>OX336401.1:78932868-88723979 GCA_946902985.2 Meconema thalassinum
ATTTGAAAGCGGCGCCAAGGGCAAAACACGCATGCGCGCCGACTCCTGGCACGCCTTGCACGGCAAAAGACGCCAGTAGCGTTGTTACTGTTGCTGTGTGCTGTTGATAGTATCAGTTCACAATGTTTAAGACAATTACTCCGCCCGCCGATTGTGAAGTAAGGGCAGTGATACGATTTCTGCAGCAGAAATTCATCGGCAGATTACTGAAGTGTACGGTCCTAACATAATGAGTGACAGTAAAGTGCGCAAGTGGGTGCGAGCCTTGAATAAAGGACGGGAAAATGTGCACGATGAACCCCGCTCTGGCAGACAATTTCTACACGCAAGGTTATGGCGACCGTGTTTTTGGATAGGCATGGAGTTTGTTAGTCGACTTTATGGAAAGAGAGACAACGATCAATAAAGCCGCCTACTGCGCTACCCTGACTTAACTTCGACGTGCAGTCCAGAATAAGAGACGTGGTCTTTTTGTCGTCTGGAGTGTTGTTGTTGCATGACAATGCCCGACCTCATACTGCAAATGACACGCAAACTCTAATCAAGATATTTGGATGGGAACAGATTGACCAGCCACCGTACAGTCCGGACTTGGCGCCAAGTGATTTCCACCTGTTCCGCTACCTAAAGGAGGTTCTTGGCGGCAAGCGCTTCGACACAGATGATGAAGTGAAAGATGCTGTTAAAGACTGGTTAGCTTCGCAGGCGGCAGAGTTCTACGACTTAGACATTCAAAAGCTAGTGGAACGATGTAACAAATGTGTAAATAAGTATGGAAATTATGTAGAAAAATAGAGAAAGACGTAAGGAATGTCAATAAAACAATTGTTTTGGAAACAATTTTTATTTTGGATGTTGTTTTTTTTACCGGACCTTAGTTTTGGAATAGCCCTCGTATTTACTCAACATTTCAGTCTTCTCTTAAACACGTCAAAATGTTTGGGGAAAGGCTCTAAGACAGTGATTCCAATTATCAATACCACGATAAATGAAAGAAAATTTCCCATAATTTGTACGCTGTGATCGGCCCTTAACCATCCAGGCACTTGCCTGTAATAGGAATGGGAAAGCACAGAAAACCATCTCCAGATTGACATGTGTGGGAATTGAACCCGCCTTTTCTTAGTTTTGCCTCACGAGGCTAAGTGTACCGCGTTCCTGCCCTCAGATCAGAATTAAATTTCTTAGCAGAGCCTTGGATCGAACCCAGACCTCTCGGGCGACAGCCAATAATGCTAGTCACTACGCCACGAGGTGGACATGAATGAATATGGGTGAGAGGCTGTAGTCTGTTGGAAAGTGAAGCTAAAAATGGGAAAACCACGGTAAATCACTTCATGTTAAACCAACAGTGGGATATCAACGCACTCGCGAGTGTGTATTGAGACTCGGTGGCGTAGTTGGTAGAATGCTGAGCTTCTATGCCCAAGATAGCGGGATCAAACCCGGCCGAAGTTGTCGGTTTTTTTTTAGCGTTAAAATCCCTCAGTATGCCTTCCTTCGGAGGGGAAGTAAAGCCGGCGGTCCCATGGCATGTTAAAGATCCTTCCACAGACTAAACTTGTGTAAAGCTAAATTTCTAGGTTATATTTCGTTGTAACGCTCTATCAGAGTTCCAACGTTCACCACTACGTATCAGTGATATCTGGTAGCGAAAGTTGAAACTACTTGAAATTGAACTGAACTTGTAGCTCACCCTATGGGTGTCAGGTTAAAGCACCTACAGCCACTGACGAGACGAACATTTCCTCGGACACTCCCGGCACTAAAAGCCATACGCTAAATCGTAAGAAAAAAAGAAAAACATGTCGATGAATTGTTTCCGGGCCTGAGGATTGGAACGGGTTACACTCACATTCATGAGGCAAAAACTGAGACGAGTCTCATTCCATTGTTACATCGGTCATCTTAGTAGTGGATTACAGTGGATTTTCACTTCTACACCGGGAAAATGGTGAGATGGTACTTACATTAAAGCCACGGTTGCCTCCTGTCCAATTTCTAGCCTCAACTACAAATACACACACTAGTAATGCTTGAGTCCGAGCTCTGTGATCCCTAGAGGAATGTGGATCGCGGACGATGTGGAAAGGGGGGGGGGGATTCCCTGTCCGTGCGTAGTAACAGATATCTGGGTCTATATTACGAACGGATTGTTGGCTTACCTGAAACAGCCGTTACTATCCTTCGAAGTAATCCCCGTGGATGGTTATGCACTTCCGAGAACGACTAAACAAGTCCTGGGAACTCCTGGCATAGTCGTCTTTAGGAATAGCCTTCAGTTTGGGTCACCAAAACTCTAAATTGAAAGCAAGAGAGAAGCGTGAATTTATGCAACCTGCCTTGCACACCTGATAGACGGGCGGCAGTGAGAAGGGTGAATTTATGCAACCTAGCGTGCACACCTGTTCGACGGGTGGCAGTGAGAAGGGAGAATGTTCCATGGAATGGTCCTGAAAACCATCGTCACGGGTGACGAGACCTGGTGCCTGAGGTACGACCTTGATGGCAAGCGTCAAAGTATGGAGTATCGGGGTCCAGGGTCGCCGAAAAGCCCTGAAGGGCCAGAGGTTTTCGGACATTTCGGACATCCAACGTAATATGCCGACCCAACTGAAGCTATCCCTCTGGAAGACTATGCCAGGATTTGTACAGCCGTTATAAGAAGTGTATAACCATCCACGGGGATTACTTCGAAGGATAGTAACAGCTGTTTCAGGTAAGCCAACAATCCGTTCGTAATATAGACCCATTCACTGAACCTTTCATACCGAGTGTGTACATTGGTCGGTCACTCGCTCACTCACTCATTCGCAACAGCACAGTGGTTTTATACAACGCCCCTATGTTAGCAGTATTGGAATAGACAGGAATTCCAGATAATACGGCGGGCTGTTGGCAGGTCCTCCTCTTCCCGCCTTCCACGTCACCTCACCCCGCAAGTTCACAGAGCTTGGACCCACGCAGTACAGCCATCGTACACAGGCTATATCAGACAGATCCCATAAACACGGAACTACATGACCAAGAACTAACATTATCATCATCTACATTTTCTATAGTTTAAAACGGAACTGCCTGCAATGCCTTGAAAATGAATTACATCACCTTCATAAACATACGGTACCGCCTTTTTATCTTCTCAGCAACCACAGATAGCAGGCACAAGATATGCAACCCTCATTGTTACAATGCTAATTAAGTTGCATACACAGTCTACGTCACGGCGCAGATAGGCAGTGAACTTGCTAGCTTCTAGGTTCAAAGTTGTAGTAGTTATAGATGTTCCTGTTGCATTTAGAGGCTTTGCGATATCGTGGTCATGTAGCCCCGTGTACTTGGGTGTGTATAGAATTTGTCCGATAACCTGTGTCACTGTGATGTCTGTACTAGTGTGTGTATCTGTAATTGAGGTAAGATTTGGATAGCAACTGACCGTAGCCTTAAGCTAGGAACCATCCCAGCTTTTGCTTGGTATAGAAGTGGGGGCGGGGATACGGATAACCCCTTCCAGGATGGATGATGTAGGAATTGAACCCACCTCTTCAATGTTTTTCCTCACGAGGCTGAGTGTACCACGTTCCAGCCCTCAGACCAGAATTAAATTTCTTGGCAGAGCTGGGAACCAAACCCAGATCTCCTGGATTACAGCTATCCATTACATCACGAGATTCTCGGTCTATAAGGGAAGGATCATCTCCTGGTGTAGCGACTAACATTATTGGCTAATCAGCCAGCATGGGGAGAAGTAAGCAAGCGTCTGGGAAATCCCACCTACCTGAGCATAGAATGTTGATGGTAGATTGATGCTCTTGGTTTCATAATTTCATTTTTAGAACCGTCTGAATGAAAAGTTCGGTGAATGGGTCTATATTACGAAAGGATTGTTAGCTTACCTGAAATGGCCGTTACTATCCTTCGAAGTAATCCCCGAGGATGGTTATGCACTTCTGAGAACGACTGTACAAATCCTGGCATAGTCTTCCAGAGGGATAGCTTCAGTTGGGTCGGCATATTACGTTGGATGTCCGAAATCTTCTGGCCCTTCAGGGCTTTTCGGCGACCCTGGACCCCGATACTCCATACTTTGACGCTTACCTTCAAGGTCGTATCTCAGGCACCAGGTCTCGTCACCCGTGACGATGGTTTTCAGGACAATTCCATTCCACGGAGCATTCGCCCCTCTCACTGCCACTCGTCGAACAGGTGTGCACGTTAGGTTGCATAAATTCACCCTTCTCACTGCCGCCCGTCTATCAGGTGTGCAAGGCAGGTTGTATAAATTCACGCTTCTCTCTTGCTTTCAATATCGAGTTTTGACGACCCAAACTGAAGGCTATTCCAAAAGAAGACTATGCCAGGAGTTTCCAGGACTTGTTCAATCGTTCTCAGAAAGGCATAACCATTAACGGGGATTACTTCGAAGGATAGTAACGGCTGTTTCAGGTAAGACAATAGTCCGATCGTAATATAGCCCATTCATCGAACTTTTCAGACAGAGGATGTATAACGGAAGAAGGTTACAAGTTAACCGAATTTGGTATTATTAGGGCTTGGATTTTTAGGTGTTTTTTTTTTTGTGAATACATATTTTAAGCATTTCTTCTATAAATACATAAATTCTTAATTTTCACTTATTAGCACATAAAACGACATAATATTTACAATTTCTAAAATCAGTATGCTAGATCTTTCAGTTTATTGCATTTTTGTTCTGTGTTACTTCAACGGGGAAGAACCAGTGAGCTATCTAATCTCCATGCAGAGCTTATGCCAGCTTGCAACTGTGTTATACTTAACTTGTCGCCCCGTCCCACTCACTATGGAAGCCGGGGATTTCCGAGTCCATAGCCATACTGCACCACGTGCTAGACCTTCCCCCCCCCCCCCCCCCTCCCCCAGCTACCTAGAACCAGTGTCACTCACATGCAGTTCATTTCCGGCACTGTGAAGTGTAAGGCAGTTCTACGATGCCTAAATTAAAAACAATTACAAGTTATCGTCTGTGGCAGAATTTAAAGATAAATGTACTTCTCATGGAGGCGTTATGTTCTGCCAACCATGTGCGAAAGCAATCAAGGCAGAATAATAGCGATCTCAAGTTACACAACACCTCAAGAGCAAGAAACATATTGCCACAGTTTCGCGCCTTCAGAGGAAATGTTTCGCGATAATCGCCGGTCATTTGTGATTTATTTATTAATTTATTTATTTATCAATATGAAGGAACACAGGCACCAGCCCAAATACATTCCTTCTTGACATTATCTGATTAAATAACAACATGTATCAGTGGAAAATAGAGAAAACAGATTACACAAATTACACAAATGAAGAACAGAACATAAATACTACAAAGGAGATCGTGAAAATATAAACCATAAAATGAAAACAAAACTGTACAAAGTAGAAAAAAAAGAATATACAAAAATAAAGGAGAAAAGAGTACCCAGTATTCAAGGAACACCTGAAGATGTATCTCGTTGTGTATTGTAATGCTTCAGCAGCCAGTGAGACATAGCATAAGTGAGTACTGCAAATTGCTTATATTCACATTAATAAAGTAAATTATAATCAAATATTTTTACATTTTTGTCACAAATTTCAGGTATTTTTAATACATAAAAAATAAATATTTTCCCGATTTTTAGCACCTAAAAATCCGAGCCCTATATATTATAATAAGTTCCAATATACAGGTCATTATCTATGTGCGCACGAGCAAGCACGCAAGCTAAGCCGGCTGTGACTGGCGCAGATCGCGGGCACGCGTACCCGGTTCAGCCGGTGGATGGCTAGCACTTTCACACTTTTACCAAACATGTTCTATAATGTGTACTTTCAGTGCTCATAGTAATAATAAAATAACCCCTGGCACTACAACCCGTGAAGGGCCTAGAACTACCAAGCGACCTCTGCCCAGCCATTTGGCCTGCAGATATTGGGGTGACGCATGATCAGCGCATCGGGTCCCCTCGGCCATTAATCTTGGTTTTCGTGATCGGGGCACTGCCTCACTGTCAGACATCTACTCAATTGTCCTCACGAGGCTGCGTACACCCCGTTCCAACACTCCCGTAAGTTTTTAAAATCCCTGATGGAACCGGGAATCGAACCCGGGACCTAAGGCGAGAAGCAGGCACGCTACCCCCAACACCACGGGGCCGGCACAGTGCTCATAGGCGATGCTGAAAATGTCCTCCCTCTCTTGTAACACACACCTGAGATATTCTGATGAAAGAATGTCTGTCAATTCTTTTATTATTTACGGAGCCTGTTTCCTTGAATCGTTTAGCGAGCCTCCTAATTGTACTGGCATTAGGCACAGGTCTTCGTGGAAACTTCATTCGAAATTTTCGTCTCGTTTCAGAACAAGATTTTCTCCTATTCATATACGAATTATGGATATACACACTTTCGTGCAATGTGAATTGGTGTCTAGGCATGACCAACAATCACAGTAAACACAATACTCACTAACGTCTAAGCTTTGCAGATACACGTCCATATGAATGACAAAACACGTGTGAACTAACCATATGAGTCAGTGGAGCGTGCCAACCACCAGCTGAACCAGGTACGCCCGCGATCTGCGCCAGTCACAGCTGGCTTAGCTTGCCGTGTTTACTGTATTATTGACTTTAAGGTGGATAGTCATTGATTTACCTATGCATTAAGTATGATTTTAATTACCGTCGTTCCAAAATCACGACTTGTTTATATTAGGAGTGTTTGATATTATTTTCTGTAATTGTACAATTTGCCACCGGGGAATTAGCGCCATTTGCAAATAAAGCAAATGAATGAATGAATTACAAATACAAATTTAAAACAAAAAATTACAGACAGGTTGAAAGACTAGACGTTATATGACGCTTGCTACAAATGCCCCAGGACTCTTTCAACAGACTCCATTACCCATTAACGTAGGCTTCCCGCGTGGCTGCATGACGTCACGCACTCGCTGTCCTTCACCCATAAACTTAGGCTTCCCGCGCGGGTCCATGACGTCACAGTATCCGTCTCCGTAACGCAACCGTCTCCGTCTCGCATAATGTTAGACCCAAAGCATAACGACGAAGTCGACAAGATCATTTGAAACAATAAAACAATTGGAATGCAGCTGAAATAAATGAATTAGAAACCCCTATGGACGTCGAATTGGCAGGTGAAAAGCTAAATGAAGTAGGTGACAACTGTTACTTGGGAAGCAAAATAACCAGTGATGGACGATGTAAATCGGATATAAAAAAAGTCCTCTCGGCACGCCGGAAGGCGGGGGTAGATTTCATCGGGCAAACTTGGGGATAGGCGAAAATAGGCAGAATATGCACGTTTTCGTAGAAGGATCAGACCTCATTTATTGCCAGAAAGTATTTTATAATTGGAGCTTAATTAACTTTGTTTTTCGTCATTTTATGCATATTTTAAACATTTTATTGTCTTATGGGGACGGTAACCTTCTTGTCATTTGGGGTACATTTTTGTACTTGTGGTCACACTGTCCTTATGAAAGGTTTCGACACTGATGTGTAACTATGTAACGGTCTGTTACTTTTTCACGCAAAATTATATCTCCCGCAGAGATTTTGGTTGGTTCCTCAGTTTAGGGGCTGCGACAACGCGGTCATGTAACCCCGTGTACTTTGGGTGAGTGTAGAATCTGTCTGATAAACAGTGTGAATTGTGATGGCTGTATTAGTCTGTAATTCAGGTAAGGACTGCAGACGGTCAATTTCACGCAGTAGTTCCTAATGTTGCTACCAGATACTACCGTCAACGACACCTAGCTCTGAACTTGGCTACGAGATGCCACCGCAACCAGCAACTCGCAACGAACGTTGGATCTTCCCCTCCAAAGGAAAGCATATTGAGGGATTTTTAGCGCTCTTAGAACATCCGACGACTTCGGCCGGCTTTGAACCCGCGAACTTTGGCATAGAAGTTCAGCATACTACCAATTGGGGCGTGGTGGCTCAGCGGTCTAGCTGTATGCCTCTCACCAAGGCGGTCTGGGTTCGATTCCCGGTCAATGCATGTGTGATTTTCGAAGTGAAATGCCATGTCCTGTGGTTCGGATTCCACGTAAAACGGAGGTCCCGTGGCTCATGATCTCAAGATTAACGGTCACGTTAAACTACAAGCTTCCTTCCTTTTATACTACCAGTTACGTCACCGAGGCCGCTTCTCACTTAGTCAGATGGAAAACTAAATGTGATCGCGTGCGAGTGCGTTGTTGTGGCAACGTCTGATGGCTCATCCCTCATCAATTTAGTAGTGTTGTCATGGCAACCTCTGATAGCTCTTGGCATTTTCTTATAATTCCGAAATCATTTTTCTCATCCCTTGGCGCAATGGTGGGTCATATCAAAAACTCTTTCAGACAAAAGTTTTAGGAAATTATTAGGGGAATACTGTCCATTTTGTACGGGTTTGATATTGTGCCTATTAAGAGAGATATGATAAATGTTTCCCGAAAAACCCACTTTTTCCCACCCCTTTGGTCAATGGTTGGTGCTATCAAAAAACTCTTCAAACATGAATTTTTGGGCCTTATTCGACACATAGAATGAACTTTTAATGGATTCGATATTTCAAATATTAAGAGAGTTATAGCGATATTTCACTTTTTCGAAAAAAAAGCCCCCCATTTTCATCCCCGTCGACCGATTGTGCCCATTAACGAACTCGACCGAGATTTTATAGGGATACATATTATGTAAAAACATTCAAATTGATTGGTGCAAAATTGCGGTAGTTTTCGTGACCACAAGAAAGTGATATATGTATATATATAAATTATATATAAACTTTTTAACTGACGGTGGTTTTGGGGTCTAGGGGATGTGAAACGTGAAGATATGTCGAAATTTTCCGGAAGTCGAAACATGGTACCCATTGCAATAGTTAGCTTTCTAATTAAATCTACCTAAAAGTACGTTAGCACAGGCAAGGAAAGCAATTCCACAGAAAAGCAATCTCTTGACATCAAATATAGATTTAGGTATTAGGAAGTCATTTTTGAAAGCCTTTGTCCGGAGTGTGGCGCTCTATGGAGGTGAAACTTGGACTGTTGGCATGCCAGAAAAGAGGAGAATTGAAGCGTTTGAAATGTGGTATTACAGGAGAATGATGAAGATCAGATGGGTAGATAGGGTTACAAATGAAGAGGTATTAAAAGACGATTGGTTAAGAAGGAAGGGTCGAGGATAAGAACTGTAGGAGTAGACCAAGGTTAGAGTATGTAAAACATATTGCCTCAGATGTCGTGTGTGGTAGCAATGCAGAGATGACAGGGAAGCATGGAGAGATGCATCAAACCAGTCAAAAGACTCAGACAACAACAATAACATAGGTTATCAGACTCAAATTCCACACTCACCCAAGTACACGGGGATAAATGACGACGAAATCCAAGCCCTTGAAATGGAATAGCAACAAGCAACTATCTATTGAGGGTAAACAATCAAAAGAGGACACAATAGTTTGGTGATTTCAACCAAATTCTGATACGTGATTGGGCCAAATCGAGGTAGTGGCGTAATCAAGAGTATAAGGCACGTGACGCAATTTAGATGGCGTTAGATTTGTGGGGATGGGAGATCTTTAAGTGAACAATGGACTCGGTAGCAATATAGAACTGTAATATGATACAGCAGAATGTCCCAAGTTAAATGAGAAAATTAACATTCAGAGGGAAGTTAGAAAATCCCAGTAATGTGGTTACTACACCACCCGCTGGCTGGCGAACCAACATTCAGACGTGACCAGGGGAAGCACACACACAGTAAGTTAATTCAAGTGCACATAACAATGAAATTTCCACGAGTTGGGACGCCTAAAAAGATTCAAACGAAATATCCATACCTTGCAGGAGCAACAACAACAACAACAACAGCAAAATGGGCCTTACAATAAGCGGTACGTGGTTAGTTAATTTATGTACCAACAGGGATCACCCTTACATATTCAGTGAGCTAAATTCTGTGAAATTAAAGTTTATGTGAAAATAAGTGAATTTCTACGCTGTTTTTCAAGACGAATTTTTTATGCTTAATTTACAGAATTTATTGTAACAGATCTGTTTTCTTTGGAAAATTTACCATGTGAACTTTTGGTATGGTACTACTCAGTTACTCATCATATACCAGCTCAAGAAGGTCACGATGAGACCAAAACTGGTACAGTTTCAATGAAATAAATATTCACTTTGGGTGAAAATAAATAGTTTGTCATGATTGCACTGTCATACGACCAGACGCTCTGTATGCAGCGGATCGCCTCACTATGCACAACAAAGGCCAGGTACAGAAATTGGAGATCAAAGAAAGAAACAAAGAAACAAAGAAACAAAGAAACAAAGAAACAAAGAAAGAAAGAAAGAAAGAAAGGAAGGAAGAAAGGAAGAAAGAAAGAAAGAAAGAAAGGAAGAAAGGAAGGAAGAAAGAAAGAAAGAAAGGAAGGAAGAAAGAAAGAAAGGGAGAAAGAAAGGAAGAAAGGAAGAAAGAAAGAAAGAAAGAAAGAAAGAAAGAAAGAAAGAACGAAAGAACGAAAGAAAGGAAGAAAGAAAGAAAGAAAGAAAGAAATAAAGAAAGGAAGAAAGAAAGAAAGAAAGAAAGAAAGGAAGAAAGGAAGGAAGGAAGAAAGAAAGAAAGAAAGAAAGAAAGGAAGGAAGGAAGGAAGAAAGAAAGAAAGAAAGAAAGAAAGAAAGGAAGAAAGAAAAAAGAAAGAAAGGAAGGAAGAAAGAAAGAAAGAAAGAAAGAAAGAAAGAAAGAAAGAAAGAAAGGAAGGAAGGAAGGAAGAAAGGAAGAAAGAAAGGAAGGAAGAAAGAAAGAAAGAAAGAAAGAAAGAAAGAAAGAAAGGAAGGAAGAAAGGAAGAAAGAAAGAAAGAAAGAAAGAAAGAAAGAAAGGAAGGAAGGAAGAAAGGAAGAAAGAAAAAAGAACGAAAGGAAGGAAGAAAGAAAGAAAGAAAGAAAGAAAGAAAGAAAAAGAAAGAAAGAAAGAACGAAAGAAAGAAAAGAAACGAAGGAAGAAAGAAAGAACGAAAGAAAGGAAGTAAGAAAGGAAGGAAGGAAGAAAGAAAGGAAGAAAGAAATAATAAAGAAAGAAAGGAAGAACGAAAGGAAGAAAGAAAGAAAGAAAGAAAGAAAGAAAGATCGTGAGGAAAATTCTTGGCCGATTAAATACAAAGGTAAATTCAGACGACGGCGAAACCATTATATGTATATGCTATTCATGTACGAAAGATCTCTGATGTTATGAGGAAAAGGAGAATTACATTTTATGGCTACTTGCTTAGAATAAAACCCACACGATTGACAAACCGGAAGACCAAACCAGTCTGGTTCGAAGAAGTGGAAAGTGACCTAGAGGAGATGGAGGTTACCTGTGGAGATATTCAAGATCGCAACCCCCTCAGGAAGAAACTAAACGACCACCAGGGCTTTCAAGAAAAAACAAAGTTGAAGACGGGAAAGATGTGGATGGAAGAAAGCAAAGAGCAACACCGGCAACGTATGAAGGAGCACTGGACAAAGATCAAAGCACAGAGAAGACAGTTGAAATGACGTGGTCCTTACGATTAAAGAATAATAATAATAATAATAACAATAACAGACGAAATTAGAAAACGCAGAGCCAAATTTTACACTCACGTCGAGAGGACGGCCACCTACTGATTGCCAAAGAAAGTACTTGCTACCATAACACAGAGTAAATGCGGCACTGAATGGCTTAAAGAGATACAGAGAGACTTACAAGTTATCAGGATACAAAATTTCGAAGACCGAACTGAGTGCCAGACGAAAATCGCGAATGTTAAGTTCGAACCAAGACCATTACGACAACCTAGGGAAAAAGTGGACGGATGAGAGGAAGAGGGAGCATTCCGAGAGAATGAAGAGATTTTGGGAGGAGCTCAGGAGACACGCCACCAAATGACATCAAGTTATCAAGTTTAAACGCTCTCCTGTAGGGGAATTTACTCTTAAATAATAAATAAATATAATAATAATAATAACAATAATAGGCCTACAGATGAATTTGCGAGAGAATGCTGATCACACGACAGAAACCCAGGCATTGGGAGTTCATCGCTAATGTTAATACGGCGGTTACATATTACACCCACAGATGTGACGGGAGCAATATCAAACCCTCTCGACTCCCGAGGGGGAGATCGGGCGTGCTTTATAGATGAGATAAAGTAGAGCGTTCTAGATCGTCTTCAGGATAGTGAGTCAGTTGCATTGTATCATTGGAACATAAACCCGCCTACAGACGTTGCGAAAATTACTTCCGGTCGCAAAATTAATTATCTAAGTTTAAGGATTTCACGTTGTATCAGTCGCAATGACAAGTTCCAATACGCTCTTTGAATGGGCTGCTTTATAGTAAGAATAATAATATTTATGTATTTTTGTTCGACGATATCGAAATATAAATATTATATGTCAGAAAACTGTATCATAATGGGGGTCATTAAAGTACTATTTTTCATTATGATATAGTTTCTCCAACCAATCAGAGCTCAATATTTTCATTCATTGACCAATTAGGTAAGGATAGCTTCGCACATGCACTCAAAATCCAACATGTTGGGCATGAATTACATGATTTGAAAGTAGACAATGTAGCCTATATTGGGTCAACCATTGTGCTTACAGTGCCAAAAACAAAGACAAAATCAGCATGAACCTTTACGGTAACAGGAAAATAGTATGAAAAATGCAAGAAATTTAGTAATCTACGTCCAGAAGTTTGTAACACCATTCTTCTAGCCATTACCGACATGGAAAGTGTCCACCATCCCTAATGTGTGCATAAACAAACTGGGCAATATTGCAAAAGAAATATTACTGTACCTTAATATCCGCAACTCCAATTTCTACACAGGGCATTACATTCGTAAGATTTCGCCGACAATTTTAGTGAATACTGTTGTTGACATAAACACACCAGAACGTCATGGAGGAAGCAGGCGTATGACGTTAGTTCCACGGAAATTATAATCCAGCCCTCTGTTCAGTAAATGGAATCTCTACGCGAAACATTTCCGCGAGATGTCATAACTGTTCAATTTGGGATTCAATTGATTTTCCTTCCGTTGACATTCTATACGCATCGAATTTGAAAAGTAACTAGTTGATAATACGATAAATTTAATTTTAGAGCGTTTGTAACAGCCTATTTTGATTTATTTTACCAAAATAACAAAATGATACAACATGGTACCTGTGCGCTATATGTTGATGCTACTTCAGGATAACCAATGTTTCAAAGCTTTGGAATTCGTTATTGGGTAGAGATCAAATGCTGAACCCACACAATTCCCAAGTCAACCGACAGAATCTCGACAGATATTTATAAATATTTATGTTAGACATATAATAAAATTATAATTATCGTCGAACATAAACAGTCATATGCAACTTGCTCGTTTTATAAACATACTCTTGTCTTAATTATTGCCATTATAGGCTCGTTGCATAATGTTCTATTATAGTATTTATCTAGAAAACCTATCAAAATACAGAAAGCTTTCAGAACTGATAAGGGAGCAATGGCACAAAGGTGCTCGTAATGAAGAGATAAAGGCTTATTTAAAAATAAACACGATAGATGAAGCTGTTCGTATGAGCAGACTCATATGTTGGGGTTACGTGAAGAAAATGGGGCAGGAGAGATTACCTTCGAGGTTAATGAGTAGAGGGTAAGAGAAGTAGAGGTAGACCTAGGATGCGATGGTCAGATTCAGTGTTGAACGATTTCAACGTGAGAAATGTAGAAGCAGAGGAGGTCGCAGTGCTAACTGCTAATAGGGAATCGTGGAGGCGGCTTGTTCGCGAACAGAGGCTTGCAGACTAGACTGGACGCTGAAAGGCAGTATAATAATAGTGATAGAGGAAAGGTAAATAGCCACATCGCCCAGTGGGAAACCACTGCAATCAGCCACCTGAGTATTGGCGGGAAATCCATACCTAAGTGGGTAAGGAGGAAATGCCTGTCCATCTCCAGGGGATAGATATGGAGGATGGGAAGGTAACCCAACAAACCACTCTACGTTGGGCTAATCACTCATGTGGAGGTAAAGAACTACAAGTAGCCTCCGATTGGACGGATATAAACTACGACCGGAGAAGAACATCGTGGTCCATTGATGGCAGAAACGACTCCTTAAAAAACGACCGGAGTGGAAGCAGATTTTATTTAATTTATTTATCGGATGGCTTTTAGTGCCGAGAGTGTACGAGGACATGTTCGGCTCACCTGAGTCTGTAGCTGCTTCAAACGAACACTCTAGGGCGAGCTACAAGTTCCGTTAAATTTCAAGTAGTTCCAACTTTCGCTACCAGATATCAATGATACCTAGTGGTGAACGTTGGAACTTTGATAGAGCGTTCCAACGAAATCTAACCTAACAATTTAGCTTCACACAAGTTTAGTCTGTGGAAGGATTTCTCCATGCCATAAACCTATGACACCGGGTGAGGTAGCCGTGGTCGTTACGGCATGGCTGCCGGCAGCCACTCACATCCGGGAGGCGAGGAGGTTCAAATTGCCCCGCCGGCAACCTTGAAGATGTTCTTCTGTGGTTTCCCATCTTCCTTCCAGGCAAATGCCGGGGTTGGTCCCTAACTATAGGCCACAGCCGCTACCTTCCCACTCCTCGTCCTTACATTCAAACTTTCCTCCTCAGACAACACTCCACACGCGACGGTACTTGTAGCACACCCCATGGGTGTCCGCTTAGAAGCAGCTACAAACTCTGGCGAGCCGAACATGTCTTCGGACACTCCCGGCACTAAAAGCTATACGCTATAAAAAGAAAAAAGAAAAATCTATGACATGGGACAGCCGGCTTTACTTCCTCTACGAAGGAAGATATACTGAAGGATTTTAACGCTCCTAAAAATCTGACGACTTCAGCCGGGTTTGAACCCGCGATCTTGGGCACAGCAGTTCAACATGCTACCAACTATGCCACCGAAGCCGCATTGGAAGCAGAAATACAGTGGAATGGCAGAAATGGCTCAAACGAGGATACCCCGACGCTTGAAGGCATAAGGGAATTATTGAAGTAGAAGTAGAAGAAGTCAATATTGAGGTAAATCCTTGGTCCAGAAGGGCAATTGAAGTTTTACGGCAAAATTCTCAGAATGAGCAATGGCAGGTTAACAAAGAGGATGCTCAACATTGCTCTTGCTGTCGTTTCGGCCATCTACGGACCACGTTATTTCAACTGTCCTTTTCTATGTCTTTGTGCCTGGGCCTTAACGTTGCCCAGTGTTCCCGCATTCGTTTCCTATGCTGTTCCTTCCTCGCTTCAGTCAATGTTTTACCAATTTTTCAGTTTTGGCTTTTCTTGGAAACCATGATGTTCTTAGAGTTTCGACTTAAGTCGAACATGTTTCTGGATATCCTCCTGGGTTATCCCCACTTCACGCAGATCTTTTCTACCTCGGTGAACCTCGCCTTCTTGGTTTTCTTGTTAAGAGAAAAACTGAAGATCCTATTGCTCAGCCTTGAAGAACTCATCCTTGTCTTACGAATTCTTCTTCTCCCTTCGTTACGGCCAACTAAGGACCACGTCATGTCAACTGTTTCTTCTGCATTTTAATGTTGGCCCAGTACTCCTTCATTCGCAATCGATGTTGCACCTTTCTCTCCGTCGTCCATGCCTTCCCGGTTTTTAGCTTCGGCGTAAATTGAAAACTCCGATGTTTCTGAAGTTTTTCCCAAAGTGGGCCACGCTCCTGGATATCTTCACGTGTTATCCCAGTCTCCAACAGATCTTTCTCTACTTCACTGAATCATGCCCCCTTTGTCTTTTTCTCACGGACAAAAGCAACAAATTTTTGTGGATAGCCGTGTTGATTTCATTCGGGTTATATGTCCATAAAAAATCCTCCTTTTCCTCAACACGTCAGTTATTTTCTCTACGTGAGTGTACAACTCGTGGTTGTGGCGTCTTCGGAACTCGCCGTGTTCTTTGACTGGACCCAGGATTTTCCTCAATATCTTCCTTTCCTTGGTCTCCATATTTTCCATTATGCTTTTTCTATTCATGGAGAGACATTCCGCTGCATGCAAAGCTTCTGGCCGGATGACCGTGCAGTAGTGCTTCAGTTTTGCATTCAGGGATATATTATTATTATTATTATCTGGCCTACACGTGAAATTAGACAGATGGAAGGCCTGAAACTTGGAACTCTACCATAGATCCCTGTTTGTTTCTGCTAATGTTAATAAGGCGGTTACATATTACACCCACAGACGTGACAGAAGCAATATCAAGCCCCCCTTAAGGTCGGTCGCTCTTTATGGACGATATAAAGTAGAGAGCTCTCGTTCGTCTTCAAGACAGTGACGAACACGGAATTGGATTGCTCACATGAACAAAGGGAGAGAGAGACACTTCATTTCGACTGATTGATTACTTATGAATTCAATCTTGTGGTGAGGGGCAGATGACGTTGTAGTTCCGCCCCTTAATATAACAATAACTAACAAACTTGTGGTGGCAACAATTGATTATCTCATTTAAGGGACAACTATTTTATTCAAATATTGTAAGTATAACATTTAATCAAAATTTAATACTAATAATAATAATGACGATTGATATTTGATTACTTCTGGAGAAAGAAGACCACAACAGCATGGATTAAGGAAACAAAGGCGGATATGGAAAGATTGAACATCTCTGAAGACCAACTGTTATACAGAAATAGATTTATGAACATACTGAGTAATTTAGAAGGGATTCACGCCGCAAGAAGACCTAAGAAGACCGGAAGAGCCTGGACGGACGAACAGCGTAAACAGGCCAGCGAACGCATGAAGGAGTATTGGGTGCAGAGAAAACTTCGCACCAAGAGAAAGAAATGAAGTTGTAGCGTGATCCTAAGTGGTCCATCCGCGTGTAAAAAATAATAATAATAATAACAATAATATTAATAATAATAAAGTTAGATGTCAGCTTTACATAAATCCATTTAGCGTCTGTCTTGTAGCAAGCGACTAGATGGTCAGCGTCTGTTCACCAAAGGTGCGGCTGAAAACCCATCCTCGGAGCTAACAACCTCGAGTAGAATTTTTAGTGGACTTGTTCCCTTAACTTAGCAAAAAAATCAGCAATGGATATGCACATTGTAAGAGATTTTACACCAGGGAGTAACCAATCTCCATTTTCCACGGAAATGAAAAGTAGTCACTCGGATTCTGGGGGCCTACATCATTGTGCAAAGGATGAAAAGGATGAGTCGGAGCATCTTGAAAACAACATTAAACAAATCACCAGTACAATTAAGCACAAGAACATAAACTTTTTGGCTACCTTTAATGTCAATTCACTCTTAAAAACAGGAAAACTTAAAACTCTACAAATTTTCATCAAAGAGAAAAGGATTATGATAACAGCTCTTCAAGAAACTAGATATACTGCTGAACATCCATTTGATTCTGAAGGTTATAGAATATTCAAGGGAAAACCTGGAAAGAGAGTTATGAAAAACCTACCTCAATTTGGAACAGGGTTCATTGTAAATCAGAAGATATTAAATGTAATAATAGAGTTTAAATACAGTAATGAAACATCATCCCTGCTATCCTTTAAATCAGTAAACAAAGTTCATACCATTGTCAATACACATGCACCAACTAATGAGAAAAATAGGACTCAGAAAGAACAAACGGAAATTTTTTGGCAAGAACTATCTAACACCCTAGATCAAATTCCATCAAAAAATAGAATACTTCTACTTGGAGACTTGAACGCTCAAATCGGCAAACAACGTCAACATCGGTCCATAGTAGGCGATTTCCCCGCACATAAAAGAACCAACATAAATGGAGAAAGATTCGTTAGTTTATGCAGAGAGAATAACATAGTCCTGAAATCGACATTCTTCAAAAAACTTCCTAGGTACTTGTGTTTCCCCAAACCCAGTTTGTGGTGAGAAACAACTTGACCATGTTGCTATTAGCAGACAGTCTACAAGGGAGATACTCAATGTGAAAGTTGCTAAGTGTGCAGGTTTAGATTCAGACCACTATCTGTCTCTCATTAAATTCAAAATTAGACCAATATATAAAAAGAAAAATATTATCAATCCAAAAAGTTTGGTACAAAAAAATTAGCTACAGAAAATAATGTCAAAACACTTTTGGAAAGCAGAGCATCTAAAACATGGGAACAACTTCAGTAGGGGAGTGAGGGGGGTTCTAACCCACAAGGTGCTCAAAAAGTTAGTACACACTTTTTGCTTATTCATATCTCGTGAACCCATGGTCCGATTTTGACAAAAGAGGTGTCGTTGGACTCGGGATGACGCCCTCCTTCCAATGAACAGCCCATTTCAACCCTAAAATAAAACCTACCCCTACTAGGGGGTGAAATTGTATTTTTTAAGTGAAAGTCTCTTTTCAAATGCGGCATGTATAAGGTGCACTGCTTAAATGAACTTAAACGTTGTTGCTCATATAGCGCATGCGTTTTGCTGGATGCCGCTATGAATCAACATTTTTGTTTTTGTTTTGTACGCATGCGCACTTGGGATTTTTGTAAGAGGGCGAGCTCTTTGAAAAAAAATGATTTATAAGAAGGGGTTTTGGTGGTGAGGAGAGAGCCAGATAGTCGCCTACTTTCTTACGAAGTTTGCCGATATCTCTAAAACGCAAGGTCGGATTTGGACGTGTGACGTGTCAAATCGCTTGTCTCGAAGCCCTATATATGTTATTAATATGTTCAAGTTTTGAGAATGAGGGAAACAGGCTTTTTGGGGGTAAAACCATGATTTTAGACTTTTTCTGATATCTCACGAATGCATGGTCGGATTTGGTCCTATGACGTGTCAAATGGCTTGTCTCGAAACCCTCTTTATTTTGGTAATAGTTTAAAGTTTTTGAGAATGAGAGAAACAGATTTGTTTGGTGTAAAACTGTGATTTTAGACTTTTTGTTATATCTCACAAACCAATAACGCCAGAGACGTATACGAGGGGTCGTAGGACTCGGGGTGACGCCCCCCCCCCACACCACTCCCCCTTTCGAATATAGTATTCATGTTTAAAAAAAATTGTGAAAGGGTCTAACGACACTTTTGTTGAAAACATTTTAGTTTTTAAAACTTTTTTTAAATCTGTCTAAAATGTTCATGAAGAGTGATTGTAGATAGAAAGAGACGATACCACTGGGCACGTGTTTCAGCGAGGCTATTACTGGCCACGGTGGTGATATACCAATACAGTATTCGCTATTTCAATGAGACGGTGGGTCGAGGTTTCGTTTTCCGATTTTTCCTATGTTGGAATTCCTAATTCCTAAACCTCCTGAAGGGGGTCTTTAACATGTAAACGATTATGAGTGACATGACAAATGATAATTCCTTGATCAGCCACCAACATAAGCCATCAACATAAGCCACCAATATAAGCCACCAACATAAGCCGCCAACATAAGCCGCCAACATAAGCCATCAACATAAGCCATCAACATAAGCCACCAACATAAGCCATCAACATAAGCCACCAATATAAGCCACCAATATAAGCCATCAACATAAGCCACCAATATAAGCCACCATCATGAGCCACCAATATAAGCCGTCAACATAAGCGATCAACATAAGCCACCAACATAAGCCACCAACATAAGCCATCAACATAAGCCACCAACATAAGCCGCCAACATAAGACATCAACATAAGCCACCAACATAAGCCACCAACATAAGCCACCAATATAAGCCATCAGCATAAGCCACCAGCATAAGCCATCAACATAAGCCACCAATATACGCCACCAACATAAGCCACCAACATATGCCACCAACATAAGCCACCAACATAAGCCATCAACATAAGCCACCAATATAAGCCACCAACATAAGCCACCAGCATAAGCCACCAACATAAGCCACCAACATAAGCAATCAACATAAGCCACCAATATAATCCACCAATAAAAGCCACCAGCATAAGCCACCAACATAAGCCACCAACATCATCCTATATAAAACGTCAACACAAAATCACACTTTCACCAGAATTGTTCTGACCTTTGTAGTAGGTAGATCAACTTTACAAGTCAGTTACTACTATGGAATATACTATAACCAATAAAGGCAAACCACGTGCACTGTATCATGGCTACTCCTATAACTATATGCGGCAAAATGTGAATGGAATCATATTTTAGCAGTGCTCAAAACAAAGGACAACAAAATGTTTAGGTCATCTAAAAAGTAAGAATGGTAAGGTCATAAGTGTGGGTAATCATCAATGTAGTGTACCAGATAAAACACTGTTGCTGTCAACAAAATATCATGAAAATGCTGAAAAGCAAGTTCAAGAAAATGATATTGCTGCTCAAGATAGTGCATTGTTTGTTGAAAAGCAATTATCATCTTCTCAAAAAGTCATGTTAGGACAGTTGTCAAGGTTCAAAAAACCCTTAACACTATCAAAAGCAACACAGACTCTTCAAGAGGTCCCTTTTGAAAAGGAAAAATAGGAATTGGATAGTTCTAGTGATGTTGAGGATGATGATGATGATGATGATGATGATGATGTTGGTGACAATGACTGTAATAATTATGATGATAATATTTATAATGATGATGATGATGATGATGATGATGATGAAAAAAAGGGAATGAGGGTTTAATGTCTATAAAACCATTGCGGCTTCCCCAGTTTTTAAGAACAAGAGTACCTGGAGAATGTTATAAAAGGATCTACAACAAGCGTTGTGTTTTAAATCTATATCAAACAATGATAAAAAGATAAAAAGATGTATTCAGAGTGCAACTATTGTAAAAAATACTAAATGAATAAAAAAATATTGTATGGGTATTGGCTGTTTTTCTTAATTGCTATCCCCATGTCCCACTATTAATGCAATTGTTAACCATCAACAGTCTCTGACTATGTTCATAAAGAGAGTGCCTTAAACAATACACTCTGTCTATGGTTTGTGTAGCAAGTATCATAATAATTCAGTGTGGACAACCCATGTTAAGGCAATAGTTATGTCAGGTAAGGGATTCGAACCCTTGCTTCCTTGTACAGGAAATTTGATCTTAAGTCAAACACCTTAACCACTCGGCCAACCTGACAGTTACTAATTTAATTAGTCTTGTGGACTTGAGTGTTTACAAAACTTTTCCCAGTATACATTGACTAAACCACTTGCTTGTTTTGAAATATAGATTTTGTTATGTTTTACCATAACATTGCAGTTATGAATATTGTGAACTGGGTGTTTAATATAGGGTTAAAGACATTTTAAAATAACTTTAGAAAAGCTCTTAGGTATCGTGTCATGGGTTTTAGTAATGCATTACTGTTCGTTGACTAACATTTACCGTTACACAACATTATTTTGGTGAGCTTACATGTTGTTGTTTGAGTCTTTAGTCGTTTGACTGGTTTGCTGCAGATCTCAATGCCCCTGTCCCGAGCTGATCGTTTCATCTCTATATAGCTACCACACCCTACAATTGAGACGATCTGTTTAACATATTCTAACCTTGGTCTCCCCCTACAAGCTCTTGGGTTCAATTCCTAGCTTTAATACAAAATTTAAAAAGTGGTATGAGGACTGAAACAAGTATACTCAGTCTCGGGTGGTCCAAAATAAGTAGAGAGGGTTTGATTCACACCTCAACCATACAGCACCGTGGTTCTTTTTTAGTTTTTAAAATAATGATAGCCATTTGTTCAATTTCACGTTTCACACATTGCAATTTGTCAGTTTTCAATTTGCATTTTTTAATGACAGTTTGATATTTTTTCAATTTCATGATATGGAAACATGGATTTTCCATTTTCATATTTACGCATTTGTCAATTTCCCATTTGTACATATATTTTTTTAAATGTTCGTTTAAGGTTTTTAAATTTTGTCTATATGAAAACATGGATTTTCCATTTTTCTGTTTACACATTTTTTATTTTATTTTGTGTCTGTTGAAAAACGATATTTCCAAAACAAGATTTTTTATTTTTCATTTTATGTTTTTGTAAATGATCTTAATGTGAGTGCTTGACCATGGCAATAGTACAGTCTGTCTATGTGTGTTAGCGGAACCGTAGAGGCTTATTACTACTGCAAGTAAGAATGTTTTACAAAATAATGGCTATCTACCACTGTATTTGAAAAACAAAACTATTGAAAAAAACAAAAATACTATTTACCATTCATATATAAGTGTTATTCTCCCTCTCCCCACTCTACCCCACCGTATTTTCTCTGGTCGAACAATCAATGCTACCCATACATAAGCTTTCTCTCTATATATATATATATATATATATTCTCTGTTCCACAAGATGAAAATTATGGTTGCTGGATTGTATCCTGCACTGTTTATGCGACATACCTTTGCCAGTTCATAAAACCGTTAGGTAGTTCTCTACACATAGCGATTTTACCACTGCTCTACCTACGCCTTTTGCTTGTTTGGCTTTCTTACAGGCTAGTATGCGATAGGCAGCATTAACTGTATATCAAACCCAGTCCACCTTTGTATTTAAGATCTAAGTAATAATTTGAAAAGAGACAAGTGTAATTAGTTTTAAACATTATCTCTGCTTTTTTGTTTGTTTGTTTGTTTGTTTGTTTATGACATGTATATTAACCTAAAATCAAACCCTAGTCTACCTTAGTGAAAGCCTAACAGTTTATCCACTGCGTCACTATACCCTTCTTTCTTAGTTTGATTCGTTGTAGGCCTTAGAGCTAGAAATCGAGTTACGATCTCCAGTGCAAAAGGCACATGTGCTCACCACTACAGCACGTAATGGTTAGCTGGTAACATTAGACAACCAAAAATGATTGTATTTCTGTTAGTCAAGCATTTCTGTCATTTGCCTACTGTGTGAGCACTACCAGCAAGACAGTTTAGTTTAGAACAAGCGAGTGTGTGTGTGTGTGTGTGTGTGTGTGTGTGTGTGTGTGTGTGTGTGTGTGTGTGTGTGTGTGTAGATTATTAGCCTCAAGCATTTAAAGCTTGTTGTGTGTAGCGACCATCTTGCTCAGTAACCACTGAGTAAGTTTTAACAGTCAACTCATAAAAACAGCATAGGATAGTTGTGTGTGTGTGGTTCATGTACTTGGGTGTGTGCATTAGCACTATGCACTAGCTTTACCTTACCCTCTAAAGGTAGAGCGTTATCCCTTCCTTTGGACATTGCCAATGACTGCATTCCCCCACAAGTTTTACACTTAAGCCCTTGGCTTGTTCTTGATTAGGTTTGGTTTGCTTTAGGCTTGGTTTGGTTCAGTTGGGTTTGATTCGACTTGGTTCAGTTTAGTTTAATGTAGTCACCATTTTTTTTTATTTTTAGCTACACTCTTTAACCAATTAATTAATAATAGTCTACTCTTAATTCTTGAATCGATAAATTGATTTTTTGTACACCGTTTGTCAAGCCATGCCTACAACCTATACTCCCTATGTACTACAGTCAGATCTGAAAACAAGTTCCAATGGTCAAAGACGTGTCAGTCACCATACATGTAGCCTACAATAATTCTTTCTTTACCTAGCTAGGTTTCGTCACTCACAGTAAACATCTTACATTATGGGTTTGCAATATATTAAGAAAAGCAAAAGTCCATGATCTTGTTGTTTTGGGTCTTTTTTGGGGAAATTCATAAGCCATAAAAAGAATGACATCATGTCAAGTTCTGGGGGAACCTAGTATGTCAAAATCCCATTATCGGTTTATAAAATCTCAAGGCCATGCCCTAGCAGTTATGGATTATTCCAATCAATGAGTCTACCATAGGAAAGATCAGAAAAATAAATACCCTTAAAACAAGTCGTCACATGACCCTCTCCGAACAATGCTTCGCAAAATATAAATCCATCCATTGAACATTGAACATGATCGGCGACATCATCCTCGCTTCCCCCTCCCACCATGGTTGCCATATCGTTTGACATTCAAGTGTCCTCAGCATCTCTGTGCTTCTTTCATTGCCCTGTTGTCAAGTCAAGTCAATGCATTCCAATAAGCTCAAATAACATCCACATCCTGTCAGTCTGCCCCAGCAAGTTTGTTTTCTATACTCACTTCAAGCAACATATAACCAAGTTCTGTTTGTTCTATCTAAAGCCAACTTCATCTGATCAAGGAATTATCATTTGTCATGTCACTCATAATCGTTTACATGTTAAAGACCCCCTTCAGGGGGTTTAGGGATTAGGAATTCCATCATAGGAAAAATCGGAAGACGAACCCTCGACCCACCGTCTCATCGAAATAGCGAATACTGTATTGGTATATCACCACCGTGGCCAGTAATAGCCTCGTTGAAACACGTGCCCAGTGGTATCGTCTCTTTCTATCTACAATCACTCTTCATGAACATTTTGAACAGATTTAAAAAAAGTTTTAAAAACTAAAATGTTTTCAACAAAAGTGTCGTTAGACCCTTTCACAATTTTTTTAAAACATGAATACTATATTCGAAAGGGGGAGTGGTGTGGGGGGGGGAGTCACCCCGAGTCCTACGACCCCTCGTATACGTCTCTGGCGTTATTGGTTTGTGAGATATAACAGAAAGTCTAAAATCACAGTTTTACACCAAACAAATCTGTTTCTCTCATTCTCAAAAACTTTAAACTATTACCAAAATAAAGAGGGTTTCGAGACAAGCCATTTGACACGTCATAGGACCAAATCCGACCATGCATTCGTGAGATATCAGAAAAAGTCTAAAATCATGGTTTTACCCCCAAAAATCCTGTTTCCCTCATTCTCAAAACTTAACCTATTAATAACATATATAGGGCTTCGAGATAAGCGATTTGACACGTCACAGTCCAAATCCGACCTTGCGTTTTAGAGATATCGGCAAACTTCGTAAGAAAGTAGGCGACTATCTGGCTCTCTCCTCACCACCAAAACCCCTTCTTATAAATCTTTTTTTTTTCAAGAGCTCGCCCTCTTACAAAAATCCCAAGTGCGCATGCGTACAAAACAAAAACAAAAATGTTGATTCATAGTGGCATCCAGCAAAACGCATGCGCTATATGAGCAACAACGTTTATGTTCATTTAAGCAGCGCACCTTATACATGTCGCATTTGAAAAAAGACTTTCACTAAAAAATTACAATTTCACCCCCTAGTAGGGGTATGTTTTATTTTAGGGTTGAAATGGGCTATTGATTGGAAAGAGGGCGTCATCCCGAGTCCAAAGACACCTCATTTGTCAAAATCGGACCATGGGTTCACGAGATATGAATAAGCAAAAAGTGTGTACTAACTTTTTGAGCACCTTGTGGGTTAGAACACCCCTCACTCCCCTACTAACTTCAAAGAGACTTAGTTCAGACAGCAGAAGAAACCATTCTCCTTGAAAGAAAACGAAAACATGCCTGACGGACTGCTTAGTGTGATGAACTAATCTTTAAAAGACAACGAGCTTGGAACATCTGGAATGCAAATAAAAATGAGAATACCAGGAACAGCCTTATAGAAGCCCGAAAACATACATCTAAGGGACTCAAAAGGATAAAAGTGCAATATATGAAAGACATTAATAGAATCGGATTTCAGACAGCACAATACAAAGAACTTCTACAAAACTTTCAGAAGTAGTTTAAGGAAGTATACTCCACCAAGCTTACTTTTCACAGATCCAAAGACACAGAAAACTGCATATTATAATTACGCTGAAAGTTGCAGAATACTTGTGGAATATTTTGAAGAACTCCTCAACTGCGATCCACCAAAGGAGACATTTAATTTTGATAATATACTCCCCATTCCTCCAGACTCGAAACCACAAACAGCAAATGAAATTAAAGAAATTATAAACTAACTTAAAAATAACAAAGCAAGTGGAGAAGATAGTATAGTTGCTGAATTGTGGAAATACTCCAGTGACAACATGATCCTATGTTTAACGGAAATCATAAATGACATATGGAAAACACACAGTTTACCATCAGAATGGACATTTGCCTTGATACATCCACTACAAAAGAAGGGGAAGAAAACAGATCCTAACAATTACAGGGGAATTTCCCTCCTGCTAGTGACTTATAAGATCTTATCCAAAGCACTTTTAAAAAGAGCAGAAAAAATACTCGGCCCACAATTGGGAGAGTATCAGGCAGGATTTAGAAAGGGACGATCTTGTATGGAGCAAATACTAAATTTAAATAACATATTAGACATGAGGAAAATCAGGAACTTGAAATATGTAGTTACTTTTGTGGATTTTAAAAAAAGCCTATGACTCCATTGACAGAAAGGCACTTATTAACATTCTGAAGGAATTTGGACTTGATAACAAGACAACTGAAATAATTCAAGCAACACTAACGAACACAACTTCCAAAGTTAAATTTAGAGGGGAACTTTCGAAATCTTTCAAAATGAAGTCGGGTGTGAGACAAGGAGATGGTCTGTCACCTCTGATTTTCAATTGTGCATTGGAAAAGGTAATTCTAGAGTGGAGGAAAGCCATCAATACTAAAGATGTTCAACTAGTAAGACATCCAAATAAAATCGCTGTAGATAGTTTAGCTTTTGTGGATGACATTGCATTACTTACTGACTCACTGGATACTGCCCAAGAACAAATTAGAGAGTTGCAAAAACAGGCAGCCAAAGTCGGACTACAAATATTATTTGAAAAAACTAAGTTCATGACAAACATCACCGATGACCTGAAAAGTATCACAATTCATGACAGTTCAGTATGTAAAACAAATTCCTTTAAATACCTAGGAGAGTGGATAATGAACGACTCACAGGAATAGACGGCAATAGAAACGCGTATGCATAAATTACAAAGGTGTTTTCATATGACAAAAGATATCTATATATAAAAATCAATGTTACGAGATAGTTTGTCTGTCTGTGGGTGTGTATGTCTCCTATGCGTTAACATACCCCCCATCCGATTGCGCTGAAACTTGGGTGAGATGTCGAGTACACTCCAAGGAAGGTTTCTGGCATAGTAAATCCATTTTACAATAGGCAGCGCACGAGTAGATTCAACAAATGAGCGACGCCGCGCGAAGCGTTTCAACAAAGTCCGTTATTCATCCGATTGCGATGAAACTTAGGTCAGATGTTGAGTACACTCTTGGGAAGGTTCCTGGCTTAGTAGATCCATTTTACAATAGGTAGCGCAAGAGTAGATTCAACAAATGAGCGACGACGCGCGAAGCGTTTCAAAGAACTCCCGTATGCGTTCATATACCGTTCGTCCAATAGCGATGAAACTTGAGTGAGATGTTGTGTATACTCCAGGAAAGGTTTCTGGCTTAGTAAATCCATTTTACAATAGGTAGCACACGAGTAGATTCTACAAATGAGCAACGACAAGCGAAGCGTTTCAAACAGTTCCGTGTGCGTTCATATACCATTAATCCGATAGCGAAAAACTTGGGTAAGATGTTGAGTATATTCCGGGGAAGGTTTGTGGGTTAGTAAATCCATTTTACAATAGGTAGCGCACGAGTAGATTAAACAAATGAGCGACGACGAGCGAAGCGTTTCAACAACGTCCCGTATGGGGTCATATACCGTTCGTCCAATAGTGATGAAACTCGGGTGAGATATTGAGTACACTCTAAGGAAGGATTCTGTTTTTGTAAATCCACTTTAAAATAGGTAGCGCGCGAGTAGATTCTACAAATGAGCGACGACGCGCGAAGCGTTTCAACAAAGTCCCGTATACGTTCATATACCATTCGTCCGATAGCGATGACACTTGGGTGAGATATTGAGTACACTCTAAAGAAGGATTCTGGCTTAGTAAATCCACTTTACAATAGGTAGCGCACGAGTAGATTCATTAAATGGGCGACAACGCGCGAAGCGTTTCAACAAAGTCCCGTATGCGTTCATATGCCATTCATCCGATAGCGATGAAAATTGGGTGAGATGTTGATTACACTCCAACGAGGGTTTCTGGCTTAGTAAATCCATTTTACAATAGGCAGCGCACGAGTAGATTCAACAAGTGATCGACGACACGCGAATCGTTCCAACAAAGTCCCGTACGCATTCATATACCATTCGTCCGATAGCGATGAAACTTGGGTGAGTTGTTGTGCACACTGCAGAGAAGGTTTCTGACTGAGTAAATCCATTGTACAATAGTCATCGCACGGGTAGGTTCAACAAATGAGTGACGGCGCGAATCGTATAAATAAAATCCCGATGCGTTCATATACCATTCATCCAATTTCGATGAAACTTGAGTGAGTTATTGTGCACACTGCAGGGAACGTTTCTAATTTAGTAAGTCCATTGTGATGAAACTAGGATGAATTGTTGTGCATAATGCAGGGAAAGTTTCTGACGTAGTAAATCCATTGTACAATAGGTAGCGCATGAGTTGATTCAACAAATGAGTGACGACGCGCGAATCGTTTCAACAAAGTTCCATCTGCGTTCATATACCATTCATCCGATTACGATGAAACTTTGGTGAGTTGTTGTGCACGCTCCCACACATGTTTTTAAATTAGTAAATCCATTTTACGACAGTTAGAGGCAGTTATCGGAAACTGAAGAAAATATTGTGTATCCAAAAGCACTTCAAGAAACAAAATTACAATGCCAACACTCTTTTTGATTGGCATTGCAACGCATGCCGGGTACAGCTTGTATATAATAAAAAAAACTTATCCTGGAACAGTAAACTAAGGCACTATCAAACAGTGGACAGACCTAAAACTCTGTATGCGGCAGAAACAATTAAATTAACAAGATTTGGTGATTTAGACAAATTAGAGGAGACTGAAAGACGAATTCTGAGAAAAATACTGGGAGCTAACCGAAATAATAACCCAGATTATAGGTTACGACCAAATAGAGAGTTTGAAATGTGAAAAATTAACTGATGAAATGAGAAAAAGAAGATTACAGTTTTTTGGGCACATCTATAGAATGGAAAATAGTGGATCTCCAACTTACTAACTAGTTACAAATCCAAACCCACATGGTTCAATGAAATTGACAAAGATTTGACAAACGCTAGAATTCCGACAGACACAATAGCAAACAGATCACTCTTCAGAGAAGCTTTTCAAAAGGCAAAATTTCAAAAAAGGAAGAAACAAATAACTCGCAGAAAGTGGACTCAGGAGGAGAAAGACAAAAGAAATTTGGAAACAAAGGGAAATTGAATACAATGGACAATAGCCAATGTTGATTCATCGTACCCTCCAAATGGGTTATTCAAAAGAAGAAAAAAATAATAATAATGTTAAATAAACAAATTTTTGATAAAATTTATAGTATATATATATAATAACTCCGGAGGATAGGAATTACAGATGCCGACTGTCGACAGAGAACACAATTCAGGGAAATACTTTCGAACATAAAGTTTCTTGTGGGAGAAAAGAGAGAACGCAGGGGAGGAAGGTGGACAGCAGAGAGAAAGGCGCAACACTCTGAAAGAATGAATGAAGTGTGGAGGAAGAGAAAGGAAGAAAGAATTATGAGAAGGAAATGAAATGATACTTGCGTGGTCCTTAGTTTTGGCCGGTTCGCATAATGTAATGTAATAATAATATTCTATTTGGATCAAGATCTCTAAACACGATTGTTGTTGTTGTTGTTGATGATTCATTTTAGGGGCTTTGCGACATCGTGATCATGTAGCTCCGTGTACTTGGGTGTGTGTGGAATTTGTCTGATAACCTGTGTTTCTGCAATAGCTGTATTAGTGTGTGTAGTTGTAATTCAGATGGGGATTGGAAATGAGGCGGCCGTGGCCTTAATTTAATAACCATCCCGGCATTCACCTGGAATAGAAGTGAGAAACCACGGTAAACCACTTCCAGAATGGCTGAGGTGGGAATCAAACCGGCCTCTTCTCAATGTTGCCTCAAGGGGCTGAGTGTACCCCGTTCAAACCCTCAGTTCAGAATTAAATTTCTTGGCAGGGCTTAAGTACTTTATTCATTTTGCAAGTCTCTGTAAACAGGAAGATTTGCTGAGAGAGAATTAAGCCACACTGATGAAGATTACTGCAGATTAGACAGACTAAACATTTTGTTACACTGTGCACCTCCACGCCAGACAGGTAGGAGTATTATTTCCCATAAGGGTCATTAGCGTTACGGTTCTGAACATTAATTCGTTCCCTTGTGACTGGGATTATGGCATAGAACGGTATTTAGTAATCGTTACTGGTACACATTTATTTGATATTCGCTGACGATGTTCTAGTCTGCGAACTAACCCCTGAGAATCTCCAAGAGCAGCTTGAAGAGTGGAGAAAGTCTCTAGAACACTGGTTCTTAACCGGTGGTCTGCGAGTGCCTCAGGAGTGGTCCGCGGGAGAAAACGGTCCACCAACACGTAAAAAAGTGGCCAATAATTGGGGATTTCGAAAACGATGTGCATTGAACGAGAATTGTACGAATATATTCGCGGCGATGACTATCAGGTTTTGAATTGAAATATCTTCAAAATAAGTGTTATTGAGGAACGGTTACAACTGATGAGGTGTATTGGGGGGATGGGGTCCGTACATGATTCAGTTTCAGCCAGAGTGGTTCGCAGACTACTACGGGTTCAGAATCACTGCTCTAGAACATAGTTTCACTACCTGTGGTTCGCGAACCACCAGGGGGTCCGCAAAATATTTCAAGGGGTTCGCCAAACATTTTTCCTTAATGGCGGGTTTCGAGGTTAGGTCTAATTTCTCCGGTATAATCGTGTATATATAATTCGTTGAGGTCATATAGGACCACGTTAAGTCTTGTTACACTTGGCAATTTGCTTCGCTTTCCTCTGAGCCCATAATTCCCTCATTCTCTGTGAGTGGACCATTTTGCGCTCCGCTGCCCAGGTGGTACCTTGACTTCTTTTCGGGTCCAGTGTCTCACCTCGCGTTAGCCCATTAGTCAGTATCTTTTTGCGGAAGATATCTCTATTGAAGGCGTCGTCAGGTTTTAGATGCAGCATTTTGAGGTTGTCTCTGGGGTCGAACATCCATTCCGGTCGATTTTCCTTAATTCCACTCGGTCCTCCAAGGGACCCAAAAATAAGTTCCTCAACTCCGCTCAGGCTTTGGCAAGGGGTCGGCAAAGGGGTTATCCCCAATTACGTAAACAAATGTCATAACACTCCTGCTCGCATACCAAGGGCCGGGTCAAACACCTTCTGCAGCGCATGAGTGAATTCTTGAATGCAGCTGATTTTTCCGTTCTAGGCTGGAAAACAGTATTTTCAGCATCCGCAGTTGATATCGATTTTTTTAGGTACAAATTATACACCTATTATTATGTAATTTTAATTTAATAATGTCTTACTAGATTAAAAAACATACAAACTTTTAATTATGCACATGTTAAAAACAGAGCCGGCCCCGTGGTGTTGGGGTAGCGCGCCTGCCTCTCACCCGGAGGCCCCGGGTTCGATCCCCGGCTCCGTCAGGGATTTTAAACTGACGTGAAGGTTGGAACGGGGTGCACTCAGCCTCGTGAGGACAATTGAGTAGCTGTCTGACAGTGAGACAGCGCCCCGATCACGAATACCAAGATTAATGGCCGAGGGGACCCGACGCGCTGATCACGCGTCACCCCAATATCTGCAGGCCAAATGGCTGGGCAGCGGTCGCTTGGTCGGCCTTAGCCCGTCATGGGCTGGATAGTGCCAGGGGTTGACTTTTTTTTTTTTTTTTTTTGTTCACTTGACATGTGAAAAACAATGTATAAAATTCGTCGAAAAAATAGAAAACTTGGCAGACTTATTTAAAAGAATATTATGATTAATTTTAAATCACTTGTATTTTCTGCCATTTAAGTTAAAATGTGCCAAACACTTTACACCTGATTTAACGAATGAGCGTTTGGGCACTGACGTGGTGGTGGTGTTCGCAAGACATTGTTGTGCCATTAGTCAGACATTATTAAATTAAATTTACATAATAATAGGTGTATAAACAGGAATCAATAAGAACGTGTGTCATTTTTCTGCATGTTAAATGTGATTACTAACCCCAAGCTTGCTGGTTCGCTCCTGGCCGTGGATGGCCGAAGTGATTTTTGAAAGGCGGCAAAGATCACGATACGCATGTCATACGATGTTGGTATGTTAATTAATTCATTTGAATTCAGTAAGCCGTGTTCATAATGGCAAAATTAATCTCGTGAGTTTCCGCCAACATAAAGTTCCTCATTTCTCTACTAGAAAGCGCTATAGTATCAAGGAGCTTAGATATCTAACCTCCTTGGCTTTCATAGTGCTTCAAGGAACAACTAAATTTGGCATGCAAGCTGCCCTCTGGGTGTCAAATAACAAAGCTTGCACCCGGCACCCGAGGTCATACGATATTATTATTATTATTGATGTGTAACATCTTTCCGCTTGGTTGCTGGATAGTTTTGTGGGAGTGATTTTGAAAATTGGGCACGGAAGTGGATCGGAACGATCGAGCTGGCAGTGGTGAATCAAACGGAAGTATGCACTGCCCGCTCGATCGATCAAACGGAACTGTACTAGCTGGCAGTGGTGGACAACGGAAGTATGCACTGCCCGCTCGATCGATCAAACGGAAGTGTACTAGCTGGCAGTGGTGGACAACGGAAGTATGCACTGCCCGCTCGATCGATCAAACGGATGTGTACTAGCTGGCAGTGGTGGACAACGGAAGTATGCACTGCCCGCTCGATCGATCAAACGGAAGTGTACTAGCTGGCAGTGGTGGACAACGGAAGTATGCACTGCCCGCTCGATCGATCAAACGGAAGTGTACTAGCTGGCAGTGATGGACAACGGAAGTATGCACTGCCCGCTCGATCGATCAAACGGAAGTGTACTAGCTGGCAGTGGTGGACAACGGAAGTATGCACTGCCCACTCGATCGATCAAACGGAAGTGTACTAGCTGGCAGTGGTACCACGCAAAGGCAGCGTGATTTTTGTACAATTGAAAATGTGTGTATTGGAAACAAGCCAGTGTGTGCTCTGTAGCGCGAGAATTTTACGGTAATACAGTAGGCAGTGCATTTAGCAGGCACTGGTTTGACGAGCACAGTGGCAAATGTTTCACCGACTTTCATTTGTCATTGAGCAGTTTATGAAGCTTCACGTTCAAGGTTGAATATCACATGGGATAGGAAGTGAAAACTTTAGACTAATGTTGTTCAGTGTACGATAAAATAAAGACGCCAAATGACATTAAATTAAGCGGCATTATTGTCAAACTGTGGGTGAGTAATCAAATATTAAATACATAATAGAATGTTGTTATATGAGTGGAATAAAAGCTGTATTTTCATCATTTGTGAGACTAGGTCATGATTGTAGGAAGCCATGTTTTGAATGTTTACGACGAATTGTATGAGAGCCTTCAGAATAATGAATGTTATAGTTACTGAGGAGTGTGCACACAGTATTTCAGAGTACAGTCGACGTTGTGTGTCACTTTGTTATTATGAATTATTCATGTAAAAGGAAGGAAGGAAGCTTGTGGTTTTGTGTGACCGTTAATCTCACGATCATGATCCACGGTACCTCCCTTTTACGTGGAATGCGAACCACAGGACATGGCATTTCAATTCGAAAATCTCACATGTATTGACCGGGAATCAAACGCGGTCTACCTTGGTGAGAGACTAACAGCTTGACCGCTGCGCCCAAGTGTGACAGTAGCATATCTCCAATTCAATCTATACATTCATCACAGTAGCAGTATGAAAATGGAGTGTAAATTAACATTTTAAGAATGTCCAAGCTGTGTAGTATACGAGTAGGATAACATGTCAGATGTTACACATCATATGCGACTACTGTAAGGCTCGTATCTTTTTTTTTATTATTATTATAGCCTCCGTGGCTTAGGCGGCAGCACGCCGGCCTCTCACCGCTGGGTCCGTGGTTCAAATCCCGGTCACTCCATGTGAGATCTACGCTGGACAAAGCGGAGGCAGACAGGTTTTTCTCCGGGTACTCCGGTTTTCCCTGTCCAACATTTCATTCCAGCAGCACTCTCCACTCTTATTTCATTAATCTGTCATTCATTTAATCATTGCCCCAGGGGAGTGCGACAGGCTTCGGCAGCCGGCACAGTTCATATCCTCGCCGCTAGATGGGGGCTTCATTCATTCCATTCCTTACCCAGTCGGTCGACTGGAAGCAGGCTGTGGTTTTTCATTTCATTATTATTATCTGAAAAATAAAAATAAACCTCATTTTATACCGGGAATAGTTCATAGTAAGACACCAGGTGTAAAGTTACTTCATTAAAATCCGTACAACTACGACAAAAAGGGGAGTGACACACTATGGGTCAAAATGACCCCGCGCCTGTCCTCGTATGATACTCTTTCACCCCAGTTATCAAGGATTAAAAGTCAGTGGTTCACCCAACTGAGATATTTGTAGAAGGGATTCGCGAGTCGAAAGAGGTTGGGAACCGCTGCTAAAGGAATGAGGATCAGGAGGGGGAAAACAGAATGTGTATGTGTTCGTGGGAAGAACAAGATTTCCATATTAACCGGCAGGAAGAAGATCTACCAGTGGCCAGGGAGTTTTAAATATCTTGGTTCCTACGTGCAAAGTGATGGGGAACTGGAGGCTGAAATATGCAGCACAAGGTATACACTGGTTGGATGAACTGGGGGAAACTGAATGGAGTACTCTGTGATAAGAAAGTCATCAGCAGGCTGAAAGGAAAGATCTACAAATCTGTGGTGAGGCCTGCGATGTTCTATAGCAGGAGTGCATAACCCGCGGCCCTCAAAGTCAGTTTATGTGGCCCGCGGACAAAATATTTTATACTATTGAAAACGTGAATATATATATTGTGAATGATGAGATTTTTGCCATTATTGTAGGCCCTAGTTGAAATAAGAAAGAAGAACCTGATATTGACAGACTATTAGAAAATAAACAATACCAAGCATCACATTAGGAGCATGAGGCTACTACTTGATTTGATGGTCAGTTTGACGATATATTGATTTCCATTGTTTATATACACACATCAAAAAAAGTTTTGCATCACCTCGGTTCCAAGAGTTCCGGAACCTTTAAATACAAAGGGAATAGAGATCAACACAAACAACATTTCAGCTCGTTTTATTGCTCATGAGACCCACACATTGCATGTTGTACCATCATACAGCTAGACTTTCAGTATTTGTGGTCCAGATTGCAGTACACACCACTACCTCTAATACCCAGTAGCACGTCCTCTTGCATTGATGCATGCCTGTATTCGTCGTGGCATACTATCCACAAGTTCATCAAGACACTGTTGGTCCAAATTGTCCCACTCCTCAACGACAATTCGGCGTAAATCTCTCAGAGTGGTTGGTGGGTCAAGACGTCCATAAACAGCCCTTTTCAACATATCCCAGGCATGTTCGATAGGGTTCATGTCTGGCGAACATGCTGGCCACTGTAGTCGAGCGATGTCGTTATCTTGAAGGAACGCATTCACAAGATGTGCACGATGAGGTCGAGAATTGTCGTCCATGAAGACAAATGCCTCTCCAATATTCTGCCGATATGGGTGCACTATGGGTCGGAGGATGTCATTCAGGTATCGTAAAGCCGTTTCGGAGCCTTCCATGACCACCAGTGGCGTACGTCGGCCCCACATAATGCCACCCCAAAACATCAGGGAACCACCACCTTGCTGCACTCGCTGGACAGTGTGTCTAAGACGTTCAACCTGACCAGGGTGCCTCCAAACACGTCTCCGACGATTGTCTGGTTGAAGGCATATGCGACACTCATCGGTGAAGAGAACGTGATGCCAATTCTGTGGGGTCCATTCAGCATGTTGTTGGGCCCATCTGTACCGCGCTGCATGGTGTCGGGGTTGCAAAGCTGGACCTCGCCATGGACGTCGGGAGTGAAGTTGCGCATCATGCAGCCTATTGCGCACAGTTTGAGTTGAAACACGACGTCCTGTGGCTGAACGAAACGCATTATTCAACATGGTGGCATTGCTGTCAGGGTTCCTCCGAGCGTCAATCCGTAAGTAGCGGTCATCCACTACAGTAGTAGCCCTTGGGCGGCCTGAGCGAGGCCTGTCATCGACAGTTCCTGTATCTCTGTACCTCCTCCATGTCCGAACAACATCGCTTTGGTTCACTCTGAGACGCCTGGAAACTTCCCTTGTTGAGAGCCCTTCTTGACACAAAGTAACAATGCGGACGCGATCGAACTGCGGTATTGACCTTCTAGGCATGGTAGAACTACAGACAACATGAGCAGCGTACCTTCGTCCTGGTGGAATGACTGGAACTGATCGGCTGTCGTACCCCCTCCGTCTAATAGGCCCTGCTCATGCATGGTTGTTTACATCTTTGAGCAGTTTTAGTGACATCTATGAACAGTCAAAGGGACTGTATCTTTGATACAATATACACAGTCAACGTCTATATGCCGGAGATCTGGGAACCGAGGTGATGCAAAACTTTTTTTGATGTGTGTACTTTGATGTAAGGTTTTGAATATTCCCGAAGGGAATGTGATGCAGTTTCCATTTGAGCTGGCATTGTTTGACATAACCGGACCATTTTTATCATTTATTGATAATATTTTGATGTTGAAAATTCTGGTGGTTTTATTTTTTATGTAAAAATAAAATTTTACAACCTTGTGATAATATTCTTTTATTGTAGGCTATATACCCCTAAACCTTTCCGAATTAAGAGTAAGTTGATTATAAATCAGTCATTTGATAACTTAATGCAATTTGCCAAAAAACTTCAAAAATGGATTCAAACCATTTAGAGGACACAAAAATGGTATTGAAACACATTTCTAGTCTGCTGTAAAATAGGTTATTCAGATAATAGTGAAATTAGCTTTATCGGTAGGGTTTGGCAAGTGCCTATTTGGAAAGGTAACTTGCGGCCCGCCACATAGTATGTAATAATAAACTTGGCCCCCACTTATAAAAAGGCTGTGCACCCCTGCTCTAATGTGTAAAGACATGGCCGATTACAAAAGCCCAAGGGAGATAGGTGGATGTGGAAGAAATGAGAATGTTAAGGTGGATGAGTGGAGTGACAAGAAAGGATAGAATAAGGAATCGGAGCTACAGTGAAAGTGGGACCCATAATAAAGAAGGTTCAAGATAGTAGGCTACGATGGTGCTGAGAAGTAGGAGGACTACGGGGGGAAAAGAGTTGGAAATCTGTAAATTGAGTGGTCCAAGAGGAGAAAGAGAAAGACCAAACATGAGGTGGAAAGACAAGGTTGCAGGGGACCTCAGAGAAAAGGGATAGAAGAGGGAGGAAGCATTGGATAAATAATAATAGACTATCACTCGTTTTCGAGTAAGATTGTCTTCTAAAGGTGAGTTCCTAGATGACTATATGGCCCAATCCTGGAAACACTAACTCTCCCACAGTAGTGACACACGTTGTTAGGAAGCAGCTTCGGAGGCGTAGTTGTTAGCATACTGAGCTTCTATGCCCAAGATCGCGGGTTCAAACCCGGCCTAAGTCGTCGGATTTTTTAAGAACGTTAAAAATCCCTCAGTATGCCTTCCTTCGGAGGGGAAGTAAAGCCGGCGGTCCCATGTCATAGATTTATGGCATGTTAAAGAACCTTCCACTAATTACACCTGTGTGAGGCTAAATTATATATAGGTTAAACATTTGACTAAGTTCTTAGGTTCCTACGTTCGTCGTCAAGAGCCGACTGTGGTGGCATCTGGTAACTAAGTTCTGAACTAGTTGGTCGTTGACGGTGGCGTTTGGCGGCAAAAGTAGGAACTACTTGGAAAAATTGAATGTCTGCAGTCCTTACTTGAATTAAAACAGATACTCACACTAATACAGTCATCACAATTAACACTGGTTATCAGACAAATTATATACACACCCCAAGTACACGGGGCTACATGACCGTGTTGTCGCAGCCCCTAAACTAAGTAACCAACATACCAACCACGTTGTTCGGAACAGCCACTGGCTCTTGTGGGATGATCCTCCTATTAACCTCACGCTCTTTCCTCGCATTGTACCTCTCAGTCTCACGTCTTCGCCGATGTTCGAAACATAGTGGACCTTGGTGGACGATGCGACGCCATACCTGACGATTTGATGGCGTAGTCTCCCATTTATCCGTGTCGATTTGTCATTTGGTTAAATTGTATTTTGGGATGTCTTTGAAGCGTTTTCGTTGTCCTCCTTGCTTTTCCTGTCCAATCTGCAACTGGCAGTACATAATTTGTTTTGAGAGAAGAATGCAGCAAAGTAACGCTGACCCTAGCTTACTGTACGCGAGGCGTAGGAAAGGACTGAGATAAAGAAGAAGATTGGTACACATTTATTGTAACTAGAGTAACGCCATCGATTGTATGGTATTATTAAATGACTGAGGCTACAATTAGGGTAGTGTCAAGTAAACAGCTGAAATGTAGGTAGCTACATAAAAAAGGAAACACATTTAAAATCTAAAATTGGGCTGTATACTAACTGAGTATTTACTGTACTTCTCGTGAGTTAGTGAGTTATTGAGGTTTTAAGGGGCGGAACTATAAGGTCATCTGTCAGTCTTAACACAGACTAAAGTATACAAATTTGGAATGAAATTAATAATTAACGGTGGACATCTAAATATGAACAAATCGAAAATTAATAAAACCAATAATAATAATAAACAAAATTACGGAATAAACAAAAAATTCAGAATTAAAAAAAACAAGTCTTTGAGTCAATGTACACTGAAAAATTTAGATTGCTGGCCCTAAACCACTCTCACTTATAAAGCGGATGACGAGATCAGCAGCCCCCACGTCATCGGCTAATATAAGTTTGAGTGTCATCTGCAAACCAAGGTTTCTTCGAAATACCCCGTTTAGACGTCTCGGTCGCGATCCCGATTATCTCTGATCTGGATAATGTCCAATCGCGATCAACGGCATTTGTCATTGGTAGGTGTTTAGACGTCCCATCATGAAACAGCAGGATAATCGAGTAAAACAACATGACATCGCTAAGGTCTGCCAACTTTTGAATTCCAAGTGTTATAGCAGAAATTTACAGTAGTTTGTTACCTCCAGTTTTGAAGTATTTCAGTTATTCTTTATACATAATTCAACCTGCTAATGTGCATTCTTAAATATATACAAATCCTGAGGAGTCGTGTAGGCAAGGCCTACTCTTGGTGTGGAAATAAAAATATTTTGAAATATTTATGCACAGGTCTAGGATATTTATTGCATAAATACTTCTTTGTTCGTCCAGAGTCATTTGGCCCTATCGGAATCCCTTCTACGTCTATGACAATAAATGTATGTCTTTATTAATCGTCTCCATCGACTTTCCCCAACGCTAATTTTTTTTCAACGTTTAAACACTGGTATGTTTGTCTCCATTCACCATTTCGTGTCTCTCAATGTTCATATATCTGATATCAACCAACAAAAATACAACCATCATGGCCAACTTTACGTACATCTCGCTTTCAAAACACAAGATATTACAAAAAAAATCCTCTCGGCACGCCGGAAGGCGGAGGTAGATTTCATCGGGCAAACTAGGGGATAGGCTAAAATAGGCAAAATATGCAGGTTTTCGTAGAAGGATCAGACCTCATTTATTGCGAGAAATTATTTTACAATGTAATTGGAGCTCAATTAACTTTTCTTTCGTCTTACTATGCATATTTTTAACATTTTATTGTGTTAGGGGGACGGTAACCTCCTTGTCATTTGGGGTACATTTTTATACTTGTGGTCACACCGTCCTTATGCAAGGTTTGGAACTGATGTGTAACTATCTAACAGTCTGTTACTTCTTCACGTCAAATTTTATCTCCCGCAGAGATGTTGGTTGGTTCCTCAGTTTAGGGCTGCGACAACGCGGTCATGTAACCCCGTGTACTTTGGGTGTGTGTAGAATCTGTCTGATAAACGGTGTTAATTGTGATGGCTGTATTAGTCTGTAATTCAGATAAGGACTGCAGACGGTCAATTTCAAGTAGTAGTTCCTAATGCTGGTACCAAATATACCACCAACGACACCTAGCTGTGAACTTGGCTACTAGATGCCACCGCAACCAGTAACTTGCAACGAACGTTGGACTTCCCCTCTGAAGGAAAGCATACTGAGGGATTTTCAGCGCTCTTTGAAAATCCGACGACTTCGGCCGGCTTTGAACCCGCGACCTTGGTCATAGAATTTCAGCATGCTACCAGCTAGGCTACGACACCGAAGCCGCTTCCCACATAGTCAGATGGAAAACTGAATGTGATCTCGTTGTCATGGCAACCTCTGATAGCTCATACATCATCAATTTAGAATCGTTGTCATGGTAACCTCTGATGGCTCTTGGCATTTTCTTCTAATTCCGAAATCATTTTTTCTCATCCCTTGGCGTAATGGTGTGTTGTATCAAAAATTCTTTCAGACAAAAGTTTTAGGTAATTATTAGGGTAATATCATCCATTTTGTACGGTTTTGATATTGTGCCTATTAAGAGAGATATGATTAATGTTTCCCGAAAAACTCACTTTTTTCCACCCCATTGGCCAATGGTTGGTGCTATCAAAAAACTTTTTAAACATAAATTTTTGGCACATATCCGACACATAATATTAACTTTGAAGGGATTCGATATTTCACATATTAAGAGAGTTATAGTGATATTTCACTTTTTCGAAAAAAGCCCCCCATTTATACCCCCTTCGACCGATTTTGCCCATTAACGAACTCGACCGAGATTTTATAGAGATACATATTATGTAAAAATTTCAAAGTGATTGGTGCAAAATTACGGCAGTTATCGTGTCCACAAGAAACTGATATATATATAGAGAGAGAGATACATATATACATAAATTATATATAAACTTTTGAACTGACGGTGGTTTTGGGGTCTGGGGGATGTGAAACGCGAAGATATGTCGAAATTTTCCGGAAGTCGAAACATGGTACCCATTGCAATAGTTAGCTTTCTAATGAAATCTACCTAAAATGGCCATCATGTCCACTGCCTACTTAACACCGACGATCGCAATGGCCGCGAACGCGATTATCTAGTTGTGGCAACGGGATCGGGCTGATCTTGTTGGAGGGAAAGTTGATCGCGATAATGTTATCCTGTTGTGTTTAGACGTCCCAACTAAATCTGGATCGGTGCCTGATCACGATCGCAACCGGGACGTCTAAACGGGGTAGAAGTCAGCAAGATCCACCACACACTCGGTTAATACTTGTCATGAGTTTAAAATTTATTTTTTTATTCATACCATTCTGAGTATATATTCCAAAATTGTTGAACATGAGCATGTACTCCGTTTTATTCATATATCACCTCTCATAAACTATTCACATGCTCAAGAGTTCAGAGTATCCTTAAATGTTCCTTATCAAAGAATGCTGTGCAATCAGAAAGTACTTTTGGCTAATGTCGTTGAGACCGACAACGCACGACAGTCGCCATCCAGGCAGGCCTTGCTTGATAAATGTCGGTATGAATCAAGTGGCAGTGAAAGGCCATACATCACCATTATTAGCTTCAGCAGCCCATGGCCGCATAGTATAGGGGGCCTTGACGCATAACTAACACACAATTAGACACGAGTTCTAGAGTCATCAATTACCGAGACAATTTCTTCCGCCGTTATGACCAAGGTATACATCTAATTAACTGTACATTTCAGGAATGTTGCGACCCATTGTTACCAGATTTGATGATCACCTGAATTTACTGGCCATCGCTATTTTGTAGCAGTATATTCTAACCTATAGGAATTCCCTACAATTACACAAATATTCTAATGGATTAGTACAATAATGCGTGATGTAGCTCAGAGGCTATTACAGCACTCAAAAACATTATGACACTATCTTCGTTTTATTATCAACTTCAAATGATTATTAAAAGTATATGCTCGACCATGACAATGAAAATCCACAGCCTGCTTCCAGTCGACTGACCGGGTCAGGGATGGAATGAATAAAGGCCCCATCTAGCGGCGAGGATATGAACTGTGCCGGCTGCCGAAGCCTGTCGCACCTCTCTGGAGCAATGATTAAATGAATGACAGATGAAATGAAATGATAATGGAGAGTGTTGCTGGGATGAAATGTTGACAGGGAAAACCGGAGTACCCGGAGAAAAACCTGTCTGCCTCCGTTTTGTCCAGCACAGATCTCACATGGAGTGGCCGGGATTTGAACCATGGACCCAGCGGTGAGAGGCCGGCGTGCTGCCGCCTAAGTCACGGAGGCTCAGATGTTCGACCATGGCGAAATGTGAATATTATATGTCAGAAAACTGTACTATAATGAGGCTCATTACGATACAGTTTCTCCCACCAATCACAGCTCAAGAAACAGTAGTGTGACCAATCAGGTAAGGATAGCATCGCACCTGCGCTGACTTCCACGGCCTCTTATTTTAAATTTCACTGCGTGGCTAATGTCATAGTGGGGTATTCGAGGAGGCAATGGACGAATACAAGGTATTCTCGGCGTCCCATACGCTCTGTTCAGTACATAAAACAGGCGAAATCTTGTCAGATATTTATGAATATTTATGTTCGAACATAAAATAGTTATAATTATCGTCGAACATAAACAGTCGTATGAAACGCGCCTATAATGGTAATTAAGACACTCGTACGGAAATAATAAAACTCGCTTTGCTCGTTTTATAAACATACTCGTGTCTTAATTATGCTTGTTGCATAATGTACTAATACAGGGTGTAACAAAAATGTACGACACAAAATGCAGAGCACATTCCTCACACATAGACGAAGAAATTCTGTTATATTAGCATGGGTCGGTAAACGCTTCGTTTCCATGTTACACCTCGTTGTCTCAAACTGATTGAGCATGGAGAACACACAAGAACAGAACGTTAGAATCGTGGGGAACGTGCACTCTTGGTTACGTCTGGTTACGTTGTCATTATCGTAGGTGCACCGCCAGTTTTTTGTTTTACATGGCCCTGTTGCCATGCGACTTAGCAGATGTGCCTTTAGCTGTGCGACAAAACATGTGCTTCATGCACGATGGAGCACCTCCTCATTAGCCTATTTTCAATTTTGAAAAAAAAAATAGGCTTATGAGATCACTTTTGTCCGTGTGTGTGTGCGTGTGTGTGTGTGTGTGTGAGGTGTGTGTGTCCCCCCCCCCTAATAAAATCTAAACGGCTGGAGCGATTTCAATGAAACTCGGTAAGTTCATAGCGCTGTTCCCGGCGACCTCGACCGTGCCCTTCAAATTTTGTTACGTCTCACCAATCCAACATGGCGGCTGTGCGAAATATTTCACTAGCATTCAATATCTCCGAAACTATTACCGATATCGCCCTGATATTGTGTACGGTGATAAAGGGCACAACTAGAAGTTCACCTATGAGACTTTCAAAAACCTGGTGACTACAAAACCAACATGGCGGCCAAGCAAAGTTGAGACTTTTAAATTGACTTTTCTCGCGATTTAACTATCCAAACGTAATGAAACTTGGTACAGCAATTGTTTATACACATTGTAATGCACTGGAGTCTAATTTAGTTCAATTGTTTACATAACCTCAAAATGGCGGCTGTGCGAAATATTTCACTGACATTCTATATCTCCGAAACTATTACAGATATCACCCTGCAATTTTGTACGGTGTTAAAGGGTACTGATACAAGTTTATCCATGTATAATTCATAAACCTGTTAAGTACAAAACGAACATGGCGACCAAGCGAATTTGAAATATTTTAATAGACTTTCCTCGTGAGTTAACACTCTGAGCGCAGTGAAATGTGGTACAGTAAATGATTTTGCAGATTGTAATGCACTGCCATCTAATTTAATTCAATTGTTTACATAACCTCAAGATGGCGGCTGTGCAAAATTTTAAAATTAAGTTTTTATTTCTTGTGTCGTAATCATGCGATCGAAGTGAAAGTTTGAATAATGAACCTATGCAATAAGTGTCCTTGAATGGTACATAACTCTATGGCCTATACATATAACAATCCTAAATGGCGAGCTTCCGAAATATTTAGACGGTTCTCAATATCTATGAATCTTTTACAGCAACCAAACTAATTTTTTTTTATGTTCATAGAGACTATGAACATATGTTCACCTATAGGACTTCAGTAACCTGGTGAGCACAAATCCAACATGGCGACGCGAAGTATAAATATTTAAATGGACGTTTCTCGCGAATTATCTATCCGGGTGCCGTGAAACGTTGCACGTTAAATGCTTATACAAATGTTGATCCACTGGCATTTAATTTATTTCAATTGTTTGCATAATCACAAGATGGCTGCTGTGCGTAATTTTAAAATCTCGTTTTTATTTCTTGTGTTCTAATCATGCGATTGAAGTTTGAATACCACACGTACACAATAATCTTAATATGATAGTACAAAAATAAAAATCCAACCTGGCGACCATCTGAAATATTTAGGCGGTTCTCATTATCTACGAATCTGTTACAGCAATTAAACTGAAATTTTGTATGTTGATAGGGGCAATTAACTTGAGCAGGATATATGAAAATAGACTGCATAGTTCTTCATGGAACTACTTGTTTTGTGTTGATGTCCGCTTGCTCCTAAATAACAGATTTGGTGACAGATGGATAGGTTGAGGTGGACCAATTGCCTGGCCTCCGCGCTCTCCGGACCTAAACGCACTGGGCTTTTATTTGTGGGGGCATTTGAAAGCTCTTGTGTATTGAACCCCAGTACAAGATGTTGAGAGTCTCTGTGCCCGTATTATGGAAGGCTGAGAAACCATAGGCAATACTGCAGGGATACATCAGCGCGTCCGAGATTCACCACGATGGTGGGTTGATGCATGTATCAATGCGCACGTAGGGCATATTGAAAATCTCCTGTGAGCAAGAGTTGCATGTGGTATGCTGGTACGTTCTGTTATTGTGTGTTTCCCATGAATAATGAGTTGGAAACAATGAAACAAAGCGTTTCTGGACCCATGTTCATATAACATAATTTGTTCGTCTACTTGTGAGGAATGTGTCCTGCAATTTGTGCCGTACTTTTTTGTTACACCCTGTATAATGATGAAAATCAAACATATTAAACAGACATGTAGCTGAAAGATATCAGAAACCCTTATTGACGTCAAATTGGCAGATGAAAAGCTAAAGGAAGTAGGGGACTTCTGTTACTTGCTTCATAACAAATTGTTTGAGCTAGAAGTAGGCCTATCTGATTTTAAAAGAAGGGATTTTTTGCCTAAAGAAGCAAAATAACAAGTGATGGACGAAGCAAAGATGATATAAAAAAATTACGAGCCTTAGAGTAGTCGCATATGAAGTGTATAATCTGACAAAGAAGAAACCTCACGTGAAATTGTTGATACACCGGTATTTTATACTATTATTGGCACAAATGTTAATCTATTGTAAAAGAGAGTGTTTTACAGATATTGTCGTTTATAATACGGAACTCATTTTATTAGATGATTTGTAGCTTCCACCAGCACTAGCCTAAATAAAGAATACGATATGGATCAACTAGATTAATAGACGCGACACCGCTCATAACCTTAAATTCCTTATAAACAGGTCCTCTTCATTCACAGACCAACACGTAATTTCATATGGATTCTGTTAATATGAATCATATTGATATGATAAATATCGTTTAAAATGATAATCTGGTAGCAAAAATATCTACCCCGCCCAGGATTCGAGCCCAAGATCTCTAGATTCACAGTCATAAGCACTAACCCACGGCTTTTTTGACTACGCAAATTTCGTGCACACAGTGGTGACTTATATCCACGTTCCAATAATACTGCATTACGGAATTAAGTTTCATTTATATTTTGCTTGTTTCGATAATGTTCCTGAGTGAAATTGAGTTTAAAATGCCTTATGAATAGGCCCTCTTGTGAGTAAAGAGAATGTATTGAGCAATAGTTCATGAAAGCTTGCTCAATTCTCGTATAACCACAACGATTATATCATATTGATGACTGCATTACCGTTGTGTGGGTTAATATTTGAATAGCCATTGTGCAGAAACATAATACCGGCAATGCCGACTACTTACAATGTTTGATATTAAGGCATTTTACCATTTAAATACTGATACGAAGACTTCGAACATGTACCATGTCATTTGTTTCAATCACTTGACACCAGAGTTCGCATGAGCGTTTTCCGTTCAGTATGTCATATACATTCCACATGGCCGAGAGTGCGTCATGGTATCAATTTCTGACACCGCGCACTGACTGTTTCTCTTACCAGTGCCAGCTGGATCGATCGATCGAGTTGGCAGTGCGTCTTATACTTCCGTTCGATCCACCACTGCCAGCTAGGGCACACTTCCGTTCGATCGATCGAGCGGGCAGTGCATACTTCCGTTTTCCACCACTGCCAGCTAGTACGCTTCCGTTCGATCGATCGATCGAGCGGGCAGTGCATACTTCCGTTTTCCACCACTGCCAGCTAGTACACTTCCGTACTATCGATCTAGCGGGCAGTGCATACTTCCGTTCGATCCACCACTGCCAGCTCGATCGTTCCGATCCACTTCCGTCCCCAATTTTCAAAATCACTTCCACAAAACTATCCAGCAACCGAGCGGAAAGATGTTACACATCAAAAGTACGTTGGTTCAGGCAAGAAAAGCATTTCTACAGAAAAGTAATCTGTTGACATCGAATATACTGTATACCGGGTCATCAATTTAAGTCTCCCCTCCGATACCAATCAAGGCTCGGCAAGATCTCGCAATGACACCCGCTCGCTGGCTCAACTAGCACTTCACAACCTTACGACACCAGAGATACAGGTTATTGCAACATTGCCGGGCTCAGCGCGCGTGTTCATTGGGGAGATAAGGCTGTGCCTGCCAAGGTTAATTTTACCGACCTAGCGGTGCGTACAGAGGGAGATTTAAAATAATGGCCCTGCATTTAGGTATTAGAAAGTCATTTTTGAAAGCCTTTGTCTGGAGCTTGGTGCACTATGAAAGTAAAACTTGGCTTGTTGGCGCAGAAGAAAAGAGGAGAATTGAAATGTGGTGTTACAGGAGAATGATGAAGATCAGATGGGTATATAGAGTAACGAATGAAGAAGTATTACGACGAGTGGGCGAGGAGAGATATTTCTGGTGATGTGATGATGAAGAGGAGAAATAGGTTTGATTCTATTTTCCACCTCCTACCGATGTGAATTACGATAATACTTTTGTATTTGTCTCAAATAAGAAGTAAACAGAGATACCGTCTGAATTTAGAAAACGATTTAATCGTGATCGTTGTGAAACTGGATCCACGATTTGAAAAACTAGTCAACGAATAGCAGGTGCAACTGTCACATTAACGTAGACGTAAATTAAATTAATGTTTTTCTTTAACAAAGAAATTGATTTGTATTTTCAAATAAATGAACGTAGAACTCTATTTTATGTAAGTGATTGCGACCTTCCTGCGCACTGCTATAAAGAACTACAGTATACAAATAATTAGCATTTGCGTAATAAGGATGCCTGTTTACTGGATACTATTTACTACATGCCACATTGTATTTTATTGTATAAAAATCTTGTGGCAGCAGAGATAAATTGATTTCTATGTCTTCGTTTACATCAAGTTCACTACCTTTTGTTTGATAGTGCATGATTTATAGGCCTGTTTCTATATTAGTGAAGCTGTGTCCAGTATCGTACATGTGTTCGCATATTGCCGAGTGTTTCCTCTGTTTAATTGTATTTCGGTGTTCTCTATAGCATGTATCAATCCTACTACCAGTCTGTCCTACGTAAATTGCCTGACATCCTGTTTCTTGACACGATAGTAAGTAAACTCCTGATTTTGAAGGAAGCTTGTAGTTTAACGTGACCGTTAATCTCGCGATCATGAGCCACGGGACCTCCTTTTTACGTAGAATCCGAATCACAGGACATGGCATTTCACTTTGAAAATATCACATGCATTGACCGGGAATCAAATCCGGTTCGCCTTGGTGAGAGGCAAAGAGTTTGATTGCTGCGCCACCAAGCCCTCCCCCCCTTGATTTTGAGTAGGGGCCCTGCTTATTTAAGTTACTATTATTTAAGTGCTTGCCAAGTGTTATTGAATTTGTTCTGAATGGTAATTTGAGAGTCAAGCTGTTTATCCAGATCTATTTTGCTTCATCAGGAAAAACATGATATCTACCGTCTTGAAGTGGATGGTGTAGGAAGGAGTGAATACCTGACAAGCACAAATAAGTGATTGTGATTCCCCCCTACGTTGAAAAAAAAACACTGCCGTAAAGTATTGGTACTGTTTTAGTGATTATGTTAGCTTGCCACGGTGGCTGAGTGGTTATCGTGTCGGATTACTAATCCCAAGGTTGCAGGTTCACTCCTGGCCGTGGTAAGTGATTTTTGAAAGGTGGCAAAAATCACGACACGCATGTCATACTATGTTGGCATGTTAAAGAACCCATTTGAATTCAGTAGGCCGTGTTCATAATGGCAAAATTAATCTCGGGATAATCCGCCAACACAAAGTTCCTCATTTCTCTACTAGAAAGCGCTATAGTGCCAAGGAGCTTAGATATCTAACCACCTTGACTTTCATAGTGCTTCAAGGAACAACAAAATTTGACATGCAGGCTACCCTCTGTGTGTCAAATAACAAAGCTTGCACCCGGAACCCGAGGACATACGATATTATTAGTGATTGTGTTACCAGCAACGTGTTATGCTCCACAATCCTGTAACGTGCCTAGCGTATGGATCCCCAATGATTATAACCCAATACAACTGAACTAGGACAATAGGGCACCTGTTAATTAGAACACAATATAATGAGAAATTTTCTCGTGATAATTACAAAAATAACCCTGGTAATTTATCCACCGCACAGGGGCGAGGCGTAAATGCTTGCCTCGGAACTGTAACAATGTAAGGTAGGAGCTATTGAAACCACTGATAATGGTAGTGATTATGATGATGATGATGATGATGATAACCAAAATGTCTGTTGTTGTTGTTGCTGTTGTAGTTTTAAGGGACGGAACATGCAGGTGATCTGTCCCAATGACTGATGTATGCAAATTTTGTATTCACTTATTTATTTATTCATTTATTCAATTATTCATTTATTATTTTTTTATTTTTTCCTTATTTATTTATCCATTTATTTATTTATTTATTCATTCTTTTATTTATTTATTTACTTATTTATTTATTCATGTATTTACTTATTTATTTACATATTTATTTATTCATTTTTTATTTTTCCTTATTTATTTATTCATTTATTTATTTACTTATGTATTTATTCATTTATTTATTTACTTATGTATTTATTCATTTATTTATTTACTTACTTATTTATTCATTTATTTATTTATTTACTTAGTTATTCATTTATTCATTTATTTATTTATTTATTAGTTATTCATTTATTCATTTATTTATTTATTTATTTATACATTTATTTGTTTATTTATACATTTATTTATTTATTTACTTATTTATTCATTTATTCATTTATTTATATTTATTTATTTACTTATTTATTTATACATTTATTTATTTACTGATTTATTTATTTATTTTCTTATTTATTTATGTATTTATTTATTCATTTATTCATTTATTTGTTTATTTATTTGTTTATTTACTTATTTATTCAGTCATGTATTTAATTGTTTATTTGCAAGTTGGACAGAACGTCTAAAGGGGAATTCATGTATACCCACTATTATTCCTATTTCTACGAGATAGGGGATGGGATGCGATTAATTTATGTAGTGGATGGTTCTTAAAACCGGCCGCACGCCCTTCCTGACGCCAACCTTGTGAGAGGAGATGAATACAACTGGGCGAGGTGTAGGAGGGACGTGGCCGTGGTCTATTAGAAGGTTTGGTCCTGGCATTTGACTTGATCTGAAAATGGGAAATCTTAGAAAACCATTTCAAGGACGGCCAACGGTTGGATTTGAACCCATTTGTCTCTGAGCCCGAAGCAACCTGGACCCATGGCCTTGGGCCTCAGCACGCTTAGCTACCACGGCCAGTTTCATCTTTTCAAGAGGAATATTTTCGGTTTTAAATTTCATTTCTGAATTAGTTATTTACTTCGCTTAGTAACTAACTTTGGTAACTTCAATTAATAATCTTTATCTTTACTAAACTGTACCATTTTATCCTACTTGATTTTGAATTTATATTCAGAAACCAGTTTTCAGAGTAAAATGTTTGCAATTTTAAAGGCAGTTTATAAATTTTATAGGGCATTTTTCGGAGATTTAAAACTTCATTTCTAAAGTCCAGTTTTCATTAAAACTCAGCAATTTTTCAAGGTTTGTGCCGTGTCTTAAGTGGGATATCACCTAGGACACGAAGCTGGCTCAGCAGTGGGCTCTTGGTGTCCGCACCCGGACCCCCACAGGAGTAGCAAACTGCGCGCTACCTCCCTTTTTATGAAGTGCACCTGCGCCTCTTCACTCCGAGAGGTAAAAGCTCAAGCAGTCCTCACGAAGGCTTCCCAAAAGATAGTATATTGTCTTTCAAGGCCACTGAATTAAAACTCAGCAATTCTTCTAATTTTGTGCTGTGTCTTGTGAGGGGTTTCGTCTAGGATACCAAGCTCGCTCATCAGTGGGCTCTTGGTGTCCGCACGGGGACCCCCACAGGAGTAGCGAACTGCGCACTACCTCCCTTTTTATGAAGCACACCTGCGCCTCTTTACTCCGAGAGCTAAAAGCTCAAGCAGTCCTCACGAAGGCCTCCAAAAAGATGGTATATTGGCTGTCACGTCCAGTGTATTAAAACTCAGCAATTCTTCTAGTTTTATGCCGTGTCTTGTGTGGGGCACGGCACTAACGTAGAAAAATTGTTGAGTTTTAATTCACTGGACGTGACAGCCAATATACCTTTTTTCATTGTTTTATAGAGCACGAAGTCATCTGCCCCTATATAAGAAGAGGTTGGTTGGTTGGTTGGTTGGTTCTTAAGTTTAGGGGCTGCGACAATGCTGTCATGTAGCCCCGTGTACTTTGTGTGTGTGTAGAATCTGTCTGATAACCGGTGTTAATTGTGATGACTGTATAAGTGAGTGTTATCTGTTTTTTTAATTTAAGTACAGACTGCAACTCAGAATTTTTCAAATAGTTCCTACTTTTGCCGCCAAGCGCCACCGTCAACGGCTACTAGGCCAAGTTCAGAACTTAGCTACTAGACGCCATCGCAGTCGGCTCTTGGCAACGAACGTAGAAACCTAAGAGCGTTGTTTACATTCTTAACCTATCCAATTTAGCTTCACACAGGTGAAATTAGTGGAAGGTTCTTTAACATGCCATAAATCTATGACATGGGATCGCCGGCTTTACTTCCCCTCCGAAGGAAGGCATACTGAGGGATTTTTAACGCTCTTAAAAAATCCGACGGCTTCGGCCGGGTTTGAACCCGCTATCTTGGGCATAGAAGCTCAGCATGCTACCGACTACGCCACCGAAGCCGCCATATGAAGAGGATAGGGATTGGATGAGATTTATCAATTTGCTCGTAGAAAGATGGAACGTGGCTTGTTTTACTCATGGCAAAGCGAGGATCAATGTTCGTGGTAACCACCAATCCCACGTTTTAAGGCCCTAAAACGAACGGTTTTCGAGATATTGGCAGAAAACTATTCCCGGTCTGCGAAATTGATGAACGTTACCATGGCAACTCCATATCATGACGTCCCATTCTGCTTTTATTCTGTCTCTGTAAGAGATAATATTTGCATGATGGAATAGATAGACGCCAGTGTCGAGACCTTCCGTACGAACAGTGTCACCACCTGTATAAAAAATGGACCCTAAAAGATGGTATTGATTCTGTCGGCAAAACAGAAAAAAAAACAAATAAAGTAGACTGTGCATATAAGCAAGAAAAATCATATTTTCTTCCGCTCATACTGTAAAATAAGGAATCCTCACCAATGCTGTAAGTCCCCATTCCCGTGATGACACCCTTAAATAAAATTATAAAGCTTGAGGGGCATGGAATTGCATTATTTGTGCCAAAGGGCCTAAATGAAGAGAGCGGTGAGGGCTGTCCAAAATTTCAAGTAGATAGTGTTACTCGTCTTGTTCGAAATGGTAAGTACCCTACGTAAAATTCGGTTCAAATCGGTAAAAAGGTGTAGATTTTGAGCCCGGTGAAACGGTGTAGATTTCTGCCAAAAGGACCTAAATGAAGGGAATGGAGAGAGCTATCCAGAATTACTGTTCCCAAAAACCTCCCTTGGGGTGTGCACTTCAACTTTACAAAATTTCAATGCAATCGGTTAAACGGTGTCGGAGTCCATTAATCTCGGACAGGCATACATTTCCATTTGTATATATAAGATTAAAATCATAGCCCTAATAATTATTATTAAAAATATCGTTACAATATACACTGTTTACAACATTCAGAAATACTGTACACATTTTATGAATTTTCTTTAATTTTCTTATCGTTTAACCTGTACATTTACAATTGCGCCTGGGTAAATAATTCTCCTCGAAACTGTTGTTTATGTTCGACAATGTCGAAATGTAAATATTATATGTCAGAAAACTGTATGATAATGAGGGTCAGTATAGTACTATTATTCATTATGAAACAGTTTCTCCAGCCAATCAGAGCTCATTCATTGACCAATTAAGTAAGGATAACTTCGCGCAAGCGCTAAAATTCCAACATGTCGGACATGAATTACATGACTTGAAAGTTCAAATTGGATATCGGATCAACCATTGCAGATACAATCCCAAACACAAAGACAAAATCAGCTCGGTAACAAGAAAATACTATGACATATGCAAGAAATGTATGAATCTCCGTCCAGAAGTTAGCAACACAGCATCCTTCTATATAAATTACCGACATGGAAAGTGCACCGTCCCATATGTTCGCGTAAATAAACTGGCGAATATGAGAAGAAATGGCACTGTACCTTAATATCCCCAACACCAATGTATACACAGCGCATTGCTTTCAAACGACTTCGGTGACAATATTAGTGAATGCTAGTTCTGATCGGCACTAGACATCATGCAGTCTGTAAACAATAGCATTGCCAAGCAAAGTAAATGGTCTCTGCTTTCGAAGTGCTTTGACCCACGCATGTGCTCTGTTCAGTCTGGAAACCACCCAGCGCGCTCTGTTCACTAACTGAAGTTACTGAATCCCACAGATATTTATGAATATTTATGTTAAAGCATATAATAAAGTTATAATTATCGTCGAAGATAAACAGTCGTATGCAACTCGCCTATCATGGTAATTAAGACACTCGTATGGAAATTATAAAACTCGCTACGCTTGTTTTATAAACATAGTCGTGTCTTAATTATTGCCATTATAGGCTCTTTGCATAATGTTCTATTGTAACCTTCGAAGGCCATAATCCCTGACACGACCTATACATTTCTCTCTCGCAGTCGCAACACATCACTCCCACTCTCATTTTCTAGAACAAAAGACTTCACAATAGCCTCCCTTTGTTTCCCTACATTCTAAGAGCTCATTCCATTATCTTTGTTACTTTGATCTTGTCTCGCCAACAACATTGCCAACCTCGCAAGTAAATACAACCCTAATATTTAAAATGCTCCATGGACTGCGACGGATATACCTAAAAACAGGCTGTTCCAGCCGAGCTGCTCGCCAATGTGGAGCGGAGTACTCGCCGCCTTGTGCAACATGCAATACAGCTCTACTGTGGGGGCTGCCGTCACTGCGCGGTGGATACATCAAGACTGGCAGGAAGCGCATGGACTTGTGATATGACCTTCGCCCAGTGACGTATTGGCTATCACCCCTAGTCCCTCTCCAACCGTGCTCCGAGCAACACTGCTGAGTACTCGTGTGTACGCATACTCAAACTCTTGGCTTTGAAACAGCCTGGCTAAAGAGGTACATACGTTAAGTGTCAGACTGGTATTGATATACACTTAGTTGCCAAAGTCACAGGAAGGATTGTCCCATGAGAAAATGTTGGCTAGTGAAGCTTATGCGATGCAGGTGCCTCTTTAGAGCCCTGGTAGAAATGGGTACCTGACTCCCAACATTCAACGGGGCGGTGATCTGACTCACAGTAGCCCTGCGATCGCCCCGTATGGTTCTGCTGAGGCGACGGGCTGTCCGTTCGTTAAACACCTGTGGTCATCCTGTTTGGTGGTTTGCGCGGATAGTAATCTTATCTCTGCGATATTGAAGATCCACCCTTGGCACTGTTTACCTCAGAAACCCGAATTCACATGTAATCTCAAAAATGTTATGACCCATGCGCCGTACAGCGATTATCATCCGACATTCAAAATCGGTTAACTCGTGACGTGTTGCGAACTTCACTACACTCGTGTTTGTGACAGACTGCTCTGCCACGGCTACCCGCAACGCTGAGGAGTCATACATGGCACACTTTCTCAAGGGACAATCCTTCCTTTGGTGATGATGATGATGATGATTGTTGTTTTAAAGGGCCTAACATCTAGGTTATCGGCCCCTAATGGTTTGAGGGATAGTTATTATTAATCGTATGGCAATTACACATCACTTTTTGGAACACAAAGAAAATATAACCATAATTTACAAATTTACAGACACATTATTTACATAGTTTAACACATTTGCTGTAGAAAACAAAAAGTCAAAGTGGTTTCCAGGATATAAGTTCTGAGGGCACTCTTCAACTATATGCTTGATGGTCTGACACTGGAAGCCACACGTGCACTCTGGAGAGGTGATCTTTCCCCATTTGTATAGTAGATCACCACATCTCCCATGGTTGGTGCGTATCCTGTTCAGTGTACACCATGTCCTACGGGGCAGATCAAGTTCCCATGGATTGTTGTTACTATGGAGAAAACTATGTAGCTCTGGTGGAGTGTTTGTGTACCAATTTTCTGCCCAGGCTTCATGAAGATTGAAGTTATGGTCTGCCAGGTTGTTGGCTGTTCTGATTGCAGGGTGTCTGGAGCGGAGTCTATTGATTTGGATTGCAGGTATGTCCTCATGGATTGGCAGCTGTTGGTTGTTGCAGATTTTGTTAAATTCTCTCAGGAGTATATTCTTTCTTCTCAGCGTAGGAGGTGGAATACGGCTCAGGACAGGTAGCCAGAAAACTGGTGTGGACTTGATTGTACCAGTAATAATCCGCATATTTTGGTTTAGTTGAACATCTACTAGCTTCGTGTGACTACTGTTTAGCCAAACAGGGCTGCAATATTCTGCTGCTGAGTATACAAGACCTAGGGCAGTTGATCGGAGGGTGGAGGGTAGAGGGATAGTGAAAGATAAGATGAGAATGCAAACTATAAGTAATATAACTTACTGTATATACTAGAGGAAGAATTGGTAAACAAAAGAATATGGCAAATAAAGGACAGGAAGAAAAGAAATGCAAACAACCCCTGAAGAATGAGGATTGAGGGACTTGGAAGGAAGGAGAGCCATGAAAGGCAGATAGGTAAAGGGGGGGGGGAAGAGGAGAGAGCCCGCCCCAAAGTCAGTGGAAGAAGGGGAAAGAACGAACCCAGTTCAGGAATCCCCCGGGATCACCAATTCGCGAACTCATCAGCCGTGAGCCCCTCAAGGTGTAGCAATGGTGAGGTGGTGGGGCTACATACACCCAGCCTCCTGGCGGTCTTTGAGAAGAAGGCAGGAGATAACATGAAAAGAAAAAGAAGGCTGACCCCTCGCAGAAGGAGGGTATCAGGAAAGATGAGACAGGGGCCAATTTAGGCGGGAAAGGGAGAGACTCCCTAGGCCTCGGATACCCTAACACCATCGGGGTCGGAAGGAACCAGAGTTGGCCAAGAGAGATCGACAGGAAATAAGACAGAGAGGAGCTCGGCAAAAGTAAGTGGAAGCAATGCCGGACTCAGCTGATGCCCCGTGGTCACCAACTTACATACCACTACATGTGAGTCCCTGGGAGGTATCCTTCCTGTGACCTTTGGCTACTAAGTGTACAGTACCTGTAATATTTTGGTTGGTTCCTCAGTTTAGGGGCTGCGACAAGGCGGTCATGTAGCCCCGTGTACTTTGGGTGTGTGTAGAATCTGTCGGATAACCGATGTTAATTAATTGTGATGGCTGTATTAGTGTCTGTTACTGTAATTCAGGTAAGGACGGCAGTCGATCAATTTCGAGTAGTTCCTACTTTTGCTACCAAATGCTACCGTCAACGCACCTAGCCACGAACTTGACTACTAGATGCCACCTCAACCGTGACCTAGCGAAGAACGTTGAACTTAACAGAGCGTTAATCAAATCTAACCTACACATTTAGCTTCACACAATTGTAGTTAGTGGAAGGTTCTTTTTTTCTTTTTCTTTTTTTTAGTCAATGTTACCCTCCAGGTTTTTGGCTTCCACGGACTCAGCGAGGTAACTCACCACTACCGCCTTTCCAGGCAGTGTCCTAGAACTGGGAACACTTGGTCGGATTGGATACAACTGGGGAGGTGTGATCAGCACTTCGCCCAGGTGGCAAAGCGAACAGGGGCCTCATGAGGGAGGGGCAGGGAAGAGTAGGAGGGATATGCAAGAAATATGGAAGGAGGCGGCCGTGGCCGTACAGGAGGTACCATCCCGGCATTTGCCCGAAGACGAAGTGGGAAAGGAAGGTTCTTTTACATGCCATAAATCCATGGCATGGGCCCCTGCCGGCTTTACTTCCTCTCCGAAGGAAGGCATACTGAGGGATTTTTGACGCTCTTAAAAATTCCGACGACTTCGGCCGAGGTTGAACCCGCGAACTTGGGCATAGAATCTCAGCATGCTACCTACTACGCCACCGAAGCCACGTCTGAAGCCGCTAAAAGTACTCCAGGCAAAAGGTTGTGTAGTAGTGTAAGAAAGACGATCGGTCGCCGTGGAAGTGGAGCAATGAGATGCGGAAATGTCGTGTAGCGATAATGATTATGCCCTCAGAAACACGACCCTACAAAGTTTGTACAACTCATTACTGCAACTAACAACTTGTAATTCTATCTTATCTGCATACTCCATTCAAAGCTCTATAGGATGAGCCGGAAGCGAGAGAGCATAGGGAAACTGTCTAGATCATGGACCATCAAATACGGCCCGCGATTCGATCCTAAACTTTAAAATTGTGGAATGTGGGTTAGCGACCATGGGATCCGAGCTGAGTCCAACATGAATTTATATATAATAATAATAACCACTGGCATTACAGCCCATGAGGTCCTAGGCTTACCAAGCGACCGCTGCCCAGCCATTTAGCCTGCAGTTATTGGGGTGACTCGTGGTCAGCGCATCGGGTCCCCTCAGCCGTTAATCTTGGTTTTCTTGACCGGACAGCTACTCAATTATCCTCACGAGGCTGAGTGCACCCCATTCCAGCCCCCACGTCAGCTTCTAAAATCCCTGACAGAGCCGGGAATGCAACCCGGGGTCTCCGGATGAGAGGCAAGTGCGCTACCCCAACACCACGGGGCCAGCTGAGTCCAACATTGATTCCACTTACTTGTGCCAGGCTTCTTTCAGTTATCTTTCCTATCGGCCTCCCTTGGTCAACACTAACTTGTTCTCTTCCGACCCCGTCGGTATTAGGATATCCGAGGCCTAGGGAGTCTTTCACATTTCCGCCTTAATTGGCCCTTATCTCATCTTTCCTGATACCCCAATTTTTCGAGGAGTCAGCCTTCTTTTTCTTGTCATAGTATCTCCTGCCTTCTGCTCAAGGCCCTCAAGGAGGAGGCAGGGTGAGTGTAGCCTCACCCTGCAAAGTGATACACCCTCTAGGGCTCACGGTTGGTGAGTTTGGGAGTTGGCGACCCCGAGGGATTCCTGAGCTGGGCCCGTTTCTATTTTAATTTTTTCCATTAACTTTGGGGAGGGCATTCTGCTCTTTTTCTTTCCTATCTACATTTCATGGCTCTCCTTCCTTCCAATCCCTCATTCTCCATTCTTTATGGTTTAAGGGCATTCATTTTCCTCCTGTCCATTATTTCTACAGGGCCATTATATATGTGCGCCCCGATAAACACGGCAACCTAAGCCGGCTGTGACTGGCGCAGAACGCGGGCGGTGGTTGGCGCGCTCCGCTGATTCATATCGTTAGTTCACACGTATTTTGTCATTCATATCGACGTGTATCTGCAAAGCTTAGACGTTAGTGTTGCACGTTTAGTGAGTATTGTGGTTACTGTGATTGTTGGTCATGCCTAGATACCAATTCACATTGCGCGAACGTGTGTATATCCATAATTCGTATATGAGAGGCAGAAAATCTTGTTCTGAAACAAGACGAAAATTTCGAATCAAGTTTCCAGGAAGACCTGTGACTAATGCCAGTACAATTAGGAGGCTCGCTAAACGATTCAAGGAAACAGGCTCCGTAAATAATAAAAGAGTTGACAGTCAATGTTGTGTTCTTAGAGAACAACAAGTAGTTCCGTGAAGAACTAAACCCTATTTTCATATATCCTTAATTGCTGCTATCAACACATAATATTTCAATTTGATTGCTGTAATAGATTCGTAGATATTGAGAACCGTCTACAGGAAATACTTCGAATGTCGCCATGTGGCATTGTTATAAATGTAGGTGTTAGAGTTATGTACTATTACATGAAAATTATTGTGTAGGTGTATTATTCAAACATAAATCGCATGATTAGGACACATGAAATAAAAACGAAATTTTAAATTTTCGCACAGCTGCCATCATGTGGTTATGAAAACAATTGAAATAAATTAGATGCCAGTGGATTAGAGCTTGTATAAGTATTTACCGTACCAAGTTCCACTGCACTCGGATGGTTAAATCGCGAGAAACGTCCATTTAAATATTTCTATTTCGCGTCACCGCCATGTTGGATTTGTGCTCACCAGGTTATAGAAAAACCCATATGTGAACGTATGTTGATAGCCTCTAAGAACATTTAAAAAAATAGTTTGATTGCTGTAACAGATTCGTAGATATTGACAACCGTCTAAATATTGGATTGTTATATGTACAATATAACCCGTCAAATCCGAGCTAATTGGGGCTGTAGCCTGTACGGATTTCAATTTGTTCGGATTAGCCGAAAGATATCCGTAACATAATGACCAACCCTCGTTACGGTATAGGACTGTAGTCTACATTGAGCGAGGCAGGCTGGTTTGGCGTAAACAGCGAACATGAAATAGTGAGTCTGGTCCAAAGTCAACATGACGGCAATGTAGCTAATGACAGTGAGGAAGAAGAAACTTCGGCAGACAATGTGACTTATACTGAAGCTGCATCTTCTGTTGACATCGCATTGCCCTTCGTAGAACAACACGCAGTAGCCACGCAAAGCGATGTCATCTTAGTGCGACGCTAGCGCGCAATTGCCTCCGCGGAAAGGTTTTCGTCACTTCTACAATATTGAAAGATAACTGATTTCAAGTGAAAGATTAAGTGATATTTTATGTGTTTCTATTGCTATTTCATTGTTTTAGCAAAGTGATTACCTACGGAATTATAATAACCAACTTTTCCGTTTCTAAATCCTGGATGAGATAACATGTCTATGTAGGCACTTTTACACTATGCTAACTGTACTTCTTGTAAATTTTTCAACTAATTATGTGTATAACACCGTCATAATGCAGAGTATGTGATTGTTTTATGACTAAATAAATAAGTTTCTCTTTTCTGCGTGTATGTTTTCAAACTTCAAATTGTCGAAAGATCCTCGTTCGGATTACCCGGGATTTCGGATTTCCGGGGTTCGGATATGAGGGATTTCACTGTATAAGCCAAAGAGTTATGTACCACTAAATGAAAATTGTTGCCCAGGTTCATTATTCAAACTTTCACTTCGATCGCATGATTACGACACAAGAAATAAAAACTTATTTTGGAATTTCGCACAGCCGCCATCTTTAGGTTAGGTAAACAATTGAACTAAATTATATGCCAGTGCATTATAATGTGTATAACATATACTTTACCATATTTCACTGAGCTCAGATGGTTTAATCGCGAGAAAAGTCTATTAAAATGTTTCAACTTCGCTTGGCCGCCATGTTCGCTTTGTACTTTACAGGTTTTTGAAAGTTACATAGACGAACTTGTAGTAGTGCACTTTATCACACTACAAAATTTCAGGGTGATATCGCTAATTGTTTCGGAGATATGGAATGCCGGTGAAATATTTTGCACAGCCGCCATGTTGGATTGGTGAGACTTAATAAAATATGAAGGGCACAGTCGGGGTAGGACAAATTGGTGCTATGACCTGACCGAGTTTCATTGAAATCGGTCCAGCCGTTTAGAAGTTATTAGGGGAGACACACACAGGCAGGCAGACAGACAGACACACGGACAAAAAGTGATTTCAAAAGCCAATTTTCTCATAAATGAAAATAGGCTAAAAATTAGACGATATCGGCGAAAGATTGGAACATACCCCTCAGAAATCTTTAAAACGTTTAGCACAAGAAACGGGCGTATCCGCATCTTCCGCAAGAAATGCAACTAAATTATTGAAACTGAAGCCATATAAACTTCCAGTTGTGCGCGCCACGACCGGTTGAACCGTGTGCGCACGCCCGCGATCTGCGCCAGTCACAGCAGGCTTAGCTTGCAGTGTTTATTAGGGCGCACATAGATAATGACTCTGTAGTTGTAGGTATCATGGTATTATCATTCATTATCACGATCACCCAAACCATTGGGGGAACAATTATCATCATCATCATCATCATCATAAACCTTAAAATGGTTTTCCGTTGTTTCCCCATTTCTCCTGAAGAGGTCCATTTCGTGGTCTAGTGACTAGCATTCTTGCATGTCGTCCTGGGGAACCGGGTTCGATTCGCGGCTCTGGCAAGAAATTTCATTCTGCTCTGAGGGCAGGAACAGGGTACACTCAGCCTCATGAGGCAAAACTGAGAAGAGGTTGGTTCGATTCACTCCTCAGATATCCTGGAAGTAGTTTTCTGTGGTTTCCCGCTTCTACTCCAGGCAAATGCAGGGATGGTTCCTAGCTTAAGGCCTCAGCCGCACCCTTTCCATAACTACAGTAACATGAATTATACACACACACACCAGTAGATACACTGTAATAACACAGGTTATCCCACTATTTATTTATTTATCTATTTATCTATTTATTTATTTATTTATTTACTTATTTATTTATTTTCGGAAAAAGGAGGGAAAACTGGGCCCAGATCTGCGATCCCTCGAGGTCGCCAATTCTCGAGTTCACCAGCCGTGAGCCCTTAAGGGAGTAGCAATATCCAGGGTGCACCAGAAGTTGTGGGGTTACACATACTCTGGCTCCTTGGGAGCCTTGTGCAGAAGGCAGGAGATAACATGAAAAGAAAAAGAAGGCTGACCCCTCGAAGAATGAGGGCTTAGGAAATATGATATAATGGTGATGATAATTGTTGTTTTAAGAGGCCTAACATCTAGGTTATCGGCCCCTAATGGTTTGCATGATCGTGAAACATGAGATGCTATGTTAACTATAACTACAAACTTACAAACTAGAAGAAGAAATGGTAAACAAATAAAGGATAAGGCAAATAAAGGACAGGAAGAAAAGAAATGCCCTCAACTCTCGGAGAATGAGGATTGAGGGACTTGGAAGGAAGGAGAGCCATGAAAGGCAGATGGGAAAGGAATAGAGGAGAGAGTTCGCCCCAAGGACAGAGGAAGAAAGGGAACAAAACGGACCCAGCTCAGGAATCCCTCAGGGTCGCCAACTCACAAACTCACCAGCCGTGAGCCCTTAAGGGTGAAGCAATATCCAGGGTGCACCATAAATTGTGGGGTTACACACACCCTGCCTCCTTGAGGGCCTTGTGCAGAAGGCAGGAGTTAACCTGAAAAGAAAAAGAAGGCTGACCCCTCGAAGTATGAGGGTATCAGGAAAAATGAGACAAGGCCAATTAAGGCGGGAAAGTGAAAGACTCCGTAGGCCTCAGATACCCTAATACCGTCGGGGTTGGAAGAGAACAAGAGTAGACTAAAGGAGGTCGACAGGAAATAAGACGGACGGGAGCCCTGCACAAGTAAGTGGAAGCAATGCCGGACTCAGCTGGGGTCCCGTGGTCGCCAACCCACGCCCCTGGAGGGAGGCATTAGTGTTAACTGATGATGGAAGAGTCCATGTTGGAACGCACAAATCACTGTACTGGAATAATACAATGCCATATAATATTAAATTTGAATGGGCTCATTTCTGCTGCTAGCAAAGGGTGTAACTGAACAATCCACCCCCCAGTACACACTCTGTCAGATTAAAGTGTAGTCGTGTTACTTCCAGTGCCATGAACACCATGAAAAGAAGAGGAGACTTGGAGGGGGAGTGATATTAATCATTCCAAAGCGCAGTTCATTATTTCAGATTTGCAGTTTCATAGGCCTTTATTACGCTCATAATTTTACACAGATTGACAGAATGTTTTTAATTCACGTGATAGTTAATTTCTGTGATGGTTCACCCAAGGGGTGGGGCGTGACGCGTTACCTGTAGCCGATACTGTTAGCTGTAAAAGGGAATTCGGCGTTACTTATTCAATCAAGTATCTGTAACGCCGCTTCTTTTAAAAGTAACGATCTGCATTTAGACTCACTCACTCACTTACTTGTTATTTTAATTAATTATTATAATTATTTTATTTGTCTATCCATCCGTTCATTCAGTACTTACTTACTTAATTGTTTACCCACTCATTAATGTATTTATTTAGTCATTAATTCATTTATGTATTTGACCGTTCATTCATTCAGTCAGTCATTAATTCAGTCAGTACTTCAGTCAGTCATTCAGTCAGTTAATCAGTCAGTCATTCAGTCAGTTCATCAGTCACAGTCATCCAGTCAGTCATTAATTCAGTCAGTACTTCAGTCAGTCATTCAGTCAGTCATTAATTCACTCAGTCATCCAGTCAGTCATTAATTCAGTCAGTACTTCAGTCAGTCATTCAGTCAGTCATTAATTCACTCAGCCATCCAGTCAGTCAGTCATTCAGTCAGTCATTCAGTCAGTCATTAATTCAGTCAGTTCATCAGTCAGTCATTAATTCAGTCAGTCATTCAGTCAGTCATTAATCCAGTCATTAATTCAGTTAGTCATTCAGTCAGTCAGATAATCTGTCAGTCAATAATTCAGTCAGTAACTCAGTCAGTCATTAATTCAGTCAGTAATTCAGTCAGTTCATCAGTCAGTCATTAATTCAGTCAATCATTCAGTCAGTCATTAATTCAGTCAGTCATGAATTCAGTCAGTCAATCAGTCAGTCATTAAGTCAGTCAGTAATTCAGTCAGTTCATCAGTCAGTCGTTAATTCAGTCAGTCATTAATTAAGTTAGTCATTCAATCAGCCAGTCAGTTAATCAGTCAGTCATTAATTCAGTCAGTCATTCTGTCAGTTAATCAGTCAGTCATTAATTCAGTCAGTCATTCAGTCAGTCATTCAGTCAGTCAGTCAGTCATTAATTCAGTCAGTAATTCAGTCAGTAATTCAGTCTGTTCATCAGTCAGTCATTAATTCAGTCAGTCTTTCAGTCAGTCATTAATTCAGTTAGTCATTCAGTCAGTCATTAATTCAGTTAGTCATTCAGTCAGTCAGTTAATCTGTCAGTCATTAATTCAGTCAGTCATTCAGTCAGTCATTAATGCAGTCAGTAGTCCAGTCAGTTCAACAGTCAGTCATTAATTCAGTCAGTCATTCAGTCAGTCATTAATTCAGTTAGTCATTCAGTCAGTCAGTTAATTAGTCAGTAATTAATTCAGTCAGTCATTCAGTCTGTCATTAATTCAGTCAGTAATTAGTCAGTTAATCAATCAGTCAGTAATTCAGTCAGTTCATCAGTCAGTCATTAATTCAGTCAGTCATCCAGTCAGTCATTAATTCTGTTAGTCATTCAGTCAGTCAGTTAATCATTCAGTCATTAATTCAGTCAGTTCATCAGTCAGTCATTAATTCAGTCATTAATTCAGTCAGTAATTCAGTCAGCCATTAATTCAGTCAGTCATTCAGTCAGTCATTAATTCAGTCAGTAATTCAGTCAGTTCATCAGTCAGTCATTAATTCAGTCAGTCATTCAGTCAGTCATTAATCCAGTCTGTAATTCAGTCAGTCATTCAGTCAGTCATTAATTCAGTTAGTCATTCAGTCAGTCATTAATTCAGTTAGTCATTCAGTCAGTCATTCAGTCAGTCATTAATTCAGTCACTAATTCAGTCTGTTCATCAGTCAGTCATTAATTCAGTCAATCATTCAGTCAGTCATTAATTCAGTCAGTTCATCAGTCAACCATTAATTCAGTCAGTCATTCAGTAAATCATTAATTCAGATAGTCATTCGGTCAGTCAGTTAATCGGTCAGTCAGTTAATCAGTCAGTCATTAATTCAGTCAGTCATTCAGTCAGTCAGTTGATCATTCAGTCAGTCATTAATTCAGTTAGTCATTCAGTCAGTCAGTCAGTTGATCAGTCAGTCATTCATTAAGTCAGACATCATTTATTTATTTATCGTATAATAATTGCATACAATCCACTGCACAACTGATAATTTTGCAGTTCTAAAATTAGAAAGTCCAGCAACTCGATAGCCATTGTAGAGGTTTGCACAATGTCAAATGGAACAAGTTAATTAATAATGATAATAATAATAATAATAATAATAATAATAATAATAATAATAATATTGGTTTTACCTCCATTTTAACGACTGTTGCTTTTAAAGACGCCGGAGGGCGGAAATTTGCCCCAAAGGGGATCTTTAACGAACCTGTAAATCTACTGGCACGGCTCCCTCGCATTTGCTCACCCTCAAATGCCATCTGACTGCACCACACTGTCAGTCTAAAAGTTAATAATAATAATAATAATAATAATAAGATACGAGTCTTACAGTAGTCGCATATGATGTGTAATATCTGACATGTTATCCTACTGGTATGCTACACAGCTTGGACATTCTTAAAATGTTAATTTACACTCCATTTTCAGACTGGTGCTATGATGAATGTATAGATTGAATTGGAGATATGCTACTGTCACACTTGTGGCGCAGCGGTCAAGCTGTTAGTCTCTCACCAAGGTAGACCGGGTTTGATTCCCGGTCAATACTTGTGAGATTTTCAAATTGAAATGCCATGTCCTGTGGTTCGCATTCCACGTAAAAGGGAGGTACCGTGGATCATGATTGTGAGATTAACGGTCACGCAAAACTACAAGCTTCCTTCCTTCCTTAATAATTCATAATAACGAAGTGACACACAACGTCGACAGTACTCTCAAATACTGTGAGCACACTCCTCAGTAACTATATCATTCATTATTCTCAAGACTCTCATACAATTCGTCGTAAGCAATCAAAACATGCCTTCCTACAATCATGAAATGACCTAGTCTCAGCTTTTATTCCAGTCATATAACAGCATTCTGTTATGCATTTAATATTTGACTAGCCTACTCAACCACAGCTTGACAATAATCCCGCTTACTTAAATGTCATTTGTCGTCCTTGTCCTACCCCATGTGATGTTCAAACTTGAACGTGAAGCTTCATAAACTGCTCAATGACAAATGAAAGTCGGTGAAACATTTGCCACTGAGCTCGTCAAACCAGTGCCTGCTAAATGCACTGCCTACTGTATTACCATAATATCCTCGCGCTACAGAGCACACACTGCCTTGTTTCCAATATGCACATTTTCAATTGTTATTGTAAAAGGGAGTGTTTTATAGATATTGTAGTTTATAATACGGAACTCATTTTATTAGATGATTTGTAGCTTCCACCAGCACCAGCCTAAATAAAGAATACGATATGGATCAACTAGATTAATAGACGTGACACCGCTCATAACCTTAAATTCCTTATAAACAGGTCATCTTCATTCACAGACCAACACGTAATTTCATATGGATTCTGTTAAAATGAGTCATATTGATATGATAAATATCGTTTAAAATGATAATCTGGTAGCTGGATCGATCGATCGAGCGGGCAGTGCATATTTCCGTTTTCCACCACTGCCAGCTATTACACTTCCGTCCGAATGATCGAGCGGGCAGTGCATCCTTCCGTTGTCCACCACTGCCAGCTAGTACACTTCCGTTTGATCGATCGAGTGGGCAGTGCATACTTCCGTTGGATCCACCACTGCCAGCTCGATCGTTCCGATCCACTTCCGTCCCCAATTTTCAAAATTACTCCCACAAAACTATCCAGCAACCGAGCGGAAAGATGTTACACATCAATAATAATAATAATAATAATAATAATAATAATAATAATATCGTATGGCTTCGGCTGCCACGTGCAAGCTTTGTTATTTGACACCCAGAGGGCAGCTTGCATGTCAAATTTAGTCGTTCCATGGAGCGCTATGAAAGTCAAGGAGGTTAGAAAAATATCTAAGCTCCTTGACACTATAGCGCTTTCTAGTAGAGAAATGAGGAACTTTTGTGTTGGCGGAAAATCCCGAGATTAATTTCGCCATTATGAACACGGCCTACTGAATACAAATGGGTTCTTTAACATGCCAACAACGTATGACATGAGTGTCGTGATTTTTGTCGCCTTTCAAAAATCACTTAGCACGGCCAGGAGCAAACCTGCAAGCTTGAGGTTGGTAGGCCGACACGATAACCACTCACCCACCGTGGCAAGCAACCTACTAGTTCATTATAGATGAATGAATTAGGTTGAGGATTTGCAAGGAATAGAATTGAAAACGTGAAACAACAGGAATATCTTCCAAGGACGGCCATCGTCGGTGGGTTTCAAACCAACGCGTCTATCAAGGCATGGCCTTACATCAAAGTAATATGCAGAGTTAATATTCCTGTAAGGGGTAGCTTTCTTCCCCTTGCGAAGTTCACAATTGCTGATTTATCACTTAGACAGTGTCACCACACAAAGCATTATTCCGCTATTAGATAAAAGTATTACTTCCAGAGCTGTGGGTGACATGAAAAGAATCGGGCTCAAAAAGAAGCGGATATTAACTATTTCCGGTGAAGTTCATTAGTTTATACCCCAGTCTCTTTACACTTTATTAAACACGTGATTTTCCACTTATTCACACACGACGGGTTTTCCGAATATGTTTTATCACGCGCTTGTTTTTTGTTGTTTTGTGAAATTTGATTTTTTTAATTTTTGTTTTTTTTAGCTATTTTGAACGAATTGATACTAATTTTGATTTTTTAGGGGGTTTTAATTTATTTTGACCATTTTTTGTTTTGGTTTATTGGGCTTCTTGAGCTGTGTCTGACTAATTGTGATTACTCTAATTGTTATTATGTTTTGTTTTTATTCTGATTAGCTGTGTTACGGAGAGAAAACATACAGGATATCACTTATTTTACTATTTCTTTTGGTATATGTTAACAACGCCTAGAGAAAGGTTATCCTATATTCGTGAAAATGTATGTGAGAAGTGAAAACAGCCATTTCATTCATTCATTCATTCATTTATTTGCAATGGGGGGTGTGTCCCCCGGTGGCAAATTGTATATACATAACAAATAAATAATTATACATAACAATTCAATAACAATTATACAACAATTAAACTGGAGTATTTACACAAATAGTCAGTGTTTTCTTAAACACACCTATATGTTTGGGAAAAGGCTCTAAGACTGCGGCAGGTAGAGAGTTCCAGTTATCAATGGCACGGTTTACAAAAGAATATTTACCATAATTTGTTCGCTGAGGTCGGCCCTTAACTTTGAAAGGATGATCGCTCCTACCCATGTAAGTGGGCTTTCCCAATCTTTTGCTAAGCTCACCCCATGCTGGTTGATTTGTATACGTGTTGTACATAGCGCAGAGTCTAGATTTCATCCTCCTAGCCTCCAGTGATTCCCACCCAAGTTTCTTTAACATACGGCTCACAATGCTCCTGGGATTATAGTCACTGAGCACAAATCTAGCGGCCTTTCTTTGTACCATTTCCAACTCATTGATGAGCCCTATGTGATATGGATCCCAAACCGCCGAGGCGTATTCCAGAATAGGTCTTACAAGTGACAAATATCCTAATTCATTAGCAGAGGTACTACTTCCTTTAATACCCTCATTAAAAAGTGCAGGGATTTGTAAGCTTTTGAAATTACACATCCTACATGACTACTCCATTTCATATCATTCCTTATGTGAACGCCCAAATATTTGCAAGAATCTTCTTCTACAAGTATTTCCGAGCCAATGTTATATTGAAAATCCTGCCTTCGCACTTTCCCTATTTTTAAGGGACTACATTTTCTTGTGTTTATTTTCATTTTATTTACAATCACCCACTTATAGACCAGGTTCAGGTCCTCTTGAAGCACTACATTGTCTTGTGAGTCATGTATCTTTCGATATATTACACAATCATCCGCAAACAATCGACAGTCACTGCGAATCCCATTTGGTAAGTCATTTATAAACGCCAAAAATAACTAAGTTCCGATTACGCTGCCCTGAGGGATACCCGACGTTACGGTAATTTCATCCGAGAATATGCCTTCGACTTTCACTTTCTGGGAACGACCCGTCAAAAATTCTTGGATCCATAAAATTACTCTTCTATCAATCTTCGTCGAAGCTAATGTATGGAGTAGCATGTCATGCGGCACGACATCAAATGCCTTCGCAAAATCTATAACCACGGCGTCGACTGAAACTCCATGGTTAACGATTCGCTAATGTCTTGAAAAAGTGATAGCATCTGACTCTCGCATGAGTAACCTTTCCGAAATCCATGTTGCCTATCATTAAACCATGATAATGTTTCCCACTGTTCCCTCAAGTAGTCGCAAATGAGATGCCCCATCTATTTACAAACGATGGACGTAAGGCTAACCGGCCTGTAGTTGCCCAATTCAAGTCTGCTCCCTCCCTTAAATATTGGGACTACCGTAGCTCTTTTCCAGTCATCTGGGATTTGCGCATTGTTTATGGACACATTAAACATCACCTCCAAGTATCGTGCCACGGCCCTACCTCCTAGTTTAAGTACTTCACTAACAATATTATCAGGACCCTTTGATACATTGAAACGTAGTTTTTGTATTAGCTTTACAATTGCTGACTGGTTTATTTGGAACAGGGGAGCCCCTGATTCGTCGTTAAGGTCCAACACACAGGTATTGGATTTATTGAACACACTACCGTAAAAGACATTTAATTCATTAGCAATGGCCTGTTTCTCAGTAATTAATTTACCGTCACCGGACATTATCATCGACAAATTATTTGAATTTCCCTTTCTTCTCCTAACATAACTGTAAAAAAAATTCCACCCATCACCTCCCGAACCAAGTAAACCTTGCATATAACTGTCATGAGCAGCCCTCTTTTTTAAGACGAGCTCTCTTGATAAGGACTTAAATTTCAACATGTACTTGTCACTATCATGAGCCTCCGTGGCTTAGGCGGCAGCACGCCGGCCTCTCATCGCTGGGTCCGTGGTTCAAATCCCGGTCACTCCAAGTGAGATCTGTGCTGGACAAAACGGAGGCTGACAGGTTTTTCTCCGGGTACTCCGGTTTTCCCTGTCAAAATTTCATTCCAGCAACACTCTCCACTATCATTTCATTTCATCTGTCATTCATTTAATCATTGCCCCAGAGGAGTGCGTCAGGCCTCGGCAGCCGGCACAGTTCATATCCTTGCCGTTAGATGGGGGCTTCATTCATTCCATTCCTGACCCGGTCGGAGAATGGAAGCAGGCTGTGGATTTTCATTTTCACTTGTCACTATCATGTCTTTTATTGTATAATTTCCTAATTTTCCATTTTATAATAGCTGGCAGTAGCTTCATAAAATGCCTTTGGGAGTGGCGACCCCATCGTAATAATAGCCTAAAATGGAAATGGCACTTCAAATGATTCGGAGAAGGTTAGATCGTGGAGGAAGAATGGTGGAAGGACAGAGGAAAGTGTAGAAGTGCCATAAATACCCCAACCCGGCAGGAGCTGGATAAGGGGAAATGATGATGATGATGATGATGATGATGATGATGATGATGATGATGATGATGATGATGATGATGATGATGATGATGAGACTCCTAATTTCCCGTGTGTAATACTCAGGATCTGGGTTTTGTTTCAGTAATTTAAATGGAACAAATTTATCAATAGCGCTATTTAAAATTTTCAAAAAGTTAGTCCACAGGATATTAATGTGATTTCCTTCCGATGCCCATCCTACAAATAGCTCATTCAAATACCCCTGAAACTTGCCCTGATCCGCCGGACATTTTAGGTTGCAACGCCTTTTATCACCAGGAAGTGAGGAACATAATGGCCTATATAAGTCTGAATCCAGAAATTGGTTCATTCAATGGCAAGAGAAAGAATAGTTCTACTTTTAGTTTATATATATCTTGATCTTGATTTTAATTATAATGTCAATGTCAGTTTGAATTTGAATTTGAATTCTAATCTTTTTTTTTTATTCTTACTTTCATTTTCATTTTCAATGTAATTTTCTATTTAATTTTAATTTCAATTATAGCCTACATTAATTGTTATTACCTTTTATTCTGTAATATTTATTTATTCGTTTATTTATTTATTCATTTATTCGTTTATTTAATTTATTTATTCCTTTTTTATCTGTTTATTTATTCATTTAGTTATTTATTTATTGTGAGCTCTTTGACTTTGTCTCCAAATTTATTGGTTTCACAGTCTCCAAATATGGAGAAACTCAGTATGAAATCAAGTCAAATCTTCAAATACAGTGTCATTTAGCGTATAATAATAAAAATGAAAATCCACAGCCTGCTTCCAGTCTCCGACCGGGTCAGGAATGGAATGAATGAAGCCCCCATCTAGCGGCGAGGATATGGACTGTGCCGGCTGCCGAGGCCTGACGCACTCCTCTGGGGCAATGATTAAATGAATGACAGATGAAATGAAATGATAGTGGAGAGTGTTGCTGGAATGAAATTTTGACAGGGAAAACCGGAGTACCCGGAGAAAAACCTGTCTGCCTCCGTTTTGTCCAGCACAGATCTCACATGGAGTGACCGGGATTTGAACCACGGACCCAGCGGTGAGAGGCCGGAGTGCTGCCGCCTAAGCCACGGAGGCTTATCGTATAATAATAATAATAATAATAATAATAATAATAATAATAATAATAATAATAATGTTTTGGGGGGAGGGGGGAAGAAATGCAGTTGCGCTCCTGTGTTTATTTTTAACATTAGATCAAATTTAGATTTTGCTTTTATATTACATTTAGTTTTAGCATTTAACTACGATGCATTAAGGCATCTCTGTGTTCTTCTTAGCGATAAGAATTGCATTTATATACAGTATTACGAGCTCTACGAGACCTTGATGAGACCAGTGATTACATATGGAGCTGAGGCATGGACCATGACAGCAGCGATTTATTTTTTTTGTGTGGCCTCCTCAGAGGCCGAGTGCAGGTCTTTCTCGGCGACGCCCGTGGGCGACCTGCGCGTCGGGATGAGAGATAGAATGGATGAAGATGAGTGAAACTGGACACGGATGTGGAAGGAAGCGGCCGTGGCCTATCAGAAGGTACCGTCCCAGCATTTGCCTGGTGTTGAAAATGGGGAAACCACGGAAAACCATTTCAAGGACGGCCGACGGTGGGGCTCGAACCCACGCGTCTATCGAGTCAGCAGAGAGCTTGGCCCCATGACCTAACGCTGCGCTTTTAGCCAGCGTAGCCACTGCTGTCGGTAGCAGCGGATGAAAATGCTCTTAGAGTATTTATAATGAAAATATTGATAACGATCTATGGTCCCATAAGAGAAGAAGATCATTGGAGACTTAGATCTAATAAAGAGTAGGACGATATTATCAATGGTGAAGATATAGTAAGATTTGTGAAATCTAGGAGGCTGTCATGGTAGGGTCACGTGGAACGAATGGGGGAGGGGAGAATGCCAAAGAAATCAATGCATGGAAGAATGTATGGAACAAGGTCAGAGAGGAAGACCTAGAAAAGGATGGATCAAGGGCATAGAAGAGGACCTTAAGAAGATGAAGATTAAAGGACGGTGCGAAGATAAAGAAGAGAGAAGTTTGGACGTGTATTGTGAAGGAGGCGAAGGCTCGCTCAGGGGTGTAGCGCTGAGGGGGGGGAATACAGTCTTACGACTTAACCCTCTACTGTGACGTAAATTGTGAGGTGAGGTCTGAGTGACCGGCGATTAATCATGCTTGTTCATAGGCACACACAACACAACTATTTACTTGAAATTTGTCGTGTTGGTACATTGACTACTCTAACTGACGGTACAAATACAAACATTTCTTAAAATCAAAGTATAGGTCTTTCGTACTCATATTACGTTCGAAATGCGAAAATATAAAAGTTTTTTCTAATCATTAGATTTAATTAATTTAAAAAATGAAAACTTAAGAAGATATCATTATACAATTATTTAGAAACAAATATACATGGTTCGTACAATAAAACAGTCTTCTTCAGCTAAACGTATGTCTCCCGCATGCATGGTCAGCGTGGAACGTTATCTGTGAGGTGCGGCCACTGACACCCTTCGAAACCTTGACAACGCAATCGTCCGCACATAACAGTAGCTAGAGCTGCACTGACAAGGGGAGGATAAGATGCATGGGTCACCGATTCGAACCATCTTTAATACACGTGCAGGGCATGACTAGGCGTATATCCCATGGACTTACAAGCAGACCTTCTCTTTGAGGCAGACAAGAATTATATTTTTTTCTTCTTTAGTCATGTTTAGGATGTCAAAATATGTGCTCTCACAAATTTTAGCAACAGGAGGGCAATTAGTGGGGGAGATATATGGGAATAAATAAGGGGGACGTTATGAGTTCTTGTAGGCTTGTGAGTCGTTTGTACTGGAAACAACAATTTTAAAAATAGGATTAGTCTGGAACAAACAGACTGCAGTAATGGTTGTCTATAAAAAGTGCCTAAAACATAACGTTTCTGTACACCAACCACATCTAATTATTGCGACTGCATCACATTTATCACACTGTCCTCTGAAATTCTTGAAACAAAAATCTGTAGTATTACGAAAGTGGTGTGGGTTTCTTGCAGTTAATCCAACTATCCGTACTGGTGTGCGTGCTCAAAGCGCGGAGAAAGGAACTGCTGGAATTCTAGCGACTGTAGTTTCAGGCTGCTATCCCGCTGCTGCAAGGTAGCTGGTGACTCGTCGAAGTCAGCGTTGTGTGATACCTCGCGTATCACACATTTATTCATTCTAAAGAAATATCGATCTAGGGGCTGAAGTTCATAGGTTGTGTTGGCCGGTATTATTTTTACTGTTAATTTGCCGGGATCATGATTACCATCTTCCAGAATTTTTCTTACATTTGAAGTGTCATTGTGGACACCGTATGCGTCTAAGAGAAGCAGGTTTCTTCCACTTGAAAATGGTAGGAAGGAGTCTTTTAAAAACGTAGTGAACAACTCCCTTGTCATTTCTCCTGACGAACTCCATTGCACAATTAAATTGTCTGGCTTGAACACTTTTTCTTGAACTTTGTCACTTATGTCAGTTGGTTCGTATAAATTCACAAATAATTTTGGCATTTGCTTCCCCGATGAAGTCACTATCGGCATGACTGTGTACGAATGTGTGGTTGCTCCTTTCGATAGCACTGCTCCCTTATGTCACATGCACCTTTACACTTTAAAGTATCCACAGGGGCATTTCTTTATTAACACCACTCTCATCGGCATTGTAAACTTGGTCATTGGTATATGACTCCATGATTACTTTGCAGTCATCTCTAAACGCCTGTATTATCTGTTCTTGATGGACTGTATCTCGAACTTGCCGAGTTGTTACACATTATGTTATTTTACGGCTTACTATATTATAGCGCTTTTTAAAACGATGCAGCCAAGATGAACTAGCCTTGAACTTGTTTTTGTCAATTTGTAACTCGCGAGCCTTGAACGTCGCAAATATTTGTAAATCACGTTCTTTCACAATTTGATTCACTGCTCGCCACTTCCGAAATTCTTCCATTGTGCACTTATTAACTGTCTTCATTTTGTTAGTAAAAGTCTGTTGCTGTTCAATAAATTCCTTCATTTTGTACAATTGTCGCTCCCTCGTTCACCATGTAAATTTATTTTTCATTGATGTATAGGTAGTATTTGTACCCAGAACTCGTACGGTGATTAAACTGTTCCTTGTGTGGTGTTTTTCTTCTGGAAGCAGCCAATTATTCAAGACTTTCACCTTTTCCAGCTTAACAAAGAGCTACTACACCACACTGAACAGCCAACACCGTTCCATCCGTCTTCGCGGTGCTTACCTAGTTCCTGTGTATCGAATGCAGCACGTGCTTCCCGCTATGGCAATAATAATAATAATAATAATAATAATAATAATGTTATTGGTTTTACGATCATTTCAACTACCGAGGCTTTTAGAGACTCTGGGGTGATGGAATTTTGCTCCGAAGGGGATCTTTAACTTGCCAGTTATCTACTGACACGCACCCGCAAATGCCAACTGACTATGCCAGGATTTGATCCTGCAACCTTGAGAACAGCAGGTGGGAACGCTACCGCTACACTACGGAGCCAGTCCTTCCCGCTATAGCCTACTAGTTTGCAACCCAAGAAACACATTTCTACTTTTACACCGTATTTTACATTTTGTAACGAAAGCTCCTGTTGCAAAAAATCTGCACACAGGTATAGTTTGTTAAGCTGAATACGATAGTATGAAATACGTTAACTTTTCTCATACTATTGTATTCAGCTTTACAAACTATGCGTTTATGCACATGTTTACAACAGGAGCATTCATGATACAATGTAAAACACAATGTGAAATTTTGAGCGAGCTAGTATAGAGGGAAGTACTGTACGTGCTCCATTCGACGCGCAGACATCGCAAGAACGGACAGAACTTTGGCTGATCAGTGTGCTGTAGTATCTATTTGTTGAATTGTGTGCTATCTACCACAGTGTCGGACACTATGAGTATATTAAATATTGCAAAACGGTTGTTACCAGATTGGAAGAGGAAGGCTTTGAAACTTCTAGTGTTTCAGAAGCAGAAAGAGAAATTGCCAATGAAGTGTATGATTTGTTAACGCATTGTGTGTCAGAAAACGCGGTTAGAGAAATAACTCTAGATATTGACTTTACTGAACCGCAGCAAGATGAAGATGAAGAGGGTGAAGTAAATGCAGAAATACTGACGAGATCTTCTGACGAAGGTGCATCAAGCAGTTCACAGCAATCAGGGTCGCTGTATGCTCCATCTCCACCGAAAAAATGCAGAGACACTTCTACTCCAGAAAAGGTAAAAGTTGTGAATTATTGGCTGCTTCCGGGAACACACCAAACACCACAGTAAAAAGTTTAATCACCAGTCTTGGTCATCAATAAAAATAAATTTAGATGGTTAACGAATGAACGACAATTGTACAAAATGAAGGAATTTATTGAACAGCAACAGACTTTTACTAACAAAATGAAGACAGTTAATAAGTGCACATTGGAGGAATTTCGAAAGTGGCGAGCAGTGAATCAAATTGTGAAAGAACGTGATTTACAAAAATTTGCGACGTTCAAGGCTCGCGAGTTACAAATTGACAAAAACAAGTTCAAGGCTAGTTCATCTTGGCTGCATCGTTTTAAAAAGCGCTATAATATAGTAAGCCGTAAAATAATATAATGTGTAACAACTCGGCAAGTTCGAGATACAGTCCATCAAGAACAAATAATACAGGCGTTTAGAGATGACTGCAAAGTAATCATGGAGTCATATACCAATGACCAAGTTTACAATGCCGATGAGAGTGGTGTTAATAAAGAAATGCCCCTGTGGAGACTTTAGAGTGTAAAGGTGCATGTGACATAAAGGGAGCAGTGCTATCGAAAGGAGCAACCACACATTCGTACACAGTCATGCCGATAGTGACTTCATCGGGGAAGCAAATGCCAAAATTATTTGTGATGTTATACGAACCAACTAGCATAAGTGACAAAGTTCAAGAAAAAATGTTCAAGCCAGGCAATTTAATTGTGCAATGGAGTTCGTCAGGAGAAATGGCAAGGCAGTTGTTCACTACGTTTTTGAAAGACGCCTTCCTGTCATTTTCAAGTGCAAGAAACCTGCTTCTCTTAGACGCATACGGTGTCCACAATGACACTGCAAATCTTAAAAAAAACTGATAGATGGTAATCATGATCCCGGCAAATTAACAGTAAAAATAATACCGGCCAACACAACCTATGAACTTCAGCCCCTACATCGATATTTCTTTAGAATGAATAAATGTGTGATACGCGAGATATCACACAACGCTGACCAACGAGTCACCAGCTACCTTGCAGCAGCGGGATAGCAGCCTGAAACTACAGTCGCTAGAATTCCAGCAGTTCCTTTCTCCGCGCTTTGAGCACGCACACCAGTACGGATAGTTGGATTAACTGCAAGAAACCCACACCACTTTCGTAATACTACAGATTTTTGTTTCAAGAATTTGAGAGGACAGTGTAATAAATGTGATCCAGTCGCAATAATTAGATGTGGTTGGTGTACAGAAACGTTATGTTTTAGGCACTTTTTATAGACAACCATTACTGCAGTCTGTTTGTTCCAGACTAATCCTATTTTTAAAATTGTTGTTTCCAGTACAAACGACTCACAAGCCTACAAGAACTCATAACGTCCCCCTTATTTATTCCCATATATCTCCCCCACTAATTGCCCTCCTGTTGCTAAAATTTGTGAGAGCACATATTTTGACATCCTAAACATGACTAAAGAAGAAAAAAATATAATTCTTGTCTGCCTCAAAGAGAAGGTTTGCTTGTAAGCGAGGGAACTCACCCTTACCGCATTTTTCAGGCAGTGTCCTAGAGCGGGTAACATCTGATCGTAGTGTATACAACTGGTGAGGTGTGATCAGCACCTCGCCCAGGCGGCCTCACCTCCAAAGCGAACAGAACCTCATAAGGGAATGGATGGGAAGGGTAGGATGGATAGGCAAGGAAGGGGGAAGGAGGCGGCCGTGGCCTTACAGTCGAGACCATTCCGGCATTTTCCCGAAGACAAAGTGGGAAACCACGGAAAACCACTTCGAGGATGGCTGAGGTGGGAATCGAACCCCCTCTACTCAATTGGACCACCCGAGGCTGAGTGATTCCCGGTCAATGCATGTGAGATTTTCATGTGAAATGCCATGTCCTGTGGTTTGGATGCCACGCAAAAAGGAGGTCCCGTGGCTTATGATCTCGCGATTAACGGTCACGTAAAACTGCAATCTTCCTTCCTTCCTTCCGAGGCTGAGTAGACCCCTTTCCAGTCTTCATACCACTTTTCAAATTTCGTGGCAGAGCCGGGAATCGAACCCAGGACCTCCGGGGCGGCAACTAACCACGCTGACCGCTATGCTACGGAGGCGTCAGGGATAAAAAAATAACACTTCAAAATATTCTAGCCGTCACCTGGACCGCACCTCACAAGTAGAGGGTTAATAATATAGAAATACCAGGAACTGTATTTTAATGTATGAGAGCACTGTTATTCGGGCGCACACTGAGGCCTGTTGTTTGCCTTCAACAAATTAAAAAGTAAATAATTAAATTACATCTCATCGGATTTACTGTAGAATTCAGTTATGATATGGAAAAGACGTGATTGGCTTAGGATGAGCAGCTTTGAAGTCATTTAACCAGTAACAACAGTAGTAAAATAAGAGACAGTCAGTCTAAAAGACTAGACTTTGTATCATTTTAAATGCTACAAATGCTGAAAAATGCTACAAAGGCTGGAGCCAAAGACTCTTGACATGTTAGAAAATTATCTGCATAATACTTATCTTGCTTTATAATACTTTACCTTGTTTCAAATTACTCGCGAACGGCAAGTGCAAACCAAGGGCAAAACAAGGTCAAGCGCGCTGAGGGAGATGGATGGATGACTTGCCCCTTCCACCCAGTCTAAAAACACTTATAGTGGGCGATGTATTGAAGACAGACATATGCTCTCGCGGACTTTTTTTTAGAACATTTCATGCTGACCAATTCTTACGCTCATAGTATATTGATATTTTTAACGGTTTGCCCAGCGTAAGCTTAAGAAGCGCACGGACGCCAAGTTTGTTTACGACTTTTTCACTGAAATTGTTACTGCTTGGCTTCCTTTCTTCTTCTTCTTCTTCTTGTTTCGAATGGGCCTACTTTGGACCACGCTTGTTCAACTGTTGAGCTTTGATCTTTGCCCAGTGTTGTCGCATTTTCTGCCGGTGTAACTCCTTCCTTTCATCTGTCCAAGGGGTACCTTTCTTCCGGGGTTTTTCCTGAAATCCATGGACTTCCTTCAGGGCATGTCTCACAGATTGCCTGTCTTGAAGATCTGATATTCCCAGTTCATTAATGTCTTTCTCAGTTTCTGTCAGCCAAGTGGTACGAACCTTCTTGTTCTGCCAGAAAGTGAACAGCCTATTGGTCAGTCTTTTGGGAGGCAATCTTGCCACATGACCATAGAATGCTACTCTCCTTTTCCTAGCACAGTCAGAGAGCCTTTCTATATGTTCGTAGAGCTCGGAATTGTGCCGCCTACGGTATTCCTCATCTTCCTTTACCGGACCTAGGATCTTCCTGAGAATTCTCCTCTCTCTGACTTCCATTTTCTCCATCAGACCACTTCGGTTCAATGAGAGACACTCCATGGCATACAGGGCTTCTGGTCGTATGACTGAGGTGTAGTGCTTCAGTTTCAGGTTGCGTGACAGGCATTTCTTGTTGTAGATGTTCTTTGTCAGTCGATAAGCCAGTTCCAGCTTGTTGACTCTCATGGATAATGATGCTCTTTCTGATAAGTTGGGTTCAATCCATTCGCCGAGATACTTAAATTTCTCAATCCTCTTGATTTTTCCCTGTTCTAGTAGCATCTCTCTGTTAGCTTCTTTGATGTTGGTGAAGAATTCTGTTTTTTCCAGCGACACTTGAAGACCCACTTTGGCTGCCTGTCTTCTGAGGCAATTGACCTGCATTGTTGCTGTATCCAGAGAATCGGCAATAAGTGCCATGTCGTCAGCAAAGGCCAGGCAATCTACAACCAGTCCTTCCTTCCTACGCCCCAGGTATATCCCACTCTGGACACCCATATTGGTCAGTTCCTTGCGCCATTCTCTCACAACCTTTTCAAGGACACAGTTGAAAAGAAGTGGAGAAAGTCCATCCCCTTGTCTCACCCCTGTTTTTATCTCGAAGCTTGCTGAGACCTCGCCTCTAAATTTAACCTTGGAATGGGTATTGGTCAAGGTTTCTAGAATGAGTTTGCTTGGCTTCCTTTCATCATACATAAATTATTTTCTACAGAATCTTTCCTCGAGATATCCTTTACAGAATGGTGAAAACCGCATCAAAATCCATCCAGTGGTTCTCGAGATTACCTGTGACATCCAAGAATCGGGGATTTTTGTCTTATACTAACGAAGTAGAGATTGTCGGGGAACACATGCACCAAGCGGTACTATGACGTCACACACCTCAGTGCATCTGGGTACATTTCGTCCCGTCACCGTAACGTAACGCCAGACCCCAGCGTAACGACGAAGTCGACAAGATCATTTAAAATGATAAAATACGTTGTAATGCACATTGAATTAACGAAATAACTTTTCAGGAAGAGTTGGCTCTCTTCTCGTCTTCAAGTTCTCAACTGCTGACTTACCACTTAAGCAGTGTTACCAGGCAAAGCAGATAAAAGTATTACTTCCAGTGTGGTGGGCGACATGAAAAGGATCAACGTCGGAGGGGAAGGGATATTAATCATTTCCGGTGCTACCATGAGGAAACACCTGATATGACCCGTGTGACATTTCTGTTACTTCTCATATAAATCATCCGTTACAATTTGATTTATCTCGTTATAATATGAAACTGATCTGGATTTTATAAAAGATGATTCATTTCAATGGCAATTTCAAAAATATCTGAGTTTTTTTTAATGATAAGCATTTGATTTAATTTATTGGCAGTAATTTATGTTTGATCGTAAAGCTGAGGTGTTAGCAAGTCCAACAATATTCTACTGTGAACAGTAGACGTAACGTCAGGAAATGATTTACGAATAAGCAGAGAGCGCGCTTTTCCGCGGCAAACTGTTTTGCATGTGGCATTTTGTTTCTCACGTAGCTTAATTGTGATTGATATTTCTCTATACGTGATATATTTTGCTAACTCACAGCCTAGCCGTCCATGTTAAAGAATTATCTTCTAAGGTTGCACGAAAAAATCCTTATATCAAAATACTAGCAACCTGCCCCGGCTTCGCCCGTTATCTTTATCGGTTTACCCAGCGTAAGCTTAAAAGGCGCACGGACGTCAGGTTCCAGATGCAATTCAAAAAAGCCGAGGTGAATAGCAAATCTACAAACACATATAGGCCTACTCCTCTCTGAACTCTTAGCTCGATACTACTCGAAAATTTGATGCTGATCAAAGCTGGGGTGATAAGCTCACTCATTAGCTCGTAAACTCGCTCCGAAACAAGTAATTTAAATTTCCACTGGAGATTGTTGGAAGAAATGAAAACGGAAAAACACTTATAGTGGGCGATGTATTTAAGATAGAGATATTCTGTCACGGACGGTTTAGTAGAACTTTTAATACTGAACAATTCTTACATTCATAGTATATATTTTTAATGGTTTACCCAGCGTAATCTTAAAAGGCAAATGGACGGCAGGTTTTTCTTCGACTTTATTCACTGAAATCGTTACTGCTCGTCTTCCTTTGGTCATAAATGAACGTATTTCTACAGAAACCGTCCTCGAGAAATCCTTTACAGAATGGTGAAAGCCGCATCAATATCTATTCAATGGTTACCCGTTACATCCAAGAATCGGGGACTTTGTGTTATACTATGCAGATACAAATTCAAAGCCAACACAGTATCGATCATGGAGCTCCATGGAGCTGTTTACTGATGTGCTTTTATATACAAAACATTTCTTTTGTTTTTTCGTCTAGTGCGTACAATAATAAGTCAGTAGGCTTTGTGACGCGTGAGCAAGCCACGTTTGTTGAAACGACTCGTGCGCTACCTATAGTTAAATTGGTTTACTAATTCAGAAACCTTCTCAGTAGTGTGCACAACATCTCACCAAAGTTTCATCGCAATCGGATAAATGGTATATGAACGCATACGGGACAAACAAACAATCAAGAAACATTCACTTGTATAAATAACAGAAGAAGAAGAAGAAGAATATTTATTTCATTTCTGGTATTTGTGTAGAATATATTAACTTCAGCGGTCTAGCTGTATGCCTCTCACCAAGGCGGTCCGAGTTCGATTCCCGGTCAATGCATGTGAGATTTTCGAAGTGAAATGCCATGTCCTGTGGTTCGGATTCCACGTAAAAAGGAGGACCCGCGGCTCATGATCTCAAGATTAACGGTCACGTTAAACTACAAACTACAAGCTTCCTTCCTTCCTTCACCTAAGATAATTGGATTCCCCATATTATGTGTGGATGAATCGAAGAGCAATTTACAAGTGTATCATTGATGGAGGCAACTACAGTATGTGAGGAAGAAGTTAAAGGTGAGTAGAATTCAAATAAAATTAAATTAAATTGGAAATGCAAACTAAGATACTAAAATTAAAAACTAAAATGACAAAATTATGAAACATAAAAATTTGAAAAATAAAAAAATAAAACATAAAATTTTTAAAAATCAAAATCAAAAGTAAAAGAAAAGAATTACAAAATTAAATATTCAAATTAAAATATAAGAACTAAACATTAGATATTAAAACTTTGAAATAAACGTAAAAAAATAAAATTTTAAATTTATTTATATTAAAAAAATACATAAAAATAAAAACATTGAAATTAAGACATTAATATAAAAAATTAAATTAGATATTAAAAAAATAAATTAAAACATTAGAAATAAAAATACGACTAAGAAAGTAGAGAGCAAATTAAAAAATGAATAATTAAAAATTAAATTAAATATTGAACATTTTAAGAATAATGCTACATAAAATTTTAAATTGAAACAATGAACACATTGCATTAATTTTTTTATTAAACTAGAATTATTATAAAAACATTTTAATAAATCAGCAATTTTTTCCAGGTTTGTGCCCTGTCTTGTGTGGGGTTTCGCCTAGGACACCAAGCTGACTCATCAGCGGGCTCTTGGTGTCCCCGCCAGGACCTCCATAGGAGTAGCGAACTGCACCCTACCTCCCTTTTTATATTTATTAATGATGTATTTACTTACTGTATTTATTTTTATTTATTATATATTTACTTATTTATTTGATTGATTGATTGATTGATTGATTGATTGATTGATTGATTGATTGATTGATTGATTGACTTATTTATTTATTTATTTATTTATTTATTTATTTATTTATTTATTTATTTATTTATTTATTTATTTATTCGTTCGTTCCTTTATTTATTTGTTAATTAATGCATTTATATATACTGTATATATACTCCGCGGACAGGCCAACAAGGACCACGCAAATATCACTTCTTTATAGGTCTAGTTTCCTTCTTTCTCTTCCAGAAGTCTTTCATCCTGGTCGACTGCGCAGCTCTTCTTTCAGCAGTCCATTCTCCTCTTTTGAGATTCTTCTTCACCCCAACAAGAATTTTGAGGCCAAAAATTTTATTTCTGTACTCTATTCGATTTAGACAATCTTCTTCAGTAATTTTGAATTTTTGAAGTTCTTCTTTCATTTGTTTTACATAGCCTCGTTGCCCTTTAGAGTTCCAGATTTTATCAAAAATTTGTTTGTTTAACCTTGAGCAATCCATGCGGACCATATGTCCGTAGAACTGAAGTCGCCGTTTTCTGATCATCACTTCAAGGTTGTCGATTTCACTATAAATTTCTGCATTGGATCTCAGTCTATAACCTTCCTGTGTTTTCCTAGGACCATAAATCTTTCTTAAAATTCTTCTTTCTATCTTGAGCAAATTCTCCATTCCGGTTATATTTGTAGTTTCCATGCCGTACAAGATGACTGGTCTAACAACTGTATTAAAATGTTGTAATTTTGCATAGATAGACAGGTTCTTTTTATTGTATATATGTTTTGTACAAAAATTTAATCTTTCCAATTTCCCTTTTTTGTTCTCAAATGCCAATTTATCCGTCCCATTGCTACTAATTATTTCTCCAAGATATTTAAATCGGTCAGTGACCCTGATGCTCCCATAATTAGTTTTTATCATTTTCTTAGTGCATTTCTGATCACTTGTCATCATCTCTGTTTTTACCAAAGAAATCTGTAAGCCCGCATTTTCCGCCGTTTCTTTTAACTGATCAATTTGGTTAATAGCTTCCTGTACTGATTCAGCAAACAAGGCTACGTCGCACAGTGTGTCGAATCCCAATTCTAGGTGGAAAAAATTAATAACTTCGTTAATAGGGCTGGGATTCTATTAAAAGTTGGCAATATACCGTTTTCGAGATCGCTGAATTCATTTCTGGCATCGTCTAAAGTGTACGATCTTCGGGGGTAAATATATAGGGGTGAGGGGTAAGGTGAGGTGTAAAAAATGACCGAAAGCAACACAAGAATCATCCATTTTAGGTAGATTTCTTTAGAAAGCTAACTATTGCAATGGGTCCCATGTTTTGACTTCCGGAAAATTTCGACATATCTTCGCGTTTCACATCCCCCAGACCCCAAAACCACTGTCAGTTCAAAAGTTTATATATAATTTATGTATATATGTATCTATCTATCTATCTATATATATATATATATATCAGTTTCTTGTGGACACGATAACTGCCGTAATTTTGCACCAATCACTTTGAATTTTTTACATAATATGTATCCCTATAAAATCTCGGTCGAGTTCGTTAATGGGCAAAATCGGTCAAAGGGGGTAAAAATGGGGGACTTTTTTCGAAAAAGTGAAATATCGCTATAACTCTCTTAATACATGAAATATCGAATCCCTTCAAAGTTCATAATATGTGTCGGATAAGTGCCAAAAATTTATGTCAAATAAGTTTTTTGATAGCACCAACCATTGACCAAAGGGGTGGGAAAAAGTGGGTTTTTCGGGAAACATTAATCATATCTCTGTTAATAGGCACAATATCAAAACCGCACAAAATGGACAATATTCCTCCCACAATTACCTAAAACTTTTGTCTGAAAGAATTTTTGATATGACCCACCATTACGCCACGGGGTGAACAAAATGATTTAAATTATAAGAAAATGCCAAGTGCCAAGAGAGGTTGCCATGACAACTTTACTTTTAACTGATAAGGGATGACCATCAGCAGTTGCTATGACAACGCCACTGCACGAGATCACATTCAGTTTTCATATGTCAGTGGGAAGCGACTTCGGTATCGGAACTGGTAGCATGCTGAACTTCTATGCCCAAGGTCGCGGGTTCAAACCCGGCTGAAGTCGTCGGATTTACTAAGAGCGCTAAGAAACCTGAGTTTGCTTTCCTTCGGAGGGGAAGTTCCAACGTTCGTTGCGAGTTGCTGATTGAGGTGGCATCTAGTAGCCAAGTTCACAGCTAGGCGTCGTTGACGGCAGTATTTTAGGTAGATTTCATTAGAAAGCTAACTATTGCAATGGGTACCATGTTTCGATTTCCGGAAAATTTCGACATATCTTCGCGTTTCACATCCCCCAGACCCCAAAACCACCGTCAGTTCAAAAGTTTATATATAATTTATGTAATATATGTATATATGTATATCAGTTTCTTGTGGACACGATAACTGCCGTAATTTTGCACCAATCACTTTGAATTTTTTACCGAATATGTATACCCATAAAATCTCGGACGAGTTCGTTACTGGGCTAAATCGGTCGAAGGGGAAGAAAATGGGGGACTTTTTTTTTTCGAAAAAATGAAATATTGCTATAACTCTCTTAATATGTGAAATATCGAATCCGTTCAAAGTTCATACTATGTGTCGGATAAAGCTCAGAAATTTATGTTTGAAACGTTTTTTGATAGCACCAACCATTGACCAAAGGGGTGGGAAAAAGTGGTTTTTTCTGGAAACATTAATCATATCTCTGTTAATAGGCACAATATCAAAACCGTACAAAATGGACAATATTCCCCTAATAATTACCTAAAACGTTTGTCTGAAAGAATTTTTGATATGAGCCACCATTGCGCCAAGGGATGAGAAAAATAATTTCGGAATTATAAGAAAATGCCAAGAGCTATCAGTGGTTTACATGGCAACACTACTAAATTGATGAGGGATGAGCCATCAGACGTTGCCATGACAACGCACTTGCGCGAGATCAGATTCAGATTTCCATCTAAGTGTGAAGCGGCTTCGGTGACGTAACTGGTAGCATGCTGAACTTCTATGCCCAAGGTCGCGGGTTCAAAGCCGGCCAAAGTCGTCGGAATTCTAAGAGCGCTAAAAATCCCTCAGTAAGCTTTCCTTTGGAGGGGAAGTTCCAACGTTCGTTGCGAGTTGCTGATTGAGGTGGCATCCAGTATCCAAGTTCACAGCTGGGTGGCGTTGACGTTAGTATCTGGTAGCAACATTAGTAACTACTGCTTGAAATTTAGCGTCTGCATTCCTTACCTGAATTACAGACTAATACAGCCATCACAATTCACACCGTTTATCAGACAGATTCTACACTCACCCAAAGTACACGGGGTTATATGACCGCGTTGTCGCAGCCCCTAAACTGAGGAACCAACCAACATCTCTGCGGGAGATATAATTTTGCGTGAAGAAGTAACAGACCGTTACATAGTTACACATCAGTGTCGAAAGCTTGCATAAGGACAGTGTGACCACAAGTATAACAAGTAGTTCCGTGAAGAACTGTACAGCCTATTTTCATATATCCTGCTCATGTTAATTGCCTCTATCAACATATAAAATTTCAGTTTAATTGCTGTAACAGATTCGTAGATATTGAGAACCGTCTAAATATTTCAGACGGTCGCCAGGTTGGATTTTTATTTTTGTACTATTATATTAAGATTATTGTGTAAGTGTGGTATTCAAACTTCAATCGCATGATAAGAACTCAAGAAGTAAAAACGAGATTTTAAAATTACGCACAGCAGCCATCTTGTGATTATGCAAACAATTGAAATAAATTAGATGCCAGTGGATCAACATTTGTGTAAGCATTTAAAACGTGCAACGTTTCATGGCACTCGGATAGTTAATTCGCGAGAAACGTCCATTTAAATATTTATACTTCGCGTCGCCGCCATGTTGGATTCGTGCTCACGAGGTTACTGAAAGTCCTATAGGTGAACATATGGTCATAGTCTCTATGAACATAAAAATTTCAGTTTGGTTGCTGTAAAAGATTCATATATATTCAGAACCGTCTAAATATTACGGAAGCTTGCCATTTAGTATTGTTATATGTATAGGCCATAGAGTTATGTACCATTCAAGGTCACTTATGGCCTAGGTTCATTATTCAAACTTTCACTTCGATCGCATGATTACGACACAAGAAATAAAAACTTAATTTTAAAATTTCGCACAGCCGCCATCTTGAGGTTATGTAAACAATTGAATTAAATTAGATTGCAGTACATTACAATCTGCAAAATCATTTACTGTACCACATTTCACTGCGCTCAGAGAGTTAACTCACGAGAAAAGTCTATTAAAATATTTCAAATTCGCTTGGTCGCCATGTTCGTTTTGTACTTTACTGGTTTATGAATTATACATAGGTAAACTTGTATCAGTACCCTTTATCACCGTACAAAATTGCAGGGTGATATCTGTAATAGTTTCGGGGATATAGAATGTCAGTGAAATATTTCGCACAGGCGCCATTTTGAGGTTATGTAAACAATTGAACTAAATTAGATTCCAGTGCATTGCAATGTGTATAAATATTTGCTGTACCAAGTTTCATTACGTTTGGATAGTTAAATCGCGAGAAAAGTCTATTTAAAAGTCTCCACTTCGCTTGGCCGCCATGTTGGTTATGTAGTAACCAGGTTTTTGAAAGTTTCATAGGTGAACTTCTAGTAGTACCCTTTATCACCGTACACAATTTCAGGGCGATATCCGTTATAGTTTCGGAGATACTGAATGCTAGTGAAATATTTCGCACAGCCGCCATGTTGGATTGGTGAGACGTAACAAAATTCGATGGGCACGGTCGACGTCGCCGGGAATAGTGCTATGAACTTACCGAGTTTCACTGAAATCGCTCCAGCCGTTTAGATTTTATTAGGGGGGGACACACACCCACACCTCACACACACACACACACACACACGCACACACACGGACAAAAGGTGATCTCATAAGCCTATTTTTTTTTTCAAAATTGAAAATAGGCTAAAAATGGACTCCAAATGACAAGAAGGTTACCGTCCCCGTAAGACAATAAAATGTTTAAAATATGTTTAAAATGAAGACAAACAAAGTTAATTAATCTCCAATTATAAAATACTTTCACGCGATAAATGAGGTCTGATCCTTCTACGAAAACCTGCATATTCTGCCTATTTTCGCCTATCTCCAAGTTTGTCCGGTGAAATCTACCTCCGCCTTCCGGCGTGCCGAGAGGACTTTTTTGGTAGTTAAATCACGATTTGGATGTGTATATGATAGTTTATGACAATGGTAAACATACTATTTAAAACTGGATAAAATATGAATAGCAATGGGACTTTCAGTCAAGTATTCTTGTTACACCTTATTTGAGGGAATAGACGAAGTAACTGTATGTAAAATCATCCAGATTAAAAACGTATATTAAATTGTTATTAAAAATAGAACAACGAAATATGCACATAAAATAACATTTATTTTCTAAAAATAAAAAAATATTCGTCAAAATCATACAAACAATTTCTTTATAACAAAATGTCATTTTACAGTCCTGTTAATGACGTTTTTTTTTAGTAAACATACTTCACACACGAAAACAATATTATTTCTCTAGAAAAGCATGGAAATAAAGACAACATATATTGAATATTAGGCCTATTTCTCCTATTGCAAATAAAAAGAAAACGTCCATTCGTCAAGTTATGTTCTCATTAATCTCACTCCCCTTAACAATAACAAAATGTCCATTGTTCATTCGTTACCTAATTCTTCTGTCGAGTCCAGAGCATCGTAGTCATTGCTACTGGTCATCATCATTTGATGTCAAAGTTCATTGGGGGTCATTAAGTAACTCAATAGCTTCCATAGTAGATTACCTATGTACGTGGCATTGTTCTTCCTGCACTCTTCCATTTTTGTTAATATTATGGGATATCAACTTAATTTTGTTTCTTAACTCCTGAACCTGAGTGTCACTAAGAGATGTAGGATCAAATTTATTCATAACATATTGAAATATGACGTCTGTACGCCCCTATTTACGACACGACCGCCACGCGTTGAAAAATTCTTCTCGCGGTAATGCCCACATAGTCACTGAAAATAAGAAAATAAACCATCATGCACATTCGTGGGCAACCAAACCACTACAGATCCTGAATCTACATTAAATTTCCTATCGAATGATGTTTAAAGTAAAGTGGTACTATGAGGCACTCATAAAGTAAATTATTTATTTATCGTAGAAAGCTTGTATTGGGCCGATAACCTAGATGTTAGGCCCCTTGAAACAACAATTATCATCATCATCAAAGCTTGTATTGCGCATAAAAGTGCGAACACATACCTGTTTTCACTATTCCATGAGCCGCAGAAGACAACACCTCGTTGAACTCACTAGAATCACTACGTTCGGTTCACTCCGACACCTCCTATCAAATGACCTGATAACTGTCAGGAAGACGTTTCAGCACCTATAACCTCCTTGCTACGCACCAGAGAGCGGAAAGGAAGACCGAAGGTCACCATCTGGTTTGTTCACTATCGAATGAGCCAGGTTTCGCTTTCATTTGCGACAGTGAATTTTTTCCACCTAGATATGGGATTCGACACACTGTGCGTCGTCAGCAAATGCTAAACCTTTGACTTTGAGGTTGTGATTCTTTGTACCAATTTTAGCACTTGAATCGTTCTTCTCATGACTTAATCCAAGACCAAATTGAAAAGCAGTGGTGATAGACTGTCCCCTTGTCTTAGCCCAGTTTTTACCTCGAAGGGCTCGCTAACTTAATTTAAAAAATTGACTCTGGAAATCGTATTAGTTAATGTAAGTTTTATTAAATTTATGGTTTTTTGATCAACTAGGTATTCCTTCAATGTGTCAAAAACAGTATCCCTATCCACTGAATCATACGCTCTCTGAAAATCAACGAATGAGATAAAGATATTCTTTGGCCTGTTGTTGTAATATTTTAATATCAATTTTAAACTAAGAATTTGTTCTCCACACGATCTATTCCTTCTGAAACCACCTTGGAACTCGTCAAGCTGTGGTTCGATCTGTGGTCCAAGTCTGTTTAAAAGTAATTTGGCAAATATTTTATAAGTGACAGACAACAATGAGATCCCCCTATAACTATTGACAGACATTTTTGAGCCTTTTTTATGTAGTGGATGAATTAAGGCGATTAACCAGTCTTCTGGAATTGCTTCCTCAATCCAAATTTTCTGAAATAGATTTGTCGTCGCTATTAAAAATTCATCATCTACAAGCTTCCACATTTCTGCAATTATCCCATCCTCACCTGAGGCTTTATTATTTTTAAGTGAGTTGATAATACCTTTAACTTCGTTTACATCTGGCGGCGTAGAGTCAGAATTTTGTGTTGTAAATTTGAAACTTAACTTGTCTGTCGGTTTTGGACAATTTATAAACTTCTCAAAATACGCAGCCAAGGTATCACAATTTTCCTTGTTGTTTAATGCTAGCGTACCATCTTCCCTTTTGAAATTTAAACTCGGCGCTGAATATCCAGTGATTTCATTCTTAAATGCTCTATAAAATAATCGTGTGTCATTTTTCTTAAAATTGTCGTCCATTTCCATTATTTGGTCCTTCATATAGTTTCTTCGAATCATCCTTAAAGTCTGGTGGGCCAATTTCCTTAATCTTTGTACTTCCTCTAAATTTTTTGGAGTCTTGTTCCAGTTCCACTTGTGCCAAGCACAATGTCTTTCTTTGATCACTCTTTCACATTGTTCATTCCACCAAGCATGTTTCCTATAAAAGTTCAACGGTGCAATTTCCTGAGCTGGTTCAAGAAGGTTATTAGTAACATCATTCCAATTGGTTGGTATTTTAAGTTTTCCTTGAAATTCTATCCTTTTTTCATTTGTAAGAGCCTCTCTATTAATTTTTGGAATTTTAATTCTAGATGTATTTTGTTTGCGTGTAAAAGGTATGAAATTCATCTTGATTTGAGAAAGGTAATGATCTGAAGTTACATTAATGGATTTTCTGACCTTAACAATTTGGATTTCTGTGTAACAATTTCGAGAGATAGCTACATGATCTAGTTGGAACTCACCCAGCAACGCATTTGGGGAGACCCACGTTTTCTTTTTACTTGGTTTTGCGTTAAAATGTGTGGACATAATCTTTAAGTTTATATGTTCACAGAGTTTAACCAATCTCTCACCATTCCTGTTGGTTCTATTGTGAGCGGGATATTTACCTATTATATCAGCAAATTTTCTCTCAGATCCAAGCTGAGCATTGAAATCTCCAAGTAATGTTGTTACATGATTAGAAGGAATTTTGAGAATTTCGGCTTCTAACTCGTCCCAAAATTCATCAACTTTCTCTGGATTCGTTGTATTATCCTTATTTATAGGAGCATGGGCGTTGATTAGCGTGTATCACTTATTGAGAGATTTTATAGTTAGAAAAGACAGTCTGGCATTCACACTTCTAAAAGCGATAACTGCGTCCAAAAATTTTTTGTTGACCATAAAAGCTGTTCCCAGATGTGGCATGTTCTTCATCACTCTCTTCCCAACGTTTCCTTTGAAAATTCGGAAGTTGTCAGATTCAAAGGTGTCCTCATCCAAGAACCTGGTCTCTTGAAGGGCTAATATTCTAATGTGATGCCTATGAAGTTCTGCTGTTAGTTGTTTTAATTTTCCAACCTGAATTAAGGAATTCACATTGTATGTTCCAAAAGAAATATTTTCTCGTTTTCTTGAATCTTGAACTGTTCTTGTGGTGCTCCGATTCACCATAATGTAACCCTAAACTGCTAGGTACACTGAAATCCGATTTATGCCTAGCATTGTCTTCAGGGTAATCATGACCATTAGAAGCTAAATCCATGATATTAATGTATTTATTATATATTATTTTACTTATTTACTTATTAAGCAATAAATGACCGACAGCGATAGCTATGCTCGCTAACGCGCAGCACTAGGCCATGGGCCCAAGCTCTCTGTGGACTCGGAAGACATGGATTCGATCCCCACCGTCGGCCGTCCTTGAAATGGTCTTCCGTGGTTTCCAAAATTCAACTCCAGGCAAATGCTGGGACGGTACATTTTGACAGGCCACGGCCACTTCCTTCCACATCCTTGCCCAGTTTCATTCATCTTCATTCATTTCATCTCGCATTAACTATTCTCATGAGGTTGGTGTCAGGGAGGGCATCTGGCCGTAAAAGCCAACAGCCACATAGTCGTTCATCTCATCCCAGATCCCGTTGAAAACTGGAATAATAGTGTTAAGCAATATAATAATAATAATAATAATAATAATAATAATAATAATAATAATATTGTATGGCCTCGGGTGTCGGGTGCAAGCTTTGTTATTTGATGCCCAGAGGGCTGCTTGCATGTTGAATTTCGTCGTTCCTTGGAGCGCTATGAAAGTCAAGGAGTTCAGATATCTAAGCTCATTGACACTACAGCGCTTTCTAGTAGAGAATGGAGGAACTTTGTGTACGCGGAAAATCCCGAGATTAATTTTGCCTTTATGAACACGGCCTACTGAATTCAAATGGGTTCTTTGACATGCCACCATCGTATGACGTGGTGTCGTATTTTTTGTCGCCTTTCAAAAATCATTTACCAAGGCCAGTAGCGAACCTGCAAGCTTGGGGTTGGTAGTCTGACACGATAACCACCGTGGCAACCATTAAGCAATAGAAGAATTATTAAATAATCCTCAAAATACAATAGTAACAATGTATGGTTATGAATGCATAAATATTTTCTAAGATACAAGAATAGTGATAAATGAATGTCGATGCAATTATCACTGTATTTAGGGGATTACACAATCATCACACGCTACCATACAATGACGTCAATCAAAAGCTCACTACAACCACTATGGATGTTTCACTAGCGTGCTATTACACTGTTCAGGGGGCTCTGTTTACTGTTTCATGTGTACGTCACATCAAACCCTCCTGAAAATTGACAGCTGTTATATCGTGATAACACACATTTTATTTGTTATGATGTTATTTCTGTCGAAAGGGATTGCTAACGGAGTAAATAGAAAGTGAATCGTTCCTTTTCGTGAATCGAATGATTCTCAACAAAGAAACGCTTATTAAAATACCACACAGAGGGAAGCGAATCCCTCAGAGATAAAATTATCCCTTCTTTAGTTTGATATTAATGTCAGTAATCTAATTCCATCTACCTTCAAGCGCAAACCTTAACCAGCCTAAAAGCATTACATAAACAATATACTCTAGTGAAGGGGTTCTCAATCAGTGGGTCGCAGGATGTGTCGTGGGGGGTCACGAGATACGGAGGAAATTTTAAAAAAATGAGTTATTGTTGTAGTTTTTTTATTTTAAACAAGTAGTTCCGTGAAGAACTATACAGCCTATTTTCATATATCCTAATCATGTTAATTGCCTCTATCAACATACAAAATTTCAGTTTGATTCATCTAATATATTCGTAGATATTGAGAACCATCTAAATATTTCGGATGTTCGCCATGTTGGATTTTTATGTATGTACTATTACATGAAGATTATTGTGTACGTGTGGTATTCAAACTTCAATCGCATGATTTGCCCCATAGAAGTAAAAACGAGATTTTAAAATTTCGCACAGCTGCCATCTTTCAGTTATGAAAACAAATGAAATAAATTGGATTCCAGTGGATTATCATTTGTATAAGAATTTAACGAACAAAGTTTCACCGCACTCTGATGGTTAAATCGCGAGAAACGTCCATTTAAGTATTTATACTTCGCGTCACCGCCATGTTGGATTTGTGCTCACCAGGTTACTGAAAGTCCTATAGGTGAACTTATGTTTATAGCCTCTATAAACATTTAAAAAATCATTTTGATTGCTGTAAAAGATCGAAGATATTGATAACCGTCTAATTAATTCGGATGGTCGCCATTTTGGATTTTATATGTATAGACCATAGAGTTATGTACCATTAAAGGAAAATTATTGCGTAGCTTCATTATTCAAACTTTCACTTCGATCGCATGATTACGACACAGGAAAAGAAAACTTAATTTTAAAATTTCGCACAGCTGCCATCTTGAGGTTATGTAAACAATTGAACTAAATTAGATGCCAGTGCATTACAATATGTATAATCATTTACTGTACCACATTTCACTGCGCTCAGATGGTTAAAACGTGAGAAAAGTCTATTAAAATGCTTTAAATTCGCTTGGCCGCCATGTTCGTTATGCACTTTTCATGTTTTTGAAAGTTACATAGATAAACTTGTAGCAGTGTCCTTTATCACCGTACAAACTTTGAGGTTGATATCAGAAATAGTTTCGGAGATATAGAATGCCAGTGATATATTTCGCACAGCCACCATTTTGAGGTTACGTAAACAATTGAACTAACTTAGACGCCAGTGTATTACAATGTATATAAACATTTGCTGTACCATGTTTCATTACGTTTGGATGGTTAAATCGCGAGAAAAGTCTACTTAAAAGTCTCAAATTCGCTTGACCACCATATTGGTTTTGTATTTACCAGGTTTTTGAAAGTCTCATAGGTGAACTTATAGTAGTGTCCTTTATCACTGTACACAATTTCAGGGTGATATCGATAATAGTTTCGGAGATACTGAATGCTGGTGAAATATTTCGCACAGCCACCATATTGGATTGATGTGACAGAATAAAATTCGAAGGGCACAGTCGGGGTCAGCCTGAATGGTGCTATGATCTTACCGTGTTTCATTGAAATCGCTCCAGCCATTTAGAAGTTATTAGAGACACACACACGCACACACACACACGGACACACGGACAAAAGGTGTTCTCATAAGCCTATATTTTTTTTTTTCATAAAATGAAAATAGGCTAAAAATTATACACTCACATTGTACTAAACGTTTACGTTTTTTTATTCTATTAGTGAGAAACTTGAGCTTGTTTGGAATTATCCAGTTTATTAATGCCTGGAATGACTTTTGTAACACATAAAACAATGCTTTTTTCCATTGTCAAACGATTTCTTGATTTGGTTTTTAAATTCACCATTATGGAGAATCCTTGTTGATAGTTGTGAGATGTAGAAAATTGCATCAAAGTTTTAACGCTGTTGTGGACAGTTCTGGGTATTCCTTTTTAATACCTATCCAAAATTTGTCGGCACAAGCATTGTTAAAAGTTAGTTTCACTACTGATCACTTGAAATCTCTATCAGTTCATCATGAAGACGAACACTTAACTCAGCTTGTATTATGGCTGGCTCACTGAACGGATTGACTACCCTCAAACCCCTGTTCACTTTTTAATCTGTCAATTGATCAATCAAGGCTTCGAGATGAGATGATATGAGCCAGGAGAGAGATGAAGTGTCAAGGGATTTGGAGCCAATACTTGATACAAACTCCATAAACTCTTCAATAAGTGGAACATTTTCATAATCTTCTTTCTTAACTCTTGCGGTCCAAACGCCAAGTTTTTTAACAAATGCATTAACTCTGTCTTGAGCATACAGAACAGTTTTAATTGCAAGTGTTTTTATGAATAAAACTTAACAATTATTGTAGTTTTTTAATTATTGTTTTAACGTTAAAACTTGGGGGGGGGGGGGGGTCGCGGTGTCTAAAAGGTTACGAACCCCTGCCCTAGTGCATTTCGATCAGTAAATACTGTACGTCATCTTTATTTTATAATCGATTATCCTCCAAGTTCGCCTTCACCCACGGACTTTGCAAGGGATCATTCCTCTAACGCCACATGGACAATGTCTGGGAGCTGAACACATTTTGTCAGCAGATACAACTGGGGATGGTGACAGGCAACCGCTAACTTGGGACTAATTAAGGAAAGGCCAGGGAAGGAAGTCGTCTATGAACATGTTGTAAGAAACCATCCCGGGATTTGCCTGGGGGTGAAATGGGGAAGCACGGATAACCATTTTTGGGACGGTCCAGGTGGGGTTCGAACCCACGCTCTCCTGATGCCAGCGAGGCACGAGGAAGCGAGTTAGTGCTCTCGACCACCATCGCCGGTGAGTCATCTTTATACCATAGAATTAACCTACAGGCATTCATGGTAAAATGTGTTGGCCTACAATAACGAGAATCCACAAACCGACAGAAAAGTGTATAATATTGTTAAGTGTTAGCCCTGGTAGCACGTTCGTTAATTGGACTACAGTGGTTAAAAGCAAAACACAGTTTGTCCCTTTAAAGAAATATAAGTTTTATTGCCGGTCTAGCAAGTTACAGTACGCCACACAATAAACAGATACAAGCAATTCGTATCTCTCTCTAGGTCACCTCTTGTTGGGAGCACTTCCCTTTCACTCAGTCATGCAGTTAATCCTACCGTAATGAGGTCCGTGTCCTCGGCTAGAAATACCACAACTCTTCCTTTTCTCAATAAGCCACAGTCTGACACTCACTTGTTCTACCTGCACACTTCCTTGAGTACACACTGTTTCGCTGTCCGCAAGCTAGGGAACAGTTCACTGAGTTTCGCAATCCTCACAGCACTACACTGCAGTAATCCTCTGTCGCACTGGTAAACACTCATTCGCTCAGAAAACACAGTCCTCAAAAACTCCCTCCCCTCGCTGGCCAGGTCGCTTATATACCGGGGCTGGTGACTCAATGGATGTTTCTGGAGCGAACCAGGTTTCACGGTTTCTCGAGAGTTCCATCACTAGTTGGGTCACGGACATTCTGGTCCATCCTTTTTGTTCCCGCTGCACAAGCGGCCGGCCGGGGGTAGCCTCGGGCTGCTGTGAGTCACGCGCAAGGGAATGAAGTAACCTCGCAGCCGTAACAATATGTCACCTATGTGGGGAACTATGCTCCTGGTACCATCTTGGAAACTGTGCTGAAAGATCACAACCGATCAGCATATTTGCTAAGGAATTATACAAATCAGTGTTATCTTATTCAAGAATATTACTTTTCTTTCTTTTTGTACACATTGTTGGGGGGAGGGTTACATATTTTACGCCCTCATTGGAGTACTTTAATCAATACAAATACAATTAAGTCTAACAACGGTATTTGGAGATTAGCGATTCAGCTTCAGCTTCTTCTGCACCCAAAATTTCTTCATTCTATCTGACCTGGCTGCCCCTTGTTCATCTGTGATGGTGTAGTTTTTTTTCGTTCAAATGTTGTTAATGTGAATCGTAAGTATTTATTTCTTAAAATATTCTTCTCTTCTATATTTTTAATTTGGAGCATCGTTAAATTTAATTCATCTAAATCATGTTTGATCTCTTTGAACCAGTTGTTCTTTGTTTCACTCGACCAGAAGTAACTAAAGAGATGCTCAATTAGTCTGGTTTCTGGTAGGCGTGAGATATGGCAGAATAAAGAGATTCTCCTTTTCCGCATTGTATCAATTATTGATTCACTCTCTCGTTATACCACTTCATTCGGCAGTAATCTCCATCGGCCATTTACACATTGTGTTTAATAATAATAATAATTATTATTATTATTATTATTATTATTATTATTATTATAAATTCATATAATAACTTATCTCTCCTCTCTCTCTATCCTAGATTGCAAACACATTTGCCATTGAAAACAAATGGTTTTTAAATATGCGTATTGATGTTAGAATTAAACGTTTAAAATTGTACGCCAAATCAATCCATAAGCAAATATATATTTTATATATTGGTACATGTTTCGACCGACAATGGGGTCATCCTCAGCCTCACTTAATAAAGTAGAAATTTAATTCTTAATTGACTAAATCTATTAAGTGTTTTATAAGCCTGGCTGGCTCCTTCATAGAATGCATGATTTGGCGTATAATTTTAAACGTTTAATTCCAACATCAATACGGATATTTAAAAACCATTTGTTTTCAATGGCAAATGTGTTTGCATTCTATGAACGAGCCAGCCAGGCTTATAAAATACTTAATAGATTTAGTCAATTAAGAATTAAAATTTCAACATTATTAAGAGAGGATGAGGATGACCCCATTGTATGTCGAAACATGTACTGCGCCCTAATTCACCAATCACTACCTATATCCGCTGCACTGTAAAGGATTGCAGACATGTAAATACCCAGCTCACAAACTTACCATTGTCTGCTAAGTAAAAATTGGGAACTTCAGGAACACACAGGATAGATATTATTTGTAAGAAAATAGTACTACCAGCCTAGGTACAAATTTCTACTATCATTTACATTTAGAGCAAATCGAGAAACTCCAATCTCGAGGGGTGATAAGGTTAATCTATAGTCAGCGCCTGTATCTATACCTAGCAGTCCTATTTTCGGCGATGACGACAATGAAAACGATGTCAGCTAAGATAAAAATTGACTGAATCGCTAAGGAGCGCCAGCCGTTTATTGTGCTAAGACAAGTACAATAAAACTGACTTCCTGTCTGAATATGGTGTCTCCCTGACACTGCAATAAAAATAATCTCCAAAATAAACTGCACGTGGCACTGATGCAATAAGAAAATTGTGAAACGGCGTGATTTTAAGCATTACCCTATTTTATACAAATCCGTTTCATCTCTGAACCGTAGTTCCATATCTAAGAAAAATTATTCAACATTAACTACATTCATATTTAAACTAATGCATGGTTCGTACAAATCTACACTTTATTGTGTCGAAAAGATTTAATTGTCTATATCTCAAATGAGTCTTTACTTACTCAACTTCCGTAACAATCAAACAAACAAACAAACACACACCGCAACTCTATCGGTTGAAAGTATAAATACTTGTCTATATCAATAGAACATAAGTGACAAACATTTAAGCTAAGCACTGTTCTGACTTTGTCTTTCCCCATTTGACTATAAAACGTTGAAAATTTCCTGAAATTCTTTACTGTGTTTATAATTCTCTGATAAACGTGAATACTACAAGTGCATGGCATTTGACCTTCATTTCACACTCCTCTTCCAAAATTATACAACAATCACATTATTTCTTAAACACCCTGTACAGAACTTTCCTTTAATACACTCAAATAACTCCACAATCGCTGCGATCAATACTAGAAAACTTGAGACTCCCTCAGCCTCCTTTCGTAAAAATACGTAACTCATTTACGTCTACATCTCCTTACTTGCACGGTATTTCAAATCTAAACTCCCATTTCAATTCATTTTCTTACTAACACTCTCATCTATCCTTATACAACTTCGCCTCGTGCTTATAATTTCACTTCTGCAATAATTTCTGTACATCTACTTTTAGATCACCCTGTGATTTAACTTTCTTAACTCTTTCTTCTTCCACGTGTTTAAATTCAGTTTTATATGTTTACAACCTTTAAAGAATTATCAGTAAGAATTCATATTTTTAACAAATGATATAAGTTTATCTTCCTTTCGTGAATATATTTGTTTAACAAATTTATCTAGGCTTTTTAATGCTCTAAATCTTTATTAGACATATATATATGAAAGTTCTTGTAATACTTTCGTTATTAGAAAAAGTGGTTTATCTCGTTACAGCATAGATCTACATATCTATCTGTCTCATCACTGTGAATCTAATATTCATTGGTTCAATCATCTATCAATCATTTTATAAATTTTTTATCAGACTTTGTGTCGTGTAACAATTCAATTTCGTTCATAATTGGTTGAAAATAAATTTCTGACACTCGAATCAACATCATGAGTTGTCGAATTATTTAACACTTCGTGACATAACTTTTTAAATATGCGGTACTTAAATTTGCTTCAATATACTTTCTTTAATTCATTCATCAATTATACTCCTTCTTTAATTTGTTCAATATTATACTCCTTTTAAATAGTTCACTATACATTTTTTAATTTACTCAATATTATACTCCTTTTCACTAGTTCACTATATATTCTTTTAAATCTTTCACTATACTTTCTTTAAACAGTTCACCATACATTCCATCGCTGCGCATAAAACAGATTTAATTAGTTTAAATCTAACGCAAATATCAATAATTCTACACGATTTTACTCTGAAATGATTTTAACGTTAATAACAGCGCTATGCAAAATTTCGTCCGAGTGACTGAAATTTTCTAGAACAAGAACAATGACTCCTAAGAAAATACGAAAATATTACTACAAAATCTACATAATTTTAATTACACTGACAAAATTATACGGTTGGTCAATTAGGATAAACACAGAACATAACTACAATTCTTCGTAATATAAAGCAATCTCTTCTCTACCTTGAGTTGAATCTGGTCTTGGAAATACCTTCGTCTCGCCTGCCAAACCAAGCTTGTCTGTGAGCACATCGTCCACAACTATGTAGACCGGTTGTGTCGGAACCAGTGGAACAAGGTCGGTGACATGCTCGGGTGAGCGACCTTGCCTTGAAACAGCCTGCTCCGTCTGCACTCCCTCTTCCGTTCACTGCACGTCGCCTGGCTCGTCCTTCGATTCCCCATCTCTGCATTTCCATCTCTTCTCAAGGTTGAAAATCGTCGTTTATACAAGCGTTTGCGAGTATACTAGATGTATTAGAACTCTTGTAGATAAGTAGAGGTTCGTTCTGTGATTTTGCGCATCACGTAGATGTTCTGCTGCGCCTTCCATAATTGTGAATTCTGGAATTCAACTGTTCATCTTTGTAGTTTCCACTTCCCTATGATGTAACTTAACACATGGTCATTCTCATTTCACTAATGACACATTTATGACTTCCCCGTTGCTGATTTATAACTTGCATTTTTCTGTATAATGTTCAAGTATGCGTTCAAACGTAATAATAGTGAATCTCTTCTTGTAGAAATGTTATGTTTCATATGCGATGTATAACAGCTTTGTATTTAAACACTGTAATATTAAGCTATATGCTGTTCTGTTTTGCGTGATAATCTTGCTTGCTCCGCAAGTTACAGTCTACTATACTGCACTCTTCTTCTTCCAACTTTCATAAAGCGTGGCACTATTGTAACAAATACTAGCTTCTTCTCGAGGTCTTAACTCGATGAAATCTCAAATTGGAAAGAACTCCTCTGTCCGGCTCTCTGCGCTCGGCAAGTTACTCACTCTGCCTCCCCTCTCGTGGTGTGACGTAACTTCTACCACCTCTCCGCTCTTCAGTCCGTAGTTCGACCTTCGTCCCTTCTCCTCCTTCATGACGTAACTCTCGCTTCATGTGGCGTGATGTCTCTCGCAATGTAGACCTCCCCACATTCATATAATAAATATATATCCATATTTAAATCATTCCTTCTTGCTTGCCTTTCATAATTGTGTAAGATGCATAGTATTTCATTGATTTTTACACAGATTTTCCCATAACTCACAAATTTTAATGAACAAAAGATTTTAATCCACTCTTTTACTTTTCCTGGGTCTTAGTTCATATCCAGATTGGTTCTTAGGTAATGGCCTTAAATACATTCTGGCGCATTTCCCCGTTGCTAATTTAAAGTAAAGTATAGCCTGTACTTTCTTTAATAACAGTTAGTTTCTCTGTCCTTGAGATTGAATTTATTTATTTACTGTATCTTTGGGTAAAATCTTTTTAATTTGGAATGGTTAAATTTTCCAATGGATCTAATGTCTTCAATCCTTACTATCTTATAGCAATTGTTACCGTAGACTGTATCTACTTTGAACGGTCCTCTGAAAAGGCTACTGAACTTCATATACACCTTCTTCAGTACGTCTGCTTTCACGGGAATCCTGACTAATACAAGGTCACCTTCTCGTAGTGGTCCACTGAATCTCTTCCCCTGTAAACGTTTTAATCTCTTCTCAGCCGCTTTGTTCAACTGGACTCTTGCTCCTTCGATTCTCTGCTCCATCGATGGTTCGTTATCTTCCGGAATGTTGAAGATTCCGTTCCATGGTCATACGAGCTTCTCTTCAAAATGCAACATAACTGGAATATCGTTGGTGCTCTCATGTCTCGTGTTATTTATGCAAAATTCTACTAGTGGTACAATCTTCACCCAATTCGCATGATTATCTGCACTATACAAGCGAATGTATTTTGAAAATTCAAGCATTGTTCTTTCAATGGGATTTGTCTCTGGGCTGCGAACTGATGAAAATATGTGAACAATATCCAACCTATCCATCGCTCCCTGAAATTCTGCAGAGGTAAATTGCGTTCCATGGTCCGTTAAAAGTCTTTCTGGTTTTCCCAACTTTGGAATAATGTTTCTCTCCAAGTGATATACAACAGTTTTCGTTGTGGCTTTCTGCATTGGATTAAGCATTACAACTTTGGAAAACGCATCCATTGTGACTAACACATATTGGTTTCCTCTGTCTCCTTTAGGTGCAGGTCCAAAAATACCCTGGCTGAACAATTCCAGTGGTTTTGTAGGAATAATTGCTTTAGGTCGTTCCTTCAATAGTTCAGAGTTGTATTTGTTTTTCTGACACAGTTCACAAGATCTGACTACTATGGTTATGGAATCTCTCATGTTAATCCAATAGAACTTTTCTAACATGGTATAGTATGTTTTGTCAACTCCTCCGTGACCTATACTTTTGTGTACTAACCAAATTAGTGGCACAATAATTTCTGGTGGAATAGTAACTCGCACCTTCGTGTGTCTAGCATCGATGTATTTACATGCAGTTTCTCCCACGAGAATATAATGTCTAGCTTTCCTTCTTGTTTCGAAATATGAGGCGTGCCTCCTTGTCATTCTCCCTGACAAAAATCTATAAATGTTCCTGAATGGTGCATGCTTCTTTTGAAAAAGAGGAATTCTTCTTAGTTTATCCAACGTTTCCTGGCCTTCTGCATCCGTCTGGATAACGTTAATTCTCACATTCTTTTCTGGAGTCGGATGTCTGGAAAGAATATCTGCTAGTAGGTTGTCTTTACCAGGAACATGAACTATCGTGGCATCAAATTGTTGCAAAAACATGGTCCATCTGGTCATCCGATCGCTTGACAAGTCTGACTTTAACATGAATTCCAGTGCTTTGTGATCCGTTCTGATTATAATCTTGTGTCCCAGCAATAATTTCTTCCAGTTTTGTAGAGCATTTATGACGGCTAAATCTTCAAGCTCCGTAGTGAAATAATTCAACTCGTGCGTGCGTAACTTTCTACTGCTGAATGAAATATAGTGATGGTTGCCATCTTGATCCTTCTGATACAAGACTGCGCTAATTCCAATTCGTGAAGCGTCCGTTTCTATGATGAATGTTCTTTCGAAATCTGGGTACTCTAATTTGATGTTGTTTCTGAGCATTTCCTTTGCTTGAATAAAAGCATTCTCGGCAGCTGCATCCCATTTCCATCTACTGTTTTTCTTTAGAAGCTCATGTAGTGGTGCCATGATCTCTGAATAACGTGGACAATGACTACTGAAAAACTGACAAAGATCCGCAAAAGCTCGGATGTCTCTGATCCTCTTTGGTTTTGGAAACTTCAATATTGCTTCTATCTTGTCTTCATTCGGGTGGTAACCGAATCTGTCTATAGTATGACCAAGAAAGTTGATCTTTTCTTGAAAGAAATGGCATTTATTCAATTTCACCTTGATGTTTGCACTCCTGAGGTTTTCAAATAGCTTCTTCAAATGCACGAAATATTGCTCTGGCGTTTCTGAAGATATGATAATATCGTCCACGTAGCAAATGGCAAATTGTTTTACTTCATCACTCAACATATCATCCAAGGCTCTGATGAGTGCTGGACTTGAATTTACCAATCCATATGGTACTCTCTGATATACATAACAGGTTTGGTTGAACATGAACCCTGTATAACATTTGCTGTCTTCTGTAAGCTCTATTTGATGAAATGCTGCAGTTAAATCAATCACTGAGAAACAGATTTATTCTTGAATCTCCTCAGTAGTTCTCTGATTTTTGGTGGCCTGTCAAATTCTTTCAGCAGAACAGTATTTATGCCCCTGGCATCTAAACATAATCTCAGACTTCCATCAGCTTTCTTCACGACTGTGAGAGGGTTTAAATAAGGAGTGGCTTGCTTTCTTATAATACCGTCTTTTTCCATGCCTTTTATTAGCTCTGTCACTTCTGATTGATATTTCTCCGGTATTGGATACAATTTCTTCTGAAAAGGTGTGTCATCTGCGAGCTTGATCTGATATTTATATCCCCTGATAATGCCTGGTTTATCATCAAATACATCTGCAAAAGTCGTGACCAATTCTTCTAATTTCTCTCTCTGATCTTCAAAATTCTCAATTTTTCTGCCATAGTGAGGTATCCCTTCTGCTTCAACTTCCATGACTATTTTTACTAGATTTTCTTCTGTAGTTTCCTCAATCAGACTACACTCATTCTCCTCCTTCTTCGTGTCCTATGGTTGATATTGGCCTTCATTAAATCTTATGACTCCATTACGTAAATCAATCACGGCTCCTGTCTTCGTTATAAATTCAATACATAGAATAGCATCGAAAATTATCTGGCTCAAGACTATGAATATCTGCTCATATTTGTATTCATTTATGGAGAATTCCATTAATGCTTGGACTTTACACTTCATGGTTTTATCATTGAATACACCCCTGACTTTAATAGTTGAAACGGGCATTGCTGTAAGTGAATTTCCATCCTTCAATCTGTGAAAACAGTTCTCTGACAAAATTGATGCTGTCGCCCCCGTATCTAGCAGTGTTCTCAGGCATTCACCTTCTGATACGATCTCTATAATAGGTAACCTCGCTACTCTTCCTGTTTTTGGCTCTTCTCTTTCATACAGGAGATCTTCGTTCGTGGCTTGATATAACTCGCTTATCTGGATTTCATGTCTGGTTACGGTGCTGTTTTATTCTTTTTTACTTTTTGGAATTTGAAGTTTTTTTTGTACCCCTCCTGGATCTTCATTACTCCGATCTCTGCTTGTTCCGGGCTGAGATTCCTGATTCTGGTTACGCTGTCCCTGATTTTGGTTTCTTGCGTTTCTTTCTTCCCTTTCTCTAATGTTCCTTAGGTATTCTTGACTTTCTCTCTCCCTATCATCGTAATACCTCCTCACATTATTGTTGTTTCTCCATCCTTGATTTTGTTGACTTTGCTGTTGTTGCTGTCTCGAATAATTGTTCGTGTTTCTCCAGTTTTGATATCCCCGATATCCATAATTATTCGTTGGGTTATTTCTGTTGTAATATCCCTCTCTGCGATAATCATTGTTTCTGTTGTGGTAGCTATTTCTCCATCTTTGATTTTCATCCCATCTTTGATTTTGGTATGGTCTTCCTTCTCTAGTTCTCTGATAACCTGGTTGAAAACGATTTTGTCCATACATTCTTGATCTAGTTGGACCTACTCCATTTTTATTCTCTTCCATCTGCTGCGTTTGATCGATGTGGATGGTGTGAATATCTCTCTGTTCCTGATTTCTTCCTCTCTCGTTCTGGCTTCCAGTTGAGTTGTTGGACACATTAGACGTGTGATCCAGTCTCCTCAAAATTTCTGCCATCCCCTCTAATGTTTTTACATTTGCCGAAATGAGGCGCCTTCTAACTTCCGTTGGTAACTGGCATGAAATAGCATGAACTAAGTCTTCTTCCGCCAATGGAGGTTGCAAATACTGCAAGCGTGCTAATTGTTTCGTAAAGAAGCTAGCGTACTTCGTCGGACTAGAATAAGCATACTTTTTCGAGTAAATTTCGGCTCGTATGTCTTGTTGAAGTTCCTTGCTCCAAAATCGGTTTTGTAGAGCAATAGCGAATTCTTCAAATGTCTGATAAGTATACCTGAAAGCTCTGTGCCAAACTAACGCTTCTGAGTCCAAGTATTTCTCAACGACCCTCATATGTCTTTCACGAGGTATTCTATTGTCTTCTAAATACGATCTCATGTCTCTAAGAAATTCCACAGCAGTGATATTTCCTACCCCGCTAAATTTGTTAGGCTTTTCGTCATTATTCTTAATCACGATAACGTTGGCATTTGACCTACTCTGGTAAGGTTCAAAATCTCCTCCAAGTTCCCCTATTTCTGTTTGAAATGGCTCTCGACTGAAGTTAAAATTGGACTTCGGAATCTGCTGTTGACTAACCACGCTTTCCTTATCCTCTTCTATCTTGTCTGTCCTAGCCTCTAATTTCCTAATTTCGTCTTTCAATTTCTCATCTCTTGCTTGAAAAAATCTAGTTAAGTCCTTCCTGATGTCCTCCCTGACTTCAGCTCTTAACGTAGATGAAAATGTAGAATCCCCAATCGTGAGTGATCTTAATTGCTGTTCCAATTCGCTGGTTTCCTTTTCCTGCCTCGATCGAATTTTCGCCAGTTCTATGTTTATCTCATCGACTGTGCGTTTAACCTTGTCAAATTCGTCCGAATTACTTAAATCTGTTTTATTTACAATGTCTGTCAGCGTGGCTACGTTATTGATTTGCAACGTATCTATCCGCTTGGATAAATCTTCACGTACTTTACTAACATTTATGTTTAAACATAATTCTATGGCTTTAATGTCATTAGATAATTTATGATGGATTTCAGATACAATTTTAGTTGTGACTGTTACGACCTCCCCCTTCATGTCCGTAACTGCCTTTACAATAGAAGCATTTATATCCACATTAATACCCTCTTCAATCAGTTTACTTTGACCTTCCAACTTGACCTGTAATTCACCAACAGTGTCATTTAGACTGTCAAGTTGCTCCTTGAGTCTGTTCTGGGCACCTGAAATGTGTACATGATGTGTAGTGTTTTCTTCCTTAATGGAGCTAATACTAGCCTGTAATTTCTTTTCTAGCTCTATCATGTGATTACTGTTAGCTAATTTTACTTCTAACACTTTGCCTACCATGTCGGATCTTAAATTTCCTACTTCAGTTTTGGTAAGATTAATGTCCTGTTTGACTTGATCAAATGAAGTTTTTAATTCTTCCTGTGCATTTCCTGCCCTTTCTAAAATTTTCTGAGCCTTTTCCTGATTTTTCTTGGCCTCATCATGAATTTTCCTGGCTTCTTCCTGCGCTTTTTCCTGATTTTTTCTAACCTCTTCCTGTGCTGCTCTTATTTCGGCTTGAATTTTCCTATCTTCTAATCTAGCCTGCTCCTGACTTAATCTGTCCTCCTCGCGAGCTTTTTCTTGAGCTAATCTTATCTCTGCTCTTATCCTATTAGCCTCTTCTTCTATTTTCCTGTCTTCCTCTCGTGCTCTTTCTAATGTTAGCCTAATCTCCTCCTGTGCCTTCTCTTGAACTAGACTGATTTCCTCCCTTTCCTTTTCTCTAGCTAGTCTATCTTCCTGACTGGCCTTTTCTAAAGCTAACTTGGCTTCTTCCTGTGCTAATGTTATACTAGCCTTAGTAAGTGTTTGAGCAACCGACAACTCTGCCTCAACTTCCGATTTCACAGTAGCTGCAGATTTCTGAATCTCGGCTTTCATCTGTTTAATGTTATTGTGTGTCAATTGGTGGAGGGCTTCAAGATCCTTGGTCAACGTACTTTGACCTTCCTTCATTGTTTCTAGCATCGTTCTAATGAACGTCATGTCGTTCACTGACATAATTTCTTCTTTCTTGAGAATAAGGGAAGTATCAACTACAAAAATTACAAGTGAATATCCAGATTGACCAACGTATACATTTTATACTAGTGATGGAACATATTGAACATCTTAATACTACTTAAGTCTATTTAAATCGCGAGTTATCTCGTATATTTTATTGTCCCATTTTACTGAACCGACATCATTACATTCTATCATCTGACTTAACTTAAGCTTAACAACATGAAATTATTTTTAATTTAATATTATATGACCAATTGTCGTTAGCTGTTCTAGAAATATGCATCACAACTGTAATGTACTCCACTAATCTGCTGATGTTGTGTTCACCTCAACAATCATTAAATTTGGGATCGGCATTTTTGTTCTTCAAAACTAATATGGCCTCACTCTCGAGTGCTTCCAAACTGCCTCTCTCGAGTACCTCTTTCGAGTGCCCCACGGATGGGCCTGCCATTTAAATAATATATACTATCTATATGCGCCCGAATTCACCAATCAGTACCTATATCCGCTGCACTGTAAATGATTGCAGACATGTAAATACCCAGCTCACAAACTTACCATTGACTGCTAAGTAAAAATTGGGAACTTCAGGAACACACAGGATAGATATTATTTGTAAGAAAATAGTACTACCAGCCTAGGTACAAATTTCTACTATCATTTACATTTAGAGCAAATCGGGAAACTCCAATCTCGAGGGGTGATAAGGTTAATCTATAGTGAGCGCCTGTATCTATACCTAGCAGTCCTATTTTCGGCGATGACGACAATGAAAACGATGTCAGCTAAGATAAAAATTGACTGAATCGCTAAGGAGCGCCAGCCGTTTATTGTGCTAAGACAAGTACAATAAAACTGACTTCCTGTCTGAATATGGTGTCTCCCTGACACTGCAATAAAAATAATCTCCAAAATAAATTGCACGTGGCACTGATGTAATAAGAAAATTGTGAAACGGCGTGATTTTAAGCATTACCCTATTTTATACAAATCCGTTTCATCTCTGAACCGTAGTTCCATATCTAAGAAAAATTATTCAACATTAACTACATTCATATTTACACTAATGCATGGTTCGCACAAATCTACACTTTATTATGTCGAAACGATTAAATTGTCTATATCTCAAATGAGTCTTTACCTACTCAACTTCCGTAACAATCAAACAAACAAACAAACAAACACACACCGCAACTCTATCGGTTGAAAGTATAAATACTTGTCTATATCAATAGAACATAAGCTAAGCACTGTTCTGACTTTGTCTTTTCCCATTTGAGTATAAAACGTTGAAAAATTCCTGAAATTCTTTACTGTGTTTATAATTCTCTGATAAACGTGAATACTACAAGTGCATGGCATTTGACCTTCATTTCACACTCCTCTTCCAAAATTATACAACAATCACATTATTTCTTAATCACCCTGTACAGAACTTTCCTTTAATACACTCAAATAACTCCACAATCGCTGCGATCAATACTAGAAAACTTGAGACTCCCTCAGCCTCCTTTCGTAAAAATACGTAACTTATTTACGTCTACATCTCCTTACTTGCACGGTATTTCAAATCTAAAATCCCATTTCAATGCATTTTCTTACTAACACTCTCATCTATCCTTATACAACTTCGCCTCGTGCTTATAATTTCACTTCTGCAATAATTTCTGTACATCTACTTTTAGATCACCCTGTGATTTAACTTTCTTAACTCTTTCTTTTTCCACATGTTTAAATTCAGTTTTACATTATTACAACCTTTAAAGAATTATCAGTAAGAATTCATATTTTTAACAAATGATATAAGTTTATCTTCCTTTCGTGAATATATTTGTTTAACAAATTTATCTAGGCTTTTTAATGCTCTAAATCTTTATTAGACATATATATATGAAAGTTCTTGTAATACTTTCGTTATTAGAAAAAGTGGTTTATCTCGTTACAGCATAGATCTACATATCTATCTGTCTCATCACTGTGAATCTAATATTCATTGGTTCAATCATCTATCAATCATTTTATTAATTTTTTTATCAGACTTTGTGTCGTGTAACAATTCAATTTCGTTCATAATTGGTTGAAAATAAATTTCTGACACTCGAATCAACATCATGAGTTGTCGAATTATTTAACACTTCGTGACATAACTTTTTAAATATGCGGTACTTAAATTTGCTTCAATATACTTTCTTTAATTCATTCATCAATTATACTCCTTCTTTAATTTGTTCAATATTATACTCCTTTTAAATAGTTCACTATACATTCTTTAATTTACTCAATATTATACTCCTTTTAAGTAGTTCACTATATATTCTTTTAAATCATTCACTATACTTTCTTTAAACAGTTCACCATACATTCCATCGCTGCGCATAAAACAGATTTAATTAGTTTAAATCTAACGCAAATATCAATAATTCTACACGATTTTACTCTGAAATGATTTTAACGTTAATAACAGCGCTATGCAAAATTTCGTCCGAGTGACTGAAATTTTCTAGAACAAGAACAATGACTCCTAAGAAAATACGAAAATATTACTACAAAATCTACATAATTTTAATTACACTGACAAAATTATACGGTTGGTCAATTAGGATAAACACAGAACATAACTACAATTCTACGTAATATAAAGCAATCTCTTCTCTACCTTGAGTTTAATCTGGTCTTGGGAATACCTTCGTCTCGCCTGCCAAACCAAGCTTGTCTGTGAGCACATCGCCCACAACTATGTAGACCGGTTGTGTCGGAACCAGCTGGCCTCTTCCCCCAGTGGAACAAGGTCGGTGACATGCTCGGGTGAGCGACCTTGCCGTGAAACAGCCTGCTCCGTCTGCACTCCCTCTTCCATTCACTGCACGTCGCCAGGCTCGTCCTTCGATTCCCCATCTCTGCATTTCCATCTCTTCTCAAGGTTGAAAATCGTCGTTTATACAAGCGTTTGCGAGTATACTAGATGTATTAGAACTCTTGTAGAAAAGTAGAGGTTCGTTCTGTGATTTTGCGCATCACGTAGATGTTCTGCTGCGCCTTCCATAATTGTGAATTCTGGAATTCAACTGTTCATCTTTGTAGTTTCCACTTCCCTATGATGTAGCTTAACACATGGTCATTCTCATTTCACTAATGACACATTTATGACTTCCCCGTTGCTGATTTATAACTTGCATTTTTATGTATAATGTTCAAGTATGCGTTCAAACGTAATAATAGTGAATCTCTTCTTGTAGAAATGTTATGTTTCATATGCGATGTATAACAGCTTTGTATTTAAACACTGTAATATTAAGCTATATGCTGTTCTGTTTTGCGTGATAATCTTGCTTGCTCCGCAAGTTACAGTCTACTGTACTGCACTCTTCTTCTTCCAACTTTCATAAAGCGTGGCACTATTGTAACAAATACTAGCTTCTTCTCGAGGTCTTAACTCGATGACATCTCAAATTGGAAAGAACTCCTCTGTCCGGCTCTCTGCGCTCGGCAAGTTACTCACTCTGCCTCCCCTCTCGTGGTGTGACGTAACTTCTACCACCTCTCCGCTCTTCAGTCCGTAGTTCGACCTTCGTCCCTTCTCCTCCTTCATGACGTAACTCTCGCTTCATGTGGCGTGATGTCTCTCGCAATGTAGACCTCCCCACATTCATATAATAAATATATATCCATATTTAAATCATTCCTTCTTGCTTGCCTTTCATAATTGTGTAAGATGCATAGTATTTCATTGATTTTTACACAGATTTTCCCATATCTCACGAATTTTAATGAACAAAAGATTTTAATCCACTCTTTTACTTTTCCTGGGTCTTAGTTCATATCCAGATTGGTTCTTAGGTAATGGCCTTAAATACATTCTGGCGCATTTCCCCGTTGCTAATTTGAAGTAAAGTATAGGCTGTACTTTCTTTAATAACAGTTAGTTTCTCTGTCCTTGAGATTGAATTTATTTATTTACTGTATCTTTGGGTAAAATCTTTCTAATTTGGAATGGTTAAATTTTCCAATGGATCTGTTGTCTTCAATCCTTACTATCTTATAGCAATTGTTACCGTAGACTGTATCTACTTTGAACGGTCCTCTGAAAAGGCTACTGAACTTGATATACACCTTCTTCAGTACGTCTGCTTTCACGGGAATCCTGACTAATACAAGGTCACCTTCTCGTAGTGGTCCACTGAATCTCTTCCCCTGTAAACGTTTTAATCTCTTCTCAGCCGCTTTGTTCAACTGGACTCTTGCTCCTTCGATTCTCTGCTCCATCGATGGTTCGTTATCTTCCGGAATGTTGAAGATTCCGTTCCATGGTCATACGGGCTTCTCTTCAAAATGCAACATAACTGGAATATCGTTGGTGCTCTCATGTCTCGTGTTATTTATGCAAAATTCTACTAGTGGTACAATCTTCACCCAATTCGCATGATTATCTGCACTATACAAGCGAATGTATTTTGAAAATTCAAGCATTGTTCTTTCAATGGGATTTGTCTCTGGGCTGCGAACTGATGAAAATATGTGAACAATATCCAACCTATCCATCGCTCCCTGAAATTCTGCAGAGGTAAATTGCGTTCCATGGTCCGTTAAAAGTCTTTCTGGTTTTCCCAACTTTGGAATAATGTTTCTCTCCAAGTGATATACAACAGTTTTCGTTGTGGCTTTCTGCATTGGATTAAGCATTACAACTTTGGAAAACACATCCATTGTGACTAACACATATTGGTTTCCTCTGTCTCCTTTAGGTGCAGGTCCAAAAATACCCTGGCTAAACAATTCCAGTGGTTTTGTAGGAATAATTGCTTTAGGTCGTTCCTTCAATAGTTCAGAGTTGTATTTGTTTTTCTGACACAGTTCACAAGATCTGACTACTATGGTTATGGAATCTCTCATGTTAATCCAATAGAACTTTTCTAACATGGTATAGTATGTTTTGTCAACTCCTCCGTGACCTATACTTTTGTGTACTAACCAAATTAGTGGCACAATAATTTCTGGTGGAATAGTAACTCGCACCTTCGTGTGTCTAGCATCGATGTATTTACATGCAGTTTCTCCCACGAGAATATAATGTCTAGCTTTCCTTCTTGTTTCGAAATATGAGGCGTGCCTCCTTGTCATTCTCCCTGACAAAAATCTATAAATGTTCCTGAATGGTGCATGCTTCTTTTGAAAAAGAGGAATTCTTCTTAGTTTATCCAACGTTTCCTGGCCTTCTGCATCAGTCTGGATAACGTTAATTCTCACATTCTTTTCTGGAGTCGGATGTCTGGAAAGAATATCTGCTAGTAGGTTGTCTTTACCAGGAACATGAACTATCGTGGCATCAAATTGTTGCAAAAACATGGTCCATCTGGTCATCCGATCGCTTGACAAGTCTGATTTTAACATGAATTCCAGTGCTTTATGATCCGTTCTGATTATAATCTTGTGTCCCAGCAATAATTTCTTCCAGTTATGTAGAGCATTTATGACGGCTAAAGCTTCAAGCTCCGTAGTGAAATAATTCAACTCGTGCGTGCGTAACTTTCTACTGCTGAATGAAATATAGTGATGGTTGCCATCTTGATCCTTCTGATACAAGACTGCGCTAATTCCAATTCGTGAAGCGTCCGTTTCTATGATGAATGTTCTTTCGAATTCTGGGTACTCTAATTTGATGTTGTTTCTGAGCATTTCCTTTGCTTGAATAAAAGCATTCTCGGCAGCTGCATCCCATTTCCATCTACTGTTTTTCTTTAGAAGCTCATGTAGTGGTGCCATGATCTCTGAATAACGTGGACAATGACTACTGAAAAACTGACAAAGATCCGCAAAAGCTCGGATGTCTCTGATCCTCTTTGGTTTTGGAAACTTCAATATTGCTTCTATCTTGTCTTCATTCGGGTGGTAACCGAATCTGTCTATAGTATGACCAAGAAAGTTGATCTTTTCTTGAAAGAAATGGCATTTATTCAATTTCACCTTGATGTTTGCACTCCTGAGGTTTTCAAATAGCTTCTTCAAATGCATGAAATATTGCTCTGGCGTTTCTGAAGATATGATAATATCGTCCACGTAGCAAATGGCAAATTGTTTTACTTCATCACTCAACATATCATCCAAGGCTCTGATGAGTGCTGGACTTGAATTTACCAATCCATATGGTACTCTCTGATATACATAACAGGTTTGGTTGAACATGAACCCTGTATAACATTTGCTGTCTTCTGTAAGCTCTATTTGATGAAATGCTGCAGTTAAATCAATCACTGAGAAACAGGTTTAATTCTTGAATCTCCTCAGTAGTTCTCTGATTTTTGGTGGCCTGTCAAATTCTTTCAGCAGAACAGTATTTATGCCCCTGGCATCTAAACATAATCTCAGACTTCCATCAGCTTTCTTCACGACTGTGAGAGGGTTTAAATAAGGAGTGGCTTGCTTTCTTATAATACCGTCTTTTTCCATGCCTTTTATTAGCTCTGTCACTTCTGATTGATATTTCTCCGGTATTGGATACAATTTCTTCTGAAAAGGTGTGTCATCTGCGAGCTTGATCTGATATTTATATCCCCTGATAATGCCTGGTTTATCATCAAATACATCTGCAAAAGTCGTGACCAATTCTTCTAATTTCTCTCTCTGATCTTCAAAATTCTCAATTTTTCTGCCATAGTGAGGTATCCCTTCTGCTTCAACTTCCATGACTATTTTTACTAGATTTTCTTCTGTAGTTTCCTCAATCAGACTACACTCATTCTCCTCCTTCTTCGTGTCCTATGGTTGATATTGGCCTTCATTAAATCTTATGACTCCATTACGTAAATCAATCACGGCTCCTGTCTTCGTTATAAATTCAATACATAGAATAGCATCGAAAATTATCTGGCTCAAGACTATGAATATCTGCTCATATTTGTATTCATTTATGGAGAATTCCATTAATGCTTGGACTTTACACTTCATGGTTTTATCATTGAATACACCCCTGACTTTAATAGTTGAAACGGGCATTGCTGCAAGTGAATTTCCATCCTTCAATCTGTGAAAACAGTTCTCTGACAAAATTGATGCTGTCGCCCCCGTATCTAGCAGTGTTCTCAGGCATTCACCTTCTGATACGATCTCTATAATAGGTAACCTCGCTACTCTTCCTGTTTTTGGCTCTTCTCTTTCATACAGGAGATCTTCGTTCGTGGCTTGATATAACTCGTTTATCTGGATTTCATGTCTGGTTACGGTGCTGTTTTCATTCTTTTTTACTTTTTGGAATTTGAAGTTTTTTTTGTACCCCTCCTGGGTCTTCATTACTCCGATCTCTGCTTGTTCCGGGCTGAGATTCCTGATTCTGGTTACGCTGTCCCTGATTTTGGTTTCTTGCGTTTCTTTCTTCCCTTTCTCTAATGTTCCTTAGGTATTCTTGACTTTCTCTCTCCCTATCATCGTAATACCTCCTCACATTATTGTTGTTTCTCCATCCTTGATTTTGTTGACTTTGCTGTTGTTGCTGTCTCGAATAATTGTTCGTGTTTCTCCAGTTTTGATATCCCCGATATCCATAATTATTCGTTGGGTTATTTCTGTTGTAATATCCCTCTCTGCGATAATCATTGTTTCTGTTGTGGTAGCTATTTCTCCATCTTTGATTTTCATCCCATCTTTGATTTTGGTATGGTCTTCCTTCTCTAGTTCTCTGATAACCTGGTTGAAAACGATTTTGTCCATACATTCTTGATCTAGTTGGACCTACTCCATTTTTATTCTCTTCCATCTGCTGCGTTTGATCGATGTGGATGGTGTGAATCTCTCTCTGTTCCTGATTTCTTCCTCTCTCGTTCTGGCTTCCAGTTGAGTTGTTGGACACATTAGACGTGTGATCCAGTCTCCTCAAAATTTCTGCCATCCCCTCTAATGTTTTTACATTTGCCGAAATGAGGTGCCTTCTAACTTCCGTTGGTAACTGGCATGAAATAGCATGAACTAAGTCTTCTTCCGCCAATGGAGGTTGCAAATACTGCAAGCGTGCTAATTGTTTCGTAAAGAAGCTAGCGTACTTCGTCGGACTAGAATAAGCATACTTTTTCGAGTAAATTTCGGCTCGTATGTCTTGTTGAAGTTCCTTGCTCCAAAATCGGTTTTGTAGAGCAATAGCGAATTCTTCAAATGTCTGATAAGTATACCTGAAAGCTCTGTGCCAAACTAACGCTTCTGAGTCCAAGTATTTCTCAACGACCCTCATATGTCTTTCACGAGGTATTCCATTGTCTTCTAAATACGATCTCATGTCTCTAAGAAATTCCACAGCAGTGATATTTCCTACCCCGCTAAATTTGTTAGGCTTTTCGTCATTATTCTTAATCACGATAACGTTGGCATTTGACCTACTCTGGTAAGGTTCAAAGTCTCCTCCAAGTTCCCCTATTTCAGTTTGAAATGGCTCTCGACTGAAGTTAAAATTGGACTTCGGAATCTGCTGTTGACTAACCACGCTTTCCTTATCCTCTTCTATCTTGTCTGTCCTAGCCTCTAATTTCCTAATTTCTTCTTTCAATTTCTCATCTCTTGCTTGAAAAAATCTAGTTAAGTCCTTCCTGATGTCCTCCCTGACTTCAGCTCTTAACGTAGATGAAAATGTAGAATCCCCAATCGTGAGTGATCTTAATTGCTGTTCCAATTCGCTGGTTTCCTTTTCCTGCCTCGATCGAATTTTCGCCAGTTCTATGTTTATCTCATCGACTGTGCGTTTAACCTTGTCAAATTCGTCCGAATTACTTAAATCTGTTTTATTTACAATGTCTGTCAGCGTGGCTACGTTATTGATTTGCAACGTATCTATCCGCTTGGATAAATCTTCACGTACTTTACTAACATTTATGTTTGAACATAATTCTATGGCTTTAATGTCATTAGATAATTTATGATGGATTTCAGATACAATTTTAGTTGTGACTGTTACGACCTCCCCCTTCATGTCCGTAACTGCCTTTACAATAGAAGCATTTATATCCACATTAATACCCTCTTCAATCAGTTTACTTTGACCTTCCAACTTGACCCGTAATTCACCAACAGTGTCATTTAGACTGTCAAGTTGCTCCTTGAGTCTGTTCTGGGCACCTGAAATGTGTACATGATGTGTAGTGTTTTCTTCCTTAATGGAGCTAATACTAGCCTGTAATTTCTTTTCTAGCTCTATCATGTGATTACTGTTAGCTAATTTTACTTCTAACACTTTGCCTACCATGTCGGATCTTAAATTTCCTACTTCAGTTTTGGTAAGATTAATGTCCTGTTTGACTTGATCAAATGAAGTTTTTAATTCTTCCTGTGCATTTCCTGCCCTTTCTAAAATTTTCTGAGCCTTTTCCTGATTTTTCTTGGCCTCATCATGAATTTTCCTGGCTTCTTCCTGCGCTTTTTCCTGATTTTTTCTAACCTCTTCCTGTGCTGCTCTTATTTCGGCTTGAATTTTCCTATCTTCTAATCTAGCCTGCTCCTGACTTAATCTGTCCTCCTCGCGAGCTTTTTCTTGAGCTAATCTTATCTCTGCTCTTATCCTATTAGCCTCTTCTTCTATTTTCCTGTCTTCCTCTCGTGCTCTTTCTAATGTTAGCCTAATCTCCTCCTGTGCCTTCTCTTGAACTAGACTGATTTCCTCCCTTTCCTTTTCTCTAGCTAGTCTATCTTCCTGACTGGCCTTTTCTAAAGCTAACTTGGCTTCTTCCTGTGCTAATGTTATACTAGCCTTAGTAAGTGTTTGAGCAACCGACAACTCTGCCTCAACTTCCGATTTCACAGTAGCTGCAGATTTCTGAATCTCGGCTTTCATCTGTTTAATGTTATTGTGTGTCAATTGGTGGAGGGCTTCAAGATCCTTGGTCAACGTACTTTGACCTTCCTTCATTGTTTCTAGCATCGTTCTAATGAACGTCATGTCGTTCACTGACATAATTTCTTCTTTCTTGAGAATAAGGGAAGTATCAACTACAAAAATTACAAGTGAATATCCAGATTGACCAACGTATACATTTTATACTAGTGATGGAACATATTGAACATCTTAATACTACTTAAGTCTATTTAAATCGCGAGTTATCTCGTATATTTTATTGTCCCATTTTACTGAACCAACATCATTACATTCTATCATCTGAATTAACTTAAGCTTAACAACATGAAATTACTTTTTAATTTAATATTATATGACCAATTGTCGTTAGCTGTTCTAGAAATATGCCTCACAACTGTAATGTACTCCACTAATCTGCTGATGTTGTGTTCACCTCAACAATCATTAAATTTGGGATCGGCATTTTTGTTCTTCAAAACTAATATGGCCTCACTCTCGAGTGCTTCCAAACTGCCTCTCTCGAGTACCTCTTTCGAGTGCCCCACGGATGGGCCTGCCATTTAAATAATATATACTATCTATATGCGCCCGAATTCACCAATCAGTACCTATATCCGCTGCACTGTAAAGGATTGCAGACATGTAAATACCCAGCTCACAAACTTACCATTGACTGCTAAGTAAAAATTGGGAACTTCAGGAACACACTGGATAGATATTATTTGTAAGAAAATAGTACTACCAGCCTAGGTACAAATTTCTACTATCATTTACATTTAGAGCAAATCGGGAAACTCCAATCTCGAGGGGTGATAAGGTTAATCTATAGTGAGCGCCTGTATCTATACCTAGCAGTCCTATTTTCGGCGATGACGACAATGAAAACGATGTCAGCTAAGATAAAAATTGACTGAATCGCTAAGGAGCGCCAGCCGTTTATTGTGCTAAGACAAGTACAATAAAACTGACTTCCTGTCTGAATATGGTGTCTCCCTGACACTGCAATAAAAATAATCTCCAAAATAAATTGCACGTGGCACTGATGTAATAAGAAAATTGTGAAACGGCGTGATTTTAAGCATTACCCTATTTTATACAAATCCGTTTCATCTCTGAACCGTAGTTCCATATCTAAGAAAAATTATTCAACATTAACTACATTCATATTTACACTAATGCATGGTTCGCACAAATCTACACTTTATTATGTCGAAAAGATTAAATTGTCTATATCTCAAATGAGTCTTTACCTACTCAACTTCCGTAACAATCAAACAAACAAACAAACACACACCGCAACTCTATCTTTTGAAAGTATAAATACTTGTCTATATCAATAGAACATAAGTGACAAACATTTAAGCTAAGCACTGTTCTGACTTTGTCTTTTCCCATTTGAGTATAAAACGTTGAAAAATTCCTGAAATTCTTTACTGTGTTTATAATTCTCTGATAAACGTGAATACTACAAGTGCATGGCATTTGACCTTCATTTCACACTCCTCTTCCAAAATTATACAACAATCACATTATTTCTTAATCACCCTGTACAGAACTTTCCTTTAATACACTCAAATAACTCCACAATCGCTGCGATCAATACTAGAAAACTTGAGACTCCCTCAGCCTCCTTTCGTAAAAATACGTAACTCATTTACGTCTACATCTCCTTACTTGCACGGTATTTCAAATCTAAAATCCCATTTCAATGCATTTTCTTACTAACACTCTCATCTATCCTTATACAACTTCGCCTCGTGCTTATAATTTCACTTCTGCAATAATTTCTGTACATCTACTTTTAGATCACCCTGTGATTTAACTTTCTTAACTCTTTCTTTTTCCACATGTTTAAATTCAGTTTTACATTATTACAACCTTTAAAGAATTATCAGTAAGAATTCATATTTTTAACAAATGATATAAGTTTATCTTCCTTTCGTGAATATATTTGTTTAACAAATTTATCTAGGCTTTTTAATGCTCTAAATCTTTATTAGACATATATATATGAAAGTTCTTGTAATACTTTCGTTATAAGAAAAAGTGGTTTATCTCGTTACAGTTTAGATCTACATATCTATCTGTCTGATCACTGTGAATCTAATATTCATTGGTTCAATCATCTATCAATTATTTTATTAATTTTTTTATCAGACTTTGTGTCGTGTAACAATTCAATTTCGTTCATAATTGGTTGAAAATAAATTTCTGACACTCGAATCAACATCATGAGTTGTCGAATTATTTAACACTTCGTGACATAACTTTTTAAATATGCGGTACTTAAATTTGCTTCAATATACTTTCTTTAATTCATTCATCAATTATACTCCTTCTTTAATTTGTTCAATATTATACTCCTTTTAAATAGTTCACTATACATTCTTTAATTTACTCAATATTATACTCCTTTTAAGTAGTTCACTATATATTCTTTTAAATCATTCACTATACTTTCTTTAAACAGTTCACCATACATTCCATCGCTGCGCATAAAACAGATTTAATTAGTTTAAATCTAACGCAAATATCAATAATTCTACACGATTTTACTCTGAAATGATTTTAACGTTAATAACAGCGCTATGCAAAATTTCGTCCGAGTGACTGAAATTTTCTAGAACAAGAACAATGACTCCTAAGAAAATACGAAAATATTACTACAAAATCTACATAATTTTAATTACACTGACAAAATTATACGGTTGGTCAATTAGGATAAACACAGAACATAACTACAATTCTACGTAATATAAAGCAATCTCTTCTCTACCTTGAGTTTAATCTGGTCTTGGGAATACCTTCGTCTCGCCTGCCAAACCAAGCTTGTCTGTGGGCACATCGCCCACAACTATGTAGACCGGTTGTGTCGGAACCAGCTGGCCTCTTCCCCCAGTGGAACAAGGTCGGTGACATGCTCGGGTGAGCGACCTTGCCGTGAAACAGCCTGCTCCGTCTGCACTCCCTCTTCCATTCACTGCACGTCGCCTGGCTCGTCCTTCGATTCCCCATCTCTGCATTTCCATCTCTTCTCAAGGTTGAAAATCGTCGTTTATACAAGCGTTTGCGAGTATACTAGATGTATTAGAACTCTTGTAGAAAAGTAGAGGTTCGTTCTGTGATTTTGCGCATCACGTAGATGTTCTGCTGCGCCTTCCATAATTGTGAATTCTGGAATTCAACTGTTCATCTTTGTAGTTTCCACTTCCCTATGATGTAGCTTAACACATGGTCATTCTCATTTCACTAATGACACATTTATGACTTCCCCGTTGCTGATTTATAACTTGCATTTTTATGTATAATGTTCAAGTATGCGTTCAAACGTAATAATAGTGAATCTCTTCTTGTAGAAATGTTATGTTTCATATGCGATGTATAACAGCTTTGTATTTAAACACTGTAATATTAAGCTATATGCTGTTCTGTTTTGCGTGATAATCTTGCTTGCTCCGCAAGTTACAGTCTACTGTACTGCACTCTTATTCTTCCAACTTTCATAAAGCGTGGCACTATTGTAACAAATACTAGCTTCTTCTCGAGGTCTTAACTCGATGAAATCTCAAATTGGAAAGAACTCCTCTGTCCGGCTCTCTGCGCTCGGCAAGTTACTCACTCTGCCTCCCCTCTCGTGGTGTGACGTAACTTCTACCACCTCTCCGCTCTTCAGTCCGCGTAACTCTCGCTTCATGTGGCGTGATGTCTCTCGCAATGTAGACCTCCCCACATTCATATAATAAATATATATCCATATTTAAATCATTCCTTCTTGCTTGCCTTTCATAATTGTGTAAGATGCATAGTATTTCATTGATTTCTACACAGATTTTCCCATATCTCACGAATTTTAATGAATAAATGATTTTAATCCACTCTTTTATTTTTCCTGGGTCTTAGTTCATATCCAGATTGGTTCTTAGGTAATGGCCTTAAATAAATTCTGGCGCAGTACCAATATATAAAGTATATATTTGCTTATGGATTGATTTGGCGTATAATTTTAAACGTTTAATCTCTCTATCCTGTCCCTATTCTCTCTCATGTCCTCCCTTGTATCTCCTCTCCCTATTCTTTCCCCATTCTCTCCCCATTCTGTCTCTATTCTCTACTCTCCATATTCTCTCTGCATGGTAGGTTAAGGCTGAGCTCAGACACTACCTAAGGGAAGATGATTTGAAAGAAAAGGAGAAAGGTTTAGGAGTGGAAACGATCTTAGGCAGAGAGGAAGAGAATCCAAGTCAAAATAAAGTGATCAGCAGTGAGAAAAACTTAGATATACTGCGCGAAGCCTGCGGACGCAACCTGAATATGTGGGAGCCTGAGCCCGGATATCGGAGAGAGCAGCGTGAGCTGAGGTTACCGGCAGGCTATCACTAACTGCTCCTTCCCTCCCAAGCCCGATTCTGGGTACTATAGGGAAGGGTGGTGCGCTGGCGAGCAAAGGTATGACAGATGAGAAATGATTTATGTACCTTCCCTTCAAAAGGGTGAGATTTTCTGGAGCATTCTGAAATGCTAGGAAATTGAACTTTGCCGGAATATTTTTATTATTCGACACTGCAGGATTCCCAACAGAAAGGCCGAATGCCCCCAGAGTAGGCAGAGATAAAGCTCTTACCCAGCAGGGCGCCGACTAAAAGTTTAGAAAGGGTGAAAACCCAAACTTTATTTGAACAGAACCAAATTTTAAACAATAAATTACAGGACAGAGCGAAAGTCTCTACAAGTAGGAAGCTGGCAGAGCGAGCTATACTTGCCCTAATAATTAACTAGAATTAGCTGTGATAGCTAAAAGAAACTTTATAAGTGTTGTTGATAGAAGTTTTGCTCTAAACGCAACAAGTGATTGAGTTTTTAATAAATTTATCATTCGGTGATTTCATTTTTCTTTGAATGTAGAATAATTCAGGAGAAAAATTAGGGAAGAGAAGATCCTGCCTTACAGTTCTTCTAGCAATAGAAGTAGGAAACACATAATAAAGAATTTATTTAACAAAGTGATTAAGTTGAACAGCAATAACAATTTAGATCGCAGATCTATTTTGAGCTAAAGAACATTTTGTTTTTGTTTTAGGACAATTAAAGATCTCAGACCTATAATAATGAAGAGGTTCTCAAATAACAAACAATATTGGGAAACTCAGAGGTCTCAGGCCTATTGCCATCACTAAAAATCTTACAAGGGTTTTCGAACTGTGCATACAATATAAAAGTTTAAAGCTTATAATGAAAGGGATTACAATATAGTTTAATATTTCGTTAGATTGGTTAGGTAGAATACCAATAGTTTGAGAATGCCTTTGTAATAAATTTCTAGGCACAACCGGAGAAGTCAAAAGAGATTAATAAGTGGATTATAACCACCTATAGTTATTCAGAAATTAAGAGATGATAAATTCAAATGGGACAGGTCGTATTAACGAAACCTGGATTACACAAATTAGATAAATACTTAACAATTAGAAACGTAGAACTTCTTGGACGCAGCAAGAACAAATACGTAATAAAATGTGGGTTTATATTTTTACAGATTGAAGAAAAGTTGAGCAAAAGTGGGAGGCGAGGCCTCATTGAATTCAACAAAAACTAGTTTAAACATACCCTAAATTGTTAGTAAAGGGAATTAGTTGTATAGGAAATAGGGAATCAGAGTCATGGCTGATTTTATTAATACGAGCGAATCGCGACGCGGAAGGAGACACACATTCACTTTTGAATCACTGAAAGTTTGTATAACATGAGAAAATGTTCCTATTGCAGTTTGTAGAGATGCACTGAGTTGAATTTTAATATGTTTCTGGCATTAGAAAGTTTTCGGTTGAAAATAGTTCCATTTAACTTAAAGTTGACAGTAATGTTGACGGTGTTGAGTATAGTTCTTCACAGATTAGAGTCTATTGCGAATGGAAATTTCCAAAGATGTAATGACAGTAGAATAGGGTAGTAGAAACCCCACGAAGGCAGACAAGATAAGTTTTAGGCAGCTATGAATTTGACATAAATCCCTCGTTGAAGGGAAGGTATTCTCTTATTCAATACAAGAAATGCTAGATTTCATGACTTTAGTAGCAAGCCAAGTTGGCTATGTATGAAAATTCCCGCGGGGGGCAGTTTTTTCACAAGATTGCAAAATCAAAATACTGGCTATAAAATCCATTAAAGCATTATTGATTAAGGTAAAAACCCTTTTTAAAAGATGGGTAAAATCACTTGAGATGTGTACTTATCTTGTCATGGTGTATGAAGTTGGGCGTACCGTATCCTTACAGCCGTTGGACAAAATTTCACAACATGGCGTCGATTTTAAATTTCCTCATTTGGAGAGGAGGCGAGCCTCTGAGAGAGAATTAAACTCTGCACGTAGCCGGCTAGACTTGAAGAGAGCGAAGGATTTGAGCACACAGATAGCCAGAGCGACAAAGGGAAGGGAGGGGTAACAAGAGAAGCTAAACACTGTGGGTAACGCAAGAAAAATAAAACACTCTACATAATACAATTTGCTTCTTAGAATAGAGTCTTCAAGGAGATGGTAGATGACGACAACGACGACGTCTGGTTGAGCGGTTTGAAGCCATTCTTGAAATTGCTGAATCCAAAACTTCGACAGGTTGCTGTGTGGTGAGTTTCGGTCGAAATCCTAGGGTAAATAACTGAAACAAACTTACATAAATTTAAGTATCATATTCAAAGAAAAAGGACAAACCAAAAAAAAAGAGGGTCCCTGTTGGCGTCTGCAAGGGAAGAAAGAAAATAATGAAAGAAAGGAAAAGCAAAGAGCAGCGGCTTCTAACTCCAACTAAACGTGTATTCCAGAGAATACACCACTGAATTCCGTCTCTACTCTATTCTCTTTCTTCCCTCTCTCTGCCTCTCCTCTCCCTACTCTCTCCTATCTCCTCCCTCTCTTTGTATCTCCTCTCCATATTCTCTGTCCGTTCCTGCTCTACTCTCTCCGCCCTCTCTCTGTCTGTCCTTTCTCTCTCTCTCTCTCTCTCTCTCTCTCTCTCCATTCTGTCCCTACTCTCTACTCTCTCTATTCCCCGTCTCTCCTCTCCCTATTCTCTCTCCATTCTGTCTCTACTCTCTCTCCTCCCATTTTTCTGCCTCTATTCTCTCTTCTCTATCTCTCTCCCTCTCCTTTCTATTTCTAACCCCTCCCCTAAAACTCTCTCCCCCTCCCAACCGGCTGCGTGGTGTAGCATTAACTGTCTCACCTCCTGTTCCCAAGGATCGAATCCTGGAGCAGTCAGCTGTCAATGAAGAGTGCGTAAATGTGAGGAAGTTGTATCAGTAGATTTACTGGCACGTTAAAGTTCTCCTTAGGGTCAAAATTCCGGTTCTCTGGCGTCCTTTAAAGCCACAGTAGTTAAAAGGGACGTAAAACCAATAAAATTATTATTAATAATAATATAGCATCTTCTCTCTCCACTCTCTCCGATCTATTTCTCCCCCCCCCCCTCTCTCTCTCACACCTATCTCATCTCTCTTATCTCTCCTTACTGTTACTTCCTCTCTCTCTTTCTCTCACTCTCGTACCAACCTCCTCTCACGACCAGTACGAAGTAGAACAAGTAATGGAGCGAGGAAGAGGTGATAACTTGAAAAGCCCTTACCACAGCAAGACTGCTGTACTCGTAATTCAAATACAGGGGGCCTAGCTGCGTGGTAAGTGTACAGTCTGGGCAAGAAGAACTGGGGTTTCATTTGGCTTCATGCTATCTGTTTGAACTGTTAACCCTTATAGTACCAGGGGACCGATTGATTGACTGATTGATTTATTTATTTAGTTAATTAGTTAGTTAGTTATCATTAATTTATTTGTTTATTTATTCATTCATTTATTTATTTATTTACTTATTTACTTATTTACTTATTTATTTATTTACTTACTTATTTACTTATTTATTTACTTATTTACATATTTAATTATTCATTTATTTATTTATTCATAGATTTATTTATTTATGTATGTATGTATTTATTTACTCACTTATTTACTTTTTTTTATTTTTCTATTTTTATTTTTTTTATTTTTATTATTATTATATAATATTTGCCCTTATGGACAGTGTTTGAACTTAAATATCTCATGATGACACAATTTTCACTTCTCTCCCTTCGTCTTCTTCTCTTCCCAAAATCTCTTCTCATTTGACTGTGCTCCCGTTTCCGTTGTTCTGTCCACAATGTTCTTGCCTTCAACTTTTCATTTGCTTTAAATTTTATATTCTTAAGTTTGTTCCTGAATTCTCCTCTGTCTCCAATCATTTGCCTGTCGATCCCCACCTGCCGTAAGTATTCATCTATTTCAAGTTACCAATGTACATAATTATTTATTTATTTATTTATTTATTTATTTATTTATTTATTTATTTATTTATTTATTTATTTATTTATTTATTTATTTATTTATTTATTTATTTATTTATTTATTTATTTATTTATTTATTTATTTATTTATTTATTTATTTATTTATTTATTTATTTATTTATTTATTTATTTATTTATTTTTGGAAGTGTACGTAAAGTCTCGGGGATGAATCTCACTCAGGATGTCACTGTACATCGGGATTCAAACCTTGCATTAGACAAAGCTCAGCTCGAATGTGAATTCAAGTCTACGCTAAAGGTTACAAGGGAGTAACATACAATTACAGATGATCCCGTATTTTATAAGCAGTTAATTATTGTTAAATAGTGGTATGTTACATTTTTAACTAAAATTCCATGCACCACCATCAGTTTTGGGATAGTAGAATTTAACACGAGTCGTTAAGGTTTAATGCGCCCCTCACACATCGGGCGGTCAATCATCGATAATGATCATAATGTGTGTTTTGTGAAGATATCTCAACACCAGAGTGCGCTGTGCATACGCCCACCCGATGTCGTAATTAACTTTATTGACAGCTATTCAATTATAATGGACATTACTATGTGTGTAATTATCCATTACTTCAAACCGCATAATCAAGCAGGGAGAGTAGTCGCCACTAACAGAGTTGTGTTTAGATTAATGGACAGAGTGGAAGTTTATCTTGGCAAGAACGTCAGCACAGTAGCGTCTAGCGCTTTTCAGAGGGATTTATATCTGGACAAGAGTACAGTAGGGTATAGCGTTATTCAGAGAGCTCTGTATATGGACAACAGTACAGTAGGGTATAGCGTTATTCAGAGAGCTTTGTATATGCACAACAGTACAGTAGGGTATAGCGGTATTCCGAGAGCTTTGTATATGAACAACAGTACAGTAGGGTATAGCGTTATTCAGAGAGCTTTGTATATGGACAACAGTACAGTAGGGTAAAGCGTTATTCAGAGAGCTTTGTATATGGACAACAGTACAGTAGGGTATAGCGTTATTCAGAGAGCTTTGTATATGGACAACGGAATAGTAGGGTAAAGCGTTATTCAGAGAGATGTGTATCTGGACAACAGAACAGTAGGGTATAGCGGTATTCAGAGAGCTCTGTATATGCACAACAGTACAGAAGGGTATAGCGTTATTCAGAGAGCTTTGAATATGAACAACAGTACAGTAGGGTATAGCGATATTCAGAGAGCTTTGAATATGAACAACAGTACAGTAGGGTATAGCGTTATTCAGAGAGCTCTGTATGTGCACAACAGTACAGTAGGGTATAGCGTTATTCAGAGAGCTTTGAATATGAACAACAGTACAGTAGGGTATAGCGTTATTCAGAGAGCTTTGTATATGGACAACAGTATAGTAGGGTATAGCGTTATTCAGAGAGCTTTGTATATGAACAACAATACAGTAGGGTATAGCGTTATTCAGAGAGCTTTGTATATGAACAACTGTACAGTAGGGTATAGCGTTATTCAGAGAGCTATGTATATGAACAACAGTACAGTAGGGTATAGCGTTATTCAGAGAGCTTTGAATATGAACAACAGTACAGTAGGGTATAGCGTTATTCAGAGAGCTTTGTATATCAACAACAGTACAGTAGGGTATAGCGTTATTCAGAGAGCTCTGTATATGCACAACCGTAAAGTAGGGTATAGCGGTATTCCGAGAGCTTTGTATATGAACAACAGTACAGTAGGGTATAGCGTTATTCAGAGAGTTTTGTATATGAACAACAGTACAGTAGGGTATAGCGTTATTCAGAGAGCTTTGTATATGAACAACAGTACAGTAGGGTATAGCGTTATTCAGAGAGCTTTGTATATGGACAACAGTATAGTAGGGTATAGCGTTATTCAGAGAGATGTGTATCTGGACAACAGAACAGTAGGGTATAGCGGTATTCAGAGAGCTCTGTATATGGACAACAGTACAGTAGGGTATAGCGTTATTCAGAGAGCTTTGTATATGGACAACAGTACAGTAGGGTATAGCGTTATTCAGAGAGCTTTGTATATGAACAACAGTACAGTAGGGTATAGCGTTATTCAGAGAGCTTTGTATATGGACAACAGTACAGTAGGGTAAAGCGTTATTCAGAGAGCTTTGTATATGAACAACAGCACAGTAGGGTATGGCGTTATTCAGAGAGCTCTGTATATGGACAACAGTACAGTAGGGTATAGCGTTATTCAGAGAGCTTTGTATATGAACAACAGTACAGTAGGGTATAGCGTTATTCAGAGAGCTCTGTATATGGACAACAGTACAGTAGGGTATAGCGTTATTCAGAGAGCTTTGTATATGAACAACAGTACAGTAGGGTATAGCGTTATTCAGAGAGCTCTGTATATGGACAACAGTACAGTAGGGTATAGCGTTATTCAGAGAGCTTTGTATATGGACAACAGTACAGTAGGGTAAAGCGTTATTCAGAGAGCTTTGTATATGAACAACAGTACAGTAGGGTATAGCGTTATTCAGAGAGCTCTGTATATGGACAACATTACAGTAGGGTATAGCGTTATTCAGAGAGCTTTGTATATGAACAACAGTACAGTAGGGTATAGCGTTATTCAGAGAGCTCTGTATATGGACGACAGTACAGTAGGGTATAGCGTTATTCAGAGAGCTTTGTATATGAACAACAGTACAGTAGGGTATAGCGTTATTCAGAGAGCTTTGTATATGAACAACAGTACAGTAGGGTATAGCGTTATTCAGAGAGCTCTGTATATGGACAACAGTACAGTAGGGTATAGCGTTATTCAGAGAGCTTTGTATATGAACAACAGTACAGTAGGGTATAGCGTTATTCAGAGAGCTTTGTATATGAACAACAGTACAGTAGGGTATAGCGTTATTCAGAGAGCTCTGTATATGGACAACAGTACAGTAGGGTATAGCGTTATTCAGAGAGCTCTGTATATGGACAACAGTACAGTAGGGTAAAGCGTTATTCAGAGAGCTTTGTATATGAACAACAGTACAGTAGGGTATAGCGTTATTCTGAGAGCTTTGTATATCAACAACAGTACAGTAGGGTATAGAGTTATTCAGAGAGCTTTGTATATGAACAACAGTACAGTAGGGTATAGCGTTATTCAGAGAGCTTTGTATATGGACAACAGTACAGTAGGGTATAGCGTTATTCAGAGAGCTCTGTATATGGACAACAGTACAGTAGGGTATAGCGTTATTCAGAGAGCTTTGTATATGAACAACAGTACAGTAGGGTATAGCGTTATTCAGAGAGCTTTGTATATGAACAACAGTACAGTAGGGTATAGCGCTATTCAGAGAGCTCTGTATATGGACAACAGTACAGTAGGGTATAGCGTTATTCAGAGAGCTTTGTATATGAACAACAGTACAGTAGGGTATAGCGGTATAGCGTTATTCAGAGAGCTTTGTATATGAACAACAGTACAGTAGGGTATAGCGTTATTCAGAGAGCTTTGTATATGGACAACAGTATAGTAGGGTATAGCGTTATTCAGAGAGATGTGTATCTGGACAACAGAACAGTAGGGTATAGCGGTATTCAAAGGGCTTTGTATCTGGACAACAGCACAGTAGCCTCCAGCCTCTACGGTCTTGCAGCGATGGTGAAGGAAGACTATATATATCTCTCTCACTCACTCGTTTTCCCATCTCACTCCCTCCCACACTGCCTTCGCTGTGTTGTGGTTGATTGGTCAAAAGTCAAACAGTATTCAGTATATTGCAAATATGAATACAAATTGAAGTCGCCTCCGTAGCGTAGGGGTCAGCATGGTTAGCTGCCACCACGCAGGTCCTGGGTTCGATTCCCGGCTCTGCCACGAAATTTTAAAAATGGTATGAGGACTGGAACGGGGTCTACTCAGCTTCAGGTGGTCCAAATGAGTAGAGGGGGTTCTATTCCCACCTCAGCCATCCTCGAAGTGGTTTTCCGTGGTTTCCCACTTCGTCTTCGGGCAAATGCCGGGATGGTACCTACAGTAAGGCCACGGCCGCCTCCTTCCCGCTCCCTTGCCTATCCATTCCAATCTTCCCCTCCCTTCCCATCCCTCATGAGGCCCCTGTTCACTTTGCAGGTGAGACCGACTGGACGAGGTGCTCATCACACCTCCTCAGTTGTATCCACTCCAACCAGATGTTCCCAGCTCTAGGACACTGCCCGTTGAGTCGGTAGTGGTGAGTTCCCTCGCTGAGTCCGTGGGAAACACCAACCAGAAGGGTAAAATCGATTATTTAAAAATTACGAGCCTTACAGTAGTCGCATATGATGTGTAACATGTGACATATTATCCTACTATGTGTGTGCCGGGAGCGCAAATCCATTGTTTACAGTGAAATCTGTTGGTCATTGAAATAATTACTTGTAAAACTCCTGTGCCAATTACTTTCAGCAAATATGATATAATGAATATGTTCACACCAAAGAACGACAACTTGAAGATGATTTTTGTAGGAATATTGTTGTTGGGGTCTCCAAACCTTGAAGTAAACCGTATGCGATATACATTCCACATAGGGCTGTGTGTTGGCTGACAGTACGTCGTGGTACCAATCTCCGCCACTGCGCGCGATCATTGCTTCCTCTTACACATTTCCGTCCCTTTTACAACATCACTCCCACAAAGAATATACAGCAAACTAGTGGAAAGATGTTACACATTTAAAAAAAAAATGTGTCCGAAATTGCTATTTATTAAATGATTTCCATGGTACCTTATCAATATTTCTGACTGTCTTAAGGCTAAGCACATAATCTCGATGAACCGCAACGCGGAGAAACGCACGAAACACAATGTTGCTGTGTCGAACAACCAACGAATTGGATGGACAGTATGTTTGTTTGTTTGTTTGTTTGTTTGTTTACATTACGATCGGTGTGCTAGTGATTCCAACTTGACTCTGTCAGACGCGTCGGCAGCGCAGCTAAGAGAGACAGAAGCCAGCCTGTCGGCGTGCGGCAGTGCATAGCTAACACGCCGAGCGTGCAAAGGCTGGACGCCCCGGTTTTAGAGGCTCTGTCTAACATGTGCTGTCTAACGACTGCATGATACAGCTCTTCACTGGCGTAGTCGGTAGCATGCTGAACTGCTCTGCCCAAGATAGGGGGTTCAAACCCGGCCGAATTGGTCGGATTTTTTAAGAGCGTTAAAAATCCTCAGTTTGCCTTTCTTCGGAGGGGAAGTAAAGCCGGGGGTCCCATGTCATAGATTTACGATTTGTAAAGGATCCTTCCACAGTCTAAACTTGTGTGAAGCTAAATTTCTAGGATATATTTCGTTGGAACGCTCTAAAGTTCCAACGTTTGCCACTAGGTATCAGCGACATCTGGTAGCGAAAATTTGAACTACTTGAAATTGAACGGAACTTGTAGCTCACCCTATGGGTGTTCGCTTGAAGCAGCTACAGTCTCTGGCGAGACGAACATGTCCTCGGACAATCCCGGCATTAAAAGCCATACGATAAATAAAATAAACGAAAAAGCTGCGGTCTCCTGTTTCACCTCTGGTGGTATATGACACCGTTATTTCTATTTTTAACAACATTTATATTAAAATATTTACCCTGTGATTGGAGTTGAATGGTGATTAAAATTGATTCTAAAACAAACCTTTAAAAAATACGATTTTTTTTAAATACAAGTTATTATAGCCATAAAATATTTTACTTCCCAATCTAAATGATTGTTTTGATTAAAAACGTGGCTCTATTCACATTACAATCCATTTAATAAACAAGCCCATAACGCCACGTTTTAAAACAGTTTATCTCCAAATTACATTTTAGTTTGATGAAACGATTAATATACGATAGTTGGATGTGTTCACTGTTATTATTATTATTATTATTATTATTATTATTATTATTATTTATTCAATTCACCATTACAAACATGGGTTACTCTAAAGCACGGGTTAAACCAAGTGCTTTACAACAATACATAAAAACTATAATACAAACTATAATACAGATCATGTATATACAAAATATAGAGTTCATAATCACTCATTCATTAGCCAGGAAGGATCGCACAATATTGCATGTAGACAATAGGACCGAATGCTGCATACTCTTGTAGATGGTCGGCGGAAGATCCAATTCTTTCAGACTCTTGTGGAGTGTGTGAGGTATGAGGCCGTTGACTGACAAGATTACAGGCACTATCCGGACGCAGTTCATCTTCCATATCCTCTTGATTTCTTCTGCAAGCTGTCTATACTTGGAGATTTTTTCATTGTGTTTACGTTCGATGTTGGTGTCGTTGGGGACTGCTATGTCTATTATAAATGTAGTGCCATCAGCCTTATTTACTACTATGATGTCTGGTCGATTGTGATCTATTGTTTTATCTGTCACAATACCAGTGTCCCAGTATATTTTACACAGTTCATTTTCGAGGAGGGATGGTGGATGATACTTGTAGTAAGGGATATACTCCTCAGTTAATTTATATTTCTGTGCGAGTGCTTGATGAATGATGCCTGCAACCTGATTGTGCCGCTTTGTGTATTCAACTGATGCTAGTATTGGGCAACCTGCAGTGACATGGTCAATGGTCTCGAGATGAATGGCGCATCGCCTGCATTTGTCTGAAATTACACTGGTATCTTTGATGATGTATTTCTTGTAATTTTTTGTAGCAATGACTTGATCTTGGATGGCAATTGCAAATCCCTCTGTTTCTCCAAACAGTCGACCACTTTGTAACCACATACACGATGCGTTTTTTATCAATACTCTGTTGGGATAGGTTGCTGTAGTATTTTCCATGGAGGGTCTTTTCTCCCCATGCCTTTTCTTTTTCATGTAAGTGTAGTGGCTGGCTGATATGATCATCAGAGGATGTACGATGGTTCAATACTGTGTGTTTATCAGCAAGTACAATGGCTTTATGGAGAATGCTGTTTTCCTTTCTTTGATAGAAATATCTTCTAAGGGTTTTAATTTGGTTCTGGAGCAAAATTTGTAAATCCAGTACTCCTCGACCTCCCATCTTTCGTGGAAGAGTGACCCTTTCTTTACAGGCGTTTGGATGGTGTAAACGGTAAGTAGTGAGAAGGGTCCTTGTTTTTCTCTGCAGGCTTTCCATTTCTGTTGCTGACCATTTCAGAATCCCAAATGAATATACTAGGGTTGGTATAGCGTATGTGTTGATAGCTTTAATTTTGTTCTTTGCACATAGACTGGTTCGCAGCACTTGATGTAGTCTTGTGGTATATTTTCCAATGAGTTCATCTTTGATACTTTTATGATCCAAAGTTGTATTTTGAGCAAATCCCAGATATTTGTAGGTTTCTATTTCAGTCATTCCTTCAATTAGAGATCCTTTGCGTAGCTCATGTGGTTCAGAAGTTGCATATTTACCTCTTTCAATTGTCAGACGCTTGCATTTCTTCACTCCCAGCGTCATTCGGACATCGTATGAATATGAATCTATTATATTTAGCATGGCATTCATTTGAGTCTCACTGTGTGCATATACTTTGAGGTCATCCATATAAAGGAGATGGGATATTCTGTATTTCCTATTGTAGTATTTGATGTCAAATCCAAATCCGGTGGATTTTAGAATTTTAGAGAGAGGATTGATGGCTAAGCAAAACCATAATGGACTTAGCGAGTCTCCTTGATAGATACCACGCTCAATTCATTCATTGTCTGTCTTAGTATACAGTACTGTTTTCCAATTATCCATCGTGACCTCCAGGAAGTGAATTACAGCAGGGTTAATCTTATACATATGGAGGATTTCTTTCAGCCATGAATGCGGGACTGAATCAAATGCTTTCTGGTAATCTATGTATGCCGTATATAGATTCCTTTGATTATGTATCGCCTGTTGTGTTATCACAGAATCAATAACTATCTGTTCTTTGCATCCTTGCGACAGCTTCTTGCATCCTTTCTGTTCCTCAGCCAAAATGTTATGTTTGTCGAGAAACTTGTATATTTCGTCCGCAATTATGGACGTAAATAGTTTGTAATGTGTTTGGAGACAGGTGATAGGTCTGTAGTTTGATGGGTCTTTAGTATTTCCACTTTCTTTTGAGATTAGATATGTAATTCCAGCAGTAAGGAAATCAGGACATTCCTCAGGATGATGGATGAGGTAAGTAAATTGCTGGGCTATCTTCTGGTGCACGCACGTGAAATGTTTGTACCAATAATTGTGAATTTTATCTGTGCCCGGCGCTTTCCAATTCTGAGTTCTCCTTATAGCATCATACACATGCCGTTCTTCAATGGTATCAAAATCCATTTCTTCATATACATTATTGCTATTTCGTTCTTCGTTGATCCAATTTGCATTTTCATTGTGCGGTGACTTCGCAGCCCATACACTTCTCCAAAAATCTTCCGTTTCTTGCGTGCTAGGAGATTCTGCTTTTGTCATGGATTGTTTGTTTCGTTTGATCATTCTGTAGAACTGACCTTCATTGTTGGAGAAAAGTTTGTTTTGTGTTTTCCTCGCTCGTGATTCCTTGTACCTCCTGAGTCTCGCTGCTTTTGCGCATAATTTTAGCTTTTGGTTGTCAATGTATTCCTTGATTTTTTCTGTGTGATCATATTCCTTTATATGGCTGTTGATTTTTCTGAATATATTTCTCAGCTTTCGATTGGTTTTGGGTTTAGTTTTATTGTTTAAATATGCTGTTAGTTGGCCTATGGTTTTCCTCAGTTCCTTGATGTCATTTTCTAATCGACGCTGCCAGGGTGGAATGTATTCTGCATCTGCACCTTTTCCACGAGAGCTTCCAGACAAAGGTATTAGTTTCTGGTTGTTCAGCCTTATCACAGTTACTGCTGCGCAATATACAAGAGAGTTTGTTTCTTCTAGATTATCGGATGTTTCCACATACTGTTTTAGGATGTTATTTGTCATACTGACAAGAGATTTACTCTTTGCTGTTTCTAGGAGTTTGGGCAGCTTTGGTCGATAGTCTACTTTAAGGCCCATAAATTCTGTCATTGCCTCTTTAAACACATGTTCAATAGAACTTGTTTCATCAGAACTCGAGATATTAGTAGGGATAGTTGGTTCAATAATTCCCTCTTCCCCTGTGTCATTTCTGCAGGTTACTTCCTGAACAGCTTGAATCAATAATGTGGATCTGCTTTCATTGTTGGATTCTGAAGCTAGAATTTTTGCTGCTTCCTCTTTAAGACTTTGAATCATTATTGCAGGAAGTCTATTGTTCCTCACTATTACACGTCTTTGGTCTGCAATTCTTTGTTCTGTAACGAAAGAGTAGTCAGGAAAATTCTCCACAAACAACTTGTGCAAATCTTTCCTATATGTTGTGAGGTCTCTCTCTAAGTTTGTAACAATAAAGTAGGAGCGCATTATGAATTTGTTCATCTCATCAGTCCATTTTAAGCGCTGCCTCAGTTTGCCTGCCTTAGTGGTCAGTTGAATGTTTGAAACACTTTCGACAGGGGGAGATGACGGCTGTTGGGTTTTCCTATCTGCGTTGTCGGCTGTAGAATTTTCGGGTGACCCGACATGTGCCCGCCTGTTCAGCATCATGTCACTGGGGGTTCGCCTGCTGTCACGTTCAGCACCAGCTCCAAACGTGCCCCGACGCACCTCGGGTAGCGTCCTTTTCCGAGGCTCATTATTCTTTGACATTTTCTCCATTGTCAATGGGTTGCGTTTTATACCTACTGCCAGGATTTCATTTAGGCCGCCCCTAACATGGGGTACAGACGCCTTTCACAGCCGCCCCTAACATGGAGTACAGACGCTGTTGGCTAGTGCTTATGGCGGCACTGACTCGCCTTGTCACATTGCTGTCTTTGGATATATGTGGCATTTTATAGAGACTGTGGTGCCATCCACAGACCCACCACATCCTGTTAGCAATGCCGCTGTTGGTCCGGGACTGCATATTCGTCAGGTTGCCCTGCTTATGTCGCAGCTACCCTCCATATCTAGAGGGCGATCCACTATCCGCCACCTGTGGACCCGTCCGGCCGTAGTCAGCTCTACGTCCTCCTCGAGGCGGATTATTATTATTATTATTATTATTATTATTATTATTACCGACAGTAGTGGCTACGCTGGCTAAAGCGCTGCATTAGGCCATGTGGCCAAGCTCTCTGCTGACTCGGTAGACGCGTGGGTTCGAGCCCCACCGTCGGCTGTCCTTAAAATGGTTTTCCATGGTTTCCCATTTTCAACACCAGGCAAATGCTGGGACGGTACCTTCTGACAGGCCACGGCCGCTTCCTTCCACATCCTTGCCCAGTTTCATTCACCAACATTCATTTCATCTCTCATCAACTCCTCTCCTGAGGTTGGCGTCAGGAAGGGCATCCGGCCGTAAAAACCATCGCCACAAGGACTTCCATCGCATCTCATCCCCGACCCCGTTGGAAAACGGGAATAATAAGGGGTAGACACTGTATAATTCTTCCATTATTATTATTATTATTATTATTATTATTATTATTATTATTATTATTATTATTACCGTTTATGCGGGGTAGGGGATAACTTTATATGTGATTAAGACCAAATACCTTTCCTGGCCACATAGCCTACTTATGGTTCCGATGATGACGATGATAATTATGATCAATTGTGATCATGATGATGAAAATGTTCATGATAAAAATTCTCCTTCTCCATTTCCATTTCCACTTTCTCTTCCTCCTCCTCTTCCTCTTCCTCGTCCTCCTCCTCCTCTTCCTCTTCCTAATCCTCTTCCTCCACCTCCTTTTCCTTCTCCTTTTCCTTCTACTTCTCCTTTTCCTTTTCCGTTTATTTTTCCTTTCCCTTTTCCTTCTCCTTCTCCTTATCCTCCTTCTCCTTCTTCGTGAATGGGTCATTTAGGACCACGCGGAATCAACATTTTGTTAGCTTTCCCCCGTGCCCAATATTTCTTCATTTTCACTGATTGATTTTCGCTGATTGTTGTAATCTCTGTTCCTCCGTCCATATACGACGTGTTGGTCTCTTCCCATCTTCTTCAATTCCCCTTGTGTGGACAATTTTCCTTATTTCGTATCTATCCTGAAGATTGAGTTATCCTAGTGAGGTCTTTCTCCACTTGTTTATACCATGTTGATCTCATGCGTTTGATTTGTAGAAATTTGTGTGTTCGGAAAATAGGTATGCTTTATTATTTATATATATTATGAAAATGATAATAATGATGATAATGATAATCATGATTATGATAATTATCATAACAATGATAACTAGCGGACCCGTACGAGTACACTCGCATAATGGGTTGTGTGCGTCCAATGTGTACGGACTACCCGCCCGGCTCTAGTGATATGCGAGCATTACGCGATGCCAGGGGCTATCGTCGTGTTTATTTGTTTAAAAGCACTTTATAAACAAATGAATATAATTATTTCCGAGGCCTTTTTCAAGAAATGTAAGATTTTTCTTGTACTATTGAGACGATTTGGAAGATTTTTGTACAAACCACACCTTCCAACTCCCTCTGGTTTAGAAGCTTGAGTTTTGTGAAACATGCACCTCAGCGTATTATACAATAAGGTAATGATGACAATGATAATTATGATGATGATGAAAATGATCACAATGTCCAACCCCTCAAATGAAGCAACAACAACTTACATGTGAACAGCAACCAACTTACTGTACTGCCCGAAAATGGAACATGACGCGCTTGCAGTTTACTCAACAAAACAAACAGGGTATTTCTCTCTCTCTCTCTCTGAGAAGTGTGTCAGACTCTGTTAGATACAGCTGTTAGCTCGCCTCTGATAAGCGCGCGCAACTTGGGAAATATAATCCCGTCCTAGTGCGAGCAAAAATGAATTAAATAGACGCTTCTGTCTCCCTCTCTGGTGGCAAATAATGGAGTTGCCGTTACCAAGGAGATGACTGTTGGTTCAGCGTTACACAGAGGCCGTGCGTGAATCTACTAGAAGTGGTAGCAGCCTAAGCGATGTTCGGTGGCGTAGTTGGTAGCATACTGAACTGCTGTGCCCAAGATAGCGGGTTCAAACCCGACTGAAGTCGTCCGATCTTTTAAGAGCGTTAAAATCCTACACTATGCCTTCCTTCGAAGGGGAAGTAAAGCCGGCGGTGCCATGTCATAGATGTATAGCATGTAAAAGATGCTTCCACAGACTAAAATTGTGTGAAGCTAAATTTCTAGGTTAGATTTCGTTGGAACGCTCTATCAAAGTTCCAACGTTCACCACTAGGTACAGTTCCAGTCAAAAGTTTAGAACCATATAAGGAAATCATGATATGTCACCTGAAACCTAAACTTGTGGCACTAGACCTCTGGGATTTTTTTACTGAGCTCCTACATCAGATAGATATGCGTCCTTATCTCGTTCAATTAGGCCGAGTATTGTACAAGTAATGATTTTTTAACTGTTGGAAGGTCACACCAAAAAAACACCATTTTCAGAGGTATAATGTATTGCATATTCCAACTGGTTGCAGGTATTGCCACCAATTTTCTTTGTAAAACTTAGCAATAGTTGGAAATCATATTGGTATAAATATACAAATCCGAAAAAAAATGCAGGACCTCATTTGCGGGTTTATACTTTTCAAGCCAGCGCTAAAATGGTTGATTTTCCCTTGTTCTTATCGCGCTTGCCGTAAGGCGTCCTTGCTATAGAGCATCCAGCGTTTAGAAAAGACTGTGGGTCTTATGGGCTTTTACGTTTAACGGAAATCCCCCCCTACACTGGTTTTGTTGCCTCAACTTTTATCATGAAGGAACTCTGAACATATACATTTTTCGTCATAATAGCTTCCTACAATTATCCGCCAACTGATTACCATTGTTATTGCGTACAAGTATCGCTTATATTACGTCTTAGTAATTTAAAAATTTTCGAGGTTAGCACGCTGGAAAGAAGAGCCTCGTCCCGTGCTGCATGCTCGCCCGGAGTGGAGCACGTGCTCAATTCCGCCGGCAACATAAGTTCAGAAGCACTATCCGTCATTGTTTTATTTCCTGTTCGATCGAATCATGGCTGCCGACAGTTGGGTTCCAACCCACTATCTCCCGAATGCAAGCTCACAGCTGCGCGCCCCTAACCACACGGCTAACTCACTGCAATATTACAAATATTAATCTAAACAAAACAACAAGAATAAAATTGAAAGAAACTAAATTACTGCCTAACTAATAACTAAAGAGGTGATGATCAACAGTATTGCTGACATAAAAATTGTTAACATCGTCTGCATACATCCGAGAAGGAATGAAGGAAGGGTTGTGCTCCCGACATCTGTCAATCAGTAATGCGTCATATCACAACGAAATGAATGTCGTTATTGGTTCTCTTCGCATACAGTATCCTTAATACTGGTCCAATCCGTTAACACCTGCAAAACTGCTCCTTCCTGGGCGTGTTCTATTTCAGGTAGCTGCTGGGGTTGTGGTTGTCTCGCTAACTTATGAAAGCGCAGTACTCGAAGCGGGTGAACATAACGTATGACGTCAGCGCTACCTCTGCCTAGAGTTAGCAACAGTCGCCGTAAGGCTCCACAGTCTTTTCTAAACGCTGGATGCTCTATACCTACCCACTTCTAACTTGTCGTGTTTAGTAGTTCCACTTTCATTCAACAGATGGCATCCAAGCACAGATTTCTGGCTTGTGGGATTTCGCCGTGAGACTATTTTGTTGTCAGCAGTGCATCGACCATTTTAGCGCTGGCTTGACATCTGGTAGCGAAAGTTGGAACTACTTTAAATAGAACGGAACTTGTAGTTCACCCTATGGGTGTCCGCTTGATGCAGCTACAGCCTCTGGCGAGCCGAACATGCCCTTGGACTCTCCCGACACTACAAGCCATACGATAAATAAATAAAATGAAATAATCGAAAACGATTAATGGAGTAATCGACTAACTGAAGAATCGATTGATTTATTAGCAGACACGAGATAATTTAAATGAGAGGTCAACGCTTAATTTGAGGCACGCTTATTTACGGAATGATTTATGCAAATTTCTATAAGTTAAAACTCTGCAATTTTTCTCGGTTTATGCCGTGTCTTGTGTGGGGTTTCGCCTAGGAACACCAAGATAGGCTCATCAGCGGGCTCTAGGTATCCCCGCCCGGACTCCCGCGGGAGTAACGAACTGCGCGCCACCTCCCTTTGTATATGGTGCAACTGCACCTCTTGACTGCGAGGTTATGGCTGCTTGGGCTTTTAGTTCTCGCAGTCAAGAGGTGCAGTTGCACCTTATATAAAGGGAGGTGGCGCGCAGTTCGTTACTCCAGTGGGGGTCCGGGCGGGGACACCAAGAGCCCGCCGATGAGCCAGCTTGGTGTCCTAGGCGAAACCCACACAAGACACGGCACAAACCTAGAAGAATTGCTGAGTTTTAATTGAATGTCTGTTTTGCTTCTTTGATAAATCGATTAATCGACAAAACAATTAATCAATTATTCAACCAATTAATCGACCAATCAATTAAACGTACATTCGATTAATCGTATTGTAGCAATTAATGGATCTTTCTGCTCCAATGAATCGATTTCAGACATTTATCGATAAGCCCTAGAATCTACTGAGCAGCCATTAGTAGAGGGTGAATTTATCTCTATGAAGACCACCTCGCGGTGTAGCGACTGTCACCGCGGAAGTACGGGTTCAATTCCCGACTCTGCCAAGAAATTTTAATTCTTGTGTGCGGGCTGGAACGGGGTACACTCATAAGGGGACCATGTCATCACTGATTTCGTCCAAATTTATGGCATATGCAGGGTTTGGCCAGAAATCATAGTGATAGAAGTGGGAGCTCCAAATGGTTAAGCGTTTCATCATCATCGTCATTATCATCATTTATTGCATTAACAGGCCTTTGAGGCCTACTGCAGAAAGACAATAGGAAAAGAAAAAATATTACAAATATTACAGAACCAAAAAATTTTACAAATGGAAGAAATATCAATCACAAGAGGAGGTATTTGCTGCTGATGGCACTCCATCTTTTCCGGTCTCTAGCATCATCCTCCATGGCTGTCGGTTCCACTTCTTGAAGGATCGTCATCACTCGATCTTTCCATCGTGTTCTCGGGCGTCCTCAAGGTCGTTTTCCTGTGGGTTGAGATTGGAGGACTCTCTTAGGAAGGGATCCGTTCGCTTGTAAGATGTGGCCAAACCATTGTAGTCGCCTCTGTCCCGATATTCGTCCATCCAATGTGTGGCTTTCCAAACCTCTGGTACAGGTCTTCTTTCCTTCTTCTCTCCCATTTACCTTCCATGTTATTGTAGAAGAATCCATAGATCTTTCGAAGTACCTTTCTTTCAAACGAACATATTGAATCTTCTGTCGTTGCTGATGTCGCCCAAGTTTCACAACCGTATAAAAGTGTTGGCTTCACCAGTGTCATGCACAGATGGACTTTGTTCTTCTGAGATATCAGACGAGATTTGAAGATATTGTTTATAGACTAAAGAACACACGATTAGCACTTGATATGCGTTGATGTACTTCTTTCGTCACTTCACTTATGTTGGTTAATATTGAACGCAGGTACTTGAACTCTTCAACTCGTTCGAAGGTATGTCCGTCTACAACAATATAAGGAGGGAGAACTCGACGACGTGATACTCCAATATATTTAGTTTTGTCCTCGTTCACCTCCAGCCCAATTTTCTCTGCATTTTGTAGGAATCGGGAAGTGTCAGATAATAAAATAGCAGTTTTCTGTGGATCAGGCGAGGCATGAGCCACGTATGTTAGCGTAGTTTCCAGGTAGTGGTTTCCACAGCGGGTAGAGTACAGAATGGTAATCCGAAGGTCGTGGGGTCGAGTCCCTATGCAGAAACGTTTTACTTTTTATTTATACGTTATTTACACTGCAAATAAACTGAAATAATGCTCAATATATTGCATCTATTAATGTTTGCATAAAAGCCATGAAGGCATCCCAAGCAATAATAGCTATGTATGAAATAAAATTCATCAAATCACTTAGTCCGGAGACAGCAATGGCATTATTCAAAGTAAAAAGTTGACCAATTATTACTTAAAGAATAAACATCTTTTGTCCTCATCTTACAGTTAGGAACTTGCCCACTGTTGTAAGAGTGAAGGCGTATTCATTTTAAAAAAAGAACAATCGAAAGTAGGCTAAAAATACCTGGTCACGATTCGGCTACCTCCTGGCACGAGAATCATTTCTAATTGAAGACCTTAGAAACTGTTTACCTCTACCAAACAGAGCCTCGGAAAAAATACCAGTATCTAGTATCATTGAAGAAATAAAAATTACGAGCCTTACAGTAGTCGCATATGATGTGTAACATGTGACATGCTATCCCTTGTTAACAGTGAACTCTGTTGGTCATTGAAATCACTACTTGTAAAACTGCAGTGCCAAAACCTTGCCGGTTTTCAGCAAATAGAATATAAAGAATATGTTCACACCAAACAACGACAACTTGAAGATGATTTATTGTGGGAAGAATATCTTAAATGGGGCCTCCAAACCTTGAAGTAATTTTGTATGCGATATAGATTCCACATAGCCACATGGCTGTCAGTACGTCGTGGTATCAATTTCCGCCATCACGCGCGCTCATTGTTTCCGTCCCATCCATTTCCGTTTCATTTTTCAAAATCACCTCCACAAAAAATATACAGATACAGAGCGGAAAGATGTTACACATCAAAAAAAGGGAACACGTACCGAAGCCATGATCGACCGGACGTGGACAACAGCCACTTTGAGTTGAGGCATGTGTTTACACGTCTGGTGGTCCATGGTTTTCATCACCTTATATGAATGAACAAATCTTTCCATGACCCTACAGTGACGTGCCAACTATGTGGACAAGCATGTGAACGCTACCACTTAGACCTCTGTAGTAAAAGAAAACAATCAATCAAAGACTACGCGATTCAAAGTGCCAGAGCGCAATTTTAGTGCACAGAGGTGTGCAAATGATTAGATTCGATGCCAGATTACCAAAATAACATTTAAACTTTCCACGGCTTAATACAGTAAATATGTTTGCAAGATGGTGAAGTTACATCAGGTGTTTAACCAAGAGTCTTAATTATATTATAATTTTAAATGATTATGTCGACTTTGCTGGGATCTGGTGTTACGTTACGGTGACGGGACGAAATGTACCGAGAATGCGCTGAGGTGTGTGACGTCATAGTAATGCTTGAGGTTCCTCCTTTCCCCGAGTGCTCCGGTGAGCGTGACGTCATCCAGCCAGCTACCTCCTTTGGCCTTGGTTTGCACTTGCTTTTTTTTATCTTTTTTCTTTTTTAAATTTTCTTTCTTTTTTAACTCTTTTTTTCTGACTATCAGTGTTTTTTCTTTTTCTTTTAAGAAACTCAAAGAAACTCAAACTAACAGAGGAGATTTGCTACTGCAAAAAGCCACACGTTTTGTTTTGATTACTTCACTGTACTTTTACCGACAGTAGTGGCTACGCGCGCTAAAGCGTAGCGTTAGGTCATGGGGCCACGCTCTCTGCTGACTCGGTAGACGCGTGGGTTCGAGCCCCACCGTCGGCTGTCCTTGAAATGGTTTTCCGTGGTTTCCCATTTTCAACACCAGGCAAATGCTGGGACGGTACCTACTGACAGGCCACGGCCGCTTCCTTCCACATCCTTGCCCAGTTTCATTCGCCTTCATCAATTCCATCTCTCATCCCGACGCGCAGGTCGCCCACGGGCGTCGCCTAGAAAGACCTGCACTCGGCCTCTCAGGAGGCCACACGAAAAAAAAAAAAAAAAAAAAACTGTACTTTTCGTGTGAAGTGAAGCTGAGGGTTTTGGAATCTTTTTACTGATGATCCGCTCTTGAAATATTCAAAGATTCATGAACTATGGATTGAAATCTCCTGACTTAGAAGATACCTATATTCCAAAGTCAATGAAACATTAGAAAACGTGTGAAGTTCAGGCATCCCTCGGAATCCCCTATTCTGACAGTTTCCAGACACAATTCCTTATGATAAAAGTTGTAAGTCCACGGGGGTGAAAACATTACTAAGTAGGGTTACAAAAGATGCTAGTAATTTGCACACCTCTGTACACGAGTGTCTTAATTACCATTACAGGTGAGTTGCATACGGCTGTTTATGTTCAACGATAATTATAACGTTATTATACCAGGGCTGTTTTTTAAGTAACACCCGTTGTGATATTACGCCGTTGCAGCGCTGCGGTCGGCATTCCGTGCAGGTGCGCTGTGTAACTGCATCTATTGGGAAGACTGAGATGCCATTACGGCAACAGTCGCCCATGTGTGGGTGTGTTGACAAGCTTTCGAAATGGCATCGCCGATCGGGAGTGCCGCCGACCCATAAACGAGAGAGAAAACTCCCCTGTAAGATATCCTGCCATTTGGCCACCACTGTCAGGCAAACTGCGTATGTGGTCAGGAGAACTCCTAAAAATACGCAGTTCTCCTGGTAAGCACGCAATTTGCATGACAGTGGTGGCCAAATGGCAGGATAACTACTAGGGGAGTTTTCTCTCACGTTTATGGGTCGGCGGCACTCCCGATCGGCGATGTCATTTCAAAAGCTTGTCAACACACCCACTGTTGTCGTAATGTTGTCTCAGCCTTGCCAATAGATGCAGGTACACAGCGCACCTGCACGGAATGCCGACCGCAGCGCTGCAACGGCGTAATATCACAACGGGTGTTACTTAAAAAATGGCCCTCGTATGTTTTAACCCAAATATTCATAAATATCTGTGGGATTCAGTAACTTCAGTTAGTGAACAGAGAGCGCTGGGTGGTTTGCTGACTGTACAGAGCACATGCGTGGGTCAAAGCACTTCGAAAGCAGAGACCATTTACTTTGCTTGGCAATGCTATTGTTTACAGCCTGCATGATGTCTAGTGCCGATCAACACTAGCATTCACTAATATTGTCACCGAAGTCGTTTGAAAGCAAAGCGCTGTGTAGAAATTGGAGTTGGGAATATTAAGGTACAGTGCTATTTCTTGTCTCATATTCGCCAGTTTATTTACGTGAACATATGGGACGGTGCACTTTCCATGTCGGTAATTTATGTAGAGAATGCTGTGTTGCTAACTTCTGGACGTAGATTCATAAATTTGTTGCGTATGTCATAGTATTTTCTTGTTACCGTAAAGGTTCGTGCTGATTTTGTCTTTGTGTTTGGGTTTGTAACTACAATGGTTGATCCGATATCCAATTTGAACTTTCAAATCATGTAATTCATGTCCGACATGTTGGATTTTGAGCGCATGCGCGAAGCTATCCTTAACTAATTGGTCAATGAATGAGCTCTGATTGGCTGGAGAAACTGTTCCAGTGAACATTGACTCAACGACTTGTTCGTTTTTGAATGATAATGTTTTGTTTTTTCCATAATTTTTGTTTATTTTTATAATTTTTATTTTTATTTAATTTTGTTATATTAATTTTTGGTCTTTTTAAATTTAGATGTCCACCTCAAAATTTTAAATTCGATTCAAAATTTGTATTCTTTGTATTCTTTAATCTGTGTTAAGAGGGGCAGATGACATCGTAGTTCCGCCCCTTAAAACAACAATAACTAACTAACTAACTAACTGTTTCATGATGAAGAATAGTTCTACAGGGCGCCCGAGAATGTTCTCCGCAGTGGGTACGTGCAGCTGTGAGTGGTTGAGTCATGAGTTTAGTTGGCTGCACTGCACTGTGTCCTTCAAATCGGGAGCCTCCCGTGTGGGCTGTCAGTGTGTATTGCGATAAGCGAGCGAGCCTGCATGTCTTCAGTGTGTATTACAGTAAGCGAGCGTTCAGATAGATTATTGGAATAGTGCAACAATATACAGGCGGTAATGTTTACTACTGAAGAGAGAGTTTATTTTTGGTGGAATACGTTTTTCGCGAAGGCGATCGGTTTACAGAAAATGTAAAATTAAGATTTCAGGCGCGGTTTCCAAATTCGAAGTGTCCAAACCGTGTTGCCGTTCGGGATTTGGTAAGTAAATTTCGTGTGACTGGCTCAGTTCACGATGTACCGGGAACAGGCAGGCCTACGCTTATAACAGACGAAAAATTTGATGAAATCTCCGATATAATGCTGCGTAGTCCAAGTAAATCAACACGAAAATTAGGTCAACAAACAGGAATCTCTAAGTCGACAGCACATAAAGCTGTAAGAGACAAGCTTCAGTTGTTCCCTTATAAAGTTACCGTGGTTCATGAATTAAAACAAACTGATTACAGATATAGAGTGATGTACTGTGAATGGTTCCAGCATCTGTTATGAATGGCTGTGGTGAGTACAAAGTTTACTGTTTATTTGTTATGATGCAAGCGGCAGGAGTGCTACCAACGTAACTGCTGTAGCTATCTCTCGCAGACGCATGTAGGTGCGGCGGAGAACATTCCCGGACTCACTGTATAATGACCCTTATTATGATACAGTTTTCTGACATATACAATTTACATTTCGACATCTTCGAACATAAAAGTATTAATACATACCATGAAGCGGAATGGAAAAGGTAAACTTATGATGGCAAATAAATTTCCAGGAAGGGATTGCAATTATGGCTACACGAGAACGTCGTATATAACATTAGATACATTAATGATTTTACAGTTGATTTACACGCGCCAAAATATGCTATTTTTTTTCTAAAAGCTTGTCCATCTGGAGCTCCCATTTCTCGCCAAACCCTGCATATACCATAAATTTGGACGAAATTGGTGATGACGAGTAGATGCGGTCCCCTTGTCGGAATCGTGAGGCAAAACTCAGAAGAGGAGTATTCGATTCCCAACTCGGCCATCCTGGAATTGGCTTCCCGGAGTTTCTCCACTTCTATTCCACTTCTAATGCTGGGATGGTTTCTAACTTATAGTCCGTATCACACGACACTCGCTGGCAAGGAAGCTGCTGTGATGACTGATACAATATCCTATAATATGATTCTGTCCATCCTCGTCAGATGACCGAAGTATATCACACACTAGCTCCAAGTTGTAAGAAATAAACATACCGGAGGCTGGTGGTGGTGGTGGTTGTTGTTGTTGTTGTTGTTGTTGTTGTTGTTGTTGTTGTTGTTGTTGTTGTTGTTGTTGTTGTTGTTGTTGTTATTTAAGGATAATGTTTGCAGTTGATTAGCATTACTAACGCAAAGTGGGTCGTGAAACTTACTTTAGGTAAATTTGAAAACATGCCAGGTACTGAATGAATCAGTAATTAAGATCTAACTGTAATGGATACGGATATTTGTTTATTTATTTATCGTATGGCTTTTAGTGCCGGGAGTGTCCGAGGACATATTCAGCTCGCCTGAGTCTGTAGCTGCTTCCAGCGGACACCCTTAATAGGGTGAGCAACAAGTTCCGTTCAATTTCAAGTAGTTCCAACTTTCGCTACCAGTTATCAATGATACCTAGTGGTGAACGTTAGAACTTTGATAGAGCGTTCCGGCGAAATCTAACCTAACAATTTAGCTTTACACAAGTTTAGTCTGTGAAAGGATCTTTTACATGCAATAAATCTATGACATGGGACCGCCGGCTTTACTTCCCCTCCGAAGGAAGGCATACTTAAGGATTTTTAACGCTCTTAAAAAATCCGACGACTTCGGCCGGGTTTGAACTCGCAATCTTGGGCACAGCAGTTCAGCATGCTACCGACTACGCCACCGAAGCCGCTTATAGATACGGTATTTATTAACCATACGCGTTAATAAGTTGTGCGACAATGAGTTAACAAGTCCGTTGGAAAACTGTGCGCCTGTTCTCTGACTGATTGATTTATTTACGTATTTATTGATTTATTTATTGTTTATTTATTTATTTCCTTCTATCCTTCTTTATTTCTTACTTTCCTTATTTATTTATTTATTTATTTATTTATTTATTTATTTGTTTGTTTCCTTCTTTCTTTCTTTCTTTCTTTCTTTCTTTCTTTCTTTCTTTCTATCTTTCTTTATTTATTTTCTTTCTTTCCTTCTTTCCGTCTTCCTTTTTTCTTTCATTCTTTCTTCCCTTCGTTCTTCATTTATTTATATATTTTATTTCCTTCTTTCCTTCTTTCTTTCCATCTTTCTTTCTTTCCTTCTTTATTTATTTCCTTCTTTCCTTGGTCCCTCCTTTCTTTCTTTCTTTCTTTCTTTAATAATTTATTTAGGCTATTTATTTAATTAATTTTTTCCTTCTTTCCTTCTTTTTTTCTTTATTTCTTTCTTTCTTTATTTCTTCCTTTCTTTATTTATTTTCTTTCTTTCTTTCTTTCTTTCTTTCTTTCTTTCTTTCCTTCTTTCTTTTTTTCTTTCTTTCTTTCTTTCTTTCTTTATTTACTTATTCATTTTCATCTTTCCTTCTTTCTTTCTTTCTTTCTTTCTTTCTTTCCTTCTTTCTTTCTTTCCTTCTTTATTTCTTTCTTTCTCTCTTTCTTTCTTTCTTTCTTTCTTTCTTCATTTTCTTTCTTTCTTTCCTTCTTTCTTTTTTCTTTCTTTCTTAATTTATTTATATCTTTATTTCCTTCTTTCCTTCTTTCTTTATTTCCTTCTTTCTTTCTTTCTTTCTTTATTTATTTATTTATTTATTTATTTATTTATTTATTTATTTATTGAGTTTTCCACCACCCGTAAGGGTATTTGTATGTCCGAAAATCAGGGGCATGTTGAAGCATGTTCGTAAAATCTATCACTTCAAATGATTCACAACCTTCTCAGTTCCAAATAATTTCAACTAACAATCAGCAGTAATGATCACTCCAGTTAATCAAACCTCACAGAACAATAAACAAACAAAAAAAATACTATACTAATCCCTCTTGCATGTTCCGAGGGGTTGAACCCGGACCTTGTGCTATGTCACGTGATTGGTCGATATAGGGAGGCTCCAATTAAGGATGAATTAAAGCTGAATGCACAGAGAGAGAAACTCGGCCATTATACCACCATTACGGGAAATGGTTTCGTTCGTAATTCAAAATTAAACCGTTCGGAGATTACGAGGCCAATTACTAATGAATTTGTGGCTAAAACATGGCTTTCCGAATTTTAAAAAAGAAAAAAAAGATCTCTCTATCTCTCTGCAAAGAGCTTACAATTCTAATGACTGGCCAAAGAGTTCACTGAACAACCGAATAATGGAGAGCGTAGTCTCTTTTATCCTTTTATCTTTAGCTCGAGGTCAGCGTTTTAAATGAAATGTGGGAGTGTATTCTAAAGTGTAAATCTGCAGTGGTTAATAATAATAATAATAATAATAATAATAATAATAATAACTAGTGGACTCATGCGAGGACCTTCGCGTGTGTATAAACCACCCGCCCGGCTTTATTAGTATGCGGGCTCGATGCGACACACTTCTGTCAGGGGCTATCGTATTGTTTATTTGTTTAAACACACTTTAGGGCTGTTTTTAAGTAAGGGGCGTTTTTTAAGCCCGTAGTTAGTGCGCACGCCGCAAACAGCGTGCGCGGTACCTCCCGGCATCCTTTGCGAACAAGCAGGCGTCAGTTGCAGCCATGTAGCTAACCTGTACGCTGAACTGTGCATCTTTACAATGTTCAAGATTATTGATTCGTCCACCGCGTGTGAGGTACGATCTGTGATACGTTTTTTGAGTGCAAGAAACATGTCGGCTGCAGACATTCATCGTCAGCTTTGTGAGATGTATGGTGATCATGCAATGACGGAAGGTAAAGTGTGATAATGGGTACACGAGTTCAAAAGTGGCCGTGAAACTGTTCATGACGATGAACGCTCAGGTCTGTGATAACAGATGACTTGGTGACTGCAATTGACACGGAAATTCACGAGGACCGAAGATTCTTGATAACCACACTATCAATGGATATTCCTCAAGTGTGAATTCTTGGTTGTCAGAGCAGGCGGCAAACTTTTATGCAGAGGGATTTCAGAACTTAGTTTTAAGGTATGACAAGTGCCTAAATAAACAAGGCAACTAGGTAGTAAAATAGAGAAAGGTATGTAAACCCTAAAAATAAATGTTGTTTCAAAATAAAATGTTCGGTTATTTTTTTTTTTAAATGCGCCTTACTTAGAAAACAGCCCATTGTTAATGTACACAATGCTCATGTTCAAGAGTACACAGTATCCTTGAATCCTCCATTTCTCATCCATTGCAATGTTTAAAGACCATTTCCCTCTATTTGAGTGTGGAGTCAGTCAGAATGGGAGGGATCTTCTTGGTGTATGGACGCTAAAACAGTAAGGAAAAGGCCTTGCCGGGGGAGAGACTGGTGTGGATTACTGAGCGAATGTGGCGCAGCGTAGCGGAGTAACAGATCAGCTCATTATGAGGAGAAGCAAGAGAACTGGAAGAAAAGCCTCCTGGAACAGTCACCGCCAAACAAAGCCGTCATGTCCAGTTACTGTAGTTTAATTGGAACTTGGATTTCAAGTCTAGATGGAAACATGAGAACGTCAGACATGCCAACTTACAAAAGAAAAAACTCCCTCTCAGTATGCTGGAAGGCGGAGGTACAGTAGATTTCACCGAGCAAAGAAAAATATTTCGTATTCACTAAATTTCCCCCCAGGGGCTCACATATAGTGGGACGTAGGTTAGCGACCACGGAACCCTAGCTGAGTCCGGCATTGCTCCCACTTACTTGTACCTGGCTCATCTCCATCTTCTTTGCTGTCGACCTCTCTTGGTCAACTCTTGTTCTCTTCCGACCCCGACGGTATTAGGGTATCCGAGGCCTAGGGAGTCTCTTCCTTTCCCACCTTAATTGGCCCTTGTCTCATCTTTCCCGATACCCTCCTTCTGTGAGGGGTCAGCTTTCCTTTTCTTTTCATGTTATCTCCTGCCTTCTGCTCAAAACCCTAAAAGAGGTAGGGTTTATGTAGCCCCACCATTTCTGGTGCACCCTGGATATTGCTACACCCTCAGGGGCTCACGGCTGGTGAGTTCGGGAGTCAGCGATCCCGGGGGATTCTGAGCTGGGTCCGCTTTCCCCTTTTTCCACTGACTTTGGGGCGTGCCCTCTCCTCTTCCCCTTTCCTATCTGCCTTTCATGGCTCTCCTTCCTTCCAAGTCCCTCAATCCTCATTCTTCGAGAGTTGAGGGCATTTTTCTTTCTGTCCATTATTTGCTTTGTCCTTTATTTGTTTACCATTTCTTCTTCTAGTATATAAGTTTGTAGTTAATGTTAGTTACTGTTTTCATTCTCATCTCATCTTTCACTATCACCCACACCATTAGGGGCCGATAACCTAGATGTTAGGCGCCTTAAAACAACAATTATCAGCATCATTATTATCATCATTATCCACTAAATTTGCCAATTGCTGTATACCTACAAACATTCCCATGTTGAGCATACGACAAACCCCATCTCCTTATAACTCTCAAAACATTTTGCTCATCCCTTGGCGTAAGGGTGGGCCATATCAAAGATTCTTTCAGACAAAAGTTTTGAGTAATTTTTAGAGGACTATCGACTATTTTAAAACAATATTGCACCTATAAAGGGAGGTATGATTTTCTTTTTCTCTCAAAACTCCATTTGTGCACGCCTTTGGTCAATGGTTGGTGCTATCAAAAATCTTAATGGAGATAATATGTTTTTGAAAAAGCCCCCCCACTATTTCCACCCCCTTGGTCCGATTTTTTCCATTAACGGGAGGCGGCTTCGGTGGCGTAGTTGGTAGCATGCTGAGCTTCTATGCATAAGATCACGGGTTCAAACCCGGCCGAAGTCGTCGGATTTTTTAAGAGCGTTAAAAATCCCTCAGTATGCTTTCCTTCGGAGGGGAAGTAAAGCCGGTGGTTCCATGTAAAAGATGGCATGTAAAAGATCCTTCCACAGACTAAACTTGTGTGAAGCTAAATTGTAGGTTAGATTTCGTTGGAACGCTCTATCAACGTTCGAACATTCACCACTAGGTATCATTGACATCTGGTAGCGAAAGTTGGAACTACTTGAAATTGAACGAAACTTGTAACTCACCCTATGGGTGTCCACTTGAAGCAGCTACAGCACCTGGCGAGGCGAACATGTCCTCGGACACTCCCGGCACTAAAAGCCATACGAGAAATAAATAAATAAATAAATAAATAAATAAAGGTTAAACATTTGACAAACGCTCTTAGGTTCCAACGTTCGTCACCAGGAGCCGACTGGGGTGGCAAATGGTAATCAAGTTCAGAACTAGTAGTCGTTGACGGTGGCGTTTGATGGCACAAGTAGGAACTACTTGAAAGTTGATCGTCTGCAGTCCTTACTTGAATTTAAAACAGATACACACACTAATACAGTCATCACAATTAACACCGGTTATCGGACAGATTCTACACACACCCAAAGTACAGGGGGCTACATGACCGCGTTGTCGCAGCCCCTAAACTTAAGTACCAACCATATTAAAATAGTTATGATTTGAATTTAGAAACTTTAGAACTTCACTTCTAGTTTCCTTGGAAATGTACGTATATTATTGTTTATAATAATATTATAGTTAACATGAAGTATAACATAGTTAGTTATTGTTGTTTTTGGAAGCCTCCGTGGCTTAGGTGGCAGCACGCCGGCCTCTCACCACTGGGTCCGTGGTTCAAATCCCGGTCACTCCATGTGAGGTCTGTGCTGGACAAAACGGAGGCAGACAGGTTTTTCTCCGGGTACTCCGGTTCTTCCCTGTCAAAAGTTTTATTCCAGCAACACTCTCCTCTATAATTTCATTTCATCTGTCATTAATTTAATTATTTTTTTTGTCGTGTGGTCTCCTGAGAGGCCGAGTGCAGGTCTTTCTATTCGACGCCCGTGGGCGACCTGCGCGTCGGGATGAGAGATGGAATGGATGAGGATGAATGAAACAGGGCAAGGATGTGGAAGGAATCGGCCGTGGCCTATCAGAAGGTACCGTCCCAGCATTTGCCTGGTGTTGAAAATGGGGAAACCACGGAAAACCATTTCAAGGACGGCCGACGGTGGGGCACGAACCCACGCGTCTACCGAGTCAGCAGAGAGCTTGGCCCCTTGACCTAATGCTGCGCTTTAGCCAGCTGAGCCAATGCTGTCGGTATTAATTTAATGATTGCCACAGATGAGTGCGTCAGGCCTCAGCAGCCGGCACAGTTCATATCCTCGCCGCTAGATGGGGGCTTCATTCATTCCATTCCTGACCCGGTCGGAGACTGGAAGCAGGCTGTGGATTTTCATTTCAGTTATTGTTGTTTTTAAGGGGCGGAACTAGTTACAATATTAAAATAGTTATTGCTTTGGCTTCTCAATCTGTATGTTCCCCTTTAACCCTTTATAGGGGAAAACTATTTTTGTATGTGTTTTTACGTTTAGAATTTATTTTAATTATTATTAGGGCTCGGATTCGAGCATATTTGCATATTTTTTTTCCTGAATAGTACACATTGAAAGAAGCCTTTCGGTGGTATTTTCACCTCTCTGGGACCAACAGTATTGAAATTTATCGAGCATATAAATGCATAAAACCGCGGTTTTCAGAATAGAAGCATATAAATGCATATTCTTGTGGTTTCCGTCTAAATAGTTTGTTTTTCTTCGAATTCCCCCCCCCCCCCCCCCCCCCGAATTCGGACCATGACCATCCTTAAGGTTCCAAAACAGAAATAATTAATGAAGAGCCTATCTGGCGCGAATAATAGAACCGCTGGTCTTTAACCTTTAGTAGTGAGGTCGTTCTCGTCATTGAAACTTTTATTGACTGATTTAATTAAATCATTCAAAACTCAAAACAGAAAAAATTCTTGTTGTACAGACCAATGCAGATCTACTTCATTTACTCGCCTAATTCTGAATATTTTGTAAATTAACTTTTAAACTGCAACGTTTATAAGAAAACTTCTCTTATATATACTTGAAAAACTTGAATGCGAGTATATCGCAGTGTATCATACATAGAATTAGAAAATAAAGCTCGTATATAAAGGTATGCCATTGGTTTTTTTTCGGTTCACTTTCCTTTCTATAGTTTTTAACGGTGTTTTTCGAGCATATTCTGCATATTGAAGTGCATATAATGTTTTTTTCAAGCATATCTATCGAACATATAATGGTTTTTTCGAGCATATGTTGGGTTTTTCGAGCATATCTATCGAGCATAAAACAGATGGTTTTCGAGCATATCTGGAGATTTTATCGATCATATCAATCCGAGCCCTAATTCTTCTTCTTTCCGATGAGGCCTGCTAGGGACCACGTGCCAATTTCAATTCTTCACACTTTGTTGTTTTCTCTTCCGTTCCCTCCAGTACTCCTTCATGCGTTCACTATGCTGCTTCTTTCTGTCCTCGGACCACTTCGCACCAGGTTTCTTTGGCAATCTTCCTTGGAATCCTTTCATACTTAATACCCTTTTTCTAAAGATCTCTCTGTTCACCGTTTCTTCTTCACTTATATTATTTCTTTCTAACTCTTTCTTTACTTCTTGAATCCAGCTAGTTGTTGCCCTTTTCTCCCAAAGGTACTTGAATATCCTTTTTGTTAATCTGGAATCATCCATTCTGTAAATATGTCCAAAAAATTGCAATCTCCTTTTTCTTATCGTTTCTGTCATATTTTCTATGTTCCTGTATATTTCATCATTAGATCTTAATTTCCATACTTCTGCTGTTTTCACTGGGCCTAAAATTTTCCTCATGATTCTCCTTTCTAGTACTTCAAGTTTATCTAATCTATAGTTTAGTACCTAATTATTATAATTGTTAATAATGTTCTTTTTTGTCTCTCTAATTTTAATGTTTATATATTTATATTCAATTTACAATTTATGTTCTTATAGATTTAATTTCGATATTTTATAACTAATTTCGAATTGATTTTTACAATTATTTTCATATTTCTTTTATAGTTATGTTTATTATTTTAATTTCTATATTTCTTTTATTATTGTAATTTATTTTTTATGATTTTAATTTCTATATTTTTATATTATTTCTACACTTTCATTGTTAATGTTATTAGATTTTTTAAAATCTCGCTTCCGTAGCGTAGCAGTCAGCATGGTTAGCTGCCGCCCCGGAGGTCCTGGGTTCGATTCCCGGCTCTGTCACGAAATTTGAAAAGTGGTACGAGGACTGGAACGGGGTCTAGTCAACCTCGGGTGGTACAAATGAGTAGAGGGGGTTCGATTCCCACCTCAGTCATCCTCGAAGTGGTTTTCCCTGGTTTCCCACTTCGTCTTCGGGCAAATGCCGGGATGGTACTGTCCCCGTTTACCCGGATAGTATGCTGTCAGATATCCGCCCCCTCAATCGGATTGCCAACAATCAATCGCACCGGCTCAGCTACACCAATGAAAATGGCACTGACAGAAACTACCGAGATTTGAGCACAGAAGTTAACAGGAAATCATTGTGGAACACACCAAAATAGACGGGGGTTCATACTTACCTTTACTTACCTCTTAAAAATTATCTCGGGGATTGGGTTGACAACAGGATCTCTAAAGTATGCTCCCACAATAACCTCCACCATGACATTTAAAAATGAACCAGAACGAAGACAAGAACTTTGAACTGTACAAAAGCTTTTATTTCAAATAAAGGGTATGATTTTAACAACTCAACAAAATAAATGTGGCTATCAGTAGCCCATGTCAATCTGACTACGTCCTCCTGAAGGACTTGCAAAGTTATCATACAACATGTTAGCTCCCACGAGCTCAAAATAACGTAACATTCAAAACACATTTGGACTGGAAAAGGAAGTCAGGACGAGACACATATACAGAGCATTTGGTTTCTTTTAATAAACATGACACTTGTATTTATAGGCACAAGGCCTCAATGTAGACGACCTTGCCCGCTGATAACCAGTTGTCTGGCCAGCTGCGGTCCACCCTCAACCTGACGCACACCTGTCAAATGGGCTCACTTGTCATGCCACATTGCGTAAGAATCCAGTTCTCTCTCAAACGCTTTAAATGTCCGCAAGACAACACAAATATAGTTACGCAAATCTTTCAAATGCTTTACTCACATACCACTGGATTATTCTGACAATCCCTAAGTTTGTTAAATTATCATCCAAATGTTTAATAAGCATTGTTTAGAGTATAAAACAAACTCTTAAATGTTTATAACAAAAACTCATAAATAATTTATAACAATTAGAAATTGTTTATAATATTGTCGAAGATAATTACAAAAATTTTAAACACGCCTCTAACATTACTTTCGTTCCACATTATTGTCAAAGATATTTACATCATTATTTACAATATTAACATTTAAATTATTCAAATTATTAATTTAAGAAATACATTTAACCACATGTTCATCCGGTTGGTAATTTCATAATCGTGTCAATATAATCGACCAATGAAGGTTAGTTATACATTTAATGTCACAATCTGGTTTAATAAAGGTTGTAATAATTATTATAATTATTTGTGACGGTAATCTTCATTCAAAATCTTATCTCAAATTCTTTCAATACTCTTGTTAATTATAACAGTAAATTCACTTGATTAATTTTCAAAGGACTAAGATAATACACTCCATCGGAAAATACTTCGCTTACAAAATAATGCACAAACTGCATTAAAATAGGCCCAAATTCATCATATATTAATATATATGGCATCAAAATCTTCCACAGAACTTACAAAAACCTCCACTAACAAATTCTTTAACATCATTAATTACTGTGGGAACCTCCTTCATTTATTCAAGGGCATTATACATCAGCGACTTTCAACACGTCCGCTGCACTAGCGATTATACATTCATAGTTCCACTTCAAAAATTCTTATAATCATTAATTGTTTCAAAACTGTTGTCATTTAACCTTCGTGGATTTCATTCATGAATCGAAATGAAGTAAAAATTTGCCAATCACAAACAAATTTAATAGTGAATACGCTTATATACGCCTGTCTGGTCTATCAAAATTTAAGATTAACATCTTCAAAGAATTGTAGTATAAAAATACTATCATCAAATAAAGTGCGACTAAACTGCAAAATAGTCGAATAGAATCCAATTAGACCGGGGAATGCAAACATCATTATATAAATCTCTAATTGAGAAAAAACTCCTACCAAAAGTTCGTGACTTTAATGCATTCAATAATTCATAATTAAAGTTCATCTTTCACAAAATTGTCTATGATGCAATGGTCGTTCATAACTGACGATAAATGTCTGTGTTGCAATCAATTCAAATAACGACTAGTATTTCCAAGATCGTCGACAACGTAAGAGATTTTAACGCTCTAAAATCATTTAAATGTTCTTCCTTCTTGATGATGACAGAAAATTGGTCAAAGTAATTAAACTGGGGTAGAATTACTTTAATAAAGTGACACGCTGTCTGAACTTAAATCTGCCATAAAAATCATTAACTTACAGTCAAATCGTGACTACAAAAATAAGCAAATTACTGAAAAATCTAAATATCAGTCTCAACTGATCCAAAATCGTTTAACTATGCCCATGACATAACAATGTCTTAATAAATCGTCGAAAAAGGCATAACTCATCAAGGTGTACTGAGAATAGGAATCTCAAACAAGAATATAGGGCAAAATACATGAGGACAAAAAATATGGGAAAATGGTTGCTCAAATATCGCTACAAAACTCAAATACAACAATAAACGTTCACGACTACCTTATCTGCTGGTTGAAGTTCCAGAGGAAAATTCCCCAAAGAAGACTGCTGATGGATCCATTTCACCAACTTGAAGATGAGCTCCATCCTCCAAACAGGAAACAGCACCCTCGGAGAATCGAACTGCTTCCTCCTCCGGAAATTGCACTGCTCCGTGTAGACGAAAGACATCCTTCCGGCAAAATTCTTCTTTGTGAGTCGGGACTACCCTGACCTCTCTTGAAAAATCCCTGAAGTTCCAGTAGAAAATCGCCATGAAGTTTTTGTAGTAATTTCCGAAGAAATATTCATATTCAGTGAGTATGAAATCGTTTCCATTGCTGTTTGATAGTATTCAGCGTTGAACCACGAAACATGGGTGTAGATGGTTATTCACCACATGTTCGCTTGTGTGGAATGGCGATTAGCGAAGTTCCATGCTGCTATCTTACTCCGTAGATATATGTCCCAATTGCATTAAAGTCCTTTAGCCTTCCATCTTCTCTTCGGTTATGGTAATAGAAGAACAAACTGCCATATTAAACTGCTCCATCATACTGTAGCGTTGTGTCACAAAAGCAATCTGAAGTCTCCCTATTTCACTAGCAGTGTCAGCCGTGGCGTAGAATCTGACGATACAAAGTGCTTCTCAGATGGCGAGAAAATCACTTTTGTCAGTCGTCTAAAATTGCCAATATCTTCCAAAATAATTCCTCGAAATTGTTCAACTTTTCTACATTCCTTAATGTAGCACTGCACAATAGAATTAGCTTATAGGCGACCGCTAACTGTTCATAGCTAATCTTGTAGACGCGTTATAATGTGCGTTTTAACTTCACCTAGATTTACTCACTGTAAACTTGCACTGCTTGTCTGCTCGAATCTCGTTCACTGCGGTGACTTCACCACGCGTTATAATGACGACTCTTTCTACTAATTTCACTCGACGTCTCACCGAAATGACTATATAAGAAAAGAGCTTCGATGATATGAGCTTCGATGATCTGAGACTCCTCTCTTCTGCGCAAGGCCTTTTATAAACTTCATAAGGGGCGTATCCATCCCTTCCATAGCGTGTTACTGCGTCATCGCTAGAAGTTCCAACTTCGTCAATACATGACGGATTTTCAAAATTCAAAAACTGAAAATAAATTTCACCAAAATTCCAGATCAATGCCTCTACTGCAAATGGATTTCCACAATTCTGCATTCCAAAAGGTAGTAAAAATACCATAGTTTCAGCAATCTCCGTCTTTCTTCAAACTATCGTTCATTGGTTCGAGCCTCCCCTCCAATAGCGTAATTTCTTCCTCAGCATAATTTCCACGTTTCCTGCGACTGCGTCCTAGATCTCGGATCTTTCTCGAATAAATGCTGACGTCACTGAGAATCTCAGCTCAAGTAGCCTGCTGGCATAACGTCTGCGTCATCCGTGCTTACGTCATGACTACCCACGTCATAACTATGACAGCCATAACTTTCTTTATAATTTCCAATATAGCCACCGTGGTCTCTATATAATTCAATTTACGGGGGCAGTACCTACTGTAAGGCCACGGCCGCCTCCTTCCCTCTTTCTAGCCAATCCATCCCAATCTTCCATCCCTTTCCCTCCCTCATGAGGCCCCTGTTCGCTTTGAAGGTGAGGCCGCCTGGGTGAAGTGCTGATCACACCTCCCCAGTTGTATCCCTCCCGACCAGATGTTCCAAGCTCCAGGACACTGCCCACAGAGGCGGTAGTGGTGAGTTCCCTCGCTGAGCCCGTGGGAACCACCAACCTAGAGGGTAAATTGACTAAATAAAAAAAATAAAAAAAATTATACATCACATTACGTCAAGTAGATACGATGGTATATTTGATTTTTAGAAATACTAGCACTTCGGCTTGAACATTCTCCGACATTTGGCTTAAAGATTTCACTATCAGCTTCTTTGAAAGCATAAACAGTCCTTAAGACGGGTGGTTAATACAGAGACCACTATCCCATAATATTACATTATGCAACGAGCCTATAATGGCAATAATTAAGACAGGAGTATGTTTATAATTTCCATACTCGTGTCTTAATTACCATTATAGGCGAGTTGCATACGACTGTTTATGTTCGACGATAATTATTATAACTATTGTATGTTCGAACATAAATATCCATAAATATCTGTCGAGGTTTCGTCAGTTTTATGTACTGAACAGAGCGCATGAGACGCAGAGAATGCCTTGTATTTGACCATGGCCTCCTCGATTACCCTACTATGACACTAGGCCACGCAGTGAAATTTAAATTAGAAGGCCGTGGAAATCAGCGCAGGAGATATGCTATTGGTCAAACAACTGTTTCTTGAGCTCTGATTGGTGGGAGAAACTGTTTGATAATGAAAAATAGTGTTATAATGTGGCCAGTTTTCTGACATATAATAGTCAGGGTCAACATAAAGGGTTAAATGAAACAACAAGAATAATAGTCACTACGCAATGTGGTGAACCCACCCCCTCCCGTTGCCCCATAAACTGCCACTGAAGGTTATTAACGGACGAAAGAAGGTTGTAGTGGCAAGTTTAAAAGACCACATTGTGTCGGTGACATTTCGCGTGACGGATGTCTTTTAATCCGTCAAGACGACATCAAGTCCTTCCCCCTCCCCTCCCCTCCTCGTTACCTTGAAGACACGAGAGGGGCGGACCAGTGACGTCAGCAGATTATATTAATTACTGCTCCAATGTCAGGAAAATTCCTTGACTTTTCCGCTCTGTCAACGACCGCCCTCCAAAGCAGGACATTAGCAATGAATCTGATCAGAAAATCCACCTCTACCATATATCTTACCCTTGCCCATTTATCAAAACACAACATGACATACGCAGCAATCCCACGAACCGCCCTGTCTCCGTTTGATACCAATATTACTCCGCAGAGCTCTCTTCAAACAGCTCCTTTCCACACCGAGTTCTACGAATCTAAAGGGACTGGCTGCGTGGCTCAGCGGTAACGTTTTCGCCTGCTGCTTTCAAAGTTCCAGGATCGAATCCTGGCGCTGTCAGTTGGCATTTGAGGGTGCGCAAATGCGAAGGAGCCGTGTCAGTAAATTTACTGACACTTTAAAATTTCCCTTTGGGACAAAATTTCGGCATCCCGGCGTCTCTTAAAAGCCAGAGTAATTAAAAGAGACGTCAAACCAATAACGTTATTATTTTTTTTTAAATCGTTTCGGTCGTCTATGGACCACGTTATTTCAACTGCCTTTTCTCTCGTTCTTTCGCATTGGCCCAGTATTCGCGCATTCTTCTTCGGTGAGCTTCCCTTCGTTCTTCGGTCCACTTCTTGCCGGTTTTCAATATAGGTTTTGGCTGAAAACTCTGTATCTCCCCAAGTTTCTTCTTCAAAGAGTCACGTTCCAAGATGTCCTCATGTGATATCCCCAGTTCTTGTAGGTCTTTTTCCACCTCTGTAAACCAGATCCCTTTGGTTTTCTTTCCCACAAAGTAGGCACAGATTCGATTGGACAATCTTCCGGAGTTCATTCGTGTTAAATGGCCATAAAAGGAGAGTCTTCTATTGCGAATGGTGTCCGTTATTTTCTCCACATGTAGATAGAGTTCATCGTTGTGTCGTCTTCTATATTCTCCTCGTTCCTTGACCGGGCCCAAGATCTTTCTCAGAATCTTCCTCTCTTTGGCTTCGAGTTGTTCTGCCAGGCCTTTCTTATTCATCGCCAGGCATTCTGATGCATATAACGCCTCCGGGCGAATAACGGTAACGAAGTGCCTCAGTTTGGCCTTGAAGGACATTGATCGTGATTTGTAAATGTCTTTTGTTAATTGGTAAGCAATTTCCATTTTGTTAATCCGTGCCACGAAGGCTTCCTTTTCACGAACGTTGGGCTCAATCCATTCACCCAGGTATTTGAATTTCTCTACCTGTTTTATTTGTCCCCCATTCACCGTAAGTTCTCTGGGTTCCGACTTGATGTTCGTTATAAACTGCGTTTTCTCAAACGAAATCTTAAGACCTGCCTTTGCTGCTTGCACCTGTAATTGATTGATTTGTTGTGTGGCTGTGTCAAGAGAATTAGAGAAAATTGCAACATCATCTGCGAAAGCTAAACAGTCGATTGTCAGGTTTTTGTTCTTACAACCTAGTCTGACCCCATTCTCTATACCATCCTTACACAATTCTTTACGCCATTCTCGAATAACTTTCTCAAGAACACAGTTGAATAAAAGAGGCGAGAGCCCATCTCCCTGTCTCACCCCTGTCCGTATTGCGAAGGATTCAGAAATCTCTCCCCTGAATTTCACTTTGGAAGCCGTATCCAATAGGGATTGGTGAATGATTGCTCTTGTCTTATTATCTAAACCAAATTCTCTTAAAACCTGGATCAGGGTACTTCGATCCAGCGAGTCGTAAGCCTTCTTGAAATCAACGAAAGTCACAACAAATTTCTTACTTCTCAGATTCATGTACGATAGAATTGATTTTAGATTCATGATTTGCTCAACGCAAGAGCGCCCCTTTCGAAATCCACCTTGGTATTCGCCCAGGTGTTGATCGAGCTGTGCTTCCGCTCTCGTTTGAAGCGCTTTCGCGAGAATCTTGTATGTTATCGAGAGGAGTGATATGCCACGATAGTTGTTTACGTCCGCTTTATCACCTTGCTTGTGCAGGGGATGAATTAGGGCCGATGTCCAATCACTGGGCAGTTTCTCTGTTTCCCAAATCTCCCGGATGATATCCGTTAGCTTGTCGACTGGTTTTTCACCTGCGTATTTCCAGAGTTCGGCAACTATTGAATCCTCACCTGGTGCTTTATTGTTCTTAAGTGAGTGAATGATCTGCTTGATTTCTTCCCTAGTTGGTGGACTTGAGTCTGGATTGACGAGCACATTACTGTGAAAGGAAAATTTCGATGTTGGAGCCTCACAATTGAGAAGGGACTCAAGGTATTTCGCCAGGATCTGGCAGTTGTCTTTGTCATTGTAAGCAACTTTCCCATCGGGATTCCTAAAGTGAAGACTGGGTGGTGTGTATTTACTGAGATTTTGCTTGAAGGTTTTATAGAAATCACGGGTGTTGTTCTTTTTGAAATCTTGGTCTATCTGTGCCAACTGATTTTTTTGGAATGCTCGTTTTATCCCGCGTATGGTTTTATCAGCCTGCTTTCTCACGACCAGGAATCTCTCTCTGTTTTCTTCATTCTTCTGTTTGTTCCATCGCAACCAGGCAAGCCGCCTTTGGTGAATGGCATCGTCACATTCATTAGTCCACCAAGGATGCCGCCTCAACTTTGTCAGTGGGATGGTTTCCTGTGCCGTTTCAAGAATTGCTTCTTTGAGTTGTTCCCAATTCTGTGGCTCGAGTGTTTCAAGTTTCTGACTGAATTCGCTTTGTGTTTTCAGTTTTTCCACATCAAACCTGTTGATCTTTCTTCCCTGAAATCTCTTGGTGGATCTTGGAAGAAGTTTTAATTTTATCTTTGAAAGATAGTGATCAGAGTCAAGATTCGCGCTTCTTAAGACTTTTACATTCTGGATTTCTCTACGAGATTTACGAGAAATAGCAACGTGGTCAATTTGGAATTCGCCGAGATGGGGATTTGGGGATGTCCATGTTTTCTGTTTTGCAGGAAGTCGTTTGAAAGCGGTTGACTTCATCACTAGGTTGAACGCCTTGCACAACTCCACTAACCTTTCTCCATTGCGGTTTGTTCTTCTGTGGGCCGGGTATTCTCCGTTAATATTCTTGAATTTCTTTTCCTTACCGAGCTGAGCATTGAAGTCCCCAAGAAGGACGATGATGTGTTCCTTGGGAATCTTGGATAGAATATCTTCAAGCTCTTCCCAGAATATTTCCGTCCCTTGTGGATCGATTCTGTTAGCTTGATTAATTGGGGCATGGACGTTCACCATGGTGTAGATTTTATTTGTGCTTCGAAACGAAAGGATCGAGACTCGACTGTTGGGGGACGCAAAGTTGGTGATGGACTCTAAAATCTTCGTACTGACCACAAATCCTGTGCCAAGGTGGGGGATGGATTTTACTACACGTTTTCCGACTTTACCTTTGAAGATTCTATACCCCTGGGAGTCAAAAGCTTCTGCATCAACAAACCTTGTTTCCTGAATTGCTGCGATCAGGATTTGATGATGTTGTAGGGTGTCAATCAGTTGTTTCAATTTACCGACCTTCATAAGGGAGTTCACGTTGAATGTTGCGAAGAAGTTGCGTCGTTTGTGTCTGATCTTGTTTGTAGGATACCTCCAAGCATGTCGTTGCAGGCTCCCCAGAGTCCGAAGGCCTGCATGCGTCGTGCAAGACGACGGTGGATTGGTTACCACCTGGGGTAGTTGCTTCAGCAGACGTTTCCTCCATGCTTTTCTCAGTTGAAAAACTGTAGATAGGGGGCCAGTGATATTGCACACTGACCAATGTACTGCCAAGGTTGTGAGCCTTGGAGTCCCCAGCACTGATCGGCTCGCCGACCCAGCTTCCCGCTGGGATTGGTTACCCAACCTTCCACTGGGTTGCTCGGCTTAACAGGGGGCACCTCTTGTAGGTTACATGCTGGAGTTTTTTTTTGTTTTTGTTACTTGCGAATTGACCACTTAGGATCACCTCTACAATTTCACTGCTTCAGTTGTAATTTCTTCTGCCTCCAGTACTCCTTCATGCGATCGCTGTGCTGATGCCGTTGTTCGGCCGTCCAAGCTCTTCCGGTCTTTGTAGCTCGTCTCTCGTCATGAAACCCTTCCAAATGGTGTATCCTGTTTCGAAACGTATCCCTGTCCAACATTTGGGCCTCCTGGATGTTAGATCTCTCAAGATCTTTCCGAGTTTCTTTAATCAATGATGTTCTTGTTTTTTTGTTTTTTGCTTTTTTTGTTCCAGAAGTAGTCAAACAACTGCTTGGTTAATCAGGATTTGTCCAATCTGTACATGGGTCCAAGAAATATTAGCCTCCGTTTACTCATGGTCACCGAGATTTTTTTCTACATTCTGGTAGACTTCGGCGTTGCTCCGAAGTTTCCATCCTGTTTCCGTCTGGATTGGGCCCATGATTTTCCGGAGGATTCTCCTTTCCAGAACCTCCAACTTATTATTATTATTATTATTATTATTATTATTATCATTATTATTATTATTATTATTATTATTATTATTATTATGTGCGTATGGACCCTATTGGATCACACATTACATTTATGATTCGCCTTTCTAATAGACCATATTGCTTTCATTCTTTCACTGTGCTCTTGTTTCCTTTCTTCTGATCATTTAGTCCCCGATCTTCTGGGGACTTCATTCTCCGGCTGTACCACCCATTTATTTATCTTCTGACGGTAGACATTTCTGTCTAGTATTTCTGATGTTTCTATCCGGGCCTTTTCCAGGTCATTTTTAACATCTTGTATCCAAGATACGTTCTTCAGTTTTCCAGAGTATGTCAAAATCTTGTGAGTTAACCTTGAAGATGAGAGTCTGTGAACGTGTCCATAGAATTTCAGTCTTCGTTTCCTGATGTCTGCGGCGAGGTTGGATAGTTTTTCCGTGGCTTTGCGTGATTTGAGTCTATACCCTTCTTCACTTTTCTCTGGGCCCAGAATTTTCCTCAAGATCTTTCTTTCCTCCTTCAAGATATTTTCCAGATCACCTTTCTTATTAAGTACCAAGGTTTCACTTGCATACAGCACTTCAGGTTTAATCACCGTATTATAGTGTTTGATTTTTGTATGTATGGACATGCATTTCTTGTTGTAGATGTCACGGGTTCTCCAATACGCTCTTTTGAGTTTTTGTAATCGAACTTTCTAGCTTCCTTTTCCAATCCTGTTGGTTCAAGGATCTCACCGAGATATTTAAAGTGTGGAACCCGTTTGATGTGCCCGTATTTTGTTTGTAGTTCCTGTATGTCGAATCTAGTGCAAATAAACTTGGTCTTCTCGAATGAGATTTGCAACCCAGTTTTCTCAGCGCATTCCTTGAGGACTTCAATCTGTTTGATCGCTAAAATATCGCTGTCTGCTAGTATCGCTAGGTCGTCTGCGAAAGCTAAACAACTGAACTTGATGTCATCATTCTTTCGTCCAAGTTGAATGGGTTTCCAGAGCTTCTGGGCATTCAAGTCCTTCTCCCATTCTCGAATGACTTTATCTAGAACAAGGTTGAAGAGCAGTGGTGACAATCCGTCACCCTGTCGCACGCCGGTCTTAATCGCAAAGGGCTCTGATAATTCACCCAGAAATTTTACTTTTGACTTCGTGTCCGTGAGTGTTTCCTTGATGAGTCTTAATGTCTTTGGATCAAGTCCTAGTTCTTCTAAGATGTTAAAGAGAGACTGTCGATCGACCGAATCGTACGCCTTCTTAAAGTCGACGAAACTACAAATGATCGGAGAGCTTCGGGTCGCTCTATATTTCAATATCGTCTTCAAGTTAAAAATTTGTTCAACACAAGAACGCTCAGGTCGGAAACCAGCTTGTTATTCACCAATTTTGTGTTCAAGCTGTTCTTGTACTCTTTGAAGAAGACACGCGGAGAGAATCTTGTAGGTGACTTGAAGGAGAGAAATCCCTCTGTAAGTATTCACATCCGTTCTGTCACCTTTCTTGTATAACGGATGGATGAGTGCACATTTCCATTCTTCAGGTAGCTTTGCTGTTTTCCAGATATCCATGATGATTAGTGTGAGCTCCTCAAGTGTATTTGGGCCTATGTTCTTTAATAGTTCTGCAACTATGCCATCTTCTCCAGACGCCCTGTTACTTTTGAGTCTGAAAATGTGTCTCTGGATTTCTTCTTTAGTAGGTGGTGGAGATTCAGGGTTTACATGTAAGGGAGTCTCCTTGGGCCATCGTGATGTTGGCTCCTCGCAATTGAGTAACTCAGAGAAATACCGAGCCAGTTCACTACAATTATCCCGGTTGGACAACGCGAGGTTTCCGTCTTGTTTTCGGAAACACAAGTTCTGTGGGGTGTATCCTCGGATTCTTCCTGCGAACGTCCTGTAGAAATCTCGCGTTTTGTGATCTCAGAAGTCTTGATCTATAGATTCCAATTGGTCCTTCATGTGTATCCTCTTAGTTTGTCTGATTACTTTTGACACTTCCTTCCTGGTCTGAAAATAGTGTTGTTGAGTCTCGAGTGACTTCTTACTGTTGTATTTCTGAAAAGCTCTCTTTCTCATTTCCAGTGCTTCTTCACATGCAGAATCCCACCACGGGTGTTTCGTATTCTTCTTCAATGGAATAGTCTCTTTAGCTCTCGTAATGATCTTGTCATGGAACTGCTTCCAGGTGCTTGCCTTTTCCTTTTCCCATTCCTCTGTTATGTTACTTTCCTTTATCTTTTTCGTGTCAAATTTCTGAAGATGAGATTTCTTGGGGTGGATTCTTTTCGGGGTAAATTTCACTTTGATTCGCACTAGATAATGGTCGGAGTCAATATAGGCTCCTCTACGAACTTGCACATCATGAATTTCTTTCTGTAAAGGATGTGTGATGACCACATGGTCGATCTGATATTCTCCAAGAGATTGCACAGGTGATCGCCAAGTCTTCTGTTTTCGAGGGTGCTTCCTCAGAGAGGTGGACATTATCTTCAAGTTGTTCTGTTGGCACAGTTCAATGAGTCTCATGCCATTCTTGTTGGTGAATTTATGAGCTGGGTATTTGCCTACAGTCTTTTGGTACTATTTTTCTTTGCCAATCTGTGCATTGAAATCACCTAGTAATATCCTTGTGTCTTCTCTAGGAACCGTTGCCACGATCTTTTCGAGTTTAGACCAGAACTGTTCTACCTTCTGCAAGTCCCTTTTATTTTCAATGTTCGTGGGGGCATGTGCGTTAATTAATGTGTATTTTTAGTTCGCACATTGTATGCGCATAGTCATTACTCTATTACTTATGGGAGTGACTTCTTTTATCGAATCAACTATGCTCCTGTGAACTACAAATGCCATACCCAAGAGGGGGTGCCACCTCTTCCTATTCGTTTGTCCGTTTTACTTTTGAAAATACGGTAGTTACCATAGTCTAGTGTGCTCTCATATGTAAAGCGTGTTTCCTGAAGAGCTAGTATATGTATCCTTTGTCGATCTACTTCGGATGTTAAGGTGTGTAGTTTGCCTGGTTTTAGTAATGTGTTGATGTTGAAGGTCCCGATGTATGTGGGTGTCTATGATTGTAGTTTGCCATAGAACTCCGACTTTCTCTGTGATCGTGGTTGCCCAGGTCCCCCAGAGTCCGAAAACCTGGTTGCCGTCCATGGACGGGTGGATTGGTTACCACCTGGGGTAATTCTGTAGTTACTCGCACGAATCATAACTGCTTGTAATCAAGGATTAGTCCAGTGTTTCCACTGGGAGTTTAGGACCAGGGATTGCTAGTTCCTGGAACATAAGCTATGCAGCCGTACCTACTAGGTAAGCAGACGCTGACCACTTTGCCGCTCGATCCAAGTCAGACGCGAAGTGGATTTCAATTTTGGTTCTTCCGCCCTCGCTGCCATTGAGACATAAGTCCTCCTCTGCCATCGAAGCCGTTGGCCATTGTTTTATTCACCTCAGTTGATCCGCGGGTGCTTATTTGACTAGGTCTTATTCGCACCTTTCCTGTATATCTACAGGAAATTCCCCCATCAGCCATCGGGACGCGCCGTGTCGGGGTTGAGGGCCCCCTTCCCAGTGTCTCACGCAGGGTTATGCTTAGCTCGTACTCAGTTCGGAACTAAACCCCCACGTGAGCTGACTAGGTAATAATGTAGTATGCTGTCTAGTACAAAAGCGTCACATTGCCGGTCGTAAAGATGGCTGACAATAGTGGCCGGTTGTGTGACCTAGGTAACACCGAGACTATACAGACTAGTGCGTATCCTATTCATGGCTTCCATGGGATTAATGACAAAAGAAAACAAAATGGAGACAGTTAGGTCAAAGGTGTTAGTCTGATATACGGAGTGACCTCTAGATAGTGTTATCTATTATTATTATTATTATTAATAATAATAATAATAATAATAATATTATAATTATTATTTCGTTTCGGTCGTCTAGGGACCACGAGCCAATTTCAATGCTTTGTCCCTTGCTGTTCCTTCTTCTTCCTCCAGTATTCCTTCATCATCACACTTTGTTTCCTCTTCCTTTCCTCGGATTTCTTTCCCTTCCTCCCCTCCCTTGAAATCCTTCCATTTTTCTCACTCTTAGCCTAAAAATATATCTCCGTGGTGTATCTTCTTCTCTGATATTGTTTCTTTCCAAATACTTTTTGACTTCTTGTACCCAGGTTGTTGTTGACTTCTTGTTCCACAGGAATGTGAAGATCTGCTTGGTTCACCTACTGTCATCCATCCTGTACAAATGTCCAAACAATAGCAATCTCCTCTTCCGTATTGTTTCTGATATTTTTTCTCTTTTTCGATATATTTCATCATTACTTCTTAATTTCCAGAAGTCTGCAGTTTTTAAAGGACCGAGTATTTTGCGCATTGTTATTCTTTCTACTACTTCTAATTTATCCAATTTGTAGTTCAGTACGAGACTTTCACTCGCATACAGCCATTCCGGTTTGACTACGGTGTTTAGTGCTGTATTAATTATTATTATTATTATTTATTTATTTTACACGTTACAGGCCTATTAGAAAGCCTCCGTGGCTTAGGCGGCAGCACGCCGGCCTCTCACCGCTGAGTCCGTGGTTCAAATCCCGGTCACTCCATGTGAGATCTGTGCTGGACAAAACGGAGGCAGACAGGTTTTTCTCCGGGTACTCCGGTTTTCCCTGTCAACATTTCATTCCAGCAACACTCTCCACTATCATTTCATTTCATCTGTCATTCATTTAATCATTGCCCCAGAGGAGTGCGTCAGGCCTCGGCAGCCGGCACAGTTCATATCCTCGCCGCTAGATGGGGGCTTCATTCATTCCATTCCTGACCCGGTCGGAGACTGGAAGCAGGTTGTGGATTTTCACAGGCCTATTAGACCACGCGAAGCAATTATGACTTTTTGATCTTCCTGTATTTCCAGTACTCTTCCATTCGTGCACTAAAGGCCCTCTTCCTTTCTTCGGTCCACTTTGGTCTTTGGGCTGTAGGTGCAACTCTCTCTGACAACACTTCCCACTTGTATACTTTGTGTCTAAATACGCTTTTGTCTATGACGTCTTCTGGGTCGACCTGTGCTTTTACTAGATCAATTTTGACTTTCATCATCCAGGCTGTAGTAATCTTGAGCCGCTGTATGTATCTAAGAATTTTGTTGGTGAGTCTGGTTTGTGGGAGTCTGCTAATGTGGCCGTAAAATTTTAGTCGCCTCTTTCTGATGTCTGCTGCGAGGTTGGACAATTTCTCTGTGGTGTCTCTGGAGTGAAGCCTGTATCCTTCATCTGTGTGCTTTGGTCCAATTATTTTCCTTATTATTTTTCTTTCCTCTGTGAGGATTTTTTCCAAGTCGCCCTTAGTGTGTAACGTCAACGTCTCACTAGCATAAAGCACCTCAGGTTTAATAACCGTGTTGTAATGACGAAGTTTAGTGAATGTGGACAGACATTTTTTGTTGTAGACACTCTGTGTCTTGTATAAGGCTCTCTTCATTTTCATTAACCTAGTGTTCTGCGCGATTTTCTCTTTTCCCGTCGGTTCAAGCACTTCACATAGGTATTTAAAGTGGGCGACTCTATTGATCTTGCCATATTTCGTGTTTAAATTCTGTATGTCGAATTTCGTACAGAAAAACTCTGTCTTTTGGAACGAGATCTGTAGTCCTACTTTTTCGGCGCACTCTTGGAGTACTTCTATCTGTCTGATTGATGTGGTTTCGTTATCTGAGAGTAGAGCCAGATCATCCGCGAAGGCTAGACATCCAACCTCCAGTTCGTCCTTCGGTCGTCCTAGTCGCACTGGCCTCCAGTAACCTTGAAGTCTCAGCTCGTTCTCCCATTCCTTGATAACTTTGTTCAGCACTAGGTTGAAGAGGAGCGGAGAGAGCCCATCACCTTGGCGAACACCTGTATTGATCTGAAATGGTTCTGAGATTTCCCCCATGAATTTCACTTTTGATGTCGTGTCTGTCAGTGTCTGTTTGATCAATCGCAACGTCATGCTATTCAAACCTTGCTCGTGTAAGATGTTGAACAATGACTGACGGTCAATGGAGTCATATGCCTTCTTGAAGTCAACGAAGGTACATATAACTGGAGTATTCCTGAGGGCTTTGATTTTCAATATACTTTTTAGGTTGAAGATTTGTTCCGCGCAGGAGCGACCAGGACGAAATCCCGCCTGGTACTCGCCAATCTTGTGTTCCAGCTGGTCCCGAGCCCTTTGGAGTAGGCACGCTGAGAGGATCTTGTACGTAACTTGTAATAGTGAAATGCCCCTGTAATTGTTTACGTCAGAGCGGTCGCCTCTTTTGTGTAATGGGTGGATCAATGCACATTTCCACTCATCTGATAGCTTTTCTGATGTCCAGATGTCAGTGATAATTTGTGTGAGTTCCCTAAGTGAGTGTGGCCCTAGGTTTTTCAGTAGTTCGGCCACTATGCCGTCTTCACCAGATGTCCTGTTGTTCTTAAGTTTGATGATGTGCCTGTGAACTTCCTCTTGTGTCGGAGGTAATGAGTCTGCGTTCTTGACTGTAGATTCTTCCTCTGAGAATCTCTTTATTGGTTCTGGACAGTTGAGAAGATCAGAGAAGTATTGTACCATCACCTTGCAATTCTCCTTATTCGTTAGTGTTAATTTTCCATCACATTTTCTGAAGCAAAGGTTTGGTGGTGTGTACCCTCTGATGTGTCCTGCAAACGTTCTGTAGAAGTACCTTACGTTGTAGTTACGGAAGTTGTCCTCAATGGAGTCCAACTGTTCCTTCAGGTATCTCCTCTTGGATTGTCTGATAATTTTTTCGGTTGCTTTTCGTGTTTCATGGAAAGTCTGTAAATTTTCGAGGGATTTTTTACTGTTGTATTTCTGATATGCCAATTTCCTGGTAATGAGTGCATTCTCACAATCAACATCCCACCAAGGATGTTAGGAATTCTTCTTCAAAGGAATGAGAGCTTGTGCTGTTTCTATGATTTTTCGGTGGAAATTTTGCCAGTCATTGGCATGTTCTTTTTCCCAGGCTTCCTTCACTCCAGAATCTGCGATCTTTTTTGTGTCAAATTTTGGTAGGGGGGTTTCTTACAGAAAGTTCTCTTTGGGGTGAACTTGACCTTGACGCGGGTTAGGTAATGGTCAGAGTCAATGTTGGCTCCTCTACGTACCTGTACATCATGAATCTCCTTCTGTACTGGATATGAGATTGCCACATGCTCGATTTGGAACTCACCTAACTGCTGGACTGGAGAACGCCAGGTTTTCTGTTTTCTAGGGTGTTTTCTAAGAGATGTTGACATGAGCTTGAGGTTATTCTGCTGGCAGAGTTCTATGAGTCGTGTGCCATTTTTATTTGTGAATTTATGTGCAGGATAGTTTCCGACTGTTTTCCTGTACATCTTTTCTCTACCGATCTGTGCATTGAAGTCGCCCATGAGGAGTTTGACGTCATCCCTGGGGACTTTGGACATCACTGTGTCAAGGGTCGACCAGAATTTTTCTGCGGACTGTGGATCGCTCTTGTTACTTTGGTTAGTGGGGGCGTGTGCGTTGATCAGTGTGTATTTTTTGTTGGCGCACCGGAAGCGCATGCTCATCAATCTGTTGTTTACTGGAGTAACTTCTTCTAAGGATTCTACTATGGTCTTGTGGACCATGAAGGCCATCCCCAGAAGTGGAGCGCCTTTGGCAACGCACCTGTCAGTCTTGCTCTTGAACAAGCGGTAATTGCCGTAGTCCATGGTGTCTTCATCTGTGATACGTGTCTCCTGCAGCGCGAGGATTAGAAGCTTCTGTCCATCGAATTCTGTCACTAGATTGTGCAACTTTCCAGGCTGTATGAGAGTGTTGATGTTTAGAGTGCCTACGTATGTTGGTGTCTTATGTGGAAGTTTGGCAGAGAACTCCGATTTTCTCTGTGGCCGTGGTTGCCCGGGTCCCCCAGAGTCCGAACGCCCGGGTGCCGTCAGTTGACGGGTGGATTGGTTACCACCTGGGGTAATACTGTTATTATTTGCGTGCGCCATGGTTACTTGTAAGAAATGGGGTCTAGTGGTTATCCACTAGGTTTCTTAGAACCAGGGATTGTTAGTTCCTGGAGCATGTTTACAGCCGCACCACTTGGTGAACAGACGCTGACCATAAGCCGCCCAATCTGGGAACAAACGCTTTTGGATTTAGAGTTCTTTATTGGTGGGGAAACCACCTGGCTCTTCCGCTCCATCCATCGTTGGGAATCTTAGATTCCTCTTCCGCCATCAGGACCGTTGACCAATTTTCACCTAGTAACCCTAGGCAGGGTCCCTTACAGGGTGCTACCATCCGGAGCCAGATGGACCCAGGTTTTTTAACGAGGTGTTACTCCTCCCCCTCCTCCTTCCTCATCACTTACGAGATGAGGCCCCGGGCTTGGGACCGGCAGTGGCGGAGATAATTATTATTATTATTATTATTATTATTATTATTATTATTATTATTATTATTATTATTATTATTATTATTCCGAACACATGTAAATTACTATTTCTTAGCTTAGTTGCTGGTTTTCCCTTATAGATACGGTATCCACCGGAGTCGAAGTGATCACAATCACGGAATCGTGTTTCTTGTACTGCAAGTATGAGAATTCCGAATCTGTCGCTGGTGTCCGTCAGTGTCTTGAGTTTCCCAGTTTTGGTCAGCGTCTGTACGTTTAGTGTACCAATGAATTGCGTTCGCTTAGGTTTGAGGAGTTTTGGGAAGCTCCGATCCTTCCCGGCATGACGTCCTGGTCCCCCAGAAGCCGAATGACCAGGTTCGCCTTCGCTCTTCTTAGCTCTGGCCTGAGGTAGTTGCTTTTTTGCTTGTGCTTCCATCATGCTAAGTTCGTGGTTGATTTTAGCTGGTGGGCGTGAGCCCAGGGCGAGTGAATCGCTGATAATCCATAAAATTCACTCTCATCGTAAGGATTGTTAGTTCATACGGCAGCTGATGTTATGCTGTGGTTTACTGGTGCCTCTTGGTGTTCTGGGCTGAATATTATTTTACGGCTTCGAGCCAACCCTCTTCCTTTACCCGGACTTGGGACCGGCAACAGCAACGACTGAGCTACTCAATCTACCCAGTAGTTGCTGCAGGTGGAGTTATTATTATTATTATTATTATTATTATTTATTATTATTATAACTTTTCCTAATTATTTTGAAGAGGAAGTTTACCAGATGAGGAACATTACAAATTTTCATCGATATTTTTCATAGGATTAAGACTTTTACTAGTTATTTTGAAGAAGATATATGGCAAACGAAGACTAATATTACTGTTGGATAACACCTGTAATTGACTATAATACAAATTTTCATAGATATTTTGTCAAAGAGTTATTTAATAATGAAAATTTTCATAGATATTTTCAAAGGATTATTAATGTTTTTTTCTTAATTATTTCTTAAAATTTAATGTAAGGATATCCATTTTCTTAGTTTAATCCCACTTAGGATAAGTTCCATTAATGTGCTGATGAAGAAACCAATGCGTTTTGAAACATGTACACATAGTCTATAAAATATAGACAATTAAGTGTTTTTATTATTGATTTGGCGAATATATAACATGAGTGTTTTTAATTATTTTATCAATACGGATTTACACAATTTGCTATTATGGCAAATAGTTTTTCTTTTTTTATATTTACCTGGTTATTTAAGCTGTTTAGATCCATAGAATCACATAAAACAAATTTTGATCTGCTGCTGTTTTTCTTGTTCTTCCAAAACTCCATCGTTTCGCTATGACGAACTCGACGTACTTCCGTCCATCGTTTCCCCGTTCTCTTTGGTCGATCTTCACGTGTAACTTCCCAACTGTGTATCTTTTGTCTGAATGTCATTCTGTCTTCGATGTCTGTTGGTGTGATATTGGCACTTCTGAGATCAATTTGGACCTGTGTAATCCAGACTGGTGTCACTTTAAGTTTTCTTAAGTATGTCAGAATTCTCTTTGTTAATCGGTCGTCATTCAGTCTCATGATGTGGCCGTAAAATCTCAGTCGTCGTTTTCGGAAATCTGTCTCGATGTTGAAGTAGTCTATCTCTCTGTGATTGTGTGTAGGACCCAAAGAATTTCCGGATTATTTTTGTCCGCCTTCTTGACATTTTCGAGATCCCCTTTGTAGTTGAGGTTTAAGGTCTTGCTGGCGAAGACTGCCTCGGGTTTAATGACAGTCATGTAGTGTTGAATTTTGCTGTTGATGCTCATGCATCTCCTGTTGTAGATGGGAAGACTGTGTTCATGACTAACATCAATGACGCTCCTCTCCACTTGGAGTTGAGAGAAGCCAAGATACAGCGAGTTAAGTGTTTTAAGTATTTGGGAGAAAAATTGCAGGGCAATAGGTCGGAAAAGGATGCCATCAAAGAGCGGTCTAGAAGAATGGAAATGGCTTATCAACTTACGAAGGATACATACAACAAAAAAGGGTCTATCCTTTGGCGCTAAATCCCGACACTTAAATACTGTTGTCAAACCTGAATGTCTGTGCGCAGCAGAAACACCAGATATGATTGGGAAGGGAGGCCTCGAAGACATCCGGAAGAGAGAAAGAAAAATGTTCCGAAAAATTGAGGCTCAAATATCAGGGATGGAGAGAGGAGACTCAAACCTAACAAAGACAAACCTGAAGACAGAAGGAGTCGTAGGCCTGATGAGAAAAAGGTGAATACAATTTGATGGACACTTGGTGAGGATGAACACTGCCAGATTGACAAAGAGGATTTTTGAATTCTTCAGGAAGAGGAAGACGGAGCCGATATGGTTTCGGGAAGTGAGATTGGACTTGGATCGGATGGGAGTGAAAGAAGAAGACATAATGGACAGAGAGCGATTTAGACGACAGGTTAAGGGGTTTACAGGTTTCCAGGAGACAGGGGAGTTGTCAGTGAGGAAAGGAAGGTCTTACACGGAGGAACAGAGGAAGGAATTGGAGAGAGGAAGAAGTGATATTGGCAAAGAGTGAAGACAACAAATAAAGTAAAAGCTGCCAAACGTGGTCCATAGTTGGCCGTAATGATTAAATAGAATTATTATTATTATTATTATTTTATTATTATTATTATTCTTTCTTCGATTCGGCCAACTAGGAACCACGTCAGTTCAACTGTCTCTTCTTCCGAGCTCTAACTACCGCCCAGTGTTCCCGCATTCGTCTCCGGTGTTGTTCTTTTCTCTCTTGAGACCACGCCTTCCCTGTCTTTCGCTTCGGTTTTCCTGGAAACCTTTCTGCGTACGTAGTTTTTCCTGAAGTGGAACACGCTCCTGTATATCTTTAGGTGAAATTTCCATTTCACGTAGATCTTTCTCAACTTCCGTGAACCATGTCCGTTTGGTTTTCTTATCTTGAAAGTATGTCAATATCCGTTTTGATATCCTGCCTGGGCTCATTCGTGTCACGTGGCTATGAAAGGCAATCCTTCTTCTCCGAATCGTGTCACTGATCTTCTCCACGTGCTTGTACAATTCGTGGTTGTGACGCCTTCTGTACTCGCTGTTTTCTTTGATGGGGCCCAGGATTTTCCTCAAAATCTTCCTTTCTTTAGCCTCTAGTTTTTCCATTAGGCCTTTCTTGTTCATTATTATAGTCTCAGCCGCATACAGAGCCTCTGGTCGAATAACAGTGCAGTAATGTCTAATTTTGGCGTTTAAGGATATCGATCTCTTATTGTAGATGTATTTAGTCAGGTTGTATGCCATTTCCATGTTATTAATGCGTGACACGAAGGCTTCCTTCTCTGATAGGTTAGGCTCTATCCATTCACCGAGGTATTTAAACTTTTCTGCCTTCTGAACCTTTCCTAGTCCGACCTCCAGTTCCCTGGCGCTGATTTTATGTTTGTCATAAATTGTGTCTTCTCAAAGGAGATTTGAAGCCCAGCCTTTAGTGCTTGATTTTTCAGTTGGTTAAGTTGCTCTTCTGCCGTATCAATGGAATCTGAAAAGATCACTAGATCATCTGTAAAGGCTAGGCAGTCGATTGTAAGATTCATATACTTGTACCCTAGCCTTACCTCATTTTCTACCCTTGAATTTTTCATTTCCTTTCGCCATTCTCGGATGACCTTTTCTAACACACAGTTGAAGAGAAGAGGTGATAGACCGTCTCCTCGCCTCACTCCTGTCTTGATTTCAAAGGCATCAGACATCTCTCCTCTGAACTTCACTTTGGAGGTGGTGTTGGTCAGGGTTTGCTGGATAATTGATTGTGTCGTGTTATCTAAGCCAAACTCTTCAAGGATTTGCAATAAGGTGGTTCGATCAATTGAGTCGGACGCTTTCCTAAAATCAACAAAGGTCATCACGAATTCCCTGTTCCTGAGTTTCAGATATGAAAGGATGGACTTCCGATTCATAATCTGCTCAGCACATGATCGTCCCTTTCTGAAACCCCCTTGGAATTCCCCCAGTTGTGGATCTATTTGTTGTTCCGCCCTATTCTGTAGAGCTTTTGAGAGGATTTTGTAAGTTATTGATAGAAGAGAGATGCCACGGTAATTGTTCACTTCAGTTTTCTCCCCTTTCTTATGTAGTGGATGAATTACGGCAGAGTTCCGTCCACTTGGGAGTTTTTCGCTCTCCCAGATCTCTTGAATTATTGCAACAAGCTTGTCGATTACCTTTTCCCCTGCATGTTTCCACAGTTCATCAATTATCAAATCTTCACCCGGTGCCTTGTTGTCCTTCAGCTCTTGGATGATCTTCGTGATTTCAGCCTTCGTAGGGGGGGGGGGGAGGGGACGAATCGGGGTGGATGTTTGGATTTATTTCATACACGAAAGGGGTCTCTGGAGCCTCACAGTTGAGGAGGTTTTCAAAATAACTTGCTAGAATCTGACAATTATCTTTATCATTGTGAGCTAATTTCTCATTGGAATCTTTAAACTGTAGACTTGAGGGGTTGTATTTGTTCAGACTGTGCTTGAAGGTTTTATAGAAGTTACGTGTGTTATTTTTCTGGAAGTCTTGCTCAATCTGTACCAACTGTTCCTTATTAAACATGCGTTTCACGCCACGGATGGTGTATGATGCAGATTTTCTCGCGTTTAGGAAGTTGATCCTGTTCTCTTCATTTTTGTGGCAATTCCATTTCTGCCACGCAACCTGTCTTAGCTGAACTGCTGTATCACATTCATGATCCCACCAAGGATGCTTTCTTGATTTTGTGAGTGGGACAGTCTCCTTTGCTGTTCTCACCATAGCTTATTGTAATCGTTCCCATTTCTCTGGATTTAAGATTATTATTATTATTATTATTATTATTATAGTTTATTGTTTGACAACATTATCACGGCAGATACCGGCTACATTCTCTTTTACAGCCTGGTTCGGCCTTAGCAAGGAACCATCTGTACTGAGATAATTACGATTACACTGTTCAGAGACTTCACATCCATGTCGTGCCCGCATTCTTCACGAGTCTCCTTCATTTGTAGGATGAGCTAAATTCCCATCTGGATCATCGAGCTTCGCTGAGTATTCGGCCAGGGCATTGTCACCAAGGAACTTCCTAACAATATGGCATGTGTTTAACAGAACTGCCTTCTGAAGTTCAATATATATCTGCGGGTGCAGATTCAATATTGATAAACTACTATGGAGAGTTTTCGGTATAACACCAGTACACGATACAATTATTGGGATGGTAGTCACCGAATCAAGTTTCCACATCTGCTTTATCTCAATTGCCAGCTCTGTGTACTTAGATATTTTAGTAGCAGCTGTTGTTTGGATGTTTTGAGTGTTGGGACATGCGATATCTATCAGTAATGCCTCTTTGTGTACTTTATTGATGACAATGATATCTGGCCGGTTGTTACTGACTGCGACATCTGTCACAACTCCTCTGTCCCAATAGAGCTTGTGTGTGGCATTTTCGAGTACTGCAGATGGTGTTTATTTCCAATAGGGGACGGAGCTTTGAAGAAGTTTGTACTTCAATGCCAGTTTCTGGTGGATAATGTTGGCAACTTGATCGTGTCGATGTTTGTAGTCAGTGTTGGCAAGGTGGGAACAACCTGATATGACGTGTTGAATGGTCTCACTACATTTGCCACAGCGGCGACATTTCTCACTCTCTGTTGCTGGATCTGTCACAACTCCTCGGTCCCAATAGAGCTTGTGTGTGGCATTTTCGAGTACTGCAGATTTCCAATAGGGGACGGAGCTTTGAAGAAGTTTGTACTTCAATGCCAGTTTCTGGTGGATAATGTTGGCAACTTGATCGTGTCGATGTTTGTAGTCAGTGTTGGCAAGGTGGGAACAACCTGATATGACGTGTTGAATGGTCTCACTACATTTGCCACAGCGGCGACATTTCTCACTCTCTGTTGCTGGATCTTTTATGATAAATTTCCGATAGCTTCGAGTAGCAACAACTTGGTCTTGGATAGCTACAACAAATCCCTCTGTTTCCGGAAAGAGGACCGAGTGGGTCAGCCATGCGTGCGACGCTAACTTGTCGATGTGAGGCTGGTCCAACTCATGTGGAAACTTCCCATGAAGCGCCTTCTGTTTCCAATTCCCGATCTTGTATTCAGTAGTTTTCATTTCTTGTACTGGTGGATCTAAAGATGACAGATGGAGCGGTGTGTAATTATCATCAGCTGAAGATACAGTGTGATGGAGAGTGGATGTTTCTCCTTTGTTGTGGAAAAATGCACGCAGAGTTGTCACTTGTTTTGTATGAAGGTTCATGATGTCTATCAGTCCTCTACCACCTTCAGACCGAGGTAGAGTCAGGCGCTCTGTTGCTGATTTCGGAAGGTGCATACGATGGCGTGATAAAAGCACCGATGTTTTTCGTTGCAAATCGTGCAGTTCAGTTTGAGTCCACCTGATTATACCAAAGGAGTACGTAACTACGGGCATTGCAAATGTGTTAACTGCCTTAATGATATGTTTAGCGCTAAGTTTTGAAGAGAGAACACTGCGAAGTCGTGAAGTATACTGCTCAGTTATGTTCTTCTTGATATCACCATGTCTGAGACGGGTACTCTGGGCGAACCCAAGATATTTGTACAATGCGCCTTCCTCCAACGGCTGAATACTTCTTTGTCCCTCTCCAGCATGTATTCCTTGTGCAGAGTGCGAGCCTCTAATAACAGTCTGTGTTCTGCACTTATCAAAACCAAACTGCATATGGATATCTGAAGAAAAGCTCTGAGTGATAGAGATGAGATATTGTAGGTGCACTTTAGTTGATGCATACAGTTTAATGTCATCCATGTAAAGAAGATGGTTCATCTTGTACGCTTCACCATGATTACCCTTAATACTAAATCCGTAGTTGCTACTGTTCAGGATTTGCGAGAGAGGATTCAATGCCAGACAAAACCAGAGTGGGCTTAGCGAGTCTCCTTGAAAAATTCCTCGGCGAATCGGTATTAATGAAGATGTTAAACGAGTGCCACCCACTGTAAGTTGGAGAGCAGTGCTCCATGAAACCATTGCGCACTTCAGGAAGTTCACTATAATAGGGTTGACCTTGTAAATCTCCAAGCTCTGTATAAACCATGTATGAGGCACGGAATCGAAAGCTTTTTGGTAATCAATAAAGCAGGCATAAAGATTTCGTGATCTACGACAGGCCTGCTCTAAGGCCACGGCATCAATAGTGAGCTGTTCCTTACATCCTTGAGAATTCCTTCTGCAACCCTTTTGCTCCTCTGCGAGAATGGCGTTTTCCTCACAATGCGCACGAATTCGATTTGCAATAATGGATGTAATGATCTTATAAAAGTTTGGCAAGCAGGTGATGGGGCGATATTTAGATGGATTTGTGATTTTAGAGTCCTTTGGCTTGAGATAGGTTAACCCTCTGGCTAGGAAAACTGGAAATGCAGCAGGATTTTCCAGAAAACACTGTATGTGAATAGCCAGTAAACGGTGGGTACATGTGAGCCTTTTATAGTAGTAATTATGGATCCGGTCAATTCCAGGTGCTTTCCAATTCTGTAGGCTGCTGGTGACCTGGCGTAGTTCCTCAACATCAACGTCTGTATGTGCCATTTGATTTATTCGTCTGGTAGCATTCTCTATTTCCTTAAACCACGGAGCTTCATTGTTGTGTTCTTCCGGCCTAGACCATATTGATGACCAGTAGTCGGTAACACTCTCCACACTGGGTCCTTCTGGAGAATCATTCTGAACTTGAGGTGTCTTTTTCAGGTCTTCATAGAACTTTCTCTCATTTCTCTTGAAGTCATTGTTCTGTTTCTTCCGTTCGGTAGTGTTCTGGTATCTCTTAAGACGCTTAGAGAGGGCTGCAAGTTTTTGTTTATAAGTATGAAGTACTTCTATTATCACTGCGTCCTCGGGGACCTGAAATTCTTCTAATGAGGAGTCCATCATGATCCTTCGTATGCGGTTGTTCAGACGTCTACTTCTCACTCCATTCTTGTACTGTTGCAGTCTGTTCACATTCTGGCGTAGTTGTTCAATGCGTTGTTTTAAGCGTTTTGCCCATGGTGGGTCACTGGGTTTCCTTGCAGCAGACTGTTGGTTTGGACGGCGTGACCTACCCCCATTAATTCGTACTGCAGCTAGTGCTGCACAATAGATAGCAGTATGAACCTCCATGAAAGATTGGTGCTCTTCTAAATAGTTGGGAAGTACGGTTTCGTTCAGTTCTTTCAACACCATGGCAAACTTGCGGGAAGACTGCTGCCTCGGAAGTATTGGACGTTGGGTAGGGTCAGTACCTGCATATTCAAACAGAGCTGAATTAAATTCGTCTTGGAGCTTGGAATGATGGCTTGTTTCCCCATTATGAGGTTCATTTACGTGAGTCGTTTCATTCATGGAGACCTCATTATCAGTATTTATTTGGCTAGTTTCACCACTTGCAGCTGAGGGATATAGTTCATGAGATATCTCCTGTCTGATTCGATCCAGAACAGGGTCGGGAACTAAATGATTCTTAACAATTGCTCTTCTTTGATCCGCGACTCGTTGCTCAGTGATGCTAAACAGAGGATACTGCTGCTTGAAAGCCGCATGCAGTGCTTGGCGGTAGTTTGTTATATCTGTTTCAAGACGAGTTATTCGATAATATGCCCGCATGATATATTCATTCATATAAGATTCCCATTTCATGCGTTTTCTGGGCTTACCTGCGAGAGTGGTTGTATTTATTACAAAGGCACTGCCGTCAGGTGCGGTGCGAGACTCGAGATTTTGTGTACCGCCAATCTCGTCTTGAGCTGCTGGAGCTTCTTCGGGTCTACTGGTGGGTGGACAGCAGCTTGTCATCCCACTGCCACCAGTTTGCGTATTGTCACCTCTAGCGGTGGTTCTAGAGGTAACCTGCCGTATCACAGGCAGTGACATTTCTTAAAGCAAATTACTATTATTGCCTTTCCTGTTGCTTTTTATACCTTCAGACAGGTATTGCCTGGGTATTGCCTTTGATACCTATGGCAAGTTTTACCACACTCCTGTGAATGCCAATGTGTTATTTTGACTGACCGACGCAGATTCTTTGTAAATACGTGATCCAACTGATGCCATTTAACTCAATCCTAACCCTTATTTCGAACTAAATAAACGACATTACACAATTAATATCTGTTATAGGGGCCCAATTGGACTAATTGAGTAAACGGAGTAATAAACACACAATACAGGGCATAGATTAAACTATTTTAAACGGAATATTTGTGGTAATGTTAACCTAACCTGTACCAGCAATTCCTAGGCAACCACGTAAACAAGTTTCATGCACAGACATATGATATCCAAATATCACTATAAAAACCTCGCACAATCACTATTAAACACTGTGTACTGTCAGTAAGTCACTCAAAAACATCTTCCAAACCATAAAACACTGAAGTAGACATTAAATAACTAAACAAACTATATAAATAGGAGGAGCCTCGATCCGATCAGCCTCACCAAGTCACAGCCTTCTATTATTATTATTATTAGTATTATTATTATTATTATTATATTACACGAGATAAGCACGAAATTTTCGTACCAAACGATATTGACAAGATAATTAAAAACATTAAGATAGTTTCAAAATATTATTCAACCAACCATTCTAGTAATGAAAATTACAGAAGACGTCCAATAGTTTCGCAACGGGAACAAGTTGAAATTATCACACATATAATCCAGGATTGTAGGGATGATATTGATATAGATGAGCGATTTCAAATCGAGAAACACCTCCACAAGACCCATTTCATTTTGAGAATTCTTTGAATCATGACAATAAAATTGTTATGCATATAACTTTAGAATTTTGTTTTCTGATTTTAATACGAGTAATCTTTTCTTAATTAATAATGCAAGGACTTAAGTATTATTTATAATGTCATTGTTTCATAAAAAGTACATAATTACAGAAATGTGTAAATTATTAGAATCAAATAAAAGAAAAAGAAAAGATCTCCAGTATGCTGATGACAATGTCAACTTTGCAAATTCAGATGAAGATCTTCAAACCACCCTGAATGTGTTCAATGAGCCATACAGAAGTATTGGTCTGGACATAAACACCAATAAAACACAGGTTCTTCATCAGCCTACATCACATGACAGGGCTACTGCTCCTGCTATCATGATTGATGGACATAAACTAAAGAATATAGATCATTTTTCCTATTTGGGTAGTCACCTATCAACAAATGCGAACATTGACGCTGAGATTCAACACCTCCTCCAATGTGCCAGTGCAGCCTTTGGTCGTTTGCTCGTTCGCGTGTTTGACAACCACGACATTAGCCTTTTAACAAAATTACACGTTTATCAAGCTGTTGTAGTTCCCACTTTGCTTTATGGCTGCGAAACCTGGGTTACTTACAGAAGGCACCTCGTATCTTTAGAAAAATATCATCAACGATGCCTTAGAAGAATTCTTGGTATTAAATGGCAAGACCGGCGCACTAACACAAGTGTTTTAGAGGAAGCTAGCACTATTAGTATAGAGGCTCTCAATATAAAACACCAACTTGGATGGACAGGACATGTAGTTCCCATGCCTGAGTCCCGCCTCCCAAAACAAATCTTATATTGCCCGCTGAATGTCGGTCAGAGAAAGCAGGGTGGGCAACAAAAACGCTACAAAGGTGTTCTGAAGACCAACATGAAGAAAATGTCAAATTGATACAGGTAACTGGGAAGCTGTCGCATCCGACCGATCAGAGTGGCGCCGCTACGTCCATCAAGGCCACTTGTTCTTCGAACAAGAGAGAAGAAGGCTTCAGGCTGAAAAAAGAAATGCCAGAAAAAAGCGCATGATTCGCAGAATGATCAACCCCCAAGATCCTTGTGTGCCAATATTGTGGAAGAGTCTGTGGTTCTCGGATCGGACTGTACAGTCACCAAAGAACTCACGCAATATGATTAGGCCTAATATTGGTTTACAGCGAAGATTTACATAACCGTATCTTGGAAGACAATCATACTCGTATCACGAGTGATAGCCTAAATAACAATAATAATAATAATAATAATGTCTCCTCCCCCATGGACTTACACCTTTTCCCACAATGAATTTCGTCTGGAAACTTTTAGAACAGGGGATTCCGAGGGATACCTGAGCTGGGTCCCTTTTCTATTTTTCATTGATTTTGGAATGTGCCCTCTAAATTAGCTGATTTCAATCCATTGTTCATATATCTTTGAATAGTTTAAAAGCGGATCATCAGTAAAAAAGAGACCACAAATCCCCGTGCTCTAAACTCACACAAAAAGTAGAGTGAGGTAATCAAAACAAAACTTGTGGTATTTTGCATTAGCAAGGCTCCACTGTTGGTGGAAATTCTAAAAAATCATTTTACTTTGAAAGGTTGGTATAATCTATTTGGAAGCCTTCATAGGGAGGTTATGGCTATTTGAGCTTTTAGTTCTCGCAGTAAAGAGGCGCAGGTGTGCTTCATGAAAAGGGAGGGAGCGCGCAGTTCGCTACTCCTGTGGGGGTCCAGGCGGGGACAACAAGAGCCCGCTGATGATCCAGCTTGGTGTCCTAGGTGAAGCCCCACACAAGACACGGCAAAAACCTAGGGGAATTGCTGAGTTTAAATTTTACTTTGAGTATCTTAAATGAAAATATAATTATGACTTTTGGTTAAACATTTGAAGTAATTTCAGCGCCTTGTAAACATATTTATTGCATTTTTTTCGTGTGGTCTCCTGAGAGGCCAAGTGCAGGTCTTTCGAGTCGACGCCCGTGGGCGACCTGCACGTCAGGATGAGAGATGGATTGGATGAAGATGAATGAAATTGGGCAAGGATGTGGAAGGTCAAAAGGTATCGTCCTAGCATTTGCCTGGTGTTGAAAATGGGAAACTACGGAAAACCATTTCAAGGACGGCCGACGGTGGGGCTCGAACCCACGCGTCTACCGAGTCAGCAGATAGCTTGGCCCCATGACCTAATGCTGCGCTTTAGCCAGCGTAGCCATTCTGTCGGTATTTATTGCATTCAGCCACGAGAAGTAAAAAACTGACGTGTTAATAGTTTCACATCTCTGTATGAAGTTGTTAGGCTGAAGAAGGTCCCAACGAAGGACTGAAAACATGTTCCTAATAAAGAAGAGTGCATAATTATTGAGTATTAGCAGGTGTCAACAATTTAATTTATATAACGAAATTAATAAGTAGAACCAAGCGTTCTTGTAGACATAGATTTAATAACCTAAGTGTAAAGGAACTGATGATGATCGCTTGACGAAACTGGTCATCCAAGAGTAGCCTATTTACTAACCTCGTGTAATTTTTTCAGGATTATGGAACCAGTCATTACAATTGAATCGGTCGGAGCTGAGAAGCATTAAGTCAAATATGGTCTTTTTTTAAGAATTAATATTTTCAAGTAAAGGCCCAAGGGCCTTGGAACGGCATAGGAAAGAATTAATTCAGCCTTCTGTTTAAGCTACGCTCAAAACTTATTAATCAGGAGAAAAAGCACGGAAGTTCACTGGCAAGGCAAAATCCATCACTAAGCAATTTGTTTTGTGGGTTTAAGCCAGAAATCGTCATCTTGGCCGACAAGCCTGAGAATTTAAATGAGTTTTTGAATGGTATGGACTCCGTCTTACGGAAGGAATTCATGATGAAAATTAATAAATGTAAAACAAAAATACTGGAATGCAGCCGAAATAAATCAGAAACCTCTATGGAGATCAAATTGGCAGGTGAAAAGCTGAAGGAAGTAGGAGACTTCTGTTACTTAGGAAGCAGAATAACCAGTGATGGACGAAGCAAAGAGGATATAAAAAGTAGGTTGGCTCAGGCAAGGAAAGCCTTTCTACAAAAAAGGAATCTGTTGACATCGAATATAGATTTAGGTATTAGGAAGTCATTTTTGAAAGCCTTTGTCTGGAGCGTGGCGCTCTATGGAAGTGAAACTTGGACTATTGGTGCAGCAGAAAAAAGGAGAATTGAAGCATTTGAAATGTGGTGTTACAGGAGAATGATGAAGATCAGATGGGTAGATAGGGTTACAAACGAAGAGGTATTAAGGCGAGTGGGAGAGGAGAGATGTTTCTGGCGACTGCTAATGAAGAGAAGAGATAGGTTGGTAGGACACATACTAAGACACCCAGGAATAGCAAGCTTAGTTATGGAAGGAAGGGTCGAGGACAAGAACTGTAGGGGTAGACCAAGGTTAGAATATGTTAAACAGATAGCCTCGGATGTAGGGTGTGGTAGCTATGTAGAGATGAAACGATTGGCTCAGGACAGGGAGGCATGGAGAGCTGCATCAAACCAGTCAAAAGACTGAAGACTCAAACAACAACAACAAGCCAGAAACCACTTCTACGTGTAGTGTGATCAGAGGAGAAAAGCATTAAGTCAATGACTCGCTGCCTTTGAGCGCCGTATTCCGTACTTAATGTTGGCCACACTGGAATATTCCCGCGTGTTACAGTGCTATTGTAAATTACATTTGTATGGGGTTTACGTGGTTTTTTTTTAATAAAATAACAAGTGAAATATTCATGCTTTATGACGCACTAAACTGACCACGGAGTTGAAAGGCATTAAGTGACGTTTATTAAATTAAAATTGATATTCCGCTAACACAAATATAACCTGAACAGTTGCTTCACAATATAGATGACTAATATAGTGTGTTTGTTAAGTTCTGTTCTATCAATGACGTTTTATCTGTCTCGTGGAAAGTAGTGGAAACTGACTTCAGCTCCGACCAGTTCAATTGGGTACAATCGTGTAGACCGACTAAAAAACATTAAATTTCGAATTCATAATTATGACTGTAGTGGTGTTTGTAATTATAGTTATTATGGTCGGGAATGGGGTGTCGCGAAGAAAGCGACCAGCGAATTTAGCGACCAGCGAACTAAGCGACCATCTCGAAATTTTACCAGCGCTTCGAAGGTCAACACTTCTGTGAATTTAGCGACCACCACGGAATTTTACTAGTTAGTGGGACATAAAGCCAAAAACATTATTATTATTATTATTATTATTATTATTATTATTATTATTATTATCATTATTATTATTTGTAATGTTTTAAAAAGCAATATTTACATATATAAACATATACAGAGAGTTTTTATGATCGTGAACTTAATCCAACTTTTGAAGGTACGAGAGGGTTTGGAGACATGCCATTACGCCACCCGTTTCTTCATACTTCTTCATTGTTTTTCAATACCCGCATCCATTTTTCTGTGTTTGAGTTTTCTTCGCTTTTCTTCCAGATTCAGTTGTAATTTCATATACATGCATGCTGAGTTTTCAGCTTCGGTCTTTAAGCATTGGATCAGTTCTTTGATTCTGGGGTTTAGTTAGTTATTGTTGTTTTAAGGGGTGGAACTACGAGGTCATCTGCCCCTATTCTGGGGTTTGGTCTTTGAAACATACTATTTTGTTTATTGTTTCACTCTTCAACTACATTTGTGGTCCTATGTCGGCTACTGTGGCAGTTCCATTGCTGTATGTCATTTTGCAAATTTTCAATCCAATTTTCAATGAAATAATCAAAGAACGCAGTTACCTTCTCACTTTCTGGTTTCAGGGAGTAGATCTCCAACCAGCCATCGGAGACATCATCGGGCTTTGTTAGTTGTAGTAAGTTCCATAATAGCAAACTGATAAACAACTGATAGCACAAACCAACAAAACACTGACACAACTAATTAACTAAATCACACGATCTTCAGGTTACGACGGATAGAACAGTTATGGTGAGAGTGATACAATATCAGAATTAGGGGCAGGTCTAGCTATAAACCGGTTGGGAATATCCCGGTTGAATGACTTCGGGCGATGTGATGGGCATGAGTCAGAGTAGCTTGGCCACTTAGTTCGCATATTCCGTGCTGGTCGTTTAATTCGATGGTCGCTTTGTTCAGGTATTCCGGGAATGGGGTAGGAACCCCGGGACTTGAAATGAAGTACTATCCCAGCATTTTCCTAGAGGGATTGTGGGGAAGAACAACACTCAGCGTAGTCGCTGTCCGTGACGGGATGCTTGGCATGGTGGATGAGTGGTTATCGTGTCGGACTACCAACCACAAGCTTGCAGGTTCGCTCCTGGCCGTGGTAAGTGTTTTTATTTTTTAAAGGTGACAAAATCACGACACGCATGTCATACGTTGGTTGGTTGGTTGGTTGGCTCCTCAGTTTAGGGGCTGCGACAACGCGGTCATGTAGCCCCGTGTACTTTGGGTGTGTGCCGAATCTGTCAGATAACCGGTGTTAATTGTGATGACTGTATTAGTGTGTGTTATCTGTTTTTATAGGTAAATTCAAGAAAGGACTGCAGACTTTGAATTTTTCAAATAGTTCCTACTTTTGCCGCCAAACGCCACAGTCAACGACTAATAGTTCAGAACTTAGCTACTAGACGCCACCGTAGTCGGCTCCTGGCAACGAACGTAGGAACCTAAGAGCGTTGTTTACATTCTTAACCTATATATAATTTAGCTTCACACAGGTGTAATTAGTGGAAGGTTCTTTAACATGCCATAAATCTCTGACATGGGACCGCCGGCTTTACTTCCCCTCCGAAGGAAGGCATACGGAGGGATTTTTAACGCTCTTAAAAAATCCGACGACTTCGGCCGGGTTTGAACCCGCGATCTTGGGCATAGAAGCTCAGCATGCTACCGACTACGCCACCGAAGCCGCTCATGTCATACGTTGTTGGCATGTTAAGGAACCCATTTGGAGTAGGCCGTGTTCATAATGGCAAAATAAATCTCGGGATTTTCCGCCAATACAAAAGTTCCTCCTATCTCTACTAGAAAGCGCTATAGTGTCAAGGAGCTTAGACATCTAACCTCCTTGACTTTCATAGCGCTCCAAGGAACAACAAAATTCTACATGCAAGCTTCTCAATGGGTGTCAAATAACAAACCTTGCACCCGGCACCCGAGGCCATATATTATTATTGTTATTATTATAGTAACGGGATTTGAACCTCCTGTCTTTGGATTTAGTGCAGCTCTCCATTGTGGTCGTATTGACCGTTCTACCACCACGGGGGTTCAACAGATTGTAAGCGCAACTGGAATACTTCATCCACGTACAAATACCCTTAATAGCATTTACACGCTTCTAATTGAGCGATTAAAACGGCATAATTAACGATTTAATTTATTATAATTGTCAGTGGTGCAGTTAATGTATGAACGAGTGGACAAATCGCACAGTTAAAGAGATTCTATGAATCCATTTTACCAGGCATTAAAGTGTCACAGGACATAATCGTCCTGCGTACAGGCAATGACATTAATAATATTATTAATAATTAAAGCCCGAATAGTTATGTGTTCAAATATTTTTATGTTTGACGATGTCGAAATGTAAATATTATACGTCAGAAAAATGCATCATAACGATAGTCATTATCGTACTGTTTTTTATTATGAGACAGTTTCTCCAGCCAATCAGAGCTCATTCATTGACCAATGAGATAAGCTTACCTTCGCGCATGCACTCAAAATCCAACATGTCGGACATGAATTACGTGATTTGAAAGTTCAAATTGGATATCGGATCAACCATTGTAGTTACAATCCCAAACACAAAGACAAAATCAGCACGAACCTTTACGGTAACAAGAAAATACTATGACATATGCAAGAAATTTATGAATCTACGTCCAGAAGTTAGCAACACATCATCCTTCTATATAAATTACCGACATGGAAAGAGCACCGTCCCATATGTTCGCGTAAATAAACTGGCGAATATGAGACAAGAAATAGCACTGTACCTTAATATCCCCAACTCCAATCTCTACACAGCGCTTTGCTTTCAAACGACTTTGGTGACAATATTAGTGTATGCTAGTTCTGATCGGCACTAGACGTCATGCAGTCTGTAAACAATAGCATTGCCAAGCAAAGTAAATAGTCTCTGCTTTCGAAATTCTTTGACCCACGCATGCGCACGGCGTGCCACAAGCTCGGCCAAGGCCACTGCAGCAGCGGATAACAAAACCGCCGCTTGGCGTTCTTATTTTACACGAAAGGCGATGTAGTACAACGATTGCTTCCACAAAGTTTCAAGATAGGTTTCGATCTGTCTTACCTGATAATTTCCTTGTTAATTGGCCGGAACGAAGCAATAAGAAGAAGAATAACTAGTGGACCTATGCACGCAGTCTCGCATTAGTATAAACCACCCGCCCAGTTTCATTGGTATGGGGCTCGACGTGGCACAGTTCTGACAGGTCTATCGTCTTGTTTACTTGTTTAGACGCTCCTTATAAACAAATGAATTTGTTGATGGTATATTCGCCTTCACGGCCAAGGAATTAAAACTCAGCAATTTCATATGACTGTAGTAGTGTTGAAAATCCACAGCCTGCTTCCAGTCTCCGACCGGGTCAGGAATGGAATGAATGAAGCCCCCATCTAGCGGCGAGGATATGAACTGTGCCGGCTGCCGAGGCCTGACGCACTCCTCTGGGGCAATGATTAAATGAATGACAGATGAAATGAAATGATAGTGGAGAGTGTTGCTGGAATGAAGTAGTGTTAGTAATTATAATTATTATGCTCCAATCACGGACACCAAAAGCCCACTGATGAGCCTATCTTGGTGTCCCTAGGTGAAACCCCGCACAAGACAAATGTTGGAAACGTCCTTAAATTAACTTAATCATGAACAAGTAGTTCCGTGAAGAACTATACAGCCTATTTTCATGTATCCTACTAATGTTAATTGCCTCTATCAACATACAAAATTCCAGTTTGAAGGTTGTGATAGATTCGTAGATATTGATAACCGTCTAAATATTTCAGATGGTCGCCAGGTTGGATTTTTATTTTTGTACTATTACATTAAGATTGTTGTGTACGTGTGGTATTAAAACTTCAATCGCATGATTAGAACACAAGAAGTAAAAACGAGATTTTATCATTTCGCACAGCTGCCATCTTGTGATTATGCAAGCAATTGAAATAAATTAGATGCCAGTGGATTAACATTTGTATAAGCATTTAACGTGCAACGTTTCACTGCACTCGGATAGTTAATTCGCGAGAAACGTCCATTTAAATATTTATACTTCGCGTCGCCGCCATGTTGGATTAGTGCTCACCAGGTTACTGAAAGTCCTATAGGTGAACTTAAGTTCATAGCCCCTATGAACGTAAAAAAAATCAGTTTGATTGCTATAATAGATTCGTAGATATTCAGAGCCATCTAAATATTTTGGTTGGTCGCCATGTTGGATTGTTAAATGTATAGGCCATAGAGTCATGTACCATTAAAGGAAAATTATTGCTTAGGTTCATTATTCATACTTTCACTTCGATAGCATGATTACGACACAAGAAATAAAAACTTAATTTTAAAATTCGCACAGCCGCCATCTTGTGGTTATTTAAACAATTTAACTTAAGTAGATACCAGTGCATTACAATGTGTATAAACATTTCCAGTACCAGATTTCATTGCGTTTGGAACATTAAATCGCGAAAAAGTTCTATTTTAAATTTTCCAATTCGCTTGGCCGCCATGTTCGTTTTGTATTTAACCGGTTTTTGAAAGTCTTATAGGTGAACTTCCAGTAGTGCCCTTTATCTCCGCACAATATTTCAGGGTGATACCGCTAATAGTTTCAGAGATATAGAATGCCGGTGAAATATTTCGCACATCTGCCATCTTGTGGTTATGTAAACAATTGAACGAAGTTAGTTGTCGGTGCATTACAATGTGTATAAACATGTACTGTACCAAGTTTTATTGCGTTTGTTTGGTTAAATCGCGAGAAACGTCTATTTAAAAGTCGCAAATTCGCGTGGCCGCCATGTTGGTTTTGTAGTTACCAGTTTTTCAAAAGTCACATAGGTGAACTTCTAGAAGTTCCCTTTATCACAGTAAAAAATTCCAGGGTAATATCGGGAATAGTTTCGGAGGTATTGAATACTGGTGAAATATTTCGCACAGCCACCATGTTGGATTGGTGAGACTTAACAACATTTGAAGGGCACGGTCGGGGTCGTCTGGAATAGTGCTATGAACTTACCGAGTTTCATTGAAATCGCTCCAGCCGTTTAGATGTTATTAGGGACACACACACGCACACACACACACACGCACGCACACACACACACACACGGACAAAAGGTGATCTCATAAGCCTATTTTTTAAAATTGAAAATAGGCTAAAAATATGACATGTCATAACGATCCGATCCCTAGTTTTAGGGTAATTCATAGATTAACATTTGGACACCAATGTTTTTAATATATACTGTACGTTAATTTTAAGATTAACAGATAGTAACAAATATGAATAGTAATGCAGCCACCTTCTATGCACAAGTTAGAACAATACCGTGGGATAATAAGGCGCCCAGGAAGTGTTAACATATACTGTTTAAGACATACTACATCCCAATTCTAACTTACGGAGTAGAAACATGCAGCATGTCCAGAAGAGAAGAAAGTTGGATTCATACATCCGAAATGAAGTTTATAAGAACAATGATTCAAATGACAAGGAGAGACAAAGTAAGGAACGAAACAAACAGGTCAGAGGTTGGCATAGATATCAGTGCTACAAAATATTTGCAGAAGCAACGATTAGGATGGTATGGGCATCTTCAAAGAATGGGAGATGAGAGGACACCAAACGCTTATTTCAACAAGATTATCTCAGGAAAAAAAGACCAGTAGGGAGACCAAAGAAGAAATGGTTGGACCAAATCAAGGATGATCTTGAAGACAAAGGGCTATATTGGAGAAGGACCCATGAAGACCAACGTTTCATGGACAGGAAAAGGTGGCGAGGGCTCGTTAACAGCACCCGGGGGACTGGAGCTGGAATTTGATGATGATGATGATGATTTCATTAATTTTGAAATCGTCTTATAAATTCTATTTTCTAGCCTAATATTTTTATTAACATTATTTTATTTCATTCTACTAATGAAAATGAAAATCCACAGCCTGCTTCCAGTCTCCGACCGGGTCAGGAATGGAATGAATGAAGCCCCCATCTAGCGGCGAGGATATGAACTGTGCCGGCTGCCGAGGCCTGACGCACTCCGCTGGGGCTATGATTAAATGAATGACAGATGAAATGAAATGAGAGTGGAGAGTGTTGCTGGAATGAAATATTGACAGGGAAAACCGGAGTACCCGGAGAAAAACCTGTCTGCCTCCGTTTTGTCCAGCACAGATCTCACATGGAGCGACCGGGATTTGAACCACGGACCCAGCGGTGAGAGGCCGGCGTGCTGCCGCCTAAGCCACGGAGGCTTCCATTCTACTAATAATTAATTAAAATTAATTTCGTCCATGTTTGAATTTAAAACCTCAAGTGGTATATTATCAACAAAGTTTCGTTCGCAATTACTTTAGTTATTTATAACAACACCGCTGAAGAAGGCCATAATACGACCGAAATTGGTACATTTTATTTAATTTATATAATTTAATTATTTATGACTAAGGTGTAAAAAATTCATTAAATGTCAACTGAATACCAATATATATAGTATTGTGTCACTCAACACCAGTTGTATACACAACCAACATTAACACAGCATCAGTCATGACCAGAAATTCCTTCATTTACATCCGACTGTCATCTCGCTCCAGATTCAGTAATAAGATCTTGATTTATAACCTCCTAACTATCCCTTACGACCTCCATGAATAATGCATCTTTATAGTATCGATTACAAGAAAGAAAATGTCAGAGAGAAAATGAATTATGATGTTCAAAATATCAATGTATTCATTTGTAATTATCATCAACTCCTTCATTTCCCCTCTTCGTATCAGTTGGTTCTAGTCTTGCCGAGTTAAATTGACCTTGTACCGTGATACAATCCCTAATTTTACCTTTAATCAACCCTATCTATTGGTGGGTTTTCTAATCATAATAGAACGTTAGCAAACCTGGAGTCTCTAAAAGAGTATATAGCGCGCGTGCAGTCGCGTGATGAGAGTCAATTGTTCAGTGGGGAGCCAACAAGATGGCGGATGGTGAAGGGGGTGGAAGGGAGAGGCAGGGATGCGACATCTGTGTGCCAGGTACGAAGTAGAACAGTGCTGTGTAGCACGGCAGCAAACAGTTCAAACTTCTGGTTGAAAACATTGCTTTGTAATGAAGACATTCTCCAACAGTATTATTAGGGACATAGAAAATACGTCGCATAACGAAACTTAACAATGCAATTAAGAAACAAAACAAGTCTTAATGAAGGAAGATATAATCTCGCAATATTTCGTTGACATATTCTGAGAAATGTCAGTGAGGTTTGGGGATATCACGTGATTATGCGGATACACTGATAGTACCAAATGAAACAGGAATTGAATCGTTAGTATAAAACCAAGTCCCCGATTCTTGGATGTCACGGGTAAACTCGAGAACCTCTGGATTGATTTTGATGCGGTTTTCACCATTCTGTAATATAAAGGATATCTCGAGGAAGGTTGCTGTAGATAATTATTTATTTATGATCAAAGGAAGCCAAGCAGTAACGATTTCCGTGAAAAAAGTCGGGAAAAGAACAGCCATCAATGCGCTTTTTAAGCTGATGCTAGGCAAACAGTTAATAGTACATTATGCAACGAGCCTATAATGGCTATAATTAAGACACGAGTATGTTTATAAAACGAGCGTACGCGAGTTTTATAATTTCCATACGAGTGTCATAATTACCATTATAGGCGAGTTGCATACGACTGTTTATGTTCGATGATAATTATAACTTTATTATATGTTTTAACATAAATATTCATAAATATCTGTTCAGTCACTACAATGTTGTGATCGGGTGCTGCGGTGGGTAGTATATCTCTGTTTTCCAAGCTCTCTGGACAACCGACGCATGCGCTCTGTGTGCTTCAATGCCATATGTTCAGATTGTGCACCAGTATTCAGTAAAACTGTTACCGAAGTCGTTTCAATACAACGCGCTGTGTAGAAATTGGATTTGGGGATATTAAGGTACAGTGCTATTTCTTGTCTCATATTCACCAGTTTATTTACGCGAACATATGGACGGTGTACTTTCGGTAATTTATATAGACATGTTGGATTTTGAGCGCATGCGCGAAGGTATCCTTATCTAATTGGTCACACAACTGTTTCTTGAGCTCTGATTGGTGGGAGAAACTGTTTCATAATGAAAAATAGTGTTATAATGAGCCTCTTTATGATACAGTTTTCTGACACATAATAGTTAGGGTCGAATATAAAAATATCTATACACTATGAGTGTAAGAATTGTTCAGCATGAAAAGTTCTACAAAAAAGTCCGCGAGAGTATATCTCTATCTTCAATACATCGCCCACTATAAGGCTTTTTACGTTATCATTCCTTCCAACAATCTCCATACAATTACTGAGATAACTGTTCCCGGGCGAATCCGGGGCGGGTTGCTAGTGAGATTATAAATCAGGGGAGAGGTGTGCCTTCCCTGAGGAGGTGAAAAGAGGTTAGTGCAGGGCCGTTTCAAGGTTCTTTTTGGCACTTGTGAGATCAGGGTTTGACACCCCTCTCTAACTTTTTCGTCATGTAATTAAAGGGATGTAATAATTGTATTGTTTGTTACAAATTGAAATAAATAATTGTGTTTTGAATTTGCACTAAATGAAAAATTGAGTAATAGAATACCAAATACTGTATCAAAAAAGACTTTTATGTTCGACCCTCACTATTATGTGTCAGATAACTGTATCATAATGATGGTCATTATAACACTGTTTTCCATTATGATACAGTTTCTCCAGCCAATCAGAGCTCGTTCATTGACCAATTACGTAACGATAACTTCGCGCATGCGCTCAAAATCCAACATTGTCGGACATAAACACAACATCGAACTATAATAAATTACCGACATGGAATACCCACCGTCCATATGTTCGCGTAAATAAACTGGCGAATATGAGACAAGAAATAGGACTGTACCTTAAAATCACCATCACTAATTTCTACACAGCGCATTGTCTTCAAATGACACCGGTGACAATATTACTGAGGGACGGCTGATGTAAACATATGGTTGCATATGGCATTGCAAGCCCACAGAGCGCATGCGTCGGTCGTTCAAAGCTCTTGAAAGACAGAGATATAACACCTAACGCTCGCTCTGCGATCACAAAATTCCAGTAGCTGACTCTCAACAGATATTTATGAATATTTATGTTAAAACATATAATAATGTTATAATTATCGTCGAACATAAACAGTCGTATGCAACTCGCCTATAATGGTAATTAAGACACTCGTATGGAAATTATAAAACTCGCATACGCTCGTTTTATAAAAAATACTCGTGTCTTAATTATAGCCATTATAGGCTCGTTGCATAATGTACTATTATGTTCGACCCTGACTATTATATGTCAGAAAACTGTATCATAATGCTGGTCATTATAACACTATTTTTCATTATGAAACAGTTTCTTCCACCAATCAGATCTCAAGAAACAGTTGTTTGACCAATAGCATAGCACCTGCGCTGAGTTCCACGTCCTTCTAATTTAAATTTCACTGCCTGGCCTGGTGTCATAGTAGGGTAATCGAGGAGGCCATGGTCAAATACAAGGCATTCTCTGCGTCTCATGCGCTCTGTTCAGTACATAAAACTGGCGAAATATCGACAGATATTTATGAATATTTATGTTCGAACATAAAATAGTTATAATAATTATCGTCGAACATAAACAGTCGTATGCAACTCGCCTATAATGGTAATTAAGACACGAGTATGTTTATAAAACGAGTGTATGCGAGTTTAGGCTCGTTGCATAATGTACTATTAAAACCCTACTTTTCTCGCCTTAACCCTTCATAGGGCTTTTTTTTTACTTTAATTTATTTTATTTATTATAAATATTAATAATGTTATTTTTGTTTCTCCAATTTTAATATTTATGTATTTAATTTATATTTTCAATTTATGTTCTTATAGATTTAATTTTGATATTGTTATTGAATTAATTAATTAACTAATTTCGAATTGATTTTTACAATTATTTTGATTTTTTTTTATAGTTAGGCTATGTTTATTATTTTAATTTTTATATTTCTTTTATTATTGTACTTTTATTTTATTTCTATATTTATATTTTATTTTTACACTTTAATTGATTTTAGTTTTATTTTTATTTTTTATTTTATCCAACACATTACGTCAAGTAGATACGTATAATAATAATAATAAAAATATTTGAAAATTCTCCGAAATTTGGCTGAAAGATTCAACTATCAGCATCTTTGAAAGCATAAACTGTCCTTATGGCAGGTGGTTAACATAGAGACCACTATCCCATAAAGAATTAAGCTTGGCAAAGTCTTTCAAATTTGAATCAGTATGAATAGTGTTTAAATTTGGTCTTCAATTGCCAATGTTGCCATTCCAATATTCCAAATGATGTTGAGAAATAATCTATACTAATATAATAAAGCTGAAGAGTTTGTGTGTTTATGTGTTTGTGTGTTTAAACGCGCTAATCTCTGGAACTACCAGTCCGATTCAAAAAAATCTTTTTTTATATGATAGCCTGATTCAAGAGGAATAGTTTAGGCTATGTAGCATTAGGCTACACCTCTCAGGTGACCTTCAAGATTGATTTTTGTTCAGTAAGTCGGTAGAACAAGTGCTCCCGAACAGCTCTATCCGCATGCGCTAGTGTTATGGTTAGTGATTCGTACATCGTTCCACTTATCTGAACCAAAATTTGTATACTTACCCTTTGGAACCCTGCGAGTAACACTGTATACGTGAAATTTATGACAGACCAGTCCATTCCCTGCATTTAGGCCCTTTGACACAAATCTACACCGTTTCACCGATCTGAACCAAAATTTGTATACTTACCCTTTGGAACCCTGCGAGTAACACTACCTACATGAAATTTTGACAGACCAATCCATTCCCTGCATTTAGGCCCTTTGGCACAAATCTACACCCTTTCACCAATCTGAACCAAAAGTTGTATACTTACCCTTTGGAACCCTACGAGTAACACTGTTTACATGAAATTTCGGACAGACCACTCCATTCCCTGCATTTAGGCCCTTTGGCACACATCTATACCGTTTCATCGATATGAACGGCAATTTGTATACTTACCCTTTGGAACCCTGCGAGTAACACTGACTGCATGAAATTTTGGACAGACCCCTCCATTCCCTGCATTTAGGCCCTTTGGCACACATCTATACCGTTTCATCGATATGAACGGCAATTTGTATACTTACCCTTTGGTACCCTGCGAGTAACACTGACTGCATGAAATTTTGGACAGACCCCTCCATTCCCTGCATTTAGGCCCTTCATCACAAATCTACACCGTTTCTCTTAATTGCACCAAATTTTACATACACTTTGAAACCCTGCTGGTAACACTGTTCACTTGATATTTTGGACAACGCTCCCCATTCCCTACATTTAGAATAACAGACAAAATGAACTTGAAAACCACGTATTAAGGTCCTAGAACCATTCATGTCCGTAGTAGTGTAACTGTAAGAGTATTTTAATAAGTCTGTTGTTGACGAGCATTTCGGGCTGCATCACGTCACCACTACCAGTGTTCGGGTGCAGAATTGCGAAAATAGTTGCATCTTGCGCTGTTTATAAATTGCAGCCACGGGGGGTAATTAGTGCAAAAAGATTTCTTAGGCCCCTTTAAACAGTTATCATCATGACAATACCGACAGTAGTGGCTACGCTGGCTAAAGCGCAGTGTTAGGTCATGGGGCCAAGCTCTCTGCTGACTCGGTAGACGCGTGGGTTCGAGCCCCACCGTCGGCCGTCCTTGAAATGGTTTTCCATGGTTTCCCATTCTCAACACCACGCAAATGCTGGGACGGTACCTTCTGGCAGGCCACGGCCGCTTCCTTCCACATCCTTCTCCACTTTTATTCCCCTTAATCATTTCCATCTCTCATCTCGACGGGCAGGTCGCCCACGGGCGTCGAATAGAAAGACCTGCACTAGGTCCCTGAGGAGACCACACGAAAAAAAAAATCATGACAATATTATGCCCCTGTATAAGTGCAATGGTGTTGGAGCAGTACATTGAGGTTATCAGCTGCAATAAGCGTTGATGCTTTCAAATTTACCTTCATTTGGGTGGTCGCGATTACGTTTCCGTCAAGATGGCGGTGATATAAAACATGAAACTGACTTGGCCTTTTCTAGTGCTACCTCTGTACCAAATTTCGTTCAATTCGGTTTCACCGTGTTCGAATTAATAGGGGGAATCAATTTTCACACAAAGATGGCCGCCATCCGCAAAATATTAGGCTAATGACCTATTAATTTGGGTCAAAGGATGCTCCTTCCATAATGGTATGTTGATGCAAAATTTGGTAGAGATCGGATGATTAGGTTAATCGTAATTTGATTTAAGCTTTGAATATTTGTGTGGCCGCCATTACGTTTCCGTCAAGATGGCGGCGATATAAAACATGACACTGAGGTGCCCTTTGCTAGTGCTACCTCTGTACCAAATTTCATTCCATTCGGTTTCACCGTGTTCGAATTAATAGGGGTAATCGATTTTGACACAAAGATGGCCGCCATCCGCAAACTATTAGGCTAATGACCTATTAGATTTGTCAAAGGATGCTTCCTCCATAAAGGTATGTTGTTGCAAAATTTGGTAGAGATCGGATGATTAGGTTAGTCGTAATTTGATTTAAGCTTTGAAAATTTGTGTGGCCGCCATTACGTTTCCGTCAAGATGGCGCGATATAAAACATGACACTCGGGTGCCCTTTGCTAGTGCTACCTCTGTACCAAATTTCATTCCATTCGGTTTCACCGTGTTCGAATTAATAGGGGTAATCAATTTTGACACAAAGATGGCCGCCATCCGCAAACTATTAGGCTAATGACCTATTAGATTGGTCAAAGGATGCTCCCTCCATAAAGGTATGTTGTTGCAAAATTTGGTAGAGATCGGATGATTAGGTTAGTCGTAATTTGATTTAAGCTTTGAACATTTGTGTGGCCGCCATTACGTTTCCGTCAAGATGGCGGCGATATAAAACATGATACTGGGGTGCCCTTTGCTAGTACTACCTCTGTACCAAATTTTGTTCCATTCGGTTTCATCGTGTTCGAATTAATAGGGGCAATCGATTTTCACACAAAGATGGCCGCCATCCGCAAACTATTAGGCTGATGACCTATTAGTTTGGTCAAAAGATGCTGCCCCCATAAAGGTATGTTGTTGCAAAATTTGGTAGAGATCGGATGATTAGGTTAGTCGTAATTTGATTTAAGCTTTGAACATTTGTGTGGCCGCCATTACGTTTTCGTCAAGATGGCGGCGATATAAAACATGACGCTGAGGTGTCCTTTGCTAGTGCTACCTTTGTACCAAATTTCGTTCAATTTGCGCTCACCGTGTTCGAATTGATAGGGGGGGACAGACATTCAGAATACACACACTCACACACACACACACACAGACAGACACACTTTTTTCGCCCTGTAGTGATCTCATAAGTCTACTTTCATTTTTTGCAAAAATCGAAAGTAGGCTAAAAAGACGCTGGCTTTACCGGCGGCGCCCTATGCGACCACATGTGGTGCATGCGTCTCGCGCCGGCCCTGTGTTAGTGGGGAGGTGTGACTGTCCATTATAATTTTGCTTTTGAGAATTTACTCTAATCTGAACGTAAAACATTAAGTTACAGAGGTGTGAAAATTATTAGAATCAAAGGATTTAAATAAGTCACGATTTTTAATTGAAAATCATTTTATTGACCAACTGCTGGCATCTTTTGTAACCCTACTGAGTAATGTTTTCTCCCCCATGGACTTACACCTTTTCCCATAAGGAATTGTGTCTGGGAACTGTCAGAATTGCGTATTGCGTGGGATATCTGAGCTTGGCTTGCTTTTTATTTCTTCATTGACTTTGGAATATTCCAATATATATTTAAGTCAAGTGATATCAATCCATAGTTCATGAATCTTTGAATAGTGAAACAGCAGATTATCAGTAAAATGACTCCAAAACCCTCAGCTCTAAATTCACACGAAAAGTAGAGCGAAGTAATCAAAACAAAACGTGTGGTATTTTGCAGGAGCAAAGCTCCTCTGTTAGTGGAAATTCTAAAAATCATTTTACTTTGAGTTTCATAAAATAAAATATAATTAAGAAGACTCTTGGCTAAACATTTGAAGTAATTTTGCCACATTGCAAACATATTTTAGTGCATTAAGCCGTGAAAAGTATGAATGCAATTTTGGGATACTGCCGTCGAGTCTAATAATTTTCACAAATCTGTATAAGAGTGTATTCTTTATACAAATTATTCAGATCTCAAAAATAGATCTAATAAGATAGGTAAATAGTTTGAATAGCTACAACCAGAGCTAGATTTGTGACGGTATGCACCGGTACGCCGTACCGAAAATTCTGATCGGGGGAAAAGTCGAATATTTAACATAATTTTTAGAACTGTGGAACGTTAGTTATAAGTCAAGATAAACTTGGTCTTTGTATGGATAATTATTTCAGAAAACTGTAAAGACAAAATGTATTTAATTTTTTTAAATAACTAAAAAAAATTAAATTGAAATAATGTACATTGTTTGATTGGTAGCCTAGTTGGCCTACATTAAAATTTAATATAGGCCAACGGCAATGGTAAGAAAAATGTTGCTAAAGAAGTCTCAATTTAATTTAAAATTGCAATCATAATTAGATTGCTATTTTGTCCACTGACTAATTTTTAAAGAGGTTCAGAAAAGCGTAAAAATATCGTTTTTAGAACTCTATACTTCAATATTTCATAAAGCCCCCCCCCCCCCCTTCCACCACCATCCGGTAGCCCACAGTACCGGAACCTCTTTCTTTCTTTTTTACAAATCAAGCACTGGCTACAACAATGTTTTTTAGCCTATTTTCAATTTTGAAAAAATAGGCTTATGAGATCACCTTTTGTCCGTGTGTGTGTGTGTGTGGGGGGGGGAAGATTCTTGTGTGTGTCCCCCCCCCCTAATAAAATCTAAACGGCTGGAACGATTTCAATGAAACTCGGAAAGTTCATAGCACTATTCCCGGCGACTTCGACCGTGCCCTTCAAATTTTGTTACGACTCACCAATCCAACATGGCGGCTGTGCGAAATATTTCACCAAAATTCAATATCTCCGAAACTATTACCGATATTACCCTGACATTTTCTATGGTGATAGAGGGAACTACTATAAGTTCACTTATGTGACTTTTGAAAACCTGGTAACTACAAAACCAACATGGCGGCCAAGCGAATTTGCGACTTTTAAATAGACGTTTCTCGCGATTTGACCAATCAAACGCAATGAAACTTGGTACAGTATATGTTTATATACATTGTAATGCACCGACATCAAACTTCGTTCAATTGTTTACATAATCACAAGATGGCGGATGTGCGAAATATTTCACCGGCATTCTATATCTCTGAAACTATTAGCGGTATCTCCCTAAAATTTTGTACGGAGATAAAGGACACTACTGGAAGTCCACCTATAAGATTTTCAAAAACCGGTTAACTACAAAACGAACATGGCGGCCAAGCGAATTTGAACATTTTAAATAGACCTTTCTCGCGATTTAATGTTCCAAGCGCACTGAAACCTGGTACAGGAAATATTTATACACATTGTAATCCACTGGTATCTAATTTAGTTCAATTGTTTACATAACCTCAAGATGGCGGCAGTGCGAATTTTAAAATTAAGTTTTTATTTCTTGTGATGTAGTCATGCGATCAAAGTGAAAGTTTGAATAATGAACGTACGCAATAATTTTCCTTTAATGGTACATGACTCTATGGCCTATACATTTAACAATTCAACATGGCGACCATCCGAAATATTTAGACGATACTGAATATCTACGAATCTATTTTAGCAATCAAACTGCATTTTTTTATGTTCTTAGGGGCTATGAACTTAAGTTCACCTATAGGACTTTAAATAACCTGGTGATCACAAAACCAAAATGGCGGTGACGCGAATTATAAATATTCACATGGACGTTTCTCGCAATTTAACCATCCGACTGCAGTGAAACTTGGTACAGTAAATTTTTATCCGAATGTTAATCCACTGGCATCTAATTTATTTCAATTGTTTCCATAACCTCAAGATGGCAGCTGTGAAAATTGTTTAAATCTCCTTGTTTTTTCTTGTGTCCTAATTATGCGATTGAAGTTTGAATACTACACGTTCACAATAATCTGCATGTAACAGTACATAACTCTAGGACCTACATATATAAAATCCAACATGGCGACCATCCGAAATATTTAGTCGGTTCTCAATATCTACGAATCTATTACAGCAATCAAACTGAAATTGTGTATGTTGATAGTGGCAATTAACATAAGTAGGATATATGAAAATAGGCTGTATAGTTCTTCACGGAACTACTTGTTTTATTTTTTCAAGCAAGAATGCTTAATATTTCTTTCTATTGAAATGCACAATCTGTATGAGTGTAACAATGAATGTTTACAAGACCGTTTTAATTATTTAAATATACTCAACAACATTTTGTCTTTAATACTTAAAGTAGGAAGTTGTTTAATTATTATCTCCACTACTATCAAAAGTATAAGTTACTGTGCTGTGTCTTAAGAAAAAAAATGTCAAAGAAAATGAAGTATAGTGATGAAAATGGGTTCACATGCAACCTTGGTAGTGATAGAATTGAAAAAGTTCAGTGTTTCCTTTGTGCTAAAATTATTTGCAAAGATGCTTGCCACGGTGGGTGAGTGGTTATAGTGTCGGACTACCAACCCCAAGATTGCAGGTTCGCCCCTGGCCATGGTAAGTGATTTTTGAAGGCGACAAAAATCACAATACTCATGTCATACGTTGTTGGCATGTTAAAGAACCCATTTGAATTCAGTAGGCCGTGTTCAATGGCAAAATTAATCTCGGGATTTCCCGCCAACACAAAGTTCCTCCATTCTCTACTTGAAAGCGCTGTGGTAGTGTCAAGGAGTTTAGATATCTAACCTCCTTGACTTTCATAGCGTTCAAAGGAACGACGAAATTCGACATGCAAGCTACCCTCTGGGTGTCAATTAACAAGGCTTGCACCAGGCACCCGAGGCCATACGATATTATTATTATTATTATTATTTGCAATGATAATGATGCCTAGAGAAGGTTTAAATATGTTAATTACATAATTGACCCATTAATAATTACTTTGTGAAAGAGAGGGGGGTGGGTGAGAGTAAAAATGTTAAGAACCCCTGTTCTTATTTATTTATCGCATGGCTCTTAGTATCGGGAGTGTCCGAGGACCATGTTCGGCTCACCAGAGACTGTAGCTGCTTCAATGCGGACACCCATGGGGTGAGCTACAAATTCCATTCAATTTCAAGTAGTTCCAACTTTCGCTACCAGATGTCACTAACACCTAGTGGTGAACGTTGGAACTTTGATAGAGCGTTTCAACGAAATCTAACCTGCAAATTTAGCTTCACACAAGTTTAATTAGTGGAAGGTTCTTTTACATACCATAAATCTATGACAAGGGACCGCCGGCTTTACTTCCCCTCCGAAGGAAGGCATACTGAAGGATTTTAACGCTCTTAAAAATCCAACGACTTCGGCCGGGTTTGAACCCGCGATCTTGGGCACAGAAGCTCAACATGCTACCGACTACGCCACCGAAGCCGCACCCCATTTCATTCTTGATGAAAATCAATATATGTGAAACATAAATCAAGGAACGCACTTAGACGAAATCAGAAACGTCTGTTGGCATCAAATTTGGCAAATGAAAAGCTTAAGTAAATAGGAGACTTCTACTATTTGGCAAGCAAATTGAGCAATGATGAACGAAGTAAAGGGGATATAGAAAGTAAGGCAATGAAAACTTTCTTACAGAACAGAAATCTGTTGACATCAAATATACTGTAGTTTTAACGTCATTTTTGAACTCCACTTCCTGGTATAGTGGCTAGCTTTCTTTGCTGTCATCCTGGAGTTTCGAGTTCGATTCTCATCTCTGTCAAGAAATGTAATTCTAGTCTGGGGGCTGGAACGGGGTTCACTGAGCCACATGAGGTAAACCTGAAAAGATTCCAATATCAACCATCTTGGGAGTGGTTTTTCATGGTTTCCCACGTCTACTTCAGGCAAATTCCGGGATGGTTCCTAACGTAGGCCACGGCCGCCACCTTCCCAATATCCACCTGAATGATACCACAATAATACAGGTTATCAGACAAATTCTACATACACTCACAGGGGCTAATCTTGGAAGGTAGAATAAGGAACGAATATCTTCATTGCACACTTTTGTTTGATTGTAGTGATAAGCAATTCTCCTATTCACCTACTGTATATTCCATTTTCTCGCTTCGGGTCATATATTTCTTTGAGAATGTTCCGTTCTAATTTTTCAACTTCTACAATATTACAGTGACCTCCAAAAAATATCGTTTCTGATGTGTATAAGGCTTCCAACAAGACCACTGTTTCGTAATGACGCAATTAGCAATTCCTTTGTTGTAGTGATTCCATGTTAGTCTGTATGTCATCTGGAATTTGGTGGCTCCTTCAGTGTTGGTCTTAAAAAAGGCCTTTTCCACACGGAGCCACCATGGCCGCGCCTGGATATCTTCAAGGGTGATTCCTACTTCTCGAAGATCTTTTTTAATTTCGATGAACCAGGGTCCCTTGGTTTTCTTGTTAACAAAGTATGAAAAAATCTTGTTGGTCTGTCTCTGCGAGCTCATGCGAGTTATGTGGCCATAAAATTGAATCCTACTTTTCCGAACGGTGTCTGTTAACCTCTCAATGTGCAGGTAGAGTTTGTTTTTATCCTGTCTCCTGTACTCGTCATTTTCTCTGATGGGTCCAAGGATTATTATTTCTTTTCATACAATCGTTTCGGTTTATGGACCACGTTATTTCAACTGCCTTCTCCCTCGTTCTTTCACATTGGCCCAGTGTTCACGCATTCTTCTTCGGTGAGCTTCATTTCGTTCTTCGGTATACTTCTTGCCGGTTTTCAATATGGATTTAGGCTGAAAACTCTGTATTTTCCCAAGTCTCTTCTTCAAAGAGTCACGTTCCAATATGTCCACGTGTGATATCTCCAGTTCTTGTAGGTCTTTTTTCACCTCTTTAAACCAGATCCCTTTGGTTTTCTTTCCCACAAAGTAGACACAGAATTGATTGGGCAATCTTCCGGAGCTCATTCGTGCTAAATGGCCATAAAATAAGAGTCTCCTTTTGCGTATGGTGTCCGTTATTTTCTCCACATGTTGATAAAGTTCATCGTTATGTCGTCTTCTATACTCTCCTTGCTCCTTGACAGGGCCCAAGATCTTTCTTAAAATCTTCCTCTCTTTGGCTTCCAGTTATTATTATTATTATTATTTTATTATTATTCTTTCAACTTTCTTTCACCGTTAGGGTCTTCTGAGGACCACGAAACAATTCCAATGTTTAGTCCTTTGTTGTTCTTTCTTCTTCCTCCAGTGCTCCTTCATCTTTCCGCTGTGTCTCTTCTTTCTCTCTTCTGACCATTTTGAGCTTGTTTTCTTATATTGCCTTCCTTGGAGTCCTTCCATTCCCATTACCCTTTTTTTTTCGAAAATTTCTCTCTCTAGTGCATCTTCTTCCCTTACATTGTTTCTTTCTAAATCTTTATTTACTTCTTGAAACCAGGCTGTTGTCGATTTCCTTTTCCAAAGATATTTAAAAATCTGTTTGGTTAAACTCCTATCATTCATTCTATATAAATGACCGAAATATAACAATCGCCTCTTCTTTATTGTCTCCGTTATATTTTCAATGTTCCGATATATTTCTTCGTTGCTTCTTAATGTCCAAAACTCTGTAGTTCTTAATGGACCGAGAATGTTGCGTATAATTTTTCTTTCTGATACTTCTAATTTATCCAATTTATAATTTAGTATTATACATTCTCTGGCATATAAGCATTCTGGTTTAATTACTGTTCTATAGTGCTGTATTTTCAATTTCTTAGATAAACATTTTTTCTTATAGATATTCCTGGTTATACTATATGCTCTTAGATTCTTGTGCACTCTTATTATTATTATTACTATTATTATAATAATTATTATTATTATTATTATTATTTATTTATTTATTTATTTATTTATTTATTTAGTATGTTTCGACCCATACAGGATCGCATAAAGCAAGTTATGATCTGTTGCTGTTATTTTTCTTGTTCTTCCAGAATTCTTTCATCATGTCGCTATGTTTAGCTCGACGTTCGTCAGTCCATTTTCCCCTAGGTCTGCTGGGCTTATCTTCTGATGCAGCTTCCCAAGTGTAGATCTTATGTCTGAAAGTTTTGCGGTCTTCGATATCTGTGGGTGTGATGCTGGCGTTATTGAGATCAGTTTGGACTTGTTTAATCCAAACCGTTGTCGTCTTTAATTTTTGTGAGTACATCAATATTTTCTTTCTTAATCGGTTGTCACCTAGCCTCATAATGTGTCCATAAAATGTCAAGCGTCGTTTACGGAAATCCGTTTCAATATTACAATATTTTTCTGTGATCTTGTGCGATTGTAAACGATATCCTTCATCTGTAAGTCTTGGGCCAAGAATTTTTCGGATGATTTTCCTTTCAGCTTTCTTGATGTTTTCAAGATCCCCTTTATAATTGAGGTTTAAGGTCTCACTGGCGTAGAGTGTTTCGGGTTTGATGACCGTCGCGTAATGTCGAATTTTAGTGTTAATGCTCATGCATTTTTGTTGTAGATGTTTGCGGTTTTCCCATATGCTTTCCGCATTTTGAGTTCACGTGTTCTTTGTGCTATTCTTTCTGTGCCTGTAGGTTCAATAATTTCACCGAAGTATTTGAAATGATTAACCTTGTTGATTGAACCGTATTTTGTTACCAAAGTTTGGGTTTCAATGTGTTTTGTAGCCATGAATTCAGTTTTTGTGAAGGAGATTTGCAACCCTACTTTCCCAGCACATTCTTTGAGGACTTCGATCTGGTGAATTGCCGTTCGTTCATCTCCGGAGAGGATTGCCAAATCATCAGCAAAAGCTAAGCATGTAGCATTGATATTATCCTTCTGTCTTCCTAATACGACAGGTGTCCATATGTCGCGACTGTTTAATTCTTTTTCCCATTCTTTATTATTATTATTGTTATTATTATTATTATTATTATTATTATTATTATTATTATTATTATTATTATTATTATGCCTTGAGGATGCATTGCGTGGAATGGACAAAAGAATAGTGGTCGCTGGTGATTTTAATGCTCAAGCGTTGGAATGGGGCATGCCGCAAATAGACTCCAGAGGAAGACGCATAATGGAAATGGCAGCTAGAACAGGTTTAGTGGTCAATAACATTGGAAATGTACCAACATTCCGACGGCCAGGATGTCAGGGAACAATACCGGATGTAACATTCTCAACGGAGGATATCGCGCCTAAGATTACTGGATGGCAAGTTATTGAGGACTATACAGGGAGTGATCACCATTATATCATCTTTCGTTTACTTCAGGAAGTTCCTCAAGCAAGAAACATACTGCGCAGGCCAGCACGGTGGAATATAGCCAGCATTGACAAGGAAACGTTTCTTGATGTAATACAAAATGGAATGGAGAACATAGCAGAAAAATGTTCTTGCTGTAGAGGAAAAGAAGCAGCTGGTGTACGTGTTGAACTCACCACGCAGCTAATCCAGCAAGCATGCAATACATCAATGTCCCGAAAGAGCCCACGAACTAGCAGACGCCCAGCGTATTGGTGGACCGAAGAAATTGCAGAATTGAGAAGAAACTGTCTGCGACTTCGACGCATGGCCCAGAAGACGAGAGGCAGAGAAGTGAATACCTCAGTCACAGCGGAGTATAAGTCAGCAAAGAAGGAACTCGGCAACGCAATTAAGAAGAGTAAAGCTGATAAATGGTGGGCTTTGGCTAAGGAAGTGGAAGATGATCCATTGGGTCTGGGTTATAAGATTGTAATGAAGAAACTTGGAAAATTTTCAAACCCGAGCATGGATTCACAAACCATTAAAAAAAATGTGGATACACTATTTCCCGACCATCCAGAGAGGACTGATTGTGACGATGAAAGTGAACTGAACGATATACCTCTCTTCACAGTAGAAGAACTGAATACAGCTTTTAGCTCCCTTAGAAACAAGAAGGCTCCAGGACCAGATGATATACCTGCAGAAGTGCTAAAGATAATATCAGAAATTTGTCCAGAACTGTTGTTGAATATGTACAATCATTGCCTGCAAGCGGGTGCTTTTAATGCCCGATGGAAAATGGCTCGATTGGTTTTGATCAGCAAAGGAAACTGTGGTAGTTATAGACCTTTATGTATGTTGGATACAGCTGGAAAAGGCCAAGAGAAACTTCTGCAGCCAAGAATTCTCTCAGCAGTTCAGATAGCAGGGGTTTTATCTGTTCATCAGCATGGATTTTGGAGAGGACATTCTACTATTGATGCAATATGGGAGGTGGTGAGCACAGTAGAAAGAGCGCAAACGGGCAATCATCATTCTCGTAAAGTGACACTTCTTGTGATCCTGGATGTAAAGAATGCTTTTAATTCGGCAAGTTGGAATGACATGTTGGGAGCTCTTGAAGAGACTTTCAAAGTACCACAGTATCTTATGCGCATAATGAGAGACTACTTCAGGGATCGCACTCTGCTGTATGATACGGAAGACGAACAAAGGGCAAACCGACTGACGGCTGGAGCAGCACAGGGATCGATCCTTGGTCCAGATCTCTGGAACATCATGTATGATGGCTTGTTACGTATGGAGATGCCAGAGGATATGAATCTAGTGGGCTACGCTGATGATGTGGCTGCCTTGATAGTGGCCCGCAATGTTGAGATGGCTCAAATCAAATTGAACCAGGTGATGCGGCGCATAAAAAACTGGATGACGAGTCACAGACTAACACTAGCAGAACATAAAACGGAGATAGTTCTTCTGACGAGGAAAAGGATTGAGACTCTTGTACCAATGAATGTTGGAGATACAGTTATTGAAACATCTACGAGTACAAAATATTTAGGAGTGACACTTGACTCCAAACTCATATTCTGGAACCATATTCAGAGAGCGACAGATAAGGCAGTAAAATACATGACAGCACTTTGTAGGCTGATGGGCAATATTAACGGCCCAAAATCAAGTAAAAGACGCCTCCTCATGACGACGGTTCAGTCAGTGCTCCTGTATGGCTCTGAAGTTTGGGCCGAATCGTTGAGATTTGCATGGTATCGGAGAAAGATAGCTGCCGTACAACGGAGAGCAGCTTTACGTATTGCATGTGCATACCGCACGGTTTCTGAACCTGCAATCCTCACGGTGGCAGCAATAGCCCCAATAGATCTACTTGCATTGGAGCGACAAGAAATCTGGCGTACCCAAGGAGAGCTGGGAAAGAAATGTGCAAAGAAGCGTGCCTTTAACCAACGGATGAGGCGATGGCAACTCAGATGAGAAAGTGACCCTCGTGGTAAATAGACCAAGCGACTGATACCTCGCCTGGATACCTGGGTCGAAAGAGTCCATGGTGAAGTCAATTATTACCTCACACAACTTCTAACAGGACACGGATATTTCCGGAAATTCCTGCATAGAGTAGGCGGAGCGAGTGGTGCAACATACATATATTGTGACGACATCGATGATGTACTTCACACCTTCTTCGTGTGCGGCCATTGGATGATAAAGAGAGAATATGCGGAAACTGAATTGGGAGAACTGACACCAGATAATATTATGTCTGTGATGTTACGGAACCAGCAATCATGGGATCAGGTAGCAGTGTATGTGGAGGATGTCCTTCACCAGAAAAAGCGGGATTTGGAAGCGTACGAACGCCCTTAAGAAGAAATGAAGAAAGAAGAAGTCTGAAATGCTAAGTAAGCACGACATCACCCTGAAGTAATGCGAGAGCGGTTCCGAGGTGGTTTTTAGTGGGTAAGAATCCCACACTACTGTGGAGTGCGGACCCTTCACAAGTGTCTTTTGAAGATTTTCCACAGTCCCTCGTTAAAAAAAATTATTATTGTTATTATTATTATTATTATTATTATTATTATTATTATTATCTGTACTGCCGTCAGATTCGTGAGACATATCACAATAATGTAATATAAATAGTATTTAATAACTAAATTAAATTATTTTAAAAAATATATATTATTTTTATTTTTATTATTAATAATATTATTATAGGAACAATAACATTAATGCAGCACGGTATCCACAACAACAATTCGATTATTCCCATATTTCCCACCCCCATGTCCCTGTCGTTTATCACTAAACTGATCAGAAGTACGGGGAGCTATTCCATATTCAAATTTGGAATATAATTCACACAATAATCGTATTTAGAAGCTGAACGAGTTATGCTAATTCAGCGAGCTCCTGTTTGTAAACTAATATTTGTAACTTGCCTCGCATCTGCCACATCTGCACGCGGCGCGGCGGCCTGCACAAACCATATGTGTACTGGCTGTAGCAGTAAATCATGGGCAGCGCAAACACATAGCATTAACACACATTCACATACCAAATTATATTATTATTATTATTATTATTATTATTATTATTATTATTATTATTACAATTGACTGCAAAAAGAACATTATTCACGACACCTACAGGTGTACGAATTTCCTATGTTGACAAAAAAAATCCAAAGGCTCACCGGTGGGATTCGATCCAGTGATCCCGCGCTTACGAAGCAGGGCTCTTAACGCTGCACCGTGCGTTCCTTAGCTTCGTTTTAACGTACAACGCACACGAACGCCGTACAGCAATTACGAATAATTAATTTCTCGGAATCGGCTGAGAAGCGCACCTTACTACTTGCACCTGGTATACGCCTGGTCATGTCCTACACGTGTACTAAAGATGGTTCGAATCGGTGACCCATGCATCGTATCCTCCCCTTGTTAGACGTTAGTGTTGCACGTTTAGTAAGTATTGTGATTACTGTGATTGTTGGCCATGCCTGGACACCAATTCTCACTGTGCGAACATGTGTATATTCATAATTCATGTAAGAAAAGCAGAAAATCTTGTTCTGAAACAAGACGAAAATTTCGAATTAAGTTTCCAGGAAGACCTGTGCCAATGCCGGTACAATTAGGTGGCTCGCTAAACAATTCAAGAAAACAGGCTCCGTAAATAATAAAAAAGTTAACAGACAACGTAGTGTTCTTACAAAACAAATATTAGATGAGATTGTTGTCCATTCTTCCATCAGAAGATGTCAGGTGTGTGTTACAAGAGAGGGAGGACATTTTCAGCACTGTAAGTACACATTATTGAACATGCTTGGTAAAAGTGTAAAAAGTGCGTGCCAACCACCGACTGAACAATGTAGGCGCACCCGCGATCATCGCCAGTCAACGCCGGCTTAGCTTGCCATGTTTACCGGGGCACACAACGATAATGACGCTGTAGATGTTTTTAGATTTTAGAAAATTCCAGATTTTCTTTGTGCCCATAGAATATTGTTCTTCTCTTTTTGATTGCTGTTGTTATTGGTTCTATCTTACTGTATACTTCTTTGTTGGATCTCAGTCGAACCTGCCCGTCAACCCATCAGTTGCCCAAGATCTTCCATAGTAGCCTACGTTTTCTTAGGTTAATGGTGTCTATATTAACCACCTGCTATAAGCACAATTTAATTTGTCAAAGATGCTAATGGTTGAATCTTTCAGCGATATATCAACGAATTATTATTATTATTATTATTAGTATCATTAAATTATTATTCTTTGTTCGATTTTGGCCTACTTTGGACCAAGGGAAACAATTGACTTGCTGATTAGTCCTTTTTTCTGCTCCCAGAAACTCTTCATCCTTTCACTGTGGATTCTCTTCCTTTCTTCCAACCAGATGTTCTTGGCTCTTCTCCTTTGCTTTTCCTGGATCCCCTTGAATGCATCAATCCTACCTCGAAACACCTTTCTATTCCAGATCTCATTTGGACTGACCCCAACTTCCTCCATATCCTTTCTTATTTCATCTACCCATTTTGTAGTCGCTTTTTATCTTGGTGTTGTAATTAAAGATCGTCTTCGTTAGCCGACTCTCGCTCATTCTCGTAAGGTGTCCATAGAACTTCAAACTTCTCTTCAGTATGGTATCTGTGATGTTTTCTGCTTGTCCGTAAAGATCTTTGTTTCGCCTCTTCCGCCATGTACCATCATTTCTATTTTCGGGTCCTAAGATCTTCCTCAAGATTTTTCTTTCTTTCTTCTCCAGTTCTTCTAATTCACCTTTCTTGTTCAGTATCAAACATTCTGAACTATACAATGCCTCAGGCTTGACAACCGTGGTATAGTGTCTTATCTTCGCTCCATAAGATATTGTTCTTTTGTTGTACCTATTCTGTACTAATTTAAAAGCTAATTCCATCTTTCTGATCCTCCCTTTGTTTGCTGCATTATCCAGTCCATTAGGCTGGATCCATTCACCAAGATATTTAAACTTATCCGACCTCTTGATCATCCCATATTTTGTTTCTAAGTGCTTTTCGTTATCATGTTTGAATTCCATGTATTCTGTTTTTTCATTCGAAATCCTGAGTCCCGTTTTACCTGCAATTTCGTGTAATTTTTCAAGCATTATTTTAATTTCTTCTTTATCTTCAGCTAGCAATGCCATATCATCCGCAAACGCTAAGCAATCAACCTTCACACCTTGCTTCTTTGTACTGCCCCCGTAAATTGAATTATATTGAGACCACGGTGGCTGTATTGGCATATATGAATAAAGTTATGGCTGTCATAGTTGTGACGTGTATATTCATGACGTAGGCACGGATGACGCAGACTTCATGCAAGTAGGCTGGTTGAGCTGAGATTCTTGGTGACGTCATGATTTTGTTCGAGAAAGATCTGAGATTTACGACGCAGTCGCAGGGAAACGAGGAATTGTGCTAAGGAAGAAGTTACGCTATTGGAGGAGAGGCTCGAACCAATGAATGATAGTTTGGAGGGAGACGGAGATTACTGAAACTACCATATTTAATTACTTTTGGCATGCAGAATTGTGGAAATCCATTTTCAGTTATGGCATTGATTTGGAATTTTGAAGAAATTAATTTTGAGTTTTTGAAATTTGAAAATCCGTCAAGTATAGCCAAAGTTAGAACTTCTAGCAATGACGGAGGAACAAGCTATGGAAGGGATGGATACGCCCCTTAAGAAGTTGATAAAATGTCTTGCACAGCAGAGAGGAGCTCTCATTTCTCATTTTCTCGTGTCTCATAGTCGTGTTTCTGATTCTCACATTGTCAGACTTCGAGTTTATATTATTCAGTGAAGCAAGTCGTCATTATCACGTGTGGTAGAGCCCACCGCATCGAACAAGCACGGAGCGTGCAGCAGTTCAATTTTACGGTTACTGAAACTAGGCGAAGTTGGAACGCACACATAAACGAGTCTACAAGATTATCTATCAAGAGTTAGCTACTGCCTTTATGCTAATTCTATTGTGCATTACAGTATTGAGGTGTGTAGGAAAGTTGAACATTTTCACGATTATAATTTGGAAGATATTTGCATTTTAAGACTGCACACAAAAGTGATTTTCTCGCCACCTGAGAAGCACTTTTATAACACCACATTCTACGCTACGGCTGACACGTGTATTGCAACCGTGATACAGAAGATTACGTTTGGTGATACAACGCTACATTCTAGAATGGAACAATATAATCTGGCAGTACTTTCGATTATTATTATAACGGAAGTGGAGATGGAAGACTAAATCTTTAATGCAATTGGGACATATATCAATGGAGTGAAATAGCAGCATGGAACTTCGTTAATCGTCATTCTACAAAAGCGAGCATGTAGTGAACATCCAACTACACTCATGCATTGAAGTCCATCGCTGAATTATATCAAATGGCAGTAGAAATATCTTCATACTCTACAATTATGAACATTTCTGCGGAAATAATTGCAATAAACTTCATGGCGAATTTCTACCAGAACTTCAGGGAACTATCAAGAGAGGCCAGGGTGGACCCGGCTCACAAAGAAGAGTTTTGCCAGAAGGATGTCTATCGTCTACACGGAGCAGTGCAATTTCCGGAGGAGGAAGCAGTTCTATTCTCCGAGGGCGCAGGTTCCAGGTTCGAGGTCGGAGCACATCTTTACGTTGGTGAAATGGAACTATCAGCAGTCTTCTTTGGAAATTTTCCTCTAGAACTTCAATCAACAGATAAGGTAGTCGTGAACGTTTCTTGTTTTATTTGAGCCATTTAGCGATATCTGAGCAACCATTTTTCCCATATTTTCTATCCCATATATTTTGCCCCATATTCTTGCTTGATATTTCTGTACTCTGTACACTTTGATGATTTATGCCTTTTTCTACGATTTATTGAGACATTAGTATGTCATTGGCATATTTAAATAATTTTGGATCAGTTGAGACTGATAAAATATATTCTTTCAGTAATTTGCATATTTTTGTAGTCACGATTTGACTGTAAAGTTAACGATTTTCTATGGCAAATTTGAATTCAGACAGCGTGTCATTTTATTAAAGTAATTCTATTCAGTAAATTACTTTGACCAATTTTCTGTCATCCTCAAGAAAGAAGAATGATTAAAAGATTTTAGAGCGTTAAAATCTATTACTTTGTCGACGATCTTGGAAATACTAGTCGTTTTATGAACATGATTGCAACATAGACATTTATCGTCAGTTCTGAAATACCATTGCATTATAGACAATTTTATGAAATATGAACTTTGAGTACGATTTATTGAGTACACTATAGTAATGAACATTTGATAGGAGTTTTTCTCAATTCTAGATTGGAACAATAATGTTTGCATTCCACAGTCTAATTGTATTCTATTCGACTATTTATGCAGTTTAGATTAACTTTGATTGAAGATAGTATTTTTATACTGCGTTACTTTGATGATATTAATCTCAATTTTGATAGACCAGGGAGGCGTGTCTAATCGTATTTGCTATTAAATTTATTTGTGATTGGCAAATTTTTACTTCATATCGATTCATGAATGAAACCCACGAAGGTTAAATATAATAACAGTTTTTGATACAATTAATGAATATAAGAATTTTTAAAGAGGAACTATGGATGTATAATCGTTAGTTCAGTGGACGTGTAAAAGTCGCTGATGAATAATGCCCTTGAATAAGTGAAGGAAGTTCCCACAGTAATATTAATGATGTTGATGAATTTATAAGTGGAGGTTTTTTGTATGTATTGTGGAAGATTTTGATGCCATATATATTGAGATATATGATGAATTCTGGGCCTATTTTTGTGCGATTTTGTGCGTTTTGAGCGAGGTATTTTTCCGCTGAGTGTATTGTCCAGGTCCTTTGAAATTTATTCATGTGAAGTTACTGTTAAAATTAACAAGAGTGTTTAAATAATTTGAGATAACGATTTTGAATGGAGGTTACCGTCACAAATAATAATAATAATTATTAAACCTTATTACACCAGAATCTAAAATTTAAATATAACTAACCTTCATTGGTCGATTATATCACAACGATTTAAGTAATTATCAACCGGATAAACGTGTGGTTTAATGTATTTCTAATATTAATAATATAAATATTGTAAATAACTATGTAAATATCTTTAATAATAATTTGAAACGAAAAGGATTAATAGAGGCGTGTATAAATTTTTCAATTGTCGTTTGACAATGTTATAAACAATTTAAATTGTTATAAATAATTAATGAGCATTTTGTTATAAACATTAAACGTTTTGTTAATATACTCTAAACAACGCTAGTTAAACAATTGGATTATACAATTAAACAAGATTTGGGATTATTAGAGTAATCCATTGATATTTGAATGGAGCATTTAAAAGATTTGCGTGATAATATTTGAGTTGAGACGTGAACATTTAAAGTGTTTTGAAAAGGAGCTAGGCTCTGATGTAACTAGCATATGCTAACGTTGGCTGGACAGGTGGGTCCATTTGACGATGCAAGCATGCGACATGGTGCAGGTGGCCAGACAACTGTATGATAGAGGCCAAGGTCACTTACATAGCAGCCTTGCGGTTATAAATAAAATGTGATGTTTATGAAAAAGGAAAACAATTGCTATATGTCTCGTCCCAACTCCCTTATCCATTCCAAGTGTATTATTATTATTACGTTCTTTTGAGCTAGAAAGCTGAAATTTTGTATGTAAAGTCTACAAGTCCTACAGGAGGACATGGTTATATTGACAATGGCTTCTGATCGCCACGTATTTTTTGTTGTTAAATTTTTGTTAAATTATTCCTTTATGTGAAATAAATTATTGTACAGTTTAAAGTTTCTTGTTTCCGTCTTGGTTCATTTTAAATATCGTGGTGGAGGTTATTGTGAGGGCATACTTTTAAGTGATCCAGTTGGCAACCCAGACCCGAGATTAATTTGAATAGGTAAGTAAAAGGTAAGTATGAACCCCCGTATATTTTGGTGTGTTCCACAATAATTTCTTGTTAACTACTGTGCTCTAATCTCGGTAGTATCTGTCAGTGCCATTTTCATTGATGTAGCTGTGCCGGTGCGATTGATTATTGGCAATCCGATTGAGGGGGGCGGATATCTGACAGCCTACTATCCGGATTATCGGGGACAGTAGGATTGGCGACCCTAATCCGTGGGGATCGATTGGCTCAATTGGCTCGATTGGCACAATCGAAGTTCGGAGTGCTTGAATAACATTGGATTACCAAGTTATTGCAGTAGAATTGGCACCGCAATTTCGTGTGGAGTGCTCGAATAACATTGGATTACCAAGTTATCGATGTCAATGGGATTGTGAAGACTCAAATAAAGAGGTTGATTCTTTGTTAGATGTCTTGGCCAATTGTAGAATTTGAGAGTGTGATTATATAGGGATTAAATGTTGTGTTGTATTAGGAAAATTACACTCAGAAAAGATCAGATCTTATACAACTTGAGAGAGGTTAAATAGGCTGGAAACTTAGAAAAATCTCCTATGATCTGGAGTCTTATTTTATTTGACCGGTTTATGACATGTTTAGTCATATTAAAGATAAAATTAAACTATTTGGATTGTAAATGTAAATTATTTGTGTTCGGATATTTTAAAATGAACCAAAGAAATTTGAACATGTGCTTGAGTTTATTTCAACATAGGGTGTCTACGAAAGTTAATTATAAGGTAATTATAAGTTAGATTTAAGACAGAAAATTGCTCAAACTTTATATATGGTGAAAGATGTTGCTCAGATGTTGTTATCTTGCTCTGTTTGATGTATGTCCCTAAAGCAGTCTATTATTGAAATATTATTGAGATGGCAGATGAGAGTATTAGGAAGATGTTGGAGGAGATGTCCAACAGTTTGTCTATTAGGCTGAATGAAAGCATGAAGGAGATGGAAGCTAGGAATACTAGTCGAATGGAGGAGAATTCCAGTAATATGTCTGCTAATTTGAAAGCTAGCATGAATAACAGTATGAAGCAGATGATGGAGGAGAATACTAGTCGAATGGAGGAGAATATGAAAGGTCATCAGACCAGTTCTACAAACTTAGAAAATAATGTGTCGCGTTTACAGACCAGTACCCAGGGAATCCAGAATGCCGTGACTGACATTCACAAGGATGTTTCAGATGTTAAGACTGATGTTTCCAAAGTACAGAAAAACCTTACTATGTTGAATCTTGATGTTGCCAATGTCCGGGGTGATATTTCATGTGCTAGAGCAGAAGTAATTGTTGTTAGGAATGATGTTGCTACTGTCCAAGATAAGGTAGAAGAAGTTCAAAGAGAGATTAAAAATGTTCGAACCGATGTGTCAAACATTCAAGTAGACATAAATAATATTCATTCTGATGTAAATGAGATGCAGAGCGATATCAATAAGATACAAGTAGAAGTTAATACAGTTTTTGTAGACATTGCTAAAGTTCAAACTGATGTTAATAAAGTTAGAGAAGAAATTGAAACTTCAAAAACGCTTTGTACTCGTAACATTAGTGCTTTAACAACTAGGTTGGTTGACGAGTCTGTTAGGACAACAGCTTCTCTAGCTGGATTAAAATATGATGTAGAGGTCATGAGAACCCAAGTCTTAGATCATAATCGTTTACTTAAGGAAGACATTGAAGTAGATATTGCGGAAATGTTAACTGCAAATGTAACGGTTTGGAAAGATGAATGGAACAGGTCAAGTGGGGAACATGTCAAACAGATTCAGGAGCGAATTGAACGAAAACTTGCCAGTGCACAAGTAGATATAAATAATGAGGTAGTTCAAATTAGAAAGGACTTGAGTATAAGGATGGATTCGCTATCCGAAAAGCAGGTAGAGGATAGAACTCAAATAGGTCAGGACGTGCAAGCATTAAAAACCGCGTTAGAGGAACAAATTCATAAAGTTGTCTCTGATGTCAATGAAACTACGAGCAAACTTCATAATTTGAAACTAGGAGAAGCTAGCATGATGGAAACGTATAAAGAGAGTTGATTAGGAAAGTCATCACGGAAATCACAGATAAGGATCCAGAAGGGTTGACTTGTGAAGATGATAGGAATTACGTGAGAAGATGTAACCTCGCTCCTGAAGAGAGAGATATTAGTCCTGAGGAACGTATATTCAGATTTCGGGAAGAAGAAGAAGAGGATAGTAATATTGAACCTGAATGGAAATATCGTGATAGTGGGAAGAATTATATGGATTCATATCCAAGAAATGTGACAGTCATCCGAAACTTTGAGGACAAACCTCAAAAATTTAGTAATACTGATAGTCTAACACCGATAGAGTATATCAGGAACCTGAAAGACTATTTTATTGAAGCCCATATTCCCAGAGAAAGAGAGATGAGAATCGTAGAAAGATTTCTAGCTGGAGGACCCCTTGAATGGTTCAGAGCATTTCGGTACACTTTTAGTAATTTCGATGAATTTGCAGAGGCACTGATAAAACGATTCTGGTCAATAGAAGCACAAAATTCATTAAGAGCTGAGGTATACTCGAGGAAGTATTCAGGTACTCTTCCAACACGGTACGCTGATTTCTTCACGAGCCAGTTATCGCGCTTGAGATTCTTGCAACCCCCATTGTCGACAGAGCAGTTGATAGATGCTATTTCTCGTATGCTGCCTGTGGAGGTAAGCAGACTTACCATATCGTCAAATATCAGGGATTTGACCAGTATGGACGAACTATTGAGAAGGCTTGACTACACGAGTCCAATGCCAAATTTGGTTCAAAAAGGTCAGAGACACGAATTCAAAGACATTAATACAGTCTACATGGATCAAGTTCAGCAAACTGATAAGCCTGCTGAAGAAAAAACTGAAAATGTAGGTCCTCACAGGAACAATTATTTTCGCAACAACAGATCACAAGGTTACCGTCCATATCAGCAAGGACGAGGCTGGAATAACAATAGAGGGAATTATAATAACGGAAGAGGTAGATACTATAATAACAATGGCTACAATAGGAACTACAACAGAAATAACCAGTACCAGAATCGGAATCAGAATTCTCAAGGTCAGGTTATGACACCAGACAAGTATCAAGAGAGAGAGAAAGAAAGTCAGCAGTATCTGAAGGAATTACGGGAGAAGGAAGCTGAAAACCAGAAGAAAAGACAGGCTGTAGTGATCGATCCTGGTCCTTCTACAAGCCCGCAGGGGAACTTTGAGATTGGTAACACAAAAAAACGCCGATTTCTCAACGACAGTGAGAAACCATGAATACATTGCCACACCACACCTAATTACCATTAACGAAATTTACGAAGTAACTGATGAGGATTTATTAGAAGAGAGGGGAATCGTCAAAGAGAAAAGACCATGTGCCTTACCTATTATTTCTGTACTGATAGATGGCCAACAGTACAAAGCTCTTATGGATACCGGCGCAATTATTTCTATCATTTCTGATGAATGCTATCAAAGTCTATTAAAAGGAGAAAACATGACAGTTTTACCTGTTTCTACCGTCAAAGTGAGGAATTTTCCAAGACAAGGCAGTGAAATGCAAGATCCAAGTGTTGTTGAACTTTGAAATTAATGGAAGGAATTATGAACAGATCTTTATTGTGGTGAACAAGATCCATTTCGATATTGTGCTAGGAATCGATTTTATATCGAAAGTTGGAGCCATTATTGATATGAAGAATAGGATTATTAGCTTTAATGATGGGTACATGATCACAGAAGAGATCGAAGAACAGGACGGGAAAAACAGTCTGGAGATAGACCTTAGGGAAGAGATTTTAAATACCATTATCAATGAAGTGGAGAATCTAACAGAAATACCCAGTAGAAAAACTGAAGGATTTGAAGAAATTCAGGGGGAATTTGAGGATTTGATAAAGGAATTCCAAGATATTTTTGATGAAAAGCCTGGATTGATTAAAGACTATAAGTATAAGATAAGGCTGACCGATGAAACCCCTTACCAAAAGAGAATATACCCCATACCTGAGAAATACTACCAAGAAGTACGAGGGTTGATCAGAAAAATGGAGGTAGACGGGATTATAAAAAATCAGGCGTCGTCTTACATAAACCCCATCACTGTAGTCAAGAAAAGTAATGGTCAGATACGTCTCTGTCTCGATGCTCGGACCATCAACTTAAAGATTCTTCCAGAAAATGACCGACCACCTAAGATTAGAGATCTGCTTAGAAAGTTCAAAGGGAAAGCATGTCTCAGTGTTCTTGACTTGACATCTTCGTTTTACCAAGTTCAACTGGAAGAAGAAAGTATGCAGTACACTGGATTCTTATTTGACCAGACGTCATGGGTCTTCGTGAGAATGCCTTTTGGAATGGTCAACAGTGGACCAGCACTTATTCGAGCACTTGATAGCAAGCTCACTGACGAAGTAAAGGAAACTGTAATCTGCTACATTGACGATTTAATTGTATCTTCACCCAACGCCGCAGAACATTTAGTGCATTTGAGAAAGTTGTTTGAAAATTTAAGGGAGGCCAATATTAAGGTCAATTTTGGAAAATGTCAATTCTTGAAGAAGGAGATCAACTACTTGGGGCATACTATTGATAAGGATGGATATCATCCAAACATGCAGAAAGTAGATGCGATCACAAGGTTCCCAAAGCCAACTAAGGTGAAACAAGTCAGAGAATTTGTAGGCGCATGCCAATTCATCAGCAGCCACTGTCCGAGATACTCTGAAAATATGGCTCCTCTGTATGACTTACTCAAGAAGAATAATAGATGGAAATGGAGTACCGCAGCAGACGAGGCTTTTGAGAAAGCAAAGGAGATGCTCAGAAACAACGTTAAACTGGAGTACCCAGACTTTGAGAAGGTGTTCTATATTGAGTCTGATGCATCAAGAATAGGCATTAGTGCAGTCTTACACCAAAAAGACGAGGCAAGCAACAAGCACTACATTGCGTTCACTAGTCGGAAATTAAAGAAACACGAGGAAAACTACTTTACGACAGAACTAGAAGCGTTAGCTTTTGTAACAGCTTTGCAAGCGTGGAAAAAAATGCTGCTGGGACACAAGGTTATCATTATTACAGATCACAAAGCACTTCAGTTTATGCTGCAAACTGACATGTCTAGTGATAGATTGACACGTTGGGCTTTGTTCACCCAACAAGTTAACGCCACTATCGTCCATCAGCCTGGGAAAGACAACTTACTGGCTGATGCTTTATCACGTAACCCTATCAAAAATGTGCAGATACACCATGTACAATTGGAGCAGCAAGATCAAGAGACCGTTAGGAGGTTAGCCCGAATCGGTGTGTCACAGAAGAGACACGCTCCAATCAGGAAAATGTACAGGTTCCTTAAGGGTTACATGGACAATACTGATGTTGACTATGCAGCTACACAGAGAGATTCACGACACTTTGTCTTGAGTGGAGACGTCGTATGTAAGTATGCTGACTCTGCGCATACAAAGCTCCGAATAGTCGTGCCACCTAAACTTGTTGTCAATTTAGTGTGGGTAGCTCATCACGCAACTGGACATGCCGGTCTGGATAAAACTCTTGATACTCTTAAAGAGAGGTTTATTTGGACTAACATGCGTTCCAGCATTGCTAATGTCATTCGTTCATGTGATAAATGTCAAAGAGCAAAGTATGCTTCCGCTCTATTAAAAGGAAAACCTAAGGCTATGATTCCCTCTAAACCAAATGAACTCATGGCGACGGACATATTTGGCCCCTGTCCGAAGGGATACCAGGGTAATCTGTTCCTGTGGGTTACCGTGGATGTCTTCTCGAAATTTGTAACAATGAGTCCCATGCAAAAAGCTAACACGAGGAACGTTGTAAGCAGACTGGAACATGCTGTATTTCCAAAAGCTGGTAAACCAGAGTATCTACTATCGGATCATGGAGCTCAGTTTACATCCTTAGAATTTACTGCAGATATGGAAAGGCTTGGTATTAAGCACATATTTTCAAGCGTGCGCTAACCGGAATCGAATTCTTCAGAAAGATGTATGGCTGAATTTTCGAAATTTTGTCGAATTTTCTGTCCGAATGATCATTCTGGTTGGGTGAGATTTGTACCCCTTATTGAGGAGTGTCTAAATTCTACAGTGCAGGAGAGCACAGGAGAGGTGCCAATGAGACTTCATCTAGGAAGAAACCCAGAAAGGCCGTGGGACAATCTTTTCAACCACGTTCCTAGAGATCCCGACCTAGGAAGGCAGCAGAGAATTGACAGAGCGAAAGAACAACTCCAGAAAGCAGCACAAAAACGACTGAAAAGAGTAGCTGGAAAACGTTTTGGTGCTCCCTTAGAAATTGGAAATCTGGTATTACTACGCAGACCTGTCAAGGCTGATGTGAGTAAGAAAATCTATCCCAAGTTTGGAAATGTGTTTATGGGTCCGTTCAGAATTACGAATGCTTATGGAAACAACTGTTATGAACGCTACGATGATGAGAATAATGTCGTATATGGCAAGTTCAATGCTGGAAACTTGAAGAAATATTATCCAAGAGTAAGCCAATAATAATTCAATTTCGTGTTCAAGTGAATTCAGATATTTATAACAGAGAGTTTAAAAACAATTTGCAACTGTTTTTAAAACGTGGTGAAGGGAGAATGCCCCCGTAAATTGAATTATATTGAGACCACGGTGGCTGTATTGGCATATATGAATAAAGTTATGGCTGTCATAGTTGTGACGTGTATATTCATGACGTAGGCACGGATGACGCAGACTTCATGCAAGTAGGCTGGTTGAGCTGAGATTCTTGGTGACGTCATGATTTTGTTCGAGAAAGATCTGAGATTTACGACGCAGTCGCAGGGAAACGAGGAATTGTGCTAAGGAAGAAGTTACGCTATTGGAGGAGAGGCTCGAACCAATGAATGATAGTTTGGAGGGAGACGGAGATTACTGAAACTACCATATTTAATTACTTTTGGCATGCAGAATTGTGGAAATCCATTTTCAGTTATGGCATTGATTTGGAATTTTGAAGAAATTAATTTTGAGTTTTTGAAATTTGAAAATCCGTCAAGTATAGCCAAAGTTAGAACTTCTAGCAATGACGGAGGAACAAGCTATGGAAGGGATGGATACGCCCCTTAAGAAGTTGATAAAAGGTCTTGCACAGCAGAGAGGAGCTCTCATTTCTCATTTTCTCGTGTCGCATAGTCGTGTTTCTGATTCTCACATTGTCAGACTTCGAGTTTATATTATTCAGTGAAGCAAGTCGTCATTATCACGTGTGGTAGAGCCCACCGTATCGAACAAGCACGGAGCGTGCAGCAGTTCAATTTTACGGTTACTGAAACTAGGCGAAGTTGGAACGCACACATAAACGAGTCTACAAGATTATCTATCAACAAGAGTTAGCTACTGCCTTTATGCTAATTCTATTGTGCATTACAGTATTGAGGTGTGTAGGAAAGTTGAACATTTTCACGATTATAATTTGGAAGATATTTGCATTTTAAGACTGCAGACAAAAGTGATTTTCTCGCCACCTGAGAAGCACTTTTATAACACCACATTCTACGCTACGGCTGACACGTGTATTGCAACCGTGATACAGAAGATTACGTTTGGTGATACAACGGTACATTCTAGAATGGAACAATATAATCTGGCAGTTCTTTCGACTATTATTATAACGGAAGTGGAGATGGAAGACTAAATCTTTAATGCAATTGGGACATATATCAATGGAGTGAAATAGCAGCATGGAACTTCGTTAATCGTCATTCTACAAAAGCGAGCATGTAGTGAACATCCAACTACACTCATGCATTGTAGTCCATCGCTGAATTATATCAAATGGCAGTAGAAATATCTTCATACTCTACAATTATGAACATTTCTGCGGAAATAATTGCAATAAACTTCATGGCGAATTTCTACCAGAACTTCAGGGAACTATCAAGAGAGGCCAGGGTGGACCCGGCTCACAAAGAAGAGTTTTGCCAGAAGGATGTCTATCGTCTACACGGAGCAGTGCAATTTCCGGAGGAGGAAGCAGTTCTATTCTCCGAGGGCGCAGGTTCCAGGTTCGAGGTCGGAGCACATCTTTACGTTGGTGAAATGGAACTATCAGCAGTCTTCTTTGGAAATTTTCCTCTAGAACTTCAATCAACAGATAAGGTAGTCGTGAACGTTTCTTGTTTTATTTGAGCCATTTAGCGATATCTGAGCAACCATTTTTCCCATATTTTCTATCCCATATATTTTGCCCCATATTCTTGCTTGATATTTCTGTACTCTGTACACTTTGATGATTTATGCCTTTTTCTACGATTTATTGAGACATTAGTATGTCATTGGCATATTTAAATAATTTTGGATCAGTTGAGACTGATAAAATATATTCTTTCAGTAATTTGCATATTTTTGTAGTCACGATTTGACTGTAAAGTTAACGATTTTCTATGGCAAATTTGAATTCAGACAGCGTGTCATTTTATTAAAGTAATTCTATTCAGTAAATTACTTTGACCAATTTTCTGTCATCCTCAAGAAAGAAGAATGATTAAAAGATTTTAGAGCGTTAAAATCTATTACTTTGTCGACGATCTTGGAAATACTAGTCGTTTTATGAACATGATTGCAACATAGACATTTATCGTCAGTTCTGAAATACCATTGCATTATAGACAATTTTATGAAATATGAACTTTGAGTACGATTTATTGAGTTGTTGCTGTTGTTGTTTGAGTCTTCAGTATTTTGACTGGTTTGATGCAGCACTCCATGCCACCTTGTCCTGAGCTAATCGTTTCATCTCTACATAGCTACCACACCCTACATCTGAGGCAATCTGTTAAACATATTCTAACCTTGGTCTACCCCTACAGTTCTTGTCCTCGACCCTTCCTTCCATAACTAAGCTTGCTATTCCTGGGTGTCTTAGTATGTGTCCTACCAACCTATCTCTTCTCTTCATTAGCAGTCGCCATAAACATCTCTCCTCTCCCACTCGTCTTAATACCTCTTTGTTTGTAACCCTAACTACCCATCTGATCTTCATCATTCTCCTGTAACACCACATTTCAAATGCTTCAATTCTCCTCTTTTCTGCTGCACCAATAGTCCAAGTTTCACTTCCATAGAGTGCCACGCTCCAGACAAAGGCTTTCAAAAATGACTTCCTAATACCTAAATCTATATTCGATGTCAGCAGATTCCTTATTGAGTACACTATAGTAATGAACATTTGATAGGAGTTTTTCTCAATTCTAGATTGGAACAATAATGTTTGCATTCCACAGTCTAATTGTATTCTATTCGACTATTTATGCAGTTTAGATTAACTTTGATTGAAGATAGTATTTTTATACTGCGTTACTTTGATGATATTAATCTCAATTTTGATAGACCAGGGAGGCGTGTCTAATCGTATTTGCTATTAAATTTATTTGTGATTGGCAAATTTTTACTTCATATCGATTCATGAATGAAACCCACGAAGGTTAAATATAATAACAGTTTTTGATACAATTAATGAATATAAGAATTTTTAAAGAGGAACTATGGATGTATAATCGTTAGTTCAGTGGACGTGTAAAAGTCGCTGATGAATAATGCCCTTGAATAAGTGAAGGAAGTTCCCACAGTAATATTAATGATGTTGATGAATTTATAAGTGGAGGTTTTTTGTATGTATTGTGGAAGATTTTGATGCCATATATATTGAGATATATGATGAATTCTGGGCCTATTTTTGTGCGATTTTGTGCGTTTTGAGCGAGGTATTTTTCCGCTGAGTGTATTGTCCAGGTCCTTTGAAATTTATTCATGTGAAGTTACTGTTAAAATTAACAAGAGTGTTTAAATAATTTGAGATAACGATTTTGAATGGAGGTTACCGTCACAAATAATAATAATAATTATTAAACCTTATTACACCAGAATCTAAAATTTAAATATAACTAACCTTCATTGGTCGATTATATCACAACGATTTAAGTAATTATCAACCGGATAAACGTGTGTTTTAATGTATTTCTAATATTAATAATATAAATATTGTAAATAACTATGTAAATATCTTTAATAATAATTTGAAACGAAAAGGATTAATAGAGGCGTGTATAAATTTTTCAATTGTCGTTTGACAATGTTATAAACAATTTAAATTGTTATAAATAATTAATGAGCATTTTGTTATAAACATTAAACGTTTTGTTAATATACTCTAAACAACGCTAGTTAAACAATTGGATTATACAATTAAACAAGATTTGGGATTATTAGAGTAATCCATTGATATTTGAATGGAGCATTTAAAAGATTTGCGTGATAATATTTGAGTTGAGACGTGAACATTTAAAGTGTTTTGAAAAGGAGCTAGGCTCTGATGTAACTAGCATATGCTAACGTTGGCTGGACAGGTGGGTCCATTTGACGATGCAAGCATGCGACATGGTGCAGGTGGCCAGACAACTGTATGATAGAGGCCAATGTCACTTACATAGCAGCCTTGCGGTTATAAATAAAATGTGATGTTTATGAAAAAGGAAAACAATTGCTATATGTCTCGTCCCAACTCCCTTATCCATTCCAAGTGTATTATTATTATTACGTTCTTTTGAGCTAGAAAGCTGAAATTTTGTATGTAAAGTCTACAAGTCCTACAGGAGGACATGGTTATATTGACAATGGCTTCTGATCGCCACGTATTTTTTGTTGTTAAATTTTTGTTAAATTATTCCTTTATGTGAAATAAATTATTGTACAGTTTAAAGTTTCTTGTTTCCGTCTTGGTTCATTTTAAATATCGTGGTGGAGGTTATTGTGAGGGCATACTTTTAAGTGATCCAGTTGGCAACCCAGACCCGAGATTAATTTGAATAGGTAAGTAAAAGGTAAGTATGAACCCCCGTATATTTTGGTGTGTTCCACAATAATTTCTTGTTAACTACTGTGCTCTAATCTCGGTAGTATCTGTCAGTGCCATTTTCATTGATGTAGCTGTGCCGGTGCGATTGATTATTGGCAATCCGATTGAGGGGGGCGGATATCTGACAGCCTACTATCCGGATTATCGGGGACAGTACCTAAACATATTCCTTCTATCCCTTCTTCTATTATGGTATTCCTCCATGTTCTCATTATTTTTTCCAGGACAACGTTAAACAGAATCGGTGAAAGCCCATCTCCTTGTCGGACTCCTGTCCGAATTTTAAAGGGCTCTGAGATTTCCCCCTGAAATTTAATTTTGGAATCAGTTTCTGTTAATGTTTGAATTATAATCGCCCTTGTTTTGCTATCAATTGCAAATTCTTCCAAAACATTGAATAGGGTTTTCCGGTCTATGGAGTCGTAGGCTTTTTTGAAGTCAACAAACGCAACTACCGTATTTCTACTTCGTAAAGCTCTTACTCTCAAGATGCTTTTCAAACTAAAGATCTGCTCCACACAAGATCTGCCCTTTCTAAAGCCTCCTTGATATTCGCCTATTTGATGGTCTACCTGAACTTCAACTATGTGTAATAGCGCCTTAGATAGTACTTTGTACGATATCGCTAGCAAGGAAATTCCTCTGTAATTGTTTGGATCAGTTCGGTCACCTTTCTTATGGAGTGGATGTATTAGGGCGCTTTTCCAGTTATCTGGGATAATTTCATTTCCCCAGATATCACAAATTAGGCGATGTAAGTTCTCCACAGCCGTATCTCCTCCAATTTTCCACATTTCAGCTACTATGCCATCTTCCCCTGGTGATTTATTGTTTTTGAGATCCTTGATGATGTTTTTAATTTCTAAGAGACTCGGTGGATTGGACGGTGGATTTATACTCATTGGCTGCTCGAAATCGAGCCTTTCTCTTGGCTCCTCACAGTTTAGAAGTGTTTCAAAATAATTAGCCAAAATGTAACAATTCTCCTTGTTACTCACGGCCAATGTACCGTCCTTTCTTTTAAAGCAAAGACTTAGAGGTTGGTATTGTTGTAATTCATCCCTAAATATCTTATAAAATTCCCGGGTATTATTTTTCTTAAAATCTTCTTCTATATTTTCCAACCGGCTTCTGTCATACAGTCTCTTTTCTCCTCTGATGATCTTGGCAGTTTCTTTCCTTTGTTGCTTGAAGACATTCCAATGTTGATCTGTGCGGTTGGAGTGCCATCTCTTCCACGCCTTGAGTCTCACATCAAGAGCATCATCGCAACTTTTGTTCCACCATCTGTGTTTCCTTTTTCGTTTCCGTTGCCCTAAGTTTTCAGCCGCTCTTGTTAACGATTCTTTCATTTCTTTCCAATTGTTCATCTGTAACTTGGAAAGATTTTCCTGATACATATTTTTGTTTTGCTGGAGAATTTCTGTGACAATCCTAGTTTTCCTTTGACATATGCGTCGTTGTCGATTCGGTTGAAATTTTACTTTGATTTCCGACAAGAAATGGTCTGTGTCAATGTTACAACTTTTTCGTACTTTGACATTCAGAATCTCGCGACTGTTTCCAGTTGTAATTGCAACGTGATCAATTTGAAATTCGCCTAATAGAGGATTTGGGGAGATCCACGTCTTCTTTTTCTTAGTATTACTATTATTATTATTATTATTATTATTATTATTATTATTATTTTGAAAGTGTTTATTTCTGAAAACCAAATATTTTACATAATTTGATTGATAACATTACTTTTAAATAATAACATTTAAAATGAAATAGTGAAAAAATTAAATATCATAATAAAACTTGAATTAAAAATAAATAAGCTGAAAAAAATTAAAATTATAATAATTTGAGATTATACAAATAATAGATAAAATTGAAAATTATCAAAATTAATATGAACATTAAGATGTTAAAGAAGATAAAAATTAAAATTATTAATTATACTTAGGGAAGCCTCCGTGGCTTAGGCGGCAGCACGCCGGCCTCTCACCGCTGGGTCCGTGGTTCAAATCCCGGTCACTCCATGTGAGATCTGTGCTGGACAAAACGGAGGCAGACAGGTTTTTCTCCGGGTACTCCGGTTTTCCCTGTCAAAATTTAATTCCAGCAACACTCTCCACTATCATTTCATTTCATCTGTCATTCATTTAATCATTGCCCCAGAGGAGTGCGTCAGGTCTCGGCAGCCGGCACAGTTCATATCCTTGCCGCTAGTTGGGGGCTTCATTCATTCCATTCCTGACCCGATCGGAGACTGGAAGCAGGCTGTGGATTTTCATTTTTTCATTTCTACTTAGGCTAATATAATTAAAATGTAATTAAAATAAATACAAATAAAATATCTTCATTAATATTGTGCCCTGTAAAGGGTGAAGTAGCTGGTCAACTTGTCCTTTTCGATTCATGCATAAAGCCTCCGAAGCATACGAATCTTCTGGTCTAACAACAATCCGGTATTGTCTTAATTTGGCTCCTATACACAGCATCTTATTATTATTAATGTTTTTAGTCAGTTGGTGCGCTCGCTCTAATTCCTAAATGCCACTATTGATCGCTTCTTGTTCTAGAACAGGGGTGCCCAACCTTTTTTAACTAAGGGCCACTTTGTAAAGAGTTTGGGGACCTTGCGAGCCAATAACACTCCGGGGGTTTAGGGGGTATGTTTTTTATATATATATATATAGGTGCAATATGGTGAGTTTTGTGGCTTCTGAGCTTATAAATGGTCATAAAAGGAGAGTCTTCTTTTGCGTATGGTGGCCGTTATTTTCTCCACGTGTAGATAAAGTGCATCGTTGTGTCGTCCTTTATACTCTCCTCGTTCCTTGACCGGGCCCAAGATCTTTCTCAAACTCTTCCTCTCTTTGGCTTCCAGTTGTTCTGCCAGGCCTTTCTTATTCATCGCCAGTCATTCTGGTGCATTTTGTTATTATTATCATTATTATTGCTACGGTGGGTGAGTGGTTATTGTGTCTGATTATTAACCCCAAGCTTGCAGATTCATAATGGCAAAATTTATCTCGTGATTTTCCGCCAACACAAAGTTCCTTATTTTCCTACTAGAAAGCGCTATAGTGTCAAGGAGCTTAGATAATTATCTAACCTCCTTGACTTTCATAGTGCTTCAAGGAACAACAAAATTCGACATGCAAGCTGCCCTCTGCGTGTCAAATTACAAAGCTTGAACCCGGCACCCAAGGTCATACGATATTATTACTATTATTTTTATTAATATTATTATTTTACATCCTTACGCCCGTCTAAGGAGCGTGATTGAACCAATTCAGTTGATCTTGCTTTCTTGTCCTCTCAAAATCTCTTCATCTTCTCGCTACGGCTCTCTCTGCGATCCTCCGTACAGGATCTGTTGGTTGTAATGTTTGGACGGTCTGAAAATTGATAATTGTCAATTAGTTCCCTGAATTTAGATCTGTCCAGCACCAAATCACTTGTGATGTCTGTTTCCTGAAGGTCTTCTTCAACTTCAAACAGCCAGTTGTTCTTACTTTTCTTTGAGAGAGTAAGATTAAGAATTCTTTCAGTCAGCCAATAATCACTCATTCTGAGAATATGCCCTTAAAATTTCAAACGCCTTTTTCTAATTAATAATAATTATTATTATTATCATTAATATTGACGTGTTTGGGAATAGGTTACCTCTTCTTATTTACTTATTTATAGTTTTGAGCGAGTTGAACATTTCAAATTCTTAGGAGTCATGATGGATGAACAGATGTGGTGTTTGAAGCCATATTTTCAGTGTTGCCTTAGTAAACAAGAGTTTAGTGCTTTTCAGTCGGTCAACACAAATGTACCCAAAAGAGATGGGTTATGCCCTAATCCTGAAATAAATTACATGAGATTAATAAAACACTAGGATGACCAGTTTCGATCGTCAAGCGATCATCATCAGATGAACAGAATAATAGAGAAGAGGAAATTGAAGTTAGAATACAGAATGCTAGCAAAGTGTACAAGCCTACTCTCTGAAGTATTTATTGGGATCCAAATTTTTGACGAGAAATATAAAATTGAAAATATACAATACTATCATTAGGCCAGTTCTAACTCATGGTGCAGAATCATAGAGTTTAACAAAACAGGAAGGACAACAGTTGCAGGTTTTCTAAAATAAAGTGTTTAGGAAACTTTTTGGACCACTTTTTAACCCCGCATCTCAAAGCTAAAAAAAAAGGCATACACTCACTATTACAGCAAGCACCAATACTCAACATCATTAACTCCACAAGACTTCAATAGGCTGGTCATTTACTAAAGATGGGAGATGATAGGATGGTCTTACAAATCTCTAAAGAAGAACCAAGAGGAAAAACGCCAATAGGAAGACCACGAAGTTCCTGGAAAAATGAAATCTCCAAACTCTGTAGACATCTGAATGTGGACAACTGGCAAAACCTCACCCAAAACAGAGTTCAGTGGAGGCATTTTGTGAGATCAGCGCGGGATCTTCGTGTCCCATAGAAGCCTTCTGAGTGAGTGAGTATATTATAAATACCTAGGTATACCAGGTGAATGAGCTGCCCCTAGTAATATTGTTTTATGCAGCCCAACTAGCATTGTTATCAGGAAGGTCGATATTTATCTGCTTCCATCCCGTAAGGCAGGGGTGCCCAACTCTTTTTAACTAAGGGCCACATTGTAAATAGTTGGGGGACCTTGCGGGCCAATAACACTCCGGGGGGTTTGAGGGGTATGGAATTTTTAAATATAGGTGCAATATGGCGAGTTTTGTGGCTGTCTGAGCTTACTTTTCTCAGTAGTGTTGCCGTTTTCTATATTTGTTTATAGTGGATAAAAACACAATAAAAATATTTTTAATAAATCCCTTTAAAATAGGTCGGTTGGTTGGTTGGTTCCTCAGTTTAGGGGCTGCGACAACGCAGTCATGTAGCCCCGTGTACTTTGGGTGTGTGTAGAATCTGTCTGATAACCGGTGTTAATTGTGATGGCTGTATTAGTGTGTGTATTTGTTTTTTAATTCAAGTAAGGACTGCAACTTTGAATTTTTCAAATAGTTACCATCCATTCTGGCCCATCACTGATGTTCGTCATGTATTTAGTCATCTCAAAAGAGATTTTACTCCTACTTTCTCTGCTGTTTCTTTGAGATGGTTTATCTTCTTGATTGCTGTGCTAATAATAATAATGATAATATCGTATGGCCTCGGATGCCAGGTGCAAGCTTTGTTATTTGACACCCAGAGGGCATCTTGCATGTCGACGTTTCTTGTTTCTTGAAGCAATATGAAAGTCAAGGAGGTTAGATATCTTAATTCCTTGACACTATAGCGCTTTCTAGTAGAGAAATTAGAAACTTTGTGATGGCGGAAAATCCCGAGATTAATTTTGCCATTATGAACACGGCCTACTGAATTCAAGTGGGTTCGTTAACATGCCAACAACCGCCTTTCAAAAATCACTTACTACAGCCAGGAGCGAACCTGCAAGCTTGGGGTTGGGAGTCCGACACGGCGCGGACGCCGAGTGGTGGGCGGACAAAATAGTAACGCGGGCCACATGCAGCCCGCAGACCGTAGGTTGGGCAGTCATGCCATATGGTACTAATGCATTGCAAACGATACTTCTTCTTCTTCTTCATCTTCTTCTCTTCTTCCGAAAACGTTTCTGCTTATGTTCGTCGTTCAGCATTACTTTTCCCTCGAAGTGATTTCAGACTAATGTAAATGTAAATGTAAATCCACAGCCTGCTTCCAGTCGACCGACCGGGTCAGGGATGGAATGAATGTAGCACCCGTCTAGCGGCGAGGATATGAACTGTGCCGGCTGCCGAAGCCTGTCGCACTCCCCTGAGGCACTGACTAAATCAATGACAGATTAAATTAAATGATAGTGGAGAGTGTTGCTGGAATTAAATTTTTGACAGGGAAAACCGGAGTACCCGGAGAAAAACCTGTCTGCCTCCGTTTTGTTCAGCACAGATCTCACATGGAGTGACCGGGATTTGATCCACGGACCCAACGGTGTGAGGCCGGCGTGCTGCCGCCTAAACCTCGGAGGCTTGATTACAGACTAATATGATGGGAAAATAATAGTGTTTGTGCGATATGCTTGCACTGCATTAATACGGCAGGTATTTCTTCGACTCGATTCACTAAAATCGTAACTACTCGGCTTCCTTTGGTCATAAATGAACTTTTTCTAAAGAAACCTTCCTCAATAAATTATTTACAGAATGGTGAAAACTGCATCAAAATCTATCCAGTGGTTCTTGAGATTACCTGTTACATCCAAGAATCGTGGGTTTCTTTTATACTATGTAGTATGTGATTCATTAATCATATTGTGCACTTCATCTGAAATGTAATTCTCCATGTAATGGAATTTATATGTTTGCCACATTATTTCCTCATTAATTATAAATGTATTTTTATGCGCTTTTTGTCACTAATTTCCATTTCGTTAGGGATTTTAAGGAGAAATCTATTAAAACTTTATTAATTCATTGGCTACTCAGCATAAAGCATGTTCATGATTCATCTAGCTCCGTTCAATGTGTCTGATAACCTGCATTTAGGTAGTGACTGAAGTAGTGAGTTTTGTTAACAACCGATCTCCGGACTTTATGAGGCTCTAAGCCCTGTAGAGGTATATTTGGGCTTGCAAAAAATGGAGTAATTTTGATTTTCAGGTATATTTCAGGTATTACCTCTCTTGTGAAAAATCCAAGTTTTTCACCTCCCCCTCCATGTGCGTTGTCCACCATCTTGAAAAAAAAATCCTCTCGGCACGCCGGAAGGCGGAGGTAGATTTCACCGGGCAAACTAGGGGATAGGCTATAATAGGCAAAATATGCAGGTTTTCGTAGGAGGATCAGACCTCATTTATTGCTAGAAAGTATTTTACAATTGGAGGTTAGTTAACATTTTTTCGTCTTTCTATGCATACTTTTAACATTTTACTGTCTTATGGGGATGGTAACCTTCTTGTCATTTGGGGTTAATTTTTATACTTGTGATCACACTGTCCTTATGCAAGGTTTGGAACTAATGTGTAACTATCTAACAGTCTGTTACTTCTTCACGCAAAATTTTATCTCCCGCAGAGATGTTGGTTGGTTCCTCAGTTTAGGGGCTGCGACAAGGTGGTCATGTAACACCGTGTAGATTGGGTGTGTGTAGAATCTGTCTGATAAACGGTGTTATTTGTGATGACTGTATTAGTCTGTAATTCAGGTAAGGTCTGCAGATGGTCAATTTTAAGTAGTAGTACCTAATTTTGTACCAAATACTAACGTCAACGACACCTAGCTGTGAACTTGGCTGCTAGATGCCACCGCAACCAGCAACTTGCAACGAACGTTGTAACTTCCCCTCCGAAGGAAAGCATGCTGACAGATTTTTAGCGCTCTTAGAAAATCCGGCGACTTTGGCCGGCTTTGAACCAGCACCTTGGGCATAGAAGTTCAGCATGCTACCAATTAGCCGCTTTCCTCATAGTCAGATGGAACAAGAAGTTCCGTGACGAACTAAAGAGCCCACTTTTCTTAAAATTAAGATTCATGCCATAGATTAATCCACAGTATATGAACCTATGTAGAATAATGACGAAATTAAGTGGGTAATATCGAAATGTCTTAATTAGTTCGAAATAAGATATACTAGGCATAATGTAGCCTAATAGAGCAATACAGTTGGCAGCTCTGGTGACTGACCATCTCCTAAGGTACAGAATACAAAATGTGGTTGAAGTCCAATGGACGTTACATGGATTTAGACATTGGATCTATTAGTACACGTAAAAGCATGTTGGCAACAATGTCATGCGAGTGCTGGTCAGAAATAATCTGAAATATTATATATTTTTGTGCCAATTTTGGTTGAAATCCAACTGATAGTATAGAAGTTACATGTATTTAAAAATTGGTCCTATCAGCAGGCTTATAATCATGTTGGTAGAACTGACGTATATAAGTTACTCCAAATTAATCTAAAATGTCAGAATATACGTGTGCATAGTTTAAAGCTGTTGGCTTGCATACTTTCTGATATATTGGTATTTGGATAAAAAATAGAGAGAGAAATTATTAACAGTTGGCAGCCCTGGTGGCTCTTAAGAATACGCTGAGTCATATCTGTTTATGTACAGATATTACATACAAAATTTGGTTGAAATCCAATTGATAGTGTAGAAGTTATATGCATTTAAACATTGGACCTATCAGAAGGCTTAAAATTATTTTGGCAACACTGTCATGGTTGGCCTCCTGGAAATTAAACTGAAATAGTATTATCTACATGTGTGCCAATTTTGGAATAGCTCCCATGCATACCTTGCAAGATATCCAACATGGAGCTCAAATTTCTAGTGCGTTTTTTCAGCAGTTGGTAGCACTGACATCATTTTCAAATATGGACGTGAGCTATTCCGGTGCACATCTTTACTCATACTAAATTTGGTTTTGATTGCTGCAGCCGTTTAGGAGTTGATAGGGGGGGGACACACACACAGCCAGACAGACAGAAGGACAGACAGACAGACAGAAGGACAGACAGACAGACACACATTTTCCCGGATCGATCTCATAAGTCTACTTTTTCCTCATTTTTGCAAAATGTGAAAAGTAGGCTAAAAATGAATGTGATCTCGTCAATGGCGTTGTCTTGGCAACCTCTGATAGATCATCCCTTATCAATTTAAAAGCGTTGTTATGGTAACCTCTGATGGCACTTGGCATTTTAAAAAATTCCGAAATCATTTTTCTCATCCCTTGGCGTAATGGTGGGTCATATCAAAAATTCTTTCAGACAAAAGTTTTAGGTAATTATTAGGGGAATATTTTCCATTTTGTACGGTTTTGATATTGTGCCTATTAAGAGAGATATGATTAATGTTTCCCGAAAAACCCACTTTTTTCCACCCCTTTGGTCAATGGTTGGTGCTATCAAAAAACTTATTTGACATAAATTTTTGGCACTTATCCGACACATATTATGAACTTTGAAGGGATTCGATATTTCACATATTAAGAGAGTTATAGCGACATTTCACTTTTTCGAAAAAAGCCCCCCATTTTCACCCCCTTCGACCGATTTTGCCCAGTAACGAACTCGACCGAGATTTTATAGGGATACATATTATGTAAAAAATTCATAGTGATTGGTGCAAAATTACGGCAGTTATCGTGTCCACAAGAAACTGATATATATATACATATATACATAAATTATATATAAACTTTTGAACTGACGGTGGTTTTGGGGTCTGGGGGATGTGAAACGCGAAGATATGTCGAAATTTTCCGAAAGTCGAAACATGGTACCCATTGCAATAGTTAGCTTTCTAATGAAATCTACCTAAAACTACACGTATATATTAATTTCAGGAACACTGATTTGAACAGAAGTAGTGGTGTATTTTTCAGTAGATATAATGATTTTTTTTCTGTTTCCTCTCCACGTACTCTACCTCTACAAGATTGGTAATTATGTAACTGAATCGGTCGGAGCTAAGAAGCATTAAGTCAAAAATGGTAATTTATTAATATGAAGCCCAATGTTTTATTTACACTTAGGTACTATTACCAAAAAAACTAACTGTATTTAAAATATTATATTTTATTTATTTACAATTAATATTACATTGTGGTGTTTGAAGCCATATTTTCAGTGTTGCCTTAATAAACAAGAGTTTAGTGCTTTTCAGTCGGTCAACACGAATTGTAAGGATGTCCATTTTATTATTTTATTTCATTCTTTTAATTACAATTTATATCATAAACATTTCACATCAAACAAACATTAGACTACACGTACATTAGTACATCTCATAATCTTGCACAGTTTCCAGCCACTGGCCGGGTCTGTTTGGAACACAAGCCTCTCCAACGTCTTCTGTCTTCCCACCATCTCTCAGCCTCCACCCTTGTCCAGTCTTCTCCTCTCTTCTTCACGCTTTCTTCCACCCCCTTCAGCCACCTGTCTCTCGGTCTCTTTCCTTCCCACTTCGTCTCGTGTACTCTCCTGGGTATCCTCTTCTCCTCCATTCGTTTTACATGTCCATACCATCTAAGTCTAGATTTCTCTATACCATCCTGTAATGGTTCCTCCTTCATTAATTCTCTGGTCCTCTCATTTCCTATTCTGTCCATCTTAGTAGCTCCAATACTGCTTCTCAAGAACCTCATCTCACTGGCCTGTATTTTGCTCTTCTCCCTTCCTTTCATAACCCAGGTCTCCGAGGCATACGTCAGGATAGGGACATAGTACGTCCGATATATGATCTTTTTGCTATTCTGAGGGACATCCTTGCTCCATAACATGCTTCTAACACTCCTCCGGAATGCTTCTGCCTGTCTCCCCCGCTCATTTATTTCTCTATCGTCTCCTCCATTATCTTGTATCAGGCTTCCCAGAAACTTGAAATTCTCCACTTTCTTCAGCTGTTCCCCACCAATTGTTATTCCCGTTGTGGTTCTTTCCTTCTTCCTTGTTGTGATCACCATCTCATTCTTAGTTATGCTAAATTTCATCCCATATCCTTGTATTATTCCTTCCCACACGTCCAACTGTTCCTGTACCTCCTTGTTTCCCCAAATCATCAAATCATCTGCAAACAGCATTGCTTTCATCTTTCCTTCCCCAATTACTTGTGCCACTCGGGTCATTATGTCATCCATCACCACAATGAAAAGTAATGGTGACAGTGCACTTCCTTGTTTCAGGCCGTTTCTCTGTTCCACCCAGTCCGATCTCTCTCCTCCCACTTTCACACAGCTCACGCTTCCCTTGTACATCTCCTTTATCCTCCTTATAATCCATTTTTCTACTCCTCTATCCTCCAGGGACTTCAGTACATCTATAGTATTTTAATTGTATTCTTAATTGATTTAATTTTTAATTGAACTGATGAAGATCTCAATGTCAGGTGGAAATATGCACAATATGTAATAGATATATTCGTGTAAGTATTGATTGGCGTATCATTTAAACAAGGCATTTTTATGGGGAACGCGGGGGTACGCGTACCCCTAAAACATTGAAAACTGTTTAAGGAAAAATATTGGTACATTTGTATCTAGTCCGGCATAATATAACTTCCGACTTGAAAGTCAACGCGCTGGAGGAGATTTCGAGTAATCCTCGATTTAAATCGATCTATTGAATCAGATTGTTTTAGTCGGCAACTCGGCACTCAGCAGCATAATCGAAACAATAGGCCATATTATTTTCTGCTCGACAAAAGCTTTGAGTAATTGCTGCCTTGTTCCAAGAAATTTAACTGTTTAGGCAAAAATAAGTAACATACTGTAACAACCGTGAAAAGGAAGTTCTGTTCTTATAATCACACAGGCTAGTGTTTGGAGGTGGGGTAGTTTGTTAGTTTGTGCGTGTGGTTTTGAAGGATGAAACAAATGACGAACTATTTTACATCCACCCAGACATCGAAAGAGCTGAAAGTTAATGAAATAATTAGATAATAAATTGACCCAATTCAAGCTTTCATTTAACATGTCAGCCCATCTGCAAATTGCCGAAAATTGCAATTTTGTCGACTACAACTGAGAGTACCCCTTAAATTTTGTTTAGAAAAAAATCACTGAATTTAAACTTTGAAAACAACTCTCTAAGATGTATGTCATGATTGGCAGCAGGTATGCTTTGAACGTCGTCTGTTTAGCTCTTATAGCTACAGCCCTGAGCGGATAAACAAAACGTTATCCGCATCCGCCCCGCATCCGCACAACTGTTATCCGCATCCGTCCCGCATCCGCCCAACTGTTATCCGCTTCTGCCCCACATCCGCACGACTGTCATCCGCATCCGCCCCGCATCCGCCCAACTGTTATCCGCTTCTGCCCCACATCCGCACGACTGTCATCCGCATCCGCACCACTGTTACCTGCATCCGCCCGGCATTCACACGTGTGTTATCCGAATCTACTGGCAATACAATAATATATTTAACTAGATAAAGCATAAATTACTAAAGCGACATATTTAGACGTTTGAGGAATAAGTCGTTCCCTTGGGCTATGTATGTCATATGCTATGTTTAAAATGAATGTCATACAGACAGAATTGTAACCCTTTCCTGTTCGGAATGTTAATTATGCTTAATGACATAATTTGAATGAGATTAGCTTAAATCATCATCTTACATTTGTCATGAAAAAAACATAACGGAAAAATACAGAGGGCCAGGAAATGTTCTCCACAGTGACTACTTAGCTAGCATCAGGAGTTTAGTTGGCAGCACTGTGTCCTTGACAGGATGAATCCCACACGTGTTGAAATCATCAGTGTGTATTGCAATAAGCGAGCGTGTGTGTCATCAGCACTTCCAGCATCAGTTATGAATGGCTGTTGTGAGTACAAAGTTTACTGTTTGTTTGTTAGTTTTGATACAAGCGACAGGCGTGCTGCCAACGTAACTACTGATGCTCTCGCAATAGCCTGCAGTCACTGCGGAGAACGTTTCCTGGCGCTCTGTATGATTTGTCATATACTGTACATCCGGGTCCTAATAATAATATTAAACAAGTTCGGATTGTATTCTAAAAAGTATCCGCAAATTTTCTCGTAACATTATCCGCAGCTTATCCGCTATCCACACAGTCATGCAAACTATATCCGCATGGCGAAAACTTTTGCGGATATCCGCATCCGCGCAGGCTTTACTTATAGGGACTGCCTTATCCCAGACTAGGTTCCGCACTTGGTAGAAGAAAGTAGAACCCTTAGATACTCTATTTGAGACTTTCAGCATAGCACTACCCTTATTTGAAATTGTGCTTCCAAGATAACCAAAATTTTCCACACATTTGATTCATTCCCCATGAAGTGGAAGTAGAAGAGCCGATGTTCATTGCTACTGTTTTCGGCTTAACCCTTTACAGGGCAAAACAATTTATTTTTATTTTCTGTTTTCATGTGTAGGCGATTTACATTTCAATTTAGATTTTTTTAAATACAAGTTTTTCGGGCTTGTAGGCCGTGGTCCAGACAGGATATCTCCCGACGTTTCACCGGAAACTGCGTCCGGCATTATCAAGGGTTCCGCTCCTTTCCTTGGTCTGCAGTGGAATGAGGAAGGGGCTTGAAATAATGGGTAACGGCTATTAGTGGAGTATTGTTGTTAATTCTCTGGTCCTCTCATTTCCTATTCTGTCCATCTTAGTAGCTCCAATACTGCTTCTCAAGAACCTCATCTCACTGGCCTGTATTTTGCTCTTCTCCCTTCCTTTCATAACCCAGGTCTCCGAGGCATACGTCAGGATAGGGACATAGTACGTCCGATATATGATCTTTTTGCTATTCTGAGGGACATTTATTTTTTGTTTTTATTTATACGTGCATTATTAAAATGTTAAGTCAAGGAGATGCATTTAATATTTGAGTGTAGAAATACTAGCACTTCATTAAATTCGTTGAAATATGGCTGAAAGATTCAACCATCAGCTTATTTGCCAATATAAATGTCCTCCCAATAGGTGGTTAATATATAGTCCACAAACCTATAAAGGGTTAATTTGAATTCTGAAAATTTGTTACTTCAACAATCCAGCCTCCTCTGCATCTCTTCCTCTGTCCCTCCCCAGATGGCAACATCATCTGCAAATATTAATGCGTTCAAATTCTCTGTTTCCACAGCTTTTATTTCCTTAATAATCACATCTATGAGAGCAATGAAAAGAAGTGGATAGAGTGCATAGCCCTGTGGAACGCCTCTCTTAGTTTGAAACCATTCTGATCTTCCGATTCCGATATTTACAATATACCTGAAAATCAAAATTCCCAACGTTGCAGGTTCAAAACCGGCCGAAGTTGTCGGATTTTTTAAGAGTTTAAAACTCCCTCATTTTCCCTTCCTTCGGAGGGGAAGTAAAGCCAGCGGTCCCATGTCATAGAATTATGGCATGATAAAGAACCCTCCAATAATTACACTTGTGTGATGCTAAATTATGGGTTGTATTTGACTAACGCTCTTAGGTTCCAACATTCGTCGCCAGGAGCCAACTGCAGTGGCATCTAGTAACAAAATTGAGAACTAGTTGGTCGTTGACGGTGGCGTTTGGTAGCAAAAGTTGGAACTACTTGAAAATCGAATGTCTGCAGTCCTTACTTGAATTTAAAAGAAAACAGATAACACACACTAATACAGCCATCACAATGAACACCGGTGATCAGACAGATTCTACACACACCCAAAATGTACGGGGCTACATGACCGCGTTGTCGCAGCCCCTAAACTGAGGAACCAACCAACTCCACCTTTTGCAAGCCAACCACATTTTTGGAGCTATCACTACCCGGCTATCTCTACAGTTATTAGAGTAGAAGAAAATCATTCTCTCAATAGGAGAAGATGATCTCAATGTTCCTCCCCTTAAAACAAGCATCATCACATCGTCAGAAGGTTATAATAAAAATGATTACGTCAAGTAATAGAGCGTGACATCACACTGACTCACCTTGGACTAAAAAGGGAGAGAATTCGCGTGGTGTAAAATTCCCATAATAGACTGACGCGTGTGTTCGGTAGAAACATCCATTTGCATGACAATGGTTCGAGCGAATTTTATTTATCACTTACACGTGAGTGATCAGTGAAATGGTCTCCTGATGGAAAACCTATAATTTCAAATAGAGCAAAAAAATATATCCAATGAAATCAACCATTTTACCGCTAAAAAGAATCAATGGTGTTGAAGAGCCAGGGTCCCCCTGTCTGTGATGGAGATAGCGGGCCTAGTGACGTGGACCTATCAGCGTTGCGCGCGCAACAATGGTATCTGGAGAGGGGAAACCCCCGCTCGGCCTGCCGGCCGTCCATTACATTTCACATTGGTTTATCTGACAGCACTACTGTTATTGTAATCTTAAGAGATGCCAGTAGCCTGTCAACAACAGACAAACATGATGCTCAAGAGAATAATTATCATCATTGTTGCGGATTCCTCAAGGGGGTTGGGTGCGAAATGTCCATAAATTATGCCGACAGATTTACACAGAGCCAAATATTATACAATCTATCCATCACATCGGGAGACAAGTAGCAAATCTAGGGGGTTGGTTCCTTAGTTTAGGGGCTGCGACAACGCGGTCATGTAACCCCGTGTACTTTGAGTGTGTGTAGAATTTGTCTGATAACCGGTGTTAATTGTCATGGCTGTATTAGTGTGTTATCTGTGATTCAGGTAAGGCCTGCAGACGATCAATTTTCAAGTAGTTCCTACTTTTGCTACCAAATTCTACCGTCCACGACACCTAGCTGCGAACTTGGCTACTAGATGCCATCACAACCAGAAAAACTGGCGACGAACGTTGGAACTAATAGAGCGTTATTAAATCTAACGTACAGATTTTAGCTTCACACAAGTGTAGTTAGTGGAAGGTTCTTTTACATGCCATAAATCTATTACATCGGCCCGCCGGCTTTACTTCTGATAACCTTACCCGAATTACAGATAACACACACTAATCCTGGCTGGACTGCAGACGATTAATTTCAAGTAATTCCTACTTTTGCTACCAAATGCTACCGTCAACGACACCTAGCTGTGATCTTGGTTACTAGATGCCCCCGCAACCAGCATAGGCGGTGAACGTTGGAACTTAATAGAGCGCTAATCAAATCTAACCTACGAAAATAGCTTGACACAATTGTTGTTAGTGGAAGGTTCTTTTACATGCCATAAATCTATGACATGGACCCACCGGCTTTACTTCTCCTCTAAAGGAAGGCATACTGGGGCATTTTAACGCTATCAAAATATCCGACGACTTCAGCCGGATTTGAACCCGCGATCTTGGGCATAGAAGCACAGCATGCTACCAACTACGCCACCGAAGCCGCTCTGTTAAAATTCCAAACCTGTTTCTTCCTCTCCCTCTCTTTCCTTCTACTTATCCTTCCATGATTCTTTGTAGGTAGTAGACAATTCCTGCGTAGTATGTGACCCATCCAAGATTCTTTCCTCTTCTGGATCATCCTCATGAAGCTCCTCTCCTACCCTTCTTATCACCGCCTCATTTCTCATTCTATCGATCCATTTCACTTTCTACATTCTAATCCACTTTTCAAAACTTTCTAAATATTTATGTTCGTTCTGTCTGACTGTCCATGTTACCGAACCATAAGACACCACACTTAACACAAGACATTTTGCAAACCTCTTCCTAAGTTTGATCGGTATGCTGTTAATAAACCTTTCACTCACCCGAAAGCTCTCTTCCTCATGGAGATTCTACGTCTCACTTCTTCTGTACAACTTCCGTTGGAGGTTATCAAGCTTCCTAGATACATTAATGATTGAACCTGTTCTAATACCATTCCATCTATTGCTATTTCATTTCATATTTATTCATCAGTGCCTTACACTATACAGTACATCACTTGAAAAAATCCACAGCCCGCTTCCAGTCGACCGACCGGGTCAGGGAATGGAATGGAATGAATAAAGCCCCCATCTAGCGGCGAGGATATCAACTGTGCCGGCTGCCGAAATTAAATGAAAGTGGAGAGCGTTGCTGGAATGAAATTTGTGGCAGGGAAAACCGGAGTACCCGGAGAAAAACCTGTCTGCCTCCGCTTTTTTCAGCACAAATCTCACATGGAATGACCGGGATTTGAACCACGGACCCAGTGGTGAGAGGCCGGCGTGCTGCCGCATAAGCCACGGAGGCTATACAGTATATAACTTACATCACTTAATTCCTGTCGCTCCTTCCGAAGCATAGGGCCTTGGCGAAATTTCTCCACGCAGTACGGTTCCTGACCATTCTCTTCACTTGACTCCAGCTCCTGTCCACCTCTGCAATTTCATTTTAGTCCTCTTCATGCCAAAAGTCGTCTTCAGGTTATCCGTCCGGTTTTGTAATTTCGCTTCAGTTTCCGTAATCAGTTTATTTAAGAGGAGCGAGTGATTAACCCACTACCTCCGAGTGCCTTGGAGGGGCTGCCACCTTAAGCCTGAGGCACCAGGCTGATTTTCTGTCAGGGTTTCTTCCCTTAGCCTTTGAAGAACCAACTCCAAACTACAAGGCAGCAGTTGTTTCACCAGAGCCCCGTTAGCCGTAATGTCTTCAGGGTTCCTGTAGAGCCTTCACAGCTACCGTAGCGGTCTTGAGGCACACAAAGTCCCCACTGTACTTCACCCCTACAGGCAATCCCCTACTTCATCACGTTGCCCATCTCCCACAACGAGGACGAGGGGTTGGATTTGTGGGAGACTACACTATAAATACTGGGTACACAAGATGGCAATTAGTGAGAATCGAGCAATGATTACATTATTTACAGTATAGGTTACGGGAATGGTAAATTCACATCTACATAGGATAAGGGAGGAACAACAAGAGAAGAGATAAAATGAATATTGGAAATAGAGATTCATGGGAAACACTAGCACAACAAAGAATTGGGGCAAAATTTATGACAAACAACCTAATTGTTGAACAAATAATGCCACAGCTTCCTCTTGAACTCTACGGCTGGCCTTCAGTGAACACGGTAGGCTGTTCCATGCACAAATCGATCTATTTACAAACCCCAGTTTGTATGACTCAGTACTGGGTTGTGGGGTGTACAGCGTAACTTCGCGGCCCTTCTGAGCTGATCGGTAGCCGAGGGAAATTTTGTTTAAAATAACACATGAGTCTGTATTGTTAAAAAGTTTTCCCAGGTATAACAAATCAATTTGGGTAAATATATTCTCAATAGATAGAAGGCTACACTTTTGGCGTCTGATTTTAGAGTCAATGTCGGAAGTTTTCGAAAGAATGAATTTAGTGGCACGATTTTGTATCTGTTCTAGCTTAATGATATTTCGCTTGGTACCGGGGCTCCATGAAGGGCACGCGTGAATTAGTAGCGGTCGTACTAGACTCAGGTAGGCAGTCCTCTTCACTTTGGTGCGGCAACCACGTAGACATCTGCTTAGCATACCCAGTTGGTGGGCAGCTTGGTTCCTCACTGCGTCGATGTGTCTTCTTCTTTTTCTATTCCCATTACTTTGGTCTTGGTAATGCTTATTTTCATTCCAAACTCTTTACCCACACCTAAAATATATGGAACTCTTCCTACATTTCTGTTAGAACAGCCATGTCATCGGCTTACTTTACGAGAAAGAATTTTCAAAGAAAATTGAGGAAAATTTCCGCCTAATCAATACTTTTAATTTCTTAGTTCAAACGAAAGACAGGTACATGTTTCGAGGCTCATTTTATAATTTCCCCTTCATCAGCCTTTCAATAGTGGGAACAAACATCCAAAAATATATCGACAATTAACACACACAAAAACCTTAAAATACTTGACATGATAGAATGATTATGATGTGAATAAAATATGTGAAATGGATGAAAACATTTGCTAATAATACATTATGCAACGAGCCTATAATGACAATAATTAAGACACGAGTATGTTTATAAAACTCGTGTCTTGATAACAATTATAGATGAGTTGCATACGACTGTTTATGTTCGACGATAATTATAAATTTTCATAAATATCTGTCGAGATTCTGTCGGTTGACTTCTTCTTCTTGGGAATTGTGTGGGCTCAGTATTTGCGCACAACCCTATAACGAATTCCAAAGCTTTGAAACATTGTTTATCCTGAAGTAGCACCAACAGATAGCGCACAGGTACTATGTTGGATCATTTTGTTATTTTGGTCAAATAACACAAAATAGGCTGTTACAAACGCTTAAAAAATTAAAATGTATCGTATTATCAACTAGTTATTCTTCAAATTGGACACGTATAGAATGACAACAGAAGGCAAATCAGTGGAATCCCAAATAGAACAGTTATCATGACATCTGGCGAAAAAGTTTCGCATAAGAAATCCCTTTACTGAACAGAGAGCTGGATTATAATTTTTGTGGATCTAATGTCATACGACTGCTTTCTTCATGACGTTCTGGTGTGTTTATGTCAACAACGGCATTCACCAAAATTGTCGGCGAAATCTTACGAATGTAATTCCCTGTGTAGAAATTGGAGTTGTGGATATTAAGGTACAGTGCTATTTATTTTGCAATATTCCGCAGTTTGTTTTTGCAAACATTACGCATGGTGCACACTTTCCATGTCGGTATAGGCTAGGGTAGGATGGTGTGTTGCGAACTTCTGGACGTAGATTCCTAAATTGCATGCATCTTTCATAGTATTTTCTTGTTACCGTAAAGGTTCGTGCTGATTTTGTCTTTGTGTTTGGGATTGTAACTACAATGGTTGATCCAATATAGGCTACAATGTCAACTTTCAAATCATGTAATTCATGTCCGACATGTTGGATTTTGAGTGCATGTGCGAAGCTATCCTTACCTAATTGGGCAATGAATGAAAATATTGAGCTCTGATTGGTTGGATAAACTGTATCATAATGAAAAGTAGTAATTTAATGACCCCCATTATGATACAGTTTTCAGGCATAATATATTTACATTTCGACATGGTCGAACATAAAATACATAATGTAACCCACTAGGGGTTAATTATCTCAAACACATATTAAGATTAATAAAATATGTGGTACATCGTAAACTATTAAACAATCAGGGTTTTTTGCATTAATGCGTTCACAAAACTATCGTTGTGTTAAAACTTAGATATTGTTATTGACATGGAGCAACATTTGTGGTGCTTTGTTCTAGTTGAAAACAGCTCATAACGAGTTCAATGTGTCAATTTGACAAAATGTACGGCGGATCTTCTGTTTGAAGTATCGATTAAGTAGGTCATCAATTCGTTTCCACATGTTCAACGTTAATTGGAATAGTATTCCAAATATTGACTTAAGGCAATAAATAGTTTATGCCCAAAGGAAAACTTTATGTTCTCTTTGTTGATTTTTCGAAGGCTTTTGATCTAGTAAATAGAGAACCACGCATATACAAGCTAGAAACATTAATAGGCAGATCAAAGACAACAACCCTCATATCCAACATTTTGGCAGAGAATTACTTACAAATCTATGATGGGGTAGGCAATTCAAGTTGGATAGCACAGACGAACGGAGTTCTTCAGGGAGACCCACTCAGCCCGATCCTTTTAAATGCGTTGACATATGATGTTGGAGACATAATTCGAGAAAGTACAGATGCAAAATTATGCATGCAGATGATATGGCCATTGTCTCAGAAAACATACATGACCTTCAGGAAGCAGTACACATTTTAAGTGATAAGGCAGCCAGAAATGAATTTAAAATCAATGAGGATAAAACAGAAATGGTAACATTTAGAAAAGGAGGTAGACCATCCCATGATCGTGTGATATACAATGATAAATAATTGAATATAGTGAATTATTTCAAAAATTTAGGCATTACGATGCAGGTTACAGGAAGGAGCTCCATGATACACATAGATCAAAAACAGCTGCAGCAGTAAAAGCCATCAATGACAAAAGATACATTAATTTAATATCGCTTGAAACAGCGATAGAACCTTTCAAAACGAAAGTACTACCAGTACTGACTTATGGATTGGAGCTGATATGGGAAATTCTCAGCTACAAACAACCAGAAGAAATAGAAAAAGTAAAAGCCAGATTTCTCAAGAGAGCGCTAGGAGTATCGAAGGCTACTAGGTCACGCCTTGTATATGAATTAGCGAAAGAAACTTTCCTAATAGAAGATCTGAGAATGCATGTACGATTGCCGTGTACTGACGGATACAGGAAATTGCTCCAAGACCGACAGAATAAAAGACAAGACATAAGGATGGACTTCTACACGACACAGGCGATACAAGATAGAACGTGGACTATAGCACTATATGAGAAGAGACATGTGGTAAGCAGGCTGGATTTCACCACAAGATCTGCTCCCAGAAAATGTTCCATGACCCGGATGAGAGTTGTGTATGTGAACTCTGCAAGGGCATATGTGGAATTTATCACATTACTACTTGCCCAAAGAGGATTAAACCCATAAATTCGTACAGCAAAGAAATAAATTAGATTATATTTTGTAAATTCTTGTATTAATATGTCCACTTTATAATAAATAGTTTATTATAATTAATCCTTCAATAAGGAATCGGGCTATCAGGGTCATTTTTATTATGTCATTTTATCAGCATATTTGATGGTATTTATACTTTCTCCTCCCACTACAAGTCCTTCTGATTTTTCCAAGTCCTTATTGATTAGCTTCTCGGCATATACAGGGTGTTTCAGAAATACTTTTACAAACTTTGGGAATTGGTTCCTTACACCAAAACAAGAAAAAAGTTCATATACACATATGTCCCAAAATCCTTCGTTTACGATGTATTAATGAAAGAATATTGTACAGTGACACATTAATTGACAGCCGGTTTAGAAGTGATATGAACTCATATCAAAAAAAGGTTCCTGACATCGACACATGGATAACCTGTCAAATGCACAGGTGTTCCAGACAGGCTAGCACCAGTTCAGGATTAATGTGTGGGCTGGCATTGTAGGTCCATACGTCTTACAGGTGCTGTCTCCAGAGACTTTATCCAGAACACCCTTTCAGACTTACTGCATGACAATGTGCCCCTGCAAATACGACAACGTATGTGGTGGATGCATGATGGGGCTCCTGCACACTTTAGTCACCTTGTTCGCACTGCACTGACGGTGATCTTCCAGGACAGATGGTTGGGCAGAGGAGGACCCGTTCCATGGCTTGCACGGTCGGTTAGACTTTTATCTGTGGTGTCAGGAACCTATTTTGATATGATTTCATGTGTTAAACACTTCCAAACAGGCTGTCAATTAATGTGTCACTGTACAATGTTCTTTCATTAATAAAGCGAAAACGAATGATTTTGGGACATATGTGTATATGAACTTTTTTTTCTTGTTTTTACTTGTTTTGGTGTAAGGAACCAATACCCAAAGTTTGTAAAAGTATTTCTGAAACACCTGTATATTGAAAAGTGTTGGTGAAATACAGCAACCCTGTCTCACCCCTCTTCCAATACCCACCTCTTCAGTACACATTCAAAAATGTTCGCATTAAGCCCGAAAGAATTATGTGTGACATAACTATAATTTATTTACAATAAACACAAGTTTAGATACACTAATTATTCATCCCCAGTGTGTGTTGGTGTTGTGTACAGGTGAGGGATGAAAGTAAAGAATTCTGTGAACATATTTTGTTACTAATTAATCATAATGTGCGGTGTCCACAGAGCGTAATTTATTTCGTTGTGACAGAGCGTTTAATAATTGTATTACAAATGGAAAACGGGCTATATAGTGCTCGCTCGTCATGTTGAGACACAACACAAATCCCTTCGTGACGTGGGATTTGAAATTCACAACAAACAAATTATTAATTTTAAAATAAGGTGGTTTCCTGACTCCTTTAAAATGAATCTATTTTGTTCAGAATATTATATAATTGAAACTCTTCCTTCTGAAGTGAATTCCGCATGTGAAACACTTTTTAGCGGTTTCCGTGGTGTAGTTGATAGCATGCTGAGCTTCTATGCCCAAGGTCACGGGATCAAACCCGGCCGAGGTCGTCGGATTTTTTAAGACCGTTAAAGGTGCTTTCAAAAAGTAACGAGCCGGAGGCTGGAATGAGCAAACCGGTGACTACGTCGGCTAATCATGGCGTGTGTAACGAGGTATGGTTCCGACCAGAGCGTGGAAGGTCACAGCCAGTCGCTAGAGGGCACGCGGGCACGTCACGTGACGATACAAAGCGAGCAGCAGCATGCATCAATCGTCCAACGCTGCCAGTCGCATTGCAAACAGTGACATGGAGGCGTCAACCGAAGAGCAAAGAGGTGTTGTTCGGTTTCTGACAGCGAAAGGAGTAGGGGGAACGGACATTCATCGCCGAATGTCACAAGTGTACGGCGAACACTGCATGTCCCTTGCAAGGGTCAAGGCGTGGCACAGGCGCTTCAGGGAAGGACGGGTGTCGTTAGTCGATGATGCCTGGTCTGGGACACCCCCCTGCATTACCGATGACAACGTCTACCTGGCTGATGCACTCATTACCCAGGACCGCCGAGTGACAGTGAACGCCATAGCCGCCGTGGTCGCTCCACGACAATGCACGACCTCATACGGCATACACAGTCGCGGCACTCCTGCAGAAATTCAAATGGGAGGTTCTCGGCCACTCTCCATCCAGTCCAGACCTCTCTCCCTGTGATTACGCCATGTTTGGTCAACTGAAAAAGGCTCTGCGGGGCCAACGATTCACCTCCAGCTGTACGTGCGGAATTGGTTCACATCGCAGCCCAGGGAATTTTATGAGACAACCATTCACCGCCTCGTGTCACAGTGGGACAAGTGCCTCAACAGCCTAGGCCAATACTTCTAACATACAGGTAGCCTACTGGTTTCTGTAATAATGCCTCCGGCTCGTTACTTTTTGTACTCACTTTATACTATGAGGGTAAGAATTGTTCAGCATGAAAAATTCTACAAAATGTCAGTGACAGCATATCTCTATCTTTAATACATCGCCCACTCTAAGTGTTTTTACGTTTTCATTTCTTCCAACAATCTCCATGCAGTGGAAATTTAAATCACAAGCTTTGGAGCGAGCCTATCATCCCAGCTTCGGCCAGCATCAGTTGGGTACAATTTGTGTTGGCCAATTGTTTATTATGGCGGAGCTACCTAACGTTATTAGTTTGAATTTATACATGTTCTTTTTCCGATAGACTTTTTAGCTAATACGATGAAACTTCTTTTCTTTTGTTTGATTTATCATTTCAAATGATCTTGTCGACTTCGTCGTTATGCTTGGGTCCAACGTTATGCGTTACGGAGACGGAGACGGAAGTGGAAGTGACGTCATGCGGCCGCGCGGGAAGTGACGTCATGCAGCCGCGCGGGAAGCGAGTGCGTGACGTCATGCAGCCACGCGGGAAGCAGAAGCTAATGGTTATTGGAGTCAGTTGAAAGAGTCCTGGGGCGTCGAGCAACCTGGGGCTTTGAGAGAAGCGAACACAAGAATACAGGGTGACTCATAAAGAGGTGTGCAGGATGTCAGAGCAAAATACAGTACAAGATGTCAGACAAGAATACAGGGTGACTCCTAAAGAGGTGCACAAGATGTCAGACAAGATTACAGGGTGACTCCTAAAGAGGTGTGCAGGATGTCAGATAAGAATACAGGGTGCCTCATAAAGATGTGTGCAGGATGTCAGAGCAAAATACAGTACAAGATGCCAGATAAGAATACAGGGTGACTCATAAAGAAGTGTGCAGGATGTCAGAGCAAAATACAGTACAAGATGCCAGATAAGAATACAGGGTGACTCATAAAGAGATATACAAGATGCCAGTTAAGAATACAAGGTGACTCTTAAAGAGGTGTACAAGATGGCAGAGAAGAATACAGGGTGACTCCTAAAGAGGTGTACAAGATGTCAGACAAGATTACAGGGTGACTCCTAAAGAGGTGCACAAGATGTCAGACAAGATTACAGGGTGACTCCTAAAGAGGTGTGCAGGATGTCAGAGCAAAATACAGTACAAGATGCCATATAAGATTACAGGGTGACTCCTAAAGAGGTGTGCAGGATGTCAGAGCAAAATACAGTACAAGATGCCAGATAAGAATACAGGGTGCCTCATAAAGATGTGTGCAGGATGTCAGAGCAAAATACAGTACAAGATGCCAGATAAGAATACCGGGTGCCTCCTAAAGAGGTGTGCAGGATGTCAGAGCAAAATACAGTACAAGATGCCAGATAAGAATACAGGGTGCCTCATAAAGATGTGTGCAGGATGTCAGAGCAAAATACAGTACAAGATGCCAAATAAGAATACAGGGTGCCTCATAAAGATGTGTGCAAGATGTCAGAGCAAAATACAGTACAAGATGCCATATAAGAATACAGGCTGCCTCCTAAAGAGGTGTGCAGGATGTCAGAGCAAAATACAGTACAAGATGCCATATAAGAATACAGGGTGACTCATAAAGAGGTGTGCAGGATGTCAGAGCAAAATACAGTACAAGATGCCATATAAGAATACAGGGTGCCTCCTAAAGAGGTGTGCAGGATGTCAGAGCAAAATACAGTACAAGATGCCATATAAGAATACAGGGTGCCTCATAAAGAGGTGTGCAGGATGTCAGAGCAAAATACAGTACAAGATGCCATATAAGAATACAGGGTGCCTCCTAAAGAGGTGTGCAGGATGTCAGAGCAAAATACAGTACAAGATGCCAGATAAGAATACAGGGTGACTCATAAAGAGGTGTGCAGGATGTCAGAGCAAAATACAGTACAAGATGCCAGATAAGAATACAGGGTGACTCATAAAGATGTGTGCAGGATGTCAGAGCAAAATACAGTACAAGATGCCATATAAGAATACAGGGTGCCTCCTAAAGAGGTGTGCAGGATGTCAGTGCAAAATACAGTACAAGATGCCAGATAAGAATACAGGGTGACTCATAAAGATGTGTGCAGGATGTCAGAGCAAAATACAGTACAAGATGCCAGATAAGAATACAGGGTGACTCATAAAGATGTGTGCAGGATGTCAGAGCAAAATACAGTACAAGATGCCAGATAAGAATACAGGGTGACTCATAAAGAGGTGTGCAGGATGTCAGAGCAAAATACAGTACAAGATGCCAGATAAGAATACAGGGTGACTCATAAAGATGTGTGCAGGATGTCAGAGCAAAATACAGTACAAGATGCCAGATAAGAATACAGGGTGACTCATAAAGAGGTGTGCAGGATGTCAGAGCAAAATACAGTACAAGATGCCAGATAAGAATACAGGGTGACTCATAAAGAGGTGTGCAGGATGTCAGAGCAAAATACAGTACAAGATGCCATATAAGAATACAGGGTGCCTCCTAAAGAGGTGTGCAGGATGTCAGAGCAAAATACAGTACAAGATGCCAGATAAGAATACAGGGTGACTCATAAAGAGGTGTGCAGGATGTCAGAGCAAAATACAGTACAAGATGCCAGATAAGAATACAGGGTGACTCATAAAGAGATATACAATTTGCCAGTTAAGAATACAAGGTGACTCTTAAAGAGGTGTACAAGATGGCAGAGAAGAATACAGGGTGACTCCTAAAGAGGTGCACAAGATGTCAGACAAGATTACAGGGTGACTCCTAAAGAGGTGTACAAGATTTCACACAAGAATACAGGGCGACTCCTAAAGAGATATACAAGATGCCAGATACGAATACAAGGTGACTCTTAAAGAGGTGTGCAGGATGTCAGAGAAGAATACAGGGTGACTCCTAAAGAGGTGCACAAGATGTCAGACAAGATTACAGGGTGACTCCTAAAGAGGTGTACAAGATTTCACACAAGAATACAGGGCGACTCCTAAAGAGATATACAAGATGCCAGATACGAATACAAGGTGACTCTTAAAGAGGTGTGCAGGATGTCAGAGAAGAATACAGGGTGACTCCTAAAGAGGTGCACACGATGTCACTCAAGAATACAGGGTGACTTCTAATGAGATATACAGGATGCCAGATACGAATACAGGGTGCCTCCTAAAGAAGTGTGCAGGATGTCAGAGCAAATTACAGGGTGACACTTAACGAGGTGTACAGTATGTTAGATTCAATTCAAATACAGGGTGACCCTTCAAGAGGTTTGCGAGATATCAGATTCAAATAATGGGTGACTCTTAAAGAGTTGTAAAAGATGTCAGACTCAAATACAGGGTGACCCTTAAAGAGGTGCCCGCGCGGGAAGCCTAAGTTAATGGGTAATGGAGTCTGTTGAAAGAGTCCTGGGGCTTCGAGCGAAGCGAGAAGCCCTCCTTAGCCTTTCTAACATGTGTAGCATTCGTAGCATGCGTCATTTGAAATGATATAACGTCTAGTCTTTCAGACTGACTGTAATTTTTTTGTTTTGTTGTTGTTGTTTTTTAATCGTTTCCACACAAAGGGATTGTGTGTTTGTAATTGCTGGGAATTTAAATAAAAGCATCATGCGCAGAAAGATTTTCTCTTCTGCAATGAATGCACTATGGAACAAGTAGTTCCGTGAAGAACCATACAGCCTGTTTTCATATATCCTACTTATGCTAATTGCCACTATCAACATACAAAATTTCAGTTTGATTGCTGTAGTAGATTCGTAGATATTGAGAACCGAATAAATATTTCGGATGGTCGCCATGTTGGATTTTATATGTGTAGGTCCTAGAGCTATGTACTGTTACATGCAGATTATTGTGAACGTGTAGTATTCAAACTTCAATCACATAGTTAGGACACAAGAAAAAACAAGGAGATTTAAAAAATTTTCACAGCTGCCATCTTGAGGTTATGGAAACAATTGAAATAAATTAGATGCCAGTGGATTAACATTCGTATAAGGATTTACTGTACCAAGTTTCACTGCACGCGGATGGTTAAATTGCGAGAAACGTCCATGTGAATATTTATAATTCGCGTCACCGCCATGTTGGATTTGTGATCACCAGGTTATTTAAAAGTCCTATAGGTGAACTTAAGTTCATAGCCCCTATGAACATTTAAAAAAATGCAGTTTGATTGCTAAAATAGATTCGTAGATATTCAGTATCGTCTAAATATTTCGGATGGTCGCCATGTTGGATTGTTAAATGTATAGGCCATAGAGTCATGTACCATTAAAGGAAAATTACTGCATAGGTTCATTATTCAAACGTTCACTTCGACCGCATGATTACGACACAAGAAATAAAAACTTAATTTTAAAATTCGCACAGCCGCCATTTTGAGGTTATGTAAACAATTGAACGAAGTTAGATGTCGGTGCATTACAAAGTGTATAAACATATACTGTATCAAGTTTTATTGCGTTTGGTTGGTTAAATCGCGAGAAACGTCTATTTAAAAGTCGCAAATTCGCGTGGCCGCCATGTTGGTTTTGTAGTTACCAGTTTTTCAAAAGTCACATGGGTGAACTTCTAGTTCCCTTTATCACCATAAAATATTCCAGGGTGATATCGGTAATAGTTTCGGAGATATTGAATGCTGGTGAAATATTTCGCACAGTCGCCATGTTGGATTGGTGAGACGTGACAAAATTTGAAGGGCACGGTCGGGGTCGCCCAAAATAGTGCTATGATCTTACCGAGTTTCATTGAAATCACTCCAGCCGTTTAGAAGTTATTAGGGACACACACACACACGGACAAAAGGTAATCTCATAAGCCTTTTTTTTTTTTTTTTTTTTTTTTCAAAATCGAAAATAGGCTAAAAATGACAGACATAGACTAGAAGTTGGATCACTTAAAGTAATTCTGGTGGTTCAACATACGTATTTTAAAAGCCATTCCAAGAATTTTATGATTAGGCCTATATGTTAAAAAGCAGTGCTCCATTTTCACTAATTCCTACATTCTGCATGCTCCACTATAGTCATAGTACTACATGGTCTTGACTAATTTCACACAATTGTGTAAACGGTACAGTTATTCCTATATATTATTTGCTGATGGATGATGCTCTTGATTTTCTTTCATTGCTGTGAAATTAAAAGAGCTCACGAATTTTGAAAATGGTTTAAGATATTTTCTCATTAAAAAAGACATGAATCGGCCAGTATCCTTCTATGGAAACACTGTTTAATAAATCTTTAGATTACTTTTCTCATTTTGCAAAAATGAAGAAAAAGTATACTTATGAGATCGATCCGGGAAAATTTGTGTCTGTCTGTCCTTCTGTCTGTCTGCCTGTCTGTCTGTCTGTCTGTCTGTCTGTCTGTCTGTCTGTCTGTCTGTCTGTGTGTGTGCCCCCACCACCTATCAACACCTAAACGGCTGAAGCAATCGAAACCAAATTTGGAAAGAGTAAAGATCTACATATGAATATCTCACTGTCATATTTGAATTTTACGTCAGTGCTACCAACTGCTGAAAAAACGCAATTGAAATTTGAGCACTATGTTGGATATCTCAGAAGTTATGCATGCGAACTATTCCAAAATTGACACACATATAGATGATAACATTCCAGATTAATTTTCAGAAGTCCATACTGTAAATGCCAGTGTTGCTAACATGATCTTAAGCCTGCCGATAGGTCCAATTTCTAAATGCATGTAACTATATACTATCGATTGGATTTCAACCAAATTTCGTATGCACTATGTGTACTACAACAGATATGACTGTGTGTATTCTACAGAGCCAACAGGGCTGCCAACTGTTAATAAATGCTCTCTCTATGTTTTAACCCTAATATCAATATATCAGAAAATATGCAAGCCAACAGCTCTAAGTTTTGCACACGTATAGTACCTGACATTCTACCTTACTTTGGTGTAAATTATATACATCAGTGCTGCCAACACGTTTCTAAGCCTGCTGATAGGTCACGTTTTTAAATGCATACGGATTTCAACCAAATTTCTTATGTGCTTTGTGCACCATAACAGTTATGACTATGCGTATTCGTAACAACCAGTAGGGCTGCCAACTGTTAATAAATGCTCTCTCTATTTGTTTAATCCTAATATCAATATATCAGAAAGTATGCAAGCCATCAGCTTTAAACTGACATTCTACATTAATTTGGAGTAACTAACATACCTCAGTGCTGCCAACATGATTCCAAAGTTTCTGATAGTTTCAATTTTTAATTACATGTAACTTCTATACTAATAAATGGATTTTATCCAAATATGGCACTATAATAGATCGTGATATTTCATGTAATTTCATTCTGAACATCACATACATGACATTGTTCCCAACATGATTTTACGCGCACTGTTAAATCCAATATCAAACAGCATGTAACGTCTATACTATCCGTTAGACTTCGACCGCATTTTGTTGTGCATTCTATACTTTAAGTTTAAGAGATGGAACTTAGAATATATACAGAATCACCAGGGCTGCCAACTGTAGTAAGTTACTCTATTAGGCTACACTATTTCAGGTGTATTTCAATCTGCAGTACTTAGAAATGTTAGTATTACCAACTTGATTTCGTCATTATTCTAGATAGGTCTATATAGATTTTAAGAAAAGTAGGCTCTGTAGTTCGTCACGGAACTACTTGTTTCTCTCGCTATTCACCTCACTACACTGAAATATTATATGGTCCACTGTTTGGGGTCCTTCGTTACAGGAACTCTCGGGAATGCGTACAATTTTAAGTCTGTGTAGATAGGAGTTGATATTACCATGTCCTGATATTAATGTTGTCAAATTTGGCGTGAGGTTAAGTTTGCTTGTTGATCTGCTTTCTACAGTTGGGAATAGTTCCTTATGAAGATTCTTCCCAGTTCTGCTACCATTCATTAGTAGATTCTCTCCTGAGTTCAGTTTTTACTGTTGAGAGAGGTAATTTGTCGTAACAGATTTGATCAAATGTTGTTGCTTCCTTTGCTAGTGTATCTGCCAACTCGTTGCCTTGTAAACCTTTATGTGCTTTAATCCACTTAACTGTATACTCCAATTATTTGTGATTAACGTTGCCGTATTAGCCTACTTTCGATTTTTGCAAAATATGAAAGTAGACTTATGAGATCAACACATGCTGCCTGTGTGTGAGTCTGTGTGTGTGGGTGTGGGTGTGTGAGAGTGTGTACTCTGAATGTCTGTGGTCCCCCCCCCCCCCCCCCATATCAATTCGAACACGGTGGAACCGAATGGAACGAAATTTGGTACAGAGGTAGCACTAGCAAAGGGCACATCAGTGTCATGTTTTATATTGCCGCCATCTTGACGGAAACGTAATGGCGGCCACCCAAATGTTCAAAGCTTAAATCAAATTACGCCTAACCTAATCATCCGATCTCTACCTAATTTTGCAGCAACATACCTTTATGTGGGGAGCATCCTTTAACCAAACTACAAGGTCATCAGCACAATAGTTTGCGGATGACCACCATGTTTGTGTGCAAATCGATTTCCCCTATTAATTCAAACACGGTGAAACCGAACGGAACGAAATTTGGTAGAGAGGTAGCACTAGCAAAGGACACCTCAGTGTCAGCTTGTATATCGCAGCCATCTTGACGAAAACTTAATGGCGGCCACCCAAATGTCAAAATCTTAAATCAAATTACGACCAACCTAATCATCTGATCTCAACCGGTTATTGCAAGACTATACCTTTATGTATGTAGAATCGTTTGACCAAACCAAAAGGTCATCAGCCCAATAAGTTGCGGATGTCGGCCATGTATGTGTGCAAATCGATTCCCCATATCTATCCATACACGGTGAAACCGAATTGAACAAAATTTGGTACAGATGTAACACTAGCAAAGGGCTCCTCATTGTCATGTTTTATATCGCCGTCATCTTGACGGAAACGTAATGGTGGCCACCCAAATGTTAATAGCTTAAATCAAATTAAGACCAACCTTATCATCTGATCTCTACCAAATTTTGCAACAACATACCTTTATGCGAAAAGCGTTCTTTGATCAAGCTACAATGTCGTCAATCCAATAGTTTGCATATGGCGGCCATACATGAATGCGAATCAATTCCCCCTATCAATTCAAACACGGTAAAACCAAATTGAACGAAATTTGGTACGTAGGTAGCACTAGCAAAGGGCACCTCAGGGTCATGTTTCATATTGCCGCCGTCTTGACGGAAACGAAATGGCGGCCACCCAAATGTTAAAAGCTTAAATCAAATTACGACCAACCTAATTATTATATCTCTACCAAATTTTGCAACAGCATACCTTTTTGTGGGAAGCAACTTTTGACTGAACTACAAGGTCATTATCCCATAGTTTGCAGATAGCGGCCATGTATGTGTGCAAATCGATTCACCATATCAATTTAAATAAGTTGCGGATCTATCCATACACGGTGAAACTGAAGTGAATGAAATTTTTGTACAGATGTAGCACTAGCAAAGGGCACCTCATATTCATTTTTAATATCCGTATAACACGTTGTATTTTTACAAGCTACTACAACCAACATTCAATTATACTCCTTGAAAAGGACAAAGAGTTATAACAATACCCATGGATTTAGGAGAAAGTAGGCTATATGTTCTTTACTGAACATCTTGGTTTTTTTTATTATCTCAATTAAGTGATTGTGATTTTTGCTATTCGCTAGGGAGTCAATAGCCTAGTTATTTTACTATCCGTGTGTACAGTGGCTCTTTTTTCTACGTTGTCCTCAATCCTCGTCATTCCTAAATATTCCAGAGCTTTTATTAGGGCCAATTGCTCCGCCTGGTTGTTTGAACATGTTAGTTGGTTTGCTTTGTATATAGCTACCCTTGCTCCTACTCCATCGTTGCTCTTACTTCCGTCCGTGTAGATTTGCCATAGGGCGTTGTCACTTCCTTCAATTTCTGAGTCTTCAAAACCTATAAGATCTGCTGGGTGGAGCCATCTTATTGGGTTTACTGGGAGATCTATTTTGTAATCTGTAGTTGTCTTTCCTAATTTTACTTTATATAGGGCAACGACCTGTCTTGCCTTTATATCTATAGGAATTATTCCAGTGATGATGCACAGTGCTTCGTGAGATATAGTTTTGTATGCCTTGGCTATTCTCGTGAGTATAAGTCTTTGCACTCGAACATATTTGATTAAATGACATTTCTTTTCCAGGGATTCTATCCAGACTGGTGCAGCATATAGTAGCATTGGTAGTATTGCTCCTTTATAGATTATTTCCAGTGCCTGATGTTTTAGTCTCCATCCTATTCTTGCCGATTTATATAAGGCATTTATTAACCTAATGCATTTTACACTGACTTTGTTGATGTGGAAGTTGAACGTAAAGCGGGAGTCGATAGTAATTCTTAAATAATCCATTTTTTCGACTTGTTCTAGACGTTTCCCGTTCATGTAGATATCTATACTCTCCCTTGCTTTCCATCTTCTCGATATTAATAAAAATTTCGACTAATGCTCATTGAAGTGTGTTTTGTTGTCTATCGACCACTGCCTAACTTTCCTTGCGTCTATATTCATAAAATGTTCTGATTTAGCTTCAGTTTCTTCTCTGACCGCAATGATCAGATCATCAGCAAATGCTATAGCTTTGGTGTTCTTCCCATAATCTAGGTTGAGTAGGTTATAATAATGTATATTCCAGAACCCTGGTCCACTGCATGAGCCTTGTGGACAACCTTTGTTAACTGAAGTTTCAACTAGAAGACTGTTGGAAGTGATGAAGGCTGTCCGACCTTTGAAGTAGTTCTTAGTAAGGTAGTACAAATTTCTGGGACATTGAAAGTCCTTAAGAGCTGTAAGAATGCTTGGCCACCATGCAGAGTCGAAGGCTCCTTTGACATCAAGACTGACTGCACTGACATACGAAGTTCTCCCTCAGACTATGACATCGATATACAATGTATGTTTGAAAAATTCCTACTTTCCAAAGAGATGGAAACAAGCCAAAATTATACTGATTACAAAACCAGGGAAAGTGAAGATTATGGATCCATCTAAATTCAGGCCAATAAGCCTAATAAATGAGGGACGAAAAATATTAGAAAAACTTCTAATAAATAAATTAAACCACTATCTATATAGCAATAAATTATTGAACAAAAATCAATATGGCTTCACACCCCCAAAAAGTACTACTGATGCAGAATTAGCAGTCAAAGACTTCATACAAGAGGCTTTTAAAAATGGTCACATCCCAGGGAGAACTTCGTATGTCCACCAGAGAACTTCAGTAGTAATTCCATCTTCACCTGGTGTTTTTTTTTGTGATCCATGGATTTAATTGTGGATCTGATTTCATCTTCTCTTAAATTCATATCCACGAATGATTCCAATGATTCTTCTAACTCTTTCTTTATTTGTTTGTGATGTTCAGAATCTTCCAATTCATTGTATTTCGGGACTAGATAATTTAATGTGCTCTTTAATGTTTCTTGTAGATCTCTAGTAAATTGTGCATCGGTGTTGAGAAAAGTTAAAATAATTTGGCTGTACTTTATTTTTCCTGAGGCTAATTTATAAACTATGATCCAAGGATTCGAAGAAGCGTTACTGCAATAGTCCTTCCAAGACATTGTCTTTGAGTGTCTGATTTTTGCTTGATATTTGACTTTCTCTTAAAAATATTGTTTTTACCCTGTTCTCGGAGATCAATACTATTTACTGTTCTCTGGAATCTTCTTCTGAAAGCATTCACCTTCTTCCTCGTTATAGTAAGCTCTTCAGCCCACCATGATACAGTTTTGTGATCTGGTCTATGTACTTTTTTTAATGGACTGCTAACTTTGAAAATCTTCATTATTATTATTATTATTATTATTATTATTATTATTATTATTATTATTATTATTAGTATTAGTATTATTATTCTGCTTTTACGGCCTCATTGGACCACTTCAGTCAATCATTTCTTGGTCCTCTTCTTCAGTAAGTTTCCTTTCCGAGTCGCCCAGTAGCTTTTCATTCGCTCTGATCTTCTCAGGCGTTCCTCATCTGTAAATACCCTTTTTACTGTATTACGTTGGTCTATTTTAGCCTGAAATCTTATTTTTATATCTCTCAGTTTTTTATTTTTATTTTGTTTTGTTTTGCAAGTCATCCAAGGTTATTTCTAATTCTTTCATATCTTCTCTAATTTCCGTAATCGGATGGATTGTTTTATATTAGACCTATATTACGATTATTATTATTATTATTATTTCTGCACTACACCAATGGGGGTGGTTGGAGTCTCCTTCCTGCAACTGTGGTGCTGAAATGCAAACCATCAGCCACATCGTGAAAGAATGTCCTCTGCGGGCATTCACTGGGCCTGTGGAGGAGCTACATCAAGTAACCCCTACGGCACTCACTTGGTTGGAAGGACTAGACATCAGCTTGTGATGAAATATCAGAATCTGCAGCAGTGTGTGTGTGTGTGTGTGTGTGTGTGTGTGTGTGTGTGTGTGTGTGTGTGTGTGTGTATGCGTGCATCCCAGTTATTATGTCTGTAATACTTTACATCCATGTATATAAATATGTATATATTAATTTTTATTTTGTAATAGCAATTATATGTAATACATTTCAACGATTGTCAAATGAAGCATCATACGCTAAATAAATAATAATTATTATTATTATTATTATTATTATTATTATTATTATTATTATTATTATTATTATTATTATTAACAGAAAAGCGCACGAATATACATTAAATAGATTTACACTATTTTAGTCCTTGCTATAATCGCACAGTGGTTTCTGGTTATTTTTCAATTTTGTGATGAAATATATGTCCCAGAACTGGTCACATAACGAGCACATGCTAACTTCATTTGAGGCGTGGTAGGACATGTTCGTACATATTTTTTATGGTGGTACCAGTGCACTGCTAGTCTTATCCCAACTGGTGTTGGTCCAGCTCCGGTTGATCATGGCATCCATGCTGTAGAATTCTAGAGGAATGTCTTCTCTCTTCTCCCTTTTCTCTGCTAGGTGCGCTTCAGCATTTTTTTGAGGATGGAAGCTGTCATTTTATCCTTATTTCTTCGACGAGGAAGTCTTCCCGTGCTAATTCATATGTTAGGCGGGAGCATGTGTATTTTGAGATGTCCATTAAAGTTTTCAGGAATCTTTCTGCGCATGATGCTTTCTTTAAATTCCCAGAAATTACAAACACATAATTTTAGGATTACTGATTAAAGAATACCTTTAGAAGCAATCAGTTTTAGAGCATCTTTTTCACAGTGGAATAAAGAGTAATTGAAGCAATTTTATTCCAAATCAAAACTGAATCTAATTCTTTGCTGGGCTTAAAAACGATTTGAAAATATGCTCCTTATCATAAAGTAGTACCATCTATAGATTAACAATTGAATTACTTTTGTAAAAGCAATCTTTTTATACAATTTGTGTGTTTCGCTAGTGGTCCTATTATCATTGTATTGAGTTATTTGGCAATCAACGTTCATCGTAATATAGGCCTAATATAACAACGTTATAGTCTTTAATTTCATTAAAATTGATTCAGCTTCATTACAATTTGTTCTTTTCTCAGAAAAATGAATTATCGTCCTGAAAATCCATTTCAAATATGTTTTACTTCAAACGTGGACTGTATTTTTGTTCTTTTCAAACATTTTAACCGTGTAAGTTGTTTATAATATTTCTCTGTTCTTTTATTGCATTTTATAAAGTGTCTGCTTTTATTTTTTGCAGGAACGTTATCTCTTATATTATAATCGTATACTTCGATAGAATTTCCTACCTTCTCCCCCTTTGCTCATATAACATGCTTGACTAGGTATTGTACTCATTGTTTTATCAAGGAAATGATGTATTAGGGTTTGTTTTTGGCGGCAAACAAAAGACGCCACAGAAGCGGTTAAAGCTTTCACGCCTGTTGACCACGTTTAGAAGGCGGCGCGTGGTTTAGATTGCTCTTGCTATTATTAATTTGCGGAATATGTATGTGTGTGTGTTCGCCACTCCTCTTCTCACTCCCTCTTTGTCTCAATCTCTCTCTGTCCCTCTCCGAGAAGAACAATACCCGAATTCTACAGAGAAGGGGATATCATAGTGCCTTGTTTATTATGTTTCAATGGAATGCTCGGATGCCTACGATGACGTTTCAATGCTACGTTCTGTTGTTATCTTCTGACTCGCCCGCTAGAGCGCTGGCGAAGTTATTCTTCCCCCCATCCCTCTCTTTCCACAGCCTTCATAACCTACCGTCGATCTCTCTCACTTCTCTTTCTACCTCCAAAGCCACCGCCATCTCTATGCAAAGCAGGGAATAGTTTCTAACTTTACTTGAAATGCTGGATAGAAACGTCTACATTATTTCAGTCTATTATATACACTCTCAGAGAAAAAGAAGAAGATAGATCGATATTGGAATCAGATATCTTCTATTGTAATAACTCAAAAGCATCTGAATGGAGAGAACTTCCAAGAATTTCATGAACTAAGATGGATGTGGTCAACTTAGATCCTCCTAACAGTTTTGGCTGAATGCCTTGTAACTCATTCGATGGCAGAGTTATGTTGAAATAAATACAGACAGATGAATGCTTAAGTAGCTCGTACTGTATATCTCTAAAATACAGTTCTAATTGGCACTCGAGTCGTAATGTTGGTCGAGTTGATGTTCAGGATGTACTGTAAAGGAGTACTGAAACATTATAGAGATGCAATTTACCTCCGTCGACATAGTTCTCATTTATTTCCATTTATTTTTACCTAAAAATAAAAAGTATAAGTATACGTGAACAAGTGATAAGAGTGTTCGACTCATGATCCCAAGATTGCGGGTTCGATACTACCCGGCCAAGAAATTTGTACTTTTAAAGGGTGAGAAAAATCCACGGTACTCCAAGGCATACGATGTCATTCCTATCACATTTGGAAGATACAAGATAAAATTAATTAAATCTCGAAATAGAGCTCCTGGGTTCTCTACCAGATGGCAGTACAAGACGGAACATCAAATTTAGAGGGTACATCACCTAAATGGCTCCAATAGTTGAGGCCATATTATTATTATTATTATTATTTATTATATGAAGCAAATTCTCCCAATACATAGAAGACGTTAAGCAAATGACTCAATCAACTTTTCTTTTGGTTCCTTTTGTTGTTCCAATAGACTTTCATTCTTTCCGAGAAGGCTTGTTTGCGTTGTTCCGACCACTTTGGTCTGTACTGCTTTTGTTGTGGTTGCTCTGGTATAACTTTCCATTTTTTTAACTTTGTGCCTGAAGGTATCCCTTTCTAAAATGTCATGTGAACTTATGTTTGCGTTTTTGAGGTCCTTTCGAAGTTCCTCCAACCAAGGTGTTGAGTTCTTGAGTGTGGTCAAATAATCTATTACCGGTATCATTTTCGTCAATCGATTTTTTTGGTAGTCTAGTGAGATGCCCAAAGAATTTCGTTCGTCTTTTCATAATGTCAATTTCTATGTTTGAATACGTTTCTGTTGTTTTTATTGATTGTAGTCTGTAACCATCATGCGTATATCTTGCTCCTAAAATTTTCCTAATGATCTTCCTCTCTCCCTTTTTGATGTCTTCAAGTTCATGTTTATTATTATTATTATTATTATTATTATTATCTCTATATATAATACGCTAAGGTGTGTGTTTCACAAAACTCAAGCTCCTAAACCAGAGGGAGTTAGAAGGTGTGGTTTGTACCAAATTCTTCCAAATCGTCTCAATAGTACAGGGAAAATCTTGCATTTCTTGAAAAATCAACGGAAATAAATTTATTTGTTTATAAAGTGCTTTCAAACAAATAAACAAGACGATATCCCTTGGCAGAACTGTTTCGCGTACAGCCCGCATAGCACCAGAGCCGGGCGGGTAGTCTGTACACATAGAGTTCTCTCACGGATCCGCTAGTTATTATTAATGTCCTGTGCTTTAAGTCCCATTTAAATAGTGCGGCTTTTTGTGCACCCGTGGTGCCGGATCTTTGTTCTGAAGGGGATCCTTAACATGTCAGTAAATCTAATAACACGGCTCCCTCGCATTTAAGTACCCTCAAATGACAACAGACTGCGCCGGAATTTGATCTCGCAACCCACCAGTCAATTATTATTATTCCTGTTCTTTCTTTATTTTATTTTCTCGATCTTGGCCATGTTAGGACCACGTAAAAAAAACACTGCCATCATTTTCGTTTGTATCCCGCTTCTTTTCTTGTTTACTAATAGTTCTCCATTGCTTCACTTCGCTTTTTCTTCCGCTCTTTTGTCCAGAAATTACTCCATTCCTTCCTTCCTGGCGACCCTTGAATTTTGTGTTAATCTTCTAACCGTTATTCTGTCCTGTATTATGTCTGCTGTTACTCCCATCTCCGTCATATCTTTCTTTATACTGTGCAACCACTGATTATTTATTTATTTATTTATATATTTATTTATTTATTTATTTATTTATCGTATGGCTTTTAGTGCCGGGAGTGTCCGAGGACATGTTCGGCTCGCCAGAGGCTGTAGCTGCTTCAAGCGGACACCCATAGGGTGAGCTACAAGTTCCGTTAAATTTTAATTAGTTCCAACTTTCGCCACCAGATGTCAATGATACATTGTGGTGAACGTTGGAACTTTGATAGAATGTTCCAACGAAATCTAACCTAGAAATTTAGCTTCACACAAGTTCAGTCTGTGGAAGGATCTTTTATGTGCCATAAATCTATGACTTGGGACCGCCAGCTTTACTTGCCCTCCGAAGGAAGCATATTGAAGGATTTTAACGCTCTTGAAAAAATCCGATGACTTCCGCCGGGTTTGAACCCGCTATCTTGGGCACAGCAGTTCAGCATGCTACCAACTACGCCACCGAAGCATTATTGACACTAACAGATATTGTGTTGTTCTGCTGCAGGTACTAATATATACAGTAAGGGCCTTTTCTATAGAACGGAACCTCACCGTGGCCGTGTGACGGATGTCGAGCGTTGAGTCAGCTCCAGCGTTAGCATATACCGATTACAAAAGAGTGGGTCGGGAATCACCGGACGCTGCCATAGTATTCATTACATACGGAGCTAGTAAGATACCTTAGTTGAGATAATTAAATTGTGGTGAAGTACTTTAGCCTATTTCGTATCCTGTGAACATGGTTAGGTATAGAACAAAACATCGAATTTACGCTAAGGGATGAGCAAAATGTTTTCGGAATTATCAGAAGATGGAACGATTGTATGAAGGGCATTCAAATGAAACCCGGTCAGTGCGTCTAACGTTGCATTAGTCGTACGGTGGCACCACGTAACTGCGTGTATGGTGGCACCAAGGAGGATGTATGGGTAGAGCTGCATCTTAATGCAAAATTTTGATGCCAACCTATTGCTCGGCGCAAGTAGTTCCAACTGACAATATGAGATGGCACGACGATGCACTTTCGAGCACGATCCATCCCCGACCTGGCCTACTGACCCCTCTCCCCTCCGGCCCGAGCTTTCCCCTCCCTTTCACCTATTCTAACCCCCCTCCTCTACTTTATATTCCTTCCTTTCTTTCTCTCTCCCGCCTTATAATGGTAATATTTTAGTAATTGGTCTAATAATAGGCGATTTCTTCCCCCTGCGATATCAGGTAGAGAAGAAAACATACGCTCTATCAGAATAGTTGTGGATGTGTCAAGGTTATCAGTCCATGTTTCCTCAAAGCACATAACATGACCCCTCAGATATGTACAAATAGAAAGAGTAGGCTACTATAGTACAATATTAAAAATGAATTGTAAGACAAAATTACAGCTGCACTTATCACACACCAGTATTTTTTTTTTTTTAGCGTATGGCTTTTAGTGCCGGGAGTGTCCGAGGACATGTTCGGCTCGCCAGTTTTTGTAGCTGCTTCGAGACGGACACCCAATGGGTGAGCTACAAATACCGTTGGGGAGGGAAGGAGGGAAGTTGGAATGTAAGGACGAGGAGTTGGAAGGTAGCGGCTGTGGCCTATAGTTAGGGACCAACCCCGGCATTTGCCTGGAAGGAAGATGGGAAACCACAGAAGACCATCTTCAAGGTTGCCGGCGGGGGGATTCGAACCTCCTCGCCTCCCGGATGTGAGCGACTGCCATGAGTCATGCCGTAACCACCACGGCTAACTCACCCGGTACACACCAGTATTATTTAATTGTCAGTGCGGTACTTCCTATCAATAGAATTAAGAAATATCACGTTTGAATTACGGGAAGCGTTGGAATAACCAGCTCTTCTTTCGAATTATATCGATAGTATGTGATATCGTTTTCTAGCGCAGTGTATCGACTAAAATCGATGTGTGATTCAATATAATTCAATTTCTTCGTATAATATTGTGCGAAACCGATTGTATTATTTTCTAAGCACTTCAATATACATTTACTAATTGATATATAATCAAATATTAATTAAATATATAACATTAACAAGAATACTAACCAATTTTCCGATTTTGCTGCCATCTATTGAAGTACAACTCAACTACATCGTCGTACGCGATGACTGCTAGCGTTTTTAACGTTGTCAGCAGGTACTACTACAAGGCAAGCTAGCGTTGGCCCACAGATTACCTACTACTACAGATAGCCGACAGCCATGCTAATTCTTGGCACCTAAGACTTCAGCGCTGTCTGGTGTTTGACTGCAGTACTAGTTGACGTGTAGCACGGCCGTGCGGGTAGCCTACCCCCACCCCTTCCCCTCGTTCCGCTAAATATTGTCGTCCTAAATGCTCTGCCCACTTCAATGTTCCGAAAATAACAATCTTCCCATTACTTATAGCACGTTTTTAAGTGTGGAGATAATCATATGATCTACAAGAAATAAATCACATTCAAAATACCAATAACAGTTTTTTTTTATTTTTTATATAATACCAAAGTGGGAAATTGTGAATTCCAGAACTCTGAAATGAACAATCACAGCATTTAGGACATGTTAGTTAGTTATTGTTGTTTTAAGGGGCGGAACTACGAGCTTATCTGCCCCTATTTTAGGACATGACCTCATCAATAATGTACATGTTTACATTTCTTTCAGTTGCGATTGGAGCATATTGCATTGGTGACAAGAATTAGGCTACTAAAAGGCCTGCAGCATATTATTACTCACCTTAAAAAATGGTCCCTTCCAATTAACCACAGTAGGCCCAATTAGGCCTATAACCAATTAGTTATTAGAATAAACAACAAAGGAAAAGTACTGGGAAGGGAGAATATTCATATCTTAAAATGCTTCATGCTGTTAGCAATAATAGTAAAATGTTAAGAGAGAATGCTAAGGGAACAGATGATGTAACCAGATCACACTAAAATTGTTAGTGCAATTAGTGCCAAATTCATTAGGAGACTGAAATTTCAGAAAAATAATTGGATATTACAAAATTTCTATACAGCAGTTCATTCATATTCCCTTTAAAATATATTCAGTTCACCAATTTTTGCAGGGTGAAATACAGTAAGTACATCAAAAAAATCATCGCACACTAATACAGTAAATGCTGTGAAGGGGAAGGAGAAATAGGACTTTCAATGAAAAACAAGAAAAACACTCAATACTGCTAGAAATCATCATGTTTTATTTAAAAAGTTGTCAACGAAGAAAAATAACAGCGAGAGTCAAGATCACACTTAGGAAAAAATACAGTAATCAAATCTGGTCCTCCTAAAAGTACGTGTTGAGGCATGTTCCTTTCTTCTTTCTTCTTTCTTGCCAAGGCATAACAGCAGGCTATAGCACAGGATAATGAACCTCTTCCCTCCTTTATGCCATGGCTAACACTGATGAACAGCAAATTCCTACAACACATACAAGTTTGTATGTTGAAACAGTAAACTTAATAAAAAATGTAATGCTTCAAATGGAGAACTTCAATTTGCTGATATGTGTATGGTTGCACCTACTATAACTACATTTTAAAAGAATATCTTATAGTAGAATCATTGTGTTGTTGATAATAATTCATTTAGGGCTTTTGATAACATTCATTTAGCCCCGTGTATTTGGAAGTGTGTAGGATTTGTATGATAATCTGTGTTATTGTAGTATCTGTAGTAGTGTGTACTGCTCGGGTCTAAGCTGCATGAACCTGAGAGGAATGTGCATCGCAGACTATGAGAAGTGGTGTTGACGAGTGATGAGGTCCCTCGGTCCGTGCATAGTACAGAACCAAATACATTGGTCGGTGACTCACTCAGTCACTCCTAACACCACAGTGGTTTGAGCAACGGCCCTATGTAAGCATTATTGGAATAGAAAGGAATAACAGATATCACGGCGCGCTGTTGACAGACCCTTCTCTTCTCGCCTGACCCTTCCTTGCTCTTTCCCCTCACCCCGCAAGTTCACAGAGCTTGGACCCGAGCAGTATAGCCTAATTTTTGTAATTCAGGCGACAACTGGAAAAGAGACAGCCATAGTCTTAAGTTAGGATCAATCCCAGCATTAGCCTGGAGTGGAAGTGGGGGAAACCACGGAAATCCACTTCTTGGATGGCCGAGGTGAGAATCGAACCTACCTCTTCTCATTTCTGGCTCACGAAGCTGGTTGTGAGTCGTTCCAACCCTCAGACCAGAATTAAATTACTTGGAAACTAGCCCAGGACCTCAGGAGTGGCAGCTACCACACCACAAGGTGGTATTATAGTAACATTGAATGAAAGTAGAACGAGTGATAACATTCTCTCTAAGGGACAGATGACCTTGTATTTTCCAGAGTTGGAATCTGACAGTTCAGCACCACTGGGCAAAAACAGTTGACGACTAGATCGCACGCATGGCTTGTTGCCATGGGAACTATACAACGCTGCCAATTTGAGCGATGCTATTTGACCACATGCTTGTCGCCGATCAGTCGCTTGTTTGGTTGCCTCCAGTGCACACTCACCTTGCTGCGTTTCATAATCTGTTGTTTTTATGAGTTATAATTGTTTGATTTAATTGGTTAATTACTTTTTCGTGTAGGATTTATAACTTACTTATTTATACTTTATACTTATAATTCATTAGAGATAAATTTCATACTGTTAGTTACCATGCCAATAAGAGTTTGTTATCTAGACCTCCTATACGGTTACCTAGGCAACAAATATTCATCATCATCATCATGTTTCTCAGTGAAGCGAACGAACTTCATCTGTATTATGCCTATTATTTGTAATGTTATTCGAAGAGAAAATTCTGTTTATTAAAACTGATTGAGACGAGAACCTTCATTTTACCCTCACAACTTGGTTAATACGGATGCGTGACTATCCCCATTTTGCGTGACAAAATTCAGGGTTGCATATATGGCTATCACGCTACTTATTAATTAATTATTGTTCCAGGCCAAACCCATTGGTCTAGAGAAAGATTTATTGATGTGTGACTATTCGCACTGTGTGTGACAAGAACTTGGGTTGCATAGGCTGCACTATCTAAGTTAGTAATATTTGGTCGAGGCAAATACTTAAAAGTTGTTGCATCTAGACTGTCATTGGAGTTGCGATGGACTGTGGTGAAATCGTTAACATGATAGAGGGATTGGGATTTCTACGTTCAATATCTGCCATTGCTAAACTATTATTTGCTGGCTTATTCTCGTTGTAGTTGTTCGAATAGCTTCAAAAGAAATATTTATATTCTGCACAAAGTCTTGACATGTTTATCATTTCGTGTAGTTTTAGGAATGATTCCTTGCATAAAGTTTCAATAGAATTAATGCTCTCGTGTCCGAAAGGTTTCATCTGCATCGGAGTTGAAAAATGAAATTGTTCCAACGTTAATTGTATCTTGAGAATCACCTGTTGCTGGTTATATTACTATGTATATATATATATCCAGTTTTGAAGAATTTGCTAACACCCAAAATACGAACCAATAAGGAACTTAAAATAAAATTATTTTAAGGATATCAATTTCTCTTAACACTTGGTAACCTAGTTCATAATCCATTTACGCTGATGCTGAAGAAGGTACAGTACCGGTATCAATGTAATGCCAAAACATGTAGCCTACAACGTTTAATAAATATAACATCATAGTATTGACAAGGCGGTGGTTCATCAAATGTATCACCAGCCAATATGGTTAACTATTATCACAATAAAATGGTAAATATATACGCATTCTAATAAATTTGTCCATAATTCACGCGTAGGCTATAATTGTCGACACAGCTGGAATTTTACTATATAAGTCGTGATCTAATAAAGGGTACGGTGGGTTATAGATAGCGGAGGAGTAAACTAAGTTACCGTACATAATTTCCAGATTCAATTTGTATCATTACAGAAGGTAGTTATTTTGGCTAATATCCTCAGCAGTCTATAACCCACCCACCTTTCTCTTTTTTGATCACAACTTATATACATTCCATCTGTGTCAGCCATTATCCGCGTGAATTATGCACAAGTACAGTATTGCCAACCCCACGTATATGGTACCAATAATTACTAGATAGCACGGACCGACCTCATGACAGGTGTATTTTGTAGGCCTATCTTACATGTTGGCAACACGAACGTGACGTCAATGTATGCACCTAGGTAACAGTTGAAGAGACCTCGTGCGCTTGAGGAACATGGCTGCCATCGTTGAATGGGCAAGAAACAAAAGCACGAACTTGTACTATAATGAGCCTCATTATATTTTCTGACATATAATATTTACATTTCTCCAGGGTCGAACATAAACATATTAACCAATCTTCTTTACACTGTTTTATGACTTAACACCCCTTCAAAACTGATTAGTATTTATTTTAGTAAGACGCAGAAGCTTATTTATTAATGTAATGGACATCTGAGATTGATGCAACCCATAAGATTGACACTCTCACCTTTCAGTAAATAACTAAAATTTGAAATCTGCGACTAATTCACATGTGAGTCCACTTGGTACCATCACATCGATCACAAATACCCACAATCCCACCAAATTGCTTGATATTTGGCAAGGGGGTGGATGTAGGAGGTATCCCTCCCCCAACATAAAAGAAAAGATGGAGCCACATATTAGGCCTGTACACATTATCCAATAAAAAGTCATTAATTTCATTACCGGTAATTCATGGATTTGGACCAAGAGATCTTACAAAATTTATGATTAGGGAATATTTCTTCCCAATAATTTATATTACACAACAATTCAAGGGTAACTCCAGCATATCTTCTAGATATGGTGAGTGGTTTTGTTACTGGTTCTGCAGGTATCATCATTTCTAATTCTATTCTTACTTTTCTGCCAGAGATAAACAGTTTTGCAACGCATGAATACAGTGCTGTAGCTGCTGAATTATCTAAAAATAATTATGGAATGATGGGAAGAGAAATAAATATAGCCTATTCTAAAATAACAACATACGCACAAAATGAAACCATTCTGATGAACTTAATAATCTTCAAATTAAGAGTACAAATGCGTTCACCATTTGGGGCTTCGTTCATTTGTATATTTTGACCAAAATGTAGACCTCTGAAATAAATTTTAATGTTGGACTTTGCTCCACAGAACAAGAGCACACAGCCACCCACAGGACCAGTGTGTGTTCAGATTTTAGGACCTGTAATTACAGTTCTACATCAGTAATGGCATTACAACCTATTCTACCAACTGAATAGGTACTTGCCACAGCACCAGTAGCTAACATGTACAAGAACTGATCTTTTTTGAATACGGTACCAATAATAATTTGAAATTCAAGGAAGGGGAAAATATTAAAGCTTCGACACGTTGTCAAGAATCATGACATTTTTAATCTACCGCAATGTAAAATGAATTATTAACACACCTCAAGAACTTGAGTACACATATGCAATAGGCTAATGGTACTGGACGTATCTCTGCAAGATGTAATCAAGTTGAAAACATTACGGAAACATAGACTCTTACCTGGTCATTTCTAAGGAGAGTAGGCCTAATTGCCACATTCCTCTGCTATTTCGAGAACAGCAATTTACGATTTGTTTGTTCCCAGAATTTGGTAGGCCTACCTGTGGGATAAATAATAGTGAAAGTTAATTAATATGACAAGTGGAATGTCACCTGTACACTGCGTCTAATATAAATTCAAAACTAGGCTACGGTATATTTTGCACACGCAGAAACACGTTTTTACTTAAATTCTTAAAATAAGCGTACTTACTTGGCGTAGCAGAAGAAGAACTGTTCACTTCTCATTACCACGAAGACAATTTGATATAAGAAAGATGAGAAAGAAGACAAAATTAGCTTATTTATATACGGCCAATATTGTTTACAACATGCAACACATATAAACAGAGCGACCATGATCATGATCACTGCCGCCAACCCAGCAGAAATAATGTTTATTTAATGATAAGTGCCGTAATTATCGTCTGTGAGCAAGATAATTACAAGGAAATGTCAATTAGGAATTATGTGTATATTTATTGACTAAATATAGTGATATGTTTGCAATTTAATTACAACGTTGTATCATGCATATGTTGGCAACACGATATACAGCGCTCCAAACGACTGACTGACGTACTACACCGATGGTTCCAAATAAATCCTATCTGGTTGACACCCCCTGCGTTGGCCTCAAAACTCCCTATACAGTTTCACCCACCCGGTATGGGGGTGGCACCATCTATTGATAGAGCGACTGCAGCTTGCGCAACGTCTTACGTTGCATAGCGACAGTGTGGTTTCACGCGGAAGAGAAGGTGGTCACACAAGTTATCGTCCACTACTGAACATGAAGGCGAGTAGGCAGGAACAACGAGGAGTGATTCGATTTTTAGCGGCGGAGGGAGTTGGAGGCCGTGAAATGTATCGACGGATGAAGGCTGTGTGAGGTGAGTACAGTCTGTGTCTTTCAAGTGTTGTGGAATGGCGCAAAAGATTCTTTGAGGGGCGCGAGTTACTGGAAGACGATGCTCATCCTGGACAGGCTCATTGTGTCATCACACCTGAAATGATTGCGGAAGTGAATGCTTTAGTCTTGGGCAACCGCAGAATCACCATGGTCGCGATCCATCGGTTACTGGGTATTAGCATGGGTACCATTCACACCATAATGCATCAACACTTGAAACTTCGAAAAGTTTGTGCGCAGTGGGTTCCTCACCAACTGACCGCCGAACAGCGCAGTACTCTAATGGCGCTGTCTTTGAGTCATCTATAACGTTATCATTAGGAGGATATTGTCACTGGTGACAAAACATGGTGTTACCATTTTGAACCGGAAAGCAAGCGTCAGAGCATGTAGTGGAAACATGCGCCTTCACCACCTCCAAAGAAATCAAAGGCCGTGCACACCAGTTCTGGGAAGATCATGATGTCCTTCTTTTTTGACCACAAGGACCCACTGCTTGTCGACTTTCTGGAACGGGGAACCACCATCAATGCTCAGCGTTATCAAGCCACTTTACAGAACCTTAGACGAGCTATCAAGTCGAAACGCCCGGGCATGTTGTCCAATGGCGTTATTCTCCTCCATATTAATGCCCGGCCACACACTCTGCCAATGCGGTGAAGACGACATTGCAGCAGTTTCGATGGGAAACACTGGAACATCCACCGTACAGTCCGGACCTTTCACCATGTGACTTCCATGTTTATGGACCTCTCAAACAAGCTATTCTTGGACATCGATTCACAACGGACGCCAAGTGTGTGAATGGGTCCAGGCCTTGATCCGACAGCAGCCTACTAGCTTCTTCAAAGATGGAATCGACCGGCTAGTGTCGCAATGGAATAAATGTGCCAACGGTTTTTGGCGACTATTTGTGTATTTATTTTTGAGTTAATAAAATAGTTACGATTACTTTACACAAGTGATCGGGTTTCATTTGAATGTCCCTCATTATAGGTATACAACAATTGGCAAATTTAGTAAATTCGAAACTTTTTTATTTGCCCGGTGAATTCTACCTCCGTCTTCCGGCGTGCCGAGATGGATTTTTTAAATATTTTCTTTAATCTCACTCTTCTTCTTCTTTCTCTTTACATCATTCCCACTCCTATGTGGGGTCGATGTTTTCGACAGCTCTTCTCCATTTAACCCGGTCATGCACATCCTCTTCTGACAACTGTTTTTCTCTGAGGTCCTCCCGTACACAATCCATCCATCTTCGTTTAGGTCTGCCTCGCATTCTCACTCCCTGTATTTGCATGTCTAGCATCTTCCTCCCCACGTAGGATTCCTCCCTTCTTCTCACATGCCCGTACCATTGAAGTCGCTTTTCTTGTATCTTCATAGATATTTCCACAACCTTCAATGTTCCTCTTATTTTGACATTTTCCACTCTATCACGCTTAGTCACTCCACTCATCCACCTGAGCATTTTCATTTCCGTGACGTCAAGCCTGTTTGTGTGCGTTTTGCGTAAAGGCCATGTTTCAGAGCCATACAGCAATGAAGGTCTTACGACAGTTTTATATATTTTCCCCTTAACCTTAGGCTTGATCCTGCGGTCAAAGAGCACTCCTGACATTTTCTTTAATCTCACATAGGCTATACATAAAAACGAAATACCGCCTGTAAAATATACTGAGCTACGGTATAAAGTGTGTATGAGCTTATGTATATCGGCATTAGCACTTAAACGTATCTTTACTAAGAAATGTTCGTTCCAATAACATTCGGATGTTATCGGCAATGATCGTAAACACGAGTAAAGCAATAAACTGTCAGACCCCATACAATAATCTGCTTACGAGCCTACAAACCCACTAGTGAAATATTTGTTACCTACACTCAACATGTGTCTCCAAGCAGAGCTATTACTGTGTTAACTGACAGTAATTCAGCTTGATATACTCCTTATGGGGGGAGAGGGGTCTGTCAAGTGAAATTGCCCGCTTGATAACACAGCTGTTTACAAGGAATGGCATAAAATACAATGTGGGTGTGAATTGATTTCAAATCGTTATAATCTATTGCAGTTTGCCTTATTACTCGCACTTTAATACTTTGTGGAGGATGACAACGATGATGTGTATGATATTGTGAACAGTGTGACAATAAAACTATACATGAAATTTAATAGTATCGCTTAACCAAGGGCAAAAGGCTCAATTTCTGAAGTGATTGCGCTGCCAACTGTTTACATGTGTCTATCAGCGCGTTAGAGCTAGTGTGGAGCAAGAGGGAAGGCATGTACACTCCGAAATAAGCGCTTCCATCCAATTCCTTGATCAGTTCCATGCATATTCACTCATTTAATATCTCATTAACTCCTCAAAGACTCAAATCAATAAGAAGCTGTCTTCGCACCACCGAAAGCCTGACAGTCTCTCCTCCAGCAATTAAACTAATTTCCTGGCGTTCTAGATCTAACGACCCTGCAGGATGGATGCTACCGTCTAAACACCTGCCAGCTGGACACGAAGAAACTTGGTCAACGTGGAAGACCCTCAACAGGCTACGCACTGGAGTAGGGAGGTCTAAAACCAACTTGAAAAAATGGGGATTTGCCGTTGTGTGAATGCGGCGAGGAACAAACCATCGACTATCTCTTACATGTTCTCCACAGAACCAGACGGACGGAACACCTGTAGCTTGCAAATTAGCAAAATACTGTTCTCAGAGCATTTAAATCGAGTATACGTATGCATGTGTGCATAGTATTAAAATGACCATGCAATGTTTTTAGAGATGTCGGTTACTTATAGTACCATGTAAGTTGATTGTCTTGATTGTTCAATATGTTCTCTGACACGATTAAATAAATTAACTCCTCTCACGAGGTTGACGTCAGGAAGAGCATCCAGACGCTAAAACTATCTGCCCTCTAAAACGCATCGCTTCTCGACCCAGCAGAAAGGAGGATAATAAGGAGTATAGATACAGTTGTGAGATATTGAGTAACAAGCAGCTCATTCTATTGCAAACGCCCTTGTAGATGCTTATAGGCAACACGCCACGCACAAATGTTAGAAGAGTTGCTGGGCCAATCTATGTCACGGCGTAAAGTGATCTGATCTGATCTGATTAACGGGTAGCTAACAATTTTTTCACATGTGACACTACTTCTTCTTCTGCTTCTTCTTCTTCTTCTTCTTCTTCTTCTTCTTCTTCCTCTTCTTCTTCTTCTTCTTCTGATGTGAAATGGCATGTCCTGTGGTTCGGATCCCACGTTAAAAGGAGGTCCCGTGGCCCATGATCCCAAGATTAACGGTCACGTTAAACTACAAGCTTCTTTTCATCTTCTTCTTCTTCTTCAAATCCCTATCCGTTCCGGATGTCGACAACCATCTTGGCTGTGCTTTCTCTCTTTCTGCTGCAAGTGAAACGCTATCATTTTCTAGCAATCCACTGTTGTCATATCAGTCGAAAATTTTTCTTATTCCATAAACACCATATTCGGGTAGAGGTATGTTTTTCCGATCTTCGTTGTCCTATATTAGAACTACATACATTTGATAGAAATGATAGAAATATTAGATATCCATAATTTTAGAAGAAACGATAAACTGTGTCCCCTTTTTACTAAAACTATCTTAAATCCTGATACATTGACATTGTGGCACAAGTGTAACTATATGTGTCGTCTTGATTAGGCCAATGGATTCTTGAAATATTTTATACTGGGAATTTTAAAATTGTCATGTAGGTAAAACTTCTGAATATTCTCTCATAACCGCGTAGCAGCATTGAAAAAGTTCGTATGCTACACAACTTGTTTTTAATTTTAAAGATAACTATGTCATGTCAGTTTGAGAGTTGTAGAGGAAAGTTACAAGAAGTTTTCTACCTGCAAAACCAGAGTGTAGGTTTAAATGTTTACACGGGCCGGGCTATTCATTCTCCGCGCATTCTATGAGAGAAGTTTCGACAGTCAGCGTGGGGTGCACATATTATATTCCTTGTGCTTGTAGGCTACATTATTTATTATATTTTGATTGCTTCCTTTTTATCTCGTATTACATTCAGGATTCAGCATACGTTATAGTTCATTTAATTGCATTTCATTGTACGTGTTATTTTACTGTTGTTTGAGTCTTCAATCTTTTGACTGGTTTGATGCAGCGCTCCATGCCTCCCTGTCCTGAGCTAATCGTTTCATCTCTACATAGCTCTGACACCCTACATCGGAGGCAATCTGTTTAACATATTCTAACCTTGGTCTACCCCTACAGTTTTTGTCCTCGACCCTTCCTTCCATAACTAAGCTTGCTATTCCTGGGTGTCTTAGTATGTGTCCTACCAACCTATCTCTTCTCTTCATTAGCAGTCGCCAGAAACATCTCTCCTCTCCCACTCGTCTTAATACCTCTTTGTTTGTAACCCTATCTACCCATCTGATCTTCATCATTCTCCTGTAACACCACATTTCAAATGCTTCAATTCTCCTCTTTTCTGCTGCACCAATAGTCCAAGTTTCACTTCCATAGAGCGCCACGCTCCAGACAAAGGCTTTTCAAAATGACTTCCTAATACCTAAATCTATATTCGATGTCAGCAGATTCCTTTTTTGTAGAAATGCTTTCTTTCTTTATTTTACTACTAGTACTATTATGAAAATCCACAGCCTGCTTCCAGTCTCCGACCGGGTCAGGAATGGAATGAATGAAGCCCCCATCTAGCGGCGAGGATATGAACTGTGCCGGCTGCCGAGGCCTGACGCACTCCTCTGGGGGCAATGATTAAATGAATGACAGATGAAATGAAATGAAAGTGGAGAGTGTTGCTGGAATGAAATTCTGACAGGGAAAACCGGAGTACCCGGAGAAAAACCTGTCTGCCTCCGTTCTGTCCAGCACAGATCTCACATGGAGTGACCGGGATTTGAACCACGGATCCAGCGGTGAGAGGCTGGCGTGCTGCCGCCTAAGCCACGGAGGCTTTACTACTAGTACTATTATACAGTACTTAATTCAAGTCTTCGTCACTGTACGATCGCTGAATGTGTGGAAAGAGTAAGCGAAGCACTGTGTACTGCCTCCTCTCATGGAGTGGAAATATTACAGGCAACCCTGCCCTAACGTGCCATAAGACCAATGCTTCATTCTAAACGTTGGATACCTTATGGCCATAACAACGCTAACCTCTGTCACCAGTCTCACAAATGCTATGTTTTGTTACCCTTACAACGCAAACACTTCAACGACGGGTACAAAGAGCTAGTTGTTAATTAGCAATTCTGAAAGCTATCAGGCCCAATGCATTAAGATTCAATACAGACGAAGAAATGAGAGGACCAGAGAATTAATTAAGGATGGTATAGAGAAAGCTAGACTTAGATGGTATGGACATGTAAAACGAATGGAGGAGAAGATGATACCCAGGAGGATACACGAGACGAAGTGGGAAGGAAAAAGACCGGGAGAGAGATGGCTGAAAGGGGTGGAAGAAAGCGTGAAGAAGAGAGGAGAAGACTGGACAAGGGTGGAGGCTGAGAGATGGTGGGAAGACAGAAGACGTTGGAGAGGCATGTGTCCCGGCCAGTGGCTGGAAACTGTGCAAGATGATGATGATGATAGTTTATATTCAGCGCATAGAATTCAATACAAGTTAAACGTGAGTTTATTGTAACTTGTCCGCCTCGTTGCGTAGTGGCGAGCATTCTTGGCTGTCACCATGGAGACCCAGGTTCGATTCCCGTCTCTGCTAAGAAATTTAATTCTGGTCTGAGGGCTGGAACGGGGTACACTCAGCCTCGTGAGACAAAACTGAGAAGAGGCGTGTTCGATTCCTACCTCAGCCATCTTGGAAGTGGTTTTCGTGGTTTCCCACTTCTACTCCAGGCAAATGCCAGGATAGTTCCTAAATTAGGCCATGACCGCCTCATTCCCATTCCTTATCTGAATTACAACTACACACACTAATACAGCCATCACAATAAGACAAGTTATCAGCAAACTCCACACACATCCAAATACACGGGGTTACATGACCACGATGACGCAAAACCCATAAATAAATCAACAACAACAACATCAAAGATTCCTACCTCAGACATCCTGGAAGTGGTTTTCCTTGGTTTCCCACTTCTACTCCAGGCAAATGCCAGGATGGTTACTAACTTTAGGCCAAGGCCGCTTCCTAGCCAAATTCTATCTAAATTACAAATACACACACCAGTACAGACATCACAGTGACACAGGTTATCAGACAAATTCTACACACAGCCAAGTGCACGAGGATACCTGACAACTATGTCGCAAACTCCTTTAAAAATCAACAACATCAACAACCTTATTGAAATGTAATAAAGCTGTAAAAGAGATCCGAAGATCTGGTTGGTTGGTTGGTTCCTCAGTTTAGGGGCTGCGACAACGCGGCCATGTAGCCCCGTGTACTTTGGGTGTGTGTAGAATTTGTCTTAATTGTGATGGCTGCATTAGTGTGTGTTATCTGTGATTCAGGTAAGGACTGCAGACGATCAATTTTTCGCAGTTTCTACTTTTGCTACCAAATGCTATCGTCCACGGCACCTAGCTGCGGACTTGTCTACTAGATGGCATCGCATCTAACACCTGGCGGCGAACGTTGGAACTAATATAGCGTTATCAAATAATCTAACCTAGAAATCTTGGCTTCACACAAGTAGAGTCATGCCATAAATCTATTGACATGGGACCGCCAGCTTTACTTCCCTTCCGAAGGAAGGCATACTGAGGGATTTTTAACGCTCTTAAAAATCCGATGACTTCGGCCGGGTTTGAACCCGCAACCTTGGGCATAGAAGCTCAGCATGCTACCAACTACGCCACCGAAGCCGCCGATATTCATGAAAAGTACCAGAACAGTTGAAATTAAACCCTGCTGTATCCATCCCATTTCTAACAGCAGCTCTCAAAGGGGCTGTTTATAGAATACTTAAGGCACAGTATTGTGCCCATAGAATTGTTCAACAAGTTCAAAATCACAAATCATTTCCTGTGTGTGGATGTCGGGTTGTTTGTGTCTACGACAGGGATAACCCTCGTTATTAATGGCTGTGGAACACACATGACAATGACACAAGTGTTTAAGCGTGCGCATATTTTGTACAATGTGAATGTCAACGCTAGTAATTGATGGGTGAGGGGGCCTTGATTAGCGTGTCACTTCTAATGCACTGTCTGCTAGGTTGGAGGGGGCTTTGAAATCTCACCATTGCACGAGATAATATACAAGTTCAAAACAGTCTTCTGTTCCAGGGTGACACAGTTTCGTAACATGCTATTCAATGACCACAGGTAGCGCATAAATTTAATTTGTACTCAGTTGTAACATCATGACTGCCCAAATAGTTTACAACTGCTACCAAATAACCTTATAAAAACCTTCCAATGCTAGTGGTTACCTCAAGATCTAAGCGGTCTCTTTGATATCCTGTTCTATGAAGAGGCCAAAGCGTCAGGATATAGTTCCTACTTTAAGGGGAGACCCTACGGAGTTTTGTAAATCCTACAATTTCCATCCGATATTCATCATATTTTGTGAGTTAATGTATTTAGAAAAATAAAAACTATTCTCAAATTTGGAACAATTTGGTAACACAGTTTCAGACTTATAACACATCTCTTCTTAAGTATTCAATCCATGGATTGGTCTGCGGCAGTTCTCCAGTCGGCTCTATGTATAGCTTTCCTCTTCATCTCTTCATAGTTTCTGCATCCTACATCAGACATGATTTGCTGTACATATTGTAGGCGTGGTCTTCCTCGACATCTTTTGCCTTCAACCATTCCCTCCAATACCGTTTTCAGCAGGTTATCGTGTCTCAAAATATGTCCTATCAGTCTAGTCCTCCTCCTCTTTATGCTTTTCCATAAGGTATAATTTTCCTCCCCCTTTTTAAATACTTCAGCATTCGTTATTTTTTCTGTCCAGCTAATTTTTAGCATTCTTCTATAACACCATTGTTCAAAAGAATTTAACCTCCTTTTTTCTTCTTTTCCATTTGCCCACGTTTCGCAACCATAAAGGGCAATACTCCAAACATACGCTTTTAATAATCGTTTTCTGGTTTTAAGATTAATGGAATTTGTAGTGAATAAACGTCTCTTTTTGTGAAATGCTAATTTGGCTTGTAAAATTCTACATTTGATTTCTTTCTTGCTTCTTCCATCTTTGGTAATTTTGCTTCCGAGATATTTAAATTCTTGAACATTTTCTAGTGTTTTGTTGCCCACCACTAATTTCATACTTGAGTCTGCCTTTTTATCGCAGACCATAACTTTCGTCTTTGACTTATTTATTTTCATCTCGTATTCATTACCCATGATTTCCTCAATTTTTACTATTATTTGTTTGAGATGTTGTTCACTATCTGCAACTATGGCAATGTCATCTGCAAATCTAATCATATGTATTTGTTCACCTTGTATCCTTATTCCTAAATTCAAATCCTCTCGAACCTTATTCAATGCATCCTGGATGTAGGCATTAAAAAGCATGGGAGACAAAGCACAGCCTTGTCTAACTCCTTTCCCTATTTTTGCTTCCTCTTGTTCATTTCCAATTTTAATTACTGCAATTTCATTTTTGTACAAATTCCAGATTATTCTTCTATCTCTATATGGGACTCCTATGTTTTTAAGAATTTCAAACATTTTTATCCAATGTACATTATCAAAAGCCTTTTCAATATTCCAGATTATTCTTCTATCTCTATATGGGACTCCTATGTTTTTAAGAATTTCAAACATTTTTATCCAATGTACATTATCAAAAGCCTTTTCAATATCCACAAAGCATAAATAAGTTCTTTGGTCTTTTTCCAATCTTTTTTCAAGTAAAAGTCTCAATGCCAATATAGCTTCTTCTGTACCCTTACCTTTAACAAACCCAAATTGGTCTTCAGTCAGAAATTCTTCAATTTGCTTTTCAATTCGTCTTAATATTATGTTGGTGATAATTTTTGATGCATGTACTACTAAACTGATAGTGCGATATTGTTCACAATGTTTTGCTGCTATTCTCTTTGTTATAGGGATCATTATACTTTTTTAAAAATCAGCCGGTATTTTTCCGTCCATGTAGATGTTTTGTACAAGTTGGAGCAATCTCTCCTTCATACGAGGTTCGCTTTTCTTGAGGAGTTCAGCTTTGAGATTATCAATGCCTGGCACCTTATTATCCTTCAGTCTTTGTAAAGCTAATTCAAATTCCTCTCTCAGTACTTGGAAGCCTAAATTATCTTCTGTTACTTCATCTTCTTCCTCAAGAACTTCATTTTCCTGTAAATGTACACCTTCGTATAGGGTTTCAATGTAATTTTTCCACCTTTTTGCAATATCGCTATGATCATCGAGAATTACTCCCTCTGCATTACTTATGGCATTACTCTTGTGACATCTCTTACCAAAGAAAATCTTTACCATCCTATATGCAGAATCTACATGTCCTTTAGTAGTTTTTTCTTCTATCATTGTGCATATACCCTCGTAATAATTTTCTCTTGCTATTCTTGCTTTTCTGTTTATAGCATTTCGCAATCTTATACATTCTTCTTTGTCTTCCAGTCTTGTTGAGCTCTTGAGTAACCGTCTTTTATCTATCATATCTAGAATTTCTTTAGTGATCCATTCCTTTCTAGGAGGTATTTCTGTTCTCCCCAAAATTTCATCAGCTGCCTCCGTCAGATCTTTTTTAATTTGAGTCTATGAATCTTCTATAGTATTTCCTATTTCTGTGTTAGTTAACTCATCAGTTTTCTGCTGGTATGCCTCAGCAATATTCTCATCTTTCAATTTACTTATTAGCCAAGATTTGTTATTTCTTTTCTGTATTCTTTTACATTTCAGCCTGCTCTTAATCATAACGAGATTATGATCTGTTTCCACATCAGCGCCTGGATAGCTTCTGCTATCTTTGACTTGATTCATAAATCTCTTCTTAACTATTATATAATCAATTTAATATCTATTGTTATCACCTGGGGCTTTCCAAGTGTACCTTCTTCTTTTATGATGATTAAGCCATGTATTGGTGATTACAAGTTTATTTTTAGCACAAAATTCTAATAGTCTTTCGCCTCTTCCATTCCTCGTCCCCAATCCATATTTTCCTACTATGTTATCTTCCGCTCCTTCTCCAACTACAGCATTCATGTCACCTAGTATGATAAGGTTTTCCTCACCCTTTACTCTACTAATAGCTTTTTCTATTTCTTCATACATGCAATCTATTTCCTGGTCGTCATGACCAGTTGTTGGCATGTAAACTTGTACTATTATTGTGTCCCTTGGTTCTGTTTCTAGTCTAACCATTATTAATCTTTCACTGAATTGGAAATATCCTTTCACTCTTATGCCCATTTCTTTATTTAGGACTATTCCTACTCCTGCTTGACCTGGTTTGTCAGATGGTGTTCCTGAATAAATTATTCTGATATCGCCACTCCAAAAGTCTCCTGCGACTGGCCACCTCACCTCTGATACTCCTAAAATGTCAATCTTCATTCTTTTCATCTCTTGTTTCAAATCATCCAATTTTCCACATTTCATCATCGATTGCACATTCCATGTTGCTATTATTTTCTCTCTTCCACTATATTTCCCACGTTTCATCTCTTCAGTTGTCCTCGCCCGGACATAATTTGCGTGATTTCAAAACTTACCTTGCGTACCAATTTTATAGTTTTTAATTTGAACTATTTTTGTGATATTTATCAGGCCTAGGCGAATAATAATTGATATTATTTAATCAATTGTTCCCCTTTAGGTGAGCGATTGAATTTGAATATATGATTAATTCATCTTCTGGCGTTTTCCCGCTTCTCTTCCCAAAATCTTTTCATCCTCTCAGAATTCTCCTTCTTCCGCTCAGCTGTCCATTTTCTTCCAGGCTGTCGTGATGGTGTATCCTCAAGCTTAACATTTTTGATTTTATTCCTGCACTCAGTGCGATCCTCGAGATTTTCTATGTTGACTTGTTGTAGGTCCCTCTGGACCTCTGTGAGCCACTCCATGTACTCTGTGTTATATCGTTGAGCAATTTCTTTGCCGTTCTGAAGTTTTCCATCCTGTCACTTAAATGTGTGTATAAAACTGTGCTCGGCGTTTTCTGATTACGTCCGTTATCGTGTGGATCGTTTGGTAGGGTTCGTTTTGAGGTCTCTTCATCCAAATACTGTTATTATTAACTGACCCGTAAATCTTTCTGAGAATTTTTCTTTCCTGCTTTTCTATATCCTTCATTTTGGAATGACCGTCGATCACCATTGTTTCGGATGCGTAAGTTTCTTCCGGAAGAATCACATTTGTATAGTGCCTTAATTTTGCGTCTAGCGAGATGCACTCCTTGTTGTTGTGAGCCCACGTTAGCTTGTAGGCCTTCTGCAGTTTGGTGATTCTTTGTTCATTGGCGATTCGGTTTAGCCCCGAGGACTGTATGATTTCACAAAGGTATTTAAAATTATTATTTTACCGTATTGATATCATTATATAAAAATTTGAAATATTGATATTATTAAAGTATTTTGTCTCTCACACTTACTATTTATTTTTAGAAACTCCCAAATTTCCATATTTGGCTCAAGATAACTCCATCATATATATTTAGTTTTCAAAATGGATACCAAATTTTATGCATCTCTCACGGTACTGTAGGTATGCTATGTTTGAAGACAATCAGGCATAAACTGTTGCACTAACAACATTAATACTAAATAATGAAGTTTTGAGAAAAAGCTAAATTTAGGGCAAAAGCCTCAATTTCAATTTTCGGACAATTTTGGCTTAAAATCTCAGTGGGGTCTCCCCTTAACTGCTAGTTGTTGGAGTAGAAGATTTTCCAGCGGATGCTGTCATGTTTCTATAAACTGGCTAGATTACATTTCAGAATTTCTTTCGAATACATCTGTAGAAAGAATTGCGAGCATTACCAAACTATTTGCTGGCTTTTGGCCTTTTAACCATGCAGTCAGCTCCAATTTAATGTATTTTAAATTAAATTACGTGTCTTAGTATGATGATAATGTAATAAATGTTATTGGTTTTATGACCCTCGCCCTGAACACCAGGGTCAGGGTGACCTTGCAAGGTTTCTTAAGTTACCGTGCACGCACAGTGGAACAGGGAGATCTTTGTGGCCTTGATATAATTTCAGTATAGAGTCACAAGAGATAGCAGACACACTTACAGTGACGTACAGTGCTTAACAACCCTAAGGAACAGTATTTAATTCCTCGGAAGGGTCAAACTGACCCTGGAGTGCAAAGTGCTGTTATTAGTGTTATTAATGTTATAGAATACATTTTAACTTTATGGTGGGAGTTGTTCAAAAATTACTTGCAGAGACGTTCTGTGCAACAACAACAAAACAGTTATTAAGACGCATTTATAATTTTAAAAACTACGAGCCTTACAGTAGTCACATATGATGTGTAACATCTCACATGTTATTCGAATAATTCCATATTATTTACTCGCATTTTTTAGCCTATTTTCAATTTTGAAAAAATAGGCTTGTGAGATCACCTTTTGTCCGTGTGTGTGTGTGGGTGTGTGTGTGTGTGGTGTGTGGGTGTGTGTGTGTGTGTGTGTGTGTGTGTGTGTGTGTGTGTGTGTGTGTGTCTAATAACTTTTAAACGACTGGAGCGATTTCAATGTAACTCGGTAAGTTCATAGCACTATTCCGGGCGACCTCGACCGTGCCCTTCAAATTTTGTTACGTCTCACCAATCCAACATGGCGGCTGTGCGAAATATTTCACCAGCATTCAATATCTCCGAAACTATTACCGACATCACTCTGGAATTTATTACGGTGATAAATGGAACTACTAGACGTTCACCTATGTGACTTTTGAAAAACTGGTAACTACAAAACTAACATGGCGGCCACGCGAATTTGCGACTTTTAAATAGACGTTTCTCGCGATTTAACCAACCAAACGCAATAATACTTGGTACAGTATATGTTTATACACATTGTAATGCACCGACATCTAACTTGGTTCAATTGTTTACATAACCACAAGATGGCGGATGAGCGAAATATTTCACCGGCATTCTATATCTCTGAAACTATTAGCTGTATCACCCTGGAATTTTTTACGGATATAAAGGGCACTACTGGAAGTTCATCTATAAGACTTTCAAAAACCGGTTAACTACAAAACGAATATGGCGGCCAAGCGAATTTGAAAATTTTAAATAGACCTTTCTCGCGATTTAATGTTCCAAACGCAATGAAATATGGTACAGGAAATGTTTATAGACATTGTAATGCACTGGTATCTAATTTAGTTCAATTGTTTACATAACCTCAAGATGGCGGCTGTGCGAATTTAAAAATTAAGATTTTATAACTTGTGTCGTAATCGAGCGATCGAAGTGAAAGTTTGAATAATGAACCTACGTAATACTTTTCCTTTAATGGTACATGATTCTATGGGCTATAAATTTAACAATCCAACATGGCGACCATCTGAAATATTCAGACGACTCTGAATATCTACGAATCTATTATAGCAATCAAACTGATTTTTTAAATGTTCATAGGGGCTATGAACTTAAGCTCACCTATAGGACTTTAAATAACCTGGTGATCACAAAACCAACATGGCGGCGACGCGAATTATAAATATTCACATGGGCGTATCTCGCATTTTAACCATCCGAGTGCAGTGAAACTTGGTACAGTAAATCCTTTTACGAATATTAATCCACTGGATCTAATGTATTTCAATTGATTCCATATCCACAATATGGCAACTGTGCGAAATTTTAAAATCATGTTCTTACTTCTTGTGTCCTAATCATGCGATTGAAGTTTGAATGCTAACCGTACACAATAATCTTCATGTAACATTACATAACTCTAGGACCTACATATATAAAATCCAACATGGCGACTATCCGAAATATTTAGTCGGTACTCAATATGTACGAATCTATTGCAGCAATCAAACTGAAATTTTGTATGTTGATAGTGGCAGTTAACATAAGTAGGATATATGAAAATAGGCTGTATAGTTCTTCACGGAACTACTTGTTTTAGAATGAACTCATAGTGCTACCTTGTGCCACCAAACATGAAGGATTCCTTCGTGTTATTACCATCGGTAAGTTCTCATTACTATTAATTCTGCAACAACTACTTGTAAAACTCCAGTGACAAATCCTTTCTGCAAATATGATATTAGTGCTGTATTTTTGACGACAGCCATACTTACATTAAATAAGAACGCAGCAAAAGTAGTAAGATTTAATAAATCATCAGCAAATATGATTTAATGAATATTTTCAGACCAAAGAACGACAGTTTAAAGATGATTTATTGTAATAATATCTGCAATGGGGCCTCCAAACCTTGAGGTAAACCGTATGCGCTTTACATTCCACATGGCTGACAGTATGTCGTTGTACCAATCTCCGCCACCGCACGCGCTCATTGTTACCGTTGCATTTCCGTCCCACTTCCGTTCCTTTTTACAAAATCACCCCCACACAAAAAATATACAGCAACCGAGCGGAAAGATGTTACACATCAAAAATGTATATTTTATCGCAGCAGATCATATAACAATGATCCCAGAGTATGTCAGAATGAGTTCTAAAGGAAATAAGTGCAACCCATACATGGGAATTAGAGTAATGTATGTACGGGTCACCCTGACCCTGGTGTGCAGATTATGTAATCTTTATAGACTTGTGCAGAGGGAGGGACTATTGAGGATTTTACAGACGCTCGGGTGCCGGATTTTTACCCCGAAAGGGATCCTCAACTTGCAAGTAATAAATCTACTGGCACGCCTCCCTCGCATTTGCGCACCCTCTAATGTCAACTGACAGAGCCAGGATTCGATCCTGTAACCATGGGCACAGCAGGCGAGAACGTTACCGCTGCTCCAGTCGATGAGGAAAGATGATTGTAATGGATACCTTATATCATAGGAATTGAATGGGCTTATTAATGGCAATATTAACACTTTCATGCCCGCGATAGGTTTGAAACCGACAGCCGAGCTTGAGTTCCGTTTAAAGACCTATATACCCTTTTTACCGCTGACCCACGGCAGCATAGCATTTTGTCACACCACGATCGGTGTGAAGTGATTGATAGATAACTTGCGACTTCTTATAGACAGAGATTCATATAGGTAGTGTACCCGTTCGTCCTGGGGATGCGATGACCCATCTGCTATAACATCGCATTCCTGGAGTTCCGGGACAGAGCGGAGTTAAATGAACCTCTAGTCAAATAAGGAATGTGTCGGAAATTCAGCTGAGTTATCGAAAAAGCAGTGGGTATCACGAGACAAAGTATCTCTAGGGTCGTTACGGGCTTAAGTTTAATAGAAATAATGCAAATATAAATGGGCGCCATCAACTGAATTCCTAGCAAACCACTTCCTTTCCGGATAAGCCTTACTCAAGACAAGGAAAGAAAAAGGAACATCACACCATCATCAGATCACAACTAAGATAAAAACAAATTTATTTCACTTTGATAGTCAGACAGACATTTTAAATATAACTCCTACCTAAGAGTATGGTCGAATGCCAAAGTTAAATTGTCATTGTCCAAAAATCGAACCATCTCTTTTCTAATCCAAAAATATTTTATCCACATAACAAGAAAAATCTCTAAAGTTCTCTTGGGTTCTCAGGATCACTGTAGCACTATGTCTTTCGTCACTGACATTTGTGAAACCTGAGACCTAATTTCTCTTTAATTTAACATCATCAATGTGGATTCAAAAAATTATTAATCTGTCTAAACATACACATATTATAATCACATATATTAAACATCAAGTAATTTATGGTTTGCATGGCATAATTTGAATGTTGAACATGTTAGTCAAATGCTCCTAAACATTGAATAATTAATTTACACTATTTACATTGTCATTCATAATCACTTATCTGTGAATTACAGAAAATTCATGGCTCATTGGTCATCGTTATCGTCATCATCAAAATTAAACATTTCTCACATTAATTCTCACTTCAAAATTCTACATATTCTTGTCAGAATCGTTAATTCATCACCATTACATCATTTAAATTCTCAACTCAAGTTGCAATTCCTCAAATTATCTCTCAATTAAATTTATTTAATTCCATATAAATTTATTAATCATCAGCTTCTTTAGTTAATTATCACCTTCTAATTCAGTTATTCATCATCATTACAATCGTCTATTAATTTATCTAAATCAGTTTAATTTATCCAATCTTTAATTCATCCATCTATTTAATTCATCGATTCATTTCAAAATTTAATTTATCAACTTATTTAAATTTCAATCTTCTGGTTATTTAGATTTTCATTATTTCATCTAGTCATTCTGATTTTTATTTCATTAGGTCAGATCGTTAATATGCTTAAATCTCAGATTATTATTTCGTTAATTATTATTTTCAGAAAATCTTGTATTATCAACTTCATTTATTTGTTTAATTTCCTAACAAATTGTTTAATATGGTTTATAGAACGTTGTCTTACAGTTTTATCACTTCCAAGTTATATCTCGTATTTAATTTATCATGCCAAAAATATTATTGCCTCCACGACATCACGTTGGATCTAACTATCCACAACGACATTACATTTCCTCAATACTTCAAATATCACATTTGAATACAATAATCATTCCACAAAACTCCATAAATATTCAGCACATACAGCATGAATCTCAACAATTACGCTAGACTGGGTACGACGACCTCATGTCTGCTTCAAAATACATTATAAACGTTGCAACTATCACATGGCAACTTCCACAAAATGCCTATCATAAACTCCACTTAACCATGTTGCATGATCTACAAAAAATATATAACTGGCTTCAAATTATCAACGCACACAATCTCCAATAACTGTAATTAATCTGATCACATCTAGACAACTTCTTAAACAATTGGAAAAAATATATTACCTCAGTAATTTAAGATCTGCTTTCAAATAGCATAAATTCTCTTACAATTTTCATAATTCACATCACAGAAAAACACCAATGTGCTATAATCTTTCATATCAAAATCTGCAATACTGATCTGCCTTAAAGTAAATCTGACCATTAATGATTAATCTTACAAGATTCAATTACTTTAAATCCTTCTCAAAGGTATCAAACACAATTATAAAAACTCATCAAAAGCATCAGCTGCAACAGCTGTTAAACTGAAATTACTCTCAAAAGAGTATAGCAACAAAATATTGGATTGGCAAACAAGAATTACTAAATGCAATCCTGTTGACATTTATCGTTACTTTATTTAACAAAATCTCGACTGATATATGACTAGTAGTTCCTTGTTTGATTCACTTACAATCTCGTGTACATTCGGATGATAAAAATGAGTCCCTCAATGGCGAGTAAGATGTGTAACCACCGTACAGTCGTATAAATACGAAAGACCTCGCCCCGTCGACTTGGATGATAGTGCCCTGAACGATGGGTAAGATGAGTACCACCATACAATCGTATAAATACGAAAGACCCCATCTCGTAGACTATATGAGTGAATGTACCAGATAGGAATCAACAAGTTTCTAGTTGTCATATAAAAGCGATGTTCATTCACTAAAGTGAATAACTTCTTAATATCTCCAAACAATCCAATGGAAAAAATCCCTACTGATGAATAATACACACTCGCTAGTATGCAATGAACTGACGAAGTAATTTTTGATAATCAATTGCAGATCACGAGTTCGAAATTCTCGTTACACAAAAAAAACTATTTATGAAAAATATCCTAGCTGGAAAAATGTCTAAAAGACCAAACATCTGCTTAATAAAGCCATCCAATGGTGAGAATATCGTATAATGATGCCTGCCATATCATATGGTCACTCCATATTCTAGCAAATTCGAAGTATATAAAGTCAAACCATGTCTATATAATCGTATCACTCCTATTAGAAAAATATACATGTGTGCCCAGTATTCATGAAAATAATCGTATCAGGTAGTTATGACTCTTACAGTACCTTTCATAATCAGCTGTTATTAAATTTCCAAGATCGTCGATTTTCCCTACATAATGAATTTCTCGAAAGATCGGCGTGAATATCATTCCATCCATGAAATGACGATTGCCTTCGAAATCCCAAATGAATCAGCTGGTGGACTCCTCTCGTCAGGAATCGAATCCATCGCTCTGCGGTGCCATCTTGTCTCTATCTGCGTCTACTCTGACATGTTGAACTTCGGATTACCCATAGCGGATATTGTCCAACTCCTCTCGAAAATGTTCATGGAAACAGCGGACCCCCTATTCCTCTTCTAAGTTACGCCACTGTTCCATTAAATGTTCAGTTTGAGTATTGAAAGATCAATCTCCAATAACTGTAATTACTCACTTTCGTAAAATAAAATTTTACATGAGAGTGTCCAAGTTTATTAAACACCCTGTAGTTGTCTGTATTTGGTAATTCATGAAACTGCATAAGAAATAAATTTCATTAATGCACGATCTAATGTTCATCAGTGCCTATGCTTACGACATTCCGTTTGCTTGAAATTGTTAAAGTAACTTTGAATGCGTTACGGAAAAGCATAGTCATAAAGTTATTCATAAGAACTGTGTTCAAACTGCGTTGAAATGTAGCTTGTAATAAAGTCTCCAACTACTTGCAGTGCTGTTCTAACATATCCCGGCCGTCTGTGATTGCTTCCTCGGCAAGTCCGCCTGGATCAATGACCTGCTTGGCGTTCGCTGCTCGGCGATGCTGAAACTGTCGCCTACACTCTGCCGTGACAGTTTCGGTATGCTACGCGACCTTCACCGTGCGTCTCGCTTGCGCTACAGAGCTCGACCCTACTTGCTCGACTGACAGAGCTCCACTGAATGTGCTGGCACTGTCTTCACTCTTATCTGCCTGGCGCAGACACGTGGTGTAGTCCCCCACCACAGTGCTCTCGCGTCACGATCATAGTCTCGAACCCACATCATCTCGGCTATTCCGTTATAAAATAACTTAAGGGTTATCTAACTTCCATAAAATTATTTCCACATATAATGCATGTTATATATCCTCTTCTAAGATGTTTAATTACCATATTCCATACATATCTTAATAAAGTTTCACATCTCTATCCATAATTCCATCTTCTTACAGATGTCAGTGCCTCCTTGATCCTAGACCTCCTACGTCATCTTGACATTCTTCTTGACTCGATCGGTGCGCTATCTTTTCCTAACTCTTCTCAAAACCTCAACTACGGCTTAATGTCTGCTGGCGTAGCCGATAGCCTAAACTAGGTATCGGGTACAGTAGGTAGTTAGTTATTGTTGCTTTAAGGGGCGGAATTACTTCATAGAGGTACTGTTTACGCCACAGTTTTTGGCCGGTCAGCCCCGCTTGCGCAGTCATACAGGGGATACGTGAGTTGTCAGTTGCGCAGCAAGCAAGTAATGTATCAATTGTATAGGGTGAGGCAAATAAACGTGGCCCGCGGAACAGATTTACAGGTTCCAAGCAAAGCAGCGTCCCTGTACATAGGCAACACCTACAGCAATACCGTATGGTGGGTGGTCTATACTGTGTCAAAACTCAAAAGAGCTGTTAGTAGTGATTGCATGTTAATGACGGCAGGTGGTAGCATTGCCTGGCAGTACATGTCAACATAATACTGTTTGACAGCTAAGGTGTATCGCAACAACCCTCAGAGTATTATCATTTAGACTTTCACGGCCCGTGATACTATCCATATGTAGAATTCTGGGCTTAAGCCGTGTTTTATTTAATCAAACTCGACGAGTTTCGAAAGAAATCATGTCTTTCTTCATCAGGAATAAACGGAAATACGACTAAATTGTTGCTAAAAGAAAGCAACAAAGAAACTAAAAAAGGTACCTTAAGATGGACACCATTTTAGCCCCATGTTAGGGACAACGAACAGCAGCAGTATATTACTTTCTGAGGGTTCTTATAATTGGTAGCCAGGACTCACTGAGACTGTAGCCGGTGTCGCGGTTGAAATCATCTGGCAGACTTCGATAACGATATGCGCTCGCCTTAAGAAACATAATAGATGTATCAGGCTCATTCAACCTGATAAATCAGCTGTTGCCGATCATGCTTTAACACCTGGCCATGATGTCATGTTCAAAGAAGTGGATGTTCTTGCCCGTATAAAGCAATATCGTCCCAGAATCATCAGGGAGGTGGTTGAAATACGTAAACACCCAGGAAGACCTGTGCCTAATGCAGTACAATTTGGAGGCTCACTAAACGATTCAAGGAAACAGGCTCCGTAAATAATAGAAGAGTTGACAGACATTCTTTCATCAGAAGATATCAGGTGTGTGTTACAAGAGAGGGAGGACATTTTCAGCATCGCCTATTAGCACTGTAAGTACACATTATTGAACATGTTTGGTAAAAGTGTGAAAGTGCACGCCACCACCGGCTGAACCGAGTACGCGCGCCCGCGATCTGCGCCAGCTTAGCTTGCTGTGGATATCGGCCCTCACATAGATAATGACCCTGTACATTGTAATAATGTATGTTTCAAATATGAATGTAAAATAGCTGTTAATGAATACACGTATCAGGTGTCATTAGGCTCTCCCAAACGCTTTGTCATGCGTGGATAATTTGAACATCATTCGCGGGGTTTGACATGGAAGAGGCTTGGATCAACAGTGATGATCGAACACTAATAGATGGTATGTGCTTAGCTTTTATCTACTATCGTGGGCAGCATATTTCACTATGTTAACATGATTAATGTTTAAAAGTGTCACAGCAATGGGACGGGAATAATTCCAGCTGCATGAAGAACGAGCTAGATATCTACTGCGGGAGAGAACAACAGCATTTATACGAGACAGATAAAGTATTATCAAAAGAACACAAACGAAATGTCTACTCATCAAATAGTTGCTGTGTTGCCATTTCAGTATTATTTATTTAGCATATGGCAACAAGTTAGATACATATATACAAGTACAAATTTACACAGACAAGAAACATGTTTCCCGGGAGCAAGATTTAATTATATTGCAATGTCCAGGAAAGAGTGGAAGCAAGAATTGGGAAGGGAGTAAGACAAGGATGTGGACTATCACCACTGTTATTTAATATCTACATTGAAGAAGCCATTCAAGAATTCTTAGCTACCAACAGTCATGGCATAAAAGTTAATGGCAAGCTGTACAGTACCATACGATTTGCAGATGATATAGCACTGATAACTGAAAATGAGAGTGATATGGAAAATGCTCTGAATCACATAACTGAATTATTGCAAGAGGAGTGTGGAATGAGGATAAATAAAAAGAAATCCAAAGTAATGGCATGCACTAGGGATGGCGACCAAATGGTCAATGTGCTAATGGATGGTGAAAAACTAGCCCAAGTAAAGGATTTCAAATATCTGGGGAGCTTGATCACATCAAATGGAAAGTGTACGAGAGAAGTAAATGCTCGAATCGCACAGGCAAAAGAAGCCTTCTCAAAAAAAGAAGTCTTTACTAACATCCAAGACTGTTAACTTAGAGGTGCGAAAACACTTCGTGAAAAGTTTTGTATGGAGTATTGCAAGTTATGGCTCTGAAACATGGACTCTGCGACAAGCAGATGAATCAAAACTTAGGGCATTGTAGATGTGGTGCTGGCGACGAGTACTTAAGATACCTTGGACTGATAAAGTCACGAATGAGAATGTTCTCAAAAGAGCAAAGGAGACACGTACCTTGATTGAATCCTTAAACAGAAGAAGGAATAGTTTTGTTGGCCATTTAATTCGTCATTCTGACTGATGCACCACACTCTTCGAAGGGAAGTTAGAAGGAAAGAGGAGTCGAGGAAGACCAAGGACTCAATTCATAGACAGCATTAAAGGTAAGCACACTTATTGCAATTTCAAACTCCAGGCCAGAGAGAGAAGACGTTTTGGAAGACATGCATGTTACCTAGCGGTTGAGAAGAAGAAGAAGAAGAAGCAGAAGAAGAAGAAGAAGAAGAAGAATGTGCAGTTGGGTGATCCACTGTATGGCTTCCTCTGCTGGTTCCAGAAAGTCATTTGGGCTACGTATATAGGAACACCGCACTTACAATATGAGGGACTAGCGAACCCGTGCGAGAAATCTCGCATGTACATAAGCCACACTTTCCCCAATCGGTTTATAATAAGAGACTTGAGGATAAAGGTTATGTTTTTATTTGAACCAAATAATAATAATAATAATCTAGTGACCTTTTCAGATTCCATTGATACGGCAGAAGAACAACTTAACCAACTGAAAAATCAAGCACTGAAGGCTGGGCTTCAAATCTCCTTTGAGAAGACACAATTCATGACAAACATAAAATCAGCGCCCAGGGAACTGGAGGTCGGACTAGGAAAAGTTCAGAAGGCAGAAAAGTTTAAATACCTCGGTGAATGGATAGAGCCTAACCTATCAGAGAAAGAAGCCTTCGTGTCACGCATTAATAAAATGGAAATGGCATACAACCTGACTAAAGACATATACAATAAGAGATCGATATCCTTAAACGCCAAAATTAGACATTACTGCACTGTTATTCGACCAGAGGCTCTGTATGCGGTAGAGACTCTAACAATGAACAAGAAAGGTCTAATGGAAAAACTAGAGGCGAAAGAAAGGAAGATTTTGAGGAAAATCCTGGGTCCTATCAAAGAAAACAGCGAGTACAGAAGGCGTCACAACCACGAATTATACAAGCACGTGGAGAAGATCAGTGACACGATTCGAAAAAGAAGGATTGCCTTTTATAGCCACGTGACACGAATGAGCCCAGGCAGGATATCAAAACGGATATTGACGTACTTTCAGGATAAGAACACCAAAGGGGCATGGTTCACGGAAGTTGAGAAAGATCTACGTGAAATGGAAATTTCCCCTAAAGATATACAGGAGCGTGTTCCACTTCAGGAAAAACTACGTACGCACAAAGGTTTCCAGGAAAAGCCGAAGCTGAAGACCGGGAAGGTGTGGTCCCAAGAGAGAAAAGAACAACACCGGAGACGAATGCGGGAACACTGGGCGGTAGTTAAAGCTCGGAAGAAGAGACAGTTGAACTGACGTGGTCCCTAGTTGGCCGAATCGAAGAAAGGAGAAGAAGAAGAAGAAGAATATCGTATGGCCTCGGGTGCCGGGTGCAAGCTTTCTAATTAGACACCCAGAAGGTAGCTTGCATGTCGAATTTCGTTGTTCCTTGAATCACTATGAAAGTCAAGGAGGTTAGATATCTATGCTCCTTGAACATTATAGCGCTTTCTAGTAGAGAAATGAGGAACTGTGTGTTGGCAGAAACTCTCGAGATTAATTTTGCCATTATGAACACGGCCTACTCAATTCAAATGGGTTCTTTAACATAACAACATCGTATGACATGCGTGATTATAGAACACTATTTACATTTCAGGATAAATGAAAGACCTCAGAATGTTAATATGACATGAAACAGGCGTCACAGCGGCCAGTGGAGAGCAATTATGGAGCGTATTTTTCTACAGCAACAGTATCTGCAAGTCGCACACTTCGTACATTTTTAAAAGTCTTTTTTTTTTTTAAGAAATTATAGATATTAATGAAATTAAAGTGCAATTCGTCACTGCTAATGTCTATTCTCATTCATTTGAATGCTCATTTGTCACGATCGGTCGCTTGTGAGCGCTGCAGGAGGGATCTATTCTACTGAAATAATATATATGATGATTGTTTGTTGAGAGACACCACAGTCGCACTCCGGTGATGTAATATATTTCCACTTATAAAGGGCGTCCCTACATCGTCCATGATTTGTTCTCACCCGATTCAGTGTGGTCCAGAGCTTACGTGGTAGATGATGACCACTAGGAAGATGTTCACCAGAAAATATGTTGTGTAGGCAACTGTCTGTGGCAACTTTCCAGCGACTTCTCCATTCTTCTAAAGGGTAGAAATTCCCATAGGCCAAAGCGACAGCATCCCGTAAAGATGGATGTCGTGACTTGAGCCTCGGTATCTTGATAGCGGGAATATCATCCAAAACAGGCAATTGAGGGTTAATTTCAATCTTCCTGTACTTTCCAATGGGAGCATTTGATCTTCGTAAATGAGGCGGCATTATACCTGACCGAATTGGACCTCGTAGTTCCGCCCCTTAAAACAACAATAACTAACCAACTAGCTAACAGAATTGGAAGCCAATACAGTGGTGTGGGCTGGATAGTACCAGATATTAACCACATGCTAGCGTTTAGTTGGGTATCATTGAGTCTTGTATACGAGCTATTTAGCCAAACTGGTGCACAGTACTCACCACAGTGATTAGACTTAAATACTCTCGTAAAAAGATGGCAAGCTTAACATTAAAACGAACATTCGTGTGAAAAAATAATTATTCCATTTGATTTAAGAAATTGTGATTTCAGATTCGTAAAAATTAAAGGGTATTTCTTAAGTGATAGAAATGAATTCGTCTATTCAATACAATATTTCAAATTATTTGAAATGAAAATCCACAGCCTGCTTCCAGTCTCCGACCGGGTCAGGAATGGAATGAATGAAGCCCCCATCTAGCGGCGAGGATATGAACTGTGCCGGCTGCCGAGGCCTGACGCACTCCTCTGGGGCAATGATTAAATGAATGACAGATGAAATGAAATGATAGTGGAGAGTGTTGCTGGAATGAAATTTCGACAGGGAAAACCGGAGTACCCGGAGAAAAACCTGTCTGCCTCCGTTTTGTCCAGCACAGATCTCACATGGAGTGACCGGGATTTGAACCACGGATCCAGCGGTGAGAGGCCGGCGTGCTGCCGCCTAAGCCACGGAGGCTTTTAATATTTCAAATTATTTAATGTTTTTTAATTAATTGTGTACATGTTTCAGACCGTGATGAGCCCCTCTTCAGCACAAAATGAATCATAACATGACATTAATAAAAAAAAATGGATATCCTTGCAAATTTTGTTTTAAATTTACTTAAAAGTTCATCTATGTTGATTATCAAATATTTAGAAATTGGTGCATCTATGTTGTTACAGCGGAGTTGCGATGAAATGTGGTGAATATGCTGATCTTGAAGAGGGAGAAATTGAGGTCTTAACGTTCGATGTCTACTAATAACAAAACTTTAGCTTTCTGGCTTATTCCCGTCGTATTTGAGTGAATGATTTCTGATAACATACACTATATATTCCACATGGCCATAATATACCGTATCTATCATTTGTTGTATAAATAATAATAATAATATCGTATGGCCTCTGGCGCCGGGTGCAAGCTTTGTTATTTGACACCCAGAGGGTAGCTTGCATGTCGAATTTTGTTGTTCCTTGAAGCACTATGAGGTTAGATATCTAAGCTCCTTGACACTATAGCGCTTTCTAGTAGAAAAATGAGGAACTTTTTGCTGGCGGAAAATCCCGAGATTAATTTTTCCATTATGAACAAGGCCTACTAAATTCAAATGGGTTCTTTGACATGCCAACATCGTATGACATGAGTGTTGTAATTTTTGCCGCCTTTCAAAAACCACTTACGACGGCCAGGAGCGAACCTGCAAGCTTGGGGGGTTGGTAGACCGACACGATAACCACTCACTCACCGTGGCAAGCATTTGTTGTAATTGTTATGGTTTATTAGAATGGGTTATAATATTATTGATTGTAGTATGATTTTCTTTGCTCTTGTGTGACAAGAAAAATGGCGGATGGGAGTAATATTTCATGTTTTATTTATTCATTCATTCGTGTGAACGACTAATGGAAGGTCAATTAATACCTTAAAAAATAGATCAGCCGGCGGTGTTGCTGGATCTCATCCAGCACGGTATTGTATGAAGTAGGCGACCATACGACTCGTTTTTATATATATGTCACAATCGCTCCGTCGCGTCGTCGGTTACAAACAAAAGAAGCATTTGTCCAGCTTCTAAAGGATTATTATTATCATAAACATGTAAATTTGTATCATATTGAAAGCAATCATACACGGCCTAGTGTTTTACTTTTGTACTAATCCACGGTCATTTTCTAATCTTCTGAATTTTTTGATATACTGTCCAATACGTTAGCCAACATAACTTTAGGTCAACCATTATAAACTATGAAATACAAAAAAAAACGCATTATATCTCTGCCGGTGAGGACCGTTGCATTTCTGAGAATTCGAGCCGTCAACTCCTCTACTCCTATTCACAAGACATTACCCCACAGTGTGGGGCTCGGGAGTTCTGACGGCCGACTAGCATAATGCACTCGGCACACTCATTAGTGCTTGCCACACAATTGTGTGTGAGCCAATTTGAGAAATGACCTTGGTGAGGTTAGTACAGTCGGTACACCTTTTCTGGAAGTAATGACGTAGCTCACTGGCAGAGATATAACGTGGGCACAGTAAATAGGTGTTAACCTCTATATTGAAATATATTTCAGCATGAGCTGAGTTATTTCGCGTAAACAGTCACCATAGTAATAATTACCGGATCGTATTGAAATTATTGATTTGAGTTCGGCAAGAAATTCTGATTGGTTGGTTCCTCAGGGGCAGCAACAATGTGGTCATGTAGTCCCGTGTACTTTGGGTGTGTGTAGAATCTGTCTGATAACCGGTGATAATTGTGATGGCTAGATTGGTGTGTGTTACCTGTAATAAATTCAGGTAAGGACTGCAGACGATCAATTTCAAGTCGTTCCTACTTTTGCTACCAAATGCTACCGTCAACGACACCTAGCTGGGCACTTGACTACTAGATGACACCGCAACCGGCACCTGGCGGCGAACGTTGGAACTAATAGAGCGTTAATCAAATATAACCTACAAATTTAGCTTCGCGCAATTGTAGTTAGTGGAAGGTCCTTTTAAATGCCATAAATCTATGACATGGGCCCACCGGCTTTACTTTCAATCCGAAGGAAGGCATACTGAGGGGTTCTTAACGCTCTTAAAAAATCCGACGACTACGGCCGGGTTTGAACCCGCGATCTTGGCCATAGAAGCTCAGCATGCTACCAACTACGCCACGGAAGCCGCCTGATCAATTTAATAATGTTGATGTCAAAACGTACGTTCTTTACAGTAATATTTACGTGTCCAGTTTTCAACTCAATACAACCCTGGTTATAATGCACCACGTTCCAGTCTTCAGGTCAAAATTTAAATCCGGTAATTTAAAGCCAGGAATAGAAACCAGGTCCCTCAGTACAGGATTCTCTCACTGTAGCCTCAGGCAACATCGGCAGACAAAACAAAGAACTCATGGATGAACAGCCACGTTGTTCCTAACCAACAAAACTGATGGAACAATATGCTACTTGAAATATGGTCAAAACATCGATAAAAGGCGGAAGGCAGGGATAACTTTTTATTATTAAGGTTATGTACACATACAGTACCTGTAACAGAAGGTCTTTCCCCATCTATCTTTATTATCAATCCATTCTTCACAAAAGTTTCTTTTTATATTCTTTTTCCTCAGAGTTTGTCCCACAGACTTGAATATACGAAACACAGACGTTGGCAAAACTTTATCTCCTCTCTCCCTCTATTCTTATCGTTTTTGTTTTATTTTCACTGCCTTCTCGATCTCTGTTGCCTCTTGAGACGGCACAGCCTTCTAGCGTGAAGTGTATGCTCGAGAGTGCTTTGGCACTGACAACTCATCCACAAACCATTCTTACCAAGACGCGAGGAGGAGCGTGCTGGCAGTTTGACATCAAAGACCAGGAGAGAAAAAGAAACCACAACAATTATATGAACATCACTGCAATAAAACAGAAAGAGATAAAAGAAGACAAAAAAAAGGAACACTGCCACAATCACTCAGTGTTTACTTCAATAGAAAGCCTCCATTCAGTTCGATCCAATGAACGTGAGAAGAGTTCAGTTACAAAACACTGTCGAGAATTTTTCAACACTCATTTCAATACCTACCTGACTGCGCGGCTCAGCGGTAACGTTCTCGCTTGATGTGCTCAAGGTTGCAGGATCAAATCTTGGTGCACAAATGAGAGAGAGCCATGTCAGTAGATTTACTTGCTCGTTAAAGATCCCCTTCAGGGCAAAATTCCGGCACCCCGACTTTTCTAAAAGCTGCAGTTGTTAAAAGGGACGCAAAATACAAAACACTATTATTATCTAAGAGAGAGCATATCCGTCTAATATGTGCAAATATGAAATCACAATCTTCAACTTTATTACGGAGTTACAAGGTTTTAAATAGTATATCACGTCGGAACAATTCTGAGCCTCCCGCTGGGCGAGAAATATAGCTACGGTAGCAAAAAGAAATCCTAAAGAGTGTGCGGATGAAACACAGGACAACAGAAGATCACCAAGTAATTCAGGCGAAGGTTTCTGCCTTGAGAATATTGACTGCGTGTGCGGTGTTATAATTTTTCACGCCAGTTCTCAAGGCTTAAAAAGTATAAGGTACGTTCAAAAAGTAACGAGCCGGAGGCAGGAATGCGCAAACCGGTGACTACATTCCTAATCGTGGCGTGTGTAACGAGGTGTGGTTCCGACCAGAGCGTGGAAGGTCGCAGCCCGTCGCTAGAGGGCACATGTGTACGTCACGTGACGATACAAAGCGAGCAGCAGCATGCATCAATCGTCCAACGCTGCCAGTCGCATTGTAAACAGTGACATGGAGGCGTCCACCGAAGAGCAAAGAGGTGTTGTTCGGTTTCTGACAGCGGAAGGAGTAGGGGGAACGGACATTCATCGCCGAATGTCACAAGTGTACGGTGAACACTGCATGTCCCTTGCAAGGGTCAAGGCGTGGCACAAGCGCTTCAGGGAAGGACGGGTGTTGTTAGCCGATGATGCCCGGTCTGGGGCACCCCCCTGCATTGCCGATGACAACGTCCAGCAGGTTGATGCACTCATTACCCAGGACCGCCGAGTGACAGTGAACGCCATAGCCGCCGTGGTTGCTCCACGACAATGCACGACCTCATACGGCCAAAACAGTCGCAGCACTCCTGCAGAAATTCAAATGGGAAGTTCTCGGCCACCCTCCATACAGTCCAGACCTCTCTCCCTGTGATTACGCCGTGTTTGGTCCCCTGAAAAGGGCTCTGCGGGGCCAACGCTTCACCTCGGACTCCGACGTCCAGCTGTACGTGCGGAACTGGTTCACATCGAAGCCCAGGGAATTGTATGAGACAGCCATTCACCACCTAGTGTCACAGTGGGACAAGTGTCTCTACAGCCAGGGCCAATACTTCTAACATACAGGTACTGATTTCTGTAATTATGCCTCCGGCTCGTTACTTTTTGAACGCACCTTATATATACGGTATTCAGCGCTTCGTCTACCTGAATGTTCCGCTCGCTTCTCATATTTGAACATCCATAGACCAATGGTTTAAGTATCCACCTACCTTAACCTCGGCAGACCAATGGTTTTAGTATCCATCTACCCTAATGTGGGTAGACCAATGGCTATAGCTAGGCTTGCCATACGTCCCGGTTTAACCGGGACAGTCCCGATATTTTGCTCTTGTCCCGGTGGCCCGCCCGGTTTTATCAATGTCCCGGAAAACAGATGTAAGATGTAAAAAGTAATGCATTTATGTGTTTAAGAATCTCTTATGAATCGGTTACTTTTCAACAATCAACATCGTTGACTATCGCGTACAGCGTCAAAGAGGTCAGAAGTATTCAAACGAATTACACAAAACAATAGCCCAAACTGCTAATTCAGCGCGTTGCGAGGGTAGTGTAATCTGTGGGCAAACGCACATTGTTTTTGTAGTTAGACAAAATGTTGTAGTTTTTTTTAAATTAATAAGACTTAGTAATTGTTCAATTAATCAATGTTATTAAGTATTTTAAATTGTAATTTATTAGCACTTCTCTCTAGATGGTAGACCAGAAAAAGGTTATCGTTAAAAAGGAAAAATTATATATTTTTATGTAGCAAAATTTCCTTTTTTATTTTCAAAAGGTGTGTAGAACTAACAATTTAGGGTGCCAGATTCCCCCCACCCGTCACTAGCAAGGCTTAAAAAGAGGCTTAAAACTCACCATTTTGCTTCCTATTTTAAAAAGGTACCCGGACCCCCCGGTAAGGCCATTCAATATTAATGTGTCCCGGTTTCACTCACCAAAAATATGGCGGAAGTAAGTTTCGTCCTGAAAATGGATTTAGACTTCTTTTATACCGTAGGTACATGCCACATGCTACATGCTTAAAGCTTGTCGTATCAGTATCAGTCGAGCATGTATAGTTTACATGTAGGGCAGGCTGTTCCAGCCGAGTAGCTCGCCCGTGAGCAGCTGGGTACTCGCCGCCTTGTGTGAGTAAACCTGCAATATGCAATACAGCTCTGCTGTAGGGGCGGCCGTTACTAAGTGGTGGATACATCAAGATTGGCAGGAAGCGCATGGACTTATACTATGCCCTTCGCCCAGTGACGTTTTGGCTATCACCCCCAGTTCCTCTCCAACCATGCTCTGGGCATTACAGCTGAGTACTCGCGTGTGCGCATACTCAAACTCGTGGATTTGGAACAGTCTGATGTAGGGTTTACAGCTGAAGTGATCGCTGCTGCATACCTCTGCGAGATAATGGCGAGAATAAAGAAGGAAAAAAGCGTTTTAATGTTCACCCTGAGAACATTCAAAGAGATGTGGCAGGAACTATCGAAACCCTCTACGTTGACCTTTGGGAACATGAAAGATGTCTTAAGATAATTATTCTAGGAGCCCAAAATCTCAATGAATGATTTGGATAAGTAGAATCGCAGTTTTATATCACAAGAAACCATTCTATGCCCCTCCCAACATTGGTTGGTTGGTTCCTTAGTTTAGGGGCTGCGACAACGCGGTCATGTAGCCCAGTGTACTTTAGTTAATTATTGAGGTTTTAAGGGGCGAAACTACGAGGTCATCTGCCCCTCCCCCGCGTGCTTTGGGTGTGTGTAGAATTTGTCTGATAACCGGTGTTAATTGTGATGGCTGTATTAGTGTGTGTTATCTGTGATTCGGGTAAAAAGGACTGCAGACGATTAATTATTTCAAATAGTTCCCACTTTTGCTACCAAATGCTACCGTCCACGACACCTAGCTGAGGACGTGGCTACTAAATGCCATCGCAGTCAGCACCTAGCGGCGAACGTTAGAACTAATATATCGTTATCAAACTAACCTACAAATTTTAGCTTCCACAAGTGTAGTTAGTGGAAGGTTCATTTTCATGCGATGGGACCGCCGGCTTTACTTCCCCTACGAAGGAAGTCATACTGAGCATCCCAACATTGATTGTCCAAGTTATCAGTCGATTAGGCCAAACATTGTACTGAACCACTCAGTATGATGCGTCAACTATAAAGAATTCCACAAAGGCCCATCCACAATGCGCAGTCGGCAGTTGCGGTCATCCCCGTATATATAAGCTGCGTTCAAAAAGTAACGAGCCGGAGGCATAATTACAGAAACCAGTACCTATATGTTAGAAGAATTGGCCCTGGCTGTTGAGGCACTTGTCTCACTGTGACACGAGGCGGTGAATGGCTGTCTCATCAAATTTCCTGGGCTGCGATGTGAACCAGTTCCGTACGTACAGCTGGACGTCGACGTCCGAGGTGAATCTTTGGCCCCGCAGAGCCCTTTTCAGGGGACCAAACATGGCGTAATCACAGGAAGAGAGGTCTGGACTGTATGGAGGATGGCCGAGATCCTCCCCTTTGAATTTCTGCAGGTGTGCCGCGACTGTGTTGGCCGTATGCGGTCGTGCATTGTCGTTAGGCAGAATGGGCCCCCGGGTGCGATTGCCTGGTCGTATTGTTTTGATCACTAGGCGAAGGGTGGTCAAGGTTTGCGAGTAACGCTAGGCATTCACTCTTTTCCCGTGCGGCATCAAGTGTATCAGAAGGGGGCCACCTTGGTCAAAGAAGAACGTCACCATTACCTTTCCTGCACTCGTGTGGATGGCCTTGCCTTTTTTGGGTGGTGGTGACCCTGGATGCTTCCACTGGAGGCTTTGTCGTTTGGATTCTGGTTCGAAGTGATGACACCATGACTCATCTCCAGCCATCACTTGTGCCAGGAACCCATTCCCTTCTCTCGCATAGCGCTGCAGATGACCAAGACAGTGGGCCATTCGACATGCTTCCTGGTGTGGGTGAAGACTGTGGGGCACCTATTGGGCACACACTTTGCGCAAGTGCAGTCGTTCCTTCATGATGGTGTGCACACTTCCGACGCTTAATCCGACCACGGCGGCTATGGCGTTCACTGTCACTCGGCGGTCCTGGGTAATGAGTGCATCAACCAGCTGGACGTTGTCATCGGTAATGCAGGGGGGTGCCCCAGCCCGGGCATCATCGGCTAACGACACCCGTCCTTCCCTGAAATGCTTGTGCCACGCCTTGACCCTTGCAAGAGACATGCAGTGTTCGCCGTACACTTGTGACATTCGGCGATGAATGTCCGTTCCCCCTACTCCTTCCACTGTCAGAAACCGAACAACACCTCTTTGCTCTTCGTTTGACGCCTCCATGTCACTGTTTGCAATGCAACTGGCAGCGTTGGACGATTGATGCATGCTGCTGCTCGCTTTGTATCATCACGTGACGTGCACGCGTGCCCTCTAGCGACGGGCTGAGACCTTCCACACTCTGGTCGGAACCACACCTCGTTACACACGCCACGATTAGCCGATGTCGTCACCGATTTGCGCATTCCAGCCTCCGGCTCGTTACTTTTTGAACGCACCTTATATTATAGACACCATACACAACATGCAGTTGCAGTCGATAACTGGCAGTTGGCAGTCGGTAGTTGAGAATTTCATCTTCGACTGCCAACTACCCGACAGCAGCAATGTACTAGCCAATCAGAGAAAGTCAGAAACTGACGTCACGTTGTTGTTCTGTCATGTGTAGCCCGCAACCCGCACCTATTTAATCTTAAATACACGGTACCCGTTCTAATAAGAAAATAATCCGTACATCTCCAAATCATTGATAAGTGAAAATACAACGTGTCAAATGCTAATGAAAGCAAACACAAAAACATTATACCTAGGCAGGGCCACCGAGAGGGAGGGGCAAGGGGGGCAAATGTAGCCTATAGGAGCCCGTAAGCAATGAGGGACCGTTAGTGGTGCACGTTAGTTTCAGTATGTTGTAGCCACTTTTGTATTATATAAAATGCTATCTAACTCACAACCTGTCCGAGGCTTCGCAGAATAAGGATGACGATTTGCAGAAGATATCACATGTTACCATCTTTTAACAGTCAAGCGAAATGAGGTAGAAAATTACTTCAGATGCTTGTATGACAGTGCGAAAGTATTGGCAGAAACCATTCATTTGGTAAAAGAAGTTCCTCGATTCTGAAAATTACAAAAAAGAAGTTTTAATGTACCACCTTTTTATTCTACCCCCAGAAGAGTATTAAAGACAGTAAGTTAGGAATAATCTACTACAATTCAGTGTTGAATCTGCTAACTAATGCGGAGATTTAAAATGCTCCTATTTATCATTACGTAGGCCTATTGGCAATTAAAGTGAAGACTTACAGAATTGCAAAATATTTCGCTGTGCATGTTAACTGTGTTATAATCCCAAATAATTGTGTGCACTGCAAAATACATTTCATAAAATAAACAAGAAGTTCCGTGAAGAACTATACAGCCTACTTTTCATGCCAATGATTATTCTACAGTATATGAAACTATCTAGAATAATGACGAAATTAAGTTGGTAATATCGAAATATCTAATTAGTTCAAAATATACCTGGTATAATGTAGCCTAATAGAGCACTACAGTTGGCAGCCCTGGCGACTGAATATATTCTTAGTTCAATCTCTTAAGGTACAGAATACAAAATTTGGTTGAATTCCAATGGACGTTACATGCAGTTAGACACTGGATCTATCAGCACGCGTAAAAGCATGTTGCCAACAATACCATGCGTGTGCTGATCAGAAATAATCTGAAATATTATGATATCTTGTTGTGCCTATTTTGGATGAAATCCATATGTTAGTATAGAAGTTACATGTATTTTAAAATTAGACATATCAGCTGGCATAGAATCATGTTGGCAGCACTGCCTTGTATTAATTACTCCAAATTAATCTAGAATGTCTGGTGCTACACGTGTACAAAGTATAGTGCTGTTGGCTTGCATACTTTCTGGTATATTGATGAAAAATGAAAATCCACAGCCTGCTTCCAGTCTCCGACCGGGTCAGGAATGGAATGAATGAGGCCCCCATCTAGCGGCGAGGATATGAACTGTGCCGGCTGCCGAGGCCTGACGCACTCCTCTGGGGCAATGATTAAATGAATGACAGATGAAATGAAATGATAGTGGAGAGTGTTGCTGGAATGAAATTTTGACAGGGAAAACCGGAGTACCCGGAGAAAAACCTGTCTGCCTCCGTTTTGTCCAGCACAGATCTCACATGGAGTGACCGGGATTTGAACCACGGATCCAGCGGTGAGAGGCCGGCGTGCTGCCGCCTAAGCCACGGAGGCTCTGGTATATTGATGAAAATGAAAATCCACAGCCTGCTTCCAGTCTCCGACCGGGTCAGGAATGGAATGAATGAAGCCCCCATCTAGCGGCGAGGATATGGACTGTGCCGGCTGCCGAGGCCTGACGCACTCCTCTGGGGCAATGATTAAATGAATGACAGATGGAATGAAATGATAGTGGAGAGTGTTGCTGGAATGAAAGTTTGACAGGGAAAACCGGAGTACCCGGAGAAAAACCTGTCTGCCTCCGTTTTGTCCAGCACAGATCTCACATGGAGTGACCGGGATTTGAACCACGGACTCAGCGGTGAGAGGCCAGCGTGCTGCCGCCTAAGCCACGGAGGCTTTGGTATATTGATATTAGTGTAAAATAAATATAGACAGCATTTATTAACAGTTGGCAGCCCTGATTGCTCTTAACAATACTTATAGTCATATCTGTTATGGTACACATAGCACATACGAAATTTGGTTGAAATCCAACTGATAGTATAGAAGTTACATGTATTTAAAAATTGGTCGTATCAGCAGGCTTATAATCATGTTGGTAAAACTGACGTATATAAGTTACTCGAAATTAATCTAAAATGTCAGAATATACGTGTGCATAGTTTAAAGCTGTTGGCTTGCATGCTTTCTGATATATTGGTATTTGGATTTTAAAAAATAAGAGAGCAATTATTAACAGTTGGCAGCCCTGGTGGCTCTTAAGAATACGCTCAGTCAAATCTGTTTATGCACAGATATTACATACAAAATTTGGTTGAAATCCAATTGATAGTGTAGAAGTTATATGCATTTAAACATTGGACCTATCAGAAGGCTTAAAATTATTTTGGCAACACTGTCATGGTTGATCTCCTGGAAATTAAACTGAAATAGTATTATCTACATATGTGCCAATTTTGGAATAGCTCCCATGCATACCTTGCAAGATATCCAACATGGAGCTCAAATTTCTAGTGCGTTTTTTCAGCAGTTGGTAGCACTGACATCATTTTCAAATATGGACGTGAGATATTCCGGTGCACATCTTTACTCATACTAAATTTGGTTTTGATTGCTGCAGCCGTTTAGGAGTTGATAGGGGGGGACACACACACAGCCAGACAGACAGACAGACAGACACACATTTTCCAGGATCGATCTCATGAGTCTACTTTTTCCTCATTTTTGCAAAATGTGAAAAGTAGGCTAATAAATAAATAAATAAATAAATACTAAAATGTTTCTATGAGATAAGATTTGTATGCCTTTTTAAAATTATGACTGTGCATCAGAAGCTTTTCTAAAAATGACGTTATCTTTCCGGAATAGCTAGTGGTGGAGAGTAATAATTAAGTATTTCAAGAGGGATCCGAGAAAAATTTGCATAGGGGTCCTGTTCCTAGGTTACAGTAGATAGGAGGTTTTGAAACTTAGGGACCGTGTAGGCCTATTAGTTTTCAGTCCGAGTTTTCATCCCTCCCCCCAATGTAACTGATACTCAGTTCATCCCCTTCCAGAAGCAAATCCTAGTTACGCCACTGGTGACCATGGAATATTGACTGGGTGGCTTATTGTCAACTGTCTATTTATGAAATCTTTTTGTTTCATCCGCCACCTTTGTCAACACCACTTCATTGGCAAATAGCTCATGGGATTCATGGATCAATTTGGAACTTATTTGACATACCTGAGTTCGGCACATGGAATGCACGCTCTTTCAGGGCGAACTCCTCCTTGGACCACATGGGCAGGCCTAGGTCAGGATCATTTCTTCCCCCCATTGACGGTGTATCATCATTACTGACACTTCCGCCACCATCTACTGTAAAACCACATCCACATCAGACTCAATCTCCTCTATTTAAAAGCGTAAGAGTTTCCTCCGAAAGCACAGTACGTTCACACGCGATAGCCACAAAGAACCAAGGAGGGTTTACAACTGTGTGACAAAAGAAAAACATTTTCCCTGCATCGCTACACGTGTGTATCACAGACGCTAATGAAATGAAAATCCACAGCCTGCTTCCAGTCTCCGACCGGGTCAGGAATGGAATGAATGAAGCCCCCATCTAGCGGCGAGGATATGGACTGTGCCGGCTGCCGAGGCCTGACGCACTCCTCTGGGGCAATGATTAAATGAATGACCGATGAAATGAAATGATAGTGGAGAGTGTTGCTGGAATGAAATTTTGACAGGGAAAACCGGAGTACCCGGAGAAAAACCTGTCTGCCTCCGTTCTGTCCAGCACAGATCTCACTTGGAGTGACCGGGATTTGAACCACGGACTCAGCGGTGAGAGGCCGGCGTGCTGCCGCCTAAGCCACGGAGGCTCACGTATCACAGACGCTAATAAAAGATTTAAATTGTAGCTAATATATAGCATATACGACAGTTATAAAGCAGATCAAATATCCTCGATCGCTGCACTGATGGCAAAAGTCCTGATCGAGTATATTCGATCGCGGTACTACTGTCGGACCTTCTGAGCAGGGTTGCCAAGCATCTCGGAATTTACGGGACAGTCCCGTATTCGTGCTCAATGTCCCGCGTCCCAAACAGTTCTTATCCGGTGACGGTTATTGTCCCGTATTTCCGAGTGTTTTGAAACTCGAGAGAAATGCGTCTGTGTTAACACCCTGGTATACTATTTCCTTCGAAAAGTTCACTTTGGGTGTTTTTGTCAGTAGTTTCCATTACAAATACTAGTACGCTGGTAGGGAAGCCTCCGTGGCTTAGGCGGCAGCACGCCGGCCTCTCACCGCTGGGTCCGTGGTTCAAATCCCGGTCACTCCATGTGAGATCTGTGCTGGACAAAACGGAGGCAGACAGGTTTTTCTCCGGGTACTCCGGTTTTCCCTGTCAAAATTTCATTCCAGCAACACTCTCCACTATCATTTCATTTCATCTGTCATTCATTTAATCATTGCCCCAGAGGAGTGCGTCAGGCCTCGGCAGCCGGCACAGTTCATATCCTCGCCGCTAGATAGGGGCTTCATTCATTCCATTCCTGACCCGGTCGGAGACTGGAAACAGGCTGTGGATTTTCATTTCAGTACGCTGGTAGGCCTACACAGGGCCGGATTTAAGAGCATGCCGCCTATAGGTAAAAGTCCATTTGCCGCCCCCTCAATAGTTCATAATTGCTTAATACATTTGTTTTATACAACAAAGGGATAGAGTTAATTGGCGTTTTCGTCTTTTTTAAACATAAAGTTCATTTAGTTTAGATAAAACTACAAATTTAATGGCTTACATAATAAAACATAATAACATTTAATGTTATAATGAAATTAGTTATCTACTTGTTTTTTCTTTACTTCCTTTTAAGATTCGTTAAAAATGAAATGAGTTTCGAACGTAATTAATTAATTTGTTCTTGGAGATCAGTGATCACTATTTTACATATATTTTTATATTTTAATGCTAATGACTATCTTTTGCGTAATTGAAGAACTGTGTTCAATTTGAATTAAGTTGTCCTACATGGTCAAATGAAATTACACAAAATGTAGTTAATTACTGGTTTATTTGTTTGAAAAATATGCAAACTTGTCTAAAACAACTCACCCTACGTAATCTTGATGTTCAAATTTACATAGCTTTCTTACGAGATTTCTTAATGGCAAACTCGTTAATAATGTCCTCATATGAAAGTTTTTTTGTTGTATTTGCCTCAATTTGAGTTTAACCGTATTTCAGAAATACTAGTTCGCAGATAGTTCTTAACTCTTCTAAGGCAGAAAGAACTGTATAAGGACTAAAACATATCTTTAAGTAACTTCTATTCTTAAATTCGTACGGAAAATATTATTAACGTCTTGTACCATTATACTCATATTGTTATGATGTATAGTGCAGTTTGAAGTATATGTTGAAGATCGGCGCGATCCACAAGTTGCAATCCGAAACAGGAGTCAGCCGCTCGATTACGGTACTTTCCGAGGATCGACGTGCACGCACAAAGCCAGGCGAATATGATTACAACATGGCGACCATTGACCCAGTTTACTGATCGGTCACTAGGATTAAATTTTTATCAGCAATAAGAAGAAAAGAGAATAACATGCAAGATTTGCAACATTATACGAGACCCTGGAACAGAGAATAATGTGTATTTTGTTATCTATACATGTTTAGTATCTGTCGGAGATATTATAAATTATGATTTACATCCACCAATGAGAGATCAGTTCGATTACTGTCACGTCTGAGTGGGGGTAGCGTGAAGCCAGGTGGATGGACACACAGTCAGCTGTGAGCAGATAACATTACGGAGCGCTTGAGAACATATCTCGTCGTGAAGCTTGAGAACGCGTTTCGTTATTGCAATGTGACGCGAGGTTTATATCAAACACTTTAAAGTGTATACAGAGCCAGTGTCGAAGGACTCTGTTGGTTTTCACGAGATGCAATCTATCACCTCTACAAGGGTAAAGCAGTATTAGAAACTGTAATTTCAATACAGCAAGCTGCCTGTCAACACAGCGAACTTTTGTTTTGAAAAACAGTCTCTGTTTTCATTGCATTGATGTTGAGGGCGCAGCAATGTTATTGAACTCTAAACACTATTCCTCATCGCAAACAGACATATTCTTAATCAAGATGTCAAGAGGAATAATTTTAGTGCTGATCATTTCTTTTATAATGGCAGGCTAAATAACGCAGCATGAACGCTACTAGACCGGCATTGTATCGAACATTTCAATGAACTATCGCCATGGCCCCAGCGATGACTGATTATGATTGTGTGACCACTTGTGTCTACCTCATTAGTAATCATGAATGCTATTCGCATGGGCAGTCATTCGTCTTTCGTTCATTAATATTTCGGCCCGATATGAAGAATGCGACCCTACTGAGAAATGAACTGTGTACTGGAAGATGTTGTAGACGTGAAGTAGCGATTCCTGACTATTTACCCAGGATGGGTAATAGCCTTTTGAACCGGGAAGAACGTGCGGAGTGGATAAGGTGTACCCTGGTTCGATCCCCGACGACCTGGGGAGTGCTAGTTACAGCTACATATGGAAAAGGTGAGATATGCAGGGCGTATCAACGCTCGCTCTTGGAAATTCATCTATCAACAAGGTACAGCTTACACAACTTCGTATCTCGTAGCTAAGTGTAGATATTTCAATGTTAATTTACGCCATTATTTTTTAACATGTTTATATTTTTGAGTAGTATGTCGGACTGTAGAATTTAGGCTTGACGTTTTAATCATGACTGATTTCACATTCGACGGGTTTTAGACTTCCATAAGAAGTGCAACCCATTTTCAGCTTGTATTTTTAAGTAGATTTCATCTTAAATTCAGTAATATTTCATGAAGCTTTCTTAGGGTAGTGAAGAGAGCATCCATAGGCATTTTGTGATTCAGTGTAGTTTATCAACGTGGTGAGCTCTTTATTATGTCAATTTGTGACATTCTTCGCATCGTTAGATTGTGTTTCTGTTGAGCTACATTTTCCTACTGCATTTTCGAACTTTATACATCCGAGTGATTGGAATTATGAATAGAAGACTGATTTTGATAGCAAGTTATGAGTTTCTGAAGGTTTATTTTATACTTATATAGAGGAGTTCGATTTCTCGCTTGTGTTAGGAACCATTCTTTGTGTTGTTGAAGGACAGAGGCTGGTAATGTTTTCTAACCAGACAATTGTGCTAATTGTTATGATTACCATGTCCGGTGGTGTAGAGACATTACTTTGTTTCTCGAATTCATCCGTGCAGGGGTGTACCGAACATTGGCTTGATTAACTTTCTCTTTATCTGTATTTAACTTGTTTTCATGTTAGCCTCTCGCGTGAAGGCACAGTTGAGATCCTTGGTCGAAGGAATTTATTATTGTTTTTGATTGTCGTCATTTGACTATAAAATATATCTCTGAAACATCATTCACTTTTTTAACCAGCGTATATCCCAAATTTAATAAATCTATAAATACATTCTGATTAAGGGGAGTCGATGCTATTGCAATCTCTCATAGCATAGGTATTAATTCTAAAAGGATATTTTGTTATTGAGAAACTCCAACCAACATCATTGAAAACTAATGTAAACTATGTATAAATTTAAACAACGATGTAGTAACAACAATTATCGGCTGAGAATGAAATTCGTCATCAAGCAATGAGGGTGATCCAGTTACGTTAAAATATGTATGATTATAATAAATTAATTCTGAATAGAGTACTCAGGGGAGTACATATGTATAAGAGTAGAGCCGCGTGAAGGCAGTTAAAGAATGAAATAAACATTAAGATATTTCATGGAAACTAACCCATGATAATTGTGATTGAGTAGTCAAATATAAGTTGACTTATTTTCAAGTATAATTCAGCGATTTGCTACAAGCATTTTGTTGTTGCTTAGAAGCATGCAAACTACAAAGTAAAACAATAAAACATGTATTAAATGATGTCAACCTTAATACTCTGAATTTAATCACTATGCTGACGAGGGTTTTTCAGTTATCCTGATCAGTTATTTTGGTGAGTGCAATAATTAATAAAGTGATAGATTACTTCTATTAAGCTTTGTCACCTGGTTGGAAAGGACCAATTTAAATATTTTCGAATCAGTTAAAGGAAACTAATGATCTTATTCTAATGGAAGAATGTTAAACTGAGGCTTGCGAAATAAAAGGAAACACACACTTGGAGTGTGCCATTCTATATACGAGGCACGTCCAGAAAGTAAGCTCCGTTTGGTAATTAAATTAAATTGTGTACAGATACAGAAAAAATATTTATTGCACAACATTCTACACCTCTTAAACTACCTTTTCACATAACTGCCGAACTTTTGCAGGCATTTGTCATAGCGTGGCACAAGTTTTTGGATACCTCTTCATAGAAGTTTGCCGCCGACCCATAAACGAGAGTGAAGACTCCCCTTAAGATATCCTACTGTTTGGTCACTACTGTTAGGCAAATTGCGTGCTTACCAGGAGAACTGCGTATGTTTAGGAGTTCTCCTGACCACATACGCAATTTGCCTAACAGTGATGGCCAAACAGTAGGATATCTTAAGGGGAGTCTTCACTCTCGTTTACGGGTCGGCGGCAAACTTCTATGAAGAGGTATCCAAAAACTTGTGCCACGCTATGACAAATGCCTGCAAAAGTTCGGCAGTTATGTGAAAAGGTAGTTTAAGAGGTGTAGAATGTTGTGCAATAAATATATTTTCTGTATCTGTACACAATTTAATTTAATTACCAAACGGAGCTTACTTTCTGGACGTGCCTTATGGAGAATACAGTGTGTCTAGTAATGACTAGAAGTTGTATTCAGGTCACTGTGATTTGAGCTTCCGGTTGAAGCTGCAATTGCTTTTCATTTCTTGTAATATTATTATAGCAATTTCTGCTATAATGCCTTTGTGAATAAATTTTGAAGAATTTTATTTTAATTCTTTTAGAGTGGTATTTTATAGCTGCGATATGAGGTCACGTTAAGGAAACCATCGCAGGCATTTCAGTATAATTCCACGCTTTGGAGATTATGTTTTTCTCGTTCTTGTGTTCTACCGAGATAGATTTTTCTTTTGTTGCTATGGTTTTTCTTGACGTTCCCTCAGTTAGGTGATCCTTGTGCCCCATTATCCCCGTCTCTTGTTGAGTGGAATCTGGGGGTTTTTAGTCGGGGTTTTCAGGTTCTGCAATCCAGCTACCAACGAGGGATATCAACAAGTTGACGGTAGGTATTTCGGGTACAGTCTGAAATACTTCATTTTAGCTTTTGAATGAATTGCCAAACTGCCGCCCCTGAAATTTTTCCGCTCTAGGCTGCAGCCTACTTAGCCTATTTAGGAATACGGCCCTGGGCCTACAGTATATTCGTTCGTAGAGACTGGAGAAACTCTTTTATTTATTGATTTTTTATTATTATTATTATTATTATATCTGAGAATTTATCTTCAGTTTTATGCACAGACTGAAACGCACTGATTGCCTCGACGACACATATGTCCTTTGTTTTATTTTCAGCAATCTGGCAACTCGAACGCAGTAGTGAAGCAATCACCTTTGAGTGATTTTTGAATAAAAATATGGATAATTTCCTAATTAAGTGTGAATATAGTGCTTCCTGAAATCAGTTACCTTCTATTACTTGGCACAGTATGTATTAACGGTTCAAGTACGGTATACACGATTCGTATCGGACTCAGTGATTTTTTTTTTTTAGTGTAGTCGATTGCGTCACGGATTACGGATGTTGGTTGATGTTCCTTTGAGGTAGTGCCTCGAGAATTGCCGCTATGTAATTCTGCTGTTTTAATTTTCTTTATGTTGATGTGAGGTTTAAACAGTGTGTGGTCACCTTATGTGAATACAGTCTCATATGTCCAACGGTATGCGAGGTGTGGTGAGTTAGGAATGTTTATAAATTACTTTTAGCTGTTCAATTTAATTGAAGGATGGCAATGCACTCCCCTAACGCCACGGCCAAGCAAAAACATTGATCGCCATTATTACCCTTTCACGAATTGATTGCCGGCGGTCGAGATGGGAACTATTTCTTATTTACTTGTGTCACACGTCAGCCTGCTTCGTTGACAGGTACAGTTGCGTGAATAGGATATGACTCAGATCCAGTACCCTGGTCATCGTTTAACAACTGTCTGTGGTGGCATGAGCTCCTGTGACGCTTATCTGACGTATTGCTGCTTGACTTATGTGCAGAACTCATTCTGTCATCACTGTGTCCTCTGCTGTACCGCGCGGGGCTCCTGCTACAGTAAACACTGGCGCAGCCATGCTCAGCGGCAATCAAATGTTAAACGGGTAATATAGGTTGTTGTAGTTGTTTCATTTGAGAGGCTTGGACATCGTGGTCATTTAGCTCCGTGGACTTGAGTGTTTATGAAGAATTTGTTTGATAACATGTATTATTGTGGTGTCTGTAGCAATGTGTATATTCATAATTCAGGTGAGAATTGGGAAGGAGGCAGACGTGGTCTTAATTTAGGAACCATCCCGGCATTTGCCTGGAGTAGAAGTGGAAAACATTAATTTTACTGTGGAGTTTACCAGAACCGGAACCAAACAAGAACGTGGTAGATTATTGAACAAATGAACATACCTTTCTGGGAGTCATTAAGAATTGACAATACTGTCAAATATCCCTGCTGCACATTAAAAATACTGGCCAAATATCACTAATATTGCTTAAATAAAGGTTTTTATTTGTAGCTTGTTCAAAGACGGCAGATGTTTGTTTGTGGACGTCATATTGCGTTGCCAACATGTCTGATACAAAATACACCACACGACACACGTAACTTTGTAATTATGTGAAAAAAGAAATAATTGGCAAAACCATTGGTCTGGATAAAGATTACTGATGCATGACTACCTCCACTGTGCGTGTCAAAAACCAGGGGTGTTTATATTAACTAACGCGGCCCGCAGGCCTAGGCGAAAACCATTGGTCTGCCGGATGCGATATAGTACCGAATGAGTGGGGTTGGCAATACTATACATGAAGCTAAAATGGCGAGTCAGCTGGAATTTCATCTTTATAAGTCGTGATCCTATTTGGGATGGCTGGGCGGGTTATAGACAGCGGAAGAGTAAACATCTATTACTATACCATCTCCAGATACCATTACTACAGGTATTTTGGCTAATTTCAGTAGTTAAAGAATATTTTACTTCTGTTCAGGTAAACTCCACTCTTACCGTGGAAACCCACTTCCAGGATGGCTGAGGTGGGAATCGAACCCACCCCTTGTAAGTTTTACATCACGAGGCTGAATGTACCACTGTTGACGCATTAGGCTGTTACCATTGTCAAAAAACATTGATCTGGACGAGTTAGGTAGTTATTGTTGTATTAAGAGGCGGAACTACGAGGTCATCTGCCCCTTCTGGACGAGTTAGGCTGTTACCATATTCAAAAACCATTGGATTGGACAAAACGAAGCTTTGCCGCGGGAAGCTAGAGGGGCACAGTTGACACGTTAGGCTGTAACCATAGATCTGGACGAGTTCTGTAACCATTGTCAAAAACCATTGGATTGGACGTGTTAATCAGGCAACTTGCACAATTCATGGTGAACTGATTCAAACCCGGCGCACTGTCAAGTGAATTGGGCTCTATGTTGTTTTACAGTACAGCTTATACACACAGAAGTACCGTAAGCGCGGGGTTGGCAATATTGTACAAGACGGTCGCTAGCGGTAACTCACGCGCTGAATGGCGGGCACAGCTGAATTTTAACTACACCAGGTGAATTAGCTGCCCCTGTTTTATGCAGCCCAACTAGCGTTATCAGGAAGGTCGATGTTTCTCTGCAGCATCCCGTATGGTACTAATGCACTGAAAGCATATTCTGCAAACGATTCCCTCGATGTGACTTCAGACTATTGCGTATGAAATATAATAGTGTTCACTATCGCTTGCGGGATATGCTTGCTGCACCTTAGTACCATACGGGGTGCAGCAGAGAAATATCGACCTCCCTGATAACACGCGTTTGGTGGGCTGCATAAAACAATATTAATAGGGTCAGCTGAGTCACCTGGTATAAGTCGTGATCTATGTAAGTGATCGCGGCGGAGTGAACATTTATTAGTACATCATTCCCTGATATTGTATTCATCATTATAAAAGGTATTTTGGCTAATTTCAGTACTTAGAAAATTTTACCAACAAGTGATATTTTATTCAGTATTAGCCTACCCTCATTCCTCATTGGTCCCTATTTTATCAAAAATATTGGAAAAAGTAGTCATAGATAGGCACTGAGGATTCTTAAGAACAATGGTTATTTCTACCAGTATCAGAATGGGTTTTTGCCCAACTCAAGTACGGTACCAGTATTGCTGTTTTAAGTTATAATAATCAAGCTACAGGAATACTTAAGACTCGAATTTGTAGGCATAAAGTATATTTATTGGTCTGAGCATTTGATCCAGTTGGCCATACCATTTTATCACACAAATTGGAAGCAGCAGGAGTTAGAGGCCTAGTTACAATTGGTGTGCCTCAAGGATCTGTATTGGGGCCAATATTACTTTTAGTATTTATTGATATACAAAAATTACAATTGTATCGCAGACTATCATTATTCGCGGAAGATATATTTTTTTATAGAGGAAAATGTATCTACAGCCTTCAACAAGGAATGCAGCATGATATGAAGTTGATACAGACATGGCTAACTATAAATTGACTAAGTTAATCATACTAAAACTGATATACCATCATTCGATCTTCCACCGGGCATAACTTTGAAAGTTTATGACGACAGTACCCAGAGTTCAAGCAACAAAATTTCTTGGCCTTACCATAGATTAATCACTATCTTGGAATGACTATGTTGGAACCATTTGTGGCAAGATAGTTCCAGCTATTGGTATTTTAAATCGAAATACAAATTTTCTCGTGGACTATTGAGTATTTTTCAAGCACTCGTAGAAGCCTATCTCAGATACATGATCCATATAAGATACGATTCTGGGCATGTTGTATTAAAGATTGCCTTGCAAAGATCAACATACGGGGTCTTTCATAAATAGAATCCCGGATTTTTGGTTATAACGATATCCGCGAAATATTTCAGCAAACACATATATGTTATCACAACGATATATTTACTCTAAGTAAGCCATTTTTTTTAAATTATTGTAGCCGTGAAATATCGCGAAATAAATGGATTTTGCGAAATATGTTATTTTCACCCTAAAATGCTAAATGCCAATGAAACGCTGGTAATAAGATATTTTTAAAAATGTTTACTTTAAAATGAATTGAAATAATCCCTTCATAGAAAATAAGAAACCTTAAAAACATAAACGTTTCATAAATTGCGGAATAACGAAGTCCCTTCTCAGACTTGATTGGTTGAAGTCCTGAAAACTTGGAAACAATGCTCTGCATAATTTTGGGGACAACGTGCGTTTCACGAGTTAGTGAGAAAAGGACTGTGGTAGTCGTGGAGAAGTAAATGTTAGGTTAGGTATTGAACACAAATTAATTTGAGTTTTAGTTCTTTCGAAAATAAAAAAGAACTACAATAAATTGTTTGTTACTCCTCCAAATGTTCGTATTGTGTTCATTATTTAACCAAATCCGTGAACTGTACACATGGTTATTAAGCACACTCACACCTCGCTTTTGTTATTTCACCGCTATGGATATTTTATTTCACCATTTTGAACAATTTATTTCACCGCTTTGAAGCCTTTTATATTACCATAAATCAGGGTCCCTATTCATAAATAATCAAGCGATTTCAAAAGTTTATGGCGCCGTACTCAGGCAACGCAGCGGAATAAGTCGCATATCGTTAAAATGTGGGTAGCCTCACATTTTGATTAGTAGTCAGTCGAGTACTCGGCCGCGCAACTTACACCCCTCCCATCCACTCGACTCGATTCAACCTGCAGCACACACACTTGTGGTGTGTGTCTCAGAATGGCAACACCTAAGCAAAAAGCGTTCTGTGTCGTTGCGTTCGCACAGGCCAAGTCTGTGGTCACAGTGCAATGCGAGTTCCGTACGAAATTTAACAACGTGCAGTACAGGCCCTCTCCCAAGAACATCCGACGGTGGTTCCAACAGTTCCAGGGAACTGGCTGTGTTTGTAAATTTAAACACAAATTGTGCTAAATGTTCCGGCATAACTCAACAAAATGACAGTGTTTCGCCCCGGTGTGCAATTGGGCTCTTCAGTTGGTTAATGCACACCTCACCAAGACACTGTCTAGTACACACTGGGAAGGCCATTGCAAGACGTATTTGATACATGTGTATCCACGTCACGAGCAAAGCCAGTGCACTATGGGAGTCGAAACTCCACTCCAAAGCAATTATAACCTTACCTTGGCATTGAATATATAATTTTCCAAAGAAAAATATGTATTGTCCGTTGAGCCATTATATATTTAAACACAAATTGTGCTAAATTTTTCTTTGGAAAATTATATATTCAATGCCAAGGTAAGGTTATAATTGCTTTGGAGTGGAGTTTCGACTCCCATAGTGCACTGGCTTTGCTCGTGACGTGGATACACATGTATCAAATACGTCTTGCAATGGCCTTCCCAGTGTGTACTAGACAGTGTCTTGGTGAGGTGTGCATTAACCAACTGAAGAGCCCAATTGCACACCGGGGCGAAACACTGTCATTTTGTTGAGTTATGCCGGAACATTTAGCACAATTTGTGTTTAAATATATAATGGCTCAACGGACAATACATATTTTTCTTTGGAAAATTATATATGTGTTTGTAAAGGAAAATGCCCTGGTGGACCGCGAACTGCAGCTTCAGAAGCAAATGTGAGGAGAATCCAAGGGGCGTTTGCGCGGAGCCCACAGAAATGCTTATCTCAAGGTACCCGTGAGCTTCAGGTGAGCAGTACCACAATCTGGCGCGTCCTACACATGAAGCCTTACAGACTGCAGCTGGTGCAGGCACTGCGACATGCTGACAAGGGAAAACTGCTGGAATTCTGTGCTGTGATGCTGAACAAGGAAATTGATGTGGAAGACTCTTTACGCGCCTAACTTTTAGTAACGAAGCAACCTTCCATATCAATGGCTGTGTCAATCGTCACAATGTTCGGATTTGGGGAACCGAACACCCACGTGCAACAATAGAGCACGAACGAGATTCTCTGAAGGTAAATGTTTTCTGTGTGGTGAGTAATGTCAGGGTTTATGGCCCTTTCTTCTTCCAGACCAACACTGTCACAGGACAAAACTATCTCGAAATGTTACGAACCTGGCTCTTCCCTTTGCTGCAAACACACTCACGTGACTATTTTCCAACAAGATGGAGCCCCACCCCATTGGAGCTTACCAGTGCGAGCATTTTTGAATGAAACAGTACCACAACGGTGGATTGGTTGATAGAATGCTCCGGATCGAGCTCTAATCGCATGGCCTCCCAGATCCCCAGAACTCACTCCGTATGACTTCTTCCAGTGGGTATACGTCAAGGACAATGTCTATGTTCCACCACTACCCACTACGCTGGATGACCTTCAAGAGCGGATAACACATGTAATCAACTCAGTGGATGCTGCAACGCGTTTGGGAGGAAGTGTCCTATCGCCTTGATGTGGTCCGTGCTGCTGGTGGTGGTCATATTATACACTTGTAGGACTAAACATAAACATCAGTCAAACACATGTGTCTTGTGCTACTGACTGTTTGGGAAGCTTGCTTAAATCGGTTTATTATTTGTGAAAGGCCCTGTATTTCATAAAAGAGCACTCATTTTAACATCAAGCAAACTGGTATGGTAATGTGCCATCTCTATGTTGCTTGAGTATTCAGTCTTTTGACTGGTTTGATGCAGCACTCCATACCTCCCTGTCCTGAGCTAATCGTTTCATCTCTACATAGTTACCACACCCTACATCCGAGGCAATCTGTTTAACATACTCTAACCTTGGTCTACCCCTACAGTTCTTGTCCTCGACCCTTCCTTCCATAACTAGGCTTGCTATTCCTGGGTCTCTTAGTATGTGTCCTACTAACCTATCTCTTCGCTTCATTAGCAGTCGCCAGAAACATCTCTCCTCTCCCACTCGTCTTAATACCTCTTCGTTTGCAACCCTATCTACACATCTGATCTTCATCATTCTCCTGTAACACCACATTTCAAATGCTTCAATTCTCCTCTTTTCTGCTGCACCAATAGTCCAAGTTTCACTTCCATAGAGCACCACGCTTTCAAAAATGACTTCCTAGTACCTAAATCTATATTCGATGTCAATAGATTCCTTTTTTGTAGAAATGCTTTCCTTGCCTGAGCCAACCTACTTTTTATATCCTCTTTGCTTCGTCCATCACTGGTTATTTTGCTTCCTAAGTAACAGAAGTCTCCTACTTCCTTCAGCTTTTCACCTGACAATTTGATGTCCATAGAGGTTTCTGATTTATTTCGGCTGCATTCCAGTATTTTTGTTTTACATTTATTAATTTTCATCATGAATTCTTTCCTCAAGACGGGAGTCCATACCATTCAAAAACTCATTCAAATCCTCAGGCGTGTCGGCCAAGATGACTATGTCATCGGCAAATTTCAGAGTTGAAATTATTTCTCCTTGAATCTTCACTCCCACTGTAAATTGTTCTCCAATTTCCTTCATTGCTTGTTCAATGTATGTATATATGTATGTATGTCTACCCCTTATTATTCCCATTTTCCAACGAGGTCGGGGATGAGATGCGATGGAAGTCTTTGTGGCGATGGTTTTTACGGCAGGATGCCCTTCCTGACGCCAACCTTATGAAAGGAGTTCATGAGAGATGAAATGAATGATGGTGAATGAAACTGGGCAAGGATGTGGAAGGAAGCGGCCGTGGCCTGTCAGAAGGTACCGTCCCAGCATTTGCCTGGTGTTGAAAATGGGGAAACCACGGAAAACCATTTCAAGGACGGCCGACGGTGGGGCTCGAACCCACGCATCTACCGAGTCAGCAGAGAACTTGGCCCCATGACCTAATGCTGTGCGTTAGCCAGCGTAGCCTCTACTGTCGGTTGCTTGTTCAATGTAAAGATTGAAAAGTATGGGTGATAAGTTGCAGCCTTGCCTTACACATTTCTCAATACCAGCTTCTCTCTCATGTCCTTCAGCTCGAATGACTGCTGTCTGGTCTCTGTATAGATTGTATATCACCCTCCTATCCCTGTACTTTATTCCAATTTATTTCAAAATGTCAAACAATTTAGTCAAATCAACGTTATCAAAAGCCTTTTCTAAGTCTACAAATGCCATGAACGTTCTCTTATCTTTCCTTATTCTACCTTCCAAAATCAGCCTAAGACTTAGTACAGCTTCCCTTGTTCCTACATTTCTCCTGAAACCAAACTGGTCTTCACCCAACTCTGTTTCTATATGGCTTTCCATCCTCTTGTAAATTATTCTAGACAGGATCTTTGAAGCTTGAGTAATCAAGCTGATTGTACGGTAATCTTTCTTTGGTATAGGGATGATAGCATTCTTCTTGAAATCAGGGGGTACCTCACCTGTCTCATAAATCCTCCACACCAAGTGAAATAACCTGATCAGACCATCTCCTATGCAGCGTAGCAACTCAATCGATATATCATCTATGCCTGGTGCTTTGTTCCTGCTTAAGTCCTCCAATACTCGGTCAAATTCTGATCTCAATATTAAATCTCCTTTTGCATCCTCATCATTTTCCTCCTCCCTTTCCATTACATGATTCTCAATCTCCTTTCCCTTACACAAACTCTCTATGTAAGACTCAGCAATTCTTCTAGGTTTGTGCCGTGTCTTGTGTGGGGTTTCACCTAGGACACCAAGCAGGCTCATCGGCGGGCTCTTGGGGCGGGGACACCAAGAGCCCGCCGATGAGCCTGCTTGGTGTCCTAGGCGAAACCCCACACAAGACACGGCACAAACCTAGAAGAATTGCTGAGTTTTAATTCACCGGCCGTGAAAGCCAATATACCATCTCTATGTAAGCTTTCCATCTCTCAACCTTTTCTTCCCTATCTGTTAGAGGCTTTCCATTTGTGTCCTTAATATTAGAGCACTTAGTCTTCTTTTCCCCAAAAGTATTCTTATTCCTTCGATAAGCTGTGTCTACTTTTCCTAATTTCAGACAATTTTCTATACCTGCACATTTCTCTTTCAACCATTCTTCTTTCGCTTCCTTGCACTTCTTGTCAACCTCATTTCTCAGACGTCTGTATTCTGCTTTCCCCTTTTCATCTCTTACATTCTTGTGTTTCTGCCTTTCATCCATCAATTGTAGTATATCCTGAGTAATCCCCGGTTTTCTACCTGTTCTTTCTTTCCTACCAATGATTTCTTCTGCGGATTTTGTTATTTCATTCTTCAAAAGTGCCCATTCGTCTGCAATTGAAGTTTGTTTACGGTTTTTCATTAGTCCTTCCTCTATACTCTTCTTGAATCTTTTGTTTACATCCTTCACTTTCAGTCCTTCTATTGCCCACCATTTTGGCTTTTCTTCAGTTTCTTCAGCTTTAATCTGCATTTCATAACAACCAGATTGTGGTCAGAGTTTATGTCAGCACCAGGATAAGTTATACAATCCAAAATCTGGTTTCGAAACCTCTGCTTGACCATAATGAAGTCGATTTGGTAACGCCCTGTATCTCCTGGTCTCTTCCTTGTGGATATTCTTCTATTGTGGTTATTGAATAAAGTGTTAGCTATGACCAACTCATGCTCGGTGCAGAATTCCATCAGCCTGCTTCCTCGATCATTCCTTTCACCTAATCCGAAATTTCCTACTATCTTCCCTTCTCTCCCTTTTCCTACCACAGCATTCCAATCTCCCATTACTATAACATATTCATCACCCTTGATATACCTCAGAATTTCATCTATTTCTTCGTAGACCTTTTTACCATCTTCATCATCAGCTTGACTGGTAGGCATATAGACTTGTACCAAAGTGGTGCACATAGGTTTAGTATTGATTTTTGCTACAATAATCCTTCCACTATATTGCTCATAATATTCCACCCGCTGTCCAAGTATCCTACTCAATATGAGACCAACCCCAGCTTGACCATTGTTTGATATAGTGCTAATGACCCTATAGTCTCCTGACCAAAAGTCCTGTTCTTCCTGCCAGCGCATTTCACTAATCCCAACCAAATCCAACCTCAACCTATCCATTTCCCTTCTTAAGTTTTCTAACCTCCCACTTCCCAGCAGACTTCTAACATTCCACGCTTCGATCTGTAGAATGTCAGATTTCCTCTTTGTCACTTCTGTGATGTTAACCCCCTCTCGAGTAGTCCCCACCCGGAGATCCGAATGGGCGACTAGTTTACCCATACTGTAATGTCGATTATTCAGGTTTGTATTGACGTAACTATAACTTTGAAAGAATAATAACATTTCCGCCTTTCAATACTATTTATTGCTAATTACTTACAGGGACATGTTTCGAGGGCTAACACTCCCCCTTCATCAGCCTGTCCAACAAAACTTCAAAGGAAAACTTTCCTTGTATAAGCACATACAAATCACATGAAGAATAATGAGAATGTTCTCCAATCCATTATTTACAATTCCCGCTCGACGCTCCGAAGAAGATCCTCTTAATTGATTACTAAGGCCTATGCGCACCAAAACTTCTGAATTGGGCCAGTGCTGCGGGCCGCTGCCCCCACTGCGTCATCGTGGGACCACTCTAGTCCCCATGTTGCTCCTGGCAGGCCCCGGGCTATAAACGGGCATACTGGGCATTTGCCCAGGGCGCCAAATTTTAGGGGGCGCTGAAATTTAGGAGATGCTGAACACAGATGAAGGTTGACCCAACAATCCCAACATTAAAGTAAGTATTACATGGAACTCTTTAAAAATTAGGTTAAAATAACTATAATTTACGTGAATATAAAAATAAAAGTAATATTAAATATCACATACATTCGTAGTAGCCTATTTATGTTCAATCATGATTATATTATAATACAGTATTATACAGTATTATCTGTAAAGAATACTAGTGTTGGCAACAATGTAGGCAGTGATGCACGGTTGACGCTGTTGGCAATTCTCATGGATTTACAACTAGCGCATGCGCTGCGTGATCTTATCAACTTCCTAACTTCAAAGGGTGTTTGGTTGTATTGCTTGTATTGCGTGTCAACTGTGATTTGTGAAAATGTGTCTACTTTAGTTATTTTAAAATGAACAAAAAATTAAGTTGATCAGAATTCAGGAAACGTTCTGCCAAGAAGGAAAGCGACGAACGAGAACTTTTAAAGAAAGTGCCTACAATTGTATCGTTCTTTACACAAAGAGCTAACACTCCTACTGCCACTTCAAGCGAGGAAACTCGAGGCCTAAACGATCTCTCTCAAGGTACGCTTACTTTGACGTTTCCCAATAATGAAGCTAATACAGACACAATTATTTCCAACACTTGCCACGGTGGGTGAGTGGTTATAGTGTCGGACTACCAACCCCAAGATTGCAGGTTCGACCCTGGCCATGGTAAGTGATTTTTGAAGGCGACAAAAATCACGATACTCATGTCATACGTTGTTGGCATGTTAAAGAACCCATTTGAATTCAGTAGGCCGTGTTCAATGGAAAAATTAATCTCGGGATTTTCTGCCAACACAAAGTTCCTCCATTCTCTACTTGAAAGCGCTGTAGTGTCAAGGAGTTTAGATATCTAACCTCCTTGACTTTCATAGCGTTCCAAGGAACGACGAAATTCGACATGCAAGCTACCCTCTGGGTGTCAATTAACAAAGCTTGCACCAGGCACCCGAGGCCATACGATATTATTATTATTTCCAATAATGATGAAAATTTAGATGACCGGATTGTTTCTGAATCAAAATCTGATGATGTGTTGACTTTTACTTGTAACATCAAAGACCCTGCAACATGGGACGTCACTTTGCCATCAACTATAGAATCTATTGCAAACAATCCCCCGAAACAAAACTTTCAGGTGGATTTTTCTAGATCTGAGCGTATTTCCAACGACGGAACGAAGCGTAGCCTACACTTACTGTAAAACTGTTTAAATGTACACTTTCCAATGGTGAATCTTATGTTAGAGATTGGCTGATCTACTCACAATCGTCTGGAAAAGTCTTTTGTGTGCCTTGCTGCTTATTTCAGCCATTGGACAAGAAAACTGGATTTTCATCAGGGTTCAATGGTTGGAAACATGGAAAAGAGTTGATTAAACAACATGAACAATCAGCAGACCATCGTTTAAACATGCTAACTTATATTAATAGACGAAAACACAAAGAGGAAATAAATACTCTTCTTTCAACCCAATATGAGCAGGTCACATATTGGCGGAATGTATTACTCAGAATTGTGTCTGTTGTAAAATTTCTCTCCGTTAGAGGGTTACCTTTTCCAGGTGACAACGAACGTTTAGAATCTACCTCTAATGGTCTGTATTCAGGATGCCTTGAGTTGATAAGCGATTTCGACCCTTTCTTTCCCAGCACCTTGCTCAGTATGGGAACAAAGGGCTAGGATGAGTGACATACCTATCTGCTCTGCTCAAACGTGTGACGAGTTCATCAATGTTATGAGTGCTGCAAACAATGACAAAGGATGTCAAACATTCTCGCTACTATGCCCTCATCGTGGATTCTATTCCCGATTGTTCGCACACCGATCATTTAGCATTGGTTCTACGTTACGTTTGCTTCAAAGATGCTAAACCAAAGCCAAAGCAACGTGTCTTCAAGCTTTTCCCTGGAATAGGCCATACCTCAAGTAGTTTAGAAGAGGCAGTTTTAAGTTCAATCTCGGAATTAGGCCTAGATATTGAGTTACGCCGAGGACAAAGCTATGACAAGGCGGCAAATATGTCTGGAGCTTCAGGCCTACAAGCTAGAATTAAACAACACTGACCTTTTGCTGAGTTTGTCCCTTGTGCAGCGCATTCCCTCAACCTTGTTGGTTCTTCTGCTGCAGAGTGCTGCACAGAAGCTATTGTGTTTTTTTGATTTGTCCATAACCTTTACACCCTTTTTTTTTTTTAACCATAGATGGGGTATTTTGAAAACATGATTAGAAAACAGTAAAATTCCAGTGTATAAATCCCTATCTCAAACAAGATAGTCAGCGAGAGACAATGCTGTAAGGGCCCTGGTCAAAGGCTACAAGGCGATACATAAATCACTGAGGGAAATATATCTAGACCCTACTCAGAAGCTTGCTGTCCAAGTTGAAGCTTCAGAACTAGAAAAGAAGTTTGACAAATTTGAAATAGCCTTCCTCACTATTTTGTAGAGTGATATTTTGGAAAGATTTGATGAAGTAAGCAACAATCTACAAAGTGGAACCCTTAATCTCGCAGAAGGTACAAAGCAGCTTCAAACTTTGGAGAGCTATTTAAATGAAAAAAGAAATGAGTTTGATAAGTATGAACAAGCATTCATGAAGTTGTTACAAGTTGAATCACCCAACACCAACTACAAAAGAATAAGAATCAGAAAAACATTTGCGGATGAGAGCCTAGGCGATGAAGCTATTGTTGATGAAAGGCCGATTTTCAAATCCCAAGTTCACATTAAAATCTTTGACTCTTTGATAAGTAACCTGTCAAGGCGATCTAATTTGAAATACAGTATAACCTGTCATATCCGGACTAATGTGGCGACCGGCCGATCCGGATATGGAAAAATCCGGATATTACAAGGCTATTTTTACAAATAGCTAGGTGATCAGAAATAATTCACGAGTTTGTTGTTGATTAATTTTAATGTTTTTAACGGTTTAGTATCATTTTGTTAACTGTATACTGTACATAGGAAGCCTCCGTGGCTTAGGCGGCAGCACGCCGGCCTCTCACCGCTGGGTCCGTGGTTCAAATCCCGGTCACTCCGTGTGAGATCTGTGCTGGACAGAACGGAGGCAGACAGGTTTTTCTCCGGGTACTCCGGTTTTCCCTGTCAAAAATTTCATTCCAGCAACACTCTCCACTATCATTTCATTTCATCTGTCATTCATTTAATCATTGCTCCAGAGGAGTGCGTCAGGCCTCGGCAGCCGGCACAGTTCATATCCTCGCCGCTAGATGAGGGCTTCATTCATTCCATTCCTGACCCGGTCGGAGACTGGAAGCAGGCTGTGGATTTTCATTCATACTGTACATAGGCAAAGAAATAGAATTGCTTTAAACTAAATTTAAATAATTAAATTGTAATACAGTAATATGCAAGTACATGTACTTACATAAATACACTGTACATTCTGCTTCTACACTATTTTTTGAAAATGTTTGTCATTTTCTGTTGCTTCACGCACTTCACTTAGGCCTACTGTTTCTACATTAGTTTTTGAAAAAGTTTGTGATTTTCTGTTGCTTCACGCACTGTGCACGCTTTTTGGATGCCATGTCCCTGAATCTTCTTAAAAGCATCACTTCAGTCACACTCGTTTCATCTTGATTTTCTACGTAAGTGATTCAAGATTCTATGGTCTTGAATGCCTCAGAGTGACTCATTATAGGGGCGTTGTCCTCTTCTTCGGGTTCAAAGATTTCTTCCTCATCATTGCACACCATTTCTATAATGTCACTGTCTGTAATTTCGTTGACTTCGTCTTCATTTACTAACCAATTTATGGCTTCCTAGTAGTTGATTTTTTTACAACCAAGCAGGCATTGCACAAGCTCAGCAATCTGACGATTTTTATCTTTGCAGGCAAAAGTTTCATTGATGTCTTTTGTTTTCTCCCCCGTCCATTTATCAGTAGCTTTGTGATCTAAGAGCTTCCTCCATCCTTACCAGCGTCAACGGTTTTATTTCATCCCATGCCTGGGATACCCACATTATCACGTCTAACTTGTCCATCTTCTTTAACGTCTCTGTAACACTTTCTTTTCGTCCATTCCAGCAATCAACACAGAAAGTAACCTACGGCGATAGGTTCGCTTTAGTGGCTCAAGCACGCCTTGATTCATAGGTTGACAAAGCGATGTCACGTTTGGTGGTAAGAACACACCCTTTATATCTCCATCTTTAAGTTCGTCTTCACTTGGATGTGAGGGTGCATTGTCAAGTAGGAGCACTGCTTTTCTTGGCAAGTTATTTTTCAGCAAATGTTTTTCCACTTGTGGCACAAACTGCTTGTGAAACCAATCACTAAATATTTCGCAGTTCATCCATGCGCTGCGCTGGTTTCTGTACCAAACTGGTAGGCCAGACAAGTCTTTAAAGTTCTTGAAAGCCCTTGGCATTTTGGATTTTCCAATGAATCCTAATGGAAGCTTGTGATCTCCTGTAGCGTTGCTGCAGGCTAAAATCGAGACCCACTCCTTTTTCTTCTTATACCCCGGTGCACTGTCTTCTTTCTTGGAAGCCAAAGTGTAGGTGGGAAGCATTTTATAGTTGAGCCCAGTCTCGTCGCAATTATAGAGTTGCTCTCCAGTAATCCCATGTTGATCAATTAGACTGTGTAAAAATATTTTAAATTTTTCAACGTCTTCTTGGTTAGCCGATAGCTTTTCACCACTGATCTGTAGTTTCCGCACACCATGACGATTTTTCCAGCTTTCCAACCACCCCTCACTTGCTTTAAACTGTTCATCCCCTCCAATTTCCTAATTAAAGTGTAGTGCCTTTTCTTTTAGTAAAAGACCTGAGATAGGTAACCCTTGCTCTCTTCTTTGGGTAAACCAAAGAAACAATGCCTCATTAACTTGGTTGTTAGCTGCCTTTTTCATCATTTAAAGTTTTTTAACACCACTTGCTGGCGCTTGTGACGAGCACCACTTTTCAATATCACTCCGAGCCTTTTTCCAGTCACTCACAGTGCTTGTTCCTACTCCCATATCCGCGGCAATCTTCTTGGCTGTTTCACCAGCATCTAACCTTTTTAGAGCACGGAACTTTTCTTCCATCGTAACAACAGTTTTTTTTTTCCTTTTTTCGGACATTTTAGCAAAAAAAAACAAGGTTAAAAGATAACGATAACAACGGTAAACAATAACAGTAACAACAGAAACACACTCGCAAAACAAACTGTCGCTTCAAGACGCACGCACAGACTGAAGGGTAGAAAGAGAGGCAGCCTCGTGTTGACGTTGGTGGCAGGCAGGCAGAAGCCGTGATTGGAATATCGCTTATTCACACAAAGGGATGAGTTTCCGGGAAGATGTCGTTGACCGAGTCAGGCCACAACCCCTCGCGGTTAAGCACGCACACAGCCTTCCAGGACTGCAACTTTCACTCGTCCTCCCTGGCTAGCACACTAATGTATCCTCGCTCTCAACTAAGACTTAAAAATTCATTCGGAGATGTGTCCGGATATGGGAGGGTTCGGATATCACAGGTCCGGATGTGACAGGTTGTACTGTACTTCATATTCTTGTACAAGAGGGATCTCAGAAAGAGGTCATATCACAGGCCGAGAATAATCTCTACGAGTTCTACTCTAATGACATGGGAAGTGAATTTGAAAACGAATGTCAGCACTTCAAAATGTATGTGGAACAGGAAGAATTTACTAGCATTCTTGACAAATATGAATACGCCATAAAAATTATTTGAAAACTACCGTACTTTCCCTAATCTGGAGGTAGCAACTAGAATATTTCTGACTTTACCAGTCACCAACTGCTCCGCAAAAAGAGGATTTTCTGTTTTGACTCGGCAAAATAATGTGAAAAGATCAACTCTTTCGGACAGCAAACTAAATTCTCTATTCTTATCGTGTTGTGAAAAAGACGTAACCCTTAGCACAGACTTTTCTGACATCATAAATAAATTTGCAAAGTTAAAAACCAGAAAAAAAACCTTTGATTTGAAATGTTTCTGTATATTGTACTTTTAAAATTTGACTATTGAATTTGCAATCTTGCTTTTTAGTGTGATGAACGTATCAATAAATGGCTACAAAATTGTATGTACGACTTACTTTTCTTATTATTTCCTGTGATACAATATTAGTAACGTAGCTGTTTGTAAAAAAAAAAAAAACATTATGTTATCTTTATAACACATAAATGAGAAAAAGGGCGCCAGTAGACCATTTGCCCAGGGCGTCTATCACCTTAGCCCGGGGCCTGGCTCCTGGCAAACGTCAAGGCGGAGAAAACTTGTGGCCGCGTGAGTTTTAGTTTGCTAGTTAATTCACAGAAATGTATCGAATTTTTAAAGGATGCACTAGCCTCCCACCTCCCCCAACCCTAACCGCCATCCCTTCCCAAGCATGTCAATGACACTCTCTAAGAGTCTTCGCAAGGCACATTCGGTTTTGTATTTGTTCACACCCGAGCTCACTGCAGATTGGCGGCGCGTGATGCGGCCACAAGTTTTCTCCGCCTTGATGTTTGCCAGGAGCAACATGGGGACTAGAGTGGTCCAACGATGATGCAGTGGGGGCAGCGGCCTGCAAGCACCGGCCCAATTCAGAAGTTTTGGTGCGCATAGGCCTCAGTAATCCATTAAGAGGATCTTCTTTGGAGCGTCGAGCGGTAATTGTAAATAATGGATTGGAGAACATTCTCATTATTCTTCATGTGATTTGTATGTGCTTATACAAGGAAAGTTTTCCTTTGAAGTTTTGTTGGACAGGCTGATGAAGGGGGAGTGTTAGCCCTCGAAACATGTCCCTGTAAGTAATTAGCAATAAATAGTATCGAAAGGCGGAAATTTTATTATTCTTTGAAAGTTTTAGACTAATTTACCTCCAGATTGGAATTTTACAAGGAAGGAGGCCATCATCACATGTAATTATGCATAGAGAGGTGCATATCCTCGGGAAAAGCATTACGGCTGTAGTTTCCCGTTGCTTTCAGCCGTGCAGCAGAACGCAGTGTGGCCATTAGTTGGCTTATATTATCAATACGGTAGCTTAACCGTCTATAAGACAAGTAAAGAATTGATTTGTTCTGAGAGGCTACTACTCCCTTTCAGAATGAGTAATAGAGCAATTCTACAATACTAACCTTCTACTAACAATTAAAACCAAAATTCTACTAACAAAAATACCAAGTTCCACCAACATCAAAATACTACCACTAAAACAGTCGGTCACCAGGCATACTCGCATGTACCCTCTCACATCACAGTCTAATGAGACAATGAACAATATCTAATAAACAATGCAACTGCCACCAGACATACACTCAGTCTAATAGAACAATGACATATACCGGTATCTAATAAACAAACTAACTACATATTTACAACTAAAACTAGCTGCATACTTACTGTACATTCTAGAACAGGAAATGCAAAATAAAAATAAGAGTAAGGGAGACAAGAGATAGGAGGAAAGGAAATTCCCTCAACCCTCAAAGAATGACAATTAAGGGACTTTTTTTTTTTTTTTTTTATATATAAGATGGCGGCTAAGTAAGAGTGGCGTGTTGTTCAGCTCCCGAACTTTGTGTATTATTTTGTGTACTAATCTGAATATTTTGCAACTACAGCAAAGAAAAGTCTTCCTTTTAATTACTTTGACAAACTGAGTGTGCGTTGCTTAATCGGTGTACCATCGTTTATCCGTGTAATCGTTGTTTACTGAAGTGAGCTGTGTCACCAAGAAATATGCCGACCTGCGCCTTCTGTGACAAGGAGCTGGGGAAGAAGAAGGTACAGTGTGTAGCGTGTGAAAAGTGGAACCACACGAAGTGCATGGAAGAAAGAAATGGCGAGTGTTGTGTGAAAGCTGCGCCGAGTTATTAATTGGAGAATATCGTAAAACTCCTATTAGAAATGCAGGCAGAAATCAGGGAGATGAAGCAACAGCAACAATCTCGGGAGCAGGACCTCACAAAATCTCTGAACTTTTGCCATGAGAGAGTAGATGAAAATGCGAAGAGTATCAAACAGCACGATACTCATCTGAAGGAAATCTCACAGCAGGTTCTATCCCTACAACAAGAGAACACTGATCTCAGGGCCCGTGTAAAGACATTGGAGACTCGCCTCTCGGATGGAGAGCAGTATTCACGCCGTAACACTGTGGAGATATTTGGGGTCCCTGAAACTAAAAATGAAGACGTGCTCGAGACCGTTAAAGCCGTTGGCAGGGTAATGGCCATGAACATTGACAATCTGATGGTGGACGCATGTCATCGCTTACCTAAGCGACCAGATCAGCCTCATGGTGGAATCATCGTGAAATTTGTTCGGCGGTTCGACAAGGAAGACTTCATGTTTCGAAGGCGTGTGAAGCGTAACCTGTCCACCAAGCACATGGGGCTTTCTGGAGATAACATAATCTACATAAATGAATGTCTGTCACCTGAGAAGAAGAAACTGCTGGCTCTATCGCGGAACTTCAAGAGGGAACACGGCTACAAGTTCTTATGGGTACGTAACGGTGTGATAAAACTCAGGAAGAGTGAGGGGTCAAATATTTATATCATAAATGACAGTAATGATCTCAGGAAGCTATCATAATTCGTGACAACCCGTAAGGTCTCATTTGAAATACCTTGTAAGGTCTATAGTGATTGTACACTGAGAGTACTGAAGGGTCACTGTCAGATTATTTCTGGACAGTTTCTTGAGCCTCTCTTTCCTTGCCCCATTGTTTCGCCTAACAGAAATCCCTACTAATGGCCTAGCCTCACTGCAGGTGCCTCTCTTCTCATTTAAGTAAAATGTCTTCTTCTTATAAATCGCTAAATTTATATTATCAAAATTGTAGGGGTTTGAGAACTAAAACTACTCAGTTTTATACAAATATGACCAGCGAGAGCTACGGTATAGTGGTTTTAACAGAATCTTGGCTTATTTCGTCAATCTATTCGTCTGAACTCTTTGATGAGAGGTATGCTGTATTCAGAAATGATCGTGACGAAAATATAACCGGCAAGAGGCTAAACAAGTATAAAGCTGTGGAGATTGACCTGGGTCTGGAAACGGGAGTCCTTTGTGTGAAACTCTTCATAGACAACTATTTTACCATAGTTATCTGTTCAGTTTACTTTCCGCCAGAGTCGAAGGCAGAGAAATACGAGGAATTTTACACAAGTATAGAATCGAACTCACTCATAAGCAACAATCCTGTTCTTATTTTGGGAGACTTTAACATTCCGGAAATAACCCCAACGTTTGATTTAAAAACAGGATCTCGGCTTTCTACCTCCTTAAATAATTTTATAAATATGATGAACTTGAAAAGTTTTAATAATATCGTGAATGTGAATAATAGAACACTTGATCTAGTACTGTCCACCATCTCCTCTATTGCTGTCAATGGAGAGGAACAACCCCTTGTACCGGAAGACAATAATCATCCCCCCTTAAACATTAATGTATGATACTGGCAGAGAGAAGTTAGACACAATATTCACCAAACTCATACATACAATTTTAAAAAGGCTAATTTCGAACATCTTTATACAAAATTACAAGAAGTGGATTGGAGTGTTCTCTCGCAATTTTCCCATGTAGACGAGGCGGTAGATAATTTTTATTCCCGTTTCTATCAGGCTCTGGATTCTAGTGTACCTGTAAGCACTAGCAAGAGGACCAAACTGTATCCATGCTGGTTTAATTTTGATATAATAAAAAACATCCGAAGAAAATCTTACCATCGAAAGAAAATGTGTAGGGAACAGGCCAACAAGGACTTTCATTGAGAAAAGTTTAAAGAGCTCAGGAAAATTCTAAAACGTGATATTCAATCCGCCTACCGGCAATACGTACGTAATGTCGAAAATGCAATCGGAGAGGACACGAATCGCCTCTGGGCATTTATTCGACACAAGAAACGATCCCCGGCAATACCCGTAATGAAAATTAATGGGGAAATATTAGAAAATGATAAGCAGATAGTCAACGGTTTTGCTGATTATTTCTCGTCAGTTTATTCCAAGGAATGCGCCAAGTATGACAATTTAGGTGCAAGTGACCAGGACATACACCCATTGCTTGATGTGCTGGATTCTAAACAGATTAGTATTTCTGATGTTAAGAATGCGATACTAAAAATAAATCAAAAGAAAGCCACCGGCCCAGACCTAATTCCTCCATACATAATCAAAGGCTGTGCAGAGGTGCTGGCCAATCCTTTAACTATAATATTTAATATAGCCATTCAAACTGGTACTTGTCCCAGTCGTTGGAAAATTACCAGGGTAAGTCCCATACATAAGTCTGGACATAAGTCTGATTTTGATAATTACAGACCCGTGGCAATACTGTCAGCCATTGCAAAGCTCTTTGAACAATTGTTATATCAGCATATATTTCAGCACGTACAGTACATTATAAGTGACTTTCAACATGGGTTCATGCCTAAAAGATCAACAGTAACTAATCTAATGGAGTTTACTCACAAAGTATCAGCAGCAATGGACAAAGGAAGTCAAGTTGATGTAATTTATACAGATTATGCGAAGGCATTCGATAAGGTAGATCATGATATCCTCTTAAATAAGTTAGCATATTATGGCTTCTCCTACAATTTGCTGAAGTTGTTCACCTCATATCTCAGTGAACGAAAACAGTTTGTTGCTTGCAATGGATGTGAATCCTATTTATACTATGCCCGATCAGGCGTCCCACAAGGTTCAAACCTAGGCCCTCTATTATTCTTACTGCTTATCAATGATCTTACAAGGTGTATTAAATATTCAAACGTTTTGTTATTCGCGGACGATGTCAAATTATTTAGAAATATTCAGACAGAGCAGGACTGTCAATTACTACAAGAAGATCTCAATAATGTGGCATCCTGGAGTAAATTAAATCGCTTGAACCTTAACATAAAGAAATGCTCAGTTATGAAGTTTACTAGAAACAAATTCCAGGTGATGTTTCGGTACCGGATATTGGATGCGTATCTCACTATTAACAATTCTGTCAAAGACCTAGGAGTCCATTTTGATTCAAAGCTAACATTTTCATTGCACACTCATGAAATGGTAGCTAGTGCTTATAAAATGCTAGGCTTTATAAGAAGAAATTCTAAAGATTTCGTCAACCCAAAAAGTATAAAATTATTGTTCAATTATTTTGTTAGAAGCAGATTAGAATATGCATCCAGCATCTGGAATCCCTGGTACTTGAACCACATTAGTGAAATTGAAATGGTTCAGAATAAATTCCTAAGATATCTGCAGTATAAAATGACGGGTATTTATCCGAAATATGATAGCTATGGAAATCTTCTAAGTTACCTGAATTATACATCTCTGGCTAACAGACGAAAAATTGCAATTCTTGTTTTTGTCTTCAAAGTATTCAATAACCTTTTGTATAGTCCGTATTTAATATCACAGTTTAATTTACGTGTCCCACCTCCATCAACTCGACCTAAGTTTATTACATTTTACTGCCCAAGAACTAGAACTGAACAGCATAAACATTCCCCAATAATAAGTGCTATTCAATTATACAATGAACATTCAATAGCAAACAACCTCGACTTATTCAGTTACACATATAGTTCCTTTGTTTCTGCCTACTGTGCGATCACATGAACTCGTACATTCCACCTACCAATTACCTGCACAGTATTATTATATTTTCGTATTTAGTTGTAGAATTAATTTGCATTACAATCTCAGCATTATGTCTGTCAATTATATTATAATTTGATAGAATTGTGTAACCAAATGTACATGTGTTTCTTTTCATTAGGCATATGCCTGTTAGAAGCACAATAAATCCAAATAAATAAATAAAGAGGACATTTTTATTGCTTAAGAATAATGGCAGTAAGAACAAATCCTGTATCACTGTGGATATATATTCAAACTAACTCCCTTACACAGAATGTCAAATAATTTATTAAATGTTGAGACACACTTCCCTTCCAATGAGTATAAAACATGTTTCTGTAATATCCTTCATCAATTATTCAAGTCATACCTTATAATAATAATTATCAAAAAAGAAAAACTGTAGTTTTATGTGAGCATTTAATCTCATTATGATAAGCCACAAGACCTGCCCTTTATGTGGAATCCTAAATCACTGGACATGGCATTTCACCTCGAAAATACCACATGTATTAACCACAAATCGGACCTGATCCGCCTCAGTGGAGAGCGTCTAATAAACCTTTGTACATTATTCATGCTGAGACTCATGTCCACGCACTTTATGAGACCATTACACAAAAAGAAAACCTGGAGATCACCTAACCCGTTATTAGGGGAATTTCAGATAGATCATGTGGCTATTTCCGCAAAGAATATGCTGGAGATTCAGAATGTTAAGGTACGAAAGGGAGTGGTAGATTCGGATCACTACCTCACGCAAATCAAGGTTCGGTTTCAACCAAACAGATCCAAACCTAAAGGCAACCGGTTTCCAAGAGTTGATCCGGACTGCTTGAGGAAGAACGCCGAGGTTTTCGTACGAGATTTACAGGAAGAAAATCCTAGGGAGTGGCCAGACCTTCGCAAAACATTACAGTCATCAGCCATGAAATTAGGACAACCACCTAGGAAAAGAAAGCACAGATGGTGGAACACAACGTGCGATGAAGCCGTCAATGACCGAGTCAAAGCATGGCATCAGTGGAATGGACATCGGACAGTGGAAAGATGGGAGAACTTCCTAAAAACTCAAAAACTGACCTCTAAAACAATCCGGCGCGAAAAACGTGCCTACAACAAAATCAGACTCGAAGGGTTAGAACAGGATTTCCAGAAAAACAACACTCGAAATTTTTACAAGACATTCCGTGAGGACTTGTCCGGGTACAAACCACCAACTCTAAGTTTCCGTCGACGTAATGGACGACTAGAAACAAACAGTAAGGAGAACTGCAAGATACTGGCTGATTATTTCCAAACTCTACTGAACTGTGATCCTCCAGTGGAAAGACTGCAGTTTGAAAAACCTGTACCAAACCCAGACTCACTTCCCCCAACAACTCAAGAAATAAAAGAGATAATCCAATCGCTCAAAAATAACAAAGCCCCTGGGAACGATGGAATAACTGCTGAGATGTTGAAAATAGGAGGAGATGACCTCATAAGGAGAATTCATACACTCCTAACAGAAATATGGGAGAGCGAAATAATTCCGAAGGACTGGAAGAATGCCATTATCCATCCGTTGCATAAAAAGGGCGACCGAGCGGACCCCAACAACTACAGAGGTATATCACTTTTACCAATTATATACAAGGTATTATCTAAAGCACTCTTAAATAGAGTAGAACAACAAACTGGTCATTTGATTGGTGAATACCAGGCAGGCTTTAGGAAAGGTAGATCGTGTTCGGAGCAGATTTGGAGCCTAAAGACGATATTAAGGATACGCCGCAGTACCAACACATTTGTCACCTTCGTGGATTTTAAGAAGGCGTATGATTCTATTGACAGACAAACTGTTCTGAACACCCTAGAAGAGCTCAGAGTTGACAGGAAAACCAGGGACTTAATCCGCCAGACTCTCACTGACACAACATCTCAAGTGAAGTTCCTAGGTGAACTATCAGAGCCTTTCGAAGTACATACCGGAGTTCGACAAGGTGATGGCCTCTCCCCACTGCTTTTTAACTTAGTGTTGGACAATGTCATCAGGGAGTGGGAAAACAACATCAAAGGCATAAGCATTGGTACTCTGGAACAGAAAATAAAAGTAAAATGCCTAGCTTTTGCTGATGATCTAGCTATCTTTACCAAGACTAGTGAAGAAACCAAGTATGCCATAGAGAAGTTACATGAGTTAGCATCAAAGACAGGACTCCAAATATCGTATGAGAAGACTCATTTCATAGTAAATGGAGACCAGAATATCCCGAGATCTCCACTACAGACCAACTATGGAATAATTAGACACGTACCTTCCTTCAAATATTTAGGAGAAATTATTGTACAGTCTGGATTGGACAGGAAAGCTAATTTAGAAAGAGCTACCAAACTTCAGAAAACATACCGAATAACATGGAATCACTATAATAAAAGAGTGATGTCACGAAATGCAAAACTACGGCACTACCAGACAGTTGTTCTTCCGGAAGCATTGTACGCCTCCGAAACTATATCTCTAGGAGGCCACTCTCAAATTGGTGAAATCGAAATCCAGAAACGTAAAATTCTCAGGAAAATATATGGCCCCGTTTATGTTAATGGTATATGGATTAAAAGGAAAACCACAGACTTGTACACAGTAATCAATAAGTTCACTGATACCGTGCGTAAGAGACGATTGAAATTTTATGGTCACATCTGCCGAATGGACAACACCAGATATGCAAAAAAACTGCTTGATATAATTAATACCAAGAAGGTCAAAATCAGTTGGTTAGAAGAAATCAAACAGGACTTAAAGGAAATAAACATTACAGAAGATAGCATCATGAATCGCAAGACTTTTGGAACCCGAGTTACAAATCACTCTTTCGCCGAAAAAGCTAAAAAGACCACTGGAAAAAAATGGACGGAGGAACGTAAGAAGGGGCATAGTGAGTTCATGAGGAGATTTTGGGAGGAGAAGAAGAGGAAAGCTCCATCAACCCGAGTCAACAAGTTCAAGCGCGCTCCCTAAGTGGGCAAAACGAAGAAAGAAAAGAGGAGAGGGACCGCCCCAAATGCAATGGAAGAAGGAGAAAGACCGGACCCAGCTCCGCAGAACCCTCGGGGTCGCCAATTCCCAAACTCACTAGTCGTGAGCCCTTGAGGAGAGTGGAGTACAATATTAATAGAAATCTATAGCCTAGGTTGTATTTGTTTCAACCATTTGTACGCAATTTACATGGAATAATAGTGATAAACATGTACTTACGTGCGTAACAGACGTCAGTGGAAACGTTATTAGGGAGGGGGCACACACACACATGGACAAAAGGTGATCTCATAAGCCTTTTTTTCATAAAATTATTATAGTCTAATAAATAAATCAATCAATCAATCAATAAAGAATAAATAAACGGATAAACAGATAAATAGCCTAAATGACTGAATAAATAAATACTGTAGATAATGGACTCACGGTTTCCGGTGGGAATTTAGCTTCTTGTCGGCATCTTGTCTTCATTTTCTTAAAGTAGAAGGATTAGGCTTTCATCTTCGTGTTCAAAGACCTCTAAATTATCTCAGTAATAATGCTCCTGCAATTATACTGTATGAAATGAAAAATAAGGTAGCTCATTCCAATACATTGTGTATGTTGAACTCTGAATTGTATGTGCATGAAACAAGGGGAGCTAACAAAATTTATTGTAACCCAATTCACTCGTCCAAGTATGGTAACAACTCTCTGTGGCATTACTCTGTTAATTACGTCTATAGTCTCCCCGAGTAAATATGAGGCGCTCATTTACCAGAATGTAAAAGAAAGTCGGGCATTACGAAACTTCTCAAGATTTCCCGGATCAAATGCAAAACTCCCGTATATATCCTGGGTCGCTAAAATTCCCGTACATTTCCTGTACTAGTGCGTGCATTTGTAAACTGAGGATAGGAAAATGGTGACCTGGAGACTGGTTACCTTCAGAGCTACAGAGCGCGACCACTGGTCCTAAGACTAGAACTTCCAGTCCACGTGACATCCCAGCAGTATCAAGTTTGCATTTCTATTTTATAGCCCCCTCTAAAACAAAGAAACTCCATGTAATTCAGCACGTATTGAAAAAAGGCTTACTTGGTTTTCAGTTATTCAGATCTCATTGTCTCTCATTGGTTGTTTTATTTCATTTCAATTCGATCAATGGACATTTTTCTGTAAATTTCATTTTATCTAACCATTTATGCTCACAACACACACAAGAAGTCAGATCGTTAAAAAAAAATTTAAAAAAACAGTAAATGCTTTAAGGAAGTGGGAAATCCTGTATTTTGACGATTCTGAATCATCTGTTTCAAATGCACTAATAAATTTAACAAGTTCTCTTTTAAAATAAAATTAACAGAAGACTCTTTGAGACTGTGAGCACCACGCTCATGCCATACTAAGTCCCCAGACACCATTAAATCGAATATATTATTATTATTAACTTTATTGGCCACATTGGACCACTTGACTCTTCCATGTATATTCTTCTTCTTCTGCTTTTACGGCCTCATTGGACCACTTCAGTCAATCATTTCTTGGTCCTCTTCTTCAGTAAGTTTCCTTTCCGAGTCGCCCAGTAGCTCTTCATTCGCTCTGATCTTCTCAGGCGTTCCTCATCTGTAAATACCCTTTTTACTGTATTACGTTTGTCTATTTTAGCCTGAAATCTTATTTTTATAACTCTGTTTTTTTTAATTTTTTTGTTTTGTTTTGCAAGTCATCCAAAGTTATTTCCAATTCTTTCATATCTTCTCTCATTTCCTTAATCCATCCTACTTGTTTCATATTCCAAAGTTTCACTACAATTTTTCTAGATAACCTGGTTTCTGATGTCCTCAGGATGTGACCAAAGAAAGAAAGCCGTTTCTTCCGAATAGTATCAGTGATGGGCTCCAGTTCTCTGTATACCACTTCATTTGGTACTATCCGCCACTGTCCATCTTTCTGATATTTTTTATTTATGCATGTTCTAGCTATTCTTCTTTCTACTTTTAAAATTTTGTCGATTCTGTTTTTCTGAGTAACTTTAAAACGAGTTTCACTTCCATAGGTCACCTCTGGTTGAACCACAGTCTTGTAATGTTTTAATTTTGTTGCGATTGATAGGCATTTTCTTTTATATGTAGACCATGTTAATTTTTGGGCTTTTATCTTTTTATTAGTTCTTTCTTGCCATGCAGGTTTCTCATCCAAGTTGTAAGTTATAATTTCTCCTAAGTATTTAAATTGCTTCACTATTTTAACTTTCTTGTTATTTACTGTTATGTGATTGATTACAAGTGGATTTGCTTCCATTATCTCTGTCTTTTCAAATGATATCTGAAGTCCAATTTTTGTGCTATATTTTGTAGGCTTATTATTTGATTTCTGGTTTCTTGAATATTATTAGCCAGTAACGCTATGTCATCTGCGAATCCCAAACAATTTAAGTCTGATCTTTCTTGGTTCTGATTCTTATGTTCCTAGGATTTTCCCTGTACCATTCCCTCATTACATATTCCAAAGCACAATTGAAAAGTAGAGGCGATAAACCATCTCCTTGTCTTAATCCTGTTTTAATCGTAAAAGGTTCAGATATTTCTCCTCTGAATTTTACTTTAGATTTGGTGTTTGTTAGAGTTAGTTTTATAATTTTTATTAATTTGGGATGAAGTCCGAAATTCCTTAGTATTTTCAGCAATGAAGATCTATGTATACAATCATAAGCTTTTTTGAAGTCTACGAAGGTTATGACTTGCTGTTTTTGTCTACGTTAGTAGTAGTCCATTACTAATTTTAAGGTGATTATCTGTTCAGGGCAGCTTCGCCATGGCCGAAATCCACCTTGATATTCTCCTATTTCCAGTTCTAATTGATCTTTACAACGATTATATAGAATTCGTGACATGATTTTATATGTGATATCCAAAAGGGAAATTCCTCGATAGTTGTCAGGATTTGATTCTTCTCCTTTCTTGTGTAATGGATGTATTATAGCAGTAGTCCAAAGGTCTGGCAGTTCTTCTTTGATCCAAATGTTCACTATGCATTGGTGTAATGAAATCTTTACTGGTTCTGCTGCATATTTCCACAATTCTGCAAATGTTTGATCTTCTCCACTCGCTTTGTAGTTTTTGAGCTCTCTCAGCGCTTGGACTTCTTGGATTGTGGGTGGATTTATGTTTTCTGATGGTGTTTTATTAGTGGTGTCTGTATTTATTTGAAGCAGTTCTGGTGGATCTTCGCAATTTAACAACTTGTTAAATGTTTCTGCTAAAATTTCTGTATTTCTTTTATTACTATGAGCTAACTCGCCATTTTTGTCTTTTAACATTACTGTTGGAGGTTGATATCTTTGTAGTTTGCTAAAAATTTTGTAGTAATCTCGAGTTTGTTTTCGCGTTATTTGTTTCGATCATCAGAAGTATATCCTTTTGGTATAGCCGTTTAACCCCTCGTATTATTAGCCTACTTTCGATTTTTGCAAAAAATGAAAAAGTAGACTTATGAGATCACTACAGGGCGAAAAAAAAGTGTGTCTGTCTGAGTGTGTACTCTGAATGTCTGTCCCCCCCTATCAATTCGAACACTGTGAGCGCAAATTGAACGAAATTTGGTACAAAGGTAGCACTAGCAAAGGGCACCTCAGTGTCATGTTTTATATCGCCGCCATCTTGACGGAAACGTAATGGCGGCCACACAAATGTTCAAAACTTAATCAAATTACGACTAACCTAATCATCCGATATCTACCAAATTTTGCAAAACATACCTTTATGGAGGAAGCATCCTTTGACAAATCTAATAGGTCATTAGCCTAATAGTTTGCGGATGGTGGCCATCTTTGTGTCAAAATCGATTACCCCTATTAATTCGAACACCGTGAAACCGAATGGAATGAAATTTGGTACAGAGGTAGCACTAGCAAAGGGCACCTCAGTGTCATGTTTTATATCGCCGCCATCTTGACGGAAACGTAATGGCGGCCACACAAATATTCAAAGCTTAAATCAAATTACGATTAACCTAATCATCCGATCTCTACCAAATTTTGCATCAACATACCATTATGGAGGGAGCATCCTTTGACCAAACTAATAGGTCATTAGCCTAATATTTTGCGGATGGCGGCCATCTTTGTGTGAAAATCGATTCCCCCTATTAATTCGAACACGGTGAAACCGAATGGAACGAAATTTGGTACAGAGGTAGCACTAGAAAAGGCCACCTCAGTGTCATGTTTTATATCACCGCCATCTTGACGGAAACGTAATCGCGGCCACCCAAATGTTAAAGGCTAAAATGTAATTACGACCAACTTAATAATCTAGACTCTACCAAATTTTGCAACAACAAATCTTTATGTGGGAAGCATATTCTGACCAAACTGCTAGATCATCAGCCCAATAGTTTGCAGATGGTGGCCAAGTATGTGTGCAAATCGATTCCCCCTATCAATTCAAACACGGTGAAACCGAATTGAATGAAATTTTTTACAGTGGTAGCACTAGCAAAAGGCACCTCAGTGTCATGTTTTATATCGCCGCCATCTTGACGGAAACCGAATGACCGCCACCCAAATGTTAAAAGCTTAAATCAAATTTCGACCATCCTAATAATTTGATCTCTACCGGATTTTGCAACAACATGCCTTTTTGTGGAAAGCGGCCATGTATGTGTGAAAATCCATTCCCGGATCAATTCAAACACTGTGAAACCGAATTGAATGAATTTTTTTACAGTGGTAGCACTAGCAAAGGGCACCTCATATTCATGTTTAATATCCCTATAGCACGTTGTATTTCAACAAGCTACTACAACCAACATTCAATTATACTCCTTGAAAAGGACAAAGAGTTATAACAATACCCATGCATTTAGGAGAAAGTAGGCTATATGTTCTTTACTGAACATCTGGTTTTTTGAGTAATCTTCCTTTGTTTTATGAGATCCAAGTGTGATTCATCTGTTTTTTTTACTCTGATACCGTAACCAGGCTTTATGTCTATCTTCCACTGTATTATCACACTCATCGTTCCACCATTGGTGTTTCTTCCTTGGATTTATTGGGGCTACTTGTTCAGCAATTTGTTTCAATTCGGGAACTATTTCCTCTAGATCATCTGTTATTTTAATATATCTAGTTCGTTCTTTGTATCCCTTGTTATTTATTAGTTTATGAGGGTCGTATGTTCTCTTCTTTTTTTGGAGAGTTTTTTTCTTTGTCAACGGGGTGAATTTAATTTTAATCTTTATCATGTAATGATCCGATCCAGTATCTGTTACTCTCAGAACTTCACATTGTAGATCTCCCTGTGATAGTTCTTATCCATACAAACATGATCTAGTTGCCATTCACCTTTTTTCCAATCTGGATGTTTCCAAGTATATTATTATTAAAGGATCTTTATATTTGCTTGGCAAGGGCATTCGCGTTCACGCGCTCCACCAGAGACAGCTCTTGTTGCCGGGCACCATGCGCACATATGTATGGCAGATACGATGCTTAAAATCAGTATCGTGCATTTTTACTCACCATGTTTACAGCAGATGCTGAAAATGTTCCCCATCCGCTGCCAAACATAATCGGCATCTCCTTATGAAGTTTCCAGTTACTCTGGTTAATTTAGCTTCAATAAGGAAATAACGACCTTTAGGTCTATTTTTATTGTTTACTGAAGCTGTGCATTTGAATCTCTTGGCCAGTTGTTTTATTGTCCGATTTATAGGAATGGGTCGCCCTAAAAATTTCACTCGAAACTTTTGTCTCGTTCTAGTGCACGATTTCCTGCACTTTATGTACGCATTGTGCAGATATACACTTTCACATAACGAATATCTCACATAAGGCATTACAGCACTATACACAATCACAATAAAACCCTATAAACAGTACACAGTAGCTTTATAAAACACCCAATTAGTTAGGAGATCACACGTCTACCGCAGCAAGAGTGTGGGAATATGGCCGGGGACCGCGTGCGCCAACCTTTAACAGCCAGTGAGCGCCGGCCAAGGTCGAGCAGAATCGCCTTGCCAAGCAAAAATGAAGACCCTGAACTATCCAACAAGCATGCACCTCTCTTTCCTTTTTCTCTCTCTCTCCCTCAGGGACAGATGACCTCGTAATTCTGCCCCTTAAAACCTCAATAACTAACAAACTAACTCTCTCTCCCTCTGAAGCGCTGAAATAGCTAGGGATTCACCAATCACCAGGCATGCTGCAACTGCTTGCATGACTCATGAAGATAAGATACATTTATATGTGGACAGATGAGTCAAATCAGCATCTCATAAAACAGGGATGTGCAATTACTTTCACTGTAGATTGAAACATGAAAATCCACAGCCTGCTTCCAGTCGACCGACCAGGTCAGGAATGGAATAAAGCCCCCATCTAGCGGCAAGGATATGAACTGTGCCAGATGCCAAAGCCTGTCGCACTCCTCCGGGGCAATGATTAAATGAATGGCAGATGAAATGATAGTGGAGAGTGTTGCTGGAATGAAATTTTTGACAGGGAAAACTGGAGTACCCAGAGAAAAACCTCTCTGCCTCTGCTTTGTCCAGCACATATCTCACATGGTGCGACCGGGATTTGAACCATGGATCCAGCGGTGAGAGGCCGGCGTGCCGCCTAAGCCACGGAGGCATCACTTTTACTGTAGATTAAAAATACTATTTCACAATTTCTGTCAAAACTTGTAATGAAAACACAATTATTCCGCCTCAGGCACCAGAATTTGAATTGAAGAATGGATATGAGGGGAGCTTGTACTCGAGAGCATTTTTTGGCTCACCAGGTTGAGAACGCCTGCCCTAGAGGTAAGGATCCTGAAAGAAACAAGGAAATGGGAAATACAACAAGAAGAATTAGTTTAATTAAAAGATACAGATCACAATCGACACAAATTCCACAACGTTACAGAAAATCTTCCACCTCATCTTTAGGCTCACAGATTGAAAACATTATTAAGGAATGTTAGCCAAATAATCCTTTATACTGGACGGTTGGAGTCGCTTGAAACCATTAGCATCACAGATGCCTATTTCAATATTATCAGCAGTCATCTGGCCCTCAAAACCTTCCTTCAGGGTCAGGATTGCAGTGTGAACAGCATCATCCAATTCCAAGTCTTCGCTGTATCTGCAAACATTCCCCACATCTTCATCAGACTCTGACACATCAATCAAACTATAGACTGAGCAGAAAATAACATCCAAATTTATATAGTAAAGTCCAGGAAACTTGACATTTTCTTGTGGTCGCACCCTAATTTTCAAATACAAAATATTGGTTTATAAAATTTCATCACATCATAGCACAGCACATCCATGCGCCGGTTGAGTGCACATGCTGCCGCTAGTTTATAACCTGGCAAGAAGTATTACTTGCCTACTGATTTTAGGAAATACAGTAAAACTTCACTCATACGGTTTCCAGCGGACCAAAGGAAAAAAATGTGTAAGTGTGAATAACGCATAAATGAAAGTCGGTAAATAAGAACTGTAAAATGTGACAATATGGGTTATAGGTAAGAAGAGAACGACAAGAAATAATAATACGACTGTTTAACTACAGTATAATCGGCAATATGTAACAATACAAATACAAGAGAAATGCACCCAGATAAAGAAAGAAACAACAACAAAACAAAGAAAATTGAGTCACTTTACGAAGTGGTCTGTCATCTTGGCTTGTTTTTTGTTAGCCGCGGCCACGGCATGAACAGTATTTTCAAACCGATACAATTCGGCCATTATTTCCTCAGAAATGGTATGGTGTGTAAAAATTGTTTGATAGACTGTATTATGCTGCGGCTCATTGTCATCATCATTAATACGGGCCTTGCTCAGATCCCGTTGTGAGTCTTCAACTATCTCGAAGACAGTCATGGCTTCAGCAGTGACGAGGTTGACGTCAACATTTACGTAATTATCGAATGATGCCTCCTCTTCCAGTTTCCTCCATTCGCAGTCATTATCAGAAACATGATCATCAATAATATCACCAGTACAACTGCCGGTAACACCAAATCCAGCTTTTCGAAAACAGTTTCGAATTGTAAGTGCTGAGACACGGTGACATGATGCTGGGATGTAATGCATTGCTTACCAGAAGAAAATAAAATAGTGTAAATTAATTTATGAATTTTAACCCTCTTATTCTCAAGGTAACGATATAGCGTCACCCATGCCTGGTGCGAAAACTGTCAGGGTAACGATATATCGTTACCTCATCGGCACCCGCTGAAAACTTGAATAAGTTCTACATTTCCTCGTTAGATCTCAAAAGCGTGCTAATTGAAGGTAGCCGGATTCCGATCGTCATTTATTCTTAGAGTTTGCGCAGTGTTTCTTGTTTATTTGCCGCGGAAATAAGATTTGTTTATGTTCCCGAACACGAGGTTAGCTCATACTGAGTCGTGATAATTGTGGCCATTTTTGGTGTTGTCTTTATTCGTTAATTGTTAGAATATAATCAGTTGGTCATTAGTATATGTGTAGAAGTATCATTTGAAGCACTTTCTGTTAGGTTTGGTTCAAATTAGCTGTGTCCTAGCGTAGTGTAGGCACAATAGCCTAGCGAGCGATATTTTTTGCATTATGACTGCGTGGTCTTCTCGGTAAAGTGATGGTGATATTATTGAATATTTAGACACTCATGACAGTGATGATAATGACTTTCTTCCCGAATCTAGTAGTACTGATGATAATGATTTAGCTCAACCTACTGGTGATTCAGTGAGTGATGAAAGTGCGGACAATGATCTTGACGACGAAGAATTCCGCGATATCTTGGCACCTGAACAGCCCATCACTCTTCCATATCAGTACATGGAAAACGCTGGGCCAAAACACATGCCTCCTCGTAATTCTCCTCCTATTGCATTATTTAATTTATTTTTCTCATTCTCTTTAATTAATTTGATGGTTAAAGAAACCAACCGCGCTGCTCATCAATATTTTGCCTTAAATAAAGCCAAATTGTCTGCCCCGTCACAGAAGTGGACATATGTTACTGCTGTGGAAATGAGGGGGATTTCTTGCATGTATTTTGAACATGGGACTTCTAAGAAAGGCTACAATAGCCTCTTACTGGTGTACAACCTCCTCACAATTTATGCCTTGGTTTTGGAAAAATGTTTTCTGCTCATAGGTTCCAGCATGTGTTCAGATTTTTTTCATTTAGTCGATAGTGAGAAATGTGCACCTCCAGGAAATCCTGAATATGATCAGTGTGTTAGGTATCAACCACTTCTTGAACATGCAAACAACATTTTTAGGCATCATTATACCCCACATCAGGAACTCATGAGAGTCTTGTAGAGACAAAAAAAAAATAGAACTTGCCTAATGCGATATCTACCTAACAAACATCATCACAGGTGGGGGGCTGTCCAATGTTTTTTCTTCTTGGTCACTGTTTCTGGCTCTAGGAACCCCTCAAATATGTGTATCTTATTTCTGAAACTGGTTGTTGCGGATGTCTTGCTTGATCAGTGATGTTCATTTCTTGTAGGTCCTTCTTGGTGTTAGCAAACCATTTTTTATAAGAGTTGCCTTTCCTATTGGGCTTGTTGGAATGGTTAAAAATTTTCTTAGTGAGTCTGTCGTCAGGCATTCTTCAAACATGCCCAAAGAATTTTGTATGGTATCTGCGATTCTGCAGCATGTTTTATATACTTCTTTGTTACTCTGTAATCGGTACGTGTCAGCACACTTTTTTGGTCCAAGAATTTTTCGTTCCTCTCTTTCAATACATATAAATCTTAATCACAAGTAATTTATTTCAGGTTATTTTTCACATATTCCAGTAATTGGAGGATTTTTGTGTTGACTGACTGAAAGTTACAATTTTAATTGTTAACTCTTCCCGAGTGGAATACGGATATATCCAGAAAATTCCTACATTTAAATCTGGCGCCGTTTTCCGGCAAAATAGTTAATGTTAAACCCAGGAGATGGCACCACTATGCAGACATATGTTTGATAGTTACCGTATATACTCGAATACCACCCGCACATTTTTAAACAAATTCGGACGTGAAAAATTGGGGTGCGGGTCTTATTTGAGTCATCCAAATTTGAAAGATCTAAATTGCCCGCCGCGCGCGATATCGGGTGTTGCGAGTATCCGCTAGATGGTGCTAGCCTTCTTCCGGCTATAACTTTGTTTTACCGTAAGCACGCGGCGTCATAGTCACACGCACGTTCTCCGAGTGTAAATATGAATGCTACGAAACGTTTGCGGTCATTTACTGTGTGTGAGAAATTGAAAGTTGCGAGGGAAGCTGAAGTTATTGGAAATCGTGCCCGGTAGGAAATATGATATTGACGAGTCATGTATTCGTGATTGAGCGGGATGACGTCTATGCTGCGTGAACCGCCCGTTCAAAGCAGCCTTGAAACAGCTGTATACGGAGCGGATGGCGGCCGATAAGCACGCACCGACTCCAACTGGTCGTATTCAGAGCCCGAAAGTTCAGCTGCTGTGTTCGTGGATTTTGACGGCATGGAATCGTATCTCTGGAGATCTCATACGGAAGAGCTTCAAGAAATGTAGTATTTCGAATGCTATGGATGGCTGTGATGACAACATTTAGTGGGAAAGTGATGGTGATAAAAGTTCCGAAGTTGGTACTTCTGATGACGATGAATGAAGTGTTTGTGTACTTTTATTTGTATTTTTAATCATTTGATGTGTGTTATTTTAGGACGACTTCAAAACTGTTGGAAACTATTTTGGATAAATGCTATTCTGTTTATTTAGTTAAGATAGTAAATAATTTTGAGTAAAAATTCTTTTTTTTAAATTTTGTTCTTCAAAATCAGGGTGCGGGTCATATTCGGGGGCGGGTCGTATTCGAGTAAATACGGTAATTATGTAACCCCTAGAGACCTCTTTGACTTCACAACCCGCAGGCAATTGTTGCTTCAGATATACGCAAGTGTCATTGCGTACTTGGTGAAGTGAGTGCATTTTTGCAGTGTTTATTTGGTGATGTGAGCATAATTTCACGGAAAGGGCTACTAATGATGAAATGTACAAATTATTAGACTCAAAAAGAATTTAAATCAGTCAACATTTTTATAAATCGAAAATCATTTAATTATATTTTTATTATCCTATTTAGTAAAGTTTTCATCCCTGTGGCAGGCGCGGATTCAAGGGGGGGGGTCACGGGAGTCATGACCCCCCCCCCCCCCCAAACGGAGACCAAATTTTTTTGCAAACTCAAAAAACGAAAACACAATTACCAGACAAGTAAAACTTAACGAATTTTAACTGAAAAACAGTTTCTTTTTTCATTTTATTCAATACTGAATTATCTTTATTGGAATTATTATGTTCTGTTACAACTGTACATATTTACAACTTCAAACCTCTTGTATAAAAACTATTAGTTATACAACAAAATCAACTCGTCTATTTTGTTTAGCAAACCTTGTGATTACCGAATCGATGTTTATAGTGATATCACGATGAATGTGCAGCAATGCACGGATAGGAAACTAGGGCTTTTTTCACAACAAAAATTTTTGCCGACGTCCAAACTGCAAGCTTGGTTGGCAATTTAAGCTGTGACTTTCTCCCTTTGTCGGTATCAACTCGACTTGCCGAAACTGTAACGTACCTTGATCCTTTTCTCGAAGCTCGATGTAAGAGTCGCAAAACACGCCGTTGCAATTTGTACGAATATTTTTGGTGCGCGAAACGCATTAAATTTCTATCCATGAAGCTTGCAAAAAAATTGGTCTGGTTTTGTACGTTTGGTTATTTTGTGATTGCGTTCGTTGTTAGTGATACCATTTTTCTTAACAATTTCGATTCTCTGACCCCCCCCTAAAGCCAAACTCTAGATCGAATCTCTGACCCCCCCCAGAACCAAACTCTAGATCCGTGCCTGCCCTGTGGACTTGCAACATTTCTCATAAGGAATAGCAAACTGAAATTTTCAAAATTGGAGATTCTGCGGGGCACCTGAGCAGGGTCCGCTTTTTCTTTTATTCATTGACTTTGGAATGTATCCTCTCAATAAGATGATTTCAATTCATTGTCAACGAATCTTTGAGTAGTTCAAGAGTGGACCATCAGTAATAAAAGACTCCAATCCCTCTGATATAAATTCACACGAAAACTAGAATAAGTTAATCAAAACAAAACGTGTGGCATTCTGCCTTTACAAGGCTGCTCTTTTAGTGGTAACTGTACAAAATTAGTTAACAGTCAGATTCTTTAAAAAATGTTATTCTTCTTGTTTTCTTCAGAGTTTGTCCCGCCTGGTGGCAGGGTCAGCTACATGGATTCGATGTCTCCATTTAGTTCTATCCTGGGCCATGTCAGGGTGGAGATTGACGCTATTCAGATCTTTGTGAAGGGTATCGGCCCATCGCTGTTTTGGTCGTCCTTTTGGTCTATTACCGGCGACTTCCAACATGTAACCCGTCTTTGCTATAGTGTCAGCCCTGTCCTCAGCACATGTCCAAACCATCTTAAAGACTCTCACGCATATTTTCAGGAATGGGTGCAATGCCAAATCTCTCCCTAATGCATTCATTGGGGATGCGATCCAGTTTAGTAACACCAGTTGTCCACCGCAGCATTCTCGTCACCATGGCTCCAAGTCGACCCTCCGTCTCAGTCGCAGTAGGCCAACATTCGCAACCATACTATGCGACAGGTCGGATGACAGTACGATAGATTTTAGATTTGAGGTGATCTTACATCCTCCAAACGCAAGTGACGCCAGTTGTTTGCCATTTCATCCAAGCTGCGGATATCCTTGCATTGACCGCTTCGACAAGTTGGCCATCAGCAGCGATCGTGGAGCCAAGATACTTGAATCTCGTTACTCGCGGTAGATCCTCGCCGTCTATCTCAATGATTCCGATTGCTTGTGCGTCAGATGTCATATATTCGAATTGCGCCAGCCGATTGTTCCATTGCTGGGTTTGACGTAGCAGATCAACCTGGGTCTCCGAGGCCAACATGACATCGTCTGCCTATAGACTGTTAATTTAATATTTTAAATAATTTCAGCACCTTCCAAAACTTTTATGCTGTATTAAGTTACAAAACGTACAAAGTAAATGTTGGAAAGTTGCCATCGAGTCTAAAAATTTGCACACCTCTGTATTGTCTGCTTTGTATTTGAGTCATGGTTTAAAATGTTACACACACTTAATTATTAATTAATTAACTTTACAACCTTCAGATTCTACTCAAACTTCAAGTATCAACAGATAAGAGAGTTCTAATTAAATTTAGGCGGCTTCGGTGGCGTAGTTGGTAGCATGCTGAGCTTCTATGCCCAAGATAGCGGGTTCAAACCTGGCCGAAGCCGTCGGAATTTTTAAGGGCGTTAAAAATCCCTCAGTATGCCTTCCTTTGGAAGGGAAGTTAAGCCGGCGGTCCCATGTCATAGATTTATGGCATGTTAAAGAACCTTCCACTAATTACACCTGTGTGAAGCTAAATTGTATAGGTTAGGAATGTAAACAACACTCTTAGGTTTCTACGTTCGTTACCAAGAGTCGACTGTGGTGGCGTCTAGTAGCTAGGTTCTGAACTAGGCCTAGTAGTCGTTGACGGTGGCGGCAAAAGTAGGAACTATTTGAAAAATTCAAAGTTGCAGTCCTTACTTGAATTAAAAAACAGATACACACACTAATACAGCCATCACAATTAACACCGGTTATCAGACAGATTCTACACACACCCAAAGTACACGGGGCTACATGACCGCGTTCTCGCAGCCCCTAAACTGAGGAACCAACCAACTAATTAAATTTAGTGCTTGAAGAATATAATCTACATACCGTCTTTACTCAGCTATAGGACCCCCTTGTATTCTAAATTTTTAGTTTCAAAATTGAGGGCAGGTACTGTAGACACGAACTTTGCAAAAATCCGTTATTTTGGTAAAGGGAGAGGGTAAAAATAAGCCATTTTATTTTGATGCTACATAATTGGCATACACTTGCGGAAGATCGGGCACGTTGGCGTGCAGCCACCTCAGCTGCAGTTTTACATTTAGAAGAAGAACGCCGAAGGCGGGAAACGAAAAATCGTCAAGAGGAGAAAGCGGCGCCAGATATTGCCACGTCCCCCACCTTCCGTCATCTGCATCGTGTGCGGCAGTATGTTCTATGGCAGAATTGTTCTGTTGAGTCACCCGCGACATCACCATCGAGTGAATACAAATTAGTAATGCAGAAAAGAAACATACACTCGGATACGAGTATTGGCCGACGACGACATAGTACAATATATTTAATCAAAATAAACAAATTTTACATCTTTAATCAGCCCATTATGAGACTGCCATAACCTCACTTCATCATCATCATCTTGAGCAGTTTCCAACCGCTGGTCGGGTCTGCTTGGAACATAAGCCTCTCCATCGTTTCCTGTCCATCCACCATCTCTCATCATTTTGTGTCCCAGCACACTCCTCTTTCCTCCGCACTCTTCCTAACTCCTTTTGTCCATCTGTCCCTTGGTCTTCCCCTTGGCCTCCTTCCCGTCATTTCCATTCCAAACATCTTCTTCGGTATCCTCTCCTCTTGCATCCTCCTCACATGTCCATACCATTGTAGCCTAGATCGCTCTATTCTATTTTGCAATGGTTCCTCTCTTACCATCTCTCAAACCTACTAAACCACTTCTTCCATGGTGGCTTAACACTCGGAGCATCAGTCCAGAAATTTTTTCATATAGAAGGTGTCAAATAAGTATTACGACGGTCTTGTGAGGTGCTATTGGATCACTGAAGTGAAGGTGATCTGTGAAAGTGTTAGTGAAGTGAGCGTGAGTGTAGTACGATATTTATAGTCATATTGGAATTTGTAAATCGTCACTTTGAGGTTAGTCATGGAGGGAAACAAAGACAAAAGAAACGCAACTCGCTCTTCAAATGTCAGTGTACAAGGAAAGATTACAGCCAAGCGCGCAGCTAGCTCGTCAGCTGTTTCCGGTGAGGTCTCATCCCCTCAACAGGGAATTAGCAGCCAGCGCTCTCCCTTAGCGACCAACGGTACTACACACAGCCCCTCTGACAAAGCAGCTAATGACATCTTATCACATGATAACATCGGACACTTGGTGCAAGGTATCGTAAAGAACTTATTTCAAAACAATGACTTCCTTCAGCCCCTTGTGACAGTTCTCGCTCAAAAGGTATGCGAGGAACTAAGGGAATCACTGGCTTTCAGCAATGAGCTGATTGCAGAATTAAAACATGAACTCAAAGCTCACGAAAATGAAATTCTTGAACTGAAGTCCTCACTTCACAACAAAATTGAGGAAACAGAACAATATTTAAGGAGGAACAATCTAAGAATCTTTGGTGTGCCTGAAGAGAGAAGTGAAAGTACAGACCAATTAGTGCTCAATGTTGCTGCAAAGCTTAACGTCCCGTTGACCGTGGATGACATTGACCGTTCGCATAGGGTTGGAGCCCCGGGGGGTGGAAAGCCTAGAGCTATCCTGTGAAAGTTTGTTTCGTATGGGAAACGGTCGGCGATTTTTCGCGCAAAGAGGGCGTTGCGTGGAACCAAGGTGACAATTCGAGAGGATCTCACCTCCACCAGACACCATCTACTGAAGCAAGCGGTCTCTATCTTCACGGAGAAGCAAGTGTGGACGTCAGATGGTACGTTAATTGTACTGCGAGGTGACATCAAACACCGTGTGAGAAACGCAGCCGAGCTTAAAAAGCTCACCCCCTGCTAAGTTCCAGGTACAATGAAGATAACTAGCGTACTCATATTACTCACTCTTTTTCCTCCTTTTAGTTTTTAAAATGTTATTTTTAATTTACTTCACATATTTAAATAATTATGCAACATTTCTTTTTAGGACCATCTTTTAATATTTAATATTTCTGGAAACTCTGTGTCCGTAGTTAGTAGGCATACAGCTGAATTCCACTCCCCTCCTTCCAGACATACTTTCCGCTATCAGCCTGAAAAACACCAACTGCCTAAAAATTGCTCATATCAATGCTCAATCATTAGTTGACTCCTCTCACTTTTCTGAATTTTGTCACGTCTTTCGTGGTTCGTCTTTTGACATAATTGCAGTAAGTGAGTCCTTTTGCAAGCCCTCAATTCCAGATGCTGCTGTCTCTCTCACTGGCTATAAAGTCATTAGAAATGACAGATTAACCGTCGGTGGAGGTGGTGTTGCAGTTCACCTTAGGGATAACAAAGTATAGCGTGCTAAGTCAGTCTCCTGGTGAATATAATAAGAGGCCTGAATCCACGAACCTACTACGCTGTCGTAGCAGGCGGAGAGGTGATACTCCGACGTGGCGCGTCCCAGGTGGAGGATAGGGGGGTCCTCACCGGCATACCGGCGGACTTGAGTGAAATAAAATAGCTCTCGCGGACCAAACACAAACTTCACAATTTCATTAATCACCAATCCATATCTCACCAATCACCCTTTCCAGATCACATCTGGAATTGTAAACCCTGGCCTCGGTCAGAACTGTTTCGATCGTCGAGATCAGACAATCAATCAAACATGAAGAGTCTTCTAACGAATAAATCCACCGGCTTGGACATGCAACATCGAAGATCCAAGCAAGGCACCATTCGGAATACGGTGGGGTGCCACGTAGAAGATCAAGGCGAGTCGGAGCGCCTGAAAGCCCAACAGAAGAAACTTAAATTCAACAAGAAAGGAAAGTTTTCATACTTTGCGACATTAAATATTAACTCACTACTGAAACTTGGTAAGTTGAAACACTTAACAGATATAATGGATCAACATAAAATCTTAATAACAGCGCTTCAAGAACTTCGAAATACAGATCAGGATCCAATTGAATCAGGAGGATATCGTCTATATAAAGGACCCCCAGGGAAAAGGGTAATGAAGAATGTCCCGCAATTCGGAGTGGGATTTCTGGTTCATATTAGTATAATAGACTCAATAGAGGACTTCTCCTCGAGCACGGCGAGGACAGCAACCTTAACAATTAAAGTTGAAAACAAAACCTACACCTTGATAAATGTACACGCACCAACAAATGATAAAAACAGAAAGGATAGAGAAGAAGTGGACAAATTTTGGGAGGAACTCGACCATATGATATCAAGCATCCCTGATGCACATGTTAAAATCTTGCTTGGGGATTTTAATGCAAAAATAGGACGAGAAAGGCGATACCGCCCAGTAGTAGGAAAATGGCCAGCTCATAAATTAACAAACAGGAATGGTCAAAGGTTAATTGAACTTTGTACAGACCATGGATTTATTTTGGAAACTACCAGATTTAAGAGGCGACCACACAAATTAATGACCTGGAAATGTCCTAACATAAAATTGGGGGAATTCCAAATCGATCATGTTGCCATGGATAAAAATTATCATAAGGAAATTTATAATGTCAAAGTTCTCCGTGGAGTGGACATCGATTCAGATCATTACATATCCAAAATAAAAATAAAGCTAACACCTAAGAGAAAGCGTAAGCCTGCCCAATCCAAAAGGAAGAAAAATTATGACCCCACATATTTAATGAACAATAAAGTATACTTGGAGAGATCTAAAACACAACTAAGTGATGACTTAGAGGTGATAATTAATAAATTGAAATCAGTAGCTGAAGAACTTGCTCCCATTAAAAGGAGGAAGAAACATGCTTGGTGGAACGAGGAGTGCGATAAAGCAATTCAAATGAGGCACAAAGCATGGTTAAATGATCAACAAAGGAAAACCGACGAATCCAGAACAGAACTAACTAATGCTAGAAGACAAGCAGCTAAAGAAATTCGAAGAATTAAAAGGAATCATCAGAATGAAATGCTCAGAACAATAGATGAATCATTCAAGCAACATAAAACAAGGGATTATTACAAGTCGTTTAAACAGTATCAGTCTAAGTATACCCCACCTACACTTATGTTGAGAAATGAAAATGGGAAAATGGCACATAACAACCAAGACAATGCAAATATCTTGGCAGTCTACTTCAAAAAATTACTCAACTGCGAAGACCCAAGAGAAAATCTGGAATTTGACCCAAAACCTAAAAACAAAACACCACTAGAAAAGGTTATTCCACCAACATATGAGGAAGTGATCAAAGCCGTTAACTTGCTCAAGAACTATAAAGCAGCAGGAGAAAATCAGTTGGTTGCAGAATTATGGAAGAATGCAAATGATCAAACTCTACGAAACCTACATAAACGTATTATTGACATATGGAACTCTGAAAAAATGCCAGAGGAATGGAACACTGCAATAATCCACCCCCTACACAAGAAAGGTGATAGGTCAGATCCCAATAATTATAGAGGAATATCCCTTGTTGATGTCACATATAAGATCTTTTCAAAAATTCTTCACTCAAGAATACAGGAACAACTGGACCAAGAACTTGGAGAGTACCAAGGAGGATTTCGGCCAGGCAGAAGTTGTCCAGATCAAATCATCAGTCTTAAATGGATTATGAAGCATCACAGAGCTCGAAGTAAGAACCTAGTCATCACTTTTGTTGACTTCAAAAAAGCTTATGACAGTATTCATCGGAAGTCATTACTAAATACTCTTCAAGAATTTGGTGTTCACAGGAAATTGATCAACCTTATTGGAATGACTCTCAAGAACACTAAAGCAAAAGTTAAATTTAGAGGAGAATTGTCAAAACCATTTACAATCACAACCGGCCTTCGGCAGGGGGATGGTCTCTCACCTATTTTGTTTAATTGTGTACTGGAGAAGGTCATGAGAGAATGGAGAAAGAAATGCCAACCAAACATCAAGATTGGTAGAAATATTAAACTAAACTGCCTGGCATTTGCAGACGATCTTGCACTACTGGCAAATGGTGTGGAAGAGGCTAAAGTCCAAATTGAACAACTGGAAAACATTGCAGAAAAAGTGGGATTACAAATTTCATTTGAAAAGACAGAGATTATGCCAACCTTCGAGGTGGACACTCCTGTCCTTCAACTAAATGATAATAAACAAATTAAGGTTGTAAAAAAGTTCAAGTACCTTGGGGAAACTATAACTTGGAACCTAAATGAGAAAGCCGCAATAGAGTACAGAACAACAAAACTGAGACAAGCACAACGGGTCACATGGTCAACTTATAAGAAGAAATCTCTCTCGATGAATGCCAAATTCAAACATTATGGTTCAGTAGTTAAACCTGAAGCAACTTATGCAAGTGAAACCCTGTTTAAGATGAATACCAAAGCAACAACAGATAAAATCCAAAAAATAGACAGAAGGATCATCAGGACAATTATCAATAAAAAACATCAAGTAAATGGACAATGGAGACTGCTGCCTAATGAAATAGTCTATCGGGAAAATGAATCAATTGTGGATACAATGCGAAAAAGGAGACTTGCTTTTTTCAGCCACATAGTAAGACTACCAGACACCAGACTACTGAAACAATTATTCAATTTCTTTTGGAAAAGTAAAACCAAGAACAACTGGTTCGTTGAGGTCCAGAATGATTTAGACGAGCTAAATATTACAATGAAACAAATTGCAGAGAGAAAAGAGAAGAGGATTCTGAGAAGTAGGGATACAAGATTGAAATTAAAAACAGTCAAACGAAAACAGTACACCATTACAAATGAAGAGAGGGCGGCCAGGTCGGAGAGATTAAAGAAGCTCTGGGAGAAGAGGAAGTTGAGAAGCCATTACAACTCTAATAATGTAAAGACTGTAGTGTATATGGATTGATTTAAGTGCTCCAATGTGGGCGTAAACTATGTAAATAAAAGAGGCCTGAATACATTATACTTGACATCTCTCTTACCGAAACTAAAATTCTCTTTGCTTGTGTGTACGGTCCACCGAAAGCTGGCTACCTAGATATTTTTCTGAATGACATGTACAGGTTCATTCTTGATTATAAATATGTTTTTATTGTTGGGGACGTTAATGCTCGGTTTGGTAGTGGAGCTTTTGAAACTGAACAGGTATGTGATGTGCTCTGTTCCTGTAATGTTGAATGTTTACCATTCGATACTACATTTCACACAGCTACTTGTGACAGCTCTCTCGATATTATCTCTTCAAACTGTAATGACCTCGTTGTTGACTACGGACAAGAACCAGCTGCTGGATTCTCAGCCCATGATCTTCTGTACGCAGTGTTTTCTCTATCTACCCCGAAACTTCGACCAAAATCAATCTTTGTACGTGACTTCAGTAAATTTAATTTAAATGATTTTAAAACGGATGCAGAATTACTCCCTTGGCAGAATTTCTACCAATCCACTGACATAGATGAGAAAGTGACTCTATTTAATGATTGTGTAAATGAACTATATGATATGCATGCACCGCAAAAGAAAGTGGATATAAAACATAACTCTGCTCCGTGGATCAGTAAAGAAATCAAAACGCTTTTAAAGAAACGTGATAAAGCACGTAGAACATTTATTAAATCTAAACTTACCATTGACTATGAAGAGTACAGAATTCTGCGTAATAAGACAAAACAAACAATCAGGAACACAAAAGTGAAATATATGTACAACCTCTTCAGTGACTGTAAAACCACCTCCGCCAGATGGCGAGCTGCAAAATCATTGGGAGTTGGTGCCAGTTCAGTCACTGATGTTGAGATGCCTGTCTCGGCATCACAATTAAATGAACATTACTTAAATGTTGCCTCAATTGGTGATGTATTAAGAGTATCAGAGACCGTCACGAAATACACATCCATCCCTCCCCCTGCCCATGAAAAATTTTTCTTTATGTATGTTTACCCACACCAGATTGTGAAAGCCATCAAATCAATTCGTACAAAAGCAAGAGGCCCTGATAGCATCCCAATTTCTCTTATTTCTAACTGACTTGAAGTATTTCTACCCCCAATTATCCATCTATTTAATTTCTCTCTACAAAGTGGAGTATACCCGTCTCTTTGGAAGTGTGCTGTAACATATGTCCAGTGCCAAAAAATAAAAACCCCACTAGCTGTAGTGACTTTAGACCAATAAATATCCTTTGTGCCCTTAGTAAAGCGCTTGAGAAAATAGTTCATGAACAAGTATGTGAATACCTAACTAAATTTAATATCTTCAATCCTTACCAATCTGGGTTTAAAAAGGGTCATAGTACCACCACTGCATTGTTAAAGGTCAGCGATGATATACGCTCAGCTATGGACAAGTGTCAGCTTACAATCCTATGTCTTTTCGATTTCAGTAAGGCTTTTGACTGTGTGAACCACAATATACTTCTTGCAAAGCTGAAATCTTTTGGCTTCTCTCAGAGTGCTCTTTCCTGGTTCAAATCCTACCTTTCCATGCGTACACAGAGAGTGGTCCTCGCGGATGGCTCCTCCTCAGACTGGAAATCGGTAGAAAGTGGAGTACCTCAGGAATCTGTCTTAGGTCCACTATGCTTCTCGCTATATATAAACGATGTTTCTAATGAATTCCGAAATAGTTCTGTTCATATATACGCTGATGACCTCCAAGCCTATTTTCACCTCACACCTAACACTGCATGTGATCGTATAAATCTGTTTAATGAAGACATTGACAGGCTTTGTGAATGGGCCCAAAATCATAATCTTAACTTGAACATATCTAAAACACAACTTATATCCATTGGATATACAAAACTTCTGAATTCAGTAGATTTTAATTCACTACCACCCATCAAGATACTAGATAATAATATTAAATATAGAAACACTGTCAATAATCTCGGAGTGATATTTGATAGAACACTGTCGTGGGCGGAGAATACATCTAATGTGGTAAGGAAGGTTGTATCATCTATGCATCTCCTGAAAAGAACTGTTTCTTACACCCCTCCTAACATACGTAAGCTCTTCGTCCAAACTCTCATCTTTCCAATCATTGATTATGGCTCTGCTGTATACAATGATTTACCAGAAACACAGAACATCAAATTACAAAGAGTCCAGAATGCATGTGTTCGGTACATTCAGGATGTAAGGCGAGATGAACATATCACACCTTACTACGTGCAGCTGAAATGGCTGAAACTCCACGAGCGCAGGCAGTTATCAGTTGCCATTCTGACACATAAAATATTACATACCAAGACCCCGTTATATCTCTACAATGCCTTAACACCAATGCATTCTCTTCATAATCGAGAAAATAGATACACAAAATTAACACTCCAGATTCCTATACACCGAACCATGAAGTTCAATAAATCTTTTGTTTGCACCGCCTCACGCCTCTTCAACACCTTCGATTTATATAAGTTCGTCAACATTGCAAGCACTGCAGCTTCCAAAAGACATCTTTCATCCCGCTTCTTGGAGCAGTATACCTCTCACATTTGATTACTGTATTATGTTAAAATACTTTTTATAGTTCAATTATAACACAAGGACAATAGCTGACAACCTGTCTACTTCAATAGCTCTTCTTGTACAGTATATGGTGTTTGTTTTTCGGGCTGATAGTCTGTATGCACTCTCACTCTTTTGTATATAATTTTTCCATTATCATTAGTAATATTATTATTATTGTATTGTTACTATATTTTTGTTACTATAAATGTTAGACTATGATTATTTATATTGTGAATGTAGGTGAAATGTTTTATTTTTATAAGCCCTAACCTTATTTTATGTACGGCGCTACTGTAAAGGAGCCCTTAAGCTCTAAGTGTAACAGTGAAAATAAATCAAATCAATTCCTTACTCTGTCCATTCTTGTCACTCCTACCCTACTCCTCTGGAACTTCATCTCCACTGCTCGTATTTTATTCTTGTCCCTTGCTTCATCACCTATGTTTCTGAATCATATGTCAAAATAGGCACAAAGTTGGTCTTGTAGATGATTCCTTTACATTTTTGTGGTACATCTTTATTCCATAACATCCCCCTAACACTCTTGAAAAATCCATCTGCGCAACTTCCCCTTTCATTTATTTCCATCCTATTGCCTCCCTTTTCTTCAATTATGCTTCCCAAGTACCTGAAGCATTCTACTTTCTGCAACTGCTGTCCTCCAAGTGTTATGCCCATATCCAGTCTGTTCTTCTTCCTCGTTGTGATGACCACTTCACTCTTTTGTGCTGAGACTTCATCCCATATGATAACACTACCTTCTCCCACTCATCTAATTGCTCTTGTACTTCTTCCTCATCCTCTCCCCATACCAGAAGGTCATCAACAAACAACATTGCCTTCATTTTCCTTTCCTCAATGCTATTTACCACTTCTCGTATGATTTCATCCATCACCACTATAAATAACAGGGGTGAGAGGGCACTTCCCTGTTTCAGACCACTCTTCAGTTGAAACCAATCCGTTCTCTCTCTTCCCACCTTTACACAGCTTTTGATTCCCTCGTACATTGCTTTCACTCTTGCCACTGTCTCCTTGTTCACTGCTTTTGCTCTCATTGCTTCCCATACCTTGTTTCTATTAATACTATCATATGCTTTCTCAATATCCAAGAAGGTCATCACCAGATCTTTCCCATATTCATAATGGTGTTCTTGTAGCTGTCTTACTGCAAAGATGAGGTCAACTGTTGACCTTCCTGGCCTGAATCCATACTGTTCTTCCCTCAGCCCATCTTCAACTTCTGTCCAAATTCTTCTCTCGGTACCTTCTCAAATATTTTGGCGCTGTGGCACGTGAGTGTAATTCCCCTGTAGTTCTTGCATTCCTTCCTACTTCCCTTTTTAAATATGGGTATTATTATCCCTCTTTTCCAGTCCTCTGGTATTTTCTTCTCCCTCCATATCACTTTCATTACTCGAAAGAGCCACTGTGTTCCTATCACCCCTGCAGCTCTCACCATCTCCACACTCACTTCGTCTATTCCCGGTGCCTTTCTCCCTTTCATCTTCTTTAATGCTTCCTCCACTTCTTTCCATGTCAATTCCTTCTCTGAAATGTCTTGGTCACTGTCTGTTTCTTCCTCCACAATGTCCACTACGCTGGTTTTAGTTGGATTTAGGAGTTCCTTGAAGTATTCTCTCCAGATAGCCTTTACTTCTTCCATATTTTCAACCTCCTTTCCATTCCTGTCCACCATTCTGACATTTTCCCCTGTATCTCTTCTCTTTGCCTTTATCATTCCATACAACACTTTCTTACTGCCATCACAGTCCTCCTCCGTCATTTCTGTCCATTTCTCCAGCCATTTCTTTTTCTCTTCCTTCACCACTTCTCCTGCTTCTTTCTTCCGCTCTTGGTATTCTTCTCTTATTCTGTCTGTCCTCTGTTTGAACCATTTCCTGAATGCTTCATTTTTATTTTTCACTGCTTCCTTAGTTCTGGGATTCCACCATGGTGTTTCCTTCCACCTTCTCTTTCCACTAGTTATGCCACACACGACTTCCGCTGCTTCTACCAACACGTCCTTGAACCTATTCCATTCTTCTTCACCTGTTTTCGGATCATCCTTCGGTAATTTATTCCTCACTAATATCTGGAACATCTCCTTATAACCTCACTTATCCACCACTAATCCTGGCTACCCCCCAATGACTTTCACTACTATCCCTTGCTAAGCAAAAATCTTAGTATCGAAGAAATAGAATAAAATGGACAAAGTATCACACATGGAAATGCAAACTTTATTTTTATTTGAACATAGGGAGGGAGAATGCATCAATTAGGGAATGAGTGATGATGCTGAAGAGCACATCTCACAACATTTGTAAATACAAGCGAGTACGTACAGGGCGCCCGGGAATGTTCTCCGCAGTGGCTACGTACATCTGCGAGAGGTTGCGTCATGAGTTTAGTTGGCAGCAGAGTGTCCTTGATAGGGTGAAGGCCACATGTGTTGGCTGTGGGCTGTCAAATTCGTCAGTGTGTATTGCAATAAGCCAGCATGTGTGTCATCAGCACTTCTAGTATCAGTTATGAATGGCTGTGGTGAGTATAAAGTTTACTATTTGTTATATTACAAGCGACAGCCGTGCTGCCAACGTAACTGGTGACGTAACCTCTCACAGCAGCTTATAGGCACTACGGAGAACATTCCCGAGCGCACTGTATTATTCACATATTTCACAAATGAAATGTGTTTAAAATAAAACTAAGACGACTGTCGCAAACACCACTTCGAATCGCAATACAAAGGATACTAAACAAAATAATGCAGGCAAGATACGAAACCTTAACTTTCATTGGCAGATTTTAAACTTGGTGCTCCTACTTGGCCAATAGTGTGGCATCTTCTATTGGATATCCGGTGAAACCTATTGGCTACACAATTCGATATCCTGCCCAATCGCGTACGCGGTACATGTAAGCAAAATGGCGGTCATATAGTCTGAATAACAAAATAATATAAGAAACATATTTTTGTCATAAAAGAGAATGAATTTCAGTTGTATTTTATTTTTATTTTTTTAAGAATTTGTCAATTTCCAAGAATGTTGTAATTTGATGCCCATAATTAAGGAGGGGTACTATAAGCGATTTCCAAGAATTTTGTATTCTGGCTCTAGAAAATGAAGAGAGGTACTATAGGCGAGGGGGACCTATAGCCGAGTAAATACGGTATTTTGAATTTTCTTTTATAAATATACGCTCAGAGCCATAAAAGCATCTGCTCGGGAAGGGTTGATAAGGCAAAACTGAGAAATAGTTCAATGCTTATCTATTTCTAACAGGAAACACAGTTATGCTTATCATTGAGAGCGATAGAACACACATAGAACTAAATGACACCATTAATTCCAGGAAGACAAAAGAACTCACCTCTTCTCCAAGAAGGTCTTGCCATTAATGAAGTTCTTGCCCATGGCTGTGGCCTTCCAGGCGAAGTAAGCACCAGATGGATCACACTGGTACAGGTGCGGTTTACCATTCTCCCAACCACACACCAGTAACGACACACCAAAAGGCCGAACACCGCTGCAAACAATACATAGTGAAATGTTAATTAGAGTACCTTCAAGCTACTTTTTGATAGAACTACAACTAATGACTGCCTGTTTCCATTTCTTGATGGATGTAGTATTTTTGCATTTGTATTTTGGCACAGGCTAGAGTAAAATGTGACTTTTCACCGATGTCTCAGTCTCATTCATGGCTGAGATTATATAGAAGCTCCCGAAATATGAGTGGTGCTGAGTAATGCCATTTGGGGAAAAACTAGTGCCTGTGGATGCCGTGAAAGGTTCTACTCATAGGAATTTGATGTTTTTCAGTTGGTCATCATGATTGTACCCAATTGTGAAGAGTAATTCCTAAAGATACGAGAAAATAGCATTTTTAAATTGATTTTGTAGTATTTTCATTTTGAAAAATAGCATTTTGGAGAAATTTGAAATTTAAAAATTAGCATTTCATAGCATTTAAACGTTAATCACCAGGTACGATAAAAATTATCAGGTTCAAAATTAATATGCACGGAAACTAATTCAAACATGAGCAGGATTGAAAATATGGGTGTTTCTGATAAACGGCATAAGCATTCAATATATACTGCTCAAAAAAATTAAAGCACCACTTTTTTCAAAGGCCACCAAATTTTGAACAGTTGACCTACAAGCTCGAAATCTCAGTATGACGTTTGTCCGGACGCCTACCAAGCATATGCTTCAGCACAACTCCCCAACTTGAGTAGTTTCGGGGTAGCACCCCGAAAACCAGCCCATTTTCGAAAACCGCAAATTGAAGTTGGCGAAAAACGCTGCAGGACTTGTCGCAGGTTGCCAAAGCAGTCGAAAATGAATGAGTCTTGCTCTTAAAGGTTCCACAAACACGTAGAAATCGTTACATTTGACGTTTGGTCATTTCCAACCCCCTTCATCATCCCCTAAACATGGACTACCATTGGGGGCGTCTGAGAAGGTACCAGGTGTGTTGAACCATCTGAAAACCTGCACACCGTCCTCAGTTGCTGATTGCAGTAAGTTCTTAAGGCCTCCGGCAATGTCCACACCCCCTAACACCCTCAACTGGCATGGGACCAAACCACCCCCTCTCGATTCACCCCTAAGGAAGGTTTTAATCGAGATGTTTATCAGTGCTGTGAATGCGGGGGTCTTCCCCTACCGTTTCAAAAAAGGAGCTGTGCCTTTGTCACCACCCCTTCCCCTGCAACCCCTGTGTGTATGATTTTTCGAATCAGGCCCTTTTTAAGGGCTGAAACGAGGTCTTAATCGCTGAAAGGGCTGTAAAGGTCCTTAGAAGTAGTGGTCACACGAAATCAGCCCCTTCCGATCGATGATTGACATTCCGTCCCCGAAATTCGAAATTGTTGCACCCCCAACCCTCCCTGTCTGGACGCGTAACGCGTCATGGCAGAGTTTTCAGAGTTGGATGGAAATGAAGCTTATGGCCTGACATGGAGCCCAAAACAGCCGGTTGGATGGAAATTCATCGGTAGGGTGGGAAACGGGACCAAAAGGTTATCAAAAAAGTTAACAGCCTCTAATAAGTACACCAATGCATAGGCAACCCACATCACGTCATTTTTCTCTCATTGCCAAACTTTGTAACCTATTGCCGATCATAGGCAACCCACACGCACGAACGTGATGTGGGTTGCCTATGCATGGGCGTACTTACTGTAGGCTGTACACTTTTTTGATAACCTTTTGGTCCCGTTTCCCACCCTACCGATGAATTTCTATCCAACCTGCTGTTTTGGGCTCCATGTCAGGCCATAAGCTTCATTTCCATCCAACTCTGAAAACTCTGCCATGACGCGTTACGCGTCCAGACAGGGAGGGTTGGGGGTGCAAAAATTTCGAATTTGGGGGACGGAATGTCAATCATCGATCGGAAGGGGTTGATTTCGTGTCACCACTACTTCTAAGGACCTTTACAGCCCTTTCAGCGATTAAGACCTCGTTTCAGCCCTTAAAAAGGGCCTGATTCGAAAAATCATACAAACGGGGGTTGCAGGGGAAGGGGTGGTGACAAAGGCACAGCTCCTTTTTTGAAACGGTAGGGGAAGACCCCCGCATTCACAGCACTGATAAACATCTCGATTAAAACCTTCCTTAGGGGTGAATCGAGAGGGGGTGGTTTGGTCCCATGCCAGTTGAGGGTGTTAGGGGGTGTGGACATTGCCGGAGGCCTTAAGAACTTACTGCAATCAGCAACTGAGGACGGTGTGCAGGTTTTCAGATGGTTAAACACACCCGGTACCTTCTCAGACGCCCCCAATGGTAGTCCATGTTTAGGGGATGATGAAGGGGGTTGAAAATGACCAAACGTCAAATGTAACGATTTCTACGTGTTTGTGGAACCTTTAAGAGCAAGACTCATTCATTTTCGACTGCTTTGGCAACCTGCGACAAGTCCTGCAGCGTTTTTCGCAAACTTCAATTTGCGGTTTTCGAAAATGGGCTGGTTTTCGGGGTGCTACCCCGAAACTACTCAAGTTGGGGAGTTGTGCTGAAGCATATGCTTGGTAGGCGTCAGGACAAACGTCATACTGAGATTTCGAGCTTGTAGGTCAACTTTTCAAAATTTGGAGGCCTTTGAAAAAAGTGGTGCTATAATTTTTTTGAGCAGTATAATAATGTGAATCGTACATTTGCTTAACTTCAGGTAAATACCATACAACAATTATTCCTTTTTCAATGAGGGCCAGGGATGAGGTGCATTGAATTTCTATTTGCCAGGAGGTTTAATGGTCAAATGGCACTTCTTGAATCCAACCTCATAAGACAAGTTATTAAAAGAAATTAATAGAACTTGGCAAGGAGTTAGTAGGGAAACCACATAAAAGGATTTCATAGACATAGCACAGAATTTGAACCAATTCATCCACCGAGTCCAGGACAGCTGGGTATTGTCGTCATTCCACCTGCCACACGGTAAACTTCACAAGACAAGCATTGTCGACTGACCGCAGCTCGCTTTATTCTAACAATCTGCGGCACCTTGGTATCAATGAACTAATTCAACTCTCCACTGGCCCTCGACATTCTCTCCATCTCGCTTGAGGAGTTAGCACCGTACCGGCAACACCAGCAGCTCTGGGTAATTTGAATTGCTGCACAACACCTGATATAGTTGTTGTTGTTGTTGTTTGAGTCTTCAGTCTTTTGACTGGTTTGATGCAGCTCTCCATGCCTCCCTGTCCTGAGCTAATCGTTTCATCTCTACATAGCTACCACACCCTACATCCGAGGCAATCTGTTTAACATATTCTAACCTTGGTCTACCCCTACAGTTCTTGTCCTCGACCCTTCCTTCCATAACTAAGCTTGCTATTCCTGGGTGTCTTAGTATGTGTCCTACTAACCTATCTCTTCTCTTCATTAGCAGTCGCCAGAAACATCTCTCCTCTCCCACTCGCCTTAATACATCTTCGTTTGTCACCCTACCTACCCATCTGATCATCATTCTCCTGTAACACCACATTTCAAATGCTTCAATTCTCCTCTTTTCTGCTGCACCAATAGTCCAAGTTTCACTTCCATAGAGCGCCACGCTCCAGACAAAGGCTTTCAAAAATGACTTCCTAATACCTAAATCTACCGTATATACCCGAATGTAAGACGACCCCGAATATAAGACGAGGCCTAGTTATCAACTGCCTCTTACAGATTTTTTCAAAAAAATACCCGCTAACTCATAACTTGCACAACATATGCCCTTAAGGTCGTGCTTTCATTTTTATAACGTCTCGTGTTATCGGAAATCCCTCTGCCCTCTTTTCCAAGACATACTCTATAATTTCTTTGTACAAGAATGGGAAACTTTATTAAATTAAGATACGTTGATCACTCAATTACTCCTCGTAAAACTGACTGGTTGTTCTTGTAAAGATTGTTTTAAAATATATTTCCGTATGCTTTCGAACATATAATTTACCGCTTAAAATGACGTGTATGCGTAAATCCTAACCTCAAAATGTACGCTATTCGTATATGCATGGTAATTAAACATAACAAACCATATTTTAACAGTCATTAACGCATTGATTTCTTGCGAGTTACAAGATGCCAACACCACATACTACTTTGCAAATAATAATAAAAATAAAAATTTTAATACCCTGAATATAAGACGACCCCAAATTTTTATAACACAAAAAGTGGGAAAAAACCTCGTCTTACATTCGGGGATATAAGGTATATTCGATGTCAACAGATTCCTTTTTTGTAGAAATGCTTTCCTTGCCTGAGCCAACCTACTTTTTATATCCTCTTTGCTTCGTCCATCACTGGTTATTTTGCTTCCTAAGTAACAGAAGTTTCCTACTTCCTTCAGCTTTTCACCTGCCAATTTGATGTCCATAGAGGTTTCTGATTTATTTCGGCTGCATTCTAGTATTTTTGTTTTACAATTATTAATTTTCATCTTGTACTCTTTCCGTAAGATGGAGTCCATACCATTCAAAAACTCATTCAAATCCTCAGGCTTGTCGGCCAAGATGACGATGTCATCAGCAAATCTCAGAGTAGAAATTATTTCTCCTTAAATCTTCACTCCCACTTTAATTTTTTCTCTAATTTCCTTCATTGCTTGTTCAATGTAAAGATTGAAAAGTATGGGTGATAAGTTGCAGCCTTGCCTAACACCTTTCTGAATATCAGCTTCTCTCTCATGTCCTTCAGCTCGAATGACTGCTGTCTGGTTTCTGTATAGATTGTAGATCACCCTCCTATCCCTGTACTTCATTCCAATAGATTTCAAAATGTCAAACAATTTAGTCCAATCAACGTTGTCAAAAGCCTTTTCTAAGTCTACAAATGACATGAACGTTCTCTTATCTTTCCTTATTCTACCTTCCAAAATCAGCCTAAGACTTAGTACAGCTTCCCTTGTTCCTACATTTCTCCTGAAACCAAACTGGTCTTCACCCACTCCCTTTCTATCTGGCTTTCAATCCTCTTGTAAATTATTCTAGACAGGATCTTTGAAGCATGAGTAATCAAGCTGATTGTACGGTAATCTTCACATCTGTCAGCTCCAACCTTCTTTGGTATAGGGATGATTACATTCTTCTTGAAATCAGGGGGTACCTCACCTGTCTCATAAATCATACACACCAAGTGAAATAACCTGATCAGACTTTCATCTGCTATGCAGTGTAGCAACTCAATCGGTATATCATCTATACCTGGTGCTTTGTTCCTGCTTAAGTCTTCCAAAGCTCTATCAAATTCTGATCTCAATATTAAATCTCTTTTCGCATCCTCATCAATTTCCTCCTCCCTTTCCATTACATGATTCTCAATCTCCTTTCCCTTATACAAACTCTCTATGTAAGCTTTCCATCTCTCAACCTTTTCTTCCCTATCTGTTAGAGGCTTTCTATTTGTGTCCTTAATATTACAGCACTTAGTCTTCTTTTCCCCAAATGTATTCTTAATCCTTCGATAAGCTGCGTCTACTTTTCCTAATTTCAGACAATTTTCTATACCTGCACATCTCTCTTTCAACCATTCTTCTTTCCCTTCCTTGCACTTCTTGTTGACCTCATTTCTCAGACGTCTGTATTCTGCTTTCCCCTTTTCATCTCTTACATTCTTGTGTTTCCGTCTTTCATCCATCAATTCTAGTATATCCTGAGTGATCCACGGTTTTCTACCCATTCTTTCTTTCCTACCAATGATTTCTTCTGCGGATTTTGTTATTTCATTCTTCAAAAGTGCCCATTCGTCGGCAATTGAAGTTTGTTTAGGGTTTTTTATTAGTCCTTCCTTTATACTCTTCTTGAATCTTTCGTTTACATCCTTTACATTCAGTCTGTCTATTGCCCACCTTTTTAGCTTTTGACTTTTCTTCAGTTTCTTCAACTTTAATCTGCATTTCATAACAACCAGATTGTGGTCAGAGTTTATGTCAGCACCAGGATATGTTTTACAATCCAAAATCTGGTTACGAAACCTCTGCTTGACCATAATGAAGTCGATTTGGTAACTCACTGTATCACCTGGTCTCACCCACGTGTATATTCTTCTATTGTGGTTATTGAATAAGGTGTTAGCTATGACCAACTCATGCTCGGTGCAGAATTCCATCAGTCTGCTTCCTCGATAATTCCTTTCACCTAATCAGAAATCTCCTACTATCTTCCCTTCTCTCCCTTTTCCTACCACAGCATTCCAATCTCCCATTACTATAACATTTTCATCACCCTTGACATACCTCAGTATTCCATCTATTTCTTCGTATACCTTTTCAACATCCTCATCATCAGCTTGACTGGTAGGCATATAGACTTGTACCACTGTGGTGCACGTAGGTTTAGTATTGATTTTTGCTACAATAATCCGTTCACTATATTGCTCATAATATTCCACCCGCTGTCCAAGTTTCCTACTCAATATGAGACCAACCCCTGCTTGGCCATTGTTTGATTTAGTGCTTATGACCCTATAGTCTCCTGACCAAAAGTCCTGTTCTTCCTGCCAGCGCATTTCACTAATCCCAACCAAATCCAACCTTAACCTATCCATTTCCCTTTCTACGTTTTCTAACCTTCCACTTCCTAGCAGACTTCTAACATTCCATGCTCCGATCCGTAGAATGTCAGATTTCCTCTTTGTCACTTCTGTGATGTTAACCCCCTCTCGAGTAGTCCCCACCCGGAGATCCGAACGGGGGACTAGTTTACCTCCGGATTGAAATTTTACAAGGGAGGAGGCCATCATCACATGTAATTATGCATAGAGAGGTGCATATCCTCGGGAATAGCATTACGGCTGAAGTTTCCCGTTGCTTTCAGCCGTGCAGCAGGACGCAGTGTAGCCATTATTTGGCTTATATTATCAATATCTTAACCGTCTATAAGACTAGTAAAGAACTGATTTATTCTGAAAGGCTGCTACTCCCTTTCAGAATAAGTAAAGAGCAATTCTACTAACAAAAATACTAACCTTCTACTAACAATTAAATACCAAAATTCTACAACGAAGGAAATAAAACACCTTAAGTTCCACCAACAACAAATACTACCACCAAAACAGTCCGTCACCAGGCACACACACATGCACCCTCACACATCACAGTCCACTGAAACAATGAACCATAACTAATAAACAATGCAACTGCCACCAGACACACTCACACACCACAGTCTAATAGAACAATGACCCATATCTAATAAACAAACCAACTACATACTTACAACTAAAACTAACTACATACTACATACTTACTACATGTGGTTTAGGTTGAAAACACAAAGTGCAATTGAAATTCAAAATACTCACAAACAGTCCGCCCCTATATTGAAAAACTTACTAAAAAGCAATTTAGATTGTCAATCCTTACAAAATGCAATCGAGGTTGAAAAACACTCACAAAATGCAACGTAGATCGAAAAGATTGCTGATTACTAGAGATGAGGGAAAATCGCAACTGCGATAAATGCGAATTTTACTTTTTTTCGTTTCTTCAACTATTTGTCAACTATTATGACTATGTATGTACAGAATTTGCGAAACTGAATATGCGGCAAAGTGCAATAACCGGGGGTTCTTGTGAATTTACCCCATAAATGCGGAAACTGCCCAGTTTACCGAAAAATATTGAATATTATATATATTCTTACAAACTTTTAGCGCCGCACTTTGTTTGCAAGTTCCTAGCAACGGAAATATCGACACAATAATCGACATTTGCAATAATCGATATCAACGAGTATCGATTATTGTCATGAAAACTCTGAAAGGAAACTACGAAATAATGAGGTAAAAAATCTTGTTCCATTTAATTTGCATAGGACTGCACTGCCAAATATGTTGTGTTAATATTAAAGGAAGGCTTACCCAGACTGTGTATACTCTTGCATAACCATGGCCACTCTCTGCACAAGCTGCACCGTAGGGATGGGCTCCCCATACACGAGGGAGTACTGCTGCGCCATCTTTCTCGCACGCTTCACTAGCAGTCGGTAATCAGGTCCCATACCTGAAACAAAAACCAAACGTTCACTTACAGTGCAATGGTTAGCATGTTTACCTAGTAACTCAAATCAGAAACTGATATTACAAGGCCGATATTCTTGAAGTTTTGTCTGTTATAGAGAAATTAGTAGTGTGGGGTGACAAAAGTTTGATGCTTTTCAGTTGGTCAACACGATTGTACCCAAATGAGATGGGTTATTCCCTAACCTTGGAAAAAATTACATAAGATTAATAAATACACTTGGATGACCAGTTTCAATCGCCAAGCGATCATCATCAGAACCATTACTCTTAAGACTATAAAATCTATGTCTGAAAATATGGGTGAAAATATTTACAATATATACACTTATTAACCCTTAGAGTGCCAGACAACGATATATCGTTGTTCCATATTTACGCCTAAAGTGCCAACAACGATATATCGTCGTTTGAACAGACCGCTCTTTTATACGTATTTAGTACTGTTGGATTTGCCAGGAGGCGGCACCATACGCGTTGATTCCACCGAGAAAGGATAGTAGTTTTTAACTACGTCGCTAGATGACGCGTAAGTTTCCTATTTCCGGTTCAGTGAATTTTAGAAATCTGTGTTCATCCGCGCCGTGTAACATCTATGACACATTGAGTAAAATGGCGTCGAGCGGGAGAAATAAGTTTGTTTGTTGACGGCGATGATCTGGCTATGTACGTAAATAATTTGAGTGAAGAGGAGGAGGATGATTACTCGGATGAGGAATTTAATGCTCCAATAGATGAGAAAGTGGAAAGTGAAAGCGGCGGGATTCATGTAAACATCCGACCGCGTGATTTTAGGCCTAAGGTAAATTACGATAGTTACAGTGATAATGACATTCAGAATGACAGTAGTAGCGATGACGACAACAAAAATATCCAGCAGTTTCACGATTTCCATGAAGTTCAGGTAGGACAAGATGCTAAATACCAACCCTCACCTGGGAGGTTAGGGGTAAATCCTGAAGCCTATATTTTTGTAAATATGTTTTCTGTGTGTTGTGTTTATCTTTAGTGAAGATAACTCCCAAACTATTGTACATACTAAAGTGATATTTCACGTGTTTATTCATGGGGAATGGGAGATTACAGAGAGTAAACATTACGTATCTGTGAGTTGAATTTCTAATTATGAAAATGAAAATCCACAGCCTGCTTCCAGTCTCCGACCGGGTCAGGAATGGAATGAATGAAGCCCCCATCTAGCGGCGAGGATATGAACTGTGCCGGCTGCCAAAGCCTGTCGCACTCCTCTGGGGCAATGATTACATGAATGACAGATGAAATGAAATGATAGTGGAGAGTGTTGCTGGAATGGAATTTTGACAGGGAAAACCGGAGTACCCGGAGAAAAACCTGTCTGCCTCCGTTTTGTCCAGCACAGATCTCACATGGAGTGACCGGGATTTGAACCACGGACCCAGCGGTGAGAGGCCGGCGTGCTGCCGCCTAAGCCACGGAGGCTCGTTGAATTTCTAATTATATTTTGTTTTATTTCGGTTTTTTATATTTTTTGTGTTTTGAAAATGTTCCAAAAATATTTTTATTTTGTATAAACATGAGCATGATAATGTTTAAGTGTAGTTCAGAAGTAAGTGAGTTCTCTAGTTAGCATTTAGGGAAAATTTCAAGCCATTCTGTTGGTTATTGTGAATTATATAGCCCTGAGAGTGTGAACCTACAAAATCCCCTAAATCAGTCTGGCACTCCTGGCATACTGTGAGCGCGCAGCCTGGCACTAAGGGGCTTAAGTTGCAGTATTAGTTGAGATAGACATAGATTTTATAGCCTAAATGTATTGGGTCTGATGATCGCTTGACGATCGAAACTGGTCGTCCAAGTGTATTTATTAATCTCATGTAATTTTTTTCAGGATTAGGGAATAACCCATATCATTTGGGTACATTTGTGTTGACCGACTGAAAAGCATCAAACTTTTGTTTACTAAGGCAACACTGAAAAAATGGCTTCAAACACCATAATGTGGGGTGAAACGAATATCGAACTATGCAGAGTTTCAGCCACCCGCCATTTACAGTGAGAATTGTAGGTAAACAACTAATGGCAACTCGTTTGGAAAACTGGTCTCGCGAAGAGATCCGCTCGATCTCTGTGAGTGAAACATGTAACCGCGGCCACCGAAGGCGTCATCCTCCTTCATGACAACGCGTGACCTCATACAGCCCAGAAGACAACCACGCTGTTGAAGCGGCTTCGCTGGGAAATCATTGGCCACTCTCCGTATAGGCCTGACCTCACTCCAAGCGACTTTCACCCATTTCCTCACTTGAGGGAGCACCTAGGAGGTCGACAATTTGCTTCAGACGAGGACATGGCTGAACACGCAAGTACAGTATTTTTTACCGGAAGGGAATATTCAAACTCGTCCCACAAAGTGCCTAATAAGGAGACTGATGATAAGTGTTGTTTTCAGAGGCCTATAATCTAGGTTATTGGGCCCTAATGGTTTGGGAGATGTTGAAAGATGAGATGAGAATGGAAACTATAACTGATACTAACTACAAACTTACATACTAGAAGAAGAAACGGTAAACAAATGAAGGATAAGGTAAATAAAGGGCAGGAAGAAAAGAAATGCCCTCAACCCTCGAAAAATGAGGATTGAGGGACTTGGAAGGAAGAACAGGCGAAAGGAAAGGGAAAGAGGAGAGGGCCCGCCCCAAGGTTAGAGGAAAAAGGGGACAAAACGGACCCAGCTCAGGAATCCCTCGGGGTAGCCAACTCCCAAACTCACCAGCAGTGAGCCCCTGAGGGTGTAGCAATATCCAGTGTGCACCATAAGTGGTGGGGCTACACACACCTCCTTGAGGGCCTTGAGCAGAAGGCAGCAGATAACATGAATAGAAAAAGAAGGCTGACCCCTTGCAGAAGGAGGGTATCAAGAAAGAAGAGACAAGGGCCAATTAAGACAGGAAAGTGAAAGACTCCCTAGGCCTCGGATACCCTAATACCGTCGGTGTCAGAAGAGAACAAGAGTTGACCAAGAGAGGTCGACAGAAAAGAAGATGGAGAGGAGTCCGGCACAAGTAAGTGGAAGCAATGCTGGACTCAGCAGGGGTCTCGTGGTCGCCAACCCACGGTCCACTAGATGTGAGCCCCTGGGGAGGAATATGGAGACTATGTCGAAAAATAACCTAATGTATGCTATATTGGTTGTATGCAATAAAATGAACATGTTTCACTGCAGGCTTTGTAACCTTGATTTCTGATCACCCTTCGTATAATGCACACTTTCTCCAGGAAAATAACGGCTCAAAAATTAGAAGCAATGACACAGTAGATTGAGCACAAATTATACTCGGAATTACCAATAATGATCGCTGACAGCTGTCAAAGCTAGCACGTGGGGAAATGCTGCGTTGCCACTGGGGTAGATCATGACTCATAAACATTCCAAGAGGCTTGCAGGAAGACACAAATACTGGGGAAGTTAGCCCCCCTGCCTGGCGCTCTAATGACCGTGACGAGTGAAGACACACTGAGTCAAACCATGTGCTTACTGCTGTGTCGGCATACATTGCAACATTGCTTGCTGTTGCTATGGACACCGTTACCCCTCTCGTCTCCACTCCTCACCTCACCCTTCAAGCGGACGACAGCTTTCACCGAGCATCTTTTCTAAATCAGGCTATAGGAAGCATTCCCGAGCACAGAGCAGTGACTTCTCTTTTAGTCTAGTGTACCCTTGCTGTGTCTATGTCTTTTACTCAGCTTACACAAATGCTGCTTTAATGAGCAGACATGCTTACATGAAGAAAATTGGTCATACCCAGATTACAACTGTATTCAACCTTGATAAAACACTACAAATGATCGGTGTACCTTGACAGTACATGAAAAAGTGACAATAACAGGACGAAACCTATATGGATTAGTCTAAATTGTTTTAATCAACATATTAAAATATCCCCATTTTGGCATTTTAACACATGGGAGATGGGCCTTGAGAAATCTAGGTATTCTTCACGACATCATTGGCGGTAATCCTACGGCACATCTTGACCCTGTAGTGAACTATGTGACTAGCACATTGAGTAGAATATTTGTAGATATGTGCCACATTCCGTTTATTCCCGGCATTCTTTTATTTAGTTTCAATACATAGGCGGTGGAGATGAAGTTTTTAAGAACTATGTTTCAAAAGACAAGGGAGGACAAAATAAAAAATGATGAAATACACCATCTTGTTCAAGTAGAACAATCTCTTAATGAGATCTGTGTTGAAGCCAGGCTGAAATGGTTTGGTCATCTCAAAAGAATGGACACACAAAGAACAGCTAGAGTGTGGTTTGAGAAAGAACTGAAAGGCAAGAGACCAAGAGATCGACCGAGGAATAGATGGATCGACCAGGTTAGAAATGATCTTGCAGGGAGAGGTCTGGATTTGCAGCAGGTCGTGGAGGGGGAGACATTCTTGGAGAGAACGAAATGGAGAGCGCTCGTTCACCGCACCCGGGAAACTTGAGCCGGTTCATGATGATGACATAGACTCTCTTCCTGCTGGTTCAGTCGATGACAAGATGGAGGGCTTGCATAATAAGATGATGAGATTTTAGAATAATTATTGTTCAAATGGACCAAGTTATAGTGAATTAGTGGAAACTGAATGTGAGTGTGATATTCAGGCCTCTCGGCGCGTAATATAACCAACATACATACCGTACTTTGATTGTTGACCAATCTAACCTCACATATACTGCATCTGCTGTAAGCTGACACTGCACATTCCCAAATACATCACACACTCGAGCACTCCTAGGGGTATTAGTGTATACTCATACCAATTTCTAAGATAATATTTGGGTTATTTCAGCAATTATGTATGTTTTTACAATCTAGTGCACTTTAATATTCTCAGCAGAAAAATGTCCGGTCCACAGGGAATGTGAGATATCCAGGCATCCGGTCTTCCATGTGTTACAAGCCGGACGTTTGTTTTATACGATCACCCTTGACCTTGAAGCTTGCAGGTGAGCATGTACACAATCACACTCTAGCGCTCATGCTTCACATTTGTCACCACCGGTCTGATGTAATGGAATTCCAGACTTGAGCACGTGAAGACAGTACAGTCCACGTCGAAGTATTGTGTGACGCGGAAGTACACGTTACATAGTTACGAACAGAACCCCATTATATTTGCCAATGACTGTACTTCAGCAGTAGCGTTAGATAGCATTATCAATCATCTGACCGCATAGGACAGCTGACAACAATACAGGTACTGTAGTAACTCACCTCCAGGCTTCCATTAAGATTTTTCACTCATCTAATACAAACGTCCAACCTGTATGAAACGTGAGGACCTTGTGATATGATATGAATTTATTAATGGACTATATTTTTCAATGCGACAATCCATTTTCCATGTTTTAAAATCAGAGTACAGTCTAGAGCAGGGGTCTCCAAACTTTCCAGCCTTAGGGCCATACTGATTACTCCAGTAAGTTCCGAGGGCCAAAACCATATTATCATTGTTGCCGGTGGTAAAAAGTGAAATAGTCCACTGATGAAATAAAAGTCCGAAAAAGTACGCAACGTTGAAAAAAGGCTGCAAATCGGACTAAAGTCTGCAAAACGGCAACACTGCATATTATTAATTTTCCTGTCATTATCTGTAATTTCTAGATTAGTCGTAGAGTACGAGCCATGAGGAGTAACATGACACGACATCTGGTGGACACAAGCGGAAATAGGTAGTACCTTCTTTCGCTAATAGCACGTACAGAGTAATCTCGTTGGTTCGAGAGAGTTCTGGTGTCTTCCACTCACTTCTAGATGGCAGTAATTGGAATATATAAGAAGGCTAGTTGCGCAACCACAAGTCAGTTCCTATGACACTGTTGTGAAATAAAATAGTGCGTACCTCCTTAAAACGTGTTTGTGCGTGTTTAAGTTTAAGACATCTTTGTAACAGTATTTTGATTTGAATTGTTGCTTTTGCGTGTGATTTAGTAGTATGGAAAAGAAGCAAAAAATTGATAGTGAATGCACAAAATTCAAAGATGAGTGGAACATTCAGTATTTCGTAATTGAGTCCAGTAACAAGGCGCTATGTTTGATTTGCAATGAAAGCATAGCCGTTCTCAAGGAATATAACATTAAACGTCATTATGAAACAAAACATTTTCAAAATTACTCAAAATATACAGGAAGTTTGCGGACAGAAAAATTCGAAGCTATGAAGCGCGGATTGAAATCACAGCAATCTTCATTTCCAAAACTCAAAACCGAACAAGAGGCTGCAACTCGTGCCAGCTTTCGTGTGGCTCTTGAAATTGCAAAACGTGGAAAACCATTCACCGATGGAGAAATGATCAAAGAATGCATAATTGCAGCAGCCGAAGAAATGTGCCCTGAAAAGGTAAATTTATTAAAAACTGTCAGTATGTCAGCAAACACTGTGGCTCGAAGGGTAGAAAACATCGCTGAAAATATATCCTCTCAACTGTTCGACAAAAATGGAGATGTTGAGTGGTTTTCATTGGCCTTGGATGAGTCAACGGATGTGTCAGATACTGCTCAGGTGTTGTTGATTTATATTCGAGGAGTAGATAAAAGCTATGAAGTGCATGAAGAACTTCTTGATATGTATGGTATTCATGGCACAACTACTGGTACAGATATTTTTAAAGGAGTTGAAATGGCCATTAATCAAAAGAACCTTCGATGGAAAAACTTGAAATGTATTACAACTGATGGAGTCAAAAACATGAGTGGGAAAGATAAAGGAGTGGTCGCTCTTGTGTCAAAGGCTGTAGAAAATGACGGTGGTTCAAAACCATTAGTCTTACATTGTATCATTCATCAACAGTCTTTGTGCGGAAAATGTTTGGATATGTCTGAAGTTCTGAAACCAGTCATATCAACTGTTAATTTTATGAGATCTTTTGGGCTGAATCACCGACAATTCCGACAATTTATTGAAGAGATTGGAGAAAATTACTTACCTTATCATACTGCCGTACGTTGGCTTAGTTGTGGGAAAGTCCTTCAGCGCTTTTTTGAACTTCGAGCAGTGATCGAAATTTTTTTTTAATGAAAAGCATCGCCCTCTTACTGAATTACAAAACAACGCATGGCTGTGGAAGTTAGCATTCTATGTTGATTTGACAAAACATGTGAACGAACTGAATTTGAGATTGCAAGGAGAAAACCAGCATCTTCCTGATTTATACACTAATATCAAATCATTCGGGAAGAAATTGATACCGTTTCAATCACAACTACGAAGTAAATGTTTTTCACATTTTAAAACATGTGAAATATTCAGCCACACCACTGAGACTGAGTTTCCTATCGATTTTGCAATCGAAACTTTGAGTGCTTTGAAAATAAATTTTGATACTCGTTTCTCGGACTTCGATGCCTTTGCGAATCAAATTAAGATTTTTCAGGATCCTTTTGATACTGACATTGAAACCCTAGCCCCGGAACTTCAAATGGAAATGATTGAACTACAGTGCAGTGATATAATTAAGAACAAATATCAAAACTCATATTTGTTGGAATTTTATAAGAGTCTTCCACTGACACAATTTGATAATTTGCATAAATTTGCTCGTGGGCTGTTTTCTGTTTTTGGTACTGTGCCCAACTCTAGGAATGGGTATTCCAAGTTTCAGACACCTAGATATCAAGGGAAAGGCTGTAGCCGCTTTTGAAAGTTCAGATATTTGAATATCGCGCTACATTGCTTCTCGAAGCATTTCGAAGGATGTTACCGATAGTTGGATGTCAAGTGACGTAGCGAGTAACAGCAGAGGTGGAGGCTATTTATTGATTAAATAGTTAACTATGGAGTAGAGACTTGAGACTGGGATCAGATTACTGGCACGGCCAAATGAAAGAGAATGCAATTAGTATCAAGTAAATCGGACCAGGGATTCAAGAGATATGAGGATTTCCAGATATCAGGCGATGACGCGTGACCCTGAGCGTTTTGAATAAAAGCCAGCTGGAACAGGCATGGTTAGTTCATTCTAACACAAGCACTTGGCAAGCAAGTTGCGTCTACGCTGAGCCAAGGCACATGGTTGCCGTATCTACGCAGAAGTTCTTTTCAAATCGTGATAGTCACGAGAAGTGCTGCGCAAACGAGTTGGAACTTAGTAAGTTTCTGGTGAGGAGAATCACTGAGGTGATTGATTTCTACAGACATTGGTGGAAATATTTATATTTCCAAAAGGACATATGCTAGACTTTGTCTAGGAAATAGTATTTTGTCACAGTCCAATAGTAACTTAATACTTGGATGTTTAAATCCATTTCAAGTCAGTTTTCATTTTTGTAACTAGTTAACCACTTCGATCTGTCAGTACACTGAAGACTAAGTCTATAACGGTGGCGTTCATTAGTCTACGCAAGGGAAACTGCAAGTTGTCTAGCGCATGGCAGATGGTGATATACAAACCATGCCCAGGGAACGATCTTCAGAACAGCCGTTAACTGCTTAGACTGTCAATGTTTTTCTTGTACTGATGAGATTACAGTGAGTTACGTTACAACTGACATATCTAAGAAGAGATCACTTAGATCTGACCCTATTTCAACAAACTGTTATGGCTTTGATAGAAGCTCATATTAAAATGGAACCACAGTTTATTCAAACGTCGAAAGATACTACCACTATGTCTGACTAGACGAATTGTGGGTCTACAATGGCGGCCGATACAAGGATTATACGTGCTTGTCCGATAGATCAAGAAATGTAAGCCACATTTGAATTATATTATGCTTAGCTAATTGGAACAAATTATTTTTCTGCAGATGACCAACACATTTTTTTCGTCGTATTTAAAGCTTGCAATGATTTACGCAAGACTTATTCGAGTTATTCTGAGTATTTTCAGCACTCAGAACAGTTTAGGATCGATGACCGAGCATTTCGAGCATTTATTTGAATTTTTCATATTTTAAGGAAATCACGGTAATCAGCCGATGTAACTGTAAAAGTTAAATTTATTTTTGTTGAGGAATGGATATTTTTTCCATATTCGAAGGTTCGAACATGTGGATTCTCACATAATGAGATGATAATTAAATAATAGATCGAATAATAATAATAATAATAATCCACTAATAATAATAATAATAATTTTCATAATTTTTCTAAATAATTCTTGGATATTATATTTTATAATAATCATATGTATTGAGAAAGAGCCTATGAAGTAGTTTAATCATTTCTAGTCTGGAACAGGAGATTTACCGAAGGAGAGTGGTTAGCGCAAGCCCGCATTCAACCAACATTTCAGTTCTGGTTGAACCGTTGATATTTGCATTGAGCAAAGTATATTTTTCATATAACACGGAGAGGCATGAAACGGGAAGCAAATGATATTTGTATCAAATAGGATATTTTTGTATTTATATAAAATCATGACGTAAATACACTCGAAAGTGAAATGAAGCTTTTCATATGTATGGTAAATTCACGGGTTGAACTGAATGGTAAAATAAAATAAACTTGTAAGTTTATTAATCTTCCAGTGTTGATAACAAGCAGAGGCTTGATTTATTGTATAAATTTTGGGAAGAAAATTTATGTGTGTGGAGTAGTTGAAATGCCATTCCCAGGTGCGCATGTTAAGTCGCAGGAATGAAGGTTTTTTCGAGCATCAATCAAATAGCAGGTTCGATGGCTCAGGTTTATAGTAGGAGTATTGGAGCCACACATTTCGTCGTATGAATAACCCGAAGGTTATTTCTTTGAAACCATCAGTTCTTGTTTCAACCTTGTTTTCGAATTCCATTTAGACTTTGATTTTGCTAGAACCCGGATTTGTCATGATAGTAGTTTATTCTTCTTCAGAGGAAGACCTTTGCCGTTGTTGTTGTTGTTATAATATTGTGTTCTTACACAAATAATAGAATGGGCCACTGCCAATTAAAAGTAATTCTTTAACCACGAATAATTTGAAGGATATTTTCAATCCTAGTGCCATGAACTAAATGAATTCATTATAAAACTACAATTCTTATTTCCGCATTCTGTCGAAGAATTGCAAGTTGTGAAAGTTACTAGAAATGGCCATGAATATAAATATTTTTTTTTATAATATTGTTTCCAAGTGGAAAATCTAATAGTTGAATGGTTCAACCATTTATTGATCAAGTTGATGATTCAGAAATCATATATTTTGTTTGGAACGTGAAGTTCATAATCGAGTCACTTCTCGAATGTTTAATGTCAGAAGAACAATTAATTGTTGTTGTGCTTCGCACAGTTCTTCGATGCTATGCTCAATGGTCAAATACTTTTCAGATGTTATTAATATGTGTTAATAATTTGTGTTGCTTCGATGATGATAATATTTTCAACGATATATTTTTGAAAACTGGAAAACAAATGAAAGTCTAAGAAATTCTATAAACATTTATTCTACGAGTGTTAATATCATGTAAATAGTCAAACAGTGATCAACGTTATTTCCAGTATGGACAATTAACTTTGAACTGGAATTAAATGTTAATAATTTTCGAACACAGTCCACAGGACTATTAATCGGACTTGTGTTTCCAGAAAGATTGTCAAATGTGTTTGGAAAATTTCTGTATATTGTGTGTAAATAAGGGTGTGGATCGCCACACGTGGAGTGATGCTGCTTTGAGCATCTTTGCAGTCAGATTTTAACTTTAAAATAAACTGAGATAATTTTACCAGATGTGTCTTACCCAATTAAATCTCCTTCTATCCTTATTGTTGCATTGAGCTAAAAATCAGTAAAGCATTTTTTATAAATTTGATGTCGTTTTTGCGATTCGCTTTAACCCATCTGGTGCTCCGGGATATTTTGATTCTCGTGCTGACTGATTATTGGTAAAATGCATATGTGGTCGTGCGGACTCCGGTCTAAACGGGCACAGTACTACTTATTTGTGTGAGAAGACCTTCTCCAAAATGAAGTACACAAAAAATGTTTACAGATCTAAATTAACTGATGAGCATCTTAAATCTCTTTTAATAATTGTTACAAGTAAAATTAGTCCACAACTACAAACTATTGTCAGTGGAAAATCTCAATTACATAAATCTCATTAGTATTTCATATGTCTGCATGTTATACATGTCTTTACTCATTACAATTCTGTGTTTCTTTATCCAACTTATCACAAAAACAATAACAATAAGCCTACAACAATGTTATGAGTAGTTAGCCTATGACCATATCAATGTAGATGTTATATTAATAATTATTCAACATAAAATTAGAATACTTCAGTAAACTAAATTTAATTTGATATAAAAAAAATATGTTCTCTAAAAGGAGTTTTCAAGTATGCTAGCTCTCCGCGGGCCGGACAAAATCTGTCCGCGGGCCGGATGTGGCCCTCGGGCCGTAGTTTGGAGACCCCTGGTCTAGAGCATCGAAAATCCAAACTAATTGGGACTGGGGGATTCGAATTTCTGATTTGTTCGGATTTTCGAACATAACCTAGAAATTCCTAGTTACTCTAAAAATGTTAAATAAAAATAAACCCTTTTTGTACTTACATATGAACATACATATTGTACTTTGATTTACAGTGAAACCTCTCTATAACGGACACCTTTGTGACCGTAAATACTGTCCGGTAAAGAGGGGTATCCACTATAGAGAGGGTTAGAGAAGATTATTGCAATTTGGCACATGTACTTACATGGAAACGTAGGGTTACGGGGTGTAAAACAGTCCAGTTTTGTCCGCATCTAAAATGATTTCCGGCGAATAGCCGTCAGTGATGGAAGACAATTTTTCTTCCCAGCTTGAAACAATATCCATATCAACAGTGGAGGATTCTCCGCAAATTGCTCTTAATTTTATATAGTGGCACTTTCTGAAGTTCTCGAGCAACTGTTCGAGGCTTTGAAATCTCAGATACCTAATCCTGCCGCGAAATCCAATGCTTTGGCTTGTATCATTGGTCCGGACACAGGGACGTTCTGACTTCTTATTTTGCTGAACCATTCTATCACTGACTTATCAATAACAACACAATTACCACTTTGAAACTGTCTAACTTGCAGCTCATTACCATTAAGACGCCATACCTTAATTATCTCTTCTTGTTTTTTAACAATTTTTGCTGCCTGTGTCATTCCAATCTTAAACACTTCGCATTGTTTCCATACAACACATTCCTAGCGTTTGTGTCTACTTTCTCTTTTCAAGTTAAACTTTTACGAGAAGACATTTCAAATGCACTCACTTGCTACAGTGAAGTACAGGTCCTACAATAGATATCAGAAGTTTCACGGTAAAACAGACCAGATAGGGAAAGTATGAATTCCCTTATCCCGACCATTTTAAGTTCAAGAAAACAATGAAAGCGATACCGTTAGGCCTAGGTTTATTTTTGGAGCAGAAGATAAGAGGATGGAAGGTCAGCGCTAACTGGCTTCCAGGAAGCACAGGGTGTGTCGAAAGTACATTAACACAACACAGTGTTCATACAGGATTAACCTTCGGCGGGCGGAACCATATATATATGCTCCGTTTTTTGTCCACCACGGGCGGAATCATATATATGAGTCGTCTAGTATCAAAACCGGCCAAGTCACTGAAGGCATATTTTTCAGTATGGATGAAAAACCTCTAGAGACAAAGCAATGGTGGTCACAAAAGATTTTATTGCATAGTTATATCCATAATGGTTTAATATTTAAGTTCTGCTATTTTGAGAAATCTGATTCATAATGAACCCTTCTTTTTTGCTAATATTAATTTTGACTTGGCCGTTTTTGTTGCAATTTGGTATAATTTTAGTCCTTTTTTGTAAAACTTTTCTTTTTAAATTCCTAATTCCAGTGAAAAAAGGCAATTAAATTAAAATAAATTGACATTTTAATTACCTGTTTTATTGCAATAAAAACGAAAGCATTCTGCTTAAATTGGATAGTAATATATGAAGATGAACATCAGAAAGCTGAGGAGAATACAAAATAGGTATTATATCATTAAAAGTTAGTAGTTCACTAGATCTTGAACACAGTAAAAGAAAATGAGTCACTTATGTTAATAGAATCATTATTAAAATAGGAACAATATACACGTTACACTACACAATAATGACAAAATACGAGCACACAGGAAATACAATTGCTTTCGCGCCAATGCGGTAAGAAGCCCGCGAATACGGAAGTCAGTGTTGCAAACGAACAAAATACAAATTATTATGACTTCGATGAGTAAACAAAATAAGGAACAAGGTTGCCTACTGATATCACATTCATGCGTAATCTAACAACGCTAGATTCCAGACAGTAATGCTGCGACATGAAGATTGCTACTCGTTCTTTGACATGGCCGGTTATGAAAGCACAGCCTGCATGACTTGGCCCATTCTGTTGCACGACCAAGAATTCAGTGCTGTGTAACATGAAGACATGGACGATTTTGAAGCATATTCTTGTTTCGCCTGATAGTGCTGTACTTCTACTTCAAATTGATAACCATAACTCATTTTCGTAAATTTTGTGACTTGGCCGGTTTTGATACTAGACGACTCATATATGTTCTGTTCAAATAGCGTGCTGTAGAGGTCAATGAAGTACACGAAAGTCCTCATAAATGGCAGGAGCTGCTTATTTCAACCTTACTTGCGTGGGGAATCCCCTCAGCATATCGGTAAGATGTTTTCCTGGTAGTGACAGCTGATAATTACGTATGTTGCACGATGCAGTATTTTCGTGTCGTGGTATTTGCCTTATTTTATGGTTTGGGATATAATGGCATCTGAAAAACGAGTTAGTGATGTTGAGATAGTCTCAATACTTGATTATTCAGATGAAGATTTATCAGATTTTAGTTATAATGACTCTGAAACGGAAAATTCTTCCTACAGCTCATCTGAGAGCAACAACGACATAAGCGACACAGCTGGTGAGCGAGCAGATAACTGGACAGACGTGAGAAATAGGGATTGCGGACCAACAAATACCATCCCCATACAGAACATTGATCAAGGGCCAATATTACCAACAAGTTTTGATGTAGACACACACCCTGTAGATTTCTTTTATTTGTTTTTTGATGATGAAGTAATTGAAGATATTCTTTATGAAACCTTGAATTACATTCCCGTGGTTTCCAATTTTCAACCCCGGCAAATGCTAGGACAATACCATCTAATAGGACACGATTGCTTCCTTCTAACTCCTTGTTCAGTTTCACTTATTTTCATCAATTTCACCTTGCATTACCTACTCTTTGTGGTCTATGTCAGGAAGGGTATCTGGCCGTAAAACCATTCATCGCATTCCAACCCTGAACCCGTAGAAATTTAATAGTAAGGAATAGACATACAGTGAGCAACAAAATATGAGATCTTCAAGTGCAGTGTCCCTTGTGCCGTTCTTCAATTGACAAACAAGACACACCAAATTTTACATTGTCTTCAAACCTCTTCAACGATGGTTCTCCAATCTGGGGAAAGGTATGTAGATACTTTAAAGCATATTTGCATGATTTTAGTAACTTTTGAACAATTTGTATGGAATTTTTGTTTTACAAAATAATGTGCCGCCTATAGCCATAAACTACTGCCGCCCGCGAAGGGTTAATAGACCTACAGAGATGCAATTTCTATTCAAAGCAAGTGTCCTCTAAGACAGGTTGGTTGAATTTTTTAAATGCAGCCGGGGTGTCCGTGTCCATAATAGCGAGTGTCCGCCTTAGAGGAGTGTCCATTAAAGAGAGGTTTCACTTATTTGTATCTTTAAATCCAGAAAAATGCACACACGTTACGAAAACAATTCACTACATATTTACAAATTGTGCGTATGACTTGACCATGAAGTCGGTGGTCGACTATATACTGTATGAGAAAGAACTAAATAAGAACATCACGGACATCAAGGTTATACCATCGGAGAACCTGGATAGCGACCATCGATTGCTGGTAATGAACCTGAGAGGGAGTAAGGAGAAGATAGGGACTGAGAACCAGGAAAGACATATAAGGATAAGGAAACTGAAAGAAGGGGATACAAGGGTCGAGTACCTCAAAATGGTAAAGGAAGGAATTCCAACAGATGAAGAAAGAGACGTGGAAGAGGAATGGGCTAGATTTAAGAAGACACTAGTAGGTGCAGCAGAAGCAGTATGTGGGAGGACAAGTAGTAAGAAGAGGTGGAAGGAAAACACCATGGTGGAATGAGAAGACAAAAGATATAGTAAGGGAAAAGAATAGAGCCTTTAGGAGGTAGTATCAAAATAGGACGGTAGAGACAAGGGAAGAGTACCAGGAAAGAAAGAAGGAGGCGAAGAGAGTAGTGGCTGAGGAGAGAAGAAAGTGGATGGAAGAGTGGACAAAGATGATGGAGGATAGTGAAGGTACAAAAAAGGTCCTGTATGGGATGGTAAAAAATAAGAGGTGGAAGGATCCTAAGGATTATGTTAGAATGGTGAACAAAAGGGCACAAGAGATAGAAAATAGGGAAGAACTGAAGAAAATGTGGAAAGAATATTTTGAAGAACTTCTGAACCCAAATGGAAAAGATGGTGAGGAGGAAGAAATCGGAGAAATCGGGGAAGAGAAAGATGAACTGCAAACAGAAAAGGACTTATTATATAAATAATTCATGCTTTTGGGCTAATGCCGTGTGTATTTTAAATTTAAACCATACGTTTCGGAGAAACCTTGCCTCCTTTTTCAATGGAAATAAACAATGTGGCCAAAGAAAGTATATCAATGAGATTACAAAAAATATAGATAAATTCCTCTGTTCGTCACCAGAGAGCAGCTGCCAGAAATTACTGTATGGACCTTGGTGGAACGGCGGACAGAGAAGTTAGTAACGAGAAGGTAAAGGGGGCGGTGTGAAAATATAGAAACTCCTCGAAGAATGAGGAGGGGAGGGGAGGTGGGAGGGTTAGATGGAATAAGGAAACATAAACAAAAGGGAAGTGTATCTGAACGATAGCTAATGTCATACAGTCAACGGCGAAAAAACAGATGGAAACTCCTCCAGTGGCGAACAAAGGAGATCAAATCCAGGCTCTGAGCCCTAGAGGGAAAATGTACAATTTTAAATATGTGAAGAACAGAGAGACTGAGAGGAACTATCTCCCTAGATCCTTAATAACTGGTAGCCAAGTGTCACTTAGCTGATATCCAGTGTCTCTGTTAAAATTATTGGGATTTTTACGAATCTCAACTGCCTCCCTTATAATTCTAGACCAGTTGTGCTTAACAAGGGCAAGCGCATGAGCATCCTTGAAACATACATCGTGCCCTGAAGACAGGGCATGTTCAGCTATAGCTGATTTGTCAGGTTGGTTTAGACGGATGTTCCTTTGATGCTCTTTGATGCGAGTTGCAATGGACCGTTTTGTTTGTCCAATGTAGACTTTTCCGCAAGTACATGGGACTTCATACACCCCAGGTTGTAGTATTGGGGACAATTTATCTTTGTTTAATGCTAAACGTTGACCAATTTTCGTCATAGTGCCGAAAACTGTTTTTATCTTGTGCTTGCGGAGAATCTTAGCAACGCGGTCAGTGGTGTTGAGAATATAAGGGAGGTAAGCAGTTCCTCTCATGTCGGAGCTCTGAGAAGGTTGTCTATCCCTCCTTCTGGGATGTAGGGACCTATATATTGTGGATGTGGGAGTCCGCATGTAAATAACGGTTAGTGTGAGTTGGCTTACGGTAGACGCTGTGCCCCATGGAGCCATCCGCTTTCCTCCTCACAAGAACATTCAAAAAAGGTAAGCATCCACCTGACTCTAGCTCCATTGTGAAGTGGATTGAAGGATGCAGCTGATTTAGGTGGTTCAGAAAGTGGTTCAGTTTCTCAGAACCCTCCTCCCACACCACGAACGTATCATCCACATACCTCCACCAAATCACAGGTTTGAAAGACACCGAAGATATTCACAATGGAGCTAGAGTCAGGTGGATGCTTACCTTTTTTGGATGTTCTTGTGAGGAGGAAAGCAGATGGCTCCATGGGGCACAGCGTCTACCGTAAGCCAACTCACACTAACCGTTATTTACATGCGGACTCCCACCACCACCCAGCACAAAAACAAGGAATTATAACAACTCTAGCCAAAAGAGCGGAACGTATTTGTGAGGCATCAACTCTTCAGAAAGAGTTACATGCCTTACAAACCATGTTTAAGGGTAATGGCTATAATGAATCCACAATATATAGGTCCCTACATCCCAGAAGGAGGGATAGACAACCTTCTCAGAGCTCCAACATGAGAGGAACTGCTTACCTCCCTTATATTCACAACACCACTGACCGCGTTGCTAAGATTCTCCGCAAGCACAAGATAAAAACAGTTTTCGGCACTATGACGAAAATTGGTCAACGTTTAGCATTAAACAAAGATAAATTGTCCCCAATACTACAACCTGGGGTGTATGAAGTCCCATGTACTTGCGGAAAAGTCTACATTGGACAAACAAAACGGTCCATTGCAACTCGCATCAAAGAGCATCAAAGGAACATCCGTCTAAACCAACCTGACAAATCAGCTATAGCTGAACATGCCCTGTCTTCAGGGCACGATGTATGTTTCAAGGATGCTCATGCTCTTGCCCTTGTTAAGCACAACTGGTCTAGAATTATAAGGGAGGCAGTTGAAATTCGTAAAAATCCCAATAATTTTAACAGAGACACTGGATATCAGCTAAGTGACACTTGGCTACCAGTTATTAAGGATCTAGGGAGATAGTTCCTCTCAGTCTCTCTGTTCTTCACATATTTAAAATTGTACATTTTCCCTCTAGGGCTCAGAGCCTGGATTTGATCTCCTTTGTTCGTCACTGGAGGAGTTTCCATCTGTTTTTTCGCCGTTGACTGTATGACATTAGGTATCGTTCAGATACACTTCCCTTTTGTTTATGTTTCCTTATTCCATCTAACCCTCCCACCTCCCCCCCTCCCCTCCTCATTCTTCGAGGAGTTTCTATATTTTCACACCGCCCCCTTTACCTTCTCGTTACTAACTTCTCTGTCCGCCGTTCCACCAAGGTCCATACAGTAATTTCTGGCAGCTGCTCTCTGGTGAAGAACAGAGGAATTTATCTATATTTTTTGTAATCTCATTGATATACATTCTTCGGCCACATTGTTTATTTCCATTGAAAAAGGAGGCAAGGTTTCTCCGAAACGTATGGTTTAAATTTAAAATACACACGGCATTAGCCCAAAAGCATGAATTATTTATATAATAATCCGGGCCGTGAAAGCCTTAATATGCAAATTAGAAAAGGACTTAACATGGAAAGAAGTGGAAGATGCAATGAACAAGATGAAAGGAGGGAAGGCACCGGGTGTGGATGAGTTGAGTGTGGAGATGGTGAGAGCAGCAGGAGAGGTGGGGATACAGTGGTTGTACCGAGTGATGAGGACAGCATGGAAGGAAAGGAAGACCCCAGAGGACTAGAAAAAGGGAATAATTGTCCCGATCTTCAAGAAAGGTAGTAGAACAAATTGCAGAAACTATCGGGGAATAACACTGCTGAGTCATTGTGCAAAGATCTTCGAGAAAGTTTTGGAAAAGAGAATTAGGACAAGGATAGAAGGAGGGATGAGGGAAGAACAACATGGCTTCAGAGCAGGAAGGTCCGCAGTGGATTTGATTTTTGCTGTAAGGCAGTTACAAGAACAGCACTACGAGTATGGAACGGATCTACTGATGGCCTTCCTGGACATTGAGAAAGCATATGACAGTGTATGCAGAAACAAAGTATGGAAGTCCCTGGAGGATAGAGGAGTAGAGAAATGGACAATAAAGAGAATAAAGGAGATGTACAAGGGAAGCGTGAGCTGTGTGAAAGTGGGAGGAGAGAGATCAGACTGGTTGGAACAGAGAAACGGCCTGAGACAAGGAAGTGCACTGTCACCGTTACTTTTCATTGTGGTGATGGATGACATAATGACCTGAGTGGCACAAGTAATTGGGGAAGGAAAGATGAAAGCAATGGTGTTTGCAGATGATTTGATGATTTGGGGAAACAAGGAGAAGGAGGTACAGGAACAGTTGGACGTGTGGGAAGGAATAATACAAGGATATGGGATGAAATTTAGCATAAATAAGAGTGAGATGGTGATCACAACAAGGAAGAAGGAAAGAACCACAACGGGAATAACAATTGGTGGGGAACAGCTGAAGAAAATGGAGAGTTTCAAGTATCTGGGAAGCCTGATACAAGATAATGGAAGAAACTATAGAGAAATAAATGAGCGGGGGAGGCAGACGGAAGCATTTCAGAGGAGTGTGAGAAGCATGTTATGGAGCAAGGATGTCCCTCAGAACAGCAAAAAGATCATATATCGGACGTACTATATCCCTATCCTGACGTATGCCTCGGAGACCTGGGTTATGAAAGGAAGGGAGAAGAGCAAAATACAGGCCAGTGAGATGAGGTTCTTGAGAAGCAGTATTGGAGCTACAAAGATGGACAGAATAAGAAATGAGAGGACCAGAGAATTAATGAAGGTGGAACCATTACAGGATGGTATAGAGAAATCTAGACTTAGATGGTATGGACATGTAAAACGAATGGAGGAGAAGAGGATACCCAGGAGGATACACGAGACGAAGTGGGAAGGAAAGAGACCGAGAGACAGGTGGCTGAAGGGGGTGGAAGAAAGCGTGAAGAAGAGAGGAGAAGACTGGACAAGGGTGGGGGCTGAGAGATGGTGGGAAGACAGAAGACGTTGGAGAAGCTTGTGTTCCAAACAGACCCGGCCAGTGGCTGGAAAATGTGCAAGATGATGATGATGACTAGGAACACACTAATTTCGCGACTCGCGAAATTTACAAAAGTGTTAAATATGATGGGAGAAAGGCATATAGGATATGTGTTACGAATTTAAATGTAATTTGGAACACTATCTACTCGCGAAATTTTGGCATTTCGGCTCCATATACGAATTTTTAGGTTTACTCGCGAAATTTATTGCAACTAGAGAAATAATGCATTAAACCGTTATCCGACTTTTATTACAACCTTTTCAAGGCGTGGATGCGTAACATCAGTCGTATGTGCGGCATCCTACACCTAATTTACCTCTTGTAAAACGTTCAATTATTATGTTAATACATTTTAATTACCGTATGCCCTGGACAGTGACCACCGTCTGCTGGTCGCCAAGGTTAGAGGACTGAAGGAAAAGAGGAGAACTGAGAACCAAGAAAGAAGAATAAGAACATGGAAGCTGAAGGAGGATGGAAATAAGGAGAAGTTCCAGATATTAGTGAGGAACAAATTCCCGAAGGATGAGCCGAGAACAGGTGAAGAAAAATGGAATAGGTTCAAGGACGTGTTAGTAGAAGCAACGGAAGTCGTGTGTGGCATAACTAGTGGAAAGAGAAGGTGGAAGGAAACACCATGGTGGAACCCCAGAACTAAGGAAGCAGTGAAAAATAAAAATGAAGCATTCAGGAAATGGTTCCAACAGAGGACAGACAGAAGAAGAGAAGAATACCAAGAGCGGAAGAAAGAAGCAGGAGAAGTAGTGAAGGAAGAGAAAAAGAAATGGCTGGAGAAATGGACAGAAATGATGGAGGAGGACTGTGATGGCAGTAAGAAAGTGTTGTATGGAATGATAAAGGCAAAGAGAAGAGATACAGGGGAAAATGTCAGAATGGTGGACAGGAATGGAAAGGAGGTTGAAAATATGGAAGAAGTAAAGGCTATCTGGAGAGAATACTTCAAGGAACTCCTAAATCCAACTAAAACCAGCGTAGTGGACTTTGTGGAGGAAGAAACAGACAGTGACCAAGACATTAAGACATTTCAGAGAAGGAATTGACATGGAAAGAAGTGGAGGAAGCATTAAAGAAGATGAAAGGGGGAAAGGCACCGGGAATAGACGAAGTGAGTGTGGAGATGGTGAGAGCAGCAGGGGTGATAGGAACACAGTGGCTCTTTCGAGTAATGAAAGTGATATGGAGGGAGAAGAAAATACCAGAGGACTGGAAAAGAGGGATAATAATACCCATATTGAAAAAGGGAAGTAGGAAGGAATGCAAGAACTACAGGGGAATTACACTCACGTGCCACAGCGCCAAAATATTTGAGAAGGTACTGGAGAGAAGAATTCGGACAGAAGTTGAAGATGGGCTGAGGGAAGAACAGTATGGATTCAGGCCAGGAAGGTCAACAGTTGACCTCATCTTTGCAGTAAGACAGCTACAAGAACACCATTATGAATATGGGAAAGATCTGGTGATGACCTTCTTGGATATTGAGAAAGCATATGATAGTATTAATAGAAACAAGGTATGGGAAGCAATGAGAGCAAAAGCAGTGAACAAGGAGACAGTGGCAAGAGTGAAAGCAATGAACGGGGGAAGCAAAAGCTGTGTAAAGGTGGGAAGAGAGAGAACGGAATGGTTTCAACTGGAGAGTGGTCTGAAACAGGGAAGTGCCCTCTCACCCCTGTTATTTATAGTGGTGATGGATGAAATCATACGAAAAGTGGTAAATAGCATTGGGGAAAGGAAAATGAAGGCAATGTTGTTTGCTGATGACCTTCTGGTATGGGGAGAGGATGAGGAAGAAGTACAAGAACAATTGGATGAGTGGCAGACGGTAGTGTTATCATATGGGATGAAGTTCTCAGCACAAAAGAGTGAAGTGGTCATCACAACGAGGAGGAAGAACAGACTGGATATGGGCATTACACTTGGAGGACAGCAGTTGCAGAAAGTAGAATGCTTCAAGTACTTGGGAAGCATAATTGAAGAAAAGGGAGGCAATAGGATGAAAATAAATGAAAGGGGAAGGTGCGCAGATGGATTTTTCAAGAGTGTTAGGGGGATGTTATGGAATAAAGATGTACCACAAAAATGTAAAGGAATCATCTACAAGACCTACTTTGTGCCAATTTTGACATATGGTTCAGAAACATGGGTGATGAAGGAAAGGGACAAGAATAAAATACGAGCAGTGGAGATGAAGTTCCAGAGGAGTAGGGTAGGAGTGACAAGAATGGACAGAGTAAAGAATGAGAGAGTCAGAGAGATGGTAAGAGAGGAACCAGTGCAAAATAGAATAGAGCGATCTAGGCTACAATGGTATGGACATGTGAGGAGGATGCAAGAGGAGAGGATACCGAAGAAGATGTTTGGAATGGAAATGACGGGAAGGAGGCCAAGGGGAAGACCAAGGGACAGATGGACAAAAGGAGTTAAGAAGAGTGTGGAGGAAAGAGGAGTGTGCTGGGACACAGTAAATGACGAGAGATGGTGGATGGACAGGAAACGATGGAGAGGCTTATGTTCCAAGCAGACCCGACCAGCGGTTGGAAACTGCTCAAGATGATGATGATGATGATATACCCGAATACCCGCCCCCTCATTTTTGAATGGAAATTTAAAAAAAAACTTATTTTTATTTTTGTCACTTTTAAACAAATGTATACTATTAATACTCTACTACATATCATTAAATAAAACACAAGAAGGTACACAATCATTTCTTAATAACCAAAATCTGTAGTATACATTTTAGCTGGATGCCATGCTACCGTATCACGCAACTCACAAAACTGTAAAACCCGCGCTTCTGCCTGAAACACCTGTTGACCTCGACAAAAAAGGCTACTCTCTCCCCCTACAGCATCGCTTACGAGTTCCGTGCCTCGCGTACTGCACGGTGGTGTGTAAGAAGCGTGCAGTATACAACGACTGAAAATGAGAAAAGAATAAGTTTTACGGCATCCTTCAAGTTGGAAGTGCTAGAATATGCCGCAGAAAATGGGAGTGAAAGCGGCGAGTAGTAAATATGAAGTGCAGCCGTGTATGATTCGTTATTGGCGTAACCAGAAGGATGAATTATTGGGAACAAAGAAAACTTGTAAGCCCTTCCGCGGTGTGTAAAAAGGAAAGTACAAAAATGTGGACATAAAAGTTCTGGAGTGGGTTCGAGAAACAAGAGACAACGGTCACGCTGTAAATCACGAAATGATGCCGCGTAACATGCAACACTGCGTAACCTTGACCTCGGCCTTCGCACTGCTGTCCTACTACACTGTAACCAGTCAGCTTTTAGAATGTTGCAAGAACACTTCCCAAGTCGATAGTTCTAGACCATTTGTCGAGGTCTTCGTCGCACGAAAATTTATCAGGATAGTTCACCATGCCACCGAAAGTGTGCTTAGATGAACGAATAAAACATTTCTCGCAGGACGGAATGAAGAGGTCTGGAGAAGTAATCCCCTGTAGCTTTTGCAATAAAAGAATACCTTGGGAAACTTCTGATGCCATAAAAAAGCACATTTCTAGCCGCCACCACGTGGAAGCAGCAAAGACACGCAAGTGGCAGACAACAATGTTCGAGGCAGCTGAATGTTCAAAAGGAGCAAAGGTACGTAACATTCAATTGTTATATTCTTGTGAATACTTTTATTTTGTTGCGGGTGACGCAATAACTGTGATCTGTTAAGGTACTTCCACACCAAGATGTTTTCGTCAACTTTGTTAATCATCATCATCATCAAATTCCAGCTCCAGTCGCCCGGGTGCTGTTAACGAGCCCTCGCCACCTTTTCCTGTCCATGAATAGTTGGTCTTCATGGGTCCTTCTCCAGTCTAGCCCTTTGTCTTCAAGATCATCCTTGATTTGGTCCAACCATTTCTTCTTTGGTCTTCCTACTGGTCTTTTTCCTGGGATAATCTTGTTGAAATAAGCTTTTGGTGTCCTCTCATCTCCCATTCTTTGAAGATGCCCATACCATCCTAATCGTTGCTTCTGCAAATATTTTGTAGCACTGATATCTATGCCAGCCTCTGTCCTGTTTGTTTTGTTCCTTACTTTGTCTCTCCTTGTCCTTTGAAGCATTGTTCTTATAAACTTCATTTCGGATGCCTGAATCCTACTTTCTTCTCTTCTGGACAGGGTGCATGTTTCTACTCCGTAAGTTAGAATTGGGATGTAGTATTTCTTAAACAGTATATGTTTACACTTCCTGGGCACTTCCCACAGTAGTGTTCTAACTTGTGCATAGAAGGAGGCTGCATTATTAGTTCTATTTGTTAATAAACACTGTTAACAAACAATGTTTAGGAACATTTTTGACTGTTAATAAACAAAATAGTGTGTTCATTAACTGTTCGAGCATGTTGATAAACAAAATATCTTTAACTTTTGTGAATGAAACTTTCCATTAACTTTTTGTGTTTTCGTTAACATTTCGGTTCGCACATGCGCACGAACACAATTAGAACACGCAAATTCGTAGTGCGGAATATGATGCTTTCTTATTTTATTTTTTTTCAAATTGACTCCAATCGCAAGCAGAAGTTCTAAATACAGTATTTTTAATTCTGTATGATATTCTTCTTCTTCTACTTCTTTTCCTTCCGCTTTTCCCACACCTGTAGGGTCGCGGGTGCGAACTGTGACGCACAAGTGGATTAGGCTCTTGTTTCACAGGCAGATGCCCTTCCCACCGCCAAGCCCCTCTGTGGAGGGATGCATTCACTATTTTATGTTATGTATCTGTGGTTGGTTGTGATGCATGAATTGTTGATAATTTAATTGCACAAACGAATTATTTGATTTTTTCTGACTTTATTAGGCTGCCAAGCTGGATTTTGTCTCTTCGACCATAGAGATGATGGTATCAGTTAACATTCCCCTGGAAAAGGCAGATCACCCAGCTTTCAAGGAATGGGTGAAGAAGAACGTTGTAGGCGGTGGAGACCTTCCAGGAAGTAATGTTCTTCGTAGGGATTATTTGCCTCTCTTGGCAAAATCGAGGAAGGAAAAGGTTGTTATGGCCGTACACAACAAACAAGTTGCTGTTATGTGTGATGAAACAACCGACAAGCTGGGCAGGGCAATTTTCGTTGTTCTGCTGTCTACAGGAGCCTTCCGCATCACAGGACCAGTATGTGGCAGCAGTCACTTCGTTGGAGGCAGTGAATGGACGGACATGTGCTCGAACGATTACAGATGCACTGCGCGACACGAAAGTGAACTATGACCAAGTTGTGGCCTTAGTAGCTCATCATCATCATCTTGTACAGTTTCCAGCCCCAGGCTGGGTCTGTTTGGAACATAAGCCTCGCCACTTAGTCCTTTCTTCCCACCACCTCTCCGCTGTCACTCTGGTCCAGTCCTCGCCTCTCTTCTTGACACATTCCTCCACTCCTTTCAGCCATCTATCTCTTGGTCTTCCCCTTGGTCGTTTCTTCTGCATCTGCATCTCATATATCCTCTTGGGAATCTTCTTCTCATCCATTCTCTTTAAGTGTCCATACCACCTCAGTCTTGATGTCTCCATCCTACCTTGCAAGGGCTCCTCTTTCACCATTTCCCTGACCTTTTCATTCCTCACCCTGTCTCTTCTTGTTACTCCGATCCTACCTCGCAGGAACTTCATTTCACCTGCCTGTATTCTGCTTATGTCTCTTTTCTTCATTGTCCACGTTTCTGAAGCATAGGTCAGTATCGGGATATAGTAGCTTCTGTATAACACTTCCTTGCTTTTTTGTGGGACATCTTTATTCCACACTAAGCTCCTAATGCTTCTCAGAAATGCTTCTGCCTGTCTCCCACTTTCCGTAATCTCTTTGTCATTTCTCCCATTTTCCCCCACTATACTTCCCAAGTACTTGAGACTTTCCACCTTCTTCAGCTGTCCACCTCCAAGTGTTATCCCACTCATTGGTCTGTCCTTTTTCCTGGTCGTTAACAGGATCTCACATTTACTGATGTTGAACTTCCATCCGTACTCTCCCACTGTTTCTTCCCCAGCCTTCAGTTGCTCCTGAATTTCCTCCTCCTTGTTTCCCCAGACCATGAGATCATCTGCGAACACCATTGCTTTCATCTTATCTTCTCCTATCTTTCCTGCTATCCGTGTCATTACTTCGTCCATAACCACAATAAAGAGAAGGGGTGACAGCGCACTACCTTGTTTCAGGCCACTCATTTGTCTGAACCAGTCTGTTCTTTCCCCTCCAACTTAGCACAACACACACTTCCACAATACATCTCCTTCACTCTGCCTACAGTCCCTTTTTCCACTCCCATGTTTTCCATTGCTTTCCAAACCTCCTCCCTACACACACTATCATAGGCCTTTTCGATGTCCAGGAAGGCCATCAACAGATCCTCTCCAAATTCGTAGTTGTGTTCCTGGAGCTGTCTCACTGAAAATATGAGATCCATTGTTGATCTCCCAGGTCTGAAACCATACTGCTCCTCTCTCAATTTTCTCTCCACTTTGGCTCGTATTCTACTTTCTAATATCTTTTCATATATCTTGGCACAGTGAGGTATGAGTGTGACTCCCCTGTAATTTCTGCACTCCTTTCTACTTCCTTTCTTAAATATTGGGACAATTAATCCTTTCTTCCAATCTTCTGGGGTCGTTTTCTCCTTCCATACCACCCTCATCACACGGTACAGCCACTGTTTTCCAACCTCCCCTGCTGCCTTCACCATTTCAACACTCACTTCATCCACACCTCCTTTCATCTTGTCTATAGCCATCTCCAGTTCTCTCCAATTCAGGTCCTTTTCCATTCCTGTGTTGTCTTCTCCATCTTCCAATACATTGTCTTCCTCCCTATGACCATTTGGATTCAGCAAATTCTCAAAGTACTCATTCCACACTGTCTTGAGTGTTTCTTTGTTGTGTACCTCATTTCCGTTTTTGTCCATCATTACCACATCCTCTCGCAGACCTCTTCTCTTACTTTTGACCATCCCATAAAGTACTTTCTTATTTCCTCTGCTGTCTTCCTCCATCATCTCTGTCCACTTTACCATCCACTTCTTCCTCTCCTCTGTGACAATCTTGTTTGCTTCTTTCTTCTTTATCTTATAATCTTCCCTTGCCAGATCAGTTCTTTCCTGGAACCACACTCTGAAGCCTTGTTCTTCCTTCCCACAGTGTTGAAATGGTGAAGGCAGCAGGGGAGGTTGGGAAACAGAGTAAAAGAGGCCTTATTAACTGACTCGGCCAAATACATGACCTCGTGTTTTAGTGGGTTGTCACTCCTCTTGCCAGAAGACTCTCTTCACATTCAATGCTGGGCACATAAGGTCAATCTGGTTGGTGTTGTGGTGAAAGAATGTCTGTCGTCCCTGAACAAATTAGTTGTTTCCGTTAAGCAAACATTTCTACATGCCAGAAAGAAACGACACGCCTTCCGACAGTTCCTGCAGGAGAAAGAATCGGGGGCTGGGATGTTTCCAATTCCTGTTGCCACAAGGTGGAATTCCTGGCTGGAAGCAGTCGAGTGGCTGGCAGATAACTGGACCATTCGTTTCGAGTTTTTTCAAACCAATAATGGAAAAGAATCATTCACCGCTGCATCTTCGCATCTGCAGAATATAACAGAATCGGAGTTACAAGTGCTTTATGTGCAAGCTCTTTTCGTTAAATCTGTAGCATCAGTGATGAAACCTCTATTGCTCAGACTGGAGACGAATTCCAAACCAATTGCTGCAGAAGTGTATCCCAAACTTCAGAATTTGAAGAAGCGTTTACAAGTGGTGCTGCAGGAATGTTCAGCAACAAGGTCCAGGAAGAGCTGGATGCCCTGAAAGGTAATCTTAGGGGCAGAGCGATGGAGGAAATAAAGGAGACGTCAGGCCATATGCATACGAAGTTGGACAACCTGATGTTGGGGGACCCAGCCCGTACATTTTTGGAACCAGTGTCTGAGCTCTTCTACAAGCAGAATGTCTTGTCGCAGTCTACAGCAGGAGACAAACTGAAGGCCCTATTCAGCAAAATACTGTCACTGAAGGGTATTCCCGTTGATGAAGGAGTGCTCGCATATACGGATCTTCAGGATATTCTGAAGAAGAATGCAGAAATAGCGGTGGAAGATGCTCTTCAGGCAATGCGAGAGGATCATCAACCCTTTGTTGACGGTGCATTAAGGGCACTGTGGGTTCCAGTGTCAAATGTAAATTGTGAAAGATTCTTTTCAAAATTTTCTTGTGTGTTGACGGATTTCAGAACTAATCTAACAATGACAAATTTGGAATTGCTGTCATCCTACAATTATGAATGTAAAACATGAAATGAAGAAGGGAGGTAAAGTTTGTAAATATCTTTTTTGTTTTTAATGTTTGCGATTTCTGTCTTTTGTACCAATAATTTTGAAGTTACAATATAAATATTTGAAAGTACTGACTGCATTTCTATTTCCCTAAGACCTATAAGTATTATCTAAGAATTTGTCTTTTCTACCCTAGAATTTTTGTTTTCTACTCAAGAATTTTAATTACCTACCTAAGAATTTTCCCTCGTTACTCAATAATTTTGTCTCTTTTTACTCAAGAATTCAGCACCAACCATTTCATTCAAGAAATTCGAGTGTCCCTAATGATGACATATGTATACCAAAAAAAAAATACTGTCTGTACGAAATCACTAAAATATTTTATTTGAAAAACTTGCTAATTTTGAGTTGTGTGAGTTTCGAAACTAGTTTTCTGCCGGCCAAACCCTTCATTCGCTTAAGTAGCAGGAGCTGAGCTAGACTGCATTCTGGCTGCGCTTCAGGGAAGGGAAGTGGATGGTTCAAAACAAACACTCCCAAGGTCATTGTTCTCTCACAGCGCCATGCAAAATACAGTTCACATGTTTAAAGCGGGGCGTTCGGATTTTTGACACTCTATTGTAGGATTTGTTTTTAAATCTGATTCAAATTAATTAATCGTCATATATATATATGACCAGGTCATAGCGAAAGTGAGTGATGTGGGATCATTGTGTGACTAATCAAGAAACTGCAGAAGACGTGAACAGCAATTTTTCGGCACATTCCATTGTGATATGAAGATTTGGCAATAAAGAGATGGTTGGTTCCTCAGTTTAGGGGCTGCGACAATGTGGTCATGTAGCCCCGTGTACTTTGGGTGTGTGTAGAATCTGTCTGATAACCGGTGTTAATTGTGATGGGTCTGGCTGCGTGGCTCAGGGGTAACGTTCTCGCTTGCTGAGCCCAAGGTTGCAGGTTCGAAACCTGGCGCAGTCAGCTGGCATTTGAGGGTGCGCAAATGCGAGGGAGCCGTGTCAGTAGATTTACTGGCACGTTAAAGATCCCCTTCGGGGCAAAATTCCGGCACCCCGGCGTCTCTAAAAGCCATTGTAGTTAAAAGGGACGTAAAACCAATAACATTATTATTATTATTATTAATTGTGATGGCTGCATTAGTGTGTGTATCTGTTTTTTTAATTCAAGTACAGACTGCAACTTAAAATTTTTCAAATAGTTCCTACTTTTGCCGCCAAACGCCACCGTCAACGACTACTAGACCTAGTTCAGAACTTAGCTACTAGACACCACCGCAGTCGGCTCTTGGCAACGAACGTAGAAACCTAAGAGCGTTGTTTACATTCTTAACCTATCCCATTTAGCTTCACACAGGTGTAATTAGTGAAAGGTTCTTTAACATGCCATAAATAAATGACATGGGACCACCGGCTTTACTTCCCCTCCGAAGGAAGGCATACGGAGGGAATTATTTTAACGCTCTTGAAAAATCCGACGGCTTCGGCCATAAAGAGAGTTTAACTGGAGGGTTTTCCATGTTGTAAGGTCCGTATTGACGTGTACAAATTCACTTATAATGGGGTAAGGGGTCTCCGCCCAATCAATACTTTTCTTAGCTCTTTCCTCCCCTGCGGCTTCTGGCTGTTCCTCAATCAAGAGGCCATTAAAAGGAACGCGATTTCAGGCAAGAGAGGACATTATGGCAGCAACGACAGCCGAGCTAAACTCCATTCCGAAAGAGACTTTCTCGGAAAGCTTCCAACAATGGCGGCACCACTGGGAGAAGTGTGCAGTCCCAAAGAGACTACTTTGAGGGTGATTAGGTTTCCAATGTTCCAGGTAAACCAGTCTTTTTATCCCCGGCCATAGGTAGGATACTTTTCTAACAGACCTCGTACATACCATCACTTGCTTGACAATGTAAAGTTAGAACAAATCACCTTTACTGATATCGCGTCAGGAGATGGCAGTCCAACACACTGTGACGGGGTGCGGGGGGTCTTGCAGTACGCATGCGCGGACCTCATATTCCAAACTTAAATATATCGGCTTCGCGCATGCCAATCGCTGTTATTGCAGCACACGATACGCAGCCAGTGAAAGAAGGAATGTGCTGAGTGAGTTCAACAAGTAGTGACTAACTTAATGTTTTTGGAATGTGCGTTACGCAGTGAGCGGGAAGATATCTGCAGTTCAAACCCAACTGCCAACTCCTGGCGCGATATCAGTAGGTCTATGTTTGAGGAAAGCTTACTTACCACTGTAGACCATGCCAATGTGTTTCGTGATAGTCTCCACCTTGTGAACACTCTGCTCGTCATAGAGGATTGATTTGTGTTTGTTCTCCGTTGCCAGAACAATCCCATTTTGAGCTGAAAAGAAGAAGTACTCATCAGGAGTTTTTTTTAGTATCAACAATGCATGAAAAATGTATCTAAAACTCGTCAATTGATATGCTCACATTTTAAGACCTCTATATACCGTATATACTCGAATACCACCCGCACATTTTTAAACAAATTCGGACGTGAAAAATTGGGGTGCGGGTCTTATTTGAGTCATCCAAATTTGAAAGATCTAAATTGCCCACCGCGCGCGATATCGGGTGTTGCGAGTATCCGCTAGATGGTGCTAGCCTTCTTCCGGCTATAACTTTGTTTTACCGTAAGCACGCGGCGTCATACAGTCACGCGCACGTTCTCCGAGTGTAAACATGAATGCTACGAAACTTTTGCGGTCATTTACTGTGAGTGAGAAATTGAAAGTTGTGAGGGAAGCTGAAGTTATTGGAAATCGTGCCCGGTAGGAAATATGATATTGACAAGTCATGTATTCGTGATTGAGCGGGATGATGTCTATGCTACAACCACTGGATGTCTGCGTGAACCTCCCGTTCAAAGCAGCCTTGAAACAGCTGTATACGGAGCGGATGGCAGCCGATAAGCACACACCGACTCCAACGGGTCGTATTCAGCGCCCGAAAGTTCAGCTGCTGTGTCCGTGGATTTTGACGGCATGGAATCGTATCTCTGGAGATCTCATACGGAAGAGCTTCAAGAAATGTAGTATTTCGAATGCTATGGATGGCAGTGATGACGACATTTAGTGGGAAAGTGATGGTGATAAAAGTTCCGAAGTAGGTACTTCTGATGACGATGAATGAAGTGTTTGTGTACTTTTATTTGTATTTTTAATCGTTTGATGTGTGTTATTTTAGGACGACTTCAAAACTGTTGGAAACTATTTTGGATAAATGCTATTCTGTTTATTTAGTTAAGATAGTAAATAATTTTGAGTAAAAATTATTTTTTTAAAATTTTGTTCTTCAAAATCAGAGTGCGGGTCTTATTCGGGGGCGGGTCGTATTCGAGTAAATACGGTATGTATATTATAGCCATTTGAAAGTTGCAATAAAATACATAATTGGCCAAAAAATGAACATTTTTTCCTTTTATGCTAAATAAATGTTTTTTTATACTGTATATATATATATATATATAAATGTCTGTATTTTGGATTAATTGCACTTGGAGTTCTTTGACTGAAGATATCTCAAATTAGAAAGAAAATAAAGGGATTCTGCCTTTCCAATGCTTGTATTGAACCTACTCACAGGTACTAATAATAATGTTATTGGTTTTACGTCCCTTTTAACTACCCTGGCTTTTAGAGACGCCGGGGTGCCGGAATTTTGCCCCAAAGGGGATCTTTAACGTGCCAGTAAATGTACTGACACGGCTCCCTCGCATTTGCGCACCCTCAAATGCCTGCTGACTGCGCCAAGTTTCGAACCTGCAACCTTGGGCTCAGCAAGCGAGAACGTTACCCCTGAGCCACGCAGCCAGACTCTCACAGGTACATGTTTCGAAGGTAAAACTCCTTCTTCCTTTGTTATTTTTAAGTACAGGCTGAGGAAGAAGGAGTTTTACCTTCGAAACATGTACCTGTGAGTAGGTTCAAGTATTGGAAAGGCAGAATCTCTTTATTTTCTTTCTAATTTATAGTTAGTCAATACGGACCTCAATTACTGACATTATGAAGATATCTCTTCATTCAGCCAAAGAGCAATACACTAACTTTTTATATCACCCTTTTCAATGTTTTGTATTCTTAAATACGTTGTGCAGTATATTCATATATTTTCGGGCCTTTTCTAAATTAAATGACGAGCCATATTAAGTGATTAACCATTGGCCTGGATAAAGATTATTGATGCGAGACTACCCCCACTATGCGTGACAAAAACCAGGGGTTTAGCGGGCTGTGCTACCTAGCAATTATTGTTCTAAGCAAAAAATATTGGTCTGGATGAAAATTATTGAAGTGTTTTTCGGTAATTTCAGTTTTAGCGGATGGGAGGATATAATCAGATTGATTGTTTCAACATCTTGAAATCAGAAATAGTTTTCTTGCAGCTCGTACAATTCATATCAAATTTAGATTGGAGTTTGGCACTTTTTTGTTTTATGATACTGAATCTGTTTACCATCTATTGATGAATGCAGTACATTTACATTTGTCTGTTGGCACAGGCTAGAGTAAAATGTGCCTTATCACCAATCTCTCAGTCTCATTCATGGCTGTGATTATATGGAAGCTACCGAGTTATGAGTGGAGCTGAGTAATGGCCTCATGGCACAGCTAGTGCCTGTGGATGTTGTGAAAGGTTCTGCTCATAGGGCTAATACAGCTGTACTGACACACAAGGGGAGGATACGATGCATGGGTCACCGATTCGAACGATCTTTAGTACACGTGTAGGTCATGGCCAGGCGTATATCAGGTGCAAGTAGTAAGGTGCGCTTCTCAGCCGTTTTCGAGAAATTAATTAATTGCAATTACAGTGCGGCGTCCATGTGCGTTGTACGCTAGCAAGAACCCAACAAGCGCATGGTGCAGGGATAAGAGCCCTGCTTCGTAAGCGCGGAATCACTGGATCAAATCCCACAGGTGAGCCTTTGCAGTGTGTTGTGTTTCTTTTTTTTTGTAACCATTGGCTATTTCCAACCACTACCCATAGCATGAGTCACTGCTTGCGGGGTACGGGGTGGTCTGATGGTTGACAGACATGCAATGAACGGAACAGACTGGGCCTTCAATGTATAAATGTATACATATTCTAGAATACACCTGACCGTGTATAATACCAATGTATTTGCAATGCCAACACTATACATTATGTAATGTCACAAACATTGACCCGGATACGATGATTTCAGAATCCCTTTTCCGGCTCACATTAACACGTTATTAAAATTGACTGCAAAATAAACAGTATTCACGACACCTACAGTTGTACGAATTGCCAATGCTTACAAAAAAAACAACTCAAAGGCTCACCAGTGGGATTCGATCCAGCGATCCCTCGCTTACGAAGCAGGGCTCTTACCCCTGCACCACGCGTTAATTGGATTCCTGCTAGCATACAACGCGCATACAGTAAACGCCGCACAGCATTTATTGCAATTAATTAATTTCTCGGAGACGACTGAGAAGCGCACCTTACTACTTGAACCTGATATACGCCTGGCCATGTCCTACACGTGTACTAAAGATGGTTCGAATCGGTGACCCATGCATCGTACGTATCCTCCCCTTGTCAGTGAGTGAAGTAATGGCAAACTACCTCACTCCTCACCTTGCCTAGTACGCCTCATTATAGTGCTGCCTCGATTTTGTGGGTTTCTACCACATAACTTATGGTGGTGATTTTTGAGGAACCAACCAGCCTCCAGGCTGACTACCTAACAGACATAATATACAGTAGTATATGTGGAGTTGGCAATACTGTACTTGTTCATAAATCAGACGTATAATGGCGGACTCAGCAGGAATTTTATGTATAAGTCGTGATCAGAAAAGCTGATGGAGGGAGGCTTATAAACGGCCGAGGAGGAACATCTATTACTACATCATCTCCAGATTTCTCCCCCACAGGTATTTTGGCTATTTTCAGTAGTTTAAGATATTTCCCCCCTGGATTTGGTCTCTTCCAGTTATCCTCCTGAATTATCATAGACAAAATGCAGCAAATTATAGTATCACCAACCTTTGATCCCAACAGATGGAGCTCCAGCAGCAACTGCAGCTAGGGCATATTCAATCTGCACCAGCTTTCCAGAAGGGCTGTAAAAAATATTCACAGATATTAAGAAAACAAGCTAGCAAGGAAAATACAGGACACTTATTTTGTAAATTAAATATAGGTCTAGCTAAGTGATGCTACAACAAAACTAAACAGCTGTGATAGAGAACTTCTTGAAAGTCGCAATCTTAAAACTGGGATTTCGTTAAGGTTGCACAGGTGGCTGGCTGAGGTGTTGGCTTTTCTGGCATTGGAAAGGTTGGGGCCGTTGCTAACCATTAAAATTTAGAGTGATTAACATGAGCTCTGGTAGCACAAAGCCACTACACTGCAACACTCTGAGCAACAAGCCTGGCTTGTCCCATTTCCACGTTCCCTACATGTACCAAGCACAAAGTTGATTGCTCAAAACTTCGGGAGTAGTGAAAATCCACAGTCTCAGGAGTAGTGAAAATCCACAGCCTGTTTCCAGTCGACCGACCAGGTCAGGAAATGGAATGAATGAATGAAGCCCCCATCTAATGGCGAGGATATGAACTGTGCCGGCTGCCAAAGCCTGTCGCACTCCCCTGGGGCAATGATTAAATGAATGACAGATGAAATGAAATGATAGTGTTGCTGGAATGAAATTGTGACAGGGTAAACCGGGGTACCCAGAGAAAAACCTGTCTGCCTTCGCTTTGTACAGCACAAATCTTACATGGAGTGACCAGGATTTTAACCACGGACCCAGCGGTGAGAGGCCAGTGTGCTGCCGCCTAAGTCACGGAGACTTGCTCCAAAAACTTTGGGAGTAATATAGGCTAGATCGCAATACCTTACACTACAAAATTCCCCTAGACACAAAGTGACGGTAGGGGCAGATGACCTCGTAGTTCCGCCCCTTAAAACAATAATAACTAACTAACTAACTAAAGTGACGGTATGCATGACGTCATAGACGGCACTAAAGGTTGAAACGTTGCCGAGTCTAAATGTTAAATTCCATGCGTTAATAAGTCTCTACATACGAACACAAACCTAACCTGGGGCTTATGCCAGAGACCCCCTTTGCTTTTAGTACAAGCAGTAATTTTCGTAGACAGTCGTCTAATGGAGTTGTCTGAGGGTACATAACAAAAACAGTTTCCGCCTAGTCAATACCATTACATTTGAATGAAAATCCACAGTCTGCTTCCAGTCTCCGACCGGGTCAGGAATGGAATGAATGAAGCCCCCATCTAGCGGCGAGGATATGAACTGTGCCGGCTGCCGAGGCCTGACGCACTCCTCTGGGGCAATGATTAAATGAATGACAGATGAAATGAAATGATAGTGGAGAGTGTTGCTGGAATGAAATTTTGACAGGGAAAACCGGAGTACCCGGAGAAAAACCTGTCTGCCTCCGTTCTGTCCAGCACAGATCTCACATGGAGTGACCGGGATTTGAACCACGGACCCAGCGGTGAGAGGCCGGCGTGCTGCCGCCTAAGCCACGGAGGCTTCAAATAACATTACATTTATGACTCATTAAAACAACAGGTAAGTTACATGTTACGAGAACTTAAACATATACCGGTACTCTTTTCATCAGCCTCTACCTATAGTCTCTTAGCACTAACATTCCTAAAATGATATACAATTTTTATATAGGCTAGGCCTACCTAAAAACACAACTTAAAAACTTTCATTAAGATCGTCAAAAACATTAATAATGTATAATTCTTCTAAATGCACATATTATTAGCTTTTATAAGGAAGTTTTAGACGATCTTAGTGAAGGTTTTAAGTTGTTTTGAGGAATGTATGCATACCTTTGGAATGTTAATGAGAAAAAAAAGTTAGGTTAGAAACTGACATGGCAATATTGGGACACCTACTAAACTATTGGATTATCAAAAATAAACTTTAAGAAGTCACCACTCCTTTAGTGTCACCCTTTAAAATATATTTACGTTTATTGTATTACAACTGAACATACATTTTACGGCAAATGTAATCAAACTAATACAGGAGTAGACCCGAAGAACAGCGATTGATGCATTGACTTATAAATTGCGTACTGGTATGGATCCAGATAATTATCAGAGTACGCATTAACATTGCATACAATTAAAATAGGAACATGTTGTCATTAAAAACTTACCTAAATGTGGTAAGGGAGAAACTATAGCGTTCAGATGCCATGATTACACTGCAACTTCACCGCAAACACACTATCGATATTACTGTACCGATTGTCGATATTTACGCAATATCGATAGTGATGATATCGTCTGTAAATAAAAGGTGGCGTTGACAGTACTATATTTCAATTCAATTCTACATGTCGTTCGAAGTATTTTCGAAAATTTATCAACCGGAAATAATACGCATGATACGAATCCTATAATTATTAATCATTTACACTAACACTATTTTATAATGCTGAGCAGCAGCACTGGTCTTATTGTCATTTAGACTTTCACGGCCCGTGTTATTATTCATAATGTTGAATTTTGGGCTTATGCCGTGTTTTATTATATTGCAATTCGACGCGTTTCGAAAGAAACCATGTCTTTCATCGTCAGGAATAATCTGGAATACGACAATGTTGCTAAGAGAAAGCAACGAAGAACATATAGAAGGTGCCCAAAGATGGACGCCATTATAGCCCCATGTTAGGGACAACGGAAAGCAGCAGTGAATTACTTTCTCAGGGTTCTGATAATAGGTAGCCAGGATTCACTGAGATTGTAGCCGGTGTCGCGGTTGAAATTATCTGGGTGTTTACGTATTTCAACCGCCTCCCTGATGATTCTGGGACGATATTGCTTTATACGGGCAAGAACATCCACCCCTTGGAACATGACATCATGGCCAGGTGTTAAAGCATGATCGGCAACAGCTGATTTATCAGGTTGAATGAGCCTGATACATCTATTATGTTCCTTAATGCGAGTGCATATTGTTCTCGAAGTCTGCCCGATGTAAACCTTGCCACAAGTACAGGGAACTCTGTAGATACCCGGTTGTTGCAATTTAGGCAAACTGTCCTTAGTTGGTCGCAGGAGTTGCCTAATCTTAACAGAAGTTCCAAATACAGTCCGTATGTTGTATCGACGTAGGATTTTAGCAATACGATCCGTTGTGTTATGTATGTACGGAAGGTAAGCAGTTCCTCTTACATCTCTTTTCTCAACTGACGTCCTATTATTATTTGTTGGTTTCAGAACCGCAGAAATCAAAGCCTTGCTATAACCGTTGCTCTCAAAGGTGGTTCGCAGGGTGTTAATTTCTTCTTGTAAAGAAGACACTTCACAAATCCTCCTAGCCCTGGTAGTTAGAGTTGTAAGGATACCATGTTTCTGGGCAGGGTGATGGTGAGAACTTGCGTGGAGATATCTATTGGTGTGTGTTGGCTTACGAAAAACGCTGTGTCCTAAAGATCCATCCTCTTTCTTGGTGACGAGAACATCTAAAAAAGGTATTTTGCCGTCAGATTCCTTTTCCATGGTGAAACAAATAGAAGGGTGCTGGAGATTAAGGTGATCCAGGAAATGGCTAAGATTTTCCTCACCTTCCGTCCAAACAACGAACGTGTCATCCACATAACGCCACCAGATCTTCGGTTTGAAAGGAGCCGACGACAAAGCTTTCTCTTCAAAGTTCTCCATGAAGAAATTAGCCACAACAGGAGAGAGAGGACTACCCATGGCCACACCATCAGTCTGCTCATAAAAATTCCCATTCCATAGAAAGTAGGAGGAGGTCATGCAGTGATAAAAAAGTCACAAGACTTTTTTATCACTGCATGACCTCCTCCTACTTTCTATGGAATGGGAATTTTTATGAGCAGACTGATGGTGTGGCCATGGGTAGTCCTCTCTCTCCTGTTGTGGCTAATTTCTTCATGGAGAACTTTGAAGAGAAAGCTTTGTCGTCGGCTCCTTTCAAACCGAAGATCTGGTGGCGTTATGTGGATGACACGTTCGTTGTTTGGACGGAAGGTGAGGAAAATCTTAGCCATTTCCTGGATCACCTTAATCTCCAGCACCCTTCTATTTGTTTCACCATGGAAAAGGAATCTGACGGCAAAATACCTTTTTTAGATGTTCTCGTCACCAAGAAAGAGGATGGATCTTTAGGACACAGCGTTTTTCGTAAGCCAACACACACCAATAGATATCTCCACGCAAGTTCTCACCATCACCCTGCCCAGAAACATGGTATCCTTACAACTCTAACTACCAGGGCTAGGAGGATTTGTGAAGTGTCTTCTTTACAAGAAGAAATTAACACCCTGCGAACCACCTTTGAGAGCAACGGTTATAGCAAGGCTTTGATTTCTGCGGTTCTGAAACCAACAAATAATAATAGGACGTCAGTTGAGAAAAGAGATGTAAGAGGAACTGCTTACCTTCCGTACATACATAACACAACGGATCGTATTGCTAAAATCCTACGTCGATACAACATACGGACTGTATTTGGAACTTCTGTTAAGATTAGGCAACTCCTGCGACCAACTAAGGACAGTTTGCCTAAATTGCAACAACCGGGTATCTACAGAGTTCCCTGTACTTGTGGCAAGGTTTACATCGGGCAGACTTCGAGAACAATATGCACTCGCATTAAGGAACATAATAGATGTATCAGGCTCATTCAACCTGATAAATCAGCTGTTGCCGATCATGCTTTAACACCTGGCCATGATGTCATGTTCCAAGGGGTGGATGTTCTTGCCCGTATAAAGCAATATCGTCCCAGAATCATCAGGGAGGCGGTTGAAATACGTAAACACCCAGATAATTTCAACCGCGACACCGGCTACAATCTCAGTGAATCCTGGCTACCTATTATCAGAACCCTGAGAAAGTAATTCACTGCTGCTTTCCGTTGTCCCTAACATGGGGCTATAATGGCGTCCATCTTTGGGCACCTTCTATATGTTCTTCGTTGCTTTCTCTTAGCAACATTGTCGTATTCCAGATTATTCCTGACGATGAAAGACATGGTTTCTTTCGAAACGCGTCGAATTGCAATATAATAAAACACGGCATAAGCCCAAAATTCAACATTATGAATAATAACACGGGCCGTGAAAGTCTAAATGACAATATTAGAAACCTCTATGGGGAGGATATTTTCCGACTGATGTCTAGATTCAGTAGGTTACGACGCAAGAAGGTGTGTCTAATCTCTTCACTCGCTTTTCTCCTAAGATGCCGGGATCATGATATTCTACCGAATTTTGTTATGTTGAAGCATTCCTTCAGAACACCTAAGGCAACGAGAATCTATCGTCGTGCAAGCAAGGCGTTATTGATAGAGAGGTTACAGCATACTCGTAAGCAGTTGGATTTTATTTCGAGGGAGTTACTACAGCTACATCTACGCCTCTCAAACTTCGTAAGTGAGGAATTATGGAATATCTTTGATCGTATTTCTTCAGTGCAAGCTAACAGCGTTCTAGATCAGGTGAGGGACAGACATATTTCCAAATATGATAGGTTATGTCAGTTGCAGGAATCTCAAGCCATTAGACTTGATGCTAACAAGGTTGTCGTAAATTTGTCCAGCAACCCCCTAAGTGATACCCAACAGGCAGTTCTCGCTAAAGGTCTCAATTTTGCTGTAGCGCCTAGAAGAATTCCTATTGAAGAACTTATTACATCCGTAGAATCCTCAGTACATCACCTCACACCTGAAGAGGCCGAGGAAGCCAGGCAAGAATGTTCCCGAGTTCTCAAGACAGCTAAGCCACCTAACACCAACTTAAAACAAGGCGAAAGCCGGGCACTTAAAGATCTAAGGGACAATTCTGATATTATCGTTCTCCCCGCTGACAAGGGTAATGCGACAGTGGTATTGGATAAGGTTGATTATGATTCCAAGATCTCGTCTTTGTTATCAGATCCTGTATATAGGATTAATAGTCGTGATCCTACTACTCGCTACTCAAATGTCACCGTCAAATTGATCAAGCAATCATCTATTCCAGCGGACGCAGCGAAGACTCTCCTTCCAGGGGATGCTATTCCTCCGAGACTCTATGGTCTTCCTAAAATACATAAGGAAGATGTTCCTCTTAGACCTATTGTTAGTACGATTGGTTCTCCTACATATGCCCTTTCCAAATACTTAGGTAGACTACTTCAGCCGCTTCTGGGTAACACGCCTTCGTACATTAAGGATTCCACACACTTCGTGGAAAAGTTAAAAGCTATAACACTTCAGCCGGGTGATATTCTAGTGAGTCTCGACGTGGTGTCTCTGTTTACGAGAGTACCTATTGATGGTGTTATGTCTCTCATTAATGGCCTTTTTCCTGAAGACATCACAAGACTTTTTTATCACTGCATGACCTCCTCCTACTTTCTATGGAATGGGAATTTTTATGAGCAGACTGATGGTGTGGCCATGGGTAGTCCTCTCTCTCCTGTTGTGGCTAATTTCTTCATGGAGAACTTTGAAGAGAAAGCTTTGTCGTCGGCTCCTTTCAAACCGAAGATCTGGTGGCGTTATGTGGATGACACGTTCGTTGTTTGGACGGAAGGTGAGGAAAATCTTAGCCATTTCCTGGATCACCTTAATCTCCAGCACCCTTCTATTTGTTTCACCATGGAAAAGGAATCTGACGGCAAAATACCTTTTTTAGATGTTCTCGTCACCAAGAAAGAGGATGGATCTTTAGGACACAGCGTTTTTCGTAAGCCAACACACACCAATAGATATCTCCACGCAAGTTCTCACCATCACCCTGCCCAGAAACATGGTATCCTTACAACTCTAACTACCAGGGCTAGGAGGATTTGTGAAGTGTCTTCTTTACAAGAAGAAATTAACACCCTGCGAACCACCTTTGAGAGCAACGGTTATAGCAAGGCTTTGATTTCTGCGGTTCTGAAACCAACAAATAATAATAGGACGTCAGTTGAGAAAAGAGATGTAAGAGGAACTGCTTACCTTCCGTACATACATAACACAACGGATCGTATTGCTAAAATCCTACGTCGATACAACATACGGACTGTATTTGGAACTTCTGTTAAGATTAGGCAACTCCTGCGACCAACTAAGGACAGTTTGCCTAAATTGCAACAACCGGGTATCTACAGAGTTCCCTGTACTTGTGGCAAGGTTTACATCGGGCAGACTTCGAGAACAATATGCACTCGCATTAAGGAACATAATAGATGTATCAGGCTCATTCAACCTGATAAATCAGCTGTTGCCGATCATGCTTTAACACCTGGCCATGATGTCATGTTCCAAGGGGTGGATGTTCTTGCCCGTATAAAGCAATATCGTCCCAGAATCATCAGGGAGGCGGTTGAAATACGTAAACACCCAGATAATTTCAACCGCGACACCGGCTACAATCTCAGTGAATCCTGGCTACCTATTATCAGAACCCTGAGAAAGTAATTCACTGCTGCTTTCCGTTGTCCCTAACATGGGGCTATAATGGCGTCCATCTTTGGGCACCTTCTATATGTTCTTCGTTGCTTTCTCTTAGCAACATTGTCGTATTCCAGATTATTCCTGACGATGAAAGACATGGTTTCTTTCGAAACGCGTCGAATTGCAATATAATAAAACACGGCATAAGCCCAAAATTCAACATTATGAATAGCACTGGTCTTATCAATGTTTCTCCATACATACAAAACAATGCAAAGTCCAAAAATATTATCGATAGTATATCTTCCAAAACATTTTCCATTGATTTTAATTGTTGGCCAAGACCGACTAAATTAAGTCTGGCCAGCAAGAGTTGGGATAAGGCGTCATGTGGCTCGACGTTGCAAAATTCTCGTTACTTAGACCACTTTTGCTACTTGTTCACGCAACTTTTCACTATCCAAGAATTGGAATCTGACAGTTCGGCGGATAACTGTTGAACTAAATCCAGCGTTGCCACGTTGCTGCTGGCCACCCAGGGCCGTGGAGAGTGGCAACGGGCCCTGGGCTGGAATCTCCCGGGCCACCTTCTGTAACCAAACTCTGTAATATTAATTTATAATACTCGTAAATTTGCACAAACTGATTCTGCGCATTTTTTTATGCACAAAATCTTCATCACGAAATCAATAACAAGAACATAAAAAACAGCAAGCAACAATAATAATAATAATAATAACAATAATTGTAGCATACTGAACTGCTATGCCCAAGTTCGCTGGTTTAAGTCCAGCCAAAGTCGTCGGATTTTTAAGGGCGTTAAAATCCTTCAGTATGCCTTTATTCGGAGGGGAAAAGCCGGCGGACCCATGTCTTAGATTTATGGCATGTAAGAGAACCTACCACTACAATTGATAGTGTTTAGCCAAAATGTGTAAGTTATTTGGTTGGAAACGCTCTATCAGATCCCAACGTTCGTGGCTGGGTGTCAGTGACAGTGGCGTCTGGTAGCCAAAGTTAAGTTTTGGCGTTTGACAGTTCTAAATCTGTCCCGATGAGGTAACACTGTACGCATGCACAGTGTTTAGATTTAATTGGGCAGTGCCAACGGAATCCAACGGCTTCCACGTCGCTGGGAACACGTTCTACGCAGTGCTGAAGACTACATCGAGGGCCTATGAAACTTGAAGCCATGTAGGTGTGTTATTTATCAATTTATAACATAGTTGCCAAAACTAAAAAAGCAACCTATGTAAAGTGAGTTGCTCTCTTTATCTACGACTTGGAAATGACTCCGGGTCCTGACGAAGCCGCGGCAGGAATGCAGGATTCGCCTTCCCGACTGCGGTGTCATTCGTAGTCTTACTCAACAGTTAATAATAGGCCTATTTGTCGTTACAGTTAATTCATTTAGGGGCTTACGACATTTAACCCGTGTACTTGGTAGCTAGTAGGTCTAGTATCAATGGCAGGCAATGAACCATTGGCACTTGGTTGGGAATCGTTTGCATCGACTAGTACTGTAGATATAATTCAGTATTTGCTGACGCGTTAATTTTCCGGTTTGTTTCTGAAGGCCTCCACATTATTGAATGAAGTTGACTGTGAAGCAGTAGTTTTCACAAATCGACGCCTCTAACTAAGAACATCGTAACTGACATTTTTGAGATTTTGAGATTATTCGCGTATCATATACTAAAAAAATGAGCTCTATCAACTAGAAGATTATTACTCTCTGATTCCCATTATATTTTTTGTTAATTTAATATTTAAGAACATCGTAATTGCTGTTATTTAATTTGTTCCATTTAAGAACATCGTAACTTGAGATACGATGTTCTTAAACGGAGTGTTGTCTATGGAGTGTTCAGTACATGTGTAGTTACGATCATATTACAGGAAGCATTCAGCTCGTTCACTCAAAACTGCATGTTAGTTTTCCGCATCCGTCCACAATGACTATAGACAATGACATGCCAAGGTACTCGAAGCTTCCATTCCCGCTGCTTTGTGAGCTGCGCGATCTTCATTTGATTGAAAATCCACAGCCTGCTTCAAGTTGACCGACGGGGTCAGGGAATGGAATGAATGAAGCCCCCATCTAGCGGCGGGGATATGAACTCTGTCGGCTGCCGAAGCCTGTCGCACTCCCCTGGGGCAATGATTAAATGAATGACAGATGAAAAGAAATGATAATGGAGAGTGTTGCTGGAATGAAATTTGTGGCAGGGAAAACCGGAGTACCCGGAGAGAAACCTGTCTACCTCCGCTTTGTCCAGCACAAATCTCACATGGAGTGACCGGGTTTTGAACCACGGGCCCAGCTGTGAGAGGCCGGCGTGCTGCCACCTTAGCCACGGAGGATCCGTCATTTGATTATAGTTCTCATTTTAACAGCTGGAGAGTGCACATTTCCAGTTACTGAAGTCGAGACACAGTGCAGTGTTGGCAGTCCAATGTAACGCTGACTATAATGTTAAGGTGATTATTGTGTATAGTCTTATACCCTTTTCAAAATGTTATCAAGAGGCAAATTGATGGTTGATTTAGTGAGGAGCATGGCTGCTTATTCAACTCAGTTACATGGTAAGAGCACATTCATTATTATTGTTCAGAAAGGCCAGTCATTATTATTCTCTTTATGTCAGAAGAGTAGCATTAACCAGCAACAGCTACAGCCTCCTCTATTAGAGGAGAAATAATATGAAAGTTAGGCTTATTAAAAGGTGCTGCTTACATTTCAATAACAAAATAAGACGTAAAGTGTCCGGGTTTTAAAAAAAACTATGCATATCAAAATAATTTTGTTGAGTAGAAAACTATCAAATTCTATTATAATAATTATATGAGAGACGTTATTTTTATTGTTCATGTTATACTTTTCAGATCAAAGTACTGACGAACGTAATTCAAGCACCGAGGACTCAGAATCTCAGAGTAACTGCTCATCCCCCCTAACTTCAGAGCAACATATTATGAGTGAAATTACTAGGGATATCTTGGGTTTATCACAAAATCTTGAAGGAGTCACCTTTGAAGCAAAAGATCAGAGAGAATATAGCGAAGATAATGGTGACAAATTACAGCATGAAGACGACAATAAAGAAGAGAATGAAAAATCACAGAATAAGCAAGAAACAAGAAAAGGAAAGAAACAGGCTATAGTTGACATCATAATTAATAATGGCCCAATGCACAACAAGTCGGATTGTTCTAGGATGAAGACTGGTAAAACCATAGTACCCGTTGAACGAGAAAACCTATCCCCCAACACCACAAAATCTGAAAGTTCTACTGAAAACTTCTACCAGAATGAAGATTATGAACAAGAGTTTTTGATTGAAACAGACTGGGAACCTGAGTCTGAGGAAGATAGTGACAAATCAGTGTATGAAGAAGAGGCAAATTCAAAGAAAAAGATTGAAAAATGAGGTTCAAATGAAATTGGGAGCTTTGTTATGAGCTATATAAAGTTTAAAGTTCAAGAAGGAATTACAGACTTTATATTTTATTCAGATAGCTGTGCAGGACAAAATCGGAATAGGATTTTGTATGCAGTTTACTCCTTTATGTCTGAGACCCTGCATGTTTCCATCACCCACAGATTTTTGGAAAAAGGATACACGCAAAATGAAGGGGACTCAATGCATGCTCTCATTGAAAGAAGAAGGAAAGGGCAAACTATTTATGTTCCATACCAATGGGTTATGCTTATTCGCATGGCGAAAGCAAAGGGTAAACCATACGAGGTTAAAGAAGTTTCCCAGAAGGACTTAAAGAATTGCAAGGAATTTTTGGATTTTGACAAGAGGAACTGGGTAGCAAGAGAAGAGAAAATACACTGGCACAAAGTGAGGCAGGTTCGTATCGGGAGAGACGAACCAACCAAGCTGCTTATCGAGCAGTGGCGAATTCTCCCATGCATCGCATATACCGGCGGTATACCACCAGTGATAAAAATATAAAATGTTTATCTCGACATTTTCTCGACTTGTATGTAGCAGTGCAGTCAGGAAAATCGAGCTTGTCATCATTCATGTTCCGACGATTGTTGTCAAGGAAGCTGGCGATCGAATCCCGCTTAACTCGCTAATTTTCTTCTGGGGTACACACTTTTAGCTGTGAGTGACTGTACTTTGGTATACCGCAAGTCTAGCCCGGTCGTTGAAAGGGCTCGACACTGGCCCGCGGGGCGGGAGAGGGAAAGAGTAGCCCAGCCACGTTCCGTATGGGGTATCGTGCTAAAGACTAGCGGTGAGTGTATTGCTGATTGGCTGATTTCAAACAGTACTTTCACTCTGCTCACAAGGGAAGGCATACCAGCGCAGCGCCTCATACACTTCAGTTATGTTGTGAGTTCCTCTTGGCGTGAATTACTTCCCACTGAAATATTAACATGTTTAGATTAAGTGAAACACTGGAAGTGGATAGAAGCGTTGTTGAAAGGATTTTATTCCATTGGATTTCCTCAGTAAGTTGAAATTAAAGCGATCTATTTCTTTGGGCAAGGAAATGAAGGCATTGGTTTCTGCCGAAATCAGGTAGAATTTTACACTTGGAATATTTGTTGCTTTGCAGTTGTTGATTCAATTAGGGGCTTTGAAGCATCGTGGTCATGTAGCCCCATGTACTTGGTTCAGGGGCGGATTTAAGGCATGATCATGGGGGTAGGCGAACACACACCAGGGAGTCTAGAGAGTATGGAATACCCTTAGCTTGGAGAGGGGTGGGGGAGGTCCGGTATAGGATAATTTTGCTAAAACTAGGCCCTAATTAGTGAGTAATAGGACATTTTTTTATATTTTGGAGTAAAAATAAATGTTACCGATCACGGTGGCCAAGAGCAGTAACGCGCTAGCTCGTATCTCGCTGGCATCGGGAGAGTGTGGGTTTGAATCCCACTTCGGCCGCCCGGAAAATGGTTGTCTTGGTTTCCTATTTTCACCACCAGGCAAGTGCCGTGACGGTTCCTTTCAACAGGTCCACGACCGACCGACTGCTCCCCAAAATCCCTTCCCTGGTCCTTCCTTAATTTGACCCAAGTTAGCGGTCACCTGTCATCATCCCCAGTTGTATCTGTTGACGAAGTGTATCCAGCTCCGAGACACCATCCTTGCGACGGTAGAGGAATGATCCCTCGCAGAGTCCGTTTTGTGAGTTGGGAAAAATTTGCGTGATATTTGCCATTTTAAGTCAAATATTCATTGTATTCCAAATTATTTTAGTTTTGGTAGTTCTACTATTTACTGTCATAGCCAACGCGGGGTTTAAAGCCATTTTTAGAGAACTGTCAAAAATGTGTAGTATTCTTCCAAATATACATACATTTTCATTTGAGACGGTTTTACCTTTCAGCGTCCAGTCCAGTCTGCAAGCCTCTGTTTGCAAACAAGTCGCCTCTAAGATCCCCTATTAGCAGTTAGCAATCCGGCTCCCTCTGCTTCTACATCTCTGACTTTGAAATCGTTCAACACTGAAACTAACCATCGCCTCTGCTTCTGTTATCCTCTACAGCCGAACACTCAAAATAGTAGGTTATCGTAAAATGTGCATTTTGATACAGAGTAATTGAGTGTGAAAGAATTTGTCTAAAGCCACTGTTTTCGTCATGTTTTTAATGTATAACAACAAGATGAATCGTTCACTCCTTAAATCCACCCCTGGCTTGGTGCGTGGGGAAACTGATGAGATATGTCATTATGATGGCTGTACCGTTGCCAGGATTTTGGTAGGAGGCGGCTGTGGCCTTAAAATATGTACGAGTGAAAGTAAGAAACCACGAAAGACCATTTCTAGGATGTTTGGGGGTTGGAATCGAACCACCTGTTCTCATTTCTGCCTCTTGGGGGTTGAGTGAATCCCAACCTTCAGACTAGAATTACATTTCTTGGTAGAGCAGAGAATCGAACACGGACCTCCGCAGTAACAGCCCCAGAATACTAGCCACTACGCCACGAGGTGGACCTTTAGAAATCTAAGTGAATGGAACTTACTTTCAAGTAAAATTCTTCCTGGCAGACCAAGGTTGGGAAACAATATGTCAAGGTAGTTTACACTATATATATTTTTTTAGCGTATGGCTTTTAGTGCCGGGAGTGTCCGAGGACATGTTCGGCTCGCCAGTTTTGTAGCTTCTTCAAGACGGACACCCTATGGGTGAGCTATATGTACCGTTGGGGAGGAAAGTTGGAATGTAAGGACGAGGAGTTGGAAGGTAGCGGCTGTGGCCTATAGTTAGGGACCAACCCCGGCATTTGCTTGGAAGGAAGATGGGAAACCACAGAAGACCATCTTCAAGGTTGCCGGCGGGGGGATTCGAACCTCCTCGCCTCCCGGATGTTTGAACGACCACGGCTAACTCACCCGGTATTATTTTATTGATTGAGGCTGAATGTTCGCTTTCCAGAAGATATTTTCACTTTGAGATACTGGCTCTTCTTTAATTGCATTATTACATTGGTTATGAATGAATGCGCTTCTCATGTTTGGACATGTCTAATGATGAGACAATGTATAATTGAGATCCTTCGGAAATGGATCAATGTTTATTTGTTTTCGTAAAATTTAAGACCTGGTCAAGAAAGGGGAGAGAGAGAAGGCAGCGTAAAGATGAAATGTACTCTGTACGTTGTCAAAATGAACTAGAAGGGCGAGGGGATTCGAAGGCCATTTACCTAGAAGCAGTTTCATGTAGGCCGTGTTCAGGCGTTAAACGAAGATTTTTTTAATGTATAAGGACATAGTCCTTGCAGAGGGAGGATGACGCACTGGTTTTACCCGGACGGTCGAGGTTCGAATTCCGGTGACAGCACGCTAAATATTTCACATGGAAGATCACGTGGCGTTAGGAAAGGAATCCGACCTTATATCCCCGGCCAAAACAATTGGCTAGTGACCTCAATTTATTTGGATAACCTATCCAAAATTATAGCTATAAAGTGTGTTTCTTAGAAGTTATGTAAATGTTCTCCAATACAAAATAAAAAAAAAACAACTTTGACAAGAGGTTGAGGCATGGAAAAAAAGGAGGGGGGGGGGATGTAAGGGGTAAATGGTGCGGTATACCAAGAACGATGACCACCAGTCGCCACTGTTATCGAGTACGACCACGAAGGTGAAGAAGTGTTTATTGATCTGTACCAGAATCGACGAGGAAGACGGCAATCTATTCGCACTTTGGAGCTTAGTAATGCTTATAATGGACTGTTGACAGTAGCTCCACAAAAGGAGAAGAACCTGCTGCCTTTATGTGTTCCCAATCTCATTCCAGACATGTATGAAAACTTCTAAAAAAAATCTGAAAGTTACCGTAGCCGAAACAACTGAATCAGACACAACTAGTGACAAATAAAAATGAAAGTAACTTGTCTCGAAGTTGAATTGTTTTAGTTTGTATATTGTATTTTCAAAACAATGAACATTTTTGGAAAGTTTAAAATAATAACATTTTTTTTTAAATTTAACCTGTAAACTTCTGTTCTTCTGAAATGTTTTCATAGTCTTCAACGCAGGGGCGTATATACATTTTTTTTCGGGGGGGGGGGGGGGCTGACTATCCTGGAAAATTGTGAGTACTTAATGAATGTTCTATTATAGCCTGTGGAGTATGAATGGCAAGTATCTAAATGGATTACCGGTACTTGTTAATTTATTCAGCAAATTTTACAAATTGATAAGCATTTCTTAAAAGTACTGTGAAATACATTGTATTTTGTACCCAAGTTGGCTTTTTCGGGGGGGGGGGCTGGAGCCCCCTCAGCAACCCCCCCCCCCTCCCCTTATATACGCCCCTGCTTCAACGATTGTATTGTTCACAGAGAACAATCTTAAGAATAGTAAGTTCAGTCAATTCTTTCTTTTAGCTCATTGTATGCAGTAATAATGGAATTTATATTAATAAAAGACACTATAACATAAATTTGATGGTTATTATTAGATTAAATTGCCAAAATAATAACATCGTAACTCGACTTTTGCAGTCAGTTGTTCACACATCTCCAATGAAGAGCATCGTAACTTCACATACGATGTTCTTCATTGGATAATTCCAATTGAGTAATATCGTAACTACGTGTAAATGGGTTAATTAATAAATTCAAATACCCTTCTTTGGGTAAAATAAACTAGGCAATAAATGCTTTCCATTGAGCCCATGACCGCAAAGATTGAGAAACTCGCTGATTTGTAGGATTTTTTCTAAACTTTAAACTGCTCTCCTCAACATTTTACTTTATGCAGATACGATGTTCTTAGTTGGAGGCGTCGAAATATTAATGACAAGCTGTACCCGGCATGCGTTGCAATGCCAATCAAAGAAAGTGTTGGCGTTGAAATTCTGTTTCTTGAAGTGCTTTTGGATACACAACATGTTAACTGCCTCTAAGCTATCGTAAAATGGATTTTCTAATTTAGAACCATTCGTGGAAGCGTGCACAACAACTTTCAAAAGTTTCATCGCTGTCACTCATTTGTTGAATCTACTCGTACGCTACCTGTTGTGAAATGGATTTACTAAGTCGAAACCCTTCCCTGGCGTGTACACAATAACTCATCAATGATTCATCGCAATCGGATGAATTGTATATGCACGTATACGGGGTTTTGTTTAAACGATTCGTGCGCTGTCACTCATTTGTTGAATCTACTCGTGCGCTACCTATTGAGAAATGTATTACTAAGTCGAAGCCCTTCCCTGGCGTGTACACAATAACTCATCAAGGTTTCATCGCAATCGAAGAATGTTATATGAACGCAATAGGGGATTTTGTTGAAACGCTTCGCGCGTCGTCACCCATTTGTTGCATCTACTCTTGCGCTACTTATTGTGAAATGGATTTACTAAGTCCCCTTCCCTGGCGGGTACACAATAACTGATGAATGTTTCATCGCAATCGGATGAATAGTATATGAACGCATACCTGATTTTGTTTAAACGATTCGCGCTCCGTCACTCATTTGTTGAATCTACTCGTGCGCTACCTACTGTAAAATGTATTTACTAAGTTAGAAACCGTCACGTAAGTGTCCACAACATCTCACCCAAGTTTCATCGCTATCGGACTAATGGGATATGAAGACATAGGGGACTGTATTGAAACGCTCCGCATGTCGTCGTTCATTTGTCGAATCTACTCGTGTGCTACCTACTGTGAAATGTATTTACTAAGCCATAAACCTTCCTTGGAGTGTCCACCATATTTCACCCAAGTTTCACCGCTAACTGCAGAATGGTATATGACCTTATACGGGACTTTGTTGAAACGCTTCGCGCGTCGTCCCTCATTTGTTGAATCAACTTGTGCGCTGCATATTGTATAGTGGATTTACTAAGCCAGAAATTTTCCATGACGTGTACACAACATCTCACCCAAGTTTCATAGCTACGGACGAATGGTACATGAATGCATACGGGACTTGGTTGAAACGCTTCGCGTGTCGTCGCTCATTTGTTGATTCTACTCTTGCGCTACATATTGTAATATGGATGTACTCAGCCAGAAACCTTCCCTGGAGTGTACACAACATCTCACCCAAGTTTGTATGTGAACGTATACGGGACGTGGTCGAAACGCTTCGCGCGTAGTCACTCATTTGTTGAATATAAACGTGCGCTCCGTATTGTAAAATGGATTTACTTAGCCAGAAACCTTTCCTGGAGTGTACACAACAATTCACCAAACATTTATCACTATCAGACGACTGGTATATGACTTTATACGGGACTTTGTTGAAACCACTGCCGGCTGGATCGCAACACTCCTGGTTGCTTTAAACTGCCTGCCCATTCGACACTCACAGGCGTACAAGATATATGCATTAATTCACCGCTAGGTGCAGCACCAAGGCACTGAGATTGCCGCGGCTTTTTAAAGGGGAAGATACCTGAAACGAAGTATTGTTATGTTTGGAGGCTTAATATCGAGATTGACGGACGTGAAAACATTACACTTAGTTCCTTTGTTATTCTAACATCTAAAAGTATTCGGACACATACTTACGGGCAAATTTTCAGTATAAAGGAAAGCAAAAATACATGTGGTGGAGGCGATTGTTTTTAAGGGGCGAAATGTCTAGCTCATTCTCCCGTAATTATACAGACGATAATAAAAATATAACTACTTCTAACTGACTTAAATCTAACTTACATACTTGGCGAGATGAAAAGAAAAGAATAAGGACAATACAAGACAGGGAAAAGAAATGCCTCCGGCCCCCGAAAAATGGGATGATGATTTATTTAGGGGCTTTGCGACATCGTGGTCATGTAGCCCCATGTACTTGGGTGTGAGGTGAATTTGTCTGATAACCCGTCTTATTGTGATGGCTGTATTATACATTTTTACAGATTTTTTGGACAGATTGTTTATTTTTTTACTTATTTATTTATTTATTTACTTACAAATTTATTTATTTATTTTCTTATTTCTTTACTTATTTATTTGCTTATTTATTGCTTTTTTATTTTTTACGTATTTATTTACTTATTTGTTTATTTACTTAAACACATGTTTATGTATTTAATTATGTATTTTCTTATCTATTGATTTACTTATTTATTTACTTATTTACTTACACATGTATTTATTTGTTTAATGATTTACTTACTTATTTATTTGCTTATTTATTCACTTATTTATTTACATATTGTCTTGGAGAGTAGACCCACTTAAAACCACCCACTGTTGGACGAAAGCAGGGTATACACTGTGCTGTGCTATGACATGATCAATCGCATGCCGTATTCTTAGTTGCCAACTGTAAAAGTGGGAATGCGCTGCCCGTCGCGACTATTGCTGTAATTATTAGAGTTAAGAGTAGGGTAAGTGTCCCTGGACTTGAAATACGGCCTATCCCGGCATTTGTCTGGAGGGAGTGTGAAACACCACACTCAGGATAGCCGCTGCACCAGCTCAAAACAAAATTGTATTTATATTATTACTAGCTGTTACCCGCGGCTTCGCCCGCAATAACATTTGGAATCCCGTTATAACATTAGTTATATATTTTTTTCCTGTAGTGGAAGATAATAACGGCAACATGGAGCGTTGAAATTGGAAATCGGGTGCAATATACGACGGGGAGCTTTGATTTAAAGCAGGCCCCCTAGCCTACTGCCATGTCTATCAAGAGTGTTTTTAACGACTAAGCACTTCTCGGTAAACTACATTTCTGGTCTTTCTCTCAGGCTGCAGAATGACTAAGCTACCAGAAAAACTGCTCTGGAGCATGCCACGTACAGTTGACCATGTGCGAAACATTCACTTCTCAGATTCACGCCAGCTACTTTTAAACTCTGCCCCTGAGCCATGTTAATTGTTGTGACGTAGCAGACATTCAAAGGAAACTGCAGAGATGTTACAAAGGGCAGATGCAACGTGACTGAGGTTAAGAGGGAGCTTAAAGGCAGAATGCGCTGTTCCACCACCATCCAGTAGGGTTGCTGCAATACCCGAGGAGGCGACTGCGATGGCTATGTTCTGTCGACTTCTAAATGTACTGAGCAGGAGATTAATCAGGAAGGTATTGCCAGTTCCGCCTGGTGCATCCAAAAAAAAGAGCTGACCACATTCTGAAACAACACTTCAAACTATTTCGTCATAGGCCAATCTCTGCTCGTTGTTTAATTTTGGAACATTATCAGCAACCACTTTGGACAACTTAATAGTGTGTCGTAAGATAGTTCACTGACATATTCTCGGTGAACAACGACGGAGTCTTGTTCTCGAGAAGGTGATGGAAATCCAAAGTAGCGGCTTCGGTGGCGTAGTCGGTAGCATGCTGAGCTTCTATGCCCAAGATAGCGGGTTCAAACCCGGCCGAAGCCGTCGGATTTTTTAAGAGCGTTAAAAATCCATCAGTATGCCTTCCTTCGGAGGGGAAGTAAAGCCGGCGGTCCCATGTCATAGATTTATGGCATGTTAAAGATCCTTCCACTAATTACACCTGTGTGAAGCTAAATTGGATAGGTTAAGAATGTAAACAACGCTCTTAGGGTTCTACGTTCGTTGCCAAGAGCCGACTGCGGTGGCGTCTAGTAGCTAAGTTCTGAACTTGGCCTAGTAGTCGTTGACGGTGGTGCTTGGCGGCAAAAGTAGGAACTACTTGAAACATTCTAAGTTGCAGTCTGTACTTAAATTTTAAAAATCAGATAACACACACTAATACAGTCATCACAATTAACACCGGTTATCAGACAGATTCTACACACACCCAAAGTACACGGGGCTACATGACCGCGTTGTCGCAGCCCCTAAACTTAAGAACCAACCAACCAACGAAGTCCAAAGCGTTCCAGTTGTTGACCAGACATTTTTAGTACTAAATCCTCAAGAAGCAACAGACACCTGTTGTAGATAACACCCATGACCAGGTTGACATCAGCACACTGCCTCTGAACCTCTCTCACCACATCTTCCGCGAGGCTGTCTTTGTGGTTTTTCCAGAGCATGATGGGATCACTCACTTGACAAAACACCAGTAAGATGGCAAACAGCTCGCGTATCTTGAGGGGAGAGTCGGTGTTGGACGCTTCCTCTAGTGTGCGGTCCCAGTGCGCATCATCATCTAGGAAGCCAAGTGCTTTACATGCCGTTTGAAATGTTGGTTAAACCAAACCTGCCATGGTTTTGAGGTCAGTAAAAGACTGAGGGCCAGGGATTTTATGTAAAGGAGGCGAATGTAGTAGCACTCGGCATTACCAGGGTGAACGGTGTAAACTCTGCCAAGGGTCTGATCTTTTTTCAAACCAGGATGGCCTGGGACTGGCTTTCCTTCTTTGCTTCTGCAGAACTTCTTACCTTTCCAAACAAAATAGGATGGAACTTCACAATATAAAAGTGTTGAAGCAAATTTATCGGATCGCCATAGTTCGAAGAAAGCAAGAAGAGTTGTGTTTGGAGGGCTGTTAAACTGGTCACGAACGTCGTCTTCATTAAAGTAAACTCGCTGGCGGTTCTCGAGGTGGACGGCAAGTTGCATGACCGAAGGATAGCGTTCATGTATGAGGAAGCAGAATATGCGCCACGCCGCCTCTGAGCTGCTGATGTAACGTCCTGATTCATATCTCGCAAATTCGTCAAACTCTCCGATGCTAAAAGTTGCTTGGTCGGAACCTTTGTTAACATACTTGCAAATGTATTTTATTGACTTTACAGAGTTGCAGTACTCAACATTGATATAAGCTGAGAAGGTGCGAGATAGGACGGGGTTATAGGGTACCACCCAGTTATTGTCAATTTCCACTCCATTTTTAATAATGGAAACCCCATCCTCCTAAGTGGGCAGTCCGCGATATTTGGGATACCCATCTTCCCCGGTTTGGGTTTCCTTGATGAGTGGTCTGGGGTACTTCTTGTTGCATATTCCTTCCACCATGCAAGACGAACTCCTGTTGAGAACTCCACATGGACCGTGGATCATGGTTGCCTAAACAATCTCATGGAGACCAGGGTCAAGATTTGGGTGAGGAATCTCAGCACTGTTCACCTTGTCGATGTCTTCAGGCCTTAGCTTTTCTTCCAGCCACAGAAGTATTTGAACGTGAGGTAATCCTCGCTTTTGCCATTCAATGGAATACGTGTGGCACCTTGAAAGACCAAAGATACAACCCTTATTAAGAAGTCTTAGCATGTGCTTGACTTTCAAATGGAATACCCGCGCTACCAAATCATGCCTATCTTGAGGTTGTTGACCTTGTTTCAGGTGCTCGACTACTTCGGATCATTTTGGATTGCAGGTAAATGTTATTTAAAAAAAACGTCCAAAATGGCGCATGCGTTCATGCACATAGCGCAGGCCTCCAGTGAAAGTCGACGGCAAGACGACCATTTTATCAATATCTGACAAACGGTTGACAGCTTTACTCATTGCGTCCTTCAGGTGCACATATTCCTAACTTCTCAACTTTCTCTGATTGATGCAAATCCAAAGTAGTCTCACTGTCTCAATCTTTGCATACATATAAACCTAAAACTGATTGAGAAGATTGCGAAATAAGTAAATATAAAAAATATCACCCTCAAGCTCAAATATTCCGAAGCTGTAAAAGTTAGCGGCAGACACGGTCTTCTTCAAAGATGCTTGAGTGCTGTTGTGACGTTGAGGGATATTATCCTAACGTAATAAAGCAAATCTCTACTTAATAATACCTGATAAATGGAATAGACCTAGCTTAACTTAACAAAATTAACGTTGGTAGAGGTAATTTTCTTTTACCAAAGTCTACTTTTCATTATAACTATGTCTTCTTCTTCTTCATTTCACTTTTTCCAGATGGAGGCAAATATGGTTCCTCTCCACTTTGTTCTGTCGTTCCACCATTCCTCTTCCGACACGGTGTTCCAATCCAGGTTCTGTTTTCTAGTGCTATTCTCCACCGAGTCCAGCCAACGCATTATTGGTCTTCCTCGTCCTCTCTTCCCTGTCATCCGTCGTTCCAGTGCTCGTCTTGGTAGCCTTACTTCATTCATCCGTTTGACATGTCCAAACCATCTCAATCTGTTTTGCTCCAGTTTGTCATTTAGTTTCTGTACTCCCAGTTCATTCCGTATATCTTCATTTCTCAATCAGTCTCTCCTCGTTTTCTGGACCATACTTCTCAGAAATCTAAATCAGCTGCCTGTACTCTAATCTCTAACTATGTACTACCAAGAAATGATGAAAAACGCCGTACCTAATCCAACAAACAAAGGAATTCTACAGTTACGTCAACTAATGGCTAATATATAATGCAATATGATGATTGTAAAGTGATGGTGAAAGTATAAAGTACAAAGAGAAATTACGTAGAAGTACTGTTTGAACAGAGAGAGTGGGCAAAGGTCGGGACCACAGACAACAATGACGTGCACGTTACGACAGTAAGCTCACTGCCTGCAAAGACTGGGAGGTGCGACGTGCTGCAGCCCGCATTGCTTCATATAATCGCGGTTTTCGCGATTTTACCATGATCCCGAGTGACTTTTTTGAAAACCTTTCTTAGCAAGCACCTACAGCCCCTGAGGAAGCTGCATACCAAATTTCATTCCTATCCGTTCCGTGGTTTCTGAGATTTCGTGATGAATGAATGAGTGAGTGAGTGGTATTTGACAAATATATAGTATATGAAATTTATGAAAAAACGGTCGAACACCGATTTACTTATTTTTTGAGCTGATTTTTTCCCGCTGAGTTTCAAACTCCTCGCCTATGTATGTCGTTAATGAGATACACGCTCCGTTAGGAATCCTTCAACCCCCACCTTTCTTCCCTTTCACCTCATAATATACACCATATCGAAAGAAAAAAAAAGTCCTCTCGGCACGCCGGAAGGCGGAGGTAGATTTCACCGGACAAACTTGGGGATAGGCGAAAATAGGCAGAATATGCAGATTTTCGTAGAAGGATCAGACCTCATTTAATGCGAGAAGGTATTTTATAATTGGAGCTTAATTAACTTTGTTTTTCGTCATTTTATGCTTATTTTAAACATTTTATTGTCTTATGGGAACGGTAACCTTCTTGTCATTTGGGGTCCATTTTTATACTTGTGGTCACACTGTCCTTATGCTAGGTTTCGACACTGATGTGCAACTATGTAACGGTCTGTTACTTCTTCACGCAAAATTATATCTACCGCAGAGATTTTGGTTGGTTCCTCAGTTTAGGGGCTGCGACAACGCGGTCATGTAACCCCGTGTACTTTGGGATGGCTGTATTAGTCTGTAATTCAGGTAAGGACTGCAGACGGTCAATTTCAAGCAGTAGTTACTAATGTTGCTACCAGGTACTACCGTCAACGACACCTAGCTGTGAACTTGGCTACTAGATGCCACCGCAACCAGCAACTCGCAACGAACGTTGGAACTTCCCCTCCAAAGGAAAGCATACTGAGGGATTTTTGGCGCTCTTAGAAAATCCGACGACTTTGGCCGGCTTTGAACTCGCGACCTTGGGCATAAACATTCAGCATGCTACCAGTTACGTCACCGAAGCCGCTTCACACTTAGATGGAAATCTGAATCTGATCTCGTGCAAGTGCGTTATCTTGGCAACGTCTGATGGCTCATCCCTCATCAATTTAGTAGTGTTGCCATGGCAACCACTGATAGGTCTTGGCATTTTCTTATAATTCCGAAATTATTTTTCTCATCCCTTGGCATAATGGTGGGTTATATCAAAAATTCTTTCAGACAAAAGTTTTAGGTAATTATTATGGGAATATTGTCCATTTTGTACGGTTTTGATATTGTGCCTATTAAGAGAGATATGATTAATGTTTCCCGAAAAACCCACTTTTTCCCACCCCTTTGGTCAATGGTTGGTGCTATAAAAAAAACTCTTCAAACATACATTTTTGGGCTTTATCCGACACATAGTATGAATGTTGAACGGATTCGATATTTCACATATTAAGAGAGTTATAGCAATATTTCACTTTTTCGAAAAAAAAAAGCCCCCCATTTTCACCCCCCAACGACCGATTTAGCCCAGTAACGAACTCGACCGAGATTTTATAGGTATACGTATTCGGTAAAAAATTCAAAGTGATTGGTACAAAATTACGGCAGTTATCGTGTCCACAATAAACTGATATACATATACATACATAAATTATATATAACTTTTGAACTGACGGTGGTTTTGGGGCCTGGGGATGTGAAACGCGAAGATATGTCGAAATTTTCCGGAAGTCGAAACATGGTACCCATTGCAATAGTTAGCTTTCTAACGAAATCTACCTCTGGTTGGTTCCTCAGTTTAGGGGCTGCGACAACGCGGTCATCTAACCCCGTGTACTTTGGGTGAGTGTAGAATCTGTCTGATACACGGTGTGAATTGTAATGGCTGTATTAGTCTTAATTCATGTAAGTACTGCAGACGGTCAATTTCAAGCAGTAGTTCCTAATGTTGCTACCAGGTACAACCGTCAACGACACCTAGCTGTGAACTTGGCTACTAGATGCCACCCCAACCATCAACTCGCAACGAACGTTGGAACTTCCCCTCCAAAGGAAAGCATACTGAGGGATTCTAGTGCTCTTAGAAAATCCGACGACTTCGGCCGGCTTTGAAACCGCGACATTGGGCATAGACATTCAGCATGCTACCAGTTACGTCACCGAAGCCGCTTCCCACTTTATCAGGCGGCTTTGGTGGCGTAGTCGGTAACATGCTGAGCTTCTATGCCCAAGATACCGGGTTCAAACCCGGCCGAAGCCGTCGGATTTTTTAAGAGCGTTAAATATCCCTCAGTATGCCTTCCTTCGGAGGGGAAGTAAAGCCGGCGGTCCCATGTCATAGATTTATGGCATGTTAAAGATCCTTCCACTAATTGCACCTGTGTGAAGCTAAATTGGATAGGTTAAGAATGTATACAACGCTCTTAGGTTTCTATGTTCGTTGCCAAGAGCCGACTGCGGCGGCGTCTAGTAGCTCAGTTCTGAACTTGGCCTCGTAGTCGTTGACAGTGGCGCTTGGCGGCAAAAGTAGGAACTATCTGAAAAATTGTTAGTTGCAGTACTTAAATTAACAAACAGATAACACACACTAATACAGTCATCACAATTAACACCGGTTATCAGACAGATTCTACACACACCCAAAGTACACGGGGCTACATGACCTCGTTGTCGCAGCCCCTAAACTTAAGAACCAACCAACCAACCACTTAATCAGATGGAAATACTGAATCTGATCTCGTGCAAGTGCGTTGTCATGGCAACGTCTGATGGTCCATGCCTCATCAATTTAGTAGTGTTGCCATGGCAACCACTGATAGCTCTTGGCATTTTCTTATAATTCCGAAATCATTTTTCTCGTCCCTTGGCGTAATGGTGGGTCATATCAAAAATTCTTTCAGACAAAAGTTTTAGGTAATTATTAGGGGAATATTGTCCATTTTGTACGGTTTTGATATTGTGCCTATTAAGAGAGATATGATTAATGTTTCCCGAAAAACCCACTTTTTCCCACCCCTTTGGTCAATGGTTGGTGCTATAAAAAAAACTCTTCAAACATACATTTTTGGGCTTTATCCGACACATAGTATGAATGTTGAACGGATTCGATATTTCACATATTAAGAGAGTTATAGCGAAATTTCACTTTTTCGAAAAAAGCCCCCCATTTTCACCCCCTTCGACCGATTTAGCCCAGTAACGAACTCGACCGAGATTTTATAGGTATACATCTTCGGTAAAAAATTCGAAGTAATTGGTGCAAAATTACGGCAGTTATCGTGTCCACAAGAAACTGATATACATATATATATACATATATATATACATATATATATATATATATACATCAATTATATATAAACTTTTGAACTGACGGTGGTTTTGGGGTCTGGGGGATGTGAAACGCGAAGATATGTCGAAATTTTCCGGAAGTCGAAACATGGGACCCATTGCAATAGTTAGCTTTCTAATGAAATCTACCTAAAACAGACACCTGTCTTCTTATTATTTAATGATGAGTTTATATGCCGTGTATCACATCCCCCAATGAAACCAATCGGGGATATAGTTATTCAATGAAATACAGGTTTAACCCCCTTAAGATCCCTTTAAACCTGAATATCCGAAAATTCTCCCTTAGTAGACGGTTCTGACATACAAGGAACATATCCCTAAACTGTCATGTTTCTAACTTCAATAATTTTGGCTGGGCGATGATGAGTGAGTGAGTGAGTCAGGACATTTTCTTTCAATTTTCTTTTTTCAGAATTTCACCCCTCCCCATGAACCCCTTAAATTTGATTGATGAAAAAACTGTCGAACAGCTATTTACTTATTTTTAAGAAGTTTTTTCCCGCTGAGTTTGATGAGTGAGTCAGTCAGTCAATCAGTTAGGACACTTTCTTTCCTGTTTTTTTTTTTTCCAGAATTTCACCCCTCCCCATGGGCCCCTTAAATTGGATTAATGAAAAAACGGTCAAACACCTATTTACTTATTTTTATGCTGATTTTTTTCCGCCGAGTTTCAAACTCTTCGCCTATGTCGTTTAAGAGATACACGCTCCGTTAGGAATCCTTCAATCCCCACTTTTCACCACATAATATACACCACATCGAAAAAAACTCGGACACATGTCTTCTTATTTTTAATGATGAGTTTATATGCCGAGTATCAAATCCCCCAATGAAACCAATCGGGAGATATTGCTATTCAATGAAATGCAGGTCTACCCCCTTAACACCCCTTTAGAACCTGAATATCCAAAAATCCTTCCTTAGTGGGCGTTTGAGGCCCTTGAGGAAGCTGCATACCAAATTTCATTCCATTTTGGCTGGACGATGATGAGTGAGTGAGTGAGTGAGTCAGGACATTTTCTTTCAATTTTCCTTTTTCAGAATTTCACCCCTCCCCATGAACCCCTTAAATTTGATTTATGAAAAAAACTGTCGAACAGCTATTTACTTATCTTTAAGCAATTTTTCCCCCTGAGTTTGATGAGTGAGTCAGTCAGTCAGTCAGTCAATCAGTTAGGACACTTTCTTTCCTTTTTCCCCCCAGAATTACACCCCTCCCCATGGGCCCCTTAAATTGGATTAATGAAAAACGGTCAAACACCTATTTACTTATTTGTATGCTGATTTTTTTCCCGCTGAATTTCAAACTCCTCGCTTATGTCGTTTAAGAGATACACGCTCCGTTAGGAATCCTTCAACCCCCATTTTTCACCCCTTTCACCTCATAATATACACCACATCGAAAAAAAACTCGGACACATGTCTTCTTATTTTTAATGATGAGTTTATATGCCGAGTATCAAATCCCCCAATGAAATCAATCGGGAGATATTGCTATTCAATGAAATGCAGGTCTACCCCCTTAACACCCCTTTATAACCTGAATAACCAAAAATCCTTCCTTAGTGTGCGTTTGCGGCCTTTGAGGAAGCTGCATACCATATTTCATTCCATTTTGGCTGGGCGATGATGAGTGAGTGAGTCAGGACATTTTCTTTCAATTTTCTTTTTTCAGAATTTCACCCCTCCCCATGAACCCCTTAAATTTGATTTATAAAAAAAACTGTCGAACAGCTATTTACTTATTTTTAAGCAATTTTTCCCCCTGAGTTTGATGAGTGAGTGAGTCAGTCAGTCAGTCAATCAGTTAGGACACTTTCTTTCCTTTCCCCCCCCCCCCAGAATTTCACCCCTCCCCATGGGCCCCTTAAATTGGATTAATGAAAAAACGGTCAAACACCTATTTACTTATTTGTATGCTGATTTTTTTCCCGCTGAGTTTCAAACTCCTCGCTTATGTCGTTTAAGAGATACACGCTCCGTTAGGAATCCTTCAACCCCCACTTTTCACCCCTTTCACCTCATAATATACACCACATCGAAAAAAAACTCGGACACATGTCTTCTTATTTTTAATGATGAGTTTATATGCCGAGTATCAAATCCCCCAATGAAATCAATCGGGAGATATTGCTATTCAATGAAATGCAGGTCTACCCCCTTAACACCCCTTTAGAACCTGAATATCCAAAAATCCTTCCTTAGTGGGCGTTTGCGGCCTTTGAGGAAGCTGCATACCATATTTCATTCCATTTTGGCTGGGCGATGATGAGTGAGTGAGTCAGGACATTTTCTTTCAATTTTCTTTTTTCAGAATTTCACCCCATGAACCCCTTAAATTTGATTTATGAAAAAAATTGTCGAACAGCTATTTACTTATTTTTAAGCAATTTTTCCCCCTGAGTTTGATGAGTGAGTCAGTCAGTCAGTCAGTCAATCAGTTAAGACACTTTCTTTCCTTTTTTCCCCCCAGAATTTCACCCCTCCCCATGGGCCCCTTAAATTGGATTAATGAAAAAACGGTCAAACACCTATTTACTTATTTTTATGCTGATTTTTTTCCGCTGAGTTTCAAACTCCTCGCCTATCTCGTTTAAGAGATACACGCTCCGTTAGGAATCCTTCAACCCCCACTTTTCTCCCCTTCCACCTCATAATATACACCACATCAAAAACCCTCGGACACATGTCTTCTTATTTTTAATGATGAGTTTATATGCCGAGTATCACATCCCCCAATGAAACCAATCGGGAGATATTGCTATTCAATGAAATGCAGGTCTACCCCTTTAACACCCCTTTAGAACCTGAATATCCAAAAATCCTTTCTTAGTGGGCGTTTACGGCCCTTGAGGAAGCGGCGTACCAAATTTCATTCCAATCCGTTCGGTGGTTTCTGAGATTTCGTGATGAATGAATGAGTCAGTGAGTGAGTGAGTGGTATTTGACAAATATATAGTAGATTCGACAATACGTCATCTAAATTTTCTTCTAAATTACGCAGAGTTAAATATTTGGTATTAAGAAAATCTGCGCGGTTGCCTACATGCAATATTCTTCATCGCCATGCACACCACAGTAGTTGCTTATTGTTGTTTTAAGGGTCGGAACAACTCTGTCATCTGCCTCTACCACTGACGTTACTTATTGAATGAACCAGTTATAATAATAATTATACTGCACCTAAGCATACAGATTATTCAAATGTTAGCATTGTTTTCTCAATTCAGTATACCAGAAGAAGAACAATTTCGCATGCATTTCTTCTATCTATGTTTGACAACAGAATCATCCCACCCTTTCGCAAGATATTTAGCCAGCAATGACAATTTTTCACATAGTACGAAAGTGAATTACAAGGGGAAGATGACCTCGCTATTCCACCCCTTAAATCAACAATAACTACAAAGTGAATTACTGTGTGGACGCTACTTTAAAATGTATTTTACTTACCTGCCTGCACGGCATACGATACGTCTAGCTAGACAATGTATTCATTTCAGACACTATCACCTCTAAATATCTAAGCTTGATGTGACGCACCAAACTTGAAACTCTTGAGCTAGCTGACCAAACACACCAGGGCAGCCCAGGCTCTCGTGGCCTTGGCGAAATAAGTGAAGGAATGAGAGAGTTGTTTGAAGGATTGGTGCATAAGCCGAATAAGCTAAACTTAGAATAATGGAATGCTCTGTCTGCCTTCAGGTATATTCTGAGAACAATACATAGCAAAGCCCATCGCCGTCTATAATTCTCAAGCCGTGATGTTGGTATGATTGGCAACGTGTAGAAGAGTCCGTAAATTCTATAAACACGTAAGACTACATGCTAAGTTTTATTCTTAAATATCGTTTATTTTAATATGACAGCATCTACAAGCAGTTCGTACTGACTATTCCAACACCCGTGAAATTCCTCGTGGTAAATCAGACCTGCTGAAAGTTGTAGAAGTGAGTATTTCTCCTATTAAGTTGCATGTGTAACTAATACTTGGCTATGAATTTAACCAACAAATTCTTCACTAATATTTAATTAAACTATTTCAGATGCCTAGGAAGTGTTGTGTGCCTGGCTGTAAGTCAAATTATGGCAGCACTGTTAAAATAACTGGTTATATTACAACGAGGTGGACTTTCTGTGTCTAGTAGGCCTAATTTAGTTTAGGTATATATCTTCATGTGCCCTCTATTTTCCAGTACATTATGAACTGTACTCAGTTGGCAAGTGCTTTTAGGTAGATTTCATTAGAAAGCTACCTATTTTTAAAATTCAGTGACCAGTGGGACATTATTGTTAGACTGTCAACATTAAGCTGGGAGGCCTTTTGTGACTATGATGAGTGCATCCGTGGACAAATAGTGAAGGATTCATCATCAAAGGATAATTGATAGTAAGAATAGTTTTAAATATATTTTCTGAGCGCGTCAATGACGGCAGTGAGCATAGCAGCAAGAAAAGAAATCTTCAGACATTGGGACATTGAGGTACAGTACAGCCTTTTATTATTACCTTATCGGTAATTGGCAGTACATAGCATGATATTATGTATACTTTATTTGTGATATCTGTGTGTATATTCAGCGGACGTTATGTTCTGTTGTATTTTCGGAAACATTTGGCGTCAAAATCTGTGTTGATATAGTGTTAGCAATTACCATGTGCTTGCGCTAGGCCTCCCAGGTGGCAGATGGGCGGCGTTGCCAAACCTTATGACACGGCTTGAGAATTGTAGACGGCGATGCAAAGCTCCATCGCCTAAGTTGACCACTTTGAGACAGTTGTTCTTCCCATAACTACTTTGTAAAGGAAAATATTGTCCAATTGACAGAATACGTTTTTCAGTCCTTGTAACATTGTTAACAAACAGTCCATTGCATTCACTAAATGATTGCCAGTAGCAAATACAAGTCACATAAAGACAACAATAAATCAATGCCTGATCGGGCCCATCCTCCTAGGACGCCGGGGCCCGGGGTACCAGCCCCGCCTGTCCGCCCCTCTCGTCGGGCCTGAGGCCACCACGTGCTTACTCCACCCATGCACTCTTTTCCTCATGCTCATAATATCATTAGCACCGTTATTCCATTTATTACATTTTTACTCAGATGGTTTTCAACAATCTTAAACAAAGCAATGCTTAAAACTGTTCGGTGCACACTGTAAAATAAAATAATAGCCCGTCAAAACCCGCCAACCTGGGCCCAATGTTTGGGAAGCCAGGCTCTGCCTGTCACAAGCCAGGACAAAGCGGTGAGTGATAGAGGAGTAACACCTCTAAAAAAACAAGGTCCAGCTGGCCCGGCTGGTAGCACCTTGTCAGGGTCCCTTGCCAGGGTTACGGTGAAGTCCTCAACGGCATTGATAGAGGAATAGATGATCTATAGAACAGTATGAATGGCGGACGGGGCGGCCCTGTATCCGGGATTAATAGGATAAAAGGCATCTACCCTATGATTTAGTTAGATGTCAGCTTTACATAAATCCATTTTGCGTCTGTCTTGTAGCAAGCGGCTAGATGGTCAGCGTCTGTTCACCAAAGGTGCGGCTGAAAACCCATCCTCGGAGCTAACAACCTCGAGTAGAATTTTTAGGGGACTTGTTCCCTTAACCTAGCAAACAATCAACAATGGATATGCACATTGTAAGAGATTTTACCCCAGGGAGTAACCAATCTCCATTTTCCAAGGAAATGAAAAGTAGGCACTCGGATTCTGGGGGCCTACATCATTGTGCAAAGGATGGAAAGGATGAGTCGGAGCATCTTGAAAATAGCATTAAGCAAATCACTCGTAAAATTAAGCACAAGAACATAAACTTTTTGGCTACCTTTAATGTCAATTCACTCTTAAAAACAGGAAAACTTAAAACTCTAATAAATTTCAAAGAGAAAAGGATTATGATAACAGCTCTTCAAGAAACTAGATATACTGATGAACATCCATTTGATTCAGAAGGTTATAGAATATTCAAGGGAAAACCTGGAAAGAGAGTTATGAAAAATGTACCTCAGTTTGGAACTGGGTTCATTGTGAATCAGAACATATTACATTCAATAATAGAGTTTCAATCCATTAATGAAAGATTATCCCTGCTATCCGTTAAATCAGTAAACAAAGTTTATACCATTGCCAATACACATGCACCAACTAATGAGAAAAATAGGACTCAGAAAGAACAAACGGATTTTTTTTTGGCAAGAACTATCAAACACCCTGGATCAAATTCCATCAAAAAATATAATACTTCTACTTGGAGACTTTAACGCTCAAATCGGCAAAGAACGTCAACATCGGTCCATAGTAGGCAATTTCCCGGCACATAAAAGAACTAACACAAATGGAGAAAGACTTATTAGTTTATGCAGAGAGCATAACATAGTCCTGAAATCTACATTCTTCAAAAAACTTCCTAGGAAACAAACTACTTGGGTTTCCCCAAATCCAGTTTGTGGTGAGAAACAACTTGACAATGTTGCTATTAGCAGACAGTCTACAACGGAGATACTCAATGTGAAAGTTGCTAAGAGTGTAGGTTTAAATTCAGACCACTATCTGTCACTCATTAAATTCAAAATTAGACCAATATATAAAAAGAAAAATCATTATCAATCCAAAAAGTTTGTTACTCAAAAATTAGCTACAGAAAATAATTTCAAAACACTTTTGGAAAGCAGATCACCTAAAACATGGGAACAACTTCAAAGAGACTTAGTACAGACAGCAGAAGAAACCATTCTCCTTAAAAGAAAACGAAAACATGCCTGGTGGACTGCTGAGTGTGATGAACTAATCTTTAAAAGACAACGAGCTTGGAACATCTGGAATGCAAATAAAAATGAGAATACCAGAACAGCTTTATAGAATCCCGAAAACATGCATCTAAGGGACTCAAAAGGGTAAAAGTGCAACATATGAAAGACCAATTAACATTAATAGAATCGGACATCAGACAGCACAATATAAAGGACTTCTACAAAACTTTCAGAAGTAGTTTAAGGAAGTATACTCCACCAAGCTTACTTTTCACAGATCCAAAAACTCAGAAAACTGCATATAATAACGCTGAAAATTGCAAAATACTTGCGGAATATTTTGAAGAACTCCTCAACTGCGATCCACCAAAGGAGACATTTAATTTTGATAATATACTCCCCGTTCCTCCAGACTCGAAGCCACCAACAACAAATGAAATTAAAGAGATTATAAACTAACTTAAAAACAAGTAGTTCCGTGAAGAACTATACAGCCTATTTTCATATATCCTACTTATGTTAATTGCCACTATCAACATACACAATTTCTGTTTGATTGCTGTAATAGATTCGTAGATATTAAGAACCGACTAAATATTTCGGATGGTCGCCATGTTGGATTTTATATATGTAGGTCCTAGAGTTATGTACTGTTACATGCAGATTATTGTAAACGTGTAGTATTCAAACTTCAATCGCAAAATTAGGACACAAGAAAAAACAAGGAGATTTTAAAATTTTTCACAGCTGCCATCTTGAGGTTATGGAAACAATTGAAATAAATTAGATGCCAGTGGATTAACATTCGTATAAGGATTACTGTACCAAGTTTCACTGCACTCGGATAGTTAAATTGCGAGAAACGTCCATGTGAATATTTATAATTCGCGTCACCGCCATGTTGGATTTGTGATCACCAGGTTATTTAAAGTCCTATAGGTGAACTTAAGTTCATAGCCCCTATGAACATTAAAAAATGCAGTTTGATTGCTAAAATAGATTCGTAGATATTCAGTATCGTCTAAATATTACGGATGGTCGCCGTGTTGGATTGTTAAATGTATAGGCCATAGAGTCATGTACCATTAAAGGAAAATTATTGCGTAGGTTCATTATTCAAACTTTCACTTCGATCGCATGACTACATCACAAGAAATAAAAAACTTAATTTTAAAATTCGCACTGCCGCCATCTTGAGGTTATGTAAACAATTGAACTAAATTAGATACCAGTGGATTACAATGTGTATAAATATTTCCTGTGCCAGGTTTCAGTGCGCTTGGAACATTAAATCGCGAGAAAGGTCTATTTAAAATTTTCAAATTCGCTTGGCCGCCGTGATCGTTTTGTAGTTAACCGGTTTTTGAAAGTCTTATAGATGGACTTCCAGTAGTGCCCTTTATCTCCGTACAAAATTTTAGGGAGATACCGCTAATAGTTTCAGAGATATAGAATGCCGGTGAAATATTTCGCACATCCGCCATCTTGTGATTATGTAAACAATTGAACGAAGTTAGATGTCGGTGCATTACAATGTATATAAACATATACTGTACCAAGTTTCATTGCGTTTGGTTGGTCAAATCACGAGAAACGTCTATTTAAAAGTCGCAAATTCGCTTGGCCTCCATGTTGGTTTTGTAGTTACCAGGTTTTCAAAAGTCACATAAGTGAACTTATAGCAGTTCCCTCTATCACCATAGAAAATGTCAGGGTAATATCGGTAATAGTTTCGGAGATATTGAATGCTGGTGAAATATTTCGCACAGCCGCCATGTTGGATTGGTGAGTCGTAACAAAATTTGAAGGGCACGGTCGAGGTCGCCGGGAATAGTGCTATGAACTGTCCGAGTTTCATTGAAATCGCTCCTGCCGTTTAGATTTTATTAGGGGGGGACACACACACGAATCACACACACACGCACACACACACGGACAAAAGGTGATCTCATAAGCCTATTTTTTTTTTTCAAAATTGAAAATAGGCTAATAACAAAGTATCTGGAGAAGATAGTATAGTTGCTGAATTATGGAAATACTCGAGTGACAACATGATCCTATGTTTAACGGAAATCATAAATGGCATATGGAAAACACACAGTTTACCATCAGAATGGACATCTGCTTTGATACATCCACTACATAAGAAAGGGAAGAAAACAGATCCTAACAATTACAGGGGAATCTCCCTCCTGCTAGTGACCTATAAGATCTTATCCAAAGCACTTTTAAAAAGAGCGGAAAAAATACTCGACCCACAATTGGGAGAGTATCAGGCAGGATTTAGGAAGGGACGATCATGTATGGAGCAAATACTAAATTTAAAGAGCATATTAGACATGAGGAAAATCAAGAACTTGAAATATGTAGTTACTTTTGTGGATTTTAAAAAAGCCTATGACTCTATTGACAGAAAGGCACTTATTAACATTCTGAAGGAATTTGGACTTGATAACAAGACAACTGAAATAATTCAAGCAACACTAACGAACACAACTTCCAAAGTTAAATTTAGAGGGGAACTTTCAAAATCTTTCAAAATAAAGTCAGGTGTGAGACAAGGAGATGGTCTATCACCTCTGCTTTTCAATTGTGCATTGGAAAAGGTAATTCGAGAGTGGAGGAAAGCCATCAATACTAAAGGGGTTCAACTAAGAAGACATCCAAATAAAATCACTGTAGAATGTTTAGCTTTTGCGGATGACATTGCATTACTTACTGACTCACTGGATGCTGCCCAAGAACAAATTAGAGAGTTGCAAAAACAGGCAGCCAAAGTCGGACTACAAATATCATTTGAAAAAACTAAGTTCATGACAAACATCACCGATGCCCCCAAAAGTATCACAATTCATGACAGTTCAGTATGTAAAACAAATTCCTTTAAATACCTAGGAGAGTGGATAATGAATGACTCACAGGAAAAGACAGCAATAGAAACACGTATGCATAAATTACAAAGGTGTTTTCATATGACAAAAGATATATATATATAATAAAAAAAAGCTTATCCTGGAACACTAAATTAAGGCATTATCAAACAGTAGTCAGACCTGAAACTCTGTATGCAGCAGAAACACTTAAATTAACAAGATTTTGTGATTTAGACAAATTAGAGTAGACTGAAAGACGAATTCTGAGTAAAATACTGGGAGCTAAACGAAATAATAACGCAGAATATAGGTTGCGACCAAATAGAGAGTTATATTTGAAATGTGAAAAATTAACTGATGTAATGAGAAAGAGAAGATTACAGTTTTTTGGGCACATCTATAGAATGGAAAATAGTAGACTAACTAAACAGATCTTCAACTTACTGACTAGTTACAAATCCAAACCCACATGGTTCATTGAAATTGACAAAGATTTGACAAACGCCAAAATTCAGACAGACACAATAGCAAACAGATCACTCTTCAGAGAAGCTATTCAAAACGCAAAATTTCAACAAAGGAAGAAACAAACAACTGGCAGAAAGTGGACTCAAGAGGAGAAAGATCGTCACTCTAGAACGATGAAAGAAATTTGGAAACAACGGAAATTGAATACAATGGACAATAGCCAACGTTGATTCATCGTACCCTCCAAATGGGTTATTCGAAAGAGGAAGAAGAATAGCCCGTCAAATTGAGGAGAGGCCTAAAATATTGTAATGAATAGCAACAGCAATATTACGAACACTATCATAAAGCAAAAATGTTCAAAGCGAAACGACAACACGTGATTGTTTCCGTGATATTTAACTATTTATATTCCCTGTAGAATAAGTTTCATGGCACAAGAAACACAACCCCTTCGACAATAAGTTTTACAACCTGTCAAAGTGGATGCTTTATTTTTAGCCGCAAAGTATTGCTTAACTTGAGCCCAGCATACGACTGTATGGAATTATTAATGGTTCGCCTGATGCTCGGATATTTTCACCCTCCCTTTCAAAAATATCCCGAGCGGCGATAATAATTTTCCTTCCATGTCTTCGAATAGGTACACCTCGACCAAGTCTTGACAATTACCGAACTGGATGTATCCTCGGTCTACCTCTACGAGAAGTCGTCTTTTAAAACGCCACCACTCGCAAGCAAAAGAAAGCTAACCTTAATCTAATTCACTCTAGCCTATGAACACGAGCCTAAGCTTAAACTGGCACTAACACTGCTACATAAATAAATAACTGACACTAATGAATTGCCGTATAAGTATAAATAAGTATAAATCCTACACGAAAAAGTAATTAACTAATTGAATCAAAACAATTATAACTCATAAAAACAACAGATTATGAATCGCTGCTAGGTGAGTGTGCACTGGAGGCAACCAAACGAGCGACTGGTCGGCGACAATAACGTGGCCAAATAGCATAATAAGCCTTGCGTGCGATCTAGTAGTCAACTGTTTTTGCCCAGTGGCGCCGAACGGTCAGATTCCAACTCTGGAAAATACACCTATAGCTCTTAATTAAGAATGCTACGTGACATAAATAACTACTTAACTGTCGGGGAGAGGGTGGAAGGGGCGTAATGGTGCAGTGGTCAAGCTGCTTGCCTATCACCAAGGTGGACCGGGTTCGATTCCCGGTTGATGCATATGTGCTTTTCGAAGTGAAATATCACTTCCTGTGGATCGAAGTCCATGTAAAAATGGAGGCCCCGTAGCTCATGACCGCGATATTAACGGTCACATAAAACTACAAGCTTTCTTCCTTTTTACCTAACTGTCCTTTTCATTTTTAACTTGTTACCAGAATTGGAACAATCATTCGTGATGCATCATATTGGATGTACGAAACGTTATATCTGTACCTCGGAACCAGACGAACGTAAGTCTAAATATTACGACTTTCAGGTTATTACATCATTGTATGTAAAATTTGATTCTATATTGAACCCTTTATCCTCTGATGGATAAATGATTCGATGTTTTATTTCTACAATTAATTAATATTTCCACCAGCGTCATGAAATAGCCAGACGAAGATGAGGAAACTTCAAGCATTTGTTAGAGACAGTGGGGACATACCTGCAGCAGTTTGACAAAAGGCTAAATACTTAAGGATTGTGAAAAGAAAGAGCCTAGCAATGTTTCAGAAGGACAGGTGGTGGCTACCTCAAAATAGAAGGGACGCGTGGTGAGACACGCTTATGGCAAGTTCATTGTACTATTCGCGCCTAGAAAAAATATAATGCAGTAACGTGAGTGGCTGATGGTACTACTGGACACTCCTACGAGGCCGAGGTCTGATAAAAACCGCGAAGTTAACGAAAAAGTGGAACCAATGAGAGATGAATGCTTACGAACGCACCAAGTCTAGCTTGGGCACGCGATAGCTAGCATTAACGCGGGAGATCGGCTAGACAACATCTCTACGATCGATTCTAGAATTAATGGGCATATTCTTGACCTGCGCAATTTTACGAGTTCAGTGATATTTGTTTCATTCCTGTACCACTATTATTTTGAGAAATTTTTATATAATTTCCCCCCCTATCGATACCTAGGGCCAGTTCATTTATAAGTGGCGTGAAGAGCCAAGAAATATGACTACATTGGGTGTGTCGGGAGACACAGGTTAGTACTACATTTTGTGTGTCGGAAGACACAGGTTATTATTACATTTTGCGCGTCTGAGGACGTAGGCACTTGTACTTTGCGTGTCATGAGGACACAGATTTTTTATTAATACAAATGTGTTGTAAATTCAGTGTGACAGATAGTCACAGTACTATTTTGTAGAGATAGTATCATCGGCAATTCGCCAACAGACTGTTCTGGGGAAATAAGTACCTAAAACGGTGAATTTAGTAGACAGATATCGAGTGTGTAATAATCTATAACTATTTGCATCAGCACGAGAGATGACATCGCTTATCCTGGAAGAAGTTTGGAACTGTCAACACTCCGTCGAGATGTTTGAGATGAGCTAAGCAGCATTAAGTAGGGAGATGGCTGCAGATGTTCGCTGACGGTGACTGGCCGGGGATGAGTACTGAATAATATTCTTATTATCTGACAAGTTAACTTATGGTATATGGGACATATTTTGTTTGTAAATATCTTGCTTGGGTTGATTAACGTAGTGTATTTAGTTTTGGTCTGACACATCTTTTGCATGGAAACAGCTCGCACAAATTTTATAGTCGTAAGTTCTTGTTTGTTTGTTTGTTTGTTTGTTTGTTTTAACTAACGTGGCTATGTGGACAACCGTGTTCGCATATGTTTACGTAATGCGGTTAAGAAACGTCTCTCGGAGATATATTGTGTTTCAGAAGTAGGACTGAATTAATATAATCATACAGTAAATTGGAGGGTAAATTAGTCTTTGTAATGTTTATTATTGATCAGATTCAGTGAGTTTATTGCCGTTGGAGCAATGTGTGTTGTGGCGAAGAGCAGTCAGCTCTCTCGTAGGTTTTAATATTCTTAAATAGATTGTGAGCATCTGATTCAACCGACCTGTGTGAAAAGTGTTATGTCATTCCCAGCAGTGTGTGTGTGTGTATTTTATTGGTCATTACAAGCGGGAATTTCAGCGTAGACTGATTTCTGTCAGTTGGTGCTGAGTCCATATGGTTACCTTGCGAGGACATATGTGGCTATATCGATTAATGTCTTACCATATCTTTAATGTGGTTGAGATTTGTTGCTGTTGATTCTACGAGATAACGGGACAGTTGGTCAAGTTATTTTTACACACTGGAGCTGGACGATGACAAGAGTTGAGGAAGGGGGAAGCTGTTTTCACACGGCGGGCTGAAAAGATTGCATCGAGGTCATTAGTGGAGTGCTTGTTGGCTCCGTAATAATACTTGAAATACAGAATAAGAACTGATCAATGATAAAAATTGTTTAAATAAATGGGAGTTGCCTACGAATCACTATAATCTCCGAAGCGTTAGCTTAACGTGCATTTTTGTTCATATAAGGTAATCTCAGCCGGTGAGGCTTTTGTTGTTGTTGGTTTCATTCCTTGTTTATGTTCCGTATTAGTGACCCGTGCAGTCACGTGCGATGCTGTCTTTTCCTTATTTGTGTATTGAGCAATTGGCCGTGTTGGCAGCTCATTTGTCAGATGCGTCATCGCACTGAAGGAGGGTCTCGAGGGAGATTCCTGTAAATATTAGACTTTAGATTGTGTGTCAGCATTAATTTTTAAGGGTTTTTATTAATGTTGTGTCCTATATCCGTAAACGTTGATTTACGAGATGATTGTTCGTAAGCATCGTGGCTGTTACCCGCTGTAAACGAACAGTCATCCAAGTACTCATTCCTCGTAGTTAGTCATTACGCGTACATAAAATCCCAATGCAAGTTAGTGGAACTTGGATCCACATTTTTTATGAGGGGGAGATCAGTCTGACTCCTCAACGTTGATAGATATTTCTGTCATGGGAAGATTCAGGGAGGAATATTATTATTGTTGTTGTCTATATTCATTTTTTGCACTAATAGTCATTAAATTATGTTATTATTTTACGTCTTGTCACTTCCTTTCCTAATTATAGTTTTAATCCTATGACCCTTCCCTCAGTAGAGCATGTTGTTTGGCGAACGTAAACATCACACTATGAACTGAGCGCGACCTCTTGATCAAGATTCTTGCATATAAACACTGCGATACTAAAGGGTTCATAGGAGGTAAACTGGCGCGGCCAAGCGTGGGGCGGTTCACTGTGGTGTAGCGGCAAAGAAATTGCACATGTCAATGTAAGCGTAGTTGGGTTTACAAACTGACGCAACAATTAAGGTGTATTTTTGTTGCTGGTTCGCTGCTGGAACACATTTAGTTGGCGTATTTGAGTAAAACTGACATGCCACAAGTGGAGGCAGATATGACAGTATTTTAATCACCGAAAGTGATATTTTATTGAAAGTAATTGAGGCGAAGAGGATACCGCCAACTGTGTGAAATATAAATTAAAATGAGGAGTTTGCAATGTAAAATACGGTTCACGTTTTTGTCTATTGAATTAAAGTAAAAGTAATATACGTGATATCGGGCGCCCAATGATTTAAGTTAAAACTAGATTTGTTTAGAAAGTCAAACTCATGAAAATGTTAGGAGGCTGGTAGCCTTAAATGACAATTAATACTTTGTTAATTAGTCAGTGTTAATATCAGATCAGGATAACAATTTAACGACTAAAATATGTGTTTGGGTTTAAATTAAATTTGAGTAAAATTAGAACCACTCAGAGATGCAATCGACTAGTGGGATTAAATGTAAAATATAAATGAACTGAGTAGGGTAAAGGAATGAAATGTGCATTAGGATTGTATGTGTGTGTCAGGGGGCATTGCTTTATGCCATTTCCCTAATGTCTCATATAAAATATATAACATGGCAACAGTAGAACAGATTCAAGAAATCATTGAAAGTGCTGCTAGGAGGACACAGGAATTGTTGGACACCAAATTGGCGGAACAGAGTGAATCATTAAACACTAAACTATCTGAACAGAGTGAATCATTAAACACTAAACTATCTGAACAGAGTGAATCATTAAACACTAAACTATCAGAACAGAGCGAATCATTAAACGCGAAATTATCTGAACAAATAATCAGTAGTATGTTAGAACAAAGTGAAGCATTAAACTCGAAATTATCGGAAAAAATAAACAATAGTATGTTAGAACAAAGTGAGTCTATAAACAAACTATCTGAACAAAGTGAATCATTGCGGACACAATTAAACAACAGTAGGATTGAACAAAATGAATATCAGGCGGAACAAGCTAGATTATTAAAAAGTGAAATCAATGACACAATAAATTCGCAGTTAGAGGCGTTAACCGCAGAGATGAAGGATCACACTAATCAACAGATGGTATTGCTGGCCCTAGATGTTAGTAAAAACAATGAAAAACAATTAGATCAGATTAAGAAAATGGAAATTATATTTGATCAAAAACTTAGCATTCTGGATGAAACGGTGTTAGGTAAATTAGAGCAAATTGAACTAGCATGCACTATGAATACAAGCGAGGTCAAGATAGCTCAGGATAAGATGGAAGGACGATTTAAGGAAATGGAAAAAAGCGGCAAGGTCATTCAGCAACAATTATCAGCGGTAGATGAAAATATATCCGGCATAATTAAAGATATGGACCGTCTCGAAATAAAATCAGCGGAGCAATGGAAAAGCCTAGAAGCGGATCAGGATCAATTAAAGAATACCATCGACGAAAGGCTGAGCCAGATAGAAAGCAATCAGGATGACACTAAAAGCCAGATTGAGGAGAAAGTAAGCACGATTAAGGAGCAAATAAGAAAAGATTGGCGAAAAATGAATATCGATTCTAAAGAGGAAAGATCAACCATCCTTAAGACAGTAGGCGAAAATCATACTCGTATTCAAGCATTAGAACAAGAAATTAAGAGTAAACTTAAAGAACAAACAGACAGGATCATTAAAGCTGAACTGAGGTCGATAGAAAAATCCTCGATATTTAAAACGGGAACAATGAAAGATAAGCAGGATGACTCAAATAGCCCGGAATGGACGAGCACAGCAGGAAGTCAAACTCAGACAGAGAGCCCATTAACGACAAACACGGAGGGGTTTCGCAAGAATATTGAAAGGAGTTCCACGCCACAGGACGGTCATCAGCCCACACAACTAATCCAAGTAATTCGCTCGAACGATTATAGACCGCAGAAATACACGGATAATTCAGGGGTGACACCTAAAGCCTTTATTAAAGAAATTGAAGATCATTACAATGACACTGGGGTACCTGAAGCACGTAGGTTAAGGATGATGGAGAGATTTTTATCAGGAAATGTCCTTACATGGTTTTTAAGCTTCAAATATACATTTGGAACCATGGCAGATTTTAAAATCGCGTTTCTGCGCAAATACTGGTCTCCGGCATTGCAACAGAGTTTAAGAATGGAGCTTTACTCTAGGAAATACCAAACTACCCAGCAAACGAAATACTCAGATTTCTTTAACATGCAAATGCTAAAATTTCGCGACCTTGATTACCCTTTAAATGAAGCGGATCTGGTGATGACTATAGCGCGGCAATTACCAGTCAACGTGCAACAAGTACTAGTCGCAGCGAACGTTAGTACGGCCTTACATGGAGAACAGATATTACGCCAGATAGATGAGACTACATCTCATAATCTTTATAGAGGAGGAAGACAACTGGAGTTAGTCAATACGACAGAGGTCATAAAACCAAAACAGGCGAACACTAAAACGCAGGGTACAAATACAAGCACATCCACACCTAGGCAAAACCAGGAAGAGGTAGAAAACAGACCGTACCAGCGTAACGAGAATAACTATAACAATAGGTCATATCAAGGCAACAATAGATATCAACAGAGAAGGTATCAACAATGGCGTGAAAATCGAGGAAATGAGAGGCCTTATGGAAGATACGGTAATTACAATGGGAATCAAAGATGGAAAGGAAGGAGAGATCAAAATCAAGGAGATCAACGTAACTATCGAGATGACTGGGATGATAGGTACGCTCAATCACAAAATTACTTAGAGGAGTTACACGCTAATCAAGGTGGAGAACTAGGAAGATAGGAAAAGGCCATTGGGAACAGAAAGAACCCAGATACACATACTGAGGAAGCTGGAAGTCTACTGAGACAAGAGGAATGTCAGGGGCGTGGGCGACAAAATGATGATGGGAGTCGCAGCGGAGCTAAAAAAAAAACTAAATTTGGATAAAGGAGACAGTCTACAAACGCAACAGTCGGAAGTTGAAGATGGATGGATAGTAGCGAACATACAAGAATGGATTGCTTTGCCAGAAGATTGCCTGGAGGAGACGGTGAAACCACGGAACGATGAAATTAGGCAGTTACCCATTATTTACGCGAGGATTGGTGGAATTAATATAAGATGTTTATTGGATACGGGGTCGCAGATCAGTCTGGTATCGGAGGCCTTGGTTCGAGAGTTGGGACGGAGTCAGAATATTCCTGTGATTCCCGTACCACAACTCAAAGTGAGGGGTGTTATTCCTGAACGCACCGTCACTTGTAAACGTCAGGCATACTTAGAGCTGAACATATTGGAACACACTTTTGGGCAAACATTCATTATCATGGCAAAGAAGAATTTTAATATAGTTCTTGGTGCAAATTTCATTTGTGACTATCAAGCAGTGATAGATTTGCACAAGAACACAGTCAGTTTTAGAGAGTATGATCAACTGAAGAACGTGGGATTGCATATGGATGAAATCACTACCGGAAGAGATGTAAATTCTTGGGCATTGGAAGCAATATCGGAAGAGACGGAAGAGGAGATACGAAAGGCAGAAGATAACATCATAGAAGGAGCTGTTGTGGAACTAGATGAGGAGAGTGAATCCCAGGAGATATGGTCTTTATTAACAGAAGGAGATGACAGTGATGCACAATTTGAAGAGTTACTACAGGAGCGGCTCAATGACATTCAACTTGGGGATGAACATAGAAAACAATTGGAAGAGATTTTAAGGAAGCACAAAGCAGTATTCGATACAGTACCTGGGAAAATATTAAATTTCAAATATTCAATGCAAGTCGAGGATTGGTCACCTTTCAAAAGTAGATTGTACTCAATTCCGGAAAAATATCGTGGTCAAGTCAAGGTCATTATAGATGAGATGTTACAAGCTGGAGTGATAAGGAAGACACCTACAACTTATCTAAATGCGATTTTGGCAGTCACAAAACCAAATGGATCTATTAGACTTTGTTTAGATGCCAGAAATCTCAACATGAGACTCATTTTTCCTGAGTATGACAGAGCGCTAATTATCAGAGACGTACTAAAAGGCTTTAAGAAAAAGAGCATTTATTCATCAGTATATTTGACGTCCAGTTTCCACCATATTGAATTGGATGAGAAGTCACAGCTTCTAACTGGCTTCTTATTCGATAACCAAACGTTCTGCTTCGTCCGAATGCCTTTCGGAGTCAAAACAGCGGGCTGTGCTTTAATCCGAGCCCTGGATCGGAATCTAACCGAGGAAGTTAAGGAGATGACGGTGCGCTACATTGATGGCATTCTGCTGGCATCCGACAACATTGAAATTCACATGGAAAATTTAGATAAAGTATTAGGCAACCTTAATGCATCAAATTTCAAAGTAAACCTGAAGAAATCGCATTTCTTCAAGAGCGAGATCTTATATTTGGGTCACATCACTGACAAGGAGGGAGTGAAGCCAAACCCAGCTAAGATCGAAGCGATAAAGAATTTCCCTACACCAACGAGAGTCAAGCACATTCGGGCTTTCTTAGGCGTAACGGGATTCTTTAAGGAAAACTGTCCAGGTTACACGGAGACTGTAGCTCCATTGCAGGAAATGCTAAAAAAGAATAATAAATGGTTGTGGAATGCGGAATGCGAGAAGGCGTTCCAAGCAACAAAACAGCTACTGGAAAACTGCATTAAGTTAGGATATCCAGATTTCAAGCACAAATTTAAAATCCAAGCGGATGCTTCACTAATTGGTATAGGTGCCATGCTCTACCAAGAAGATCCAGCTAACCTGCAACATAAAACATATTTGGCATTTGTCAGCCGAAAATTGCGTAAGCACGAGCGCAATTAAACTGTAACGGAACTAGAGCTGTTGGCCATCCTTCATGCGCTACAACAATGGAAACGAATAATTTATGGATACCCCATTGTTGTCAGGACCGATCACAAGGCACTAACATTCTTGTTTAAGACGTCGATGGCAAGCGAACGTGTGACACGTTGGTCTATATATATTCAGCAGTTTAGCATTGAGATTGAACATTGTCCAGGGAAGATGAACGTGATTCCGGATGCACTCAGCAGGAACCCAGAGCCTGATGTTGAAGAAACAGCGATGGTACAACACTTGGAGTTAACACCGAAGGACCGGGAATTCTTGGAGGAGTTACGGGAGATACAGCGAGAACAGGAAGTGGAACCATGGATGATGCTATTAATTCAATACTTTAGAAAGCAGCTACCTACAGGAACACCTGCATTTCGAGAAGCGAAAGCAAAAGAAGGAAGATATGTTTATGTCAACAATTTGCTGCACAAATGGGTAGATAATGACCACACCAAGTTACGCATACTTGTACCTGCATCTTTACAGCGAGGATTGACATGGCATACTCACGAAAGTTACGGACACGTCGGAGTAGACAAATGCGAAGCGACAATAGGAGAGACATTTACATGGCCACGTATGAGAACAACTATATGTGACGTCATTACGACTTGTGATCCTTGTCAGAGGACAAAGCCCAATAACTATTTAATGAGGCAGTATCCTAGACCATTGCTACCTCAGAAACCCTGCGAGCTAGTGGCCCTGGACTGTTTCGGTCCAATCCCGAAAGGTAGGCGAGGTTGCCGTCACTTGCTAGTGTGCATTGATGTGTTTTCTAAGTTTGTCGTATTATGCCCCATTCAGAAAACTACATCGAAACAAGTACTCAGTCGTATTCGAAATAGAGTTATTCCAATCCTTGGAAAACCAGAATTTATATTGTCAGACCATGGCAGCTATTTTACAAGCGCCGAATTCAAGAAAGGTATGGTGGACATGGGTATAAAACACGTTTTAAGCAGTATCCGACATGCCCAAGCTAATCCAAGTGAGCGAGCAATAAAATGTGTGACATCATACTTGAGAATCTTCATTCCCAAAGAACATCATAAGTGGGTGGATAAAATTAAGGATGTAGAGACATGTATGAATTCTACCAGGCACGAGTCAACAGGACAGATCCCTATGGTCTTACACAAAAACGAGTATCCAGTGAGAACGTGGAAAAGCATCATTAACTGCCCACAAGATCCCATGATAGCACCTGACCTGCGAATAGAGAAAACGAGAGCTTACATGAGAAAACAAGCAGATCGCAGATTACGGCGAGTGAGAAATAAGAGATTTCACCGTGATCTAGAAATCAACCAGCTCGTTTTGGTGAAACGACCCGCTACATCGGATCCAGAGAAAAAGATCTTCAGCAAATTCTGTGAAAAGTTCATAGGACCCTATTCTATTGTAAGAAACCTAGGAAATAATGCATACAGAGTGAAAGAGTTAAGCACAGGAACAATGTCGGTCTTCAATGCAGCCAATTTAAAAACGTATCGAAGAAGTGAACCATGGGAGCGCCGAAATAATGATGCAGTTTAAATATATGGACGTCCTATATCAACCAAGTGGACGGGAGGCAGTTGAGTACGGCACGTGAAGGAGGAAGTGGAGATGGTGTTGACAAACATTAACGAGACGGGCAGAGTGTTGCCTAAGGCATCAGCACGTCACGCAAGCAGCTGAAAGGGTGAGGTCCAAGCTGGAAATAAAACGAGTAAATGCCATTCAAGACAGGAGCGGCTAGACCAAGTAATAGAAAAGGGGTGATTCTGAAATAAAACAAATTGGCCTACGGAAGTCTTTTAAAAATTATCGACTTTATCCTAAGTTCGAAATTTTGTGAGTGGAGGAGTTGTGAACCCTTTATCCTCTGATGGATAAATGATTCGATGTTTTATTTCTACAATTAATTAATATTTCCACCAGCGTCATGAAATAGCCAGACGAAGATGAGGAAACTTCAAGCATTTGTTGGAGACAGTGGGGACATACCTGCAGCAGTTTGACAAAAGGCTAAATACTTAAGGATTGTGAAAAGAAAGAGCCTAGCAATGTTTCAGAAGGACAGGTGGTGGCTACCTCAAAATAGAAGGGACGCGTGGTGAGACACGCTTATGGCATGTTCATTGTACTATTCGCGCCTAGAAAAAATATAATGCAGTAACGTGAGTGGCTGATGGTACTACTGGACACTCCTACGAGGCCGAGGTCTGATAAAAACCGCGAAGTTAACGAAAAAGTGGAACCAATGAGAGATGAATGCTTACGAACGCGCCAAGTCTAGCTTGGGCACGCGATAGCTAGCATTAACGCGGGAGATCGGCTAGACAACATCTCTACGATCGATTCTAGAATTAATGGGCATATTCTTGACCTGCGCAATTTTACAAGTTCAGTGATATTTGTTTCATTCCTGTACCACTATTATTTTGAGAATTTTTTATATAATTCCCCCCCCCCCCCCTATCGATACCTAGGGCCAGTTCATTTATAAGTGGCGTGAAGAGCCAAGAAATATGACTACATTGGGTGTGTCGGGAGACACAGGTTAGTACTACATTTTGTGTGTCGGAAGACACAGGTTATTATTACATTTTGCGCGTCTGAGGACGTAGGCACTTGTACTTTGCGTGTCATGAGGACACAGATTTTTTATTAATACAAATGTGTTGTAAATTCAGTGTGATAGATAGTCACAGTACTATTTTGTAGGGACAGTATCATCGACAATTCGCCAACAGACTGTTCTGGGGAAATAAGTACCTAAAACGGTGAATTTAGTAGACAGATATCGAGTGTGTAATAATCTATAACTTTTTGCATCAGCACGAGAGATGCCATCGCTTATCCTGGAAGAAGTTTGGAACTGTCAACACTCCGTCGAGATGTTTGAGACGAGCTAAGCAGCATTAAGTAGGGAGATGGCTGCAGTTGTTCGCTGACGGTGACTGGCCGAGGATGAGTACTATTATCTGACAAGTTAACTTATGGTATATGGGACATATTTTGTTTGTAAATATCTTGCTAGGGTTGATTAACGTAGTGTATTTAGTTTTGGTCTGACACACCTTTTGCATGGAAACAGCTCGCACAATTTTTATAGTCGTAAGTTCTTGTTTGTTTGTTTGTTTGTTTTAACTAACGTGGCTATGTGGACAACCGTGTTCGCATATGTTTGCGTAATGCGGTTAAGAAACGTCTCTCGGAGATATATTGTGTTTCAGAAGTAGGAATGAATTAATATAATCATACAGTAGATTGGAGGGTAAATTAATCTTTGTAATGTTTATTATTGATCAGATTCAGTGAGTTTATTGCCGTTGGAGCAATGTGTGTTGTGGCGAAGAGCAGTCAGCTCTCTCGTAGGTTTTAATATTCTTAAATAGATTGTGAGCATCTGATTCAACCGACCTGTGTGAAAAGTGTTATGTCATTCCCAGCAGTGTGTGTGTGTGTATTTTGTTGGTCATTACAAGCGGGAATTTCAACGTAGACTGATTTCTGTCAGCTTGGTGCTGAGTCCATATGGTTACCTTGCGAGGACATATGTGGCTATATCGATTAATGTCTTACCATATGTTTAATGTGGTTGAGATTTGTTGCTGTTGATTCTACGAGATAACGGGACAGTTGGTCAAGTTATTTTACACACTGGAGCTGGACGATGACAAGAGTTGAGGAAGGGGGAAGCTATTTTCACAAGGCGGGCTGAAAAGATTGCATCGAGGTCATTAGTTGAGTGCTTGTTGGCTCCGTAATAATACTTGAAATACAGAATAAGAACTGATCAATGATAAAAATTGTTTAAATAAATGGGAGTTGCCTACGAATTACTATAATCTCCGAAGCGTTAGCTTAAAGTGCATTTTTGTTCATATAAGGTAATCTCAGCCGGTGAGGCTTTTGTTGTTGTTGGTTTCATTCCATGTTTATGTTCCGTATTAGTGACCCGTGCAGTCACGTGCGATGCTGTCTTTTCCTTATTTGTGTATTGAGCAATTGGCCGTGTTGGCAGCTCATTTGTCAGATGCGTCATCGCACTGAAGGAGGTTCTCGAGGGAGATTCCTGTAAATATTAGACTTTAGATTGTGTGTCAGCATTAATTTTTAAGGGTTTTTATTAATGCTGTGTCCTATATCCGTAAACGTTGATTTACGAGATGATTGTTCGTAAGCATCGTGGCTGTTACCCGCTGTAAACGAACAGTCATCCAATTACTCATTCCTCGTAGTTAGTCATTACGCGTACATAAAATCCCAATGCAAGTTAGTGGAACTTGGATCCACATTTTTATGAGGGGGAGATCCGTCTGACTCCTCAACGTTGATAGATATTTCTGTCATGGGAAGATTCAGGGAGGAATATTATTATTGTTGTTGTCTATATTCATTTTTTGCACTAATAGTCATTAAATTATGTTATTATTTTACGTCTTGTCACTTCCTTTCCTAATTATAGTTTTAATCCTATGACCCTTCCCTCAGTAGAGCATGTTGTTTGGCGAACGTAAACATCACACTATGAACTGAGCGCGACCCCTTGATCAAGATTCTTGCATATAAACACTGCGATACTAAAGGGTTCAATATTAAGCCATAACAACGCAAGTCCCTTGAAATATCGCGTTTTCTATTTTCTAAGGGTTTTGAGAACGTAAGTCCTAACCTATGATTGAGCCAGACAAACGTAAATCCTCTTACGTTATTGTGACTCTGAAGCTTTAACAATGCATTAACGCGCAAGTCCACAGCTGAAGACAGCTTGTGTTGATTCCAGATCCTTTAGTCCCTTACAGTGAGTCCGATTAAGAAGATAAAACAAAATTAATAGGCCTAAGCGTTAAAATATGAGACAGATAAGCAGAGTAAAAATTGGCAATACGACGTAATAGAAGACTAATGACATAATATATTCCATCAATCTTATATCAAGCTATTCATCATCATCATCATCATTTCCCCTTACCCAGCTCCTGCCGGGTCGGGGTATTTATGGCACTTCTCCACTTTCCTCTTTCCTTCCACAATTCTTCTTCCACGATCCTGTCCCAGTCCAGATTTCTTTTTCTCACGCTCTTCTTCACTGAATCGATCCACCTTGTTCTAGGTCTTCCCCTTGCTCTCTTACCCTTGCACTTGGCCTCCAGCATCTGTCTTGGTATTCTATTTTCCTCCATCCTCTTTACATGTCCAAACCACCTTAGTTTATTCTTCTCAATTCTCTCATTTAGTTTTCCCATCCCAACTTCCTTCCTAACATCTTCATTCCTCACTCTGTCTTTCCTATCATACTTCTTTGGAATTTCATTTCACTGGCTTGGATTCTACTCTCTTGCCTGCTTGTCAGGGTCCAAGTCTCAGTTGCATAAGTTAATATGGGTACATAGTACACTTTATACATTACCTCCTAGCTTTTCCTTGGTACTTCCTTATCCTAAACAAGTTTTCTTACACTTTGATAGAATGCATTGCTCTGCTGTACCCTCCTGCCAATCTCCATGTCCAACCTACCAGTTTGCATCAATTCACTTCCTAGGTATTTGAACGTGTCCACAATTTCCAAACTCTGACTTCCAATATTCACAGTGCCCTTTCCTTGTCTTTCCCCTCTTGTCATCACCATGGTCTTGCTTTTCTCTATACTGATTTTCAGGCCACACTTCTGAATATTTTCATTCAGTGCATCTAGTTGTGTTTGCACTCTTCGGTGTTCCTTCCCCAGACCACAATATCGTCTGCAAATAATAGTAACTTCATTTCTTTATGCCCATATGCTTCCTTTGTTTCCTTTACAATTTCATCCATTACCATTATGAACAAAAGAGGTGACAGCACACTCCCCTGTCTTAGTCCAGTCTTGTTCCTAAACCAATCTGTCTTTCCAATTGGGGTCAGTACCCTGCTAACACAGTTATTCTACATTGCTTGCACCATTTCAACAACTGTGTTAGCAGGGTACTGACTCCAATTGGAAAGACTATATCAAGCTACTGTCGCATTTAAATAAAGAAATAAAATTCACACTCACATGCGCTTCTGATCTGAGTTGGTTGACCCAAATACATTTTAAACTCAATTTTCCTACAAGTAGAATGGCGCTGCCACTGTTATCTTAGCGTGTAGGGAAAGATTATTTATAAGCGGGTTCGATCGTTGGCCGGGCTGGCGAGAGGCCAGTGTAGGGGGTGCTACAGCACCGGGGCCCGACCCGGGCCCAATGATGTAATGTAAATGGTTGTGGTTAGTACATAATTCTAGACCTACCTCATCCAGTTCCAACCGGGAAACTGGAAATGTGTGTGACTATTAAATTAACTTGATTTTTTATTTATATCATACAAATCACAAAACAAACTTAAGTTGCAAGTTTACTGTTTGAACAATTGATGTTGGCAATGCTGCACAACATTCTATGAAGCGCGTGCGCGAGGATTCCCGCTAGGAGGAAGGGTTTTCCCCGCTGTCCCCGCACTGGCCTCACTATGCTGCGTAAATAATACTCTGTCATCCACTGTCAGTCGATTGTCTCATCCGAAAGTAATACGTTGTGTTAGTGATTCGCCACGGTTCGTGTGATTTGTATACGTCAGTTTTAATGGTGTCGGTGTGTAATAATGTTCGATTACGGATTACAATTTATAATGTGTATAGTGTGTTTTTAGTGAAACTTACTATGAGTTGCAATTACAAACACAAATCAGGTGCTCAAAAAAGGAAGGAAAGAGGAGACAGGGAGTTCAAGGAAAGAGCATCGAAGAAAGGTTAGCTATCGCTTGGACAGTTTTTAAAATGTCCTCCTTTATCATCGTCAGTTATAGAAAAAAGTAACATTAGTAATAGGCCCACCGTTAGTAATAGTTATAAAGTAGATGTTTTACCTACAAATGAACAACAACAAAATGAAATCGAATCAAACAAGGAAGAACCAGTTCCCATCACTCAAAAAGGGAGTCCTAGTCCTATTCAGTCTGTGTCACCTACGAATATTGAATCTATGAAAGGCCACAAACCGCCTATACCTTTACCAGACAAATGTGTTGATGTAGGTGACCCTGCTTTCGATAGCAGCCAAGACTTAAAATACCCTCAAGTTCCTTTGCCTGAACAATTTCCTGTGGCTATTCCATTCCCGTGTCGGTCTTCCAAACGAAACTTACAAATGGTGAACTGATTACTCGTGATTGGCTTGTTTGAAGCAAAATATTCAGTACGTTGCCCCAGCCAAAACGATCTTTGTTCGCTCTTTCTGAAGGATATTCTGCGAGAAAACGCTGAAAAAAAAAGCTCTTCAATAAAGTGCCAGAACATGAGAGTAGTTCCAGTCATAAAAGCTGCTATGTTGAGTGGAAGTCAAAGGTGATCAAATCAAAAATATATAAATCTTTATCGGACTTAATCTTTCACTCCATTCAACAAGAAAAGAACAAGTGGCGTGATCTTTTAAAGCGACTTCTTAATGTCACTTTGTTCCTAGCTGAAAGAGGACTTGCTTTTCGGGGTAGTATTGATAAAATCGGGAACCTCTCAAATGGCAATTTTTTGGGAATTTTAGAACTGCTGCCAATTATGATCCAGTTTTGAATGAACATTTAAATAGAGTCCGCTCGTTTCAAGAAAGGGGAGAAAGAATGGAAGTGAATTATCTGTCTCATGATATTCAAAATGAGTTTATTACTCTTTGCACTGCCAAACTTACGAAGAAAATTTTAGAAGAAAGAGAAATGGCAAAATACTATGCCATAATAGTTGATGCAACACCAGATTCTGCACATGTTGATCAGACTGCGTTTCTTTTGAGATATGTTTATTTGACTGAAAATGAAAATCAGTCTTACAAGTCGAAGAAAGGCTCATTAAAATACTGTAGGGGTCAATGCTACGACAATTGGAGTAACATGAAAGGAGAGTGCCGTACAAAGGAGCTCAGGCAAGAATTCTGTCTGCTAACAATGAAGCAGTTTACTCTGCTTGCACTTGTCATTCCTTGAATCTGTGTGGAGAACAAGCAGCGGAGAGCTGTGTGGCTGCAGTAACATTCTTTGGAGCTGTTCAAAAGTTGTTTAACATATTTGGCTCCAGCCCCAAAAGATGGGAAATTTTGAAAGGAAAGATACCAAGCTCCCTTCACTCGATGTCGAAGACTCGCTGGTCTCCTAGAGTAGACAGCGTTAAACCAGTCGCAGCTCACCATCCAGGCTTAATAGAAGCACTGGAGGCATTGACTGAACTAAGCCTAACTTCTGAATGTCGTCGAAGCCATTAGGGATTGAACAAATGTTTCAAAACCTTCAAATGCCTTCTTCTTGCGTCTATTTGGTTCAAGGTAAGAATACATCATATATATTTTATGAATCAGTCATTTGAGAAACACCTCATATCCACAAAAGTAAACTTTAGGAAAACTAAAAAAAAAAAAAACTCGCCGTGACCATATTTCACATTGTATCAATGTTAGATTTTTAATGTATATGTACAGGGGTTTGGTAAGCGAATTATATGATAGGAAAAATATTTTTTGTACATTTAGATGTGTATAAAAATTCTCAAAGTTGTTGGAGATGAGTTGTTACTCAAATGACTGACATAATGTGGAGTCATCGGGAATGAAATAACTGTTAAAAATATATACATTATGAAAGAAAGCCACTTTTTTATTTTAAGATCAATCTAGCACTGTATATACATTGTCAAGGCATTGTTTTTTTACATACATTGTTTCTTTACATCAGGTCAACTTCATCCCTATCAATAGTTGGCCAGTCATAATTTTTTGAATAAAATGCATCAACAATGTATGTAGGAATATAGTCTTTGAGCTTCTTGAGATCTTTAATTTTGTTAATGTTTATAGGAACACATTTTTGTGGGTAGGCACTAATTGTTGGAAGTTCTGGTGAACAGGCTCCCTGTTTTTACAATTCAAAAGTATGCTCGATGAGGCCATCAATGAAGGTTTTTGCTTTAACTTGACCCAAATGTCTGTTAGAGTAATGAAACCCCATAAATTGTGAAATGTTGAATTTCATTTTGTTTTCTCTAGGAATGTTCCTAGCTTGAGTTTCAGTTGATATTATATTCTTTTTATAAAACTGAGGCCACCATGATTTAAATTCCTTTACCTCTTCACTTTCCACCAGTTCTACTGTGAACTTGTCATGAACCACTGTTGAATGTATTATTAGCTCTGCATATTGTTTCAATGTAAGAATCCTGACAGTTTTTTTCTTTTTTCTTTTGAAAACACTGAAGTCTCGGTCTCATGGGAGGTACGAATGACCCCGCGTAGGAAAGCAGTGATTAATGCTGTCAAATCTGCCGGTTTCTATTAGGGTAAGAAACAGCCTCACAACCACATTGTTTTTGTTTTGTCCTGGTGCACCATCAGAAAATACATTAAGATGCCTAACATTAGCATCAAGAATTTCATTGATATAATCAACTAAAAATGTAATTTCATTGGGCCCTTTCTTGGCCAAACCCTCATGATAGACATAATATTTGGCTTTGTTGCTTTTAATATCAAGAATGTTAAAAACATTCACCGTCAATTGTCTCATATAGAATATTTCTTGGACTGGTATTTCGGGAAGCTTAAGGCTTTGCATGAAGTCAATGCAGATACCGGCTATTTTGTTATCTTTTAAACATTTGTCTCTTATATAGCCAATTGCCTTACAAACTTCTTTGATCTCCTTTTATAGACAAGGAGCTCAGCAACGTAAACTCTTTTAGCTGCTTCATTTAAACAGGGGATTTTTATTTTCACAGATAATTCCTCACATTTGCAGCAAGAATCGATTTGTGGCCTACCAAACGTCAAATCAACATACTGAACACATTTACAGCTGTTTTAGGTTGGCACAGAATAAGGAGGAGCAGTGTTGTCACCAACTACACATTTTAAGTCATTTGAGAAACAATACATATCCAAGAGATGTGGTGTTTCTCAAATGAACGAATATTTGAACGTCTCGAATCACTGTGCTTTCATATCGGAGATGTAGTGTTTTATATGTATTGGATGTGCCTTGCCTTCACCTACAATTTTGTATGTCTAACTCAATTTCGGTAAAAAAAAATGAGATGAGGTGTTTCTCAAATGACTGATTCATATTTATTTATTATTCATTATATACCATATATTCGTTTAGAAAAAAGGCGTGTAGCTACGGTAGTCAAAAATACCTGCGGGATAAATGGTCTTAACTACCAAAGAAAATATTATTTATTTTCCTGGTAAAATAGTATTCTTTTGACCTACAAAGATATTTCAAGCCACATAAAAATCATAAAGAAGAAACACCTGTCACAAAAATACTAATTACAGTAGAACCTCGTTAAGTTGGCCCTCTTAAACGCGCCCGTCTGCGTAACCCGGACTGGGTTTAGTTGTTTTTATTTTTTGTTGTTGTACCATTTAGGCTATTACTCAGTTAATGTCCCTTGGATCGGTAAACTGGCAGTGCGAGTGGACCAGTTTTGTTTGACAGGGCTGTACTGTACTCAGAGGCTGTGTCCCAATACTCAAGTTGTGTGCTATTGACTAGCTGCTAGCTACTATGTGTTATGTGCTACGGAGATTTGGGACATGTCTGCTTGATCACAGCCTCCTTCATAGACTTGTGTTCTGAAACGCACTGGACTTACATGCTGGTACCAAACCAACACTCAAGATGCCGGTGATCTGCTACTTCTTGTAAGCTCTTTGCGCTTTCATCACCTGTTTTAAATAAACAATACCTGAACGATACGATCATGGATGCGCAAAGAAGATCACTTTTTAGCCGAGTCCTAATTATGGTTTGTGTTTGGCTTGTCAAAGACAACCCACAATTTACATAACCTACAATACCGATAAGCTACAATTTCTATAACTTCCTTGACGAAGTCGACAATCTAGCATGCACTTTCGTTCACTAGGTACTACAGACTTGATTGCTATGTGCTAAGCCACGGCCAACGAGAAAGACAGGCCATGGCGTGTAAACCTAATTCTTTTGTGACGTAGGCAATGTAGTGCTTGATGGTGCTTGTGCGTTTAAGTCGAGAGCAATTCATGAGCAGCAGAATTGCGATATTTGATATCAATCTTCTTGAAATGGGCCCAGTTTAGATATTCCGTGTGTTTTCAAGCACGATAAATTATACTGTATAGGTTTACAAAACTACACCAGCTATAGATAGCCTATTTCCATGTTGAAGTTACTCGTAACAAAAATCCTCGTGAGTTCGGATTCAAGGGTTCGTTGTGTCTTAATAGCTGCAACGAGTACAGGAAGTTGAGTTGTAGAGCCGGTGACCGTCGTTGTGAGTAACTTATGTGGACATGAGCAGTGGCATGAGCATAATTAGATAAAAGAACTTAGAGTGAAAGTATTACTTGTTAGTTATTGTTTTAAGGGGCGGAACAGAAATTAATACGTTTATACAAGATATCTGCGGAATACAATCGCCACCGACTAACGACTCATATCAATACCTTCTATGAAGACGAGTGGTAAATGAATACCAGGATTTATACAGATTCAGTGATGAAGACAAGATGACTACCACATCGGCAGTAAGACGAAGACCATAGAATATTATGTTCGTGAATATCTTTCTATTACAAAAACGTTTGATACATGTACGTATAGCGTCCAACTATTAGAGTTATACATGCATAAATTGTCCGGAACTATTCATAGCTTTTCATAACCTTCCTGAACGCTTTGTAACCGTCAAGTAATTCCACATAATTAACAAGCAACCGCCAGGGAAAGATAACATACTCCTGAAAAGTATTACCTTGTGATCAACTACAACGATTAAAGATAAGTGATCTGCTGCTTCTACTTAGAGTAATGAAAAAATAAGTAAATTGTGGCTAAGTATTGGACTTCATAAGATTGATCAGTGTAAGACTTGAGTTGTAATTACCATGTATGTTTTGTCAGAAGCCATGGTTGTGTTGGGTTAGTGCTTTTAACAGCGTGTTTTCTGATATGATATGGTTAAGTACGATGTTCTAATTCTGTGATTTCAGCATCTTGTAGACAATAGGGTTTATGTTCCCATCATACATAACCCTATCGGAAGTGGTGCAACAGCACTACATTGCTGACGTCACGAAAGCGCACCAGGGCCAGTATTTCTCGTTGGCCATGGTGCTAAGTAGTATTGGATCACGATGGGATCACGACTTTTGACGTCACATCTGGTAAAGTAGTCGACTATCTAGTTCACTACGGCTGAAATTGTACTATTGGGACACAGCCCCTATCGTGACTGCGTGGACGATGAGTCATCGCCCATCCACTCACCCCCGCGACCATAGAGTAAACATGTTGTTACCATCTCCGCAACAGTTGCAAGCGCAGAGCGCTCTTTCTCGGTTTCCAATCGCGTAAAAAACGTTTTCCGCTCGACACTTTTCAAGCTTGGGCGTTTTGGCTGTTGAAACGGAACTTGTGAAGTCTATCAATTTGGACAATATCATAGATGATTTTTTCCAGAAAAAGGCCAGAAAGGGGGTCTTAGCCTAAGTTAATAATTAATAAACTTTATTGCGCACAATGTGCATAGAGGATACAGAAAAATATAACATACCGGTATAACAACGTGACTAGTAGCGGATCCAGGCCTTGCGGGGCCCTGGGCGATATGATAAGGTGGGGCCCACAACAATAGGAAATAAAAAATATCAAATCAAATGGAAAATAGTTTGGTAATAATAATAATAAAATAAAGAATAGTTACAATATTTTTAATACACAGCACTACATTATTTTCATAATATGAAAGAAACCTTTATGTCCCCTTGAAGAAGATTATGTGAACTATGGAATATTAAAATATTACTTTGCGACTTTTTCCCCGGCTGAAGTGTTCTATTACTTCACTGAAATCTAAACTTGCTAAACGGTCACGGGAGGTCATAGGTGCCCTGAAAAAAGGAATATGAATTATAAATTAGTTTGAAAAGTATAATTAAGTAATTAATTAATTAATTAAATTTTAAAAATCCCTGGCGCGGGGCCCCTGGACCACGGGGCCCTGGGCGGTTGCCCTCCTCGCCCTCCCCTAGATCCGCCCCTGAACGTGACGACCAATGAGCTCTCAATAAGTGTTTGTTAATCCTTGATAAACTCACTAATCGAACCTGACCTCGAGGAACACTTCTGGATGTGATATCTTTCACATATCTGGTCACATAGCCTGCACACACAGTTTGTGTATGGTTCATGGAAAACCTTGTTTTTACACATCTTGAAGTGGAACCCGTAGACAGCCAGTCTCGTGACTATATGCCTCAGTTGGTAGCCCGTTTCCATCCATTTCCGATCCGTCATGGCCTCCGTTGAATAGAAGTCCTCCCAAATGTCCCTCCTTTTTCCCTTAGCTTATGCAACAGCTTATCATATGCTGCTCCTCCTGGTAGAATAAGGTTGCATCTCAGGTCCTCGATCAGGAAAGTCTCCCTCGCGAGCTCATATACGAGTCGGGATCTTGTAGTTTTTGATACACTCAGGACTCGCTTCAGGTATCTGGATTTAATCTTTTCCAGGTCTTCTAGTTGCTTTGCACTCAGAAATTCGCCAATGATTTCGAGTCCATAGGTTAATACTGGTAGCACTTTAACTCGAAAAAGCACCATGGCTGTCTCTACTGCAATTTGCGCGATGTTATCGATGTCATTCATTGCTTTCAGAGCTGCAATCATTCTAGTTCTTATGTGGATCCTGAAGCTGCTGCATGTGGTCTGCAAGGTCACGCCCAGGTACCTGAAGCTGTTAGTTCTGCGAAGGCGAACGCCATTGCACGTTATGTGCTCTGCTTCCCTTAGTTTACCTCCTTTCCTGAATACGATTAGTTCAGTCTTCTCCTCATTAATTTTCATTTCGTTCCACTTTGTCCAGTCCGCTAGTAGGTTCATTGCACGTTGTAGTTCTATTATGTCCTCAGCCGCGATTGCCATGTCATCGGCATACAAGTACATTTCTGTGTCTGTCTTTTCCTTTATCTCTGCCCCTACATCGGAGGTGAAAGCGTTGAATAATATAGGGCTGAGTGGGTCACCTTGGAGGACTCCTATTGTCTGTGTCATCCAATCTGACAAACCGATGCCATCATCCACCTGTATGTAGTTCTCAGCCAACAGGTTCGATATGAGTATTGTGACGTTAGATGTTCCGATTAGTTTCTCCAGCTTATCTATGAGTAGCCGTCTGTTTACCCAATCGAATGCCTTGGAGTAGTCAATGAATGCCACAAATAATTTACCTCTTGGCTTTTCTAGGGCAAGATGAATGTGATTCAGTAGATTCTCCAGTGACATCGTTGTCGATCTTTTCCGTCTGAACCCAAATTGCTCCTCTGGTAACAATGGGTCCAGTTTGTTCATCACTCTCTTTGTTAGGATCCTCGTCAGTTAATAATAACTGTTCGTATTGTACATGTACATAATTATACTGTGAGCCATTCAAGATGTAAGTTTATGGTGAATTTAGCGTTTTAATATTTTATTTCTAACCTTTCAGTTCAGTTTACAAATAAGGTAATGAAAACTTTAACAATCGATTTTAAAAACAAATGGATTGGATTTTTAAATTAAAAAAAGTTATATGAACTGCATTGTTTTTAAAGTGAATGGGGTTTCTGTTTATTTGGGAGTGAGGATTATTAAAACGAATTGGAGTGCTTACATGCTTACATGACTTAACAGCTATGGTTTCACACAAGGCAATACTCGCTGTCCAACAAGAATATGTGAATCAACAAGTTCACTCCTTGATCAGGTAGCCACTAATAACTGTAAATATGCCTATAGAATAAGCAATATAAATAGTGATATTAGTGATCATAATATTCTTGTAACTGATATTTTCTGGTCAAATTACTATCCAGGCAAAAGCCCAATCTCGAACATGACATTTAAATACCCCCCAAACAAGCAAAGTTCTAGCTCAAAAAACGCAAATATAAATTACCGGTACGTGAACAAAAACAAATTCTCTAATGATCTCAATCAAATAGACTGTTTAGATGATGTAAACGAAACTTACACCGCCATGAAACACAAAATCTTGATAGAGACACCCAACAAAGAAAACACTGACACACCTTTGCAGGATATACACCAGAACCACAAAATCCCATGGATAACAACAGAATTAATTCAGCTAATAAAACAAAGGGACCTACTACATGCTAAACTTAAAACTAGCATTCACAGAAACAACAACCCCTTAAAGGAAGAGCACATAATATGTAGGAACATAGTGACAGCTTTAAAACGGAAACTGAAATCCTCATACCATGAAAATAAATTAGCATTGAACGCCAATAGCGTAAAATATACTTGGAAAGTAATCCATGGAATGATCTACAACTGCACAACTGAAAACAAAGATGGTCCCAGTGAGACATTAATTGACGGTAAATCTTTCACAGGAAAAGAAAATATTTGCAATGCTCTAAACGCTCACTTTATAAACATAGCACACAAGTTTGCCAAAAAACATCCTCCCAGGGAAGAAAATTAATGAAATTAATGTCAACACAGATTCCATATTTATGACCCCGACGAATGAGATGGAAATTCGCAATATTATATTAAGCCTTAAAATGAAAAGTAGCCAAGACAAAGATGGTATGTCAGTAAAATTGTTAAAAAACTCCATTGACATGCTAAGTAGCCCACTACCTACTTTAATAAATGTATCGTTAGAGACTGGCCTGGTGCCTGATGATCTAAAAAATAGCACGAGTCATACCTGTAATTAAAGGAGGTGACAAAAGCAATCCAGACAATTACAGACCCATTTCCATCCTCCCACCCATATCCAAGGTACTCGAAACAGTAGTAAAAAAAAGAATTGTTAATTTCTTAACCCGCGATCGGCCGCGTAGTTCGTCGTTACGCTATCGGTCGCGCGTTAGATTTTATCTAACACGACATCTGTGTAGACAAATGATCAAATAGAGTGTATTTTTGAGGTTGGATTTGTTTCTTCGTAGTTTAAATGCATTAAAGTAGATTTACTATTATGTAACTTACACCTTTACTCCCTCAACGTGGACAAACATAGACATTTTTGGAAATAATCACTAGAACATAGAAAGTTAATATTATTTTATATTCATAAGATGTACACACCAAATAAAAACCGGGTGAGTTAGCCGTGGTCGTTACGACATGACTGCTGGCAGTCGCTCACATCCGGGAGGCGAGGAGGTTCGAATCCCCCCGCCGGCAACCTTGAAGATGGTCTTCTGTGGTTTCCCATCTTCCTTCCAGGCAAATTCCGGGGTTGGTCCCTAACTATAGGCCAAAGCCGCTACCTTCCAACTCCTCGTCCTTACATTCCAACCTCCTTCCCAAACGGTACGTGTAGCTCACCCATTGGGTGTCCGTCTCGAAGCAGCTACAAAACTGGCGAGCCGAACATGTCCTCGGACACTCCCGGCACTAAAAGCCATACGCTAAAAAAACAAAAAACAAAAAAAATACAAGGGTTGCTTTTTTTTAGTTTTGGCAACGATGCTGCTGCTTTATGTTGCAAAGGTGTTGGAGTCCGCCATTGTTACCAAAAGTAGCTAACCTGTATCCCCTCCCTTAGAGCACATGACCTCGTCCATTCCCTCCCCATTCATATGCAGTGGTGCCTGTTAGATGAGTAGTTGTGGGCTAGCGCTCGTGCAAGACGGTCGCAATGTTTTCGAAGCAGGAGCAGAGAACGTGGATAAAAATTCAGTGAGCTAGGGGTCACACGGTCTCCCACAAATCCAACCCCTCGTCCTCGTCGTGGAAGATGGGCAACGTAATTAAGTAGGGGATTGCATGTAGGGGTGAAGTACAGTGGGGACTTTGTGTGCCTCAAGACCGCTACGGTAGCTGTGAAGGCCTTACAGGAACCCTGAAGAAATTACGGCTAACGGGGCTCTGGTGAAACAACTGCTGCCTTGTAGTTTGGAGTTGGTTCTTCAAAGGCTAAGGGAAGAAACCCTGACAGAAAATCAGCCTGGTGCCTCAGGCTTAAGGTGGAAGCCCCTTCTAGGCACTCGGAGGCAGTGGGTTAATCACTCGCTCCTCTTAAATAATCTGATTACGAAAACTGAAGCGAAATTACAAAACCGGACGGATAACCTGATGACGACTTTTGGCATGAAGAGGACTACGAAAATCGGTTTCTGGAATGTGAGGACCTTGATGGAGAAACCCAGACTGAAACAAGTGACATGGGAGATGAAGAACTATGGGCTGGATATCCTAGGATTGAGTGAAGTGAGGTGGCCAGGATTTGGTGAAATACAGACAACAGATGGAATTACATTTCTCTATTCTGGGGGGCGATGATGAAGAACACAGGGATGGAGTGGGGTTGCTGCTCAACAGAAATGCAAAGAGAAGCCTTATGGAGTGGAAGCCAATTTCTAGTAGGCTCATGTTCGCTAGGTTCAAGACAAAGATCAGGAATGTGATCATCATCCAATGCTATGTGCCTACAGAACAATCGGAGCCAGAGAAGAAGGAAGAATTCTACCAAATGCTGCGAGATGTCACAAGACAAACAAGTAAGAAGGACATTCTCATTGTTATGGGAGACTTCAACGCGAAGGTGGGCTCAAACAATGAGGGGTTGGAGAAGATCATGGGTAAACATGGCCTTGGTGAGATGAATGACAATGGGGAGAAATTTACGGAATATTGCGCCAGTCAGGATTTGGTGATGGGTGGCACGGTATTTCCTCATAGGCGGTGCCAGAAAGTCACCTGGGTGTCTCCTGATCAAGTCACAGAAAATCAAATTGATCACATCGCGGTGAGCAGGAGGTTCAGAAGAAGCTTGGAAGATGTTAGGAACAAGAGAGGAGCGGACGTTGGTAGTGACCATCATCTTGTGGTTGCCAACTTCCGCATGAAGATCGTCGCAGTCCGCCGAAAGTTTAACACTTGGCACAACAAGTTTGATGTGGGCAAGCTTAAGAACCAGCAGAGATTGGACCAATTTAAACTGGAGCTCAGAAATAAATTTCAGGTGTTGGACTCCGAGACAGAGAAGGACGTGGAGACTGTGTGGAGCGAGGTAAAGAATATCTTCGTGGAAACCAGTGAGATGTAGCTCGGGTACAAGAACTACCTGCGGAAAGAATGGATATCCGATCAGACCTGGGACGAGATAAATTATAGGAAGGAGATTAAGGCCAAGCTCAACACCTGCAAGACTAGGCAGCAGAAGGCTCTCACACAAGCAAAGTATTCAACAGCAAACAGGGAGGTAAAGGGGAGTGTACGGAAGGATCATAGGAGGTGGATTGATGAGCAGGCGGAGAAAGGAGAAGAAGCGGCAAGAAGGGGGGACGTTAAGGAGCTCTATGGCATCACAAAAATGCTTTCGAAGAAAGGTTTTAATAAAACTAGGCCTGTGAAGAGCAAGACGGGCGAGATCCTCACGACGTGTGAACAGCAGCTGACAAGATGGAGAGAACACTTTGCGGAGGTTCTTAATAGAGATGGAGGACCAGAAATTAAGCAGCGAGGAGGAGATGAAGAGGAAGCAGAAAGTGACCCAAGCATCAGCCTCGACTCCCCAACTCGGGGCGAAATACGGACAGCGTTGAAGCAGATGAAATGCGGGAAGGCACCAGGTCTGGATAATATCCCATCGGAAGTACTGAAAGCAGACCTGGATATTACGATCGATCTGCTGCACCCGCTGTTGGAGAAGATCTGGAAGGAGGAGAAAATACCAACCGACTGGAAGAAGGGGTTGATAGTCAAGTTGCCGAAGAAAGGGGACACCACAAACTGTAACAACTGGAGGGGTATAACCTTGCTGTCCATTCCAAGCAAAGTGCTGGCGAGAGTCATCCTGAATCGTATAAAGGACTGCGTAGAAAAAAGGCTTCGGAAGGAACAGGCTGGATTTCGACAACATCGCAGCTGTGTGGATCTCATCAACACCCTCCGAATCATCCTGAAGCAGAGTGTGGAGTGGCGGAATACCCTTTACCTCACATTTGTTGACTTCGAGAAAGTCTTCGACTCCGTAATTCAAAGAATCATGTGGAAGACCCTCGAGGAATATAAAATTCCAACAAAGATCATCAGAATCATGGAAGAGATGTACGAAGGGTAGGAGTGCCAGGTTCTTCACGAAGGCAAATTAACAGAAACGATAAATTATTATGGAAGACACAGTACCAGAGGCCTGGATAACCAGTATCACAATTTCTATTTGGAAAGGAAAAGGAGATATACTGGAATGCTCAAATTATAGGCCAATCCGCCTCCTATGCCATACTATGAACATTTTTGAACGTGTTCTTGATGCGAGGTTACGAAACAGCATCACTGTTTCATCTAACCAGTGTGGCTTTGTTAAAAACAGCGGAACAACAGACGCTCTCCATGCACTTCGTCTATTAATGGAACGACACCATGAGAAAAGGAAGACAGTTCACTTAACCTTTCTTGATTTGGAAAAGGCGTTCGATAGAGTACCACATGATCTCATCTGGCTGGCACTGAGGCTACACGGTGTACCAGAAGCCTATGTAAACTGGGTGAAACTTCTGTACCGAAAGACAAGCTCAGTGCGGTGTGCAGCAGGAATGTCCGATGCCTTCCAAATCACTGTTGGTGTCCATCAAGGATCAGCCTTGTCCCCCTTGCTCTTCATACTCTGTATGAACGCCATCACAAATGGCATCCAAACCAGGCATCCATGGACATTATTATATGCGGATGATGTCATGATAGCTAACGAGACCCGTGGGCACCTCGAACAGCAAGTACAAGAGTGGAAGATGCGTCTTGAAGAATTTGGGATGAAATTGCACCTGAAGAAAACGGAATACCTGGAATGCGGTGACCAAACTGATGGCACGATCACTGTTGGTGAGGTTCAACTTAATAAAGTGACCCAATTCAAATACCTTGGGTTATGCATCACCTCAGACTGCAGCACGATTCCTGATGTCAAAACAAGAGTCACTGCCGCATGGATGAAATGGCGCCAAGTTACTGGAGTCCTATGCGATAAGAAAATTCCATTACATTTAAAATCTAAGGTATATCGCACAGTGATTAGACCGGTGGCCCTTCATGGATCTGAATGCTGGCCTACAACATCGAAGCACGAACAGGCACTTCATGTAATGGAAATGAAGATGTTGCGGTGGTCCAATGGTATGACTCGACTGGACCATATTAGGAATGATGCCGTGCGGAAGGATTTCAAGGTTGCCCCAATCACAGAGAAAATGCGTGAATCACGTCTGTGGTGGTATGGACATGTGCTCCGTAGCAGTGAAACCTCAATTGCTAAGACTGCCCTTCAACTAAATGTGGAGGGTCGTCGACCTCGAAGGCGACCTCAAACACGCTGGTTGGATAGGGTGAGAGATGACATGCGGCTCACTAAGCTCCGCCCCCGAGACGCTATGGATCGATTGAAGTGGAGGAAACATTGCAGGAAGGCAGACCCCACATAAGTGGGAAAATGCAAAGAAGATGATGATAAAGGTCAGTTCCGGAGTGAGACAGGGGTGTGTCCTTTCCCCCACTCTGTTCCTGTTGGTCCTGGATAGTGTGATGAAGAAGGTAATGGGAGGACGGAAGAGGGGTATTCGATGGGGTATAAATGACAGGCTTGAAGATCTGGATTTCGCAGACGACATTTGTCTTATGGCACAACGGTACCGAGACATAGAAGATAAGCTGGGGAGGTTGCAGAGAGAAGCAGAACGTGCAGGACTGATGATCAACACCAACAAGACCAAAGAGATGAGGATAAATTCTATCACGACTAGTTTGACAGTCAACGGAAAGGAAATTGAGCGAGTTGAGTCCTTCCTCTACCTTGGAAGTATAGTCACAAATGATGGGGGAGCAGAGGAAGATGTTCGAAGCCGTATCAGGAAGGCAAATGGTGCCTTTGTCCAGCTCTACCCCATATGGAGAAATAGAAACATTTCCAGGAAGACCAAGCTCCGCCTTTTCAATAGCAACGTAAAGTCGATTCTTCACTACGGCTGTGAAACATGGAAAGTCACAAAACCGATCAACAACCAGCTACAGGTGTTCATTAACAGATGTCTGCGTCGCATCATGAATGTGAGGTGGCCGGACATAATCTCAAATGAAGATCTTTGGACCATCACCAATCAACAACCGATTAGCATCCAGATCAAGGAGAGGAAATGGCGCTGGATTGGTCACACACTAAGGAAGCCGGACGGAGCTATTGAGAGGGCGGCGCTAGACTGGATTCCTCAAGGCGCCAGGAAGCGAGGTCGACCTAAGAAGACCTGGAAGAGGACGATCGAAAATGAAATTGCAGAGGCGGACAAGAACTGGAGTCAAGTGAAGAGAATGGCCAGGAACCGTACTGCGTGGAGAAATTTCGCCAAGGCCCTATGCTCCGGAAGGAGCGGCAGGAATTAAGTAAGTAAGTAAGGGGTCGCACGGCTCGAGAGTGCCACCAAGCACTGCACGAGATATGCGGTGCAGCTGCGTTACCTTACAGAATGGTAGCAAGATGGGTTGCAGACTTTCGAGATGAGCGCGAACGCGTGGAGGACATGTATCGATCTGGTCACCCACCAGTAAGTGATGAAAATGTACAGATGGTGTCCGCGTTAGTGGAGGTGGATCGGAACGTAACGCTTCGTGGATTAGCGCAAGATACAGGACTGGCGAATTCGACTGTCCTCCACATCCTGAAGGACTGCCTGAAAATGAGGAAAATTGTGTCAGAATGGGTTCCGCATGACTTAACCGACATGCAGAAATGGCTGCGATTTGACGCCTCTCGTACGCACTAGCAGCGTTATAAGCGCCATCGATAGATTGGGCAGTGCCAACGAAATCCAACTGCTTCCGCGTCGCTGGGAACACGTTGTACGCAGTGCTGGATACTATATCGAGGGCCTATAAAACTTTGAACCATGTAGGTGTGTTATTTATGAATTTATAACGTAGTTGCCAAAAATAGAAAAGCAACCAATGTATATATCCAAATTTGTGTAGAAAGGTGTTTTTGCCTATTTTCATTTATGAAAAAAATAGGCTTATGAGATCACCTTTTGTCCGTGTGTCTGTCTGCGTGTACGTGTGTGATTCGTGTGTGTGTGTGTGTCCCCTAATAAAATCTAAACGGCTGGAGCGATTTCAATAAAACTCGGTAAGTTCATAGCATTATTCCGGGCGACCCTGACCGTGCCTTTCAAATTTTGTTACGTCACACCAATCCAACATGGCGGCTGTGCGAAATATTTCACCAGCATTCAATATCTCCGAAACTATTACCGATATCACCCTGGAAGTTTGTACGGTGATAAAGGGAATTACTAGAATTTCACCTATGTGACTTTTGAAAACCTGGTAACTACAAAACCAACATGGCGGCCAAGCAAACTCGCGACTTTTATATAGACGTTTCTCGCGATTTAACCAACCAAACGCAATAAAACTTGATACAGTATATGTTTATACGCATTTTAATGCACCGACATCTAACTTCGTTCAATTGTTTACATAACCTCAAGATAGTGGCTGTGCAAATATTTCACCGGCATTCTATATCTCGGAAGCTATTAGCGGTATCACTACTGGAAGTTCATCTATAAGACTTTCAAAACCCGGTTAACTAAAAAACAAATATGGCGGCCAAGCGAATTTGAAAATTTCAAATAGGCCTTTCTCGCGATTTAATGATCCAAACGCAATGAAACTCGGTACAGGAAATGTTTATACACATTGTAATGAACTGGTATCCAATTTAGTTCAATTGTTTACATAGCCTCAAGGTGGCGGCTGTGCGAATTTTAAAATTAAGTTTTTATATCTTGTGTCGTAATCATGCGATCGAAGTGAAAGTTTGAATAATGAACCTACGCAATAATTTTCCTTTAATGGTACATGACTCTATGGACTATGCATATAACAATCCAACATGGCGACCATCCGTAATATTTAGTCGGTTCTCAATATCTACGAATCTATTACAGCAATCAAACTGAAATTTTGAATGTTGATAGAGGCAATTAACATAATAGTTTATCCACCACTGATATGATTCGTAGTTCACAAATAAGTTATTCCAATGAATAACAGTATAGAAAATTTGCACGCACTCTACAAATACAAATTTTCAAATCATGAACTAACTCCTCCAGCTTACATGTCACTGACACTATCATATGCATAGAAACAGTCCTATAACATATATGACAATTTAAAAAAATCTTGACACAAATATACACCAGTTTGAGATCACGCAAACCTACTCTTCACTGTCTTCCTGGCCACGATAACACTCACTGCAATCCAACTTTGTTGATCCTGTGTGTTCCTTGCAAATTGGATGTTGACACGAATCACAAAGGCTATTCGTGAACCTGTTCTTTCTTCCTTGTAGGACAGTAGGCACACCTTGGTTTTCCCTGCTGTATGTGTTTCTGCCTTGTTTATGCGTGGTAGGTCTTCTCCAGGGATTTGCTTGATTTTCTGTCGCAAAGTTATGGATACATATGTGAGCGAAGCACGTTTCATCAACTGAGGTGTGACGAGTGTGTCACTCAGGTAGTGGGGAAAGCATTTCCGAGAGTTCTGCGCCATCCACCACGTGAAAACAAAATGGCGACGAAGAAACTGCCAATGTTAGATTTCTTCTTACAGCGCGACCGATCCCGGGTTAAATAAAAATGATTACTTCTACAAAGGACAGTATGAATTCCGAGAAAACTCAAGCACAGAAATAGCCACAATTGATATTATCTCTAACTTGCAGGATGTGATAGACAAAAAGATGACAGCGAGTGGCCTTTTCATAGACCTGAGAAAGGCGTTTGATACTGTTGTCCATGAAATTCTTTAAGGGAAACTTGATAAAGCAGGTATCCGAGGAGTAGCTTGGACATGGTTTAAAAATTACCTATCTAATCGTAAGCAGTATATTGAAATAAAAGGCTACAGAAGTGAGGAAGTAAATATTACCCACGGTGTGCCCCAAGGATCAATATTGGGTCCTTCCCTCTTCTTACAAGGGGAGGATACGATGCATGGGTCACCGATTCGAACCATCTTTAGTACACTTGTAGGGCATGACTAGGCGTATAGCAGGTGCAAGTAGTAAGGTGCGTTTCTCAGCCGATTCCGAGAAATTAATTATTAATTATTCGTAATTGCTGTAGCGCGTTCATGTGCGCTGTACGTTAACATGAAGCCAAGAAGCTTATGGTGCAGCGGTAAGAGCCCTGCTTCGTAAGCGTGGGATCACTGGATCGAATCCCACCGGTGAGTATGTTTTTTTTTTTTGTAAACATAGGCAATTCGTACAACAGTAGGTGTCGTGAATAATGTTCATTTTGCAGTCAATTGTAATAACGTGTTATGTGAGCGGGAAAGGGGAGTGGGAATAAATCTTACAGGAGATTACATCCACGCCGCGGAATTTGAATGCTGTCCACTTCCATCGGCCTTCGTAGGCACCGGCACCTCACTATAACGTGTAATATCCGACATCGCACAATTATTCCCACTCTTATGATGTTGCTACCTCAAGAGCCAAGGAACGAATGCGGCATTCAACGTTTCCTGGGTGAACCGTTTATCCTCCTGCCCACTGTTATCGTTAGTTTGTGTGCAGGTGACCCCGCCAGTTCTGAACACTTTCCAACTGTAGCAACAGAGTATCGAGAAGGCAGTGCGAGAACAGAGTGACAAAAAGGCAGTGCGAGAGTACAAATATCAAGTAGGCAGTGAAGAAAAAAAGTCTTGAAATTGTTATGTATTATAAGCGTGTAAAAAAAATAGAAATATTTGTGTGTTGATGAATGTCATGAATAGTAAAAACGGTAACACAACCAATACCCATAGCATGAGACACTATTTGCGGGGTACGGAGTGGTCTGATGGTTCACTGACGTGCAATGAACGGAACAGACTGGGCCTTCAGTGTATAAACGTATACATATAATAGAGTACACCTGACCGTTTATAATACCAATGTATTTGCAATGCCCCGACTGCACATTATGTAATGTCACAAACGTTCAACCCCATACGATGATTTCAGAATCCCTTTTCCCGCTCACAGAACACGTTATTACAATTGCCTTCAAAATGACCATTATTCAGGACACCTACAGTTGTACGAATTGCCTGTTTACAAAAAAAAAAAAAAAAAAAAAGAGGATCACCGGTGGGATTCGAATCAGTGATCCCACGCATATGAAGCAGGGCTCTTACCGCTGAACCACGCGCTCCTTGGCTCCAAGTTAACGTACAGCGCAGATGAACGCGCTACAGCAATTACGAATAATTAATTTCTCGGAATCGACTGAGAAGCGCACCTTACTACTTGCACCTGGTATACACCTAGTCATGTCCTACACGTGTAGTAAAGATGGTTCGAATCGGTGACCCATAATTCGTATCCTCCCCTTGTTAGTATATATTAATTACATAGCAACACTCCGTTTTCATGGTAATATAACGTTGTTTGCAGATGACTTAAGCATCTTTTACAATGCGTACACCTCCAACACGCTGATTACACACATGCAGGAGGACATGAATACAATACTTGGCTGGACCCAGTCTAATAAATTAACAATAAATGAAGATAAAACAAATTATTTAATAATATATAGGCGTAGAACAAAGTTAGACATCATTCAGAATATAATGCTGAATGGAAAGGCAGTTAAAAGGGTCTCATCTGTCAAATACATAGGCCTAATAATAGATGAAAATCTCTCATGGCAAAAGCACATTGATGCATTAGTAAAAACAAATATCACCTGCCGCTGGGATGATTAAAAAAATTAGCTACTATATCCCCAAATATCTACTCAGGAAAGTGTATTTTTCCTTAATCCATAGCCACTTACAATATTTTAATACAATTTGGATAAAATGCTCAAATTATCTAAAAAAGGAAATTAGGGTAATTCAGAATAGAGCCATAAGAAATATTTATAACTACCCTTTTCTAACACCAACCAAACACCTTTATATTGCCAGTAAAATTCAACCTGTAGCCCTAAATGCAGAAATCAAATCAAATGCCCTGATGTACCAATTCCTACACAAAAGTATCTACACACATTTAAACTTCACTAAACAATCTGATTTACATGCTTACAAAACTAGACATGCAGAGGACATATCACTTTTCCAAATCAATTCCAAATAATATGGCAGTAATAGCAATAAGTATAGTGTCTTTGTAAAGTTCAATAGACTACCAGAAAATATAAAAATTGCACCTAGCCTACCAATCTTTAAAAGGAGGCTAAAGCAGTTTATGTGGAATGATTATAAAATGTCAGTTAAAAGAAATTCCAAAATCTGAGAAGACAGAAGAATACCACATTGTGTACAAAACTTATGAAAGCTACAAAATGTTGAAATTTTATATTTTCATACTGAAAACTTTGTAAACTGAACATTGAATTGTAATTTGTCGCCAACAAGATAAAACTGTACGATTCCTTTGTATATGAGTCCTTGACTAGTTAAGGGATTAATAAAATGCATTATTATTAATTATTTACAAAAAATATGATTTAAAATCGGTAATGCATTTTATGGAGAGTTATAAATATATGTGTATGTATAATACACTAAATACATGGCTTTGATTAGTGAATTTGGGTTGCACAAAAATGCATAAATGGCAGGGGTCCGAAACACCCGCAGCACCAGGGCCCGCGGCCGCTCTTTCCGGCCCTGATCGCTGGCACATGGTTGATTGTTTATTTAACGTCTGTTCGGTTTGATGGTCAGTGATCGAAAACGAACTCAATTTTCTCGTAATTGGAGGTTTGTGAATCTATCTACCTATCGTGTATGGCGATATGAATTACCGTATCGAGCCTGAGATTGATATTGGCACGGTATGTCCCACAGACGAGAGAGGTTGTCACTTTACAGTGTCCCGGTAAGAAGACTTCTTGAGAAATGTTTTAAGTTCGGTTAGTTCCTCAGTTAGGGGCTGGTTCTACGCGGTCATGTAGCTCCGTGTACTTCGGGTGTGTGTAGAATCTCTCTGATAACCGGTGTTAACTGTGATGGCTGTATTAGTGTGTGTTATCTGTAATTCAGGTAAGGACTACAGATGATCAATTTCAAGTTGTTCCTACTTTTGCTACCAAATGCTACCGACAACGACATTTAGCCGCGAACTTGGATGCTAGATGCCACCGAAACCGGAACCTGGCGGCGATAATTGGAACTTACAAAGCGTTAATCAAATTATTGTTATAAATTTAGCTTCACACAAGTGTAGTTAGTGGAAGGTTCTTTAACATGCCACAAATCCATGACATGGGCCCGCCGCCTTTACTTCCCCTCCAAAGGAAGGCATACTGAGGGATTTTAACGCTCTTAAAAAGAACGATGACGTCAGCTGGATTTGAACCCCCAATCTTGGGCATAGAAGCTCAGCATACTACCAACCACGCCTCCGAAGCCTCTGTTTTTCGTTTACTTAGCGGTTCTGCATTTGTTGCAGTGTTTGATGTTTGTTTGTTCGTAACCGAGTTGGAACAAGTGTCGGCTCGTGGGTTTTGAAAAGTTCAGCACACGCCACGTACAAATTTTGTTAAAACATACGCCCTTATTCCTCGATGTTGACCCGTGTCATGAGTGAGCTATGGAACCACTGTTGATTGATTTGATTATGGGCGTCATCCTCATCATGGTATCTTTTCCCAACTGTAGGCACAGATAAATTAGGCACAGACCCGGGTAAATACACCGCAAATAATGCAGGTTGTTAAGCATTCAACACAAACAATAAGTGGACTAGGATACACGGGATTGATTACCACGAAAGAAAAGCAGAAAAGAAAATCAGAGTTACGCCAAGTAAAATGAAAGCTTACCTAATCGTTCACTTCTTGTGGATTAGTCAGTGGAGGTTCTACCATGTAGGACGTGAAGATCATCCTACAGTCAGCACTCAGCTGTAACTGTTAAAAAAAAAGATTGTTTTGTAAAATAGTATTTGGGGCTACCTTGCACGTCCTTTCGATAAGCTCTTATCTCATTATCACTGTCAGTACTTGTAACTAGTTGTACATTTCATCCCTAGATGGGTGAAGTGTGACCTTCACCACCCCGAGTAGAAAGCTGAGGAAGGAACCTTTGCATCCTCAAATCACGTGTTTAGAAATGCATGGGAGCCCTTGAGGGGCGAATGGGCAGGTTTGGTCCGTTTAATTTCGCTCTGAGGTCATCGACTGAGATCCTCAATTCTCGCTATTGATTGAATTTAAACCAACACTACGGGCTTATTGGTTACGATTTCGCGCCGTTTTCGGCGTTTGTACAACTTTGGAGTGGTATTCAATTGTATTGTATTGTGTAATGTGTTCGTAATGTGCGACTGAATAATTAATATTAGACTGAGTCTAATATCCCAATTTAGCCCAGCTATAATAATTATCTTAAGTTAAGCCTATCATATTACGTCCTACACATTAAAAAATCAGCAGTCGCCACTGAGATTAGTTCGATTCTTTTATTTTAGTTTCTGCAAACTCCTCTATCACACCTGTGATTTGTCATCTTATCGACAACATTACAACTGCAGACAATCTGTCAGCCCCCGTTTCTCAGGAATGTTTTCATGCTCTTCAATGTAGAAAAAGGCCTCTTGGTTTCTACAGTCATTATTGGGAAAGTAACAATGATATTTAAAGTGTCACACACTCTGAAAATGTGCGCAATATATTATTGTTATAAAAGAACTGCAAAAGTGATGCAGCACCGGAAGCATTACGGTACGTAAATCTCAACTACAGTACCTTACCTCCTCCAACTCCATTCTCAGTTTCGGACCATTTATTGCGCGGAATAATGTAACGGCTGTCTGGAAATTCAGTGGAATAGTGTGGAAACTTTTCAACAAGAAATAATTTTAGAGCAACCAAGTGATCCGAAAACTGAAACCTGTCATTAATGCTACTAACAATAGTATCACAAACTTCTAGTACGGCCAAACAATTACTCGTACTACTTACGTGTTCAACACAAAGTCTTTTGCTCACGGCCTCACTAAAAGACACTTCACTTTCCGCAATTTCTTCACAAACTTTGGTTACCGCTTTGGAAAACTCTTGAATAAAATGAGTGACTTTAACAGCATCAATAGGAGTAAAAGTGATCTCATATTTCATATGATAAAAATACGCTAAAAATGATCGCGGTCGTTGCTTATTTTAGGGGTTGCTTCATGTTAGGCATATAGCCCCATGTATTTGGGTGTGTGTGTGTAATTTGTGTGATAACCTGTGTTATTGTGATAGATGTACTACTAGTGTGTATTTGTAAATTGGGTGACAGAAGTGGGAAGGAGGCAGCCGTGGCCTCTTCTCAGTTTTTCCTCATGAAGCGGAGTGTACCCAGTTCCAGCCCTCACACCAAAATTAACATTTCTTGGCAGAGCCGGACCTCCGAGCCGACAGCCAAGAATGATACCCACTTTACCACGAGGTGATTTTGCACGAAGTAGCCTGATAAGCGTTTCTTAGCGATCGATTAATGATCCATGTCTTAACACGGAATCAAACTTTGATATTTTCCCCTTAACTGCTTTCTTTGCAAACGGTGTTTCAAAATGACAAGATGTAAAATCCAAGAAAAGTGAAGAAAACGCAAATTATGTTACAAATACTGCAGCTATTCAAATACTGTGTATACGAACTGGATTTCATGAACCTAGTGACCAGTGCGTGTGTTTCTCTCTGCAAGAACGTATGTGACCATCGCCGTCTATAATTCTCAAGTAGAGGCGTCTTTAGAACAGGGGCACACGGTCACGTGCCCCACCATTAAACATTCTTCGGATCGTAGTCGTCTTGATAGTCCTTCCATGGTAATGGCACTTATGTCGCGACCAAGCAGTTTTATCGCCTTGCTGTTCACTTTCCCAACAGTAGGAGCCTGACGCAATGACGTGCTGGGCACCTGTGTGAGATGTGAGTAACACAGTGTTGCCACAAGCCTTCTCTTCCTGGCTCTTTAACCTCATACCTTGCTTTTCAGCGGGGTGGGGTGACAGAGGGGCTATGCGAATTTCCTAGACCTCGGTCACAAGAATGCTGTCACCAGACGGCGATACGGCCGTGAAAGTAGCGAGGTGGATGAGGGGTGTTAAAGTGTACTGGTAGAGGGCAGACAAGTTCATAGATAGCATATATACCAAACCTCAACAATTTTCCACCAAAATAATATACGGTAGCATACATTCCATTTAACATTGCGCCCACCTTTAATACCTACGTAAGGTGAAAAATCAACTTGTATAATATGCACTGAGACAGAAACGCAACATTATGAACGTAGGTTATGTTCCGTAAGTGAATTTGTATTATATTATAACGTCAAGTTTAGGAATTCTCTTTATCTGGGGGAATACACAACTGCGTGACGACAGCCCTGCCTCAACACTACGCTTCGAAAGTTTTGGTGCCGTCTAAAATACATTCTCAAGCCGTGTCATAAGGTTTGGCAACACCGCCCATTTTTCATCTGGGAGGCCTAGCGCAAGCACTTGGTAATTGCTAACACTGCGTAAACACATAGTATTTGTCGCCAAATGTTAGTGAAAATACAACAGAACATAAGGTCCGCTTAATCAACACACAAATATCACAAATAAAGGATACTATTATACCCGTAGGGTATGCCATCCTCATCCCCTACTAATCACACCCCCCTAAAAGCACATAATTATACATAACTTCAGACATAATTCTACAATCTACGACCACATCTACAAATCTGAATACTTCTATGGCAACAGGTGGCCTCATGCCTGAACCCCAACGACCCCGACAGGGCTACGACACACAAAGAATTCGCAATTCTGCAAACACGGCTGACCGGCTCTATAAAACCTCGGAGAGGACATGCCTCCTGGTCATTCCAAGATAGACGTTGTGTTGTAGTGTGGAACCTCTGCCGGACGCCGTCACGACCATCGACAGCCTGCTAAGTGTAGCGAGCAACTTCACATACACATACACTTACACTTTTCATCCCCCATTATTTGTACTGGAATTGTACTAAGCACATTGGCTGTTCTGCAAGCTTTATTAATACTTCTGAATAGAAGTACATTCATTAAAACAGCACCATCTCTAAATAACTGGTCCTTACATTTATTTGACTAGCTGATAAGATCCTACCCTTTTAGATTTCCTCTAGGTAGGATCCCCTAGCCTTATTGTTTAATTGCTTCGTGGCGTCACCGGACGACCACTTGCTGCGACGTCACTGTACTTGAGTCAGCAGGCTCCCTCTCAGCCAGCCAGCTTACGCTAGCACTGAGCCGAGTCGCGACCGCATCGTTTAAAGTCTTATTCGCTAAACCTCCCCTAGCACCACTTTTACACCCCCGAGCGCTCCTGGCAATACGAACCATCGGGAGGCTCGTACACAGAGCTACGTCTTTGCCTTTAGACAGCTCACCCACTCTACCCGCTCCACTCACATTTCAACTTCCCCCAATTCACCCCTATTGTAGGACACCCCCACAATGAAACCCTACAATTGGTGGAGGCAGGGGTACCGTGACGTTGTTTTAGGACAACGCCCCAGGGATCACATACAACGTGATTCCGCGGAATAGATCCCAAACCACCTTTTACAGCCAAGCTTACGCCACCCAAAGCGATTTTTTTCAGAGTACTGGTCAGGTATTATTAATTACCCAACCAAGCCCGCCCGATCAGATATAGGGTCTCCACAGCCACCCTTAGATAGAAGCAGCCATCTACATCCCCCATAGAAAATTACGCCCACCCCATACAGTAGAAAGGGGCAACGTTATTATTTAATTATTTAATTGCCCGCCCACCCAAGATCCCCAGTGCCATAGGCAGGATAACTTAGGGACCATCAAATCCACCAACCCCGTAGAATAAGGGGAGATTCCCTACAGAAAGGCACACTATTCCCACGGCTTGGACAGCCCGAATACATTCATATATTTCATTAGTAAGGGAGAATAAGATACACATAATAAGTAACGCATCCCTAGAGATAACACGCCCCTGTACATACATACTTATCGCTCACAGTACAGAATCCCCCCCCCCCGAATAAGCTAGGCATATTTACTAACGTTAGCAGCCCCATAGCAGGCTAGGATATACCCCTATACGGACACAGCCTATTTTTCTTTATATATACAATATGGCATCTCTCTACCGCCTGACTATACTGAAGCGGGTAGACGCATTGCAAAGCTTGATTGCATGGCAGAAATATCTGCGGGATAAACAGGACCACCTGAACCGCATGCAGGAGCTGGTCTATGCCCAATACATGAGGATTCTTGGGGCCTTAACTCACAAACAGGGACCGCTATACGTGATCACAGGCCCTATTCCATCAATTAGGCGACAATTTAATCAAGCACATGAAAGCTTACACTTACTCCACGAGGCCCTATACAGAGAATATTTTGACCTCAAGGAGGAACACTTTTACGTGAACACGGACAAAACCAAAGTGGCGGAACAGGCCAGGGAACTTACCCTGCAACATGCCGCATTATGGCGACGTTACCGTCAATTAAAGGCAAACTCTATATTGTTCGAGCTTTTAACGCACAAGCCTACACATTTCGAAGGGGACATCGCAGAAATTACCTCCAGAATGGCCAACATGACCATCACTACACAAAACTCCCCCCTTAGGAAGGAGATCACCGTGGCCACGCCACATACTAGACCCACACTAGGGAACAATGCACACTTGCATACACTTCACCCGCCACGTACCCGCATCCCCATCTCCACACTTATATTGCACCCTGGGACTTTATTGCCTACACCGGCAAACAACGGTCCTACATCCAGCCGAACACACGTTCCCATACACCCGCAAATCCCATTTACGCCCACAAGATGCGAAGAAGCAGTAAAATAAAAAACACCCTTCTCCAGACACCCCAAACAGAGGGCGGACACCCTGAATGGATTGCGGGAGCTAATACTGCATTAGCCATCCGAGGGCAACAGAGATACTCCTTGCGTTAGAAACCCGCTCAGAACATAGCATTACATCTCACATACCTAGAACCCGGAGCCATTTTCCTTTTAGACACCTAACATAGGATGAGAGTAAGGGGATATAAAACCCAAGACCATACGAAGAACAAGAGCGCCAAATGCGCTATGCCATCTAGTAGCCCATATTCACAAATAGGTGTCGATGCCAGACCCACCAAAGTATACCACGAACACATAATTGTATTTCCCCACACCTTATACACTCCTGTACGCCTAAGTTGCATGTTAGAATATTAAGAGTGCATTGACGTACAGTGTATTATTTTTATGGTGTACTTGTAGGATAATCTAGTAGGTAACAATCGCCAGAGAAGGAATTGTATGTACAGCGAAACACATGTTTCAACATCAGACAGCAGCGCAGGTCATTTCCCCACATGACCGGATATTGTAATCCGACCTACACAGTTGAGTCAGCAACTGCCACATACATTCACTGTAACAGATGATCACTGCAAGTCATGCAACTAAGCACGCATACACAGCCGCGCGTACTCCAGAGCATTTACCCGGAGTACACACGTGAAATCGCAGAAAGGTTCAGTTATAGTACACGACCACGCATACGGTATAGGTCACACACTAGTATAAAGGAAAACATATCCACCTAAAATCTTCACACTCCAAAGCACACCCATGCACAGGTCCATTAGTCGACCGACTGAAGATTAACTTACCTTGAAACAGGATCAATAGGACTTACATGCCTTCACAGGGCACCCCTATACACATTATACTCTAATGGCGATCTACATACGTCATAATATTATATACATTCGGTAGCGACCGACAGAAGATTAGAATACATTAATACAACAACGAGTTGCCCAGCACAACATAACAAAGGCCATTTTATACAGATACACACATACTAGAATCACCGCGAAAGATAATGATACACGTAGCCATGCTTCACACACAAGCACGAGGTGCACGGATTACGGAATCGACCGTAATCACACCGAGGCGAGGTTACAGCCTCGTTCCACTTAATTATCACCGAGTCAGATAGTACTTTGGCAGGATTTATTCAATATACCGTGTCCACATACGATCACAAGCGCAGCTTACGGTTCACCTCATGGACACCACAATAACACAGGTTAGCGGCCTTCAGCACAGACCAAGACTCCCACTTACAATAACACAGGTTAGCGGCCTTCAGCCCAGGCCAATACCCTCTCTTACAATAACACAGGTTAGCTGCCTTCAGCACAGGTAAAGACTCATTCTCACAACAGCACGGGTTAGTTGCCATCACCACATCCAGCAATGAGATACCACAATAACACAGGTTACCATACACACGGGATATACGACACAACAGGTCATCAGGACCACACACCTGGCGGAAAAAGGATAAGTAAATACTTAATTATCATACGCATTACATTCATATTACATTGTCTCCTACGTCTCACTGACCACTGCGGATAAACATTCACACTGATTACGGGCAGCGAGACAAGGTCCACACGCGCTGTACCGGAAGTGAGCGAGATGACGCAGCACACACCTTCACAATGCTCACAGCATGTACTCGACAGGATGACCAGCACGTATACGCAGAGTGCGGCCCACTTCACTCACATACATACGCATTTTATCTTTCCCCACAATGGGTCTTTATATTTTTTTCTTTTCTCTGCGGTCACATTGACCATAGTCTAACGACATAAGGCCAGACAATGCACCCAGTTCACCAACAAGGCGTCACAATTTTTATTCGACGATTAGAGACTACTAATTTGTAATTTTGAATTGAATTTTAATTGTATCATTCATCCCATTAGCCGTCGGTTAGGACTCGCAGCAAGAACTGCTTGGCTGGGGCTAATCCCCTAACTGACCACGAAGGGATCCATACTTTCATCTATACGCCTGGTTATGAACTGCACGTAATGAACAGCCCTATGGCGACGTAAATCAATTTAATACAGTAGAACCATATCTCAACGAGAGCCACAAGGCCAAGGACGGACTCCACAGTCCATGTAAAGCCCATTAAACACACACACTAGCCTCACAATTTTCTCAAGCATCATCCTTTGGCCACCATGGCATTGCACTCAGTTCGCATATATCGAAAATAGATATATATATTATCTACAATATGTATACACCATGGCTCATAATTCTTTTACGTTCAGCGGAAGAGTATCGTGGTGAGCCACGTCAAAGAGTCCCTTCCCAAAAACAATGTAAAATAAATATCCAGACATAAATATGTATATATACAGGTAGCCACAACGTTCATGGTCCATAAGTACTTTATGTATTCCTAGGGGAGCACTGTAGATTCTACATTAAAACAATCCCCCCTAGAACAATAATATAGGATACATATCAGCCATGTACGGAGAAATGCGAAGTTTTGTAAGATATGATAAACGTAGGCCCAATGGTCCTATTAATTCAAGCACTAAAATGGGCACTTATATTCACAAACCAAACAACACGAATTTGAGGACCACTGTCCCTTACTTTCACATTCGCCTACAGAATTCCACTCTAGCACACCTCAACGGCGGACTATTATTTGTCCAGAGAATTATACTATATGAACCCAGACTTACAATCACCCTCATACGAGGTGCAATAATCAATTTACTCCACCATTCCGTAATTACCCTATTACTCCCGTATTACGCAGAAGAAACACAAGAGTACATAATATTTTCCGTCTTAGGAAGGCGACGGCATCAGTACTCATACGCTACAGTGGACACACCATCCGGATTATACTATTTACCACATAACGGGTCACCAATCATTAGGATAACACTATCTTTCCCCTTCCACAGGAATTATCATTAGGCATACATTATAATCCGCCTTACGAAGTTGCATACATCAAAATCACATTATTTTCTGCCTTACAAAGGTATCAACATTCGGAACAATATATTCCCAGGTACTCGAAAGAAGACACACAGTATTCTACCATTCCACACTAGAGGCGGTAGCATCTTTCACATAACCTATAGAATTAAAACACTATACACTATACCAGCAGTAAAAACAGCGAATACATTCAGGTCATTAGACTGACGCAACTCACTACGCGTCCAACCAATGTAAACAAAAGCCGCCATTCTTCAACATAAGCAATAGCCGCTGCGACCCAATCACACGCGCGGATTAAACTGCCCACCTCCTACAGTATCAAACAGCCAGTCACAGCGACTCACTCCGCTGATGATAACAAAACATATTGTTACACCGGCCCACCCGACACGGGACACTATCTCTTACTCAGGTAACATACCACGTGACACTGAAGATTGGCCAATACTTTCCAAGGCGCACAGAAGCGCGCTACATTCAAATACGGTTGTCATAGCGACACATGTTTAATAGCATCTACACTCAATATACCGCTGTAACAGAATATTCAATGCTTACAGGAGCATAATACATTCCTTGCCCGACACAGTTAGTGAACATTTGCCACTAGGTCACTCACATTCCCATTGATATTCAAAGAGCGCATATAACACTTCTCACCCCATGGTGAATGTCAGCCATAACACTTTTTATACTGTTTATTATTTTTATACGACACTGTTCACACATGACGGGATCAGCACAGACATCCCACACGTCGATTGGTCTCGACATAGTTATTTCGAACAAAGGACATAGTCACAGTCCACTATATATTTGGGAATCCAGTTCTTTTTGATGATCTCTACCGACGATAAGACAATTTGGCAGGGAGCCACTCCATTACGATTCCCGACAAAAAGGATCTAGCACGGTAATCATACACCGATCTTCCCATAAGATCCCATACAAGGGTCCACACTTGCATATTATTATTATTATTATTTTTGTTCTTAGTCCAATATTATTCCCTACATACCCCCCAGTTGTACCTGTAATACCCATAAACGTACTCTTTCCACACTCTGAATGCCACAAACATAGGTTGGCAAGACACATGTTTTATCACACTAGCCTCTAAACCACAAAATTGCGTCTCTTAGAGACATAGTCCTCCCCCCCCCCCCAAGGGACACGATTTCCCCATAGTTATGTTCAAAGTGAGCACACGGGTGATAGAATTTCAGTCCCAGATACACAGATGAAACTATTTGTGCAGGTTAAGGCACAAACACACAGTTGCATCCTCCCAGTTAGGATAGCAGCATGTCGTTATACAGCGACAGTATTGTGTTCTTACAGAAGTCAGCAGCCATAGAGAACGACATTTTACCCAGCCTCTCTTATATATACGACCATCGGATACATATATCCGTACATAGTGCTAGTTACTACCTAGTATTGGATATACCTCAGGGTATAATCCCACCAGTATTCATAAAGGGTAATATAATTCACAGGGTATCCTTTTACAACCCAGTGACCTTCCCATACATATTAAGGACGATATATACAAAAGATGGCCAGGTCCTTGATAGCATATACGTATATAGATGAGAGAGTTCTCATCTGACAAAGACAGACAGCTGTGCATTCTTCGAATAGGGCACAGATGCCCAACGTCAATTCCATACAGTACAAGTCCTTTTTAGTGGCACAACAGTTACATATTAACATATTAACACATCTCTTCCCCCCCTTTTATGCGAGGCACCTGGTGTTCATGCTACACCAGGGTGCGCCCCTTGTTTGATCGCTCTTAGCTAAGTGTTAAGTTGGAACACTTCGGAGTAGAAAGCTAAAAGTGACACCTAATGAACTTTCCCCACTAATAACATTATTATTATTATTACATTATTTATATTTTTTACACGCATGTTGTATTTTTACCTGCATGAGGGATATTTAACACCCCACCAGTAGTATGCTCCTCACCATTTAAAACTTCCCGCATCCTTATATTACCGCAGGACCCCCATCCCATTCTAGCCTTCCTCTTACCCAAATTATAACACAATTTAACATGTCTAATTGATTAATAACATGGGCTTTGGTGGCGTAGTCGGTAGCATGCTGAACTGCTATGCCCAAGATAGCGGGTTCAAACCCGGCCGAAGTCGTCGGATTTTTTAAGAGCGTCAAAAATCCTTCAGTATGCCTTCCATCGGAGGGGAAGTAAAGCCGGCGGTCCCATGTCATCGATTTGTGGCATGTAAACGATCCTTTCACAGACTAAACTTGTGTAAAGCAAAATTTGTTAGGTTAGATTTCGTCAGAACGCTCTATCAAAGTTCCAACGTTCACCACTAGGTAGCATTGATATCTGGTGGCGAAAGTTAGAAATACTTGAAATTGAACGGAACTTGTAGCTCACCCTTAAGGGTATCCGCTGGAAGCAGCTATAGACTCAGGCGAGCCGAACATGTCCTCGGACACTCCCGGCACTAAAAGCCATACGATAAATAATAATGGGACATACCTTCCCACTCCTGTCTTCACCCACTAACCGTGCAAAAATGAAGAGAATCACTGACTTTTAGCTGGGAATCTGAAAGCTAGGCGCAATGAGTGCGCACTGTGCCACACTCCCCCCTGTAATAACCTCACATTATTCCCCACACTCACAACATCTCGCAACGCACTTTACTTGGTTGGTAAGTCCACAAGGTGTTACGATTGAATCTTTCAGATTGGGTGATACATTACAGCACGGTCAGAAAGACTCCTGATAGTGGAATGACCAACTTAGACCAGACAAAATGCAAGACCTGACAAGGCAGTGTTAGACCTTGCCTTAGACTTACACAGAACGACGAAAGGTCGCAGCGGCGATGACGTAGTGCGGGCAAACGTCAAAGTTTTCGGGTGACCTAGCCTGTCCCCGTCGCGGAGGAAAGTTACACCCATCATGCACTATGTCAGCAAAGCCAGACCTGCAGGTGGTATCTTGACGGTTCGACGGGAGAAATACCTCACTCAGCGTCGGACGTGATAGAACATCCACCTAGGGACGACCCATTTGACTTGACTAGTAGCTGAATGTAAGTACTCAGCTTCATTGCGCGAAGCTAAGACCTGCTCTCGAACACAGGCACACATAAGCCCTACAGCGGTAGGTGCAAGCATATACACAAGCCCTATCAATATTGGAGAAGATTAATAATGACGAATATATTATGTTGAATCCCACGCCCGCTGAACTTGAATAAATAAGAAATGTTGGGCAGTGCATTCAACGCCCACTTACATGTTGATCAGCGGATCTCGAGTTTTTCATGTCGACGTTGCGTGTCGTGAGGGCTTGGGCAGCCAATATATCCATCACGCAGGCGAAATCCTCATGATTCTCTCCCTGGCCGAGGTATTGGTCACCGATGGTCTCTTTGATCATACCCCAGGGGGAGAATATCGTTGTCTTTCCTTTCTTATGCGCCATAGTTGCGATCAGACAAGGCAGCCAATACGGCAACAGTGTTCTAACGATATTGTATCGTTCCCAATGCGCAGTGCAGTCACTCGGTACGGGGTAACTCCTTAAAGGCAGCCAGGTAATACCATTTAGACGGATGACGCAGTTTTCCTAAACCACAATCTGCATTCGTTGGTCACTCGGGCCCCACACCGTTTAGGGTACTAGTCATTCCGATACCACATTGCAAATTGGCCGAAGGTCACTGGGATTACTATACGTACTTTAAGGTGCTGGGGAAGTCCTTAAAGGCTCCAGAAGTTCTGATACCGCCCTGCGTATTGGACAAAGCATGTTCAATATGATTGCCCATGCGCCTATACTTACGAGAAGAGACACTTATACAGGAGCGATCGATTGATCATCGATTAGCGTCCGCCTATGACTCCGTGTCAACCACACCAGTCCAATAATATTTCTACATTTATTTTTTGCAGGTGAGCTCCAACATGGGACGCTAGCTGAACACACATGGTACCCAGGGGTACTAACCATGTGTATGGCGATATCAGTGCCATTATGTGTAATATACTTGTTCACAGGTGACAATACACGAATGTGTTTATTTCCAGTATGGATTACATATTTCTTTGTTTTGTTTTTCTACGATTACACAGGTTCTCACACTTCACCGCGAACGACTATGGTACCCAGTATTGCCCATGGGGCAGGGTATGAGTACCCATTGTATATTATTGACCTCAACCAAGGGTTGAAGGTCACAATGTTCCCTACTTTCCATGTGCATTGATACTCCAGTATATGCCATTCTATTTCACAGGCCCACGCTGCAGTCGGCCGCCATGCACACATACTTTGTTACATTTCTTTCTTTCCCCACAGGTGGCGATTTGTATATAGCCCCTTGTATATATTTTGCCAACGCCCTGACACGCGCCAGTCGCCCTCTCTCACACCCACACAGAGCTATCACACCCCCAGCTCTTACAATTTCTTTCCCCACACGTATTTATACATTCGTCGCTTGATATCCGTACCAAGGTAAGGGATACCTGTGGGATATCCACTCCCGTTGGACGGACCCACGCACGCACCTAAATGAGAGGTGGAATACGGCAGCGAGGTTCGTACCCACAGCTTGTAAGGGACGAGCTTCCTTGCCATGATGGACCGTCCACCCACAGGGGACGATCCATACAGGTTTGAAAAAATTACAATTGCCATAGGATAGATATTGAATAAGTTAGATCTAAATTCTAGCGCGCTTAACTTCAGGTACACAGGTTCCAGCTGTAAGGTATACCACATGAGCGGAATTTATAATGAGATATTTATAGTCGTACATATTGGTGCTAAGGCACAAAGAGTTTTTATGCACGTACGGCAAATTTCGCAAGGCCGACACCATTCCAATATTTTATGTATAAACACTGTTCACCTGCTCTACACACCACGATTGTCACTATTACACATTATTTTATTTTTTCCTTTCTCTTCTTCTAAAATTCAACCTGTAAAAATGTCTACTTTCTCCCCCACACAGTAAACTCATTTATATATTCCCCTAAAATCACACACCGAGGCATTTATATACCTTTCTCTCTTCTATCTCCTATTTTTACTTTTAACATTTTTGTATATACACTTGTATTTTGTCTACCCGAGGGCAGTTTTTCATCCCGTCCTTGATGACGCGGACGGAGGGTAAATCCCACCCTTATAGATGGTTTTTCCCCTCGGGATAGCCACCCCTTGTTTTTGCTTTTTGATATATGTATGCTCCATTGTGAGACAGTTTTTAAAAATGTTTATCAGATGATTTTATTGTTCCATTGTATTCATTGTTATTATTTATGCTCCATAGTGAGATTGTGTTTACAAATGTTTATCAGATGATTTTATTGTTCCATTGTATTCATTATTATGTGTTCAGGGCACCCATATTGTAAATCGATTTAACTATGTAAAAGAAATATTGTTCCTACACACACACAGTTACACTTGCTCGCTTCACACCAACCGACGGCGCCCACTTCACATCCTATGAGGCTCTGCCTACACAAAACTCCAACACATCACTCTAAGTTACATCTCATGAGGCACCCCATCTTTCTATCGACTATACTCACAACCACGACTCGCCTACCATGAGGCCACATACACACCACCAACGTTTCTACCCTATTACAAAGGGACAAGAAAGAAGAAAGAAGAGAAGAACAGAAGAGAGAAGACTTACAAGAGAGAAGATGAGGTTCCTATTTTTCAATACACTACCCCTACGTCTACGTCTCGTCCCGTCATTGAGGGCGATGACTAACTCCGCCAGGGGAGTTGTTATACCCGTTGGGTATGCCACCCTCATCCCCTACTAATCACACCTCCTAAAAACACATAATTATACATAACTTCAGACATAATTCTACAATCTAAGACCACATCTACAAATCTGAATACTTCCATGGCAACAGGTGGCCTCATGCCTGAACCCCAACGACCTCGACAGGGCTACGACACACAAAGAATTCGCAATTCTGCAAACACGGCAGACCGGCTCTATAAAACCTCGGAGAGGTCATGCCTCCAGGTCATTCCAAGATAGACGTTGTGTTGTAGTGTGGAACCTCTGCCGGACGCCGTCACGACCATCGACAGCCTGCTAAGTGTAGCGAGCAACTCCATATACACATACACTTACACTTTTCATCCCCCATTATTTGTACTGGAATTGTACTAAGCACACTGGCTGTTCTGCAAGCTTTATTAATACTTCTGAATAGAAGTACATTCATTAAAACAGCACCATCTCTAAATAACTGGTCCTTACATTTATTTGACTAGCTGATAAGATCCTACCCTTCTAGATTTCCTCTAGGTAGGATCCCCTAGCCTTATTGTTTAATTGTTTCGTGGCGTCACTGGACGACCACTTGCTGCGACGTCACTGTACTTGAGTCAGCAGGCTCCCTCTCAGCCAGCTTACGCTAGCACTGAGCCGAGTCGCGACCGCATCGTTTAAAGTCTTATTCGCTAAACCTCCCCTAGCACCACTTTTATGTCATAAAATAATTAGCAAAAAAGGTTTACTAAATACAGTCCTAAACTCCAAATTGATGGGAGAAGAAACAAACACCGACATCCATTGGTCACAACCGGAAACAGACAGTTATATTCAAAAAGTACATTTGACTTGTGTGGTATACAAAAACAAAAGAACACTGAGAAATACAAAAACAAAAGAAACACACTATGAGAATTTGTGAATGAAAACTCACACTTCCCCCCATTCAAAAATTGCAAGAAAACTTAAAACAAAACAAAAATACATAACTAGCCTTACACTAACAACATACATTTGTACATCAATCCTTGCATGGTAACAATCCCAATTGAGGGTAGATTTTACGTAATTTTATCCTTGGTAACATCTTGGTAAATATATCAGCAAGGTTTGATTCTGTGTTTACATATTCAAATGCTATCTCACCCTCTTGCACACACTCTCGTAAGTAGTATAAATCTAACAGAAGTTGTTTAGTTTTCTCTGACACTATTGGGTTTTTAGATAGTGAGATGGCTCCTTGGTTGTCAGCAAAACCAACACAGGGCTTGTCGACAAAAGTTGACTGTCCTATTTCTTTAAACAAATTGCACATCAATTTCACCTCATCTACCACATCCGCCATTGATATGTATTCAGCTGCCACAGTTGATCGTACAATGCGTCTTTGGAGTGTGGTTTTCCAACTAATGGCACCCTTGGCCAACACAAAAACATACCCCTCATACGACCTTCCACTTACATAATTTCCATAAGCAGCATCAACAAACACCTTCAGTTTTTCTCCTGATTTTTGATAACACAATGACAAATCTTGGGTCTCCTTGAGGTAATGAAGGAGGTGTTGAGCTTCCTTCCAATTTTGCATTTTAGGATTTGAATTAGCCTGGCTAACCTTACATACTGGGAAACTTAAATCTGGTCTAGTTGTACTGGATAAGTATAGGATCTTACCTACAATTTTTCTATAACGTTTGGGGTTTTTTAACTCCTCTGTGACATAGTTTGGTACAGTTGAATGTAAAGGGGTACCACAACCTTTTGGGTAGGGTTCTTCTAGTGATTTAAGAACATTTGTCCTTATGTACATGTTTTGACTTAAACATACATTTTTCTTAGACCCTTGAGTGACTTTAATCGACAAAAAATCTGTGATATTTCCCAAATTACGCACTTCAAACTTTGACTTCAATCTTTTTACAAACCAATCTATTTTAGCTTGTAATGCCCACACACCTAGATCATCAACATAAAGGGCAACATACAGGTCATGATCTGGGCTAAAATACAGACATGGATCACATTTGCTTTGATTTAAGCCAAGCTTGACAAGTTGTGCAGTGATACAATTGTGCCAATCTTTACCAGCTTGACATAAACCGTAAATACTCTTGTTGAGTTTTAGCACATAGTCTGGGTATTCTACACTGCGAAAACCTTCTGGTTGACTTACAAATACAGTTTCCTTAATTTTGCTATTAAGGTATGCCGATACAATGTCCAAATGACAATTATCCCATTCACGCTCTACTCCTATGGCTATAAGGGTCCTAATAGTTTTCCTTTTTACCACAGGACTGTAGGATTCAAGGAAATCTGTACCCTTTATCAGACTGAAACCTTGTGCTACTAAACGTGCTCTATACCTAAGTACTTCACCTTCTTGGTTTCGTTTAGTTTTATACACCCATTTGGTGCCTATGACAGTCTTGCTACCTGAATCTTCTGCAAGTGTCCACACATTATGTTTTTCCAAGAGGGCAATCTCTTGGTTCATTGCCTCAAACCATTTATCTTTGTCATCTCGTGAGATGGCTTCTTGAAAAGATACCGGATCGTTATATTCTGACCTCAACATGACAATGCGACATTTGACCTTGACTTCATTACAACACACACACTTACTGGGAAGTTTTCTCTCTCTACCCGACCTGCGTAATACTGTGTGTTCAGGCTGTAATGGAGCGTCTATTGCGACATCAGAATCTGACAAAGAGGCATCACTATCACTTGTTACAGAATTTACATTTCCTGATTCGGCTACTTCGTGTTTAAACACGTCACCTCCGAAATCTTTCTGCTCGGCAAACACTTCTCCAACTGTTCTGGGTTCACAATCTATCTGAGTTACAGGTTTTTTTCTGGGCTTTTACAGAGAACGGAAATACATCTGCAACAAATTCTACATTCCTGGATTTAATGACACATTTCTTTTCGATGTCCCATACACGGTAGCCCCTCGAGTCATCGGGGTACCCTAGCATTGCACCAACATTTGCCCTTGGCACTAACTTTTCCACATTACGTTTATGGATCCAAACTTTACAACCAAATGATTTTAACATAAGCAATTCCTGGTCTCACAACTTTCTACTCGTCCACAGTTCAAATGGGATGTTCTTTACAGTTGATGACACACACCTATTCTTTATATAGCAGGCTGTGCTGATGGCTTTCTCCCAAAATTGAACTGGCATGCCTGACTGAATGAGCATGCACCTACTAGTGGTGATAAGTTGCTGGTTGAGGCGTTCAGCAACGCCATTCTGTTGGGGAGAGTAAGCCATTGTTAACCTACGAACAATACCTTCCTTTTCAAGATAGTTAAAAAACTCTGTACTTAAATACTCTCCACCGTTGTCTGAATGGAAATATTTCAACTGGGTCCCTTGTGCTGTCTCCATTAGGGCCTTAACCTTGAGAAACTCATTAAATGCATCACTCTTATGCTTAAGAAACCTTACATATGAGAATCTGGTACAATCATCAGTAAATGTAATGGAAAATATTTGCTACCTCCAATCGATGGGTGCTCTAGCTGGCATACATCAGAGAACACAACATCTAATGGCTTCTGCGATACATGAACTCTTTCATTAAATTTAAGTCTTTTCATTTTACCTTGTTTACAAGTATCACAATCAAGATTCGCTTCTTTGGGTATAAAATCACGATCTGGAATGTTCAGAGCATGGCCAAAACGCTGATGCCATATTCCGCTAGTTACAGCTTTGTTGCTCTGAGCATACACAACCTCCACCTCGTCATTACAAGCAAATTCTTTCCCTTGTTCTACCATAAAATAATCACAATTTACCTCATACATATTTCCAACGGCCTCACCCGTAAGGAATATACCCTCATGATCTGACATTACAACTTTGCTATATTTAATGGTTACGACTGCACCTTTCCTGTCAAATTGACCTACAGATATTAAATTGTCTTGAAGACCTGGGACATACAACACTCTTTTCAATTTCAGAAAAGAACCTTCACACTTGTCAGATAGCTTCTTAAGCACACTTCCCATACCACATACATTAACTACGGATCCATCAGCTGTGTCTGCACTACCAGAAACCTTTGGGGTGTAATCATACAGAATATCCTTATAAGGTGTCAGGTGCTCAGTGGCTACTGAATCTACATACCACCTGCGTACACAATCAGATGCATCATCTTTGCTTTCAGTTGCCACATAAGCCTTTACCTTAACACTACTAGCATTAACCTGAACACATTCGTTTGCCGCCTCATCGTCCTTTACCGTGGCAATAGCCTCACGATTCTTAACCTTAACATTTTCCTTGCGTCCATTACTACAATTCCGGGAAGTATGACCTATCTTGGCACAATTAAAACACAAAACTGAACCTTTCTTTCTTGCTTCATGAACTAAATCACAGAACTTCGCGCAATATGCCCCTGTTCTTGGCACTTGTAGCACATGAATCCACCACTACCTGTTGGCTTGTTGACACTTTTGCTGCTGTTGACGACCCCCTTGGAATTTAAGCGCATGGCTGCCACCATTGCCTTCACGCTTTCACCCTCAGATTCTTCCTTCTTCAGCCTCGCATAAGTCTCCTGTTCTCGCTCCATCTTTAGTTTGTCCAACTTGCTCTTTCTCTCCTCGAACAATAGTTTGGCTCGCACTACCTTTACACTTAAGTTTTCTTCATTGCTTTCCAATGAACGTATCAAATTTTCGTACTCCCGCTTTTCGAGTCCTCTGAGAATAAAAGAAGCTTTGGCCTTATCCGTAAATTTTATACCTACATCGTCCAACCGTGCACACTAAGTGATCACTTTTTCAACAAATGTACGCATGCTAATGTCACTAGTTTTCTTAAAAAGATACAATTCTTCTAACATCGTCACAATTTGAAGGACTCCGGTATCGCAACATGAAGTCAGAAGATTCTGCCATGCTTCCTTAGCTGTCTCCGCTTCTTTGATATCACATAGGAAAGGGTCGGTGACCAAACATATGAGCAAGTTTTTCACGTCTTGATCTTTGCCCAGTTGGGCCTCGGAGTACTATTCAACGGGTGTATCTTCTACCTCTCCTGTATCGGTCTTTCGTGGGAAACCTTGAACCGCGTCCCACAGACGCCTTGTTTGAGGCAATGCCTTTGTTCGGGTGCTCCACGCTTCCCAATTGTCGTCCTGTAACCTCACTATTGCAACTACTCGCTCGCTGCTTCCCGTAGCTGCATCCGTGTTAGTATGTATACTTAAAATAAAACGTACAAATAGTCCTCAAAATAGAAAATCGTCCACAAAATTCACCAAAAACTATCTTGAATGCACACTTAACTGCCGTCCACATGTGCGCCGCACATATCAACACCTTTTAACGACCGACATTCTCCCATCACAAAGTCCACACATTAACAGCGATAAGCGTTTAACTGTGCTCATAACCTGTCATAAAATAATTAGTAAAAAAAGTTTACTAAATACAGTCCTAAACTCCAAATTGATGGGAGAAGAAACAAACACCGACATCCATTGGTCACAACCGGAAACAGGCAGTTATATTCAAAAAGTACATTTGACTTGTGTGGTATACAAAAACAAAAGAACACTGAGAAATACAAAAACAAAAGAAACACACTATGATAATTTGTGAATGCAAACTCACATTTTACACCCCCGAGCGCTCCCGGTAATCTGAACCATCGGGAGGCTCGTACACAGAGCTATGTCTTTGCCTTTAGACAGCTCACCCACTCTACCCACTCCACTCACATTTCAACTTCCCCCAAATCACCCCTATTGTAGGACACCCCCACAAAGAAACCCTACAATACATATTATCATGATATGTACTGTCGATTCCCGATAAGGTAGGCCTAATAATAAAAGGCTGTACTGTACCTCAATGTTCCAATCAAAACCCGTTATTTAAAGACAAACTCTGTGTATCGAGGTTTACTAGATCAAGACTGGTTTATGAACTTGCAAAGGAGACTTTTTAAATTGAAGATTTGAGATTCAAGATCGCACTACCTTATACAGACAATTGGAAGAAACTCTTGGACGAAAGATTGGCCAAAAGGAATGACATTTGTATTGACTTCTACTCGACTGAAGCAATGACGAATAGGACTTGGACCAATACTAACCAGGATCTCCAACATTTTGTCAATGCTATGGCAGTTCATGGATTCCACCATAAACTCTGCAAAACTAAGATCTTTCATGAACCTGACGATAGTTGTGTGTGCGCACTGTGTGATTCGACTTGTCCTCGTTACCATGTTGTGGAATGCACAAAGCGTAATAGACCTAGTTAGTTAGTTAGTTATTGTTGTTTTAAGGGGCGGAAATACGGGGTCATCTGCCCCTAAAATAGGCCTATAATAGACTTATGTTTACATGAAATGTTATATCTTTATATACACAATTTGTGTGTCTTATTAAATAAATTAATTAATGTTCCAATGTCTGAAGTTTCCTTTTATTGCTGCTATGCTCACTGCCGTCATAGACGCGCTCAAAAAGAATATTTAAGACTATTCTCACGAACTTAGAGACTATCTTTGATTAAAAAAATCTTCACTTTTTGCCCACACATGCACGCACTATAGTCACAACAGGCCTCCAAGCTCAATGCTGACAGTCTAGCAATATGCCTAATACCCCACTGGTCACTGAATTTTAAAATAGGTAGCTTTCTAATGAAATCTACCTAAAGGCACTTGCCAACTGAGTACAGTTCATAATTCACTGGAAAATAGAGGCCACATGAAGATATATACCAAAAGTAAATTACTAGGCACTGAAAGTCCACCTCGCTGTAGTGATCAAATCGTAGAGATATAACCAGTTATTTTAATAGTGCTGCCACAATTTGACTTACAGTCAGGTACACAACGCTTCCTAGGCATCTGAAATAGTTTAATGAAATATTAGTGAAGAATTGTTGGTTAAATTCATTATAAGTATTGGTTACACATGCAACTTAATACGGGAAATACTCACTTCTACAACTTTCAGCAGGTCTGATTTACCACGAGGAATTTCACGGGTGTTGAAATAGTTAGTACGAACTGCTTTTAGATGCTGTCATCTCAAAATAAACGATATGTATGAATACAACTTAGCATGTGGTCTTACGTATTTATAGAACTTATGGACTCTACTAAAAGTTGCCAATTCTACCAACAGCACGGCTTGAGAATTATAGACGGCGATGTTATAATTCAACACCAACCGGCGCGGTGGCCGAGAGCACCAACGCACTACCTCGTGTCTCGCTGGCATCGGGAGAGCGTGAGATCGAATCCTACCTCGGCCGTCCTGAAAGTGATTTTCGTGGTTTCACATTTTCACTACCAGGCAAATGCCGGGACGGTTCCTTTCAATAGGTCCACGTCCGATTTACTTTCTTAATCCCTTCCTTGACCCGTCCTGAAAAGAAAAAGTACATGACAACATGACCATTGGCTGCATTGATAAATTTATAATGCAACACCAACCACAATCAAAAGTGATCACAATTATTTTACTATAACTCACATATTGGACGATAAAGTTTCACAAAGTATAGAAATAATGATGAGGAGTATCAAGAAGCTAAACCTCTGCTGTTGGTACCCTTGAGAATCTTTGCTGTTGGCGGTATGTTCTTTGGTTGGCGGGATTAAAATTATGTTACAAATACTGCAGCTATTTAATTTCGAATATTCATTTTGTAAGTACATTGCATGTATTTAAGTATATCATTAATTTGCCGCTTTATAGTGTGTTTGACATACTTGGAAGTTCTTGGTGTCATCTTGTATACTTTATGTGTAAACTCTCGTTGTTTTTATGATGAAACATGTTCTGTCTTGTTTAAGTGAATGTTTTTTCTCGTTGAATAGTGAAGAAGAACATCTGCTGCTCCTGTCATACGAACAAATAATCTGCTATCATGTCTTGCGAAGACCCCACTCTGGAGCGTCATTTTCGAGGCCATAAGAGAGGCATTACTGCTGTGGCATTCAATCCAGCAACTAAACAGATTGCATCTAGTGGCCTGGATTCAAACTTAATGGTTTGGCATTTTCAGAACCGCCTTAGAGCATTTAGGTAAGAATGGTCTCTGTTTAATTTCCTTATTGTCATGGCTTCAGATTTTTCCTTTTCTTCAGTGGTTTCATTTGTCGTATTGAAGCACGATTGATAACTATTAGATGAGACTTGAAAATGTGACCACAGTTGGGATTTGAACCAAAATCCCCTGCTGTTTGGACAGGCTCATTTTGCCACTTAAAACAGTACTGTCACACCAAAAGCAGGGCCTATTTCCTAATTTTAGAGGAAGAGAATGTTGACGGGTGGCTTCTTGGATTTCCAAATATTCACTGTCAAACTATGGTATCTTATACAGAGAGGATAGTTTATCTGTCTCGGAGATCCTCGCTAGCCCGCTCGCCCATAGCGCGAGCCTGTCTCCCGCCATGCACTTTTGCGTTATGCGGCGCCCGCCCGGCACTGAATCATTGGGTATAGGAATTTGTACTTCAATGTGATCCTTGACCAATTTTTTGATGAACTGACTTACGGAGAGCGATTGCCGAATTACTTTCAACAAGATTCTGCCACTGCTCACACTGCCGAAGCATCCATGACAGAATTGCGTCGCATTTTCGGTACGAGGATTGTAAGTCGGAACGTGTGGCCCCCGCGAAGCCCAGACTTATCACCATGTGACTTTTATTTGCGGGGGACGCTTAAAAATAGAGTGTATGCGAGAAACCCTCACACTGTAAATGAGCTTAAAGACTATATTACAGCAGAAATACAGTCAATCGGTGCTGAGGAACTTCAGAGAGTAAATGCCAGTTTCATAAAAAGGTGCCAGCGATGTGTAGCAGTGCATGGCGAACATTTTCAGCACTAGCTGTGAACGGTAATTCTGCACGCCGTGAGAACATGCCTTTTCGTAACTTTTAACGAGGTATATTATTGAAAATATAGGATTTATGATTTACATACCTTTCTTGGAGTTGTTGGGAGTTGTTTCACAATCTCAACTACAACTGCCGCACCTCAATAATGTTTTTTTTTTTTTTTTTTACGAAAATAAAGAATTTTTATTGTGTTCGTTTCACTATGGACGCCATCTTGGACACTTGACAGACGGAAATGTGACTACGTTACTAACATGTTGCATACAAATTTCACACGTAAAGACGTAAAGTACTGCCTGGCCGAAAATTACTGCTAGTACCACAAGCAAGGGGGTCTGGGGCGTAAGCCCCAGGTTAGGTTTGTTTTTGTATGTAAAACATTAATAAGATAGAATTTATGTCCGCTACTAGGTTAGGTACTGCCTGGCCGAAAATTACTGCTAGTACCACAAGCAAGGGGGTCTGGGGCGTAAGCCCCAGGTTACGTTTGATTTTGTATGTAAAACATTAATAAGATAGAATTTATGAAGTAATTTCACATGCCACACAATCCATGGTTAAAGTACGACTGACGAGTTGGATTTGGCGCAATAGTATATTACATTATCGATGCTCTTTTGTTTCTTTGTATACCTGGTGCGAGATAGTGCCAAATGCGTGGGGTTGGCATTCCTGACTTCGTGAGAAAGATGTCTTCTAGAGACTTCATTTCAACTATATAGTGTTGCTATTTGGGATGGCTGGGTGGGTCTATGACAGCGGACGAGTCAACATCTATTAATTTATCATCTCCAGAAACCATTACTACAGGTACTTTGGCTAATTTCATTACTCATTTTTTTTATACACATGTTCTCACGGTGTGCAGCGCACTAGGTAAGTACAAATTCCTATACTCAATGACTCGGTGCCGGGCGGGCGCCGCATAACGGCAAAGTGCGTGGCGGGAGACAGGCTCGCGCCGCGGGCGAGCGAGGGTCTCCGAGACAGAAAAACTATCCTCTCTGTACAATAACCAGTTAGCCGCTCCTCAATGCTTTCATTCATTCTGAATGTAAGTGGAACGCGGCTTATGCACTTACAGCAGACATGAATGTACTTTTACATACCTTGTGTCCTTGTTTCATATTCTGGGTGACATTACGTTTTGATGGTATATTGGCTTTCATGGCCAGTGAATTAAAACTCAGCAATTCTTCAAGGTTTGTGCCGTGTCTTGTGTGGGGTTTCGCCTAGGACACCAAGCTGGCTCATCGGCGGGCTCTTGGTGTCCCCGCACGGACCCCCACTGGAGTAGCGAACTGCGCGCCACCTCCCTTTATATAAGGTGCAACCGCAACTCTTGACTGCGAGAACTAAAAGCCCAAGCAGCCTCAACCTCCCTATGAAGGCTTCCAAAAAGATGGTATATTGGCTTTCATGGCCAGTGAATTAAAACTCAGCAATGAGAATTGTGTGGGAAACACAAGACACGGCACAAACCTAGAAGAATTGCTGAGTTTTAATTCACTGGCCATGAAAGCCAATATACCATCTTTTTGGAAGCCTTCATAGGGAGGTTGAGGCTGCTTGGGCTTTCAGTTCTCGCAGTCAAGAGGTGCGGTTGCACCTTATATAAAGGGAGGTGGCGCGCAGTTCGCTACTCCAGTGGGGGTCTGGGCGGGGACACCAAGAGCCCGCCGATGAGCCAGCTTGGTGTCCTAGGCGAAACCCCACACAAGACACGGCACAAACCTAGAAGAATTGCTGAGTTTTAATTACGTATTGAAATTAGGAACCATGGTCACTCCTGAACCTCATATATGTGCTAAAGTACGTAAATTTGTGTTTTTATTTATTGCTATTTTAAAACCGGCTGCCATGTTTCGACAGCGCTTGCATCTCTTGGTCAACTGTCATCAAGGCTCACTCTAGTGGCACGCACTGAAGCGCACACATTGTTGCCAACATGTGAGATACAAAATCACTGTTGATAAAAAGAGATGGTATATTGGCTTTCACGGCCTGTGAATTAAAACTTAGCAATGCTTCTAGGTTTGTGCCGTGTCTTTTTTTTTTGGAAGCCTTCATAGGGAGGTTGAGGCGGCTTGAACTTTTAGTTCTCGCAGTCAAGTGGCGCAATTGCTCTCTATATAAATGGAGGTAGAGCGCACTTCGTTACTCCTGTAGGGGTCCGGGCGGGGACACCAAGAGCCCGCCGATGAGCCAGCTTGGTGTCCTAGACGAAACCCCACACAAGACACGGCACAAATCTAGAAGAATTGCTGACTGTTGATAAAGTTTGCCACGTGGATGAGTGGTCAACGTGTCGGTCTAGTAACCCCAAGCTTGCAGGTTCGCTCCTGGCCGTGGTAAGTATTTTTGAAAGGCTGCAAAAATTACGACATTGAATATAACAAGTTACAAAGTTTCCACCTAGGCGGAAACTTTGTTACTTGTTATATTCAATTCTAAACGTCAACACGGAACCTGCAATGGATTCTTCTTCGAATAAAAAATTACGACACCATGTCATATGATGTTGGCATGTCAAAGAACCCATTTGAATTCAGTAGGCCATGTTCATAATGGCAAAAGTAATCACGGGAGTTTCCGCCAACACAGAGTTCCTCATTTCTCTACTACAAAGTGCTATAGTAGTGTTCAAGGAGCTTAGATATCTAACCTCCTTGACTTTCATAGTGCTTCAAGGAACAATGTAATTCGACATGCAATAACTCTTTGGGTGTCTAATAACAAAGCTTGCACCTGGCATCCGAGGCCATACAATATTATTATTATTATTGTTAATAAAAAGAAGTGGGATACAAAATCACTGTTGATTAAAAAGAGTCATCGGGACATGTTTGGCTGTAACCATTGTCAAAACACATTGATCTGGGCGTGTTAGGCTGTAACCATTGTCAAAACTCATTGATCTGGACACGTTAGGCTGTAACCATTGTCAAAACCTATTGGTCTGGGCGCGTTAGGCTGTAACCATCGTCAAAACTCATTGATCTGGGCGCGTTAGGCTGTAACCATTGTCAAAACTCATTGATCGGGACGCGTTAGGCTGTAACCATTGTCAAATATCATTGATCTGGACGCGTTAGGCTGTAACCATTGTCAAAACTCTAGATCTGGGCGCGTTAGGCTGTAACCATTGTCAAAACTCATTGATCTGGGCGTGTTAGGCTATATCCATTTGTAACGTGTTTTTCGTGGGGTTTTTATGCAACTGGCATAAGTCAGTAGGAAGCCATTCTATATTTATTTACGCGGCAAATTGTTCAGCCAAGAGAATTTTTCATGTTAATTTATTATTATTATTAATTTATTATAATTATTATTAAGATATTTTCGGAGCATTTTATAAAAATTATTAGCATTCAGATAGGTTTTCTATGTCTTAGAAAACGCTATCAAGCAAATTATTACGAACGACGATATCATAGAAAATTATCTGATTACGGAATTTTACGGAGTTTTGTCAGTTAGGGTATTTGAGAGAGATGAGTCATGGGGAATTCAAATACAAGCTTAATCTTGTCGAGAAGCATGACGCAAGCGGGCTCGCATCGTCCAGGAAAGGCGAATTGTTGGAACGGAACCCTCCCGCCGAGTGTAATGACCCAGAGAAGGGGAAGATAGCGCGGCGTGCTCAGCCAATCAATGGGGACCACGTAAGCTGGAAGACGGCTCCGGAGAGGGGATGCAACAGGTGCATATATCGTTCGACGCGCTGTCGAACGAGGACAATCTGTGAAATACTTGAGGAGTATGGGTGCGCGTGCGAGTCGCTCCGATGTTCAGTGGAGTTAGTAACAATCTGTGTAGAACTTGCCGAGTTCGGTTGCAAGTGCGTGTCGCTCCGATGTTCAGTGGAGTTAGCGACTATCTTTGTGAAACTTAACCAGTGTGGTTATACGAGTGTTTGGGTCCGAAGTACGGACCATAGAATTATCTAATCTACCAGAATCTCATCAAACATCGAGGAAGATGGCGACGTCCAGGATACTGTGGGAAGCACACAGCATCATCCAGTACGAGGGAAATGCTTTAGCAATTTCCAGTGGTAAGCGCAAATGACGCAGAAATACGCAATCTCTCGTTTCTCTTTGTTTTATATTTCATATTTCAGTAACTTCATAGCTTGGAAATAAGAGTAAAATCAATTTATCAGACTCCGTTTTCACGTAATTTTCTATCGGTAATATTCAAATCACAACGCTCCAATTTAAATTTTAAACTTATTGTTATTATTAATTTTGCTAGACGTTGTTAAATACAAATTTAGATTTCAACATTGCGTTGAGGTCTTGGCGCCCATTAAAACAACATAGCTTAGGCAAAGGTAAACAGTTACAATTATCACCCAACAGTTAGGGGCTAGCAAAACGTTTCATTTGTCGCTACCAACATGGGGCATTAATAAACCGTTACACATTGTCAAAACTCATTGATCTGGGCACGTTAGGCCATAACCATTGTCAAAACTCATTGATCTGGGCGCGTTAGGCAGTAACCATTGTCAAAACTCATTGATCTGGGCTCATTAGACTGTAATCATTGTCAAAACTCATTGATCGGGACGCGTTAGGCTGTAACCATTGTCGAAACTCATTGATCTGGGCGCGTTAGGCTGTAACCATTGTCATAACTCATTGATCTGGGCGTGTTAGGTTGTAACCATTGTCAAAACTCATTGATCTGGGCACGTTAGGCTGTAACCATTGTCAAAACTCATTGATCGGGACGCGTTGGGCTGTAACCATTGTCAAAACTCATTGATCGGGACGCGTTAGGCTGTAACCATTGTCAAAACTCTAGATCTGGGCGTGTTAGGCTGTAACCATTGTCAAAACTCATTGATCTGGGCTGTTAGGCTATATCCATTGTCAAAACTCATTGATCTGGGCACGTTAGGCCATAACCATTGTCAAAACTCATTGATCTGGGCGCGTTAGGCAGTAACCATTGTCAAAACTCATTGATCTGGGCGCATTAGGCTGTAACCATTGTCAAAACTCATTGATCGGGACGCGTTAGGCTGTAACCATTGTCAAAATTCATTGATCGGGACGCGTTAGGCTGTAACCATTGTCAAAACTCATTGATCGGGACGCGTTAGGCTGTAACCATTGTCGAAACTCATTGATCTGGGCGCGTTAGGCTGTAACCATAGTCATAACTCATTGATCTGGGCGCGTTAGGTTGTAACCATTGTCAAAACTCATTGATCTGGGCACGTTAGGCTGTAACCATTGTCAAAACTCATTGATCGGGACGCGTTAGGCTGTATCCATTGTCAAAACTCATTGATCTGGGTGCGTTACGTTGTAACCATTGTCAAAACTCATTGATCTGGATGCGTTAGGCTGTAACCATTGTCAAAACTCATTGATCTGGGCGCGTTAGGCTGTAACCATTGTCAAAAACCATTGGATTTGACAAAACAAAGGTTATCGAAATGAATAAATGCTGGTCCGATTACATATAAAGTGATGTTTATATTTACTTTAAAATGAGCGTGCATGAGGAGAATTTGATATTCCCCGTAGAAACGCTACGTCAGCGCAACAGCACGTTCAAAGTCCGCACTCTCAAGCTCACTGTCCTCTCTGTCACACAGGCTGACGGAGCTAGCGCTCACATAGGGTCTCACTTCAAGTTGCTTGGACTCTACCTCCTGTAATGATTCAAATAAAATCTGGAAATGATGTAGTTTGCTCCTCCACTGCCTATAACCCACCCGCCTTCCCTTTTTAGGTCACAACTTAAATTCCATCTGTGTCGGCCATTATCCGTGTGAATTACACAGAAGTACAGCATTGCCAACCCCACGCATATGGAACTAATTGTATAATTAATCGCCAGACCAATAGGTTTTGCTTAGACCAATAATTACTACTGCCATATATGCACCCCTGGTTTTTGTCACGCACAGTGGAAATAGTCACGTGTATGACCTACCTTATATCTTACATATCTTATCTTACATGTTGGACACACTAATGTGAGGTCAATGTGTCGCCATGTGTCGTCACTGTGTGCGCCTAGGTAACAGTTGAAGAGCCCTCATATGCTTGATGAACATGGCTGCCGTCGTTCAGAGCTCAGCAAAAAACAAAAACACATATTTAACTTACGTAATTAAGCACATATTTCAATTAATTTCATTAATTTCAATTGGTAGGCCTATTGTCCCCCAGATTATGATGTAAGTTACGAAAGTGATGTATTTTTCATATTAGCAAAGTTGTGAATGCCAAAGGCAGGTCCTCGTCTCATACACTTTTAATGAATCAAGTATCTAGCCTACATGAAGTACTCCATAAGTTTCAACCAAATGCGCAAACATCGACCTAATAAATATGACAAAAGTATGTCACAGTCTTCTATTTCGTATTTCCTGCTTTTTTCATATGGTGGGTTGACCCACACTTGGAAATATTTCCATTTAATTTATTCTATTAACCAAACAGTGTGTTCCAGACAGACCGGCAAGCTAAAGGAATTTGCTGCCTTCTCTAAATCACAGAATGCAATTACATTGTTTAGAACCTCTCTCGCTACACTATGAACAACTTTGTTCTTACCACTTGCCATAACTTTACACTAAATATTTATTAAAACACTCTAGAAACAATATCTTCAACAATCTAACTCAATGCTGTGCAACACTCGGCGTATAACAAATACAACAGTTGGCAGCAGTGCATATTTAGGGTTGGTGATACGGGCATCAAGCTTGTGTTGCCAAGCCGTTCGCTGTGTGGCAGAGCAAAGCGCAGAGCGAACATATCAATGTTGGCTTTATGGAAACGTTTTGGATGTGAACTGACATGCAACACTGTAACACACATCTATTGGCTCGCGGCTATCGATGGAATCCCCCTGCCCTACACAGTTATCAAAGGCGAATTGTTTGTGCTTGAGTAGGTTGGAGCAGGCAGGAGGGGATGCTTTCAGTTTGCATTTTCTCCGGGGTTTCAGTTGGAGTTGCTGAGCTCTATTTATGGCTAATTTCAGTATAGAAAATTTTATCGTGGGTTCTCTTCTGCACAACTGCTCCACTTAATAAGCTATACTCGTTCCATCTTTTCAATACTTGTTGTATTTACAGATGTTATCAAGCTGGTACATGTTTCAGACACTGATGTGTCCTTCCTCAGCCAGAATACATTATTAAAAATACTTATAGGTAAAAAAATACACTCAAACACATGCAATTTATTGATTAGTCATTTGATATAGATAAGATGCCTCATTGTCCATGCACCTGGAAAATTGTCCTATTACTTTGATGGTTAACTATAGCCATTTCATCAATGTTGGCAAATCCTTGTGCCATGTTTGCTACTATTGAAACTGTTCAATTGATAAAACTTGCTTGATATACACTGCAGGCCAAAAGTTTTCAGACAAAACATATGTACTGGCATCACTATGCTTAATGACGGTTTAGGGATAGTTAATATTGTTGTAACCAAGTTTCATAGGTTGGCGGAACTGTAGCATCCCTTTGTATGTGTTGGCCAACAATCGCGCGGGAGGTTCAAGTTTACACGTGTTCGCTACCTGTCGCGATTGTCACAGCTTGTACCTCTCGCATCATCACGTAGTTGATCACATCAGTCAGGGTGCTCTGTGAGCTGAAATTAATTTTTCTGGTGCAACAGCTTAGTTTCTTTATTAGGAGGGAAGTTGTTTAACTTCTCATCTTCAATTAAACTGTAAGTATTATGTTATATTATAATGTAGTTATTATATTATTACAAACCAAAGTCGTATTAATATTGTGACTTCACTGGTTCCAAATATAGCATCAGTTTTTATTATCCTTTGTAGATAATGGGCCGAGGATAGACCATCAGCTTAGAATTATGCTCAGCAATTAATACTCTTCGAGGAGAAAAATATACGATACGGGAAATCGCTAGTAAACTAAATATCCCGCGTTCAACAGTCAGTGATACGATTTTGCTTTTGGATAAAACGGGGTCTAACAAAGACAAAAATCGTTCTCGAAGACCCCGAATTACGTCTAAAGCTCAAGCAAGACAAGTATATCGTCATTGTCAATAAACGAAACAGAAAAATTACAGCGCCAGAAATCCAGGGACAATTTAATATGAACCATGAGAATAAAGTGTCATTGACCACAGTTAAGCGTTGCCTCAGATCGGCTGATCTTTGTGGCCGAATTACTATTAAAAAGCCACTTCTACGACGTGGAAATAAACAAAAGAGACCGAAGTGGGCTCGAGTACACAAAAGTTGGACAGTTGAGGACTGGAAAAGGGTTCTGTGGACAGATGAATGAAAATTCGAAGTTTTTGGGCAACGGCGACGAGTGTATGTTCGACGTTCAGCATAGGAGAAAATGCATCCTGACTGTTTAACACCTACCATGGAGGGGGTTCTGTGATGGTTAGGGGTTGTTTCTCATTCAGTGGAGTTGGTATGCTGCAACGCATTCATGAAATATTGGACAGAAACGGTTACCATTCCATTTTATCTCCGTATGCTCTCCCATCTGGACAACAACTTGTTGGACGTGGGTTTGTCTTCCAACAAGACAATGACCCTAAACATACATCTCACTATTGTATGAAATATTTGCAAAGCAAGCAAAACTCTGGGGAATTGTCTTTAATGGAATGGCCCCCTCAATCCCCCGACTTAAATCCGATTGATCTGTTGTGGGAGGAATTGGATCGGCGAGTTTGGAAAGAGTGTCCTTCGTCATCAGAAAAGCTGTGGGACATCCTACAAAATGCCAGGCAGAGGATACCTGCATTTGTGTTGGAGAAACTTGTCCTGAGAATGCCAAGAATAGTGAAATGTGTGCTTGCAGCAAGGGGGGGTTTCTTTGATGTGAAGAAAGGTTGATGTATTCTCGTGATCTGTAGGTGTAAATGTGTACATAATGTTAATTTCTTACTTGGACGTAGTGTAAATTAGTTCTAGAATACATGTTTGTCAAATCCTTGCATATATGTGTTGCTTCCTTTTACTCTCGGTTGTTATTTTTAAAGTTTAATGTTTGTCCGGAAACTTTTGGCCTGCAGTGTATGTTGTGGAGGTCCTATAGTACTAAAACATTAAAATCATAGAATTGATGACTGTGTAGTTGTACTTATTACATTTGGTCACTGGTTGGCACTTAGATGCATTTACACAAACTGTGTTAAAGTAGTTCAACTGTAGGGATTCATATATGATAATATTGATAAAGACAGAAAAGTGACATATATTGAGCGGAATCCTTTGGAGGTCAAATGCTTCCATCTGAATGGCCAATGTTGCTAATCCCTGATGTTATGTGCCTTGTAAAGACATTTTTGAGATACCCTTAGTGACCCATCGTCGTGGAGCGGTGAATTAAGTCAACCGGGATGTGCAGAAAGAGAGACGTGACTAGGTCGCCGCTCGGGCTGCAATTGATTGCTATGTGTAGATAGTTATAGAATGGGACAATATTTCCAGGTGCATGGACAATGAGGCATCTTGGTCTATATCAAATTACTATTCAATGAATTGCATGTGTTTGAGTGTATGTTTTTACCTATAAGTGTTTTTAAAATGTATTCTGGCTGAGGAAGGACACATCGGTGTCCGAAACATGTCCCAGTGATAACAACTGTAAATACAACATGTATTGAAAAAACGGAATACGGACCAACATGGATAATAACTATGCACAACTGTTACCCTATTGTGTTTGATTGGCACATAATTATGCTATTGCAGAAAGAATTCATTTCCTTCTTCTTCTTCTTCTTCCTTAGTGTTTGTCCTGCCTAGCTGCAGGGTCCACTATAGAGACACGTTGTTGCCATTTGTTTCTGTCACGGGCCATGTCAGGATGAAGGTGTTGGTCTTTTGTGGTAACACCTATATAATGCGTCTCTACCTTAAAAGACAGTACGCATTAAATGGAGCGCGCTGATGCCAGATCTGCTGCATATACCAAGTTCTGCAAGGCCGGGCACATGATGTAACATAACTCGTATACAGGCGTGTTTTTACGCAAAACTCGGGAAATTTGCAAAATATTTGTTTGTTGTATATAACTGTACCTCATGCCTTGAAGCGAACGACGGTACAATATTTAGAAATGATACACTGAAGTGACTGAAGTTCAGAGCGCGATTTTAATGCACACATTATAATAATTTATAATTTTCAATTATTCATGAATAACATGTTATAATATTACATTTTCTCGAATATCATAGGTTGTAATAAATTATAATATTACATTTAATAATAATAATAATAATAATGATTATAATACAATTGTACTGGTGAGATCGAAGTGACACAGCCTGACGACTCTATAACAGAAGATGATATAACAATGCTGGAGGTAGAATTAGCAGTACAGAAGATGAAGATGGGAAAAGCAACAGGGGTGGATGAGATCAGTGTAGAAATGATAAAGGCTGCTGGACCTGTTGGTATGCAATGGCTGTATCGACTGCTAAAGTGTGTGTGGAAACGGAAATGTGTACCAGAAGACTGGGTGAAAGGGCTAATAATACCAGTGTTTAAGAAAGGGGACAAGGAAGTGTGTGATAACTATAGAGGGATCACCCTCATATGACAGATAGTAAAAATACTGGAAAGGATATTAGAAAGAAGAATGAGAAGAAAGGTGGAAGGAGAGTTGCAAGAGGAACAGTATGGCTTCAGGAGTGGAAGATCCACAGTGGACCCAATCTTTAGCTTGAGGCAGGTGATGGAAAAGAACTGGGAATATGGAGAGGATTTGATCATGACTTTCATAGATCTAGAAAAGGCATATGATAGTGTCCCCAGAGAGAAGGTATGGGAAACCATGGTTAAGAAGAGACTGGGAAGAGAAATGTTGGAAATGGTGCAAGCAATGTACAACAACTGTGTTAGCAGGGTTCTGACCCCTGTTGGAAAGACAGATTGGTTTAGGAACAAGACTGGACTAAGACAGGGGAGTGTGCTGTCACCTCTTTTATTCATAATGGTAATGGATGAAATTGTAAAGGAAACAAAGGAAGCATATGGACATAAAGAAATGAAGTTACTATTATTTGCAGACGATATTGTGGTCTGGGGAAGGAACACCGAAGAAGTGCAAAAACAACTAGATGCACTGAACGAAAATATTCAGAAGTATGGCCTGAAAATCAGTATAGAGAAAAGCAAGACCATGGTGATGACAAGAGGGGAAAGACAAGGAAAGGGCATTGTGAAAATTGGAAGTCAGAGTTTGGAAATTGTGGACACGTTCAAATACCTAGGAAGTGAATTGATGCAAACTGGTAGGTTGGACATGGAGATTGGCAGGAGGGTACAGCAGAGCAATACATTCTATCAAAGTGTAAGAAAACTTGTTTGGGATAAGGAAGTACCAAGGAAAAGCAAGGAGGTAATGTATAAAATGTACTATGTACCCATATTAACTTATGCAGCTGAGACTTGGACCCTGACGAGCAGACAAGAGAGTAGAATCCAAGCCAGTGAAATGAAATTCCTAAGAAGTATGATAGGAAAGACAGAGTGAGGAATGAAGTTGTTAGGAAGGAATTTGGAATGGGAAAACTAAATGAGAGAATTGAGAAGAATAAACTAAGGTGGTTTGGACATGTAAAGAGGATGGAGGAAAATAGAATACCAAGACAGATGCTGGAGGCGAAGTGCAAGGGTAAGAGAGCAAGGGGAAGACCTAGAACAAGGTGGATTGATTCAGTGAAGAACAGCGTGAGAAAAAGAAATCTGGACTGGGACAAGATCGTGGAAGAAGAATGGTGGAAGGAAAGAGGAAAGTGGAGAAGTGCCATAAATACCCCGACCCGGCAGGAGCTGGATAAGGCGAAATGATGATGATGAATGATTATAATAATAAAATAATAATATATATTGTGGTCCATGTAATTTACCAAATTTTGTGTGGTTAAGTGGTGGTATGCAGTCGAAATTAAATTATTCATTTTTTGTTTCTTGAATGAGACGTTATTCAATTTTATATAGGCTAGTTCTTTACTTGCGGCCATACCATTTCGATGGGATTAAGTACACTCTGGTATGGTGGCAAGCAACGAACATATTTCTCTGCTGTGATAGCCTACATTGTCTATTACTAGGCTAGATCCTTCGGGAACTGGGCAACAATTGCTTGGCGAACCACTTTTCATACACTTCACCTGTCATTTCGTCGTGAGTGTCTGCCGTGTTCTTTTGGCACAGAAACGTTAACTCTGCACCATTAACGAACCCTTGTTCATTCCCAGGATGAACAAAGGCGAACTACAGAAACCACCTCGAGGATGGCTGAGGTAGGAATCGAACCCGCCTCTTCTCAGTTTTGTCTCATGAAATAGAGTACACCCCGTTCCAGCCCTCAAACCAGAGTTAAATTTCTTGGCAGAGCCGGGATTCAAATCCGGGCCTCCACGGTGACAGCACAGTGACAGCCAAGAATGCTAGCCACTTCGCAGCGAGGCGGACAATTTATAAAGAACACAAGCTCCATTTCATTTCACAGTTTAACTTCACACCATCACCTTCCCTCCTTCAAATGCAGTCTGCCTACGGGCCACATTAGTAAGCAAACTTTCGGTGTGTCAGCGCTGGGCGGGAGGTGTACGCAAAGTGCTATAACTTAGGAATGCTATCTGATATCGAGCTCTGGTTTATTTTAAAAACTATTTCAGACATTAATAAACATTTCTTCTCACTTAGTCACCAACGTAAAGTCAACAGCAAAAATGTTTCTCGCTACGTAACTTTTATGTGACACCATCCCAGATTTATCAAGTTACATTTAAGAAAAAAAATCATAACTTTCTTATTATGAAAATAATTACTGCCCTGAGATATAGGGTATCTTCTACCAACATCAGGCAATCTAAAAATAAATTCTTGATCTGTTGCGATCATTAGTTAATTATTTATGGCGTGATAAGTTTTATATCCGCAAAAATATAGATTCGCGCTAAAATATCGTAATTGTGAAAATTGAGTCATTTGTTAATTATTTATGGCTTTTATTTTTACATCATCATAAAGAGCGGAAAATTCTCTATAAGACCACGCAAACATTTTCTTAGATTTGTCACTTTCAATTATTGGGAAATGGCAACATCGCCGGCGTAGAAGAGGACGAAGCTAATTGCAGGACATAGGAGTGCGAGTGAGAGGCAAATACTACATTTAATTCCATACTGTCTTTTAAGGTAGAGACACACTATAGACAATATTCCATAAAATTGTGACAATGTCTTTTACGGCCGGCTTGTCACCAAGCATTTTAGAGCTACTGCTAGCAGGAGGCCACTCCTAAAATGAAGAACAGACACCTTTTGTAGCCGCTCCTAACATGGAGAACAGACAATCTTTTACTCTTACTAATCCTGAGTACTAGGATGCCACTTCTGCCAGCTGCAGTGTTCTGAATTCCAGCTTCTCCACTGTAGCTACTGTTGTGGATGTCACTCATAACCCTGAGCTGGGGCCCCTCCATATTTATGACCCCTGGAGAGAGGGTGTCCCAGTATTGTAAAGCCCCCAGGAGAAATGAGAGCTTACTGATTTAACGTCAGTACGAACCTACATCTACAACAATCACCAGAATATACTTTTCTCCCATCAAAATTTAAATTCTTAATTTCCAATTATTCAAGGTTGAACCTTGTAAGACTAAAATTCCCTTAGTGTCATTCAAATACCCTGATAATTCCCTGAGTTTTCCAGGATTTCAAAATTCCCTGAGTATTCTCTGTTTTCCAGAGTAGGGGTAGTTGATAATGATGATGATTGTTGTTGTTTTAAGGGGCCTAACATCTAGGTTACTGGCCCCTAATGGTTTGGGTGATCATGAAGATGATAATGAAATGGTAACTACAACTAAAACTAACTACTAACTTATATACTAGAAGAAGAAATGGAAAACAAAAGGAGAATAAGGTAAATCAAGGACAGGAGGAAAAGAAATGCCCTCAACCCTCGAAGAATGCGGATTGAGGGACTTGGAAGGAAGGAGAGCCACGAAAGGCAGATAGAAAAGTGAAAGAGGAGAGGGTCTGTCCCACAGGTAATGGACAAAAGGGGGAAACGGGACCCAGCTCAGGAATCCCTCGGGGTCGCCAACTCCCAAACTCACCAGCCTTGAGCCCCTGAGGGTGTAGCAATTTCTAGGGTGCACCAGAAGTGGTGGGGCTACATACACCCTGTCTCCTTGAGGGCCTTGAGCAGAAGGCAGGAGAGAGAACATGAAAAGAAAAAGAAGGCTGGCCTGTTGGTCCGCGGGTTCATTTCCGAGGTATTTCCACCAGCCCACATTGCTGTAGACCCTATCCGCCACCTGGGGATTCGCCCTCTAGGGGTTAGCAGGCTCTCCCGAGGGGACCGGAAAAAAAATCATGAAGGTTGAAAAAGTGTATAGCTGTGTTGGCGGCATAATTCTTTCTTTATAGAGGTTAAGGATAGTTATGAGTAGGGTTCAGAAGTTTAAGACCTAAAGAAGTACAAAATAAACAAGCAAATATGCCCTAAAAACTAGATAAATATGACCTAAAATCTATAAAATATGACCTAAAAAACTATGAAATATGACATGAATTTTTGGGATAGGCAGAGTATCACTAACATACTGTAAATGCTAAATGACATCCGAAGACGAGCGCCTTCTTGGAATCAGGTCTTCTAAACCTGCTATCTGCCTGTTCAGGGAGGGGAAAAAAAGAAAAATATATCCACTACACTATTCGGAAATCCTGTGTTTGAAACTCGATGCAGATAACACGTACCTTGTTAACGACGCCTCAATTTAAACAACAATGCTGAAATTATAACCAAATATGACCTTATATTACTAAAATATAACCAAATCAATAAAAATGGCCAAAATATGCATTTATAGGCAACATCAAATTGTTTTAAACGTGGTCAAGGACCCGTCATTCAAACTTATTTTTGAGATTTAGGGCAAAATGAGCTTGGGAAAAAAATGACTTTTCCTTAACATCCGAACCTTAGTTATGAGTGACTATTTAAACACAAAATGTAATAAATGTTCGGGCATAACTCAACCAATTGCCAGCGTTTCGCCCCGGTGTACCATTGGGCTCTTCAGTTGGTAAAAGTATACCTACCAAGACGCTGGCTAGCACACACTGGGAAGGCCATTGCAAGACGTATTTGATACATGTGTACCCACGTCACGAGCAAAGCCAGTGCACTATATATATTAATGGCTGAACGGACAATACATAGTTTGCTTTTGGGAAAATTAGTTATGAGTGACTATACATCGTCTAATAAGATATTGCTAATAATTTCAGGTATATGGCTCACAAGGATGCAGTGATGGATGTGTGTTTTGCCCCCTCGGGGCACATAATGGCGTCCGCATCTCTGGACCGCACGGTACGGTTCTGGGTACCCAGCGTCCAGGGCGAGACGGGAGAGTTCAAAGCTCATACAGCAGCAGTGCGGTCCGTCCACTTCTCTCCCGACAATTTAATGCTAGTGACTGCTTCCGATGATAAGACAGCAAAATTGTGGATCGTCGCAAGAAAGAAATTCATATCTACTTTACATGGGCACACAAATTGGGTCCGATGTGCGAGATTTTCTCCTGATGGCCGTCTTATCGTAACTTGTTCTGATGATAAAACTATCCGATTATTCGATCAGAACAGTACTCAATGTGTGCATACATTCCAAGAACTTAAAGGTAAGCATTATCTATACCAATATATAAAAATGACATGGTGTGTGTCTGTGTATTACTCAATCACGCAAGACCCACTGGTCTGATTTACATGGAATTTTACATGGAAGTAGCTGTTTTACCTGGTTAACACATAGGCTACTTTTGATTTCGATACTTTGCACTATTTAAAGATGGCTACCATTTTAGTGATGTCACTACACCCTTTGATTTCAAACTTTCATATTTCCATTTCAAATAAAAAGAGAACGCAAAGAAACAACAAACTTTTGATGGCATATACGAGATTTAAAATGTAAATTTCTATCCGAAAGGTCACTTTTCGTGTATCTCTAACGGTTAGCAAGTAAAACCTAAATTTGTGCTATAAAACACGGTCGTCACCGAGCGGTGTGGTTGGACAAAATGTTCCATTCTTACTCTCCCTCCTCGCAGGACATCGCCTTATCACCTGTTTTAACTGTCACCTTAGCTTGCCACGATGGGTGAGTGGTCAACGTGTCGGTCTGCCAACCCCCAAGCTTGCAGGTTCGCTCCTGGCCGTGGTAAGTGATTTTTGAAAGGCGGAAAAAATTACGACACCATGTCATATGATGTTGGCATGTCAAAGAACCCATTCGAATTCAATTGGCCGTGTTCATAATGGCAAACTTAGTCTCGGGAGTTTCCGCCAACACAAAGTTCTCATTTCTCTACTAGAAAGCGCTATAGTGTTCAAGGAGCTTAGATATCTAACCTCCTTGACTTTCATAGTGCTTCAAGGAACAACGAAATTCGACATGCAAGCTGCCCTCTGGGTGTCCAATAACGAAGCTTGCACCCGGCACCGAGGCCATACAATATTCTTATTATTAATAAGAATGTAAACTGGTTCCAAATAACATTCAGTATCAATATTGGAAACCAACCACAGTGGCTGAGAGCACTAACGCGATGGCGGTGTAGGTTTGAATCCCACCTCGTGTGTCCTGAAAATGGTTTACGTGGTTTCCCTATTCCACCACCAGTTAAATGCTGGGATGGTTCCTTTTTACAGGTCCACGACCAACTTCCTTCCCAAAAAAAAAGAAAAAAAAGCTAGCCATTTTTCAGTGTTACTATATTAACAATTAATATTGTAGCTTTCAGTCGGCCAACACAAAAATCATTCCAGTTACTGGAATATGTGAAAAAAATCAATCCTGAAATAAATTACATGTGATTAAGATTTATATATACTGTGTGTATACTACTCTGGATCCCCCAGGGGCTCACATCTAGTGGGACGTGGATTGGTGACCACGGGGCCCCAGCTGAGTCCGGCATTGCTTCCACTTATTTGTGCCTCAGTCTTCTTTCCTGTCGACCTAACATGGTCAACTCTTGTTCTCTTCCGACCCCGAGGCCTAGGGAGTCTCTTCCTTTCCCACCTTAATTGGCCCTTGTCTCATCTTTTCTGATACCCTCCTTCTGCAAGGGGTCAGCCTTCTTTTTCTTTTCATGTTCTCTCTCCTGCCTTTTGCTCAAGGCCCTCAAGGAGACAGGGTGTATGTAGCCCCACCACTTCTGGTGCACCCTAGAAATTGCTACACCCTCAGGGGCTCAAGGCTGGTGAGTTTGGGAGTTGGCGACCCGAGGGATTCCTGAGCTGGGTCCGGTTTCCCCCTTTTGTCCATTACCTGTGGGACAGACCCTCTCCTCTTTCACTTTCCTATCTGCCTTTCGTGGCTCTCCTTCCTTCCAAGTCCCTTAATCCGCATTCTTCGAGGGTTGAGGGCATTTCTTTTCCTCCTGTCCTTGATTTGCCTTATTCTCCTTTTGTTTTCCATTTCTTCTTATAGTATATAAGTTAGTAGTTAGTTTTAGTTGTAGTTACCATTTCATTATCATCTTCATGATCACCCAAACCATTAGGGGCCAGTAACCAAGATGTTAGGCCCCTTAAAACAACAACAATCATCATCATTATCAACTACCCCTACTCTGGAAAACAGAGAATACTCAGGGAATTTTGAAATCCTGGAAAACTCAGGGAATTATCAGGGTATTTGAATGACACTAAGGGAATTTTAGTCTTACAAGGTTCAACCTTGAATAATTGGAAATTAAGAATTTAAATTTTGATGGGAGAAAAGTATATTCTGGTGATTGTTGTAGATGTAGGTTCGTACTGACGTTAAATCAGTAAGCTCTCATTTCTTGCAAATTACATGTGTAGACTGTATATTTATATATACACATTTGTGTAACAATGATTTTTGAGAGCTACTTTCAATACAGTAGAACCCCGGTAATCCGAGCCCCGGTAGTCCTAGACTCCGTTTAATCCGAGGTGGATGGCTGTGAGACGCATAGCTTACCCATGGCCTTTGGAGGAGATGCGCGTATGCGTTGTTTACAATTCTGCCCGCTATCGCCCTCCCGCCAACTAATAAATATTGTTCTGTACTTTAAGTAAACTAGTGGGCCTGTGCGAGCTTTCGCAACGTGAATATAGGTTGAGCCATTTGTTGAGAGACTCCTCAGTTAGCAGCAAGCTCCCGCTAGATGGCTGGTTACGGTGCTTCTCTTCCTCCGATCAATATCTCCATCTCAAATTTGCCATTAGAACAGGTAGACCACTTCTCGTACCTGGGCAGTACCATTTATGTGAGCTGTACCTGTGAGCAGGATGTGGATAAGAGAATTGGCGCAGCCCATGCAGCATATGGACGATTAGCGCACCGGGTCTTCATGAATAAAGATATGTCCATGATTACAAAGCTTATGGTGTACAAAGCAGTAGTCATTTCTACATTGTTGTATGGCTGTGAAACGTGGACCCTTTACCGACGTGATCTTAGGAAGCTTGAGCGTTTCCACCTACAAAAACTTCGATCAATCCTGAGGATTGAATGGGAAGACCGCATCACCAATATTGCTGTTCTTGAAAAGGCTCAAATCAACAGCATAGAATCATCCATAATAGGTCACCAATTTAGATGGATTGGTCTTGTCCATCGGATGGATGATGTGAGATTACCTCGTCAAATGCTATATGGTGAGTTATGCTATGGCACCAGACCTCATGGTGGTCCTAAGAGGCGCTACAAGGACCAATTTAAGCAGACCCTGAAATTGACAGGTCTTGATTCACAAACCTGGGACATGCTGGCTGAAGACCGCTCAACTTGGCGCCGTACCATCTCGGATACTGTAGAGACGTCTGAAAGGGATCGACGCACACATGAAGAGGCCAAGCGTCAAGCTAGGAAACTTCGAGCAGCCCAACCAAGTCCTCCTCCAGCAATACTATGTGACTTGTGTGGACGCTTGTTCCATGCCAGGATTGGACACTTTAGTCACCATAAACACATCCACAAACTGGACTGAAGGAAGAAGATTTATACTCGAATTCGAGTTAAAGCCGATGATGATGATGATGACATTTTTTAAGGTATTTATTTAATTGTGAGGCATTTAAAGAGGAAGTGAGTGTGTTTCGCGCACACATTGGGTTAATCGGAACCTGTAGGTACCCCATATGTGTAGGTAGGTGTTAATAGGACCTTATTTTCGGTACAAAACTGGAATGGGACCTTAGCAGAATGATATGGGGAGGGATATGTACATACTTGCATTTCTTTTGTAAAATATTGTTTTTATTTCTGAAACAAAGCCTAAATGCAACACATTATATGATAACTGATGAAATAATGCCGTTCACTATAAGAATATTTCAACACAAGGTTCTTGTGCATCTAATTTTAAATTGAAGGTCTTTAAATTTCGTAACTTTGTGTAATCCGAGATTTCCCAAATTCGAGCTCCCCTTGGTCCCGATTACCTCGGATTACCGAGGTTCTACTGTACTCCGATAGTTTTTCTGTGGCCGCTACTGTTACTCAGGGAATTTTCTTACTTATCCTGGAAAAATCAGGGAATTGTCAGGGAAATCTGTGAGTTGGTTTTGGTAGATATCCTGGTTACGGAATACGAAAGAAGAATACCAAGAGAGCATCATCGGATCCAAATATACATTAACTCACTCAGAAGGCTTCTATGGGACACGATCCCGTGAAGATCTCACAAAATGCCTCCACTGAACTCTGTTTTAGGCAAGTTCTTGCCAGTTGGCCTCCACTTTGGAGATTTCATTTTTCCAGGAACTTCATGGTTTTCCTACTGGTCTTTTTCTTCTTGGTTCGTGTTTAAAGATTAGATCTAAATATGCAAGACAGGTTAGATGGTTCCTCAGTTTAGGGGCTGCGACAACGCGGTCATGTAGCCCCGTGTACTTTGGGTGTGTGTAGAATCTGTCTGATAAACGTTAATTGTGATAGCTGTATTAGTGTGTGTTTTCTGTTTTTTATTTCAAGTAAGGACTGCAGACATCCAATTTTCAAGTAGTTCCTACTTTTGCTACCAAACTCCGTCAACCACAACTAAGTCTGAATTTGGTTACTAGATGCCACCACAGTCGGCTCCTGGCGACGAACGTTGGAGCCTATGAGCGTTAGTCAAATCAACCTATAATTTAGCTTCCCACAAGTGTAATTAGTGGAAGGTTCTTTTACATTACATAAATCTATGACATGGGCCCGCTAGCTTTACTTCCCCACCGAAGGAAGGCATACTGAGGGATTTTTAATGCTCTTAAAAATGCAACAACTTCGGCCTGGTTTGAACCCGCGAACTTGGGCATTGAAGCTCAGCATGATGCCATCTATGCCACAATATGTAAGACATATTTGCATATTTGGATCTGATGATGCTAGCTTTGCATATTTATTTATTTATTTATTTAATAATTATTAGATACAACCATGATAGGTCATTTTACACTAATATTTTAACAATTTCAAATAGTATTAACAAAAATAACAACAGTAACAATAACAATGGCAGTGATGGCAGCAAGGGACAAGTCTCGGGAACAGTGCAGGGAGTGATTGGGGTAGTGGGTGATTAGGAGGGTGAGGGGGTAGGAATCGAGGATGAAAGGGATCTTCTAATGTTATGTTTGAATGTTCTATAGGGAGAGAATATGTCAATATTTGGAAGGGAGTTACTAAGGGTAGGTAGACGGTGGAAAATAGAGCGCTTCTGTACTTCAAGTCGTGGGCGGGGTATATGGTGTAAATGGTTCTGACGTGTTGAACGGGAGGGAACATGGAGTGGGAAGTAGCTTAAGAGCATGTTACATTTTGTGTAACCATTCATAACTTTATGTAGGAAACCTAGGTCAGTAAATTGTAAGGGGCTTCTCAGGTCGAGTATATTGAGCTGATTTAGAATGTCGGATTTGGCAAACTGCCTTAGCGAAGGATTGCGAGCTTTGACTATTGATATGAAGAAACTAAGACACTGTTCAATTTAGAAATATTGGTTATAGCCGAAGTAGACCAAATTGGGGAAGAGAAATCTAGGATAGGGAGAACATATGTGGTGAAGTATAATTTAAGTGCAGTGAGGTCTTTAATTTCTGTGAATCTGTATAGAATGCCGAGACTGCGCATTGCGCGAGATTTGATAGGGTCAATGTGGGGAGAGAATGTCAATTTATCATCGTGAATAATACCTAAATCTCTTACCTGAGAAACCGTATCCAGTTTATTTCCACATATTTTATAGTCCGCTTGATTTCCAGATTTCAGTAGTGAGAAAGAAACTTTGAAGCACTTTCTGGGATTTGGAGATAACCTCCATTTGTTGAACCAATCAGTACATGCATTCACTGCTTCCTGGAGCTCAGCGTGGTCGTCGGAACTGGAAATTTCTCTGAATATCTTGAGGTCATCAGCGTACAGAAGAAGGGAACACGGAGAATTTTGCACGCATGTGTTTATATCATCCATATACAGCACGAAGAGAAGGGGTCCCAGGATACTGCCCTGAGTTACTCCTGATAAGACTGGGAGCCAGGATGATACAGACCCTGGAAGCACTACCCGTTGTTGCCTATTGGACAGGAAGCTTTGTATTAGGGATAGGAAGGATCCATGTACGTTGTATCGTGAAGCAAGCTTGTGGAGGAGAAGGAAATGGTTCACGGAATCAAATGCTTTGGCCAGGTCAACGTAGATTACATCTAGCTGAGATTTTTGATCTAATGCAGAAATTATGTGATGGTTCAGAACAGTCAGATTTGTTAAACATGATTTTCCAGGGACGAAGCCATGTTGTTCTTCTGAGAGGTATGGTTTGGTGAAAGTGAGGAGATGGCTATGTATTATTCTTTCGAAGACTGAGGAGAGTATAGGGACGATAGATATAGGTCTGTACGAGGAAATTTCGTGCTTGCTGCCTGATTTAAAGACAGGTGTGACATCAGCTCTCTTCCATGAGTCAGGAAAAGTGCTGGAAGTCATGCACCAGTTGAGTATTATGGACAAGGGGATGCTGAGAGATGCAGAGGTGTTTTTCAGGAATATAGGGCTTATGTCTGATGGTCCAGTAGATCGGTTTGTGGACAGACTTTTTAAAATATTTTGGATTTCATCGGGGGTCGTTGAAATTTGAGACAATGAATCAGAACAGACGCTAGTAAGTTGAGGGGGACTGGGGATTGGTACGGGAACTGAAAAGGTTGAGTGAAAATATTCATTGAAATGTGTGGACCTCGATTCAAATGGGATTTCTTCATTATGGAGGTTTAGATTAAGTGGAATTCTAGGAGTCTTTCTACGGGATGATATAAGTGTCCAGAACTTCTTCGGGTTATTCTTGAGATTTCCTGTTATGGAAGAAATGTAGCGGTTGTAATCTTCTGTCATATGAACTCTTGATATTTTCCGTAGGTGAATAAATACTGTTACGGCTGTGAGTTTGTGTCATCGCTCGCCGCTTGAGTCACAACTGCCCCAGGGGCTGGGCTGTGGCTTGCCTCCTGTATTGCGCGCGCCTTATGCAACAGGGCTACTACAGACAAAGGGATAGTCCAGAAGATTCGTGACTGGACCAGCGGTGGAAACCTCGAGAAGCCGTGGACTCTGGATGGATCTAGAACCATTTATTGAGTCACCGGCCTGCTATATAAGAGTGACCCGTGAAGCAGTTGTTGTTGTGTTTTACGAGCTAGTGTGAGCGTTTATTCTGAGCGACAGAAGTGTGGTGGCTTGCGAAACCCCTAGTGTAGCGGCTAAGTGAGGAACATACAGGGGACTGCCGTGTTCTGAGTAAGTGTGCTTTCACTGAGTGTCAGATATTGTGGTGTCGAAATTAAGTGACATTGTTTCTCCCAGCTGGTGGACAGCGCACAGCAAGTGCTCGTAAGTACTGTAGTAGGCGCACATTAGAAAGAAGTTGCATGTAGTTCTGTCAAGGCCACTAGGCTCATTAGCGGCAGGATTAACTTCTGTGGTTTGTTGACAAGTGGAAGGGCCAAGAGCGCTCAAGGAAGAGACTTGACGAAACTGGAGTAAGGCTCCTAATTGCTTGTATTTGCTGATTCGTGTAATTTTCTGGCCACAATAAAGTTAATTATTTCTTTAAGCAGTAATTGGTGTTGTGCTTTGTACCCCACCGTAATCCAGTTAACAAAAGTGCCACTAGGGGGGTGACACGTAACAACTGGTGTCAGAAGTAGGATTACGAACTCAAGCACAACACCTGACGGTCCTGGTTTCAAAACCCGAGCAGGTCAATTTTTTTAAAATTTTCCTGTGAGTGCATGCCCTTTACAAGGCAAACAACTAAAATGGAGGCGCAATTGGCAGCATTGCTAGAAAAGTTAAATGGCATAGAAGACGGCCAGAAGAATTTAACCAAGGACCTAACTGCCAAAATGGAAGACGGCCAGAAGAAGTTAGCAGAGGACCTGAAGGACAGCCAAAATAAGTTAGCAGAGGACCTAACTTCCAAATTAGAAGAAGGCCAAAATAAGTTAGCAGAGGACCTAACCGCCAAATTTCTGGATGGCCAGAAAAATCTGGAAGAGTGTCTGCTGACGAAATTAGAGGAGAGCCAAAGGAAATTAGAACAGGGCCTACGTGAGGAAGTCGCGACAGTAGAGGAGAAGTTCAACACTTTGCAAGTGGAAGTTGCCGAGCTGCGCCAACGCCCGCTGATGGGGGTGGAGGAGAAATTCAACGCCTTGCAAGTGGAAGTTGCCGAGCTGTGCCAACGACCGCTGATGGGGGTGGAAGAGAGATTCAAAGCTCTACAAAAGGAATTTGCTGAGCTGCGCCGACACCCGCCGACAGGGATGGAAGATAGATTCAAAGCCCTACAAGAGGAAGTCGCCGAGCTGCGCCGACGCCCGCCGACCGGGGTGGATGAGAGAGTCAAAGCCCTACAAGAGGAAGTAGCCGAACTGCGCCAACGCCCACTCACGGGGGTGGAAGAGAAAGTCAACGCTCTTCAAGATGAAGTTGCCGAGCTGCGCCGACGCCCGCCCACAGGTACACCGGGGACACCAGGAACGGGACAGAGCAGAGTGACGCCCCCAACCTTCGACGGAAAGGTCCCGTGGAGCACCTATTTACGTCAGTTCGAGGCAGCCTGTTCCATAAACAACTGGAACAGCACGGAAAAGGCTACAGCTCTCATTGTAGCGCTGAGAGGGGACGCCCTTAACGTCCTTCAGGCCATCCCGACCGGATCCCAGGACTACGCTTCACTGATCGCACATATGGAGTCCAGATATGGGGATAGCCATCTTCAGCAGGCCTACCAGATGCAGCTCCGGACCCGGGTACAAAAGAACGCGGAAACCCTGCAGGAGTTCGAGATGGACATCGCACGCCTCGTAAGGCTAGCCTACCCAACAGCGCCGGCCGACTTTCTTGAGCAGATTGTGACGCAAACCTTCACCGACGGACTACGGGACTCGGACACTCAACAGGCGCTGCGTCTCGCGCGCAATAAGACCCTGGCAGATGCGCTGAGCCACGCACTTGAGTTCGAGACGGCAAAGCAGGTATCTAGAATGTGCGCGCGGGTGCGTCAGGTGGACGTTGACGAACCAGACCAAGCCCCTGGCCGATGAACTGATGGAGGTGCTAGGCTGGTTCTTCAAGAGTCGCAGTACCACCAACAAAAACTTAGCCGAAGGACATCCGGTGAGGCGGCCCGGAAGAGGACTACCAACCTGCTGGACCTGCCGTAAGAGAGGCCACCTGAGCAAGGACTGCGGTGATCGCCGCCGCCAAGAGTTTCCGTCGGGACAGTCAGTCGTAGGGAAACCGCGCGGCCCAGGAAAGCAAGTATCAGCCAGCCATGAGGGGCGAAGGTTGGCTCGTGACAGTCGTCAAGCCCCGGCAGTCCAAGTTCGTGTGACGCAGTTACGGAGGGATAAAAGCAGCCTGATGGTCGACGGAGTCATCAACGGAGTGAGCTGGCCCATGCTAATCGACACGGGAGCATCGAGGACCATCGTCAGCCCCACCGTGATCCCGAAGTGGAGAGTGCAACCCACACAAAGGAACCTCCAGCTAATAACCGCGACCGGAGAGACCGCACCGGTACATGGCGAAGCATCACTGGAGTTCGTCATTGGTCGACGGGCGATAAAGCATCCAGTGCTTGTGGCTGACGTATCAAATGAAGTGATCATCGAACTGGACTTCATGGACCAGAACAACATCATCTTGGATCTGAGTACCAACACTCTGCACTTCGGAAGGGAGGAACTTGCTTTGCGACCAGCACACGAGGCCGTTCCCGCCAGGACGGAAGTCAGCGCTGCCGTAATTGTCGACGGAACAGCTGAGGGAGTGGCGGCTGTCATCGAACCAAAATATGAGGACATCCAGACAAAAGGATTGCTAGTTGCCAAGACTCTCATCAACACGACGTCTCGGCCGTACGTCCGCCTGTCCAACCTGAACGACTACGACATTACGGTTCACCGGGACACCAACCTAGGAGTCTGCGAGCCCGTTACCTGGATTGCCCGCATCACAGATACGACGGACGGACACCTGCAGACGGACAACCGAAGAAGACGCGCTCTGCCAGAAGAACTACAGAAGCTGTACCAAGGATCCCAGGACCATCTAGACGAAGAGCAATCACGCCAACTTCAGGACCTGCTACGCGAATTCCAGGATGTCTTCTCCGTGGGGAGCAAAGACTTCGGCAGGACAAGCTTGGTCCAGCACAGAATCGACGTTGGGGACAGCGCACCGATTAGGGCCCCATTCCGACGTGTCCCGCTCGCCAAGCAAGCCGAAGTCGACCGGATGGTAGAAGAGATGAAGGAGCAAGGGGTGATCGAGCCATCACATAGTCCTTGGAGTTCTCCGGTCGTGCTAGTGAAGAAGAAGGACGGTTCCACCAGGTTCTGCGTGGACTACAGGCGGGTGAACGACGTCACGAAGAAGGACAGCTACCCTCTACCCCGGATCGACGACACGCTGGACACCATATCAGGGTCAAGATGGTTCTCCACCTTGGATTTGAAGAGTGGCTACTGGCAGGTGGAGGTCCACCCTAAGGACCGCGAGAAAACGGCGTTCTCTGTGGGCAGCGGGCTCTGGCAGTTCACCGTCATGCCATTCGGTCTGTGCAACGCCCCTGCGACCTTCGAAAGGCTAATGGAGTCCATTCTGAGGGGACTACACTGGAAGACCTGCCTGGTCTACCTAGACGACGTCATCGTTCTGGGGAGAAGCTTCGAGGAGCACTACAGCAACCTGAAGGAGATCTTGTTGAAGCTACGGGCTGCCCAGCTGAAGTTGAGCCCCAAGAAGTGTCAGCTCTTCCAGAAGCGGGTCCAGTACCTTGGGCATATCGTCTCCGAGGAAGGGGTGCGCACCGACCCAGAGAAGACCACAGCTGTGAGGGAGTGGCCAGTTCCGAAGGACAAGTCGCAACTACGAAGCTTCCTGGGACTCTGCACTTATTATCGTCGCTTCGTGAGAGGATTCGCCGACATCGCCAAACCTTTACATCGACTGACTGAGAAGGACCAACTCTTCACGTGGACAGCAGAATGCCACAATGCCTTCGAGCAACTCAAGCAGGCTCTGTGCACCGCGCCTATTCTGGCCTACCCCAGACCTGGAACAAGGTTCATCGTCGATACCGATGCCAGCGACTTTGGCATAGGGGGAATCCTGTCGCAAGTAGTGGACGGCGAGGAGAGAGTAGTGGCCTACTTCAGCAAGGCCTTGTCAAAGCCAGAAAGGAACTACTGCGTCACCAGGAAGGAGCTGCTCGCCATCGTGAAGACCATTGAACATTTCCACAAGTACCTGTACGGGCAAGAATTTCTCATCAGGACCGACCATGCATCCCTGCGGTGGCTCCTGAACTTCAAACAGCCCGAGGGTCAACTCGCGCGGTGGTTAGAGAGGCTTCAACAGTATAACTTTGAGATTCAGCACAGGAAAGGCCAACTGCATTCTAACGCCGACGCCCTGTCACGAAGACCGTGCCCAGAAAACTGCACCTTCTGTGCCCGAAGGGAGGAGAACACCGGGATACAGTGCCGAAGGACTACCGTGGAACTTCAAGGGAGCTGGAGCCGCGAATCTTTCACGCGGGCACAAGCAGAGGATGATGACCTGGGACTGATAGCCGAATGGAAGAGGGCCTGTGTCCCCAGACCCGGGTGGAACATTGTGAGTGACTGCAGCCCAAAGTTTAAGTCCTACTGGGCACAGTGGGACTCGCTGATTGTAAGGGATGGCCTCATCTGCCGTACCTGGGAGAGCACCGACGGGAAGACATCTCGGGAACAAGTCGTCGTTCCAAAGGCTATGACGGAGGAAGTCCTGAAGGAAGTTCATGGAGGATCATCTGGGGGACACCTAGGGATAAAGAAGACCCTGGAGAAGCTGAGAGAGCGGTTCTACTGGATCGGATGCCGAACAGACGTGGAGAACCACTGCGCGAGGTGCCACGATTGCGCAGCCAGCAAGGGCCCAGGACGAAGACGACGGGGTCCACTGAAGACCTACAACGTGGGCGGCCCCATGGAGAGAGTGGCCATCGATGTTGCTGGGCCATTCCCGTTAAGCGAGGCAGGGAACCGCTACATATTAGTCGTCAGCGACTACTTTACCAAATGGCCGGAGGCGTATGCGCTCCCTAACCAAGAAGCCGCGACGATTGCAGAGACCCTGGTGAAGGAATTCGTCAGCCGGTACGGAGTACCCCTGGAGCTGCACTCCGACCAAGGGAGGAACTTCGAGTCGCAGGTGTTCCAAAACCTATGCCAGCTGCTGGGAATCCGGAAGACAAGGACAACGCCACTACACCCTCAGTCCGACGGGATGGTAGAGCGATTCAATCGCACCATCGAGAACCATCTTCGAATAGTCGTCAGCAAGCACCAGAGGGATTGGGACAAACATCTTCCACTATTTCTCCTGGCCTACCGCGCCGCCGTGCATGAAGCCACCGGGTGCACACCAGCCCGGGCCATGTTTGGGAGGGAGCTCCGTCTACCTGTCGATCTTGCCTTTGGCCGACCTGGGAATGATCCGATCCCGGTAAGCCAGTATTGTCAAGAACTGGTCGACCAACTGGAGGACGTGCACGCGTTCGCGAGGAGGAAACTGCGGATCGAGACCGACAGAATGAAGACCCGATACGACCAGCAGACGGATGCCGGCGGATTCCACGAGGACGACCTGGTCTGGCTCTTCAACCCATTACGGAAGAAAGGCCTGTCACCCAAACTGCAGAAGTCCTGGGAGGGCCCGTACCGAGTCGTGAAACGGATCAACGATGTCGTCTACAGGATCCAGCGGAGCCCGAGGGCGAAGATGAAGATCGTGCATCGAGATCGCCTGGCAGCCTACGGAGGGACACAGACGGACCAATGATTGATCGGGACGATCAGCCTTTTTAGGAAGGGGGTGGTGTTACGGCTGTGAGTTTGTGTCATCGCTCGCCGCTTGAGTCACAACTGCCCCAGGGGCTGGGCTGTGGCTTGCCTCCTGTATTGCGCGCGCCTTATGCAACAGGGCTACTACAGACAAAGGGATAGTCCAGAAGATTCGTGACTGGACCAGCGGTGGAAACCTCGAGAAGCCGTGGACTCTGGATGGATCTAGAACCATTTATTGAGTCACCGGCCTGCTATATAAGAGTGACCCGTGAAGCAGTTGTTGTGTTTTACGAGCTAGTGTGAGCGTTTATTCTGAGCGACAGAAGTGTGGTGACATGCGAAACCCCTAGTGTAGCGGCTAAGTGAGGAACATACAGGGGACTGCCGTGTTCTGAGTAAGTGTGCTTTCACTGAGGGTCAGATATTGTGGTGTCGAAATTAAGTGACATTGTTTCTCCCAGCTGGTGGACAGCGCGCAGCAAGTGCTCGTAAGTACTGTAGTAGGCGCACATTAGAAAGAAGTTGCATGTAGTTCTGTCAAGGCCACTAGGCTCATTAGCGGCAGGATTAACTTCTGTGGTTTGTTGACAAGTGGAAGGGCCAAGAGCGCTCAAGGAAGAGACTTGACGAAACTGGAGTAAGGCTCCTAATTGCTTGTATTTGCTGATTCGTGTAATTTTCTGGCCACAATAAAGTTAATTATTTCTTTAAGCAGTAATTGGTGTTGTGCTTTGTACCCCACCGTAATCCAGTTAACAAAAGTGCCACTAGGGGGGTGGCACGTAACAATACATTGCGTGTATGAGGTTTAGGAACTGATTTCCAGAGCGACCATGCACGAGTTTTATTTTGGAGAAGAAGTTAGGTGTTTTGACTAAGCCAGTGCGGATATTTGTTGGATTTGGGTAGGGAGAAAGGAACGTGTTGTTTAATAGCCGAGTAGAGTAAATCCTCAAACAAGGTCACAGCGCTATTTACGTCTCTCTCAGCTGTTAGGAGGCACCAGGGCAGAGATTGTAAATCCTGATTGACTGCTTGCCAGTCGACTTTTCTCCAAAGAGGGAAAGCTTTCTTCTTGGCGGGTGGGCAGTTTTTATGTCTGCTGGCTGGGATGGGGAGGGTAGCTTCTATTGAACTATGATCGGTGTTCAGGATATTTCTTCCAACGGTCACAGTGACATTACGTAGGGTTGAATATATGAGGTCCAGTGTTTCGGATTTCCTTGTTGGGTGCAGGTTGAACTGTTTCAGATGTAGACCGTTTATAAAATTTGATAAGATGAAAGTATCTATTGGGGGAGAGTGTATGGTACCGTTGTCTATTGATGTCCAGGAGATATGGGAGTTAAAATCACCTACTAACACTATTTCATTTTCTTGGTTGAGGGCAAGAACAGTAGAGTTGAAACATTCTTCTAAGGTGTCAATTTTGCTGGTAGGTGGACGGTAGAAGCAGCCTACGAGTAAATTCTTCCTTTTTTGGATATTAATCTCAACCCATATTATTTCACAGGAAGTTTCTAAATCAGGCTGATGTTTTGCCTTTAATTTGTTATGAACTGCGATTGCAACTCCACCACCCCTTGAAGCCCTATCGCGTCGAAACACATTGAATTCAGACGAAAATGGAAGTTCCTCACATGACACGAAGTCTGACAACCATGTTTCTGAGAGGCAGAGGATATCAAATTGATTAACTTCCGTTACATTTGCTAAACAGTCTGTTAGTTTGTTTTTGATGCTCTGTGCATTTTGATAGTAGAGGTTAAGGGTTTAGATGTATGCCACCTGATAACAGTAGCAGTGTCAAGCAAACCGCTCCGGAGGAAGCACGGCAACGCTGTACCGGTCCATGAGGTGTGGCGGGGGCATGGCGCAGAACTGGGAGACCACAAGCCGCCGCGGTAGAGAATATAAAGTGTCTCTCTGCACAGCGCCACCAAACTTCCCGATCACACGACACATCACTACGGTCGGAAACGACTTCCGACACATCTGCACACCATATAGCACACTTGAACAGGCAAAACACCACTAAAACACAGTAATATGTCAGAGCCACTGAAACACGAGGTCTATCACTTGCCGCCATCTTGGCCATGGTTTCATTCTGGTGATGCTCACTTGACGAGCGAAACATGTCATCCATTAGTTTTCTTCTTCTTCACTAGTCTGTAACAATATACTGTATATAAATCTTACTCACATGTAGACATAATTTTTCCAGGTCTTCTTCATCTCCTCCTCCTCCTTCACATATCCCATTAATTGGAATGATTTTCGTGTTGATCGACTTCTTCTTCTTCCTCCTCGCCTTTTCCGTTACGTGGGGTCGGCTTTCTTAATCCTGAGGCGCCAGTCATTTCGTTGTAAAGCATCATCAGCAGATAGGCCCAATACTCTCATGTCTCTTTGGACATTCGTCATCCATGCTGTTTGAGGTCTGCCGCTCCCTCTCTTTTGTGTAGCCATGGAAAGGCACTTCTTCACTACATGATTTTTCGGTCTTCGCATAACATGTCCATACCACCTTAGCCTGGACTCTAAAAGTTTCTCAGTTGTAGGTGCTACTTTGAAACTGCCTCGCACATGTTCGTTACGGATTTTATCTTTGAGAGTAACTCCACCTGCCCAACTTAACATACGCATTTCTGTGGTGGTATATAGCTTTTGCTATTGTGCCTTTGTAGTAGCCCATGTTTCACTACCCTAGAGTAGGATTGGTCTTGTGGCAGTTTTATAAACTTTACCCTTCGTTCTTATGGGTATTTTCGGATCACATAAAACTCCTGTTAGTTCGTGCCATTTGTTCCACCCAGACGTGGCACTAAGGATTATATCGGCGGTTATTGTGCCATCTTCAGCAATGACAGAACCTAGATATTTAAATTTTGTTACTCTTGGTAAGGTTTCACCATCTAATTTAAGTTCCATATTTGTTATACTGGGTTTATTGTGGTGGAAGTCGCATACCATATATTCAGTGTTGGTTCTACTAATGCGCATTCCATTAGACTCGAGAGCTCTCCTCCATTGGTCTAAAGTCTCCTGTACGTCATAAATACTGTCAGATATTAGTGCCACATCGTCGGCGTACAAAATATTCCACGGTAAGGGTTTTGTATTGAATAACAGTGGACTTGGAGCACTTCCCTGATGAACCCCCACTTTGATATCAAAGCTTTTGGACAAACCAGCTGGGCTTCTGACACATGTCTTTATATCGTTATACATATCCATTATGAGTTTTATGTATAGTTCAGGAACGTTTTGTGATCTTAATGCTTGCCATATTAACGGTCTTAGCGCATGATCGAAGGCTTTCTCAAGATCTATAAAAACCCTACATAAACTCTGCTGTTTTCACGAGCTTTTTCAATTACCAGCCTTATTGCATGAATTGCATCAATGGTTCCTTTTCCAGCAGTGAAGCCAAACTGATTATCTGTTAACTTTATCAAATTTTGAAGGCGCTCACAAAGGACTCGTTCCCAGATCTTGAGTGTGTGTGATGTAAGTTTTATACCGCGGAAGTTTCCACAAGATGGAACCTCCCCTTTGTTTTTGTAGAACGGGACCAACGTACTCTTTCTCCAGGCATCTGGCATCTGTTTGTGAACTAAGATGTAATTGAATAACCTTGAAAGCCATACGGCTCCATCCGCTTCAAGAGATTTCCAGAGTTCAGCAGGTATCTCATCTGGGCCCGTTGCTTTATGGTTCTTCATTTTAGAGATGGCTTTCCTAACTTTCGCTTCTGTGATTTCATTAATAGGTCCTTGCGTCATAGGTAGTTCCACTTCTTGTCGCCTGGGAAATTCTTCATTTAAAAAATCATAATAATACTCATGCCATCTTTCACAAATGTCCTTTTCGTTTGTTAATAAATTGCCTTCTTTATTTTTAATGTATTTTGAGGTTTTAAAGTCTTTGCAGTCATTATGTTTGCGCTTAGCTTCCTTATATATGAAGGGGTTAAAGTCAAAGTGGTGTAAGTCAATTTTCGGTAGAAGTTGACTTAGGCACAGAAATGCGATGTAGAAATAAAAAACTGTTTATAGAAAAAGTCGTTAGATGCCAGCACAAGTTAGACTGGTAATGGATCATCTGTTTTGTTGATAACTGAAGTGGCGTGAGTCAGACTTACACCAGTGTGGTTGTAATTGTTTTCATCGAGTGTTGAATGCATGCGTGAATACTCAAAGAAACGATGGATTCTGAAATAAGTTTAAGTGATCCGTTGGATGAGCTGGAGTCCAGTGATGAATGGGAGCGTGAACAAGGAGAAAACACATCAGAAAGAGATGATGGTAAGTACTATTCACCTTCTCACCTCTCAGTTACTCACCGACTAACCTATTTTGTTGCAACTTTTTTAGCAAGTACTTACATTAGATTATGCCTTAGGTCCTTTTGGTCTATTCTTCTCTGAATAATACACCTTTGTAATCGGTTCGGAAAAAAAGGAAGGAAAAATGGAGAAAAAATGCATGAAGAGTGATGTTTTTAGTGAATTTTCTGTGATTATTGAAAACGGTCGTGTTGAGTATCGTTTTTCACGTAATTTTGGATGCTGAATCGAGGCTTCCCCTGCAGTTTTTTATTTCGGTAGTAAGTGTAACAAGATGTTTGTTGTTTCAGAATCAGAAGGAGATGCCAGCGCAACCATTCCAGCGAATTTCCTACTGCTGGAACTTATGAGAATCGAGAAAACGCTCACCCGAGAACGAGGAAAAGACAAAAGCACGGAAGTAAAGCTCAAAAGCGAAAGCGAGCACGAAATTCAGGGCTCCCGTACGTGTCCTCTAGAGGAAAAGAAGTGGCCGGTAAGCTGTATCAGAACTTTGATTGTAAATGTAAAAAAAGTGTGTGGAGAACGTACCTGAAGTGGCGAGGCGAGAAATTTTCGACATCTTTTGGAAGCTGAGCAGTTTTTCTGAACAAAACGTATTTTTATGTGGTTTGATTGTGCAACAGAAACCTAAAGTAAGACGCCCACGAAATTCAACGAGGAATGCAAAGTCTGTTTCAAACAGCTTCAGATTCCAAGTCAGAGGCAATAGCGTTACTGTGTGCAAGCGTTTTTTCTTACAAACACTTCAAGTTTCGGATGGGCGAATGACAAGGGCAATACAAAAAGTACGAGAGGGTCAACAACCAGGAAGTGATGGCCGAGGACGCCATCCCCCCAAAAATAAAACACCGGAGGCTGCCACGAATGGTGTGCGTGACCACATAGCATCTTTCCCATCGTATCAATCCCACTACAGTAGATCAGAGAACCCTAACAGGAAATTCCTTCCTCCTGACATGAATGTACGTACAATGTATGAACTGTACAAAGAAAAGTGCACGGAAAACGGTGATATTCCTGTTTGTGAAGCCATCTACCGTCGAACCTTTAGCAATGAGTTCAATTTGCATTTCCACCGGCCTCTCAAAGATACGTGCACCAGATGCGATGTGCTTGACAAGAAGATTGAAGTGTGTGAAGATGAAGACGAATCTACACAGCTGAAGGCTGAAAAAGAATTACACCTCAGAAAAGCCGAAAAGGTGAGAGAGGCTAGAGATCGGGACACAGTGAAATCACGGGAAGACGAATCTTTCTATGGTCTGACATTCGACCTCGAAAAGGCTTTGCCATTTCCTGTTTTGACGACGTCCGTGGCTTACTGTAAGCGGAATATGTATTGTTATAACCTTGGCTGCCATGAACTTGGAACAGGTTTAGGCTTCATGTTCTGCTGGGATGAAACGATCGCTTCTCGTGGGTCTCAAGAGATTGGTTCCTGTATCGTCAAACATCTTGCAGCAAGAGCGTCATCTGCTAAGCACATAGTGTTGTACAGTGACGCATGTACGGGCCAAAACCGTAATATTAAGTTTCCTTTGTACCTCATGAAATACATACAGGGCCCTCAAAGCAATGCAGAAATTATCGATCACAAATTTATGGTAAGTGGCCACCCAACGACTCTGAATTTGGATCAATTGAATTGTACGCCAAGAACAAGTTGATTTATTCTGCAGACGACTGGTACAGTATCATACTGAAGTGCCGAAGGAACAATCCATTCATGTTGACGAAAATGGGCCGAGAGGATTTCAAATCTGTTGCAAAGTTGGAAAATTGTATCACGCGAAGAAAGAAAAATGAGAACAACATTGCTGTTAATTGGTTGAAAATTCAATGGATACGAATTTTGAAAGATCAACCTTACACTCTCTTCTACAAAGAAACTGTGAATGAGGATATCCCATTTTCTAAACTAAATCTAAAGGCAGCAAGGCCCGGTAGGCGACATTCTCTGGCCAACGTTTCTCAAGATGTTTTGTACCCAAGTGGAAGGCCTGTTACCGAGGCTAAAAAGAAAGATATGCTTGATCTTCTGCGATACATTTCACCAGTGAAACATGATTTCTTCGTTTCCCTGCGAACCACTAGTGAAGAAGGTGAGGAGCTTGTAGATGTTGGACCTCTGGAAATTGTGGAAACCACAAATCCTGATGAAATAGACTGAATCCGTTTTGCCATGTTAAAAAAATTAAGAATCCATTCGTGATAAAAAATTAAATTGTTTGTATTATTCTTATACTTTGTGTAATGTTCAATAAAAATGTTTTTGAGAAGTGCAAGTCAACTTTACATCATTTTGTTAATGTCCACAGTGGTGTAAGTCTTTGGTTTTAGGTCATACAGTGGTGTATGTCACAGGCTTTGGTAAGGCACAGTGGTGCAAGTGACTTTGGTTAGTGTGTGAGGTACAACTTTTGAGCAAAAAAAAATTCAAATCAAGCCTAATCACTAAGTTTGGACCTACGTAAAACCTCTAAAACAATACCATCTCAAAAACTTGTCTACTGAATTAACTACAATACCTTTTGCATTATGCTAATTTCCTAAAAACGATGATAAAGTGACTTACACCACTTTGACTTTAACCCCTTCATATATCGTTGCTATTGGCTAATTCTAAATGCTGGTAAAAATCAAAATCAGCTTTTTCTCTTTCAATTGCAACGGTTTTCCTTGCAGCTTTCCTTGTTTGTAATTCTCTTTATCTTCCTCAGCACCAGTATTCTGCCAAATTCTAAACAAGCGTTTCTTTTCAGCTACACTATTCTTGGAATGGTTGTTCCACCATATGGAATCCTTTGCATTATGTAGGGCACCTTTACTAATACCTAACTCACGTTTTGCTGTAGTGACACAAAATGTTTCAAAGCCGGACCATAGTACTGTTGGGCTGTTTTCCTGAGATGGGGTTTTGCATAAATAATCCACTATACAATTTTTCACAACACTACCTTTTTCACTATTCAATTCATACCATTTAATATTTTCAATTTTTGGTCTTTTTATCTTAATATGTTTTCTCTGTTTTAGGGCTGTTAGTAGAAGCCTATGTTGGGAAGTACGTGGTTCTCCCAGAATAACCTTACAGTCCTTAATTTGTCCCAAATCTCTTCTGTCTATCAGGATATAATCTATCTGTGTCTTGAAATCACCACTCTTATAAGTTACAAGGTGTTCATCCTTCTTTTGAAAGGACGTGTTCACTACTGCAAGGTTATGGGAGGCTGCAAATCCAAGAATCGACTCCCCTTCTTTATTTTGTTATCCAAATCCAAAACCTCCATGGTAACCTTTCTAAAGTACAAAAATTAGCAAAATACCTGTAGTAATGGTCTGGAATAGGACTGGGGATGATGTAATAATAGATGTTGACTCCTCCACAGTCTATGTCCCACCCACCATCCCAAATATGATCACGGCTTGTATAGATGAAATTCCAGTAGTGTCCGCTCTTACGGTACTATTAAATGTTTTTTTGTTAACGATGCCCCACTAGTTTCGCACAGCCAAGGCCGCACCTTGACCCGGCCATTCTAACCTTCGTTTTGTCCAGTCCAATGGTTTTTGATAATGATTACAGCCTAATATGTCCAATCCAATGGTTTTGGACAATGGTTACAGCCTAACACGTTCAGATCAATGGTTTTTGTCAACCGTGCCCCATAAGCTTTCCGCGGTCAAGGCCGCACCTCAACCCGACCATTCTAACCTTCGTTTTGTCCAATCCAATGGTTTTTGACAATGGTTACAGCCTACATTATCTCCAGATATTTTGCCAACCATTACCACAGGTATTTTGGCTAATTTCAGTAGTTCAAGAATTTTTTCCCATGGAGTCAGTAATGTCAAGATCTACCAACTTGGTTAATAGGTTGAGTTACCATATTTTTAGCCTACTTTTTACATTTTGCTAAAATGAGGAAAAAGTAGACTTATGAGACAAATTTCTCTCTGTCTGTCTGTGTGTCGTCGTCGTCCCCTATCAACTCCTAAACAGCTGCAGCCATTAAAACCGAATTGGGTATGAGTAAAGATATATATCTGAATATTTCAAGGCCATATTTGAAAAAGTCAGTGCTACCAACTGCTGAAAAAACGGAATTGATATTTGAGATCCATGTTGGATATCTTGGAAGGTATGCATGGGAGCTACTGTATTCCAAAATTGGCACACATATAGATAATAATATTTCAGTTTAATTTCCAGGAGGCCATACATGATAGTGTTGCCAAAATGATTCTAAGCCTGCTGATAGGTCCAATTTTAAAATACATGTAACTTCTATAATGACAAATGGATTTCATCCAAAATTGGCACAACAATAGATCTTAATATTTCAGATTATTTCTGACCAACACATGCATGACATTGTTGCCAACATGATTTTATGCGCGCTGATAGATCCAATGTCTAACTGCATGCAACGTCCTTTGGACTTCAACCAAATTTTGTACCTTAAGAGATGGAACTAAGAATATATTCAGTCACCAGGGCTGCCAACTGTAGTGCTATATTAGACTACATTATGCCAGGTATATTTCAAACTAATTAGAAATTTCGATATTACCAACTTAATTTCGTCATTATTCTAGATAGGTCCAGGTAATCACATTGGCATGAATCTTAAATTTTAAGAAAAGTAGGCTCTTTAGTTCGTCACTGAACTTGTTGTTTCCACACAAATTTTGAGTAGGGACTTGATGGTGCAGCTGCTTCCCACCAAGGTTGACTAGGTTCATTTCCTGGGTAATGCATGTGAGGTTTTGTTGTGAAAAGTCACATTCAGTGGTTCAGATTCCAAGTAAAGCTTTACGGGATCCCAGTGGCTTACGATCCTCAGGTTAAGAGCCATTTAAAACTATCATACCTGCCAACTCTCGCGATTTAGGCAGGAGACTTCCGATTTTACATAATTTCTCCTGCCCTCCCGCTTAACGTATTAAATCTCCCGATTTTTTAAAAATTTGCACATAATTTCGGACTGAAAGTGCGAGATGACACATTTCAGTCATCCATCGAACAGGTCGATTTTACGTGTGTTGAAGTGTGTTTCAATACCGCAAATACGCTTTGTATCGATAATTTATAGATATTTCAGTTGGATTTGAATCTCTCTTTGTTTGAAATAGTCTATGACTCGATGGTTAATTCAGCGCGTGTTTTCATAATAGCCTGTTGGTGAGAGGCAATTGTAGGCTGTGGAATATTGTATCTGTTTAACGCTTGAAATTATTTGTGTATAACTTAGATGTTGGCATTACTATGCCAGTAGGCTATTGTAAAGTGTCGTAAACTTCAATACCTTGGTCACATTATGAGGAATCAAAAAAAGTATGAGCTGCTTCAACTTATGCTACAAGGAAAAATAGAAGGAAAGAGATCACCTGGCAGTAGGAGAATTTCCTGGCTTGACAACCTTAGAACCTGGTTCAACAAAAGCTCTGAAGAATTGTTCCGAATAGCCAGAATAGCCATGCTGATCGCCAGCGTCTGAAACTGACAGGCACGCTAAGAAGAAGAAGAAGGCTATTGTAATTTTTTGGAGTGATTTTGTCGGTTCCTCGTTAATGGGCTATGTCGAAGAAATATGATTAGATATCGATCGTCTTCAAAATCTCCCGATTTTTCAGTTTGAAAGGTTGGCAGGTAAGAAGTATTCATAATGTCGCTTATTGTGGTCCGTATTGACGTTAATATATTGATATAATATAATGATCTAGAGCACTTGGTCAACCTCTGGAATGTGAGGCTCTGTGAATTTGGACTACGGCTCAACCTCACCAAGACTGAGTACCTTGAATGTGGTTCCCAGACAGATGGAACCATCATAGTAGATGGCACCCCACTACCAAAGGCTTCACATCTCCGATACCTTGGCTCCGTTGTGAGACCCCCGTGTGGGTGCGGGATAGAATACACCCACGGTATGCCCTGCCTGTCGTAGGAGGCGACTAATAGGGTCGACATGGCCGAATAACTTGCCAGTTTTTGATTTGTTCAGATCCCCTGTGGATGGGGAGGGCAGAATTCATCCACGGTATCCCCTGCCTGTCGTAAAAGGCGACTTAGAGGGGGCCTTATAAAGGTCGATTTTGGTTTTCTGGTCCCAGCTCTGGTTTGACCAATAGAAACAAACATGCATGCTGTTAGGGGAAGGGCCACCAGCTTGGCCATCTGGCCAGAAAGCCTAGACGGTATGCCCCATCCCGTCAGGTGGGTGCGCCATGTACCCTACAGTAGTATCCGCCTTACAACGAAGGTCCCTGCATGGCCGAATACTGGAGCTGAATAAATCCTGTGCATGCCGAGGGGGAAGTGCCTGTTCGAGGCACTGGGACCCCGGGCAATATCTGCTATGCCAGGTAGGTATTGCCTTGGCTGGGTGGCGCCCACAGTGATAGCCCCCGTTCGGAGTGGGCAGTATTCGGGGAGGATTTCGTCCGGGATGCGTAGTAAACGATCACGGACACCTGTACAGGGTGGCACCCTTAAAAAGCCGTCTCTGGAGTGTAGACCGAATCCCAAGGTGTATACGCCTTGGGATGAGGCATTTAATAAGAAGTTCCCTGTTGACAGGTCTCCTCGCTACCTGGTAGCTACCAGGACAGACGGGGGAGATTTTAAACAGGTAAAATCGATCCTATTTTCAGAGGAAATCGAGGGGAAATATCGCGACCTTAACGGGATTTCCAAGCTCCGGAACGGGCAGCTCCTGCTGCATACCGTTGACCGGCAGCAAACCGAAGCGTTGCTGGAATGCACGCATTTCGGCGAAATTCCCGTTAAGGTTGAGAAGCACGATACGCTAAATGAGGTCCGTGGAGTTATATTCCATCGCGACCTCATTTTAAACAGCGACGCGGAATTGATGCGGGATCTGGGGAAGCGAGGCGTCACCAGGATTAGGCGCATCACCCGGAAAATTGGAAATGATAGCGTCGATACTGGCGCTTTCATTCTTCATTTTGAGGGTGATGTAGTGCCTAGGCAGGTGAAGGTCACGTCGTACCATTGCGACGTTAGACCGTACATCCCTCCACCTATGCGCTGCTACAATTGCCAGAAATTCGGTCATGTTTCTGCCAGATGCACTGCCAAGGCGGTGTGTAGAGAGTGTGGCAAGGGGACACATGACGGTGTGGGGTGTACGCCTCCCCCGACGTGTCCTAACTGCCAAGGAAGTCACTCTCCGCGGTCGAAGCAGTGCCCTGAGTTCTGCAAGGAAGCAAAGATCCAAGAAATCAGAACATTGGATCGGCTTTCATATCACGACGCTCGAAAGAGATACCGTGATATGACTGCACCCGAATTTCCGGTATCTTTCGCGGCTAAGGTGACGCCACCTATCACCCCTGCCACTTTCGTTCCCCGTGCTGTACCCTCGACGACGAACTTCTCTGAGATCGTAAAGTCTCCCCTCGCTGTCCAAGCGAGACCTGTCAGCCCGAAGAAGGTTGTTATACCATCTAAACCGGCGCAATCGGAGAAGAAGTCATCTTCCTCTCCGAAACGGTCGGAGAAGAAGTCTTCCCCTGCCAACGAGGCAAAGAAGACTTCTGCGACCGGGGCTGGATCGTCATCCAGCCCATCTGATAAGACAAAGATAGTGGAGAAGAGGGAGACGGTTCGTCGCCGTCTCTCTCGCCCTCCTGCTGACGGGGTGGCTACTGTCTCTGCTGGCCTTTCCGCTCCCACTACCACCAAGGGAGCGAAGCCTGCTGAAGCCAAGCCCGTCCGTATGGAGGAACTCCCCTATAGAAAAGAAAATAGATCGGCGGAGGAGAGGGGAGCGGTTCAGCGCCGTTTCTCTTCCTCTCCTAAAGGCAGGGCTGCTCACGTATCTGCTAGCCATCCCGCTCCCACCACTACCAGTGGAGCGGTGCCAGCAGGAGCGACCTTGTTTTATAAGGACCCGGCGTCTGTGGGGAAGGGACCATCTACTTCCCCAAACACACGTCGGCGCCGATCCAAGAAGAAGTCTCTTCGGGGCGTGTCGGGGACAGACACCCAGTCTTCGGACCGGGAGAAAGTCCCTCGACACCGCTCTCGCTCTTCCCCAAGGGCGAGACCCGTGAGGTCCGACGACGACCGTGCGCAACCCAAGAGAGCGCCCGCTCCATTTTCTTCGTCTTCGGACGGAGATGTGGAGATTGAGGTGTGCTCTCCTGCCCCATCATCTCCAACTAGAGATGGGGAAGGGTGGCAAACGGTCAAGCATAAGTAGAAGACCCACTTCTACTTAAGTCCACACCATGGCACTATTACAATGGAACTGTAATAGCTATTCTGTTCATCTCGCTGAGTTACGACAATTAACATCTTCGTTTTCGGCAACCATTGTCTGTCTTCAGGAATCCAGGTTTCGTCCTGGGCATGAGACAACAATGCGTCACTTCAAACTCTTCTCTAAAGACCGGATGGACGGAGCTGTGGCCGCTGGTGGCGTCTGCACTCTCGTCCACTCTAGCCTCTTTAGTGAAGAGGTGCCGTTGCGTACTCAGCTAGAGGCAGTTGCAGTTCGTACTTCGTTGCCAGTAATGGCAACAGTATGTAACGTGTACATCCCACCTGATTCTCAGCCGGATTACGACCAGCTGGTGGATCTAGTCTCTCAGCTCCCCCCTCCTTTTCTCCTTCTGGGAGATGTTAATGCCCACAACACCATCTGGGGCTCCGCTACCACTAGCGGTAAAGGGAGAGATTTTGAGAGGCTGATCAGGCGGCTGGACCTGTGTCTGTTGAACACAGGGGAGCCTACGCACTTCTCTATTGCACACGGTACTTATTCAAGTATCGATATTACCCTGTGCAGTCGTGCGCTGGTTCCCCTGCTACAGTGGGGTGTACACGATGACCTTTGTAATAGTGACCATTTTCCAATTATCGTTACTCTTCCGAACCAGAGAGCCATCGAGTTACCAAGTCGATGGCTTCTCCGTCGGGCTGATTGGCCAACTTTCACGGCACGTGCGGTGTTTGCCGAAGATACCTTTGAGAGTGTCGACGATCATACCATTCACATAACGAATGGTATTTTGACTGCTGCTGAGGAAACAATACCTTCCTCATCCGGCAACTCACGCCGGAAGCTTGTCCCTTGGTGGACAGCCGAGATTGCAGCAGCCATTAAAGATCGTCGACGTGCTTTCAAATGCTATCGGAGGCAAAACACTATGGCCAACCTTATCACCTTCAGAAGGATGCGTGCTAGAGCCCGATATCTGATTCGGGAGAGTAAGAAAACGACGTGGGAAAAGTATGTGTCGTCCATGACGGCGCATACTCCTTCATCTCAAGTGTGGACTAAGCTTCGTCGGATCTCCGGACTCCCGACATCACTATCGATACCCGGAGTGTCCATCAATGGGGACATCATCACGGACCATCTCGCCATTGCCAACAGCATTGGCTCGCACTTCTCCGATGTATCCTGCTCCGGGAGTTACGATCCTACATTTCTGACTCTGAAGCGGGAGGCAGAGACTCACCCCTTGTCCTTTGCCACTGCTGCTTCGGAGTCCTATAATGTACCATTCTCTGAATGGGAACTGCGAAGTGCGCTTGCACTGTGCAGGGATACGGCTCCTGGACCGGATAACATACATAATCAAATGTTAAAACATCTGTGCGAATCCAGTATGAAAGAACTGTTGATCCTCTTCAATCGTATATGGATTGAAGGGGAGTTTCCATCTCAATGGCGAGAGGGGATCGTGATACCGATTCCTAAGGCTGGAAAGGATCCCAAGTTTGTAAGCAGCTATAGGCCCATTTGTTTGACAAATGGCCTATGTAAGCTGCTCGAAAAGATGGTGAACCGTCGACTGGTGTGGTTCTTGGAGGATAAAGGTCTCCTGTCTGAGTACCAATGTGGATTTCGCTCTCATAGGTCCACCACTGACCATCTGGTGCGACTTGAGAGCGCCATACAGGAGGCTTTTTTCCGGAAGCAGCACCTAGTCACGGTTTTCTTTGACCTCGAGAAAGCCTACGACACCACATGGCGCTACGGGATCCTTTCCACCCTTCACAAGTGGGGACTCCGTGGTAACTTACCGACTTTCATTGCGAATTTCATGTCCGTCCGACTCTTCCGTGTAAGGGTCGGTAGGACATTATCGCAGTACTATACCCAAGAAAATGGAGTTCCTCAGGGTTCAGTGCTGAGTGTCACCTTGTTCGCGATTGCCATTAATGGCATTGTTGCCGCCGCCGGGTCCGCGGTAGTTCCATCGCTGTATGTAGACGATTTAGCTCTGCATTACAGCTCTGGAAGTATGGCAGTCGTGGAACGGCAATTGCAGCTAGCCATCAACCGGGTCGACAGGTGGGCTCACGACCGGGGTTTTCGTTTTTCAGCAGCGAAAACCTCCGTCGTCCATTTTTGTCGGCTACGGAGGCTACATTTACACCCTGAACTACATCTCAGGGATGCTGCGTTGCCGGTGGTTGACACTTATCGCTTCCTGGGGCTCCATTTTGACAGCAAGTTAACGTGGCAGCACCATATACGGCAATTGAAAATGACATGTCTCAGGAAACTGAACATGCTCAGGTTTCTTAGTGGCACTACGTGGGGGGCTGACCGTGCGGTGCTGCTACGGTTCTACCAAGCCCTCGTCCTGTCCCGGCTAGACTATGGTTCTGCGGCATACGGTTCAGCAAGACCGGCAACCTTGAAAATGCTGGACAGTATCCACCATAGTGGCGTTAGGCTGGCTACCGGTGCCTTCCGGACCAGCCCGATACCCAGCCTACTCGCCGAATCGGGTGTTCCACCTTTAAATTATAGACGCCAACATATGCTGTTAGCATATGCTGCCAATGTGCGTCAAATGCCGCAACACCCGACCTATCAAGCTCTCTTCGGTACCCAAAACCACCAGGGGTACGCCAACCGGCCTCGTGCCACTCGGCCGGTTGGTATTAGACTTGATAGCTCGTGTACCGAAATAGGAGTGGCTGTAGGTCCCTGTATGATCCGGACATCTAGCGAGGTGCCTCCGTGGCAAGTCCCGCGTCCGGAAATTCGGTTAGATCTGCACCGAGGTCCTAAGGTGAACACGGATGCCTCCGTTTACCGGAGGCAGTTCCACAGCATAGTTCACCAATTTCCGGACGCTGGCATTCTATTCACGGATGGTTCGAAGGTGGACGAGAAGGTGGGTTGTGCTTACGTTATTGATGGTGCAAATACCAAGATCTCTTTGCCTGAGGCCTGTAGTGTGTTTACTGCGGAGCTCGTTGCCATCTATGAAGCTCTGCAGTTTGCACTACAGGATGCTCGAATCCACTTTCTCGTGTGTACCGACTCTTTGAGTTCGTTGCAGTCAATTGCTACATGTTTCCCGCAACACCCCCTAGTGCAGCGAATCCACGACCTACTAGCCGGGCTGTGCCACGCTGACACTCGAATCACCTTTCTGTGGCTTCCAAGCCACATGGGAATTGCGGGAAATGAGTTAGCAGATCAAGCTGCAAAAGAGGCGGTATCATTACCACCTCGACCAATGGAGGTACCCGCTAGAGATATTCGCTCTCAGTTACGCCTACAAGTTCTGGCTTTTTGGGAGAGTCAGTGGCTAGCTGACCCACTGCCCAGTAAACTGAGAGCGATCAAGGGAACTACTCGCGTTTGGCGGAGCTCCTTCCGGGCCCGGAGAGAGTCCGTCATTTTGTGTAGGCTAAGGATAGGTCATACAAGATCCACCCACTCGTACCTAATGAGAAGGGAAGACCCCCCACTTTGTACCTGTGGAGCCGTTTTCACCGTGGCCCACATTTTCACCGAGTGTGTGGATCTTGCTGACTTACGAAGAAACCTTGGTTTGCAGACGACACTCAAACTTATATTAGCCGATGACGCGGTGGCTGCTGATCGCGTTATCCGCTTTATAAGTGAGAGTGGGTTAGGGCCAGCAATCTAAATTTTCCAGTGAACTTTGACTCAACGACTTGTTCGTTTTTGAATGATAATGTTTTTGTTTTTTTCCGTAATTTTTATTTATGTTTATAATTTTTTTTTTATATTTATTTAATTGTTTGTTTTTGTTTTATTAATTTTTGGTCTTTTTAAATTTAGATGTCCACCTCAAAATTTTAAATTCAATTCAAAATTTGTATTCTTTAATCTGTGTTAAGAGGGGCAGATGACCTCGTAGTTCCGCCCCTTAAAACAACAATAACTAACTAACTAACTAACTCCGTTGTGAGACCTGATGGTAACACAGTCTTGGATGCCCATGCAAGACTGAATGCTGTATGGATGAAGTGGCGCCAGGTCACAGGCGTTCTCTGTGACCGCAAGATCTCTTTGCGCCTCAAAACTAAGATCTATCAATCAGTCCTCCGCCCTGTTGCTTGTATGGAGCTGAATGCTGGCCTAATACAAAGAAACATGAACAAGACTTGCACTCAATGGTGATGCGGATGCTACGATGGTCCTTGGGAATTACACGGCTGGATCATATTAAGAACGAAGACGTCCGCAATACTCTTGGAATTGCCCCTATTCCAGCCAAAATGAGGGAGACTCGGTTGCATTGGTACGGGCATGTAGCCCGAGCAAATACAGAGTCCATTGTAAGCAAGTCACTTGCTATCGAGCCTGATGGACTAAGACCTCCAGGACGACCAAAAAGGCTGGATGGATACCCTACACGACGATATGTGCATTGTAGGTCTTCGTCCTATAGATGCAGCAAACCGCAACAAATGGAGAGCGAGGTGCAGAGTGGCGGACCCCAAAAAATAATTGGGAACAACGCCAAGAAGAAGAAGATTAAAATATCCGCCTTTTCAATACAATTTATTAAATAGTACTCACAGGTACATGTTTCGGAGGCTTTTACACTCCCCCTTCATCAGCCTGCTTGAAAACCTTTTAAGAACTTTCCTTGTTGCCCAGCACATATAAATCACAAGAAGATAGAAACTTGATTTATATGTGTTTGGAACAAGGAAAGTTCTTAAAAGGTTTTCAAGCATTTCTGAGAAACATTAGGAGCTTAGTGTGGAATAAAGATGTCCCACAAAAAAAAAAGCAAGGAAGTGTTATACAGAAGCTACTATATCCCGATACTGACCTTTGCATCAGAAACGTGGATAATGAAGACAAGAGACATAAGCAGAATACAGGCAAGTGAAATGAAGTTCCTACGAAGTAGGATCGGAGTAACAAGAAGAGACAGGGTGAGGAATGAAAAGGTCAGGGAAATAGTGAAAGAGGAGCCCTTGCATGGTAGGTGAGACATCAAGACTGAGGTGGTATGGACACTTAAAGAGAATGGAAGAGAAGAAGATTCCCAAGAGGATACATAAGATGCAGATGCAGAAGAAATGACCAAGGGGAAGACCAAGAGATAGATGGCTGAAAGGAGTGGAGGAATATGTCAAGAAGAGAGGCGAGGACTGGACTAGAGTGACAGCGGAGAGGTGGTGGGAAAAAAAGGACTAAGTGGCGAGGCTTATGTTCCAAACAGACCCAGCGTGGGGCTGGAAACTGTACAAGATGATGATGATGAGGTATGAACTATTCTACAAGCTTTTTTTACAAACTTGAACTCATTCAGTTACCAGATATACCACTGCATAGCTCAGTTGTTAGATGCACTGCTCTTCTAACTGTAAGGGAGTGGGTTTGATTCCCACCTAGGTACCTTAGTGGTCTTAGAAACAAAACTGCCACTTCCAGAAACATATTTGGCCCTGGGGTTCACTCAGCTTACAACAGAAATGAGTTCCAGGATAATTCATGGGAGCGAATGAGGTTGGGTGTTGATCTAACTACTTCATCCCATCTAGTGCCAATGTCATAAAGAGCAAGCTGTCCCTTTTTTTTTTTGCTCAGGGCAAAATTCCGGCACCCCAGCGTCTCTAAAAGTTACGGTAAAAGGGACGTAAAACCAATCATCATCATCATCATCATCATCTGGGTATCCTTCCAGCGGGCTGGGTAGGATTTTTATGAACAATATCAGTGCTACAAAATATTTGCAGAAGCAACGATTAGGATGGTATGGGCATCTTCAAAGAATGGGAGATGAGAGGACACCCTAAAGCTTATTTCAACAAGATCATCCCAGGAAAAAGACCAGTTGGAAGACCAAAGAAGAAATGGTTGGACCAAATCAAGGATGATCTTGAAGACAAAGGGCTAGACTGGAGAAGGACCCATGAAGACCAACTATTCATGGACAGTAAAAGGTGGCGAGGGCTCGTTAACAGCACCCGGGCGACTGGAGCTGGAATTTGATGATGATGATGAGGAAGCCTCCATCATCGAGTTCTCTCCTTCCACATCCTGCAGTGTTGTTCCTTTCTCGATCATCATCTTCTTGTACAGTTTCCAGCTCCAGGCTGGGTCTGTTTGGAACATAAGCCTCGCCACTTAGTCCTTTCTTCCCACCACCTCTCCGCTGTCACTCTGGTCCAGTCCTCGCCTCTCTTCTTGACACATTCCTCCACTCCTTTCAGCCATCTATCTCTTGGTCTTCCCCTTGGTCGTTTCTTCTGCATCTGCATCTCATGTATCCTCTTGGGAATCTTTTTCTCATCCATTCTCTTTAAGTGTCCATACCACCTCAGTCTTGATGTCTCAATCCTACCTTGCAAGGGCTCCTCTTTCACCATTTCCCTGACCTTTTCATTCCTCACTCTGTCTCTTCTTGTTACTCCGATCCTACTTCGCAGGAACTTCATTTCACCTGCCTGTATTCTGCTTATGTCTCTTTTCTTCATTGTCCACGTTTCTGAAGCATAGGTCAGTATCGGGATATAGTAGCTTCTGTATAACACTTCCTTGCTTTTTTGTGGGACATCTTTATTCCACACTAAGCTCCTAATGCTTCTCAGAAATGCTTCTGCCTGTCTGCCACGTTCTGTAATCTCTTTGTCATTTCTCCCATTTTCCTCCACTATACTTCCCAAGTACTTGAGACTTTCCACCTTCTTCAGCTGTCCACCTCCAAGTGTTATCCCAATCATTGGTCTGTCCTTTTTCCTGGTTGTTAATAGGATCTCACATTTACTGATGTTGAACTTCCATCCGTACTCTCCCACTGTTTCTTCCCAAGCCTTCAGTTGATCCTGAATTTCCTCCTCCTTGTTTCCCCAGACCATGAGATCATCTGCAAACACCATTGCTTTCATCTTATCTTCTCCTATCTTTCCTGCTATCCGTGTCATTACCTCATCCATAACCACAATAAAGAGAAGGGGTGACAGCGCACTACCCTGTTTCAGGCCACTCATTTGTCTGAACCAGTCTGTTCTTTCCCCTCCAACTTTCACACAACTCACACTTCCACAATACATCTCCTTCACTCTGCCTACAGTCCCTTTTTCCACTCCCATGTTTTCCATTGCATTCCAAATCTTCTCCCTACACACACTATCATAGGCCTTTTCGATGTCCAGGAAGGCCATCAACAGATCCTCATCAAATTCGTAGTGGTGTTCCTGGAGCTGTCTCACTGAAAATATGAGATCCACCGTTGATCTCCCAGGTCTGAATCCATACTGCTCCTCTCTCAATTCTCTCTCCACTTTGGCTCGTATTCTACTTTCTAATATCTTTTCATATATCTTGGCACAGTGAGGTATGAGTGTGACTCCCCTGTAATTTCTGCACTCCTTTCTGCTTCCTTTCTTAAATATTGGGACAATTAATCCTTTCTTCCAATCTTCTGGGGTCTTTTTCTCCTTCCATATCACCCTCATCACACGGTACAGCCACTGTTTCCCAACCTCCCCTGCTGCCTTCACCATTTCAACACTCACTTCATCCACACCTCCTTTCATCTTGTCTATAGCCATCTCCAGTTCTCTCCAATTCAGGTCCTTTTCCATTCCTGTGTTGTCTTCTCCATCTTCCAATACATTGTCTTCCTCCCTATGACCATTTGGATTCAGCAAATCCTCAAAGTACTCTTTCCACACTGTCTTGAGTGTCTCCTTGTTGTGTACCTCATTTCCGTTTTTGTCCATCATTACCACATCCTTTCGCAGACCTCTTCTCTTACTTTTGACCATCCCATAAAGTACTTTCTTATTTCCTCTGCTGTCTTCCTCCATCACCTCTGTCCACTTTACCATCCACTTCTTCCTCTCCTCTGCGACAATCTTGTTTGCTTCTTTCTTCTTTATCTTATAATCTTCCCTTGCCAGATCAGTTCTTTCCTGGAACCACACTCTGAAAGCCTTGTTCTTCCTTCCCACAGCTTCTTTTACTCTCTCATTCCACCATGGTGTCTCTTTACACCGCTTTCTGTTGCTTGTTCTTCCACATACTGCCACTGCAGCTTCCACCATTGTGTTCTTGAATTGCTTCCATTCCTCTTCCCCTGTTTTAGGATTGTCTGTTGGCATCCTTTCCCTTATTATCTTCTGGAATTCTTCCTAGACTTCCTTTTCCTTGAGTTTCCATACTTTGATTCTCCTTTCCTGGTACTCTGTCCTCTTGCTATCCTTAACAACTCCCAGGTTCATTACAAGTATTCTGTGGTCGCTATATAAGGCCTCTGGTGGTATTACCTTTATATCTCTGACACTTCTCTTCATTTCCCAGTCGTACAGCATGTAATCTACCAAAGATTTCTTTGTTAAATCACTGCTGTACCACGTTACCCTGTGGGTTTCTTTCTTCCGGAACCAGGAGTTGCCTACCACTAAACCGTTTCTCTTGCAAAAATCCAGCAACTTTCTCCCTTCTTCATTCCTGCTACCCCATCCTTCTGCTCCCACTACATTTTCATATCCTTGCCTTCCACTTCCTACATGTGCATTCAAATCTCCCATGACAATGATGCTCTGACCATTCAACTGCTGTTGTAGCTCCTCCTCAAAGTCTTCCTTCTCTTGAGCTGTACATCCAACTTGAGGGGCATATACCTGGGCTATCTCCAGGCTTCTTCCCTTTACAGTTACTCTCATCTTCATGATCCTGTCATTCCCTTTACCTCTTCCTTCATTTCATCTCTCACAACTACTCCTACTCCGCTGCTCCTTCCTTCACTGTTCCCACTCCAGTACAACCGGTACCCTTTCCTCAGTTCTCTGCGACCTTCTCCTTTCCATCTTGTTTCTGCCAAGCCCAGTAGATCCAGTTTTCTTCTCTCCATCACATCTACAATCTCCTCCACCTTTCCTGTCAGTGTCTGTATGTTTAATGTCCCAACTCGTAGTGCATTAGCATATCCGGGTCGTCGTCGTTTGCATCCGTCCTTTCCGAGGCCTGTTCCTGTTTTGAAAGCAAATATGATGTCCACTACTGGCTTGCTAGGCCTATCGTAGCTTCACCAGAGCCCCGTCAGCCGTCACTTTTCAGGGTTCCCATAGAGCTTTCACAGCTACCGCAGCGGTCCCGGGGCACACAAAGTCCCCACTGTACTTCACCCCTTCAGGCAATCCCCTGCTTCATGCCGTTGCCCGTCTCCCACCACGTGGAGGAGGGGTTGGACTTGTGGGAGACTGTTCCTTTCTTGATAAGGTTTGCATTTACATGGTCCAACCACCTCCTTCTTGGACGTCCAACAGGTCTCCTTCCAGGTATTGCAATTTCCAATTACTGTCTGCGGATTCTATTCTCCTCCATCCTCTGCACAAGCCCAAACCATTGCAACCATGCAAAATGCGTGGTCTTTCTTCCATCGTATAGGTTACTTGCATGTCATTCCTAATGCACTCTTTTTAATTCTCGTAAAACCAATAACATCATTAAATATAGAATTATTGAAAAAAATAATGTGAACATTTATTTATTTACATAGTTTGCGGGGCCCCATTTGAGCACTCAAATCGCACCAAATACATTTAAGTCATCTACAAATTAACAGAGAATTTAGCTGTTATGGTGAATATTTGTTATTTATAGTAAAACCATTGTATTTTGTTAAAGTATACTTCTTTTACATATTTCTTTGATTAAAGGGAGTGCGTCATATGTTGAGTTCCACCCTAATGGATCTTGCATTGCATCGGCTATGACAAACAATGTTGTCAAGGTGTACGATGTGCGAATGTTCAAGCTTTTACAACATTACCGGAGTCATGAGGGACCTGTTACCAAAGTTGCCTTTCATCCGTGTGGTAACTTTCTTCTGACGGCGTCTCAGGACAGTTCGATGAGGGTGAGTACGTTTTACAACATTTTACATGAGGGATCTGCGACCAAAGTTGTTTTTCATCTATTGGTAACTATCTTCTAATGGCATCTCAGGACAGTTCCATGGGGGTGAGTTGTTACCGTATTTTCTCTCACAGTTCATCCCGTCATAATTTTTTTTGGTACAAAGTGAGGAAAAGGAAATGGATGCATAGTTTGATGAACCCACTTTCTCTATGATCCATTGTGCAGTTCCAAAAGCATTTTGAAACAATGTCAATTAAGTCTTCTTATTGAGAAACTGTTATATTGTACCATTGACCTCGCTGTTCCACCCCTTAAATCAACGATCATCTTCACCAATTTCCGTTTTCCTGCCTAAGCCGGGTCTGAGCAAATATGACTTGACTCTTGTCTGTCCACCATGCTTCCTCAACCACTGAACTCTACTCCAGGTTTCGTTCTCTCACACTGTCCCTCACCAAATCCATCCACCGAACTCTAGATCTTCCTCGTCATCTCTTTCCAATCATCTGTTTCTCCATCACTTGTTTCGGCATTCTTCCATCATTCATCCTTTTCACATGTCCGTACCATCTCAATCTGTTTTGCTCCAGCTTATCATTCAGCTTCTGTACATTCACTTCCTTACAAATATCTTCATTTCTCACTCTCAGGGATCTGTCTTAGGTCCACTATGCTTCTCGATGTATATAAACGATGTTTCTAATGAATTCCGAAATAGTTCTGTTCATATATACTCTGATGACCTCCAAGCCTTTTTTCACCTCACGCCTAACACTGCATGTGATCGTATACATCTGTTTAATGAAGACATTGACAGGCTTTGTGAATGGGCCCTAAATCATAATCTTAACTTGAATATATCTAAAACACAACTTATATCCATTGGATATACAAAACTTCTAAATTCAGAAGATTTTAATTCACTACCACCCATCAAGATACTAGATACGTATAACCCCGATTTTGCGTGACCTCGATTTAGCGTAAACCCGCATTTAACGGAAGAAATTTCAAGTCCCGAAAATTATTCCATAAGTGAAATGCAATTTTATATTCGATTTAACGTAATTCGCTTTGCGGCAAAACCCGCATTTAGCGTTACGAAATTTTAAAATTTTCAAGTATTTATTTCTATTCATTATGGTAAAGCGACATTAAGAACCTATGAAAAAGACGCCGTAAGCTCGTTAAGGATGATCCAAGTCAGAAAAGGAATTTAGATCGCAGACGCTAAGTGATCGATACGATCGATCATCTTCCGTATCGATTCCTCGCTAAATGCACGAGCGCGCTCGAACTTAGCCGACCGCGGCTGAAGACTAACTATGTATACTAACACTGACGCCACGCCGCTTTGCATTCTTACACGCGGCCGAGCTCTGATGCGACGCAATGCGTAAAGACGAAATCATTGAGATTCGAGAAGACTGAACTGCGTCATAAGCTCGTTAAGAATGATTGAAGGCAGAAAAGGAATTTAGAGCGCAGACGCTTAGCGATCGATAAGATCGATCATCTTCCTTATCGATTCCTCATTACTGCACGAGCGCGCTCGAACTTAGCCGACCGCGGCTGAAGACTATGTATACTAACACTGACGCCACGCCGCTTTGCATTCTTGCACGTGGCCGAGCTCTGATGCGACGCAATGCGTAAAGATGAAATCATTGAGATTCAAGAAGACTGAACTGCGGCATAAGCTCATTACGAATGATTCAAGGCAGAAAAGGAATTTAGAGTGCAGACGCTTAGCGATCGATACGATCGATCATCTTCCATATCGATTCCTCGCTACATGCACGAGCGCGCTCGAACTTAGCCGACCGCGAGTGAAGACTAACGATTTAGGCTACAGCGTGCTAACATTGACGCCGCGCCGCTTTGCATTCTTGCACGCGGTCGAGCTCTGATGCGACGCAACGCTTAAAGACGAAATCATTGAGATTCGAGAAGACTGAACTGCGTTTCTCTGCGATGTAACAATAGGTCTATTTGCGCAATCTTCGAAACATACGAGCATGTTGGCGCGAGTGGTATAGCACGGATTTCCTTTATCTAAGAAGCCCAAACAATACAAGAGCACTTTCACTTGAGAGAAAAATACCACTACTACGCTTGCCGACTTCTGTAACGACGATATTTCGAACGGGCAAGTTAGACGTCTATAAAGACGTTTATGATTTAAGACATGAAAGCAAAGAAGAAATAGCACGGAATTTGACTGTTGGTTAGGAAATCGGAGATCCATTTGATATCGAGTGAGGGAGTGATGCAACGGAAATCCCGAACGTTTCCCAGTCAAGCTAGTGTCTCTAGTCACACTTATCTCTTATATAGAAAAACGAGATGAATTTTCGTTCTCTTATGATGTTTTCTTCTGAAATGTGCAATCGAAAATTAGAATAAACGATCTAAGAAACAAAATGTGATGACTGGTTTTTTTTTTGGTTAAATATGTTGTTGTTGTTGTTGTTTCCTATGGCTAGCCCGGATTCCAATCCATCAGCTTTCTTGCGTTCCAATAGAGTTGTGTGAGGTTTCCTGAAGTTCTAGCAGTCACATCAAGTTTGTTGCAATGTTGCAGGTGCCCCTTATCCATTTTACTTCCAGGTTCGTGACAAAGTGTGCATTCTTCAAATCTCAGGATGTTGATTCGTTTCAGATGAGCTGCAAGGCAGTCATGGCCAGTGTTAAGTCTGAAGAAGGCTACAGCTTCTCTTCTTGGTGTTAATTTATATTGATCCCATTTAGCATCAATGTCCTTCCATAATTAAATATTAATGTAGGCATAAGCCACATAGACCTACCTCTAGCCTAGCATGTGTTATAATTATTATTTTGCGTGTTCAAGCCTATTTCAATATTTTAACCAATAGTTTTGTTTTTACTAGGCTTGACAAAAATAACTGCGGATAATTCGCGGAAGTTTGTGCATTAATTACCGCGAATTAACGAGAGTGCACTGTATGTGGAGAGAGTGCTGCAGTTAGTGATGAATCCTATCGAAACTTCGATTTAAGGTAAACCCCCATTTAAGGTTAAAAAATACCGGTCCCTAGAAAATCGTTAAATAGGGGTTCTACTGTAATAATATTAAATATAGCAACACTGTCAATAATCTCGGAGTGATATTTGATAGAACACTGTCGAGGGCAGAGCATACATCTAATGTGGTAAGGAAGGTTGTATCAACTATGCATTTCCTGAAAAGAACTGTTTCTTACACCCCTCCTAACATACGTAAGCTCTTCGTCCAAACTCTCATTTTTCCAATCATTGATTATGACTCTGCTGTATACAATGATTTACCCGAAACACAGAACATCAAATTACAAAGAGTCCAGAATGCATGTGTTCGGTACATTCTGGATATAAGGCGAGATGAACATATCACACCTTACTACGTGCAGCTGAAATGGCTGAAACTCCACGAGCGCAGGCAGTTATCAGTTGCCATTCTGACACATAAAATATTACATACCAAGACCCCGTTATATCTCTACAATACCTTTACACCAATGCATTCTGTTCATAATCGAGAAAATAGATACACAAAATTAACACTCCAGATTCCTATACACCGAACCATGAAGTTCAATAAATCTTTTGTTTGCACTGCCTCACGCCTCTTCAACACCTTCGATTTATATAAGTTCGTCAACATTGCAAGCACTGCAGCTTTCAAAAGACATCTTTCATCCTGCTTCTTGGAGCAGTATACCTCTCACATTTGATTACTCGTCTTCTTCTTCTTTTGAGACCACAAAGGATCACTTTACCCAACCATTAGTTCGTCGACTTGTAGGAACTGTACGAGCCTTGCGGTACTTCTTCATGCGTATTGATCGTCTTGCCCGTTCTTCGGCGGAAAATATTCTTGTAAAGCGGCTTCGGTGGCGTAGTTGGTAGCATGCTGAGCTTCTATGCCCAAGATAGCGGGTTCAAACCCGGCCGAAGCCGTCGGATTTTTTAAGAGCGTTAAAAATCCCTCAGTATGCCTTCCTTCGGAGGGGAAGTAAAGCCGGCGGTCCCATGTCATAGATTTATGGCATGTTAAAGATCTTTCCACTAATTACACCTGTGTGAAACTAAATTGGATAGGTTAAGAATGTAAACAACGCTCTTAGGTTGCTACGTTCGTTGCCAAGAGCCGACTGCGGTGGCGTCTAGTAGCTAGTTCTGAACTAGGCCTAGTAGTCGTTGACGGTGGCGTTTGGCGGCAAAAGTAGGAACTATTTGAAAATTCAAAGTTGCAGTCTCTACTTGAATTAAAAAACAGATACACACACTAATACAGTCATCACAATTAACACCGGTTATCAGACAGATTCTACACACACCCAAAGTACACGGGGCTACATGACCGCGTTGTCGCAGCCCCTAAACTAAGGAACCAACCAACCAACATTCTTGTAGGAATTTCTTCTTTGTGAGTGGAAAATGAAACGTCATATTTTTAAGTGCTGTAGTTAAACTTTTCTTATTTGCAGCATCTTCTGTTGTTAGGCCAATTTCTTTTAAGTCCTCTCTGATTTCTTTTAACCATCGGCATCCAGTTGTTGTGTTTTTTGAAGCAAGATTATACTGCACTAGTTGTTTTAGAAGACGTGAATCTGGCATTCTCATGATGTGCCCAAAGAATCCTAGTCTTTTCTTTCGCTTGGTATCAGTAATGGGTTCTAGGTTGTTATAGACCATATTGTTAGGTATTATTCGCCATTGCCCATCTTTTTTATATCCTTTATTGATACAAGTTCTTCCAATTCGCCTTTCGATCTTCTGTAATCTGTCGGTTTTAGAATGTTCATTTAGATGGAATAATGTTTCTGCTGCATATGTGGCTTCCGGTTTTATGACTGTATTGTAATGTTTAATTTTTGCATTAATTGATAAGCATTTCTTTTTGTAAGTTTCCCATGTTAATTTTTGTGCCCTAGATAACTTGTTGGTTCTTATTTGAATTGACGCTTTCTCATTTAAATTGTTTGTTATTAGCTCTCCTAGATATTTGAATCGTGTTACAATTTTAATTTTTGTATCATTAATTTGTATTTCCTTTAATGGTGTTGGTTTTTGTGGCATGATTTCTGTTTTTTCGAATGATATCTTAAGGCCAATTTTATTTGCAATTGTCTGAAGCTCTGATATCTGTGTTTTGGCTTCCTCTAAATCTTTCGCCAATAATGCCATGTCGTCTGCAAAACCAAGACAGTTTGTTTGAATTTTTCTCCCTATTTTTATATTTGGAGGGCATTTCTTAGACCATTCTCGCATTACCATTTCCAATGCACAATTAAATAGTAATGGTGATAGCCATCACCCTGTCGTAAACCGGTTGTGACCTCAAATGGGTCAGAGAATTCACCTCTGAATTTAACTTTTGATTTGGTGCCTGTAAGAGTTAGTTTTATGAGATTTGTCAATTTGGGGTGTAATCCCATGTGTCTTAGAATTTTTAATAAAGATTCTCTATGAATACAATCATATGCTTTTTTAAAGTCGATAAATGTTATCACCATATCTCTATTCCTTTTTCTATTATAATCCATTATCAATTTTAGGCTCATAATTTGATCTGGGCAACTTCTCCAGGGCCTGAAACCTCCTTGATATATTTGATTACTCTATTATGTAAAAATAATTTTTTTTTAAGTTCAATTATAACACAAGGGCAATAGCTGACAACCTGCCTACTTTAATAGCTTTTCTTGTACAGTATATGGTATTTGTTTTTGGGCTGATAGTCTGTATGCACTCTCACTCTTTTGTATATAATTTTTCCATTATCATTAGTATTACTATTATTATTATTGTATTGTTACTATCTTTTTGTTGTTAGACTATGATTATTTATATTGTGAATGTAAGTGAAATGTTTTATTTTTATAAGCCCTAATCTTATTTTATGTAGGGCGCTACTGTAAAGGAGCTCTTAAGCTCTAAGTGTAGCCGTGAAAATAAAATCAATCAAATCAATCTATCTCTCCTATTCTTCTGTACCATAAACCTCAGGAATTTCATTTCGGCTGCCTGTATTCTACTTTCATCTCTCCTCATCATCTGCCAAGTTTCTGCTCCATACACCATTATTGGTTAGTAATATGTCTTGTACATCACTTGTTTAGCCTTCAGTGGTATGCCTTTATCCCAAATTAAACTCCAAACCTCATGATAGAAAACACTCCCACATTGTATTCTCTTGTTAATCTCCATCATCATCATCATCAATGTCCCACTCCAGTCGCCCGGGTGTGGTTAACTAGCCTCTTCCACTCGTTTCTGTCCTTCCACTTTTCCTGCTCCATTACTTCCTCCACATCCAATCCAGCTTCTCCGATGTCCTTCCGAATCTGATCCATCCATCTTCTTCTTGGTCTTCCAACTGATCGCTTACCCTTAACTTCTCTTTCCAACTCCCTTCTTGCCGCTCGTTCCTTTCCCATTCTCTTCACATGTCCGAACCATCTCAGTCTTGCTTTCCGTATCTTCTGTACTAACGGTTCCACATTTAGCTCTTCTCTGATTTTAACATTTTGAATTCTATCTCTTCTTGTCTTTTTTACAGATGTTCTTAAAAATTTCATTTCTGCTGCTTGGATATTACTATCTTATCTCTTGTTAGTTACCAGCGTTTCCAGTCCGTATGTTACAATTGGTATGAAGTACTGTTTATATAGTGTTAATTTCGTTCTCCTGGGCACTTTGTCATCCCATAAAAGCTCTCTGACTTGATAATAGAATGTTGTGCTTTTACTTAGTCTGTTGTTAATTTCAGGGTTGATTTCATTACCTCCGTTAACAATGCTACCCAGATATGGGAACTGTTCCACATTCTCTAACCATTCTCCATCCAATCTTAAGTCTTTCATCAATTCACTTCCTAAATATTTGAAGTGCTAGACTACTTCCAGATCTACATCTTCAATTTTAACAATCGCTTTTCCTTCTTTCTTTCCTCTTGTGATTAACATTCTCTGATTTTCATTTCCCATTTCTCAATATTTTCCTTCAGCACATCCAGTTGTTCTTGGACCACATTCTCATTCTCTCCCCAAATCGGAACATCATCAGCAAATAGGATTATGTTCATTCTTTTGCCTGTGTACGCTTCCTTTGCCTTAAAACAGCAATAACTAACTACAGTAGAACCCTGTTTTTCCAAAATAAAGGGGGCGGAGCCACTTCGGTTAACACATAAAGTGATAAAAATTTCCTCCTTAACTCAACAAATTGCTAGCGTTTCGCCCCAGTGTGCCAATTGGGCTCTTCAGTTGGTAAAGGCACACCTACCAAGATGCGTAGCAGGCACACACTGAGAAGGCCATGCAATGTAGCCACGTCACGAGCATGCCTGTGTACCAAGGGAGTCAAAAACTCCACTCCAAAACAATAAACCTTGCTTTGGCATTGACTACAATCAAATGTTCTCGAAAGAGAATCAAAATGAATATTGTTGGCTCAACGGACAATATTCATTTTGATTCTCTTTCGAGAACATTTGATTATATCCACTTTGGTTGATGCGATTTTTGGGATAACACATTGGTAAATACAGGGTGATAACAAATGATTCATCGGGTTTCGGATGAATGTATTTCACACAGTATTATACACAAAATAGTGAATGATGCATTTTATGAAAAAACACATTTTCAAGTTTCTTACACATGACTACAAATGTTCTATGTGCTCTCCTTGTGTTACACGCCACACAGTAGGCAAGCTCAGTCCATACACGTTCGAGCGTGTCCCTGTCAATGTACACCAGCGCAGCAGTGATGAGATCCTGGAGTGCAGCCAATGTTGTCGGCAAAGGTGGTAAGTACACATTGTCTTTCACGTATAAGTTACCCAAAGAAAATAAACACAAACTGTAAGGTCAAGAGACCTTGAGGGCCACCTGAAGAGTGCCAAATCATCCTTAGAACATCACCCAATCCACCTGTTTGGAAGTTCCTCGTTCAGAACGCGACGCTCTTCTCCATGCCAATGAGGCTGTCTTGTTGGGATATGAAGTGTGGGTTATCAGCTAACAATCTTGTAACTTGTGTAGGTACGTCATATCCGTCGCAGTTTTCCCAGGAAAAAAGTAGGGCACGTAAACGTTGCTATGTGACATAGCACAGAAGTCCTTTGGAGATTCTCTTTCAATCTCCACTGTAACATTGGGATTTACCATGTCTTCGGAACACAAGCTGTACAGTAGTGACAGATTCTGGCTTTTCATATAGCAACACACAACATGCTTTCTGTTGAGTAGCTGCCATTTTGCAAACTGTTATCTCCCTGCCACCTGGTGAGTCACAATTAAACCAGCAGTGACATAAACAAAACTTTAAAGCATGCTCTTTCGATTGGCAATTGGTACAGATGGGTGGGCATTATATATTTGAAGCTATAAGACTTAAAAACCTGATGAATCATTTGTAATCACCTTGTATTTTTGGAAGTTAAATGTTGAAATAAAAATGCATAAACTCTCTTAAGCAAATGTGCATACTGTATATCATCATTAGAATGTTTACATAATGTCACTCATTATATAAAAACAGTGATTTTTTTCTGAATTTTCCTGGTGCAGTTTGTTCCAGGTATTACATTAGAGTCACTAATGTAATACGAATAGAGAAGGGTCACTGGACTTTCACAATTTTTTTTTTTCCAGAGCATTTCGGTTAAGCGGGGTTGGTTCCTTAGTTTAGGGGCTGCAGCAACACGGTCATGGAACCCCGTGTCTAAGGTTGCGGGTTCAAATCCGGCCGAAGTCGACGGATTTTTTAAGAGCGTTAAAAATCCTTCAAAATGCCTTCCTTTGTACGGGAAGTAAAGCTGGCGGTCCCATGTTATAGATTTATGGCATGTTAAAGAACCTTCCACTAATTACACTTTTGTGACACTAAATTATAGGTTATATTTAACTAACGCTCTTATGTTCCAACGTTTGTCGCCAGGAGCTGACTGTGGTGGCATCTAGTAACAAAGTTCAGAACTAGTTGGTCGTTGACGGTGGCATTTGGTAGCAAAAGTTGGAACTACTTGAAAATAGAATGTCTGCAGTTCTTACTTGAATTAAAAACAGAAAACACCCACTAATACATCCATCACAATTAACACCGGTATCAGACAGATTCTACACACACCCAAAGTTCACAGGGCTACATGACCGTGTTGTCGCAGCCCCTAAACTGAGGAACCAACCAACGTCCTTGGGTGTGTGTAGAATCTGTCTGATAACCGGTGTTAATTGTTATGTCTGTATTAGTGTGTGTTATCTGTTTTTAATTCAAGTAAGAAGTGCCGAAGATAATGTCAAGTAGTTCCTACTTTCGCCACCAAATGCTACCACCCACGACACCTAGCTGTGAACTTGGCTACTACTAGATGCCATTGCAACCAGCTACTGGTGACGAACGTTGGAACTTAAGACCATTAATCAAACCTAACCTACAAATTTTGCTTCACACAAGTTAGTAGAAGGTTCTTTTACATGCCATAAATCTATGACATGGGCCCACCGGCTATACTTCCCCTCCGAAGGAAAGCATACTGAGAGATTTTTAACGCTCTTAAAAAATCCGATGACTTCGGCCGGGTTTGAACCCGCGACCTTGTAAGCGGCATTCTACTGTGTATTGTATCATAGTCTTGGACTCTTAAGCGGTCTATAACTGACCCAAATCTTTAATAAAAAATAAATCTTAGCTTTCTAACGGTACATTTTTTCATAGATCATTTCTAAAGTTACTTTCCCTCAAACGTGCGTCCTATTAGTAAACCCATCAACGTAGATTTTCTTTTTCTTTCTATCTCTACTTAGTATAAAACAAAGTCCCCGATTCTTGGATGTCACGGGTAATCTCGAGAACCACTGGATGGATTTTGATGTGGATTTCACCATTCTATAAAGGATATCTCGAGGAAGGTTTCTGTAGAAAATTATTTATTTATGATCAAAGAAAGCCAAGCAGTAACGATTTCAGTGAAAAAGTCGAAAAAAAAACTGGTGTCCGTGCGCTTTTTAAGCTTACGCTGGGCAAACCGTTAAAAATATTTATATACTATGAGTGTACGAATTGTTCAGCATGAAAAGTTCTACCAACAAGTCTGCGAGAGCATATCTCTATCAACAATACATCGCGCACTATAAGTGATTTTACATTTTCATTTCTTCCAACAATCTCCATTCAATTACTAAGGCGACAGTCTTCGAGCTAGCTAGAGGCGAGCCTTTTAACTCCAGTTACAGCCTAGCTAGCGGGCAAGCCTATTTCCCCAGATACAGCCAGCAGCAAACTGTCGAGTCGTGTTGAGTTAAGATTTCAGAGAAGAGTGGTTGTGTTTGGAGTATCCCTGGAAGTGCAACTCGGCTTTTCTTAATTTCGCCTGTGAACATTTTGTTCCGCAAAATACACAGTCAAGTTAAGATTGGACGGAAGGGGGATCATGACGAGACGTAAAACGGATGTAGGTCGCAGTTCATTGACATCGAGAAAGCGCTTCGTAATGCATTCATAAGTGTTCCCAGGCGAAGCTAGTTGGACAATAAACAGTAAAATGACAATTAGGCTGCATTAGAAGCAAGAGGAAGGAGCATGGAAGAACATCTAAATGGTTGCTAGTGCTTCAAATGGAAGAATAAGGATCCTAGGGTACTGGCATATTCTAATAACTGAAAAATCTTGATTACAATTTCTCGCTATAATGTATTTTTCAATATAAAAATCCCCCCTCCTCTTTTTCTTTAAAAAGGTTTCAACGTACAAAGTTAAAATTTTTAGATGTAATTCCCCCTTATATGTGTTAAATTTTAACACATCCCTTTTTTCAAAAATTTACAAAATTTTCCAGATGGAAATGTTCATGAAAGTGCTGTTAAAATTATGCAATTTTAAAAAGATTTGTAAAAATTCAAAAATACATATATTTTCCAAAAGTGTTCGTTAAATTAGGCAGAAAGTCTTGAAGAACACCCCTTTAAATTTTGATTAGCTTCTGTTAATGGTTTGAGGTAATTAGGACGTTGAGAATTAACATTTGCTGTATAGGTCATTCTGCTGGAGCCCCTTAACCTTCCGATAGGTGCGCGTAAGCGGCAGATACGGTAAATAGTTTTCATAACCTGCACCCCGAAAACCTACGGCAGTGGAAATTTCCACACTCGGCTATTTTCCCCTCTTTCTGGACGAGTCCAGTTTCAAACTTTCAAGTCTGTAGGGAACACACTGTTGGCGCTATAACCTCTACCGTGTGTGGCAGATATGCGCGACTTGACTTCTTTTTGTGCTGTGTTACTAGCAGGAAATTACACATTGTTGCCATTTCAGTATTTGTAACGGTGATTAAGATATTTAAGATAATCGCAGTGATAACTATTAAGATTTTTAGACATTTGTCAGTATTTGCTCTGTTATCTGCTTCTTGTAATAATGATTTTCCCCCTTGAAATAATTCAGGGTCTTTCACTCAAAGTGCGGCCGGCCCAGCGCTCTAGGTAGAACGTTCAGCTATAAAGGTTAGACGAGCATATCGCAGCACGCTGCTGTCACAGCATATGTCATAATTAAGATAAGGAAGGAAGTGTTGTTGGATTGATGCTTTGGACTCTCGACCCTAAGCTCAGTGAGCTGCCTCTACGCGCCGCGCTGCCGGCCGCACTTTGAGTGAAAGACCCTGTATTAACATGTAACATTTTGGAAACATTAAATCCATTGTTATGTATAAACATGTAGTCGGACATCTTAGACCTCCCATTTTTATGGCCGGGCAGCGAGATAAACCTAGGTGAGTAACTCTCGCATACGCGAGGACTATTCGTGAACTTTTAGAGCGAAGGTTAAATGAGTAACATAAAAATGAAATTCAACTTTTTTTTTTTTTTTACACGTAGGAAAATAATGTTCTACCTATTGTGGTAATAATAATAATAATATGGTATGGCCTCGGGTGCCTGGTGCAAGCTTTGTTAATTGACACCCAGAGGGTAGCTTGCATGTCGAATTTCGTCGTTCCTTTGAACGCTATGAAAGTCAAGGAGGTTTGATATCTAAACTCCTTGACACCACAGCGCTTTCAAGTAGAGAATGGAGGAACTTTGTGTTGGCAGAAAATCCCGAGATTAATTTTGCCATTGAACATGGCCTACAGAATTCAAATGGGTTCTTTAACATGCCAACAACGTATGACATGAGTGTCGTGATTTTTGTCGCCTTCAAAAATCACTTACCATGACCAGGAGCGAACCTGCAATCTTGGGGTTGGTAGTCCGACACTATAACCACTCACCCACCGTGGCAAGCACCTATTGTGGTGACCAATACCAGTTTTCAGATTAATTGTAGTTCTAAAGAAGTTTTTCCTTTCCAGGTATTAGATCTCTTGGAAGGCCGTCCAATCTATACTCTCCAGGGGCATGAAGGAGCTATCACTGCTGTCACGTTCTCGGCCACAGGGGATTATTTTGCATCGGGTGGTGCGGATGCTCAGGTATGTTATTAACTAGAGCTCAAATTTGCCTTTTTTATTCCTTTGTATGGAGTGTGCTTCTGTATGGATGTGAATCTCAGACGATTCGAGGTCAGGATTGGAAGCGACTTGAAGCTTTTGAGATGTGTGTCTGGCGGAGAATGTTATGGGTTAAATGGATTGAAAACAGGATTAACATCAGCATCCTGCAAAAAATTCAAAGGAAGAGACGACTGAGACCAGCGATCCATAAAAGAAAAGCTAAATTCACAGGCCACATCTTGCGACATAACGCTTTCCTAACTGATCTCCTGGAAGGAAAAATCACAGGGAAGAAAGGCCGAGGACGACCGAGAAAATATTTCCATTAAGACATCACACTAACTCTTCATTATGGTTCCTACTTAGGGTTGCCAGATTTCTAGAATGGAAAAACAGAACACATGTCTCAAAACTGTTTTTTTATTTTTATTTTTTATCAAGGTTGTTAAATGTTGTAGTAAATAATACACATCGTTCCATATCCTTGCCCAGTTTCATTCATCTTCATCCATTCCATCTCCCATCCCGACGCACAGGTCGCCCATGGGCGTCGACTAGAAAGACCTGCACTCGTCCCCTCAGGAGGCCATACGAGAAAAGAATGTGTATAAAATAAACATCACATAATCAAATATACAAAATTATTCATAATGTTGTTGCCCATAATAAATCTATAACACGTACCCATCTATCTGACACAGACATAGAAATCATTTTCTCTTTCAAACCAGCTCCTGTACCCTACCACTCAGTAAGGTGAAGCAACACGGCCGGCGTACCGGTGCCGATGCTATTGGACATCACTAGGGCTCGGATTTTTAGGTAAATAAATATTTTTTTTATGTAAATACATATTTTAAGCATTTTTTCTATAAATACATAAATTCCTGCTTTTCACTTATTAGCACATAAAAAGACATAATATTTACATTTTTTTAAAATTAGTATGCTAGATCTTGCAGTTCATTGCATATTTGTTCTTTGTTACTTCAACGGGGAAGAACCTGTGAGCTGTTTAATGTTCATGCAGAGCGTATGTCAGCTTGCAACTGTGTTATTCTTAACTTGACGCCCCGTACCACTCACTGTGGAAGCCGGGGATTTCCTTGTCCATAACCATATTGAACCACAGGCTAGACTTCCCTCCCCCCGGCTACTTGAAACCAATGTCACTCGCATGCAGTACATTTCTGGCACTGTGAAGTGTAAGGCAGTTCTACGATGCCTAAAGTAAAAACAACTACAAGTTATCGTCTGATGGAGAATTTAAAAATAATGGAGACGTTCTGCTCTGCCAACCATGTGGGAAAGCAAACAAGGCGGAACAGCGATCTCAAGTTACACAACACCTCAAGGGCAAGAAACATATTGCCGCAGTTTCGCGCCTTCAGAATAAGTGTTTCGCGATAATCATCTGTCATTTGTGATGGACAACCTGAAGATGTATCTCGTTGTGTATTGTAATGCTTCAGCAGTCAGTGAGACATAGAATAAATTGCATTTGTGAATACTGCATATTGTTTTAAGGGGCAGAACTATGAGGTCATCTGCCCCTATATAGTCACATTTAAACGAAATTATAATTAAATATTTTTACTTTTTTGCCACATATTTCAGGTATTTTTAATACATAAAAAATAAATATTTTCCCGATTTTTAGCACCTAAAAATCCTAGCCCTAGACATCACTAACAACAATCACGTCAAGCATGGATTGCTCAGGCAGGACATCTGGAAATTGGTGCTAAATTGAATATATTAACAAAAAAAACGGAATATTTGGCGTTCCGTTGAACATTAAAACGGAATGGGGAACAAAACAAGAAAAAACGGAATTGTTCCGGGTAAAACGGAACATCTGGCGACCCTATTCCTACTATGAAATGAAACTTCTTCTTGTTCTAGCCTTCCTGCAGAGCAGGAGCTTCTGCACAATTGCCTCCATCTTGCATAGTCCGCAGCGCCCTGCACAATTGCCTCCATCTTGCATAGTCCGCAGCGTCCTTTACAACATTGGCTGCTCTTATGTCCTCATTGATTTTTTCAAGCCACCACTTCGATGGCCGTACTAGTGGTCGCTTTCCCACTACATCTAGTTGTAGTGCTCTTTTTGCCACTGTGTCCTCGCAACTCCATATTACATGTCCGTACTAAAGCAGGCGAGCTTCCAGCATCTTATCAGGGGTCGATGCAACACCAAGGGTGCCTCTTACATGGACATTGGGTGAAATTGTAGGCCAATGGACCAGCGCAGCATCCTCTTCTCCATGGAGTGCAGCACTTGCTCACATCTGTTGATTACTGGTCAACACTTCCTACAGGTCTGATCACAGTACGGTATACTTTCAATTTCAGCGATCACATAAAACTCCTATCACCTGTCGCCATTTAGCCCAAGCTGTATTTGTTTGCATTTGTACTTCTCTCAATGTGTCTCCTCTGATGTTATCTATGAGCCCAAATATCGGAATCCAGTGATCTTGTTGAGTTTTTGCGTGTCGCACTTGCCAACAAGGCATCATAAGTGTACAGAAGATTCCAGGGATAATAATAATATCGTATGGCCTCGGATGCCGGGTGCAAGCTTTGTTATTTGACACCCAAAGGGTAGCTTGCATGTCGAATTTCGTTGTTCCTTGGATCACTAATCAACTCGAGGAGGTTAGATATCTAAGCTCCTTGAACACTAAAGTGCTTTCTAGTAGAGAAATGAGAAACTTTGTGTTGGCGGAAACTCCCGAGATTAATTTTGCCATTTTGAACACTGCCTACTGAATTCAAATGGGTTCTTTGACATGCCAACATCGTATGACATGTTGTCGTAATTCTTGCCGCCTTTCAAAAATCACTTGCCACGGCCAGGAGCGAACCTGCAAGCTTGGGGTTACTAGACCAACACGTTGACCACTCACCCACCGTGGCAAGCTATTCCAGGGATGTTTGGTCTGGATATCGCAGTTACTATGCCCATACACAAAATGAAAAGAAGCGGTGACAATGCTGAGCCCTGATGAACACCAACGTTGATGTTAAAAGTAGGTGAAATCGCCGCTGCCCACCTTACCCTACTGGTGATGTGGTAAAGAGATTGTTCATATTCAACATATACTGGGGCACTCCTTGGATTCGTAAGGATTGCCATATAAGGTCATGGGGCACTCTGTCAAAGATCTTTTCTAGGTCCAAGAATGCCAGATGTAATGATTTTCTCTTCTCAAGGTGGTGCTCTATGAGCAATCTGACCGCATGGATGGCGTCCACTGTTCCGCAGTCTTTGACAAAATGAAATGAAACCAGGTTCTGCAAACTGAGAACAATTGTTGTGCCTGCTTCAATGCTTATCATTACATATAGTGCGTATATAAGAGCCTATTTTGAACTTTAATAGTGCCTATTTGCTTGCTTATTCCAAGATTATTAGCGCTTATTGCGCCGAGTTCTATTAATAACGCATCCTTCATAGTAATTTTTACACTTGCTTTGATTGTCAGATATTTTCCCCAGTATTTTTGTTTCTTGAATTAGCCACAGAAATACTTTCTCCTCTTTTTCTTTTTCGACCTAGATTATTGCTATCTTCACAATATGCAAAACTTGTTGAACTGTTTCTTCCATTGTTGCTAACATTGGGAGTACAGTCACCATTATTCATAATGTTTCCATAGGAACTTGCATTAAGAAATGGACTTCTATCCAAAATAAAAATAAAATTACTGTCAGTTGCAGGTTGATAACAGGTAACAAAATTCACGGTATTCATAGCATCATCATCATCAGGATATCCTTCCAGGAACGGTGAAAATTCTACAAAACTACTTAAATTAACCAAAATACCTTTTATTTATTTATTTATTTACATACGTTACGCCCTCATTGGAGCGCTTAACCAAAACAAGTATATGCATGTCTCAAAAACAATATTAAAGATTCAGCTTCTTATTTTTCTTCATTTCCCAAAACATTTTTATTCTAGTTGACCTTGCCGCTCTCTCTGCATCGCTTATGGTGTGAGTTTTGCGGGTAAAGGTTTTTAACCCTCCAAGTGATATGAGTCGTTAATAACGACTCATTTATGCCTTTGTGAAATGATAAAGTCGTTATTAACGACTCATTTCTTTAGTGCCGTGTTGCTAGGCAACCATTTCATGAATATCATCGAACTTTGCACTAATCGATAGTTCAGTTCATTGGCTATTTCGATCTACCTTGCTGAATTATCGAATAGTTTTTTTTTTGCTGTCTAAACAAATCTTGGCATCACTCGTTCGAACGCTCCACACGTGCGCCACACCGCGCGACAGCTTCACGCAACCTGGCAGTGTTCTATTGTTCGACTTGGTTAGTTCGTGTTTCAGTCAACTAAAATGTGCGATCCATGTTGTTCTGACGATATTCGCGATATGTTAGAAGAAGATTATGAAGATTATGTCTTCAGTGAAGACCGTGATTTGCCAGGTGACGAAATACCAGAAGCAGTTTCTTTGAGTGGTGACTCGTCTGAAAGTGATGATGAGTTTGTACATTCCGATGGTGGTGAGTCAACTACTGACAGTGATTCTAGTGTACCAGACTCTTCTATTCCCCTTGTACATAGATTACCCCATTCAAATTGGGTTCGTGTTCTACCACCTGAACCAGAACTAAACATTGAGAATGAATTTACTGCGAGGAATGTTGGCATAAAAAGCTGCCCTCCCAGAAACTCCAGACCCATAGAATACTTTTACTTATTTTTTACTAACTTCATCTGGGAGTACCCAGTGATGAGGACAGCATGGAAGGAAAGGAAGACCCCAGAGGACTGGAAAAAAGGAATTATTGTCCCGATCTTCAAGAAAGGTAGTAGAACAGATTGCAGAAACTATCGGGGAATAACACTGATGAGTCATTGTGCAAAGATCTTCGAGAAAGTTTTGGAAAAGAGAATTAGGACAAGGATAGAAGGAGGGATGAGGGAAGAACAACATGGCTTCAGAGCAGGAAGGTCCACAGTGGATTTGATTTTTGCTGTAAGGCAGTTACAAGAACAGCACTATGAGTATGGAACAGATCTACTGATGGCCTTCCTGGACATTGAGAAAGCATATGACAGTGTATGCAGAAACAACGTATGGAAGTCCCTGGAGGATAGAGGAGTAGAGAAATGGACTATAAGGAGGATAAAGGAGATGTACTAGGGAAGCGTGAGCTGTGTGAAAGTGGGAGGAGAGAGATCGGGCTGGTTGGAACAGAGAAACGGCCTGAGACAAGGAAGTGCACTGTCACCGTTACTTTTCATTGTGGTGATGGATGACATAATGACCCGAGTGGCACAAGTAATTGGGGAAGGAAAGATGAAAGCAATGGTGTTTGCAGATGATTTGATGATTTGGGGAAACAAGGAGGAGGAGGTACAGGAACAGTTGGACGTGTGGGAAGGAATAATACAAGGATATGGGATGAAATTTAGCATAAATAAGAGTGAGATGGTGATCACAACAAGGAAGAAGGAAAGAACCACAACGGGAATAACAATTGGTGGGGAACAGCTGAAGAAAGTGGAGAGTTTCAAGTATCTGGGAAGCCTGATACAAGATAATGGAAGAAACGATAGAGAAATAAATGAGCGGGGGAGGCAGGCAGAAGCATTTCGGAGGAGTGTGAAAAGCATGTTATGGAGCAAGGATGTCCTTCAGAACAGCAAAAAGATCATGTCGGACGTACTATGTCCCTATCCTGACGTATGCCTCGGAGACCTAGGCTATGAAAGGAAGGGAGAAGAGCAAAATACTGGCCAGTGAGATGAGGTTCTTGAGAAGCAGTATTGGAGCTACAAAGATGGACAGAATAAGAAATGAGAGGACCAGAGAATTAATGAAGGAGGAACCATTACAGGATGGTATAGAGATCTAGACTTAGATGGTATGGACATGTAAAACGAATAGAGGAGAAGAGGATGCCCAGGAGAGTACATGAGACGAAGTGGGAAGGAAAGAGACCGAGAGACAGGTGGCTGAAGGGGGTGGAAGAAAGCGTGAAGAAGAGAGGAGAAGACTGGACAAGGGTGGAGGCTGAGAGATGGTGGGAAGACAGAAGACGTTGGAGAGGCTTGTGTTCCAAACAGACCCGGCCAGTGGCTGGAAACTGTGCAAGATGATGATGATCTGGGACATGTTGGTAAGAGAAACTAATGCCTATGCCGACAATGTTCTAAAAAACAAAAGAGAATCAGGTGACTTGAAACAATTTTCCCAGCTTCAAAAGTGGGTTGATGTAACTAGATCTGAGATGAAGAAATATGTTGCATTGATCTTGAATATGGGTTTGATTAGGATGAAAAATGTTGTTGATTATTGGAGTACGAAGAAAAATAGATACATTGCCTTCTTTTCCAACACAAACATTGCCTTCTTTTCCAACGCAATGTCCATAAATAGATTTCAACTTATCAGCTCAATGATCCATCTCAGCTCGAAAGAAGCAGTACCACGTAACCACGCAGACTATGACCCTTGGTACAAAATTAGGGCATTTTATGACTACATAAATAAACAACTAAAAGAATTGATGAATCGCTCATTGGAATGAAAAATCGATGTGTGTTTATTCAGTATATGCCGAACAAAAAGCACGCTAGATACGGTATTTAAAAAAAATTGAATTATGTGGTAGCGATTGAAGCTATATTATGCATATAGCTTTATATAGTGGCAGAGGCTTCCTTTCTGTAGGAGATGATCCTTTTACTCAGAAAGTGGTTATGGATCAACTAAAAAAATGCAATCTACTGAATAAGGGTTATCATATTTTTACCGACAACTTTCATACAAAGTTACCGTTGGCCTGCGTATTACTAGGGGGGAAAAACCTTTCTTACTGGCACAGTAAATAAGAATACTAAAGGCTTATCAAAAAAGGTAATCCAAGCCAAATTAGGTGCTCAGAAAATTATTTACTATAGGCAAAACAAAGTACTGTTAGTGGGGTATGAGCAATAAGTAAACAGAAAACCAGTGTACCTCGTAACAACCGGTTGTCATGCAGAAGATAGGATGATAACCAGCAGGAAAGGAAGCAGGGCAGTGAAACCAGTGGTAATTAATAAATATAACTTAAAAATGGGGGGTGTTGATAACAGTGACAAAAGCATTTATCATCTGTCCTGTAGCAGAATCAGTAAAAAATATTGGAAAAAAATATTTTTCAATCTTCTCGACATCGCTATATTTGATGCGTTTGTTTTGTATTCTAAGAATACAGATAAGCCTATAGACCGAGATGACTTTGTGGACTGCATTGTACTAGATTTAGCAGATGGAATTCAGCCTGAACATCCAAGACTTATGCCCGTTGCTCACGGTAAAATGTTTCTTAAAATTTATTTTACAACTAATTTTATAAAAATTTGACGAAAGCAAGCTGTGTTGTTCACAGTAAAATTATTTTATAAAATCCGTGGATGTATCAGGATCGCCATCTACCGATAAACTTCTGAACCAAGAATCAGCTGTTCAACACACATTGGTTTGAGAGTATGGCTCCAACAAACAAAGCAAGCATTGCAAAAATTGCTGCTTAATTTAGCTACAATTAAATGTCGTACAGTGGTAAAAAAAGGAAGAAAAGAAATGCTAGGAAGTCCTGGACTCGGGAATGGAGAAGAGAAGAGTAGAGGAATACTCTCCTTGGTCGAAAATGAGTTGAGGGTAGAAATCAAAATTCATATAGGAATTTTCTAAGAATGGAGGAAAGCAGTTTTAAAAAACTCCTAGCTATATCCAGTAAATACAGAACGTGTCATATTATTATAAGAAGTGGGATAAATATTTAACTATTTAAATTCTAATAGTTATCACGAATGGTATCCGTCCATGGTTACAGTATTTAGGGAAAATAAAAATTTTAAATGGGAGAAAACACAAAACAATGTTGCAATATTGCTGTACGATGTAAGGAGGCAATTATAAAATAATTAAAAGGAAGTAAAAATTTCCGCCCCTGGATAGCCTTGAACCCGGGATCTTCTGATCAGCAAGCGAGCGCGATACCACTAGCACACTTTTCCAACTGACGATACAGCAATTTGTTGCACTTCTTATCAGCGCGTATGGTTAAATATCCAATTATTACAATTATATCTTAAATATTGATTGGAATTAATTCATTCAGTACCACGCATATTTTCAAATGTACTTAAAGCAAGTTTCATGACCGCTTTGCGTTAATTATGCGAATCGACTGTAAATTTTACCCCCAAACGACAACCGTCCTCCATGTTTTATTTTCGAAGAGTTTGTTTACAAGCGAGCTTCACAATCTTCTCACCACGTGGCGCCAGCATCATCTTCATGTCAGCTTCCCTGATTGGTTCGTTTCGTAAAATTAATTTTACGGAATAGAACATGTCCTATTTTATGAAACGTTTTATTAAAGGTTTTATAAAACTTGAATTTGACCGTGAGCAACATAAATTTTATAAAATTAAATTATTGTACAATAAATTTGAAGGAAAATTTTACCGTGAGCAACGGGCATTAGCCAACAAGATGAACATTGTATTCAACATTTACCAGGGCGAAAAGAAAGATTATGCGTAGTTTGTTCGGAAGATCCTGCCATAAAAAGAAAGCGAAGCAACTTCTGGTGCCCTAAGTGTAATTGTGGCATTCATCCTACTTGTTACCATAAGCTGAAACACTTCTACAGGCCCATAGTAAAGGGGAGGAAAAGAAAACTCCTGCAAGTGACTCGGACTAAAGAAGAGGAGATGTACATTGTTTTAGTTTTTTGTACATAACTTTTTGTTCTTTAGTTTTATAGTAAATATGTGCTCTTAGTCTTTTGTTGCTAACAAAATGGAAAACATTTTAGACATTTACCTTTTGTTTCCTTCTTTTGTAGTTTTGAAGCTACTGCAGTATAAAGTTGAAAAATTGTTTTTTCAAAAGTGAAAATTTGTAATTCATCACCTCCAATAAAATGGAATCAAGATATGTATCCAATATTATAACATAATCACATACTCTAGTTTATACTGAACAAAAATATATGTAATATGATATATTTTACTGTCATTTATGTATTTTTATGAATTTAAAAAAAACTTGTACAAAGACGTTAAAGTCGCTCATCACTTAACAGGCTTTTAGTTATCACTTGGAGGTTTAAGGGAAGTCGGATGTTCTTGTTTTTCAAGATATTCTTCTGATCTTTGTTAGCAATTTGGGACATTGTCAAGCCGAGTTCATCCAGATCATTTTGAATTTCCATAAACCAAGAGTTCTTTGTTTTACTTTTGAAAAAATAATTAAATAATACTTTTAATTGTCTGGCATCCGGCGGGCGTGTTATGTTATGCTAATTCCGGCCGCTCCTTCCGGAGCCTTGGCGAAATTTCTCCACGCAGTACGGTTCCTGGCCATTCTCTTCACTTGACTCCAGTTCTTGCCCACCTCTGCAATTTCATTTTCGATAGTTCTCTTCCAGGTCTTCTTAGGTCGACCTCGCTTCCTGGCGCCTTGAGGATTCCAGTCTAGCGCCGCCCTCTCAATAGCTCCGTCCGCCTTCCTTAGTGTGTGACCAATCCAGCGCCATTTCCTCTCCTTGATCTGGATGTTAATCGGTTGTTGATTGGTGATGGTCCAAAGATCTTCATTTGAGATTATGTCCGGCCACCTCACATTCATGATGCGACGCAGACATCTGTTAATGAACACCTGTAGCTGGTTGTTGATTGGTTTTGTGACTTTCCATGTTTCACAGCCGTAGAGAAGAATCGACTTTACGTTGCTATTGAAAAGCCGGAGCTTGGTCTTCCTGGAAATGTTTCTATTTCTCCAGATGGGGTAGAGCTGGACAAAGGCACCATTTGCCTTCCTGATACGGCTTCGAACATCTTTCTCTGCTCCCCCATCATTTGTGACTATACTTCCAAGGTAGAGGAAGGACTCAACTCGCTCAATGTCCTTTCCGTTGACTGTCAAACTAGTCGTGATGTCAGAATTTATCCTCATCTCTTTGGTCTTGTTGGTGTTGATCATCAGTCCTGCACGTTCTGCTTCTCTCTGCAACCTCCCCAGCTTATCTTCTATGTCTCGGTACCGTTGTGCCATAAGACAAATGTCGTCTGCGAAATCCAGATCTTCAAGCCTGTCATTTAAACCCCATTGAATACCCCTCTTCCGTCCTCCCATTACCTTCTTCATCACACTATCCAGGACCAACAGGAACAGAGTGGGGAAAAGGACACACCCCTGTCTCACTCCGGAACTGACCTTTATCTTTTCTGTTAATTTGCCTTCGTGAAGAACCTGGCTTTCATACCCTTCGTACATCTCTTCCATGATTCTGATGATCTTTGTTGGAATTTTATATTCCTCGAGGGTCTTCCACATGATTCTTTGATTTACGGAGTCGAAGGCTTTCTCGAAGTCAACAAATGTGAGGTAAAGGGTATTCCGCCACTCCACACTCTGCTTCAGGATGATTCGGAGGGTGTTGATGAGATCCACACAGCTGCGATGTTATCGAAATCCAGCCTGTTCCTTCCGAAGCCTTTTTTCTACGCAGTCTTTTATACGATTCAGGATGACTCTCGCCAGCACTTAGCTTGGAATGGACAGCAAGGTGATACCCCTCCAGTTGTTACAGTTTGTGGTGTCCCCTTTCTTCGGCAACTTGACTATCAACCCCTTCTTCCAGTCGGTTGGTATTTTCTCCTCCTTCCAGATCTTCTCCAACAGCGGGTGCAGCAGATCGATCGTAATATCCAGGTCTGCTTTCAGTACTTCCGATGGGATATTATCCAGACCTGGTGCCTTCCCGCATTTCATCTGTTTCAACGCTGTCCGTATTTCGCCCCGAGTTGGGGAGTCGAGGCTGATGCTTGGGTCACTTTCTGCTTCCTCTTCATCTTCTCGCTGCTTACTTTCTGGTCCTCTATCTCTATTAAGAACCTCTGCAAAGTGTTCTCTCCATCTTGTCAGCTGCTGTTCACACGTCGTGAGGATCTCGCCCGTCTTGCTCTTCACAGGCCTAGTTTTATTAAAACCTTTCTTCGAAAGCATCTTTGTGATGCCATAGAGCTCCTTAACGTCCCCCCTTCTTGCCGCTTCTTCTCCTTTCTCCGCCTGCTCATCAATCCACCTCCTATGATCCTTCCGTACACTCCTCTTTACCTCCCTGTTTGCTGTTGAATACTTTGCTTGTGTGAGAGCCTTCTGCTGCCTAGTCTTGCAGGTGTTGAGCTTGGCCTTAATCTCCTTCCTATAATTTATCTTGTCCCAGGTCTGATCGGATATCCATTCTTTCCGCAGATAGTTCTTGTACCCGAGCTGCATCTCACTGGTTTCCACGAAGATATTCTTTACCTCGCTCCACACAGCCTCCACGTCCTTCTCTGTCTCGGAGTCCAACACCTGGAATTTATTTCTGAGCTCCAGTTTAAATTGGTCCAATCTCTGCTGGTTCTTAAGCTTGCCCACATCAAACTTGTTGTGCCGAGTGTTAAACTTTCGGCGGACTGCGATGATCTTCATGCGGAAGTTGGCAACCACAAGATGATGGTCACTACCAACGTCCGCTCCTCTCTTATTCCTAACATCTTCCAAGCTTCTTCTGAACCTCCTGCTCACCGCGATGTGATCAATTTGATTTTCTGTGACTTGATCAGGAGACACCCAGGTGACCTTGTGGCACCGCCTATGAGGAAATATCGTGCCACCCATCACCAAATCCTGACTGGCGCAATATTCCGTAAATTTCTCCCCATTGTCCTTCATCTCACCAAGGTCATGTTTACCCATGATCTGCTCCAACCCCTCATTGTTTGAGCCCACCTTCGCGTTGAAGTCTCCCATAACAATGAGAATGTCCTTCTTACTTGTTTGTCTTGTGACATCTCGCAGCATTTGGTAGAATTCTTCCTTCTTCTCTGGCTCCGATTGTTCTGTAGGCGCATAGCATTGGATGATGATCACATTCCTGATCTTTGTCTTGAACCTAGCAAACATGAGCCTACTAGAAATTGGCTTCCACTCCATAAGGCTTCTCTTTGCATTTCTGTTGAGCAGCAACCCCACTCCATCCCTGTGTTCTTCATCATCGCCCCCAGAATAGAGAAATGTAATTCCATCTGTTGTCTGTATTTCACCAAATCCTGGCCACCTCACTTCACTCAATCTTAGGATATCCAGCCCATAGTTCTTCATCTCCCGTGTCACTTGTTTCAGTCTGGTTTTCTCCATCAAGGTCCTCACATTCCAGAAACCGATTTTTGTAGCCCTCTTCATGCCAAAAGTCGTCATCAGGTTATCCGTCCGGTTTTGTAATTTCGCTTCAGTTTCCGTAATCAGATTATTTAAGAGGAGCGAGTGATTAACCCACTGCCTCCGAGTGCCTTGGAGGGGCTGCCACCTTAAGCCTGAGGCACCAGGCTGATTTTCTGTCAGGGTTTCTTCCCTTAGCCTTTGAAGAACCCACTCCAAACTACAAGGCAGCAGTTGTTTCACCAGAGCCCCGTTAGCCGTAATTTCTTCAGGGTTCCTATAGGGCCTTCACAGCTACCGTAGCGGTCTTGAGGCACACAAAGTCCCCACTGTACTTCACCCCTACAGGCAATCCCCTACTTAATTACGTTGCCCATCTCCCACGACGAGGACGAGGGGTTGGATTTGTGGGAGACGGCAGGCGTGAGATACGACAAAAAAAAGAAATTCGCCTTTTTCGCATAGTATCGACTATAGACTCAGTTTCTTTATAAACCACTTCATTTGGTAATAGACGCCATTGACCATCCACCTGATGTTTTTTTATTAATTACAAAATACATTTTGTAATGATGATTAATAATTGTAGTAATTGATGTTTTCTCCTCTGCTGTGTATAACCCGCATACCAACCCCTATCTGGAGGATAGAGGAGTAGAGAAATTTACTATAAAGAGGATAAAGGAGATGTACAAGGGAAGCGTGAGCTGTGTGAAAGTGGGAGGAGAGAGATCAGACTGGTTGGAACAGAGAAACGGCCTGTAACAAGGAAGTGCACTGTCACCGTTACTTTTCATTGCGGTGATGGATGACATAATGACCAGAGTGGCACAAGTAATTGGGGAAGGAAAGATGAAAGCAATGGTGTTTGCAGATGATTTGATGATTTGGGGAAACAAGGAGGAGGAGGTACAGGAACAGTTGGACGTGTGGGAAGGAATAATACAAGGATATGGGATAAAATTTAGCATAAATAAGAGTGAGATGGTGATCACAACAAGGAAGAAGGAAAGAACCACAACGGGAATAACAGTTGGTGGGGAACAGCTGAAGAAAGTGGAGAGTTTCAAGTATCTGGGAAGCCTGATACAAGATAATGGAAGAAACGATAAAGAAATAAATGAGCGGGGTAGGCAGGCAGAAGCATTTCGGAGGAGTGTGAGAAGCATGTTATGGAGCAAGGATGTCCCTCAGAACAGCAAAAAGATCATATATCGGACGTACTATGTCCCTATCCTGACGTATGCCTCGGAGACCTGGGTTATGAAAGGAAGGGAGAAGAGCAAAATACAGGCCAGTGAGATGAGGTTCTTGAGAAGCAGTATTGGAGCTACAAAGATGGACAGAATAGGAAATGAGAGGACCAGAGAATTAATGAAGGAGGAACCATTACAGGATGGTATAGAGAAATCTAGACTTAGATGGTATGGACATGTAAAACGAATGGAGGAGAAGAGGATACCCAGGAGAGTACACGAGACGAAGTGGGAAGGAAAGAGACCGAGAGGAAGACCGAGAGACAGGTGGCTGAAGGGGGTGGAAGAAAGCATGAAGAAGGGAGGAGAAGACTGGACAAGGGTGGAGGCTGAGAGATGGTGGGAAGACAGAAGACGTTGGAGAGGCTTGTGTTCCAAACAGACCCGGCCAGTGGCTGGAAACTGTGCAACATGATGATGATGACTTGTATAGTAGAATTCCAGTTGTGTCCGCAATAATACGTGTGAATACAAATACAAAAATGCCAACCCCACGCATACTACTCATCAATAAAATAATCTTCATCCAGATCAATGGGTTTTGCCAGACCAATAATTGCTAGGTAGCATGGCCCTGCAGCACACAAAATGGTATGAGAGACACGGTCCTCCTCTCGATTTCTTCCCTAGGATCTTGCCCTCGAGGACAATCCAAAGAAAGGTGCGATGCCGTAAGACGTGTCCAAGAATTTTAGTTTTCCTCTGCTCTAAGGAATAGAGTAATGTCCGTTCCTCCTTAACCCTGCGTAGGGCGCGGCTGATCTGACAGGCACAGGTTTTTTTTTGTGCCTTCCCGCAGCGTGCCGAGCGTGACCCTTCCCTCCCAGTAGTTGCCTAACTTTGGTGGCTGGTTCCAACCCCTATGGTCACTTTGTCTCCAGGCGTCAAGGAAGTGCGTCACATGTTTTGATCTGACAGGCTCACCGCGCCCAATTACGTCGCAAATCCAAGGTTTGTATTTTTTCACTTTTGATAGCAAATTTGATAGCTGATGATCGTCCAACATCACCCCCAGCCCTCCACAAGAGGTCCAGATGCTGTGATTGCACCGTGGATACAGGAATACACCGGCTCATGAACTATTCCTGTGTGAAATGCAACCGAGGAATATGCCTTCCTCATGCGAAACCATTCTGCGCAACGCTCTTCAGGCTGCTCTTGCGATCCCACAGCGGCTTTGATAGATGACGACTCAGACTGGTTTTTGTCCCCGCACATCTCAACTTCATGCCTGACCCATTTTTGGAACTTTTTTTTATGGATAAAAGGTCGCATTTTGATTTATATTCATATCCATGATATGCAAATTCTGCATTTTGACTTGTTTTGGTTTTTGTACCAAAATAAATACTAAGAATTTTTAAAAAATTGATTTTATATTTTTCCCTTATTGTCAACATCCTAAAGATGATATGTAAATTTTGGTTTAATGTAATACGTCGTTTTGGGGACTTGATGTTTTTTTAGCATAGTGTGCCTTTGAGGCTCACGGAGCCCTATGCAGGGTTAATGTCTTCCAAGATTTGTTCATTAGTGTTCATTTCCCCTTGGCTGCGAGGCTCAGCTGTAACGTTTTTACTTGTTGTGCCCAAGATTGCAGGATCGAATCCTGGCGCAGTCAGCTGGCATTTGAGGGTGCGCAAATATGAGGTAGCCATTTCAGTACATTTACTGACACGTTAAAGATCCCCTTCGAGAAAAAAATTCCGGCACCCCAGTTTCTGTAAAAGCCGCGGCAGTTAAGGGGGACGCAAAACAAACAGCATTATCAGATAGCATTACTTCTTTTCCCTCGAACTCATCCTTGTCAGTCTTCTCCAGAACCACATTTCAGCAGCTTCTGGTCTTGATTGTGCTTGTTTTCCCAAAGTCCAGGTTTCACACCCGTAAGCTAGCACACTCCAAACATAAGTTTTAATAAATTTCTTCCTGGTTTCAATTCCTATGTGCTTTGAAACTTCTCTTTTCATATATTGTTTTTTTTTTTTTTTTTTTTAATAGTTAAACTTATCTTCTTTCTTATGTTGATTGAAGTCAACCAACAACAACACCACAGTTAGGTGCTCAATATAACTAATCTCTTTTCATACTTATAATCGTTGGGGTGTATATAGCGTTGGGCACGCAAGGAATATAAGACAAACAATGCCTTTATTACCTTTTTGATGTACATGTAAGCTTGCTTCCAACCTGAATCTCTTCCACAGATTGTCAACATATAAGCAGGATTCCACTACCTGCATCTCTTGTACATTGTCCAGCACAACTTCTTAATCTTCAATCCAAAAATAACCAACTGCCAGACCCTTTTCTAAAAAAACATCACTTAATCTCTCTTCATCTAAACCATTTTCCCAACACCAATCTCCAGACCAGAGAGACCAATTCCCACATCACATTTCATAAAACACAGCTACCATTTTGTATATACTCAACACTATCAATAATTCATTCCCATGGCAACCTTGCCCTAAGATCAAGGCACACCTTGCCATTAGCCAAGGCCACCTGGTCCACCCACTGCCTGACCACCACCAAAGAATCTCAAGGCACGAGACATAAGATTCTCTGCGGTGGCCTACCTATAAGTGGCCATGGCTGGCAACCAGATAAAATTAAAAATAAATAAATACAAGCAGGCTCTGTAACCTACTTAAAAGTTCGGTTACAGCTTATAAATATAAATTTAACAACTAAATCTTTTATTTTATAATTCTTCTTCTTCTTCTTCTTTCGTTATGGCCTCTCTGCGACCATGTGCAGCTCTGCCATGGTTTGGGTCTACTTCCTTTTCTCCTCCCAGAACCTCTTCATCCACTGTCTTCTCTCCCGTTCTTCCTCGGAAATACTTGGTGTCCTCTTTTCTTGTCTTCCCCATTGATGATTCAAAATCCTTTTATTGTATCTATCTATGTCAGTCAGTTCCGGTATATCAGTTAGTGCATATTCATTTCTCCATTCCTTCCACCTTCTCACATCTTGTGGGACGTGGGTTGGCGACCACGGGGCCCCAGCTGAGTCTGGCATTGCTTCCACTTACTTATGCCGGGCTCCTCTCCGTCTTCTTTCCTATCGACCTCACTTGGTCAACTCTTGTTTTCTTCCGACCCCGACGGTATTAGGGTATCCGAGGCCTAGGGAGTCTCTTCCTTTCCCGCCTTAATTGGTCCTTGTCTCATCTTTTCCGATACCCTCCTTCTGCGAGGGGTCAGCCTTCTTTTTCTTTTCATGTTATCTCCTGCCTTCTGCTCAAGGAGGAAGGGTGTATGTAGCCGCACCACTTCTGGTGCACCCTGGATATTGCTACACCCTCAGGGGCTCACGGCTGGTGAGTTCAGGAGTTGGCGACCCCGAGGGATTCCTGAGCTGGGTCCGGTTTTCCTCCTTTTATCTATTACCTCTGGGGCGGACCCTCTCCTCTTTCACTTTCCAATCTGCCTTTCATGGCTCTCCTTCCTTCCAAGTCCCTCAGTCCTCATTCTTCGAGGGTTGAGGGCATTTCTTTTCCTCCTGTCCTTTATTTGCCTTATTCTCCTTTTGTTTTCCATTTCTTCTTCTAGTATATAAGTTAGTAGTTAGTTTTAGTTATAGTTTACGCTTCATTATCGTCTTCACGATCACCCAAACCTTTGGGGGCCGATAACCTAGATGTTAGGCCCCTTAAAACAACAATATCATCATCATCATCAGCATTCCTACTGTTTCATTCTAGTGTTGGATTTTTGCTTTTATGCATTTTTAAAAATAATTCTTCACCTATCGTATCTTGAGTTTACTTGCCTGTACTTCAGTGCTGACAATTTGTGCTTAGTTTTCCTTCAGAAGAAATACACCATATTAAAATAACATTTTTATTCCAGCTCCTGGTGTGGAAGACAAATTTCGATAGAGCAGATATTCTCAAAGAGTACCCTGAGTATGAACACTCGGTTATGAAAGAATCCTTCTCGGAGTTTGTTGCTTCAGAACACCAAGTGGATGAAAGGCCTAAAGTCTCCAAAGAGCTTCAAAGACCTGAAGTTCAAGTAAGTTGTAAAGTAATGCAAAGTATTGTGACCGAAATCCACCATGTTGGTGATGTTTAATTGCCGAGATTCGCAAAGCAACCTTGGAAGTATTTGATGAATGTAACATATTGTATTGTATTCCAGCATGTGCTTGTAGCAGACCCAGAGCTAAAGAAACATTCTTCATAATTATTCTAGCTGATAAATGGACCTATCCTTTTGGCATTGAGCTAAAATTTAGCACAAGCGAGAGTCGGACATCTTCAACTCCTAACGGCTTTGACAAGTCGTGACGCAATAGATGAGGGGTGGAAATTTCTCCACGCACCGCTATGAATCAGGTGACTAGGCAGCGTGGACTCTGTCAGTTCTAGAACACGGTCATTCGAGAATTCTTTTTCACTGGCTAAACTCATGTGTGCGCGAAGATGAGGTTTTCTAATACGTGTGGAAAGCGTGCGTTTGCACTATTTAACTAACCATCACAATCTGGCTGGTGATACGCCGATACTTATAATAATTTCTTTACCAGTGTTAAGTAAAGTAAAGTCAGTGTTTCCTACAAGTGGCAGAAATACTGTAAGTAAGAATTATAATATTATTCAGCGGACACATTCACAGCACCATTAGCGGACTGGAAATATATTCACCGTAGAATGCAGGCCAGTAGACATTGATATACAACTTGTTGCAGCGCATAACATATGACAGATCTCGTCATATTATTCTGCCAGGCACACAGATATACAATGTTGAACTTTCTTTTTCGACACGAAGCTGTACTACATGTAACAGAATAAGATCAATATTTAATTGGATTAATAGCAAGTGCATTCATGAATAATGAACAATATTGCAATTACACCACCTATTCCACACTGATAAAATAGTCGGAACATTTCACCATCAGTGGCGTACAACCAATTTAGATTTAAGGGGTTGTATGAAGTCATCCACAATGCCACTTGTAATTAAGAACAGTAACATGGAAACACTAATAAAGACTTTATTACTATTCAAGATGATAGCTTAAGCCATCAACAGGGAAGCTTAATGACCAGGATGAATCCGAGTTCTGGGGGACCGAATTCACGTTAGATCAGACGTCACGACGATGGATGCATTACAAGAGTATCGTAAGCGGCGATCTTGCAAAATTAAGTATAGGACCAAGATTAACCACGTCGTGGGAAATCACATAGGCAACACATTCTCCGTAACCCTGAGCATGCTTTCAGACCACTTGTCTGAAATTATATGACAAGCCATTACCATGTTATCATAATGTTCTCTCTTCCAGGTGACTGATATATTTCGAATGAATTCCCAAACTAAAGAGCAAATAATGTATGGATATTAAGAGTAATTTCACACATATATGTAAGATATTTAACAAAATGTTTTATGGTTGGATTCCATTTTTTTTTTTTTTATAAACTTATTCTAAACTTAGTTTCGTTCTTACTCATGGCGTATTATACCTTTACGGCGGTTGCAAGCGGAACCTTAAACTTTTTGCAGAGCTAATTTTTGAAACTTGAGAATTAATTCTTGGTACGGTAATTATCATCTGGATTCATGATGTGTGATCCTAAACTCTACAGTAATTAATTCAGATTGTATAAAAATACGAAGCCGATAATAATCGTAGACATTAAGAGATTCTGACCAGTCTTATTATTGCCACTTAAGGATTACTTGACATTATGTCAAAAGGATTTTGGAAATGGTTTTTGAATAAAGCACTATTATTAATTAGTTGTAGACACTTTATAGTGGTCTAAGAGCAGCAACTGTTGGAAATGAGATATTCCATTCCAACGCTTTAATAAATTAATAATTAATGAATTTCTTCGATGATATTAATGTTTGTGATTATGCCAGGATGCAGGGTCTATGCAGTCCTAGGTCAAATGAATTAGTATGTGCTTTATTATAGTAATTATATTTATATTTCCAACTTTGGGAAATAGTGCAATGACAGGTTTGTTTTTTTCTGTTTTTTTTTTTCGACCAATTTATCGTCATTTTGTGCTCTGTTGTTAGGGTTTAATGAGCTGGTCAATTCAATTTAATAACTATGCAGATCTTAGGCAATTCTACTGTATTCCTATATCTTTGAATGTAACTGTTACATCATCGCAATCTGAACAATTTAATTTCTCCCATAAGCATATGTTGAATCCAATTTCTTATTTGAGAATGATTTGAGTGATTAGAATTCCCCTGTAAACCAATGTTTTGAGAAATCACGATAGATTAATGCTACTTTGAGCTGAGATGTTTTCCATAAGAAAACTTGGAATTATTGTGGTGATATAATGATAATAATCATTTATTTGTCTATAATTAATTTAATCCAATTAATTAATTAATTAACGGTCATTAATGTCAATCTAATATATGTAAATATCAGGGATGTGTATAATTTGTGTGTGAATTATTAATTTAGTCTGTTTTATGGGAAGAAAAAAAATGTTTAATTTTTTTTTTCTACAAAGCTGAAACTGATAGTGAAGTGTTTTTTTTAAATTCATATTCAGCTAAACAACGAACTCTCGTACTATGATTAATTTTATTTTGTGAGAACTTCCCATTTAAGTGAAATGGGACAGCTCAACGGCACAGATGGACATTATGGATACTTGTATCCCAACCTAAAGATTTGCCTTGAGTAATAGGAGTGTTCATATCTTTCTTTTGTCCGTCTGCTCTAAAATAAATTTAGGATCTCGATTTTAACAAGTTCTAATTATTCCTGTACTTTGGAACTTCTCCCGTGTCAGTGATTCTTTTTCTTGTTTGTGAGGTATTTGTCCTGTTGAACCTTGCATGCCTATCCCTTTAAACGTCCCGAGATATTCGATCTCTTGCCTGTCCGAGCTAGTTGTTTTGATTTGTTTTGTATTGGACAAATATTTCCAGGACTTAATTTTTTCTATCGCCTGTGTCCCTTCTCGTTGAAATCGCCGGGCCAACGTGATGTCGGGGAAACGGGCACAGCGATTTGGCGCCCAACGTGGGGAAACGTTACGTTAGGCAGCAATTTGATGCCGAGCGTGATTAGCTCGACGGTTTGGTAATTTTTTTTTCAGTCCATTATTTTTGGGATAGTTGAATAGTCAGACGAGTTGTGATATCTAGCAATGTCATTGAATCGGGATTTTTTAAATTCAAATCTAGATGTTGTTTGTTTAACTTATCAGCTAAAGATAAATGTCAGGATAATTGGAGGTTTGAGAAATCGTTGTGCTGGATTTGTTAGATGTAAAACATGTTTGGAATTCATTCGAATATATTCAGTCTCATGGTCTTGGTTCGTCATCCTACTATTAAGTTTCCCTGGTCTTAAGTATATTTATATATTTGTGTAATTATAATGACTGGTGCAGCAGAAGCAGAAGGACCCCAGGGCATTCTTGCTCAAATCCAAAGGGGCTTTGACAGACTGTATGAGGATTTGAATGTGTTAAAGAACACTTTGGCTGCGGATAAACAGGAACTTAAAGATAGTTTAGCTACTGATAGCAGGAACTGAAAGATAATTTGGCTGCTGATAAGCAGGAACTTAATGCATGAATAACTACATTAAATGAAAGTTTAGCTACTGGTAAGCAGGAACTAAAAACCGATATTGACAATTTATCAAGCAAAGTGCGGTTGATTAAAGATGATACACAGGATATTCATGCTGATATATTAAATGTAAGGACTGATATATTAAAAGCCAATATGGAAATAGAAAGTATTAACTATTCTATAATAGATATTAAATCAGATATTCAGTCCTTAAATACAGATACTCAAATGGTATCTAGCGATGTAAAGAGTTTAGATGTCCGTTTGCAACCGCAAATTGCGCAAGTGCAGGCAGATGTTGAAAAAAGTAATTCAGCCTTAGACAAAAAGTTAGATGCTTGTGATACAAGACTTACCCATAATCTCAAAGTTCTTAGAAAGGAATTGCATACCCACGTATCAGGTCAAGTTAACGCTGTCAAGACACAATTTGTAGACAGATTGCAAGGTTTAGAAAAGAAGTTAACCGACAATTTAGATGGTTTAAGTAATGATTTATCAGAACATAATGAGAGGGTACAGCAGAAAAATGAAACAGTAGTTAAGAATTTGCTAACAGTCACTGACACTAATTCTACGGAGATAGCAGATATCAAAGAGAAAGTAAACCAGCTAACAGAGAAATGTAACAACGATTTCGAGCACGTGCGTAATGAGCTACAGACACAGATGAGGAATAGTGTAATTATTACAGCGGCAGATATGGAAAATAAACGCAAGTTAGAGCACGACATGACCACAATTCGGATATCGAATCAGGAAACCGAACAATGCAACATGAAAAATAATGTTAGCCACACTTATGAGCAACCAGGACAAATATTACAATCAGACAGTCCCAATGTTTTAAGAACATCAGATAGTCCTAATGCTTGTGGAACGTTAGATACAGAAGGGAATACAGCCAATTCAACTACGAAGGGACACGTCGCAATAATTCGAAACATTGATGATCGACCATGCAAGTTTAATGGGGGTAATAACTTGACAAGCCTCCGTGGCTTAGGCGGCAACACGCCGGCCTCTCACCGCTGGGTCCGTGGTTCAAATCCCGGCCACTCCATGTGAGGTCTGTGCTGGACAAAACGGAGGCAGACAGGTTTTTCTCAGAGTTTTCCCTGTCAACATTTCATTCCAGCAACACTCTCCACTATCATTTCATTTCATCTGTCATTCATTTAATCATTGCCCCGGAGGAGTGCGTCAGGCCTCGGCAGCCGGCACAGTTCATATCCTCGCCGCTAGATGGGGGCTTCATTCATTCCATTCCTGACCCGGTCAGAGACTGGAAGCAGGCTGTGGATTTTCATTTCAATAACTTGACACCGATGGAATTTCTGAGAGATATTCGGGATTACATGGATGAAAACGGGATATCCAAGGACAGAGAGCTCAGAATAGTTGAAAGACACTTGGAAGGAGTTCCTTTAAATTGGTTTAGGGCATTTAGATGTTCGTTTGTTAATTTTGGAGTCCAGATGAACAATTGGATATTAGAGCGGAAATGTACTCTAAGAAATATGCCACGTCCCATCCAACTAGATATGCGAATTACTTCACTGCGCAGCTCGCAAAGCTACAGTTTCTAACTCCACCTTTACCACGCCAGGAACTGATAAGAGCCATAACGAGGCAATTTCCCATCGAAGTACAGCGCATGCTCATAGTATCGGGAGTAGAAACCCTGGAAGATTGTGAAGAAGTTCTTAGGCGTATGGATCACGCTACTCTAGGCAATAATAGTAGACATGACAGAAAGGAAAGTCGGGAAATAAATGCAGTCTTAATGGATAGGACAGCCCAAACAGAAAGACCAGCGCAACAAGAAGAGAAGACATCGAGGGATTTTGACCACCGGCAAGATGATTATCACTACAATCGTAGAAACGATAATTATAATCAGAGATATACCCCGTACAATCGAAGATATTCGAGGTATCGTAACAAAGGACAAAATAACTGGTACCAACGCGGGAGGTTTAACAGCTACTCCAACCAGAATAATAGGTCTCAAGAAGAGAGGAACAAGCAAAACAGTAACAATTTGGACACCAGGTATCAGGAAAGCCGAGAATATATAGAACAATTAAGAAATACTCGACCTTCAGCACCAACAGAAGAAGAGTTAAACCAGCCTAGTATTAGTGGGCTGAACCAAGAAAAAAAAAAAAAGTCCAATCAACAATAGGTAATGAAATTCTAATCAACTCGGACATTTTACAAATTCAGGAATTATACGAAATAAAAGATGAAGACCTCATATTTGAAAATGAAGAAGTACGCCGAGGGATCAGACATGAATTACCGATTATTTCTTTAAATATAATAATAAAGACGTTAGTGGACACAGGGGCCATGGTTTCCATTATATCACAGTCATGCTTAGACTTGCTCCAGTCAAAAGGAAAACTTGACATTCTTCCTGCATCAACTGTAAAGATTAGAGGAGTTATCCCTGACAGGATAATTAAATGTAAACAGGTAATGTTAGAAATGGAACTTGCCGGAAGGAAGATACAACACATCTTCCTGGTCTTATCAAATTCAAATTTCGATATCATAATCGGAGTTGATTTCATATCTGACAATGGTCTGGTCATTGATATGAAGAACCGATATATATATTTTACTTCCACCGAGGGACTGAAAGAAGAGGCTCGTGAAGGCGTAGTATGGGAGTTTGGAAATATGGATGTCATGAATGAAATAATCAATTCAGTGGAAACAGAGCATAGGAATATAGCAGGAGGAAAAATCAATCCAGAAACTCAACAGAAGTTGAATGATTTATTAGAAGAATATGATGATATTTTCAATAGCAAACCTGGACTAGTTAAGAATTTTGAGTATGAAATCCAGTTAACTGATGCTACTCCTTATCGAAAGAAATTATATCCGATTCCGGAAAAATGGCAAGCTGAAGTTGAAGACATGATCCAGAAGATGGAAGATGATGACATCATTTGTCGAATACCCACGCCTTTCCTAAATCCACTGGCGGTTGTGCAAAAGGCGAACGGACAATTACGCTTATGTCTAGATGCGAGGGGATTGAATGAACGTCTGCTCTTGGAACATGATAGACCTCCTAAAATTCGGGAAATTTTGAGGAAATTTGAAGGAAAAACATCTTTTTCTACCATCGATTTGACTTTCATCATTTTATCACGTAGCGTTATCTGAAAATTGCCGCAAATACACTGGTTTTCTATTTAATAACATAACCTATGCTTTCAAGAGAATGCCTTTCGGTTTAAAGAACAGCAGTCCTGTGATGATAAGAGCATTGGATTCCAACCTAAAGCAAGAAGTCAAAGCGAATGTGATATGCTACATATACGATATAATAATTGCATCTACAGACGGGGAACAACATTTACAACACCTCAGATTATTGTTTGATAATTTGAAAGCAGCCAACTTCAAAGTCAACCGTGACAAATACAGGTTTTTTTTTCACATTGAAATCAAGTTTTTAGGTCACATCATCGACGGACACTGATATAGGCCTAATCCTACGAAGATTCAGGCAATTGCGGAGTTTCCTCAACCGAAGAAAGTACGTCAAGTTAGACAATTCTTAGGAATGTGTCAATTCTTTTCGACGCACTGTCCTAACTATACGGAGGTGATGGCACCACTCCAGAATTTGTTGAAATTAAACAATAAATGGAAATGGAGCGAAGCATGTAGCGTTTGATAGAGCTAAACAAATGCTGGTTGATCATATTAAATTGGAATACCCCGATTTCTCTCGTAATTTCTTCATAGAATCGGATGCGTCAAAGTTTGGTGTGAGTGCTGTATTGTATCAAATGGATGCCGAGGGAAAACATCACTATCTTCCATTTGCCAGCCGCAAACTTAATAGCCATGAAGACAATTACACCGTGACAGAATTGGAAGCATTAGCTGCCATATATGCTTTACAGACTTGGAAAAAGAAATTGATAGGATATAAAGTCACAATAATCACCGACCATCAAGCTTTGCAATTCATGTTGAAAACAGACCTCGCTAATGATAGAATTACCAGATGGACCTTATTCTTGCAGCAATTTAACGTGGATATAGTTCATCGATCTGGCAAATTGAACATATTAGCCAATGTTCTAAGTCGTAATCCTTGTGGGGAAGACATACACTTGATTGAGGTTGTTCCGGAAGATGCGGATACGTTAGATAAACTTAGAAGAATCGTAGCATCACAGAAGAGATATGAACCCTTGAGAAACATGTATCGTTTCCTAAAGAAGAGAATGGACCAGCATGATCCGAATTTCATCCCAACTTCGAGACAAGTGGGAGACTACCACATCGTGGGAGACGTCATGAAATATGCGGACAAGGATCATACGAAGTTGAGAACAGTCATACCACCCAAACTTGTAAATAAAGTAATCTGGCTAGTCCATCGTTCAACGGGACACTCCGGACTGGACAAGACTCTGCACGCAGCTAAAGAAACTTTTATTTGGATTTGTATGAGGGGAAACCATACGTAAGGTTATAAGGTCCTGCGATAATTGCCAACAGAGCAAATACGTTTCAAAGCTTGCTAAAGAACCACCGATTGCTATAATTCCGTCCCGACCGAGAAAATTATATGCAACGGACATTTATGGCCCACTTCCAAGATCATTTAGAGGAAACCAGTATATCTTGGTTACAATAGATGTATTCTCTAAACTGGTAATGTTGCACCCGATTCAGAAGGCTACATCGCGATATATCATTAGGCGGCTAGAGAATTGTGTTTACAAAGAAGCTGGCACACCCGAATTCTTATTAAGTGATCATGGGAGCCAATTCACAAGTCAAGAATTTCAGCAGGCATAAGGCTAAATGTAAAGCACATCCTCAATACTATCAGATATCTTGAAGGAAATCCTGCAGAAAGAATAATGTCTGAAGTTGGAAAATTCTGTCGACTTTACTGTTCGGATAATCATGATAAATGGATGAAGGTTATACCCATCATTGAAGAAAGCCTTAATTCGACTATACATGAAAGTACATCGCAAGTGCCATACATGTTACATTATGGACGGAGAGAGTATGGGATGGGATTATTTCCACAGCACCGGAAATAATTCAATCAATTCCCACGCGTATAGACATGGCTAGAGAGAGCTTGGAACGCCACGCCGAAAAGAGAAAGAAAAGACAGGCAGGAAGAAAATTCAGAGAACCTCTACGGGAAAACGATTTAGTCCTGATAAGGAGACCAGTATCATCCAACTTACCACTGAGAGTCTATAACGAATTCGCTAAGCTTTATTATGGTCCAGTAAAGATTGTAAGAGTATTCGGCAACAACAGTTATCGTTTGGCAGAAATACACTCCGACGGAGTGATAGGAAATTACAACGCTTGAAATCTAAGAAAATATTTCAAACCTGAGAATTAATACTGGACAGACATGTTTGATTTCTTCACATAATCTTAGCATAATGATGTTTTATAAGTTCTCTGACCAAAACTTATAAAAACCAGGAGAGGGGAACATGTGACCGAAATCCACCATGTTGGTGATGTTTAATTGCCGAGATTCGCAAAGCAACCTTGGAAGTATTTGATGAATGTAACATATTGTATTGTATTCCAGCATGTGTTTGTACAGACCCAGAGCTAAAGAAACATTCTTCATAATTATTCTAGCTGATAAATGGACCTATCCTTATGGCATTGAGCTAAAATTTAGCACAAGCGAGAGTCGAACATACAGACCCAGAGCTAAAGAAACATTCTTCATAATTATTCTAGCTGATAAATGGACCTATCCTTATGGCATTGAGCTAAAATTTAGCACAAGCGAGAGTCGAACATCTTCAACTCCTAACGGCTTTGACAAGTCGTGACGCAAAAGATGAGGGGTGGAAATTTCTCCACGCACCGCTATGAATCAGGTGACTAGGCAGCGTGGACTCTGTCAGTTCTAGAACACGGTCATTCGAGAATTCTTTTTCACTGGCTAAACTCATGTGTGCGCGAAGATGAGGTTTTCTAATACGTGTGGAAAGCGTGTGTTTGCACTATTTAACTAACCATCACAATCTGGCTGGTGATACGCCGATACTTATAATAATTTCTTTACCAGTGTTAAGTAAAGTCAGTGTTTCCTACAAGTGGCAGAAATATTGTAAGTAAGAATTACAATATTATTCAGCGGACACATTCACAGCACCATTAGCGGACTGGAAATATATTCACCGTAGAATGCAGGCCAGTAGACATTGATATACAACTTGTTGCAGCGCATAACATATGACAGATCTCATCATATTATTCTGCCAGGCACACAGATATACAATGTTGAACTTTCTTTTTCGACACGAAGCTGTACTACATGTAACAGAATAAGATCAATATTTAATCGGATTAATAGCAAGTGCATTCATGAATAATGAACAATATTGCAATTACACCACCTATTCCACACTGATAAAATAGTCGGAACATTTCGCCATCAGTGGCGTACAACCAATTTAGATTTAAGGGGTTGTATGAAGTCATCCACGATGCCACTTGTAATTAAGAACAGTAACATGGAAACACTAATGAAGACTTTATTACTATTCAAGATGATAGCTTAAGCCATCAACAGGGAAGCTTAATGACCAGGATGAATCCGAGTTCTGGGGGACCGAATTCACGTTAGATCAGACGTCACGACGATGGATGCATTACAAGAGTATCGTAAGCGGCGATCTTGCAAAATTAAGTATAGGACCAAGATTAACCACGTCGTGGGAAATCACATAGGCAACACATTCTCCGTAACCCTGAGCATGCTTTCAGACCACTTGTCTGAAATTATATGACAAGCCATTACCATGTTATCATAATGTTCTCTCTTCCAGGTGACTGATATATTTCGAATGAATTCCCAAACTAAAGAGCAAATAATGTATGGATATTAAGAGTAATTTCACACATATATGTAAGATATTTAACAAAATGTTTTATGGTTGGATTCCATTTTTTTTTTTTTTTATAAACTTATTCTAAACTTAGTTTCGTTCTTACTCGTGGCGTATTATACCTTTACGGCGGTTGCAAGCGGAACATTAAACTTTTTGCAGAGCTAATTTTTGAAACTTGATAATTAATTCTTGGTACAGTAATAATCATCTGGATTCATGATGTGTGATCCTAAACCCTACAGTAATTAATTCAGATTGTATAAAAATACGAAGCCGATAATAATCGTAGACATTAAGAGATTCTGACCAGTCTTATTATGGCCACTTAAGGATTACTTGACATTATGTCAAAAGGATTTTGGAAATGATTTTTGAATAAAGCACAATTATTAATTAGTTGTAGACACTTGATAGTGGTCTAAGAGCAGCAACTGTTGGAAATGAGATATTCCATTCCAACGCTTTAATAAATTAATAATTAATGAATTTCTTCGATGATATAAATGTTTGTGATTATGCCAGGATGCAGGGTCTATGCAGTCCTAGGTCAAATGAATTAGTATGTGCTTTATTATAGTAATTATATTTATATTTCCAACTTTGGGAAATAGTGCAATGACAGGTTTTTTTCCGTCCAATTAATCGTCATTTTGTGCACTGTTGTTAGGGTTTAATGAGCTGGTCAATTAAATTTAATAACTATGCAGATCTTAGGCAATTCTACTGTATTCCTATATCTTTGAATGTAACTGTTACATCATCGCAATCTGAACAATTTAATTTCTCCCATAAGCATATGTTGAATCCAATATCTTATTTGAGAATGACTTGAGTGATTAGAATTCCCCTGTAAACCAATGTTTTGAGAAATTACGATAGATTGATGCTACTTTGAGCTGAGATGTTTTCCATAAGGAAACTTGGAATTATTGTGGTGATATAATGATAATAATCATTTATTTGTCTATAATTAATTTAATCCAATTAATTAACGGTCATTAATGTCAATCTAATATATGTAAATATCAGGGATGTGTATAATTTGTGTGTGATTTATTAATTTAGTCTGTTTTATGGGAAAAGAAAAAAAAAATTTTTCTACAAAGCTGAAACTGATAGTGAATTTTTTTTTTTTAAATTCATATTCTCCTAAACAACGAACTCTCGAACTATGATTAATTTTCTTTTGTGAGAACTTCCATTTAAGTGAAATAGGACAGCTCAACGGCACAGATGGACATTATGGATACTTGTATCCCAACCTAATGATTTGCCTTGAGTAATAGGAGTGTTCATATCTTTCTTTTGTCCATCTCCTCTAAAGTAAATTTAGGATCTCGATTTTAACAAGTTCTAATTATTCCTGTAGTTTGGAACTTCTCTCGAGTCAGTGATTCTTTTTCTTGTTTGTGAGGTATTTGTCCTGTTGAACCTTGCATGCCTATCCCTTTAAACGACCCGAGATATTCGATCTCTTGCCTGCCCGAGCTAGTTTTGATTTTTTTTGTATTGGACAAATATTTCCAGGACTTAATTTTTTCTATCGCCTGTGTCCCTTCTTCGGTTTCTCGTTGAAATCGCCGGGCCAATGTGACGTCGGGAAAACGGGCACAGTATTGTATATTTTGTCAACTCCATTAACCTTTTAACTAGAGGCTTCGGTGGCATAGTTGGTAGCATGCTGAGCTTCTTTGCCCAAGATCGCGGGTTCAAACCCGGCCGAAGTCGTCTGATTTTTTAAGAATGTTAAAAATCCCTCGGTATGCCTTCCTTCGGAGGGGAAGTAAAGCCGGCGGTCCCATGTCATAGATTTATGCCAAGTTAAAGAACCTTCCACTAATTATACCTGTGTGAAGCTAATTTATATATAGGTTAAACATTTGACTAACGTTCTTAGGTTCCTACGGTCGTCGTCAGGAGCCGACTGCGGTGGCATCTGGTAACTCTGAACTAGTTGGTCATTGACGGTGGCGTTTGCCGGCAAAGGTAGGAACTACTTGAAAAAATTCAATGTCTGCAGTCCTTACTTGAATTAAAACAGATACACACACTAATACAGCCATCACAATTAACACCGGTTATCGGACAGATTCTACACACACCCAAAGTGCACTGGGCTACATGACCGCGTTGTCTCGGAGGCTCGCTAAACGATTCAAGAAAACAGGCTCTGTAAATAATTTTAAAAAAGTTAACAGACAACGTTGTGTTCTTACAGAACAAAAATTATACAAGATTGTTGTCCATTCTTTCATCAGAAGATGTCAGGTGTGTCAGGACATTTTCAGCACTGTAAGTACACATTATTGAACATGTTTGGTAAAACTGCGGGCCACCACCAGCTGAACAGTGTACGCGAGTCCACGATCTGTGCCAGTCAAAGCCGGCTTAGCTTGCTGTGTTTATCTGGGTGCACATAGATGACCCTGTAGGTATAGACTGCCTGAACGGCCTTTCACTAGGGGTGACAAATCAGACTTTTAGAGGGGATATATCCCTTATGCCCCTTCATGGGTACGGTAAACATTTAGAAGCACCACTAGTCGAACTATTACTAGGTTTGTTGTCAGCCATTACGGCGCACAGAAGTTCATAAGTCAAACTTTTCCATCTCTTTGAACAAATCATCATCATCAAGTTTCCACTCCAGTTTCCCGGGTGTGGTTTAACCCTTTAAGTGCCACGCGCCAATCAGATCGGCTCTCGCTGCTCACGCCAAAAGTGCCAAAGCCGATTCAATCGGTGCGCTGTTTATCTTATGTTTGTAGATTTCAGTAGGCATAAGTCCGTGATTATTTCATACTGTTGGAAATGTGAGGTTCCAAGCTTGCCTGTGTGGTGTCCACTTTTTCCCTTCGAAGTCCGTTATGAGATACGTCAACGTTATTACAATTGACAGCAAAATGAACATTTTTCACGACACCTACAGTTGTACGAATTGCCTATGTTTACAAAAAAAAAAAGGCTCACCGGTGGGATTCGATCCAGCTATCCCGCGCTTACGAAGCAGGGCTCTTACCACTGCACCACGCGCTCCTTGGCTTAACGTTAGCGTACAGCGCACATGAACGCCGCACAACAAGTACGAATAATTAATAATTAATTTCTCGGAATCGGCTGAGAAGCGCATCTTACTACTTGCACCTGGTATACGCCTGGTCATGCCCTACAAGTCTACTAAATATGGTTCGAATCGGTGAACCATGCATCATATCCTCCCCTTGTAAAAGGGTTAATCGATTCATTTACCACTGCTCCTTCAAGACTCTATCCCAGTTGATTCCCTTGGATGTGATATCTTCCTTCACTTGGTCCAGCCATCTCCTCTTAGGTCTTCCAACAAGTCTCTTTCCAGTAATGTAACCATTGTTTTGCAATTCATCCTTCTGTCATACGTTTGATGTGACCAAACCATCGCAAACGTGGCTTAGTTATGGTCTCCTTCAGGACTGATTTATTCTCTTAATACAAATATACAGAGTCTTTCATATAAAGTAAGAACGCCGAGCGGCGGATTTGTAATCCGTTGCTCCAGTGGCCTTGGCCGAGATTGTGGCGCGCCACAGCCCCCTGCTGTAGTATGGAGAGCGCGCGCATAGTATGTACTTGACCTTGCAATAAGGGTGCAGGTGTTCGTTCAGTCGCCAGTCAGATGCTAACATGGTGAGACAATTATCATTACAACATCGTATTTTTGTATGTAAAACTTATTTTAAGTATGAGTCTGCTCGGTGGGTATGTGATGCATTTGTTCAGCAATTTCCTGATGAAGTGCCACCTTCACTAGCACAGATTCACGTAATTGAAAATAAGTTTGACACTTTGACCGTTTGTTCTGATTTAAAACTTTTTCAAGCCATATTTATATCAGCACAAACGGACAGTGACTGGCTGTCATCACATAGTGTCATGAATATTCCACGTGAACTTTACTCACGCTACCTCCATGAACTCATGGGCCGGACTGCCTTTTAATGGTGTTTTAACGACGTGTGCATACATTTTATTCTGTGTTTTGACCTGTTTTTAACCAAGTTTTTCTACATGTTTTTTAAGGTTTTCATAGTGTCTTTGATGTGTGTGAGATTGTTCTCTAAATTCATTATGTTGTGGCTGATGAAGGGTTGTATGTAGTGGCCCAAAACATGTACCACTGTTAAATATGATTGATCGACGGACTAATATATTTGTAATAAATCATCAAAGTCAATACGGACCAAAAATGGAGGAAGTAAATCCCACAATATTATCTTCTCTTATCTTCTCATTTCTTACTGTCTTTCCTAGTCTTCTGAAGCACGCTTCTCAGAGACTTCATTTCTGAAGCCTGAAGTCTGCTGTCATCTTTTTTGGTAGTTGAACAAATGAATAGCATAATTTGCTGCACCATAGAGATTAAAAATCAAAGTATGTGGTTCTATGGACTATCACCAAAGAGCAGATAAGTGTACTTTCAAATAACATCGCCTCAAACAGTTGGAATGTGGAACTAAAGAGGGGCGCACATAGCGACAAACTATTTCAGCATTAGCACCCCAACATATTAATTCAACATACAGTAAAACTTCTTTTATACGATTCACACTTATACGATTTTTTTTTTTGGTCCCGGCAAAATCCCTATACTTTCCATGCTAATTTATTTCCGATATACGTTTTACATTTATTCGTTTTTCATGCTTATACGATCGTATCTACGTCCCCGAGAGAAAAATGCGTCGTTTATACGCTTACAACGGTTTCCCTACTTAAAATCTCTAAAAATATTGCAGCCAGAAACTTTATGACACGTACTGGACGTTTCTCGGAAACCATCCCTCGTGCGGAGCTATGGGACCGCGGCTTTACTTCCCCTTCGAAGGAAGGCATGCTGAGGGATTTTTAGCATTGAGAAAAGAGGAGTAAAAGTGGAAGAAGGACAAAAGTGATGAAGAGACAGAAAATTATTGAGGTCCTTGATTCACACCCCGACTGGAACTGTTTTTTATTTTTTTATTTATTTTATTTTAATCGTATGGCCTTGAGTGCCGGGTACAAGCTTTGTTATTTGACACCCAGAGGGTAGATTGCATGTCGAATTTCGTTGTTCCTTGAAGCACTATGAAAGTCAAGGAGGTTAGATATCTAAGCTCCTTGAACACTATAGCACTTTCTAGTAGAGAAATGAGGAACTTTGTATTGGCGGAAACTCCCGAGATTAATTTTGCCATTATGAACACAGCGTACTGAATTCAAATGGGTTCTTTGAAATGCCAACATTGTGTGACGTGTGTGTCGTAATTTTTTGCCGCCTTTTAAAAAAATCACTTACCACGGCCAGGAGCGAACCTTCAAGCTTGGGGTTAGTAGACCGACACGTTAACCACTCACCCACTGGGAAATGAAGAAGAAGAAGAAGAAGTCAGTTATTGACGGCATAATCTTGTGAGTCATCATATATAGTATAAGGCATGATCAAAAAGTTACTGTTTGATGGCCGTACAGTGCGGTATCGGTACACCAATCGGCCAAAATAGCTGTGCGCAATGAGGCTCTCATCCCACCGATCCACGAGGTTGAAGATCCCCGTGTGATAAAACACCGTGTCCTGCTGCAAGAAGAAGTCCGTAACCGCGGATAAACCCACGGATAAATCAATTTAAGAGGAAAACTCCGTCAATCATTACTTATGTATTAAAACATAACATTGGGTACATGTTTCGAACCTTATTGGTCCTCCTTCAGCCCTGAACTTTTATAAAGTTGGCAAATAATCATAATATAACTAACATCAACATAATGCTTGCAAAGCATATTAAACATAAAAAGCATACATAAATCCTGAAAATGACGCAAATTTAAAACAATGAAAAACACATTAAAACACTGTTAAAATTGACTAATGTTAGTTGCGTCGTAGTATTACGCTTTAGTCCATTTGAATTTGGATGATTGACCACATATAGATTTTCTTGACAGACTTGACATTGAGTTGTGTGTGGGCAGTGATGAGTCAAGTTGATATTCTAATGGGATTGTCCCATGCGGCAATTTGACGGAGGTTTCTCCTATGAATAAAATCTTGGCGAGATTCATGAATTGATCTCTTTATGCAGAGTCTATCCAAGAAAGAAAGAACATAAGTATTGATTGACTGAGTTTTCCTCTTAAATTGATTTATTAGTTATTTGTCAATAAAGACCTAACAAAATCCATTATGGATTTGAATGAAACAATGATAAACCCACGGATATCTGCAAAGTTATTCGCCATGCGGATATAGTTTGCATGGCTGCGCGGATAGCGGACAAGCTGCGGATAATGTTTGGAGAAAATTTGCGGACAGCTTTTAGTATTCAATCCGATCAAGTTTAATATCATTATTAGGAACCGGATGTTCATTTTTCCGTTATGTTTTATTTTCATGACAAACATAAGATGATGGATTTAAGCTAATGTCATTCAAATTATGTCCCAACAGAAAAGGTTTTCAATTCAGGCTGTATATCATACATTTTAAACATAGCACATTTAACTCTTTCCTCAAATGTCTAAATATGTTGCTTTAGTAATTTATGCTTCTTCTTCTTCTTCTCCTTCTGCTTTTACGGCCTCATTGGACCACTTCAGTCAATCATTTCTTGGTCCTCTTCTTCAGTAAGTTTCCTTTCCGAGTCGCCCAGTAGCTCTCCATTCGCTCTGATCTTCTCAGGCGTTCCTCATCTGTAAATACCCTTTTTACTGTATTACGTTTGTCTATTTTAGCCTGAAATCTTATTTTTATATCTCTCAGTTTTTTTAATTTTGTTGTTTTGTTTTGCAAGTCATCCAAGGTTATTTCCAATTCTTGCATATCTTCTCTAATTTCCTTAATCCATCCTACTTGTTGTTTCATATTCCAAAGTTTCACTACAATTTTTCTAGATAACCTGGTTTCTGGTGTCCTCATGATATGACCAAAGAAAGAAAGCCGTTTCTTCCGAATAGTATCAGTGATGGGCTCCAGTTCTCTGTATACCACTTCATTTGGTACTATCCGCCACTGTCCATCTTTCTGATATTTTTTATTTATACATGTTCTAGCTATTCTTCTTTCTACTTTTAAAAATTTGTCGATTCTGTTTTTCTGAGTAACTTTAAAAAGAGTTTCACTTCCATAGGTCACCTCTGGTTGAACCACCGTCTTGTAATGTTTTAATTTTGTTGCGATTGATAGACATTTTCTTTTATATGTAGACCATGTTAATTTTTGGGCTTTTATCTTTTTATTAGTTCTTTCTTGCCATGCAGGTTTCTCATCCAAGTTGTAAGTTATAATTTCTCCTAAGTATTTAAATTGCTTCACTATTTTAACTTTCTTGTTATTTACTGTTACGTGATTGGTTACAAGTGGATTTGCTACCATTATCTTTGTCTTTTCAAATAATATCTGAAGTCCAATTTTTTGTGCTATATTTTGTAGGCTTATTATTTGATTTCTGGCTTCTTGAATATTATTAGCCAGTAACGCCAAGTCATCTGCGAATCCCAAGCAATTTAAGTCTATTTGTTCTTTCTTGGTTCCAATTCTTATGTTCCTAGGATTTTCCCTGTACCATTCCCTCATTACATATTCCAAAGCACAATTGAAAAGTAGAGGCGATAAACCATCTCCTTGTCTTAATCCTGTTTTAATCGTTATCGGTTCAGATATTTCTCCTCTGAATTTTACTTTAGATTTGGTGTTTGTTAGAGTTAGTTTTATAATTTATATTAATTTGGGATGAAGTCCGAAATTCCTTAGTATTTTCAGCAATGAAGATCTATGTATACAATTATAAGCTTTTTTGAAGTCTACGAAGGTTATGATTTGCTGTTTTTGTCTACGTTTGTAGTAGTCCATTACTAATTTTAAGGTGATTACCTGTTCAGGGCAGCTACGCCATGGCCGAAATCCACCTTGATATTCTCCTATTTCCAGTTCTAATTGATCTTTACAACGATTATATAGAATTCGTGACATGATTTTATATGTGATATCCAAAAGGGAAATTCCTCGATAGTTGTCAGGATTTGATTTGTCTCCTTTCTTGTGTAATGGATGTATTATAGCAGTAGTCCAATGGTCTGGCATTTCTTCTTTGATGCTTTATCTACTGTAATTAAAAATATTATTGTTATGCCAGTTGATTGGAATAACAAATGTGTGAATGCGGATAATGTTTTGTTTTTTCCGCGCAGGGTGCATGCTAGAGTGTCTCCCACTTAAGTTGGTGTACCATCTACGTTACAACCTTTGCGGTATGGGGACGTGCGCTATCATGAAGCAGCACCCCTTGTTGCAGTTTTCCCGGACGTTTCACCTTAATTGCACGCCATAATTTCTCCAGTGTTGCGCAGTACCGATTCCCAGTGATGGAGACACCGGGTTCCTTGAAATCAATAAGCAATGGGTCCCAGTAAGATGGCTCTTGAACTTCTTGGGACTAGGGGACGATGGATGACACCACGGTGGGTGAGTGGTCAACGTGTCGGTCTACTAACCCCAAGCTTGCAGGTTCGCTACTGGCTGTGGTAAGTGATTTTTGAAAGGCGGCAAAAATTACGACACGCATGGCATACGATGTTGGCATGTCGAAGAACCCATTTGAATTCAGTAGGCCGTGTTCACAAAAGCAAAAGTAATCTCAGGAGTTTCCGCCAACACAAAGTTCCTCATTTCTCTGCTAGAAAGTGTATAGTGTTTAAGGAGCTTAGATATCGAACCTCCTTGACTTTCATAGTGCTTCAAGGAACAACGAAATTCGACATGCAAGCTACCCTCTGGGTGTCAATTAACAAAGCTTGCAACCGGCACCCGAGGCCATACGATATTATTATTATTATTACCACTACATCGTCAACGCTTTCGATTCCGGTTCCCAGTGGTGGCACCAGCTTTTGTTGCCTGCAACAATACGCTCCAGGAACATGTTGCGTTCAACCAACCATGAATATTTAACCCTTAGCACTCCATTATTTGTGAACAGTATTTCCTCTTCAGCTCCATTTAAATATATGCTTGTGGCAGGTCATCAGACCACATGTATGTTTGAGATGTGAAATTAATAGGTTAAGGTAATATAATACAATACAATACAATTAATTACTACAATGAACTATAACATAATACAACATATCAAGGACAATGTTCCGTATTTTACACTAAGGATGTACCTGTAATTATCTGTAATTTCATAACCTTCTGAACCAGCGGCACTTATGAAATTTAGGTGGTACGGATATTTTTTCTGGAAATGTGATTTTTTTTACATCAATTATGGGTAAATCGAGGGTGCTGATCATGAAAATACTATTAGTTTTGCACCCACACCTAACGCCCTTGAGGACTAGGGTTCGATTTCCCCCCCCCCCACCCCCCAGGTACTAGATTAAGTCATAAATTCGAATTTGCGGCATGTAACCCGGAAAGTTACGGTATCGTGTTCATAAAAATAGTATGGAGACGTTTCTTACATTGGCTGTGCGAAAAGTCACACCTAACGCCCTTGACAGTCGAGGGTTCGATTCCCCTCACAGGTACCAAGTCATAAATTCGAATTTGCGATGAATGACCCGGAAAGGTACAGTATTGCATTGATATAAATTGTATGAAAACGTTTCTTACATTGGATATGCGAAAAGTCACCTGTCTCGCCCTTGAGGGTCGAGAATTCGATCCCCTCCCAGGTACTAAGTCATAAATTCGAATTTGCTACGTATAACCTGGATCTGTACGGCATTGCATCGATATAAATTGTATGAAAAAGTTTCTTACTTCGGATATGCGAAAAGTCATCCGTAGCGCCCTTGAATGTTGGAGTTCGGTTCCCCTCCCAAGTACTAAGTGAAATAATTGAATTCATGATCTCTGGCCCGGATCGGAACGGTATTCGCAAATTCGAATTTATGACTTGGTACCTGTGAGAGGAATCGAACCTTCAAGGGCGTTCGGTGTGACCTTCGAATAGCCAATGTAAGAAACGTCTCCATACTATTTTTATGAACATAATACCGTAACTTTCCGGGTTACACGCCTCAAATTCGAATTTATGACTTAGTACCTGGGAGGGGAATCGAATCCTCGTCCTCAAGGACGTTGATGTAAAAAAATCACATTTCGAGAAAAAATATCCGTACTACCTAAACTCCGTAAGTGCCCATCATTCGAGGTACCAGCACTGTCATTAGGAAATGTTTCATCATAAACGAGCTCTTCGTCACTAAATTCACTAACACCATCTAATTCTGCATGATCTTCCGCACCACTTAATTCGGTATCAGTTCCACTATCGCTAAAATCAACGTCACTTTCATCCAAATATCCCGCTATTTGCTTCTCGCTATCTTCTAACGTAGCCATGCTGCTACGCAACAGTTCATTTCAAACTTGTATGGCCTTCAAAATACCTCTCCATACGGCTTGTTTCCAAAGGGAATATAGCGTAACGGTAGTGCATAGTATCGCCAGAAAATGGGAGAAGCGCAGTATTGCTAATATTTTGTTGGGTGTACCTCAACAGCGAAGTTATAGGCGGAACAAATCGATGTCGGGCGAGACCCTACAAAGGATCTATGCGAGATATCTTTGTTGTCAGGGCTCTCCCGCCACGTGAGTGCTAAGGGTTAAAGAAATTTTACCATGTTAATGTATTTTAAGACTTTTTATTTAATTTACTGTTATACCAGGAATGCATTCTGCATGGAGTGGTTTCTACCATGCATTTATGTAAACTTTAATACTAAGCTTGTTTTCTGATACAGTATATGAGCACATTTGTTCATGCTATGTTTGTGTTTTTTACTTTTAATCGGTATTTTATTAGGACTGTTTTCACACCTGACAATGTGTACTGTATAATGCTCAAGGCTGAAGAAGCGGCTTCTGTAGCGTAGTTGGTAGCATGCTGAACTGCTGTGCCCAAGATAGCGGGTTCAAACCCGGCCGAAGTCGTCGGATTTTTTTAAGAGCATTAAAAATCCTTCAGTATGCCTTCCTTCGGAGGGGAACTAAAGCCGGTGGTCCTGTGTTATAGATTTATGGCATGTAAAAGATCCTTCCACAGACTAAACTTGTGTGAAGCTAAATTGTTGGGTTAGATTTCGTCGGAACGCTCTTTAAAAGTTCCAACGTTCACCCCTAGGTATAATTGATATCTGGTAGCGAAAGTGGAACTACTTGAAATTGAACGGAACTTGTAGCTCACCCTAAGAGTGTCCGCTGGAAGCAGCTACAGACTCAGGCTAGCCGAACATGTCCTTGGACACTCCTGGCACTAAAAGCCATACGATAAATAAAGTAAATAAGGCTGAAGAAGGGGGAAATGTTTGTGTCCCCGAAATGTGTCCCTTATTAAAAGTGAATTATTTCAACACAAGTTGTATTGATTGGTCGGAAAATATAGTTTCAATTTTACATATTACGTCAATTTTACATATTACATCAATACGGACCAATCATCATCATCATCATCGACCAACTCCAGTTTCCCGGGTGTGGTGTACGAGTTCCCTCCATCTCTGTCGATCCATGAACCCTTCTTCGTTCACAATCCTCTCTCAATCCTGCCCTCTCTCCTGTACATCCTTCTTCACCTGATCTGTCCATTGTTTTCTCTGCCAGCTGGTCTCCTCCCTCCTAGGTCTCTTTCATACTCCCTTCTTGCAGTTTTATCGGCACTCATTCTCTTCATGTGGCCAAACCACTTCATTCTAGCCTTTTGTAGTATAGAGTCTTCTATTCTCAGCTCCTCTCCGATCTTTTCATTCCTGATTTTGTATTTCGTGGTCTTCATTTCTGTTGCTTGGAGTTTTGAGTTGTCCTTCCTGGTTAGTGTGGTGGTTTCCAGGCTGTATGTGAGGATTAGTGGATAGTATGATTTGTACGGACCACTATGGATATTAATATTTGCAGAACAAGCGGCTTTGGTGGCGTAGTTGGTAGCATGCTGGTCCTCTGTGCCCAAGATCTCGGGTTCGAACCTGGCCGAAGTCGTCGGATTTTTAAAGAGCATTCAAATCTTTCAGTATGCCTCCGGAGGGGAAGTAAAGACGGCGGTCCCATGTCATAGATTCATGGCATGTAAAAGTTCCTTCCACTAACTAAACTTTTTTGGAGCTATATTTATAGGTTAGGTTTCGTTGAAACGCTCTATCAAAGTTCCAACGTTCACCACTAGGTGTCAAGTTATATCTGGTGGCGATTGTTGGAACTACTTGAACGGAATTTGTAGCTCACCCCATGGGTGTCCGCTTGAAGCTGCTACAGCCTCGGGTGAGCCGAATATGTCCTCTGACACTCCCGGCACTAAATGCCATATGCTTAATATATATAGATAAAAACCTACTACGTTGTCGTAGGAAGGCGGAGAGGTGATACTCCGACGTGGCGCGTCCCAGGTGGCGGATAGGGGGGTCCTCACCAGTTTTGCTGGCGGACTTGAGCGAAGTAAAATAGCTCTCGCGGACCAAACACACTCCCATTTCTCATCAATCATCCTATCATATTTCATTCATCACCTTTCCAGATCACATCTGGAATTGTAATCCCTGACTACGGTCAGATCATGGGTCCTAGACCAGACAATCAACTCAAGTATGAACAGTCTTCTAATGAACTCTTCCACCGCAAGGCACCATTCGGATACGGTGGGGTGCCGCGTAGAAGAGTCAGGTGAGTCGGAGCGTCTGGAAACCCGAAAGTCCAAATACAAACTCAAAATTAACAAACATAGGGAATTTTCATTCTTTGTAACATTAAACATAATATCGTTAATTAAAATTGGAAAACTTAAGCATTTAACCGATATATTGGACCGATATATTGGATAACAGCACTTCAAGAACTTAGAAACACAGATCAAGACCCCTTTGAATCTGGAGGATATCGTCTCTACAAGGGACCTCCAGGACCACGAGTTATGAAAAATGTCCCCCAATTTGGTATGGGATTTTTAGCACATACCAGTATTATTGATTCAGTGGAAGACTTTTCGTCGAACTCATCAAGGTTAGCAACTTTAACAATTAGGACAGGAAACAAAATATACTCTTTGATAAACGTTCATGCCCCAACTAATGACAAGAATGTCAACAAATTTAGAGATGAAACGGACAATTTTTGGGAAGAACTTGCCTTACTAATATCAAACATTCCAGACACTCATGTTAAAATCTTGCTTGGGGATTTTAATGCAAAAATTGGTCAAGAAAGAAAATTTCGTCCAATAGTAGGTAAGTGGCCAGCTCACAAATTCACTAACAAGAATGGTCAAAGATTAATCACCCTTTGTGAAGAACATGGCCTACGTCTCGAAACTACTAGATTTAAGCGAAGACCACACAAACTTATGACCTGGAAATGCCCTAATAGTGCACTAGTGGAATTCCAGATAGACCATGTTGCAATGGATAAAAAGTTCTACAAAGAAATATCGTCGTCGTCGTCGGCTTTAACTCGTTTCCGAGTATACATCTTCTTCCAAAACAGTCTAAAATAATCTAAGGTTGAGGTCTGTGGGCATGTTTGCGGTGACTGAACAGCCCAATGCGTGCATGAAACAAACGTCCACACAGATCACACAGAACTGTTGGTGGAGGGCGTGGCTGTGCTGCACGGAGCTTTCGTGCTTGTCGCTTGGCCTTAACAATTCTACGACGTTCTGCTTCAAACAGTTTGACAGCAGCCGGGATGGTCTGGCGCCAAGTTGAACGGTCTTTAGCAAGCTGGTCCCAGGATTGTGGATTGAGACCTGTCAACTTCATATTCTGACAAAGAAATATATAACGTGAAGGTACTACGTGGGGTCGATGTTGACTCTGATCATTATATATCCAAGATAAAGATCAAGTTAACTCCACGACGTAAACAAAAATCGTCCTCGACCATGCAAAGGCAATATGACCCTAGTTATTTAATAAATAATGTGTCCTATAAGGAAAAGTCTAAAACTCTCTTAAGTGACAAGCTAGAAACGATGGTTGACACACTGAAAACCGTTGCTGTCGAAATTGCCACTATTAGGAAAAGGAAAAAGCATGCATGGTGGAATGCGGAATGTGATGCTGCAATTCGGAAAAGACACACAGCCTGGCTCAATGATCAGCAAAAGAGGACCACACAATCGCGAGAAGAATTAACCATTGTTCGAAGGGAAACTGCCAAAGAAATTAGGAGAATTAAAAGAGAAAATAAAAAAAAAGTCCATACAAATTATTGATGATTCCTTTAAGCAACACAAAACAAGGGACTATTACAGGACATTTCGTCAATATCATTCTAAATACAGCCCTCCTACACTATTAATGAAAGATAAATCAGGTAAACTAGCCCACAATGATACTGATAATGCTAAAATTCTAGCAGATTATTTTAGAGAACTACTAAATGCTGATGAACCTAAGGAATATCTTGATTTTGAGCCTAATCCAAAAAATAAAACAAATTTACAGAACATTATTCCTCCTGACTTGACTGAAGTATGTGCAGCGATTAATTGGCTCAAAAATTATAGAGCAGCAGGAGAGAATTCATTGGTAGCAGAACTATGGAAATATGCAAATGAACAAACCATCTCCAACCTCTATAAACGCCTCATCGATGTATGGAATTCGGAACAAATACCTGAGGAATGGAGAATGGCTGTAATCCACCCAATTCATAAAAAGGGTGATAGATCAGACCCGAACAACTACCGTGGGATTTCTTTGCTTGATGTAACATACAAGATTCTATCTAGAATTATCTTGACAAGAATTCAACAACAACTCGATCAAGAACTAGGAGAATATCAAGGAGGGTTCCGACCAGGTCACAGATGTCCGGATCAGATCATCAGTCTGAAATGGATAATGAAATATCATAGAATGAGACAAAAGGGTTTGGTCATTACTTTTGTGGATTTTAAGAAAGCTTATGACAGTATCCATCGATGGTCACTACTTAACATCCTTAGGGAATTTGGGTTACATCAAAAGCTTATCAACCTCATCGGCGTTACTTTGAAAGATACTAAATCAAAGGTTAAATTTCGAGGCGCCTTGTCTGAACCATTTGATATTCGGACTGGACTTCGACAGGGAGATGGTCTATCACCGTTATTATTTAATTGTGTTCTTGAAAAGATCATGCGTGAGTGGAACATAACTTGTCCTCCAAATGTAAAGATTGGTACTGTACCCGTTCGTCCTGGGGATGCGATGACCCATCTGCTATTACATCGCATTCCTGGAGTTCCAGGACAGAGCGGAGTTAAATGAACCTCTAGTCAAATAAGGAATGTGTCGGAAATTCAGCTGAGTTATCGAAAAAGCAGTGGGTAACACGAGACAAAGTATCTCTAGGGTCGTTACGGGCTTAAGTTTAATTTAAAAAAATGCAAATGTAAATGGGCGCCATCAACTGAACACCTAGCAAACCACTTCCTTTCCGGTTAAGCCTTACTCAAGACAAGGAAAGAAAAAGGAAAATCACACCATCATCAGATCACAACTAAGATAAAAACAAATTTATTTCACTTTGATAGTCAGACAGACATTTTAAATATACCTCCTACCTGAGAGTATGGTCGAATGCCAACGTTAAATTGTCATTGTCCAAAAATCGAACCATCTCTTTTCTAATCAAAAATATTTCATCCACATAGAACAGAAAAATCTCTAAAGTTCTCTTGGGTTCTCAGGATCACTGTAGCACTATGTCTTTCGTCACTGACATTTGTGAAACCTGAGACCTAATTTCTCTTTAATTTAACATCATGAATGTGGATTTGAAAAAGTTATTAATCTGTCTAAACATACACATATTATAATCACATATTTTAAACATCACGTATTTTATGGCTTGCATGGCATAATTTAAATGTTGAACATGTTAGTAAAATGCTCCTAAACATCGAATAATTAATTTACACTATTTACATTGTCATTCATAATTACTTGTTTGTGAATTACAGAAAATTCACGGCTCATTGGTCATCATTATCCTCATCATCAAAATTAAATATTTCTCACATTAATTCTCATTTCAAAACTCGACATATTCCTGTCAGAATTATCAACTCATCACCATTAAATCATTTAAATGAAAATTATTATCATCACTTCATTATGTTTTCTAATTATTCACACACTCTTATTTTATCATCTACTTCAGATTAAATCATCTTAAATCATCAATACAAATTGTTTAATTCATCAACTCAAGTTGCAATTCCTCAAATTATATCTCAATTAAATTTATTTAATTCCATATAAATTCATTAATCATCAGCTTCTTTAATTAATTATCACCTTCTAATTCAGTTATTCATCACCTATCCAATCATCTATTAATTTATTTAATTCAGCTTATTTATCCAATCTTTAATTCATCCATTTATTTAATTCATTGATTTATTCCAAAATTTAATTTATCAACTTATTTAAATTTTACTCTTCTGGTTATTTAGATTCTTATTATTTCATCTAGTCGTTCTGATTTTTATTTCTTTAGGTCAGATCATTATTATGCTTAATTTTCAGATTATTATTTCATTAATTATTATTCTCAGAAAATCTTGTATTATCAACTTTATTTATTTGTTTAATTTCCTAACAAATAAAAGAAGATAATGTCAGAGGTGGGATTCAAACACACGCCCACAGAAGTGGACTGCGACCTGAACGCATGTTTAATATGGTTTATAGAACGTTTTCTTACAGTTTTATCACTTCCAAGTTATATCTCGTATTTAATTTTCATGCCAAAAAATATTATTGCCTTCACGACATCACGTTGGATCTGACTATCCATAACTACATTATATATCCTCACATCTTCAAACATCACATTTGAATACAACAATTATTCCACAAAACTCCATAAATATTCAGCACATACGGCATGAATCTCAACAATTACGCTAGACTGGGTTCGACAACCTCATGTCTGCTTCAAAATGCATTAGCAACATTGCAACTATCACTTGGCAACTTCCACAAAATGCCTATCACAAACTTCACTTAACCATGTTGCATGATCTACAAAAAATATATAACTGGCTTCAAATTATTAACGCGCACAATCTCCAATAACTGTAATTACTCTGATCACATCTAGACAACTTCTTAAACAATTGAAAAAAATATTACCTTAGTAATTCAGGATCTGCTTTCAAATAGCATAAATTCTCTTACAATTCTCATAATTCACATCACAGAAAAACACCAATGTGCTATAATCTCTCATATCAAAATCTGCCATACTGATCTGCCTTAAAATAAATCTGACCATTAATGATTCATCTTACAAGATTCAATTACTTTAAATCCTTCTCAAAGGTATCAAACTCAATTATAAAAATCATCAAAAGCATCAGCTGTACCAGCTGTTAAACTGAAAGTACTCTCAAAAGAGTATAGCAACAAAATATTGGATTGGCAAACAAGAATTACAAATGTAACCCTGATGACATTTATCTTTACTTTATTTAACAAAATTTCGACTGATATGTGACTAGTAGTTCCTTGTTTGATTCACTTACAATCTCATGTACACTCGGATGATAAAAATGAGTCCCTCAATGGCAAGTAAGATGAGTAACCACCGTACAATCGTATAAATACGAAAGACCTCGCCCCGTCGACTAATCATGATAGTGCCCTAAACTATGGGTAAGATGAGTAACCACCATACAATCGTATAAATACGAAAGACCCCATCTCGACGACTAAAATGAGTGAATGTACCAGATAGGAATCAACAAGTCTCTAGTTGTCATATAAAAGCGATATTCATTCACTAAAGTGAATAACATCTTAATATCTCCAAACAATCCAATGGAAAAAAATACCTACTGATTAATAATACACACTCGCTAGTATGCAATGAACTGACGAAGTAATATAGATAATCAATTGCAGATCACGAGTTCGAAATACTCGTCACACAAAAAAAACTATTCATGAAAAATATCCCTACTGGAAAAAAATGTCTAAAAGACCAAACATCTGCTTAATAAAGCCAACCAATGGTGAGAATTTCGTACAATGATGCCTGCCATATCATATGGTCACGCCATATTCTAGCAAAATTTCGAAGCATATAAAGTCAAACCATGTTTATATAATCGTATCACTCCTATTAGAAAAATATACATGTGTGCCCAGTATTCATGAAAATAATCGTATCAGAAAGTTATAACTCTTACAGTACCTTCTCATAATCAGCTGTTATTAAATTTCAAAGATCGTCGATTTTCCCTATGTAATGAATTTCTCGAAAGATCGGCGTGAATATCATTCCATCCATGCAATGACAATTGCCTTCAAAATCCCAAGTGAATCAGCTGGTGGACCTCCTTCTCGTCAGGAATCGAATCCATCGCTCTGTGGTGCCATCGCGTCTCTGTCTGCGTTTACTCCGACATGATGAACTTCTGGTTATCCATAGCGGATATTGTCCAAATCCTCACGAAAAAGTTCATAGAAACAGCGGACCCCCTATTCCTCTTCTACGTTACGCCACTGTTCTATACAATGTTCAGTTTAAGTGTTGAAAGTTCAATTTCCACAGCAGTTAAGTTTTACTTGTAGAAAATAAAATTATTTTATCAGAGTGTCTAAGTTTATGAAACACCCTGTAGCTGTGATCATACTCGGTAATTCATATCACTTCACAAGAAATAATTGCATTAATGCACGAGCTAATGTTCCTAAGTGCATATGCTTACAACATTCCGTTTGCTTAAAATTGTTAATGTTACTTGGAATGCGTTATGAAATGCATAGTCGTAATGTCATTAAGAAAAACTACGTTCATTCGAAGTTCAAAGTTGCAGTATCTCGTAACTATCTGCTTTTATAATTCAAGTGCTGAATAAACGTTCTAACTCAAGGTAGTAATGAAGTTCAGCTTCTGTCATAATGCTTGCGTATATAATGGGAAATAACCCGCTCGGTTTTACTGCAATGCTATAATCATCTCCGCCTAAAGCTGGCCTCGCCATGTCGATCTACTATGCCGTTCTGCGTTGAAATGCAGCTTGGAATAAAGTTCTCCAACTACTCGCAATGCTGTTTTAAAAACCCCGGCCGTCTATGCTTGCTTGCTCCGTATGTCCGCCCGGTTCACTGACCTACTTGTCGTTCTCGGTGAAGTCGAAACTGTCGCTTTCACTTTCCGTGACAGTTTCTGTTCGCTGTGCGACCTTGTACCAAGCTTGGCGTGTTCTACACAGCTCGACTCTCTTGCTTGGCTCACAGAGCTCCACTGACAGTGTCTGCACTGCCTCGACCCTTACCTGCCTGGTGCGGTCACGTGACGTCCTCCCCACCACCGTGGTCTTGCGTCACAAATATAATCTCGAACCCCCATCATCTCGGCTATTAAGTTATAAAATAACTTACTGGTTATCTGACTTCCTTCAAATTATTACCACATATAATGCATGTTATATCTCCTCTTCTAAGATGTTTAAATACCATGTTCCATATAGATCTTAATAAAGCTTCATATTTCCATCCATAAATCCATCCGTTTGACTGCGGTCAGCGCCTTCTAAATCCTAGACCTACTACGTCATCCTGACATTCCTCTTGACTCGATCTGAGCGCTATCTTTTCTTAACTCTTCCCAAAACCTCAACTACGGCTTAATGTCTGCTGGCGTAGCCGATAGCCTCAACTAGGTATCAGGTACATCTCTCCCGTACATCTCCTTTTTTTAAAATCAGGATTGAGAAAAAAAAAATACACTCTCAGGCATTCTATATATAACACATGTTCACGATAGCTCTACAATTCTCTTAATCAGCATGATGGTACTTTCTAATGCTAGCTGCATTAAAAGTTCCTACAACTTCATCAGTATCCATTCTGACTATCTTGTAGCTATTATTTCGGTACGTTTCTTCAATACGGAATGGACCAGCGTACAATGGCGCAAATTTATGGTAGATCTTCAGTTGAAGATTCGAAGTGACTGGCTTCCTAATCAGCACCTCGTCATTTTCTTGAAACGGCTCGTGGAACCTCCTTCCTGCCTGTCTCCTGGCTCTCTTCTCCGCCTGTCTTCTGAGTCTCTCTCCTGCCATCTCGACTCTTCTTTCCTGTGTGGGTTGAGGATCTACTGGTGCCCTCACGACTCGGTCCCATGGTCTATCCGGTTTCAATCCATGATGAAGCATGGACGGAATCTGTCCTGTGCTTTCATGTACTGTGGAATTCAAGCATTGACTAATGATGGGTATCACTTCCATCCATCTGTGGTGTTGCCTTGACACATATAAGCGACACATCTTACTGATTTCCGGCATAATTCTTTCGGCTGGATTTCCCTCTGGATACCGTACAGAATTAAACACATGCCTTATTCCTAAACGATCCATAGCAGTAGAAAATTCCATACTGGTAAATTGTGATCCATGGTCACTCAACAAAACTTCAGGTTTCCCCATGCTCGGAATAACTGTTTTCTCTAATCTGTTGATCACGTACTTGGATGTAGCTTTCTGTATAGGGCATAGAGATACGTATTTAGAAAATACGTCTACTGTTACCAAAACGAACTGATTTCCTTTCGTCGAACGAGGAATCGGACCGAAAATGTCCGTAGCGAAAAGTTATCTTGGCTTGCTGGGTAATATTGATCTAGGAACCTCTTTCATTAACTTAGATGAGTATTTACTTCGCTGACAACTGTCACAGGTCTTTATGACGTCGCGAATCGTTTGTCCCATTTGTCTCCAAACGAAGGTTTCTTGAGCGAGAGCCAAAGTCTTGTCTACACCTACATGAGCTGCAGTTCGGTGTATCATCCAAATAACTGGTTTGACAAGCTTGGGTGGGATCACTACTCTAAGTTTAGTATGATCCTGGTCGATATATTGGCATATAACACCTCCCATAATATGGTATTTTCTAGCCTCTATCTCAGTTCTTTGAAAATCTGGATCAGCATTGTCCATCCTACGTGTCAAAAAAAAAAAAAAAAAAAAAAAAAAACGGTAAATTCTTCGCAAAGGTGCATATCTCTTCTGAGTTTGCGCTAACATCTTCAACTTTTCTAGAGTACCATTATCCTCTTGAATCAAATTTATATGGTTGACAATTACTTCCTCACAAGGGTTTCTGCTCAACACATCTGCTAACAGATTTAATTTCCCAGGTCTGTGTACAACAGTTGGGTTAAATTGTTGTAAGAATAGAGCCCATCTGGTGATGCGGTCACTCGCTAAATCTGTCTTCATAATAAATTGGAGGGCTTTATGATCTGTGATCACTGTTATGTCATGTCCAAACAACACCTTCTTCCACGTCTTAAGAGCATGAACCACTGCTAATGCCTCTAACTCAGTTGCATAGTAATTCTTCTCACAATTCCTGAGCTTGCGACTGGTGATAGCTAAATACCTATGTGTTTTGTCATCATCCAACTGATATAGGATCCCACTGATACCTATTTTGGATGCGTCTGTCTCCACAAAAAATCTTCTTGTAAAATCTGGGTACTCAAGCTTGATATTTTGGATCAACATGTTCTTAGCCGCTAAAAACGCTTGATTGCATTTATCGTCCCATTTCCATCGATTTCCCTTTCTTAGTAAATCCTGCAGAGGTGCCATCGTTTCAGTATATTCAGGACAGTGTGTTGAAAAGAACTGACACATGCCTAAAAACTGCCGTACCTCTTTAATCTTTCGTGGGGTTGGAAACTCTGAAATAGCCATGATCTTCTTTGGATTGGGCCTATAACCATCTCCATCGATTCTATGTCCAAGAAATTCAATTTCTTCATGAAAGAGCTGACATTTATTGAAATTCACCTTGAAGTTCGTCCTCCTAAGATCTTCAAAAAGCATTCGAAGGTGCCTGATATGTTCTTCCGCTGTCTCAGACGCTATAATCAGGTCATCAATATAGCTCACCACATGCTCCTTAACTGCATCTGACAAATTTTCATCTAGTGCTCGGATCATCACCGGACCACTATTTTTCACTCCAAAAGGTAACCTATTGAATACATATGTTTTATGGTCAAACAAGAACCCTGTGTATTGTTTGCAGTCTTCTGCTAGCTCTACATGATAATAAGAACTAGTCAGATCGATAGTCGAAAAGAAACTCTTTCCTCTGAATCTGCGTAACAATTCACGAATAACAAGTGGCCTGTCGTGTTCAGGAAGAACTCTTTCATTAAGGGCTCTAGCATCTAGGCATATCCTCAGCTTACCATTAGGTTTCTTGACAACAGCTAAAGGATTCAAATACGCAGTTGGCATCTTCTTAATTATTCCATCTTTCTCCATATCGCTTATCATTATGCTAACTTCCTCCTTCCATTTATCCGGAATGGGATATAAATTTTTATGGTATGGTTTGTCATCCATCAACTTGATGCTGTAGGTAAAATTTTCTATGAGACCTGGTTTGTCATTGAATATGTCCTCATATTCTGAAATTGCTTCATTAAACTGTTCCTTAATTTCTGGATTTATTTTACTTGTCATGCTAGTTCTATCTTCTATAGGCCTTTCAACGCTGCATACTATCTCATCCAATATATTCTCTCTAAAGAATGTCATCTCGGATTCCTGATTTTCCATGACCCCTTCTGGAAAGTACATGCGCCTACTCTGCATATCTATGATCAGACCACTTTCACTTAAGAAATCCACTCCTAGGATCATGTCAAAATGTAGTTGACCCACTACTAGGAACATCTGTTCAAAACTTCTGGTTCCAATCCCAACATCTAAAAGTACCTGACTTTTACATTTCATACTCCTGTCTGGGATCACCCCTTGAATCTTGCTAACAACAGTTGGCAACATTGTAATTTCTCCTGATAATTTCAACTCATCCAGGCAACCTATGGATATCAAACTCACCATAGCCCCCGTGTCTACTAGTGTCTTTATTTCCTTTCCCATGACTTCCACACTGATAACTGGCAATTCATGTCTATTTCCTCGATGTACTATGTCTTCCTCCTCGATTAAATCCTCGTCCTTGACCTGATACGTTTCGACAATGATGATCGATTCCCAATGATTAGCATCTTTCTCTAAAGTTAAATTGACGGGTTTTTTTTCCCTTCGCCACTCGTGCTTGCTCGATTGACATCTCTGACTGTCTCCTCGAGTGGTGCACTAGGCTGTCTATTTTCTTGCCTCGACCTCTCATATTCACGATTATCTCGTCCTTCATTAGGATCGTTTCTTCGGCCATCCTGCCTGTCGTTCCGATTATACTGTTGACCTTGGCTCCAGTTGTTTCTACCACGATATCTATTGTTGTATCGATTCCTATCTTGATATCTGGAATTCTGGTTATAATTTCTGTATCGGCTGTCTCTTGCTTCCTGATCGTATGGCCTCTCATATGGTCCTCTATATCGATCATTTCCTCGAACGTTACGGATGTTTCCTCGATTTCCTTCGTTCCTTCTGTTTTCCCAGGAATCTCTTCTGTCCGTTTGAGCTGCGTTATCAACGACTACCGCATTCACCTCTTGCGTGTTTCTATTGTCGTTTCTTGTATTTCTAGGCGTAACTTGAGCGCTTGTGTAGTCTAATCGCCGTAAAATGTCGTCATAGTGCTCAAGTGTGTTTGCTCCCGACGCTATGAGTAATCGCTGTACCTCAATCGGTAACTGTCTCGCTATAGCTTGCAAAAGCTCTTCTTCTGGCAATGGAGGAATCAGAAACTGCAATTTAGCCAACTGTGGCGTAAAATAATTGGCATAATGCGTCGGATGTGACGTAGAATAACCCTTCGAGTACATTTCTGCTCTTACGTTCAGTTGATCCTCTGCACTCCAAAATCTCCTCAAGAATGCTATGGCAAATTGCTCCATATTCGCAAAATTGCTTCTGAATGCTCTAAACCAAGTAAGCGCAGACCCGTCTAAGGCGCGTTCGACTATCCTTAGCTCTCTTTCTTTGGCTACTCTATGTTCCGCCATGTAGTCTCGAATATCTCGCAGAAATTCGACTGGTGTGACCCCTGTATTTCCAGAAAACTTCCTCGGCTTGTCATCCAGATTTCTGATAATGGTAACTGGACCTGAGTATCGTTCACTTGTACCCAACGTACTCCTATTTGAACTCGGATTATCCTGAGGGGTTGAACTTGCCCTTTCGAATGTCACATTCGGTTGCGTTTGACGGTCTTCTCCCATGCTAACTTCTTGATTACCCATACTGCGATCCATCGGTGTCTGACTTATCGACATTTCCCCTGATGTAATATTTTGACTGGTGATACTGTTAATCATAGATTCTAGTTTAGTTATCCTATCTTCTGCCAATTTCTCTACAGTCTTGACCTGAGTCTTCAACTCATCTAACGACGTAACATTCTGCGTTTTGTTACTCTCGTCTAAATCGTTTTTCAACTTGTCAATCTTGTCTTCGCATGTATTCTTTACTGACGCGACTTGTTCCTTTAACAGATCAACATCTGTCCTAAATAGAGTTGAATCTATCTTCATCGCTTCCTTGTTCTCCGTAAACCTCGCTTCTAAGTTCGCCATACCTGCGATTAATTTCTCATCTAATCCTGCGCGTTTTTCTTTTGCTTCGGCATCGACCTCACCATACCGTTCTTCCACGATTGCACAGACTCTATTTTTGAATGTTGTTGTTTGAGTCTTCAGTCTTTTGACTGGTTTGATGCAGCTCTCCATGCCTCCCTGTCCTGAGCTAATCGTTTCATCTCTACATAGCTCCGACACCCTACATCGGAGGCAATCTGTTTAACATATTCTAACCTTGGTCTACCCCTACAGTTTTTGTCCTCGACCCTTCCTTCCATAACTAAGCTTGCTATTCCTGGGTGTCTTAGTATGTGTCCTACCAACCTATCTCTTCTCTTCATTAGCAGTCGCCAGAAACATCTCTCCTCTCCCACTCGTCTTAATACCTCTTTGTTTGTAACCCTATCTACCCATCTGATCTTCATCATTCTCCTGTAACACCACATTTCAAATGCTTCAATTCTCCTCTTTTCTGCTGCACCAATAGTCCAAGTTTCACTTCCATAGAGCGCCACGCTCCAGACAAAGGCTTTCAAAAATGACTTCCTAATACCTAAATCTATATTCGATGTCAGCAGATTCCTTTTTTGTAGAAATGCTTTCTTTGCCTGAGCCAACCTACTTTTAATATCCTCTTTGCTTCGTCCATCACTGGTTATTCTGCTTCCTAAGTAACAGAAGTCTCCTACTTCCTTCAGCTTTTCACCTGCCAATTTGATCTCCATAGAGGTTTCTGATTTATTTCGGCTGCATTCCAGTATTTTTGTTTTACATTTATTTATTTTCATCATGAATTCTTTCCGTAAGACGGAGTCCATACCATTCAAAAACTCATTCAAATCCTCAGGCTTGTCGGCCAAGATGACGATGTCATCAGCAAATCTCAGAGTTGAAATTATTTCTCCTTGAATCTTCACTCCCACTTTAAATTTTTCTCTAATTTCCTTCATTGCTTGTTCAATGTAAAGATTGAAAAGTATGGGTGATAAGTTGCAGCCTTGCCTTACACCTTTCTGAATACCAGCTTCTCTCTCATGTCCTTCAACTCGAATGACTGCTGTCTGGTTTCTGTACAGATTGTATATCACCCTCCTATCCCTGTACTTTATTCCATTTGATTTCAAAATGTCAAACAATTTAGTCCAATCAACGTTATCAAAAGCCTTTTCTAAGTCTACAAAAGCCATGAACGTTCTCTTATCTTTCCTTATTCTACCTTCTAAAATCAGCCTAAGACTTAGTACAGCTTCCCTTGTTCCTACATTTCTCCTGAAACCAAACTGGTCTTCACCCAACTCCGTTTCTATCTGGCTTTCAATCCTCTTGTAAATTATTCTAGACAGGATCTTTGAAGCATGAGTAATCAAGCTGATTGTACGGTAATCTTCACATCTGTCAGCTCCCACTTTCTTTGGTATAGGGATGATAACATTCTTCTTGAAATCAGGGGGTACCTCACCTGTCTCATAAATCCTACACACCAAGTGAAATAACCTGATCAGACCTTCATCTCCTATGCAGCATAGCAACTCAATCGGTATATCATCTATGCCTGGTGCTTTGTTCCTGCTTAAGTCTTCCAAAGCTCTATCAAATTCTGATCTCAATATTAAATCTCCTTTCGCATCCTCATCAATTTCCTCCTCCCTTTCCATTACATGATTCTCAATCTCCTTTCCCTTATACAAACTCTCTATGTAAGCTTTCCATCTCTCAACCTTTTCTTCCCTATCTGTTAGAGGCTTTCCATTTGTGTCCTTAATATTACAGCACTTAGTCTTCTTTTCCCCAAAAGTATTCTTAATCCTTCGATAAGCTGTGTCTACTTTTCCTAATTTCAGACAATTTTCTATACCTGCACATTTCTCTTTCAACCATTCTTCTTTCGCTTCCTTGCACTTCTTGTTAACCTCATTTCTCAGACGTCTGTATTCTGCTTTCCCCTTTTCATCTCTTAGATTCTTGTGTTTCCGCCTTTCATCCATCAATTCTAGTATATCCTGAGTGATCCACGGTTTTCTACCTATTCTTTCTTTCCTACCAATGTTTTCTTCTGCGGATTTTGTTATTTCATTCTTCAAAAGTGCCCATTCGTCTGCAATTGAAGTTTGTTTAGGGGTTTTCATTAGTCCTTCCTTTATACTCTTCTTGAATCTTTCGTTTACATCCTTTACTTTCAGTCTGTCTATTGCCCACCTTTTTGGCTTTTGACTTTTCTTCAGTTTCTTCAACTTTAATCTGCATTTCATTACAACCAGATTGTGATCAGAGTTTATGTCAGCACCAGGATATGTTTTACAATCCAAAATCTGGTTTCGAAACCTCTGCTTGACCATAATGAAGTCGATTTGGTAACGCCCTGTATCTCCTGGTCTCATCCATGTGTATATTCTTCTATTGTGGTTATTGAATAAGGTGTTAGCTATGATCAATTCATGCTCGGTGCAGAATTCTACCAGCCTGCTTCCTCGATCATTCCTTTCACCTAATCCGAAATCTCCTACTATCTTCCCTTCTCTCCCTTTTCCTACCACAGCATTCCAATCTCCCATTACTATAACATTTTCATCACCCTTGATATACCTCAGAATTTCGTCGATTTCTTCGTAGACCTTTTCAACATCCTCATCATCAGCTTGACTGGTAGGCATATAGACTTGTACCACTGTAGTGCAGGTAGGTTTTGTATTGATTTTTGCTACAATAATCCGTTCACTATATTGCTCATAATATTCCACCCGCTGTCCAAGTTTCCTACTCAATATGAGGCCAACCCCTGCTTGGCCATTGTTTGACTTAGTGCTAATGACCCTATAGTCTCCTGACCAAAAGTCCTGTTCTTCCTGCCAGCGCATTTCACTAATCCCAACCAAATCCAACCTCAACCTATCCATTTCCCTTTCTAAGTTTTCTAACCTTCCACTTCCTAGCAGACTTCTAACATTCCACGCTCCGATCCGTAGAATGTCAGATTTCCTCTTTGTCACTTCTGTGATGTTAACCCCCTCTCGAGTAGTCCCCACCCGGAGATCCGAACGGGGGACTAGTTTACCTCCGGATTGAAATTTTACAAGGGAGGAGGCCATCATCACATGTAATTATGCATAGAGAGGTGCATATCCTCGGGAATAGCATACGGCTGTAGTTTCCCGTTGCTTTCAGCCGTGCAGCAGGACGCAGTGTAGCCATTATTGGCTTATATTATCAATATCTTAACCGTCTATAAGACTAGTAAAGAATTGATTTATTCTGAAAGGCTGCTACTCCCTTTCAGAATAAGTAAAGAGCAATTCTACTAACAAAAATACTAACCTTCTACCGTACTAACAATTAAATACCAAAACTCTACTAACAAAAAACTTAAGTTCCACCAACAACAAATACTACCACTAAAACAGTCTGTCAACAGGCACACTCACATGCACCCTCACACATCACAGTCTACTGAAACAATGAACTATAACTAATAAACAATGCAACTGCTACCAGACACACTCACACACCACAGTCTAATAGAACAATGACATATATCTAATAGACAAACTAACTACCTACTTACAACTAAAACTAACTACATACTTACTGTACTTTTATTTGAATTGACAATATTTACAAAATGCAATTTAGATAGAAAATACTTACAAAATGTAATTTAGATTGCGGGACTTAGCTACAGACATTGCAGCGATTCGAGAGGAAACTCGTGAGAACAATCACAGATCCAACCAATACGTAGCAAAAACATCAGACGCTTACCTTGAGGAACAGGATGGGAAACAGAAAGAATTCGATAATCGCATTGAAGGAAGATTTGAGCAGATAGAACACAGGTGAACGCTATAATTAATAAGCAACCTGAGAAAGTGTTAGAATACGCCGAAATGGATGAACGCATCAATCGTCTATTAAAACCTAATAGAGAGGGTGTAGCATCTATAAACACTGCGACTAACATACCAAAACCGAATATTCCGATGGAAAACCAAGGAAATCCATTTAGGACAACATCACAATTTGTGACACTGAATGATAACATAACGCCGAATTATGGGCTGACACCTAACTTTACAATTCTTTAAGGGTCACCCATTATTTGAATCTGATATCTTGCAAACCTCTTTAAGGGTCACCCTGTAATTGAATTGAATCTAACATACTGTACACCTCGTTAAGTGTCACCCAGTATTTTGCTCTGACATCCTGCACACCTCTTTAGGAGACACCCTGTATTCTTATCTGGCATCTTGTATATCTCTTTAGAAGTCACCCTGTACTCTTGTGTGACATCTTGTACGCCTCTTTAGGAGTCACCCTGTATTCTTGTCTGACATTTTGTACACCGATTTAGGAGTCACACTGTATTCTCGTCTGACCTCTTGTGCACCTCTTTAGGAGTCACCCTGTATTCTTCTCTGCCATCTTGTACGCCTCTTTATGAGTCACCTTGTATTCTTTATAAACAAATATATTTCCGTTGCCTTATAAAGAAATGCAAGATTTTTTTCTGTACTATTGAGACGATTTGGAAGATTTTGGCACAAACCACACCTCTGGTTTATGAGCTTGAGTTTTGTGAAACATACACCTTGTGACTTGCTCTTATTTCTTGATATTCATCAATGAAAGAAGTAGAATACGAGATTCTTAACCTAAGGGAGTTGGGGCAATCTGCATTAAAACGATATATTATAATTTTGAAACATACTGTATGAAATTAATTTGTTAATAAATGAAAGTGAAACCGTAAAGGAATGCTGGAAGAAAGTAAAATTATATTCTGATATACGGCCGCAATACCACAGAGTGAGGGAAGTTACAAATACATGAAAAGGAATTAGCAAGTCGTGTGCATGAGTATAATTTGTATTATGAAAGTCAAAATACCTCTTCGGAATTGAATGGTATTAGTATTTATTGCCTGAGCAATATGAAGTTCAAACCTGGTTCTCATTACATGCGTAGTTGGCCATCCCATACAATATTTCCAGTTCCAAGTCATGCCTCAATGCAGCTGACAATTTCCAAATTAGCTCCTTGTGCGCAATCCTTTCAAAAAGAAATTCAGATAGCCTTTAGACGACAACAATCCTGCTTTATGCGAAGATATCTTCATAATCCAACATCAAGTACTTCTACACGCAGTGGCCGCCAAACCGTAGCTTGTCCAGTAGCTCGCAGGGACATTTTTGGTAGCTCGCGGGGAAATTTCAGACGCAGCGCTTGAGTTGGCCAATCTGCACTACTCATCCCCCTGATTCCCACTGCCCACTACGCGTCCCGTGGGTCTGTCAGTCAGTGTCTGGTGTGTGATCGTCAGTGCAGGTTATTTTATTTTTCTTGTATTTTATGCATATTGCGGAGTACGGACTGTTCTAAGTATGGCGAGTTCCAGCAAAATACATAAAAATTATTATTTTCATGTTGAATGGGTAACTGATTATTTTATATGCAGGTAAAGGACAAATATGTGTGCTTACTTTGTAATGCAAGTGTAGCAGTTGGGAAGAAAGCAAACGTCGAACGTCATTACAATACCGTTCACTCCATTATTTAAAAGGATTTCCCTCAGAATTCTTCATTAAGGAAAGAGAAGGTAATACAACTGAAATCTCAATTAAATGCTCAAAAATCAACTTTTTTTTAGGAAATTAGACAGAAACAAAGCAGCAACTGAGGCATCTTTTCATTTTTCCAAAAGTATTGCTCAAAATAAAAGACCTTACAAATGTGATGAATTAATCTAAGAGGCATTGTTTAACAATTTTATATACAAACTTGAGATAATCTCTGCTATTCAATCTATTCAACTGGCATCAAATACAGTTATGAGAAGAGTTGAATCAATGAGTTCTGATGTAGTTTCACAACTTAAAACGGACTTACACCGCTGCAGTTATTTTTCCCTGCAACTTGACGAATCAACCGATATAGTTGATACAGCTCAGTTGGCCATTTTTATAAGAATGGTGTTTGATAATTTCCAAGTAAAAGAAGAGCTGGTAAAAGTTTTACCCTTAACTTGCAGCTTCAAGGCAAAGATAAAGAATTTGGTGGAACCATTTCAGATGTGGTCTCGTTCACAAAAGAGATGGAGCTGTGGGGAAGAAATCTTAAATTCTTTGAAAAATCAATTTAATCCACGCTTTCGAGACTTCAGAAACATTTCTATTGTAGCACAGTTCGTCACATCCCCTTTTGTAGAGATTGATGGTGAATAATTCTCTACTTGTATCATGCAGTATTTTGAAGAAGACAACGCTGCGGTGGAGATGGAACTGATTGATTTTCAAAGTGACCTTTCATTAAAATCACTCCCTTCAAGCAAAACTATCCAATTTTGGTTCACGTTGGTTTACGAGTGAAGACAATGTTCAGCTCAACATATATGTGTGAGATTTCATTTTCCAGTATGAAATTCATTAAAAACAAATACAGGAACAGGTTGACTAATGGACATTTGGACAACTGCATTCGAATGGCTGCTACAACATAAGAGCCCGACATTAAAAAATTGTTGATGACAAAGAAGCGTGCCTCCCCTCACATTAAACTATGTTTCTCTAATGCAAATATTTTGTTATTTAAATTCGTATGCTATTAATTGCAATGTTAGAAAAGGCATTTAAATAGATTTTTAATATAAACTAGAAATGTATATGTTTATAGGTCATAAACAACTGTGTGATTTAAACAAAAAAAAATCCTGCTTTGTTTGGTAGCTCACGGTAAGGTTTATGAGCTGTAAGGTAGCTCAGTCCCTTAAAAGTTTGGCGACCACAGTTCTACAGTATCCACAGAGCAACATCAGTCTCAGATGAACCATAGATAAGATACTGTGCCCGTTGACGCATGTTTGCTCAGATAACAGAGACTAAAACCTATGCTGGAATGTAACTGAAAATACCCTGCGAGCGGCGGGAAGAAGCTGAAGTAATATCGCTTATGATCATTTTCATTAACCTTTTGCTCTATATCATCATCCATCTTCCTAATATCTTTCTGCAATTGATTCTCTAATGATTTTAAATTAGAATTAACCTCTCCTAAGACATCCTCTTTAATGGTCCCAATTACTGACTTTAAATCCTTAATCTCATTACCTAGATTCATTTCTAGACCTTTGATTTTAGTCTCGAAAGATACTTCGGTAGACCACTCTTGAATTTTGCCTACATCTGCCACTAAACCATCGATGTCGAATCTCAACTTCGATACATCCGATTTAATGTCTTTCTGTATAGACATAACGTCTGTTCTTAAAGTAAGAATGTTTTCTTCTCCTCTACTTTCTAATTCAATAATATTCTTTCTTAATATTTGAACATTTTCCTCTCCTTTCATATTTACTGCAATTATATCTAATTGTAAAGTCTTAAGCATTTCATTATTCTTTAAAGTTAATCTATTCTCTAACCTAGTTAACTTGTTTTCTAATTCAGTGTTAGTTTCTTCACTACGAGATTGTAATTTCTCTTCCAATGATTTAAAATTATCCTTCAAGTTAGCTTCACTATTTGACTGTAATCTTTCTTCTAATGATTTAAAACTATCCTTCAAGTTAGCTTCACTAGCTTTTAAATGACTTTCAGTACTAGTCTGTAATCTAGTCTCCAATGACATCAACTCATCTTTACTATTTGACTGTAATCTGGTCTCTAATGGCTTTAAATTGTCTTCACTATTTGACTGTAACAATTTTATATTAGCTTCACTAGTTGACTGTAATAATTTTACATTAGCTTCGTTACTAATCTGTAATGATTTTAAATTTTCTTCAGTACTAGTCTGTAATGCTTGCACATTTTCTTTACATCTATCTTCTAACCTAGCTTCTGAACTATTTATCTGTTCTTTAACTTCCGTTTCCATTTTAGAAATAGTTTCTGCAATACCAGACATACCACTCTGTAACTCTCCTAACACCTTAGCTAAATCTTCCGGCAACATAATTATATTTTCAATAGACGTTTTATTCAGAGACGTTAGACAACACATCACAATGTCTCAATTCCTGCATTCACTTGGGTATAGGAAAAATAACATAACTAACATGATATAATACTAATACGATTAACATGAACACTGGAATGGGCACACAAGTATATTGTCTGACTAAGTTTAATAAATTTTGTATCACAATTAAATGAACTTGAGATCAATCTCTCAGTAATCTAAATCTGATGTGATTCCATAGAATAAACAAAATCGAAGCCCCCACAGGTGGGTAAAGCCAATTCTCCCTCTCTCTCTGTACCCGTTCGTCCTGGGGATGCGATGACCCATCTGCTATTACATCGCATTCCTGGAGTTCCAGGACAGAGCGGAGTTAAATGAACCTCTAGTCAAATAAGGAATGTGTCGGAAATTCAGCTGAGTTATCGAAAAAGCAGTGGGTAACATGAGACAAAGTATCTCTAGGGTCGTTACGGGCTTAAGTTTAATAAAAAAAAAATGCAAATGTAAATGGGCGCCATCAACTGAACTCCTAGCAAACCACTTCCTTTCCGGTTAAGCCTTACTCAAGACAAGGAAAGAAAAAGGAAAATCACACCATCATCAGATCACAACTAAGATAAAAACAAATTTATTTCACTTTGATAGTCAGACAGACATTTTAAATATACCTCCTACCTGAGAGTATGGTCGAATGCCAACGTTAAATTGTCATTGTCCAAAAATCGAACCATCCCTTTTCTAATCAAAAATATTTCATCCACATAGAACAGAAAAATCTCTAAAGTTCTCTTGGGTTCTCAGGATCACTGTAGCACTATGTCTTTCGTCACTGACATTTGTGAAACCTGAGACCTAATTTCTCTTTAATTTAACATCATGAATGTGGATTTGAAAAAGTTATTAATCTGTCTAAACATACACATATTATAATCACATATTTTAAACATCACGTATTTTATGACTTGCATGGCATAATTTAAATGTTGAACATGTTAGTAAAATGCTCCTAAACATCGAATAATTAATTTACACTATTTACATTGTCATTCATAATTACTTGTTTGTGAATTACAGAAAATTCACGGCTCATTGGTCATCATTATCCTCATCATCAAAATTAAATATTTCTCACATTAATTCTCATTTCAAAACTCGACATATTCCTGTCAGAATTATCAACTCATCACCATTAAATCATTTAAATGAAAATTATTATCATCACTTCATTATGTTTTCTAATTATTCACACACTCTTATTTTATCATCTACTTCAGATTAAATCATCTTAAATCATCAATACAAATTGTTTAATTCATCAACTCAAGTTGCAATTCCTCAAATTATATCTCAATTAAATTTATTTAATTCCATATAAATTCATTAATCATCAGCTTCTTTAATTAATTATCACCTTCTAATTCAGTTATTCATCACCTATCCAATCATCTATTAATTTATTTAATTCAGCTTATTTATCCAATCTTTAATTCATCCATTTATTTAATTCATTGATTTATTCCAAAATTTAATTTATCAACTTATTTAAATTTTACTCTTCTGGTTATTTAGATTCTTATTATTTCATCTAGTCGTTCTGATTTTTATTTCTTTAGGTCAGATCATTAATATGCTTAATTTTCAGATTATTATTTCATTAATTATTATTCTCAGAAAATCTTGTATTATCAACTTTATTTATTTGTTTAATTTCCTAACAAATTGTTTAATATGGGTTATAGAACGTTGTCTTGCAGTTTTATCACTTCCAAGTTATATCTCGTATTTAATTTTCATGCCAAAAAATATTATTGCCTTCACGACATCATGTTGGATCTGACTATCCACAACTACATTATATATCCTCACATCTTCAAACATCACATTTGAATACAACAATTATTCCACAAAACTCCATAAATATTCAGCACATACGGCATGAATCTCAACAATTACGCTAGACTGGGTTCGACAACCTCATGTCTGCTTCAAAATGCATTAGCAACATTGCAACTATCATTTGGCAACTTCCACAAAATGCCTATCACAAACTTCACTTAACCATGTTGCATGATCTACAAAAAATATATAACTGGCTTCAAATTATTAACGCGCACAATCTCCAATAACTGTAATTACTCTGATCACATCTAGACAACTTCTTAAACAATTGAAAAAAATATTACCTTAGTAATTCAGGATCTGCTTTCAAATAGCATAAATTCTCTTACAATTCTCATAATTCACATCACAGAAAAACACCAATGTGCTATAATCTCTCATATCAAAATCTGCAATACTGATCTGCCTTAAAATAAATCTGGCCATTAATGATTCATCTTACAAGATTCAATTACTTTAAATCCTTCTCAAAGGTATCAAACTCAATTATAAAAATCATCAAAAGCATCAGCTGTACCAGCTGTTAAACTGAAAGTACTCTCAAAAGAGTATAGCAACAAAATATTGGATTGGCAAACAAGAATTACAAATGTAACCCTGATGACATTTATCTTTACTTTATTTAACAAAAGTTCGACTGATATGTGACTAGTAGTTCCTTGTTTGATTCACTTACAATCTCATGTACACTCGGATGATAAAAATGAGTCCCTCAATGGCAAGTAAGATGAGTAACCACCGTACAATCGTGTAAATACGAAAGACCTCGCCCCGTCGACTAATCTTGATAGTGCCCTAAACGATGGGTAAGATGAGTAACCACCATACAATCGTATAAATACGAAAGACCCCATCTCGACGACTAAAATGAGTGAATGTACCAGATAGGAATCAACAAGTCTCTAGTTGTCATATAAAAGCGATATTCATTCACTAAGTGAATAACATCTTAATATCTCCAAACAATCCAATGGAAAAAAATCCCTACTGATGAATAATACACACTCGCTAGTATGCAATGAACTGACGAAGTAATATAGATAATCAATTGCAGATCACGAGTTCGAAATACTCGTCACACAAAAAAAAATATTCATGAAAAATATCCCTACTGGAAAAAAATGTCTAAAAGATCAAACATCTGCTTAATAAAGCCAACCAATGGTGAGAATTTCGTATAATGATGCCTGCCATATCATATGGTCACGCCATATTCTAGCAAAATTTCGAAGCATATAAAGTCAAACCATGTTTATATAATCGTATCACTCCTATTAGAAAAATATACATGTGTGCCCAGTATTCATGAAAATAATCGTATCAGAAAGTTATAACTCTTACAGTACCTTCTCATAATCAGCTGTTATTAAATTTCAAAGATCGTCGATTTTCCCTATGTAATGAATTTCTCGAAAGATCGGCGTGAATATCATTCCATCCATGCAATGACGATTGCCTTCAAAATCCCAAGTGAATCAGCTGGTGGACCTCCTTCTTGTCAGGAATCGAATCCATCGCTCTGTGGTGCCATCGCGTCTCTGTCTGCGTTTACTCCGACATGATGAACTTCTGGTTATCCATAGCGGATATTGTCCAAATCCTCACGAAAAAGTTCATAGAAACAGCGGACCCCCTATTCCTCTTCTACGTTACGCCACTGTTCTATACAATGTTCAGTTTAAGTGTTAAAAGTTCAATTTCCACAGCGGTTAAGTTTTACTTGTAGAAAATAAAATTATTTTATCAGAGTGTCTAAGTTTATGAAACACCCTGTAGCTGTGTTCATACTCGGTAATTCATATCACTTCACAAGAAATAATTGCATTAATGCACGAGCTAATGTTCCTAAGTGCATATGCTTACAACATTCCGTTTGCTTTAAATTGTTAATGTTACTTGGAATGCGTTATGTAATGCATAGTCGTAATGTCATTAAGAAAAACTACGTTCATTCGAAGTTCAAAGTTGCAGTATCTCGTAACTATCTGCTTTTATAATTCAAGTGCTGAATAAACGTTCTAACTCAAGGTAGTAATGAAGTTCAGCTTCTGTCATAATGCTTGCGTATATAATGGGAAATAACCCGCTCGGTTTTACTGCAATGCTATAATCATCTCCGCCTAAAGCTGGCCTCGCCATGTCGCTCTACTATGCCGTTCTGCGTTGAAATGCAGCTTGGAATAAAGTTCTCCAACTACTCGCAATGCTGTTTTAAAAACCCCGGCCGTCTATGCTTGCTTGCTCCGTATGTCCGCCCGGTTCACTGACCTACTTGTCGTTCGCGGCTCGGTGAAGTCGAAACTGTCGCTTTCACTTTCCGTGACAGTTTCTGTTCACTGCGCGACCTTGTACCAAGCTTGGCGTGTGCTACACAGCTCGACTCTCTTGCTTGGCTCACAGAGCTCCACTGACAGTGTCTGCACTGCCTCGACCCTTACCTGCCTGGTGCGGTCACGTGACGTCCTCCCCACCACCGTGGTCTTGCGTCACAAATATAATCTCGAACCCCCATCATCTCGGCTATTAAGTTATAAAATAACTTAAGGGTTATCTGACTTCCTTCAAATTATTACCACATATAATGCATGTTATATCTCCTCTTCTAAGATGTTTAAATACCATGTTCCATATAGATCTTAATAAAGCTTCATATTTCCATCCGTTTGACTGCGGTCAGCGCCTTCTAAATCCTAGACCTACTACGTCATCCTGACATTCCTCTTGACTCGATCTGAGCGCTATCTTTTCTTAACTCTTCCCAAAACCTCAACTACGGCTTAATGTCTGCTGGCGTAGCCGATAGCCTCAACTAGGTATCGGGTACAGTACTAATATAAAACTGAATTGCTTGGCCTTTGCGGATGACCTTGCACTGCTTGCAACCAGTATAGATGCGGCTAAACACCAAATTGAAGAACTTGGGTCTATTGCAGCAAAAGTAGGACTTCAAATTTCATTTGAAAAGACTGAAATAATGGCATCCTTTGATGTGGAAACACAAGCTATTACATTGATCAACAATAAAGAAATTAAAGTTGTACATAAATTTAAATATTTAGGGGAGATTATAACATGGAATTTGAATGAGAAAGCATCAATCGAAAATAGAACAACAAAGTTAAGACAAGCGCAATATATTACTTGGTCTAGTTACAAAAAAAAATCACTCTCCATAAATGCCAAATTACGGCATTACGAATCAGTTATTAAACCGGAAGCAATATATGCTTGTGAAACACTTTTCAAGTTAAACACTCGATCAGTTACTGACACATTACAGAAGATTGATAGAAGAATTCTCAGAACTATAATTAATAAAAAACATCAGGTGGATGGTCAATGGCGTCTATTACCAAATGGAGTGGTTTATAAAGAAACTGAGTCTATAGTCGATACTATGCGAAAAAGGCGAATTGCTTTTTTTTTGTCATATCTCACGCCTGCCGGATACCAGACAATTAAAAGTATTATTTAATTATTTTTTCAAAAGTAAAACAAAGAACTCGTATGGAAATTCAAAATGATCTGGATGAACTCGGCTTGACAATGTCCCAAATTGCTAACAAAGATGAGAAGAATATCTTGAAAAACAAGAACATCCGACTTCCCTTAAAAACTTTTACCCGCAAAACTTACACCATTAGCGATGCAGAGAGAGCGGCAAGGTCGACTAGAATGAAAATGTTTTGGGAAAAGAAGAGAAATAAGAAGCTGAATCTTTAATATTGTTTTTGAGATATGTATATACTTGTTTTGGTTAAGTGCTCCAATGAGGGCAGGGCGTAACATGTGTAAATAAATAAATAAATAGATAAAAGTCAATGTTACGGGATAGTTTGTATGTTCCCCATGCCATCCATCCGATTGCGATGAAATTTGGGCGAGTTGTTGTGTGCACTCCAGGGAAGGATTCTGGTTACAAATTATTTATGTAACACAAAAGGGTGAGGGACTTAACAGGAAGCCTTAAATCCCACAGTAGCCCAATTACACAATCTGTATACTTATCACACCGCAATGCCAGGTGTGAGAAAGGCTTGCTGATTCATCGCGAGGTGACATGAGGAGACTGTCAGCAGCCCGCCGTGTTATCTGGTATCGCTGCGCTGTCTATTCCAATACAGTTTATGCCACGGTTTTCGGCTGGGGTTGCATTATTATTATCTTCCTTTCTGTCTTTGATTGGCATTGCAATGCCCACCAGATATCAGACGTGAAGTGGCAGCCAGAGTTGAAAGAACAAAGGCAGACAACTCAGAAACCCATCCTCTATATGGGTACACACCATCAAATCAAAGGCTCAAGTCAAGGAAAAACTTTCTCCATTCAGCAAAAAGCCTCACGGAACCGCCCGGAAAAATTAGATTAACATCATGGAAAAGGAGAGTTAAAGACCTTGAAGACTGGATTATCCCTCATGAAAGTTTACCTCCGGGACATGACAATAGATGGGTTTCCTGGAAAACACTGAACAGGTTGCGAAGTGGGGTGGGTAGGTAGGTCCAAGGTGAATTTGAAGAAATGAGGATACACTTCCGACACCACCATGTGCGAGTGCGGAGAAGAACAAACCATGGATCACCTTCTTGTATGCAGATTATCTCCTGCTAAGTGCATGATGAAGGACTTGTTGGAGGCAACACCTGAAGCACGTGATGTGGCAAAATACTGGTCACATAGTAACATATAGTACAGTATATAGTTTCACTGTTTTGATGAGATTGTACATAGTACCAGCTAAATACCATGTATGATGTACTTTTTCTTGAGACTGATGTTGCTTCTGACACGATTAAATAAATAAATTGCAATGCCTGCCGGGAATAGCTAGTAAAATATAAAAATTCCCAGAACAAGAGTTGACCTGGGAGGTTGACAGGAAAGATAATAGGGAGGAACCCAGCATAAGTAGAAACAATTATGGATTCAGTTGAGATCCCGTGGTCTGAATTAGGGCTGTACATATCATTCGAATATTCGATTAATTCACCAATTCGAAATTATTTGAATGTTCAAACAGTTAAGATGTCTGAATACTTCGTTGTTCAAATCGTTTGAGTGTTTCGAATAGTGTATTTTTAAATAAAAACCAAACAGTTCAAATATCATTGGATTATTGACTGAATAGTCAGGTTATTTCACTAATGCAAATATTTGAATATGTTGGAAACTCAAATAATTCAAATTACGAATCAAATATTCTGATGTTCAAATCTGTACAGCCCTGGTGTGTCAAAGTGAGGGGGATAGAAATAAATTAAAATACACCATAACATTTTTGAAAACATTGTAATTGAATTAAAAAAACAGAAAAACAAGAAAACATTTTACATTGAAGCCTACTCTATGAGATCATTTACCTAACCTGGACTAAACATTCATATTAATCTCTCTGAAAATACCGTCTTGAAAGTTTATCTCTTGTTCTCTGAACGTGAATGTCGATGCCTTAATTCATAAAAAATTGATATCACTTACATAACTTCGATATTCTCTTGTCAATAAGCCCCATTTATGTCTGCAAGATTCAGGTTTGGACTGCATGCTATCCAAGTCTTCGTATACAGGGTGTATCCGTAATGACGTTACAAACTTTCAGGGATGATGGAGGAAGGCAAACGGATCCATTTGAGATAAGGACCCATAGTCCGGAAATGATCACACAGTTGTTTAACGTCCGTCCTCGATTCAAGTTCTTAACAGACAATGGGGTGGCGAAATTTCATCCCGCAGGCTTTCTTTAACGAGCCAGAAGCCAACGACATGGGCTTGGCACGTGTAAACACCTGTAAACGCCACTGACCGCAGTCGCGTTTGACTCCGCTAATTTGGGATTGGCAGACCAACACCTCAGTTTGGACGGAGGGTTCGTGAATACCTGGATCAGACATTCTCCGCAAAGTGGATCGGAAAAAGGGAGTGCTGCTTGGTGGCCAGCTTGTTCACCTGATCTCGCCCCACTGATTTCTTCTTGTGAGGCCATGTGAAAAGTCTTGTGTATGACACACCTGTCGAGACGGAGGAGGATCTCCTGACAAGAATTCTCGTTGCCTGCAGGGCTGTTGAAACGACATCGGCGATATTTGAACGGGTACGATAGAACTTTGTGCAACGATGCCATGCCTGCATTGACGTAGGGGAACGCCATTTTTGAACAGTTATATATGTAGCAGCTTGCGAAACGTGTGTAGGTAAACAGTATTAAATGAGTAGCCTTTAGCTTATAACTTGTGACTTGATAGTTTTCGTACTGTGGTTCCTTATCTCAAATGGATCCATTTGCCTTCCTCCATCATCCCTGAAAGTTTGTAAGATCATCGCAGATACACCCTGTATATGAATAGCCCATTGGTAAAACCCACTCATTCCATCTTTGAATAGCCCATTGGTACCCACTCATTCCATCTTTGAATAAGGTTCTTTTTGAGTAGCATTTCTACTTTGCTGAATTGACAAGAAATATGGACCATGATGGAAATAAATGTGTAATGACTTTAAATTAATCGGTTTGTTAGGTAGTCAGCCCAGAGACTGGTTGGATCCTCAAAAAGGTACAGGTTAGGTCGGTTGATACCCACAAAACCTCAAACCAGCACTATAATGAGGCGTACTAAGCAAGGTGACGTAGTTTGTCATTGCTTTCCTCACTGATTCAGAACAATAGCACTATTTTATTTTTTTATTATTTATCGTATGGCTTTTAGTGCCGGGAGTTTCCGAAGACGTTTGGCTCACCAGAGGCTGTAGCTGCTTCAAGCGGACATCCCTAGGGTGAGCTACACGTTCCGTTCAATTTCAAGTAGTTCCAACTTTCGCTACCAGATGTCAATGATAACTACTAGTAGTGGTGAACGTTGGAACTTTGATAGAGCGTTACAACGAAATCTAACCTAGAAATTTTGCTCCACACAAGTTTAGTCTGTGGAAGGATCTTTTACATGCCATACATCTATGACATGGGACCGCCGGCTTTACTACCCCTCCGAAGGCATACTGAAGGATTTTAACGCTCTTAAAAAATCCGACGACTTGGGCCGGGTTTGAACCCACTATCTTGGGCACAGCTGTTCAGCATGCTACCAACTAAGCCACCGAAGCTGCTAACAATAGCACTGACTCTATGAGTAGAACCTTTCACAACATCCACAGGCACTGGTTGTGCCCTGAAGGCCATTACTCAACACCACTCATACCTCAATAGCTTCTATATAATCACAGCAAACGGAGATATCAGTGGAGATCCACATTTTACTCTAACCTGTGCCAATAGACAAATGCAAATGTGCAGCATTCATCAAGAGATACTAAATTCTTCTTTGGTTTGCCCAGTCAATATGGTATATCGAAGACTTTTAGTGCTTGCCATGGTGGGTGAGTGGTTATCGTGTCGGATTACCAACCCCAAGCTTGGTGGTTCGCTCCTGGCCATGGTAAGTGATTTTTGAAAGGCGACAAAAATCATGACACACATGTCATACGTTGTTGGCATGTCAAAGAGCCCATTTGAATTCAGTTGCCAGTGTTTCGCCCAATGGTACACTGGCAACTGTTTTGAGGTAACCGGACCATTTTATCGAATTTCATTGTGAATTTGTTAATATACATAACTCAATTGGACAATTAACATCCTGTTTCTTTCGGGAACAGTTATTTCCAATTTGGATTAGCAAGGTAAGCTAACATTATTTTTGGAAGGAAGTTTTGATTTCCATAGTACATTGGCGCTGCTCGTGGTGACATTTGTGACTTGCAGCGTCCTTCTCAGTATGTCCTAGCCACACGTCTTGGAGAGTTGTACCAATTCCAACTGAAGAGCCCAATGGTACACTGGAGCGAAACGCTGGCAACTGTTTTGAGTTAACCGGGCCATTTTAAAGCCTTAAAAAAAAAAAAAAACATTCTCTGTTAAGTAGGCAACTGCAGTTTATAAATTTGACTCCCCCACGTTTGGGAGGAGTTTTATGCCCCTGCAGCTTTACAGTTACTTAATTTAATTAGTAACGCTGTTACCTCAAAGGTAACACATTCCTCACCAACACACACATTCTCAGAACACTAATTTCTGGAGTCTTGATTCTTCTTCCAATTTCTCATGTGAAGAGTTTGCTTGTGCTTGTTTACAGGTAACTAACGTGGACTCCAGAGCAGAAGGCGAAGCAACCTCAAAAACCATCACTTTAGAGGATTCTTTTTGCACTTCGTCTGAGAACAAGGACGTCAACAATAGAGAGGTTCCTTCAAGTACTACTGTAGCCAAGGAACTTGGTGCAATGAGGAAACCAGAGTCCATCCACACGACACATTCCATTGCGACCACTTCCGACTGTGATAATAATGCCGTTATGAAAGTGCTGGAGAACGTCTGCAGCCAAATGGAATCCCTCCGCAAGACCGTCAAGCAGCTGGAGCGGAGACTCGACCTGTTGGAAAATAAAAAGAGAATACCTCGTAATTAATAAGGTAATGACTACAGTGACATGACCATTTAGGTAGACTTTACTACCTATTGCAATGATCGGCCATGGGATTGCTACGCACTCCCACTTGCTAAAGAGAGAAGATCCCCCTGTGTGTACTTGCGGTGCCCACCCAACAGTGGCACACATTCTCTTGGAGTGTATGGATCTGGCCGATCTGCGCAGGACTCTTAAACTGCCTAATACCCTCTCCCTTATTCTCCATGATGACGGACCGTCAGTAGACCTCGTCATCCGGTTCTTGAGGGAGAGTTGTTACTTTTTTAAGTTTTAATGTGTAGTTACGCCTTTTAATTCAGGTTAAGTCTGTTTTATGTTTTTTATTGTGTTCATCTATTTTATTGTTCACTATGCCTTTTTTTTACCATCCGCCTTTTATTCTTTTTATTCAAATAAGGCATAATTTTTGGGGCTCACTGTCTGTTTTATAAACACCATTTTCATTTCATCCATGGCAGTGAGCTGTTTTTATCTACATCCTTTCATTTCACGCCATTTCATTTCATTCGGGGCCGATAACCTCGATGTTAGGCCCCTTAAAACAACAATTATCATCATCATCACTATTGCAATGGGTCAGAAAATGTTGACATATCTTCGCGTTTCACATCCCCCAGACCCCAAAACCACCGTTGGTTCAAAGGTTTATATATACATACCTGCCAAGTTTTCCGGATTTCCCGGAAGGTTTCCGGATTTTTGTTTTTCCGGTTGTCCGGATTAACATAGTTTTTTCCGGAGTTTCGACTCCCTAGCTTGTTTCTTTTCTCTGCATCCAAATCGCATTTCAGTTTTGATTTTCGATAATAGCTGCTATTCTGAGATGCGAGTGTTTAAATTCGACTGATAAGACAGAAAATTTATCGATAATCCCATCTCGCAGATTATTGCTGCGCTTTTGTCATTAATTCCTTGTGTTTGACATTACAGTATAACCCCTCAAATCCGAACTAATTGGGGCTGTAGCCTGTTCGGATTTCAATTTGTTCGGATTAGCCGAAAGATATCCATAACATAATGACCAACCCTCGTTACGGTATGGGACTCTAGCCTACATTGAGCGAGGCAGGCTGATTTGGCGCAAACAGCGAACATAAAATAGTGAGTCTGGTCCAAAGTCAACATAACGGCAATGTAGCTAATGACAGTGAGGAAGAAGAAACTTCGGCAGACAATGTGACTTATACTGAAGCTGCATCTGCTGTTGACATTGCATTGCACTTCGTAGAACAACACGCAGCAGCCACGCCAAACGATGTCATCTTAGTGCGACTTTGGTGCACAATTGTCTCCGCGGGATGGTTTTCGTCACTTCTTCAATATTGAAGATAACTGATTTCAAGTGAAAGATTAAGTGATATCTTGTGTGTTTCTATTGCTATTTCATTGTTTTAGCAAAGTGATTACCTACGGAATAATAATAACCAACGTTCTCGTTTCTTAATCCTGGATGGGATAAGTAGTCTATGTAGGCAATTTTACACTATGCTAACTGTACTTCTTAATTTTTCAACTAATTATGTAAAAGGCGGTCATAATGCAGAGCATATGATTGTTTTATGACTAAATAAATACGTTTCTCTTTTTTGCGTGTATTTTTTTTCAAACTTCAAATTGTCGAAAGATCCTCGTTCGGATTACCCGGGATTTCGGATATGAGGGGTTTCACTGTACTCTGAAAGTCGATAGAAGGGGCAGATGACCTCGTAGTTCCGCCCCTTAAAACAACAATAACTAACTAAAGTCGATAGAACTGTCTATCGATAATCACATCTCTCAGATTATCGCTGCATTGCTTTGTGCTTCGACTGTTTGTAAGCGGGAAAGCTTGGTTTTAAGCGGTGCTTGCTGTAGTTCTGGTATTCGTGCAATTGTGTGACATTTTTTTTTTTTTTGTGCAATTTAGTGTTTTTGTGATGAATTCAAGTAAGAAACGATATCATCAGTCTTTGAGGGAGGCATATTCTTCAGAATTTTTGGAAACTGGCACAATGAGTTAGCTAGTCTCACATCACCAAGAGTTTGTAATCTCTTTCCCTATAGTCTTTTCTCGCCATTTTTAAGACCTTGCGACGCATGTTAAATTTTTGCGCTTTGGGACCTACTGGATTTCTATTTTTGAAAGTTGGCAGGTATGTATATAATTTATCCAAAAGTTTGGTGCTTTTCAGTCGGTCAACACGAATGTACACAAAAGAGTTGGGTTACACCCTAATCCAGAAAAAAAATTACATGAGATTAATAAATACAATAGGATGACCAGTTTCGATCATCAGATCCCTTACACATCGGCTATAAAATCTATGTTTGAAAATTGAAAACCACTTTCTCACAGTTGACAGTCACTGGTGAAAGAGTGAAGTTGACACTGCTAGCAGCTACAGGGTGGAAGACTTCCAACCAGACTATACAGTACAACCATAGTTGACTTTTTACACTCCAAACAGACAAATTCCGGTTTTCTATCACCATTTTAGCATTTCACCTAACATCAGATATACTACATTTAGCATACACTGACAGTTGCATTACCAATACTGCAACTAAATAATTGTACATATTGTAAATATTTTCACCCGTATTTTCAAACAGATTTTATAGCCTAAGTGTAATGGATCTGATGATGATCGCTTGACGATCGAAACTGGTCATCCTAGTGTATTTATTAATCTCATGTAATTTTTTTCATGATTAGGGTGTAACCCATCTCTTTAGTGTACATTCGTGTTGACCGGCTGAAAAGCACCAAACTTTTGTTTACCAAGGCCTTGACTGTGGATCGTAGCAAACCGAAGAATGCACACGAAGCCACAGCCGCCCCGATCCAGGGCATTCCTCCTAGTTGCAGTGAGCGTAACCAACGGCGAAAAAGATGGATGGATTCAGTGAATGAGTGTGTAGAGAAAAAGGGAGGAAAACCAGAAGATGTACTGCAAGTAGGAAAGGAGTGGTGGAGGGACAGGCAAAGATGGAGGCCCTTAATTCACAACCCGACCCAGGAAGAGACTAGAACCGGGAAATGAAGATGAGCCAGCTTGGTGTCCTAAGGGAAACCCCACACAAGACATGGCATAAACCTAGAAAAATTGCAGAGTTTTAATTCACTGGCCGTGAAAGCCAATATATCAAAATAATAATTTGTTTACATCCATAGTGTTAGTGATGATTAGAGATCAGGGAAAATCGCAATTGCGATAAATGGGAATTTTACTTTATTCTCATTTTTTCAACTACCTGGTAACTAATATGACTATGTATACCCAAAATTTGCGAAACTGGATGTGCGACTAAGTGCGATAACTAAAGGTTCTTGCGAATTATTCCCATAAATGCGAAAAGTGCCAAATTTACCGATTAATGTTGAACATTGTTTTATTAAATTTTTGCGCCGCAACTTTGAAATTTGCGAGTTCTCAGCCATGAAAACATCGGCTTAATATTCGATATTTACGAGTAATAATCGATACATACGAATATCGATGGTTGTCGTGAAAGCAATCGATTATGATAAAAAATCAATTTGAAAATTGCTGCTGTTATTGCCGCATAATATCCACTGTTTATCGCCAGTAAAACGATGTTTTTGGAGAAATTATTTCGTAGTTTCATTTGGTTGTGCTAATAAAAGGAATATTCCAATCGTTTGTACATATTCTTTTTAAAAATTAGTGCAGTAAGGTTATGCTTATATAGGTTTATATCGCGCCGGCCCTCATTTCCTGTATTTGACCATTATAATTAAAACTGTAAAGTACGTATCGTGATATGAATATACAATGTTTTTTAGGCGTTCTCTTTGCTTTGGGGAATGTTATATAATATGATGAAAGTATTCTCTACAATGTGTGAGTTATAAGTTATGTTACATGTCGTCCGGCGATTTCTCCGTGAATTCGGATACTGTTTTACAGATTGTCAGTCAAGAGTCGCAAAAAGGTATATCAGTAATTGCGTGTTTGCATATTCTGTTTAACTTAGGAAAACCTTTGAGACTGATAAGATGTGATCATTTAAATCTTTGTAGTAGATATGAAAAGGCATATGATAGTGTCCCCAGAGAGAAGGTATGGGAAACCATGGTTAAGAAGAGACTGGGAAGAGAAATGTTGGAGATAGTGCAAGCAATGTACAAAAACTGTGTTAGCAGGGTACTGACCCCAGTTGGAAAGACAGACTGGTTTAGCAACAAGACTGGACTAAGACAGGGGAGTGTGCTGTCACCTCTCTTGTTCATAATGGTGATGGATGAAATTGTAAAGGAAACAAAGGAAGCATATGGACATAAAGAAATGAAGTTACTGTTATTTGCAGATGATATTGTGGTCTGGGGAAGGAACACCAAAGAAGTGCAAAAACAACTAGATGCACTGAACGAAAATATTCAGAAGTATGGCCTGAAAATCAGTATAGAGAAAAGCAAGACCATGGTGATGACAAGAGGGGAAAGACAAGGAAAGGGCACTGTGAAAATTGGAAGTCAGAGTTTGGAAATTCTGGACACGTTCAAATACCTAGGAAGTGAATTGATGCAAACTGGTAGGTTGGACATGGAGATTGGCAGGAGGGTACAGCAGAGCAATGCATTCTATCAAAGTGTAAGAAAACTTGTTTGGGATAAGGAAGTTCCAAGGAAAAGCAAGGAGGTAATGTATAATGTGTACTATGTACCCATATTAACTTATGCAGCTGAGACTTGGACCCTAACAAGCAGGCAAGAGAGTAGAATCCAAGCCAGTGAAATGAAATTCCTAAGAAGTATGATAGGTAAGACAAGGAAAGACAGAGTGAGGAATGAAGATGTTAGGAAGGAAGTTGGGATGGGAAAACTAAATGAGAGAATTGAGAAGAATAAACCAAGGTGGTTTGGACATGTAAAGAGGATGGAGGAAAATAGAATACCAAGACTGATGCTGGAGGCGAAGTGCAAGGGTAAGAGAGCAAGAGGAAGACCTAGAACAAGGTGGATGGATTCAGTGAAGGACAGCGTAAGAAAAAGAAATCTGGACTGGGACAAGATCGTGGAAGAAGAATGGTGGAAGGAAAGAGGAAAATGGAGAAGTGCCATAAATACCCCGACCCGGCAGGAGCTGGATAAGGGGAAATGATGATGATGATGATGATGAGTAGATATGAAAGGTGCACAATAAAGTTCACAGGATTTCAGCATTCGTCTATACAAGTTGCATTGTCAGCAGTGTTAAGTCTCCTGTTGTGTGTGTGGTTTTTATTTTTACTGAGGGAGTGTTACAGGGTCATCAATTTAAGTCTCGCATCCGATACCGATCACGGCGCGGTAAGCTCTCGCGCTGACACCCGCTCGCTGGCCGGTAAAAAGTGCGCGACTTCTCCCCACTACTTCGCGTCAACATACAGTCATTTAATAGCAATTTCTAGTGAAAATAATTATCTACAAACTAACCTGGTTTTACAAGAAATGTTCAAAGCGTTGTCCGTCAGCTCGCAAGCATGCCTGGCACCTCGTAAACAAGTTTCTAGACACACGGCGAATTTCTTCCTGGGTGACGTTCGTTATAACTTGGCGAATATTTTCTTTTAACTCCTCACTTGTGTGAGGATTGTTTGCATATACCTTTCCTTTCAGCATTCCCCAGAGGTAATAATCACATGGATTTAAATCGGGTGATCTGGCGGGATAATTAACTTTACGGTCATTGAAAACTTCCCGTATTACTGCCAAGGAGTGATTAGCTGTGTGCGCCGTTGCATTATCTTGAATGAAGTAACCATTGTTCTTTTCTTCGTCTGTGAGTTCATGAAAGAACGGCCTTATGATTAGGTCAATGTAACGGTTAGAATTAATTGTTTCGTGGAAAAATATAGGTCCTATAATTCTGCGAGAAGTTATCGCACACCACACTCCAACTTTCACATCATGAAGCGGCCGGACATGCAACCGTTGTGGATTTTCAGCGCTCCAGTTGCGATTGTTTTGGCTGTTCACATAGTGAATCGAAAACAGCACTCTCTAACAGAAGAATACTTCGCATAAGAAAGCACAATGAATACACGTTATTGTATAGAAAACATCACTTTAAGGCAACACATAAACTGTAAAATTGCCCCGAGACTGCACTGTATGTTAGGTCAAATCAACTGGCACTTCACAAGCTTGAATACGCCGGAGATACTGACAGCTTATTGCAACATTGCCGATCGCAGCGCACGTGTCATTGCGGGGAGAACGCCAAGGCCACCTTGACCGGCCTGGCGGCCGCATCTGCCAAGGCCACCTTCACCGGCCTAGCAGCGCGTACATGCGGGAAATAAAATGATGACCCGGTAGAAGTATTAAAATCCTAATATTAGTATTAAAGAAATGTAGAAACTTGACACCATACATTTTTCAGAAATGTGAAATCTCTGAAAATAAAGGCATCAGCCTGGCTAATTGGCAAGATTGAGCTCAATACTGTTTTTTGGTTGTATGACGTGAGACGATGGTACCTGAGCTATGCTGAAAAGATCCAAAGGTCATGTTCTCATTATGCAATCAACAATATCAGGTGTTGTGCAGCAACTCAAATATTGAGGGCCGGCAGCGAGTTGTATTAGTTCACTGGTACAATGGTGCCAATTGTTAGAATAAAGCGAGCTGTGGTCAAGCGACAATGCAGGTCTTATGAAGTTTACTGAGTGGCAGGTGGAATGACAACAATACCGGGCTCTCCTGAACTCGTTGGACGAATTAGTTCAAATTCTGTGAGATGTCTATGAAATCCTTGTGTGGTTTTCCTACTAACTCCTTGCCAAGTTCCATTCATTTCTTTTAATAACTTATGAATTTGGATTCAAGAAGTGCCATTTGACCATTAAACCACCGGCAAATAGAAATTCAATGCCCCTCATCCATGGCCCTCATTGAAAAGGAAATAATGAGCGAGTAAACGTACATTTTATTATTTAGTTAATTATCCATTGTATGTTATTTACCTAATGTTAAGTAAATGTATGATTCACATTATTATATTAAATGCTTATGCCGTTGATCAGAAACACCCATATTTCCAATCCTGCACATGTTTGAATTAGTTTCCGTGCACATTATTTTGAACGTGTTTAAGTTTTATTGTACCAAGTGACAGAATTTTAAATGCTACAAAATGCTAATTTTTAAATTTCAAAATGCTCCAAAATGCTATTTTTGAAAATGAAAGTGCTACAAAATCAATTTCAAAATGCTATTTTCTCGTATCTTTAATGATCGTAGCTTCTAAAAAAGAATCTTTGTACATTACAGGTTGTGAAATGTTCCGAAGAACATGAGACATGAACTGCATCACAGGGTGTATTCCAGGAATTCCTGCTGAATGTGAAAAGCTATCCTTCACTTTCTGTAACGTTTAGTGAATTTAGCTCGTAATAAAAACCTTTCAGTTAAATTAGATCGGAGTTTGGTCTGTTTAATCGAGTTGTATACTGGTTTCTTCTGTGTTGTACAATCATGATGAGTGTTGTTTTAAGGGGCCTAACATCTAGGTTATCGGCCCCAAGTTGTACAATCAGTGATATGCAATGCTACAGTGAAGGGCCTCCCTATAGAACCGAGACTGCTATCAGCAGCGTAGTGCCCAACTAGTTTAACACATTTACACTTTTTAACGTATTTAATAATCATCATTACTTACATGAATTTCAGAGTTGTTGCTGGAAATGCTGTCCTTCAATTTCTAAACACATGTTGCACTGATATAGGAGGTTTTGGTACACTCGCTGTAATTCATCCCGACTGATATTTCGTATCAGTGTAGTTATTCCGTTCTTGCGAGCCTCCAGAGTGTGCGGATTGTTTCACTATACAGTTTGAGGGTCCTCCACAAGTAAAAATCGCACGGTGCTGGAACTTGAGAACAAATTTCCTGCAAACTTCTTCTTGAGAAAATAAGTTTCCACTAAGAAAATTCAATGTTTTTTTTTCAATACCTAACCATATTCACGGGATATAGTACTTCACCACAAGTCTTAACTCTCTGAACTAATGTATTTTGCCAGCTGGGAATGTAATCAAGCTATGACCGCATGCGGGGGCTTCCCGACGCCCTGTTTTAATCGGCACATGCTACAAGGTATTGAGTGATAAGAGATATGCAGGAAATGTACAGGAATTTTAGGAACTCGGGAAATATACGCGAGTTTTGCATTTGATACGGGAAATCTTGAAATGTCTCGTCATGCCCGACATCTTAGCCTCCAAACGCTCAGCCTTCTATTTTGCGTGCAGACCGTGCCACCACCCACAGTTAACGCCACCGCCGATTAGAGAGCGCTAAGCGGGGTGAGAGCCCAGCCAATAGCGTCATCGCGTCGAATGTGACTGTTTTGCCTGGCCGACTGCCGGCCGTAAACGGTACTTTATTTGTGTTTGTGGCTTCTCATCCCATCTGTGAGAGAGTTCAACTTTTTCGCGCATTTCTTACGCTATGGACTTAGCCTCAATCTCACCATCACCCCTGCAGAAGTATTCTCCAAACATGTAGTTACATTTACGCTAGAAAAACTTGATTTGCGCTTTTAAGATTCATTTATCAGCCATTCGGTCTCAGAGCGTTCTAAAATAACTGGAATTGGTTGATTTTCGTTCGGGAAATAGGGGAATTTAAAAACAGGTCACCACTTGACACCATGTGCTGTAAAGGAGACAGTGAGATATTTGCGACGTGTCGATGGCACGGTTATTGGAAAGCCCCGTTCGTTCTATAGGGATGGACCTTGCTGCTGTATTATTACATGGTGGTGACAGAACCTGAAATTCAGGAAAATTTGTATCTCTGGAAATATCAGGGAATTTCGCAAAAAAAAAATCTGTGAAGTTTGAAGAAGAAGAAGAAAACAACTAAAATACAACAAATTTTGCATCGAGCGAGTGAGAATATTTTGCAGCCTTAACCTGGCACGGCGAAAAACGTGGCAAGATTCCCCGATTAATATCAGGGAATTTTGTGGAACATCGGGGAATGATCAGGGAAATTTGTCAGGCAAAGTCTGTCGGCACTATGTATTAGATTAGAATCAAGAAAATGTGGTGCATGATTCTCTGTAGTCTTTTGTCGAGTAACATTGTAAAGTCAAAGTGATTTGATTTATGCTTTTTCCTAGTCAGGTTTACCATTTCCAGTGATTTTGTGACTGACTTTTGTTCTGAGTGTAAATATTTGTTTCATTTTAGGTGAAACACAAGTACAGTAGAACGCCCTTTATCCGGACGTCAAACAACCGGAACGTCAATTAACAGGACGAGCAAAACAAAAGACAAAGCAACGCACGCTTACTGTTGTTATGCGGAAGTGCGCGCTGCCTACAGTAGCGAGTCAAATCTTATTTTCAACTGTTGTCTCCTACCGTTTGTTTACTCTATAATGTTTCAACGTGTTACAGTATGTGAGTGTGCTTCTACGAGTGGCAAAAAGAAAAAACGAAATCGCATTGTTTTATCGATTAAGAAGAAAGTGGAGATCATTAATAAACTGGATAAAGGTGAGAGTGTGCAGTGTCTAATGAAAACTTAACAGTGTTGGAAAGTCCACAATTTATGATTTGAAGAACCGAAAGGGTGAAATTCTGAATTATGCATTGATGTTAGATAGTGAAGAAGGGTCTAAAAAAGGGAAAAACCGTGAGATCAGCTACGGATGAAAAATAGGAAGAAGCGGCCGTACTTATGGTTTATACAGACAATAAGTAAGGGAGATCCCATTTCTGGACCTTTGTTATGTGAGATAGCATTCCTGCTAAATGAGAAGCTGGTGGTTATCACCATAATGTACTCTTCTTCTTCTTCCTTAGCGTTTGTCCCGCCTAGCTGCAGGATCCGCTATATGGATACGTCGTCGCCATTTGTTTCTGTCACCGGCCATGTCAGGATGAAGGTGTTCTTCAGATCTCCATGTAGCGTATCATCCCACCGTTGCTTCTGTCTTCCCTTAGGTCTCTTGCCGACGACTTGTATATTATTATCATTTAGACTTTCACGCCCCGTTATACTATTCATAATGTTTAATTTTGGGCTTATGCCGTGTATTATTATATTAAAATTCGACGTGTTTAATAGATAATAGATGTATCAGGCTCCTTCAACCTGATAAATCAGCTGTTGCTGATCATGCTTTAACACCTGGCCATGATGTCATGCTCCAAGGAGTGGATGTTCTTGCCCGTATAAAGCAATATCGTCCCAGAATCATCAGGGAGGCGGTTGAAATACGTCAACACCCAGATAATTTCAACCGCAACACCGGCTACAATCTCAGTGAATCCTGGCTACCTATTATCAGAACCCTGAGAAAGTAATACACTGCTGCTTTTCGTTGTCCCTACATGGGCTATAATGGCGTCCATCATTGGGCACCTTTTATGTTCTTTGTTGCTTTCTCTTAGCAATCTTTTGTCGTATTTGAGATTATTCCTGACGAAGAAAGACATGGGTTCTTTCGAAACGCGTCAAATTTTAATATAATAATACACGGCATAAGCCCAAAATTAAACATTATGACTTGTATATTGTAGCCAGTCTTTGAAATTGTGTCCGCTTTCGCTCGTAGAACATGCCCAAACCAATGCCGACGGCACTCCCGTTTCCTGATGTTGTCATTGGAAACATGATCCAATTTGGTGACACCTGCTGTCCAACGTAACATCTTGGTCTCCATAACACCCAAGCGACGTTCTGTCACTGTAGTTGTTGGCCAACAATCGCATCCGTACAATGTGACAGGACGGATGACATTACGATAATGTACTGTGTATGTTTTTTTCCTATGCAATAAACGCATGTTTGATTATCCGGGAAAATCGTTATCCGGAACATTTTCGGTCCCAATTAGTTTGGATAAACGACGTTCTACTGTAAGTGTACAATTGTAAATAGTGTTAATATTGCTAGATTGGCACAACAAAAGAACAAGGGGACTAATAGAATATAGTTGCTTCTGATTACAATGGCACCTAATACAGTTGATATTGTAACTTTCAGTTGGTCAACACTAAATAATACCAATTACTGGTTTATATAGAAAAAAAATAACTTGAAAATAATTACATGTGATTAAGATAACAATTATATTTGAGTATTGAGAAAAATTTTAGGCAACAGTTGGTTTATTACAGGAAAAATATTTATTACGCCTATTCAATACACTTTGTTAACAAATCAATTACAGGTACATGTTTCGGGTGTAGTCTACTCCCCCTTCTTCAGCCTGCCTATCAAACATATGTACACTTTTCATGAAATTTGTATTTGTATAACATGAAAAGTGTACATTTGATAGGCAGGCTAAAGAAGGGGGAGTAGACTACCCCCTGAAACATGTACCTGTAATTGATTTTTTAACAAAGTGTATTGAATAGGCGGAATAAATATTTTTCCTGTAATAATTTACGTTAATACGGACCACTATGAGCAACATTGCGGAACAGATGGGTTGAAGGACACTTACGTTTGATGTCAAACGAAGAGTTATATAGAAATATAGAATCAGTCATGTCAACAATAAAAAGGAAAAGGTTGTTGTTCTATGGACACATTTTCAGAATGTCCAACGCTCGTCTAACAAAGAAAATTTGGAATTTCGTGAAACCAAAGAGGAAAAAATTGACATGGTTCGAAGAATGTAACAAAGACCTTATAGAAATTGGTATTCCGGACTGCAAAATTATGAACAGGTGTGAATTCAGACACCTAATCAAAAATTACCAGGGATTTAAGGTAGGGGCGGAACTCAAAAGACGGAGGGGACCTCTTTCAGAAGATTGGAAGAAGGCGCTGAGTGATGGGCTCAAGAGATACTGGCAGGACATCAAAGCTGGCAGACGATCTAGATCGAAATATTGATTTTGATTGTTACTCCGTAGTCCAAAGTGGCTCAATTCTAATGTAAAAAAATATATATTTGAATTGCAGCCAATGCTCATAGCAGGGCATTTCAATTGAATGCCTGTAGGCTCCCCAACAAGTTCAATTTTAAGTAGTTCCAACGTAGATTACTAGATGCCACTGTCACGACGCCCAGCGGCGAACGTTAGAACTTGATAAGAGCGTTTCTAACCGGCCAAATATAACCTACAAATTTTGGCTACACACTACCAGTTGTTGTGGTAGGTTCTTTTACATGCCATAATTCTATGGCATGGGCTTTACTTCCCCTCCGAAGGAAGGCATACTGAACGATTTTAATGCTCTTAAAAATCCGACTACTTGGATCGGGTTTGAACCAGCGATCTTGGGCATGTTCAGCATGCTACCGACTACGCCACCGAAGCCGTATTAAGATAATATATTTTGTTATGGACTCTTGAAGAAGGAGAAAACTAAGGGATGACATGTTTCACTCGTTAAGTGAGCATCATCGGATCATTTTATTTTCACATTCAAGTAATTGGAATTATTTTGTGTTGGCGGACTGAAAGTTACAATATTAACTGTCAATAAGGCAACACTGAAAAATGGCTTCAAAGCTATCTTTACGTAATACAGTTGTCAAAGTTCAAAAAAAATCTGTTTGTGATGACTAGGGACACAGAAATTTCCCTGCCATTTCTTAGCCTTTCAGAAATGAATTAAAAACTCCTCCTCCTCTCACTCTCTTGTTACATAACATTTATCCATGGTGTCCACAGGCAGGAAAAGTCAGGAATTTTGTTTTTGGTCTGGAAAAGTCAGGAAAAAGTGTGAAAAAATGGCATGAGTCAGGAAAAAATGGCAAAAAGTGTTAGAAAGTCAGGAATTTTATATTAACCATACAGTGTTTTGTGTTTTACAGCCATATTTTGATGTTACTAGTTCAACTAATCTCTGAAGATAAAAAGCAATAACTCGCTGGACATTATGATAAGTTTCCATTTTGACAGTAAATCATAGTAAAAAATGCTTTTAAGTATTTTTTGTACACTTTTTTGGCGTTGGTGTGGGGATGTGGCGACCCCATCGCCCAGCACATTGCACTACGTGTCTGCAATCAGCCTCTAAAATATTGTGACTCGACATTCATAAACAAGAAAATTTAAATGCCAATCAGTTGATATTTCTTGTTTCCATAATGTCAATTTTGATATATCTTTTTTCCGATGTTACGATGACTTCACGAGTCAGGAATTTTGTTGAAAAATGGTCAGGAAATTTGACATTGAAAATTCTGTGGACACCATGTTATCTAAATCATTCGTCGGAAATTTCCAGATTTCTTGTGTTCACAATTTTGAAATTTGACTGGCAGCTGTGTTTTTTTCAATGGTTTTGGTTATTCTGCTAAATGGCTCATTAGTGGATATTCTTGCAACTTTTGTACAGAAGATATTTGTCATTATTAGTAGTTCTTCAGTCTGTCAACACTATTGTGCCCAATGGATGGGCGGGGTAAAAGATATAAATATGTAAACACACTCCTGGAAACAATTACATGTATTAATTAAATTCTTCCTCTTCTTCAGTTCCCGGTTCCAGTGATCTGGGTCGGGGCGTGAATCAAGGACCTCCATCCGAGGACTCAACTCGCACACTATCATATTTAGGGCCAATTAGGCGGGAAATTGAAAGACTCCCTAGGCCTCGGATACCCTACTACCGTCGGGGTCGGAAGAGAACAAAGTGTTGACCAAGGGAGGCCGACTGGAAAGATAACTGAAAGGAGCCCGGCACAAATTAGTGGAAGCAAGACTGGACTCAGCTGGGGTTCCGTGGATGCCGACCCACGTCCCACAAGTTGTGAGCTCCTCATCATCATCAGTTTCTCTGCCTGATGGCGGGTTTCTTCACGGTCGGTCTCTCCACCTCATCCGGTCTTCAGCAGCACGTTTCATCAGCTCGTACGATTTATGGAATCCAGCATCTGAAACGTTCTTCTTCCTCTTCGGATTTTCCCTTGGTCTGTTCCTTCTAATACACTTTTCACCAAACCATCTCCTCTTAGGCAGTGTCCAATTCAATTCATTTTTCTTTTCCTTATCTTCTTTAGCATCATTCTTTCTTCTCCTACTTTCTTTAATACTTCCTCATTTCTCACTTTGTCCTTCCAACTTATTCTCCTCCATAGCCACATTTCGAAAGCCTCTATTCTTCTCTCGTCTTCTTTCCTAAGCGTCTCAAGGTTCCGCTCTATACATTGCTGCACTCCAAACAAAACATTTCATTAATCTCTTCCTTAAGCTTGCTTTCATTGCTCCACAAAATAATTTTCTTTTCTTACTGAAGGCTTCTTTTGCTATTACAATCCTTGTTTTTATTTCTTAAGTGAATATCATTTCTTGTGTAACCCAACTTCCTAGGTATTTAAAACTATCTACTTGTTCAATTTCATCCTCTAATTTTATTGTAATTTTTTCACATTTTCCACCTATGACCATACATTTTGGGTTTTTAATGATTCATTTTTCATTTTCATATTTTACAAATTTTATGTAGGTCTTTCAACATTTGTGTTGCTTGTCTTCCACTCTCACCCATAACCACCATATCATCTGTTTTGATTTAAAAAAAAAAAAAAAAGAGGGGCTTGCTTAAGAGGTAGAAGATTTGAGTGTATTCATTTTGCAGATGATATGGTGGTTATGGGTGAGAGTGAAAGACAAGCAACACAAATGTTGAAAGACCTATATAAAATTTGTAAAATATGAAAATGTGTAACTGTTTTTTGTGATCATTTTAGCGAGTACGGTATATCGCCCTGCTACCCTGAGCTTCGATTTTATATTTATACAGTGGAACGTGGCTAATTCGAACTTCTATAATTCGAAATCTTCTTTAATTCGAATTTTTCTCTTGGTCTCTAGCATTTTATATACAATCATTGCTAAAAAATCATGGTTAATTCGAATTATATTTTGGATAGTTCGAAGTTTTTACGTGTAAAAAGCCGATCGGAAGCCAAACACTTGGGTCAGTTCCCGTAACAACGTCTTCCGATTGCAGCCCAATCAACAAACAACATCACAGAACTTAGGAGTTTTTTTTTTTTTTTTTGAAAGTAGAAATGACGTGAATGGTTCTGTTTTCCGTTCCTTAAATTTGTTAGATTCTTTTGTGATGGCTGAGAGACTTAATTGTGGGAAACAAGTAAAAATCTCAGACTATTTTGAAAAACAGTAGATTTCTCTAAGACTTTACTAGATTGCTGGATTACTACTGTCGTTAAATAGGTGAAGAGTACCTTTTGGTTTTATTTTTCATTTGAAACTTGGTTGCAGAATGTGGATAATGTTGTATAATGTAAATTTTGTATATAATTCACCATACGATTAAATAAATAAATTCACGATACAGTCATTATAAAGTACGTTGTCCGTTAATCTGCTTTGTTAAACGTAAATAATTATGTAAACGTAATACAACATATTTTCTCTGCCTTTTTCAAAAAACTTTCTTAATCCGAATTTTTGGATAATTCGAATTTTTTACTGGTCCCTTGAGGTTCGAATTATCCAAGTTCCACTGTAGTTTCAATTTGTTGGAGTCAATGAGGTATAACTTTGAAACAAAGCGTTTCCAGACCCATGGTCATATAACATAATTTTTTCGTCTACTTGTGAGGAATGTGTCCTGCATTTTGTGTCGTACATTTTTGTTACACCCTGTATTTAAAAGTCTGTGGTTCACCCAACTCAGATCGTTGTAGAAGGGGTTTGCGAATCGAAAAAGGTTGGGAACCGCTGCTTTAGGGTATATTTATTCACCACTGGTGACTTTCAGCTAGTAGCACACATTATTCTAATTATTTGATTACGTCTGTATATTAAAATCAAATAAGTAGACAGAGCTGAAAGTGATTTTTAAATTGGGAAAATATTGTATAATTTGATGAACGACTAAAGTGGATATCCATTCTACTTCAAAAAGATGTGATGTTGTTGGCTTTATGTTGCCTGAATCTTTGGGCAATCAGAATAGTTTTGTATTTGTTAATAAGAGAAGAGTATTGCAAATATTCAGCCTCTGAAAATCTAAGTATTTTATACTTGAGCTTAGTGAATTATTGTTAGAGTTAGTGGTTTTTAGCATTTAAAAATATTTAAAATAATCACATTTTCAATTCAAAATTTTGTTTTTTGTAGCATTGATTTTCAGATTTTTTGTTTTGCAGCTAATTGGTTACAAATAAGGATTTCATGCAATATTATGAGGCACGTCCTCCCGGTCACTCCATGTGAGATCTGTGCTGGACAAAACGGAGGCAGACAGGTTTTTCTCCGGGTACTCTGGTTTTCCCTGTCACAATTTCATTCCAGCAACACTCTCCACTATCATTTCATTTCATCTGTCATTCATTTAATCATTGCCCCAGAGGAGTGCGTCAGGCTTCGGCAGCCGGCACATTTCATATCCTCGCCGTTAGATGGGGGCTTCATTCATTCCATTCCTGACCCGGTCGGAGACTGGAAGCAGGCTGTGGATTTTCATTTTTTTCATTATGAGGCACGTCCAAAAATTAAGTTTCCATATTTTTAAATTTAGAAAAAAAAACAACATAGTTCCATAAATAATTTTATGTTTGACGATGTTGAAATGTAAAAATTATATGTCAGAAAACTGTACTATAATGAGGCTCATTATAGTACAAGTTTTCATTATGGAACAGTTTCTCCCACCAATCGGAGCTCAAGAAACAGTTGTTTGACCAATTAGGTAAGGATAGCATCGTACCTGCGCTGAGTTCCAAGCCCTTCTAATTTAAATTTCACTGCGTGGGCTAGTGTCATAGTGGGGTAATCGAGGAGGCCATGGTCAAATACAAGGTATTCTCTGCGTCCCATGTGCTCTGCTCAGTACATAAAACTGGCGAAATCTCGACAGATATTTATGAACATAAAATAGTTACAATAATTATCGTCGAACATAAACAGTCGTATACAACTCGCCTATAATGGTAATTAAGACACTCGTATGGAAATTATAAAACTCGTGTCTTAATTATTGCCATTATAGGCTCGTTGCATAATGTAGGCCTACTATAATTGGCATCAGATGCAGCAATGTTAGAGCTATTTTTCAACATAACCACCTGAATTGAGACACCTGTCATATCATGGGATCAACTTTTGTGTTCCTGTGTCATAAGTCTGTCGCCTGTGATTAAAATCAGAGCTCTTAGTCAGTGTGAAGATGCTGACCCTAGGACAGGAATTTCTTGAGGCGCAAGGTCAGGACTGGTGGATGATCAAACAGCTTCAAGCCAAACTCTCTAAGCCTTGCATTTTGTGGTCGGGTGTCGGGTTTCTCAGCACACACTTTGTTGAACAACAGGTGCTTTGGTAACAATTCCATGCAACAAGGATCGCGATATCTGTGAAAAATGGCGGAGAACTGAAGATAAATGTAACACAGGTTCCATTTCCATGCAGCAGACCTCGAAGAAGCAGGTGTACAAAAGTTGATCCCACAATATGACAAGTGTGTCAAGTCTGGTGGTGATAATGTTGAACAATAGCTCAAACATTGCTGTATGTGGTGGCATAAAAAATTTTCATATAACTATGTTGTTGGTTGGTTGATTTTTTTTTTTTTTTTTTTTTTTTTTTTTTTTTTTTAATAGGTAAACTTGGTTGGAATTCGTATTTTTAGAATTTTCAACTGAAGTAATACAGTTCATAACATAAAATTGCTCATTATAGTATTTACGAAATGTTAATAAAAACTAAGTTAAAACAACGTAACGTACAAAAATACATACCAAAAATGTGCAGCAAACTTCCCTGTAATTTTCATAAAAAACATTCAGTCAAAAAAGTAAAAATTTTGCTTTTTTGTCGTTGACAGTGGAAGAAAATCTCTTAAATTGGCGTTAAAAATCCCTCAGTATGCCGACCTTCGGAGGGGAAGTAAAGCCAGCGGTCCCATGTCATAGATTTATGGCATGTTAAAGAACCTTCCACTAATTGCACCTGCGTGAAGCTAAATTGGATAGGTTAAGAATGTAAACAACGCTCTTAGGTTTCTATGTTCGTTGACAAGAGCCTACTGTGGTGGCGTCTAGTAGCTAAGTTCTGAACTTGGCCTAGTAGTCGTTGACGGTGGCGCTTGGCGGCAAAAGAAGGAACTATTTGAAAAATTCTAAGTTGCAGTACTTAAATTATAAAACAGATAACACACATTAATACAGTCATCACAATTAACACCGGTTATCAGACAGATTCTACACACACCCAAAGTACACGAGCTACATGACCACGTTGTCGCAGCCCCTAAACTTAAGAACCAACCAACCTCTCTTAAATTGAAAAATTCCAAGCTTAGCAGCCTACACACAAAAGAGGCTAATTTTAGCTAACAAATATTTCAAACATTTTTACTGTTCTTGCCGAACACACCACGTCTTACTTAAGATTGTATTATTTTGTAGAAAATTAAGAATATTGCTTTTTATCACTAATTAAATACCTCTAAAATCCACTCTTCGAGGCCATAGAACATGAAGATCCATTTCATGATGAAATTGTGCAGATTTTGCATCTATCGCAAATGCTAGAAACCACATACACTAATAATTTACAGTATTGTATTTATTGAAGGTAGCAATAATGTTGTGAAATGAACCCAGTGAGTGGTTTGATAAGTCTGATATGTTTACATGTGAAGGATTTTATTATATGTGCTTATTTTTTGTAAAATAAAAAGGATGGTTTATTTTGATTTCTTGTGATATTTATTTTTGTTACCCCTAGCCATTATTATTACAAGAAATCCTATTAATTATGAAACAACAGTCACTCTTCCCCCCTTTCATTTCGTTAATATATGGTTTTCATACCTTATTTTATCTTCTGGGGAGACATTATGAATTGTAATTTCTGACCTTGGTCACTTCTGCACAGACTGCACCGGGTATATTTTCATTGTATGTATTTGATAGTGTGCATCATGTTTGTTTAGATATATATTTGGGCTGAGGAAGTACAGACGACAGTACGAAACATGAACCCAGTTGTATAAATAGATTATTAACATTCTATTGAAAAGACGGACATTATGAATAATTTTATTAGTGAACATATTCAATACGGACCTAAAATGGAGAATATTGCTCTAAACAGACTACGCCACCGAAGCCGTATTAAGATAATATAATATTTTGTTATGGACTCTTGAAGAAGGAAGAAACAAAGGGATGACATGTTTCACTCGTTACGTGAGCATCATCAGATCAATTATTTCACATTCCAGTAAATGGAATTATTTTTTGTTGGCGGACTGAAAGTTACAATATTAATTGTCAATAAGGCAACACTGAAAAATGGCTTCAAAGCTATCTTTACGTAATACAGTTGTCAAAGTTCAAAAAAATCTGTTTGTGATGACTAGGGACACAGAAATTTCCCTGCCATTTCTTAGCCTTTCACAAATGAATTAACAACTACTACTCCTCCTCCTCTCAGTCTGTTGTAACTTGGGTAGTTTTATTCTTATTTATCAAGTATGCGGTTCTGTATTGCCAATCCATGTACATCAGTTCGTTATTATTATTAAACTCACATCAGTTCGCTTTGCTTATATATCTCTGGTTTCCTTATTTCCTCTTACACAGTCTCTTGTTACATAACATTTATCCATGGTGTCCACAGGCAGGAAAAGTCAGGAATTTTGTTTTTGGTCAGGAAAAGTCAGGAAAAAGTGTGCAAAAATGGCATGAGTCAGGAAAATATGGCAAAAAGTATTAGAAAGTCAGGAATTTTATATTAACCACACAGTATTTTGTGTTTTACAGCCATATTTTGATGTTACTAGTTCAACTAATCTCTGAAGATAAAAAGCAATAACTCGCTGGACATTATGATAAGTTTCCATTTTGACAGTAAATCAGAGTAAAAAATGCTTTTAGCTATTTTTTGTATGTTTTTTTGGCGTTGGTGTGGGGATGTGGCGACCCCATCGCCCAGCACATTGCACTACGTGTCTGCAATCTACCTCTAAAATATTGTGACTCGACATTCATAAACAAGAAAATTTAAATGCCAATCACTTGATATTTCTTATTTCCATAATGTCAATTTTTATATACCTTTTTTTCCGATGTTACGATGACTCATGAGTCAGGAATTTTGTTGAAGAGTGGTCAGGAAAAGTCAGGAAAATTGACATTGAAAATTCTGTGGACACCATGTTATCTAAAACATTCACATTTCGTCGGAAATTTCCAGATCTCTTGTGTTCACAATTTTGAAATTTGACTGGCAGCTTTGTATTTTTCAATGGTTTTGGTTATTCTGCTAAATGGCTCAGTAGTGGATATTCTTGCAACTTTTGTACATAAGATATTTGTCATTATTTGTAGTTCTTCAGTCGGTCAACATGATTGTGCCCAATGAATGGGTGGGGTACAAGAATTAAATATGTAAACACACTCCTGGAAACAATTACATGTATTAATTAAAATCTTCCTCTTCTTCAGTTCCTGGTTCCAGTGATCTGGGTCGGAGCGTGAATCAAGGACCTCCATCTGAGACCTCGACTCACAACACACTAGGGCCAATTAGGCGGGAATTTGAAAGACTCCCTAGGCCTCTGATACCCTACTACCGTCGGGGTCGGAAGAGAACAAATTAGTGGAAGCAATACTGGACTCAGCTGGGGTCCCGTGGACGCCGACCCAGATCCCACAAGTTGTGAGCCCCTCATCATCATCATCATCATCAGTTTATCTGCCTGATGGCAGGTTTCTTCACGGTTGGTCTCTCCACCTTCAGCAGCACATAAGATTTATCAATCTTGATGGAAACCAGCATCTGAAACCACCTTCTTCCTCTTCGGATTTTCCCTTGGACTGTCCCTTCTAATGCACTTTTCACCAAACCATCTCCTCTTAGGCAGTGCCCAATCCAATTCATTTTACTTTTCCTTATCTACTTCAGCATCATTCTTTCTTCTCCTACTTTCTTTAATACTTCCTCATTTCTCACTTTGTCCTTCCAACTTACTCTCTCCATTCTCCTCCACAGCCACATGTCGAAAGCCTCTATTCTTCTCTCGTCTTCTTTCCTAAGCGTCTCAAGGTTCCGCTCTATACATTGCTGCACTCCAAACAAAACATTTCATTAATCTCTTCCTTAAGCTTACTTTCATTGCTCCACAAAATAATTTTCTTTTCTTACTGAAGGCTTCTTTTGCTATTACAATCCTTGTTTTTATTTCTTAAGTACATATCATTTCTTGTGTAACCCAACTTGTTTAATTTCATCCTCTAATTTTATTGTAATTTTTTCACATTTTCCACCTATGACCATACATTTTGTTGTATTTTTTTCTCATTTATTTTCATCCCATATATTTTACAAATTTTATCTAGGTCTTTCAACATTTGTATTGCTTGTCTTTCTCTCTCACCCATAACCACAATATTATCTGCAAATCGAATACATTCAAATCTTTTACTTCCTAAGCAAGCACCTCTTTTTCCATCCAAACATTCTTTAATAATTTCTTCTAAATAAACAGTATATTAAATAGAATAGGTGATAAATAACATCCTTGTCTCACTCCTTTCCCCAGTCCTATATCTTCTGTCATTTCTTCTCCAAATTTAAATGTTACTTTTTGGTTTAAGTAAAGATCTTTAATAAGGTTTTTTCATTCCAATTCACTCCAAGTTTATTGAGTATTATCATTAATTTTTCTCTTCTCACACGTCAAAAGCTTTTTCTAAATCTATGAATATTGCATATCTATTTGAGGTGGTGCATTTGAGTGATCTGTAAGGTGTGTTCAAAATGAAGCCAGTACCTGTATATTAGAAGTATTGGCCCTGGCTGTTGAGGCACTTGTCCCACTGTGACACGAGGCGGTAAATGGCTGTCCATAAAATTCCCTGGGCTGCGATGGGAACCAGTTCCGCACATACAGCTGGACGTCGGCTTCCGAGGTGAATCGTTGGCCCCGCAGAGCACTTTTCAAGGGACCAAACATGGCGTAATCACAGGGAAAGAGGTCTAGACTATATGGAGGGTGGCCGAGAACCTCCCATTTGAATTTCTGCAGGAGTGCCTCGACTGTGTTAGCCGTATGAGGTCTTGCATTGTCGTGGAGCGACCACGGCAGCTATGGCGTTCGCTGTCACTCGGTGGTCCTGGGTAATCAACCAGCTGGACGTTGTCATCGGTAATGCAGGGGGGTGCCCCAGACCGGGCATCATCGGCTAACGACACCCGTCCTTCCCTGAAGCGCTTGTGCCACGCCTTGGCCCTTGCAAGGGATATGCAGTGTTCGCCGTACACTTGTGACATTCGGCGATGAATGTCCATTCCCCCTGCTCCTTCAGCTGTCAGAAACCGAACAACACCTCTTTGCTCTTCGTTTGACGCCTCCATGTCACTGTTTGCAATGCGACTGGCAGCGTTGGACGATTGATGCATGCTGCTGCTCGCTTTATATCGTCTCATGCTGTGCACGCGTGCCCTCTAGCGACGGGCTGTGACCTTCCACGCTCTGGTCAGAACCACACCTCGTTACACACGCCACAATTAGCCGATGTAGTCACCGGTTTGCGCATTCCAGCCTCCGGCTCGTTACTTTTTCAACGCACCTTATACAAACCAATTAGTTACATTCCGTTTGCACTGCCAATCTACAGTGAGGACCCTCCCTATAGAATTGGGACTCACAGAGACCACGTTAATGGATATCCTTACAAATAATTTGGTTAAATAATAATCATCATCATCATCATTTAGGGATCCTTCCAGCGGGCTGGGTAGGGTTTGAGTGGACGATATGCCTCCATCTAACTCTGTCATTATAGGTTTCTTCTTTAATATCTTGGAACGTCAGTCCTCTCGTTAGGAGATCTTCTTTAAATTGGTCTACCCACCTTCTTCTGGGACATCCAACGGGTCTCTTCCCCGGTACCTTCCTTTCCAAGTACTGTCTGGCGATACGTGTCTCCGGCATCCTTTGGACATGACCAAACCACTTCAACCTTGCAATGTGCAGTCTCTCTTCCATTGTTAAGGTTATCTGCATATCTTTTCTAATACAGTCATTTCTGATTTGGTCTTTCCTAGTTTTCTGTAGAGCTGATATCAAAAATGTCATTTCACATGACTGTAATTTACTGATGTCTCTCTTCAATAAGACACAACTCTCGAAGCTGTATGTCATGATTAGTAATTTGGTTAAATAAAGGTTCTAAATATTTGAATATAACAAAAGTTTGATGCTATTCAGTCGGTCAACACGATTATACCCAAATGAGATGGGTTATTCCCTAATCTCGAAAAAAAATTACGGTGGGTGAGTGGATAGCGTGTCGGTCTACTAACCCCAAGATTGCAGGTTCGCTCCTGGCCGTGGTAAGTGATTTTTGAAAGGCGGCAAAAATTTACGACATGCATGTCATACGATGTTGGCATGTCAAAGAACCCATTTGAATTCAGTAGGCCGTGTTCATAATGGCAAAATTAATCTAGGGAGTTTCCGCCAACACTAAGTTCCTCATTTCTCTGCTGGAAAGCGCTATAGTGTTCAAGGAGCTTCCATATCAAACCTCCTTGACTTTCATAGTGATTCAAGGAACAACGAAATTCGACATGCAAGCTACCCTCTGGGTGCCAAATTACAATGCTTGCACCCGGTACCTGAGGCCATACAATATTATTATAATAAATAAAATATGACTACATTTTCCACGCATAAAAAAGAAAATTCCAACAAGAATATTTTCCGCCCAAGAAAGGGCAAGAAGATCAAGGAATGAAGTACTGACGAACTAATGGTTGGTTGAAGTGATTGTTGGTGAGATTCGGCACCTGCCGGTTTCGACCTCCATCCTGATCGATAGGCGCAACTAGCGCCCTCAACTAACTTTTAAACAGTTCGTTTTATGATCTGATCACGGCACAACGCATTTAAACAGTTCATGTATTTTGTGTTAAATAAATCAGTTGAGTTACATTTAAACGAGCGTTACATTTCATTGCCGCTTTAAAACCTCTTAATAGGTTATGGACCCAGAACGATTGGCTCAGATTTAAATTAACTGAAAACTGAAAACAGCGAGATCAAGCGGAGACACAAAGAGAAGAACGCGTCGAATCGGCAGACATCTTGCTCCTTCGAGAAACTTCTGGACATCGACAAAGCGAGAAGGAACAAACGCCGTCTTCTCAAATATTGTGTGCTTGATCGTGAGTGAACAGTGAAAAAGCCAATCGCGAGTATTTGGACAATAACACGCGACGCGAATTTTGGACTATAACACGTGACGCAAGAAAAAGTGCTTAACGTGCGAGTTGTGTACAAACTCGCACGACACAAAATTCCGTAGGCCTATTTGCGAGTGTTCCGGACAATAGCACACGACGCAAAGTGTATGGCCGGTTGTGAGTGTTTCAAACAATAACGCGCGGCACAGCAAATTTATTGTGAACAATCATGAGTGTTCCGGACATTAACACGCGGCACGATTGAAGTGAGACAATGAAAGCAAACGGTGTAGTGCGCATCGAGGCCTTAGGGCGCGATAATTACGACACCTGGAAAATGCGAATGCGCGCCATTCTGATAATGAATGACGCGTGGGGTTATGTCAACCGCCAAATCGTCAAACCCTAGCCGGGTGAGGACAATGCAGCCCGAGTGGACGACTAGGGATGAAAAGGCCATGTCAGACCTAATCCTGTCCATCGGACCAAGCCAGCTCAAGTTGGTGAAGAACTGCAGGTCATCAAGCGAGATATGGCAGAAACTTGAGGATAAGTTTCAGTCGAAGGGGCCGGCTCGCAAGGCCACGTTGTTGAAGAGTCTAACCTTGCAAAAGATGACTGAAGGTGGCGACATCCGTGAGCACCTCAACAACTACTTTGACTGTGTCGACAAGTTGGCTGACATGGACGTAGTTATTAACCCAGACCAACTTACCATCATGATGCTGTACAGTTTGCCGGCAAGTTTTGAAAATCTCAGAATTGCCATCGAGAGCCGGGACGATCTACCGAAGCCTGAGAATCTACGTACGAAGATAATCGAAGAACACGATGCCAGAGTTGCCTCGTCAACACCGATGGAAAATCAAGGCGCCATGTACGTGAAGAAGAAAGGTCCTTCAAGGAAACCACAGTCGAAGCCTCAAAACAAAAACCACGTGGTAAGAGTGACAAGGAGAAGTCGTTTCCCTTCAAATGCTCGAAGTGCGGAATCAAGGGACATAAGGCAGTGGACTGCAATGTTAAGATCAACAAAAATCAGCTGTCGGACGCGTCACTCTTATCAGTTGAGGAACCTGATACGTGCCAGATCGCGACGAGCAGCGTCGAAAACCTGTGGTGTCTCGACAGTGGGTGCACGTCTCATCTGTGCGGTGATGCGACTGTGTTTACAGAGATGGACAAGGGCGAGACTGGCAAGCTGAAGTTAGCGAGCAGCGCAACCGCAGAGATAAAGGCCCGAGGAACTGCATAAATTGCAAAAAGTGTAGACGGTAAAACTTTCAACGTTACTTTCGATGAGATTTTGCACTTTCCTGAGATCCGCACTAATCTCTTATCAGTCTCGAAGATGACAGACCGTGGTTTCTCGGTTGTTTTTGGCAAAGAGAATGCGGAAGTTTTTGACCAGAATGGACTGACGAGGTTAGTTGCACAGCGCAAGGACAATCTGTACTATGTACAGGGCACCCCACTGGAAAAATGTCGAAACACAGTGTCAGAAGACAAGCGCGACGAGAATGTGGCGCAGCTGTGGCATCGAAGGATGGGTCACGTCAACTTTCGTGATCTAGATACGGCAGTGAAGAGCGGATCCATTCGAGGTATGCAACTAAATGGGAGATGTGGAGATCTAACGTGTGACATTTGCACGAAATGCAAAATGACTCGAATACCTTTCCCGAAAGAGTCAAATCGTGTGACCGGTAAGCTCGATATTATTCACACAGACGTTTGTGGCCCTGTGGGTGTTGTGTCGAACCGTGGATCCAAGTACATGATCACATTTACGGACGACTATTCGAGATGGAAGAGGTACGGTTTATGAAGACGAAGTGCGAGGCGTTGCAAATGTTCCGAGAGTACAAGGCTTTCGTCGAGAAGCAGCACGGTCTGAAAATAAAGTGCGTACAGTCCGACAATGGACGTGAATATGTCAACAGGGAATTTGACGAGTTCTTGAAATCTGAGGGGATCGTGCGCCGTCTCACAACACCATATACGCCTGAACAAAATGGTGTGGCCGAGAGGAAAAATCGGACCCTTGAAGAGGCAGCACGATGTTTACTCCTGCAATCTGGCCTACCGATGACATTCTGGGCGGAGGCGATCAACACCGCAAATTATCTGAGGAACCGATGTCCAACCAAAAAGCTAAACGGGAAGACTCCATTTGAGCGCTGGTTCGACAGAACTCCGACTGCACACGATTTCAAGGACTTTGGGAGCAAGGTGTTCTGCCTGGACAAGACCCCAAACAAGGGGAAGTTTAGCCCTCACTCAAAAGAGGGAATTTTTGTTGGATATTCGGAGCAGTCGAAGGCTTACCGTATCTGGATTCCTGAAACGAAGAAGATCGAGATCACGAGAGACGTTGTTTTTCGTGAGGAGATGACCGCGCCTAAGAAATCAGTTGATGATCTGTTCCCGCGTGACTCTCCGGACAAAGTACGCATTGAACCAGAGGATCCGTTTCATGAACTGGAGTTCGAGCTGGTGTCGAGAGACGAAGTTCTGGCAGAAAACCAACCTGATGTTGCTGAATGGGAATTCCCCGATGGCTTCATAGGCTTTCCTGCCGACGATTACTTTGTTGAACCGGAGATCCAATCCGATGAACAACAAGCGGCATCATCTAGGAGAAGAGGCGGATGGCCTCGTTTGATTAGAACTGGAAAATCTGGGCGACCCCGCAAGGACTACGGTGATCGACCAGGGGAAGCGGCTAACTCCGCTGAAATCCCAGTGACCCAGGCTATCTCCGGAGAGGACTCACCTGCGTGGATCGAAGCGATGTCAGAAGAAGCAGTTTCACTGATTCGGAACAATACGTGGAAGCTGGTCGACCGTCCCAAGGGGCAACGTGTGATAGGAAGCAGATTCGTTCTCCGGAATAAGTTTAACCCTGACGGCACTATCAGCAAGCGGAAGGCGCGTGTGGTAGCGAGGGGTTTCACGCAGAGACCAGGAATAGAGTTTCACGACACGTTCGCTCCAGTCGCAAGGCTGAGCACAATAAGGACTGCGGTGGCGTTAGCTGTACAAGATAATCTAAAGATCCGACAGCTAGACGTCAAGACGGCGTACTTGAATGGAGAAGTCGAGGAGCAAATCTTCATGGAGGCCTCGGACCACTTCGAGGACGTTCTTGCCCATACCGTTCAAGACGAGTCGGTTGACAAGACTGTGCGAAAGACCGCAGATGAGATGCTGGAGAAGTTGACCAATCGTGACATGGTGTGCTCACTAAACAAAGCGTTGTACGGACTGCGACAGGCAGGACGCGCTTGGTATCACCGTCTCGAGGAAGAGATGAAAAATCTCATGGCGACTCGCTCGGATGCAGATCCATGCATGTACCACATCGGACCGGTCGAAGATAGGATTTATATAATCATCTATGTCGACGACATGATGATCATGGCTCGAGACGACAAGAAGATCGACGTGGTGAGAGACTATCTGAATACCAAGTTCGAGATCAAGGACTTGGGGGAACGTGCGGTATTGTCTGGGGCTGGAGTTCAAGAGGAGCGCCAACCAGATGAAACTCAGCCAGAAAGGATACATAGACAAGGTCCTGGAGAGATTCGGAATGGCAGAGTGCAGGCCTGTCAGCACTCCCATTGATCCAAGTACGAAGCTGCAGAAGGAAGACGTGAACCCTGGCGTACAAGAGGAGAGTGTCCCCTACCGACAGTTGATAGGAGCTCTAATGTACCTGTCAGTGGGAACGAGGCCGGACATATCCCATGCAGTCAGTTCTCTCTCTCAGTTCAACGACTGTCATGGACAGCAGCACTGGAAGGCTGCAAAACGTGTCTTGCGATACCTCGCTAACTCACGTGATCTCGGCCTCATGTACTCCAAATCCAGCGGTGATGTACGTGGACGCTGGCTGGGGAAACTGCCTGGTTGATCGAAAATCGTACACCGGATACGCGTTCACACTTGGCGGCGCTGCAGTGAGTTGGGAGTCCAGGAAGCAGCCTACTGTGGCCCTGTCGTCGACGGAGGCTGAATACATGGCCTTGACAGAAGCAACCAAGGAAGCTCTACACATGCGGAAACTCCTGAAAGACTTCGGAAAACCGATAGATGTTGTCCCAGTGAAGAACGACAATGTAGGTGCGCAGAAGCTGACGTTGAATCCTATGTTTCATTCACGGACGAAGCACATCGACATCAGGCACCATTTCGTCCGATATGCCGTGGCCAAAAAGGTGGTTTCGGTGGAGTACACTCCAACGGATGAGATGCCTGCCAAAAATTGACAAAAGGATTGTCAAGGCCCAAGCACGAGAAATGTGCTCAAAGCCTTGGCCTGAGACCACATGCACCAGGATGACTCCGGCTGTTGGTCGAGGGGAAGTGTTGGTGAGATTCGGCACCCGCCGGTATCGACCTCCATCCTGATCGATAGGCGCAACTAGCGCCCTCAACTAACTTTTAAACAGTTCGTTTTATGATCTGTTCACGGCACAACGCATTTAAACAGTTCATGTATTTTGTGTTAAATAAATCAGTTGAGTTACATTTAAACGAGCGTTACATTTCATTTGCCGCTTTAAAACCTCTAATAGTGATCCTTTGTGGTCTCAAGGCGAAGGAGAAGAAGAAGAAGAAATAGATTTATCCAAGTGTATTTATTATTCTCATGTAATTTTTTTCAGGATTAGGGAATAACCCATATCATTTGGTTACAATCGTGTTGACCGACTGAAAAGCATCAAACTTTTGTTTACTAAGGCAATACTGAAAATGGCTTCAAACACCATAATTTGAATATAATTTTCAAAACACTCTAGAGATGCCTTTTCAAACTAGTTATTAGAGCCATGATGGATGGTTGTGATATCAAAACACACAAATGGAATTGAGACTTCCAATCTCCACATCTACCAAATTTCATATCACAAATGACGGCCTATTCTCGCTGTAATCATTCATAAATTGCTTACTAACCTCACATGTACTAATTTGAATATAATTTGTATTGATTGGCCGAGCATTTTGATTAATTATCTATTAATCAATACGGCAATTTTCTCACATTTTCCTAAAATTGTAAATGTTTTTGTGTTTATGATACTTTTGAATCAGCAATGCCAACATTTCTTGTGAATAAATCATCTCACAAACTCAAGATATTATTTTTACATACTGCACCGATATGTTTCTGCCCAGGATGGTAAAGAAATGCATAAAATACTTTAATAAGTTTGTAATTATTAGGACAGCCTACTGTTAGTAAATGGGCTCAACAAAAGTTTGGAATAACATAGATTTTACTACAATGACTTCTTATAGTAAACCCATTGAGGTTTATACAGGGTCTTCATATTTGCTTGGCAAGGACGTTCTCGCTCACGTGCTCCGCCAGTGACAGCTCAGTTGCCGGCTGCCGCGCGCGCATATGTGCGGCAGAGTACGGTTCTTAAAATCAGTATCGTGCAATTTTACTCACCATGTTTACATTAGATGCTGAAAATGTCCCCCATCCGCTGCCAAACATAATCAGCATCTCTTTATGAAGTTTACGGTTACTCCGGTTAATTTAGCTTCAGTAAGGAAATAATAACCTTTACATCCATTTTTATTGATTACCTGAACCTGTAAGTTTGAATCTCTTAGCCAGTTGTTTTATTGTGACTGTATAGTGCTGTAATGCCGTATGTGAAATATTCATTATGTGAACGTGTATATCTGCACAATACGTACATAAAGTGCAGGAAATCGTGCGTTAGAACAAGACAAGAGTTTCGAGTGAAATATCCAGGGAGACCCATTCCTATAAATCGGACAATAAAACAACTGGCTAAGGGATTCAAACGTACAGCTTCAGTAAACAATAAAAATAGATGTAAAGGTCGTTATTTCCTTACTAAATTAACCAGAGTAACCGGAAACTTCATAAGGAGATGCCCATTATGTTTGGCAGCAGATGGGGAACATTTTCAGCATCTACTGTAAACATGGTGAGTAAAAATGCATGATACTGATTTTAAGCACCGTATTCTGCCGTACATATGCACGCTCGGTAGCCGGCAACTAAGCCGTCACTGGCGGAGCGTGTGAGCGAGAATGTCCTTGCCAAGCAAATACAAAGACCCTGTTCAATAACTTATTAACAAACTAAACTATGTGTCATTTTGACTGAAGAAGACTTGATATGGCGAAACATGTATCAAATGATGTGGTGGTTGAAGAAAGTATTGTGTTGTAAAGTGGAAATTTATGATAATAGATATAATCAATACGGGAAAAGGAAAGGAATATGGCTAAGGTCATAGATATACACAAACTAAACATCAGTCCTTCTGAAAATAATAACAATCATGGTTAGATAACAATGAAACGGTACAAAAACAAAGCGAACTCGCTTCTAAGTGTCCCTTTTGAAAGTGTCCCCGCACACGGAGGAGGCATGCTCTAAATGAGACCATCAAATTTACCTTGGGGTGAGAGGTCTCACTCCTCTATGGCAGCGTCAGCATACAATTGAAGTTTCCAAAACTCACTAAGTCAAAAATGATGATTTTTCAGGACAGACATTTTTTGAACCGGAGTCTACTTTGGCGATATTACTTCATTATGAAATAAAGAGAAGTTTTTCAAATTAATATGAAGAACAATATTATTAACAAATTATTAACGTTAAAATGCCAATTTTCAAAAAGTAAACTAAGTCACTTAGACTTAGCAGAGTTTGGAAGACATAACGTCCTGGCGGGAAACAGGAGCTTACTCGTACGCATTCGCATTAGACTTGGCAGAGTTTGGAAGACATCACAGCCTGACTTTGTACAGTTTTGGAAAAAAATGCAATATCCACGTTGCAATTTACGATGACATAGTGAGTTCTGGATAAAATATTAGTAACATACATAGGTCTACACATTACGAACAAGATCCAACGGATTTCTCAATTTCGTCCAAAACTGATTTAGTGAGTTTTGGAAACGAGCTCTTCAATTGATGATGGTAGTCCAAACTTTTGTTGAGCAGTGTATTAATACCGTATTTCAGTAATATCATTGCTAATCGTATGTCAACACCACCTCATTTCTAAACACAATTATAGTTTTGAATTCTGCTAACTTTTCCAGTGTTTAATGGCCAAAATTGTACGGTATCAAATATTTTAAGGAATGCTTAAGGCTTACTGTACTTGCTTAAAGGACCAAGTCATTACTAGAATACTTTAGGGCATTGTTTCCCAACCTGTGGTTCGCGAACCCCCATAATGGCAGGTTTCGAGATTAGGCCTATTATTGTTACCTTAATTTATGCGGCAATGTCATATAATTATTATTATTTTAAAATTAAATTAACCCTGTAATGGCCCTTGTTACATATGTGTGACATCGGGAATTTATCACATTATTTCCACAATAAATTAATATTTACTGCGAATGCCTGATTTACAGTTAAGTAACAAAGTAAGGAATGCATTTGATTTCGCTACTATTTAGTCTGCCAGCTTCATTGTGTTCTAACAATACTAACAACAGTACCGCGACCCTACTAAGGAACAGTTACATGTAGCCTACATTGTATATTTAGAAGTCAGTGCTTCATCCAACTCAGACCGTTATAGAAGGGGTTCGCGAACTGAAAAGGGTTGGGAACTGCTGCTTTAGGGTATATTTACTCACCTCTGGGGTGACTTTCGGCTAGTAGAACACATTATTCTATTATTTGATTACGTCTGTATATTAAAGTCAAATAGGTAGAGACAGCTGAAAGTAATGTTTAAATTGGGAAAATATTGTATAATTTGATAAACGACTGAAGTGGATTTCCATTCTACTTCAAAAAAGAAACTATTGATAGTTGTGATGTTGATGGCTTTATCTTGCCTGAATCTTTGGGCAGTAATAATAGTTTTGTTATTTCTTAATAAGAGTAGAGTATTGCAAATACTCAGCCTCTGAAAATCTAAGTATTTTATACTTGAGCTTAGTGAATTATTGTTAGAGTTAGTGGTTCTTAGCATTTAAAAATGCTTTAAAAATCACATTTTGTATTCTACATTTTGTTTTTTGTAGCATTGATTTTCAGATTTAGTGTTTTGCAGCTAATTGGTTACAAATAAGTAAGGATTTCATGCAATATTATGAGGCACGTCCAGAAATTAAGTTTCCATATTTTTTAATTTAAAAAAACATGGTTACATAAAGAATTTAATTGGTATCAGATGCAGCAATGTTAAAGCTATTTTTCAACATAATCACCACCAGAATTGAGACACCTATCATATCATGGGATCAACTTTTGTGTTCCTGTGTCATAAAAGTCTGCCGCCTGTGATTAAATTCAGAGTGTGACATTCATCTTCAGCTCTTCGTCAGTGTGAAGATGCTGACCAAAGGACAGGAATTTGTTGAGATACAAGATCAGGACTGTATGGTGGTTGATCAAACAGCTCCAAGCCAAACTCCATAAGCCCTGCATTTTGTGGTCGGGTGTCAGGTTTTTCAGAACACACTTTGTTGAACAACAGGAGCTTGGTAACAATTTCAATCGACAAGGATCGCGATATCTGTGAAAAATGGCGAAGAACTGAAGATAAATGTAACACACAGGTTCCATTTCCATGTTGCAGACTTCTAAGACACAGGAATACAAAAGTTGATCCCACAATATGACAAGTGTGTCAAGTCTGGTGGTGATAATAATAATATCGTATGGCCTCGGGTGCTGGTTGCAAGCTTTGTTATTTGACACCCAGAAGGTAGCTTGCATGTCGAATTTCGTTGTTCCTTGAAGCACTATGAAAGTCAAGGAGATTAGATATATAAGCTCCTTGAACACTATAGCGCTTTCTAGTCGAGAAATGAGGAACTTTGTGTTGGCGGAAACTCCCGAGATTAATTTTGCCATTATGAACATGGCCAACTGAATTCAAATGGGTTCTCTGACATGCCAACATCGTATGACATGCGTGTCGTAAATTTTTGCCGCCTTTCAAAAATCACTTACCACGGCCAGGAGCGAACCTGCAAACTTGGGGTTAGTAGATAATGTTGAACAATAGCTCAAACTTTGCTGTGTGTGATGACATAAATATTTTTCATGTAACTATGTTGTTTTCTATTTTAAAAATAGGATAACTTGATTTCTGGTTGGACTTAGTATTTTTAGAATTTATTTACAACTGAAATAATTCAGTTCATAACATAAAATTACTCATTATAATATTTACGAAATGTTAATGAAAACCAAGTTAGAACAATGTAACGTACAAAAATACATACCAAAAATGTGCAGCAAACTTCTCCCGTAATTGTTCATACAAACATTCAGTTTAATAAAAATTTTGCATTTTTGTTGTTGACAGTGAAAGAAAATCTCTTTAAGTTGTAAAATTCCAAACTTAGAACACACAAAGGAAAGCTAATTTTAGCTAACAAATATTTCAAGCATTTTACTGTTCTTGCCAAAGTTTACACCACTGTCTTAATTAAGATTGTATTATTTTGTAGAAAATTAAGAATATTGCATTTTGTCACTAATTAAATACCTCTAAAATCCACTCTTAGAGGCCATAGAACATGAGGATACATTTCATGATGAAATTGAGCAGATTTTGCATCTCATCACAAATGCTAGAAACCACAAACACTAATTACAGTATTGTATTTATTGAAGGTAGCAATAATGTTGTGAAATGAACCCAGTGAGTGGTTTGATGATAAGTCTGATATGTTTATATGTGAAGGATTTTATTTTACTGTGTACAGTAACATAATTATGTGCTTATATTTTGTAAAATAAAAAGGATGCTTTATTTTGATTTCTTGTGATATTTATTTTTGATACCTCTAGCCATTATTTTACAAGAAATCCTATTACAGTAGAACGTCGTTTATCCGGACGTCAAACAACCGGAACGTCAATTATCCGGACAAGCAAAGAAAAAAAAAAAACAGACGGAGTATGGTGCGCTGCCTAGAGTCGGTTCTCGTTTTCAATTGTTGTCTCTTAGGCTTGTACGAGTGACAAAAAAGAAAAACGAAATCGCAATGTTTTATCCCTTAAGAAGGTGGAGATCATTTGTGCCAATTGAAATTGACACAATATTCAAACCCTGCTGTCGGCCCTCCTTGTGGCCCGTCGGGAGCCCTCGTGTCCTGTCGGCCGGCGTCGTATTTCGTCTAAAAACTTCGTTGCCTACCTCAAGATTTAAATTTTCAAACCCCGTATTAGGAAAAAGAAGAAATAAAGAATAATTAGCTTCCCCCTAAGAAAACCAATGCATGCCTCTGCATGCCACATTAATTATAAAGAAGAAGAAATTATTTGGAAACGTAAAAGTGCATGTCGATGTTTGAAGTTGCATGTAATTGAAATCGTTGTATCTTTATTGTGAAGTTCTGTACCTTGTATGTTGCATGTTATTGTGAAGTGAGCTGTACTGTATGTGGGGAGACCTTGGCTATTGTCAAAGGAAGGTTTTAACCAAAGGCTTCGAAATCCGTTTTTTTTTTTAGTTAATTCATCGCCAACATAAACGTAGTGGGAACTGTATTGATATGGCCTTGTCCAGATAAAATGTTTTGGTAACAAGAGAAGGCACACACCCGTCTTCACATGTTACCAAAACATTTTATCTGGACAAGGCCATATCAATACGGGAAACAAACAGTTTCCCACTACGTTTATGTTGGCGATGAATTAACTAAAAAAAAAAACTGATTTCGAAGCCTTTGGTTAAAACCTTCCTTTGACAATAGCCAAGGTCTCCCCACATACAGTACAGCTCACTTCACAATAACATGCAACATACAAGGTACAGAACTTCACAATAAAGATACAACGGTGGAGATCATTAATAAACTGGATGAAGGTGAGAGTGTGCAGTGTCTAATGAAAACTTAGTGTTAGAAAATCCACAATTTATGATTTGAAGAAAGGGAAGTTGAAATTCTGAATTATGCATCGAAGTTAGATAGGGAAGAAGGGTCTAAAAAGAGTAGAACCATGAGATGAGCTAGGGATAAACATTGGAAGAAGCGGTGTACTTACGGTTTATTCAGACAAGAAGTAAGGGAGATCCCATTTGTGGACCTTTGTTAAGTGAGAAAACATTGTATGTTTTTCCTATGAAATAAACGCATGTTTGATTATCCGGAAAAATAGTTATCCGGAGCACTTTCGGTCCCAATAAATCCGGATAAACGACGCTCTACTGTAATTATGAAACAACGGCCTCTCTCCCCTCCCCCACCCCCCTTTCATTTCGATAATATATGATTTTCATACCTTATTTTATCTTCTGCGGGGGGACATTATGAATTGTAATTTCTAACCTTCGTCACTTCTGCACTGGATATACGTGCTAATATGTATTGCTCGTTTCATAAGGGCAGCCATGTTCGACAGCGTATTTAATATGTTAAACTGCCGCCAAAGTGCTCACAACGAGGCGCAAACATTGACACCACTAATTGCCAGCATGTCCAATACACCACACGGCACACGTAACATGCTAGCGAGGCATGGTTGACAAAAAAACATTGATCTGGACGCGTTAGGCTGTAACCATTGTCAAAAGCCATTGGATTGGACAAAACGAAGGTTACAATGGTCGGGTCGAGGTGCGATCTAGGCCGCTCGAAGCTAGTGGGGCACCGTTGACAAAAAACATTGAAGCACGGGGTTGGCAATACTGGCTTTAACAAATTCACAAAGAAATTTGATGAAATGGTCCGGCTAGCTCAAAACAGTTGCCAGCGTTTCGCCCCAGTGTACCAATGGGCTCTTCAGTTGGTTATGGTACACCTCACCAAAACGCGTGGCTAGTACATACCGTGAAGGCCGCTGCAAGGCAAAAAATGTCGCCACGAGCAGCGCCAATGTACTACAGAAGTCAAAACTTCCTTTCAAAAATAATGTTAGCTTACCTTGCTAATCCATATTGGAAATATCTGTTCCCGAAGGAGCTAGCCGGACCATTTCATCAAATTTCTTTGTGAAATTGTTAATGTACATAGCTCAATCGGACAATTTTACATCCTGTTTCCTTCGGGAACAGATATTTCCAATACTGTCTTTGACGATAATTCACACGCGTAATGGCGGACACAGCTGGAATTTCATCTATATTAGTCATGATCATATTTGGGACGGCGGGTGGGTTACAGACAGCGGAGGAGTAAACATCTATTACATCATCTCCAGATTTTTTCCAAACCATTACCACAGATATTTTGGCTAATTATAGTACTTTAAAAAGGTATCAAGGAGTGATCGTTGTTTCATTTTTACTAAATTCCTTTTCCTCTCAGAAAGTTCCACCTAATCAATACTAAATTAATTTATAGTTTATCAAAATTCAATCTTTGTACATGTATCAATCACCATGTGATCTTCTACAACAATCATCTTATTAAACAAAATTGAGTGTCGTGCATCAATCATCGGGTGAAGAAAGCGGGGATCGTTGACCCAACTATTCGATTTGTAACCTATATGAATCAGCCAGAAGACGCAGACGAGACACGATTCCGTATTTTTTTGAAAAATTTTGGGTGGTCCCAATAACAGTTCCCGGCCCCGTGGTGTTGGGGTAGCGTGCCTGCCTCTCACCCGGAGGTCCCGGCTCAGTCACGGATTTTAGAAACTAACGTGAGGGCTGGAACAGGGTGCACTCAACCTCGTGAGGACAATTGAGTAGCTGTCTGAAAGTGAGGCAGCGCCCCGATCACGAAAACCAAGATTAACGGCCGAGGGGACCTGACACACTGCCCACGCGTCACCCCAATATCTGCAGGCTAAATGGCTGGGTAGCGGTCGCTTGGTAAGCCTAGGCTCTTCATGGGCTGTAATGCCAGGGGTTATTTATTTATACAGGGTCATCAATTTAAGTCTCGCATCCAATACCGATCACGGCGCAGCAAGCTCTCGCGCTGACACCCGCTCGCTGGCCGGTAAAAAGTGCGTGACTTCTCCCCACTACTTCGCGTCAACATACAGTCATTTAATAGCAATTTCTAGTGAAAATAATTATCTACAAACTTACCTGGTTTTACAAGAAATGTTCAAAGTGTTGTCCGTCAGCTCGCAAGCATGCCTGCCACCTCGTAAACAAGTTTCTAGACACACGGCGAATTTCTTCCTGGGTGACGTTCGTTATAACTTGGCGAATATTTTCTTTTAACTCCTCACTTGTGTGAGGATTGTTTGCATATACCTTTCCTTTCAGCAATCCCCAGAGGTAATAATCACATGGATTTAAATCGGATGATCTAGCGGGATAATTAACTATACGGTCATTGAAAACTTCCCGTAGTCCTGCCAAGGAGTGATTAGCTGTGTGCGCCGTTGCATTATCTTGCATGAAGTAACCATTGTTCTTTTCTTCGTCCGTGAGTTCATGAAAGAACGGCCTCATGATTAGGTCAATGTAACGGTTAGAATTACTGACAGCTTATTGCAACATTGCCGATCGCAGCGCACGTGTTCATTGCGGGGAGAACACCAAGGCCACCTTCACCGGCCTAGCGGCGCGTACTGCCCCCGTAAATTGAATTATACTGAGACCACGGTGGCTGTATTGGCATATGTGAATAAAGTTATGGCCGTCATAGTTGTGACGTGTATATTCATGACGTAGGCGTGGATGACGCAACGCTCGAGCAAGTAGGCTGGCTGAGCTTAGATTCTTGCTGACGTCACGATTTTGTTCGAGAAGGATCTTAGATTTACGACGCAGTCGCAGGGAAGCAAGTAAACGTGCTGAGGAAGAAGTTACGCTATTGGAGGAGAGGCTCGAACCAATGAATGATAGCTTGAAGGGAGACGGAGATTACTGAAACTACCATATTTAATAACTTTTGGCATGCAGAATTGTGGAAAACTATTTTCAGTTATGGCATTGATTTGGAATTTTGAAGAAATTAATTATATGTTTTTGTAATCTGAAAATCCGTCAAGAATAGCCAAAGTTGGAACTTCGAGTAATGATGGAAGAAGAAGCTATGGTAGGGATGGATACGCCCCTTCAAAGTTGATAAAAGGCCTTGCACAGCAGAGAGAAGGTTCTCACTTCGTGGTTTTATTCTGACTTCATAGTCTGACTTCGTGTTCTGATAGAACAAGCATATCGTCATAAGCAAGCGTGGCAGAGCCCACCGCATCGAACAGTATTGGGTATCCAGCAGTGCAATTTTACTGTTACTAAAACTAGGCGAAGTTGGAGCGCACACATAAACGATTCTACAAGTTTATCTATCAAGAATTAGCTACTGCATTTATACTAATTCAATAGTGCATTACAATATTGAGGCGTGTGCGAAAGTTGAACTTTTTCATTATAATACTTCAGAAGATATTCGCATTTAAAGACTGCAGAGAAAAGTGTTTTTCTCGAATCCTGAGAAGCACTTTTACTACCACATTCTACGCTACGGCAGACACGTGTATTGCAACCGTGATACTGAAGATTACATTTGGTGATACAACGCTACATTCTACAATGGAACTATACAATCTGGCAGTACTTTCGACTAACATTATAATGGAAGTGGAGATGGAAGACTAAAACTTTAATGCAATTGGGACATACATCAGTAGTGTGAAGTAGCAACATGGAGCTTCGATAATCGTCATTCTACAAAGACGAGCATGTAGTGAACATTCAGCTACACTCATGCATCGTAATCCATCGCTGAATTACATCAAATGGCAGTGGAAATAAATTCATACTCCACAATTATGAACATTTCTGCGGAAATATTTGCAATGAACTTCATGGCTGATTTCTACAAGAACTTCAGGGAACTTTCAAGAGTGGCAAGGGTTTTTTCCCAGCACACAAAGAAGAGTTTTGCCAAAGGGATGTCTATCGTCTACACGGAGCAGTGCGATTTCCGGAGGAGGAAGCTGTTCTATTCTCCGAGGGCGCAGGTTCGAGGTCGGTGCACATCTATCCTGTGGTGAAATGGAACCAGCAGCAGTCTTCTGTGAAATTTTCTTCTAGAACTTCAATCCAACAGATAAGGTAGCCGTGAACGTTTCTTGATTTATTTGAGCCATTTTAGTGAGATCTGAGCAACTATCTTTCCCATATTTTCTGTCATATATTTGATTGCCCCATATTCTTTTGCTAGATGTTTCTGTACTCTGTACACTTTGCAGCTTTATGCCATTTTCTTCGATTTATTGAGACATTATTATGTCATTTGCATATTTAAACATTTTGGATCAGTTTATATTGAAGTTAAATATTCTTTCGAGAATTTGAATTTTTCTTGTAGTCACGATTTGACTGTAAAGTTAACCATTTTCTATGGCAAGTTTGAATTCAGACAGAGTGTCGTTTTATTAAAGTAATTCTTTCCAGTAAATTACTTTGACCAATTTTCTGTCATCCTCAAGAAAGAAGAATGATTAAAAGATTTTAGAGCGTTAAAATCTACTACTTCATCGACGATCTTGGAAATACTAGTCGTTTTTATGAACATGATTGAAACACAGACATTTTTAGTCAATTCTGAAATACTATTGCATTATAGACAATTTTATGAAATATGAACTTTGAATACGATTTATTCAGTACACTATAGTAATTAACATTTGATAGGAGATTTTCTCAATTCTAGATTGAAACAATAATGTTTGCATTTTCTAGTCTATTTGCATTCTATTCGACTATTTCTGCAGTTAATGAATTTTGCTTGAATATAGTATTTTTATACTGCGATAATTATGATGAGATTAATTCATTTTGATAGACCAGGGAGGCGTGTCTAATCGTATTTGCTTTTAAATTTATTTGTGACTGGCAAATTTTTACTTCATATCGCTTCATGAATGAAACCCACGAAGGTTAAATATAATAACAGTTTTCGATACAATTGATGAATATAAGAATTTTTAAAGAGGAACTATGGATGTATAATCGTTAGTTCAGTGGACATGTAAAAGTCGCTGATGAATAATGCCCTTTAATAAGTGAAGGAGGTTCCCACAGTAATATTGATGATGATGATGAATTTATAAGTGGAGGTTTTTTGTGTGTATTGTGGAAGATTTTGATGCCATATATAATGAGATATATGATGAATTATGGGCCAATTTTGTGCGTTTGTGCAAGGTATGTTTCCGCTGAGTTGTATTGTTCAGGTCCATTGAAAATTATTCATGTGAAGTTACTGTTAAAATTAACAAGAGTGATAAATTGATTGAATTATAGATTTTGAATGGAGGTTACCGACACAAATAATAATTATTAAATCTTATTAAACCTGAATCTAAAATTTAAATATAAGTAACCTTCATCGGTCGATTATATTAACACGATTTAAGAAAATATCAACCGGATAAACGTGTGGTTAATGTATTTCAAATATAAATAAAATATAAATAATGTAAATAACTATGTAAATATCTATAATAATAATTTGAAACAAACGGGATTAATAGAGGCGTGTAAAAATTTTTCAATTGTCGTTTGACTAAGTTATGAACAATCTAAATGTTATAAATAATTATTGAACACTATGATATAACATTATGCGTTTTGCTATTAACATTTAAACAACGCTAGTTCGATAATTGGAATAAACATTTAAATAATATTTGAGATTAACAGAGTAATCCATTGCAATGTGAACGGAACTTGTATAAATTTTGCGTGATAATATTTGAGTTGAGATGTGAGCATTTAAATTGTTTTGAATGAGAGCTAGACTCTGCGTTGGCCAGCATTTGGTGACACTGGTTAGGCAGCTGCGTCCATTTGACGAAGCAAGCATGCAACACTGCTTAGGGTGTATTGCAGGTGGCCAGATAACTGAATGGTGGAGGTCAAGGTCAACTACTTAGCGGCCTTGCGGTTATTAATAAATGTGTGTCAATGAACTAAATTATGAAGTTCATGAACAAGGAAACAAATGCTATATGTCTCGTCCCAGCTCCCTTATCCATTCCAATGTGCATTGTTGTTATTATTACGTTCTTTTGAGCTAGAGAAAGCTGAATTTTTGTATGTGAAGTCTACAGTCCTACAGGAGGACATGGTTGCATTGACAATGGCTTCAGACAGCCATAACTATTTTGTTGTTAAATTTTGTTAAAATATTTTTTTTTCTTTATGTGAAATAAATTATTGTGCAGTTTAAATTTTCTGGTCTCCGACTTGGTTCATTTTAATATCGTGGTGGAGGTTATTGTGAGGGCATACTATTAAGTGATCCAGTTGAAAACCCAGACCCGAGATTAAATTGAATAGGTAAGTAAAAGGTAAGTATGAACCCCCGTATATTTTGGTGTGTTCCACAATAATTTCATGTTAACTACTGTGCTCTAATCTCGGTAGTATCTGTCAGTGCCATTTTCATTGATGTAGCTGTGCCGGTGCAATCGATTATTGGCAATCCGATTGAGGGGGCGGATTTCTGACAGCCTACTATCCGGATTATCGGGGACAGTACATGCGGGAAATAAAATGATGACCCGGTATAATAGCAGTTATGGCTTATTTTTCAGCTCTAGGGGTACTGTTTCGAAGCTATTTGTTAACTGGAGAAGGATTTGCAAAATAAAAAAAGTTGTTATGACTAGGGACTGGATTCTTAGGTTTTTACCTATTTTTTTCCTTACTTCTAAATACAAAAGTACTTTAATACTTTTCCAATTCACACACAAAAGAGCCATATTCATGAATTCTGTAGTACCTAAAAAACCTAAACGATAGAGTACATAAAAATACCTAATTGCAGTTTTGTTCCATTTATTTGAATTTTTAGTTCATAATTTTTAAAAGTAAACCTGAAGATAGTGTTTATTCCTAGCTCTAGTTTGATTGAGAGAAAACCTACCTGCTAAAAAAATTCAAATATTGTTTGGTTATTTCCAAGAATCCTATATTCGAAATAAACAAAATGAATTAGACAGGCTAGAGTGTGAAAATCGCCTGTGACAATAGGAAACATCTTGGTTGTATTGAATTTGAATAATTAACATATTTAAGGAGAACAAGTATTGCCTAAAAGTGTGAAGTTCTCTGTGATAATTTGATGACACATTATTATGTCAAATACACTACCGTTTGTAGAAAGTGAAACACCCAGAAGAAATGGTCGGAGACACTCCCTGAACAGGGGTCGTGTAGGTCTGCGGTACCATACTAAGTGATTGAAATCGCAGAGAGATGGCGTGCACATTGGCCCACCAATGCCCTCTATCGTGGGACCGGACAGGTCAGTGTTCCGCATAGCTCTGTCGGCGTGGGGCCGTCATACCAAGTGGAAACGTGTAAGCAAGTGCAACGATGCCTCGCCGACATCACAGGGTGGGCTATCAGCATGTGAGTGCGGTTGAACGGGGCAGAATGCTTGGGCTCCGGGAGGCGGGTCTGTCGTTGCGGGACATGGCGGCCGTTCCACAGGCCATATTTCAGCAGGACAATGCCCGCCCGCATGTGGCGAGGAATGTGCAAGGCTTCTTCGCAGAACGACGGATACCTCTGCTCCCCTGGCCTGCCCATTCACCTGACATGTCACCCATCGAATATGTCTGGGATATGGTCGGTCGGCAACCTTTTCATTGAGGTCCACCTGCCACCACTTTTGATGCTTTGTGGACGTGCTTACAAACCGCGTGGGACGGTATTCCCCAGCAGCGTATTCAAGCTCTGTATGATTGCATGCCACGACGTCTAGCGGCTCTGAGTGCAGCACGTGATGGCACGACACCGTAATGAATGAAAGGATATGATATATTTCTTGGTATAATAATGATAAACTAATACATTTAATAGGGAGCATCAAAAACACTAATGTTAATAGTTATGTGAGAAAAAATGAAATAAATGCATTGTGGTAGTTGCTAGGTGATCACAAATAAATGCCAGTCTGTTTACAAAACAATTTTTGGACACTCCTTAAATAGTAAATTAACCATTCTGACAGTATAACTGCCTTTATTTACATTCTATTTAACCACTAAAAAAATCAAAACGTTTAGTTTAAAATTATAGAAATTTCCTTACAGCGTATTTGAATACCGTGAATTTTTTCCATAATATGCTTAGGAGATAACCAGAAGTAATATTTAAACAGTAATACTTTAGTGAACCATTATTAAATACATTTTTATACATTCTTTAGTAGTTTCATCTTGGTAAAAAGAAAAATAAACATTCCAGATATACTCTATATGTTACATCCTTAGAAGTACAGAGCGTCCGCAAAGCGGCGAGCTACGCAGGTCTCGCCTTGCGGGACGTGTTGGGTTGGTAACACATTAGAATCGTTACCGTAATGAAGATCGACCGTCAACGTCCATTTACTGGTCTGTCCTTCTGATCAGTAATGTATTGTCATGTCCCTAATCTGTGGTATAAAGTGCAATGTGGTCACATCTCTTGTTCTTGGGGTTTCACTTTATACAAACACTCTCGTTGCAATCTGATTTTCTACTAACAATTAGGCATTCATTTTAAGCTTTGTGGAATTTGTAAACTTTTGTTACACTTTTAACATAAAAACCTTTTCTACCTATTAAAAACCTAATAAAAAACTATTTTATGTTTTTGAAAACCTAAATGACAACTTTGAAAACCTGGTCCCTACTGATAACAATTCTCAAATCATCAGTGGCCATCTTAAGAAACCATTTGTATGGACCACTAGCTTTGTAATTACTCCTGTTTTACGATCTCTGTAGCAGTATGAATGAAATCATGATATTACTCTGTGTCGTTTGGCAAACCCCCCCAGGAGTAAGACAAATTGATTGAATAGAATTTTTTTGGGATATGAGAGTCTGTCTTTGCACTAAGATAATTTAAAAAAAAAAAATAAAAGGCATAATAATATTATTAAAATCTATTTGACTATACAAGGTCAACAGAGTTATCAATTCTTGTACAGTACCTTCGCTTATCCGATACTGGTGGACTTATTGAACGTTTGGTGTACACTAAATTCTTGGACACTCGGTGTGGAGGTTGCAGCACTGACGAGTTATTGCAGTATGGAAGAATAAAACTATGTCTCACAGTGAAGGATAAAGTACATAGGATATGGCTATGTGGAGCAACAGCTGGGGGCAAATGCAACGGACGTGTTGATTTTTCGTCGATGGCGATTTCTCGCGGCAAGAAAACTCATCAACAGGCAAGCAGACATTGTTGACCAGTTTCTTTTCTTAAGGCATTTAGAGTGTTTTTGTTCAATACTGCATGTACGATTGAATATTGATAATTCAGTAAATAGAGTACCGTAAAACATGCCAATTAGTAATGCAGTAGCTTGCCACGGTGGGTGAGTGGTTAACGTGTCGGTCTACTAACCCCAACTTGCAGGTTCGCTCCTGGCCGTGGTAAGTTTTTTTTTTTTTTTTTTTTGAAAGGTGATAAAAAACACGACATGCCTGTCATACGTTGTTGGCATGTTAAAGAACCCATTTGAATTCAGTAGGCAGTGTTCATAATGACAAAACCGACAGCAGTGACTACGCTGGCTAAAGCGCAGGGTCAGGTCATTGGGCCAAGCTCTCTGCTGACTCGGTAGATGCGTGGGTTCAAGCCCCACCGTTGGCCATCCTTGAAATGGTTTTCTGTGGTTTTCCATTTTCAACACCAGGCAAATGCTGGGATGGTACCTTGTGACAGGCCACGGCCGCTTCCTTCCACATCCTTGCCCAGTTTCATTCATCTTCATCCATTCCATCTCTCATCCCGACGCACAGGCGCCCACGGGCGTCGACTAGAAAGACCTGCACTTGCACTCTCAAGAGGCCACACGGCGAAAAAAAAAAAGGCAAAATTAATCTCGGAATTTTCCGCCAACACAAAGTCCCTCCATTTTCTACTAGAAAGTGCTATAGTGTCAAGGAGCTTGGATATCTAACCTCATTGACTTTCATAGCATTCCAAGGAACAACAAAATTCGACATGCAAGCTGCCCTCTGGGCGACAAATAACAAAGCTTGCACCCGGCACCGAGGCCATACGATATTATTAGTAGTAGTAATAATACAGTATAGCCTACCTATTTGTTTTAGTTCATTTTCAAAGTCATTCTGTATTATCCGACATACTCCAGGTTTAGTTTAGGTCGGATAATCAAGACTTCTGTAGTTAAAAATTAGTCTTTTCTTCTTTTCCCTTTTGATGAGGTTGATGTTCATTGTTAAAATACGTGATGAAACTGTTATGTTTTTTTTTATGAATATCCCCGTGGCTTATGATCTCGAGATTAACGGTCAAGTTAAACTACAATCTTCCCTTTTTTTAAATGAATATCACTGATGGATCTCTGGAAAATACATGCGTATGTTCATGTCAATCAGGAACCTTTGGGTTGTCAAAAGGTGAGTAATACAAGATCCAGAGCAGCAGCAGCTACGAAAGCTATATACGATATCAAGTTCTTAAATAGAATATTTCTCAAGTCTGCCATGGCATTATTTCATGCAAAAATAATACCTATTCTTGCTTACGGAATAGATATTACATGGGCTAAACTAACTAAGAGTGACCTCTTGACTTTGGAAAAAGTCAAGGCAAGATTTTTAAAGGTCACCACTGGTGTATCTCGATATACACGATCATGGCTAGTATATGAGCTTGCTGGGGAACCTTTCCTCATAGAAGATTTGAGGTTCAAGTTTGCTCTCCCTTCTACGGATGGCTGGAAGAAAGGGAAAATAAACAAAAGAACATCTGGCTACAGTTCTACTCGACTGAAGACATGATGAGCAGGACATGGTCAGATGCGAACCAGGACCTTCGTCACTTCGTCAACTCCTTGGCCGTGCATGGCTATCACCATAAAGTTTGCAAGTTCAAGTCCTATCACGAGCCTTCTGCTGATTGTGTTTGTCAGCTGTGTGATCAGTATTGTGAACGGTACCATGTTCAAAAATGCAAACAGCGACCATGCTCAATTATTAATTATTGCACAATGTGAATATTTGTAAAAGTGCACAATTTGTGTTTAATAAAGTTATTAAAAGGTGAGTAATTAGGCTGAGTCCTTTACCCTTTCCTTTGGGATTACCTTCGTATTTGTAAATGAAGTGTACTACTTACCTCTTCTATCACAGGTCGAAAGAATCCTGCTCTCGGTCACTGTGCTGCAAGTTTCGATCGATGTAGGAACTGAGGTTGTTGTTTTCGTACTCCTTACAGCCAGATACGATTACTGGCGCTGTCATCGTCGTCTTCTCACTCACTCTCGAGCCTGTTCTGAAAGTGCTGTGGATCCACATCTCATCTGGCTTCACAAGCATCTTCAAGCTCTGGAATGTTTTAATGATACAAATTACTTGATTTTGGTACACCCTCTCAAATGAAGAAGAGTTGTTGTTTCATTTGAAGGGCTAGGACATTGCCCTATGACTTGGGTGTGTGCATTTGAGAGGATTGGAAAGGAAGCAGTTGTGGTCTTGAGTTAGGAACCATCCCAGCATTTGGCTGGAGTCTCCAGGAATAATCAAATCCATTTCTTGGTCCATATTTACAAAGCAATGGAATATGACACATTCACAGGATGCCCTATAGGTGTTGTATCACACGATTAGGTATCTCCCATTCAGCATTGTTTACATCAGGAAGAGAATGGTCCAATTATTTATTTATTTATTGTATGGCTTTTAGTGCCGGGAGTGTCCGAGGACATGTTCGGCTCGCCAGGGGCTGTAGCTGCTTCCAGTGGACACCCTTAGGGTGAGCTACAAGTTCCGTTCAATTTCAAGTAACCAACTTTTGCTACCAGATATCAATGATACCTAGTGGTGAACGTTGGAACTTTAATAGAGCGTTCCGACGAAATCTAACCTAACAATTTAGCTTCACACAAGTTTAGTCTGTGGAAGGATCTTTTACATGCCATAAATCTATGACATGGGACCACCAGCTTTACTTCGAAGTCAGGCATACTGAAGGATTTTTAACGCTCTTAAAAAATCCGACGACTTCGGCCGGGTAACACTGAAACGTCTAGTCAGAAGTAATGATGGCTTTATTATATATGACATTCCATGAGTTTTGAACCGTCAGCAATCCTTAGTGAAATAATATATAGGAGATTACACACTCTGCTAGTGTCACCACAAAAACACAGGCTATCAGGGAATACATCACACACTCAAGAATATGGGGCTGATAACCAAGCTGTCCCTATCCTCTAAAATGGATTAACAACAATCTTAAAAGCGGTTTCGGTGGCGTAGTTGGTAGCATGCTGAACTGCTGTGCCCAAGATAGCGGGTTCAAACCCGGCCGAAGTCTGATTTTTTAAGAGCGTTAAAATCCTTCAGTATTTAAACTAAACACCCGATCAACAACTGAGAAACTACAGAAGGTTGATAGATGGATTTTTCGGACAATAATCAAAAAATACCAGATTGAGGGCCAGTGGAGACTTGTGCCCAATTCAATACTTTACAACGAAAATGAATCTATCATTGACACGATGCGAAAACGAAGGATTGCGTTATATGGACACATATCCCGCTTGCCAAATACTAGACTCCTGAAACAACTTTTTGACTTCTTTTGGAATAGTAAAACAAAAATCACATGGTTTAAGGAAATACGAGTGGATTTAGACGAATTGAAAATTACTAAGCATCAAATTGAACATAGAGAGGAGAAACGGCTTCTGAATAACAAATACACTCGACTAACATTCAAAATTTCACAGCGTAAGCAATATGTTATATCAGCAGAAGAACGAACCGCAAGATCTTCCAGAATGAAGAAGTATTGGGAAAGAAAAAAATTATCAAGTATTAAGAAGAATTGGTGAGTTTTAATTCACTGGCCGTGAAAGCCAATATACCATCTTTGTATTAAGAACCGTACTTGGTATTTAAAGACTCTGTATATAAGGTCTGTATAAGGGAAAGTTTCTGTATAAAAACATTTAAGAGGAAAACAAAAGACTTCCTATTAAGGAATGAATAGCCAATGTACAATAGCCTTAAGCAATGCAATGTATCATACCGTATTATCTCTGTAAAGTTAGTCACTAGCAATCTAAGTTACTATTAAACTAAACAATAATGTTACAAAAATTATATATATGCCATGCTGTAACTATGTTACTTGATTGTCCCTAACACGAGCTCAGGCTCATTGGGACCTATGTAAATAAATAAATAAATAAAAGGTTTGATTTTTGGTGCTCCAATGTGGGCATAAACAGTGTAAAAAATAAATAAATGAAATCTTCAGTATGCCTTCCTTCGGAGAGGAAGTAAAGCCGGCGGTCCCATGTCATAGATTTATGGCATGTAAAAGATCCTTCCATGGACTAAACTTGTGTGAAGCTAAATTTCGAGGTTAGATTTTGTTGGAATGCTCTTTCAAAGTTCCAACTTTCACCACTAGGTATTATTGACATATGGTAGCGAAAGTTGGAACTACTTGAAATTGTACAGAACTTGTAGCTCACCCTATGGATGTCTGCTATAAGCATACAAACTCTGGCGAGCAGAACATGTCCTCGGACACTCCCAGCACTAAAAGCCATACGATAATTAAATAAATAATGTTAAAAGATATTTCAGAATGAAGGAAGCTACTAACCTGTCTGTAGCTGTGTTTCTTGTGGAAGTGTAGCAGTTTATAAATGACTCCAGCAGAGAGCAGTAGCAGCAGGGGTAATGCTGTCAGCAACCATCCCAGGGTTATGCCCCAGTCTGGGTACGAACTCTGCCTGGTCGGAGAGTGACTCGTAACATTTAGGCAGCCGACTACCAACACCTGTAGACCAACAAAAGGCAGACATGGGATTAAATTACATACCTGCCAACTTATATTTTTTCCAGTAAAATTTACAGAATCCCAGTGTGTTTTACAGTTGGTCAACATGATTTTTCCCAAAAGAGATGGATTATTCACTAATCCTGAAAAAAAATCATGAGATGTATTTGTTAATCTGAAAATGGCTTCAAACGATAATATTTCATGATTTTACCTACCGAGATAATGCCTCACAAATTCGCGCCAGGACGAACTTCCGTAGGCCGCCGATAGATGGTGCATGACGAGCAAATATTCGATACATCGCTCTGATTTTGTATTTCACCGAAAGGTCGTCAATAATGAACATGACGCTTCCTGATAATTGCTTCTAATCCTAGTCGCTTTATATTGATTTTTTTTATGGATGAAAGAGAGAGAGAGCTCAGTCAACTCCAAGCATGTGAAATGAAGTTTCTAAGAACTATCCTATAAAAGACACGGTGGGACCGGATAAGGAACGAAGGCATCAGAAAGGAATTGGATGGATGAAAGATTAAGGACTTCAAGATTGGCATGGTATGGACACGTAAAGAGAATGCATAACACAAGAACACCACATGCATACTGATCATCATCATCATCATCATTTCGCCTTATCCAGCTCCTGCCGGGTCGGGGTATTTATGGCACTTCTCCTCTTTCCTTCCACCATTCTTCTTCCACGATCTTGTCCCAGTCCAGATTTCTTTTTTTTACGCTGTTCTTCACTGAATCAATCCACCTTGTTCTAGGTCTTCCTCTTGCTCTCTTACCCTTGCGCTTGGCCTCCAGCATCTGTCTTGGTATTCTATTTTCCTCCATCCTCTTTACATGTCCAAACCACCTTAGTTTATTCTTCTCAATTCTCTCATTTAGTTTTGCCATCCCAACTTCCTTCCTAACATCTTCATTCCTCACTCTGTCTTTCCTTGTCTTTCCTATCATACTTCTTGGGAATTTCATTTCACTGGCTTGGATTCTACTCTCTTGCCTGCTCGTCAGGGTCCAAGTCTCAGCTGCATAAGTTAATATGGGAACATAGTACACTTTATACATTACCTCCTTGCTTTTCCTTGGTACTTCCTTATCCCAAACAAGTTTTCTTACACTTTGATAGAATGCATTGCTCTGCTGTACCCTCCTGCCAATCTCCATGTCCAACCTACCAGTTTGCATCAATTAACTTCCTAGGTATTTGAACGTGTCCACAATTTCCAAACTCTGACTTCCAATTTTCACAGTGCCCTTTCCTTGTCTTTCCCCTCTTGTCATCACCATGGTCTTGCTTTTCTCTGTATTGATTTTCAGGCCGTACTTCTGAATATTTTCGTTCTGTGCATCTAGTTGTTTTTGCACTTCTTCGGTGTTCCTTCCCCAGACCACAATATCATCTGCAAATAACAGTAACTTCCTGCATGAGGCGAGATTCGAACTGTCTTGTGTGACAATTTATGCCAAGAAATAAAGAAGTAGTATGAACAACATTTTATACACACAAGTACTCTGTGATGATAATGAAAGCTGTATATGAGTTGCAGAAGGAAATAACAGCTTTTATAAGAAGCCAGAATAAAGTTGGATCTGTGAATTTTATTTTAACACAGGGGAGAATCAGATTTATAGTAGCTGGAATCTGACCAAAGTTACAAGCGAGTCGATCAAGACCGGTTTTTTGCAAGCCAAGCAGCGTCAACAGGCGAGTTGCACGCGACACCACTTTTGAAAGAAAGAGAAAGAAAGATTTGGCGCACGTCACCAATGACTTTGATAAGAACAATGAGATTTGCTTGACAACTGATCAACCAATCAGATAATTCCATTAATACGAGGAATAAAATGTCATTATATTTTAAAATGGAAATTATACAGTATTAAAGCACAGTATTATCAAGAGGATCAGAAATGAAATTTATTCATCGAAACAGAATTTAATATTAATGATTACAAGAGGAGATATTTGCAAATAAGAGTAATTTAGAAGCGTGCGAGGCTAGTTACCGCCATTTTGAACCCAGGAGACTCGCGGCAGCAGAGAAGAAGGATCATTCTATTACTTCGTCAGGTCGAGGCCAGACCTTGTCAACCAGAGCTCCAGAGTAAACCACTACACATAAATTGGTAGTATGACAAGATTTAAACAGAATGTAAAACGTGTAAACAGTGAATTTATCTAATGAGAGACTTTTTAAGAAAAGTATGAAGGAACGAGAAAGATTCAGGCGGATCTGAGAGAGATCTGAGCCAGATATTGTGCTGGAGGCGATAATGTAATTTATGTTGTTGTTGTTGATTTTTTTTTTTTTTTGAGACGTTTCGGCCATCAATGGACCACGATGTTCTTCACTCATATGATCACTGTAATGCTTGTTTTCTTGTCTGCCAGTAGATCTTCATTCTTGACGAATGTTCTGCTCTGCTTTCTTCCGTCAACTTGCAGTGAGGGCGAGGCATCACAGATGTTAAAGGGTGTAGATTACTGGTTGATTTAACTGCCTATCTGAACAGGTTCCTATCCCAAACCAGAGCTTGATTGAATTGAGCTTCTGTTAGGTCCTTTTTAACTTGCATCGACCATTTACAATAGGATTTTTTTTTTTAGATATTGATGAGTGGATTTGATATGAAAGTCGATGATGCTCCATCCGCTTCAAATGTCCAAAGAAAGACATCCTCCTTTTTCTCATCACACTCACCAAATCTTCTATATGTTCAAATAATTCATTGTTACGTCTTCTTCTGTAAGTACCATTATCATTAACAGGTTCTAATATTTTCCTTAGAATTTTCCGATCCTTAAGTTCTAATTTTCTCAATGGACCTTTGTTTGTCATCTGTAAGCATTCTGCGGCATACAGTGCTGACGGCCTAATTACTGTGTTATAATGACAAAGTTTGACATTCCGGGACAAGCTTTTACTTTTGTAAATGTTTTTGCAAGTTTGAAAGGCACCTTCCAATTTGTTACATCTGCTCTCAATGGCAGCTATTTCTGAATTATTAGGGGTAATCCATTCCCCTAGGTATTTAAATTTTCGGACTTTTTTGATTTTTTGCAGACCAATCATGATGAATTTTGAGGCATCTTTGACATTTGTGATAAAATTAGTTTTATGGGAGGCCACTTTAAGTCCAGTTTTAGCAGCTATGATTTGTAGTTTATTAAGTTGGTCAATGGCCTCTTCCATTGTATTAGCGAACAAAGCAATGTCATCTGCAAAAGCGAGACAGTTTATATTCAGGTCTTCTTTTTTATAACCAATTCGAATATCATAATTACTAGGGCGCCCGTACTGCTCCGCAGCATAATTTTTCAGTATTGGATTTAAAAAATTACGACATTAAGTAATAGTTTATAACCTTTATTTTACAAGACTTCCTTCCAGACAATGTTCGCTGTGCGTCGACTCTTAGTTTTAAATGATTTTCCTCGGGATAAGGCAACATGGAACATTCCATGGCCTAAAACAGGATCAGGCAAGTAGATTCCAACTCGATGATTTTTTGACCCTGCACATTGATGATTGTAATACAAAACGCTAGTGTAATACGAAATTTCCGTCATTAGAACCAAAGATATGATTGCTAAAATGACAACAAATATTGAAAAAATGAGATATAATATCAAATGTTCACTCATAACATTCCGAAGAATCAGCCGATTTGAAGAGTTAACAGCTCAAATGAATGGGCTTCAGTCACTGAGTGTTCTTAGACTAAAACGACTTGAGTACCTCAATCAGAACCAAAGATATGATTGCTTCAAAGTTGGAAAAAGATGGAAAACGTTGAAAATATCAAATAATTTGAGGAAGGCGGAAGTGAAGTGATTTGTAATACTTGATAACAAATCTTTGCATGAATACCTTTCAATTAATAGTGGTATGAAGGAAATAGACCGGATAGAAGGGCCGGACGAACTCCGTTAAGTTTTCATTATTATTTCTAACATTCGCTTCGGCACTCATAACATTCCTCAGAATCAACCAATGTAAATATTTAATACCTCAGAAGATAGACCTTGATCCACTGAGTGCTCTTAGACGAAAACGAACAGTGTAACTCAATTAGAACCAAGGATATGATTGCTACAATGAGATGTAATATCGTATGTCCACGCATAACGTTCCTCAGGATCAGCCGATTTGAATGGTTAAGAGCTCAAATGATAGCGCCTGATTCACTGAGTGTTCTTAGACTAAAGCGACCTTCATAACTCAATTAGAACCGAAGATATGATTACTTCAAAGTTGGAAAAGGTTGAAAAAATCAAATAATTAGAGAAAGGCGTAATTTAAGTGATTTGTAATACTTGATGACAAATCTGTGCATGAATACCTTTCATTTAAAAAAAGGATGAAGAAAATCGGCCGGATAGTATGGCCGGACGGACTCGGATAAGTTTTCATCAATATTTTTAATAATATAGATTTGGTAAGATTGTTAACCATTCTCTTATCATTTTTTCCAAGACACATTTGAACAGCATCGGTGATCCCAGATCACCTTGTCAGTCTTGATTGCAAAGGCTTCGGACAATTCACCACGAAATTTGACCTTAGAAATTGTGTTTTCTAAGCTTGCTTTGAACAAATTTCTTGATTTATTGTCTAGGCCAAACTCACGTAAGGTGTTAATTATTGTGTCTCTATGAATGCAATCATAAGCCTTTTGAAAGTCCACAAAAATCACAACATAAGGTTTTGATCGTACCGTACAGTAGGAAATTATGGTCTTAATGTTATGAATTTGTTCAGGACAGGATCTTGATTAAATCAAGGAATTTTCCTCAAACCAGCTTGATATTCCCCTAACTGACGGTCTAATATCGGTTCTGTTCTGTTCAGAAGAGCCCTTGCAAATATTTTGTACGTTACCGATACCAGTGAAATACCTCTATAATTATTTGGGTCAGATTTATCCCCTTACTTATGTATAGGATGAATGATGGCGGAAGTCCAATCCTCTGTCAATTTTTCACTATGCCATATTTCTTCAATGGTTTTCTGGAGACAAATGATGGAGTCATTATCTGCATATTTCCATAATTCAGCCACATTACTATCCTCCCCAGAGGCCTTATTATTTTTTAGCCCCTTGATGATTTGTGTTATTTCTTCGACAGAGGGTGGTGAGCTGTCGTGGTATGCAACGCTAGGATAGAAAGCAAGTTGTTCAGTAGGTATGTCCGTGTTCAAAAGGGTTTCAAAATATTCTCCAAAGGCTTTAGCACAGTCTTTATTATTGAGATTAAGTTTACCATCAGATCCTCGGATGTGAAGAGTAGGGGCGACGTATTTGGACAGTTGGTGCTTAAAAGTTTGATAGAAATCCCTTGTTTTGTGTCTTTGAAAATCATCTTCAATTTGAATAATTTGTGATTTGTGGAAATTTCTTTTTGCCAATTTTAAAATTTTACAAGTTTCTTTCCTGATGCAGAAAAAGTTCTCAAGGTTCACATAGTCTTTCTTGTTATTCCACTTGATCCAAGCTTTTCTTCTTTCCTCTATTGCATGATCACATTGATCATTCCACCAAGGGTGCTTGCGCGTTCTTTCAAGAGGAATGGATTCCGAAGCCGCAGTAACAATGGTGTTCCTTAAAGTAGACCATGTTCCATCTTTTGGTTTGTTGTGGAGTGTTTCCGCAAAAGTGTTATTTGACTTCAGACCACCGATGTTGTACTTTTGCGTTTTCATTCCCTTTTCAACATTCACTCTATTGTTCCTAAACGGAATACCTTTCATTTTAATAAGCGACAGATAATGGTCTGAATCTATATTCGCATTACGCAGGACCTTCACATTTTGGATTTCAAGATCTGATTTTTTTTATATTGCAACATGATCCAGGTGAAATTCACCCATAAGTGAATTTGGATGTCTCCATGTCCTTGCTTTCCGAGGAAGATGTTTAAACGCAGTAGATTTCAGAACTAGGTTGTTATTTTTGCAGGTGTCAATCAGCCGTTCGCCATTTTTGTTTGTTCGTTTATGTGCGGGATAGTTTCCAACTCTATTCCTAAACTTTTTCTCTCTTCCTACTTGAGCGTTAAAATCACCGAGTAGGATGGTGGTGTGATACGCTGGAATATTGTCAATCACGTCTTCTAATTGTTCCCATAATATATAAGTTTGCTCTCAGTCTTTCTTGTTTGACAGGTTCGTCGGTGCATGAAAATTGACCACGGTGTAGGCTTTATTAAGTGATCTAAATGACATTGTGAATAGTCTTCCATTGAATGATGTAAAATCCAGCACTGACTCAACAGCTTTCTTGTGGACTATAAAACCTGTACCAAGATGAGGGATGTTCTGTGCAACTCTGGTGCCAGGTATTCCTTTATAAATTCTGAATCCTTGAGACTCAAAAGCTTCTTCATCACAAAATCATGTTTCTTGCAATGCAGTGATGACAATGTTATGTTTCTCAAGAACATCCAATGTTTGCTTTAGTTTTCCTATCTGAAGGAGTGAGTTTATGTTAAGTGTTGCTAAGTACATAATATATTTCTTCTTACATGACATTGCAGGCTCCCCAGACTCCGCAGGCCTACTAACTCCACAATACGTGGAGGTGGATTTATTACCACCTCGGTAATTACCACCTGGAGTAGATAATCCAATACTTTGTGTTTCCATCATGAGTGAAGAAAAGAATTGAGAAAGGCTATCCCGAAGGATAGCGGGGTTATAACTGATGAGGTAGTAAGCCTCCCAGTATTAAAATCAGCCGCCCAATCTGGAACAGACGCTGTTTGTAGCCGCTCAATCTGAGACAGACGCTACCCTGATATATGTGGACCATATACCTTTTACTCCTAATCTCCCGAGCACAAGGAGGCCCCTTCCGCCATTATTACTGTACCGCAGTTCAACCGCTCCACCAACAATGCCGTTGAGGACTTCACCGTAACCCTGGCAAGGGACCCTTACAAGGTACTACCAGCCGGGTCAGCTGGACCTAGGTTTTTAAACGAGGTGTTACTCCTCCGACTCCTCCTTCCCCATTTCTTGCGAATAGGGCCCCGGACTTGCCACCGGTATAGTGGAAATATTAATAATAATAATAATTTTAATAACTGAATAATATAATTTAGTATTGTTTAATTAACCACGAGGTCCATATTAATGTATTAAGTAGGGAGAGAAACTGTAAATACAGTAGTATTTTATTGGAGAGAATCATTTTTGAAGAACAGCTGATCACTACAGGCTGTGTCATAAGTCACGACAAACTTTAAAAAGTTTTAAATGTAATTAATATTTGGAGATGAAAGTTTAAGATGTGTAAGGAGGGCATAGTTATTGTCCAGATTCCTTTTTCACAGGAATTATCTACAGATAGTAGATTTATTTAATTTAATTTGATTTTATTTGATTTTTTATTTATGTCAGGGATGTTCTTGTAATGTCCACTTTTTGTTAATAAATTTTAACAAGCACTGTTTTTTAGTATGCTTGTCCGTTTTATCTTTTCATTTGATAATCGCCATACGAGAGTACTACTAGTTAGATGCTGTCGCCCGTTATTCTTTTAGACTGTTCACCCCCGTGATACAGGATTCTTGTCCTACCAAACTTTTTATCTTTAGGATTTGTATGTAACTAGAGCTCGAGCCAGCCAGGAAGGCGGTACGCAGAACACAACGGTACCATTACGTCATGCCTCACTTCCATCCCACCAATCACAGTCAGTCTGTCTTGAGAATCTGAGCTAGTGTGTTGTCAGGAAAGCTACATGTATAAAGCAGTGTGCAAGAGACAGGCTTGATGAGCTAAGCGACGCTGTTGCCATACTGCAGGAACTCATGGCAGCAGCCTGCGGTGTGGGGCTCGGACATGGTGGACCTGTTGCAACAGTGGGAATGTATCTCTTTCTCGCTCTGCGCAAATCCCAGAGAGCCGGCCACCTTCCGGGCTGACGCAAGCTCTAGTTAGTAGTACTGCCGTATGACTGTATGAACCGAGATTTTCCTAGTTATCCATCTAGTAGGGAAGTGTTGATTTATCTAGCTGGGTATCGACCTCTCTGCAATCCTTACCATCTCAGCGGATATAGGTGGTGACTATGCGGAATTCGGGTACAATACCTAAAAAGATGGGTTGTTGGATGAAGACCCGTGGAATGACCTAAGAAGAAATGTCTGCACCAGCTGAGAGAAGAGGAGGAAACTGGGAGTGTATTGTGAGGGAAGAGACATTCCTGGATAGACAACAATGGCGAAGACTCGTTCAACACCACCCTACCCGGCACGCTGGAAGGGTTTCATGATGATGATAATGAAAGAGTGCTTTATTCAAAAGCCCTTTTTGTTGGTTTGCCCTTCAGCATGAGTTGTGAAACTGTGGTTTTGTGCATGTACGAATTTTGTGTAACTGGATGTCATTTTAAAGATACAATAAAACCCTGTTATAGCACGGTCCGCGCTTTAGCGAACGAAACTCGACTTGTCGTGATTTATTGATTTGAAAACTGACGGTGATTGGCTAGCTAAAGAGGTTTTACTTCTGACCGCTAAGCTCTAGTGTAGCCAAGTTAGAAGTAACCATGGCTTTACTATAACTTTCAATAATAGATGGACTACCAATGACAACCAAATTCGGCAAAATATCTCAAGTGTCTAAATTCAAATACCTGGGAGAAGTCATCCAACCTTCCGGACTGAATCGTGAAGCAAACAAAGAAAGGACCTCTAAACTGCAAAAAGCTTACAGATTCACTTGGAACAGATATAATAAAAAATCAATATCCAGAAATGCAAAATCACGGCATTATAACACTGCAATCAAGCCTGAAGCACTAAATGCTTCTGAAACGCTGATTATTGCGGGCAGATCATTAATTAAAGATGTGGAAAAGCAAGAAAGGAAAATCCTAAGAATTTTTTTTGGACCAGTCTTTACATATGGATGAAAAGAAAATCCCAAGACTTATACCAGCACTCGGAGAAAATCTCAGACACATTTAGGAAAAGACGATTGAAATTTTACGGGCATATCCTCAGGATGGGCAATCAGAGACTGATTAAAAGGATTCTTAACCTTGCGCTGTCAATGAAAGTTAAAACACCGGGGTGCTTGAAGTTGGAAAATATCTTCAGAAAATAGGCATCACAGATGACATTGCACTAGACAGAGCTAAGTTCAGAGAATTAGTCGATAATCACCACTTTGCAGACCATCCAAGAACTATCACCAACAAAACCTGGTCAGAAGATCGCAAGAGAAGCCACAGCGAGAAGATGTAGAGATTTTGGGAGAAGAGAAAGGCAATGCCATCAGCTAAATAAGTTCAATCGCGCTCCTTAGTCGGGCATGACGAAGAAAGAAAGAAAGAAAGAAAGAAAGAAGAAGTAAGATGTTCTTTCATTATGTCATCTATGGGACCACAGGGCTATGGTTTGAGTCTGCTTCCTTTTCTCTTCCCAGAACCTCTTCATCCACTGTCTTCTTGTCTTCCCCATTGATGGTTCTCAATCCTTTTATGGTATACTTCTCTGTCAGTCAGTTCCGGTATATCTGTTAGTGCATATTTATTTCTCCAGTTCTCTGTCCCTTCCACATTGATCCCCATCTCAGTCCAGTCCTTCCAAAGTTCAACCACCCATTTGATTGCTGTTTTTCCTCTTGTCCTCTCTGTTGTCTCCCATATCCTTCTAGGCAATCTCCCCATATCCATCCTAATCACATATCCAGCAAATCTTGCTCATCATCATCATCCTCAATTTCAGTTTTCCAGCCTGGGCTAGGTCAGAGCAAATATGACACCCCTCCACTTAACTCCGTTTGTCCACCATCCTTCCTCAATCACTGAACTCCACTCCAGGTCATGTTCTCTCACACTGTCACCATATTCATCCACCATACTCTTGATCTTCCTCATCCTCTCTTTCCGGTCATCCGTCTCTCCATCACTTGTTTCAGAATTCTTTCACCATTCATCCTTTTCACATGTCCATACCATCTCAATCTGTTCTGCTCCAGATTATCATTCAGCTTCTGTACATTCACTTCCTTACAAATATCTTCATTTCTTACTCTCTCTCTCTCCTAGTCTTCTGTACCATACTCCTCAGGAATTTCATTTTGGCTGCCTGTATTCTACTGTCATCTCTCCTCGTCATCGGCCAAGTTTCTGCTCCATACATCATTGTTGGTAAGTAATAGGTCTTGTACATCACTTCGTTAGCCTTCAGTGGTATGCCTTTATCCCAAATTAAACTCCGAACCTGATGATAGAAAACACTCCCACATTGTATTCTCCTGTTAATCTCCATATCCAATCTTACGTTTTCCATCAATTCAGTTCCTGAATATTTGAAATGCTCGACTACTTCCAGATCTACATCTTCAATTTTAACAATCTCTTTTCCTTCTTTCTTTCCTCTTGTGATTAACATTGTCTTACTTTTCTCTGCGTCTTCGGAGGCATAGTTCGTAGCATGCTGAGCTTCTATGCCCAAGTTCGCGGGTTCAAATCCGGCCGAAGTCGTCGGATTTTTTAAGAGCGTTAAAAATCCCTCAGTATGTCTTCCTTCAGAGGGGAAGTAAAGCAGGCGGTCTCATTTCATAGATTTATGCCATGTTAAAGAACCTTCCACTAATTACACCTGTGTGAAGCTAAATTGTATAGGTTAAGAATGTAAACAACGCTCTTAGGTTCCTAAGTTCATTGCCAAGAGCAAACTGTGGTGGAGTCTGGTAGCTAAGTTCTGAATTAGTAGTCGTTGACGGTGGCGTTTGGCAGCAAAAGTAGGAACTATTTGAAAAATTCTAAAGTCTGCAGTCCTTACTTGAATTAAAAAACAGATACACACACTAATACAGTCATCACAATTAACACCTGTTATCAGACAGATTCTACACACACCCAAAGTACACGGGGCTACATGACCGCATTGTCGCAGCCCCTAAACTGAGGAACCAACCAACCTTACTTTTCTCTACACTGATTTTCATTTTCCATTTCTCAATATTTTCCTTCAGTACATCCAGCTGTTCTTGGACCATATTCTCCCACATTAACGTGTCGGTCTACCAACCCCAAGCTTGCAGGTTCGCTCCTGGCCGTGGTAAGTGATTTTTTGTAAAGCGACAAAAATTACGACACACATGTCATACGATGTTGGCATGTCAAAGAACTCATATGAATTCAGTAGGCCGAGTTCATAATGGCAAAATTAATCTTGGGAGTTTCCACCAACACAAAGTTCCTCATTTCTCTACTAGAAAGCGCTATAGTGTTCAAGGAGCTTCGATATCTAACCTCCTTGACTTTCATAGTGTTTCAAGGAACAACGAAATTCGACATGCAAGCTTCCCTCTGGGTGTCAAATAACAAAGCTTGCACCCGGCATCCGAGACCATACGATATTATTATCATATATACAGAGACCCCCTGCCCTAAAACATATCAATGTTATTCACAGGGATCATAGAACATGGTGATACGTCTCGTGATGAGTTTTGAATATACCTCCTCTCTCCGAAATGTTCGGTGAATGGGTCTATATTACGAACGGATTGTTGACTTACCTGAAACAGCAGTTACTGTCCTTCGAAGTAATCCCCGTGGATGGTTATGCACTTCTGAGAATGGCTGTACAAGTCCTGGAAATTCCTGGCATAGCCTTTAGTTGGGTCGGCACATAACGTTGGATGCTCGAAATGTCCGAAAACCTCTGGCCCTTCAGGGCTGATTTCAATTTGGCTAGTTATTGAGGTTTTAAGGGGCAGAACTACGAAGTCATCTGCCCCTATCTTCAATTTGGGAAACAAGGAAAAGTGTAGGGGAGACAAGACACTTCATACTTTGACGCTTGCCTTCGGGGTCGTACCTCAGGCACCAGGTCTTGTCGCCCATGACAATGTCTTTCAGGATCATTCCACGGAACATTCAACCTTATCACTGCCGCCAGTCGAGCCGGTGTGCATGGCAGGTTGCATAAATTCACCCTTCTCACTGCCGCCCGTCAAACAGGTGTGAATGGCAGTTTGCATAAATTCCCAAGCTTGTGAACAGAAGAGCATGTTCGTTCGCTGATCTGTTGTTTAGTTCCGACTGCACGCACTGCACATTCACTCTGAAATGAGCCGTTTACACATGAGAAGCACACGCACAGTGCCAACACTCGGGAACTTGTTCACACATGCCTTGACCTCTCCGGCGCGGGATTCAAAAGTGGCGCACTTTTACTACCGTGAGCAGTATAACGTCACTCACCGAACTTATCGGACAGAGGTTGTATTTCACATCTAACACAAGTGCAAAAACCTTCAAACTCTTAATATTGTGCTTGTTTCGGCCCTCGAATGCGGGAAGTTATTGAAATATAAATTTACGCTACTTTTTCACACACTGTTTGCTCTTCCTTACCAGTAGCAGTGTAGGCAGCACCGTCGCATAGTGTACGACCATGTGGCGGCACACCCACTCTTTCAGGTAGACCCTGCTGGTGCTGGCGACATCAGACACGAACTGCACGTGACCATAGCAGAGTCCCACAACCAGGACAGCAGCCAGACCATGCAGCACTGGAACCCAGCTGACGGCGTAGTGGAGTAGGAGCCAGTAAAGGTGAAGTCCTGCCTGAAACAACATTGATCATTATCAGTGATTTTTTCTAAAAGAAAATTAAGGGGTACTGTCAGTTGTAGTCGACTAAACATCACGATCTTTCAATTTTCGGCAATTTGCAGAGTCCAGTCATTGTTTGTGTTCGAATCATTAACTTTCAGTTGTTTTTCGATGCCTGGATGGATATTAAATAGTTTGTTATTTTCTTCAACCTTCAAAACTAACCACACACACAAAATAACAACCTACCCCACCTCCAAATAATAGCCTGCGTGCTTATAAGAACGGAGTGGCGAGTTGCCGACCTAAAGAAACTGATTCGATATAGCCTATCGATTTAAATCGAGGATAACTCGAAATCTCCTCCAGCTGCAGGGAACAGCGCATTGACGCCAGCTGATTGATGAACTATCAAGACTAAGAAATATTTGTACACAGCCAAGAAGACAAATGTCTCTTGAAGCATTGATGACAAGATTACAGCTGTCATATTTTGGACACATTATGAAGCATTCTGACTCGTTGGAAAAGACAATTATGCTTGGAAAGGTGGAAGGGTCTCGGAGACGAGGGCGGCCAGCATTGAGATGGATCGACTCCATCAAATCCAACATGAATATGTCAGTGAAGGATCTGAAGTACATGGCTGAAGACCGAGTTATATAGAGACAGTCCATACATGCAGTCGCTAGGAGTCGACGCCGACTTGATGGCACCTGATCATTCATCATCATCATCTTGTACAGTTTCCAGCCCCAGGCTGGGTCTGTTTGGAACATAAGCCTCGCCACTTAGTTCTTTCTTCCCACCACCTCTCCGCTGTAACTCTGGTCCAGTCCTCGCCTCTCTTCTTGACACATTCCTCCACTCCTTTCAGCCATCTATCTCTTGGTCTTCCCCTTGGTCGTTTCTTCTGCTTCTGCATCTGCATCTCATGTATCCTCTTGGGAATCTTCTTCTCATCCATTCTCTTTAAGTGTCCATACCACCTCAGTCTTGATGTCTCAATCCTACCTTGCAAGGGCTCCTCTTTCACCATTTCCCTGACCTTTTCATTCCTCACCCTGTCTCTTCTTGTTACTCCGATCCTACTTCGCAGGAACTTCATTTCACCTGCCTGTATTCTGCTTATGTCTCTTTTCTTCATTGTCCACGTTTCTGAAGCATAGGTCAGTATCGGGATATAGTAGCTTCTGTATAACACTTCCTTGCTTTTATGTGGGACATCTTTATTCCACACTAAGCTCCTAATGCTTCTCAGAAATGCTTCTGCCTGTCTGCCACGTTCCGTAATCTCTTTGTCATTTCTCCCATTTTCCTCCACTATACTTCCCAAGTACTTGAGACTTTCCACCTTCTTCAGCTGTCCACCTCCAAGTGTTATCCCAATCATTGGTCTGTCCTTTTTCCTGGTCGTTAACAGGATCTCACATTTACTGATGTTGAACTTCCATCCGTACTCTCCCACTGTTTCTTCCCAAGCCTTCAGTTGCTCCTGAATTTCCTCCTCCTTGTTTCCCCAGACCATGAGATCATCTGCAAACACTATTGCTTTCATCTTATCTTCTCCTATCTTTCCTGCTATCCGTGTCATTACCTCGTCCATAACCACAATAAAGAGAAGGGGTGACAGCGCACTACCCTGTTTCAGGCCACTCATTTGTCTGAACCAGTCTGTTCTTTCCCCTCCAACTTTCACACAACTCACACTTCCACAATACATCTCCTTCACTCTGCCTACAGTCCCTTTTTCCACTCCCATGTTTTCCATTGCTTTCCAAACCTCCCTACCCACACTATCATAGGCCTTTTCGATGTCCAGGAAGGCCATCAACAGATCCTCTCCAAATTCATAGTGGTGTTCCTGGAGCTGTCTCACTGAACATATGAGATCCACGGTTGATCTCCCAGGTCTGAATCCATACTGCTCCTCTCTCAATTTTCTCTCCACTTTGGCTCGTATTCTACTTTCTAATATCTTTTCATATATCTTGGCACAGTGAGGTATGAGTGTGACTCCCCTGTAATTTCTGCACTCCTTTCTGCTTCCTTTCTTAAATATTGGGACAATTAATCCTTTCTTCCAATCTTCTGGGGTCTTTTTCTCCTTCCATATCATCCTCATCACACGGTACAGCCACTGTTTCCCAACCTCCACTGCTGCCTTCACCATTTCAACACTCACTTCATCCACACCTCCTTTCATCTTGTCTATAGCCATCTCCAGTTCTCTCCAATTCAGGTCCTTTTCCATTCCTGTGTTGTCTTCTCCATCTTCCAATACATTGTCTTCCTCCCTATGACCATTTGGATTCAGCAAATCCTCTAAGTACTCTTTCCACACTGTCTTGAGTGTCTCTTTGTTGTGTACCTCATTTCCGTTTTTGTCCATTATTACCACATCCTCTCGCAGACCTCTTCTCTTACTTTTGACCATCCCATAAAGTACTTTCTTATTTCCTCTGCTGTCTTCCTCCATCATCTCTGTCCACTTTACCATCCACTTCTTCCTCTCCTCTGCGACAATCTTGTTTGCTTCTTTCTTCTTTATCTTATAATCTTCCCTTGCCAGATCAGTTATTTCCTGGAACCACACTCTGAAAGCCTTGTTCTTCCTTCCCACAGCTTCTGTTACTCTCTCATTCCACCATGGTGTCTCTTTACACCACTTTCTGTTGCTTGTTCTTCCACATACTGCCACTGCAGCTTCCACCATTGTGTTTTTGAATTGCTTCCATTCCTCTTCCCCTGTTTTAGGATTGTCTGTTGGCATCCTTTCCCTTATTATCTTCTGGAATTCTTCCTTGACTTCCTTTTCCTTGAGTTTCCATACTTTGATTCTCCTTTCCTGGTACTCTGTCCTCTTGCTATCCTTAACAACTCCCAGGTTCATTACAAGTATTATGTGGTCGCTATCTAAGGCCTCTGATGGTATTACCTTTATATCTCTGACACTTCTCTTCATTTCCCAGTCATACAGCATGTAATCTACCAAAGATTTCTTTGTTAAATCACTGCTGTACCACGTTACCTTGTGGCTTTCTTTCTTCCGGAACCAGGAGTTGCCTACCACTAAACCGTTTCTCTTACAAAAATCCAGCAACTTTCTCCCTCCTTCATTCCTGCAACCCCATCCTTCTGCTCCCAATACATTTTCATATCCTTGCCTTTCACTTCCTACATGTGCATTCAAATCTCCCATGACAATGATACTCTGACCATTCAACTGCTGTTGTAGCTCCTCCTCGAAGTCTTCCTTCTCTTGAGCTATTCATCCAACTTGAGGGGCATATACCTGGGCTATCACCAGGCTTCTTCCCTTCACAGTTACTCTGATCTTCATGATCCTGTCACTTATTCCCTTTACCTCTTCCTTCATTCCATCTCTCACAACTACTCCTACTCCGCTGCTCCTTCCTTCACTGTTCCCACTCCAGTACAACCGGTACCCTTTCCTCAGTTCTCTGCGACCTTCTCCTTTCCATCTTGTTTCTGCCAAGCCCAGTACATCCAGTTTTCTTCTCTCCATCACATCTACAATCTCCTCCACTTTTCCTGTCAGTGTCTGTATGTTTAATGTCCCAACTCGTAGTCCATTAGCATATCCGGGTCGTCGTCGTTTGCATCCGTCCTTTCCGAGGCCTGTTCCTGGTTTGAAAGCAAATATGATATCCATTACTGGCTTGCTAGGCCTATCGTAGCTTCACCAGAGCCCCGTCAGCCGTCACTTTTCAGGGTTCCCATAGAGCCTTCACAGCTACCGTAGCGGTCCCGGGGCACACAAAGTCCCCACTGTACTTCACCCCCACAGGCAATCCCCTACTTCATGCCGTTGCCCGTCTCCCACCACGTGGAGGAGGGGTTGGACTTGTGGGAGACGGCACCTGATCATCATCAGATACAAATGTACCAATATTTTTTTTAAAACAATTTTCAAATGTTTAAGGGGTACGCGTACTCCCATGTTCCCCCTGAAAAAAGGCACTGATCATGAGGTAAGTCAATATTTTTAAGTCTGGTAGATAGTAATAATCTCTACATAGTATAAAACATAGTCCCCGATTCTTGGATGTAACTGGTAATATCCAGAACCACTGCATGGATTTTGATGCGGTTTCCACCATTCTGTAAAGGATTTCTCGAGGAAGGTTTCTGTGGAAAAACATTCATTTATGACCAAAGGAAGCCGAGCAATAACAGTTTCAGTGAATGAAGTCGAAGAATAACCTGCTGTCCATGCGCCTTTTAACCTTTACACTGCTATGCCCGAGATATCTCGGGTGCGGTAGAACGTCACGTCCTTGCTGCGCCCGAGATATCTCGTCGGCAACTTCACCTGAATTTCAGAAGAGGAAGTAGGTACCTTTGGAGTTTCCTTCGGTGAGCGGGAGCAAGCTATATCTTTTAGGAACATAATAGACCATCAGTAAAAACGCAGACTGCATTTTAACGCTATCTACGGTCATTTTGCCAGTTCAGATGAAATTTCTTATCTTTCTTTCTACCCGATCTGTTCAAAGTATGTCCAGCGACTACTTTGCCCATTATGGACAACCCTATTTTTAAGTTAGCTAAACTGTCTGAAATGTCTGTCATTCGTAATTTTTGAAAGAGTGTTGCGCAATTTGGTCAGAATTTAGCACTTGTGAAACAGGAATATCGAACTTTTTTATAGCATATAATACTTTTGACCCCAATGGACAACCCTTATTTTCTCCGTTCTTAATTTTTGTGGAAATAACTAAATCTGAAATCTATTCCGGAATTATTTTGCCAGTTCAGATGAAATGTCTTATCTGCTTTGCTCACTTTTCATATATTTCATATTATTTTAGAAAACATATTTTTTTAAATTTATTCAGCATGGAGGGTTTTGATACTCTCTCACAATATTAGCAGTGAAAAGGTTAAGCTTATGCTGGGTAAACCGTTAAAAATGTCTATATACTATGAACGTAAGAATTGTTCAGCATGAAAAGTTCTACAAAAAAGTCTGTGACAGCATATCTCTATCTACAATACATCGCCCACTATAAGTGTTCTTACGTTTTCATTTCTTCCAACAATCTCCATTCAGTCGAAATTTACATTATTAGCTTCGGATCGAGTTTGCAAGCTAGCCTATCACCCCAGCTTCGGCCAGCATCAAACTATCGAGTTGTATCGAGTTAAGACTTCAGAGAAGAGTATATGTGCTGTTCTCCTTGGCTTTTCTGAATTGCTCTGGGACCTGCATTTCTACTGAAAAGACTAAAGTAATGGCCTTTAAGGGTAAGGACCCTATCCCCAGTAAAATTTGTCTGGATGGTAAAATTTTAGAAAGAGTTAACGAATTCAAGTATTTAGGATATCAGTTATCTTTTCAAGAAGAACGAGACATAACTGCAAAAATAACTAATTATACCAGAACAACAGGAATCATCAATCACGCCATGAAGCCATCTCTTGTCCAAAGGCTTACACGCTTGCGTTTGTATAACACATTAGCCAGACCAACCCTATGCTATGGCAGCGAGGCATGGACAATAAGATGTCAGGACATCTCCAGACTCACAGCACGTGAAATGACCTTTATGCGCCGAACAGCAGGCTATGCTAAATGGGATCATAAGAGAAACGAGGATGTGCTGAAGGAACTAAAAGTGAAACCAATAACTACATACATTTGTGACTACCAAGAGAACTGGAAGCATCATGTCCAAAGGATGGAACCTGGAAGATTACCAAAGGAGATCCTTCGCTACCATCCACGGGAAAATAGATCAATAGAACGTCCGATGAAGATTGGAGGGAAAGTGCAAGACCGTAACGGGACATTTGGCCCAATACTTGGAAGGAAGATGATGATGATGACCTGCCGTATGTGCGCCTTTTAAGCTTACGCTGGGTAAACCATTGAAGATACCAGCCGAAGCCGGGGTGGGTTGCTTGTTTTATTATAAAGACGTGACCTCAATATGAGGCATATACAACAATTTTATTCACATAACATTAGGAACCAATGGCACTGCTTTTAAACATGGAATGACATTCCATTGTGGTCCTCCCAGTACATTGCCATATGTTCTGAACTTCGTGCCCTTTCTTGTGTTGAAAATATTCCTTTCGTGAGGGTGAAACAGGGGTTTATCTGTGGTGTTTTGTGGTTTAGGGCCAATTTCCTGCAGATCCTCTCTTATTTCTCTGATCTATTTGCACCTTGGCGTGATTGTACTACACCAGTTGTTTTAGAAGTCTCGAATTACGCATTCTCGCGTGTTCAATGAATCCCAGCCTTCTCTTATGCATGGTATCAGTGGTGAGTTCCAATTCCTCACACTCACTCACTCACACTCCGTTGGCTTCTCTGGGACGTGACGATCCTGTGCTGCTCTCACTATCTGCCTCCATTTCCTCCTATCCAGCGCAGTATTCTCTCATCCAGTAATACCCATCTGTCTGCAGTCAGAGGTCACCTCATCTTGCTATCTACTCCTAGGTCTTCCAGGGGGTCTCCAGCCTTCGATCTTCTTCTTGTACACCTGGCAAACTATTCTGGCAGCGTATATTCTGATGACATGCCCTGCCCATTATAACCATTTCGCTTTCATGACGTTCACTACCTGGGTTGATTGGCTAACTTGTACAGCTCATGATTTGATCTGAGAACCCATCTTTGTATTTCCTGGTCAAAAATGGGAGCGAAAATGTTTCTATATATGGTACCTTGTTTTCGAAGACTGTAAGTTGGTGTTCCTTCCTTTTGGTCACACTCCATGTTTCGGCTCCGTATAGCAGCACTGGCCTGATAATGTTCCAATTCCTTGGGAATATTAATATCCATAGTGGTCTGTATTGACGTAATATTGAAATCAATTCTACAGGGTGGGCGGGAAATAACTAGGTATTTTTAAATGGCTGTTAAGTGTTTAATATTGATGGAATAATATTGGAAATAGTGGAAACATACAGAACATTAAATAGGATAGTGATTTTTCATGCCTAATAGTACCGACGGTGGCCATGAGAGGCGGTACACTAAACAATAACAAAGATGGCCGATCGCCTGACAGTAAGAGAATGAGCACAGATTGCTATGAGGTGTGGAATTCGATCGTTCTTTGGCAATTGACACAATTATCATTACTGGGTGGCACAGTATCCTGGAGAAGATGCAGTCTCGTCCAAAAGTGACCGCGTGGTGTGGAATAATGGCTACAAATGTCATCGGCCCATATCTCCTGCGTGACACAATTAACAATTAATGGGGAACGCTACCTTCAAATGCTTCAGGATAACGTTTGGCCCACGATATCTGGATGGGAAAATACCACCGACATTATATTCATGCGCACCGCCTCACTTTGCAAATGTCGTGGGGAACTGGTAGGATGAGAAGTTTCCAGGACGTTGGCTGGGGAGAGGTGCATCTCATGAATGGCCTGCAAGATGTCCAGACCTGAGACCCTGTGACTTTTCTTTATGGGGCTGGGTAAAATAGGAGGTGTACCGGACGAATTGGAAGCACGGATTCGGGATGTTCCTGCCAACGTCCCACATAACTTCCTCCAGAAAGCTGTGGATTCCATTCCAGGTCGTTTGAGAAGATTGGTCGGCGCCACAGGTACCTACATCAAAATGTAATGGAGTTCTTTGGTTGCAATCATATTCTCACATAACAGTGTGCATACTGTATTAATTTCAAATAAATAACTCTGCAAACATAAAAGTTATACATCAATTTCAATACCTAGTTACTTACCGCACACCCTGTATTTTCGGCCAATCAATACATCTCCTGTTGAAATAATTAACTTTTAATAAGGGACATGTTTCGGTGGACGCACATTTACCTCTTCTTCAGCCTTGACATGTTTGTGTTTTTTACTTTGAATCATTGTTTTATATGGACAGTTTTCACACCTGACAATGTGTACTGTATAATGCTCAAGGCTGAAGGAAGGGTACATGTGCATCCCCTGAAACATGTCCCTTATTAAAAGTTAATTATTTCAACACAAGTTGTATTGATTGGGCAGGAAATAGAATTGATTTCAATTTTCCAATTCCTTGTACACTATTTTGTTGGGCACTATGCACCACTGTCCATCTTTCTGGTATGTTTTCTGATGCAAATTCTTCCAATTCGTTTTTTTTTCAATCTTCTGTAATATATAGGTCTTTGATTGTTCAATCAAGGGAAGAGTGTTTCTGCTGCATATGTGCCTTCCTGTTTTATAACTGTGATTCATTCATTCATATTCTAAAGGCTAAAGCCTTGTCGATGCAACCACACTCTTCTGTCGTTGGCGGTTCGTTTCAGTTCCTTGTAATTGTCACATCCCATTCTTTTCTTGATGTCTTCCAAATACTCCGTCCTCTTCCTTTCTTTCCCAGCATTTTCCCTTCAAGAATGTTAACGATGAAAGTGTTGTGTCTGATGACATGTCCAATAAATTTTATTTTTCTCTTGCCCATTCCCTTCATTAATCTTCTCTCTTCTTTGACTTCCCTTCGAGGGGCAGATGACCTTGTAGTTCCACCCCTTAAAACAACAATAACAACGACTTCCCTTAAGACTTCCAGGTTGGGTTTTCTTTCCATCCAGCTCGTTCTTGTCATTTTCCGCCATATCCACATTTCAGCAGCTTCAAGTCGATTCTTTTTAAATTTACCCCGAGTCCAACTTTTACTTAGAGCAGTGTAGCCTACTCCATACTGAACCCATGTGGATTGATGATTTTGTAAAGGATTTTCTTACATCTATATTCATATGTTTGCTGGATAAAATGTTTTTCTTAGTCATAAATGCCTGTTTTGCCAAGTCATTGTGATATAGAGTTTTATTTTTGCATTTATGGAAAGTTTTTTTATTTTTTTTTGTATATGTCCGAGCTTTAGATAGCTTGTTTGTTCTTATTTAACCTTATATAATCCTGGTAAACAAATCTCCATGAATGAACAAATAATTTTAGTGTTTAAAGTTACTTGTCTGTTTCGTTGCGTAGCGGCTAGATTTCTTGGCTGTCAACACAGAGGCCCTGGTTCAATTCCCGGCTCTGCCAAGAAATTTCATTTTGGTGTGAGGGCTGGAATGGGGCACACTCAGCCTCGTGAGGCAAAACTGAGGACAGACAGGTTCGATTCCTACGTCAGCCATCCAGGAAGTGGTTTTCCATGGTTTCACCACTTCTACTCTAGGCAAATGCCGGGATGGTTCCTAACTTAAGGCCACAGCCGCTTCCTACCCAATTCGTACCTCAATTACAAACACATACACTACTGTCGACCAAAGTATTATGTGCACTCGAGTTTGAAGGTTGTTTGTGAAGCAACCAATAGACCTACATAAAATCCAATAACATCATCATTTTCGTTGTTCTATTTTGTGTTAGTTCATGTAGGTTTGGATTTTTTAATTTATATTTTAATATTTTTTATCGCAGTTGGAACACAAAAAGTGCACGTTTTTAAGCGTGTTTCAACCATGCGTCATATTTAAGAATTATTATCTCAATAACCCGTCATCAGATCAAATCCAAATTTTAACACAATATACATTGGAATGTTGTATAACTGGTTTATTAATTTCAAAATTGTGTGTGCCCAAGAAACAAAGTTGTTGTCATTTTTGTAAGGTAACTTTTTCTCGGCTCGAGGTGGTTGGAAAATGTAGTTCTTGGTTGCGATGTAATTGTTTTACATCAAAACGTTTTGCTGTATAACTGTGAAATACGTAAATTAATTCACTTATTTTATATCGGTTTGTAATTGTACGAGGAAATAACACATGGTTCACCAGCAAGCCGCGCTGGGAACAGCTGTACAGCGTTGCCGAAAAGGTGCCCACACGCACCATGGCGCGTCTCGCTCGGCGGTGATGGGCTCCATCTCAGCAACGCTGTACAGCTTTTGCTGGAATGGCTAGCTGTTGAACCATGTGTTATTTCCTCGTACAAATACAAACCGATATAAAATAAGTGAATTAATTTACGTATTTCACAATCATACAGCATAACTTTTTGATGTATAACGATTACATCGCAACCAAGAAATACATTTTCCAACCACCCCGAGCCGAGAAAAAGTTACCTTACAAAAATGATAACAACTTTGTTTCTTGGACACACACAATTTTGAAATTAATAAACCAGTTATAGAACATTCCAATGTATATTTTGTTAAAATGTGGATTCGATCTGATGACGGGTTATTGAGATAATAATTCTTAAATATGACGCATGGTTGAAACACGCTTAAAACCGTGCACTTTTTGTGTTCCAACTGCGATAAAAAATATTAAAATATAAATTAAAAAATCCAAACCTACATGAACTAACGTAAAATAGAACGACAAAAATGTTGATGGTATTGGATTTTATGTAGGTCTATTGGTTACTTAACAAACAACCTTCAAACTCGAGTACACATAATACTTTGGTCGACAGTAGTACAAAAATCACAGTGACACAGGTTATCAGAAAAATTCTACACACATGCAAGTACACGGGGCTACACGACCATGATGTCGCAAATCCCCTGAAAGAATCAACAACAATAACGTATTTATTTATCTATTTAGCATATGGCTTTTAGTGCCGGGAGTATCCGAGGCTGTAGCTGCTTCAAGCAGACACCCATGGGGTGAGCTACAAGTTATGTTCAATTTCAAGTAGTTCCAACTGTCACTGACACCTAGTGGAGAACGTTGGAACTGTGATAGAGCATTTCAAAGAAATCTAACCTAGAAATTCAGCTTCACACAAGTTTAGATAGTGGAAGGATCTTTTACATGCCATAAATCTATGACATGGGTCTGCCGGCTTTACTTCCCCTCCGAAGGAAGGCATACTGAAGGATTTTAACGCTCTTAAAAAATCCGGCGACGACTTCGGCCGGGTTTGAACCCGCGATCCGGGCACAGCAAGCTACCAACTATGCCACCGAAGCCACTAACAACAATAACTAAAGTTGGTATATTGGCTTTCACGGCCGGTGAATTAAAACTCAGCAATTTTTCTAGGTTTGTGCCGTGTCTGGTGTGGGGTTTCGCTTAGGACACCAAGCTGGCTCATCAGCGGGCTCTTGGTGTCCCCGCCCGGACCCCCACAGGAGAAGCGAACTGCGTGCTACCTGCCTTTGTATGAAGTGCACCTGTGCCTCTTGACTGCGAGAACTAAAAGCTCAAGCAGCCATAACCTCCCTATGAAGGCTTACAAAAAGATGGTATATTGGCTTTCACAGCCAGTGTCTGGGCTGGGACACCAAGAGGCCGCTTGGTGTCCTAGGTGAAACCCCACACAAGACACTGCACAAACATAGAAAAATTGCAGAGTTTTAATAGCTAAAGTTACTTGCATCCGGCAATATTTCCCTTCCTAGATTGGACTGTCACTTACCTGTGAAGTGAGAGGAATGCCGAGAAGAAACAGTCCAATGCTGGTCGTGGCAGTGACTACGCTCCTTTGAGACTGCAGCCGCGGAAACATGTCGAGGACGGTGGAGGTTATCATCAGTACGTTGCCTGCCAGTGTACTGAGGCCTGTGGGACAGAGACCAGACATTAACACACTAATCCAAAAGATGTTTTACTGAGTGTGGGTAAAACGTTAAATGAAAAACTTAATACCACAATTTGTTTATTCAAATTAGCGGTTCCGCCTATCAATACCTTATTGCATTTACTTAAAAACTAGATACAGTACATGTTTCGGACTATCATCAGCCCTTCATCAGCTGACTATGTCTTGTCCCAGCAAAATACATAAAAAACATTGAGCACTCCATAAAGACTAAAATCACGCCATCCAACTCTGCACGTGATGCTCTGACATGGATGCTAAGGATTTTAAATCTCTTGATGAATGGAAAGGTCGATGGGAAGCAGCAACAGATAAGCGCCTGCATACCTTCTTCTCAGGTCCCAGATTTCCAAATGGATTCCACCTACCACACAAGACCTGGACTGCCCTGAACAGAATCAGAACATGGGACATGGTTGGTGCAGAGACGCTCTTCACAAGTGGAAAAAGCTACCTAATCCAGACTGTGACTGCGGAGCTCCACACCAGACTATTCATCACATTGTCAGAGAATGCAAGATTCGAGCTTATCATGGTGATGAAGCGGACTTCATGTTGGTAACTCCAGATGCTGTAAGCTGGATTGAAAATCTGGATTTTCAGTTGTAAAGCACAAATTACTTTGTTACTCTTCTGAAAATATGTATATATATATTTTTACTGATAATGTCTGTATAAGCCATATGCTAAATAAAAATTTTGGCTGAAGAAGGGCTCAATTGAATCTTCTTTCGTCTTCTTCTTCTTCATTTCCCGTTTCCAGTTCCCTGGGTTGGGTTGCGAATCAAGGACCTCCACATTTGTCTATCCCTCCACCATTCATTTCTTTATTTCAATACTTCGTTTTTTTTACTCCTCTCTTTTCTATGCTTTCCTTCACCGTATCTATCCACCTCTTTCTGGGCCTTCCTCGTGGTCCTCTTCCTGGTATTTTCCCCATAAATATTCTTTTTGGTACTCTATATTCTTTCATTCTCATTATATGTCCATACCACTTCAGCTTACTGGTCTCTATCTTGTCTTGCAGTTTTGAGAACCCAGTTCTCTCCCTAATGTCCACATTTCTGATTTTATCCCTCCATGTCTTCCTTATTATTCCTCTAAGGAACTTCATCTCGGCTGCTTGGATTCGACTTTCATCGCGTTTTGTTGTGGTCCAAGTACCTGCTGCATTTGTCAAAATTGATGTGTAATACATTGAGACTAAAACTTTCTTGCATTTCTATGGGACTTCTGGTTCCTCTCTCACACTGGTAAAATCCATTAGCTTGTTGGATTCTCTTTCCAATTTCTTCATTTATTGTACCATCTTCTGTGAGTATGCTCCCCAATCAGGCCCCGGGCTATAAACGGGCATACTGGGCATTTGCCCAGGGCGCCGAAATTTAAGTAACGCTGAACGCAGAAAAGGTTTACCCTAAAATCCCAATATTAAAAATCAGTACGACATGGAAATCTGGAACATATATGAATACGTCATAAAAATGATTTGAAAACTAATTTCCCTAATCTTCAGGAAGCAACTAGAATATTTCTGACTTTACCAGTCACCAACTGCTCCGCATAAACAGGTTTTTCTGTTTTGACTCGGCTAAAGAATTTGAAAAGATCAACTCCTTCTGACAGCAAATTAATTTTCTATTGCTATTGTGTTGTGAAAGAGACGTAACCCTTAGCACAGACTTTTCTGACATTATAAATAAATATGCAAAGTTAAAAGCCAGAAAATAACCTTTGATTTGAAATGTTTCTTCTTCTTCGTTGCAAATGGGTCTCTTAGGACCACGCGGAATCAACAATGGTTAGCCTTTCTTGCAGCCCAGTACTCCTTCATACGCAACGAATGGGTTTGCTTCCGTTGTGCAGACCAGATATGGTGGTATGGCCGTCTTTCTTCCTCCTCGAAACCCCGTGTGAGTGCAAGTGTTCTGATGACATTTCGGTCTAGGAGATTTGGCGATCCTAATTCTTGCAAGTCTTTTTCAGTCTGTTTGTACCAATTTGATCTAGTTGTTTTGTTTTTCAAGTATGTGTGAATTTTGTGAGTTAGTCTATTTGGGTCCATTCTTTCCAGGTGCCCCAAGAATTGGATTCGTCGCATACGCATTTTGTCTGTGATTTTGGAGATGGTTTTATATATTTCAGCATTTGGCTTTGGAAGATGAACACCATCTTTGATTCTCGGCCCTAAGATTTTCCTCATTATTTTACGTTCCTTCACTTCCAACTGATCTCGAAGTGTTCTATGTTGAAGAGTGAGAGTTTCTGAAGCGTAGAGAGCTTCGGGCCCGATCACTGTTGTATAATGTTGAATTTTGCATTTCCAGGAAAGACTCTTTTTGTTGTAAGTATTTTTCGTTAACTGAAAAGCAGTTTCCATTTTTTGAATTCTTGTTGTAATGGACCTCTTTTCATTACAATTGTCGGTAATCGATTCACCCAAATATTTAAATTCCTTCACACGAGATATATGGTCAGTACCAATTTCAATTTCAGATGGGGCATTCTTTATATCTGTCATAAATTTTGTTTTATCAAATGAGATTTGTTTCTGTATATTGTACTTTTAAAATTTAACTTTAGAATTTGTAATCTTGGTTTTTAGTGTTATTAATGTATCAATAAATGGCTACAAAATGGTATGAACGACTTACTTTTCTTATTATTTCCTGTGATACAATATTAGTAACGTAGTTGATTGTAAAAAAACTATTATCCTATTTTTATAACATATAAATGAGAAAAAGGGCGCCAGTAGACCATTTGCCCAGGGCGTCTATCACCTTAGCCCGGGGCCTGTCCCCAATACTTAAAGCTTTTCATATTTCCAATGGATTTCCATTGACTTCAATATTCTGTCTTCCTTCTCTCTTGTTTCTTGTCATCACTACAGTCTTACTCTTCTCCACATTTATTTTCATTTCATATTTCTCTATCTCTTAATTCTATACAGTAACTTGTTCTTGCACTTCTATTTCATTTTCTCCCCATATTACTATTATTGAATCTGTTAGTTTTAAAATGCCATTAGTCACTCTTTTTGACAATGTTGTTTTATGTGATAAAATGAAAGTTAAAGGATAGATACATAGGTAATTTTGTGTACAAATTTTTTGAAACAAGAACTTATGTTCCCATTCGACGGTACATGTTTCGGTTTATCATAAACCTTCTTCAGCCATAGCAATTTCAATTACACACACTGTATAGTGCAATTCATACAAAAGTGGATCCCATCCTATGACAAGTGTCTCAATTTGTTTGGTGCCTATGTCGAAAAATAGCTGACTTACAGTAGAGTCTTGATTATCCGACCTAAACTGGACCTGGAGTATGTCGGATAATACAGAATGACTAAAACAAATAGGTGAGCTAGGCTATACTGTATTACTAGAACATATACGACCTGCAAGAAACTTCTTCAAGGAAATTCATATATGCTGATGACATCTGTTTGGTAACCCAGAACTCCAACTTCACCGATGCTGAAAATACACTAACTGCCGACTTGGAAGTCTTGGACACATATTTCAAGAAATGGTGCCTCCGCCTAAATTATCAGAAAACGGTTGTATCCGCATTTCACTTACGCAATAGGTTCTCTAATTACAAACCAGAAGTTAAATTCAGAGGACAAACTTTGCAGTTCTGCAGCATGCCTAAGTACCTTGGGATAACACTTGATAGGTCCTTGACCTTCAAACAACATCTCACGAACGTGGCCGCAAAGGTGAAGACCCGTAATAGCATCATTCAGAAGCTTGTTGGTACCTCCTGGGGTTCCAGCGCTCCAACTTTATGATCAACTGCTCTGGCACTGTCATACTCCGTTGCTGAATACTGCTGCCCATCTTGGCTAAACAGTGTCCACTCCAAGAAGATAGATGTGCAACTTAACCAGACAATGCGACTGATTACGGGCTGCATACGTAGCACGCCCACTACATGGTTACCTGTTCTAAGCAACATCCAACCTCCAGCTCTTCGAAGATCAGAGGCTCTCCTGAAGATCTGGAAAACCATTCAGAAGAACCCCCAGCTACCCATACATACTGATGTAGCAAAAGCAGGTAATCAACGGTTGAAGTCAAGGAAACCACCTTGGCGCTCTGCAGTACTTCTTGAAGACTCTTCATTTAACATCTCAGAAGCATGGAAAACTATGTGGGAAGAATCATCAGTATTCAATGCACATCTGATTGAAAACCCTTCCAACCGGATAGGAGGTTTCAAACTCCCCAGACGCCAATGGAGAATCATTAACCGGATCCGTACAGGACAAGGCAAATGTGGATTCCTACTTCACAAATGGGGTTGGGTTACTTCTACTAACTGCGATTGTGGAGCTACCCTGCAAACCATCAAACATATTGTTGGTGAATGTCTGCAACGAGCGTTCCAAGGATCAGTAGGTGACATTCATCATGCATCTTCTGAGGCACTTCAGTGGATTGATGGCCTGGATTTAGAAGTTTAAACCAAGAACTTGTGTTTATGACTATGTATATAACTGTATATATAACTTTATATGTAGTGTATGAACTTTTATTTAACTCTGTATCATCATACGGTAAATAATAATAATAACTAGAACAATGACATGATTTATGGGTCTCTATTTACTGAATTATCAATTCATTGTAACAAGCCTCCGTGGCTTAGGCGGCAGCACACCGGCCTCTCACCGCTGGGTCTGTGGTTCAAATCCCAGTCACTCCCAGGAGGCAGACAGGTTTTTCTCCGGGTACTCCGGTTTTCCCCTGACACAAATTTCATTCCAGCAGCACTCTCCACTATCATTTCATTTCATATGTCATTCATTTAATCATTGCCCCAGGGGAGAGCGACAGGCTTCGGCAGCTGGCACAGTTCATATCCTCGCCGCTAGATGGGGGCTTTATTCATTCCATTTCCTGACCCGGTCGGAGACTGGAAGCAGACTGTGGATTTTAATCAGTTCATTGTACATCGAGTATTGAATAAAACATGCCTTAAGAAAAGGAACTTGTCAACAATGTCTGCCTGCCTGCCTGCTGATTCTCGCCATCGACATTGCACTTGCCTCCGGCTGTTGCTCCACGTACTTCTTCCTTCCCAGCGTTGGCATAGGGTTCGCTTGCTTGGTTGTTGTTCACCACTTCTTCCTGTCAAGGGCATCTTCAGGTTTGAGACCGCACACCAGTAGGTCTTCACTGATTGTATCCATCCATCGATCCTCCTGGATCGTATCGGAGGGCCGTTTATATCACAGAGTTCTCATCACTTCTAGGGACATGCCTATACCAGTGAACATGTGATTCCCTCATTTTGCCTTTAATTGTTGCAACTCCCATTTGCTTCCTTACATGTTCCTTTCTGATATGGTCAAGTCTTGTAATACCCATGTACGTTAATGCCATATCCAATGCACTTAATCCTTCACTGTGAGACATTGTTTTCTCCTTTTGTTCTGCAATACCCCGTTCTTCATCCTCATTTTCATTATCATTAAAATCAATAATATTAGGGTCAGTTAGTTCAAACAGCTGATCTTGTGCACACCACTTGCTCACATCTTGAGTCGTAGCATCTTCACAACCAGGAATGCAATTCAGGAAGGGAACAATGTCGGAAAAGCGAAGGTCGGTTGAACGGGACTCTACTGTATTGCTGTACCTGTTGCCAATAAAGTTTTTATGAATTTTAGGACATATCATCATCAACTAGAAGCTTGCCACGGTGGGTGAGTGGATAGCGTGTCGGTTCACTAACCCCAAGATTGCAGGTTCGCTCCTGGACGTGGTAAGTGATTTTTGAAAGGCAGCAAAAATATGACACGCATGTCAAACGATGTTGGCATGTCAAAGAACCCATTTGAATTCTGTAGGCGTTTACATAATGGCAAAATTAATCTCGGGAGTTTCCGCCAACACAAAGTTCCTCATTTCTCTACTAGAAAGCGCTATAGTGTTCAAGGAGCTTAGATATCTAACCTCCTTGACTTTCATAGTGATTCAAGGAACAACAAAATTCGACATGCAAGCTACCCTCTGGGTGTTAAATTACAAAGCTTGCACCCAAGGCCATACGATTAAAAAAAAAAAAAAAAACAGTTTCCAACCACAGGTTGGGTCTGCTTGGAGCACAAGCCTCTCCATCGTTTTCTGTCCATCCACCACTTCTCGTCACTGTTGTCCAATTAACTCCTTTTCTCTCGGCACTTTTCTTCACCCCCTTTATCCACCTATCCCTTTGGTCTTCCTCTAGGTCTCTTTTTCTTCCACTTCATTTCCAATATTTTCCGTGCTATTATCTCTTCTCCCATTCTTTTCACGTGTCCATACCACTGTAGCCTTGATTTTTCAATCCTATCCTGTAGGGGTTCTTCCTTTAATATTTCTCTGACTATCATTTCTGACTCTGTCCATTCTAGTTACACCTATACGACTCCTCTGAAACTTCATTTCCACCGCTTGTATTCTGCTTTTATCTCTCTCCCTCATCACCCAAGTTTCTGATCCATACGTTAGGATCGGCACAAAGTAAGTCTTGTACATGATCCCTTTACATTTCTGTGGCACATCCTTGCTCCATATCAGGGGCCTGTTCCACGAATAAACTTTGCAACTTTTCACTTTTCAATTCTTGCAAAGTGCAAAGTCTTTCTGTTCCACCATGATCTATGTATTACTTTTCAATTTCTTTGCAAAGTGAAAAGTCTTTGCATAGGAATGATCCGATCATGTTTATTCCATGAACAAACTGTATATTTATTCCATGATTTAATGCTTTATTTTTCATGGTGAAACATGTCCCACTAATGACCACACAGTGATCTTAATTAATAAAAGTATTGATCTGGTGGAACTTTTAACCTGTCTATACTAAAGTGAGGTTATGAAAATTCATCTTGTCTTTGTACGTCTTCTTGTTGGATTCTTCATCACTATCCTCACTTGATGATTAAAAAAAGCTCCTGTGTAACATATTTATAACACTAAACCAAATTCTGCGCCGAGAAACTAGTGTAGAGACTTGTTCATTAACAGCTGAAAAGGGAATCGTCTCTTTGCAAAGTTTTCTGAAAACTTTTCAATCATTCCTTTGCACTTTGCATTTCTGCACCAATGGAGGAACATAACAGTCTTCTAAAGTGAAAAGATTCCTAACTTTTCACTTTTCACTTTGCAAGACAAATCTGAAAAGTGATGGTGGAACAAAATCTGAACTGAAAAGTGCAAAGTGCAAAGTGAAAAGTTCATTCGTGGAACAGGCCCCAGGCCACTAACACTCTTGGAGAATCCATCAGCACACCTTCCTCTTTCATCTAATTCCAAGGCATTTCCCCCATTTTCTTCAATGACACTTCCCAGATACTTGAAGCTCTGCACTCTCTTCAACTGCTCTCCGCCTAACTTTATCCCCGAGTATACTCAGGACATCTCATCTCATTATTGGCTCAATAGTTTAGTGTAGTCGTAGGTTAATTTTAAGTCCATGCGAGTATTTGCGAACTTACTGTGTGTGTATCTTTGAGTGAATTTCACAATGTCAGGGGGCAGTTCTACCCCACGGCAGGCAAATGCCAAGGAAAAGAAAGGAATTAAACAAGGCACTCAACTAAGGAGTCAGGCTCATGAAATGTTGTGTAATGTGCGCGAGTATTTTGAACGTAAGAAAGACAATGGTAGCTCTCTATTACCTGTGGCGCAAACAGTGCAGAGAATGGCTGATGCTATAAAAACCAGTCTTTCCTCAGTTATTGCAATCGGGAAGGAGAAGTACGGTGTATGGAGCAAGGAGCTGGGAAGATTGCAACGACCGGGTAGGAACATGAATCTATCCAAACAAGACGTTACAAATATAGACAGTTTTCAGCAAGATGTTATACGTCGGCATATCTATGCATATTTTCGCAGAAAGAAACATCCGACTCTTCTGAAGCTGCTTGTTTCTTTGCATAAGTGTGATCTTTTCTGTGTTGGTAAGTCTTCGGTAACCGTAGTTGTGAAAGATCTGGGGTTTAGGTATAAGAAAGTGAACGGCGTTCGAATCAGCTGACCACGCTCTGCCAGGGCACTGGGAACACTGTCCAGCTGATTAGAGAACTGTCAAGTTGGAAGGTGTAACCAGCAGAGTATAGAAGAAGAAAGAGTTACCGGTAATAATTCAATACGGAAAATTAAAAATGACAGTAGTTAAAGATATAAATAATTTTGTGTAGAAACACCGTAAGTCTCCTGTATACAATCACAGTCAGACTTCTACCGACTAGGCTTACACACAAGATCATGCCCTACGCAGAAAAACTGAAGAATATACCGTGGATTCAGCAAGTCAAACAGGACTTGGAGAATGGCCAAGTAAGAACAGGGGAAGTCTTTTACAGGAACTTATTCGGATGTAGGGTAAATGGATGGATAGTAACACCAGAGAATGATGCTCCAGAGAGACCAGGAACCAAGTGGACTGAGGAAAGGAAGATGACCCACGGAGAGAGAATGAGAGCCATATGGAAGATCAGAAAGGCGAATCAAAAAAGTACTGCGTGGTCCATCTGGGTCCATTTGCACAATAATAATTAGAGGAGTTTGAATCAACCTATTGATTGGAAACTTTGTATGACACGTAATATTTACTGTATGAATTTGCTGATCAAATTTCGTGTTGATATCTGCAAAATTGCAGAAGTTGGATATTTCAGTCATTGGTCCCCTCAAGTCAACACAGACCAAAGGAGGAAAAGTTTTTATTATTATATAATATTTGCAAATGGGGGCAATTCCCTGGTGGCAAATTGTACAAATACAGAAAATCAACAATAACATCAAACACAATTCGCAATTTAGGAGACGTGGTGGGAGACGGGCAACGGCATGAAGTAGGCGATTGCCTGTGGGGGTGAAGTACAGTGGGGACTTAGTGTGCCCCGGGACCGCTACGGTAGCTGTGAAGGCCCTATGGGAACCCTGAAAAGTGACGGCTGACGGGGCTCTGGTGAAGCTACGATAGGCCTAGCAAGCCAGTAGTGGATATTATATTTGCTTTCAAACCAGGAACAGGCCTCGGAAAGGACGGATGCAAACGACGACGACCCGGATATGCTAATGGACTACGAGTTGGGACATTAAACATACAGACACTGACAGGAAAAGTGGAGGAGATTGTAGATGTGATGGAGAGAAGAAAACTGGCAGAAACAAGATGGAAAGGAGAAGGTCGCAGAGAACTGAGGAAGGGGTACCAGTTGTACTGGAGTGGGAACAGTAAAGGAAGGAGCAGCGGAGTAGGAGTAGTTGTGAGAGATGGAATGAAGGAAGAGGTAAAGGGAATAAGTGACAGGATCATGAAGATCAGAGTAACTGTAAAGGGAAGAAGCCTGGAGATAGTCCAGGTATATGCCCCTCAAGTTGGATGTACAGCTCAAGAGAAGGAAGATTTTGAGGAGGAGCTACAACAGCAGTTGAATGGTCAGAGCATCATTGTCATGGGAGATTTGAATGCACATGTAGGAAGTGAAAGGCAAGGATATGAAAATGTATTGGGAGCAGAAGGATGGGGTAGCAGGAATGAAGAAGGGAGAAAGTTGCTGGATTTTTGCAAGAGAAACGGTTTAGTGGTAGGCAACTCCTGGTTCCGGAAGAAAGAAAGCCACAAGGTAACGTGGTACAGCAGTGATTTAACAAAGAAATCTTTGGTAGATTACATGCTGTACGACTGGGAAATGAAGAGAAGTGTCAGAGATATAAATGTAATACCATCAGAGGCCTTAGATAGCGACCACAGAATACTTGTAATGAACCTGGGAGTTGTTAAGGATAGCAAGAGGACAGAGTACCAGGAAAGGAGAATCAAAGTATGGAAACTCAAGGAAAAGGAAGTCAAGGAAGAATTCCAGAAGATAATAAGGGAAAGGATGCCAACGGACAATCCTAAAACAGGGGAAGAGGAATGGAAGCAATTCAAAAACACAATGGTGGAAGCTGCAGTGGCAGTATGTGGAAGAACAAGCAACAGAAAGAGGTGTAAAGAGACACCATGGTGGAATGAGAGAGTAAAAGAAGCTGTGGGAAGGAAGAACAAGGCTTTCAGAGTGTGGTTCCACGAAAGAACTGATCTGGCAAGGGAAGATTATAAGATAAAGAAGAAAGAAGCAAACAAGATTGTCGCAGAGGAGAGGAAGAAGTGGATGGTAAAGTGGACAGAGATGATGGAGGAAGACAGCAGAGGAAATAACAAAGGTCTTTATGGGATGGTCAAAAGTAAGAGAAGAGGTCTGCGAGAGGATGTGGTAATGATGGACTAAAACGGAAATGAGGTACACAACAAAGAGACACTCAAGACAGTGTGGAAAGAGTACTTTGAGGATTTGCTGAATCCAAATGGTCATAGGGAGGAAGACAATGTATTGGAAGATGGAGAAGACAACACAGGAATGGAAAAGGACCTGACTTGGAGAGAACTGGAAATGGCTATAGACAAGATGAAAGGAGGAAGGGCACCAGGTGTGGATGAAGTGAGTGTTGAAATGGTGAAGGCAGCAGGGGAGGTTGGGAAACAGTGGCTGTACCGTGTGATGAGGGTGATATGGAAGGAGAAAAAGACCCCAGAAGATTGGAAGAAAGGATTAATTGTCCCAATATTTAAGAAAGGAAGCAGAAAGGAGTGCAGAAATTACAGGGGAGTCACACTCATACCTCACTGTGCCAAGATATATGAAAAGATATTAGAAAGTAGAATACGAGCCAAAGTGGAGAGAAAATTGAGAGAGGAACAGTATGGATTCAGACATGGGAGATCAACAGTGGATCTCATATTTTCAGTGAGACAGCTCCAGGAACACCACTACGAATTTGGAGAGGATCTGTTGATGGCCTTCCTGGACATCGAAAAGGCCTATGATAGTGTGTGTAGGGAGAAGGTTTGGAAAGCAATGGAAAACATGGGAGTGGAAAAAGAGACTGTAGGCAGAGTGAAGGAGATGTATTGTGGAGGTGTGAGTTGTGTGAAAGTTGGAGGGGAAAGAACAGACTGGTTCAGACAAATGAGTGGCCTGAAACAGGGTAGTGCGCTGTCACCCCTTCTCTTTATTGTGGTTATGGACGAGGTAATGACACGGATAGCAGGATAGATAGGAGAAGATAAGATGAAAGCAATGGTGTTTGCAGATGATCTCATGGTCTGGGGAAACAAGGAGGAGGAAATTCAGGAGCAACTGAAGGCTTGGGAAGAAACAGTGGGAGAGTACGGATGGAAGTTCAACATCAGTAAATGTGAGATCCTATTAACGACCAGGAAAAAGGACAGACCAATGAGTGGGATAACACTTGGAGGTGGACAGCTGAAGAAGGTGGAAAGTCTCAAGTACTTGGGAAGTATAGTGGAGGAAAATGGGAGAAATGACAAAGAGATTACGGAACGTGGCAGACAGGCAGAAGCATTTCTGAGAAGCATTAGGAGCTTAGTGTTGAATAAAGATGTCCCACAAAAAGCAATGAAGTGTTATACAGAAGCTACTATATCCCGATTCTGACCTATGCTTCAGAAACGTGGACAATGAAGAAAAGAGACATAAGCAGAATACAGGCAGGTGAAATGAAGTTCCTGCGAAGTAGGATCGGAGTAACAAGAAGAGACAGGGTGAGGAATGAAAAGGTCAGGGAAATGGTGAAAGAGGAGCCCTTGCAAGGTAGGATTGAGACATCAAGACTGAGGTGGTATGGACACTTAAAGAGAATGGATGAGAAGAAGATTCCCAAGAGGATACATGAGATGCAGATGCAGAAGAAACGACCAAGGGGAAGACCAAGAGATAGATGGCTGAAAGGAGTGGAGGAATGTGTCAAGAGGAGAGGCGAGGACTGGACCAGAGTGACAGCGGAGAGGTGGTGGGAAGAAAGAACTACGTGGCGAGGCTTATGTTCCAAACAGACCCAGCCTGGGGTTGGAAACTGTACAAGATGATGATGATGATGATGATGAGTAATTACATCGTAGTATATACATAAAATTTCAATCTTATCTTAAACACATCAATATGTTTGGGGGATGGCTCTAAGACTGAGGCAGGTAATGAGTTCCAATCATCAATAGCATGGTTGATGAAAGGATATTTCCCATAATTTGTACACTGTGGTCGGACCTTGACTTGATATGGATGATCTGCCCTGCTCAGCTAGGTGGGATTTCCCAGACGTTTGCTTAGTTCTCCCCATGTACTAACACCTCCAAGATACAAGATAGCACATCCACTTAATGGGTCAATGCAAATTTCAAGTCAATTAGTTGAACGAGTTGTCCCTGATTTCACATCTATAGCCACATGCCAGCGCACTTTCAAACAAAGTGCTGGAATCAAAGTTTCCACTTCGTCATCATTTTACCCACCAATATTGCAAGCTATTGGGTCATGGACACTAACAAAATGCTCATTGTTTATCTTGACACACAAGTGATTTATGACTGTGCATTTTAACCATCGCACACTAAACAAGAATGTTCATAAGTTTGTCATGTTTTAATTTTTTAATAGTTTTTATAGTGTTTTAATATCAGTGTATTATATGTTTCGACATGGACAATGTAAATTTGGTCTGTGTAATGGTGTTCCCTAATATTAATGTTAAGGGCTGAAGAAGGAATTGACATAAATTCCGAAACATGTACCCATGAGACGCTAACTTAAAATTAAATGTGTGTTGATTAGGCGGAAACTTTGCAACTTGTTATATTCAATTCTAAACGTCAACACGGAACCTGCAATGGATTCTTCTTCGAGACTGGGCAGTCAGGCTAGCGCTCCTTACCCTACCTCCACTTCTACACTTTGGCAGCGAGGAGACCTGAGACTGATGGACGATGTTCGCACCGCGCTGACTAGATACGTACGTACAATCATGCGGTCGACGGCTTTTGTGGGATTGTTGACATCATATTGATAGGGCTGTATTGCCATTAGAAATTTATACCACATATAGAAATCGAATGGCACTCTGATGTATGGAATGTGCAGGAAACGAACGCAAGTGTTAAGTAAAGAATATTGTGATTTATTTCAAACTGAAATCTGAACATAGCCTATTAAAGAGGAAAATCCAACAACACTTTACCAATTTGAACAGATAGTACAGACTTTGAGAGACCTTTGATCCGTCGTTTTTACGAGCTTTTAGTTTTGGGGGAAACAATCTTCTCTTAATTGGGTACAATATTTCTGGACACAGCTATTCGTAAACAATTGCGCAAGTTTCTATCGCTCATCGTTGCACAATGTTTACTTTTGGTAAGCTCAAGAACCGAAAAGAAACGCTCACAAATGTACGTTGAGCCAAACATTGCTCACTTAGTCGCGGCGGGCAGACCGCTTGCTCAACCAGCCAAGCTCCTCCCACCACTACCAAAACTACAGTACCTTCCACCAAAGCGCTCATAGCACTGGCCTGGAGCATGGCCGGAACGCTGTGTGGATGGCCCTGCTTTAAAACAACGATCAGCCCTCTAGGGATTTATTTATTTAGCGTATGGCTTTTAGTGCCAAGAGTGTCCGAGAATATGTTCGGCTCACCAGAGTTTGTAGCTACAACTACTGTCGCATGTGTATGAGATGAAATGAATGAAGATGAATGAAACTGGGCAAGATCAATTGCAAGTAATTCCATCTTTGACTAGAGTACCCGCAAGAAGAGCTTGCCAAAACTCAACGATGCGCAGAGACCAATATCTATCGGCCTAGTTTAATGCTCATTGCGTGGCTCCTGTGTGTCCCCCGAATGCTGATTACCAGGCTCACAGCTCACTGCATTCTTCAACCCTGCAGGCACGCTGCGAGACGCGGTCTACAGCTGTAATTCAAGCATGGAGTGAAAGAAAACAGCAAACAATATAGGCTAATTAGGGTATATGTTACTGTGTCCTGTGTAAGGCATTACAGTGGTCTGCCATATTATTATACTCGGAAAAAAAAAAAAGTATTTGGTAACTTTTTGGCCAGAAAAAAATATTTCCGGTAAATGTTAGTGCATTTTCTTAGCACGGTATATCTTCATACAAGCCTTTATATATTGACGCTTGATTCAATGGAATTTTATGAGAACTTAAAATGGAGGTTGTGCAAAATTTTTTAAATTTGGAATTTCTATCAACCTACCTTGATTAGGACACGAGATTTTGAAAATTTTGCACAGCCGCCAGTTTAAGTTCCCATAAAATTCCATATTTCTACCAACCTACCTTGATTAGGACACGAGAAATAAAAACGAGATTTTAAAAATTTTGCAGAGCCGCCATTTTAAGTTCCCATAAATTCCATTGAATTAGTCGTCAAGGTATTAAGGCTTGTGTGAAGATATACTGTGCTAAGAAAATGCACTAATATTTACTGGAAATATTCCTTTTCTTGCCAAAATATTACCAAATACTTTGTTTTCTTTCTGAGTATAATAATATGGCAGACCACTGTACAAACAGGCGCTGAGATCTCACTTGAACCCCAGTCCCAGTTTAGTATGCCAAGCCTCCGGCTGGGCAGACGGTCCGTTCAGAACTGCTGCCAGCAAGCTACTGAAGCGAAGTGGAAGGAGCATGTTCAGCCACTACCGAGCCCACCCGAACATTGCTAAAGATCTGCGAAGGATTCTGTGGCAAGCTCTTCTTGCGCGTATTCTACCAGATGTCACTGACACCCACCGGTGAACGTTGGAACTTAATAGAGTATTTCTAACCACATACCGGTAACCTAAAAATTTAACTACACAACACCAATTGTAGTGGTACGGAAGGATCTTTTTCATGCCATAAATCTATGACATGGGCCCGCCAACTTTACTTCCCCTCTAAAGGAAGGTATACTGAAGGATTTTAAGGCTCTAAAGAAATACGACGACTTTGGCTGGGTTTGAACCCGTGATCTTCGGCATAACAGTTCAGCATGCTACCGACAACGCCACTGAAGTCGCTTCAGCCCCCTAGGGAAATAATGGTTGGTTCTTTAGTTTAGGGGCTGCGACAGCACGGTCATGTAGCCCCGTGTACTTTGGGTGTGTGTAGAATCTGTCTGATAACTTGTGTTAATTGTAATGACTGTATTAGTGTGCGTTATCTGTGTTTTAATTCAAGTAAGGACTGCAGACGATAATTTCAAGTAGTTCCAACTTTCGCTACCAAATGCTACCATTCACGACACCTAGCTGTGAACTTCACTACTGCTAGATGCCATCACAACCAGCACCCGGTGACGAACGTTGGAACTTGATAACATTAATCAAACCTAACCTACAAATTTTGGCTTCACACAAGGATATGGGATGAAATTTAGCATAAATAAGAGTGAGATGGTGATCACAAGAAGGAAAAAGGAAAGAAACACAACGGGAATAACAATTGGAGGGAACAGCTGAAGAAAGTGGAGAGTTTCAAGTATCTGGGAAGCCTGATACAAGATAATGAAAGAAACAATAGACAAATAAATTAGCAGGGGAGACAAGCAGAAGCATTGTGGAGGAGTGTGAGAAGCATGTTATGGAGCAAGGATGTCCGTCTGAACAGCAAAAAGGTCATATATCGGACGTACTATGTCCTCGGAGACCTGGGTTATGAAAGGGAGGCAGAAGAGCAAAATACAGGCCAGTGAGATGAGGTTCTTGAGAAGCAGTATTGGAGCTACAAAGATGGACAGAATATGAAATGAGAGGACCAGAGAATTAATGAAGGAGGAACCATTACAGGATGGTATAGAGAAATCTAGACTTAGATGGTATGGACATGTAAAACGAATGGAGGAGAAGAGGATACACGAGACGAAGTGGAAAGGAAAGAGACCGAGAGACAGGTGGCTGAAGGGGGTGGAAGAAAGCGAGAAGAAGAGAGGAGAAGACTGGACAAGGGTGGAGACTGAGAGATGGTGGGAAGACGGAAGACGATGGAGAGGCTTGGTTCTTTTTCATGCCATAAATCTATGACATGGGACCACCGGATTTACTTCCCCTCTGAAGGAAGGAATACTGAGGGATTTTTATCGCTCTTAAAAATCCGACGACTTCGACCAGGTTTAAACCCGCGACCTTGGGCATAGAAGCTCAACATGCTACCAATTACGCCACCGAAGCCGCCCTAGGGAAATAAGATGCCACTCGACTCACCTGAGATAAAGACCAGAGAGTAGATGAGTAGGGCGAAGGGGACTCCATGAGACAGAACAGCCAGCCCTCTGGCCACACTTACAAACAGTACCCAGGGTCCTGCATATGGTTCCAGCTGCACACCATTGCCCAGAGTGAAACAGACAAATGTCAACCACAGCACTGTCCCCCACACAAAGTGAACCGCACACAGCAAACCCACATCTCTGAAACACAGACAAACAAAAAATTATACCCCTCAAATAGAAGCCTGGGTCCTTGGTGGCTACCAAACTTAGCTGGTCCAGGTTCTAGTCTGACATCCCGCGTCATAGCCGTGCTTGTTAAAATGTGCATCAGGGCTGCGAGGGCAGTTTGTCAATTTTAATGTGTTTTGTACTACCAAGGTGTCCGCTTTCTGGAAAACTCAGGGAACACAGGGAAAACTCAGGGAATTTAAATTGCATAGAATAAACAAGGAAAAAATTTGGCACGATGAAAAAAATATGTCTTGACCTATGATTGGGCTTAAAAATAGTGCATTGGTGGCGGTATTACTGTTAAGATTAAAGAATAAGTACCATAATTTGACCGTTCTGCCATTTCTTCTTTTCGGATGTTCGCCTTGCAGGGTATCCAAGGTTAGAACAATTAGCTTTGCAAGAAAAAAAATGACCCGGGTGATTATACCCTATTCCATTTAAGTTGAGAGTAATTACAACACGCCAGAACCGCGAAGAAGAGCTCTTACCTATACGAGCACACTACCTTCGATTGAAATATTACAGATACCGTATTAGTTGTAAACTGGCTTTAACTTCACGTCAGTAAGAGGTAGGTGCTCTGGCGTGTTGTCATTTGACTCTCAACTTATATGGAATAAGGTATAGTTGTGGTGTAACGTGATTCACTGAACAGATGGTGCAAATTCTGAATTGAGTTTACTTATGTTCCAGGCATCCTTCGTGCACTGTCGACTTGTGTCTGTAAATGATTTGCAGACTGTCAAACCGTCTTTTTATACGTTGTCGTAAGATACTATATGTGTTATGTATTTTACATTCTATTGTATAATAAATAGAAGTATTTACCGTACATAAATTTTGTCATATTTTTTGAAAATAAACATAAATAGTATCCTTATAAAAGTATATCTCTACTTAGTATAAAACAAAGTCCCGATTCTTGGATGTAATGGGTAAACTCAAGAACCACTGGATGGATTTTGATGCGGTTTTCACCATTCTGTAAATGATATCTCGAGGATGATTTCTGTAGAAAATAATTTATTTATGATCAAAGGAAGCCGAGCAGTAACGATTTCAGTGGAAAAGTAAAAAAAAAGCCTGGCGTCCGAGCGCTTTGTAAGCTTACGCTGGGCAAACCGTTAAAAATATCTAAATTCTATGAGAGTAAGAATTGTTCAGCATGAAAAGTTCTACAAGAAAGTCCACAAGAGCATATGTCTATCTTCAATACATCGCCCACTATAAGTGTTTTTACGTTTTAATTTCTGCCAACCATATCCATTCAACTACTGAGGGGACAGTTTACGAGCTAGCTAAGGGCGAGTCTATCATCCCTGTTACAGCCTAGCTAGTGAGCGAACTTATTGCCCCAGATACAGCCAGCAGAAAACCGTTGAATCGTGTTGAGTTAAGACTTCTGAGAAGGGTGGTTGTGTTTGGAGTTTCCCTGGAAGTGCAACTCGGGGTTTCTTCATCTCGCCTGTGAAACACAGTCAAGTTAAGATTGGACGGAAGGGGCATTTGAGTTTTATTCACCACTATATTAAATTATACTGATTGGCATATAATCTTTACTTAGTATAAAACAAAGTTCCCGATTCTTGGATATCACGGGTAATCTCGAGAACCACTGAATGGATTTTGATGCGGTTTTCACCATTCTGTAAAGGATATCTCGAGGACGGTTTCTGTAGAAAATAATTTATTTATGACCAAAGGAAGTCAAGCACTAACGATTTCAGTGAAAAGGTCGGAAAAAAATGAGGTCCGTGCGCTTTTTAAGCTTATGCTGGACAAACCGTTAAAAATATCTAATTACTATGAGTGGAAGAATTGTTCAGCATGAAAAGTTCTACAAAAATGCCTGGGAGAGCATATGTCTATCTTCAATACATCGCCTACTATAAGTGTTTTTACATTTACATTTCTTTCAACGATCTCCATTTAGTTACTGAGGCGACAGTTTACGAGCTAGCTAGGGGCGAGTCTATCACCCAGTTACAGCTTAGCTAGCAAACGAGCTTATTGCCCCAGATACAGCCAGCAGCAAACTGTCGAGTCATGTTGAGTTAAAAAATTTAGAGAAGAGTGGTTGTGTTTGGAGTTTCCCTGGAAGTGCAACTCGGCTTTTCTTCATTTCGCCTGTGAACTTTTCGTTCCGCAAAATTCACAGTCAAGTTAAGATTGGACGGAAGGGGGATTTTAGTTTCATGCACCTTGCCATTCTTAAATTACGTCTGACAAGAATTTGTTGCACATGCATCTCCATAATAATATAATTAATAGTCCAGTCAGAGATTTTAACCCATCATACCGAGACGTGAAACAGATATTGGTCGTTGTTCATTGACATTGGGAAAAAAAGCGCTTATCACGTAATGCTTTCATAACTGCTCCCGGGCGATGCCGGGTCGGGTTGCTAGTGTGTTAATAAAAAGTTCAATTTAAACAGGAAAAAATTATAACACAGGGAAAATAATTTTAGGTAACCAGGAGTCACCCTGTGTATTTTTTAACCCTACGCGGACCAAAAATACGGCAAATTAAAACTCTTCCAGAATTCATCATCATCATCATCTTGTACAGTTTCCAGCCCCAGGCTGGGTCTGTTTGGAACATAAGCCTCGCCACTTAGTTCTTTCTTCCCACCACCTCTCCGCTGTCACTCTGGTCCAGTCCTCGCCTCTCTTCTTGACACATTCCTCCACTCCTTTCAGCCATCTATCTCTTGGTCTTCCCCTTGGTCGTTTCTTCTGCATCTGCATCTCATGTATCCTCTTGGGAATCTTCTTCTCATCCATTCTCTTTAAGTGTCCATACCACCTCAGTCTTGATGTCTCAATCCTACCTTGCAGGGGCTCCTCTTTCACCATTTCCCTGACCTTTTCATTCCTCACCCTGTCTCTTCTTGTTACTCCGATCCTACTTCGCAGGAACTTCATTTCACCTGCCTGTATTCTGCTTATGTCTCTTTTCTTCATTGTCCACGTTTCTGAAGCATAGGTCAGTATCGGGATATAGTAGCTTCTGTATAACACTTCCTTGCTTTTTTGTGGGACATCTTTATTCCACACTAAGCTCCTAATGCTTCTCAGAAATGCTTCTGCCTGTCTGCCACGTTCCGTAATCTCTTTGTCATTTCTCGCATTTTCCTCCACTATACTTCCCAAGTACTTGAGACTTTCCACCTTCTTCAGCTGTCCACCTCCAAGTGTTATCCCACTCATTGGTCTGTCCTTTTTCCTGGTCGTTAACAGGATCTCACATTTACTGATGTTGAACTTCCATCCGTACTCTCCCACTGTTTCTTCCCAAGCCTTCAGTTGCTCCTGAATTTCCTCCTCCTTGTTTCCCCAGACCATGAGATCATCTGCAAACACCATATCGAACGTAATATTAATGGCTTACCTTGATTATTGGAATATAAGAGATAAAGAATTATCCTTTTTTGGTTCCACCTAGTCAGTACTGATTATTTTATTCAAAATGCAATCATTGAATACATGTTCTCACAAGTACATGTTTCGGGGTCCAACAATTTGATCCCTTCATCAGCTTGGAATGATTGTTAAGGCCAACATACATTAAAAAATTGCTAAAAATGGCCTAAGACATACTAAAAAGAAGGATGTTAATGTGATGAAATGACAGTGAGTGGAATGGTACGCGAACAAAGGTGCAATGATACAAATAAACAACAATACCCTTGCTAAAATATACATTAAAAAACACTGGGGGAAAAGAAAGGTACACCAATTGTCCAGTCTTAATAAATAGTATTAAAATGCTGCATAAAAAGTTCATTTTTCTCATATTGATGGTTGTTAATGTTGCTTGAATTTGTGACAACCATATTCCTGTTTGTTTATGGTTAAACTGTGGTCGAATGCGAAGGAAATCCTTTAAGTCCTGAAGGTTATTGAAATATAATAGAAGGAACAATCTTGATTGAAGTACAAACAATTCCGAAAGCCCCAAAGCAGCCAGTGCTCAAGTTCACCGGTTGGGCATTTCTTTCAATGTATCAAGTTTGGATGAAATGGGCCAAACTGGTTATCCTATATCACCACGATATAGAAAAAATTGTGAAAAAAGAAAATTAGAAAAACCTAATGGGATATTACACTTTCTTACTAGAAAAGAGACCAACATATGTAAACATCGAAAAACTTACGTAATCAGCTGAGAGAGTCCGTATGTAGGTCGTAAGCGGACCGCTAGGCGCAAGCAACTGCTTGGAGACAACTAGTGGTGATGAAACTTGTGAACTCTGTTGGATGTACTCCGTCTCAGAAGTGCACAGGATATTATCGACATTTTTTAGTTCATAAAGGGCATAAGAGACACTACTAGACTATCCATCTTCGGGCTCTTCAAATGAAACATGACATTCATCTACTGAACATCCGTGGAGTCCAAAATTGAAGCAATGTACTGTAAGTCACAAAAAGACGTTCTTAGAACTCGCAAGGAGATAATACCACTCAATTTGGGGATTCCTTGTTAGGCCAGACCTAAAAGTGTAGTTTACTGCCATCTGTTGAGTTTTTAGCGTACCACTTGCCGGTATCGGCGGATCTCTGACTAACATAACATATCCAAATCCTGTTCCAGCTATTGCCGGGTCTGGGTGTTTACGAGGCCTCTCCATCTTATTCTATCTTCCCACCACTTTTCTTCCTCCACTTGATGCCAGTTATCTCTTCTCTCTATACAGACTCTCACTCCTGTACTCCAGCGCATTATTGGACGCCCCTGAGGTCTTCTTCCATCGATCTTAAGTTCTTCCATTATTTTTGGTAACCTTTGCCCGCTCATCCTTTTAAAATGTCCATACCAGCGTAGTCTCTTTTTCTCTACCCCCTCTCTCATTCAGCTCTTTTCTAATTTCTACATTTTTTATTCTGTCCAATCTTGTTTTCCCTTGCACTGCTCTGAGAAACCTCATTTTACCTGTGTGCAGTCTGCTCCAGTCCCTTTCCGTCATTGTCCATGTTCCTGCTCCATACGTGACAACGGGTGAGAAATAAGTCTCATACATGACGAGTTTTGCTTTTTCTCAAACTTCTTTATTCCAAACCAGATGCTTTATTGTTCGATAAAAATTTCCTCCTTTTTGCATCCTCTTGGTAATTTCATCTGTTATCCTACCATCACTAGATATTTCACTACCTAAATAAGTGAAACAGTCCACCACTCTGAGGGGTTCACCATCCAACTATATACAGTGAAACTTGTATAATTCGAAACTCAAGGGACCAGATAAAAAATTCGAACTAAGAAAGTTCTTTGAAAAGGGTAGAGAAAATATTCAAATTTTTAAGTTTTCATCCAAGAACCTTTATTAAACATAATATTACATAGGTTTTTAACAAGTGAAGTGTTTATATACTATGTATTACTGTACTTGTACATAATGATTTATGTTCAACAACGCAGATTAACAGACAACAGTACTGTATAATGACTCTATCGTGAATAACCTCAAAGGTTTCTAATGATGAAATAAAACCAAAATGTACTATTCACCTATTTAACGACAGTAGTAATCCAGTAGGACGTCCGATGAAGAGATGGAGGGAAAGTGCAAGACCGTAACGGGACATTTGGCCCAATACTTGGAAGGAAGATGATGATGATGATGAGTAATCCAGCAATGTAGTTAAGTCTTAGAGAAATGTACTATTTTTCAAAAATGATTGAGATTTTTTACCTATTTCCTACAATTAAGTCTCTCAGCCATCACAAAAGCATCTAACAAATTTAAGGAACGGAAAACAGAATCACCTACGTCATTTCTACTTTCAAAAAACGCCTAACAATCGAGTAGGGGCCGCATGCCAATGATAAACGTCGTTTTAAGGGAATTCCTGACCCAACTGTTTGGCTTGCAATCGGCTTTTTACACGTAAAAGCTTCGAATTATCCAAAATATAATTCGAATTAACCACGATTTTTTAGCATTGATTGTATATTAAGTGCTAGGAACCAAGAGAAAAATTCGAATTAAAGATGATTTCGAATTAGCCATGTTCTACTGTACTCCCATTTATCTTTCTATCTCTTCCAAATAATTATCATAACTTCACTCTTACCTTTATTTATTTTTAATCCATACCTTTCCATATAACATATAAAATTCGGCCCTCTGAGGGTTAATCAATGTTTTTCTGTGCTAACAATTTTAAATAAGGCTGAAGAAGGGAGCCACCCGAAACATGCACCTGGATGTAATGTAATAGTTTTTAATGATATAAAAGTTATTGATTGGGCCGAAACTGAATAACTTGCCATATTTAGAGAGTGAACAGGGAACATGAAAAACAATTAATATGGTAGTTTTCAGTCGGTCAACACAAAAATAATTCCAATTACTGGAATATGCGAAAAAATAACTTGAATTAAATTACATGTGATTAAGATTTATATATACTGTATTGTTACGGACTGTTGAGGAAGAAGAAAACTAAGGGATAACATGTTTCACTCGTCAAGCGAGCATCATCAGAGACAAATATGCAAGACAAATAGCTCTACAAAAACACTATCAAACCTACAGCGACACCCACAGACAGTCTCTGCCCTCCAAAAACAAAATATAAGAAAAACCCGTCAGAATACTTATTAGGTGTGGTAATTATTAGTGATAAATATTAAGGCATTCAGCATTGAAAAGAGAACTATTTATTTTGTTGTTACAAAACAGTCTTCCTCCGTCAACTAATCTATGAAGGTGATATTGCTGTTATACACTTAAGCAATAAGCTCTAAACCAGGAGCAGATGACTTCGTAGTTCCGCCCCTTAAAACAACAATAACTAACTAACTAAGCTCTAAACTACAGTAGAATTGTAAACTATTAATAATAATAATTAAAGTAGTATTGAAAACTGGAAATCATAATCAGTAATTGTAGATTTCAATACGGGCCAAACAAGGAGATAATGTTGAGAAGGTTTATGTACACATAGTACATACGAAATATGGTTGAAATCCAATTGATAGTGTAGAAGTTATATGCATTTAAAAATTGGGACTACCAGCAGGCTTAGAATTATTTTGGGAACACTGTCATGTACGGCCTCCTGGAAACGAAATTGAAATATTATTATCTATAGGCTATGTGTGCCAATTTTGGATTAGTTCCAATGCATACCTTCCAAGATATCCATCATGGAGCTCAAATTTCAATTGTGGTTTTTCAGCAGTTGGTGGCACTGACATAATTTTCTAATATGGCCTTGAGATATTCAGTTATAGATATTTATTCTTAACCAAATTTGGTTTTGATTGCTGCAGCCGTTTAGGAGTTGATGGAGGGGGGCACACACACAGACAGAAGGACAGACACACATTTGCCCAACTTTTTCCTCATTTTTGCAAAATGTGAAAAGTAGGCTAAAAATATTTTTGTAGATTTGAACAACAAATGTGCGGATGCAAATAACATTTTGTTTATCCGCGCAAGGCTCTAGCTTCAACTATAACATAAATGTTGTTAGTCTACTGCTAATGTGTTGATACTTATCTGAAGTTGTGGAATGTCTACAGGCTGCTTACAAGGGCTGTTTTTTAAGTAAGGGCCATTTTTCTAAAAGCCCGTAGGTAGTGCGCGCACCGCAACATGCGTGCGCGCTACCTCCCGGCATCCTTTGCGAACAAGCAGGTGTCAGTTGCAGCTGTGTAGCTAACCTATACGCTGAACTGTGCATCTTTACAATGTTCAAGATTATTGATTCGCCCGCCGCGTGTGAGGTACGATCTGTGATACGTTTTTTGAGTGCAAGAAACATGTCAGCTGCAGACATTCATCGTCAGCTTTGTGGGGTGTATGGTGATAACGCAATGATGGAAGGTAAAGTGCGCAAATGGGTAAGCGAAATTGTGCTCTCAATGGGTAACCAGACTCCTCACAGAAGACCACAAATGAAAGAGACTGGCCAGTTCCCTCACTTTTTTGACTCGTTACGCCCAAGAAGAGGATGACATGTTGAGTGAAAATGTTCATGACGATGAACGCTCAGGTCGACCATCTGTCATCACAGATGACTTGGTGACTGCAATTGACCCGAAAATTCATGAGGACCGAAGATTCACGATAACCACATTATCAATGGATTTTCCTCAAGTGTCTAGGTCTGTCATCATCAGCTTCTAAAGGCTAAAAGCCTTGTCGTTGCAGCCATTTCTTACGGTCTTCAGCAGTTCTCTTCATATTGACATACGATTCACATTCCATTTCCTTGACAATGTTCTTGAGATACGATTGTCTTGGTCGTCCCCTTGGTTTCTTCCCCAAAATTTTTCCTTCAAAAATGACCTGGAGGAGAGTGTCATGTCTGAGTCCGTGTCCCATGAATTTTGATTTCCTTTTCTGATGGTGTTCAACAGGCATCGATTCTCCTGAATTTGGTTCAGAACAAGCTCATTTCTCTTTCTTTCCACCCAGCTTGTTCGGGTCATTCGTCTCCAAAACCACATTTCAGCTGCCTCAATTTTGATTCTTCTCTTTTCCCCAGTGTCCATGTTTCACAACGATAGGTCAACACACTCCAAACAAAGGTCTTGAGAAATGACTTCCTTATCTTCAAGTTGAGGTGCTCATTGAGCAGCAAATTCTTCTTATTTTGAAAGGCTTTTCTTAATTTCTGTACTGTATAAAATTGTGTCTGAAAACCTTAAGTTCGGGAAGTGAAAACAGCCGTGAATTCTTGGTTGTCAGAGCAGGCGGCAAACTTTTATGCAGAGGGATTTCAGAACTTAGTTTTAGTTAGTTATTGTTGTTTTAAGGTGCGGAAAACTTAGTTCTAAGGTATGACAAGTGTCTAAATAAACAAGGCAACTATGTAGAAAAATAGAGGATGGTATGTGAAACCTAAAAATAAATGCGGTTTCAAAATAAAATGTTCGGTTAATTAAAAAAGAGAAAAACGGCCCTTACTTAAAAAACAGCCCTCGTACTTTTGCAGTAGGCTTTAGTAAATTTTTTAATAATCTGAGTTCTTTGAATTTATGTAGCTTTTATAAAAGCATGTTCCTCTTGAAAGGTTTTCAGATTATGCAAAAATAAAAGTTCTCGTGCATCATCTATAGGTGGCTTGCCATGGTAGGTGGGTTGTTATCGTGTCGGGCTACCAACCCCAAGATAGCAGGTTCGCTCCTGGTTTTGGTAAGTGATTTTTGAAAGGCGGCAAAAATCACAGCATGCATGTCATGCGTTGTTGACATGTTAATGAACCCATTCAAATTCAGTAGGCCGTGGCAAAATTAATCTTGGGATTTTTCGCCAACACAAAAAGTTTCTCCTTTCTCTACTAGAAAGCGCTATAGTGTCAAGGAGCATAAATCTAGCGCTCATAGCATTCCAAGGAAAGACTAAATTCGACATGGAAGTTGCCCTCTGGATGTCAAATAACAAAGCTTGCACCCGATACCGAGGCCATACGATATTATTATTATCTATAGGTGGCTGTAGCACTCATCGGGCACAAGATTTATGACAGGCACAGTCCTCAAATTAATATCATTATTGTTTTGGCTCATCAAGTTTTTATGTCCCCATCTAAGTCACCTCAAAAGAGGGTCAAATTTCAAAGTTGGTAACACTTGCCTGACAAGGTTGGTGTGCTCCTTGTTGAAGCTGGCGATGGTGGTAAGGCCTCCCCGCCCCAGATTTAGGGAGTGGTACACATAGACGGAGGCAGCCAGCCACGTCTGAGGGATCGTGAGGTGAACCCAGTCCGGCGACAGAGCGGCACTTACACTGCTGTCCCAAAGTAGACAGCCTTGAATAAACAACACCAGTGTGGCCACCATCGTCAGCGGAGGAATCACATAGCACATCTGGAAACATAACAGTATACAATCACCTGATGAAAATATTCCAAGGCAGATTAACCCTTTCCTTCTCAAAGCCCCCGAATGCACCCGTGTATGTTCTGGCATTCTCCTGCCACCTCTCGTATTGGTGTGGAATTAAATCTAATTGTGAACTATAGGTAATGTGTCAGGCAGGCATAGGACACCATTTAGAAGGCATTGTGTTACTTTTAGCGGTAACAATAAATGTTTGTTCCTTGACCTTTCTCCCAGCTGTTGCTAGGAAACATGGTTGGTCTCTCAGATGTCGATGTACTAACATAATTAAACAGTAGCGATGTTAGTGATACGGAAAGCTCGTGTGGAAGTGATTTTCTGTGTGATTTAGATGTAAATGATCAGTTAAATGATGTAGTGACAGTGATATTGATGAGGATACAGTAAACCAGCATACTGTAAATGCCGGTCGTGATGGTGGCCTACAACCAAGCATTCGACTTTCCCTGCCTTTTACTCCGTCAGATGATTTTACTGGCGATGGGAGTAGACATTGGGAACTAAGGCCTCCATGGAGCAGGCTACCGAGATGTATTATATTAGCATATTTAAATTAGGAGTGTCACCCCTTCTCTTTATTGTGGTTATGGACGAGGTAATGACACGGATAGCAGGAAAGATAGGAGAAGATAAGATGAAAGCAATGGTGTTTGCAAATGATCTCATGGTCTGGGGAAACAAGGAGGAGGAAATTCAGGAGCAACTGAAGGCTTGGGAAGAAACAGTGGGAGAGTATGGATGGAAGTTCAACATCAGTAAATGTGAGATCCTGTTAACGACCAGGAAAAAGGACAGACCAATGAGTGGGATAACACTTGGAGGTGGACAGCTGAAGAAGGTGGAAAGTCTCAAGTACTTGGGAAGTATAGTGGAGGAAAATGGGAGAAATGACAAAGAGATTACGGAACGTGGCAGACAGGCAGAAGCATTTCTGAGAAGCATTAGGAGCTTAGTGTGGAATAAAGATGTCCCACAAAAAAGTAAGGAAGTGTTATACAGAAGCTACTATATCCCGATACTGACCTATGCTTCAGAAACGTGGACAATGAAGAAAAGAGATATAAGCAGAATACAGGCAGGTGAAATGAAGTTCCTGCGAAGTAGGATCGGAGTAACAAGAAGAGACAGGGTGAGGAATGAAAAGGTCAGGGAAATGGTGAAAGAGGAGCCCTTGCAAGGTAGGATTGAGACATCAAGACTGAGGTGGTATGGACACTTAAAGAGAATGGATGAGAAGAAAATTCCCAAGAGGATACATGAGATGCAGATGCAGAAGAAACGACCAAGGGGAAGACCAAGAGATAGATGGCTGAAAGGAGTGGAGGAATGTGTCAAGAAGAGAGGCGAGGACTGGACCAGAGTGACAGCGGAGAGGTGGTGGGAAGAAAGGACTAAGTGGCGAGGCTTATGTTCCAAACAGACCCAGCCTGGGGCTGGAAACTGTACAAGATGATGATGATGATGATGAAATTAGGATTTGGCTATTTTTGTAGTATGGGCTAATGTGACTTCTTCTGGGAGAAATAAAAAGATGCTGAAGTTGTTCTGAACCTCCTCAGGAAATAAATCGGTAAACAATGTAAATCTAATGTAAATCTGCAATGTGCACAGTTTGTGAAAACTGTGCAAATTCCATTACTGACCCTTTTTAAAATCTTAGTTTCATAATTGTTTATGTGGCCAGATTATATAGTCTTATATAGGCTTCCGGGTGGGGACACCAAGAGCCTGCTGATGAGCCAGCTTGGTGTCCTAGGCGAAACCCCACACAAGACATGGTACAAACCTACAAAAATTGCTGAGTTTTAATTCACTGGCCGTGAAAGCCAATATACCATCTTATTAGGTAGCAAGTCGGATTTGGACTGAGGAAGACCTCATTGTAGGTCAAAACATTTAGGCTACCTATATATTATTATTAACTTTATTGGCCACATTGAACCACTTGAGTCTTCCATGTACACTTTTTCTTTGAAGGTTTTATTGTTTGATTCTTCTTATCTGCCCAGCACTTCTTCATTCGTTCTGACCGCAGTGTTCTTAATTAGACTGAAGTCTCTACAGGCCATCTGTGCATCATTTCTGCTGAAAATTTGTGTTTCTTAAGAAGGGAGGTAATTTTATTCTTGTTCTCTGTATCTTTAATTTCGAGACCAACTGTTTTTGCCCTCCAGTCTTCTTTCCCAGATTTCTCGTCACTAGTTGTCGTAAAATCCTGTTTTCTGGTAATCGTAGGACGTGAAAGAAATAAGAAATTCTTTTCTTCTTCATTGAGCTGGTAACTGGGTCAATCTCTTGATAGATGGTTTCATTGGAGAGGATTCTCCAGACTCCTTCAACCCGGTACTTTTTATTTATGCAGGTTCTGATAATTCTTCTTTCAGTTTTGAGGAGCTGATCAGTTCTTCTTTCATTTTTAAATTGGAACAAGGTTTCGCAAGCATAAGTGGCTTCGGGCTAAGTTACAGTTTTGTAGTGTTGGATCTTAGTGCCTATTGACAAGCATTTTTTGTTATAAGTCTACCAGGTTAGAAATTGTGCTATTTTCATTTTGTTGGTTCTATTTATCCATGGTTTTTTTTTTGGCTTAAGTTATGCATAATGATTTCTCCAAGGTATTTAAATTGTAGAACTATGTTAATTTTTTGAACATTTATGATGACTTCCTTTATATCAAGAGGTTTCATTGGCATGATCTCAGTTTTCTCAGAGGATATTTGCAATCCTATTTTTTATTCATGTATTGATTGGCATTTAATTATAACAACTCTATATTTCAACTATCAATATGGATAACAAAAAACATTTTGCTATCATGGCAAATGTGTTTGCATTCTGTAGTAAAACCATTCTCAAATCCCTCCAAACATTTGTTTAGCAAGCCATACCCTTCCTGTCTTCCTGATGCCAGCCGACAAACAGGCTGCAACAATCACCCACGTGATGACAGTTGCCAAGAGGACGTCTCCCCGAATGTTCCCGAATGAGTTCAGGCCAGGAGACAGCTTGAGTACGTTGCTAACAAAGTACTCGGCAGCACCAGTACCTAGAAATACACAATGTAGATTTGGTTTTGAATGCATCCATGACAAGTTCAGTAAGAAGAAAAATTAAGATCATTAAAATTAACTTCCATTGTATTGGTTCATATTGACAAATAAATAACTTGTAATTTAAAGGGTTAACTTTTCCGCACAATCAATACTTAAAATTGCCTGATTAAAAAAAAAAAGAAGAAAAGAGATTTATTTACCCCTGAGTAAATAAATCTTTTTTATCAGGAAATTTTAAGTATTGATTGGACAGAAAAGTAAACCCATTAAATTACAAGAAGAACAAGTAGTTCTGTGACGAACGTAAGAGCCTACTTTTCTTTAAATTTTAGATTCATGCCAATCTACACTCACCGGCAAAGAAAGCAAAACACTAAGATTTTCAGACAAAATTCCATGTTGGATTGCTTCAAACCTTGTATTAATCAAATATCATGACATTACAACAACATGGCAATGATTCATAAGTTAATTAGAGGAGACGCAAGAAACGCTTGCCAAAGAATGCTGCGCAGATCTCCGGCCATGTTCGGGGCTTCGGGAGTGCTCGGTAACGGCATACAATGCCCCTCCCACTTCGCGGCAGTAGCTCGCTAGTAGCAGTTCTGAACGGATCGTCTGCCCAGGCTTGGCAGGCTGAACTGTGACTGGGTTTATGCTTGGTTTACAGCTGTAGACCGCGTCTCGGAGCGAACGGCGTTGTTGAAGAATGGAGTGTGCAGTGAACCCGGTAATCAGCATTCGGGAGACACACAGGAGCCCCGCAATGAGCATTAAAAACGCCGATTAATATTGGTTTCTGCGCATCGTTGAGTTTCGGCAAGCTTTTCTTGTGTCTGCTCTACCCTAATTAACTTAGCACAATAATTGATAGACATTATTCATCATAACAATCACAACAGTTCAGAAACACAAATTAGGAAATGTCGAAACCTGGAATCCATCGTACTGTCCTCACACCTGTTACACTGTATGATTATGAATGATTACTCTATGACTTAGTCCATTTGTCCACATGTTTGCACCACATTTCCATTGGCTAAATGATCTTCAATGCGGTGAGCTACATAAACAGTTTTAATCCAGTCAAATCAGAAGGCTCTTATGCTAATTAAATTCAATATATATTTTATTCCCCGTGGGGGTTTGCCTGTTCCTCTATCGGGCGCGTCCCAGGTGGCGGATAGGGGGGCTCGCCGGACTTGTCCGGAGGGTTTGAGGGAAATAAAATACCTCTCGCGGACCAAAAACAGGCCCCTTGCCAGGGTTATGGTGAAGCTACGTTAGGCCTAGCAAGCCAGTAGTGGATATGAAACTGCTTTTAAAACGGGAACGGGCCTCGGAAAGGACAGATCTAAAGGAAGCAGACCTGGCTATGGAAATGGACTACGAATCGGAACTTTGAATATAACTACATTGACAGGAAGAGTGGAGGAGGTTGTGGATATGATGGAGAGGAGAAAACTGGATGTACTCAGACTGGCAGAGACCAGATGGAGAGGGGAAGGAAGAAAAGAACTGAGAAATGGCTTGCATATATACTGGATAGGAAATGAGGAGGGGAAGAGAAATGGAGTGGGAATGGTGGTGAGAGAAGGGCTGAGGGAGGAAGTAAAGAGGGTAAGTGATAGAATAATTAGAGCCAGAATCACTGTGAAAGGTAGAAACCTGGACATTCTGCAAGTCTATGCACCACAGGTGGGATGCACAGAAGGCGAGAAGGACGAGTTTGAAGAGGAGTTGCAGAAGCAGTTAGTGGGGAGAGACCTGATAGTCATGGGAGACCTAAATGCCCATGTCGGAACTGATAGAAGAGGTTTTGAGGAAGTGATTGGTGGTGAAGGATGGAGAAACAGGAATAAGGAAGGAGAGAGATTGTTGGAACTGTGCAAGATAAATGGGCTAATGGTTGGAAACACATGGTACAAGAAGAGAGAGAGCCATAAAATTACTTGGTACAGCAGGGATTTGACTAGGAAATCAGTGTTGGACTATATTCTATGCGGGAAGGAGACAAAGAAGAGTATCACGGATATAAGGGTAATACCTTCACAAGCCCTGGACAGTGACCACCGTCTGCTGGTCGCCAAGGTGAGAGGACTGAAGGAAAAGAGGAGAACTGAGAACCAAGAAAGAAGAATAAGGACATGGAAGCTGAAGGAGGATGGAAATAAGGAGAAGTTCCAGATATTAGTGAGGAACAAGTTACCGAAGGATGATCCGAAAACAGGTGAAGAAGAATGGAATAGGTTCAAGGACGTGTTGGTAGAAGCAGCGGAAGTCGTGTGTGGCAGAACTAGTGGAAAGAAAAGGTGGAAGGAAACACCATGGTGGAACCCCAGAACTAAGGAAGCAGTGAAAAAGAAAAATGAAGCATTCAGGAAATGGTTCCAACAGAGGACAGACAGAACAAGAGAAGAATACCAAGAGCAGAAGAAAGAAGCAGGAGAAGTAGTGAAGGAAGAGAAAAAGAAATGGCTGGAGAAATGGACAGAAATGATGGAGGAGGACTGTGATGGCAGTAAGAAAGTGTTGTATGGAATGATAAAGGCAAAGAGAAGAGATACAGGGGAAAATGTCAGAATGGTGGACAGGAATGGAAAGGAGGTCGAAAATATGGAAGAAGTAAAGGTTATCTGGAGAGAATACTTCAAGGAACTCCTAAATCCAACTAAAACCAGCGTAGTGGACATTGTGGAGGAAGAAACAGACAGTGACCAAGACATTTCAGAGAAGGAATTGACATGGAAAGAAGTGGAGGAAGCATTAAAGAAGATGAAAGGGGGAAAGGCACCGGGAATAGACGAAGTGAGTGTGGAGATGGTGAGAGCAGCAGGGGTGATAGGAACACAGTGGCTCTTTCGAGTAATGAAAGTGATATGGAGGGAGAAGAAAATACCAGAGGACTGGAAAAGAGGGATAATAATACCCATATTTAAAAAGGGAAGTAGGAAGGAATGCAAGAACTACAGGGGAATTACACTCATGTGCCACTGCGCCAAAATACTTGAGAAGGTACTGGAGAGAAGAATTCGGACAGAAGTTGAAGATGGGCTGAGGGAAGAACAGTATGGATTCAGGCCAGGAAGGTCAACAGTTGACCTCATCTTTGCAGTAAGACAGCTACAAGAACACCATTATGAATATGGGAAAGATCTGGTGATGGCCTTCTTGGATATTGAGAAAGCATATGATAGTATTAATAGAAACAAGGTATGGGAAGCAATGAGAGCAAAAGCAGTGAACAAGGAGACAGTGGCAAGAGTGAAAGCAATGAACGGGGGAAGCAAAAGCTGTGTAAAGGTGGGAAGAGAGAGAACGGAATGGTTTCAACTGGAGAGTGGTCTGAAACAGGGAAGTGCCCTCTCATCCCTGTTATTTATAGTGGTGATGGATGAAATCATACGAAAAGTGGTAAATAGCATTGGGGAAAGGAAAATGAAGGCAATGTTGTTTGCTGATGACCTTCTGGTATGGGGAGAGGATGAGGAAGAAGTACAAGAGCAATTAGATGAGTGGGAGAAGGTAGTGTTATCATATGGGATGAAGTTCTCAGCACAAAAGAGTGAAGTGGTCATCACAACGAGGAAGAAGAACAGACTGGATATGGGCATAACACTTGGAGGACAGCAGTTGCAGAAAGTAGAATGCTTCAAGTACTTGGGAAGCATAATTGAAGAAAAGGGAGGCAATAGGATGGAAATAAATGAGAGGGGAAGGTGCGCAGATGGATTTTTCAAGAGTGTTAGGGGGATGATATGGAATAAAGATGTACCACAAAAATGTAAAGGAATCATCTACAAGACCTACTTTGTGCCAATTTTGACATATGGTTCAGAAACATGGGTGATGAAGGAAAGGGACAAGAATAAAATACGAGCAGTGAAGATGAAGTTCCAGAGGAGTAGGGTAGGAGTGACAAGAATGGACAGAGTAAGGAATGAGAGAGTCAGAGAGATGGTAAGAGAGGAACCATTGCAAAATAGAATAGAGCGATCTAGGCTACAATGGTATGGACATGTGAGGAGGATGCAAGAGGAGAGGATACCGAAGAAGATGTTTGGAATGGAAATGACGGGAAGGAGGCCAAGGGGAAGACCAAGGGACAGATGGACAAAAGGAGTTAAGAAGAGTGTGGAGGAAAGAGGAGTGTGCTGGGACACAGTAAATGACGAGAGATGGTGGATGGACAGGAAACGATGGAGAGGCTTATGTTCCAAGCAGACCCGACCAGCGGTTGGAAACTGCTCAAGATGATGATGATATATTTTATTCAATGAACTCAGTACACTCCAATTTCCAATCAAGACCCTTAATACAAGTAAATTCAGTAGATTCTTTAATTTAAATTTATTATTATTATTATCTTTAGTAAAGCCTCCGTGGCTTAGGCGGCAGCACGCCGGCCTCTCACCGCTGGGTCCGTGGTTCAAATCCCGGTCACTCCATGTGAGATCTGTGCTGGACAAAACGGAGGCAGACAGGTTTTTCTCCGGGTACTCCGGTTTTCCCTGTCAACATTTCATTCCAGCAACACTCTCCACTATCATTTCATTTCATCTGTCATTCATTTAATCATTGCCCCAGAGGAGTGCATCAGGCCTCGGCAGCCGGCACATTCCATATCCTCGCCGCTAGATGGGGGCTTCATTCCTTCCATTCCTGACCCGGTCGGAGACTGGAAGCAGGCTGTGGATTTTCATTTTCATTATCTTTAGTATTTTATTCTTTTTGCACTTGTTGTTTTTATATATTAAATTCAAATGTTTGACTGGTTTTCTTTAGTAGCTAGAAATTACTATAAGGCAACACCACACTCCTAAACTAATTATCATAAGGTTAGATTACGTAAGTTTCACTACGGCTGGAGAAAGGAATTTCGCTGCTCTACCTCTGTTTAACCGAGGTTTAATATATTATTTTGATCCACCCCTAGCGGCAGTTACAGCTGTGATTCGATCAGGCATGCTCAGGATGCAATCTCGAATGTTCTCTTGTGGTATAAGCTCCCATTCTTCCTCGAGCGCAGCTTGAGACGCGATGCACGTTACGCATTATCCATTGAGCATTACAAGTAACATGTTACTCTCCTACCCTGATTTTGCTTCAGGCAACAATAATAGTTACTGCGCAATATAATTAGAAGATGAAATTGAACAAGTAATGAATGAAAATCCACAGCCTGCTTCCAGTCGACCGACCGTGTCAGGGAATGGAATGAATGAAGCCCCCATCAAGCGGCGAGGATATGAACTGTGCCGGCTTCCGAAGCCTGTCGCACTTCCCTGGGGTAATGATTAAATGAATGACAGATGAAATGAAATGATAGTGGAGAGTGTTACTGGAATGAATTTTGTCACAAGGAAAACCGGAGTGCCTGGAGAAAAACCTGTCTGCTTCCGCTTTGTCCAGCACAAATCTCACATGGAGTGACCGGGATTTGAACCATGGACCCAGGGGTGAGAGGCCGGCATGCTGCCGCCTAACCCATGGAGGCTTAATTTGAACAAGTAGATAGTTTTAAATAGCCGGCCCCGTGGTGTTGGGGTAGTGCGCCTGCCTCCCACCCTGAGGCCCCGGGTTCGATCCCCAGCTCCGTCAGGGATTTTAAAACTGACGTGAGGGTTGGAACGGGGTGCAATCAGCCTCGTGACGACAATTGAGTAGCTGTCTGACAGTGAGACAGCGCCCCGATCACGAAAACCTAGATTAACGTCCGAGGGGACCCGACGCGCTGAATACGCGTCACCCCAATATCTGCAGGCTGAATGGCTGGGCAGCGGTCGCTTGGTCGGCCTTAGCCCGTCATGGGCTGTATAGTGCCAGGGGTTGACTTTTTTTTTGAGATAGTTTTAAATACCCAGGAAGTTGAATTAAACAAGAAATAATATGCACTAAAAATATAAAAACAAGGATTGTAATAGCAAAAGAAGCCTTCAGTAAGAAAAGAAAATTATTTTGTGGAGCAATGAAAGTAAGCTTAAGGAAGAGATTAATGAAATGTTTTGTTTGGAGTGCAGCAATGTATAGAGCGGAACCTTGAGACGCTTAGAAAAGAAGACGAGAGAAGAATAGAGGCTTTCGAAATGTGGCCATGGAGGAGAATGGAGAGAATAAGTTGGAAGGACAAAGTGAGAAATAAGGAAGTATTAAATAAAGTAGGAGAAGACAGAATGATGCTAAAGTAGATAAGGAAAATAAAAATGAATTGGATTGGACACGAGGAGATGGTTTGGTGAAAAGTGTATTAGAAGGGACAGTCCAAGGGAAAATCCGAAGAGGAAGAAGAAGGTTTCAGAAGCTGGATTCCATCAAGATTGATAAATCTTATGAGCTGATGAAACGTGCTGCTGAAAGTGGAGAGACTGATCATGAAGAAACCTGCTTATAGGTAGAGCCCTGCGCGGATAAACAAAACGTTATCCGCATCCGTCCCGCACCCGCACGTTTGTTATCCAAATCCGCTGACACCACAATAATATTTTTATGTTCGACCCTGACTATTATGTGTTAGACAACTGTATCATAATGATAACACTATTTTTCATTATGAAACAGTTTCTCCCACCAATCACAGCTCAAGAAACAGTTGTTTGACCAATTAGATAAGGTTAGCAACGCACCTGCGTGGAGTTCCAAGGCCTCCTGAACTGCGTTGTCTAGTGTCATAGTAGGGTAATCGAGAAGGCCATGGTCAAATACAAGGCATTCTCTGCGTCTCATGCGCTCTGTTCAGTATATAAAACTGGCGAAATCTCGACAGATATTTATGAATATTTATCTTCGAACATAAAATAGTTATAATAATTATCGTCGAACATAAACAGTCGTATGCAACTGGCCTATAATGGTAAATAAGACAATCGTATGAAAATTATAAAACTCGCATACGTTCGTTTTATAAACATACTCGTGTCTTAATTATAGCCATTATAGGCTCGTTGCATAATGTACTATTAATTTATTAGATAAAGCATAATGTACTAAAGCAACACCTTTAGACATTTGAGGAGACGTTCATTCCTCTAGGCTGTGTGTGAATCGCAATAGAATGTTGACTGAGTTTTGTCCCCCTGAGTAACGGCAAGTGAAACTGCGAGTGGCTAATTATAACACTTACTTAGTCGTCGGATATACCCACGCACGAAAGCGCAGGTATAAAGGACGTTTTTGGGGCATAAGTCAACACTAATTGAGGGTATTTCCATGATTGACTTCTCTCACTTCTCTATTATTCTCAAACCAAGCGAAAGTAAATAGGGAAATAGCAGGAAACGTGAAAGACGCAGATCTCTGCAAAAACTTTTTTTTTTAAATCCAGTTCAATAGTGTATTCTAAAAAAAAACTATCTGCAAATTTACTCTAAACATTATTCGCAGATTATCCACTATCCGCACAGCCATGCAAACTATATCCGCATGGCGAAACATTTTGCGGATATCCGCATCCGCGCAAGGCTTCACTTATAGGTACTAAGTTTTCTGACAGGTTATTTTTGTTTTTTATTTTTGGTTGGTTGGTTCTTAAGTTTAGGGGCTGCGACAATGCGGTCATGTAGCCCCGTGTACTTTGGGTGTGTGTAGAATCTGTCTGATAACCGATGTTAATTGTGATGACTGTATTAGTGTGTGTTATCTGTTTTTTAATTTAAGTACTGCAACTTAGAATTTTTCAAATAGTTCCTACTTTTGCCGCCAAGCGCCACCGTCAACGATTACTAGGCCAAGTTCAGAACTTAGCTACTAGACACCACCGCAGTCGGCACTTGGCAACGAACATAGAAATTTAAGAGCGTTGTTTACATTCTTAACCTTTCCAATTTAGCTTCACACAGGTGCAATTAGTGGAAGGTTCTTTAACATGCCATAAATCTATGACATGGGACCGCCGGCTTTACTTCTCCTCCGAAGGAAGGCATACTGAGGGATTTTAATGCTCTTAAAAAATCCGACGGCTTCGGCCAGGTTTGAACCCGTTATCTTGGGCATAGAAGCTCAGCATGCTACCGACTATGCCACCGAAGCCGCCGTTTTTTCTTTTGGAGGGCAGATACTGTCTTTGGGTGTTACTGCAGGTTTGGTAGTGTTTTGTAAAGCTTATTTTGATCAGATGATGCTCGCTTGACGAGTGAAACATGTCATCCCTTAGTTTTCTCCTTCCTCAATTAATAGTCCATAACAATATACCGTATCTTATTAATCATATGAAGACCCTACGGAAAGAACGGGGCAAGTCCATTCTTTTCGGAAATGAGTTTATGGTGCATTCTGGTGGCCAGCGATCGTAACTACAGATCAGTTGAAATTAATTTCAAATCAAGCGGTAAGTCACCAAGATGCAAAGGTTTTTATTTTTAGTGGGTACGGAAAGAACGTCCCATATCCTCTCTCTTTTTCATAATTTAACTTTAGTTGTTATTTGTTTTAGATGTACTTCCTTTATAAGAAATACAGTTGGCAAAATAACTTTTTTGTTTTGTTTCCGACTGTGGCCAACTGTGGACCGCATGGAACCTAAGGCTTTCTGGTCAATTTTTTCTCCTTTTCTTCCCAGAACCTCTTCATTCTTTCACTTCTAATCTTTCTCTGCTCCTCTGTTATTACCAAATTTGGCCTGTGCTGTTGTGGTTTTTATTTGAACGTCTTGATATTGTCAACTCAGCTTCGAAACGTTTTCCTATTGTGAATGACCAGTTCAGTTAGTCCAACTTCAATGGTGTCTCTTTTGACCTCTTCTACCCATTTTGTAGTAGCTTTTAACCCTATGATGTATTTAAAAATTTTCTTTGACAGCCGGTTCCCGTCCATTCTCATCAAATGCCCGGAAACCTTTAGCCTTCTTTTTATGCATTGTGACCACAATGGTTTCGGTCTGCATATACAGATCTTCATTTTCCCTCTTTTTCCATGTTCCGTCACCATCTTTCCGTGGTCCGAGAATTTTCCTCAGGATCCTCCTTTCCTTTATCTCAAGTTCCTTCAGCTATATTACAGTAAAAACTGCCTGAACATGTCCCTTTATATACTGGAAATCTGGACAAACAGAAAACAAAATTCGGAACGGAGGTATTTCCTATGTAAAATGACACTGTAAACCGGAAAACTGTATAACACGGAAACGGAAAGACATTCCGGAACTGTAGGCGAAAATAACCTGACTAAGACGGATTATCTTATCCATAATACAAAGCTATAGCACGACTGTACTTGCACCAAAGTTCTAGGAAACATTAACTCTAATTTTTCCTCCAGGATGCAGCAGTTACGCTACTTTTCACAACATCTGTAAGTAAATGGAATGTACTGTTACTTCCTCCAACCCTCTTGTGATACACACAGTTTCCTTCCGACAAATGAGAGTAGAAGAAAACGGTGAACTTGAGTGATCTTTAAAGATGTACTTTTTACTGTGTATTGCATTTATTTATGTTCGACCCTGACTATTATATGTCAGAAAACTGTACTATAATGAGGCTCATTATAACACTATTTTTCATTATGAAACTGAGGTACACTGAAGGAGCCTCCCCGAAGATTGTTAATATTTGCTAGATAAACACAAATTATGAATACTACAATCGGGCGTACCCTGGGCAACGGTGGCCATAGGCCAGCGGCTGATCCTTCAACCACCGGGAGATATTACATTTTCGACCAGTCTTTTTCAAGACTTTCAATAACTTCAATAAACATCGAAGGCTTATCCAGAGATAAAGCACTCTTACTCGCTGACATGTGCAACCTACTAAAGATCGACATCCTAGTGATGCAAGAAACTCACAGAGGGATCAACAACAACCGACCCAAAATAGAAGGAATGCGACTGGTTGTCGAACGACCCCATGAACAATACGGCAGTGCTGTTTTTGTCAGACCAGAGATTAATGTCAAGTCATCTCAAATGACGTTCAGGAACAATATAGAAATCTTGACTGTAGAATTGGAATCCTGCTTTGTAACATCCATTTACAAACCACACAATGAACTCTTCTTCTTTGAAAGGCCAAGTAACTTTGACAAGCAGAATATCAAAATTGTCCTGGGGGATTTTAATTGTAAGAGCATCAGTTGGGGATATAATATCACAGACAAGAATGGGGAGGAACTCGAGCAATGGGCAGAGAGGGAAGGATTGAGATTGATTCACAACCCCAAACTGAGACCATCTTTCAACAGCGGTAGATGGCATAGAGGTTACAACCCTGACAACATTTTCATAAGCGAGCAAGTGACAAAACATGTAGTTAAAGCGGTGGAGGAACCCATCCCTAGGACACAACATAGCCCTAATACATGTTCAGTTCGGGGAGTGGTCAGCCCTGAGGAAGTCCCTTTTAAACGACGTTTCAATTTTAAAAAGGCAAACTGGGAGGGGTTTTCCATTGAGCTGGATGAGGAACTGTCCAATTTACAACCAGAGCCAAGTCATTATGAATACTTTGTTGACCTTGTGAAGAAGATCTCTCGTAGACATATTCCCCGAGGCTGCCGTACCCAGTTCATTTCTGGCCTCAATGCTGATTCTAAGGATCTGTTAAAAGATTACCAGGAGAAGTACGTGACAGACCCTTTTGCAGATGACACCATTCAGACGGGTGAAGAACTCATGAGGAGCATCGCTGATGGAAGAAAGGAAAGATGGATGAACTTACTAGCAAACCTTGACATGGCCCAGAACAGTAGAAGAGCATGGAAGCTGGTCAAAAACTTGAGCAACGACCCTAAGAGTCCACCAGTGGATCTCACCAAGGTTACACCAAATCAAATAGCTCATCAGCTGCTCCGTAACGGGAAAACCATCACGAAGACTCAGCCTGTGAAGCTGAAGCCTAGTGAAGATGAGAATAATTTTCTCGGTCGTCCTTTCACATCAGCAGAATTAGAACATGCCATCAAGCTGATGAAAGTCAACAAAGCTGCGGGCCCGGATGACATCAGGACAGAACAAATCAAGAACTTTGGACCAGGAACAATCCAGTGGCTGGTGAATATGATGAATAGATGTATCGAGACCCTGCACTTACCAAAGCTGTGGAGGAAAGCTCATGTGGTCGCACTGCTAAAACCAGGCAAGGAACCAACGGATGCAAAGAACTTCCGTCCTGTCTCTCTTCTTTGCCACCTATACAAGGCATTTGAAAGGTTGATCCTTGAAAGAATTGCAACATTCATTGATAACCGGCTAATTCAAGATGAAGCTGGATTTAGACCAGGGAAATCATGTTCCAGCCAAATTCTGAACCTGACACAGCGTATCGAGGATGGCTATGAGAATAAACGTATCACTGGTGTCGCCTTTATAGATCTCAGTGCTGCATATGATACAGTGAACCATAAGAAGCTCATAGCCAAGCTGTACAACATCACTAAGGACATGAATCTAACAAATGTCATACGTGGGATGCTCCAGAACAGAAGGTTTTATGTTACACTTCAAGGGAATAAAAGTCGATGGAGGAACCAGAAAAACGGGTTACCTCAAGGCAGTGTGTTATCCCCATTACTATTCAACATTTATACAAATTACCAGCCAGAATATTTAGAGGCCAGGCGATTTATTTATGCGGATGACACCGCTATTGCTGTACAGGGTAGGAGCTTTGAGGAGGTGAAGGGAAAACTGTCCAATGCTCTTGAGAGATTAGACAATTATTACACCCAGAATCACCTGAAACCTAACCCTGGAAAGACACAAGTATGCGCATTTCATCTTCGTAACAAAGAGGTCCGGAGAAAGTTGAATGTTGTCTGGAAAGGAGTGACACTCGAAAGCTGTGAAACGCCTCGATATTTGGGAATCAAGCTTGATCGTACCCTCAGCTTCAGGAAACATTTTAGAGAATTGAAGAGCAAGATCAGCTCAAGAAATAGCATAATGTGGAAGTTGATAGGTTCAACATGGGGAGCGAACCCTCAGGTTCTACGTTCAACAGCATTGGGAGTTTGCTTCGCAGGAGGAGAGTACGGATCATCAGTGTGGGAAGCATCTGCCCATACCAAGCAAGTAGACATAGCTCTTAACGAGTCCACACGTATTGTCACTGGATGTCTGAGACCTACTCCAGTACAGAAGATCTACCCTCTCGCTGGCATTGCACCTCCAGTTATTCGACACAGGGTGGCAGCAGAGAAAGAGAGACAAAAGCTTGAAACAGATCCCAGACATTCTATGTTCAACCACAAGGTGACCACTCCTCGCCTAAGATCCAGGAAGAGTTTTATTAAGAGAACAGTACCCCTCCATACCAAGCCAGACGTCCGGCGTGTGTCACTCTGGAAACAAATAGTACCAGAGGGGTTTACCCCTAAAGAGGAACTGACCAGTGGTAGTCATTTGCCTTATACCACCTGGAGGTCCTTAAACCGGATGAGAACAGGAGTTCCTAAGTGTCGTAGCAACCTTGTGAAGTGGGGTTATGCAGAAGATCCACGATGTGCCTGTGGAGAAATCCAGACTCCACAACACCTGCTCACGTGCAAAGATCTTAATGAAACCTGCAGCCAGGAAGATCTTATGTTGGCCACAGACCGAGGGATAAAAGCTGCAGAGTTCTGGAAAGGAAGAATTTAGTGTGTCTCCCGGACACGGAAAGTAAAGTAAGTATTATGAAACGGTTTCTCCCACCAATCAGAGCTCAAGAAACAGTTGTTTGACGAATTAAATAAGGATAACATCGCGCCTGCGCTGAGTTCCAAGGCCTTCTAATTTAAATTTCACTGCCTGGCCTAGTGTCATAGTGGGGTAATCGAGGAGGCTGTGGACAAATACAAGGCATTCTCTGCGCCCCATGCGCTCTGTTCAGTACATAGAACTGGCGAAATATCGACAGATATTTATGAATATTTATGTTCGAACATAAAATAGTTATAATAATTATCTTTGAACATAAACAGTCGTATGCAACTCACCTATAATGGTAATTAAGACACTCGCATACGCTCGTTTTATAAACATACTCGTGTCTTAATTATTGCCATTATAGGCTCGTTGCAAAATGTACTATTACGTACTGTAATTCAGTGACAATGACTTCTAAACATAAGACACTTACACTGGAGGAGAAAATTAAAGTTATTGAAGAACACGAGAAAAACAAACGTCCGGCTAAACAATTAACTGTGTTGTTTAAAGTGGGAAAAACTCAAATTATTTCATGGTAATCCTATCCGATAATACAGTATTTCTTTATAGTGTCTTATTAAAACTCAACCCTTTGTAAAACGGAAACCTGTGAAAACAGAAAAATAAATCCGGAACTATTGCATTTTGTTTTAGGCAGGGTTTGCTGTATTATAATAATAACCCCTGGCACTACAGCCCATGAAGTGCCTAGGCCTACCAAGCGACCGCTGCCCAGCCATTTAGCCTGCAGATATTGGGGTGACGCGTGGTCAGCGCATCGGGTCCCCTCTGCCGTTAATCTTGGTTTTCGTGACCGGGGCACTACCTCACTGTCAGACAGCTACTCAATTGTCTTCACGAGGCTGAGTGCACTCCGTTGCAGCCCTCACGTCAGTTTTTTAAACTCACTAACTGGGAAATCGAACCCGGGACCTTTGGGTGAGAGGCAGGCGTGCTACCCCAACTCCACGGGGCTGGCAAAATAACTATTTTGCTTACCCTCAATTGGGGTGTTCTAAGTATTTCCTTTTAGTGTTTATAGTTTAAATTGGCTCTCCTGAAAAATTTACATAATGTGACTTACCCCGTTTTTCCCGTGGAGTCATCAAATGTAATTTATTTCAGGTTATTTTTTTTGCATATTCCAGTAATTGGAATTATAGTGTGTTGTTGACCAACTGAAAGTTATGAGGGGCATACTATATTATCTTTACATTGAACAAGCAATGAAGGAAATCGGAGAAAAATTTAAAGTGGGAGTGAAGATTCAAGGAGAAATAATTTCAACTCTGAGATTTGCTGATGACATCGTCATCTTGGCCGACAAGCCTGAGGATTTGAATGAGTTTTTGAATGGTATGGACTCCGTCTTACGGAAAGAATTCATGATGAAAATTAATAAATGTAAAACAAAAATACTGGAATGCAGCCGAAATAAATCAGAAACCTTTATGGAGATCAAATTGGCAGGTGAAAAGCTGAAGGAAGTAGGAGACTACTGTTACTTAGGAAGCAGAATAACCAGTGATGGACGAAGCAAAGAGGATATAAAAAGTAGGTTGGCTCAGGCAAGGAAAGCCTTTCTACAAAAAAGGAATCTGTTGACATCGAATATAGATTTAGGTATTAGGAAGTCATTTTTGAAGGCCTTTGTCTGGAGTGTGGCGCTCTATGGAAGTGAAACTTGGACTATTGGTGCAGCAGAAAAGAGGAGAATTGAGGCATTTGAAATGTGGTGTTACAGGAGAATGATGAAGATCAGATGGGTAGATAGGGTTACAAACGAAGAGGTATTAAGGCGAGTGGGAGAGATGTTTCTGGCGACTGCTAATGAAGAGAAGAGATAGGTTGGTAGGACACATAATAAGACACCCAGGAATAGCAAGCTTAGTTATGGAAGGAAGGGTCGAGGACAAGAACTGTAGGGGTAGACCAAGGTTAGAATATGTTAAACAGATTGCCTCGGATGTAGGGTGTGGTAGCTATGTAGAGATGAAACGATTAGCTCAGGACAGGGAGGCAGGGAGAGCTGCATCAAACCAGTCAAAAGACTGAAGACTCAAACAACAACTATATTATTTTATACTTTATTTTTCTCTACCCAAATGAAGTACATTACACATCAGTTGTTACGCCCACCTTCTCAACATAATCTCCTTGTAACTTTATGCACTTTTGCCATCGATGTGTCAGTCTCTCCAGACCTTCCTGAAACCATTATTTCGGAGTGCTGCATACCCATGTCTTGACAGGTGTGTCCAGAGGTTTCTTCATGTTCCCTAACAGGTGATAATCACTTGGTGCCAAGTCGGGAGAATATGGCGGTATGGCAGCACCGTGAATCCCATTTGATCAGTGGCAGCGGTGGTCTATAGTCTAGTGTGGGGGTGGGCATTGTCATGTTGCAGAAACACACCTTTAGCCCATTTTCCTGGCTGCTTAGTTTGAATGACACGACGTAAGTGCTTAAGAGTTGCCACATATGCTGCACTGTTAATCGTGGGCCCTAATTCCAGCCAGTCAATGAGGATGATGCCCTTTGTGTCCCAGAACACTGTCCCCATTCGCTTGCCAACTGATGACACTGTTCGACATTTCTTTGGTGGTGAACTGCCCCCAGGCTTCCATTGCACGGTCGTCGTTTTGCGGGTTTTGCAGAACTGGACACAGCTGTCAAGCCATGGGTACGCAGCACTCTGAAAAAATGGATTCAGTAAGGTCTGGAGAGACTGACACATCGATGGCAAAAGTGCATATAGTTACAAGGAGATTATGTTGAGAAGGTGGATGTAACAACTGATGTATAAAGTACTTCATTTGAGTAGAAGAAAATAAAGTGTAATACAATATAGTATGTCCCTCGCACAATATCAGGGATAAAAGTTGCTTTTAAAGTCATCAATTCTGGGGGATCTGCTAAATGTAAAAGCCCATAACATCCCATAGTCCGCTCTTAACTCTGGACGGACAATAACAGCAATGTATGATAATTGCACATCAAGAAAACAGAATATCACTTACCAGCAGTAATATTGGGCTGGTGACTCCAAGGCAGTTTACAATCAGCTGTCTTGTAGACATACAGCAGAGACCAGGAAAGTAGACACACTTCTGATAGCGACACCAATATGGTGCTCCAACACATAGAGAGCCCTATACCTGCAAATAAAGTACCAGATGTACTCATCATCATCATCATCATCATCATCAATTTTATTTTTCCAGCTTGGGCCGGGTCCGAGCAAATATGACACCCCTCCACTTTACTCTGTCTTTCCACCATCCTTCCTCAACCATTGAACACCACTCCACTCTCACACTGTTCATCAAATTCACCAAATTCATCCACCATACTCTAGGCCTTGCTCGTCTTCTCTTTCCAGTCTTCCATCTCTCCATCACTTATTTATTTAAACACAAATAGTGCTAAATGCTCCGGCATAACTCAACAAGATGACAGTGTTTCGCCCCGGTGTGCAATTGGGCTCTTCAGTTGGTTAAAACACACCTCACCAAGACACTGTCTAGTGCACACTGGGAAGGCCATTGCAAAACGTATTTGATACATGTGTATCCGCGTCACGAGCAAGCCAGTGCACTATGGGAGTCGAAACTCCATTCCAAAGCAATTATAACCTTACCTTGGCATTGAATATACAATTTTCATAAGAAAATATGCATTGTCCGTTGAGCCATAATATATTTGTGTTTAAATATATTATGGTTCAACGGACAATGCATATTTTCTTATGAAAATTGTATCTCCATCACTTGTTTTGGCATTCTTTCATCACTCATCCTTTTCACATGTCCATACCTAGAGCCCTGCACAGATAAACAAAACGTTATCCGCATCGGCACAACTTTTATCTGCATCCCCACGTTTGTTATCCGAATCTACTGGCATTGCAATAATATTTTAATTAGATGAAGCATCATGTATTAAAGCGGAAGCCTCCGTGGCTTAGGCGGCAGCACGCCGGCCTCTCACCGCTGGGTCCGTGGTTCAAATCCCGGTCACTCCATGTGAGATCTGTGCTGGACAAAATGGAGACAGACAGGTTTTTCTCCGGGTACTCCGGTTTTCCCTGTCAAAATTTCATTCCAGCAACACTCTCCACTATCATTTCATTTCATCTGTCATTCATTTAATCATTGCCCCAGAGGAGTGCGTCAGGCCTCGGCAGCCGGCACAGTTCATGAGCTAATCGTTTCATCTCTACATAGCTACCACACCCTACATCCGAGGCAATCTGTTTAACATATTCTAACCTTGGTCTACCCCTACAGTTCTTGTCCTCGACCCTTCCTTCCATAACTAAGCTTGCTATTCCTGGGTGTCTTATTATGTGTCCTACCAACCTATCTCTTCTCTTCATTAGCAGTCGCCAGAAACATCTCTCCTCTCCCACTCGCCTTAATACCTCTTCGTTTGTAACCCTATCTACCCATCTGATCTTCATCATTCTCCTGTAACACCACATTTCAAATGCCTCAATTCTCCCCTTTTCTGCTGCACCAATAGTCCAAGTTTCACTTCCATAGAGCGCCACGCTCCAGACAAAGGCTTTCAAAAATGACTTCCTAATACCTAAATCTATATTCAATGTCAACAGATTCCTTTTTTGTAGAAAGGCTTTCCTTGCCTGAGCCAACCTACTTTTTATATCCTCTTTGCTTCGTCCATCACTGGTTATTCTGCTTCCTAAGTAACAGAAGTCTCCTACTTCCTTATTATTAGTAAGTAAAGTACTGCAAGTCCAAAGAGAGTAAAGAGATTGAAGAACAGACCCTAAGAATGGTAACCAGTTGGTACAGAGTATAAGGAAGGAAGGATATGGCAGAGATAGGAACAACAGACATAATAACTTTCTGACATTAAACGCAAAATTTCAAGGGTTTCCAGGAGAAAGTAAGGAAAGAACGAAACTACATCTAGACAGAGGAGAGAAAGCAAAGGCAAAGTTATGTTATGAAGAAATATTGGCAAACCAGAAAGGAAGCAGGATACAAAAGGAAGTAACTACAGTGGGTTATTTAAGGTGGACCTAAGATGGCCAAGATCGAGAAAAGAAGAAGAAGCCTCTCGCCATTCGCTACTTGAAAGCCCCTCGTGATTCCATTGAGACCCCTACCTCCATGTCTTATTTCCATTTATAAAAATTGTTGCAAAAGAATGGCTGATGTATAGATTTTAGTGCTTCTTAGAGTATGTTACCTGCTAATAGTGGACAGAGCTTGGGGAAGAGCGTGGCCGGCGACTGCCGTACTAACTGTCCGAGTGTCATTTCCATTAGCACCAATGGTGCCCCCAGCAGCAGGTACATGAAGATAACACTGACAAGGAATGCTGCTCCTCCATGGTAATGGCACAGGACTGGGAATATGCAGATACTCGGCAGACCTGTGTGCAGAACATAATTCTCTTTTAAATAAACCCCTCTTATTTCAATATATAGCATGTTTCAAAATTGTCCGATGAATTTCCTATTACCCATGGACTGAAATAAGGATGTGTACTGGCTCCAATGCTTTTTGCGCTGTACTTGGCTGCAATGCTTTATAATTCACCCACAAACATCCCAGGTGTGGAGGTCAAGTATCGTTTTGATGGAGGGCTTTTCAACCTAACTCGTCTCCGCTCCTTGAGGAAAACTAAGGTTACTAACATGTTGTATGCAGATGATTCTGCGTCACCAACTCTCACACCAGAAGAGCTGCAAGAGTCAGTTAATTGTTACAAAAGTGCATGCGATCGCTTTGGTCTTACCATTAATGTCAATAAGACTAAAGTCTTGGCACAACCTTCACCAGGCACACCTCTTCCTCAGTTCAATATCTCCATCTCAAATTTGCCATTAGAACAGGTAGACCACTTCTCGTACCTGGGCAGTACCATTTCTGTGAGCTGTACCTGTGAGCAGGATGTGGATAAGAGAATTGGAGCAGCCCATGCAGCATATGGACGATTAGCGCACCGGGTCTTCATGAATAAAGATCTGTCCATGAGTACAAAGCTTATGGTGTACAAAGCAGTAGTCATTTCTACATTGTTGTATGGCTGTGAAACGTGGACCCTTTACCGACGTGATCTTAGGAAGCTTGAGCGTTTCCACCTACAAAAACTTCGATCAATCCTGAGGATTAAATGGGAAGACCGCATTACCAATATTGCTGTTCTGGAAAAGGCTCAAATCAACAGCATAGAATCATCCATAATAGGTCAATTGTGCTTCTGGAAGCTCTAAATCCGCATTGTGACTCTGGGAGGATCTTCTCAGATATAACCTTGAGGCAGTTAAGTAGAATTCTTGCAAGAATCTTCCCCACAATTGATAGCAGTGATATACCACGGTAGTTGCCACAAACACTGCGATCACCCTTTTTAAAGATAGTGGCATTCTTTAGGTCTCCAGGTACCTTTCTTGATTCCCATATTCTGAGGATAAGGATGAAAATTCTTGTTTTGAGGGAATGACCTCCGGCTTGAATTAGTTCCAGAGGGATGTTATCTGGGCCAGGTGCTTTTCTGGGTTTCAATTGGGTGAGAGCTGCACTGAATTCATGATAAGTAGGAGGTACTGCCAACCACAGTTGTTCAGGTTGTTGCGGCACATCACAGAGGAAGTCTTCAGCAGCTTCTGATGGACGATTTAGGAGATTGGAGAAGTGCTCCTTCCAGCGTTCCAAGATTTCTTGACTATCAGTAAAGGTAGTAGAATTATCAGCGCTTTTCAGTGTACCTGATGATGAGCGAGATGGTTCATATATTTCCTTGAGTACTGCATAGAAGTTCCTCAAGTCTCGAGCATCCGATAGTCTCTGCAGTTCCTGAGCCTTCTGATGCCACCAAATATTTTTAATCTGCCTTATCTGCGTCTGGCATTTACCCTTGAGTTCCAGTAGTTTATCTCTCTTTGTGTTGGAAGTTGGGTCTTGAAGATGGGCAAGATAGGCATTCCTTTTGGCATTGATGATCTAATAGTACATAACTCTATGGCCTACATATATAAAAATCCAACATGGCGACCATCCAAAATCTTTAGACGGTTCTCAATATCTATTAATCTATGACAGCAATCAAACTGAAATATTGTATGTTGATAAAGGCTATGAACATGAGTTCACCTACGGGATTTTCAATAACCTGGTGAGCACAAATCCAACATGGCGGTGACGTGAAATTTAAATATTTAAAATTGACGTTTCTCGCGATTTAACCATCCAAGCGCAGTGAAAGTTGGTATGTTAAGTGCTTATACAAATTTTAATCCATTGACATCTAATTTATTTCAATTGTTTTCATAACCACAAGATGGCGGCTGTGCAAAATTTAAAAATTTCGTTTTTATTTCCTGTGTCCTAATCATGCGATTGAATAAACCTACGCAATAATCTTCATGTAATAGTACATAACTCTACGGCCTACATATATAAAAATGCAACATAGGGACCATCCGAAATATTTAGACAGTTCACACACAATATCTACGAATCTATGACAGCAATCAAACTGAAATTTTTTATATTGATAGAAGCAATTAACATAAGTAGGATATATGAAAATAGGCTATTTAGTTCTTCACGGAACTACTTGTTTCAATAATAGTTCAATAAGATGTTTTTATATACCGAACGAGAAAGCATAGGCCTTGATGACGAACACTTGTTGCCATGGTAACCAGCGGATATCTGTGTCGGATATTTGTCCACTAATCACAAATAGACACCCAGCCCTAAAACATATTCATATTTAATTTTTTTAAATTTATTTTTAAAAACCTGTATGTTGCGGATGAGGAAAGGTTAACTTCCCCCTGACTGACTCATTAATTTATCATGCCTTGCACTGAGTATAGATGATGGACGCACCTGTGATGTATCCTAAAGTGGTGAGGAAGAACTGCCCCTTGTTGCTCCATGTGGACCGGTAAATGAACGATGGAGATGTGCATGGATGTGGACACCAATGACTTTCATCCTAAAAACACACAACAAAATGTAAATACAACATTTAGTCAAGTGTACTGACTAAAATATTGTAACGTGTTTTTCGTGGGGTTTTTATGCAACTGGCATAAGTCAGTAGGAAGCCATTCTATATTTATTTACGCGGCAAATTGTTCAGCCAAGACAATTTTTCATGGTAATTTATTATTATTATTAATTTATTATAATTATTATTAAGGTATTTTCGGAGCATTTTATAAAAATTATTAGCATTCAGATAGGTTTTCTATGTCTTAGAAAACGCTATCAAGCAAATTATTACGAACGACGATATCATAGAAAATTATCTGATTACGGAATTTTACGGAGTTTTTGTCAGTTAGGGTATTTGAGAGAGATGACTCACTGGGATTTCAAGTACACGCTGAATCTTGTCGAGGAGCATGACGCAATCTTGGGTCGCAAGGTCTAGAAAAGGCGAATTGTTGAAACGGAAATCGACTTCTCCCTCCCGCGGAGTGTAATGAGGAAGGAGTGGGGATCTAGCGCGTAGGGTGCAGCCAATCAGTGAGGACGACGTAAGCCAGATGTCGGTACCATGGTGGGGGAGCCAACGTGTGGATATATCGTTCGACGCGCCGTGAAACGAGGACTATCTGTGAAATACTTGAGGAGTATGGATGCGCGTGCGAGTCGCTCCGATGTTCAGTGGAGTTAGCGACGAACTTTGGTAAAACTTGGTTGTACGAGTGTTTGGGTCCGAGGTACGGACCATAGAATTATCTAATCTACCAGAATATCATCAAATTCCGACGGAGATGACGACGTCCAGGAGACTGTGGGAAGCTCACAACATCAGCAAGTACGAGGGAAATGCCTTGGCAATTTCCAATGGTAAGCGCAAATGACGCAGAAATACGCAATCTCTCATTTTTCTTTGTTTTACATTTCATATTTCAGTAACTTCATAGCTTGGAAATGAGAGTAAAATCAATTTATCAGACTCCGTTTTCACGTAATTTTCTATCGGTAATATTCAAATCACAACGCTCCAATTTAAATTTTATACTTATTACTTTTGTTAATTTTGCTATACTTGTTTTATATAATAAATTCATTTCTTTTACAATGCAATCTTTGCTTTCAGTAGGTAGCATTAGATATAGACCAATTCCTTCTCCTGATACAATTGTTTGTTGGGTTAATGATCAAATCATACCACGATCTGAGTGAATAGAGTCTTGAAGGTGTTCTGCCAGAGCTAGACGTTGTTAAATACAAATTTAGATTTCAACATTGCATTGAGGTCTTGGCGCCCATTAAAACAACATAGCTTAGGCAAAGGTAAACAGTTACATTTCTCACCCAACAGTTAGGAGCAAGCAAAGCGTTTCAATATATTATAGGCTTAGTTATCAGCAGGGTTAGGATTTATATGTACTAAAAAGTTTCAAAATATGTACATATATATATGTAAATCATAACTTTCTTTGTCCACTTTTCAATACAAAATAAGCCACTATCGGTACATGTTTCGGCACATTGTGCCTTCTTCAGTCTTTTCACCACAATATCATACCATTATTACAGCAATTTGAGCCTCCGTGGCTTAGGCGGCAGCACGCCGGCCTCTCACCGCTGGGTCCGTGGTTCAAATCCCGGTCACTCCCTGTGAGATCTGTGCTGGACAAAACGGAGGCAGACAGGTTTTTCCCCGGGTACTCCGGTTTTCCCTGTCAAAATTTCATTCCAGCAACACTCTCCACTATCATTTCATTTCATCTGTCATTCATTTAATCATTGCCCCAGAGGAGTGCGTCAGGCCTCGGCAGCCGGCACAGTTCAAATCCTCACCGCTAGATCGGGGCTTCATTCATTCCATTCCTGACCCGGTCGGAGACTGGAAGCAGGCTGTGGATTTTCATTTTTCATTACAGCAATTTACGTCACTTTAAATATATATTCACATAATATTGTGTTTTTTTTTCTTTTTCAAAATAGATTCAATATTTTTTTTAAATGTCACAAAAAATAAAAAAATAAAATACTTTTGTTCACGAAAATGCTATATTTGTCAACAATCTTAAAATATATATTAAAAGTGACGTAAGTAAATTGCTGTAATAATGGTATGATATTGTGTTGGTTTTTTTTTTGTGTTTTTTTTCGTGTGGTCTCCTCAGAGACCGAGTGCAGGTCTTTCTATTCGACGCCCTTGGGCGACCTGCGCGTCGGGATGAGAGATGGAATTGATGAAGGTGAATGAAATTGGAGAAGGATGTGGAAGGAAGTGGCCGTGGCCTGTCAGAAGGTACCGTCCCAGCATTTGCCTGGTGTTGAAAATGGGAAACCATGGAAAACCATTTCAAGGACGGCCGACGGTGGGGCTCGAACCCACGCGTCTACCGAGTCAGCAGAGAGCTTGGCCCCATGACCTAACGCTGTGCTTTAGCCAGCGTAGTCACTGTTGTCGGTATGATATTGTGGTGAAAAGCTTGTAACTTCATATAAATCTTGTGAGCTAGCCACCTCAGGTAGTGGGGCAATATGCTTGCTTAAAATGACATCCACACAAAGACCAGGACACCAACTACACAAAATTCACTCTCTATTTATTTATGGAAAGCAAGCTTCCATTACCTGCATCTGTTGTGCAGCATTAACAACAATTATTATACTTCTCCTCCACACTTTTTACAGACAACCTCTTTATTTCTTCATAAAAGTATCAATTTCCGGACCAGAGAGCATCACTTTTTACATAAAACCAGCCTCCATTTTTCCTGGCAGCAACTACACAAAATCAACACTTCACACTAAGAGTAATTCTATCCATCATCAAAAAAAACTAGGTTTCATACACAATTTTCTTTTATCTCCAACTAGCCTCCATCTTGCCTGAATCCTAATAAAACTATCAATTCTCCATCTTTTCAATACAATATTAATAGTCTATTTATACAATTGGGTACATGTTTCGCACAAACGTTAGTGCTTCCTCAGCCCAAATATGCATTAAGGCATAAAGACATGTCTTGTCTTAATGCATTTTTGGGCTGAGGAAGCACTAACGTTTGTGCGAAACATGTACCCAATTGTATAAATAGACTATTAATATTGTATTGAAAAGACGGAGAATTGATAGTTTTATTAGTAAACATATTCAATACGGACCTGAAATGGATAATATTATTCTGATTGCCTGAATTCCCCACTCACAACAGCTGATTTCCATGACAACCTCACCATGCCAAGGAACCTTATGCCAATCTGCCAAGGCCACCTGGTTATTTTGCACAGCCACCTACCAGCAACAGCCAGACCACCGCCGAGAATCTCTATGGCCAAAACACATAAGACATTCTGCGGTGGTCTACCATTGTGGCCACGGCTGGCAACCAGATACCGTATTTCCTCGCATAATCGTCGCCACCGCGTAATCGTCGCACCCCACTTTTCAAACACTTAAAATAGGTTTATAAAATTTCATCGCATAATCGTCGCATAGCATGTTCGTATTTGTGCGCCAGTCAGTTGCACATGCTGCCGCGACTTTATAACCTGGCGCGACTTTGTCAGACGAAAAATATCTCGTCTTTATGCTTGCGGGCAATGAACTGTGACGCGAGCGGCAAGATTCGTCACTTAGCACATTCCGCGAGCGTATAATCTGGCGTGATCTTGTCAGGAGAAAGTAATCTCACATTTAAGCCTGTGGGCTATAAATCGCGACGCGAGCGGCCAGCGCAAATTCCGCGAGCTTATAGGCTTAATCTGGCGTGATCTTGTCAGGAGAAAGTAATCTCGTCTTTATGCTTGCGGGCAATGAACTGTGACGCGAGCGGCAAGATTCGTCACTTAGCACATTCCGCGAGCGTATAATCTGGCGTGATCTTGTCAGGAGAAAGTAATCTCGCATTTAAGCCTGCGGGCTATAAATCGCGACGCGAGCGGCCAGCGCAAATTCCGCGAGCTTATAGGCTTAATCTGGCGTGATCTTGTCAGGAGAAAGTAATCTCGTATTTATGCCTGCGGGCTATGAACCGCGACGCGAACGGCCAGCGCACATTCCGTGAGCTTATAGGCCTAATCTGGCGTGATCTTGTCGGGAGAAAGTAATCTTCTCTTTATGCCTGCCAGCTATGAACCACGACGCGAACGGCCAGCGCACATTCCGCGAGCTTATAGGCCTAATCTGACGTGATCTTGTCAGCAGAAAGTAATCTCGTCTTTATGCCTGCGGGCTATGAGCCGCGACGCGAATGGTCAGCGCACATTCCGCGAGCTTATAGGCCTAATCTGGTGTGATCTTGTCAGGAGAAAGTAATCTCGACTTTATGCCTGTCGGCTATGAACCGCGACGCGAATGGTCAGCGCACATTCCGCGAGCTTATAGGCCTAACCTGGCGTGATCTTGTCAGCAGAAAGTAATCTCGTCTTTATGCCTGCGGGTTATGAAGTATGACGCGAACGGCCGGCGCACATTCCGCGAGCTTATAGACCTAATCTGGCGTGATCTTGTCAGCAAAAAGTAATCTCGTCTTTATGCCTGCCGGCTATGAACCGTGACGCGAACGGCCAGCGCACATTCCGCGAAGTTATAGGCCTAATCTGGCGTGATCTTGTCAGGAGAAAGTAATCTCGTCTTTATGCCTGCCGGCTATGAACCGCGACGCGAATGGTCAGCGCACATTCCGCGAGCTTATAGGCCTAATCTGGCGTGATCTTGTCAGCAGAAAGTAATCTCGTCTTTATGCCTGCGGGCTATGAACTGTGACGCGAACGGTCAGCGCACATTCCGCGAGCTTATAGGCCTAATCTGGCGTGATCCTGTCAGGAGAAAGTAATGTCGTCTTTATGCCTGCGGGCTATAAACCACGAAGCGAATGACCAGCTTCGTCAGCACATTCCGCGAGCGTTAACCTGTCGTGACCTTGTTAGAAGAAAGAAGCCTGTCTCTGACTGCAGGCTATGACTCACGCTACGTGAATGACTGGCCCGTGCAGCAATATACAGTATATTCTTTGAACTTAAATATTCTTCGCATAATCGTCGCGCCCTGCTTTTTTCCACGAATTTTCGGCAAAAAAAAAGTGCGACGATTATGCGAGGAAATACGGTAAAAACAAAATAACTAAATAAATTAATAGAAAAAAACAAGAAGGAGTCTCTGTAACCCACAAATGTTAGGTTACAAGCTGAAGAAGGCACAATGTGCCGAAACTTGTACCGATAGTGGCTTAGTGATATTTTGTATTGAAAAGTGTACAAAGAAAGTTATGATTGATATCAACACGGAAAAAAATGGAAATGGAAATGATAAAAGCCATGTAACGTCAGTGTGTCAGTAGCGTGAAGAGCAAGATTGGACAAATAAACCGGTTCAATGTAGAAACAGGTCTCCGACAAGGGATTGTATTGTCCCCCATACTTTTCCACACTGTCATGGTTGGAATTCATAAACGAGTGAAACTGAGAATGGGAAGTAAAGGGACTAAGGCCTAACTCTTAGCTGATGACATAGTGATATGGGGGGGAGACGATGAATTGGAAGTCCAAGAACAAGTTAATGTTTGGAACCAGGAGATAGAAGAGCATCAATGTGGCGAAGAGTCAGACGGTAGTGATGACAAGAAATGTGGGAGATGTTAGGGGGAATATTGCAGTAGATGGAGAAGCATTAGAAGTTGTGAAAAGCTTCAAATACTTAGTGAGTGTTCCCACAGACGATGGAGGGATAAGTGAGGAAATTGATAAGAGGATCCAACAAGCAAATGGGTTTTACCAGAGTGAGAGGGTTCTGGTGTGGAACCAGGAAGTTCCCAAGAAATGTAGGAAAATCTTGTATTCAACACATTACACTCCTATATTAACGTATGCAGCAGGCACGTGGACAACAACTAAACGGGAGGAAAGTAGAATCCAGGCAGCAGAGATGAAGTTCCTTAGAAGTATAATTGGAAAGACTCGCAGTGTCAAAATCAGAAACAAGGAAATTAGGGAATGGACAGGATTCCTGAAGTTAAAAGACCAGATCAAGATCAAACTAAAATGGTATGGACAAATGATGCGAATGGGAGAAAACTGAAGCGATTATTTACCGAGAAAGTTACGGGAAGGCATCAAAGGGGAAGGTCGAGGATGAGGTGGATGGATACAGTGAGAGAGAGCGTTGAGAAAAGAGGAGTGAAAGTGGAAGATATACTGGAAGAAGGACAAAAGTGGTGAAGAGACAGAAAAGTATGGAGGTCCTTGATTCGCACCCCGACTGGAACCGGGAAATGAAGAAGAAGAAGACGGAAAAAATAAATACCATGACGAATGTCAAGGACATACAAATAAATGTATGTGAATATATTTTGCAAAATATGAACAATAACATTAATTTAACTACTAAACACTACAAAAATCCATTCTTAAAGTAAGTTATTCTTTTTTTATCACTTCACTTACTTTTTATTTGTTATTCATTGTATGCCACAAAATATTGTTTTAAATTTTTAGCCTATTTTCATTTATGAAAAAATAGGCTTATGAGATCATGTGTGTGTGTGCATATATATCACCCCCGCTAATAAAATCTAAACAGCTGGAGTGATTTCAATGAAACTCAGTAATATCATAGTACTCTTTTGGGCGACCCCGACAGTTCCCTTCAAATTTTATTACGTTTTACCAATCCAACATGGCGGTACGGTGATAAAGGGCACTACTAGAGGTTCACCTAAGTGACTTTCAAAAACCTGTTAAGTACAAAACGAACATGGCAGCCAAGCGAAGTTGAAACATTTAAATAACCTTTCTCGCGATTTAACCATCCGAGTGCAATGAAACTTCAATTGTTTACATATCCTCAAGATGGCAGCTGTGCAAAATTTAAAAATTAAGTTCTTATTTTTTGTGTCCTAATCATGTGATCGAAGTCAACGTCTGAATAATGAACCTAAGCAAAAAATATCATCTAATAGTTCATAACTCTATGGCCTACATATATAAAAATCCAACATAGCGACCATCCAAAATATTTAGATGGTTCTCAATATCTATTAATCTATGACAGTAATCAGACTGAAATTTCATATGTTGATAGAGGCAATAAACACAAGTTCACCTATGGGACTTTCAATAACCTGGTGAGCACAAATCCAAGGTTGACGGCGATGCAAAATGTAAATATTTAAATGGACGTTTCTCGCGATTTAATCATCCGAGCACAGTGAATGGTAAATGCGTATACACATTTTAATCTACTGGCATCTAATATATTTCAATTGTTTCCATAACCACAAGATGGCGGCTGTGCAAAATTTTAAAATCTCCTTTTAATTTCTTGTGTCCTAATCATGCGATTGAAGTTTAAATAATACACCTAAGTTACACAATAATCATGTAATAGTGTTGTTGTTTGAGTCTTCAGTCTTTTGACTGGTTTGATGCAGCTCTGCAAGCCTCCCTGTCCTGAGCTAATCGTTTCATCTCTACATAGCTACCACACCCTACATCCGAGGCAATCTGTTTAACATATTCTAACCTTGGTCTACCCCTGCAGTTCTTGTCCTCGACCCTTCCTTCCATAACTAAGCTTGCTATTCCTGGGTGTCTTAGCAGGTGTCCTACCAACCTATCTCCTCTCTTCATTAGCAGTCGCCAGAAACATCTCTCCTCTCCCACTAGTCTTAATACCTCTTCGTTTGAATTCCTATCTACCCATCTGATCTTCATCATCTCCTGTAACACCACATTTCAAACTCTTCAATTCTCCTCTATTCTGCTGCACCAATAGTCCAAGTTTCACTTCTATAGAGTGCCACGCTCCAGACAAAGGCCTTCAAAAATGACTTCCTAACACCTAAATCTATGTAAATTTATGTAATAGTACATAACTCTAGGGCCTACATATATAATAGTACATTATGCAACGAGCCTATAATGGCTATAATTAATTTCCATACGAGTGTCTTAATTACCATTATAGGCGAGTTGCATACAACTGTTTATGTTCGACGATAATTACAACTTTATTATATGTTTTAACATAAATATTCATAAATATCTGTTGAGATTGTCACTAGAATTTTGTGATTGGGTGCTGCACAGGGTAGGATATCTCTGATGTCCAAGCTCACTGACCGACCGACGCATGCGCTCTGTGAGCTTCAATGCCGTATGTGCAGATTGAGCATCAGTATTCAGTTAAAATGTCACCGAAATCGTTTGAAAACAACCCGATGTGTAGAAATTGGATTTAAGGATATTAAGGTACAGTGTCTCATATTCACCAGTTTATTTACGAGAACATTATGGACGGTGCACTTTCGGTAATTTATATAGACATGTTGGATTTTGAGCGTACGCGTGAAGGTATCGTTACCTAATTGGTCAATGAACGAGCTCTGATTGGCTGGAGAAACTGTATCATAATGAAAAAGAGTGTTATAATGACCATCATTATGATACAGTTTCCTGACACATAATAGTGGGGGTCGAACATAAAAATCCATATATAAATCATGGCAACCATCCGAAATATTTAGACCGTTGTCAATATCTGCGAATCTATTAAAGCACTCAAACTGTAATTTTGTATGTTGATAGTCGCAATTAACATACTGTAAGTAGGATATATGAAAATAGGCTTTAGTTCTTCACGGAACTACTTGTTAAACTTGAAGCTTCTCCTGATGTTTCGCAAAAGTTATTTGTATTGGCTGAAGCTTTGCCAATTGCCACATAATTAAAATTCACTGTATCAGCTGGAGATATATCTGATCTACTGTAGCTTACATTACACAGTTCTAGGAATATTCGACATCATATTGGTCCGTATTGACTGACTACTAATTATACATTTCCATCTATTCAATACAATTTATTGATAAATTAACTTGTTTCAACCTTGGCACATGTTTCGAGCTTAATAATTAGCTCTTCTTCAGCCAGGTGCACTCATCTCTACTTAGTATAAAACAAAGTCCCCGATTCTTGGATGTTACGGGTAAATTCGAGAACCACTGGATGGATTTTGATGCGGTGTTCACAATTCTGTCAAGGAAATCTCGAGGATGATTTCTGTAGAAAATAATTTATTTATAATCAGAGGAAGCCGAGCAGTAACGATTTCAGTGGAAAAGTCGAAAAAAAAAACTGGCGTCCGAGTGCTTTGTAAGCTTACGCTGGGCAAACCATTAAAAATATCTAAATACTATGAGTGTAAGAATTGTTCAGCATGAAAAGTTGTACAAAAAAGTCAGTGAGAGCTTATGTCCATCTTCAATACATCGCCCTCTATAAGTGTTTTTTCGATTTAATTTCTTCCAACGGTGGCCATTCAACTACTGAAGCGACAGTTTACGAGCTAACTAAGGGCGAGTCTATCATCCCTGTTTCAGCCTAGCTAGCGGGCGAACCTATTGCTCCAGATACAGCCACCAGCAAACCGTTGAGTTATGACTTCTGAGAAGGGTGGTTGTGTTTGGAGTTTCCCTGGAAGTGCAACTCGGGTTTTCTTCATTTCACCTGTGAAACACAGTCAAGTTAGGATTGGATGGAAGGTGGATTTGAGTTTCATTCACCTCGCCATTCCCTGGAAGTGCAACTCTCATTTCGCCTGTGAACTTTTCGTTCCGCAAAATTCACAGTCAAGTTAAGACTGGACGGAAGGGGGATTTGTGTTTCATGCTCCTCGCCATTCTTAAATTATGTCTGACAAGAATTTGTTGCACATGCATCTCCATGATAATATAATTAATAGTCCAGTCAGTGATTTTAACCCATCATGCCGAGACGTAAAATGGATATTGGTTGTTGTTCATTGACATCGAAAAAAAAAAAAAAAAGCTTTTCACGTAATGCATTCATAACTGATCCCGGGCGAAGCCGGGTCGGGTTGCTAGTTATATTATAAAAACACACAGTTCATAATGAAATACCTCTTAAAATGTCCATTAAAACCGACATATAGTAAAACTTAGCATGCCTATAGTAAAAAATTAACATTATCTAATTACACAGAAGACACATATTGTTTATCAATAAAATTTTCTAGTTTTAATGGACATATTAAGATGCATTTGATCATGAACTATGTGTTTTTTAAATGAGTGTTTTTATAATATAATGAGTGCACCTGGCTGAAGAAGAGCTAATTGTTAAGCTCAAAACATGTCCCAAGGTTGAAACAAGTTAATTTATCAATAAATTGTATTGAATAGACGGAAATTTATAATTACTAGTCAAATAGGATTACACAATTCCTCAAAATTTGAATTTCTTCAAAACTTGTGCATCTCAAGGTCCAGGTCTATTTTTATTATAAACATTGGTACCTGACTCAAAGGGATGCTTGCTATTGTTACAGCCACATACTTAAGAAATCTTTCTTTGCTCAAAAACAATTTATGTGCATGACTGTAAACTTGTCCGGTGTTGCCATATTTTCTGTCACTGAAATTCTATATATTTTTGCTCCTAGGAATAAAATATATACCAATGTCAGAAATATGGAAAGTAAATTTGTTTGATTTTCATAGAGGACAACATAAGGTAAACAGATAGGTTTAAAAAATATGTCTAATCTGAGTAATAAAGAAATATTTAAATACATATAAATATAGCCCTGCGTAGATAAACAAAACGTTTTCAGTATCTGCTGACATCTCTATATATGGAGGGTCCAATAAATAAAATCCCTAAGTCCATTTTTTGACAAATGGAGTTAATGCATGTATCCAGACCAAAATTTCCCGCTCTTTTCAAATCTCCAATCAGTTTCAATGATAAATAACTCTAAGTCTCTGTAACTTGCATATGTATCATTCGTACTTTCTAGTAATTAAATTTAAGAAATCCCTAAGTCCAAAGAAATCACTAAGTCCACTCAATGCAGCAAAATAAATCCCCAAGTCCACTCAATGTAGAAAAATAAATCCCCAAGTCCACTCAATGTAGCAAAATAAATCCCTAAGTCCGCTCAAGGCAACGAAAGAAATCCCTAAGTCCACTGGTATATTTTGATGTTGTGTTTGTGCAAAAATCCCTCACAGGTAGTTCTGAAGATCCTAGGAAAGAGGAAAGAATCATTCCTGTCCTACACTATCAGTAAATGTACACGGGCATATTAAAGCAGAGTTGGCCAGGTATATCGAACTGTCGTCGGGTCGTTTTCCAAGCAGGGGGAAAGACGCAATTATCTGAAGAGACCAACGGAACAGGCTTTAAGGAGGTGTCACTGTATAGATATGGTGTATCTAAGAATAGCCTGCTGAATTCGAGACCCAAGCAGAAGTACAGAACGTACTTGCCATTGAAGGAGGGAAAGGTGAAGGACTTAAAACACATGCTCCAGTATGTGCCAGTAAGTGACAGATTGTTTTATAGCAGTGTGTTTCAAACTACTGACTCCAGTCTTGATAGTTCTGATGAAATGGGTGATGTGGATGAATACGAGTGACATTTGAAGCCCAAAAATTAACAGGAAAACATTATACAAACCAAAAAATCACTATGTCCATGAGTGTATTTTGCATTTTATAAACTACATTTCACTACTAATAAGAGCTTTTAGTTATTTTAAATAATAGTTGATATGTATATTTCCATGTAACAGAAAATTGGATTACAGAAGTAAAAAATTTAGATTTTGTGTAAGTTTGAAACTTTGTATTTCAATTCCTGAAAAGTTGAAAAAACGGACTTAGGGATTTTATTTATTGGACCCTCCATATATAAAAATGAAAGTTTGTCTGTTTTTTCTGAATTTCTACGGAAATTTGCGTTATTAACGCTTTTCAGACTGTTTTATGACGGATGCGTGCGAAAATAATTTTTTTGCCTGTCTGTCATCAGTCGGTCTGTTTGTCTGTGGACAACTTTGTTCCCTTATAACTCGAGAACGGCTGGGTGGATCAACGTAAAATTTGGTACAGATATCCATCAGAGGCACGACACCAATCATTGATGTAACTCTTCTTTGTACCTCTCATAAAAGGGGGCCTAATCCCTCAAAATACATTCTGAAATAGGCGTAGAAGGGCGAGACAAAGCTAATTTTCAGCGCCTCAATGTGAGAAACGAAACTCGGGAGGCCCTGGAGGGCCCCCGAAAACCACATTTTAAGGCCCTAGAACCAATAGTTTTTGAGATATTCCCAGAAAACTAAATTCATTTAATAAAATAATTATTTATCGTATGGCTTCTAGTGCCTGGAGTGTCCAAGGACATGTTCGGCTCGCCGGAGTTTGTAGCTGCTACAAGTTCCGTTCAATTTCAAGTAGTTCCAACTTTCGCTACCAGATGACTTCGTAGTTCCGCCCCTTAAAACAACAATATCTATCTACCAGATATCAATGATACCTAGTGGTGAACGTTGGAAAGAATGCAAGCCGGTAACCATGGCAACAGAATCTCACAGGTCCATATATTTCTGTAAGTCGTAATGCAATTCCAATTACTACATTACTGTGAAAGTTTGCAAACGGCTATAATGTTATCACGGGATCAAATTAACCCGTAAAATTCATCAATACATATAATGCGCTTAAGGGGGTCAAGGGGTACTCTAGAATGTTTTCATGCGATTTACATGTGCGGGTGTGGTACTGAAGGTCTATTAAATCCCTATCCCTATATTATTATATAATAATAATTATTATTATATTATGGCGTACAAGGACGAGACAAAGCTCATTTTCAGCCCCTCAGTGTCGCAAACAAAACTCGGGGGCCCTATAGGGTCACCGAAAACTACATTTTGAGGCTCTAAAACCAACAGTTTCTGAGTTAATCCAAGAAAACTAATTTTATTTAATAAACTAATCAAGGAATGCAAGCAGGTAACCATGACAACAATATCTCAAGAGGTGTCATCCAACTTTCCATCTCTTTCTGTAAGAAGCAATGCCACTCCATTTCTTACATTTCTGTGAAAGTTTGCAAATGGCTATAATGTTATCACGGGACCAACTAAGACTGTAAAATTCATCAATGCGCTTAAGTCTAGGGGTACCCTAGAATTTTTTCACGCGACTTACACATGTGATATGTTGTACAGAAGGTCTATTATATCTCCAAACAGAAACATTATTTTCAAAAACTCCTGAATTGAAATAGCATTTTTGTGGCTTTTAGGAATTTGGGCCATTGGAGGCTAAAAACTGAATTTTCGTGCACCACAAGCCTTTATAAATTTATTAAAGGGGTCTTCCTGTGGACTTTACAGAACGGTGAGGGTCAGTTTTTATGTGACGTGTATTGCGTATCGTCTATGAGGTTTTCAATTTTATTTTCACGTCAGGAATTACATGTTAGGTGAATTTAGTTTCAGAGCACATTTCAACTAATCATTTCTGTTGTTGTCGACAAACGGGTTCATCGTAAGGATGCTTTTGTTTGAGTTAGTTAGTTATTGTTGTTTTAAAGGGCGGAACTACGAGGTCATCTGCCCCTTGATTTTGCTTGATACTGTGTGGTTAATATATCCATATTTGGACATCTGGGTGATATGTTGTAGTCAATAGAGTTAGTTTGCCTCGTGGCAAATGCTCTCGCATATATACTAGCAGGTACCCGCGGCTTCCCTCGCGATCAAGACAATGGGGACTATGCATTATTGGCTATTGCTGATAATTGGTCTATTCTATTGCAGCAATCGCGGCTACAGGTGGGTCCATTCTAATTCGGAAAATTCTGATATATACCGTATTTTTTTTATTTTATTTTTTATTTTTACAACATGCCCCATTACAATGTAGTAATACTACATGCTTAATTATTACTTATTAATCATTTCAGATTAAAACTATACAATTTATATTGTAAATATTTTATATCTATGGCCTGTTAAATGAAATTTGTGACACTAAAATGATTAACAGTTAAGAAAATATAAATAAAAATTATCTATTTAGTATTTCAAATGAGATAGAGTTTACAAGAGTAAAGAATTCCCTAAGGTAGTTTCTAGCAAGTTCATCTTTCTTTATAGGCCAGTTGTCTGATCTTAAAACATGTGCTATTAATATACCTCTTTCTTTCCCTAATAACTTACACTCATATAGTAAGTGATCTACAGTCTGGTGACCGTTATTGCATATACATGTTGGACTATCTATAATTTTAAATCTGAATAAGTATGATTTAATATTGCCGTGTCCTGTTGTCATAACTGTAAAATTGGGCGTTATGTTCATTTTCAATTTTAGTCTGTCCTGTACACTGGGGAAAAATGATTTTGTAATTTCGCCCTTGGATGTATTGTCCCATTCATTCTGCCACTTTCTCAAACTAAACACACTTAATTCTTTTAGCATATTACTTTTTGGAATTCTATTATAGCACTCACTTAAACCGCTTTGTGCTGCTTCTTTAGCCAGCTGGTCCGCTAATTCATTTCCCTCATTTCCGTTATGCGCCTTAACCCAACTGAAGATAATCACCCAATTCTGTTTCTCCATTTCAATTGCTTTTCTTCTAATTTTCTCTATGAGAAATGTATGGTTTTTGTAGTTTTTAAGTGCATCTATTGTAATTTGGCTGTCTGTGAAAATGAGTGCGGTTCTCTGCTCCGTGTCCATGCATTCTAGATGTTGCAATGCCTTAAAGATAGCTAGCTGTTCTGCTTGATTATTAGAACATCGTTTGTCTAGTTTATATTGCAGCTGTTGAATGAACTCGTTTCCATTGTATATGGCAATTCCTGATCCTACTCCATCCTCACTTTTACTTCCATCAGTGTAAACATTGAAAGAATGCATCTGTTCATAATTTACGTCAATAATTTTAACAATGTCAGCAGGGTGAGACCATTGATTTACTTCCATGTCCATGTCAATTGAGCGCTCTTCTTTACTATTAACTTTAATAAGATCGTAGTATGCTACCGTCTCCTCAATTTGAATATTAATTGGAATTAATCCTGTTATCACACAGAGAGCTTCATTAGATACAGTGCGATAAGCTTTAGCTATTCTGATATTTATCAGCCTTTGGACTCTTATCAATTTTACTTTATAGCAAGTTTTCTCTATAACCTTTCTCCATACCGGTGCTCCATACAAAATGAGAGGTAAGATTCCACCTTTGTATATTACCTTCAGAGCTGTATGCTTTAAACCCCAGTTTAGCTTTGCAAATCTTGAGAGACTAAATATCAGTTTCCTACATTTTTCAGTCATATAGTTAATGTGCTCTCTAAATGTAAGTTTGTGGTCGAAAATAATTCCAAGATATTTAACGGTGTCCACCTGATCTAAGCTTTTGTAATTAAGATAAATTTTAATCTCTTTTTCTTCTTTTCTTTTTCTTCTCGACAAGACCATAACTTTTGATTTCTGTTCATTAAATCTGATCTTATTGAGTTTAGCCCAAATTGAAATTTTGTCCATTTCTATATTAGTATAATTTTCTGCCTCTTTAATAGATGTTGCTTTAACAAGCAGTAATACGTCATCTGCAAATGCAACTACCTTCGTGCGATTTGTATACTGCAATGTAAGAAGAGAATTATATTGTATATTCCAGAAACCAGGACCACAGCATGAACCTTGTGGACAACCTTTAGTAAGTCTTCTCTCAGTGTTGTTGCTAGTAATGGACATGAAAGCTGTTCTTCCTTGGAAATAGTCTTGAGAGAGATTGTATAGATTTCTAGGGCATTCCATATCTTTTAGTCCTTTTAGAATAGCAGGCCACCAAGCGGCGTCAAAAGCACCTTTAACGTCCAAGCTGGTCATAATTATTACGTTCCCTTTTTCTAATTCCGGTTCTATAAATTGCTTCACTTCCATTGCTGCGTCGATTGTGCTCTTCTGTGGTGTAAATCCAAATTGATTATTATTCATTAATTTATTTTTGTACATATGATGCATTATTCTACTAATCAATAACTTCTCCAGTACCTTGCCCTCTAGATTCAACAAGCTAATTGGTCTAAATTTCGATGGATCTGTACTCTTTTCTTTTCCTGGTTTAAGTATGAGAACTATTTTTGCTCTCTTCCAAATTTTAGGGAAGCATCCTCTTTTGAGACATTCATTATATATTGACGTTAAAAACTTAGGAAAATTATTGAAAGTTCGTAGGAGTATTTCCATAGTTATTCCATCTTCGCCTGGTGCTTTCTTTGGATTGAAGCTACTAATGGTTTGACGAATCTCCTCCTCGGTGAAATATCTATCATCGCAAGTATTAATTAATTCATTAATTAACCTCCTTATGTTTTTATGGTGATCTGTATCTTCTTCTTCTCTATCTTCCGGAATAAGATAATCCATAATATATTCTATAGTGTCTTCCATATTTAATGTTGTCGTTCCGTCAGGTTTCTGAAGAGTTGACATGAGAATGCTGTTCCTTATTTTTCCTGAAGCCAATTTATACACTTCATTCCAAGGATTTACAGATGATGTTGTGGTACAGTATTGTTTCCAGGAGTCAAATTTCTCTTTTCTGATAGCTGCTTGGTACTTCCTCTTCTCAACAAAATACGCTTGCTTACGGATCTCTCTGAGTTCGTCATTATTTTTGGTTTTTTGGAATCTCCGTCTTAAGGCTGCCGTTCTTTTCCTAAGTATAGTAAGGGCATCAGTCCACCATGGAACTGATTTCTTCCTTTCTGACATATTTGGTCCCTTAAGTGTTATAAATGTTTGCCTACAAGTTGAATGTAATATCTCAGCAAATTTGTTAACAATAGATTCTAATTCTACTTCTCTTTCCACACTCTGGGACAGAAACTGATCTAATTCCTTCATGTCTCCAATATAATTAGCCTGGTTAAAATTTCTAGAAAGATTTTTGGCGAGGTTATTATCAAATTCTTTATATTTATCGCCTTTCACTTTGAACCTTACACCTTGAAAACTACACTCTTGCTTGTTAGGTATCGGTATTTCAGTCCTGATTTCAAATTTTATAATGTGATGATCTGAACAACTCTCCTCTTCGCTAATATTCCATGCCTGCATTACTGCCAGAAGTTGATCATTAACTATAGTAAGATCATTATTGCTAGAACCTCTGCTGCTTTGAAATGTAGTTCTTTCACTATCTTCATTGATTATATGAAGTGATTTACTAGCAATATATTCTTCTAATATTCTACCTCTTGAATTCGTTAGCACATCGTGCCATGTTGTTGATCTGGCATTACTGTCCATAGCTATAATGACCCCGGCTCCGTTAGTAAATTTTAAAAGCTGGTCTATTTTCTTTAATTCTTCTTCTAATGGAAGACTATAATCTAAATATACACTTGCTGTGAAGAACTGAAATTTTCCGAATATTATTTGCATGACAACAATATCTTCGTCTGATAATTGTTCAATAAGTAAAGCGTCTATACCCCTATTTGTAATTACTATGCCAGCTCTGCTCTTTTCATTACCAGAAGTAAATGTACGATATCGTTTAGAAATGCCTGCAGTTTGGTTGTTGTACGTATATGGTTCCTGAATAAATATTATGTCCGATGAATTTATCTCAATGATCTTCATTAAGTTGGCTGTTGCAGCCCTTGAATGCTGTAGATTTATTTGAATACAATTTATGTAAGTTCCTCGATTTGATGTCATATATGTTGATATTGTAGAATAAACATTAATAATCTATATTCATCATGTACCTTGTTAAAACAGCACGCAAACTAGGGCAACTTTTGTGTAAAGAAGAATGCTTCACACATATATTTTCTTTCTTATTATACTTATTATAATTGATGCAGTTAATACAACGATGTTCATTTTCAGGAGCTGTACAATCTTTCATTTTATGATTACCTGCACATAAAGGGCAGGTTTCATCGCCATTACATGCTTGATACCGGTGATTGTACCTGCTGCATTTGTAGCATCTATTAGCAACTAGATAATCTGCCACATTACAAATTACCCATCCAACCTTTAATTTCGTATGAAGTAATTGTCTTCGAGTTTGTGGACCTACTTCTATGATTAAATTACTAATATTTTTTCGTGTCTTGAAACTGAACTTGGAAACAATATCATCTTCTTTTAAATTTAGTTCAGGATTTTGTGTTCTGATTGTCTCAGAAGCATTTTCCACCGTAATATTATCTGGTATATCATATACAATCATTCGAGGTTTCCGTAATTTATGTACCTGTACATCAACGTGTTGACCACATTCTGTGTTAATTGCCTCGTTTAAAACGTCAATTTCTCGTTTGCTACCAGTTTCCAGTAAAACTCTACCATCTCTAAGTGTTTTCATTGCATTAATCCCTACTTTCATTTCAGTTGGGTTTATCTTACTTTTAATGCGAGTTTTAATTTGCTCAGCAGTTTCGGTGGCCTTGGATTTCAAGAACAATTTATATTTCTTCTCTGTAACTCCCTTCACTACCTCCGAGTACAAGTTCCGAATGTCGCCACCAGACTGGGAAGTTTGTTGCGCATTCGTTAATAGTAACGACTGCTGTATACCGACAGATATATATACCGTATATATATTGATATGAGCAGCAAAGTGGGAATTTTATAGAGTCGTGAAAGTCTGCAGGGTAGGATTTTACATTATGTGAATACATTTGAAAATTTTGTTTTTGGTTTTGCTATCTTCTACTGAGACATAACGATTTTGTTGTCCGGATACTCGCGAGCACGTCACATACAGTTGCGCGTTGGAAAAAATGGTTTTGTCTAAATGTACACCAGCCGCTGTTAAGTGTGTGTCATTGCGCTTTGTTAATAGAAATTGTGAATATTGTTTGAAGAGGGAACTGCACTCTTGCACATTGGAATGGCAAATCTATCGGAATATGGGGAATTAAAAAGTATTTTTCCAAGAGAGAAGACTGCTGTGGTATGGGCATGTTATGCGTCGGGATAATAACTATGTAGGAAGGAGAGCGATGTCTCTGGTTGTGGATGGGACGAGGAATAGAGGCAGACCTCGAAGAAGATGGACTGACAATATCCATGAAGACCTAATGGAGAAGCAGTTAAGGGACGACGATGTGTGGGACAGAATAAAATGGAAAAGACTTGCCAGAAACATCGACCCCACTTGAAGTGGGATAAGATGATGAAGAAGAAGAAAAAGTATTTTTCCTTAAGCTATTTCGGGTGTAATTTTGCCATACTTATTGATGATTTGAACGTCAACATATCGCTATTAATAGACCTATAGTAAAATATCTCTCACCTTGGCCACTGATGTACATTATGCAGTCTCTTCCAGTGTTACATCCCAGGGATTGAAATTCTCAAACAACCCTTTTGCCTCACATGCCTCTCTAAGTAATTAAAATTCCTGATTGTTGTTGTTGTTTGAGTTTTCAGTTTTTAACAGGTTTGATGCAGCCCTCCATGCCTCCCTCTCGTGAGCTAATCGTTTCATCTCTACATAGCTACCACACCCTACATCCGAGGCAATCTGTTTAACCCTGGTCTACCCCTACAGTTCTTGTCCTCGACCCTCCCACCCATAACTAAGCTTGCTATTCCTGGTTGTCTTAATATGTGTCCTACCAACATATCTCTTCTCTTCATTAGCAGTCGCCAGAAACATCTCTACTCTCCCACTCGTCTTAATACCTCTTCATTTGTTACCCTATCTACCCATCTCATCTTCATCATTCTCCTGTATCACCACATTTCAAACGCTTCAATTCTCCTCTTTTCTGCTGCACCATTAGTCCAAGTTTCACTTCCTTATAGTGTTACGCTCCAGACAAAGGCTTACAAAAATGACTTCCTAATACCTAAATGTATGTTCGATGTCAACAGATTCCTTTTCTGTAGAAATGCTTTCCTTTCCTGAGCCAACCTACTTTTTATATCCTCTTTGCTTCGTCCATCACTTGATATTTTGCTTCCAACCAACAGAAGTCTCCTGATTCCCGTAGCGTTTCATCTGCCAATTTGATGTCCATAGAGGTTTCTGATTTATTTCAGGTGCATTCCAATAATTTTGTTTTCCAACCCCTCCTCCACGTGGTGGGAGACGGGCAATGGCTTGAAGTAGGGGATTGCCTGTAGGGGTGAAGTACAGTGGGGACTTTGTGTGCCCCGGGACCGCTGCGGTAGCTGTGAAGGCTATATGGGAACCCTGAAAAGTGACGGCTGACGGGGCTCTGGTGAAGCTACGATAGGCCTAGCAAGCCAGTAGTGGATATCATATTTGCTATCAAAACAGGAACAGGCCTCGGAAAGGACGGATGCAAACGACGACGACCCGGATATGCTAATGGACTACGAGTTGGGACATTAAACATACAGACACTGACAGGAAAGGTGGAGGAGATTGTAGATGTGATGGAGAGAAGAAAACTGGATGTACTGGGCTTGGCAGAAACAAGATGGAAAGGAGAAGGTCGCAGAGAACTGAGGAAAGGGTACCGGTTGTACTGGAGTGGGAACAGTGAAGGAAGGAGCAGCGGAGTAGGAGTAGTTGTGAGAGATGGAATGAAGGAAGAGGTAAAGGGAATAAGTGACAGGATCATGAAGATCAGAGTAACTGTAAAGGGAACAAGCCTGGAGATAGCCCAGGTATATGCCCCTCAAGTTGGATGTATAGCTCAAGAGAAGGAAGACTTTGAGGAGGAGCTACAACAGCAGTTGAATGGTCAGAGCATCATTGTCATGGAAGATTTGAATGCACATGTAGGAAGTGAAAGGCAAGGATATGAAAATGTATTGGGAGCAGAAGGATGGGGTAGCAGGAATGAAGAAGGGAGAAAGTTGCTGGATTTTTGTAAGAGAAACGGTTTAGTGGTAGGCAACTCCTGGTTCCGGAAGAAAGAAACCCACAAGGTAACGTGGTACAGCAGTGATTTAACAAAGAAATCTTTGGTAGATTACATGCTGTACGACTGGGAAATGAAGAGAAGTGTCAGAGATATAAAGGTAATACCATCAGAGACCTTAGATAGCGACCACAGAATACTTGTAATGAACCTGGGAGTTGTTAAGGATAGCAAGAGGACAGAGTACCAGGAAAGGAGAATCAAAGTATGGAAACTCAAGGAAAAGGAAGTCAAGGAAGAATTCCAGAAGATAATAAGGGAAAGGATGCCAACAGACAATCCTAAAACAGGGGAAGAGGAATGGAAGCAATTCAAAAAAACAATGGTGGAAGCTGCAGTGGCAGTATGTGGAAGAACAAGCAACAGAAAGCGGTGTAAAGAGACACCATGGTGGAATGAGAGAGTAAAAGAAGCTGTGGGAAGGAAGAACAAGGCTTTCAGAGTGTGGTTCCAGGAAAGAACTGACCTGGCAAGGGAAGATTATAAGATAAAGAAGAAAGAGGCAAACAAGATTGTCGCAGAGGAGAGGAAGAAGTGGATGGTAAAGTGGACAGAGATGATGGAGGAAGACAGCAGAGGAAATAAGAAAGTACTTTATGGGATGGTCAAAAGTAAGAGAAGAGGTCTGCGAGAGGATGTGATAATGGTGGACACAAACGGAAATGAGGTACACAACAAAGAGACACTCAAGACGGTGTGGAAAGAGTACTTTGAGGATTTGCTGAATCCAAATGGTCATAGGGAGGAAGACAATGCATTGGAAGATGGAGAAGATAACACAGGAATGGAAAAGGACCTGACTTGGAGAGAACTGGAGATGGCTATAGACAAGATGAAAAGAGGAAGGGCACCGGGTGTGGATGAAGTGAGTGTTGAAATGGTGAAGGCAGCAGGGGAGGTTGGGAAACAGTGGCTGTACCGTGTGATGAGGGTGATATGGAAGGAGAAAAAGACCCCAGAAGATGGAAGAAAGGATTAATTGTCCCAATATTTAAGAAAGGAAGCAGAAAGGAGTGCAGAAATTACAGGGGAGTCACACTCATACCTCACTGTGCCAAGATATATGAAAAGATATTAGAAAGTAGAATACGAGCCAAAGTGGAGAGAAAATTGAGAGAGGAGCAGTATGGATTCAGACCTGGGAGATCAACCGTGGATCTCATATTTTCAGTGAGACAGCTCCAGGCACACCACTATGAATTTGGAGAGGATCTGTTGATGGCCTTCCTGGACATCGAAAAGGCCTATGATAGTGTGGGTAGGGAGAAGGTTTGGAAAGCAATGGAAAACATGGGAGTGGAAAAAGGGACTGTAGGCAGAGTGAAGGAGATGTATTGTGGAAGTGTGAGTTGTGTGAAAGTTGGAGGGGAAAGTACAGACTGGTTCAGACAAATGAGTAGCCTGAAACAGGGTAGTGCGCTGTCACCCCTTCTCTTTATTGTGGTTATGGACGAGGTAATGACACGGATAGCAGGAAAGATAGGAGAAGATAAGATGAAAGCAATGGTGTTTGCAGATGATCTCATGGTCTGGGGAAACAAGGAGGAGGAAATTCAGGAGCAACTGAAGGCTTGGGAAGAATCAGTGGGAGAGTACGGATGGAAGTTCAACATCACTAAATGTGAGATCCTGTTAACGACCAGGAAAAAGGACAGACCAATGAGTGGGATAACACTTGGAGGTGGACAGCTGAAGAAGGTGGAAAGTCTCAAGTACTTGGGAAGTATAGTGGAGGAAAATGGGAGAAATGACAAAGAGATTACGGAACGTGGCAGACAGGCAGACACATTTCTGAGAAGCATTAGGAACTTAGTGTGGAATAAAGATGTCCCACAAAAAAGCAAGGAAGTGTTATACAGAAGCTACTATATCCCGATACTGACCTATGCTTCAGAAACGTGGACAATGAAGAAAAGAGACATAAGCAGAATACAGGCAGGTGAAATGAAGTTCCTGCGAAGTAGGATCGGAGTAACAAGAAGAGACAGGTTGAGGAATGAAAAGGTCAGGGAAATGGTGAAGGAGGAGCCCTTGCAAGGTAGGATTGAGACATCAAGACTGAGGTGGTACGGACACTTAAAGAGAATGGATGAGAAGAGGATTTCCAAGAGGATACATGAGATGCAGATGCAGAAGAAACGACCAAGGGGAAGACCAAGAGATAGATGGCTGAAAGGAGTGGAGGAATGTGTCAAGAAGAGAGGCGAGGACAGGACCAGAGTGTCAGCGGAGAGGTGGTGGGAAGAAAGGACTAAGTGGCGAGGCTTATGTTCCAAACAGACCCAGCCTGGGGCTGGAAACTGTACAAGATGATGATGATGATGATTTTCATCAGGAATTCTTTCCTCAAGACGGAGTCCATACCATTCAAAAACTCGTTCAAATCCTCTGGCGTATTGGCCAAGATGACGATGTCATCAGCAAATCTCAGAGATGAAATTATTTCTCCTTGAATCTTCACTCCCACTCTAAATTTTTCTTCAATTTCCTGATTATTGTGATTTTTGAGATCTTGGAAATGCGTTGCCCTCGCACATGGTGTAGATGCATTGTCAAAGGAAAACATTCCATGTTACGAACATGGGCCACATAACCTGTACCAAAAGCTTCTGCAGATTTAACACAAGGCCTATTCTGAACAGCAGTTCCTTGAACTCAGATTTGCCAACATTTTATTGTATCTTTCCATGTGGTATATCTCTGTACCTCGACATACAGAAGAGTGCTTTAAAAATAATGTCTTGTGTAAATTTTGGAAAAGGTAATGAGTGTGGTTTTTGCCGGAGTGGGTACTTGCTCGTAGAAATTCTTTTCAGTAAAATAGACTGGTTCACAATTTTGTAAGTGCACATTGAGGTATATGACGGCGGGATGCCTTAAGTGTTACGGAAACGGCAATAGCCGCCACAGAGCTTCGTTGCTACTGAAATAACGACCAGACTGATATTTGTACTTAACTATACGGGATTTGTGAGCCCAGTGTTTATGAAATTGAACGTAGCTATATTGCTGCCTTTATTTAGTAGCTGGAGTGTTCAAACATTAAAGGTGGTATTAGAAGGCACTTCCCCTATTTTTTTACCCCTGGCACTACAGCCCATGAAGGGCCTAGGCCTATCATGCGACCGCTTCCCAGCCATTTGGCCTGCAGATATTGTGGTGACGCGTGGTCAGTGCATCGTGTCCCCTCGGCCATTAATCTTGTTCTTCGTGACCGGGGCGCTGCCTCACTATCAGACAGCTGCTCAAATGCCCTCACGAATCTGAGTGCACCCCGTTGCAGCCCTCACGTCAGTGTCTAAAATCTCTGACGGAGCCGGGAATCGAACCTGGGGCCTCCGGATGAGAGGCAGGCGTGCTACCCTGTTCTTATTGTGTTTATATATATCTTGAAAAAGATAATAAATGGATTGGCATTGCCTCCTACAGGGATATATAGAAAATCGGATGTCATACCTTGAAGTAGTGTTGCCATGGAAACGGACTTGCGATTAGTTCATCAATCAGAGCGAAGATAGTTTTCTGGGAATAACATTGAAACTGTTGGTTTTAGGGCCTTGAAATGTAGTTTTCAGTGTTCTGTAGGGACATACCGAGTATTGTTTCTTGCATCGAGGGGCGTAAAATGAGCTTTGTCCGGTCTTTATGCTGCAACTTCGATATTTTGTCCCGGTTGAGTATTTTTGGTGACTTTTCAGTTATGTTGCCCGTTCCACGGGAAGAATTATTTATTTCCAGACGAAAGGCAGCCTATATGTCATCCCAGGGTATAAGCTGTCTCCATTTCAAATTTCAACCAAATCCGTCCAGCCGTTTTAGTGTCAAGAGGTAACAAACTAACACACAAACACACACACAGACTTTCACAATTATAATATATATAGGGATATACTAAATACACCTATCTATAAATATGATTGTTTATTCAATTTTCAATTTTGTTTCTTTTATGCGTTTTGGTATGTTTTTTGACGGATGCAATCAAAAAGTGGATTTGTCTATCTGTTCTTTCTGTGTATCTTTATGTATGGCTATTATAATTCGTGTTTGGATGCTTGGAGCATCGTAAAATTAGGTATGTTATCCATGGGAGTCAATACACCACGGAGGGGAAGTAAAGCCGGCAGTCCCATGTCATAGATTTATGGCATGTTACAGAATCTTCCACTAATTATACCTGTGTGAAGCTAAATTGTATAGGTTAAGAATGTAAACAACGCTCTTAGGTTCCTACGTTCGTTGGCAAAAGCCGCCTATGGTGGCGTCTGTTAGCTAGGTTCTGAATTAGTAGTCGTTGACGGTGGCATTTGGCAGCAAAAGTAGGAACTATTTGAAAAATTCAAAAGTCTGCAGTCCTTACTTGAATTCAAAAAGAGATAACACACACTAATACAGTCATCACAATTAACACCGGTTATCAGACAGATTGTACACACACCCAAAGTACACGGGGCTACATGACCGTGTTGTCGGAGCCCCTTAAACTTAAGAACCAACCAACCTAACCTTTGCAACAGTAGCTCAATTGATAACGTCTGGTTATTCATACCAAAGACCGTTCGAAGAACTTCTGCTAGTTACAATAATTAGATAAAGCATTTAGTATTAAAGCAACACCTTTAGACATTTGAGGAGAAACTCGTTCCCCTACCCTACGTGTGAATCGCAAGACAATGTTGACTGATTTTTGTCCCTCTGAGTAACGGCAAGTGAAACAGTGGGTGGTTAATTATAGCACTTACTTAGGCAGGCGCAGGTATAAAGGACTTTCTTTTGGGAAAAGTTAATACTAATTGAGGGTATTCCCATGACTGGCTTCTCTCACTTCTCTATACAATCCAAGCACAAGCAAATAGGGAAATAACAAGAAACGTGAAAGACACACATACAGTAGAACTTCGATTATCCGGACTAATTGGGACCGAAAGTGTTCCGGATAACGATTTTTCTGGATAATCAAATATGCGTTTATTTCATAGGAAAAAACATGCACAGTTCATTATGGTGATAACCACCAAGCTTCTCATTTAGCTGCAACGCTTTCTCACATAACACGTCCAGAAATGGGATCTCCCTTACTTCTTGTCTGAATAAACCATAAGTACGCCACTTCTTCCAATTTTTCACCCGTGATTATTCTCTTTTTAGACCCTTCTTCACTATCTAACTTCGATGCATAATTCAGTATTCCATCTTTTTGGTTCTTCAAATCATAAATTGTGGATTTTCCAACACTGTAAGTTTCCATTAGACACTGCACACTCTCACCTTTATCCAGTTTATTAATGATCTCCACCTTCTTCTCAATCGATAAAACATTGCGATTTCGTTTTTCCTTATTGCCACTCGTAGAAGCCATCTTTACAACGTTATACAGTACACTCACATATTGTTAGTTAGTTATTGTTGTTTTAAGGGGCAGAACTACGAGCTCGTCTGCCCCTAACTCACATATTGTAGGCCTCATACGTTGAAACATTATAGAGTAAATAAACGGTAGGAGACAATAATTTAAACGAGAACCGACTCACTACTGTAGGCAGCATGCACTTCCGCATCACAATAGTAATGAGCGCGGGCTGCTCAATCTTTTTTTTTTTTTTTGCTCGTCCGGATAATTGACGTTCGGGTTAAACGATGTTCTACTGTATTAGCAAAAACTAAAATTATAAAAAAAAAAACAGTTCAACATTGTATCCGCAAATTTACTCCAAACATTATTCGCAGCTTATCTGCTATGCAAACTATATATGTGCAATGCAAAAATATTGCAGATATCCGCATCGATGCAGGGCTTTATATATCAATCCTAGTCCTGGTTATCAGATACTTCAACACATTTACACTTTTTAACGTATTTAATAATCATCTTTACTTACATGAATTTCAGAGTAGTTGCTTCATTTCCTAAACACACGTAGGAAGTTTTAGTACACTTGCTGATATTTCGTATCTGTGCAGTTATTTTGTTCTCGAGAGCCTCCATAGTACGCGGATTGTTTCTGTATACCTTTTGTTTGAGGTTCCCCCACAAGTAAAAATTGCACGGTGCTGAAACTTACGAACACATTTACTGTAAGACTTCTTCTTGAGAAGATAAGTTTCCACCAGGAAAATTCGTTGTTTTGTTCAATAACTAAGCATTCCAGAGAAAAGGCGATTCTCTCAGAAAATCCCACCCCGTAAATATGATGTTCAAAATATTCAAGGTAATGATAAATTTAAAAACGAGACTCAACAATTGAATCCACAAAACTGGCAACAGCTCCAAGCAGGATTAATAAAAACAGCCGAGAAAATAGCACCACACATGAGAACACGCAAACATCCGTGGTGGACAGACGAATGTGATGACCTTGTAAGGCTCAGGCAACAGGCATGGCACAATTGGTCTTGCAACAAAACTCCTAAGACTCTGCAAGATCTCAAGGATGTCAGAAGAACAGTCACGAAATCAATACGAAGAATTCGCAAGCAGATTGACAACAAAATATTACAAGAAATAGAAGCTGACTTCAAACAACATAATTCTACAAACTACTATAGAACTTTTCACCAGAAGCTCACTAAATATTCCCCTCCATCACTTCAATTCAAAAATGAACATGGGGATATTGCTCATAGTAACACAGAAAATTGTGAAATCCTTGCAAACTACTTTTCGGTATTGCTCAATTGTGAGAAACCTCAAGAAACATTCACATTTATCCACACGCAACAAAACCAAGATTCGCATCCACCCAACGTTCAGGAAATAAGAGAATTAAATCATGAAAAACAACAAAGCGTCGTGGGAAGACCAAATTGTTGCAGAGTTGTGGAAAAATGCAGGAGAAAATCTCATTGTAAAACTCCAAGAAATTTTAGAAGAAGTTTGGCGAACTGAAAAAATCCCCGCTGACTGGAAGATGGCACTCATACATCCCTTGCACAAAAACGAAAATCGGACGGATCCCAACAATTATCGTGGAATTTCATTACTATCCATAACATACAAAGTTTTGTCTAAAGCTCTCCTGAATCGTGCAGAAATTCAATTGGATCCAGTAATCGGCGAATACCAGGGTGGCTTCAGGAAAGGCAGGTCGTGTGTGGAACAAATGATCAATTTAAAAACCTCAATGAAATATTTCCGCAATACATCGAACAAACACTATGTCATTACATTTGTTGACTTCCAAAAGGCGTGTGATAGCATCGACCGTGAATCCCTTTTCGAAATACTCAAAGAATTTGGATTAGATCAAAAGACAACAAATATTATTAAGGAAACACTCATGGAAACCAAATCTAAGGTTAAATTTATGGGAGAACTGAGCAGAGAATTCCCCATTGACACAGGAGTCCGACAAGGAGATGGATTGTCCCCGTTGCTTTTCAATTGTGCACCAGAGAAGGTTGTACGAGAATGGCGAAAAGCAGGTGCACCGACGCATAGGATAGGACCAAAACTTAAAGGCATAGAATTAGACTGTTTGGCATTTGCTGATGACATGGCATTAATTGCCCAAAACATCTCTGATGCGCAATACCAACTTGAACTTCTACAAGAACAAGCAAAGAAAATTGGATTGCAAATCTCATTTGATAAAACAAAATTTATGACAGATATAAAGAATGCCCCATCTGAAATTGAAATTGGTACTGACCATATATCTCGTGTGAAGGAATTTAAATATTTGGGTGAATGGATTACCGACAATTGTAATGAAAAGAGGTCCATTACAACAAGAATTCAAAAAATGGAAACTACTTTTCAGTTAACGAAAAATACTTACAACAAAAAGAGTCTTTCCTGGAAATGCAAAATTCAACATTATACAACAGTGATCGGGCTCGAAGCTCTCTACGCTTCAGAAACTCTCACTCTTGAACATAGAACACTTCGAGATCAGTTGGAAGTGAAGGAACGTAAAATAATGAGGAAAATCCTAGGGCCGAGAATCAAAGATGGTGTACATCTTCCAAAGCCAAATGCTGAAATATATAAAACCATCTCCAAAATCACAGACAAAATGCGTATGCGACGAATCCAATTCTTGGGGCACCTGGAAAGAATGGACCCAAATAGACTAACTCACAAAATTCACACATACTTGAAAAACAAAACAACTAGATCAAATTGGTACAAACAGACTGAAAAAGACTTGCAAGAATTAGGATCGCCAAATCTCCTAGACCGAAATGTCATCAGAACACTTGCACTCACACGGGGTTTCGAGGAGGAAGAAAGACGGCCATATCACCATATCTGGTCTGCACAACGGAAGCAAACCCATTCGTTGCGTTTGAAGGAGTACTGGGCTGCAAGAAAGGCTAACCATTGTTGATTCCGCGTGGTCCTAAGATACCCATTCGCGACGAAGAAGAACTAAGCATATTCACGGGATACAGTACTTCACCACAAGTCTTATCTCAACTAAGGTATCTTGCCTGCTCCGTATGTAATAAATGCAATGACAGCATTTGGGGCTTCCTGACCTGCTGTTATGTAATAGGCAAATGCTAGTCATCTGGCGCTGACTCAATGCTATTCGCCCGTCTCACCGCCCCGGCAAGCTTCTGTTCTTTAAAGAAGGGTCTCACTGTATATATGCATATAGGGGTCTAGATGCAAAACTCACATTCTCCACTTTTTCTAATTTTACAGGAACTAAATAAAAACTTTTAAAATGTATGTAACTAATGGAATCTCTAAGAGACTTTGCATTTGTTGCAGGCTGTACTTAATTACACCTTCTTGTATAAACTATGTTTCATTATCTATATTAATTTATCTGAAAAAATAGGGTTTAATTTTGGATAATGTGACTTTTGTATCTAAACATTGGAGACTGTGAGTTTTGTGTCTGAACAAGTTGGAGAATGTTACTTTTGACACTAAAAAAAAATTAATTACTTCAGACAAAACAATAGTCAAGTTGGCCAAGTTTGTGAAAAATGTAAACAAATGAAACCAATTGCATTGTTGGAATACACTTATGGTAGAGGTTACGAGTTGAACAGACAAGTTAGTCTAATATTGGCTTGCAGCTGTAGAAAGTCACATGACTAGAAGCTGTCTTGTGATTGGCCAACAGGGAGAATGTGCTCTTTGCAACTAAACAGTGTGAAGAATGATAGTTTTGCATCTAAATTGAGTTTTTGACATTTGAAAACCACAGGATATTGTGAGTTTGGCTTTTCAGCACTAAGATAGTCGTGTGTAGTTTGGAACGAAGAATAAAAATGTCTTGCTAACTCAATTTCGAACAAAAGTGGAGAATGTGAGTTTTGCATCTAGACCCCTATGGGTTATTCAGCTAATAGGGCCACCTGAAATATCTACGGAACCTTTTAAGATATCAACATTCTTAAATCATATTAAGGGGCTCATACAACAGGGTCCATTTCGCCCCCCAGCTCATATATAGTTACCAAGAAACTGGTAGCAACTTTGGTTTTTTAAATGGAACTATACTAATTTCACCCAATAATACAAATAAGAATCAAGGGACGAGGGCTTATTTTGCAAATCCGACGAGTACTTTTTGAGATATTAAAGGTTTCCATATGTGTCGGCATTAGACATAAAGCGATGCACCAGCTGCTGGAATGTAGTGGGCATGATTCTCTCGCGTTACCCACTCCCCAATGAATATTCCCTTGAGTGGGGGGATTTACTTACTTTACTTTTATTGTTGTGGTCACTAGGGTCCACGAGATCTCAACTGTTTTTCTTCTTGTTAGCCCACCACACATTCATCCTTTCAGAATGGGATCTCTTCCATTCATCCAAGTGAACATATCTCTTGCAGGGTTTTACTTTCAGTTGATGAACCTGAAGGAGTTTTTGTTTCAATGGGGTTCTGAGCAAGATATCTGATTCAGAAATTTCAAACTTTAAATAGTCCTTATTTGATGATTTGGGGAAACAAGGAGGAGGAGGTACAGGAACAGTTGGATGTGTGGGAAGGAATAATACAAGGATATGGGATGAAATTTAGCTTAAATAAGAGTGAGATGTTCATCACAACAAGGAAGAAGGAAAGAACCACAACGGGAATAACAATTGGTGGGGAACAGCTGAAGAAAGTGGAGAGTTTCAAGTATGTGGGAAGCCTGATACAAGATAATGGAAAAAACGATAGAGAAATAAATGAGCGGGGGAGACAAGCATAAGCATTCCGGGGGAGTGTGAGAAGCATGATATGGAGCAAGGATGTCCCTCTGAACAGCAAAAAGATCATACGAGGTACGTCCAGAAAGTAAGTTCCGTTTTGTAATAACATTAAATTGTGTACAGATACAGTAAAATTATTTATTGCACAAAATTCTACAACCCTTAAACTACTTTTCCACATAACTGCCAAAATGTTGTAGGCATTTGCCGTAGCGTGGCACGAGTTTTTGTATACCTTCTTCATAGACGTGTGCCGCCTGTGTCTCAAACTAGTTGTATGTTCCGCTGCAGCGGTTACAGAAGAACTGGTTCACGCGATTGATGACAAGATCCGGAAAAACCGCAGGTTTACAATTAGTGCTCTCGCTCTGGAATTTCCCCAAATCTCACGATCACTAATTCATGAAATTGTTACCGAAAAACTGAACTTTCGTAAACTTTGCCGACGTTGGGTACCAAAGATTCTTACGGAGCAACACGAAACAAAATGGATGGGTAGTGCACTTCAGTTTTTGACCCGTTACAATGAAGGCGGCGAATAATTTCTGACACAGATAGTCACAGGAGATGAAACTTGGGGTTCTTACGACACCCCTGAAAGTAAGCGGCAATCAATGGAATGGAGGCACACTTCATCCCCAGCAAAGGTTAAGTTGAAACAAATCTTGACACCTCAGAAAATGATGTTTCCAACTGGTTGAAGACACAGGCGGCAAACTTCTATGAAGAAGGTATCCAAAAACTTGTGCCACGCTATGACAAATGCCTGCAAAAGTTTGGCAGTTATGTGGAAAAGTAGTTTAAGAGGTGTAGAATGTTGTGCAATAAATAATTTTTCTGTATCTGTACACAATTTAATTTTATTACCAAACGGAACTTACTTTCTGGACGTGCCTCGTATATCGGACGTACTATGTCCCTATCCTGACGTATGCCTCGGAGACCTGGGTTATGAAAGGAAGGGAGAACAGCAAAATACAGGCCAGTGAGATGAGGTTCTTGAGAAGCAGTATTGGAGCTACAAAGATGGACAGAATAAGAAATGAGAGGACCAGAGAATTAATGAAGGAGGATCCATTACAGGATGGTATAGAGAAATCAAGACTTACATGGTATGGACATGTAAAATGAATGGAGGAGAAGAGGATACCCAGGAGGATACACGAGACGAAGTGGAAAGAAAGAGACCGAGAGACAGGTGGCTGAAGGGGGTGGAAGAAAGCATGAAGAAGAGAGGAGAAGACTGGACAAGGGTGGAGGCTGAGAGATGGTGGGAAGACAGGAAACGTTGGAGAGGCTTGTGTTCCAAACAGACCCGGCCAGTGGCTGGAAACTGTGCAAGATGATGATGATGAACTAGTCCTTATACTCTTCCGCCAGTCAAAGAGGCATCACCCTTAAACCTCAGAAGTATGATAATAGACGGAGAATCTACTGACTGGCATTCTAAGGAGGTGGGCATAGAATGTCATTCTATGTTTCTGGATTACACTTGAGATCTTTCTAGTGTGGAAGGGTATTTCTGAATTACTCCAGAGCTTGTAACCTCGATCTTTGATTTAAATTTTAGAAACTTGACCTTTCATTTTCAATTAATATTGTAGCTTTCAGTTGCTCAACTCAAAAATCATTCCAATTACTGGAAGATGTGAAGAAACCTGGAATAAATTACATGTGATTAAGATAAGTGAAAAAAAAATCCACAGCCTGCTTCCAGTCTCCGACCAGGTCAGGAATGGAATGAATGAAGCCCCAATCTAGCGGCGAGGATATGAACTGTGCCGGCTGCCGAGGCCTGACGCACTCCTCTCGGGCAATGATTACATGAATGACAGATGAAATGAAATGATAGTGGAGAGTGTTGCTGGAATGAAATTGACAGGGAAAACCGGAGTACCCGGAGAAAAACCTGTCTGCCTCCGTTTTGTCCAGCACAAATCTCACATGGAGTGACTGGGATTTGAACCACGGGCCCAGCGGTGAGAGGCCGGCGTGCTGCCGCCTGAGCCACGGAGGATTAAGATAAGTAAAAAAAGACAAAAATGGCCGTATATAAATCTACACATGTCCCAACACGGATATACGGAAGTGAATCCTGGATAATTACGACCAAACAGTGACAGAAGCTACAAACAGCAGAAATGAAGTTCCTAAGAAATGTAGCCGGAAAGACTAGACGGGATAAAGTCAGGAACCAAACAATTAGGAAGACCTTAGAAGTTCAACCTCTACAAAATCAGGTTGAACAAAGCCAGTTAAGATGGTTCGGACCTCTGAACCGAATGGACAGCAATAGAGGGCCAAAACAGATATGGGTAGCACGTTTGGGAAGTATAGGAAGAAGACCCAGAGGAAGACATGGGACAACTCTGTGAGAGAAACACTCCACAAGAGAAACATACCTTGGGAGGAAGCCAAGCAGTCAGCCTTGAACAGAAAGAAATGGCGAGCTCTCTGCCAAACATCGACACCGGAAGGTACAAGAGGGCAGGATTAAGTAAGTAAGTAAGTAAGTTGGTTTTTTTTTTTTTTTTTTTTTTTTTTTTTTTTTTTTAGCGTATGGCTTTTATTGCCGGGAGTGTCCGAGGACATGTTCGGCTCGCCAGTTTTTGTAGCTGCTTCGAGACGGACACCCAATGAGTGAGCTACAAGTACCGTTGGGGAGGAATGTTGGATGGGAGGGTCGAGGAGTTGGAAGGTAGTGGCTGTGGCCTATAGTTAGGGACCAACCCCGGCATTTGCCTGGAAGGAAGATGGGAAACCACAGAAGACCATCTTCAAGGTTGCCGGCAGAGGGATTCGAACCTCCTCGCCTCCCGGATGTGAGTGACTGCCAACAGTCATGCCGCAACGACCTCGGCTAACTCACCCGGTAGTAAGTAAGTAAGATTTATATACAAGGTGTAACTAAACATGTGAGAAAGCTCCGGGGATTCAATAGTTGAACTGACAACAAGCAAAACATGTCTTGTAAACATATGATGTATTTGCTTTCATTTCCATGTTACAAGCATTGTTTGTGGTGTGCAGGCGCGGATTCAAGGGGGGGGAGTCACGGGGGTCATGACCCCCCCCCCCCCAAATGGAGACCAATTTTTTTTGCAAACTCAAAAAACGAAAACACAATTACCAGACAAATAAAACTTAACGAATTTTAACTGAAAAACAGGTTTTTTTTTTCATTTTATTCAATACTGAATTATCTTCATTGGAATTATTATGTTCTGTTACAACTGTACATATTTACAACTTCTAACCTCTTGTATAAAAACTATTAGTTATACAACAAAATCAACTCGTCTATTTTGTTTAGCAAACCTTGTGATTACCGAATCGATGTTTATAGTGATGTCACGATGACTGTGCAGTAATGCACGGATACGAAACTGGGGCTTTTTTCGCACCAAAAATGTTTGCCGACGTCCAAACTGCAAGCTTTGTTGGCAATTTAAGCTGTGACTTTCTCCCTTTGTCGGTACCAACTCGACTTGCCGAGACTGTTACGTACCTTGATCCTTTTCTTGAAGCTCGATGTAAAAGTTGCAAAATACGCCGTTGCAATTTGTACGAATATTTTTGGTGCGCTAAACGCATCAAATTTCTATCCATGAAGCTTGCAAAAAAATTGGTCTGGTTTTGTACGTTTGGTTATTTTGTGATTGCGTTTTTAGTGATACCATTTTTCTTAACAATTTCGATTGACCCCCCCCCCCCACCGCCCCCCTACCCCCCAAGCCAAACTCTAGATCGATTCTCTGACCCCCCCAAAAACCAAACTCTAGATCCGCGCCTGGTGGTGTGTATAACCCAGACTGCTTCACTATGCAGACGAGCTGTCTGTCATGTCTGCTGATGCAGCATGTCCAAGTTATGAATAGGTGTGGCATACACAATGGCCTTTAAATGACCCCATAAGTAGAATTCTAACGGGTTGAGATCGGGAAAACGAACAGGCCACGGTGTCGGTCCCTGACGCCCTATCCATTTGTTTGGACTTGAATAGCGATAAAACCTACAAGTGGCCTGTGTGCCCTCCACAAATGACCAACTAGCATCGTGCCGCCGTCTGTGTTATGCACACCACAAGCATTGCTTGTAACACGGCAACGAACGTACATACACCATATGTTTACAGGACATGTTCTGCTTGATCCCAGGCCCTCTACCGAATCCCCAAAGCTTTCCCATATATTTAGTTACACCCTGTATATTGTTAAGGACTATTGAAGAAGAAGAAGAAGAAGACGAAGAAAACTAAGTCCTGAACAATATATCTTAATCACGTCTAATTTATTTCAGTAAAACTCAGCAATTTTTCTAGGTTTGTGTTGTGTCTTGAGTGGCGAAACCCCACACTAGACATGGCACAAACCTAGAAAAATTGCTGTGTTTTAATGCACTGGCCGCGAAAGCCAATATACCATCTTCTTTTTTTTCCAGGTATTTTCACATATTCCAGTATTTGGAATGATTTTTGTTGACCAACTCATCATCATCATCATCTTGCACAGTTTCCAGCCACTGGCCGGGTCTGTTTGGAACACAAGCCTCTCCAACGCCTTCTGTCTTCCCACCATCTCTCAGCTTCCACCCTTGTCCAGTCTTCTCCTCTCTTCTTCACGCTTTCTTCCACCCCCTTCAGCCACCTGTCTCTCGGTCTCTTTCCTTCCCACTTCGTCTCGTGTACTCTCCTGGGTATCCTCTTCTCCTCCATTCTCTTTACATGTCCATACCATCTAAGTCTAGATTTCTCTATACCATCCTGTAATGGTTCCTCCTTCATTAATTCTCTGGTCTTCTCATTTCTTATTCTGTCCATCTTTGTAGTTCCAATACTGCTTCTCAAGAACCTCATCTCACTGGCCTGTATTTTGCTCTTCTCCCTTCCTTTCATAACCCAGGTCTCCGAGGCATACGTCAGGATAGGGACATAGTACGTCCGATATATGATCTTTTTGCTGTTCTGAGGGACATCCTTGCTCCATAACATGCTTCTCACACTCCTCCGAAATGCTTCTGCCTGCCTCCCCTGCTCATTTATTTCTCTATCGTTTCTTCCATTATCTTGTATCAGGCTTCCCAGATACTTGAAACTCTCCACTTTCTTCAGCTGTTCCCCACCAATTGTTATTCCCGTTGTGGTTCTTTCCTTCTTACTTGTTGTGATCACCATCTCACTCTTATTTATGCTAAATTTCATCCCATATCCTTGTATTATTCCTTCCCACACATCCAACTGTTCCTGTACCTCCTCCTCCTTGTTTCCCCAAATCATCAAATCATCTGCAAACACCATTGCTTTCATCTTTCCTTCCCCAATTACTTGTGCCACTCGGGTCATTACGTCATCCATCACCACAATGAAAAGTAACGGTGACAGTGCACTTCCTTGTTTCAGGCCGTTTCTCTGTTCCAACCAGTCCGATCTCTCTCCTCCCACTTTCTCACAGCTCACGCTTCCCTTTTACATCTCCTTTATCCTCTTTATAGTCCATTTCTCTACTCCTCTATCCTCCAGGGACTTCCATACTTTGTTCCTGCATACACTGTTATATGCTTTCTCAATGTCCAGGAAGGCCATCAGTAGATCTGTTCCATACTCCTAGTGCTGTTCTTGTAACTGCCTTACAGCAAAAATCAAATCCACTGTGGGCCTTCCTGCTCTGAAACCATGTTGTTCTTCCCTCATCCCTCCTTCTATCCTTGTCCTAATTCTCCTTTCCAAAACTTTCTCGAAGATCTTTGCACAATGACTCATCAGTGTTATTCCCTGATAGTTTCTGCAATCTGTTCTACTACTTTTCTTGAAGATCGGGACAATTATTCCTTTTTTCCAGTCCTCTGGGGTCTTCCTTTCCTTCCATGCTGTCCTCATCACTCGGTACAACCATTGTATCCCCACCTCCTGCTGCTCTCACCATCTCCACACTCAACTCATCCACACCTGGTGCCTTCCCTCCTTTCATCTTTTTCACTGCATCTCCCACTTCTTTCCATGTTAAGTCCTTTTCTGTTTGCAGTTCTTCTTCCTCTTCCCCAATTTCTTCCTCCTCACCATCGTTTCCATTTGGGTTCAGAAGTTCTTCAAAATATTCTTTCCACATTTTCTTCAGTTCTTCCCTATTTTCTATCTCTTGTCCCCTTTTGTTCACCATTCTAACATAATCCGTAGGATCCTTCCGCCTCTTATTTTTTACCATCCCATACCGGACCTTTTTTGTACCTTCACTATCCTCCTTCATCATCTTTGTCCACTCTTCCATCCACTTTCTTCTCTCCTCAGCCACTACTCTCTTCGCCTCCTTCTTTCTTTCCTGGTACTCTTCCCTTGTCTCTACCGTCCTATTTTGATAACACCTCCTAAAGGCTCTATTCTTTTCCCTTACTATATCTTTTGTCTTCTCATTCCACCATGGTGTTTCCTTCCACCTCTTCTTACTACTTGTCCTTCCACATACTGCTTCTGCTGCACCTACTAGTGTCTTCTTAAATCTAGCCCATTCCTCTTCCACCCCTCTTTCTTCATCTGTTGGAATTCCTTTCTTTACCATTTTGAGGTACTCGACCCTTCTATCCCCTTCTTTCAGTTTCCATATCCTTATACGTCTTTCCTGGTTCTCAGTCCCTTTCTTCTCCTTACTCCCTCTCAGGTTCATTACCAGCAATCGATGGTCCCTATCCAGGTTCTCCGATGGTATAACCTTGATGTCCGTGATGTTCTTATTTAATTCTTTCTCATACAGTACATAGTCGACCACCGACTTCCTGGTCATGTCATCACTGTACCATGTGATTGTGTGGCTCTCTCTTTTCTTAAACCAGGAGTTCCCAACCAGCAGGCTGTTCCTTGGGCAGAAGTCCAACAGTCTCTTTCCTTCCTCATTTCTTCCACCCCAGCCCTCTGGTCCTAGAACACTCTCATAACCTTGTCTTTCTCTTCCTACATGGGCATTGAGGTCCCCCATAACAATCATATTTCTTCCTACCAGCTGCTTCTGCAATTGCTCTTCAAACTCCTCCTTCTCTTCAGAGGCACAGCCTACTTGTGGAGCATACACTTGCACTATTTCTACGGTCTCTCCCCTCAGTGCTACTTTCACTTTCATCATCCTATCACTTATTCTCCTCACTTCTTCTTTTAAACCATCTCGTACTACTACTCCCTCTCCATTCCTCTTTCCCTCTTCATTCCCACTCCAGTACAGTCTATGGCCTTTTCTCAGTTCTCTCCTTCCTTCCCCTTTCCACTTTATTTCTGTCAATCCCAATAAATCCAACTTCCTTCTTTCCATCATATCCACTATCTCCTCCACCTTCCCCGTCAGTGTTCTTATGTTTAAAGTTCCAAATCTTCCAAATCCAAACTGATATATCATAAATTGAATTGTCCGCTTTTCAATACAATTTTCAAGTTGTTTTTCACATTTTTCTAGAAAATGTTCAAATGGCCACAACATGGAATAGAAGATTTTATTCACGGTAATGAATATTAAACGTTTGACAAAGGAAAGATTTCCGGAATAAATTTTTATTTCAAGCGACATTTTAAGAATTTTAAATCTATGTAGATAAAACAATGCCATATGAATCAACATTAGTGAATATTTTTTAAAGGAATGTATGATAAAATTGATGCTAATGCTGTAGTAGTTGTATGATAATATTGCTATTTTATTTGATTATTTATTTCGCGTACGGCTTCTAGCGCCGGGAGTGTCCGAGGACATTTTCAGCTTGCCAGAGGCTGTAGCTGCTTCAATGCGGACACCCATGGGATAGTAATAATAATAATAATAATAATAATAATAATAATAATAATAATAATAATAATAATAATAATAATATTGTATGGCCTCGGGTGCCGGGTGCAAGCTTTGTTAATTGACACCCAGAGGGCAGCTTGCATGTTGAATTTTCTTGCTCCTTGGAGCACTATGAAAGCCAAGGAGGTTAGATATCTAATCTCCTGGTAGCACTTTCTAGTAGAGAAAGGAGGAACATTTTGTGTTGGCGGAAAATCCTGAGATTAATTTTGCCATTATGAACACAGCCAACTGAATTCAAATGGGTTCTATAACATGCCAACATCGTATAATAAGCGTACCATGATTCTTGTTGCCTTTCAAAAATCACTTAACTCGGCCAGGAGCAAGCTTGGGGTTGGTAGTCCAACACGATAACCACACACCCACCATAGCAAGCACCCATGGGATGAGCTACAAGTTCCGTTCAATTTCAAGTAGTTCCAACCTTCGCCACCAGGTGTCACTGACACCTAGTGGCGAATGTTGGAACTTTGATAGAACGTTTCAACAAAATCTAACCTAGAAATTTAGCTTCACACAAGTTTAATTAGTGGAAGGTTCTTTTTACATGCTATATATCTATAACATGTGACCGCCGGCTTTACTTCCTCTCCAAAGGAGGGCATACTGAAGGATTTTAAGGCTCTTAAAGAATCCAACGACTTTGACCAAGTTTGAACCCGCAATCTTGGGCACAGAAGCTTAGCATGCTACCGACATGAAACATGTAAAAAGAAATATAAAAAAATAGAAAATTATATTGAAAAGTGGACAATTAAAAATCAATACGGAGAAACTGAAACCATGATGAATGTGGCAACACTGGAAAAATGGCTTCAAAGCTATCCCTTTTCACTTTCATGTTAGATTTACTGTAATAGCAAGGACACCGAGAATACTAAAACTATTCTCCTTTTTCTAATTTTGTGATGCCTTGAAACAATCAGCATTGCCTCGTGTGGTGGATTAAAAATTTAAAATATTGACGTTTAATGCCGGAGTGGTTTTGCACAGTTTTCCTGATATTTTGTTGCCCAGTTTGTCCACACCCCCTTTGAGGGAGAGTGGCTACTTTTTAAAGTTTTAATATAGTCTAAGACTTTTAGTTTCATTTTAGACAGTTTTATGTTTTTATTGTATACATCAACGAAAGCTGGTTGGTGTGGAAGTTCCTGAACAGGTTACGATCAAGAGTTGGAAGATCCCGAGACAATCTGAGGAGATGGAGCCTCAGTACAGGTAACACGACTTGCGAATGTGGACAAGTGCAAACCACAAAACACATGTTTCATTGCCCTCTGTGCCCTTCATTTTGTGTAGAGGAAGGTCTCCTGCTAGCCACTCCGCCTTGGATTTTCCTCAGTATTGGGCACGTGCTATATAAATAGGCAATTTTACCCTTATATTTATAGCAACTGTACATTTGTATGTTTCCAACACGAGAAATAAATAAATAAATTGTGTTCATCTCTATTTTATTGTTCACTAAGTCTTAATTTGTTTTATTGTTTTTTATCATCCCCGTTTTAACTGCTTTCATCAAAATAAGGCATAATTGTTGGGGCACACTGTTTGTTTTATAAAAACCATTTTCGTTTTCATCTCTGGGCTGATTTTATCCTTATCCTTTCATAACATTTAATTTCATTAGGGGCCGATAAGTTGGCAGACCTAGAAAACAATGGACAGATCAGGTGAAGAAGGATGTACAGGAGAGAGGGCAGGATTGGGAGAGGATTATGAACGAAGAATGGTTCATGGATCGGCAGAGATAATGGGGGCTCGTATACCACACCCGGGAGACTGGAGTTGGTCAACGATGATGATGATGAGGGGTCGATAACTTAGATGTCAGGCCCTTTAAAACAAGAATTATCATCATCAACATAATTTCCCCCCCCCCCCCCATAAATATGGGCTTGGTTGTATGTCAAGATCATCATCTAGATCAGTGGTTCCCAACTTGTAAGGATTTGAGGGCCAAAATGGGAACTTTGGGTATGGTTGCGGGCTGCACTTTGATAATACGCTAATTTTCATAAAACATAAGGCTGGATGCCCTTCCTGATACCACAGAATTTTTCAACTGAAAATCCTATCCCAGCATCAGCAGGATTTGATTTTATTGCTAAAAAACTATTCTACAATTACATGAAAAATGAAAATCCACAGCCTGCGTCCAGTCTCCGGCCGGGTCAGGAATGGAATGAATGAAGTGGCGAGGATATGAACTGTGCCGGCTGCCGAAGCCTGTCGCACTCCTCTGGGGCAATGATTAAATGAATGAAAGACGAAATGAAATGATAGTGGAGAGTGTTGCTCGAATGAAATTTTGACAGGGAAAACCGGAGTACCCGGAGAAAAACCTGTCTGCCTCCGTTTTGTCCAGCATAGATCTCACATGGAGTGACCGGGATTTGAACCACGGACCCAGCGGTGAGAGGCCGACGTGCTGCCGCCTAAGCCACGGAGGCTCTATTCTACAATTACATAAAGGAGTGAAATTTAAAAAAAGAAAGTTTTGATGAAGAACATTCAACAATGTAAGTTTATTTGAATTAATATAAAATGGCAAACAGAGCCAAAAATCTATGGACACACTGAAATTAATAATGTTATCAAAACAATACTCACTTGAGGACAATTTGGTAGTAATAAGTTTTCTTTGAATGAATATTAAAAAGGGTTCATTATTCCGTGAGTAAAGGAGAGGGAAATCAGTGACCTGCTGTTGCCAGGTCCTTGGTCCTGCACTGTTAGTTAGTTATTGTTGTTTAAGGGGCGGAACTACGAGGTCATCTGCCCCTGTCCTGCACTGTGCGATGCGTTGTATAACGGTTCCCCATCAATTCTTTATCAAATTACTTTGTTCATTTTTGCCGAATAGAAAAACACAATACTTTAAAACGAACAGAGAAATATATTGGTTGGTTCCTCAGTTTAGGGGCTGCGACAACGCGGTCATGTAGCCCCGTGTACTTTGGGTGTGTGTAGAATCTGTCTGATAACCGGTGTTAATTGTGATGGCTGTATTAGTGTGTGTATCTGTTTTTTAATTCAAGTAAGGACTGCAACTTTGAATTTTTCAAATAGTTCCTACTTTTGCCACCAAATGCCACCGTCAACGACTACTAGGCCTAGTTCAGAATTTAGCTACTAGACGCCACCGCAGTCGGCTCTTGGCGACGAACATAGGAACCTAAGAGCGTTGTTTACATTCTTAACCTATACAATTTAGCTTCACACAGGTGTAATTAGTGGAAGGTTCTTTAACATGACATAAATCTAGAGAAATATATTCTTTCATGATTTTTACAAATTTCCTTTTTTTAAGCTTTCCCGGGCCGCAAAAACTTGCCTTGCGCGGACCGCGTGCCGCCAGTTAAAAACCACTGATCTAGATTATGTTTGTAAGTGACTGGTAAATGCTTACCCTGTAGTGAGTCTTGTTGTCATCAGCCTCTTGCTGAGAGTCCCTGCACTGCTCCTGGACCATCATGGATCCTAACACACCACACCACTGTGCTCTCTTCTGTATGACCCACTACCTAATGCTCAAGCCTCCCACTGACATACTTTCAAGGTCACAGCACCTAACTTTTACTCCACATGGGAGAAAGTCTTTCTGCTAGGCCAGTTACACTTTCTTTCACACTGGTAGAACACAGCATGCGATCTGACAGCCCCTGAGGCAGAGATAAACAAGTTTCTTCAGGGGGAGTGGCACCTCAAGATGAGTTCTTCTCTCTTCAGCATAACCTTGCTCGTTATGTTGTACATCCAGAACTCTGGGCAGAGTTGGGCAAAATACCCAAAAAATGTATTTTCGAAACAAAATTCAAAATACAATAACTAAAACCGTTCAAAATACAAAATTGCATTTTAAAATAATAATCTGAAAATGAGAGTGATATGGAAAATGCTCTGAATCACATAAATGAATTATTGCAAGAGAAGTGTGGTATGAGGATAAATAAAAAGAAATCCAAAGTAATGGCATGCACTAGGGATGGCGACCAAATAGTCAATGTGCTAATGGATGGTGAAAAACTAGCCAAAGTAAAGGATTTCAAATATCTGGAGAGCTTGATCACATCAAATGGAAAGTGTACGTGAGAAGTAAATGCTCGAATCGCACAGCCAAAATAAGCCTTCTCAAAAAAGAAGTCCTTACTAACATCCAAGACTGCGTAAACACTTCGTGAAAAGTTCTGTATGGAGTATTGCAAGTTATGGCTCTGAAACATGGACTCTGCGACAAGCAGATGTATCAAAACTTAGGGCATTTGAGATGTGGTGCTGGCGATGACTACTTGGACTGATAAAATCAAAAATGAGAATGTTCTCAAAAGAGCAAAGGAGACACGTACCTTGGTTGAATCCTTAAACAGAAGAAGGAATGGTTTTGTTGGCCATTTGATTCGTCATTCTGACTGGTGCACCACACTCTTCGAAGGGAAGCTAGAAGGAAAGAGGAGTCGAGGAAGACCAAGGACTCAATTTATATACAGCATTAAAGGTAAGCACACTTATTGCCATTTCAAACTCCAGGCCAGAGAGAGAAGACGTTCTGGAAGACATGCATGTTACCCACCAACCTAGCGGTTCAGGAGAAGAAGAAGAATCTGAAAATACTTAATACTTTCTGCAAAGAAGATTTTTCAAATCAATGGTTTGTAAGAATAATTTACTGAAAATGTTCAGCATTTTCAATTTAATTTTAATACACAATTTTGTATTTTCAAGGATTGAGTTATTGTATTTTGTAATTAATTAAAATGCTCTGCCAATCAATACAAATGTTAGTATATGTTTCGATATACGGTGATATCTTCTTCAGGGTTTATACAACTTCACAACCATCCATCACGGCTCCATTGACCGGTTGGGAAACAGCATCTCCAGAATGATTTTGAAAATTATATTTAAATATTTAGAAACTTTATTTAACCCTGGAATGGTAGCGTTCGTCTTTACAACCAAAACAGGATACACATCTGCTTCCCCTTCTCCATTTTGTCCAATCCCTCCAGTGTTTGGTAGTCTTAAAATACAAAGCAAATTAGTCAAAATCCATAAAACCCGAAAGAAAAAAAATAAATCAAAATTAGTCCAAAAAAAAGCTAAGAAAGTAATTTTAAAAAATTCCTCTCGGCACGCCGGAAGGCGGAGGTAGATTTCACCGGGCAAACTAGGGGATAGGCTATAATAGTCAAAATATGCATGTTTTCGTAGAAGGATCAGACCTCATTTATTGCGAGAAAGTATTTTACAATTGGAGCTTAATTAACTTTTTTTCATCTTTCTATACATATTATTAATGTTTTATTGTCTTATGGGGATGGTAACCTTCTTGTCATTTGGGGTCCATTTTTATACTTGTGGTCACACTGTCTTTATGCAAGGTTTGGAACTGATGTGTAACTATCTAACAGTCTGTTACTTCTTCACACCAAATTTTATCTCCCGCAGAGATGTTGGTTGGTTCCTCAGTTTAGGGGCTGCGACAACGCAGTCATGTAACCCCGTGTACATTGGGTGTGTGTAGAATCTGTCTGATAAACGGTGTTAATTGTGATGGCTGTATTTGTCTGTAATTCAGGTAAGGTCTGCAGACGGTCAATTTCAAGTAGTAGTTCCTAATTTTGGTACCAAATACTACCGTCAACAACACCTAGCTATGAACTTGGCAACTAGATGCCACTGCAACCAGCAACTTGCAACAAACGTTGGAACTTCCCCTCCGAAGGAAAGCATACTGAGGTATTTTTAGCGCTCTTGGAAAATCCGATGAATTCGGATACTACCGTCAACAACACCTAGCTATGAACTTGGCAACTAGATGCCACTGCAACCAGCAACTTGCAACAAACGTTGGAACTTCCCCTCCGAAGGAAAGCATACTGAGGTATTTTTAGCGCTCTTGGAAAATCCGATGAATTCGGCCGACTTTGAACCCGCGACCTTGGGCATAGAAGTTCAGCATGCTATACCAGTTACGTCACCGAAGTCGCTTCCCACAGAGTCAGATCGAAAACTGAATGTGATCTCGTGCAATGGCGTTGTCATGGCAACATCTCATAGCTCATGGCATTTTCTTATAATTCCAAAATCATTTTTCTCATCCCTTGGCGTAATGGTGGGTCATATCAAATATTCTTTCAGACAAAGGTTTTAGGTAATTATGAAGGGGATATTGTCAATTTCATACGGTTTTGATATTGTGCCTATTAAGAGAGATAGGATTAATGTTTCTCGAAAAACCCACTTTTCTCCCACCCCTTTAGTCAATGGATGGTGCTATCAAAAAACTTTTTAAACATAAAGTTTTGGTACTTATCCGATACACAGTATGAACTTTGAATGGATTCGATATTTCACGTATTAAGAGAGTTATAGCGATATTTCACTTTTTCGAAAAATGCCCGCATTTTCACCCCCTTCGACCGATTTTGCCCAGTAACGAACTCGACCGAAATTTTAAAGGGGTACATATTATGTAAAAAAATCAAAGTGATTGGTGCAAAATTACGGCAGTTATCGTGTCCACAAAAAGTGATATATGTATATACATTCGTATATACAGGGTCTTTCATATAAAATAAGAGCGCCAAGCGGCGGCTTTGTTAACCGCTGCTGCGGTCACCTTGGCCGAGCTTTTGGCGCACCAAGGCCCCCTGCTTTAAGCGTGTGTACACTCCTATATGATGCAGCGGCCTTGCTAGCGTGTGTTCAATGCTGAAATCTTACTTTAGTTACTTATTGTTGATGAAACCGAAACCCCTATAGTATTGAAAGCGCGCACATAGTACATACGATGGCTGTTTTTTTTTTTTTTTTTCACGTTCCGATGGACTGTATAAAAATAACAGATTGACGCTACCAAACTTGACCTTGCAACAAGCGCGCAGTTGCTCAGTCGCCAGTCTAAACCTCAAGTGCTAACATGGTGAGACAGTTATCATTGCAACATCGTATTTTTTTAATGTGAAACTTATTTTAAGTACGAGTCGGCTCGGCGGGTACGTGATGCACTTGTTCAACAATTTCCTGATGAAGTGCCACCTTCATTAGCACAGATTCACGTAATTGCAAATAAATTTGACAATACTGGCTCAGTGCTCAATAAAAAAAATGCCCGCACACGAACAGTTTTAACAGAGGATGAGCTAGATGACATTGGTGAGAATCTTGAACGGCCTCCGAATAAATCACTCACAAAATTAGCACAAGTAGGGGTTTCGGTTTCATCAACAATAACTAAAGTAAGATTTCAGCATTGTACACACGCTAGCAAGGCCGTTGCATCATATAGGATTGTACACACGCTTAAAGCAGGGGGCCTTGGCACGCCAAAAGCTTGGCCAAGGTGACCGCAGCAGCGGTTAACAAAGCCGCCGCTTGGCGCTCTTATTTTATATGAAAGACCCTGTACATACATAAATTATAAATAAACTTTTGAATTGACGGGGGTTTTGGGGTCTGGGGGATGTGAAACGCGAAGATATGTCGAAATTTTCCGGAAGTCGAAACATGGTACCCAAGCAATAGTTAGCTTTCTAATGAAATCTACCTAAAACGAAAAAATACTTAAAATCTACAAAAACACACAAAAAAAACAACAAGTCAAAATACAAATACAAATAATAATAATAATGAAATGAAAATCCACAGCCTGCTTCCAGTCTCTGACCGGGTCAGGAATGGAATGAATGGAGCCCCCATCTAGCGGCGAGGATATGAACTGTGCCGGCTGCCGAGGCCTGACGCACTCCTCTGGGGCAATGATGAAATGAAATGATAGTGGAGAGTGTTGCTGGAATGAAATGTTGACAGGGAAAACCGGAGTACCCGGAGAAAAACCTGTCTGCCTCCGTTTTGTCCAGCACAGATCTCACTTGGAGTGACTGGGATTTGAACCACGGACCCAGCGGTGAGAGGCCGGCGTGCTGCCGCCTAAGCCACGGAGGCTTAAATAATAATAATAATAATAAAAGAAAACAATCAAAATTAGTGAATACCAGCTCAAAAATTCAAAAAACAAATAGTCAAAATAAGAATAAAAAATAATTTAAAAAAAACGAAAAATAACAAAAATCAAACAAAATTTTTCAAAATCAGTCCCCATTGTGCTAGCCTAGAGAGTGAAATAAAAGTACTACTTGAATGGAACTGGTATTGATTGGCGAAGCATTTTAATTAATTATCTATTAATCAATATGGAAATTTTCTTCAATTTTCCTATAATGGTAAATGTTTTTGCTTTTTATCGTATTTTGTATCGAAAATACATTTTGTAAGTATTTTTCCCAACTATAACTCTGGATCTCTTAGGGTTCGAATCACAGTGCTGATATTGGCCATCTTGAGTATGGTTTTCTTCCAGGGTTTCCCCCCATACTTTCAGGCAAATGCCAGGATGGTCCCCTGTTTCAAGTCCCAAGGCACCAACCTCAATCCTAGACTCTAAAAATTACAGTTACATAATTCAAGTATATGGAGTTGATAACCCTGATGTCTCCAATCCCAAAATGAATCTACAACCTTACTCTTCTGCCCGGTGGGGAGTCTCTGACAACAGGCAGGCAGACTCGGGATAAACATTTCAGTTTAGTTTATCTGCCACGGTGGGTGAGTGGTTATCGGGTTTGATTACTAACCCCAAGCTTGCAGGTTCGCTCCTGGCTGTGGTAAGTGATTTTTGAAAGATGGCAAAAATCACGATACACATCTCATACGATGTTGGCAAATTAAAGAACCCATTTGAATTCAGTAGACCGTGTTCATAATGGCAAAAATAATCTCGGGATTTTCCGCCAACACGAAGTTCCTCATTTCTCTACTAGAAAGTGCTATAGTGTTCAAGGAGCTTAGATATCTAACCTCGTTGACTTTCATAGTGCTTCAAGGAACAACAAAATTCGACATGCAAGCTGCCCTCTGGGTGTCAAATAACAAAGCTTGCACCCGGCATCCGAGGCCATACAATATTATCATTATTATTATCTGCCTAATGACAGGTTTACTCATAGTCTTTCTCTCCATCTCTCTGCATAACGTTTCATTAGGCCATAAGATTTATCAATCAACTAAAACCTTCTTCTACCCCTTCTGATTTTACCGTTTACTGTCCCTTCCAATGCTCTTGTCACCAAACTACTTCCTCTTATGCAATGTCCAATCCAGGCGACTTCGGTGGCGTAGTTGGTAGCATACTGAGCTTCTAAGCCCAAGGTCGCAGGTTCAAACCCGGCCAAAGTCATCGGATTTTTTAAGAGCGTTAAAAATCAGTATGCCTTCCTTCGGAGGGGAAGTAGAGCCGGCGGTCCCATGTCATAGATTTATGGCATGTTAAAGAACCTTCCACTAATTACATTTGTGTGAAGCTAAATTATAGGTTAGATTTGACTGATGCTCTTAGGTTCCAACGTTCGTCGCCAGGAGCCGACTGCGGAGGCATCTATTAACCAAGTTCAGAACTAATTAGTCGTTGACGGTGGCGTTTGGTAGCGAAAGTTGGAACAACTTGAAAATTAAATGACTGCAGTCTTTACTTGAATTAAAAACAGATAACACACACTAATACAGTTATCACAATTAACACCGGTTATCAGACAGATTCTACACACACCCAAAGTACACAGGGCTACATGACCGCGTTGTCGCAGCCCCTAAACTGAGGAACTAACCAACCAGTGTCCAATCCAATTCTTTTTTCTTTTTAGTATCTTTTTTGACATCATTCTTTCTTCTCCTATTTTCTGCAATATCTCTGCAATGAAGTTTCTGCGGTCAGCCTTGCAGAAGACTAGAAGAGACAAAATTAGGAATGAGGTCATCAGAGAAAAGATGCGGTGGGTCTGTCGATGGTAGAGAGGCTGAGTACTGCACGGATCAAGTGGTTTGGACATGTGAAGAGGATGAAGAATCATCATCATGATTGGCTATCACTCGCGAACGAGTATAAAATTGTCTTCCAAATCATTCATTGGTGGGTTTTCAGGTGACTGTAGAGACCAATCCTCGAACCACAAACTCTTCCACAATGGTGGCAAGTTTTATCTTCATCTAGGTGCTGAGGGTTGAATCTTCTCATAGACTCCCATTCTTTAAGAGCGATTCGCTTCAGAGCCTCAGAACACCAGCGGTTCTGCTCGAAACATAGAGGGCCATTGTGGACGAGTCGACGCCATGCCAGACGGTCAGCTGCTGTAGTCTCCCAATTTGTGATATTAATCGAGCATTTCTTCATGTTTGACTTTAAAGCGTCCTTGAATCTCTTCCTCTGTCCTCCCTGATGTCGCTTGCCACTTGTTAGTTGAGGATGAAGGATACCCGCATGCCAAAGCAATACTTGAATAGAAATGTGCAGGGGAAAAGACCAATAGGATGACCCAGGAAGAGATGGCTGGATCAGATTGAAGAGGATCTGGAAACTACAGGAGAAAACTGGGAAACAATAATAAGACAGGACGTGTACCAAGATAGAGCAAAATGGAGGCAAATCGTTCATAAACCTCCTATCTGGCTCGCTGGAAGAATACGAAGATGATGATGACGACCTCTTCATTTCTTATTTCTTTCTTTCCAACTTATTATTTGCCTCCAAATTCCCTTTTTTTGAGTCTCTATACTTCTCTCATCTGCTCTTCTTAAGTGTCTAGTTCCGCCCCTTAAAACAACAATATATTCTTAAGTGTCCATGTTTCGGCTCCATACATTGCCACACTCCAAACATAACACTTCAGTAATCTCTTTCTTAAATGAATATTCATTGCTCCACAAAGTAATTCTCTTATTAAAGGCCTATTTTGCTAATGCAGCCCATATTAGGTAGATTTCATTAGAAAGCTAACTATTGCAATGGGTACCATGTTTCGACTTCCGGAAAATTTCGACATATCTTCGCGTTTCACATCCCCCAGACCCCAAAACCACCGTCAGTTCAAAAGTTTATTTATAATTTATGTATGTGTATATATATATCATCATCATCATCATCATCATCATCATCATTTCCCCTTATCCAGCTCCTGCCGGGTCGGGGTATTTATGGCACTTCTCCACTTTCCTCTTTCCTTCCACAATTCTTCTTCCAGGATCTTGTCCCAGTCCAGATTTCTTTTTCTCACGCTGTTCTTCACTGAATCGATCCACCTTGTTCTAGGTCTTCCCCTTGCTCTCTTACCCTTGCACTTGGCCTCCAGCATCTGTCTTGGTATTCTATTTTCCTCCATCCTCTTTACATGTCCAAACCACCTTAGTTTATTCTTCTCAATTCTCTCATTTAGTTTTCCCATCCCAACTTCCTTCCTAACATCTTCATTCCTCACTCTGTCTTTCCTTGTCTTACCTATCATACTTCTTAGGAATTTCATTTCACTGGCTTGGATTCTACTCTCTTGCCTGCTCGTCAGGGTCCAAGTCTCAGCTGCATAAGTTAATATGGGAACATAGTACACTTTATACATTATCTCCCTGCTTTTCCTTGGTACTTCCTTATCCCAAACAAGTTTTCTTACACTTTGATAGAATGCATTGCTCTGCTGTACCCTCCTGCCAATCTCCATGTCCAACCTACCAGTTTGCATCAATTCACTTCCTAGGTATTTGAACGTGTCCACAATTTCCAAACTCTGACTTCCAATTTTCACAGTGCCCTTTCCTTGTCTTTCCCCTCTTGTCATCACCATGGTCTTGCTTTTCTCTATACTGATTTTCAGGCCATACTTCTGAATATTTTCGTTCAGTGCATCTAGTTGTTTTTGCACTTCTTCGGTGTTCTTTCCCCAGACCACAATATCGTCTGCAAATAATAGTAGCTTCATTTCTTTATGTCCATATGCTTCCTTTGTTTCCTTTACATTATGAATAAAAGAGGTGACAGCACACTCCCCTGTCTTAGTCCAGTCTTGTTCCTAAACCAATCTGTCTTTCCAACTGGGGTCAGTACTCTGCTAACACAGTTGTTGTACATTGCTTGCACCATTTCCAACATTTCTCTTCCCAGTCTCTTCTTAACCATGGTTTCCCATACCTTCTCTCTGGGGACACTATCATATGCCTTTTCTAGATCTATGAAAGTCATGATCAAATCCTCTCCATATTCCCAGTTCTTTTCCATCACCTGCCTTAAGCTAAAGATTGGGTCCACTATGGATCTTCCACTCCTGAAGCCATACTGTTCCTCTTGCAACTCTCTTTCCACCTTTCTTCTCATTCTTCTTTCTAATATCCTTTCCAGTATTTTTACTATCTGTGATATGAGGGTGATCCCTCTATAGTTTTCACACACTTTCTTGTCCCCTTTCTTAAACACTGGTATTATTAGCCCTTTCTCCCAGTCTTCTGGTGCACATTTCCGTTTCCACACACACTTTAGCAGTCGATACAGCCATTGCATACCAACAGGTCCAGCAGCCTTTATCATTTCTACACTGATTTCATCCACCCCTGTTGCTTTTCCCATCTTCATTTTCTGTACTGCTAATTCCACCTCCAGCATTGTTATATCATCTTCTGTTATAGAGTCGTCAGGCTGTGTCACTTCGATCTCACCAGTACAATTGCTCACATTCAATAGCTTATCAAAATACTCCTTCCATCGTCCCTTTATCTCCCCTGGGTGTGTTAACAACTCTCCATCTTCCTTTTTTCACCAGCTTTGTATTAACTCTTTCTTTCCTCTTACTTCTTAGAAGCCCATACAGCATCCTTTTACTGCCACTTACATCTGTTTCCATTCTTCGTGTAAATTCTTCCCAACTTTTCTTCTTTTCTTCTCCTACCACTTTCTTACACCTCCGTTTGCTGTCGTGATACTTCCTTTTGCTTTCTTCTGTTTGATCTCGGTTCCATTCTTTCCATGCAGACTTCTTTTCTTTCACTGCTTTCCTCACTTCCTCATTCCACCACGGTGTCTCCTTCTCTTTCACTCTTGTTGACGTCCTACCAAAAGCACTCTCTGCGGCACCAGCAAATGCCTTTTTAAAGTGGGACCATTCCTCTTCTACATTTTCCACTTCAGTAACTGGGATTTGTTGCTTCAATCTCTCCTGAAAATCTTCCTGTACAGCTCTGTCTTTCAATTTCCATACTTTTATTTTACTTTCTCTGATCTCTTTTAGGTTTTCCAATTTTCCCCATCTAAATTTTGCCACCACAGCTCTATGGTCCCCATCAAATGCTTCTCCTGGTAAAGCTGTCACATCCATCAGCTTTCTGCGATTTGTCCTTTCCACCAGGAAGTAGTCAATTACTGATTTTGTTCTTCTATCACCCCACCCATATCTCGTAATTTTCCTGCTGTTTTTCTTCCGAAACCATGAATTACCCACTATCAGTCCATTCCTTTCACAAAAGTTTACAAGTTCATCTCCTTCCCGGTTCTTTTTCCCATATCCATATGGTCCAACGACTTCTTCCTTTCCTTGTCTCTCATTTCCGACTTGTGCATTCATGTCTCCCATGATCACCACTTCTACATCTGAGATTACTCTTTCTACATCCTCCAGGAATACATCAATATCTTCTTCTCTGTTTCCAGTCTGTGGTGCATACACTTGTATGAAGTCCATCACGTCATTCTTCATCTTCATTCTAATTTTCATTATTCTGTCACTCACACACTCTACCACTTCAACATACTCCTCCAGTTGTTTCGAGGTTATCAGTCCCACGCCATTTTTTGCCTCTTGGCCACCACTCCAGTATAATGTATATCCTTTCCTCAATTTCTTCCTTCCTTTACCTTTCCATTTCACTTCACTCAGCCCCATCATTCCAACCTTCTCCCTCTCCATGAAGTCTACCACCTCCTCCACCTTGCCTGTCAGGGTCATGACATTCATGATTCCCACTTTAATTTCGGTTACTGGTCGCCCATTTCTCACAGTTCCCCCAGTACCAAAGGAACTGCGCGTCGCCTGCAGGGTACGCCCTAACCTTTTCCGAATCATTGGAAGTGCCATTTCCATTTTAGGCTATTATTACGATGGGGTCGCCACTCCCAAAGGCATTTTATGAAGCTACTGCCAGCTATTATTCAGGCCGCCCCTAACATGGAGAACAGACGCCCTTGCAGCTGCCCCTAACATGGGAAACAGACGCTGCCGATTGATGCTGTACTCATACTATTCCCTGAGTACTATGTATATATATGTATATGAGAACAGACTCACTAAGAAAATTTTCAATATCGTGAATGCAAGTAAATTAAAGACCAGTTGGATAAAAGAAGTACATGAAGACATGGAATTACTTAAAATCTCTAATGCAGATAGAATAGTAAAATTGCAGAAGGCATACAAGCTGGCATGGAACCATTATAACAAAAGAGCAGTATCTCGTAATGCAAAACTGCGCCATTACAACGCAGTTGTTTTGCCTGAAGCCTTGTATGCGGCAGAAACCACAGTCATTAGAGGAATGACAAGAATTCACGATATTGAGAAACAGGAACGCAAAATTCTTAGGAAAATCCATGGCGCTGTTTTCCGTAATGGAATTTGGGTCAGGAGACTAACAAAGGAACTTTATGAAAATACAGACACCATTATAGATAAATTTAGAAAGAGATGCCTGCAGTTCTATGGACACATATAGGATGGATGAGAACAGACTCGCTAAGAAAATTTTCAATATCGTGAATGCAAGTAAATTAAAGACCAGTTGGATTATTATTATTTATCGTATGGCTTTTAGTGCCGGGAGTGTCCGAGGATAAAAGAAGTACATGAAGACATGGAATTACTTAAAATCTCTGAAGACGACATTAAGGACAGAGAACAATTTAGAAATAAAATCAGAAACCCGAAAATTGTACAAGTTTCAAGGAAGGACACATCAGGGAAAAAATGGACAAAGGAAAGGAAGAAAAAGCACAGTGAAGTAATGAAGAGGTTTTGGGAAGAAAGAAGAGAGGAAAAGGAAGTGAAGCTGTGATTGGCTCAAGTTCTCACGCTCTCCTGAAGGGGAATAATCGGAAATAATAAAATAATATATGTATATCAGTTTCTTGTGGACATGATAGCTGCCGTAATTTTGCACCAATCACTTTGAATTTTTTACCGAATATGTATACCTATAAAATCTCGGTCGAGTTCGTTACTGGGCTAAATCGGTCAAAGGGGGTGAAAATGGGGGGGCTTTTTTTTCGAAAAAGTGAAATATTGCTATAACTCTCTTAATATATGAAATATTGAATCCGTTCAAAGTTCATACTATGTGTCGGATAAAGCCAAAAAAATTATGTTTGAAGAGTTTTTTTTATAGCACCAACCATTGACCAAAGGGGTGGGAAAAAGTGGGTTTTTCGGGAAACATAAATCATATCTCTCTTAATAGGCACACTATCAAAACCGTACAAAATGGACAATATTCCCCTAATAATTACCTAAAACTTTTGTCTGAAAGAATTTTTGATATGACCCATCATTACGCCAAGGGATGAGAAAAATGATTTCGGAATTATAAGAAAATGCCAAGAGCTATCAGTGGTTGCCATGGCAACACTACGAAATTGATGAGGGGTGAGCCATCAGACGTCGCCATGACAACGCACTTGCACGAGATCAGATACAGATTTCGCATGCTGAGCTTCTATGCCCAAGATAGCATGTTCAAACCCGGCCGAAGCCGTCGGATTTTTTAAGAGCGTTAAAAATCCCTCAGTATGCCTTCCTTAGGAGGGGAAGTAAAGCCGGCGGTCCCATGTCATAAATTTATGGCATGTTAAAGAACCTTCCACTAATTGCACCTGTGTGAAGCTAAATTGGATAGGTTAAGAATGTAAACAAAGCTACGTTCGTTGCCAAGAGCCGATTGCGGTGGTGTCTAGTAGCTAAGTTCTTAACTTGGCCTAGTAGTCGTTGACGGTGGCGCTTGGCGGCAAAAGTAGGAACTATTTGAAAAATTCTAGGTTGCAGTACTTAAATTAAAAAACAGATAACACACACACTAATACAGTCATCACAATTAACACCGGTTATCAGACAGATTCTACACACACCCAAAGTACACGGGGCTACATGACCGCGTTGTCGCAGCCCCTAAACTTAAGAACCAACCAACCAGATTCAGATTTCCATCTGACTAAGTGTGAAGCGGCTTCGGTGACGTAACTGGTAGCATGCTGAACTTCTATGCCCAAGGTCGCGGGTTCAAAGCCAGCCAAAGTCGTTGGATTTTCTAAGAGCGCTAAAAATCCCTCAGTATGCTTTCTTTTGGAGGGGAAGTTCCAACGCTCATTGCGAGTTGCTGGTTGCAGTGGCATCTAGTAGCCAAGTTCACAGCTAGGTGTCGTTGACGGTAGTATCTGTTAGCAACATTAGGAACTACTGCTTGAAATTGACCGTCTGCAGTCCTTACCTGAATTACAGACTAATACAGCCATCACAATTCACACCGTTTATCAGACAGATTCTACACTCACCCAAAGTACACGGGGTTACATGGCCGCGTTGTCGCAGCCCCTAAACTGAGGAACCAACCAAAATCTCTGCGGGAGATATAATTTTGCGTGAAGAAGTAACAGACCGTTACATAGTTACACATCAGTGTCGAAACCTTGCATAAGGACAGTGTGACCACAAGTATAAAAATGGATTCCAAATGACAAGAAGGTTACCGTCATCATAAGACAATAAAATGTTTAAAATATGCATAAAATGTCGAAAAACAAAGTTAATTAATCTCCAATTATACAATACTTTCTCGCAATAAATGAAGTCTGATCCTTCTACGAAAACCTGCATGTTCTGCCTATTTTCGCCTATCCCCAAGTTTGTCCGGTGAAATCTACCTCCGCCTTCCGGCGTGCCGAGAGGACTTTTTTAATTTTTTTTGAAGATATTATCCTTGTCTTGTACAACCCAACTTCCTAGGTACCGTATTTAAAACGTTCAACTTGTTCAATTTCTCCTTCTAAAATTATTTTAAGTTTTTGACATTTTCCACCTATTAACAAACTTTTTGTCATTTTCTCATTTATTTTTACTGCGTATATTTTACATATTTTATCCAGGTTTCTCAACATTTGTGAACAATTAAAAAAATTAAACAATTCAGATTAATTTTTTACAAACTTGTACAACTTTGAACTTAATTGTAATTAGGGTCAGTGCAAATCCCAGACTACACATGAATACATAAATCAGCACCATTCATAAATGTATAGAATCATAACCCCAAAATGAGTTAAGAAATCTCAAAATAAAATGGAGCACGGACGGTATGTGGTGAGGCTTCAAGGTTGCGGTACAGTATGAGTGGTGGGGGAGCCGGAGCACTGGAGGAGATACCCCTTATGTAACTGCACCGAGCTCAAGACGATTGCATGCACAGATTTTAAGCATTAACACGCAATGACGACAGCACGGCTGGCAACTAGTGATTGCTGTCTCTCTCTCTCAGGTGCCAGGAACTACTTGAAATCACAATAACACAGGTTATCAAACAAATTCCACACACACCCAAGTACATGGGGCTGCACGACCTCAATGTTGCAAAGCCCCCAAGTGAATCAACAACAACTCTCGATTTCTTTATGATATTCTTTTACTGGAAACACAGTGGCTTCGATGGTGTAGTTGGTAGCAAGCTGAACTGCTATGCCCAAGCTCACGGGTTCAAACCCGGCCGAAGTCGTCTGATTTTTTAAGAGCGTTAAAATCCTTCAGTATGTCTTCCTTCGGAGGGAAAGTAAAGCAGGAGGGCCCATGTCATAGATTTATGGTGTGTAAAAGAACCTACCACTACAATTGGAAGTGTGTAGCTAAATTTGTAGGTTATTTGGCTAGAAACGCTCTATCAAGTTCCAACGTTCGCCGCTGGGTGTCAGAGACGTCTGGTAGCCAAAGTTGGAACTACTTGAAATTGAACTTACCCAGTTTCATTCATCTTCACTCATTTCATCTCATCCACATGCAACGATACTTGTAGCTCACCCCATGGGGGTCCGTATAGAAGCAGCTACAACCTCTGAGGAGCCGAACATGTCCTCTGACACTCCCGGCACTAAAATCCATACGCTAAATAAATAACTGGAAACGCATGATCATCTGACAGTGGAAGCTATACCATTAGGCCAAGGGGCCATGCTATCTGTGGACTTGGTGGACGTGGGTTTGAACCCTACCATCGGCTGTCTTGGAAATTATCATCTGTGATTTTCTATTTTTAGCTCGTGGCAAATGCCGGGACGGGACCTTCTAATAGGCCACGGGCACTTCCTTTGAGCTTCTTGCCCAGTTTCATGCACCTTCATTCATATTTTCTCAACGTTCTGAGATCAGAACATTATGAGTGTTTTTTTCCCCTTCCTGGAAAAATGCTGGAATAGCAGGCTATTAAATCAAATAACTGAAGTAATCAGACAGGTTATACCTACAACCAAACATACGGGACTGACAAACTAAATCGCATAGTTGTTTGCTAGGGATATCTTGGTCATAAGCCCTGTGTACTTGAGTGTGTGCCACATTTGTCTAATAACCTATGTTTCTATGCTGACTGAAGTAGTGTGTATAACTGAAATTATTACGCTGGGGGTAAGAGCCATGACATAAGTTACCATCCCGGCATTTTCCTGGAGGGAGTGTGCAAGCCCTACGAGAGGGAGCCCGGGATGGCTTGCAGTTGAAAACTTCATTCAAATTAATTTCTAAACAATACCGTATTAGAATTTTTTGATAAGACTACCGTATGTCCAATGAATAGAATCCAAAATATTACAAGGAGAACTATAATGAATTTTATAAATACCGGTACCCATTGTGTCTTTTGCTTCTCAGCCAGGTTGTCAGAATTATTAATTTAATTTAGCCTATATATTTATAATCTTTATATCTTTATAAGGTGGTAAATCTCTGGACAAGTCCACTACCGGTATAAACCGGTACTGCATACATTTCTGAAAGAAGCACAGCTTATTCTTGTGGAGCTGTCAGCCTAAAACAAAAATATTTTAAATGCACAATGATCAAAATCTTTAAGTAAAACAAGTATCGTAATGAAAGGCAAAAATGATGAGGGGCTGAAAAACTGCAAACTAAGTAAACTGATACCATATTCAATATGGACATGCTACATTCCAGAGATTTTTTTTGGTGGGTTAACTTAAGCAAATTTAAGCTTAATTCTTCCAAAATAATGCCACAGGTTGAAAAGCCCGGGAGCTTTCGACCTAGTGCCCGTGATCGCTCTATACGGCCCTGGGAGTGTGGAAAACCCTCACTCAGAATAGCGGTTTCAACGCTGGGATTCGAACCATAGAACTTGACTTGCTGCAGCTCGCAGGCATTGTGTGCGATTTTCACACGCACTGTTGCGCCGCAGGGTACCGTGTGAACTAAATGAGCAACATGAACAGTTTAATGACCTAGAAATGGATCAGAAGTGTAGGAGGGGACGTACTGTAGTCCGAAAATAGGTGACACAGCGATGATACGGCAGGAATTCACTGCTGTATTCCCGACATTGCTATAATAGCCTAAGAGCGAAAATAAGATAGCCAATAGCGGAAACCTCTAACATAAAAGAATGGGCTAAACATTTAAACGAAAGGAGAGAAAGAAAAGAAGACTTTACATAGTTAACGGCAATTATCGTTTAAAAAAATGTGAAGAGCGAGATGTTGATTACGCCTACTGTATTGTTGGTGAAATAACGTCCTGAACGTCTGAACTTTGGTCTGATCGTAATAATAAAAGTCGCGCTGCGCAAGTGTACTTTGTTTAATCTTAATACCTATTTATTTATCTAACTCGCGTGTTTCGTGTGCAGCGGCGTGAATGGCGTGAACGGCCAGCCACTCACCGGCGTCCTTCTCTAGGGTTGCGAGCAAGAGCGCGAGTGCAAAGTGTCAGCTGTGCTTGACAGTGAATTCAACTTGACTGCAGTGTATTTTGAATAGACAACAGGAAAGATCGTGAAATACCATCATTCTACAATCTTTACCGTTCACAGTATAGATTAAAAACCAGAGAGGAGGTATGTAGTCTAATGAGCGCTTCTTTTTTTTAAATGAATATCAACAGGTTGGGAAAGGTTAAAATTTGGCATATTTCTGTAACATTTGGTGAAAAGAATGCTCGGAAAAAGGATATTCAGATTGCAATTTGAGCGTACTTAATAAAATGAATAGTCTGATTAAAACCCTCGCCGAAAATGCATCAAGTGTGGATGCTACATTACCGGTACCGGTAACCTAATAATTCAACTACATGAATTCCCATTTTACATTATAAGCGCTGCATGCGATCGACTATTTCTGTGCGGTAATATTGTTAGATATTTATAACACGTCAATAATAATACTGCATTGTTTCATGCTCAGTACTGACATTTCAAATTTCAGGTTTCCCAGCGCCGATGCACGTAATATTTGCTACGGGTTCGCCAGAAGTGCAACGGCTTTGCAATGAAATACCCCTCGCCTGTTTTATAAATCTATTTAGTTGAGAAATGGCTGTGAAAATTGCAAGTTGCAAATGCCAAAAAGTCTTACCCGACATATGCAAAACAGTTGTTTTGACGAGACATGGTGAAAGCGAATGGAATAAAGACAACCTATTTTGTGGATGGTGTGATGTGAGTTTAAGTGAAAAAGGTGAGAGATTGATGCACTCAAATACTAATGTAAGTTGTGTACTTTACAATGCAGTGATTTTTTTTCTCAGACAAAAGGGTTAAAAATAGTTCAACCTTAAGATAGACTTGACATATTTCACACAGGAATGAACAAGGGCATTTCTGAAAAACTAGTTTTTAACCCTCAATTGCTATTGTCACAATCTTTTAGACTGGTCGAGCATTAATGGTTTAACAAGACTTTCCAGCCCCATACCCTTCACCTTACAACACCACGCATCTGTGTTCAGTTTCACTTCATGCATTCTGTTACCAAAAGATTTGATATTCAGTCTAAACTTCTGTCCAAGATTCATTAGAATTTATCATTAAAATATATTGTCATACTGTAATTCATCATAATTTAATAGTTAATGATAGAAGCCTGAACATAGACAGATGAAAATAGTTGTTACCTAAGATATAAGTTATTTACCGTACATACATTTTCATTTGAGACCGATTTGCCTTTTAGCATCCAAGTCTAGTCTTCAAGCCTCTGTTTGCGAACAAGTCGTCTCCATGATGCGCTATTAGCAGTTAGCACTGAGCCCTTCTCTACTTCTACACCTCTCACTTTGAGATTGTTCATCACTGAATCTGACCATCGCCTCCTAGGTCCTCCTCTGCCCCTCTTACCCTCTACAATCGAACTCATTAATCTCTTAGGTAATCTCTCTTCCCCCATTCTCATCACATGACCCACCATCTGAGTCAGCTCATACAAACTTAGCCTTTATCTCTTCGTTACGAGTACCTTCCTGCCATCGCTCCCATCTATTTGTCCCAGCAATCATTTGTGCTACCCTCATATCAGTTACCTCTGACTTATGTATCAGATACCATGAATCTACCCAGCTCTCACTCTGGTTTATTTATTTTATTTTACATAAATTTCTGCTAACATTGGAGAAGAAAAAAATTCCTTAATTGCAGAAATTAACCAAAATACCTTTTGTAGGCTAATGAAAAAAAAGATCTGGAAATGATGTAATTTATTTATTTATCGTATGGCTTTTAGTGCCGGGAGTGTCTGAGGACATGTTCGCCTCGCCAGAGTCTGTAGCTACTTCCAGCGGACACCCACAGGGTGAGCTACAAGTTCTGTTCAATTTCAAGTAGTTCCAACTTTCACTACCAGATATCAGTGATACCTAGTGGTGAAAGTTGGAACTTTGATAGAGCGTTCCGACGAAATCTAACCTAACAATTTAGCCTCACACAAGTTTAGTCTGTGGAAGGATCTTTTACATGCCATAAATCTATGACATGGGACCGCCGGCTTTACTTCCCCTCAGAAGAAAGGCATACTGAATAACTTTTAACGCTCGTAAAAACTCCAATGACTTCGGCCGGGTTTGAATCCGCTATCTTGGGCACAGCAGTTCAGCATGCTACCAACTACGCCACCGAAGCCGCTAATGATGTAGTAATAGATGTTGACTCTTCCACTGTCAATAGCCCACCCTCCTCTTTCTATTTCACGACTTATATAGTAAAATTCCTGTTGAGTCTGCCATTATACTCGTAAATTGAGGGGGCTAATAGCAAACCCGGTGATCTCCACTCTTGTGTGCTAATGAGATATAAGCCAAAAACTGTTTCAGGTAAAAAAGATATAGGCTACCTGTGTCCTGAAATATATTCTAAGCCTTAGGACATGAGGCTATTCTCTGTGAGCTGCCAGAATGGGATTGACACTTGGCCGGAACATCCACGTCAGTCGTCACCTCTCTGCCTCTTGACCAATCCATGTTCGCATAGTTGATGTCATAATACTCTGCGCTGCAATATTACAGCCCACGTGCTTCAGTGCCTGGTCAGCTGTATCTCTGACTTGTACAGTTTGGCAACCTCGTTCTCAGACCACATGGCGAGGCGAGAACTGTCAATCCCATTCTGGCAGCTCACAGAATATAGTGTGTTGATCAGTGGTCTGGAAAATTACAATTAAAAATTGGAGATTGCCGGGTATGCTGGTAAATGGTAGAGATTGCCATGTTTGCTGTGATAAGGGAAACTCATAAACGGTTCAACGTTTTGCATTGTTTAAGTAAGAATATATTTTACACACTCCCATCACTGCAATCAGTCTTCTCACTCATCATCATCATCGTTTCTTCGCTCCAGCAAGCCGGGTGCGGAACTAAATGAGCAGTCTCCAATTTGTCCTGTCCATCCATAACTGTTGTTCTTGTATTTGATGCCAGTTCTTATCTCTAGCTTCAAGGTCGTTATAAATTTGCTTCTTCCACTCATCGCGATGTTTTCCCCTTGGTCTCTTCCCGTGGATACTCTGGTCAAAGTACACTCGAGGTATCCTGTGGGGAGCCATATGACCATATGACCATACCATCTCATGAGATCGAGTGTCTCCAGCAGGCTCCTTTCCAATCCCAGTTGTTGTCTGATATCCTCATTCCTTATTTTGTCCATTTTCGTCTTTTGAAGGCAAGAACGGAGGAACTTCATTTCTACTGCCTGGAGACGACTGTTTGTTGGTCCAGTATGAAGATGGTATTGTGATGATGAAAGACATAAGTTACATAAAAGGAACATATGATGCAGTTAAAAAGTACAGATAAAACATATGAAGAAAAACATGGTGATTAAAAACTGAGTTAGCACCGTTTGATGCCTTATTTTACTCGGTTCCATAACAAATTGGTTCTTCATGTGTTTTTTTTATATGTTTTATCTGTACTTTTTAACTGCATGATATGTTCCTTTTATGTATGTTTTTCATCATCACAATACCATCTTCATTTTCTTCATGTTAACAAATGTTTTAGTGCTGCCCGATGTTATTTGGCTGATGAAGACACCAATAAATGTTACAAGTGTCGAAACATGTACCAAGGATGACAAGTAAATAACTTGTTCAACCAATAAACCGTATTGACTGGGCGGTAACAATTGTTTATATATACGCAATTTACAGTACCATGTAAACAAATATTGTAAACACATTCGTGGCAATAAAGTATGTCTGAAGCAGTAGGTGTAACAGTAGAAATTGGTGTACAGAATATTCTAGTGTGCATCTTATGATGTTCTAACAGAAAGGATTTTATTTTAGGCTTTGAAGAAGCAAAAGAAGCTGGTCAAGCTTTAAAGAAAGCAGGATTTGAATTCGACATAGCGCATACGTCGTTGCTGAAAAGGGCACATCAGATGCTTGAAGTCGTCTTGGAGGAAATTGGCCAACCCAATTTACCCATCTGTGAAAGCTGGCGCTTGAATGAAAGACATTATGGTGCTCTGACTGGATTTAATAAAGCTCAGACAGCTGAAAAATATGGATTAGAACAGGTAAAATTAAATTCTTTTTTCTTTTCCTGTTCCAGTATTTTATCATTCAATAATTTGTTTATGTGGAATTACAAAATACCTGTAAGTTAGGGCAAATCCAGCTTATCCTAAAAGGGGTGACTGGATATAATGGTAACTGGCTGACAAAATAATGGTTTAAAACCAGTGGTGACTCGTGTTTTGTAGCAATATGGATGTTGCTACATTGGAGCTTGTAGTATTACAAGACTGCTAATCTCATAATTGTGAGCCATGGGACCACCTTCTCATGCTGAAACGAAACCACCAGACTTGACATTTCACCTTGAAAACCTTGCATGCCGTGACTGGGAATCTAACTTGGTCTGCATTGGCGAGAGGCATCATAACCTCTCTCTCTTGTTCTGGCACTTCTCTTGTACTTGCATATTTTAAAGTACTGGGTTTATGATTATACAAGGGCTGTTTTTCTTTCAAGTCCGATGGACTGTATAAAAATAACAGATTGACATACCAAACTGATTTTACTACTAAATGTTTGCTTGTTTTATTCTTAGGTCTCAACATAATCACCAAAATGATTGAAACACTGTGGCAACGGTACGATAGACTTTTTCAAAGAATTCAAGTGTGAAGTTTTGGACCATCTGTCGTTTAGTACAAACCAGAAATGAATGATTTTCACCTTTTTCGAGAATTGAAGGTATGCCTCGCCAAAAAGGAAAAACTTCAGGAGACTGTCCAGACGTACTCACCTCAGTGGCGGCAGAATATTTTGCCAAGGGTTTTGGAAAGCTGGTGTAACGATACGACAAATGTTTAAACTATTTTGGCGATTATGTTGAGACGTAAGAATAAAACAAGCAAACATTTAGTAGTAAAATCAGTTTGGTGTGTCAATCTGTTATTTTTATACAGTCCATCGGAACTTGAAAAAAAAAAACTGCCCTCATAATAAAAAATTATTACGACTTTCTGTACGCATATTTGAATTCAGTGTGGCACTGTAGGAACTTGACACATTCTTCCAGACAATCTGCTGTCAGTCTGTTTGAGAGGGTCAGGCCGTGAAGTTGTGCATGTCTAGTATGCGATTCTCGAGGAACTGTGAAGTTCTGCCCAGATAGTGCTCAGAACTTTTAAGGCCATGCATTTCTACGTATAGTTGAGGGAAGTTATTTTCATAGCTGTTGGCAACTTCGGGTAGTGAATTGCTCGTTCAGTATGTGACTTCTCAAGGATGTTTCTATGCTTTGAAGTTCCACCTAGATAGTGCTCGGAGATTTCAAGGCCATGCATTTCTATAGTTGAGGGAAGTTATTTTCATAGCTGTTGGCAACATTGGGCAGCGAATTACTCGTAAGAGCTAAGTTGTTTTAGAATTTGAAATCTTTTGTGTGTTAATATGTGTTAGGAATATCTATCTGTGCAAATGACTATATCTGTATATGTTGTTGTATATATAAAGCCCTGCGCGGAAGTGGATATCCGCAAAAATTTTCGCCATGCGGATATAGTTTGCATGACTGTGCATTTGTAAATTTGCCGATAGTTTTTAGAACACAATGTTGAAATGGATTTTTTTTAAATAAACGTAGTTTTTGATCAGATGACCCGAGTGGCACAAGTAATTGGAGAAGGAAAGATAAAAGCAATGGTGTTTGCAGATGATTTGGGGAAACAAGGAGGAGGAGGTACAGGAACAGTTGGACGTGTGGGAAGGAATAATACAAGGATATGGGATGAAATTTAGCATAAATAAGAGTGAGATGGTGATCACAACAAGGAAGAAGGAAAGAACCACAACGGGAATCACAATTGGTGGGGAACAGCTGAAGAAAGTGGAGAGTTTCAAATATCTGGGAAGCCTGATTCAAGTTAATGGAAGAAACGATAGCGGGGGAGCCAGGCAGAAGCATTCCGGAGGAGTGTTAGAAGCATGTTATGGAGCAAGGATGTCCCTCAGAACAGCAAAAAGATCATATATCGGACGTACTATGTCCCTATCCTGACGTATGCCTCGGAGACCTGGGTTATGAAAGGAAGGGAGAAGAGCAAAATACCGGCCAGTGAGATGAGGTTCTTGAGAAGCAGTATTGGAGCTACAAAGATGGACAGAATAAGAAATGAAAGGACCAGAGAACTAATGAAGGAGGAACCATTACAGGATGGTATAGAGAAATCTAGACTTAGATGGTATGGACATGTAAAACGAATGGAGGAGATGAGGATACCCAGGAGGATACACGAGACGAAATGGGAAGGAAAGAGACCGAGAGACATGTGGCTGAAGGGGGTGGAAGAAAGCGTGAAGAAGAGAGGAGAAGACTGGACAAGGGTGGAGGCTGCGAGATGGTGGGAAGACAGAAGACGTTGGAGAGGCTTGTGTTCCAAACAGACCCGGCCAATGGCTGGAAACTGTGCAAGATGATGATGATCAGAATTGCATCTTTCATGTTTCTTGTTATTTCCCTATTTGCTTTCGCTTCGATTGTATGAGAATAATAGAGAATTGAAAGAAGCCAGTCGTGGAAATACCCTCAATTAATGTTGACTGTGTCTATTTCATCGAATTGTCTATAGGTAAGAAATGCACATATTAACTCCAGCCCATATATCAGAAAGAGCAGTACTTTTGTTCAAAAAAGTACTATAGATTTAATAGCCTAAGTGTAAAGGATCTGATGATGATCGCTTGACGATCAAAACTGGTAATCCAAGTGTATTTATTAATCTCATGTACATTATTTTCAGGTTTAGGGTAGCACCCATTACAATTGGGTACAATCATGTAGACCGGCTGAAAAACATTAAATTTTAATGTTTGGATAATTCTAATTTCTTGTTCCTTTAGCTTCAAATTCTCCAAATCACACTGTATTTAAAACATTGCTCATAATACTAAAAAGGATGTCATGTTACATAAGATCTTATGCTGACATAAGGCTTAGTTGCCTGGACAGCAGTGAAGGAAGATAACAAAGTTGCCAGGTACATAATCTACCGTAAGATCTATGGCCCATTGTTTGGTATTGAAACAAGATGGTAAGGAATTAGGCAGAACGAGGCTGTTGGAATTCAAACATTCTTTCCCAAATAAGGAGTAAAAGATTTGAGTGGTTTGAGCTTAATATATGTGAAGAGTGGTACAGCAAAACCTGCCTAAAGCGTAATGCAATTGTTCCGGATTTATTTTTCAGTTTTCACAGGTTTCCGCTTTACAAAGTGTTGAGTATAGAATGACATAAAAATGACCATGATTGACGTGTTAATTATAAACTATTTATTTTTACCTAAAGTCAATATTTATATCATTGAAACCTCACATTGTGACCTTCCTCAGCTGGTATCATATCCTTCGATTACCAGAAAACAGGATTTTACGACAACTAATGATGAGAAATCTGCGAAAGAAGACTGGAGGGCATTGGATCAAAGAAATTCCAGAGGATCTCAAAACAGTTGAACTCGAAATTACAGATGCAGAGAACAAGAATAAAATTACGACCCTTCTTAAGAATCACAAATTTTCAACAGAAATGATGCACAGATGGCCTGCAGAGATTTCAGACGAATTAAGACCACTGCGATCAGAATGTATGAAGAAGTACTGGGCAGATAAGAAGACTCAAACAATTAACCTTCAAAGGAAAAGTGTTCAAGTTACTTTGTAAAAATAGTAATTTACTTTATAAAAATAGTAATTTACTTTGTGAAAATAGTAACTTTGTAAAAATAATAAGTTTGGTTGGTTCCTCAGTTTAGGGGCTGCAACAACGCGGTCATGTAGCCCCGTGTACTTTGGGTGTGTGTAGAATCTGTCTGGTAACCGGTGTCAATTGTGATGGCTGTATTAGTATGTATATGTGTTTTTTAATTCAAGTAAGGACTGAAACTTTGAATTTTTCAAATAGTTCCTACTTTTTCCGCCAAACGTCAACGACTACTAGACCTAGCTCAGAACTTGGCTACTAGACGCCACCGCAGTTGGCTCTTGGCAACGAACGTAGAAACCTAAGAGCGTTGTTTACATTCCTAACCTATACAATTAAGCTTCACACAGGTGTAATTAGTGGAAGGTTCTTTAACATGCCATAAATCTATGACATGGGACCGCCAGCTTTACTTCCCCTCCGAAGGAAGGCATACTGAGGTATTTTTAACGCTCTTAAAAAATCTGATGGCTTTGGACGGGTTTGAACCCGTTATCTTGGGCATAGAAGCTCAGTATGCTACCAACTACGCCACCGAAGCCGCCAATCACAAGAGGGTTGGAGGAAGTAACAGTACATTCCATTTACTTACAGATGTTGTGAAATGTAGCATACCTCCTGCATCCTTGAGGGAGAATATAGAGTTAATGTTTCCTAGAACTTTGGTGCAAGTACAGTTGCACTCAAAATTTAGTATATAGCTTTGTATTATGGATAAGATAATCGGTCTTAGTCAGGTTATTTACGCCTACAGTTTCAGGATTTCTTTCAGTTTCCGCGTTACGCAGTTTTCTGGTTTACAGTGTCTTATTACATAAGAAATACCTCCTTTCCGAATTTGGTTTTCTATTTGTCCAGGTTTCTGGTATAAAAAGGGACTGGTTTAGGCTGGTTTTACTGTATTATTAATGGTTGTCGATAAGATCTTTCCGCTCATGGGAGAAGCACCTCCAGAAGTTAGAAGACAAGTAGGGGCAGAAGTAGAGAAGAAAAAGCAAGACACAGATCCAAGACACCCAATGTATGGACTTTATGTCCATCCACCTAGGCTAAAATCAAGAAAGAGCTTCCTCCAAACAACAATATCCATTCTTTCCTCAGCTGAAGCATGCCGAATTGAACTTTGGAAAACAAAATCACAGGGAGGTTCCTGGGAAATGAAGGAGAAGCCGGCAGCAGGCTACCATTTACAATACGAATCTTGGAAGACGCTAAACAGACTGAGAACTGATGTGAGTCTGTGCAAAAGCAATTTAATGAAGTGGGGATACAGTACTGAAGAACTTTGTAGATGGGGTGAAAGACAAGACCCTGAGCACATTCTGAACTGCAGCATGTTATCAAGACCATGTGCTATACAGGACTTGATAGAAGTTAATGACTGTGCCATTCTAACAGTTGAACACTGGAGAAATGAAATTTAGTGCAATTTATGTGTATATTTGTATGTGTTTTGGACTCGGATAAATAAATGAAATGGTTGTTTTAAGAAGTGGAACATCTAGGTCATCTGGCCTTATTATAAGGATGATAATGAAGATGAATACTACAGTCAAGATAAGTCGCTTGAAATCCCGCCGACCACAGCGGAATCTCTACAATTAAATAATTTTCAGATTGACAACAAGTGGTCTGAGGTGTGGAATAATTTATTCCATAAGAAATGCAGAAACTTCATTGATCCTATCAAGAAACCAGCTGACATAGAAATCACTTAACAGGATTCGAACGGGACATGGGGTCTGCCAGACAGCTTATACAAGTGGAATAAGGCTTCCTCACCTCAGTGCGACTGTGGATTTGAAAGACATACCATCCAATATCTTGTGGAGGACTGCAGCCTTCGAGCCTATAATGGGAACCTGAAAGACTTCATGATGCAACGCAGCCTGCTCTTGATTGGATTTCAATTTACATATTACAGTAGAGTCTCGCAAACTCTGCCTAATGTGGACCGAAGGGTGGCCGAGTTCGCGAAAATGCCGGGTTATCGGGGAATGTGTTAAAAAGGCGAAATGAGCCGGTTGTTTTGGTTTAAAAGTAATGCAATGCAGTACATTTATTTGTTTTTAACAAAAACGCAAGTTTTAAAATGCTTAAGCCACTACAATTACAGTACTTGAATATGTACAAAACAATTCCCGTAGGCAAATAGTTTTTTCACTTAATGAAAATTACCATTTTTTTGTGCAAAAAAGTAAGTAATGTTCTTTTGCTTTTCGCTTTGAAACCTGTTTCTTGAAGCCTCGTCATGAAGACGGCAAAGAAAGAGAATTGCGGAGAATGCGCAATCAAATAAATACAACGCTCTGTGTGACAACCGATTGTTTACCTCTTACTGCCAACAAATTGTGCATTTACAGTACTGTACAACTACCTGTATTTATCAGGACGTCCTTACTCTTCTTACTATGTAATGTAGGTCAACATGTTTCGCGTCGTATTTAACTGTAGATAATCCCATTGATGGAGAATACAAAAGGAAACATAATAACGCTCTGTGCAGAAACACAAAAACAAACAAAAATCATGATTTTTTTCCTCCTGTCAGGGTGGCCGAGAAATCCTGAGTGCCGGGTTACCAAGTGCCGAGTTTGCGAGACTCTACTGTACCTTGTAAATCTGAACATTTTATCTGTTGAATATGTGTCTCCTCATTTAGTATTTATTGTTCTTTTAAATGCTAATGTATAATATGTTTAATGTGTTCCTTAACTTGTAATTATGTAGATGTACCATGCCATACGCTAAATAAATAAATAATTTAGATACTACAAGAAGAAAAGGATAAAGGACATGGACAACAACAAAAGAGGAACTAGGGTCATATATAAGACAGGATAAAGTAAGGGTGTACCCAAACCTGAAAGAATGAGGACTGAGGGAATTGGGAGGAAGTAGAACCATGTAAGGTTGATAACAAAGGGAGGGGTCCAAAGTCACTGAAAGAAGCAAAAAAAAAAAGACAACTGAACCAGCTCAAAAACCTCTCTGGATTACCATTTCCCCTAAGAAGATGGTATATTGGCTTTCACGCCAGTGAATTAAAACTCAGCAATTTTTTTTTAGGTTTGTGCCATGTCTCGTGTGAGGTTTCACCAAGCTGGCTTATCAGCGAGCTCTTTGTGTCCGTGCCCGAATCCTCACAGGAGTAGCAAACTGTGCGCTACCTCCCTTTTTATGAAGCACACCTGCGCCTCTTTACTGTGAGAGCTAAAAGCTCAAGCAGCCTTACAAACTTTTATTTTTATATATATAAATTGAATAAACCTTCATCATGCTAATTTCTCTTAAAATTAAGTGCCTGGAGTTCTCGGCCTCATGATGAAGCCATCTAGAAGTGGTTTTCTGATGTTTCCCCATTTCTTCTCCAGGCAAATGCTGTGATGGTACCTAAATTAAGGCCACAGCTGCCTCCTAACCAAATCCTAGTCCCAGTTGTAAATACACACACTTGTACACACATCCAAGTATGACCACGATGTCACAAAGCCCCTAAGTAAATTGACGACAAAGACTTCTACAGATGCCACTTACCTTTACTTATGATGGTCCTTCATGTTTCTTTTGGTCTCCTTGATGCTTTCTTCAGTGGGATCACTTAGGAAGTCGTCGGACTTTTAAGAGTGTTAAAATCAGTATGCCTTCCTTTGGAGGGGAAGTAAAGCCAGCGGGCCCATGTCATAGAAGTATGGCACATAAAAGAACCTACCACTACAATTGGTAGTGTGTAGCAAAATTTGTAGGTTATATTAGGCTGTTTAGAAACGCTCTATCAAGTTCCAACGTTCGCTGCTAGGTATTAGTGACTAGCATCTGGTAGCCAAAGTTGGAACTACTTGAAATTGTACTTGTTGGGAGCCCACAGGTGTTCAATCAAAAATACTCAGTTATGGCTATTCGGCTGCAATTCTTATGTAATATAATAAAAAGGAAGATTTTAGTTTTACGTGACCGTTAATCATGCGATCATGAGCCATGGGACCTCCTTTTTACGTGGAATCCGAACCACTGGACATGGCATTTCACTTTGAAAATCTCACATGTCTTGACCGGGAATCGAACCCGGTCCACCTTGGTGAGAGACCAACAGCTTGACCGCTGCACCACCACGCCCCTATAATATAATAATAGAAGGGGGATTATGTTAAATTGATTTAATAATAGTAATATCGTATGGCCTCGGGTGCCGGGTGCAAGCTTTCTTATTTGACACCCAGAAGGTAGCTTGCATGTCGAATTTCGTTGTTCCTTGAAGCACTATGAAAGTCAAGGAGATTACATAAATAAGCTCCTTGAACACTAGTGCGCTTTCTAGTAGAGGTATGAGAAACTTTGTGTTGGTGGAAACTCCCGAGATTAATTTTGCCATTATGAACACAGCCTACTGAATTCAAATGGGTTCTTTGACATGCCAACATCGTATGACATGCGTGTCGTAAATTTTTGCCGCCTTTCAAAAATCCCTTACCACAGCCAGGAGGGAACGTGCAAGTTTGGGGTTAGTAGACCCGACACGTTAACCACTAACCCACCGTGGTAAGCTTTGATTTAGAATGGCAAGCTTTGATTTAGAATAATGATGTAGAATGGCACTAACATGTGTGAAAATAATTCAGCACATGGGTGTTTATTCATCTGGAAATACATCGCTGTTAAAAGTTTAAAAGATATGTCAAGAGAAATACCCGCTGCTCTCTTCGCATTACTGTTATCAAATGTCTGACAAGTTCATATAAATGCTAATTTTAACTATGATTATAATCTTCTTCTTCAGCGTTTGTCCCATATTGCTCTGTCTGAGGCCGCGTCAGGATGGAGATTCACGCCTTTTAGGTCTTTATGTAGAATATCCCACCAACATTGAAGAGGTCGTCCTTTTGGTCTTTTGCCGACGACTTCAAGTGTGCATCCCGCCTTGGCAATCGTTTCACCTTGTACCCGTAAAACATGTCCAAACCAGTGCAGACGGCCTTCGCGTATTTTGCCTGGGACCGTTTCCTGGCGCTGTCATTGGAAACACGATCTAACTTAGTAAGGCGTGCTGTCCACCTTAGCATCCATAACACTTATGTTTCCGCTGTAGTCGTCCAACATTCGGAGCCATAGTGTTACTGGGCGGATGACAGTATGATAGATTTCTGATTTGAGATGATCTTTCAACCTGCGGTCGCACATAACTCCTGTTGTTGTTCGCCATTTCATCTACGCAGCATTAGTTCTTAAATTGACCTCTTCCACAAGTCGCCCATCATCAGAAATTGTGGAACCAAGGTATTTAAATTTGCTCACTCGAATCAGATCTGCACCGTCCACTTAGATGGTTCCTGTTTCAAAGGCATCTGACGTCATATACTATGATAATAATAATAATAATTAATAATATAGGACATTTTCACATACGATTTGATTCTTGTAAGGCACAAGTCTTCTTGCTCTCTAAGGTCCGCCTCTATGCACAGTAATAGAGTGAAACATCGGCTAACAATATAAACATGACATGGTATAACATTTCAAAAGCCTTCGATTTCACTGATAAGGGCCACAGAAGCCTCAAGATTTTATGTTCTAAACCACTTCTCAAGTATTGATAAGGCGGATTTTCAATTTATCACTTCTATCAATCAATACGGAGAATATCTATTTACCATTTTCAAAATAGTTAATGTTTACACATTCTAATCAAGTGTCTTCACATGGCAGGTGCAGATATGGCGACGCAGCTACGATGTACCTCCACCCCCAATGGATAAGGATCACAAATATTTCAAGGATATAGTGGAGAATCCGAAGTTTGCAAGGCACGGTATTAAACAGGAAGATATACCATTAACAGAAAGTTTGAAGATGACACTTGAGCGAGTGGCACCATACTGGGACGACGTTATCGTCCCACAGATCAAGGAAGGGAAGCGGATTCTGATCGTTGCTCACGGTACTAGTCTGCGAGGTCTAGTCAAACACATAGATCGTAAGTATCTCTGTGGAATACCGCAACTTGTTCACATTCAACACCAGTAGAATTTTTTTTCTTTTTTTCAGAATGGTCCCATTTCTGTTTGGTAGCAGACAGCAAGTTGCAACTATGTTCTAAATATAAAGTCTCTCTGGGAGATTCACCTAACATGTGACAACAATTCAAGAGCTATTCTTTGTTAGGCGTCAATTGGTTCCTCAATTTTGCTTGTTGTTTTAAGATACAGAACACATTGCCATTCTCACTCAGACATCTTGAAGTCATTTCTTGGCGAGAGCTCGTTTAGGCCACCACATTTTCCTATTATTAGATTACGAAGTCATCTTGGCCATGCAAAGAGCGTTGAGGAGAGATCCTCCTACGAGAGGAAGTTAACAATTGGGTCTTTGTTGAGCGAGTCTGGCAAGCATCACACATCTGGTTTGGCACACCTGGCAGGAGATGCTGAAACTAGTTTGCTTCCATCTCCTAAGAAATCACTTATGTTGTTTGTCTCGTATTCATCGAGTGGCCAAGATAGAGAAACAGCAGACGTACAAGACTGCCATTCAAGAGTTGAAAGAGATGGGTAATGTTGTGCCTACATCTGCTGTGTTAAGTGTTTCTCCTAGTTTATTTTTAGAGCATAATAGCACTCTCCTATCTGGTACCAGACACTTGGTTTATACAGAGTGTTTGAAAAAGAACTCCCTAGTTTTAATGTGTCCTAGAATCTGTACAAGTGACATACACTATTCTAGTTTGTGGTGTGTGATTTATCAACTCTCCAAGTTTGGCTCCCCTACAGTTGGCAGGTATGCTTAACCTTGAGACGGCCCCAGAGCTGTTTGTTTCCCCTGCTCCTTCAGTCCAGGCGTGCATGCATGCATGCAGTGCAGAGCAACTCAATAGCAATGTGTACTCCGCAACAGAAAGCGCAGTGTGTTATTTGGCTTGTGCAAACTGAGTCACGTAATTTTAGACGTCAGTTTAGACGTCTGTTCTCAGATCTGTTCAACAACTGCTTCTGAAGTTCTCGGTCTACCTGGTGATTTTGCTTTTAAAACACTACCCGTTTCCTTGAAAGACTTTAGCCAATGACATAGTTTTTGCTGTAGGTAGTTCACCGACATACTGACGTCTAAAATTACGTTGCACTGTTATAACTGACTCAGTTTGCACAAGCCAAATAACACACTGCGCTTTCTGTTGCGGAGTACACATTGCTACTGAGTTGCCCTGCCCTGTATGCACGCCGACTGAATTGAGGGAACAGAGGAAACAAACAGCACTGGGACCGTCTCAAGATCAAGCAGACCTGACAACTGCAGTGGAGCCAAACTTGGAGAGTTGATAAATCACACACCACAAACTAGAAGTGTGTATGTCACTTTGTACAGATTCTAGGACACATTAAAACTAGGGAGTTCTTTTTCAAACACCCCGTATTAATCTTACAGGATACGATTGTCACTGAATTTTGCTGCGCCAGCGTTAGCCTTGCAGTACAACCAGGTAGACACAGTGATGATGAACTGCAGTCTGCACATAAATCAAACAAAATTCCACACACTACCGGTACTTGTCTTAGATGTTATAATGTGAATTGAAAAATTATGAATGGCGAGTTTCTAAGCACAAGTACAAGTAAATGATTAAATGATATATTGCTGAAGTTGAGCTAAAAAGCAAGCTGAAAACATGTCTATATGAAAGAAGGATAGTTAAATTGTATTGACTGGGCGGACAGAACTTAACAAATGATTTCATTACAGCACAAGTAAGCATCCAGTCTCACGATCATGTCATCAATGATGAAATCCGTAGGTGATATGGAGTAGCACCTGTCTTTGAGAAGATGAAGAAAAGCCGTCTCTGCTGGTATGGTCATGTACTTCGAGCGGACAAAACAACAGTTGCAAGCACTGGATTGACTTTGCTTGTAGATGGGAAGCAACCCGTTGGACGTCCTAGACAGGGATGGCTTGACACAGTACATGAAGACCTTAAAATTGCTGGACTCCATCCCAATATGGCCTACATTCGTATAAAATGGCGACAGAGAACCAGAATAGCAGACCCTGCCTGTCATCATCATCATCATCTTCATTTCCCCTTTTCCAGCTGACACTGGGTGGGGGCAAATATGGTTCCTCTCCACTTTGTTCTGTCGTTCCACCATTCCTCTTCCGACACGGTGTTCCAATCCAGGTTCTGTTTACTAATGCTATTCTTCACCGAGTCCATCCAACGCATTCTTGGTCTTCCTCGTCCTTTCTTCCCTGTCATCCGTCGTTCCAGTGCTCGACTTTGTAGCCTTACTTCATTCATCCGTTTGACATGTCCAAACCATCTCAATCTGTTTTGCTCCAGTTTGTCATTTAGTTTCTGTACTCCCAGTTCTTTCCGTATATCTTCATTTCTCACTCTGTCCCTCCTCGTTTTCTGGACCATACTTCTCAGGAATCTCATCTCTGCTGCTTGTACTCTGCTCTCATCCCTCTTAGTCATTGTACAAGTTTCTGCTGCATAAGTCATTTATAGGAACATAATATGCTTTGTACATAACTTCTTTAGCCTTAATTGGTATATCCTTGTTCCATACTAGTCCCCATAACTGTTGGTTGAAAGCACTCCCGAGTTGTATTCTTCTGCTAATTTCCAAATCTAGTCTTCCATCTTCAGTCAGTTCACTTCCCAAGTATTTGAAGTGTTTCACCACTTCCAATTCCTTATCTCCTACTTTGATTACTCCTTTTCCTTCTTTCTTACCTCTACTCATCACCACTGTTTTACTCTTCTCCACATTTACCCTGCCTGTGTGCGGGACAAATGCTAGGAAGAAGAAAAGTAAGCATCCAGTCACGAAAACCAAGATAAACAGACGAGGGGACCCGATGCCCTAACCAAGCGTCACCCCAATATCTGCAAGCCAAAGGGCTGGGCAGCGGTCGCTTGGTAGGCGTAGGCCCTTCATGGGCCGTAGTGCCAGGGGTAAGTAAGTAAGAATAACAGGAGCTTGTGTCACCACGTAGATCAGAACAATGACTGAGGCTAATGGAGCTGAGTCATATCCTACCCACGCAACTGTACTTGTCAACCAAGCAGGTTGACAGCATGACAAGTGCACATAGAATAGTTCCCACCTCTGCCACAGGCAATCATATTTCGAAAGGCCCTGTATTTCATGAGCCTATACAGCCATCCCTCGTTATACGCATTCTCACTTTACGCTTTTTCACTATAATGCGATTTTAAAAAATGTACATAAATAAAATTTAAAAAATGTAAAAGTTAGGTAGCGGATTCACAATCGCCCTGTGGGACGATTTCGTGATCGAGTGTGCAGCGTTTCAAGGCGGCGCGTGGAGTGTAGTCAGTCTCAAGGATAGTGCTGACTGGCGTTGTTTCAGTGTTGACTGGCGACATGTGTTCATTATTAAAAAGAGCATTGAGTTGACTAGCTGTGTTTTATTGTTTCTGAAAATGTTAAGGAGAAAAGAAAGTGTGATCAAAATGCTTCCAATAACAAAAAGCAAAGGAAATCAATAACACTTGACCAAAAGCTTTAAGTTATAAAGTGATATGAACGCAATGAGCGCACTGTGGACATTGTCAGAGCTACAGGAATCTCGGAATCAACTCTTGAGAACCATAAGACGTGAAGCAGAAAAAATTAAAGAAAGCTGCAAAAGTGCGACCAGAACATTTCTCTCAATGTGATAAAAGAGGACCCCCGGCTTTATAGTCTCCAAAGATCGCCAAAGATCGTTAGGAGGTAATGCGTCTCGAGATCATAAAATCAAAGCCCTGTTGGTTTATCATTCCGAGAACCCACGCATACTCGATTGCATTTCTTTAACACTCATAGGCTTTTTATTTTTCCTTTGAAATAGTCCCTATCTCCTATCTAACCCATATTGTAATACATTCACTTTATGCGTTTTCGTATTACGCGATTACTTGGAACGAATTCATTGCGTAAATCAAGGGATACCTGTATAGAGAAGCATTAGAAGGTGAACATGCAATCAATCATCGGACATTGATGATATGTCCACCTTATGTTTAAGATGTATGAATCCTAACGTGACTGTTTTCTACTTGCGTGTTCCTACTTACAGTATTTCCTGACTGAGGCGAGTGGAGTCCTGTATGGTAAAGCGCCACTAGTTTCGAACATGAAGTCATCGCAGTGCAATCGACCAAGGATATCAATTGCACTTAACATCCTCTATTCGAGTTCACAAGCAGTGTCATTACAGAAAATTGGAACATGCTTTATTCATCATCATTTATATTGTCTGTAATATGAATAGCGTTACAAAGACCAGCTTAAACAAACCTTGAGGAGTGTAGTCATTGATCCTGACAATTGGCATACACTTGCGGAAGATCGCGCACGTTGGCGTGCAGCCACCTCAGCTGCGGTGTCACATTTTGAAGAAGAATGCCGAAGGCAGGAAATGGAAACTCGTCAAGAGGAGAAAACTGCGCCAGTTATTGGCACGTCCACCACCTTCCATCATCTGCATCGTGTGCGGCCGTATGTTCTATGCCAGAATTGGTCTGTTGAGTCACCAGCGACATCACCATCGAGTGAATACAAATTAGTAATGCAGGAAAGAAACACATTCAGATACAAGTATTGGCCGCCGCCAGCGAATATGAATACAAAACTTTCCCGACAAATCAATATTTTATAGTGCATTATTTAACACTTCTTCGTGGTACATGTTTCGGACTTTTCAATCCTTCATCAGCCACATTGTTTACACAAATGGATGACATCATATCAATAACACTGAAATTCACTTATAAGCATAAAATACACAATTGCACACTCACTCATATCTAGAGATTGGAATTTTTCTGTGATTTCAAAGTGAAGAACGCGGTATTTTAAGGTGGCAAATTCGGTGGTTTCAAGTGCACTTTTCGGTACTTTCAAAATCATAAATTTTAGGCGGAATTTTTTAAATATCATGGATAACATGGATAACATAACACATTTCAGTCATCCTTCAAATTATACTTCAGTGAAGAGATCCAAATTCTCTTGTGACAAACGGTGACTCATATCACTTAACGTGCTAGTGTAACTGAAAAACAAAAGTTCACAGCGTTTGAACAGGGGATCCAAATGGTTTTCAACAAAGATTATGAGAACTTTGGAAATACAAATGTCATTCCTTGCAAAACTCCAACAGTGTCTGTCTTGGTCCTGTCATGCATCTGCTTCTTGATTAAAGTTTGCAGTTCTTTGTATCCTCTTAACACCTCACTTTCTTCCAGTGTTCCACAGAACGGCAACTTCTTAATTTTCTTTGCAGTGTCCTCATTGATGTTCATTGGCACTATTTCTGCTGGATCAAACGCACACATTTGTAAATCCTGTTCCCAGGGTCAACGGATCTCAAGCTGATTAATATTCCAAGAGCATGGGTCCCAGCATTTACTAAAACTGAATGTATTTTCCCTCTTTTTAACACATTTCCACAACCCTCCAACTGCTCCTTAATGTTGGTACCGTACTTTCCAGAAACAGCTGAATTCTCCGTAGATGTCCATCAAGAAGGTGAACAGTTGGATGTGGCCTTCTAATAAGGGGATGAGTTCAGTGATGTCTGTGCCAAATTCTTTGAATCTCAAGTATTTCGTCGGGTGAAACATTGTTGAGAAAATCAACACCAGAGTTATCAGTCCCAACTACTTCACTCATAAATTGCACACTACAGAATGAAACCAAGAAGACCACCTGGTTAATACTGGTTCAGGAAACAGTGGCACATTTTGATCTGGATACTTGCCATCTAGATATTCATGTCTGAAAGGCGGACTATATGACGCCATGCTCTCCATGCAGTCATGTCATGGGAGAAAATTACCGCTACTACACTCGCACAAAAACAAGAGTTTGTCAGCTTCTGTGACCACGATATTTTAAACGGGCAAGGGCTCACTACGATGACATTAGGGCAAAACCTGGATGAATGGCAAGATGCAGAAGAAAGTGACATCCAGTAGTTAGACTTCGATAAAGACAATCATGGTTTCAGACATGAGGATATTGTATGGAATTTGACTGTCGGTGAGGTAAACTGGGATCCAGTACATATAGAATGCAGGAGTGATGCAAAGGAAATCCCTAAAGTTCCCACAGTCAAGCTAGTGTGTCTATAGTCACACTTATCTCTTATATAGAAAATCAAGATGAATTTTCGTTCTCATATATTGTTTTCTTCAGAATTGTACAATCTAAAATAAGAAAAAATAAACCATCTAAGAAACAAAAAGTGATGAGTCATTTTTCTAAGTTTTTAATATTGGTAAAATCCACATAGTGTGTCTTACAATACTATGTTATAAAGTTTTTTTTTGCATGTTTATAAAATAAATTTCAATATTTTTAACCAATAGTTTTCTCTTTGCTAGGCTTAAAAACACGAAATTCGCGAAATTTCGCGACTCCAAAAAACATTTTGTTTGCCATTTTTAGGGTTATAAAAACACATTACCATCTGTGTATTACTTCATTTAATAATTCGCGAAATTCGCGTCGCGAATTTTTCCTATCCCTACTCATATCATGCATAAATACATATTAAAAAACATCTAAAACACTATATAAAATTATCATCTTGTTCCCATGTCCATGCGTTCCTTATCACTGTAGAATGACTATGTTGATGGATCTTATTTTTCAAAACAACAAGGTCTATTTTAAGACATTTGACCTTTCCATCGTTGCCGACTGCAATTGGAAAATGTTTTCCTTTGAAGATATTTTCATTTTCCGTTTTCCAGCCTAAGCTAGGTCGGAGCAAATATGACACCCCTCCACTTAACTCCGTCTCTCCATCATCCTTCCTCAACCACTGAACTCCACTCCAGGTTCCGTTCTATCACACTGTCCTTCACTAAGTCCCCCACCATACTCTGTCTTCCTCGTCCCTGCTTTCCAATCGTCTTTCTCTCCACCACTAGTTTCAGCATTCTTTCATCATTCATTTTTTTCACACGCCCAAACCATCTCTATCTGTTCTGCTCCAGCTTATCATTCAGCTTGTGTACATTCACTTCATTTTCAATGATGTCCTTTCTCACTCTCTCTCCTAGTCTCCCGTATCCCCCAGGGGCTCACGACTAGTGGGACGCGGGTTGGCGACCACGGGACCCCAGCTGAGTCCGGCATTGCTTCCACTTACTTGTGCCGGGCTCCTCAATGTCACCTTTTCTTTCGGCCTACCTTGGCCGACTCTTGTTCTCTTCCGACCCCGACGGTATTCGGGTATCGAGGCCTTGGGAGTCTTTTACTTTCCCACCTTAATTGGCCCTTTTCTCATCTTTCCTGATCATTCTTTGAGGGGTCAGCCTTCTGCTCAAGGCCCTCAAGGAGGCAGGATGTATGTAGCCCCACCACTTCCGGTGCACCCTGGATAGTGCTACACCCTCAAGGGCTCACGTCTGGTGAGTTAGGGATTTGCCGATCCCGAGGGATTCCTGAGTTGGATCAATTTTCCCCCCTTTTTCCATTCCTTGCTGCCTTTCTTGGTTCTCCTACCTTCGAAGTCCCTCAATTCTCATTCTTCGAGGGTTGAGGGCGTTTCCTTTCCTCCTGTCTTTTATTTACGTTCTTCTCCTATTTGTTTCCCATTTCCTCTTGTAGTTTGTAAGTCAGTACTTAGTTTTAGTTATAAGTTTCATTTGATCATCTTTCATTTTCACTATCAACCAAACCACTAGGGGCCGATAACCTAGATGTTAGGCCCCTTAAAACAACAATTATCATCATCTTCATAGTCTCCCGTACCATCCTCTGGAATTTCATTTCGGCTGCCTGTATTCTACTTTCATCTCTCCTTGTCATTGGCTAGGCTTCTGCTCCATACATCATTATTGTCAAGTAAGAGACCTTAAACAGGGTCTTTCATATAAAATAAGAAGGGCGAGCGGCGGATTTGTTATCCGCTGCTGCAGTGGCCTTGGCCGAACATGTGGCGTGCCACGGCCCCCTGCTGTAGTATTGAAAGCCCGTGCATACTTGACTTTGCAATAAGCATGCAGGTGTTCAGTCGCCAGTCTGAATCTCGGGTGCTAACAAGGTGAGAAAGTTACCGTATCATTACAACATCGTATTTTTGCATGTAAAACTTATTTAAGTACGAATCGGCTCGGCGGATACGTGATGCATTTGTTCAGCAATTTCCTGATGAAGTGCCATCTTCACTAGCACATGTTCACGTAAATGAAAATAAGTTTGACACTACTGACTCGGGGGGCGTGGTGGCTCAGCGGTCTAACTGTATGTCTCTCACCAAGGCGGTCCGGGTTCGATTGCCGGTCATTGCATGCGAGATTTTCGAAGTGAAATGCCATGTCCTGTGGTTCGGATTCCACGTAAAAAGGAGGTCCCGTGGCTCATGATCTCAAGATTAACGGTTACGTTAAACTACAAGCTTCCTTTTTTACTACTGACTCAGTGCTCAATAAAAGACATAAAATAAAAGATCAGAAACAATTACTGTGGCAGAACTCACTCGCGTCAGCCAGAATGTGGTTACCAGATACAATGCATGTATAACCCAGTAACGACGACACTTCCGCATCTTTTATAAGGTAATATTAGGATTGTACACACGCTTAAAGCAGGGAGGCCATGGCGCGCCACAAGCTCGGCTAAGGCCTGCAGCAGCGGATAACTAAACAGCCCCTTGGCGTTCTTACTTTGTATGAAAGGCCCCTTCGGGGCTGGCAGGCCATAAGGTTCGCATCGAAGTCGGCGGTCGATTGCGAGGGTCAGGTCAGGTACAGCCAGTCCAGGCTGTGTGAGCGAGCATGGGCCTCTACATCTTTGTTTGTCCTGTGACACCGTGGAAGTATGAAGTTTGTATTTATATTTTTAGAGCCCTCGTCGCAAAAGAAAAAGAAGAAAAAAGCAAGCTTGGTGAAATTAAGTTTTCTTCTTTTTGTACATTTTAGTTTTGTTCAGTGCGAATTTTAAATGTTGCTTTTGTTGTATCCGACCTAATAATTCACTCTCATCAGATGAACAAGTCTAGCACCTTTCACAACCATATAATTTCTGGGTGTGTCCAAGGTGGAACCGTAGTTTACTACACGGGTATTTAAAGATGTATGGACAAACTACTACTTTTCAAAATCTTCAGCATAATAAGGTAAAAAGCGAAACTTTGAAGATATTCCGCCTAGTCAATACTTTTGTTTATATAAGACTAGCAACCTGTCCCGGCTTCATTCGGTATCTTTAATGGTTTACCCAGCATAAGGTTAAAAGGCGCACGGACCACAGGTCCCAGATGCAATTCAGAAAAGCCGAGGTGAACAGCAAAACTCCAAACACATATACTCTTCTCTGAAGTCTTAACTCGATACTACTCGACAGTTTGATGGTGGCCAAAGCTGGATCGTAAACTCACTCCGAAGCTAGTAATTTAAATTTCCACTGAAATGAGATTGTTGGAAGAAATGAAAATTTAAAAACACTTAAAGTGGGCAATGTATTAAAGATAGAGATATGCTGTCATGGACCTTTTTTTAGGAATTTTCTTGCTGAACAATTCTTACACTAATAGTATATAGATATTTTTAACAGATACTGTAAGAAGACACGGAGGGATAAAATCAGAAATGTGGACATTAGGGAGAGACCTGGGTTCCCAAAACTGCAAGACAAGTTAGAGACCACTAAGCTGAAGTGGTACGGACATACAGGGCTATTACAAATGATTGAAGCGATTTCATAAATTCACTGTAGCTCCATTCATTGACATATGGTCACGACTCACTACAGATACGTAGAAAAACTCATAAAGTTTTGTTTGGCTGAAGCCGCACTTCAGGTTTCTGCCGCCAGAGCGCTCGAGAGCGCAGTGAGACAAAATGGCGACAGGAGCCGAGAAAGCGTTTGTCGTGCTTGAAATGCACTCACATCAGTCAGTCATAACAGTGCAACGACACTTCAGGACGAAGTTAAACAAAGATCCACCAACTGCTAACTCCATTCGGCGATGGTATGCGCAGTTTAAAGCTTCTGGATGCCTCTGTAAGGGGAAATCAACGGGTCGGCCTGCAGTGAGCGAAGAAACGGTTGACCGCGTGCGGGCAAGTTTCACGCGTAGCCCGCGGAAGTCGACGAATAAAGCAAGCAGGGAGCTAAACGTACCACAGCCGACCGTTTGGAAAATCTTACGGAAAAGGCTAAAGCAGAAGCCTTACCGTTTACAATTGCTACAAGCCCTGACACCCGATGACAAAGTCAAACGCTTTGAAATTTCGGTGCGGTTGCTACAGCTCAAGGAAGAGGATGCGTTCTGTGCGAAACTTGTTTTCAGTGATGAAGCAACATTTTTTCTTAATGGTGAAGTGAACAGACACAATGTGCGAATCTGGGCGGTAGAGAATCCTCACGCATTCGTGCAGCACATTCGCAATTCACCAAAAGTTAACGTGTTTTGTGCAATCTCACGGTTTAAAGTTTACGGCCCCTTTTTCTTCTGCGAAAAAAAGTTGCAGGACACGTGTATCTGGACATGCTGGAAAATTGGCTCATGCCACAACTGGAGACCGACAGCGCCGACTTCATCTTTCAACAGGATGGTGCTCCACCGCACTTCCATCATGATGTTCGGCATTTTTTAAACAGGAGATTGGAAAACCGATGGATCGGTCGTGGTGGAGATCATGATCAGCAATTCATGTCATGGCCTCCACGCTCTCCCGACTTATCCCCATGCGATTTCTTTCTGTGGGGTTATGTGAAAGATTCAGTGTTTAAACCTCCTCTACCAAGAAACGTGCCAGAACTGCGAGCTCGCATCAATGATGCTTTCAAACTCATTGATGGGGACATTCTGCGCCGAGTGTGGGAGGAACTTGATTATCGGCTTGATGTCTGCCGAATCACTAAAGGGGCACATATCGAACATTTGTGAAAGCCTAAAAAAAATTTTTGAGTTTTTGTATGTGTGTGCAAAGCATTGTTAAAATATCTCAAATAATAAAGTTATTGTAGAGCTGTGAAATCGCTTCAATCATTTGTAATAACCCTGTATAATGAGAAGAATATAGAGTACCAAAAAGAATATTTATGGAGAAAATACCAGGTAGAAGACCACGAGGAAGGCAAGCCTGGAGAAAAGAGGAGTAAAAGAAAAAGAAGTATAAGAAGGAAATGAATGGTGGAGGGATAGACAACTGTGGAGGTCCTCGATTCTCAACCCGTCCCAGGGAACTGGAAATGGGAAATGAAGAGAGAAGAAGAGATGCACAAGGTTCTATACAAATGTCAAAAAAGACAAAGGAGAAAAATACATAATATTAAAAATTACTTTTAAAATACAGTTCATTTTTCTTTTTTAAATACTCTTGATACAAGAGTTTAGTGCTTTTCAGTCGGTCAACACGAATGTACCCAAAAGAGATGGGTTATGCCCTAATCCTGAAATAAATTACATGAGATTAATTAAACACTAGGATGACCAGTTTCGATCGTCAAGCGATCATCATCAGATCCAATACACTTAGGCTATAAAATCTATGTTTGAAATACAGGTGAAAATATTTACAATATGTACGAACCCATCTCTTTTGGGTACATTCGTGTTGACCGACTGAAAAGCACTAAACTCTTGTTTACTAAGGCAACACTGAAAAATATGGCTTCAAACACCACAATACTCTTGATACAAACATTTCAATATAAATTTCCTTATTCAGCAACCATGCAGCAACTTCACAATGTTTTAAAGGAGGGGGGGGGATTCTTTTCAAAAGAAATTTGTTCCAAATTCTGCTGTCTTAATAGCACTGCCCTTCATACACAATGAGCATGACCTAGTCGTTTGGCCTTCGGTCCGTAGGTGACAAAACGGAACACTTGGTCATTTAATTATTTATTTGATGTTTCAATACCTTTGCTAACAATTAAGGAAGAATCTATATATTTAAAACACTAAGCTGTTTTTTGTACACACGAGATTGTGAAAACGACTTAACCGATTGGCTTCGTAAGACATTCTAACGAAAGCTCTTGGCATGCAGATTTGCAGTGTGTCTTTAAAAGAAAAATATATGTTAGGGTATATTTTTAAATGATTAAAGAAATATGTAATATTTGACATTCCCGCGCATGCGCACAATGGCCTTTCTCAACAAGGAAAATGGCGATTCTGCTCGCGTCTAACTGAGATCTTTGTTTATGAGAATTAAAAAGGGTCTCCAATAATGTTAATTATGTTTTTACAATATGCATTGAATTAGAATTATATTAAATAAACCACGAATTGAAGGACTTAAACTGCAGGTTGAGCGTGTATACTGGTTAGATAGCTTAATACTGAAGTGTCCCATAGTTGTCTGGATGGCCGAGGGGATAAGGTTACTGCCTAGAAATTTGTATTATGCATGATCGAGAGGGTTCGATTCCCACCTCGGATATGTTTTTTTATTTTCTTTTTCTGCCTTCCTACGATTGGTATTGCATTGTAGAAACATATTTCACTTTTATCATTCCCGTCAAGTAACGAATTCTCTGTTGCCATCCTTTGCATGGTCGAGAGGGTTCGATTCCCACCTCGGTTATGTTTTCTTTTATTTTCGTTTTCTTCCTTCCTACGATTGGTATTACATTGTAGAAACATATTTCACTTTTATCATTCCCGTAAAGTATCGAATTCTCTGTTGCCATCCTTTGCATGGTCGAGAGGGTTCGATTCCCACCTCGGATACGTTCTTTTATTTTCATTTTCTTCCTTCCTACGATTGGTATTACATTGTAGAGACATATTTCACTTTTTTCATTCCCGTAAAGTAACGAATTCTCTGTTGCCATCCTTTGCATGGTCGAGAGGGTTCGATTCCCACCTCGGATATGTTTTTTTTTTTGTTTTCTTCCTTCCTACGATTGGTATTACATTGTAGAAATATATTTCACTTTTATCATTCCCGTAAAGTAACGAATTCTCTGTTGCCATATATATTTAAAACACTAAGGTCTTTTTTGTACACACGAGATTGTGAAAACGACTTAACCGATTGGCTTCGTAAGACATTCTAACGAAAGCTCTTGGCATGCAGATTTGCAGAGTTTCTTTAAACGGAAAATATATGTTACGGTATATTTTTAAATGATTAAAGAAATATGTAATATTTGACACTCCCGCGCATGCGCACAATGGCCTTTCTCAACAAGGAAAATGGCGATTCCGCTCGCGTCTAACTGAGATCTTTGTTTATGAGAATTAAAAAGGGTCTCCAATAATGTTAATTATGGTTTTACAATATATATTGAATTAGAATTATATTAAATAAACCACGAATTGAAGGACTTAAACTGCAGGTTGAGCGTGTATACTGGTTAGATAGCTTAATACTGAAGTGTCCCATAGTTGTCTGGATGGCCGAGGGGATAAGGTTACTGCCTAGAAATTTGTATTATGCATGATCGAGAGGGTTCGATTCCCACCTCGGATATGTTTTTTTATTTTCGTTTTCTGCCTTCCTACGATTGGTATTGCATTGTAGAAACATATTTCACTTTTATCATTCCCGTCAAGTAACGAATTCTCTGTTGCCATCCTTTGCATGGTCGAGAGGGTTCGATTCCCACCTCGGTTATGTTTTCTTTTATTTTCGTTTTCTTCCTTCCTACGATTGGTATTACATTGTAGAAACATATTTCACTTTTATCATTCCCGTAAAGTAACGAATTCTCTGTTGCCATCCTTTGCATGGTCGAGAGGGTTCGATTCCCACCTCGGATACGTTCTTTTATTTTCATTTTCTTCCTTCCTACGATTGGTATTACATTGTAGAGACATATTTCACTTTTTTCATTCCCGTAAAGTAACGAATTCTCTGTTGCCATCCTTTGCATGGTCGAGAGGGTTCGATTCCCACCTCGGATATGTTTTTTTTTTGTTTTCTTCCTTCCTACGATTGGTATTACATTGTAGAAATATATTTCACTTTTATCATTCCCGTAAAGTAACGAATTCTCTGTTGCCATATATATTTAAAACACTAAGGTCTTTTTTGTACACACGAGATTGTGAAAACGACTTAACCGATTGGCTTCGTAAGACATTCTAACGAAAGCTCTTGGCATGCAGATTTGCAGAGTTTCTTTAAACGGAAAATATATGTTACGGTATATTTTTAAATGATTAAAGAAATATGTAATATTTGACACTCCCGCGCATGCGCACAATGGCCTTTCTCAACAAGGAAAATGGCGATTCCGCTCGCGTCTAACTGAGATCTTTGTTTATGAGAATTAAAAAGGGTCTCCAATAATGTTAATTATGGTTTTACAATATATATTGAATTAGAATTATATTAAATAAACCACGAATTGAAGGACTTAAACTGCAGGTTGAGCGTGTATACTGGTTAGATAGCTTAATACTGAAGTGTCCCATAGTTGTCTGGATGGCCGAGGGGATAAGGTTACTGCCTAGAAATTTGTATTATGCATGATCGAGAGGGTTCGATTCCCACCTCGGATATGTTTTTTTATTTTCGTTTTCTGCCTTCCTACGATTGGTATTGCATTGTAGAAACATATTTCACTTTTATCATTCCCGTCAAGTAACGAATTCTCTGTTGCCATCCTTTGCATGGTCGAGAGGGTTCGATTCCCACCTCGGTTATGTTTTCTTTTATTTTCGTTTTCTTCCTTCCTACGATTGGTATTACATTGTAGAAACATATTTCACTTTTATCATTCCCGTAAAGTAACGAATTCTCTGTTGCCATCCTTTGCATGGTCGAGAGGGTTCGATTCCCACCTCGGATACGTTCTTTTATTTTCATTTTCTTCCTTCCTACGATTGGTATTACATTGTAGAGACATATTTCACTTTTTTCATTCCCGTAAAGTAACGAATTCTCTGTTGCCATCCTTTGCATGGTCGAGAGGGTTCGACTCCCACCTCGGATATGTTTTTTTTTGTTTTCTTCCTTCCTACGATTGGTATTACATTATAGAAATATATTTCACTTTTATCATTCCCGTAAAGTAACGAATTCTCTGTTGCCATTTATATTTAAAACACTAAGGTATTTTTTGTACACACGAGATTGTGAAAACGACTTAAACGATTGGCTTCGTAAGACATTCTAACGAAAGCTCTTGGCATGCAGATTTGCAGTGTGTCTTTAAAAGAAAAATATATGTTACGGTATATTTTTATATGTTTAAAGAAAAATGTAATATATGTGGCTATTGCGCGTTGCCACAATGGCGTTTCTTCATGAGAGAAATGGCGGATAAACGATCCACCGTATCGTAGTGTGATCTTTGTTTATGAGAATTGAAAAGGGAAATATCGCTTATGTTGTATCCTGATATATACTGGAATAGAATCATGAAATAAGGGACATATTGATAAACTTTTTTTTTTAGCGTATGGCTTTTAGTGCCGGGAGTGTCCGAGGACATGTTCGGCTCGCCAGTTTCGTAGCTGCTTCGAGACGGACACCCAATGGGTGAGCTACAAGTACCGTTGGGGAGGAAAGTAGGAAGGGAGGGTCGAGGAGTTGGAAGGTAGCGGCTGTGGCCTATAGTTAAGGACCAACCCCGGCATTTGCCTGGAAGGAAGATGGGAAACCACAGAAGACCATCTTCAAGGTTGCCGATTGATGAACTATAACTGGCAGTTGAGTGCGTTTGTTGTTTACGTCACTTAATATTGCACTCTAATTTCGTTGTCTGGGTGGCTCAGCGGCTTACATTGTGGACAACGAAATTGATTATGCATCGTCGGAGGAGTTTGATTCTCACCTCAGACAAGTAATTTTATTTCCCAATTATTCTATCTTGCAATTGGTATTACATTGTCTAAACATATGTTACGTTTATTATTCCCGTAAGGTAAGGAATTCTCCATGATTTACGTTGCCAGATACTTTTAAATTATTAAATAAAAATCGGCACAATCGCTTCGCCTTGAGAGAAAATTGTCGGACATAATTCATTTGATGGACTCAGACATCGTGGTCACTCAGCGCCGTCTACTTTGGTGTGTGAGTGTAAACCTTTCTCTGATAACCTGTGTTAATGTGATGGCTGTATTGATGTGTGCATTTGTAATTAGTATGGGGAATGGAAAGTTGACGACTGAGGCTTTAAGTTAGGAACTATCCCGGTATTTGCCTGGAGTGGAAGTGGGAAACCACGGAAAACCACATCCAAGATTGTTGAGATGGGAATCAAATTTTGCTCTTCATAGGTTTGCCTCAAGAGTGCGCCCCGTTCCAGCCCTCAGACCAGAATTAAATTTCTTGGCAGAGCAGGGATCGAACCTGGAATCTGGGGCGATAGCTCAGAATGTAGCCTTAAGACTGGGCTTCCCTGTGTTAATACGATCTTTGAAAAACACTGAACATATAATTCTAAAACTCCCTCCATTACGGTGGCTGGCGAAGTGAGTCCATGCTCATTCCAGTAGTGGCGAAGTGATTCTATGTTCCCTTGCATAATTTACTGTCATGGAAATGCAAAGTATTGTACCTTCAACAGGTTATGGAAATTGATTATTTAGAGCAGTTTCATTCTGTTTATTTCAAAATGAAGTTCGTCATCCTGAGTTGCGTTTGCAATCTCTGAACTTAGTTGTATAAGTGAATATTATTGTTTATTGATTATTTTTTTAGAGTACATAACAATGAGTCTAACCACGCAGTTGATTTTGGCAATGGAAGTAAGTTATTATTTGCTATTTAATATTTGGCTGCTGCGTTGATGCAGGCCACTATAGTATTATTTAATATGACGTTAATTTGGGGAGAAATGCTGCTATAAATAAACCCATTTTACGAAATAGAACATTAGCCGCAAACAAGTGGGAAATCGGAGAAAAATACGAAGCCACTTTTAAACTCCAATATGAATACGGCATTTCAGATTCAATTCCAGATACTATACCGTTACAGTGTAGGGTCCTTGACGAACAAATGTAAACATTGTTCTGCACTGTATTTCTCTTGAGATAAATCTACACTTGGTTACTTTGACCTTTGCTGTTGTAATGGTAAAATTAATCTGACTCAATATAAAATATTTGACATGCTGCAACAACTATTTTTCACTGGAGATGATATCTCAAGGAATTTCAGAGAGACTAATCGGCAGTACAATGCTATGTCCTTCGTTTCATTTGGTGCCAATGTTACTGTGCCACACCCATTCGGTCCACATTGTTTTAAGATGTATGGAGGTGCACATCATCGCATTTCTTAGTTATATTCCAAAATTATATGTGACTGTTTGCGGCCAGTTTTATTAGACTCCTCCGAGTTCATGAATTCCTTGGAACTAAATGACTTGCCTCCACATATTCCAAAAGCTTGAACCGTTATGCTGCTTAGAAATCTGAACGTTTCCCAAGGGCTCCTAAATGCAACTATATTGCTTGGATTTGGAAATAATAAGTGCAGTTAAAATTAGGCAGAGAGGTCTAATCCTTCTACTTGATTTAACAGCATCCGATAAAACACTATCATTTTGTTTTAAGAGGCAATATTTTCCAATTTATTTGGCATACTCTGTCACAATCAATGAAGCTCAAGGGAAAACTCTGGAACGTATAGGTCTCAATTTGCCTCATCGATTTTTCAGTCATGGCCAGCAGTATTTTGCAATGTTGAGAGTGCAATTTTTTGACGCCCTTATAGTTTCAATAGAGCCAAAAAATAATCGTACAAAGAATATACAGTAGGCCTACATAAGAAAATTCTTCAGTAAATATTTTTCTATTGACAGTCATTTTTGACGGGTTTCAACTAGTTTATGCTTTAATTTCCTTCTTACAAAGTAGCAAACTGAATGTAGCTGTATATCGACAAACATCCTATCGATGTACTTTGTTGTTTTGATTTGAACAGGCAGGTGAGGATGGTTACCAATCTCCAATTTTGTGAGGTGAAAGTTTGGCAAACCGTGTTGTCAGGTTATAAAAGAGACATGTATTCTATAGGAGATCATCTGTAGAGATGAAGGTAAGTGGCATCTATAGAAGTCTTTGTTGCTGTTGATTCATTTAGGGTATATTCTCAGTTATTGAACGTTACGGAAAACTTCTAGAAGCTATGAAAAGCCATTTTCAGTGTTGCTTAATTAACATTGAAACAATTGTTTTTTCAAGCTCATCTTATAGTCAATCAATTAGGTTAATTATTGTATTGATGATTCCGCATTGACTTACAAATATTCTTGTTATCTGGATGATATGTCCACCTAATAAATCACTGTTTTATTATACTTAACCATTTGATTTTCACGGTAACGATCCATCGTTAATGGCCTTTATTATTGATTATTTAGTTATTTTTACGCTTGATAGCAGCAATTTTCAGGGAATATGAAGAAGGCAATTTTAACTCCTGTTTATATTCCACAGGAACCTCTGATAATCTGCATTTGTATTAATTCTTAGAGTCTGAAACATGTGCTCACAGAGTTTCGTGTCTTGTTTACGTCGTCGTGGTTGGTGGCAAACTTGCATGTATTTTACTCAGTTTTCATTGGTAATTTTGGAATTCTGACATTTACCACACTATTATATAATATAGGGTTTCTTTTAACATGAATAGTAGACTTTACATTTCCCAAAATTACTTCAAAAATTTCAAAACAACTTTCTTCCATTGCTATTTTAAAAATTGAAATCACATGGCTCAGAGACATAATTTATTTTCAGTAATAACAAGCGATTTATACACACTATGTTTATAAAAACCCTGGCACTACAGCCCGTGAAGGGCCTAGGCCTGCCAAGCGACCGCTGCCCAGCCATTTGGCTTTCAGATATTGGGGTGACGCGTAATCAGCGTATCGGGTCCCCTAGGCCGTTAATCAGGGTTTTCGTGACCGGGGCGCTGCCTCACTGTCAGACAGCTACTCAATGGTCCTTACGAGGCTGAGTGCACCCTGTTCCAGCCCTCGAGTCAGTTTCTAAAATCCCTGATGGAGCCGGGAATCAAACCCAGGTGAGAGGCAGGTGCGCTACCCCAACACCACGGGGCCGGCACACTACGTTTATAATATTTTCTTTTAATATCTTTATTGGTCTCTCTTCCATCTCATTTTAAAAGAAGTGTGTGCACAACTTGGTAAATATGTCTGACAGTTTTCACACATCCATCAGATGAGAGCTTGAAAGTGAAACGGTTCAAGTTCAAACGTACATGTTTCAAGGCTCTTCTTCAGCATGATGAGTCAAATTCAAGATTAAAGTTTACAATAAAATAAAAAAAGACATATACAGAGGCGTGAAAATCATTCGACTCGATGGTAGTTTTCCAACATTTGCAAGGCGCATATTAAAACAATAGTCTTAATAACATATTTTAAAGGCGGCTTCGGTGGCGTATTTGGTAGAATGCTGAGCTTCTGTGCCCAAGATCATGGGGTCATACCTGGCCGAAGTCGTCGGATTATTTTAAGAGCGTTAAAAATCGCTCAGTATGCCCTCCTTCAGAGGGGAAGTAAAGATTTATGGCATGTGAAAGAACCTTCCACTAACTTCAATTGTGTAAAGCAAAATTTGTAGGTTGGATTTGATTAATGCTCTTAAATTCCAACGTTCGTTGCCAGGTGCTGGTTGCGATGACATCTAGAAGCCAATTTTGCAGCTAGGTGTGGTGGATGGTAGCATTTGCTAGCAAAAGTAGGAACTACTTGAAATTATCGTCTGCAGTCCTTACTTGAATTAAAACAAGATAACGCACACAATACAGCCATCACAATTATCATCGGTTATCAGACGGACTCTACACACAACCTAAGTACACGGGGCTACATGATCGTGTTGTCGCAGCCCGTAAACTAAGGAACCAAGATGTTTGTTCGTTCATTGGCTTCAATTCTTGAATATTGTTATTTTTTTTTTTACAGTCTGGAGTTTTCACTGCTAGTCGTGGATTAGCTTCTTACATAAAAAACTTGTCAATTTGACTCCATCCATTCAGATCCACAAATCTGGCACCCTCAAATTAGATATCCCTAACAAATTTTCAACAACCAAGTAAGTGCTAGAGATAGTTTCACAACAAATTTCAAAATCTAAATTAAGGGTCAAAATTAAAACTCAATTCTTTTGTTTATTTTATTTTGTATGTTTCCTCAACTTACAAGGCTGCTAATATACAAAGCTTAACAATCATAATAAGGTGAAAGAAAAAATGTTAGAAGGTTATCAAAATATGAGTAATGCACTATGAAATGTATGTCACACATACAATAAATTAACCAGCACTTCATAGTCGAATGGATGAAGCTGAATTGGCAAGTTTTTTTCAATTAAGAAGCTAATCCAAAACTTTAAAAAATGATACTAAGAATTGTTTTAAGTGTGTTCTATCTCAACAAATGAATGGTGCATCTACAAAATGTACGGTATATCAAAATATCAAGCACTTAAATAATAATGGATTGTTGCAAAGGATTTAAGATCTAATCAAAGGTTAGAATGTATTGAAATGAAATTCATCAACTTCATGCTTTTGTCCGATTTGACGTATAAATTACAGTTTATACCCCAGCGGCTTTGGTGGCAAGCTGAGCTTCTATGCCCAAGATAGCGGGTTCAAACCTGGCCGAAGTTGTCGGATTTTTTAAGAGCGTTAAAAATCCCCCAGTGTACCCTTACTTCGGAGGGGAGGAAGTAAAGCCGGCGATCCCATGTCATAGATTTATGGCATGATAAAGAACCTTCCACTAACTAGACTTGTGGAAGCTAAAATTTGTAGGCTAGTTTGATAACGCTATAATCCTCAAGTTTCCACTCCAGTTTCCCGGGTGTGGTTTACGAGCGCTCTCCATTTTAGTCTATTTATGTACCACTGCTTCTTCAAGACTTCATCCCAGTTGATTCCCTTTCCTTCACTTGGTCCAGCCATCTCCTCCTAGGTCTTCCAACAGGTCTCTTTCCAGTAATCTCAGTATGCAACCATTGTTTTGCAAATCTTTCTGTTATACGTTTGACGTTACCAAACCATCGCAAACGTGCCCTAGTTATGGTCTCCTTCAGGGACTGATTTATTCCAGCTTGTTCTCTAATATCATTTCTTACTTTCTTTCCTAGTTTTTTGAAGCATGCTTCTTAGCAACTTCATTTCTGATGCCTGAAGTCTGCTGTCATCTTTTCTGGTAGTTCCAATGTTCGCCGCCAGATGCTGGTTGCGGTGGTATCTAGTAACCAAGTCCATAGCTAGGTATTGTGGACAGTAGTATTTGGCAGCAAAATTAGGAACTATTTGAAAAATTGATAGTCTGCAGTCCTTCTACCTGAATCACAGGTAACACACACTAATACAGCCATCACAAATTCTATACACATCCAAAGAACATGGGGCTACATGACCGCGTTGCCGCAGCCACTAAACTGAGAACCAACCCAAGTTTATACCTATACGTATGATCATGACTGGCAGAGGTTGCATAAAATTGTCCATGCAAACAGAACAGGAACACTTGCTGAAGTAACAGCGACGTTCACAAAAGGTGTCAGACGTGTATGTAGCAAATAAGTACAATGTTCATTAGCTTCCATGCGGTATGGAAGCAGTAGACCCACCAGACTGCTTCCGTTAACGCCACACTTGGGCTCATGAGGAGGTTAATTGGACCCTGAGGGACTGGAAACATCTGGTTTGGGAATGGTCAAACCCAATGAGGTTGTAGATCCCAGTTGTCAACAAGGAACCGTGCATGCTGGTGATGGTTCCGTAATAATGTGAGGTGCCTTTACATGGTATGGCTTTGGACCATTTGTCCTCAATGGTGACTATTTGCAGCCGCTCGTCAGTTTTTCTGACGACGGGATGTTTCAACAGGACAACATGGTATTTCATCAGGCTGCGGGTATCCAGGACTGGTAAAAAAAAAAAAGCATTCTGGGCGAGTTCCAGTGAATTGATTCGCCAGCAAGTTTCTCCATGAACCCAATCGAGCATTTATTGGATGGTTGGAGAGAACCATTTACAACCAAGATCCTGCTCTTAGAAATTCCGGAAAAGTATGGGCAGCTACTCAGACAGCATGGCAACACACCTCCAGAGGTCTAGTCCACTTGTGGAATCCTTACCCCTATGTAGTTGTTGCACGTCTTTGGGCTACAGGGGCGTACATATTAAGACAGATATCCCATACATTGGCATTTCAGTACAGTTGACTTCGAGTCTGCCAACTCTTTTCTTCAATAAGAATCTTATCCAAACATATTAATTGCAGAGAATATCCTGGGTCCATTTTTTTAATCTTCCCGGTGATTTAGATTTGGAGAATCCCTTACCAAGTTTCATATCATCCACCCTCCTTGGCCTTAATTTATTATTCCAAGTCTTGAGCCAGCCATACTTTAAAGATTAACTTTCCAGCAAGTTCTTGTTATGGAAATGGGTTATGGTTATTTGTTATCCGTATAATATATTGGTTTGCCTATTTTTTTTCTTTCTTTCAGAAATGTCCGAAGAAACAGTTATGGAATTAAATCTTCCCACGGGAATACCTTTCGTGTATCAGTTTGATCAAAATACTACACCACTTGTATCAATGCAATTCCTGAGTGATCCTGAGACAGTACGAAAGGCTATGGAGAAAACAGCTGCTATTGGACATAAATAATCTTTCTATGAACATTGGAACACATTGAGGTTTACTCGGAAACAGAGAATAAATGTTAAAAACATGTTATGTAACATACATTTACTTTGGCAAATACTGTACAAATCTTAATAAGGTTTGGATAACGATAATATCCTGTTTATGCTATACATGTATAATGAACAAAATTGAGTTAAAAGCACTTTCCTTTCTTTCTTCAGTCTACAGTGAACATGGAAAAAGAAAAAAATAAACTAGCTTCAACACTTCACTTCAAATAGGAACACACATTACAGAAGAACCTGAATCATACGTCATGGCCTATCAATAATACAAGTTTCTTTCGTGAATGTCACAAAACAGCTCTTAAACAAATGTTTCTTCAAGGGAATGAACTAAAAAAAAGACTAGTCAGGTAAGTGAAATGTAGAAGCCAAACATTTGTCTCGAGAAAGCCACAGAATCATAAGTGAGCGAGTTCATATTGGTATTATACCCCAAGAGATATTTACACTTGCAGGTAATTTATTGATGAACTAGAAAACGTTCCACACTAGAAACTGGACACATTACTAACATAACTGGCAGTAAAAGTTGGTGACCCTGGAACAGTATGTGCGACTTGCGAAGGAAGACATTGTAGTAGACAGGTAGTGACTTTTCAACTACTGCTATTCAGCCTTTAAGGACAGCAAGGGCTATGCTGTTCGCTATATGTAACCTTTGAATGGTGCTCTTTAAGTGGTGCTAACTGAACATTTGAACAAAACCCTTCAATTTCTTAATATGCTCATTCCACCTAAAATTATGAATCAATTCTTATGAAAGTTTTTCAACATGGTAAGTGAAACTCCCTTTATTAGATAAAATAGTTGTTATTGAAAAAGCAATATCCTTCGCTGTTACCAACATTACAATTTTTAGAAACAAAATATCAAGGAAAAGGTACATTTATTAAAGTTGCATGCAGATTTGAAATTAAATACACTTAAAAAGAGAGTTAATGGCTGCAACCCAATCTAGAATAGTGGTTCTAGTTCTTCAAACTTATTTGAAAAAAAAAAAAAAAAAAAAACCTACATGTTTTATGTATAGTGATTTCTCTCAAGTTAAATAAATACTGGAGCTGTTATTCTAGGATCACATTAGTGTACATACACATATAAAAAAATACTATGAATATTTCAAGAAGATCGGTGCAGTAACCTCAGAGATAATTTACCTTACTTGGATGAAAATAGAAGTTGTGGGAAATGGCTGCAAAAGTAATTGGTAGATAGATGTATGCAAAAATTGTCAAATTTCAAAAGCCATATATATTAACAGTTTTGTTCCAAATGAACTTCCTGTGATAATTCAATATGTTGAGAATCCAAAATATCATCACAATCTAGGTAAGCACCACCTTAATTAAGATATCACTCTTGTGCAGACATCAGACTGACAGCTTCAACCCTCTGGTTTGTATTTTTAACAATAGTAAGGAATGGTTGGGTTGCAGACTAGCTTTTTCTCCTCGTCCACTTCAGTAAGTCTGTTGGTGTGAGCCACAACCCCGATCATTGGGTCAGTTATGAATGCAGACTCCTCTGTATCTTTGTATGCAATAATATATAAGCATCATGCACTTTCTGCATCTGACAGACCGTCGACTTCAAGAACACTGGAACTGTTAATCCAATGTCCTTAAGCCCTGATGCAATCAGTGAAGAATTTGGTGATGTCTACTGGTCCATTAGTCTCACCATATGAGCAATATCCCAAGAGTTTTGACCACATTGAGGCAGCACCTACAATGGTTATTATCTCGGGATCTGCCAGGTAGAATTCGCACAGCTGCCATATTGTCACTAATCAAACACGCCATTCAATACTGATTAAACCATGCTGATTTCGAGGCCCTTTTATTTGAGGGCTTGTACTCTTTTAAGTGGCTGATTTTTAACACCTAAATTCCGCTATGGATAGAATCTAGTATTTCATCAACTCGTCGCTTACAATACTTCGGCTTTCTGGGGATTTCATATTTGAACAAGAGTAAGGACAAACAGTCACACAACAGAGAGTATTGCAGATTCACCAAAAGTGTGATCTTTAAATAACTGGACATGGAAGGTACTAATTTCTACATTCTATGCCTGAGTGTAGGATTTTATAAGTGAAGTTAGCTTTCTTGGATAGCTTTATGTCCATACCTCCAATTTCAAATTTGTCATTAAAAATAGTTTTTGAAATTAGGGCAGTATTCAAGGGACTAAATAATCCTCCCATCACTCCTTGGACTGTTCGACGGCCTAATGAACATTTTATTTTCCGGAAACACAGCAAGCTTGAATCCATTTCACAACCTAATCTGTTGGAGAGTGCGTTTGATTGCATGAAGTTTGACGTTCTGTTTCCACTGTTCCTGCCTGTTATAACAATTCAGGTTCTACTGTAATAATAGAAGTACAAAAACTTAATGACATATCCAACACAACATACAAATTCAGTGACATGAAGCCATTTCAAGAATAAAATTATTTTTTGTAAGATTATATTCTAAGTCATCCATTAAGTGCACACAACAAAGTATTTAGAAAGGAAATTGGAAGAAGAGTTATCCTTTGCAAACACTTTGTGGGCAGCACCATTATTGACACAGAGTCTTGTATATATGTAGTAAAGGTGCAATTCAGATTTTGTAGTGGCTATAGTAAGAGCCCTGCGCGGATGTGGATATAGTTTGCATGGCTGTGCAGATAGCGGATAATGTTTGGAGTAATTTTGCGGATAGTTTTTAGAATAAAATCTGAACTTCTTGAATATGATTGCTAAGATCCCGGATGTTTATGACATCATATTTTTCCGTAACCATATTTTTTAAATTAACACTCCGAACTGAAAAGGGTTGCAACTCTGGGTGTATAACATTCATTTTAAACATAGCATGAAGGAACGACTTTCTCCTGAAACGTCTAAATGTGTTGTTTAATATTTTATCTGTTGTTGTTTGAGTCTTCGGTCTTTTGACTGGTTTGATGCAGCTCTCCATGCCTCCCTGTCCTGAGCTAATCGTTTCATCTCTACATAGCTACCACACCCTATATCCGAGGCAATCTGTTTCATATTCTAACCTTGGTCGACCTTCCTTCCTTAACTAAGCTTGCTATTCCTGGTTGTCTTAGTATGTGTCCTACCAACCTATCTCTTCTCTTCATTAGCAGTTGCCAGAAACATCTCTCCTCTCCCACTCGTCTTAATAACTCTTCGTTTGTAACCCGATCTACCCATCTGATCATCATTCTCCTATAACACCACATTTCAAACGCTTGAATTCTCCTCTTTTCTGCTGCACCAATAGTCCAAGTTTCACTTCTATAGAGCGCCACGCTCCAGACAAAGGCTTTCAAAAATGACTTCCTAATACATAAATCTATATTCGATGTCAACAGATTCCTTTTTTTTGTAGAAATGCTTTCCTTGCCTGAACCAACCTACTTTTTATATCCTCTTTGCTTCGTCCATCACTGGTTATTTTGCTTCCTAAGTAACATAAGTCTCCTACTTCCTTCAGCTTTTCACTTGCCAATTTGATGTCCATAAAGGTTTCTGATATTTTCCCGGCTGCATTCCAATATTTTTGTTTTACATTTAAATTTTCATCATGAATTCTTTCCTCAAGACGGAGTCCATGCCATTCAAGAACTCATTCAATTTCTCAGGCGTGTCGGTCAAGATGACGATGCCATCGGCAAATCTCAGAGTTGAAATTATTTCTCCTTGAATCTTCACTCCCACTTTAAATCTTCCTCCAATTTCCTTCACTGCTTGTTCAATGTAAAGATTGAAAAGTATGGGTGATAAGTTGCAGCCTTGCCTGAAAATATTATTGTAATGCCAGTAGATTCGGATAATAAATGTGCGGATGCGGATAACGTTTTGTTTATCCGAGCAGGGCTCAGCTACAGCTGCATCAGTTGACTCGTGTCAAGCTGTGGGGGATTGTTATATATATACACAATTTTCTTGCATTGCTGCTGGGGGAGGGGGAATCAAAAAGGAATTTTTTCTCGAGTGCAATGATGACAAATGTAGGCTTTTAGCTATTAGGTTGTATATTGTGCAGAAAATACAATCTATTTAAGGGGGGGGGGGGGGGGCAGATAACCTTGCTGTTTAGTCCCTTAAAACAGCAATCATCATCAGTTTAACATGAACTTTAAAAAGATAACAGTTACAAGGTCCGCTAGAAAAGTATGCAACCTTACTTTTTTTCTTAAAAAACTTGGTGGATATGAATCAAGCGTGCTTACATGAGCCGACCTTGAACCTTCGTGCGCATGCGTGAATTTTTTCCCGCATGACGACAGCGTCTGTTGCTGGCAAGCAGCATTTGAGCAAGTTAGTGTGTAGTGCTCTCGCCGGCCTTTCATTGCCAGGACTGGGATTTGGTTATTGGGTGTACGGGTACGACTATTTTTTGTTTGTTTCAAAGAAAAATTTAAGATCGGATACTTTTCTAACAGACCACATATGAGGAAAATGGCAAAGCTCAGCTCAAAGTGAGGGAAAATCTTGAAAATTTAGAAGTATGTTGATTTATTCAACGACTTTGCGACATTGTGGTCCTGTAGCCTTTTGTGTAATCGAGGCGAGAATTGGGATGGAGGTGGCTGCGGCCTTTTAAGTTAGGAACCATCTCAGCATTTGCGTGGAGTAGAAATGACAAACCATGGAAAACCCACTTCTACTTCTATGATGGCCAAGGTGAGAATCAAACCCAACCCTTCTTAGCTTTGCCTCAAAAGGCTGAACGTACCACGTTCCGGCCATCCGAACAGAATTTCCTGACAGCGACGGGGATTGAACCTGGACCTTCGGGGCGACAGCCAAGAAAATTTATATACTGTAGTTGTAGAGCATATCAAGGGAGTTATATATCAGTAGGATTAAAGTGATAACAAACCTTAAAGAAACCCTCTTGAGATTTATGGGAGCTGTAGAAGAGAGAGCTGCTAGAAATGGAGGAAAGTCATTGTAGACCAAGAAAAGAGAGCATGGTGATATTCTGGAGTTGTACAGTTGTTGTTTGGTAGCCAAGTTTTAATAGAAGGCTGTGACTAGATTTCATTGCATTTAATTAATGGTGGTTTCACCATAACTTTCTCTTTTTTCCTGTTTTGTGAATATCCTATTAGTCTTCATCAACTAGGGATCCATCCAAAGGGCCGGGTAGGATTTGAGAGTGGACGTTGACGATATGAATTCTGCGGCTTTTAGAGACACCAGGGTGTTGGAATTTTGCCCTGAAGGGGATCTTAACCATATCAGTAAATCTACTGACTTGACTCCTTCACAAGCAACTGACTGTATGGGGATTCAATCCCACAACCTTGGGCACAACAGGCGAGAATGCATTGCTGTTCCATGCAGCCAACTCTCAAGAAATCTTGAAGATATAATAGCCATTCAATTACTTTTGTATTAGTATTTGCATGGAATAATGCAGGGCTGAACATGGCAATCAGTAAAGGGATATACAAGGAAATGCATTTGGTTAGTGTGAGGGATCTGGTTTGGAGAAAGGAAGTAGGCTAACACAGAAACTAGGAAAAGTTGATGTTCCATTGCCCCCAACTGACATAACTATGGGGCATAGTCTGGACACTAAAACGGAGAGAGAAATCGAGGCCAATGAGAGTAAGACATCAGTACAGCCCAGACATTAAGAGGATGGGCTGCAATATCAGTTTGTACGGAAAGAAGTAATTACCTGAGCAAGTTGATATGTGTAATTTTGTTGAGAAACTATGCCTACATTGACGACAACCTTTCAAGATCAGAAGCAATACAACAAAATAAAGGAGTGGAATTCTCACTTTGGCAATGATAGATCTATGACGCTGGCCTCTATTTTTGCTAGAGTGCCAGCTAAACAAAAATCCAATTCACTACTGTATATGGATTTTTTTTCACACCATGCCTAAACTACACTGTTCATAGGAAGTTGCAGTCTATCCTAATAATTCCTAAACATCCGGTTTCTTAACACAACAACTAGAAATTTCTTTTTTCTCCCTAACAATACAACTTGTGTTGAGGATAGTTGATTTAATTACGGGACATGCTAAACGCTAAAGAAGGGGGAATTGTCGTTCCTCCAAAATGTGTCCCTTAATTAAATTAACTATCTTCAACACAAGTTGTATTGATTGGGAGGAAAACAAAATTATTTCTAATTTCAATTATATTGTCAATACGGACCACTATCGATATTAGCAATGAAAAATTGAATGAAAAGAAAATCCAGAACCTGCTTCCAGTCGATCGACCGGGTCAGGGATGGAATGATTGAAGTCCCCATCTAGCGGCGAGGATATGAACTGTGCCGGCTGTCGAAGCCTGTCGCACGGATATTAGCAATAATATTCCCAAATACAACAATGTCAGGAAGAAAATACTGTAACAGTTGAGGAAATATCTATTCCCAAAGGAAACAGGATGTAAAATTGTCCGATTGAGCTATGTACATTAACAACATTAACTGTTTTGAGCTAGCCGGACCATTTTATCAAATTTCTTTGGGAATTTGTTTAACAGTTGAGGAGACGAGAACCCACGAAAAAATTTACTCTAACTACTGATATTAGCCGAAATAATAACGCCTGGCACTACAGCCCATGAAGGGACTAGGCATACCAAGCGACCGCTGCCCAGTCACCCTATTGGGTCCCCTCGGCCATTAATCTTGGTTTTTGTGACCAGGGCTCTGCCTCACTGTCAGACGGCTACTCAATTGTCCTCACGAGGATAAGTACACCCCGTTCCAGCCCTACCACCAGTTTCTAAAATCCCTGACTGAGCCGGGAATCGAACCCGGGACCTCCGGGTGAGAGGTAGGCGCGCTACCCCAACACCGTGGGATATTAGCCATAAATACCTTCTGTAATGATTCAAAATAGATCTGGAAAGGATGTACTTTACTCCTCCGCTGTCTACCAACCCACCGACCATCCACTTTTATATCACGACTTATATAGTAAAATTCCAGCTGTGTCGGCCAGTACCCGCGTGAAATATGCACAAGTACAGTATTGCCAACCCCAAGCATACGGTACTAATTGTTTTTGTAAAAGTTACATTTGCCTAGACCAATAATTATTAGCCATATATGCACGCCTGGATATAATCACGCATACGACCGACCTCATATGGTGGTGTATGTTATATCTTGCATGGCAACACTACCAAGACGTCAATGTCACCGCCCAGGTAACAGTTGACGAATGCTCAGCGCTTGAACATGGCTGCCATCGTTCAATGAGCAAGATACAAACACATTTACATAATTTAGCACATATTTCCAGTGCACTAGTGAGACACAGTAAAAAATTATCAACTTGCAAAATCACGGAAAAGATTAAAACAAATAAACATTGGTTTAGAAGAGGTTTTACATAAAAAATAACAATTATATGTTTCAACTCGCGGAAAATCGCAAAAATATCTGACTCTCGAACTTAGCATTTTTTGTCGTTATTCGCGTAACAGATTTTTCAGCAATTAATAAATAAATTACCTAAATTTGATTTTTTTTCTCATAATATTTGTTGACCAAGTTCCAAAATAGAATTCTTTTTTGCCTTGTCATATCTGAAAAAATCCACAAGGTTTGGAATGTTGTTGCTAGATGGTAGGAGTTGAAATGGTTCGTTGACTCTATAGGAGAGGAATAAGACTGTTGTTTTTTGAATCAAAGTTGTCGTGTGTGCTGACAAATATAAGAACTAACCTTCCAATGGCAAACTTGGAACTGTTGTCTGCATACAACTTTGAAAGTTAATTAATATTAAGATTCTTAGAACTGTTGTCTGCGTACAACTCTCAATAACTAATTATTACCGGCATAATAACTTAATAAAGCAGTGTGAAAAATTCAGTTTCACTCCAGAATTCTTCAAATTCACTCAATAATTTTTACCCTCATTAACCGAGAATTTTAGCCCCTTTTATTCAAGAATTTTGACAGAATCTAGTGATAATAGATGGCAATTTCAATTGGAATTTGTCCCCTAGAAAGGTATGAAAATCGTGTATTATCCGTGAGTGTCAAAGACAGGTTCTTGTCTCTTCAGCTATTAATGGAAATACTTTAAAATAGAATGGAGAAAATAAACTTAAAAAACGATATAGACATATTAAGAGCATGGAAGACCAAAGGATGTGCTTAAGTGATTGGTGTGACCCAGATTGAATGAAGGAGGGCACAAGGTAGGTTCAGACTAAGGTGTGATTAGAAGGAACCCGGATTAGAAAACAATTACGAAGCAATGATGGCTGGAAAGAGGAAGGTGGAAAAGTGGCATGAACATCACGACTCAGCTGGACTTGAATAAGAGAAATTAAGAAAACACTAAAAATCTTGTAATCTCTTGAAATAACGGACATAAACAATTGCATGCAGAAGCTACTTCAAACTGAAGAGCACCTTTAGGATACACTAAATTCCCTAAAAGAAGAAAAACACACTCGACACTCACAGCCGTTAGAAGATCTGCTCCACTGATAACATTGTTTTTATACTCATAACGATCCAACACAACAACTAGACCTCTTCTCCCTCGCGTTCAACGTAATGGTTTCTTCCACTTGTTTCACATTCTCCGGACTATCCATGTAGTCATCGGCAATCATCTGGAAGAGTTCAGCTGTAAAAAACAGGATTAAGTTTTATATAAATCTACGTAGTGATATGAAATGAATCATATCAATAGCTTTCCTTATCAACGATTTAATCTACATGAATACCAATGGGTATTTAATAAATGTACTATCCCTTAGTCAATAATAATTTAATAAATATAAATCAATTACTAAAAATGTACCAGATTTGCCCATATTATGGTCTTCACCGATGTTGTAATAAAGAAACTAAAGTAATTCGAGCAAAGCTTTCTTGTTAACTCTTCCCGAGCGGAATACGGATATATCCAGAGCGTACTTTTCAGCCACGAGCGGAACAAAGATACGAGGTGTGTCAATTAAATAACGAGACTGCGCACCTCCTATCGCGCAGCCGCATGGGGGGGAGGTTGTTATTGGAATGGAGTTGACCTTGAACCTTCGCGAGCAGCCACCGCTCGTTTCGTCTCTCTGGCTGCTTTAGTTTGCTTTTGAGCCTCGGTTGTAGGGGACATGTACTGTGATTGTGCCGCAATCATGGTTAGCTTAAAAATCGAGCAGCGCATTAATGTCAAATTCCTTGTAAAATTAAAGAAGTCGCCGACGGAATGTTTTCTTCTGTTAATGGAGGTGTTTGGTGATAATGCTATGTCACGTGTGCGAGTGTTTGAATGTCACAAACGGTTTACAGAAGGTCGGGAAGAGGTTGAAGATGATGAACGTCCCGGTCGATCTGAGAGTTCAAGAACTGAAGGAAATGTTCAGAAAATGAGTGAAATTGTGCAGAAAGACCGATGTCTGAGCATTCGGATGGTTGCGGACATGGAGAACATTAACAAGAACTACTACAAAGAAGTCCTAATCAAGCTGAGGGAACAAGTAAGGAAGAAAAGACTGGATTTGTGGAAGAACGACGCATGGATCCTGCATCAGGACAATGCCCTATCTGTGAAAGAGTTTTTAGCAAACAAGCGCATTCCTGTGCACGAACATCCCCCTTATTCACCAGATCTGGCTCCTTGTGACTTTTTTCTCTTCCCAAAAGTGAAAAGTGCATTGAAGGGAACACATTTTCAGTCTGTTGAAGCGGTAAAGGCAAAAACGACAGAATTATTGAAAAGGGTGACAATGGATGACCTACAGCATTGCTTTGAACAATGGAAGGCACGTATTCAGTGGTGTATAGATAGGGGAGGGAAGTATGTTGAAGGGAAAGAAGTTAATTGTAACTTTGTTTGTAATAAATCACATTTCCAACACCAGTCTCGTTATTTAATAGCCGCACCTCATATATCTGGAAAATTCCTACATTTAAATCTAGCACCGTTTTCCATCAAAGTAGTTCATGTTAAACCCAGGAGATGGCACCACTATGCAGACACCTGTTTGATAGTCAATCACGTCACCCCTAGAGACTCTTTGACTTCACAAATACCCACAGGCAGCAGTTGCTTCAGATGAACGCACGTCTTATTGCGTACTTGGTGAAGTGTGCGCATTTTTGTAGTGTTTATTTGGTGATGTTCGTATAATTTCATGGAAAAGGCTATGGAATGATGAAGATATAGTGTCTGCTTTGGATTTGAGTGATGGTTTGAAGTGTTCACCACTTAATTATTAATTAACTTTACAATCTTCAGATGCTACTCAAACTTTAAGTATCAACAGGTATACGATATATATGCGAGCTCTAATTAAATTTAGTGCATGAAAAATATAATCTACACATTCTGAATTTTTGAAAGAAAAAAAAAATCTTCTCAGAGCCATAAAAGCAAATGCTCGGGAAGGGTTAATATTTCACTTGGGCATTATGGGGTTTGAAGCCATTTTTAGTGTTGTCTTAGTAAATAAAAGTTTGGCGCTTTTCAGTCGGTCAACACGAATGTACCCAAAAGAGTTGGGTTATACCCTAATCCTGAAAGAAATTACATGAGATTATAAATGAGTCGTCCAGCTGCAAAACTCGTTTAATCCACATGTGAAATAGAATCATTTTCATGAGAAACATTTCTCTGGACTTTGCCTCACATATCTTTTGTGTTTGTTGGTTTCTACTTTTTTATTTTTGCTTTGTATTTTTGGTTTTGTGTTTGCTTTGTGCTTTTGCTCTTGAATTTTACTTTTTGCTAAAAAAATTTTTTGCTTTTTGCTTTGTGTTTCGTTTTGTTTTTGGTATTGTGTTTGTTTTCTGGAAAATCGAAATAAAACAAAATATAATAGAACAAAATAAACAAATCAAAATAAAACAAAAAATTAAACAAAACAATTTAAAACAAAATAAACAAAACACAATCAAAATAAAACTAAATCAAGTAAAATAAAATAATTAAATAAATAATTTTACGACAGGATCCTTATTCACAAGTGGATTACACGAGTTTTGCAACTGGATGACTCAAATACAATAATCTCTGTAATTTCTTTCAGGATTAGGGTATAACCCAACTCTTTTGGGTACATTCGTGTTGACCGACTGAAAAGTACGTAACTTTTATTTCACTTGGGTTTTCTATGAAAAATCTTATAAAAATAGTTTTAAAAAATAGATCTGTAACAAATGTAGGCTTTTAATTTGATGTTAATAAAAATAATTTTGCAAAAATGGCATACCGTGTGTATAAATAATTGGTATAGTTAAAAGTTTTTTTTTTATGAGTTAGTCTAAATACTTTAAGTCTATAAAAATACTTGGGAATTCATCTTGTTGAAAATTTTATTTTTATGTCCATATGCAATACTATCTTGAGATGGTCAACAGGGTGTAAAGTGTGCACACAGTTATGTTTGATTTTCATTCAGTTGTTTGTTCACAATCATGATTTTATGTATTGGTGTGGGCGATTCGTGCGAGTCTAGTAAAGGAATCTTAAGTTTGTATTTAATACAAGTGTTTTAACAGCATGAAAATAAGTGCATTCTTAAATGCATATTTCACCACATTTGCAGCATAGATGCACGCTTATTTTCGTGATTTATACAGCAAACAAATCCGATGTCTAGTGATTACTTATAAACCACCTACCTGAAATGCATGAGATTTGGATCAGTAATTCACCAGCACTCTAGTATTTTTAGGTTTAACTCAATAGCTACTTCACTGAATGTTTACAATGAGGTAATATCCTCTCCAATTACACTGAAACGTAAATAACCTCTCTTCAGTCTATTAACAAGGCTGGTATTTCTGAGTGCAAAACACAATTCACTGCATGGAAATGGACAGGAAGATGCAATTTATTTGTAGGTGAAGCACAGTGAACAAATATAATATTAGCAAGCAATCAACTATCAATGGTAAATGTCATGCCATTTTGATCCCAACAAATGAGATCTCTTGTTGCTTCCAATTGGTGGTTAGCAAATGATTAGGTGTATTGTCATGTAGATTCCAAGGTTCAGGACACTGGGAATTAAGGAAGTGATTTTGACACAGGAAATAGAGAACTGCAGATCCTCCTCATTAAATCGCCAATAATAGCACACGTAGATTGAGCTAAATGCAGTATAGATGGCTCCTCCAGAACTCAAACACAGACCTACTCGAGAGCAGTGTTCTCAACCCAATTTGTGGGGTCACAAAGATTTATTATCCCCACAAGCAGGCAGTTAATGATAGAGTATACAGTCTTTCGTACAGAGAACTGTCATTTCAGTAGACAAATTTTAATATTATCCCCCAGCTGATTCAGAGCACAAAATGAGGTTTGGGGAGTGACCTAACACTATCTTGCAAAAACACTTCAGTTTACTGTATGTACGGTACTTATTTACTTACTGCTTACGACCTATGTGGATTCAATTTCCATCCCCTAGTGCAGCCGCACAACTACACAAAACTTTCAACACTGTTCCAAGACATTTACTAGAATCATAATTACTACCGTAAAGTGAATGGTTCCTTGCAGTTTTATGTGACCATTAATTTTGCGATCATAAGCCACAGGACCTCCATTTTTACTTGGAAAACCAAACCTCAGGGCATATTTCACTTTGAAAATCTTGCATGCATTGGCAGGGAATCTAACCCAATTTGCTTTGATGAGAGTCAAGCAGCTTGTCCATCATCACATCCATTTTATTGATGAAATGAAATGTCTTGTGGCCTCGGGATCCTGGTGCATGCCTTAATAGTTGATGCCCGTGGGCAACTTGCATGTCGTGACGAGGACAAAAATGGTGACTAAAGACGTCACTAACCGCCAGTTCCCAAGTCAGGGAAATTAACTACAGGAGATTAAAATCTCCATGGCCCGGCTGAAAATTGAACCTGGGACCTTTTAGGCCAAAGCTTAACATGTTAATCACTTAAACCAGCCCGAGACTTTTACATCAAAGCCTTACATATTAACTAGACATTTTGCTCATTAAATTTATCAAGAGTAAGTTTAGCATTAAATGAATGGGGAAAATTTAATGGATAATTCAGGTTTTTGATAATCAATAAAAACTGGTGAAATTCAATCGCAGGTATAAAGAAAAAGAACTTAGTACACATTTAAATATACAATGAAAAATGATGGCTTAGGAAGTAAAGAAGTTATATAATAATAACAAAGTTTTTTATGGTTCCGCCTAGTCAATACCATAAAATGTAAATGAAAATCCACAGCCTGCTTCCAGTCTCCGACCGGGTCAGGAATGGAATGAATGAAGCCCCCCATTTACCGGCGAGGATATGAACTGTGCCGGCTGCCGAGGCCTGACGCACTCCTCTAGAGTCAATACCATAAAAAACTTCGTTATTATTACATTCTGTCAATACGGAAAAATGTGCGACTTTAAAAGTAAAAAAAAAGAAGAAGTTATATACGAGGGCAATTCAGAAACTAACCTCCGGTTGATTGAAAAAAATACACCAAGTTAAGTAAAAATATTTTAATATATACATCTTACAACTACATCTTTGCACTATTTTTCGACGTAGTCTCCATAACGATTGAGGCACTTATCGTATCTCTTCACAAGCTTTGAAATTCCTTCTGCATAAAAATCACCCGCTTGTGCCTTGAGCCAGCCTGTGACCGCATCTTTGAGCTCTTCGTCGTCATCAAACCGCTGGGACCCGAGCCATTTCTTCATATGCATGAAGAGGTGATAATCGCTTGGCGCCAGATCTGGGCTGTAAGGTGGATGGTTGAAAACGTCCCACTTGAAGGACTTAAGAAGGGCTGTTGTTCTGCGAGCAGAGTGCGGACGGGCGTTATCGTGCAAAAAAACGATACCGGAAGTCAGCATACCACGGCGTTTGTTCTGTATAGCCCGTCGTAATGTTTTTAGTGTTTCACAGTACACGTCTTGATTAATGGTCGTCCCACGTTCCATGAATTCAACCAACAACACCCCTTTGGCATCCCAAAACACCGTTGCCATCAGTTTTCTGGCAGAAAAATCTTGCCGGGCTTTTTTTGGTTTGGTAGGCGAATCTGAATGTGCCCACATCTTTGGCTGTAAAAAACCGTATAACAGCACGCACTTCACATTTGGCGGGATTTTCTATTGCAGCACACATTTCAAACTGCCACAAAAACTAAACTAGCGCAGGTACGATGTTCACTCGACTACGGCTTGCTGCCGACTGACCTGCTGAGCGCGTGAATGCACAGATGGCGCGCTACTCCCCCCACTACCCGCACTGTGACCAATCGGAGGTTAGTTTCTGAATTGCCCTCGTATAAAGCAAATACATACCAACATTCTCCCCCGATTTACTGGATGTCTCCATGTACCTAGCTTGAATACCATTGGAATAACGTTCAACATGTTCGAGATCAATCTGCCGTGATGCATGGTTTTCCTGAATGGTGTCCAACTTTGTCCCAACCAAATAGATTTTACATGTCTAGAAGAAGAAAAGAAAACAAAGGAAAATAAATATGTTGCTGAATCAATACTGCATACAGAATCATGGGTATATTTTTTATTCATCTATTCTGAAAATGACTGAAGATGGAAGGTGCATGACAGAGATATTGCCCAAGCTAAGATTACTTTTATGCAGCAGAAGAAATAATTATGTAGCAATAAAATTAATCTGCCCGTTTGTATAGGATCCTGTGTACATTTATTTGGGCTATTGTACGCCTCAGAAACAACATCATCAAATTCCAGCTCCAAACGCCCGGGTGCTGTTAACGAGCCCTCGCCACCTTTTCCTGTCCATTAATAGTTGGTCTTAATGGGTCCTTCTCCAGTCTAGCCCTTTGCCTTCAAGATTATCCTTCATTTAGTCCAACCATTTCTTCTTTGGTCTTCCCACTGGTCTATTTCCTGGGATAATGTTGTTGAAATAAGCTTTTGGTGTCCTCTCATCTCCCATTCTTTGAAGATGCCCATACCATTCTATTCGTTGCTTCTGCAAATATTTTGTAGCACTGATATCAGAAACATGGAGCTATTAAATACACGGGGAGGGCAGGCGGGGCATTGCTCCCCCCCCCCCTCAAGTTTTAGCTGCAAGACAGAACCTTAAAGTAGGCCTACCATACCCTTAAAAAATAAAAGTAAACTAACACAAAACTATTCTATAAATGATTTTATACTACATCAGGTGGAAAATAAGAAAAGCCATTTTGCCTTGTTTAGTCTATTTTTTCCCAGTTTCCTGCTGAGGCGCCAACTAAGCCGAGAGCCGGGGCACTTTCAGCTTTGTCCTCCTACCACGACTATCCGAAAAGGTGCATTTTCGAACTATTATTTATGAGCTCCGGTTAACCCTTTCCTTCTCCAAGCGCCCGAATGAGCTCGGATATGAAAGTCACGGCTCTCTGCTAAAGCGCCCATGTATGTTCTGGCAATGGGAGTCGACATTGGGCATTAAGGACTCCATGGAGCAGGCTACCGAGATGTATATATTAGCATATTTAAATTAGGGTTTGGCAATTTTTGTTGTATGGGCCAATGTGATTAATTCTGGGAGAAATAAAAAGATGCTGATGGGGTTCTTTACCAGGCACCTCAGGAAATAAAACAACGGTAAACAGTGTAAATATGTGTATAGTTCCGAAAATAAAGTAAGTGTTCCAATATCCTTGTGAAAACTGTGCAAATTCCATTACTAACACATTTTTTAATAACTTAGTTTCTTAATTGTTTATGTGGCCAGATCATATACTCATCATCATCATCATCTTGTACAGTTTCCAGCCCCAGGCTGGGTCTGTTTGGAACATAAGCCTCGCCACTTAGTTCTTTCTTCCCACCACCTCTCCGCTGTCACTCTGGTCCAGTCCTCGCCTCTCTTCTTGACACATTCCTCCACTCCTTTCAGCCATCTATCTCTTGGTTTTCCCCTTGGTCGTTTCTTCTGCATCTGCATCTCATGTATCTTCTTGGGAATCTTCTTCTCATCCATTCTCTTTAAGTATCCATACCACCTCAGTCTTGATGTCTCAATCCTACCTTGCAAGGGCTCCTCTTTCACCATTTCCCTGACCTTTTCATTCCTCATCCTGTCTCTTCTTGTTACTCCGATCCTACTTCGCAGGAACTTCATTTCACCTGCCTGTATTCTGCTTATGTCTCTTTTCTTCATTGTCCATGTTTCTGAAGCATAGGTCAGTATCGGGATATAGTAGCTTCTGTATAACACTTCCTTGCTTTTTTGTGGGACATCTTTATTCCACACTAAGCTCCTAATGCTTCTCAGAAATGCTTCTGCCTGTCTGCCACGTTCCGTAATCTCTTTGTCATTTCTCGCATTTTCCTCCACTATACTTCCCAAGTACTTGAGACTTTCCACCTTCTTCAGCTGTCCACCTCCAAGTGTTATCCCACTCATTGGTCTGTCCTTTTTCCTGGTTGTTAACAGGATCTCACATTTACTGATGTTGAACTTCCATCCGTACTCTCCCACTGTTTCTTCCCAAGCCTTCAGTTGCTCCTGAATTTCCTCCTCCTTGTTTCCCCAGACCATGAGATCATCTGCAAACACCATTGCTTTCATCATATACTGTAGTTTTAAAATTGTCTTTGTGACCAGATTATATGAGGGCAGACTTCAAACCAAGGACACCAGGCGAGTGTGATTTACTGTGGGTCATTGCAAGACTGTTGGTAATTCACGTGTAAAATTTTGTTTTATTTAAATGTATTACGGTGTATATTTCCCATGTTATGTGAAAGAGTTTATACCCATGTCCACAGTACTTCATATTCTAAAATAATAGGGTGATTTCTGGGGATATCATGGCTGGAAATGCAACAAGGAAAGGGTTGAAGAAACAGATTTATCTACGATCTACGATGGGACAAATTAGACGGAATTATTCCTGTCTACCGGCCATCTACTCGGAAATGGTTGACAAGCTAGATGACATGCGTCTTGCTCAACAGTTTGTATAAATTTGACTTCCTCCCCCACATTTAACACTAAAGGGTTACATTAGACCCATATGGTACATATTTCGGAGCTTATGCTAGCCCCTTCATCAGCCATACATTGAGAAGCACTTATCAATATCATTAAAAATATCTTAAAAGTTAAGTCTAACATGAAATGAGTGAAAGATATGGATCAGGATGAATGTGATACAAATGAGGAATGATATGGTGATATAAGTTTGAACAGACATATCCAAAAGGGGGACATAAAATTAGTACAGCACATATGATAAAATACACATTAAAATTTCGGCCATTTAAAGTGCATGTCGGCAAAATAACCTGCAATGTTCACGTTGGGTCCTTATGACCCTGAAAATATTAGATAAGGTTCCAATGTTTATTCTTAGGAATTCACTTTACTAAGTACGAGGGCTATTCCAAAACTAAGGTCTGGTTAAAAAAACACATCCAAAATCAAAATTGTTTCCAAAACAATTGTTTTATCGACATTCCTTAAGTCTTTCTCTATTTTTCGACATAATTTCCATACTTATTTACACATTTGTCACATCGTTCCACAAGTTTTTGAATGCCTAAGTCGTAGAACTCTGCCGCCTGCGAAGCTAACCAGTCTTTAACAGCTTCTTTTACTTCATCATCTGTCGAAGCGCTTGCCGCCAAGAAACTCCTTTAGGTAGCGGAACAGGTGGTAATCACTTAGTGCCAAGTCTGGACTGTATGGTGGATGGTCCATCTGTTCCCATCCAAATTTCTTGATTAGAGTTTGCGTGTCATTTGCAGTATGGGGTCTGGCATTGTCTTGCAACAACATCACTCCAGACGACAAAAGACCACGCCGCTTATTCTGGATTGCACGTCGAAGTTTAGTCAGGGTAGCGCAGTAGGCGGCTTTATTGACCGTTGTCCCTGAAATAGTGGATCGTCGATCTTCAAGAATTTTGTCGTCAAACGCATGAACCAACTCGTCTGAAATCACTGATGGTCTGCCAGAGCGGGGTTCATTGTGCACATTTTCCCGTCCTTCATTAAAGGCTCGCACCCACTTGCGCACCTTACTGTCATTCATTATGTTAGGACCGTACACTTCAGTAATCTGCCGATGAATTTCTGCCGCAGAAATGTTTCTTGCAGACAGAAACCGTATCACTGCCTTTACTTCACAATCGGCGGGCTGATTAATTGCCTTAAACATTGTGAACTGACACTATCAACAGCACACAGCAACAGTAACAACGCTACTGGCGGCTTTTGCCGCGCAAGGCGTGCCAGGAGTCGGCGCGCATGCGTGTCTTGTCCTTGGCGCCACTTTCAAATATTTACGGCGAATCGGACCTTACTTTTGGAATTACCCTCGTATAATGTGGTCTGTTGAAGATTGTTGATATTATTGAGGGCCTTGCTGTTTATAATTTCCTGCTGAATAAATCGAATACATCACCAAAAACGAAGGAAGAACAGGCCAAGCTTAAAATGGGTTTGTTGAATGTGGAGAGTTGGGAGGCCCATTAGATTATTGCAATGGTGCTCCTGAGTTGGAAATCCAAAAAGGAGGTCTTCTCTCTAGGCAATATGTCATTTGATAGAGTATCTATGAATGAGACAAACAATAGAGATTTTAAGGAAAATGGGTCTAATGTAACCCTTTAGTTTTAAATTATAAGTATCGATGAGGCAGATTCTCACTTCCTTTTATTATACTTAACTGACAGTCAATATGGAACCATGACTAAACCTACCAAGACTTATATAAGTTAGTAAAAATCCAGCTATGTCCGCCATTAAGCACGTGAGTTACCGTTAAGTACAGTATTGCCAACCCTGTGCTTATGGTACTACTGTATATTTTCACGAATAGTAAAATTTGTTTTGACAATGGTTACAGCCAAGCATGCCCAATCCAATGGTTTTCGATAATGGTCATAGCCTAACTCGTCCAGACCAATGGTTACAGCCTAACGTGTCGTCACCAGTGCCCCGCTAGCTCACCTCAACCCAACCATTCTAACCTTAGTTTTGTCCAATCCAATGGGTTTCGACAATAGTTTTAGCCTGCGGTCCGCGTTAACCATATATACACCCCTGGTTTTAGTCATGCACAGTGGAGTAGTCTTGGTGTGTTTTGCATCCCACATGTTGGCAATTAGTGATGTCAATGTGTGCTCCTCGTTGTTTGCTCTTTGGCAGCAGTTTATCATACCAAAAATGCTGTCGGACATGGCTGCCGTTGTTAAATGAGTAATAAATAAAAACACATATTTATGTAATTTAGCACTTATATTCGGTGCAGTCGGTGCCAAAGTAACCAAGGTTAGTAATTACGGCTCTCGTGTAGTGTCCGTTGCCCGTTTCAAAAGTGCGTTATTTTTCTTAGTAGCACTCTGAAAATGGTTTGTAGTTACTGTGCCACGTTATTAAAGCCAACTGCTAAACAAACACCACATTCACACTCTCAAAATAAGGAAATTGTCAACATTAATTTTCAAGTAATAAACTTAACAAAAAAAAACTGTACGCCATGTTTGATTACGTAATGCTGCCAACTTCACTTCCCCGGCGACTCGCAGGACGAAATTATTGGTGAAAATTACTGATTGTACTACTAGGCAAAACCATTGGCCTGGATAAAGATTATTGCTGCATGACTAGGCCTACCCCCACTGTGCATGACAAAAACCAGGGGTGTTTATATTAGCTAACCTTTATTGGTCTAGGCAAAAACCATTGGTCTGGAAAAAATAATGTTGGCACTCTGAAAAAATGCAATAACACCCTCTAGCGATAAAATATTCAACTCCTGTAAATTAGTAACATTGACCAACTATAGAAAATTTTTCGGATCTTAATGGAGGCGGGCAACGGACACTACAAGAATTCCGTAATTACAAGGGTGGCGGTTCACTTTAGACCATCCTTTGCATAAAAATTTAAAAAAACTGAAATTACCTGATTTAATAGTCGGGAGGATATCAGGAGAGGATTGAGTATTAGATGTTCACTGCTCCGCTGTCATAGACCCACCATCCCGCCCAAATAGTGACACGATTTATATAGTTGAAATCTAAGTTCTCACCTCCATCTTTCTCACTGAGTCAGTAACGCCAACCCCACGCGTTTGGTACTATTTCGCACGTGATGTATGAAATCACTATACTCAGTGGAAAGTGAACTCAATTACAGTGTTTATTTATGTATTTATAATGTTTTACATAGAAAAACAGACCTAAACTGGGGCTTACGCCCCAGACCCCCTTGCTTGTGGTACTAGCAGTAATTTTCCGCAAGACAGTGCCTAACTTAGTAGCGAAGGCGTGTGGTGAATTTCTTTATTTAAGTTGGTAACGTAGTCACATGATCGTCTTTCGGGTGTCACATGACTGTCAAAGATGGCGTCCGTAAGTGAAGAAAAATAGTATTATTTCCGTGAAATAACAATTATTGCGGTGCAGCAGTGGCTATTGAGTATGAAGAGATTGTGAAACGACTCCCAACAACTCCCCAAAAGGTATGTATATCATAAATGATATATTTTCAATAAGCTAAGGTGTTAAAAGTGATGAAAAGGGAGGATGTTCTAAAGTGAACAATAAATATTACAAGTGATATGTAAGATGAAATAATGTATGAAAATCATGTTCTAAATGAAAGTAAAAAAGAATTCATCAATGTAGGCTATACTCCTTTCATACCTCTTCAAATCCTCTCAATTCAGAGATCCAGAACTTTGCTCTCTCCCACGATGCTCGGCTACCAATGTCATAGCAAACAATAGCTGCTTTAGCACCTCGGTAATAAATACGACTCATTGCTTCATACCTGTAAAAAATAAAATTAATTGTTGAATGATTTGTAAATCAAAATATAAGTTACGAAACTAATTTTCCCTATCCTGACTTTGAATTAGAATCAGACACAAGATTGGTAGCCTACATGTTGTAACCATATATCTTTAATTTTATTTCTTCCAAATCGTTTCCATTTTCTACAGTTTCTTTAACGCCTCTAAGTAAAATGTGACAATTACAGTCTAAAGAACCTACACAGAAACCTACCGACTTACAAGGTGGTGGCACTGTAACTTAATGGTGGTGTGGATTTAACCACACAAACACTTGGAAATAAAATGACAATTTAGGGCAATAGCCTACTTCCAGTTAGTTCAGTGCGAGTCAATATTTTCCTTGTTCATCAACAAATCTTATTCTGAATTCTATCTTGAATGTTATTTTCCTGCTAGGTCTGCCATGTGCACAGAACAGAATATAAGATTACAACACTGTCACATTTAGTAGACTAATTTTATGAAACTTTCCTTTTTAAGTGTAACCAAATCAAAAGTTTTCAACATGCCAACCCTAATTAGACCTGATGCCAGTTACTGTTGTTATAAGGGGGCGGAACTACGAGGTCATCTGCCCCTATTGATGCCAGATAATTTCAAATGTATTTTATATACTGTAATATGAATACCTTTCACTTCCTGCAGTATCCCATATTCCCATCACAAACGCTTTTCCTTTGGATTCAACTTGTTTAGCTGCGAAAGCAGCTCCAATTGTCTGTCATGTAAAGGAACATATGAGGTTAGGCAGAACACTGGTTGTAACAAGAAACACAATACGCAAATATTCACAATCAAACTAGACATCGGTGACAATTCCTCTTCGAAAAAACAGAAAATATTGAAACAGCAAATGACACTCGAAAACACAAGGAAAAACACATTAGTTGTTTCCGTGCATCAACATAACCCAAATATTATAGGTTAGAATACTCACATTTTGATATGGGACAAATCCCCTAAACCTATCATAAACGTATCTCTCAAGCAAACTAGTCTTTCCAACATATTCACTACCTAACAACACTATTTTTAAATCTACTCGGCTCATTTTGAGGAAATGGAACTATCAAGACTTCGTCATTCTCTCGCTATTACATGACTCATGTCACTGCCTTCTTGGCATGGTGTAACTACATAAAGTGCGTTTCATGCTCTGCCCTACCACGCGCAAAGAATATGGGACTACATTACTTCTTCAAACAAGATGCAAGCGATGCATGGAGATAACGAGCATTAATCACGCTCAGTCTCCGATGTCTGAATGCTTGGGTCGTTATCAGAGAGAAGTCGCATTCTTATCCTTTGTTGATGGAATATTATAAAATAGTTACTACATAGACGTTGATTATGAGATCGTCCTGTCTTTCTCGCAAGAGTTCTGGCAAAAATAAGCGGGATACACTTTGTTCCGTGTTTGTTTTACATTTTGTGAATCGTATCGTATAATTCAAATTCCGTGTTTAAAACATAGCCTGCCGGTACTGTCTGTCCGTTTTTTAAATATTTTTTGTTATACTCGTACATTCTCACATACCGTACGCACGGTAATGTTAAGTTAAAAGTCCATGCGTTATGTGTGGTTTTTTTTCCGGACAATATTGGAGAATTCCGGAACCCTTTTGCATTTTGTACCATGACCTCGAGCTTCCGACTTTGGCAGAATGGTTCGGCATACAGTAGCCCTATTAAAAAAACCTTGAGTGCTTTTCATACTGTGAATACCTTAATAATAGAGGGGAAGGTGGTTATACAGGACGGGGTTGGAAAATGGGACACGTCAGTTCTAGCCATTCTATTGGCGCGAACATATTGCGGTAACTCCATTTTGTTTCTGATGCTAGGCAGCCATGCCAGAGAGCGTAGCGCGTCAGTCGCTTGAGAGCTGTCTTTGTGAGAGGAGTGTTTAAATTTTCAACGAGTAAAAAAATGTTTCAGACGGTTAATTCAGCTTGTGTTCTTCAGTGATTAGGTAAGGTACAGTTATTTCATTTCTGCTTTTGTACAGTGGATAGTAGTAGCTTTACAGTTGTTATATGTTTTGCCCGGGGAATAAATGTACCTTGGAATATTTTAAGGTTAAATACTCCTAGGCTATAGGTGGCATTATGGGACAGACATGTCCCATATTACAACCACAATGTTTATGTGTGCAGATTTCAACCGCTTGCTGGTTAAAGATGCCAAGGACAAAGTTGGGGCCGTCACCGAAAGGAATCCGTAAGAAGTGGAATGAAGAGGACATGAAAGCAGCAGTTATAGCCGTGAGAACAAAAAAATTAGGTGTACGACAAGCTGCTATTCATTACAATGTTCCAAGATCTACATTGCATCGTCTGGCATTGAAGACTGAATCTTCAACAGAAATTGTAACTTCTAGTAAACTAGAACGAAAGCCTATTTTGCCTCCTGAGTTAGAAAACGACCTGGTGCAATATTTATTGCAGATGGAGAAAACATTTTACGGCTTGACAAGAAATGATGTAAGAAGAATAGCTTTCCAATTATCCGTAAGAAAAGAATTGATCATCCATTTTCAAACGGAATGGCTGGCCGTGCATGGTTTGACCACTTCATGTACCGCTACAAAGATGTGATCTCTGTACGAAAACCTACCGGTACCTCCTTTGCTCGAGCTGTTGGCTTCACCAGAGAAATAGTTGACTGTTTCTATGACATTCTTGAAATGCTGTATGATAAGTTTGGTTATCCAGCTGATAGAATTTTTAATGTGGACGAGACGGGACTAAGTGTTGTTCAGAGCAAAATACCTAAAATTATAGGCCTAAAGGGGAAACGTCAAATAGGAGCACTTACCTCTGCGGAGAGAGGTGCCCTTGTGACAGTAGTAGCTTCAATGAGCGCAGGCGGCACTTTCATCCCACCTATGCTAATATTCCCACGTGTGAATTGGAGTGATCAGCTAATGAGAGGTGCTCCACCTGGAGCAATTGGGGCTTGTCACCCTTCTGGTTAGGTTCAAACTGAACTCTTCACTCAGTGGTTTGATCACTTTTTGGACAAAACCAAACCTTCTGCAGAATCGCCTGTTCTTTTAATTCTTGATGGGCACTTCTCCCATACACGTAACCTAGAGGTCATAACAAGGGCGAGAGAAAATCATGTGACAAAAGTGAGTTTGCCACCTCATTCAAGTCACAAGATGCAACCGCTGGACAAAACATTTATGGGTCCCCTGAAGAGTTATTACAGTGAATGTGTCCGAAGTAAACTGCGTGAAATTCAGCGTCCGTTGACACCATATGACATTGCTGAGTTGTTTGGCAAGGCCTATCTGAAAACTCAGACAGGTGACATTGCTGTCAATGGATTCAAAGTCACAGGGATTTATCCTCTGGACAGAAGTGTTTTCACAGAATCAGATTTCATTGATTGCAAGGGTAAGGAGGAGGAAGTAGCAGTGACTTATTCAGATGATGATCTTAATCATAATGACCAGCAAACTCCAGTTCAACCAAGAATTGATCACAGTGGACAGAGAAATTATGTTAGTCCTCAGGATATTCCACCTGTTCCCATTCTGAAGAAAAAGACAAGTAACAGGGGACGAAAAGCCTCAGTAGCCACAGTGATCACAGGTTCGCCTTACAAGACTGCACTTGAAATTTCTCGAGAAAAGAAGAATCCCAAAGATGCCCATCAAAATGCAAGACCTAGCACATCAGGATACCCGACAACATCGAACAACTCTTCTAGAGCTTCAAACAGGCAAAACTCAACTTCAAATGGAAACTCTGTTACATTGAAGAGGAAGACAAAAGGGAGACCTAAGCTTCAACAACAATCTCTGCATGCAAAAAGACGACTTCCATTCAGAGAAGAATCTTCTGACTCGGAAGACACTGACTTGTCCATATCATCCGGGGAATCACAATTATCCCTTCCTCCTCAAGACTCAACACCAGGGGAAGATAATGCAGAATGCATCTTCTGTAGTGAGAAGTTTCAAGACTCGAAAGCGGGAGAAATGTGGATTAGATGCACAGTTTGTAGCAGGTGGGCTCATGTGGATTGCTCAGCATGTGAACAAGCTGTTTTTATTTGTGATTTCTGCACATAGACATTTTGTTTCTTAAAAGAAACTCTTTTTGACATTTCTTGTTATGACAGTTGTGACTTTTAAATGATATAGATTCGTTAACTATAAAATTATAGTAATGCTACATTGAAATAAAATTTCACTCTGTGTCCCATAATTCAACCTCAAATTCATAGTACTCATATTTGCAGCATGTTTACTTCTTTGGAAAAATGAGGATAAATATTTGTAATTTGGTATTGACATTCTTGGACGTATGAAGTAAAATGATATTTAGATTGGGATTTATTGTCAGTTACTTTGTAAACCATATATATTCCGGGTTATTGACGTAGAAAAAAGTGTGTCCCATACTACCACCTTCTCCTCTAATAATTAAGCTAAATATCCACAATTTATACTGTCGGATTCTTAATTAAAAACAAACCTATTGTAAACGGAGTTACCAGTATAGGTACCAACATTTTCCTTGTTTAATTCTGCGTTTTTTATTGACTGGCTGCGTGGCACAGCGGTAACGTTCTTGCCCGATGTGCCCTTGGTTGCATGATCGAATCCCGGCGGGGTCAGTTGGCATCACCCTGTACATTTGCAATGGTTGTAGTTTCTGATAATCACGAACGAGAGTTTTGAAATGAGACAAAGATTCGTACTGTAGGCTACGTTTGTCCTGGGCTGAGGAAAAGTATAAGAACTTCTTATTGGGCAGTTGAAAAAAATGAGTTTTACACTATAATGCGTCTTGAGCCTATAACATATAAAAATTTAATTACCCTCAGACAAGTAATTTTCCATGTAAGTGAGCGGTTCCTAGAAAAGACGCCAAAATCCCGGACAATTTTTCATACAAACACAAATAAAAAATAAATTATTGAACGTGACAATAATTCTCTTTTATAGCCTAACGTGGAATTAAGAAAGGACAATATTGGTATAACTCAGCTTTCAATAGGTCTATTGGTTTGTTTTTAATCAAGGCCTAAACTCGGGTATCCATAACAACAACAAATCCGACAGTGGGGCTACAGTCCATTGTCCATTCGTCACTCCACTAGAGCATAGGTCCTCAAAGTGGGGGGCACAGAGAGTGATAAAGGGGGGCGCCAGCTCTGATTGAAATGTTTATATTTCATAATCTGTAACAAATATTGCTATCCTCATATCCATGAACCTATCATAGGCAGGAAGCTCCCGCGACCATCCATTCAAGGCTAATAAACTCGTACTTTTGCTGTCTTATTTCACAAGAACTGACCAGTAGATCCTACCAGTAGGAATTCTGAGAAAAGGTGTAGAGTAACATTTCCCATACAGCACCCTTTCTCCCTATCACCCGCCACCCCCAGCGATATCTCCTTACCCAGCACTTAACAACCACTAATGATAATAAGCCGCCTGACAATGTGACCGCTACTTCCTTACAAGAATAGATTCTTCTATTTCTGCCATTATCGACTCGAATTCAGCCAGGCCTTTCAGTTCAAAGGCAGTAAGTGAACAGGTGAATTCTAGTCCGTGTTCAGTGGAAAAGGTCAGCCCGATTTACAATAAACTGATGCAAGTAACGCCATTACCAATCGATAGATAGCATATTATCTGTGGTGAAAAGTGACCCCATGAAAGTGATGGTGATTGCCCTCCTTCAGAAAGAAGAATAGGGGGGGGGGGGGGGGGAGGACAGAAAAAGTTTGAGAACCCCATTCGGTTTGGCAACGCATCATAGAGCTATTGAAAAGTTTTTTTTTTTCAAGGATACCACTAAATTTTAGTTAGTTATTGAAGTTTTAAGGGATGGAACAGCGAGGTCATCTGCCCATGAGTAAATTTTCAAACTTGTCCCGATGTTAAAACATGTTTTCTTCGTTTTAATCACGATTTCGGAATCAATGGACAGCATAACATAATAGTGTGATACAGGAATGAAATAGAACGTGATCACGCGGAAAGACAGGATGAGTTTTTGATTTATTTAGGGGCATTGAAGCATCGTGGTCATATAGCCCCGTGTACTTGCGTGTGTGTAATTTCTGATAATCTGTGTTATTGTGATGGCTGTGTTAGTGTATTTGTAATTGAGAGGAGGATTGTGGAAGGAGGCTGCCGTGGCCTTAATTTAAATACCCTCCCGGCATTTGCCTAAAGTAGAAGTGGGAAACCACAGAAAACCACTTCTATGGATGAGGTGGAAATTTTGAACCTACCTTTTTTCAGTTCTACCTCATGAGGCTGAGTGGACACCATTCTAACCCTCAGACCAGAATTAAATTTCTTGGCAAAGTCGGGAATCGCGCCCGGACCTTTGGGGTGACAGCCATGTAAGCTTCCTGCCTGAACATTGAATTATCCATTAAAGAAAGCTTCCCAATCGGTCAACACAATTTGTGCCGTTACATTAGGCGGGAAGACAAGTATTTATACACCCTAACCCGAAATAAATAGTACATAAGGTAAGATATTTCTTTCAGGTTAGGGTATATAAATACTCAGGGGTGTCTGAAAATTTGTCACATATACCTACAGTACTGTTTGTAGAAAATGAAACACCAAGAACAAAAGATGTGACCACATTGCACTTTATACCACAAATTAGGGACATTACATTACTGATTAGAAGGACAGTCCGGTACATGCACGTTGACCGTCGATATTCAGTACGGCGTCGCGTCACCACGTGCTGCACTCAGAGCCGCTAGACGTCGTGGCATGGAATCATACAGCGCTTGAATACGCTGCTGGGGAATACCGTCCCACGCGGTTTGTAGGCGCGTCCACAAAGCTTCAACATTGGCGGCAGGCAGGCCCGACGAGAGGGGGGGGGGGGTCAGGCGGGGCTGGTGCCCCGGGGCCCGACCCTCCCAGGGGTGCCCGGCGTCCTAGGAGGATGGGCCCGATCGGGCATTGATTTATTATTGCCTTTATGTGACTTGAATTTGCTACTGGCAATCATTTAGCGAATGCAATGAACTGTCTGTGAACAATGACACAAGGATTGAGAAATTTATTGCACGCCGGCCTCTCACCGCTGGGTCCATGGTTCAAATCCCGGTCACTCCATGTGAGATCTGTGCTGGACAAAACGGAGGCAGACAGGTTTTTCTCCGGGTACTCCGGTTTTCCCTGTCAACATTTCATTCCAGCAACACTCTCCACTATCATTTCATTTCATCTGTCATTCATTTAATCATTGCCCCAGAGGAGTGCGTCAGGCCTCGGCAGCCGGCACAATTCATATCCTCGCCGCTAGTTGGGGGCTTCATTCATTCCATTCCTGACCCGGTCGAGACTGGAAGCAGGATGTAGATTTTCATTTCTTTATGTCAAGTGGACAATATTGTCCTCTACAAAGCGCTTGTGGGAAGAACAACTGTCTCAAAGTAGTCAACTTAGGCGACGGGGCTTCGCTATGTATTGTTCTAAGAATATACCTGAAGACAGAGAGAGCATTCCATTATTCTAAATTTAGCTCTTTCGGCTTATGCTCCAATCCTTCAAATAACATTCTCATCTCTTCACTTATTTCGCCAAGGCCACGAGAGCCTGGGCTGCCCTGGTGTGTTTGGTCAGCAAGCTCAAGAGTTTCAAGTTTGGTGCGTCACGTCGAGCTTAAATATTTAGAGGTGATAGTGTCTGAAATGAATATATTGTCTAACTAGACGTATCGTATGCCGTGCAGGCAGGTAACTAAAATACATTTTAAAGTAGCGTCCACACAGTAATTCACTTTATAGTTAATTTAAGGGACAGAACAGAGAGGTCATCGTTCCCTAGTAATTCACTTTCGCACTATGTGAAAAATTATCATTGCTGGCTAAATATTTTGTGAAAGGGTGGGATGATTCTGTTGACAAACGTAGATAGAAGAAATGCATGCGAAATTGTCCATCTTCTCGTATACTGCATTGAGAAAACAATGCTAACATTTGAATTATCTGTAAGCTGGTTGGTTGGCTCTTAAGTTTAGGGGCTGCTTAGGTGCAGTATAATTATTATTATAACTGGTTCATTCAATACGATCAACAATCCTAGGTACTTGGGTTCGTGCGCAAATCAAATCTGACTAAGGAATTTATTGAAAACCTATATTACTATTGGTACTAGAGTTGGGAAATGTATCCAAAGACTGAAACTAAGGTAACATTCCAGTATTTTTCTGGACTGAGTGTTTAATTAACCAGGAGAAAAATGACAATTAAGCTAGGACACTGAACTATTCAACTTTGTTTTCCAATTCCTCTCATGGGACGTCAGTGGTAAGGTCAGATGACCTACAGAAACTGTTCTCCCTCATAAAACAACAATACTTAACGTCAGTGGTGTGCATGGCGATTGAGAAATTAATATATTACATGTAGGCAACCGCGCAGACTTTTCTAAGACCAAATATTGAACTCTGCTTAATTTAGAAAAAAATCAAGATGACGTATTGCCGAATATTAATAAAAATACAATTTTGTTTTGAGCTGGTGCAGTGACTGTTGTTATTATTGGACATTTCTACGCTGTTTATTCCAAAGAGCAGCATCGATCTGCAAAGCACTATTTTTTCAGGACGCGAAGATATATTGTCCCTTGGGAATATGCTTTTAACATCTCAGTACCGTTAAACATAAAAAGAGTTGCTCCCTTTATCTATAAATTGGAAATGACTCCGGGTCCTGACGAAGCCGCGTCAGGAATGCAGGATTCGGCTTACCGAATGCGGTGTCATTCGTAGTCTTATTCAAGAGTTAAAAATAGGCATATTTGTCGCTACAGTTGTTAATTCATTTAGGGGCATGCGACATTTAACCCGTGTACTTGGTAGCTAGTAAGTAAAATACAACCGATGTCACTGACGGGCAATGAACCATTGGCGCTCGGTTGGGAATCGTTTGCATCAACTAGTACTGTAGATAGCCTATAATTCAGTATTTGCTAACGCGTTAATTTTCCGGTTTGTTTCTGAAGGCCTCCATATTATTGAATGAATTGACTGTAAAGCAGTAGTTTTCACAAATATTATTGAAGTAAATTATAAGATTCTCAAACAGCGAACAAAATAGAAAACCAAGAAACGTGCGAATTGTGTAGACTGAAGGGGAGGCTAGTTGTTGTTGTACAGCAAGACAGGTGTATTGGCAACATTGTTGTAACTATTTGTCATGGAGAGTAGAAACTTACACCCTCTTAAAACCACCCACTGCTGGACGAAAAGCAGGGTATACACTGTGCTGAGATATGGCCTCTGTGACGTGAACAACCGCATGCCGTATTCTTAGTTGCCGACTGGGAAAAGTGGGAATGCGTTGCCCGTCGCGACTATTACTGTAATTATTAGGGTTAAGAGTAGGGCAGGTGTCCCTGGACTTGAAATAAGGTTCTATCCCGGCATTTGTCTGGAGGGAGTGTGATTCGAACCTCCGATATGCAGACTTGCTTGTGCTTGAAGGTGCGAGAGCTTTTACTTCAATAACGGCGAGTCTTTTCTATAGCCACTAAATGTCAATGGTCACCAAATTTTTACTCCAAAATATCACAAAAATAGTCACCCAAATTGCCTATAACTCAATAATTTGGACCTATTTTTTGCAAAATTTTCCAGAAGAGGATCCGGACCCCACTCTGAGCTTGGAGATATTTCATACCCCCAGATCCCCGGTGTGTCCACTCCCCCATAATCTTGGCTTAAATCCGCCCCCGATGGTCACCAATCATAGATAGGATTGGGAATTTTTAGGAGAACCTGGCTCTAGGTTTGCTTACTGCAAAGCAATGTTAAATTATAATAAGTCCACTGACAGCAAATTACAAAATACAGTTCAAATTCACATTTTCTTCTTTTGAGAAAACAATCACTGATCAGCTGCAATCTGCTGATAGCACTTATTAAATACCTTGACTTACGTATGAGTATACCTGTGGTTAATCATGAAAATATATTTTGCTTTGTCTAAAGCACAATGATGTGTGATCGCCATTCATCCAAAACACTTACCCGTGTTTAGGCTTAAACCCGAGGGCGTGATTCTTCAAGGGCAGCAAGTTTTAAGAATGTCAACATAAAAACCCTATATGTAAAACGTATTTTAAAATACGTCTTGACTTTGTGTAAAAATCATGTTTTCATTATGAAAAGAGATATGTCACAGAGGCCGTAGTATTGCACTGTGTACAGTGTACCCTTACCACCTCTTTTAACATGCAGTTCAGTGAACTGAACTTCCTGTTGATTATATTTTGGATTTTGGGGGCCCGGAAGATTCCAGCCCCGGGGCCCAGCGCCGCTCTCCACGGCCCTGGCGGCAGGTGGACCTGAACGAACAAGTTGCCGACCGACCATATCCCAGACATGTTCGATGGGCGACATGTCCGGCGAACCGGCAGACCAGGGAAGCAGAGGTATCCGTCGTTCTCCGAAGAAGGCTTGCACATTGCTCGCCACATGCTGAAATATGGCCTGTGGAACGGCCTGCAAGAGGGACAGTGCTGCGGGCTGTGGTGTATTCTTGGAATACACGGTACGAGAAATTATAATTTTCAATGCTTTTGCATGTTCTTTCCTTCCTCTTTGTCAAACACCAACAGTGATCTTCTGTTTCTTCTTTGATGGGCAAATCTCTTATGTCTTCATGAGTCTGTTCTAGATATATATTCTCTGTGACTCACCTAGCGTCATCTAGCAGCGAATCTCTGAAGCTCTTCAACTCTTCCTGGTGCAAGAGGACTTACTTATCCATTTGGCCACCAGATCCTGTTACCATCGCCAGCTATTTTCTCCTTGAGCAAGAGGACTCTGTCTACTTTTTTACTCACCATGCTGCGCTAGCATCGCCTGTTATCAACTCCTTGAAGACCATTCATCAAGAAGAACATTTATTTTTGATAAGTTGGTTATGCTTATATGTTCTCCTTTTGTCTCCTACCCCCCACTCTTTTCCCCTTCCTTGGACCCTCCGTGCTCCGTTGAGCAAGTCTCACTTCTCAGTCGGCAGTTGACTCGATCAGTTAAGGCTCCTCTCGAGCCAGCCTCCTCAAACCAAGAGGCATACTCTCTTCTACGCCATGTTGACAAAGTAGTTATCGTCAAAAGGAACTTCACTTTCAACATGAAGTCAAGATAAGTACCATCTTAAAGGTTTAACCTCATCTTCATGGTTATAACTTTCACGTGCTTTTAACTATACTTTTATAGACGGTGTGAGATTATTTATTTTGGGGCAAAAATCATTCTTCGTGGGATTTGCCATGTTGAGCTTTTGTTCGTACAAGCCAACCTTACTAGAAAAGAGCTTTTCTTAAGCTATTTAAATGAGAAATCCTCTCACTACGTGGGATATTATCTAATACCCGCTGTCTATAATTCACCAAGCTAGTTCCTCCGTTGGATTTTCTTAACCCCATTTTTCTACTAAGGTCGTTCTGGAACCTTCTAGATTCTATATTTCATCTACAAGTCCTGCCGTTTTGAAATTTTCACTTATTTGTGAGAATTCTGTTTAAAATTGAAGAATTTCACTTCTGAATCAAAGCTCCCTGGCGAATTTTCTTCCACCGTTGGATGTTCTATGGCGCATTTAACTGTAATTCACCATTTTCTCCAGCAATAGATTTTCGTTCATCTAGTGCAACCAGTCAGTTTTTTTTTCAAATTGAAATAACTTTCTTTGCCAAAAACTTTCGTGTTTCTATAGTGAACTTTTCATATATTTCAACGAACTATAGTGAAAACCAGTGCTTGTTCAACTTTCTACCGCGTCGCGATCGTCCGTTTACATATAAATAAGGCCATGAACAATTTTCCTCAATCCCTATTTCTCCTTCCTAAACCTTTTACTAACAATCTGTAATAAACTTTTAAATTTAGGTCTGTTTCAACGAGGTGTCAATCCATAGATGTGCCCTCCCATTTTTCTCATGTGTAATTAAGTAATCTCTGTATAATCACGTGTCCAGCACACGTTTCAACCTTACATTGTTTCTCCCTTATAATCAGGGAAAACAATTCTTTCAACTCTTGAGTGAGTTATTTCTAGGTCTCACGAAATGGAAACTGCCCCATTTGGTTCGTGATTCCCATTTAAAACATAGGAGGTCGAGAACCTTCCTTTTGATTATCTCTTCAGGTTTCACAGTAAGTGACCTGCCCTTATTTGCATAATAACCAACATTAATTCTGTATAAATATAAGAAGTTGTAGGAACTTCTATTCCATTCTTTATGTTTTTCTTATTGTTATTTTCGAAGTTGTAACCTTTTCTAAATCAGTTACCTGGTAATTTTTTAAAGTACACTCCTTGTACTCTTGTGAATGTTTAAACTTTAATCATTTCATTTGCCTTTTTAAAATCTTACAAAGATTTTAGTACCAGGTTTAAAACCTTAAGAATTATTATTTGCCTGGAGCAATTTCTAAATGTTGTCGGAGGTCTGCGACCCCAAATTGTTAATAAGATTGAAACATATTTAATTGTTAAAGATATCAACTTCTTTGCATTGTTAAATAAATTAAATATTTGTTTTTGGATTCATCATTTTTCTGATACTACAGTTAGGCAAGATCCTGGCTTTCCTAACTCTTCTTCAGTTCATGCCATCTTTAATACAGAATAAAGCTTTTACTATCTGTCTGGCCCGACCATCACTCTTCCCCATAGTACTTTTATGCATGCTTGGGAGGAAATACACTAAAGCCTTTCTCTGGCAAACCGCCCAAGTCTTAGCTGCGGTTCCAGTCAGCTTCGACCAAGCTCGTACCCACTTTAGGTATCAGAGAGTTAATTTTCAGTGGCAACTGCCTCTAAGGGTATTTAAAGTTAAATTTATAATTTTTGTGGAACTCTCCTCCTATTTTTCTATCCTTTCTCTCCAATCCAAAATCTACTTCCTTCTCTTAATCATCTTCCCTTGGTGGGTGGGTTATTCCTTATCCAATAATCTACCCAAAAATTGGTCCCAGAAACCCGGGAGAGTCCATTTGCTATTTCCATTGTTTGTCAAGTGTCATTTGACAATACTCTGCAAATTATTAATATCTGCTTTGGATCTTTCAGCCATATCTACGTCGTGCAAAGCCTGTGAAGGGGAAAGAGGCCGCTCCTGTCTCCTTTGGTGTGTCCCGTTCTTTCTACCCATTCGCTGCTGCAAACTTAACAGCAACTCCAAGGTTCTACAGTTTCGTGAGTTGTATTTCAATTTATTTATCTTGTCATGGCTCCTACTGAAAAGGATGAAACTCTCATTGCTAGACGTTCTTCCTATAAAGGGCAACTCACTAGATTCAGAAATTTTATCAACAAGTTAAATCCCGCCGAGTGTGATTTAGATATCTTAACACAACGCCTAAATTTGTACGAACGGTCTTATGATTATTATGATCAAATTCAAACCGAGATTGAATCCGCTTGCCCAGAACTTCAATCGGATCGGGACGAGGTCGAACCCTTGTACTTTGAAGGGATTGCAAAGGCCCACCAACTGATCCGCAATATCTCAGAACCGGACACTAGGGTCATCAATCCGGCCCAGTTCGCACCCGCTTCAGTTCACAAGAACAAACCGAAACCGTTACTTCCTAAGATAAGCCTACCGCACTTCTCAGGCCAGGAGGGTGAATGGTATTCTTTTTATGAACTTTACTGCTCCCTAATTCATGAAAATACTGAGATTCCTGACATTCATAAATTCTACTTCCTCCGTACGTCTTTGGAATGTGAGGCCTTGACTTTGGTGGAGTCACTGCCTTTAAGCGCAGACAACTACCACATCGCCTTTAATCTCCTTAAAGAGAGATATGGCAATTTACGTTTGAGTGTAGCTCGCCACATACGCTGTCTCTTCAACTTGCTAGCCGTCAAACCTAATGACGTCACCTCTTTAAGAAACCTGTTGGACTCTATGCAGTTAAATTTCAGAGCATTATACCAACTTAAGCAGCCTTTCCAAACATGGGACACCATACTCATTCATCTGGCTACATCAAGATTCGATTTTTCAACTTTAAAGGCTTGGTAAATTGAACTCGCTCGCAAGGAAGAATTTTCGTTTGAACACTTAATCTCGTTTCTTAACAGCCGATGTCAAGTTCTTACAGCACTCGCATTTCAGTGCGAAAAGGTCGAAACGAATCATCAGTGTCAAATTTTTGAATAAAAACTTGCTTCTTCAAAGGGACATCAGCCCCCATCTGTCGAGAACAAGCAAACCCGTTCTTCTTTCAATCATGCAAGAGAACATATCAGGCCACTCAACAAATCGTTAAAATGCACGCTCTGTAAAAAGCTTCACACATTGTATTCGTGCAAATCTTTTAAAGAATTGTCTGTCGAAGATCGAAGGAAGTTTGTCTTCAATAGCAAACATTGTTTCAATTGCTTGTCACCTAAGCATTCTTCTTCAAACTGCACGTCTTCCAATCTTTGTTTTCATTGCAAAAAACCGCATCATTCTTTATTGCACGTTCATGATAAATCGAGGTCATCAGTACCTGCCTCTTCAAGCTCCATGCAGAGCAGCTCCGAACAAACTAATGCTTCTTCCTGCATTTCTAACGCCGAAACTTCTCACCGTGCGCAAGCTCTTTTGTCTACTGTTCAATTTGAAATCCAAGATAAATTTGGAAATTGGATTCGAACCCGTGGTCTTCTTGATTCCGCTTCAACTCATAATTTTGTTTCGCAGTCGTTGATTAAAAAACTAGGTCTTTCGTCATCGCATACTTCTATCAATGTGACCGGCATTGACAATTTGAAAACTCAAGTCTTGCAGTCTTCAAAATTGAAAATCAGAGACGTTTGCCAAAGAAACACCAACCTTAATTTAAACTGTCTCATTCTTACCAGTATTGGCAAAGACACTCCTAGCAGCGCTATTAATACTTCCTGTTTAAAGATTCCTTCGCACTTAAGGTTAGCCGATCCTCTGTTTAATGCTCAAGGTCCCATTGATGTACTTTTCAGTGCCAAGGTTTTTTGGAAGTGCATTCGCAAACAAACACGCAAGTTATCTTCAACCGTGGTCGCCAGAGACACCGATTTTGGTTGGGTTATTACTGGTGAAATCAAACATACCAGTGTTCAAACCAAAGCGCAATGTCATTTCGTTACAGCTGACATAAATCCCATTTCTGAAAAAGAGAACGCTCATGTTTCAGATCTCAATATTTTTGAAAAACACTTGCCGAAACGATGTCTCATCGTGAACAACTACGCTACCTCTGTAAGTTGTTTAAATGGTTTTCTTTCTTCCCGCACAAGATGGCAATTCAAGTTCGCCTTGCTTTGTGTTATTTCGTTTACCTTCTCATGTCATTTTTATAGCAGGTAATTGCTTAAACTCTTTCTCGAAAACTATCTTCCCCTTGTGTAAAACCATGGCTACCAGTCTCCATCACTTCGCTGTAAGCTATGTTTCACTTCTTTCGCTATTTAGAAGGATGGCCACGGCCGGCTCCTCCCTCCTTCCTCACAATTGGAAGTCGCTTATGAAACCGCTTGAAAATCTGAATTCTCTAACATCTAGAATAACTATTCTTATGCATAACCTCCTTCTCAATGTCCCGGCTTCTCTTCCTATTTCGGAAGAATCAAGCTTTTTTCTGTCGAAAATTGTCGGATTCCGTGATCCTCTCAATTATGCGAAATTGATTTCCTACTCTATTTCATATATCTTTAAATTGTTTTTTCACGTCCAAGCCACGAATGACTGCATGTCGTGTTACTCGTTCCGCTTTAAGTTACAGCTGATTCAACAAGTGTTGTTTGTGTACTTTGAACTGCTTGTTTTTCAAACTTGTTTGTATACAAGCCCGAGTAAGGTCAAGTCACTGTTTATTTCCTGTACGATTGCCAAAGGTCAAAGCAAGACTCCCTTATCTCAACTCTGGCTGATTGCCAACCATTGTCTGGCGAGTTGCTTCTGTAAGCTCGGAAGCCGCTCACCTACTTCCCAAAATAAACTTGTTCCGCTTAAGGACTCTTTCACCTATTTATATGCCTTATCTCGCTGTACTATGTGTGTCAAGGCCGTGCTTGCTTATGTATCCCACTTACTTACGCTCGTATTCTACAATTGCTTCGATTCTTGTCTCGTAACATCGTTGCATATCCTTTACGCGCGTATGTATTGCACTTTGCTTACATATTTTGAAATATTATTGTTCATTGAGGAACAAACTTACTTTTTCTCGTCGTCACATTCGATGTGTTTTTGCATTTATACTTGTTATGTCACGTTTCTCGCTGACTTAAGTATTTTTCTGAGTAACCCCTTTGATGCTTATTGTAACTTAAGGTCATTGTTTATGGCTACTGGGTTGTTACCCATGGCGTTCTTGCTTTCTACTCGCATAGTTTCTTTGTTTATTTGGTATATTCTTATCCTGAATAGATGTACTTGTTTCTATACGCTTTGTTTAAACTTGTCAATTCTTCTTTCTCATCGTATCGCAATCTTTACTAGTGCTTTATTTCTCTCAGCTTCCAGCTATTTCGTGATTGAAGGTGTTGTTAATTCTCGTTTTTTAACTTCGCTTTCTAATGACCCTGATGACCTCCTTCCACTTACAGCTGGTCGCTTCCTTACACGCACTTCTCTCTCTGCCCCTCCTCCCCTTCCTAATTCTTACAGGGATTCTAATTTACCTATTGTTTGGCGTAAACTTGAAGCCCTCCGCAATTCCTTTTGGAAGAGGTGGAACTTGGAATATTTAACTTCCTTGCAACGGAGACAGAAGTGGTTTCTTTCCAGTCCCGACATTAAAGTGGGAGACTTGGTCTTGGTTAGGGATGTTTCTCCCCCTCTAGTCTGGATCTCTGGTAGAGTGACCGAGTGTTATCCTGGAAGAGATGGGAGGGTCAGGGTGGTCAGAGTCTTGACCACTAACGGTCCGATCACAAGACCCCTGTCTTTGATCGCTCCTCTTCCTTTAAATGTCTAACTGCTTATTTGTTCTCTGTTGGTGTTTGTCCCTCCCAGTATGGTGTATTCTTGGAATACACGGTACGAGAGATTATAATTTTCAATGCTTTTGCATGTTCTTTCCTTCCTCTTTGTCAAACACCAACAGTGATCTTCTGTTTCTTCTTTGATGGGCAAATCTCTTATGTCTTCATGAGTCTGTTCTAGATATATATTCTCTGTGACTCACCTAGCGTCATCTAGCAGCGAATCTCTGAAGCTCTTCAACTCTTCCTGGTGCAAGAGGACTTACTTATCCATTTGGCCACCAGATCCTGTTACCATCGCCAGCTATTTTCTCCTTGAGCAAGAGGACTCTGTCTACTTTTTTACTCACCATGCTGCGCTAGTATCGCCTGTTGTCAACTCCTTGAAGACCATTCATCAAGAAGAACATTTATTTTTGATAAGTTGGTTATGCTTATATGTTCTCCTTTTGTCTCCTACCCCCGACTCTTTTCCCCTTCCTTGGACCCTCCGTGCTCCGTTGAGCAAGTCTCACTTCTCAGTCGGCAATTGACTCGATCAGTTAAGGCTCCTCTCGAGCCAGCCTCCTCAAACCAAGAGGCATACTCTCTTCTACGCCATGTTGACAAAGTAGTTATCGTCAAAAGGAACTTCACTTTCAACATGAAATCAAGATAAGTACCATCTTAAAGGTTTAACCTCATCTTCATGGTTTTAACTTTCACGTGCTTTTAACTATACTTTTATAGACAGTGTGAGATTATTTATTTTGGGGCAAAAATCATTCTTCGTGGGATTTGCCATGTTGAGCTTTTGTTCGTACAAGCCAACCTTACTAGAAAAGAGCTTTTCTTAAGCTATTTAAATGAGAAATCCTCTCACTACGTGGGATATTATCTAATACCCGCTGTCTATAATTCACCAAGCTAGTTCCTCCGTTGGATTTTCTTACCCCCATTTTTTCTACTAAGGTCGTTCTGGAACCTTCTAGATTCTGTATTTCATCTACAAGTCCTGCCGTTTTGAAATTTTCACTTATTTGTGAGAATTCTGTTTAAAATTGAAGAATTTCACTTCTGAATCAAAGCTCCCTGGCGAATTTTCTTCCACCGTTGGATGTTCTATGGCGCATTTAACTGTAATTCACCATTTTCTCCAGCAATAGACTTTCGTTCATCTAGTGCAACCAGTCAGTTTTTTTCAAATTGAAATAACTTTCTTTGCCCAAAACTTTCGTGTTTCTATAGTGAACTTTTCATATATTTCAACGAACTATAGTGAAAACCAGTGCTTGTTCAACTTTCTACCGCGTCGCGATCGTCCGTTTACATATAAATAAGGCCATGAACAATTTTCCTCAATCCCTATTTCTCCTTCCTAAACCTTTTACTAACAATCTGTAATAAACTTTTAAATTTAGGTCTGTTTCAACGAGGTGTCAATCCATAGATGTGCCCTCCCATTTTTTCTCATGTGTAATTAAGTAATCTCTGTATAATCACGTGTCCAGCACACGTTTCAACCTTACATTGTTTCTCCCTTATAATCAGGGAAAACAATTCTTTCAACTCTTGAGTGAGTTATTTCTAGGTCTCACGAAATGGAAACTGCCCCATTTGGTTCGTGATTCCCATTTAAAACATAGGAGGTCGAGAACCTTCCTTTTGATTATCTCTTCAGGTTTCACAGTAAGTGACCTGCCCTTATTTGCATAATAACCAACATTAATTCTGTATAAATATAAGAAGTTGTAGGAACTTCTATTCCATTCTTTATGTTTTTCTTATTGTTATTTTCGAAGTTGTAACCTTTTCTAAATCAGTTACCTGGTAATTTTTTAAAGTACACTCCTTGTACTCTTGTGAATGTTTAAACTTTAATCATTTCATTTGCCTTTTTAAAATCTTACAAAGATTTTAGTACCAGGTTTAAAACCTTAAGAATTATTATTTGCCTGGAGCAATTTCTAAATGTTGTCGGAGGTCTGCGACCCCAAATTGTTAATAAGATTGAAACATATTTAATTGTTAAAGATATCAACTTCTTTGCATTGTTAAATAAATTAAATATTTGTTTTTGGATTCATCATTTTTCTAATACTACAGTTAGGCAAGATCCTGGCTTTCCTAACTCTTCTTCAGTTCATGCCATCTTTAATACAGAATAAAGCTTTTACTATCTGTCTGGCCCGACCATCACCCTTCCCCATAGTACTTTTATGCATGCTTGGGAGGAAATACACTAAAGCCTTTCTCTGGCAAACCGCCCAAGTCTTAGCTGCGGTTCCAGTCAGCTTCGACCAAGCTCGTACCCACTTTAGGTATCAGAGAGTTAATTTTCAGTGGCAACTGCCTCTAAGGGTATTTAAAGTTAAATTTATAATTTTTGTGGAACTCTCCTCCTATTTTTCTATCCTTTCTCTCCAATCCAAAATCTACTTCCTTCTCTTAATCATCTTCCCTTGGTGGGTGGGTTATTCCTTATCCAATAATCTACCCAGGCTGTAAAACTTCCCTGATGTAGCGGTCACTGTTCAGATTGCCCGCAAGACGTACGAGGCGCGATCGCCTGTTATAGGCAATTGCTCCCCAAACCATTACACCTGGTGTTTGTCCACTATGCCGCTCAACAATACAGTCTCCATGATTGCGTTCTCCATGGCGGCGTCGAACGCGTATGCGGCAATCACTGTAGGACAGGTTGAAGCGGGACTCGTCCGAAAACCCTACATTTCGCCACTCAGCCTGCCAGTGTCGGCGTGCACGTGCCCATTGTAGTCGGAGGCGTCGGTCGATGGTTCCCAGTCAATGGAAGCCGACGCAGTGGCATGCGTGCTACCAGTCCGGCCCTCAAAAGACGGCACCGCACCGTCGACGCAGACACGTCCACCCCCGTTGCAGTGCTCCAACGTCGAGCCAACACCGAGGACGACGCTGTTCTGTCCGATACGGCCATGCGGAGAAGATGGCGGTCGTCTCGCGCTGTGGTCACATTGCGTCGTCCTGTACCCTGTCGTCGCTATGTACGGCCCTCCTCTCTCCACTGGATCCACATACGCCTTACTGTTGACGCATCGTGCCCTGTACGAGCCGTAATGTCCCGGAACGACAGACCCGCCTCCCGGGGCCCAAGCATTCTGCCCCGTTCAACCGCTCTCACATGCTGATAGTCCACCCTGTGATGTCGGCGAGGCATCGTTGCACTTGCTTACACGTTTCCACTTGGTATGACGGCCCCACGCCCAGAGAGCTGTGCGCAACACTGACCTTTCCGGTCCCACGACAGAGGGCACTGGTGGACCAATGTGCACGCCATTTCTCTGCGATTTCAGTCACTTAGTATGGTACCGCAGGCCTACACGACCCCTGTTCTGGGAGTGTCTCCGACCATTTCTTCTGGGCGTTTCACTTTCTACAAATATACCTAGTAGTGTAATATTTGTTTATGAATTAAAACATTAGAACCCAATATAGTTATCATATATTATTGTTACTAAGCGACATATGGCAACGTTGCAAACTGAGGCGATGGTAGCGCGATATAAATTGTGTGGCAATCAATTTGCTTTGGTCTTATGTGTAATATCGCAACTTCTTATTACTCTCCCCCCAGGGCCTCACATCTAGTGGGACGTGGGTTGGCGACCACGGGACCCCAGCTGAGTCCGGCATTGCTTCCACTTACTTGTGCCGGGCTCCTCTCCGTCTTCTTTCCCGTCTACCTCCCTTGGTCAACTCTTGTTCTTTTCCGACCCCGAAGGTATTAGGGTATCCGAGGCCTAGGGAGTCAATTCCTTTCCCGCCTTAATTGGCCCTTGTCTCATCTTTTCTGATGTCCTCCTTCTGCGAGGGGTACAGTCTTCTTTTTCTTTTCATGTTATCTCCTGCCTTCTGCTCAAGGTCCTCAAGGAGGCAGGGTGTATGTAGCCTCACCACTTCTGGTGCACCCTATATATTGCTACACCCTCAGGGGCTCACGGCTGATGAGTTCGGGAGTTGGCGACCCGAGGGATTCCTGAGCTGGGTCTGGTTTTCCCCGTTTTATCCATTTCCTCTGGGGTGGACCCTCTCCTCTTTCACTTTCCTATCTGCCTTTCATGGCTCTCCTTCCTTCCAAGTCCCTCAATCCACATTCTTCGAGGGTTGAGGGCTTTTCATTTTCCTCCTGTCCTTCATTTGCCTTATTCTCCTTTTGTTTTCCATTTCTTCTTCTAGTGTATAAGTTAGTAGTGAACCCAACGGGGTTAGGCTGACTGGTGTCGAACGTGGATCTCAGAGATAGATGAGCTCAGAATAGAGGTTCCGGCAAGGAACGAACACGAGATCTTTTGAGGGAGTTTAAGTTATAAAAACCCCTAGAGAAAATACATATTAAATCACTGTTGTGATATGAACTAATGCTGACATTATTTATTAATATAATGCAGGGAATATTAGTAGAATACGGCATTATTGGGCTGTATGAGGCATACAATTCTGGACTTGAGCACAGAAGTTGGAGCGCTTGACATTTGTCTAATGACTCTGGAAAAGGGGCGTAGTTTCTTGTAGCCGTGTCACTCTATGTGACCTACTTAAGTCGTCTGAAGCAGGTCAGGAGGCTAAATTATTGTCAAGTTATTCCCCGTTTCAGAATAGAGAGGCTAGTGGAGTGAGAAGATACCAGCGTAATTTAATGATTACTCGTGATTGGAGCAACGCAGTGACATGAGGTTTGCACCTATGTGAATGTTTAGCCGGGAGGCTAATTATCAAGCCATTAAACATTGAAATCGAGGCAGATTTAATGGAACGCGCAGTAACACAGTAATTGGAGGTTAGCGGAGAGATCTAACCATGGTTTCGGGGATTTTTAGGTGACGCCGCGTGGGCACGCGCTGGCAAAGGCAATTAATATTAATTAATTGGCCGATCGATCCTCGAGCACGCATACAGATCTGTGACCAGCGAGGAAAAAGGAACCATATAAACGTTAATTCAAGACCAGAATCATACTGTGAGAAAAGATGACACTGCAGGGAAATTCTCGGTCTACTTTTTCTCTCCAAACGAATATAAGGGGTGGACCCAGGACAGAGGCGGTCAGTCGAACCATACTTGAGAGCGAGGAGCACGTCACCCTAGCTCAGAGAAGAAAGGCGCGGACTGTAACATTCTAAGTGCAGCAACATATAATCATGCATTAAGTCATGAATTAATAACGAGTAATGTAATCAGTTGAACCGCAGTCTAGTGCGAAGTGCGCGTTACCGAAGTCGAGAAGGGACGCTCGGACTTCAACATGAAGAGCCGTGCAGTATGACATTTATTAATACCATTTACTACGGACAGTCGCGCCATATTTGTATAGTCGGCATTACGAGCGATTGTTATTGTGCACGTAGGAAATGTACCGTGTGATATACAAGGTAGGACAATTGAGAGTGATAATGTGTACAAGTACAATGTGCAATAGTTGAGCGCAGTATGTAAACTATTGGTTAGACAGATCATAGGATGTTGGACTGCGTAGAGATAAACTTAATTTTGCGATTGGTGAAATTTCATAAGAATACCAATATACTTAATGCTCAGGACGATATGCAAGCATATTTATGCGATATCAGGAAATTTATCGAAGGATAGAGATTGATAGACAGTTTGGGGAACTGATAGGAATCCATAGGCAGAGAATCGAGACTTTCAATCAGGATGCGGATAGCAGCGAGGAGGAGATCTTCAACGTCTGCATTTCTGATATCTTGCCAGGAAAAGTCAACCAGTAAGAAATGTAAATAGTGAGCGTGTGATTGTTATGATGATTTGTTAAATATATGTAAAATTAATAGTGTCACAAGTGCTATAACGTGTTGTGTGAATAAGGAGGCAACAGCTTCAATATGGAAAGGAAAAGTGCCGTGTGTCTTGTAAGGCAAAAGTTATGTAAAATGTGTGTTATAAGTATAAGAATGCCTTGCAAATTTTGCAAATAATGGCGGGCATTACTGGAAGAAATGCGTGGTTGGAGCCACCAGTTTAGCCGATGTAAGTACCCTAAAACCGTGATTTTGTAGCAGTTATAGTCCACTGTATGTTGAGTGATTTCAAAATTTATAGAATATGCCAATAAGAGTCAATTTTAGGAGGTAGAGCCTCAAATTAGTATGGTTGTGTTGATTTTAGTAAAGTTGAGATGTTTTTGTACATCATTGATTGGATAAATCGTTACCACTATTGTAAAATGGCAATTCAGTTATATAGAAACTTAACGTAACGAACACGGATGTTCGGTTATATAAAATGGTTACGTTGTGTCGGGTTATTGTAATTCAGGTCAGTAATAATAATAATAATAATAATAATAATAATAATAATAATAATAAGGAATAAATGAATACACATCAGGGAAAAATGGTTGTAAGCAAAATATATATGCTAATTGGAATATTTATCTATCCAAGCAGTAATATTATACATGAAGGGCTAAGAAAAGCAATTGAATATCAGAGTATATTATGATAATGGGAATAAATATGCAAGAATCTAGGGAATGGAAGAGTTTAATAGAGAATTGAATTTGCAGCTTGTGAATAAGCTTGTAAGAGTAATTGATAGATTTATCTTACTAATTAAAGGACGAGATCATAGCACGATGGTCACGGAAGCCAGGTAATCTATTCGACGTGTGAAATCTCGTATAGCCTAGGGCATACAGAGATATTTATTATGGCCAGAGCGTACATAGTGATTAACCCTAGCTCTGAGGATTGCCATGAAATGTTCCGGGTTTGAATCCTGTGGTGTATGAGAGGATAACAATGGAAACCTCTGCATGATACCTGATGTCGACCGAGAACTAGTTATTGAAACAATTCAGCTCCTGAGAAGTGAATTTAATTGGCGGCAGGATGTGCCTGACCGTAGCATTTAATAAGATGCTGGCTAGCCAGTTCGACCAGTGAGGATGAATCTCGTTCCTTCATATAATGTAATGGACCTATTGAGGCCAGTTATTAATATCCTAAGGTTAGGAATAAATATTTAAACACGCCCATAACCTGTCTTGCATACAATTTAGTTGAAATCATATGGGATATGTGGGTCATTGAGACTGCACTATTGTATTTAAAATCTTGTTACTGCTTGGAGATAAAGCAGGAGGGAGTCAGGAAGGGACAGCGCACGTGTTGTGACCGCCTGACTCAGTCCCATTGTATACAAGTAGCTCCAAGGGGGAGATTTTTAAACGACCTTTGAAGGTTGACATTTAGAATGGACAGACTTTGAAACCCTGTTTGTAATGAAAGGAGTCGTTGTTGTATTGTATAATGAATTTGTGTGGTTTGAAACACATTGTTAATTAAGGATCGTTCTTATAACGTAATACTTGGCAAACTTATGAGTTGTTGGAAGTTACATTTTTTTATACTGACGGTGTTACTTAGCTCCAAAGGTCGACACTAGATGCCATAGGCTATGCCCACGCAAGGGTAGCATAATATACCATCCGACACAGCGGTAACGGAATCTTTGAAATTGAAATCACAACGGCAAACAGTGGAACTGTAGAAAAGGGGACTGCAGAAGGGAACTGCAGAACGGGGTATGATTACATATAATTGTGGAGTTGCAAGTAAATTTGATGTGCAACCCACAAATTGGTTAATGCATGGTAAAGCATTTTGGTGGGAAAATAGATACAAAACACAAGTGTACGCATAATGTAAATTAAGAGGTGTTGAGAGTAAACAATTAAGCTTGTGAAATGAAAGAGGTGACAACAGGTGACATAAGATTATAAGTACAGTTTATGTGTAATTTACATGTGCATCAGCGCACTTGAGAATGAATTGTGATGTCAATCTCATGGTAAATGAATGGATAATCATTTGGATTTGCTCGGATAAAGTGTGAATATTAGTGGATTGTAGGAGTAATTTTGCTTTGTTTTGTGTTATATTGTTGGGATTGTGTTTTTGTGTGTTTGAAGCCATGATTTAGAGCTGAATTAAAGTCTTTAGAATAGAGTTGTGCTTTATCATTGTAGAGTTGATACCTTTTAGTCTCAGATCAAAAATATGCAACTGCTCAGTGGGTGGACGGTACACGCCTGAGGACTGATGCTGGCTGGAGGCAGAAGCATGTTTTCCATGGAAATTAATCACATGGGTAGGCCCTACAGTAGTTAGTTTTAGTTACTGTTTATATTTCATTTCATTTCATTTCATTTTCATCTTCACGATCAGCCACACCATTAGGGGCCGATAACCCAGATGTTAGGCCCCTTAAAACAACAATTATCATCATCATCTTATTAGCCTACTTTCTGGAGCCTTCGCGCGAACCTACCAAGAAGAGCAACCAGTTTCCTTGAATCGAGCGACAAGAGATTATTTCCCTACTTTTTATACCTTTACCAAAATCTTGGCAGTTTTGCCTGGCTGTAGCTACCGCCGAACGAAGTTTTCCGAGTTTGAGTAGGTTGAAAACATAGGTACCGTACCGTACATAAGAAATTCTAGACTCAATAGTCTAGCATTGTTATCTATTCACAGAGGCATACAAAACACTGACGAAATTATAAACCAATTTGGTACGGTGGGTTCGATTCCCATCTCAGTCTTCCTGGAAGTGGGTTTCCGTGGTTTCCCACTTCTTCTCCAAGGAAATGCCGGGATAGTTCCTAACGAAAGACCACGGCCGCCTTCTTTCCATTCCTCATCTGAATTCCTAATACATACACATCTACAGACAATACAATAACATCAAATGAATGGTACAGACATACACACACCCAAGTACACGGGGATAAATGACCACTGTGTCCAAGTACCTCAAATGAAACAACAAGATCGTGATACCGGTATCTCATGTGAACAAGCATTCGAGTGACAGAATCATCGAAAGAATGTGTGGAAACGGTGTGCACTATTCAAGCTTTAGCCACATGGCATCATAACCTCTACTTTGGTAGGAAATAGTAGAGTTAGCAGGATAATTTTCATTATCCTCCTGCTGACCTCGAGGTTCCTAATTTTAAAACAACAACAAGCAGACAAGCAAGTGATAGTCTCATCTACAGACCCTAAAAGAAATGGAGCTGGTGACGTCACTCATCACTAGTGAACTTCAAAGCAATTACTTACAGAGTAAGGACGCGCAATTGGAGGAAATTCAATTAATTTACCAACACTTAATAGCGTTAGGTAGCAGGCTGTTAACTCAAGAGCTTAATGGTGTTACAGAATCAATGAATGAGAAGAGAAGAAGCTGACTGACTTCAGATAAGATACCACTTTCGTTTATTGCTCGCCCAATTTGTCGCTCAATCGATAAAGGTGGAGGATCTATCACAGTAGTATTGCTAGACTGGAATAGAGTAATTATGCTAAATGAGTCTCTATGCTAGATTCTCCCTAAAGATGCTATAGTTCCTGTTATTTCATTATTATTAGGATGTCTCATCAGGGAACAGATATGTACTAATAATTAATGAAATGTGTACATACTCGTGTATATTTAGTTATTTTTATTGGCTTTTTCGGGGGGGGGGCTAAATCTCCCCCCTTATACGCCCCTACCGAAAACATGTTTCATCAATAAAGAAGAAAACATTGTTAGTATTAACAGGTGTTCAAAGCGAATTTAATTAATTATCAAAGTTAATACGTAGAATCATCGCATTTTCCAATATGGTTAATGATTTTGCCTCTTGTACATTACTATTAACTACTTCCTAAATTCCTTTTTGCTAATATAACAGTTCTTATCCCCATCATTTGGTTTATTTTACACACGGTTTGTAGCGTTAATAAACCCTGAATGTATAGGAACTCATCACGTCCAATCACTCGTTATTATTCTGGTTTAATATTGACATCTGCCTCATTTGTGTTCAGCACACAGATATGTTGTCACCCATCATCAATCGTATGTTCTTTCCAAACGTGTCAATCAGAACTGGACACTGACAGTACTCCCGTGATGTAGTTTCTAAATACTTACACTTCATATTTTTTGTCGCCCTTCCAGAATTACGATATATATTTATTTTTTATAACAATTGGTGGGGAAGAATTGAGGAAAGTAGAGAGTTTCAAGTATCTGGGAAGAATGATACAAGAACGACAGAGAAATGAATGAGCTGAGGAGACAAGCAGAATTATTCAGGAAAAGTGTTAGGAGTTTGGTATGGAGTTAGGATGTCTCTCAAATCAGCAAAAGGGTTATATATAGGACGTACTACGTTCCAATCCTGACGTATGCCTCAGAAACCTGGGTTATGAAAGGAAGGGAGCGAAGCAGAATACAGGCTAGTGAGATGAAATTCTTGAGAAACAGTATTGGAGTGACAAAGGTGGACAGTTTAAGAAATGAGAAGATCAGAGAATTAGTCAAGGAGGGAGCATTACAGGATAGGATAGAGAAATCAAGGCTTAAATGGTATGGGCATGTTAAGCGAATTGATGGGAGGAGGATACCCAGGAAGATACACGAGATGAATCTAGAGGGAAAAAGACCAAGAGGATGGCCAAGAGATAAGTGGTTGAAAGGTGTGGAGGACTGGGTGCGATAGAAAGGAGAAGACTGGACCAAGGTGGTGACGGAGAGATGGTGGGAGGACAGAAGACGATGGAGAGGCTTATGTTCCAAACAGACCGGGCCAGTGGCTGGAAACTGTGCAAGATAATGATGATTATGATGATGATTCATCAATTAATTTTTCTTCTCCTTCTGCTTCTTCTGTCGATTTGGCCCACGGTATAAATCGGCCGACTTGTCAATCTCTTTTTCTCCTCCCAGAATTTCTTCATGCGGTCGATAAGTCTTCTCCTTCTGTCATCAGACCGAATGGCTGCGTGGCTCAGCTGCGACGGTCTCATCTGCTGTGCCCAAGGTTGCAGGATCGATTCCTGGCACAGTCAGCAGGCTGGCATTTGAGGGTGCGCAAATGTGCAAATGTCAGTAGATTTACTGGCACGTTAAAGATCCCCCTCAGAGCATAATTTCGGCACCCATTCGAGTCCAACGGTCCTATTCTCCTACTTCCCAGCGGTTGTGTCATCTTAGAAACGTCTGCACTCTTGCGTCCCAGTGCGCAGTTTCCATGCCCACTTCAGACTTCCTCTGGAAAATATAAGGTGCGTTCAAAAAGTAACGAGCTGGAGGCTGGAATGCGCAAACCACTTCAGATTTCCTCTGGAAAATATAAGGTGTGTTCAAAAAGTAACGAGCTGGAGGCTGGAATGCGCAAACTGGTGACGACATCGGCTAATCGTGGCGTGTGTAACGAGGTGTGGTTCCGACCAGAGCGTGGAAGGTCACAGCCCGTCGCTAGAGGGCACGCGTGCACGTCACGTGACGATACAAAGCGAGCAGCAGCATGCATCAATCGTCCAACCAAGACCAAGATAGTAGGCCATTCGACATGCTTCCTGGTGTGGTTGAAGACTGTGGGGCACCGATTGGGCACACACTTTGCGCAAGTGCAGTCGTTCCTTCATGATTGTGTGCACACTTCCGACGCTCAATCCGACCACGACGGCTATGGCGTTCACTGTCACTCGGCGGTCCTGTGTAATGAGTGCATCAACCAGCTGGACGTTGTCATCGGTAATGCAGGGGGGTGCCCCAGATCGGGCATCATCGGCTAACGACACCCGTCCTTCCCTGAAGCGCTTGTGCCACGCCTTGACCCTTGCAAGGGACATGCAGTGTTCGCCGTACACTTGTGACATTCGGCGATGAATTTCCGTTCCCCCTACTCCTTTCGCTGTCAGAAACCGAACAACACCTCTTTGCTCTTCGTTTCACGCCTCCATGTCACTGTTTGCAATGTGACTGGTAGCGTTGGATGATTGATGCATGCTGCTGCTCGCTTTGTATCGTCACGTGACGTGCACGCATGCCCTCTAGCGACGGGTTGTGATCTTCCGCGTTCTGGTCGGAACCACACCTCGTTACACACGCCACGATTAGCCGATGTCGTCACCGGTTTGCGCATTCCAGCCTCCGGGTCGTTACTTTCTGAACGCACCTTATAGTTTCCCACTCCTTGGCGAGGAGGTGAATTGGAATAACTCCAGCAACAACTAGGGCTGCGTCCGCGGAACCGAGTGGGGATTGCTGATTTGCATAATGTGTAGGACCTAATATGATAGGCTTAACTTCAGATAATCATTATAGCTGGGCTAAATTGAGATATTAGACTCGGTCTAATATTACTTTTACAGTACTGTAATTATTCAGTCGCACAGCACTATTACGAACAGACTATCCATTCTGACCGCGCGAAATCGTAACCAATAAGCCCGTAGTGTTGTTTTAAATTCAACCAATAGCGAGACTTGAGGATCACAGTCGACGTCGTCAGAGCGTCATTAAACAGATGAAACCTTCCCCTTTCCCCTTCAAGGACTCCCATACATTTCTTAAACTCTAAACACGTGCTTTGAGGATGCAAGGCTTCCTTCCTCAGCTTTCTACTCCGGACGGTGAAGATCACACTTCACCCATCTAGGGGTGAAGTGTAGAACTAGTTACAGTGAGACAGAGCTTATTGAGAGGGCGCGCAAGGTAGCCCCAAATACTATTTTATAAAACAATCAGTTCAACTTTTTCAGTTACAGCTCAGAGCTGACTGGAGGATGATCCTCACGTCCTACATGGAGGAATCGCCACTGGCGGAAACAGTACGATATGCAGACGACACCCACAGTGCACTCCGTTTCATCCGATAAATTTTCTTATCAAGGGATTTTTATTTTAATGAGGAGAAATGCATTGCGCACATAGTGGCGGGCTCCTGATTGGCAGACTACCGATTAAAACGTTACAGTCTGAAAGACTAGACTTTGTATCATTTTAAATGCTACAAATGCTGAAAAATGCTAGAAAGGCTGGAGGCTTCTCGCTTCTTTCGAAGCCAAAGACTCTTGACATGTTAGAAAATTATCTGCTTAATACTTATCTTGCTTATCTTGTTTCAAATTACTCGCGAACGGCAAGTGCAAACCAAAGGCAAAGCAAGGTCAATCGCGCGGGATTCCGTCACGCTCACCAGAGCGCGCGGGGACGTGCCCTTTCCATCCAGTCTAAAAACACTTATAGTGACCGATGCATTGAAGATAGAGATATGCTCTCGCGGACTTTTTTGTAGAACTTCTCATGCTGACCGATTCTTACGCTCATAGTATATTGATATTTTTAACGGTTTGCCGAGCGTAAGCTTAAGAACCGCACGGACGCCAAGTTTGTTTTCGACTTTTTCACTGAAATCGTTACTGCTTGGCTTCCTTTGATCATACATAAATTATTTTCTACAGAATCTTTCCTCGAGATATCCTTTACAGAATGGTGAAAATCGCATCAAAATCCATCCAGTGGTTCTCGAGATTACCCGTGACATCCAAGAATCGGGGATTCTTTGTCTTATACTAATGAAGTAGAAACTTAAGAACCAACCAACCTAACGAAGTAGAGATTGTCGGGGAACACATGCACCAAGCAGTAGTCTACTATGACGTCACACACCTCAGTGCATATGGGTACATTTCGTCCCGTCACCGTAACGTAACGCCAGACCCCAGCCTAACGACGAAGTCAACAAGATCATTTAAAATGATAAAACTCTCCCCATTACTTCTGAACTCTAGCATGGAACCGTTTATCACATTACTTCAGGCTAGAGTCATTTTATATTTGCCCGTAGGGCACTCTTCCGTAGTGAATGTCTACAATGTAGATCCAGATCTGTCTTCCTTGTTCGAGGATATTTTCAACAAAACTTGCAAATCTTCCAATTTTCATCATTTTGTAGCCTCACTGCAACAATATTGTCAGAGGATATCTCTACCTCATTGTGTCCATTTTGAACCCGCCGAAGTAGATACAATCTGGTGAATCCACCTTCCTCATCTTCTTAAGATAAGAACAGAAGTTCAGTCGAAAACTGAGTGAGATAATAACCAACCTCACCATGTTTCCTCTCTGTTCAAACCTGCACCTGAGGTAGCATTCTCTTAGTCCATTGGCTAATAATAAGGGAATAATAACAGTAATCAACAGCATTACAAAGAGTCCATGCGGCACGGAATGGCTGACAGAGGTCTAGAGCAGGGCCATCCACACAGCGCTCCGGCTGCGCTCCAAGCCAGTGCTCCGAGGGCTTTGTTGGAAGGTAGTTTCGCGCCGAAGTGAGCAGCCGATCCATCAGTCGCTAGTCTAGTCCAATGCGCTTTGTTGACAGCGTGTAAATAAATCAGTTTCGCAATGGTCATGACTGAACATCATAAAAAGAAAAGGAGTGGCGAAGCAGCAGCCTTTAAAGCAGAATGAGAAATGCCATTTTTCTGTACAGCTTATAAAGGGCATGCAAAATGTTTACTGTGCCGCAGAGATTTAATGTGTTAAAAAACACAATTTGTTGTTGAATTTTCCTCTCAATATGTTCACATTTTAGTTTGGAATAAATAATGATATTCTTTATTTAACACTTGCGTTCTTTTCCTGCACATTCCATACATCGGAGTACCATTCAATGTGTATATGCGGTATATTTATTATGGCAAAACAGCCCTATCAACATATCAACAATCCCAGAAGAGCCGTCAGCCGCACGACTGTACGAACGTATCTAGTCAGCGTGGTCCGAACATCGTCCGTCTCCTCGCTGCAACAGTGTAGTGGTGGTAGGGGAAGGAGCGCTAGTCTGACTGCCCAGTGCTCCCCGAGCGCGGCCGCGCTTCCAGAGAGCAATGACTGGATGGCCCTGGTCTAGAGGGACCTACAACAGATCAACAAAGAAAATCTTGAGGACCGCACCGAGTGCCGGAATAAAATCACAAATGAAGACTCCACGGGAAACACAGGGTAAGTCACAATCTGTAAATTTTTCAGGAGAGCGAATTTAAACTTTCAACAGTGAAAATAAATACTTAAAACACCCCAATTGAGGGTAAGCAATATAGTTATTTTGTCAAATTTATTTCTTATAAACAAATAACAACTAATGTTACATTATGAAAAAGTGAGAGGATATGGGACGTTCTTTCCGGTTCCACTAAAAACAAAAACCTCTGTATCTCGGCGACTTACCGTTCTATTTTAAATCAATTTCAACTGATCTGTAGATACGATGGCTGGCCACCAGAATGCGCCATAAACTAATTTTCGAAAAATATGGACTAACCCGTTTTTTATATGAGGGTCTTCAAATGTTAAGTTTGAACAAAGAACATCACGACAACCTGCAAAAAAATGAACAGCTGACTGGAAGAAGGAGCAATCCGTGAGGATGAAGAGATTTTGGGAAGAAAAGAGGGAAAACGTCCGAAGATGAAATCATGAATTCAACTTCAATCGCTTTCCTAAAGGGAAACAATTGATATAATAATCATAATAATATTGAAATACCGTAACTGCATTATTCATTTTTTAAAAATCGCACTTGGCGAAATGTGTCATACTCCACCCACCGTGTTAGAGGTGATTAGACAGTATATTTCCATCACTCCTTTCGACGAGTAATCTTCTCTTAGCCAAGGAGGTGTATTTAATATTTATAGGTTCACAGCTCTCATGCATTTTAAAGTAGTTGTCAACACGAGACTGGATAAACAATAGCTTAATGAGATTATCTGGTGATCCAGTTTGCTTGCTGTTCCACATCAACAGCAAAAGCGTAAATGCTGTATTGCTAACGCTCGAGTAATGTGATCGGTTAGAAACTCACCTTAGGCACAAATGATCTTTAGGATTTTCTGAAACCATTCGTCCATAATTCTTGTATAAAAATACAGTTACAATCTGGCGAATTAGCAACAGTAGTAGTAGTAGTTTACAATTTATTTATTTATTTATTTAAACCAGTGTGCGTAATTCCTGGTCCTGCAGGCAGGTGCCATTAATGATAATTACAATTTGTATGTTTAAAACAATTACCTTAACAATTACACCGTTGACTTTTTTCTTACAGTTACTACTACTACTGTAGTAGTAGATCTTACAACCAGTGTTTTTCCCCAGTTATAAAATAAATAAATAAATAAATAAATAAATAAATAAATAAATAAATAAATAAATAAATAAATAAATAAATAAATAAATAAATAATAGATTGAATGCCAAATAAATAAATGAATGACTGAATAAATAAATAAATAAATGGATAATATAATAAATATGTAGATTAAGGCTTTCATGGCCCGGATTACTATTGAAATTATTCATACTTTTGGGCTATTTTATTTTCACACGGCATTAGCCCAAAAGTATAAATAATGTTAATAGAATAAATAAGTAAATGAATGAATATTAGGATGATTGAGTAAATAAATCAATAAATAAATAAATAAATGAATAAATGAATACATAAATAAATAATGTAATAAATAAATTTATAAATAAATAAATAAACACATAAATAATTAGATGAATAAATAAATAATGTAATAAATACATAAATAATATAATGTATAAATAAATAAACATATCAATAAATAAATGAATAAATAAATAAATAAATGAATAAATAATTAAATTTATAAATAATTAAATGAATAAATAGACAAATAAATAAATAATGTAATGAATAAATAAATAATGTAATGAATAAATAAATAATGTAATAAATAAATGAATAAATAAATAAATTTATAAATAAATAAATAAATAAATAAATGAACAAATAAATAAATAGATGAATAAATAAATAAATAATGTAATAAATATATAAATAATATAATATATAAATACATATATCAATAAATAAATGAATAAATAAATAAATTTATAAATAATTAAATGAATAAATAGACAAATAAATAAATAATGTAATGAATGAATATATAAATGGATAAATAAATACATAGGCTAATGTAATAAATACATAAATAATATAATGAATAAATAAATAAATAAATGAATAAACAAATGAATACAACAATAAATAATTAAATAAATAATAAAGTGAGATAATGAATAAATAGGTTGACCAAAAAGATATTCATTTACATTACCAAGTTAAAGTCCACTAGAAATGGTTTGTAGAAACAAGAAAGGACCTGCAAGAAGTTGGAATTAATTCAGGTGATACACTAAACAGAACAGGGTTTCGAGCGAAGGTTGATAAATTCAAAGAGTTTGAGGAAAAAAACCAAGATCATCTAGTCTGAAGATAGGAGGAGACTTAGTGACCGTATGAAGAAATTCTGGGAGGAGAAGAATAGACTGGCAAGTCTGTCGATTGTTTGCCGCTGTCCGCAGCAGGCCAAAATCGACAAAAAAAAAGAATACATAACAAACTAAATGTCCTATGAAGTAACATAACCTAAATCACCTAATCAGCGGATTATGGGAATAAATAGGCGCATAGTTCCAAACTCCTCCTTATATAGTTTTTAGGAAAATTGAGTTTTTCGCTCATCTCCATAGCTCATATGATTTAGCACCTTTATCAACAAGAAAATAGTTCCTAAACCCGCCTTATCCCATATAAATGTAGCATGAATTCAGGTGTCGTTTCCAAAACCCACCTTATCCTAAGATGATGTTTCCAAAATCCGCCTTATCCATATAAGTGGCACCGAAAGTAAAAGGAAGCTCGTAGTTTAACGTGACCGTTAATCTCGAGATCATGAGCCACGGGACCTTTTTTTTTTTACGTGGAATCCAAACCACAGGATATGGCATTTCACTTCGAAAATCTCACATGCATTGATCGGGATTCGAACCCGATTAATAAATTTATAAATTTATGCCTTGGTGAGAGGCATTCTGCTAGACCACTGCGCCACCATGCCCCCAGGCACCGAAAGTGGATCGTTTCTCAAAGAATACTCCATGAAGAAGGCGTCAGCACGATATTTATGAAGTTCTATGTACACTGTGTATTCTTTGAAACTGGTGGCAACGCTGTTCCCAATTATTTTGCGCCAGTTTTTTACACGCACATTACTTATTTTCTGGATAAACATTTCTATTATAATATCACTTTATGACGAAAGTTATCATTATAAAGTTTTAGTTACGTTTCCAAAATCCGCCCTTATCTACCATGACAGTTCCAGAACTCTCCTTATCCAATCTTAATTTGTTAATATCTTCCTTGTATATCACGAGTTGTTTGCAGATCGCAGATATATGAATAAGGGCAAATATCTCGATGTAATAAACATGAATCAACACATTAATTTTACTGAAGTTGAATAAGAAACAATTTTTTCTTCTGTAAAAATTGCCAAAATGGATAAGGTGGATTCTGGAACCGTGCGCCTCAGATGTAGGCATGGTTACTTCACTGACTCTACCCTATTCATAAGATCTTGTTGTTTGGGTCTTCATTCAGTCTTTTGACTGGTTTGATGCAGCTGTCCATGCCTCCCTGTCCTGAGCTAATCGTTTCATCTCTAAGTATCTACCACACCCTACATCCAAGGCAATCTGTTTAACATAGTCTAACCTTGGTCTACCCCTACAGTTCTTGTCCTCGACCCTTTCTTCCATAACTAAGCTTGCTATTCCTGGGTGTCTTAGTATGTGTCCTACCAACCTATCTCTTCTCTTCATTAGCAGTCGCCAGAAATAACTCTCCTCTCCCACTCGTCTTAATACCTCTTCGTTTGTAACCCTATCCACCCATCTGATCATCATTCTCCTGTAATACCACATTTCAAATGCTTCAATTCTCCTCTTTTCTGCTGCACCAATAGTCCAAGTTTCACTTCCATATGGTGCCACGCTCCAGACAAAGGCTTTCAAAAATGACTTCCTAATACCTAAATCCATATTCGATGTCAACAGATTCCTTTTTTTTTGTAGAAATGCTTTCCTTGCCTGAACCAATCTACTTTTTATATCCTCTTTGCTTCGTCCATCACTGGTTATTTTCCTTCCTAAGTAACAAAAGTCTCCTACTTCTTTCAGCTTTTCACCTGCCAATTTGATGTCCGTAGTGGTTTATGATTTATTTCGGCTGCATTCCAATATTTTTGTTTTACATTTATTAATTTTCATCATGAATTTTTTGATTAAGACGGAGTCCATACCATTCAAAAACTAATTCAATTTCATAAGATCGCATCGTAAAATTACTGAGCCATCATCTCTAGAGCAAAGAAGACAGGCGCGGATTCAAGAGGGGGGGGGGGGACACACGGGGGTCATGAACCCCCCAAACGGAGGGGGGATAAATAAAACTGGCCAGAATTTTGAATTCCTATCTCCTTTTTCCCAAATACCTTTTACTAACAAAATTAATTTAAAATTTACATTTAAGTCAAAACTCTACGAGGCTTCGCTTAGAATTAAGCGCCCTTCCAACTTTGCTCCATTTCCCATATATTCACTCTGCGTCAATATATGTGGCTATAGCCCACATTTTAATATGTATTGTTTTTCCCTTCTAACTAGGGAGTTCTACGTTTTTCCAATAAAAAAAGAGTTATCTAATTGTTTAATCCAGGCGTCACAAAAGGTGACCTGCCCTATTAGAGTTTAAAATCTCTTAAATTCTGCATAAATAGAAGTGGTTGTAGGAACCACTTATTCATCCCTTCTCTTTTCTTATCCTGCTGAGTTCAGGAAATCCTAAATTTTGCCTTTACTAAGGTATCCAAGGGCCTTAATTTTGAAAAATGAATACACCACCCAATTAATTTATAGAAATATTAAATAATTTTATAATTACTTAATTATTATCCTTTGCTTGAAGTTTTATAATTGTAACTACTTTTCAAATCCTTGTATGGGTTTAGCGCTTGTAACAGGTTTCAAACCTTGAAATTTTCAATAGTAATCCTTTATAATTAACCTAAAGGGCTCGTAACATTTTAATTATACGCTTGTCAAATAACTTGTGTAAGCGATTTGTACAAATAGGGGTCTCAGACGTCCAAGTTGTTTAAACCACAATTTATTTAGCTTAAAATAGCTAAATTGTTCTTAACCCAAAATAAGATTCTAATAATTGTTAAAAAATTCTATATTGTTTTCCGCCTTATCTCTCTTGCTAGAATCACGGTTAGGCAGGACCTTCTCTTCACTGTCTCTTCTCCCAAAATTATTGCTTATTTCAAAATAGAAAAGGCAATCTCTATATCAATAAAAACTTTACCACTTGTTGCGTTTAAAACAAAGCTTCAAGTAACAACATTTGCAAAGTTTATCTTAGCTGTCACAGCTAATTCTAGTAAACCATTGAGGCAAATACAGCTCGCTCCGCCAGCTTCCTATTTGTAGAGATTTCTTCTCTAAACTTGTGTTTTACTCTTCAAAATTTCAGTTTTGTTTAAGTTAGGTCTGAGGGTTTCCTCCGTTCTAAGCTTTTAGTCGGCACCCCGCTGGGTAAAAGCCTAGCCTGCTTTGAGTGCAACAATTGGTGTTCTCAAAAGATTTTCACTAATAACAGTAAAAAGTATTGTCAAAAGCAATAGAGTTGTTTTATCTCTTCCCACTCTGGGGACATTCGGTTGTCCTGACGGAGATCCAACAGCGCCCAGAAATAAAAATTATCACAACAAATTCAAATCCTTCTAGCATTTAAAAATGCGTAGTAAAGTCTAAGTCTTTTGAATGGAAACTACAAAAATCCACTTCCTTTCCGATATCTTTGCCTTCTAGCGTACTACCTATCCCCATAATACCGGAATACAGGTTTGGGAGGGAAAGAACACTTTATGGTTGCTTGCGGGTGACCTCAGCTCACGCTGCATTTCCCGTTGGCATAGTTCAGGTCCCCAAACATTCTAGGTACTTAAACGTCTTTGTGCAGTGGAACCTTTCACTAAATCTTGTTGTTGTTGTTGTTGTTGTTGTTGTTGTTGTTTTGTGTTGGATTCTCTTCCTTTCTACCTAAAATTGTTTCCACTCCTAAACACACCTCCTTTTTCTCTCGTCATCTTCCCTTAGGTAGTGTAAATATTCAGTAATAATCTACCACCTGCTACTCGCCAGGAGGCCCCGGGATCGATTCCTGGCTCCGACAGGTATTTTAGAAACTGACGTGGTGCACTCAGCCTCGTGAGTAGCTGTCCGACAGTGAGGCAGCGCCCCGATCACGAAAACCAAGATTAACGGTCGAGGGGATCCGATGAGCTGATCACGCGTCACCCCAATATCTGCAGGCCAAATGGCTGGGCAGCGGTCGCTTGGTAGGCCTAGGCCCTTCATGGGCTGTAGTGCCAGGGGTTATTATTTATTATTTGACTAGTTAGAAACTCTCTATCAAGTTCGAACGTTCGCCGTTAGGTGTTAGTGACTAGCATCTGGTAGCAAAAGTTGGAACTACTTGAAATTGAACTTGTCGGGAGCCCTCGGGCGTTCAATCAAAAATATCCAGCTATGGTCATTGGCTGCAATTCATATCCCTCCCTATATTATTCTACTAAGGTCCCATTCCAGTTCTGTACCGAAAATAAGGTCCCATTAACACCAACCTACACGTATGGGGTACCTACAGGTTCAGCATAACCCAATGCGTAAGCGAAACGCACTCACTTACTCTTTAAATGCCTCACAATTAAATAAATACATTAAAACATGTATATTTACAATGAAATAATGAAAGAATGCACCACGGTAACCATGGTAACAGACTCACAGGTCCATCTATTTCCGTAAGACGCAATGCAATTCCAATTATTACATTACTGTGAAAGTTTCCAGACGGTTATAAGGTTATCACTGAACCAAATTAAGCTGTAAAATTCATACATACAGTATAAAGCACTTGACGGGGTCAAGGGGCACTCTAGAATTTTTTCACGCAATTTTTACTTGTGAGTGTGGTACGACAGGTCATTTTCACGCGACTATAAAGGGTCTCCGAAAACCACATTTAAAGGCCCTTAAATTAACAGTGTGTGTGATATTCCCAGAAAACTAACTTCGCTCTGATATACATATGAATGAATGACAAACCCCTAACCGCTGCACCAGCAGCAGAATTGATAAAGTCTGATTATTCATACCAGGGATAAATCAGTCATAGCATTCATGATTGAGATTTTGCTAAATGTACTCTTTACATCTAGAATATTCGCGGTCGAAGCCGCGACGGGTAATGCTAGTATAATCATATTATAATTAAATATAATGAAATGAAAGTGATATCCTTACAAAGAGAATAAAGTTATTTAAATATATTGGGAGTCTCATAATTTTTTTTTAAAAGTTTGGTGTTTTTTTAAGATAGAATTGGTCTGTTTTGATTCGCCACTGCTACGTATTTACAGGAGGTCATGACTAGAATTCCGTATATAGCGAGAATGTATCAGTCGTCAGTTGTTGACACACAATCACAAATGGAACTTACAAAGCTGGAGGTTGGCGGCTTCGGTAGCGTAGTTGGTAGCATGCTCAACTGCTGTGCCCAAGATAGTGGGTTCAAACCCGGCCGATTTAATTGGATTTTTGAGAGCGTTAAAAATCATTCAGTATGCCTTCCTTCGGAGGGAAGTAAAGCCGGCGGTTCCATGTCATAGATTTATGGCATGTAAAAGATCCTTCCACAGACTAAACTTGTGTTAAGCTAAATTTCTTGGTTAGATTTCGTTGGAACGGTCTATCAAAGTTCCAACGTTCACCACTAGGTATCATTGATATCTGGTAGCGAAAGTTGGAACTACTTGAAATTGAACGGAACTTGTAGCTCACCCAAAGGCTGTCCGCTGGAAGTAGCTACAGCCTCTGGCGAGCCGAACATGTCCTCGGACACTCCCGGCACTAAAAGCCATACGATAAATAGATAAATACATTTACCTAATAAATCAAAAACATTGTTGTAATGTCAGTGGATTTGGATAAAAAACGTGCGGATACGAATAAAAGTCGTGCGGTTGTGGAGCGGATGCTCATAACAGTCGTGCGGATGCAGGGAGGATGCGAATAACAGTCGTGCGGATGTGGGGTGGATGGTATAACAATCGTGCGGATGCAGGGAGGATGCGAATAACAGTCGTGCGGATGCAGGGAGGATGCGAATAACAGTCGTGCGGATGCAGTGAGGATGCGGATAACAGTCGTGCGGATGCAGGGAGGATGCGAATAACAGTCGTGCGGATGCGGGGCGGATGCGGATAACAGTCGTGCGGATGCAGGGAGGATGCGAATAACAGTCGTGCGGATGTGGGATGGATGCGGATAACAGTCGTGCGGATGCGGGGTGGATGCTCATAACAGTCGTGCGGATGCGGGGTGGATGCTCATAACAGTCGTGCGGATGCAGGGAGGTTGCGAATAACAGTCGTGCGGATGCGGGGTGGATGCGGATAACAGGCGTGCGGATGCGGGGTGGGTGCGGATAACAGTCGTGCGGATGCAGGGAGGATGCGAATAACAGTCGTGCGGATGCGGGGTGGATGCGGATAACAGTCGTGCGGATGCAGGGAGGATGCGAATAACAGTCGTGCGGATGCAGGGAGGATGCGAATAACAGTCGTGCGGATGTGGGATGGATGCGGATAACAGTCGTGCGGATGCGGGGTGGATGCGGATAACAGTCGTGCGGATGCAGGGAGGATGCGAATAACAGTCGTGCGGATGTGGGATGGATGCGGATAACAGTCGTGCGGATGCGGGGTGGATGCGGATAACAGTCGTGCGGATGCAGGGAGGATGCGAATAACAGTCGTGCGGATGTGGGATGGATGCGGATAACAGTCGTGCGGATGCAGGGAGGATGCGAATAACAGTCGTGCGGATGCAGGGAGGATGCGGATAACAGTCGTGCGGATGCAGGGAGGATGCGGATAACAGTCGTGCGGATGCAGGGAGGATGCGGATAACAGTCGTGCGGATGCAGGGAGGATGCGAATAACAGTCGTGCGGATGTGGGATGGATGCGGATAACAGTCGTGCGGATGCAGGGAGGATGCGAATAACAGTCGTGCGGATGTGGGATGGATGCGGATAACAGTCGTGCGGATGCAGGGAGGATGCGAATAACAGTCGTGCGGATGCAGGGAGGATGCGGATAACAGTCGTGCGGATGCAGGGAGGATGCGGATAACAGTCGTGCGGATGCAGGGAGGATGCGGATAACAGTCGTGCGGATGCAGGGTGGATGCGGATAACAGGCGTGCGGATGCGGGGCAGATGTGCATAACAGTCGTGCGGATGCGGATAACAGTCGTGCGGATGTGGGATGGATGCGGATAACAGTCGTGCGGATGTGGGATGGATGCGGATAACAGTCGTGCGGATGCGGGGAGGATGCTCATAACAGTCGTGCGGATGCGGGGTGGATGCGGATAACAGTCGTGCGGATGCGGGGTGGATGCTCATAACAGTCGTGCGGATGCGGTGAGCATGCGGTTTACAGTCGTGCGGATGCGGGGTGGATGCTCATAACAGTCGTGCGGATGCGGGGAGGATGCTCATAACAGTCGTGCGGATGCGGGGTGGATGCGGATAACAGTCGTGCGGATGCGGTGAGCATGCGGTTAACAGTCGTGCGGATGCGGGGTGGATGCGGATACGTTTTGTTTATCTGCGCAGGACTCTAGATCGCCAGGTGTCGTGCTTGTCAAGGTGTAATAAGGAGAAGCCCTAACGGCCAGGAAGTGAAGCTACAAGGTACTCCCGCGCTAGTCAAAACATTGCGTTAGGCTCATATTGACAAGGTCGATTCACACTATACATTACGTAACCTTTCCGTTTCCTTCCCATACCCCTTGCGTTAGAAGTTCTTGTATTCACACAATACAGTACATTACAGTACTGTTCAATTGTCACGACGATATGCGTCAATTTTGGGACTTAGTGACAGAATGTGGCCAGGAAAACATTTAGTTGTGTGTGCTATTATTTTAGACGAGGACAAGCGTAGGTCAAGGAAGAGGAAACGAAGAAAATGGTTTCATGATATGTTCTTCTTCTTCTTAGTCGTTTACCCTTCAGGTTGGTGGAACTCACGGACTCAGCGAGGGAACTCACCACTACCGCCTCTACAGGCAGTGTCCTAGAGCTGGGAACATCTAATCGGAGTGGATGCAACTGGTGAGGTGTGATTGGCACCTCGCCCAGGCGGCCTCACCTGCAAAGCGAACAGGGGCCTTATGAGGGAAGGTAATGGATGGATAGCAAGGAAGAGGCCGTGGCCTTGAAGAAGGCACCATTCCGGCATTTACCCGAAGACGAAGTGGGAAACCACGGACAACCACTTCGAGGATGGCTGAGGTGGGAATCGAACCCCCTCTACTCATTTGGAACACCCGAGGCTGAGGAGACCCCGTTCCAGTCCTCATACCACTTTTCAAATTTCGTGGCAGAGCCGGGAATCGAACCCAGGACCTCCGGGGCGGCAGCTAACCATGCTGACCGCTACGCTACGGAGGCGACTTCATGATATGTTCAAAGAGCGAAATACAGAAGGAGAATATGTTACTTTATTCCAAGAGCTAACAGATGATGATACATTTTTTTCCAGTTAGAAGGGATTTCATGTCAACTTGCTTATTTTGCCGTATATCTTATGTGTAGGTAAATTCCACGAGGTACTGTTTCAGGCGATGTTGAAAATAAGAATAAAAGACATCAATTACTTTAAGTTGCGACGGAATGTCGTTAATTTTAAAATACCGATCAATTTACTAACGCATGTTTCTCGAATTCACTATTTCGTTTTGGCGAGTGTAACCGCAAACTGTAACCAAACCTAACCCAGGTTAACATCAGAGGGAGCGCCAAAACACGCCTAGAAACGGAATGGAAGTGGATGCTAGTGCACACTACCAATACATGTCCGCATACGTTCCGTAAACATTGCTGTGAAACAATCCTGTCGGGAAACGCAAGGCTCTCGGAAGGTGTATGTAATGCGCATTGTGCATTTACTCATTTAAAATACAGTAAACTTTCATGTACGGAGTTGTGATGGAAAGGAAACGGAAAGGTTACGTAAGGTACAGTGTGAATCGACCTTTTAAGAATAGCATGTGGTGGTGTGACTTATGTTCTAAAAAGTGGTGATATTTCGAGTGTGGGTCGAAATACCGACGTGTGTGGCATATGGTTGCACAAAGAGAACTCCCACCTGCCAAAAGGAATTTCATTTCACAAGTAAGCGCACTTCATCCTTGGAGTAGCCACCTTAATGTTCTAGTATCATTCGTTAAATGTTCAAATAGTGGCACATGTGTTCACGAATATAAGTATTTTGATTGTTAGGAATTAATTACGGATATTTTCCTTCGTTTGTTGCTGGAAATAGTTTCTTCTTGTCAATTAATGAACGGTATTAATCTAATTAACCCCCCCCCCAATCTATTTAGAACGTGGTTTGAGCTCTAGATTTATTGCTCGTGGGTGTAAAAGATTGATATGCAATCATATTTTAGCTTAGTAATCTCAAACCACAGCCTACTGTCGACCAAAGTATTATGTGTAGGCCTACTCGAGTTTGAAGGTTGTTTGTTAAGTAACCAATAGACCTACATAAAATCCAATACCATCAACATTTTCGTCGTTCTATTCTACGTTAGTTCATATAGGTTTGGATTTTTTAATTTGTATATTAATATTTTTTATCGCAGTTGGAACACAAAAAGTGCACGTTTTTAAGCGTGTTTCAACCATGCGTCACATTTAAGAATTATTATCTCAAAAGCCCGTTATCAGATCGAATCCCAATTTTAACACAATATACATTGAAACAAAGTTGTTATCATTGTTGCAAGGTAACTTTTTCTCGGCTCGGGGTGGTTGAAAAATGTAGTTCTTGGTTGCGTGGGCGAGTGGACGAGGGAGGTACACGCGAGTCAATAACAAACATGAGGCAGATAATTGAAAAATGCCGCGAGTACTGTGTCCCTGCCTATATTTGTGTCCTTGATTATAAAAAGGCCTTTGACTATGTCAAGTGGGACAAACAGTGGGAAATACTCAACGAATATGGAGTCCCAAAACACTTAAGAGCTCTCTGTGTTGGAATAAACACAAAGTCGAGACTGGTATATTAAATGTCTTCAGGGCACGATGTATGTTTCAAGGATGCTCATGCGCTTGCCCTTGTTAAGCACAACTGGCCTAGAATTATAAGGGAGGCAGTTGAAATTCGTAAAAATCCCAATAATTTTAACAGAGACACTGGATATCAGCTAAGTGACACTTGGCTACCAGTTATTAAGGATCTAGGGAGATAGTTCCTCTCAGTCTCTCTGTTCTTCACATATTTAAAATTGTACATTTTCCCTCTAGGGCTCAGAGCCTGGATTTGATCTCCTTTGTTCGTCACTGGAGGAGTTTCCATCTGTTTTTTCGCCGTTGACTGTATGACGTTGGGTATCGTTCAGCTACACTTCCCTTTTGTTTATGTTTCCTTAGGCTATATCCATCTAACCAAGACCAACTACAATACTCAGACCTTTAATGCAGGTCTCGAAAGTGTGAAAATGGCGAACGCTGAAGCCCCGGCATATTGTTTGTTTACATTCGTTGCTGGGATACAATATTAGCTTTGATTAGCTTCGTTTGATGAAAGTTGGGATAAACTATTGCTCATCTGTAATTTTTAGTGTCTTCAGTATGTCTGTTAAGTCCAGTTCGCGTTAATGTACTGCAATCGTACGTAAGTATGTGATAATAAGCTTATTATGGAGTGGTTCGTTTGTGTGATGATTGTTCAGTCGACCGATGGCATTGTGTCATTTACTGCAGATGTTGAAGTACCTAAGACTAAAGCATTAATAGAAGTGTCTCAAGAATATTCACCGCAATGATTTGCTAGTTAGTGACAATATAATAATAGCTTAGCACACCTCAGTACCGGTGTGTCGAACTTAAGTACGTAAAGGGAAAACGCAATGAGCATCTACGTCAAGACATTATCTTGAACGCTCAGCTTCATGTGCCTCCGTAAATCCTTACCAGTCTAGCAGATGTTCTACACTGCCTTGTATACACGCCAAATATTACAGTGAACTTCTGTTTTATTGGTTAAGGAAGATGTTTCCCCTGTGGCAAACAGTGAACTCATTGTGTTCCGTCATTATTCATACTTTTGTGATTCTTACAACTTGCAAGTTATTTTTTATTATGATGTGTGTAATAAAGTGTTGTGAGTAACTTGCCAATGATGTACTTATATTGCGAGATAGTGTGCCGCGATAATTCTGTAAGAGGGAGATGGTGCTTTCCTACCTACATTACTTTACTAAATCTACTATTTCCAGCGTACAACTATTCCAAATGGTAACAGCGAATGTTTAATAGGTTAGATGGTAACATATTATCGTGTCCTTTGTGTGTGGTAATCTCCATAATTATGTTCAGATATCCACACGACGACTTCTTTGCATATTTCAATCAATTAATTCGGTGTGATGTTTTAGCCGAGATTTTAGACATTTCTACGAGAGGTCTTAATTGAATTGTATCTCTATAGCGTTGGTTCGATTATTTCAGGCAACTATTCTCATTCCGATTGTGTACACAAATACTCTTCATGTGCTGGGACAGCAATTCAGTAACCGGGTACTTTCTTCTCTCCTACTTCAGAATCTGTTTGATTTTATGTTAATAATATTATTCTATAATTACTTAACTTAAATACAAATCGTTATAACTCGCCAAAAAGCTTCTTATTCAACGACAGAAACAGTGAGACTATTGTAGCTGCCCCTTGGGTAAGACGAAGAAACCTATAATTCGAGGCCAGCACTATATAGATAAATTAATTCAGGTAAGTCGAAATTATTGATGCATATTTCTTCGGAACCTAGTCTCGTCTTGTGACATCTTTTATGCTCTTTGGTGAGTAAAAATAATAATTTACACGAACTGTGACAACCCCGATGACATGATCTTAGTTATTGGTAGGGCAACCAACGCCGCCATGTTTTTTCTACATTAAGGTCTGAGTATTGTAGTTGGTCTTGATCTAACCCTCCCACCTCCCCCCCCCCCCCTCCTCATTCTTCGAGGAGTTTCTATATTTTCACACCGCCCCCTTTACCTTCTCGTTACTTACTACTCTGTCCGCCGTTCCACCATGGTCCATACAGTAATTTCTGGCAGCTGCTCTCTGGTGACGAACAGAGGAATTTATCTATATTTTTTGTAATCTCATTGATATACTTTCTTTGGCCACATTGTTTATTTCCATTGAAAAAGGAGGCATGTTTCTCCGAAACGTATGGTTTAAATTAAAAATACACACGGCATTAGCCCAAAAGCATGAATTATTTATGTAATAATCCGGGCCTTGAAAGCCTTAATATGCAAACAAGTAGATTGATAGACCGAGCAGAGAAGATCACCTCTTCACGATATCTTACGAAGGGCTGAAGAACGCTTAGGATGGAAACGTCTCGTCAAGGATGTAGTTACTAATGAAGTGACGCTCAGCAATGAGTAAACGACTGATGATGATGATGATGATATTGTTCTAGTTATTGTTGTAACATTAAACGTTTTACGGCAGTTTACATGATTTTTCGAGTGCGACGAAAAGTACTGCGACTGCCGCACACTTCACGCTAACCAGCAAAGAACAACAAATATTTCTTGATTTCCATCGAGGTATACCTTACAACATCGTACTATTAGTCCAGTCGACAGGTTGGAAAAAGTGGGGTTAGGTGGAAAGAGGTCAGAATTTAATGAAACTTTGGGATGTTGTTCAAGGACGGTTAATTAATATTTTCTCAAGTCTTGGACCTCGAGGACCCTGTGCGAAAAGAGGAGGGGGGAGGAAACTGCAAAACTTTCGACGTTCCTCCGTTTATTCCTCAATAACGTTTTTCCTTTACGTCCTACCGCAAAAGCATTCTTATGCATTATTGTAGAACGTTAAATTTCCTACAATGTTGACTATTCAAACATGTTTGTATATCAATTCGTTACCGAGAAATGGTGCTTCGAAAAAAATGTTATTTTTCAAAAATCGCTGGAAAATGCCCAAAAATGCAGAGTTCCACCTTATGTCTTCTGTTATACCCAAATTATGATGGAATGTTGTTGTAATTATGGTTCCTGGTTAAAATCTGCAAGTTTGGAAACCCCCACCCCCACCCCACCCCACCCCAACCCCGCTCCCCCCCTTCCCCACTCAACCCCAATTCACAAAAGCTTATTTTCTTCTCTGACGAAAGCCAACCATATTCACATCATGTTGTTATTGATATTAGTTACTTTTCGGGTCGACCTCCCCTCCCCCTCCCTCCCACTACATAATTATCCCAGGGCAGGTAAAAAAGACGTAGTTCTTTCGTGGAAAGAATTAATGTAATTAATAATATAGTTCTTTTAAGATCATCTTCATATTTTTGACAATGCAGACACGCTGGAAGAGAGTGAGGGGATTGACAGTTATTTTTTACCAGCAATATTCAACAAGCAGGAAACGGAAGCGAGAGTCACAACCATATCATTCCGTTTCAGTTTCAATTCTTCAAAATCCCCCCCCCCCCCCCCCACTTTCTTCATGCATGATATGCCTATCTCTCGTGCTGAGTGACAGTTCTCTTCGCCATGACCAATGATTCCTGTGCTCAGAGAAACTATCTCCTGGATGTGAAAGAATGGGGGGTGGGGGTGTTCAGTGAACCATGCACGCAGTTTCCCAATGTCCATGTTTCTGAATGAACATCAGCGAACAATTCTATTTCACCTGACCTGGAATATAATTATGTAGTGGCGGAATTCTGCATTTTTGGGCATTTTTTAGTGAATTTTGAAAATTACATAATTTTTGAAACCATAAGTTATCTCGGTAACGAATTGACATACAAACATGTTTGATTATTCAAAATTGTAGTAAATTTAACTCTCTACAAAAAAGCATAATAATGTTTTTTCGGTAGGACGTAAGAGAAAAACGTTATTGAGGAAAAACCGGAGGAAGGTCGAAACTTTTGCAGTTTCCTCCCCCCTCCTCTTTTCGCACAGGGTCCTCGTGGTCCAAAACTTGAGAAAATGTTAATTAACCATCCCTGAACAACATCCCAATGTTTTCCACCCAACCCCACTTTTTCCAACCTGTCGACTGGACTAATAGTTTATCCCATGTTTCATCAAACGAAGGTAGTATAGTACATCACGGGGGTGAAGCTATGATACGAGCTTAGACCATAAATTCAATAGATGGCTGATGACGTCACATTGTTGAAACCAACATCTCGATCAGCTGACTGAAGGGAACTGCGGATAGTGATAATAGAATTATCCAATATGGAGCTCCTTTTGTACTCCTTGACGTTGCTTAGCATTCGCCATTAGCCAATTGTAGTCGGTTTTGAGCCATTACCCTTCAGTCAGCTGATCGAGATGTTGGTTTCACGTCATAGTACAGGCGCAGTGTGGCAATGCGCCCTCTATTTTATTTATGCTCTAAGGATACGAGTAACTGACAACACAGGGTACTTCAGCGCCACCCCACTGCGAGCGCTGTTAGGCAAAGGTTCGCCTCGTGATTGGTTGATTTTGACTAACTTGACTTATGTCCTTTTCCTCCAAGGAGCAAAGGGCTTCCACAAGAGCTTTCAGCCTTGTTAGCCTATATTTGGTGTTTTGTGTTGTTGATAACATGGCGACTCCACATGCTTGAAACACGTTACGGTAACTGTTCATTATCCTGATTTTGAGAGATATTTAAGTCACTCATACGTTAAAACTACTCGCAGTAGCAAATATTCTTCCTGAGTAACACGATACTGTCGTATTTCTGCAGCTTATAATCGTGATCCATAATTTTCATTCGTAAACCGTATTTGGCAAATGATGTTGGTCACGCCAAAGAATGAGTCATACGACATCGGCGTGAATAATTCTGAATAAAACCACCCAGTGATTTTTCAAAATGGAAATGTGTCCTTAAATAAAATACGGTTTGGAGTGAACCAGTTAAATAAAATAAAAACATAAAATGAAAACATATTTGGGAGCTAATATTTCCACATCGGTAGTTGGCTGCCACACCACTAGGCATGCTGCAGTAGTTTCTTGTTTCCATACTTTACCACATGGGCCATTCACTTCTATTATATAGGTGTTCTGTGGTATTGTATCCCAGCAACGAACTTACACCAAACAATAAAGAAAAGAATGATCCCACATGTTTTTTGTTTCAGTTCCATTTGTCTTTATTTTTCAGTCAAGTTTCCAGTCAGTATTCTTGTTCCGTATCTTAATATCGACAGTAAAATAATTATAAGAGCTCATACATAAACAAACATATTACGAAAATAAGAGTGGAATTCGGAGAACAACCTGTACCGCAAGCTAAACCGAGCATGAGCCACGTGTGATCAGGTGCCCTCAATTCAGGAATATAGTTTTTAATGTATCGATATATGGCAGCTGTATAAACGTATAATTCTATAACGTCACCTCTGGCGCAGTGGTAGGGTCTAGCCCAGCTTCCATTTATGTGCACGTTTCTCCAACTGATCGCGACGAGTACTCTGTCCCTAACGCATAGTACAGGTGAACCCCATCCCCCGAAACAAGTTCCTTCATGGGTATTTCGCTTAAGACAGAGTTCCTTATAAATGGGTGCATTGGTGTACTTCCGACAGTATCTGGAGTGTGGCATGTACGTCTTCAGAATCCTAGAATTGGGAAAGGTTCCTGTGCCGTTGAAACCATATGACCCTATATAGCAAACGTGGTTCTCCAGGGTTTCATTTGTTGGAAAAGGTCCTCTAAGTAATTTAGCCAACAGGAAAAAGTTATATTGGGGTTCTTTGTCCTCTATGACATAATGATATAACAAGGCAACTTCTCTTCCCCTTCCGTCGGGAACATTTTGCGTTTCTTGGTAGTATATTTTCCTCACTCTGCGTATTTGTAGGCCCGGTTGACGTTTGTAATCCTCGTCACGATGGTCTTCATAATAGCGACCTGCAGTGGAAATTATCAACTTGACTTCGTGAGGTTGCGGATGGTAGAAAAAGCACTGGGCCGAGGTCATGGTCCAATTCAAGTGTAGGAGAACCCCACTACAATTCATATTAGGCGCCACAACAACAACCAACGGTCTTGTTTGTTCCCAAAGGTTGTCTCTTTCGTAGCGCATTCATTTCGATGTTGATGACACGAAAGGCGGATGCAAGCATCGAAGTGAAGCGGGCATATGAGGACGCCGACGTGATGATCGTCAACACCGCCATATCCAAGGCCAGTGAATTTGACAGCGTCATCATTACTGCTGAAGATGTGGACATACTTATTCTGTTGACAGCATTAGGTATGTCCCAAAGAACATCTATCTTCAGAAAAGAGGAAGAGGCAGTGGTCCCAGTGTCCTCTACTTGCCATGTTCCTGCTCCATTCCCCCCAAGGACATACTTTACCTCCACGCAGTGAGTGGTTGTGATACCACGTTAGCACTGCATGGATTGGGAAAGAACAACATTTGCAGCACATACATGAAGAATACCTCCCTCTCTCCAGCAGTGGCTCCGTTTCTCACATCAAACGCTAGTCCTCAGCAGATCAGCGACGCTGGAGGAAAGTTCCTGGTAGCAGTTTATGGAGGCGACATTGACAATGACGACCTGCGGTACAGATTATTCACACGATCAGTGACGAAGGCTAAATTACAATTAGCCCGCCTACCACCAACAAGGGACGCTGCCAAGTACCACTCCCTACGCACTTACCAGCAAGTACAGGCGTGGTTAGGCAATGAACTTCTCCCATTAGTTAGAGGCTGGAGCCTAACAACTCGAGGGGTACCACCAATCCCCACAACCAGAAATGCTGCGCCGGATAACATCCTCCAGATTGTTTCCTGCAAGAGCAGCAAAAGCTGTAGAATCGGAGCTTGCAGATGCAAGAAAGCAGGTCTTACGTGCTCAGCAATGTGCAAGCACTGCACAGGCCACTCCTGCGAAAATGCCCCCGCAACTGATTTGAACGAGGAGGACTCACCAGACATAGTCGACGATTACGACGATGGCGAGGACGTCATTAATAGCCTGATCACTCAGGAGGTCGACGAGCACTTAGAAGCAGAACCAATGGCTAAGAAATCCCGACAGAAACTGTAATGAGTACAAATGAGTACCTACTATGATATGTACATGTATATATGAGTATCTTTCAATAATAATATCTCTATTCCATATAATGTATGCCTTGTGAATACCTTAATATTATTAATTACATTAATTCTTTCCACGAAAGGACTACGTCTTTTATTTACCTGCCCTGGGATAATTATGTAGTGGGAGGGGGATCCGAAAAATAACTAATATCAATAACAACATGATGTGAATATGGTTGGCTTTCATCAGAGAAGAAAATTACCTTTTGTGAATTGGAGTTGAGTGGGGGAAGGGGGAGCGGTGTTTGGGTGGGGTGGGGTGGGGGTGGGGTGGGTGTGGAGGTTTCCAAAGTTGCTGATTGTAACCAGGAACCATAATTACAACAATATTTCATCATAATTTGGGAATAACAGAAGAAATAAGGTGGAATTCTGCATTTTTGAGCATTTTTTTTAGCGAATTTTGAAAAATGACATTTTGTACGAAGCACCATATCTCGGAAACGAATTGACTTACAAACATGTTTGAATAGTCAAAATTGTAGGAAATTTAACGTTCTACAAAAAGTTATAAGATTAATTTTGCAGTAGGACGTAAGGGAAAACAGTTATTGAGGAAAAACCGGAGGAAGGTCGAAACTTTTGCAGTTTCCTCGCCCCTCCTCTTTTCGCACAGGGTCCTCGAGGTCCAAAACTTGAGAAAATGTTAATTAACCATCCGTGAACAACATCCTTAAGTTTAATTAAATTCCGACCTTTTTCTATCTGAAACTACTTGTCGACTGGGCTATATACCTGCTCATGATTCTTTTACTGGCGAAGATAGTTGTTGTTGTTGTTTGAGTCTTCAGTCTTTAGACTGGTGATGCAGCTCTCCATACCTCCCTGTCCTGAGCTAATCGTTTCATCTCTACATAGCTACCGTACCACACCCTACGTCCGAGACAATCTGTTTAACATACAAAGCTTGCTATTCCTGGGTGTCTTAGTATGTGTCCTACCAACCTATCTCTTCTCTTCATTAGCAGTCACCAGAAACATCTCTCCTCTCCCAATCGTCTTAATACCTCTTCGTTTGTAACCCTATCTACCCATCTGATCTTCATCATTCTCCTGTTACACCACATTTCAAACGGTTCAATTCTCCTCTTTTCTGCTGCACCAATAGTCCAAGTTTCACTTCCATAGAGCGCCACGCTCCAGACAAAGGCCTTAAAAATTACTTCCTAACACCTAAATATATATTCGATGTCAACAGATTGATTTTCTGTAGAAATGCTTTCCTTGCCTGAGCTAACCTACTTTTTATATCCTCTTTGCTTCGTCCGTCACTGGATATTTTGCTTCCTAAGTAACAGAAGTCTCCTACTTCCTTTAGTGTTTCACCTGTCAATTTGATATCCATAGAGGATTCCGATTTATTTCGGCTGCATTCCAATATTTTTGTTTTACACTTATTAATTTTCATCATGAATTCTTTCCTCAAGACGGAGTCCATACCATTCAACGATCATAGATAAATCCCACTAATAAATAAGTCTACGGTAAGCTCCATTTAACGCTGGAGCCGGGCTAGTATAGGGGCGTGGTTAGTGCCTGAATGCCCGTTGCTCACGGTAAAATATTCCTTCAAATTTATTGTACAATAATTTAATTTTATAAAATTTCTGTTGCTCACGGTCAAATTCAAATTTTATAAAACCTTTGATAAAACTTTCCATAAAATAGGGCATGTTCTATTCCGTAAAATTAATTTTACGAAACGAACCAATCAGGGAAGCTGACATGAAGATGATGCTGGCGCCACGTGGTGAGAAGATTGTGAAGCTCGCTTGTAAACAAACACTTCGAAAATGGCAGGCTCCGGCTGGAATAAGGAAGCCGTTAGTGTTTTACTGGACGAGTACCAGAAATATCAGTGTTTGTATGAGGTTAAAACACCCATATACCACAATAGAAATGCAAGAAGGGAGGCAGAAATCTCAATCGCCGAATATGTTTCACAAATTCGACCGAACACAAGCCAAGCTGATGTGAAGGAGAAGATAAACGGGCTTCGAACTCACTTGCAGTCTCATTTCAGGAGAAATGGCTTGCCTCATGTTAAGTGTCCTGTCGAATAATTTTGGGTCCAACGAGATCTAGGAGTTTTTAAAAACTGCTTTCCTCCATTCTTAGAAAATTCCTGTATGAATTCTGATCTTCTAACCTCAACTCATTTTCGACCAAGGACAGCATCCCTCTTGTAATCTTTCAATTCTAGCCACAAGATGGCTTCACTCAGAGAAGCCATTTGTAACTTTGAAGATACAAAAAATAAATAAAAATGAATATTCTGCCTCATAAACGGCCTTTCTTTAAAATTTAAGCAAATGACATAATTAGTACTGTAATTGAACAAATCCACCTTTTTGAAACTCTTCTTATCTCCGGGCGTGTGCAGATATTCTGAAAGTACTGGCTCGTACATAGGCCTTACCAAAACCTCCTATAAATTAATAAAGATGAAGGAAGGTTTACATGTATCTAACTAAAAAGAAACTATCCAATTTAAATTTACTTTATATTCTGAAGCTGCATGCAAGAAATGGATAAATATAATAACAAAGAGTGACACACAAGAAATGCAATTAAAAATTTATAATATAATAATATTTAGGCCTGTAAAGATTTCTTAGTTGGTTTTCACATTACCGGTAATGCCGTCGTCTGCTCCATATGTCCATTTCACCTCTACACCACTTTGAAGCTGGTCAGCCATGCCTTCACATTTCTCGGTCCTCTTCAACGTTGCACAATTATTTGCATATGCATCAGCCCTACTGTGATTGTGGCATAACAGTAAGAACCCAATCACCCTCCGTCGAAACACGAAGCACTCAGCTCAAGAGAAACACACTACCCAACCAGTCATCTTACTGTCCAGAAAGACAATCATCTTGCAGCAGTGCACTCAGTCTCAATGCCACAGCTCATACCAGGAAGTCTTCTCAGAATCACTATTGTCACATTGTTTCCAAGCCACTGCAAGCAGTCCCCTTGCTCGGCTGTCTGACACACCCTGTTCCACGCCTAAGGGCTTCTTCCCTTCTCGTCTACATCCAGTAGTTCATACAAGGCCATCTTCTAACAGACACAAGTGAGCTCGTTTGTCATAGTTCTAGCCCTTTGGATAGGTACCACCACTTGCAAGGGCACCTACTCTTTCTCGTGACCAGCGACAGACATATCTCACCAACAAGTGACAGGCAATTACATTGAATAATTAATAATAAAAAGTATACGTATATGATAATAGTAATAATAATGACACTGCGTCTACTGCAGACGTGTCCAATGCAATTGAACACGTTGCCAACACGATAACATGATATAAAGAAATAACAAACCTACGAGCCTACATTAAAACTGTCATGGGGGACTCATAAAATATAGGTTACACTCTATTCTTCTCTTCTTTTTATCCATTCCCGAGTCCATGACTTCCTAGCATTTCTTTTCTTCCTTTTTACCACTGTACGACATATAATTGTAGCTAAAGCAGCATTTTTTGCAATGTTTGCTTTGTTTGTTGAGCCATACTCTCAAACCAATGTGTGTTGAACAGCTGATTCTTAGTTCAGAAGTTTATCAGTAGATGGCGACCCTGATACATCCACGGATTTTATAAAATAATTTTACCGTGAACAACACAGCTTGCTTTCGTCAAATTTTTATAAAATTATTTGTAAAATAAATTTTAAGAAACATTTTACCGTGAGCAACGGGCATCGAAACCTTGACTCAGACGAGGCGTCTCCTTACTACTCCTTGGTGCGTATACGTTTACTGGTGCCTACCATTTGAGGTATTATATAGTACTAGCGAACCCGTGCGAGAACTATCGTATGTTTATAGGCCCTAGTACTATGCGGGCTGTACGCGGCACAGTCCTGCCAGAGGCAGGTGTTAATTGTGATGGCTGTATTAGTGTGTGTTATCTGTAGTACAGGTAAGGACTGCAGACGATCAATTTCAAGTTACTTTGGCTGCCGTCAATGACACCTAGCTGTGAACTTGTTGATTCGTTTAAAAGCACTTTATAAACAAATAAATATATTTCCGTTGGTTTTTCAAGAAATGCAAGATTTTTCCTGTGATCTATTGAGACGATTTGGAAGATTTTGGTACAAACCACACCTTCTAACTTCCTCTGGTTTAGGAGCTTGAGTTTTGGGAAACATACACCTTAGCGTATTATATAATGAGATTGTACCAAGTAATGGGATTAAGCAACAAGTGTTTGGTTGGTTCCTCAGTTTAGGGGCTGCAACAACAGGGTCATGTAGCCCCATGTACTTTGGGTGTGTGTAGAATCTGTCTGATAACCGGTGTTAAGAGCCGGCCGGAGTCAAATCCTATTTCACCTTTCATTTCAAAACGTTGCCACTAGTTTCGTTGTAGTCGCTGTCCCCTAGTAGTTACATGGCCCGTACATAGGTATCAGCACGGATTACCCCCTACTGTGAGGGTGGTTCAAGGTCGCGCGTGCGAGAAAGTTCAAACTGCTCCGGGGTCCAAACACTGGGGAAATGCAATCTCGTGGCAATGCGCTTCAAGAATATCGCGACCAGAAAGTTCCAAGTGATAGTCTGTATAGGCTACTTCCAATTGAATGGCCGAAATATTTTGCTATAGATACGGATTACGGAATTCACAAGTGACTGAAATATCCTTGGCCTTCCTCGTGATGCAGCGGCTAGTATTCTTGGCTGTCGCCCCAGAGGTTCGGGTTCGATTCCCGGCGCCGATAAGAAATTCGATTCATTCTTGTCTGAGGGCTGGAATGCCCCGTGAGGCAAAACTTAAAAGATGTGGTTTCGATTCCCATCTCAGCCATCTTAGAAGTGGTTTTCCGTGGTTTCTCACTTCTACTCTGGCTGCGTGGCTCAGGGGTAACGTTCTTTCTTGCTGTTCCCAAGATTGCAGGATCGAATCCTGGCGCAGCCAGCTGGCATTTGAGGGTGGGCAAATGCGAGGGAGCCGTGTCAGTGAATTTACTGGTAGGTTAAAGATCCCCTTTGGGGCAAACTTCCAACACCCCGGCGTCTCCTAAAGCCGCAGATGTTTAAAGGGACGTAAAGCAATAACATTATTATTATTATTACTATTATTATTATTATTATTATTATTATTATCACTTCTACTCCAAGCAAATGCAGCCGACTCCTTCACAATCCTCATCTGAATCACAAATATACACACTAACGCACTACCTCGTGCCACGCTGGTATCGAGAGAGCGTGGGTTTGAATCCCACCTCGGCCGTCTTATTACTATTATTATTATTAATAATAATTAAAATATTTTACGGATCTTGCATGTGGGGGGGGGGAGGGGGCGGGGGGGGGAGGAGCGCCTATTCAACCCTCTACCACCGGCGGCTTCTATTACTATTATTATTATTATTATTAATAATATTTCTAAAATTATTATCAGTTTCTGCAAATTCAGGAGGATTATAAATTAATATTACATAATTTGACAATAGAGGTGAGGGAGTGCAGGATTCTCCAGCCCCAGGGCCCATCACCACTCACTAACGCCTTGCATCCGGGGGTGACACACAAGAACGCTACACCACGAGATGGTCTTTAAAACAGTAGGTCTATGTTATGCATAATGTGATAACGCAGAAAGAAATAAAATGTTATTCTTCAAGCTCTACCATTTCCTTACAGACCTTCCTTACATAAAACTGCCTATGTTGCTAAGTTCGAAACCGAACCACAATAAGGTTTCACGCCGTCGTTGTTGCTGCTCATGCTCCATTAGATTGTGTATATTCATTCATTTACTTTCATAAACATCTTCATACTGACATTATGGGGTTTGAAGCCATTTTTCAGTGTTCCCTTAGTAAACAAAAGTTTGGTGCTTTTCGGTCGGTCAACACGAATGTACTCAAAAGAGTTGGGTTATACCCTAATCCTGAAAAATTACAACTCTTTTGGGTACATTCGTGTTGACCGACTGAAAAGCACCAAACTTTTGTTTGATCTTCATAATAACCTTAATTGTGATTTAAAAAAAAAAATCGTTCAGACTAAACTAATTCCTGAAAAGAGTTGTAAAGTAAATTTTCAACACTTTTGTTTGAATATTTCAAAATATAACTCATCGTGTTTACGATAACATCGAAAAGATACGTAAGGAAGCCTACTCCCTAGTATACCTGTAACTTAGTAGTATGGTGAAAAACTGCTGTTTATTTCCTAGAATTATATTTACGTGTTTTTGTAAGTAACCATGGCAAGTTATTTTTTCTTTTATTCTTAACAAAGGAGATATTTAAAAAAATGTAGAATACCTTTTCTGAAATTACATTTCTCATCACACAGGGTTAATTTCAACGATAAGCTATAGCATATTATTATCAGGACTGAGTTGCTTCAGCTCTTCCTTTCGCATTGCCTTTTCCTCATCAACAACCAAGAAATGTCCAGAAACTACAAATTCAGTTGCTCAAGGGAAAGAAAACTAAGATCCGTTTCCAACGATTATCACATCACTATTCATGAACAAATATGGTGCAATTATATGGGGCAATTGTGATAATTAACTAATGCATGTAACTTTTTCCAGGAGTGTATTTACATATTTATATCTTGTACCCCGCCCATTCATTGGGCACAGTCGTGTTGACCGACTGAAAAGCTACAAAAGACAATATTATAGCCTATATAAAAAATCAGTAGTAGTGGTGAAAGATTTCAGCCTATTCCTGTAACAACTTAGACCAGGAACTCATCCTAGCATCAACTCTTACCGCAGCTTCATTATAAACACAAATACGGTACTTTTGATTGCCTGTAGCAGCCATCCCTGGATACCATAATACTGTACTTCAGAATCCTCAGTTTCTTTTCCCTTGGTACTCTTCCGTACGCATACATAATCATGGAATTTATTTAAATTTGCTATAATATGAACATGCTTAATTAATTAATTAATTAGTGTACCACCCTTTATTTTGCAAAAAAATATAATGAATAAAATGAAGAATCTACGAGCAATATCATGTGTAATGTATATGATTTATATAAAAATTAAATCAATATTACATATTTCAAATTTTTTAATGTAATATTACATAGAAGAAATGGAAGGAACGCAGATGCCCCACGTGGAACAATCTGTCATCACTGCGGCAAATTGTGTGCCTCCCGCATTGGGCTGTATAGTCACCTCCGAACTCACCAATGAGAGACATTCCGGATTGAAAGGCCAATCTACTCGATATGAGTGCTTGCTATGATGATTATAGATATTGCATTAAAATCCTAGCCTTACTCATCAGTATATTGCCAAAATGGATCCAAATATGACATTTTACCGCATGATAACCTAGAAAGTCATCTCAAAATTGACATCTTAATTTTTATGAGGTAACCCGTAGTGACATTCTCACTCCGATACTTACGATGAATATATGGGACACAAGAGGGTAGCAGATCCTGACGTTATTCTTCCATATTTGATAAAAGACGATCCGGGAAAAAATAGCTTATCCTCTTGATATTAAATTTAATTTATCGATCAAGTCTTTGATATTTCCAGAGAAGTGGAAACTTACTAAAGTCAGTCATATTCACAAGTCGGGTAAGATCTCACTAATTCTTAACTACCGAACAGTGCCGGTAGCTACTATGTTTGCCCCTAACAAACTTTACGAGCAAACACTTCATGAACACATAATGTATTATTCAGGCATACATGCCATTTTATTCACGATTCATAACACGGATTCATCCCTCGATGATCAACAATAACCAATTTTCACGAATCAGGAGTCATCTGGTTTGGATTAAAGGATAACGAGTCGATGTAATATATACAGATTATTGGTAGAGTTAACCATGACGTAGTCTACAACTTACGAAAATGTTTTATTACGGATCATACTTACAGTATGTAAGAGGCAACACTTTGTTTCATAGAGAAAAGCTCCTTTCACCCTCTGGTGTTCCCCTGGGATCGAATCTTGTGCCTCTGTAATCTTTATCTTAATTAACCATCTCCGGGATGCCAATATATCATTATTATTATTATTTGCAAATGACGTGTAATCGTTTAAATACATTTATTCGTTATGGGATTGTATGCTGCTCCAAAAGATGAAGAAAAAATAAATTGGAACAAAACAAATTGTTTCGTTTAAAAGTGTCATCCGATTGCATTTACACGAAAACACACACATTTTGATATAAAAAAACACCATTTCCTATGTAGTTCCCATCTCAAGTCATCTAGCTTTATGGTAGGCTATACTTTGATAAAAAAGTTATCCTTTTCTCACCGTATTGATCGAATTTTTGAGATATATTCAAAATACTGGGATATGTAAGAAGATGCACATTTTATTTTAGGAACCTGTACATTGCTAAAGATTGTACTGTATAATGCATTCGTATGAAGTAGACTTGAATTTGGCTCAATAGTTTGGCACCCAAGATGTGCGAATGCTAACTATAGAGTTGAATCGATAAAAAAATAAATGCCCTATATTCTTGGAATACAAAAGGACAAATGTATATCCCAAATATGCTAAGCGGGAATGTGGTGGCCCAGTGGTGTGGTCAAGCTGTTGGCCTCTCACCACAGCGGACCGGGTTCGGTTCCCGGTCAATGCATGTGAGATTTTCAAAGTGAAACGTCATGTCCAGTGGTTTAGATTCCACGTAAAAAGGAGGTCCCGTGGCTATTGATCGCGAGATTGACGATAACATAAACTACACATTTCCTTTAAAAATGCTAAGCATAATTTCTTACTGGAACTTTTTCTTTAAAGACTTTAGAGAAAACTAGGCAGGTTATTACATTTAAATAATTTGATAACATCTTTGATAGACCTTATTTGTCATCTGAATTTGAACTATATGTTCCTTCGCGGTCAATAAGACCGAAACGTATAATATCCCACTGTCCAAGAACCAATACAGAGTAACATAAACATTCGCCTGTATCGAACACATTCAATATCTACAAAAAAGAAAAACATGCACACATTTCCATATATCAGACAGCACCTTTTGTTCATTTGTATTGTAGATAAATCACTTAATATCATACACTCTTTATCAGTGATTTTTAACATAATTTCAAATACGATACTTACGATACTTACTAGAATAATATTTAGTCATACGTATTATAAGTATCATTTTATATTAGTATAAAAAAATATTAAAAATATTAAGAGTAATTCATATTGTTATTTCTCGTAATTAGGTTGTAACCTGTTAGAAGAACTATAAATAAACAAACAAATAATTATAAATAAATAAACAAATTAGTTTAATGAAATTCAGGCCCACTTTAGTGATGGTTACTAACTAGTGATTGCTTGCTACTCATATAATAATTACTGCAACTTCAAAAGGCCAGTAGTCGCTACATCATATTTAGGCTGACAAAGCAACATTTTATTTACAATCCACCTCGTGGCGTAGTGGCTAGCCTACTTAGCTGTCAACCCAGAGGTCCAGGTTTGGGAGCTTGGGGCTGGAACGGGATACACTGAGGCTTGTGAGGCAGAAATGGGAAGAGAAGGGTTACATTCTTACTTCAGCCATCCTGGAAGTTGTTTCCTCACTTATGCTTCAGGCAAATGCTGGGATGGTATCTAACTTAAGGCCACGGCCGCCGCATATACAATACCCGTCCCAAATACAAATACACACCCTTATACAACCATCACAATGACACAGGTTATTAGACACCTTATACACACACCCAAGTGCACGCGGCTACATGACCACCATGACCCAAATCTCCTTCACCGTGTCCACTGCCGATTGTAATGAAGCGACTGACAGCACCTGGACATGAGCTGATTTCATCACTTCCAGGCATGAGATTACCATCTCTCAGAAGCCGGCTGTCTTCCTTCACCCTGTTTCAAGGACATGACTTTTCGACGATGCGGTATCTGACGGTAACTGCCTGAACTACCAGCACCTCGACACTGGTTAGCATTAGCAACTCAATATGCAAACATTTTCTAAAATCACGATTAAACATATACAGAGTTCTTAATTTTAAAATATGTTTCAGTAGCGATCTAGAGAAAACTATAAGCTGTCTTGCAGTGGAGTTTGTTTCAGTTTTCAACATCATCTGAAGGCACAGAAGAGTTTAGGAAAATCGCAGTTCAGAACTCTATTTTATATGGAGAATTGTGATTTTAACTACACTTTTTATAACTATCTTTGTATTCCTGTTCGACATGCTTTTGCACTGATGAAAAGTATATAAAATACTACAGCGCGCCGTAGAAACAAAATCATTTTACCTTCTCCCGTTTCTTTATAAATAGTTTCACAAACTTTTGATCCATGTTACAACAAGAGCTGGGCTGCTGGCCGGCCGTCCCAACTCCGGCCGGCTCTTAATTGTGATGACTGTATTAGTGTGTGTTATCTGTAGTACAGGTAAGGACTGCAGACGATCAATTTCAAGTTACTTTGGCTGCCGTCAATGACACCTAGCTGTGAACTTGGTTACTAGCTGCCACCGCAACCGGCACCTGGCGGTGAACGTTGGAACTTAATACAGCGTTAATCAAATGTAACCTACACATTTATTTTTTTTATTTAGTCAATTTACCCTCTAGGTTGGTGGTTCCCACGGACTCAGCGAGGGAACTCACCACTACCGCCTCTATGGGCAGTGTCCTGGAGCCTGGAACATCTGGACGGGATGGATACAACTGGGGAGGTGTGATCAGCACTTCGCCCAGGCGGCCTCACCTGCAAATTGAACAGGGGCCACATGAGGGATGGGAAGGGATGGAAGATTGGGATGGATAGGCGAGGAAGAGGGAAGGAGGCGGCCGTGGCCTTACAGTAGATACCATCCCGGCATTTGCCCGAAGACGAAGTGGGAAACCACGGAAAACCACTTCGAGGATGGCTGAGGGGGAATCGAACCCCCTCTATACTCATTTGGGCCACCCAAGGCTGAGTAGACCCCATCCCATTCCTCGTACCACTTTTCAAATTTCGTGGCAGAGCCGGGAATCGAACCCAGGACCTCCGGGGCGGCAGCTAACCTTGCTGACCGCTACGCTACGGAGGCGACCTGTGTAATTCTTCAGAATTAATATTTTATACTTTACTAGCAGGTACCCAAGGCTTCGCCCGCGATCAAGACAATGGGGACGATGCATTATTGCTGATATATATATATTTCTTTTTTTTAGTCGTTTACCCTCCAGGTTGGTGGAACCCACGGACTCAGCGAGGGAACTCACCACTACCGCCTCTACGGGCAGTGTCCTAGAGCGGGGAACATCGAATCGAAAGGGATACAACTGGTGAGGTGGGATTGGCACCTCGCCCAGGCGGCCTCACCTGCAAAGCGAACAGGGGCCTCATGAGGGAAGGTAAGGGATGGTTAGGATGGAGAGGCAAGGAAGAGGGAAGGAGGCGGCCGTGGCCTTGAAGAAGGTACCATCCCGGCATTTGTCCGAAGACGAAGTGGGAAACCACGGAAAACCACTTCGAGGATGGCTGAGGGGGAATCGAACCCCCTCTATACTCATTTGGGCCACCTGAGGCTGAGTAGACCCCGTTCCAGTCCTCGCACCACTTTTCAAATTTCGTGGCAGAGCCGGGAATCGAACCCAGGACCTCCGGGGCTGCAGCTAACCATGCTGACCGCTACGCTACAGTTGCCCATGGGAAAAAAATTGTTTTGTCAAAATGTACACGTGCTACTGTTAAGTGTGTGTCATTGCGCTTTGTTAAAGAAATTGCGAATATTGTTTGAAGAGGGAACTGCACTCTTGCACACTGTTTCTACGGATCTATCGGAATATGGGGAATTAAAAGTATTCTTACTTAAGCTATTCTGGATGTAATTTGGCCATACTTATTGATGATTTGAACGTCAATATATCGCTATTAATAGACCTATATTTAAATATCTTTCACCTTGGCCGCTGATGTATATTATGCAGTCTGTTAAGTTTTGTCTGTAGGTTACTCTTTGCATTATTTGATTTTCGAATGTCGATTGTTTTCTTAGTAGGCCCTAGGTAAAATGGCATCCTGCAGAAGCATTAATAAATTGTACCTTTGAATTGATATCTTCTCCTTATAGAAAATAAGATAAGAATCTGCGATACACCGGTGAGTGTAATACTAACAATTGGCGACCAGTAACAAGACGCTTTTACGGCACGTAAAATAACATTAAACGAAGCATCATGGACCGATTAGTGCGTCAGAGAAGAGCTTTTCGAGCGGCGTTTACGAGAGCTTTAAATAAGTTGAAAGCTGCAATGGAAGCATCGCAGATGGATATGATTGATGTGCAAGTCTCTTTTACTGTGCTTGAAGAAAGAGGCGCGGAACTGCAAGAATCAGATGCAAAAATAATGGACTTGATGCTAGATGACGACGAGGTTGATTTTGATAATGAAATGGAGGTGGCAGAAGATTATCGCAGTAAGTTTCTTGATATGAAGGTAAGAACGTCACAGATACTCGTTAATTATGACTGTGATGGAAGTGTTCCCAGTGCTAATCATCAACAAGAAAGAAAGTTTAAGTTGCCCAAACTGGAATTAAGAAAATTTGGAGGTGATGTAAGGGAATGGTTGTCCTTCTGGAGCCAGTTTCAAAAGATTGATCAAGATGTTGATATTGCACCTGAGGACAAATTCCAATACCTAATTCAATCTACTACACAGGGATCAAGAGCAAGAGAAGTTGTGGATAGCCTTCCTCCTACAGCTGAAAACTACTCCAAAGCAGTGACTAGTCTGAAATTGAGGTTCGGAAGGGACGACTTGTTAGTTGAGGTGTATGTTAGAGAAGTTTTGAAGCTAATTTTGTCTACCCATCAATCAAAGGAATCAATAGTTTTGGCTTCACTGTATGTTAAACTTGAAACATATTTGAGAGCTCTTGAAACACTAGGTGTCACGACAGATAAATGTTCTGCTATGCTATTCCCTTTAATAGAGTCATGCTTCCCTGAAGAGTTTTTGAAAGCATGGCATAGAAGTGCTAGTAGGGGGAGATGAAGGATGCTAAAGAAAGATTCAGCAACTTGATGGCGTTTCTGAGAACAGAAGTAGAAGGGGAAAAAGAATTACACTTGCTCTGACTGGTTTTGGTTTAGGACGCTGTGAAGCTAAAACTAGTGTCAATAAGAGATCAATTCACAAATTCTACCCTAAAGAGAGCGTACCTATAGCAGCCGGATTATTGTCAACTGGAGATGTTAAAGAAGCGAAGAAGACTTGTATATTTTGTGACAAGTCTCATAATAGTTCTGACTGTTTCACAGATCAAAGCATGAATGTAGCAGAGAAGCAGAAAATACTGAAACAGAGAGGTTGTTGATTTTCTTGTTTAAAGCCAGGGCATGTAACTAAAAAGTGTCGAGCTGTTTTAAGATGTTGTGTGTGTGGAAAACATCATGTGACTTTGATGTGTGAGGAATTGAAGCCTCATAGTGACACAACAACCAAGTCAGATTTTGGAAATGTAGCATTGGCGAATTTCTTTCATAGTCCCAAAATTTTCTTACAAACTTTGAGGGTAAAGATAGCATCTGACTGTCAAAAATCTTGTGTACGGGCTCTCATTGACACAGGATCTCAGAAGTCATATATATTGAAGGATATTGCGAAAGAAATGCAGTATATACCTCAACGGGAAGAAACTGTAATCCATTCATTGTTTGGAGGAATAAATACTGAAAGTTGCAAACATCATTGCTACCAGATAAGGCTAGGTAACCTTAGCGGAGGTTTCTCTTGCAACTTTACGGCCTTAGATCAGCCTGTTATTTGTCAAGAGATTCCTTCCGTTGAAAATGGACCATGGATGACAAAATTAAAGAAGAAAGACATTTCACTGACGGATGTTGGCTGCACTGATGACCCGATAGCAGTTCTTATAGGAGCAGACGTTGCAGGAAGATTACTAACAGGTCGTCGTGAAGAGTTAGCATCAGGCCTTGTTGCCATTGAAACTCGTCTAGGTTGGACCTTAATGGGGAAAGTGCCCGGTGGATCGAGAGCTAAGAATACTACTATGATGGTGAATTCTCTGTTTGTTAAAGGCGATTGCATATCAGACTTATCGAGCTTAGATGTACTTGGAATTACAGATCCTGTGGAGAAAAAATGCAAAGTAGAGTTGGCTGCTTCAACAAAGAAACACTTCCTGGATACAGTGTGTGTTAATTCAGGAGATCGTTACGAAGTAAAGTCAAGTCCTTGGGTAGAAGGACACTCCACATTACCAAGCAATTACAACATTGCAAAGAAAAGGCTGAAATCAACAGTGCATAAATTAAAGCCTGATGGTTGTTACGAGGCTTACCACCAGGTGGAAGTGGAAGCTCAAAGACTAATGGCTGTTCGGAAATTTGATTTGAGGGGATGGGAGTATACGATACCTACGGAGATATTAGCAGCGAGCCCTGTTGAAACATCACATGTTTTAGGACTTACCTGGAATCGTTGTACAGATACACTGCAGATAGATCCTAAATGTTTTAAGGATATTCACATAGAAGTGATAACGAAAAGAGTGATTCTTTCTGTTGCTCAGCGTATATATGATTCTATAGGATTTTCGTGTCCAGTATCTCTTTGTCCCAAGATCTTATTGCAACAAACTTGGGAATCCAAAGTGGCGTGGGATGCTGAGGTTGATGAACACATCAAACAGAAGTTTAAAGACTGGCTCAATGATTTAAAGTATGTAGATTGTGTTCAAGTTCCTAGATGGATAACAGGTGGGATTGTACATATTGGTGAATGTAGCGTGCACATGTTTTGTGATGCTAGTCAGGCTGCTTTTGCACCAGCAGTATTTATTCGAGTTCAAACGAGTCTTGGAGTATCCATACAGTTAGTGCAAGCCAAATCTCGGGTGGCATCTGTAAAGAAAATTACTATTCCCCGACTTGAGCTGCTAGCTGCTACAATAGGGGCTAGGTTATGTGCTTTTGTGGTTAAGGATATTTCAATCCCAGACATGACTATCTATTATTGGAGTGACTCCTCCACTGTCCTGTCTTGGATTCATAGAAATGAAGAGCGGGGAGTATGTGTCTACAATCGAGTAGCGGAAATTAGGAGATTGACTGGACAAGGGCAATGGCGACATCTACCTGGTAGTATGAATCCAGCAGATCTCCCATCCAGAGGTTGTTCAGGACAACATTTGCTCGAGTCCAGATGGTGGGAGGGCACTGTTTGGCTTGTACAACCATCTACTATGTGGACTAGTGCCAGGCCCATCTCTGATGAAGAAGAGGTAAGAAATGAAAAGAAAAAACGTGTGACTTCTTCTGTAACCTGTACCAACAAGGATGAACCAATCAATGTGATGTGGTGGTATGAGTGTTTTTCACGATATCGGAAGGTGATACTCATGATAGCTTGGATATGCCGTTTCGTGAACAATTATTGTAAGAAAGACAATCACAAAAGGCTGAGAGATCTTTCAGTATCCGAAATTAATGATGCTGAAAAGATAGTGCTGAAATATATTCATCGAGAAGCCAATGTTGATGTTGTGAGTCCTCGCATTTCATCTTTAAGACCCTACACAGATGAAGATGGAATTGTACGGATGAAAACCAAGATTACGCAAAGAAAAGACAGAATTAACTTCAGATATCCTATTATTTTGCCTGCAAATCATGAAGTTGTAAAGATGATGATCCTAGAGAAGCACGAAGAGATGTGCCATGTAGGTGCGGAAGGATTATTGAGTGCTCTTAGAGAGAATTTTTGGATACTTGGAGGACGTAGGACTGTGTTGAGTTGTCCTGCAACTCAAGGTGGGAGGATGCTAAGTTTTGTCTTTAGGTTACTCTTTGCATTATTTGATTTTCGAATGTCGATTGTTTTCTTAGTAGGCCCTAGGTAAAATGGCATCCTGCAGAAGTATTAATAAATTGTACCTTTGAATTGATATCTTCCCCTTATAGAAAATAAGATAAGAATCTGCGATACACCGGTGAGTGTAATACTAACACAGTCTCTTCCAGTGTTACATCCCAGGGATTGAAATTCTCCAACAACCCTTTTGCCTCATATGCCTCTCTAAGTAATTAAAATTCCTGATTGTTGTTGTTTGAGTCTTCAGTTTTTTAAATGGTTTGATGCAGATCTCCATGGCTCCCTCTCTTGAGCTAATCGTTTCACCTCTACATAGATACCACACCCTACATCCGAAGCAATCTGTTTAACCCTGGTTTACCCCTACAGTTCTTGTCCTCGACCCTCCCATCCACAACTAAGCTTGCTATTCCTGGGTGTCTTAATATGTGTCATACCCTCCTATCTCTTCTCTTCAATAGCAGTCGCCAGAAACATCTCTCCTCTCTCACTCGTCTTAATACCTCTTCATTTGTTACCCTATCTACCCATCTGATCATCATTCTCCTGTATCACCACATTTCAAAAGCGTCAATTCTCTTCTTTTCTGCTGCACCATTAGTCCATTAGTACAACTCAGCAACTTTTCTAGGTTAAAGCCGTGCTTTGTGAAGGGATTCAATGGCCGTGAAAGAGAAAATACCAACTTTATTGAAATAAGTTTACCCAATTCCTCAGTAAGAGTAATTAAGAAAAAATAATAATTTAACGTGACAGCTGGTAGAATACGACACATTCGTCTGTGAATATGGGTTGCTGATCATGGTAAAAAACGAAAAAGGGTAGATCAATATTGGCAAACAGAAATATTCAGTTAACAAAAAAACAAATTTATAAAGAAAATGAAAGCATACCGTGCAAAATAGAAAGCATCTTAACATTGTAAATTAGAGTAAAGATCTGAAAGCTCGCTTTCAATAATCAGCACAAAGAGTATAAAATTAGACTCAAAATGACGATCCTATCCGACCCCAAACACCACCTCTATAAATAAAATCTATCTCATTTTACGCGTATCAAAGCGAGGAGCAATGTTCGTTGTTTCCACTTCTGTGAAGTGGGAACCGTACCCCGCGTTTTAAGGCCCTAAAACGAACGGTTTTCGAGATATTGTCAGAAAACTATCCTCGGTCTGCGAAATTTCAGCGGTTGCCATAGTAACGTTGATCTGTTTCTCAGAGGGAACACAGTTATTTGGGAATATCTCCGAAACCGTTCATTTTAGAAACTTAAAAAGTGTGTTTCGGGGCCCATACAGGACCTCCGAGTATTGTTTCTCGTATCTGGCGGCTTAAAATGAGCTAAATCCGATCTTTGTACCGACTGTCCTTGCTCAGTGCCAAGGGGACGAAAAAGTCACTTACAAATTGAATTTTCAAAAAACGTTTCTTAGTGAGCCTCGACATACTCGGGTCAACCAACATGAAACATTTCAGCTTTCTAGCTCTAGTTGTTTGAACCCTGCGGTGATGAGGCAATTTTGGATTATATAATAGATTTGGCTTAAACCATGGCAAATGTTTAAACTTAATGACAAATTTTGGGATCTTTACGAAGAGGGATGCAACTTTCCCCTCCCCCTCACCCCTTCTGCTCCGATCGGCATCCCTGTTGTAAACTATTAAATATACACCCAAAACAACAAAACGGTACATTTCCTTCCCTACATGGTAAATCATACAATAATGGATACTCTTACGACTCTCTGACTTCCCTGTTTGCTTGCATCTTTTAAAACGCTTCGTACTTCCCTGCATAAGAACTTGTAGAAAAGAATGTCTTGTCGGGGATACATTTTTGACTCTAATTTGCTTCCTTCTCCGCATGTTGCCGTTAGCGATAAGGTTTACACTTTTCTGTGTTAAACACTAAAACGAAACAAACAACACATAACTAAGAGCTTGTGTTCTTATAGCAACGTATAGATGATGCTACTGACCTAGTATACACAGATGAACAAACAACACATAACAAAGAGCTTGTGTACTAATAGCAACGTATAGATGACGCTACTGACCTAGTATACACAGATCAACAAACAACACGTAACTAAGAGCTTGTGTTCTTATAGCAACGTATAGATGACGCTACTGACTTAGTGTACACAGATGAACAAACAACACGTAATTAAGAGCTCGTGTTCCTATAGCAACGTATAGATGACACTACTGACCTAGTATACACAGATGAACAAACAACACGTAACAAAGAGCTCGTGTTCTTATAGCAACGTATAGATGACGCTACTGACCTAGTATACACAGATGAACAAACAACACATAACTAAGAGCTTGTGTTCTAATAGCAACGTACAGATGACGCTACTGACCTAGTATACACAGATGAACAAACAACACGTAACTAAGAGCTTGTGTTCTTATAGCAACGTATAGATGACTCTACTGACCTAGTATACACAGATGAACAAACAACACGTAACTATGAGCTTGTGTTCTTATAGCAACGTATAGATGACGCTACTGACCTAGTATACACAGATGAACAAACAACACGTAACTAAGAGCTTGTGTTCTTATAGCAACGTATAGATGACGCTACTGACCTAGTATACACAGAAGAACAAACAACACGTAACTAAGAGCTTGTGTTCTTATAGCAACGTATAGATGACACTACTGACCTAGTATACACAGATGAACAAACAACACGTAACTAAGAGCTTGTGTTCTTATAGCAACGTATAGATGACGCTACTGACCTAGTATACACAGATGAACAAACAACACGTAAATAAGAGCTTGTGTTCTTATAGCAACTTATAGATGACACTACTGACCTAGTATACACAGATGAACAAACAACACGTAACTAAGAGCTCGTGTTCTTATAGCAACGTATAGATGACGCTTCTGACCTAGTATACACACATGAACAAACAACACGTAACTAAGAGCTCGTGTTCTTTTAGCAACGTATAGATGACACTACTGACCTAGTATACACAGATGAACAAACCACACGTAACTAAGAGCTCGTGTTCTTATAGCAACTTATAGATGATACTACTGACCTAGTATACACAGATGAACAAACAACACGTAACTAAGAGCTCATGTTCTTATAGCAACGTATAGATGACGCTACTGACCAAGTATACACAGATGAACAAACAACACGTAACTAAGAGCTTGTGTTTTTATAGCAACGTATAGATGACACTACTGACCTAGTATACACAGATGAACAAACAACACGTAACTAAGAGCTCGTGTTCTTATAGCAACGTATAGATGACGCTACTGACCTAGTATACACAGATGGACAAACAACACGTAACGAAGAGCTCGTGTTCTTATAGCAACGTATAGATGACACTACTGACCTAGTATACACAGATGAACAAACAACACGTAACTAAGAGCTCGTGTTCTTATAGCAACGTATAGATGACAATACTGACCTAGTATACACGAACAAACAACATGTAACTAAGAGCTCGTGTTCTTATAGCAACGTATAGATGACGCTACTGACCTAGTATACACAGATAAACAAACAACACGTAACTAAGAGCTCGTGTTCTTATAGCAACGTATAGATGACACTACTGACCTAGTATACACAGATGAACAAACAACACGTAACTAAGAGCTCGTGTTCTTATAGCAACGTATAGATGACACTACTGACCTAGTATACACAGATGAACAAACAATACGTAACTAAGAGCTCGTGTTCTTATAGCAACGTATAGATGACACTACTGACCTAGTATACACAGATGAACAAACAACACGTAACTAAGAGCTCGTGTTCTTATAGCAACGTATAGATGACACTACTGACCTAGTATACACAGATGAACAAACAACACGTAACTAAGAGCTCGTGTTCATATAGCAACGTATAGATGACACTACTGACCTAGTATACACAGATGAACAAACAACACGTAACTAAGAGCTCGTGTTCTTATAGCAACGTATGGATGACACTACTGACCTAGTATACACAGATGAACAAACAACACGTAACTAAGAGCTCGTGTTCTTATAGCAACGTATAGATGACACTACTGACCCAGTATACACAGATGAACAAACAACACGTAACTAAGAGCTTGTGTTCTTATAGCAACTTATAGATGACACTACTGACCTAGTATACACAGATGAACAAATAACACGTAACTAAGAGCTCGTGTTCTTATAGCAACGTATAGATGACACTACTGACGTAGTATACACAGATGAACAAACAACACGTACCTAAGAGCTTGTGTTTTTATAGCAACGTATAGATGACACTACTGACCTAGTATACACAGATGAACAAACAACACGTAACTAAGAGCTTGTGTTTTTATAGCAACGTATAGATGACACTACTGACCTAGTATACACAGATGAACAAACAACACGTACCTAAGAGCTTGTGTTTTTATGGCAACGTATAGATGACGCTACTGACCTAGTACACACAGATGAACAAACAACACGTAACTAAGAGCTTGTGTTCTTATAGCAACTTACAGATGACACTACTGACCTAGTATACACAGATGAACAAACAACACGTAACTAAGAGCTTGTGTTCTTATAGCAACACATAGATGACGCTACTGACCTAGTGTACACAGATGAACAAACAACACGTAACTAAGAGCTTGTGTTCTTATAGCAACGTATAGATGACGCTACTGACCTAGTGTACACAGATGAACAAACAACTGCTAATTAAGAGCTTGTGTTCTTATAGCAACGTATAGATGACGCTACTGACTTAGTGAACACAGATGAACAAAAAACACGTAACTAAGAGCTTGTGTTCTTATAGCAACACATAGATGACGCTACTGACCTAGTGTACACAGATGAACAAACAGCACGTAACTAAGAGCATGTGTTCTTATAGCAACGTATAGATGACGCTACTGACCTAGTGTACACAGATGAACAAACAACTCGTAACTAAGAGCTCGTGTTCTTATAGCAACGTATAGGTGACGCTACTGACCTAATGTACACAGATGAACAAACAACACGTAACTAAGAGCTTGTGTTCTTATAGCAACACATAGATGACGCTACTAACCTAGTGTACACAGATGAACAAACAACACGTAACTAAGTGCTTGTGTTCATATAGCAACGTATAGATGACGCTACTGACCTTGTACACACAGATGAACAAACAACACGTAACTAAGAGCTTGTGTTCTTATAGCAACGTATAGGTGACGCTACTGACCTAGTGTACACAGATGAACAAACAACACGTAACTAAGAGCTTGTGTTCTTATAGCAACACATAGATGACGCTACTGACCTTGTGTACACAGATGAACAAAAAAACGTAACTAAGAGCATGTGTTCTTATAGCAACTTATAGATGACACTACTGACTTAGTGTACACAGATGAACAAACAACACGAAACTAAGAGCTTGTGTTCTTATAGCAACGTATATATGAAACTACTGACCTAGTATACACAGATGAACAAACAACACGTAACTAAGAGCTCGTGTTCTTATAGCAACGTACAGATGACACTACTGACCTAGTATACACAGATGAACAAACAACACGTAACTAAGAGCTTGTGTTCTTATAGCAACTTATAGATGACGCTACTGACTTAGTGTACACCGATGAACAAACAACACGTAACTAGGAGCTTGTGTTCTTATAGCAACTTATAGATGACACTACTGACTTAGTGTACACAGATGAACCAACAACACGAAACTAAGAGCTTGTGTTCTTATAGCAACGTATAGATGACGCTACTGACTTAGTATACACAGATGAACAAACAACACGTAACTAAGAGCTTGTGTTCTTATAGCAACTTATATATGACGCTACTGACCTAGTGTACACCGATGAACAAACAACACGTAACTAAGAGCTTGTGTTCTTATAGCAACTTATAGATGACACTACTGACTTAGTATACACAGATGAACAAACAACGCGTAACTAAGAGCTTGTGTTCTTATATCAACGTATAGAGACGCTACTGACTTAGTATACACAGATGAACAAACAACACGTAACTAAGAGCTTGTGTTCTTATAGCAACTTATAGATGACGCTACTGACCTAGTGTACACCGATGAACAAACAACACGTAACTAAGAGCTTGTGTTCTTATAGCAACTTATAGATGACACTACTGACTTAGTGTACACAGATGAACACACAACACGTAACTAAGAGCTTGTGTTCTTATAGCAACGTACAGATGACTCTACTGACCTAGTATACATAGATGAACAAACAACACGTACCTAAGAACTTGTGTTTTTATAGCAACGTTTAGATGACTCTACTGACCTATTATACACAGATGAACAAACAACACGTAACTAAGAGCTTGTGTTTTTATAGCACGTATAGATGACGCTACTGACCTTGTGTACACAGATGAACAAACAACACGTACCTAAGAGCTTGTGTTTTTATAGCAACGTATAGATGACGCTACTGACCTAGTATACACAGATGAACAAACAACACGTAACTAAGAGCTTGTGTTCTTATAGCAACGTATAGATGACGCTACTGACTTAGTGTACACAGATGAACAAACAACACGTACCTAAGAGCTTGTGTTTTTATAGCAACGTATAGAGACGCTACTGAGCGAGTACACACAGATGAACAAAAAACATGTACCTAAGAGCTTGTGTTTTTATAGCAACGTATAGATGACACTACTGACCTGGTATACACAGATGAACAAACAACACGTAACTAAGAGCTTGTGTTTTTATAGCAACGTATAGATGATGCTACTGACCTAGTACACACAGATGAACAAACAACACGTACCTAAGAGCTTGTGTTTTTATAGCAACGTATTGGTGAGAATACTGACCTAGTATACACAGATGAACAAACAACACGTAACTAAGAGCTTGTGTTTTTATAGCAACGTATAGATGACACTACTGACCTAGTATACACAGATGAACCAACAACACGTACCTAAGAGCTTGTGTTTTTATAGCAACGTATAGATGACGCTACTGACCTAGTACACACAGATGAACAAACAACACGTAACTAAGAGCTTGTGTCCTTATAGGAACGTATAGATGACACTACTGACCTAGTATACACAGATGAACAAACAACACGTACCTAAGAGCTTGTGTTTTTATGGCAACGTATAGATGACACTCCTGACCTAGTATACACAGATGAACAAACAACACATAACTAAGGGCTTGTGTTTTTATAGCAACGTATAGATGACGCTACTGACCTAGTACACACAGATGAACAAGCAACACGTAACTAAGAGCTTGTGTTATTATAGCAACTTATAGATGACACTACTGACCTAGTATACACAGATGAACAAACAACACGTAACTAAGAGCCTGTGTTCTTATAGCAACACATAGATGACGCTACTGACCTAGTGTACACAGATGAACAAACAACACGTAACTAAGAGCTTGTGTTCTTATAGCAACGTATAGATGACGCTACTGACCTAGTGTACACAAATGAACAAACAACTGCTAATTAAGAGCTTGTGTTCTTATAGCAACGTATAGATGACGCTACTGACTTAGTGTACACAGATGAACAAACAACACGTAACTAAGAGCTTGTGTTCTTATAGCAACACATAGATGACGCTACTGACCTAGTGTACACAGATGAACAAACAACACGTAACTAAGAGCTTGTGTTCTTATAGCAACGTATAGATGATGCTACTGACCTAGTGTACACAGATGAACGAACAACACGTAACTAAGAGCTCGTGTTCTTATAGCAACGTATAGGTGACGCTACTGACCTAGTGTACACAGATGAACAAACAACACGTAACTAAGAGCTTGTGTTCTTATAGCAACACATAGATGACGCTACAAACCTAGTGTACACAGATGAACAAACAACACGTAAGTAAGAGCTTGTGTTCTTATAGCAACGTATAGATGACGCTACTGACCTAGTACACACAGATGAACAAACAACACGTAACTAAGAGCTTGTGTTCTTATAGCAACGTATAGGTGACGCTACTGACCTAGTGTACACAGATGAACAAACAACTGCTAATTAATAGCTTGTGTTCTTATAGCAACACATAGATGACGCTACTGACCTAGTGTACACAGATGAACAAAAAAACGTAACTAAGAGCTTGTGTTCTTATAGCAACTTGTGGATGACACTATTGACTTAGTGTACACAGATGAACAAACAACACGAAACTAAGAGCTTGTGTTCTTATAGCAACGTATATATGACAATACTGACCTAGTATACACAGATGAACAAACAACACGTAACTAAGAGCTCGTGTTCTTATAGCAACGTACAGATGACACTACTGACCTAGTATACACAGATGAACAAACAACACGTAACTAAGAGCTTGTGTTCTTATAGCAACTTATAGATGACGCTACTGACCTAGTGTACACCGATGAACAAACAACACGTAACTAAGAGCTTGTGTTCTTATAGTAACTTATAGATGACACTACTGACTTAGTGTACACAGATGAACAAACAACACGTAACTAAGAGCTTGTGTTCTTATAGCAACGTATAGATGACGCTACTGACTTAGTATACACAGATGAACAAACAACACGTAACTAAGAGCTTGTGTTCTTATAGCAACTTATAAATGACGCTACTGACCTAGTGTACACCGATGAACAAACAACACGTAACTAAGAGCTTGTGTTCTTACAGCAACTTATAGATGACACTACTGACTTAGTATACACAGATGAACAAACAACACGTAACTAAGAGCTTGTGTTCTTGTAGCAACGTATAGAAGACGCTACTGACTTAGTATACACAGATGAACAAGGAACACGTAACTAAGAGCTTGTGTTCTTATAGCAACTTATAGATTACGCTACTGACCTAGTGTACACCGATGAACAAACAACACGTAACTAAGAGCTTGTGTTCTTATAGCAACTTATAGATGACACTACTGACTTAGTGTACACAGATGAACAAACAACACGTAACTAAGAGCTTGTGTTCTTATAGCAACGTATAGATGCCTCTACTGACCTAGTATACATAGATGAACAAACAACACGTAACTAAGAGCTTGTGTTCTTATAGCAACGTATAGATGACGCTACTGACTTAGTGTACACAGATGAACAAACAACACGTAACTAAGAGCTTTTGTTTTTATAACAACGTACAGATGACACTACTGACCTACTATACACAGATGAACAAACAACACGTACCTAAGAACTTGTGTTTTTATAGCAACGTATAGATGACACTACTGACCTAGTATACACAGATGAACAAACAACACGTAACTAAGAGCTTGTGTTTTTATAGCAACGTATAGATGACGCTACTGACCTAGTGTACACAGATGAACAAACAACTCGTACCTAAGAGCTTGTGTCTTTATAGCAACGTATAGATGACGCTACTGACCTAGTATACACAGATGAACAAACAACACGTAACTAAGAGCTTGTGTTCTTATAGCAACGTATAGATGACGCTTCTGACTTAGTGTACACAGATGAACAAACAACACGTACCTAAGAGCTTGTGTTTTTATAGCAACGTATAGAGACGCTACTGACCGAGTACACACAGATGAACAAACAACACGTAACTAAGAGCTTGTGTTCTTATAGCAACGTATAGATCACGCTACTGACTTAGTGTACACAGATGAACAAACAACACGTAACTAAGAGCTTGTGTTCTTATAGCAACGTATAGATGACGCTACTGACCTAGTACACACAGATGAACAAACAACACGTACCTAAGAGCTTGTGTTCTAATAGCAACGTATAGATGACGCTACTGACCTAGTACACACAGGTGAACAAACAACACGTACCTAAGAGCTTGTGTTCTAATAGCAACGCATAGATGACGCTACTGACCTAGTACACACAGCTGAACAAACAACACGTACCTAAGAGCTTGTGTTCTAATAGCAACGTATAGATGACGCTACTGACCTAGTACACACAGGTGAACAAACAACACGTACCTAAGAGCTTGTGTTCTAATAGCAACGCATAGATGACGCTACTGACCTAGTACATACAGCTGAACAAACAACACGTACCTAAGAGCTTGTGTTCTAATAGCAACGTATAGATGACGCTACTGACCTAGTACACAGAGATGAACAAACAACACGTACCTAAGAGCGTGTGTTCTAATAGCAACGTATAGATGACGCTACTGACCTAGTACACACAGATGAACAAACAACACGTACCTAAGAGCTTGTGTTCTAATAGCAACGTATAGATGACGCTACTGACCTAGTACACACAGATGAACAAACAACACGTAGCTAAGAGCTTGTGTTCTAATAGCAACGTATAGATGACGCTACTGACCTAGTACACACAGATGAACAAACAACACGTACCTAAGAGCTTGTGTTCCAATAGGAACGTATAGATGACGCTACTGACCTAGTACACACAGATGAACAAACAACACGTAACTAAGAGCTTGTGTTTTTATAACAACGTATAGATGACGCTACTGACCTAGTACACACAGATGAACAAACAACACGTAACTAAGAGTTTGTGTTCTAATAGCAACGCATAGATGACGGTACTGACTTAGTACACACAGCTGAGCAAACAACACGTACCTAAGAGCTTGTGTTCTAATAGCAACGTATAGATGACGCTACTGACCTAGTACACACAGATGAACAAACAACACGTACCTAAGAGCTTGTGTTCTAATAGCAACGTATAGATGACGCTACTGACCTAGTACACACAGATGAACAAACAACACGTACCTAAGAGCTTGTGTTCTAATAGCAACGTATAGATGACGCTACTGACATAGTACACACAGATGATCAAACAACACGTACCTAAGAGCTTGCGGTCCAGGTTCGATTCCCGGTCAATGCATGTGAGATTTTCGAAGTGAAATGCCATGTCCTGTGGTTCGGATTCCACGTAAAAAGGAGGTACCGTGGCTCATAATCACAAGATTCACGGTCACGTAAAACAACAATCTTCCTTCCCTTTTCCTAAGAGCTTGTGTTCTAATAGCAACGTATAGATGACGCTACTGACCTAGTACACACAGATGAACAAACAACACGTACCTAAGAGCTTGTGTTCTAATAGCAACGTATAGATGACGCTACTGACCTAGTACACACAGATGAACAAACAACACGTAACTAAGAGCTCGTGTTCTTATAGCAACGTATAGATGACACTACTGACCTAGTATACACAGATGAACAAACAACACTTAACTAAGAGCTCGTGTTCTTATAGCAACGTATAGATGACACTTCTGACCTAGTATACACAGATGAACAAACAACACGTAACTTAGAGCTCGTGTTCTTATAGCAACGTATAGATGACACTTTATTTATTCGTATCAGAAGCAATACATCATGTAAAATTAGCATAGATAACTTAAAAAAAAATAAAAAACACACTAAACGTACTTTCAAAATAACAATTAAATTACATCGCACCAAAATTTGGCAAGATCTCGTCCATTTTGTGTGGCCTGAACTACATCCTGCATAGTGCAAATGAGAGGGCAGGAGTTGCAATGGAGAAGGTGCACCATGGTTTGTTCTTCTCCGCAGGCGCAAAAGGTTGACTCATCTGAAAGGCCCCACTTCTTCATATTGGTCTTAGATCGACCGACCCCAGACCGCAGCCTGTTCAGACTCTTCCATGTAGGCCACGACTCTTCATAACCGGCAGGAAGGGTTTCAGATGGAACCATCCATCCGTTGAGATTATGGTTTCTGCATCTCCAGGAAGTTAGCCTTGATGATTGAGGTGAACCCGACAGGCACTCAGTAGAGTGTAAGAAACTTCGCCTAGATTTCAATCGTTGTTGAGCAGGTTGATAATTATGTAGAGGATGTGTCTGGGAAACTTCTACTTTAAATTTTTCATGTTTGGCAGCTACTTCACGTCTAACATCTGGGGGAGCAATGCCAGCCAAGCAATATAACTTGTCACAAGGTGTAGATCCTAGGCAACCAGTTATAAGCCGACAAGTTTCATTTAAAGCAATATCTACCTGTTTGGCATGACATGATCTATACCAAACAGGGCATGCATATTCAGCTGCAGAGTAGCTCAGTGCTAAAGCAGTAGTTCTCGTTGTTTGAGCTTGCATTCCCCAGTTGGTACCACATAACTTGCGAAGAATGGAATTTCGCGTAGATACTTTGAGCTTCGTGTTAACACAATGTTGTTCATACGTGAGTGCACGATCCAGAGTTACCCTAGATATTTAGGTGTAGAGCAATGATCCAAAAGAGCACCCTCCCAGAAAATCTTCAGATGACACTACTGACCTAGTATACACAGATGAACAAACAACACGTAACTAAGAGCTCGTGTTCTTATAGCAACGTATAGATGACACTACTGACCTAGTATACACAGATGAACAAACAACACGTAACTAAGAGCTCGTGTTCTTATAGCAACGTATAGATGACACTACTGACCTAGTATACACAGATGAACAAACAACACGTACCTAAGAGTTTGTGTTTTTATAGCAACGTATTGTACAGCCTCCCAGGGGTATGCACCCCTTGGAGACCATCCCCCCATCATCTGTCCAAAGCTCCTAACTGGCAACCCTTGGAAAGCCAGACAAACATCCATCAACGCCGCAAGGACAGCTTGCCACTCTAGAAAGCAGCTCACTCCTTGCACAATTATTACACACAGCGACATATTATTAACTGGGGCAGCTATGCCATCACATTGCTGACAGCATAGCGCCGAAGAGTATAAGAAGGCGTCTTAATCAGGTCAAGGGATCTCTCCATTATCAGTCTCTCAGTGGTACGCCGAAGGCTACGTTGGTGTCATCAGAGGTGAGTCAGTCGTGTTCAGAGTTCCTACTTTTGTAACCTTATCCCACAGCTTGTACTTGAACATTGTTACATTGTTACATTCCCCACAAGGGACTCATACTATAACATCACAGACCAATAAACACTTGGTCAACACTCTACACTCGCCTTACTGTTTATACGCCTCTTTACATCCCAACGCCCTTCCTTATTCCCGTCACGGTTAGACGTGACATACGGTAGTCTGATAGTGCTAGCTCAGATATCATTGTGTTCCTCGCGGCGGCCCGGCTGCTAGAGAGCAGCGCGTGCCACTTAGCTGATACAAGCACGTGCAGTTATATAATAAGCCAGTCAGCTGAGCGCCCAGCACAGTGACCCTTGCATTGGGTCCCATCCCCTAAAACACTACTACGTTATTTATAGGAGCGCCCCCTAGTTCCTAGCACACAACAACACTCTACACTGGTCAGCTCACCCTGCCAAGGGAAGCTACCCCTCTTTAGGCACAGCTCTATAAATCAACACAATAACTCTGTCTTTTAGATCCAACCACCCCCAAATAAGGGATCTAAAACACTGGTGGAGGCGGGGTACTACGCATAGAGTACAGGACTCAACCAACGAGCCCTCGTAGTTAAAACGACCCCTCCCGTATCGCAAAAAGCCAAGCAAATAGTGAAAAAATTTTCCCCAGACAAAAAACACCATTTTTGCTCCAAAACTAGCCACACAGGGGAAATTCTTACTAAACCAAACTCCCAGCCCCAGAAAGAATCACACAGATACGAAAATACACTGTCAAACACGCACAGATTTGTTATTTTTATTTTTTATTCGTATACACTTCAATCAGGATGGCGCCTCATGCAGAGATTGCAAACCATAGAGGCAATAGGGTTACGCCAACATTATTAACATTATTAATAAGATGCCAAAGGCATATACAGAGGCGACAGACACAAATACGGGCACTCCAAACAAAAGTCGGAGCAATACAGGGCAAACAGCCATACACTCCGTCAGAGGGCAGGACAACGCAATTAAGATACGCACACAAGCACTTGAGGAACATACATGAACACCTCAATAGAATCCATGTCCAAAGAAACAAAATATACGAACAATTAATCACCATACATGGTCCCGTAATAGACAATGCAACCCTCGAGAGAATGAGGGTGCACTACACAGGTTTACACGCCCAATACAGGGAGCTAATTCGCGTGCAAGCGCTTCTCCAACTAGCGGCCACAAAACTATACAGAGCACAGAAACATTAATACAGTAATTTGCAAACAGACCATAGGCCTCAATAGGCAGTACACCCAAATTTGGGACGAGTACCGTGAGCTCCAAGCCAACAAGGCCATTTTCGAGTTCATGGTAGGGCCACCAGCCCAGCCGAGAGAGGACATAAGCGTAGATACGCTAACTCAACAATTTGCGAGGATGTCCCTCTCGCCATGTACTGCCACACATGGGAAGGAGGTCACCATGGCCACAGTCCAGGAGACGGCCAGGTTAGGCTCCAAGAGGCTACAAGCACAAAGTTACACAAACACATGTCCTTCAGCTCCGGATCGGAAGGCAATTTTGCCAAACCGAGGGGCAGAGCCTAGAACAACCCCCTCGGAACAAAGGGACGAGAGGGAGTTGAAGCCAGGACTCTCAGACACACATAGCATGACAGGGAGACAACGGGACGTAACCACGTCATGGGCAGACGACATAGAACCCGTCCCACTACACATAAAGCCTACATACACCCACACAGATAGGCTAACGCAATGGCAGGAGTCTGCCGTGGCCACAGGCCGAAAAGCGGTCAGGCTACACGCCACCACATTGCTAGGCCAGACACAAGCCATTAAGCGACCTTTACCGCCAGTTCAAAGGGCAAATTTGCCAGAACGAAGGCAAACACCGGTATTAGTCCCTCAGGATGCACGATACACGCACGCACATTGGGACCAGACACTACCACACAGTACACGGGGATTAGGAAAAGTGTTATTACCTACCCCACAGAACAGATCGATCGAAAACACCCCCCCCCCGTAAAATCTACTAAAATAGCAAAGAGCGCGAATAAGTCCGCGAACACAGGTACACTTAGACCAACGGTCAAGCGATACGGTGAAAGCAAGCCCGGTCGCACTTTGCTACAAACTCCTCCGAAAAATAGCAGAGGGGCACCTCAGTGGATCCCAGGGGCTTACACCCTAGGGACGGGGCGACGGTATCCACCTGCCGAGCACTGACGCTCGAAATAGGATAACGGCTTTCACTAGGAATACAATATATTCCGACAGCACTTGCACCAATAGTATAGTACACATAAGTACTTTCACACGGGAGGAAACAAAATAATAGACAAACAGGTACTAACAAACATAAACTGCACATTTTTTTCTCTCTTTCTCTATCTGCCTTCTTTCACGTATATGCAGTGCAACTTGGCTAGATCAGAAGTGCATGATTCAAAATCCTTGTTTTTTTTGTTTGCCCCTGACATTTTTTCTCTCAGGCCGTCAATGATTATTGGTCGGAGTGGTTATCACCACAAATTGAATAACGTAAAGTTTCTAATATCCAAAGCCAAGTAGAAGCCCATCAGGTGAGCTACGCGGCTTAAAGCCGGAAAGAGATATTTTGAACATAGCTTAAGCATCAAATCACAGCATAGAGCTTAAGCGAGTCTTTCTAAGCAGAAATGACTAAACGTTCTATGTTCCGGTTCAACAGTTGGATAGATTCTCTTGTAGCGGGCAAGAGCCATAAGCGTGGCAAGAATTAAGAATCGCAAACTAGTTTTCAAAAATTTTGGTGAGGTGTGCTTTAACCAACTGAAAAGCCCAATTGCACACCGGGGCGAGACACTGTCATTTTGTTGAGTTATGCCGGAATATTTAGCACAATTTGTGTATAAATATATAATGGCTCAACGGACAATACATATTTTACTTTTGAAAAATATATATTCAATGCCAAGGTAAGGTTATAATTGCTTTGGAGTGGAGTTTCGACTCCCATAGTGCACTGGCTTTGCTCGTGACGTGGATACACATGTATCAAAAACGTCTTGCCATGGCCTTCCCAATGTGTACTAGACAGTGTCGGTAGAGTCCCCTGAGATGTAACCAGATTACTATAGTGCTAACGTCACCTACTAGGTGGATAGTACGATCAGGATCTACTTACCATTTTCAAGCATTTTTTTTTCATAGTGGTTACGACACAATTTTGGCAGACTATCGCTATCGGGCAACCCGCTTTAATCAGCATAAAGCAGGGTGCTAACGAGATACAGCATAATCTTTCTATTATTTTCTTTCAAAGTGCTCTCTTAATTCAGAGCGGGGCATGGAAAATTTTTTTTTTTGCCTCATGCATTCGGCCCGAGAAAGGAAGATGGCCAAGTTAGACTATATATATATTTAATACATAGGCATCCGTTACACATAACACTGCCTCTAACATGACTTTTGCTCACCGGCACATAGTCACCAAACACACGACTAGCGGCCCGGAGACACTCGTGCATAACGACATTGGGTACAATGGATAAGGAACATACTTGAACCACGTTACAGTAACACACAATTGGGGACACAAGGGTAGTTAGCAAGAGGTTCTTTTACAAGTACGGCCAATGCATGTGAGACTTTCGAAGTGAAATGCCATGGCCTGTGGTTTGGATTCCACGTAAAACGGAAGTCCCGTGGCGCATGATCTACAGATTAACGGTCATGTTAAACTACAAGTCTTTTTTTTACAATGCGAGAAGCACTGCTCGCAATTACTACAGACAGCAATCAAGTCCACACACACACACGTGCAGAAAACAAGGACGTGGGCTGAACATAAAACAAATGAAAGCCCACAACATCGTAATTCAACACCATCGAGTCAGCAGTCACACACCTCAATGGCCAAGACTGCTCGACACAGACGAACTAAGCCAGTTCCTAGTGAACAGGAATAAGCGCATCATTCACGTCCGATCCAAGGACCCTATAACTTCCAAAATTACACTACGAGGAGAGTTCAAAAATACGCAAACTCCTCACAGTAATGAGTACTTTCGTTTGCGCATAGCAGATACACAGTACATGTGCCATAATATATGCGGCACAGAGAGGGTCACACCAAGTCTTTACGGGCAACCGGGTCCGAACCCATGACCACACACCACACTCGTACCAAAAACTAACTATCCAACGGTATTTTTGGTACGCGAAACACAAGCAAAAACCACACTGGCGACGCCTCAAGCCCTGAAACACAACGCAGACATAGAACACAGAGAATGACATAAGGTCACGGGTTCCAATCCCAGTAAGAATTAGACACAAGGGAAAGCAATTATCCAGGCTGCCAACCACACCGAAATTGGCCCATACAAATACATGAACAGGGAATACTACATTTCCTCCCACCAAAAACCGGGCATAAAATTTCGAATTACACCAGACATAGAAAATACATTTCCCAAACACAGGTAGGAAAATTTCGCAAGACACAAGTCTTAGGAAACAATGGCCACACAACATCATTAGCTAATTAGGATGAATTGCTACATTAGTCCACCAGGAATCTAAAACAATGACCACACTTGCCTACGTGCAGGAAAGCACATGCCGGCGGATGACAAACAATAACATCCCAGCCTGACATTACACATACCAACTGCTGACTTGCAGACTAGTCATACTGCAATACTGCTGATGACAGGACACTATTGTTTACCGGCTTTGACAATGAAATCAAAAAAGCAAAACAATCATAACAACATACATTTTTTTAAACACTGCAAAAGCACTTGGCAATGGACAAGACGTTGACAGGCCACGGGCGCCTCCCACCCATACACGCGATACATATTACGACTTAGCCTGCAACAGACCAACCGTCCGCGTGGTGTAGCGGAACATAGTCACACACACGCACATGGACTCAACAATTAGGAGCAAAGACAGACAAGATCTCCCCCCTAATAACTTCTTTTATCGATCGTAAGGCATAGGAATCATTACAGATGACTAGGACATAGCCAGTCGCACTACGACCACTGGCCACATTTACACTACAAATGGCAGACCAGATTAGGTCGTGAAGCTTTACTATCCCAAGGCGCGGATAGAAAGCCAACATGGACCAAGGGAGGATGACAAACCATAGGTGGATAATCCGAGAGGGATTACCGACATACTACAGCAGGCTACCATGGTTAATACCCAATTCCCTTCCAATAACCCTCTCACGTCCAACATAAACCAACGCAGACACAGGAACACAACCAAAACAGCTACACTACATTACAGAGTACACACAAGGGGTTGATGGACTTCATGCGTCTAAACAGAAGGCATGCTACGCCTTGGATCACGATGCTACTACCTGAGTATTAGGGGTGGGTCGGCAAAAATTAAATAAGCATAATGCGCATCTCCAAATGAGAGATGAGGCCATAGATATATATACTAACCATTCTTTATTAATTAAACACTCCCGCATGACAGGAATATATTGGTATTATGCCCCACCCTACACCTATCCTTATATGAGTGCAGATGCCTCATATCCAGACACATGCATGACTATCCCATCCATGCACCAGGGATATTAATATCAAACCTGCATGGAATTTTCGTATCTTTGCAATCCCGGGAATTACCTCCCCAGTCCACTCACTATAGGAACATCCCAGCGCCATCACCGGTTCCAGGCCACCACTAACGTGGAACCCAAAGATGCATACCCCCTTCCTACCATACTTTAAGCCCACTCAACGAATAACTACCCCCAGATCCTAATAACAGGGTACCTGACATTACAGACCCTACTAACACCTCCATTAACATAAAGAGAGCATTATTGCTGGAAAGCTGACGTAGCAATGGTAGACCAGAAGTAGTCTATGTACTTAGAAGATCTACAACCCCACAACACTGGAAATAGTTTACATTTTACACAGAGATTAAACTGTTTACACAGGTTACGACCACATTTTTTTTTCTTACAAAGGAATCTGATACGCTCTGATTGATGACAACGGCGTAAGCCGAAGGTCTGAGGGACCACACTGGAGCAGAGCTGGGGAAGGCGATGTGGACCCTTACCCCAGTTGGCTCAACAGCGCAGCGACCTCACTTAACCTGACGGCTAGACCAAACAGACGAACCACGTGAGGTCAAAGCATTCGCGACCTGGCCGGGCAAGCTCTGGAATCCTAGGTGCGCATAAACCGCCCCTGGGAGGAAGGGATGCTACACCCACTTTGTGCCACGGTCGTCGAAGCCAAGACCTGCAGGGAGACTTTCTGAGAATGGCGGGAGAAATAGCTCACTCAGCGCCGGACTCGAGAGCTATCCCTAGAGACGACCCATATTATGACTAGACTGTTAGTTAAATTTACGTAAGTAGGACTTCCATGGCGGGGAGTCAGACTCCTATTCGTCAGGAGTGAAGCAGGATCCTAGGGTTCAGCAGGACCAATCCTAGATCCGACAAGTCCTTACCCCGCGAGGTGAAGGTGAAGACCACGACGTTAATCAATAATGAAGAATGAAATATGAATATATATATGGAATGTACGCGCTCATTCGGTCCTGCGCCCACGTAAATGGATGACAACGGCTCGCCAGAGATCTTAAATGAGTAGCATAGCGGGCACTCAAAGGGGTTCAGTGGGCCACCCCAGCAATGCCGACAATGGCGAAGAGATTCCTACAATGCGAAGAGCATACTACTACGGCCGATATAGGCGAATATTAATGCGACAAGCATACTACTACGGCCGATACAGGCCAAGATTACTGCGAAAAGCAGATTACGATTGCCGACAAAGGCGAAGAGAATATTATGCCATTGGACGACAATGTCCAATGCCCACATAAATGGCGATGCATCGGGCAGCCAATGGGCATTAAGAGAGGGGCATTGCGAGCGCCTCATAAGGGTTACGTGGGCGGCCCAGCTACGGCTACACACGCAATGGCAACGGCAAAGAAATGATAAGTACAGCGGGCGAAACGGTTTGCTTAGTGGCACCGTAAGCCGCCTGCGACTAGATTAGTACTAGTAATAGACGTCGACACCTAGAGTTAAGGGGGCGGAATCCAGCGGTTCTAGAGACAACCGGTGTTTCTGGGATCGTGCGGGTGGTGTCCTGGGGAAGTAAATTGCCCCAGGCGATCGCCCTGGTCGAAATTTAGCTGTAAGACGGTTGCATTTGACACGCAACCTAGGATTAAGCAAATTTATTCACCGCTGTTGCCAGGTATGGCACAGCACATTTCGGCAGTAGATTAAGGCAACCCTTTCGGCTTAGAAATAGCATTTTTTATTTAGAACATAATTAAGATAGATAGCATTAAGTAACGCCGTTCGGCGCCTGATGACCCAGAAACCCGGCATCAGGGTAAGTCCGACAACTCATGATAAGTCATGATAATTCGTTGTAAGATAGCATAAGCCTACATTTAAGGCAAATTTTTTTTTTATATATATATATAGATTACAGTAGAATATCGCGGCACTTGGTGACTAAAAATCCGTTACCAAGGTAAGTCCGACACCATTAGGCTAAGATAGGTTAACGTACGCTAACCTAGATTAAGTTAGACTTCGGTGGCGCTACACTTAGTTTACAAATTAAGCGCCACCAATGAAGGTTCTATATATACCTGTAATGCACTGCAATGTATTGTACTGTCCTATTCATGACTAATCCACTCTCACCCACACAGGAAAACCACGGAGCTACGAAGAGATGAACATTTTTATATGGATACATTTTTTGATTTACAGGTAACCAGGAGCATGGATATGTCTGTGATAAATATATTACCAAAATACACATACCTTCATCTATGTCATACACAAATACACTCCTCATCAATTTTAGTTGCACCCTTAAAGGTGACAACGCCAGCGGTCAGCGGTGGACAGCATACGTGGGATGATGACCATCGCTGAACGCAAACACATTTCAGCATACGCAAATGAAGCGTTACTTCAGGCTCAAAGGGCGACACAGAGTTTGTAAGTGCCGAACCTTCGACCCTAAGGTGGGATTCCGACCCACGACGGAAAACCACGAGGTTATATGATAAGTACAGGGAGAGAATAGTGGACTAGCCACTAAACCGCACCAGGAACGGCCGATTAGAAAACGGTAGTCGAGGCATGATGGTAAGGTGCGCACCAAGTATAAGAGGTATACAATAACTGGCCAGGTAACAGAGCTCTACAAGGTATATATGATAGTGATAATTGTAAAGTGTAAATTATTTTGTATTTTCTCGCCATGTCATACAATTGAAAGGTTCCACAAGGGTGGCCAACATACCTATACGTACAGGGTACCAACATGGCAACCATTATTTTTTTCTATGTTCATCATTATTACTATGTTTACTATGTTCAATTATAACTTGTCAGGAATATTACAAATTTAAGGATTACTATTATTATTATCGGGTCATATCTGTTACCATTATCAAGACCACCAACGTACATAATGTCTATGATTTGTTTTCTTTCATTTTTCTTTCTTCTAACTTCCCCATTTGTCAGGGTGTTCCGTTTCATCCCAAACCAATAAATGCACTTTGATTATATCCCTTAAATTATACCCTGGAACACTCATTTTTTTCTATTCTCTTCTATCTTTCTTATTGCAGGGAGCACTTTTTCACCAAAATAAAGCCAGACGACACAATTCCTCGTCTAGCTGGGTTTTTCCTCCCTGCACAAATATGTAACGGATAAGTAGCCAAACCATGTTTTTTTTCTTTTTTGAAACTAGCAATATGCCAACAATGTCAATTTTTTTCAATGTCAATTTTTTCTCGATGTCAAATTTTTCTCAATGTCAATTTTTTTTGTCAATTTCCATTTTTACAAATGTCAATGTCAAGTTTATATATATGTGTACATCCCATAACCCTCCCCTCTGAACACGGGCTGATCTCACACCTACACTCCGACACGACATCACCCATTCTATACGACGACGACGACGAGGAAGACACCACCAGGAGATACGAGGGGGCTTCAAGAACAGCTACATCAACATCCCAACCTCCAGTTCCGTTCCCGTTCGCGAGGACGCGAACAAATGGAGGAAGACGCTTGTACAGCCTCCCAGGGGTATGCACCCCTTGGAGACCATCCCCCCATCATCTGTCCAAATCTCCTAACTGGCAACCCTTGGAAAGCCAGACAAACATCCATCAACGCCGCAAGGACAGCTTGCCACTCTAGAAAGCAGCTCAATCCTTGCACAATTATTACACACAGCGACATATTATTAACTGGGGCAGCTATGCCATCACATTGCTGACAGCATAGCGCCGAAGAGTATAAGAAGGCGTCTTAATCAGGTCAAGGGATCTCTCCATTATCAGTCTCTCAGTGGTACGCCGAAGGCTACGTTGGTGTCATCAGAGGTGAGTCAGTCGTGTTCAGAGTTCCTACTTTTGTAACCTTATCCCACAGCTTGTACTTGAACATTGTTACATTGTTACATTCCCCACAAGGGACTCATACTATAACATCACAGACCAATAAACACTTGGTCAACACTCTACACTCGCCTTACTGTTTATAAGCCTCTTTACATCCCAACGCCCTTCCTTATTCCCGTCCCGGTTAGACGTGACATACGGTAGTCTGATAGTGCTAGCTCAGATATCATTGTGTTCCTCGCGGCGGCCCGGCTGCTAGAGAGCAGCGCGTGCCACTTAGCTGATACAAGCACGTGCAGTTATATAATAAGCCAGTCAGCTGAGCGACCAGCACAGTGACCCTTGCATTGGGTCCCATCCCCTAAAACACTACTACGTTATTTATAGGAGCGCCCCCTAGTTCCTAGCACACAACAACACTCTACACTGGTCAGCTCACCCTGCCAAGGGAAGCTACCCCTCTTTAGGCACAGCTCTATAAATCAACACAATAACTCTGTCTTTTAGATCCAACCACCCCCAAATAAGGGATCTAAAACAGTATAGATGACACTACTGACCTAGTATACACAGATGAACAAACAACACGTAACTAAGAGCTTGTGTTCTTATAGCAACACGTAGATTACGCTACTGACCTAGTGTACACAGATGAACAAACAACACGTAACTAAGAGCTCGTGTTCTTATAGCAACGTATAGATGACGCTACTGACCTAGTGTACACAGATGAACAAACAACTGCTAATTAAGAGCTTGTGTTCTTATAGCAACGTATAGATGACGCTACTGACTTAGTGTACACAGATGAACAAACAACACGTAACTAAGAGCTTGTGTTCTTATAGCAACACATAGATGACGCTACTGACCTAGTGTACACAGATGAACAAACAACACGTAACCAAGAGCATGTGTTCTTATAGCAACGTATAGATGACGCTACTGACCTAGTGTACACAGATGAACAAACAACTCGTAACTAAGATCTCGTGTTCTTATAGCAACGTATAGGTGACGCTACTGACCTAATGTATACAGATGAACAAACAACACGTAACTAAGAGCTTGTGTTCTTATAGCAACACATAGATGACGCTACTAACCTAGTGTACACAGATGAACAAACAACACGTAACTAAGAGCTTGTGTTCTTATAGCAACGTATAGATGACGCTACTGACCTAGTACACACATATGAACAAACAACACGTACCTAAGAGCTTGTGTTTTATAGCAACGTATTGATGAGAATACTGACCTAGTATACACAGATGAACAAACAACACGTAACTAAGAGCTTGTGTTTTTATAGCAACATATAGATGACGCTACTGACCTAGTACACACAGATGAACAAACAACACGTAACTAAGAGCTTGTGTTCTTATAGCAACTTATAGATGACACTACTGACCTAGTATACACAGATGAACAAACAACACGTAACTAAGAGCTTGTGTTCTTATAGCAACACATAGATGACGCTACTGAACTAGTGCACACAGATGAACAAACAACACGTAACTAAGAGCTTGTGTTCTTATAGCAACGTATAGATGACGCTACTGACCTAGTGTACACAGATGAACAACCAACTGCTAATTAAGAGCTTGTGTTCTTATAGCAACGTATTGATGACGCTACTGACTTAGTGTACACAGATGAACAAACAACACGTAACTAAGAGCTTGTGTTCTTATAGCAACGTATAGATGACGCTACTGACCTAGTGTACACAGATGAACAAACAACACGTAACTAAGAGCTTGTGTTCTTATAGCAACGTATAGATGACGCTACTGACCTAGTGTACACAGATGAACAACCAACTGCTAATTAAGAGCTTGTGTTCTTATAGCAACGTATTGATGACGCTACTGACTTAGTGTACACAGATGAACAAACAACACGTAACTAAGAGCTTGTGTTCTTATAGCAACGTATAGATGACGCTACTGACCTAGTGTACACAGATGAACAAACAACACGTAACTAAGAGCTTGTGTTCTTATAGCAACGTATAGATGACGCTACTGACCTAGTGTACACAGATGAACAAACAACACGTAACTAAGAGCTCGTGTTCTTATAGCAACGCATAGGTGACGCTACTGACCTAGTGTACACAGATGAACAAACAACACGTAACTAAGAGCTTGTGTTCTTATAGCAACACATAGATGACGCTACTAACCTAGTGTACACAGATGAACAAACAACACGTAACTAAGAGCTTGTGTTCTTATAGCAACGTATAGATGACGCTACTGACCTAGTACACACAGATGAACAAACAACACGTAACTAAGAGCTTGTGTTCTTATAGCAACGTATAGGTGACGCTACTGACCTAGTGTACACAAATGAACAAACAACACGTAACTAAGAGCTTGTGTTCTTATAGCAACACATAGATGACGCTACAAACCTAGTGTACACAGATGAACAAAAACACGTAACTAAGAGCTTGTGTTCTTATAGCAACTTATAGATGACACTACTGACTTAGTGTACACAGATGAACAAACAACACGAAACTAAGAGCTTGTGTTCTTATAGCAACGTATATATGACACTACTGACCTAGTATACACAGATGAACAAACAACACGTAACTAAGAGCTCGTGTTCTTATAGCAACGTACAGATGACACTACTGACCTAGTATACACAGATGAACAAACAACACGTAACTAAGAGCTTGTGTTCTTATAGCAACTTATAGATGACGCTACTGACCTAGTGTACACCGACGAACAAACAACACGTAACTAAGAGCTTGTGTTCTTATAGCAACTTATAGATGACACAACTGACTTAGTGTACACAGATGAACAAACAACACGTAACTAAGAGCTTGTGTTCTTATAGCAACGTATAGATGACGCTACTGACTTAGTATACACAGATGAACAAACAACACGTAACTAAGAGCTTGTGTTCTTATAGCAACTTATAGATGACGCTACTGACCTAGTGTACACCGATGAATAAACAACACGTAACTAAGAGCTTGTGTTCTTATAGCAACTTATAGATGACACTACTGACTTAGTATACACAGATGAACAAACAACACGTAACTAAGAGCTTGTGTTCTTATAGCAACGTATAGATGACGCTACTGACTTAGTATACACAGATGAACAAACAACACGTAACTAAGAGCTTGTGTTCTTATAGCAAGTTATATATGATGCTACTGACCTAGTGTACACCGATGAACAAACAACACGTAACTAAGAGCTTGTATTCTTATAGCAACTTATAGATGACACTACTGACTTAGTGTACACAGATGAACAAACAACACGTAACTAAGTGCTTGTGTTCTGATAGCAACGTATAGATGACTCTACTGACCTAGTATACATAGATGAACAAACAACACGTAACTAAGAGCTTGTGTTCTTATAGCAACGTATAGATGACGCTACTGACTTAGTGTACACAGATGAACAAACAACACGTAACTAAGAGCTTGTGTTTTTGTAACAACGTATAGATGACGCTACTAACCTAGTGTACACAGATGAACAAACAACACGTAACTAAGAGCTTGTGTTCTTATAGCAACGTATAGATGACGCTACTGACCTAGTACACACAGATGAACAAACAACACGTACCTAAGAGCTTATGTTTTATAGCAACGTATTGATGAGAATACTGACCTAGTATACACAGATGAACAAACAACACGTAACTAAGAGCTTGTGTTTTTATAGCAACATATAGATGACGCTACTGACCTAGTACACACAGATGAACAAACAACACGTAACTAAGAGCTTGTGTTCTTATAGCAACATATAGATGACACTACTGACCTAGTATACACAGATGAACAAACAACACGTAACTAAGAGCTTGTGTTCTTATAGCAACACATAGATGACGCTACTGAACTAGTGCACACAGATGAACAAACAACACGTAACTAAGAGCTTGTGTTCTTATAGCAACGTATAGATGACGCTACTGACTTAGTGTACACAGATGAACAAACAACACGTAACTAAGAGCTTGTGTTCTGATAGCAACGTATAGATGACGCTACTGACCTAGTACACACAGATGAACAAACAACACGTACCTAAGAGCTTGTGTTTTTTAGCAACGTATAGATGACGCTACTGGCCTATGGTACACAGATGAACAAACAACACGTACCTAAGAGCTTGTGTTCTAATAGCAACGTATAGATGACGCTACTGACATAGTACACACAGATGATCAAACAACACGTACCTAAGAGCTTGCGGTCCAGGTTCGATTCCCGGTCAATGCATGTGAGATTTTCGAAGTGAAATGCCATGTCCTGTGGTTCGGATTCCACGTAAAAAGGAGGTCCCGTGGCTCATAATCACAAGATTCACGGTCACGTAAAACAACAATCTTCCTTCCCTTTTCCTAAGAGCTTGTGTTCTAATAGCAACGTATAGATGACGCTACTGACCTAGTACACACAGATGAACAAACAACACGTACCTAAGAGCTTGTGTTCTAATAGCAACGTATAGATGACGCTACTGACCTAGTACACACAGATGAACAAACAACACGTAACTAAGAGCTCGTGTTCTTATAGCAACGTATAGATGACACTACTGACCTAGTATACACAGATGAACAAACAACACTTAACTAAGAGCTCGTGTTCTTATAGCAACGTATAGATGACACTTCTGACCTAGTATACACAGATGAACAAACAACACGTAACTTAGAGCTCGTGTTCTTATAGCAACGTATAGATGACACTTTATTTATTCGTATCAGAAGCAATACATCATGTAAAATTAGCATAGATAACTTTAAAAAAAATAAAAAACACACTAAACGTACTTTCAAAATAACAATTAAATTACATCGCACCAAAATTTGGCAAGATCTCGTCCATTTTGTGTGGCCTGAACTACATCCTGCATAGTGCAAATGAGAGGGCAGGAGTTGCAATGGAGAAGGTGCACCATGGTTTGTTCTTCTCCGCAGGCGCAAAAGGTTGACTCATCTGAAAGGCCCCACTTCTTCATATTGGTCTTAGATCGACCGACCCCAGACCGCAGCCTGTTCAGACTCTTCCATGTAGGCCACGACTCTTCATAACCGGCAGGAAGGGTTTCAGATGGAACCATCCATCCGTTGAGATTATGGTTTCTGCATCTCCAGGAAGTTAGCCTTGATGATTGAGGTGAACCCGACAGGCACTCAGTAGAGTGTAAGAAACTTCGCCTAGATTTCAATCGTTGTTGAGCAGGTTGATAATTATGTAGAGGATGTGTCTGGGAAACTTCTACTTTAAATTTTTCATGTTTGGCAGCTACTTCACGTCTAACATCTGGGGGAGCAATGCCAGCCAAGCAATATAACTTGTCACAAGGTGTAGATCCTAGGCAACCAGTTATAAGCCGACAAGTTTCATTTAAAGCAATATCTACCTGTTTGGCATGACATGATCTATACCAAACAGGGCATGCATATTCAGCTGCAGAGTAGCTCAGTGCTAAAGCAGTAGTTCTCGTTGTTTGAGCTTGCATTCCCCAGTTGGTACCACATAACTTGCGAAGAATGGAATTTCGCGTAGATACTTTGAGCTTCGTGTTAACACAATGTTGTTCATACGTGAGTGCACGATCCAGAGTTACCCCTAGATATTTAGGTGTAGAGCAATGATCCAAAAGAGCACCCTCCCAGAAAATCTTCAGATGACACTACTGACCTAGTATACACAGATGAACAAACAACACGTAACTAAGAGCTCGTGTTCTTATAGCAACGTATAGATGACACTACTGACCTAGTATACACAGATGAACAAACAACACGTAACTAAGAGCTCGTGTTCTTATAGCAACGTATAGATGACACTACTGACCTAGTATACACAGATGAACAAACAACACGTACCTAAGAGTTTGTGTTTTTATAGCAACGTATTGTACAGCCTCCCAGGGGTATGCACCCCTTGGAGACCATCCCCCCATCATCTGTCCAAAGCTCCTAACTGGCAACCCTTGGAAAGCCAGACAAACATCCATCAACGCCGCAAGGACAGCTTGCCACTCTAGAAAGCAGCTCACTCCTTGCACAATTATTACACACAGCGACATATTATTAACTGGGGCAGCTATGCCATCACATTGCTGACAGCATAGCGCCGAAGAGTATAAGAAGGCGTCTTAATCAGGTCAAGGGATCTCTCCATTATCAGTCTCTCAGTGGTACGCCGAAGGCTACGTTGGTGTCATCAGAGGTGAGTCAGTCGTGTTCAGAGTTCCTACTTTTGTAACCTTATCCCACAGCTTGTACTTGAACATTGTTACATTGTTACATTCCCCACAAGGGACTCATACTATAACATCACAGACCAATAAACACTTGGTCAACACTCTACACTCGCCTTACTGTTTATACGCCTCTTTACATCCCAACGCCCTTCCTTATTCCCGTCACGGTTAGACGTGACATACGGTAGTCTGATAGTGCTAGCTCAGATATCATTGTGTTCCTCGCGGCGGCCCGGCTGCTAGAGAGCAGCGCGTGCCACTTAGCTGATACAAGCACGTGCAGTTATATAATAAGCCAGTCAGCTGAGCGACCAGCACAGTGACCCTTGCATTGGGTCCCATCCCCTAAAACACTACTACGTTATTTATAGGAGCGCCCCCTAGTTCCTAGCACACAACAACACTCTACACTGGTCAGCTCACCCTGCCAAGGGAAGCTACCCCTCTTTAGGCACAGCTCTATAAATCAACACAATAACTCTGTCTTTTAGATCCAACCACCCCCAAATAAGGGATCTAAAACACTGGTGGAGGCGGGGTACTACGCATAGAGTACAGGACTCAACCAACGAGCCCTCGTAGTTAAAACGACCCCTCCCGTATCGCAAAAAGCCAAGCAAATAGTGAAAAAATTTTCCCCAGACAAAAAACACCATTTTTGCTCCAAAACTAGCCACACAGGGGAAATTCTTACTAAACCAAACTCCCAGCCCCAGAAAGAATCACACAGATACGAAAATACACTGTCAAACACGCACAGATTTGTTATTTTTATTTTTTATTCGTATACACTTCAATCAGGATGGCGCCTCATGCAGAGATTGCAAACCATAGAGGCAATAGGGTTACGCCAACATTATTAACATTATTAATAAGATGCCAAAGGCATATACAGAGGCGACAGACACAAATACGGGCACTCCAAACAAAAGTCGGAGCAATACAGGGCAAACAGCCATACACTCCGTCAGAGGGCAGGACAACGCAATTAAGATACGCACACAAGCACTTGAGGAACATACATGAACACCTCAATAGAATCCATGTCCAAAGAAACAAAATATACGAACAATTAATCACCATACATGGTCCCGTAATAGACAATGCAACCCTCGAGAGAATGAGGGTGCACTACACAGGTTTACACGCCCAATACAGGGAGCTAATTCGCGTGCAAGCGCTTCTCCAACTAGCGGCCACAAAACTATACAGAGCACAGAAACATTAATACAGTAATTTGCAAACAGACCATAGGCCTCAATAGGCAGTACACCCAAATTTGGGACGAGTACCGTGAGCTCCAAGCCAACAAGGCCATTTTCGAGTTCATGGTAGGGCCACCAGCCCAGCCGAGAGAGGACATAAGCGTAGATACGCTAACTCAACAATTTGCGAGGATGTCCCTCTCGCCATGTACTGCCACACATGGGAAGGAGGTCACCATGGCCACAGTCCAGGAGACGGCCAGGTTAGGCTCCAAGAGGCTACAAGCACAAAGTTACACAAACACATGTCCTTCAGCTCCGGATCGGAAGGCAATTTTGCCAAACCGAGGGGCAGAGCCTAGAACAACCCCCTCGGAACAAAGGGACGAGAGGGAGTTGAAGCCAGGACTCTCAGACACACATAGCATGACAGGGAGACAACGGGACGTAACCACGTCATGGGCAGACGACATAGAACCCGTCCCACTACACATAAAGCCTACATACACCCACACAGATAGGCTAACGCAATGGCAGGAGTCTGCCGTGGCCACAGGCCGAAAAGCGGTCAGGCTACACGCCACCACATTGCTAGGCCAGACACAAGCCATTAAGCGACCTTTACCGCCAGTTCAAAGGGCAAATTTGCCAGAACGAAGGCAAACACCGGTATTAGTCCCTCAGGATGCACGATACACGCACGCACATTGGGACCAGACACTACCACACAGTACACGGGGATTAGGAAAAGTGTTATTACCTACCCCACAGAACAGATCGATCGAAAACACCCCCCCCCGTAAAATCTACTAAAATAGCAAAGAGCGCGAATAAGTCCGCGAACACAGGTACACTTAGACCAACGGTCAAGCGATACGGTGAAAGCAAGCCCGGTCGCACTTTGCTACAAACTCCTCCGAAAAATAGCAGAGGGGCACCTCAGTGGATCCCAGGGGCTTACACCCTAGGGACGGGGCGACGGTATCCACCTGCCGAGCACTGACGCTCGAAATAGGATAACGGCTTTCACTAGGAATACAATATATTCCGACAGCACTTGCACCAATAGTATAGTACACATAAGTACTTTCACACGGGAGGAAACAAAATAATAGACAAACAGGTACTAACAAACATAAACTGCACATTTTTTTTCTCTCTTTCTCTATCTGCCTTCTTTCACGTATATGCAGTGCAACTTGGCTAGATCAGAAGTGCATGATTCAAAATCCTTGTTTTTTTTGTTTGCCCCTGACATTTTTTCTCTCAGGCCGTCAATGATTATTGGTCGGAGTGGTTATCACCACAAATTGAATAACGTAAAGTTTCTAATATCCAAAGCCAAGTAGAAGCCCATCAGGTGAGCTACGCGGCTTAAAGCCGGAAAGAGATATTTTGAACATAGCTTAAGCATCAAATCACAGCATAGAGATTAAGCGAGTCTTTCTAAGCAGAAATGACTAAACGTTCTATGTTCCGGTTCAACAGTTGGATAGATTCTCTTGTAGCGGGCAAGAGCCATAAGCGTGGCAAGAATTAAGAATCGCAAACTAGTTTTCAAAAATTTTGGTGAGGTGTGCTTTAACCAACTGAAAAGCCCAATTGCACACCGGGGCGAGACACTGTCATTTTGTTGAGTTATGCCGGAATATTTAGCACAATTTGTGTATAAATATATAATGGCTCAACGGACAATACATATTTTACTTTTGAAAAATATATATTCAATGCCAAGGTAAGGTTATAATTGCTTTGGAGTGGAGTTTCGACTCCCATAGTGCACTGGCTTTGCTCGTGACGTGGATACACATGTATCAAAAACGTCTTGCCATGGCCTTCCCAATGTGTACTAGACAGTGTCGGTAGAGTCCCCTGAGATGTAACCAGATTACTATAGTGCTAACGTCACCTACTAGGTGGATAGTACGATCTGGATCTACTTACCATTTTCAAGCATTTTTTTTTCATAGTGGTTACGACACAATTTTGGCAGACTATCGCTATCGGGCAACCCGCTTTAATCAGCATAAAGCAGGGTGCTAACGAGATACAGCATAATCTTTCTATTATTTTCTTTCAAAGTGCTCTCTTAATTCAGAGCGGGACATGGAAAATTTTTTTTTTTGCCTCATGCATTCGGCCCGAGAAAGGAAGATGGCCAAGTTAGACTATATATATATTTAATACATAGGCATCCGTTACACATAACACTGCCTCTAACATGACTTTTGCTCACCGGCACATAGTCACCAAACACACGACTAGCGGCCCGGAGACACTCGTGCATAACGACATTGGGTACAATGGATAAGGAACATACTTGAACCACGTTACAGTAACACACAATTGGGGACACAAGGGTAGTTAGCAAGAGGTTCTTTTACAAGTACGGCCAATGCATGTGAGACTTTCGAAGTGAAATGCCATGGCCTGTGGTTTGGATTCCACGTAAAACGGAAGTCCCGTGGCGCATGATCTACAGATTAACGGTCATGTTAAACTACAAGTCTTTTTTTTACAATGCGAGAAGCACTGCTCGCAATTACTACAGACAGCAATCAAGTCCACACACACACACGTGCAGAAAACAAGGACGTGGGCTGAACATAAAACAAATGAAAGCCCACAACATCGTAATTCAACACCATCGAGTCAGCAGTCACACACCTCAATGGCCAAGACTGCTCGACACAGACGAACTAAGCCAGTTCCTAGTGAACAGGAATAAGCGCATCATTCACGTCCGATCCAAGGACCCTATAACTTCCAAAATTACACTACGAGGAGAGTTCAAAAATACGCAAACTCCTCACAGTAATGAGTACTTTCGTTTGCGCATAGCAGATACACAGTACATGTGCCATAATATATGCGGCACAGAGAGGGTCACACCAAGTCTTTACGGGCAACCGGGTCCGAACCCATGACCACACACCACACTCGTACCAAAAACTAACTATCCAACGGTATTTTTGGTACGCGAAACACAAGCAAAAACCACACTGGCGACGCCTCAAGCCCTGAAACACAACGCAGACATAGAACACAGAGAATGACATAAGGTCACGGGTTCCAATCCCAGTAAGAATTAGACACAAGGGAAAGCAATTATCCAGGCTGCCAACCACACCGAAATTGGCCCATACAAATACATGAACAGGGAATACTACATTTCCTCCCACCAAAAACCGGGCATAAAATTTCGAATTACACCAGACATAGAAAATACATTTCCCAAACACAGGTAGGAAAATTTCGCAAGACACAAGTCTTAGGAAACAATGGCCACACAACATCATTAGCTAATTAGGATGAATTGCTACATTAGTCCACCAGGAATCTAAAACAATGACCACACTTGCCTACGTGCAGGAAAGCACATGCCGGCGGATGACAAACAATAACATCCCAGCCTGACATTACACATACCAACTGCTGACTTGCAGACTAGTCATACTGCAATACTGCTGATGACAGGACACTATTGTTTACCGGCTTTGACAATGAAATCAAAAAAGCAAAACAATCATAACAACATACATTTTTTTAAACACTGCAAAAGCACTTGGCAATGGACAAGACGTTGACAGGCCACGGGCGCCTCCCACCCATACACGCGATACATATTACGACTTAGCCTGCAACAGACCAACCGTCCGCGTGGTGTAGCGGAACATAGTCACACACACGCACATGGACTCAACAATTAGGAGCAAAGACAGACAAGATCTCCCCCCTAATAACTTCTTTTATCGATCGTAAGGCATAGGAATCATTACAGATGACTAGGACATAGCCAGTCGCACTACGACCACTGGCCACATTTACACTACAAATGGCAGACCAGATTAGGTCGTGAAGCTTTACTATCCCAAGGCGCGGATAGAAAGCCAACATGGACCAAGGGAGGATGACAAACCATAGGTGGATAATCCGAGAGGGATTACCGACATACTACAGCAGGCTACCATGGTTAATACCCAATTCCCTTCCAATAACCCTCTCACGTCCAACATAAACCAACGCAGACACAGGAACACAACCAAAACAGCTACACTACATTACAGAGTACACACAAGGGGTTGATGGACTTCATGCGTCTAAACAGAAGGCATGCTACGCCTTGGATCACGATGCTACTACCTGAGTATTAGGGGTGGGTCGGCAAAAATTAAATAAGCATAATGCGCATCTCCAAATGAGAGATGAGGCCATAGATATATATACTAACCATTCTTTATTAATTAAACACTCCCGCATGACAGGAATATATTGGTATTATGCCCCACCCTACACCTATCCTTATATGAGTGCAGATGCCTCATATCCAGACACATGCATGACTATCCCATCCATGCACCAGGGATATTAATATCAAACCTGCATGGAATTTTCGTATCTTTGCAATCCCGGGAATTACCTCCCCAGTCCACTCACTATAGGAACATCCCAGCGCCATCACCGGTTCCAGGCCACCACTAACGTGGAACCCAAAGATGCATACCCCCTTCCTACCATACTTTAAGCCCACTCAACGAATAACTACCCCCAGATCCTAATAACAGGGTACCTGACATTACAGACCCTACTAACACCTCCATTAACATAAAGAGAGCATTATTGCTGGAAAGCTGACGTAGCAATGGTAGACCAGAAGTAGTCTATGTACTTAGAAGATCTACAACCCCACAACACTGGAAATAGTTTACATTTTACACAGAGATTAAACTGTTTACACAGGTTACGACCACATTTTTTTTTTCTTACAAAGGAATCTGATACGCTCTGATTGATGACAACGGCGTAAGCCGAAGGTCTGAGGGACCACACTGGAGCAGAGCTGGGGAAGGCGATGTGGACCCTTACCCCAGTTGGCTCAACAGCGCAGCGACCTCACTTAACCTGACGGCTAGACCAAACAGACGAACCACGTGAGGTCAAAGCATTCGCGACCTGGCCGGGCAAGCTCTGGAATCCTAGGTGCGCATAAACCGCCCCTGGGAGGAAGGGATGCTACACCCACTTTGTGCCACGGTCGTCGAAGCCAAGACCTGCAGGGAGACTTTCTGAGAATGGCGGGAGAAATAGCTCACTCAGCGCCGGACTCGAGAGCTATCCCTAGAGACGACCCATATTATGACTAGACTGTTAGTTAAATTTACGTAAGTAGGACTTCCATGGCGGGGAGTCAGACTCCTATTCGTCAGGAGTGAAGCAGGATCCTAGGGTTCAGCAGGACCAATCCTAGATCCGACAAGTCCTTACCCCGCGAGGTGAAGGTGAAGACCACGACGTTAATCAATAATGAAGAATGAAATATGAATATATATATGGAATGTACGCGCTCATTCGGTCCTGCGCCCACGTAAATGGATGACAACGGCTCGCCAGAGATCTTAAATGAGTAGCATAGCGGGCACTCAAAGGGGTTCAGTGGGCCACCCCAGCAATGCCGACAATGGCGAAGAGATTCCTACAATGCGAAGAGCATACTACTACGGCCGATATAGGCGAATATTAATGCGACAAGCATACTACTACGGCCGATACAGGCCAAGATTACTGCGAAAAGCAGATTACGATTGCCGACAAAGGCGAAGAGAATATTATGCCATTGGACGACAATGTCCAATGCCCACATAAATGGCGATGCATCGGGCAGCCAATGGGCATTAAGAGAGGGGCATTGCGAGCGCCTCATAAGGGTTACGTGGGCGGCCCAGCTACGGCTACACACGCAATGGCAACGGCAAAGAAATGATAAGTACAGCGGGCGAAACGGTTTGCTTAGTGGCACCGTAAGCCGCCTGCGACTAGATTAGTACTAGTAATAGACGTCGACACCTAGAGTTAAGGGGGCGGAATCCAGCGGTTCTAGAGACAACCGGTGTTTCTGGGATCGTGCGGGTGGTGTCCTGGGGAAGTAAATTGCCCCAGGCGATCGCCCTGGTCGAAATTTAGCTGTAAGACGGTTGCATTTGACACGCAACCTAGGATTAAGCAAATTTATTCACCGCTGTTGCCAGGTATGGCACAGCACATTTCGGCAGTAGATTAAGGCAACCCTTTCGGCTTAGAAATAGCATTTTTTATTTAGACCATAATTAAGATAGATAGCATTAAGTAACGCCGTTCGGCGCCTGATGACCCAGAAACCCGGCATCAGGGTAAGTCCGACAACTCATGATAAGTCATGATAATTCGTTGTAAGATAGCATAAGCCTACATTTAAGGCAAATTTTTTTTATATATATATATATAGATTACAGTAGAATATCGCGGCACTTGGTGACTAAAAATCCGTTACCAAGGTAAGTCCGACACCATTAGGCTAAGATAGGTTAACGTACGCTAACCTAGATTAAGTTAGACTTCGGTGGCGCTACACTTAGTTTACAAATTAAGCGCCACCAATGAAGGTTCTATATATACCTGTAATGCACTGCAATGTATTGTACTGTCCTATTCATGACTAATCCACTCTCACCCACACAGGAAAACCACGGAGCTACGAAGAGATGAACATTTTTATATGGATACATTTTTTGATTTACAGGTAACCAGGAGCATGGATATGTCTGTGATAAATATATTACCAAAATACACATACCTTCATCTATGTCATACACAAATACACTCCTCATCAATTTTAGTTGCACCCTTAAAGGTGACAACGCCAGCGGTCAGCGGTGGACAGCATACGTGGGATGATGACCATCGCTGAACGCAAACACATTTCAGCATACGCAAATGAAGCGTTACTTCAGGCTCAAAGGGCGACACAGAGTTTGTAAGTGCCGAACCTTCGACCCTAAGGTGGGATTCCGACCCACGACGGAAAACCACGAGGTTATATGATAAGTACAGGGAGAGAATAGTGGACTAGCCACTAAACCGCACCAGGAACGGCCGATTAGAAAACGGTAGTCGAGGCATGATGGTAAGGTGCGCACCAAGTATAAGAGGTATACAATAACTGGCCAGGTAACAGAGCTCTACAAGGTATATATGATAGTGATAATTGTAAAGTGTAAATTATTTTGTATTTTCTCGCCATGTCATACAATTGAAAGGTTCCACAAGGGTGGCCAACATACCTATACGTACAGGGTACCAACATGGCAACCATTATTTTTTTCTATGTTCATCATTATTACTATGTTTACTATGTTCAATTATAACTTGTCAGGAATATTACAAATTTAAGGATTACTATTATTATTATCGGGTCATATCTGTTACCATTATCAAGACCACCAACGTACATAATGTCTATGATTTGTTTTCTTTCATTTTTCTTTCTTCTAACTTCCCCATTTGTCAGGGTGTTCCGTTTCATCCCAAACCAATAAATGCACTTTGATTATATCCCTTAAATTATACCCTGGAACACTCATTTTTTTCTATTCTCTTCTATCTTTCTTATTGCAGGGAGCACTTTTTCACCAAAATAAAGCCAGACGACACAATTCCTCGTCTAGCTGGGTTTTTCCTCCCTGCACAAATATGTAACGGATAAGTAGCCAAACCATGTTTTTTTTTCTTTTTTGAAACTAGCAATATGCCAACAATGTCAATTTTTTTCAATGTCAATTTTTTCTCGATGTCAAATTTTTCTCAATGTCAATTTTTTTTGTCAATTTCCATTTTTACAAATGTCAATGTCAAGTTTATATATATGTGTACATCCCATAACCCTCCCCTCTGAACACGGGCTGATCTCACACCTACACTCCGACACGACATCACCCATTCTATACGACGACGGCGACGAGGAAGACACCACCAGGAGATACGAGGGGGCTTCAAGAACAGCTACATCAACATCCCAACCTCCAGTTCCGTTCCCGTTCGCGAGGACGCGAACAAATGGAGGAAGACGCTTGTACAGCCTCCCAGGGGTATGCACCCCTTGGAGACCATCCCCCCATCATCTGTCCAAATCTCCTAACTGGCAACCCTTGGAAAGCCAGACAAACATCCATCAACGCCGCAAGGACAGCTTGCCACTCTAGAAAGCAGCTCAATCCTTGCACAATTATTACACACAGCGACATATTATTAACTGGGGCAGCTATGCCATCACATTGCTGACAGCATAGCGCCGAAGAGTATAAGAAGGCGTCTTATTCAGGTCAAGGGATCTCTCCATTATCAGTCTCTCAGTGGTACGCCGAAGGCTACGTTGGTGTCATCAGAGGTGAGTCAGTCGTGTTCAGAGTTCCTACTTTTGTAACCTTATCCCACAGCTTGTACTTGAACATTGTTACATTGTTACATTCCCCACAAGGGACTCATACTATAACATCACAGACCAATAAACACTTGGTCAACACTCTACACTCGCCTTACTGTTTATAAGCCTCTTTACATCCCAACGCCCTTCCTTATTCCCGTCCCGGTTAGACGTGACATACGGTAGTCTGATAGTGCTAGCTCAGATATCATTGTGTTCCTCGCGGCGGCCCGGCTGCTAGAGAGCAGCGCGTGCCACTTTGCTGATACAAGCACGTGCAGTTATATAATAAGCCAGTCAGCTGAGCGACCAGCACAGTGACCCTTGCATTGGGTCCCATCCCCTAAAACACTACTACGTTATTTATAGGAGCGCCCCCTAGTTCCTAGCACACAACAACACTCTACACTGGTCAGCTCACCCTGCCAAGGGAAGCTACCCCTCTTTAGGCACAGCTCTATAAATCAACACAATAACTCTGTCTTTTAGATCCAACCACCCCCAAATAAGGGATCTAAAACAGTATAGATGACACTACTGACCTAGTATACACAGATGAACAAACAACACGTAACTAAGAGCTTGTGTTCTTATAGCAACACGTAGATTACGCTACTGACCTAGTGTACACAGATGAACAAACAACACGTAACTAAGAGCTCGTGTTCTTATAGCAACGTATAGATGACGCTACTGACCTAGTGTACACAGATGAACAAACAACTGCTAATTAAGAGCTTGTGTTCTTATAGCAACGTATAGATGACGCTACTGACTTAGTGTACACAGATGAACAAACACGTAACTAAGAGCTTGTGTTCTTATAGCAACACATAGATGACGCTACTGACCTAGTGTACACAGATGAACAAACAACACGTAACCAAGAGCATGTGTTCTTATAGCAACGTATAGATGACGCTACTGACCTAGTGTACACAGATGAACAAACAACTCGTAACTAAGATCTCGTGTTCTTATAGCAACGTATAGGTGACGCTACTGACCTAATGTATACAGATGAACAAACAACACGTAACTAAGAGCTTGTGTTCTTATAGCAACACATAGATGACGCTACTAACCTAGTGTACACAGATGAACAAACAACACGTAACTAAGAGCTTGTGTTCTTATAGCAACGTATAGATGACGCTACTGACCTAGTACACACAGATGAACAAACAACACGTACCTAAGAGCTTGTGTTTTATAGCAACGTATTGATGAGAATACTGACCTAGTATACACAGATGAACAAACAACACGTAACTAAGAGCTTGTGTTTTTATAGCAACATATAGATGACGCTACTGACCTAGTACACACAGATGAACAAACAACACGTAACTAAGAGCTTGTGTTCTTATAGCAACTTATAGATGACACTACTGACCTAGTATACACAGATGAACAAACAACACGTAACTAAGAGCTTGTGTTCTTATAGCAACACATAGATGACGCTACTGAACTAGTGCACACAGATGAACAAACAACACGTAACTAAGAGCTTGTGTTCTTATAGCAACGTATAGATGACGCTACTGACCTAGTGTACACAGATGAACAACCAACTGCTAATTAAGAGCTTGTGTTCTTATAGCAACGTATTGATGACGCTACTGACTTAGTGTACACAGATGAACAAACAACACGTAACTAAAAGCTTGTGTTCTTATAGCAACGTATAGATGACGCTACTGACCTAGTGTACACAGATGAACAAACAACACGTAACTAAGAGCTTGTGTTCTTATAGCAACGTATAGATGACGCTACTGACCTAGTGTACACAGATGAACAAACAACACGTAACTAAGAGCTTGTGTTCTTATAGCAACGTATAGATGACGCTACTGACCTAGTGTACACAGATGAACAAACAACACGTAACTAAGAGCTCGTGTTCTTATAGCAACGCATAGGTGACGCTACTGACCTAGTGTACACAGATGAACAAACAACACGTAACTAAGAGCTTGTGTTCTTATAGCAACACATAGATGACGCAACTAACCTAGTGTACACAGATGAACAAACAACACGTAACTAAGAGCTTGTGTTCTTATAGCAACGTATAGATGACGCTACTGACCTAGTACACACAGATGAACAAACAACACGTAACTAAGAGCTTGTGTTCTTATAGCAACGTATAGGTGACGCTACTGACCTAGTGTACACAAATGAACAAACAACACGTAACTAAGAGCTTGTGTTCTTATAGCAACACATAGATGACGCTACAAACCTAGTGTACACAGATGAACAAAAACACGTAACTAAGAGCTTGTGTTCTTATAGCAACTTATAGATGACACTACTGACATAGTGTACACAGATGAACAAACAACACGAAACTAAGAGCTTGTGTTCTTATAGCAACGTATATATGACACTACTGACCTAGTATACACAGATGAACAAACAACACGTAACTAAGAGCTCGTGTTCTTATAGCAACGTACAGATGACACTACTGACCTAGTATACACAGATGAACCAACAACACGTAACTAAGAGCTTGTGTTCTTATAGCAACTTATAGATGACGCTACTGACCTAGTGTACACCGACGAACAAACAACACGTAACTAAGAGCTTGTGTTCTTATAGCAACTTATAGATGACACTACTGACTTAGTGTACACAGATGAACAAACAACACGTAACTAAGAGCTTGTGTTCTTATAGCAACGTATAGATGACGCTACTGACTTAGTATACACAGATGAACAAACAACACGTAACTAAGAGCTTGTGTTCTTATAGCAACTTATAGATGACGCTACTGACCTAGTGTACACCGATGAATAAACAACACGTAACTAAGAGCTTGTGTTCTTATAGCAACTTATAGATGACACTACTGACTTAGTATACACAGATGAACAAACAACACGTAACTAAGAGCTTGTGTTCTTATAGCAACGTATAGATGACGCTACTGACTTAGTATACACAGATGAACAAACAACACGTAACTAAGAGCTTGTGTTCTTATAGCAAGTTATATATGATGCTACTGACGTAGTGTACACCGATGAACAAACAACACGTAACTAAGAGCTTGTATTCTTATAGCAACTTATAGATGACACTACTGACTTAGTGTACACAGATGAACAAACAACACGTAACTAAGTGCTTGTGTTCTGATAGCAACGTATAGATGACTCTACTGACCTAGTATACATAGATGAACAAACAACACGTAACTAAGAGCTTGTGTTCTTATAGCAACGTATAGATGACGCTACTGACTTAGTGTACACAGATGAACAAACAACACGTAACTAAGAGCTTGTGTTTTTGTAACAACGTATAGATGACGCTACTGACCTAGTATACAGAGATGAACAAACAACACGTACCTAAGAGCTTGTGTTTTTATAGCAACGTATAGATGACACTACTGACCTAATATACACGGTTGAACAAACAACACGTAACTAAGAGCTTGTGTTTTTATAGCAACGTATAGATGACGCTACTGACCTAGTGTACGCAGATGAACAAACAACACGTACCTAAGAGCTTGTGTTTTTATAGCAACGTATAGATGACGCTACTGACCTAGTATACACAGATGAACAAACAACACGTAACTAAGGGCTTGTGTTCTTATAGCAACGTATAGATGACGCTACTGACTTAGTGTACACAGATGAACAAACAACACGTACCTAAGAGCTTGTGTTTTTATAGGAACGTATAGAGACGCTACTGACCGAGTACACACAGATGAACAAACAACACGTAACTAAGAGGTTGTGTTCTTATAGCAACGTATAGATGACGCTACTGACTTAGTGTACACAGATGAACAAACAACACGTAACTAAGAGCTTGTGTTCTGATAGCAACGTATAGATGACGCTACTGACCTAGTACACACAGATGAACAAACAACACGTACCTAAGAGCTTGTGTTTTTTAGCAACGTATAGATGACGCTACTGGCCTATGGTACACAGATGAACAAACAACACGTACCTAAGAGCTTGTGTTCTAATAGCAACGTATAGATGACGCTACTGACCTAGTACACACAGATGAACAAACAACACGTAACTAAGAGCTTGTGTTTTTATAACAACGTATAGATGACGCTACTGACCTAGTACACACAGATGAACAAACAACACGTACCTAAGAGCTTGTGTTCTAATAGCAACGTATAGATGACGCTACTGACCTAGTACACACAGATGAACAAACAACACGTACCTAAGAGCGTGTGTTCTAATAGCAACGTATAGATGACGCTACTGACCTAGTACACACAGATGAACAAACAACACGTACCTAAGAGCTTGTGTTCTAATAGCAACGTATAGATGACGCTACTGACCTAGTACACACAGATGAACAATCAACACGTACCTAAGAGCTTGTGTTCTAATAGCAACGTATAGATGACGCTACTGACCTAGTACACACAGATGAACAAACAACACGTACCTAAGAGCTTGTGTTCTAATAGCAACGTATAGATGACGCTACTGACCTAGTACACACAGATGAACAAACAACACGTACCTAAGAGCTTGTGTTCTAATAGCAACGCATAGATGACGCTACTGACCTAGTACACATAGATGAACAAACAACACGTAACTAAGAGCTTGTGTTTTTATAACAACGTATAGATGACGCTACTGACCTAGTACACACAGATGAACAAACAACACGTAACTAAGAGCTTGTGTTCTAATAGCAACGCATAGATGACGCTACTGACTTAGTACACACAGCTGAACAAACAACACGTACCTAAGAGCTTGTGTTCTAATAGCAACGTATAGATGACGCTACTGACCTAGTACACACAGATGAACAAACAACACGTACCTAAGAGCTTGTGTTCTAATAGCAACGTATAGATGACGCTACTGACCTAGTACACACAGATGAACAAACAACACGTACCTAAGAGCTTGTGTTCTAATAGCAACGTATAGATGACGCTAATGACCTAGTACACACAGATGAACAAACAACACGTACCTAAGAGCTTGCGGTCCAGGTTCGATTCCCGGTCAATGCATATGAGATTTTCGAAGTGAAATGCCATGTCCTGTGGTTCGGATTCCACATAAAAAGGAGGTCCCGTGGCTCATAATCACAAGATTCACGGTCACGTAAAACTACAATCTTCCTTCCTTTTTCCTAAGAGCTTGTGTTCTAATAGCAACGTATAGACGACGCTACTGACCTAGTACACACAGATGAACAAACAACACGTACTTAAGGGCTTGTGTTCTAATAGCAACGTATAGATGACGCTACTGACCTAGTACACACAGATGAACAAACAACACGTAACTAAGAGCTTGTGTTTTTATAACAACGTATAGATGACGCTACTGACCTAATATACACAGATGAACAAACAACACGTAACTAAGAGCTTGTTTTCTTATAACAACGTATAGATGACGCTACTGACCTAGTACACACAGATGAACAATCAACACGTACCTAAGAGCTTGTGTTCTAATAGCAACGTATAGATGACGCTACTGACCTAGTACACACAGATGAACAAACAACACGTACCTAAGAGCTTGTGTTCTAATAGCAACGTATAGATGACGCTACTGACCTAGTACACACAGATGAACAAACAACACGTACCTAAGAGCTTGTGTTCTAATAGCAACGCATAGATGACGCTACTGACCTAGTACACACAGATGAACAAACAACACGTAACTAAGAGCTTGTGTTTTTATAACAACGTATAGATGACGCTACTGACCTAGTACACACAGATGAACAAACAACACGTAACTAAGAGCTTGTGTTCTAATAGCAACGCATAGATGACGCTACTGACTTAGTACACACAGCTGAACAAACAACACGTACCTAAGAGCTTGTGTTCTAATAGCAACGTATAGATGACGCTACTGACCTAGTACACACAGATGAACAAACAACACGTACCTAAGAGCTTGTGTTCTAATAGCAACGTATAGATGACGCTACTGACCTAGTACACACAGATGAACAAACAACACGTACCTAAGAGCTTGTGTTCTAATAGCAACGTATAGATGACGCTACTGACCTAGTACACACAGATGAACAAACAACACGTACCTAAGAGCTTGCGGTCCAGGTTCGATTCCCGGTCAATGCATGTGAGATTTTCGAAGTGAAATGCCATGTCCTGTGGTTCGGATTCCACATAAAAAGGAGGTCCCGTGGCTCATAATCACAAGATTCACGGTCACGTAAAACTACAATCTTCCTTCCTTTTTCCTAAGAGCTTGTGTTCTAATAGCAACGTATAGACGACGCTACTGACCTAGTACACACAGATGAACAAACAACACGTACTTAAGGGCTTGTGTTCTAATAGCAACGTATAGATGACGCTACTGACCTAGTACACACAGATGAACAACCAACACGTAACTAAGAGCTTGTGTTTTTATAACAACGTATAGATGACGCTACTGACCTAATATAGACAGATGAACAAACAACACGTAACTAAGAGCTTGTGTTCTTATAACAACTTATAGATGACTCTACTGACCTACTGCGGAAATGTATGACGTTAGTTAGTCAGTTATTGGAGTTTTAAGGGGCTGAGCAGCGAGGTCATCTGACCCATTGATAACGTTAATGCCAGACAATCCCTCAGCACAAACACTTATTAATGTTAAAATATCTCTCGAACTCTGAGGGGTCCACAACCACGGTTTAAGAACAAATGCCTTGGGTGTTAATCCCCTGTTGTCAGGCATCAATTTCTCATGATTAAAAACAGAATTGCTGGAAATTTCATTTGAATGATCCTCTGGGAATTACTTTAAATATTGGAGAATTGTTTCATAATCCCATTTTGTTAATACTCAATAAATAATCCACGATGTTATTTTATATTAACGGTTTTAATCTGAATTGGTCGTGCTTATAAGCTGAGTACGACAGGAAACAGAGCAGATATAATCGTATTACTATTCATTAATGTAGTAGGAACAATTGTTTCCCTTCAAAATATCAAACACATAAACAAACCACGGAATTAAACAAACTAATAAACAAACCAAGAAATTAAACAAACTAATAAACAAACTATGCAATTAAACAAACTAATAAACAAACCAAGCAATTAAACAAACTAATAAACAAACTATGCAATTAAACAAATTAATAAACAAACCAAGCAATTAAACAAACTAATAAACAAACTATGCAATTAAACAAACTAATAAAAAACTATGCAATTAAACAAACTAATAAACAAACCAAGCAATTAAACAAACTAATAAACAAACTATGCAATTAAACAAACTAATAAACAAACCAAGCAATTAAACAAACTAATAAACAAACCATGCAATTAAACAAACTAATAAACAAACTATGCAATTAAACAAACTAATAAACAAACCAAGCAATTAAACAAACTAATAAACAAACCAAGCAATTAAACAAACTAATAAACAAACCAAGCAATTAAACAAACTAATAAACAAACTATGCAATTAAACAAACTAATAAACAAACTATGCAATTAAACAAACTAATAAACAAACTATGCAATTAAACAAACTAATAAACAAACCAAGCAATTAAACAAACTAATAAACAAACTATGCAATTAAACAAACTAATAAACAAACCAAGCAATTAAACAAACTTATAAACAAACTATGCAATTAAACAAACTAATAAACAAACCAAGCAATTAAACAAACTAATAAACAAACTAAGCAATTAAACAAACTAATAAACAAACCATGCAATTAAACAAACTAATAAACAAACTATGCAATTAAACAAACTAATAAACAAACTATGCAATTAAACAAACTAATAAACAAACCAAGCAATTAAACAAACTAATAAACAAACTATGCAATTAAACAAACTAATAAACAAACCAAGCAATTAAACAAACTAATAAACAAACTATGCAATTAAACAAACTAATAAACAAACCAAGCAATTAAACAAACTAATAAACAAACTAAGCAATTAAACAAACTAATAAACAAACCATGCAATTAAACAAACTAATAAACAAACTATGCAATTAAACAAACTAATAAACAATATGCAATTAAACAAACTAATAAACAAACTATGCTATTAAACAAACTAATAAACAAACCAAGCAATTAAACAAACTAATAAACAAACTATGCAATTAAACATACTAATAAACAAAACCAAGCAATTAAACAAACTAATAAACAAACTATGCAATTAAACAAATTAATAAACAAACTATGCAATTAAACAAACTAATAAACAAACCATGCAATTAAACAAACTAATAAACAAACTATGCAATTAAACAAACTAATAAACAAACTATGCAATTAAACAAACTAATAAACAAACTATGCAATTAAACAAACTAATAAACAAACCATGATATTAAACAAACTAATAAACAAACCAAGCAATTAAACAAACTAATAAACAAACTATGCAATTAAACAAACTAATAAACAAACCAAGCAATTAAACAAACTAATAAACAAACCATGCAATTAAACAAACTAATAAACAAACTATGCAATTAAACAAGCTAATAAACAAACTATGCAATTAAACAAACTAATAAACAAACCATGCAATTAAACAAACTAATAAACAAACTATGCAATTAAACAAACTAATAAACGAACTATGCAATTAAACAAACTAATAAACAAACCAAGCAATTAAACAAACTAATAAACAAACCAAGCAATTAAACAAACTAATAAACAAACCAAGCAATTAAACAAACTAATAAACAAACCAAGCAATTAAACAAACTAATAAACAAACCAAGCAATTAAACAAACTAATAAACAAACCATGCAATTAAACAAACTAATAAACAAACCAAGCAATTAAACAAACTAATAAACAAACCAAGCAATTAAACAAACTAATAAACAAACCAAGCAATTAAACAAACTAATAAACAAACCAAGCAATTAAACAAACTAATAAACAAACTATGCAATTAAACAAACTAATAAACAAACCAAGCAATTAAACAAACTAATAAACAAACCAAGCAATTAAACAAACTAATAAACAAACCAAGCAATTAAACAAACTAATAAACAAACCAAGCAATTAAACAAACTAATAAACAAACTATGCAATTAAACAAACTAATAAACAAACCAAGCAATTAAACAAACTAATAAACAAACCAAGCAATTAAACAAACTAATAAACAAACCAAGCAATTAAACAAACTAATAAACAAACCATGCAATTAAACAAACTAATAAACAAACCATGCAATTAAACAAACTAATAAACAAACCAAGCAATTAAACAAACTAATAAACAAACCATGCAATTAAACAAACTAATAAACAAACTATGCAATTAAACAAACTAATAAACAAACCAAGCAATTAAACAAACTAATAAACAAACTATGCAATTAAACAAACTAATAAACAAACTATGCAATTAAACAAACTAATAAACAAACCAAGCAATTAAACAAACTAATAAACAAACTATGCAATTAAACAAACTAATAAACAAACCAAGCAATTAAACAAACTAATAAACAAACCGAGCAATTAAACAAACTAATAAACAAACTATGCAATTAAACAAACTAATAAACAAACCAAGCAATTAAACAAACTAATAAACAAACTATGCAATTAAACAAACTAATAAACAAACCATGCAATTAAACAAACTAATAAACAAACCAAGCAATTAAACAAACTAATAAACAAACCAAGCAATTAAACAAACTAATAAACAAACCAAGCAATTAAACAAACTAATAAACAAACTATGCAATTAAACAAACTAATAAACAAACCATGCAATTAAACAAACTAATAAACAAACCAAGCAATTAAACAAACTAATAAACAAACCAAGCAATTAAACAAACTAATAAACAAACTATGCAATTAAACAAACTAATAAACAAACCAAGCAATTAAACAAACTAATAAACAAACCAAGCAATTAAACAAACTAATAAACAAACTATGCAATTAAACAAACTAATAAACAAACCAAGCAATTAAACAAACTAATAAACAAACCAAGCAATTAAACAAACTAATAAACAAACCAAGCAATTAAACAAACTAATAAACAAACTATGCAATTAAACAAACTAATAAACAAACCAAGCAATTAAACAAACTAATAAACAAACTATGCAATTAAACAAACTAATAAACAAACCAAGCAATTAAACAAACTAATAAACAAACCAAGCAATTAAACAAACTAATAAACAAACCAAGCAATTAAACAAACTAATAAACAAACCATGCAATTAAACAAACTAATAAACAAACCAAGCAATTAAACAAACTAATAAACAAACCAAGCAATTAAACAAACTAATAAACAAACCAAGCAATTAAACAAACTAATAAACAAACCAAGCAATTAAACAAACTAATAAACAAACCATGCAATTAAACAAACTAATAAACAAACCAAGCAATTAAACAAACTAATAAACAAACCAAGCAATTAAACAAACTAATAAACAAACCATGCAATTAAACAAACTAATAAACAAACCAAGCAATTTAACAAACTAATAAACAAACCATGCAATTAAACAAACTAATAAACAAACCATGCAATTAAACAAACTGATAAACAAACCAAGCAATTAAACAAACTAATAAACAAACTATGCAATTAAACAAACTAATAAACAAACCAAGCAATTAAACAAACTAATAAACAAACTATGCAATTAAACAAACTAATAAACAAACCATGCAATTAAACAAACTAATAAACAAACTATGCAATTAAACAAACTAATAAACAAACCATGCAATTAAACAAACTGATAAACAAACCAAGCAATTAAACAAACTAATAAACAAACCAAGCAATTAAACAAACTAATAAACAAACCAAGCAATTAAACAAACTAATAAACAAACCAAGCAATTAAACAAACTAATAAACAAACTATGCAATTAAACAAACTAATAAACAAACCATGCAATTAAACAAACTAATAAACAAACCAAGCAATTAAACAAACTAATAAACAAACTATGCAATTAAACAAACTAATAAACAAACCAAGCAATTAAACAAACTAATAAACAAACCATGCAATTAAACAAACTAATAAACAAACCATGCAATTAAACAAACTAATAAACAAACCAAGCAATTAAACAAACTAATAAACAAACTATGCAATTAAACAAACTAATAAACAAACCATGCAATTAAACAAACTAATAAACAAACCAAGCAATTAAACAAACTAATAAACAAACCATGCAATTAAACAAACTAATAAACAGACCATGCAATTAAACAAACTAATAAACAAACGAAGCAATTAAACAAACTAATAAACAAACTATGCAATTAAACAAACTAATAAACAAACTATGCAATTAAACAAACTAATGAACAAACCATGCAATTAAACAAACTAATAAACAAACCATGCAATTAAACAAACTAATAAACAAACCATGCAATTAAACAAACTGATAAACAAACCAAGCAATTAAACAAACTAATAAACAAACTATGCAATTAAACAAACTAATAAACAAACCATGCAATTAAACAAACTAATAAACAAACTATGCAATTAAACAAATTAATAAACAAACTATGCAATTAAACAAACTAATAAACAAACCATGCAATTAAACAAACTAATAAACAAACTATGCAATTAAACAAACTAATAAACAAACTATGCAATTAAACAAACTAATAAACAAACCATGCAATTAAACAAACTAATAAACAAACCAAGCAATTAAACAAACTAATAAACAAACTATGCAATTAAACAAACTAATAAACAAACTATGCAATTAAACAAACTAATAAACAAACCAAGCAATTAAACAAACTAATAAACAAACTATGCAATTAACAAACTAATAAACAAACCAAGCAATTAAACAAACTAATAAACAAACCATGCAATTAAACAAACTAATAAACAAACTATGCAATTAAACAAACTAATAAACAAACTATGCAATTAAACAAACTAATAAACAAACCAAGCAATTAAACAAACTAATAAACAAACTATGCAATTAAACAAACTAATAAACAAACTATGCAATTAAACAAACTAATAAACAAACTATGCAATTAAACAAACTAATAAACATACCAAGCAATTAAACAAACTAATAAACAAACTATGCAATTAAACAAACTAATAAACAAACCAAGCAATTAAACAAACTAATAAACAAACCAAGCAATTAAACAAACTAATCCCCGTGTGGGTGCGGGTTAGAATACACCCACGGTATGCCCTGCCTGTCGTAGGAGGCGACTAATAGGGCCGACATGGCCGAATAACTTGCCAGTTTTGATTTGTTCAGACCCCCTGTGGATGGGGAGGGCAGAATTCATCCACGGTATCCCCTGCCTGTCGTAGAAGGCGACTTAGAGGGGGCCTTATAAAGGTCAATTTTGGTTTTCTTGTCCCAGCTCTGGTTTGACCAATAGAAATAAACATGCGTGCTGTTAGGGGAAGGGCCACCAGCTTGGCCATCTGGCCAGGAAGCCTAGACGGTATGCCCCATCCTGTCAGGTGGGTGCGCCATGTACCCTACAGTATTATCCGCCTTACAACGAAGGTCCCTGCATGGCCGAATACTGGAGCTGAATAAATCCTGTGCATGCCGAGGGGGAAGTGCCTGTTCGAGGCACTGGGACCCCGGGCAATATCTGCTATGCCAGGTAGGTATTGCCTTGGCTGGGTGGCGCCCACAGTGATAGCCCCCGTTCGGAGTGGGCAGTATTCGGGGAGGATTTCGTCCGGGATGCCATCAAAGCGATCACGGACACCTGTACAGGGTGGCACCCTTAAAAAGCCGTCTCTTGAGTGTCGAGCTAATCCCAAGGTGTATACGCCTTGGGATGAAGCCTTTAATAGAAGATTCCCCGCTGATAAGTCTCCTCGCTACCTGGTAGCTACGAGGACTGACGGGGGTGATTTTAAACTAGTAAAATCAATAATTTTTTCTGAGGAAATCGAGGGGAAATTTGGGGACCTAAGCGGGATTTCCAAGCTCCGGAACGGTCAGCTGCTGCTGCACACCGTTGATCGGAAGCAAACCGAAGCGTTGCTGGAATGCACGCAATTCGGCGAAATTCCCGTTAAGGTCTCAAAACACGAAACGCTGAATGAGGTCCGAGGAGTTATTTTCCATCGTGACCTCATTTTAAATAGCGATGCGGAATTGTTGCGGGATCTGGGGAAGAGAGGCGTCACCAAGATTAGGCGCATCACCCGAAAGATTGGGGAGAACAGCGTCGATACCGGCGCTTTTATTCTCCATTTTGAGGGTGATGTAGTACCTAAGCAGGTGAAGGTCACATCGTACCACTGCGATGTTCGACCGTACATCCCTCCACCTATGCGCTGCTATCAATGCCAGAGATTCGGGCATGTTTCCGCCAGGTGCACTGCCAAGGCCGTGTGTAGAGAGTGTGGCAAGGGGACACATGAGGGTGAGAGGTGTACGCCTCCCCCGATTTGTCCTAACTGCCAAGGAAGCCACTCTCCACGATCGAAGCAGTGCCCTGAGTTCTGTAAGGAAGCAAAAATTCAAGAAATAAGAACTCTTGATAGGCTTTCATATCACGACGCTCGCAAGAGGTACCGTGATATGAATGCCCCCGAATTTCGGGTATCGTTTGCAGCTGCAACGACGCCCTCATTCACCCCTGCCGCATCTTTACCGAGTGTAGTACCCTCGACGCCCGTATTTTCAGCAGTATTAAAATCACCCCTCGCTGTACCAGCGAAAAATGTCAGCCCGAAGGAGGTACAACAACCTTCTTCGGCCCAGCAAAAGAAGGCGCCGGTTATACCATCTAAACCGGCGCAATCGGAGAAGAAGTCATCTTCTTCTCCGAAACGGTCGGCGAATAAGTCTTCCCCAGTTAAAGGGGGAAAGAAGACTTTGCCGACCAGGGCTGGTCCTTCTTCCAGCCCACCTAATACGAAAAATATAGGGGAGAAGAGGGAGACGGTTCGTCGCCGTCTCTCTCGCCCTCCTGCTGACGGGGTGGCTACTGTCTCTGCTGGCCTTTCCGCTCCCACTACCACCAAGGGAGCGAAGCCTGCTGAAGCCAATCCCGTCCGTATGGAGGAACTCCCCTATAGAAAAGAAAATAGATCGGCGGAGGAGAGGGGAACGGTACAGCGCCGTTTCTCTCCCTCTCCTAAAGGCAGGGCTGCTCACGTATCTGCTGGCCATCCCGCTCTCACCACTACCAGTGGAGCGGTGCCAGCAGGAGCGACCTTGTTTTATAAGGACCCGGCGTCTGTGGGGAAGGGACCATCTACTTCCCCAAACACGCGTCGGCGCCGATCCAAGAAGAAATCTCTTCGGGACGTGTCGGGGACAGACACCCAGTCTTCGGACCGGGAGAAAGTCCCTCGACACCGCTCTCGCTCTTCCCCAAGAGCGAGACTCGTGAGGTCCGACGACGACCGCGCGCAACCCAAGAGAGCGCCCGCTCCATTTTCTTCGTCTTCGGACGGAGATGTGGAGATTGAGGTGTGCTCTCCTGCCCCATCATCTCCAACTAGAGATGGGGAAGGGTGGCAAACGGTCAAGCATAAGTAGAAGACCCACTTCTACTTAAGTCCACACCATGGCACTATTACAATGGAACTGTAATAGCTATTCTGTTCATCTCGCTGAGTTACGACAATTAATATCTTCGTTTTCGGCAACCATTGTCTGTCTTCAGGAATCCAGGTTTCGTCCTGGACATGAGACAACAATGCGTCACTTCAAACTCTTCTCTAAAGACCGGGTGGACGGAGCTGTGGCCGCTGGTGGCGTCTGCACTCTCGTCCACTCTAGCCTCTTTAGTGAAGAGGTGCCGTTGCGTACTCAGCTAGAGGCAGTTGCAGTTCGTACTTCGTTGCCAGTAATGTCAACAGTATGTAACGTGTACATCCCGCCTGATTCTCAGCCGGATTACGACCAGCTGGTGGATCTAGTCTCTCAGCTCCCCCCTCCTTTCCTCCTTCTGGTAGATGTTAATGCCCACAACACCATCTGGGGCTCCGCTACCACTAGCGGTAATGGGAGAGATTTTGAGAGGCTCATCAGGCGGCTGGACCTGTGTCTGTTGAACACAGGGGAGCCTACGCACTTCTCTATTGCACACGGTACTTATTCAAGTATCGATATTACCCTGTGCAGTCGTGCGCTGGTTCCCCTGCTACAGTGGGGTGTGCACGATGACCTTTGTAATAGTGACCATTTTCCAATTATCGTTACTCTTCCGAACCAGAGAGCCATCGAGTTACCAAGTCGATGGCTTCTCCGTCGGGCTGATTGGCCAACATTCACGGCACGTGCGGTGTTTGCCGAAGATACCTTTGAGAGTGTCGACGATCATACCATTCATATAACGAATGGTATTTTGGCTGCTGCTGAGGAAACAATACCTTCCTCATCCGGCAACTCACGCCGGAAGCTTGTCCCTTGGTGGACAGCCGAGATTGCAGCAGCCATTAAAGATCGTCGACGTGCTTTCAAATGCTATCGGAGGCAAAACACTATGGCCAACCTTATCACCTTCAGAAGGATGCGTGCTAGAGCCCGATATCTGATTCGGGAGAGTAAGAAAACGACGTGGGAAAAGTATGTGTCGTCCATGACGGCGCATACTCCTTCATCTCAAGTGTGGACTAAGCTTCGTCGGATCTCCGGACTCCCGACATCACTGTCGATACCCGGAGTGTCCATCAATGGAGACATCATCACGGACCATCTCGCCATTGCCAACAGCATTGGCTCGCACTTCTCCGATGTATCCTGCTCCGGGAGTTACGATCCTACATTTCTGACTCTGAAGCGGGAGGCAGAGACTCACCCCTTGTCCTTTGCCACTGCTGCTTCGGAGTCCTATAATGTACCATTCTCTGAATGGGAACTGCGCAATGCGCTTGCACTGTGCAGGGATACGGCTCCTGGACCGGATAACATACATAATCAAATGTTAAAACATCTGTGCGAATCCAGTATAAAAAAACTGTTGATCCTCTTCAATCGTATATGGATTGGAGGGGAGTTTCCATCTCAATGGCGAGAGGGGATCGTGATACCGATTCCTAAGGCTGGAAAGGATCCCAAGTTTGTAAGCAGCTATAGGCCAATTTGTTTGACAAATGGCCTATGCAAGCTGCTCGAAAAGATGGTGAACCGTCGACTGGTGTGGTTCTTGGAGGATAAAGGTCTCCTGTCTGAGTACCAATGTGGATTTCGCTCTCATAGGTCCACCACTGACCATCTGGTGCGACTTGAGAGTGCCATACAGGAGGCTTTTTTCCGAAAACAGCACCTAGTCACGGTTTTCTTTGACCTCGAGAAAGCCTACGACACCACATGGCGCTACGGGATCCTTTCCACCCTTCACAAGTGGGGACTCCGTGGTAACTTACCGACTTTCATTGCGAATTTCATGTCCGTCCGACTCTTCCGTGTAAGGGTCGGTAGGACATTATCGCAATACTATACCCAATAAAATGGAGTTCCTCAGGGTTCAGTGCTGAGTGTCACCTTGTTCGCGATTGCCATTAATGGCATTGTTGCCGCCGCCGGGTCCGCGGTAGTTCCATCGCTGTATGTAGACGATTTAGCTCTGCATTACAGCTCTGGAAGTATGGCAGTCGTGGAACGGCAATTGCAGCTAGCTATCAACCGGGTCGACAGGTGGGCTCACGACCGGGGTTTTCGTTTTTCAGCAGCGAAAACCTCCGTCGTCCATTTTTGTCGGCTACGGAGGCTACATTTACACCCTGAACTACATCTCAGGGATGCTGCGTTGCCGGTGGTTGACACTTATCGCTTCCTGGGGCTCCATTTTGACAGCAAGTTAACGTGGCAGCACCATATACGGCAATTGAAAATGACATGTCTCAGGAAACTGAACATGCTCAGGTTTCTTAGTGGCACTACGTGGGGGGCTGACCGTGCGGTGCTGCTACGGTTCTACCAAGCCCTCGTCCTGTCCCGGCTAGACTATGGTTCTGCGGCATACGGTTCAGCAAGGCCGGCAACCTTGAAAATGCTGGAAAGTATCCACCATAGTGGCGTTAGGCTGGCTACCGGTGCCTTCCGGACCAGCCCGATACCCAGCCTACTCGCCGCAACACCCGACCTATCAAGCTCTCTTCGGTACCCAAAACCACCAGGGGTACGCCAACCGGCCTCGTGCCACTCGGCCGGTTGGTATTAGACTTGATAGCTCGTGTACCGAAATAGGAGTGGCTGTAGGTCCCTGTATGATCCGGACATCTAGCGAGGTGCCTCCGTGGCAAGTCCCGCGTCCGGAAATTCGGTTAGATCTGCACCGAGGTCCTAAGGTGAACACGGATGCCTCCGTTTACCGGAGGCAGTTCCACAGCATAGTTCACCAATTTCCGGACGCTGGCATTCTATACACGGATGGTTCGAAGGTGGACGAGAAGGTGGGTTGTGCTTACGTTATTGATGGTGCAAATACCAAGATCTCTTTGCCTGAGGCCTGTAGTGTGTTTACTGCGGAGCTCGTTGCCATCTATGAAGCTCTGCAGTTTGCACTACAGGATGCTCGAATCCACTTTCTCGTGTGTACCGACTCTTTGAGTTCGTTGCAGTCAATTGCTACATGTTTCCCGCAACACCCCCTAGTGCAGCGAATCCACGACCTACTAGCCGGGCTGTGCCACGCTGACACTCGAATCACCTTTCTGTGGCTTCCAAGCCACATGGGAATTGCGGGAAATGAGTTAGCAGATCAAGCTGCAAAAGAGGCGGTATCACTACCACCTCGACCAATGGAGGTACCCGCTAGAGATATTCGCTCTCAGTTACGCCTACAAGTTCTGGCTTTTTGGGAGAGTCAGTGGCTAGCTGACCCACTGCCCAGTAAACTGAGAGCGATCAAGGGAACTACTCGCGTTTGGCGGAGCTCCTTCCGGGCCCGGAGAGAGTCCGTCATTTTGTTTAGGCTAAGGATAGGTCATACAAGATCCACCCACTCGTACCTAATGAGAAGGGAAGACCCCCCACTTTGTACCTGTGGAGCCGTTTTCACCGTGGCCCATATTTTCACCGAGTGTGTGGATCTTGCTGACTTACGAAGAAACCTTGGTTTGCAGACGACACTCAAACTTATATTAGCCGATGACGCGGTGGCTGCTGATCGCGTTATCCGCTTTATAAGTGAGAGTGGGTTAGGGCCAGCAATCTGAATTTTCCAGTGAACTTTGACTCAACGACTTGTTCGTTTTTGAATGATAATGTTTCGTTTTTTCCGTAATTTTTGTTTATATATATATATATATATATTTATTATTTAATTGTTTGTTTTTGTTTTATTAATTTTTGGTCTTTTTAGATTTAGATGTCCACCTCAAAATTTTAAATTCAATTCAAAATTTGTATTCTTTAATCTGTGTTAAGAGGGGCAGATGACCTCGTAGTTCCGCCCCTTAAAACAACAATAACTAACTAACTAACTAACTAAACAAACTAATAAACAAACCAAGCAATTAAACAAACTAATAAACAAACCATGCAATTAAACAAACTAATAAACAAACCAAGCAATTAAACAAACTAATAAACAAACCAAGCAATTAAACAAACTAATAAACAAACCATGCAATTAAAGAAACTAATAAACAAACTATGCAATTAAACAAACTAATAAACAAACCAAGCAATTAAACAAACTAATAAACAAACCAAGCAATTAAACAAACTAATAAACAAACCATGCAATTAAACAAACTAATAAACAAACCAAGCAATTAAACCAACTAATAAACATACCAAGCAATTAAACAAACTAATAAACAAACCATGCAATTAAACAAACTAATAAACAAACCAAGCAATTAAACAAACTAATAAACAAACCATGCAATTAAACAAACTAATAAACAAACTATGCAATTAAACAAACTAATAAACAAACTATGCAATTAAACAAACTAATAAACAAACCAAGCAATTAAACAAACTAATAAACAAACCATGCAATTAAACAAACTAATAAACAAACCATGCAATTAAACAAACTAATAAACAAACTATGCAATTAAACAAACTAATAAACAAACCAAGCAATTAAACAAACTAATAAACAAACCATGCAATTAAACAAACTAATAAACAAACCAAGCAATTAAACAAACTAATAAACAAACCATGCAATTAAACAAACTAATAAACAAACCATGCAATTAATCAAACTAATAAACAAACTATGCAATTAAACAAACTAATAAACATACCAAGCAATTAAACAAACTAATAAACAAACCATGCAATTAAACAAACTAATAAACAAACCATGCAATTAAACAAACTAATAAACAATCTATGCAATTAAACAAACTAATAAACAAACCAAGCAATTAAACAAACTAATAAACAAACCATGCAATTAAACAAACTAATAAACAAACCATGCAATTAAACAAACTAATAAACAAACCATGCAATTAAACAAACTAATAAACATACCAAGCAATTAAACAAACTAATAAACAAACTATGCAATTAATCAAACTAATAAACAAACTATGCAATTAAACAAACTAATAAACAAACTATGCAATTAAACAAACTAATAAACAAACTAAGCAATTAAACAAATTAATAAACAAACTATGCAATTAAACAAACTAATAAACAAACCAAGCAATTAAACAAACTAATAAACAAACTATGCAATTAAACAAACTAATAAACAAACTAAGCAATTAAACAAACTAATAAACAAACTATGCAATTAATCAAACTAATAAACAAACCATGCAATTAAACAAACTAATAAACAAACCAAGCAATTAAACAAACTAATAAACAAACTAAGCAATTAAACCAACTAATAAACAAACCATGCAATTAAACAAACTAATAAACAAACCAAGCAATTAAACAAACTAATAAACAAACCAAGCAATTAAAACAAATAATAAACAAACCAAGCAATTAAACAAACTAATAAACATACCAAGCAATTAAACAAACTAATAAACAAACTATGCAATTAATCAAACTAATAAACAAACTATGCAATTAAACAAACTAATAAACAAACCATGCAATTAAACAAACTAATAAACAAACCAAGCAATTAAACAATCTAATAAACAAACTAAGCAATTAAACAAACTAATAAACAAACCATGCAATTAAACAAACTAATAAACAAACCAAGCAATTAAACAAACTAATAAACAAACTATGCAATTAATCAAACTAATAAACAAACCAAGCAATTAAACAAACTAATAAACAAACCAAGCAATTAAACAAACTAATAAACAAACCAAGCAATTAAACAAACTAATAAACAAACCATGCAATTAAACAAACTAATAAACAAACTATGCAATTAAACAAACTAATAAACAAACTATGCAATTAAACAAACTAATAAACAAACCAAGCAATTAAACAAACTAATAAACAAACTATGCAATTAAACAAACTAATAAACAAACCATGCAATTAAACAAACTAATAAACAAACCATGCAATTAAACAAACTAATAAACAATATGCAATTAAACAAACTAATAAACAAACCATGCAATTAAACAAACTAATAAACAAACCATGCAATTAAACAAACTAATAAACAAACCAAGCAATTAAAAAAACTAATAAACAAACCAAGCAATTAAACAAACTAATAAACAAACCAAGCAATTAAACAAACTAATAAACAAACCATGCAATTAAACAAACTAATAAACAAACCAAGCAATTAAACAAACTAATAAACAAACCATGCAATTAAACAAACTAATAAACAAACCATGCAATTAAACAAACTAATAAACAAACCAAGCAATTAAACAAACTAATAAACAAACCATGCAATTAAACAAACTAATAAACAAACCTAGCAATTAAACAAACTAATAAACAAACCAAACAATTAAACAAACTAATAAACAAACCATGCAATTAAACAAACTAATAAACAAACCATGCAATTAAACAAACTAATAAACAATATGCAATTAAACAAACCAATAAACAAACCAAGCAATAAAACAAACTAATAAACAAACTATGCAATTAAACAAACTAATAAACAATATGCAATTAAACAAACTAATAAACAAACCAAGCAATAAAACAAACTAATAAACAAACTATGCAATTAAACAAACTAATAAACAAACCAAGCAATTAAACAAACTAATAAACAAACTATGCAATTAAACAAACTAATAAACAAACCAAGCAATTAAACAAACTAATAAACAAACTATGCAATTAAACAAACTAATAAACAAACCAAGCAATTAAACAAACTAATAAACAAACCATGCAATTAAACAAACTAATAAACAAACCATGCAATTAATCAAACTAATAAACTAACCAAGCAATTAAACAAACTAATAAACAAGCTATGCAATTATACAAACTAATAAACAAACTATGCAATTAAAGAAACTAATAAACAAACTATGCAATTAAACAAACTAATAAACAAACCAAGCAATTAAACAAACTAATAAACAAACCAAGCAATTAAACAAACTAATAAACAAACCAAGCAATTAAACAAACTAATAAACAAACCAAGCAATTAAACAAACTAATAAACAAACCATGCAATTAAACAAACTAATAAACAAACTATGCAATTAAACAAACTAATAAACAAACTATGCAATTAAACAAACTAATAAACAAACTATGCAATTAAACAAACTAATAAACAAACCAAGCAATTGAACAAACTAATAAACAAACTAAGCAATTAAACAAACTAATAAACAAACTATGCAATTAAACAAACTAATAAACAAACTATGCAATTAAACAAACTAATAAACAAACAATGCAATTAAACAAACTAATAAACAAACCAAGCAATTAAACAAACTAATAAACAAACCAAGCAATTAAACAAACTAATAAACAAACCATGCAATTAAACAAACTAATAAACAAACAATGCAATTAAACAAACTAATAAACAAACCAAGCAATTAAACAAACTAATAAACAAACTATGCAATTAAACAAACTAATAAACAAACCAAGCAATTAAACAAACTAATAAACAAACCAAGCAATTAAACAAACTAATAAACAAAGCAAGCAATTAAACAAACTAATAAACAAACCAAGCAATTAAACAAACTAATAAACAAACTATGCAATTAAACAAACTAATAAACAAACCATGCAATTAAACAAACTAATAAACAAACTATGCAATTAAACAAACTAATAAACAAACCATGCAATTAAACAAACTAATAAACAAACCATGCAATTAAACAAACTAATAAACAAACCATGCAATTAAACAAACTAATAAACAAACCATGCAATTAAACAAACTAATAAACAAACCAAGCAATTAAACAAACTAATAAACAAACCATGCAATTAAACAAACTAATAAACAAACTATGCAATTAAACAAACTAATAAACAAACTATGCAATTAAACAAACTAATAAACAAACCATGCAATTAAACAAACTAATAAACAAACCAAGCAATTAAACAAACTAATAAACAAACCATGCAATTAAACAAACTAATAAACAAACTATGCAATTAAACAAACTAATAAACAAACCATGCAATTAAAGAAACTAATAAACAAACCAAGCAATTAAACAAACTAATAAACAAACTATGCAATTAAACAAACTAATAAACAAACCATGCAATTAAACAAACTAATAAACAAACCAAGCAATTAAACAAACTAATAAACAAACTATGCAATTAAACAAACTAATAAACAAACCAAGCAATTAAACAAACTAATAAACAAACCAAGCAATTAAACAAACTAATAAACAAACCATGCAATTAAACAAACTAATAAACAAACCAAGCAATTAAACAAACTAATAAACAAACCATGCAATTAAACAAACTAATAAACAAACCATGCAATTAAACAAACTAATAAACAAACCATGCAATTAAACAAACTAATAAACAAACCAAGCAATTAAACAAACTAATAAACAAACTATGCAATTAAACAAACTAATAAACAAACCAAGCAATTAAACAAACTAATAAACAAACCATGCAATTAAACAAACTAATAAACAAACTATGCAATTAAACAAGCTAATAAACAAACTATGCAATTAAACAAACTAATAAACAAACCATGCAATTAAACAAACTAATAAACAAACTATGCAATTAAACAAACTAATAAACGAACTATGCAATTAAACAAACTAATAAACAAACCAAGCAATTAAACAAACTAATAAACAAACCAAGCAATTAAACAAACTAATAAACAAACCATGCAATTAAACAAACTAATAAACAAACCAAGCAATTAAACAAACTAATAAACAAACCAAGCAATTAAACAAACTAATAAACAAACCATGCAATTAAACAAACTAATAAACAAACCATGCAATTAAACAAACTAATAAACAAACCAAGCAATTAAACAAACTAATAATCAAACTATGCAATTAAACAAACTAATAAACAAACCAAGCAATTAAACAAACTAATAAACAAACCATGCAATTAAACAAACTAATAAACAAACCATGCAATTAAACAAACTAATAAACAAACCAAGCAATTAAACAAACTAATAAACAAACTATGCAATTAAACAAACTAATAAACAAACCATGCAATTAAACAAACTAATAAACAAACCAAGCAATTAAACAAACTAATAAACAAACCATGCAATTAAACAAACTAATAAACAAACCAAGCAATTAAACAAACTAATAAAAAAATCATGCAATTAAACAAACTAATAAACAAACCATGCAATTAAACAAACTAATAAACAAACTATGCAATTAAACAAACTAATAAACAAACCATGCAATTAAACAAACTAATAAACAAACCATGCAATTAAACAAACTAATAAACAAACCATGCAATTAAACAAACTAATAAACAAACTATGCAATTAAACAAACTAATAAACGAACTATGCAATTAAACAAACTAATAAACAAACCAAGCAATTAAACAAACTAATAAACAAACCAAGCAATTAAACAAACTAATAAACAAACCATGCAATTAAACAAACTAATAAACAAACCAAGCAATTAAACATACTAATAAACAAACCATGCAATTAAACAAACTAATAAACAAACTATGCAATTAAACAAACTAATAAACAAACCAAGCAATTAAACAAACTAATAAACAAACCATGCAATTAAACAAACTAATAAACAAACCAAGCAATTAAACATACTAATAAACAAACTATGCAATTAAACAAACTAATAAACGAACTATGCAATTAAACAAACTAATAAACAATCCAAGCAATTAAACAAACTAATAAACAAACCAAGCAATTAAACAAACTAATAAACAAACCAAGCAATTAAACAAACTAATAAACAAACCAAGCAATTAAACAAACTAATAAACAAACCAAGCAATTAAACAAACTAATAAACAAACCATGCAATTAAACAAACTAATAAACAAACCAAGCAATTAAACATACTAATAAACAAACCATGCAATTAAACAAACTAATAAACAAACTATGCAATTAAACAAACTAATAAACAAACCAAGCAATTAAACAAACTAATAAACAAACTATGCAATTAAACAAACTAATAAACGAACTATGCAATTAAACAAACTAATAAACAAACCAAGCAATTAAACAAACTAATAAACAAACCAAGCAATTAAACAAACTAATAAACAAACCATGCAATTAAACAAACTAATAAACAAACCAAGCAATTAAACATACTAATAAACAAACCATGCAATTAAACAAACTAATAAACAAACTATGCAATTAAACAAACTAATAAACAAACCAAGCAATTAAACAAACTAATAAACAAACCAAGCAATTAAACAAACTAATAAACAAACCAAGCAATTAAACAAACTAATAAACATACCATGCAATTAAACAAACTAATAAACAAACCAAGCAATTAAACATACTAATAAACAAACTATGCAATTAAACAAACTAATAAACGAACTATGCAATTAAACAAACTAATAAACAAACCAAGCAATTAAACAAACTAATAAACAAACCAAGCAATTAAACAAACTAATAAACAAACCAAGCAATTAAACAAACTAATAAACAAACCAAGCAATTAAACAAACTAATAAACAAACCATGCAATTAAACAAACTAATAAACAAACCAAGCAATTAAACAAACTAATAAACAAACTATGCAATTAAACAAACTAATAAACAAACTATGCAATTAAACAAACTAATAAACAAACCAAGCAATTAAACAAACTAATAAACAAACCATGCAATTAAACAAACTAATAAACAAACCATGCAATTAAACAAACTAATAAACAAACCATGCAATTAAACAAACTAATAAACAAACTAAGCAATTAAACAAACTAATAAACAAACCATGCAATTAAACAAACTAATAAACAAACTATGCAATTAAACAAACTAATAAACAAACCAAGCAATTAAACAAACTAATAAACAAACCAAGCAATTAAACATACTAATAAACAAACTATGCAATTAAACAAACTAATAAACGAACTATGCAATTAAACAAACTAATAAACAAACCATGCAATTAAACAAACTAATAAACAAACCAAGCAATTAAACAAACTAATAAACAAACCAAGCAATTAAACAAACTAATAAACAAACCAAGCAATTAAACAAACTAATAAACAAACCAAGCAATTAAACAAACTAATAAACAAACTATGCAATTAAACAAACTAATAAACAAACCATGCAATTAAACAAACTAATAAACAAACCATGCAATTAAACAAACTAATAAACAAACCATGCAATTAAACAAACTAATAAACAAACCAAGCAATTAAACAAACTAATAAACAAACCAAGCAATTAAACAAACTAATAAACAAACCATGCAATTAAACAAACTAATAAACAAACCATGCAATTAAACAAACTAATAAACAAACCAAGCAATTAAACAAACTAATAAACAAACCATGCAATTAAACAAACTAATAAACAAACCAAGCAATTAAACAAACTAATAAACAAATCATGCAATTAAACAAACTAATAAACAAAGCAAGCAATTAAACAAACTAATAAACAAACTATGCAATTAAACAAACTAATAAACAAACTATGCAATTAAACAATCTATTAAACAAACCAAGCAATTAAACCATCTAAAAGACAAACCAAGCAATTAAACAAACTAATAAACAAACCAAGCAATTAATAATAATAATAATAATAATAATAATAATAATAACATCGTATGGCCTTGGGTGCTGTGTGCAAGCTTTGTTAATTGACACCCAGAGGGCAGCTTGTCGTTCCTTTGAACGCTATGAAAGTCAAGGAGGTTAGATATTAACCTCATTGACACTACAGCGCTTTCTCGTAGAGAATAGAGCAACTTTGTGTTGGCGGAAAATCCCGAGATTAATTTTGCCTTTGAATTCGGCCTACTGAATTGAAATGGGTTCTTTAACATGCCAACAACGTATGACATCCATGTCGTGATTTTTGTCACCTATCAAAAAACACTTACCACGGCCAGGGGCGATCCTGAAAACTTGGGGTTGGTAGTCCGACATGATAACCACTCACCCACCGTGGCAAGCACCATGCAAATAAACAAACAAATAAACAAACAATTAAACAATTTTTATTATTTATTTAGTCAATTTACCCTCTAGGTTGGTGGTTCCCACGGACTCAGCGAGGGAACTCACCACTACCGCCTCTATGGGCAGTGTCCTGGAGCTTGGAACATCTGGTCGGGATGGATACAACTGGGGAGGTGTGATCAACACTTCGGCCAGGCGGCCTCACCTGCAAAGCGAACAGGGGCCTCATGAGGGATGGGAAGGGATGGAAGATTGGGATGGATAGGCGAGGAAGAGGGAAGGAGGCGGCCGTGGCCTTACAGTAGATACCATCCCGGCATTTGCCCGAAGACGAAGGGGGAAACCACGGAAAACAACTTCGAGGATGGCTGAGGTGGGAATCGAACCCCCTCTACTCATTTGGACCACCCGAGGCTGAGTAGACCCCGTTCCAGTCCTCATACCACTTTTCAAATTTCGTGGCAGAGCCGGGAATCGAACCCAGGACCTCCGGGGTGGCAGTTAACCGTGCTGACCGCTACGCTACGGAGGCGACTTAAACAAAAAAAAAAATGAACAAATAACCAGCAATGACGATAGAATGCTTGAAATGGATGTATTGCGAGGGACTTGCTCACAGCGGAAATATCAGTAAGAGAGCATCAAATGCGAGATCAATGGGATATTGAAGTGGACGGAGCAGCAGCCTTTCATAAATCAAGCTTTATTAAATAAGTTCCTGCTTTTATATCGCAGCCCGAACCGTAATTAAATATCTCAAAATTAAATGGAAACTCATTATTTATTGTAATAAAGCTGTACAGCAGATTGTGTGGCTAAAATAGGGTTAGGCTATCAAACTTCAGATAGGAGACATTGGAACACATTCTTTTGACATGGACACGTTTTAAGGTTGGAATTAGCGCCATCAATATTTGATCTGTTAGTTATGTAGACACAAGGCACGGCACAAACCTAGAAACATTGCTGAGTTTTAATTCACTGGCCGTGAAAGCCAATATACCATCTTTTTGGAAGCCCTCATAGGGAGGTTAACGCTGCTTGAGCTTTTAATTCTCGCAGTAAAGAGGTACAGTTGCATTTATATAAAGGGAGATAGCGCGCAGTTCGCTACTCCTGTGGGGGTCCGGGCGGGGACACCAAGATGATGATGATGATAATTGTTGTTTTAAGGGGCCTAACATCTAGGTTATCGGCCCAAGGGGACACCAAGAGCCCGCCGATGAGCCAGCTTGGTGTCCTAGGCGAAACTCCACACAAGACACGGAAAAAATCTAGAGAAATTGCTGAGTTTTAATTCACTGCCCGTGAAAATCCCGAGGGGTCTAGATGCAAAACTCACATTCTCCACTTTTGTTCGAAATTGAGTTAGCAAGACATTCTATATTCTTCGTTCCCAACTACACACGACTATCTTAGTGCTGAAAAGCCAAACTCACAATATCCTGTGGTTTTCAAATGTCAAGAACTCAATTTAGATTCAAAACTAACATTCTCCACACTGTTTAGTTGCAAAGAGCACATTCTCCCTGCTGGCCAATCACAAGACAGCTTCTGGTCATGTGACTTTCTACAGCTGCAAGCCAATATTAGACTAACTTGTCTGTTCAACTCGTAACCTCTACCATAAGTGTATTCCAACAATGCAATTGGTTTCATTTGTCTACATTTTTTACAAACTTGGCCAACTTGACTATTGTTTTGTCTGAAGTAATTAATTTTGTTTAGTGTCAAAAGTAACATTCTCCATCTTGTTCAGACACAAAACTCACAGTCTCAAATGTTTGGATACAAAAGTCATATTCTCCAAAATTGAAACCTATTTTTCAGATAAATGAATATAAATAATGAAACATAGTTTATACAAGAAGGTGTAATTACGTATAGCCTGCAACAAAAGCAAAGTCTTAGAGATTCCATTAGTTACGTACATTTAAGAAGTTTTCTTAGTTACTGTTAAATTATAAAATTTGGGGAACGCGATTTTTGCATCTAGACCCCTCTCTTTCTTAGTTATGTGTTATTTTTAATCATCTATGCATACTAGGTCAGTAGCGTCATAATCATGGCACAAACATGATACATTACCAATATTCACATTTACCAAAATTCCTCGAAGTGACCTGTATGACGTTAGGTATCGTTCAGATACACTTTCCTTTTGTTTATGTTTCCTTATATCCATCTAACCCTCCCACTCCCCCCCCCCCCTTTCTTTTGAACATCCTCATTCTTCGAGGAGTTTCTACATTTTCACCCCGGCCCCTTTACCTTCTCCTTACTTACTACTCTGTCCGCCATTCTACCATGGTCCATACAGTAATTTCTGGCAGCTGCTCTCTGATGACGAACCGAGTAATTTATCTATATTTTTTGTAATTTTTGTAATCTCATTGATATACTTTCTTTGGCCACATTGTTTGATTCCATTGAAAAAGGAGGCAAGGTTTCTCCGAGACGTATGGTTCTAATCTAAATACACACGGCATTAGCCCAAAAATCATGAATTATTTATATAATCCGGGCCGTGAAAGCCTTAATATACACATTAGAAATCTCTATGGGGAGGAAGTTGTTCGACAATCATCTAAATTTAAAGTTGAGGCGAAGAAGGAGCTCTCTTCTTTCATCGTTGTCCTTCTTTCTTAGATGCAGGGATCATGACATCATTCCCAACTGTGTAAAATGGAAGCAAACTATACACACTCATAAAGCTATGAGAATTTATCAGCGCGCTAGCAAGGCACTCGTTATCGAGAGGATCCAGACCTCTCTTACTGAACTGGACGCAGTTTCCCGTGAGTTATTACACTTACATCTGCTTCTTAGTAGCATTCTCTCAGAGGAATTGTGGCTGTTCTTTGAACGTATCTCCGCTATTCAGGCCGAGAATAATTTTTGTCGGGCGGTAGATAGAGAGCTAAGTTCCTTCGATTGTCCTCGAGACAAACAGCTCCTCGTACTGTTCTTGATACTAGTAAAGTTGTAGTCAATCTAATACCCCTTTAGATGACTATCAAACAGCTTTACTAAGCAGAGGTCTCAACTTTGCTCTCGCACCCTCCAAAATTCCTACAGAGGAGTTGATCACATCCGTTGAGGCTGCCAACTACAATTTACCTCCAGATGAAGCTGAAGAAATTAGACAAGAAAGTGTGAGGATATTACGATCCTCTAAAGTACCCGCACCCAATTTAACTCGGGGTGAAAGAAAGGCATTGAAGGAACTGAGAAATAATGACACCGTTTCTATTTTTCATGCTGACAAGGGAATTGCGACAGTGGTGATGGATACCGTTGAATATAAAAGTAAAATCTCGATTCTGTTATCTGATCATGTCTACAGACTGTGCACTCGTGATCCAACCACTCGTGTATCCAATGCCACTGCTAAGCTTGTTAAACTGTCATCAATTCCAAAAGCAGAGGGAAGATGTCTTATTCCGAGAGATGCTGTTCCTCCGAGATTGTATGGTCTTCCAAAAATCCATAAGCAAGACGTCCCTCTTCGACCAATTGTTAGCACAATAGGTTCTCCAACTTACGCTCTTGCGCAATATCTCAGCAAGTTGCTTCAGCCGCACTTGGGGCGCACACAGTCTTACATTAGGGATTCAACCCATTTCGTCGAAATATTGTCAACCATCGCCGTTCAACCAAATGCTATTTTGGTGAGTTTTGATGTAGAGTAAATTCTTCTTGTTCACCAGAGTGCCGGTGGACTCGGTCATGTCCCTCATCAAGGATTTGTTCCCTGAAGACATTGCCCGATTATTCCACCACTGCTTGTGTTCCAGTTATTTCTTGTGGGATGGTAAATTTTACGAGCAGAGTGATGGTGTGGCCATGGGAAGTCCACTCTCGCCTGTCGTGGCAATTTTTTTCATGGAACATTTGGGGGGGGGGGGGGGGGGAGGCTATATCTTCGGCGTCTTTCGAACCTGTGATTTGGTGGAGGTATGTGGATGATACGTTCGTGGTGTGGGAGGAGGGTTCTGAGAAACTGAACCACTTTCTAAACCATCTAAATCAGCTGCATCCTTCAATCCACTTCACAATGGGCTAGAGTCGGGTGGATGCTTACCTTTTTTGGATGTTCTTGTGAGGAGGAAGGCGGATGGCTCCATGGGGCACAGCGTCTACCGTAAGCCAACTCACACTAACCGTTATTTACATGCAGACTCCCACCACCACCCAGCACAAAAACAAGGAATTAAAACAACTCTAGCCTAAAGAGCGGAACGTATTTGCGAGGCATCAACTCTTCAGGAAGAGTTACATGCCTTACAAACCATGTTTAAGGGTAATGGCTATAATGAATCCACTATATATAGGTCCCTACATAGGAGGGATAGACAACATTCTCAGAGCTCCGACGTGAGGGGAACTGCTTACCTCCCTTATATTCACAACACCACTGACCGCGTTGCTAAGATTCACCGCAAGCACAAGATAACAACAGCTTTCGACACTATGACGAAAATTGGTCAACGTTTAGCATTATCCCCAATACTACAACCTGGGGTGTATGAAGTCCCTTGTACTTGCGGAAAAGTCTACATTGGACAAACAAAACGGTCCAATGCAACTTGCATCAAAGAGCATCAAAGGAACATCCGTCTAAACCAACCTGACAAATCAGCTATAGCTGAACATGCCCTGTCTTCAGGGCACGATGTATGTTTCAGTGATGCTCATGTGCTTGCCCTTGTTAAGCACAACTGGTCTAGAATTATAAGGGAGGCAGTTGAAATTCGTAAAAATCCCAATAATTTTAACTGAGACACTGGATATCAGCTAAGTGACACTTGGCTACCAGTTATTAAGGATCTAGGGAGATAGTTCCTCTCAGTCTCTCTATTCTTCACCTATTTCAAATTGTACTTTTTCCCTCTATGACTACAGAGCCTGGATTTGATCTCCTTTGTTCGTCACTGGAGGAGTTTCCATCTGTTTTTTCGCCGTTGCCTGTTTGACGTTAGGTATCGTTCAGATACACTTTCCTTTTGTTTATGTTTCCTTATATCCATATAACGCTCCCCCCCCCCCACGCTTTTTTTTGGACATCCTCATACTTCGAGGAGTCTCTACATTTTCAGCCCGCCCCCTTTACCTTCTCATTACTTACTACTCTGTCCGCCATTCTACCATGGTCCATACAGTAATTTCTGGCAGCTGCTTTCTGGTGACGAACCGAGGAATTTATCTATATTTTTTGTAATCTTTGTAATCTCATTGGCCACATTGTTTGATTCCATTGAAAAAGGAGGCAAGGTTTCTCCGAAACGTATGGTTCTAATCTAAGTACACACGGCATTAGCCCAAAAATCATGAATTATTTATGACTTCCTCCTTGTTCCATGCACCATCGGAGCCTGCGTTCCATACTTTGTCGTAAGTTGTGGAAATCTCTTGGAGTGCTCTGTATGTGGTCAAATCAATTTTGAATACGCCTCCTCAGATCATCGACATTGTGTGCGTGTGTTAATACAGATATAGGTTTAAATGTCCACGAAGGAAGAAATCCATTGGATTCAAACTGGCGATCGGGCAGGCCAGGCTATGGATCCCTATGGAGCCTTCAGATTACCATCTTTTCCGATCCATCGCCCATTTCTTGCTTGGAAGAAATGTCTAAAACATTGAAGCTGTGAAAGTGGGTCTCGCTGAATTCTTCGCATCAAAACCCAGAGACTGGTAACGTCGCGGGATCAGAAACCTCGCTGAAAGATGGCTCAAGACCGTAGAATCTGATTATCTATACTGTGAAGAGTAGTTAAATTTCTTGTTAGAAAACTTTCCAAATAAATTTTTCTTAAAAAAACGACATTACTTATGAGAGATCTCCTATATTAAATACATTGTAGCCAGAGATTGGGCAATTTCGTGTTGACTGACAGAAGAATTACAACTGAGAACTTTTTGTAATGTTTGATGTCAAGAATACATTCCTAATGTTTCTGTCAAATGTTTACTTTATCTTTCGGACAAATATGGGGGAGGTTACAGTGGAGAGGGGGCGTGGTGTGTCGAGGATTGGCCTCCCCTGCTCTAGACCAGTGTTTCCCAAACTGTTTTGTGTGTGTACCACTGTAAGAGATGAGAATCTCTCGCGTACCACCTAACGGTTGGGAGATATAGTAACTTAAACCCCCCATCACTACCATTACGTAGTAGACCAAAATACGGATTGTAAATTGTGTTTGTTAGAGTTAGACGGTTGGAGTTAAAGTTCAAATAATAAAATTGTGTCCAGTTGTTTTCTTCTTCTTCTTTCCGATGAGGCCTGCTAGGGACCACGTGCCAATTTCAATTCTTCACACTTTGTTGTTTTCTCTTCCGTTCCCTCCAGTACTCCTTCATCCGTTCACTATGCTGCTTCTTTCTGTCCTCGGACCACTTCGCACCAGGTTTCTTTGGCAATCTTCCTTGGAATCCTTTCATACTTAATACCCTTTTTCTAAAGATCTCTCTGTTCACCGTTTCTTCTTCACTTATATTATTTCTTTCTAAATCTTTCTTTACTTCTTGAATCCAGCTAGTTGTTGCCCTTTTCTCCCAAAGGTACTTGAATATCCTTTTTGTTAATCTGGAATCATCCATTCTGTAAATATGTCCAAAAAATTGCAATCTCCTTTTTCTTATCGTTTCTGTTATATTTTCTATTTTCATGTATATTTCATCATTAGATCTTAATTTCCATACTTCTGCTGTTTTCACTGGGCCTAAAATTTTCCTCATGATTCTCCTTTCTAGTACTTCAAGTTTATCTAATCTATAGTTTAGTACCAGACATTCACTTGCGTATAGGCATTCCGGTTTCACCACTGTAGTGTAGTGCCTTATTTTAAGATTTTTAGATAAGCACCTTTTGTTATAAAAATTCTTAGTGATACCATATGCTCTTTCCATCTTGTGTACCCTTTCTTCTACCGAAGATTTTTCTAAACCATTTTCTTGAATTATTTCTCCCAGATATTTGAATTTCTTTACTTTTTCCACTGGGCCAATATCTGTTGCCAAATATTTTGAAGCGTTCTTGATGTTTGTAATAAATTTAGTTTTTTCTACGGAGATTCTCAAACCTGTTTTGTTGGCTATTTCTTCCAAGAGATTGATTTGTGTTGTTGCACTTGTTAGGTTTTATTATTTATTAAAATAAGTATTCAATTCAAACATTCATAAATGACACTGCAAACATAATATTAATAAAATAAGTCGTAATAATTAAACATAAAAACCAAAGTTCAACTAAAAACTTCAGAGAGCTTGAAGATTAGAAGCCAACTTAGTAATGTCAGGTATAAGATTGCTGAGTCTCAAACGAGGATCGTTTTCCACTGTGAGGAGCCTATTCCGGTATTAATTCTTGAGATAAACAAGTGAAGGAAATGCAGTATCACACAAGTACGAAGTAGTGAAAGGCAGTAAAAATCCAACTGCTTTGTCAGCTATGTCTGCATAGTCTGCACGCCTCTCAACCCAAAAGTTCACAAGAGCCATTTTTGAAAAAGTTTGCCTTAGTTCTGAATCACAATTCAATTCATAAAACTGCTCCTTGTCTTTGGCCTTAAAGTCCTCTGGCAACATATCAATGTTTTTATATTTTTAAATTTTATATAATTCGCCTCCGTAGCGTAGCGGTCAGCATGGTTAGCTGCGGCCCCGGAGGTCCTGGGTTCGATTCCCGGCTCTGCCACGAAATTTGAAAAGTGGTATGAGGACTGGAACGGGGTCTACTCAGCCTCGGGTGTTCCAAATGAGTAGAAGGGGTTCGATTCCCACCTCAGCCATCCTCGAAGTGGTTTTCCGTGGTTTCCCACTTCGTCTTCGGGCAAATGCCGGGAGGGTACTGCCCCCGTAAATTGAATTATATTGAGACCACGGTGGCTGTATTGGAAAATATGAGTAACGTTATGGATGTCATAGTTGTGACGTTGATACTCATGACGTAGGCACGGATGACGCAGACTTGAGGCAAGCAGGCTGGTTGAGCTGAGATTCTTGGTGACGTCATGATTTTGTTCGAGAAAGATCTGAGATTTACGACGCAGTCGCAGGAAACAAGGTATTGTGCTAAGGAAGAAGTTACGCTATTGGAGGAAAGGCTTGAACCAATGAACGATAGTTTGGAAAGAAGACGGAGATTACTGAAACTATCATATTTAATTACTTTTGGCATGCAGAATTGTGGAAATCTATTTTCAGTTATGGCATTGATTTGGAATTTTGAAGAAATTAATTTTGAGTTTTTGAAATTTGAAAATCCGTCAAGTATAGCCAAAGTTAGAACTTTCAGCGATGACGGAGCAACAGGCTATGGAAGGGATGGATACGCCCCTTAAGAAGTTAATAAAAGGTCGTGCACAGGATAGAGGAGCTCTCAGATCTCAGATCTCATATCTCTCATACGCTCAGATCTCATATGTCAGATCGCATATATATTTCTGGTGATTTATAGTCGTTTTCAAGTGATTCAGTGAAGTAAGTCGTCTTTAGCGTGCATGGTAAAAGCCCGGCGCATCGAACGAACACGGAGCAGTTCCATTTTACGCTGCTCGAAACTAGGTGAAGTTGAAACGCTCACATTAACGTTTCCACCTGATAAGATATAAAGAGTTAACTTCAGCCTTTATTATAATTCAATTGGGCAGTACAACATTGAGGTGTGTAGAAGATTTGAACAATTTCACAGTTATACTTCGAAAGATATTGGCACTTTAAGGCTGCCAACAAAAGTGATTTTCTCGCCACATGAGAAACACTTTTAAAATTTCCACATTATACACTACGGCTGACACGTGGATTACAACAGTGATATTGGAGAATACGTTTGGTAATACAACGATACATTCCACTATGGAACATTATAATCTGGTAGTGCTTTCAATGATTATAACAGAAGTTGAGATGGAAGGCTAAGGCTTTAATGCAATTGGGACATATATCGATGGAGTGAAATAGCAGCATGGAACTTCGTTAATCGTCTTTCTACAAAAGCGAGCATGTAGTGAACATCCAACTACACTCATGCATCGTGAATCCATCGCTGAATTATATCAAATGACAGTGGAAATATTTTCATACTCCACGATTATGAATATTTCTGCGGAAATAACTGCAATAAACTTCATGGCGAATTACGACCAGAACTTCAGGGAATTTTCAAGAGAGGCCAGGGTGGACCCGGCTCAAAAAGAAGAATTTTGCCAGAAGGATGTCTTTCGTATACATGGAGCAGTGCAATTTCCGGAGAAGGAAGCAGTTCGATTCTCCGAGGACGCTGATTCCAGGTTCGAGGACGGAGCACATCTTTACGCTGGTGAGATGGAACCAACAGCAGTTTTCTTTGAAAACTTTCCTCTAGAACTTCAATCAACAGATAAGGTAGTCGTGAACGTTTCTTGTATTATTTGAGTCTTGTAGCGATATCTGAGCAACCATTTTCCCATATTTTTGTGTCCTATCTTTTGCCCCATTTTCTTGATTAATATTTCTGTACTCAGTACACTTCGATGATTGATGCCTTTTTCGACGATTTATTAAGACATGGTTATGTCATTGGCATACTTAAATAATTTTGGATCAGTTGAGACTGATATATTAGATTCTTTCAGTAATTTGCATATTTTTGAAGTCACGATTTGACTGTAAAGTTAATGATTTTCTATGGAAGATTTGAATTCAGACAGCGTGTCATTTTATTAAAGTAATTCTATTCAGTAAATTACTTTGACCAATTTTCTGTCATCCTCAAGAAAGAAGAATAATTAAAAGATTTTAGAGCGTTAAAATCTTTATCATTGTCGACGATCTTGGAAATACTAGTCGTTTTATGAACATGATTGCAACATAGACATTTATCGTCAGTTCTAATTACCGTTGCATTACAGACAATTTTATGAAATAGGAACTTTGACTACGAATTATTGAATACACTATAGTAATGAACATTTGATAGAAGTTTTTCTCAATTATAGATTGGAACAATAATGTTTGCATTCCACAGTCTAATTGTATTCTATTCGACTATTTATGCAGTTTAGATGAACTTTGATTAAAGATAGTATTTTTATACTGCGTTACTTTGAAGATATTAATCTCAATTTTGATAGACCAGGGAGGCGTGTCTAATCGTATTTGCTATTAAATTTATTTGTGAGTGGCAAATTTTTACTTCATATCGATTCATGAATGAAACCCACGAAGGTTAAATAATAACAGTCATTATTACAATTGATGAATATAAGAATTTTTAAAGAGGAACAATGGATGTATAATCGTTAGTTCAGTGGACATGTGAAAGTCGCTGATGAATAATGCCTTTGAATAAGTGAAGCAGATTCCCACAGTAATTATTGATGTTGAAGAAGTTGTAAGTGGAGGATTTTTGTATGTACTGTGGAAGACTTTTATGCCATATATGTTGAAATATATGAGGAATTCTGGGCCTATTTTATGCAATTCTGTGCATTTTGAAGCGAAGTATTTTCCGCTGAATGTAATTGTCCTGGTTCTTTGAAAGTTATTCATATGAAGATACTGTTAAAATTAACAAGAGTGTTAAATAATTTGAGATAACGATTTTGAATGGAGGTTACCATCACTAATAATAATAATTATTAAAACCTTATTAAACCTGAATATGAACTTTAAAATGTAACTAACCTTCATTGGTCGATTATATTACCACGATTTAAGTAATTATCAACCGGATAAACGTGTGGTTTAATGTATTTCTTGTATAAATAATATAAACAATATTTAATATTGTAAATAATTTTGTAAATATCTTTGATAATAATTTGAAATGAAAAGGATTAAGAGAGGCGAATATATATTTTTCAATTGTCATTTGACATTGTTATAAACAACTTATAATTGTTATAAATAATTAATGAACTTTTGTTATAAACATTTGGAGTTTTGTTTTTATACTCTAAACAACGCTAATTAAGCAAGTGGCTTGAACAATTAAACATGATTTGGGATTGTTAGAGTATTCCACTGGTGTTTGAATGGAGCATTTAAAACATTTGCGTGATAATATTTCAGTTGAGATGTGGACATTTACGTGTTTGAAAAGGAAGAGCTAAGCTCTGATGTAACAAGCATATGCTAACGCGGACCAGATAGGAGAGTCCACTTTGACGATGCAGGTGCATTGCAGCTGGCCCGGACAACTGTATGACAGAGGCCAAGGACGTTTCCATAATAGCCTTGTGGCTATAAATAAAATGTGAAGTATATAAACACGCAAAACAATTGCTATATGTGTCTCGTCCCAAATCCCGTTTCCATTCCAAGTGCATTATTATTTTTACGCTATTTTGAGCTTGAGAAAGCTGAAACATTGTATGTAGAGTATACAGGTCCTACAGGAGGACATGGTTATATAGACGATGGCTTCTGATTGCCACGTGGATTTTGTTGTTTTATTTTGTTAAATTCATTCTTTTTGTGAAATAAATTATTGTGCAGTTTAAAGTTTCTCGTCTTCGTTGTGGTTCATTTTAAATATCATGGTGGAGGTTATTGTGTGGGCATACTTTAAGTGATCCAGTTGACAACCCAGTCCCCGAGATAAATTTAAAAGGTAAGTAAAGGTAAGTATGAACCCCCGTATATTTTGGTGTGTTCCACAATAATTTCTTGTTAACTATTGTGCTCTAATCTCGATAGTATCTGTCAGTGCCATTTTCATTGATGTAGCTATGCCGGCGCGTTTGATTATTGGCAATCCGATTGAGGGGGCGGATATCTGACAGCCTACTATCCGGGTTATCGGGTACAGTACCTTCTTCAAGGCCACGGCCGCCTCCTTCCCTCTTCCTTGCCTATCCATCCTGACCATCCATTACCTTCCCTCATGAGGCCCCTGTTCGCTTTGCAGGTGAGGCCGCCTGGACGAGGTGCCAATCTCACCTCACCAGTTGTATCCACTCCGATTAGATGTTCCCAGCTCTAGGACACTGCCTGTAGAGGCGGTAGTGGTGAGTTCCCTCGCTGAGTCCGTGGGTTCCACCAACCTGGAGGGTGAACGACTAACAAAAAAAATATTATATTTGATATATTTTTCGTAACATCACCGCGTACCACTACAACAGGACGAGCGTACCGCCAGTGGTACGCGTACCACAGTTTGGGAAACGCTGCTCTAGACAATGGGGGTGCTGGCTGTCACATTTTACAACGCTGTATGTAATGTCAACCCTCACTGTGGAATGCGATGAGCTGTGTCGTGTCATCCAGCACGAGGGCACGTATTTACAGAACCCCTAATGAAATGCAGGGATATCAACTGTTCAAGAGCTCAAACATGGCGCGATTCTGCAGGGTAAGCAATGAACATTTTTAGGTAGATTTCATTAAAAAACTACCTATTGCAATTGGTATCATGTTGTGACGTCCGGAAAATTTCACCATATCTTCGCGTTTTACATCACCTATGCCCCAAAACCACCATCAGTTCAAAACTTTATATGTACTGCTCAACAAACGTTTGGACTACCGCCGTCAATTGTATGCTGACACTGCCATAGAGGAGTGGGACCTCTTACCCCAAGATAAACTTGATGGTCTCATAAGAGCATGCCTCCTCAGTGTGCGGGCAGGACTACTAAAGACTAACCCCGTGGCTTATGATCTCTAGATTAACGGTCACGTAAAACTACAATCTTCCTTTACTAAAGACTAATACTAATAATCATGGGTTACAGATTTTCAATTTTTATCACTTTAAATTATCTTGTCGACTTCGTCGTTACGCTGGGGTCTCGCGTTACGTTACGGTGACGGGACGAAATGTACCCAGATGCACTGAGGTGTGTGACGTCATAGTACCGCTTGGTGCATGTGTTCCCCGACAATCTCTACTTCGTTAGTGTAAGACAAAAATCCCCGATTCTTGGATGTCACGGGTAATCTCGAGAACCACTGGATGGATTTTGATGCGGTTTTCACCAATCTGTAAAGGATATCTCGAGGAAAGATTCTGTAGAAAATAATTTATATATGATCAAAGGAAGCCAAGCAGTAACGATTTCAGTGAAAAAGTCGAAAACAAACTTGATGTCCGTGCGCTTCTTAAGCTTACGCTGGGCAAACCGTCAAAAATATCAATATACTATGAGCGTAAGAATTGGTCAGCATGAAAAGTTTTACAAAAAAATCCACGAGAGCATATCTCTATCTTCAATACATCGCCCACTATAAGTGTTTCTAGACTGGATGGAAGGGGCACGTCCCCGCGCGCTCTGGTGAGCGTGATGGCATCCCGCGCGCTTGACCTTGCTTTGCCCTTGGTTTGCACTTGCCGTTCGCGAGTAATTTGAAACAAGGTAAAGTATTATAAAGCAAGATAAGTATTATGCAGATAATTTTCTAACATGTCAAGAGTCCTTGGCTTCGAGCGAAGCGAGAAGCCACCAGCCTTTCTAACATTTTTCAGCATTTGTAGCATTTAAAATGATACAAAGTCTAGTCTTTCAGACTGACTGCCACTTTTTTCTTTTCAAAAGGGACACTTAGAGATAAGTTCGCTTTGTTTTTGTACCGTTTCATTGTTATCTAACCATGATTGTTATTGCTTTCAGAAGGACTGATGTTAAGTTTGTTAAATCTTAATGGGTTTACTATAAGAAGTGAAAATGAAAATCCACAGCCTGCTTCCAGTCGACCAACCGGGTCAGGGATGGAATGAATGAAGCCCCCATCTAGCGGCAAGGATATAAACTGTGCCGGCTGCCAAAGCCTGTCGCACTCCTCTGGGGCTATGATTAAAGGAATGACAGATGAAATGAAATGATAGTGGAGAGTGTTGCTGGAATAAAATTGTGACAGGGAAAACCGGAGTACCCGGAGAAAAACCTGTCTGCCTCCGCTTTGTCCAGCACAAATCTCACATGAAGTGACCGGGATTTGAACCACGGTCCTAGCGGTGAGAGGCCGGCGAGCTGCCGCCTAAGCCACGGAGGCTTAACTATAAGAAGTCATTGTGGTAAATTCTATGCTATTCTAAACTTTTGTTGAGCAGTGTACATGTCGTAGTCAGATAGTAAAATCCGCCATTTCATGAAAATCCTAGGCACTTCATGAAGAGCGGGCATATGATGTAAAAAGTACAAATAACAAATATTAAAATAAAAATTCAGGGCGCCAGGAAATATTCTCCGCAGTGCCTACAAGCTGGTGCGAGAGATAGCGTCACCAGTTACGTTGGCAGCCCGGCTGTCGCTTCATGGAGGAAAGAATAAGAGGAGATGCCCTGTGCTCGTTTGAGTGAAGCCAAGCGCTGCGTCCCAAATGGGCGTAACCTTAACTTGTATTGTGTTAACTTGTGTTCCTTGACTTGCATATGGTTGTACGAATCGACTAAGTGCTCTGTTTATTAATTTTGAGGTTCGCATTCTTGAATATCAAAATGTGTACGAACAATGAGTGAAAGTGGCTGTACTCGAAATTAGGCCTAAACACTGATGAATGCCTCAACACCAATAAGAACTTAAAACTCAATTTGGTGTGAATATCGTGATTAGTTCGGCATCATTATGATAGTTCCCAAGATGGGGCGCAGCCCGATTGGGCCAGTTAATTACACTGATAACATCGGATAGACTTTTCACGCACCATGATCTGCCCCTTTGATAATTCATAGCCGATTGGGCCATTGATAGTTCATTAGCAACCTCCCCTCTCTTTCCCCAGTCTGCAGCCAACACATTCCAAAATTTCGTCATTAAACTGTTGGAGGGGAGGTGACTCTCAGTTTGACGGTCCCAGGGGTGTCAATTACTATAAAGTCACATATGTATGACCTAGCGTTCAGGATATGGTGACAACTATGTGGAGGAGCTTTATACAAAGAATACGATATGTCCTCAATAGTTTCTCAAATATGGACATCCATGAGATTGTGTTCGATAAACTGACAGCGTTAATATAAGATTTTACCCGATCTTCATTGCATAAACTATTGAATGAACAACATTGTGAGGTTTGAAGCCATTTTTCAGTGTTGCCTAAGTAAACAAAAGTTTGGTGCTTTTCAGTCGGTCAACACGAATGTACCCAAATTGAGCTGGGTTATGCCCTGATCCTGAAATAAATTACATAAGATTAATAAATACACTAGGATGACCAGTTTCGATCGTCAAGCGATCATCATCAGATCCATTACACTTAGGCTATATATAACATCTATGTTTGAGACTACAGGTGAAAAATATATACAATATGTACAATTATTTAGTTGCAGTGTTGGTAATGCAACAGTCGGTGTATGTTAAATGTGGTATGTCTAATGTTAGGTGAACTTCTAAAATAGTGGTGAAAATCTGGAATTTGTCTGTTAGGGGTGATTATATGGTTTTACAAAATCAACTATGGTTGTACTGAAATAATACAAGCTTATACTTATCGAGTTGTCTCCTTAACTGGAACTTGAAGCACTTGCGTGTTTCCTTAGGCACCAGCTATAGTCGACTACCCCGGGTGTTAGCTGGGCGGAACTGGTTTTCCCCTTCCTCCCCCTTTAGTTGTTGTGTTCTTTCAGAGGTCAGTGCCATGTATATTTGTGTGACGTAGCCAAGTCTAGATAAGAGGGTATGCTATTGAATACAGGAGTCTGCAACTATTAAAGACCGTGGAACTATCTTCGCCACGCGTGGACTAAAAATGCCATTTAAACTAAGCGGTACACGGTCTATTGAAGACGTCCCGGCACCTTTAATACTGCCGCGCATATCGGTCTAGGTTTATTGCAGAAAAATGTACATAGTACACCTGATCCAAATAACATTTACCTATAACCACCGCTATTTTCCCCCTTTTTTTATCTAGCTTGGCTGTATCGCTAAGTTGTGTCTTGTTTTCGACAGGGTGTGTTTTTTAGTAGATGTTATAGTTGTTGTTTGAGTCTTTAGTCTTTTGACTGGTTTGATGCAGCGCTCCATGACTCCCTGTCCTGAGCTAATCGTTTCATCTCTACATAGCTACCACACCCTACATCCGAGGCAATCTGTTGAACTTATTCTAACCTTGGTCTACCCCTACAGTTCTTGTCCTTGACCCTTCCCTCCATAACTAAGCTTGCTATTCCTGGGTGTCTTAGTATATGTCCTACCAACCTATCTCTTCTCTTCATTAGCAGTCGCCAGAAACATCTCTCCTCTCCCACTCGTCTTAATACCTCTTTGTTTGTAACCCTATCTACCCATCTGATCTTCATCATTCTCCTGTAACACCACATTTCAAACGCTTCAATTCTCCTCTTTTCGACTGCACCAATAGTCCATTTTTCACTTCCATAGAGCGCCACGCTCCAGACAAAGGCTTTCAAAAATGACTTCCTAATACCTAAATCTATATTCGATGTCAACAGATTCCTTTTTTGTAGAAATGCTTTCTTTGCCTGAGCCAACCTACTTTTTATATCCTCTTTGCTTCGTCCATCACTGGTTATTCTGCTTCCTAAGTAACAGAAGTCTCCTACTTCCTTCAGCTTTTCACCTGCCAATTTGATCTCCATAGAGGTTTCTGATTTATTTCGGCTGCATTCCAGTATTTTTGTTTTACATTTATTAATTTTCATCATGAATTCTTTCCGTAAGACGGAGTCCATACCATTCAAAAACTCATTCAAATCCTCAGGCTTGTCGGCCAAGATGACGATGTCATCAGCAAATCGCAGAGTTGAAATTATTTCTCCTTGAATCTTCACTCCCACTTTAAATTTTTCTCCAATTTCCTTCATTGCTTGTTCAATGTAAAGATTGAAAAGTATGGGTGATAAGTTGCAGCCTTGCCTTACACCTTTCTGAATACCAGCTTCTCTCTCATGTCCTTCAACTCGAATGACTGCTGTCTGGTTTCTGTATAGATTGTATATCACCCTCCTATCCCTGTACTTTATTCCAATCGATTTCAAAATGTCAAACAATTTAGTCCAATCAACGTTGTCAAAAGCCTTTTCTAAGTCTACAAAAGCCATGAACGTTCTCTTATCTTTCCTTATTCTACCTTCCAAAATCAGCCTAAGACTTAGTACAGCTTCCCTTGTTCCTACATTTCTCCTGAAACCAAACTGGTCTTCACCCAACTCCGTTTCTATCTGGCTTTCAATCCTCTTGTAAATTATTCTAGACAGGATCTTTGAAGCATGAGTAATCAAGCTGATTGTACGGTAATCTTCACATCTGTCAGCTCACACTTCCTTTGGTATAGGGATGATTACATTCTTCTTGAAATCAGGGGGTACCTCACCTGTCTCATAAATCCTACACACCAAGTGAAATAACCTGATCAGACCTTCATCTCCTATGCAGCGTAGCAACTCAATCGGTATATCATCTATGCCTGGTGCTTTGTTCCTGCTTAAGTCTTCCAAAGCTTTATCAAATTCTGATCTCAATATTAAATCTCCTTTCGCATCCACATCAATTTCCTCCTCCCTTTCCATTACATGATTCTCAATCTCCTTTGCCTTATACAAACTCTCTATGTAAGCTTTCCATCTCTCAACCTTTTCTTCCCTATCTGTTAGAGGCGTTCCATGTGTGTCCTTAATATTACAGCACTTAGTCTTCTTTTCCCCAAAAGTATTCTTAATCCTTCGATAAGCTGTGTCTACTTTTCCTAATTTCAAACAATTTTCTATACCTGCACATTTCTCTTTCAACCATTCTTCTTTCGCTTCCTTGCACTTCTTGTTAACCTCATTTCTCAGACGTTTGTATTCTGCTTTCCCCTTTTCATTTCTTACATTCTTGTGTTTCCGCCTTTCATCCATCAATTCTAGTACATCCTGAGTGATCCTCGGTTGTCTACCTATTCTTTCTTTCCTACCAATGTGTTCTTCTGCGGATTTTGTTAATTCATTCTTCAAAAGTGCCCATTCGCCTGCAATTGAAGTTTGTTTAGGGTTTTTCATTAGTCCTTCCTTTATACTCTTCTTGAATCTTTCGTTTACATCCTTCTCTTTCAGTCTGTCTATTGCCCACCTTTTTGGCTTTTGACTTTTCTTCAGTTTCTTCAACTTTAATCTGCATTTCATTACAACCAGATTGTGGTCAGAGTTTATGTCAGCACCAGGATATAGCCTAAGTGTAATGGATCTGATGATGATCGCTTGACGATCGAAACTGGTCATCCTAGTGTATTTATTATTCTTATGTAATTTATTTCAGGATCAGGGCATAACCCAGCTCTAGTTGGGTACATTCGTGTTGACCGACTGAAAAGCACCAAACTTTTGTGAATGAACAACATTAATTTAAAACATAACAAGTAGGCATGTTTCATTGAATAGCCTAACCTATTAGATGCAATTGAAACTTACTTAATACCAGTACCGTAATTAATTGTTGGAGATTTATTTTAGGGGCTGGGTAAACTTGGCAATCAGCTCCGTGTACTGAATTTTTAATTGGTGTAAATTATATTTATGTAATAACCACGGGTCAGAATAATATTTAGCAATTATATTTTGACCACGCAGCCAGCCTGAAATGGTTTTCCGTGCTTTCCTATTTTCAACTCTATACAAATCCAGGAAATGTCCCTTCTAATTAATTCCAAAGTATTGTTGTATTAAATTACTCCAGTGAATAATTTCTTCTCTTTTGTCTATCCAGGAAGTTTGTTTTCTTGAGATTTTAATTAATATGGTTAAAAAAACACTAAGATTAAGAATAACCTTGTAACTGCCATTTCCATGTTAATTTCAAGTATATTTTAATGAGAGTAGGTAATTAAGTGGTGAATAAGATAGGATTGCTTCTATGAATCCTCTGTAAAACTCTCACGATTTTTTAGTTTGATGGAATAGTTTTTAAAAGTCATTTTCATTCATTTTATAGATTTTTTTAGATGAAATTTCATTGAACATTATATGTCCACCTCGTTGCGTAGTGGGTGTCACCGCGCAGGCCGGGGTTCAATTCCCGGCTCTGCCAAGAAATTTAATTCGGGTTTGAGGGCTGGAACAGGATACACTCGGCCTCGTGAGGTTAAAATTGAGAAGAGGAGGGTTCGTCCCACCTCTGCCATCCTGGAAGTAGTTTTTCGTGGTTTCCACTTCTACTCCAGGCAAATGCCGGATTGAGTCCTGACTGAAGGCCACGGCTGTCTCGTTCCCATTCCTCATCTGAATTACAACTACACATAATAATATAGCCATCAAAATAAGACAAGTTATCAAACAAATTCCACACACACAACCAAGTACACGGGGTTACATGACAACGATGTCGCAAAGCCCCTCAATGAATCAACAATCTTCCTGACATTTGAATATCGTGCCAAATCCTAATTCATGTCTGGTTTCCTTTTATGATCTACCAGTTATTGAATATATAGTAAAGATTTTCTGGGAACAAATAACTTACATATTCCGTCACTTAAAATAAAAAACTCATTGTGGTTTTTGATCTTGACCAGTCAGACTGTTCCAATTTGTTTGAGGTTAAAGTTCAAATCAATACTTTTAATTTATATCTCTGAATTTGTCATCGGGCATAAATATACATATTCATGATGGCAGAACTTCAAAATTACAGACTACCCAGACACCCATCACCAAATCCTGTGAGATACTTGAGATGAAAAATCATGCCCATTGGATCCAAGTTTAAAAACACACAATATGTTCAATAAAGAACATATAGCCTACTTTCTCCTAAATGCATGGGTATTGTTATAACTCTTAAGGAGTATAATTGAATGTTGGTTGTAGTAGCTTGTTGAAATACAACGTGCTATACAGATATTAAACATGAATATGAGGTGCCCTTTGCTAGTGTTACCTCTGTACAAAATTTCATTCAATTCGGTTTCACCGTGTTTGAATTGATATGGTGAATCTATTTGCACTCGTACATGGCCGCTATCTGCAAACTATTAGGCTGATGACCTTGTAGTTCAGTTAAAAGATGCTTCCCACAAAACGGTATGTTGTTGCAAAATTTGGTAGAGATCAAATAATTAGGTTGGTCGTAATTTGATTTAAGATTTTAACATTTGGGTGGCCGCCATTCCGTTTCCGTTATGATGACGGTGATATGAAACATGACCCTGAGGTGCCCTTTGCTAGTGCTACCTCTGTACCAAATTCGTTCAATTCGGTTTTACCGTGTTTGAATTGATAGGGGGAAATCGATTTACACACATACATGGCCGCCATATGCAAACTATTGGACGGATGGCCTTGTAGCTTGGTCAAAGAACGCTTCTCAAATACAGGTATGTTGTTGCAAAATTTGGTAGAGATCAGATGATTAGGTTGGTCGTAAATTGATTTAAGCTTTTAACATTTGGGTGTCCTACATTACGTTTCCGTCAAGATGGCGACGATATAAAACATGACACTGAGTTGCCTTTTGCAGGTGCTACCTCTGTACCAAATTTCGTTCAATTCGGTTTCACCGTGTTTGAATAGATCAGGGGAATCGATTTGCACACGTACATGGCCACCATCCGCAAATTGTTGGACTGATGACCTTTTAGTTCGGTCAAAAGATTCTTCGTATATAAAGGTATAATGTTACAAAATTGGGTAGTGATCAGATGATTAGGTTGGTCGTAATTTGATTTATGCTTTTAACATTTGGGTGGCCGCCATTACGTTTTCGTCAAGACGGCGGACATATAAAACATGACACTGAGGTGCCCTTTGCTAGTGCTACCTCTGTACCAAATTTCGTTCAATTCGGTTTCACCGTGTTTGAATCGATAGGGGAAATCAATTTGCACACATACATGGCCGCCATCTGCAGACTATTGGGTTGATGACCTTGTGGTTTAGTCAAAAGGCGCTCGACCTATAAATATATGTTGTTGCAAAATTTGGTAGAGATCGGATGATTAGGATAGTCGTAATTTGATTTAAGCTTTGAACATTTGGGTTGCCACCATTACGTTTCCGTCAGATGGCGGCGATATAAAACATGACACTGAGGTGCCCTTTGCTAGTGCTACCTCTGTACCAAATTTCGTTCAATTCGGTTTCACCGTGTTCGAAGTAATAGGGGGGGGGGGACAGACATTCAGAGTACACACACTCACACACACACACAGTTACACCATTTTTCGCCCTGTGTTGATATCATAAGTCTACTTTCATTTTTTGAAAAAATCGAAAGTAGGCTAAAAAAAGAGACCCTGTGGTTTAAGAACGTTAAGAATCTGGACACACGAGACAAGATCAAATCCCACCAAGGGTCAAACTTGAAATGTCTTTCAGTGTTTTCATCATTCCACTCCTACAGTGCTGAAATGGTTCATTTACGAAGACCATGCACGGCCTCTCCATCTTGGCTCCAATTTATCACTAATGCGTCCAATGATATAGAAATCACAATCGTAGCAGTATCAAACAGATTTTAATAATGCATAGTTAGGCGGTGTTCATGACTACAATATCGCAAGTCACTAAACAATACTGCGTTTAATGTTTTATCACACGGACAGGAAACGAAATACGACAGAAAATAATTCGCAGAGCGAGAGGCTTTGAAATTGTGTCCCTCCTACCAGTTTCAGTCCAGCATTTGGGGATGTGTGTCTGCGAATTTCTGCTAAGATAAGAATTACTGCAAACAGTAAGAAAGTAACAGGCCGACTGAAAATTAAAATTCCATATAAGAATGTTCAGTTTGTCGTTGATGCAATGGAACTCGCAATATACAGCAAACCTGACAGTCAATGCTTAGTGTTGATTGTGTGAAGTTTTCCAGTGTACAAATATTCTGTATGAAATACAGTTTATTAGATACCGCATGTTCGGTGTGTTTATCAGCCTACTTTTCACATTTTGCAAAAATGAGATCGACCCGGGCAAATGTCTGGCTGTCCTTCTGTATGTTTGTCTGTCTGTCTGTCTTTCTGGCTGTGTGTGTCCCCCCCCTATCAACTCCTAAACGGCTGCTTTTCAATCGAATCCAAATTTGGTATGAGTAAAGAATATCTCAAGCCCATATTTGAAAATGATGTCAGTGCTACCAACTGCTGAGAAACCGTAATTGAAATTTGAGCTCCATGTTGGATATCATGGAAGGTATGCTTGGGAGCTATTCCAAAATTGGCACACATAAAGATAATTATATTTCAGTTTAATTTCCAGGAGGCCATGCATGGCGGCGTTGCCAAAATGATTCTAAGCCTGCTGATAGGTCCAATATTTAAATGCATATAACTTCTACACTATCAATTGGAATTCAACCAAATTTCGTATGTACTATGTGCACATAAATATACTCGTATATGACTGGGCGTATTCTTAAAAGCCACCAGGGCTGCTAACTGTTCATAAATGCTCCCTCTCTCTCTATTATCTTATCCAAATACCAATATATCAGAAAGTATGCAAGTCGACAGCTTTAAACTATGCACACGTATAGTACCTGACCTTCTAGATTAATTTGGAGTAACTTATATACGTCAGTGCTACCAACATGATTCTAAGCCTGCTGATAGGACCAATTTTTAAATACAAGTAAATTCTATACTATCTATTGGATTTCAACCAAATTTCGTATGTGCTATGAGTACCATAACAGATATGACTATGTTTATTCTTAAGAGGAACCAGGGCTGTCCACTGTTAATAAAAGCTGTCTCTATTTTTACCCAAATATTAATATATCAGAAAGTATGTAAGCCAACAGTTTTAAAATTTGCACACGTATCGTACCTGACATTCTAGATTAACTTGGAGAAACTAATATACTAATATACGTCAGTGCTGCCAACATGACTCTAAGCCTGCTAATAGGTCCAATTTTAAAATACAAGTAACTTCTATACTAACAAATGGATTTCATCAAAAATTGGCACAACTAAAGATCATAATATTTCAGATTATTTCTGACCAACAGATTGTTGCCAACATGATTTTACGCGCGCTGATAGATCCAATGTCTAACTGCATGTAACGTCCATGCTATCCATTGGACTTCAACCAAATTGTGTATTCTGTACCTTAAGAGATGGAACTAAGAAGATATTCAGTCACCAGGGCTGCCAACTGTAGTGCTCTATTAGGCTACATTATACCATGTAGGCTATATTTCGAACTAATTGGAAATTTCGATATTACCAACTTAATTTCGTCAATATTCTAGATAGGTATATATAGATTGGCATGAATGTTAAATTTTAAGAAAAGTAGGCTATTTAGTTCATCACGGAACTTCTTGTTTCTTTGTGTGGTAGGTACACTCTATTGCAGCTTGTGTTGCGCTTTGCAGGCAGTTAGTGTTAGTTAAGATGGCTGCAAGCATGGTCCGTCACAGCAAACGTATACTATGAATGGTTTGCTTTATTTGCATTTCCACGCGACGTAGACAATTCTAAAACAGTTCCACTCAATAATTTTTATAGAGCAGGCCTGCATACTCCGCGGAGTAGGGAATATAGGCCGAAGCTGGGACAGGGGCTAATGGGCAAGATGGCCGCCACGCGCAACCAGCCCTATGTTATTGTTATGGAGGGGTCAGTCATAGCTGGGCCAGGGGCTAATGGGCAATATGGCCGCCACGCCCTGAGACCGTCAATGACGTCACAAGGAGAGGTCGGCTGTGTAGTTGCCAAATGGAATATTTATTATTATTATTATTATTATTATTACTATTATTAGGTAATTATTAATTGATCATGTATAATTAAGACCATTCTTATATTATCCACTTTTTGGTGTAGTGGCTAGCATTCTTGGCGGTCATTCCTGAGCTTCGAATCCCGGCTCTGCCAAGAAATTTAATTTCTGGTCTCAGGAGTGGAACGGGGTACACTCAGCCCTGTGAGGCAAAACTGATAAGAACTGGCTTTTGATTCATACCTCAACCATTCTGCCTAACCCAACTTCACCTAACCTCACTTAACCTAACCTAACCTAACCTAACCTAACTTCACCTAACCTAACTTCACCTAACCTAATCTAACCTAACCTAACCTAACCAAACTTCAAAGTAAGAGCAAATATGAGAGCAAATGTGATAGCACACATAATAAACTAAGTTATAACCAAACCTAACTTAACCTAACCTAACCTAACCTAACCTAACTTAACCTAACTTAACCTAACCTAACTTAATATTGCGAGCAAAAAAAAGTAAGAACAAAAAGTGTAAGAAAAAAAGTAAGAGCAAATGTGAGAGCACAAATAATAAACTTAGTTAAAACCTAACCTAACTTCACCTAACCTAACTTCACCTAACCTAATCTAACCTAACCTAACCTAACCAAACTTCAAAGTAAGAGCAAATATGAGAGCAAATGTGAAAGCACACATAATAAACTAAGTTATAACCAAACCTAACTTAACCTAAGCTAACCTAACCTAACCTAACTTAACCTAACTTAACCTAACCTAACTTAATATTGCGAGCAAAAAAAAGTAAGAAAAAAAAGTGTAAGAAAAAAAGTAAGAGCAAATGTGAGAGCACAAATAATAAACTTAGTTAAAACCTAACCTAACTTAACCCAACCTAACCTAACCCACACAAACCTCATTTAAAGATTTTAGATTTTACATTTTAACATTCTACATTTTAACATTTTAGATTTTGATTTTTTCATTTTACATTTTTTAGATTTTATATTTTATATTTTTTTATATTTTAAATTTTAAATTTAAGATTTTTTGATTTCGTTTTACATTTTACATTTTTCGAAAAGAGTAAACTACAAGGTCACATACCTAACCTCACCAAACCTAACTTTACCAAACCTAACTTAAGCTAATACAAAGGCACATACACAAAGTATATAAGGGCACATGCAACTATCCTTATGCTAGTCTTATAGGCTACTGTACAGCATGATCACTACCCCAACCGGGGTATTTTTATATCATTTTGTTGTTTACTCATTTGTCAATTTTCCAATTTCCCATTTTCAGTTTTTTTTTAATGTCAGTTTTAAGTTTTTCAATTTCATAATATGGAGACTTGGATTTTGCATTTTGTTGTTTACACATTTGCCAATTTTCCAATTTCCCATTTTCGTTTTTTTATGACAGTTTTAGGTTTTTCAATTTCATAATATGGAAACATGGATTTTGCATTTTGTTGTTTACACATTTATTAATTTCACAATTTACCATTTACAGTTTTTAAAATGTCAGTTTAAAGTTTTTCAATATTATGATATAGAAACATGGATTTTCCAATTTGTTGTTATACATTTGTCAATTTACCAAATTCCCATTTACAGTTTTTAAAATTTCAGTTTAATGTTTTTTTATTTTATCAATATGGAAACATGGATTTTCCAATTTGTGTTTTACATGTTCATTTTGCATTAGGAGTGGAGAGAGGTGGGTAGTAATAAAAATGTACAAGCAGTTTCCATACGGTACAATATTTTTTTTATTTTAAATACATGTACACTATTTACACATAATACATTTTTATATATATTCCTTATTGTTATAAATTATACACTTGTTTTTATTTTGTTTTCTATTTTATTTATGTTTGATTATGAATGCCATTTTTTATTTTTGTTTTTTTACTTTTGTAGTGCTATTGTTTTATTTCCTAAATTGTTTTGTTTTATGTATTTGCTAGTTGCAGGCAGAAGATTTAGATATTCATAACTTAACTCTTTAAGCATGGTTAATGATTGAGTAATGACCATAGGCATGTGTACCTATACCATCAGCATCAATCACTCTTTTATCATCACCAGGACACAAAGCAATTTTGTTTAGTCTTATAGATGATATGTCATGTTGTTTAGAAGCGATAATGTTCATGGGTATTCTTTTTACATTGTTTTTCATGACACAATCCTTATAATCTTGAAAGCTTATACAATTTTTGACAACACCACTGTTAATACCTTTAATCTTTTTGATTTCTTTACCATTTATGTCTAAAGCGTACATTTTAGCTCTAAGTCCAACAAATGCTTTTATAATTTGTCCACAAGCCTCGTCTTTAAATTTCCCCAACGTTTTCTTGTTTGATGTAGAGTAACATATGTGATTAGTAGGATAATCTGATGTGTTCAGGTGTTCTAGGAAATCCAACTTGTCTTGATATACATCTGGGGTGTTAACCAAATAAATGAACGAGTCGGTATCCATATACATGAGTTTAAGATTGTTCATTCCATAATAGGGTAGCAGGACATCATAGTGGTGGGAATACATTAGAGTTTTTGAAATATCCAGTATACACATTCCAATATATATAGGCTTATTGAATACAATGTTACGTTTAGCCATGTGGAAAGCAGCTAGGTTAGGACCATAAATTGTTCTGTCGATGAATGTTGGTTTAGCTATTAGCTTTTCGGCCTTTTTGCTGTCAGTCACAAGACGTATGTCTATTCTTTTACGGATATTTTCCATTGTTTTCCCAAAAATGGCATTGTTGAATAATTTGTACAGATTTTTCTCAAAATCATTTTTGGCTTGTTTTCGAAGGTTGTTATTAAAATCAACGTATGCCTTTAACCAAGGTCTTTGTTTAAACTTTAACACACGATGAATTTTTATCAATTTTATTCCATGATCTAAAGCCTGTTTTAATGCCATGTAGTGAACAACATATCGCCTTCGATTTCCAAGATGAGGAATTAGTTTTTTCAGAGACGAATCCTTAGGTTGTGTACACTCTGGTAGGAAAGGTAAATCGTTGTGTAGATCATGAAGGTCAGATGGGTAATCAACATCAACGTCTAGAATGTATCCCACAGGATCGTCTTTCTTTAGTTTTTCTAGATCAACAGTATCTGGAGAAACCCACTGAAATCCACCATAAGGAAGGGAGTGGCACATAGCCCACCCGTATTGGTTGTTGGCATCATCATAGGTAATAAACTGCGATGGTTTCTCAGAATCATAGGTTTCCATGTATTTATTGTTAGCTTCAGCATACCGATGAGACACCTGGCATATGCCTCCACGTATTCCAGACTCGATTAAAAGAATCTGATCGTAATCCTGTAGCAATTCCAGTTCAATGCCTGTGTAAAGGAGCATTGCCTCGAAACTTAAACCAGGCGAAGTAAAAAAGTGTGCAGCATCCACTCGGTGTGTTTCTAGTGTTTTGTTTCTAAACGTTTCAAAGCTGTCTGCAAGAAGGAGTACATCTGAAGTTAGGTAGAGGTCACTATATTCCCCTAGAGTTTTAATGTTGAACTGATTCCAGACACTTTTGGCATGTTCATAGTCTTCTTGACTAACATCTTCTTGACTTAATTTGTTAAAGAATGCCTCTTTTGGAGGTAAACACGTTTCACTTAACTTTTCCCATGAGTCAATGTAGTCATAACAAAATACCCCTTTACGAGTCATGAGCATTGCATTTTCTTTTCCAAAGTACTTGTCTGTTTCAGGGTATGATGTTAAGTTGGAAACTAAGTTTTCCAAACTACTCGGCATTAACCGAAACGTATCCACAAATCTAAGCTTAACATTTCCTACATATTTAGTAAAGGAAATGTACTTTTCTTTGGAGTTAGCGATAACATCCACTCTCTCAGTAGTACATCCCAATTGCTTTACAATGAAATTTGCGTCGTAGCCACTCATATTATGTAGAAACACAGGAACGGGGTTTCGTGTTTTACACCTCAAATTACAGTTATTGTGAGCACTTCCACGGTATTCCCCTGTAATATGGCAGTGGTCTGGAACTTTCCAGTCCTGTTGGGTAAATGGTTTTTGACACAAATAACAGGTTTCAGAACATTGGAACTCTGCTTCTTGAGCCTGAGTTAAGGCCTTTGGAACATTTAAGCTGTAAAGTCGATCAATTTCATTAGCTATTGAGATCAAACAGTCCATAAACTTTCCTGCAGCGTCAGGTCCACGATAAATAACAGGTTGGCTTGGAAGGTTTGTCTTTATGTGTTCCACAGCAGGTGAGGGTTTAACGTATATACCAAAGCTCATAGGAACATGACTCTGGTATGGCACTGTATAACTTGCTTCAGGATTGGGTAAACATGTTTGATATGGTAAGAGTATACTTTCAAAATCTGCATAGATAACGTAAGGTATTCTCAGCATTTTTTCAACATTTAAGAATTTGACAAGGGGGTTTTTAATAGGCATTTCAACCCTAGCAATGTCATGCTGGACACACAAAGCTCTATGTTCTTTCAATTTTTCCATTCCTTGGTGACCATATCGATTATCGAAGTGAGTAAAACATCGTTTACACGTATATATCTTATGTCCATGGTGAGTAATCTGATATCCTACTAGTTTATCAAAATCTTTGATAAAGACGTAGTGGTTCTGGCCGGATGATGAACTTAGCAGAAGGAGGTCACGATGGTCTTGCAGCTCTTGATCCACAACCTTTAGAGGAAACAATTTATTGTCTTTTTCCAGTCCAAATACATTTATGGATATGTCGTTGGCTTTCTCAAATTTGGGAATGTCAGCTAATGACGTAGGAAACGATATCACTGAAAAATCATACTTGTTTTCCAGGGCCTTGTATTTACTAACGCGTTCAGCTTTCGTTTTAACCAGTTTTGCTAAAATGGCATACATAAAACACTTTTCATCCTTTAAGTTTTGAGGATTAATGCAGGCTTTTCTTGCTTTTATAGCTACTGGTAATGGAATATATGTGCTACCACGCAAAGGATTGTACTTATTTATTTTCAATCGTACTCCTTCCACTGCTAACAAAGCCCAATTACTGCCTTTTAGCTCAGATTCCTCCATTTCCGTTGTTAACTTTGTAAATTGTGTTTCCAAGAAACTACTTAAGTCCGTTTCCAAAAATAGGGGCTGATTTCGTGTTTTAAAAGCACGATCTGTAATTTCATTGGTAGATGTATGAATGAATCTACATTCAGCCACAAGATTAACTTTTATCGACTTGTGCATTGCTAGTTCTTTCTGCATAGCTTGTATTATTTGCTGTTTGGACTCTTTAAGGTATGAATTTAAATCCTTGCACGTATCGCAACGAATGAAATAGGATTTAAGTCGACCTTCAAAAGATGTCTCATATTCAATAAGTCCATTTTTGTCAGGGACCAATGACAGTAGGTAATGTTTTGTAGGCTCTGCCTTTTGTCTTTTAGCTGCCGACACAACATTACAACATTCTTCATGACGACGTCCATTGTAGGCATTGTTGAATGTACTACCACAGGTCTTGCACTCATGAAATTCACCACACGATACTTCATGTCGCTTCCTATGATAGTCTCGAAGAAAAGTCTTTCCACACTCTTTACACATATAGCTAGGAATGGCTTCTTCCATTATGATTGTTGATTTCTGCAAACAGCTGCTTACTGCGTATCACAGGGCTAGAGGTTGGTCAGTGAGACGGTCTTTCACGATGTGAACACCGTGAGAGGTAGTAGTCAACTGGTGCTATTCTTGTGAAGGGTCCACTAATATACCCCTAGTCTAGACCAACAGCTCTTTACAGCGTATGACAAGGCTGTATACTGGACAGTGAGACGGTCTTTCACGATGTGAACACTGTAACAAGTAGTAGTCAACTGATTATATACTTGCTAAGGGTTCTCTAATATACAATAGTCGAGACCAACAGCTACTTACTGAGTAGTACAAGGCTGTACAATAGTTGTTTTGACAGTCTTTCACGATGTGGTCACTGTGAATGGTAGTAGTCAACTGATGATATTCTTGATAAGGGTCCTCTAATGTACACCTGGTTAAGGGTAACAGCTGTTCACTGCTTATGACAAGGCTAAAGACTGGTTGCTTCAACGGTCTTTCACAATGTAAACACTGTGACAGGTAGTAGTCAACTGAAAATATTCTTATGGCCTACTCAAGGTTATCAGGTACTTACTGCATATCAAAAGGCTGTACACTCATGTGTGTTAGGCACTCTTTCTTGCTAAGGACCCCAATATTCCCTACACAAGGCTATACATGTTAGTTCTAAACACTTAGTGGTTAATTGTATATTCAATTTTTGTACAAAGCATATACGAGCACGTTTTTATGAGGTAAAACTTTACCAAATAGTCAAATGCGACACGCAAAGTATGTTGCCGCTATCTAGCGGTGACTATGAGAACTACTTGACCGACCAGCATGCTACCTAGCGCTCCATTTCAATACTCGCTCACTGAACGAACAGCATTCTATCTAGCGGTCGATATCAATACTCACTCAACTACCAGCCTGCTACCTATCGGTCAATATAACAACTCACTCAACTACCAACATGCTACATGGCTTTTTTGGTCAGTTTTTTGTTGGCTTTTTTGGTCAGTTTCTGTTGGCTTATGTTGGCTTTTATTGGCTTTTGTTGGCTTTTGTTGGCTTTTGTTGGCTTTTTGTTGGCTTTTTGTTGGCTTTTGTTGGCTTTTGTATTAGCTCTTTTATATTTGCTCTTGTTTGTTGGGACTTATTTGGTCTTGGAAAGTATGTCAGTCCTTTTTTTATGGCTGTAAAATGCTTACAGCCATGTTTGTAAGCAGCAACAACAACAACAACACACAAAATTCCAAAAAATATCGAAAGTACTCTAAGTTTTATCAATGACTCTCAACTCTTACACTTACCTCTATCCCATGCATAGTCAAAAATTAGTGTATTTTTCAAATTTTTCAAAAAATATTTGGAAAGTAGGCTGAATCATTAAACTAAAAATCCTGAAAAGACATATGTTAACTCCAACACCTACTTCTATACCCCTCTCAGTCCAAAAATAGTGTATTTTTCAAATTTTCCAAAACATATTTCCAAAATGGGTTATATTTCCGAAATTTAAAAGTTTACAAAAACGTTTGTTTGACATAAACGAATGGCCTTTGTCCCCTCTACCGTCGTACCAAGTCCCAGGTCTCTAGGACAACAAACATAAAAATTTGAAAATGGGCTTATATTTCCAAAATTAGGAATTTTACAAAAACGTTTGTCTGACGTAAATCAGTGGTCATTACCCCCTCTATCCCCACACTAAGTCTCATGTCTCTAGAACAACAAAAATAAATTTTTGAAAATGGGCTTATATTTCCAAAATTAGGAATTTTACAAAAACGTTTGTCTGACGTAAATCAGTGGTCATTACCCCCTCTATCCCCATACCAAGTCTCAGGTCTCTAGGTCAACAAAAATAAAATTTTGAAAATGGGCTATATTTCCAAAATTAGGAATTCTACAAAAAAGTTTGTCTAACGTAAATCAATGGTCTTTACCCCCTCTATTCCCATACCAAGTCTCAGGTCTCTAGGTCAACAAAAATAAAATTTTGAAAAAATGGTCACTATTTTGGAAACTAGGAATTCTACGAAAAAGTTTGTTTAACATAAATGAAAGGTCTCTATCCCCTCTACCTGTAAACCAAGTCCCAGGTCTGTAGGACAAAAATGAAAAAAGTTCAACTGGGAAAGTAGGCGATTTTTCATAAAACCAAAAATTCTAAAACGTGTTCTATGGGCTGAAAAGAATGGCCTCAATGTCCTTTATTTTTTATAATAAAACTTTTTTATTTTTTACATTTTTTTGAAAAAAGTTCAATTTTGAAATTTTTATATTTTGGAAACTAGGAAGTTTACAAAAACTTTTTTTTGACATAAATGACTGGCGATGACCCCATCTACCACCAAAATAAATTTCAAGTCGTTAGGACAAAAAATAACAGTAGTGGTGTGGTGGTGCTTCTGGCCCCGCCCCGAAATGTGACGTCAGAGGGAGAGGTGGCGGGAGGGGGCAGAAGCACCACCACACCACTACTGTTATTTTTTGTCGTAACGACTTGAAATTTATGTTGGTGGTAGATGGGGTCATCGCCAGTCATTTATGTAAAAAAAAGTTTTTGTCAACTTCCTAGTTTCCAAAATATAAAAATTTCAAAATTGAACTTTTTTCAAAAAAATGTAAAAAATAAAAAAGTTTTATTATAAAAAATAAAGGACATTGAGGCCATTCTTTTCAGCCCATAGAACACGTTTTAGAATTTTTGGTTTTATGAAAAATCGCCTACTTTCCCAGTTGACCTTTTTTCATTCTTGTCCTACAGACCTGGGACTTGGTTTACAGGTAGAGGGGATAGAGACCTTTCATTTATGTTAAACAAACTTTTTCGTAGAATTCCTAGTTTCCAAAATAGTGACCATTTTTTCAAAATTTTATTTTTGTTGACCTAGAGACCTGAGACTTGGTATGGGAATAGAGGGGGTAAAGACCATTGATTTACGTTAGACAAACTTTTTTGTAGAATTCCTAATTTTGGAAATATAGCCCATTTTCAAAATTTTATTTTTGTTGACCTAGAGACCTGAGACTTGGTATGGGGATAGAGGGGGTAATGACCACTGATTTACGTCAGACAAACGTTTTTGTAAAATTCCTAATTTTGGAAATATAAGCCCATTTTCAAAAATTTATTTTTGTTGTTCTAGAGACATGAGACTTAGTGTGGGGATAGAGGGGGTAATGACCACTGATTTACGTCAGACAAACGTTTTTGTAAAATTCCTAATTTTGGAAATATAAGCCCATTTTCAAATTTTTATGTTTGTTGTCCTAGAGACCTGGGACTTGGTACGACGGTAGAGGGGACAAAGGCCATTCGTTTATGTCAAACAAACGTTTTTGTAAACTTTTAAATTTCGGAAATATAACCCATTTTGGAAATATGTTTTGGAAAATTTGAAAAATACACTATTTTTGGACTGAGAGTGGTATAGAAGTAGGTGTTGGAGTTAACATATGTCTTTTCAGGATTTTTAGTTTAATGATACAGCCTACTTTCCAAATATTTTTTGAAAAATTTGAAAAATACACTAATTTTTGACTATGCATGGGATAGAGGTAAGTGTAAGAGTTGAGAGTCATTGATAAAACTTAGAGTACTTTCGATATTTTTTGGAATTTTGTGTGTTGTTGTTGTTGTTGCTGCTTACAAACATGGCTGTAAGCATTTTACAGCCATAAAAAAAGGACTGACATACTTTCCAAGACCAAATAAGCCCCAACAAACAAGAGCAAATATAAAAGAGCTAATACAAAAGCCAACAAAAAGCCAACAAAAAGCCAACAAAAGCCAACAAAAGCCAATAAAAGCCAACATAAGCCAACAGAAACTGACCAAAAAAAGCCAACAAAAAACTGACCAAAAAAGCCATGTAGCATGTTGGTAGTTGAGTGAGTTGTTATATTGACCGATAGGTAGCAGGCTGGTAGTTGAGTGAGTATTGATATCGACCGCTAGATAGAATGCTGTTCGTTCAGTGAGCGAGTATTGAAATGGAGCGCTAGGTAGCATGCTGGTCGGTCAAGTAGTTCTCATAGTCACCGCTAGATAGCGGCAACATACTTTGCGTGTCGCATTTGACTATTTGGTAAAGTTTTACCTCATAAAAACGTGCTCGTATATGCTTTGTACAAAAATTGAATATACAATTAACCACTAAGTGTTTAGAACTAACATGTATAGCCTTGTGTAGGGAATATTGGGGTCCTTAGCAAGAAAGAGTGCCTAACACACATGAGTGTACAGCCTTTTGATATGCAGTAAGTACCTGATAACCTTGAGTAGGCCATAAGAATATTTTCAGTTGACTACTACCTGTCACAGTGTTTACATTGTGAAAGACCGTTGAAGCAACCAGTCTTTAGCCTTGTCATAAGCAGTGAACAGCTGTTACCCTTAACCAGGTGTACATTAGAGGACCCTTATCAAGAATATCATCAGTTGACTACTACCATTCACAGTGACCACATCGTGAAAGACTGTCAAAACAACTATTGTACAGCCTTGTACTACTCAGTAAGTAGCTGTTGGTCTCGACTATTGTATATTAGAGAACCCTTAGCAAGTATATAATCAGTTGACTACTACTTGTTACAGTGTTCACATCGTGAAAGACCGTCTCACTGTCCAGTATACAGCCTTGTCATACGCTGTAAAGAGCTGTTGGTCTAGACTAGGGGTATATTAGTGGACCCTTCACAAGAATAGCACCAGTTGACTACTACCTCTCACGGTGTTCACATCGTGAAAGACCGTCTCACTGACCAACCTCTAGCCCTGTGATACGCAGTAAGCAGCTGTTTGCAGAAATCAACAATCATAATGGAAGAAGCCATTCCTAGCTATATGTGTAAAGAGTGTGGAAAGACTTTTCTTCGAGACTATCATAGGAAGCGACATGAAGTATCGTGTGGTGAATTTCATGAGTGCAAGACCTGTGGTAGTACATTCAACAATGCCTACAATGGACGTCGTCATGAAGAATGTTGTAATGTTGTGTCGGCAGCTAAAAGACAAAAGGCAGAGCCTACAAAACATCACCTACTGTCATTGGTCCCTGACAAAAATGGACTTATTGAATATGAGACATCTTTTGAAGGTCGACTTAAATCCTATTTCATTCGTTGCGATACGTGCAAGGATTTAAATTCATACCTTAAAGAGTCCAAACAGCAAATAATACAAGCTATGCAGAAAGAACTAGCAATGCACAAGTCGATAAAAGTTAATCTTGTGGCTGAATGTAGATTCATTCATACATCTACCAATGAAATTACAGATCGTGCTTTTAAAACACGAAATCAGCCCCTATTTTTGGAAACGGACTTAAGTAGTTTCTTGGAAACACAATTTACAAAGTTAACAACGGAAATGGAGGAATCTGAGCTAAAAGGCAGTAATTGGGCTTTGTTAGCAGTGGAAGGAGTACGATTGAAAATAAATAAGTACAATCCTTTGCGTGGTAGCACATATATTCCATTACCAGTAGCTATAAAAGCAAGAAAAGCCTGCATTAATCCTCAAAACTTAAAGGATGAAAAGTGTTTTATGTATGCCATTTTAGCAAAACTGGTTAAAACGAAAGCTGAACGCGTTAGTAAATACAAGGCCCTGGAAAACAAGTATGATTTTTCAGTGATATCGTTTCCTACGTCATTAGCTGACATTCCCAAATTTGAGAAAGCCAACGACATATCCATAAATGTATTTGGACTGGAAAAAGACAATAAATTGTTTCCTCTAAAGGTTGTGGATCAAGAGCTGCAAGACCATCGTGACCTCCTTCTGCTAAGTTCATCATCCGGCCAGAACCACTACGTCTTTATCAAAGATTTTGATAAACTAGTAGGATATCAGATCACTCACCATGGACATAAGATATATACGTGTAAACGATGTTTTACTCACTTCGATAATCGATATGGTCACCAAGGAATGGAAAAATTGAAAGAACATAGAGCTTTGTGTGTCCAGCATGACATTGCTAGGGTTGAAATGCCTATTAAAAACCCCCTTGTCAAATTCTTAAATGTTGAAAAAATGCTGAGAATACCTTACGTTATCTATGCAGATTTTGAAAGTATACTCTTACCATATCAAACATGTTTACCCAATCCTGAAGCAAGTTATACAGTGCCATACCAGAGTCATGTTCCTATGAGCTTTGGTATATACGTTAAACCCTCACCTGCTGTGGAACACATAAAGACAAACCTTCCAAGCCAACCTGTTATTTATCGTGGACCTGACGCTGCAGGAAAGTTTATGGACTGTTTGATCTCAATAGCTAATGAAATTGATCGACTTTACAGCTTAAATGTTCCAAAGGCCTTAACTCAGGCTCAAGAAGCAGAGTTCCAATGTTCTGAAACCTGTTATTTGTGTCAAAAACCATTTACCCAACAGGACTGGAAAGTTCGAGACCACTGCCATATTACAGGGGAATACCGTGGAAGTGCTCACAATAACTGTAATTTGAGGTGTAAAACACGAAACCCCGTTCCTGTGTTTCTACATAATATGAGTGGCTACGACGCAAATTTCATTGTAAAGCAATTGGGATGTACTACTGAGAGAGTGGATGTTATCGCTAACTCCAAAGAAAAGTACATTTCCTTTACTAAATATGTAGGAAATGTTAAGCTTAGATTTGTGGATACGTTTCGGTTAATGCCGAGTAGTTTGGAAAACTTAGTTTCCAACTTAACATCATACCCTGAAACAGACAAGTACTTTGGAAAAGAAAATGCAATGCTCATGACTCGTAAAGGGGTATTTTGTTATGACTACATTGACTCATGGGAAAAGTTAAGTGAAACGTGTTTACCTCCAAAAGAGGCATTCTTTAACAAATTAAGTCAAGAAGATGTTAGTCAAGAAGACTATGAACATGCCAAAAGTGTCTGGAATCAGTTCAACATTAAAACTCTAGGGGAATATAGTGACCTCTACCTAACTTCAGATGTACTCCTTCTTGCAGACAGCTTTGAAACGTTTAGAAACAAAACACTAGAAACACACCGAGTGGATGCTGCACACTTTTTTACTTCGCCTGGTTTAAGTTTCGAGGCAATGCTCCTTTACACAGGCATTGAACTGGAATTGCTACAGGATTACGATCAGATTCTTTTAATCGAGTCTGGAATACGTGGAGGCATATGCCAGGTGTCTCATCGGTATGCTGAAGCTAACAATAAATACATGGAAACCTATGATTCTGAGAAACCATCGCAGTTTATTACCTATGATGATGCCAACAACCAATACGGGTGGGCTATGTGCCACTCCCTTCCTTATGGTGGATTTCAGTGGGTTTCTCCAGATACTGTTGATCTAGAAAAACTAAAGAAAGACGATCCTGTGGGATACATTCTAGACGTTGATGTTGATTACCCATCTGACCTTCATGATCTACACAACGATTTACCTTTCCTACCAGAGTGTACACAACCTAAGGATTCGTCTCTGAAAAAACTAATTCCTCATCTTGGAAATCGAAGGCGATATGTTGTTCACTACATGGCATTAAAACAGGCTTTAGATCATGGAATAAAATTGATAAAAATTCATCGTGTGTTAAAGTTTAAACAAAGACCTTGGTTAAAGGCATACGTTGATTTTAATAACAACCTTCGAAAACAAGCCAAAAATGATTTTGAGAAAAATCTGTACAAATTATTCAACAATGCCATTTTTGGGAAAACAATGGAAAATATCCGTAAAAGAATAGACATACGTCTTGTGACTGACAGCAAAAAGGCCGAAAAGCTAATAGCTAAACCAACATTCATCGACAGAACAATTTATGGTCCTAACCTAGCTGCTTTCCACATGGCTAAACGTAACATTGTATTCAATAAGCCTATATATATTGGAATGTGTATACTGGATATTTCAAAAACTCTAATGTATTCCCACCACTATCATGTCCTGCTACCCTATTATGGAATGAACAATCTTAAACTCATGTATATGGATACCGACTCGTTCATTTATTTGGTTAACACCCCAGATGTATATCAAGACAAGTTGGATTTCCTAGAACACCTGGACACATCAGATTATCCTACTAATCACATATGTTACTCTACATCAAACAAGAAAACGTTGGGGAAATTTAAAGACGAGGCTTGTGGACAAATTATAAAAGCATTTGTTGGACTTAGAGCTAAAATGTACGCTTTAGACATAAATGGTAAAGAAATCAAAAAGATTAGAGGTATTAACAGTGGTGTTGTCAAAAATTGTATAAGCTTTCAAGATTATAAGGATTGTGTCATGAAAAACAATGTAAAAAGAATACCCATGAACATTATCGCTTCTAAACAACATGACATATCATCTATAAGACTAAACAAAATTGCTTTGTGTCCTGGTGATGATAAAAGAGTGATTGATGCTGATGGTATAGGTACACATGCCTATGGTCATTACTCAATCATTAACCATGCTTAAAGAGTTAAGTTATGAATATCTAAATCTTCTGCCTGCAACTAGCAAATACATAAAACAAAACAATTTAGGAAATAAAACAATAGCACTACAAAAGTAAAAAAACAAAAATAAAAAATGGCATTCATAATCAAAAATAAATAAAATAGAAAACAAAATAAAAACAAGTGTATAATTTATAACAATAAGGAATATATATAAAAATGTATTATGTGTAAATAGTGTATATGTATTTAAAATAAAAAAAATATTGTACCGTACATTTTTTATTACTACCCACCTCTCTCCACTCCTAATGCAAAATGAACATGTAAAACACAAATTGGAAAATCCATGTTTCCATATTGACAAAATAAAAAAACATTAAACTGAAATTTTAAAAACTGTAAATGGGAATTTGGTAAATTGACAAATGTATAACAACAAATTGGAAAATCCATGTTTCTATATCATAATATTGAAAAACTTTAAACTGACATTTTAAAAACTGTAAATGGTAAATTGTGAAATTAATAAATGTGTAAACAACAAAATGCAAAATCCATGTTTCCATATTATGAAATTGAAAAACCTAAAACTGTCATAAAAAAAACGAAAATGGGAAATTGGAAAATTGGCAAATGTGTAAACAACAAAATGCAAAATCCAAGTCTCCATATTATGAAATTGAAAAACTTAAAACTGACATTAAAAAAAAACTGAAAATGGGAAATTGGAAAATTGACAAATGAGTAAACAACAAAATGATATAAAAATACCCCGGTTGGGGTAGTGATCATGCTGTACAGTAGCCTATAAGACTAGCATAAGGATAGTTGCATGTGCCCTTATATACTTTGTGTATGTGCCTTTGTATTAGCTTAAGTTAGGTTTGGTAAAGTTAGGTTTGGTGAGGTTAGGTATGTGACCTTGTAGTTTACTCTTTTCGAAAAATGTAAAATGTAAAACGAAATCAAAAAATCTTAAATTTAAAATTTAAAATATAAAAAAATATAAAATATAAAATCTAAAAAATGTAAAATGAAAAAATCAAAATCTAAAATGTTAAAATGTAGAATGTTAAAATGTAAAATCTAAAATCTTTAAATGAGGTTTGTGTGGGTTAGGTTAGGTTGGGTTAAGTTAGGTTAGGTTTTAACTAAGTTTATTATTTGTGCTCTCACATTTGCTCTTACTTTTTTTCTTACACTTTTTTTTCTTACTTTTTTTTTGCTCGCAATATTAAGTTAGGTTAGGTTAAGTTAGGTTAGGTTAGGTTAGGTTAGGTTAAGTTAGGTTTGGTTATAACTTAGTTTATTATGTGTGCTTTCACATTTGCTCTCATATTTGCTCTTACTTTGAAGTTTGGTTAGGTTAGGTTAGGTTAGATTAGGTTAGGTGAAGTTAGGTTAGGTGAAGTTAGGTTAGGTTTTAACTAAGTTTATTATTTGTGCTCTCACATTTGCTCTTACTTTTTTTCTTACACTTTTTGTTCTTACTTTTTTTTGCTCGCAATATTAAGTTAGGTTAGATTAAGTTAGGTTAAGTTAGGTTAGGTTAGGTTAGGTTAGGTTAAGTTAGGTTTGGTTATAACTTAGTTTATTATGTGTGCTATCACATTTGCTCTCATATTTGCTCTTACTTTGAAGTTTGGTTAGGTTAGGTTAGGTTAGATTAGGTTAGGTGAAGTTAGGTTAGGTGAAGTTAGGTTAGGTTAGGTTAGGTTAGGTTAAGTGAGGTTAGGTGAAGTTGGGTTAGGCAGAATGGTTGAGGTATGAATCAAAAGCCAGTTCTTATCAGTTTTGCCTCACAGGGCTGAGTGTACCCCGTTCCACTCCTGAGACCAGAAATTAAATTTCTTGGCAGAGCCGGGATTCGAAGCTCAGGAATGACCGCCAAGAATGCTAGTCACTACACCAAAAAGTGGATAATATAAGAATGGTCTTAATTATACATGATCAATTAATAATTACCTAATAATAGTAATAATAATAATAATAATAATAATAAATATTCCATTTGGCAACTACACAGCCGACCTCTCCTTGTGACGTCATTGACGGTCTCAGGGCGTGGCGGCCATATTGCCCATTAGCCCCTGGCCCAGCTATGACTGACCCCTCCATAACAATAACATAGGGCTGGTTGCGCGTGGCGGCCATCTTGCCCATTAGCCCCTGTCCCAGCTTCGGCCTATATTCCCTACTCCGCGGGCCTAGGGTTGGCCATCCCTGCCTTAGAGTCTAGACACTGCCAGCTGGATCGTATCCCTCCTGGTTGCTTTAGACTGCCAGCCCATTCAACGCTCAGAGGCGTACACGCTAGGTTGCAGCACCAACCCACTGTGATCACCGCGGCTCTTTCACTGCCAGCTTCACCGCGTCCTTCCTGGCTGCTTTAAACTGCCTGCCCATTCAACACTTGGAGGCGTACAAGATATATATTAATTACCGATTTCATTCCTGATTTACAAAAGAGCACGCAGCAGTACGGCATTCTAAAATCCATAACACAACTTCGCGGAAAACAAACCTTCGAGCATACAATAGGATAGAGAGGCCTTGACCAGCGGAACATGGGCCAGAATAAGATCAGCTGATCTTATTTTGGCCCCACGGTCGGCCGGTAGAAGCATAGCTGGCGCCCTCTCTATCCTATTGTATGCTCGAAGAAACAAACAACAAACGGTTGAACATCGTAATTCAGCGAGGCTCCAAAGCCTTTCACACTCAAAGCAATGCCTTCTTACCAAGAAAGTCAGACCGTACCTAACCTAACCGACAGTTCTACCCACAATGTACCCAAGAAATCCCAGAAAAGTTATGCTTCTGCAATACTGTTAACACCGAATAAAGAACAGGCTATTATTATTGACGCCATTAACATCAATACAAAACAAATGTCTGCAAGAGTGACTTGAAAAAGTGGCGATTACAGTGGGTTGGTGCTGCTCTTAGCGTCTATATTTGGAAACGAGTTTGTACGCATAAACCAATGCTGAAATCGTTGAATGGGGAGGCAGTCTAAAGCAGCCTGGAGGGATGTTATCCAGCTGGCAGTGAGTCTAGGCCAGTCATGTGCAAAGTACGGCGCGGGCCAAGTGCGGCCCTTGAGCTAGTCTAATAATTCGCTCCGCGACATGGTTTCGAATTATACTACCTACAATTACACGTAGGTCATATTTCCGGTTCTGTGTACCTAGAAGTGAAAACTATTTCAATCTCATTGTGTTAAGGGGGCTGATACACCTGGGAATATGATTTTTCACGTTTTGTTTTTGATCTCGAATGAAAGAATAACCATTTCTTTATCTAAATCTGAAGTTTTATGGCGAAATTTCCAATTTTGACCGAGATATTACGATTTAAATTCATGCATGTACTGAATTGTCAGCTGAGTGTTATGTGTAAGTGGAAATGTATATACAATGTTTAGAGCCATTTTCCCAAAAGTTTAATTTTTTCACACAAAAAACACAATAACTCAAGAACTAATGGTCCAAAATGCATACAATTTGGAATTCCCCTTGTTGGAACTAAGTTATAGAGGATGAACCTCAATTATTGAATTCCTTTGAGAAATATGCTCAGTGTATCTAAAACACCATGTGATATTCTTCATTTTTTTCAATATTCAAATGAAATACCTATAAAAGGGTAACTTATTCTTCCACCAAGTTCATAGAGGTCTATCCTGGGTAATTTAGTGTTGTCTTTAAGGAAAAAATTGTTTATGCCAATCACATCGATAGTTTTCAAGAAATTATGTTTCTGTAACATTCAAGAAAATCTTTTTTAATATTTTAATATGCTAATTTTATTACACTTGTACATACTGAATTTTAAAACTTTATAGGCCTACATCAAATGAAATCCCAGTATTTGTACTATAAGTGTACTAAGTTTAATTCAAATCCCTGTTATGGTTCCATAGATATAGAGTAATTTACAAAATGCATGCATTCCAGGTGTATCAGCCCCCTTAATGCGTTTTGTGTAATATCTTTTTGTGCGATAAATCTCCACGACGAATTTGAATGAAGATTTCAGGACTTCAAAGTTATTGAACATGACTTGGACGTTTTTAGCAAGCCATTTAATGTTGACCGTGAAACAGTAAAATCAGAGTTGCAGCTAAAACTCATTGAGTAACAATGTAGCAATGAATTGAATCAAATATTTCTTAGCGTTTAGAATCTTGAGTTCTACAAGGCCCTACCAATATCAGGCTTCCTAAACTTGAAATCTCATGCACAAAAGATAACTGCCATATTAATATATCTGTGAACAGGTTTTATAAATCTACAATGAAACTTCGCAAAAATAGCGTTAGAAATAGATTGGCTGACCACCATTTAGCTGTGCTACTATGAATCAGCTCATCCCAGTTTGAACCAGAATATGAAAAACTTTTAGAAGCACAGTCACAGTTTCACTTGTCACATACTCCTTCCTCTTCTAACAAATAATAATGAAGATGTGTTCGGTTTTCCTAAGTTTTCTACCATTTGTAGCCGATAAGTTTCGTTAGATTTAACATTCAGAAATAAAGAGTTTATAATCTTTCCATAAACATGTGTTGTTGTTTTTTTTCGGCCCGCCTAGATTATTTTGTATTCATCTGGCCCTGCCCCTAGCACGTTTGCCCATGTCTGCTCTGGATAATCGCTCCAAATAGCTAATAAGTTGGCTATTTGTTCGCTCTATTAGTGTTATCTCAGTGGGCCATGAGACGAACTCAACAAACCATGCGTTTAACAATAAGCCCATAACCATAGTAATTTTACATTATCATTTAACTAATTCCATTGCGGTAGACTTATAATGAACGATCGTTACCCTGAGAGATTATTGATGCCATCCAACCTCTTTCCAAAAAGCAATGCCTGTTCTTGCGGCCAAAGGTCAAAAGAGAACTTCAAACCAGTCGATATGTTTTTGTGTCCTTTGGAATATTTTATTGGTCTACAAGAACCAGCTGGCCTATGTGCCTGTCAGATTCAATATTTCAGTGAAATACTTCGCCATCTGCAAGCATCAAGAATGAGAGTTTTGTTAGTTATTATTGCTTTAAGGGGTGGAACAGTGAGATCGTCTGCCCTATAAGAAAGCTAGTCATAAGTATTTTTTGTGAGGTAATTTTCCAACAAGTTTTTTGAGAATCGGTAAGTGTCTTGTTTATTAACAAATGTCATGTTTGTGTGTGTGCCATACAGTAGTCTCGGTATCTCGCTATACGGCGCCATGTTAGTGAGGAGGTTATGTTCCCGTAACTGGTCCTCCGTTGGCTGGCAGACTACTGGAACCCTCCAAGACCTCCCTTATCATGTGTGTCTGGTGGTGAGAGTGAGAGCACATCATCACAGAGCATCTCGGTCACTGATATCAGGAGTACAGCCATGTGAGTGAGGAGGTTACGTTCCCATAACTGGACCCCATTGGCTGTGAGACTGCTGAACCCTCCAATACCCTATTGGGGAGTTTGTGTGGTTTGAAGTTCTCTTTTGACCATTGGCTGCAAGAACAGGCATTGCTTTTGGAAAGAGGTTGGCGGCATCGATAGTCTCTCAGGGTAACCATCATTCATAACAAATCTACCGGAATTGAATTAGTAAAATGATAATGTACAATCACTATGGTTGTGGGCGTATTGTGTGTGTATTACTGTAAACAAAAACTAGTGTACAATAGCTCGAGCTCTAGTGAATGGGTTCAGGTTGAATACAGGAGAATTCTCACATGTTTCTGCTAGCAGTTAAACATCAAGTCTGAGACACCTCTAAATAAGAAGAAGACGGACGAAAAGAAAGAGAGAGGGAAATAGAAACACAAGCGGAAATTGCATGAAGAGGGAATACGAATGTTGAGGTGATAGCACTGTGTCAGTCCAGAAGACACACAAGAGTGAAGAATAAATACACCCAACTGAATTATTTAGAAAATAAAGCAACAACGGACGTCATAACTTCTATGTTTAAATGAAGAGTAGACGGCTCGTCATCACCAACAAACAGCATAACCAAACGTTACGAGCAGTTTACAGCGGAACGTATGCCGTTTCAGAAGGAAACGAACCCGAATTTCAATGTGGACAACCTGAAATGCCACAGTAACCGTGGACTAGGCCTACTGGGGAGACCACGTTAAAAAAAAGCGCGCCATGTACTCTACCTCATGGTGGTGTGGAAATGAGTATTCCTGTGCGGTGCACACCGAAAAGAGAATCAGTTTCAACACTTAAGTCTCGGCCGTATGACGACCCTAAGATACGCTCACCTTTATAGTAGAGTTTATCACCAGTGATGCAAGACACGTTTTCCGGTGGCACTTGAGGTGTTGTCTGGTGGTACTTGAGGGGTAGTCTGGAGTCTGGTGGTACTTGAGGTGTTGTCTTATGGTAGGTGATGAGGTGTCTGGGTGAAACTCAGCAATTTTTCTAGGTTTGTGCCGTGTCTTGTGTGGGGTTTCGCCTAGGACACCAAGCTGGAGCCAGCTGGAGCCCACACAAGACACGGCACAATCCTAGAACAATTACTTGACGTTACAGACAGAGAGGAATATGGCTTCGAGTAGCGGAGAAAGCCGAAGTGTTACGATTGGTTACGAAGTACATCATCTCTTCGAGTCACCATATGGTAGCGGAGAAAGCCGTAGCTTTACGATCGGTTACGAAGTGAGAAGCTTATATCCTCTTTGCTTCAAAGGTTTGTATCTCGGGGGTGATTTGCCAATGTGTGATAAGTGAATACTGTGGTACAGGCAGTAATTTTCGGCCACACAGAAGCCAGTAGTTTCTCATTCCGCTTCGTAAGCCTGTAGTTTCTTAGGGGCGTGGTGGCGCAACGGTCACACTATTGGTCTCTCACCGCGGTGGACCGGGTACGATTCCCGGTCAGTACAAGTGAGATTTTTAGCCTACTTTTCTCATTTTGAAAAAATGAGGAAAAAGTAGACATGAGATCGATCCGGGAAAATGTCTGTCTGTGTGTCCCCCCTATCAACTCCTTAACGGCTGTAGCTATTGAAACCGAATTTGGTAATAGTAAAGATCTATACCTGAATATCTCGCGGCTATATTTGAAATTGACGTCAGTGCTACCAACTGCTGAAAATTCGCAATTCAAATTTGAGCTCTATGTTGGATATCTCAGAAGTTATTCATGCGACGATCCCAAAATTGGCACACACATAGATAATAACGTTTCAGATAAATGTTCAGAAGTCCATGCATGCCAGTGTTGCCAACATGATTCTAAGCCTGCCAATAGGTCCAATTTCTAAATGCATGTAACTTCTATACTATCAATGGGATTTCGACCAAATTTCGTATGTAACTTACTATGTGTACTACAGCAGATATGACTGTGCGTATTTAAAAGAGCCACCAGAGCTGCCAACTGTTAATAAATGCTCTCTCTATGTTTTAACCCCAATATCAATATATCAGAAAGTATGCAAGCCAACAGCTCTAAACTTTTCACACGTGCAGTAACTGACATTCTACCTTAGTTTGGTGTAACTTATATACATCAGTGCTGCCAACACGATTCTAAGCCTGCTGATAGGTCCAGTTTTCAAATGCATATCACTTCTATACTAACAAATGGATTTCAACCAAATTTCGTATGTGCTTTGTGTTTTCCACGGGTTCTCATTTGTACTCCAGGCAGATGCCTAGATTGTACCTAAATTAAGCTCATGGCGCCCTCCTAGCCCAATTACAAGTACACAATAGTATGCTACAACCGGGTGAGTTAGCCATGGTCGTTACGGCATGGCTGCAGGCAGTCGCTCACATCCGGGAGGCGAGGTGGTTCGAATCTCCCCCTCGGCAACCTTGAAGATGGTATTCTGCGGTTTGCCATCTTCCTTCCAGGCAAATACCAGGGTTGGTCCCTAACTATAGGCCACAGCCGCTACCTTCCAACTCCTCGTCCTTACATTCAAACTTTCCTCCCCAGAAAACACTCCACACACGATGGTACTTGTAGCTCACCGCATGGGTGTCCGCTAATAATAACAATAATATCGTATGGTCTCGGGTGCCGCGTGCAAGCTTTGTAATTTGACACCCAGAGGGTAGCTTGCATGTCGAATTTCGTTGTTCCTTGAATCACTATGAAAGTCAAGGAGGTTAGATAATAGATATCTAAGTTCCTTGAACTTTATAGCGCTTTCTAGTAGAGAAATAAGGAACTTTATGTTGGCGGAAATTCCCGAGATTAATTTTGCCATTATGAACTCGGCCTACTGAATTCAAATGGGTTCTTTGACATGCCAACATCGTATGACATGCGTATCGTAATTTTTCCGCCTTTCAAAAATCACTTACCACGGCCAGGGGCGAACCTGCAATCTTGGGGTTAGTAGACCGACACGCTAATCACTAACCCACCGTGGCAAGGTGGTGTCCGCTTAGAAGCTATGGCGAGCCAAAGATGTCCACAGACACTCCCGGCACTAAAAGACATACGCTATAAAAATTAAAAATGTACGTTACAGCAGTTACAATAATACAGATTATCAGACAGATTCCACACACACCAAAGTACACAGCACTACATGATCGTAAAGCATTCAAAAGGAATAAACGACAAAATATACCCATTCCCAGCTCTCAAGTTAGTTCTTAAGTACGACTGGCTGCGTTGCTCAGTGGTTACGTTCTTGCCTACTGTGTCCAAGGCTGCAGGATTGAATCCTGGCCCAGTCACTTGGCATTTGTAGGTGCGTAAATGCGATAGAGTCATTTCAGTAGGTTTACTGGCACGTTAAAGATCTCCTTCGGGCCACAGTAGTTAAAAGGGACTTAAAACCAATAATATTAAATAGATCTTACGTTTCTGGCTGACCTCCTCGGTAAGAGAAAAGCGTGCTAACCATACACCACGGGAGACAATAATAATTTAAATAATAATAATAATAATAATAATAACCTCATAACAACGTACAAAATTCTCTTAAAAGCCCTTCAGACCCGGGCAGAGGAACAACTTGACTTTCAGCTGGGAGAATATCAAGAAGGGTTTAGGAAAGGTCGTTCATGTGCAGAGCAGACCATGAATCATAAAACTATTCTTTCATATTTGAAGCTCAGAAACAGGAAGTTCGTAGTTGTCGTCGTCGACTTCAAGAAGACCTATGATTCTATTGATCGAACCACACTCTCCCAAATCTTAAAAGAAATGGTGTTGGACGACAAAACACGAGCAATTATCCAGCAGACCTTGGCAAACACAAACTCCAGAGTGAAATTTAGAGGAGAAATTTCAAACGCTTTCAAAACCAGGACAGGTGTGAGGCAGGGAGATGGACTGTCACCTTTACTGGAGAAAGTAATTCGTGAATGGCGCAAGGAGATGGGTAAAGACGTGTTAGAAAATGGCGTCAGAATGGGCTGCAAGAGCTTGGACCTGACAATTGACTGCCTAGCTTTCTTAGATAATCTAGCAATCTTTCCTGATTCCCTAGACACAGCCGCAAAACAAGTCAACCAACTCAGAATACAAGTGGCAAAGGCAGGCTTACAGATTTCTTTTGAGAAGACCGAGTTTATAACTAATATTAACCCTGCAGTCAAAGAATTAAATGTTGAACATGGAAAGATCCCTCAGGCAAACCCTAGGGGAGTGGATCGAGCCCAACATATCAGAGAAGGAAGCCTTCACATCATGAGTGAACCAGTGGCGCCGAATCTTTTTTTTTTCAGGTCTAGCAGACACCCACCCCTCTCGTTCTGTGGGACCCCCCCCCCCCCCTGTTAAACCGGACCCCTACCCCAATAATTACGTTTTTACAGCTTATTTCGCACAGTTCTCCCCTTCCCTTCTCTCTCCCTTCTTTCCTTTCCTCTTTTCCTTCTATTTCCCTTTCCTCCTCTATCCGTAACCTCCCAACGGAACCCAGGACCGGGAGACCCACCCCCTCGTCAGGTCTAGCGGTCGCTAGACCTCGACCATGGATTCGGCGCCCCTGGAGTGAACAAGATGGAAGTGGCCTACCAGCTAACGAAAGGAGTGTGCAACAAGCGAACAGTGTCCCGCAATGCCAAACTAAGACACTATCGTACAGTTATCCGAACTGATGCGCTGTACGCAGCAGAATGTCTGGCAATGAATAGGAAGGGTCTGGTTGAGAAATTGGAAGCCATGGAAAGGAAGATCCTGAGGAAGATCTTAGGGCCGATGAGAGACGATGGTGAATACAGGAGATGGCATAACAATGAGCTGTACCATCATGTAGATAGGATATCTCAAGTAATTCGGAAGAAAAAAATATCTTTCTATTGCCACTTAACTCGTATGAAACCCGAGAGAATCAACAATCGGATATTTACCTATTTTCTTAACAAGAAAACTAAGGGCCCCTGGTTTTGTGAGGTAGTCAAGGATTTGCAAGAAGTAGGGATCACCCACGCAGACATTATGGACAGTGATCTTTTGAAGGAAAAGCTTGGAGCACACCACCAATTCCAAGAAAAAGCGAAATTAAAAACCGGCAAGACGTGGTCTGATGAAAGATGAGAGTTTCACAGGCAACGAATGCGTGAACACTGGACTAAGATGGGAGCAGTTGAAATGACGTGGTCCATAGATGGCCTAAACGAAGAAAGAAGAATGATGATGTAACGGGTTTAAGGTAACTTTTAACTGATGTGGCTTTTTAAAAGAATAAAGGCATAATCCTTGTTTCAGTGGATTGTGCTAGATCCCAATGCAATTTGTACAGCCCTGCATGGCAGAGTGTTTACTGGAAATTCCAGAGCCAGCCGGTCATTCTGCAAGAACAAATAAGTTATCTTAGCTTTTGGGTTTTCACAATGGGAGTGGTGGGGAACGGAAGGGATGATGATTTCAGCGGAAGAACCAGAACTTGGCCTGGGGCTAGTGGCGTAAAAGGGCTGTGCGATGGAATGACAAGATAAGAAAGATCCATTCGGAAGATTAGCTGGATCAAATCGCCAACACCCCCCAAGATGTTCCTTATTTGGTATAACTCGCACCTTCAGGCACCTGTATTCAATTTAATCAGTGTTTCAGCGTATTATTACGTTTTGCCGCGTCTTTCTTACAAAACTAGCCTTGCACAGGTGCTCTCATATTTCTAATTAAATTGGCTTTTAAAACGATAACGCAGCTTATTTGTGCCAAGTACCGTGATGTACAGAGTGTATTCTGCCTATCCAAGAAAAAATCTTGACCAGTCATTGCAGTTTTATGTCACTAAAATCCAAGACTAGTTGCAGTGGTTTACGGCTTTATGCATAGGAACGGCCATTTTCTTGCTACCCAAAGTGGGCGTACCGTTTGGCTTCAGCAGCTTGCACTAGGCAGCGCAGCGAGGCATCTCCTTCCGTTCTTTCCTCCATGTGCCGCTTGTAACAAAACAAACAAACAAACAAACAAACAAACAAACACACAAACAGTAAACGTTGGGCTCACCACAGCCATTCATAACATACTGTTGCACTCTTTCAATAATCTAAATATACACACTAACGATTTCGTCAGCCCACTTATGTGGCCATCACCCTATCAAGGACACTGCGCTGCCAACTAAACTGATGACGCTAGCTCTCGTAGCCGCTATGGAGAACATTTCCTGTACAAACTTCTACAAAAGAATGAGTTAGAGAGTAAAGAGGACCCGGTATTTCACGATTAGATTTAGGTCGTTATGTGAAAATTAATTTCGAAAACCATAATAAACAAGCATTAATTTATTTCATGGAATAGAACAATTAAACGAATTAATGTATGGCTTCATTGTGTCTGTCATTTCATGAAGTGACGAACCAACAAACACCGGATCTTCATGAAGTGCCTCGGCTGATAATGTAAATCATTTCTTACACCATCTGCCTAATTCGGTCCGTCACTTCATGAAGAAACGCGTCAGATGGTGTAACTATCCCCTTTTACATCATATGCCGGCTTTTCGTGAAGTGCCTAGGATCTTCATGAAATGACGGATTTCACTATGTAACTTCGACATATACAGACTTATCTAAATCATCTCAAATATCTACGGAACCGTTTAAGGTATCGTCCTTCTGTTTTCAAACTCTTAGATCATATTAAGGAGCTCATACAACACGGTCCATTTCGCTCCCTACGTATTTACCGAGAAACCGGCAGCAACTTTGGTTATTATCATTTTAAATGATCTTGTCGACTTCGTCGTTACGCTGGGGTCTGGCGTTCAATTACGGTGATGGGACGAAATGTACCCAGATGCACTGAGGTGTGTGACGTCATAGTACTGCTTGGTGCATGTGTTCCCCGACAATCTCTACTTCGTTAGTCAACAACCCCTGGCACTATCCAGCCCATGACGGGCTAAGGCTGACCAAGCGACCGCTGCCCAGCCATTTGGCCTGCAGATATTGGGGTGACGCGTGATCAGCGCGTCGGGTCCCCTCGGCCGTTAATCTTGGTATTCGTGATCGGGGCGCTGTCTCACTGTCAGACAGCTACTCAATTGTCCTCACGAGGCTGAGTGCACTCCGTTCAACCCCTCACGTCAGTTTTAAAATCCCTGACTGAGCCGGGGATCGAACCCGGGGCCTCCGGGTGAGAGGCAGGTGCGCTACCCTAACACCACGGGGCCGGCCTACTTCGTTAGTATAAGACGAAAATCCCCGATTCTTGGATGTCACGGGTAATCTCGAGAACCACTGGATGGATTTTGATGCGGTTTTCACCATTCTGTAAAGGATATCTCGAGGAAAGATGCTGTAGAAAATAATGTATGTATGATCAAAGGAAGCCAAGCAGTAACGATTTCAGTGAAAAAGTCGAAAACAAACTTGGCGTCCGTGCGCTTCTTAAGCTTACGCTGGGCAAACCGTTAAAAATATTAATATACTATGAGCGTAAGAATTGGTCAGCATGAAAAGTTCTACAAAAACGTCCGCGAGAACATATCACTATCTTCAATACATCGCCCACTATAAGTGTTTTAAGACTGGATGGAAGGGGCACGTCCCCGCGCGCTCTGGTGAGCGTCACGGCATCCCGCGCGCTTGATTTGCGTTGCCCTTGGTTTGCACTTGCCGTTCGCGAGTAATTTGAAACAAGATAAGCAAGATAAGTATTATGCAGATAATTTTTTAACATGTCAAGAGTCTTTGGCTTCGAGCGAAGCGAGAAGCCTCCAGCCTTTCTAGCATTTTTCAGCATTTGTAGCATTTAAAATGATACAAAGTCTAGTCTTTCAGACTGACTGTCACTTTTAAAATAGGATTATACTAACTTCACCGTTTTGGACAACTAAGAATCAAATGACAAGTTCAGTGATGTGCTTATTTTACAAATCTGACGAGTACTTTTTGAGATATTAAAGGTTTCCATATGTGTCGGCATTAGACAGAAAGCAATGCGTTAAGGTGCCTACACACGTAACTGCAAGCTTGCTGTGCAAGCAGGCTTTAGCGTCTGAAGGATAATTCTGCGCAAGCATTATAATTATTCAAGCAGCTTGAAGATGGATTGAATTGAAATCATGCAAGCTTGTACAAGCCGCGTTTGTCCAAACGAAACGGTGCGTTTGTACCACGGATGTGCCAGTTTGTGCAAGCAAACGTCAACCGTAAGAGAGCTCTACAGGTGGTGACAGCATTTGGACCATGTCTATGATCTGAAGGAGGTCAACCGTCAATAACCACTGTTCGCTACTGACCAATAGCTGACGGTTCTTAACCAATACCATACTTCCTCTATCACTCCGCGTGAACTCCAATGTCCCGCTCTGGCAGCCAGCTCGCGTGTCACGCAGGTGTCAAGTGTCCAGTGTTGCACAGTTGCACACAGTTCTGTCCAGTCTCGCGTTTTCCTCTTGTGGACAAGGCAAACTGCAACCAAAGCGAGTGCATCGTCGTCCAAGCTCGTCATAGTGCAAGCATACTGATGATGATGATGATAATTGTTGTTTTAGGGGGCCTAACATCTAGGTTATCGGTCCCTAATGGTTTGGCTGATCGTGAAGATGAAAATGAAATGTAAACTATAACTAAAACTAACTTATATACTAGAAGAAGAAATGGAAAACAAAAGAAGAATAAGGCAAATAAAGGACAGGAGGAAAAGAAATACCCTCAGCTCGAAGAATGCAGATTGAGGGACTTGGAAGGAAGGAGAGCCATGAAAGGCAGATAGGAAAGTGAAAGAGGAGAGGGTCCTCCCCAGAGGTAATGGATAAAAGGGGGAAAACCGGATCAAGCTCAGGGATCCCTCGACGTCGCCAACTCCCGAACACACCAGCCGTGAGCCCCGGAGGGTGTAGCAATATCTAGGGTGTATCAGAAGTGGTGGGGATACATACACCCTGCCTCCTTGAGGGCCTTGAGCAGAAGACAGGAGATAACATGAAACGAAAAGAAGGCTGACCCCTCGCAGATGAGACAAGGGCCAATTAAGGCGGGAAAGGAAGTGACTCCCTTGGCCTCGGATACCCTAATACCGTCGGGGTCGGAAGAGAACAAGAGTTGACCAAGTGAGGTCGACAGGAAAGAAGACGGAGAGGAGCCCGGCACAAGTAAGTGGAAGCAATGCAGGACTCAGCTAGGGCCCCGTGGTCGACAACCCACGTCCCACTAGATGTGAGCCCCTGGGGAGTTCAAGCATACTGGTACCGTGTGGTGTCGTAGGGGAATTTTGCATTCCTGAAAAAAAGATTGATTATGCATGCTTGTCAAGCTTGCCTTGCAGTTACGTGTGTAGCCACCTTTAGCCGCTGCAATGTGGAGTGTATGATTGATTCTCTTGCGTGACCCACTCCTTGTTGACAAACACACATACCGAATTTATTCCATTCATAGCGTACTGTAATGTGTACATAATGAAAATCCAGTCTCTTATGTACGTGTGCCTTTCTCCCTCTCCACTTAGTCCTGAATCCTTGCAGAAATATCTGAAAACAGCTCAATGAAGAGGATAAATGAAGTACGGATTGTTTAGTGTTGGCAGAACTGCGAGAATGACTTAATGAACATATTAAAATCAGAAATAGCGGGTTCGGTGGCGTAGTTGGTAGCATGCTGAGCTTCTATGCCCAAGATCGCGGGTTCAAACACGGCCAAAGTCGTCGGATTTTTAAGAGCGTTAAAAATCCCTCATTATGCCTTCCTTCGGAGGGCAAGTTAAGCCGGCGGTCCCATGTCATAGATTTATGGCATGTTAATTTGGTAGCAAAAGTAGGAACTACTTGAAAATCGAATGTATGCATCCTTACTTAAATTAAATACAGATAACACACACTAATACAGCCATCACAATTAACACCGGTTATCAGACAGATTCTACACACACCCAAAGTACACGGGGCTACATGACCACGTTGTCGCAGCCCCTAAAATGAGGAACCAATCTGTTTAACATATTCTAACCTTGGTCGACACCTACATTTCTTGTCCTCAACCCTTCCTTCCATAACTTAAGTTTGTTATTCCTGGGTGTCTTAGTACGTATCCCACCAACCTATCTCTCTCTTCATTATAAGTCGCCAGAAACATCTCTACTCTCCCACTCGTTTTAATACCTCTTCATTTGTAACCCTTTCTACCCATCTGATCTTCATCGTTCTCCTGTAACACCACATTTCAAACGCTCCAATTCTCCTCTTTTCTGCTGCTTCAACAGTCAAAGACTCACTTCCATAGAACGCCACGCTCCAGACAAATGTTTTCAAAAATGACTTTCTAATACTATACCTAAATCTATATTCGATGTCAACAGATTCCTTTTCTGTAGAAACTAGAAGACCCGTGCTGCTCCGCAGCATTCACTTCAACAATCCTACATCATTTCTGTCCATATGACATTTGCATGTCTTCATGCTAGTGACCTGAACAGACATTTACTGTACCGCCGCTTTTGGATAAATGATGAAGTAGACTTATGCGATCAAATGTGTGGGTGTCTACCTGTCCTCTGTGTGTTTGTCCCACTTTTTACCCAGCGTAAGCTTAAAAGGCGCACGGACGTCAGGTTCCAGACAGAATTCTGAAAAGCCGAGGTGAACAGCTAACTCCAAACCCATAAGTTATACTCTTCTCTGAAGTATTAACTCGACACGACTCGACAGTTTGATGCTGGCTGAAGCTAGAGTGATAGGTCGCTCGCAAGCTCGTAAACTCACTCTGAAGCTAGTAATTTAAATTTCCACTGAATGGAGATTGCTTGAAGAAATGAAAACGTAAAAACACTTACAGTGGTCGATGTGGAGCTGTCGTGGACTTTTTTGCAGAACTTTTCATGCTGAGCAATTCTAGAGTATATCGATTTTTTAACCGTTTACCCAGCATAAGCTTAAAAGACCCATGAACGTTATGTTTTTCTTCAACTCGTTTCACTGAAATAGTAACTGCTCGGCTTCTTTTGGCCATAAATTAATGTTTTTCTACCTAATCCTTCATCGAGAAATCCTGTACAGAATGGTGAAAACCGCATCAAAATCCATCAAGTTGCTCTCGAGATTACCCGTTACAACCAGGAATTGGGAACTTTGTTTTATACTAAGTAGATAGAGATATCCACACAATTTAATGCTACAGCGGTACAATTTGGTGTTCTGTCTACTTATGATACAAATGGTATAGATTTAAAATAAAAGATGGGTCTCTTATATTTGAATTTAGAGATGTAACTCTTGGTTAACATATAGAGGTGTGCAAATTAATAGAATTAAATAAATCATTTTAATTAGTCATAATTACTTTTATTCAAAATCATTTTATTGACCAACTTCTTTTGTTGTCCTACTAAGTAGTGTTTCCTCTCCCGTGGAATTACACCTTTTCCCATAAGGAATTGCGTCTGGAAACTTTCAGATTATTGGATTCCGAGGGTTATCTGAGCTGGGTCCGTTTTCAATTTTACATTGACTTTAGAATTTAAGTCAGGTGATTTCATTACATAGTTCTTGAATCTTTGAGAAGTTCAATAGCTTTCATCAGTTAAAAGACCCCAAATCCCTCTGCTCTAAATTCACACGTAATAATTCACAAATAATTTAATTTGAGTTTCTTAAATGAAAATATAATTAGGGGTCTTGGTTAAACATTTGAAGTAATTTCATCGCCTTATAAACATACTTAGTGCATTAAACCATGAAAAGTAAAAATGCAATTTTGGAAAACTGACATCGAATCTAATAATTTGCACACCTCCTCCACCACTACAGATAGAATAGTAAGTAAAGGCGATTGATGAGAAATGAAAATATAACTCACACAGAAGGAATTAATATTTATTAAGCTGTAAATTTGATTGAGTATATCTTAGTTATAGAACTGAGGCAATGAAAGAACAGGATGTAGGATAGTAATCACCGATGTAGGACAATAGCACTTTTTTTTACCATTACCACAAGGCAGTTATCGTATTAGGGATGCGGACGTCCTTGTATTTAATCTGTGCCCCATTTGCTGAGGTCTGTGCTCCTCCGCAACGTTAGTTTCAACATTCTAATAGTACTTCATTCCATTCGACATTTGCTGTTCGCTTGCCTTTTGGTTCTATTTGAACTTTGACGTCATGAAAGGATTTTGCTCGCGATAGTGCGACATACAGTTGTCCGTGGCTAAACACCGGTTGAGGTAAATAAATGCCCACTTGATCTAGTGTTAGACCTTGAGCTTTATTGATAGTTATACAAAAAGCCAAACGTACTGGAAACTGCCTCCTTTTGAAGGAAAATGGCATAGAAGTATCTGATGGCGTAAGGTCAAGGCGAGGAAGTAGGAGATTGATTCCAACATTTGAGGGTATTCACCGTTACCAATTTGTATCAAGAAGTTTGCAAAGTCACGTTGATCTGTATCCGCTCGCATATTTTTGTTGAGTTTAACAATTTTGAATAATGGCCACAAAGGAGAGAACCTTACGGACATTTGGACTGAAGTTGTTCTAGATGCGTGAGGCACAACATGCAATACCTGCCTTAAATCTCCACCTAATATGATAATTTTTCCTCCGAAAGGCACGTCGTTATTCATGATGTCCTTGATCAGCCGATTTACACACATCAACGCGTGCTTATTAGCCATAGGGGCTTCATCCCAGACGATAAGTTTTGCTGAACGAATATAAAAAGCTTCCGTGCTGTTAACTTTTATTCCTGATACAGAACTTTCATGTAAATGTAGAGGTAACTTGAACTGGCTGTGTACAGTGCGCCCCTGAGGTAGTAACATTGCTGCAATACTAGTCCATGCAACAGAAACTAAGTTACATTTAACCCCAAATTTGTGCCACTGTGAATCAAGCATTGGTAAAGAAATGTTTTCCCGGTGCCCCCTGGACCTTCAATGAAATATGCATTACTCATCCTTTCATTGCTGTTTTGTACTGAACCCTTATTGATCTACGATAAATAAGTATTCATATTTATTATTATTATTACTGCAGCCCAGGCAGTACTTAAGGTAGTGGACATGGATAAAAGGGAGGCTAGCGTTTCGTAATGATTGCAACAGGAGCAGAGCTGGTAGCTATTCTTGGGGGACGGCCAGATATAGCCGGGTTCAAGGCCAAATTGAGCAACTACATGCACCAAAATTGGAAGCATAAAGGAATGATCATGAGTCACTTGCAACGAACATACGATTGAATCAGCCAATCACGAGAGACCAAGCCATGATCACGCGATGGACAGCGTCAGTAGTAAAAAGCCCGCGGAATTGATTATCTAAAGAACCGCCGAACGGACTGACCTCCGCACGAGTGCATTGAGACGTTTGATTTATTTGAAGAAGAATGACACTAGTCCCATATTTGTGAGATAAAAACTCTGGAAATTTTTATCCAATTCCACCCCACTCCTCCGTCCCCTGTCAGTTTCTAATAAATAGTTTGGCATGACGCTACTCGAGGTCATTCGTTTTGGAGCCTTGAGAGGCTAACTTCACGCCCGTTTTTACAACGATTTTAACGCTCTAAATTAGTTGAAGTTATTTTATTTGTGAGCTCTGAGGAGCTAAATTCACATCAGTCGTAATAACGAATTTTAAAGCTCTAGTACATGTTATCTGAAGTCAACTTTATTTTTGCGAGCTAATATTTCACGCAGTGTGCGTGGTGACTTGTAACATTTTTCTTAAAGACGACCATTTCAGCTCTGAGGGGCAAGTCTTGTAACATCCTAATTAGCGCTCACCAGAGCGAAGGTCAACAGTACAGTACGGAAATACCGAGCAAGATAGCGACTGCCTGTGCAGTCAAGATTTTAAACTTATTATCGAGCCAGTGACGTGGTCTCGAGGTGTATATTTTATGTACAAATTTCAGTGTATTTTTCATGTGTTTATTGTGCGTGTGTGCGAGATATCTAGGGCAAGTCTTCGCAATTAATCGCATTAGGACAATTTGTGGGCGAATTGAGTAACCTGCAAGCGATTATAGCTAGGTCATAATAATTAACATTGAACTTTTCTGCCAAGGAGTCGATACCATGATGCTCAACACGTGGTTTGGAGTTGGGATGATCTTCAACGATTCAACGCAGACGACCACGATGGAGTGTTAATCTGTCCATAGGGAAATGGGCTGAGAAGGATGTCTTAAGTTCTACAAGCTGATCGGTGATGTACAACAATTGAATTATTTCAATTATGTAGTTAGATTTTGCCGGGGAACTTTTGTAAATAGTCATGTTTCTTTTCTTGTTGTTTAGAGTTTTTCTTGCACCGACACTAAATGTTTTAAATATCCGTTGGCGCGTGGCCAAAGTGTTTGTTGTATATTTGTTTTTTTTTCTTTGAGTCATATTTAATGTGCGCGGCGTGCGTACGTGATTTTTATCCATGCAAATGCGAAACCCGTTACATTCGATAAATGGTGCTTTATTAACGTTAATATTTGAGATAGGAAAGGGAGGTAATTACTGTAAGATATTAGCTGAACAGGTTATTATTCATATTAGGGTTGCCAAGCGCACCAACTTAAAATGTAATTTGTAGAACACCTTCGTTCTAATTTTGATAGATTTTTTTGAGTCCTTTTCAGGTTAACTAGTCACGGCATAGAACGGTGGCGCCAGCATGTGGAAATTATTTATTTATTTTTATTTCAGGGTCTGTCAAAACCCATACGTGTGATTGTGTGTGTTACTGTGTCAAGTGTGTGTTGATTCTACGTGAGGAGGGGGTAGAGGTCCTACCGCCCTCATATTATTTTGTTGCTGTTGTATTTTTGATGGCAAGACAGGGTGCTCTAGGGAGACCGCTGTTTCTTGTCCATATTATTCTGACTCACACACACGTATTATTGTGCTTTGGGGCACACTTCTTCGAGATTCGACCCCATGTCCTGGGAGGTCGAGATTATTGACACGTGGGTTGACAGATATGCAGAGTTCCACAAACCGCCCGTTTTGCCTGGTGACTTATTTTGATAGGCAGTCCTGATTGTCCGACTGACCCCTGTAAGCTTTCATGTAGCAAACCTGTTCATTGTGATGGTTATTTTTAAGCCATAATTAATTGGGGAGTTCGCCATGTGTGTAACGGCTTATTGTACGTTGTATGGGTAAAATATTGTATTAATAACGTAAATGTTGGCTGTGAGCCTATTGTTTTGTTTATGACTCGATTCATGTAATTTTTAGTGTGACACCTGTGTGGTATAGTGGTAGAGTACTTGTAAATTTTGACGGCGGTCATATGTGTATTTTTTATTTGGTCACGTGTTAATGTACTTGTGTTGATTTGTGTGAGAAGTCCTAAGGTTTTAGGCAGTAAACGTTGCTACGGCAATTTGATTCCAATTTCACACGGAAATTTTGTGTTGTTTATATTAGATCTAGGAAGTGTCGGTTTAGTTTTAAGTATTGTAGTTGTGTTCCCCCGTGTCGGTCTAGCTCTAAGAAATGTGGATTCGTTGTCTGAATGATTATTCTGGATGATGACGAATCACGCATTCGTTTGTACACATCGTGATGCATGTAGAACGACATACGCGCATACATAGTCACTTTTGTTATTTTTTTAGGGACACTTGGTCCATGTAATTAATCTCTCCAGAGATTTTGCCTAGTTTTTGGCATTTTTATTAAGTGGGAGTCATATGGGAGTTTTATTTTGTTAATTGTTGAGGGTAAATATGGTGATTTGTTTATTAAATTCATTTGTTTTAACCCTGGCTTCACTCTTTCCTGCATGTTATTTTGTTATATGTTACCCTGCAAGTTAATGAAGCGCCTTGACAACAACTTACGATATGGACCGATACACCCCCCGAAACTGAGTCTCATATGCTTCTTTGCAAGGGTTCAGTACTAACCCCAAAATTTCTGTAATTATAGCCGTTTGGTTTTGATTTGCTTGGTTTATCATCCGACTTAATTGATCCTCATTAAGTTTTGGATAATTCATTGGTAAATTTGTCTGAGGGAAATTATCAATAATAGCTGGCAATTCGAGAGAAGTAAGGGGAAGACCATGGAGCTTTAATGTATTAGATATATGTATAAGATTGAACTGATATGCAATGTTAGGTTCGTGAAACTGCAGATAATGTTCTGATAATGAATTCTTGAAAATGTCTCATAACTGTCTTACATTTGAAGGGGTCTGAAAGATACATATGTAAGAAAACAGTTGTCGTAACTGAGAAGGCATCTGAAATTGTGACTCTTCTGCCAAACAACGCTGCCATTCAGAATCATCAATCAGCAATCCTCGCTCCTTATTTGCTGTTTCTTTAAAAGTAGAATAGGCAACGGCTTTGAATGTTCGTAGATCCTGGAAGCTGGTAGCACCTATAACGTGAAGCAATAACAGGCGTAAATAATACCTTTCTGTTTCTGTAGGCGAACCATTATACATTCTGCCTATAGTTTTTTTAAAAAAATCTTTTTTGCCACTTACTCTTATTCCAGACGTAATGTACTGGTGTTTCAGGATATATATGCGGACTTACGGCTTGCGGATCCCGTTCTGCTTATTGTGTGGATACATGCGACATTAGCGCCCGAGTGGAGCAGGTAGAAGTTAAAGATATCATGTATGGAGACATGCAACATTAGCGCCCTAGTGGAGCAGGTAGAAGTTAACGATATCATGACGTAATTAGGGAACTGATCGCCCTATACCAGTGAATGTTATAATTATATTGGATGTATTGAAACCTGATTGAAACACCAAACGAACGAAATAAAACAAAAAATTGCATGAAGAAATATTCTGTTTTGGCGTGATTCAAACCGCATAGAAGATTTTTAAGTGAATGCGTTATGTCCCCAAGGAGATTTGATCTCTGTTAATATGAAGATGTTTACGTGGATTCACATTACTACCATGGAAACCACGATGAAGATGTGCACTCTACTTTACCTTACTATCACGATACAGAGTAAGTCGTTGTCGCCTAGTGACAGTCCATCAAGTTAGATTTATTATTGGGGTGGCGTTGAATATCATGATACGGTGTTAGTCGTTGTCGCCTAGCGACAATATGTCCGTCAATTCATTCGATTCTATTTTCGTGTGACCTTGAAGGAAGTAATATTCGCAATTATTTTAATACATGGATGTTATAATCAAGTAAGGTGGGTATCAATCGATAATGCGTGACGGTCATTACATTTTAAGACAACAAACGTCGTCGTAGCGCAAATACTTCCCGAGGTATTTCAGTTTTAGTAAAGGGTGAAATTTTTTGAAAACTATTGTAATATATAAGATGCTTTTCTAGCCTGTGCTAACCTATTTTTATATCCTCTTTGATTCATCTATCACTGGTTATTTTGCTTCGTAAGTAACAGAACTCTCAGTCGGTCAACACGAATGTACCCAAAAAGAGCTGGGTTGTGCCCTAATCCTGAAATAAATTACATGAGATTAATAAAGTAATAAAGTAATCTGTTTCAGGATTAGGGCACAACCCAGCTCCTTTTGGGTACATTCGTGTTGACCGACTGAAAAGCACCAAACTTTTGTTTACTTAGGCAACACTGAAAAATGGCTTCAAACCTCACAATAACAGAACTCTCATACTCCCTTTAGCTTTTCACCTGCAAATTCGACGTTTATAGGGGTTTCGGCTGCATTCCAATATTTTTGTTTTACATTTATTAATTTTCATAATGAATTCTTTCCTTAAGACAGAATCCATACCATTTAAAATCTCATTCAAACCTTTTGGTGTGTCGGCTAAGGTGACGATGTATCAGCAAATCTCAGAACACATCCTGTATATGTTTCAGAATATTTTGCCCTGCCTGTTACTACGCATATTTTACTGCCAAATCCACTATAATAAAATTGTTCTTTCTCGTCTAATGAAGCGTGTAATTTGACTGCAATTTATAATAAAATTGAGTTGATGTAAACAATTCAATATAATATGATTGTGCGGTAGTCATGTGCACTTTATTTACATATAATTATATCAGTGAGAGGGCTAAAAACATGGCGTTAATATATTAAATACATTATTGCATTTCACGCATAATTAGTTTCAAAATACTGGTACTGTACTGAGCAATACTTTGTGAACATATTATATCATGGACAGTGCTGTGTTTTTCCTATGGCTGGCTACTTGATTCAGTGGTAACGTACTTGCTAGTTGTGCCCAAGGTTGCAGGTTCGAATCCTGGCGCAGCCAGTTGGCATTTGAGGGTGCGCAAATGCGAGGAGGACCGTGTCAGTAGATTTACTGGCACGTTAAAGATCCCCTTCGGGGCAAAATTCCGGCAGCCCCAGCGTTTCTAAAAGCTGCAGTTGTTAAAAAGTACGTAAAACCAATCACATTATTATTATTATTATCATTAAAACTCAGCAATTCTTCTAGATTTGTGTCGTGTGTCGTGTGGGGTTTCGCCTAGGACACCAAGCTGGCTCATCAGCGGGCTCTTGGTGTTCCAGGCAACTGCATGTTACAAAAAAAAATGAATGGGACTTGAACCTTCGAACCCTCGAGCACTGTCAACTATCACACATCTATCCTACCACGCGCTTGCCATGTGAGCTACTATACTCTGAATTACCAATAATGATCGCTGACAGCTGTCAAAGCTAGCACGTGGGGAAATGCTGCGTTGCCACTGAGGCAGATCATGACTCATAACATTCCAAGAGGCTTGCAGGAAGACACAAATACTGGGGAAGTTAGCCCCCCTGCCCGGCGCTCTAATGACCGTGATGAGTCAAGACACACTGAGTCAAACCATGTGCTTACTGCTGTGTCGGCATACATTGCAACATTGCTTGCTGTTGGTATGGAGACCGTTACCCCTCTCGTCTCCACTCCTCACCTCACCCTTCAAGCGGATGACAGCTTTCACCGAGCATCTTTTGTAAATCAGAGTATACGACGCTTGACCTGAAGCGCCCACTTCCCAGTCTACAGTATACAATACCTGCTCTCGGTCTGTGCGTGCACCTCCTGTTTTAAAAAACGTGTTCTGCGTATCTGTGCTCGTTTTACGGGTTCAATCGAGGTACCAATATTGAATTAATAGTGACACTCACAATTCCTGCTGTCTTCTAGCCCGTAAACACACATCTCGTTATATTACCCCGGTTTAGGGAGAGGGACCGAAGTAGTAAGCGTTTGCTACACTCCAAATATTGCATCATCATGACCAGAAATTGCGTAATCCTGATGACGTCATGGGTCCTTAGAGCGACCACGTGGTCCAGGAGCGGGGCATGTGCACTGCACGTGTTAGCGTGGGAAGGGGTTGACCGTTTGGCTTGTTTATGTGATTGTGATAAAAAGTTAATGGGTGTTGACGGCATGGGGGTTGTTTATTAGGATGGTAACTCGAAATTCAGACTCCTCTTCCACTCCTACAGGGGAGTTTCTTGGTTCGATTCTGTGTTTTGTTATTTAATTCCCGGGGCAGCCTGTGTATCATGGTTATTAAGTATTGATTGATTATTGAATTATATTTTGGTAATTTCCCAAGGAAGTGTAGAGAGTCTTGTGTGTCATAACTTTTGAATGAGAGTGTACGGTGAGGCACTCGACATAGCCGGATCGCTACCAGACATGTGGTGTGCAGCTGTTCCGTTTTTGCTCGCGCCGTGCGGCAAGCCATGAGAGTAGCCAGCGCATGTAGTGCATGGTTGTCGTTAAAGTTTTTGCTCGCGCAAGCTAAATAAGTAATCAGATGTTGTAATGCGACACTCTGTTTAAGTATGACATATATTACCACAGCGTGGGAGTGGAGTTGTGTTACTCCTTCTCGCTATGTTATGTCTGTTTAATTTAAATGATGTTAACATTTTTTGTGTTCTGGCTTGCTTCATGATCTCAATCTGGTTAAAGTGTTTTATATGACATGTATAACTTTGAGTGTGTGAAATGAATTTCGATCTGTTTGTTTTTAGATTCCCAGATGTCATTAGTCAAGTCTGTAATTTTTAATGCGAGAACGAGATTGGATGTCGGTTCCCAGAGCTCCATGTGAAAATGTTTAAAATAGCTTTTTGCAGTTTGATATTCGCAATATATAAGAGCACATAGCTATGAAGTAACACTTAGTTTCAAAGCAACTCAGTTAACAATCAACATGACCATGTATGGAAATCTTTTAGTTAAGCTCCAGCAGCTCTATGAGATAAAATCTCTGAGAGAACAATCAGAGAGGCTGGGGCTAAACTTCGCAGTGAGCGCGTTCAAAGTGGAAGAGGACGTTTGGTTCAACGGGCTTAGCAATCTTCAGCAGGACATGTATAATTGCGAGTTATTGGAAATAATTCGAGACCGCCAGCATTGTAGAGAGTTGACGGCGGATGGCGTAACCCCCCACATATTGGGGGTGATCATTCAGCGGCTGGAATCAATCGACTCCGACAGTATCGAGCTGCTCGATTTTCCACCGCTGGAGGAAGAGAGTGTGGGGGGTGAAGATCGTATGGATGCCGAAGAAGGTGGAGAAGAAGAAGAACAAGAAGAAGAAGAAGAAGAAGTCCAAATGATTAATTAAATGGACGTTGGACAGTGGGTGTTTAAAAAAAAAAAATTAAAAAAAAAATAAATAATAATAATAATAATAATAATTTGTGTGGTGTAAATCTTTTTTAAAAATATATTTATTTGATCATTTGTGGTTTACATTAATTATATAATATGAATTAGTGAAAAATGATATGATCTTCGTTCTTAAAGTGGTAAGTAGTTCTTTTTCCAACAAGCGGCAGAGAGAATTGAAGATGCTGTGTTGTTTGCAGAGTGGAATATGCTGGTCTTGTGCACGGGGTAAGTACAATCATTCTTTTCTTTCTTGCGTGTGTTGGTTTTAGTGAGCTGAAAAATATATATATAGAGACGCATTAATAATAATAATAATAATAATAATAATAATAATAATAATAATAATAATAATAATAATATCTTTTGTGAGGAATAAAAAATAAAAATAAAAAAACTTACACTGTTCTAATTATAAGATATTTTTGTTGGGGATCCAAGAGTTGTGAGTTGAATCGAATCCAAGCCAAGATACGAAGGCTCGGGTTCCTTTTCTACGTAGTACTTTGTCGACTAAGTAAATATTAGGATGTTTTGTTCGTTGTAACTCTGCTTCGTAGAACGCACCAAATATTGGGATATTTTTATTATCTTTTAAAAGATATGTTCGTGGATTAGTATTTTGAACTTTATAAATTGTAAATAATTCTGTTGTCCAATTACCTTCGTACCCTTTACTGAAGTGTTTCTTGATTTTTGATATTCTTACAATGTCGCCGATTTTATATTTTGGTTTTCTTAAAGTTTCATTATATTGTGTTGGCAAGCGGGGTGGATTGTTTCTTTTCACATCATTAGGTTTCATGCCAATGCTGCGATGTATTTTGTGATTATACTTTACTAGTAACTCAGGCAAAATATGTACCCATCGGTAAGAACCTCGTGTTGTGAATTCTTTCCACATCGATTCCTTAAGAGTTCGATTAAATCTTTCTATCACACTCGCTTTAATGGAGCTGCCAGTGGAATAATGCTTTAGATTTTGTTTCTGAGACCATGTTTTGAATTCACTGTTATAAAATTCCGTTCCTCGATCGGTGTGAAAATAATTGGGCAATCTTTTACTTTGAGAATAAACAAATTTTAAGCTTTTCACAATCTCACTTCCTTTTTTGGTTTTAAGAGGAATTGCCCATGCATATTTCGAGTAAACGTCAATAATGGTTAATAAATATTTAAATCCATTATTCCATTTTGCAAGTTTGGACATGTCCACAAGGTCAGCTTCATGGAGGTCATCGATTCCTTTGCTAATAACACGTCGTCTTTTAAACTTTTTTCTAAGCGGTGCGTGAAGTTCTTTTGCAATTTCTCGTCTGATTTCGTTCATAGTTATTTTCCAAACAATGTTTTATAACATACTGTGCATTGTTTTACAAACGTTGGAATTTTTATTCAATATATCCAGCATTTCTTAGTTCTTCTTCTATTGCAAAGATTTCGCTGTCTAGTCCTGTGTGACCTGCAGCTTTCGATGCAATTAATGTTTTAAGTCTTGATACCAATTTGTTTGGTTCATTCCAGTGAACGAATTCAATATTGTTTCCGCCTTCAAATTTCCAAATGGCTTGTGGCGCGATGTGTTTTTTTTGACCATATCCAGTATGCATTGTAGTATTTGCTTCTTCATTTTCATCTGCTGTTTTTATAATTCTATCTATGTCTTCAGTGAGAAGGGGTTCAATTATATGTCTATACTTATAAGATTGCGTTCCTCTTGGAGCTGCATTGCTTGTATAATTTCTTTTGTGCACGTTTGAAACATTTAATAATTTCAAATATGAACTTAAATCACTCCTATCTATTAGAGTGGGGTCTGGTACTTTCCTTTGAATCAATTCAAGTAGACCTTCTGTAATAGGAAATTTTTCACCGCCAACTTTTATCCACTTTTTATCGAAGAAAACTCGTTCGCGTCCCAAGTATTGTTTATCATTTCTTATCGTTATACCAAATGTTCTATCCACGTTTTGTTTAATGAACGGATCAAAGTAGCGGTTAAGTAGTGAAATTATTTTGATGCTATCTCCATCTTCTTCGTCTGAAGTAGCAGTGGATTCAGAATCGTCATATTTTCCTTTTCTTTTTCGATTTTCTTTATTTTGAGTCGACGTATTAGCAATAGCTACAAGTTGATTTAATGAACTTGTTACTGGTTTAAAGTTAGTCTCTATATCTAATTCTTTTCGTCTAACATCATCTTGAAGTGAAAGATACTTGTCTTTAACATCTTTTTTTAAGCGAGAAAGTTTATCCTTTACTCGACTTTCAGCTTTAATCTTTGAGCTCTTCTCCATGACTAAACGGAAATTGTGGTTGTTTTACTTATTTATAGTATATTCAAAATCGATTTGAAGAGGAAGATCATCAGTTTTATGTTTTTTCGGGTCTCTAAGTCGAAACTGAATTTCATCTTGCTCTTCAACGACAATATCACTGCCATCCAGTTCAATCTCTTGACGTATATTTAAAATTGCATACACAATTGGAGATCTTGGTGAAACAAAAATTGGTTTTAATACACCTTTGTAGGGAAGTTGGTACTGTATGTTATGATTATGAAGCGTGTATACTGGTGAATGGATTGATGGTGTGTTGGAGAATTTCAGAATAAATTTCGATAAGTTCTTTTTCTTTACTTCATCTTTTAATATACCATATTCTTCTTTGGATGCAGTAAAACTTTCGAGTGGTTCTTTGTTAACCATTTGCTCAATTTTTTCCAGTTCAGTTTTTAACTTGTTATATTCTTCTTTGGATTCAGCAGCATAACTTTCAAGATCTTCTTTTTTAACAATATTGAGATTGTTAGCAACACCCTCAATACGAGTTTGTAAATTGCTTAAAATTTCTTTTAGTTGATTAACTTCAGTTCGTGACGCAGCATAGTGTTCTACAAACCGTTTATTTGTCACGTCTTGGTCGTTAACAGGGAACTCAACATTTGTTTGTTTTTGATGTTGTAGATTGTTTACAGTTTGTTTCAATTGATCAAATTCATGTTGGGAAGCGGCATATTGCTCAACAAACGTCTTATTTGCAACATCGTTATCGTATATGGGGTTGTTTACGTGAGTAATTCGTCTACTCATCATATTTAAAGTTCCACCATCGTCTACGTTTAAAACGTTTTGTTTATTAAATTTAGCGATTAAGTCTTCTAGATCTTTTCGAGAGGCAGCAAAGTTTTCTAAGTAATATTTGTTTATTGCATCTAACGAATCGATTGGTTGAGATATGTTTGTTATTCTTCTATTTAACATATCTACAGTTTCATCATCTCTGTTTATATTCAAAAGAGATTTTTTAATTTCATCGAGTTCATTTGTTACATGAGTTTTAAGAAAAGAATACGTTACCGCATCTTGATTTTGAATTGGATCTTTAACATTTCTTATTCTTTTGTTACCCAAGTCGAGAGTATCTTGATCATACGGAAAGTGATCTTCTGAAAATTCTCGCACTAAACCATGAATGAATTCTACTCGTTGTAACACTTCTGTTATTCGGGTCTCAAGATATTTTTTTATATTCGATGTATGTTGCTGCATTGCAATAAGGTTTACTGCATCATTTGCAGATGATGGTAAAGCTAAGCCCGCGAGACGTTTGTTTTGAAAGTCAAGTTCTTTTTTCTCTATTTTACAAATTGAAAAAATTAAACCTTTAAGCTCGTTAAAGTTTCGTTGTATGTCTTCTTTAGACTCGATTTTATTTAGCTCATTTAATAACTTCACTACATAACCTTTGTTGCATGCATCTTCAACATGTATTGGCATTCCAACATTTTTTAACCGTTTGCCGTTAATACTTAGATGTCCGTCGCTTGTTGTTGTTGTTAGTTGATTTTCATATTGCACTAGCTTATCATCAACATATGATTTAGTTGCAATATCATGTCGTGAAGTCGGTCGTCCGATAGACACATTATTGGTTTTGTTAAACGATGTCATAGTTAAGTTGTTAACCACGCAAAAGCTATAACACGAATGGCCATTTACCTCTTTTTGAAGTCATATTTATAACTGAAAATAAACATCAAATCCATTGCGATATCGACCATTTTGTAAATCGCTATCTTTATCGATAACCAAAAAACCAAACTTAGAGTTTTGCCAACAATACGAACAAATATCAAAGAACTGTTCATAGCTCATATCTGTATTTACATGATCGTTATATACGTGACGCAAGTTTGTTCCGTCTTGTTTAAAAAGAATTAAAAAATTAGCGTTATCTCTAATTAGATGTTTAGGTATACAAGAATATGTTTGACAAAGATAAAATACGTCAACGTCGTGATGACGACCTCTACTGAAATAATCTTTCATGTGTTGTTGTTTATTGCTGGCTACATCATCAAAAACAAATATAGAGTTTTTTCTAGCCATTTCTGGAGGCATTACTTCATCATTATCGGAAAAAAAATCACTTTTTATTTCTTTTATGGAGTCCAAAAACTTTTTTAATTCAACATATTTACTTTGAGCAAGTGATTTAGAATAAATATAAACGTTTTCAAAACGAACTCCATTTTTGTGGCATAATAAATTTAGCATTACGTTTGTTTTACCGCAGTTCGATGGACCGCAAATGATACATCGAATTGTGTTCGGTAGTAAAACACCATGCTTTCTTTTTTCACTTTTACTCTGGTTTTCAGCATTAGTAAATGAAATTACTGGTAGAGTGTTTGACTGCTTAACAAACTTCAACATGTCTACGTTTACGTCTGAGAATGCACACTGCACAAAAAATCACATCACATCAACATATATTGCTTCCACACGTATCATAACTTGTATTATGTGGAATAATAGTAGGATTTTCAGGATTTAAATCAACGTTGCCGACGTAAAACCCTCTTATATATGGACAATATGGCGCCCATTTTTCATGATCATTTAAAGGATTATCGTTTTCCCTCCAATTTTCAATTTCAATCTTACAGAATATACATTTCACCTTATCACCATGTCCAGTATAATAAAACCCTGCTGGTGCTAAACAAAATTCGTTTGGACAGGGAAGAGGCCAATTTTGAAAAGTTTTAAGTCTTTCATATTCGCATTTCAATTCTATGCTAGGAGAAATATTGTTTACGTAGGGGCAAGAAAAAGCCCATTTCTTATGTTCTTCAAACGGATCATCATCTTCTTCCCAATAACTAAGTTGCAGATTACAGAAAGCACACCTAACCATATCCTTATATCCAAAATAGAAAAATCCTGCAGCTGCTAACCATGCAGTGTTCGTAAAACTGTCTGAAGACCAGGTCTTAAATGTTTTTAGCCGATCTCTTTCAGATTTTAAATTCATTTCTTTTTGACTCAATATCATTTGCATTAACTGTTTTTTGGAATACTTTACACAATTAAAATACTTCATGATGCTGGTTTACTTCACAAAGAAAAGATGTTCACCACACAAAGCTAAATGCGAACTGACATGAATCAACAAAACACGTTGGCTAATATGCACGTGTTGGGTTGGCCGAGCGGTCTAAGGCGTTAGACTTAAGATCTAATTTTCAGAAATTGAAAGCGAGGGTTCGAATCCCTCACCTGACAATATTATTATTATTATTATTATTATTATTATTATTATTATTATTATTATTATTATTTTATTTACATGTAGAGTGAGGAGGTAATTGATCATTAATAAGAACTTTCATATGAAATGGTACAAAAGACATTTTTTTTTTCTTCTTTATTCATTTAGAATTACAATTAATACAATTTTATTTCTCTTGAAGTAATCTCATTCTTTTTTTAGTTGTCCAGATGAGTGTGGCTGTGTTGAGATGATCTTCTTCTTTTTAGTTGTCCAGATGATTATTTTCTGTAGACAAAAAAAAGATACACTGTGTTAAAAAGCAAACTAAAAACAAAATATGTATAGCTGTCAACTACAGTAGTAGATCTAAATTATTCACCTTTTATAGATAGCGATTACAGTTGTCACATTTGCAGCGAAGATGAAACAGTTGAAATTTCCTCTTTAGATGATCTGGTAGATGTTCCCACTCTAGACGAATTCGTTGTGGTTCATATATAGTCAGCACGTTTATAGGAAAGTAGTTCCAATCAAACTTATTAAAACCTCGAAGTCCACTGTTTCGAAACTTGTTTATTATCGAACACACGATTTTCATGATGCCATCAGAAGAATTTAACCAATGTTGAACAGCATTGACGTTGAATTTAGCACAACTATTGCTTCCCATTGCTAGAGATGGTAAATGTTTTGGACAATCTGTAGGTAAACGTTGGCTATGCCTCAACATTAGGTCTGACATTCCATCAATCGTATTAAGATCGAATAATGAGTCTGGGGAAAGTGCTTTTAGTGCAAACAAAGAAAATTCCTGTGGCAAATTATATACAACTAAATAATCATATTTATTCTTAATAGACTCAAAAAAAGAAGAAAGAGTTTTTTCACAATATGCTGCAACCCATGTGATCACGGGGCTGAATGAAGGTATATTGCCGTTATTTAACATACAGTAAGCAAGTTCCAAACTGCCGTTTGGTAGCTTGCGAATGTCTGCAACTATTGGTTGCTTCTTATTCCACGTGCCAGCATCAGTAGAAGGAGAGTTTGTTGTTGTCAATTCCATGATTGCAACTAAAGTGAGAATACTTGTTTACTTGCTTGCTTATAACTTAGCAAATATTGGTTTAGATAATTACTTCATTCGTTAATGGTCTGTAAGATATTTGACGATCATGAATAAGAACACAATAAAGAGTTGTATCTTCAGGTATATTCTCACTTGTCTCGATTTCAATTCGCACATCGACTGAAGATGTCTTCACTGCTTCCACTTGTTCGAGACAATTAATTACAATAATAGGACAAAGAGACTTAAATTCATCTCGTGAAACCAGAGTCTCTGAACGAACATCATCGATCTGATAATATACATTACGAAATTTAACAAACATGTCATACAACTCGCTGTAGTCATTTATGGCAATTTCAGAAGTTGGCATTTCATAGGGATAAAAAATTGAATTTAAAAAAACTCTTATAGATTTAATGTTACAATGGTCGAAATAGGAAGAGCATGTGTTTAGTAAATTTCTTCTAGTTTGAAAACCTAATAAAAATTGACGCGGTTTTTGAGTTTCAGAAGTTGTCATTACAGTCCAACTATATTTAGTTGTTCTAGGAAGAGAAGGCAAGACGTGAACATCCCACGATCGATAACCAACCTGAATGGGAATATTTTTCTGCATTAGTTTTAATCTTTTAATTTGTTCTTCGTCTGATAATAATAAAACGGGAATTTTTAGATAAACTTTAAATAACTTGACCTTAGAAAGATCGTTTTCGGTTGTCGATTGCAACGCACGTGCGTCACTTGACGATCGGAGAAGTATTACCTCATGCTTGCAGTTTAAAATCGGCTTTCTGTAATCCTCTGCTATTCCTAACAGGTTGCTTAAAGGAAGTATTATATGAAAACGTTTTGTGTTACTATCAACAATATTTGCTTCACTTGCTGGCGTTGTTAAAGAGGGAAAATAACCGGCATTTTGTAAAGCTGTATATTCGTTTTTTGAATATGATGCAAAGGTTTTTATAGAACTTGTTATACCTAGATGGCGTGTACGATCAATTTCTTTACCATTTAACGTGATGCGAATTTCGCTAAAAAGATTAGCCCCAAAATTTTGGTCAGGATGCGCTGTAGTAGAAGCAGCTGGATTTATGTTAGAAGTAATAATTTGACCTTCTAAGTGAAGAACACCTTCTGATAATAAAACTATGTTTTCTTCATTTTGAATCGGTATTCGAATTTCATCATTATTTTCGAATTTATTAGCTGAATAAGGTTGATAAACTCTTTCTTCTCGTCGCACAACTCTGTTGTCAACCTCTCTTTTATCTGTTATGTTAAACATGTTAACAGCTTCAACTATAGATAGAAACTAAATAAGATTAACAATTGCATATATATTTATATTGAAATTAAAGTACGCGATAGCCTAAAGACTGTAAGAATTGTTTGTTGTTACTCGATAACTGTTTCTTAGATTTCAAGGTGCGATGTCGTTGTTTGTTTTTTTTACAAATTTTAGCTGATTGATTTATATTATTTTTTCGAATCAGAGTCGACTTCTTTTTTTTCAAACTTTGAGTATTATATAGTATAACCATATTTGTGATTGTTTTCTAGTATGCTTACTCAAGTAGAATGAAAACATAACAGTATTTCATTACTTTATATAGCAAGATATCGTGCTGGACGAATAATTAATTCTACAGTTAAATCTTCATCTTGCAAATCAATGAGCTGTTGAAGATGATCTTCAAGTTGCACAGATACATGTTGAATAAGCTTGGTGTTCATGGGCAAAAAATTAATCGTTGTTGGTTGTACAACAATCGGGTAACCAGCAGGAACATGAGCTTTAAAATTATATAAAGAGTGTGTTGGTTTATGGTTCAAATAAGAACTCGTACCAAGCACAAGGTTGCAACATACTCGAATACTATTAACAGTGTTAATTTTAATCATATATTCAGAATGATGAGTTGTGTTTGCCTTGAACTTTCTATGAGAAAAGCCTAACAAATCTGCAATAGAATCTGCAACACCAAAATCTATAGCAAACACTTTCGAATGTAGTTTACAATGATAAAAGACTTTATCATAATTAATATAAAATGATGGGAATTTGTCTTTGTCGCCTAATAAATGTTCAACTAATAAATCATCAATCTTTTCACTTAATTGTTTTAACGTATAGCTAGCATTGGGTATTATTAAAATCGCTCTATCCGCTTCGTTCAACTTTATAGCCAAAATGTTATTATTCTCGTTAATTGCAAACTTCATTATCGATTCTATTTTTCGATGAATTTCAATTTCTCTTTTATTCTCTTTAGGGTAAACTTTCTTTTCAATACCTAAAGGCCCTGCTACACTGTTGGCTACAGTGAAATCAATATTAAACGGGGAAGACAAAACGAGACGGTTCTCTCTTTTTCCATCTATATCCTCTTCCACATACAATTTTGTTTTTTCTAAATGTTCTGGTATAAGTTTCGACAATGAGTGATAACTAAGTAAATCATCAAAAGCTGAGGCTAGATCTTCAAATTCATAAATACCCGGTGGTACCACTAAATCAATTGATAAAAAATTAGTAAAATGAATGCGAAATTTATTATTTCTGTTGGTAACATTTCGAATAGAATTAGATGTATACAATCCTGCAAGTCCTATTTCAAAAAACTCTGCTCCTACAAGATGAATCGGGTTCTCCAATGTAACATCAATCTTCGAGCCTTTACCTTCAAGAGTTATCCGTCTTTCGAAAGCCATCTTTGAAATGTTTAAAGACGGTCTGTGTTTCCCTTATTTATACAATACAAGAAGACTAAACATAAATGTCCACAAATCGAAGAAGTAATCGATTGATATGAATGAAAATTATATTGTAGATAGCAATTTTTAAGATATGTTAAAATTTCAAATGGTGGTCTTAAATTACCAATACTATCAAAATAATGCACATATTTACCATGTTTACTGAAAGCTACCCAATGTGAACCGGATTTATCCATCGGTTCAAGGTTAACAATACAGTTTTCATTTTTTCGAGGATATCTTGGTAACGTATCTCGCATAAAGACTCCTCTAAAATTTGGAATCTTTAATTGATGTGCGTATTTAGCTAAATCGAAATTACTTAATGCTTTATTTGGTATTTGGTTAATTATCTTTTGTATGCAGGAGGATTTAAATAAATGCCTTGACCTCCTTTTCCTCGCATTGCTTCTATCATTCGATTGTGTCTTTTCATTTCTTTTAGTTCTTCTTGAGCAGCTTTCGCCTTGTTTATAGCAGACGCCACCCCTGCTGCTCCGCCTGCTAGACCCCCCAAGCCCGACAAGGCTGCAAATATCGGAAGTAGGGGTAAAATACCACCTTGCTTTTTCGATGTTCTTCTTTTTTTTAATCTTTTCTTGTTTTTTTTTTATTATTTAAGTTTCGCTTACCTCCTCCAATCTTAGACTTAGCTTTCATGATGCCACCCACTGTTAGTGCAGCCGCTCTCTCTCCAAATGATGCGTCACGGGATTTTACACGAGACCAAGCTTTTGAAGCTAAAATTTCATCAGCCTCTCTTCTTTTGTTTGAATCTTTATGCTTTGCGTAAGCAATGTCGTGCTCTTTGCACGCTTTATCTAATATATTTATTCCTGGATCACCACGGCTCAATCGCTTTTCTAATTTTGTTCCTGGTCCACAATATTCATATCCCGGGATGTGTAATTCCACGGGTAAATTATCAATAGTTTTATTAAGTACACGACTGATTAATGATCCACTTCCTGTTCGTTTATATTGAGTGGTAGAGTTGCTCCTCTTACAACGCACCATTACTAAATGATATGTAATATAAAGTAATTATACATATATATATCTGGAAAATGGGAAATGGTGGGGGGGGGAGGTGTTTTTTTTTAAAAATAATACACACAAAATTTGGGTTATTATTTATTCTTTTTTCATAAGCAAAGGAACACACAAAAAATTAGTAATATTACCGGCATAAAAGTGTGTGTGTGTGAAAGAAATAAAGTAAGTGAGATGAACTGCTTTAATCTCAATTTGTTTCTAATCATTTTTCAGAGAAAAATGACCAAACGGTAAAGTATCAATTCCGTTTTCAGTTATGTGTCTTTTATCTTCGTTTGATGAAATTGCCAACTTATTTTGCCGAACAGTAAATACAGAATGAGATTTTGAAATTATACAAACTTGAACTTTGTTGACTTTTTCTCTGTTATAAAGACACTTTCGATACTCATCAATATTCATACTTTTACTCACACTCTTCTTAATGCCTTTAGCCTTACACAAGCTATTCATTTCATCACACAATTTTATTGCATACATTTTGGGTCGTAACCCCACAAATTCTTCAACAATCCTTCCAGCATTTTCATCTTTCATTAAACCAATTTCACCTTTATTTTGTCTCACAATGCCAAAAGGATTGTTTGTTTCATAGTTTCCAGTATCAAACAAATTTGAATGTTGTTTCATGAACTCATAAATATCATAATAGAATATATACATAAAACTATCGGTGTCTGTGTATAACAACCTCACATTTGATTCAGGATTTGCTAAAATAACATTGTAATGAAAGTCATTCATTTTACATTTAGACAAATCTAATATAGATGCACCAACATATACTGGTTGATTGTGAAAAATCTTTAGTCTACTCATCTCGATGACCATACATTGTTCATCGAATATAATTCTATGTTTAAAATTAGCCTTAGCTATTAAAGACCTAGCACCACGAGCTCCATGCCATTTGGTGACCCATTTGATGTCCCTTAACTTCCTCACATTCATCAGTGAACGACCAAAAATTGCATTATTCATCAATTTATAAAAATTCTTTTCAAAATCATTTTTGGCTTGTTTTCGTTTCTCTGTGTTCACATCAATATATGGTTTTAGCCATTGGCTCTGATTGAATTCAATTATTCTGTGAATACGATCTAATTTCATTCCTAGTTGAATACATTGCTTTAACAATCTATAATGCAAAACATAACGTTCTTTATTATCTAGGGTAGCCATTAGCTTTGTCAACTTTTCGGGACATAGAGGGTAATCTGAATGTTTGTCATGTAACTCTTGAGGATAAGTCAAATCTACTTCCAAAATATATCCAATTTCTGAAGTATCATCAATAGTTAAAACATCAAAGCCTTCAACATTTGCAATCCATTTAAAGCCACCCGTTGGAAGATATTCCATCATCGCATATCCATACAAATTATTAACGTCAAAGTACATTATGTAGGACTCTTGCTTTTTCTCATCATAAGTTTTCATATACTTATTATTAGCAATCGCATGTCGTGTTATACACTGAACATTTCCTCCTCGAATAGATCGTTCAAAAAAGTGTAACATATCAATATCTTGAAGCAATTCAAGTTGAACGTTGGTTATCTTTTTCATAGCACACCAAGACATAGATGGAGCAGTGTAAAAATGAGCTGCATCAATGCCATAAGTTTCCATGCCATTCGATCTAAAATTTTCAAAGACATCCGCCAAAAGAAGTGTGTCAACTTTTAAATACAAATCTGCGTATTCTCCTAATGTTTGACAGGAAAACGTTTCCCACACCGATTGAGCAAACTCATACTCTTCATTCGATATTGTTTGATCATTAAGACTGCTATAAAACTTGGATATTTCAGGTAATTTAGTTTCGTTAAGAACATCCATACTCGTGACGTATTCATAGGGAAACACACCTTTTCTCGCAGTAAGTCGAAACTGTGCATCATCATTAAAATAACGTCGTGTTATTTGCTTTGAATCTTCGCTTAACGAAGATGAACATTGATCTAGTGAACAGGACAAGAAATTATATGTATCGAAAAATCTTAACTGAATGAATCCATTCTTAGCCCGTACATACTTTGTAAACCCTTTGTAACGTTCCATATTCATCGCTAACAATTTTATATGACCAGGATTATGTAACACCTCTCCATCACGTTTCTCGCAAATTTCTTTAATTATAAAATGTCCATCATAGGCTGTTAGATTATGAAATGCTATAGGCAAAACCTTTGTTACTTTGTAATTTAAATTACAACTATTGTGTGCGCTTCCTCTATATTTTCCAGTTAAGTGACAATGATCGCGTACTTTGAGTTCATTAACTGCAATCGGTTTCTCGCAAATGTGACACATTTTACTTGACAAAAATAATCTTTCTTCATTTTCGGTCATCTTTAACATTGGCTTAACCGATAAGTAATATGTTTGAAGTTTATCCACAATACTATAAAGTTCCTTTACAAACAATTCAATGCAATTATTTCCCCTAAAGAGCTTGAAACTGCACAATTCACTATCGAAATTACAATGAAGGTATAAAGAAATGCTGTAAGGAATATGTTTATGTGTTAAAGTAGAGTTATGATTGTCACTATTTGGAAAACATGAGGAAATTGGAGACAAGAGGCATTCAGTGTCTGCATATATTATAAATGGAACTGTATCTTTAACTCGGAATTCTGTAAAATTAACAAATCTTTGTTCATCAGTCGGCATTATGCTTTTTGCAACAGGAAACTGTTTACAGTCTGCAAAGTGAACATTTAACTCATCCTCAAGAAAATAATATGACAAACAACGTCTACATATATAAATCCTTCTGTGAGTGCTAGTGAGGCTTGAACGCACAAGGCGAGCAAGATTTCTAATTAAACAAAAGTGATAACTTTCACTGTTTCCAATCTGCAACATCAATAAGTCTACACTCCTTTCATATACTTTATCTGATACATACAAAGGTACAATAGTAAAAGTTTTTTTTCCTTTTACTTCGTTTGTTCCCATACATACCCAATTGTTTTCATCATATTGTGCTCCAAACACATTTACAGAAATATTGTTTTGGTTTTCAAACTTGTTTAAATATTTCATTTCCATCGGAATTGGAATACCATCTAAATTTAAAACATCTCTGTAATTAGGATAGGAAGAAAGATGATTCACGTTTCGAGTTTTTGGATACAAACCAGCAACCACACTCCACGCAAAACAAGCTTCCTTTGTATCATACAAATTTAGCACTGCATTCTTATTGACTATTACATCAGGCAATCGACTAGTATTGGACATTCCTACTCGAAATCCAACATATTTATTTATATTAATTCTCAAACTATGAATTTTTTCTAAAGCCCACCCGGAACCATTTGCTTCAAATTCGCTCATTTTTGTCAATGTACCTTCAATGATATTCTTATTATAAAATTCATTTAAATCAGTATACTCGAAAACTACCTCATTTTTGATAGCAAAATATTTTGTTTCTGATATGTCGCGAAGCACGTATTGTGCACACAAAACTGAATTCACCTTTAAAGCTTGTACAGTTAACGCTTTCTTAACATACTTTGTAAACCAAATATTAGCATTCGCTAAAAATTCGCGAGGATCCAAAAACTCATTCTTAACATTTGATACTGCAAGTGTGTACACTCTAGAATTGAATGCCGTTTCAATTAACTCACAGCTCAAGAAAGATTCATCCTTTATTTGAATTGTAATTTCTTTGAAATTCACAGCTTGTTGCAATATATGCTCACTAATAACTCTCCAACATTCAATCAACTCATCACTGTTCTCAATCAACTCGGTTTGAGTGTTTTCCCCGATTTGGTATGATACTGAAATAGCACCGTTTAGTTCACTTCGAAAATTAGAAACACTTTCAAATGCATTGTCCAATTGGTTTCTTATATTTTCACTGTTATTATTATGTATTACAATATCGACCTTTCTACGTTTGCTAGGAGGCGAGGTCATTGTTGCTGTTGTCTAAGCAAATGTCCAATTTGCACTAAAGTTAATACACCACCAACACTTGGTGTACCATCACTGATGTCTAAGCATACGTCCAATTTGCACTATTGTTAATACACCACCAGCAGTTGCTGTAACATCGGTTTACCATAAACCTATAATCTTTTAAAGTATATTCAAGCCATTGTGATAAATTACTGCCTGTAATCTCCAATGAACAATGAACAGCCTCAAAAGGAAATTCATCCTGAAGTTTACCAAGCAAATTGTTTCTATACACATTCAATTTTGTTACATCGTAACACGTCATGGAAAATTCGATTTTGAAAACTTCATCAAATGTATTGTATCCGAAGAAACAAATAAAATGTTCATCTTCACATAATTCTTTCAATAGATATCTTAGAACTGTTTCTGTCACCTCTCGCTGACTATCCTCTGATTTGCTAACATTGGTAACGTAGACTGAAAATGTTGAAATTCCACTCGAAGATGTCCATTTGTTAAAACAAGCTTCTTTCTCATTACGACTCACCTCGTTATCATCTTCTTCCTCTTCTTCCGGTTGTTGAAAGCATACACGATGATACTCTATTAGCGGGTGCGATCGATGATCAGTTCCACTCAGGAAATTAACAGTTTTCCACTTCATTATGCTGGTTGTTTTATTAGTTTTTTTAGATAATCTGAAAAATTAAACAAATTAAGAAATAATTAGCAACTAAATATATCAATCGTTATATCAATCAATACATAATATATATAATCCAATACTCACCAAAACATGTCGATGTGAGCGGTTCTTCAACCCAAAATACACCGTCATCAGTTTGCCTTCGAGTACTGTTTCAAAATGACTTGATGTGAGCGGTTCTTCACCCCTAAATACACCAGCATCAGTGTGCCTCCCATTGAGTTTAGTTCATCGATCTCTGATGTGCTTAATTTTGAAAATACTGCTGGTAGAAATACACTTGTTACTTCATCTTCAATGTTAATATCCACAACTATTTTTCTTCCAAACCTCGTCTGTACGGGGCGAATAATTTGGACCACATATGGTAAATCAATGACTAGTTCAGCTAGTTTCTTATTAGAATACTCAGTACAAGATGATAAGTTATTGAACTTCGTTAGAGCTTCCATCACACAATTTGTTCCTCGTCGTTGACTTTCTTTATTTCTTTCACACACACACACACTCTTCGCGCAAAAGTAAAAGTTAAACTCTTCCATGCACTCATCCATTTATATATCCTTCACCCCCACCCACACTCCAGAAACCATATGCTGCAAACTAGCTTCTAACGCAATCATTTCTTTTTTTCCACTATTGCTTAAAGAAGTCAAAGATTACATTCTTAGCCAATGACGTTAAAGGTCAACTCTGTCTCACGCGAACACAGCAGACGAGATCAATCACACTGCTGCACATGGTCAAACTTGCACGGGTGTCAAATGATGGTTAGCATCCAAAGCAAAAAAAAAAGAAAAACAATAACAGCAGCACACCACATGTGTGGATGGGAACCGCCTCCCCGCTCAGCCCACCCATCGCGGGCATAAACAAAAACATAACAGCAGCACACCACATGTGCGGATCGCTGGCACTGACACGGGTGTCAGATGACAGTTAGCATCCAAATAAACAACCCCCATGACGTCAACACCCATTAACTTTTTATCAGCTTCACATAAACAAGCCAAGAGGTCACCCCCTTCCCACGCTAACACGTGCACCGCACATGCTCGCTCCTGGACCACGTGCTCGCTCTAAGGACCCATGACGTCATCCCATGACGTCATCAGGATTACGCAATTTCTGGTCATGATGATGCAATATTTGGAGTGTAGCAAACGCTTACTACTGACCGATGTCTTTCAGAATTGTAATATATGTGACGGGATGCATACAACTGGATCGCAAGGGGCTGGCGGACCACTCGGTATACAGTATACCACAATCACAGTAGGTGTTGTAAGTGCTTTCATCTTTCTCGAAGGCATAGTTCAGCACGTTTACACTTATTTCCAAACACCTTTACCAATGCTTCACGTGCAATCGAATGCACACGCAATTCCTAATTAAATCGCGTGCAGTGTCACGATGTGAACACCTCGAAGCAGGAAAACTTAAACTAAAAATTGCCACCTCACATGCTCCGTAAAGTTTCCACCAGCACGGAAAACCTCTTCCAATAAAAACATACGCTCTTCAGTACTCAGCATTCCCACTAGACTGAGCTTACTCAAGAACTTGACAAGAACACAACTTACAGCGTCAACACTGTCACACACAGGCACTCACTGTCGGCAATAATGAGCTGGGTTCCCCACCCTATCACTCCAGTTGAAGGTCAACACGGAACAAGTGCATGCTTATGCTAACCGCTGCGCTGCTGTGAGACTTTGCGTATACAGCGACATGCGTATACAGCAACAGGAATGTGCTGCCAACCTAACACGTCCCGGAAGCCTAGACCAGCGTAGCTCGCCGCTGCGGAGAGACTTTGCGTATACAGCGACAGGAATTTACTGCCAACCTAATACGTTCCGCAAGAGGAGACCCGCGTAGCTTGTCGCTGCGGAGAGAATTTCCGGACACACTGTATATTGTACACCACCCAATCATTGGACACATTCGTGTTGACCGATTGAAGTGCTACAAAACAGTAACCTATAAATCCCGGTAGAGAGCAATAGCCGCTACCAAAGCCATATTTGACACGAAGCTCTCATTGGGAACAGCTATGAGATTATTTGATGCGAAAATAACACCTATTGCCGCATATGGATTTGAGATCATCTGGGAGAAATTATCCCTGGCAGACTTGAGGATGCTTGAAGCAGTCAAATCGCGCTTACTGAAGGCTACCCTGGGGATATCGAAATATACAAAATCTAGATTAGCATATGAACTCGCCAGGGAGACCTTCTTCATTGAGGACCTTCGGATGAAGAGAGGGCTACCATCCACAGACGCCTGGAAAAAAACTAGTCCAGTAAAGAATACAGAAGAGGGACGAAATCTGGCTGAAGTTTTACACAACGGAGGCCATGATGACTAGGATATGGATGAACACAAACCAAGACTTGCGACACTTTGTTAATTCAATGGCGGTACATGGGTATCACCATAAACTGTGCAATACCGAATACTTTCATGACCCTGCGTATGTAAATTATGCGGTGTACAATGTAGTATATACCATGTAATTTATTGTGCAAATCGGGGATCATCCATTGTGATGTTTTGTGAATGACAGTTTGTTATCGTCACTATGCACAATGTGTGCGCTTTATCTTTAATAATAAATCCCGGCTGCCTAGTAACACCCACTCACCCTGTACACAGCCATCTTTGTCATAACGACAGGTCAAACAAAAGAGGCCTGAACATTTGGATATCTAGTTATAAGTTTGATTGAATCCAATTAACTCATTTCCTTGCTATATGAGAAGTGGGGCAAGTCGCACGCCACTGTTGGAAGCTCACTCGGCAGGGATTGGCTGGCTTAGCGGGACGTGAGCTTACTCTCAGTGCGGGTATTAAGCTAAGTCCTGTATGAAATGTGTCGGCCAGTTTACATTTATCAGCTTTGTAAAGTAAACTCCATTAGTGTGATATCATCAGCGTATTCCACTCATATAATAATAATAATAATAATAATAATGGTGAATACAGAAGACGGCATAACCATGGAATAGTTTAGGCTATATAGCATTAGGCTACACTTCTCAGGTAACCTTAAATATTGATTTTTGTTCAGTAAGTCGGAAGAACAAGCGCTCCCGAAGAGCTTCAATAATAACTAAGTCTATTGTTGCCTGGCAATGCCGGCTGCATCACGTCGCCCCTACCAGTGTTCTGGTGCAGAATTGCGAGCTGCTTATAAATTGCAGTCACAGGGAGTAATTAGTGCAAAAAGATTTCTTAGGCCACTTAAAACAGTTATCATCATGACAATAGTATGCCTCTGTATAAGGGCGATGGTGTTGGTGCAGTATACTGAGGTTATCAGCTGCAATAAGCGTTGGTGCTTTCCGATCCTTATCCTTGAGCGCTCCAGTTCTGTAGTAGTATTCATTATCATCCATAAAACAAATAAGTCCACCGGGCGAAGCCGGGCACTACTGCTAGTATATTGTAAAAAGTTAAATTATAAAAATATTTTAATTGTCTGTTTTTCTTAATTGATACCCCCCCCCCCCCACCAGGGGCTCACATCTAGTGGGTTGGCAACCACGGGGCCCCAGCTGAGTCCGGCATTGTTTCCACTTACTTGTGCCGGTCTCCTTTCCGTCTTCTTTCCTGTCAACCTCACTTGGTTAACTCTTGTTCTCTTCCGACCCCGACGGTATTAGGGTATCCGAGGCCTAGGGAGTCTCTTCCTTTCCCGGCTTAATTGGCCCTTGTCTCATCTTTTCTGATACCCTCCTTCTGCGAGGGGTCAGCCTTCATTTTCTTTTCCTGTTATCTCCTGCCTTCTGCTCAAGGCCCTCAAGGAGGCAGTGTGTATGTAGCTCCACCACTTCTGGTGCACCCTATATATTGCTACACCCTCATGGGCTCACGGCTGGTGAATTCGGGAGTTGGCGACCCCGATGTATTCCTGAGCTGGGTCCGGTTTCCCCGCTTTTATGCCTTACCTGTGGGGAGGACCCTATCCTCATTCACTTTCCTATCTGCCTTTTATGGCTCTTCTTACTTCCAAGTCCCTCAATCCGCATTCTTCCAGGGTTGAGGGCATTTCTTTTCCTCCTGTCCTTTATTTGCCTTATTCTCCACTTGTTTTCCATTTCTTCTTCTAGTATATAAGTTGGTAGTTAGTTTTAGTTATAGTTTACATTTCATTATCATCTTCACGATCACCCAAACCATTAGGGGCCGATAACCTAGATGTTAGGCCCCTTTAAACAACAATTATCATCATTATCATCATCTTAATTGTTACTCACCTCACACTCCTAATGCATCGACAGTCTTCGGCTATGTTTGTAAAGAGTGGTCTTAAATAATGCACTTTATTTGCGGTAATGTGCACTGAGTATCATAATAATACAGTGTCGCCAACCAATGTTGAGGTAATAGTTATGCCAGGTAAGGGGTTCGAATCATTGCTTCCTTATACAGGACATTTGAACTTAAGTCAAACGCCTTAGAGCACTCGGCCAACCCAACAGTTATTAATTTAATTAGTTCTGTGGACTTGGGTGATTAAAAAACATTCCAACATTGCGGTTATCAGTTTCGTGAACTTGGTGTTTAATAGAGGGTTAAGGGCATCTTAAATTAATTTTAGGAAATTTAATTGAATATTCGCTAATTTATGGTAATCGTGTTTATGTGTATAGTAAATAGCCAGCGTCTGTTGACTAACATTTACCGTTACACAACGGCGTTTTGGTAAGCTCTACATGAGTATCCTAATCGTGTCTAGTGTCTCGTTAAAAAAAAAAAAAAAAACATGGTCACTCAGATTCTATATAGGCCTAAGCATCTGTTGTATATGAACCAAAATAGCTGCTGCTCTCTAGAACACTATCCACTGGTCAAATCAAGCACAGTCGTCAAAGTGCTAGTAAACAGCTAACTCGTGTTGTCTGGTCATAAAATTATAAAATTCTTACCGCAAGGCCGTGCTAGGCCTAAAAATTCGTCTTAACATAGCCGTGTGCAATAAATAGTCAATATTAGTTTGGTCTTTTCCCACAAACTAAACTCTAAAAATAAATAATTCATAGTGAAGGGAATATAATTCCAAGTAATAGAATTCCTTAGTCGCCTCCGTAGCGTAGCGGTCAGCATGGTTAGCTACCGCCCAGGAGGTCCTGGGTTCGATTCCCGGCTCTGCCACGAAATTTGAAAAGTGGTATGAGGACTGGAACGGGGTCTACTCAGCCTCGGGTGTTCCAAATGAGTAGAGGGGGTTCGATTCCCACCTCAGCCATCCTCGAAGTGGTTTTCCGTGGTTTCCCACTTCGTCTTCGGGCAAATGCCGGGATGGTACTGCCCCCGTAAATTGAATTATTTAGGGACAAAATGAGAGTATTTTCCGTCCCCATGATAAAATTTAACCAGCAAATATAATTTCTGGAAGTGTGACACAGGATTGTAGTGTTACAAGCTCGAGACTGTGGGAGAGCCCGATCACGTGATATGTTGCACAATGGACGCTTCTAGAAGGCTATATTTAGCATAGCAACAGCGAGTTTGGAAATTAATATTATAAATATTGTTATAAATTATGCTATTGGATCCCAGCCCAGAGCGAATGAGAACAGGTCTTATTGAAGACGGGATCAACTTTAATTACACAATATGATGAAATTATGCATTTAGGCCCTTAGTAGAAGATTTTCTTATTTGGTAATGAAGAGAATATTAAGAGAAATTATGCCTGATACTTTAAAAACCACAGATCGGTTAATCTACGCAGTAATAAGCATTAGTAATCTACGCGCTAAAATTATGGTGGGAGATTGATATGGCCGCCAAAAATACGACTTGGAGGGGGAGATCCAAGGATCGAGGTTCTTATTCCAGCAGACTTTGAAGAGTGAGGAAGTGTTTTTACAGGGTTAACGGAGATCCCAAAGCTTAGTCCGAGTGCGACGACTGTCGACTTGTCGAGACGCGAGGATAGCTAGGTGGAACGTAGGAGGCCACCGCACTTCCATTCTACGTGAAGTTGCGAGGAAGATTAAATTGATTATATCTCTTATATAATTGAGATCTGAAGTTAAATAAGCGAATATATATTAAGAACAGGTCGCATACTATACAGTATATTGTGAAAAGTCGAGCGCTTTAAAACATACCGTTTCGACAATATAAGCCTGTTAAGTTAGATTTCCAAATGTGTTGGAAATAAAGCTGAATATCATTATAAATTGCAACGTAAAGTTGACGAACGCAGTTTAAGTGAACAGTAGCGGAGAACTTTTAATATTAGCGCAACACATAAACATTAACAGAATGACTATTATTATTCTTCAAACGTTATCATTCAGCATAAGTAACATTGTTGATATGATGAACTAAATAGTCATGCGCCAGAGATATATTCGATAACAGGAGTTAAGATAAAACGATGGAGCTTCGTTAGACAACGTATTCATGAATACAGACGTAGTGTACGGTCCATCTTGTGCATTTTCGTCAGTCTACGAACACTAATATAACATCAATTAGCAATGGAGATATTTCATTCACCATTTATATGAATATTTCCATAATTATATTCCAATGATGAAGCTGATACATATTTACTACGGAGAATGAAGACTTTACAGAAGATATTTGTCAAGATGCTAGGGAAAGGTAGCCCAGCAACACAGAAGAATATGCCAGAAGGATGTCGTTCGAGCCCAGGCGAATGTTGGTGAATTCCAGAGAGGAATGTTTCTTATCTCTGAGGTCGCAGATCCGAGGTTCGAATGCAGATCCATCTCAGTGTCTTGTACTGAGGAAACATCTAAAGTATTGTGGGAATACTTACATAGATCTTCAAGTTTTCGTCCAAATAAGGTATTAGTGTATCTCAATTGTTATATAGAGCTTGATTAGTAACATTCTGAGCCAGCAATCTTATTCCATATTTTTATATTTTCACATTTCATGTATTTCAGTATTTTTATGTATTTTACACTTCAGATGTGTGTTGAGATTTTTATGTTTCAAGATTATTTAGAAGATAATTTCATTTCATCTATTTTTCAATTTTATTCTACGGATCAGTTGTGGAACTGACATTAAAATTTTGTTTGAGGCATTATATTGCCTCATAGGAGACTAGTCGTTTCGACTTTCGAATTTTAATAATTTCTTTTAAACAAAGTATTCTGACATTGTGTCATAGCTTCAAATTAAATTCTTATTAAATTTAATTTGAGCACTTTAATGTAACAACATATAACTTCAAGAAAAGAAGAAACATCGAATGATCTTGTTATATCATTATTGTACATAAACTATCGACGATCTAAGAAATACTAGTCGTTTGATAAGACCGAAGTCTTAATCCCTGTGAACATTCTTTGTGTAGAGTGGAAAAACATTACGACATTGACAAACCTTTCTTATTATTTGTAAAGCTAAGAGCTATGTTCATTTAATATGTTAGAGGAAATACCTTTTGATAGAAGATTATTCAAATCTTTGGCTAGGAATTCAAAGCTAGTTTATCCCCGTCAGGATTGAATTCTATCTGTCACTATAAATAACATGTGTGTTATTTTATCCTATTTGTGTAACATCACGTCATTTGTGGATATGATATTACAACGATTAACAATTTAAAGCTTGACAAGTGAGAGGAGACAGGAGTATTATTTTTATTACATGTATTTGCGACAGGCGAGTTAACAGTTAATTATCTTGTTGTGGAGTAAAATTTATGAGGTTAATCACGACTGTCTAATATCGTTCATTACAATTGGAAGTTTCGTTTGAAGAACTTACGCATGTATAATTGCAGTCCAGTAGTCATGTGCAAAGATACTGAGGGTCATGCCAGTATTTGAGAGAAGTTCCTACATAAGATATGTTAATAACAATTAATCCTTTTTGGTTATTGTTTAACATAGTAGATGATAATTGTTTATGCCATATATACTGTTATATGAGGATTTGTAGAGCTATGAAGAGTGCTCATGCGAGGGAATTCCGCATCTTAAGGAAGTCAAAGTATTGTTGTTCTTTGATAAAAAAAAAAGGCATGTATCATGAAAAGAGCCGTTGTATACAAGTAGACCAGTTTTTGTGAATTAACGATTTAGCTGTGTTAACAGGAGGGTTTCAGCGGAAATACAACTTGAGAAAGATCGTCTACTCATGTCTATAGTACAATTATTACATTTTTATTAAACCCGAAGTTATGTAATTACGTACAGTTTATCTTATTTAGTCGACTGTATTATACCGACAGTGTAATGAAACCTATATAAGACGATGTGTAAGCAGTATATTAAAACTACAGAACGTTACAGAAGGATGGTTATGTGAAAAACCAGTGTATATATTTAGTTAAGAATTATATTGTAACCGAGAAGTTAGAATCACGAAAGTGTCGCTTTAGCAACACTAGATAATGGATATTATTATAAACATATTACATGGAAATAATTTTGTGGAAATGATTTAATTAGCTAAATAATTTAGTAGGATTTATTAATTGTTTTGGAATAGTGTGTGTTTATGAGCGGATGTTTTGGGAATGAATGATTGTTCATTGTTAAGAGAAATGTGGAACCGAATTGGTCTAGAACAATTGCGGGGTGCGAATGAGAGAGTGTATAATTTTTTAGAATGATTGTTTAAGAAACAGAGTAGTTATATGAACTTTTGTAAGATCAAAATGTTAATTTTTACGTGTTTTTATAAATGCACACACAAGCAGTCTCTGTGGACTATCGAGAATGATTCACCGTTATGTTGGAGAGCGATGACATAATATAAGCAGGTGTACTCCCACCGCCTTGTATTAATTGTATAAACCAGTTTCGAGTATGGCGTGGTGCCGGTATTTCATTGATGAAACAAAGTTACTGCACGTGCGTTCTACAAATGCAGGCTTGTGAATGAAACCATGTGTCTGGAATGCTATTAAGAGGCTTCATTAAACGTTTTTATTTTTACGCATTGTAGGCCTAGAACAAGCCAAGATTTTATACTCATAATTTTTAATACAGCATTGTAGTAAGATGTAGAGTTGAAAGGAGGTGTGAATGATTGCGTGTTTTTAATTTTAATTTCTATTGTTAAATTCGTTTATTGTTATTTTTTTATAGTAGATTAGTTTACCCTACTGTTAATAAATTTTTTTCAGATTGTTTTCCATTATTGTTGGAGTGTGATTCATTTTAATTATAAGGAGCAGAGTATTGTGGATGTAGTGTAGGCGAAGCTGAATTCCCAGTCCCCGAGAGGTAAGTAAAGGTGAGTGCCCCGTGTAGTTGGTTGTTGATCCACAATATTCTGGTAACTGCTGTCTGTAAATCCCTAAAGGCCATGTTGGAAGCGATTTCTAATGTAGTATTTGCCGGAGCTGTTAGAAATAGGCAATCCAGCGGGGGCAATGGATATTCCAACAGGATCCTTTCCGGATTATCGGGTACAGTACTGTCCCCGTATATCTAGAGGCGGTCTGTTGGAAATCCGAAGCAAGGCTGGATTCGTAGACCCTGGCAGCTCCGGCGCAAATACTAGTCAAGGATCCACTCCAACAAGACCCTCATGAATATACGTGGCGGAAATTACGACACAACTGTGAATTACATAAAATGCACTTAGCTCGAAGTAGAACACCTACCTTTCATTCTCGGGGAACTCGTGGTCAGCCTCTGGACCGTTATTCAGTTCCTGTTTTTCTAACTCTTCTGTGTTAATCGTCCCCTCACTAAATTTAATGATCCTATTCTTCATATCAATAATGGTTCCCACCTTTGTGATAAAATCAATACCAAGCACTATGTCAAAATTTATCTTGTCCACCACAATGAAAATATGTTCATAAGCACGTGCATTTATTTCAAAGTTCAACAAAACTTGAATCTTACACTTCACAGCTTTATCTTGAAAAATGCCACGCACTTTCACAGCAGATGCGGGCAAAGCCGTCATCTTGTCACTACCCAATTATCTCTGGTAACACTCGTGAGATATTATAGACATAATAGCTCCCGTGTCCATCAAAGATTTGCATGTCTGATCATCGATATTTATACATACAATTGGTAATTCATATGGCCTTTCCTCTCTTACGATCTCATCTTCTAACAATAGATCCTCATCCATCACTTCGTATACTTCATTTATTAGAATCTGGTGCAGTGTAGTAGTATTTCTTTCTCCATCTAGTTCCGTTTCGAAAATGAAGTTTTTTTTTGTTGTTCCTGAGCGTCATTCTCAAGGATTCCTTGCTGGCTAGTACCGGGTTTAGGATCCACGCTCAAGCTTGAATTACTTCCGTTTCCACCTTCCTTTTCCCTTAGTTCCTTCAAGAATTGCCTTCCTTCTTGATGGCGTTCGTCATAATTCTCTTTAGTCATAACCTCATTTCTTTGTGGTCTATCGTGGTTCTGGTTCCGATTATTGCGATTGTTTCGACCATTATAATTATTATTGTTCCTATAATTATTATTGTTATGGAAGAAACCGCTCCTACGATTCTCCTGATAGTGTCCATGTCCTTGTTGTTGTTGTTGATAGGGACGGCCACCACGGAATCTCCTATACCTTGGTTCGGGTCGCCTATCTCTGAAATAAGTATTTCTCTCTGGACCTAAGTTTCCCTTCTCCTGTTCTTTAGGGCTTTCTGTCTGCTGTGTCTGATCTATAAACACAGTATTTATTTCTTTATAGTCCTGACGTTGGTTTCTAGCTACGACATTGGGCGTTGGACTAGTGTAATCCAATTTCCGAAGAAGTTCGTCCATGCCGGCCAAATCACTGATTCCTGACGAAATTATCAGTCTTCTCACTTCAACTGGCAACATTCTGACAATAGCATCTATCAGTTGTGCCGTAGATTGTGGGGGTTGCAAAAAATGTAACCGGGCGAGTTGTGTCGTAAGGAAGTCGGCATAACGCGTCGGTAAAGTACCCGAATACTTCCTGGAGTATACTTCTGCGCGTAAACTGTTCTGCGCTTCTATAGACCAATAACGTTTCATTAGGGCTTCAACGAACTCTTGAAGTCCACACATGTGTACCTGAAGGCGCAAAACCACTCAAGGGGGCCCTCTCCCATATAGCGTTCCACTATCTTCATCTCCCGTTCTCGAGGAATGTGAGCTTCCGCAAAGTAGTCACGGATATTCCTGATATACTCAATTGGGGTGTAAGAATCGAGATTAGTGAACTTACGAGGTTTGTCCTCAAAGTTGCGAATTACCGTCACGTTTCTCTGTTGAGAATCTTGGAAACTGGGACGATATTCCCTCTTTTCTCTTTCGGGCTCTCTACTTCTATCTTCGAGTCCCTCATTGTATCTTAATACCCTTTCTTCCGGCCTCACTTCTCTATCTCCGGTCTCCATACTGAATTTTCTATGACGATTTTCATAGTCCTCAATTTCTATCTTCTCCCTATCTTCTATCTCCGTAATCAACTCTTTCACTTGCTTCTCTATTTCTTTCTTCAGATCCTCCTTATAGACTTCAAGATCTGCAACGTCTCCTAAGCTCAGACTTTGCAATGTCCTGCAAATGTATTCTTCAATATTAATGGATTTTCCTTCTTTAATCTCATCCACGACTATGACTACTGTATCTATTCGTTCGTCTAAACGTTTAATACGAATTTCTAAAGTTTCTTTTAAAGTTTGGTTTTCCTCGACCGATTGATTCTTATCGTCAACCTGTCTTTGTAACAGTTGTTCAATACGCTTCCCTAGATCTGACCTAACAGACATTACATCACGATTTATTTGTAATTGCGTACTGGCAAGCTTACTCTCAACTTTACCTTGTATTAACTTAATATGTTCTGTGCTTGACTTATCCCATTCGTCTTTCAAAATAACTACGTTCGCCTTTAACATTTCGGCTATATCAACTTCAATGTCCTCCTTCAAGATCTTATTGTGGTCTATCACCTGATTACGCAGAGTATCAACGTTAGTTTTCAACTCAGCTAATGAAATAATAGTATTTAGAGAATCGTCAACAAATTGCGATCTCAATGCACCTATACCCTCAGAACATTGTGTCTTAGATTCTTCTACTTCCTTTCTTATTTTATATACGTCCCCTTGGACCTTATTAACATCGACAAACATAGAATTAACTTCTGACTGTACTTTACCAATATCATTCTGTACACTAGTTATATCTGTCTGGACATTGTTAACATCTATCTGCATGTTGTTAACGTTCTCCTGAACCTTATCTACCTTTGTTTGGACATGGGGCACATCTGACCTTACATTGGCAACCTCTGATTTAACAAGATATACATCATCTTTAACCAGGGCCACATCAGAATGCACACCCTTAACATCCTCCTTCAATTCAGCGGAGCTGGTCTGCAATCCCTGTAAAGAATTTTGCATACCCTGAATACCTCCCTTGAAACTTTCCTCCACACCGCTGACCTTACCAATAACAGTATCAAGATCTGCCTGGCGATCTTTTTTCAGCTGCTCTCGGTCCTTCTTCGCCTCGTACAAATTTCTCTGTAAATCGATAACATTTACCTTCAGATTCTCTTTAATCTGATTTTCAACACTGTCTAATTTCTCCTTCATGTTACTGTCCATTTTCTCCATCATCTCGTTCATCATCTTCCGGACATCCTCCGTCACCATTGTTGCCATTACAACAATCTCAATAATAAAAAGTGATATAGGAATACAAACAAATAGAGCAATACAGCAACACTTTAGAGCATCCTTTCAATCCATGTATTTGGGCATCTTATCGTCTCGCCTTAACATTAACTTAATGTTAGATTACCATACATTCTATTTCTAAAATACCAGTTCCTGAAACGTTCGCATGTGTTATTTTAAATATACTACCATAAAGAACATTTACATTTATCGTCATTAAAAAGTTAGCTTTATATCAATAACCATGAGCCGGTAAAATGAAAATAGATTCAGATCATAGGTCATTTCGAAAAATATTACCTATTACTCCTTTCTCAGGGTATCCATTAGATCTGATCCTTCGTTTGAGTGCAATTTTGTTAAAAACAAAGCAAATTACCTATATAATTACACTCTAGTTCATCGCAGATGATATGGTTAATTAATCCCATAAACTTAAAAGTTAAGTTGTCATCTAGATAGCTTCTAAATGGCCTCACGAAGCTATTTTCGTGGCCCCAAAGTCTAGGGTGCCATCTTTTCACTGTCCCCGTATATTCTAGAGGCGGTCTGTTGGATATCCGAAGCAAGGCTGGATTCGTAGACACTGACAGCTCCAGCGCAAATACTAGTCAAGGATCCACTCCAACGAGACCCTCATGAATATACGTGGCGGAAATTACGACACAACTGTGAATTACATAAAATGCACTTAGCTCGAAGTAGAACACCTAACTTTCATTCTCGGGGATCTCGTGGTCAGCCTCTGGACCTATAATGGGTTTCACAGTTGCATCTCCTTATATCTAAAATAAATCAAAACGATGCGGCTTCTAATAAACTAAACAATTTAATAACAAAGTTGTAAACTAAATCTAAACATTCATACAGTAAATAAAAACACACTCCCTTTCTTTATTCCTCACATTTACGCCACTGATAATACTGCATTCCAAGAACTCTGTGACAAATTTTGGGGCAGCTTGTGTCATTACAACAAGCTATACATCAATTAGAAACCCCTGTGTATTTTACATTCCTCTGGCGCGCTTCACAATGAACATCTGGGCGCTAAGAGCACGCGACCTTCGCCACGTGTCGGATGACATAACAAACTCCGTTACATTCCCAGAGCAGGCTGGTTTAAAAGCTGCTTGCCTGTCGGTCCGCAACAACTCTCCACATTTGTGCGCGGCCGAGCATTGGCCTTGGATGGAAACGAGTTTTAAACAAACCCTCGCTATTCCAACCTTGCCCACAAATACACCTTTCCATCGAATGACAAGCTATGTTAAAATGGAACAGGTTCACGTCAGACAAATAAGCGAATCATACACACATCCTACACGCTAATGAAACAAAACTTTTATACACTATTACTTTCATACTCTCGCATTGTGACGTCCCAATGGAGTTCATTTCATTCACACTGATCAAGAAACAAACCCCATCCAGTCACATCAACATTCATACGCTAACCGCTATGCTAAACAATCAATAAACTTCCTATACCTAACATATCATACACTCGATTGGCAAATAAAGAAAGTTAATCCTGAATGACTTTACAATGACACTAATAGCATAGGCTATAATCCTTTTAAAATAAATAGTGTCTATATACACATGAGCCAGAGCTCCGATCTCACAGTTATGTCAAATACAATTAACTGGGATCCTCATAAGCTTCTACAGCTTCAGAAATACTACCACCATTCTCTCCTTTCTGATCTGGTGTCATGAGAGTTTAAATACGTGCGACCACTCAAGGTGAAACATATGTCGTTACATACTTGGATTTAATAATCTTAATAAGAGTACAACATAACAGATGTCAATATCCATTTCCCGTTTCAATTTCAACCGTGACCCTCCTGTCTTCTCTAATCCAAAGCCGTGTATAAAATAAGGAGTACTGTCAACTCACACCTTTATGCCTTGCCAAACCTAGTCATGCCCACGCAATGATTGTAATATAAAATGCGGAAACACCTTCGCAACACCCTCGTATGCGAACTACATACGGAATTGCATACATATATATATATATAACCACTATCAAACGGTTATCACCTTCACTTCTTTCAAACTGGCATTCCTTAAAAAGGGCATAATTCCTCAGCGTTGTCACACCAATCGCTGGTCTAATGAACAATAACATCAATTGTTAAACCATTAATCTATACATGTTAACGACCTTTGGACTAATCGATACAGAACTCCTCACTATTACTTTTAAAACGTTACTCAGATACATTTAAACTGTTGCGTATAGATTTAATAAAAATACTGAATCTTAACTTCACACTTCTGGGTTCAACTTTTACCGATGAAGGAATATGATGTCTACAACGTGACATGATATTACTCCTCGTAAATACTTAATCAAAAAATTATATATGTGTGTCCAACAAGAATCGATCACGACGAGGATATCAAACAAGAACTTCCCTAACGTCGGATAATAATAAATCTTCCAAGAAGATTCTAACTTCAAATTATTTTAAATGACTGAAAGTTTATGGCTTTCTTCAATAAAACATACAATTAGTCATATTCGTATTCTCTCCATTCTGAACGAATGTCTATGAGTTCTGACGATAATAATCGTTTCCACGTTAAATGTTTCTCTTTCAAATGATGCCATGATATTTCACAATATATCACTACCAATATCTTCTCTCTTGATGTTTCTTCTCGACAGATAAAATGCCCAAATTATACTAATAAAAATTAAATTAATCGGTAAAATAGACGAAAATGTCTATCACCTGAATTCAAAATGAATTCATAAACGTCGAAAATAAATTACTATTCCTTAAAGGAAATGACTAAATGCTTGTTCCTCGAACAAGAAAAGTACTTAGTTCAGAAACTGGATTGCAAACAGACAAAGCTAAAAGCGTCGAAAGACGATCACTACAAATAATCTAGAAGAACAAAATGACTATGCATGGAATACATAAATATTGTGTCGAAATATGGATAAAGGATTCGCTCAAAAATGTCACTACAAAGCTCTAACTACTAGGTTAGTGAACACTGCTACCTGGCCTGGAAGTCTAGAAGCTCAAGATAGAGTATTACAAAATACTCAGTTGTTACATCTTCCAAACATCCGGGTTGGATCCTAGCTCGTCTCCAAGAACTCGTGACCTCAGGAAAGGAACGAATTCCCCTACTGGAAAACAGCAAGCTCCGACCGGGATCGAACTGCGGGCCTCCAATCATCATCTTCATTGAGGCCGGGTTTACCCTGGACCTCTTGATAATCTTCATGTCTCTTCTTACTCCGTCGCAGTACAGTTTCATCAAAACAACGAGCAGTGACAAAAGTTCAGCTTCCCATTTCGAAAGACATTCGAAAAGAAAGTCGTGGACCTCACTCGCATCACGAACATTCATGTAGATGGAATATGAACATAGTTCTGTAGTCGCTGGTGTTAATGTCGAGCTCATGTCTGACAATAATGCACTAGAATACAGTTGTACATCAAGTCTCATGTTCGCTCATCAAGTAGACATTCATCAACAAAACTCCTTTAACGAAGCTCCATCGCTGACAATAACGCTTCTATCTGCTTATATCCCTGGCGCACATACTAATTTAGTCCATAATTAACTTCATATTAGCAGACTTAATAATGTTCTTCAACGTAGAATACATCTTCATCTTATTGGTGTTGTTATACAGTTCCACAAAAGCAATGCTAACATTCACTCTTACTCACTTGTGTCTGGTGCATGCGCTGTAGTCGCTCGAACAAAAGTGTCTTATCGCGCTGGAAACAAACACTTTTCTCACGATTCACAAAAACGTTTATATCTTCTGAAATATTCTTCTCAATTTTCTCCGAGTTCGTAATATACTAAAAACGATAGTAAGCTACACTCTGTAGTCGAAATAAAGTCTCTGAAGTGGATCAGACCGAAGTAATTGCGGCATATAAGTTCATCGCAACTTCACTTAGTTTCAAGGCGCGGTAATCTCCTAACCCTCGCCTCGCTTGTGCCTTGTCTCCACGAGTCAACCTTCTACAAGCTCGGTGAAACACTCGGAACTCCTCTCTCTTCCGGAAAAACACGTCTGACCTCTCGAACATTCAGATAATAAAGAGCCTCGATGCTTGGCGTCTCCCCTCCATGTCCATCGATTCTGGCCGCCTTTTTGCGTTCCCTCTCAAATTCGCGCGCGCTCTAGCAAATCGCTTATTCCTTCCAATAGCGACCTGCTATCGACTTATACAATATTTCCAATATTTTATTATCATATTCTTCTCTTTACCATTATATAAATTCACTCTCAAGGGCTTAAATGTGTTAAATATCCATAAAAATTTAGTTGCTGGAACTCCCGTCTTCTCTAAAACTTCTTCTGATTGGCTGTAAGCTCATATCCAATCGGATAATTTATAACAATCTTTAAACAATTCTTGGGATTATTCGCTGCTGCTAGGTCGATTCTAAGCTTCTGGAAACTTCCATTGCGCAATACAATCACGTGACGGAATTTCCCTCCTGCTCAACGTCGCCTATAGACTGGTTTCTGCCAACATCCAGCCTCAATATTGCTTGGTTAAATTTTATCATGGGCTTCAGAAAAATATTCCCATTTTCATCCCAAATAATTCATTTTACGGGGGCAGTACCTTGTTCCAGGCCACGGACGCCTCCTTCCCTCTTCGTTGCCTATCCCTCCTGACCATCCATTACCTTCCCTCATGAGGCCCCTGTTCGCTTTGCAGGTGAGGCCGCCTGGGCGAGGTGCCAATCATACCTCACCAGTTGTATCCACTCCGATTAGATGTTCCCAGCTCTAGGACACTGCCCGTAAAGGCGGTAGTGGTTCCCTCGCTGAGTCCGTGGGTTCCACCAACCTGGAGGATAAACGACTAAGAAAAGAAAAGAATAATTCCTTATATGTTTTTCTTTAATAATTAGTTATCTAAAATTTCGAATCAATGACTTTACAGTTTGGTCTTTTGGCTAATAGTAAAATCTAAAATCTAAATTCTAAAATCTAAAATCTAAAATCTAAAAATTCATAGCAAAGGGAATGCAATTCCAAGTAATACATCAGTGAAACCCCTCAAATCCGAACCCCGGAAATCCGAAATCCCGGGTAATCCGAACGAGATTTTTCGACAATTTCAAGTTTGAAAAACACACGCAAAATAGAGAAACTTATTTATTTAGTCATAAAACAATTATATTTTACATATTTAACATAATTAGTTGAAAAATAAACGAAGAAGTACAGTTAGCATATCTAAAAAAGTGTAAATGTGCCTATACCTATCTCATCCAGGATTGAAAAACGGAAAAGTTGGTTATTGTAATTCCTTAGGTTAATCACTTTGCAAAAACAATTAAATAACAATAGAAACACACAAAATATAACTTAATCTTTCACTTGAAATCAGTTATCTTCAATTGTCAAAGTGACGGAAACCTTCCCGCGGAGGCAATTGCTCGCCAGTGTCGTATGAACATGACAACGTTTGGCGTAAATGCTGCGTGTTGTTCTACGAAGCGCAATGCGATGTCCAGAGCAGATGCAGCTTCAGTATAAGTCACATTGTCTGTCCTATACCGTAACGAGGGCTGGTTATTATGTTATGAATATTTTTCGGCTAATCCGAACAAATTAAAATCCGAACAGGCTACAGCCCCAATTAGTTCGGATTTCAGGGGTTTCACTGTATGTGTTTCTTTAATAATTAGTTACCGAAAATTTCAAGTCATGACAGTATGGTTTGATCTTTTTGCAAATTCTTGGTTAGGTCATTTCGCAAAATCTAAAATCAAAAATCAAAAATTAAAAATCTAAAATCTAAAAAATTAAATAAAAAATTGAAAATAAAAAATCAAATATCTAAAATTTAAAATCTAAAATCTAAAAATCTTACATGCATTAATTAAAGTCCTAAATCAGGATATTACAATTATAAATTCAACAAATCCTGGGTTCGCGAAGCCATATGAAACCTCACGTGTCTAAATCCGATTATTGGTTTACAAAATCTCTGGTCGATAACCTTGCAGTTTCGAGTATTTTGGATAAATTCATGGGCTATGGGAAAGAGAACTTCGCGCCGAGTCATTTGACGCCATGTGTATCCAAATCTGATCATTGGATAGCGAGATATTAAAAGTCGATGACCTTTTAGTTTTGGATAGTTTTGGTAAATGAATGAACCATAGGAAAAGAAAGGGGGTCATGCCAAGTAATTTGTCACCTCTTGTGTCCAAATCCGATCATTGGTTAGCGAGTTATTGAAAATCCGATGACCTTTTAGTTTTGGGTTCTTTGGTTAAATTAGGGGGGATATAGGAAAAATGAGGGGGTCATCCCGTGTAATTTGACACCTCATATGACCAAATCCGATCATTGGTTAGCGAGCTATTGAAAATTAGATGACCTTTTAGTTTTGGGTTCTTTGGTTAAATTAAGGGGGATATAGTAAAAAGAGGGGATCATCCCGTGTGATTTGACACCTCATATGCCCAAATCCGATCATTGGTTAGCGAGATATTAAAACACCGATGACCTTTTAGTTTTGGGTTCTTTGGTTAAATTGGGGGGGGGGGGCTGCTATAGGAAAAATAAGAGAGTTATCCCGTGTAATTTGACACCTCATATGTCCAAATTCGATAATTGGTTAGCGAGATATCAAAACCCGATGACCATTTAGTTTTAGGTTCTTTGGTTAAATTAGGGGGGATATAGGAAAGAGAGGGGGTCATGCGAGTAATTTGTCACCTCGAGTGTTCAAATCCGATCATTGGTTAGCGAGATATTAGAAAGCCTATGACGTATTAGTTTTAAATTATTTATTTATTTATTTACTTATTTATTAATGGGCCAGTTGAAAGGGGCCGGTCAAAAGGGGCCAGTCGAATGGGACCGTCATTCGAAGGCCTCGACACCCGACGTGTCCCTCTTCGATTATTAGTTTGCCTATCGACAAGCGTCGCCTGGGTACATTTTGATCACCCCTCATGGTAAGGGTAGTGTAGGTTAGGTTAGGTGAAACTACAACCGCCATCTTGTTAGGTTAGGCTAGGTTAAGTCAATAACCAATAAATAATCTTCTAAAAAGGGGTAAAAAAATCAAAATATGTAGTTAGGCCCTTTGGCACAATTTCGGGTAAATTACTGGGCCAGTCCTAAGGGGACATCGCCTCAAGGCCCGACGGATCCCTCTTCGATTATTGGTTTGCCTATCGACAAGCGTCGCGTGGGTACATTTTGATCACCCCTCATGGGTAAGGGTAGTGTAGGTTAGGTTAGGTTAAACTACAGCCGCCATCTGTTAGGTTAGGCTAGGTTAAGTCAATAACCAATAAATAATCTTCTAAAAAGGGGTAAAACCAAAATTTTCAAAATGTATAGTTAGGCACTTTGGCACAATTTAGGCAAATTAATAGGCCAGTCTCCAGAGGAGTGCGTCAGGCCTCGGCAGCCGGCACAGTTCATATCCTCGCCGCTAGATGGGGGCTTCATTCATTCCATTCCTGACCCGGTCAGAGACTGGAAGCAGGCTGTGGATTTTCATTTTCAATAGGCCAGTCCAAACGGGACATCGACCCGAGGGCTAGGACACCTCGTGTGTCCAAATCCGATCATTGGTTCGCGAGATATCAGCCTTGCCCCTGAATGTATTGCGGGCTGCCTATTCAGTTTGCGCCCTAAGCAGAGGGCAACTTGGACCACAATGATACAATTTATTTTAATTACATAAATGTCTGTTTTGCTTCTGGTTGGTTGGTTCCTCAGTTTAGGGGCTGCGACAACACGATCATGTAGCCCCGTGTACTTTGGCTGTGTGTAGAATCTGTCTGATAACCGGTGTTAATTGTGACTAGCATTAGCTGTCGCGGCTTCACCCGCCAATATTCTAGTTGTAAACAGTACACTTAGCAAAATCTCAATCATGAATGCTATGACTGATTTGTCCTTGGTATGAAAGTAGTGGAGTAAGGCGGTTTCTAACCCCCCCCACCACTACTCCCAATGCGAGCCGATAACTCCCGAACCCTTGGTCGGAGATTCACGAATGAGGTGTCGTTGGACTCGGGCTGACGGGGGCTTTGCTATAGACCACTCATTTCAACCCCTAAATAAAACCTACCCCTACTAGGGGGTGAAATTGTAATTTTTAGTGAAAGTCTCTTTTCAAATACGACATGTATAAGGTGCGCTGCTAAAATGAACTTAAATGTTGTTGCTTATATCGCACATGCGTTTTTCTGGCTGCCGCTATGGATGAACATTTTTGTTTTTGTTTTTTACGCATGCGCACTGGGGATTTTTGTAAGAGGGCGAGCTCTTTGAAAAAAAATGATTGATAAGAAGAGGTTTTGGTGGTGAGGAGAGAGCCAGATAGTCGCCTACTTTCCTACGAAGTTTGTCGATATCTCTCGAACGCAAGGTCGGATTTGGACGTGTGACGTGTCAAATCGCTTGTCTCGAAGCCCTATACATGTTATTATTAGGTTAAAGTTTTGAGAATGAGGGAAACAGGCTTTTTGGGGGTAAAACCGTGATTTTAGACATTTTCCGATATCTCACGAATGCATGGTCGGATTTGGTCCTATGACGTGTCAAATGGCTTGTCTCGAAACCCTATGTATTTTGGTAATAGGTTAAAGTTTTTGAGAATGATGGAAACAGAATATTTTGGGGTAAAAACGTGATTTTAGACTTTTTGCTATATCTCGCGAACCAATCATGCTAGAGGCATGTTCGACAGGTCCAAGGACTCGGGGTGACGTCCTCTCTGCTATGGACCACTCGTTATAATTTTTTAATAAAATTGGAAACTCGATTTTGGGGTAAACACGTGTTTTTGTGATTTTGCCGATATCTCACGAAGCAATAACGCTAGAGGCATGTACGACGGGTCCAAGGATTCGGGCAGACGTCCTCTTTGCTATAGACCACTCGTTGTAATTTTTTTAAATTTTGGAAACGCGATTTTGGGGTAAACATGTGTTTTTTGTGATTTTTGCCGATATGTCACGAACCAATAACGCTAGAGACGTGTACGAGGTGTCCTAGCACTCGGGCTAACGCCCCCTTTCAAATGTGGTAGATATTGTTTCCACAAAATAATTCACAAAGGGCCTAACGCCATACATGTTGAGAAAAAAATCTTTATCGTTACCTGTTTATAATGTTTATGAAGCGTGGTGGTTGAGAGAGACGATACGGTTGAGTGTGTGTGTTTCAACGAACCTGTCGCTAACCACAAGGACCATGCTTAATAGAACAATCGCTATTTCGGCGGGTCGGTGTATGCCAGAGCGAGGGTTCGTTTTCTGATATTTTACCTTTAACGTGTAAACGGTGATGAGAACTTGGTTCTATGTTGGTCGAAGCGAGTAGAGAAAACCAACTTACAGGAGGTGAATGTCATTTGAGCTTATTGGAAGGCTCCGATCTGACTTGACAACAGGTGCAATGGAAAAATGATCATCGTGGTGGCAGGGGAGTGTGAAAGGCATGCAGACACATTTGTGAAACCACAGGCACGCTAAACCAGTGACATCCTGTTTTGCTTCGTACGTGACAAAATGCAAGTTCATGTGAAATTTGATCTACCGCAGGTGTTCGCTTGGGACGTTATCTGTCCACGTGCATGATAACTGTTAACAAGTCACATCCTGTTTTGCTTCGTACGTGACAAAATGCAAGTTCATGTGAAATTTGATCCGGCACAGGTGTTCGCCTGGGACGTTATCTGTCCACGTGCACGATAAGAGAATGTTCAAAGCGTGGGAATCGCTGAATCAGTAAAAAGTATGATGCAACTTGTTGGAATGATGTCACAACCAATAGAGAGGCAAGAGCTGCAAACAGCAGTGGTGGGAGGTGAAGGGAGGGAGAGGGGAGGGGGTGATGTATGAGAGAACACAGGAGGAAAGGGAAAGACAAACATGTATGAACATGCATGAAGCGCGGAGCGCTGTATACATAGAGCTATAGGTGGTGTACAACATGTGTGAATAAATAAATAAAAAGTACACAGGTTCACACAACATGTAATTTATTGATCCAAGAATTAAACGTAGAGTTAAACCCTAACCATTTGACGTAGAGTTTATTTCCTTTTTGTTTCAACACTTTTTCCACAAGATAATGCTGAGGAAATGCTGTTTTCTGAAGTTCATGGAGATAAAATCTACCTTTTATGGGTTGATGGTTGAGGTCCTCGAGTAAATAGGTGACTGGACTGTCCAAGTAGACTCGACGAATTCGAAATAGTTCAGTCCCCCACTGAGGCGTGTAGCCCTTATTGAAGGCAGACTTAAATTTGCTCACACGAACAAAATCCCCAATGTTCAGTCGGTGACGTTTAGGATCGGCTGTTTTTATGGGGTTAAACAGTTTATCCAATCGCTGAATATTTTTAGTTACGAGACGTGGCTTGGTCCCAATCGTTCTATGGTTGGTGTCATTGTAACGTGACACTAGCTCAGGTAACATGTCCAACCAGCGATAACTGCCCTGAGCGGTAAACGCTTTCCACATATGGGTTTTCAATGTTCGGTTGAACCGCTCGACCACACTGGCTTTGAGATTGCTGTACGTGGTGTAATGGTGAATATCCTTAGATTTGAGAAAACTGGAGAAATCCTTGTTGAAAAATTCTTTCCCCTGGTCGGTTTGTAGCAGCTGAGGTTGACGTTTGGAGTGTTGAATAATATGTTGAAAGGCCTTGGTAACTAGTGGGCCAGACTTGCGACGCACAGGTTCAACAAAGGCCATTTTGGAATAGACATCAATGACGGTCAACATATAGCGTACACCGTCGTTAACGCCAGCATAGGGTATCATTTCAACCAAGTCAGCCTGCCAAAGTTCATCCACACCTCGTGAAATCACCTTGAGTCGCGGATAGTGACGCCTAGCTGGGCGATGCAACTCGTGAGCAATACCCATTTTAATGGGTGAGGGCTTAAACAATAATTTTGGCATTTCGAAGTTCTTGTTCAATTTCTTGAATTTCCCAATCGTGACCGGTATGGCCAGCTTGACGTGAGGCATGCAACAACTGTAGCCGCTGGACGAGCTTATTGGGATTATGCCAGTAGGTAACATCCACAAGGGGTTTTAATGGTTTAAATGTCACTCCCGAAGCGGACACTTTACGACGAGTACTTTGACTGGTGGGAAATATTTTTGCAATGATGGTTTTATATTTTTGAGATATATTGGCATTCACTTGTTGCGTGGGATCATACTGTCTTTTGTGAGCATGGGTATCCAATAAAATGGATTTATATTTGTCAAGATCCTCTGACGTATAATCATGGGAAGAGGGGGTCCGAGAAAAGAGCAGCTTTAACAGTCCTGGCGTTAATTTATAGTTGATGTTTTTAATGACAGCTTTAGTACGAGCAAATTTAATGGATGAATCGCCAATTTTAAAACTATCATCCTCATAGCGAACACCATACGTGGTATCTGTGTTTCCAATAAATAGATCGGTGAAATAGGGTTCCAATGTTGATCCATAATATTTTATTAAAATGGTTTTCAGTTGAGCTTTATGTTGAGGGGTGGCCAAGAGTTGTGAAAACGGAGACGCCCTGGAAGGGCAAGGTGTTTCGACCATGGCCAAGGATTTCTTTTTTCTCAAAAACTCTGCAAGGGGTGCGGCCTTTTTTTGAGGCGTAAACACTTGTTCCTCCTCATCCTCAACTTCACTAACACTAGTCAAATCTTCCTGTTCCTCTTCCTCTTCCGCAGGGTCCTCGTGCAGCGTCTGCGTGGCTTGTGAAACGGTGGGTAGCGTTTCAGATGGCTTGAAAGAGGGTTTCAACATGGCTTTTAGCGGAGGTGTTAAATGTTGTTGAATAAACAAAGCATGATTGGCACGTGATTGTTTCAATTGACGAAACTTTTGGCGAATAGTATTTTTTGCTCTAATAATATGCTTTTTCAATTGACTCTCTGCTAACGCCATGGTGTCTTGGCAAATGACTTGCCGGGGAATGAGACAAGGCCTTAAATAGCAATAAAATGATCAAACCCTAAGCGATACCGTCCTTGGTTGAGTTCACTTTGTTTGTCAATCACTAAACAGGCATGACGTTGAGTGTTCCAGCACTTGGCACACAATTCTGTAAACATTTGAAAGGTCATATCCGGATTCACATGTTCATTATAAATGTGACGACTGTTCCTCTCGTCCTGACGAAATAAAACAATGACATTGGCATTGTCACGAATCAACTGTTTGGACATTTTAGAATACGTTTGCCCAAGATAGAAGCAATCGATATGTTTGTGTCGACCCATGCTGAAATAGCTTTGAATGATGCCTTGACGTTCAGTGGATACATCATCGAAAATCATGAGTGAATCAGGCTTTACCTCATCCGGTGAAATCACATTTTCTTGCATGGAAAATGTAAAATAACCCATATTCTCTTTTTGTAATCCAGACATGACTTGATCCAGAAACACGTAGAGGGGTTGGTAGAGAGATTTTGCAAAAATATAAATATTTTGAAAACGCAGACCATTGGGCGCTGTAATGAGCGTTAGCAAAAGATTAGTCTTTCCACAGCCGGAAGGCCCCACAATGATGTAGCGAATGGAAGATGGAAACAGTGAACCATGGCGTTGTTCACGTGATGTGGGACAGAGATGGGAAACCATGTCCCCCACGGGGAATGACTCTTGCTGCTTAATAATCTTCATGTCAACTAAGGCTTAGACAGGCTAGCCGGCTGTCTATATACAGGACACCGAACCTTGTCATAGAAACAGTAGACTGCTACTACAGGTTGACGATGGATGTCTTTGGACGTGCGTTGATGGCCAAAGATAGGCCTGTCCTCATACATGATCCTAAACAGGAAACAGATCCTGCTAATAAACACTATGTGGATAGGTCAGTAGTGCCACGCACAAAACAGGGAGATTATGACTTTAAGGGAAAGCGGTTAACCCATGTAAAACATCCTCAAGTGTCTACAGACGTTACTACGAAAAAGTATGTGGATAACAAAGTGTATGAGTTTTATGACAAAGTGCCCCAGCTTATGGTGAATGGCTATAGCGCTAATCACCATCGGATTATTCACGTGGAAGACCCACAAGACGAAGACGATGTTTGTACCAAGCGTTACGTGACCCATGAAATGAAAAGGCTTTATAAATTTATCCCATCTGTGTTTTTAGTGTATCTGACAAATGAAAAACCTGTGAATGACAGAAACCATTTACCGCTAGTCCATGATCAGCACTTGACCTATGTGTTTGCTTCGGGTTTAAGCCACTATCGATTACACTATGATGGAACCATTCACATCAAATATGCCATACCTGATGATAACCATTTACAAATAAAGATAAATGGTCATAGGATGTTGGTCCATGACCATGAAATGGTCAATGCAGGTGACGAATTATCCTTTTATCTCATGTTGACATGGGATGAAAAGCAAGCGGGAAAAACCATAAACGACTTCCCACTTTATGTGGAATTGGAATATACAGCCATGAAATAACCATCTGACGTTAGTTGTGATTTAAACTTTCGTGTGAAAGGTTGTTGGTCATTATCATCATGGTGAAACAAAGGTATGTGGTGAGAAAGACTAAAAAAAGGACATTGTCCTTGGCAAAGCTAGGGTTTTCAACATTCGAGGACAAGCCCTTGCGAAAGAAAAAAAGAAAAAATAATGTATTGACCATAAGGAAAGCCCTTCGAGCAGCACAGAGACAGGTTATTCCAAAACGTCGGCGACAGGTTTCAAACCAAGGGCGAGTGATTCCAGTCCCCAAACGAGCGGGATTTTTACCTGCATTATTTGCCGGGTTGGCTGCTCTGGGCTCACTTTTGGGCGGTGCCAGTGCAGTGGCGAAAACCATTAAAGCCGCGCAGCAGGGCAAGCAACAACTCAAAGAAAGTCAGCGACACAATGAAACGATGGAAGCGATTGCCATGGGGGCTAGAAATGCCAATTTAAAGCCAGCCTTTTATCAACAAGGATTTGGGATTTCACCATTTCGAAATATTAAAAAAAAAAAAATTTAACCTCTGCCATAGCGAGACATGCCCTGACGCATCAACAAGTGGAAAGCTATGCTAAACAACTAAAGCTTTCTCATTTTCGAGGTGTGTTTATGCGAAACCAATTACCCCCACGACCCTGGAAACAGGAATGTGCTGTTGTCAATTTGGATGATCACCGAGGACCAGGAACGCATTATGTAGCTTATGTCAAAGAGGGATCCACGGTATGGTACTTTGACAGTTTTGGGAATTTGCCCCCGCCCATGGAACTAGTGACCTATTTTGGAAACAGGATCAAGATATATTATAATGTGAAACGAGAGCAAACGTTTAACAGCCAACAGTGTGGACGTTTGTGTTTAATTTTTTTATATAAGACGCAGCATAAGCAAAAACGCCACCAGTATGTCGGCAGAAAGTAAAACGTTTACAGTGCATGGACGTGGACCTGAAGTCAGCCTAGACTTTTACCCGCCTATCGAATTGAGTGAAAAACCCTATGGTTTAGGACTTGTTTCTCTTGAAACGTACAATCGAATATACAACATACGTGAAAATGTGAACAACAAGTTTTACTATGATGATTCTGTGCTCACCTTGAACTCTGGTGGATACACGATCGATGATATTTATGAACACATTTATGTGGTGTTGATCAATCAATATGGTTTAAAGTCATTTCTCGACGGAACGCACAAGTTTGAACTTGTAGGAAATACCAACACTCATCGCTGCAGTATTTTCTCCTCATTCAACATTGACTTTAAAACACACCCCGATTCCATTGGCCCATTACTCGGATTTAAACCACGTGTGTTGGAGCCCAACAAAAAACATGAATCAGACCATGAAGTGAAATTCATTGAGGACCATCATGTGTCGGTGACGTGTAATATTATTAGCCAAGTGTATACCAATCAAGAACCATCGCATTCACTTTATGACTTTATTGTGACATCGCCCAATGGCTATATTATTCGTGAAAACCCTCCAGTGGTGCTTTTTCATGCTGTGGCTGTTGATAGTATTAGTAATATAACATTAAGACTGATCAATAGAGATCAACAACTCATTGATCTAGATTCTACCACACCAGTGACTTACAAGTTGGTGCTAAAGCCACTATGAAGTTTGTGTATAAAGCAACAACACCGTCTAGGAATGGTGTTAGTTGTTTGCCACGTGAATACACGTTAACATCTCAGAACAAGCAGATTTTACAGCATTTGGGTTACCACGTCAACCCTCATGATGAATTCTATCCTAGAGATAGCGAACCGCATCGAGGAGCAACCAGGAGTGGTAAGAATTGATCTCCATTCCTATCAAGCTCAAACACCTGGACTCAATAACAATGATGAAATTCAATTTGTTATCAACAACCAAGATATTTACACCCTACCGCATGAAAGTGTCATTCAGATTGAAGGTCGGCTCACCAAAGCCGATGGCTCTACACCTACCACATCCAAGTTGGCCAACCATGGTTTAGCCTTTCTGTTTTCTGAAGTGCGGTATGTCATTAACGATATCGTGGTGGATAGCACTCGAAATGTGGGCATTTCCAGTGTCATGAAACTATACCCCTCTTATAGTGAGGAAGAAGGTAAAACACTTTGCATGGCAGGTTGGTGTCCTGACTCGACCAATGACTGGATGGTACACACCGATGGAACCTTTACTGGATATTTACCTCTTAAACTGATTCTAGGCTTTGCCGAAGATCACCAACGCATTGTGGTCAACGCAAGGCAAGTGCTTTATCTGGTGAGAGACAGGAGTGATAATAATGCACTCAAGGGAGCTGACAATGCCCCCATCGATTCAAAAGTTCAACTACAACGCTTGCTATGGAAAGTGCCTCATGTGACCCTTAACGATAGCAAAAAACTGGACATACTCAAAATGGTAAAGAGAGATATGCCTCTACCCATGGAATTTAGAAGCTGGGCACTCCATGAGTATCCACTATTGCCCACCACCAACACACACAGTTGGTCTGTAAAAACAGCTCGCTATACAGAGAGACCTCTCTACCTGATTGTGGGTTTTCAAACGAATCGCAAGTATCAACAAACCAAAGATGCCACGCAATTTGATCACCTGCAATTGAGAAATGCACGTCTTTTCCTCAACGGAGCTGTGTTTCCCTATGAAGGACTGGATTTGGATTTTTCAAAAAATAAATTTGGCCCCCTGTACGACTTGTTTTCTAAATTTCGATGGTCGTATTATCAAAAAGAGAACGGCCCCATGCTACTACCCCAAGCGTTTAAGGCAAGAGCGCCACTGATTGTCTTTGACTGTTCTTACCTGGAAGAGTCTGTCAAGCCATCCAATATCGACATTCGACTAGACTTTGAAACGCATGACAATGTACCAGCCAATACCACGGCCTACTGTTTGATTATTCACCACAAACAAGTCAACTATTATCCACTATCCAACCAAGTGACGAGTGTATAAATAACAGGTCATCCCACGTCAAGCCGCTCAGTCATGTCTTGCTTTAAAGCCTCAAGAGACGTCACATCCATGAATTTAAACTCTGAGGAACAACGTTTCAAGACGTTTGCCACATGGCCAGTGCCTTTCATAAACCCTCAAGCCTTGGCGGCCGCTGGATTCTACTATTTAAAAACAAGAGATGAAGTGAAATGTGCCTTTTGTCCCATCATCATAGACCAATGGCAGGAGGGCGATGAACCCATGCAGGAACATCAGCGCTGGTCACCCACCTGCCCCTACCTGTGTAGAATGAAAGTGGGAAATATACCCTGTCATTCAAGCTATCCCTCACTTGTGTCACTGGGTGATGAAAAAAATACAAGTTACGATACGTGTGGACCGTATGGTATCCATGGTGCTTCGGTGAGCAGCTCACCATCAAAAACACCTAGTTTAGAGACATTGGGACATCATCGGTGTTATGGACGTTACAAACACAAGAGACTATATTGTTGTATCAGTTGCTATCGTCCTTATCCCAAAATGACAAAGGCCTGTAAGCCGTGTAATGATAATAAAATGATGTAATTCTTAAATTCTTATTTTTTTGCTTTTGCCTCTGTCCTACCCTAACCTTTTTTTTTTTTTGGAACTAGCATGGCAGGTAAGTCCATGCCATGATCACACTTGATCGTCAGTCAGTCGTCAGTTGAACTTGGTCCAGACAAGCGTCAACATGTTGCGCACACTCATTGTGGATTGCCAAGGGTTTAAAATTGGTGACAACAAATTTATATTTAAACAAGTGGCCGTGATCGATTGTACCACGTTTTGGATATCACAAGCTACGCATTTGCTATTTAAACCACCCCATGCTTTTGATTTGTTGTGTGAAAAAGACCGTAAACAAACCCAGTGGATTGAAAATCATAGGCAACTAGACTGGAATCAGGGAACCATTTCCTATAAATATTTGGATGTGGTTATGAAAGCACACTTGTCCTCGGCCAATGTGGTATTTGTGAAAGGTAATGAAAAACGTCAATGGTTGCAACCATTTTTGGCGTCTTACTGCCAATGTATCGACCTCATGGAGTTGGGCTGCCCCTCCCTGCAAACGCTCATGGATACTTGTTCCTGTGGCAACATTACCCATACAGCCCTATCGCATGCGTGGCATCTCTTTCATTGGTTAACCACTCATGCCTGCTGGGAGTTGTTGAACAAAATTATAACTCAAGATTTACCTGTGAATGACGTCAGTGAGATTTCTACAAGCGACGTGTAAACATCTACAGCACGTGATACCATGGAGAAAGGCAATGCTACGGACAAAGCCATCGGCAAGTTCTTTGTGTGCAAAAAGAAACTAGACAGTTTTACCAAAGAGGAACTCTTGGCGCTGCCCAAGTCGTTCATTTATTATGTGGCCGCCAATGCAGTGAAAGAAATCTGGCAACATGTACCAAAATCATGGACTCAAGACCCTGTGTTGAGTGAATTGCAACCCTGTACGGATTACGATCACCATAAGCAAGTGGCCATGGCAAAAATACCGTCTATGCGTCAGTGTGCGACTTGCCAGCTAGTGAAACTGTATCACGGTCATAAAAGTCCGTGTAAAGACTTTGTTGAATCATTCCATGGGTGTCATGGCGAGAAAAAGCAACAACAACAACAACAAACACAAACATCGTCCACAGAGGAGGAGGAAGACCAAACCTTTTTACCATCGATGGAAAAGGATATGCCAGACCTGTACTGGCAATGGCGTCATTGACAAAGTGATTCAATACCTACCTTTCGAAATCCATCTTCCAGGTTATCGTTTTTGCGGCCCTGGAACTCGTCTCGAAAAACGTTTACAACGTGGTGATGTACCCATTAATCTTTTGGATCAAGCATGCAAGGAACATGACCTTTCTTATCGCCATAGTCATCCTGGTTTAAGACATGTGGCAGATAAATTGTTATTGAAGAAAGCTAAACAACGTTTCACATCCAGTGATGCCTCAGTGGGTGAAAGGATGGCAGCCCTAATTGTCATGAGTGCTATGAAAGGAAAGTTGATGATGCATGGACATAAACATTGAGGAGTGAGGAATTGGGATTTGTTTGTATTCTATTTTTCTTTTGTCAATTCACTATGAAATAAAAAACAAAGGTATACCAGAGCACGATGTTTTGTGTTTTTATTATTTATAAAAAACCATGATGTTGATGGCTGATTTCTCATTTTCACATTTCACACATTGCCATTTTGCTAATTTGCAATTTACAGTTTTTGAAAACGTTCGTTTTGATGATATAGATTTTTCCATTTTGCTGATGACACATTTTAAACAATGTCCGTTTGAAGTTTTTGAATTTTCAAATTTCACACATGGGCATTTCCAGTTTTTTAAAATGTCCGTTTTAAGTTTTGCTGTTTTGGTGATATGGAAACATGGAATTTCCATTTTGCTGTTTTCATATTTTTTCCATTTGGTGTATGTCGAAAGTTGAGATTTGACAATGATGTTAATGCGAGTGCTTGACCTTGATAATACTGCAATGTGTTAATGTGTGTTTGGAGAAACGTCGAGGTCTACGACTACTGCAGGTAAGACTGTTTTTACAAAAATAATGTCTTTTGACTGCCACATTTCAATGAAAAAACAAAACTATTGAAAACAAAATGAGTATATAAGTGACCATTTACCCCCCTCCCCACCCACCCACCCTACCTCACCGTGTTTGCTCTGGTCAATCATACACACCAGTTTTCTCTCTCCACTCATACATTCACAACTGTCTTTGGGAACAAACACAACCACTTTATTTATTCCCAAAAGCACATTCTCGACATGCTCACTCATCCCAAAAGAACTTTTTAGTTTATCATTTACATTACGAAAAATAATTAAATACTAGTTATTAAAGTTACTAAAAATCTTATTTATTTCATATTTACAAAAAAAAACTCAACTTTGTACAGCGTTAAAAGAATCACACTATTTACCAATCAAAAAAAAAAAATTTAAAAAATAAGGTTGCATAGAACTTTTTAAAGAGCAAAAGGTCCAAGTGGGTTGTCACTATTTTACAAAATCTACTATTGACAATTGCAGAAACCAATATTTACAAAATACTAAATCTACAAGTTACATAAAGCTATGTCCCATAAACGATTATACAGTGAAATCACACCTCCTCCTCGTTGCGATCATAACCCCAGGGCAGGCTGGTGAGCAGGTCATCAGCCCACACACGTTTGTTATCCATGGAGGCGAGGGTGCGTTTTCTCTGTTCCACAAGATACAGATGATGGTTGCTGGATTGTATCCTGCACTGTGTATGAGACATAGCTTTGCCCGTGCGTAAAACCGCTAGATAGTCATCAACACGTAGCGATTTTACCACTGCCCTACCTACACCTTTTGCTCTTTTGGCTTCCTTACAGTCGAGTGTGCGGTAAGCATACATTTTTGAAGCCAAACCTACGAATTCCGTCATAATGGAATCACCGCATTCATCTTTTAAAACGCCCATTTCCTTTTTGTTTTTTATGGGCAGCTGAAACACGTTGTCAGCGCTATAGCAAGAGGTGTCGAACCAGTCACTATGTTGCCTCATGACGTCATAGGGGTTGCAGTGGCGAATGTGGTAAATGAATGAGTCCGTGTCCATATACAAAAGAGAGACGTCCTCAAAATGGCGTTTCGCAAACTCATAGTGGAATCGATACATGACCGATTTAGAAAAGTCTAAAATGACTTGACCCAAGTAAATGGGTTTATCCATGGTCACGCTGGTCTTACTCATTTCAATAGTAGCCAAATCCTCATCGATAATTTTGATCGATTTGAAATTTGGCTTGGCAATGTACCGCCGGGCACCCCACCGCCCCTCCCAGACATTCACCAATTTAATGTCACGGTATTTGCGGACATTCTCCATGGACTTGCCATAGATGCAGTTGTTCATTAATTTAAAAAAATTAATTTCAAACTGCTGTGTTGCCATTTGTCGGTGCTCTGTGTTGAGTCGCATGTATGGCTCAAGCCATGCTTTTTGAGCAAAAGAAATACCCCTGTGGATTTTCTTCAACACCAAACCTTGGGCGAGGCATTGCACCAACATTTGGATATGTAGCACATACCGATTTTTGTTGTAAAGTGTGCCCATGAGTTTTTCAATTTTCACTTTACTGTCAGGGGGAACCATTTGCTCAAGACAGAATGGGAAATCGGCATGTTCATCATACAGGGATGAGGGATATTCAATATCCACTTCTAGCACATATCCACGGCCTGTTTCTTGGCTAGCCTTGATCACATCAAATTCTGACACTTGTTTGTCTGTCAGCCAAGCAAACTTCCCATAGGGCAAAGGCTGACTCATGGCGTAACCGTACAAATTATTCACGTCATAGTACATTAAGTACGATTCTGGTTTGTCTGGTGAATAATCAGGCATGTAGACATTGTTCGCTTCAGCATGGCGTTGGTTAAGCGACACAAAGCCGCCACGAATGCCCTTTTCAAAAAATAGAACCATGTCTACATCAGTGAGTAAATCCAATTCCACTTGAGTGTATTTCAAAGCAGCATCAAACGAGAGTCCAGGACTCGTATAATAGTGAGCCGGGTCAAGACCGTAAATGTGTTGACACAACTCACGGAATTTTTCAAACACATCAGTGAGCAGCAATACATCCAGTTTTAGGTAATGCAAAGCATATTCACTTAGCGTGTTCATGCCAAACACTCGCCAAACTTGACATGCATGTGCATAGTCTTCATCGGAAACGGTACTGCGTGTTAGTTTCGAGTAAAATTTCTCTTGTGGTGGGAGTTTTCTTTGCTTTAACACGTCCCAGCTATTGCAGAAATCATACGGGAATATACCTTTCCGAATGCACAATTGAAATTGCTCAGGATCATTAAAATGCATTCTAGTATTTTTTAATTCCTCCTCATTCAAGCCATTCACAAGGCTGTCTAGCGAGGATGCCATAAACTTAAAGGAATCCAAAAATCGAATGCTAAAGTCGCCCAACCACCATGTCAGGGCCGTAAAACGTTCATGGTTTTGGGGAATAATGGTAAACGAGCCCTTGTTGACATGGCCCAATTCACGAATCAAAAACTGAATGTCATAATTCGCCAGATTGTGGAAAAAGACACTAATGAAACGAGGAGCTGGAAAGTTCAAGTTACATTTACTATGCGCAGCTCCACGAAACTCCCCCGTAAAGTGCGAGTGGTCTCTGACTTTTTCCTCTCCACTTAAAATAGGCTTTTCGCAGATATGGCATGTCATGGCATGCTCATACTGCTGCTGTTGTTCTGGAGATAGGCTCATGGGTACTGGGTGGTCCAGTAATTCCTGTACATGGTCGGCCAACTTGACAAGTTCATCCAAGAACCATTTGGCACAATCTGGCCCCTCGCGGTATTTGTAAACGGATTGTGTGGGGTCATGGGCACACACCACATTAAATCCTATGGCAAAGGGTTCATGTTTTTGAATGGGTGTGGTTGAGCTCATGGAGGGATCTGGTTCACATCCCGCCATGGGTGTAGTGAGAGCTTCGAAAATCTGCATATACCACATAGGGAACAGTGTCACGTTTGTGAATGTCTTTAAACTTTAACACAGCCTTGTCCCCTTGTGGCAATATCAATCTCACCGCTTCCTGAGTAACACAATCTACCCTATGACGTTCCAAAAGCGTAGGGGTTTTAAAATATTGCAAGCAACGGTCACAAATATGTTTTGGACGCTTTCCTTTGACATTTGACTGCTTAGCAATCTACTCAGGCTTTTAATGAGGCAATAGTGATTCACTTCTCCTACAGATAAATATAAAAGATGAATGTGGTGACGTTTTGGTTCTTTTGTGGCATAAAGAGGACCCACAATCTCATCACCGTCAAGACCATACACCATGAACGAAAAGTCCTGGTTGTCTTGTTCAAACCTATGGATCTCGGTTAAGTCCATAGGGAACGATACTCGAGTTAAATTTAACGTTTGTTTCAATTCATCAAACTTGGTCTTGTACATTCCTGGTCGACAACCATGATGTTGTGCTGGCTGCAAATACGCAGCCACAGCCCACAGAAAACATTCATCATCAAAATTTTCAATATTCACCACAGCCTTTTTCGAAGCTATTGCTGGTGGTGTTTTAATATAGCTAGACCCAGCATTCAACGGGTTGAATTGGCAAATGTTGATTTGTAGATGATGAATTTTGTCTAAGGCTAGACCACTCGGTCCTTGTTGCAGTTTATCAAATTTTGATAGCAAGACATTCACCACGTGGGTTTCATACCACTGTTCCAAATTATGGGCTATGAACAGCTCTTGCATTTTACTGCAAATATAAAATGTCTCTTTATGCTCTACGTTCTTCTTTTTATATATGAAATCGCACACCAGTTCTGTATTCACCTTTAAAGCCGTATGCAACCTTTGCGCTGTACAAATTTCAATTTTAAAAATTTCAAAACAAGATTCTAAAAATTCTTTGGGAATCAAACTTTTTCTAACATTGACCACGCGGCCAGAGCACACACGCGATTTAAAACAACTATTTAGGGGTTCCCAAATTAACGTATCGGTAGCAGTGGCAAAAGACATTATTTTGAAAGAACACTCTCACCTGAGTTTTCAGCTGTAGACTGCTTGACAATGGTTCCACTCTAAAGCCACTTGGTTTTCAACTGTATTTGCTGTAGCAGTGAACCCTTTTTTTTTCCAAATATCTAAAAAGAAATAAAAATAAACCACCATAAGTATAACCATTCCATATAGTTTATGCTTTTCATAAACAAAACAAAATCAAGCAGGTTATATATAAAAAAACAAATCTCACCTTGACGTGTAATGCTTTGCTATATTCTCGTCTCGTGGGCTAGTGTGGAAATGGTTTCCTTTTCTATCTGTCTGTCTTTCTCTTTCTTTAATATATTTCCCACAGACACACGACAGGTAGGCTATACACGTTATCTGCAAACAAATAAATAAATAAAATCATTAATTATCTAATCAATAAATAATTGCATGTATTTATATAAAATCAATAAATATATAAATGAATAAATATATACCTACCCCACAACAAGGTTAAGTATTTTCCACCAACACCAAAACTGATAAACAAGACCAAGGGTTTCATGCAACGCAGTGTGTTCAAAGGTAGTCACTTAAGTGAGCGTGGAAATGATAACGACATGTCTTTATATATGCTACGTTGCATGTATAATCTTTTTTCCCATGCTTTGAACATTCTCTTATCGTGCACGTGGACAGATAACACCCAAGCGAACACCTGTGCCGGATCAAATTTCACATGAACTTGCATTTTGTCACGTACGAAGCAAAACAGGATGTGACTTGTTAACAGTTATCATGCACGTGGACAGATAACGTCCCAAGCGAACACCTGCGGTAGATCAAATTTCACATGAACTTGCATTTTGTCACGTACGAAGCAAAACAGGATGTCACTGGTTTAGCGTGCCTGTGGTTTCACAAATGTGTCTGCATGCCTTTCACACTCCCCTGCCACCACGATGATCATTTTTCCATTGCACCTGTTGTCAAGTCAGATCGGAGCCTTCCAATAAGCTCAAATGACATTCACCTCCTGTAAGTTGGTTTTCTCTACTCGCTTCGACCAACATAGAACCAAGTTCTCATCACCGTTTACACGTTAAAGGTAAAATATCAGAAAACGAACCCTCGCTCTGGCATACACCGACCCGCCGAAATAGCGATTGTTCTATTAAGCATGGTCCTTGTGGTTAGCGACAGGTTCGTTGAAACACACACACTCAACCGTATCGTCTCTCTCAACCACCACGCTTCATAAACATTATAAACAGGTAACGATAAAGATTTTTTTCTCAACATGTATGGCGTTAGGCCCTTTGTGAATTATTTTGTGGAAACAATATCTACCACATTTGAAAGGGGGCGTTAGCCCGAGTGCTAGGACACCTCGTACACGTCTCTAGCGTTATTGGTTCGTGACATATCGGCAAAAATCACAAAAAACACATGTTTACCCCAAAATCGCGTTTCCAAAATTTAAAAAAATTACAACGAGTGGTCTATAGCAAAGAGGACGTCTGCCCGAATCCTTGGACCCGTCGTACATGCCTCTAGCGTTATTGCTTCGTGAGATATCGGCAAAATCACAAAAACACGTGTTTACCCCAAAATCGAGTTTCCAATTTTATTAAAAAATTATAACGAGTGGTCCATAGCAGAGAGGACGTCACCCCGAGTCCTTGGACCTGTCGAACATGCCTCTAGCATGATTGGTTCGCGAGATATAGCAAAAAGTCTAAAATCACGTTTTTACCCCAAAATATTCTGTTTCCATCATTCTCAAAAACTTTAACCTATTACCAAAATACATAGGGTTTCGAGACAAGCCATTTGACACGTCATAGGACCAAATCCGACCATGCATTCGTGAGATATCGGAAAATGTCTAAAATCACGGTTTTACCCCCAAAAAGCCTGTTTCCCTCATTCTCAAAACTTTAACCTAATAATAACATGTATAGGGCTTCGAGACAAGCGATTTGACACGTCACACGTCCAAATCCGACCTTGCGTTCGAGAGATATCGACAAACTTCGTAGGAAAGTAGGCGACTATCTGGCTCTCTCCTCACCACCAAAACCTCTTCTTATCAATCATTTTTTTTCAAAGAGCTCGCCCTCTTACAAAAATCCCCAGTGCGCATGCGTAAAAAACAAAAACAAAAATGTTCATCCATAGCGGCAGCCAGAAAAACGCATGTGCGATATAAGCAACAACATTTAAGTTCATTTTAGCAGCGCACCTTATACATGTCGTATTTGAAAAGAGACTTTCACTAAAAATTACAATTTCACCCCCTAGTAGGGGTAGGTTTTATTTAGGGGTTGAAATGAGTGGTCTATAGCAAAGCCCCCGTCAGCCCGAGTCCAACGACACCTCATTCGTGAATCTCCGACCAAGGGTTCGGGAGTTATCGGCTCGCATTGGGAGTAGTGGTGGGGGGGGTTAGAAACCGCCTTACTCCACTACTTATGAATAATCAGACTTTATCAATTCAGCTACTGGTGCAGTGGTTAGGGGTTTGTCATTCCTTCATAGGTATATCAGAGCGAAGTTAGTTTTTTTTTCAGGGAATATCACTGACACTGTTAATTTAAGGGCCTTTAAATGTGGTTTTCGGAGACCCTTTATAGTCGGGTGAAAAAGACCTTTCGTACCACTCTTACACGTGAAAATTGCGTGAAAAAATTCTAGAGTGCCCCTTGAACCCCTTAAGCGCATTATACTGTATGTATTATTGAATTTTACAGCTTAGTTTGGTTCAGTGATAACCTTATAACCTTCTGGAAACTTCCACCGTAATTGCATTGCGTCTTACAGAAATAGATGGACCTGTGAGATCCTGTTACCATGGTTACCGTGTTGCATTCTTTCATTATTTCATTGTAAATAGTTATACATGTTTTAAGGTATTTATTTAATTGTGAGGCATTTAAAGAGTAAGTGAGTGCGTTTCGCTTACGCATTGGGTTATGCTGAGCCTATAGGTACCACAAATGTGTAAGTTGGTGTTAATGGGACCTTATTTTCGGTACAAAACTGGAATGGGATCTTAGCAGAAAAATATAGGGAGGGATGGGTGTATTAGTGTGTGTTATCTGTTTTTAATTCAAGTAAGGACTGCTGATAATAATTTCAAGAAGTTCCTACTTTTGCTACCAAATGCAACCGTCCACGACACCTAGCTTGCGGTCTTGGCTACTATATGGCATCGCAGTCAACACCTGGTGAAGAACCTTGGAACAAATAGAGCGTTATCAATTCTAACCTACACATTTTGGCTTCACACAAGTGTAGTTAGTGGAAGGTTCTTTTTCATGCCATAAATCTATTACATGGGCCCGCCGGATTTACTTCTCCTCAGAAGGAAGGCATACTGAGGGATTTTTAACGCTCTTAAAAATCCGACGGCTTCGGCCGGGTTTGAACCCGCGAACTTGGGCATAGAAGCTCAGCATCATGCTACCAACTACGCCAGCGATGCAGCCTTGTGTTGCTTCTGTGAGAACCTAGGGAAAGGAGCGAAGTACATACATTAATCGATTATTCGGTTAAACGCACACTAGATTAATCGTTATTTCTTACAATTAATCGATTTTTCACTGTTTCGATTAATCGAATATTGGATAACTGATATTAATCGATTAGTGTCATGTGATATGATAAAGTTGAACGAATGGAAATGGTAGTGGAGCTGATGGAGAATAGCCAGCTGCACACAACCCCACACAGTGGTAATGTAATTGGCAAGGCACAAGAACACATCCCTACTTGTGATCTAGTATCGGTCGTGTTACATGATAATCTGGCAATCAGGCTTGGCATCAACACTTACAGCAGTGTGGTGGCCGTGTTGGACACAGCCTGGACTTCATCCCCCTACCCCCAACTCCCCCCCCCCCCCCATCCCTTATAAACTTAGTCCTGGACTGAACTACAGTATTTGGTTGGGCTGAGTTCAGGTCTCACTACACGATCATCTATACTTTAATACCGGGCACGGTTTTTTTTCTCTGTGTTTCTAACAGTTTATCTGATGAAAAGAAAATCCACAGCCTGCTTCCAGTCTCCGACCGGGTCAGGAATGGAATGAATGAAGCCCCCATCTAGCGGCGAGGATATGAACTGTGCCGGCTGCCGAGGCCTGTCGCACTCCTCTGGGGCAATGCTTAAATGAATGACAGATGAAATGAAATGATAGTGGAGAGTGTTGCTGGAATGAAATTTTGACAGGGAAACCCGGAGTACCCGGAGAAAAACCTGTCTGCCTCCGTTTTGTCCAGCACAGATCTCACATGGAGTGACCGGGATTTGAACCACGGACCCAGCGGTGAGAGGCCGGCGTGCTGCCGCCTAAGCCACGGAGGCTTCAGTTTATCTGATGAATGATTTAAATTAAGATAACAATAGTAATAATAAAAATAATTTAACACCAATGAACTCCGAAATATTGTCTAATCGAATCTGTGCCTACTTTGTGGGAAAGAAAACCAAAGGGATCTGGTTTACAGAGGTGGAAAAAGACCTACAAGAACATGAGGATATCTTGGAAAGTGACTGTTTGAAGAAAAAACTTGGGGAGATACAGATTTTTTTCAGCCAAAACCTATATTGAAAACCGGCAAGAAGTGGACCGAAGAACGAAAGGAAGCTCACCGAAGAAGAATGCGCAAATACTGAGCCAATGTGAAAGAACGAGGGAAAGGCAGTAGAAATAACGTGGTCCATAGACGAGCGAAACGAATATATATATATATATATATATATATATATATATATATATATATATAAAAGAATAATAATTCCAAGACTTACACCAGCACTCAGAGAAAATCTCAGACACATTTAGGAATAGACGATTAAAATTTTACGGCTATATCCTCAGGATGGGCAATCAGAGACTGAACAAAAGGATTCTTAACCTTGCCCTGTCAATAAAAGTTAAAACCACCTGGCTGCTTGAAGTTGGAATAGATCTTCAGGAAATATGCATCACAGATGGCATTGTTCTAGACAGAACTAAGTTCAGAGAATTAGTCAATAATCACCGCTTAGCAGACCATCCAAGCATTATCACCAACAAAACCTGGTCAGAAGATCGCAAGAGAAGCCACAGCGAGAAGATGAAGAGATTTTGGGAGAAGAGAATGGCAATGCCATCAGCTAATTAAGTTTAATCGCGCTCCTTAGTCGGGCATGACGAAGAAAGAATAACAATAATAATAATAATAAGAGGAAGACGCTGAATATGAAGACGAAGAAGAGCTAAACGTGAATTTAGGAGGCCAGATGGAGAAACTCGAATGAAAGGAAAGGAAAATTCTAAGAAAATCAAACGACAAAAAATTCAGGATAATATGATAATATACATCAATGTCCTGTGCTTCGGATTCCACAGAAAAAGGACGTCCCGCGGCTCATGATCGCATGATTAACGGTCACGGGAAATTAAAAGCTTCCTACCATTTGAGACTCTCTAAAAGAAAATTGAAAAACTCTCAGATACTATGCGAAAGAGGAGGATACAATTTTACTGTCATCTTCTCAGAATGAACTCTAATAAATTAACCAAACAAATCTTTTATTTCTTCCGTAACCGCAAAACAAAACCCACATGGTTTAAAGAAACTGAAAAAAGACCTAGTAGAATTAAAAATTACAGACAATTCACTACTCAATCGAAAAGCTAAAATACACTGGCGGAAAAAATATCCCAACACCATGAAATAAGAAATGTAGATTACGGAAATTTCGGCAATATATTTGGCGAGGTAACATATTGGTTAAAGGTGCAAGACAACAGGTTAATGTCCGCGCGAGAAAAGCCATCGCAAATGTGCCGTGCTGGTCCATTAATAACCGATATGATCGCCTGACTGTTGACTGTTTCAAAGTTATAGCGCAGCAAATGCAACGCTGCGTAGTCAAGGCTACTATTGTTACTGCGGAGAGAGCGGTGGGCATAATTTAGACCGGGACCGGTGTCGGACAGCTGCCTAAGGCTCGGTCAAACAGGACGCGGGCTGTGTTTGTTAATTAGCTCAAACAATCATATCTATTTCAATCGCAACGTATCGATCATAACTGTACACATATTAACCTCTGTGCCATCTAAATAGTACAATTTTTACACTTCGGCAGACTATAACTTTGGAACGGTAAGGCGGAGGAAAAAAATGTTTCAATAAATGTTGCAGACAATTTTGAGAGGAACAAATTTCTGATTCGCTCTTTTGTGAACAAAACATTTTTTTCTAGGACAAAAAGTGAAAATACACTTTTTTGGAAAATTTGGCGCCACCTAGCTTCTGCATTTCAAAACGTATGACATGACCTCAATGAGACGAATTGTAGGTGACAATGTCCTCTACGTTTTTTGTTTTAAAAACTTTTCTTTAAAATACGTCGATTCAGAGAAAACCCGCTTTTCAATGTTTTTTTGAGTTTTCCGACATTTGATCGTGCAAATTATTCTAAAATTCAGAGTTAAGCTTTATTGTGCTTTTCTAACGATTTACAAAAAGCAACCATAGCACAGTTTTTGGAACAAAAGGTATTTTTTTCTGTGCAGCTGTCCTGTACTACTGCTGCTAGCACGCATGCATAGTGGAGACATTCCTGCCTAGTCGTTCTGCAATAGCGTGGAAGGAAAATCCACCTTCACCTAGCCTTATTACACGGCCTCGCTGAAACGCAGTGAGCTGTTGATACTGGCCTCTTGGGCATTCTTGACCCACTCACAGGCACTCCGTCAAATCTCGCACAGTACAGCTCATATGGCAGGTGAAAAGCTAAGGGAAGAAGGGGACTTCTGTTACTTAGGAAGCAAAATAACCAGTGATGGACGAAGCAAAGAGGATATAAAAAGTTCAGGCAAGGAAAGCATTTCTACAGAAAAGAAATCTTTTGACATCGAATATAGATTTAGGTATTAGGAAGTATTTTTGAAAGCCTTTGTCTGGAGCGTGACGCTCTATGGAAGTGAAACTTGGACTATTGGTGCAGCAGAAAAGAGGAGAATTGAAGCGTTTGAAATATGGTGTTACTGGAGAATGATGAATATCATATGGGTAGATATGGTTACAAATGAAGAGGTATTAAGACGAGTGGGAGAGGAGAGATGCTTCTGGCGACTGCTAATGAAGGGATAGGTTGGTAGGACACATATTAAGACACCCAGGAATAGCAAGCTTAGTTATGGAAGGAAGTCGAGGACAAGATCTGTAGGGGTAGACCAAGGTTAGAATATGTTCAACAGATTGCCTCGGATGTAGGGTGTGGTAGCTATGTAGAGATGAAACGATTAGCTCAGGACAGGGAGGCATGGAGGACTGCATCAAACCAGTCAAAAACTGAAGTTTCAAACAAGAACAATAATAATAATAATAATAATAACATTTGCTACACCAAATCCCTGAGAAAATATCAGACATTGTTAGAAAATACCAAGAAAATTTTGTAGACACAATCATAGAATGGACAATGAAAGACTTGCTAAAAGGATATTTAATCATGCCACCACATTAAAAGCCAAAAATAACTGGATAATAGAAATGTAACATGACCGTCAAGAAACCAACATAACAGACGAAACTTTATGGGTCAGATCGTTGATGAACAAACATCATTTTGCTCTCATCAGGGGGTTTGCAGTATGACCATTTTACTACTTATCACCATAAAAAAAAGACTTCCTCGATTGTTATTTTTAAATATTTCTTTCTATTAGTTTGCCAGTTCTATTCATTATCATCCAACGTACAGATAAATAAAACCACCGGGCGAAGCCGGATGCCACTACTAGTAAGTTATAAGATCGTGTGTATTCTGCAGACTGAAGTTTCTTCGTAGATAAGCAAGATCCACCGTGAATACGACTCCACATGTAAAACAAAATAAAGGTTTTTCCCTTTCACATAAGGTACGATCTGTTTGAAACTTCGCGAATGCTCCTCGTAAGAGTGCCTACCCTTTGTGGGATTCAGGTTGTGCTCTTGACACAGCCTACTCTGTTTTTACAATCATTTCCCGGCGTGGTGTAATAGCACAGTGGACATGTCCAGGCCCGCTATGAGAAGCACATTGCGTGATATCCATTACCCTAGTGACCTCTAGGCCCGCCCTCGTCGGTCACGATACTACAGTAAAATTCACGGTCACTCTGAACCAAAGCAGACTACGTGAAATATTCAAGCACATCAGATGAACTTGAAGAATTCAGGAGCTGGTGTTACGTTGAACTTAAACAGTATCGATTGAACCCAGAGCTGCCTAAAGTTTGGTATACGACGGTAGTAGTAGTACAGTCAACGTCACATTTAATAAGTTACTAACAGTATAACCTTCCACTTCTTCCCCATCACTACAAACATAGTGATTTGTATGGTCCGCGTTACGATTAATAAGTTACTAACATTGTTACCTTATCTCTTGACCTCCATCACTGCAAACATTGGGATTTATATAGTCCGCGTTGACTTTTAATAAGATACTTCACTACAACTCTCGTGATTTGTATAGTCTGCATCACTTTAAATAAGTTACTAACAATTTAACTTTTTCGCTTAACCCACATCACTGCAAACATATTGAGTTGTATAGTCCGTATCACTTTAAATAAGTTAGCTTGCCACGGTGGGTGAGTGGATAGCGTGTCGGTCTACTAACCCCAAGATTGCAGGTTCGCCCCTGACCGTGGTAAGTGATTTTTGAAAGGCGGCAAAAATACGATACGCATGTCATACGATGTTGGCATGTCAAAGAACCCATTTGAATTCAGTAGGCCGAGTTCATAATGGCAAAATTAATCTCGGGAGTTTCCGCCAGCACAAAGTTCCTCATTTCTCTACTAGAAAGCGCTATTGTGTTCAAGGAGATTAGATATCTAACATCTAACCTCCTTGACTTTCAATGTCGAGAGTGTGAACTTCCGTTGCCTTTAAAGTTGCAATAGTGCCAAAAGGTAGTCGTATATAAGGAAATCCTTCAGTAAATATCTTCCCCCAGTGAACGTAATGTTTTGACGGGTTTGTAGATAAGGGTGATATAAACAGAATAGAAAGTGAACATTAATATCACGCTAAAATAAAATTACTAAATAGGGAATGGAGTAAGCCAGCTAAATTAGCGAAACTCTTTAATATTATCATGGGAATGTGGGATAGGAACGCGACTGATGAGAAACACAACAAAGATGCATGTGACACATACAGTATATACGGGTACAGGAGGCGGTAACCTAAACTATACAACGTAGTTTAAGTTTAGGATAGCCTCTCTGTATCAATTAGAATAAGTACATAATTAATTGCTATTATTGGTGTTTTGATAATTGTTGAGAAGATCATGTAAATTATTTGTAGGTTTTGTGACTTATTTTTAAAATTCATGTTGCGATGTATTAATCTAACTGAGCAGGATTTGTGTATAAGGCTATTAGGGAATCACTGTAACTACTAATCACATGTATCAGGTGATGGTTACTCTCGTCGCAATCTATCTATATATATAAATATATAATTTAAAAAACGATCCTGAGTCAACGCCGAGGACATTCAAACAGAGAAATACCATACTTTTAGATGAATAAATAAGTTACATACCGAAGCAATGATACCTTGTAACAGAGGGTATTATATTCAAAAAATATTTTGACTGGTTTAAACTACGGTTGTTATTAAGGTGCGTTCGAAAAGTAACGAGCCGGAGGCTGGAATGCGCAAACCGGTGACGACAGCGGCTAATCGTGGCGTGTGTAACGAGGTGTGGTTCCGACCAGAGCGTGGAAGGTCACAACCCGTCGCCAGAGGGCACGCGTGCACGTCACGTGACGATACAAAGCGAGCAGCAGCATGCATCAATCGTCCAACCAAGACAGTGGGCCATTCGACATGCTTCCTGGCGTGATTGAAGACTGTGGGGCACCCATTGGGTACACACTTTCCGCAAGTGCAGTCGTTCCTTCATGATGGTGTGTACACTTCCGTCGCTCAATCCGACCACAGCGGCTATGGCGTTCACTGTCACTCGGCTGTCCTGGGTAATGAGTGCATCAAACAGCTGGACGTTGTCATCGGTAATGCAGGGGGGTGCCCCAGACCGGGCATCATCGGTAACGACACCCGTCCTTCCCTGAAGCGCTTGTGCCACGCCTTGAACCTTGCAAGGGACATGCAGTGTTCGCCATACACTTGTGACCTTCGGCGATGAATGTCCGTTCCCCCTACGCCTTTCGCTGTCAGAAACCGAACAACACCTCTTTGATCTTCGTTTGACGCCTTCGTGTCACTGTTTGCAATGCGACTGGCAGCGTAGGACGATTGGTGCATGCTGCTGCTCGCTTTGTATCGTACGTGACGTGCACGCGTGCCCTTTAGCGACGGGCTGTGACCTTCCACGCTCTGGTCGGAACCACACCTCGTTACACACGCCACGATTAGCCGATGTCGTCAACGGTTTGCGCATTACAGCCTCCGGCTCGTTACTTTTTGAAAACACCTTATATTATTATTATTATTATTATTACTTACTTAACTTTTACCGTTGTGGCCACTAGGGACCACGAGATCTCAACTGTATTTCTTCTTGTTAGCCCACCACGCCTTCATCCTTTCGGAATGGGATTTCTTCCATTCATCCGAGTGTATCTCTTGCTGGGTTTTACTTCCTCTTGATGAACCTGACGGAGTTTTTGTTTCAACGGAGTTCTGAGCAAGATATCTGTTCGGAAGTATGATAATAGACGGTTGGAGAATCTACTGACTGGCATTCTGAGGAGGTGGGCATAGAATGGTATTCTCCGTTTCCGGATTACACTTGATCTTTTCAGTGTGGGAGTATATTTTTGAGTTACTCCAGAGCTTGTAACCTCCATCTTTGAACTTAGGACCATGAATTTCCCTAATGATCTTTCTTTCCTTAACTTCAAGTCTCTCGATCGGGCCAGCTGCGCGGTTTGTTAGGCATTCCGATGCATACAGTGCGTCCGGTCTAATCACAGTTTGATTCCTGGAGATGGACTTTTCAAAATTTTTTATATTTATTTTATAATCGTTTCGGTCTTGTATGGACCACGTCATTTCAACTGCCTTTTCCCTCGTTCTTTCACATTGGCCAAGTGTTCGCGCATTCTTCTTCGGTGAGCTTCCTTTCGTTCTTCGGACCACTTTTTGCCGGGTTTTAATATAGGTTTTGGCTGAAAACTCTGTATTTTCCTAAGTTTCTTCTTCAAAGAGTCACGTTCCAAGATGTCCTCATGTGATATCCCCAGTTCTTGTAGGTGTTTTTCCGCCTCTGTAAACCTGATCCCTTTGGTTTTCTTTCCCAGAAAGTAGGCACAGATTCGATTAGACAACCTTCCAGAGTTCATTCGTGTTAAATGGCCATAAAAGGAGAGTCTTCTTTTGCGAATGGTGTCCGTTATTTTCTCCACTTGTAGATAAAGTTCATCGTTGTGTCGTCTTCTATACTCTCCTCATTCCGTATCATTATTATGGCTTGCCACGGTGGGTGAGTGGTTATAGTGTAGGACTACCAACCCCAAGATTGCAGGTTCGCCCCTGGCCATGGTAAGTGATTTTTGAAGGCGACGAAAATCACGACACTCATGTCATACGTTGTTGGCATGTTAAAGAACCCATTTGAATTCAGTAGGCCGTGTTCAATGGCAAAATTAATCTCGGGATTTTCCGCCAACACAAAGTTCCTCCATTCTCTAATTGAAAGCGCTGTAGTGTCAAGGAGTTTAGATATGTAACCTCCTTGACTTTCATAGCGGTCAAAGGAACGACGAAATTCGACATGCAAGCTACCCTCTGAGTGTCAATTAACAAAGCTTGCACCAGGCACCCGAGGCCATACGATATTATTATTATTATATAATTAATATTATTATTAGAGTTTGCACAGTTTGTGGTTTGGTTGGTTCCTTAGTTTAGGGGCTGCGACAACGCGGTCATGTAGCCCCGTGTACTTTGGGTGTGAGTAGAATTTGTCTGATATCCTGTGTTAATTGTGATGGCTGTATTAGTGTGTGTTATCTGTGATTCAGGTAGAAGGACTGCAGACGATTAATTTTTTCAAGTAATTCCTACTTTTGCTACCAAATGCTACCGTCCACGATACCTAGCTGCGAACGTGGCTACTAAATGCCATCACAGTCAGCACTTGGCGGTGAACGTTGGAACTAATATTGCATTATCAAACGAACCTACAAATTTTAGCTTCCACGAGTGTAGTTATTGGAAGGTTTTTTCATGCCATCAATCTATGACATGGGACCGCCGGCTTACTTCCCCTCCGAAGGAAGGCTTACTGAGGGATTTTTAACGCTCTTAAAAAATCCAACGACTTCGTCCGGGTTTGAACCCGCGATCTTTGGCATAGAAGCTCAGCATGCTATCAACTACGCCACTGAAGGCGCAAGCCTGTGGTTTATACCGCTTAACTAATGCACGCTACTTACGACAATCTAAAGAGAGGCAATTCTTTACGTGTCTCAACTCCAGACGTGGCTTATTTTTATTTCACATAGGATAATATTTTATCCACTTTCTTTTGTATCCCACTCTTTCGTTCGTCTCTGTGTCGGGTTTCTATATTACATCCGGGCTTTGTCCTGCTGCCAATCAACAATCGATACTAAGCGCTACACCATTAGGATCGATTAATCTTCTATAATGTGTGTGTAGCTCCAATGCGAGCTCCGTTTTATTGAAAAATATGGGTTTGGCTGAAGTATTTATCTCACAAGGGAAGTTCTTATCCTTTTCAGTTTCCGGCCGCGATCCAGGTCTTGAAAAAAGTATAAGCCTTGTTGAATGTGCCTTACAATTTACACGCATAATACATTAATACGACAAAAGTTTGGTGCTTTTCAGTCGGTCAACACGAATGTACCCAAAAGAGCTGGAAAAAATTACATGAGATTAATACATACACAAGGATGACCAGTTTCGATCGTCAAGTGATCCCATCTCTGCGGCGTCCCCGTCATAGTTTTTGGAGGGTTCAAAGGGCTTAAATGGAGCCTAAGTGCGAAAAACTGCATTTTTGCTTCCTGCGTTCAAAATATGATCCAAATTTAGTTCTCGCGAGCTTTAGAAATTAAAAAAATGAACTAGTAGGATAACGGACTTATCAGGCCTAATTATTGCTATTGATGAAGAAAAAAAATCGACTAATTTAACATTTATAACACACTTTTTACACCAAAATTTTGTTAATTTGTCATTAGTCGGTCATTATGTTTTAAACAACTGCTGATATTGACTAAAGACCCAGTATGAAAGTTATAAAGCATACTTTTAGCTTTACATTGCTACATTGCCCATGTCTATGCGGGAAACGGTTACCGAATAACGGTCCCAAAGCATAACCGCTGTTGGAAAGGCACCCGATCGCGTTTCTAGGTGACAGTGCTCGGCCTGTCGGAGCAGGCCAACAATACTCGAAACAATTAATTCAGCTTCTAAACAGTCTTGAAGTTTCAGTAAATGTGGCGGAAGTCCACAGGTACGAAGTTTCAGCACTTCGTGAAAAACGTCCAATCCCGAATGCTGGAGCGTTCACGCAGTTTTGCTTTGACAACGCTGACTTTAACATAAGGACATTGGACGGGCGAAACACATTTCACTGCATGGGAGGCATCAAGTGCACAGGTCCAGCGCCTGACAGTGAAATATCTCCACTCCCACGTACACGAGAAGTTCCTAATGCTGGTGTGATTGCGGCGATGGGAAAGTTCAACATTTCGTGGTATCGGAAGCCCTTTTCCCCTGGTTCAAAGTACGTCAAGATTAAGGAGTTAACTGTGGAAGCCCCAAACTCTGTGGCTATTGCGTCGATGATGGACTCCTTGTGGTTATCTGGACGGTGGTCAGGTATTAATTTACCCGCTTCGTGGAACGGCTTTATGGAGACGTCACTGTCTGCTCATGCTCAACCAGCTCCCCAGACGACGTCAGTTGATGCACTGCCGTTCATTAACTTGGAACCGAGCAATTCATCAACTATATATTCCGCGTTGAAGTTTGCCGCAAGAGAGTACGCGGAACTGAAACAAAGCACTTGTTTCGTAACATTTGACCAGCCCCTATACGCGAAAGCTGCAGAGCGCATTGGACACACTTCAGAGGAACTAAAAAACGTGGTTGTTCGTCTAGGCGGATTTCACCTTCTAATGTCGTTTCTTGGGGCAATCGGCTACGTGATGAATGGAAGCAGTTTGGAGGAGCTCTGGGCGGAAATATACGCTAAATCGTCAGTGACTCACGTGATGTAATTAGCTTCGACGAAGATTGATAGAAGAGTAATTTTATGGATCCAAGAATTTTTGACGGGTCGTTCCCAGAAAGTGAAAGTTGAAGGCGATTCTTGGATGAAATTACCGTAACGTCGGGTATCCTTCAGGGCAGCGTAATCGGAACTTTGTTATTTTTGGCGTTTATAAATGACTTACCAAATGGGATTCGCAGTGACTGTCGATTGTTTGCGGATGATTGTGTAATATATCGAAAGATACATGACTCACAAGACAATGCAGTACTTCAAGATGACCTGAACCTGATCTATAAGTGGGCGATTGAAAATAAAATGAAAATAAACACAAGAAAATGTAGTCTAATAAAAATAGGGAAAGTGCGAAGGCAAGATTTTCAATATAACATTGGCTCGGAAATACTTGTAGAAGAAGATTCTTGCAAATATTTGGGCGTTCACGTAAGAAATGATATGAAATGAAGTAGTCATATATGATGTGTTGTTTCTAAGGCTTACAAATCCCTGCACTTTGTAATGAGGGTATTAAAACGAAGTAGTACCTCTGCTAAAGAATTAGGATATTTGTCACTTGTAAGACCTATTCTGGAATACGCATCGGCGGTTTGGGATCCATATCAAATAGGGCTTATAAATGAGTTGGAAATGGTACAAAGAAAGGCCGCTAGATTTGTGCTCAGTGACTTTAATCCCAGGAGCAGTGTGAGCCGTATGTTAAAGAAACTTGGGTGGGAATCACTTGAGGCTAGGAGGATGAAATCTAGACTCTGCGCTATGTACAACACGTATACAAATCAACCAGCATGGGGTGAGCTTAGCAAACGTATGGAAAAGCCTACTTACATGGGTAGGAGCGATCACCCTTTCAAAGTTAAGGGCCGACCACAGCGAACAAATTATGGTAAATATTCTTTCGTAAACCGTGCCATTGATAATTGGAACTCTCTACCTGCCGCAGTCTTAGAGTCTTTTCCCAAACATATAGGTGTGTTTAAGAAAAGACTGACTATTTGTGTAAATACTCCAGTTTAATTGTTAGTGTTATGTACAATTATTTATTTGTTATGTATATCTAATTTGCCACCGGGGGACACACCCCAATTGCAAATAAACGAATGAATGAATGTCTGGACACGCATATTCTAGGTAGGCTTGCAATTAGCTCGCTCTTAAAAATGATTACGTTATGCCTTCAATTTTATCAATAACGCGAAACTGTGCAAGTTCTAGGGCCCTCAGAGTGCATTTTCAGACAAAACAGGCTGTCGGGACAATGTTACTCAACATGAACGACGGGCTGAAGGATGACAAGGACGAAATACAGGCGCTTTTTACCGCATTCCAAGAAGGCATCGCCAACGACTTGCTATCATAACCTTGCCTTCAACGTCTCAAAGAGTCGTTTCATGACACATTTTCTTCAATGATTCAAAAATCTCGCACAGGAAAGCTGTGGGTAGAGTACATCAAACAGCAAGCCTTGAAAATATTGAAGGATTCCGCATCTTTACGCGAGGAAATGAAGGTATTCGTCTCTACGGCTCCAGATGAAAAGGCCATAATATCAGCTGGATAGAAGTTCGCCATTTGTCTCTACGATAGTGCCAAATCGGAGTGCAAAAGCCTCGACGAACTTCGGGTAGTGAAATACAGCGGGTATATTTGCAAGTTCAAGAATGGTTAGGATTTTCTTTGGGCCCGACCCAATGGGGATGGAAATCCAACACTCAGCTTTAGTACCTGTGACAACTCATCTTCCAGCTGCTCCAGATCATCTCCTCAATTTGGTGTCCTGCAACTGCAAGAGCTCTTGTGGCAGCCGGTGTGAGTTCTGCTGATACATTCCGATTTAGAATGCTCTTTAAAGTGTGGGCACTGCAGTGGAAAAGCGTGTAGCAACGTCACATTTGATGGCTCAGACGATGAGGAGGACGATCGAGTCCGATGTAAGCTATGTTTTGCAAGTGTTCTTTGTCTAAAGAAAGCTTTTTAAGCTTTGTTTTGTTATTATTTGCATTATGCATATATTATGAATATACGTTTAACTCCTCTCTCTCTGTGGTTAACAGCCGTGAGGCTGATTGGCAGCAGCTCGCCATTCTTCCCGTCTCTCAGTCTTCCTCTTCAGTTCACAGTATGAGCCACAACCCATATCTTTCAGTATTTGATTCATGTACTCCAGTCTGGGTCTTCCTCTACAATTCTTGCCGTCTACTGTTCCCTCGATTATAAGCTTAATCAGTCCATTGTGTCGCTGTATGTGGCCCACGAGGTGATTCCTTCTTCTTTTTAAATATTTAAGGAAGCATCTTCTCTCTCCCACTCTTCTGAAGACTTCCTCATTTGTGATCATTTCTTTCCAACTGATTTTCATAATCCTTCTATAGCACCAGGTTTCAAATGCTAGTAGTCTTTTCCTCTCTCTCTCCTATTGTCCAAGATTCGTTGCCATATAGCGCGACGCTCCATACAAAGGTCTTCAACATTTGTTTCCTCACATCAAGACTTATGTTCCTTGCAGTAAATAGGTTCTTCTTTTTATAGAAAGCGTTCTTGGCTTGGGCAATCCTACTTAATATCTCTCTGCTGCTTCTTCCATCATTCGTTATTTTACTTCCCAGAGAATTAATTCCTAACTGCATTAAACTCGTTTTGTTCTATGCAAACTGTTTCTGCTAGTTTACCTGGATACAAAGGAATACCATCTTAAAAGTTCTTGAGCAAAGATACAAAATGGTGTCAGCCAAGGTGAATAGATGGAGCCCACCAGTGTAAATGGGTGTTCGTTCAGAAAGCGACTGCCACACTTCCACTTTTAGGTAGATTTCATTAGAAAGCTAACTATTGCAATGGGTACCATGTTTCGACTTCCGGAAAATTTCAACATATATTCGCGTTTCACATCCCCTAGACCCCAAAACCACCGTCAGTTCAAAAGTTTATATATAATTTATGTATATATATATCACTTTCTTGTGGACACGATAACTACCGAAATTTTGCACCAATCACTTTGAATTTTTTACAAAATATGTATCTCTTTAAAATCTCGGTCGAGTTCGCTATCGGGAAAAATCGGTCGAAGGGGGTGAAAATGGGGGGCTTTTTTAGAAAAAGTGAAATATCGCTATAACTCTCATAATAGAGCCGGGCAAAAAGCTCTTGAGTTCCGATCGGTCTCGTTGGACGAGAATAAAAAAACGGAAATGCTGGTTCTGGAACTGGTATTACCGATAATGTGGGCTCGATAACGATAATTCTCGACATTATCTCTCGTTCTCGCTTGGGCAATATGGCGCTGCCTGAAGGTACTGAGGCTTGTTGTGTAAGGATTCAATGGAAATTGTTCATTCCGTTGACTGGAGTCTGAGAATTGGAAGAATCCACTCAACTTCAACGATATCATATTAACAGACTGCCTAAGGTATATTGAGCATATCATCCTAATAACATACGGTATGGAAGGAGATTTTGATCGTCAGTCGGTATTTTTTTGTTCATTAAATTTCAGCTAAACAAAATTCTATTTGACGTGTAGGCTACATATTAAGATTTTGCATGTAGTGCCACATTCAAGCACTACCGTATGTAACTTTCTCGTAATAAAACCTGAAAATTCATGCACTCGCTATATTACTAAAGCCCCTGTGATGCAACTGTGTTCTGTCGTATCATTTTTGTAGTAAGATACTGGTAAAGTGGTCGACATAAACAATAAAACGTAACGAAACAAAAATTAAAATCACTTCCCCTACCGAGGATCGAGTCCCGGCCCTTTAATTCATGAGTCCAGCGCGTAACCAATTCACCCACTGAGACTTTTATACAACGAGGGAAAATGTTACAAACATACACAGTGAAAACTTTTGCGTTGGATACCTGACACTCTTTATCTCAAATGCTCCTACCAGTTTGAATAATATTCTCTAGTCGTCGGGCATACGAAAAAATAATGTTTACCTTCAAGAATAAGATTGATTTTATCTTTCGTCATAATGGCTTTGTCATATGCTTAAGCCACCGCCATTACAATTGCGTCCCTACAAACGTGCTCACACGTTGCATCATGGGTAGAGAGAGCAACGATATTACCTTGTGATCGAACGAGACTTTGGAGTATCGGACGAAGTGACATTCCCGCGGTAATGAGTTGTTCTCAGTGCAACTCCCGTCGCACTATTCCCACTCAAACTGTCATATCATCGGCATTTATGGACAAATCAGTGAGGTGTTTGCACTGACATGATTAATATACCGCATGCCACAAACTGATATTGTTTTCAAGCACAATATTAGAGTTTTTAGTAGATGAAATTAGTTGAAACTTTTCAGCGTAAAATTTTCCAAGTGTATTTTCACCATCGCAGTCAATTTTTTCACTATAGTTGCCTCTAATTACAACCAGTTACAAGGTGGAGAAGAAGGTTGAAAGTATTCTTTAAAGCAAATTCCTAGTCAGTAGGGCTAAAAATTCATGAGTCATACACGTGAGATTTTCTTGTAGCTCGTCTCTGCTACGCCAGTTATTTGAGTTTTATTTTACTTTAGGGGCTACAGCATCGTGATCATTATTGTGTTCTTGTGTGTGTCAACTTTGTCTAATAACCTGTGTTATTATGGTGTCCGTAGTAGTGTGTGTATACAGTATTTGTAACTGAGGGTAGGAGTGGTAAGGAGGTGGCAGATGCGAACTCAATTCAATGTGATCTTCCTGGGGTGGATCACTTCATACTGCTTTAAATTTGTCAAATGTAAGAACGAGGAATGGTTTACATTCCGGAGTTATTACAGAAGGCTTTGACTTTATACGTGCAGCGGCTTGAGTGACACGTGCAGCGGCGTGAGCGAGTCTGCTTTTTCCTTTAAATAGATACTGTCGATAACGCCGAGAAAAAAGGAGTTCCGGTATTATCGAGACTCCCACTCAGTACCGGTATTATCGAGACTTAAGATTCTCGTTCAGCGGAGAGACCTGGCCTTGAGTGCGCTTGGTGGGGGGCGATACTAGCCATGCGGAAACTTACCATCCCGATCGGAACTAGAACAAATTTGCCCGGCTCTATCTCATAATACGTAAAATATCGAGTCCATTCAAAGGTCATACTATGTGTCGGATAAGTGCCAAACATTTATGTTTAAAGAATTTTTTGATAGCACCAATCATTGACCAAAGGGGTTGAAAAAAGTGAGTTTTTCGGGAAACATTAATCATATCTCTCTTAATAGGCACAATATCAAAACCGTACAAAATGGAACATATTCCCCTAATAATTACCTAAAACTTTTGTCTGAAAGAATTTTTGATATGACCCACCATTACGCCAAGGGATGAGATAAAAGGTTTCGGAATTAGAAGAAAATGCCAAGTGCCATCAGAGGTTACCATGACAACGCTTTTAAATTTATGACGGATGAGCTATCAGAGGTTGCCATGACAACTCCATTGCACGAGATGACCATCTGACTCTGTGGGAAGCGGCTTCGGTAACGTAACTGGTAGCATGCTGAACTTCTATGCCCAAGGTCGCGGGTTCAAAGCCGGCCGAAGTCGGCGGATTTTCCATCAGCGCTAAATATCCCTCAGTATGCTTTCCTTCGGAGGGGAAGTTCCAACGTTCGTTGCTGGTTGCAGTGGCATCTAGTAGCCAAGTTCACAGCTAGGTGTCGCTGACAGTAGTATTTGTTAGAAAAATTAGGAACTACTACTTGGAATTGACCGTCTGCAGTCATTACCTGAATTACAGACTAATACAGCCATCACAATTAACACCATTTATCAGACAGATTCTACACACATCCAAAGTACACGGGGCTACATGACCGCGTTGTCGCAGTCCCTAAACTGAGAAACCAACTAACATCTCTGCTGGAAATAAAATTTTGCGTGAAGTAACAGACCGTTTGATAGTTACACATCAGTGTCGAAACCTTGCATAAAGACAGTGTGACCACAAGTATAAAAATGGATTCCAAATGACAAGAAGGTTACCGTCCCCATAAGACAATAAAATGTTTAAAATATGCATAAAATGACGAAAAACAAAGTTAATTAAGCTCCAATTGTAAAATACTTTCTCGCAACAAATGAGGTCTGATCCTTCTACGAAAACCTGCATATTCTGCCTATTTTCGCCTATCCCTTAGTTTACCGGGTGAAATCTACCTCCGCCTTCCGGCGCGCCGAGAGGACTTTTTATATTTGTAACTGTATCTCTGCTGCTGTTTGTCGGATGAACATGGGCAATGTATCGTTTTAAAGCTACACGTGTGATTTACAACTTTTACTTCGGGTCTTTAGTCGCTATCAGCAGATGTTTACACGATAAGTCCCGGCCAATGACAAATTAGCAAAATTTTCGTGAGAAAAGTTGAGCTAAAAATGTTTGAGTACTCATCTGTTTAAATGTATGGCAATAATTACGACCAATAAGAGCGTTATATTTAACGCAGTCCTTCTCTTATTACTATTAAGGCTCATTAGAACTGATTTTGGATCAATATTTTGAACGCAGGAAGCAAAAATGCTGTTTTTGGCACTTAGGCCCCATTTAAGCCCTTTTGAACTCTCCAAACCTATGACGCGGTCGCCGCAGAGATGGGGACTTTTCAGGATTTGTACTAGGGTAATAGGGAACATCTATGCCAAATTTCAGCTTTACATTTTTAGCCTACTTTTCACATTTTGCAAAAATGAGGAAAAAGTAGACTTATGAGATCGATCCGGGAAAATGTGTGTCTGTCTGTCTGTCTGTCTGTGTGTGTGTCCCCCCCCCTATCAACTCCTAAACGGCTGCAGCAATCAAAACCAAATTTAGTATGAGTAAAGATGTGCACCGGAATATCTCACGTCCATATTTGAAAATGATGTCAGTGCTACCTACTGCTGAAAAAACGCACTAGAAAATTGAGCTCCATGTTGGATATCTTGCAAGGTATGCATGGGAGCTATTCCAAAATTGGCACACATGTAGATAATACTATTTCAGTTTAATTTTCAGGAGGCCAACCATGACAGTGTTGCCAAAATAATTTTAATCCTTCTGATAAGTCCAATGTTTAAATGCATATAACTTCTACACTATCAATTGGACTCCAACCAAATTTTGTATGTAATATCTGTACATAAACAGATATGACTGAGCGTATTCTTAAGAGCCACCAGGGCTGCCAACTGTTAATAATTGCTCTCTTTATTTTTTATCCAAATGCAAATATATCAGAAAGTATGCAAGCCAACAGCTTTAAACTATGCACACGTATATTCTGACATTTTTGATTAATTTCGAGTAACTTATATACGTCAGTTCTACCAACATGATTATAAGCCTGCTGATACGACCAATTTTTAAATACATGTAACTTCTATACTATCAGTTGGATTTCAACCAAATTTCGTATGTGCTATGTGTACCATAACAGATATGACTATTAGTATTGTTAAGAGCAATCAGGGCTGCCAACTGTTAATAAATGCTGTCTATATTTATTTTACACTAATATCAATATACCAGAAAGTATGCAAGCCAACAGCTCTATTCTTTGCACATGTATAGCACCTGACATTCTAGATTAATTTGAGTAATTAATACAAGGCAGTGCTGCCATCATGATTCTATGCCAGCTGATATGTCCAATTTTAGAATACATGTAACTTCTATACCAACATATGGATTTCATCCAAAATTGGCACAACAAGATATCATAATATTTCAGATTATTTCTGACCAGCACACGCATGGTATTGTTGGCAACATGCTTTTACGCGTGCTGATAGATCCAGTGTCTAACTGCATGTAACGTCCATTGGACTTCAACCAAATTTTGTATTCTGTACCATAAGAGATTGAACTAAGAATATATTCAGTCGCCAGGGCTGCCAACTGTAGTGCTCTATTAGGCTACATTATACCAGGTATATTTTGAACTAATTAGATATTTCGATATTACCAACTTAATTTCGTCATTATTCTAGATAGGTTCATATACTGTAGAATAATCATTGGCATGAAAAGTAGGCTGTATAGTTCTTCACGGAACTTCTTGTTTTTTTAGGTTAAAACTTAATATGCCTGGGCTAACCGGACTTGATGCAAAAAAGGAGAATTAGTTTCTATGGCCACATAACACACATGAGCTCGCAGAGACTGACCAACCGCATATTTTCCTACTTTGTAGACAAGAAAACCAAGGGACCATGGTTCTCTGAGATCGAAAATGATCTTATAGAAGTAGGGATTTCGCTTGAGGACATTCAAGAACGTCTTCCTCTCCAGAAAAACTTAGAGCACACCAGCGATTCCAAGAAAAGCCCAAACTGAGACCAGGCAAGAAGTGGACAGCTGACAGAAAGGAGGCGCACAGGAAACAGATGAAGGGCTACTGGGAAAAGACGGAAACAGTTGAAGTAATGTGGTCCATATCTGGCCGAAACGAAGATGAAGAATATATTATTATCAAATTAATGTTAAAATGTTAAATGTTCCTTTGTTGGTTTTGTGTTTGTTTTCTGAGTTTTCTTTCGTTTTTTAGATTTACTTTTTTGGTTTTGTGTTTTGTTTTCTACTTTTGCTTTATTTTTGAATCTTGCTTTTTTGATTTTGTTTTGTTTCGATTTTTTGTTTTTGTTTTGGTTTTGTCTTGGTTTTCTGCCTTTGCTTTGTTTTTGAATTTTGCTGTTTTCTTTCTAATTTTGTGCTTGCTTTCTGCTTTTGATTTTGTTTTTGAATTTTGGTTTTTGCTTCGTGTTTCTTGTATTCTGTTTTTGCTTATGTTTTGAATTTTGCTTTCTGCTTTGTGTTTTCTGGTTTCGTGTTTGTTTTCTTATTTTGCTTTTGTTTTCGGATTTTACTTTTTGTTTTTGGTTTTGTGTTTGTTTTCTGATTTTGCTTTGTTTTTCAATTTTGCTTTTTGCTTGGTGTCTTTTTGTTTTCGGTTTTCTGATTGTTTTCTGCTTTTGCTTTTTGCTTTCTGATTTGGTCATGTGTTTGTTTTTGTTTTTTACGGGGAGCAAAATAAGACAACCAATAATCTCGATAGCTTTTGATACGATTTATTTGCATCTCTCAAAAGCTCGGAAATGAATAGTTTAGGTAACTCTAAGTATTTTACACAAATAAAGATAAATGTTCTCAAATTATAAACGTACATAATCCGATCGTTTGTTATCAATCCAAAAATTGGCTTCTTTTTCAAAATAAAAATGTCAAAAAATTAAGATTTTTAAAATTATTTGGCTCTGGGGGAGAATGATCCCCCTAATCACCCCCCATAATTACGCCACTGCCTTCATCTCTTCTCGTCAAACGTGTGTCCTCTTTAAACAAAAACAAACAAACAGAGAAAAGCTGTCAAACACTACACATTATTTATGAGCTCCATTTTTGCATACAACTCATCCGAGATAATTCCATATTTCATAATGAATAATGCATGCAAGGCTATTTCATTACGGGTAATGACATTCACTTGTTTTTTTAAATAATGAAGTACATTACCAAGCTTCCAATATTGTTATGATAAATTACACAAGTGGAGCAATTGATAGAGGTTTTGTGAATAGGGCATTGCACGAGATTCAATATTTTGGGCGTGTTGTTAACAGAATGAGCGTAAAACAGTTCACATCGAAGATATTTTCAAATCTAATTTTGTATTATTGAGAAGGAAACATGGCGGACGTGAATCTCTCGATCTCTATGTAACTTTATAAAGGGTGGGAGGAATTTAACCCTTTAAAAGTTAGTGGTCTGTATATTAAACACCTGCTATGTCAAAGAAGCTGATGGTTGAATCTTTCAGCCATTATGTCAACGAATTTTCTTTTGAAAGTGTTAATATTTCATAAAAACATTTTTTTCTGTCTTCTTGACCTGAGATGCTTGATATATATATTTTTTTAACAAAATCAACTAAGTTAAAACGTAAATAATAAAATATGAAACAAATTAAAATTGAAAATAAATAAATTGTAAAAATTAATACGCTTATACAATTATAATTAAAATAAAATAAGCTTATAATAGTACATTATGCAACGAGCCTATAATGGCAATAATTAAGACACGAGTATGTTTATAAAACGAGCGTAAGCGAGTGTCTTAATTACCATTATAGGCGAGTTGCATACGACTGTTTATGTTCGACGATAATTATAACTTTATTATATGTTTTAACATAAATATTCAAAAATATCTGTGGGGTTCAGTTAATTCAGTTAGTGAACAGGGCGCGCTGGCTTTGCTGACTGAACAGAGCGCATGCGTGGGTCAAGGCACTCCAACAGCAGAGACCATTCTCTTTGCTTGCCAACACAGAAATAATATGTTTGATTTTGAGCGCATGCGCGAAGGTATCCTTACCTAATTGGTCACACAACTGTTTCCTGAGCTCTGATTGGTGGGAGAAACTGTTTCATAATGAAAAATAGTGTTATAATGAGCCTCATTGTGATACAGTTTTCTGACACATAATGTTCACATTTCGACTTCGTCGAATATAAAATAGAATTATAATTTGTGGCCTGTTATAGAAGTTATAATATGGATAAGAACATTTCCATGCAGAATTTTTGTAATACTATTGTTTTGCTTTTATTTGAGTAATTTAAAAGGTATCAAAATTCTGTTGCACAGGATTCTAAGTTGAGCCTTTTTAAATCTGTGATAAAATTATCAGTAACAAGAAGTTCCGTGACGAACTAAACAGCCTACTTTTCTTAAAATTTAAGATTCATGCCAATGATTAATCTATATGGATTTATCTAGAATAATGACGAAATTTAGTTTGTAATATCGGAACTTCTAATTAGTTAGAAATACTGTATACCTTGCATAATGTAGCCTAATAGAGCACTACATTTGGCAGCCCTGGTGATTAAATATATTCTTAGTTCCATCTCTTAGGGTACAGAATACATAATTTGGTTGAAGTCCAATAGATAGCATGGACGTTACATGCAGTTAAACATTGGATCTAACAGCGTGCGTAAAATGATGTTGGCAACAATGTCATGCATGCATTGGTCAGAAATAATCTGAAATAATATGATCTATTGTTGTGCCAATTTTGAATGAAATTCATTAGTTAGTATAGAAGTTACATGCATTTTAAAATTGGACCTATCAGCAGGCTTAGAATCACGTTGGCAGCACTGACGTATGTATATTAGTTACTCCAAATTAATCTAGAATGCCAGGTAATATACGTGTGCAAAGTATAGAGCAATTGGCTTGCATACTTTCTAATATATTGATATTAGGGTAACAAAATAGAGACAGCATTTATTAACAATTGGCAGCCCTGGATGCTCTTAAGAATACTTATAGTCATATCTGCTATGGTACGCATAGCACATAAGAAATGTGGTTGAAATCCAAATGATGGTAGAGAAGTTACATGTATTTAAAGTTGGACTTCTCAGCAGGCTTAGAATCATGTTAGTAGCACTGACGTATATAAGTTACCCCAAATTAATATAGAATATCAGGTACTATCCGTGTGCATAGTTTAAATCTGTCGGCTCTCATTCTTTCTGATATATTGGTATTTGGATAAAAGAAATTGAGAGCATTTATTAACAATTGGCAGCCCTGGCGGCTCTTAAGAATACGCTCAGTTATATCAGTTTATGTACACATAGCACATACGAAATTTGGCTGAATTCCAAATAACAGTGTAGAAGTTATATGCATTTAAAAATTGGACCTATCAACCGTCTTAGAATTATTTTGGCAACACTGTCATGTATGGCCTCCCGGAAATTAAACTGAAATATTATTATCTATACGTGTGCCAATTTTGAAATAGCTCCCATGCATACCTTCCAAGATATCCAACATGGAGCTCAAATTTCAATGGTGATTTTTCAGCAGTTGGTAGCACTGACATCATTTTCATATACGGCATTGAGATATTCAGATATACATCTTTACTCCTACCAAATTATGTTTCGATTGCTGCGGCCGTGTAGGAGTTGATAGGGGGGGGGGGGGGGCACAGACAGACAGACAGACAGACAGACACACATTTGCCCGGATCGATCTCATAAGTCTACCTTGTCCTCATTTTTGCAAAATGTAAAAAGTAGGCTAAAAATATCCAATAGTTCTGCAGAAAATGCACCTTAAAAATTTCAAGATGTGTAATATATTTATTTTTATGTATTAAGATTCTGTGATCATATTGGGTTACAAATGCAATGCAATATCAAGCAGCATGTTGATATTAACCATACAAAATATGAACTAAATATCTCCTAAACTGTAGAAGTTATGGAAATGTATCTACGGCCATGTTTTTACCTACGTCCTCCCTTAAACATACAGATTAAAAAGATAACACAAAATAAAATTAATAAATTAAAATGTGGCTTAATTAATTAATTTTAAATAAATACAAAAATATATTTAATAGTAGTTCTGCCCTATGCAGAGTTAACTGGACAGCCGGGGACATATTATCCCCTAGGTCAGGACTCACAGTGGTCCTTTTAGGGTATCTGGCCGTGCAAAATACCTTTGCATATAGAAATGGTCTATAAACCTTCAAATAACGGTTGAAAATTATGTAAAACAATTTCCTTATTCTCATTTTTAAGAATTTAAGTTTGACTGTCGCCCCGGAGGTCCAGGTTCGATCCCCGGCTCTGCTAAGAAATTTTAATTCTGGTGTGAGGGCTGGTACGGGGTTAACTAAGCTTCCTGAGGCAAATCTGCGAAGAGGAGGATTCGATTCCCATCCCAACCATCCTGGAAGTGGTTTTCCGTGGTTTCCCCCACTTCTACTCCAGGCAAATGCTGAGATGGTTCCTAACTTAAGGTCACGGCTGCCGTCTTCCCAATCCTATCTCAAATGTACAAATAGTAGTACAGGCATCACAATAACACAGGTTATCACATAAATTACACAGACACACCCAAAATACATGGGACTATACGCGCATGATGTCGCAGCCCCTAAAATAAGCAACAACAACAACAATAATTGAGGTTAAACTTGTCTTATTAGCCTAATAATAATAATAAAAATAATAATATTTTTCAACTGGATTAGGATTTTCCTTAACGCCGCTAAACTGGGAGAAAATTCTGCATTTTTTTTTTTCAATAAGTTCAGTGCTGTCTCTCCTTCCTTCTAAGCATATACTCACTTTTGAGTAACGCTAACGCTAGCTCCTCCCTGCTGAGTTTTTGTATTAAAGGTCGCAATTTCCTTCGTTTCGAAAATTCACTCCACTCCACGAGTGATTGGGAAGGACGACCCACATTACTGTATTCCCTCTCCATGTTCCCTTCCAGGCTATTCTCATTTTGTGACACACTTTCTTAAGATCCTGCTATTGGCAACCCACGTTTTTCTTAACTGCGTGGAAAATGAATAAGATTTTTTTCTAACATTATCCTTAACATACTGTCCAAGGGATTCAGATCGCTGTTTTCTATTTGATAGGTTCAAATCCTTTCGCTTTTCCACTTACATGGCGCCAAGCGTCGTAAAGATTGTTCCACGAAAATCCTTACGACAACACTAAAACGAGAGCAAAAGGCAAAGTTGCAAAAAGTTGCAAATAATTTTTACACAGAAAACAAAATAGGGTGTAGGCTATAGGCTAATGGAAAGAAATTTACCAATGGTTGACAATTGTGAATTTCCTGGTCTGAAAACCCATTACAGAAGAATTATTTTATAACAAAAATTCACTATTTTCAAACGTTTATCTCATAAACACAGCGATTTTTATAGGATTTTGCAAATTTCATAAAGAAAGATCATATCATAGTCTGACATATCCACTGACAAACGATGAAGATAGCTGAACTAATAAGTCTTTACAAGCACAAGATTCAAACATAAATAATCAGCTTTGCTTCCAGCTGTGGGTGCTATAAGAAACGTCCTACTTCAGCGGTATTTCACATTCCAGGGGGGTGAAAAAATAAGACATATAAGTACAGTGCTGATACTAAAAATGTCATACAACATGAAAATACAAGACATTTATTTTTTACATTTTGAGTGCCCAGAGCGTGCAAAAGGACCACTGTGGGACGTGCCGAAATACAAGAAAACGTATAATAAAGGTGCATGGTTTAGCGGGAAAAATTGTTTAGTGACTTTTTTTAAAGCATATCTAGCAGGCGAATCGTTGATCCTACGACTTTGGGACTGCACCATGCTGTGCAGCATAAAAAAACGAAGAAATAATTGTCTTGATTGGATCTGCATAGGACGAGTGGTTCTCAAACAATTGCATGTTACGACAATCATTTTCGGGAAGGCTATTTGCCATGTCCAGGCTGGCAACATCACATCAGCTGTCGCGTCTTTCCCCTCCACCTGCAAGGTCTACCCCGGTTAATACCGTCTGTTTTGTCAGTCCAGTGGCACTTCCTCGATCCGGTCTTGTACACAGTAGCAAGCAGTGACGTACTTTTGCTCCTGTTTTCTCTTAAACCACGCCCCTTTTACTGTACGTTTTTTACGTCTTTCGGTGTTTCCTGGCCTGGAGAGTCGTATGTTCTCAGATAACAGATCTGACTCCACCTACGCTGAATAGGTTATAATTATGTTGGTTGAATCTAAATTTGTCAGTGCACATTTTCTCAAAGAAAATTGAATTTTTATTTTCCGTATATTCTTGTTTATTGTTATAATTCTTTCTTTATTCGTGTCAGAAATATCAATATGAATATTGAATATTGAATACAGAATATCTACATTTCTATTTTCTTTATTATGAGTGGTAAATGAAAAGTCATATTTTTCTGTGCTGTAGTTAAAATTTTCTTATTTGTATTTCTTTTAATTCCTCTCTGATTTCATTTAACCATCGGGATCCAGTTGTTGTGTTTTCTGAAGCATGATTGTACTGTACTAGTTGTTTTAGAAGACGTGAATTTGGCTTTCTCATAATGAGCCCAAAGAATCCTAGTCTTTTCTTTCGCATGGTATCAGTACAGTAATGGGTTCTAGGTTGTTATAGACAATATTTTTAGGTATTATTCGCCATTGCCCATCTTCTTTATAACTTTTATTGATACATGTTCTTCCAATTCACCCTTCGATCCTCTGTAATCTGTCGGTTTTAGAATGTTCATTTAGATGGAATAATGTTTCTCCTGCGTGTTTTTTTATGACTGTATTGTAATGTTTAATTTTTGCATTAATTGATAAGCATTTATTTTTGTAAGTTTCCCATGAGTCGCCTCCGTAGCATAGCGGTCAGCATGGTTAGCTGCCGCCCCGGAAGTCCTGGGTTCGATTCCCGGCTCTGCCACGAAATTTGAAAAGTGGTGTGAGGACTGGAACGGGGTCTACTTAGCCTCGGGTGGCCAAAATGAGTAGAAGGGGTTCGATTCCCACCTCAGCCTTCCTCGAAGTGGTTTTCCGTGGTTTCCCACTTCGTCTTCGGGCAAATGCCGGGATGGTTCCTACTGTAAGGCCACGGCCGCCTCCTTCCCATTTCCTTGCCTAACCGTCCCACTCTTCCCATCCCTTCATCAGGCCCCCTGTTCGCTTTGCAGGTGAGGCCGCCTGGGCGTAGTGTAGGCCACACACCCCAGTTGTATCCCTTACTCAGAGTCTCAAGCTCCAGGACACTGCCCTCAGTGGTGGTAGAGGTGAAATCCCTCGCTTAGTCCGTGGGAAAAGCCAACCCTGGAGGGTAAAACGATAGCGGAAAAAAAAAGGTTCCCATGTTAATTTTTGTGCCCTAGATATTTTGTTTGTTCTTATTGGTATAGTAATAATTATTAGATTTATTTATTTATTTATTTATTTAGTTATATTAATTTTCGGTCATTTCATATTTAGGTATCCACTTATAAATTTCTAATTGAATTATACATTTGTATATTTTAATCTGTGTTAAGAGGGGCAGATAACCTCACTGCTCCGCCCCTTTAAACCTCAATAACTAACTAACATGTTGCTTGGTTCACAAAGAAAACATATGAACGTATTTCGTCCTAAAACTCTAGCCTACAATGGCCGATGATGAGCCCAAATACAGTGTGTCCGCAAAGTCTCTCCGCAGTGGCGAGCTACACGGGTCTGTTGGGGTTTGATGGTATCTTCTGGTTTATTTCAAGGGTAGATAATTTTATACCATCAAAATTTTACATCTTTCGCCAATATATCAACAACATCGTAGGAACATCATAATTGACAAGTATGTGTCATCTGAAAATTTTAAGGTTAGACCACATTAATGTGCTACAGACTGCCGTATCCATTAAGGTTGATTTGTAGTCATATTACGTCCGATAATATTAAACCACACTGAAGATCATGATACAACTGGAATATACATCATACAGCAGCGACGTCGGATTCACTATAATCGAACCATATTTATTAACAAGCAGTCCTTAAAGGTACATTTATATTAATTCTATTCTTGTTTATTCATATGTTTTTTTAATTCTTTTTATGAGCTTTCTTTTTATTTAAATTTCTAATAGTGTTTTGTAAGGATATCATTTTTCTCTTTTATCTTTGTAAACTTAGTTTTAAGATAATTGTAATTCAATCTGCGCTAACGAAGGTGTCATTGAACACCGAAACATGTAAGTACAGTGAGTTTGTTTCATAAGTGACGGGGACCCTCGCTTGCCCGCTCGCCCGCGTTGCGCGTCTGTCTCCCGCCAGGCACTTTGCCGTTATGCGGCGCTCGCGCGATACTGAGTCATTGAGTATAGGAATTTGTACTTAAATTTGTACTTTAATGTGATCCTTGACCAATTCTTTGACGAACTGACTTACGGAGAGCGATTGTCAACTTATTTTCAACAAGATTCTGCCACTGCTCACACTGCCGAAGCATCCATGACAGAATTGCGTCGCATTTTCGCTACTAGGATTATAAGTCGGAACGTGTGTCCCCCATGATCCCAGACTTATCACCATGTGCCTTTTATCTGTGGGGGACGCTTAAAAATAGAGTGTATGCGAGAAACTCTCACACTATAAATGAGCTTAAAGGCTATATTACAGCTGAAATACAGTCAATCGGTGCTGAGGATCTTCAGAAAGTAAATGACAATTTCATAAAGAGGGCCAGCGATGTGTAGCAGTGAATGGCAAACATTTTCAGCACCAGCTGTGAACTAGGTAAGTACAAATTCCTATACTCAATAACGCAGTGCCGCGCGAGCGCCGCATAACGGCAAAGTGCCTGACGGGAGACAGACGCGCAACGCGGACGAGCGGGCAAGCGAGGGTCCCCGTCGCATATAAAACAAACTCTCGGTATAAGCGGTAATTAAACCACATTCTTTAGTGTTTGACTAGGCGGTTTTAATAAGATAGTACTATCAGTCAACACGGATATTAATTATTACCATTGTCATAATAGTTAATGTTTACGCATTTTATTTTATAATAGCCTATATCTTTCCCTTTCAAAATCAGGTGTTGTACAGTTTGAGAGAATCCACAAAAGCATGTATAGTCATTTAGAATATTGATTTGAAATCGCTCGAAGTATGACGTGAATTTCCCATGTTCAGATAAAAATTGAGTGAGCACAACGTTCGGAACTAGTATTTTACTTTGAAATCGATGCTGAATCTCAGGAAAAAGATATTTCTCTAGTAACGGAGAAGTGGGTGATTCGAAAAGAAGAAGAAGAATATTAGGTGAAATATGTAATATTACATTTAAAAAAATACCGGTATGTAATATTAATGTAATGTAATTTTTTGTATAAATGATAATATTACACATGATATCACTTGATACCGCATTTTATTCATTATATTTTTGCAAACTAGTGTGTGGTACAATAATTAATTAAGCATGTCCATATTACAGCAAATGTAAATAAATTCCATTATTATGTCTGAGAAAATGCGTACGAACTCAAGAGTATATATTGTGAGGGGCACTTTTTGTTTGCGGTGTGGGAGGAATTATAGCAGCCTTTCTGAACAACAGGTTGAGTCTCAGGCACTCACTGGACAACTGAAATAACCTAAAGTCTCCGGCAGTATGTGACGTGCATTCCCATCCCCTTATATGCACTAATATCTTTCTTGCAATTCTTCCCTGGCCCCTTCTCAGCAGCTTATGAATTGCTTGGGAAATCCGTTTGATGTTTACCTGAGTTTCTAGTGAGCGAATATTGTCATACTGACTGTTTTGAATTACCGTATAAAAATACATTTTTTTACATTAAAAGACATAATAGGCCTATGTAATTTTACATTTAAAAAGTAAAAGTTCCGGTATGTAAAGCAAATCTCATTATCATCAAGTTTGTAAAATAAAGAGACAGGATAGCCTATGTATTTTTACATTTAAAAAATAAAAATGTGTAAAAAAGTGTCATTATGATCAAATATGTAAAATATGTAAATAAGTGATTATATGTGATTATATGGAAGCTACTGAGGTATGGGTGGTGCTTAGTAATGACATTCAGGGCACAGTCAGTGCCTGTGGATGCTGTGAAAGGTTCTACTCATAGAGTTAGTACTGCTGTTTTGACTCAGTGAGGAAAGCAATGGTAAACTACCTCACTCCTCATATTGCTTAGTACGCCTCAACATAGCGCTACCTTGGGTTTTTGTGGGTATCTACCCATATAACCTAACGGTGGTACCTTTTGAGGATCCAACCAGCTTTCGGGCTGACTACCAAACAGACAGATGTAAAATATGTAACAATAAATAGTACATTATGCAACGAGCCTATAAAGGCTAAAATTAAGACACGAGTATTTTTATAAAACGAGCGTATGCGAGTTTTATAATTTCCATACGAGTGTCTTAATTACCATTATAGGCGAGTTGCATACGACTGTTTATGTTCGACGATAATTATAACTTTATTATATGTTTTAACATAAATATTCATAAATATCTGTTCAGTCACTAGAATGTTGTGATCGGGTGCTGCGGTGGGTAGTATATCAGTTTTTCTAAGCTCTCTGGATAACCGACGCATGCGCTCTGTGTGCTTCAATACCATATGTTCAGATCAAGACCAACTACATGGCCTTGTTCAGATTGTGCACCAGTATTCAGTAAAACTGTCACTGAAGTCGTGTCAAAACCAAGCGCTGTGTAGAAATTGGTTTTGGGGATATTAAGGTACAGTGCTATTTCTTGTCTCATATTCGCCAGTTTATTTACGCGAACATATGGACGGTGCGTATTCCATGTCGGTAATTTATTATCGTTCGATGTTGTGTTTATGTCCGACATGTTGGATTTTGAGCGCATGCGCGAAGGTATCGTTACCTAATTGGTCAATGAACGAGCTCTGATGGCTGGAGAAACTGTATCGTAATGAAAAACGGTGTTATAATGACCATCATTATGATACAATTTCCTGACACATAATAGTGAGGGTCAACATAAATGTAATTATATGATAGCTAAGGTTCTAATTCATGGACATTCATCATTTTTAGTTATGTATAAGTAAAGGTAAAGAGTATGTATTTACATCAAAATCCTAGACCTACTCATTAACCGCTAAATTACCTCTCTCATTTCCCTTTTCGTTAATCTTTCAGGCCTTATTTCACAAACCTCTGTTTTAAGATTCTCCTGTTACTACACATCATAATGCTATAATTTAAGAGAATGTCTGCTATCTCCTGTTGGTTAAAACTGCACATTAAAGTGAATAACACAGATAATCACGTAGAGAGTGGCTCAAGTGTTATGGAAGCCATCTATCAATGGGCGTGACTTGGATCCCTGAGGAACTCCATTACCTAATTAAATGATAACGTGTAATTGATTGACCTGTGTGTGTGTGTGTCTGTACTGCCATAAAGGTTTCTCTCCGAGAAGGGAAGAAGTTCGTGCAGGCGCACTCTTAAAAGAACGGGGCAATAAACCAGAGACGGTCGTGAATCTTTCGCCTTGCCTTCCTGCTTTATTGAGTTAACAGACCTAAATGCTAAATTATTGGGGGGAAACTGTATCCTTTCCCCCCGAGTTCTTGATACAGGGAAGTAACTGAAGAACACGCTATTTTTTTTAAATCTTGAGGCTCGTAATCTTTGAGACGTGGTTAATTACCACGGGGCTATAAGCTGAGCATTACTGTACATTTGCTTTCTCTCTCGTTAGTTGATCACATCTTTTGGATACCCCAGGGGCTCATATCTAGTGGGACGTGGGTTGGCGACCACGGGACTCCAGCTGAGTCCGGCATTGCTTCCACTTACTTGTGCCGGGGTCCTCTCTGTCTTCTTTCCTGTCGACCTCTCTTGGTCAACTCTTCTTCTTTTCCGACCTCGAAGGTATTAGGATATCCGAGGACTAAGGAGTCTTTTCCTTTCCCGCCTTCATTGGCCATTCTCTCATTTTTCCTGATCCCTCATTCTTCGTGGGACCAGCCTTCTTTTCATTAAAGTTCCTTTTCTCTTTAAGATTCCTGCCCTGTTTTTGAATTACATTTTGTTTTGTAAGTTTTTTCAATCTACATTGCACTTTGTAAGTATTTTCGATCTAAACTCCATTTTGTAAGTATTTTCAATCTCAATTGAATTTTGTAAGGGGCGTGGTGGCTCAGCGGTCTAGCTGTATGCCTCTCACCAAGGCGGTCCGGGTTCGATTCCCGGTCAATGCATGGGAGATTTTCGAAGTGAAATGCCATGTCCTGTGGTTCGGATTCCACGTAAAAAGGAGGTCCCGTGGCTCATAATCACAAGATTCACGGTCACGTAAAACTACAATCTTCCTTCCTTCCTTCATTTTGTAAGTACAGTATTTTGAATCGCGGGCTTCCACATATTGTGAGTATTTTGAATCTACGATACATTTTGTAAGCATTCTCAAATTCAATTGCATTTTGTAAGTATTTTGAGTTTAAATTGCACTTTGTGAGTATTTTGAATCTGAACCGGCCTTTTTCAATCTCACTTGCAATGTGTATTTGAAGAACCTCGATAGCATTTTGTACGTATTTTCAATTTCAATTGCATTTTGTAAATATTTTGAATTTCAATTGCATTTTGTTGAGTATTTCGAATCTACATTGGATTTTTGTAAGTAATTTGAACCTAAACTTCATTTTGTGCGTATTTTTCAATCTAAATCCCATTATGAGTATTTTCCTTCTAAATTACCTTTACCTGTATTTCCATTCTTCATCTTGTGAGCCATTTCAATCTGAGTTCCATTTTGTAAGTATTTTCAGTCCAGCTTGATTCTCGTTATGGTTTCCATTTCAATGTCATTTTTGCTATCACCCAGACCATCAGGGGCCGATAACCTAGATGTTAGACCCCTTAAAACAACAATTATCATCGTCATCATCATCATCATCATCACACCTTTTGGAGTGATGTTAAAAATTCGCATTAATACAATTTTAACATTATTTGTTACAAGAGTTTAGTGCTTTTCAGTCGGTCAACACGAATTTACCCAAAAGAGCTGGGTTATGCCCTAATCCTGAAATAAATTACATGAGATTAATAAATACACTAGGATGACCAGTTTCGATCGTCAAGCGATCATCATCAGATCCATTACACTTGGGATATAAAATCTATGTTTGAAAATATAGGTGAAAATATTTACAATATGTACAATTATTTAGTTGAAGTATTGGTACTGTCGGTGTACGCTAAATGCAGTATATATGATGTTAGGTGAATTGTCAAATGGTGATAGATATCCGGAATTTGTATATTTGGAGAGATTATATGGTTGTAAACAAGTAGTTCCGTGAAGAACTATACAGCCTATTTTCATATATCCTACTTATGTTAATTGCCACTATCAACATACCAAATTTCAGTTTGATTGCTGTAATAGATTCGTAGATATTGAGAACCGACTAAATATTTCGGATGGTCGCCATGTTGGATTTTATATATGTAGGTCCTAGAGTTATGTACTGTTACATGAAGATTATTGTGTACGTGTAGAATTCAAACTTCAATCGCATGATTAGGACACAAGAAGTAACAACGAGATTTTAAAATTTCGCACAGCTGCCATCTTGTGGTTATTGAAACAATTGAAATAAATTAGATGCCAGTGAATTAAAATTCGTATAAGGATTTACTGTACCAAGTTTCACTGCACTCGGATAGTTAAATTGCGAGAAACGTCCATGTGAATATTTATATTTCGCGTCGTCCACCACGTTGGATTTGTGATCACCAGGTTATTGAAAGTCCTATAGATCAGTTTGATTGCTATAATAGATTCGTAGATATTCAGAGCCGTCTAAATATTTCGGAAGGTCGCCATGTTGGATTGTTAAATGTATAGGCCAGAGAGTCATGTACCATTAAAGGAAAATTATTGCGGAGGTTCATTATTCAAACTTCCACTTCGATCGCATGATTACGACACATGAAATAAAAACTTAATTTTAAAATGTGCTCAGCCGCCATGTTGAGGTTATGTAAACAATTAAACTAAATTAGATACCAGTGCATTACAATGTGTATAAACATTTCCTGTACCAAGTTTCATTGCGTTAAGAACTTTAAATCGCGAGAAAGGTCTCTTTAAAATTTTCAAATTCGCTTGGCCGCCATGTTCATTTTGTAGTTAACCGGTTTCTGAAATTCTTATAGATAATCGTCCAGAAGTGCCCTTTATCTCCGTACAAAATTTCAGGGTGATACCGATAATAGTTTTCAGAGATATAGAATGCCGGCGAAATATTTCGCACAGCCGCCATCTTGTGGTTATGTAAACAATTGAACGAAGTTGGATGTCGGTGCATTACAATATGTATAAACATATACTGTACCAAGTTTTATTGCGTTTGGTTGGTTAAATCGCGAGAAACGTCTATTTAAAAGTCGTAACTTCGCTTGGCCGCCATGTTGGTTTGGTAGTTACCAGTTTTTCAAAAGTCACATAGGTGAGCTTCTAGTAGTTCCCTTTATCACCGTAAAAAATCCAGGGTGATATCGGTAATAATTTCGGAGATATTGAATGCTGGTGAAATACTTCGCACAGCCGCCATGTTGGATTGGTGAGACTTAACAAAATTTGAAGGGCATGGTCGGGGTCGTCCGGAATAGTTCTATGAACTTACCGAGTTTCATTGAAATCTCTCCAGCCGTTTAGACGTGAATAGGGGGACACCCACCATCACACACGCACACACATACGGACAAAAGGAGATCTCATAAGCCTATTTTTTTTTCAAAATTGAAAATAGGCTAAAAATCAACTATGGTTAAACTGTAATATTACAGGCTACAACTTATCTGGTTGTCTTCCTACTGGAGCTACGCGCAGTTTAGTGTTCACTGTTACTCCAGGTGTGGTCGACTGAGGTGGGCTGTTATCTCAACGACACGGGTTTTTCCTTTTTCCCCCCTGTTCATACATGCAGTGCGGAGTCAGTGCGATGTGTTTATGTGGGGTGTTGCCAACCTTGATAAGATGTATGTTATTGAATGAGTTGGGTCCACATCTATTAAAGACCGTGGATCATTCCCCACCACGCGTGGACCATAAGCCATTCAAACTAAGCGCTGTCCGGTCTTTTGGGGACTTCCCGGCACCTTTAATACTGACGCGAATAAGGAGCTTTGGTTTATTGCAGAAGAAAAGTACATCGTACACCTGATCCAGATAACATTTACCTAATAAAACCCCCTAAATCCCCCCCCCCCTTTTTTTTTATCTAGCTTGGCTGTATCGCTAAGTTGTGTCTTGTTTTCGACAGGGTGTGTTTTTTGGTAGAGTGAAGAGGGGTGAGCTCTCCATAAACGTGTGTTTATTTAGATTGTTGGGATTGTTTCGTTTGGCTAGGTGTATCTCGATTGCTTCCTTTATGTCGAGAGCTCTGTCTTTCGATTCGTGATGAATTATTTTTAGGTCCGTCTCGATGTTAGTAAAGCTGTGCCCCGCGTTACACATATGTTTGCATACGGCTGAATGTGTTCCGTATCTTATCGCATTCCTATGTTCATTATAACGTGTGTCTACTCGTCTTCCACTCTGTCCGATGTAATTAGCATGACAACCAGTGTCTTGGCACGTTTTAGAATATACCCCTGACTTTGAATACGGGTCATGTTTATTTAGATTACTATTTTGTAGGTGCCTACCGGTTGTGTTTTTCGTTGTGAATGCTATTTTTATGCCTTGCTTTTTGAATAGATTAGTGATTTTATATGTATTAGCATTCACATAGTTGAAACGCGCATTTTTTTTTCTCATTTCTGTCCGGTTTGGGAATTGTTTTATCTTTATTTTTATGTTTGGCTTTAATTTTGTTTATTTTGCTTGGCGGGAAATTGTTTTCCTTTGCTATTTGCTTGATGGTTCTTATTTTCTTATTATATTTGTCTTTTGACATGGGTATGTTTAAAGCCCTGTGCACATTGAATTGAACCCCGCTAATTTGTGCGTACTGGGGTGATTAGACTGATTGTCGATTGCATGCGAGTTTTGTGTGGCTTTCCGGAATGTGGAATATGAAAGCTCGTTGTCTTTACGTTCAATAGTTATGTCGAGATAAGTCATTCACCAATATTCCTATTATTGAAGCAAGCAACACTATCGAAAACAACTTAAAATCCAACAATACGGCAAAAGAAACTGAAGAGATTGTGAGATTACTGAGGGTCATTCTTAGCTAAAACGTGTTTCAATTCGACAATAAAATGTACACACAGAGAGAAGGCCTAGCGATGGGATCGCCACTATGCGGGTTAATCGCTGACATCTTCATTAATGCACTAGAAAATGCGTTCTTAGAAAAGACTTCAACAAAGGGAATAGTAATACGGAAAAGGTACGTAGATGATGTAATATGCATCTACGATACTGAACTAACAAGCGAAGTAACAATTCTCCAATCCATTAGTAGCCTACACCACTCAATCAAATTCACTAAGGAATCCGAAACAGACCGAAAAATAAATGATCTCGACATAACTATTGAACGTAGAGACAACGAGTTTTCATATTTCATAATCCGGAAAGCCACACAAACCTCGCATGCAATCGACAATCAGTCTAATCACCCCAGTACGCACAAATTAGCGGGGTTCAATTCAATGGTGCACAGGGCTTTAAACATACCCATGTCAAAAGACAACTATAATAAGGAAATAAGAACCATCAAGAAAATTGCAAAGGAAAACAATTTCCCGCCAAGCAAAATAAACCAAATTATAGCCAAACATAAAAATAAAGATAAAACGATTTTCAAACCGGACAGTAATGAAAAAAAAATGCGCGTTTCAACTATGTGAATGCGAATACATTTAAAATCACTAATCTATTCAAAAAGCAAGGCATAAAAATAGCATTCACAACGAAAAACACAACTGGTAGGCACCTACAAAATAGTAATCTAAATATACATGACCCGTATTCAAAGTCAGGGGTATATTCTATAACGTGCCAAGACACTGGTTGCCAAGCTAATTACATCGGACAGAGTGGAAGACGAGTAGACACACGTTATAATGAACATAGGAATGCGATAAGATACGGAACACATTCAGCCGTATGCGAACATATGTGTGACGCGGGGCAGTGCTTTACTAACATCGAGACGGACCTAAAAATAATTCATCACGAATCGAATAATAATCGAATAATCCTAATAAAGGAAGCAATCGGCATACACCTAGCCAAACGAAACAATCCCAACAATGTAAATGAGCACACGTTTATGGAGAGCTCACCCCTCTTCACTCTACTAAAAAACACACCCTGTCGGAAACAAGACACAACTTAACGATACAGCTAAGCTAGGTAAAAAGGGTGGGGGGTGGATAAGGGGGTTTTAATAGGTAAATGTTATCTGGATCAGGTGTACGATGTACTTTTCTTGGATCAGGTGTACGATGTACTTTTCTTCTGCAATAAACCAAGGCCCGTATTCGCGGCAGTATTAAAGCTGCCGGGACGTCCTCAAAAGACCGGGCAGCGCTTAGTTTGAATGGCTTATGGTCCACGCTTGGCGGGGAACGATCCACGGTCTTTAATAGTTGTAGACCCACCTCATTCAATAACATACATCTTATCTAGGTTGGCAACACCCCACATAAACACATTGCAGTGACTCCGCACCGCACATATGAACAGGGGGGGGGGGGAAACTAGTGTCATTGAGATAACAGTCCATCTCAGTCGACCACACCTGGAGTAACAGTGAACACGAAACTGCGCGTAGCTCCAGTAGGAAGACAACCAGATAAGTAGTAGCCTGTAATATTACTGTTTAACCATAGTTGATTTTTTTTATAACCATATAATCACTCCTAATATACAAACTCCGGATATCTATCACCATTTAGCATTTCTCCTAACATATATACTGCATTTAGCATACACCGACAGTTGCAGTACCGGTACCAATACTGCAACTAAATAATTGTACATTTCAAACATAGATTTTACAGCCTAAGTGTAATGGATCTGATGATGATCGCTTGACGATCGAAACTGGTCATCCTAGTGTATTTATTAATCTCATGTAATTTATTTCAGGATTAGGACATAACCCAGCTCTTTTGGGTACATTCGTGTTGACCGACTGAAAAGCACTAAACTCTTGTTTACTAAGGCAACACTGAAAAAAATGGCTTCAAACCCCACAATTTTCATTGTTCCTTATTTATTTTACGGCCACATTGGAGCAATTGAATCAAACAGACACATTTAAGACAATAACGAGGTATGGTATCTTTCGATGCATCAAATTCTTCTGACAGCCCACGTGTACTTCTTTGCGGATTTTCTTCCAAAACTCTGCGTGTATTCTCAATATCCCATAGTTTTCGTCTCCAGTGTTGAAACGTTGGAATCATCGTTGTGCCACACGCTCCCTAACGACACCCTCCCCTTCCACTTCACATATTCTTCGAGCTATGGCGGCAGCTTTGTAATCTTGTTTCCAGCAGTGCTTTAGAAGGACCCTAACCTACAACTCTGTAAGTTCCATTCGTGGTTGTGTTTCAACAGCAGTCGACTGATTTATTCTCGCTATACGGCCCATTCTTCTGTATGGACTTTCTGCCTGGCATCCCACTACCAAAAGCTTGTCCTGAGTCGAGTTCCTTCCTGGACCCTACAAGATGGTGATGATGATAAATTTTGTTTTAAGGGGCCTAACATCCAGGTTATCGGCCCCTAGGACCCTACAAGAACATCCACTCCAGGTTCCGATCTGCCTAGGAGGGCTTGGGTAACTCTCAATAGGACTCGGACAAACCACGGAGTATGCAATGGAACTTTGTTCAAATGGGGAAAAATTTCGTCTCCTCAGTGTGATTGTGGTGCTCCTAATCAAACCATCCAACACATTACAACTGACTGTCCTCTGAGGGCATATGGAGGGGACTGGATCGACTTCCTGTTGGCGACACCTGACGTGGTCCAATGGATAGACTCATTAGACCTGAGACTGTAAATAGTGTAAATAGTAAAAATAATGTACAGTAGATTTTAAAGTGATTTTCTTTGTACTCTGAAATCTTGTATTGATTACAGTATATTGCCAAACGATAAATAAATAAATAATCCCACTACCGAGGAAAACATGAGGAAGCTAAGTGCAGTCCAACGTCGAGCAGAGCCACTCATTTACAACAGGGTAACAAAGTTTTGACAAAACCACTAATAATAATAATACTATCGTATGGCCTCGGGTGCCTGGTGCAAGCTTTGTTAATTGAAACCCAGAGGGTAGCTTGTATGTCGAATTTCGTCGTTCCTTTGAACGCTATGAAAGTCAAGGACGTTAGATATCTAAACTCCTTGACACTACAGCGCTTTCAAGTAGAGAATGGAGGAACTTTGTGTTGGCGGAAAATCCCGAGATTAATTTTGCCAATGAACACGGCCTACTGAATTCAAATAGGTTCTTTAACATGCCAACAACGTATGACATGAGTATCGTGATTTGTGTCGCCTTCAAAAATCACTTACCATGGCCAGAGGCGAACCTGCAGTCTTGGGGTTGGTAGTCCGACACTATAACCACTCACCCACCGTGGCAAGCTGACAAAACCACTAGCATCCATCAATGTCATATGTGGCCAAATAGATCTCACCTTTCTCCGAAAATCTCTAGCTGGCACCATTAAACTGTCCCCATTTCACCGCCTTCAGCTGTCATATCGCTCAGTCCGTAGAGCACAGGGTGTCACCCTCGTTCCTCCATTCGCTAGGACAACAGATTATCAATCTGGGTTCTACAATCGTTCTTCTCGACTTTGGAATGACCTCCAAAACAATTTTGCCGCAAAGTGAAGGCTCTAAAGGGACTAAAACCCCATGTAAATTGAATGTATAAATAATGTAACTTTGTGAGTGAGTGGAGTGTGTGCGTGCGTGAGCGTGTATATGTGTGTGTGCGTGCCTGTATCTTCCCTTTTATTTATTAATTGTATGATATAGACGTCGTGTTCAGCAGATTATATGTATATAGCAATGTAAAGTTGCTAATTGTATATATGTAACATTTCAGATTTGTACAGATTTAATGAACGGAGATGGGGACACTGCGGTGTATGTGGGGCTTGCCCTTTCTCTATCTGCCGTCCATAAATTGTAGGCACAATTTTTGGTAAATAATAATAATAATAATAATAATAATAATAATAATAATAATAATAATAATAATAATAATAATAATCAATTCCAGTCATAGCCTCCTATAAATAGCGGTTGGTTCGTTCCTTAGTTTACGGGCTGCGACAACGTGGTCCTGTAGCCCCGTGTACTTTGGGTGTGTGTGGAATCTGTCTGATAATCGGTGTTAGTTGTGATGACTGTATTAGTGTGTTATCTATTTTTAATTCAAGCAAGGACTGCAGACAATAATTTCAAGTAGTTCCTACTTTTGCTACCAAATGTTACCGTCCACTACACCTAGCTGTGAACTTGGCTACTACTAGATGCCATAGCAACCAACGCCTGGTGACGAACATTGGAACTTAAGAGCATTAATCAAACCTAACCTACAAACTTTGCTTCACACAAGTTTAGTTAGTGGAAGGTTCTATTACATGCCATAAATCTATGACATGGGCCCGCCGGCTTTACTTCCCCTCCGTAGGAAGGCATACTGAGGGATTTTAACGCTCTTAAAAATCCGACGACTTCAGCCGGGTTTGAACCCGCGACCTTGGGCATGGAAGCTCAGCATGGTACCAACTACGCCACCGAAGCCGACATTGGCATTGGCGAACCAAAGAAAACCAATTACTTACGGCATTACTTATGAGACACCCTATTATTATTATTATTATTATTATTATTATTATTATTATTATTATTATTTTATAGCAATTATAATGAAAATATAAATTAATAATAATAATAATAATAATAAAGAGAAAGATCGGAAGCGACTTACGCAGTGGAAAAGCTCCGTGAGATTGCACAAAAGACCGGATTACATATCTCTTGCGACAAGATCAAATATATGGAGAGAAGGCCAGGAAATAAATCCCCTTTAAACACCAAATACCGTAAAATCGCCCAAGTCTGCTCTTTTAAATACCTTGGTGAAAATATACAGCCCTCAGGACTTAATCGAATCGCCAATGAAGACAGAATCACTATGCTCCAGAAGGCCTACAGCGGGCTGTTCCAGCCGAGCTGCTCGCCCGTGAGCAGTTGAGTACTCGCCGCCTTGTGTGAGTAAACCTGCAATATGCAATACAGATCCGTTGTAGGGGTGGCCGTTACTAAGCGGTGGATAGATCAAGATTGGCAGGAAGCGCATGGACTTGTACTATGGCCTTCGTCCAGTGACGATTTGGCTCTCACCCCCCAGTCCCTCTCCAACCGTACTCAGAACATCACTGCTGAGTACTCGCGTGTACGCTTACTCAAACTCGTGGATTGGAATAACCTGGCCTACAGGCTAACGTGGGCCCATTACAACAAGAAATGCGTTTCGACGAACGCCAAATTACGACATTATAAAACAGTTATTCTGCCAGAAGCAACATACGCTTTGAAACAATAGTAATCGATGGTCATTTCAAGATTAGGGAACTGGAAAAACAGGAACGAAAAATTCTCCGGAAGATCTACGGAGCAATCAACAGAAACGGTATTTGGATGAAGAGACTAGTACAGAACTCTATCAAAAGACCAATACAATAACAGACGAAATTAGAAAACGCAGAGCCAAATTTTACACTCACATACACAGGATGGCCACTTCCAGATTGCCAAAGAAACTACAGTGAGTCCGGGAATGTTCTCCGCAGTGCCTACATGCGTCTGCGAGAGCTAGCTACAGCAGTTATGTTGGTAGCACGGCTGCCGCTTGCATCATAACAAATAAACAGTAAACTTTGTACTCACCACAGCCATTCATAACAGATGCTGGAACCATTCACAGCACAACACTCTTTTTCCGTAATCAGTTTGTTTTAATTCATGAACCACGGTAACTTTATAAGGGAACAACTGAAGCCTGTCTCTTACAGCTTTATGTGCTGTCGACTCAGAGATTCCTGTTTGTTGAGCTAATTTTCCTGTTGTTTCACTTGGACTACGCAGCATTATATCGGAGATTTCATCAAGTTTTTCGTCTGTTGAAAGCGTAGGCCTGCCTGTTCCCGGTACATCGTGAACTGAGCCAGTCACACGAAATTTACTTACCAAATCCCGAACGTTATCACGGTTTGGACACTTTGAATTAGGAAACCGCGCCTGAAAACTTAATTTTACATTTTCTGTAAACCGATCGCCTTTGTGAAAAACGTATTCCACCAAAAAAAAACTCTCTCTTCAGTAGTAAACATTACCGCCTGTATACTGTTGCACTCTTCCAATAATCTATCTGAACGCTCGCTTGCTGCAATACACACTGAAAACATACAGGCTCGCTCGCTTGTCGCAATACACACTGACAGCCCACACGCGGGAATCCCCCTTTCAAGAACACAGTGCAGCCAACTAAACTTATGACTCAACCGCTCGCAGCTGCACTTACCCATTGCGGAGAACATTCTCGGGCGCCCTGTACTTGGTATCATAACACGAGTCAATGAGGCACAGAATGGCTTAAAGAGGTACAGAGAGACTTACAAGTAATAAATATAGAGCAGTTTGAAGACCGAACTGAGTGCCAGACGAAAATCGCGAATGTTAAGTTTGAACTAAGATCATTACGACAACCAGGGAAATAGTGGACGGATGAAAGGAAGAGGGAGCATTCCGCGCGAATGAAGAGATTTTGGGAGGAGCGGAGGAGACACACCTCCAAATGACATCATGTTATCAAGTTTAATCGCTCTCCTGTAGGGGAATTTTCGCTTAAATAATAATAATAATAATAATAATAATAATAATAAAGAGAAAGAAAATGTTTTGGGAGTGGAACAGGAGGTTGAATGCCAAATATCTAGCGCATATTCCGAGGACTGCAAATGTATGTTGTTTTTTCATTAAGGGGCTCAGATATCCTGGTGATTTCAGCCTTATTATTATACTATGGAGGAAGAGGCTGATACCATCCCTAGCTGAATGGGTTGAACGGAATCATGGTGAAGTGAACTATTACCTCACACAGTTTTTGACAGGTCACGTATACTTCCGGAAATTCCTCCACAGAATAGAGCGAGCGAGTAGTCCGGTGTGCATTTAATGCAATGCCATCGATGACGCACTTCACACTTTCTTTGTTTGTGTCCATTGGATACCACAGAGAAGATGCTTGGATGCTGAGCAGGGAAAACTGACTCCAGACAACATCGTAAGGTACATGTTAACAAGAATCCTGGGATCAGGTAGCAGTTTATGTGGAAAGTACTTTACGCCAAAAGATGAGGGACTTAGATGCTTGAAAATGAAAATCCACAGCCTGCTTCCAGTCCCCGACCGGGTCAGGAAATGGAATGAATGAAGTTCCCATCTAGCGGCGAGGATATGAACTGTGCTCGCTTCCGAAGACTGTCGCACTCCCCTGGGGGCAATGATTAAATGAATGACAGATGAAATGAAATGATAGTGGAGAGTGTTGCTGGAATGAAATTTGTGACAGGGAAACCCGGAGTACCCGGAGAAAAACCTGTCTGCCTCCACTTTGTCCAGCACAAATCTCACATGGAGTGACCAGCATTTGAACCATGGACCCAGCAGTGAGAGGCCGGCGTGCTGCCGCCTAAGCCACGGAGGCTTGACAACATCGTCCATGTAATGCTGAAAAATCAAGAATCCTGGGATCAGGTGGCAGATTATGTGGAAAGTACATCGCGGCAAAAGAAGAGGGACTAAGATGCATACGAGCGATAATAAAGAAGAATTGAAGGAAAAAGAGGAAAAGGCTTCACACGCACGACGCTTGAAGGAGAAAGAAGAAGCATAAGAGGCTTCACATGCACGACGCCACCCTGAATTAATGTGAGAGTGGTTCCGAGGTGGAGACACACGTCGTAGGAGAAGGGTATGTGGTTTTTAGTGAGTAAGAATCCCACACCCTTGTGGAGTGTGGACTCCCACAAGCGTCCCAGGCAAGATTTTCCACTTTCCCTCGTAATATATATACTTACTTACCTTACCCCGCGGCACTACAGTCCTTGAAGGACCTTGGCCTGCTCCACCACAGTCTTCCAGCTTTTCCTATCCCGTGTACGCCTTCTCCAAGCTCTGACACGTAGCATCCTAAGATCCTCCTCGACATCGTCCAGCCAGCGCTATTTCGGTAGCCCCCGTCCTCGCTTTCCAGTGGATTGCCCATGGAAGACCTGATACACCATCCTTGACTCAGGTATTCGCTCGACATGTCCGAGCCACCGGATCCGGGAACTCTTGACCTCTGCGACGATAGTAGGGTCCCCATACAGATCATAGATCTCCTTGTTGGTGCGGAGGTGCCACAGTCCACGATCACACACAGGCCCATAGATCTTACGGAGTACCTTCCTCTCCCACCTGTTCAACAAATCCTCATTCCTCCTAGTCAACACCCATGTCTCACACCCATAGGTGACAACAGGTCGGATGACTGTCTTAAAGATAGTTTTCTTACAACTGCGTGGTAACGTTCTTGATCGCAGCAGATGGAAGAGACTGAAGTAGCTTCGGCTCCCGGAGCGCAGTCTCGCATTGATTTCCTCGAGACAGTCAAATCCCTCGGTGATTGTCGATCCAAGGTATTTGAAAGTGCTGGTCTTAGCTTAAGTCTTATTATTATCAATAACAAGCTCCTGAGGTACCTCACCCTGCCTCACGGCGGTCATATACTTTGTCTTCGTGCTATTCACCCTCAGCCCAGCTCCTGAAGCCATCTGGTCTAATTCGACAAATGCCCTCTTCACATCTCCTGATGTCCTTCCCAGCAAAGCAACATCATCCGCATATGCAAGACACTGGATTGGCCTATTAAACAGCGTTCCTGCCGCTTCACTCTGATATCCAACGAAACTGGGCATTGTTATAAATCTCCAAGTTTGTAGTGAATGGGGAACAAGTGGTAAGGCTACATGATTAGTACAGTAACTTATTTAAGATGACACGGACTCTATAATATGTGCCAACTTCACTGAGGAACAGATTTACTCGATATTTCTCTCCTTTAAACAACCTTCTCCACCAAGAGACATCCACAATAGTCTCCATCTTCCATGTTGCCATTAGTGAATGAAATGATAACGAAGTCTGGTGCGGCGCGGGTAATGGCCTGGCCTCTCTCTCTCAGTTCGTGAGAGGGGGCTCTTAAAAGTACGTGGCAATAAACAAGAGTTCTTCCTTCATCATTCAGTTCACAGGCAAGAGCTGGAGTTAACCACGGCACTTACCTTACCTCGGCCGAGGTAATGGTTACAGCTGTCATTTCTCTTTGAATCAGACAAGCGTAATATTCCTTGCACTTTAAATACGTTACCAACAATATAACCTTACAAACCTCCCATCACTACAAACGTGAAACGTGATGATTTATTTAGTCCACATCACCTTAATAAGTTACTAACAATGTAACCTTACCAATCCCCATCACTGCAAACTTGGTGATTACTGTATATAATCCACGTCACCTTAATGTGTTACTAACAATGTAACCTTATCAATCTCCCCATCGGCGGCTTCGGTGGCGTAGTTGGTAGCATGCTGAGCTTCTATGCCTAAGATAGCGGGTTCAAACCCGGCCGAAGCCGTCGGATTTTTTAAGAGCGTTAAAAATCCCTCAGTATGCCTTCCTTCGGAGGGGAAGTAAAGCCGGCGATCCCATGTCATAGATTTATGGCATGTTAAAGAACTTTCCACTAATTACACCTGTATGAAACTAAATTGTATAGGTTAGTAATGTAAACAACGCTCTTAGGTTGCTACGTTCGTTGCCAAGAGCCGACTGCGGTGGCGTCTAGTAGCTAAGTTCTGAATTAGTCCTAGTAGCCGTTGACGGTGGCGTTTGGCGGCAAAAGTAGGAACTACTTGAAATTAAATGTCTGCAGTCCTCACATGAATTGAAAACAGATAACACACACCAATACAGTCATCACAATTAACACCGGTTATCAGACAGATTCTACACACACCCAAAGTACACGGGGCTACATGACCGCGTTGTCGCAGCCCCTAAACTAAGGAACCAACCAACCAACCAATCTCCCCATCACTACAAAAGTGGTAATTCATATCGTCCACGTCATCTTAATAAGTTACCAACAATGTAACCTTACCAATCCCCATCACTACAAACTTGGTGATTACTGTATATAGTCCGCGCCACCTTAATAAGTTACTAACAATGTAAACTTATCAATCCCCCTCCCATTACTACAAACGTGGTGATTTATATAGTCCGCATCACCTTAAAGAGTTACTAACAATGTAACCTTACCAATCCCCCTCCCATCACGAGAAACGTGGTGATTTATATAGTCCGCATCACCTTAAAGAGTTACTGACAATGTAAACTTACCAATCCCCCCTCCCATCACTACAAACGTGGTGATTTATATAGTCCGCATCACCTTAAAGAGTTACTGACAATGTAAACTTACCAATCCCCCCTCCCATCACTACAAACGTGGTGATTTATATAGTCCGCATCACCTTAAAGAGTTACTAACAATGTAACCTTACCAATCCCCCTCCCATCACGAGAAACGTGGTGATTTATATAGTCCGCATCACCTTAAAGAGTTACTGACAATGTAAACTTACCAATCCCCCCTCCCATCACTACAAACGAGCCCAAGGTTGCAGGTTCGAAACCTGGCGCAGTCAGCTGGCATTTGAGGGTGCGCAAATGCGAGGGAGCCGTGTCAGTACATTTACTGGCAAGTTAAAGATCCCCTTCGGGGCAAACTTCCGGCACCCCGGCGTCTCTAAAAGCCAGTGTAGTTAAAAGGGACGTAAAACCAATAACATTATTATTATCACTACAAACGTGGTGATTTATATAGTCCGCAACACCTTAAAGAGTTACTGACAATGTAAACTTACCAATCCCCCCTCCCATCACTACAAACGTGGTGATTTATATAGTCCGCATCACCTTAAAGAGTTACTGACAATGTAAACTTACCAATCCCCCCTCCCATCACTACAAACGTGGTGATTTATATAGTCCGCATCACCTTAAAGAGTTACTAACAATGTAACCTTACCAATTCCTCCCCTTCCATCACTACAAAGTGGTGATTTATAGTCCACATCACCTTAAAACGTTTCTAACAATGTAACCTTAACAATCCCTCACATCACTAAAAACATGGTAATTGATTTGTTCTATGTCCCTATAAATAATTTACCAGCAATGTAACAAGGTACCGGTATCCACGTCATAGCAGCAGATTCCCTTGATATTTGGCTTCCCTACTTGTTGAATGGTTGTTGAGGGCAGCTCATTGAGGTTATCCAAAGCAACAAGTGAAATCCACATAATTATATGATGCCGAATGTTGGTCTGTCTGTTATTTATACAAATCTACCCCGTTTCACTGATCTGAACCAAATTTTATGTACTTACCATTTAGAACTCTGCAGGTGACACTGTCTATTTGAAATTTGGACAACTCTCTCCATTCCCTAGATTTATGCCATTTGGTGCACGTATGAAATATCGAACAGCGCTATCTGGCGAAAAATGGCACTATTGCTCTCACAGGAGCTCGGGACAGCCGAAGTTTTCCAAAATGCTGCAATTATTTTCCTACAGCACTATGCGGCAAAAGACGATTGCTCTCTACTCTTTTAACAGCCAGTGAGATACAGGCAGCGTCTTTTAATTTCACTTACTCCTATTTCTAATCAATTTTTCAATTCGTTAGTAATTTTAATGTTCATTATTATCATTATCATTAGGGGAAATCTATGTTCACCCAGATAAACTCGGCGAGCTAAGCCGGCTGTGACTGGCACAGATCGCCCACGCGGTTCAGCCAGTGGTTGCCGCTGACTCATACCGTTAGTTCACACGTGTTTTGTCATTCATATGGACGTGTATCTGCAAAGCTTAGACGTTAGTGTTGCACGATTAGTGAGTATTGTGATTACTGTTATTGTTTGTTGTGCCTAGACACCAATTCACATTGCGCGAACGTGTGTACGTCCATAATTCGTATACGAAAAGCAGAAAATCTTGTTCTGAAACTAAACGAAAATTTCGAATCAAGTTTCTTGGAAGACCTGTGCTTAATGCCAGTACAATTAGGAGGCTCGCTAAACGATTCAAGGAAACAGGCTCCGTAAATAATAAAAGCGTTGACAGACATTATTTCATCAGAAGATGTCAGGTGTGTGTTACAAGAGAGGGAGGACATTTTCAACATGGTCTATGAGCACTGTAAGTACACATTATTGAATATGTTTGGTAAAAGTGTGATTGTGCGCGTCACCACCGGCTGAACCGGGTATGCGCACCCGCGATCTGCGCCAGACACAGCCGGCTTAGCTTGCCGTGTTTATCGGGGCGCACATTGATAATAACTATGTACTTATCACCACCACAAAAAGTCTACCTCAACTGTTATTAGCCTACTTTTCATATTTTGCAAAAATGAGGAAAAAGTAGACTTATTTTTATGAGATCAATCAGGGAAAATGTGTGACTGTCTGTCTCTCTCTGGATGTGTGTCCCCCTCCCCCTATCAACTCCTAAATGGCTGCAGCAAACGAAACCAAATTTAGTATGAGTAAAGATGTATACCAGAATATCTCAAGCCCATATTTGAAAATGATGTCAGTGCTACCATCTGCTGAAAAAACGCACTAGAAATTTGAGGTCCATGGTGGATATCATGGAAGGTATGCATGGGAGCTATTCCAAAATCGGCACACATGTAGATAATACTATTTCAGTTTAATTTCCAGGGGGCCATACATGACAGTGTGGCCAAAATAATTTTAAGCCTTCTGATAGGTCCAATTTTTAAATGCATATAACTTCTACACTATTAATTGGATTTCAACCAAATTTTGTATGTAATATGTGTATATAAACAGATATCACTGAGTGTATTCTTAAGAGCCACCAGGGCTGCCAACTGTTAATAATTGCACTCTCTATTTTCTTCATCCAAATACCGATATATCTGAAAGTATGCAAGCCGACAGCTTTAAACTATGCACACGCATAGTACCTGACATTTTAGATTAATTTGGAGTAACTTATATACGTCAGTTCTACCAACATGATTCTAAGCCTGCTGATAGGACCAATTTTTAAATACATGTAACTTCTATACTATCTGTTGGATTTGAACCAAATTTCGTATGTGCTATGTGTAACATAATATATATGACTATAAGTATTCTTAAGAGCAATCAGGGCTGCCAACTGTTAATAAATGCTGTCTATATTTATTTACCCTAATAACCATATATCAGAAAGTATGCAAGCCAACAGCTCTATACTTTGCAGACGTATAGCACCTGACACTCAAGATTAATTTGGAGTAATTAATATAAGTCAGTGCTGCCAACATGATTCTATGCTTGCTGATAGATCCAATTTTAAAATACATGTAACTTCTATACTAACAAATGGATTTCGTCCAAAATTGGCACAACAAGATATAATATTTCCGATTATTTCTAACCAGCAAACGCATGACATTGTTGTCAACATGCTTTTACGCGTGCTGATAGATCCAATGTCTAACGGCATGTAACGTCCATTGGACTTGAACCAAATTTTGTATTCTGTACCTTAAGAGATGGAACTAAGAATATATTCAGTCACCAGTGCTGCCAAATGTAGTGCTCTATTAGGCTACATTATACCAGGAATATTTCGAACTAATTAGACATTTCGATATTACCAACTTAATTTCGTCATTATTCTAGATAGGTTCATATACTGTAGACTAATCATTGGCATGAAAAGTAGGCTCTTGAGTTCGTCACGGAACTTCTTGTTAAAATATGTTTTTCTATTAGTTGTGTGTGTGCGGTCGGGAAGTGTACATTGAACCTTGTGCCTAGCTACCAGCCACATTCCCAGATTTCTAGGAGTATAGGTAGCAGTGGCGGATAATTGTCCTGGCTGTTGCACTATTTTCATTAAGGGGGTGGTGGTGGTGGTGGTAGGCTAAAAGACTGCTTGACAACAGAGTAAACTGTATTCACGTGCGCGGTAAAACGAATAAACCTCATTCATCACGAATGTCGCAGTTCATAGAACATCACATTGTCATCGGATTTAAGTTAGTCTACATTAAAACCTTCACGAGAAAAAAAAAGAAACAACGTAAGTTATATATATACGAGAACAATGCATTGGGGTATTGCAGGGCGATCTCCTAAGTCCAACACTGTTTAATGTTGCTAGATCAGACATAGTGAAATCCGTGAAGCCAGATGGAGTTAGCATGTACATATACGCAGATGACGTAGTTCTAGCCTCAACTTCACGTCAAAGTCTACAGTCGTCCCTAGACCTGCTGGCAATTTGGGCCCGAAAAAATGAACTCGATATAAACTTAAACAAAACCGTATCCATGATCTTTCGCAAAGGAGGTAGAATAGCAGCAGGAGACTCCCTATATCTAGAACACAAGGCGTTACGTGTTGTAAATCAATTTAAGTACTTAGGACTAATTTTTCAGACACATGGGGATACTTTCACCGAACATATAAATGACAGAACAATACATGCCATAAAAGCAATGCATTAAATATAACATCTTAATAAACTATCATTAGAGACAGCTATGGCATTATTCAAAGTAAAAATCAGCCCAAAAATGAGCTACGGTCTGAACATTATATGGGAGAATCTCACGAAAACAACAAGAAGTGCATAGAAAGAGTCAAGGCAACTTTCATGAAAAAAGTCCTGTGTATCTCAAAGTATACCCCATCGCGACTGTGCTATGAAATGTCAAGAGAGACCTTCTACATCGAAGATTTAAGGTGTCAACTATTGCTTCCATCCACCGCCCAGTACCAGGACCCTCTAAAAGGGCTCAAAACGAAGAGGATGCAAATACGGAGTGACTTTTATTTAACAGCCGCAATGACGTCCGATGAGTGGAAGGGTCCATGTTACGACCTGAGACATACAATCACTCGTTTCGCAATACATGGATTCCATTTCAAGTTGTGCAAAATGGAAGGGTATCATGAGCCTAGTATGGAATGCATTTGCAAATTGTGTGTGAAAGGTATCATGTCATGCCATGCGGAGTCACTTAATAGCTTTCGTTGTCAATGACACTTGAATGTGATCTTGAATATTTTTATTATTATTATTTTTATCCTCATGGCCATTGGCTGCAATAAATACCTTATTTATATTCGAGGACGTGAAAGAACTGCGAGTGTCACAGAAACGCGCAAGGCTGTTGACGGAGCATCTCGGATGTCTCCATCCGCGCCCTGGCTCCCTTGTTGTAATCGGCGGGCAACGGCCAGCCGAGTTAACTATTGGGATAGGACTAACTCGGTCTAGCATCTCTGCCATACCATTCACTATTGCGATCTGGCCGGTGCTTGGGCCTGGTAACGACCAAACGGACGAGCGATACTCGGCAGTCGGCACGATTCTCTTTCTCAGACAATTCACAGTAACTTACTACACTATAAGATTTCCTGAATGATTAAAGAACAAAATTATGAATTCCTACACATATAAAAGGAAACGTACATCTTATATTACTTACATAGTAAATTATGCAACGAGCCTATAATGGCAATAATTAAGACTCGAGTATGTTTAGAAAACGAGCGTAAGCAAGTTTAATAATTTCCATACGAGTTTCTTAATTACCATTACAGGTGAGTTGCATACGACTGCATATGTTCGACGATAATTATAACTTAATTATATGTTTTAACATAAATATTCATAAATATCTCTTGAGATTCAGTCACTTGAATTTTGTGATCGGAGTGCAAGCGCTGGGTTTGATATCTCTGTTTTCCAAGTTCTCTGACCGACCAACGCATACGCTCTGTGTGCTTGGCAATGCCATATGTGCACCAGCATTCAGTCAAACTGTCACCGAAGTCCTTTGAAAGCAATGCGCTGTGTAGAAACTGGAGTTGGGGATATTAAGGTACAGTGCTATTTCGTGTCTCATATTCGCCAGTTTATATACGCGAACATATGGACGATGTACTTTCCATGTCGGTTATTTATTTATTTATTTATCGTATGGCATACATGAAAATTATTTACAATTTGACATCAAGTTCCGAAACGTAATGAAGTGCCTGTGGTGTCCCTAGGAAGAAGTCGCTGAATTCACCACTGTAAGATGTTTGTGGGCATTCCTGAACTAGGTGCCGAACAGTCTGCACCGCACTCGCCACATGACGATGATTTTTTCCTCCACTTGTACAGGAGATCGCCGCATACACCGTGATTGGTCCGGATTCTATTTATTTTTGACCAGGTCTTTCTAGGCTGAGTGAACCCTGGCACCTGCTCAGTTATGTATGGCATTACTGTACTCTCTGGAGGGGCAAACGAATTCCAATCAGAAGACCATCTCTCAGTCAGGTTGAATTTGTTAGTTGCAAGATTCTCCGCTGTGCAGATAGGTGGATGTCTTGAACGTAATCGTTTCACATGTAGATCAGCAATGTCTCCATGGATAGGTAGTTGTTTGTTGGTCTGGATCTTTATATATTCTCTTATCAAAATGTTGCATCGCCGCAATTGTGTAGGAGTTGACATAATTGTTCCTGTTATCATGCGCATGGTGTTATTCAATTGTACATCTATTAATCTTACATGCGGACTATTTATCCACACAGGAGCGCAATACTCAGCAACAGAATAAACTAAACCTAGAGCTGAGCAACGGAGAGTAGTTGCATTGGCACCCCAAGTGGTGCCACATAATTTCCGTAAGATGTAGTTTCTTGTCTTCATTTTGGCAGAAGTCATTCGTAGGTGTTCTTTGAATGACAATGTTCTATCCAGTGTTATACCCAAATACTTAGGATGTCTGTTATGGTGAAGGAGGATGTTATTGAAGTAAACTGTAAGTTCCCTTGTTGCTATTTTATTGTTCAGGTGGAAGCAAGCAACTTCGGTCTTAGTTGTGCTTGGCTGAAGTCTCCATTTGCGAAAATAATCTCCCAGTGCAGAAAGATCATTTGTCAGTGTCTCTTCTGTACTTTCGAAACATGGATCTCTAGTAGCAATTGCCATGTCGGTAATTTATATAGACATGTTGGATTTTGAGCGCATGCGCGAAGGTATTCTTACCTAATTGGTCACACAACTGTTTCTTGAGCTCTGATTGGTGGGAGAAACTGTATCATAATGAAAACTTGTGCCATAATGAGCCTCATTATGTTACAGTTTTCTGACACATAATGTTCACATTTCGACATCGTCGAACATAATAGCCTATAATGGCAATAAATAAGACACGAGTATGTTTATAAAAGGAGCGTATGCGAATTTTATAATTTCCATACGAGTGTCTTAATTACCATTATAGGCGAGTTGCATACGACTGTTTATGTTCGACGATAATTATTGTAACTTTTTTATGTTCGAACATAAAAATTCATAAATATCTGTCGAGATTTCGCCAGTTTTATGTACTGAACAGAGCGCATGGGACGCATGGAATACCTTGTATTTGACCATGGCCTCCTCGATCACCCCACTATAGCACTAGGCAACGCAGTGAAATTTAAATTAGAAGGCCTTGGAACTCAGCGCAGGTGAGTCGTATGCAACTCGCCTATAAGGATTTATCTAATTGGTCAAACAAATGTTTGTTGAGCTGTGATTGGTGGGAGAAACTGTTTCATAATGAACAATAGTGTTATAATGACCATCATTATGATACAGTTTTCTGACATATAATGGTCAGGGTTGAATATAAATATTGGTTGGTGGTTGGTTGGTTCTTAAGTTAAGGGGCTGCGACAATGCGGTCATGTAGCCCCGTGTACTTTGGGCGTGTGTAGAATCTGTCTGATAACCGGTGTTAATTGTGATGACTGTATTAGTGTGTGTTATCTGTTTTAGGTAGATTTCATTAGAAAGCTAACTATTGCAATGGGTACCATGTTTCGACTTCCGGAAAATTTCGACATATCTTCGCGTTTCACATCCCCCAGACCCCAAAACCACCGTCAGTTCAAAAGTTTATATATAATTTATGTATATATGTATCGATCTATCTATATATATATCAGTTTCTTGTGGACACGATAACTGCCGTAATTTTGCACCAATCACTTTGATTTTTTTACATAACATGTATCCCTATAAAATCTCGGTCGAGTTCGTTAATGGGCAAAATCGGTCGAAGGGGGTGAAAATGGGGGGCTTTTTTTCGAAAAAGTGAAATTTCGCTATAACTCTCTTAATACGTGAAATATCGAATCCATTCAAAGTTCATAATATGTGTCGGATAAGTGCCAAAAATTTATGTCAAATATTTTTTTTGATAGCACCAACCATTGACCAATGGGGTGGAAAAAAGTGGGTTTTTCGGGAAACATTAATCATATCTCTCTTAATAGGCACAATATGAAAACCGTACAAAATGGACAATATTCCTCCAATAATTACCTAAAACTTTTGTCTGAAAGAATTTTCGATATGACTCACCATTACTCCACGGGGTGAGCAAAATGATTTAAATTATAAGAAAATTCCAAGTGCCAGGAGTGGTTGCCATGACAACTTTACTTTTAATTGATAAGGGATGCGCCATCAGCAGTTGCTATGACAACGCCACTGCACGAGATCACATTCTGTTTTCATATGTCTGTGGGAAACGACTTCGGTATCGGAACTGGTAGCATGCTGAACTTCTATGCCCAAGGTCGCGGGTTCAAACCCGGCTGAAGTCGTCGGATTTACTAAGAGCGCCAAAAAACCCTGAGTATGCTTTCCTTCGGAGGGGAAGTTCCAACGTTCGTTGCGAGTTGATGGTTCCGGTGGCATCTAGTAGCCAAGTTCACAGCTAGGTGTCATTGATGGTAGTATTTTAAATTATGTAGCCTATTTTAGGTAGATTTCATCAGAAAGCTAACTATTGCAATGGGTGCCATGTTTCGACTTCCGGAAAATTTCGACATATCTTCGCGTTTCACATCCCCCAGACCCCAAACCAACGTCTGTTCAAAAGTTTATATATATGTGTGTGTATATATATGCATATATATCAGTTTCTTGTGGACACGATAACTTCCGTAATTTTGCACCAATCACTTTAATGTTTTACATAATATGTAACCCCTTAAAAAATCGGTCGAGTTCGTTAATGGGCAAAATCGGTTAAAGGGGGTGAAAATGGGGGGGGGCTTTTTTTTTCGAAAAAGTAAAATGTCGCTATAACTCTCTTAATACGTGAAATATCGAATCAATTCAAAGTTCATAATATTTGTCGGATAAGTGCCAAAAAATTATGTCAAATAGGTTTTTTGATAGCACCAACCATTGACCAAAGGGGTGGAAAAAAGTGTTTTTTTTTTCGGGAAACATTAATCATATCTCTCTTAATAGGCACAATATCAAACCCGTACAAAATGGAAAATATTCCCCTAATAATTACCTAAAACTTTGTCTGAAAGAATTTTTGATCTGACCTACCATTACGCCAAGGGATGAGAAAAATGATTTCGGAATTAAAGAACATGCCAAGTGCCATCAGAGGTTACCGTGACAACGCTTCTAAATTGATGAGGGATGAGCTATCAGAGGTTGCCAAGACAACGCCATTGCACGAGATCACATTCATTTTTCCATCTGACTGTGGGAAGCGGCTAACTGGTAGCATGCTGAACTTATATGCCCAAGGTCGCTGGTTCAAAGCCGGCCAAAGTCAGATTTTCTAAGAGCGCTAAAAATCCCTCAGCATGCTTTCCTTTGGAGGAGAAGTTCCAACGTTCGCTGCAAGTTGCTGGTTGCGGTGGCATCTAGTAGCCAAGTTCACAGCTAGGTGTCGTTCACGTTAGTTTATGGTACAAAATTAGGAACTACTACTTAAAATTGACCGTCTGCAGACCTTACCTGAATTACAGACTAACACAGTCATCACAATTAACACCGTTTATCAGATTCTACACACCCGGGGTTACATGACCACGTTGTCGCAGCCCCTAAACTGAGGAACCAACAAAAATCTCTGCGGGAGATAAAATTTTGCGAGAAGAAGTAACAGACTGTCAGATAGTTACACATCAGTTCCAAACCTTGCATAAGGACAGTGTGATCACACGTATAAAAATGAACCCCGAATGACAAGAAGGTTACCATCCCCATAAGACAATAAAATGATAAAAATATGCATACAAAAACGAAAAAAAAGTTGATTTTTAACCTCTAAATATAAAATACTTTCTTGCAATCAATGAGGTCTGATCCTCCTACGAAAACCTGCATGTTTTGCCTATTATAGCCAATCCCCTAGTTTGCCCGGTGAAATCTACCTCCGCCTTCCGGCGTGCCGAGAGGATTTTTATATATTAGATTTATGTATGTATATATGTATATCAGTTTCTTGTGGACACGATAACTGCCGTAATTTTGCACCAATCACTTTGAAATTTTTACCGAATATGTATACCTATAAAATCTCGGTCTAGTTCGTTACTGGGCTAAATCGGTCGAAGGGGGGGGGGGGGGGGGTGTGAAAATGGGGGTCTTTTTTTGAAAAAGTGAAATATTGCTATAACTCTTAATATGTGAAATATCGAATGCGTTCAACGTTCATACTATGTGTCGGATAAAGCCCAAAAATTTATGTTTGAAGAGTTTTTTATAGCACCAACCATTGACCAAAGGGGTGGGAAAAAGTGGGTTTTTCAGGAAACATTAATCATATCTCTCTTAATAGGCACAATATCAAAACCGTACAAAATGGACAATATTCCCCTAATAATTACCTAAAATTTTGTCTGAAAGAATTTTTGATATGACCCACCATTATGCCAAGGGATGAGAAAAATTATTTCGGAATTATAAGAAAATGCCAAGAGCTATCAGTGGTTGCCATGGCAACACTACTAAATTGATGAGGGATGAGCCATCAGACGTTGCCAAGATAACGCACTTGCACGAGATCAGATTCAGATTTCCATCTGACTAAGTGTGAAGCGGCTTCGGTGACGTAACTGGTAGCATGCTGAATGTCTATGCTCAAGGTCGCGAGTTCAAAGCTGGCCGAAGTCGTCGGATTTTCAAAGAGCGCTAAAAATCCCTCAGTATGCTTTCCTTTGGAGGGGAAGTTCCAACTTTCGTTGCGAGTTGCTGGTTGCTGTGGCATCTAGTAGCCAAGTTCACAGCTAGGTGTCGTTGACGGTAGTACCTGGTAGCAACATTAGGAACTACTGCTTGAAATTGACCGTCTGCAGTCCTTACCTGAATTATAGACTAATACAGCCATCCCTAAGTACACGGGGTTACATGACCGCGTTGTCGCAGCCCCTAAACTTAGGAACCAACCAAAATCTCTGCGGGAGATATAATTTTGCGTGAAGAAGTAACAGACCGTTACATAGTCACACATCAGTGTCGAAACCTTGCATAAGGACAGTGTGACCACATGTATAAAAATGGACCCCAAATGACAAGAAGGTTACCGTTCCCATAAGACAATAAAATGTTTAAAATAAGCATAAAATGACGAAAAACAAAGTTAATTAAGCTCCAATTATAAAATACCTTCCCGCAATAAATGAGGTCTGATCCTTCTACGAAAACCTGCATATTCTGCCTATTTTCGCCTATCCCCAAGTTTGTCCGGTGAAATCTACCTCCGCCTTCCGGCGTGCCGAGAGGACTTTTTTAAATTTAAGTACAGACTGCAACTTAGAATTTTCAAATAGTTCGTACTTTTGCCGCCAAACGCCACCGCCAACGACTACTAGGCCAAGTTCAGAACTTAGCTACTAGACGCCATCGCAGTCGGCTCTTGGTAACGAACGTAGAAACCTAAGAGCGTTGTTTACATTCTTAACCTATCCAATTTAGCTTCACACAGGTATAATTAGTGGAAGGTTCTTTAACATGCCCTAAATCTATGACATGGGACCGCCGGCTTTACTTCCCCTCCGAAGGAAGGCATACTGAGGGATTTTTAACGCTCTTAAAAAATCCGACGGCTTTGGCCGGGTTTGAACCCGCTATCTTGGGCATAGAAGCTCAGCATGCTACCGACTACGCCACCGAAGCCGCCCGAACATAAATATTATTACGGTATGTTTCTTAAAGAAATCTGGTCGTTGTGCAACCCTGCAACATTATTACCGACCGCCACTGATAGGTAGCCTCATTTACAAACATGCTCGGTTATGGACGTTAAAAGAAGTGGACATTCGATGCAATAAAGTACTGTACTTAACGTAAATACAGCAGTTAATGTTTAAAGGTAATGTCCCAATACTAAAATTAGCACGCGGAGCCTCGCAACTGTGTTAACCACAGAATATCGTAATGTAACATGTAGCAGTAAGATTTATAGGCACGCCATTTGCATACAGCTTTATGGCTGGTGTAAAGTTAAGTCCGGTCTAGCGGGAGGATATAGTCATGTGCTATGAAACAAGTACCTACTACCGGGTGAGTTAGCCGTGGTCGTTACGGCATGACTGCTGGCAGTCGCTCACATCCGGGAGGCGAGGAGGTTCGAATCCCCCCGCCGGCAACCTTGAAGATGGTCTTCTGTGGTTTCCCATCTTCCTTCCAGGCAAATGCCGGGGTTGGTCCCTAACTATAGGCCACAGCCGCTACCTTTCAACTCCTTGTCCTTACATTCAAACTTTCCTCCCTTGATAACACTCCACATTCGACGGTACGTGTAGCTCACCCAGTGGGTGACCGCCTTGAAGCAGCTACAAAACTGGCGAGCCGAACATGTCCTTGGACACTCCCGGCACTAAAAGCCATACGCTAAAAAAGTACCCACTAAAGCCAAATATCAAGGGAATCTGTCGCTATGACGTCGATGCATTGTTACATTGTTGGTAACTTATTTAATTTGATCCCCCTAATGGGCTCACATTTAGTGATGCCTGAGTTCGCGACCACGGGACCCCTGCTGAGTTCCACATTGCTTCCACTTACTTGTGCCGGGCTCCTCTCGTTCTTCTTCCCTGTCGACCTCTCTTGGTCAACTCTTGTTCTCTTTCGACCCGGACGGTATTAGGGTATCCGAGGCCTAGGGAGTCTCTTCCTTTCCTGCCTTAATTGGCCCTACTCTCATATTTCCTGATCCCTCATTCATCTAGGAAACAGTCTTCTTTTTCCTGTTCATTATATTTTCTTTTCTCTTTAAGTTTGGTTGGTTGGTTGGTTCCTCAGTTTAGGGGCTGCGACAACGCGGTCATGTAGCCCCGTGTACTTGGGGTGTGTGTAGAATCTGTCCGATAACTGGTGTTAATTGTGATGACTGTATTAGTGTGTGTTATCTGTTTTTTAATTCAAGTAAGGACTGCAACTTAGTATTTTTCAAATAGTTCCTACTTTTGCCGCCAAACGCCACCGTCAAAGACTACTAGGCCTAGTTCAGAACTTAGCTACTAGACGCCATCGCAGTAGACTCTTGGCAACGAACGTAGAAACCAATGAGCGTTGTTTACATTCCTAACCTATACAATTTAGCTTCATAGAGGTGTAATTAGTGGAAGGTTCTTTAACATGCCATAAATCTATGACATGGGACCGCCGGCTTTACTTCCCCTCCGAAGGAAGGCATCCCGCACTGTTTTTGTGAATTGGCTCGCCGTGTATCTAAATTACATTACGTGAATGTTTTGAATCTCCACTACATTTTGTGCTTGTTTTTCAATCTAAATTGCATTTTGTAAGTATATCCTCGCCGCTAGATAGGGGCTTCATTCATTCCATTCCTGACCCGGTCGGAGACTGGAAGCAGGCTGTGGATTTTCAAGTATTTTCAATCTAAATTGCATTTTGCGAGTGTTTTCAACCTCAATTGCATTTTATAAGGATTGGCAATCTAAATTGCTTTTTAGTAAGTCTTTGAATGTAGGGGTGGCATTTTTGTGAGTATTTAGAATTTAAATTGCATTTTGTAAGTATTTTCAACCTAAACCGCATTTTGTAAATATTTTGGATCTCAATTGCATTTTGTATTTGGGATCTCAATTACATTCGCCATTATCCAAACACAACCCGATTCTACTGTGCACGGCGCTAAATGATGGAAGGAATCAACGAGTAAATTATATTGTACTAACTGTGAGAGACCAGACTAAATGACAGACTACACCATGATGGTGGGCAGCAGCGTCATAATTAGGTTATTTCCAGGCGGAGCTGTAATTCAGTGGTACGCTTGGAAAATTGCGGGGGCTCGTTTTCAGTCCTTAAGGTGGCAGCCCTACCAGAAAACTAGGAAGCTGTGGGCTAATAACTCGCACTCTCCGAAATTGTTTATTATTAAAGAAACTGAAAAGAATGAAAACCGGACGGATCTCATGTTGACAACTTTCGGCACGAAAAGGAAGACACGAATAGGTTTCTGGAATGTGAGGACTCTGGGTGAGAGTAGTAGGCTGAGGCAGGTGACCAGAGAAATGATCTCCTATAAACTTGATCTACTCGCGCTCAGTGAGATAAGATGGCCAGATGTTGGTGAGATAAAAACTTATGAAGGACTTACCCTCATATACTCTGGGAGGAGCGAGGAGAATGCGGAACGCAGAGATGGAGTTAGTCTTTTGCTTACTGAACATGCAAAGAAAAGCCTTATAAGTTGTCAACCCATTTCCGAGCGAATATTATCAGCACGATTTAAGACTCGCATTCGCAATGTTACGATTATACAATGCTATGCACCCACGGAACCATCAGAAGAAGAACTTAAGGAAGCATTCTACTCCCTTCTACATGAGACAGTAAAGAAAAGCAGTAAGAGAGATGTGATTATAATAATGGGAGACCTTAATGCTAAGGTAGGAGAGAACAACGAAGGACTAGAACATGTGATGGGTGTACATGGCTTTGGGGATAGGAATGGAAATGGGGAAAAGTTCACAAACTTCTGTGGTAGCCATGACCTTGTTATTGGAGGTACTTTGTTTCCTCATAAGAGGTGTCATAAGATCACGTGGATTTCCCCTGATCATGACACTGAGAACCAAATTGACCACATCGCAGTGAGTAGGAGATTCAGAAGATCACTCACCGATGTTCGGAATAAGAGAGGAGCTGATGCTAGCAGTGATCACCGCCTTATGCTGGTTGAGTTCAAGATGAAGATCATGGTGGCAAAGAAGAGGTTTGAAAAACAGAGCAAGAGATTTGATGTGAGGAAGTTGAAGGAGGAGAACGTTAGAGAAGAATTTAAATTGGAGCTAAGAAATCGTTTTCAGGTACTCCAATCTGATACAGCAGAAACTGATATTGAATCTTCCTGGAGTAATGTAAAGAACATCATCCTTAATACAAGTGAAATAGTCTTGGGAAAGAACAATCCTCTCAAGAAGGATTGGATGTCAGAACAAACTTGGGAGGCAATAAGTCATAGGAAAATGATTAAGGAGAGGTTGAATATGTGTAAGACTCGACATCAGAAAGCAGAAGTGCAAGCAGAATACACGGTCGTTGACAAAGAAGTCAAAAAGAGTGTGAAGAGAGATAAGAGTAATTGGATCGATGAGATGGCGAAGAAGGCAGAAATGCTGCATTAAAGAGTAACTGCAAAGAAATGTACCGCATCACAAAAGTGCTGTCCAAGAAAAGTTTCTGAAAGAACGGACCCATAAAAGACAAACAGGGAAATTTACTCACAACTCAAGAAGAACAACAAGAACGGTGGAGGGAATACTTCACCGAAGTTTTTAATGTTGATCGAGGGATTAATGAACACCACGAAGAGAGGAATGATGAACCTGAAAATTCTGATCCAAATATTCTTTTGCACAGTCCAACTTGTGCTGAAATCAAAGAAACCTTGCTACAGCTGAAGAATGGAAAAGCCCCCGGTGTCGACAACATTTCGCCAGATGTCCTCAAGATAGACATGGACACCACAGCTAATATCCTGAAGCCATTGATGGAAATTATCTGGTTTGAATAGAAGCTGCCTGCGGAATGGAAGAAAGGTGTGATTTTTAAAATCCCAAAGAAGGGTGACTTGACGAATTGTAACTGGAGAGGTATTACCTTACGATCCGTACCAAGCAAAGTATTTATCAGGATAATCTTGAATCGCGTGAAGAAGCCTATCAAGTCGAAGTTGAGGAAAGAACAAGCTGGATTTAGGGAACACCGCAGTTGTGTGGACTTAATTAACACTTTACGGATTATTGTGGAGCAGAGTAACGAATGGCAAGCAGCACTGTACATCACGTTGAGAAGGCCTTTGATTCCATTAATAGGAAGGTCATGTGGGAGACCTTAAAGGAATATGGTATACCAAGTAAAATAGTTAACATCATAAGAGAGATGTATTCTGGTTATGAATGTCAAGTCCTGCATGAGGGTCAGCTAACCCAGCCATTGACCATCCAGACTGGAGTACGACAAGGCTGTATACTTTCTCCCACCTTGTTCCTGATTGTTCTTGATAATACTCTTAGGAAGGTGGGGAGAGGAAGGAAGAGAGGGATACAGTGGGGACTTCAAGACAGATTGGAGGATCTTGATTTTGCTGATGACATCTGTATGCTAGCACAACGCTTCAGAGACAAAGAGGGAAAACTGGCAAACTTAGAACTTGAAGCTGCTAAGGTTGGACTTAAGATAAACCCAAAGAAGACAAAGGAGCTGAGAGTGAACTCCACAGTACAGGCTGGTTTCACTGTGGGAGGAGTAGATGTAGAACAGGTAGATACATTTGTTTACTTGGGAAGCATGGTAACGAGAAGTGGAGGGGCTGAGGAGGACGTCAAGAGCAGAATAAGAAAGGCAAATGGGGCGTTTCTGCAGCTCTATCCAGTATGGAGAAACCGTAATATATCCAGGAAGACGAAAATCAGACTTTTTAATACCAATGTGAAAGCTGTCCTATTGTATGCATGTGAAACATGGAAAGTTACCAATCCTATCAGCCACCAACTTTAAGTATTCATCAATCGTTGTCTGGTTCGAATTCTGGGTATACGATGGCCAGATATAATCCCAAACGAAGAGCTGTGGCAAAGGGCTAACCAACAACCTATAGAAGTCCAAATTAAACGGAGGAAATGGGGCTGGATTGGGCATACTCTGCGGAAACAGAATGATGCAGTGGAAAGGGGAGCTCTGGACTGGAATCCTCAAGGGGCTCGGAGACGGGGAAGACCAAGGAACACCTGGAAACGCACCATTGAAGAGGAGGCCAGAAAAGCGGGAAAGACTTGGAGGGAAGTGAAGAACTTGGCAACACACAGAGCCCGATGGAAATCATTCTTGGATGTCCTATGCACCGCACGGAGCGAAAGGAAATAAGTTGTAAGCTGTATAGACATTTTAAGTCTATCATCCTGCAGATAAGTTAAAAATTACGGCTTGTACATTTTTTAAACCATGCGAATGAAAAGAACTCAGCACTTAACAGGTTAATACGTTTCCCAAGGCGGGGCAGCACTAATCAGCCATTGTGACTGACCAAACAGCGATACCCTTGTCATGTTTGCACAGTGACGTGCATCCTGTATGCTATTGTTATCAGACAAGCATTGTGATAGTGGTAGTTGTACATCTGCAGACTAGAGCAAGATAACGGCGGAAAACTGAATACTGTATTAACATGGATATTCTTGTGATGGGGATGATTAACAAGGACAAAAACCGACACATATATCCAGTCGCACTGTTACCGACCATTGTTGGACCAACAAAATTATACATATATTTTTTTCGTAGTCAGTTTACCCTTCAGGTAGGCTTTTCCCACGGACTCAGCGAGGGATCCCATCTTTACCGCCTCTACGGGGAATGCAATGGAGCTTGACATCGGGTCGGGGGATACAACTAGGGAGACGGGACTACCACCTCGCCCAGGCGGCCTCACCTGCAAGGATAACATGGGGCCTCATGAGGGATGGGATAGGAAGAATGGGAGGGATAGACAAAGGAAAGGGAAGGAGGCGGCCGTGGCCTGACCGTAGACACCATCCTAGCATTTGCACGAAGGCGAAGTGGGAAACCACGGAAAAGCACTTGGAGAATGGCTGCGGTGGGAATCGAACCCCCTCTACTCATTTGGACCACCCGAGGCTGAGTAGACCCCGTTCCCGTCCTTATACCACTTTTCAAATTTCGTGGCAGAGCCGGGAATCGAACCTCAGTCCTCCGGGGTGGCAGATAATCACACTGACCACTACACAACAGAAGCGACACCAATAATAATAATAATAATATTAATAATAATAATAATAATAATAAAATGGATTTTACGTCCCTCTTAATTACTGCGGCTTTTAGAGACGCCGGGGTGCCGGAATTTCACCCCGAGGGGAGCTTTAACGTGCCAGAAAATCTACTGACACGGCTCCTTCATATTTAAGCACCCTCAAATGCCAACTGACTACGCCGGGATTCGATCCCGCTATCTTGGGATCAGTAGGCGAGAACGTACGTAATGTAACATTAATACATTCAGTTCAGTTCAGGTTTACTCAGTCTTTCTCTCCATCTTATCTGGTCTTCTGGACTACGTTTCATTAGGTCAAAAGAGTTATCAATCTTTATGTTATCAATGAAAATTAATAAATGTAAAACAAAAATATTGGAATGCAGCCGAAAGAAATCAGAAACACCTATGGATGTCGAATTGGCAGGTGAAAGGCTAAAGGAAGTAGGAGACTTTCGTTACTTAGGAAGCAAAATAACCAGTGATGGACGAAGCAAAGAGGATCTTAAAAGTAGGTTAGCACAGACAAGGAAACCATTTCTACAGAAAAGGAATCTGTTGACATCGGATATAGATTTAGTTATTAGGAAGTAATTTTTGAAAGGCATTGTCAGGAGCTTGGTGCTGCATGGAAGTGAAACTTGAACTGTTGGTGCAGCAGAAAAGAGGAGAATTGAAGCGTTTGAAATGTGGTGTTACAGGAGAATGATGAAGATCAGATGGATAGCTAGGGTTACAAATGAAGAGGTATTAAGACGATTTGGAGAGGAGAGATGTTTGTGGCGACAGCAAATGAAGAGAAGAGATAGTTTGGTAGGACACATACTAAGGCACCCAGGAATACTTAGTTATGGAAGGAAGGGTCGAGGATAAGAACTGTAGGGGTAGACCAAGGTTAGAATATGTTAAAGTGATGCCTCGGATGTAGGGTGTCGTAGCTATATAGAGATGAAACGATTAGCTCAGGACAGGGAGGCATGGAGAGCTGCATCAAATTAGTCAATAGACTGAAGACTCAAACACATGTTATCAATCAGGTGAAACCTTCTTTTCTCCCTTTTCTGATTTTACCATTTACTGTCCCTTTAAACCCTCTTGTCACCAAACTATTTCCTCTTAAGCGATGTCCATTCCAGTTCATTTTTCTTCTTCGTACCTTTTTATGTTTTATCTTCGTTCTCCTATTTTCTGCAGTACCTCATCAATTCTTATTCCTTCCATCCGCCTCCAAACCCACATTTCTAGAGCCTCTATTGTTCTCTCGTCTTCTAGTCCAGGTTTTGACTCCATACATTGTCACACTCCAAACATAACACTTCACTAATCTATATTCATTGATCCACAAAGTAACTTTCTTTTATTATTAATGTCTTCTTTTGCTGACACAACCCTTGTTTTAATTCCTTTTGAACACATCATGTTTTGTACAACCCAATTTATTAGGTATTTAAAACATTCAACTTGTTCAATTTCTTTGTCTAATTTTATTTTAAGTTCTTACCTTTTCCACCTATTACCATACAAATACAACCTGTTGCTATTAATAATTATTCAAGGGAAGATTGATGACTTAACCCTGCGTTACTCGGGCACGGTCTCACGATCCGGGCGTAGTTTTTTTTTGTTATTACATAGCTATAAGTTGGCTAAAAGTGCGGCGAGCCGGTATAGCTTCCGTTTTCAACCCCCCCAACCCCACCCCTACTCTTTCGTTCAGTCTGCGGTGTGACCTTGAGTTGTAACAGTGCTGTTTCCTCCAAACCCGGTCTGTCATTCCGTGCGTGAGTAAATGTGTTTGTGCCTTTTCAACACTTTAGTATAGACTGTTATGTCTAAATCCTATTAAAATGAATCACAAAGTGGAGAATATGATTCTTCGTCTACTAAATGAAGTGTCAAGTGAACCTGATATATTTGATGTTCTTCTGGAAGAAGCAGATTCAGACTACAAAGTGTCAGATGTTTACAGAGTTGACATTATGCTAACCAAACAGATTTATTTACATTCACGTTTTCTGTCATTTTCAAAAGCAATGTTGTTTGATAAGTTATTTCCTGTAAAAAGGTTTTTCAGTAATTAGTTCTTTAGTTATACGTTTTTAGTTGATAATTACTCATATTATAGGCTTGTACTTACGTAAAACAGGTAGTTACCACTAGCATACTTCGATACTTCTAATGTAAATTAGAGTTTGCCAAAAATATCAACATTTGTTCATTATAACCAAATTTTAACAATGAAAAGGAAACACGGTCTCTGAGTCCGTGCGTGGGCATTGGTGTAACTGTGTTAGCGTGGGTAACGCAGGGTTAAGGGGTTCAGGACGTAGAGGAATGTCCTAGCTAAAGAACTTAAGCCAGTGGTTTGGACTGAGTAGAGTGTCGCTGTTCAGAAAAGCTATGGACAAACAGCAGATCATGCTAGTAATCACCAATGTTCTTGTAGGAGGAGAAGATTGAAGATTGATTGATTTTATTTTCACGGCTACACTTAGAGCTTAAGAGCTCCTTTACAGTAGCACCCTACATAAAATAAGGTTAGGGCTTATACAAATAAAACATTTCACTTTCATTCACAATATAAATAATAATAGTTTAACAATAGTAACAAAAAGACAATAATAATGATAATAATAATAATAATAATAATAATATTAATAATGATAATGGAAAGATTATTTACAAAAGAGAGCATACAGACACAGTATCAGCCCGAAAAGCAAACATCATATACTGTACAAGAAAAGCTATTAAAGTAGACAGGTTGTCAGCTATTGTCCTGATGTTATAATTGAACTTTAAAAAAAAGTATTTTAACATAATGCAGTAATCAAATGTGAGAGGTATACTGCTCCAAGAAGCAAGATGAAAGATGTCTTTTGAAAGCTGCAGTGCTTGCAATGTTGACGAACTTATATAAATCGAAGGTGTTGAAGAGGCGTGAGGCGGTGTAAACAAAAGATTTATTGAACTTCATGGTTCGGTGTATAGGAATCTGGAGTGTTAATTTTGTGTATCTATTTTCTCGATTATGAACAGAATGCATTGGTGTAAAGGCATTGTAGAGATATAACGGGGTCTTGGTATGTAATATTTTATGTGTCAGAATGGCAACTGATAGCTGCCTGCACTCGTGGAGTTTCAGCCATTTCAGCTGCACGTAGTAAGGTGTGATATGTTCATCTCGCCTTACATCCAGAATGTACCGAACACATGCATTCTGGACTCTTTGTAATTTGATGTTCTGTGTTTCTGGTAAATCATTGTATACAGCAGAGCCATAATCAATGATTGGAGAAATGAGAGTTTGGACGAAGAGCTTACGTATGTTAGGAAGGGTGTAAGAAACAGTTCCTTTCAGGAGATGCATAGTTGATACAACCTTCCTTACCACATTAGACGTATGCTCTGCCCACGACAGTGTTCTATCAAATATCACTCCGAGATTATTGACAGTGTTGCTATATTTAATATTATTATCTAGTATCTTGATGGGTGGTAGTGAATTAAAATCTACTGAATTTAGAAGTTTTGTATATCCAATGGATATAAGTTGTGTTTTAGATATGTTCAAGTTAATATTATGATTTAGGGCCCATTCACAAAGCCTGTCAATGTCTTCATTAAACAGATTTATACGATCACATGCAGTGCTAGGCGTGAGGTGAAAATAGGCTTGGAGATCATCAGCGTATATATGAAAAGAACTATTTCGGAATTCATTCGAAATATCGTTTATATATATCGAGAAGCATAGTGGACCTAAGACAGATCCCTGAGGTACTCCACTTTCTACCGATTTCCTGTCTGAGGAGGAGCCATCCGCGAGGACCACTCTCTGTGTACGCATGGAAAGGTATGATTTGAACCAGGAATGAGCACTCTGAGAGAAGCCAAAAGATTTCAGCTTTGCAAGAAGTATATTGTGATTCACACAGTCAAAAGCCTTACTGAAATCGAAAAGACATAAGATTGTAAGCTGACGCTTGTCCATAGCCGAGCGTATATCATCGCTGACCTTTAACAATGCAGTGGTGGTACTATGCCCCTTTTTAAACCCAGATTGGTAAGGATTGAAGATATTAAATTTAGTTAGGTATTCACATACTTGTTCATGAACTATTTTCTCAAGCGCTTTACTAAGGGCACAAAGGATATTTATTGGTCTAAAGTCACTACAGCTAGTGGGGTTTTTATTTTTTGGTACTGGACGTATGTTAGCACACTTCCAAAGAGACGGGTATACTCCACTTTGTAGAGAGAAATTAAATAGATGGATAATTGGGGGGTAGAAATACTTCAAAACAGTTAGAAATAAGAGAAATTGGGATGCTATCAGGGCCTCTTGCTTTTGTACGAATTGATTTGATGGCTTTCACAATCTGGTGTGGGTAAACATACATAAAGAAAAAGTTTTCATGGGCAGGGGGAGGGATGGATGTGTATTTCATGACGGTCTCTGATACTCTTAATACATCACCAATTGACGCAACATTTGAGTAATGTTCGTTTAATTGTGATGCAGAGACAGGCATCTCAACATCAGTGACTAAACTGGAACCAACTCCCAATGATTTTGCAGCACGCCATCTGGCGGAGGTGGTTTTGCAGTCACCGAAGAGGTTGTACATATATTTCACTTTTGTGTTCCTAATTGTTTGTTTTGTCTTATTACGCAGAATTCTATACTCTTCATAGTCAATGGTAAGTTTAGATTTAATAAATGTTCTACGTGCTTTATCATCACGTTTCTTTAAAAGCGTTTTGATTTCTTTACTGATCCACGGAGCAGAGCTATGTTTTATATCCACTTTCATTTGCGGTGCATGCATATCATAGAGTTTATTTACACAATCATTAAATAGAGTCACTTTCTCATCTATGTCAGTGGATTGGTAGAAATTCTGCCAAGGGAGTAATTCTTGGTCCGTTTTAAAATCATTTAAATTAAATTTGCTGAAGTCACGTACAAAGATTGATTTTGGTCGAAGTTTCGGGGTAGATAAAGAAAACACTGCATACAGGAGATCATGGGCTGAGAATCCAGCAGCTGATTCTTGTCCGTAGTCAACAACGAGGTCATTACAGTTTGAAGAGATAATATCGAGAGAGCTGTCACAAGTAGCTGTGTGAAATGTAGTATCGAATGGTAAACATTCAACATTACAGGAACAGAGCACATCACATACCTGTTCAGTTTCAAAAGCTCCACTACCAAACCGAGCATTGAGGTCCCCAACAATAAAAACATATTTATAATGAAGAATGAACCTGTACATGTCATTCAGAAAAATATCTAGGTAGCCAGCTTTCGGTGGACGGTACACACAGGCAAAGAGAATTTTAGTTTCGGTAAGAGAAATGTCAAGTATAATGTATTCAGGCCTCTTATTATATTCACCAGGAAACTGACTTAGCACGCTATACTTTATGCTATCCCTAAGGTAAACTGCAACACCACCTCCACCTACGGTTAATCTGTCATTTCTAATTAACTTTATAGCCAGTGAGAGAGACAGCAGCATTTGGAATTGAGGGCTTGCAAAAGGACTCACTTACTGCAATTATGTCAAAAGACGAACCACCAAAGACGTGACAACATTCAGAATAGTGAGAGGAGTCAACTAATGATTGAGCATTGATATGAGCAATTTTTAGGCAGTTGGTGTTTTTCAGGCTGATAGCGGAAAGTATGTCTGATAGACTATGGTCAGATACAACCATAGGTACAAGTTAAAAGATCTTGTAAAGTAGTGAAAGGCATTGCCTAGTCACTCAGCAGAGAAATTAGTACAGTGACCATTATATGTCGTCATTCATAATCTACAATAGCACAAACTACAACACAATTTAGAAGCTAAAGAAAAAGTTAAGTTATGACAGTTAGCACATAAATATATGAGTTAAATAATGACACAGTGAAACACACTGCAATCTTCAGTAACATTTTGGAATTACACAGTCATGTGGGGGAAGAGGAAGAGGTAAGGTGTTGTTGTTATTGTTTGAGTCTTCAGTCTTTTGACTGGTTTGATGCAGATCTCCATGCCTCCCTGTCCTGAGCTAATAGTTTCATCTCTACATAGCTACCACACCCTACATCCGAGGCAATCTGTTTAACATATTCTAACCTTGGTCTACCCCTACAGTTCTTGTCCTCGACCCTTCCTTCCATAACTAAGCTTGCTATTCCTGGGTGTCTTAGTATGTGTCCTACCAACCTATCTCTTCTCTTCATTAGCAATCACCAGAAACCTCTCTCCTCTCCTTCTAGTCTTAATAACTCTTCGTTTGTAACCCTATCTACCCATCTGATCTTGATCATTCTCCTGTGACACCACATTTTAAATGCTTCAATTCTCCTCCTTTCTGCTGCACCAATAGTCCATGTTTCACTTCCGTATAGCGCCACGCTCCAGACAAAGGCCTTCAAATATGACTCCCTAATACCTAAATCTATATTCGATGTCAACAGATTCCTATTCTGTAGAAATGCTTTCCTTGCCTGAGCTAACCTACTTTTTATATCCTCTTTGCTTTGTCCGTCACTGATTATTTTGCTTCCTAAGTAACCCTCCAATTTGATGCCCATAGAGGTTTCTGATTTATTTCGGCTGTATTCCAATATTTTTAGCCTACTTTCGATTTTTGCAAAAAATGAAAGTAGACTTATGAGATCAACACAGGGCGAAAAAAAGTGTGTCTGTCTGTGTGTGTGTATGTGTGTGTGTGTGAGTCTGTGTGTGTGTGTGTCTGTGTGTCTGTGTGAGTGTGTGTACTCTGAATGTCTGTCCCCCCCTATCAATTCGAACACGGTGAATGCGAATTGAACGAAATTTGGTACAAAGGTAGCACTAGCAAAGGACACCTCAGTGTCATGTTTTATATCGCCGCCATCTTTACTAAAACTGAATGGCGGCCACTCAAACGTTCAAAACGTAAAATCAAATAACGACTAACCAAATCATCCGATCTCTACCAAATTTGGTAACAACATACCTTCGTATAGGATGCGTCTTGTGACCAAACTACAAGGTCGTCCGCCATACCATTTCAGGATGGCGGCCGTGCGAATTATGCAAACTTTATAATCCATATCATGAGACCCACCAGTTCCGATTATCGAGCCGAGAATCGTTTTAACTGTTCTAAAGGAAGAGGCACGTTCGAAATTAAAAGTTTATTTTGTAATACTATAGTGCAGACGTGATTTTAAAAAGCTGAGCTGATTTAGTAATAAGACAAGATGGCGGCGGATATCTTGTGCCTGACTTATATTTCACTAATTTGAGTATTGCATGCAATATAGCGTACTGATATAAAATAAATAAACTTTGTATGAAATGCTTTATATATAAATAATATACTCCAGTGATGAAATCGTTTAGTATAAATCACTATTTGCTAACAAGTTCTATGTAAGTCATTTTATATAGAACGATATTCGTTGACACAATTAGCTCAGTGGTTTAAACAATACCACCCTGATAAATGTATATGCCCCATCCGGGTCAAATAAGCGTGTGGAACGGAAAATGTTCTTTCAACAGAGTATACTGCCTCATCTGCACGACGTTAAGGAAAAACTTATTCTTGCAGGGGATTTCAATTGTATTCAACGCCCAGAGGATTCCACTAGTTCATACCAAGGTATCAACCCGGCTCTCAGGACCCTTCTTAACTCCCTACACCTCATTGATGCTGTGGATAGTTTAAGGGTGCCCCTGCCCCATTACACCTGTATAAGTCACAACTCCTCATCACGAATTGACCGCATATACTTTTCACAGGAACTTATCCAGCCTAGACGATATGAAGTGATACCTGCCAGTTTCACTAACCATCATGCTGTCGTATGTACAATCTCTTACCCCCATCCCATATTTCACATAGGAAGAGGTTATTGGAAGCTGAATTGCTCGCTGTTACTGGAGGAGGAATGCCAAGATATTTTCAGACAACACTGGACTCGATGGGTCCAACAAAAATGCAAATTTCGCGACTGCGCAGACTGGTGGGATATTTTAGTTAAACCAGGGATCCGCCGCGTCTTTAAGAACATATCCTACCAACGAGGTCGGGAAAGACGGGATATAGTTGAATTTTACTATCGAGTTCTCCGCCAGCTCCAGCAAAGATCTGATGCTGGGGAGCGTATATATGACCAGATTCGGGAAGTTAAAACCAAGCTCCTGTCCCTACAGCAACGAACGCTCGCTCATATAAACGTGGCTTTAAAAGATCGTACAGTGCTCCCGGACGAAAGTGCAAGTGTATACCATATCGCCAAAGGACAACGGGAGCGGCAACGTAAATATATCCACCGCCTCCGCACCAGTACTGGAAGTGTCGTCACCTCCCCTGACGCTATACGTAGTGAAATATCATTATTTTATCAACGGTTCTACGCTAAGGCTGAAATTGATCCACAGCAGGTGACCCTATTGCTTTCATCTTGCAGTACCCAACTATCTCCGGACAACAAAACTCTGCTCAGCGCGGATATTACGGATGAAGAGATTCACTCTGTGGTTAAGCAACTCCCAAACAACCGCTCACCTAGCATTGATGGACTGCCATATGAAATGTATAAACACTTCTGGCCTCTCATTGGCAAAGAATTTTGTCATGTCCTGCGTACCATTCTCCAACGTCGTGCTCTTTGTCAGTCACATCACGAAGGTACCATAGTCCTCATACCAAAAACATCCTCTCCCATGGCAGTTGGTGACTTCCGACCAGTTACTCTGCTCTGCAGTGATTATAAAGTCCTTACCAAAGTACTTGCATGCCGATTGAAGACTGTTATACATGATATCCTTGGTATTGAACAATGTTGCAGTATTCCTGGAAGAACTCTGTTAACAAACTTAGCGATACTACGGGACCTACACCTAAAAGCCGAAATGCTCCCCACTGAGCCAATGAGTTTTCTCACCTTAGATCTTGATAAAGCTTTCGACCGCATCAGTCATGAATACTTGTACATGGTCTTGCAACACTTTGAATTTCCTTAAATCCTTATTGACTACATTCGTATGATAAATTGTAATGCTACGTCTCGAGTGCTCGTCAACGGTTTTCTTTCCCCTCTGATTCCAATACAACGATCAGTTAGGCAAGGATGTCCCCTTTCTATGCTACTTTTTGTCATTGGCCTTGAACCGTTCATTCGGACTACCCAGGTGAAGCTACAGGGTTACAAACTGTCCACACATGTTTTTGGAATGTGCGCCTATGCTGATGACGTATCAATATTGATCCGCAATAATGAAGATATCTCCCACATCGATAGCGCCCTTCAGCTCTACCATATCGCCTCTGGAGCACAATCGAACCCCCAGAAAACTGCTTTGCTTCCGCTCAATACTAACTCAGTGATTACCCAACAGCCCTGGTTCCGGATAGTAAATGAGGTGAAAATTCTTGGCATTACCTGGAAGCAATCGCTTCTGGACACAATGCAAGCAAACTGGACTAAGGTCATTGCAAAAGTTAGGGGAGTGCTGATCCAATTTGGTCAAAGAAACCTCAATATAGTGCAACGGGTCATGATCCTCAACGTGTTTGCGCTCTCTAAAATATGGTATGTTGCACAACTTTTCCCACTTCCCAAAATGTTTGAGAGCCAATTGGCAAAATATACAGGTTGGTTTATATGGCAAGGATTTTTGTTCCGAGTACAACGGGAACAGTTGTATCTCCCATCCCGGCAAGGCGGGCTAGGGCTAACAGCTCATGGCATGAAATGCCGTGCACTCCTCTGCAAGAATGATATCACCATTCTTTCCCAACATGACACTTTTACGAAAGCGCTATACAAAGATATTCGAAACACAGCCCGTGGTTGTGATAGAGCTTTGCCGAAGATATTTAGGGACCATCAACAGCACCTTCTGGAAACTGTTCGCCAAATGCCTTCAGGGACTGTTCCAACGACGAAAAGTATTTATAACATGTTGCGGCAAGTGGTACACTCCAAACCTCGAATCGAGGCCACCACCCTCTATGTCCATTGGCCCACTGTTTCGAAAAATTTTGGGGCTATGACCATTTCTTCTGCTGTACACTCCCAGGTTTTTATCTTCCTCAACGATCTCATCCCAACCGCTCTACGGCGATATACCATCCGTCTTGAAGCTTACCCATGGTGTACTATATGTGGTCAAACTGATACGGCGATACACCGCTTCACATCATGCACGCGAGCTGCCTCCACGTGGCTGTGGTGTAAGGGAAAAGTATGTCAACTATTAAATGTGCCCACGGATGACCTTGATGACAGGAAGTTGATTCGATTGTCGATGACCGCCTTCCCCCAAATTAAGCAGACTGCCATTGTGTGGATAATGGGCCAATATGTACACTTCGTGATGGACAATGATCAACATTTCTCGTTCCAGGATCTCAGGTACCACCTGCAAAAAGAGCGTTGGAAGCTTAGTGAAAGTGGACAATTGTACGATAAATATGGACACTATCTGGATTTCTTGTGATGTATTAGTATGGTATTTATCATATCTGAAAATTCTGTAATTCTGTAAAGAGCTAATAAAAAAAAAAGTGGTAGAGAGTTAGCATATCGCTCAAATGCCTATGGTTCAAACCCGGTCAGAGCTAGTTTTTTTGCTTGAAATTTTATATGTTTATTGTTTTGTAATGACTCAGATGTTTTAAAATTAAGCGTTATATTGTGCATATTATGGTGTAAAATATATATTTAATTAAAACATAATTCGCCAGCAGATTTACTCGAGACATCTAGCTGCCAAAAAGGTAACTGCACGCCGACCAGATTTTATTGAAAAGTTTCTTCTTCTGGCCGCTAGAATGCACTCGCTCTGTTAGGATTATATTGTTAGATCTCTATATATATAAGAATGAAAGTTTGTCTGTTTTTTCTGAATTTCTGCGGAAATTTGCGTTATTTACGCGTTTAAGACTGTTTTATGACGGATGCGCGCGAAAATGAAATTTTTGTCTGTCTGTCTGTCTGTCTGTCTGTTTGTTTGTCTGTGGACAATTTTGTGTCCTTATAACTCGAGAACGGCTGAGTGGATCAACGTAAAATTTGGTACAGATATCCTTCAGAGGCATGACACCAATCATTGATGTAACTCTTCTCTGTACCTCTCGTAAAAGGGGGCCTTCCCCCTTAAAATACATGCTGAAATAGGCGTAGAAGGGCGAGACAAAGCTCATTTTCAGCCCCTCAATGTGAGAAGCGAAACTCGGGGGCCCTAAAGGGACCCCGAAAACCACATTTTAGGGCCCTAAAACCAATAGTTTTTGAGATATTCCCAGAAAATTAATTTCATTTAATACAATAATGAAAGGAAGCTAGCCGGTAACCATGGCAACAGAAATTCACAGGTCCATCTATTGCTGTAATATAAGACGCAATACAATTCCATTTATTACAATACTGAGATAGTTTGCAAACGGCTATAAGGTTATAATGGAACCAATTAAGCTGTAAAATTCATCAATACATATAATGCACTTAAGGGGGTCAAGGGGTACTGTAGAATTTTTTCACGCGATTTACACGTGCTGGTGTGGTACGGAAGGTCTATTATATCTGGTCCCTATATTGTTATATTATTATTATAATTATTATTATTACACTACTGAAAGGAAGACCCCAGAGGACAGGAAAAAGGGAATAATTGTCCCGATCTTCAAGAAAGGTAGTAGAACAGAATGCAGAAACTATCGGGGAATAACACTGATGAGTCATTGTGCAAAGATGTTTGAGAAAGTTTTCGGAAGGAGAATTAGGAAAAGGATAGAAGGAGGGATGAGGGAAGAACAACATGGCTTCAGAGCAGGAAGGTCCACAGTGGATTTGATTTTTGTTGTAAGGCAGTTACAAGAACAGCACTATGAGTATGGAACAATCTAATAATGGCCTTCCTGGACATTGAGAAAGCATATGACAGTGTATGCAGAAACAAAGTATGGAAGTCCCTGGAGGATAGAGGAGTAGAAAAATGGACTATAAGGAGGATAAAGGAGATGTACAAGAGAAGCGTGAGCTGTGTGAAAGTGGGAGGATAGAGGCCGGAACGGGATGGAACAGAGAAACGGCCTGAAACAAGGAAGTGCACTGGCACCGTTACTTTTCATTGTGGTGATAGATGACATAATGACCCGAGTGGCACAAGTAATTGGGGAAGGAAAGATGAAAGCAATGGTGTTAGCGGATGATTTGATGATTTGGGGAAACAAGGAGGAGGAGGTACAGGAACAGTTGGACGTGTGGGAAGGAATAAGACAAGGATATGGGATGAAATTTAGCATAAATAAGAGTGAGATGGTGATCACAACAAGGAAGAAGGAAAGAACCACAACGGGAATAACAATTGGTGGGGAACAGCTGAAGAAAGTGGAGTGTTTCAAGTATCTGGGAAGCCTGATACAAGATAATGGAAGAAACTATAGAGAAAAAATGAGCGGGGGAGACAGGCAGAAGCATTCCGGAGGAGTGTGAGAAGCATGTTATGGAGCAAGGATGTCCCTCAGAACAGAAAAAAGATCATATATTGGACGTACTATGCCCCTATCCTGACGTATGCCTCGGAGACCTGGGCTATGAAAGGAAGGGAGAAGAGCAAAATACAGGCCAGTGAGATGAGCTTCTTGAGAAGCAGTATTGGAGTTACAATGATGGACAGAATAAGAAATGAGAGGACCAGAGAATTAATAAAGGAGGAACCATTACGGGATGGTATAGAGAAATCTAGACTTAGATGGCATGGACATGTAAAACGAATGGAGGATAAGAGGATACCCAGGAGGATACACGAGACGAAGTGGGAAGGAAAGAGACCGAGAGGAAGACCGAGAGGAAGACCGAGAGACAGGTGGCTGAAAGGGATGGAAGAAAGCGTGAAGAAGAGAGGAGAAGACTGGACAGGGGTGGAACCTGAGAGATGGTGGGAAGACAGAAGACGTTGGAGTGGCCTGTGTTCCAAACAGACCCGGCCAACGGCTGGAAACTGTGCAAGAGGATGATGATGATGATACTACGGCCTACAACGACGAGACAAAGCTCATTTTCAACCCCTTGGTGTCAGAAAAAAAACCTCGGGGCCCCTAAACAGTCGTAAAGGGTCCCCGGAAACTACATTTTAATGCTCTAAAACCAAGAGTTTCTGAGATATTCCCAGAAAACTAATTTCATTTAATAAACTAATGTAGGAATGCAAGCCAGTAACCATGACAACAGTGTCTCAAAAAGGTACATCCAACTTTCCATCTATTTCTGCAAGAAGTAATGCCACTCCATTTATTAAATTTCTGTGAAAGTTTGCAAATGGCTATAAGGTTATCACGGAACCAACAAAAACTGTAAAATTCATCAATGCGCTTAAGGGGGTCAAGAGGTACCCTGGATTTTTTCACAAGACTTAAACGTGCGATGTGTCGTAGAGAAGGTCTTTTATATCTTCAAACAGCAACATCATTTTAACAAATTCCTGAATTGAAATAGTTTATTTTTTATTTTATTGTTTTGCTTTTAGGAATTTGGGCCATTGGAGGCTAAAAAACCTGAATTTTCATGCACCAAAAGCCTTTATAATTTATTAAAGAGGTCTTCCTCTGGATGCGCGCTTGACACAACAGTGTGGGTCAATTTTTATGTGACATGAATTGCATTTCGTCTACGAGGTTTTCAATTTGATTTTCACGTCAGGAAGTACACGTTAGGTAAATTAGTTTCAGAGCATATTTCAACTAATCATTTATCTTTGTCGACAAACAGGTTCCAAGCCCCTAACCATTGCAACAGCAGCTCAAATGATTACGTTTGGTCATTAATAACGACGACCGTTCGAAGAATGGGTACTTCTGCTAGTATTTATATATAATTAGAAATGCGCACAAACCGTGCAATGATTACAGCAAAGATTACCGTACATGTAAAGTTTAGTTGTCCTTGCTATAAGCAGCGATAGACCTATATCGTTTTTTGCACTTTAGAATGTGGTATTGATCACATTTTTCTGAGCACAGGACACAGATGCAGGTATCGATCGCGTCGTGGAACGTCTAATTGGAGCATAGCTTGTGGTGGAAGCCATGGACCGCTAGTCTTGTAGTGACATGCCTCATTGCATAGTTCGCTTAGATCCAGGCTTTGTTTTGCATCGCGCAGGTACTATAGAAGTCTGGGCGTATGTCTCTTTTCTTCTGTCTTAGATCTTGGAGAAGTTTGTTGTAGGCATGACTTGATGGCAGCAGCAGCGTTGATCGCAGATCTTCTATTAGAAACGACTCCCTGGTGAGTTCATACACCAGTCTCGATCTCGTACTCTTTGAAACTCCAACAGCCCTCTTGAGGTACCTGGCTTTTACTCTTTCAACCTCCTCTAACTGTTTGTATGTGAGATGTTCCCATACCAGTTCGATTCCATTCACAAGGACAGGCAATATCTTCAGTCTGAATAGCTGCGCTGATTGATAGCAGTCTGATGCTCCTGATTTCGTTCATGGCTCTGACTGCAGCCACCGTCCTTGTTCTGATGTGGAGTCTAAAGCTCTTCCCTGTTGTCTGGATTGTGAAACCGAGATATTTGAAGTAGCTTGATCTTATGAGGGGTTTCCCGTTGCATTTCACAATTTCTGCCTCGGTGAGCCTGCCCCCTTTCCTAAATACTACCATTTCAGTCTTCTCTTCGTTTATTTTTATATCGTTTCTTTCTGCCCATTTGCTTAATGTGTCAACTGCTGTCTGTAGAGCTCCTATATTCGTCGTTACGATGGCCATATCATCGGCATAGATATATGTGTTGGCTCCTATTATTTCTTTCGCGGCGTCGTATGTGAGAACATTGAACAATACAGGGCTTAGTGGATCGCCTTGAAGTACGCCATTCGTTTGGGATATCCACTCCGATCTTCCTATTCCGTCGTCTATTTGAAGATAGTTCTTAGCTAATATATTTGATATAAGTACAGTCGTACTTGTTCTGCCTATTAGTTCTTCTAGCTTGTCCATAAGCAACTTTCGATTGACCAAGTCGAAGGCTTTTGAATAATCGACAAAAACTACGTATAGCTTTCCCCTGGGCTTTTCTAGTGTGTATCTTATTTGGTTTAGTAGGTTTTTTGCCGCTATAGTCGTGGATCTCCCTCTTCTGAACCCAAATTGTTCCTCCGGGAGTAGTGGTTCGAGCCTTTCCGACAGGCGCCTCGTTAGAATTCTCGTTAGGAGTTTGTTAGATATTTCACCACTAGATATCACGACTAGTCTACGTGGGGATCCATTGATTACTATACCATTTGCATTCTATGCGCATCGAATTTGAAGAATGACAAGATGATACTACGATACATTTTTACTTTCTATTTTAAAGGGTTTGTAACAGCCTATTGTGCGTTATTTGAAAATGTTAATTGAAGTAAAGAACAAAACGATTTCACATAGTATCTGAACTCTACCGTTGGTGCTAGTTCAGGATATTAATTAATACTTCTATTTCAGCCAAATAGCAATCGAAAATATCCACATAGTTGGTATACACACGTCTCTGTAGGGTCATGGAAAGATTTGTTAATTCAATTAGGGTTGTGAAAGTCATACGCAGCCAGACGTGTAAAGACATGCCTCAACTCAAAGTTGGATGTTGCCCGCGTCAGGCCGATTATGTAATAATAATAATAATAATAATAATAATAATAATAATAATAATAATAATAATAATAATAATAATGTTATTGGTTTTACGTCCCTTTTAACTACTGTTGCTTTTAGAGACGCCGGGGTGCCAGAATTTTGTCCCGAAGGGGATCTTTAACGTGCCAGTAAATCTACTAACACGGCTCCCTCGCATTTGTGCACCCTCAAATGCCAGCTGACTGCGCCAGGATACGAACCTGAAACATACGGTCCAGCAAGCGAGAACGTTAAGGCTGAGCCACGCCGCCAGTCCGGTCGATTATGTCTCCAGATCCATAACATTCTTTAGATACTTCTTATCTTTCTTTCTTCAATGATGGTAGCAGTTTTTATCTAGGTTGTGGCGTTTGGTAGAGGTAAATCGTTTCTAAGGTCCTCAACAAAGAATAGTTCTATTATACTCTTTGATAATAACAACGAGTTATAACTATACTCATACATTTAGGAGAAAGTAGGCTATATGTTCTTTACTGAACATCTTGTTTTTGTTTTACATTTATTAATTTTCATCATGGCACCTCCGTGGCTTAGGTGGCAGCACGCCGGCTCTCACCGCTGGGTCCGTGGTTCAAATCCCGGTCACTCCATGTGAGATCTGTGCTGGACAAAACGGAGACAGCCAGGTTTTTCTCCGGGTACTCCGGTTTTCCCTGCCAAAATTTCATTCCAGCAACACTCTCCACTATCATTTCATTTCATCTGTCATTCATTTAATCATTGCCCCAGAGGAGTGTGTCAGGCCTCGGCAGCCGGCACAGTTCATATCCTCGCCGCTAGATGGAGGCTTCATTCATTTCATTCCTGACCCGGTCGGAGACTGGAAGCAGGCTGTGGATTTTCATTTTCAATTTTCATCATGAATTCTTTCTTTAAGACGGAGTCCATACCATTCACTAAACTCAAGCTCCTAAACCAGAGGGAGTTAGAAGGTGTGGTTTGTACCTAAATCTTCCAAATCGTCGCAATAGTACAGGAAAAATCTTGCATTTCTTGAAATATCAACGGAAATATTTGTATTTGTTTATAAAGTGCTTTTAAACAAATAAACAGTACGATAGTCCCTGGCATCGCGTACAGCCCGCATAGCAGTAGCGCTGGACGGGTAGTCTGTACACATGGGGCGCACACAACCCATTATGCGAGAATTCTCGCAAGGGTCCGCTATTTATTCAAATTGGCAAATATTCCCAAGTATTCGAATAACATGTACAACCCTAGTCGAAAGCTTAAACAGGTCGAAAATAAAAAAAATAAGTATAAAGTGGAAGTTCAAACGATATTTAGGCCTATTTGTTTTTAATAATACAATAGGCCTACCTACGTTCATTACTGTTAATAGTATGAGAGGGATTGTTTTGTTTCTCAAGATATCCAGGTAGGCTTAGCCTCGGAGACTGGAACTCATTACAGGTTCACAAAGGAAGACGAGGAGAACAAAACAGGATTAGCACGCGCCTTCACGGTTGATATTAATTAAACGTCGTCATCTAGTGCACAAGTTTTCTCATTATATTGTCTGTTGGCTGCTGACTCGCTTCTTGTATCAAGTTCAACTCTTATTGCGCAGTATGCGTGCCTACCAAAAGTCCGTAAAGTAATATCCACTGTTGTTCATTGTTGTGAAGTGCCCATACAATTTCAGTCTTACGAAGTCATTCAATGAAAATTGTTGCAGAATTTTGGACAACCACAAGCTAAAGCATACTGAATCCCTCTACATATAATTGCAGAAGTGTCGTTTACATTACAGAAAAGTTTAATAATAACAACATACACTGTCAAATATAGGAGGCTGCGCTTTACTGTCGCTTCACACGCCCCGGTTCATCAAACTTGGATCTAATTTTTACCTGTGGTTCTATCTGGGATTAGTGAGGACAGGTTTAGCGGACACATATCCGACAGATAGTTACCATGGCAACAAGTACAAGTGCACTCGTTGAAACGGCTGTGTCCTGATTGCGGTCATACCAGATTGCGTTCATCTCATTAGCAGTCCAGATTGCGTTCACTTTCATTTTAGAGATGAACTATAAACATTCTAGCGTCCAGATTACGATCACTTTTCTTGGGAGACCGTTCCTTGGTTCTTGGTTCTTCCCGACTGACTCATACCTTCCGTAAGTTTTGTGGATAACAAGGGGAAACTGATATTTCACTTCCTAACTAAAGAATACAGTTCAGTGTTCAGCTGAGCACACCCCATAAAACTTCGCTTAAAAAAAATCAAGTCCCCTCCCAATCTGACGGCACCTCGTAAAGCTATCATTATAACATTTTCAGTCTTAAGAATAGAAAAGTTTCAGGATCGGAATCAACGACCTTCACTTTCAACAAAATTGTTGTAGCGGGAAATTTTATACTTACAGGGTATAATTTTTAATTTCTGCCCCTCCTCTCCTATTTGAGGCTAATGTAGTGTATCAGGACCAAAGAGAACTGACATATGACATGTACCTCAACAATGGCAAGAGGGGTGGAAGTGAAAGGTGAGGAAATCCCCAGGGAATTACAGGCCGGACGTTTGTTTTAGACGATTGCCCTTGACCTTGAAGCCTGCGGGTGAGCCTGCACACAGTCACTCTCTCACCCTATCGATTCACACTTGTCACCAGCGATCTGATGTAATGGAATTCCAGACTTGAGCAGACAGTACAGTCCACGTCGAAGTATTATGTGACGCGGAAGGAAACGTTACGTAGTTACGAACAGAACGTCATTATATTTGCCAATGACTGTACTTCAGCAGTAGTGTGAAACAGCTTTGTCAATCATCGGACTGCTTGGGGCAGCTGATAACAACACAGGTACTGTAGTAACTCGCCTTGAGGCTTCCACTAAGATTTTTCACTCGTCTAAAACAAACGTCCGGCCTTTACAACCAGACCGGTCTCTCAAGAAAAGTGATCGCAATCTGGACGCTGGAATGATTATAGCTCTTCCCTGAAATGAAAGTGACCGCAATCTGGACTACTAATGAGGTGAACGCAATCTGGAATGACCGCAATCAGGAAGACACCGTTGAAACGTGCCCGATAATTATAATACGAGAGGACGAATAAATATAGGCCTGTATTCATGATCCTATGTTTTGGTTCTTGAACACCATACCTTTATCTTTTAGGTAGATTTCATGAGAAACTACCTATTGGAATGGACTCCATGTAGCGACTTCAGGAAAGTGTCGACATATCTTCGTGTTTCACATCCCCCAGCCCCCAAAACCACCGTCAGTTCAAAAGTTTATATATAAGGTGTGTTCAAAAAGTAACAAGCCGGAGGCTGGAATGCGTAAACCGATGACGACATCGGCTAATCGTGGCATGTGTAACGAGGTGTGGTTCCGACCAGAGCGTGGAAGGTCACAGCCCGTCGCTAGAGGGCACGCGTGCACGTCACATGACGATACAAAGCGAGCAGCAGCGTGCATCAATCGTCCAACGCTGCCAGTTGCATTGCAAACAGTGACATGGAGGCATCAACCGAAGAGCAAAGAGTTGCTCGGTTTCTGACAGCGGAAGGAGTAGGGGGAACGGACATTCATCGCCGAATGTCACAAGTGTACGGCGAACACTGCATGTCCCTTGCAAGAGTCAAGGCATGGCACAAGCGCTTCAGGGAAGGACAGGTGTCGTTAGTCGATGATGCCCGGTCTGGGGCACCCCCCTGCATTACCGATGACAACGTCCAGCTGGTTGATGCACTCATTACCCAGGACCGCCGAGTGACAGTGAACGCCATAGCCGCCGTGGTCGCTCCACGACAATGCACGACCTCATACGGCCAAAACAGTCGCGGCACTCCTGCAGAAATTCAAATGGGAGGTTCTCGGCCATCCTCCATACAGTCCAGACCTCTCTCCCTGTGATTACACCGTGTTTGGTCCCCTGAAAAGGGCTCTGCGGGGCCAACGATTCACCTCAGACGCCGACGTCCAGCTGTACGTGCGGAACTGGTTCACATCGCAGCCCAGGGAATTTTATGAGACAGCCATTCACCGCCTCGTGTCACAGTGGGACAAGTGCCTCAACAGCCAGGGCCAAAACTTCTAACATACAGGTACTGGTTTCTGTAATTATGCCTCCGGCTCGTTTCTTTTTGAACGCACCTTATATAATCTCTATATATAATACGCTAAGGTGTATGTTTCACAAAACTCAAGCTCCTAAACCAGAGGGACTTAGAAGGTGTGGTTTGTACCAAAATCTTCCAAATCGTCTCTAGTACAGGAAAATTCTCGCATTTCTTGAATAGTCAACGGAAATATATTTATCTCTACTTAGTATAAAACAAAGTCCCCGATTCTTGGATGTTACGGGTAAACTCGAGAACCACTGGACGGATTTTCATGCGGTTTTCACCATTCAGTAAAGGATATCTCGAGGATGATTTCTGTAGAAAATTATTTATTTATGATCAAAGGAAGCCGAGCAGTAACGATTTCGGTGGAAAAGTAAAGAAAAAAAACCTGGCGTCCGAGCGCTTTGTAAGTGGTGTATTCTCTTGAATACACGGTAAGACAGAGTTAGATTTCGCTGCTCTTTGCTTTAATTTTTTCTTCCTTGCAAACGCCAACAGGGATTCTTTACGTTTTAGTTTATTTGTGCACTTTGCTTACTTTGTTTGTAAGTCTGTTCTAGATATATATCTTCCATGATCGACCTAGCGGCATCTAGCAGCTAACCACTGAAGTTCCTCAATATCTCCGCTCTCAAGAGGACTTCCTTACTAAGCAAGCCGTCAGATGTCGTCGTTATCTCCAGCTAACATCTCTATGCTCAAGAGGACTTCTTCACCATACCCTTCCCCCCAGGCTTCGCCATAGACGCCTGCTATCAACTCCTTGAAGACTACTCCATCAAGATATTCCTATCTAAGAAAAGATTTAATTTTTGTTAAGTTTGTAATTATTATGTGTGCTCCTTTGTCCTTTTCCCCCCACTCATCTTCTCTCCGTGGTACCTTCGTGCTTCGTTAAGCTACTCTCACTCTTAGTTCGGCCGTCGAGTACAGTGCAAGCCCCACCCGGGCTGGTCTCCTGCTCTCTTGGGACTTTTTCAAATCAGACGCCATGTCTGAACTTTAAAATCAACCGTCACCGAGGAACCATCGCCTGTCTTCAAAATGAGCTAAGTACAAACTTGAATGTTCTTCAACACATTTTAATTGTTTTCAAATAGCTAAATGCTTTTTAATACCATTTTATAGACAGTGTGAAATTGCTAAATGTGGTGCAATAACCATCTTCGTGGGATTTTCGATGTCAGGCTTTGCCTATCTAAGCTAGCCTTATAAGTTGGAACAGTGCTTCTTGTACAAATCAACTGAGATGCTTTCTCACAACGTGGGATATCATTAAATTACCCACTGTCTATAGAAACCTTAGCTCTTTCCACCGCCGGACGTTTTTTGCCCAATTCAACAGTTATCATAGTTCTGGAATTTTCCATATCTAACGATCCATCTACAAGCTAAACCTTCGAGTATTTTCCATTCACATATGAGAATACTTTTCCTAACTAAGGAATTTTCTTCATAAAAGCCGCTGATCAGCACTTAATTTGTCTTCCTTCGTGGGAAATTTCTTTTTGCATTTAACTACAACCTACAAATCTTTTCAACGCAATGAATTTGTTCAGGCAAAAATTCTACTGGTGATCCGCATAACTGAAATAACATTTCTCTCCATAAACTTTCTGTGCAGCAATAGTAAACTTTTCAAATCCATCAACAAACTATAGTGCAAAACAGTGCAGTTCAACCACCAACCGCGTCGCGTTTGTGAGAGCAATAAATATAGCCAAAAATTTTTCCTAAAGTTCCCAATTCTTCCTCCCTAAACACCTTACTAACTTAATCTAATTAAGTTCTAAATTTAAGTCAATTGATGTACCTAGCTATTAATTAACGAGGCCTCGCTTGCCAAAAAGTGCCCTCCCAAATTAGTTTCGCATTTTACGAATTAACTTCTGCATAAATCAGTGGCTAGTCCACATTCAAATTCTTTTCCCTTCTGATGGGGGAATTCTACTTTTTCTACTCATAATTGAGTCGTCTAATTTTTTTTTCTCTTCAGGTTTCACAAATAGTGACCTGTCCTATTTAAATTTAGCACGGCCGTAATTACTGTATAAATACAAGAAGTTATAGAAACTTCTTCTTTAAGTTTCCCTTTTTATTTTTCTTCCTTGTAATTTTTCATAGCCTTTGGGATTTCCAATAGGAATTCAAAAGCACTCACCTTGTACCTGATACAATTACTGAAGCTTTTATTACTTGTAATCTTTGTTATAAATTTTAATGTTTTCAACTTTTAGCTCAACTTTTAAAATCTTATCCAGATTTGTTGCTCGAAGCAAGTTTTAAACTTGCGTCCCATTTAACATTGCCAAAATATTTCCAATTTGTTAGTATTAAGTCTTAGTCTGTTGTATGTTAAAACTACTGGAAATGAAAATCCACAGCCTGCGTCCAGTCTCCGACCGGGTCAGGAATGGAATGAATGAAGCCCCCATCTAGCGGCGAGGATATGAACTGTGCCGGCTGCCGAGGCCTGACGCACTCCTCTGGGGCAATGATTAAATGAATGACAGATGAAATGAAATGGTAGTGGAGAGTGTTGCTGGAATGAAATTTTGACAGGAAAAACCGGAGTACCCGGAGAAAAACCTGTCTGCCTCCGTTTTGTCCAGCACAGATCTCACATGGAGTGACCGAGATTTGAACCACGGACCCAGCGGTGAGAGGCCGGCGTGCTGCCGCCTAAGCCACGGAGGCTTGTTAAAACTACTTATTGTTATTAATTTAAATCTAAATCACTTTATATGGTTTGTTACGTAAAATCCTTTTTATTGTAAAATAAAACCATATTTCTTTTTCGTTTTATCCTTTTCTATAGAATAACGATTAGGCAGGACCCTATTTTCCCTGACTCTTCCCATCGGCTTATGCCCTCTTTAAGAAAATCAAGCATACAATCAATAAGATTCTCACTATTCGTTGCATTTGAACAAAAACTCTCCGTAAAAACATTTTCAAAGTTATTTTTAGCTATCATAGCTAATTCTAATGAGCCAGTAAGGCAAGTAAAGCTAGCTCCGCAAGCTTCCTGCTTGTTGAGATTTTCTCTATAACTTATGGTCCGTTTTCAAGTCATGGTTTTTCTTTGATCTAAACTTTTAGTCGGCACCCTGCTGGGTAAATGCTTAGCTCTTTTCAAGTGCAACAATTTGTATTCTTGCCAAAACTTTCCAAGAAAACAAAGATATTATTCAAGAAAGAATTGTTACTGCGTTATCGCTACCCTTCCGGGGAGCACTCTTTTATTCGCTGGAAATCCTACAGCTCCAAGAACTAAAATTATCAAGGCGAATTCAAATTGTTTCAGTCTCACCAAACATTTGGTTAACCGTAACTCTTTTGAAAGGAGAAACTTCAAATCTGTGTTTCTTAACACACCTTGTTCTGCCAGACTACTACCCTTCCCATTAGTAGTAAAATATAAGCTTGGGAGGGAAGGTACGATCATCGCTTGCTTGCAAATAGCCCAAGCTACAGCCTCATTTCCCGTTAGCAGTTTCCAGGTCCATACCCACTTTAGGTGTTTCACAGACCTTGCGAGGTAGAAACGGTGTTGTCCCTTTCGTTTAAGTTTATGCTTGTTATGGAATTTCCGTCCTATCTATCCATACTTTTTCTTCCTGCTGAAACCCGCTTCCTTTTTTTCCTTTTTTTCTCAACTTCCCTCGGGTAGTGTTTCCCCAGCTAAACTTACCAGTAAGCTTACGCTGGGCAAACTGTTAAACATATCTAAATACTATGAATGTAAGAATTGTTCAGCATGAAAAGTTCTACAAAAACGTCCGCGAGAGCATATGTCTACCTTCAATACATCACCCACTATGAGTGTTTTTACGTTTTAATTTCTTCCAACCAAGTCCATCCAAATACTGAGGCAACAGTTTACGAGCTATCTAAGGGCGAATCTATCATCCCTGTTACAGCCTAGCTAGCAGGCGAACCTATTGCCCCAGATACAGCCAGCAGCAAACCGTTGAGTCGTGTTGAGTTAAGACTTCTGAGAAGGGTGGTTGTGATTGGAGTTTCCCTGGTAGTGCAACTCGGGTTTTCTTCATTTCGTTCCGCAAAATTCACAAAGTTAAGATTGGACGGAGGGGAGATTTGTATTTCATGCACGTCGCCATTCTTAAATTACGTCTGACAAGAATTTGTTGCACATGCATCTCCATGATAATATAACTAATAGTCCAGTCAGTGATTTTAACCCATCATGCCGAGACGTAAAACGGATATTGATCGTTGTTCATTGACACTGGAGAAAAGAAAAGCGCTTATCACGTAATGCATTCTCCCGGGCGAAGCCGGGTCGGGTTGCTAGTTTGTTTATAAAGTGGTATTAAACAAATAAACAAAACGATAGCCCCTTGCAGAACTGTGTCGCGTAAAGCCCGCATAGCACTAGGGCCAGGCGGGTAGTCTGTACACATGGAGCGAACACAACCCATTATGCGAGAGTTCTCTCACGAGTCCGCTAGTTTATATACAGGGCCGTTCATTAATAACGGACTAGCTTTCATTTTGAGTCATGGACAGGTTTATACCGTAGAATACCTAAGAAATCCATCTCGGCACGCCGGAAGGTGGAGGTAGAAAGTATCAGGCAAACAATAATATTTCATATCCACTACATTTGCCAAAAACTAAATGAAGTAGGAGACTTTTGTTACTTAGGAAGCAAAATAACCAGCGATGGACGAAGCATAGAGGATATAAAAAGTAGGTTGGCTCAGGCAAAGAAAGCATTTCTACAGAAAAGGAATCTGTTGACATCGAATATAGATTTAGGTAACTTATTAGGAAATCATTTTTGAAAGCCTTTGTATGGAGCTTGGCACTCTATGGAAGTGAAACTTGGACTATTGGTGCAGCAGAAAAGAAGAGATTTGAAGCGTTAGAAATGTGGTGTTACAGGAGAATGATGAAGATCATGTGGGTAGATAGAGTTACAAACGAGGAGGTATTAAGACGAGTGGGAGAGGAGAGATGTTTTTGGCGACTGTTAATGAAGAGAAGAGATTTTTTGTCGTGTGGCCTCCTGAGAGGCCGAGTGCAGGTCTTTCTAGTCGACGCCCGTGGGCGACCTACGCGTGTCAGGATGAGAGATGGACTGGATGAAGGTGAATGAATCTGGGCAAGGATGTGGAAGGAAGTGGCCGTGGCCTGTCAGAAGGTATCGTCCCAGCATTTGCCTGGAGTTGAAAATGGTAAACCACGGAAAACCATTTCAAGGACGGCCGACGGTGGGGCTCGAACCCACGCGTCTACCAAGTCAGCGGATAGCTTGGTCCCATGACCTAATGCTGGGCTTTAGACAGCCTAGCCACTGCTGTCGGTAAGAGAAGAGATAGGTTGGTAGGACACATACTGTAACCTTTCGTTATCTTATGGAACATGGGTTCGTATCCCAGCTAGTTCACGGTCTTTCGAGGCATGGGACGTTCAACCCACTATACGAGCACATATTCAGGATTTGCATCTATCAGGTAACTACTCTACTTGAAAGAAACAACATAGTCCTAAATATCACATTTAATGGTACTAATTCATGGCAAAACACAACTCAAAAACACAAAAATATTTTACAATTACTTCCCACAACAAAAATCAAAATTACAGGTGAGTCTCTTCTCATACAGTTTGGTGCTCCACTACACCCATATCTATCCTAGATATCCTATCGTTGATGCTCTTTGACATTTGCGAGTGTCCATAGTGTTCTTCACGTGGCACAATTTAACACAAATTCGCATATCACAACACAACGAACACAAATTACATTTAAATAACATTAAATATGCAATTATTAAATATTTATCCGTTTTGACACGGAACATTTACTTTAAATGACATTGATTCATTACCTTATGCTTTGCTTAGCATGTGTTGCTTTTCCGCGCGTATCGTATTCTTTTCCCATAAGTTTCAAACGCTGAAGTGGTACACCTTCCCATCCAAAATACACATAGTTATAGACATTGTATAGCTTCACCATACAACCCTCTTCTGGGTCTGGTCATATCATTATCGTTACAAACGTGTCATATCATTAAATTATGCTACCCGTATGAATAAATTAGCATGAACTGGGTAATTATTCTTTACAAAATTGCATCTATTTATTTGGTGCAGTTAATTTGTCCTCGGACAATAACTTGGCCAAATCTTATCCAATTACTTCATTCCAACATTCCATATGTATGGAAACAGTACATATAATTCATTTGATACCATCATATCAAGCACATCTTATTTACTTTTCGAAATATCAAGATCCTTCAGTGTTCCACTACAATCTTAAAATAAAAGGATCCGGTCTTATTGACCCCCTTTAGCGTGAACAAGAGATTCGTCACGGACCGTCCTAGGCAAGCTGGCTGCCGGGTCTGTGGATTCTACCTGCTACCCTGACCGACTTCCTGCAATGGCCATGTGCTCACTCAATGGTGCAGCTGTGCTCGGGGTACATGATTGGATTGTGTCATTACGAATTGAGTCGATCTAATTATTTAATACCTACACTTAGAGTATTTAACGGGCTCATATCGGCTCCTAATTAGTATTCATAGCGAGGGATGGATCACAAAATAGCTTCGCCGTTCTATGGACGTAATCAGTGGCTTTGCGTGCGTCCCAACTGAGTTTCAAACTGTTATCTCACTGGACGGGCACGAATATAACTAGAGGAACTCCACGTTTCCTGCTCGAAGAATTTTTGTCTTACCTCTAAGGGCAGATCAATTACTATACTGGCCTACCTAAGGTGTCTAGTGGTTTTCCCTGGCAGCGAAGACTCTGCTAACAGTGGATACAGACAGACTCTGTCCCAACTCTGTTGCGAATACACATGTATGCTCTAAGGCGATACCATATCGTGGCTTCGAAGATTAGCCTACTAGATTCGTCAACGCGCGAGCTATTCTCGGATGGTCCCTGCAATTTATTAACGTAAATCTCTTGATTCTACTTTACATGCTCGCTGATCGTGGCTAAAACAACATTTCTTACAGATGACTCAATTCCTAAAGCACTAATGTCCTCCATACATTTACTTATAATCCAAAGTTTTACGTAGCTCCAAAACAAGTATTAATTTACTGGCATTTACATTGACTATATTAATGGCTCTCAAATACAACCATGTAGAATATAACATAGTAAAGCATTTATCTATCATTTCAATGACACTGAAAAACTCTCTTTATCTCGCTATTTATCTATCTTTCTTACTTTTCACAATAACACAGTATTTTTACAATAGATATGACACTTTGCACGTTCTATAGGCATGAATACGCCGATTTATATATTTATTATTGTTACCGACCCCAGATTATATTATTATTATTATTATTAGTTAACGTTATCGTTACCTTCATCAACGTCTTACGCCTAAATGGTCGTAAGCTTGCCATCCTCAAAGCCATATATTTATAAAAATACGAGGGATGTGAACTCGTACACAAATGACTGTTAATTCTTAATATTTGAGGAAATGATTTGTTGTATGGTGAGCTATTAAATCATATCAACATATTGGAATGGTACTCACTTTCATTCTTGCTGGGTTAGTCCAACATGACAGCAATTCGCCCACCATCATGTTTGCTTTAAGCCATCATTACACTTTCCATACGACACATTGCATAGGATTTGCACATGGTAATTATATCTTGCACTAGTGGCATTTTACTCTTTTTAAACAACACACATTCATTTAACATATAAACATAAACACTTTTAATGATCACTGTAACATAACTTTATACACAATTTTTCACACGGATCCTTGCGTGGATTTCCACTATTACCTGACTTCAGAGATGTGATGCAGCTAAATCCTGACAGCCGCCTGTCTCCTTCGAAAGTCTATCTCACGTGTGTGCTCATCTCCCGTCTCCTACTGCTTCTATCTTCTCTACTGCAACGTTGTTCAAACATAGATCACAAATACTTGTGATGCCTTCCAGGTTCCCGTAAAACTGTAGTGTTCATTACAATTGTATATGTTATTTTAACTATTATAACACTCCCTGTGGATAGGTTCATTGTCTGTAAACATCATCCTAAAATATCTCTACGCTGTACTGATTATTTAGTCGCGTATACTGTCTGCTTATACGTCTGCTGTAATCTAATTATCATATAATGCAGAATTACTTTTATTATGCTGCATGATGCGCCTTTCATTGTTCGTTACTAAAATACTGAACGTCGCTACTTATAAATTTCGCGCATTTTCCTGCGTAATCGAACAGCATGGCGCCCCACGAGTTGAGTGAAGAAGAACTGACCGTCTCCTCCAGCTTCTCCCATATAAAGCTTTGTGACGAAAAGTAGTCCACAGGATTTCCAGTAGCGACTCTCTTCTTAAATAATGCGTTCTGTGACAAAGTGAAGTGTGATTCTTACTCGTCTATTCATGGAGGTTCCAAATTCACTTGCGTGCTGGCAATTGCTTCGTCCAATTAATTAGAATTAATTGCTTTCTTCCATGGCGTTGGGACGCAACCTCGGTTATTCCCCTGCTGCTACAAGACAAATCCTAGCTCTGCCGCGGATTTGGTCTGTGCATAAGCTCCTTTTTTGATGCAAGCTTTAATTTAGGTGCGTGGACACTCCTAAATTACCTTTCCTAGAATATATGCATCTGGATGTAAGTTTCATCTCAATTCATTGCTCCATTTGGCCGTAATTAATTAATTTCTGTGGATGACCATCCCCTCTCTGCTTCTCCTCCTTGTGAGACTGGGGTTCCCATAGCCATCAATCTCTGTTCACTCCCCCAGTGCCGCCGATAAGTAGTTCGCTGGCGTCAACTCGTAACGCCCCTTTGCTAGCTACGATTAGTCAACTGTCAAGTTGGCCCGTTTTCTTCAGCTCTTAGTAGCTTATACGTATACTGGCTTGTAGTTTCTACATTATTCCAACTTTAATGCTATAACATTCTCGTTCTGGACGTGAAATCATGCTGTTATAATTATATACAGTTATAACTCATTGCTCCTTGGGTTCACTGTGCCTGTTCCCCCTCAGATATCAATGGTTCGATTCTCAGAAGAATCATGGGCCTGGTCTTTATTTTATAAAGACCCCGGTTCGATGCTAGTCAGCCGAGTCCAATTGGGCACAATACCAAGACACCCAGGAATGTCAAGCTTAGTTATGGAAGGAAGGATCGAGAACAAGGACTGTAGTGGTAGACCAAGGTTAGAATATGTTAAACAGATAGCCTCGGATGTAGGGTGTGGTAGCTATGTAGAGATGAAACGATTAGCTCAGGACAGGGAGGGTGGAGAGCTGCATCAAACCAGTAAAAAACTGAAGAATCAAACAACAACATTTGCCAATTGTTATATACATACAAACGTTCCAAGGATATGAAATTCCTTTATAAAGTTGTCAACGGTCAAATTGATAACTCATTCTTTCTATTGGTCCTAAATTTCAATATCCCTCGCTTAACTGCAAGACTAACCGTAACATTCAACATCGTATAATACAAACAAACAAAAAAAAAGGTCTACCCCTGGCACTATACAGCCCATGTCGGGCTAAGGCCGACCAAGCGACCGCTGCCCAGCCATTTGGCCTGCAGATATTGGAGTGACGCGAGATCAGTGCGTCGGGTCCCCTCGGCCGTTAATCTTGGTATTCGTGATCGGGGCGCTGTCTCACTGTCAGACAGCTACTCAATTGTCCTCACGAGGCTGAGTGCACCCCGTTCCAACCTTAACGTCAGTTTTAAAATCCCTGACGGAGCCGGGGATCGAACCCGGGGCCTCCGGGTGAGAGGCAGGCGCGCTGCCCCAACACCACGGGGCCGGCATAATAATAATATAATAATAATAATATCGAATGGCCTCGGTGCCGGGTGCAAGCTTTGTTATTTGACACCCAGAGGGTAGCTTGCATGTGGAAATTCGTTGTTCCTTGACTATGAAAGTCAAGGAGGTTAGATGCTAGATATCTAAGCTCCTTGAACACTAAAGCGCTTTCTAGTAGAGAAATGAGGAACTTTGTGTTGGCGGAAACTCCCGAGATTAATTTTGCCATTATGAACTCGGTCTACTGAATTGAAATGGGGTCTTTGTCATGCCAACATCGTATGACTTGCTATCGTACTTTTGCCGCCTTTCAAAAATCACTTACCACGGCCAGGAGCGAAAGTGCAATCTTGGGGTTAGTAGACCGACACGATATCCACTCACCCACCGTGGCAAGCTACATCGTATAATAATTCACGTGTATGGAGGCCTTGCAGTATTTACAACGATGCAGTTCAGTTAAACTGGGAACTAAATTGCTGTCCTCTATGGGACCGTTTTTGGAAATTATAATCAAGTCGCTAAATTCAGATTTGATAAAATTATCTATCACACAAGACAGAACCAACAATGTATATAATTATGTGGATAGGCCTGTTTCCTAATTATTAAAGTTACCTTTTAGTTTTCTATGTAATAACTAATTTCGAAACCTGTGTCTATATTTGACATTAGAACCAATTTAGATTTAGTTTTTATATTAAATTTTGATTTAGGTTTTCACCACGACATCTGTGTGTGAACTTCCTAGCGATAAGAATTGCATTTAGATATTAATAATGTAGAAATACCTGGAAATGTATATATTTTACTGTGCAGGTGCGCTGTTATTTGGGGCGTACACTTGAGCCCTGATGTGTACCGACAATAAATAAATAAATAAATAAATAAATAAATAAGTAAATAAATAAATAAATAGATAAAAGGGAGAAAAATAAATAGAGAAGTAAAGGTACAAATAAAGAAGGAAAGAAAGAAGAAAAGAAAGATAAAAGAAAGAAAGAAAGAAAGAAAGAATGAAAGAAAGAAGAAAGAAAGAAGGAAAGAAAGAAAGATGGGTTCAAAGAAGGGAGGAATGGAGGGAGGGAGGATAGGAAGAAAGATAGAAAGAAAGAAAGAAAGAAAGAAATAAATAAAGAAAGAAAGATGAGCATAAAGAAGGGAGGAAGGGAGGGTGGGAAGAAAGAAAGAAAGAAAGAAAGAAAGGAAGGAAGAAAGAAAGAAAGAAACAAAGATGGGCATAAAGAAGGGAGGAAGGGAGGGTGGGAAGAAAGAAAGAAAGAAAGAAAGAAAGAAAGAAAGAAAGGAAGAAAGAAAGAAAGAAAGAAAAAATATAAGAAGTAAGGAAAGAAAGAATATAAGAAAGAAAGAATATACACCTCATCCGAGAGAGCGATCAAGTTTAAGACAAAAATCCATTATGTTCAGAGCGGGAGCATGATTTTTTTTAAATCGATTCTTCTGTAATGGGTCTTTTCTTTGGTGACAGGGAGATAACCTAGCAGTTGACCTCATGAATGCCTTTCTTTACACGATCCCGTATACAACGGGTTCTAAAAGAGATTCAAATCCCCACCGGCGCGGCGTAAGACGCAGAAAACCAGAGAGTCCATATTGTCTACTTTATTATTCTAGCAATCCACACTGATTTCACTTGTCAGTCAGGAGTTATTATTTAAAAGTCGTTTCCTTGTAAAATAAGAGTTGCGCTTTATAATTCCATCGCTAGCGCGTTGTCGCTGTCATTTGTTAAGGTGTGAGTGCCACAGCCAGACGGGGCGGATATTAAAAGAGAAGTGACACCTAGCGGTGTATGTCTAATGCAATCCATAAATCACCCCCTTCCACCCTTCCTGTCGCTCCACACTCAACTCCATTTGTATTGACTTGCTAATTTCATTTCTTGTCGGGAAGACTCAACCAAATCTGCAATACTGGTGTTTGAAAAGAACTCTGAAATAAATATATCATAATAATAGCTCAGATTAGCGGGGCAATATACTTGCTAAAATGACATCACACAAAGAACAAGAAGTTCCGTAACGAACTAAAGAGCCTACTTAAAATTAAGATTCATGCCAATGATTAATCTACAGTATATGAACCTATCTAGAACAATGACAAAATTAAGTTGGTAGTATCGAAATGTTTAATTAGTTAGAAATATACCTCGTATAATATAGCCTAATAGAGCACTACAGTTGGCAGCACTGGTGACTGAATATATGCTTAGTTCCATCTTTTAAGGTACAGAATACAGAAGGAAGTCCAATGGACGTTACATGCAGTTAGACACTGGATCTATCAGCACGCGTAAAAGCATGTAGGCAACAATGTCATGCGTGTGCTGGTCAGAAATAATCTGAAATATTATGATATCTTGTTGTGCCAAAATTTGGTTGAAATCCAATTGATATTGTAGAAGTTATATACATTTAAAAATTGGACCTATCAGAAGGCTTAAAATTATTTTGGCAACACTATCATGTATGGCCCCCTGGAAATTAAAGTGATATAGTATTATCTACATGTGTGCCAATTTCGGAATAGCTCCCATGCATACCTTCCAAGATATCCAACATGGAGCTCAATTTTCTAGTGCGTTTTTTCAGCAGTTGATAGCACTGATATCATTTTCAAATATGGGCTTGAGATATTTCGGTATACATCTTTACTCATACTAAATTTGGTTCCGATTGCTGCAGCCGTTTAGGGGTTGATAGGGGGACACACAGCCAGACAGACAGACAGACAGACAGAAGTACAGACAGACAGACAGAAGGACAGACAGACACACATTTTCCCGGATCGATCTCATAAGTCTACTTTTTCCTCATTTTTGCAAAATGTGAAAAGTAGGCTAACAATACCAACTTCACAAAAATACACTATTTATTAATAATAATTCTTCTCCAAGGGGTTGATCTCTGGCAATCCACTGACAAGTACTTCATTTCTGGTCGTTTCCTGACCATCAAAAACTGTCAATATATATTTGTCAACATGTAAGCCCTCTTCAATTACCTGCATCTCTTGTTAATTATCCACAACAACTTGCATTCTTCTATCTCAAAACCAAATGTCAGACCCTCAATAAAACATATCACACTCCTCAACCCCCAAACACCAATCTCTAGACCAGAGAGCACAACAATTTTCACATGACATTTTCCTCAAAAGCCCGCTCCCATTCTGCATGGCATCACTCTCAAAATCTACAAATCCTCATGGAAACCTTGCCATGTCGAAGCAAACCTTGCCAATTGCAAAGCCACCACCACAAAAGAATCCAATGGGCACTGAACACACAAGATTTTCCATGGCGCTCCACCAACAGGCGACCATGGCTGACAACCTGATAAAACAAAAATAATAAATACTACCAACAAAAGAAACTAAATAACTAGAAGCAGACCCTGTAACCTACTAAAAGTTCGGTTACAACTCCCTAGTTTTAATTTGCCCTAGAATCTGTACAAAGTGACATACACTATTCTAGTTTGTGGTGTGTGATTTATCAACACTCCAAGTTTGGCTTCCCTGCAGTTGTCAGGTCTGCTTGACCTTGAGACGACCTCAGTGCTGTTTGTATCCTCTCCTCTTTCAGTTCAGGCGTGCATGCAGTCAGTTTAGACGTCTGTTCACGGATCTGTTCAACAGCTTCAGAAGTTCTCGGTCTACTTGGTGATTTTGCTTTTAAAACACTACCGGTTTCCTTGAAAGACTTTAGCCAATGCCAGATAGATTTTGCTGTAGGTAGTTCACCGCCATACTGATGTCTAAAATTACGTTGTACTGTTATAACTAGGGCTCGGATTTTTAGGTAAATAAATATATTTATATGTAAATACATATTTTAAGCATTTTTCTTTAAATTCATAAATTCCTGCTTTTTACTTATTAGCACATACAAAGACATAATATTTACATTCTTTTAAAATAAGTACGCTAGATCTTTCAGTTTATTACATATTTGTTCTGTGTTACTTCAAAGGGGAAGAACCTGTGAGCAATCTCATCTTCATGCAGAGCGTATGTCAGCTTGCAACTGTGTTATCTTCACTCGTCGCCCCGTGCCACTCACTGTGGAAGCCGGGGATTTCCTTGTCCATAGCCATATTGCACCACGTGCTAGACCTTACCCCCCTCCCTCAGCTACCTGGAACCAGTGTCACTCACATGCAGTTTATTTCTTCCACTGTGAAGTGTAAGGCAGCTCTAGAATGCCTAAAGTAAAAGCAACTACAAGTTATCGTCTGCAGAATTATGTTGCAGAATTTAAAGATAATTTTACTTCTGATGGGGGCGTTCTGTTCTGCCAACCATGTGGGAAAGCAATCAAGGCGGAACAGCGATCTCAAGTTACACAACACCTCAAGGGCAAGAAATATATTGCCACAGTTTCGCGCCTTCAGAAGAAGTGTTTCGCAATAATCGTCGGTCATTTGTGATGGACTACCTGATGATGTATCTCGTTGTGTATCAGCAGTCAGTGAGGCATTGCATTCGTGAGTACAGTACTGCATATTGTTTTTATTCACTTTAATAAACTAAATTATAATTACATATTTTACTTTTTTGTCACATATTTCACGTATTTTTAATACATATTAAATAAATATTTTCCCGATTTTTAGCACCTAAAAATCTGGGCCCTAGTTATAACTGACTCAGTTTGCACAAGCCAAATAACACACTGTGCTTTCAGCTGCGGAGTACACTTTGCTACTGAGTTACACTGCACGCCTGCACTGAACCGAGGGAGTAGAGGAAACAAACAGCACTGGGGACGTCTCAAGGTCAAGCAGACCTGACAACTGCAGGGGAGCCAAACTTGGAGAGTTGATAAATCACACACCACAAACTAGAATAGTGTATGTCACTTTGTACATATTCTAGCTCACATTAAAACTAGGGAGTTCTTTTTCAAACAACTGAGTAAAAAAAAAACTCGCTCCGAAGCTAGTAATTTAAATTTCCACTGAATGGAGATTGTTGGAATAAATGAAAACGTAAGAATACTTATAGTGGGCGATGTATTAAGAATAGAGATATGCTGTCACAGACATTTTTGTAGAACATCTTATACTGAACAATATACACTCATAGTACAGTATATAGATATGTTTAACAGTTTATCCAGCGTAAGCTTAAAAGGCGCCCGGTTGGCAGGTACCAGACGCAATTCAGAAAAGCCGAGGTGAACAGCGAAACTCCTAACACATAATACTCTTCTCTGAAGTCTTAACTCGACACGACTCGAAAGTTTTATGCTGGCCGAAGGTGGGGTGATAGGTTATCTCCGAACCTAGTAATTTAAATAATCACTGAAGGAAGATTGTTGGAAGAAATGAAAACGGGTACTTACAGTATAGTGGGCGATGTATTAAAGATAGAGATTTGCTGTCGCGGACATTTTTGTAGAACATTTTATACTGAACAATAAACACTCGTATTACAGTATATAGATATGTACAATTCTTACGCTCATAGTAAGTAGATATTTATAACGGTTTGCTCAGCGTAAGCTTAAAAAAGGCACCCGGACGGCAGGTTTTTCTTCGAATCTATTCACTAAAATCGTTACTGCTCGGCTGCCTTTGATCATGAATGTTTTTCTACAGAAACTTTCCTCGAAAAATCCTTTACAGAATGGTGGAAACCGCATCAAAATCCATCCAGTGGTTCTCGAGAATACCCGTTACATCCAGGAATCGGAGACTTTGTTAGCCTACTTTTCACATTTTGCAAAAATGAGGATAAAGTAGATTTATGAGATCGATCCGGGAAAATGTGTGTCTGTCTGTCTGTCCGTCCGTCCGTCCGTCTGTCTGTCTGTCCTACTGTCTGTCTGTCTGTCTGTCTGTGTGGCTGTGTGTGTGTCCCCCCCTTATCAACTCCTAAACGGCTGCAGCAATCGAAACCAAATTTAGTATGAGTAAAGATGTATACCGGAATATCACAAGCCCATATTTGAAAATGATGTCAGTGCTACCAACTGCTGAAAAATAGAAATTGAAATTTGAGCTCCATGTTGGATATCTTGGAAGGTATGCATGGGAGCTATTCCAAAATTGGCACACATGTAGATAATACTATTTCAGTTTAATTTTCAGGAGGACATATATGACAGTGTTGCCAAAAGAATTTAAGACTTCTGATAGGTCCAATTTTTAAATGCATATAACTTCGACACTAACAATTGGATTTCAACCAAATTTTGTATGTAATATGTGTACATAAACAGATATGACTGAGCGTATTCTTAAGAGCCACCAGGGCTGCCAACTGTTGATAATGCTCTTTCTCTTTTTTTAAATCCAAATACCAATATATCAGAAAGTATACAAGCCGACAGCTTTCAACTATGCACACGTATGGTACCTGACATTTTTGATTAATTTAGAGTAACTTATATACGTCAGTTCTACCAACATGATTCTTAGCCTGCTGATAGGACCAATTTTTAAATACATGGAACTTCTATACCATCAGTTGGATTTCATCCAAATTTCGTGTGTGCTGTTATGGGTAACATAACAGATGTGACTATAAGTATTCTTATAATATGACCACTGTCTATATTTTTTACTCTAATATTCTATGAAAATGAAAATTCACAGCCTGCTTCCAGTCTCTGACCGGGTCAGGAATGGAATGAATGAAGCCCCCATCTAGCGGCGAGGATATGAACTGTGCCGGCTGCCGAGGCCTGACGCACTCCTCTGGGGCAATGATTAATGAATGACAGATGAAATGAAATGATAGTGAAGAGTGTTTCTGGAATGAAATTTTGACAGGGAAAACCGGAGTACCCGGAGAAAAACCTGTCTGCCTCCGTTTTGTCCAGCACAGATCTCACATGGAGTGACCGGGATTTGAACCACAGACCCAGCGGTGAGAGGCCGGCGTGCTGCCCCCTAAGCCACGGAGGCTTACTCTAATATTCTAGATAGGTTCATATACTGTTGATTAATCAGTGGCATGAATCTTAATTTTAAGAAAAGTAGGCTCTTTAGTTCGTTACGGAACTTCTTGTTTTATACTATGTAGATATAATTGGATATATTCGTCTCTAACCAGAGGTAGTGAGCAGAGCATAAGGAGATTTGAATGTTTCTCAGAAATACGACGGAAGGAGGTACAATCGCAGAATACACAACTGGGCCCGTCAAATCAGATTACAGCTGATCTGCCAATCACCGTGGAGCACTAAAGGGAGAATTCACTTGTTCGAGGGTCAAGCGTCTTCTTCGTAGCCCCAGGGAATCTTGTCCGAGCTTGGACTATATCAAAATGTGATCCTCAACAAGATAGACGATATCCGGCGAGGACCCACGACCGCCAATGGAATAAAGGGAAGGGAGATAAGAAAAGCGTGGAGGAGGGTGGAAATAGCTATTTTCGATAAGAAATAAAACGATGTCGACTCTGTTGCCTGGTCTTCAAGAAATAAGAAAGTAGTTCAATAAGTAACGATCTTTTCTCGAGAAAAGATGGAATACCAGAGTTGGTACTTAACGTGTATTAGCTGTTTTTGCCCGGCGTGCCCGTGTGTTGTTTAAATACGCAAGGACAGTGGCGTACGCGGAATTCTTTTTGGGGTGGGGTGTTCATTAATACAGTACATTATTAAAAGTGACATTTCGATTATTATTCATGAAAAGCAATAATTAAATAAACTTTCTCCTTGCAAGAATATTATTTTAATTATATTTTCCAGTACAACAAACAAAATCGAAAAAAATACGAGCCTTACAGTAGTCGCATATGATGTGTAACATCTGACATAGAAGAAACCTCACGTGAAATTATTGATACACCGGTATTTTATACTATTATTGGCACAAATATTAATCTATTGTAAAAGGGAGTGTTTTACAGATATTGTAGTTTATAATATGGAACTCATTTTATTAGATGATTTGTAGCTTCCACCAGCACTAGCCTAAATAAAGAATACGATATGGATCAACTAGATTAATAGACGCGACACCGCTCATAACCTTAAATTCCTTATAAACAGGTCCTCTTGATTCACAAACCAACAAGTAATTTCATATGGATTCTTTTAAAAATGAGTCTTTATGATATGATAAATGTCGTTTAAAATGATAATCTGGTAGCAAAAATATCTACTCCGTCCGGGATTCGAACCCGAGATCTCTAGATTCACAGTCATAGGCGCTAACCCCACGGATATTTCGACTACGCAATATTGTGCACAAGATGGTGACTTATTTCCACGTTCCAATAATACTGCATTACGGAATTAAGTTTCATTTATATTTTGCTTGTTTCGATAATGTTCCTGCGTGAAATTAAGTTTAAAATGCCTTATGAATAGGCCCTCTTGTGAGTAAAAAGAATGTATTCAGCAATAGTTCATGAAGGCTTGCTCAATTCTCGTATAACCACAACGATTATATTATATTGATGACTGCATTATCGTTATGTGGGTTAATATTTGAATAGCCATTGTGCAGAAACATAATGCCGGCAATGCCGACTACTTACAATGTTTGATATTAAGGCATTTTACCATTTAAATACTGATACGAAGACTTCGAACATGTACCATGTGCTTTGTTTCAATTACTTGACACCAGAGTTCGCATGACCGTTTACCGTTCAGTATGTTATATACATTCCACATGGGCGAGAGTACGTCATGGTATCAATTTCCGACACTGCGCGCTCATTGCTTCTCTTACCACTGCCAGCTGGATCGATCGATCGAGTTGGCAGTGCGACTTACACTTCCGTTCCATCGAACGGAAGTGTGCCAGCTGGTGCCACCTCGATCGTTCCGATCCACTTCTATCCCATTTTTCAAAATCACTCCCACAAAAATATGCAGCAAACGAGTGGAAAGATCAACGAGGAAAGATGTTACACATATAAAATACTATGGAAAACAGTAACTAAATGAAATGATCCCGTGGTATCATCATGTCCATACGCGACGGCTTATAATATTGATATTGTGTGACAGAAAAATGATTTTTTTCTCTCCATGTTCTTTAGGCCATTCATCATCACAGCAAAGCTTGCCACGGTGGGTGAGTGGTTATCGTGTCGGTCTACCAATCCCAAGCTTGCAGGTTCGCTCCTGGCCATGGTAAGTGACGCATGTCATACGTTGTTGGCATGTTAAAGAACCCATTTGAATTCAGTAGGCCGTGTTCATAATGGCAAAATTAATCTCGGGATTTTCCGCCACCACAAAAATTTCTCCTTTCTCTACTGGAAAGCGCTATAGTGTCAAGAAGCTTAGATATCTCACCTCCTTGACTTTCATAGCGCTCCAAGGAACAACAAAATTTGACATGCAAGCTGCCTTCTGGGCGTCAAATAACAAAGCCTGCACTCGGCACCCGAGGCCATACGATATTAATTAATTAGTAACGATCTTTTCTAGAGAAAAGATGGAATACCAGAGTTGGCACTTAACGTGTATTAGCTGTTTTTGCCCGGCGCTGCCCCTGTGTTGTTTAAATACGCAAGGACCAGTGGCATACGCAGGATACATTTCTGGGGCGGGGTGTTCATTCATACAGTAATAATAATAATAATAATACTTTTATTGCAGCTAAACAGCCATTAAATACATTTAAATATACTATGTTTGCGCACCTGCGCCTTGGGTAGCATAGTCTTTTATGGACTTTATTCTTTTGCTGCATTTTTCAATATGGTAGCGTTCACATGTGTGTCCGCATAGTTGACATACACATGTGTCATCCGGATCATGGTATGCTTTGTTTGTACAAATCAAATGGTGAAAACCATGAACTGCCAGGCGTGTGAACATGTGCCTCATCTCAAAGCTAGCAGATGTCCACGCCCGGTCAACCATGGCCCCCGTTCCATAAAATTCCAGTGGGATTTCTTCTCTCTTCCTTCTGAGAGTCGTTAATAGGTTTTCCGCACCTATTGTGGTAGGTAATACTAGAAGCGTTCTAAAGTCTTCAATTAGGAATGTTTCTCGCGCGAGTAGGTAGACTAGCCGAGATTTGGTCGTCTTGGAAACTCCAATAGCTTTTTTAATGTACAATGCTTTAACACTTTCAAGTGATGATAGATTCTTTTCAGTGAGGAAAGGCCATATGATTTCTATTCCGTATGTCAATATTGGCATTATTTTATTTTTAAATAATGCCATTGCTGTCTCGAGGTTGAGTGTTCTTATATATCTTATATCGTGCATCGCCCGAACCGCTTGTGTAATTTTTTCTGTCACATGTTTTGTAAAGCATTTTGCACTTGTTTGTAGAGTGATGCCTAGGTATTTGAATTCTTTTACTATATTTATTCTTTTTTCCTGTATGAAAATTTCTGTTCCGGTCGGTACCTTTCCTCCTTGTCGAAACACCATCATTTGTGTCTTAGATGTGTTGATGTCAAAATTATATTCAGTGCACCATTCCTCTATGTCTTTTAGAATGTTTTGTAGTTTTATGATGTTATGTGATCCGATCACAATGTTATCAGCGTACGCATATGATACAATATCTGTCTTTTGAGTTATTCTCATTATGTCTTCCGCTGTTAGGATGAAGAGCAAAGGGCTGATTGGGTCACCCTGTAGTACTCCATTCGTTTGAATTATCGGATCAGAGAGTGATATATTATCCGAGATTCTTATGTTGTTCCAATGTAGTACCGTATGTATAATTCTTGTCCATACATTATCTCTATCTAGAGCTTTTTCCAGCTTCAGTTTCACAAGATCACGGTTTATGCGATCAAATGCTTTTGTGAAGTCTATAAATACTGCGTAAAATTTTTCTTTTCTTTCCATGACTTGCCAAATGTTATTTAATAATAGTTTTATTGCAGTAAGAGTTGACCCTCCTTTTCTGAATCCAAATTGTGTTTCTGGTAGTTGTACATCTATTTCTTCTGTGATTCTTTCTGTTATTAATTTAGTGAATATCTTGAATGGAATGTTCTCCAGTGCGATGCCTCTGTACATATTTGTATCATATGGGTCACCTTTGCCTTTATAGAGAACTTTTATAGTAATAATAATAATAATAATAATAATAATAATAATAATAATAATAATAATAATAATAATAATAACCACTGGCACTACAGCCCGTGAAGGGCTTAGGCCTATCTAGCGGCCGCTGCCCAGCCATTTAGCCTGCAGATATTGGGGTGACGCGTGGTCAGCGCGTCGGGTCCCCTCGGCCGTTAATGTTCGTTTTCGTGACCGGGGCACTGCCTCACTGTCTGACAGCTACCCGATGCGCTAATAATAATAATAATAATAATAATAATAATTAATAATTAATAATAATTTTTAATATCGTATGGCCTCGGGTGCCTGGTGCAAGCTTTGCTATTTGACACCCAGAGGGTAGCTTGCATGTCGAATTTCGTAGTTCCTTGACTATGTAAGTCAAGGTGGTTAGATGTTAGATATCTAATCTCCTTGAACACAATAGCGCTTTCTAGTAGAGAAATGAGGAACTTTGTGCTGGCGGAAACTCCCGAGATTAATTTCGCCATTTTGAACTCGGCCTACTGAATTAAAATGGGTTCTTTGACATGCCAACATCGTATGACATGCGTATCGTATTTTTGCCGCCTTTCAAAAATCACTTACCACGGTCAGGGGCGAACCTGCAATCTTGGGGTTAGTAGACCGACACGCTATCCACTCACCCACCGTGGCAAGCTATAATAATAATAATAATTTATTCAACTGTGTTCTTGAGAAAGTTATTCGAGAATGGCGTAAAGAATTGTGTAAGGATGGTATAGAGAATGGGGTCAGACTAGGTTGTAAGAACAAAAACCTGACAATCGACTGTTAAGCTTTCGCAGATGATGTTGCAATTTTCTCTAATTCTCTTGACACAGCCACACAACAAATCAATCAATTACAGGTGCAAGCAGCAAAGGCAGGTCTTCAGATTTCGTTTGAGAAAACGCAGTTTATAACGAACATCAAGTCGGAACCCAGAGAACTTACGGTGAATGGAGGACAAATAAAACAGGTAGAGAAATTCAAATACCTGGGTGAACGGATTGAGCCCAACATTCGTGAAAAGGAAGCCTTCGTGGCACGGATTAACAAAATGGAAATGGCTTACCATTTAACCAAAGACATTTACAAATCACGATCAATGTCCTTCAAGGCCAAATTGAGGCACTTCGTTACCGTTATTCTCCCGGAGGCGTTATATGCATCCGAATGCCTGGCGATGAATAAGAAAGGCCTGGCAGAACAACTCGAAGCCAAAGAGAGGAAGATTCTGAGAAAGATCTTGGGCCCGGTCAAGGAACGAGGAGAGTATAGAAGACGACACAACGATGAACTCTATCTACATGTGGAGAAAATAACGGACACCATTCGCAAAAGAAGACTCTCCTTTTATGGCCATTTAACACGAATGAACTCCGGAAGATTCTCCAATCGAATCTGTGCCTACTTTGTGGGAAAGAAAACCAAAGGGATCTGGTTTACAGAGGTGGAAAAAGACCTACAAGAACTGGGGATATCACATGAGGACATCTTGGAACGTGACTATTTGAAGAAGAAACTTGGGGAGATACGGAGTTTTCAGCCAAAACCTATATTGAAAACTGGCAAGAAGTGGACCGAAGAACGAAGGGAAGCTCACCGAAGAAGAATGCGCGAATACTGGGCCAATGTGAAAGAACGAGGGAAAAGGCAGTTGAAATAACGTGGTCCATAGACGACCGAAACGATAAAAAAAAAATAATAATAATAACAATAATAATAATAATAATAATAATCATCATATCGTATGGCCTTGGGTGCCGGGTGCAAGCTTTGTTAATTGACACCCAGAGGGCAGCTTGCGTGTGCCCGATGCGCTGATCTCGCGTCATCCCAAATGGCTGGGCAGCGGTCGCTTGGTAGGTCTAGGCCCTTCACGGGCTGTAGTGCCAGGGGTTATTATTATATCTATCTTCTTCTTCTATATATATAAAGCTCAATGTTTGTCTGTCTGTCTGTCTGTCTGTCTGTCTGTTATGTATACAAATCCACACCGTTTCACCGATCTGAACCAAAATTTGTATACTCACCCTTCGGAACCCTGCGGGTAACCCTGTCCACTTGAAATTTCCGACAGACCACCCCATTCCCTGCATTTTGGCCCTTTGGCCCAAATCTACACCGTTTCACCGATCCCAACCAAAATTTGAATACTTACCGTATGTAACCCTGTGAATAACACAGTCCACTTAAAATTTCGGACAGACCACCCCATTTCCTGCATTTAGGCCCTTTGGCAAACATCCACACCGTTTCACCGATCTGAACCAAAATTTGTACACTTACCCTTTGCAACCCTGCGGATAACCCTGTCCACTTGAAATTTCGGACAGACCACCCCATTCTCTGCATTTAGGCCCTTTGGCCCATATCTACACAGTTTCACCGATCAGAACCAAAATTTGTATACTTGCCCTTTGGTACCCTGCGAGTAACACTGCCTGCTTGAAATTGCGGACAGACCACTCCATTCCCTGCATTTAGGCCCTTTGGCCCAAATCTACACCGTTTCACAGATCTCAACCAAAATTTGTTATTGACCGTCTGGAACCCTGCGAGTAACACTGCCTGCTTGAAATTTCGGACAGCCCACTCCATTCCCTGCATTTAGGCCCTTTGGCTCAAATCTACACCGTTTCACCGATCTGAACCAAAATGTGTATACTTACCCTTTGTAACCCTGTAAATATCACTGTCCATCTAAAATTTCGGACAGACCACCTCATTTCCTGCATTTAGGCCCTTTGCCAAAAATCTATATCGTTTCACCGATCCGGACCAAAATTTGTATACTTACCCTTTCGAACCCTACGGGTAACCCTGTCCACTTGAAATTGCGGACAGATCACCCCATTCCCTGCATTTAGGCACTTTGGCACAAATTTCGAAGTGAAATGCCATGTCCTGTGGTTCGGATTCCACGTAAAACGGAGGTCCCGTGGCTCATGATCTCGAGATTAACGGTCATGTTAAACTACAAGCTTCCTTTCCTTTTTTACTTTGGCACAAATCTACACCGTTTCACCGATCAGAACCAAAATGTGTATACTTACCCTTTGGCACCCTGCGAGTAACACTGTCTGCTTGGAATTGCGGAAAGAGGACAGGGTCCGTCCCAAAGGCAATAGAAAGAAGGGGTAAAACCGGACCCGCTCAGGAAACCCTCAGGGTTGCCAGCTCCCGAACTCACCAGCCATGAGCCCTTGAGCATGTAGCACTATCCAGGGTGCACCAGAAGTGATGGGGCTACACACACCCTGCCTCCTTGAGGGTCTTGAGCAGAAGACATGAGATATTAAGAAAAGAAAAAGAAGGCTGACACCTCGAAGAATGAGGCTATCAGGAATGATTAGACAAGGGCCAATTAAGGCGGGAAAGTGAAAGAGTCGCTAGGCCTCGGATACCCTGATACCATCGGGGTCGGAAGAGTACAAGAGTTTGACCAAGGGAGGCTGACAGGAAAGAGAACTGAAAGGAGCCCGGCACCAGTAAGTAGAAGCAATGCCGGACTCAGCTGGGGTCCCGTGGTCGCAAACCCACGTCCCACAAGTTGTGAGACCCTGGTGGGTGGAGGGGGGAGGAGGGGGCAGGTGTGAGAATAGCTTGCTGATTCATCGCGAGGTGACATGAGAGAAATGTCCAGACCCCGCCGTGTTACCTGGTATTGCTGACTATGCTGATGTTCATACAGGGTCTTTGCTCAATCCACTGTAGTGTTACGAAAGAATGAGTGATTCACCGGTCAATGTGAATAGGACCGGGAACCCCCCCCCCCCTCCCCCCCCCCCCCCCCCGAACGTCTGTCATCATATATCGTCATCATCTGCGATATTCTCAGGTTCGTGCAGCTTTCTGGAAGCTTCTCTTTGAGGAATTGCTTCAGACATTTATCGTACAGTTTAAACCTTAACAAGATGAAACTTTTAACCAGATAGCGATCTAAGTGGGAGCTCTTTGGCAAAAAATAATCAAGTCTTTCCCGAAATGTGAGTCCTAAAAATAACTTTTTCTATTATTTTCTAAGTTTCATATGTCAGTTATGTAGTAATTTTCAATATCAACCTGATCAGTAGGGCAAATTACCTAGATGTTACGCCCTCAACGTCATTGGGGGGAAAATGACCTAGATTTTAAGTCCATTATATTTCTAATCACCAACACATAAAGTCTTCTACGACTGAGATGTCACGAATTCTAGGACCGCTAACGACATATCTCGACTCGGACTGAAGACAAATATCACGAGAATGATCATTATTTTACAGAGCCTTCCCATAGTGACTTAAGTATAAACATTGTCACTGGGTTTGATAATGTAAGAAATAAATACATAAATAAATATAATTTATGACGTTGAGTGTTAAGGAGACTGAAATATTATCATCATTCCGCCGGGCGAAGCCGGGTACTACTGCTAGTCTATATATATAAAGCTCAATGTTTGTCTGTCTGTCTGTCTGTCTGTTATGTATACAAATCCACACCGTTTCACCGATCTGAACCAAAATTTGTATACTCACCCTTCGGAACCCTGCGGGTAACACTGTCCACTTGAAATTTCGGACAGACCACCCCATTCTCTGCATTTAGGCCCTTTGGCCCATATCTGCACAGTTTCACCGATCAGAACCAAAATGTGTATACTTACCCCTTGTAACCCTGTGAATATCGCTGTCCATCTAAAATTTCGGACAGACCACCCCATTTCCTGCATTTAGGCCCTTTGCCAAAAATCTATATCGTTTCACCGATCCGGACCAAAATTTGAACACTTACCCTTTGGAACCCTGCGGGTAACCCTGTCAACTTTAAATTTCGGACAGACCACCCTATTCCCTGCATTTAGGCCCTTTTGCACAAATCTATACCGTTTCACCGATCTGAACCAAAATTTGTATACTTACCCTTAGGACCCCTGCGGGTAACACAGTCCACTTTAAATTTCGGACAGACCACCCCATTACCTGCATTTAGGCCCTTTTGCACAAATCTTCACAGCTTCACAGAACTGAACCAAAACTTGTATACTTACCCTATGGAACCCTGCGAGTAACACTGTCCACTTAAAATTTCGGACAGACCACCGCATTCCCTGCATTTAGGCCCTTTGGTCAAAATCTACACCGTTTCACCGATCAGAACCAAAATTCGTCTTCTTACCCTTTGGTATCCTGCGAGTAACACTGTCTGCTTGAAATTGCGGACAGACCACTCCATTCCCTGCATTTAGGCCCTTTGGCACAAATCTACACCGTTTCACCGATCTGAACCAAAATTAGTATACTTACCCTTTGGATCCCTGCGAGTAACACTGTCTGCTTGAAATTGCGGACAGACCACTCCATTCCCTGCATTTAGGCCCTTTGGCCTAAATCTACACCGTTTCACCGATCACAACCAAAATTTGTATACGTACCCTTTGAAACCCTGCGAGTAACACTGTCCACTTAAAATTTCGGACAGACCACCCCTCTCCCTGCATTTAGGCCGTTTGGCACAAATCTACACCGTTTCACCGATCTGAACCAGAACTCATATTCTTACCCTTGGGTACCCTGCGTGTAACTCTGTCTGCTTGAAATTGCGGACAGACCACTCCATTCCCTGCATTTAGGCCCTTTGGCACAAATCTACACCCTTTCACCGATTTGAACCCAAATCTGTATACTTACACTTTGGAACCCTGCGAGTAACACTGTCTGCTTGAAATTGCGGACAGACCACTCCATTCCCTGCATGTAGGCCCTTTGGCCCAAATCTACACCGTTTCACCGATCTCAACCAAAATTTGTGTATTTACCTTTTGGAACAGTGCGACTAACACTGTCTGCTGGAAATTGAGGAGGGGCTACTCCATTCCCTGCATTTAGGCCCTTTGTCACAAATCTATACCGTTTCACCGATCTGAACCAAAATTTGTATACTTACCCTTTGGAACCCTGCGAGTAACACTGTCCACTTAAAATTGCGGACAGACCACCTCATTCCCTGCATTTAGGCCCTTTGGCACAAATCCACACCGTTTCACCGATCAGAACCAAAATTCGGATACTTAACCTTTAGTACCCTGCGAGTAACTCTGTCTGCTTGAAATTGCGGACAGACCACTCCATTCCCTGCATTTAGGCCCTTTGGCCCAAATCCTCACCGTTTCACCGATCTCAACCAAATTTGTATATTTACCCTTTGGAACACTGCGACTAACACTGTCTGCTTGAAATTGAGGAGAGGCTACTCCATCCCCTGTATTTATGCCCTTTGGCACAAATGTACACCGTTTCACCGATCTGAACTAAATTTTACATACTTAGCCTTTGGAACCCGATGAGTAACACTGTTCACTTGAAATTTCTGACTTACCACTCCATTCCCTGTTAGCTCAGCAATCCCTCGGGGTTGCCAGCTTCCTAACTCACCAGCCATAACCCTTGAGGGTGTACCAGAAGTGGTGGCGCTACACACACCCTGCCTCTTTGAGGGTCTTGAGCAGAAGACAGGAGAGATTATGAAAAGAAAAAAAAGGCAGATCCCTTGAAGAATGAGGGTATCAGGAAAGATGAGACAACGGTCAATTAAGCCGGGGAATTGAAAGACTCCCTAGCCCTCGGACACCCTTATACAGTCGGGGTCGGAAGAGAACAAGAGTTGACCAAGGGAGGCCGACAGGAAAGAAAACTGAAAGGAGCCCTGCACCAGGAAGTAGAAGCGATGCCAGACTCGGCTGAGGTCCTGTGGTCGCCAAACCACGTCCCAAACGTTGTGTGACCCTGGGAGGAGGGGGGAGTGACAGTTGTGAGAATAGCTTGCTGATTCATCGCGAGGTGACATGAGAGGACTTTCCAGAGCCCGCCGTGTTATCTGCTGTTTATGCTGATGCCAGCACAGGGCCGTTGCTCAAGCCACTGTGGTATTGCGAAAGAGTGAGTGATTTCCCGGCCAATCTGAATAGGACGGGGAACCCCGAACGTGTGTCATCATATTTCGTCATCATCTGCGATCATATCAGGTTCGTGCAGCTTGGACCCATATTCTTTGCCGAGCAGTACGCCATATACTCTTTCACTAGACGCATCGAGTACAGGCCTAAGCCAGAAAATAAGGTTGAGACTTTGGAAGATATCGAAGCTAGACATATGAATTACCCATATCAGTTTTAAAATTACACCATGTTCCTTTAGTAGTCATTTTTTCATTACCTTACTATTATCATCGTAAGTGCAAATGACCTAGATGTTACGCGCATCATACCACTAATCACCGCCGCATAAAGTCTTTCTCGACTGTGATTTTTAAAATATTTATTTTTATTAGACTACATTGTGTACATTATAAGTTGAAGGGTCAATTCAATACCAGTTGTTGTTTCCCTTATCATCCTCATCATAAGGGCAAATGACCTAGATGTTATGCCCCACTACACCATAAATCACCAAACACAATAAGTCTTCCTCGCCTGTGAATTTTGAATTATGTATTTCTATTACGGTAGTTTGTAGGTTTGACGCGTCAATTCAACAGTATTTTTCATTATCATCCTTATCAAAAGGGCAAATGACCTAGATATTACGCCCTCATTGTCTTTCGGGGCAAATTACCTAGATTTTAAGTCCATTATATTTCTAAGGAGACTTTGAGACATTATCATCATTCCACCGGGCGAAGCCGGGTACTACTGTTAGTTATCTATATATTTAAAACACTGAGGTGATTTTTGTTAACACGAGATTGAGAGAGCGACAGAACCGGTTTACTTCGTAGAGCACTCTGACGAAAGCTCTTGGCCTGTAGATTTGCAGCGTGTCTTTAAAATAAACAAATATATTAGAGTATATTTTTAAATTAATAAAGAAAAATACAGAATTCTTGCCGTTCACGCATGCGCACAATCCGCCTTGGGTCATGACAGAAATGGCGGTGAGAAATCCATTAAAATGTAATTTACTCAATAACTGTACGCACCCTTGTATTTGAAAACGGACATTAACCAAGTCCTGACAATTAAAAAAAAATAGTAAGAGTATGAACCTATACGAATGTGCAACATTGATTTTTTTGTTAATGAAAATTGGACTTTCTCCACACAGCGGGTTTTGAAGATACTGAATAGTTGCGCCGCAAACCAGGTATGAGTGCGAGAATAGCCATGTGGTTAAAGGGACTGACTGTGGATCGTAGGAGCCCAGGATCGACCCCATCTCTCGGCAGTTTCTTTACCACTGAAATATTGTTTTATCAATGTTAACGTTTTACATTTTGTAAGTGAGTTAAGTAGGATTTGACTGGAATTCAGTAGCGTAGCGTAGACAAGGTAGACACTGTCTAACCAAATTTACGAAATAAATGACAGGTTATATTATTATTTATTGTAATGTTGTTAGCCTACTTTCGATTTTTGCAAAAAATGAAAGTAGACTTATGAGATCAATACAGGGCGGAAAAAAGTGTGTCTGTCTGTGTGTGTGAATGTATGTGTGTGTGTGTGTGTGTGAGTCTGTGTGTGTGTGAGTGTGCGTACTCTGAATGTCTGCCCCCCCCCCTATCAATTCGAACACGGTGAACGCGAATTGAACGAAATTTGGAACAAAGGTAGCACTAGCAAAGAACACCTCAGGGTCAGGTTTTATATCGCCGCCATCTTGACGGAAACGTAATGGCGGCCACAAAAATGTTCAAAGCTTAAATCAAATTACGACTAACCTAATCATCCGATTTCTACCAAATTTTTCAACAACATACCTTTATGGGGGAAGCATCCTTTGACCAAACTATTAGGTCATTAGCCTAATAGTTTGCGGATGGTGGACGTCTTTGTGTCAAAATCGATTCCCCCTATTAATTCTAACACGGTGAAACCGAATGGAACGAAATTTGGTACAGAGGTAGCACTAGTAATGGGCACCTCAGTGTCATGTTTTATATCGCCGCCATCTTGACAGAAACGTAATGGCGGCCACACAAATGCTCAAAGCTTAAATCAAATTACGACTAACATAATCATCCGATTTCTACCAAATTTTTCAACAACATACCTTTATGGGGGGAGCATCCTTTGACCAAACTAATAGGTCATCAGCCTAATAGCGGATGGCGGCCATCTTTGTGTGAAAATCAATTCCCCCTATTAATTCGAACACGGTGAAAGCGAATGGAACGAAATTTGGTGCAGAGCTAGTACTAACAAAGGGCACCTCAGTGTCATGATTTATATCGCCGCCATCTTGACGGAAACGTAATGGCAGCCACACAAATGTTCAAAGCTTAAATCAAATTACGACTAACCTGATCATCCGATCTCTACCAAATTTTGCAACAGCATACCTTTATGGGGGAAGCATCCTTTGACCAAACTATTAGGTCATTAGCCTAATAGTTTGCGGATGGTGGACGTCTTTGTGTAAAAATCGATTCCCCCTATTAATTCTAACACGGTGAAACCGAATGGAACGAAATTTGGTACAGAGGTAGCACTAGTAATGGGCACCTCAGTGTCATGTTTTATATCGCCGCCATCTTGACAGAAACGTAATGGCGGCCACACAAATGCTCAAAGCTTAAATCAAATTACGACTAACATAATCATCCGATCTCTACCAAATTTTGCAACAGCATACCTTTATGGAGGGAGCATCCTTTGACCAATCTAGTAGGTCATTAGCCCAATAGTTTGCGGATGGCGGCCATCTTTGTGTCAAAATCGATTCCCCCTATTACTTCGAACACGGTGAAACCGAATGGAACGAAATTTGGTACAGAGGTAGCACTAGCAAAGGGCACCTCACTGTCATGTTTTATATCGCCGCCATCTTGTCGAAAACGAAATGGTGGCCACACAAATGTTCAAAGCTTAAATCAATTTACGATTAACCTAATCATCCGATCTCTACCAAATTTTGCAACAACATACCTTTATGGAGGGAGCATCCTTTGACCAAACTAATAGGTCATTAGCCTGGTATTTTGCGGATTGCGGCCATCTTTGTGTGAAAATCGATTCCCCCTATCAATCCGAACACGGTGAAACCGAATGGAACGAAATTTGGTACAGAGGTAGCACTAGCAATGGGCACCTCAGTGTCATGTTTTATATCACCGCCATCTTGACGGAAACGTAATCGCGGCCACCCAAATGTTAAAAGCTAAAATGTAATTACGACCAACCTAATTATCTAGTCTCCACCAAATTTTGCAACAACATATCTTTATGTGGGAAGCATATTCTGACCAAACTGCAAGATCATCAGCCCAATAGTTTGCAGATGGTGGCCAAGTGTGCGTGCAAATCGATTCCCCCTATCAATTCAAACACGGTGAAACCGAATTGGACCAAATTTGGTACAGAGGTAGCACTAGCAAAGGGCACCTCAGTGTCATGTTTTATATTGCCGCCATCTTGACGGAAACGGAATGACGGCTACCCAAATGTTAAAAGCTTGAATCAAATTACGACCATCCTAATAATTTGATATCTACCAGATTTTGCAACAACATGCCTTTTTGTGGCAAGCATCTTATGACTGACTACAAGGTCATCAGCCCAATAGTTTGCATATAGCGGCCATGTATGTTTGAAAATCCATTCCCCAGATCAATTCAAACACGGTGAAACCGAATTGAATGAAATTTTTTACAGAGGTAGCACTAGCAAAGGGCTACTCATATTCATGTTTAATATCCCTATAGCACGTTGTATTTCAACAAGCTACTACAACCAACATTCAATTATACTTGAAAAGGACAAAGAGTTATAACAATACCCATGCTTTTAGGAGAAAGTAGGCTATATGTTCTTTACTGAACATCTTGTTTTTCTTCCAAGTTCTTAAGCCTTAATAGTAATTTTTATGATTTAAAAGTTTCAACACTTGCATCCTGCGTACCAACAACGAGGGAGATAGACACTTGGGAGGATGTCTCCCCTGCCTTCTTATTCAAGCGTGCAAGATCGTGCGCGCGCCGCCATCCCCTCCATGCCCCTCCACGCTGCCTGCCGTGAACATAACAGACATGTCTTTTCTGTCGCGATGTGGTGAACGTTTCGTGATTCTGTATTTACTGTGCCTTAGTTTCTAGCAGTGGCGTGTGGTGGAATTTTACTTAGGGTCAGCAATGGTTTTCTTCACAAAATCATTGAAGACCCATTTGTAGAAGTTTGGGATATTTTGAACTTACAAAGTAAATCTATCTCATTTGAAATCAATGATAAATGTTATACGTTTCGTTAAAATAGCGAATACAAGCTTTCACTTTCGTGTTAATAGGCCTACTCAATTGAGGAGTTGGACGACTTCCTAATAAAAGTAATATTTTGTTCTCAAATGTACCGCACATCACACGCTGTCATCTCTAGACCCTACTCCCGGTGCCATATTTTTACAGTTTTCTCACACCTACTAGTGTAAACAAAAACGTCTGCTGCATACCCTACTCCTTATATTGCATTAGACAACATTATATCGCTGAAATATAAAAATGACGGCCTACCATTGTAAAACAATCACACGTTTTAACACGGCATATAAAAAGCTGTTTTACACAAACACTGACACGCTTTTTTTTTTTCAAACTATAATAGGCGAGTATACACACTATCTTTGAAAACTGACGTTCCTTGTTTTCGGCCTGAGGTATGTAACTTAATGAATTGCTTCCTAGCCTTCGCTTTCACTCACCCTGCAGTACCAAGATATACCAAAAGAGGGCATATCACGCTATTGTGCTGCTGCAAGCGACTCCGCAAGGAACTCGCAATAGGCATCAAAGAACAACGAATTTTGTGAATGGGTTCATTAAAACAATACAGGACACGGACACTGGAATATCACTATAACCAAAGTAAATAATTATTGTACCCGTCATTATTAATTTTACTTGGGTAAGCAATGCTTACCTTACATCCATGGAATACACGCGCCTGGTTTCTAGTTATATTAACCATGGGAAGTGATGAGCTATTAGTTGACATGAACAGTGCAACCTTGATTCTGTAAGATTTCTTCATAGTAGTCTAATTCCCTATCATCATAAACACTTGAACAAAAGTTGAAACTAAAATCTAAAATAAATGGCACTCAGTTAGATTTGTCCCAAAAAGATGGCAAAGTTAGCCTACAAGAAAATTTCAAAGTAGTTGCCATTCGAAATATAGATGGTTATGTGGTTCTCAGCACACAAAGAACCGACAGTGGTGGCTACGCTCGCTAAAACGCAGCGTTAGGTCATGAGGCCAAGCTCTCTGATGACTCGTTAGATGCGTGGGTTCGATCACTACCGTCGGCCGTCCTTGAAATGGTTTTCCGTGGTTTCCCCATTTTCCTTCTGACAGGCCACGGCCGCTTCCTTCCACATCCTTGCCCAGTTTCATCCATCTTCATCCATTCCATCTCTCATCCCGGCACGCGGGTCGCCCACGTGCGTCGACTATAGAGCATCCAGCGTTGAGAAAGGACTGTGGCGCCTTATGTCGACAGTGTTGCTAACTCTAGGCAGAGGTAGCGCTGACGTCATACCCGCTTCGAGTACTGCGCTTTCATAAGTTAGCGACACAACACAATCTCTGAAATAGAACACGCCCTGGAAGGAGCAGTTTTGCAGGTGTTAACGTACTGGACTAGTATTAGGCCTAAGGTTAAGCGAACAGAATCAATAACGACATTCATTTTGCATTACTGATTGATGTCGAGAGCACAACTCTTCCTTCCTTCTGGGATGTATGCTGACGATGTTAACAATTTTTACGTCAGCAATACTTTTGATCATCACCTCTTTTGTTATTAAGTTAGTTAGGCTTAATTTAGTTTCTTTCATTTTATTCTTGTTGTTTTGATTAATATTGTAGTGAGATAGCCATGCGGTTTGGGGCGTGCAGCTGTGAGCTTGCATTCGGGAGATAGTGGGTTTGAACCCCACAGTCGGCAGCTCTGAAGATGGATTTCCGTGGTTTCCCATTTTCACTCCAGGGAAATGCTGGGACTGTACCTTAATTATAGTGTGCTCGTTGGTGCTTTCCATGAATAAGGAAAAAATAAAGAAATGTAAAGCCTCGCCCAAATCATCTGATGAATGAGCTGTTTCATATCCTACAGGACGAGTTCATTCGTTGTTAATAGGCTGCGCGCGATAGGAACATATAACAGATTCTATCCTCCCCATTAGTATTCTTACGAGGGACAAGACAGTAGGCTACTTATATAACTAATAATAAAACGAGCTGATTCACTGTGCAGTTTGAACACTAACGATCTGGATGTATCTGTAGCAACAGCAGTTTCGTCGGTGATCCAACTCACACTTTGGCCGGGATTTAAATAATTGAAAACGTTTACAGTCTATTGTCCTCTCCTTACTTCTCAGTGTCTCACCTCGTTTTCGTTTCATCAAAACAACAGCCATTTCGATTCGAACGAACAGAAAATAAAACAAGACACACAACAGTAACACCAATGATGGATAGTGCTTCAGAACTTATGTTGCCGGCTGAACAGAGCACGTGGTCTCCTCCGGACGAGCATGCAGCGCAGGACGAGGCTCTTCTTTCCAGCGTGCAAACCTCGAAAATTTTTAAATAACTAAGACGTAATATAAACGATACTTGTATGCAATAACAAAGGTAATCAATTGGCAGATAATTGTAGGAAGCTATTATGACGAAAAATATATACGTTCAGAGTTCATTCATGAAAAAAGGTGAGGTAACAAAACCAGTGTAGGAGGGGGGGGGGGGGGGTCCGTTAAAAGTAAAAGCCCATAAGACCCACAGTCTTTTCTAAACGCTGGATGCTCTATAGAAAGACCTTCACTCGGTCTCTCAGGAGGCCACACGACAACAGAAAGCACATAAAGTCACTTCATTGTTATTACTGTTTGATGTTTGGGGGCGAAGAACCATGGACCCGTACGGTATCACAACAATAAAAAAATATTGAGGGGAGAACTCTATAAAACATTCAGGGACCAAGAAACACATTAATAATGCAGAGATGTTTCACATGCTAGCAAGAAATAGAATTGAGCATTGTTTAGTGGAAACAACGCGATTAGCAGCTGTGAAACATAACGAAATAGACGAATAGTGGGTCGCCTAATAGATGGTGTGCCATCTCGGGCGGCAAGAACTTGCCTTTAGAGGCCACAGAGAAGACCACAAATCTCTTAATAAGGGCAATTATTTAGAAACCCTCGATTTGCTGGCAATAGAAGAATCATTTATGAAAGAAGGCAGCTTGAAGACAGCTCTGTTTTTGAAGGAACTTCTCGAGACTTCCAAAATGTTTTAATCCAATCTGTCACTAATGCAGTAAGGGAAAGGATTGCAGAAGAGCTTTCGTCATCCGAATCTCTTAATAAGGGCAATTATTTAGAAACCCTCGATTTGCTGGCAATAGAAGAATCATTTATGAAAGAAGGCAGCTTGAAGACAGCTCTGTTTTTGAAGGAACGTCTCGAGTCTTCCAAAATGATTTAATCCAATCTGTCACTAATGCAGTAAGGGAAAGGATTGCAGAAGAGCTTTCGTCATCCGAATTTGTGGCCAATCAGGCAGATGAGACTAATGACGTGTCCTTCAAAGCTCAATTAAGCGTAATTGTGCGATATGTCTGTAACTCGAGAGTTGAGGAAATATTTGTAGGTTTCTTCGATGTATCATTAGATAAAAGTGCACAGGGTTCGGAAATACACACGTAATTTTCGATCGGAAAGAATATAAAATAGATAAGAAAATAGTCCGCCCCTTAAAACCTCAATAACTAACTAACTGGACATATGCTAGAGCTACTGTCATGTCGGGTAGCAACAATGATCTTCAAGCAATTATCAGACAGCATTGTCCCATGGCATTATTTGCACATTGTTACGCTCATAAATTAAACTTAGTTCATTTACATTGGGCCAAGAGAATATGTAGTCTCTCTTAAGTTAACAGCCCTGGGGCTGGTTTGCAGCAACTCGCCAATCTTCTCTATTCTCCGCCATCCTATTCAATTCACGATATGATTTTGTGTTCGTGTCTGTCATTAACTGTGTGATGTATGCAAGTGGTGGTCTTCCTCTAGTGTTTTTCCCTTCTAACATCCCTTCGATGACTCTTGCTGGCTGGCTATTATGTCTGAGAATATGGCCCAACATATTTGCTCTTCTTGTTTTCAGGGTCTTCATAAAGCTTCTACTTTCTCCTGCTCTTCTGAATACCTCTTCATTTGTCATATGTTGTATCCAACTGATCTTAAGCATTCTTCTCCAGCACCAAGCCTCTAAAGCCATCAACTTCCTCTCTTCTGACTTCCCTATTGTCCAGGTCTCACTACCATACAAAGCCACACTCCACACGTACGTCTTCAACAGTCTTTTTTCTTATTTTTAGGTCTATACTTCTGGATGTGAAGAGATTCTTCTTTCTATAAAAGGCGTTCTTTGCCTGAATAATTCTACTCCAAATTTCTCGGTTGCTGGTTCAATCATACGTTATCAAGCTTCCCAGTTACTTATATTCCTTCACATGTTGTATTCTATCATTCTCGATATAAATTGCTGGTGCTCTTCTATGATCTTCCTGGTTCCGACTGCATACGAGTATTTTTGTATTATTTTTATTCATCTTCATGTTAAATTCGTTTTTAAGGATGTTATTCATTACATGAAGTATCTGTTGAAGATTATCATCATTATCTGTCGTTAAAGCAATGTCATCTGCGAATCGGAGCATGTCAATCTTTTCCCCATGTATAACTACTCCAACTTGAATCTCTTCTCTTATCCTATTTATGGCATCTTGGACATACAAATTAAATAAGTAAGAAGATAGCGAGCATCCTTGTCGTACTCCTTTTCTTATTTCAACCTCTTCCTGGTTATTGCCAGATCTTATTATTCCCCTTTCTTTCTTATATAAACTATGTATTATTCTTCTATCTCTATAACAGATTCCCACTTTCTTTAGTAATTTGAACAGTATATTCCAATTCACGTTGTCAAAAGCTATCTCTAGATCCACGAATGCTAGATATGTTGGTATTCCTTTTCGATTTCTCTTTTCAATTATTTGTCTTAGAGTTAATATTGCTTCTCTTGTTCCAATGCCCCTTCTGAATCCAAATTGGTCGTCTGTAATGTAGTTATCAAGGTTGTTCTCTATTCTCCTAAGTATAATACGTGTAAGAATTTTAGATGTATGTGTTGTCAGGCTTAATGTCCTAAATTGATCGCAATTTTGTGCTCTGGCCTTCTTTGGAATTGGAATTATTATGCACTTAGTAAAGTCAGTTGGTACTATTCCAGTTTCATACATTTTGCATATCATTCCATACATTGCATCTTCAGCTCTCTCTCCGCAGTTATTTAATAGTTCTGCAGGGATTTTATCTACACCTGGTGCTCTTTTTGTCTTTTAAATCTTCCAGTGCTCTTTTAAATTCCGATTTTAGTATTTGGTCACCTCTATTCTCTGCATCTGTCTGGTCTTCTTCCTCTATTACTTCCTCATTCATAACTTCATCTCCATAGAGGCTCTCTAGATATTCTTTCCATCTCTTCCCAACCTTTCCCTCTTCATGCAGGTATTGTCCATTCTCATCTTTAATACCACATGTCTTCTGTTTCTTCCCACCAAAAAATTGCTTCACATTTCCATATGCTTTTTCTAAGTTATTTGCTTAAAAATGGGTGTCTATTTCATCACATATATCGCATAAGTATTTTTCTTTGTCTCGCTTGCTTTTCCTAACGATTTCATTTCTCAGTCTTCTATATTGTTGTTTTCCTTCGTCACTTGTGGCGTTTTTGAACCTTCTTCTTTCAGTTAACATTTCTACAACTTCCTCACTTATCCATGCTTTCCTGCTGTTTTTATTTTTATTTTTTAGCAGTTCCTCTGCAGTTCCTAGTATTTCCTCCTTCAGAATTCCCCACTGACTTTCTATTGGTTTCTCGAATATGTCAGTATTTCTTTCAATCAATTCATCTGTTCTTCTTTGGAACTCATCTCTAATATTTGGCATCTTAAGTTTTGTCACCTGTAGATACTCAGTTTTTCTCGTAACGATGTTCTTATATTTGATTTCCGCGTGCATCATGTAAGATTTAAGTTAAAACTTTAAACATTTTCTTTAAAATGTGTTAATGCATTTTTCTTTTTATTTGTGTCTACCCAATTATTTTCCTCACGCTACGCTACTGCTGGAATTACAGTATTTCTTGCATAAAGCAGGCAAGAAATCTACATCGAGATTGAGAAAACGTCTTAACCGATTGACTTCGTAATGCATTCCATTTTACCATTGCATTACAGCATTGCCGGCCCCGTGGTGTTGGGGTAGTGTGCCTGCCTCTCGCCCGGAGGCCCCGGGTTCGATCCCCGGCTCCGTCAGGGATTTTAAAACTGACGTGAGGGTTGGAACGGGGTGCACTCAGCCTCGTGAGGACAATTGAGTAGCTGTCTGACAGTGAGACAGCGCCCCGATCACGAATACCAAGATTAACGGCCGAGGGGACCCGACGCGCTGATCACGCGTCACCCCAATATCTGCAGGCCAAATGGCTGGGCAGCGGTCGCTTGGTCGGCCTTAGCCCGTCATGGGCTGGATAGTGCCTGGGGTTTTTTTTTTTTTTTTTTTTTATTACAGCATGTGATCAAAAGAGCTAACTGTTTCCCCAATACGGCGTTTCAATATCTGCAATCAGTTCCAGTAACTGACAACAGATGGCAGTCCTTCGCCCATATTGTTCCAGTAACTGACAACAAATGACAGTACCTCGCCCATATACGAAAATTATACAATCCACCAGCTACCCTCACAATGATAGAAACCCTTCCTAAGTGCAGGTAAATTATTTCTACATTCCGCATCATTACGTTTTATTTCCGTTTTACCATTCCATTCCATTCCAGTATGTGATCAAAAGAGCTTCATGTTGTCTCCACAAAGCAGTTTGAATACCCGCAATCAGTTATAGTACCTGACAACAGATGGCAGTACCATTGCGTCGCATTCTGCCTTTGGAGTACGCCTTCAACAGACGTGTAGGGCCTAGAGGAGTAGGTTTTTCTTGGTCTAGCTTTCCTAGCTGGTTACTTGCAGTATTACATTGTCGCTATTATTGTTCATCCCTTCGTTGTGATTATTTCTCCATATTAGGCTACATCGTTCTGTATATGATCATTAAAAAGGTTTTATTTTTAGTTCGTCGTCGTGTTATAACCATGGAACGCCGAATTATTCCAAAGTTGCTGATGGAAACTGTTTATTTCGGTCTGTATCATACTGTTTGTACAATACTCAGGACCGGCATCGTGAAATACGCTTACAGGTCGTTCAGTCAATTAAAACTGCATGGAAATATTATAAAGATTTTTTTGTAGGTGACCCATCCTACAAACTGGCCGTTAGTAATTCAACTGACTACGAAATGTGTTATCTCTGGACGGGGAATATGCTGGCCATGTTGAATTACATTGCATTGGTCAGTTATTCCCTGATTATTTAATCAGGGTTTACAGAGATGATAGTAACGTAAGTTTTGACTATGGTACTGGGAATATTATTTGCAACCTTCTTCTTTCTGGTAGTGTTGATGCTGGCCATTACAGTGTTTTGGAGTTCCATTCCATATATTTTACAACGTTCACCACCAATCGCAGTGAATGATACTGTTCAAAAAACACGCAAGAGGAGAAAGACACTGACTTGCCGTAGGGAAAGTACAGCGCGACGTCTAGCATTCAAAAGGCGACAGAATTCTCCCATTTTGCGTGAGACATCCAAAGTTATGCACATATCTAATGCCGTGCAAAACATAGCGCCAACGGGAGTGGAGAGAAAATTCTAAGCTCAGGGACATCTCAGATATTGACAAACCCGGGAGCCTCCGTGGCTTAGGCGGCAGCGCGCCGGCCTCTCACCACTGGGTCGGGTGTTCAAATCCCGGTCATTCCATGTGAGATCTGTGCTGGACAAAACGGAGGCAGACAGGTTTTTCTCCGGGTACTCCGGTTTTCCCTGTCAAAATTTCATTCCAGCAACACTCTCCACTATCATTTCATTTCATCTGTCATTCATTTAATCATTGCCCCAGAGGAGTGCGTCAGGCCTCGGCAGCCGGCACAGTTCATATCCTCGCCGCTAGATGGGGGCTTCATTCATTCCATTCCTGACCCGGTCGGAGACTGGAAGCAGGCTGTGGATTTTTCATTTATGCGGAAATATCCGATCCCAGTGATACTACCTTATACAATGTAGTGACGTCTCATATGGTGCATGGGCCTAGCGGTAATCTCAATCCCAAAATCTATTTGTATGGTAGACGAAAAGTGTAGAGAGGACTTACCAAAGGATTTCATTGCCGAAACAAAGGATAATGTGAACGGCTATCCTATTTATCGAAGGCGGGACAATGGCAGAACAATTATCAAACGTGTTCAAGGTTATGACGTGAAAGTTGACAGTCGTTTCCTAGTGCCATATAATACGTTCCTTTTATTTTACTTTCAAGCTAATATTAATGTAGAGATTTGTGCAAGTGTTAAAGAGTATAAAATATATCCACACATATATTTACAAAGGACATGACTGCATCAATCTACAAATAACAACCAAAGAGGGTTTACTTCACCATGATGAAATATCTACCTTTCTGAACACCCGATATGTAAGTCCGAGTGAAGCTGCTTATAGAATATTTTCATATCCCATGCACGAACAATCTCATACTGTAGTTCGCTTACCTGTTCATTTACAAGATAAACAGCAGGTGTATTTTTGTAATGACAATGCCGCTGAAGCTCTACTTACGAGCGAAATTGAAAAGCACAGAACTGATTGCATGGTTTAATTTAAGAAACTTAAATGCTACACAGGGGTTTCAAAATGGAAGAAGATTAATTGTGCGAAAAATGCATGACAGTTGTTTAGATCTTGAATTCATTACAGGGTTAAGTGTTGAACAAAGAGTTCTGATTCCCAGAATTGATTTAAAACCATCCGACACAACTCTTCCATTTAATTTTAAAAGATGCCAGTTTCCTATTCGCCTTGCATTCAGTATGACAATTAACAAAGCTCGACTTTAGACCGTGTTACCCCAGCCTGTATTTAGCCATGGCCAGCTGTACGTAGCAATGTGTCGAGTTCGATCTTCGGGTAATGGCCGTACGGTACACAGCAGATTTAAATTACCGCTGAAATTACCCGAAGCTTCTGTTTCATCTTTAAAAATGAGCAGTAAAGGAGCACATGATATCAGGTCAACAAGTCTGATTATATGGGATGAAGCACCAATGGCTAACTTGCATGCCCTGATGTGCGTTAATAGACTTTTGCAAGTCATCATGAGTAATTCCATCTCTTTTGGAGGGAAAGTTATTGTACTAGGTGGAGATTTTAGAAAAGTTTTGCCTGTTGTTCCGCATGCTTCCAAACAAGCTGTTATTCAGAACTGCATGACATTTTCTCCTCTTTGGTGAGAATTTAAAATATTTCATCTATTTAAACATATGCAAGCAGGACCAGAAGAATTAGACTTCGCTGATTTTTTTGCTGAAAATTGGTAATGGAGATTACCCTTCCGTGAATCAGGAATCGGCAGAGCAGTCTGCTATTGATTTACTACCCTCTGTCATCGTGAAACAAGACTCGTCTCTGAAATTTACGGGAATAAATTTCAGTCACCAGAAGATGCTATAAGTTTCTCCAAAATTGCCATTCTTGCCCCTAAAATCGAACACTATGATCAAATCAAATCTGAAGTTATAGATCTTCTACCCGAAACGGCCAGAACGTACATCAGTGTAAATAACTTAATTACTGAAGATGAAAATGAAACTCTCCAATTTCCCATAGAGTTTTTGAACAGCTTAGAATTAAGTGGCTTGCCTCCTCATGTCCTTAACTTAAAACCTGGAGCGATTGTAATGTTATTAAGAAACTTAAATGCTACACAGGGGTTTCAAAATGGAAGAAGATTAATTGTGCGAAAAATGCATGACAGTTGTTTAGATCTTGAATTCATTACAGGCCTACAGGGTTAAGTGTTGAACAAAGAGTTCTGATTCTTAGAATTGATTTAAAACCATCCGACACAACTCTTCCATTTAATTTTAAAAGATGCCAGTTTCCTATTCGCCTTGCATTCAGTATGACAATTAACAAAGCTCGACTTTAGACCGTGTTACCCCAGCCTGTTTTTAGCCATGGCCAGCTGTACGTAGCAATGTGTCGAGTTCGATCATTTGATAGTTTGAAAGTACAAATAGTGCCGGCGGGCCAAAGGACAATAAATGTTGTATTTAAGGAGGTACTCCAACATCACTACATTTAAGAGACATTGAACCAACATTTCTCTACAGATAGTTACTACACACTTCAGTCTATACGTTAATTTCTGGAGTCTGGTTTAGCCACTGCTGTTTTACCGACCCAGAGAATTAGTATTCCGTTGAATTTCAACGGGTTCACCCTAGTATATTATTAAGTCAGATATGGAACAACAACTGTCGACCAACGTATTATGTGCACTCGAGTTTGAAGGTTGTTTGTGAAGTAACCAATAGACCTACATAAAATCCAATAACATCATCATTTTCGTCGTTCTATTGTACGTTAGCTCATGTAGGTTTCGAATTTTTAATTTATATTTTAATACTTTTTGTCGCAGTTGGAGCACAAAAAGTGCACGTTTTTAAGCGTGTTTCAACCATGCGTCACATTTAAGAATTATTATCTCAAAAACCCGTCATCAGATCGAATCCAAATTTTAACACAATATACATTGGAATGTTGTATAACTGCTTTATTAATTTCAAAATTTTACGTGACCAAGAAAAAAAGTTGTTATCATTTTTGTAAGGTAACTTTTTCTCGGCTCGGGGTGGTTGGAAAATGTAGTCCTTGGTTGCGATGTAATCCTTATACATCAAAAAGTTATGCTGTATGACTGTGAAATACGTAAATTAACTCACTTATTTCATATCGGTTTGTATTTGTAGGCGGAAACAACACATCGTTCACCAGCTACCCGCTCCCGGAAAAGCTGTACAGCGTTGTCGAAATGGAGCTCATCTCGCATCATGACGTGCCTCGCTCGGAAGTGATGGGCTCCATCACAGCAACACTGTACAGCTTTTCCTGGAGCGGGTAGCTGGTGAACGATGTGTTATTTCCACCTACAAATACAAACCGATATGAAATAAGTGAGTTAATTTACGTATTTCACAGTCATACAGCATAACTTTTTGATGTATAAGGATTACATCGCAACCAAGAACTACATTTTCCAACCACCCCGAGCCGAGAAAAAGTTACCTTACAAAAATGATAACAACTTTTTTTCTTGGTCACGTAAAATTTTGAAATTAATAAAGCAGTTATACAACATTCCAATGTATATTGTGTTAAAATTTGGATTCGATCTGATGACGGGTTTTTGAGATAATAATTCTTAAATGTGACGCATGGTTGAAACACGCTTAAAAACGTGCACTTTTTGTGTTCCAACTGCGACAAAAAATATTAAAATATGAATTAAAAATTCCAACCCTACATGAACTAACGTACAATAGAACGACGAAAATGATGATGTTATTGGATTTTATGTAGGTCTATTGGTTACTTCACAAACAACCTTCACACTCGAGTGCACATAATACTTTGGTCGACAGTAGATATCCCAGTGGAACAAGCTCGTGACCGTCTGATGTTCCGTCAGGTCATCCGACAGGGCGTTTTCCCAACGTCCCTTACAAGTAAGAAGACTACAGGAGCTAAGTGGACAGAAGAAGAAAGATTGACTCATAGTCAGAAAATGAGGAACTATTGGAAGAGGAAGAAGAAGAGGAAAGCAACAAGTTTACCGAAGGGTAAATACGAGCCCCGTTGTCCTAAGTAGTCCTAAACGATAAAGAAAGAAAGAAAGAAAGAAAGAAAGAAAGAAAGAAAGAAAGAAAGAAAGAAATAATGTGACACATTTGCATATTTTCATTAGGCTACTGTTGACTCTCAGTATCTTGATAACAAGAGTTTAGTGCTTTTCAGTCGGTCAACACTAAACTCTTGTTTACTAAGGCAACACTGAAAATATGGCTTCAAACACCACAATATCTTGATAACTTTGTCTACATCATTGATAAGAGTAAATTGCAGAAACTCCTCATGTATATAGCGGATTATCTTTAACGAAACGGACACACAGTGACACAGTTATCCACATTTAAAGCAGCCCGTTGCGACGTGAAAAAGGTACCGATCGCACACTTTAACAGCAAAACTGATCCAACAGTAGAGCCAACGCGCTACTTAGTATAAAGCAAACACTCCGATGTTTGGATGTCACGGGTAATCTTGAGAACTACTGGATGGATTTTGATACGGTTTTCACCATTCTGTAAACGATATCTCCAGGAAGGTTTCTATAGACAATTATTTATTTATAATCAAAGGAAGCCAAGCAGTAATGATTTCAGTAGAAATGTCGAAAAAAAAAACTGGCGTCCGTGCGGCATTTAAGCTTACGCTGGGAAAACAGTTAAAAATATCAATATACTATGAGTGCAAGGATAGTTCAGCATGAAAAGTTCTACAAAAATATCCGCGAGAGCACATATCTATCTTCAATACCTCGCCCACTATAAGTGATTTTACGTTTTCTCATTTCTTCGAACAATGTCAAGTCAATTACTGAGGCGACAGTTTACGAGCTAGCTAGTGGGCGAGCCTATTACCCCAATTACAGCCAGCAGCAAACTGTCGAGTCGTTTTGAGTTAAGACTTCACAGAATAGTGGTTGTGTTTGAGGTTTCCCTGGAAGTGCAACTCAGCGTTTCTTCATTTCGCCTGTGAACTTTTCGTTACGCAAAACACACAGTCAAGTTAAGATTGAACGGAAGGGGGATTTGTGTTTCATGCACCTCGCCATTCTTAAATTACGTCTGACAAGAATTCGTTGCACATGCATCTCCTTGATTTAGCGGCTTCGGTGGCGTAGTTGGTAGCATGCTGAGCTTCTATGCCCAAGATAGCGGGTTCAAACCCGGACGAAGCCGTCGGATTCTTTAAGAGCGTTAAAATCCCTCAGTATGCCTTCCTTCGGAGGGGAAGTAAAGCCGGCGGTCCCATGTCATAGATTTATGGCATGTTAAAAAACCATCCACTAATTACACCTGTGTGAAGCTAAATTGTATAGATTAGGAATTTAAACAACGCTCTTAGGTTTCTACGTTCGTTGCCAAGAGCCGACTGCAGTTCCGTCTAGTAGCTAAGTTCTGAACTAGGCCTAGTAGTCGTTGACAGTGGCGTTTTGTAACGGCTACCTTCGTCGTTGGATATCGCTCTACAAGTTGGGCGATCATTTATAACGTTTCTACAGATATTACACTCAAGACTCCTTAAAACCACCTCATCGTTCTTATTTAGCATTGGCCTGTCTAGACAGACGACATACACTTCATTAATTTAGATTTACTGGGCGCCAGTTATCGTAAAGATAACACATTAAAATTTTATTTAGCCACGGCCCCTCCCTTCCTTGAGCCAAGATCTATCATCGGAGCGTAGGGCAATAAACTTGCTTTATGAGATACTCTTTGTATTCCAACTATCCTATATATTCAACTCCCAATGAACAAGACATTTTAACTAATACTGGTTTATTTACAACAAAATTATTAACATTTGATCTGAGGTTTCGAGCTGTGTACAATATGTGCATTAATATTCCCTAATTGCGGGGCAATATTGACTGTCTTCTCGCTAGCGCTGATCTTCTGTGTTGATAATAACTCGGTCCACATACCTGGTGCCTTGTGGTTCAAAGTCCATCTCGTTGGTCTGCTTGCAGTCTAATTTGAGATCTTACGCCAACACACGTTTATTGACCTTTGAAAACATATGTTTTCTTCTTCTTGTTGTTGTTGTTGTTGTTGTTGCTGCTTGTTTCTGAGTTTGATCACCATGGTAAGCAAATTTGAACAAACCAGGCTAATTGAATTCACTAAGTCCCATCTTACTGAGCGACTGACGGAGTCTACGATTCACAAAGTCAGTGAGTGAGTGCGTGATCGAATATGTGAATGAGAGAATAGAATCTATAGAATAGCCAGTGCTGAAGTCGCGCTGGGCTTTTATACACTCTGAATGGTCCCGATGTTTCGCGGCATAAATTTGCCCGCGACCCATCAGACCAATTATAGCAAAGCATTTCTCAGTCCTCAAGCGACGCTAAAACTTCTCCGAGCGGGAATACAGGCCCGCGTACTTCAAATATTCCACTCAGAACCCGCTATTCCTCTCGTTGCGCATATATATATTCCGCCGAAATCTTTCTCCAAGCCCTTGTCTCCAGTCAGCGTGGCTTCGCTCCAGAAATACATTTTCTTGCAATATGTTGCTTCACCGTCCGTAACTTCTTCCAACCATGCCCGTCCTGTCTTTACAATTTAACTAATAAAACAGCCCTAGACCTCTATAAAAACCTGTTTCTTAATCTAAGCACTTGACAATATTATATATGACTATGGTAATGACGTGAATATGGTATGGCCCCTCCCTTGATATTAATGGGTGAATAAAACGATATAACTTTGATATTTCAATAATAATAATAATAATAATAATAATAATAATAATAATAATAATAATAATAATAATAATAATTTGTACCGTAATCAAGATTACGTTACAAAACGTCCCCATGGTTTCATAAAGAATGTAATGAATGATGAAATCACAAATCTTCCCTTTAAAACTTAACAGGAAATACACTGAATATACATATATGACCCTTCAAATTACAAACATAATGATTATACCCTTTTCATTTTCCTTGATTGATCTGCACTCTTCTTGCAATGTTACATAAACATTCTGATTGTCCTGTGCAGTCATACAGGATTTACATGCTACATTTGTTCTTGTAGTCCCTTACAATAACAGAACGCAATATATTGCTTCTTGTTTCACGCAACACAAGTGATTTATCTCACTTCCACCAATTCCTTAGAGCCACGACACGACTCTAATTATAAACACACGGCAGTCTGCCCTTCTTGCAGCACTTGCTCTTTTCTATGATATTTCCTCAGATTGAAAATGTTATATGTACCAATGACACAATTTTCCTGATCTTTCAATAAGTAGGCATTCTTTCCTATCCTCTTCGAAACGACATAAGGTCCAGTAAACAATAAAAACAGCTTTGACATTTTCCCTTCCAATGCACAAGATGGCAACGGCTTACGTAACAATCGTTGCTACAAACTTCCATGTACTTCCTACCTCTCAACAAAACACTGAATAGTCTCGATAACATCACATGAGTCAACAATACATACCTGAAATAACTACCTAGTGTCCTACCTAATTTCCTAACTAACGTTGAGCAACTACTACTAAAATCTACTGTTGAAAACCACTTCCGCCCCTGAAAACGTTGAACTAAATCCTCCAGTGCTTCAGTTCTCAGCTGGTCGCTTTCGACCGTAGTATTTAACATTCTGGCGTCTATGCACAGTCTCACTGAATTGTCTTTCTTGGCTACTACAACTAATGGATTTAAACAATGGCTAGCTGAAGGCTCAATTATGTCGTTTTCCAACATTAATTCTATCTGTTCTTCGACGGCTTTCATATATTTAGTTGCGACAGGATACCTAGGCCCTACGAAACTACTTGTGTCTTTAACGACAAAACTATGCTCATATAAGTGTGTTGCTCCGGGTTTTGAGCTGAAAATTTCCTTATATTTTATTAATACCTCATGTAACTGATGACCTTGCACCTCATCCAGCTTACACTGTGACAATGCATCATGGATCTTACTCTCAAGTTCAGACTCCATTGCAACCTGACACACCTTAAAAACTTTGCTCTCACTAGCATCTCCGCGGTCTACCTCATTTACTTCAGGAATCTCATCACTCACAACCACGTTGCTTTCTTCCTCAAACACACACACTTTCATTTGTTTGTCAGTCTTAGACACCTTATACGTAACCTGAACTTCTTTATCCTGCCAAAATAAACATATCCTGCCAAAATGAAAATCTAATTTAACTTGATATAATGATAACCATTCCGCACCGAGAATCACCGGATATACTAAATTTGGAACTGCCAAACAGGGCTGAAATTTAACTAACTCACTAATGTTAATTGGAACTGCGACTTGCTTAGATATTTTCTGAGACCTACTACCTACAGCTGTGACAATGTAAGAGGACTTAACTGGAATTATATCAACATGAATACCTTCTCTCATTACATCTTCCAAAAATCTTAAATTTATACAATAGTTTTCGCTTCCACTGTCCAATAAAACATCAACTTCTTTACCCCACACATTAAGTTTAATTACTGGTGACATAATCTCATTCTCAACATTATCTAAATTTCCACCATTTAGGTCATAAAGCAGTTCTTCTCTAACATCTATATTAAAATCTCCTAAATACTCAATATTCCTAGGACATTGAACTGCAATCACTTCGGGCTGTCTGTTGACCTCACTGCAACCCGTTATTCGTTTAAATTAGGCCTACCTGCCCCTGGTGTAGATTGTTGTTGTTGTTGACCTGTACGTCTGTCTGGCCTAGTACCTTCCCCTCCTCTGTTCAAATTCTCGTTCCTCGTATTTGCTGTGCGTCCCCCATTGTCAAGTCGTCTTTCGTAATTCGCATTCCTGCCTTGTTCTCTTCCCCTCTCTCTCTCACTTTGCACGAAATTATCTCCCCTACTTATTGGCTTGCGGTCGGTCCTACTATTTTCAAGAGAGTCAAAGTTTTCCAATAGCTTCTCGAACCCGTCAATAGTAGTAATATTCTGCATGAAGAATGCTTCTTTAATTATATCAGGAAAATGCCTTAATAATGTTTTAATTACCTGTGATTCAGTCTCTAAACCTTCTAAATTCTGGCATATAAGTACATGCGCTAAGAAATACTCTGTGTACGAAACACCATCTCTCCTTTGGTACTTTCCAAAAATAATGTTACATCTTTCTCTTTCTTGCACATTTTCATTCCAGTACTTGGCTATGAACTTCTCTTTAAATTTTCTAAAACTAGTCATCTGGTATTTATACACACTGAACCATGACCTTGAATCCCTAACAAAAGATTTATCTAGCATCTCAAGTACTTGTTCCCATTGAACGATCCCCTCTTCTAAATCTTTAGCGAACTTCTTTTCTACTGTTTTTAAGAATTCCATTGGGTTATATGCCTTCCCTGTGAATACTGGCAAATCTGCCTCTTTAGTTAGAAATCTACTTAAATTTCCTATTTGTACATTACCGCTATTTGTTGCTATTTGCTTCTGACATCTCTGCAATTTCTCCTCCATTTTATCTGTCTTACTCGCTACTTCTTCACTGATACTGTTAAATTTACTGTTAACCTCTTCCCTAATTTCTTGATTATCGCTCTCTAGTTTATTTTCTAAATTACCTATTTTAGCAATATTATTATCACACTTGACCTTCATACTGTTGACTTCTCCTTCTAAGTCAACCCTAACCTTACTACATTTAATTTTCACTTCCTCGTCAATTTTATCAACTCGCTCCGACACTTGTTGCATTCTGGCGTCAACCTTAAGTGACCATGATTCTTCCACCTCACTAATCCTGCTTTCTAACTTATTGTGAAATTCTCGGCCTACTTCATTAATTTGTTTATTGAAGTTCTCTGTAGCTTCATCAAACTTCTTACGTTGTTCATCTAGCTTCTTACTATGCTCAGTGAACTTAAGATCTATTGATTTCTCTAATTGATCACTACGCACGTCAAATTTCTTACTTTGTTCCTCTAACTTTGCACTTTGCTCGCCTAACTTAATATCTATGTTTCTGTTCTGTTCTGTTATCAGCATCGTCAGGTTTCGAAGCCAGGAAGGATTCTCCCCCTCATTAATCTGGATGTTTGTAGCCCCGTCTTGTTTATTTTCCTCAGTTTCCTGATTTTCGCTTACTTTTGACATCTCATCATTGGTACCCTGCACATCTAATTTCGACATTTTAACTGATCTTATAATACTACGGTTTCTCAAATTTATGTTCCCCAAATTATCCCTGTTACTCATTACCCAAAAAACAACTCATCAAAGGAACACTCCTAATTTATAACCGTAGTTCCCTAACTTGATATATGCCTCTTTATTGAAAAACTCGGAATGAATGCAAAGAGTACTCGTTTATATCGTACATGAAAACAACTTTAACATACTTGAAATAAACTGGATTTATACATAATATCCATTCACTTCAGTACGATATTTCGTAGCCCCACATTGGTTGTGCCATTTGTAACGGCTACCTTCGTCGTTGGATATCGCTCTACAAGTTGGGCGATCATTTATAACGTTTCTACAGATATTACACTCAAGACTCCTTAAAACCACCTCATCGTTCTTATTTAGCATTGGCCTGTCTAGACAGACGACATACACTTCATTAATTTAGATTTACTGGGCGCCAGTTATCGTAAAGATAACACATTAAAATTTTATTTAGCCACGGCCGCTCCCTTCCTTGAGCCAAGATCTATCATCGGAGCGTAGGGCAATAAACTTGCTTTATGAGATACTCTTTGCATTCCAACTATCCTATATATTCAACTCCCAATGAACAAGACATTTTAACTAATACTGGTTTATTTACAACAAAATTATTAACATTTGATCTGAGGTTTCGAGCTGTGTACAATATGTGCATTAATATTCCCTAATTGCGGGGCAATATTGACTGTCTTCTCGCTAGCGCTGATCTTCTGTGTTGATAATAACTCGGTCCACATACCTGGTGCCTTGTGGTTCAAAGTCCATCTCGTTGGTCTGCTTGCAGTCTAATTTGAGATCTTACGCCAACACACGTTTATTGACCTTTGAAAACATATGTTTTCTTCTTCTTGTTGTTGTTGTTGTTGTTGTTGCTGCTTGTTTCTGAGTTTGATCACCATGGTAAGCAAATTTGAACAAACCAGGCTAATTGAATTCACTAAGTCCCATCTTACTGAGCGACTGACGGAGTCTACGATTCACAAAGTCAGTGAGTGAGTGCGTGATCGAATATGTGAATGACAGAATAGAATCTATAGAATAGCCAGTGCTGAAGTCGCGCTGGGCTTTTATACACTCTGAATGGTCCCGATGTTTCGCGGCATAAATTTGCCCGCGACCCATCAGACCAATTATAGCAAAGCATTTCTCAGTCCTCAAGCGACGCTAAAACTTCTCCGAGCGGGAATACAGGCCCGCGTACTTCAAATATTCCACTCAGAACCCGCTATTCCTCTCGTTGCGCATATATATATTCCGCCGAAATCTTTCTCCAAGCCCTTGTCTCCAGTCAGCGTGGCTTCGCTCCAGAAATACATTTTCTTGCAATATGTTGCTTCACCGTCCGTAACTTCTTCCAACCATGCCCGTCCTGTCTTTACAATTTAACTAATAAAACAGCCCTAGACCTCTATAAAAACCTGTTTCTTAATCTAAGCACTTGACAATATTATATATGACTATGGTAATGACGTGAATATGGTATGGCCCCTCCCTTGATATTAATGGGTGAATAAAACGATATAACTTTGATATTTCAATAATAATAATAATAATAATAATAATAATAATAATAATTTGTACCGTAATCAAGATTACGTTACAGTTTGGCGGCAAAAGTAGGAACTATTTGAAAAATTCAAAGTTGCAGTCCTTACTTGAATTAAAAAAACAGATACACACACTAACACAGCCATCAAAATTAACACCGGTTATCAGGCAGATTCTACACACACCCAAAGTACACGGGGCTAAACTGAGGAACCAACCAACCAACATCTCCTTGATAATATAATTACTAGCCCAGTCAGTGATTTTAACCCATCATGCCGAGACGTAAATCGGATATAGATCGTAGTTCATTGATATCGAAAAAAGCGCTTATGACGTAATGCAATCATAACTGTTCCCGGGCGAAGCCGGGGTGGGTTGCTAGTTTAAAATACAGGGTGTATCAAAATGAATATCGGGGTTTTAAGGCTTTGTAGTATTCATTCCAGTTAACGTATGATTATAAATAATACATCAAATGAAAGAGCAACTCAAACATTTGTCCTACAAGTGTTCGTACCTCTGCGCATGCGCATGAAGTTGTTCCTCAGTCTTCCGTTAGAAGCGCTAATAGCCAAGATGGCGACTAGGAAGAAGAAAGTTATTTGTGTTTTACAGTTCACAAGGATTGAATCTGCAGTTACAGTGTAACGTGCGTTTTGTATTACGTTCCGGATGACAGACCTTGTGTCGCATGGCCTCCACGTTCACCTGATCTGACGCCATGCGATTTTTTTACTTCAGGGGTTTCGTAAAGGATCATGTGTATATGCCTCCGCTACCAGCTGACCTAACCGACTTAAGAAACAGGATTAAAGCAGTTGTTGCAACAATTACTCCAGCGACACTGAGCAAGGTTTTGGGACGAACTCGTCTATCGACTCGATGTGTGACGAGTGACGAATGTTGCTCACTTTGAATACTTATAGGACAAACTGTTTGAGTTGCTCTTTCATTTCATGTATTATAAGGTGCGTTCAAAAAGTAACGAGCCGGAGGCTGTAATGCGCAAACCAGTAACGACATCGGCTAATCGTGGCGTGTGTAACGAGGTGTGGTTCCAACCAGAGCGTGGAAGGTCACAGCCCGTCACTAGAGGGCACGCGTGCACGTCACGTGACGATACAAAGCGAGCAGCAGCATGCATCAATCGTCCAACCAAGACCAAGACAGTAGGCTATTCGACATGCTTCCTGGTGTGGTTGAAGACTGTGGGGCACCCATTGGGCACACACTTTGCGCAAGTGCAGTCGTTCCTTCATGATGGTGCACACTTCCGACGCTCAATCCGACCACGGCAGCTATGGCGTTCACTGTCACTCGGCGGTCCTGGATAATGAGTGCATCAACCAGCTGGACATTGTAATCGGTAATGCAGGGGGGTGCCCCAGACCGGGCATCATCGGCTAACGACACCCGTTCTTCCCTGAAGCGCTTGTGCCACGCCATGACCCTTGTAAGGGACATGCAGTGTTCGCCGTACCCTTGTGACATTCGGCGATGAATGTGCGTTCCCCCCTACTCCTTTCGCTGTCAGAAACTGAACAACACCTCTTTGCTCTTCGTTTGACGCCTCCATGTCACTGTTTGCAATGCGACTGGCAGCTTGGACGATTGATGCATGCTGCTGCTCGGTTTGTATCGTCACGTGACGTGCACGCGTGTCGTCTAGTGACGGGCTGTAACCTTCCACGCTCTGGTTGGAACCACACCTCGTTACACACGGCACGATTAGCCGATGTCGTCACCGGTTTGCGCATTACAGCCTCCGGCTCGTTACTTTTTGAACGCACCTTATACAAAGCCTTAAAACCCCGATATTCATTTTGATACATCCTGTATACACAGGAGTAAAGAAGCCTCACTAGCGGAAGTGTAAAGCAGGTGATAGATGGGACAATATAAGAATTCAAGTACACAAATGTCTTTGTCGGGGATGGGTACGATGCACAACATAGTGCAAACTCAAAGCAATAGGGCGTACGATCAGCCTGTTAGACTTGTTCAAAGTGGAACGTAACCACACATGTTTTAGTGCTTCTGACTTGGGGAATTACACCAGGTGGCCCATTCGCTCCTTGCGGCCCAGTTTTATGCAACCCATCGCGTTTAATACAATACTGTGTGCATGTGGAGTAAATAAAGTACGCTACTAACAACAGTGTAAATGTACCCCCGTGTCCAATTACTAGGACAGAGACAGATGCAGCTCAAGTAAACCGAAGGACTATATGTCAGCCAATCAGTGGCCTTCATCCCGACATGTACAGCAGTGTGTGAATCCGTGGTGATGATGATGATGATGATGATAATTGCTGTTTTAAGGGGCCCAACATCTAGGTTATCGGCCCCTAATGGTATGGGTGATCGTGAAGATGACAATGAATTGTATAGTATAACTAAACCTAACTACTAACTTATAGATGGAAGAAGAAATGGAAAACAAATTAAAGGAGAATAAGGCAAATAAAGGACAGGAGGAAAAGAAATGCCCTCAACCCTCGAAGAATGCGGATTGAGGGACTTGGAAGGAAGGAGAGCCATGAAAGGCAGATAGGAAAGTGAAAGAGGAGAGGGTCCACCCCAGAGGTAAGGGATAAAAGGAGGAATCCGGACCCAGCTCAGGAATCCCTCGGACTCACAAACCGTGAGTTCCTGAGGGTGCAGCATTATCCAGGGTGCACCAGAAGTGGTGGGGCTACATACACCCTGCCTCCTTGAGGGCCTTGAGCAGAAGACAGGAGATAACATGAAAAGAAAAAGAAGGCTGACCCCTCGCAGAAGGAGGGTATCAGAAAAGATGAGACAAGGGCCAATTAAGGCGGGAAAGGAAGAGACTCCCTAGGCCTCGGATACCCTAATACCGTCGGGGTCGGAAAAGAAAAAGAGTGGACCAAGTGAGGTCGACAGGAAAGAAGACAGAGAGGAGCCCGGCACAAGCAAGTGGAAGCAATGCCGGACTCAGCTGGGGTCCCGTGGTCGCCAACCCACGTCCCACTAGATGTGAGCCCCTGGGGGAAGTGTGAATCCATTGTAGGATATTGATGTGTATATTTATCATTAGAGCCCGGAATTTTTTGAAAATGCCTATTCGCATATACAAGTGCATATTTTAAGGGATTATTGGATTTTTTGCATATTTTGAACATAACAGCATATTTTAGCATAAACAGTTGAAATTAAGTATACAGTAGAGGAAAGTACCCAAACATGAGCCCCCAGTTTGTTTTATAATTTTTCTAAATCCAATTTTGTCCAAAATTAAATGAAATTATTTGCAACTTATACCTCACTCAGTTCTCCAAATGTCTTATTTTACTTACAAACATTGATCAACTTTTGTAGGTGTAAATGATGTTTTTCATAAACATTAAGTTTTGTTGATTTTTAGCCTATTTTCATGTATGAAAAAAAAAAAGGCTTATGAGATCACCTTTTGTCCGTGTGTCTGTCTGTGTGTGTGTTATGGTATGTGTGTGTGTGTCCCTAATAAAATCTAAACTGCTGGAGAGATTTCAATGAAACTCGGTAAGTTCATAGCACTATTCCGGACGACCCCGATCGTGCCCTTCAAATTTTGTTACGTCTCACCAATCCAATATGGCGGCTGTGCGAAATATTTCACCAGCGTTCAATATCTCCGAAACTATTACGGATATCACCCTAGAATTTTTTACAGTGATAAAGGGAACTACTAGATGTTCACCTATGTGACGTTTGAAAACCTGATAACTACAAAACCAACTTGGCGGCCACGCGAATTTCCGACATTTAAATAGACGTTTCTCGCGATTTAATCAACCAAACGCAATAAAACTTGGTACAGTATATGTTTATACACATTGTAATGCACCGACATCTAACTTCGTTGAATTGTTTACATAACCACAAGATGGCGGACGTGCGAAATATTTCACTGGAATTCTATATCTCGGAAACCATTAGCGGTATCACCCTGAAATTTTGTATGGAGATAAAGGGCAGTACTGGAAGTTCATCTGTAAGACTTTCAAAAACCGGTTAACTACAAAACGAATATGGCGGCCAAGCGAATTTGAAAATTTTAAATAGACCTTACTCGCGATTTAATGATCCAAACGCAATGAAACTTGGTACAGGAAATATTTATACACATTGTAATGCACTGGTATCTAATTTAGTTAAATTGTTTACATAACCTCAAGATGGCGGCTGTGTGAATTTTAAAATTAAGTTTTTATTTCTTGTGTCGTAATCATGCGATCGAAGTGAAAGTTTGAATAATGAGCCTAAGCAATAATTTTCCTTTAATGGTACATGACTCTATGACCTATACATATAACAATCCGACATGGCGACCATCCGAAATATTTAGATGGATCTCAATATCTATTAATCTACTACAGCAATCAAACTGATATTTTGTAAGTGTATAGAGGCTATAAGCATAAGTTCACCCACGGGACGTTCAATAACCTGGCGAGCACAAATCTAACATGTCGGCGATGCGAAATTTAAATATTTAAATGGATGTTTCTTGCGTTTTAACTATTTGAGCGCAGTGAAACTTGATACAGTATATGCTTATTCAAATTTTAATCGACTGGCTTCTAATTTATTTAAATTATTTTCATAACCACAAGATGGCGGCTGAGCGAAATTTTAAAATCCCGCTTTTATTTCTTGTGTCCTAATCATTCGATTGAAGTTTGAATAAAACTCCTACACAATAATCTTCATGTAATAGTACATAATTCTAAGGCCTATAATATAGAAATCCAACATGGTGACCATTCAAAATATTTAGACGGTTCTCAATATCTACGAATCTATTACAGCAATCAAACTGACAATTTGTATGTTGATAGAGGCAATTAATATTAGTAGGATATAAGATAATAGGCTTATTAGTTCTTCACGGAACTACTTGTTAAATATGGGTTCCTAATGTGAGCCCCTGAAAAATTATTCAGAAATGAGTTAAAATAAAGTAAACAAATGGAAAAGAGAGAAAGATAGAAAAATAACAGTTATGCACACAGTCTATGGATTCAAATGCGACAAAAGTCACATATGCAAGTATCATTTTCCGCTCCCGCACATTCTACATGAGCTCCGAATGAACACATTACACACATCATCCGCAGTTCACTTCTTAATTCCTCTGATAATGTTACACTGCTAAACATGCACTCTGCATGTTCTTCACAAAAGAGGGAAGATACCCCTCGTGGAATTTTTAAATCAGAAGAGCCTGAGGACATGTTGTTCGAGTCTTCATCAGAACCAGAACTGGATTCTTTCCGATGTTTTTGGTTGAACTCCAGACGTTTTCAAAATCCCTCCCTTCTCGGACGACCTCGACTGTGTGCTGCCTTTAAGTTTGCAGGTTGTTTACTGACCTTAGATCCTTTAGCCCACCTACGTTCTTTAGCCTCCTGCTATTCGAATCTGTACGGGGAAGAAGTTAGAATTGCGGAACTACACACTTTACGCCCTCTTGTAGATGCCCTGTTCTTAAGTTTTGGTATGAGGTTGACTTGATATGGACTTGTCTCGAAAGCCTTTCCCTGTGATGTTTCTTCTTTCTCTGATAAGTTAAGCTTGGAGAGTTTAATCTGCAAAGGTGTCAAGCTAACTTGATACGCTCCAAATGACGTAGACGAAATAGCATTCTGGGACGCTCTGGATGTGGATGGTTTATTGAGGTCTGCTAGAACATCTTCGACTTCTTCAGATGTCTCTTGATCTCTCTATTCTTCTACATTTTGCCACCTCGAACTATTAGGCACTTTCTGGACTTAAGTGTTTTTTTTTTCAAGCCCATCTTCTTTTTACGGAGAGAATCAATAGCTTTTGCCACGTCTGCAGAGGACCACGATCTTAACAGTTAACTTTTCGCCATTAGGGCTGCAACAAAGTGCCCAATTTGCAAGCTGATTTATAAAAATCAAACACATTTTAGTTTTACAAGACAAACAAGAAGTTCTGTGACGAAATAAAGAGCCTTAAAATGAAAGATTCATGCCAATGATTATTCTATATGGATCTATCTAGAATAATGACGAAATTAAGTTGCAAATATCGAAATTTCTAATTAGATCGAAATACTGTATACCTGGCATAATGTAGCCTAATAGAGCACTACAGTTGGCAGCCCTGGTGACTGAATATATTCTTAGTTCAATCTCTTAAGGTACAGAATACAATATTTGGTTGAAGTTTAATGGATAGCATGGACGTTACATGCAGTTAAACATTGGATCCAACAACGCGCGTAAAATCATGTTGGCAACAATGTCATGCATGTATTGGTCAGAAATAATCTGAAATATGATCTATTGTTGTGCCAATTTTGAATGAAATCCATTATTCAGTACAGAAGTTACATGCATTTTAAAATTGGACCTATCAGCAGGCTTAGAAACATGTTGGTAGCACTGACGTACATTAGTTACTCCAAAGTAATCTAGAATGCCAGGTACTATACGTGCGCAAAGTTTAGAGCTATTGGCTTGCATACTTTCAGATATATTGATATTAGGATAACAAAAATAGAGACAGCATTTATCAACAGTTGGCAGCCCTGGTTGCTCTTCGGAATACGCATAGTCATATCTGTTATGGTACACATGGCCCATACGAAATTTGGTTGAAATCCAAATGATAGTATAGAAGTTACATGTATTTAAAGTTGGACCTCTCAGCAGGCTTAGAATCATGTTGGTAGTACTGACGTATATAAGTTACTCCAAATTAATGTAGAATGGCAGGTACTATACGTGTGCATAGTTTAAAGCTGTCGGCTTGCCTGCATACTATATGATATATGGTATTTGGATAAAATAAATTGAGAGCATTTATTAACAGCTGGCAGCCCTGGTGGCTCTTAGGAATACCTCAGTCATATCTGTTTAAGTACACATAGCACATACGAAATTTGATTGAATTCCAATTGATAGTGTAGAAGTTATATGCATTTAAAAATCGGACCTATCAACAGGCTTATAATCATTTTGGCAACACTGCCATGTATGGCCTCTAGGAAATTAAAGTGAAATATTATTATCTATACTTGTGCCAATTTTGAAATAGCTCCCATTCATACCCTCCAAGATATCCAACATGGAGCTCTAATTTCAATTGCGATTTTTCAGCAGTTGGTAGCACTGATATCATTTTCAAATACGGCATTGAGATATCCAGGTATAGATCTTTACTCATACCAAATTTTGTTTCGATTGCTGCAGTCGTTTAGGATTTGACAGGCATACAGACAGACAGACACACATTTGCCCGGATCGATCTCATAAGCAAAATGTGAAAAGTAGGCTAAAATAGGGGGTCCAGATTAGGATCCTTAGGGGGCATGCTTATATTCCAAATACCGAGAACTTTTTATCGAGACAACGAAAATGTGTTACAATACCCTACACCGATCGCTTGTAATGCCCCCCTCAAAATAATGTAGTTGTTAAGAAATTTACTCATTAAATCACGAAGTAGGCAACTGAAAATGAGCACGTGCAAAAACTTTGCAAGTAACTGTTTTCATCAATGGCCGAGTGATCAACGGGTATTGGAGACAACGACACTAGCGCTTGACTGAGTTCTGGTCTATACAAAATTTAATTTTCTTCATGGAGCAGTGTCTTCAAGGAGATGTTAGCTGAAGACAGCGGAGAAGTCTATTGGAGAGTTATGTAGGTGCTCTTGACCCAATGAATCCTAAGATCTTCGGCGTGTTGCCGCGTGGTGAGCCAGTGAAATTTTCACGGAATAAGCAACTGAAACAAACTCAAAAACACAATAAATTCCTGCTCGTAGGAAAGAAGGAATACAAAGGGATCACTGTTGGGGTCTGCAAGAAGGGAAATTAAATAAATGAAACTAATGAAAAAAAAGCAAAGAGCAGCAAGAGCTAACTCTAACTCAGTGGTTCTTAACTGGTGGTCCGCGGGAGAAAAGGGTCCATCAGCACGTATAAAAAAGTTGCCAATAAATGGGGATTTAGTTAGTTATTGTTGTTTTAAGGGACGGAACTACGAGGTCATCTGCCCCTCTTTTCCTCCCCAACGGTACTTGTAGCTCACCCATTGGGTGTCCGTCTCGAAGCAGCTACAAAACTGGCGAGCCGAACATGTCCTCGGACACTCCCAGCACTAAAAGCGATACGCTAAAAAAAAAAAAAAAAAACAACACTTAGATTAAAGAATACAAATTTGGAATTGAATTGAAAATTTAAAAAGACCAAAAATTAATAAAACTAAAACATTAAATTAAAAATTCCAAAAATAAACAAAAATTACGGAAAAACAAAACATTATCATTCAAAAACGAACAAGTCGTTGAGTCAATTTATACTGGAAAATTTAAATTGCTGGCCCTAACCCACTCTCACTTATAAACAAGATGTTCAGTAAAGAACATATAGCCTACTTTCTCCTAAATGCATGGGTATTGTTATAACTCTTTGTCCTTTTCAAGGAGTATGATTGAATGTTGGTTGTAGTAGCTTGTTGAAATACAACGTGCTATAGGGATATTAAACATGAATATGAGGTGCCCTTTGCTAGTGCTACCTCTGTAAAAAAAATCATTCAATTCGGTTTCACCGTGTTTGAATTGATAGGGGGAATCGATCTGCACACATACTTGGCCACCATCTGGAAACTATTAGGCTGATGTTCTTGCAGTTTGGTCTGAATATGTTTCCCACATAAAGATATGGTGTTGCAAAATTTGGTAGAGACTAGATTATTAGGTTGGTCGTAATTACATTTTAGCTTTTAACATTTGGGTGGCTGCGATTACGTTTCCGTCAAGATAGCGGTGATATAAAACATGAGACTGAGGTGCCCTTTGCTAGTGCTACCTCTGTACCAAATTTCGTTCCATTCGGTTTCACCGTGTTCGAATTGATAGGGGGAATCGATTTTCACACAAAGATGGCCGCCATCCGCAAAATATTAGGCTGATGACCTATTAGTTTGGTCAAAGGATGCTCCCCCCATAAAGGTATGTTGTTGCTAAATTTGCTAGAGATCGGATGATTAGGCTAATCGTAATTTGATTTAAGCTTTGAACATTTGTGTGGCCGCCATTACGTTTACGTCAAGATGGCGGCGATATAAAACATGACACTGAGGTGCCCTTTGCTAGTGCTACCTCTGTACCAAATTTCGTTCATTCGGTTCCACCGTGTTCGAATTAATAGGGGGAATCAATTTTGACATAAAGATGGCCGCCATCCGCAAACTATTAAGCTAATGGCCTATTAGATTGGTCAAAGGATGCTCCCTCCATAAAGGTATGTTGTTGAAAAGTTTCGTAGAGATCGGATGGTTATGTTAATCGTAATTTGATTTAAGCTATAAACATTTGTGTGGCCGCCATTACGTTTCTGTCAATATGGCGGCGATATAAAACATGACACTGAGATGCCCTTTCCTAGTGCTATCTCTGTACCAAATTTCGTTCCATTCGGTTTCACCGTGTTTGAATTAATAGAGGGAAGCGATTTTGACACAAAGATGGCCGCCATCCGCAAACTATTAGGCGAATGACCTATTAGATTGGTCAAAGTATGCTCCCTCCACAAAGATATGTAGTTGCAAAATTTCGTAGAGATCGGATGGTTATGTTAGTCGTAATTTAACTTAAGCTTTGAACATTTGTGTGGCCGCCATTACGTTTCTGTCAAGATGGCGGCGATATAAAACATGGCACTGAGGTGCCCTTTGCTAGTGCTACCTCTGCACCAAATTTCGTTCATTCGGTTCCACCGTGTTCGAATTAATAGGGGGAATCAATTTTGACATAAAGATGGCCGCCATCCGCAAACTATTAGGCTAATAACCTATTAGATAGGTCAAAGGATGCTCCCTATATAAAGGAATGTTGTTGCAAAGTTTGGTAGAGATCGGATGGTTATGTTAGTCGTAATTTAACTTAAGCTTTGAACATTTGTGTGGCCGCCATTACGTTTCTGTCAATATGGCGGCGATATAAAACATGACACTGAGATGCCCTTTGCTAGTGCTACCTCTGTTCCAAATTTCGTTCCATTCGGTTTCACCGTGTTTGAATTAATAGGGGGAAATGATATTCACACAAAGATGGCCGCCATCCGCAAACTATTAGGCTAATGACCTAGTCATTTGGTCAAAGGATGCTTCCTCTATAAAGGTACGTTGTTGCAAAATTTGGTAGAGATCGGATGATTAGGTTAATCGTAATTTGATTTAAGCTTTGAACATTTGTGTGGCCGCCATTACGTTTCCGTCAAGATGGCGGCGATATAAAACATGACACTGAGGTGCCAATTGTTAGTACTACCTCTGTACCAAATTTCGTTCCATTCGGTTGCACCGTATTCGAATTAACAGGGGGAATCGATTTCCACACAAAGATGGCCGCCATCCGCAAACTATTACGCTGATGACCTATTAGTTTGGTCAAAGGGTGCTCCCCCCATAAAGGTATGTTAATGCAAAATTTGGTAGAGATCCGATAATTAGGTTAGTCGTAATTTGATTTAAGCTTTGAACATTTGTGTGGCCGCCATTACGTTTCCGTCAAGATGGCGGCGATCTAAAACATGACACTGAGGTGCCTTTTGTTAGTACTACCTCTGTACCAAATTTCGTTCCATTCGGTTGCACCGTGTTCGAATTAACAGGGGGAATCGATTTTCACACAAAGATAGCCGCCATCCGCAAACTATTACGCTGATGACCTATTAGTTTGGTCAAAGGATGCTCCCCCCATAAAGGTATGTTGTTGCAAAATCCGGTAGAGATCGGATAATTAGGTTAGTCGTAATTTGATTTAAGCTTTGAACATTTGTGTGGCCGCCATTACGTTTCCGTCAAGATGGCGGCGATATAAAACATGACACTGAGGTGTCTTTGCTAGTGCTACCTTTGCACCAAATTTCGTTCAATTCGCATTCACCGTGTTCGAATTGATAGGGGGGGCAGACATTCAGAGTACACACACACACACACACACACACACACAGACTCACACACACACATACACACACACACACGCACAGACTCACACACACACATACACACACACAGACACACTTTTTTCGCCCTGTGTTGATCTCATAAGCCTACTTTCATTTTTTGCAAAAATCGAAAGTAGGCTAAAAATGGGGATTTCGAAAACCATGTGCGTTGAATGAGAATCGTCCGAACGAATTCGCGGCGATGACTATCAGGTTTTGAATTGAAATATCTTTAAAATAAGTGTTATTGAGGAAGGTTTACAACTGCTACGGTGTATTGGAGGGGGTGGGGAGAGGAGGGAGTGGGGAGAGGAGGGGTGGTGCGTACATGATTCAATTTCACGCTGAGTGGTCCGCAGACTTCTACGGGTTCAGAGCCACTGCTCTAACTGAACGTGTATTCCAAGGAATACACCAACTGTCACTCAGGGAATTCTCTGATTTATCCTGGAAAAATCAGGGAATTGCCAGGGAAATCTGTTGTTGTTTTTGGTAGAAACCCTGGTTAATTGTACAGTAGGAGACTTCTGCTACTTAGGAAGCAAAATAACTAGTATCAATCATACTAATATATAAAAATGAGATGGTGTGTGTCTGTCTGTCTGTTACTCAATAACGCAAGAACCACTGGTCCGATTTAAATGAAATTTTGCATGGATGTAGCTGATTTACCAGGTTTACATATAGGATACTTTTGATTTCGAAATTTTGCACTATTAAAAAATGGCGACCATTTTAGTGACGTCACTAGACCCTTTGGTTTCAAAATTTCATATTTCCATATCAAATAAAAAGAGAACGGTAGGAAATAGCAAACTTTTGATGGCACATACGAGCTTTGAAATTTAATTTCCTATCCGAAAGGTCCTTATCACTTTTCGTGTATCTCCAACAGTTGGCGAGTAAAACCGACATTTGTGACGTCACTACACCCTTTGGTTTCAAAATTTCATATTTCCTTTTCAAATAAAAACAGAACGCTAAGAAATAGCAAACTTTTGATGGTATACATGAGCTTTAACATTTAATTTCCTATCCGAAAGGTCCTTATCACTTTTCGTATATCTCCAACGGTTAGCGAGTAAAACCAAAATCTGTGCAATAAAACACGGTCAACACCGAGCGGTGCAGTAGATCTCTCTATATAGAAAAATGAAAATGTGTGTGTTTTTCTCTGAATTTCTACGGACATTTGAGTTGTTTACGCGTTTCAGACTGTTTTATGATGGATGCGCGCGAAAATATTTTTTTTGTCTGTCTATCTGTTTGTTTGTCTGTGGACAAATTTGTTCCCTTATAACTCGAGAACGGCTGGGTGTATCAACGTAAAATTTGGTACAGATATCCATCAGAGGCACGACACTAATCATTGATGTAACTCTTCTCCGTACCTCTCATAAAAGGGGGCCTACCCCCTAACAATACATGCTGAAATAGGCGTAGAAGGACGAGACAAAACTCATTTTCAGCCCCTCAATGTGAGAGACAAAACTCGGGTCCCCGAAAACCACATTTTAAGGACCGAAGACCAACAGTTTTTGAGATATTCCCAGAAAACTAATTTAATTTAATAAACTAATGAACGAATGCAAGCCAGTAACCATGCCAACGGATTCTCATTGCTGTAAGACGCAATGCAATTCCATTAATTACATTAGTGTGAAAGTTTGCAAACGGCTAGAAGGTTATCACGGAACCAAATTAAGCCGTCAAATTCATCAATACGTATAATGCGCTTAAGGGGATCATTGGTACTCTAGAATTTTTCACGCGATTTACACCTGCGGGTGTGGTACGGCAGGTCTATTATATTCCTATCCCCATATTATTCATTCATTCAATTATTCATTCATTCATTCATTCATTTCGTATAGGCCATCTATGGACCGCGTCATTCCAACCGTCTCCTACTGGCTTTGATGTTTGCCCTGAACGCCCGCATTCGTTCTCGGTGGATTTCCTTCCGTTCCTGGGTCCAAATCTTTCCCGATTTCAGCTTCGGTTTTTCTTGGAAACCTTTACAAGCTTGAAGTTTCCTATTGAGTGGGGCGCGCTCCTGAATGTCTGTTGGTGTAAACCCCACTTCTTTCAGATCTGTATCCAGTTCAATGAACCAGGCCCATTTTGTTTTCCTCTCCTGAATGTAAGTTATGTTGCGGTTGGTCGGTCTCGCTGGGCTCATTCGTTTCACATGCCCAAAAAATGGTAACCTTCTCTTCCGAATGACGTTGCTTATCTTCTCCACATGAGTATATAGGTCATAGTTATGCCGTCTTCGGTATTCCGCATTGTCTTTGATGGAACCCAATATCTTTCTCAAAATTTTCCTTTCTTTGGCCTCCAGTTTCTCGACCAAGCCTTTTCTGTTCATCGTGAGGCATTCAGAAGCAAGCAAGACCTGCGGACGGATGAAACTGCAATAATGTTTTAGTTTTGCGTTGAAGGATATTGACCTTTTCTTATAGATGTCCTTAGTTAAATGGTAGGCCATTTTCATTTTGCTCATGCGTGATGTGAATGCTTCTTTCTCTGATAATATCCCTTCCCTGACCCGTCCTGAAAAGAAATGTACATGGCCCTTGGCTGAATTAAAAATAAAAAAAATAGGTGTTATAATTTCTCCCTATATTATATTATTATTAGTATTATATTATGGCGTACAACGACGAGATAAATCCCCTCGGTGCCAGCAACAAAACTCGGGGGATCTAAAGGGTCCTCGAAAACTACATTATAAGGCTCTAAATCCAACAGTTTCTGAAATGTTCCCAGAAAACTAATTTAATTTAACAAACTAATGAAGGAATGCAAATCGGTAACCATAAGAACATTATATCAAGGGGTGGCTTACAACTTTCCATCTATTTCTGTAAGAAGCAATGTCACTCCATTTATTTCATTTCTGTGAAAGTTTGCAAATGGCTATAAGGTTATCACGGAACTAACGTAGACCGTATAATTCATCAATGCAATTAAGGGGGTGAAGGGGTAACCTAGAATTTTTTCATGCAATTTTCACGTTCGACATATAGTACAGAAGGTCTATTATATCTCCAAACAGCAACATTATTTTCAAAAATTCCTGAATTGAACCAGCATTTTTGCGGCTTTTAGGAATTTGGGCAATTTGAGGCAAAAGAACCTGAATTTGCATGCACCACAAGCCTTTATAATTTATGAAAGGGGTCTTCCTGTGTATGGGCACCTAGCACAACGTAGAGGGTCAGTTTTTATGTGACGTGTATTGCGTTTCGTCTACAAGGCTTTCAAATGTATTTCACGTCAGGAAGTACACGTTAGGTGAATTTAGTCTGAGAGCACATTTTAACTTTTTTTTTTGTCGACATACGCGTTCATCATGGCAAGTAGCAGATATTGCGGTTTAATGATCTTACAGTAGAAAATGATTATTGATTCCAGAGACGCGCTAGCAGGGCTTTCAGGGGACTCGCACTATCTTGACGGTGTCCTCACTGATAACTTATGTGCAGAAAAGACAAGACCTAGAAGGATGTTCAAACGAAGTGTATCGGGCTATTCAGATGGTCCTAAGTTAATTCCAATGTGATTTTAAAATATCCTTTCCATAGGATTGTAAATAATTACATTTATTATTTTTAACAAAAGTCGCCTCCGTAGCGTTGCGGTCAGCATGTTTAGCTGACGCCCCGGAGGTTTTGGGTTCGATTCCCGGCTCTGCCAAGAAATTTGAAAAGTGGTACGAGGACTGGAACGGGGTCTACTCAGCCTCGGGAGGCCCAAATGTGTAGAGGGGGTTCGATTCCCCCTCAGCCATCCTCGAAGTGGTTTTCCGTGGTTTCCCACTTCGTCTTCGGGCAAATGCCGGGATGGTACCTTCCTCAAGGCCACGGCCGCCTTCTTCCCTCTTCATTGTCTATCCATCCTAACCATCCCTTACCTTCCCTCATGAGGCCCCTGTTCGCTTTGCAGGTGAGGCCGCCTGGGCGAGGTGCCAATCCCACCTCACCAGTTGTATCCCTTCCGATTCGATGTTCCCAGCCAGCTCTAGGACACTGCCCGTAGAGGCGGTAGTGGTGAATTCCCTCGCTGAGTCCATGGGTTCCACCAACCTGGAGGGTAAATGACTAAAAAAAAATTTTAAACAAAATTACGAAAGAAATGTAATCTCTACAAACATATTTTTGTCCCGTCACATTCGGTATCTGGCCCACTGTACAGTGGTCTAACCTAGTAGTGGCCAATGGTTTCGTCCAGACAGTGGTCTAACGTTGTAACGGCCAATGGTTTCGCCCAGACAGTGGTCTGACCTAGTAGAGACCAATGGTTTCGCCCAGACAGCCGTTTAACCTAGTGGCGGCCAATGGTTTCGTCCAGGCGGTGGTCTAACTTAGTAGAGACCAATGGTTTTGTCCATTCAGTCATCTAACCCTGTAGAGACCAATGGTTTCGTCCAGACAGTGGTCTAACCTAGTAGTGGCTAATGGTTTCGTCCAAATAGTTGTCTAACATAGTAGCGACCAATGGTTTCGTCCAGACCGTTGTCTAATCAAGTTGCGACTAATGACTGTCTAACCATGGCTTTAGAAGAATACAGTGCAACTTTTCAATAATTACATTGAACAACTAAAGGTAATTTATGAACATTCGTAACTCACCACCACATCTCGTACTTGAATACATGTGACTACATTGGCATGTAACGACGCATTGTTTGAAACCTCATACAGCTGATTACATTATTTAAATGACTCATGGTGGTTCCGTATTGATATGCTAGAATAGTTCTTAATAAGAATTGTGCATCCACCTGACTCAATACTATAAAGAAAATTAATTAATTAAACTTGTTTTTAGTACATGTTTTGAGGATTAATTACATTTTATCCCCTTCATCAGCTAAAAAACATATTGACAGAACAAAATAAATCGTAGCACAGTAAAATGATACGTTATTAAACCTAATATGGTGCACCATATAATTTAGGTTATAAGATCAGAATAAAATGAAATGAAATGGATGGTGACGGTGATCAGCTTGCTGGTGCTTATGACAAATAGTAGTTCCGTATTGAAGCTTGAAATGGTAGAATTGGAATACCAATGCTTCACCAATCTGTGTAGGTCTATAATTAAGGAAGAGCCTGTATGCTTAAAGATCCCTTTTTAAGCCTTTTCAAATCAAAGCGGCTGCAAGTAACACGACGTGATGGAAAGTGATCTCTTGGTAAAGAGAGGTTAGTTCAAAGCATATGGTGTATGAGGTTAGGACCATGTTACATTTAGAAAACATTTTCGCTCTATTAAGTTCCAATGTTCGTCGCCGGGTGCCGGTTGTGGTGGCATCTGGTGGCCGAGTTCACAGCTGGGTGTCGTTGACGGTAGCATTCGGTGGCAAACGTGGGAACGTCTTGAAATTGAAATTGATCGTCTGCAGTCCTTACCTGAATTACAGATAACACACACTAATACAGCCATCACAATTAACATCGGTTATCATACAGATTCTACACACACCCAAAGTACACGGGGCTACGTGACCGCATTGTCGCAGCCCCTAAACTGAGGAACCAACCAATCTTTCTTCACTGACAGACGCAGGAGCTCCACACCAGAAAATCTCAGGATGATAGTCCTTTTTTACGCTGCCTTAGAACCAGTATAGCGTACCGTATCTTAATAGCATTACCATTATAGATACGCTATTCTGGTCCTAAGCCATTATACTGGAACAACCATGAATAAGGTAAGCGTTCTACGAAACAAATAATGTATTTTATTTTCATGTATTTGCTTGCTTGTTTTACTGTGTTATTGTGCTTATAAATTCCCCTTTGCTCTTGCTCTTAATGTAGCCTCTTTATTTAAAATTGTTTTCTTAATGTCTATTGTCTAATAGAAATAAAAATAAGACCACCTTGAGAGGTAGGGGATTTGACCCTTGTCGGAGGTGTGCTTCGAGCTTATACTTGTATCAGAAGTGTCATCACTCATCAGCAGGCTATATGTTCAGAGGGACATGCAGCGTCGATGTTCCTTGAGGACCACCTTGGGATGGAGGGTAGATGGCCCTTGCCGCAGATTTGATTATCTTCTACCGAAAGTGTCGTCAGTAGAGGGTAGATGGCCCTTGCCGCAGATGTGTTTTACTCTATCGGAAGTGTCGTCAGTAGGTTATATGGCATATAGCATCGATGTTCCTTGAGGGCCACCTTGAGATGGAGGGTAGATGGCCCTTGCCGCAGATTTGATTATCTTCTACTGGAAGTGTCGTCAGTAGGTTATATGGCATATAGCATCGATGTTCCTTGAGGGCCACCTTGAGATGGAGGGTAGATGGCCCTTGCCGCAGATGTGTTTATCTTCTACTGGAAGTGTCGTCAGTAGGTTATATGGCATATAGCGTCGATGTTCCTTGAGGGCCACCTTGAGATGGAGGGTAGATGGCCCTTGCCGCAGATGTGTTTTACTCTACCGGAAGTGTCGTCAGTAGGTTATATGGCATATAGCGTCGATGTTCCTTGAGGGCCACCTTGAGATGGAGGGTAGATGGCCCTTGCCACAGATGTGTTTATCTTCTACTGGAAGTGTCGTCAGCAGGTTATATGGCATATAGCGTCGATGTTCCTTGAGGGCCACCTTGAGATGGAGGGTAGATGGCCCTTGCCACAGATGTGTTTTACTCTACCGGAAGTGTCGTCAGTAGGTTATATGGCATATAGCGTCGATGTTCCTTGAGGGCCACCTTGAGATGGAGGGTAGATGGCCCTTGCCGCAGATGTGTTTTACTCTACCGGAAGTGTCGTCAGTAGGTTATATGGCATATAGCGTCGATGTTCCTTGAGGGCCACCTTGAGATGGAGGGTAGATGGCCCTTGCCACAGATGTGTTTATCTTCTACTGGAAGTGTCGTCAGCAGGTTATATGGCATATAGCGTCGATGTTCCTTGAGGGCCACCTTGAGATGGAGGGTAGATGGCCCTTGCCGCAGATTTGATTATCTTCTACTGGAAGTGTCGTCAGTAGGTTATATGGCATATAGCATTGATGTTCCTTCAGGGCCACATTGAGATGGAGGGTAGATGTAAGGAAGTAAGTTTGTAGTTATACGTGACTGTTAATCTCGCGATATTGAGCCACGGGACGTCCTTTTTACGTGGATTCCGAAACACAGGACATGACAGCCTGACCTGCGCCACCACGCCCCAAAGAGGAGCATTGATGTTCGTTCAGGACCACCTTGAGATGGAGAGTAGGCGGCCCCGGCCTCGGATGGTCGAGGCAGTACCCAGCATGAAGACTTCGGCTCTGGACTTGGACCCCGTACACGTCCGCCACAGCCTTTGTCGTGCCCACTGGACGAGGGAGCGCTGTCCCTCCGTGACGCCACCATGGTCCCAGCCAGAGGGTGAAGAAAGCTGGTGGGAACCCCTTAGTCTGATCCTTGACTGGAACCTGAATCGGCTGAAACACGGGACAGGAAGCGCTCACCACCTCCTCCAGCGACACAACAAACTGTTCAGCGGGACGCGACGTACCGCCGCAAGTCTTCGCAACCACTCATAGGATCCCCGCGGCCGTTCCGGGGGAGCGGGCCCGAGTCTCGGCTTCTTTGCGGGAGGAGGACAAGCCTCTTCCGCTGTGTCCTCTGCTCTGGGCCGCCGTCTGAGCCGCCAGGGCCTGGATACTGGGGGCGTCAGGGAACGGACGGAGGGCACAGAATCCTCCGGCCCTGACGATGGGTGAATGGGAGGGCTTCCCGTCTCTGGGTGGACGGGGCCTACAATGAGTGGCACCTCCGCCATCTCCTGTTCAAGGGTAGGATACCCCAGTGCTGAACGCCAGAACTGCAACTCCTCCCTGACATCTTCAATGGTATGAGTGCACTTGTTTTTCTTATCGCAAACAGGCCTGTTTCTGTTGCTAAACTCACTATCATCATCATCATCACCATCAACGTTATAATTCATCTCTTCACATTCACGTTTGTCCATTTTATTAGTTACTTAGTAACAACAACAACAATCGTTCGATTGTGAAGTGATATTTGAGACAAATCATTATCGTCTGGTTGCTATGCTAGAAGACAGGTGAATTGTCATTTCCAAATCAATACGATGTCAAAATATGACACATCCAAACTTTCAGAACCGCCTTGTAATGTACCCTAGGGTAGGTTATTAATGAGCCTCTGCCAATTTGTCCTGTCCAACACACAGTTGTTGTAGAGATGAAACGATTAGTTCAGTACATGGAAAATAAAAGACTTAAGACTCTAACAACAACAGTCGCGTGATAAAATAATTGTCACTTTTCGCCCAATCTAATTGGGCACACTTGTGTTGACCGACTGAAAATGAATGATGGTAATAGATTATAAATTACTGCTATATTTTCAATAATTACAATATTTCAAACATTTTGACACTTTTTAAAATTTAAGTCACGCCATTCAAACAATACGAGAATGTGGCGTAAAATACAGTGCCTTTGTTTCAAGTGGTGGCCGGCCGACTTACAGCGAGACCGCTCGGCGGCCAACAGTGCGCTGCTTGCCGACTGAGTGGAATATTCACAGACCTTAAATTCAAGCGCATAGGTTTATCATGCAAATTATAATATGATTACAGTAACCACATACACGTTGTCTCACAATGTATCAAGTGTTCAAGCCTCTTCAACTGTCTAATAAGTAGGGCTCGGATTTTTAGGTAAATAAATATTTTTTTATGTAAATACATATTTTAAGCAATTTTTCTATTAATACATAAATTCCTGCTTTTCACTTATTAGCACATAAAAGACATAATATTTACATTTTTTAAATCAGTATGCTAGATCTTTCAGTTTATTGCATTTTTGTTCTCTGTTACTTCATCGGGGAAGAACCTGTGAGCTATCTCATCTTCATGCTGAGCGTATGTCAGCTTGTAACTGTGTTATTCTTAACTTGTCGCCCCGTGCTCCTCACTGTGAAAGCCGGGGATTTCGTTGTCCATAGTCATATTGCACCACGTGCTATACCTTCCCTCCCCCCCTCCCCTCCCCCCTTCCCCAGCTACCTGTAACCAGTGTTGCTCACAGCAGTTCATTTCTGGCACTGTGAATTGTAAAACAGTTCTACGGTGCCTAAAGTAAAAACAACTACAAGTTATCGTCTGTTGCAGAAGTTAAAGATATTTTTACTTCTTATGGGGGCGTTCTCTTCTGCCAACAATGTGAGAAAGCAAACAGGACTGAACAGGGATCTCAAGTTACACAACACCTCAAGGGCAAGAAACATATTGCCGCAGTTTCGCGCCTTCAGAATAAGTGTTTTGCGATAATCGTCAGTCATTTGTGATGGACAACCTGAAGATGTATCTCGTTGTGTATTCTAATGCTTCAGCAGTCAGTGAGACATACAATAAATTGCATTCGTGAGTACTGCAAATTGTTTATAACACATTAATAAACTAAATTATAATTAAATATTTTTACTTTTTTGTCACATATTTCAGGTATTTTTAATACATATAAAATAAATATTTTACCGATTTTTAGAACCTAAAAATCTGAGCCCTACTAATAAGCAATTGGAGTACGCGCAGCTGTGCAGAAGCAGAATTGCTCGTCGCCAGGTGGCCCCGCTGTGAGAAGCTTGCTGGCCGGCCACCACTTGAAACAATGGTACTGTAGAATGGCTAAATGGTATTCAAGAGTGGGAAACAATTGGGTATCACTTCGGGAGTGATGAACCAAGTACAATACTACTTAATTTAGCCGAAATACCTCGTGTAATGATGAATAATAATGTGGAAATGATGTTCTAATAGATGTTTTCTCCTCCGCTGTCTCTAACCTACCCGCCTCCCCCCCGCCCTTTTTATAAGCGTGGGGCGTGGTGGCGCAGCGGTCAAGCTGTTGGTTTCTCACCACGGTGGACCGGGTTTGATTCCCGGGCAATGCATGTGAGATTTTCAACGTGAAATGCCATGTCCTGCGGTTCGGATTCCACTTGAGGGTGAGGTCCCGTGGCTTATGATCTCGAGATTAACGGTCACGTAAAACTCCGATATTCCTTTTTCCCTATTGTGGAACGAGTTTGAACCATCGCTCGCAATGTTGTCTGGTGCCTTGTCTAATAACGTAGGCCACGGTGCATACCATCTCAGTCTTGATGTCTTAATCCTACCCTGCAAGGGCTCCTGTTTCACTATTGCCCTTATCTTGTCATTTCTCACCCTGTCTCTTCTTGTTACTCCTATCCTACTTCGGTAGGAATTTCATTTCATTTGCCTCTACTCCGCTTATATCTCATTTCTTCATTATCCAGGTTTCGGACGCATAGGTTAGTATCGGGACATAGTAGCTTCTTTGCTCTTTTTCCACACTAAGGATGCTTCTCAGAAATGCTTGCTGCCTGTCTGCCATGTTCGGTTACCTCTTTTGTCATTTCTCCCATTTTCCTCCACTACATTTCCCACTACACGTGCCTGGTGGCAGACTGTTTCAGTGGTAGTATTTTGTTGTTGGCAGAACTTAAGTATTTTTTCGTTAGTAGAATTTTGGTATTTAATTGGTAGTAGAAGGTTAGTATTTTTGAGAGTAGAAATGCTCTATTACTTATTCTGAAAGGGAGTAGCAGCCTTTCAGAATAAATCAATTCTTTACTTGTCTTATAGGCGACTAAGCTATTGATAATATAAGCCAACTAATGGCTACACTGCGATCTGCTGCACGGCTGAAAGCAACGGGAAACTACAGCCGTAATGCTCTTCCCGAGGATATGCACCTCTCTATGCATAATTACATGTGATGATGGCCTCCTCCCTTGTAAAATTCCAATCCGGAGGTAAACTAGATCCCCGTTCGGATCTCCGGGTGGGGACTACTCGAGAGGGGGTTAACATCACAGAAGTGACAAAGAGGAAATATGATATTCTACGGATCGGAGCGTGGAATGTTAGAAGTCTGCTAGGAAGTGGAAGGTTAGAAAGCTTCGAAAGAGAAATGGATAGGTTAAGGTTGGATTTGGTTGGGATTAGTGAAATGCGCTGGCAGGAAGAACAGGACTTTTGGTCAGGAGACTATAGGGTCATTAGCACTAAATCAAACAATGGCCAAGCAGGGGTTGGTCTCATATTGAGTAGGAAACTTGGACAGCGGGTGGAATATTATGAGCAATATAGTGAACGGATTATTGTAGCAAAAATCAATACAAAACCTATGTGCACCACAGTGGTACAAGTCTATATGCCTACCAGTCAAGCTGATGACGAAGATGTTGAAAAGGTATACGAAGAAATAGATGAAATTCTGAGGTATGTCAAGGGTGATGAAAATGTTATAGTAATGGGAGATTGGAATGCTGTGGTAGGAAAAGGAAGAGAAGGGAAGATAGTAGGAGATTTCGGATTAGGTGAAAGGAATGATCGAGGAAGCAGGCTGATAGAATTCTGCACCGAGCATGAGTTGGTCATAGCTAACACCTTATTCAATAACCACAATAGATGAATATACACATAGATGAGACCAGGAGATACAGGGCGTTACCAAATCGATTTCATTATGGTCAAGCAGAGGTTTCGAAACCAGATTTTGGATAGTAAAATATATCCTGGTGCTGACATAAACTCTGACCACAATCTGGTTGTTATGAAATGCAGATTAAAGTTGAAGAAACTGAAGAAAAGTCAAAAGCCAAAAAGGTGGGCAATAGGCAGACTGAAAGAGAAGGATGTAAATGAAAGATTCAAGAAGAGTATAAAGGAAGGACTAATGATAACCCTAAACAAACTTCCATTACAGACGAATGGGCACTTTTGAAGAATGAAATAACAAAATCCGCAGAAGAAAACATTGGTAGGAAAGAAGGAATAGGCAGGAAACTGTGGATCACTCAGGATATACTAGAATTGATGGATGAAAGGCGGAAACACAAGAATGTAAGAGATGAAAAGGGGAAAGCAGAATACAGACGTCTGAGAAATGAGGTTAACAAGAAGTGCAAGATAGCGAAAGAGGAATGGTTGAAAGAGAAATGTGCAGGTATAGAAAATTGTCTGAAATTAGGAAAAGTAGACACAGCTTATCGAAGGATTAAGAATACTTTTGGGGAAAAGAAGACTAAGTGCTGTAATATTAAGGTCACAAATGGGAAGCCTCTAACAGATAGGGAAGAAAAGGTTGAGAGATGGAAAGCTCACATAGAGTGCTTGTATAAGGGAAAGGAGATTGAGAATCATGTAATGGAAAGGGAGGAGGAAACTAATGAGGATGCAAAAGGAGATTTAATATTGAGATCAGAATTTGATAGAGCTTTTGAAGACTTAAGCAGGAACAAAGCACCAGGCATAGATGATACACCGATTGAGTTGCTACGCTACATAGGAGATAAAGGTCTGATCAGGTTATTTCACTTGGTGTGTAGGATTGATGAGACAGGTGAGGTACCCTCTGATTTCAAGAAGAATGTTATCATCCCTATACCGAAGAAAGTAGGAGCTGACAGATGTGAGGATTACCGTACAATCAGCTTGATTACTCATGCTTCAAAAATCCTGTCTAGAATAATTTACAAGAGGATGGAAAGCCAGATAGAAGCAGAGTTGGGTGAAGACCAGTTTGGTTTCAGGAGAAATGTAGGAACAAGGGAAGCTGTACTAAGTCTTAGGCTGATTTTGGAAGGTAGAATAAGAAAATATAAGCGAACGTTCATGGCAGTTGTAGACTTAGAAAAGGCCTTTGATAACGTTGATTGGACTAAATTGTTTGACATTTTGAAATCTATTGGAATAAAGTACAGGGATAGGAGGGTGATCTACAATCTGTACAGAAACCAGACAGCAGTCATTCGAGCTGATGGACAAGAGAGAGAAGCAGGTATTCAGAAAGGTGTGAGGCAAGGCTGCAACTTATCACCCACACTTTTCAATCTTTACATTGAACAAGCAATGAAGGAAATTAGAGAGAAATTTAAAGTGGGAGTGAAGATTCAAGGAGAAATAATTTCAACTCTGCGATTTGCTGATGACATCATCATCTTGGCCGACAAACCTCAGGATTTGAATGAGTTTTTGAATGGTATGAACTCCGCCTTGAGGAAAGAATTCATGATGAAAATTAATAAATGTAAAACAAAAATATTGGAATGCGGCCGCAATAAATCAGAAACCTCTATGGACATCAAATTGGTAGGGGAGAAACTAAAGGAAGTAGGAGACTTCTGTTACTTAGGAAGCAAAATAACTAGTGATGGACGAAGCAAAGAGGATATAAAAAGTAGGTTGGCTCAGGCAAGGAAAGCATTTCTACAGAAAAGGAACCTGTTGACATCGAATATAGACTTAGGTATTAGGAAGATATTTTTGAAAACCTTTGTCTGGAGCGTCGCACTCTATGGAAGTGAAACTTGGATTATTGGTGCAGCAGAAAAGAGGAGAATTGAAGCGTTTGAAATGTGGTGTTACAGGAGAATGATGAGGATCAGATGGGTAGATAGGGTTACAAACGAAGAGGTATTAAGACGAGTGGGAGAAGAGAGATGTTTCTGGCGAATGCTAATGGAGAGAAGAGGTAGGTTGGTAGGACAGATACTAAGACACCCAGGAATAGCAAGCTTAGTTATGGAAGGAATGGTCGAGGACAAGAACTGTAGGGGTAGACCAAGGTTAGAATATGTTAAACAGATTGCCTCGGATGTAGGGTGTGGTAGCTATGTAGAGATGAAACGATTAGCTCAGGACAGGGAGGCGTGGAGTGCTGCATCAAAACAAGTCAAAAAACTGAAGACTCAAACAACAACAACAACAACAGGACCTACTATAGTAGAGCCATCATTACTTCCGACTTGCCGGTTCATTGTTACTCTAGAGTTATCTAGCAGTCAGAAGGAAAATCACTTTAACTAGACAATCACAGGCAGCCATTCAAATAGATATATCACGACAAATTGACTTTCGTTTGCGTTGTCGTGAATTAGCGAACGAAACTCTATCCTAGCACTGAAATGTCAAGTCGTAAGTAATGATGGCTTTACTATATATCAGTACACTAGCAGGTACCCGCGGCTTCGCTCGCGACCAAGACAATGAGGACGATGCATTATTGCTGATAATATAATAATAATAATAATAATAATAATAATCTACAATCGTAATCTACAAATATTGGGAATACATCCTGGTCTACACATCACCATGCAGAAGGCCGTCATCTTGGATACCTGTTCCATTGTTCGCTCGTTTCTCAATGTGCCACCTTAAGAGAATTAGCCATACCGTCTTGCAAACAAGCCGACGATATGTTGATATGTCCCACTTATGTGGTGAAATGAATGTAGAAATAATAATAATAATAATAATAATAATAATAATAATAATAATAATAATAATAATAATAATAATAATAATAATAATAATAATAATAATATCGTATGGCCTTGGGTGCCGGATGCAAGCTTTGTAATTTGACACCCAGAGGGTAGCTTGCGTCGAATTTCGTTGATCCTTGAATCACTATGAAAGTCAAGGAGGTTAGATATCTAAGCTCCTTGAAAACTATAGCGCTTTCTAGTAGAGAAATGAGGAACTTTGTGTTGGTGGAAAATCCCGAGATTAATTTTGCCATTATGAACACGGCCTACTGAATTCAAATGGGTTCTTTGACATGCCAACATCGAATGACATGCGTGTCGTATTTTTGCCGCCTTTCTAAAATCACTTACCACGGCCAGGAGCGAACCTGCAATCTTTGGGTTAGTTCACCGACACGCTATCCACTCATCCACCTGGCAAGCATTGCTGATAATTGGTCTATTCTATTACAGCAATCGCGGTTACAGGTGGGTCCATTCTAATTCTGAAAATGTTGATACATACAGTACAGTATATTGATATGAGCAGCAAAGTGGGAATTTTATAGAGTTGTCTGCAGGGTACGATGTTACATTATGTGAACACATTTTAGAATTACGTTTTTGGCTTTGCAATCTTCTGCTGAGACATAACCATTTTGTTGTCCGGATACTCGCGAGTACGACACATACAGTTGCCCATGGGAAAAAATGGTTTTGTCTAAATGTACACCTGCTGCTGTTAAGTGTGTGTCATTGCGCTTTGTTAACAGAAATTGCGAATATTGTTTGGAGAGGGAACTGCACTCCTGCACACTGGAATGGCAAATAAATCGGAATATGGGGAATTAAAAGTAGGCGTATATTTCCTTAAGTTATTCTGGGTGTAATTTTGCCACACTTATTGATGATTTGAACGTCAACATGTCACTATTAATAGACCTATAGTAAAAAATCTCTCACCTTGGACGCTGTTGTACATTATGCAGTCTCTTCTAGTGTTACATCCCAGGGATTGAAATTCTCCAACAACCCTTTTGCCTCACATGTCTCTCTAATTAATTAAAATTCCAGATTGTTGTTCTTTGAGTCTTCAGTTTTTTGACAGGATTGATGCAGCCCTCCATGCCTCCCTTTCCTGGTCTACCCCTACAGTTCTTGTCCTCGACCCTCCCATCCATAACTAAGCTTGCTATTCCTGGGTGTGTTAAAATGTGTCGTACCAACCTATCTCTTCTCTTCATTAGCAGTCGCCAGAAACATCTCTCCTCTCCCACTCTTCTTAATAGCGCTTCATTTGTTACCCTATCTACCCATCTGATCTTCATCATTCTCCTGTAACACCACATTTCAAATGCTTCAATTGTCCTCTTTTCTGCTGCACCATTAGTCCAAGTTTCACTTCGTTATAGTGTCTCGCTCCAGACAAAAGCTTTCAAAAATGACTTCCTAATACCTAAATGTATATTCGATGTCAACAGATTCCTTTTCTGTAGAAATGCTTCCTTGCCTGAGCCAACCTGCTTTTTATATCCTCTTTGCTTCGTCCATCACTGGTTATCTTGCTTCCTAAGTAACAGAAGTCTCCTACTTCCCGTAGCGTTTCACCTACCAATTTGAGGACCATAGAGTTTTCTGATTTATTTCGGCTGCATTCCAATAATTTTGTTTTACATTTATTGATTTTCATCATGAATTCTTTCCTCAAGACGGAGTCCTTACCATTCAAAAACTCGTTCAAATTCTCTGGCATATCGGCCAAGATGACTATGTCATCAGCAAATCTCAGACATGAAATTATTTCTCCTTGAATCTTCGCTCCCACTTTAAATTTTTCTCCAATTTCCTGATTATTGTGTTATTAGAGATCTTTGAAATGCGTTGCCCTCGCACATGGTGCAGATGCATTGTCAAAGGAAAACATTCCATGTTACGAACATGGGCCGCATAACCAGTACCGAAAGCCTATTCTGGACAGCAGTTCCTTGAACTCAGATTTGCCAATATTTTATTGTATGTTTCCATGTGGTATATCTCTGTACCTAAACATACAGAAGAGTACTTTAAAAATCATGTCTTGTGTAAATTTCGGAAAAGGTGGTGAGTGTGGTTTTTGCCGGAGTGGATACTCGCTCGTAGAAATTCTTTTCAGTAAAATAGACTGGTTCACAATTTTGTAAGTGCATATTGAGGTATGTGACGGCGGGATGCCTTAAGTGTTACGGAAACGGCAATAGCCGCCACAGAGCTTCGTTGCTACTGAAATAACGACCAGACTGATATTTCTATTTAACTATACGAGATTTGTAAGCCCAGTGTTTATGAAAGTGAACGTAGCTATATCTCTACCTATATTTAGTAGCCGCTACTGTAGTGATTAAAAATTAAAAGTGGTATTGGAAGGCGCTACACCTAATTTTTTTACCCCTGTCTTTACAGACCATGAAGGGCCAGGCTTATCATGCGACCGCTTCCCAGCCATTTGATCTGCAGATATTGTGGTGACCCGTGGTCAGTGCATCGTGTCCCCTCAGCCGTTAATCTTGTTCTTCGTGACCGGGGCGCTGCCTCACAGCTACTCAATTGTCCTCACGAATCTGAGTGCAGCCCGTTGCAGCCCTCACGTCAGCGTCTAAAATCTCTGACGGAGCCGGGAATCGAACCCGGGGCCTCCGAACGACAGGCAGGCGCGCTACACTGTTCTTATTGTGTTTATATATATATATCTTGAAAAAGATAATGAATGTATTGGCATTGCCTACTACAGGGATATATAGAAAATCGGATGTCATACCTGGAGGTAGTGTTGCCATGGAAACGGACTTGCCATTAGTTCATCAGTTTATCAGAGTGAAGATAGTTTTCTGCGAATATCTTTGAAACTGTTGGTTTTAGGGCCTTAAAATGTGGTTTTCGGACACCGAGTATTATTTCTCGCATCGAGAGGCGTAAAATGAGCTTTGTCCGGTCTTTATGCGACAACTTCGATATTTTGTCCCAGTTGAGTATTTTTGGTGACTTTTCAGTTATGTTGCCCGTTCCACGGGAACAATGATTTATTTCCGGATGAAAGGCAGCCTATATGTTATCCCAGGGTATAAGCTGTCTCCATATCAAATTTTACCCAAATCCGTCCAGCCGTTTTAGTGTCAAGAGGTAACAAACTAACACACACACAGACACACAGATTTTCACAATTATAATATACTAGCAGGTACCCGCGGCTTCGCTCGCGATCAAGACAATGGGGACGATGCATTATTGCTGATAATTGGTTTATTCTATTACAGCAATATCGGCTACAGGTAGGTCGATTCTAATTCTGAAAATTCCGATAAATGCAGTATATTGATATGAGCAGCAAAAGTGGGAATTTTATAGAGTTGTGAAAGTCTGCAGGGTACGATGTTACATTATGTGAACACATTTGAAAATTTTGGTTTTGGTTTTGACATCTTCTGCTGAGACATAACGATTTTGTTGTCCGGATAATCGCGAGCACGCCACATACAGTTGCGCGTGGGAAAAAATGGTTTTGTCTAAACGTACACCTGGAATGGCAAATCTATCGTAATATGGGGAATTAAAAGTATTTTTCCTTAAGCTATTCTGGGTATAATTTTGCCACACTTATTGATGATTTGAACGTCAACATGTCGCTATTAATAGACCTATAGTAAAATATATCTCACCTTGGCCGCTGATGTACATTATGCAGTCTCTTCCAGTGTTACATCCCAGGGATTGAAATTCTCAAACAACCCTTTTGCCTCACATGCCTCTCTAAGTAATTAAAATTCCCGATTGTTGTTGTTTGAGTCTTCAGTTTTTTGACTGGTTTGATTCAGCCCTCCATGCCTCACTCTCCTGAGCTAATCGTTTCGTCTCTACATAGCTACCGCACCCTACATCTGAGGCAATATGTATAATCCTGGTTAACCCCTACAGTTCTTGTCCTTGACCCTCCCATCCATAACTAAGCTTGCTATTCCTGGGTGTCTTAATATGTGTCGTACCAACCTATCTCTTCTCTTCATTAGCAGTCGCCAGAAACATCTCTCCTCTCCCACTCGTCTTAATAGCTCTTCATTTGTTACCCTATCTACCCATCTGATCTTCATCATTCTCCCGTAACACCACATTTGAAACGCTTGAATTCTCCTCTTTTCTGCAGCACCATTAGTCCAAGTTTCACTTCATTATAGTGTCACGCTCCAGACAAAAGCTTTCAAAAATGACATCATAATACCTAAATGTATATTCGATGTCAACAGATTCCTTTTCTGTAGAAATGCTTTCCTTGCCTGAGCCAACCTGCTTTTTATATCCTCTTTGTTTCGTCCATTACTGGTTATTTTGCTTCCTAAGTACCGGTAACAGAAGTCTCCTACTTCCCTAGCGTTTCACCTGCCAATTTGATGTCCATAGAGGTTACTGATTTATTTCGGCTGCATTCCAATAATTTTGTTTATATTTATTGATTTTCATCATGAATTCATTCGTCAAAACGGAGTCCATACCATTCAAAAACTCGTTCAAATCTTCTGGCATATTGGCCAAGATGACGATGTCACCAGCAAATCTCAGACATGAAATTATTTCTCCTTGAATCTTCACTCCGACTTTAAATTGTTCTCCAATTTCCTGATTATTGTGTTTTTAGAGATCTTTGAAATGCGTTGCCCTCGCACATGGTGCAGATGCATTGTCAAAGGAAAACATTCCATGTTACGAACATGGGCCGCATAACCTGTACAGAAAGCCTATTCTGGACAGCAGTTCCTTGAACTCAGATTTGCCAACATTGTATTGTATCTTTCCATGTGGTATGTCTCTGTACCTCAACATACAGAAGAGTGCTTTAAAAATCATGTCTTGTGTAAATTTTGGAAAAGGTAGTGAGTGTGGTTTTTGCCGGAGTGGATACTCGCTAGTAGAAATTCTTTTCAGTAAAATAGACTAGTTCACAATTTGGTAAGTGCACATTGAGGTATATGACGGCGGGATGCCTTAAGTGTTAAGGAAACGGCAATAGCCGCCTCAGAGCTTCGTTGCTACTGAAATAATGACCAGACTGATATTTGTTCTTACCTATACGGGATTTGTGAGCCCAGTGTTTATGAAATTGAACGTAGCTATATCGCTACCTATATTTAATAGCCGCTACTGTAGTGTTTAAAAATTACAGGTGGTATTAGAAGGCGCTTCCCCTAATTTTTTACCCCTGGCACTACAGCCCATGAAGGGCCTAGGCCTATCATGCGACCGCTTCCCAGCCATTTGGCCTGCAGATATTGTGGTGACGCGTGGTCAGGGCATAGTGTCCCCTCAGCCGTTAATCTTGTTCTTCGTGACCGGGGCGCTGCCTCACAGCTACTCAATTGTCCTCACGAATCTGAGTGCAGCCCGTTGCAGCCCTCACGTCAGTGTCTAAAATCTCTGACGGAGCCGGGAATCGAACCCGGTGCCTCCGGACGACAGGCAGGCGCGCTACACTGTTCTTATTGTGTTTATATATATCTTGAAAAAGATAATAAATGGATTGGCATTGCCTCCTACAGGAATATATAGAAAATCGGATGTCATACCTGGAGGTAGTGTTGCCATGGAAACGGACTTGCGATTAGTTCATCAATCAGAGCGAAGATAGGCGGCTTCGGTGGCGTAGTTGGTAGCATGCTGAGCTTCTATGCCCAAGATAGCGGGTTCAAACCCGGCCGAAGCCGTCGGATTTTTTAAGAGCGTTAAAAATCCCTCAGTATGCCTTCCTTCGGAGGGGAAGTAAAGCCGGCGGTCCCATGTCATAGATTTATGGCATGTTAAAGATCTTTCCACTAATTACACCTGTGTGAAACTAAATTGGATAGGTTAAGAATGTAAACAACGCTCTTAGGTTGCTACGTTCGTTGCCAAGAGCCGACTGCGGTGGCGTCTAGTAGCTAGTTCTGAACTAGGCCTAGTAGTCGTTGACGGTGGCGTTTGGCGGCAAAAGTAGGAACTATTTGAAAATTCAAAGTTGCAGTCTCTACTTGAATTAAAAAAAAAAAAACAGATACACACACTAATACAGTCATCACAATTAACACCGGTTATCAGACAGATTCTACACACACCCAAAGTACACGGGGCTACATGACCGCGTTGTCGCAGCCCCTAAACTAAGGAACCAACCAACCAACCAACCAGAGCGAAGATAGTTTTCTGCGAATATCTTTGAAACTGTTGGTTTTAGGGCTTTAAAATGTAGTTTTCGGTGTCCCGTAGGGGCATACCGAGTATTGTTTCTTGCATCGAGGGGAGTACAATGAGCTTTGTCCGGTTTTTATGCGACAACTTCGATATTTTGTCCTGGTTGAGTATTTTTGGTGACTTTTCAGTTATGTTGCCCGTTCCACGGGAACAATGATTTATTTCCGGACGAAAGGCAGCCTATATGTTAGCCCAAATCCGTCCAGCCGTTTTAATGTCAAGAGGTAACAAACTAACACACACGGACACACAGATTTTCACAATTATAATATATATATATATGGATAAAGAGATTATTACAATGGGTAGAAGCACTGTACAGAGCCGTAAGCCTTCGGGCTCGCATTAAGAACCGGGCCTGGGATTGGATACTTTCCTCTAATTTAAAACATCTGGAACAAAATAGGTTTCGTCTGCGTGTTGGACATCCCTTGTAAGAAACTTTCTGAGAAACAGATAACGAGATGACAGTACTCGTTCTTTACGCAATGCTGCCTGGCTATTTGAAGAAGGGAATGGGGTGGGACAATCCTTTCGCCAAGGCGGCTTCGGTGGCGTAGTTGGTAGCATGCTGAGCTTCTATGCCCAAGCTCGCGGGTTCAAACCCGGCCAAAGTCGTCGGATTTTTAAGAGCATTAAAGATCCCTTAGTATGCCTTTCTTCGGAGGGGAAGTAAAACCGGCGGTCCCATGACATAGATTTATGGCATGATAAAGAACCTACCACAAATTACACTTTTGTGAAGCTAAATTGTATAGGTTAAGAATGTAAACAACGCTCTTAGGTTCCTACGTTCGTTGCCAAGAACCGACTGCGGTGACGTCTGGTAGCTAATTTCTGAACTAGTAGTCGACGACGGTGGCGTTTGGCGGCAAAAGTAGAAACTACTTGAAAATTGATCGTCTGCAGTCCTTACTTGAATTAAAACAGATACACACACTAATACAGCCATCACAATTAACACCGGTTATCAGACAGATTACACCCAAACCCAAAGTACACGAGGCTACATGACCGCGTTGTCGCAGCCCCTAAACTGAGGAACCAACCAACCTTTCACCATCTCGACAGCCAGTAGCCCGGTGTTAGTTTTGTGAGGAGTTTATTCAGTTAATGAGTTACTTCATTCTTAGTCTGCATATCCTTAACACAAAAGGCATGGTGGCGCAGTGGTCAAGCTGTTGGCCTTTCACCAAGGTGGACCGCGTTCGATTCCCGGTCAATGCATGTGAGATTTTCGAAGTGAAATGCCATGTCCTGTGGTTCGGATTCCAAGCAAAAAGGAGGTCCCATGGCTCATAATCGCACGATTAACGGTCACGTAAAACTAAAATCTTCCTTTTACTCAAAATACCTAAAGCAGTCATGGGCAAAGTACGGCCCGCGATATGCTTTTGAATACTATCTACAATTACACATCGGTCATATTTTCTGTTCTGTATATAAATCAAACTGCTGTTGTTCGGCTTGGAAATGACGTATCAGAACCCGCTAAGATCGGTAAAGGTGTGCGACAAGGTTGTTTGCTGTCCCCTGGACTGTTCAATGCCTTCGCTGAAGTTATAACACAGTGGTCTTTTAAAGGTTGTAATATGGGAGTGAAAGTTGGTGGAAGACTTATCCAGAATATTAAATTTGCTGATGATCTGGCATTACTTGCAGTAAATCCGCATACATTAACAAACATGTTGCAATGTTTAAATGATACAGCTACAGAATATGGAATGAAAATCAATTTTAAGAAGACCAAGATTCTAGTGATAAGTAAGCATCAACACCAACTAAATGTAACCCTAAATAAAGAACCAATACAACAGGTCAGTCGATTTAAATACCTTGGTCAGATCTTCACAGAAGACCTACGATGTGAAGTTGAAACCAGGAGCCGTATAGCCATGGCTAAGCAGGCATTCCGTGAAATGCATTCTCTTATTTGTCTACGCTCGATGTCCCTCAGCCTTAGAAAACAACTGGTTAAGACCTACATATGGCCAGTTGCAATGTACTGCAGTGAGACCTGGTCAATGAATAGAGGTGACATTAAACGACTAGAAGAGTTTGAGATGTGGGGTTGGCGCCGAATGGAAAAGATCAGCTGGGTAGAGAAAATGACCAACATAACGGTGCTGGATCGAATAAATGAAAAACGGCAAATGATCCGCCAGATCAATAGAAGGAGATCCACCTGGCTTGGCCACAGGTTACGACATGGTGGCCTGATGATCGACATTCTAGAAGGCAAAATACCTGAAAGACGCCCTCGCGGGAGGCCACGGAACACTTTCATGAGATCCTTCCTAAATAGCTCTGGGCTACGAAGTTATGAAGTGGTCAAAAGGACAGCACAAGACCGAACAACGTGGAAAAGACTCATTGTAGGGGCAGACCAGTCGCTTGACTGAAAAACATGATGATGATGATACCTAGAAGTGAAAAATTGTTTCAATCTCATTTTGTTTATGCGTTTTGTGTAATAGAGTTGCAGCTAGTTACAATGTTACAATATGAATTGAAGCAACTATTACTCAACGTTTCGAAAATAGAGTTCTACACAAGGCCCTACCATAATCAAGCTTCCCAAACTTGAAATCTCATGCACAGAAGATAACTGCCATGTTCGCATCTTCATATAACTGTAAACATGTGTTTTCTACAACGAAGCTTTTTTTAATCACAAATTGTGCTAAATGTTCCGGTATAACTCAACAAAATGACAGTGTTTCGCCCCGGTGTGCAATTTTGTTGAGTTATGCCGGAACATTTAGCACAATTTGTGTTTAAATATATAATGGCTCAACGGACAATACATATTTTTCTTCGGAAAATTATATATTCAATGCCAAGGTAGGGTTATAATTGCTTTGGAGTGGAGTTTCAACTCCCATAGTGCACTGGCTTTGCTCGTGACGCGGATACATATGTATCAAATACGTCTTGCAATGGCCTTCCCAGTGTGTATTAGACAGTGTCTTGGTGAGGTGTGCTTTAACCAACTGAAGAGCCCAATTGCACACCGGGGCGAAACACTGTCAATTTGTTGAGTTATGCCGGAACATTTAGCACAATTTGTGTTTAAATATATAATGGCTCAACGGACAATACATATTTTTCTTTGGAAAATTATATAACAACGAAGCTTCGCAAAAATAGCTCCAGAAATTGATTAACAGACCACCATTCAGCTGCGCTAGAAAGAATCAGCTCATCCCGGTTTCAACCAGATTATGAAAAGCTTTTCGAAGCACAGTCACAGTTTCACTTATCACATACTCCTTCCTCTTCTAACAAATAATGAAGGTGTGTTCATCATGCAATGGTGAAGGAATACTGGGCCAAGAAGAAAGCTCGCCATAGTCAGGGCCGTATTTCTAAATAGGCTAAGTAGGCTACAGCGGCAAATTTTCAGGGGCGGCAGTTTAGTAAATTCATTCAAAAGCTAAAATGAAGTATTTCAGACGTATTTCCGTACTTAAATGTACATTTTAATCCTTCTACATAGCCTACTTTCTCCAATAACAAATTAATTAATTAATTAAATTCGAATCCCGTTTCATTTTTTAACGAATCTTATAAGAAGGTTTTTTTTAAGTCGTTTACCCTCCAGGTTGGTGGAACCCACGGACTCAGCGAGGGAACTCACCACTACCGCCTCTACGGGCAGTGTCCTAGAGCTGGGAACATCGAATCGGAAGGGATACAACTGGTGAGGTGGGATTGGCACCTCGCCCAGGCGGCCTCACCTGCAAAGCGAACAGGGGTCTCATGAGGGAAGGTAAGGGGTGGTTAGGATGGATAGGCAAGGAAGAGGGAAGTAGGCGGCCGTGGCCTTGAAGAAGGTACCATCCCGGCATTTGCCCGAAGACGAAGTGGGAAACCACGGAAAACCACTTCGAGGATGGCTGAGGGGGAATCGAATCCCCTCTACTCATTTGGGCCACCCGAGGCTGAGTAGACCCCGTTCGAGTCCTCGTACCACTTTTCAAATTTCGTGGCAGAGCCGGGAATCGAACCCAGGACCTCCGGGCTTATAAGAAGTAAGTAAAAAAACAAACAAGTAGAATACTAATTTCGTTATATAATTTATTATGTAAACCGTTAAAATTGTGGTTTTATACAAACTAAATGAACTTCATGTTTAAAAAAGATGAAAACGCCAATGAACTCAATCCTTTTGTTGCATAAAACAAATGTATTAAGCAAATATGAACAATAGAGGGGGCGGCGAATGGACTTTAGCCTATAGGCGGCATGCTCTTAAATCCGGCCTGGCCATAGTTAGGAACTACGTGGTTCAAGGGGCCTCAACGAACCAAGAAGATGAAGGTGTCTTCCTAACCTTTCTACCATTGTAGTTTTGTTTGATTTAAAATTCAGAAATCAAAAGTTTATAATCTATTTGTAAACATGTGTTGTTTCATTTTCTCTTAATGGGGCTCACATCTAGCGGGACGTGGGTTGGCGACCACGGGACCACAGCTGAGTCCGGCATTGCTTCCACTCACTTGTGCCGGGCTCCTCTCCGTCTTCTTTCCTGTCGACCTCCCTTGGTCAACTCTTGTTCTTTTCCGACCCCAACGGTATTAGGGTATCCGATGCCTAGGGAGTCATTCACTTTCCCGCCTTAATTGGCCCTTGTCTCATCTTTCCTGATCCCTCCTTCTTCGAGGGGTCAGACCTCTTGTTTTCTTCTCATTATATTTCCTTTTCTCTTTAAGGTTCCCGCACTGTTTTAGCCTACTTTCGATTTTTGCAAGAAATGAAAGTAGACTTATGAGATCTTCACAGGGCAAAAAATTGTGTGTCTGTGTGTGAGTGTGTGTGTGTGAGTATGTGTACTTTGAATGTCTGTCTCCCCCTATCAATTCGAACACGGTGAAACCGAATTGAACGAAATTTGGTACAGAGGTAGAACTAGCAAAGGGCACCTCAGTGTCATGCTTTATATCGCCGCCAACTTGACGAATGGCGGCCACCCAAATGTTAAAAGCTTGAATCAAATTACGACCAAACTAATCATCTGATCTCTACCAAATTTTGCAACAACATACCTTTATGTGAGAAGCGTTCTTTGACCTACCTACAAGGTCTTCAGTCCAATAGTGTGCAGATAGCGGCCAAGTATGTGTGCAAATCGATTCCCCATATCAATTCTAACACGGTGAAACCGAATTGAATGATTTTTTTTTTTTACAGAGGTAGCACTAGCGAAGGGCATCTCATATCCATGTTTAATATCCGTATAGCACGTTGTATTTCAACAAGCTACTACAACCGACATTCAATTATACTCCTTGAGAAGGACAAAGAGTTATAACAATACCCATGCATTTAGGAGAACATCTTGTTGTTAATTGGCTCCCTGTGTATCACAATTCGCTTTAGCGATTTTTTTTGCATCTACACTGCATTTTGTAGGTATTTTTAACCTACGTTGCATTTTGTAAGTTTTTACGACTTATAAATTGCATTTCGCGAGTGTTTTCAACCTCAATTGCATTTTGTAAAGATTGTCAACCTAAATTGCTTTTTAGTAAGTCTTACAATGCAGGAGCCGGACATTTTAGTGAGTATTTTGAATTTCAATTACATTTTGTAAGTATTGTCAACCTAAACCGCATTTCGCAAGAATTTTAAATATAAATTGCATTTTGTGTGGTGGGCATTTTGCAAGTATTTTGATTCTCAATTGAATTTTGTGGGTATTTTGAATCTAAATTACATTTTGTAAGTATTGTCAATCTAAATTGCATTTTGTAAGTATTGTCAATCCAAACGAGTAGTTTGAATCTACCGTAGATTTTGTAACCATTTTCAATTTCAATTGCATTTTCTAAGTATTTTGAATTTCAATTTCACTTCATGAGTATTTTCCGTCTGATCCGGCCTTCTTCAATCTAAATTGCATTGTGAATTTCAATTTCAATTGCATTTTGTAAGTATTTTGAACCATAATTTCACTTTGTACGTATTTTTGATCTCATTTGCATTTTGTAAGTATTTTGAATTTCATTTGCATTTTGTACGTATTTTGAGCCTAGCCTACATTTTGTGCGTATTTTTCAATCTATTCCTTTTGTAAGTAATCTCGTTCTAAATTCCCTTTTGTAAGTATTACCGCTCTCCATTTTGTGAGTTGTTTCAATCTGAGTTCCTTTTTGTAAGTATTTTCCGTCTGACTTAATTTTCGTTCTGGTTACCACTTCATTGTCATTTCCGCTATCACCCAGACCATTAGGGGCCGATAACCTAGATGTTAAAACAAAAATTATCATCATCATGCTTCATGCTTCATTTTCGGCCCATCTAGATTATTTTGCATTGCATCTGCCCTGCCACTAAAAGGATTGCCCATGTCTGGCCTAAAGCGAAGAGCAGCAGAACATATTTATTAAAACAGTGGGTGTCAGGCAATAGTGATCATTCAACTGATGGCTAGGGACCGGACATTTAAAAATAAAGTAAAATAGACGTAATTTGTCTCCTGAAAGCATTGAAAAACTTTGCAATTATCTATTGTGATGCTTCTTTATGCAGTGAATGATACATGTATAAAGTGAGTGAATAAGATTGATGATGATAATTGTTGTTTTAAGAGGCCTAACATGTAGGTTATCGGTTTGGGTGATAGTTAAAGATGAGATGAGAATAAAATCTATAACTAACTACAAACCTACAGACTAGAAGAAGGAATGGTAAACAAATAAAGGATAAGGCAAATAAAGGACAGGAAGGAAAGAAATGCCCTCAAACCTCGAAGAATGACGATTGAGGGACTTGGAAGGAAGGAGAGCCATGAAAGGCAGATAGGAAAGGGAAAGAGCCCGCCCCAAAGTCAGAGGAAAAGGGGGACAAAACGGACCCAGCTCAGGAATCCCTCGGGGTCAACAATTCCCAAACTCACCAGCCTTGAGGGTGTAGCACTATCCGGGGTGCACCAGAAGTGGTGAGGCTACATACACCCTGCCTCCTTGAGGGCCTTGAGCTGAGATAACATGAAAAGAAAACGAAGGCTGACCCCTCGAAGAATGGGGGATCAGGAAAGATGCGAGAAGGGCCAATTAAGGCGGGAAAGGAAGAGACTCCCCAGACCTTGGATGCCCTAACACTGTCGGGGTAGGAAGAGAACAAGAGTTGACCAAGAGAGGTCGGCAGAAAAGAAGACGGAGAGGAGCCCGGCACAAGTGGAAGCAATGCCTGACTCAGATGGGGTCCCGTGGTCGCCAACCCGCGTCCCACTAGATGTGAGTCCTGGGAGGTGAAAGTTCTTATTTTTCATTTTTTTAAAATGCATATTTTGTACATTTTAGTGCATAATAATATTAATATCGTATGGCCTCGGATGCCGGGTACAAGCTTTGCTAATTGTCACCCAGAGGGCTGCTTGCGTGTCGAATTTAATGTTCCTTGGAGCGCTATGAATGTCAAGGAGTTTAGAGATCTATGCTCCTTGACGCTATACCGCTTTCTAGTAGAGAAATGAGGAACTTTGTGCTGGCGGAAAATCCCCAGATTAATTTTGCCATTATGAACACGGCCTACTGAATTCATATAGGTTCTTTGACATGCCAACAACGTATGACATGAGTATCGTGATTTTTGTCGCCTTTCAAGAATCACTTACCATGGCCAGGAGCGAACCTGAAAGCTTGGGGGTTGGTAGTCCGACACGATAACCACCGTGCCAAGCATAATTTAATCGTTTTCGGTGGATACATGTCCGGTCCCTACTCATCATGTACGAGTGGATCGTCTAATGTACTGATGGTTCAATTATTCAGACGTATCTTAACGAACATTCTTGTGCAAGTCATCCTGAAAGCCAAAAACAATACAAGGAAAAAGCTAAAATTTGTGCTACTGTTGATTCATTGAGAGGCATTTTGACATAGTGGTCATGTGGCCCCGTGTACTTGGGTGTGTGTGCGTGTGGATTTTGTTTGACAATCTGTGTTATTTATTGTGATGGTTGTATTAGTGTGTGTAGTTTAGGCTAATTCAGATGATTGGGAATGAGACTGCAGTGGCCTTAATTTAGGAACCATCCCGGCATTCGCATGGAGTAGAAGTGGGAAGCAAGGAAACCAACTTACAGGATGGCTGAGGTGGGAATCGAACCCACGTTTTCCTGATGCTCGCCAGGCAGCGCGTTTGTGCTCTCTGACACTGTGGCCGGTTGTTCGGGAGATTAATGGTCACCTTCCTTTCTTTCATAGTTTCCTGTATTCTTCCTTTCATTCTCTTTTCCTTCCCTCCTTTCCTTCTTTCTTTCTTTCTTTCTTTCTTTCTTTCTTTCTTTCTTTATTCTTGCCCTTCTTTCCCTTTTCCTTCCTTTCTTTCTAATTTTCCCCTTCCTCTTTTTTTCTTTCTTCCATCCCTTCTTCCTTGTTTCTTTTATTTATCTCTCTTCATTCTTCTTTTTTCCTTTATTTCTTCCTTTTTCCTATCTTTTTCTTTCCTCCTTTTCCCTTTCCCTTTTTCTTCCTTCCTTTCTTTCTTGTTCTCTTCCTTTGTTTCTTTTATTTATGTTTCTTTCATTCTGCCGTTCTTTCTTCTATTTATCTTCTTTCTGTCTTTCTTTCTTTCTTTCTTTCTTTCTTTCTATCTTTCTTTCTTTCCTTCATTCATTCTTTCTTTCTTTCTTTCTTTCTTTCTTTCTTTCTTCTATTTATCTTCTTTCTTTCTTTCTTTCTTTCTTATTTCTTTCTTTTTCTTTCTTTCTTATTTGTTTTTGTTTTTTCCTTTCTTTATCCTATCTTTCTTTCTTCTGACTTTTTTCTTCTTTTCTTTTAATTTCCTTTCATCCTTTTTCTTCCTTTCATTTATCTTTCTTTCTTACTTCCTTTTGCCTTCATTTCTTTTTTCTCTCTTCCTTTATTTTTTCTTCTTCCTTTTTTTTTCTTTATTCCTTTCCTTCCTGATCGATCAGTGGCATAGTGTCTACTTCATAATCCCAGCCGAAGATGTCGGAATTTTAAAGGACGATGTCCCTCCCCTATACTACTACTACTTTTTTAAGGCAGTCTTTAAGTCAAATGATATGCAGTCATGTTATAATGCTCTAAAACAAGAATACAATGAAATTTGTGAGAGAGCCACTTGTAAAAAAGAGGTGACTGTAAGAACCGTGGAGCGTTAGAGCATTGGAATTAAACCTTGGGTGAACAGAGATATTTTGGACAACATAGCAAAAAGAGATAGTCTTTTTAAAAATGGAGAAGTAATCCTAGCAATGGTAAATATAAAGAACAATACAAAGAATTTAGGAACAAACTAACAAAAGAAAGAAAAAGAAATATATTACATGAATAGGTTTCAAACGTTTAAAGGAGACGCTAGGAAAATTTGGCAAGAAGAAAATTATTTAATTAAAGGACATCACAGGGGAGGGGTGGATGAAGTAATTATGAAGCACTTCAGTGGAAGTGAGAAACAGTCTATAGCTGAAAAATTTGCATCATACTTCAAGCAAGGAACCGAGAGTATAGTACACAACTGTGACAAGACATTAGGTGGTTATATTGATCAGTTTAATGATAAAAGTATGTGGCTCACAAGACCTACAGATGGCGATATTAAACAAATGATAGATAAAATGAGAACAAATAAGTCTGCTGGGTTGGACAGAATACAAATGAAACATTAAAAAATGGGAGGGGAAAAGGTGTATAAAATCATTGCAAAACTAATAAATTTGATAATTTCAGAATGTTCATTCCCTGATATTCTAAAAACATCAGTAGTCAGACCAGTTTTAAAGGGAGGGATAGGCACAGATGTAAATAACTACCGCCCTATTTCCATTATCTCTGCAGTGTGCAAGCTAATAGAAACATTCTTAACAGATAAAATTATGGGGTTCTTGGAGGGAAATAAGTTGCTATCAGATGAACAATTTGCATACAGGAAAAGTATGGGAACCGGGACACTACTTGGAAAATTTGCTGAACTAGTAAATAAGAAACTTGATCAAGGGAAACAAGTTTTGGTAGTCGTCATGGACTTCAGTAAAGCTTTCGACACCCTTCGCCATGAGATTATTATAGAAAAACTAAGAAAAATTGGTATACGAGGCCCAGTACTTGAACTAATGGAAAATTATCTAGAGGAAAGACACTTTCTGGTGAAAATTGGTGAAACATATAGTGAAGAGAAAAGAATAAGAATGGGTATTCCACAAGGTAGTAACCTGGGACCTTTGCTGTACTTGATATATGTAAATAATCTTTCTCCGCATGTGAAGAACACACAAATACTACAATAGGCTGATTATACGATCTTGGTATCAGTTCATATGGTCTCATGATCTCAAGATTAACGGTCACGTTAAACTACAAGCTTCCTTTCCTTTGGTTTAAAAAAAGGCAGAAAATTTCTTGCAAGCAGATTTCAATGTGCTACAGAGATGGGCACATGATCATGGCTTAATAATTAATAGTGAAAAAACAACAACAATGCACATTCGGTCTCCAATGATTTTATTACAAAATGAACATCTAAGAATACATGACTGCGATTGCATGGCAAGTAGCAACAATAACTGTAGAAACTGTACAACAGTAAAAAATGTAACTGTTTAAAAATACTGAGGTGTGTATATCGACTGTGGGATAAGCATATTAATGAAGTTACTTCCAAACTAAGAATAATTTTAAGTAAATTTTTCCATCTGAGGCAAAATATGCCTACCTCAGTGCTAAGAATGACATACTATGCATTAGTGGAAAGTATAATTCGATATGGAATAAAGGTTTGGGGACTTGCTTCAAATACTTATATTAATAGAATTACCAGCATTCATACACGTTTCCTTAAATTCTTTGTAAGACATGGTGATAGGCATGATTAAACTCATCAGTGATATTGTTCTCCAATTGACAGATAATTGCCTTATAGGGGCCTTATATTTTATGATAATTATGGATCATTTTTAATAGTACTTTCAAAGATTATTGAAAACATCAAAAGGATACAAGATTTAAGAATTCACATTTTGTAATTTCAAAAACAAATAATGAGTTTGGCAAAAGAACATTAGCTTACATGGTACCTTTTCTATTTAACAAGCTACCACATTCACTGCTGGTCTTTGAAAGTATGTCAAAAACAAAAAAAGATATAAAAATTGGATAGTAAATAACTCCTTAGACTCAGTGGACAACTGCTTTTGTATGTATTAGACTATGAACATGAAAGTAACATTTGTATTTTAAGTTTTACGTTAAGTTTTTACAAAAGTAACGACATAACTGTTTTTTAAGGTGGGTAAAAATATTATAATAATTTTACCAATATTAATTGTTATGAGCTGATTGAATATCTTTGTGAAATGTTATTAGGGGCACTATATAAAATAATTGGAAGGTGAGAGATTGGACTGTATATTGTGTAAATTTAATTGTGTTTGTTAACATATATATTGCAACTATAATTGGCACCTGCCGACAAGCGTTAGCTTGGTAGGAGCAAAAAATGTAAAATTGGGCATAAATAAACAAACTGAACTAAACTACTACTGAAATGAAAATCCACAGCCTGCTTCCAGTCTCCGACCGGGTCAGGAATGGAATGAATGAAGCCCCCATCTAGCGGCGAGGATATGAACTGTGCCGGCTGCCGAGGCCTGACGCACTCCTCTGGGGCAATGATTATATGAATGACAGATGAAATGAAATGATAGTGGAGAGTGTTGCTGGAATGAAATTTGGACAGGGAAAACCGGAGTACCCGGAGAAAAACCTGTCTGCCTCCGTTTTGTCCAGCACAGATCTCACATGGAGTGACCGGGATTTGAACCACGGATCCAGCGGTGAGAGGCCGGCGTGCTGCCGCCTAAGCCACGGAGCTCACTACTACTACTACTACTACTAATAATAATAATAATCGTACGGTCTCAGCCACCATGATGTAGATTCCGAAATTTTTTACTCTTCAAAGACGTCTGGTATCTTATTATTGCTATTATGGATCTTAAGAATTAATGTACTTATACAACCAACACACAAAGCATGATGCGGAACACGGAGGAAGGAAGTAGATTTATGTGTCGCGAGTCAGTGTCGTGCTCCCATAAAACTGTTACAATAGACACAGTGACTGCTGCTTGCGGAACAGATAACATGAAAGTGTTATTCATTTACATGACTGTTCAAGGTGGTATGTGGCACGACAATAGTAAGTTTTTAAAGGGAAAATACGGCACGGCTCGAGAAAACCACGCGTCAAGTGTTGAAATAATGCAGCGTGCCGTGAAATATTAGATTAGCGAGTAACTAGAGCGCGTTGTGATGTAACAACAACAATTGAGGATATGCACGCCCCTGAATACAATTACATAAATGGTTTCAAATGCTTTTCACAGTCAGTATATTTGCCTTGCCTCAGGCGTCCTCGTGTATACAGTACCAACTAGAAGCAGAACAATTCATTAATTGCTACATGTAACGATTAAACAGAGCCTCCGTGGCTTAGGCGGCAGCACGCCGGCCTCTCACCGCTGGGTCCGTGGTTCAAATCCCGGTCACTCCATGTGAGATCTGAGATGAACAAAACGGAGGCAGACAGGTTTTTCCCCGGGTACTCCGGTTTTCCCTGTCACAATTTAATTCCAACAACACTCTCCACATCATTTCAATTCATCTGTCATGCATTTAATCATTGCCCCCGAGGAGTGCGACAGGCTTCGGCAGCCGGCACACTTCATATCCTCGCCGCTAGATGGGGGCTTCATTCATTCATTCCATTCCTGACCCGGTCGGAGACTGGAAGCAGGCTGTGGATTTTCATTTTCATTATTAATCGATTGTGCATTTAATCGATTAATATATTTGTCGTTTAATCGATAAATCGTTTGGTCGAATAATTGATTTTCTTGTCGATTAATCGATGTACTTCACTCCTTTCACTACGCCCCCCCCCCCCAGTGGCTCACATCTAGTGGGGCGTGGGTTAGCGACCACGGGACCCCAGCTGAGTCCGGCATTGCTTCCACTTACTTGTGCTGGGCCCCTCTCCGTCTTCTTTCCTGTCGACCTCTCTTGGTCAACTCTCGTTCTCTTCCGACCCCGACGGTATTAGGGTATCCGAGGCCTAGGGAGTCTTTCACTTTCCTGCCGTAATTGGCCCTTGTCTCATCTTTTCTGATACCCTCATTCTTCTAGGAGTCAGCCTTCTTTTTCTTTTCATGTTATCTCCTGTGTTCTTCTCAAGCCCCTCAAGGAGGCAGGGTGTATGTAGCCCCACCACTTCTGGTACACCCTGGATGTAGCTACACCCTCAAGGGCGCACGGCTGATGAGTTTGGGAGTTGGCGATCCCGAGGGATTCCTGAGCTAGGTGCATTTTGTCCCTTTTTCCTCTGACCTTGGGGAGGTCTCTCTCCTCTTTCCCTTTCCTATCTGCCTTTCATGGCTTTCTTTCCTTCCAAGTCCCTCAATCCTAATTCATCGAATGTTTAGGGCATTTCTTTTCTTTTCTTTCTGTCCTTTATTTGCCTTATCCTTTATTTGTTTACAATTTCTTCTTCTAGTATGTTAGTCTGTAGTTAGTATTAGTTATAGTTTTCATTCTCATCTCATCATTTACTATCGCCCAAACCATTAGGGACCAATAACCTAGATGTTAGGCCCCTTAAATTAACAATTATCATCATCATCATCATCACCTTTTACTGCGCTTTCATAGAAGCAAAACAGACATTTTCTTCTTGGATCGTTGAGGTACCTTGGACACGTGGTTTCTAACACTGGCGAGTTTCCTTCTTAGCCCCACCATTTCTTGTGCACCTTGGATAGTGATACATCCTCAAGGACTCACAGCTGGTGAGTTTGGGAGTTGGCGACCCCGAGGAATTCCTGAGCTGGGTCTGATTTTCCCTTTTTGCATTGCCTTCGGAACGGACCCTCTCCTCTTTGCCTTTCTTGGCTCTCCTTCCTTCCAGGTCCCTCAATTCTCATTCTTCGAGGGTTGAAGGCATTTCCTTTCCTCCTGTCTTTTATTTTCATTCTCCTTTTTGTTTCCCATTTCCTCTTCTAGTTCGTAAGTCAGTAGTTAGTTTTAGTTGTAGTTTCATTTTATCATCTTTCATTTTTAGCATCACCCAATCCATTAGGGGCCGATAACCAAGATGTTAGGCCCCTTAAAACAACAATTATCATCATCATCATTCTCCAGTTCTTCGAGGAGCCTTTTATCGGCATTTAGGGAAAGGATTTCGGCTGCATACATAACTATTGGCTTCAGAACCGTTTCTTAGTGACGTATCTTAGTTTTTTTGGGAAAGGCACTTTTCCTTATAAATCGTGCGTGATGTTCGGCATGCTATTGTAAGTTTGCGTATTCGTTCCCGAATCGCTTCCTTGTCCAGTCATTTTTAGCCTATTTTCATTTATGAAAAAATAGGCTTATGCGATCACCTTTTGTCCGTGTATCTGTCTGTGTGTGCGTGTGTGTGTGATGGTGTGTGCCCCTCCCCTAATAACTTCTAAACGGCTGGAGCGATTTCAATGAAACTCGGTAAGTTCATAGCATTATATCGGACGACCCCGACCGTGCCCTTCAAATTTTGTTACGTCTCACCAATCCAACATGGCGGCTGTGCGAAATATTTCACCAGCATTCAATATATCCGAATTTATTACCTATATCACCCTCGAATATTTTACGGTGATAAAGGGAACTACTAGAAGTTCACCTACGTGACTTTTGAAAACCAGGTAACTACAAAACCAACATGGCGGCCAATCGAAATTGCGACTTTTAAATAGACGTTTCTCGCGATTTAACCAACCAAACGCAATAAAACTTGGTACCAGTATATGTTTATAAACATTGTAATGCATCGACATCTAACTTCGTTCAATTGTTTACATAACCTCAAGATGGCGGCTGTGCGAATTTTAAAATTAAGTTTTTATTTCTTGTGTCGTAATCATGCGATCGAAGTGAAAGTTTGAATAATGAACCTACGCAATAATTTTTCTTTAATGGTAGCCTACATGACTCTATGGCCTATACATATAACAATCCAACATGGCGACCATCCGAAATATTTAGATGGTTCTCAATATTTACGAATCTATTACAGCAATCAAACTGAATGTTCACCTATAGGACTTTCAATAACCTGGTGATCACAACTCCAACATGGCGGCGACGCGAATTATTAATATTCACATGGTCGTTTCTCGCAATTTAACAATCCGAGAGCAGTGACACTTGGCACAGTAAATCCATATACAAATGTTAATCCACTGGTATCTAATTTTTTCAATTGTTTTCATAACCACAAGATGGCAGCTGTTCGAAATTTTAAATTCTCGTTTTTACTTCTTGTTTGAATACTACATGTACACAATAATCTTCATTTAACAGTACATAACTCTAAGACCTACATATATAAAAATCCAACATGGCGACCATCCACAATATTTAGTCAGTTCTCAATATCTACGAATCTATTAGAGCAATCAAACTGAAATTTTGTATGTTGATAGAGGCAATTAACATGGGTAGGATATTATGAGAATAGGCTGTATGGTTCTTCTGGAACTACTTGTTTTATGATGACCTCACCTAGATACTTGAATTTTTCCACTCGGTGGATATCAGCGTATTTTGTTTTATAATAATAATAATAATAATCAACCTGGGAGGAGTCCTTACGGCTCTGGGCTAATGGGAGTGAAATGCGTTGTTGCATGTCAGCTGCGACTTAAACATATTGGATTCAGCAAGAGAATCCAACTTAGCCTCTTTCACTCCAACTCCAGCATGTAACCTACAAGAGGTGCCCCCTGTTAAGCCGAGCAACCCAGTGGAAGGTTGGGTAACCAATCCCAGCGAGAAGCTGGGTCGGCGAGCCGATCAGTGCTGGGGACTCCAAGGCTCACAACCTTGGCAGTACATTTGTCAGTGTTCAATATCACTGGCCCCCTATCTACAGTTTTTTCAACTGTGAAAAGCTTGGAGGAAACGTCTGCTGAAGCAACTACCCCAGGTGGTAACCAATCCACCGTCGTCTTGCACGACGCATGCAGGCCTTCGGACTCTGGGGAGCCTGCAACGACATGCTTGGAGGTATCGGAGACTCCTACAAACAAGATCAGACACAAACGACGCAACTTCTTCGCAACATTCAACGTGAACTCCCTTATGAAGATCGGTAAATTGAAACAACTGATTGACACCCTACAACATCATCAAATCCTGATCGCAGCAATTCAGGAAACAAGGTTTGTTGATTCAGAAGCTTTTGACTCCCAGGGGTATAGAATCTTCAAAGGTAAAGTCGGAAAACGTGTAGTAAAATCCATCCCCCACCTTGGCACAGGATTTGTGGTCAGTAAGAAGATTTTAGAGTCCATCACCAACTTCACGTCCCCCAACAGTCGAGTCTCGGTCATTTCGTTTCGAAGCACAAATAAAATCTACACCATGGTGAACGTCCATGCCCCAATTAAGCAAGCTAACAGAATCGATCCACAAGGGACGGAAATATTCTGGGAAGAGCTTGAAGATATTCTATCCAAGATTCCCAAGGAACACATCAACGTCCTTCTTGGGGACTTCAATGCTCAGCTCTGTAAGGAAAAGAAATTCAAGAATATTATCGGAGAATACCCGGCCCACAGAAGAACAAACCGCAACGGAGAAAGGTTAGTGGAGTTGTGCAAGGCGTTCAACCTAGTGATGAAGTCAATCGCTTTCAAACGACTTCCTGCAAAACAGAAAACATGGACATCCCCAAATCCCCATCTCGGCGAATTCCAAATGGACCACGTTGCTGTTTCTCGTAAATCTCGTAGAGAAATCCAGAATGTAAAAGTCTTAAGAAGCGCGAATCTTGACTCTGATCACTATCTTTCAAAGATAAAATTAAAACTTCTTCCAAGATCCACCAAGAGATTTCAGGGAAGAAAGATCAACAGGTTTGATGTGGAAAAACTGAAAACACAAAGCGAATTCAGTCAGAAACTTGAAACACTTGAGCCACAGAATTGGGAACAACTCAAAGAAGCAATTCTTGAAACGGCACAGGAAACCATCCCACTGACAAAGCTGAGGCGGCATCCTTGGTGGACTAATGAATGTGACGATGCCATTCACCAAAGGCGGCTTGCCTGGTTGCGATGGAACAAACAGAAGGATGAAGAAAACAGAGAGAGATTCCTGGTCATGAGAAAGCAGGCTGATAAAACCATACGCGGGATAAAACGAGCATTCCAAAAAAATCAGTTGGCACAGATAGACCAAGATTTCAAAAAGAACAACACCCGTGATTTCCATAAAACCTTCAAGCAAAATCTCAGTAAATACACACCACCCAGTCTTCACTTTAGGAATCCCGATGGGAAACTTGCGTACAATGACAAAGACAACTGTCAGATCCTGGCGAAATACTTTGAGTCCCTTCTCAATTGTGAGGCTCCAACGTCGAAATTTTCCTTTCAGAATAATGTGCTCGTCAATCCAGACTCAAGTTCACCAACTAGGGAAGAAATCAAGCAGTTCATTCACTCACTTAAGAACAATAAAGCACCAGGTGAGGATTCAATAGCTGCCGAACTCTGGAAATACGCAGGTGAAAAACCAGTCGACAAGCTAACGGATATCATCCGGGAGATTTGGGAAACAGAGAAACTGCCCAGTGATTGGACATCGGCCCTAATTCATCCCCTGCACAAGAAAGGTGATAAAGCGGACGTAAACAACTATCGTGGCATATCACTCCTCTCGATAACATACAAGATTCTCGCGAAAGCGCTTCAAACGAGAGCGGAAGCACAGCTCGATCAACACCTGGGCGAATACCAAGGTGGATTTTGAAAGGGGCGCTCTTGTGTTGAGCAAATCATGAATCTAAAATCAATTCTATCGTACATGAATCTGAGAAGTAAGAAATTTGTTGTGACTTTTGTTGATTTCAAGAAGGCTTACGACTCGCTGGATCGAAGTACCCTGATCCAGGTTTTAAGAGAATTTGGTTTAGATAATAAGACAAGAGCAATCATTCACCAATCCCTATTGGATACGGCTTCCAAAGTGAAATTCAGGGGAGAGATTTCTGAATCCTTCGCAATACGGACAGGGGTGAGACAGGGAGATGGGCTCTCGCCTCTTTTATTCAACTGTGTTCTTGAGAAAGTTATTCGAGAATGGCGTAAAGAATTGTGTAAGGATAGTATAGAGAATGGGGTCAGACTAGGTTGTAAGAACAAAAACCTGACAATCGACTGTTTAGCTTTCGCAGATGATGTTGCCATTTTCTCTAATTCTCTTGACACAGCCACACAACAAATCAATCAATTACAGGTGCAAGCAGCAAAGGCAGGTCTTCAGATTTCGTTTGAGAAAACGCAGTTTATAACGAACATCAAGTCGGAACCCGGAGAACTTACGGTGAATGGAGGACAAATAACAAAGGTAGAGAAATTCAAATACCTGGGTGAATGGATTGAGCCCAACATTCGTGAAAAGGAAGCCTTCGTGGCACGGATTAACAAAATGAAGATGGCTTACCATTTAACCAAAGACATTTACAAATCACGATCAATGTCCTTCAAGGCCAAACTGAGGCACTTCGTTACCGTTATTCGCCCGGAGGCGTTATATGCATCAGAATGCCTGGCGATGAATAAGAAAGGCCTGGCAGAACAACTTGAAGCCAAAGAGAGGAAGATTCTGAGAAAGATCTTGGGCCCGGTCAAGGAACGAGGAGAGTATAGAAGGCGACACAACGATGAACTCTATCTACATGTGGAGAAAATAACGGACACCATTCGCAAAAGAAGACTCTCCTTTTATGGCCATTTAACACGAATGAACTCCGGAAGATTGTCCAATCGAATCTGTGCCGACTTTGTGGGAAAGAAAACCAAAGGGATCTGGTTTACAGAGGTGGAAAAAGACCTACAAGAACTGGGGATATCAAATGAGGACATCTTGGATCGTGACTCTTTGAAGAAGAAACTTGGGGAGATACAGAGTTTTCAGCCAAAACCTATATTGAAAACCGGCAAGAAGTGGACCGAAGAACGAAGGGAAGCTCACCGAAGAAGAATGCGTGAATACTGGGCCAATGTGAAAGAACGAGGGAAAAGGCAGTTGAAATAACGTGGTCCATAGACGACCGAAACTATTAAAAGAAATAATAATAATAATAATAATAATAATAATAATAATAATAATTATTATTATTATTATTATAATAATAATAATAATAATTGGTCTCAGGAATTAACCTGGGAGGAGTCCTTGTGGCTCTGGGCAAATGGGAGTGAAATGCGTCGTTGCCTGTATCTGCAACCATAACATATTGGATTCAGCAAGAGAATCCAACTAGCCTCTTTCACTCCAACTCCAGCACGTAACCTACAAGAGGTGCCCCTGTTAAGCCGAGCAACCCAGTGGAAGGTTGGGTAACCAATCCCAGCGGGAAGCTGGGTCGGTGAGCCGATCAGTGCTGGGGGCTCTAAGAAAAACGGTCAACGGTCTCAAAGGCGGAAGAAGAATTTCATTTCTCAACGGCTGAGAGGGCGGAAGAACCTAGTGGAGTCAACCACGAAAACAAATCATTTCAGACTAACAATCTGATCTTACTTTGGAATATTATTCCTACCCTTGAAGCACACAATTTCAATTGCAGAATGGAAAAGCCGCTGAAAGAAAGCACTACCCCAGGTGGCAGCTCGGAAGAGAAATCCACCATTGCGTTATGCAATGCATCGGGACCTAGGTTTCTGGGGAGTCGCAACATCTGCAATAGGGATGAGTCGGAGCATCCTTGGAATCCTTCCAGACTTAAGTTTAAACATAAGTTTTTTGCAGGTACTTTGAATGTAAATTCTTTACTGAAGGTGGGTAAACAGAAGGAATTAGATCTGCTTTTAGATAGAAACGAAATTCAAATTTTAGCAGTACAAGAGACAAGATATTTGGATGAGAATGTGACAGAAACGAAAGATTATAGAATCTTTAAAGGTAAACCTGCGATTAAAATTATGAAAGGAATGCCACTCTTGGGAACAGCCTTTTATGTCCATAAACGTCTATTAGCCAATGTAACTGAATTCAAATCACGCTCAGAAAGGATGTGTCTTTTGACAATGACTTGCAAAAATAAAATATATACTTTTGTTAATTGTCATGCGCCAATAAACGAAGACAACAAGAAGAACCCAAATAAAGTAGAGGAATTCTGGGACCTCCTAGATGATGAAATATCTAAAATTCCAAAATCAAATGTGGTGATATTACTTGGAGATTTCAATGCCCAAATAGGAAGAGAGAGGATTCATAGACCAATAGTGGGAGAATATGCTGCACACCAAAGAACAAACAGAAATGGGATGAGATTAATTACGATTTGTAAAAACTTTCAACTTAGGTTAATGTCAACTTTCTTCAAGAAATTGCCAAGAAAAGCTAAAACATGGATTTCTCCAAATCCAATACTAGGTGAATTTCAACTGGATCATGTAGCTATATCCAAAAGAAACATGAAAGAAATTATGAATGTCAAGGTTATAAGAAGCAGAGAATTTGACTATGATCACTATTTGTCTAAAATTAAACTCAAATTTTTACCCAACAGAAACCACAGAAGAGGGGAGAGAGTAAATAAATATAACACAAATAGACTTCAAATTACACAAGAAACATTGGAAACATTTCAGGAAGAAATAAAAGTAACTCATCATGGGAAGTGGCAAGATTTATCTAAAGAAATAACCAACGCAGCTCAGAAGACGTTTGGGCTAGCCAAACCTAAGAAGAAACCTTGGTGGAATCAAATATGTGAGGATACGTTACAAGAGAAAACAAAACAATGGAAAAAGTGGAAATGCTTTGGAAAGACGGAATATTATGACCAATACAAACAGCAAAGGAAAGACACTGCTAGAATAATAAGGGGAGTTAAAAGATAATTCGAAAAATCACAACTTACTGACCTGCAAGACAGCTTTGTTAAAAATAACTCTCGAAACTTCTATCAGACTTTTAAGAGTCAATTAAAGGGGTATCAAGCGCCTAGCATACATATGCTTTAAAGATGAAAATGGTAGACTTGGCCTAAGCAATGTTGAGAACTGTGAAATACTTGCGAAGCACTTTGATCAACTTTTAAACTGCCCTGAACCAGATCATAAGCTGGAATTCTCACAAGCAACAGAAAATCTGGAAGAAGATATACCACCCAATGCTGAAGAAATTAAAGAAGCAATTAACAATCTAAAAAATAATAAAGCTAGCGGAGAGGACTCTATAACAGCTGAACTTTTGAAATGGTCTCAATCAAAAATCATTGAAGAGCTGCAGTTAATCTTTGAAGATATTTGGAGAACAGAGAGGATTCCAGAGGAATGGAAAGTGGCTCTAATACACCCATTGCATTAAAAAAGGGGACAAACAAAACGTTGATAACTATAGAGGCATCTCTCTTCTTCAAATTGCATACAAGGTATTTTCAAAAATATTGCTGAATAGAGTAGAAACATCACTTGACAAGCAACTGGGCGAGTATCAAGCTGGATTTCGAAAAGGTAGATCTTGTTCAGAACAAATATTTAACTTAAAATCCATAATTCGCCATAGGATACTGAATTCAAAGGACATAGTTGTGACTTTTGTAGATTTTAAAAAGGCCTTTGACTCGGTTGATAGAGAAACCATAGATAAAACAATTCGTGAATTTGGAGTGAAAACTAAATTGGCAAACCTAATACGTGAAACCCTTACTGACACGATTTCAAAAGTAAAATTTATGGGTGAGATATCAAAATCTATTAAGATAAATACAGGTGTACGGCAGGGTGATGGTTTATCACCACTTTTGTTCAACTGTGTTTTAGAGAAAATTGTAAGAATTTGGAATTTAAAGCTAAAAGAACATAACATTTCGCCAGTAAATTTGGGGAGAAGAAACAAAGGCATTGAAATAAGTTGCCTAGCATTTGCAGACGATTTTGCTATATTGTCAGAAAACCTAACAAGTGCAACAACACAAATCAATCTCTTGGAAGAAATAGCCAACAAAACAGGTTTGAGAATCTCCGTAGAAAAAAACTAAATTCATTACAAACATCAAGAACGCTTCAAAATATTTGGCAACAGATATTGACCCAGTGGAAAAAGTAAAGAAATTCAAATATCTGGGAGAAATAATTCAAGAAAATGGTTTAGAAAAATCTTCGGTAGAAGAAAGGGTACACAAGATGGAAAGAGCATATGGTATCACTAAGAATGTTTATAACAAAAAGTGCTTATCTAAAAATCTTAAAATAAGGCACTACACTACAGTGGTGAAACCGGAATGCCTATACGCAAGTGAATGTCTGGTACTAAACTATAGATTAGATAAACTTGAAGTACTAGAAAGGAGAATCATGAGGAAAATTTTAGGCCCAGTGAAAACAGCAGAAGTATGGAAATTAAGATCTAATGATGAAATATACAGGAACACAGAAAATATAACACAAACGATAAGAAAAAGGAGATTGCAATTTTTTGGACATATTTACAGAATGGATGATTCCAGATTAAAAAAAAGGATATTCAAGTACCTTTGGGAGAAAAGGGCAACAACTAGCTGGATTCAAGAAGTAAAGAAAGATTTAGAAAGAAATAATATAAGTGAAGAAGAAACGGTGAACAGAGAGATCTTTAGAAAAAGGGTATTAAGTATGAAAGGATTCCAAGGAAGATTGCCAAAGAAACCTGGTGCGAAGTGGTCTGAGGACAGAAAGAAGCAGCATAGTGAACGGATGAAGGAGTACTGGAGGGAACGGAAGAGAAAACAACAAAGTGTGAAGAATTGAAATTGGCACGTGGTCCCTAGCAGGCCACATCGGAAATAATAATAATAATTATTATTATTATTAATATTATTATTTATTCAATTCACCATTACAAACATGGGTTACTCTAAAGCACGGGTTAAACCAAGTGCTTTACAACAATACATAAAAACTATAATACAAACTATAATACATATCATGTATATACAAAATATAAGAGTTCATAATCACTCATTCATTAGCAAGGAAGGATCGCACAATATTGCATGTGGACAATAGGACCGAATGCTGCATACTCTTGTAGATGGTCGGCGGAAGATCCAATTCTTTCAGACTCTTGTGGAGTGTGTGAGGTATGAGGCCGTTGACTGACAAGATTACAGGCACTATCCGGACGCAGTTCATCTTCCATATCCTCTTGATTTCCTCTGCAAGCTGTCTATACTTGGAGATTTTTTCATTGTGTTTACGTTCGATGTTGGTGTCGTTGGGGACTGCTATGTCTATTATAAATGTAGTGCCATCAGCCTTATTTACTACTATGATGTCTGGTCGATTGTGATCTATTGTTTTATCTGTCACAATACCAGTGTCCCAGTATATTTTACACAGTTCATTTTCGAGGAGGGATGGTGGATGATACTTGTAGTAAGGGATATACTCCTCAGTTAATTTATATTTCTGTGCGAGTGCTTGATGAATGATGCCTGCAACCTGATTGTGCCGCTTTGTATATTCAACTGATGCTAGTATTGGGCAACCTGCAGTGACATGGTCAATGGTCTCGAGATGAATGGCGCATCGCCTGCATTTGTCTGAAATTACACTGGTATCTTTGATGATGTATTTCTTGTAATTTTTTGTAGCAATGACTTGATCTTGGATGGCAATTGCAAATCCCTCTGTTTCTCCAAACAGTCGACCACTTTGTAACCACATACACGATGCGTTTTTATCAATACTCTGTTGGGATAGGTTGCTGTAGTATTTTCCATGGAGGGTCTTTTCTCCCCATGCCTTTTCTTTTTCATGTAAGTGTAGTGGCTGGCTGATATGATCATCAGAGGATGTACGAAGGTTCAATACTGTGTGTTTATCAGCAAGTACAATGGCTTTATGGAGAATGCTGTTTTCCTTTCTTTGATAGAAATATCTTCTAAGGGTTTTAATTTGGTTCTGGAGCAAAATTTGTAAATCCAGTACTCCTCGACCTCCCATCTTTCGTGGAAGAGTGACCCTTTCTTTACAGGCGTTTGGATGGTGTAAACGGTAAGTAGTGAGAAGGGTCCTTGTTTTTCTCTGCAGGCTTTCCATTTCTGTTGCTGACCATTTCAGAATACCAAATGAATATACTAGGGTTGGTATAGCGTATGTGTTGATAGCTTTAATTTTGTTCTTTGCACATAGACTGGTTCGCAGCACTTGATGTAGTCTTGTGGTATATTTTCCAATGAGTTCATCTTTGATACTTTTATGATCCAAAGTTGTATTTTGAGCAAATCCCAGATATTTGTAGGTTTCTATTTCAGTCATTCCTTCAATTAGAGATCCTTTGCGTAGCTCATGTGGTTCAGAAGTTGCATATTTACCTCTTTCAATTGTCAGACGCTTGCATTTCTTCACTCCCAGTGACATTCGGACATCGGATGAATATGAATCTATTATATTTAGCATGGCATTCATTTGAGTCTCACTGTGTGCATATACTTTGAAGTCATCCATATAAAGGAGATGGGATATTCTGTATTTCCTATTGTAGTATTTGATGTCAAATCCGAAACCGGTGGATTTTAGAATTTTAGAGAGAGGATTGATGGCTAAGCAAAACCATAATGGGCTTAGCGAGTCTCCTTGATAGATACCACGCTCAATTTTTATTGTGTCAGATGTGACACATTCATTGTCTGTCTTAGTATACAGTACTGTTTTCCAATTATCCATCGTGACCTCCAGGAAGTGAATTACAGCAGGGTTAATCTTATACATATGGAGGATTTCTTTCAGCCATGAATGCGGGACTGAATCAAATGCTTTCTGGTAATCTATGTATGCCGTATATAGATTCCTTTGATTATGTATCGCCTGTTGTGTTATCACAGAATCAATAACTATCTGTTCTTTGCATCCTTGAGACAGCTTCTTGCATCCTTTCTGTTCCTCAGCCAAAATGTTATGTTTGTCGAGAAACTTGTATATTTCGTCCGCAATTATGGACGTAAATAATTTGTAAAGTGTTTGGAGACAGGTGATAGGTCTGTAGTTTGATGGGTCTTTAGTATTTCCACTTTCTTTTGAGATTAGATATGTAATTCCAGCAGTAAGGAAATCAGGACATTCCTCACGATGATGGATGAGGTAAGTAAATTGCTGGGCTATCTTCTGGTGCACGCACGTGAAATGTTTGTACCAATAATTGTGAATTTTATCTGTGCCCGGCGCTTTCCAATTCTGAGTTCTCCTTATAGCATCATACACATGCCGTTCTTCAATGGTATCAAAATCCATTTCTTCATATACATTATTGCTATTTCGCTCTTCGTTGATCCAATTTGCATTTTCATTGTGCGGTGACTTTGCAGCCCATACACTTCTCCAAAAATCTTCCGTTTCTTGCGTGCTAGGAGGTTCTGCTTTTGTCATGGATTGTTTGTTTCGTTTGATCATTCTGTAGAACTGACCTTCATTGTTGGAGAAAAGTTTGTTTTGTGTTTTCCTCGCTCGTGATTCCTTGTACCTCCTGAGTCTCGCTGCTTTTGCGCATAATTTTAGCTTTTGGTTGTCAATGTATTCCTTGATTTTTTCTGTGTGATCATATTCCTTTATATGGCTGTTGATTTTTCTGAATATATTTCTCAGCTTTCGATTGGTTTTGGGTTTAGTTTTATTGTTTAAATATGCTGTTAGTTGGCCTATGGTTTTCCTCAGTTCCTTGATGTCATTTTCTAATCGACGCTGCCAGGGTGGAATGTATTCTGCATCTGCACCTTTTCCACGAGAGCTTCCAGACAAAGGTATTAGTTTCTGGTTGTTCAGCCTTATCACAGTTACTGCTGCGCAATATACAAGAGAGTTTGTTTCTTCTAGATTATCGGATGTTTCCACATACTGTTTTAGGATGTTATTTGTCATACTGACAAGAGATTTACTCTTTGCTGTTTCTAGGAGTTTGGGCAGCTTTGGTCGATAGTCTACTTTAAGGCCCATAAATTCTGTCATTGCCTCTTTAAACACATGTTCAATAGAACTTGTTTCATCAGAACTCGAGATATTAGTAGGGATAGTTGGTTCAATAATTCCCTCTTCCCCTGTGTCATTTCTGCAGGTTACTTCCTGAACAGCTTGAATCAATAATGTGGATCTGCTTTCATTGTTGGATTCTGAAGCTAGAATTTTTGCTGCTTCCTCTTTAAGACTTTGAATCATTAATGCAGGAAGTCTATTGTTCCTCACTATTACACGTCTTTGGTCTGCAATTCTTTGTTCTGTAACGAAAGAGTAGTCAGGAAAATTCTCCACAAACAACTTGTGCAAATCTTTCCTATATGTTGTGAGGTCTCTCTCTAAGTTTGTAACAATAAAGTAGGAGCGCATTATGAATTTGTTCATCTCATCAGTCCATTTTAAGCGCTGCCTCAGTTTGCCTGCCTTAGTGGTCAGTTGAATGTTTGAAACACTTTCGACAGGGGGAGATGACGGCTGTTGGGTTCTCCTATCTGCGTTGTCGGCTGTAGAATTTTCGGGTGACCCGACATGTGCCCGCCTGTTCAGCATCATGTCACTGGGGGTTCGCCTGCTGTCACGTTCAGCACCAGCTCCAAACGTGCCCCGACGCACCTCGGGTAGCGTCCTTTTCCGAGGCTCATTATTCTTTGACATTTTCTCCATTGTCAATGGGTTGCGTTTTATACCTACTGCCAGGATTTCATTTAGGCCGCCCCTAACATGGGGTACAGACGCCTTTCACAGCCGCCCCTAACATGGAGTACAGACGCTGTTGGCTAGTGCTTATGGCGGCACTGACTCGCCTTGTCACATTGCTGTCTTTGGATATATGTGGCATTTTATAGAGACTGTGGTGCCATCCACAGACCCACCACATCCTGTTAGCAATGCCGCTGTTGGTCCGGGACTGCTTATTCGTCAGGTTGCCCTGCTTATGTCGCAGCTACCCTCCATATCTAGAGGGCGATCCACTATCCGCCACCTGTGGACCCGTCCGGCCGTAGTCAGCTCTACGTCCTCCTCGAGGCGGAATATTATTATTATTATTATTATTATTATTATTATTATTGATGCGCGCTTAAGAGGTGGATTTTAACTGAAAACGGATACATGAATTATGCTATTAAGAGCTTGCCTTGTCATTCACTGCCACTACACTTCACGCCCACGTGAATGGCAGATGACATTTCCAAGGCTAGTGGGCTATGACAAGCTATTTCCGTGCCGTACAGGACACGAACCATGGACAGGACCTTGTCCTTGTCATAGCATTAACCTTCAACGAGACGTCATCTGGCATTTGAAATATTCAGTCTGTCACTGACAATGGAGAGAAGGTTATTGATCCGGCAACACGTAAGCTCTGACAGACACATTATTGGGGATTCCTCCATTACGTGAATATTCTCTACTAGTCTGATATATTGGTTTATCCCAGATAGATTATTGCTATATTTTAAAAAATGGGGATTTATACCAGGAACAAGAGAAGTAGTACTAAGTCTAAGGCTGATCTTGTACGGTAGAATAAGCAACGACTAGCGAACTCGTGCGAGAAATCCCGCATGAATTCGTCACTGCTAGTGTCATTTGTAGCTTGCCACGGTGGGTGAGTGGTTATCGTGTCGGACTACTAACCCCAAGATTGCAGGTTCGCTCCTGGCAGTGGTAAGTGATTTTTGAAAGGCGGCAAAAATACGATACGCATGTCATACGATGTTGGCATGTCAAAGAACCCATTTGAATTCAGTAGTCCGAGTTCATAATGGCAAAATTAATATCGGGAGTTCCGCCAACACAAAGTTCCTCATTTCTCTACTAGAAAGCGCTATAGTGTTCAAGGAGCTTAGATATCTAACATCTAACCTCCTTGACTTTCATAGTCAAGGAACAACGAAATTCGACATGCAAGCTACCCTCTGGGTGCCAAATAACAAAGCTTGCACCCGGCATCCGAGATCATACGATATTATTATTATTATTATTATTATTATTATTATTATTATTATTACTATTATTAATGTCATTTGTGTGCCGAGTCCATTGATTGACAGCTTAGCTGCTACACTCACCGGCTATTCGATATTTATGAAATTATACGATTTGAGTACTCATTCCTTTGATTTACTGTTTCTGAAATCCATGCAAAATGATAAAGGAAATACACCGGAATGTTAAAAAGACATGAAACAGGCGTCACAGCGACCAAAATGTGAATTGGGCAGCAATTATGGAGCGTATTCTCCTACAGCAACTGTATCTGCAAATCGCACATTTCGTACATTTTCTTAAACGTCATTTAAAGAAATTATAGATATATACGAAAATAGAGTACAATTTGACACTGATAATGTCTATTCTCTTTAATTTGAATGCTCATTTGTCACAATCGGTCGCTTGTGAGTGCCGCAGGAGGGATCTATACCACTGAAATAATATCTATATGATGATGATGATGATGATGATGATGATGATGATAAGAGAACGTTCATGGCATTTATAGATTTAGAAAAGTCTTTTGATAATGTTGATTGGAGCAAGTTGTTTAACATTTTGAAAATGAGTGGAATAAACCACTGGGAAAAGTGGGTGATCTACAATCTGTACAAAACCCAGACGGCAGTTATGCGAGCCGAAGGACATGAGAGATAAACTGGTATTCATAAAGGTGTAAGGCAAGGCTGCAACTTATCACCCATACTTTTCATTCTATACATTGAACAAGCAATGAAGGAAATTAGATTAAAAAAATTAAGTAGGATTAAAAATTCAAGGAGAATGAGGTTTTCTCATGAAATCATCATCTTAGCCGATTCACCAGAGGATTCGAATGCTCTGTGTAATGTAATTTGACAGCGTTTCAACATGATTTGTTAGCATGTGAACCTGGTTAGGTATGAAAAAAAAACCATAGAATTATCCTAGTGAAAATTGATTTTGGGTCGTTGCAATAAAAGACTAATAACCTTTGGTACAGTATAAAGCATTTCAAGTGATACGCAGTTGCTAAAAGTTTGACAACTCCTGGTATAAAATGTCTCTACGTTGACGCAGGGACACTCTATATGGTGACAAATGTGCCGTTATAAGCACCAGGGAATTTCTCAGACAGCAAGTGATATATTCTGCCCGATCCCATTATGATTGCACCCACCGGAGTTAAATGGCGCTACATGGTGGCCATTAAGGAGCCTGAGGGGCGAGTTCTGGTATTTATTGGTGATACACTGGATATTACACACCACTAGCACGTAGCAGAAATAATAATAATAATAATAATAATAATAGTAATAATAATAATAATAATAATTTAATTTAATTTAATTTAATTTATTTATTAAATACTATTTATGTTACATTATTGTGATATGTCTCACGAATCTGATGGCAGTACAGATTATCTGTGAGACATATTAATTATTATTTACAACATATATATAGATTATATTTCAGTACAGGAGTGCATGCATTTTTTTTGTAATGTTAATGATAAAATACTAATGTAAATAATTAAAGATACAAAAATTACACTATGGTAGTTATATTAATAAATTTATGTTATGAGTTAATGTTTGGTTAAGTAATATTTTTTAATGCGACTTATAGCTAGTTGTTTGCTGTTAATGTTCGTCAATCCAGGTGGTAGTTCATTAAGTAGTGATGGTATAATATAATTTAGTCTCTTGAAACCATAGCTATTTATACATAAGGGTTTTACATATTTAGTACTTGTTATGGCTCTTGTTTGTATGTTGTGAGAGACCTTATGCCTGAATCTTGGATCATGGTAGTAGAGATTCAGTACAGTAATTTGAAACAACTCTTTAATATTAAAATAAGGGATATCAGTGAAATATTTAAAGAACCTGTTTTGGCTATCTTGAAGATTATTAATTAAAGTTGTGTTTTGATTTCCCCAAGCTGCTATAGCATATAATAATAATAATAATAGACTCATCCAACAAACCTTAACCGACACAATTTCCAAGGTCAAATTCATTGCAGAGATCTCCCAAACTTTTCCCATTAAAACTCGGCAGGGTGATGGACTTTCTCCATTGCTGTTCAACATCGTTCTCGATAAGGTCATCAAAGAATGGGAAAAAGAATTAAAAAGTCGCAACATATGGAAACCTGTCGTGTTAGGAAGACAAAAGGATAATATCAATGTTACATGCGTAGCTTTTGCTGATGATTTGGCAATCCTCTCCGGATATGAACGAACGGCAATTCACCAGATTGAAGTCCTCAAAGAATGTGCTGGGAAAGTAGGGTTGCAAATCTCCCTTACAAAAACTGAATTCATGGCTACAAAACACATTGAAACCCAAACTTTGGTAACAAAATACGGTTCAATCAACAAGGTTAATCATTTCAAATACTTAGGTGAAATTATTGAACCTACAGGCACAGAAAGAATAGCACAAAGAACACGTGAACTCAAAATGCGGAAAGCATATGGGAAAACCGCAAACATCTACAACAAAAAATGCATGAGCATTAACACTAAAATTCGACATTACACGACGGTCATCAAACCCGAAACACTCTACGCCAGTGAGACCTTAAACCTCAATTATAAAGGGGATCTTGAAAACATCAAGAAAGCTGAAAGGAAAATCATCCGAAAAATTCTTGGCCCAAGACTTACAGATGAAGAATATAGTTTACAATCGCACAAGGTCACAGAAAAATATTCAAATATTGAAACCGATTTCCGTAAACGACGCTTGAAATTTTATGGGCACATTATGAGGCTAGATGACAACCGATTAACAAAGAAAATATTGATGTACTCACAAAAAAATAAAGACGACAACGGTTTGGATTAAACAAGTCCAAACTGATCTCAATAACGCCAACATCATACTCACAGATATCAAAGACCGCAAAACTTTCAGACATAAGATCTACACTTGGGAAGCTGCATCAGAAGATGAGCCCAGCAGACCTAGGGGAAAATGGACTGACGAACGTCGAGTTAACATAGCGACATGATGAAAGAATTCTGGAAGAACAAGAAAAATAACAGCAACAGATCATAACTTGCTTTATGTGATCCTGTATGGGTCGAAACATACTAAATAAATAAATAAATAAATGAAAAAAAATCCACAGCCTGCTTCCAGTCTCCGACCGGGTCAGGAATGGAATGAATGAAGCTCCCATCTAGCGGCGAGGATATGGACTGTGCCGGCTGCCGAGGCCTGACGCACTCCTCTGGGGCAATGATTAAATGAATGACAGATGAAATGAAATGATAGTGGAGAGTGTTGCTGGAATGAAATTTTGACAGGGAAAACCGGAGTACCCGGAGAAAAACCTGTCTGCCTCCGTTTTGTCCAGCACAGATCTCACATGGAGTGACCGGGATTTGAACTACGGACTCAGCGGTGAGAGGCCGGCGTGCTGCCGCCTAAGCCACGGAGGCTTAAATAAATAAATAAATAAATAAATAAATAAATAATTATTTATTTATTTAGCGTATGATGAATACAATATTATATACAATATATACAGTACAACTACCATCACATGTTCATAACTGAAGTTCCATGTTTAAAGTTGAGAGCCAAAGAAGGGCTTCGCTTGAGACACAGTGTAAGTCTTCTATAGAGCCTCTGTATGCGCGTAGAGGACACTCGAATGTAATGTGGTCCACTGTCTGTTCCTCTTCTCCGCAGTCACATTGAGGTGATGCCTTCCATCCCCATTTGAAGAGAGTGGCTCCACATCTACCTTGGCCGGTCCTAATACGGTTTAGCGTCCTCCACTGTCGTCTGGGAAGGGAAAATCCATCAGGGCACTTGCAGGGGTTCTTAATGATGTTATGATTTGGTAACGAGGATTGCAGATGCCATTGTTCTTTCCAGGCGTCCGATATATTAAAGGAGGTGTCCTGTAGAATCATTGCAGTACGCCAAGAAGGGTGTCTGGATTTCAGTCGTTTGGTTGGAGAAGCTGCTATATCAGAATGAATAGGGAGGTGAGGATTGTTTTCTATTTTCTTCCATAAGTTAAGCAGTGACTGTGATCTTCTTAGGGATGGAGGTGGTATGTGGCTTAGGGTGGGAAGCCAGTGTGTGTTAGTAGGTCGGATGCACCCTGTAATGATACGCATTGCCTGGTTCATCTGGGTGTCTACTAGTCCAATGTGAGCACTGTTAAACCAAGTTGAGCAACAATATTCAGCGACGGAATAAGAAAGTGCAAGAGCAGTGGATCTCAATACTTGAGCATTAGCACCCCAGGATGTACCCGCCAGCTTTTGAAGGATGTTATTCCTGGTCTTGATCTTGGCTGACACATTGCAGAGGTGATTCTTGTAAGTCAGCGACCTGTCCAGGGTGACTCCCAGGTATTTGGGGTCACTGCAGTATTGTGGATTCTCTCCTCTGAATGGTATGGTTGGTTTGTACCCAGAACTTCTATTCCGCAAATGGAAGGTAGACACAACAGTTTTCTGAGGGTTTGGTCTAAGGTTGTTCTGACGAAAGTAGCTGTCTAGGATCTTCAAGTCTGATGTAAGCATCGATTCAGGCTCATCGAAGCGATGGTGTTGGGCGACCAATGCGATGTCATCTGCATAGATGAATTTTTTTGATTTCGTTGCTGGGAGATCATATGCGTACAGGTTGAATAGTAGAGGGGCCAATACAGAGCCCTGAGGGAGTCCACCATTTATCCTATGTACTTTACTCATGGAGTCTTCTGAAAATATCTGAAAGTACCTATTACTCAGCATGTTACTGAGTAATGTGGTGAGTTTCAGGCAAGGGATGATACTGATAAATTTAAGAAGGAGCTTATCTTGCCACACGGTGTCATATGCAGCTGTCAGATCTAAGAAAACACCCGTGCTTACCATTTTGTTGTCAAAGCCATTTTCAATATGGGTAACTAGTGCTAAAACTTGTTCATCACATCCACGTCCAGGTCTGAATCCAGCCTGCTCGACTGGAATATGCTGATTGATTGTCGCAGAGATCCTGTTATGTATCAGCCTTTCCAGAAGCTTCATTGTGACACTGAGGAGTGCTATTGGCCGGTAACTCTCAACTTTTGTTGGGTCGTTAGATGTTTTTAATACAGCTACTATTTTTGTCTTCTTGAAGAGTGAAGGGAGGTGACCTGTTTCTAGAATGTTTGTGAAGAAGTTAGTAAGCCATTTGACAGCAGCTGGTCCAAGATGTAGAATGAACTCTGGGTATATACCATCAGCACCTGCCGCTTTCCCAGGTTTTAAACTTTCTATGGCCTGCTTAGTTTCTGGTGGTTGAAATGGGACAGAGAATTCAGAGGATCGCAGAGCCAAACGTTTCCTTTCCTTGAAGAGTTGCTTTACGTGTCTTCTATGATGCTTTTCAACTGAAACCTTTGATGTAGAGATCATATGCTTTGCCATGTCATTTAGACTGATGCTTGTTTTTGGTCTAATTTTGCTGTTGGATGTGTCCAATTTCCTGATCAGGCTCCAAGCTTCCCTGCTGGAGTGGGTGAAGTTTAGTGACTCAACAGTTTCTTGCCAAATTCTCTTCCTGTTTTCATCTAGGGATTGTAAAAGTTCAGAAGCCGTATTTGGATCACCATTGGCCTCAAATTCTTTGAAGAGCCTTTCACTCTCCTCGTTCCAGCCGGGGATGTATTGTTTACGATATCCTCTTGGGATACATCGTTTTGCTGCACTTTTAACTACACCGATGAATCTGCTGTAGTTGCTATGGATAGGTCTTATCCATCGCAGGTTGGAGTCAATCTGTTTAGAAAATTCATCCCAATTGGCTTTTTTTAAATTCCATCTCTGTTTCGGGCAGGAGTGAACAATAGGCACAAGCAATCCAGACTGGAGAATTATTGGTCTGTGCTGACTGTGAGGAAATTTGTTGAGCACTGTGCGTCGTATGTTGCTAAGTGGATGTTGTGACTGCGTTACAAAACAGAGATCCGGGGTGTATTCTTTGTTCCATCGTGCAGAAGAGAAGGAAGCCTTATCCTTGGCATCATAGATAAGTTTAAGGTTTTCCGTTTCCATCCAGTCAGTAAGCTTTTCCCCATTTCTGTCGTTCTCCTTGTATCCCCATAGTGTGTGATGGCTGTTAAAGTCCCCTGCAATTATACTTGGATTTTGCAAAGTTGGAATTGGCGGAGATGGCCAGGGAGTTCCAGGAGGTTTATATACGTTGATTACTGTCAAGTCACAGACTTTGATTGAGGTAGTAAATATTTCATTATCTGAGGAAGATGGCAAGACTTGATAGTGTGTGATATCGCTCCTCACATAGGTGGCAATCCCGTACTTCGCATGGTTAATTGCGGACACTAATTTAAATCCTGGAATCTTCCCTCTGGACTGCAGTTGGAGATCATTTTCGGTGTGGGTTTCTTGAAGCAGGATGATGTGAGTCTGATGTTCTTTGAGAACCTTTGCTAGGTGTTCACACTTTGCTCTGCTAATGCCTTCGACGTTAAGCTGGCATATTTTCAATGAAGGGCCAATGTTACGAACTTGAGGGCCCTGAAAAGGGCCTCTAGGTGTGTTTCTCCTCCATATTCCTTGACCGAGAGGTCGTTTCCGACAGTTCGGTCTCATCTTATTACTGTTGCTTTCTTAGCACCACCCGGGGGACACGTCTAGGGTAGAGTGCTGGTTAAACCTACGGACGTGAAGCAACGCAGACCCCCATAAATAATAATAATAATAATAATAATAATAATAATAATAATAATAATAATAATAATAATAATAATAATAATAATAGGTTCTCCGGAAGTCTTATAAGCATCAGAAACCAAAATCACCAAGGAAATTGCCAAAATTAAAGAAATTGAAGAACAAGAAAGGAAAATTCTGAGAAAAATTTACGGCACCATAAATTTCTGGCAAAAATGACCCACAGAAGAATTATACAGGAATACTGAATCTATCACGACACTCATCAGAAAACGCAGAGTGAAATTCTTTACACACATCGCCAGAATGAACGACACCAGACCGACTAAAAGATTATTCAACATAATTTCTACGTCATAATTGGTTACTTATTACTTATTGGTACAAAGAAACTATAGAATTATAACCAAAATTACATATCACCATAGAAGACATTCACGACTGCAGCATTTGTAGAGAAACAAGAAGTTCCGTGACGAACTAAAAAGCCTACTTTTCTTAAAATTTAAGATTCATGCCAATGAGTTATCTATATGGATCTATCTAGAATAATGATGAAATTAAGTTGGTAATATCGAAATTTCTAATTAGTTCGAAATACTGTATACCTGTAGCCTAATAGAGTAGGCAGCCCTGGTGACTGATTATATTCTTAGTTGGCATCAATGACATACATGTATTGGTCAGAAATAATCTGAAATAATATGATCTATTGTTGTGTCAATTTTGAATGAAATCCATTAGTTAGTATACAAGTTACATGCATTTTAAAATTCGACCTATCAGCAGGCTTAAAATCATGTTGGCAGCACTGGCGTAGGCCTATATTAGTTACTCCAAATTAATCTATAATGCCAGGTACTATACGTGTGCAAAGTTTAGAGCTATTGGCTTGCATACTTTCTGATATATTGATATTAGAGTAACAAAATTATAGACAGTATTTATTAACAGTTGGCAGCCCTGATTACTCTTAAGAATCGGCATCGTCATATTTGTTATGGTACACATAGCACACACGAAATTTGGTTGAAATCCAAATGATAATATAGAAGTTACATGCATTTAAAGTTGGACCTCTCAGCAGGCTTAGAATCATGTTGGTAGCACTGACGTATATAAGTTACTCCAAATTAATATAGAATGTCAGGTACTATACGTGTGCATACTTTAAAGCTGTCGGCTTGCATACTTTCTGATATATGGGTATTTGGATTTAAAAAATATGAGAGCATTTATTAACAGTTGGCAGCCCTGGTGGCTCTTAAGAATACGCTCAGTCATATCTGTTTATGTACACATAGAACATACGAAATTTGGTTGAAATCCAATTGATAGTTTAGAAGTTATATGCGTTTAAAATTTGGACCTATCAGCAGGCTTATAATCATTTTGGCAACACTGCCATGTATGGCCTCCTGGAAATTAAACTGCAATATTATTATCTATACGTGTGCCAATTTTGAAATAGCTCCCATTCATACCTTCTATGATATCCAACATGGAGCTCAAATTTGAATTGCGATTTTTCAGCAGTTGGTAGCACTGACATCATTTTCAAATATGGCCGTGAGATATTCAGGTATAGATCTTAACTCCTACCAAATTTTGTTTCGATTGCTGCAGCCGTTTAGGAGTTGATAGGGGGTGGGGGGACAGACAGACAGATAGACAGACAGACAGAAGGACAGACAGACACACATTTGCCCGATCTCATAAGTCTACTTTTTCCTCATTTTTGCAAAATGTGAAAAGAAGGCTAAAAATCAGAAACAAGAAATTTGAATTTAGATCACATCGCAAAAGAAATAGGCGTAAATTGGCATATGAAGAGAGGAGGGCCCACAGTGAACGGATGAAAGGTTTTTGGGAAGATAAAAAGAAGAAAAGAGCCACCACCAAAAGCTAGAGTTTTGGGTTTTTAGCGCTCTTCTTCTTTTTTTTTTCGAGGGACTGTGGAAAATCTTCAAAAGACACTTGTGAAGGGTCCGCACTCCACAGTAGTGTGGGATTCTTACCCACTAAAAACCACCTCCCTTTTCCCACGTTGCTCTCGCATTACTTCAGGGTGATGTCGTGCTTACTTAGCCTTTCAGACTGCTTCTTTCTTCATTTCTTCATAAGGGCGTTCGTACGCTTCCAGATCTCGCTTTTGTCTGGCGAAGGACATCCTCCACATACACTGCTACATGATCCCATGATTGCTGGTTCCGTAACATCACAGAAATAATATTATCTGGTGTCAGTTCTTCCAATTCAGTTTCCACATATTCTCTCGTTATCATCCAATGGCCGCACACGAAGAAGGTGTGAAGTACATCATCGATGTCGTCACAATATATGCATGTTGCACCACTCGCTCCGCCTACTCTATGCAGGAATTTCCGGAAATATCCGTGTCCTGTTAGAAGTTGTGTGAGGTAATAATTGACTTCACCATGGACTCTTTCGACCCAGGTATCCAGTCGTGGTATCAGTCGCTTGGTCCATTTACCACGAGGGTCACTTTCCCATCTGAGTTGCCATCGCCTCATCCGATAAGATGTGCTTCTTTGCACATTTCTTTCCCAGCTCTCCTTGGGTACGCCAGATTTCTTGTCTCTCCAATGCAAGTAGATCTATTGGGGCTATTGCTGCCACCGTGAGGATTGCAGGTTCAGAAACCGTGCGGTATGCACATGCAATACGTAAAGCTGCTCTCCGTTGTACGGCAGCTATCTTTCTCCGATACCATGCAAATCTCAAGGATTCGGCCCAAACTTCGGAGCCATACAGGAGCACTGACTGAACCGTCGTCATGAGGAGGCGTCGTTTACTTGATTTTGGGCCATTAATATTGCCCATCAGCCTACTAAGTGCTGTCATGTATTTTACTGCCTTATCTGTCACTCTCTGAATATGGTTCCAGAATGTGAGCTTGGAGTCAAGTGTCACTCCTAAATATTTTGTACTCGTAGATGTTTCAATCACTGTATCTCCAACAGTCATTGGTACAAGAGTCTCAATCCTTTTCCTCGTCAGAAGAACTATCTCCGTTTTCTGTTCTGCTATTGTTAGTCTGTGACTCGTCATCCAGTTTTTTATGCGCCACATCACCTGGTTCAATTTGATTTGAGCCATCTCAACATTGCGGGCCACTATCAAGGCAGCCACATCATCAGCGTAGCCCACTAGATTCGTATCCTCTGGCATCTCCAGACGTAACAAGCCATCATACATGATGTTCCAGAGATCTGGACCAAGGATCGATCCCTGTGCTGCTCCAACCGTCAGTCGTTTTGCCCTTTGTCCATATTCCGTATCATACAGCAGAGTGCGATCCCTGAAGTAGTCTCTCATTATGCGCATAAGATACTGTGGTACTTTGCAAGTCTCTTCAAGAGCTTCCAACATGTCATTACAACTTGCCGAATTAAAAGCATTCTTTACATCCAGGGTCACAAGAAGTGTCACTTTACGAGAATGATGATTGCCCGTTTGCGCTCTTTCTACTGTGCTCACCACCTCCCATATAATAATAATAATAATAATAATAATAATAATATTAATAATAATAATAATAATAACGACTTCGCAGTGTTCTCTCTTCAAAACCAAGGATCGATCCCTGTGCTGCTCCAGCCGTCAGTCGTTTTGCCCTTTGTCCATATTCCGTATCATACAGCATATCATTAAGGCAGTTAACACATTTGCATTGCCCGTAGTTACATACTCCTTTGGTATAATCAGGTGGACTCAAACTGAACTGCACTATCTGCAACGAAAAACATCGGTGCTTTTATCAAGCCATCGTATGCACCTTCCGAAATCAGCCACAGAGCGCCTGACTCTACCTCGGTGTGAAGGTGGTAGAGGACTGATAGACATCATGAACCTTCATACAAAACAAGTGAAATCTCTCCGTGCATTTTTCCACAACAGAGGAGAAACATCCCCTCTCCATCACAGTATATCTTCAGCTGATGATAATTACACACCCCTCCATCTGTCATCTTTAGATCCACCTGTAAAAGAAATGAAAACTGCTGAATACAAGATCGGGAATTGGAAACAGAAGGCGCTTCATGGGAAGTTTCCACATGAGTTGGACCAGCCTCACTTCGACAAGTTAGCGTCGCATGCATGGCTGACCCACTCGGTCCTCTTTCCGGAAACAGAGGGATTAGTTGTAGCTATCCAAGACCAAGTTGTTGCTACTCGAAGATATCGGAAATGTATCATAAAAGATCCAACAACAGAGAGTGAGAAGTGTCGCCGCTGTGGCAAATGTAGTGAGACCATTCAACACATAATATCAGGTTGTTCCCACTTTGCCAACGCTGACTACAAACATCGACACGATCAAGTTGCCATCATTAACGTCCAGAAACTGGCCTTGAAGTTCAAAATTCTTCAAAGCTCCGTCCCCTATTGGAAATACACACCATCCGCAGTACTCGAAAATGCCACACACAAGCTCTATTGGGACAGAGAAGTTGTGACAGATGTCGCAGTCAGTAACAACCGGCCAGATATCATTGCCATCAATAAAGTACACAAAGAGGCATTACTGATAGATATCGCATGTCCCAACACTCAAAATATCCAAACAACAGCTGCTACTAAAATATCGAAGTACACAGAGCTGGCAATTGAGATAAAGCAGATGTGGAAACTTGATTCGGTGACTACCATCCCAATAATTGTATCGTGTACTGGTGTTATGACGAAAACTCTCCACAGTAGTCTATCAATATTGAATCTGCACCCGCAGATATATATTGAACTTCAGAAGGCAGTTCTGTTAAACACATGCCATATTGTTAGGAAGTTCCTTGGTGACAATACCCTGGCCGAATACTCAGCAAGGCTCGATGATCCAGATGGGAATTTAGCTCATCCTACAAATGAAGGAGACTCGTGAAGATTGCGGGCACGACATGGATGTGAAGTCTCTGAAGAGTGTAATCGTAATTATCTCAGTACAGATGGTTCCTTGCAAAGGCCGAACCAGGCTGTAACAGAAAATGTAGCCGGTATTTGCCGTGATAATGTTGTCAAACAATAATGAAAAATGAAAATCCACAGCCTGCGTCCAGTCTCCGACCGGGTCAGGAATGGAATGAATGAAGCTCCCATCTAGCGGCGAGGATATGAACTGTGCCGGCTGCCGAGGCCTGACGCACTCCTCTGGGGCAATGATTAAATGAATGACAGATGAAATGAAATGATAGTGGAGAGTGTTGCTGGAATTAAATGTTGACAGGGAAAACCGGAGTACCCGGAGAAAAACCTGTCTGCCTCCGCTTTGTCCAGCACAGATATCACATGGAGTGACCGGGATTTGAACCACGGACCCAGCGGTGAGAGGCCGGCATGCTGCCGCCTAAGCCACGGAGGCTTCTGTCAAACAATAATAATAATAATAATAATAATAATAATAATAATAATAATAATAATAATAATAATAGTGAGCCAAGAGTTAGAGGCCAAAGAACGAAAAGTCCTGAGAAAGATCCTAGGATCTGTCAGAGAAAATGAAGAGTTCAGGAGGCGATATAACAACGAAGTCTACATACGTGTGGAGAGGATACCGGACTTTTTGCGAAAAAGGAGAATTAGTTTCTATGGCCACATAACACGCATGAGCTCGCAAAGACTGTCCAGCCGCATATTTTCCTACTTTGTACAGTAGACAAGAAAACCAAGGGACCATGGTTTTCTGAGATCGAAAAAGATCTTATAGAAGTAGAGATTTCGCTTGAGAACATTCAAGAACGTCTTCCTCTCCAGAAAAACTTAGAGCACACCAGCGATTCCAAGAAAAGCCCAAACTGAGACCAGGCAAGAAGTGGACAGCAGACAGAAAGGAGGCGCACGGGGAACGGATGAAGGACTACTGGGAAAAGATTAAAGCTCAAAGACGAAAACAGTTGAAATAACGTGGTCCATATCTGGCTGAAAATAATAATAATAATAATAATAATCTTCTTCTTCTTTTTCTTTAGCGTTTGTCCCACCTCGTGGCAGGGTCCGCTATAATAATAATAATAATAATAATAATAATAATAATAATAATAATAATAATAATAAGCCAAGAGAAAGTGCCGTACTATAAACATGCGATTTTATCATTTCAAATGATCTTGTCGACTTCGTCGTTATGCTTGGGTCCAACGTTATGCGTTACGGAGACGGAGACGGAGACGGAAGTGACGTCATGCAGCCGCGCGGGAACTGAGTGCTTGACGTCATGCAGCCACGCTGGAAGCAGCAGCTAATGGTTATTGGAGTCTGTTGAAAGAGTCTGCGGCGTCGAGCGACCTGGGGCTTTGAGCGAAGCGAACACAAGAATACAGGGTGCCTCCTAAAGAGGTGTGCAGGATGTCAGAGAAGAATACAGGGTGCCTCCTAAAGAGGTGCACAAGATGTCAGAGAAGAGTACAGGGTGACTCCTAAAGCGGTGTACAGGATGTCAGATAAGAATACAGGGTGCCTCCTAAAGAGGTGCACAAGATGTCAGAGAAGAGTACAGGGTGACTCCTAAAGAGGTGCACAAGATGTCAGAGAAGAATACAGGGTGCCTCCTAAAGAGGTGCACAAGATGTCAGAGAAGAGTACAGGGTGACTCCTAAAGAGGTGCACAAGATGTCAGAGAAGAGTACAGGGTGCCTCCTAAAGAGGTGTACAGGATGTCAGACAAGAATACAGGGTGCCTCCTAAAGAGGTGTGCAGGATGTCAGAGCAAAATACAGTACAAGATGTCAGATAAGAATACAGGGTGACTCCTAAAGAGGTGTACAAGATGTCAGACAAGAATACAGGGTGCCTCCTAAAGAGGTGCACAAGATGTCAGAGAAGAGTACAGGGTGACTCCTAAAGAGGTGCACAAGATGTCAGAGAAGAGTACAGGGTGCCTCCTAAAGAGGTGTACAGGATGTCAGACAAGAATACAGGGTGCCTCCTAAAGAGGTGCACAAGATGTCAGAGAAGAGTACAGGGTGACTCCTAAAGAGGTGCACAAGATGTCAGAGAAGAGTACAGGGTGCCTCCTAAAGAGGTGTACAGGATGTCAGACAAGAATACAGGGTGCCTCCTAAAGAGGTGCACAAGATGTCAGAGAAGAGTACAGGGTGACTCCTAAAGAGGTGCACAAGATGTCAGAGAAGAATACAGGGTGCCTCCTAAAGAGGTGCACAAGATGTCAGAGAAGAATACAGGGTGCCTCCTAAAGAGGTGTGTACGATGTCAGAGCAAAATACAGTACAAGATGCCAGATAAGAATACAGGGTGACTCATAAAGAGATATAGACGATGCCAGATAAGAATACAAGGTGACTCTTAAAGAGGTGCACAAGATGTCAGACAAGATGTCAGACAAGATTACAGGGTGACTCCTAAAGAGGTGTTCAAGATGCCAGAGAAGAATACAGGGTTCCTCCTAAAGAGGTGTGCAGGATGTCAGAGCAAAATACAGTACAAGATGCCAGATAAGAATACAGGGTGACTCTTAAAGAGGTGTACAAAATGGCAGAGAAGAATACAGGGTGACTCCTAAAGAGGTGCACAAGATGTCAGAGAAGAATACAGGGTGCCTCCTAAAGAGGTGTGCAGGATGTCAGAGCAAAATACAGTACAAAATGCCAGATAAGAATACAAGGTGACTCTTAAAGGGGTTTACCAAATGGCAGAGAAGAATACAGGGTGACTCCTAAAGAGATGCACAAGATGTCAGAGAAGAATACAGGGTGCCTCCTAAAGAGGTGTGTAGGATGTCAGAGCAAAATACAGTACAAGATGCCAGATAAGAATCCAAGGTGACTCTTAAAGGGGTGTACCAAATGGCAGAGAATAATACAGGGTGACTCCTAAAGAGGTGCACAAGATGTCAGAGAAGAATACAGGGTGACTCCTAAAGAGGTGTGTAGGATGTCAGAGCAAAATACAGTACAAGATGCCAGATAAGAATACAAGGTGACTCTTAAAGGGGTGTACCAAATGGCAGAGAAGAATACAGGGTGACTCCTAAAGAGGTGCACAAGATGTCAGAGAAGAATACAGGGTGCCTCCTAAAGAGGTGTGTAGGATGTCAGAGCAAAATACAGTACAAGATGCCAGATAAGAATACAGGGTGACTCATAAAGAGATATAGACGATGCCAGGTAAGAATACAAGGTGACTCTTAAAGAGGTGCACAAGATGGCAGAGAAGAATACAGGGTGACCCCTAAAGAGGTGCACAAGATGTCAGACAAGATTACAGGGTGACTCCTAAAGAGGTGTTCAAGATGTCACACAAGAATACAGGGTGACTCCTAAAGAGATATACAAGATGCCAGATAAGAATACAATGTGACTTAAACAGGTGTACAAGATGGCAGAGAAGAATACAGGGTGACTCCTAAAGAGGTGCACAGGATGTAAGACAAGAATACAGGGTGTCTCCTAAAGAGGTGTACAAGATGTCACACAAGAATACAGGGTGACTTCTAAAGAGATATACAAGATGCCAGATAAGAATACAGGGTGCCACCTAAAGAGGTGTGCAGGATGTCAGAGCAAATTACAGGGTGACACTTAACGAGGTGCCCGCGCGGGAAGCCTAAGTTAATGGGTAATGGAGTCTGTTGAAAGAGTCCTGGGGCTTCGAGCCTTTCTAACATATGTAACATTTGTAGCATGCGTCATTTGAAATGATATAACGTCTTTCAGACTGACTGACAGTATTTTTTTTACTTGTGGGGAAACCTCAAACAAAAGGTTTACTCTGGAGGCTCTCAATAACCAAATAACTGCACCGATACCAAATATCAGTGAGGATGAATTACCGCTTCCTGCGTTGGTGCAACGTTTGTCTAGAAATTGAATTTACAGCATTTCTGAAATTCATGTAATTAATGATCACGGAACGGATTTATATGTACAAATAATAATGAAACATGTACATATAGTACTATATATTTAGTTAATCTTATTGAAACATGGAATTATATACGGACTTAAAATTACAAGAAACTATGATTTCTATTTTAATATCCAATTCAAACAAGCTGAACAAAGTAGATCCACTTGAAAAATTACGTGGCACTTCTCATTTTAATATCAATATGATCTTTGAGGAACACGCAATCCTTTTGCTGGGACGGTACCTCCTGACAGGCCACAGACGCTTCCTTCCTCATCCTTGCCCATTTCATCTCCCATTACCACCTCTCATGAGGCTGGCGTCAGGAAGGGCATCCGGCCGTAAAAACCATCCGTCACATAGAATTTAATCGCAACTGATCCCCGACTCCGCTGGAAACGGGAATAATAAGGGGTGGACATACTACAATAAATTTTCGATTCTCTGTTTTTGTTTTTGTTTGTTTGTTGAACAAGGGTACTTTTTAGCTGTTAGATCGTGTATTATACAAAGAGTACAAGCCATAGATAATGCAAATGTGTGCTTTATTCCGTACAATAATTTATTCATGGGAACAAGAAAGCCATTACCAATGTCTGTAGTGCAATGGAGTTGTGTACTTCTCAAAACCTTTCTTACATTAGTTAAAGCTTCTAAAAGCTTGGAAACGTGTTTGATGAAGAAGGAATTTTCAATTTGTTCTTCCTACTTATGAATAACACTCAGAATTCTCAAATCCACTCCATTACTTTTGAACTACCGTAGTGTTTGAGGTGTGCTTTGATGCGAACGTTTGTGAATTGACCTAAAGACAAGTACAAATGCGCCGACCGTTCGTGGTCGGTGATAACTTTAGAGCAAGTCTACAGTGTTGTTGTTGTTTATTGAGTCTTCAGTCTTTTGACAGGTTTGATGCAGCTCTCAATTTCTCCCGGTCCTGAGATAATCGTTTCAACTCTACATTGGTACTACACCCTACATCCGAGGCAATCTGTTTAACATATTCTAACCTTGGTCAACCCTCACAGTTTTTATCCTCGACCCTTCCTTCCATAGCTAAATTTGTTATTCCTGGGTGTCTTAGTAACTCTCCTACCAACCTATCTCTTCACTTTATTAGCAGTCGCCAGAAAAGTCTCTCCTCTCCCACTCGTCTTAATACATCTTCGTTTGTAACCCTATCTACCCATCTGATCTTCATCATTCTCCTGTAACACCACATTTCAAACGCTTCAATTCTCCTAATTTCTGTTGCACCAACAGTCCAAGTTTCACTTCCATAGAGCACCACACTCCAGATAATGGCTTTCAAAAACGACTTCTTCTTACCTAAATCTATATTAGATGTCAACAGAATCTTTCTCTGTAGAAATGTTTTCCTTGCCTGAGCCAACCTACCTTTTATATCCTCTTTGCTTCGTCCATCACTGGTTATTTTACTTCCTAAGTGACTTCCCTGAGATTTTCACCTGCCAATTTGACGTCCGTAGGGGTTTCTGATTACTTTCGGCTGCGTTCTATTTTTTTCTTTTTTACATTTATTAATTCCATCATGAATTCTTTCCTCAAGACAGAATCCATACCATTTAAAAACTCATCCAAATCCTCTGCCGTGTCGGCTAAGATGACGATGTCATCAGCAAATCTCAGAGTTGAAATTATTTCTCTTTGAATCTTTACTTCTACTTCGAATTTTTCTCCAATTTGTTTCATTGCTTGTTCAATGTATAGATTGAAAAATATGGGTGATAAGTTTCAGCCTTGCCTTCTGATTACTAGCTTCTCTCCCATGTCCTACGTCTTGAATTACTGCCGTCTGGTTTCGGGACAGTCTACAGTACAGTACATGATATCACGGGACAGTATTCCTGAACCCCCTCGCCAGTCACTATTCTCGGTGATCACACATTACTTGGTTGTCCGCACGATCCTAATAATAAGTTTCAAAGAATACTGCTCCAACCCTGATACAACATAGTAATACATAGCACAGCGAAACAACAACGCACAGAAACCAGTGCCTAGATTAGTAAATTATGTTAATTAATTATTAATATTAAATAAACTAGCAGTAGTGCCCGGCTTCGCTCGGTGGATTTGTTTGTTTTATGGATGATAATGAATACTACTAGAGAACTGGCATATAATACTTAAATTAACAGAAAAAGAAAATTTTAAAATATAACTTTTTGTGGTGGTGGGGTGATAAGTAGTACAGTATAATGGACATTCTGGTCATTTTCCCGTAATGATAATACAATAATGAATAGGGAAACGGCTATTTACTAACTACAGAACTGACATGTAATTTACAAACGAATTGAAAAATATTGCTACGGCTGTGAGTTTGTTTCATCGCTCGCCGCATGAGTCACAACTGCCCCTGGGCTGGGCTGTGCTCTGCCTCAGTGTATTGCGTGCGCCTTATGCAACAGGACTACTAGGACAAAGGGATGGTCCAGAATATTCGTGACCCAGCCGGTGATGAAACCTCGAGAAGCCGTGAACCCTGGATGGGTCTAGAAGCATTTATTGAGTCACCGGCCTGCTATATAAGAGCGACATGTCAAGCGGGGTGTGTGTGTTTTTCGAGCTAGTGCGAGCGTTTATCCTGAACGACAGAAGTGTGGTGACGTGACTTGCGAAACCCCTAGTGAAGCTGATTCTCTTGACAGCGAGGGAGTGAGAAGCATACAGGGGACTGCCTGTGTTTTGAGCGAGTGTGATTTCACTGAGCGACAGAGGTATTGTGGCGAAGTGCCGTGCGAGTTACGAAATCCAGTGACATTGTTTCCCAGCTTGTGGACAGCGAAGCAGCGTGTAGCAGGTTATCGTAAGTAACTGTAGTTTGTGTACCTAAGGAAGAGGTGCAGGTATTCCACGGGTCTCATTAGTGGAGGATTAGCTGCATGACTAAGTGAAAGGGGCAAGAGCGCTCCATAAGGGAGAGACTTGAGGAAACTGGAGTAAGGTTCTAATTATTTGTATTTGCTGTTGAGTGGTGTATCTTTCTGTCCGCAATAAAATTAATTATTTCTTTAAAGGAACAATCTGTGTTGTGCTTTAACCCACCGTAATCCAGTTAACAAAAGTGCCACTAGGGGGGTGGCACGTAACAACTTGTGTCAGAAGCCGGATTATGAACTCATGCACAAGCACAACACCTGACGGTCCTGGTTTCAAAACCCGAGCAGGTAATTTTTTAAAATTTTCCTGTGAGTGCATGCCCTTTACCTGACAAACAACTAAAATGGAAGCGCAGTATGCAGCATTGCTAGAAAAGTTAAGTGGCATGGAAGCCAAGATGGAAGACGGCCAGAAGAAATTAGCCAAGGACCTAACTTGTAAATTAGAAGATACCCAGAAGAATTTAGCCAGGGACCTAACTTCTAAATTAGAATATGGCCAGAAGAATTTAACCAAGAAGATAGAGGACGGCCAGAAGAAGATGGAAGACGGGCAGAATAAGTTAGCACAGGACCTGAAGAAATTAGAACTGGGTCTGAGTGAGGAAATCACGGCTGTGGAAAAGAAGTTCGACGCCTTAAAAGAAGAAGTTGCCGAGCAACGTCGACGCCAGCTTACGGGGGTGGAAGAGAGATTCAACGCTCTACAAAAGGAATTTGCTGAGCTGCGCCGACACGCGCCGACACCCGCCGACAGGGATGGAAGAGAGATTCAAAGCCCTACAAGAGGAAGTCGCCGAGCTGCGCCGACGCCCGCCGACCGGGGTGGATGACAGAGTCCAAGCTCTACAAGAGGAAGTTGCCGAACTGCGCCAACGCCCACTCACGGGGGTGGAAGAGAAATTCAACGCTTTACAAAAGGAAATTGCCGAGCTGCGCCGACGCCCGCCCACAGGTACACCGGGGACATCAGGAACGGGACAGAGCAGAGTGACGCCCCCAACCTTCGACGGAAAGGTTCCGTGGAGCACCTATTTACGTCAGTTCGAGGCAGCCTGTTCCATAAACAACTGGAACAGCACGGAAAAGGCTACAGCTCTCATTGTAGCGCTGAGAGGGGACGCCCTTAACGTCCTTCAGGCCATCCCGACTGGATCCCAGGACTACGGTTCACTAATCGCCCATATGGAGTCCCGATATGGGGATAGCCATCTTCAGCAGGCCTACCAGATGCAGCTCCGGACCCGGGTACAAAAGAACGCGGAAACCCTGCAGGAGTTCGAGATGGACATCGCACGCCTCGTAAGGCTCGCCTACCCAACAGCGCCGGCCGACTCTCTGGAACAGATAGCGACGCACACCTTCACCGACGGGCTACGGGACTCGGACACTCAACAGGCGCTGCGACTCGCGCGCAATAAGACCCTGGCAGATGCGCTGAGCCACGCACTTGAGTTCGAGACGGCAAAACAGGCATCCAGAATGCACGCGCGGGTGCGTCAAGTGGACGTCGACTAACCAGTAAAAACCAACGAGACCAAGCCCCTAGCCGACGAATTGATGGAGGCGCTAAGCCGTTTCTTCGATAGTCGCGGCGCCACCAACAACGACACCGCTGGAAGACAACCGGAGAGGCGGCCCGGAAGAGGATTACCGACCTGCTGGACCTGCGGTAAGAAAGGCCACCTGAGCAAGGACTGCGGTGATCGCCGCCGCCGAGGGTGTCCGACGGGAAATCAGTCGTCTGAAAACCGCGCGGCCCAGGGAAACGACGATTAGCCAGCCTTGGGGGGCAAAGGTTGGCTTGTGACAGTCGTCAAGCCCCGGCAGTCCAAGTTCGTGTGACGAAGTTACGGAGGGACAATAGCAGCCTGATGGTCGACGGAGTCATCAACGGAGTGAGCAGGTCCATGCTGATCGACACGGGAGCGTCGAGGACCATCGTCAATCCCACCGTAATCCCGAAGTGGAGAGTGCAACCCACGCAAAGGAACCTCCAACTAATAACCGCGACTGGAGAGATTGCACCGGTACATGGCGAAGCATCACTGGAATTCGTTATTGGTCGACGGGGCGGTGAGGCATCCAGTGCTCGTGGCTGATGTAGCAAACGATGTGATCATCGGACTAGACTTCCTGGACCAGAACAACATCATCTTGGACCTGAGCACCAACACTCTCCGCTACGGAGGTGAAGAACTTGCTTTGCAAACAGCACACGAGGCCGTCACTGCACGACGAGTAAGGCTGAGAGAGGACGTCAACGTTCCCGCCAGGACGGAGGTCAGCGCTGTCGTAATTGTCGACGGAACTGCTGAGGGAGTGGCGGCTGTCATCTAGCCAAAATATGAGGACATCCAGACGAAAGGATTGCTAATTGCCAAGACCCTCATCAACACGACGCCTCGGCCGTACGTCCGCCTGCCCAACCTGAACGACTACGACATTACGGTTCACCGTGACACCAACATAGGAGTCTGCGAGCCCGTTACCTGGATTGCCAAATCACAGACACGACGGACGGACACCTGCAGACGGACAACCGAAGAAGACGCGCCCTGCCAGAAGAACTACAGAAGCTGTACCAAGGATCCCAGGACCATTTAGACGAGGAACAATCACGCCAACTTCGGGACCTGCTACATGAATTCCAGGATGTCTTCTCCGCGGGGGGAAAATATTTCGGCAGGACAAGCTTGGTCCAGCACAGAATCGACGTTGGGAACAGCGCACCGATTAGGGCCCCATTCCGACGTGTCCGGCTCGCCAAGCAAGCCGAAGTCGACCGGATGGTAGAAGAGATGAAGGAGCAAGGGGTGATCGAGCCATCACATAGTCCTTGGAGTTATCCGGTCGTGCTAGTGAAGAAGAAGGACTGTTCCACCAGGTTCTGCATGGACTACAGGCGGGTGAACGACGTCACGAAGAAGGACAGCTACCCTCTACCCCGGATCGACGACACGCTGGACACCATATCAGGATCAAGATGGTTCTCCACCTTGGATTTGAAGAGTGGCTACTGGGAGGTGGTGGTCCACCTTAAGGACCGCGAGAAAACGGCGTTCTCTGTGGGCAGCGGGCTCTGCCAGTTCACCGTCATACCATTCGGTCTGTGCAACGCCCCTGCAAACTTCGAAAGGCTAATGGAGTCCATTCTGAGGGAACTACACTGGAAGACCTGCCTGGTCTACCTAGATGACGTCATCGTTCTGGGGAGAAGCTTCGTGGAGCACTACAGCAACCTGAAGGAGATCTTGATGAAGCTACGGGCTGCCCAGCTGAAGTTGATCCCCAAGAAGTGTCAGCTCTTCCAGAAGCAGGTCCAGTACCTTGGGCATATCGTCTCCGAAGAGGGGGTGCGCACCGACCCAGAGAAGACCGCAGCTGTGAGGGAGTGGCCAGTTCCGAAGGACAAGTCCCAACTACGAAGCTTCCTGGGACTCTGCACTTATTACCGTCGCTTCGTGAGAGGATTCGCCGACATCGCCAAACCACTACATCGACTGACTGAGAAGGACCAACTATTCACGTGGACAGCAGAATGCCACAGTGCCTTCGAACAACTCAAGCAGGCTCTGTGCACCACGCCTATTCTGGCCTACCCCAGACCTGGAACAAGGTTCATCGTCGATACCGATGCCAGCGACTTTGGCATAGGGGAATCCTGTCTCAAGTAGTGGACGGCGAGGAGAGAGTAGTGGCCTACTTCAGCACGGTCTTGTCAAAGCCAGAAAGGAACTACTGCGTCACCACGAAGGAGCTGCTCGCCATCGTGAAGACCATTGAACACTTCCACAAGTACTTGTACGGGCAAGAATTTCTCATCAGGACCGACCATGCATCCTTGCGGTGGTTCCTGAACTTCAAGCAGCCCGAGGGTCAACTCGCGCGGTGGTTAGAGAGGCTTCAACAGTACAACTTTGAGATTCAGTACTGGAAAGGCCAACTGCATTCTAACGCCGACGCCCTGTCACGAAGACCGTGCCCCGAAGACTGCACATTCTGTGCCCGAAGGGAAGAGAACACCGGGATACAGTGCCGATGGACTACCATGGAACTTCAAGGGAGCTGGAGCCGCGAATCTTTCACGCGGGCACAAGCAGAAGATGATGACCTGGGACTGATAGCCGAATGGAAGAGGGCCTGTGTCCCCAGACCCGGGTGGAATATTGTGAGTGACTGCAGCCCAAAGTTTAAGTCCTACTGGGCGCAGTGGGACTCGCTGGTTGTGAGGGATGGCCTCATATGTCGTACCTGGGAGAGCACTGACGGGAAGACATCTCGGGAACAAGTCGTCGTTCCAAAGGCTATGACGGAGGAAGTCCTGAAGGAAGTCCATGGAGGATCATCTGGTGGACACCTAGGGATAAAGAAGACCCTGGAGAAGCTGAGAGAGCGGTTCTACTGGATCGGATGCCGAACTGACGTGGAGAACCATTGCGCGAGGTGCCACGATTGCGCAGCCAACAAGGGCCCAGGACAAAGACGACGGGGTCCACTGAAGACCTACAACGTGGGCGGCCCCTTGGAGAGAGTGGCCATCGATGTTGCTGGGCCATTCCCGTTAAGAGAGGCAGGGAACCGCTACATATTGGTCGTCAGCGACTACTTCACCAAATGGCCGGAGGCGTATGCGCTCCCTAAACAAGAAGCCGCGACGATCGCAGAGACCCTGGTGAAGAATTCGTCAGCCGGTACGGAGTACCCCTGGAGCTGCACTCCGACCAAGGGAGGAACTTCGAGTCGCAGGTGTTCCAGAACCTATGCCAGCTGCTGGGAATCCGGAAGACAAGGACGACGCCGCTACACCCTCAGTCCGCTGGGATGGTAGAGCGATTCAATCGCACCGTCGAGAACCATCTCCGAATAGTCGTCAGCGAGCACCAGAGGGATTGGGACCAACATCTTCCACTATTTCTCCTGGCCTACCGCGCCGCCGTGCATGAAGCCACCGGGTGCACACCAGCCCGGGCCATGTTTGGGAGGCAGCTCCGTCTACCTGTCGATCTTGCCTTCGGCCGACCTGGGAATGATCCGGTCCCGGTAAGCCAGTATTGTAATGAACTGGTCGACCAACTGGAGGACGTGCACGCGTTCGCGAGGAGGAAACTGCGGATCGAGACCGACCGAATGAAGACCCGATACGACCAACAGACGGATGCCGGCGGATTCCACGAGGACGACCTGGTCTGGCTTTTCAACCCATTACAGAAGAAAGGCCTGTCACCCAAACTGCAGAAGTCCTGGGAGGGCCCGTACCGACTCGTGAAACGGATCAACGATGTCGTTTACAGGATCCAGCGGAGCCCGAGGGCGAAGATGAAGATCGTGCATCGAGATCGCCTGGCAGCCTACGGAGGGACACAGACGGACCAATGATTGATCGGGACGATCAGCCTTTTAGGAAGGGGGTGGTGTTACGGCTGTGAGTTTGTTTCATCGCTCGCCGCATGAGTCACAACTGCCCCCGGGCTGGGCTGTGCTCTGCCTCAGTGTATTGCGTGTGCCTTATGCAACAGGACTACTAGGACAAAGGGATGGTCCAGAATATTCGTGACCCAGCCAGTGATGAAACCTCGAGAAGCCGTGAACCCTGAATGGGTCTAGAAGCATTTATTGAGTCACCAGCCTGCTATATAAGAGCGACCTGTCAAGCGGGGTGTGTGTTTTTCGAGCTAGTGCGAGCGTTTATCCTGAACGACAGAAGTGTGGTGGCGTGACTTGCGATGAATGTCTCCCCAGCCAGAAATTCATCCATCAGAGCAGCGCGGCGCGGTCAAGCATTATCGTCCATTGAGAGGAAGTCTGAACCAACCGCACCTCTGAAGTGTCGAACATGTGGTCTCAGTACCTCATTCCTGTATATTCGAGCTTTCACAGTGTTCCTCGGACCACCCATGAAGATGTGCAAGTCCGTACGGCCATTCAACATGAAGCCACCACCACCATACTGGTCCCGTTCCACGATGTTCCTGTGGTTGTATTGGCTACCCGGTTCTCTCCAGACTAATGTTCTGCAAACTGAAGTGGTATTCATCTGTGAAGAACACATGCCTCCTTTCATTCATGGTCCAGTTTTGACGTTGACGGCTTCACAGTAAACGAGCCCGTCACTGTTGCTGGAGTGAGCGGAACGCACACCGCTGGACGTCTGGCTAACAACCCTGCTGTTCTGGGCCTCGGTACACAGTTTGCCGGGAAACGGCAACTTCTGAGACGGCCGCAAGCTCCGCCGACAATATTGTCTTGCAGGTGCACTCCGATTTCGTCGGGCGGTTAAGGCCAGATATCGGTACTGCTGTGGGGTGGTTACTCTTGATCGACCTGGTACTAGCCTACGACTAACATCTCCTGTGCCCCGAAATCGTCTCCAAAGCCTGGAAGTGACACTTTGTGGCAGATTCAACGATACGGCGACTTCGGTCTGTGTCTGGCCTGCTTCCAGGTGGCCGAGTATTCTATTAAGGATATGTTTAGGTCCGCTAAAGTTAAACGACATCCTCATACCGCGGCAGGGGTTTGTAAAATCCCGTGTGATTGTGACCAAGTATATATATTGGAACAACGAAAAGAAGTATTGCCACTCGCCTCAAGGAGCACGAACGACACAGCCGGCTGGGACAAACAGATAAATCCACTGTTGCAGCACACTCGCTACTCGCATGTCACGACATAAGATATGGAGACACCGAAGTTCTGTCCACCACGGTGTCTTATCATGCCAGGCTACAAAGGGAGGCCATTGAAATCCTGAAGCATACTAACAGCTTCAATCTTAAGGAGGAAGCAGAACGTGTGAACAGAGCTTGGCTTCCAGTCCTTAATCCCCTCAAGCCTGCCCTTATTGACCGTCGTAGACAAGAAGATGCAACAGACGAGCAGCCCTGTCCTTGATGCATTACTTTTATGTGGTACGCCGTTGCTATGGTAGCCTCTATGTGTGGGTTGTTGACTATTTATATATCTTCTGTTTACTTGTTTTACCTCGCTTAATGTAACCTGTGAACATGCTGAACGCAGTATTCAGCGAAACGTCAGGACGACAAAATGTCTTTAGAACACGGCCTATAAGCCCGCAAAACAGAGATTCCTATTTCAACGCCGGTCGTGAAAGTCTGAATTTTTACTTGACTTCCTAATACCTAAATCTATATCCAGTTAGAAAACTGAAATGTCTTTAAGGTGACGTGGGTTATATAAATTACCACGTGTGCAGTGTATGAGGGGCACACGGTAATCTATATATATAAAAGAAAGTCGTGTTAGTTACACTATTTATAACTCAAGAACGGCTCAACCGATTTTGCTGAAAATTGGTGTGGAGGTAGCTTAGAACCAGGAGACGGACATAGGATACTTTTTTTTTATCCCGTGACGTGACATAAAACATCAAAGAGAATACAAGTCACTATAAAAAGTAACGCAAATGACAGTTAAAATAAACTCATGCAGGAATGGCAAGGCAAGTCGTTTCCAGGCAACAGTAGCTCTTGACGAGACACGGCCGACTGGATGCGAGTAGCACTCTCCTCTACCGGTATAGAAATCATTAAAATACTTATTTTTATTTGTATTTTTTTTATAGGCATAGTTAATCCAATTTACAATACAGAGCACGTGAGTAGTTTAAACAAATGAGTGTTGGCGAGGCGTTCATATAGCCTACAATTAATCCGATTGCGACCAAATTTTGGTGGGTTGTTTAGCACACTTCCAGGAAAGTTATAGGCATAGTAAATCCAATTTACAGTAGATAGCGCGCGAGTAGCTTCAGTAAAATTGCGTGCGATTCGTTTCAACAAAGACCCCCATGCGTTCATATACCATTCATTCCTTAGCGATGAAACTTGGGTTAGATGTTATGTACACTTCAGGGAAAGTGTTTGGGGTAGTAAATCCACTTAACAATAGGTAGCGCACGAGTAGATTCAACAAATGAGCGACTACGCACGAAGCGTTTCAACCAAGTCCCTTATGCGTCCATATACTATTCGTCCGATAGCGATGAAACTTGGGTGAGATGATGTGTACACTTCAGGTAAGTTTTCTGGCGTAGTAAATCCACTTTCCAATATGTATCGCACAAGTACAGTAGATTAAACAAATGAGCGACGACGCGCGAAGTGTTCAACAAAGTCCCATATGCGTTCATATACCATTCGTCCGATAGCGATGAAACTTGGGTGAGTTATTGTGTACACTCCAGGGAAGGTTTCAGGCTTAGTAAATCCATTTTACAATAGGTAGCGCACGAGTATATTGAACAAATGAGCGAAGACGCGCGAAGCGATTCAACGAAGTCCCGTATACGTTCAGATACCATCCGTCCGATAGCGATGAAACTTTGGTGAGTTGTTGAGCACGCTCCCATGAATGTTTCTGAGATAGTAAATCAATTTTATAATAGTTTAGAGGTAGTTAACGTATGAAAAAAAATTGGGAATCCAAAAGTAGTTCAACAAACAAAGTCACATCGCCAACACTTTCTTTGAATGGCATTGCAACGCATGCCGGGTAGAGCTAGTGTTAGATATTTAGTAACTAATGTAAGGTGTTGCGGACAATATCTTGTTATTTGAAGACGCTCCAGTTCGCACCGCGTCAGGTGAGGGAGTCACAAGAATAGAATGGATCGCTCTTTCCTTCACGCACCAGAGCTTCTTAACTTGTGTGAACTTCAGCCAGCACTTTATCATTTACTTGAGCTGCCTACCAAGACACACAAGTTAAATACAGCATCACAAAGTTTGATGAACAGAGTACAAGCTGCCTTGCCATTTGTTCTCCTATACGGTGTTCTGGGTTACATTAAAGTAGTTACTAACAATGTAGCCTTGCCATTTGTCCCCCAACACTACAAACATGGTGATTTATATAGTGCGCGTCAAATATTTGTGTTATACGTATAAGTAGATATTTGTCACACTTCATATGCAGGCTAGTTATTTTCTTTCATATAAATACAATCTTTGAAGATGGAAGACTAGATTTGGAAATTAGCAGAAGAATACAACTCAGGAGTGCTTTCTACCAACAGGTACAAAGCATATTATGTTCCTATAATGGCATATGCAGCAGAAACTTGGACAATGGCTAAGAGGGATGAGAGCAGAGTACAAGCAGCTGAGATGAGATTCATGAGAAGTACGGTCCAGAAAACGAGGAGGGACAGAGTGAGAAATGAAGATATACGGAAAGAACTGGGAGTACAGAAACTAATGATGATGATGATGATGATAAGTGTTGTTTTAAGGGGCCTAACATCTAGGTTATGTACAGAAACTAAATGACAAACTGGAGCAAAACAGGTTGAGATGGTTTGGACATGTCAAAAGGATGAATGAAGCAAGGCTACCAAGACGAGCACTAGAACGACGGATGACAGGGAAGAGAGGACGAGGAAGACCAAGAATGCGCTGGATGGATTCGGTTAAGAATAGCATTAGAAAACGGAACCTGGATTGGAAAACTGTCTCGGAAGAGGAATGGTGGAACGACAGAACAAAGAGGAGAGGAACCATATTTGCCCCCACCAGGTGTCAGCTGGGAAAGGGGAAATGATGATGATGATGATAAATAAAATCTTCTCTGACATATTGTTTTCCAATCTTCAATCGCATGATTAGGATACAAGAAATTATAAAAAAGAGATTTTAAAATTTCGCACAGCTGCCATCTTGTGGTTATGAAAACAATTGGAAGAAATTAGTTGCCAGTGGATTAAAATTTGTATAAGCATGTACTGTACCAAGTTTCAATGCACTCGGATGGTTAAATCGCGAGAAACGTCCGTTTAAATATCTATATTTCGCGTTACCGCCATGTTGGATTTGTGCTCACCAGGTTATTGAAAGTCCCAATGGTGAACTTATGTTTATAGCCTTTATCAACATACAAAATGTCAGTGTGATTTCTGTCATGGGATAATAGATATTGAGAACCATCTAAATATTTCGTATGGTCACTATATTGGATCTTTATATAATGTAGGCCATAAAGTTATTTTCTATTAGACGAGGACTATTCCGTAGGTTCATTATTCAAACATTTACTCGATCGCATGATTAGGACACAGGAAAAAAAAACGTATTTTTAAAATTACGCACAGCCGCCATCTTGAGGTTATGTAGACAATTGAACTAAATTAGCTGTCTGTGCATTTCAACGTGTATAAACATTTGCTGTACCAAGTTGCACTGCGTTCGGATGGTTAAATCGCGAGAAAAGTCTATTTAAATGTTTCAATTTTGCTTGGCCGCCATGTTCGTTTTGTTGTTAGCAAGGTTCTGAAAGTCACATAAGTGAACTTCTAGTAGTGCCCTTTAACGCCGTACAAAATTTCAGGGTGATGTCGGTAATAGTTTCGGAGATATAGAATGTCGGTGAAATATATAGCACAACCGCCAAGTTGGATTGTTGGGACGTAATAAAATGTAAAGGGAATGGTTTGGATCGGACAGAATAGTACTATGACCTTACCGAGTTTCATTGAAATCGCTCCAGCCGTTGATATCTTATTGTTACGGCTGTAAGTTGTTTCGTCGCCTCGCCGGTTGCGTCACAGCTGGCCCGGACTGTGCTCTGCCTCAGTGTATTACGTGCGTCTTACGCAAGTGGGCTACCAGGACAAAGGGATGGTCCAGAATATTCGTGACCCAGCCAGTGATGGAAACCTCGAGAGGCCGTGAATCATGAATGGGTCTAGAAGCATTTATTGAGTCACCGGCCTGCTATATACGAATGACCTGTCAAGCGGGGTCAGTGAGTGATTTTCGAACTAGTGCGAGCATTTACCTTGAGCGACAGTGTTGTTGGCGACGTGACTTGTGAAACCCTAGCGAAGCTGATTCTCTTGACATTGAAGGAGTGTGAATCATACGGAGAGACTGTGTATTGAGGAGTGTGTGTGCTCCAGCGCGAAGGAGGTCATTGTGGTGAATTGTGAAACAGTGAGTGACAGACTTAGTGCAGCTATTTCCAGCCAGCGCTCGGGACCACCTCATTAGCGAGAGGATTAACTGCAAGGCCGAGTGAAAGGGTGAGTCGAGCTCCATATAGGAGGGAGCTTCTGTAAGACAGCTAATTGTTTCTATCTGCTTATTGTACGGTGTATATTTCCGACCTGCATGCAATAAAGATAACTTCTCTTTAAAGGAACAATTGTGTTTGTGCTTTCACCCACCGTAATCCAGTTAACGGAATTGCCACTAGGGGGTGGCACGTAACAATTGGTGTCAGAAGCCGGATTACGAACTCATGCACAAGCACAACACCTGACGGTCCTGGTTTCAAAACCCGAACAGGTCATTTTTTTTAAACTTTCCTGTGAGTGCATGCCCTTTACAAGACAAACAACCAAAATGGAAGCGCAATTGGCAGCATTGCTAGAAAAGTTAAATGGCATGGAAACCAAATTTGAAGACGGCCAGAAGAAGCTAGAAGACGGCCAGAAGAAAATAGAAGACGGTCAAAATAAGTTAGCGGAGGACCTGAAGAAGATGGAAGACAGCCAGAAAAGTTTAGCCGAGGACCTAACTTCCAAATTAGAACACGGTTAGAATAAGCTAGCAGAGGACCTAACCGCCAAATTTCTGGATGGCCAGAAAAATCTGGAAGAGTGTCTGCTGACGAAATTACACGAAAGTCAAAAGAAATTGGAACAGGGTCTGCGTCAGGAAGTCAACACCGTCTGCCAGGGCCTACGTGAGGAAGTCACAGCATTAGAAAAGAAGTTCGACGCCTTACAAGAGGAAGTTGCCGAACTGCGCCAACGCCCACTGACGGGGGTGGAAGAAAAATTCAACGCTTTACAAAAGGAAATTGCTGAACTGAACCAACGCCCGTCGACGGGGATGGAAGCGAGATTCAACGCTCTTCAAGAGGGAGTTGCCGAGCTGCGCCGACGCCCGCCCACATGTACACCGGGAATATCAGGAACGGGACAGAGCAGAGTGACGCCCCCAACCTTCGATGGAAAGGTCCCGTGGAGCACCTATTTACGTCAGTTCGAGGCAGCCTGTTCCATAAACAACTGGAACAACACGGAAAAGGCTACAGCTCTCATTGTAGCGCTGAGAGGGGATGATCTTAACGTCCTTCAGGCCATCCCGACTGGATCCCAGAACTACGCTTCACTAATCGCCCATATGGAGTCCCGATATGAAGATAGCCATCTTCAGCAGGCCTACCAGATGCAGCTCCGGACCCGGGTACAAAAGAACGCGGAAACCCTGCAGGAGTTCGAGATGGACATCGCACGCTTCGTAAGGATCGCCAACCCAACAGCGCCGGCTGACTTTCTGGAGCAGATAGTGACGCAGACCTTCTCCGACGGGCTACGGGACTCGGAAACTCAACAGGCGCTGCGACACGCGAGCAATAAGACCCTGGCAGATGCGCTGAGCCACGCACTTGAGTTCGAGTCGGAGAAACAGGCATCCAGAATGCACGCGCGGGTGCGTCAAGTGGACGCCGACGAACCAGTAAAAACCAACGAGACCAAGCCCCTGGCTGACGAATTAATGGGGGCGCTAAGCCGTTCCTTCGATAGTCGCGGCACTACCAGCAACGACACAGCCGGAAGACAACCAGAGAGGCGACCCGGAAAAGGGATACCGACCTGCTGGACCTGCGATAAGAAAGGCCACCTGAGCAAGGACTGCGGTGATCGCCGCCGCTGAGGGTATCCGACGGAAAATCAGTCGTCCGAAAACCGTGCGGCCCAGGGAAACGAGTATTAGCCAGCCTTGGGGGGCAAAGGTTGGCTTGTGACAGTCGTCAAGCCCCGGCAGTCCAAGTTTGTGTAACGAAGTTACGGAGGGACAATAGCAGCCTGATGGTCGATGGAGTCGTCAACGGAGTGAGCTGGCCCATGCTGATCGACACAGGAGCGTCGAGGACCATCGTCAATCCCACCATGATCCCGGAGTGGAGAGTGCAACCCACACAAAGGGACCTCCAGCTAATAACCGCGACTGGAGAGACCGCACCGGTACATGGCGAAGCATCACTGGAGTTTGTCATTGGTCGGCGCACGGTGAAGCATCCAGTGCTCGTGACTGATGTAGCAAACGATGTGATCATCGGACTAGACTTCCTGGACCAGAACAACATCATCTTGGACCTGAGCACCAACACTCTCCGCTACGGAGGTGAAGAACTTGCTTTGCAAACAGCACACGAGGCCGTCACTGCACGACGAGTAAGGCTGAGAGAGGACGTCAACGTTCCCGCCAGGACGGAGGTCAGCGCTGTCGTAATTGTCGACGGAACTGCTGAGGGAGTGGCGGCTGTCATCGAGCCAAAAATATGAGGACATCCAGACGAAAGGATTGCTAATTGCCAAGACCCTCATCAACACGATGCCTCGGCCGTACGTCCGCCTGTCCAACCTGAACGACTACGACATTACGGTTCACCGTGACACCAACCTAGGAGTCTGCGAGCCCGTTACCTGGATTGCCAAATCACAGACACGACGGACGGACACCTGCAGACAGACAAACGAAGAGGACGCGCCCTGCCAGAAGAACTACAGAAGCTGTACCAAGGATCCCAGGACCATTTAGACGAGGAACAATCACGCCAACTTCGGGACCTGCTACATGAATTCCAGGATGTCTTCTCCGTGGGGAGCAAAGACTTCGGCAGGACAATCTTGGTCCAGCACAGAATCGACGTTGGGGACAGCGCACCGATTAGGGCCCCATTCCGACGTGTCCCGCTCGCCAAGCAAGCTGAAGTCGACCGGATGGTGGAAGAAATGAAGGAGCAGGGGGTGATCGAGCCATCACATAGTCCTTGGAGCTCTCCGGTCGTGCTAGTGAAGAAGAAGGACGGCTCTACCAGGTTCTGCGTGGACTACAGGCGGGTGAACGACGTCACGAAGAAGGACAGTTACCCCCTACCCCGGATCGACGACACGCTGGACACCATATCAGGATCAAGATGGTTCTCCACCTTGGATTTGAAGAGTGGATACTGGCAGGTGAAGGTCTACCCTAAGGACCGCGAGAAAACTGCGTTCTCTGTGGGCAGTGGGCTCTGGCAGTTCACAGTCATGCCTTTCGGTCTGTGCAACGCCCCTGCGACCTTCGAAAGGCTAATGGAGTCCATTCTGAGGGGACTACACTGGAAGACCTGCCTGGTCTACCTAGACGACGTCATCGTTCTGGGGAGAAGCTTCGAGGAGCACTACAGCAACCTGAAGGAGATCCTGATGAAGCTACGGGCCGCCCAGCTGAAGTTGAGCCCCAAGAAGTGTCAGATCTTCCAGAAGCGGGTCCAGTACCTTGGGCATATCGTCTCCCAGGAAGGAGTGCGTACCGACCCAGAGAAGACCGCAGCTGTGAGGGAGTGGCCAGTTCCGAAGGACCAGTCCCAACTACGAAGCTTCCTGGGACTCTGCACTTATTACCGTCGCTTCGTGAGAGGATTCGTCGACATCGCCAAACCACTGCATCGACTGACTGAGAAGGACCAACTCTTCACATGGACAGCAGAATGCCACGGTGCCTTTGAACAACTCAAGCAGGCTCTGCGCACCGCGCCTATTCTGGCCTACCCCAGACCTGGAACAAGGTTCATCGTCGATACCGATGCCAGCGATTTTGGTATAGGAGGAATCCTGTCGCAAATAACGGACGGCGAGGAGAGAGTAGTGGCCTACTTCAGCAAAGCCTTGTCGAAGCCAGAGAGGAACTACTGCGTCACCAGGAAGGAACTGCTCGCCATCGTGAAGACCATCGAACACTTCCACAAGTACCTGTACGGGCAAGAATTTCTCATCAGGACCGACCATGCATCCCTGCGGTAGTGCGGTGGCTCCTGAACTTCAAACAGCGCGAGGGTCAACTCGCGCGGTGGTTAGAGAGACTTCAACAGTACAACTTTGAGATTCAGCACAGTAAAGGCCAACTGCATTCTAACGCCGACGCCCTGTCACGAAAACCGTGCCCCGAAGACTGCACCTTCTGTACTAGGAGGGAGGAGAACACCGGGATACAGTGCCGAAGGACTACCGTGGAACTTCAAGGGAGCTGGAGCCGCAACTCTTTCACGCGGGCACAAGCAGAAGATGATGACCTGGGACTGATAGACGAATGGAAGAGGGCCTGTGTCCCCAGACCCGGGTGGAACATTGTGAGTGACTGCTGCCCAAAGTTTAAATCCTACTGGGCACAGTGGGACTCGCTGATTGTAAGGGATGGCCTCATCTGCCGTACCTGGGAGAGCACCGACGGGAAGACATCTCGGGAACAAGTCGTCGTTCCAAAGGCCATGACGGAGGAAGTCCTGAAAGAAGTTCATGGAGGATCATCTGGTGGACACCTAGGGATAAAGAAGACCCTGGAGAAGCTGAGAGAGCGGTTCTACTGGATCGGATGCCGAACAGACGTGCAGAACCACTGCGCGAGTTGCCACGATTGCGCAGCGAGCAAGGGCCCAGGACGAAGACGACGGGGTCCACTGAAGACCTACAACGTGGGCGGCCCCATGGAGAGAGTGGCCATCGAAGTTGCTGGGCCATTCCCGTTAAGCGAGGCAGGGAACCGCTACATATTGGTCGTCAGTGACTACTTCACCAAATGGCCGGAGGCGTATGCGCTCCCTAACCAAGAAGCCGCGACGATCGCAGAGACCCTGGTGAAGGAATTCGTCAGCCGGTACGGAGTACCCCTGGAGCTGCACTCCGGCCAAGGGAGGAACTTCGAGTCGCAGGTGTTCCAGAACTTATGCCAGCTGCTGGGAATCCGGGAGACAAGGACGACGCCGCTACACCCCCAGTCCGACGGGATGGTAGAGCGATTCAATAGCACCATCGAGAACCATCTCCGAATAGTCGTCAGCGAGCACCAGAGGGATTGGGACAAACACCTTCCACTATTTCTCCTGGCCTACCGCGTCACCGTGCATGAAGCCACCGGGTGCACACCGGCCCGGCCATGTTTGGGAGGGAACTCCGTCTACCGCTCGATCTTGCCTTCGGCCGACCTGGGAATGGTCCGGTCCCGGTAAGCCAGTATTATCAAGAACTGGTCGACCAACTGGAGGACGTGCACGCGTTCGCGAGGAGGAAACTGTGGATTGAGACCGACCGAATGAAGACCCGATACGACCAGCAGACGGATGCCGGCGGATTCCACGAGGACGACCTGGTATGGCTCTTCAACCCATTACGGAAGAAAGGCCTGTCACCCAAACTGCAGAAGTCCTGGGAGGCCCCGTACCGAGTCGTGAAACGGATCAACGATTTCGTCTACAGGATCCAGTGGAGCCCGAGGGCGAGGATGAAGATTGTGCATCGAGATCGCCTGGCAGCCTACGGAGGGACACAGACGGACCAATATTGATCGGGACGATCAGCCTTTTAGGAAGGGGTGGTGTTAAGGCTGTGAGTTGTTTCGTCGCCTCGCCGGTTGCGTCACAGCTGGCCCGGGCTGTGCTCTGCCTCAGGGTATTACGTGCGCCTTACGCAAGAGGGCTACCAGGACAAAGGGATGGTCCTGAATATTCGTGACCCAGCCAGTGATGGAAACCTCGAGAGGCCGTGAATCCTGAAAGGGTCTAGAAGCATTTATTGAGTCACCGCCCTGCTATATAAGAATGACCTGTCAAGCGGGGTCAGTGAGTGTTTTTCGAGCTAGTGCGAGCATTTACCTTGAGCGACAGTGTTGTTGGCGACGTGACTTGCGAAACCCTAGCGAAGCTGATTCTCTTGACATTGAAGGAGTGTGAATCATACGGAGAGACTGTGTATTGAGGAGTGTGTGTGCTCCAGCGCGAAGGAGGTCATTGTGGTGAATTGTGAAACAGTGAGTGACAGACTTAGTACAGCTATTTCCAGCCAGCGCTCGGGACCACCTCATTAGCGAGAGGATTAACTGCAAGGCCGAGTGAAAGGGTGAGTCGAGCTCCATACAGGAGGGAGCTTCTGTAAGACAGCTAATTGTTTCTAACTGCTTATTGTACGGTGTATATTTCCGACCTGCAAGCAATAAAGCTAACTTCTCTTTAAAGGAACAATTGTGTTTGTGCTTTCACCCACTGTAATCCAGTTAACGGAATTGCCACTAGGGGGTGGCACGTAACATTATTATGGGGGACGGACACACATATACACACACGGTCAAAAGGTGTTCTCATAAGCCTATTCATTTTTTGCAAAAATCGAAAGTAGACTTATGAGATCAACACAGGGCGAGAAATTGTGTGTCTGTGTGTGTGTGTGTGTGTATGTGTGTGTGTGTGTGTGTTTGTATGTGTGTGTGTGAGTCTGTGTGTGAGTGTGTGTAGGCCTACTCTGAATGTCTGTCCCCCCTATCAATTCGAACACGGTGAAACCGAATTGAACGAAATTTGGTACAGAGGTAGCACTCGCAAAGGGCACCTCAGTGTCATGCTTTATTCGCCGCCATCTTGACGGAAACATACTGGCGGCCACCCAAATGTTAAAAGCTTAAATCAAATTACGACCAACCTAATTAGTTGATCTCTACCAAATTTTTCAACAACATACCTTTTTGTGGGAAGCATCTTTTGAATGAACTACAATGTCATCAGCCCTATAGTTTGCAGATAGTGGCCATGTATGTATGCAAATCGATTCCCCATATCAATCTAAACACGGTGAAACCGAATTGAATGAAATTTTTTACAGAGGTAGCACTAGCAAAGGGCACCTCATATTCATGTTTAATAGCCGTATAGCACGTTGTATTTCAACAAGCTACTACAACCAACATTCAATTATACTCCTTGAAAAGGACAAAGAGTTATAACAATACCCACACATTTAGGAGAAAGTAGGCTATATGTTCTTTACTGAACATCTTGTTTCATAAATGAAAATAGACTAAACACAAAACTATTTATATACGATACCTACTGCTGTATGTTACAAGACTGAAAAAAGACGATCCCATCAACAAACAGCCACACTCCACCAACTAATGTGTGATACCTTAAAGTAGTAGAGGAGACGCAAGAAAAGCTTGCCGAAGAATGCTGCGCAGATCTTCGGCCATGTTCAGGTGTGCTCGGTAGTGGCATACAACGCCCCTCCCACTTTGCGGCAGTAGCTCGCTAGCAGCTGTTCTGAACGGACCGTCTGCTTGGCAGGCTGTAGACCGCGTCTCGGAGCGAGCGAGGAGTGAGCCCGGTAATCAGCATTCGGGGGACACACAGGAGCCCCGCAATGAGCATTAAAATACGCCGATTACTATTGGTCTCTGCGCATCGATGAGTTTCGGCAAGCTATTCTTGCGTCTGCTCCAAGCCCTCAACTACAATTTGTAAACTAATATGCACAAATAAGCTACGAGTACTCTGCTGTTAGTTAGTTAGTTAGTTATTGTTGTTTTAAGAGGCGGAACTACGATGTCACCTGCCCCTATACTCTGCTGTGATGATGATGTCGTAAATAGCTACAACTGCAACATACAAAAACTGTGTTTATCTAAAAATTGTTGAAAGATCTGTTGTGGAAACTGTGGAATGTCTAGAGACTGCTTAAACAACCACTGTTTGATGTAAATAAAATCTGTCAAAATTAATACTCAGAAGATTTTCAAGAGTCATAACCTCACCCTCACCACAAAAACAAGTAGTTCCGTGAAGAACTATACAGCCTATTTTCATATATCCTACTCATGTTAATTACCTCTATCAACATGCAAAATGTCAGTTTGATTGCTCTAATAGATTCGTAGGTATTGATGACCGACTAAATATTGCGGATGGTCGCCATGGTCTTGAGGTTATTTAAACAATTGAACGAAGTTAGATGTTGGTGCATTAAAATGTGTATAAACATATACTGTACCAAGTTTTATTGCGTTTGGTTGGTTAAATCGCGAGAAACGTCTATTAAAAAGTCGCAATTTCGTTTGGCCGCCATGTTGGTTTTGTAGTTGCCAGGTTTTCATGTGTCACATAGGTGAACTTCTAGTAGTTCCCTTTATCACCGAAAATATTCCAGGGTGATATCGGTAATAGTTTCGGAGATATTGAAAGCTGGTGAAATATTTCGCACAGCCGCCATGTTGGATTGGTGAGACGTAACAAAATTGGAAGGGCACGGTCGGGGACGTCTAGAATAGTGCTATGAACTTACCGAGTATCATTGAAATCGCTCCAGCCATTTAGAAGTTATTAGGGGGGCACACACCATCACACACGCACACACAGACAGACACACGGACAAAAGGTGATCTCATAAGCCTATTGTTTCATAAATGAAAATAGGCTCATAAGACTCTTCAAATTAGACATAATCCTATACCCAGTGCTTCTGTATGGCGTAGAAACATGGACCTTGAAGGAAGGAACTATGGTGGCGCTTGCAAGTAACGCATCCTTTCTATATAAAAAAAAACAAGAAGTTCTGTGAAGAACTATACAGCCTACTTTTCATGCCAATGATTATTCTACAGTATATGAACCTATCTAGAATAATGACGAAATTAAGTTGGTAATATCGAAATATCTAATTAGTTCAAAATATACCTGATATAATGTAGCCTAATAGAGCACTACAGTTGGCAGCCCGGGTGACTGAAGATATTCTTAGTTCCATCTCTTAAGGTACAGAATTTAAAAAAAATTGGTCCAATGGACATTACATGCAGTTTGACACGGGATCTATCAGCACGCGTAAAAGCATGTTGCCAACAATACCATACGTGTGCTGGTCAGAAATAATCTGAAATATTATGATATCTTGTTGTGCCAATTTTGGATGAAATCCATTTGTAAGTATAGAAGTTACATGTATTTTAAAATTGGACATATCAGCAAGCATAGAATCATGTTGGCAGCACTGACTTATATTAATTTCTCCAAATTAATCTAGAATGTCAGGTGCTATACGTGTGCAAAGTGCAAAGCTGTTGGCTTGCATACTTTCTGATATATTGATATTAGGGTAAAAAAAATATGGACAGCATTTATTAACAGTTGGCAGCCTTGATTGCTCTTAACAATACTTATAGTCATATCTGTTATGGTACACATAGCATATACGAAATTTGGTTGAAATCCAATTGATAGTATAGAAATTACATGTATTTAAAAATTGGTACTATCAGCAGGCTTATAATCATGTTGGTAGAACTGACGTATATAAGTTACTCCAAATTAATCTAAAATGTCAGAATATACGTGTGCATAGTTTAAAGCTGTTGGCTTGCATACTTTCTGATATATTGGTATTTGGATAAAAAAATATAGAGAGCAATTATTAACAGTTGGCAGCCCTGTTGGCTCTTAAGAATACGCTCATTCATATCTGTTTACGTACAGATATTACATACAAAATTTGGTTGAAATCCAATTGATAGTGTAGAAGTTATATGCATTTAAACATTGGACCTATCAGAAGGCTTAAAATTATTTTGGCAACACTGTCATGGTTGGCCTCCTGGAAATTAAACTGAAATCGTATTATCTACATGTGTGCCGATTTTGGAATAGCTCCCATGCATACCTTGCAAGATATCCAACATGGAGCTCAAATTTCTAGTGCGTTTTTTCAGCAGTTGGTAGCACTGACATCATTTTCAAATATGGACGTGAGATATTCCGGTGCACATCTTTACTCATACTAAATTTGGTTTTGATTGCTGCAGCCATTTAGGAGTTGAAAGGGGGGGACACACACACAGCCAGCCAGACAGACAGACACACATTTTCCCGGATCGATCTCATAAGTCTACTTTTTCCTCATTTTTGCAAAATGTGAAAAGTAGGCTAATTAATACTGAAATTACCTGAATGAATAGTCGGGAGAATATCTGGAGGAGATGTAGTATTAGATGTTCACTCATCCGCTGTCATAGACCCACCCAGCCTTCCCAGATAGGGTCACGACTTTTATAGTTGAAATTGTGGCTCTGAGAGCCATCTTTCTTAAGGAATCAGTAATGCCAACCCCACGCATTCGGTACTATATCGCATCCAGCAGACCAATATTTTCGTCCAGACCAATAGTGGTTTAGTAGTGCGGCCCTGTGGGCCGCGTTAGCTAATATATAACACCCCTGGTTTTTGTCACGCACAGTGGGGTAGTCACGCATCAATAATCATGATCCAGGCCAATGATTTTGCCTTTTATTTCATTATTCACGTGTCGGACATGTTAGCAACGTGTCACGTGGGGTATGACGTACTGTCCGACGTCAATGTAACATGGCGGCCTTAGTGAAATGAACACGATTTAAAATGCTTTATTTACGTTAAAAAAAAGACAATTATTTCCGGTGCAGCAGTGGCAATTAAATTGAAATCAACTCTTAACGACTCCCAGAAAGGTATGTGAATCATAAGTGATATATTTTCAATAATCTATCTTGTGAAAAGTTACGAAAAGGGAGGATGCGTTACTTGCAAGTTTAAATGAAACTATAAGGTGCGTTCAAAAAGTAACGAGCCGGAGGCATAATTACAGAAACCAGTACCTGTATGTTAGAAGTATTGGCCCTGGCTGTTGAGGCACTTGTCCACTGTGACACGAGGGTATAATGGCTGTCTCATAAAAAACCCTGGGCTGCGATGTGAACCAGTTCCGCACGTACAGCTGGACGTCGCCTCCGAGGTGAATCGTTGGCCCCGCAGAACCCTTTTCAGGGGACCAAACACGGCGTAATCACAGGGAGAGAGGTCTGGACTGTATGGAGGGTGGCCGAGAACCTCCCATTTGAATTTCTGCAGGAGTGTCGCGACTGTGTTGGCCGTATGAGGTCGTGCATTGTCGTTGAGCGACCACGGCGGCTATGGTGTTCACTGTCACTCGGCGGTCCTGGGTAATGAGTGCATCAACCAGCTGGACGTTGTCATCGGTAATGCAGGGGGGTGCCCTAGACCGGGCATCATCGGCTAACGACACCCGTCCTACCCTGAAGCGCTTGTGCCACGCCTTGACCCTTGCAAGGGACATGCAGTGATCGCCGTACACTTGTGACATTCGGCGATGAATGTCCGTTCCCCCTACTCCTTCCGCAGTCAGAAACCGAACAATACCTCTTTGCTCTTCGGTTGACGCCTCCATGTCACTGTTTGCAATGTGACTGGCAGCGTTGGACGATTGATGCATGCTGCTGCTCGCTTTGTATCGTCAGGTGACGTGCACGCGTGCCCTCTAGCGACTGACTGTGACCTTCCACGCTCTGGTCTGAACCACACCTCGTTACACAAGCCACGATAAGCTGATGTCGTCACCGGTTTGCGCATTCCAGCCTCCGGCTCGTTACTTTGTGAACGCATGTTATATTTCAAAATTCCACGCGTATGAATTAGAAGGATTCTCAAGATACCATGGACTCTTAAGATTACCAACCAAGAAGTATCACGAAGGATGAATATAACCCAAGAAATAGTTAATATTGTTAAATGCCGTAAGTTTCAATACCTGGGTCACATAATGAGGAACAGAGGCAGATACGAACTACTGCAATGCATTTTGCATGGCAAAATAGAAGGAAAACGAGCCCCAGGACAAAGATGAATTTCCTGGCTTGCCAACCACAGAATATGGTGCGGAAAAACATCCGCCGAATTGTTCCGAATAAAGACACCATAGCCAGAATGATCGCCAACGTTCGAAGCGGACAGGCACCCTGAGAAGAAGAGAAGAAGTCTTCATAAAAGCAGTTATCTACAGTGTTGAAATGTTTTTAGATTAAGAATCATTTAATCAATCACCCTCGTAACACCACCCGCTACTTCAATTCTCATAGCAAGCAGCACCATTGCTCACCTGGTATCTGATACAATATCGATTATGCAGCATGAGACGGTCTTGTCATATCGATCGTGTACTATTCGATTAGCGTTGGGGGAAGCTAGCTTGTTATGGTGATGTAATTGAAATGGCGGCATCAGCGTAATCTCACTTGTGGTTACTGAGAACTGTAATGGGTAAATACTGTATAAACAGGGCCACACACTCATTTGAAACTAGAATAATAATGCCGATAAACGGTTCCTCGAAGATCTGCAGTAAAAAGAGCACGACAGCAAAGATTCGTCAAAACTTCCCATGATATTCATTTGAATTTTAGGAAGGGAGAAAGAATGGAAGGACGGAATGACTGAAGAAAGAACTTCAGAGCTGAAGGAAGGAAGGAAGGACTGAAGAGCTGAAAGAAGGACTGAAGGGCTGTAGGAAGGACTGAAGGGCTGAAGGATGGATTGAAGGAAGGAAGGACAGAATGAAGGAAGGACTGAAGTAAGGAAGGACTGACGGAAGGAAGGACTGAAGGAAGGAAGGACTGAAGGAAGGAAGGAAGGACAGAATGAAGGAAGGACTGAAGGAGGGAAGGACTTAATAAAGGAAGGACTTAATGAAGGAAGGACTTAATGAAGGAAGGACTGAAGGAAGGAAGGAAGGACAGAATGAAGGAAGGACTGAAGGAAGGAAGGACTGAAGGAAGGACTGAAGGAAGGAAGGACTGAAGGAAGAAAGGACAGAATGAAGGAAGGACAGAATGAAGGAAGGACAGAATGAAGAAAGGACTGAAGGAAGGAAGGACTGAAGCAAGGAAGGAGTGAATGAAGGAAGGACAGAATGAAGGAAGGGCAGAATGAAGGAAGGACAGAATGAAGGAAGGACAGAATGAAGGAAGGACTGAAGGAAGAAAGGACAGAATGAAGAAAGGACTGAAGGAAGGAAGGAAGGACTGAAGCAAGGATGGAAGTACTGAAGGAAGGAAGGACTGAAGGAATGATGGAAGGACTGAAGGGAGGAAGGACTGAAGCAAGGATGGAAGGACTGAAGGAAGGAAGGATTGAAGGAAGGACTGAAGGAAGGACTAAAGCAAGGAAGGACTGAAGGAAGGATGGAAGGAAGGATGGAATGAAGGAAGGACTGAAGGAAGGAAGGACTGAAGGAAGGAAGGATGGAATGAAGGGAGGACTGAAGGAAGGAAGGACTGAAGCAAGGATGGAAGGACTGAAGGAAGGAAGGACTGAAGGAAGGTAGGATTGAAGCAAGGATGGAAGGACTGAAGGAAGGAAGGACTGAAGCAAGGATGGAAGGACTGAAGGAGGGAAGGAAGGAAGGAAGGAAGGAAGGATTGAAGGAAGGACTGAAGGAAGGACTAAAGCAAGGAAGGATTGAAGGAAGGAAGGATGGAATGAAGGAAGGACTGAAGGAAGGAAGGACTGAAGGAAGGAAGGATGGAATGAAGGAAGGACTGAAGGAAGGAAGGAAGGACTGAAGCAAGGATGGAAGGACTGAAGGAAGGAAGGATGGAATGAAGGAAGGACTGAAGGAAGAAAGGAAGGAAGGAAGGGACTGAAGGAAGGTAGGACTGATGGAAGCTAAAGAATATGCTTTACTTGGCTTTAAATGCCACGATCCTGAACCAGGCAGCTCGAACTGACAATAAACACAGTGGGAGGCAGCAGTTTTTATGCCGGAGAATGATGGGTTATCTGAAGGTCAGCACATTATATGGATAGCAGCCGGGCTAAGTGTATTGATAGCACTGTGCTGTTATGGGCGTATCCTACCGCTATCGACAGACCCACTGTCTGTGGCGCGGATGTCAACATTGAATAGTGCTCTTCCAATCCAGGTCTCAGAGATTTTAACATCTAGATCATTGGTGATATTGAAAAGAAATATTGTTTAGGATCTGGGCAGGAAGTGGTCGTGGCCTTAATTTGGTTACCATTTTGGCAAAACTAACCATGCTATTAATTCGAATTATAATTTATGCTATATGAAGCCGAGCTGTGGACTCCAGAGAGAGCCTTCCCTACAGAACGGTGCCTCTGATGCGCTGCCTGACGGTCTGGGCTCTGTGCATTGCAGCCTGCTTAGCTGCAGCGTAGCGCCCAACTAGTTCCACTCAATTACATTTTTAGTCTATTTTCAATCTTGAAAATATAGGCTTATGAGATCACCAATTGTCCGTGTGTCTGTGTGTGATGGTATGTGTGTCCCACTCTTAACTTCTAAACGGCTGGAGCGATTTCAAGGAAACTCGGTAATTTCATAGCACTATTCCGGAAGACCCCGACCGTGCCCTTCCAATTTTGTTACGTCTCACCAATCCAACATGGCGGCTGTGCGAAATATTTCACCAGCATTCAATACCAAAACTATTACCGATATCACCCTGGATTTTTTTTACGGTGATAAAGGGAACTACTAGAAGTTTATCTATGTAACTTTTGAAAAACTGGTAACTACAAAACCAACATGGCGGCCAAGTGAAGTTGCGACTTTTAAATAGACGTTTCTCGCGATTTAACCAACCAAACACAATGAAACTTGGTTCAGTATATGTTTATACACATTGTAATGCATCGACATCTAACTTCGTTCAATTGTTTACATAACCACAAGATTGCGGCTGCGCGAAATATTTCACTGGCATTCTATATCTCTGAAACTATTAGCTGTATCACCCTGAAATTTTGTACGAAGATAAAGGGCACTACTGGAAGTTCATCTATAAGACTTTCAAAAACCGGTTAACTACAAAACGAACATGAGGTCAAAGCGAATTTGAAAATTTTAAATAGACCTTTCTCGCGATTTAATGTTCCAAACGCAATGAAACTTGGTACAGGAAATGTTTATACACATTGTAATGCACTGGTATCAAATTTAGTTCAATTGTTTACATAATCTCAAGATGGTGGGTGTGCGAATTTTAAAATAAATTTTTATTCCTTTTGCCATAATCATGTGATCGAAGTGAAAGTTTGAATAATGAACCTACGCAATAATTTTCCTTTAATGGTACATGACTCTATGGCCTATACATATAACAATCCAACATGGCGAACATCGAAATATTTTGACGGTTCTCAATATCTACGAATCTGTTACAGCAATCTAACTGATTTTTTTAATGTTCATAGGGGCTATGAACATAAGTTCACCTATAGGTTTTCAATAACCAGGTGATGACAAATCCAACATGGCTGCGACGCGAAGTATAAATATTCACATGGACGTTTCGCGCAATTTAACCATCCGAGTGCAGTGACACTTGGTACAGTAAATACTTATACAAATGTTAATCCACTGGCATCTAATTTATTTCAATTGTTTCCCTAACCACAGGATGGCAACTGTGCGAAATTTTATAGTCTCGTTCTTACTCCTTGTGTCCTAATCATGCAATTGAAAGTTGAATACTACACGTACACAATAATCTTCATGTAACAGTACATAACGCTAAGACCTACATATTATATAAAAATCCAACATGGCGACCATCCGCAATATTCAGTCGGTTCTCAATATCTACGAATCTATTACAGCAATCAAACTGAAATGCTGTATGCTGATAGAGGCAATTAACATAAGTAGGATATATGAAAATAGGCTGTATAGTTCTTCACGGAACTACTTGTTGTTTTCTTGAATAATACAGGAAGATTTCCAGTATTAAGGATAACTGAATAAGAAGTTAGTGTATGTATGTCTACCCCTTATTATTCCCGTTTTCCTACGGGGTCGGGGATGAAATGCGATGGAAGTCTTTGTGGCGATGGTTTTTACGGCCGGATGCCCTTCCTGACGCCAACCTCATGAGAGGAGTTAATGCGAGATGAAATGAATGATGGTGAATGAAACTGGGCAAGGATGTGGAAGGAAGCGGCCGTGGCCTGTCAGAAGGTACCGTCCCAGCATTTGCCTGGTGTTGAAAATGGGAAACCACGGAAAACCATTTCAAGGACGGCCGACGGTGGGGCTCGAACCCACGCGTCTACTGAGTCAGCAGAGAGCTTAGCCCCATGACATAATGCTGCGCTTTAGCCAGCGTAGCCACTAAGAAGTTAGTAAGATATTTACTTGTAGCTGGTCCACAGCGAGCGAGGAATTCCGTCGAATCCAGCTGCTTTCCCAAGTTTCATGTTTGTGATGGCGTCTCCGACTTCCTCTCCAGTCGTAGACACACGTAGCTCACCGCTGCGGAGAGACTATGCGGACGCTCTGTATTTACATTTCGACATCGCCAAACATAAATATTAAATTAAACAATAAAAAACATAAATATACAAATTAAAATAAAACACACTAAAAATAAAATACAATTAAGATTATAAAAATAAAATGTTAAAATTAAAAACAAGAAGTTCCGTGAAGAACTATACAGCCTACTTTTCATGCCAATGATTATTCTAGAGTATATGAACCTATCTAGAATAATGACGAAATTAAGTTGGTAATATCGAAATATCTAATTAGTTCAAAATATACCTAGCATAATGTAGCCTAATAGAGCACTACAGTTGGCAGCCCTGGTGACTGATTATATTCTTAGTTCCATTTCTTAAGGTACAGAATACAAAATTTGGTTGAAGTCCAATGGACGTTACATGCAGTTAGACACTGGATCTATCAGCACGCGTAAAAGCATGTTGCCAACATTGTCATGCGTGTGCTGGTCAGAAATAATCTGAAATATTATGATATCTTGTTGTGTCAATTTTGGATGAAATCCATTTGTTACTATAAAAGTTACATGTATTTTAAAAATGGACATATCAGCAGTCAGGCATGTTGGCAGCACTGCCTTGTATTAATTACTCCAAATTAATCTAGAATGTCAGGTGCTATACGTGTGCAAAGTATAGAGCTGTCGGCTTGCATACTTTCTGATATATTGATATTAGGGTAAAAAATATATAGACAACATTTATTAACAGTTGGCAGCCCTGATTGCTCGTAACAATACGTATAGTCATATCTGTTATGGTACACATAGCACATACGAAATTTGGTTGAAATCCAACTGATAGTAAATAAGTTACATGTATTTAAAAATTGGTCCTATCAGCAGGCTTATAATCATGTTGGTAGAACTGACGTATATAAGTTACTCCAAATTAATCTAAAATGTCAGAATATACGTGTGGATAGTTTAAAGCTGTTGGCTTGCATACTTTCTGATATATTGGTATTTGGATAAAAAAATAGAGAGAGCAATTATTAACAGTTTGCAGCCCTGGTGGCTCTTAAGAATACGCTCAGTCATATCTGTTTATGTACAGATATTACATACAAAATTTGGTTGAAATCCAATTGATAGTGTAGACGTTATATGCATTTAAACATTAGACTTATCAGAAGGCTTAAAATTATTTTGGCAACACTGTCCTGGTTGGCCTCCTGGAAATTAAAGTAAAATAGTCTTATCTACATGTGTGCCAATTTTGGAATAGCTCCCATGCATACCTTGCAAGATATCCAACATGGAGCTCAAATTTCTAGTGCGTTTTTTCAGCAGTTGGTAGCACTGATATCATTTTCAAATATGGACGTGAGATATTCCAGTGCACATCTTTACTCATACTAAATTTGGTTTTGATTGCTGCAGCCGTTTAGGAGTTGATAGGGGGGGGGGGGGGGACACACACACAGCCAGACAGACAGACACACATTTTCCCGGATCGATCTCATAAGTCTACTTTTTCCTCAATTTTGCAAAATGTGAAAAGTAGGCTAGTAATACATAAATAGATAATTTTTAAAATTTTAAAATTAAAGTAAAAACAAGATGTTCAGTAAAGAACATATAGCCTACTTTCTCCTAAATGCATGGGTATTGTTATAACTCTTTGCCATTTTCAAAGAGTATAATTGAATGTCGGTTGTAGTCGTTTGTTGAAATACAACGTGCTATACGGATATTAAACATGAATATGAGGTGCCCTTTGCTAGTGCTACCTCTGTAAAAAAAAATCATTCAATTTGGTTTCACCGTGTTGGAATTGATATGGGGACTCGATTTGCACACATACATGGCCGCTATCTGCAAACTATTGGACTGATGACCTTGTAGTTCAGTCAAAAGATGTTTCCCACAAAAAGGTATGTTGTTGCAAAATTTGGTAGGGATCAGATGATTAGGTTGGTCGTAATTTGATTTAACTTTTCTTCATTTGCGTGGCCGCCATTCCGTTTCCGTCAAGATGGCGTCGATATAAAACATGACCCTGAGGTGCCCTTTGCAAGTGCTACCTCTGTACCAAATTTCGTTCAATTCGGTTTTACCGTGTTTGAATTGATAGGGGGAATCGACTTGCACACATACATGGCCACCATATGCAAACGTTTGGACTGACGACCTTGTAGCTTTGTCAAAGAACGCTTCATACATAAAGGTATGTTGTTGCAAAATTCGGTAGAGATCAGATGATTAGGTTGGTCGTAATTTGATTTAAGCTTTTTACATTTGGGTGGCCACCATTACGTTTCCGTCAAGATAGTAGCGATATAAAACATGACACTGAGGTGCCCTTTCCTAGTGCTACCTCTGCACCAAATTTCGTTCAATTAGGCTTCACCGAGTTTGAAAAGATAGGGGGAATCGATTTGCACACCTACATGTCCGCCATCCGCAATTATTGTGCTGATGACCTTGTAGTTTGGTCGAAGGATTCTTTATACATAAAGGTATAATTTTGCAAAATTTGGTAGGGATCAAATGATTAGGTTGGTCGTAATTTGATTCAAGCTTTTAACATTTGGGTGGCAGCCATTACGTTTCCGTCAAGATGGCGGCGATATAAAACATGGCACTGAGGTGTCCTTGCTAGTTCTACCTCTGTACCAAATTTCGTTAAATTCTGTTTCACCGTGTTCGAATTGATGCGGGGGGGGGGGGGGGAGGGACAGACATTTAGAGTACACACACTCACACACACGCACACACACACACAGACTCACACACAGGCAGACACACAATTTTTGGCCCTGTGAAGATCTCATAAGTCTACTTTCATTTTTTGCAAAAATCGAAAGTAGGCTAATAAACCATAAATAGATAATTTTTAAAATTTTAAAACTAAAGTAAAAATTGGGGGGGAAAATATTCTGCCCAAACTGACAAATCTAATATTGGCAGGTGTTGTATGTCCTCGCTATTCGCTACATTTTATGTGCATAAACATTCAGGGCCTAGTCATCAGACGACAACAACAACAATCCACTGAGCTAAGCAGATCAACCCATTGTTACTTTCTCTCGTGTTAAGAATGGATGTTGCAACTTGAGGTCGCGCGCGGGTTTCCTTGTTCCTCTTCCTCAGTGTTCGCCAAAACCATTTCCTTAATGCAGGTTAAGTTGCGAAACAAGCGTGCCTGTGGCCACAGCTGCAGTTCCTTCCTCGCCCCACGGACTGGCAAGTCAGTAGTCACACACTTGGCCTGGACAATGGATTTATGAAACCCTAGAGTTCTTTTAATTATGATGGTTTCCCTTTATTCATCCTTTATTTTTTTCAAACTAGCACTAAAATTCCTTTAATTTCTCTGGCTTTAAATAAATGTCGTTTGAATTATTTGACACTGAATGAAATGTTGTTTGAATTCAAGGACAATGAATGAAATGCCGTATGTATTCAAGGACACTGAATGAAATGTCGTTTGTATTCAGGGACGCTAAATAAAACGTCGTTTGTATTCAAGGACATTGCATGAAATGTCGTTTGAATTCTTGGACACTGAATGGAATGTCGTTTGTATTTAAGGACATTGAATGAAATGTCGTTTGTATTCAATGACACTGAATGAAATGTCGTTTGTATTTAAGGACACTGAAAAGAATGTCGTTTGTATTCAAGGGCACTGAATTAAATGTCCTTGGAATTCATGGACACTGAATGAAATGTCGTTTGAATTCAAGGACACTGATTGAAATGTCGTTTGTATTCAAGAACACTGAAGGGAATGTCGTTTGTATTCAACGACATTGAATGAAATGTCGTTTGACTTCAAGGACACTGATTGAAATGCCGTTTGACTTTAAGGACACTGAATGACATGTCGTTTGTATTCAAGAACACTGAATGGAATGTCGTTTGTATTCAACAACACTGATTGAAATGCCGTTTGACTTCAAGGACACTGATTGAAATGCCGTTTGACTTTAAGGACAATGAATGAAATGTCGTTTGTATTCAAGAACACTGAATGAAATGTCGTTTGTATTCAACGACACTGATTGAAATGTCGTTTGACTTCAAGCACACTGAATGAAATGCCGTTTGACTTCAAGGACACTGAATGAAATTCCGTTTGACTTCAAGGACACTGAATGGAATGTCGTTTGTATTCAACGACACTGATTGAAATGTCGTTTGTATTCAAGAACACTGAATGAAATGTCGTTTGTATTCAACGACACTGATTGAAATGTCGTTTGACTTCAAGGACACTGATTGAAATGCCGTTTGACTTCAAAGACACTGAATGAAATGTCGTTTGTATTCTCAGTTTCTGAATGTAACACTGTATGAATTCTCAGACTGTGAATAACTTAAATGCGTTGACGCCAACTTTATTTGTTGTTGTAGCAGTGCACGTTAAATCTCTTACCAGGATCGTGGTGGGGAGCTGCAGCTAGAACAAAGATCGGAGGTTCGAATCCCAAGCTGACAGTGGCTATTTAGAGTGTAATTTTCCCCCAATCTTTTTCACCCGTCCCTCGAGCCAAAGTTAGGGATTGTGCTTTGTTTTAAGTCCTGGGACATCTACCCCATCCCAAACTACTGCAGTTACCACATAAACATAGGTTATCAGACAAATTGAACACACACCCAAGTACACAAGGCTGATGACCAAAAATATCCCAAGCTCCTAAACCGAATTAAGAGCGTAGTGACTAGCCTTCTTTCCTATAATTTATATTCGTTCCTTCAGTTATTCCATCCTTCCTTCAGTCCTTCCTTCCTTCAGTCCTTCCTTCCTTCAGTTATTCCATCCTTCCTTCAGTCCTTCCTTCCTTCAGTCCTTCCTTCCTTCTGTCCTTCCTTCCTTCAGTCCTTCCTTCCTTCCTTCCTTCCTTCCTTCAGTCCTTCCTTCCTTCAGTTATTCCATCCTTCCTTCAGTCCTTCCTTCCTTCCTTCAGTCCTTCCTTCCTTCAGTCCTTCCTTCAGCCTTTCCTTCCTTCAGTCCTTCCTTCCTTCAGTCCTTCCTTCATTCAGTCTTTCCTTCCTTCAGGCCTTCCTTCCTTCAGTCCTTCCTTCCTTCAGTTATTCCTTCAGTCTTTCCTCCTTCAGTCCTTCCTTCCTCCCTTCCTTCAGTCCTTCCTTCCTTCAGTTATTCCATCCTTCCTTCAGTCCTTCCTTCAGTTATTCCATCCTTCCTTCAGTCCTTCCTTTCTTCAGTCCTTCCTTCAGTTATTCCATCCTTCCTTCAGTCCTTCCTTCCTTCCTTCAGTTATTCCTTCCTTCCTTCAGTCCTTCCTTCCTTCAGTTATTCCATCCTTACTTCAGTCCTTCCTTCCTTCTGTCCTTCCTTCCTTCAGTCCTTCCTTCCTTCCTTCAGTCCTTCCTTCCTTCAGTCCTTCCTTCAGTCCTTCCTTCCTTCAGTCCTTCCTTCCTTCAGTTATTCCTTCCTTCCTTCAGTCCTTCCTTCCTTCAGTTATTCCATCCTTCCTTCAGTCCTTCCTTCCTTCCTTCAGTCTTTCCTTCCTTCAGTCTTTCCTTCCTTCAGTCCTTCCTTCCTTCAGTCCTTCCTTCAGTTATTCCTTCAGTTATTCCTTCCTTCCTTCTGTCCTTCCTTCCTTCAGGTATTCCATCCTTCCTTCAGTCCTTCCTTCAGTTATTCAATCCTTCCTTCAGTTATTCCTTCCTTCCTTCCTTCAGTCCTTCCTTCTTTCAGTTATTCCATCCTTCCTTCAGTCCGTCCTTCCTTCAGTTATTCCTTCCGTCCTTCAGTCCTTCCTTCCTTCAGTCTTTCCTTCCTTCAGTCCTTCCTTCCTTCAGTCCTTCCTTCCTTCCTTCCTTCCTTCCTTCAGTCCTTCCTTCCTTCAGTCCTTCCTTCCTTCAGTTATTCCTTCCTTCCTTCCTTCCTTCCTTCAGTCCTTCCTTCCTTCCTTCCTTCAGTCCTTCCTTCCTTCCTTCAGTCCTTCCTTCCTTCAGTTATTCCTTCAGTTATTCCTTCCTTTCTTCAGTCCATCCTTCCTTCAGTCCTTCCTTCAGTCCATCCTTCCTTCAGTCCTTCCTTCTTTCAGTCCTTCCTTCAGTTATTCCTTCAGTCTTTCCTTCCTTCAGTCCTTCCTTCCTTCAGTTATTCCTTCCTTCCTTCCTTCCTTCAGTCCTTCCTTCCTACCTTCAGTCTTTTCTTCCTTCAGTCCTTCCTTCCTTCAGTTATTCCATCCTTCCTTCAGTCCTTCCTTCCTTCAGTCCTTCCTTCCTTCAGTCCTTCCTTCCTTCCTTCAGTCTTTCCTTCCTTCAGTCCTTCCTTCAGTTATTCCATCCTTCCTTCAGTCTTTCCTTCCTTCAGTCTTTCCTTCCTTCAGTTATTCCATCCTTCCTTCAGTCCTTCCTTCCTTCCTTCAGTCCTTCCTACCTTCAGTCTTTCCTTCCTTCAGTCCTTCCTTCTTTCATTTATTCCATCCTTCCTTCAGTCCTTCCTTGCTCCAGTCCTTTCTTCTTTCCTTCAGTTACTCCTCCCCTCCTTCCTTCCTTCCTTCAGTCCCACCTTCCTTCCGGATTCGATTCATGGCTCTGCCAAGAATTGTAATTCTAGTGTGAGGTCTGGAACGGGCTACAGCCAGCCTCGTGGGGCAAAATAGGAGAGGTGGATTTGGTTTTCGTCAGTTTAAGGGGACTCATAGCATCTAATGTCCAAGAGTTATATTTTGCAGTAAGTTTACGATGAATGCATTTCAAGAAAGAATCTAATCCATTCTTTATGGTACTATTCCACACAAAAAAAACAACATGAAAACTCTCACATTTACTGTTCGAATTCCATGAAACTTTGCAAATCCATTACTTTATACAGTTTTTTTTAAATAGGGTATGTTGTTTGAGTAATCATTCTTTTAACTGGTTTGATACAGCTCTCCATGTCTCCCTGTCCTGTGCTAATCGTTTCATCACTACATAACTACCACACCTTACATCTGAGGCAATCTGTTTAGCCTTGTTCCATCACTACAGTTCTTGTCATCAGCCCTTCCTTCCTTAACTATGTTTGCTAATCCTGGATGTCTTAGTAAGTGTCCTACCAACCTATCTCTTCTGTTCACTAGCAGTCACCATAAATATCTCTCCTCGCCCCTCGTCTTAATACCACTTCATTTGTTACTCTATCTGACCTTCATCATTCTCCTGTAACACCACATTTAAAACGCCTCTATTCTCCTCTCTTCTGCTTCACCAACAGTCAAGTTTCACTTCCATAGAACCCACGCTCCAGACAAAAACTTTCAAAAATGAATTTCTAATACCTAAATCTACATTTGATGCCAAAAGATTAATTTTCTGTAGAAATACTTTCCTTGCGAGAGCCAACCTACTGCTCGGGTCCAAGCTCTGTGAACTTGCTGAGTGAGGGGAAAGAGCAGGGAAGAGTCAAGCGAGTAGAGAAGCGTCTGTCAACAGCCCGCAGTGATATCTGATATTCCTTTCTATTCCAATACTGCTAACATAGGGTCGTTGCTCAAACCACTGTGGTGTAGCAAATGAGTGAGTGAGTCACCGACCAATGTATTTGGTTCTGTTACTACGCACGGACCGAGAACACTCATCACTCGTCAACACATCTCCTAGTCCGCGATGCACAATCCTCTCAGGTTCACGCAGCTTAGACCCGAGCAGTACTTTTCACGTCCCTTAAAATCTCTGAGACCTGGATTGGAAGAGCAACATTCAATGTTGAAATCCGACGCCACGGACAGTGGTCTGTCGATAGCGGCAGGATACGCCCATAACCCAGCACAGTTTTCAATATCACTTTTAGCACGGCTACTATCTATGCAATGTAATCCGCGGCGTGCTGACCTTCAGATAACCCATCATTCTCCGCCATTAAAATTGCTGCCTCCCACTGTGTTTATTGTCAGTTCGAGCTGCCTGGTTCAGGATCGTGGCATTTAAAGCCACGGAAAGCATATTCATATTCTCTATCTACCTTCCTTCCTGCCTGCCTTCAGTCCTTGTTTTCTTTCCCATCCACCTTCCTTTTCTTCTTTCCCAGTGTTCTTTCTTTCCTTCTTGTCTTCTTTGCTTTCAACCTTCCTTGTCTTAATTCCCATCCACCTTCCTTTTCTTCTTTCCCAGTGTTCTTTCTTTCCTTCTTGTCTTCTTTCCCATCCACCTTCCTTTCTCCTTCCTTTTCTTGTGTTCTTTCCTTTGTGTCTTCCTTGTCTTCTTTCCCATACACATTCCTTTCTCTACTTGTGTTCTTTCTTTCCTTCTTGTCTTCCTTATCTTCTTTCCCATCCATCTAACCTTCTCCTTCCTTTCCTTGTGTTCTTTCTTTCCTTCTTGTCTTCCTTGTCTTCTTTTCCATGCACCTTCTTTTCTCCTTCCTTTCCTTGTGTTCTCTCTTTCCTTCTTGTCTTCCTGGTCTTCTTTCCCATCCACCTTCGTTGTCTTCTTTCCCATCCCTCCTTATTTATTTATTTATTTATTTATTTATTTATTTCCTATTTCTTTCCTTTCCTTGTGTTCTTTCTTTCATTCCCTGTCTTCTTTCCCACCGTCCTTCCTATTCTATTTTCTATCTTTCCTTCCTTCCTTCCTTGTTCTCACACGTTAGGGAGGGGCGGCTGTTGTGCTGACGTGTTGAGGGAGGCTCTCTATGGAATTTCACTGCGATACACACACACACACACACACGCACACTGTCTGTGATCTTCCAAGCGATTCAGCAAGAATGTTTAATGCCTTATTCAAAGGAAATGCTCTTGTAATAAACTACATCAATTTAACGCAATACACTCTCGTGTTTGCACTGCCTCAATTCCTCCAGCACATTTGGCATGCCTCTGATCCAATACAACTTTTGGGATTATCGAGAAGTAATGTAGTTTAAAGTAGGCTATGTTAACTTGTGATCTATCAACTTGAACTATAACAACTATAAAACTACTTCAAACCAACTGAGCAATAATATCTGTAAATAAGATAGACACATTACACAAGTTTGTACCAATCTAAATATTGTATATATATATATATATATATATATATATATATATATATATATTTGTACAGACTCATTATGTATGTGCGCCCCGATGAACACGGCAAGCCTAACCGGCTTTGGCAGGCGCAGATCACGGGTGCGCGTACATGGTTCAGCCGACGTTGGCGCGTTCCTCTGACTTATATCGTTAGTTCACACGTGGTTTGTTATTCAAATGGACGTGTATCTGCAAAGCTTAGACGTTAGTATTGCACGTTTAGTGAGTATTGTGATTACTGTGATTGTTGGTCATGCCTAGACACCAATTCAAAATTGCGTGAACGTGTGTATTTATCCATAATTTGTATATGAAAAGCAGAAAATCTTGTTCTGAAACGAGACGAAAATTTCGAATCAAGTTTCCAGGAAGACCTGTGCCTAATACAAGTACAATTAGCAGGCTCGCTAAACTATTCAAGGAAACAGGCTCCGTAAATAATAAGAGTTATCAGAAGATGGCAGGTGTGTGTTACAGGAGATGGTTGGTTGGTTCCTTAGTTTATTGGCTGCGACAACGCGGTCATGTAGCCCCATGTATTTTGGGTGTGTGTTTAGAATCTGCCTGATAACCGGTGTTAATTGTGATGGCTGTATTAGTGTGTGTTATCTGTTTTCAATTCAAGTAAGGACTGTAGACATTGAATTTTTATAAGTAGTTCCATTTTTTTCCCGCCAAACGCCACCATCAACGACTACTAGTCCAGAACTAGGTTACCGGATGCCACTGCAGTCGGATCCTGGCGACGAACGTTGGAAACTAAGAGCGTCAGTCAAATGTTTAACCTATACTTCAGCTTCGCATAGGAGTTTATATTGGAAGGTTCATTAACATGCCATAAATCTATGACACGGGACCGCCGGCTTTACTTCCCCTTCGAAGGAAGGCATACTGAAGGATTTTAACGCTCTTAAAAAATCCGACGAATTTGGCCGGGTTTGAATCACTATCTTGGGTACAGCAGTTCAGCATGCTACCAACTACGCCACCGAAGCCACTTTGTTACAAGAGAGGGAGGACATTTTTAGCATCTCCTCTGATCGCTGTAAGTAGCCTACACATTATTGAACATGTTCGGTAAAAGTATGAAAGTGCGCGCCACCACCGGCTGAACCGAGTACGCGCGCCCGCGATCTGCGCCAATCACAGCCGGCTTAGCTTGCCGTGTTTATCGGGGAGCACATAGATAATGACCCTGCTGAAAAGTGTTATTTTGTGACATCTCAATCTCATGTAAAATTCCCTTCAGGTTAAAGTGCAACACGCAGTGCGCCGGTCATCACACGACCTCTGTGAGGTTTCGTCCTATAGAGAGGGACCTCTACAGTCTTCGACGATAATCCAATGGTTGTGTGAATGAAGAAACTGCCGAGCAGTTGAGCCGAGAGTTTTATTTGATTCTGGTCGCTGGTAAAACGATGTTGGAATATGTTATTTCTGAGGCGGGAAGTAGAACACTTTTGTTACTTAGGAAGCAAAATAACCAGTGATAGACAAGGCAAAGAGAATATAAAAAGTAGGTTGGCTCAGGCAAGGAAAGCATCTCTACAAAAAAGGAATCGGTTGACATCGAATATACATATAGATTTAGATATTAGGAAGTCATTATTGAAAGCCTTTGTCTTGAGTGTGGCGCTCTATGGAAGTGAAACTTGGGCTATTGGTGCAGCAGAAAAGAGGAGAATTGAAGCGTTTGAAATGTGGTGTTACAAGAGAATGATGAAGATCAAATGGGTAGATAGGGTTACAAACGAAGAGGTATTAAGACGAATGGGAGAGGAGAGATGTTTCTGGCGAATGCTAATGAAGAGAAGAGATAGGTTGGTAGGACTCATACTAAGACACCCAGGTATAGCAAGCTTAGATATGGAAGGAAGGGTCGAGGACAAGAATTGTAGGGATGGACCAAGGTTAGAATATATTAAACAGATTGTCTCGGATGTGAAGGTGTGGTAGCTATGCAGAGATGAAACGATTAGGTCAGGACAGTGAGGCACGGAGAGCTGAATCAAACCAGTCAAAAGACTGAGGGCTCAAACAACAACAATCTCATGTAATGTATTTCCTTCAGGTTAGAGTGCAACACGCAGTGCCTCTGCCGTTACGTGGCCTCTGTGAAGTTTCGCCCTATAGAGAAGGACCTCCACAGTCTTCCACGATAATCCAATAGTTGTGTGATTGAAGAAACTGCAGAGCAGTTGAGCTGAGAGTTTTATTTGTTTCTGGCCGCTGGTAAAACGATGTTAGAATATTGTATTTCTGAGGCAGGAAACATGTATCTGCTCTTATGGAGATGATATCGAGCGACCGACACACTTGTGGTGATAAATTGAGCGTATGAATGACGTTTTCCCGGAAGTATTGAAACTTCCTGTGCCAAGTATTCACGGTCCTTGTGAGTGAGTGACACGCTTTGTTAAGCCTTGATAATGCTCACAAGATTTGTAGCATGAGTAATTGCTACCGGCGTATTCTATAGCTATAGTGGTAATGAATTGAATTGAATACCTTCTTAGTCTTTTTAGGAATACAGTACCCTCTGTTCCAAATCTCAGATTGCCAAAGATTGGGGTGGGCCTATGTCTAGAGCCCTGCGCTAATAAACAAAATGTTATCCGCATCCGCACAACTGTTATCCGCAACCGCCCCGCATCTACCCCGCATCCACCCCGCAACCGCCCCGCATCTACCCCGCATCCACCCCGCAACCGCCCCGCATCTACCCCGCAACCACCCCGCAACCGCCCCGCATCTACCCCGCATCCACCCCGCAACCGCCCCGCATCTACCCCGCATCCACCCCGCAACCGCCACGCATCTACCCCGCATCTACCCCGCATCCACCCCGCAACCGCCACGCATCTACCCCGCATCCACCCCGCACCCACCCCGCATCTACCCCGCATCCACCCTGCAACCGCCCCGCATCTACCCCGCATCCACCCCGCATCCGCCCCGCATCTACCCCGCATCCACCCCGCAACTGCCCCGCATCTACCCCGCATCCACCCCGCAACCGCCCCGCATCTACCCCGCATCCACCCCGCAACCGCCCCGCATCTACCCCGCATCCACCCCGCAACCGCCCCGCATCTACCCCGCATCCACCCCGCAACCGCCCCGCATCTACCCCGCAACCACCCCGCAACCGCCCCGCATCTACCCCGCATCCACCCCGCAACCGCCCCGCATCTACCCCGCATCCACCCCGCAACCGCCACGCATCTACCCCGCATCTACCCCGCATCCACCCCGCAACCGCCACGCATCTACCCCGCATCCACCCCGCACCCACCCCGCATCTACCCCGCATCCACCCTGCAACCGCCCCGCATCTACCCCGCATCCACCCCGCATCCGCCCCGCATCTACCCCGCATCCAACCCGCAACTGCCCCGCATCTACCCCGCATCCACCCCGCAACCGCCCCGCATCTACCCCGCATCCACCCCGCAACCGCCCCGCATCTACCCCGCATCCACCCCGCAACCGCCCCGCAACCGCCCCGCATCCACCCCGCAACCGCCCCGCATCTACCCCGCATCCACCCCGCAACCGCCCCGCATCCACCCCGCATCCACCCCGCATCTACCCCGCAACCGCCCCGCATCCACCCCGCATCTACCCCGCATCTACCCCGCATCCACCCCGCATCCGCCCCACATCCGCATGACTTCTTTCCCCATTCGTACGTTTGTTATGCGAATCTACTGGCATTACAATAATATGTTTAACTATAGAGCATCCAGCGTTTAGAAAAGACTGTGGGTCTTATGGGCTTTTACTTTTTAACGGACCCCCCCCCCCCTCTACTCTGGTTTTGTTACCTCACCTTTTATCATGAAGGAACTCTGAACTTATATATTTTTCGTCATAATAGCTTCCTACAATTATCTGCCAATTGATTACCTTTGTTATTGCATACAAGTATCGTTTATATTACGTCTTAGTAATTTAAACATTTTTGAGGTTAGCACGCTGGAAAGAAGAGCCTCGTCCAGTGCTGCATGCTCGCCCGGAGTGGAGCAAGTGCTCAGTTCAGCCGGCAACATAAGTTCTGAAGCACTATCCGTCATTGGTTTATTGTTGAGTGACTGTTTTATTTTATTTTCGATCGAATCAGGGCTGCCGACAGTTGGGTTCGAACCCACTATCTCCCGAATGGAAGCTCACAGCTGGGCGACCCTAACCACATGGCTAACTCACTACAATATTACAAATATTAATCTAAACAAAACAACAAGAATAGAATTGAAAGAAACTAAATTATAGCCTAACTAATAACAAAAAAGTGATGATCAACAGTATTGCTGACGTAAAAATTGTTAACATCGTCAGCATACAGTACATCCGAGAAGGAAAGAAGGGTTGTGCTCTCGACATCTGTCAATCAGTAATACGTCATATCGCAACGAAATGAATGTCGTTATTGGTTCTCTTCGCGTACGGTATCCTTAATACTGGTCCAATCCGATTAACACCTGCAAAACTGCTCCTTCCTGTTCGTGTTCTATTTCAGGTAGCTGCTGGGGTTGTGTTGTCTCGCTAACTTATGAATGGACAGTACTCGAGGCGGGTGAACATAACGTATGACGTCAGCGCTACCTCTGCCTAGAGCTAGCAACACTGTCGCCATAAGGCTCCACAGTCTTTTCTAAACGCTGGATGCTCTAACGTCTCGTCTCGGCATGTTGGGTCAAAAACTCTGACTGGACTATTATTTATATTATCATGGAGATGCACGTGCAACAAAATGTTGTCAGACCTAATTTAAGAATGGCGAGAAGCATGAAACACAAATCCCCCTTCCATCCAATCTAAAATCACTTATAAGGGCCGGTGTATTAAAGATGGAGATATGTCTCGCCGACTTTCTTGTAGAACTTTTCATGATGAACAATTCTTGATATTGATATTTTTAACGGTTTGCCCAGCGTAAGCTTAAAAAGTGCACGAATGCCAGTTATTTTTGTCAACATTTTTTACTGATATCGTTACTGGTTGGCTTCCTTTGATCATAAATAAATTATCTTTTACAGAAACCTTCCTCGATATATCCTTTACAGAATGGGGAAAGCCGCATCAAAATCCATCCAATGGTTCTCGAGACTACCCGTGACATCCCAGAATCGGGGACTTTGTTTTATACTAAGTAGAGATCAGATAAAGCATAAACAACTAAAACAACATTTTTAGACATTTGATGAATGCTATACAGCCAGAATTGCAACCCCTTCCTGTTGGGAGTGTTAATTATGCTTAATGACGTAATTTGATGAGATTAGCTTAAATCATCATTAGCCTACTTTAGATTTTTGCAAAAAATGAAAGTAGACTTATGAGATCAACACAGGGCCAAAAATTGTGTGTCTGTCTGTGTGTCTGTGAGTATGTGTATGTCTACTCCGCATGTCTGATCCCCCCTATCAATTCAAACACGGTGAAACCGAATTGAACTAAATTTGGTACAGAGGTAGCACTAGCAAAGGGCACCTCAGCGTCATGTTTTATATCGCCGCCATTTTGACGGAAACGTAATGGCGGCCACCCAAATGTTCAAAGATTAAATCAAATTACGACTAACCTAATCATCTGATCTCTACCACATTTTGCAACAACATACCTTTTTGTGGTAAGCATCTTTTGACTGAACTACAAGGTCATCAGCCCAATAGTTTGCAGATAACGGCCATGTATGTGTGCAAATCGATTCCCACTATCAATTCAAACACGGTGAAACCGAATTGAACGAAATTTGGCATAGACGTAGCACTAGCAAAGGGCACCTCAGCGTCATGTTTTATATCGCCACCATCTTGACGGAAATATGGTTGCCACCCAAATGTTCAAAGCTTACATCAAATTACGAATAACTTAATCATCTGATCTCTACTAAATTTTTCAACAACATACATTTATGTGGGAAGCGTCTTTTGACCAAACTACAAGATCATCAGCCCAATATTCTGCAGATGGCGGCCATGTATGTGTGCAAATCGATTCCCTCTATCAATTCAAACACGGTGAAACCGAATTGAACGAAATTTGGTATAGAGGTGGCACTAGCAAAGGGCACCTCAGTGTCAAGTTTTATATCGCCGCCATCTTGACGGAAACGTAATGGTGGCCAACCAAATGTTCAAAGCTTAAATCAAATTACGACTAACCTAATCATCTGATCTCTACTAAAGTTTGCAACAACATACATTAACTGTGGGAAGCCTTCCTTTGACCATACTACAAGGTCATCAGCCTAATGGTTTGCTGATGGCGACCATGTATGTGTGCAAATTGATTCCCGCTATCAATTCAAACACGGTGAAACCGAATGGAACGAATTTTGGTACAGAGTAAGCACTAGCAAACGGCACCTCAGCGTCATGTTTATATCGCCGCCATCTATACGGAAACGTAATGGCGTCCAACCAAATGTGCAAACGTGGGGGAATGTCCTCGTTCAAGAAACTTGTAGAGGTCAAATCGTAGGTGACGATTGTATTTTCCAGACAACGTAGCGAGAACACCAAACGTATTGCTCATGAAATATAATTTTCCATTAATCAAATTGCTTGTCATATGAAGGAAGGAGCTAGGAAAGAGCGGCAAAACATTTTCTTTCAAAATTATGCTCACGTTAACTCTGCACTGTTTCACGCATAAAATGTGTAGTCATCTATATATATAAAGCACAAAGTTTGTCTGTCTGTTTGTCTGTTTGTCTGTTATGTATACAAATCTACACCGTTTCACCGATCTGAACCAAAATTTGTATACTTACCCTTTGGAACCCTGCGGGTACCCTGTCAACTTTAAATATCGGACAGACCACCCCATTCCCTGCATTTAGGCCCTTTTGCACAAATCTACACCCTTTCACCGATCTGAACCAAAATCTGTATACTTACCCTTTGGAAACCTGCGAGTAACACTGCCCACTTAAATGTGATTCTTAAACACATAAATTCATTACTTTTTACATCTTACAGCCGTTTTCCGGGACATTGATAAAATCAGGCGGGACACCGGGACAAGACCAAAATACCGGGACTGTCCCGGTCAAACCGGGACGTATGGCAAGCCTATTCATAGGGAGGTTAAGGCTGCTTGAGCTTTTAGTTCTCGCAGTCAAGTAGTGCAGTTGCACTGCATATAAAGGGAGGTAGCGCGCAGTTCGTTACTCCAGTGGGGGTCCGGGCGGGGATAGAAAGAGCCCGCCGATGAGCCAGCTTGGTGTCCTAGGCGAAACCCCACACAAGACACGGCACAAACCTAGAATAATTGCAGAGTTTTAACACAATAACAACTTTACTGCAAGACAAAATACCTAATGTTTCTACAATGGCAAACGTACAACTAATTTCACACTAGTTTATTAGTCTTGAATGGTCGTGGGAGCTTCGTGCCTTGTGGGTATGAGGACATCACCAAACTCTCACTAAAAACAGCCATTACGCTATTTCATGCCAAAATATCTCCAGTTATAGCATACGGCATTGAACTAATATGGGAAAGACTAACCCTTACCACCTTGAGAAAATCAAATCGAGATATTTGGAGAGAGCACTTGGAGTAGCGAGAACGACCCAGTCCAGACTGGTATATGAACTGGCAAGGGAACCGTTCTACATCGAGGACCTGAAACTCAAGCTGCTCCTACCTCACACCAAGCAAGTATCTCAATTAATATTGCTGTTGTTGTTGTTGTTGTTGTTTGAGTCTTCAGTCTTTAGACTGGTTTGATGCAGCCCTCCACGCCTCCCCGTCCTGAGCTAATCGTTTCATCTCTACATAGCTACCACACCCTACATCCGAGGCAATCTGTTTAACATATTCTAACCTTGGTCTACCCCTACAGTTCTTGTCCTCGACCCTTCCTTAAATAACTAAGCTTGCTATTCGTGGGTGTCTTAGTATGTGCCCTACCAACCTATATCTTCTCTTCATTAGCATTCGCCAGAAGCATCTCTCCTCTCCCACTCGTATTAATACCTTTTCGTTTGTAACCCTATCTACCCATCTGATCTTCATCATTCTCCTGTAACACCACATTTCAAACGCTTCAATTCTCCTCTTTTCTGCTGCACCAATAGTCCAAGTTTCACTTCCATAGAGTGCGACGCTCCAGACAAAGGTTTTCAAAAAATGTCTTCCTAATACCTAAATCTAAGTTCGATGTCAACAGAATCCTTTTCTGTAGAAATGCTTTCCTTGCCTGAGCCAACCTACTTTTTATATCCTCTTTGCTTCGTCCATCACTGGTTATTTTGCTTCCTAAGTAACAGAAGACTCCTACTTCCTTTAGTTTCTCCCCTACCAATTTGATGTCCATAGAGGTTTCTGATTTATTGCGGCCGCATTCCAATATTTTTGTTTTACATTTATTAATTTTCGTCATGAATTCTTTCCTCAAGACGGAGTCCATACCATTCAGAAACTCATTCAAATCCTGAGGCGTGTCGGCCAAGATGACGATGTCATCAGCGAATCTCAGAGTTGAAATTATTTCTCCTTGAATCTTCACTCCCACTTTAAATTTCTCTCTAATTTCCTCCATTGCTTGTTCAATGTAAAGATTGAAAAGTATGGGTGATAAGTTATATATATTATTGTATGTATTCTTTATTGTCAGACAGATAGAATCCACTAGTGACAATATAATAATTAACAATAAAATGTACTAGTATAAACAAAACAATAACAGCAAACAAGAACAAAAAATAGAAATACACTAGTCTATTATATATCAACAACCACAACCATACAGACACGCACTCAAACATCCGATCTCAAGCATTCATTCATACAATCCCTATGTACAAGAAACATTGAATAATTACAGAAAAAACAAAACTATCTACAGTAAACGGAAAAAGGCAAAAACATTAAATGAAAGATAGAAGAAAAAATCGAAAACTGGGAAAAAAGTAATATAAGAGTGACATTCTAAAAAAAAAAAAAAAATACTTCAGTCGCTCGTACATTCAATCAACCATTCATTCAACCACATGTTCAATCAATCAATCAATAAACGCAAATAGAAAAAACACAAAATGCACACACTATTTTACAGCCCACTCGAGATGTTTCTCATAACAGTTGATAGAGAGTCGAAGTGAATATCAGTAGCACTTTTACTCTCCATCAAGCTGTATGTTGACTGCAACCGGATCAGACATGAATTTTTATGTACATTAATTCTCGATCTGCCCCCATCGAACGTGTGCTTCCGTCTGGTGGTTCTCTGAGGGACGTGAAAACCCAAGTCAGCTAGCAACTGATTCGAGTCAATTCCACCATTTACCAGTTTCCACAGGAATCTCACGTCTCCCACTGTGCACCGACTGCTCAGTGGAGGAAGACCGTACACGTTGCAATAACTCTCATACTCAGCTCTATGGTACGATCGTCCACCCCTGTAACAGAGCCATTTGACAAATCTCTTTTGCACACGTTCGATGGCGTCAATTTTATTACTGTGAAAAGGATTCCAGATCACACTACAGTACTCCAATTTAGGCCGAATGAGTGACTTAAATAATTTGGATAGAGTTATGTCCGAAAAATAATTTAAACAATTTCTTTTTAAAAATCCCAGGATCCGGAAACTTTCACGACATATTTTTGAAATATGTTCATCGAACGAGAAATTATTTGTGATTGTCACCCCTAAATCCTTAATGGTTGACACTCTACCTAGCATTTCATTATTAATACAATAATTAAACCTGGGTAGGAGGTTACGTTTCAATGAAACTGACAAAACTTTACACTTTTCAGTATTCAGTTTCAGTTTCCATGTTTCACACCATTCACTGAGTTGGTGTAGGTCTTCTTGCAACAACTCACAGTCATTTATAGTACTGATGGGCATATACAGTTTAAGGTCGTCAGCGTACATCAGGCACCTAGAATTATGTATTATACGAGGGATATCATTCACAAAAAGTATAAAGAGCAGAGGGCCCAATACAGAACCCTGAGGGACACCGGAAGTAACGTTTGCAGATTTAGACTTATTATTATTAATTATAACAGATTGGGTTCTATTTGAGAGGTAACTTTTGAATAAACGTAAAAGATTACCAGTTATACCAAAATTTGAAATTTTATGAAGCAGTAGGTTGTGATGTACGCTGTCGAAAGCCCTAGAGAAATCAGTATAGATAACATCAGCACTACCACGGTTATTCATAAAGGTGGATACATCATGAGTGAAGACTGCTAGGTTGGTAGCAGTGGATCGCCTAGGAAGGAAGCCGTGCTGAAATTCAGTGATGAATGATGACACGTGGGCGTACACTTCGTCCCGAACAATTGATTCAAAGACTCGTGCGAAAATAGACATTAGTGATACTGGTCTGTAATTAACTACTTTCTGCCTGGAGCCTTTCTTTAACACTGGGGTGATATGGACTGATTTCCAGTAATCCGGAAACACTCCTTCACTGATGGCTTGGTTGAAAAGAATATAAAGTGGACGAGATAGCTGGTGGCATAAAGATTTAATTATTTCTATAGGAATGGCATCAGGACCGGGAGACTTGCCAGAGGTTAGATTATGTAATTTATTCTTGATGCAGTCTTCGGAAATATGGAAGTAAGAAATGCTGTCGTTACTGGAGGGTGGCAGATCAGGTAGAGGTGGCGGTATAGAATTTACAGGAAGGAATAAGGTTTCGAAATATTCAGAAAACAGCTCACAGGCAGAGTTTGCATCAGTACTGGTACGTCCGTCGTACTCGAGCGAGACCGGTAATCTGGTGTTCCTAGATCTCTGCTTAATGAAGGACCAAAGTCTGTTCGGATTAGATTTCACACTGGAGTCTATGTCTTCCAGGTAGGCGTCATACTTTCGGTGCTGAATTTCTTTGAATTCGGTCCTCCTGACCACAAATTCAATTCTATGGCATTCCAAAGAAGAGCGTTTCCATTGACGATGAGCCCTATTTTTCGAGTGTAGTGCGCTGATTACATCTGCATCAAACCAAGGTGGATAACGGTAGGGATTAACCTTCACACGAGGAACTGCTTCTCGAACTGCGGACATCAAGAGATCATAAAATAACTCACAATTCTCATTAATGTCGTTCCTGATATCAAGGAGGGACCAGGGGCAATAATCCAGCAAAAAATTCAGGTGGTTCATGTCTGCCTTCTTCCAGTTAAAAATTTCCCTGTGAGGTGGTTTATGAAATAAACTAGTGTCATGAAAATCTATGTTCCATATTAGAGCACTATGGTCGGATGGAATCCACCCCGATTTTTCTAACTCTACAGACTGAGAGATTTTAGGACTATTAGTAAACAGAAGATCGAGGTAGTTTTGTCCACGGGTGAGATGTGGATTCAATTGATGCAGAGAGAATTCCTCAATTATCTCGCAGAAGATAGAGTTCACTGCACTTTCAGTTAGTTTTGAAGGTACGAGAGAAGGCCCGTCCTGCTGTCCCCATGAGATGTCTGGCACGTTGAAATCCCCACACAATATAACGGTATCCTTGTCCTTCAACTGGGCGTGCACCCTGCTGAGAGAGGTATGTAGCTGCTCCAGGTGGTTTAAGGAGGCAGGCGGGGGTAGGTACACACAGCCCACGAACACACTAGACCTTCCTTGGATTTCTAACCAAACAATCTCGCATTCACTTTCTAAGTCCGCTCTTCTCCTAGCACGCAACTGAGACTGCGTAGCAATTACAACACCACCCCCACGCCCAGCCCTGTCTCTCCTAAATATGTCATGAGTCCTAGAAAAGGCGAGTTCTGAGTCGAGAAAACTGTCAAAAAGCCAAGACTCATTTAAGACTATTATTGACATGTTATTAAAATCACTGATGCTCAAATCTATTTTGTCCAGCTTGTTGGCCACGCTCTGAGTGTTCTGAAAGTATATGGACATAGAACTGTTCGAACACGGGCCAGGATTAATTTCTACATCACCTGACAGTAGAAGAAGCATGAAGACTGTGGTCACCGTTGATGTTGATGTGACCGTACCTCTCCTAGTTAAAGTTTTAGCAGCATGGCAGGCGACAATCCAGCAGCAGAGAAACAACAAAAATTAAAACTCCGATTGGAGCACTTCCAGTTTACTGAAGCTTCAAAATGCTTTTCACAAATCATGGACAGCCTCACATCACTACCACTCACAAGAAAAGAACTAGTTACGTGAAAGAATAACATAATAAAACAGCACAAAACAGGAGACCGGAACACACGCACTTCACTCACCGACGCCATCTTGTTGTCACCAGCTTCTCTCTCATGTCCATCAGCTCGAATGACTGCTGTCTGGTTTCTGTACAGATTGTATATCACCCTCCTATCCCTGTACTTTATTCCAAACATTTTCAAAATGTCAAACAATTTAGTCCAATCAACGTTATCAAAGGCCTTTTCTAAGTCTACAAATGCCATGATCGTTCTCTTATCTTTTCTTATTCTACCTTCCAAAATCAGCCTAAGGCTTAGTACAGCTTCCCTTGTTCCTACATTTCTCCTGAAACCAAACTGGTCTTCACCCAACTCCGCTTCTATCTGGCTTTCCATCCTCTTGTAAATTATTCTAGACAGGATCTTTGAAGCATGAGTAATGAAGCTGATTGTACGGTAATCCTCACATCTGTCAGCTACTACTTTCTTCGGTATAGGGATGATAACATTCTTCTTGAAATCAGAGGGTACCTCACCTGTCTCATAAATCCTACACTCAAAGTGAAATAACCTGATCAGACCTTCATTTCCTATGCAGCGTAGCAACTCAATCGGTATATCATATAAGCCTGGTGCTTTGTTCCTGCTTAAGTCTTCCAATGCTCTGTCAAATTCTGATCTCAATATTAAATCTCCTTTTGCATCCTCATCAGTTTCCTCCTCCTTTTCCATTACATGATTCTCAATATCCTTTCCCTTATACAAACACTCTTTGTAAGCTTTCCGTATCTCAACCTTTTCTTCCCTATCTGTTAGAGGCTTTCCATTTGTGTCCTTAATATTACAGCACTTAGTCTTCTTTTCCCCAAAAGTATTCTTAATCCTTCGATAAGCTGTGTCTACTATTCCTAATTTCAGACAATTTTCCATACCTGCACATTTCTCTTTCAACCATTCTTCTTTCGCTACCTTGCACTTCTTGTTAACCTCATTTCTCAGACGTCTGTATTCTGCTTTCCCCTTTTCATTTGTTACATTCTTGTGTTTCCGCCTTTCTTCCATCGATTCTAGTATATCCTGAGTGATCCACGTTTTTCTGCCTCTTCTTTCTTTCCTACCAATGTTTTCTTCTGCGGATTTTGTTATTTCATTCTTCAGAAGTGTCCATTCGTCTGCAATGGAAGTTTGTTCAGGGTTTTTCATTAGTCCTTCCTTTATACTTGAATCTTTCATTTACATCCTTCTCTTTCAGTCTGTCTATTGCCCACTTTTTTTGCTTTTGACTTTTTTTCAGTTTCTTCAACTTTAATCTGCATTTCATAACAACCAGATTGTGGTCAGAGTTTATGTCAGTACCGGGATATGTTTTACAATCCAAAATCTGGTTACGAAACCTCTGCTTGACCATAATATAGCTAAGGAAACAAAAAGCAAAAGAAATACCCGAAGTCATTTACGCTACAGACGCCATGATTGACAGGAGATGGGCAAAAGCGAACCAAGAACTGCGATCGGTGCTAACCAGTCTTCCAGTGCAGGGCTATCACCACAAAATACAGTATCTTGAAATGACAAATTTCACGAACCAAACAATGCATGTGTATGCGTACTATGCAACGAACATTGTGAAAAATACCACCTAACTAAATGGCATAAGAGGATAAGTCAGTCATTGACTATAGCAAAGACTAGATCTAAATGTATCAAACATTGTACATAGGATATGAATCTTTATGTTCGCACATTTGTGCGCATTTTATGTAATCTTCTTCTTCTTTCCGTGTCCGGGAGACACACTAAATTCTTCCTTTCCAGAACTCTGCAGCTCTTATCCCTCGGTCTGTAGCCAACAAAAGGTCTTCCTGGCTGCAGGTGTCATTAAGATCTTTGCACGTTTTGTGGAGTCTGGATTTCTCCGCAGGCACATCGTGGATCTTCTGCATAACCCCAGTTCACAAGGTTGCTACGACACTTAGGCACTCCTGTTCTCATCCGGTTTAAGGACCTCCAGGTGGTATAAGGCAAATGACTACCACTGCTCAGTTCTTCTTTAGGGGTAAACCCCTCTGGTACTATTTGTTTCCAGAGTGACACACGCCGGACGTCTGGCTTGGTATGGAGGGGTACTGTTCTCTTAATAAAACTCTTCCTGGATCTTAGGCGAGGAGTGGTCACCTTGTGGTTGAACATAGAATGTCTGGGATCTGTTTAAAGCTTTTGTCTCTCTTTCTCTGCTGCCACCTTGCGTCGAATAACTGGAGGTGCAATGCCAGCGAGAGGGACAATACGTGTGGACTCGTTAAGAGCTATGTCCACTTGCTTGGTATGGGCAGATGCTCCCCACACTGATGATCCGTACTCTCCTGCTGCGAAGCAAAGTCCCAATGGTGTTGAACATAGAACCTGAGGGTTCGCTTCCCATGTTGAACCTATCAACTTCCACATTATGCTATTTCTTGAGCTGATCTTGCACTTCAATTCTCTACAATGTTTCCTGAAGCTCAGGGTACGATCAAGATCCCCAAATATCGAGCCGTTTCACAGCTTTCGAGTGTCACTCCTTTCCAGACAACATTCAACTTTCTCCAGGCCTCTTTGTTGCGAAGATGAAATGCGCATACTTGTGTCTTTCCTGGGTTAGGTTTCAGGTGATTCTGGGTGTAATAATTGTCTAATCTCTCAAGAGTTTTATGTAATAATAATATTTGTTACAGAATATGAAATAAATACATATTTTCAATCAGAGCCGGCATGCCCCAAAACTTTGAGGGCCTCTGATCAAGAGCTTTTGCAAGTTGGAGCGGTTCAGTTAGCAACAGTGCACGTGTCCTTCTTGCATAATATGTAAGGTGCTCGCTTTATGAATGATGGACCACATCCGGCCCGCTGAGTACTGATCATATACGATCCATTATGTATTATTGCATCACCTCGTATGTAAACTAACATCCGTTGTGAGCACCGATATTGTATTCAAGGTTCGCCAGGTCAGGGGGTCACGTCATAGCGGCGCCACCTCACATTGTAGAACAGAACTCATTTTTCAAATATTTTAAATTTAATTTCAATCGATCATATTACTTTTAAATTTCATAATCTTACTTTTCACAGTTTTAAATGCCTGATTTCAATTGCTATATAATTATTTTTAAGTTTACTTTTTATAATAATTATAATTTTAATTGTTAGTTAGTTATTATTGTTTTAAGGGGCTAAACAGCGAGGCCATATCGCAATTAAAATTATTGTATTTTGATATAATTATATTTCTGCAATTTTAATATAGATTTTTTTGTTTTAATTTTTATATTTTAGCCTACTTAAATTTGTTTCTATTTAAGTTATATTTGAATTATTAACAATGTTAATCAATATTATTAAACTTTATTTTTTATAGTTTTAATTGAATAATTTCAATTTTTATAGAATTACTTTAACGTTTATATTTTATAATAATTATAATATTGTTAGTTTTTTTTTTGTATTTTAAAGGGTAGAACAGTGAGATCATCTATCTGCCCATTGAAATATTGTAATTTAATCTGCAATCTCTTTTTATTTTATTTTTTATTTATATTTTAACCTACAATATTTTGTGTTCTGTTTAATTTTATTTAAGTTAGATTTTAATTACTATCCATGATAATTAATAATCTTAATCTTATTTTTTATAGTTTTAATTGGACGATTTCAATTTTTACAGAATAATTTGTAAGTTAACATTTTATAATAATTAGAATTTTAATTGTTAATTAGTTAGTTATTGTTGTTTTAAGGGGAGATACATCGAGGTCATCTGTCCCTAAAATGTATTGTATTTTAATATAAATTATATTTCCGAAATTTTAATATTATTTTATATTTTCACCTACCGTACTTTGTTTTTGTATTGTTTTATTTTATTTAAATTATATTAAAATTGTTAACCATTTTAGTAAATATTCTTTATCTGAATTTTTGCGGCTTCGGTGGCGTAGTCGGTAGCATGCTGAACTGCTATGCCCAAGATAGCGGGTTCAAACCCGGCCGAAGTCGTCGGATTTTTTAAGAGCGTTAAAAATCCTTCAGTGTGCCTTCCTTCGGAGGGGAAGTAAAGCCGGCGGTCCCATGTCATAGATTTATGGCATGTAAAAGATCCTTTCACAGACTAAACTTGTGTAAAGCAAAATTTGTTACGTTAGATTTCGTCAGAACGCTCTATCAAAGTTCCAACGTTCACCACTAGGTATCATTGATACCTGGTGGCGAAAGTTGGAACTACTTGAAATTGAACGGAACTTGTAGCTCACCCTTTAGGGTATCCGCTGGAAGCAGCTACAGACTCAGGCCAGCCGAACATGTCCTCGGACACTCCCGGCACTAAAAGCCATACGATAAATAATAAATAAAAATAATAAATAATTGGATAATTTCTATTTTTAAATTAACGTTTTATAATAATTAGAATTTCAATTGTTAATTAGTTAGCTATTGTTTTTAAGGGGAGGATTATCGAGGTCATCTGCCCCTTAAACTACTGTATTTTGATATAAATTATACTTTATGCAATTTTAATGTTTCTTCTTCTTCTTCTTCTTCTTATTATTATTATTATTATTATTATTATTATTATTATTATTATTATTATTATTATTATTATTATTATTATTATTATTATTATTATTATTGGATTATTGTGGTGGCCATGTTTGACATACAGTGTGCTTGTGTGGTACTGGTGTATTTATCGGAAAGAAATGTTATTTGTGGAAGTGAGAATTGTATTCCAGCTTGGGAACAGGTCAGTGTGTATCGTAGTTCATAGTTTAACATACGGTGCTCACTAAATTGTATTCCTCAAATCAACTTCATCGACTGTAGACTGGATTTGTTACGTGATTTTGGGGTTACGTTTTATCGTGTACTATTAGCCCATAGAGCATGAAGTTTCCTCTGTGACAGGAAGTGACGTAATCTAATCGTATTATCCAAAGCCATCTGAGCTTAGATTAGTAGTATAGTCAACAGAGCCTATAGGTTCCGTCGTCTGGGGGCAGTAAGACGGTCTGGCCTACTTCGGCGGCCATTAGAGCCCCGCTACCTTGGGTACGAGCTTGATAATAGAGGGAGGGTCTGGACTCTTTGGAGTCAGGGCTATTTTTCTTCCCACGCCACTGGCCTGACCTGCGCTTTACCAGTTTCGGAATATGAATCGTCTTCTAACGAACCAAGAAAGAGATGCGAACTGGAAAAATGAGGTATGGCCTCGATTGTCTAAGGTGAATATAACGGGAGAGTCATCGAGTGATGGGGCAGTTGCGGAATATACAATACTTCTCCCATCCCAACATCTTGACAAACTGAGGAGAACGGAAGAAGAGGCATTGCAGAAATGCTATAATATTATTAAAAAGATGAAGCTTGCTGCGGCGAAACAGAAAAACATATCCAAGGATGTGAAGGATGGTATTGTGGAGATGGAGGAGGCCATTGACAGCATTGTCTTCTGTAAGAATGCTAGGTACAAGGAGAAACAACAAGTCGACGAAACCACAATAACTGATCGAGCACAAGCATCAAACTCTCTTAATGACGAAAGAGAAAGGGAAGAAACGGAAAGAGGAGAAGTAGAGTCATGGACTAAGGTTGTGTCCAGGAAGAAACCACGAGAGAAAAGGAATCAAATGCAGGTTAAATTACAGCGGGAAGATTCTCCAGGCAAGAGACAGAGTCAAATGCTCAAGAAGCAACTAACAAAGTCTCGACTGCCAGCTGCGTTAATTAAGCCAGCAGAAGGCAAGTCGTATGCCGATGTGTTACGGGAGATTCGGCAAAAGGCAAATCCTGCTGACACAGGAACGGAAGTTAGGTCTATAACCCAGACTAGAGCCGGTGAAGTTCTTGTTGCTCTCGGGAAAAGCAATCGAGATAATGCGGCATTTAGCGACTCATTGAAGAATATCCTGGGACAAGATGCGACAGTCCGCAGTCTTGAGCCGAGGGTGACAATTGAGATTAGAGATCTTGATGCTCTCACGACCAAAGATGAAGTTTTAGAGTCCATTAAGGATATTATTAAAGAACCCCCGGATGGTCTGAGGATTATGGTAACGCAGACTAACAGTCGGAAACAGAGAATGGCTGTTATAACACTGCCAGAAAAAGCTGCAAATGATCTTCTAAGGGAAGGCTTGGTTCAAGTAGGATGGATCAGTTGTAGAGTGAGGCAGAGAATATCAGTTCTTCGATGCTACCGATGCCTTAGTATGGTCATATAGCCAAAATTTGTGAGGGCCCTGACAGAAGCAAGTCTTGCTTCTACTGTGGACAGAATGATCACAAAGCCAAGGATTGCATCAACCCAAAGAAGTGTGTCTTATGCGAGGAGAGGGGCGTTACGCAGCAGGATTTGTGTCATGTGGCCGGATCGGGCCAATGTAAGGTGTTCCGAGAGGCCCTGGAGAAAGCGACATACCTGAAAAGAAAATGATCTGAGTTCTACAAGCTAATATAGAAAGGAGTAGAACAGCCCATCATCTGTTGTACCAGCTAGCTGCCGAGAAACAAGCTGATCTGCTGTTAATTAGTGAACAGTACCAAGATAAGAAGTCACCTCTCTGCCTTAGAGATCAATTAGGCACCTCTGCTATTTGGATCTTAGACCCTGGAAAAATTCCAATTAAAGAACATGGGAGCGGGAAGGGATTCGTTTGGTTAAAGAGTAGAGGAGTCACCTATTTTAGTGTCTATCTTACTCCAAATGAAACAATGGGAAAATTTCGTCAGAAAGTCAACTCTCTGGAAGATGCCATTCTTAATACAACTGGAGCAATCGTTGTAGCTGGGGATTTCAATGCCAGGGCAGTGGAATGGGGTATGCCACATACCAATTCCCGAGGTAAGTTCATTCTGGAAATGGCATCAATGACAGGGCTTTTGATCTTAAATATAGGCGCAGTGTCAGCCTTTCGGCGTCCGGGTTATACAGAGACCATTCCGGATATCTCCATGGCTTCTGAGACGTTAGTACCACACATCAAGGAATGGAAGGTTATAGAAGACTACACTGGTAGTGATCATCAGTATATTAATTTTGATGTGTGCAGTAATATAAGTGGGAAGAACTTATCTACTCAGAAACAACGGAGATGGAATTTGAATAAGATCCATCTTGATGCATTTAAGAAGGCGTTAGCCAGTGGTGTAGAACTAATTGAGGATATGGAGCCTGACGGAGAGGCTGATGTTGAGAATCTCGTTTCCTCAACTATGAATCTTTTTACATTGGCTTGTGATACCTCAATGCCAAGTTTAAGATCACACCATCGGAAGAGCCCTGCATATTGGTGGACACATGAAATTGCAGAATTGAGGCGGAATTGCCTTAGACTCCGACGTGCTGCACAACGGACAATAAATCTGGATGATGCCAATGCCTTATCAGCCGAACATAGAGATGCAAAGAAGCTACTTCGGAAAACCATAAATCAAAGCAAAGCTGAGAGCTGGAGGAAGCTATGTGAGGATATTGACACTGATCCATGGGGATTGGGTTATAAAATTGTCAGAAAGAAGCTTGGATCACAAAGAACACCGTGCGTCATGGATGCAAACAGTATGGCCATTATTGTCCAAACTCTTTACCCAACACATCCAACAATCCCTGAGCAGAATTTCGATGTAGATGTTGAAATTCCTCTTTTTATTGAGGATGAGTTGAGTAGGGCTACTCAGTCTCTGCGAAGCAAAAAATCCCCTGGTCCTGACGGCATCTCAAATGAGATTCTCAAATTAATAATCGAGTTACATCCACAATTAATATTACTAATGTTCAACGAGTGTCTAAAAGCAGGAGTGTTCAGCATCTGCTGGAAGGTCTGTCGTCTGGCGCTCATTAATAAGGGTAAGGGAGACCCGGATTTACCATCATCATACCGCCCTCTGTGTATGCTCGATACAACAGGGAAGCTCTTTGAGAAGCTTCTGAGGGTCAGGTTGCGCCAAGCGATCATGGCAGCGGGCGACTTATCACCAAGACAATATGGATTTCGAACAGGAAGATCGGCCCTGGATGCGATACAAGAAATTGTTGCAGCTGTCCAGCGGGCGGAGAATTACAATCACCACTCTCGTCGTGTGGTTCTCTTTGTTACTCTTGACGTAAGAAATGCATTCAACTCTGTCAAGTGGAGTGACATGCTGAATGCGTTGGAGAATACATTTCATGTTCCAAATTATCTCTTACGGATGATAAATTCCTACTTGAAAGATCGTTCGTTGATTTATAACACGACAGAAGGACAACGCAGGGTACGGGTCTCAGCCGGAGCAGCACAGGGTTCGATTTTAGGACCAGATCTATGGAATATCACATATGATAGCTTGCTGAGATCTGAAGTCCCTGATGAAACTATCCTAGTAGGTTATGCAGATGATGTTGCTGCTCTTGTAGCAGGAAGAAGTGTCGAGCAGACACAGTTGCGACTCAGTATGGTAATGCGTACAATCAATAGTTGGATGGAGGAACATGGTCTGTCTCTAGCACTTAGTAAGACAGAAATTGTAGTCCTAACAAAGAAGAGAATTCAGACAATACTCCCAATACAGGTAGGAGACATACAAGTAGAGACGCGGCCAGCAGTAAAATATCTGGGCCTCATGATCGACAATAAATTGAATTTTGGAGAACAAATTAGACGGACTGTGGATAAGGCGGCAAGAGGAGTAACGTCTCTCAGTCGGCTAATGGCCGATGTTGGTGGGCCAAAATCTAGTAAGAGGAGATTACTGATGACAGCCATCCATTCAGTTCTGCTGTATGGAGCGGAAATATGGGCGGATGCCCTGGATAAGGAAATTTATTGAAAGTCACTAGCACAAGTGCAGAGGCGGGGTGCTTTACGCGTGGCATCTGCTTATCGCACGGTCTCTGAAGAAGCAGTTCTTGTTATTGCTGGGATAATTCCAATTTTTTTTCTAGCGAAAGAACGCAAGTACATTTACTGGAGGAAATCGGAAGTAGGTTTACAAAATGCAAGACGAACAGCAAGAGCACAAACCTTTCACAATTGGCAGATCAAATGGGACCAAGGACACCGAAGCCAGTGAACGAGGAGAATGATACCTCAGGTGCAGGTTGGGCAGAGAGAAAACATGGTGAGGTTGGTTATTATCTCACTCAGTTCTTGACTGGCCATGGTTACTTCTGTTCTTATCTTAAGAAGATGGGGAAAGTGGATTCACCAGATTGTATCTACTGTTTTAATGAGGTAGATAGTGCTAATCACACCTTCTTCTCTTGTGGACGGTGGGTCCAAAGTAGGCAGTCTCTTCAAGATCACATTGGTGTAGAGATATCTCCTGACAATATTGTTGCGGTAATGCTACAAAATGAAGAACATTGGAAACTTGTAGCAAGTTTTGTTGAAGATATCCTCCGAACAAAGAAGACGGATCTGGATCGCCACTGAAGATAATTCATTACGGAAGAGTGCCCTACGGGCAAATATAAAATGACTCTAGCCTGAAGTAATGTGCTAAACGGTTCCAGGCTAGTGTTCAGAAGTAAAGGGGAAGTTTTAGTCGGTAGTCTGCTACTCAGTAGCAGGAGCCCGACACTCTGTGCGTAAATGCATTTCTTCCGCTAAAAAAAATAAAAATATATATATATATATTATTATTATTATTTATATTATTATTATTATTATTATTATTCGTCTTCTTCTTTGGGGTACGTTGAATCAATCATTTCACTGTGTGTTGTTCTTTCCTTAGTGCCCATTATCTCTTCATTCTTTATGATTTTCTTTTCCTCTCTTCTTTCGAGATGATGGGTTTGGATTTTAGTGAAAATTTGTCTTGGATCCTTATATTTTCGTTTGTTTTATACTGTATTATTTTAGCTTTTCGATTGAGTAGTGAATTTTCTGTAATTTTTATTCTACCAGTTCTTTTTCAGTTTCTTTAAAAATTGTCAAAATATTGCCCTATTTTATTTTAATTTAAATTATGTTAAATGGTTAATATCCAATTTGCTGAAGATGGTCTCAACCACATTTTATCATCATCCAAATAAAAGACATATCTTCAATAATAAAAACACATCTCACCTTTTTACCAAATAAAACACATCTCACCTTTTAACCAAATAAAACACATCTCACCTTTTAACCAAATAAAACACATCTCACATTTTAACCAAATAAAACACATCTCACCTTTTAACCAGAAACGCATACAGCAGATGATCAACAGTTACGAAGTAGAGGGAAAATACCAGGATATACATTAATAGCCTCGAACAACCATGAAAAGTACGGCCTAGCGACTTACGTCAAGCATAACATAAAAAATCATCAGGTACTTTCAGTGAGCAGTGAAAATAATATATATTTACAATTATAACAAAAATTGATAGTGTAACAATAGTAAATGTATACAAGCCTCCTGAAGTAAACTGGCCAACCCCTCCTTTTCCATCTCAGCAACACCCAACTCTATTCCTGGGTGATTTCAATAGCCATCATAGTCTCTGGGGATACTGCGAGAGTGACAGTAATGGCGAAGCTCTCTGTGATTGGATGGAAACTGAAAACCTAAAATTAATTTTTGATGGTAAAAGTTTACCCACTTTTCATTCAGGTCGCTGGAACAGAGGATATACTCCTGATCTGTGTTTCACAACTCAGCTTCAAAACTCCTATAGCCAGATACGCCGTTCGGTACTTAATGATTTCCCCCACAGTCAGCACAGACCTATTATTTTAGAGACTGGGATATGTGTACCAATTGTACAGTCCCATCCAAAACCAAAGTGGAACTTTAAGAAGGCAAACTGGTCTGAATTTGCAAAGCAAACAGACTCCAACATCAGATGGATCAAGCCAACATGTAGTAATTACACACGATTTATCGGCATAATTAAAGGAGCAGCTAGACGATGTATTCCTAGAGGTTATCGTAAAGAATACACACCCGGTTGGAGTGAGGATAGTGAAAGCTTACTGAAAAAATATGAAGCAAATCCATCTGCTGATAATGCTACTGGCCTCCTACATTCACTAGATGAGAATAGAAAAAAGATCTGGCATGAAACTGTGGAATCATTCGACCACACACACTCGAGTCGGAAAGCTTGGTCTGTTATTAGAAAACTAGACCCAACAAATTCAACACCAATCAGATCGAAAACTGCCATTAAGCTAAATGACTTTGCCAATCATCTAATCTCAAATTCCATGAGCCCAAAAGATAAGCAGACAAGAAGGGAAATCAAATCTCAGCTGAAAATCAAGAAAAGAGCAGCCCAGAATTCTTCGAAACTTTCCACTCTATTCACTGTAGAGGAGGTCAGAGTCGCCATCACAAACATGAAACTTGGGAAAGCAGCTGGATTCGACGGAATCTATCCTGAATTCCTCGCTCACTGTGGACCAGCTACAATTAAATGGCTTACTAACTTCCTTTCAGATATCCTTAATACTGGAAATCTCCCTGTATTATTCAAGAAAACAAAAATATTAGCGATCCTCAAACCGAACAAAGATCCGACAAAAGTCGAAAGTTATCGCCCCATAGCTCTACTATGTGTCACTTACAAACTACTTGAGCGACTCATCTACAACAGAATTTTTGATACTATTAACAACCACATCCCCATAGAACAAGCTGGATTCAGACCTGGCAGAAGCTGTAATGATCAAGTGTTTGCATTAACAACTCATATTGAAAATGGGTACGAGGAGAAATCTGTAAGCCTAGCTGCTTTCTTGGATCTATCTGCCGCTTATGATACAGTATGGCGAGAAGGCCTCCTTCTGAAATTTGTGAGCATCATTCCGTGTCTCAAACTCACAAACCTAATTAACAACATGCTGTGCAATAGACTTTTCCAGGTTTACTCTGGCAATGATAGAAGCAAGTTCTTCAAATTAAATGACGGATTACCCCAAGGATCTGTCCTAGCTCCTCTCCTTTTCAGCTTGTACATATACGACCTGCAAGAAACTTCTTCAAGGAAATTCATATATGCTGATGACATCTGTTTGGCAACCCAGAACTCCAACTTCACCGATGCTGAAAATACACTAACTGCCGACTTGGAAGTCTTGGACACATATTTCAAGAAATGGTGCCTACGCCTAAATTATCAGAAAACTGTTGTATCCGCATTTCACTTACGCAATAGGTTCTCTAATTACAAACCAGAAGTCAAATTCAGAGGACAAACTTTGCAGTTCTGCAGCATGCCTAAGTACCTTGGGATAACACTTGATAGGTCCTTGACCTTCAAACAACATCTCACGAACGTGGCCGCAAAGGTGAAGACCCGTAATAGCATCATTCAGAAGCTTGTTGGTACCTCCTGGGGTTCCAGCGCTCAAACTTTACGATCAACTGCTCTGGCACTGTCATACTCCGTTGCTGAATACTGCTGCCCATCTTGGCTAAACAGTGTCCACTCCAAGAAGATAGATGTGCAACTTAACCAGACAATGCGACTGATTACGGGCTGTATACGTAGCACACCCACTATATGGTTACCTGTTCTAAGTAACATCCAACCTCCAGCTCTTCGAAGATCAGAGGCTCCCCTGAAGATCTGGAAAACCATTCAGAAGAACCCCCAGCTACCCATACATACTGATGTAGCAAAAGCAGGCAATCAACGGTTGAAGTCAAGAAAACCACCTTGGCGCTCTGCAGTACTCCTTGAAGACTCTTCATTTAACATCTCAGAAGCATGGAAAACTATGTGGGAAGAATCATCAGTATTCAATGCACATCTGATTGAAAGCCCTTCCAACCGGGTAGAAGGTTTCAAACTCCCCAGACGCCAATGGAGAATTATTAACCGGATCCGTACAGGACAAGGCAAATGTGGATTCCTGCTTCACAAATGGGGTTGGGTTACTTCTGCTAACTGCGATTGTGGAGCTACCTTGCAAACCATCGGACATATTGTTGGTGAATGTCCGCAACGAGCGTTCCAAGGATCAGTAGGTGACATTCATCTTGCATCTTCTGAGGCACTTCAGTGGATTGATGGCCTGGACATAGAAGTTTAAACCAAGAACTTGTGTTTATGACTTTGTATATAACTGTATATATAACTTGATATGTAGTGTATGAACTTTTATTTTAACTCTGTATCATCATACGATAAATAAATAAATAAATAAAACCTTTTAACCAAATAAAACACATCTCACTTTTTAACCAAATAAAACACATCTCATCTTTTAACCAAATAAAACACATCTCACCTTTTAACCAAATAAAACACATCTCACATTTAACCAAATAAAACACATCTACCTTTTAACCAAATAAAACACATCTCACCTTTTAACCAAATAAAACACATCTCACCTTTTAACCAAATAAAACATCTTTTAACCAAATAAAACACATCTCACCTTTTAACCAAATAAAACACATCTCACCTTTTAACCAAATAAAACATCTTTTAACCAAATAAAACACATCTCACATTTAACCAAATAAAACACATCTTTTAACCAAATAAAACACATCTCACCTTTTAACCAAATAAAACACATCTCACCTTTTAACCAAATAAAACACATCTCACATTTAACCAAATAAAACACATCTCACATTTAACCAAATAAAACACATCTCACCTTTTAACCAAATAAAACACATCTCACATTTAACCAAATAAAACACATCTTTTAACCAAATAAAACACATCTCACCTTTTAACCAAATAAAACACATCTCACCTTTTAACCAAATAAAACACATCTCACATTTAACCAAATAAAACACATCTTTTAACCAAATAAAACACATCTCACCTTTTAACCAAATAAAACACATCTCACCTTTTAACCAAATAAAACATCTTTTAACCAAATAAAACACATCTCACCTTTTAACCAAATAAAACACATCTCACATTTAACCAAATAAAACACATCTCACATTTAACCAAATAAAACACATCTCACCTTTTAACCAAATAAAACACATCTCACCTTTTAACCAAATAAAACACATCTCACCTTTTAACCAAATAAAACACATCTCACATTTAACCAAATAAAACACATCTCACCTTTTAACCAAATAAAACACATCTCACATTTAACCAAATAAAACACATCTCATATTTTAACCAAATAAAACACATCTCACATTTAACCAAATAAAACACATCTCACCTTTTAAACAAATAAAACACATCTCACATTTTAACCAAATAAAACACATCTCACATTTAACCAAATAAAACACATCTCATATTTTAACCAAATAAAACACATCTCACATTTAACCAAATAAAACACATCTCACCTTTTAAACAAATAAAACACATCTCACATTTTAACCAAATAAAACACATCTCACCTTTTAAACAAATAAAACACATCTCACATTTCAACCGCATAACAACACATTTCAACTTGAACCAAATAAAACACATCTCATTTTTATACGAATAAAACACATCTCATCTTGATACAAATGGAACACATCTCATCTTCAACTCCATAGAAACCCACCTCATCTCGAACCCAACAAAGCATACAGTGCTCAAGAAATATTTTGCAAATTGCGATTTATTGGCAGCTAGAAAATTGGAAGCTCTCTCTCCTTACGGATGAGGTCTCCATTGGTTTGCACCTATACAATAGGAGCATTCGGGTATGGTAACGAGTGGGTGAGAGATTTCACGAGCTCTTTATCCTGGAAAGCCACCAACAGCAAGGAGGTTCAGTCATGTTTTGGGGCGGAATCATGTTTGGTCGACGTACGCCTCTAATTCCTATCCACGGTTATTATTATTATTAATTTAGCGTATGGCAACAAGTTAGATACATATATACAAGAACAAATATACACAGTCAAGAAACATGTATCCCGGGAGCAAGATTTAATTATATTGCAATGTCCAGTTGGGTAATCCACTGCATGGTTTCAGAAAGTCATTTGGGCTACGTGTATAGGAACGTTGCACACATTCACTTACAATATGGGGGAGTGTTTGTTGAAAGGCACCACAGTCGCACTCCGGTGATGTAAGATATTTCCACTTATAAAGGGCGTCCCTGCATCGTCCATGATTTGTTCTCACCCGATTCAGTGTGGTCCAGAGCTTACGCGGTAGATGATGTCCACTAGGAAGATGTTCACCAGAAAAGATGTTGTGTAGGGAACTGTCTGTGGCAACTTTCCAGCGACTTCTCCATTCTTCTAAAGGGTAGAAATTTTAATCGGTAACATGACTGGTCTGGTGTACAGAGACAACATCCTTGACCCTGTCGTTACAGGATTCGCTGCCACAATGGGCGAGGGCTTCACACTAGTGGACGATAATGCTCGTGCCCAGCGAGCTAGAGTGGTCAATCAGTTCCTTCAGATTCATAGGACACAGAGAATGGAGTGCCCTGCGTATTCTGTATTGAACATACATGGAGAGAGCTCAAGAGGGCAATTACACACCGTTCCAAACTCCAAAAAAATGAAGCAACTGATTGAAGCTGCTGTCAAAGAGTGGGATAATCTGCCGCAATCCTCCTTGGATTCGTTGGTGCTCAGTATGCCTCGTCGTCTGCAGGCATTCCTTAGAGCTCGTGGTGGTCATTCGGACGGTATTGACATGCCCCAACATGAAAAATACATTTGTGTGCTCAGTCCCACATTATCACCTTTGTTATTCGTTGAGTGTTTCTGTCTCTTTTGCACAGCAGATTGTATGTTGCTTTTCTTTGTATGTACCATATATTGTGTTCAATATGATAACATACACAGAGCAAAATAAACAAGTTACTAAATCACAATATGCAAAACTTTTTTTTTTAGCACTGTAATTCAATCAAATAAACAACCATCCCATAGTCATATCACACTTACTCCTTGGCGCTACCGCTCTTGTAGGACCTTCGCCTCCCGGCCAATCTCCTCCCATTCTTCCCTGTTAACTGATTTGGTTCTCCAACTTCTGACTCCCATCTTCCTCAGATCCTCCTCCACGTTATCCAGCCATCTTGTCCTAGGTTTTCCTCTCTCACGACGTCCTCCTGGCTTCCCATTGAAGACTCTCCTTGCTATCCTGTTCTCTGTCATTCTTAATACATGTCCCAAACAACGCAGTCTACTACTCTTTATTTCCACAACTATTATCTGGCTTACCATACATCTTATCTCCATATTATATCTGATTCGCCAGAATTCTCCCTCTTTTACTGGTCCATATACTTTATAGTCTGAAGGATCTAAGGATAGCTCCTAAAGCACGCTTACTCCCAAACATCCAAACGCAAATGTTGACATTTTTCGGCCATGTCATCCGGCGAGACAGCATTAAGAAGCGGATCATCCAGGGTAATGTTGACGGATAACGGCTGAGGGGACGTGCCCCGAACCGGTACCTTGACCAGATAAAGAGTCTGACTAATCTGCCACTTCAGAAATTAATGCATACAGCAGAAGACCGCGGTGTATGGCGGGATATGGTTAACAGAACTGCGTGAAGGATCACGACGTTCGAAATCGAACTACGACCAAGAAGAAGAAGAAGAAGAAGAAGACTTTCCTGAGTATCTTACTTTCCCACCTCCATAACAACTCCTCATCCGTAGGGCTCGGATTTTTAGGTAAATAAATATTTTTTTTATGTCAATACATATTTTAAGCATTTTTTCTATAAATACATAAATTCCTGCTTTTCACTTATTAGCACATAAAAAGACATAATATTTTCATTTTTTTAAATCAGTATACTAGATCTTTCGTTCAAATGCCGGTCACTCCATGTGAGATCTGTGCTGGACAAAACGGAGGCAGACAGGTTTTTCTCCGGGTACTCCGGTTTTCCATATCAAAATTTCATTCCAGCAACACTCTCCACTATCATTTAATTTCATCTGTCATTCATTTAATCATTGCCCCAGAGGAGTGCGTCAGGCCTCGGCAGCCGGCACAGTTCATATCCTCGCCGCTAGATGGGAGCTTCATTCATTCCATTCCTGACCCGGTCGGAGACTGGAAGCAGGCTGTGGATTTTTTCATACTAGATCTTTCAGTCTATTGCAATTTTGTTCTGTGTTACTTCAACGGGGAAGAGCGTATGTCAGCTTGCAACTGTGTTATTCTTAACTTGTCGCCCCGTGCCACTCACTGTGGAAGCCGGGGATGTCCTTGTCCATAGCCATATTGCACCACGTGCTAGACCTTTCCCCTCCCCCAGCTACCTGGAACCAATATCACTCACATGCAGATCATTTCTACCTCTATGAAGTTTAAGGCAGTTCTACGATGCCTAAGATAAAAGCAACTGCGAGTTATCGTCTGCAGCAGTATGTTTCATAATTTAAACATAATTTTACTTCTCATGGGAGCGTTCTGTTCTGTCAACCATGTGGGAAAGCAATCAAGGCTGAACAGCGATCTCAAGTTACACAACACCTCGAGGGCAAGAAACATATTGCCACAGTTTCGCGCCTTCAGAAGAGTGTTTCGCGGTAAATGTCTGTCGTTTGTGATGGACAACCTAAGGATGTATCTCGTTGTGTGTTGTAATGCTTTGCAGCAGTCAGTGAGACATAGCATAAATTACATTCGTGAGTACTGCATATTGTTTATATTCACATTAATAAACTAAATTCTAATTAAATATTTTTTACTTTTTTGTCACATATTTCAGGTATTTTTAATACATAAAAAATAAATATTTTCTTGCTTTTTAGCACCTAAAAATCCGAGCCCCACTCATCACCTTGTGTCATGATCAAAGTCTCCAAACCATACATCACCGCACTATACAGTCAACTTCAGATTCTTACTAAGGCTTCTTGCTTTAATTACTTTGCTTAAAGCAAAGTAACTCTGTTTTCCAGCTGCTATCCTCGCATCGTCATACCATAGAGCAGATGTCCTCAAAGTGTGTCGGGGGGGGGGGGGGGGGGGGGGAGGAGGAGGGGGGGGGGGCTCAGAGAGTGATAAAGGGAGGTGCCAGCTCTGATTGAAATATTTATATTTCATACTAGCAGTAGTGCCCGGCTTCGCCCGGTGGACTTAATTGTTTTATGGATGATAATGAATACTACTACAGAACTCGAGCATACAAGGATAAGGATCGGAAAGCGCCAACGCTTATTGCAGCTGATAAGCTCAGTATACTGCACCAACACCATCGCCCTTACACAGAGGCATACTATTGTCATGATGATAACGTTTTTAAGGGGATTAAGAAATCTTTTTGTACTAATTACTCCCCGTGACTGCAATATTTATAAGCAGCTAGCAATTCTGCACCAGAACATTGGTAGGGGCGACATGATGCGGCCCGCATTACATGGCAACAATAGACTTCGGTATTATTGAAGCTGTTCGGGAGCGCTTGTTCTTCCGACTTACTGAACAAAAATCAATTTTTAAGGTTACTTATGAGGTGTAGCCTAGTGCTACATAGCTTAAACTATTCCTCTTGAGTCTGGCTATCATATAACAATAAGAATTTTTCGAATCCGACTGGTAGTTCCAGAGATAAGCGCGTTTAAACACACAAGCAAACAAACTCTTCAGCTTTATTATACATATTAGTATAGATTCTGTAACAAATATTGCTATCATCATATCCATGAACATATCATAGACAGGAAACTCAAGACTAATGAACTCGTACTTTTGCAGTCTTATTTCACAAGAACTGACCAGTATATCCTACCAGCAGGAATTCTGAGAAAAGGCGTAGAGTAACATTTCACACACAGCACCCTTTCACCCGCCTCCCCCTAAACAACCACTAATGACAATAAGCCGCTTGACAATGCGATTGCCACTTCTTTACAAGAATATTTGCTTATATTACTGGCATTGTCGACTCGAATCAGCCAGGCCTTTGCAGTCAGTTCAAAGACAGTGAGTGAACAGGTGAATTTTACAGTCCGGCCGCTGAGTGTCGGGAGAAGAAGGGTAAAGAGACAGTATAGCCAACTTATGTCAGTGAGAAGCTGTTAATAGAACCTTAAAACTTGCCATCATTGTAATTATTCTGTAGCGTCTTCACTATGTAACGTGGAAGTCCTACACCCTATTTGCAATCTTATGCATCATTTTGTTATTCCGATATTTTGCGGTTACTACACCTAAATTTTTCGATCGCAGAGGAATTCCGCCTATGTTGGCGAAGTCGCTTACTGCTATGAAGAATGTTGTCTCCTGAACCAATCAACAGTTTTCCCGGTAAGCCGGTCTTTAAATTTAGCTCGATGTTGCTCTTTCTGTTAGTGCAGGTCATGTTAGGTTTCTTGTGTTCTTTTTCTTCTTCTTCTGCGCGAATGGGTCTCCTAGGACCACGCGAAATCAACACTTTTTGGCCTTGATATTGGCCCAATAACTCATCATGCGCAACGATTGAGCGAGTCTTCGTTGCTCCGACCAGACGTGTCTGGTAGGTCTTCTCTCTTCTCCCTCAAAACCCTGTGTACGAGTGATTCTCCTAATTTCCTCTCGATCCTTGAGGTTGGGGAAACCTAATTCAGCCAAATCCTTTTCCGCCTGTTTGTACCAATTGGACCTTGTTGCCTTTTTCTGCAAAAACGTATAGATTTTATGTGTTAACCTAGTTGGGTCCATTCTGTCCAAATGTCCCATGAATTGGATCCTTCTCATACGGATTGTGCCTGTGATTTTAGTAATTTTTAAATAGACGTCAGCATTAGGTTTTGGAAGGTGAATTCCATCTTTGATTCTTGGTCCCCAAATTTTTCGCATGATTTTGCGTTCCTTAATCTCCAATTGATTTCTCAGTGTTTTATGTTGTAGATTAAGTGTCTCGGCTGCATAAAGGGCTGCAGGCAAGACTACTGTTTTATATTGTTGAATTTTACAATTCCGAGAGGCATTTTTAGCCTACTTTTCACATTTTGCAAAAATGAGGTAAAAGTAGACTTATGAGATCAGGCAAATGTGTGTCTGTCTGTCTGTCTGTCCTTCTGTCTGTCTGTCTGTCTGGCTGGCTGTGTGTCCCCCCCCCCCCTATCAACTCCTAAACCGCTGGAGCAATCGAAACAAAATTTGGTAGGAGTAAAAGTCTACACCCGAATATCTCACGGCCATATTTGAAAATGATGTCAGTGCTACCAACTGCTAAAAAATCGCAATTGAAATTTGAGCTCCATGTTGGATATCTTGGAAATCTTGGAAGGTATGAATGGGAGCTATTTCAAAATTGGTACAAGTATAGATAATAATATTTCACTTTAATTTCCAGGAGGCCATACATGGCAGTGTTGCCAAAATGATTATAAGCCTGCTGATTGGTCCAATTTTTAAATGCATATAACTTCTACACTATCAATTGGAATTCAACCAAATTTCGTATGTTGTATGTGTACATAACCAGATACGACTGAGCGTATTCTTGAGACTCACCAGGGCTGCCAACTGTTAATAAATGCTCCTAATTTATTTTATCCAAATACCAATATATCAGAAAGTATGCAAGCCGACAGCTTTAAACTATGCACACGTATAATACCTGACATTCTATATTAATTTGGAGTAACTTATATACGTCAGTGCTACCAACATGATTCTAAGCCTGCTGATAGGTCCAACTTTAAATACATGTAACTTCCATACTATCATTTGGATTTCAACCAAATTTCGTATGTGCTATGTGTACCATAACAGATATGACTATGCGTATTCTTAAGAGCAACCAGGGCTGCCAACTGTTAATATGTGCTGTTCCTATTTTTGTTACCCTAATATCAATATACAGTATCAGAAAGTATGCAAGCCAATAGCTCTAAACTTTGCACACGTATAGTACCTGGCATTCTAGATGAATTTGGAGTAACTAATATACGTCAGTGCTGCCAACATGATTCTAAGCCTGCTGATAGGTCCAACTTTAAAATGCATGTAACTTCTATACTATCTAATGGATTTCATTCAAAATTGGCACAACAATAGATCATATTATTACAGATTATTTCTGACCAGTACATGCATGACATTGTTGCCAACATGATTTTACGTGCGCTGTTAGATCCAATGTCTAACTGCATGTAACGTCCATGCTATTCATTGGACTTCAACCAAATTTTGTATTCTGTACCTTAAGAGATGGAACTAAGAATATATTCAGTCATCAGGTCTGCCAACTGTAGTGCTCTATTAGGCAACATTATGCAAGTTATACAGTATTTCGAACTAATTAGAAATTTTGATATTAGCAACTTAATTTCGTCATTATTCTAGATAGGTTCATATACTGCAGAATAATCATTGGCATGAAAAGTAGGCTCTTTAGTTCGTCACGGAACTTCTTGTTTTGTCATAAACTTGTTTTGTCAAATTGAAAGCAGTTTCCATTTTCTGTAGTCTTGCTTCTAAAGAGTTTCTTTCGTTGGTTTGTTGTGTTATTGTTTGTGTGTGCACACTTACCGGTTAAATGTCTGTAAGTATATTACTTCAGTAATATGGTCAGCGGTTCGTCAGAATTCATTTGTAAACATGTGTAATATTTTATGTAGTTCACGTTGTTTTATACAGGGTCTTTCATATAAAGTAAGAACGGTGAGCGGCGGCTTTGTTATCCATTGCTCCAGTGGCCTTGGCCGAGTTTGTGGCGTGCCATGGTTCCCTGCTGTAGTATTGAAAGCGCACGCATAGTACTCGACCTTGAAATAAACGTGCAGGTGTTCAGTCGCCAGTCTGAATCACAGATGTTAACATGAGATAGTTATCAGTACAACATCGTATTTTTGTATGGAAAACTTATTTTAAGTACGAGTCGGCTCGGCGGGTACGTGATGCATTTGTTCAGCAATTTCCTGATGAAGTGCCATCTTCCCTAGCACAGATTCACGTAATTGTAAATAAGTTTGACAGTACTGACTGTTGTTGTTTGTTTGAGTCTTCAGTCTTTTGACTGGTTTGATGCAGCTCTCCATGCCTCCCTGTCCTGAGCTAATCGTTTCATCTCTACATAGCTACCACACCCTACATCCGAGGCAATCTGTTCAACATATTCTAACCTTGGTCTACCCCTACAGTTCTTGTCCTCAACCCTTCCTTCCATAACTAAGTTTGCTATTCCTGGGTGTCTTAGTATGTGTCCTACCAACCTATCTCTTCTCTTCATTAGTAGTCGCCAGAAATATCTCTCCTCTCCCACTCGCCTTAATACCTCTTCGTTTGTAACCCTATCTACCCATCTGATCTTCATCATTCTCCTGTAACACCACATTTCAAATGCTTCAATTCTCCTCTTTTCTGCTGCACCAATAGTCCAAGTTTCACTTCCATAGAGCGCCACGCTCCAGACAAAGGCTTTCAAAAATGACTTCCTAATACCTAAATCCATATTCGATGTCAACAGATTCCTTTTTTGTAGAAAGGCTTTCCTTGCCTGAGCCAACCTACTTTTTATATCCTCTTTGCTTCGTCCATCACTGGTTATTCTGCTTCCTAAGTAACAGAAGTCTCCTACTTCCTTCAGCTTTTCACCTGCCAATTTGATCTCCATAGAGGTTTCTGATTTATTTGGCTGCATTCCAGTATTTTTGTTTAACATTTATTAATTTTCATCATGAATTCCTTCCGTAAGAGGGAATCCAAACCATTCAAAAACTCATTCAAATCCTCAGACTTGTCGGCCAAGATTACGATGTCATCAGCAAATCTCAGAGTTGAAATTATTTCTCCTTGAATCTTCACTCCCACTTTAAATTTTTCTCCAATTTCCTTCATTGCTTGTTCAATGTAAAGATTGAAAAGTATGGGTGATAAGTTGCAGCCTTGCCTTACACCTTTCTGAATACCTGCTTCTCTCTCATGTTCTTCAGCTCGAATGACTCAGTGCTCAATATAATGCATAACATTAACAAGAAGTTCCGTGACGAACTAAAGAGCCTACTTTTCTTAAAATTTAAGAAACATGCCAATGATTAATCGATATGGATCTATCTAGAATAATGACGAAATTAAGTTGGTAATATCGAAATTTCTAATTAGTTCGAAATACTGTATACCTGGCATAATGTAGCCTAATAGAGCACTACAGTTGGCAGCCCTGGTGACTGAATATATTCTTAGTTCCATCTCTTAAGGTACAGAATACAAAATTTGGTTGGAACCCAATGAATAGCATGGACGTTACATGCAGTTAAACATTGGATCTAACAGCGCGCGTAAAATCATGTTGGCAACAGTGTCATGAATGTATTGTTCAGAAATAATCTGAAATAATATGATCTATTGTTGTGCCAATTTTGAATGAAATCCATTAGTTAGTATAGAAGTTACATGCATTTTAAAATTAGACCTATCAGCAGGCTTAGAATCATGTTGGCAGCCCTGACGTATATTAGTTACTCCAAAGTAATCTAGAATGCCAGGTACTATACGTGTGCAAAGTTTGGAGCTATTGGCTTGCATTCTTTCTGATATATTGATATTAGGGTAACAAAAATAGAGACAGCACATATTAACAGTTGGCAGCCCTGCTTGCTCTTAAGAATACGCACAGTCATAGCTGTTATGGTACACATAGCACATACGAAATTTGGTTGAAATCCAAGTGATAGTATGGAAGTTACAAGTATTTAAAGTTGGACCTCTCAGCAGGCTTAGAATCTTGTTGGTAGCACTGACGTATATAAGTTACTCCAAATTAATATAGAATGTCATGTACTATACGTGTGCATAGTTTAAAGCTGTCGGCTTGCATACTTTCTCATATATATTGGTATTTGGATAATAGAAATTAAGAGCATTTTTTAACAGTTGGCAGCCCTGGTGGTTCATAAGAATACGTTCAGTCATATCTGGTTATGTTCACATACAACATACGAAATTTGGTTGAATTCCAATTGATAGTGTAGAAGTTATATGCATTTAAATATTGGACCTATCAGTAGGCTTATAATCATTTTGGCAACACTGCCATGTATGACCTTCTGGAAATTGAACTGCAATATTATTATCTATTTGTGTGCCGATTTTGAAATAGCTCCCATTCATACCTTCCAAGATATCCAACATGGAGCTCAAATTTCAATTGCGATTTTTCAGCAGTTGGTAACACTGACATCATTTTCAAATATGGCCGTGAGATATTCAGGTATAGATCTTTACTCCTACCAAATTGTATTTCGATTGCTCCAGCCGTTTAGGAGTTGATAGGGGGGGGACACACACACAGCCAGCCAGACAGACAGAAGGACAGACAGACAGACACACATTTTCCCGGATCGATCTCATAAGACTACTTTTTCCTCATTTTTGCAAAATGTGAAAAGTAGGCTAAAAATCCGAAACATTACAGTGGCAGAACTCACTCGCGTCAGCCACAATGTGGTTACCAGATACAATGCCTGTAGAACCCAGGAAGGACGACGCTTCCAGCATATTTTATAAGGTATTACGGTGTATTTCATATGGGGAGCGTGATGGCGCAGTGGCTTAGCTACTCGTCTTTCACCCGGATGGCCGGGGTTCGAATCCCGGTGACAGCGGGGTGGAATTTTCACCTAAAAATCACGTTGCGTCAGGAAGGGCATCCGGTCTTAAATCCCCGGCCAAAACCAAACTGAGCCTGGTTGGCTCCGGCGACCCCAATTAATTGGGAAAAGCCGAAGAAAGGATTGTACACACGCTTAAAGCAGGGGGCCGTGGCGCGCCACAAGCTCGGCCAAGGCCACCGCATAACAAAACTGCCACTTGCCGTTCTTACTTTAAATTAAAGACCCTGTATTTCGCGGTACAGAACCGGCAATGCTCCCTCGTGAGAAATGTCAGAGCCGGACATTCGGCGGCTGGACTGTAGTACAGGTTCAGAGGAAGTAGTTAGCCCGATTTACAATACACAGATATAAGTAACGCCATTACCCATTGTTAATTGGATTATTAGCAGTGGTTATTTTAACTGGTAGTTGCAGGACAGAAGTTTCATTTATTTTATCGTATGGCTTTTAGTGCCGGGAGTGTCCGATGACATGTTCGGCTCGCCAGAGGCTGTAGCTGCTTCAAGCGGACACTCATAGGATGAGCTACAAGTTCCGTTCAATTTCAAGTACTGTAGTTCCAACTTACGCTCCCAGATGTCACTGACACCTATTGGTGAACGTTGGAACTTTTTTATAGAGCGTTCCAACGAAATTTAACCTAGAAATTTAGCTTCACCCAAGTTTAGTCTGTGGAAGGATCGTTTTCATGCCATAAATCTATGACATGGGACCGCCGGCTTTACTTTCCCTCCGAAGGAATGCATACTGAAGGATTTTAACGCACTTAAGAAATCCGACGACTTCGGCAAGGTTTGAACCCGTTATCTTGGGCACAGCAGTTCAGCATGCTACCGAAGTCGCTAGGACAAAAGTAAATGCAGTACTGTAGATCTTGTGTTCCGTTTTTTTTTTCTTTTGTGTGAAGTAGCCTGTGAGGAGTGCTAAGAATTGAAAGAATAATAGTGTGCGGGGGTGGGGAGGAGGGGCGCTATAGAGCATCCAGCGTTTAGAAAAGACTGTGGAGCCTTATGGCGACAGTGTTGCTAGCTCTAGTCAGAGATAGCGCTGACTCATACGTAATGTTCACCCACTTTGAGTACTGTTCTTTCATAAGTTAGCGAGACAACACAACCCCAGCAGTTACCTGAAATAGAACACGCACAGGAAAGAGCAGTTAACGGATTGGACCAGTATTAAGGATACCGTACGCGAAGAGAACCAATAACGACATTCATTTCGTTGTGATATGATGCATTACTGATTGACAGATGTCGAGAGCACAACTCTGCTTTCCTTCTCGGATGTACTGAATGCTGACGATGTTAACAATTTTTACGTCAGCAATACTGTTGATCATCACTTTTTTGTTTGTTATTAGTTAGGCTATAATTTAGTTTCTTTCAATTCTATTCTTGTTGTTTTGTTTAGATTAATATTTGTAATATTGCAGTGAGTTAGCCATGCGGTTAGGGGTGCGCAGCTGTGAGCTTGCATTCGGGAGATAGTGGGTTCGAACCCAACTGTCGGCAGCCCTGATTCGATCGAACAGAAAATAAAACAGACACACAACAATAACACCAATGACAGATAGTGCTTCAGAACTTATGTTGCCGGCGGAACTGAGCACGTGCTCCACTCCGGGCGAGGATGCAGCACAGGACAAGGCTCTTCTTTCCAGCGTGCTAACCTCGAAAATGTTTAAATTACTAAGACGTAATATAAACGATAATTGTATGCAATAACAAAGGTAATCAATTGGCAGATAATTGTAGGAAGCTATTATGACGAAAAATATATTTGTTCAGAGTTCCTTCATGATAAAAGTTGGGGTAACAAAATCATTGTAGGGGGGTTCCGTTAAAAGTAAAAGCCCATAAGACCCATAGTCTTTTCTAAACGCTGGATGCTCTACAGATATTTCATGTTTCAGAAAAGGGGCGCTACAGAAGATGTTTGAGAACCCCTGCCTAGACACACATTTAATCCCCAACCCCATAGAAATCCATCTCATACAGGGTCATTATATATGTGCGCGCCAGTAGACACGGCAAGCAAAGCCGGCTGTGACTGACGCAGATCACGGCCGCGCGTACCCGGTTCAGCCGGTGGTCGGCGCGCACTTTCACATTTTTACCAAACATGTTCAATAATGTGTACTTACAGTGCCCATAGGCGATGATAAAAATGTCGTCCCTCTCTTGTAACACACACCTGACATCTTCTGATGAAAAAATGTCTGTTAACTCTTTTATTATTTACGGAGTCTGTTTCCTTGAATCGTTTAGCGAGCTTCCTAATTGTACTCACATTAGGCACAAGTTTTCCTGGAAACTTGATTCGAAATTTTTGTCTTGTTTCAGAATAAAATTTCTGCTTTTCATACACAAATTATGGATATACACACGTTCGCGCAATGTGAATTGGTGTCTAGCCTAAACGTGCAGCACTAACGTCTAAGCTTTGCAGATACACGCCCATATGAATGACAAAACACGTGTGAACTAACGATATAAGTCAGCGGAGCGTGCCAACCACCGGCTGAACCGCGTACGTGCGCCCGCGATTTGGGCCAGTCACTGCCGGCTTAGCTCGGCGTGTTTACTCGTGCGCACATATATAACGACCCCGTAGAAACGGCCAATGATTAAGAATAGAAGGAATAATGTGTTATGGTACAACTGATCTTGAGCGGATTGTTTCAAATTTGCAGTAACTCCCCAGGGGCTCACATCTAGGCTGTGTTTCTATCTCCCAAAATTTTAATAATGGCACCCCGTCGTGTTCGTTAAGCCGCCATTTTGGACACGATGACGGCCTAGGGTGGGGGCTTAACGAAGCCCTGAGAATCAAAACGATCTAAAATTTTTCCGAGCATGGTCGCCAATCAAAACGTCCCTGATTGGCTGAGCACTTATTGGGTCCTTCCCGCCACACAGCCGCAATCAAATCCGCCATTAACCTCAATTTAACATAACCTAAGTTACTTAAATTACAAATATTAATAATGTTGGTGAAGGGTGGGTGACTTGTGGATTAGATAAGCCATTTTTAGTGTTGCCTTCTATAGATTTGTGGTTTTTTGCCAATCTCGTTATCTTGTAGACATTAAGATAAATAGTTATATTTCGGGGGCGGATCACAACAGTAGCAACTATTACGAATAGCTGTACTATAGTAAGATTTTTCTGCACCTTCGCGAAATAGTGGCGCTGGTTTGGGATTATTTTTGACTACCATTATGGGGTTTTAATAGTTTTTCATAGAGCATTTTTGTTGTCTTGTAGGCATGATTGATTTGACATGTTAGGTCTGCATGTAGCCTACAGTTTTTTTTTCTGGTTTTTGGAATAATGCTCATTCTCATTACCATTAAGTGCAACCGTGTTGACCGACTGAAAGACATTGAATATTTCGTTTACTAAGGCAGCACTGAAATATGGGTTGCAACACGATATGGACTTGGAACTTATGTTCACTTAACAAAATAACGATACATCAACAAGTCATCCTTGTAATCTCTGCAAATAATAAAAATATTTCCCATCCAATATAGGCCTAGGCCTATTCATGTTGAACGGTAGAAAGTTATCAACCTTTATTAAGGCAACACTGAAAAATGTTCATTTTGATCTAGCCTACTTACTCGGAGTCATCTGCATCAATGTCCCTAGAGGTTCAGTTTTTTAAATTCTCCCTTTCCTATGGTCAAATAACACATGGATGTTCCCTATTTTTCTTAAGGGGATTCAATGATCTTATGCTGAACTAATTAAGAATAGGGCATGTACCCCAACCCCTTAAAATATGAAGTAATCAGGATAAAAAATAATGTCCATAACCATCAGAAACTTGAGAACACAGATCAGGAGAATGTTGTTCGACCATGGATGCAAGACCAGAAAGTCTTAAAGAGGAGTGTTTCATTTAGAGGCTTGGAACATCATGGTCAAGACCCCTGTACTTGGGTGTGTGCTCAATTTGTTTGAAAACCCGTTGACAGATCATAAGTTAATCTGTGGCTGGAAACCACTCCGTCCTATGCTAAGCTGCGAGTACTGGGCACCATTAGTGTCCTGTGACTACTGTATCAATTTCTGAAAATTGTGTCATAGGCCTATGCATAGACAAGTCGCTGAGAATGTTCTCTGAATGGTGAATACCAGTAGGCTAGCCTACTTAGGTGCCTCCTTCACTAGCATTTCCAGGCACCTGGTTAGTTGGTAAAATGAAATAGAAAAATCACTTGAATGATTCAAGTTGTCCTTGATTGCCCTTGAGGGACAGTGTACCCCATTCCAGATCTTAGTTCAGAATTAGTTTCCTTGACGGAGTTGGAGAAACAGTCACAATACCTACGGTACTACTAGACCTAGTACGGTACATGTAGATGGAAGCAACCACTAGGTAGCTTATGTCCCATTAGTTGGGAGTGTTAGGGAATGGGAGATTGGTTCAACATTTCAGCCTATGTTGTTGTATATTTCATTAATATATGAGATCTAAAAGTGTATCATAGGAATATTAAAGCAAACCATAATATATTACCAGTTGGTCAATTGGATACAACAATTCAATGAAACATTCTGTTAATAATTAGGAAGTGTCGTAGGCAACCAGAGAAGCGACACAAGAAAAAACACCTGAGTCTTCCAGGCAGTTATCAACTGTATTTCACAGAGAAGAATGGCTAAAATGGTTCCTCATGAAAAAAACAACTGGTCAATGGCTTGAAAGACAGTAGTAAGGACTTACATGCTGTCAGTAAAAGTGGAGTTAAGAAAGATGTCTGGAATATTTAAATCAGTAGTTGATAGCCATGATTTTTAAAATTACCCTAGTTAATTGCACCTTAATATGATTAATAGCCTACCGGTATGTGCAAGATTTTAAATGGTAGGTTTTCCTGTGAACCAAAAACCAGCTCTTAACATGGATTATGTTCAGGTTAGGCCTACAAGTTATTGGGAGGGAGGTTTATATTACATACCTGTTGCACATAAAATGAGCTTCTGATTAGAGCTCCGTGGGAATGTTTAAATGGTTTGATGATACAGGATTTATCAAGCCTTTTTCTATGCATCTTTTAAAAACATTTTAACAATTCATAAATTACTGTCATCATTGCTAATGCTGTAATCTGTCATGTTTATTTATGCAGCATGAGGAATTATGAAACATTGGTAGGATTGGTATATGGTGTGGAGATATAGTAGGATAAAATGCAACTGTGTCATGGAAACCTAAGATGTATTTTTATTTCTCAACTTTATTTTCTGTAGACTCCAACACAGCCCACCACCAGGGCAAAAAAAAAGTGTTGGCGATGTTTAATGAGAGCAAATCTTGAAATACTGCGATTTAAGTGGTTGGTATCAAAAGCTGTATAGGAAAAATGAAAATGTGAAGTCACGCCCAAGTTTATGAAGCCTTGCCAGACTCGGCTGAAATTATCTTCGATGCAAATCAAGTCTCAATAGTTAAAACTTTAGGACCTTTGACATGAGCACTATAATAGGCCTACATTTAGGATCGACATAGCCTGCAGTAGGTCTTGTGCTACTGTATGCACCTGGGCATGTTTAAAAAAAACTCAGCCTGCAGGTTAATAAGGTATTATATTACTATAAATCTATCTCAAGCAAATCCAAGAAGTTATCAGACTGAGAAACTACATATCAATATTTAAACAAAAAAAGGTGGCAGTGCAAACTGCACTTTTAATCCTTGCTTCATTAGTTAAACCATAATATTTATACATAAATACAGTAAGGACTTCACATTACAAACGGCCACTTAAATTATATGCCTTATTAGGCATAACCTACAAATTACATGTCATGAAATTGGTAAATATAACAGACAGCAACATCAATATGCAATTGTCTATAATGTAGTTTTATAGTGCACAAAAGGTTATTGTACTGAATGTATTTCGAACTGGTGGAAACGACAGCCAATTGATTTACATCCATTACATCCAAAGTAGTAGAAACTTTCAGTTGATTGGCAAGAGTGTTGATTTGTACTTTTATTTTCACAAATTTTGATGAACAGTGTCACGCTTCAGTTTAAATATAAACGCACATACAATTCCTCATCAATAAGTGATTTGCACTTCATACTGTCATGAACTGGAATAGATTTCTAGCAATTTAATTGATGTAGAAATCTATTCCTCTCGCCACCATATTGGTGATAATTGTAAACAAACCCGCGGGCAGCCAATGGCTGGTAATAATTGCCAGCCAATAACAAGCCAGGATGATGCGGATCATAATTCGCGTTTCACTCTCATTGCGTTTTAACTTGAGGTGAGGAATCAGCTGTTCGTTAACGCCACGGGGTGCCATTATTAAAATTTTGGGAGATAGAAACACACTCCTAGTGGGACGTGGGGTGGCGACCTCGGGACACCAGCTGAGCCCGGCATTGCTTCCACTTACATGTGCCAGGCTCCTCTCTGTTATCTTTCCTGTCGACCTCCCTTGGTCAACTCTTGTTCGTTTCCGACCCTGACGGTATTAGGGTATCCGAGGCCATGGGGGTACTTCACTGTTGTTTGAGTCTTCAGTCGTTTGACTGGTTTGATGCAGCGCTCCATGCCTCCCTGCCCTGAGCTAATCGTTTCATCTCTACATAGCTACCACACCCTACATCCGAGGCAATCTGTTTAACATGTTCTAATCTTGGTTTACCCCTACAGTTCTTGTCCTCGACCCTTCCTTCCATAACTAAGCTTGCTATTCCTGGGTGTCTTAGTATGTGTCCTAGCAACCTAACTCTTCTCTTCATTAGCAGTCGCCAGAAACATCTCTCCTCTCCCACTCGTCTTAATACCTCTTCGTTTGTAACCCTATCTAACCATCTGATCTTCAACAATCTCCTGTAACACCACATTTCAATCGCTTCAATTCTCCTCTTTTCTGCTGCACCAATGGTCCAAGTTTCACTTCCATAGAGCGCCATGCTCCAGACAAAGGCTTTAAAAATGACTTCCTCACACCTAAATCTATATTCGATGTCAACAGATTCTTTTTTGTCGAAATGCTTTCACTTTCCCGCCTTAATTAGCCCATGTCACATCTTTTCTGATCCCTCATTCTTCGATGGGTCAGACCTCTTGTTTTCTTTTCATTGTATCTCCTGCCTTCTGCTGAAGGCCCTCAAGGAGGCAGGGTGTGTGTAGCCCTACCAATTATGGTGCACCCTGGATTGTGCTACACCCTCAAGGGCTCACGGCTGGTGATTTCGGGAGTTGGCGACCCCGAGGGCTTCCTGAGCACGGTCCGGTTTTCTCCTTCTTCCATTGCCTTTAGGGTGGTCCCTCTCCTCTTTACCTTTCCTGTCGGCCTTTTCTGGCTCTCCTTTCTTCCAAGTCCCTTAATTCTCATTCTTCGAGAGTTGAGGGCATTTCCTTTCCTCTTATGTTTTGTTTCCGTTATTCTTATTTTTAGCCTACTTTTCACATTTTGCAAAAATGAGAAAAAATTAGACATGAGATCGGGCAAATGTGTGTCTGTCTGTCTGGCTGTGTGTGTGTCCCCCCCCCCCCTATCAACTCCTAAACGGCTGGAGCAATCGAAATACAATTTGGTAGGAGTAAAGATCTATACCTGAATATCTCACGGCCATATTTGAAAATGATGTCAGTGCTACCAACTGCTAAAAAATCGCAATTGAAATTTGAGCTCCATGTTGGATATCTTGGAAGGTATGAATGGGAGCTATTTCAAAATCGGCACACAAATAGATAATAATATTGCAGTTCAATTTCCAGAAGGCCATACATGGCAGTGTTGCCAAAATGATTATAAGCCTACTGATAGGTCCAATATTTAAATGCATATAACTTCTACACTATCAATTGGAATTCAACCAAATTTCGTATGTTGTATGTGTACATAACCAGATATGACTGAACGTATTCTTATGAACCACCAGGGCTGCCAACTGTTAAAAAATGCTCTTAATTTCTATTATCCAAATACCAATATATATGAGAAAGTATGCAAGCCGACAGCTTTAAACTATGCACACGTATAGTACCTGACATTCTATATTAATTTCGAGTAACTTATATACGTCAGTGCTACTAACATGATTCTAAGCCTGCTGAGAGGTCCAACTTTAAATACATGTAACTTCCATACTATCATTTGGATGTCAACCAAATTTCGTATGTGCAATGTGTACCATAACAGATATTACTGTGCGTATTCTTAAGATCAACCAGGGCTGCCAACTGTTAATATGTGCTGTCTCTAATTTTGTTACCCTAATATCAATATATCAGAAATTATGCAAGTCAATAGCTCTAAACTTTGCACACGTATACTACCTGGCATTCTAGATGAATTTGGAGTAACTAATATAGGTCAGTGCTGCCAACATGATTCTAAGCCAGCTGATAGGTCCAATTTTAAAATGCATGTAACTTCTATACTAACTAATGGATTTCATTCAAAATTGGCACAACAATAGATCATATTATTTCAGATTATTTCTGACAGATACATGCATGACATTGTTGCCAACATGATGTTACGCGCGCTGTTAGTTCCAATGATTAACTGCATGTAGCGTCCATGCTATCCATTGGACTTCAACCAAATTTTGTATTCTGTACTTTAAGAGGTGGAACTAAGAATATATTCAGTCACCAGGGCTGCCAACTGTAGTGCTCTATCAGGCTACATTATGCCAGGTATACAGTATTTCGAACTAATTGTAAATTTCGATATTAGCAACTTAATTTCGTCATTATTCTAGATAGATCCACATAGATTAATCATTGGCATGAATCTTAAATTTTAAGGAAAGTAGGCTCTTTAGTTCGTCACGGAACTTCTTGTTTTTTTCTAGTTAGTTTGTAGTTAGTTTTATGTTTAGTTTAATTTCACATACATTTTCACATCACCCGAACCATTAGGGGCCGATAACCCAGATGTTAGGCCCCTTAAAACAACAATTATCTTCATCATCATCAATTAGCAGAGACGGAAACAAGAATGCTTGTATTGTGTTGGGTTTCCCAATAAGCTACTGGGCTCGATGTTGCGGTCTTATCTTCATTACAAGCCAGGGAGGAGAAGTTGAGCCTCCTCCATCCAGTAATGAGTTTCAGACGGCACAAAACACAAACTAATAAGTCAACACAGAGCGCGCCCACCGCTAAACTCGATCAGGCTCCCAGCCGGGCACACAGACCAGAATATACTGTAACACGAGACAGGTAGATATAAGGATACTCAGTATTAGCGCACTGATACTCATTACAGTACTGTTATAGTACTTTATGCAACGAGCCTATGATGATGATGATGATGATAATTGTTGTTTTAAGGGGCCTAACATCTAGGTTATCGGCCCCTGATGGTTTGGGTGATGGTGAAGATGAAAATGAATGCAAACTTAAAACTAAAACTACTAACCTACATACTAGAAGAAGAAATGGAAAACTAAAGGAGAATAAGGCAAATAAAGGACAGGAGGAAAATAAATGCCCTCAACCCTCGAAGAATGCGGATTGAGGGACTTGGAAGGAAGGAGAGCCATGAAAGGCAGATAGGAAAGTGAAAGAGGAGAGGGTCCTCCCCAAAGGTAAGAGACAAAAGGGGGAAACGGACCCAGCTCAGGAATCCCTCGGTGTCGCCAACTCCCGAACTCACCAGTCATGAGCCCCTGAGGGTGTAGCAATATCTAGGGTGCCCCAAAAGTGGTGGGGCTACATACACCCGGTCTCCTTGAGGGCTTTGAGCAGAAGACAGGAGATAACATGAAAATAAAAAGAAGGCTGACCCCTCGCAGAAGGAGGGAATCAGAAAAGATGAGACAAGGGCCAATTACGGCGGAAAAGGAAGAGACTCCCTAGGCCTCGGACACCCTAATACCGCCGGGGTCGGAAGAGAACAAGAGTTGACCAAGTGAGGTCGACAGGAAAGAAGACAGAGAGGAGCCTGGCACAAGTAAGTGGAAGCAATGCCGGACTCAGCTGGGGCCCCGTGGTCGCCAACCCACGTCCCACTAGATGTGAGCCCCTGGGGGAGCAACGAGCCTATAATGGCAATGCGTAAGACACGAGCGTTTTATAATTTCCATACGAGTGCCTTAATTACCATTATGGTTGGTTGGTTGGTTCGTCAGTTTAGGGGCTGCGACAACGCGGTGATGTAGCCCCGTGTACTTTGGGTGTGTGCAGAATCTGTCTGATAACCGGTGTTAATTGTGATGGCTGTAATAGTGTGTGTTATCTGTTTTATCATTTTAAAATGATCTTGTCGACTTCGTCGTTACGCTGGGGTCTGGCGTTACGTTACGGTGACGGGACGAAATGTACCCAGATGCACTGAGGTGTGTGACGTCATAGTACTGCTTGGTACATGTGTTCCCCGACAATCTCTACTTCGTTAGTATAAGACGAAAATCCCCGATTCTTGGATGTCACGGGTAATCTCGAGAACCACTGGATGGATTTTGATACGGTTTTCACCATTCTGTAAAGGATATCTCGAGGAAAGATTATTTTGAAAATAATTTATGTATGATCAAAGGAAGCCAAGCAGTAACGATTTCAGTGAAAAAGTCGAAAACAAACTTGGCGTCCGCGCGCTTCTTAAGCTTACGCTGGGCAAACCGTCAAAAATATCAATAGACTATGCGGGTAATAATTGGCCAGCATGAAAAATTCTACAAAAAAAAAAAGTCCTCGAGAGCATATATCTATCTTCAATACATCGCCCACTATAAGTGTTTTTAGACTGGATGGAAGGGGCACGTCCCAGCGCGCTCTGGTAAGCGTGACGGCAACCCGCGCGCTTGTCCTTGCTTTGCCCTTGGTTTGCACTTGCCGTTCGCGAGTAATTTGAAACAAGATAAGCAAGATAAGTATTATGCAGATAATTTTCTAACCTGTCAAGAATCTTTGGCTTCGAGCTAAGCGAGAAGCCTCCAGCCTTTCTAGCATAATTCTGCATTTTTAGCATTTAAAATGATACAAAGTCTAGTCTTTCAGACTGACTGTCACTTTTTTAATTCAAGTAAGGACTGCAACTTTGAATTTTTCAAATAGTTCCTAGTTTTGCCGCTAAACGCCACCGTCAACGACTACTAGGCATAGTTCAGAACTTAGCTCCTAGACGCCACCGCATTCGGTTCTTGGCAACGAACGTAGGAACCTAGGAGCGTTGTTTACATTCCTAACCTATACAATTTAGCTTCACACAGGTGTAATTAGTGGAAGGTTCTTTAACATGCCATAAATCTATGACATGGGACCGCCGGCGTTACTTCCCCTCCGAAGGAAGGCATACTGAGGGATTTTTAACGCTCTTAAAAAATCCGACGGCTTCGGCCGGGTTTGAACCAGCTATTTTGGGCATAGAAGCTCAGCATGCTACCGACTACGCCACCGAAGCCGCTACAATTACCATTATAGGCGAGTTGCATACGACTGTTTATGTTCGACGATAATTATAACTTTATTATATGTTTTAACATAAATATTCATAAATATCTGTTGAGAGTCAGCTACTGGAATTTTGTGATCGCAGAGCGAGCGTTTGGTGTTATATCTTTGTCTTTCAAGAGCTTTGAACGACCGACGCATGCGCTCTGTGGGCTTGCAATGCCATATGCAGCCATATGTTTACATCAGCCGTCCCTCAGTAATATTGTCACCGCAGTCATTTGAAGACAATGCGCTGTGTAGAAATTAGTGTTGGTGATTTTAAGGTACATTGCTATTTCTTGTCTCATATTCGCCAGTTTATTTACGCGAACATATCGACGGTGGGTATTCCATGTCGGTAATTTATTATAGTTCGATGTTGTGTTTATGTCCGACATGTTGGATTTTGAGTGCATGCGCGAAGTTATCGTTACCTAATTGGTCAATGAACGAGCTCTGATTGGCTGGAGAAACTGTATCATAATGGAAAACAGTGTTATAATGACCATCATTATGATACAGTTATCTGACACATAATAGTGAGGGTCGAACATAAAACATATTATATGTTTACTGCGGAGAATGCAATAAACAGTACTAGTAAGCTGAGTTACAGTATTACTGTAACATGCAGTACTTGATTATATAGTTGACTTCCTGTCATCAAACTCATGACCAGGCTGCTTTGAACATCAGAGGTCTTACAGTCGAGCGTGTTCACCGTTTCAAATATCTAGGGAGTATCATCACTGACGATTTAAATCAGCTGGGGTCCCGTGGTCGCCAACCCACGTCCCACTAGATGTGATCCCCTGGGGGAAATGTACAAATGAGGGTGTTGCTGTGTTATCAGTGTTTATTGCTACCCCCATACAGGATCAGGTTTCACAGCACTCGTGAGGGCGTTGAGGCGTGTTATGGCCCACATGTGTGCTCGCTAGAACAAAACATACACTTCCGAGAGCTGCTCCACGCAACGTTTTGATTGGCGTAACCCCAAAATACAATTGCTTTCCCTTCGTACCCACAAAATACGTTCCGAATATACGTATCGTCATTAGTATGGTTCGGCTGTTAGGGAAATGTCATATTTTTTTTCCTGAGCTCATTTTACCCGAAATCTGAAAAATAAGTTTGAATGATGGGTCCCTGACCACGTTTAAAGAAATTTGATGTTGCCTATAAATGCATATTTCGGCCATTTTATTGTTTTGGTCATATTTGGTCATATTTTAGTGATATAAGGTCATATTTGGTTATAATTTCAGCATTTTTGTTTAAATTGAGGCGTCCTTAACAAGGTACGTGTTATCTGCGTCGAGTTTCAAACACAGAATTTCCGAATAGTGTAGTAGATATATTTTTATTTCCTTTCCCGGAACAGGCAGATAGCAGGTTTAGAAGGCCTGATTCCAAGAAGGCGCTCCTCTACGGACGTCTTTTAGCACTTCTTTCTGGTCAAGTTAGATTGCGACACTCTACGCATGAGGTCACGGAACATGACGATAGTGTGTTTCCTTCCGCCTTTCAATATGATGTCACTCCAGTAGATATATTCAGTTCAGAAGCAATTAGCTAGCAAACAAGGAAATGCTATGTTATTTTTCACCCAGTTCTTCCTTGCAGGGCCGAATGAAAGCTCCCTTGCTCTTTCACTACGAACGGATTTCAACAGATTGGTCACACTTGTTGTGCTGCAGTGAACCCCATTATGCTGAATGTGAAATGTAGTGAAGCTGTAAAGTTCAGAAAGTATGTTAAAGAGTTCGGCAAAGACACGTAGTTTTTTAGGTCATATTTTATAGTTTTTAGGTCATATTTAGCTAGTTTTAGGGCATATTTGCTTGCATATTTTGTACTTGTTTAGGTCTTAACCTTCCGAACCCTAGTCATTAGTAAGCCATGGAAGGTCATGCAAAATCATATTTTTGCATATAGGCTAGGTGGGTATATTTTAATTATTTTGTCACAATGCATCATACTTTTCTCGTTTGCCTGTTTAACCCTAGAACCACACTGTGATACTTTCAGGATATAAACCACGCCATGGGGTCACTTGTGACCAGGGTTTACCCGGAACAATTCCTTTTTAGCCTATTTTCAATTTTGAAAAAATAGGCTTATGAGATCACCTTTTGTCCGTGTGTGTGTGTGCGTGTGTGTGTTTGTGTGTGTGTGTGTGTGTGTGTGAGGTGTGTGTGTGTGTGTCCCCCTAATAAAATCTAAACGGCTGGAGCGATTTCAATGAAACTCGGTAAGTTCATAGCGCTATTTCCGGCGACCTCGACCGTGCCATTCAAATTTTGTTACATCTCACCAATCCAACATGGCGGCTGTGCGAAATATTTCACTAGCATTCAATATCTCCGAAACTATTACCGATATCGCCCTGAAATTGTGTACGGTGATAAAGGGCACTACTAGAAGTTCACCTATGAGACTTTCAAAAACCTGGTGACTACAAAACCAACATGGCGGCCAAGCGAATTTGAGACTTTTAAATAGACTTTTCCCGCGTTTTAACTATCCAAACGTAATGAAACTTGCTACAGCAATTGTTTATACACATTGTAATTAACTGGAGTCTAATTTAGTTCAATTGTTTACATAACCTCAAAATGGCGGCTGTGCGAAATATTTCACTGACATTTTATATCTCCAAAACTATTACAGATATCACCCTGCAATTTTGTACGGTGATAAAGGGTACTGATACAAGTTTACTTATGTATATTTCATAAACCTGTAAAGTACAAAACGAACATGGCGACCAAGCGAATTTGAAATATTTTAATAGACTTTTCTCGTGATTTAACTCTCTGAGCGCATTGAAATGTGGTACAGTAAATGATTTTTCAGATTGTAATGCACTGGCATCTAATTTAATTCAATTGTTTACATAACCTCAAGATGGCGGCTGTGCGAAATTTTAAAATTAAGTTTTTATTTCTTGTGTCGTAATCATGCGATCGAAGTGAAAGTTTGAATAATGAAGCTAGGCAATAATTGTCCTTGAATGGTACATAACTCTATGGCCTATACATGTAACAATCCTAAATGGCGAGCTTCCGAAATATTTAGACGGTTCTTAATATATATGAATCTTTTACAGCAACCAAACTGAATTTTTTTATGTTCATAGAGACTATGAACGTATGTTCACCTATAGGACTTTCAGTAACCTAGTGAGCACAAATCCAACATGGCGGCGAAGCGAATTATAAATATTTAAATGTACGTTTCTCGCGAATTAACTATCCGAGTGCCGTGAAACGTTGCACGTTAGATGCTTATACAAATGTTGATCCACTGGCATCTAATTTATTTCAATTGTTTGCATAATCACAAGATGGCTGCTGTGCGTAATTTTAAAATCTCGTTTTTACTTCTTGTGTTCTAATCATGCGATTGAAGTTTGAATACCACACGTACACAATAATCTTAATGTAATAGTACAAAAATAAAAATCCAACCTGGCGACCATCTGAAATATTTAGACGGTTATCCATATCTACGAATCTGTTACAGCAATTAAACTGACATTTTGTATGTTCATAGAGGCAATTAACATGAGCAGGATATATGAAAATAGGCTGTATAGTTCTTCACGGAACTACTTGTTACTTCTTGTTTTGTTCCGCGTTACGTTTTAATCTTTAACGTAACGCCAAATATTCCGTTTTTGGTTAATTTGATAATATATTCAATTTCGCACCAATTTTCAAATGCCCCGCTTCAGAATTGATTGTAATATCTAGCTTGTTTTCTGGTGATACAGGCGCAAGTTTGAAAGAGAAAATGATTTCTATTGTTATTGATTTATTAGGGGCAACACAATTAAGGAATATCTTAGTCCTTGTGAAGTTAATACTCAGAATTTTCCCCTCCAATACTTCTACGGAGAGTTTTTCTGTCATGAATATCAAATGGAGAGATGATAGAAACAGAAGCTCCATAAGTTAGATAAAACAAGAATTGTTCACATATTACAATTATGACGAAAATTGCAGTGAATTTTATCAGAAGGTACTTACAAATAAAAGATCTTTGCATAGGGTCGTTCAAATTAAGATCATTTGTAAGTTGCTGGTGTCATAGGCCTATATGATATGTCAGCAATATCTAGTTTTAATTTTGTGTATTTGATTATGTAATGTTTATTTAATACACATGTGTATTATTTATTACAACATTTAACAACCTTGATTTTTAACAAGTAGTTCCGTGAAGAACTATACATCCTATTTTCATACATCCTACTCATGTTAATTGCCTATATTAACATACAAAATTTCAGTTTGAAGGTTGTGATAGATTCGTAGATATTGAAAACCGTCTAAATATTTTAGATGGTCGCCAGGTTGGATTTTTATTTTTGTACTATTACAGTAAGATTAGTGTGTACGTGTGGTATTCAAACTTCAATCGCATGATTAGAACACAAAAAGTAAAAACGAGATTTTAAAATTTCGCACAGCTGCCATCTTGTGATTATGCAAACAATTGAAATAAATCAGATGCCAGTGGATTAACATTTGTATAAGCATTTAATGTGCAACGTTTCACTGCACTCAGATAGTTAATTCGCGATAAACGTCCATTTGTTGTTGTTTGAGTCTTCAGTCTTTTGACTGGTTTGATGCAGCTCTCCATGCCTCCCTGTCCTGAGCTAATCGTTTCATCTCTACATAGCTCCGACACCCTACATCGGAGGCAATCTGTTTAACGTCCATTTAAATATTTACAATTCGCTAGACCGCCATGTTCGTTTTATGAAGGATACATAAATAAACTTGTATCAGTACCCTTTATCAGCGTACAAAATATCAGGGTGATATCTGTAATAGTTTCGGAGATATAGAATGTCAGTGAAATATTTCGCACAGCCGCCATTTTGAGGTTATGTAAACAATTGAACTAAATTAGACTCCAGTGCATTTCAATGTGTATAAACATTTGCTGTACCAAGTTTCATTACGTTTGGATAGTTAAATCGCGAGTTAAGTCTATTTAAAAGTCTCAACTTCGCTTGGCCGCCATGTTGGTTTTGTAGTCACCAGGTTTTTGAAAGTCCCATAGGTGAACTTCTAGTAGTGCCCTGTATTACCGCACACAATTTCATGGCGATATCGGTAATAGTTTCGGAGATACTGAATGCCGGTGAAATATTTTACACAGCCGCCATGTTGGATTGGTGAGACAAAATAAAATTTGAAGGGCATGGTCGGGGTCGGCCAGAATGGTGCTATGATCTTACCGAGTTTCATTGAAATCGCTCCAGCTGTTTAGAAGTTATTGAGGGGGGGGGGGGCAAACACACTCCTCACGCACTCACACACGTACACACACACGGACATAAGGTGATCTCATAAGCCTATTTTTAGCCTACTTTTCACATTTTGCAAAAATGAGGAAAAAGTAGCCTTATGAGATCGATCCGGGAAAATGTGTGTCTGTCTGGCTGGCTGTGTGTGTGTCCCCCCTATCTACTCCTAAACGGCTGCTGCAATCAAAAACAAATTTAGTATGAGTAAGGATGTGCACCGGAATAGCTCACGTCCATATTTGAAAATGATGTCAATGCTACCAACTGCTGAAAAAACGCACTAGAAATTTGAGCTCCATGTTCGATATTTCGCAAGGTATGCATGGGAGCTATTCCAAAATTGGTACACATGCAGATAATACTATTTCAGTTTAATTTCCGGGAGGCCAACAATGACAGTGTTGCCAAAATAATTTTAAGCCTTCTGATAGGTCCAATGTTTAAATGCATAGAACTTCTACACTATCAATTGGATTTCAACCAAATTTTGTATGTAACATCTGTACATAAACAGATATGATTGAGCGTATTCTTAAGAGCCACCAGGGCTGCCAACAGTTAATAATTGCTCTCTCTATTTTTATCCAAATACCAATATATCAGAAAGTATGCAAGCCAACAGCTTTAAACTATGCACACGTATATTCTGACATTTTAGATTAATTTGGAGTAACTTATATACGTCAGTTCTACCAACATGATTATAAGCCTGCTGATAGTACCAATTTTTAAATACATGTAACTTCTATACTATCAGTTGGATTTCAACCAAATTTCGTATGTGCTATGTGTACCATGACAGATATGACTGTAAGTATTCTTAAGAGCAATCAGGGCTGCCAACTGTTAATAAATACTGTCTATATTTTTTTACCCTAATATCAATATATCAGAAAGTATGCAAGCCAACAGCTCTATACTTTGCACACGTATAGCACCTGACATTGTAGATTAATTTGGAGTAATTAATACAAGGCAGTGCTGCCAACATGATTCTATGCCTGCTGATATGTCCAATTTTAAAATACATGTAACTTATATACTAACAAATGGATTTCATCCGAAATTGGCACAACAAGATATCATAATGTTTCAGATTATTTCTGAGCAGCACACGCATGGTATTGTTGGCAACATGCTTTTACGCGTGCTGATAGATCCAGTGTCTAACTGCATGTAACGTCCATTGGACTTCAACCAAATTTTGTATTCTGTACCTTAAGAGATGGAACTAAGAATATATTCAGTCACCAGGGCTGCCAACTGTAGTGCTCTATTAGGCTACATTATACCAGGTATATTTTCAACTAATTAGATATTTCGAAATTACCAACTTAATTTTGTCATTATTCTAGATAGGTTCATATTCTGTAGAATAATCATTGGCATGAAAAGTAGGCTGTATAGTTCTTCACGGAACTTCTTGTTTTTCATAAAATTAAAATAGGCTAAAACTATCGTTTTATGACGTGTGCTCCGGTTTTCCATTCGTGAAATCTAGCAACCCTACTGGTGACCCAATTCTAAATAGTGATATAGGAATTCATTTGAAATGTATTATTTTAATTATGTCTGTTTCCAGTCATCTACTGTAGACTCTAGACAGAGGGTCGCATTAATGTAGCCAACTTACCTGCTTCTATGCACTCACACATGCCTTCTATTGATTAATAAAGTTGCCTAGTTGGAAATAACAATTTACTGAACACAAACTATTAACTGCCATAATTTAATAAATTATAACTATTCTAATGGATACAGGAACATACTTTAAAACGTCGTTATATGAATTAACAAAAAATTGCACACCGTTGTTCATTTCAGCCATTCTGTGAAAACCTAGGCCCTGTCATCTTTGCACTCTATGGAGATTCCTTGTCGGTGTTCTGCACACAGACTGGGTTAAAATGAACAATAATACAATATCTTGCTATTTAGGTTACAAGGGTTTACAGTGTTTTTATAAGTAGACATGATTAATCTCTACTTAGTATAAAACAAAGTCCCCGATTCTTGGATGTCACGGATAATCTCGAGAACCACTGGATGGATTTTGATGCGGTTTACAGCATTCTGTAAAGGCTATCTCGAGGAAGGTTTCTGTAGAAAATAATGTATTTATGATCAAAGAGAGCCAAGCAGTAACGATTTTAGTGAAAAAGTTGAAAATAAAAACCTAGCGTCCGTGCGCTTCTTAAGCTTACGCTGGGCAAACTGTTAAAAATATCTATATACTATGCGTATAAGAATTGTTGAGCATGAAATGTTCTACAAAAAAAAGTCCGCGAGAGCGTATGTCTATCTTCAATACATCGCACACTATAAGTGTTTTTACGTTTTCATTTCTTCCAACAATCTTCATTCAATTACTGAGGCGACAGTTTACGAGCTAGCTAGGGGCAAGTATATCACCCCAGTTATAGCGTAGCTAGCGGGCGAGCATATTACTCCAGATACAGCCAGCAGCAAACTGTTGAGTCGTCTTGAGTTAAGACTTCAGAGAAGAGTGGTTGTGTTTGGAGTTTCCCTGGAAGTGCAACTCGGCTTTTCTTCATTTCGCCAGTGAACTTTTCGTTCCGCAAAATACAGAGTCAAGTTAAGATTGGACGGAAGGGGGATTTTCTGTTTCATGAACCTCGCCATTCTTAAATTACGTCTGACAAGAATGCGTTGCACATGCTATTTCCATGATAATATAATTAATAGTCCAGTCAGTGATTTTAACCCATCATGCCGAGACGTAAAACGGATCGAGGTTGTAGTTCATTGACATCGACAAGCAAGCGCTAATCACGTAATGCATTCATAACCGTCCCGGGCGAATCCGGGGCGGGTTGCTAGTTATAGAATAAAGCAAGGTATCTTGTAGAAAGTTTTGATACAAAAACTACACCGTGGGGTCGTATGTTACCATAACATAACAATACTCAGCAACAAAACATTCTAAATACTTAAACGATGTAGCCACATCAACAATTATTCCGACACTGAAGGTAGACGAAATAACAGCAACCTAACGGCATTTGGTGCATGCGCAGAAGGGATCATAAAATAGCCGGGTCGCGGGCGACCCCACAGTGAGGTTCTAGGTTTAAGTGCATATCTCTGCTTGAGAAGGACGTATATTATAATTTCCTGTTGTTTTGAAACGCCTTTTGATACTTCATGTTCTTAAACTCTTATATTTCAATTCGGACTCCGAGAGTCTCTCACAGAATAATACTAAAAGTATTGTAATACCTAGTAAGTTAAAGTCCTTTTTGCAAGTTAATATCAATTATTTTTATGTTGGTTTTTATTTCGTCGTGTGGCCTCCTGAGAGGCCAAGTGCAGGTCTTTCTAGTCGACGCCCGTGGGCGACCTGCACGTCGGGATGAGAGATGGAAGGGATGAAGATGAATAGAACTGGGCAAGGATGTGGAAGGAAGCGGCCGTGGCCTCTCAGAAGGTACCGTCCCAGCATTTGCCTGGTGTTGAAAATGGGAAACCACTGAAAACCATTTCAAGGACGGCCGACGGTGGGGCTCGAACCCACGCTTCTACCGAGTCAGCAGAGAGCTTGGCCCCATGGCCTAACGCTGCGCTTTAGCCAGCGTAGCCACTGCTGCCGACCTCTCAGTAGACCACACGACAAAAAAAAACAGCATTTGCTATGTAAATATTGTAAATTTATTTTCATTAAAAAAATTCAATGGCTATTATAATTGTATATCAGTTATATTAAAAACTAACATAATAAAATAATTATTAATGGTCAACACCGCTTAGAACTGTTTCTTAGTTGAGATATTTAAAAAAAGGTGTAGTTATATGTCCGTCTGGCCTTATGTTCTTGATATTCAAATAGAACCGCTAAAGAATTCTGTGCCCAATTAGACACGGCAGACTGGCATCGAACTCAGGTCTTATCAAAGAAGACCAGGCCCATGATTCTGCCCCGAATCGAATCATTGATCTCTGAGGGAGAACAGCTACAGGGAACTCGAAGAGCAATGAGTTATATCTGCATATAATCATAATAGCAGGATTTCACGGCTAGAACGGGAATATCATAGCTTTTAAGGTGGATCTTTGCAAGAAAATACAAAGCCCATGTACGTATTAGAAGCCTGAATGCTAGAAAGCAAACCAGCTTGACAGTTGACTAATCGTAGTTAGTGAAGAGGCGTATTTAGGTGACGCCAAGGAACTAATTTTCGTCTGGACTGCAGGAACAGCTCAAGATTAATGACTCTGGGATCCACCGGCTCACAAGGCATAAGAGTAGAGAGGGGGCAGTCGCCCACAGAAATTAATTGATTACAACCAATTGGAGCATTGAAATGAAATAAAACTTAAACCCAGGTGAATAAAATCTAGGAAAGATAATTTATGAGTGTTCTCACGCCTAAATTAAAGCCTACATCTATAAACGAGCCTCTGAACAGACTGCTTCCGCTCGGGAGGAAGGTTTTGGAGATCAGCAGAGGGGGAATTACCAGGATAGCGTCATGACGCCATGGTAAAAGGCAATTTATTGTAATTAATTGGCCGAAGCGATCGCTTGCACGCGAGTGATTTTGGGACCTGCACACCTAGACAAACGAGAGTTATACTTCACTTTGTCTGGAAATGTACTATTTCAAGAAGGGAGTCGGTCCTGAGTGTCCAGTGGACTATGTTTCACAAGAAAGCCTTATATAGGAGAAGCTTCGCAGGAAAGTTGGTTCGTCTTCAGTTCGTCTTGACTCAACACGTGAACTAACACGCTGCCAGATCACGCAAGAAAGTGCGCAAAGTTATAAAGTAACGACGCTCAAATGTATTTGGAGAACAATGGAAGCGCATCATGCAGCTTCACAACAGTAATTATGCATTGTGTAAGATTTAGTCTACAGCAGATGTTTAACCAATAACATAAGCAAGTATAAATTCAGTACAGCGTAGGGATAATTTAGGATGTTTATAGACAACGAACATACCAGGAGGTGTTGTCATAGGTAAAAATGACACATTATTGTCAGGATCACTACAGCTACGGGAGCCTGGAAGGCGTCACAAATAGTCGTGACAGAGAATTGAACAGAATTGCAGTAGAGGTGATATAAACTGTAGGTGACGGGAATCGAACGCACGCACACGCAAGACAGACTTTCATGGAGACCAGCAGTTGTCAGGAGTTAGCTGCATCGCATCTCTGAGGTCAGGCGATAGTTACAGTCCAATCAAGGATCGATGTGTGAAATAGTGTGGGAATTGTATATAAAGTTATATTACAGTGATTTTTAAAAGTGTTTATGTATGTGGTAAAATAATATGTATTGTGTCAAAGTGAGAAAAGCCAGTGATGGCAAATATGATTATCATGTGTGAAGTGTATACCATGTGTCGTGTGATAGATATCATGATGGCTTAAGCTAAGCATCATGGTAGGCTCGTGGCTGGCGTGCTGGACTAACCCAGCAAAAATGAAAGTGAGTACAAATTTAATATGTGGATATGATTAAATAGTTCACCATACAACGAAGCATCACTCTAAGACTAAGAATTAACATTCATTTATGTACGAGATCATATCCCTCATATTTGGGTAAAATATGGCTTGGAGGATGATTTGTTTACGGCCATTTCGGCGTAAGACAATGATGAAAGTAACGGTAACGTTAAATAATAACAATAATAATCTGGGGTCGGTAACAGTAATGAATAAAATAATGGGCATGTCAGGCCTAGAGTACGTGCAAAGTGTGTCATATCTAACGTAAGAGCACGGTGTTATTGTAAACAGTAAGAAAGAAACGTAAAATATCCAGATAATGAGACTTTTTCAGTGTCATTGTATTGTTGAATGAATGTTTATTACGGTAAATTCTACAGGGTTGTATTTGAGAACCATTAAGGTAGTTAATGTAAGCCAGTAAATTTATACTTGTTTTGGGAGCTACATGAAGCTTTGGCTTAAGAGTAATTGCAGAGAGAACGTGAGTGCTTTAATAATTGAGGTCACCTATAAGAAGTATTGTTTGAGCCGCGTACAGCGAGCAAGTAACGTAGAATCAAGAGATTTACGTCAATAAGTTGCGGGGATCATCCAAACATAGCTTGCGCGTTAGGCGAATCTAGTCGGCTAATCTTCGATATCTACGAGATAGTATCGCCTTGGAGCATACTTGTATTATTCGCAGTGATGGGGACAGAGACTGTCTGTATCCACCGTTTGCAGAATTGTTGCCACTAGGGATAACTATTAGAGACCCTGTGTGAGCCCTTAGAGGTAAGACTAATGGTTCGTCGTATAGGAAACGCCGATTTCCTCTTGTTATAGGCAGCTGCACCAGTGAGAGAACTTTGATACTCACTTGAGATGCGCGCCAGAGCCGCTAATGTCGCCAAAGAACGGCAAAGCTATCCGTGATCCATCCCCTGCCATGAATATTAATTAGGAGCCGAGTTGAGCCCATTATACTCTAAATGTAGGTGTTAAATACTTAGAATGACTCAATTACTAGGGACACAACCCACTCAGGGTACCTCCAGTGTAACTGCACCCGTAAATAAACTTGACCTTGCGAGAAGCCAGATGGGGTGGCAGGAAGGCCACTAGACCGGCGGCCATTTTTCTCAGGCAGCCGAAACTAATTTATTGTCCGCTTGGAAAGGAGGTCTGTTGACCTGATCCTTTTATTTAAAAAGCGTAGTGGGACACTGACGAATCTCGATATTTCGAAAAGTAATTAAGATATGATTGTTGTGATGATGCCAATTGAATTAAATGCTTTATTTCCACACACATACCATGTTGGATCGCTGTGATCGGATAATATTTGGCCCAGTTATTCTCTGAGGAGGAATACTGCACCAAGTAAATATAGGCATCTTTGTAAAGTGTATTTGCCCAGTTTACACTAATTTATTCATACGGGTAGCGTAATTTCTATGACATGACACGTTTGTAACGATAATGTTTTGACCAGACCCAGAAAATCGTTGTATGGTGAAGCTATAAAACATCTCTATCCATGTGTATTTTGGAAGGGAAAGTGTACTACTTCAGCGTTTCAAATTGATGGGAAAAGGAATACGAGTTGCGCGACACAACACTTGTTAATTAAGGCATAAGATAATGAATTAATGTTACTGAAAGTAATTTGTGTTTATTGTGTTGTGATATTCCAGTTTGTGTTAAATTGTGCCACGTGAAGAACACTATGGACACTCGCAAATGTCAGAGAGTATCAATAATAGGATGTTTGGAATCGACTTGAGTGCGGTGAAGCACTAATTTGACGGAGAGACTCACAGATATTTTTGATTTTTGTTGTGGGAAGTAAATGTAAAGTATCTTTTGTTTGTGTTTTATGTTGTATTGCCATGATTTTCTATCATTAAATGTTATATTTAGGAATATGTTGTTTCTTTCAAGTAGAGTAGTCACCTGACAGACTCAAATCCTGGGCATGTGATCGTATGGTGGGCATGAATGTCCCATACCTCGAAAGACCGTGAGTTAGCTGGGATACGAACACATGTTCCATATGATGACGATTGGGTACATGGAGGACATGTTATTGTACTAGGATTGAGTCACAGGTACTACTAAAAGTCGGCCAAGAGGCAAGTATAGCAAAAAAATTAGGATATAGTAGGAAAAGGCCGCGTCCCATTGTTAATAAGCCTTCACGTTAAAATAAATGTTGATAATCCTCCATAAGACATGCTTTAATGTAACCTGTTAGCATTGAGCACCCACCTACTTATATTTACCATAGAACATGCCTCCCTTTATGTTTATCATGGCATGGCCCAGCGTGGGGCATTCGACAGTAAAACCGATTCCATGGATGGTTGCTGCGATGTCTTACGAGGCCAGACCTGAATGTTTATCATGACGCTGATACGTGGGGCCAGTTTAAAATATAGGTCACCATAGGTGTGCATGTACCGTATGTTTATCATGGCGCCCGTGTGTGGGTAAAACATGGCAAGACTTCTACTTATGTTTATCATGGCGCCCAGAGACGTGATGGCTTATGGGATTCAGAAAACCCCATAATAATAGTATGGTTTCCATGGGGGAAAACCATAATAGTATATATTTTCCTCAAACTGTGTTTGAGAGATTGTGAGTCTTTTAGGTGATACTCAGACATTAGACACTGTTGTCAGACGAGTGAATAAACAGACGGGTACGAGGGTCTAAACCCATTCCATAGGTGGTTACAGCACTGTGTAAAATGAATGTTGTTGTTGTCGCGATATCGGAATTCTTTTGCCCAATATAACGCGCCAGTATGCACAGCTACGGCCTGCCGGTATCTCAAGTTAAGAAATATGGGATGGCTGGTACTGAGGGGGTACTTAAGTGTATCGCGGAGTTAAAGGAACATTTTGATGCTACTCATGCCAAGAGTAGGGAAGACGCTAAAGCATTTCAAGATGACATAACGGGTAGATTGGATGCTAATCAAACTGAAATGAACACTAGATTAGAGGCTAATCAAACTGAGGTAAGCCAGATGTTGGCTACGGTAAACACGCAGTTAGATTCAAATTTATTAGAGGTCAATAAAAAAATGATGATGTTAAAGAATCTATTAAGCAAGAGGTAACTAAAAATATTGTTAGCGTGGTTTCAGAGATGCAAGCAAATAACGACAAACGCTTTGAGTCAATAGAGGTCAAACTCGAGAGTAATCTGCAAGCGTGCAGAGAATCGCAACGTGACATTAATGATAGATTAAACAATATGTCCGTAGAGCTTAAAGATATTCAAAATCAGAACGAAGCGAACACTAAGCGACAACAAGAGCAATTTAATACGTTCACTCAGACCGTGGATCAAAGGCTTGAAGACAGCGACGAGAAATGGAGTAATCGCATGGCAGGCTACGCAAAAGCGGTAGACGAAGCATTAAGAAAGCAAGATCAGAATATCCTTGACCAATGCAAGGAGATCAGTGAAATAAAAACTTCCGCTAAAGAAAATAAGGGAATAATCTCAAACATGAAAACGCAGGTTGGAAAGGTTCAAAAAGAGTTAGAACAAACTCAAAATGATCTAGTAGTCATTCATAAAAGGCAAGATGAGGACCAGGGAGAAATTACCAAAACAAGGACCGAAATCTCCAATATGCATGGTCACATCCAGAAAGAGGTTACAGACTTACGAGAAGAATTGGAACTTCGAGAGGGCTTGAAAAATGAAGCCAGCGATAAAACGCTTGCCGAGGTAAGGCAAAGTCTAGCGGGGGAAATTTCCCATATGAAAGAGAGCCTTAAAGATGACAAGGAGAAAGTATTTTCTATGGCAGAGAAAAACCGGGATCGCTTGGAAAAAATAGAACGAGAAGTATTAGCTCGTTTAGAAAGAGCGGAAAATAGGCTCAGCCAAATGGAAACTAGAATGATCGCACATGAGGAGTCCATATTGCGAAATCCTAGATCTAATGAAGGAAGCATAGATGAAAATAGGAGAAATAAATGGGCAGATACAGAGATACAGCCCAACCCGAAGAATACAGACATGCCAAGTGACAGCCCGTATACCACGCCTGGTATACCTATTGCTATGTCCACACCGCATGAAAATGCTGTACAAAATCAGATAGTCACTATTGTAAGGGCTAGTGACGACAAACCGAGAAAATATTCTGGGAGTAACTCAAGTATGACACCCAAATACTGGCTCAAAGAGGTTTCCGAATACTTGAATGACGCAAAGGTACCGCCAGAGCGAAGATTAAGAGCTATCGAAAAACTGACTGAGGGTGAATGCGCCTTATGGTTCAGAAGTTTTCATTACACGTTTGACACCGTTGAAGAATTTCGCCAGGCATTTTTAAGCAGGTACTGGGACGCAAATATATAGCAGAATCTCAGATTGGACTTGTACTCCAGACGCTAAAGTACAAATAATCCAACGAAATATGCTGAATTCTTCATAGCACAATTATGCCGTTTTAAGGAGCTTGACGAGGCCCCTAGAGTGGCGGATCTGTGTATAGCGATAGCCAAGCAATTACCATACGAAGTACAACGACTATTAATCTCGGCAAACGCCAAAACAGCGATTGAAATGGAGGAAGTGCTGAGACAGCTCGATCTCACTACAGCGCAGCACACAAGGCAGAGTCGGAACACGGAACAAGTCCACATGACTAGTGCACCAACTGAACCGACTAGGGTGCAGACTAAAAGTAAGTCTACTAGCACAGAAACTGAGAAGCCAGACTGGCAACGAGAAGAGAGGGAAAACCAGAATTGGAGGCCAGCATACAGAGGAAGATCGAACCGTGGATACCGAGGAAGAAAAACCTGGAATCAGCGCGATACAAGAAACCAACAGCCTGATAGCAGGAGATATTACGGCCGAAATGGGAATAACCGAGAATGGAGATCCCAAGAACAGAGTCGCGGGTTCGACGAAGAAGCAGAAGAACGTTATCACGCATCACTAAGATATATGGAGGAGCATGGGGATGACAACAGAAAATCGCAAGTGCATTGGGATGAAGCGATTAAAAATAGAAGGTCACCCGACATCTATAAGGATGATGACGGAGCCAAGAGTCTGGAACTTCAGCAGCGCGAAGACAGACAGCAGAACTCCACAAGAAATGGAGCCATAAGAAAAACCAGCCAATCATGACTCGGGGAGAAGAAGATACCCGGAAGTCAATGTAAGGTTCATAAGCCCTACCTGATTACAAGGGATTGCAAAATAATGCCTACAGAATCAAAGATGAAGAAACAGGCAGAGAAGTTGTAGTAAACGCTGCTAACTTAAAATTATATAGTCCGCCAGAGGAATATGAAACCATAGAAGAGCAAGCCATTCTCACCCAAATGGACAGGGAGTCATTATATATGCACGCAGAGAGTCCTGAGAAAATCCCACACCAGGGAGAAAGAAAGCGAGACGGCCAGCTCGTAGACCCAAGGGAGACAAGGGTTGAATGCAGCTGTCAGTTGGAAGAATTTTACAACCAGTTGTGTGAGGCAGCAGTAGAGCTCCAAGAAATGAATGAACAGCTAAGGGCGCAGAACGAGGAAATACGAGACGGTGGACGTAGTGGAGTGGGGGAACGAGACATCCCACTGCCCGGGAGCACTGACCGCTTAAAGTAAACACTGTATGGAGTCGATGCCATCTGGAGGCCCGAAAGAATTCACTTGTAAAATGAATTTTCCGAGCTTAGCGAGGGAATGATGTGCCCAATTAGATACAGCAGACTGGCATCGAACTCGGGTCTTATCAAAGAAGACCAGGCCCATGATTCTGCCCAGAATCGAATCATTGATCTCTGAGAGAGAACAGCTACAGGGAACCCGAAGAGCAATGAGTTGTATCTGCATATAATCATAATAGCAGGATTTCACGGCTAGAACGGGAATATCATAGATTTTATGGTGGATATTTGCAAGAAAATACAAAGCCCATGTACGTTTTAGAAGCCTGAATGCTAGAAAGCAAACCAGCTTGACAGTTGACTAATCGTAGTTAGTGAAGGGGCGTTTTTAGATGACGCCAAGAAACTAATTTTCGTCTGGACCGCAGGAACAGCTCAAGATTAATGACTCTGGGATCCACCGGCTCACAAGGCATAAGAGTAGAGAGGGGGCAGTCGCCCACAGAAATTAATTGATTACAGCCAATTGGAGCATTGAAATGAAATAAAACTTAAACCCAGGTGAATATAATCTAGGAAAGATAATTTAGGAGTGTTCTCACGCCTAAATTAAAGCCTACATCTATAAACGAGCCTCTGAACAGACTGCTTCCGCTCGGGAGGAAGGTTTTGGAGATCAGCAGAGGGGGAAATACCAGGATAGTGTCATGACGCCATGGTAAAAGGCAATTAATTGTAATTAATTGGCCGAAGCGATCGCTTGCACGCGAGTGATTTTGGGACCTGCACACCTAGACAAACGAGAGTTATACTTCACTTTATCTGGAAATGTATTATTTCAAAAAGGGAGTCGGTCCTGAATGTCCAGTGGACTATGTTTCACAAGAAAGCCTTATATAGGAGAAGCTTCGCAGGGAAGTTAGTTCGTCTTCAGTTCGTCTTGACTCAACACGTGAACAAACACGCTGCCAGATCACGCAAGAAAGTGCGCGAAGTTATAAAGTAACGACGCTCAAATGTATTTGGAGAACAATGGAAGCGCATCATGCAGCTTGACAACAGTAATTATGCATCGTGTAAGATTTAGTCTACAGCAGATGTTTAACCAATAACATACGCAAGTATAAATTCAGTACAACGTAGGGATAATTTAGGATGTTTATAGACAACGAACATACCAGGGGGTGTTGTCATAGGTAAAAATGACACATTATTGTCAGGATCACTACAGTTACGGGAGCCTGGAAGGCGTCACAAATAGACGTGACAGAGGATTGAACAGAATTGCAGTTGAGGTGATATAAACTGTAGGTGACGGGAATCGAACGCATGCACACGCAAGACAGACTTTCATGGAGACCAGCGGTTGTCAGGAGTTAGCTGCATCGCATCTCTGAGGTCAGGCGATAGTTGGAGTCCAATCAATGATCCATGTGTGAAATAGTGTGGGAATTGTATATAAAGTTATATTACAGTGATTTTTAAAAGTGTTTATGTATGTGGTAAAATAATATGTATTGTGTCAAAGTGAGAAAAGCCAGTGATGGCAAATATGATTATCATGTGTGAAGAGTATACCATGTGTCGTGTGATAGATATCATGATGGCTTAAGCTAAGCATCATGGTAGGCTCGTGGCTGGCGTGCTGGACTAACCCAGCAAAAATGAAAGTGAGTACAAATTTAATATGTGGATATGATTAAATAGTTCACCATACAACGAAGCATCACTCTAAGACTAAGAATTAACATTCATTTATGTACGAGCTCATATCCCTCGTATTTTGGTAAAATATGGCTTGGAGGATGATTTGTTTACGGCCATTTCGGCGTAAGACAATGATGAAAGTAACGGTAACGTTAAATAATAATAATAATCTGGGGTCGGTAACAGTAATGAATAAAATAATGGGCATGTCAGGCCTAGAGTACGTGCAAAGTGTGTCATATCTAACGTAAGAGCACGGTGTTATTGTAAACAGTAAGAAAGAAACGTAAAATATCCAGATAATGAGACTTTTTCAGTGTCATTGTATTGTTGAATGAATGTTTATTATGGTAAATTATACAGGGTTGTATTTGAGAACCATTAAGGTAGTTAATGTAAGCCAGTAAATTTATACTTGTTTTGGGAGCTACATAAAGCTTTGGCTTAAGAGTAATTGCAGAGAGGACGTGAGTGCTTTAATAATTGAGGTCACCTATAAGAAGTATTGTTTGAGCCGCGTACAGCGAGCAAGTAACGTAGAATCAAGAGATTTACGTCAATAAGTTGCGGGGATCATCCAAACATAGCTTGCGCGTTAGGCGAATCTAGTCGGCTAATCTTCGATATCTACGAGATAGTATCGCCTTGTAGCATACTTGTATTATTCGCAGCGAAGTGGGACAGATACTGTCTGTATCCACCGTTTGCAGAATTGTTGCCACTAGGGATAACTATTAGAGACCCTGTGTGAGCCCTTAGAGGTAAGACTAATGGTTCGTCGTATAGGAAACGCCGATTTCCTCTTGTTATAGGCAGCTGCACCAGTGAGAGAACTTTGATACTCACTTGAGATGCGCGCCAGAGCCGCTAATGTCGCCAAAGAACGGCAAAGCTATCCGTGATCCATCCCCTGCCATGAATATTAATTAGGAGCCGAGTTGAGCCCATTATACTCTAAATGTAGGTGTTAAATACTTAGAATGACTCAATTACTAGGGACACAACCCACTCAGGGTACCTCCAGTGTAACTGCACCCGTAAATAAACTTGACCTTGCGAGAAGCCAGATGGGGTGGCAGGAAGGCCACTAGACCGGCGGCCATTTTTCTCAGGCAGCCGAAACTAATTTATTGTCCGCTTGGAAAGTAGGTCTGTTGACCTGATCCTTTTATTTAAAAAGCGTAGTGGGACACTGACGAATCTCGATATTTCGAAAAGTAATTAAGATATGATTGTTGTGATGATGCCAATTGAATTAAATGCTTTATTTCCACACACATACCATGTTGGATCGCTGTGATCGGATAATATTTGGCCCAGTTATTCTCTGACGAGGAATACAGCACCAAGTAAATACAGGCATCTTTGTAAAGTGTATTTGCCCAGTTTACACTAATTTATTCATACGGGTAGCGTAATTTCTATGACATGACACGTTTGTAACGATAATGTTTTGACCAGACCCAGAAAATCGTTGTATGGTGAAGCTATAAAACATCTCTATCCATGTGTATTTTGGAAGGGAAAGTGTACTACTTCAGCGTTTCAAATTGATGGGAAAAGGAATACGAGTTGCGCGACACAACACTTGTTAATTAAGGCATAAGATAATGAATTAATGTTACTGAAAGTAAATGCCCCGTGTAAAACGGATAAATGTTTAATAATTGCAGATTTAATGTCATTTAAAGATAATTTGTGTTTATTGTGTTGTGATATTCCAGTTTGTGTTAAATTGTGCCACGTGAAGAACACTATGGACACTCGCAAATGTCAGCGAGTATCAATAATGGGATGTTTGGAATAGACTTGAGTGCGGTGAAGCACTAATTTGACGGAGAGACTCACAGATAACTTTGATTTTTGTTGTGGGAAGTAAATGTAAAGTATCTTTTGTTTGTGTTTTATGTTGTATTGCCATGATTTTCTATCATTAAATGTTATATTTAGGAATATGTTGTTTCTTTCAAGTAGAATAGTCACCTGACAGACTCAAATCCTGAGCATGTGATCGTATGGTGGGCATGAATGTCCCATACCTCGAAAGACCGTGAGTTAGCTGGGATACGAACACATGTTCCATATGATGACGATTGGGTACAATTCGAAGTGATCGTAATTGCCGTAGTTATTTCATAGTGCATATTATTGATGTATAACATCTTTCCACTCGGTAGCTGGACATTTTTGTGGGAGTGATTTTGGAAAAGGGACGGAAATTGATGGGACGGAAGTGCATGGGACGGAAACAATGAGCGCGCGTGATGGCGGAGATCGGTACAACGACGTACTGTAGGTCATGCGGCTATGGCGAATGTATATCGCATACAGTTTAGTTCAAGGTTTGGAGACCCCATTTAAGATATTCCTACAATAAATCATCTTCAAGTTGTCGTTCTTTGGTGTGAAAATATTCATTTTATCATATTTGCTGAAAACAATAACGATTTATTAAATCTTCATACTTTTGCTGTATTCTTATTTAATGTAAGCACTCGATGTACTGTCGGCCATGTGGCTATGTGGAATCTATCTCGCATCAACAAACCCTCCAAACAACGTAGGAATTCAGTATATTAACGCCGACTACTAACAATGCCTATGCTTGGCAGTGCGCTGATCGGCAAAACGAGGCCATTTTAAATAATATTGCTGGCATGGGTTTACTAACTGGCCGGTATAGAGCGCAGCTCGCATCAAGTAGGCAGTGGATTGCTTCTGCCACGGCAAATAACAATTATGATTCATTACGGTCAGGATTAGGCACTGGAGTTTTACAAGTAGTTATTTCAATGACCAACAGAGTTCACTGTCAACAAGTGATTTGCGCTCCCGGGACACACACAGTAGGATAACATGTCACATGTTACACATCATATGCGACATATCAACATGTTCTTAGCCGCTAAAAACGCTTGATTGCATTTATCGTCCCATTTCCATCGATTTCCCTTTCTTAGTAAATCCTGCAGAGGTGCCATCGTTTCAGTATATTCAGGACAGTGTGTTGAAAAGAACTGACACATGCCTAAAAACTGCCGTACCTCTTTAATCTTTCGTGGGGTTGGAAACTCTGAAATAGCCATGATCTTCTTTGGATTGGGCCTATAACCATAGGTATTTAGCTATCACCAGTCGCAAGCTCAGGAATTGTGAGAAGAATTACTATGCAACTGAGTTAGAGGCATTAGCAGTGGTTCATGCTCTTAAGACGTGGAAGAAGGTGTTGTTTGGACATGACATAACAGTGATCACAGATCATAAAGCCCTCCAATTTATTATGAAGACAGATTTAGCGAGTGACCGCATCACCAGATGGGCTCTATTCTTACAACAATTTAACCCAACTGTTGTACACAGACCTGGGAAATTAAATCTGTTAGCAGATGTGTTGAGCAGAAACCCTTGTGAGGAAGTAATTGTCAACCATATAAATTTGATTCAAGAGGATAATGGTACTCTAGAAAAGTTGAAGATGTTAGCGCAAACTCAGAAGAGATATGCACCTTTGCGAAGAATTTACCGTTTTGTTTTTTTTTGACACGTAGGATGGACAACGCTGATCCAGATTTTCAAAGAACTGAGATAGAGGCTAGAAAATACCATATTATGGGAGGTGTTATATGCCAATATATCGACCAGGATCATACTAAACTTAGAGTAGTGATCCCACCCAAGCTTGTCAAACCAGTTATTTGGACGATACACCGAACTGCAGCTCATGTAGGTGTAGACAAGACTTTGGCTCTCGCTCAAGAAACCTTCGTTTGGAGACAAATGGGACAAACGATTCGCGACGTCATAAAGACCTGTGACAGTTGTCAAGAAACCTAATGGTAAGCTGAGGATATGCCTAGATGCTAGAGCCCTTAATGAAAGAGTTCTTCCTGAACACGACAGGCCACTTGTTATTCGTGAATTGTTACGCAGATTCAGAGGAAAGAGTTTCTTTTCGACTATCGATCTGACTAGTTCTTATTATCATGTAGAGCTAGCAGAAGACTGCAAACAATACACAGGGTTCTTGTTTGACCATAAAACATATGTATTCAATAGGTTACCTTTTGGAGTGAAAAATAGTGGTCCGGTGACTCTCAACAGATATTTATGAATATTTATGTTAAAACATATAATAAAGTTATAATTATCGTCGAACATAAACAGTCGTATGCAACGAGCCTATAATGGCTATAATTAAGACACGAGTATTTTTTTTATAAAACGAGCGTATGCGAGTTTTATAATTTCCATACGAGTGTCTTAATTACCATTATAGGCTCGTTGCATACGACTGTTTATGTTCGACGATAATTATAACTTTATTATATGTTTTAACATAAATATTCATAAATATCTGTTGAGAGTCAGCTACTGGAATTTTGTGATCGCAGAGCGAGCGTTGGGTGTTATATCTTTGTCTTTCAATAGCTTTGAACGACCGACGCATGCGCTCTGTGGGCTTGCAATGCCATATGCAGCCATATGTTTACATCAGCCGTCCCTCAGTAATATTGTCACCGCAGTCATTTGAAGACAATGCGCTGTGTAGAAATTAGTGTTGGTGATTTTAAGGTACAGTGCTATTTCTTGTCTCATATTCGCCAGTTTATTTACGCGAACATATGGACGGTGGGTATTCCATGTCGGTAATTTATTATAGTTCGATGTTGTGTTTATGTCCGACATGTTGGATTTTGAGCGCATGCGCGAAGTTATCGTTACCTAATTGGTCAATGAACGAGCTCTGATTGGCTGGAGAAACTGTATCATAATGGAAAACAGTGTTATAATGACCATCATTATGATACAGTTATCTGACACATAATAGCGAGGGTCTAACATAAATTTAATTTTATAATGTCTGATTAGGTTAAAAAAACATACAAACCTTTAATTATGCACATTTTAAAAACAATGCATTCAATTTATATAAAAAAATAGAAAACTTGGCAGACTTATTTAAAAGAATATTATGATTAATTTTAAATCACTTCTATTTTCTACCATATAAGTTATAATGTGCCAAACACTTAATACCTGATTTAACGAATGAGTGGACTTGACATCAGAGCGGTTGACCAACGGCACAACAATGTCTTGCGAACACCACCACGCCATCGGTCAAACGCTCTGAAGTCAAGTGCGCTCATTCGTTAAATCAGATATGAACATAATACATAAAGAACTAGATATTAAACACTGTTGTTAAATAAAAATATGGACAGGAAATTTAGTAAAATAAGAAAAATCAGCATCTTAAAATCACATAAATCTTTTTTTCATTTCAAACTATAAAAAATACTGTACATTAGATGCTCTTTTCATCCCCTAAATATTTTGACCGGCCCTTGGTATGCGAGCAGGAGGGTTATGACATTTGTTCACGTCATTGGGGATAACCCCTTTATAAACCCCTTACCAAAGCCTGAGTGGAGTTGAGGAACTCATTTTAGGTCCCTTGGAGGACCGAGTGGAATTAAGGAAAATCGAGGGGAATTGATGTTCGACCGTGAGTGTGTATTCGTAATTTAGGTGAGGATTGGGAAGGAGGCACCCTAGGCCTGAAGTTAAGAACCATCCCGGCATTTGCCTCAAGTAGAAGTGGGGAATTACTTAAATATCACTTCCCGGATGGCCAAGGTAGGAATCGAACTCACCTCTTCTCAGTTTTGCCTCACAACTGTATCCCGTTCCGACCCCCACACTAGAATTAAATGTTTTGGCAAAGTCGATAATCGAACCCGGCAAGAATGCTAGTCACTACACCAGGAGGTGGACCACCTACAGATGGTGGGTAGGTTCCTCAGTTTAGCGGCTGCGGCATCGCGGTCATGTTGCCCCGTGTATTTTGGGTGTGGGTAGAATCTGTCTGATAACCGGTGTTAATTGTGATGGCTGTATGGTGTGTGGTTTTTAGCCTACTTTTCACATTTTGCAAAAATGAGGAAAAAGTAGACTTGTGAGATCGATCCGGGAAAATGTGTGTCTGTCTGTCTGTCTGTCTGTCTGGCTGGCTGTGTGTGTGTGTGTGTGTGTCCCCCCTATCAACTCCTAAACGGCTGCAGCAATCAAAACCAAATTTAGTATGAGTAAAGATGTACAGCGGAATATCTCACGTCCATATTTGAAAATGATGTCACTGCTACCAACTGCTGAAAAACGCACTAGAAATTTGAGCTCCATGTTGGATATCTTGCAAGGTATGCATGGGAGCTATTCCAAAATTGGCACACATGTACATAAGACTATTTCAGTTTAATTTACAGGAGTTCAACCATGACAGTGTTGCCAAAATAATTTTAAGCCTTCTGATAGGTCCAATGTTTAAATGCATATAACTTCTACACTATCAATTGGATTTCAACCAAATTTTGTATGTAATATCTGTACATAAACAGATATGACTGCGCGTATTCTTAAGAGCCTAATAATAATGTTATTGGTTTTACGTCCCTTTTAACTACACTGGCTTTTAGAGACGCCGGGGTGCCGGAATTTCGTCCCGAAGGGGATCTTTAACGTGCCAGTAAATGTACTGACACGGCTCCCTCGCATTTGCGCACCCTCAAATGCCAGCTGACTGCGCCAGGTTTCGAACCTGCAACCTTGGGCTCAGCAAGCGAGAACGTTACCCCTGAGCCACGCAGCCAGACATTCTTAAGAGCCACTAGGGCTGCCAACTGTTAATAATTGCTCTCTCTATTTATTTATTTTATCCAAATACCGATATATCAGAAAGTATGCAAGCCAACAGCTTTAAACTATGCACACGTATATTCTGACATTTTAGATTAATTTGGAGTAACTTATATACGACAGTTCTACCAACATGATTATAAGCCTGCAGATAGTACCAATTTTTAAATACATGTAACTTCTATACTATCAGTTGGATTTCAACCAAATTTCGTATGTGCTATGTGTACCATAACAGATATGACTATAAGTATTGTTAAGAGCAATCAGGGCTGCCAACTGTTAATAAATGCTGCCTATATTTTTTTACCCTAATATCAATATATCAGAAAGTATGCAATCCAACAGCTCTATACTTTGCACACGTATAGCACCTGACATTCTAGATTAATTTGGAGTAATGAATACAAGGCAGTGCTGCCAACATGATTCTATGCCTGCTGATATGTCCAATTTTAAAATACATGTAACTTCTATACTAACAAATGGATTTCATCCAAAATTGGCACAACAAGATATCATAATATTTCAGATTATTTCTGACCAGCACACGCATGGTATTGTTGGCAACATGCTTTTACGCGTGCTGATAGATCCAGTGTCTAACTGCATGTAACGTCCATTGGACTTCAACCAAATTTTGTATTCTGTACCTTAAGAAATGGAACTAAGAATATATTCAGTCACCAGGGCTGCCAACTGTAGTGCTCTATTAGGCTACATTATGCCAGGTATATTTTGAACTAATTAGATATTTCGATATTACCAACTTAATTTCGTCATTATTCTAGATAGGTTCATATTCTGTAGAATAATCATTGGCATGAAAAGTAGGCTGTATAGTTCTTCACGGAACTTCTTGTTTTAATTCATGTAAGGATTGCAGACATTCAATTTTCAAGTGGTTCCTACTTTTGCTACCAAACGCCACCGTCAACGACTACTAGTTCTGAACTTCGTTACTTGGTGCCACCGTAGTTGGCCCTTGGTGACGAACGTTTGAACGTAAGAGCGTTAGTCAAATCTAACCTATAATTTAGCTTCACACACGTGTAATTAGTGGAAGGTTCTTTTAAACGCCATAAATCTATGACATGGGACCACCGGCTTTACTTCCCCTCCGAAGGAAGGCATATTGAGAGATTTTTAACGCTCTTAAAAATCCGATGGACGGGTTTCAACCAACAACCTTGGGCATAGAAGCTTAGCAGACCACTAACAGAAAAGGAATCTGTTGACATCGAATATAGTTGACAACATACATAATACTGTAGACTATTATTACAACATGTAAACTTCAAATGATAAGATTGTTTCCTATTCATGAAATAGACTAGACTATTTCCAGATCATATGGCCACTAAGGCTGATACTGTGGGGACACTTCGGCTGTAAGTTGTCAACATTCGTCCATATTAACCTTCACTTAGTGGTCTTTTATTCTCGTTCATCCCCAAACAAAGAGACAGTTGACTAGAGTAATTCACTTAACTGCGTATAGTCGTGTCATCTTAAATAAGTTAGTACCAACGTAACCTTACCATTCCCCCCCCCCCTCCCCCCCCCCCCCGTCACTACAAACATGGTGATTTATATAGTCCGTCTCCTCTTAAATAAGTTACTAACAATGTAACATTACCATTTGTCTCACATTACTACAAACATGTTGATTTATATAGCCCGCGTCCTCTTAAATAAGTTACTGGCAATGTAACCTCACCATTTGTCCTCCATCACTAAAAACATAGTGATTTATATAGTCCTCGTCACTATATGCCACTAAACCTTACCATTTGTGCCCCTTCATTACAAACATGGCGATTTACGCAGTCCACGTCATCTTAAATATGTTACTAACAATGTAACCTTACCACTTGCCCTCCATCACTATAAACGGTGATTTACGCAGTCCGCGTCATCTTAAATAAGTTACTAGCAATGTAACCTTAGTACTTGTCCCCCATCACTACAAACATGGTGATTTATATAGTCCGCGTCACCTTAAATATGTCACTAAACCTTACCATTTGTCTTCCATCACTACAAACATGGTGATTTATATAGTCCGCGTCCTCTTAAATAGGTTACTAACAATGTAACATTACCATTTGTCTCACATCACTACAAACATGGTGATTTATATAGGCCGCGTCCTCTTAAATAAGTTACTAACAATGTAACATTACCATTTGTCTCACATTACTACAAACATGTTGATTTATATAGCCCGCGTCCTCTTAAATAAGTTACTGGCAATTTAACCTCACCATTTGTCCTCCATCACTAAAAACATAGTGATTTATATAGTCCTCGTCACCTTAAATATGCCACTAAACCTTACCATTTGTGCCCCTTCATTACAAACATGGCGATTTACGCAGTCCACGTCATCTTAAATATGTTACTAACAATGTAACCTTACCACTTGCCCTCCATCACTATAAACGGTGATTTACGCAGTCCGCGTCATCTTAAATAAGTTACTAGCAATGTAACCTTAGTACTTGTCCCCCATCACTACAAACATGGTGATTTATATAGTCCGCGTCACCTTAAATATGTCACTAAACCTTACCATTTGTCCCCCATCACTACAAACATGGTGATTTATATAGTCCGCGTCACCTTAAATATGTCACTAAACCTTACCATTTGTCCCCTATGACTACAAACATGGTGATTTACGCAGTCCGCGTCATCTTAAATAAGTTAACTTACTAACAATGTAACCTTACCATTTGTCCCCATCACTACAAACAAGGTGATTTACACAGTTTGCGTCATCTTAAATAAGTTAACTTACTAACAATGTAACCTTACCATTTGTCCCCATCACTACAAACATGGTGATTTACGCAGTCCGCGTCATCTTAAATAAGTTAACTTACTAACAATGTAACCTTACCATTTGTCCCCATCACTACAAACAAGGTGATTTACACAGTTTGCGTCATCTTAAATAAGTTAACTTACTAACAATGTAACCTTACCATTTGTCCCCATCACTACAAACATGGTGATTTACGCAGTCCGCGTCATCTTAAATAAGTTAACTTACTAACAATGTAACCTTACCATTTGTCCCCATCACTACAAACAAGGTGATTTACACAGTTTGCGTCATCTTAAATAAGTTAACTTACTAACAATGTAACCTTACCATTTGTCCCCATCACTACAAACAAGGTGATTTACACAGTTTGCGTCATCTTAAATAAGTTAACTTACTAACAATGTAACCTTACCATTTGTCCCCATCACTACAAACATGGTGATTTACGCAGTCCGCGTCATCTTAAATAAGTTAACTTACTAACAATGTAACCTTACCATTTGTCCCCATCACTACAAACAAGGTGATTTACACAGTTTGCGTCATCTTAAATAAGTTAACTTACTAACAATGTAACCTTACCATTTGTCCCCATCACTACAAACATGGTGATTTACGCAGTCCGCGTCATCTTAAATAAGTTAACTTACTAACAATGTAACCTTACCATTTGTCCCCATCACTACAAACAAGGTGATTTACACAGTTTGCGTCATCTTAAATAAGTTAACTTACTAACAATGTAACCTTACCATTTGTCCCCCATCACTACAAACAAGGTGATTTACGCAGTCCGCGTCATCTTAAATAAGTTAACTTACTAACAATGTAACCTTACCATTTGTCCCCCATCACTACAAACAAGGTGATTTACGCAGTCCGCGTCATCTTAAATAAGTTAACTTACTAACAATGTAACCTTACCATTTGTCCCCATCACTACAAACATGGTGATTTACGCAGTCCGCGTCATCTTAAATAAGTTAACTTACTAACAATGTAACCTTACCATTTGTCCCCATCACTACAAACAAGGTGATTTACACAGTTTGCGTCATCTTAAATAAGTTAACTTACTAACAATGTAACCTTACCATTTGTCCCCATCACTACAAACATGGTGATTTACGCAGTCCGCGTCATCTTAAATAAGTTAACTTACTAACAATGTAACCTTACCATTTGTCCCCATCACTACAAACAAGGTGATTTACACAGTTTGCGTCATCTTAAATAAGTTAACTTACTAACAATGTAACCTTACCATTTGTCCCCATCACTACAAACAAGGTGATTTACGCAGTCCGCGTCATCTTAAATAACTTACTAACAATGTAACCTTACCATTTGTCCCCCATCACTACAAACAAGGTGATTTACACAGTTTTCGTCATCTTAACATTTAAAAACTTACTCAAATTCACTGGTAAATTTGCTAAATTGACAATGCCATGATGAAAATCTCTAAGTTGAAGTTATTTCTCCTTGAATTTTTTCTCTGACTTTAATTTTTTCTCTAATTTCTTTCATTGCTTGTTTAATGTATAGATTGAAAAGTATGGATGATAAGTTGCAGCCTTACACCTTTCTGAATACCAGCTTCTCTCTCATGTCTAAGGGCCTTATTTTTGGTGAAGTAAAACTGTTGATTTCGGTGTTAAAAAAAAGACGCTATTTCGGTGGGTATTTCGCGTAATAAATTGTCATAACGATCGATGTTTCATCTGAAATCTTCCTTATAGTATGGGGTAAATCTAACAAATTATGTGATAAGGGGGTTCTTCAACTTCCTTGCGACGTGTAGAGTATCGCCGAATGTTATTTGCCGCTTAGAATTATGTTCATTTTCCTTCTTTCTTCCGCTGTGTATGCGTTTCTGAATCCCTGCAGTGTTTATCGCACGTGTCTTTTTGTTCCTATGGAATAAGAACATTGGAGTATTTACACATTAGAATCTTTCTTGCAGCGTCAAATACATGTAACCCCTCACTGTTGTATTCCTCGGCCCTCGAGAAAACTGTTGTGACTTTAGTTTTCGGCATTTTTATACGTAAATGCTGGACGTTTGCCGATAGTTTTATCAGTCGCGAACTCGCACTGCTGTATCTACGACCACAACGCCATTTGATGAAATCGATAAGCAGATATCGATTTTTATCGATAGCCTTAGTGAACCCATTTCACAATGGGCACTTTAGAGATCGCGGAACTGAATACACATACCTCCGGCGCAGTTCTATCAATCAAATGAGAAGGAAACCACGACGGTCAATTCCTCAGAGCATTTAAGCGTGTTTTGGAGAACTTTTTCGATAATAGTTAGCATTTTCGTAGCAAGTGAAGTATATTTCGTGATTATTTGTGCAATTCGCGCAATAAATCAGATTTCGTGTTATTTCGCGAGTTCATTTTGCTAAAATACGTTACTTTAAGTACATAGAAGGCCATATATATGCATGAAAGAAGATATGAAAAAAGTTCGCGCGTATGACTATTACCAAACAAGTAGTTCCGTGAAGAACTATACAGCCTATTTTCATATATCCTACTTATTAAACTGCCACAATCAACATACAAAATTTCAGTTTAATTGCTGTAACAGATTCGTAGATATTGTGAACCGTCTAAATATTTCAGATGGTCGCCAGGTTGGATTTTTATTTTTGTACTATTACATTAAGATTATTGTGTACGTGTGGTATTCAAACTTCAATCGCATGATTAGACAACAAGAAGTAAAAACGAGATTTTAAAATTACGCACAGCAGCCATCTTGTGATAATGCAAACCATTGAAATAAATTAGATGCCAGTGGATCAACATTTGTATAAGCATTTAACGTGCAACGTTTCACGGCACTCGGATAGTTAATTCGCGAGAAACGTCCATTTAAATATTTATACTTCACGTCGCCGCCATGTTGGATTTGTGCTCACCAGGTTCCTGAAAGTCCTATAGGTGAACATATGTTCATAGTATCTATGAACATTAAAAATTCAGTTTGGTTGCTGTAAAAGATTCATAGATATTGAGAACCGTCTAAATATTTCGGGAGCTCACCATTTAGGAGTGTTATGTGTATAGGCCATAGAGTTATGTACCATTCAAGGACAATTATTGCCTAGGTTCATTATTCAAACTTTCACTTCGATCGCATGATTACGACACAAGAAATTAAAACTTAATTTTAAAATTTCGCACAGCCGCCATCTTGAGGTTATGTAAGCAATTGAATTAAATTAGATGGCAGTGCATTACAATCTGCAAAATCAATTACTGTACCACATTTCACTGCGCTCAGAGAGTTAAATCACGAGAAAAGTCTATTAAAATATTTTAAATTCGCTTGGTCGCCATGTTCGTTTCGTACTTTACAGGTTTATGAAATATACATAGGTATACCTGTATCAGTACCCTTTATCACCGTACAAAATTGCAGGGTGATATCTGTAATAGTTTCGGAGATATAGAATGTCTGTGAAATATTTCGCTCAGCCGCCATTTTGAGGTTATGTAAACAATTGAACTAAATTAGACTCCAGAGCATTACAATGTGTATAAACATTTGCTGTACCAAGTTTCATTACATTTAGATAGTTAAATCGCGAGAAAAGTCTATTTAAATATCTCAACTTCGCTTGGCCGCCATGTTGGTTTTGTAGTCACCAGGTTTCTGAAAGTCTCATAGGTGAACTTCTAGTAGTGCCCTTTATCACCGTACACAATTTCAGGGCGATATCGGTAATAGTTTCGGAGATATTAAATGCTAGTGAAATATTTCGCACAGCCGCCATGTTGGATTGGAGAGACGTAACAAAATTTGAAGGGCACGGTCGAGGTCGCCGGGAATAGTGCTATGAACTTCCCGAGTTTCATTGAAATCGTTCCAGCCGTTTCGATTTTATTAGGGGGGGACACATACACGAATCACACACACACACACACACACACACACACACGCACACACACACACGGACAAAAGGTGATCTCATAAGCCTATTTTTTCAAAATTGAAAATAGGCTAAAAATACGGCCCCTACGTCATGTCCATTATATGCTTGTTCATGGTTGAATTATTTTAACACAGGTCTACCTCCGTTAACCGAAAACATATGTTTAACGGAAGACTTTTCGAGTCACGTTCGATTACGTTATTCGGAGGAAAATCTTAGATCCGGTTTAAAGAGAATGGTGAGCTTTGAAGACGGCATAACCAGGATGTATATACAGTACACACGTGGAGAAAATTATTGACACGATGCGGAAAAGATGAATTTCATTTTATGGGCACGTGGCACGAATGACGTCAACACTATTAACCTATCACATTTTCAAGAGAACACGTAGTTCCGTGACGAACTAAAGAGACCATATATCAACAGTTGGCAGACCTGGCGACTCTAAATATATTCTTAGTTGCATTTCTTAAGGCACACAATGCGCATGCAAAATTTGGTTGAGATCCAATAGATAGTATGCACGTTACATGTCTTTAAATATGCATAAAGTCAGGTTGGTGACACTGCCATAATTGGAATGCTCAAACGTAAATTGAAATATTATGATCTATATATGTGCCAATTTTGAAAGAATTTCATTTATTAGTATGGAAGTTAAATGTGATTTAACATTAAATTTATCAGTACGCGTAGAATCGTGTTGGCAACTCTGTCGTATATCGGATACTGAAGATAAACCTACATTTGCAGGTACTATATGTATGCAATGTTTATAATATTGTTGGCCGGCATACTTTCTGATATATTGAGATTATATGAAAAATGTATAGAGTGCATTTTTCAATAGTTGGCAGCACTGTTGACACTAAAAATAACGCATATTGATATCTTCTCCGGTGCGCAAATCACATACCAAATTTGGTTGAAATCCAATAGGTTTGATGTTTAAGGCCATTGTTATTCTCACTTGAAAGTGAATGTTTTTTTTTATACACGATGTTGGGTTGGTTACCGTATTTGTTATTGTGTAGGCCGGCAAATCTATGTTTTTGAGTGTCCCAGAAGTTTCTCATGAGCTGTAGCGCCATGCAGACCTCTTTAGAATGGAAACGGTGTCTCCGATGTGTTATTCCGAACGTGCTATGTCACGTATACTTTGTTGAGGTGTACCACGAGATGGTCACACACTCGTTAGAAGCCTTGCATTTTGGTCAACCATCATAAATAATGAACTCATAAATCTACGACATTAAACTTCGAGCTAAATCATGAACGTCAATTTGTTTACTAAACCGACGATGCTAAAACCACCGTTAACTCTTAATCCATGTTAAATCTTGATCTTGTTTTAGTCTAGCAGACCAATGCACTGAGCTTAAGTGATTTATTCCTGCGGGAATGCCTAGTAGCTGACATGGATAGACTTTTCGACGGAGATCGTAAGTTCAGTACTTATGGGCCGCGACTCGATTCAGAGAATGCTGTTGATGAACAGTTTTGATTCTCACACTTAGATGCACACTGATAGATGACGGTGAATAACAAACAGTTGTAGGCAGGAATAATAAGATTCTTGTTGAGTGTTCTATTTATTTCATTACATGTAATCCAATGTTTACCCTACTGTTTCTTATACTATTATAACTTTGTTGTTGTACAGATTTGTAAAATTGTATTGTAACGATAACTGTTAATCATTAGATCTTTCATTTAGTTTGTCATCACGGACGCCTAACGCCGTTGATTATTTAATGCAGGATTAATTCGAATTACATAATGGTAAATGTAAATATGGGATGGAACCAGTCTGTTAACTTTTCTGTCATGTTTAACAAGTTTTTATGACTTGATGTCTTCTCCCCAGAAGCATCATTTGCCATTGTATGTTCATTTTGTTTCGGTACCAGCTTTGATTTTTAGTTTGCTGTATTTAGAACCTGGCGAGAGGGTTCTTCACTAAATCTAGGAGTTGTTTGTTTTTCTTTTTGTTTGTTTAGCTTACGGATTAGCCGTTTTTTCAAACCCTCCGACTGTAGGATAGGAGTTTGGTGTTTCCAATAAACCACACATGAATATTTCTTAAGTCTGGATGTTATCATTTAGTAGTTTAACCTTTTGGGGGTGCATTTCTTTTGGTGTCTCTGATAATCACTGTGATGGGAACCAGATCCTTTAGGGATGCAGAGTCTTGTGCCGGCTAGTACCACAAGGAGTGCATTCCGATCCTCTCCGGCAATGTGTCTTGGGGGAAGAGGTCATCTGGGAGGCCACATTTACGGTTGGTGGTGACCAGATAACCTCCTCCAACGGGTACAATATCTAGGAGGCCACTCTCAATTTGGTGAAATCGAAAACCAAGAACATAAAATTCTCAGGAAAATATATGGCCCCGTTTATGTTAATGGTATATGGATTAAACGGAGAACCACAGACTTGTACACAGTCATGAATAAGTTCACTGACACCATGCTTAAGGGACGATTGTAATTCTATGGTCACATCTGCTGAATGGACAACATCAGATATGCAAAAAGAAACTGCTTGATAAAATGAATTCAAACAAGATCAACATAAGTTGATTAGAAGAAATCAAACAGGGGTTAAAATAAATAAACATCACAGAAGATACCATCATGAATCGCAAGACTTGTGGAACTCTAGTTACAAATCACTCTTTCACCGAAAAAACTAAAACGACCACTGGAAAAGAATGGACGGAAGAACGTAAGAAGGGGCATAGCGTGTTCACGGGGAGATTTTGGGAGGAGAAGAGGAGGAAAGCTCCATCAACCAAAGTCAACAAGTTCAAGCGCGCTCCCTCAGTGCGCAAAACGAAGAAAGAAAGAAAGAAAGAAAGAAAGAAAGAAAGAAAGAAAAAAGAAAGAAGAATTTACCCATGCTACGATGTTTCAACAAAGTAAGACATCTAAATGATGATGAAGATGATGAATGTTGTTTTAAGGGGCCTAACATCTAGGTTATCGGCCCCTAATGGTTTGGGTGACAGTGAAAGATAAGATGAGAATGAAAATTATAACTAATACTAACTACAAACTTACATACTAGAAGAAGAAATGGTAAACAAATAAAGGATACGGCAAACAAAAGACAGGAGGAAAAGAAATGCCCTCAACTCTCGAAGAATGAGGACTGAGGGACTTGGAATAAGGAAGGAGAGCCAGGAAAGGCAGATAGGAAAAGGAAAGAGGCGAGGGTCCGTCCCAGAGGCAATGGAGAAAGGAAAAAAACGGACCCAGCTCAGGAATCCCCCAGGATCGCCAACTCCCAAACTCACCAGCCGTGAGCCCTTGAGGGTGTAGCACTATCCAGGGTGCACTAGAAGTGGTGGGGTTACACACACCCTGCCTCCTTGAGGGCCTTGAGCAGAAGGCAGGAGATATGAAGAGAACAGAAGAGGTCCGACCCCTCGAAGAATGAGGGATCAGGAAAGATGAGACAAGGGCAATTATGGCGGGAAAGTGAAAAACTCCCTCGGCCCCGGATACCCTAATACCATCGTGGTCGGGAAAGAACAAGAGTTGACCAATGGTGTTTGATAGGAAAGATGACAGAGAGGATCCCGTCACAAGTAAGTGGAAGGAATGCCGAAGTCAGCTGGGGACCCGTGGTCACTAACCCATGTCCCACTAGCCATGGGCCCCTGGGGGAAGAAAGACATCTCCAATAGGGGGGTAAAAAGTTAATCAAAGTTGAAAATTGATAATAAATTGGGAAGATGAAAGTTTTTTAATGATTTAACCATGTCTTTAATACGCACGACTACACAGCGTGGTACTTGCCCTCGTGACCTGACAAGATAACATAAGTATGCAACCCTGACGGCCAGTGAATTCCCCAGGAGACTACAGTATTTTTACTGTGTGACAGATTGAGTCTCCAGTGCTGTACATTGTTTTAATGGACGACCCTTGTACATTTGATGGCCCATAATGCAGCTGCAGGCTACTCCCAGGTGACCTCTAACACATGCTTAATTAAACCTTTGACTGTATACACCGGAGATCATGATTTCATAACCCGATGTTCGAATTCCCTCAGTTGGTGCCTTATGATGTGTGTACATGAGGGACCTTAATATTATCCCCCCCAGGGGCGCACAACTTGATGGACGTGGGTTGGCGACCATGGGACTCCAGCTGAGTCTGGCCTTGCTTCCACCTACAGGTGTCGGGCTACTTTCAGTTATGTTTCCTGTCGGCTTCTCTTGGTCAACTCTTGTTCTCTTCCGAACCCGACGGTATTAGGGTATCCGAGGCCTAGGGAGTCTTTCACTTTCCCGCCTTAATTGGCTCTTGTCTCATCTTTCCTGATCCCTCATTCTTCGAGGGGTTAGATTTCTTGTTTTCTTTTCATTATATATCCTTATCTCTTTAAGTTTCCCACACTATTTTGTTATTTGGCTCCCCGCTTATCCAAATTACCTTAAGCGAATTTTTAGCATCTTCACTACATTTTCTAGGTAGTTTCAATCAAAGTTGCATTTTGTTGGTCTTTTCGATCTAAATTGCATTTTGTAAGCATTTTCAATTTCAATTGCATTTTGTAAGTATTTCGACTCTACATTACATTTTGTGCGTGTTTTGAACGTACCCTACATTTTGTGCGTATTTTGAACGTACCCTACATTTAGTGCGTGTTTTGAACGTACCCTACATTTTGTGCGTGTTTTGAACGTACCCTATATTTTGTGCGTATTTTGAACGTACCCTACATTTTGTGCGTGTTTTGAACGTACCCTACATTTTGTGCGTGTTTTGAACGTACCCTACATTTTGTGCGTATTTTGAACGTACCCTACATTTTGTACGTATTTTGAACGTACCCTACATTTTGTGCGTGTTTTGAACGTACCCTACATTTTGTGCGTGTTTTGAACGTACCCTACATTTTGTGCGTATTTTGAACGTACCCTACATTTTGTGCGTGTTTTGAACGTACCCTACATTTTGTGCGTGTTTTGAACGTACCCTACATTTTGTGCGTGTTTTGAACGTACCCTACATTTTGTGCGTGTTTTGAACGTACCCTACATTTTGTGCGTATTTTGAACGTACCCTACATTTTGTACGTATTTTGAACGTACCCTACATTTTGTGCGTATTTTGAACGTACCCTACATTTTGTACGTATTTTGAACGTACCCTACATTTTGTGCGTATTTTGAACGTACCCTACATTTTGTGCGGGTTTTGAACGTACCCTACATTTTGTGCGTGTTTTGAACGTACCCTACATTTTGTGCGTATTTTGAACGTACCCTACATTTTGTACGTATTTTGAACGTACCCTACATTTTGTGCGTATTTTGAACGTACCCTACATTTTGTACGTATTTTGAACGTACCCTACATTTTGTGCGTATTTTGAACGTACCCTACATTTTGTGCGGGTTTTGAACGTACCCTACATTTTGTGCGTGTTTTGAACGTACCCTACATTTTGTGCGTGTTTTGAACGTACCCTACATTTTGTGCGTATTTTGAACGTACCCTACATTTTGTGCGTGTTTTGAACGTACCCTACATTTTGTGCGTGTTTTGAACGTACCCTACATTTTGTGCGTGTTTTGAACGTACCCTACATTTTGTGCGTATTTTGAACGTACCCTACATTTTGTGCGTGTTTTGAACGTACCCTACATTTTGTGCGTATTTTGAACGTACCCTACATTTTGTACGTATTTTGAACGTACCCTACATTTTGTGCGTATTTTGAACGTACCCTACATTTTGTACGTATTTTGAACGTACCCTACATTTTGTGCGTATTTTGAACGTACCCTACATTTTGTGCGGGTTTTGAACGTACCCTACATTTTGTGCGTGTTTTGAACGTACCCTACATTTTGTGCGTATTTTGAACGTACCCTACATTTTGTGCGTATTTTGAACGTACCCTACATTTTGTGCGTATTTTGAACGTACCCTACATTTTGTGCGTGTTTTGAACGTACCCTACATTTTGTGCGTATTTTGAACGTACCCTACATTTTGTGCGTGTTTTGAACGTACCCTACATTTTGTACGTATTTTGAACGTACCCTACATTTTGTACGTATTTTGAACGTACCCTACATTTTGTGCGTGTTTTGAACGTACCCTACATTTTGTACGTATTTTTCAATCTGTTCCTTTTGTGAGTACTTTCCTTCTCTATTCCCTTTTGTAAGTATTTTCCGTCTCATTTAATTTTCGTTCTGGTTTCCATTTCGTTGTCATTTTCCCTATCACCCAGACCATTAGGGGCTGATAACCTTGATGTTAGGCCCCTTAAAACAACAAATATCATCATCATCAGCAGCAGCAGCAGCAAGGAACAACAAAATTCGACATGCAAGCTGCTCTTGGCCGCAGTAACAAAGCTTACACCCAGCACCCGAGGCCATACGATATTTTTCTTCTTTCGAATAACCCATTTGGAGGGTATGATTAATCAACGTTGGCTATTGTCCATTGTATTCAATTTCCGTTGTTTCCAAATTTCTTTCATCCTTCTCGAGTGACGATCTTTCTCCTCCTGAGTCCACTTTCTGCCAGTTGTTTATTTCTTCCTTTCTTGAAATTTTGCCTTTTGAATAGCTTCTCTGAAGAGTGATCTGTTTGCTATACGATATTATTATTATTATTATTATTATTATTATTATTATTATTATTATTATTATTATTATTAAGCCTCCGTGGCTTAGGCGGCAGCATGCCGGCCTCTCACCGCTGGGTCCGTGGTTCAAATCCCGGTCACTCCATGTGAGATCTGTGCTGGACAAAACGGAGGCAGACAGGTTTTTCTCCGGGTACTCCGGTTTTCCCTGTCAAAATTTCATTCCAGCAACATTCTCCACTATCATTTCATTCCATCTGTCATTCATTTAATCATTGCCCCAGAGGAGTGCGTCAGGCCTCGGCAGCCGGCACAGTTCATATCCTCGCCGCTAGATGGGGGCTTCATTCATTCCATTCTTGACCCGGTCGGAGACTGGAAGCAGGCTGTGGATTTTCATTATTATTATTATTATTATTATTATTATTATTATTATTATTACTATCGGGAGCCTCCGTGGCTTAGGCGGCAGCAAGCCGGCCTCTCACCGCTGGGTCCGTGGTTCAAATCCCGGTCACTCCATGTGAGATCTGTGCTGGACATAACGGAGGCAGACAGGTTTTTCTCCGGGTACTCCGGTTTTCCCTGTCAAAATTTCATTCCAGCAACATTCTCCACTATCATTTCATTTCATCTGTCATTCATTTAATCATTGCCCCAGAGGAGTGCGACAGGCTTCGGCAGCCGGCACAGTTCATGTCCTCGCCGCTAGATGGGGGCTTCATTCATTCCATTCCTGACCCGGTCGGAGACTGGAAGCAGGCTGTGGATTTTCATTTTTCATTATTATTATCATTATTACAGAAGGCAGTCGCCACTTCTTAATGTAGCCGGCGGATCTACCAACTCAAGATGAAAGCATCTAGATCTCCAGGCATTTTCTCTTGATGTTTGAGGTGGCTTCTTCAGGCATTCGGTCGTGAGCAGGAAACTGCTCCTATTCGACGCCCTTGGGCGACATGTCCGTCGGATGAGAGATGGAATGGATGATGGTGAATGAAATTGCAAAGATGTGGAAGGAAACGGCCGTGGCCTGTCAGAAGGTATCGTCCCAGCATTTGCCTGGTGTTGAAAATGGGGAAACCACGGAAAACCACTTCAAGGACGGCCGACGGTAGGGCTCGAACCCACGCGCCTACCGAGTCAGCAGACATGACATAACGCCGCACTTTATCCAGCGTAGCCATTGCTGTCGGTGGGTTGATAATCATGCAGTGGTTGTGATTCAGATATACTGTATCTACTTTCGATCTTTCATATCTGGCAGCCATTTCACGTCTGCTATCTGGAGGGTGCAAAAGTTTATCACATGCTGTAGGTTTCAGGCAACCAATTATAAGCCTGCATGTTTCATTTAAGGCAATATCTACTTGTTAAGAGTTGAACGTTGTCAATGTGACCTCCTTTACTTCCACACATCTCACAGTTTGGTTCCTTAGTTTAGGGGCTGCGACAACGCGGTCATGTAGCCCCGTGTACTTTGAGTGTGTGTAGAATCTGTCTGATAACCAGTGTTAATTGTGATGGCTGTATTAGTGCGTGTTATCTGTTTTTATTCAAGTAACAGCTGCAGACATTCGATTTCCACGTAGTTCCAACGTTTTCTACCAAACGCCACCGTCAACGACCGACTAGTTCTGAACTTGGTTACTAGATGCCACCACAGTCGACTCCTAGCGACTGATGTTGAAACTTAAGAGCGTTAGTCAAATCTAACCTATAATTTAGCTTCACGCAAGTGTAATTATGGAAGGTTCTTTATCATGCCATAAATCTATAACATGGGACCGCCGGCTTTACTTCCCCTCCGAAGAAAGGCATACTGAGGGTTTTTTAACGCTTTTAAGAAATCCGACGACTTCGGCCGAGTTTGAACACGCGACCCTGGGCATAGAAGCTCAGCATGCTACCAACTACGCCACTGAAGCTATCAAAAAACAGTCTCGAGTGAAAATGTACTTACAATGTTCCACCTGCTCCAATTTTGCCTCACCAGACTGAGTGGACCCTCTCAAAAGATAGTTGCACTGACCACGGAAGGTAAGGTGAGTGGACGGTTTTCTGGCACTTTACCTTAGTTAGTTAGTTATTGTTGATTTAAGGGGTAACACAGCGAGGTAATCTGCCTCTGCTTATACAAGGTGTCGCAAAATTACGTCGACAAACTGAAACCAGAGGTTCCGGCCCTTATCTGAAGCAACTTGAGATAGGACACTTATGGCCGGAAACGAACCATTAAAAATGTGTGCGTCGTTAAAATTTTAACAAGGCAAATCGGCAACACCGCGCCAATAAAGAGCGACTTATTCTAATGTTTCCGTTACATACCAACCGCGGAGGAATGCCGCCACTTCCCGTCAGGCGAACTAGCTCACTGGTATCGTACACGGCACGGTGTGTTCCTTGAAACGAGTCATTTGGTAGTGGTTCGAATTGGAGACAGCGCAAGTTTTTTCTTATCATAATTTTTCCGTGTTTTGCCGTGCATGGTGCCACTGAGCTACTTCACCAGACGAGACGTGGTGGCAATCCTCCGCGACTGGTATGGAACGGAAACATTAGAAAAAGTCGCCCTTTCTCGACGCAGTGTTGCGGATTTGCCTCGTTAAAACGTTAACGTCGCACAGATTTTTAATGGTTCGTTTCCGGCCATAAGTGTCATAAGTACTTCATATAAGGGCCGTAACCTCTGGCTTCAGTTTGCCGACGTAATTTTGCGACACACTGTATGAGTGTCGTTTCCTTTTTTTTTTTTTTAATCGATTTTACCCTCCTGGTTGGTGGAACCCACGGTCTCAGCGAGGGAACTCACCACTACCGCCTCGACGGGCAGTGTCCTAGAGCTGGGAACATCTGGTCGGAGTTGTCTGATCAGCACCTCGTCCAGGCGGCCTCACCTGCAAAGCGAACAGGGGCCTTATGAGGGATGGGAAGATAGGGATGGATAGGCAAGGAAGCGGGAAGGAGGCGGCCGTGGCCGTACAGTAGCTACCATTCCGGCATTTACCCGAAGACGAAGTGGGAAACCACGGAAAACCACTTCGAGGATGGCTGAGGTGGGAATCGAACCCCCTCTAATCATTCGGACCACCCGAGGCTGAGGAGACCCCGTTCCAGTCCTCATACCACTTTTAAAATTTCGTGGCAGAGCCGGGAATCGAACCCAGGACCTCCGGGGAGGCAGATAACCATTCTGACGGCTACGCTACGGAGGCGACGTGTGTCCTTTCCTATGCTTGTAATTTTCCACTTGTTACGTCTTTCGAATTGGAAGTTGCAAGACATATCCTTTATTTATCAGTTTTATTAGTTCCATGAGTCAGTCACCAGAAATCATGGTCCGAACTATCAGTAGAATACGCCAGTCTGTTTTATATCGCTGACAGAACATTGCGATACGCGACACGACAGCTTCAAAGTGCACCATTGTTATTGACAGACCGTTTGAATGTTTCAAATGCTAGCTGACATCTCTTCCAATGATAAATGTAATTGAAGGTTGATGTCATGACGAGACAAGGAGATTCAGGGTTCGTGTTCAATGCTAGCTTTGGCAATGGCATATGTCAGTCACAGGGGTATGCTGTGTAAAGAGTGATGATCGACAAGGTTGGATTATCGAATAAATGAATCGATTCTAACTAAAAGTGAGCCTGTCAATAATTAGTGCTTTTCAGAACAAGGAAGCTGCGTGAATACACTGGCTGTCAAAGAAAACATCACGCACTAAGAAGGAATTGTGTCGATTCTATAAAACCGACTATTGAATTTTGTAGGGTTATTAGTAACCCCAGTGGTTTAGCCCAGACAGTGGTCTAACCTAGTAGCGACCAATGGTTTATATATAAAACGCTAAGGCGTATGGTATATTCGCTTTTACGGCCAAATGATTAGAACTCGCCTTGTAACACCAAGATAGGTTCATCAGCGGACTCTCGGTGTCCGTGCCTGGACCCCTACAGCAGTAGCGAACTGCACGCTACTTCCCTTTTTATGAAGTGCACCTGCGCTAATATCTCAAGCAGCCTTTTAGCTCCCTATAAAGGCTTTCAAAAAGATGGTATTTTGGCTTTCACGGCCGGGCGAAACCCCGCACAAGACACGGCATTAACCTAGAAAAATTGTTGAGTGCTGAGGTGCATGTTTCACAAAGTTCAAGCTAGAAGGTGCGCTTTGCACCAAAATCTTACAAATCTTCTCAATAGTACAGGAAATATCTTGTATTTCTTCAAACGTCAACGGAGATATACACCCTCTGTCTGAAAAGTTCGGTGAATGGCCTATATTCCGAACGGATTGTTGGCTTACCTGAAACAGCCGTTATTATCCTTCGAAGTAATCCCTGTGGAATGGTTATGCACTGCTGAGAACGGCTGAACAAGTCCTGGAAACTCCTGACATAGTTTTCTTTAGGAATACCCTTCAGTTTGGGTCGTCAAAATTCTAAATTGAAAGGAAGAGAGAAACGTGAATTTATGCAACCTGCCTTGCACACCTGATAGACGGGCGGTAGTGAGAAGGGTGAATTTATGCAACCTAACGTGCACACCTGTTCGACAAGTGGCAGTGAGAAGGGTGAATGTTCTGTGGAATGGAATGGTCCTGAATACCATCATCATGGGTGACGAGACCTTATGCCTGAGGTACGACCTCGAAGGCAAGTGTCAAAGTATGGAATATCGGGGTCCAGGGTCTCTGAAAAGCCCTGAAGGGCCAGAGGTTTTCGGACATTTCGGACATCCAACGTATTGTGACGACCCAACTGAAGGCTATCCCTCAGGAAGACTATGCCAGGACTTGTACAGCCGTTATAAGAAGTGCATAACCATCCACGGGGATTACTTCGAAGGACCGTAACTGCTGTTTCAGGTAAGCCAACAATCCGTTCGTAATATAGACCCATTCACCAAACTTTTCAGACAGAGGGTGTATAATACGCTTTTACGGCCAAAGCATTAAAACTCAGCAATGTCTTCAAGTTTATGCCGTGTCTTGCACGGGGTTTCGCCAAGGAACACCAAGATAGGTTCATCAGCGGGCTCTTGGTGTCCATACCTGAACCCCACATGAATAGCGAACTGCGCGCTACTTACCTTCTTACCCTCGCTTCTTTACTGAGAGAGCTAAAATCTCAAGCAGTCTTTCACCTCCCTATTCAGCCTACCAAAAGATGGTATTTTGGCTTTCACGGCTGGGCACGGACACCAAGAGCTCGCTGATGAGCCTATCTTGGTGTTCCTAGGTGGAACCCCACACAAGACACGGCATGATCCTAGAAAAATTGCTGAGTGCTAAGTTGTATGTATGTCTACCCTTATCATTCCCTCTTTGCAACGGGGTCTGGGATGAGATGCGATGGAATTCTTTGTGGCGGATGGTTTTTACGGCCTGATGCCCTTCCTGCGCCAACCTCATGAATAGGAGTGAATGACAGATGAAATGAATGGAGATGAATGAAACTGGGCAAGGATGTGGAAGGAAGTGGTCGTGGCCTGTCAGAGGGTACCGTCCCAGCATTTCTTGGAGTTGAAAACAGGAAACCATTTCAAGGACGGCCGACAGTGGGGCTCGAACCCACGACTACCGAGTCAGCAGAGATCTTGGCCCCATGACCTAACGCTGCGCTATAACGAGCATAGCCACCTCTGTCGGTGCTGAATGCTACGGTGTGTGTTTCACAAAACTAAAGCTCTTAATCCAGAAGGAGTTAGAAGGTGCGCTTTGCACCAAAATCTTACAAATCTTCTCAATAGTACAGGAAAAATCTTGCATTTCTTAGAAAGTCAACGGGAATATATTTATTTGTTTATAAAATGCGTTTAAACAAAACAAAAAGACGATGGCCCCTGCCGGAACTTTGTCACGTCAAGCCAGCATAACATTAAAGCCAGGTGGGTAGTATATACACATGGGGCGCTGACAAGTAACCGATCGTAACAAATATGCATTCAAAAGAAAGAAAACTACTTGCAGCAGTGACGAACATTGATTTTATAAACATAGACAATTTGTTTAAAAATTCGTTTAAACAAATAAATCCCTACCAGAACAATGCCGCGTCAAGCCCGCATATCAACAATAATAATTATTATTGTGTCATTTATTTATTTATTTATTTATTTATTTATTATTCGCTAATCGGCCAACTAGGGACCACGATAAGTTCCACCAAACATTCTGGCGTTTATTCAATTTACGATTGATCCAGTGGGTTTTCATTAACTTGCTGTGTCGAGCACGGCGTTCATCCGACCACTTTGCACGGTTGTCCATTTCTCATCTCGGAAAGTCCCAAAAGTCACGATGATTGTTCGGAAAAGGTCTCGTTTGTGCACGTCATCAGGTCGTAGGGCCATTTCTTGACGTTAACGTACCAGGGAACTGTTGTTTTTGGTTTTGAGTCGAAATTGTTAAATATACGTTTTGTCGATCTACAGTAGAGTCGTCCATTCGTCGCAAGTGACCGTAGAAGCGAGCCCAGCGTTTGCGCATTGCGTCTGTGATCTTCTCTATCTTAGAATAGATTTCTTGCCTGGATGTACTTTCGTAGATCCCGTTTTTGTGGTTTGGACCAAGTATGTTGTGGAGAATCTTTCCCTCTTTTTGCTCTAACTTAGCAAGCGCACATTTCTGAGTGTGGATAAGGCATTCTGACGCAGAGGAATACCGGCTTGACGATAGTGATGTAGTGATGAATTTTGGTATTTATAGAAAAGCACCTTTTGTTATACATGTATATGTTCCGGGTGGTTTGAAAAGCTACCTCCAGTTTCTTTGCTCTTGCCACTATAGCCTCTTATTATTATTATTATTATTATTATTATTATTATTATTATTATTATTATTATTATTATGGCAATATTTTGATTCAAAAGTTAAATTTCTGTCTTCAATAAAATGCTGCAAATCCTCTCCCTATATCATAAATTGGAGCACACGAGTTATGTCGCCTACCATATAGTCCACCTCTCCAACAGGCTCGTCGTGCGGAACCGGGTGAGTCAACAGGCGTAACTGCAAATGCTGGTTGATGTTTAGAAGTCGTGACGAAACTCGTGTGTGTTTAAACGTACTCTCTCGTAATCATGTCACTTCGATCTCATTTCTGGAGATGTGTTTGTCACAAATAAAATTGCGCGTTTTGACAAAGCAGACAAATAACAGACTGCATTTCACCTTTTCTATGTACAATGCCTTTGGGAAAGTCCGTATACTCTTATATCCTTAATTTTGTAGCCTACTTTTCTCATTTTGCAAAAATGCGGAAAAAGTAGACTTATGGGATCAATCCGGGAAAATGTGTGTCTGTCTGTCCGTCTGTCTGTCCTTCTGTCTAAACCTAAGCGGCTGCAGCTATCGAAACCAAATTTGGTAAGAGGAAATTGACGTCAGTGCTACCAACTGCTGAAATTTCGCAATTGAAATTTGAGCTCTATGTTGGATATCTCAGATGTTATGCACACGAACTATTCCAAAATTGGCACACATATAGATAATAACATTCAAGATTAATTTTCAGAAGTCCATACATTCCAGTGTTGCCAACAAGATTCTAAGCCTGCCGATAGGTCCAATTTCTAAATGCATGTAACTTCTATACTATCGATTGGATTTCAACCAAATTTCGTATATACTATGCGTACTACAGTAGATATGACTGTCCGTAATCTAAAGAGCAACCAGGGCTGCCAACTGTTAATAAATGCTATCTCTATGTTTTAACCCTAGTATCAATATATCAGAAAGTATGCTTGCCAGCATTTCTAAACTTTGCACACTTATAGTACATTCTAGATTAATTTGGAGTAACTAATATTCCTCAGTGCTGCCAACATGGTTCTATGATTTCTGATAGTTTCAATTTTTAATTACATGTAACTTCTTTACTAACAAATGGATTTTATCCAAAATTGGCACTATAATAGATCGTAATATTTTAGATTAATTCTGAGCAGCACATACATGACATTGTTCCCAACATGATTTAGGCACACTGATACATCCAATATCAAACGACATGTAGAGTCCATACTATCCATTGGATTTCAACCAAATTTTGTAAATGTATTCTATACCTTAAGAGATGGAACTAAGAATATATTCAGAGTCACCAGGGCTGCCAATTGTAGTAAGTTACTCTATTATGCTACACTATTTAAGGTGTATTTCAAACTTCAGTACATAGAAATGTTAGTATTACCAACTTGGTTTTGTCATTACTCTAGATAGGTCTATATAGATTGGCATGAATCTTAAATTTTAAGAAAAGTAGACTCTTTACAGTAGTTCGTCACGGAACTACTTGTTAGTATTATGTATTGGTCGTTGCTATTGTTTACTAAGAGGGGTCAGCACTGTCCATCTTGGTGTCCTCCTGATAGCGGGCAATCCAGATTATTATTTAAGTTGACTCGGACTATATAAGTCACCATGTTTGTAGAGATGGGGGACGAATGTTAAGGTTACAGTGTTAATAACTTGTTTAAGTTGACGTGAACTCTATACCTAAGTCACCATGCTTTTAGTGATGAGAGACTAATGGTAAGGTTACATTGTTTGTAAATGATTTAAGTTGACGTAAATTATATATAATCACCATGTTTGTAGTGATGGGGGACAAATGGTAAGGTTACATTGTTAGTAACTTATTTCAGTTTATGGCGTGAACTATATTATAAGACATCATGTTTGTAGTCATGGGGGGAGAATGGTAATGTTCATTGTTAGTAACTTACTTAAGTTGACATGAACTACATGTATATATAAGTCACCATGTTTGTAATGATGAGGGACAAATGGTAAGGTTACATTGTTAGTGATTTAGAGAGGTGTTGAATGTCGTTCATGGCCAACACAGTTGTTATGCCTTTCTCCTTCACATGCGCCGTATTTCAATCCAAACTCCAATTAAGCTTTTTAATTCCAAAATTGTACCGATAATCACTTATGGAATACAAACAATTTGGCACTACCTTACAAGAAATAATTTAAAAGGCATTGAGAAAATTAAAGCGATGTTCCTGATGCGAGCACTTTGCCTTTCTAAATCCACGCCATCAAGACTGGCTTACGAGATGACGAATGAAACAATGTTGCCTGAAGCTCTATGATTGAAAATGCTGCTACTATCCACGGTAGCTTAAGAAGAAGTAGTACCTGAACACCAAGAAAAGACACGAGAAATCTGGGCCGATTTCTACAGTACAAATGCTATGACTAGAAAGGATTGGATGGAGGCGAATTACCATCTTAGACATCTAGTCACAAGGCTTGCGGTGCATGGTTTCCACCATAAGTTATGCGAGACAGAGAGATTCCATGACCCATGCGCGACCTGTATATGTCGTCTCTGTGGAGAGTTATGTGACAGATACCATGTCGTTTCATGTACAGAAAGATATGCATAATTGATCAAGTTTTGTTGTGATTAGTGTTTATGTTAATTTGTATGACAAGTTTTGCTGCAATAAACATATTATTATTGTTAGTAACTTATTTAAGTTGACGTAAACTATTTATAAATCACCATGGTTGTAGTAATGGGGGACAAATGGTAAGGTTACATTGTCAGTAACTAACTTAAGTTGGCGTGAACTATATATAAATCACGATGTTTGTAGTGATGAAGGACAAATGGTAAGGTTGCATTGCTAGTAACTTATTTAAGTTGACGTGAACTACATATAAATCACCATGTTTGTAGTGATGAAGGACAAATGGTAAGGTTGCATTTCTAGTAACTTATTTAAGTTGACGTGAACTATATATAAATCACCATGATTGTAGTAATGGGGGACAAATGGTAAGGTTACATTGTTAGTAACTTACTTAAGTTGACGTGAACTATATATAAATCACCATGATTGTAGTAATGGGGGACAAATGGTAAGGTTACATAGTTAGTAACTTACTTAAGTTGGCGTGAACTATATATAAATCACCATGTTTGTAGTGATGAAGGACAAATGGTAAGGTTGCATTGCTAGTAACTTATTTAAGTTGACGTGAACTATATATAAACCACCATGTTTGTAGTAATGGGGGACAAATGGTAAGGTTACATTGTTAGTAACTTACTTAAGTTGGCGTGAACTATATATAAATCACCATGAATGTAGTAATGGGGGACAAATGGTAAGGTTACATTGTTAGTAACTTATTTAAGTTGACGTGAACTATATATAAACCACCATGTTTGTAGTGATGGGGGACGAATGGTAAAGTTACATATTTAGTAACTTACTTAAGTTGGCGTGAACTATATATAAATCACCATGATTGTAGTTATGGGGGACAAAGGGTAAGGTTACATAGTAACTTACTTAAGTTGGCGTGAACTATATATACACCACCATGTTTGTAGTGATGAAGGACAAATGGTAAGGTTGCATTGCTAGTAACTTATTTAGGTTGACGTGAACTATATATAAACCACCATGTTTGTAGTGATGGGGGACAAATGGTAAGGTTGCATTGCTAGTAACTTATTTAGGTTGACGTGAACTATATATAAACCACCATGTTTGTAGTGATGGGGGACAAATGGTAAAGTTACATAGTTAGTAACTTACTTAAGTTGGCGTGAACTATATATAAATCACCATGATTGTAGTTATGGGGGACAATTGGTAAGGTTACATTGTTAGTAACTTACTTAAGTTGGCGTGAACTATATATAAACCACCATGTTTGTAGTGATGAAGGACAAATGGTAAGGTTGCATTGCTAGTAACTTATTTAGGTTGACGTGAACTATATATAAACCACCATGTTTGTAGTAATGGGGGACAATTGCAGTCTATACCTTCATGATATATTTAACTCCCCAAGTCAGGTTGTTGTATATTACGTGGCCTCAGTTAATTATTAGTCACATTAATCGGATGTCCGGGGGAGGTAGTTGAATTTGTTTGCGTATATACGTTTAATCTTGAAATGTCCATTGGGTTTGAGAGCGGCGCCAGCCACCGGCATTACGAGCAAGCATTGTGTGCACCACAGTCTACGATCGATGCTACTTTAAGGAGAACACAGACTTCAGTCCATTCAGTGAGCAGCACAAGTTTCTTGAACCACTCAAGAAGACTTGGGCAAGTTAACTTAACAAGGGGACCGCACTGAGCTCAGCGCTGGAATAATGAAGACCTACTTGAGTCGCAAAACTCGTTCAATCCACTTGTGAATAAGAATCAATTTCATGAGAAACGTTTCTCTGGACTTTGCCTCACGTACCTTTTGTGTTTGATATTTTCGACTTTTTGCTTCGTGTTTTTGATTTTTGGTTTTGTGTTTGCTTTGTGCTTTTGCTTTTCAATCTTACTTTTTGCTTTTCTTTCTTGGTTTTGGTTTTGTGTTTGTTTTTGATTTTATTTTTTTTTAATTTTGCTTTTTGCTTTGCGTTCCTTGTTTTTTTGTTTTGCTTTAGCTTTTGATTTTGAATTTTGCTTTTTGTTTCGTGTTTTTTTGTTTTTCTGGTTTTGTGTTTGTTTTCGGGAAAATCAAAATAAAACAAAAGAAAATAAAATAAAAAATAAACGAAAGAAAATCAAAATAAAATAAAACAAATAAACAAAATAAAAACAAAAACAAAATAAAATTAAACAAAACAATTTAAAATAAAACAAACCAAAATCAAAAAACAAAACAAAATTAAATTAAATTAAACAAGGAAAAACAAAATAAATTCCATTAAAGTAAAATAAAATAAAATAGAATACATTTTAAAATAAATAATTTTATGTTCGACCCTGACTATTATATGTCAGAAAACTGTATCATAATGATGGTTATTATAACACTATTTTTCATTATGAAACAGTTTCTCCCGCAAATCACAGCTCAAGAAACAGTTGTTTGACCAATTAGATAAGGATAACATCGCACCTGCGCTGACTTCCAAGGCCTTCTAATTTAAATTTCACTGCGTAGCTAGTGTCATAGTGGGGTAATCGAGGAGGCCATGGTCAAATACAAGGCATTCTCTGCGTCTTATGCGTTCTGTTCAGTACATAAAACTGGTGAAATCTCGACAGATATTTATGAATATTTATGTTCGAACATAAAATAGTTATAATAATTATCGTCGAACATAGACAGTTGTATGCAACTCGCCTATACTGATAATTAAGATACTCGTATGGAAATTATAAACCTCGCATACGCTCGTTTTATAAACATACTCGTGTCTTAATTATTGCCATTATAGGCTCGTTGCATAATGTACTATTACATGATTCTTACTCACAAGTGGATTAACGAGTTTTGCAACTGGACGACTCACTTTCTAGAATACTAAAGGTACAGTGAGCGATCCAGAAGTAGCAGAGTTGAGAAGTTTCTAGAGTTGTTGTTGTTTGAGACTTCAGTCTTTTGACTGTTTTGATGCAGCAGTCCATGCTTCCCTGTCCTGAGCTAATCGTTTCATCTCTCCATAGCTACCACACCCTACATCTGAGGCAATCTGTTTAACATATTCTAACCCTGGTCTACCCCTACAGTTCTTGTCCTCGACCCTTCCTTCCATAACTAACTTTGCTATTCCTTGTTGTCTTAGTAAGTGTCTTACCAACCTATCTTTTCTCTTCATTAGCATTCCAGAAACATCTCTCCTCTCCCAGTCGTCCTAATACGTCTTTATTCGGGGCACCATGACCGCGCTGACGCAGCCTCTAAACTAGGGAACCAACCAACTACCTCTTCATTTGTCACTCTAGCCACCCATCTGATCTTCATCATCGTTGGTTCAAACCCGGCCGAAGTCGTCGGATTTGTTAACAGCGTTAAAATCCCTCTGTATGCCTTCCTTCGGTGGGGAAATAAAGCCGTCGGGCCCATGTCACAGATTTATGGCATGTAAACGAACCTTTCACTAACTACAATTGTATGAAGCTAAATGTGTAGGTTAGATTGGACTAACGCTCTATTAGTTCCAACGTTCGCCTCTAGGTGCCAGTTGTGGAGGCATCTAGTAGCCAAGTACTTGGCTTGGATCCGTTGACGGTAGCATTTGGTAGCAAAAGTAGGAACTAGGATCGTCTGCAGTCCTTACCTGAATTACAGATAACGCACACTAATACAGCCATCACAATTAACATCGGTTATCAGATTATATACACACCCAAAGTACACGGGGCTACATGACTGCGTTGTCACAGCCCCTAAACTTAGGAACCAACCAATCACCCCTTTTCTGCTGATCCTTCAGTCCAAGTTTCACATCCATAGAGCGCCACGCTCCTGACAAAGGCTTTCAAATTGACTTACGAATACCTAAATCTATATTCAATGTCAACCGATTCCTTTTCTTTAGAAAGGGGGCGTGGTGGCTCAGTGGTCTAGCTGTATGCCTCTCACCAAGGCGGTCCGGGTTCGATTCCCGGTCAATGCATGTGAGATTTTCGAAGTGAAATGCCACGTCCTGTGGTTCGGATTCCAGGTAAAAAGGAGGTCCCGTGGCTCATGATCTCAAGATTAACGGTCACGTTAATCTACAAGCTTCCTTCCTTTTTCCTTTTTTTTCTTTAGAAAGGATTTCCTTGCCTGTGCTAAGCTACTTTTTTATATCCTCTTTCCTTTGTCCATCACTGGTAGGCTTGCTTCCTAAGTAACAGAAGTCTCCTACGTCCTGCAACTTTTCACCTGCCAATTCGACATCCATAGAGTAACAGTTTAACACCTTGAAGAATTTTAGAAAGATCTGCTTTATTTTAGGAGTTTTTTAAAGTAAATTTTACCCTCCAGGTTGGCGGTGCCCACGGACTCAGCGAGGGAACTCACCACTACCGCCTTTCCAGGCAGTGTCCTAGAGGTGGGAACACTTGGTCAGATTGGATACAACTGGGGAGGTGTGATCAGCACATCGCCCAGGTGGCCTCACCTGCAAAGCGAACAGGGGCCTCATTGAAGATGGGAAGGGAAAGGAAGATTGGGATGGATAGGCACGGAAGAGGGAAGGAGGCGGCCGTGGCCTTACAGTAGGCACCATCCCGGCATTTGCCCGAAGACGAAGTCGGAAACCACGGAAAACAACTTTGAGGATGGCTGAGGTGGGAATTGAACCCCCTCTACTCATTTGGACCACCCGAGGCTGAGTAACCCCGTTCCAGTCCTCATACCGCTTTTCAAATTTCGTGGCAGAACCTGGAATCGAACTCAGGACCTCCAGGGCGGCAGGTAACCATGCTGACCGCTACGCTACGGAGGCGACTATACTAGGAGTTATAATTTTAAAAGCTAGGCATTGCACAGGCCATTTAAGGAGTCAGATAACTTTGTTCATTTTCTCAAATCTGCATTCTTCAAATCCGTCTAATGTAACTCCTAATGTATAAGGCTTATTACTAAAGCCCGGAAATTCATGCACTATTAAATGTATAAAATATGCGTGAAAAAATGCATTAATGATTGTTCAAATATGCATCACGTTTCAAACAAGAAGTTCCGTGACGAACTAAAGAGCCTACTTTTCTGAAAATTTAAGATTCATGCCAATGATTAATCTATATGGCTCTATCTAGAATAATGACGAAATTAAGTTGGTAATATCGACATTTCTAATTAGTTCGAAATACTGTATACCTGGCATAATGTAGCCTAATAGAGAACTACAGTTGGCAGCCCTCGTGACTGAATATATTCTTAGTTCCATCTCTTAAGGTACAGAATACAAAATTAGGTTGAAGTCAAATGGATAGCATGGATGTTCATTCATTCATTCATTCATTTATTTGCAATGGGGGGTGTGTCCCCCGGTGGCAAATTGGATATACATAACAAATAAATAATTATACATAACAATTCAATAACAATTATACAACAATTAAACTGGAGTATTTACACAAATAGTCAGTCTTTTCTTAAACACACCTATATGTTTGGGAAAAGGCTCTAAGACTGCGGCAGGTAGAGAGTTCCAGTTATCAATGGCACGGTTTGCAAAATAATATTTACCATAATTTGTTCGCTGTGGTCGGCCCTTAACTTTGAAAAGATGATCGCTCCTACCCATGTAAGTGGGCTTTCCCAATCGGTTGCTAATCTCACCCCACGCTGGTTGATTTGTATACGTGTTGTACATAGTGCAGAGTCTAGATTTCATCCTCCTAGCCTCAAGTGATTCCCACCCAAGTTTCTTTAACATACGGCTCACACTGCTCCTGGGATTAAAGTCACTGAGCACAAATCTAGCGGCCTTTCTTTGTACCATTTCCAACTCATTGATGAGCCCTACTTGATATGGATCCCAAACTGCCGAGGCGTATTCCAGAATAGGTCTTACAAGTGACAAATAGCCTAGTTCTTTAGCAGAGGTACTACTTCTTTTTAATACCCTCATTGCAAAGTGCAGGGATTTGTAAGCTTTTGAAACTACATATCCTACATGACTACTCCATTTCAGCTTTTAACAACATGGCGGCAAAGTGCTAAGTGTAATGTCCTTATAAATGACGAAGTTATATGTAGAAAGAAAGCCGTGTGCGTATACTCCTCCAAATGTTGCGGATTGCGGGTAAGAACAACTAGCCGTGGAATTGTTAGGGAAGTTATATTAAGAGTGTATCAAGCCAAAATTCCATGTTAATTAAACAAGCTCATGGCGCGTTTAAAGTGAGGTTAAGCCTAGCTTGTTACACATCACCCACTTAAACAACAAATCCTCTCCTAGCGCTTCAGTGCCGGGTGAATCACTCGGGAGCGGGAATGCTTCCCTGTCACTAATGCGGGAAGACGTTTAGCAAATGAAAACACACAGAAGCAGGGCAGGTTCGCGCAGGGCGGATCATTTAGGAACAGGAAGGCTTCCCTGTCGTCAAGGTAAGAAGGAGTTTAGCAAGTGAGAACACACTGAAACAGTGCACGTTAGTAGTGGAGTACTAGGAGTTCTAACCCACAGCCTACTTTCCTGGTGACGTTACATACTAACCCGCAATACATTCAGGGGCAAAGTCGATATCTCCCGAAGCCATGGTCCGATTTTGACAAATGAGGTGTCGTTGGACTCGGGTTGACATCTTCTTTCCAATGGACCACTCATTTCAACCCCTAAATAAAACCTACCCCTACTAGGGGGTGAAATTGTAATTTTTAGTGAAAGTCTCTTTTCAAATACGACATGTATAAGGTGCGCTGCTAAAATGAACTTAAATGTTGTTGCTCATATCGCGCATGCGTTTTTCTGGCTGCCGCTATGGATGAACATTTTTGTTTTTGTTTTTTACGCATGCGCACTTGGGATTTTTGTAAGAGGGCGAGCTCTTTGAAAAAAAATGATTGATAAGAAGAGGTTTTGGTGGTGAGGAGAGAGCCAGATAGTCGCCTACTTTCCTACGAAGTTTGTCGATATATCTCAAACGCAAGGTCGGATTTGGACGTGTGACGTGTCAAATCGATTGTCTCGAAGCCCTATACATGTTATTAATAGGTTAAAGTTTTGAGAATGAGGGAAACAGGCTTTTTGGGGGTAAAACCGTGATTTTAGACTTTTTCCGATATCTCACGAATGCATGGTCGGATTTGGTCCTATGACGTGTCAAATGGCTTGTCTCGAAACCCTGTGTATTTTGGTAATAGGTTAAAGTTTTTGAGAATGATGGAAACAGAATATTTTGGGGTAAAAACGTGATTTTAGACTTTTTGCTATATCTCACGAACCAATAACGCTAGAGGCGTGTTCGACAGGTCCAAGGACTCGGGGTAACGTCCTCTCTCGTATGGACCACTCGTTATAATTTTTAATAAAATTGGAAACTCGATTTTGGGGTAAACACATGTTTTTTGTGATTTTGTCGATATCTCACGAAGCAATAACGCTAGAGGCATGTACGATGGGTCCAAGGATTCGGGAAGACGTCCTCTTTGCTATGGACCACTCGTTGTAATTTTAAAAAAATTGGGAAACGCGATTTTGGGGTAAACACGTGTTTTTTATAATTTTTGCCGATATGTCACGAACCAATAACGCTAGAGACGTGTACGAGGTGTCCTAGGACTCGGGCTAACGCCCCCTTTCAAATGTGGTAGATATTTTTTTCGAAAATATAATTCACAAAGGGCCTAACGCCATACATGTTGAAAAAACGTTTTCTTTTTCTTTGCCTGTTTATAATGTCCATGAAGCGTGGCGGTTGAGAGAGAGACGATACGGCTGGGGGTGTGTGTGTGTGTGTGTGTTTCAACGAACCTGTCGCTGACCACGGTGGCTGTGTTCAATAGATCAATCGCTATTTCGACGGGTCGGTGTATGACAGAGCGAGGGTACGTTTTCTGATATTTTACCTTTAACGTGTAAACGGTGATGAGAACTTGGTTCTATGTTGGTCGAAGCAAGTACCGAAAACAAACTTACAAGAGGTGAAGGTCATTTGAGCTTATTGGAAGGCATTGATCTGACTTGACAAAAGTGCAATGGAAAAAATGACCAAGACGCTTGAAGGTGAAATAATCTGACCATCGTGGTTGCAGGGGAGTGTGAAAGGCATGCACACACATTTGTGAAACCACATGTAGGCTAAACCAGTGACATCCTGTTTTGCTTCGTACGTGACAAAATGCAAGTTCATGTGAAATTTGATCTTCCACAGGTGTTCGCTTGGGTGTTATCTGTCCACGTGCGCGATAACTGTTAACAAGTCACATCCTGTTTTGCTTCGTACGTGACAAAATGCAAGTTCATGTGAAATTTGATCCGGCACAGGTGTTCGCCTGGGACGTTAGCTGCCCACGTGCACGATAAGAGAATGTTCAAAGCGTGGGAAAAAGAAAGATTATACATGCAATGTGATATATAAAGACACGTCGCTGACATTTCCACTCGCACTTATGTGACTACTTTTGAACACGCTACAGCGTTGTGTGAAACACTTGGCCTTGTTTAACAGTTTTGGTGTTGGTGGAAAATACTTATTCTTGTTGTGAGGTAGGTATATATTTATTCATTTATACATTTATTGATTTATATATAAATACATGCAATTATTTATTGATTAGGTAATTAATGATTTTATTTATTTATTTGTTTGCAGATAACCGGCATACCTTACATGTCAGAGGGAGAAGAAACTATTGCACATTTGAGCCCACTAGAAGGGAAGAGTAACAAGTCACTGCAAGTAAAGGTGAGATGATTTTTTTAAACTAACTTGTTTCATTTTTTTGTTTTATGTTTTATTTTATGAAATGTATGTATTAACCTGAATTTAGGTACTTATAGCGGTTTATTTTATTTATTTTTAGAAACTTGGAAAGAATAGCCTTACCGCCGTAGCAGTCGCTGAAAAAAACCAGAAACGCACTAAAGCGAAACCACTGCCAAAGAGTGAACTGTTTAAAACTCAGGTAAGTCCAACTTAAAAATGCTATTCCATTTTACCACTACTGAAAACTCGTAGACAAAAAAAATTCATTACCTGTACATGACTGGGACAATGATTGCTTTCTTGATTAATGGCTATGTTGTTGTTGTTGACTGGGAAAAGTACAAGGCCATGTTGGATTTTCTAAAAATAAAATAATAAATTTAATTTATGGGTGGGTCCCTATGGACTCAACGAATATCCACAGGTTTGAACATGATAATGTGAACAAAATGACATGACATTCATTTTTGTTTATATATTGGTTAAAGGGAGGGTGGGGGAATGTAAATGACTGTAGCTTTATAAAAAAGAAAATAAGTACATGGGTTACTGTTAGTGCCAACATACAGTTTATTTTTAATGGTGTTTTGATATATTAATGCCAATTAACGTTAACGTTTTATTTACAAGTATTGATTGATTGATTGATTGATTGAGTGATGGGTTATTTTGTTTGCTTTTAGGTGTCGTCATGTGCCATTAACGTAATGAACAGACAGTGAACAAGCATGCATTATGCTTTAAAGTACTCTGTGCAATGTTAATAACTTACAATAAGAAAAAGTTTTATTATAACACATGGCGTTAGTACCAAATACAACAAGTGAGCAAGTTGGTTTACCACGTGGGTTAAATTTAAAATCAGAACATGATCGATGGTTAACATTTGAATCCTGGCCTGTAGGCTTTTTGTCGACGCATGAACTTGCAAAAGCCGGTTTTTTTTACTTGAACCGAGAAGATGTGGTGCGCTGTGTGTTTTGTCGTATTGAACTTTCACACTGGGAAGAAGGGGATGATCCCTTTAGAGACCATTTGCGATGGTCTCCTCACTGTCCTTACATGCTTGGAAAGCAAGTGGGTAACCTACCCGTGCATTCATTTTACCGAACCACAAGGCCTTTGGCCGCTACTTACGTTGCTGAATCACAAATAAATAATAATAATGATGTATTACCAGCCAACGGAAGTGTCGATATATGTGGTCCATTATGCCATAGACAGTGTTGAATTGGCGTGTGCTTTTGAAAAATTGGGAGTTTGCAAGACTAAAGCACTAGCACACTCAGAGTACAGCTCTGTTGAAAAACGTTTCGAATCTTATAAAAATGTTTGGCCATTAATATTAAAACACCTTACCAAACAGCTAAGTGAAGCTGGATTTTTTTATACTGGTGAAGGGGATAAAACAATATGTTTTTATTGTGGATTTGCTTTAAAGGATTGGCAAATGACTGATGACCCTTTTGTGCAACACGCTCGTTGGTTACCAAACTGTAAATACATGGTGTTGCTTAAAGGTCAGGAATTTGTGAACACTATTCGTAAAGAAAAAGTGATTGCAGCACAAGACATAAAAGTGCCTTTAGAGTTAGAGCACGCGGAGCAAATACATAAGGCTGAAAGAAAAGACTTGTCTCACGAACAGATACAAAAGTGTGAGCAACAATTATGTAAAATTCGTTATCAAGAAGAACTAGGTGTTGTATTTTTACCCTGTGGACACATGATAGCCTGTGTCAAGTGTGCATTAGAACTTAACACTTGTGCTATATGCAGAAAAGTAGTATCTGCAACAGTTAGGGCATTTCTTGCATAACTAGTATAATTTATTCGCCATGGATAGTGCAAAATCCCTAATTGCACAATATTATTAAAGCTGTTTTCGAGTGTAATAGATATGCTTTTGTTTTGTTTATAGACTACTACAATGAATGTTTTGAATGCTGTGGGACAATCATGTGGCTTAGAGACAAAGAAGCTCAGCGAATTGCCAACGCATATTCCATTCCGCATTATCAAGATTCGGAAATTGAAAACAGCATATGGTGATCGTGTACTTTGTGTATGTGAAAACTTTGAGACATTTCTGCCTATACGGTTTAATGATATGTCGGAGAGTGTTTTTGATGAAGTCAATAATGCTGTGCAACCTGTACACTTAATTTATGAAGGTTTTAAAAACAATAGGTGCATGGTTCGTTTTAATTAAATAAATAAATAATGTGAAATAATAATGGAAAATATAAGTAATGACAATATACTGAAAAAGAAAGAAAATATGTGTATAGAATAGTAATGTTTTAGTGTTTAGTGTTGTCTTTAAAAATATTATGATGAAACCAAAAAAAATGTATATAAAGTTTGTAAATAAATGCAAAATGATGTTACAATGCTGTTTTATTTTATACAAAGTTAATATATTTAACATTGCAGAGTATACATGATTATGACAATAAATGCACACTGAATACAAGCCTTTCTCACTTTACAATAGTCTGTTATAGTTTTAAACACAAGGCTTGTTGTAGATCATTTTCTAGCAATGTCCATTCAATGTTGTTTTCGAAAAGTGGGGAAGCCGCAATGGTTGTATTGACATAAAAACCTTATGGTTATTACTATTTAGTCACTTTGATCCCCTTGCAGATCAAGAGCAGATGACCTAGTTGTTCCACTCTTTAAAACGACAACACCAACACTACCTCTTGCATAGTTTGTGATGTTGATGGCTCTTGCGACGTGGAAGATGGATTAAAAATAACTTTGAGAACAGGGGTTAAACGTTGATCATTAAACAATGCACTATTTTGAGTAGCAATATGGTTTTCTTGAATTTTGTCGACGGCAACTGTGTTTCATGCGGTACACTACATTGATGATCACTGACACTTAAAACCTCACTATTTTTACTTTTTAGGTCACCACGACAATGTTTGGAACGTTGCTTTGAACAACGCCAAATAACAGTTCCATTTTTATTGGTTCGTTTCACAATATATGAATATCCTTTATAGTATGCGTAAGGCTTACCATACCTAGTCACTGATACTTCCATATCAACTGTCAAGCATAGACTAAGCTCTAGTAAAGTCAACTTGGTAATAAGAATACTAGTTTAATGTGAGAGCAAATATGGATCCAAAGAGTTCAGGTAAAAGTGAAAGCAAATAAGCAAATATTAGAAACAAGAGTTGGGGTGAAAGTGGTCGCAAAGTGGTAGACCCATTACACAATAATTTCAGCACGACGAAGCTCTTGTTCAATTTCTTTGATTTCCCAATCGTGACCAGTATGGCCAGCTTGACGTGAGGCATGCAACAACTGTAGCCGCTGGACGAGCTTATTGGGATTGTTCCAGTATACAAATTTAACAAATGATTTTTTAGGTGTAAACAAAGCATTACCATTATCATGATCATTATCATCATCATCATCATCATCATCTTCATTATCATCATCATGATCACCATTATCATGACCATCATCACTGTTACTATATAGTCCTTTTTGATCCTCTTGCAATACCACTTTATTTATAGTCTGAGTTGATTTTGATAGTGTTGAAGGTTTCTTGGACGTTGACAACTGTCCTAACATGACGTTTTGAGGACATGATAAGTCCTTTTGAACAAACACTGCACTATCTTTAGCCGCAATATCGTTTTCTTGAACTTGCTTTTTAGCATTTTGATAATTGTTTGTAAACAGTAAGCGTGGTTCGTTTCGAGCACTACATTGATGAACACTCACACTTAAAACCTTTCCATTTTTACTTTTCAGATTGCCTCGACATTTTGTTGACCTCTCTTTTGAGCATCGCCAGAATATTATTCCATTCACATTCTGGCGATTATAGTTATAGGAGTAGCCTTGATAGAGTACACGTAGCCTACCTTTGTTGGTTGTAATAAGTTCCATAGTAGTAACTGACCTGTCAGTACGATGTTCACACTACAAAGGTTACAATTGTTTTGCTGATGGAGTGACCTACCATAAGCTTATATATTGGCTTATGTGTTGGCTTTTTGTGTTGACTTTTTGTGTTGGCTTTTCGTGTTGGCTTTTCGTGTTGGCTTTTGTGTTGGCTTATGTGTTGGCTTTTCATGTTGGCTTTTTGTGTTGGCTTTTCGTGTTGGCTTTTCGTGTTGGCTTTTTGTGTTGGCTTTTCGTGTTGGCTTTTGTGTTGGCTTATGTGTTGGCTTTTTGTGTTGGCTTTTTGTGTTGGCTTTTCGTGTTGGCTTTTCGTGTTGGCTTTTTGTGTTGGCTTTTCGTGTTGGCATTTCGTGTTGGCTTTTGTGTTGGCTTTTCGTGTTGGCTTTTTGTGTTGGCTTTTCGTGTTGGCATTTCGTGTTGGCTTTTCGTGTTGGCTTTTCGTGTTGGCTTTTTTTTGTATTGGCCTTTCGTGTTGGCTTTTTGTATTGGCTTTTCGTGTTGGCTTTTTGTGTTGGCTTTAGTATTGGCTTTTGTATTGGCTTATTTGACAAGTTATTTGTGTCAATGTATTTAGTGGATTTTTTCTTGGTGTTGGAAAGTAGTTGAAAGAGAGGGAATATTTAAAGACTTAACCTCAGCTCACTAACCTAACCTAACCTAACCTAACCTTTCAACTCTCAGATGTTAATTAAATTCTGTGCATAGTCGAGTTGGAGCCCAAGACCTCAGGGGTAAAAAAACAATTATTTTTGACGACTTATTTTGGTAACTTATTTTAATGGCTAACCTAACTTTACCTAACCTAACCTAACCTCAGCTCACTTTGGATATTACTAGTAAGTGTTCATATCCTCTGCTAGGTAGCATGCTAGTAGTACAGGTAGTGCTCATATTTACCGCTAGATAGCGGAAACATACTTTGCATGTTGCATGTGACACTTGTGAAGTTTAACCACATGCAAGATGTGCTTGTATAAGTTCTCTATTTAAACTCAATATACAATTAACCACTAAATGTTCAGAACTAACATGTATAGCCATGTTTAGGGTATATAGGAGACCCTTAGCAAGAAAGGCTGTCTAACCCACGAGTGTACAGCCTTGTCATACGCAGTAAGCACCTGTTGGCAGAAAACAACAACAATTTGAGAAAGCCAACAGGTGCTTACTGCGTATGACAAGGCTGTACACTCGTGGGTTAGACAGCCTTTCTTGCTAAGGGTCTCCTATATACCCTAAACATGGCTATACATGTTAGTTCTGAACATTTAGTGGTTAATTGTATATTGAGTTTAAATAGAGAACTTATACAAGCACATCTTGCATGTGGTTAAACTTCACAAGTGTCACATGGAACATGCAAAGTATGTTTCCGCTATCTAGCGGTAAATATGAGCACTACCTGTACTACTAGCATGCTACCTAGCAGAGGATATGAACACTTACTAGTAATATCCAAAGTGAGCTGAGGTTAGGTTAGGTTAGGTAAAGTTAGGTTAGCCATTAAAATAAGTTACCAAAATAAGTCGTCAAATATAATTGTTTTTTTACCCCTGAGGTCTTGGGCTCCAACTCGACTATGCACAGAATTTAATTAACATCTGAGAGTTGAAAGGTTAGGTTAGGTTAGGTTAGGTTAGTGAGCTGAGGTTAAGTCTTTAAATATTCCCTCTCTTTCAACTACTTTCCAACACCAAGAAAAAATCCACTAAATACATTGACACAAATAACTTGTCAAATAAGCCAATACAAAAGCCAATACTAAAGCCAACACAAAAAGCCAACACGAAAAGCCAATACAAAAAGCCAACACGAAAGGCCAATACAAAAAAAGCCAACACGAAAAGCCAACACGAAAAGCCAACACGAAATGCCAACACGAAAAGCCAACACAAAAAGCCAACACGAAAAGCCAACACAAAAGCCAACACGAAATGCCAACACGAAAAGCCAACACAAAAAGCCAACACGAAAAGCCAACACGAAAAGCCAACACAAAAAGCCAACACAAAAAGCCAACACATAAGCCAACACAAAAGCCAACACGAAAAGCCAACACAAAAAGCCAACACGAAAAGCCAACACGAAAAGCCAACACAAAAAGCCAACATGAAAAGCCAACACATAAGCCAACACAAAAGCCAACACGAAAAGCCAACACGAAAAGCCAACACAAAAAGTCAACACAAAAAGCCAACACATAAGCCAATATATAAGCTTATGGTAGGTCACTCCATCAGCAAAACAATTGTAACCTTTGTAGTGTGAACATCGTACTGACAGGTCAGTTACTACTATGGAACTTATTACAACCAACAAAGGTAGGCTACGTGTACTCTATCAAGGCTACTCCTATAACTATAATCGCCAGAATGTGAATGGAATAATATTCTGGCGATGCTCAAAAGAGAGGTCAACAAAATGTCGAGGCAATCTGAAAAGTAAAAATGGAAAGGTTTTAAGTGTGAGTGTTCATCAATGTAGTGCTCGAAACGAACCACGCTTACTGTTTACAAACAATTATCAAAATGCTAAAAAGCAAGTTCAAGAAAACGATATTGCGGCTAAAGATAGTGCAGTGTTTGTTCAAAAGGACTTATCATGTCCTCAAAACGTCATGTTAGGACAGTTGTCAACGTCCAAGAAACCTTCAACACTATCAAAATCAACTCAGACTATAAATAAAGTGGTATTGCAAGAGGATCAAAAAGGACTATATAGTAACAGTGATGATGGTCATGATAATGGTGATCATGATGATGATAATGAAGATGATGATGATGATGATGATAATGATCATGATAATGGTAATGCTTTGTTTACACCTAAAAAATCATTTGTTAAATTTGTATACTGGAACAATCCCAATAAGCTCGTCCAGCGGCTACAGTTGTTGCATGCCTCACGTCAAGCTGGCCATACTGGTCACGATTGGGAAATCAAAGAAATTGAACAAGAGCTTCGTCGTGCTGAAATTATTGTGTAATGGGTCTACCACTTTGCGACCACTTTCACCCCAACTCTTGTTTCTAATATTTGCTTATTTGCTTTCACTTTTACCTGAACTCTTTGGATCCATATTTGCTCTCACATTAAACTAGTATTCTTATTACCAAGTTGACTTTACTAGAGCTTAGTCTATGCTTGACAGTTGATATGGAAGTATCAGTGACTAGGTATGGTAAGCCTTACGCATACTATAAAGGATATTCATATATTGTGAAACGAACCAATAAAAATGGAACTGTTATTTGGCGTTGTTCAAAGCAACGTTCCAAACATTGTCGTGGTGACCTAAAAAGTAAAAATAGTGAGGTTTTAAGTGTCAGTGATCATCAATGTAGTGTACCGCATGAAACACAGTTGCCGTCGACAAAAAATCAAGAAAACCATATTGCTACTCAAAATAGTGCATTGTTTAATGATCAACGTTTAACCCCTGTTCTCAAAGTTATTTTTAATCCATCTTCCACGTCGCAAGAGCCATCAACATCACAAACTATGCAAGAGGTAGTGTTGGTGTTGTCGTTTTAAAGAGTGGAACAACTAGGTCATCTGCTCTTGATCTGCAAGGGGATCAAAGTGACTAAATAGTAATAACCATAAGGTTTTTATGTCAATACAACCATTGCGGCTTCCCCACTTTTCGAAAACAACATTGAATGGACATTGCTAGAAAATGATCTACAACAAGCCTTGTGTTTAAAACTATAACAGACTATTGTAAAGTGAGAAAGGCTTGTATTCAGTGTGCATTTATTGTCATAATCATGTATACTCTGCAATGTTAAATATATTAACTTTGTATAAAATAAAACAGCATTGTAACATCATTTTGCATTTATTTACAAACTTTATATACATTTTTTTTGGTTTCATCATAATATTTTTAAAGACAACACTAAACACTAAAACATTACTATTCTATACACATATTTTCTTTCTTTTTCAGTATATTGTCATTACTTATATTTTCCATTATTATTTCACATTATTTATTTATTTAATTAAAACGAACCATGCACCTATTGTTTTTAAAACCTTCATAAATTAAGTGTACAGGTTGCACAGCATTATTGACTTCATCAAAAACACTCTCCGACATATCATTAAACCGTATAGGCAGAAATGTCTCAAAGTTTTCACATACACAAAGTACACGATCACCATATGCTGTTTTCAATTTCCGAATCTTGATAATGCGGAATGGAATATGCGTTGGCAATTCGCTGAGCTTCTTTGTCTCTAAGCCACATGATTGTCCCACAGCATTCAAAACATTCATTGTAGTAGTCTATAAACAAAACAAAAGCATATCTATTACACTCGAAAACAGCTTTAATAATATTGTGCAATTAGGGATTTTGCACTATCCATGGCGAATAAATTATACTAGTTATGCAAGAAATGCCCTAACTGTTGCAGATACTACTTTTCTGCATATAGCACAAGTGTTAAGTTCTAATGCACACTTGACACAGGCTATCATGTGTCCACAGGGTAAAAATACAACACCTAGTTCTTCTTGATAACAAATTTTACATAATTGTTGCTCACACTTTTGTATCTGTTCGTGAGACAAGTCTTTTCTTTCAGCCTTATGTATTTTCTCCGCGTGCTCTAACTCTAAAGGCACTTTTATGTCTTGTGCTGCAATCACTTTTTCTTTACGAATAGTGTTCACAAATTCCTGACCTTTAAGCAACACCATGTATTTACAGTTTGGTAACCAACGAGCGTGTTGCACAAAAGGGTCATCAGTCATTTGCCAATCCTTTAAAGCAAATCCACAATAAAAACATATTGTTTTATCCCCTTCACCAGTATAAAAAAATCCAGCTTCACTTAGCTGTTTGGTAAGGTGTTTTAATATTAATGGCCAAACATTTTTATAAGATTCGAAACGTTTTTCAACAGAGCTGTACTCTGAGTGTGCTAGTGCTTTAGTCTTGCAAACTCCCAATTTTTCAAAAGCACACGCCAATTCAACACTGTCTATGGCATAATGGACCACATATATCGACACTTCCGTTGGCTGGTAATACATCATTATTATTATTTATTTGTGATTCAGCAACGTAAGTAGCGGCCAAAGGCCTTGTGGTTCGGTAAAATGAATGCACGGGTAGGTTACCCACTTGCTTTCCAAGCATGTAAGGACAGTGAGGAGACCATCGCAAATGGTCTCTAAAGGGATCATCCCCTTCTTCCCAGTGTGAAAGTTCAATACGACAAAACACACAGCGCACCACATCTTCTCGGTTCAAGTAAAAAAAACGGCTTTTGCAAGTTCATGCGTCGACAAAAAGCCTACAGGCCAGGATTCAAATGTTAACCATCGATCATGTTCTGATTTTAAATTTAACCCACGTGGTAAACCAACTTGCTCACTTGTTGTATTTGGTACTAACGCCATGTGTTATAATAAAACTTTTTCTTATTGTAAGTTATTAACATTGCACAGAGTACTTTAAAGCATAATGCATGCTTGTTCACTGTCTGTTCATTACGTTAATGGCACATGACGACACCTAAAAGCAAACAAAATAACCCATCACTCAATCAATCAATCAATCAATCAATACTTGTAAATAAAACGTTAACGTTAATTGGCATTAATATATCAAAACACCATTAAAAATAAACTGTATGTTGGCACTAACAGTAACCCATGTACTTATTTTCTTTTTTATAAAGCTACAGTCATTTACATTCCCCCACCCTCCCTTTAACCAATATATAAACAAAAATGAATGTCATGTCATTTTGTTCACATTATCATGTTCAAACCTGTGGATATTCGTTGAGTCCATAGGGAACCACCCATAAATTAAATTTATTATTTTATTTTTAGAAAATCCAACATGGCCTTGTACTTTTCCCAGTCAACAACAACAACATAGCCATTAATCAAGAAAGCAATCATTGTCCCAGTCATGTACAGGTAATGAATTTTTTTTGTCTACGAGTTTTCAGTAGTGGTAAAATGGAATAGCATTTTTAAGTTGGACTTACCTGAGTTTTAAACAGTTCACTCTTTGGCAGTGGTTTCGCTTTAGTGCGTTTCTGGTTTTTTTCAGCGACTGCTACGGCGGTAAGGCTATTCTTTCCAAGTTTCTAAAAATAAATAAAATAAACCGCTATAAGTACCTAAATTCAGGTTAATACATACATTTCATAAAATAAAACATAAAACAAAAAAATGAAACAAGTTAGTTTAAAAAAATCATCTCACCTTTACTTGCAGTGACTTGTTACTCTTCCCTTCTAGTGGGCTCAAATGTGCAATAGTTTCTTCTCCCTCTGACATGTAAGGTATGCCGGTTATCTGCAAACAAATAAATAAATAAAATCATTAATTACCTAATCAATAAATAATTGCATGTATTTATATATAAATCAATAAATGTATAAATGAATAAATATATACCTACCTCACAACAAGAATAAGTATTTTCCACCAACACCAAAACTGTTAAACAAGGCCAAGTGTTTCACACAACGCTGTAGCGTGTTCAAAAGTAGTCACATAAGTGCGAGTGGAAATGTCAGCGACGTGTCTTTATATATCACATTGCATGTATAATCTTTTTTTTTCCCACGCTTTGAACATTCTCTTATCGTGCACGTGGGCAGCTAACGTCCCAGGCGAACACCTGTGCCGGATCAAATTTCACATGAACTTGCATTTTGTCACGTACGAAGCAAAACAGGATGTGACTTGTTAACAGTTATCGCGCACGTGGACAGATAACACCCAAGCGAACACCTGTGGAAGATCAAATTTCACATGAACTTGCATTTTGTCACGTACGAAGCAAAACAGGATGTCACTGGTTTAGCCTACATGTGGTTTCACAAATGTGTGTGCATGCCTTTCACACTCCCCTGCAACCACGATGGTCAGATTATTTCACCTTCAAGCGTCTTGGTCATTTTTTCCATTGCACTTTTGTCAAGTCAGATCAATGCCTTCCAATAAGCTCAAATGACCTTCACCTCTTGTAAGTTTGTTTTCGGTACTTGCTTCGACCAACATAGAACCAAGTTCTCATCACCGTTTACACGTTAAAGGTAAAATATCAGAAAACGTACCCTCGCTCTGTCATACACCGACCCGTCGAAATAGCGATTGATCTATTGAACACAGCCACCGTGGTCAGCGACAGGTTCGTTGAAACACACACACACACACACACACCCCCAGCCGTATCGTCTCTCTCTCAACCGCCACGCTTCATGGACATTATAAACAGGCAAAGAAAAAGAAAACGTTTTTTCAACATGTATGGCGTTAGGCCCTTTGTGAATTATTTTTTCGAAAAAAATATCTACCACATTTGAAAGGGGGCGTTAGCCCGAGTCCTAGGACACCTCGTACACGTCTCTAGCGTTATTGGTTCGTGACATATCGGCAAAAATTATAAAAAACACGTGTTTACCCCAAAATCGCGTTTCCCAATTTTTTAAAATTACAACGAGTGGTCCATAGCAAAGAGGACGTCTTCCCGAATCCTTGGACCCATCGTACATGCCTCTAGCGTTATTGCTTCGTGAGATATCGACAAAATCACAAAAAACATGTGTTTACCCCAAAATCGAGTTTCCAATTTTATTAAAAATTATAACGAGTGGTCCATACGAGAGAGGACGTTACCCCGAGTCCTTGGACCTGTCGAACACGCCTCTAGCGTTATTGGTTCGTGAGATATAGCAAAAAGTCTAAAATCACGTTTTTACCCCAAAATATTCTGTTTCCATCATTCTCAAAAACTTTAACCTATTACCAAAATACACAGGGTTTCGAGACAAGCCATTTGACACGTCATAGGACCAAATCCGACCATGCATTCGTGAGATATCGGAAAAAGTCTAAAATCACGGTTTTACCCCCAAAAAGCCTGTTACCCTCATTCTCAAAACTTTAACCTATTAATAACATGTATAGGGCTTCGAGACAATCGATTTGACACGTCACACGTCCAAATCCGACCTTGCGTTTGAGATATATCGACAAACTTCGTAGGAAAGTAGGCGACTATCTGGCTCTCTCCTCACCACCAAAACCTCTTCTTATCAATCATTTTTTTTCAAAGAGCTCTCCCTCTTACAAAAATCCCAAGTGCGCATGCGTAAAAAACAAAAACAAAAATGTTCATCCATAGCGGCAGCCAGAAAAACGCATGCGCGATATGAGCAACAACATTTAAGTTCATTTTAGCAGCGCACCTTATACATGTCGTATTTGAAAAGAGACTTTCACTAAAAATTACAATTTCACCCCCTAGTAGGGGTAGGTTTTATTTAGGGGTTGAAATGAGTGGTCCATTGGAAAGAAGATGTCAACCCGAGTCCAACGACACCTCATTTGTCAAAATCGGACCATGGCTTCGGGAGATATCGACTTTGCCCCTGAATGTATTGCGGGTTAGTATGTAACGTCACCAGGAAAGTAGGCTGTGGGTTAGAACTCCTAGTACTCCACTACTCACGTTTGCGCGAGACGCATCATTCAGGAACGGGAAAGCTTCCCTGTCAACAAGGCGAGAAAGAATTCAGCAAGCAAATCTTACAAAGGAAGTGGTCCATACATACACCCTCCGAAATGTTGTTAAAGATGGCGGCAAGTGACAGACCTCGTGTTTCAGTAGCTCTGACATATTACAGTGTTTTAGTGGTATTTTTCCTGTTCAAGGGTACTATATGGTGTGCAACTGTGCCTGAAAACATTTCCGACCGCAGTGATGTGTCGTGTGATCAGAAAATTCTGTGGTACTGCGCAGAGAGACATTTTACTTTCTCGACCGCTGCAGTGCTCCGCCATGTTTCCACCCCACCTCGTGGACCTGTACAACGTTGCCGTGCGTCCTCCAGTACTGTTTACTTGATACTACTACTACTATCAGGTGACATTCATTTAAACCCAGGACCCCTTAACCTCTACTACCAGAACGCACAGAGCATCAAAAATAAACTAACCGACTGTATAGCAAATATAACCGAAATCAATCAATTTGATATCCTCTGCCTCTCAGAAACATGGTTGTCAGACTTCGTATCTTGTGGGGAACTTCCGTTTTCATCTGAGTTTAATGTGTTTCGGCGCGACAGATCCTCAAGGGGTGGTGGTGTTGCAATCGCAGTTCACAACAAACTGAAGGCAAAACATCGGCCTGACTTAGAAACTTCCTGCGAAATAATATGGGTTGAGATTATTATCCCAAAAAGGAATAATTTACTCGTAGGTTGCTTCTACCGCCCACCTTCCAGCAAAATTGACACCTTAGAAGAATGTTTCAACTCTACTGTTCTTGCCCTCAATCAAGAAAATGAAATAGTGCTGCTAGGCGATTTTAACTCCCATATCTCCTGGACATCAATAGACAATGGTACCATGCACTCTCCCCAAATAGATACTTTCATTTTATCAAATTTTATAAACGGTCTACATCTGAAACAGTTCAATCTACACCCAACAAGGAAATCCGAAACACTGGACCTCATATTTTCAACCCTGCGCAATGTCACTGTGACCGTTGGAAGAAATATCCTGAACACCGACCATAGCTCAATAGAAGCCACTCTCCCCGTCCCAGCCAGCAGACATAAAAATAGCCCCACCACCGATAAGAAAGCTTTCCCTCTTTGGAGAAAGGTCGACTGGCAAGATGTCAATCAGGATTTATCATCTCTACCCTGGTGCCTGCTAACAGCTGAGAGAGACGTAAACAGCGCAGTGGCCTTGTTTGAGGATTTACTTTACTCGGCCATTAAACAACACGTACCTTTCTCCGTACCCAAATCCAACAAATACCCGCACTGGCTAAGTCAAAACACCAAACTCCTTCTCCAAAATAAAACTCGAGCGTGGTCACTGTGGAAATCAGTCCCTAATCCTCATACACGCAATGTATTTATTCACCTACGGAAAATTTCAAGAGTTCATATGACAGAAGATTACAACCTCTACATTTCTTCCATAACAGGAAATCTCAAGAATAACCCGAAGAAGTTCTGGACACTTATATCATCCCGTAGAAAGACTCCCAGAATTCCACTTAACCTGAACCTCCATAATGAAGAAATCCCATTTGAATCGAGGTCCACACATTTCAATGAATATTTCCATTCAACCTTTTCAGTTCCCGTGCCAATCCCCAGTCCCCCTCAACTTACTAGCGTCTGTTCTGATTCACTGTCTCAAATTTCAACGACCCCCGATGAAATCCAAAATATTTTAAAAAGTCTGCCCGCAAACAGATCTACCGGACCATAAGACATAAGCCCTATATTCCTGAAAAACACCTCTGCATCTCTCAGCATCCCCTTATCCATGATACTCAACTGGTGCATGACTTCCGGCACTTTTCCTGACTCATGGAAAAGAACTGATGTCACACCTGTCTTTAAATCAGGCAGCAAGCATGAAATTTCCTCATACAGACCTATATCTATCGTCCCTATACTCTCTTCAGTCTTCGAAAGAATAATACATTGCCGTCTCCTCACTTTCACCAAACCACACCTCTCAGAAGAACAACATGGCTTCGTCCCTGGAAAATCATGTTTAACAAATCTGACTGTTCTGAACCATCACATAATTTCTGCAATAGATCAAAAATCTCAGCTAGATGTAATCTACGTCGACCTGGCCAAAGCATTTGATTCCGTGAACCATTTCCTTCTCCTCCACCAGCTTGCTTCACGATTCAACGTACATGGATCCTTCCTATCCCTAATACAAAGCTTCCTGTCCAATAGGCAACAACGGGTAGTGCTTCCAGGGTCAGTATCGTCCTGGCTCCCAGTCTTATCAGGAGTAACTCAGGGCAGTATCCTGGGACCCCTTCTCTTCGTGCTGTATATGGACGATATAAACACATGTGTGCAAAATTCTCCGTGTTCCCTTCTTCTATACGCTGATGACCTCAAGATATTCAGAAAAATTTCCAATTCTGACGACCACGCTGACCTCCAGGAAGCAGTGAATACATGTACTGATTGGTTCAACAAATGGAAGTTATCCCCAAATCCGAAAAAGTGCTTCAATGTGTCTTTCTCACTACTGAAATCTGGAAATCAGGCGAACTATAAAATATGTGGAAATAAATTGGATACGATTTCTCAGGTGAGAGATGTAGGTATTATTCACGATGATAAACTGACATTCTCTCCCCACATTGACCATATCAAATCTCGCGCAATGCGCAGTCTCGGCATTCTATACAGATTCACTGAAATTAAAGACCTCACTGCACTTAAATTATACTTCACCACATATGTTCTCCCTATCCTAGATTTCTCTTCTCCAATCTGGTCTACTTCGGCTATAACCAATATTTCTAAATTGAACAGTGTCTTTAATTTCTTCATATCAGTAGTCAAAGCTCGCAATCCTTCACTAAGGCACTTCGCCAAATCCGATATTCTAAACTAGCTCAATGTACTCGACCTGAGAAGCTGTCTACAATTTACTGACCTGTGTTTCTTACATAAAATTATGAATGGTTACACAAAATGTAACATGCTCTTAAGCTACTTCCCACTTCATGTTCCTTCCCGTTCAACACGCCAGAACCATTTACACCACATACCTCGCCCACCTCTTGAAGTACAGAAGCGCTCTATTTTCCACCGTCTACCTACCCTTAGCAACTCCCTTCCAAACATTGACATATTCTCTCCCTATCGAGCATTCAAACATAATATTAGAAGTTCCCTTTCACCCTCTTTTCCTAACCCCTCGCCCTCCTAATCACTCACTACCCCAATCACTCCCTGCGTCCTTCCCGAGATTTATCCTTTCTGCCATCACTGCCAATTGTTACCTGTTATTGTTGTTGTTGTTTTTGTTAATATTATTTGAAATTGTTAAAATATTAGTGTAAAATGACCTTTTCATGGTTGTATCTAATAATTATTAAATAAATAAATAAATAAATATCATTCCTTACGTGAACGCCCAAATATTTGCAAGAATCTTCTTCTACAAGTATTTCCGAGCCAATGGTATATTGAAAATCCTGCCTTCGCACTTTCCCTATTTTTAAGAGGCTACATTTACTTGTGTTTATTTTCATTTTATTTACAATCGCCCACTTATAGACCAGGTTCAGGTCCTCTTGAAGCACTGCATTGTCTTGTGAGTCATGTATCTTTCGATATATTACACAATCATCCGCAAACAATCGACAGTCACTGCGAATCCCATTTGGTAAGTCATTTATAAACGCCAAAAATAACAAAGTTCCGATTACGCTGCCCTGAGGGATACCCGACGTTACGGTAATTTCATCCGAGAATATGCCTTCGACTTTCACTTTCTGGGAACGACCCGTCAAAAATTCTTGGATCCATAAAATTACTCTATCAATCTTCGTCGAAGCTAATTTATGGAGTAGCATGTCATGCGGCACGACATCAAATGCCTTCGCAAAATCTATAACCACGGCGTCGACTGAAACTCCATGGTCTAACGATTCGCTAATGTCTTAAAAAAGGGATAGCATCTGACTCTCGCATGAGTAACCTTTCCGAAATCCATGTTGCCTATCATTAAACCATGATAATGTTTCCCACTGTTCCCTCAAGTATTCGCAAATGAGATGCTCCATCTGTTTACAAACGATGGACGTAAGACTAACCGGCCTGTAGTTGCCCAATTTAAGTCTGCTCCCTCCCTTAAATATTGGGACTACCGTAGCTCTTTTCCAGTCATCTGGGATTTGCGCATTGTTTATGGACATATTAAACATCACCTCCAAGTATCGTGGCACGGCCCTATCTCCTAGTTTAAGTACTTCACTAACAATATTATCAGGACCCTTTGATACATTGAAACGTAGTTATTGTATTAGCTTTATAATTGCTGACTGGTTTATTTGGAACAGGGGAGTCCCTGATTCGTCGTTAAGGTCCAACACACAGCTATTGGATTTATTGAACACACTACCGTAAAAGACATTTAATTCATTAGCAATGGCCTGTTTCTCAGTAATTAATTTACCGTCACCGGACATTATCATCGACAAATTATTTGAATTTCCCTTTCTTCTCCTAACGAAACTGTAATTTTTTTTCCACCCATCACCTCCCGAACCAAGTAAACCTTGCATATAACTGTCATGAGCAGCCCTCTTTTTTAAGACGAGCTCTCTTGATAAGGACTTAAATTTCAATATATACTTGTCACTGTCATGTCTTTTATTGTATAATTTCCCAATTTTCCGTTTTAGACTCCTAATTTCTCGTGTGTAATACTCAGGATCTGGGTTTTGTTTCAGCAATTTAAATGGGACAAATTTATCAACAGCGCTATTTAAAATTTTCAAAAAGTTAGTCCACAGGATATTAATGTGATTTCCTTCCGATGCCCATCCTACAAATAGCTCATTCAAATACCCCTGAAACTTGCCCTGATCCGCCCTGCAATACTGGAATATGATCTTTTTTGCTACATCAGAGTCTAATTTTGTAATGTCACCATATCTAATATTTAATTCAACCCCAGAATGGTCACTAATTCCTGGTACTTTCAGACAGTTAATATACAGCTCTACAGGCCTTACGAGATAAACATCTAAGGTATTATTGTCTCTAGTTGGGAAGTCAACTACTTGGGAAAATCCCCCCTCCCTTAAGAATTTATTTGCAGCGCTCTGAGCTTGACCACAGCTAGTTGACTCACCAGACCAGTCTACTTTGGGGAAGTATAAATCTCCAGCAATTATTATGCTCTTTTTCATAGCATTACCCGTACAAGTTTTATCATACAGTGTTTCGAGGAGAGAGAAGTTATCTTTCGGTGCTCTATACGCCCCTATCACCTGAAGAGGGAATTTATTTCCTTTATCCGAAATTTGTACACATAACATTTCATGATCCATATCAGCCCACTTTAAGAAACTAGCTATATTTTTGCGCACACAAATAAATAGCCCACCACCTCGCTTCCCCCGATCCCTTCTGTACATTTCGTAGGTCCCTTGAATTATTTCGCTACTATTTATGTCCTCATATAACCTAGATTCAGTTGCAATGACAATGTCCGGAGAATACGTCTCTACAAGATTCCAAAATTCAATTAATTTATTTCCTAAACTCTGACAATTAACCTGCAGTAATCTTAGAGTCTTACCTCCGCAGCATATATCTCGAAATAGCTCCTTCTGTTCCCTTCGGCTGGCAACCTCTGGACCTGCTCCTCCTCACAAAAGCCAGCACGAACCGATGACCTTGCCATGTAGGCTCCCTAGGTTGAAAGCGCCCCGTCGATTTAGATGCAGCCCGTCTCGGGCGATGTCACGGCCATCAATCCAGCAGTCAGCTTCTACGTACACTAATCCCAGTTGTGCACATACCCAGTCCATGCGGTCATTTACAGTCTTATCTCGCCTTAACGGAACATCTCCCCGCCGAACAATGCCACTTATTATAATTTTTTGCATTTCTAAACTTACTTTTAGCTTTTCTGCCTAGTTCGTAGAGCTCCCCCATGATGTAATCAGCTGTAGCCCTCTTCTTCAAATCATTCGTCCCAACCTGGAGCAACAACACTTTAACTTTGTCACAAGTCCTCTACATTTGCTTCTTCCACTTGTTGGGCAAGCTGGTCAATTTTAATCCCCGGATAACACCGCACTTTCGCACCTGATTTCCTCGAGATATTCGCACTCCATCGTATCATAGAATCACCCATTATGATAACGTCATCCTCAGTTTGCTCCTGCACGCCCTCTTCCACACTGATCCCAGTAGAAAGCCGTTCAGTCACATCCTTCACCGTTTCTTCTGATTCACGAAGCTTTGCTCTAAGTTCCTGTATTATTTGATCCCTTGCTTTGATTTGCACCCTCAAACAGTCCGGCGTATCACATACTTTACAAAACTAATTTCCGACATCACAATCCTCCTTCTTGACCTTAATACAGCCGAAGTGAAACCATTTCTCACATAGTCCACACTCAACACCATTCTTCAATGTTTTACTGCACGTCGAACACTTTAAAGCTGCCACTGGATCATTTGCCTGATTCACATTTGGAGTAACAGGCCCTGGATTCACTTCCACTCCACCAATAACTAGCAATGCAGCTATCACTAGGGCTATGAACCACAAGTTATTAGGTCCCGTACGCGCACACAAACACCGGAAATCCCGACTACCCTTCGCATACCACAGTCCGATCCTCGCCCGATAACACTCCAGAGAACAACCCATTTCAACACACCTGAGAGCTCGGGAAAAACACGACCTTTCACTTTGACTGCCAACTGATAACGATAACTGATATCTGATAACGACGTTACATGCCGTTAAACATTGGATCTAACAGCGCGCGGAAAATCATGTTGGCAACAATGACATACATGTATTGGTCAGAAATAATCCGAAATAATATGATCTATTGTTGTTTCAATTTTGAATGAAATGCATTAGTTAATAGAGAAGTTACATGCATTTTAAAATTGGACCTATCAGCAGGCTTAGAATCATGTTGGCAGCACTGACGTAGGCCTATATTAGTTACTCCAAATTAATCTAGAATGCCAGGTACTATACGTTGTGACCGATCCAGTCAGGGTCAATTACCGGCCCCGGATGATAGGAGATCGAGAGGAGACCGGAGGGTCAGTATGACGTCAGGGCATGACGCGGCGAGGCAACCGCTGGAGTAGGGGAATGCTCCAGAAGATTCCAACCCCTTCCAACTTTTTTTTTCTCGAGAGGAGGACACAGTTCCGGAATGTTCAGTTAGTCAGCGGGGCATGGACGAGTATGTTATCCAGCGTGGCACGGACGAGTAGCCTATGTCACGTGGACTGAAATTTGCATCGGGAACTTGAACGGTTTACGTGAGTGGTCAGTGCTCGTGGCCATTTCATACGAGGAGTGATCAGCAGACCATGAGGCTAGCGTGCGTGTAGTGCCAGTGAGTTGTTTACAGTGAGGTGTGTCAGTTTGTTTGTCGAACAGTGTTCAGTAAGGTGTCACTAGAACGATAATCGTGAATTTCAAGACGATATCGGACTCGCTAGTATGTGAAGAAATAATCAGAACTGATAAACGAAGGTCCGTTAAATTCATGCATATGCTGCTATTGATATGTGAAGACGCGTGGAATATTATACAGTACTTTACCATTTTGATTACGAAGATTAATGCACGTGGTCTGGTTAAGTTAGCGGATAGTAAGGTGTTGAAGTCATGTACTGTGGTAATAGCAAGACAAAATTGTGCGCCTTTGAACGTCCGAGTGGAGGCCGTAATGAAAAACTGAATTATCATGCCGACAATTTATGTTAATCATAGGTGAATACCAGGAGGTGTTTAACATTACGAGAATCGGGGAAAGAATAATAATAACGATAGTCGAGGCGAAGCATTATCGCGAGGCCCTATATTGTAACAGACATTCATTCGAAAATAGCATAGCAGTGCTGGCATATAAGAGGCGCAATGAGAATGTGTCGGAAGGCTACATCTGCTTTAAGCTTGTGTTGAAGGACTGCAGGCGACTTCATATGTCGGTCAAGGCCAGGTCGAAATAGCTTCTCGTGGAAGGAAGTGTGTCACTGGTTGATGAAAGTGAGAACATATATTTCAAGTGAACCAGGAACTAGACGCTATAGTGCGTGGGCGTGAAAGTGCTCTGATATAGTGAAATGTAATATTGCTACACGGCAGCATGAACTTTATAACCATGGACTCAAATATTCTGGGAATCAACATGCATATTAATACGCAAATTATGCTGCACTGAACCTCTAAAGGGGCCATAATGGGGTGAACTGTCCCGACGAGATGGACGAGTGGACCTTGGTTGGGACGTCAGTAGATGCCATCGCTGACGGTGACCGGGGGCAACCAGTGGGCGGACATGGGCGTCTCCAGGAGATCGAGAGGAGCCGGGGGCGAATACCTCTACCAGTACGCTGGGAGACCACATCGCGGAGACGCTGGAGGAACGACGCCGCCCAAATGCCGCAGACGACACCGACGCCGACGCCAGGGTTTCCGAGCCAGGGTTTCCGAGAACGCCGGATCTAAAGTAAGACGTTTCATTTCCATCCTTGTTCATCAGGAAGAAGAGAACTTCTACCTCGGATAGCCGTGCCATGAGATGACCTGAGATCGTGTAACTTAACGCCATTCATAATCATTTATTCCTGATTGAACAAGAGCATTATTTTCTCATAGGGTTGTACAGATTTTTTTTGCCTTTCTTTTCGGGTCATTTTGACTTACATAAATTAACAGAATCAATGGTAGGAGTAAGACATACATTTATTCTCTGAGACCTAATAATAATAATAAGTTGAAATTGGGTAACGATAATATGAGATGCCAATTTTGCTGGGAGATTCTAGCATTTCGATTTCCGAGGTCATTATATGAATTTAATTCTGAAAGGTTTGTCACTGATTGCATAGATTTTAATAGAAAAAGGATAGCAAAAATGAATATGGTTGGAGATTGTCGAGTAAGGTTCCTTGGATAGGATGCCATATTATCATACGACCTCGTGGTCCCGATAAAGTTGATACGCTCTGTTAAGTGTGGGTTCTTGAGACATGCTAATAATGCATGATTTTTGTAATGATGTTGTGTAAAGTTAATGTGATAATTAAATATGGTATTATTCCGTCATATGTGACGAGGTTATTCACGGGGCGACGTATGACCGTTGAATTGAATTTGTGAGGACAGGGTCCTTTACTCTTGACGAACGGGTTACGTTTATCGATGAGTTGTATATTGAATAGCGCAGGGGTGTAATTGATAGTGCGCTCTACAGTCAGATTGTTCGGATCCTCACACAGAGTGTTCGACGGAAGGGTTGCGATTAAATGTTCGTTGTGAGAATGAAATTCATGAGGGTGCCTTATTACGAGGTTCTTAACCTTTCCTAAACGTTAGACAATGCTATAATTTAATTACAATAACATATATGACAGTGTGGATCAAGGTTGTTGGAACGGCGAATATAAATCAGTAATAATAATAAGAATTAGTAGTGTAAATATGTGAGCACAATCTGGGTGTGTTAATAATTTATGATAAGTTATAATTAATTGTTGAAATGCCATATTATGTGAAGCTGAGTGGATGTTTGAGTGTTATTTGATGTGATATGATGCTCTTTAGTTATTAATTTGCAGTTCGATATAGGAGATCCGTCCATTGCTGTATAAGGGTAGACAGTTGTGATATACACAGATATTCGATATTTTCTTCGAGTTTTTGCCGCAGGTGAACTTTGTGATAAGTGGCCAGTGATGATTACATGCGTGTGCATCGATAAATTAAGGGTTAATTTAGCTTTTGAAAGGCGATCTCCTTGTCGGAACTTTAAGAGAGGACACCCACGAGTTTGAATAAGTATAATTTTGTTTGTTTGGGGACTATGAACTCTATACTCGTGCGTGGTAGGCAGGTTGCATATTTATTTATCCTTTGGCCAATAAAGGAGCAGATGTGATTTTACGAGGGTTTTTTTTTCTTCTCTGTTTGTTAATTCAAGTTTGGAAGTTTGCTTTTGAATCCTGGTTCAGTTTATTTGCCATCCCAACCCGTAAACGACCCGAGACCATTTGTCTCTGGCTCGCTGGAGCATTTCTTTTATTCTTGTCTTTATGAACCAAGATTCACGCCCTAATCTTTTTTCACCCACTCCCTTGGCCGTTTCTTCTGATGGGGCCGGGATGTTGGCCGGGTGATCGCCTGTCCCATTGGAGAAAGGGGCACAGGGAGGGGGAAGTGGCGCCACTAACGTGTTGGCTCGACGACGATGGTGCGTGTCGTCTCCGTCATGGGCATGCTTTTTACTCTTTGTTGTTGTGATGGGAGTATACTGAGTGGTCAGATTCGTGCCTTTGATGGGGGAGAGATGCTTGCCATGTGTAATTCTTTTGTGTAAAATTAACCTCGTATCACACTGAGCCTTTAGTGAACCATTTGACAGGGTTGGTACACGATCTCAGGTCATGGCTATACTCGAAGACCTACATTCCCCTGCAGGCCCCTCTATTTACGTTGTATTGTAAGATGTCACAAGTAGTAACCGCAGAAAATATAACTGATATATTAAAACAAATCCAAGATGGATTAAAAGGTCTAACCACTGAAATGAATAATGTTAAGGATAGTATTGGGTCAATTAAGACAAACATGAAGAGCGATATGGATCGCTTACAGACGACACAAGAGGGTGTCGGTACTCAAATAGCAGAGGTACAGAGGACACAAGAGGGTGTCGGCACTCAAATAGCAGGAATAAAAAAGATGTTAGTGATAAAGTTGATGATCTCAGAACCGACTTATTAGAAGTCATGGGATCTAATCTTAAGAGTTTAGAATCCCATTTGCAGAAAAACATTGATGCTGTAGAACGTAATCTTAAGCTATCAGGAAAGGCTATAGATAATAAGATTAATCTACTCGATAAAAAGGTAGAAACTACATTTCAAGTGCTCACCGCGGAGCTCAAAGATTCTATGGCACGGCAAATCAGGGATACTCAGAGTTCGCTTCGGGGGAATATTGAGGGACTTGAGGAGAAGTTGAACAGTAATATTAAAGGCATGGGACAAGATTTGACGGCAAAAAATGAGCAAATTGGTCAGTCTAACGAGGAAACCCTGGATAAGTTGAAACAGGACGTGTCAGGTTGGAAAGAAGAGGTCGCGAAGGACGTGAAAAACATGCAGATACAGGTTGAATCATTCCAGGACACGTATGACAGGAAAATCACTCATTACCAAACGACATTATTCGAACATGTGAGAGAATCTATCCACACTTCCATTTTTGAGTTGGAGGAGAAGATCATTATTCAACAGGGAAGGCAACTCACTCGATTAGGCAACTTAGAGGCGGAAATGACGCAGATAAAAGACAAATCGGTGTCAGAAAGGGTTAGATGGTCCGAAATTGAAAACACGCCACCTCTTAACGGGACGGAAAGTTAAAACACCCCATTTTCTAGAAAGGCGGGAGAGGTAGTTGCAACGCCGAGAATACAGAGTAGAAACCCCGCGGGACACCTGACTATCATTAGAAGTATAGACCACCAGCCGAGGAAATTCTCGGGGAACAATGGGACTAATAACGTCACACCCATCGAATTTATGAGGGAAGTCCGGGAATACATGGCAGAAAATAAGATACCACGTGAGAGGGAACTAAGAGTTATTGAGAGGTCCCTGGAATCGACAGCATTAACTTGGTTTCGCGCATTTCGATACACGTTCACGAGCACGGACGAGTTCGAACGACTATTAATCAAACGCTTTTGGAGCCCTGAAGAACAATTGAACATACGGGCGGAACTATACGCTAAACGGTATGCGACGTCCAATCCGACTAGGTATGCGGGGTACTTCCCATCGCAACTCGCCAGGCTGCAGTATTTGACTCCACCAGTGCCGGAGGACGAATTGGTCCAAGCCATTATACGACAATTACCTGTAGAGGTCCAGAAGAGTGTAATAGCGTCAGGAGCCGAGACTTTAGAGGTATGTGAAGAGATTCTTCGAAAACTTGACCACACTAGCGCACAGTTACAGGCGAGGTCCTGACGACAGGAAAATAGAGATGTAAACACGGTCGTGATTGACAAAATTGCGCAGACGGAAGAGCGAACGCCGCGGGAGACGGACAGGCCAAGAGACACAGGGTACTATCGGAGCCGAGATAGGAGCTACGGTGGAACAGACGAGCGACCCAGGTGGAGGAATAAACCGTACGAAGAGCGTAGGAGATCCCGATTCAACAATACGAAGGGACGATATGGTGAATATCAGCGAAGGCAGTCAAATCAATATTATCAGAGACAGAATGCCGATAGGGATTCTCGTTCGCAGGGGTCGCGGCCGAGCTATACGGAAAGACATCGAGAGAGCCAGGAATATTTACAACAATTACGGAGTAATCCATCCGCACCACCGGGGAAGCTGACCGACCACCTGACACAAGTCGGTCAGATCAACAAAGAAAACAACTTCAAATTAAGAAATTCCTCAAACCTTGGTCCTCCCAAACTGATCGAAATTCAAGAGATATTTCAGGCTACCGACGGAGACTTGATTCATGAGGAAGACGTTATCCGCCGCGGGAATGTGCATCCTTTGCCAATCATAACAGTAGAGGTGCTCGGTAAACAAATAAAAACCCTGATTGACACCGGAGCGATGATTAGTGTGGTGTCTCAGTCATGTTTGGACGAGATAATGGAGGCAGGACCCGTATATACTCTACCAGTAGCGAATGTAAAGGTTAGAGGTGTAATTCCCGATCGCTCAGTGAGATGCAAGCTGCAGGCCCTGTTGATGATCAAAATTGCGGGGAGGTTTTATGAGGACGTGTTCGTGGCCATCTCCAACATCAATTCTCAAATAATTCTGGGTGTTGACTTTATTTCGGAGTACGGCTGGATTATAAATATGCAAGAGGGTGTTATGTATGTCGGAAACGAATCGCCGAGCAGAGGATCGAAAGATTATATCAATACCAACTCGAGCACGCTCTTCTTGGAGAACACACTTGAGAATATCGTGGAACGTGAAGAAGAGACGATCACCCACATGCCCGTTGGTGTAAAATAAATTATGGATTCAACTGTCCAGAAACAGTTTGATGACCTAATACAGGAGTTTCGGGAGGTATTTAGCGACAAACCTGGAGTTATCAAGAACTTTCAGTACGATATCAAGTTGAGTGATGACTCACCATACAGAAAACACATATATCCAGTCCCAGAGAAATGGAAGGAGGAGGTAAAGCCATGATAAACGCCACGGAGAAGGATGGCATAATAAAGAAGGCTCCGACTTCTTTCCTAAACCCTTTAGCGGTTGTAAGGAAGCCAAATGGTCGCCTGAGGATTTGTCTGGATGCACGTGGAATAAATGCACGCATTTTGCCAGAGTACGACCGCCCACCGCAAATTAGAGAGCTGCTGAGGCGCTTTAAGGGAAAAAAATTTCTCAACCGTAGATCTCACAAATTCCTATTATCATACAATTTTTCAAAAGAAAAATATGTATTGTCCGTTGAGCCATTATATATTTAAACACAAATTGTGCTAAATGTTCCGGCATAACTCAACAAAATGACAGCGTTTCGCTCCGGTGTGCTATTGGGCTCTTCAGTTGGTTAAAGCACACCTCACCAAGACACTGTCTAGTACACACTGGGAAGGCCATTGCAAGACGTATTTGATACATGTGTATCCGCGTCACGAGCAAAGCCAGTGCACTATGGGAGTCGGAACTCCACTCCAAAGCAATTATAACCTTACCTTGGCATTGAACATACAATTTTCAAAAGAAAAATATGTATTGTCCGTTGAGCCATTATATATTTAAACACAAATTGTGCTAAATGTTCCGGCATAACTCAACAAAATGACAGCGTTTCGCCCCGGTGTGCTATTGGGCTCTTCAGTTGGTTAAAGCACACCTCACCAAGACACTGTCTAGTACACACTGGGAAGGCCATTGCAAGACGTATTTTATACATGTGTATCCGCGTTACGAGCAAAGCCAGTGCACTATGGGAGTCGGAACTCCACTCCAAAGCAATTATAACCTTACCTTGGCATTGAATATACAATTTTCAAAAGAAAAATATGTATTGTCCGTTGAGCCATTATATATTTAAACACAAATTTTGCTAAATGTTCCGGCATAACTCAACAAAATGACAGCGTTTCGCCCCGGTGTGCTATTGGGCTCTTCAGTTGGTTAAAGCACACCTCACCAAGACACTGTCTAGTACACACTGGGAAGGCCATTGCAAGACGTATTTTATACATGTGTATCCGCGTCACGAGCAAAGCCAGTGCACTATGGGAGTCGGAACTCCACTCCAAAGCAATTATAACCTTACCTTGGCATTGAATATACAATTTTCAAAAGAAAAATATGTATTGTCCGTTGAGCCATTTTATATTTAAACACAAATTGTGCTAAATGTTCCGGCATAACTCAACAAAATGACAGCGTTTCGCCCCGGTGTGCTATTGGGCTCTTCAGTTGGTTAAAGCACACCTCACCAAGACACTGTCTAGTACACACTGGGAAGGCCATTGCAAGACGTATTTTATACATGTGTATCCGCGTCACGAGCAAAGCCAGTGCACTATGGGAGTCGGAACTCCACTCCAAAGCAATTATAACCTTACCTTGGCATTGAATATACAATTTTCAAAAGAAAAATATGTATTGTCCGTTGAGCCATTATATATTTAAACACAAATTGTGCTAAATGTTCCGGCATAACTCAACAAAATGACAGTGTTTCGCCCCGGTGTGCTATTGGGCTCTTCAGTTGGTTAAAGCACACCTCACCAAGACACTGTCTAGTACACACTGGGAAGGCCATTGCAAGACGTATTTGATACATGTGTATCCGCGTCACGAGCAAAGTCAGTGCACTATGGGAGTCGGAACTCCACTCCAAAGCAATTATAACCTTACCTTGGCATTGAATATACAATTTTCAAAAGAAATATATGTATTGTCCGTTGAGGCATTATATATTTAAACACAAATTGTGCTAAATGTTCCGGCATAACTCAACAAAATGACAGCGTTTCGCCCCGGAGTGCTATTGGGCTCTTCAGTTGGTTAAAGCACACCCCCACCAAGACACTGTCTAGTACACACTGGGAAGGCCATTGCAAGACGTATTTGATACATGTGTATCCGCGTCACGAGCAAAGCCAGTTCACTATGGGAGTCGAAACTCCACTCCAAAGCAATTATAACCTTACCTTGGCATTGAATATACAATTTTCAAAAGAAAAATATGTATTGTCCGTTGAGCCATTATATATTTAAACACAAATTGTGCTAAATGTTCCGGCATAACTCAACAAAATGACAGCGTTTCGCCCCGGTGTGCTATTGGGCTCTTCAGTTGGTTAAAGCACACCTCACCAAGACACTGTCTAGCAATGGCCTTCCCAGTGTGTACTAGACAGTGTCTTGGTGAGGTGTGCTTTAACCAACTGAAGAGCCCAATAGCACACCGGGGCGAAACGCTGTTATTTTGTTCAGTTATGCCGGAACATTTAGCACAATTTGTGTTTAATTATATAATGGCTCAACGGACAATACATATTTTTCTTTTGAAAATTGTATAGTCAATGCCAAGGTAAGGTTATAATTGCTTTGGAGTGGAGTTCCGACTCCCATAGTGCACTGGCTTTGCTCGTGACGCGGATACACATGTATCAAATACGTCTTGCAATGGCCTTCCCAGTGTGTACTAGACAGTGTCTTGGTGAGGTGTGCTTTAACCAACTGAAGAGCCCAATAGCACACCGGGGCGAAACGCTGTCATTTTGTTGAGTTATGCCGGAACATTTAGCACAATTTGTTTTTAAATATATAATGGCTCAACGGACAATACATATTTTTCTTTTGAAAATTGTATATTCAATGCCAAGGTAAGGTTATAATTGCTTTGGAGTGGAGTTCCGACTCCCATAGTGCACTGGCTTTGCTCGTGACGCGGATACACATGTTTCAAATACGTCTTGCAATGGCCTTCCCAGTGTGTACTAGACAGTGTCTTGGTGAGGTGTGCTTTAACCAACTGAAGAGCCCAATAGCACACCGGGGCGAAACGCTGTCATTTTGATGAGTTATGCCGGATCATTTAGCACAATTTGTGTTTAAATATATAATGGCTCAACGGACAATACATATTTTTCTTTTAAAAATTGTATATTCAATGCCAAGGTAAGGTTATAATTGCTTTGGAGTGGAGTTCCGACTCCCATAGTGCACTGGCTTTGCTCGTGTAGCGGATACACATGTATCAAATACGTCTTGCAATGGCCATCCCAGTGTGTACTAAACAGTGTCTTGGTGAGGTGTGCTTTAACCAACTGAAGAGCCCAATAGCACACCGGGGCGAAACGCTGTCATTTTGTTGAGTTATGCCGGAACATTTAGCACAATTTCTGTTTAAATATTCCTATTATCATGTCGAGTTAACCGAGAACAGCGAGCAATACACTGGCTTCCTGCATGAGCAGAAGACCCACGTCTTTAACCGCCTTCCCTTCGGTTTGAAAAACAGCGGCCATGTGCTGATTCGAGCGCTGGACAGCAACTTGAGTGAAGAGGTCAAGAAACACGTACTATGTTATGTGGACGATTTGATCTTGGCATCCACCTCAGTAGAGGAGCACCTGAAACACTTGGGATTGTTGTTTGAGAACTTGCTTACGGCCGGATTTAAGGCAAACCTGGAGAAATGCAATTTTTTTCACCGAGAAATTCGGTTTTTGGGACATCTCATTGACGTACATGGATATCGGCCGAACCAGGAGAAAATTGAGGCGATAGCTGAGTTTCCCAGACCAGAAAGGGTGAAACAAGTGAGGCAGTTCCTGGGAATGACTTTATTCTGTTCTAGTCATTGCCCCCGTTACACGGAAGTAGTCGCCCCTCTGCAGAGCATGCTTAGGAAAAACAATCGGTGGAAGTGGGATGAGGCGTGTGAAGAGGCCTTCACGCAAGCTAAACACATGCTCCTTAACAACGTTAAACTGGAGTACCCAGACTTCTCCAAAACATTTTATATTGACACCGATGCATCAAAGGTAGGAGTGAGCGCTGTGTTGTACCAGTTGGATGACGAGAAGAAACAACATTATCTGGCATTTACCAGTAGGAAATTGCGACAGCCTGAGCCTAATTACTTTGCCACGGAATTGGAGGCGCTGGCTATAATTTATGCTCTAAAGATGTGGAAGAAGATTCTTTTAGGGCATAAGGTCGTGATTGTGACGGACCATCGCGCGTTACAGTTTATGTTAAAGTCTGACATTTCAAGCGAAAGAGTCACGCGCTGGACCCTTTTCCTGCAGCAATTCGATGCAGAAGTTATTCATAGGCCCGGAAAGCAAAACTTTCTAGCGGATGTTTTGAGCAGAAACCCACGTGAGGAGGCTGTTTTGCACCAGGTAGAGCTAATACCGGATGATCAGGAAACGGTGGAGCGTTTGAAACGCCTGAGCCAGGTGCAACGGCGATATACTCCGTTAAGACGGATATACCGGTATTTGAAGAATCGCATGGGTGCAGATGACCCCGATTGTGCTGTAACGGCAAAGATTGCTCACTTTTATCACATTGTTGGTGACGTGATTCACAAGTTTGTCGATAAAGACCACACAAGGCTACGTGTTGTAATACCGCCGAAGTTGATTTCAGCAGTGGTTTGGTTGGCTCACCGATCTATTGGGCATGGAGGATGTGATAAAACCTTACATGCCATAAGAGAAACATTTACGTGGGAGTATATGGGAAAAACCATACGAGCGGTAATCAGGACATGCTACATCTCTCAGAGGTGCAAGTTCCCATCGGACGTATCTAAGGAGAAGCCGAGGGCTATTATACCGACCCGTCCGAATGAATTCATGGCTACGGACCTGTATGGCCCCCTTCCGAGGTCCACCAGGGGTAACCAATACATCTTGGTGACGATGGATGTGTTTACCAAATTAGTCATGTTGCACCTTATACAGAAGGCAACATCCCGGTACGTAATTCGCAGGATTGAAACCGGCGTGATTCCAACTGCAGGGAAGCCAGAGTTCCTCCTGAGCGATCACGGAACGCGGTTCACGAGCGCCGAATTTCAAAAGGCAATGGCACGACTCGGCATAAGGCATATCTTGAGCTCCATAAGATACCCCTTCATCCAGTTGAAAGGGTGAATGCAGAGATTGGAAAATACTGCCGGATTTACTGTCATGAACAGCATCATAAATGGATGGAAGTGGTACCCATAATTGAACGTTGCTTGAACTCTACAACACATGGGAGTACCAGACAAATTCCTTGTCTTCTGCACCATGGACGAAAACCAAGTAGACCTTGGCATGCTGTTATACAGACACCCCCAGAGATTCAGCAGTCGGTGCAAAGGAGAAACGAACTGGCTTGGGAGAGGATGCAGCTACAGGCGCAGAAACGGGAGAGAAGGAAGGCTGGCCACCCTTTTCGCGAACCACTTCGAGTCAATGACCTGGTCCTGATTCGGAAACCTACGTCATCAAACTTACTACTCAGAGTGTATGGGAAATTTGCGTGCCCATTTTTGGGACCCCATAGGATTGCCAGAGTGATGGACAACAATTGCTATAGGGTGGTTGACAACGTCATGAATGCACTTGTTGGGAACTTCAATGCCGCGAATCTGCGGAAGTATCACAGGCAAGCCCGTTAGTCAACATTGAGGAGATGACTGAAAGGATCGTTCACATGCATCATGGTATGCCTCTCACCAAGGCGGTCCCGGTTCGATTCCCGGTCAATGCATGTGAGATTTTCAAAGTGAAATGCCATGTCCTGTGGTTCGGATTCCACGTAAAAAGGAGGTCCCGTGGCTCATGATCTCAAGATTAACGGTCACGTTAAACTACAAGCTTCCTTCCTTGCTTTACATGCATCATGTTCCCACCGCTTATATTTTGAAGGCCGCGGGAGAATTATGACCGATCCAGTCAGGGTCAATTACCGGCCCCGGATTATAGGAGATCGAGAGGAGACCGGAGGGTGAGTATGACGTCATGGCATGACGCGGCGAGGCAACCGCTGGAGTAAGGGAATGCTCCAGAAGATTACAAACCCTTCCAACTTTTTTTTCTCGAGAGGAGGACACAGTTCCGGAATGTTCAGTTAGTCAGCGGGGCATGGACGAGTATGTTATCCAGCGTGGCACGGACGAGTAGCCTATGTCACGTGGACTGAAATTTGCATCGGGAACTTGAACGGTTTACGTGAGTGGTCAGTGCTCGTGGCCATTTCATACGAGGAGTGATCAGCAGGCCATGAGGCTAGCGTGCGTGTAGTGCCAGTGAGTTGTTTACAGTGAAGTGTGTCAGTTTGTCTGTCGAACAGTGTTCAGTAATGTGTCACTAGAACGATAATCGTGAATTTCAAGACGATATCGGACTCGCTAGTATGTGAAGAAATAATCAGAACTGATAAACGAAGGTCCGTTAAATTCATGCATATGCTGCTATTGATATGTGAAGACGCGTGGAATATTATACAGTACTTTACCATTTTGATTACGAAGATTAATGCACGTGGTCCGGTTAAGTTAGCGGATAGTAAGGTGTTGAAGGCATGTACTGTGGTAATAGCAAGACAAAATTGTGCGCCTTTGAACGTCCGAGTGGAGGCCGTAATGAAAAACTGAATTATCATGCCGACAATTTATGTTAATCATAGGTGAATACCAGGAGGTGTTTAACATTACGAGTATCGGGGAAAGAATAATAATAACGATAGTCGGGGCAAAGCATTATCGCGAGGCCCTATATTGTAACAGACATTCATTCGAAAATAGCATAGCAGTGCTGGCATTTAAGAGACGCAGTGAGAATGTGACGGAAGGCTACATCTGCTTTAAGCTTGTGTTGAAGGACTGTAGGCTGCAGGCGACTTCATATGTCGGTCAAGGCCAGGTCGAAATAGCTTCTCGTGGAAGGAAGTTTGTCACTGGTTGAGGAAAGTGAGTACATATAATTCAAGTGAACCAGGAACTAGACGCTATAGTGCGTGGGCGTGAAAGTGCTCTGATATAGTGAAATGTAATATTGCTACACGGCAGCATGAACTTTATAACCATGGACTCAAATATTCTTGGAATCAACATGCATATTAATACGCAAATTATGCTGCACTGAACCTCTAAAGGGGCCATAATGGGGTGAACGGTCGCGACGAGATGGACGAGTGGACCTTGGTTGGGACGTCAGGAGATGCCATCGCTGACGGTGACCGGGGGCAACCAGTGGGCGGACATGGGCGTCTCCAGGAGATCGAGAGGAGCCGGGGGCGAATACCTCTACCAGTACGCTGGGGGACCACATCGCGGAGACGCTGGAGGAACGACGCCGCCCAAATGCCACAGACGACACCGACGCCGACGCCAAGGGTTTCCGAGGACGCCGGATCTAAAGTAAGACGTTTCATTTCCATCCTTGTTCATCAGGAAGAAGAGAACTTCTACCTCGAATAGCCGTGCCATGAGATGACCTGAGATCGTGTAACTTAACGCCATTCATAATCATTTATTCCTAATTGAACAAGAGCATCATTTTCTCATAGGGTTGTACAGATTGTTTTGTCCTTTCTTTTCGGGTCGTTTTGACTTACATAAATTAACAGTATCAATGGTAGGAGTAAGACATACATTTATTCTCTGAGACCTAATAATAATAATAAGTTGAAATTGGGTAACGATAATATGAGATGCCCATTTTGCTGGGAGATTCTAGCATTTCGATTTCCGAGGTCATTATATGAATTTAATTCTGAGAGGGTTGTCACGGATTGCATAGATTTTAATAGCAAAAGGATAGCAAAAATGAATATGGTTGGAGATTGTCGAGTTAGGTTCCTTGGATAGGATGCCATATTATCATACGACCTCGTGGTCCCGATAAAAATGATACGCTCTGTTAAGTGTGGGTTCTTGAGACACGCTAATAATGCATGTTTTTTGTAATGATGTTGTGTAAAGTTAATGTGATAATTAAATATGGTATTATTCCGTCATATGTGACGAGGTTATTCACGGGGCGACGTATGACCGTTGAATTGAATTTGTGAGGACAGGGTCCTTTACTCTTGACGAACGGGTTACGTTTATCGATGAGTTGTATATTGAATAGCGCAGGGGTGTAATTGATAGTGCGCTCTACAGTCAGATTGTTCGGATCCTCACACAGAGTGTTCGACGGAAGGGTTGCGATTAAATGTTCGTTGTGGGAGTGAAATACACTAGGGTGCCTTATTACGAGGTTCTTAACCTTTCCTAAACGTTAGACAATGCTATAATTTAATTACAATAACAAATATGACAGTGTGGATCAAGGTTGTTGGAACGGCGAATATAAATCAGTAGTAATAATATGAATTAGTAGTGTAAATATGTGAGCACAATCTGGGTGTGTTAATAATTTATGATAAGTTATAATTAATTGTTGAAATGCCATATTATGTGAAGCTGAGTGGATGTTTGAGTGTTATTTGATGTGATATGATGCTCTTTAGTTATTAATTTGCAGTTCGATATAGGAGATCCGTCCATTGCTGTATAAGGGTAGACAGTTGTGATATACACAGATATTCGATATTTTCTTCGAGTTTTTGCCGCAGGTGAACTTTGTGATAAGTGGCCAGTGATGTTTACATGCGTGTGCACCGATAAATTAAGGGCTAATTTAGCTTTTGAAAGGCGATCTCCTTGTCGGAACTTTAAGAGAGGACACCCACGAGTTTGAATAAGTATAATTTTGTATGTTTGTTTAGGAACTAGGAACTTTTTTTTTCGGACTTTGTCCCACCCTAACTCTATACTCGTGCGTGGTAAGCAGGTTGCATATTCATTTATCCTTTGGCCAATAAAGGAGCAGATGTGATTTTACGAGTTTTTTTTTCTTCTCTGTTTGTTAATTCAAGTTAGGGAGTTTGCTTTTGAATCCTGGTTCAGTTTATTTGCCATCCCAACCCGTAAACGACCCGAGACCCTTTGTATCTGGCTCGCTGGAGCATTTCTTTTATTCTTGTCTGTATGAACCAAGATTCACGCCCTAATCTTTTTTCACCCACTCCCTTGGCCGTTTCTTCTGATGGGGCCGGGATGTTGGCCGGGTGATCGCCTGTCCCATTGGAGAAACGGGCACAACGTGTGCATAGTTTAAAGCTGTCGGCTTGCATACTTTCTGATATATGGGTATTTGGATTTTAAAAAATTGAGAGCATTTATTAACAGTTGGCAGCCCTGGTGGCTCTTAAGAATACGCTCAGTCATATCTGTTTACGTACACATAGCACATACGAAATTTGGTTGAAATCCAATTGATAGTGTAGAAATTATATGCATTCAAAATTTGGACCTATCAGCAGGCTTAGATTCATTTTGGCAACACTACCATATATGGCCTCCTACAAATTAAACTGTAATATTAGTATCTATACGTGTGCCAATTTTGAAATAGCTCCCATTCATATCTTCCAAGATATCCAACATGGAGCTCAAATTTCAATTGCGATATTTCAGCAGTTCGTAGCTCTGACATCCTTTTCAAATATGGCCGTGAGGTATTCAAATATAGATCTTTACTCCTACTGTACCCGTTCGTCCTGGGGATGCGATGACCCATCTGCTATAACATCGCATTCCTGGAGTTCCGGGACAGAGCGGAGTTAAATGAACCTCTAGTCAAATAAGGAATGTGTCGGAAATTCAGCTGAGTTATCGAAAAAGCAGTGGGTATCACGAGACAAAGTATCTCTAGGGTCGTTACGGGCATAAGTTTAATAAAAATAATGCAAATATAAATGGGCGCCATCAACTGAATTCCTAGCAAACCACTTCCTTTCCGGATAAGCCTTACTCTAGACAAGGAAAGAAAAAGGAACATCACACCATCATCAGATCACAACTAAGATAAAAACAAATTTATTTTACTTTGATAGTCAGACAGACATTTTAAATATAACTCCTACCTAAGAGTATGGTCGAATGCCAAAGTTAAATTGTCATTGTCCAAAAATCGAACCATCTCTTTTCTAATCCAAAATTATTTTTATCCACATAACAAGAAAAATTTATAAAGTTCTCTTGGGTTCTCAGAATCACTGTAGCACTATGTCTTTCGTCACTGACATTTGTGAAACCTGAGACCTAATTTCTCTTTAATTTAACATCAATGTGGATTTAATAAAGTTATTAATCTGTCTAAACATACACATATAATAATCACACATATTAAATATCACGTAAATTATGGTTTGCATGGTATAATTTGAATGTTGAACATGTTAATCAAATGTTCCTAAACATTGAATAATTAATTTACACTATTTACATCGTCATAAATAACCACTTATCTGTGAATTACAGAAAATTCATAGCTTATTGAAAATCATTATCGTCATCAAAATTAAATATTTCTCACATTAATTCTCACTTCAAAATTCTACATATCCCTGTCAGAATCCTTAATTCATCACCATTACATCATTTAAATTCTCAATTCAAGTTGTAATTCCTTCAAATTATCTCAATTAAATTTATTTAATTCCATGTAAATTCATTAATCATCAGCTTCTTTAATTAATTATCACCTTCTAATTCAGTTATTCATCATCATTACAATCGTCTGTTAATTTATTTCAATCGGTTTATTTATTCCAATCTTTAATTCATCCACTTTATTTAATTCATCGATTTATTTCAAAATTTAATTTATCAACTTATTTAAATTTCAATCATCTGGTTATTTAGATTTTATTATTTCATCTAGTCATTCTGATTTTTATTTCATTAGATCAGATCGTTAATATGCTTAATTCTCAGATTATTATTTCATTAATTATTATTTTCAGAAAATCTTGTATTATCAACTTCATTTATTTGTTTAATTTCCTAACAAATTGTTTAATATGGTTTATAGAACGTTGTCTTACAGTTTTATTACTTCCAAGTTATATCTCGTATTTAATTTTCATGCCAAAAAATATTATTGTCTCCACGACATCACGTTGGATCTAACTATCCACAACGACATTATATTTCTTCAATATTTCAAATATCACATTTGAATATAAGAATTACTCCAAAAACTCCATAAATATTCAGCACATACAGCATGAATCTCAACAAATTTCGCTAGACTGGGTACGACGACCTCATGTCTGCTTCAAAATACATTAGCAACATTGCTACTATCACTTGGCAACTTCCACAAAATGCCTATCACAAACTCCACTTAACCATGTTGCATGATCTACAAAAAATATATAAATGGCTTCAAATTATCAACGCACTCAATCTCCAATAACTGTAATTACTCTGATCACATCTAGACAACTTCTTAAACAATTGGAAAAATATTACTTCAGTAATTTAAGATCTTCTTTCAAATAGCATAAATTCTCTTTCACAAGTTTCAATAATTCACATCGCAGAAAAACACCAATGTGTTATAATCTCTCATATCAAAATCTGCACTACTGATCTGCCTTAAAATAATTATGACCATTAATGATTAATCTTACAAGATTCAATTACTTTAAATCCTTCTCAAAGGTATCAAACACAATTATAAAAATCATCAAAGCATCAGCTGTAATAGCTGTTAAACAGAAATTACTCTCAAAAGAGTACAGCAACAAAATATTGGATTGGCAAACAAGAATTACTAAATGCAATCCTGTTGACATTTATCGTTACTTTATTTAACAAAATTTCGACTGATATGTGACTAGTAGTTCCTTGTTTGATTCACTTACATCTCGTGTACACTCGGATGATAAAAATGAGTCCCTCAATGGCAAGTAAGATGTGTAACCACCGTACAGTCATATAAATACGAAAGACCTCGCCCCGTCGGCTTGGATGATAGTTCCCTAAACGATGGGTAAGGTGAGTAGCCACCATACAATCGTATAAATACGAAGGACCCCATCTCGTAGACTGTATGAATGAATGTACCAGAAAGGAATCAACAAGTCTCTAGTTGTCATATAAAAGCGATGTTCATTCACTAAAGTGAATAACTTCTTAATATCTCCAAACAATCCAATGGAGAAAAAAATCCCTACTGATGAATAATACACACTCGCTAGTATGCAATGAACTGACGAAGTAATTTCTGATAATCAATTGCAGATCACGAGTTCGAAATACTCGTTACACAAAAAAAAACTATTCATGAAAAATATCCTAGCTGGAAAAATGTCTAAAAGACCAAACATCTGCTTAATAAAGCCAAACAACGGTGAGAATTTCGTATAATGATGCCTGCCATATCATATGGTCACTCCATATTCTAGCAAATTCGAAGAATATAAATTCAAACCATGTCTTAATAATCAAATCACTCCCATTAGAAAAATATACATGTGTGCCCAGTATTCATGAAAATAATCGTATCAGGTAGACATAACTCTTACAATACCTTTCATAATCAGCTGTAATATAATTTCCAAGATCGTCGATTTTCCCTACATAAAGAATTTCTCGAAAGATCGGCGTGCATATCATTTCATCCATGAAATGACGATTGCCTTCGAAATCCCAAGTGAATCAGCTGTTGGACTCCTCTCGTCAGGAATCGAATCCATCGCTCTGTGGTGCCATCTTGTCTCTATTCACGTTTACTCGGTCATGTTGAACCTCGGATTACCCATAGCGGATATTGTCCAACTCCTTCTCGAAAAGTTCATGAAAACAGTGGACCCCCTTACTCCTCTTCTAATATACGCCACTGTTCCGTTAAATGTTCAGTTTGAGAATTGTAAGTCCAATCTCAACTTACTGCAAAGTCCCACTTGAGTAAAATAAAATTTTACTTGATAGAGTTCAAGATTACGATACACCCTGTATCTGTTCGTAATAGGTAACTCATGAAAATTGTATAAGATATAAATCTTATAAATGCACGATATAATGTTCATCATAGCCTATGCTAAACATTCAGTTTACTTGGAATAGTAAAAGTCGCTTTGAATGTGTTATATAACAGCATGGTTATAAGGTTATTCGTAAAAGCCTGTGTTTGAACAGCGTCGAAATGAAGCTTGAAATAAAATCTTCAAATACGAGCAGTGTGGTTTTGAAATACCCCGGCTGTCTACAATTGTCTCCTCGGCCAGCCTGCCTGGATCAAGGACCCGCTCGGCCTTCGTTGCTCGGCGATGCAAGAACTGTCACCTATACTCCTGCCGTGACAGTTTCCGTATGCTGCGTGACCTTCAATGCCCGTCTCGCTGTGCTATAGAGTTGCTCTGAACTGCCCGTCTTCCTGGGCTCAACTGACTTGCTAGCGCTGTGTTCTGGCTTATGTGCTCCGCGCGGCACGTGGCTTGTTCCCCCACCACTGTGCTCTTACGTCATGAACATAGTCTCGAACCCGAATCCTCTCGGCTGTTCTGTTATAAAATAACTTATTTCCATAAAATCATTTCCACATATAATGCATGTTATATATCCTCTTCTAAGTTGTTTAAATTACTATACCATAAATGTTTCAATAAAGCTTCACATCTCTGTCCATAATTCTATCTTCTCACAGATTTCAATGCCTCCTTGATTCTAGACCTCCTACGTCATCTTGGCATTCTTCTTGACGCGATCGGTGCGCTATCTTTTCCTATTGCTTTCCAAAACCTCAACTACAGCTTAATGTCTGCTGGCGTAGCCGATAGCCTAAAATAGGTATCGGGTACATCTCTCCCGTACATCTCCTTTTTTTATCAGGATTGAGAAAAAAAATACACTCTCAGGCATTCAATATATAATACATGTACACGATAGCTCTACAATTTCCATACTCAGCATGATGGTATTTTCTGACTCTCGATAATGATGATTGACTTCCAATGATTAACATCTTGATTCCGTGTTATTCTGACGTTTATTTCTTCTTTCTTCACTCGTGCTTGCTCGATTGACATCTCTCACTGTCTCCTCGAGTGGTGCACTGGGCTGTCTATCTTCTTGTCTCGACCTCTCATATCCACGATTATTCCGTCTATCGTTAGGATCGTTTCTTCGGCCATCCTGTCGGTCGTTTCCATTATATTGTTGACCTTGGTTCCAGTTATTCCTTCCCCGATATCTGTTATTATACCGATTCCTGTCCTGATACCTGGGATTTTGGTTATAATTCCTATACCGGCTATCTCTCGCTTCTTGATCGTATGGCCTTTCATATGGTCCTCTATATCGATCATTTCCTCTTGCGTTACGGATGTTTCCTCGATTCCCTTCGTTCCGTCGGTTTTCCCAGGAATCCCTTCTGTCCGTTTGAGCTGCATTGTCCACGACTACCGCATTTACTTCTTGCGTGTTTCTGTTGTCGTTTCTATTACTTCTAGGCGTGACCTGTGCGCTTGTATAATCCAATCGCCGCAAAATATCGTCATAATGTTCCAGCGTATTGGCTCCCGATGCTATCAGTGATCGCTGTACCTCTATCGGTAACTGTCGCGCTATAGCTTGCAAAAGCTCTTCTTCTGGCAATGGAGGAATAAGGAACTGTAATTTAGCCAGCTGTGACGTGAAATAGTTGGCGTAATGCGTCGGATGTGACGTAGAATAGCGTTTGGAGTACATCTCCGCTCTTACGTTAAGTTGATCCTCGGCACTCCAGAATCTCCTCAAGAAAGCCATGGCAAATTGCTCCATGTTCGCAAAATTGCTTCTGAACGCTCTAAACCACGTAAGTGCAGATCCATCTAAGGCGCGTTCTACTATCCTTAGCTCTCTTTCTTTGGCTACCCTGTGTTCCGCCATGTAGTCTCGAATATCTCGCAGAAATTCTACTGGTGTAACTCCTGTATTTCCCGAAAACTTTCTCGGTTTGTCATCCAGATTCCTTATAATAGTGACTGGACCTGAGTATCGTTCGCTTGGACCCAACGTACTCCTATTCGAACTTGGATTATCCTGAGGGGTTGAACTAGCCCTTTCGAATGTCACATTCGGTTGCATTTGACGGTCTTCTACCATGCTCGGTTCTTGATTCGTCATACTGCGGTCTATCGCTGTTTGATGTATCAATGTTTCCCCTGATGTTACATTCTGACTGGTGAAACTGTTAACTATGGATTCTAGTTTAGTCATCCTGTCTTCCGCTAATCTCTTGACCTGAGTCTTCAACTCATCTAACTATGTAACATCCTGCGTCTTGTCACTCTCGTCTAGATCGTTCCTTAACTTGTCGATTTTTTCTTCGCACGTGTTCTTTACTAACGCGACTTGTTCTTTCAACAGATCAACATCTGTTCTAAATAAAGTTGAATCTATTTTCATCGCTTCCTTGCTTTCCGTAAACCTAGCTTCTAAGTTTGCCATACCTGCGATTAATTTTTCATCTAACCCTTCACGTTTCTCTTTTGCTTCGGCATCGACCTCACTATACCGTTCTTCCACAATTGCTCCGACTCTATTTTTAAATAAAGCCAAGTTTTCATTAACCTTTTTTTGCTCTATATCGTCGTCTATCTTCCTAATATCCTTCTGCAATTGATTTTCTAACGACTTTAAATTAGAATTGACCTCTCCCAAGACTTCCTCTTTAATGGTCCCAATTACTGTCTTTAAATCTTTTATTTCGTTACCTAGATTCGTTTCTAGACCCTTAATCTTAGTCTCGAAAGATACTTCGGTAGACCAATCTTGAATTTTTCCTACATCTGCCACTAAACCATCGATGTCGAATCTCAACTTCGATACATCTGACTTAATGTCTTTCTGTATGGTCATAACGTCTGTTCTTAAAGTAAAAATATTTTCTTCCCCTCTACTTTCTAATTCAATAATATTTTTCCTTAATATTTGAACATTTTCCTCTCCTTTCATGTTTACTGCAATTATGTCTAATTGTAAAGTCTTCAGCATTTCATTATTCTTTAACGTTAAGCTATTCTCTAATCTGGTTAACTTATTTTCTAATTCAGTATTAGTTTCTTCACTACGAGACTGTAATTTCTCTTCCAATGACTTAAAATTATCCTCACTATTTGACTGTAGTTTTTCTTCCAATGACTTAAAATTATCTTTCAAGTTAGCTTCACTAGCTTTTAAATGACTTTCAGTATTTGACTGTAATATTTCTTCTAATGACTTAAAATTGTCCTTCAAGTTAGCTTCACTATTTGACTGTAGCCTAGTCTCTAATAACATCAACTCATCTTTGCTATTTGATTGTAACCTAGTCTCTAATGATTTTAAATTATATTCACTAGTTAACTGTAATCTAGTCTCTAATGACTTTAAACTGTCGTTCAGATTGCCTTCGCTATTAGCCTGTAATGCTTGTACATTCTCTTTACATTTAGCTTCTAATCTAGCTTCTGAATTATTAATTTGTTCTTTAACTTCCGTTTCCATCTTAGAAATAGTTTCTGCAATTCCAGACATACCCGTCTGTAACTCTCCTAACACCTTCGCTAAATCCTCCGGCAACATAATTATATTTTCAATATAGAATTATATAGAGACGTTAGACAACAACACATCACAATGTCTCAATTCCTGCATTCACTTGGGTATAGGGAAAAAATGTCTTATAACTAACATGATATTACTAATACGATTAACATGAACACTGGATTGGGCACACAAGTACATTGTCTGACTAAACTTAATAAATTTTGTAACACACTTAAATGAACTTGAGATCAATCTCTCAGTAATCTAAATCTGATGTGATTCCATAGAATTAACAATATCGAAAAGCCCCACTAGTTGGATAAAGCCAATTCTCCCTCTCTCTCTGTACCCGTTCGTCCTGGGGATGCGATGACCCATCTGCTATAACATCGCATTCCTGGAGTTCCGGGACAGAGCGGAGTTAAATGAACCTCTAGTCAAATAAGGAATGTGTCGGAAATTCAGCTGAGTTATCGAAAAAGCAGTGGGTATCACGAGACAAAGTATCTCTAGGGTCGTTACGGGCATAAGTTTAATAAAAATAATGCAAATATAAATGGGCGCCATCAACTGAATTCCTAGCAAACCACTTCCTTTCCGGATAAGCCTTACTCTAGACAAGGAAAGAAAAAGGAACATCACACCATCATCAGATCACAACTAAGATAAAAACAAATTTATTTTACTTTGATAGTCAGACAGACATTTTAAATATAACTCCTACCTAAGAGTATGGTCGAATGCCAAAGTTAAATTGTCATTGTCCAAAAATCGAACCATCTCTTTTCTAATCCAAAATTATTTTTATCCACATAACAAGAAACATTTATAAAGTTCTCTTGGGTTCTCAGAATCACTGTAGCACTATGTCTTTCGTCACTGACATTTGTGAAACCTGAGACCTAATTTCTCTTTAATTTAACATCAATGTGGATTTAATAAAGTTATTAATCTGTCTAAACATACACATATAATAATCACACATATTAAATATCACGTAAATTATGGTTTGCATGGTATAATTTGAATGTTGAACATGTTAATCAAATGTTCCTAAACATTGAATAATTAATTTACACTATTTACATCGTCATAAATAACCACTTATCTGTGAATTACAGAAAATTCATAGCTTATTGAAAATCATTATCGTCATCAAAATTAAATATTTCTCACATTAATTCTCACTTCAAAATTCTACATATCCCTGTCAGAATCCTTAATTCATCACCATTACATCATTTAAATTCTCAATTCAAGTTGTAATTCCTTCAAATTATCTCAATTAAATTTATTTAATTCCATGTAAATTCATTAATCATCAGCTTCTTTAATTAATTATCACCTTCTAATTCAGTTATTCATCATCATTACAATCGTCTGTTAATTTATTTCAATCGGTTTATTTATTCCAATCTTTAATTCATCCACTTTATTTAATTCATCGATTTATTTCAAAATTTAATTTATCAACTTATTTAAATTTCAATCATCTGGTTATTTAGATTTTATTATTTCATCTAGTCATTCTGATTTTTATTTCATTAGGTCAGATCGTTAATATGCTTAATTCTCAGATTATTATTTCATTAATTATTATTTTCAGAAAATCTTGTATTATCAACTTCATTTATTTGTTTAATTTCCTAACAAATTCTTTAATATGGTTCATAGAACGTTGTCTTACAGTTTTATTACTTCCAAGTTATATCTCGTATTTAATTTTCATGCCAAAAAATATTATTGTCTCCACGACATCACGTTGGATCTAACTATCCACAACGACATTATATTTCTTCAATATTTCAAATATCACATTTGAATATAAGAATTACTCCAAAAACTCCATAAATATTCAGCACATACAGCATGAATCTCAACAAATTTCGCTAGACTGGGTACGACGACCTCATGTCTGCTTCAAAATACATTAGCAACATTGCTACTATCACTTGGCAACTTCCACAAAATGCCTATCACAAACTCCACTTAACCATGTTGCATGATCTACAAAAAATATATAAATGGCTTCAAATTATCAACGCACTCAATCTCCAATAACTGTAATTACTCTGATCACATCTAGACAACTTCTTAAACAATTGGAAAAATATTACTTCAGTAATTTAAGATCTGCTTTCAAATAGCATAAATTCTCTTTTACAAATTCTTCATAAATTCACATCGCAGAAAAACACCAATGTGTTATAATCTCTCATATCAAAATCTGCACTACTGATCTGCCTTAAAATAATTATGACCATTAATGATTAATCTTACAAGATTCAATTACTTTAAATCCTTCTCAAAGGTATCAAACACAATTATAAAAATCATCAAAGCATCAGCTGTAATAGCTGTTAAACAGAAATTACTCTCAAAAGAGTACAGCAACAAAATATTGGATTGGCAAACAAGAATTACTAAATGCAATCCTGTTGACATTTATCGTTACTTTATTTAACAAAATTTCGACTGATATGTGACTAGTAGTTCCTTATTTGATTCACTTACATCTCGTGTACACTCGGATGATAAAAATGAGTCCCTCAATGGCAAGTAAGATGTGTAACCACCGTACAGTCGTATAAATACGAAAGACCTCGCCCCGTCGGCTTGGATGATAGTTCCCTAAACGATGGGTAAGGTGAGTAGCCACCATACAATCGTATAAATACGAAGGACCCCATCTCGTAGACTGTATGAATGAATGTACCAGGAAGGAATCAACAAGTCTCTAGTTGTCATATAAAAGCGATGTTCATTCACTAAAGTGAATAACTTCTTAATATCTCCAAACAATCCAATGGAAAAAAATCCCTACTGATGAATAATACACACTCACTAGTATGCAATGAACTGACGAAGTAATTTCTGATAATCAATTGCAGATCACGAGTTCGAAATACTCGTTACACAAAAAAAAACTATTCATGAAAAATATCCTAGCTGGAAAAATGTCTAAAAGACCAAACATCTGCTTAATAAAGCCAAACAACGGTGAGAATTTCGTATAATGATGCCTGCCATATCATATGGTCACTCCATATTCTAGCAAATTCGAAGAATATAAATTCAAACCATGTCTTAATAATCAAATCACTCCTATTAGAAAAATATACATGTGTGCCCAGTATTCATGAAAATAATCGTATCAGGTAGACATAACTCTTACAATACCTTTCATAATCAGCTGTAATATAATTTCCAAGATCGTCGATTTTCCCTACATAAAGAATTTCTCGAAAGATCGGCGTGCATATCATTTCATCCATGAAATGACGATTGCCTTCGAAATCCCAAGTGAATCAGCTGTTGGACTCCTCTCGTCAGGATTCGAATCCATCGCTCTGTGGTGCCATCTTGTCTCTATTCACGTTTACTCGGTCATGTTGAACCTCGGATTACCCATAGCGGATATTGTCCAACTCCTTCTCGAAAAGTTCATGAAAACAGTGGACCCCCTTACTCCTCTTCTAATATACGCCACTGTTCCGTTAAATGTTCAGTTTGAGAATTGTAAGTCCAATCTCAACTTACTGCAAAGTCCCACTTGAGTAAAATAAAATTTTACTTGATAGAGTTCAAGATTACGATACACCCTGTATCTGTTCGTAATAGGTAACTCATGAAAATTGTATAAGATATAAATCTTATAAATGCACGATATAATGTTCATCAGAGCCTATGCTAAACATTCAGTTTACTTGGAATAGTAAAAGTCGCTTTGAATGTGTTATATAACAGCATGGTTATAAGGTTATTCGTAAAAGCCTGTGTTTGAACAGCGTCGAAATGAAGCTTGAAATAAAGTCTTCAAATACGAGCAGTGTGGTTTTGAAATACCCCGGCTGTCTACAATTGTCTCCTCGGCCAGCCTGCCTGGATCAACGACCCGCTCGGCCTTCGTTGCTCGGCGATGCAAGAACTGTCACCTATACTCCTGCCGTGACAGTTTTCGTATGCTGCGTGACCTTCAATGCCCGTCTCGCTGTGCTATAGAGTTGCTCTGAACTGCCCGTCTTCCTGGGCTCAACTGACTTGCTAGCGCTGTGTTCTGGCTTATGTGCTCCGCGCGGCACGTGGCTTGTTCCCCCACCACTGTGCTCTTACGTCATGAACATAGTCTCGAACCCGAATCCTCTCGGCTGTTCTGTTATAAAATAACTTATTTCCATAAAATCATTTCCACATATAATGCATGTTATATATCCTCTTCTAAGTTGTTTAAATTACTATACCATAAATGTTTCAATAAAGCTTCACATCTCTGTCCATAATTCTATCTTCTCACAGATTTCAATGCCTCCTTGATTCTAGACCTCCTACGTCATCTTGGCATTCTTCTTGACGCGATCGGTGCGCTATCTTTTCCTATTGCTTTCCAAAACCTCAACTACAGCTTAATGTCTGCTGGCGTAGCCGATAGCCTAAAATAGGTATCGGGTACATCTCTCCCGTACATCTCCTTTTTTTTATCAGGATTGAGAAAAAAAATACACTCTCAGGCATTCAATATATAATACATGTACACGATAGCTCTACAATTTCCATACTCAGCATGATGGTATTTTCTGACTCTCGATAATGATGATTGACTTCCAATGATTAACATCTTGATTCCGTGTTATTCTGACGTTTATTTCTTCTTTCTTCACTCGTGCTTGCTCGATTGACATCTCTCACTGTCTCCTCGAGTGGTGCACTGGGCTGTCTATCTTCTTGTCTCGACCTCTCATATCCACGATTATTCCGTCTATCGTTAGGATCGTTTCTTCGGCCATCCTGTCGGTCGTTTCCATTATATTGTTGACCTTGGTTCCAGTTATTCCTTCCCCGATATCTGTTATTATACCGATTCCTGTCCTGATACCTGGGATTTTGGTTATAATTCCTATACCGGCTATCTCTCGCTTCTTGATCGTATGGCCTTTCATATGGTCCTCTATATCGATCATTTCCTCTTGCGTTACGGATGTTTCCTCGATTCCCTTCGTTCCGTCGGTTTTCCCAGGAATCCCTTCTGTCCGTTTGAGCTGCATTGTCCACGACTACCGCATTTACTTCTTGCGTGTTTCTGTTGTCGTTTCTATTACTTCTAGGCGTGACCTGTGCGCTTGTATAATCCAATCGCCGCAAAATATCGTCATAATGTTCCAGCGTATTGGCTCCCGATGCTATCAGTGATCGCTGTACCTCTATCGGTAACTGTCGCGCTATAGCTTGCAAAAGCTCTTCTTCTGGCAATGGAGGAATAAGGAACTGTAATTTAGCCAGCTGTGACGTGAAATAGTTGGCGTAATGCGTCGGATGTGACGTAGAATAGCGTTTGGAGTACATCTCCGCTCTTACGTTAAGTTGATCCTCGGCACTCCAGAATCTCCTCAAGAAAGCCATGGCAAATTGCTCCATGTTCGCAAAATTGCTTCTGAACGCTCTAAACCACGTAAGTGCAGATCCATCTAAGGCGCGTTCTACTATCCTTAGCTCTCTTTCTTTGGCTACCCTGTGTTCCGCCATGTAGTCTCGAATATCTCGCAGAAATTCTACTGGTGTAACTCCTGTATTTCCCGAAAACTTTCTCGGTTTGTCATCCAGATTCCTTATAATAGTGACTGGACCTGAGTATCGTTCGCTTGGACCCAACGTACTCCTATTCGAACTTGGATTATCCTGAGGGGTTGAACTAGCCCTTTCGAATGTCACATTCGGTTGCATTTGACGGTCTTCTACCATGCTCGGTTCTTGATTCGTCATACTGCGGTCTATCGCTGTTTGATTTATCAATGTTTCCCCTGATGTTACATTCTGACTGGTGAAACTGTTAACTATGGATTCTAGTTTAGTCATCCTGTCTTCCGCTAATCTCTTGACCTGAGTCTTCAACTCATCTAACTATGTAACATCCTGCGTCTTGTCACTCTCGTCTAGATCGTTCCTTAACTTGTCGATTTTTTCTTCGCACGTGTTCTTTACTAACGCGACTTGTTCTTTCAACAGATCAACATCTGTTCTAAATAAAGTTGAATCTATTTTCATCGCTTCCTTGCTTTCCGTAAACCTAGCTTCTAAGTTTGCCATACCTGCGATTAATTTTTCATCTAACCCTTCACGTTTCTCTTTTGCTTCGGCATCGACCTCACTATACCGTTCTTCCACAATTGCTCCGACTCTATTTTTAAATAAAGCTAAGTTTTCATTAACCTTTTGCTCTATATCGTCGTCTATCTTCCTAATATCCTTCTGCAATTGATTTTCTAACGACTTTAAATTAGAATTGACCTCTCCCAAGACTTCCTCTTTAATGGTCCCAATTACTGTCTTTAAATCTTTTATTTCGTTACCTAGATTCGTTTCTAGACCCTTAATCTTAGTCTCGAAAGATACTTCGGTAGACCAATCTTGAATTTTTCCTACATCTGCCACTAAACCATCGATGTCGAATCTCAACTTCGATACATCTGACTTAATGTCTTTCTGTATGGTCATAACGTCTGTTCTTAAAGTAAAAATATTTTCTTCCCCTCTACTTTCTAATTCAATAATATTTTTCCTTAATATTTGAACATTTTCCTCTCCTTTCATGTTTACTGCAATTATGTCTAATTGTAAAGTCTTCAGCATTTCATTATTCTTTAACGTTAAGCTATTCTCTAATCTGGTTAACTTATTTTCTAATTCAGTATTAGTTTCTTCACTACGAGACTGTAATTTCTCTTCCAATGACTTAAAATTATCCTCACTATTTGACTGTAGTTTTTCTTCCAATGACTTAAAATTATCTTTCAAGTTAGCTTCACTAGCTTTTAAATGACTTTCAGTATTTGACTGTAATCTTTCTTCTAATGACTTAAAATTGTCCTTCAAGTTAGCTTCACTATTTGACTGTAGCCTAGTCTCTAATAACATCAACTCATCTTTGCTATTTGACTGTAACCTAGTCTCTAATGATTTTAAATTATATTCACTAGTTAACTGTAATCTAGTCTCTAATGACTTTAAACTGTCGTTCAGATTGCCTTCGCTATTAGCCTGTAATGCTTGTACATTCTCTTTACATTTAGCTTCTAATCTAGCTTCTGAATTATTAATTTGTTCTTTAACTTCCGTTTCCATCTTAGAAATAGTTTCTGCAATTCCAGACATACCCGTCTGTAACTCTCCTAACACCTTCGCTAAATCCTCCGGCAACATAATTATATTTTCAATATAGAATTATATAGAGACGTTAGACAACAACACATCACAATGTCTCAATTCCTGCATTCACTTGGGTATAGGGAAAAAATGTCTTATAACTAACATGATATTACTAATACGATTAACATGAACACTGGATTGGGCACACAAGTACATTGTCTGACTAAGTTTAATAAATTTTGTAACACACTTAAATGAACTTGAGATCAATCTCTCAGTAATCTAAATCTGATGTGATTCCATAGAATTAACAATATCGAAAAGCCCCACTAGTTGGATAAAGCCAATTCTCCCTCTCTCTCTGTACCCGTTCGTCCTGGGGATGCGATGACCCATCTGCTATAACATCGCATTCCTGGAGTTCCGGGACAGAGCGGAGTTAAATGAACCTCTAGTCAAATAAGGAATGTGTCGGAAATTCAGCTGAGTTATCGAAAAAGCAGTGGGTATCACGAGACAAAGTATCTCTAGGGTCGTTACGGGCATAAGTTTAATAAAAATATTGCAAATATAAATGGGCGCCATCAACTGAATTCCTAGCAAACCACTTCCTTTCCGGATAAGCCTTACTCTAGACAAGGAAAGAAAAAGGAACATCACACCATCATCAGATCACAACTAAGATAAAAACAAATTTATTTTACTTTGATAGTCAGACAGACATTTTAAATATAACTCCTACCTAAGAGTATGGTCGAATGCCAAAGTTAAATTGTCATTGTCCAAAAATCGAACCATCTCTTTTCTAATCCAAAATTATTTTTATCCACATAACAAGAAAAATTTATAAAGTTCTCTTGGGTTCTCAGAATCACTGTAGCACTATGTCTTTCGTCACTGACATTTGTGAAACCTGAGACCTAATTTCTCTTTAATTTAACATCAATGTGGATTTAATAAAGTTATTAATCTGTCTAAACATACACATATAATAATCACACATATTAAATATCACGTAAATTATGGTTTGCATGGTATAATTTGAATGTTGAACATGTTAATCAAATGTTCCTAAACATTGAATAATTAATTTACACTATTTACATCGTCATAAATAACCACTTACCTGTGAATTACAGAAAATTCATAGCTTATTGAAAATCATTATCGTCATCAAAATTAAATATTTCTCACATTAATTCTCACTTCAAAATTCTACATATCCCTGTCAGAATCCTTAATTCATCACCATTACATCATTTAAATTCTCAATTCAAGTTGTAATTCCTTCAAATTATCTCAATTAAATTTATTTAATTCCATGTAAATTCATTAATCATCAGCTTCTTTAATTAATTATCACCTTCTAATTCAGTTATTCATCATCATTACAATCGTCTGTTAATTTATTTCAATCGGTTTATTTATTCCAATCTTTAATTCATCCACTTTATTTAATTCATCGATTTATTTCAAAATTTAATTTATCAACTTATTTAAATTTCAATCATCTGGTTATTTAGATTTTATTATTTCATCTAGTCATTCTGATTTTTATTTCATTAGGTCAGATCGTTAATATGCTTAATTCTCAGATTATTATTTCATTAATTATTATTTTCAGAAAATCTTGTATTATCAACTTCATTTATTTGTTTAATTTCCTAACAAATTGTTTAATATGGTTTATAGAACGTTGTCTTACAGTTTTATTACTTCCAAGTTATATCTCGTATTTAATTTTCATGCCAAAAAATATTATTGTCTCCACGACATCACGTTGGATCTAACTATCCACAACGACATTATATTTCTTCAATATTTCAAATATCACATTTGAATATAAGAATTACTCCAAAAACTCCATAAATATTCAGCACATACAGCATGAATCTCAACAAATTTCGCTAGACTGGGTACGACGACCTCATGTCTGCTTCAAAATACATTAGCAACATTGCTACTATCACTTGGCAACTTCCACAAAATGCCTATCACAAACTCCACTTAACCATGTTGCATGATCTACAAAAAATATATAAATGGCTTCAAATTATCAACGCACTCAATCTCCAATAACTGTAATTACTCTGATCACATCTAGACAACTTCTTAAACAATTGGAAAAATATTACTTCAGTAATTTAAGATCTGCTTTCAAATAGCATAAATTCTCTTTTACAAATTCTTCATAAATTCACATCGCAGAAAAACACCAATGTGTTATAATCTCTCATATCAAAATCTGCACTACTGATCTGCCTTAAAATAATTATGACCATTAATGATTAATCTTACAAGATTCAATTACTTTAAATCCTTCTCAAAGGTATCAAACACAATTATAAAAATCATCAAAGCATCAGCTGTAATAGCTGTTAAACAGAAATTACTCTCAAAAGAGTACAGCAACAAAATATTGGATTGGCAAACAAGAATTACTAAATGCAATCCTGTTGACATTTATCGTTACTTTATTTAACAAAATTTCGACTGATATGTGACTAGTAGTTCCTTATTTGATTCACTTACATCTCGTGTACACTCGGATGATAAAAATGAGTCCCTCAATGGCAAGTAAGATGTGTAACCACCGTACAGTCGTATAAATACGAAAGACCTCGCCCCGTCGGCTTGGATGATAGTTCCCTAAACGATGGGTAAGGTGAGTAGCCACCATACAATCGTATAAATACGAAGGACCCCATCTCGTAGACTGTATGAATGAATGTACCAGGAAGGAATCAACAAGTCTCTAGTTGTCATATAAAAGCGATGTTCATTCACTAAAGTGAATAACTTCTTAATATCTCCAAACAATCCAATGGAAAAAAATCCCTACTGATGAATAATACACACTCACTAGTATGCAATGAACTGACGAAGTAATTTCTGATAATCAATTGCAGATCACGAGTTCGAAATACTCGTTACACAAAAAAAACTATTCATGAAAAATATCCTAGCTGGAAAAATGTTTAAAAGACCAAACATCTGCTTAATAAAGCCAAACAACGGTGAGAATTTCGTATAATGATGCCTGCCATATCATATGGTCACTCCATATTCTAGCAAATTCGAAGAATATAAATTCAAACCATGTCTTAATAATCAAATCACTCCTATTAGAAAAATATACATGTGTGCCCAGTATTCATGAAAATAATCGTATCAGGTAGACATAACTCTTACAATACCTTTCATAATCAGCTGTAATATAATTTCCAAGATCGTCGATTTTCCCTACATAAAGAATTTCTCGAAAGATCGGCGTGCATATCATTTCATCCATGAAATGACGATTGCCTTCGAAATCCCAAGTGAATCAGCTGTTGGACTCCTCTCGTCAGGATTCGAATCCATCGCTCTGTGGTGCCATCTTGTCTCTATTCACGTTTACTCGGTCATGTTGAACCTCGGATTACCCATAGCGGATATTGTCCAACTCCTTCTCGAAAAGTTCATGAAAACAGTGGACCCCCTTACTCCTCTTCTAATATACGCCACTGTTCCGTTAAATGTTCAGTTTGAGAATTGTAAGTCCAATCTCAACTTACTGCAAAGTCCCACTTGAGTAAAATAAAATTTTACTTGATAGAGTTCAAGATTACGATACACCCTGTATCTGTTCGTAATAGGTAACTCATGAAAATTGTATAAGATATAAATCTTATAAATGCACGATATAATGTTCATCAGAGCCTATGCTAAACATTCAGTTTACTTGGAATAGTAAAAGTCGCTTTGAATGTGTTATATAACAGCATGGTTATAAGGTTATTCGTAAAAGCCTGTGTTTGAACAGCGTCGAAATGAAGCTTGAAATAAAGTCTTCAAATACGAGCAGTGTGGTTTTGAAATACCCCGGCTGTCTACAATTGTCTCCTCGGCCAGCCTGCCTGGATCAACGACCCGCTCGGCCTTCGTTGCTCGGCGATGCAAGAACTGTCACCTATACTCCTGCCGTGACAGTTTTCGTATGCTGCGTGACCTTCAATGCCCGTCTCGCTGTGCTATAGAGTTGCTCTGAACTGCCCGTCTTCCTGGGCTCAACTGACTTGCTAGCGCTGTGTTCTGGCTTATGTGCTCCGCGCGGCACGTGGCTTGTTCCCCCACCACTGTGCTCTTACGTCATGAACATAGTCTCGAACCCGAATCCTCTCGGCTGTTCTGTTATAAAATAACTTATTTCCATAAAATCATTTCCACATATAATGCATGTTATATATCCTCTTCTAAGTTGTTTAAATTACTATACCATAAATGTTTCAATAAAGCTTCACATCTCTGTCCATAATTCTATCTTCTCACAGATTTCAATGCCTCCTTGATTCTAGACCTCCTACGTCATCTTGGCATTCTTCTTGACGCGATCGGTGCGCTATCTTTTCCTATTGCTTTCCAAAACCTCAACTACAGCTTAATGTCTGCTGGCGTAGCCGATAGCCTAAAATAGGTATCGGGTACACTACCAAATTTTGTTTCGATTGCTGCAGCCGTTTAGGAGTTGATAGGGGGACACACACACACAGCCAGACAGACAGATGGAAGGACAGACAGACAGAAGGACAGACAGACACACACACACATTTGTCCGATCTCATAAGTCTACTTTTTCCTCATTTTTGCAAAATGTGAAAATTAGGCTAAAAATATGCACTATGTAATAACTACGGCAATTACGATCACTCCGTATTCTTTAGCGTTTCTATTTTGAATATTTAAAAATATATGAACAGACAGACATATAACTACACCTTTTTAAAATATCGCAACTAAGAAATAGTTCTAAATAGCTGGAAATGTTAATTTATGTTCGACGATGTCGAAATGTAAATATTATATGTCAGAAAACTACTATAATGAGGCTCAAGTTTTCATTATGGGACAGTTTCTCCCACCAATCAGAGCTCAAGAAACAGTTGTGTGACCAATTAGGTAAGGATAGCATCGCACCTGCGCTGAGTTCCAAGACCTTCTAATTTAAATTTCACTGTGTGGCCTTGTGTCATAGTGGGGTAATAGAGGAGGCCATGGTATTCTCTGCGTCCCATGCGCTCTGTTCAGTACATACAACTGGCGAAATCTCGACAGATATTTATGAATATTTATATTCCAACATAAAATAGTTATAATAATATCGTCGAACATAAACAGTCGTTTGCAGCTCGCTTATAATTGTAATTAAGACACTCGTATGGAACTTATAAAACTCGCATACGCCAATTTTATAAACATACTCGTGTATTGCCATTATAGACTCGTTCAGTTACTTCAGTTAGTGAACAGGTCGCGCTGGCTTTGCTGACTGAACAGAGCGCATGCATGGGTCAAGGAACTTCGAAAGCAGAGATCATTTACTTTGCTTGGCAATGCTATTGTTTACAGCCTGCATGACTAGTGCCGTCCAGCTCTAGCATTCACTAATATTGTCACCCAAGTCGTTTGAAAGCAATGCGCTGTGTAGAAATTGATGTTGGGGATATTAAGGTACAGTGCTATTTCTTGTTTCAAATTTGCCAGTTTATTTACGCGAACATATGGACGGTGCACTTTCCATGTCGGTAATTTATAAAGAAGGATGCTGTGTTGCTAACTTCTGGACGTAGATTCTTAATTTGTTGCATATGTCATTGTATTTTCTAGTTACCGTAAAGGTTCATGCTGATTTTGTCTTTGTGTTTCGGATTGTAAGTACAATGGTTGATGCAATATCTAATTTGAACTTTCAAATCATGTAATTCATGTCCGACATGTTGGATTTTGAGCGCAGGTGCGAAGCTGTCCTTACCTAATTGGTCACACAACTGTTTCTTGAACTCTGATTGGTGGGAGAATCTGTATCATAATGAATATAATATTTACATTTCGCCAGGGCCGAACATAAATATACAGGGTCTTTATATTAGCTTGGCAAGGGCATTCTCGTTCACGTGCTCTGCCAGTGAAGGCTCAGTTCCCGGCTGCCGGGCGCGCATATGTACGGCAGAATACGGTGCTTAAAATCATTATCATGCATGTTTACTCACCTTGTTTACAGTAGATGCTGAATATGTTCCCCATCCGCTGCCAAACATAATCGGCATCATCTGATGAAGTTTCCGGTTACTCCTGTTAATTTAGCTTCAGTAAGGAAATAACGACCTTTACGTCTATTTTTATTGTTTACTTATTTATTTATCGTATGGCTTTTAGTGCCGGGAGTGTCCGAGGACATGTTCGGCTCGCCTGAGTCTGTAGCTGCTTCCAGCGGATACCCTAAAGGGTGAGCTACACATTCCGTTCAATTTCAAGTAGTTCCAACTTTCGCCACCAGATATCAATGATACCTAGTGGTGAACGTTGGAACTTTGATAGAGCGTTATGACGAAATCTAACCTAACAAATTTTGCTTTACACAAGTTTAGTCTGTGAAAGGATTTTTTACATGCCATAAATCTATGACATGGGACCGCCGGCTTTACTTCCCCTCCGAAGGAAGGCATACTGAAGGATTTTCAACGCTCTTAAAAAATCCGACGACTTCGGCCGGGTTTGAACCCGCTATCTTGGGCATAGCAGTTCAGCATGCTACCGACTACTGAACCTGTACGATTGAATCTCTTAGCCAGTTGTTTTATTGTGATTGTGTATAGTGCTGTAATGCCTGATGTTCCTTCGTTCGTTACGTGAACGTGTATATCTGCACAATACGTACATAAAGTGCAGGAAATCGTGCGCTAGAACAAGACAAAAGTTTCAAGTGAAATTTCCAGGGAGACCCATTCCTATAAATTGGACAATAAAACAACTAGCTAAGAGATCCAAAAGTACAGGTTCAGTAAACAATAAAAATAGACGTAAAGGTCGTTATTTCCTTACTGAAGCTAAATTAACCGGAGTAACCGGAAACTTCATAAGGAGATGCCAGTTATGTTTGGCCGCGAATGGGGAACATTTTCATCTTCTACAGTAAACGTGGTGAGTAAAAATGCCTAATACTGATTGTAAGCATGGCATTCTGCTGTACATATGAGCGTACGGCAGCCGGCAACTGAGCCGTCACTGGCGGAGCACGTGAGCGAGAATGTCCTTGCCAAGCTAATATAAAGACCCTGTATTTTATATGCATATGGATGAAAGTTCGAGTGAAACTCGGGAACAAACCACGATTGCGAGATAACCGAGGTAGAGTTCGGCTATTTCCCTGCACATTAACGATGCTTTAGAGAGTTGAGTGGTCACATTTGGCCATTTAACGTAATTGCTTGTTAGTGGTAAGTTAACTAGCATTTCTGTTTGATGAAATGCTGGTGCTAATTGTAAGTTAAATAACCTTTAATGAAGATTTAAGAGATAATTGACGTTGGTGGAAACGGCCCTTAGACTAATTATTTTGCCGTGTAAATCAATATTTCAATCCCCCAGGGGCTCACATATAGTGGGACGTGGGTTGTTGACCTTGGGACCCCAGCTGAGTCCGGCATTGCTACCACGAGTGGGGAGTTCCCGTCATGGAGCCCGGCGTGGTCCCGTTCCGACGGGAGCGAGACTCCTGCCGAGCCCTCCGGGGCCCTGGCGAGTCCTATTTTTGAACCTGTGCACGGCTTCTCCTTTCTTAGGTTTGCCGGGCTCCTCTCCGTCTTCTTTCCTGTCAACTCTTGTTCTTTTCCGACCACGACAGTATTAGGGTATCCGAGGCTTAGGGAGTCTTTTTCTTTCCCGCCTTAATTGACTCTTCTCTCATCTTTCCTGATCCCTCATTCTTCAGGGGATCAGCCCCGCTTTATTTTTCATTATATTTCCTTTTCTATTTCAGATTCTCGGACTGTTTTTTGTGAATTCGCTCCCCGTGTATCTAAATTCCATTTTGTAAATATTTTGACTCTACACTACATTGTGTAAGTATTTTCAATTTAAATTTCATTTTGCGAGTATCTTCAACCTCAATTGTATTTTGTAAGGATTGACAATCTAAATTGTTTTTTCGTTAGTCTTTAATTGTAGGGGTGGCATTTTTGTGAGTATTTTGAATTTCAATTGCATTTTTTAAGTATTTTCAACCTAAACCGCATTTTGCAAATATTCTCAATCTAAATTGCTTTTTATAGGATGAGCATTTTGTAAGCATTTTGATTGTCAATTGCATTTTGGGAGCATTTTGACTCGACACTACATTTTGTAGCTATTTTCAATCTAAGTTGCATTTTGTAAGTTTTTTCAATCTAAATTGCATTTAGTAAGGATTAACAATCTAAATTGCATTTTAGTAAGTCTTTGAAGGTAGGGTGCCATTTTGTGGGTATTTTGAATTTCAATTGCATTTTGTAAGTATCTTCAACCTAAACAGCATTTTGCAAGTATTCTCAATCTAAATTATTGCATTTTGTAGGATGAGCATTTTGTAAGTATTTTGATTCTCAATTGAATTTTGTGAGCATTTTGACTCAACACTCCATTTTGTAGCTATTTTCAATCTAAGTTGCATTTTGTAAGTATTTTCAATCTAAATTGCATTTTGCGAGTATTTTCAACCTCAATTGCATTTTGTAAGGCTTAACAATCTAAATTGCTTTTTAGAAAGTCTTTGAAGGTAGGGTGCCATTTTGTGGGTATTTTGAATTTCAATTGCATTTTGTAAGTATCTTCAACCTAAACCGCATTTTGCAAGTATTCTCAATCTAAATTGCATTTTGTAGGATGAGCATTTTGTAAGTATTTTGATTCTCAATTGCATTTTGTGAGCGTTTTGAATTTAAATTACACTTTTTTTAAGTAATCCAAATTGCATTTTGCAAGTATTGTTAATCCAAATTGCATTTTGTGAGTATTTTGAATCTAAATTGCATTTTGGTTGGTTGGTTCCTAAGTTTAGGGGCTGCGACAACGCGGTCATGTAGCCCCGTGGACTTGGGGTGAGTGTAGAATCTGTCTGATAACCGGTGTTAATTGTGATGACTGTATTAGTGTGTGTTATCTGTTTTTTAATTCAAGTAAGGACTGCAGACTTCTGAGTTTTTCAAATAGTTCCTACATTTGCCGTCAAACGTCACCGTCAACGACTACTAGTTCAGAACTTAGCTACCAGACGTCACCGCAGTCGGCTCTTGGCAAAGAACGTAGGAAACTAAGAGCGTTGTTTACATTCTTAACCTATACAATTTAGATTTATACAGGTGTAATTAGTGGAAGGTTCTTTAACATGCCATAAATCTATGACATGGGACCGCCGGCTTTACTTCCCCTCCGAAGGAAGGCACATTGAGGGATTTTTAACGCTCTTAAAAAATCAGACGACTTCGGCCGGATTTGAACTTGCGATCTTGGGCATAGAAGCTAGGCACGCTACAGACTACGCCACCGAAGCCGTCAAAAATTGAATTTTTTGCGTATTTTCATTCTAAATTTCCATCTTAATTCCATTTTGTCAGAGTTTTCCGCTCTAAATTCCATTTTCAATATTTTGTCGCTATTTTTAATATCCGCTAGTTTCTGTTATGGTGTCCATTTCATTGACATTTTCGCTATCACCCAGACCATTAGGGGCCGATAACCTAGATGTTAGGCTCCTTAAAACAACGCTTATCATTAGGGCCCGGATGTTGATGCCATAAAAAGTTAAAAAATGCACTTAAAATTTTCAAAAATGACTGAAATAAATGACCTAAAAATTCGAAAAATGCACTATAAAATGGAGAAAATGATCTTATAATAATAAACCCAGTCGCCTCCGTAGCGTAGCGGTCAGCATGGTTAGCTGCCGCCCCGGAGGTCCTGGGTTCGATTCCCGGCCCTGCCACGAAATTTGAAAAGTGGTATGAGGACTGGCACGGGGTCTACTCAGCCTCGGGTGGTCCAAATGAGTAGAGGGGGTTCGATTCCCACCTCAGCCATCCTCGAAGTGGTTTTCCGTGGTTTCCCCCTTCGTATTCGGGCAAATGCCGGGATGGTACTGCACCATTATTCATAAAGGTCTTAAGTACAGACATGGTTACAGTATTCTGGGAACATCCTGTAACTTCCTAACTAGCCTCTGAAGTCTATAATTACAGCCGGCCTACAGCGAGCAAAAGTCATGCTATCAAGAAAGAGATCGGCAGAGCTCGTGTTTCCGACGAGAAACCCGAAGGTCATCGATAATAACCATGTTGACTGTGTCTAACACTATATCGATCGATTCACCTGAGAGTGATTAATGCAAATTAAAGCATATTTGGCGTTGTATGTAAGCAGCTACATACGTCTGTATGTATATTTCCATGGCAGAAAGCTATTATTAAGAAAGTATGAAGAACAGAAGATGATCTGTTAACTCACTGCTGATTACGTTTTGACTGCGATAAATTTCGTATCGAGTCGTGACGTGTGAAGGAGTGGGGGAGCGGATGTGAGACCAAGACGACCTCCTGCAGAGAGCAATGAGTAGAGAAACCGACAGCGTAGAGGTTTGAGCCTGAAAACAGTGAAAGTGAAGTCTCCAGCTAACGGTAGTTTTAAAAACGTGTGACCGCGCTGGAGTGTATACGCTAGTTCGTTCAGCATTCTACGTGAAGTATACACGTGTTTAATAGGGCTCAGACATGGTCTTAAACATGTAATAGTTTATCTTTGCGACCGTGTATCTACAGCAACTAACGGGCCATGCGGATGGATACTTTCATAATCCCGACCGCGAGCTCGGCTGTAATGTGTCATAAAACTCTGCATATAAACCGTCGTGGAAATGCAGCCTAGACTTGATTCACTCTTCACAGTGGTTATACTTTTTTAGAAGAGCACATTCTCAAGCAAGGTGTCAGAGGGAAGGAACACTATGAAGCTTATATCCATTACGATGGTAGGCTAAATTAATATAAGAATACTGCATTAGCAGAGTGTAGCGGGGACATGTTGGCAGCAACTTTCATTTAGCATGACGTGTGCAAGCGACTCTCGTGATGCAAGGGGCCGCGTCGACCCTTGTGAACTTGTTCACATTCGCGTTCATATATTGGAACTATTTAGCGACTGTTCGAGTTCACCCTCGCTTCGTGACGAGTTGATAAACTGTGTGCGGTCCGTCCGTCGGTATTCGAATATGTATGGGAAGATATCGCCAGGATATGTTGGAACTATTTCGACCGACCGGGTGTTGTTCGAGCCTAGGAGGACTTTGGTTCGTTCTATGGAAACCCAGTTGGAGTCCAGCATGTGTTCTGTTGGTCTGGAGCTTAGTATGACCAACGATATCCTTTTTTACTCATCTAGATTCGCCAAAGGTACAGATCACTTCAACTTGTTACAGTAGCGTAGCGTGGACATTTTGAACTACCACACTTTGCCATATTTGATTTTGTGGATTAAATGGTTGAGTAGAAAGTGCAGGTTCGATGTTTATTTCGAAACTGACCTTCTATGATGCCAGGATTTTGACTCATAAAAATGAGTGCATCCTTTGTGTAATTTAATGGATAAATTAAAAATTTCAGTAGTATTTTACAGTATTTAAACTGATATGCTCATTCTTATTTGTCGAGAAACAAATGTAGGAAGAAGATCTACAGTTTTTTTCTGTGTAAGAACATTTTAGTAACACATTTTCTTTTGAGAACTTTGATTGAGTTTTTCATATTCTAGTGTTGTTCTTTAAGCACTTTCGCGTGGATCATCGTATTCTTTGAGGGGAATTTTCCTTTTCGTATTCTTATTACGATATTAGGAAGTTTTCGGATCCTGTTATTCTAAATGTTACTTCGAGTCCTTTGACTATTTTTTTCTGCAGTTCATTAACAGATTTTACTTGTATTTTCTGAGCGTGATTTTCGAAATGGATTGCCTAATGGGTCATTAGTCGCTTAGCCTTTGTTGCTAACCTAGACCCATGCTGTAGGACTAATCTATCGACATTTTCGCGTTCGGGAAATTCAGGGAAGATCTTATTTTGAGATTGAATTTATCTTTATAGATCGCTTTTACAACCTCAGTTTGTGTGGTTGGGGAGTGTTATACTTTTCTTTTCTTGTGAAGGTAACACTGGATTAAATTGATATCATTGCCTTTGGTGCAATAGTTTTTCTCTATTAAGAGGGTATTTGAACGACATCCAAATTTGCGAGGATAATCCCAGGGACGACTTACTATAAGTCATACGTTTAAGAATTATGGATCATGTAATACATCAATGTAAGGCAAGTTTTTAAAGATAGGTGGAATATTTCTGAGATCCACTGGGCTTTGTTGGTAATCTGTTACAGAATCATATTGTTCTTTCGCACATGAGTTCAGGATTTTTCTATAAACAGCTGATTTTCATAATTGTGGATTTATAACAGTAAGGCTCCTATTATAGGTGCATGTTCGACTTTAGAGAGGCATGTACTATGAGTAATGTCTTTGTGTTTAAGTATATTGATACAGTGCTTTGTAAAGCAAATTTTTCTTGTTGAGGATTGAGCCAGGTGTGCCAATCAGGATTAGATTGATTGGGGTTTTGACCCAGAGAGGTGTTGTTTTTAACCTAGTATGGTTAATATTTGGTCATAGTTGACTTTATCGCTGTTATCGTGAAAATGCCTGTGTGAAGATTAATATTTTTCTGAGCAGTATTATTGAGAATCTTGAGTGGATATCCGGTTCAATATTTCCAGTAAAATTAATATAACGATTTTGCCATAGGATGTATGTTTAACAAGGAAACCGATAACTATTTAATGCTGAATTTATGATTAATATTTTGCTTAGCTTAACTGTTCGGCAGAATTACCCTAAAACTAGAAATGAAACAATATTAAGCAGAAATGAATGTCGTGACATTAAGTCAGTGGGAAAAGAATAATTGAAATTATTCTGGAATTTTGTGTAAATTATATTCTGTAAATAGGCCATATGAATTTCTTCATTTAATAACAAGAACATATAATGTTACTGAAGATATCGTGTAGGATTATCAATTATAATCAGGATATTTCTGTATAAGATGTTATTTCAGTTAAGGAACCGAAATGAATTTAATGTATTCAAGTCTTATAATATTTTTCTTTTGCAAATGCTTATCCTATGGGATTGATCATTATTATTATTAATATGCCTTATATTTTAATCAATTAAAAGTTAGTTGAGATAATGGGTAATTTTTTTGAAAGACAATCCAGTATAATCAATGAGTTTTTTTGATTGGTCGTGGTATCGACAAAATTGATTGTTTTTCTGTCTTGTTTATTCTTACAATAAACTTCTTTATTACTTGATTTTAATTATTGCGTAATGCTTTATAGAGGTGATGGAAGGGTGTATTAAGGGGGCCATCGCTAGGTATTTTAGGGTTTTCCACACCTTTGAGATTCTTTCTTCCTCTTGAAGAATTCTTGTGTTTTGAGCTAGTCTTTTCTTTTTCTGAGCTTTGGTCAGTCTTAATACATCCTGTTAGGTATTCGAGTGGCCCTATTATCCCTGTGTCTGTTGGTAGAACTTGGGGGGTCTTTAGAGCCGGGGCATTTTCAGGTTCTACGATCCAGCTGCTATCCAGGAATTCAACAGGTATTGGTAGGTAAAAGGGTACATTAGGTGGCGCCCAGCTCAGGGGCTTCGAAAAACTGGAATACCAGAGCGAATACCAGGGAGTTGAATGCCATAATCGCGCCAAAATTGAAACTGAAAGTACAAAGTGGAAATTAGTTTTATGATCATGTAACACAGATCGCGAATTGGAACACCGTGTTTCTTGTGTGACTATGAATCAAGGCGATAAAGTAATGGTGAACCAATATTTTGGCACGAACTATTGAAATTCCTATGGAACAAAGCAATTACGAGGATACTCGAGCTACTTGACTTACAAGTGGTATTGCAACCATTATTAATTTTTATTTTATTTTATGTATTGGAGTGGTGCCACACGCTTTGTTAATAATTTGTTCTACTTGTTTCCGGCTGATGATCATTGCTGACATCATTAAAAATAGAAGTATTTGTAGTAAATTTAAAATTTAAGTAATGGTAGAATCATAGACCTTCACCGATATAAACCAACACGCCCTTGTATATGGTCGATCCCAAATCAAATGGGGCACTTTGTGTTTAGACATAAGCTTATTTTAAGGTAACGCCAGACTATAAGAATGAGCATGTATGGTAAATGGTGGTTGTTTGTAGATGTTCTCGCTGTGCTTTGTTGGTGTGGTATTCTTATTTCTTGTGAAGTGTAGTGAAGCATGTCTGAAAGTAATATGGTGACTGTTGGTGACGTTAAGAAGATGTTTGAAATTATTCAACATAAAATGGACAATTTGAATCAGGACATAGAAAATATTAAGGTCCAATCTAAATCTGCATTAGACCATATGTCTGAAACTGTTATTCAAAATCAGGGTGCAGTTGCTGAAGGTATCAGGGGGGAAATTGATACTATGCAATTCTCATTGAAGGCTATCAATGACAGTTCTAAAAGGGTAGAAAAGAAGGTTACCAGTGTAGATCTAATATCGAAGATATCCAGGACGATAATAGAAAAACACAACTAGATATCCGTACACTACGGGCTAATGTTGGCTTGGTACAGGTTGCCCAAGAAAGAATCCAAACTAGTCAAACATCAATGCAAAGTAGTCAAACATCAATGCAAACTAGTCAAACATCAATCCAAACAGATCTTAACAATATCCAAACTAGTCAAACTTCAATGCAAGCAGATCTTAACAATATCCAAACTAGTCAAACATCTATGCAAAATAGTCAAACTTCAATGCAAACAGATCTTAACAATGTTCAGACTAGTCAAAGGGGAATTGGGGAAACAGTAAAGGATGTAAACTCTAATGTAAGGATTATGCAATCCCAAATCAATGATTTAAGAACAGATGTGGGATTAATAGAATCCAGTCAAAATAAAATGGAGCTAGAGGTCCGAAAAATCGAATCTAGTCAAAATCAGACGGAGGTTAAGTTAATGGAGCTAGAAAAATCTAATAAAGAGTTTCAAGTTGAGATTAGACTAGACTTTGAAAAAAGTGTGAAGCTCAGTAAAAAAAATTAGAAGCACTTCAGCTACAGTTTTCCCATGAAACTAATCAGACCCAGAATAGCCTGGAGCAGTTGAAATGTGAAATGGGGACACTCCGAGCTCAAGTCACTGATCATACGAAACTTCTCAGGGATGATTTTGACATCGATTTGAAAGGGATCATAAGAGATAATATTGTAACATTTCGTCAAGATATCATGAAAATTAATGAGGAATGTTTTAAAGTTGAGAAATCTAAGTTAGAATCTAAACTTGCCACTGGTCTTGCAACTAATAGCAAAGACATAATAAATGTTAGGGAAGATCTAAGCAAAAGAATGGATGGAATTCAAAATACACAGGTTAATAACATATCCAATTTAGAGAAACGTATTAACAGTGTTGAAACTAAAGTCGACCAAAGTAAGATAGAGTTAAATGAGGTCAGGGAGAAGAAAACTTCCGAGATTAATGAAATTAGAAAGGGTCTCGAGCAAATTAATCTAGAGGGGCATATCAATTTAGATACGCTAAAAGATCAATTGCGATCACTTTTACAGTCCGATTTTAGAGTTGTAGTTGAACAAGCTGAAGTGATAGTACCTGATGATAGGGAAAGGATGATGCAGGAATCTCCCAACAACGAACCCAACGTTCGGCTCTGTCAAATGGAATATTCGAGTCCCATTCGAACAAGCAGGGAAACTTTTAGTTCTCCGAACCCCAACGTAGGCGTGGGTGATTATACTTCGAAATCATTGGAAAGGACACCGAATGTAACCATAATACGAAACTTTGATGACAAACCTAGGAAGTTTAGCAACTTGGATGGAATGACACCAATCGAATTTGTCAGGGCATTAAGAGATTACTTTTTGGAGTCACATGTGCCACATGAGCGTGAGCTACGTATGGTGGAAAGGTTTCTTACCGATGCTCCGTTACAATGGTTCAGGGCTTTTCGTTACACATTTGACAATTTTGAACAGTTTTCGGAGGCCTTCATACAAAGATTTTGGTCGATCGAGGTCCAACAAAATGTGAGATCGGAAGTCTATTCACGCAAGTACTCCAGTACAGGACCAACCAGCTACGCTGAGTACTTTGCGGGTCAGTTAGCAAAACTCCGTTTTCTTCAGCCGCCGTTAACCCAGGAAGAACTCCTTGAAGCTATCTCACGTCAATTGCCTGCGGAAGTAAGGAGATCAATTATTTCTTCCGGAGTATCGTCTTTAACGTCGTTAGATGACTTGTTACGTCGATTAGATCATATGAGTATGATGACGCAACCTACCATAGTCAAAATGCCAGGCAGGAATCGAAAGTTGTAAACGCGGTAATGATGAACCGTACACAGCAGACGGATCGTTTTGGGCAAAGAAGAGATGATAGAGTGGGTCCTATTAGAAATACCCATCAGGAAGAGAGGAGATGGGAAAACCAACGTAGGGACGCCCAGGAGAGGCCATGGCAACGTCGCTACGAGGAGAGAAATTTCTATCGAAGAGATAATGACCGAAACCGGAATGATCATCGAGAAACGCCTTATAACAGGAATTACAGATATGATCAAAATAATCGAGATAACAGATATAATAGGAATGATAGGGATACCCGTGACAACAGAGATAAGAGACAAAATCAAGGGTACTCAAGATACAACAATTATCGGACGGAAGCATCCGATAAGAAAGTGCAACAGGAGATGCTCAAGAGAGGGCGAGATAAGTCCACGGAGGTTGGACGAAGAAAATCGAAGGAAAAAAAGGATGAAAATCCAGATAAGTCACAACCCAGCACTAGCAGAGAAGGTCGGAGTTCAGAAAGAACGCCTGACCGGGACAAAGAAAAAACATTTTCAAAAAGAAATTAAGCACTGAGATGTCACGCATTCTACTTGTTCACGACTATCAAGAAAGAGATTACCATGACAGAGAAGTCACTATAATAAAATGAAATAATTGTTATGAGGTAGTAAGCCTAAATGGAAGAGAAATGATAGGTCGTTTCAATGCAAAAAACCTGAAAAGATATGTGAAGAAGATAGTCTGAGTGTTGACTGAATAATGCTACATATGCCGAGATTACCTGGAATGGTGTAAATAAAAGTTAAGGAGACTTTTATTTAAGGTATCAAAGGGAAAATGCACCATTATTCATAAAGGTCTTAAGTACAGACATGGTTACAGTATTTTGGGAACACCCTGTAACTTCCTAACTAGCCTCTGAAGTCTATAATTACAGCCGGTCTACAGCGAGCAAAAGTCATGCTATCAAGAAAGAGATCGGCAGAGCTCGTGTTTCCGACGAGAAACCCGAAGGTCATCGATAATAACCATGTTGACTGTGTCTAACACTATATCGATCGATTCACCTGAGAGTGATTAATGCAAATTAAAGCATATTTGGCGTTGTATGTAAGCAGCTACATACGTCTGTATGTATATTTCCATGGCAGAAAGCTATTATTAAGAAAGTATGAAGAACAGAAGATGATCTGTTAACTCACTGCTGATTACGTTTCGACTGCGATATATTTTGTATCGAGTCGTGACGTGTGAAGGAGTGGGGGAGCGGATGTGAGACCAAGACGACCTCCTGCAGAGAGCAATGAGTAGAGAAACCGACAGCGTAGAGGTTTGAGCCTGAAAACAGTGAAAGTGAAGTCGCCAGCTAACGGTAGTTTTAAAAACGTGTGACCGCGCTGGAGTGTATACGCTAGTTCGTTCAGCATTCTACGTGAAGTATACACGTGTTTAATAGGGCTCAGACATGGTCTTAAACATGTAATAGTTTATCTTTGCGACCGTGTATCTACAGCAACTAACGGGTCATGCGGATGGATACTTTCATAATCCCGACCGCGAGCTCGGCTGTAATGTGTCATAAAACTCTGCATATAAACCGTCGTGAAATGCAGCCTAGACTTGATTCACTCTTCACAGTGGTTATACTTTTTTAGAAGAGCACATTCTCAAGCAAGGTGTCAGAGGGAAGGAACACTATGAAGCTTATATCCATTACGATGGTAGGCTAAATTAATATAAAAGAATACTGCATTAGCAGAGTGTAGCGGGGACATGTTGGCAGCAACTTTCATTTAGCATGAAGTGTGCAAGCGACTCTCGTGATGCAAGGGGCCGCGTCGACCCTTGTGAACTTGTTCACATTCGCGTTCATATATTGGAACTATTTAGCGACTGTTCGAGTTCACCCTCGCTTCGTGACGAGTTGATAAACTGTGTGCGGTCCGTCCGTCGGTATTCGAATATGTATGGGAAGATATCGCCAGGATATGTTGGAACTATTTCGACCGACCGGGTGTTGTTCGAGCCTAGGAGGACTTTGGTTCGTTCTATGGAAACCCAGTTGGAGTCCAGCATGTGTTCTTGTTGGTCTGGAGCTTAGTATGGCCAACGATATTCTTTTTTCCTCATCTAGATTCGCCAAAGGTACAGATCACTTCAACTTGTTACAGTAGCGTAGCGTGGACATTTTGAACTACCACACTTTGCCATATTTGATTTTGTGGATTAAATGGTTGAGTAGAAAGTGCAGGTTCGATGTTTATTTCGAAACTGACCTTCTATGATGCCAGGATTTTGACTCATAAAAATGAGTGCATCCTTTGTGTAATTTAATGGATAAATTAAAAATTTCAGTAGTATTTTACAGTATTTAAACTGATATGCTCATTCTTATTTGTCGAGAAACAAATGTAGGAAGAAGATCTACAGTTTTTTTCTGTGTAAGAACATTTTAGTAACACATTTTCTTTTGAGAACTTTGATTGAGTTTTTCATATTCTAGTGTTGTTCTTTAAGCACTTTCGCGTGGATCATCGTATTCTTTGAGGGGAGTTTTCCTTTTCGTATTCTTATTACGATATTAGGAAGTTTTCGGATCCTGTTATTCTAAATGTTACTTCGAGTCCTTTGACTATTTTTTTTCTGCAGTTCATTAACAGATTTTACTTGTATTTTCTGAGCGTGATTTTCGAAATGGATTGCCTAATGGGTCATTAGTCGCTTAGCCTTTGTTGCTAACCTAGACCCATGCTGTAGGACTAATCTATCGACATTTTCGCGTTCGGGAAATTCAGGGAAGATCTTATTTTGAGATTGAATTTATCTTTATAGATCGCTTTTACAACCTCAGTATGTGTGGTTGGGGAGTGTTATACTTTTCTTTTCTTGTGAAGTTAACACTGGATTAAATTGATATCATTGCCTTTGGTGCAATAGTTTTTCTCTATTAAGAGGGTATTTGAACGACATCCAAATTTGCGAGGATAATCCCAGGGACGACTTACTATAAGTCATACGTTTAAGAATTATGGATCATGTAATACATCAATGTAAGGCAAGTTTTTAAAGATAGGTGGAATATTTCTGAGATCCACTGGGCTTTGTTGGTAATCTGTTACAGAATCATATTGTTCTTTCGCACATGAGTTCAGGATTTTTCTATAAACAGCTGATTTTCATAATTGTGGATTTATAACAGTAAGGCTCCTATTATAGGTGCATGTTCGACTTTAGAGAGGCATGTACTATGAGTAATGTCTTTGTGTTTAAGTATATTGATACAGTGCTTTGTAAAGCAAATTTTTCTTGTTGAGGATTGAGCCAGGTGTGCCAATCAGGATTAGATTGATTGGGGTTTTGACCCAGAGAGGTGTTGTTTTTAACCTAGTATGGTTAATATTTGGTCATAGTTGACTTTATCGCTGTTATCGTGAAAATGCCTGTGTGAAGATTAATATTTTTCTGAGCAGTATTATTGAGAATCTTGAGTGGATATCCGGTTCAATATTTCCAGTAAAATTAATATAACGATTTTGCCATAGGATGTATGTTTAACAAGGAAACCGATAACTATTTAATGCTGAATTTATGATTAATTTTTGCTTAGCTTAACTGTTCGGCAGAATTACCCTAAAACTAGAAATGAAACAATATTAAGCAGAAATGAATGTCGTGACATTAAGTCAGTGGGAAAAGAATAATTGAAATTATTCTGGAATTTTGTGTAAATTATATTCTGTAAATAGGCCATATGAATTTCTTCATTTAATAACAAGAACATATAATGTTACTGAAGATGTCGTGTAGGATTATCAATTATAATCAGGATATTTCTGTATAAGATGTTATTTCAGTTAAGGAACCGAAATGAATTTAATGTATTCAAGTCTTATAATATTTTTCTTTTGTAAATGCTTATCCTATGGGATTGATCATTATTATTATTAATATGCCTTATATTTTAATCAATTAAAAGTTAGTTGAGATAATGGGTAATTTTTTTGAAAGACAATCCAGTATAATCAATGAGTTTTTTTGATTGGTCGTGGTATCGACAAAATTGATTGTTTTTCTGTCTTGTTTATTCTTACAATAAACTTCTTTATTACTTGATTTTAATTATTGCGTGATGCTTTATAGAGGTGATGGAAGGGTGTATTAAGGGGGCCATCGCTAGGTATTTTAGGGTTTTCCACACTTTGAGATTCTTTCTTCCTCTTGAAGAATTCTTGTGTTTTGAGCTAGTCTTTTCTTTTTCTGAGCTTTGGTCAGTCTTAATACATCCTGTTAGGTATTCGAGTGGCCCTATTATCCCTGTGTCTGTTGGTAGAACTTGGGGGGTCTTTAGAGCCGGGGCATTTTCAGGTTCTACGATCCAGCTGCTATCCAGGAATTCAACAGGTATTGGTAGGTAAAAGGGTACAGTACTGCCCCCGTAATTTGAATTATATTGAGACCACGGTGGCTGTATTGGAAAATATGAAGAAAGTTATGGCTGTCATAGTTGTGACGTGGATATTCATGACGTAGGCACGGATGACGCAGACTTCACGCAAGTAGGCTGCTTGAGCTGAGATTCTTGGTGACGTCATGATGTTGTTCGAGAAAGATCTGAGATTTACGACGCAGTCGCAGGGAAACATGGAATTGTGCTGAGGAAGAAGTTACGCGATTGGAGGAGAGACTCGAACCAATGAAGAGAGATTACTGAAACTATCATATTTAATTACTTTTGGAATGCAGAATTGTGGAAATCTATTTTCAGTTATGGCATTGATTTGGAATTTTGAAGAAATTATTTTTGAGTTTTTGAAATTTGAAAATCCGTCAAGTATAGCCAAAGTTAGAAATTCGAGCGATGACGGAGAAACGAGCTATGGAAGGGATGGATACGCCCCTTAAGAAGTTGATAAAAGGTCTTGCACAGCAGAGAGGAGCTCTCATAGCTCACATAGCTCATATCTCATGTGTCTGATACCGCATATATATTGCTGATGTTATAGTCGTTTTCGAGTGAATAAGTGAAACAAGTCGTCTTTAGCGTGTGGTAAAGCCAACCGCATCGAACGAGCTTCGAGCGCGCCGCAGTTCCATTTTACGGTATTTGAAACTAGGCGAAGTTGAAACGCACACATTTTCAAGTCTACAAGTTAACATATCAAGAGTTGACTAATGTCTTTAAGCTAATTCGATTGTGCAGTACTAGATTAAAGTGTGTAGAAAGGTTGAACATTTTCAAGATTATAATTAGAAAGATATTGGCATTTTAAGACGGCAGACAAAAGTGATTTTCTCGCCACCTGAGAAGCACTTTTAAAATATATCACATTCTACGCTACGGCTGACACTGGCATTGCAACCGTGTTACTACATATTACTTTTGATAATATAACGCTGCATTCTAACATGGAACAATATAATATGGCAATTCTTTCAACTATTATAACGTAAGTGGAGATGGAAGACTAAAGACTTTAATGCAATTGGGACATATATCGATGGAGTGAATTAACAGCATGGAACTTCGCTAATCGTCTTTCTACAAAAGCGAGCATGTAGTGAACATCCAACTACACTTATGCATCGTTGTCCAACGCTGAATTATATCAAATGGCAGTGGAAACATATTCATACTCCACAAATATGAATATTTCTGCGGAAATAACTGCAATAAACTTCATGGCGAATTACTACCAGAACTTCAGGAACTATCCAGAGAGGCCAGGGTGGACCTGGCTCACACAGAAGAGTTTTGCCAGAAGGATGTCTATCGTATACATGGAGCAGTGCAATTTCCGGAGGAGGAAGCAGTTCGATTCTCCGAGGGCGCTGATTCCAGGTTCGAGGACGGAGCACATCTTTTTGGTGAAATGGAACCATCACCAGTCTTCTTTGGAAGATTTTCCTCTGGAACTTCAATCAACAGATAAGGTAGTCGTGAACGTTTCTTGTTTTATTTGAGCCATTTAGCGATGTCTGAGCAACCATTTTTCCCATATTTTTGTCCTATATATAGTTTGCCCCATTTTCTTGCTGGAGATTTCTGTACTCAGTACACTTCGATGATTTATGCCTTTTTCTACGATTTATTAAGACATTGTTATGTCATTGGCAGATTTAAATAATTTTGGATCAGTTGAGACTGATAATATTTTCTTTCAGTAATTTGCATATTTTTGAAGTCACGATTTGACTGTAAAGTTAATGATTTTCTATGGCAGATTTGAATTAAGACAGCGTGTCACTTTATTAAAGTAATTCTTTTCAGTAAATTACTTTGACCAATTTTCTGTCATCCTCAAGAAAGAAGAATAATTAAAAGATTTTAGAGCGTTAAAATCTATTTCTGTATCGACGATCTTGGAAATACCAGTCGTTATATGAACATGATTGCAACATAGACATTTATCGTCAGTTATCGTCATTACCATTGCATTACAGACAATTTTATGAAATATGAACGTTGATTTTGATTTATTGAATACACTATAGTAATGAACATTTGATAGGAATTTTTCTCAATACTAGATTGGAACAATAATGTTTGCATTCCACAGTCTAATTGTATTCTATTCGACTATTTTGCAGTTTAGATGAACTTTGTTTGAAGATAGTATTTTTATACTACGATACTTAGGAGATATTAATCTCAATTTTGATAGACAAGAAAGGCGTGTATAATCGTATTTGCTATTAAATTTATTTGTGATTGGCAAATTTTTACTTCATATCGATTCATGAATGAAACCCACGAAGGTTAAATAAAATAACAGTTTTGAAACAATTAATGAATATAAGAATTTTTGAAGTGGAACTATGGATGTATAATCGTTAGTTCAGTGGTCATGTAAAAGTCGCTGATGAATAATGCCCTTGAATAATTGAAGGAGGTTCCCACAGTAATATTAATGATGTTGAAGAGATTATAAGTGGAGGTTTTGTGTATGGATTATGGAAGATTTTTATGCCATATATATTGAAATATATGATGAATTCTGGGCCTATTTTATGCATTTTAGTGCGTTTGAAGCGAAGTATTTTCCGCTGAGTTTATTGTCCAGGTCCTTTGAAAATTAATCATGTGAAATTACTGTTAAAATTAACAAGAGTGTTAACTAATTTGAGATAACGATTTTGAATGGAGGTTACCGTCACTAATAATAATAATAATTATTAAAACTTATTAAACCTGGATTTATAACACTTAAATATAACTAACCTTCATTGGTCGATTATGTTAACCTGATTTGAGTAATTATCAACCGGATAAACGTGTGGTTTAATGTATTTCTAAAATAAATAAATAAATATAAATATTGTAAATAAATTATGTAATTATCTTTAATAATAATTGGAAATGAAAGGAATTAAGAGAGGCGTGTATAGATTTTTCAATTGTCATTTGACAATATTATAAACAATTTGTAATTGTTATAAACAATTAATGAGCATTTGTTATAAACATTAAGAGTTTTGTTAATATACTATAAAGAACGCTAATTATACAAGTGGATTATGTAATTAAACAAGTTTTGGGATTATTAGAGTAATCCAGTAACATGTGATTGAAGCATTTAAAAGATTTGCGTGTTAATATTTGAGTTGAGTTGAGGACATTTAAAGCATTTGAAAAAGAGCTAAGCTCTGAGGTTACGAGCATATGCTAGCACTAGCCGCACAGGTGGGCCCGTTTGACGATGTGGGCTTGCGACATAATGTAGGGTGGATCGCAGCTGGCCTGACAACTGTATGTTAGAGGCCAAGGTCGACCACGTAACAGGCTTGCAGTTATAAATAAAGTGTGATGTTTATGAAAGAGGAAAACAATTGCTACGTGTCTTGTCCCAATTCCCTCATCCATTCCAAGTGTATTACTATTATTACGTTCTTTATAAGCAAGTGAAAGTTAAAATTTTGTATGTAACGTCTACCAGTCCTACAGGAGGACATGATTATATTGACAATGGCTTCTGATTGCCAGCCACGTGTATTTTGTTGAGTTTTTGTTAAAGTCATTCCCTTTATGTGAAATAAATTATTGTACAGTTTAAAGTTTCTTGTCTTCGTCAATATCATGGTGGAGGTTATTGTGTGGGCATACTTTAAGTGATCCAGTTGGCAACCCATTCCCGAGATTAATTTGAAGAGGTAAGTAAAGGTAAGTATGAACCCCCGTATATTTTGGTGTGTTCCACAATAATTTTCTCGTTAACTGCTGTGCTCTAATCTCGGTAGTATCTGTCAGTGCCATTTTCATTGATGTAGCTGTGCCGGTGCGTTTGATTATTGGCAATCCGATTGAGGGGGGGCGGATATCTGACAGCCTACTATCCGGATTTACGGGGACAGTAGGATTGGCGACCCTATAACGTGGGGCAGGTTCGACAAAACTGGATTACCAGGTTGAACGCCAGTAGGATTGGCACCGCAATTTCGTGGGGCACGATCATCTCGATTGGCACGATCAGCAAAACATTGGATTACCAAGTTATTGCAGTAGAATTGGCACCGCAATTTTGTGGAGTGCTCGAATAACATTGGATTACCAAGTTATCGATATCAATGGGATTGTGAAGACTCAAATAAAGAGGTTGATTCTTTGTTAGATGTCTTGGCCAATTGTAGAATTTGAGAGTGTGATTATATAGGGATTAAATGTTGTGTTGTATTAGGAAAATTACACTCAGAAAAGATCAGATCTTATACAACTTGAGAGAGGTTAAATAGGCTGGAAACTTAGAAAAATCGCCTATGATCTGGAATCTTATTTTATTTGACCGGCTTATGACATGTTTCGTCATATTAAAGATAAAATTAAACTATTTGGATTGTAAATGTAAATTATTTGTGTTAGGATATTCTAAAATGAACCAAAGAAATTTGAACATGTGCTTGAGTTTATTTCAACATGAAGTGTCTACGAAGGTTAATTATAAGGTAATTATAAGTTAGATTTAAGACAGAAAATTGCTCAAATTTATATATGGTGAAAGATGTTGCTCAGATGTTGTTATTTTGCTCTGTTTGATGTATGTCCCTAAAGCAGTCTATTTTTGAATAATATTGAAATGGCAGATGAGAGTCTGAGAATTATGTTGGAGGAGATGTCTGCTAATTTGAAAGCTAGCATGAATAGCAGTATGAAGCAGATGATGGAGGAGAATTCTAGTAACATGTCTGTTAGGCTGGATGAAAGCATGAAGGAGATGGAAGCTAGGAATACTAGTAGAATGGAGGAGAATATGAAAGTTCTTCAGACCAGTTCTGCAAACTTAGAAAATGATATGTCGCGTTTACAGATCAGTACCCAGGGAATCGAGAATGCTGTAAGTGACATTCATAAAGATGTTTCTGATATTAAGACTGATGTTTCTAAGGTACAGAAAGATCTTACTATGTTGAATCTTGATGTTGCTAATGTTCGGGGTGATATTTCATGTGCTAGAGCTGAAGTAATTGTTGTTAGGAACGATGTTGCTACAGTACAAGATAAAGTTGAAGAGGTTCAAAGAGAGATTATAAATGTCCGAACCGATGTGTCAAATGTTCAAGTAGACATTAATAACATTCATTCAGATGTAAATGAGATACAAAGCGACATAACTAAGATACAAGTAGAAGTTAACACTGTTTTTGTAGATATTGCTAAAGTTCAAACTGATGTTAATAAAGTACGAGAAGAAATTGAAACTTCAAAAACACTTTGTACTCGTAACATTAGTGCATTAACAACTAGGTTAGTTGACGAGTCTGTCAGGACAACAGCTTCTTTAGCAGGATTAAAGTATGATGTAGAGGTCATGAGAACCCAAGTATTAGATCATAATCGATTACTTAAAGAAGATATCGAAGTAGATATTGCGTAAATGTTAACTGCAAATGTAACGGTGTGGAAAGATGAATGGAATAGGTCAAGTGGGGAACATGTAACTCTGATTCAGGAACGAATTGAAAGAAAACTTGCCAGTACACAAGTAGACATTAATAATGAGGTAGTGCAAATTAGGAAAGATTTGAGTATAAAGATGGACTCGCTATCCGAAAAGCAGGTAGAGGATAGAACGCAAATAGGTCAGGACGTGCAAACATTAAGGGAACAAATTCATAAGGTTGTCTCTGATGTTAATGAAACCACGAGCAAACTTCAGAATTTGAAACTAGGAGAAGCCAGCATGATGGAGACATATAAATAAGAGTTAATCAGGAAAGTCATTACGGAAATCACGGATAAGGATCCAGAAGGCTTGACTGGTGACGATGATAGGAATTACGTCAGACGATGTAACCTCGCTACAGAAGAAAGAGATATTAGTCCTGAGGAACGTATATCCAGATTCCGGGAAGAAGAAGAGGATAGGAATATTGAACCTGAATGGAAATATCGTGATAGTGGGAGGAATTACATGGATTCATATCCGAGAAATGTGACCGTCATCCGGAACTTCGAGGACAAACCTCAAAAATTTAGCAATACTGATAGTCTAACACCGATAGAATATATCAGGAACCTGAAAGACTATTTCATTGAAGCTCACATTCCCAGAGAAAGAGAGATGAGGATAGTGGAGAGATTTCTAGCTGGAGGACCCCTTGAATGGTTCAGAGCATTCCGCTATACGTTCAGTAATTTTGACGAATTCGCAGAGGCACTGATAAAACGATTCTGGTCCATCGAAGCGCAGAATTCACTAAGAGCTGAGGTATACTCAAGGAAGTATTCAGGTACTCTTCCAACACGGTACGCTGATTTCTTCACGAGCCAGTTATCACGCTTGAGATTTTTGCAACCCCCATTGTCAACAGAGCAGTTGATAGATGCGATTTCTCGTATGCTGCCTGTGGAGGTGAGAAGACTCATCATATCGTCAAACATCAGGGATTTGACCAGTATGGACGAATTGTTAAGAAGGCTTGACTACACGAGTCCAATGCCAAATGTGGTACAAAAAGGTCAGAGGCACGAATTCAAAGACATCAATACTGTCTATATGGATCAAGTTCAGCAAACTGACAAGCCTGATGAAGAAAAAACTGAAAATGTAGGTCTTCACAGGAACCATCACTTTCGCAACCACAGATCGCAAGGTTACCGTCCATATCAGCAAAGAAGAGGCTGGAATAATAATAGAGGAAACTACAACAACGGAAGAGGTAGATACTACAATAACCAGGGCTACAATAGAAATTACAATAGAAATTAACAGAATCAAAATCAGAATTCTCAAGGTCAGGTTATGACACCCGACAAATATCAGGAAAGAGAGAAAGAAAGTCAGCAGTATCTTAAGGAATTACGGGAGAAGGAAGCTGAAAACCAAAAGAAAAGACAGGATGAAGTGATCGATCCTGGTCCTTCTACAAGCCAGCAGAACTTTGAGATTGGTAACACAAAAAAAAACGCCGATTTCTCAACGACAGTGAGAAACCATGAATACATTGCCACACCACACCTAATTACCATTAACGAAATTTATGAAGTTACTGATGAGGATTTATTAGAAGAGAGGGGAATCGTCAAAGATGAAAGACCATGTGCATTACCTATTATTTCTGTACTGATAGATGGCCAACAGTACAAAGCTCTTATGGATACAGGCGCAATAATTTCTATCATTTCTGATGAATGCTATCAAAGTCTGTTAAAAGGAGAAAACATGACCGTTTTACCTGTTTCTACCGTCAAAGTGAGAGGAATTTTCCAAGACAAGGCAGTGAAATGCAAGATCCAAGTGTTGTTGAACTTTGAAATTAATGGAAGGAATTATGAACAGATCTTTATTGTAGTGAACAAGATCCATTTCGATATTGTGCTAGGAATCGATTTTATATCGAAAGTTGGAGCCATTATTGACATGAAGAATAGGATTATTAGCTTTAATGATGGGTACATGATCACAGAAGAGATAGAAGAACAGGACGTGAAAAACAGTCTGGAGATAGACCTTAGGGAAGAAATTTTAAATACTATTATCAATGAAGTGGAAAATCTAACAGAAATACCCAGTAGAAAAACTGAAGGATTTGAAGAAATTCAGGGGGAATTTGAGGATTTGATAAAGGAATTCCAAGATATTTTTGATGAGAAGCCTGGATTGATTGAAGACTATAAGTACAAGATAAGGCTGACCGATGAAACCCCTTACCAAAAGAGAATATACCCCATACCTGAGAAATACTATCAAGAAGTACGAGGGTTGATCAGAAAAATGGAGGTAGACGGGATTATTAAAAAACAGGCGTCGTCTTACATAAACCCCATCACTCTAGTGAAGAAAAGTAATGGTCAGATACGTCTTTGTCTTGATGCTCGGACCATCAACTTGAAGATTCTTCCAGAAAATGACCGACCACCTAAGATCAGAGATCTGTTTCGAAAGTTCAAAGGGAGAGCATGTTTCAGTGTTCTTGACTTGACATCTTCGTTTTACCAAGTTCAACTAGAAGAAGAAAGTATGCAGTACACGGGATTCTTATTTGACCAGACGTCATGGGTCTTTGTGAGAATGCCTTTTGGAATGGTCAACAGTGGACCAGCACTTATTCGAGCACTTGATAGTAAGCTCACTGACGAAGTAAAGGAAAATGTAATCTGCTACATTGACGATTTAATTGTATCTTCACCCAATGCCGCAGAACATTTAGTGCATTTGAGAAAGTTGTTTGAAAATTTAAGGGAGGCCAATATCAAGGTCAATTTTGGAAAATGTCAATTCTTGAAGAAGGAAATCAACTACTTGGGGCATACGATTGATAAAGATGGATATCATCCAAACATGCAGAAAGTAGATGCAATCACAAGGTTCCCAAAGCCAAATAAGGTGAAACAAGTCAGAGAATTTGTAGGCGCATGCCAATTTATCAGCAGTCACTGTCCGAGATACTCTAAAAATTATGGCTCCTCTGTATGACTTACTCAAGAAGAATAACAGATGGAAATGGAGTACCGCAGCAGACGAGGCTTTTGAGAAAGCAAAGGAGATGCTCAGAAACAACGTTAAACTGGAGTACCCAGACTTTGAGAAGGTGTTCTATATAGAGTCTGATGCATCAAGAATAGGCATTAGTGCAGTCTTATACCAAAAAGACGAGGCAGGCAACAAGCACTACATTGCGTTCACTAGTCGAAAGTTAAGGAAACACGAGGAAAACTACTTTACGACAGAACTAGAAGCGTTAGCTTTTGTAACAGCTTTGCAAGCCTGGAAAAAAATGTTGCTGGGACACAAGGTTATCATTATTACAGATCACAAAGCACTTCAGTTTATGCTGCAAACTGACATGTCTAGTGATAGATTGACACGTTGGGCTTTGTTCACCCAACAGTTTAACGCCACTATAGTCCATCAGCCTGAGAAAGATAACTTACTGGCTGATGCTTTATCACGTAACCCTATCAAAAATGTGCAGATACACCATGTACAATTGGAGCAGCAAGATCAAGAGACCGTTAGGAGGTTAGCCCGAATCGGTGTGTCACAGAAGAGACACGCTCCAATCAGGAAAATGTACAGGTTCCTTAAGGGTTACATGGACAATACTGATGTTGACTATGCAGCTACACAGAGAGAATCACGACACTTTGTCTTGAGTGGAGACATCGTATGTAAGTATGCTGACTCTGCGCATACAAAGCTCCGAATAGTCGTGCCACCTAAACTTGTTGTCAATTTAGTGTGGGTAGCTCATCACGCAACTGGACATGCAGGTTTAGATAAAACTCTTGACACTCTTAAAGAGAGGTTTATTTGGACTAACATGCGTTCCAGCATTGCTAATGTCATTCGTTCATGTGATAAATGTCAAAGAGCAAAGTATGCTTCCGCTCTATTAAAAGGAAAACCTAAGGCTATGATTCCCTCTAAACCAAATGAACTCATGGCGACAGACATATTTGGTCCTTGTCCGAAGGGATACCAGGGTAATCAGTATCTGTTGGTTACCGTGGATGTCTTCACGAAATTTGTAACAATGAGTCCCATGCAAAAAGCTAACACGAGGAATGTTTTAAGCAGACTGGAACATGCTGTATTTCCAAAAGCTGGTAAACCAGAATATCTACTGTCGGATCATGGAGCTCAGTTTACATCCTTAGAATTTGCTGCAGATATGGAAAGGCTTGGTATTAAGCACTTATTTTCAAGCGTGCGCTATCCGGAATCGAATTCTTCAGAAAGATATATGGCTGAATTTTCGAAATTTTGTCGAATTTTCTGTCCGAATGATCACTCTGGTTGGGTGAGATTTGTACCCCTTATTGAGGAATGTCTGAATTCTACAGTGCAGGAGAGCACAGGAGAAGTGCCAATGAGACTTCATCTAGGAAGAAACCCAGAAAGGCCGTGGGATAATCTTTTTAACCACATTCCTAGAGATCCCGACCTAGGAAGGCAGCAGAGAATTGACAGAGCGAAGGAACAACTCCAGAAAGCAGCAGAGAAACGATTGAAAAGAGTTGCTGGAAAACGTTTTGGTGCGCCCTTAGAAATTGGAAATCTGGTATTACTACGCAGACCTGTCAAGGCTGATGTGAGTAAGAAGATCTATCCCAAATTTGGAATAGTGTTCATGGGTCCGTTCAGAATTACGAATGCTTATGGCAACAACTGTTATGAACTCTACGATGATGAGAATAATGTTGTATATGGCAAGTTCAACGCTGGAAACTTGAAGAAATACTATCCAAGAGTAAGCCAATGATAATTCAATTTCGTGTTCAAGTGAATTGATATACTTATAACACAGAGTTTAAAAACAATTTGCAACTGTTTTTAAAACGTGGTGAAGGGAGAATGCCCCCGTAAATTGAATTATATTGAGACCACGGTGGCTGTATTGGAAAATATGAAGAAAGTTATGGCTGTCATAGTTGTGGCGTGGATATTCATGACGTAGGCACGGATGACGCAGACTTCACGCAAGTAGGCTGCTTGAGCTGAGATTCTTGGTGACGTCATGATGTTGTTCGAGAAAGATCTGAGATTTACGACGCAGTCGCAGGGAAACATGGAATTGTGCTGAGGAAGAAGTTACGCGATTGGAGGAGAGACTCGAACCAATGAACGATAGTTAGGAGGGAGACGGAGATTACTGAAACTATCATATTTAATTACTTTTGGAATGCAGAATTGTGGAAATCTATTTTCAGTTATGGCATTGATTTGGAATTTTGAAGAAATTATTTTTGAGTTTTTGAAATTTGAAAATCCGTCAAGTATAGCCAAAGTTAGAAATTCGAGCGATGACGGAGAAACGAGCTATGGAAGGGATGGATACGCCCCTTAAGAAGTTGATAAAAGGTCTTGCATAGCAGAGAGGAGCTCTCATAGCTCACATAGCTCATATCTCATGTGTCTGATACCGCATATATATTGCTGATGTTATAGTCGTTTTCGAGTGAATAAGTGAAACAAGTCGTCTTTAGCGTGTGGTAAAGCCAACCGCATCGAACGAGCTTCGAGCGCGCCGCAGTTCCATTTTACGGTATTTGAAACTAGGCGAAGTTGAAACGCACACATTTTCAAGTCTACAAGTTAACATATCAAGAGTTGACTAATGTCTTTAAGCTAATTCGATTGTGCAGTACTAGATTAAAGTGTGTAGAAAGGTTGAACATTTTCAAGATTATAATTAGAAAGATATTGGCATTTTAAGACGGCAGACAAAAGTGATTTTCTCGCCACCTGAGAAGCACTTTTAAAATATATCACATTCTACGCTACGGCTGACACTGGCATTGCAACCGTGTTACTACATATTACTTTTGATAATATAACGCTGCATTCTAACATGGAACAATATAATATGGCAATTCTTTCAACTATTATAACGTAAGTGGAGATGGAAGACTAAAGACTTTAATGCAATTGGGACATATATCGATGGAGTGAATTAACAGCATGGAACTTCGCTAATCGTCTTTCTACAAAAGCGAGCATGTAGTGAACATCCAACTACACTCATGCATCGTTGTCCAACGCTGAATTATATCAAATGGCAGTGGAAACATATTCATACTCCACAAATATGAATATTTCTGCGGAAATAACTGCAATAAACTTCATGGCGAATTACTACCAGAACTTCAGGAACTATCCAGAGAGGCCAGGGTGGACCTGGCTCACACAGAAGAGTTTTGCCAGAAGGATGTCTATCGTATACATGGAGCAGTGCAATTTCCGGAGGAGGAAGCAGTTCGATTCTCCGAGGGCGCTGATTCCAGGTTCGAGGACGGAGCACATCTTTTTGGTGAAATGGAACCATCACCAGTCTTCTTTGGAAGATTTTCCTCTGGAACTTCAATCAACAGATAAGGTAGTCGTGAACGTTTCTTGTTTTATTTGAGCCATTTAGCGATGTCTGAGCAACCATTTTTCCCATATTTTTGTCCTATATATAGTTTGCCCCATTTTCTTGCTGGAGATTTCTGTACTCAGTACACTTCGATGATTTATGCCTTTTTCTACGATTTATTAAGACATTGTTATGTCATTGGCAGATTTAAATAATTTTGGATCAGTTGAGACTGATAATATTTTCTTTCAGTAATTTGCATATTTTTGAAGTCACGATTTGACTGTAAAGTTAATGATTTTCTATGGCAGATTTGAATTAAGACAGCGTGTCACTTTATTAAAGTAATTCTTTTCAGTAAATTACTTTGACCAATTTTCTGTCATCCTCAAGAAAGAAGAATAATTAAAAGATTTTAGAGCGTTAAAATCTATTTCTGTATCGACGATCTTGGAAATACCAGTCGTTATATGAACATGATTGCAACATAGACATTTATCGTCAGTTATCGTCATTACCATTGCATTACAGACAATTTTATGAAATATGAACGTTGATTTTGATTTATTGAATACACTATAGTAATGAACATTTGATAGGAATTTTTCTCAATACTAGATTGGAACAATAATGTTTGCATTCCACAGTCTAATTGTATTCTATTCGACTATTTTGCAGTTTAGATGAACTTTGTTTGAAGATAGTATTTTTATACTACGATACTTAGGAGATATTAATCTCAATTTTGATAGACAAGAAAGGCGTGTATAATCGTATTTGCTATTAAATTTATTTGTGATTGGCAAATTTTTACTTCATATCGATTCATGAATGAAACCCACGAAGGTTAAATAAAATAACAGTTTTGAAACAATTAATGAATATAAGAATTTTTGAAGTGGAACTATGGATGTATAATCGTTAGTTCAGTGGTCATGTAAAAGTCGCTGATGAATAATGCCCTTGAATAATTGAAGGAGGTTCCCACAGTAATATTAATGATGTTGAAGAGATTATAAGTGGAGGTTTTGTGTATGGATTATGGAAGATTTTTATGCCATATATATTGAAATATATGATGAATTCTGGGCCTATTTTATGCATTTTAGTGCGTTTGAAGCGAAGTATTTTCCGCTGAGTTTATTGTCCAGGTCCTTTGAAAATTAATCATGTGAAATTACTGTTAAAATTAACAAGAGTGTTAACTAATTTGAGATAACGATTTTGAATGGAGGTTACCGTCACTAATAATAATAATAATTATTAAAACTTATTAAACCTGGATTTATAACACTTAAATATAACTAACCTTCATTGGTCGATTATGTTAACCTGATTTGAGTAATTATCAACCGGATAAACGTGTGGTTTAATGTATTTCTAAAATAAATAAATAAATATAAATATTGTAAATAAATTATGTAATTATCTTTAATAATAATTGGAAATGAAAGGAATTAAGAGAGGCGTGTATAGATTTTTCAATTGTCATTTGACAATATTATAAACAATTTGTAATTGTTATAAACAATTAATGAGCATTTGTTATAAACATTAAGAGTTTTGTTAATATACTATAAAGAACGCTAATTATACAAGTGGATTATGTAATTAAACAAGTTTTGGGATTATTAGAGTAATCCAGTAACATGTGATTGAAGCATTTAAAAGATTTGCGTGTTAATATTTGAGTTGAGTTGAGGACATTTAAAGCATTTGAAAAAGAGCTAAGCTCTGAGGTTACGAGCATATGCTAGCACTAGCCGCACAGGTGGGCCCGTTTGACGATGTGGGCTTGCGACATAATGTAGGGTGGATCGCAGCTGGCCTGACAACTGTATGTTAGAGGCCAAGGTCGACCACGTAACAGGCTTGCAGTTATAAATAAAGTGTGATGTTTATGAAAGAGGAAAACAATTGCTACGTGTCTTGTCCCAATTCCCTCATCCATTCCAAGTGTATTACTATTATTACGTTCTTTATAAGCAAGTGAAAGTTAAAATTTTGTATGTAACGTCTACCAGTCCTACAGGAGGACATGATTATATTGACAATGGCTTCTGATTGCCAGCCACGTGTATTTTGTTGAGTTTTTGTTAAAGTCATTCCCTTTATGTGAAATAAATTATTGTACAGTTTAAAGTTTCTTGTCTTCGTCAATATCATGGTGGAGGTTATTGTGTGGGCATACTTTAAGTGATCCAGTTGGCAACCCATTCCCGAGATTAATTTGAAGAGGTAAGTAAAGGTAAGTATGAACCCCCGTATATTTTGGTGTGTTCCACAATAATTTTCTCGTTAACTGCTGTGCTCTAATCTCGGTAGTATCTGTCAGTGCCATTTTCATTGATGTAGCTGTGCCGGTGCGTTTGATTATTGGCAATCCGATTGAGGGGGGGCGGATATCTGACAGCCTACTATCCGGATTTACGGGGACAGTACCTTCTGTAAAGCCACGGCCGCATCCTTCCCTCTTCCTAGCCTATCCATTCCCCAGTCGTCCATCCCTTCCCATCCCTCATGAGGCCCCTGTTCGCTTTGCAGGTGAGGCCGCCTGGGCGAAGTGCTGATCATACCTCCCCAGTTGTATCCATCCCAACCAGATGTTCCAAACTCCAGGACACTGCCCATAGAGGTGGTAGTGGTGAGTTCCCTCGCTGAGAACCGTGGGCACTTCCAACCTAGAGGGTAAATTGACTAAATAAAACAAACAAAAATTATAATAAACTCACGAATATTTCAAAAATTCGAAAAATGCACTATAAAATGGAGAAAATGAACTGAGACAAGAATATACACCCCTTCCCCTTTCTACCCCGCCACAGCTGACCTTGATAAACAGAGCAGGTAACATTCTATTTAGGCCAGTCAAAAGTGACAATAAATTCGCAAAACATGATGTATCTCTGATTTTTAGTATGTTGTTTGGACCCATTAGGGCTATGTATACCTAAGTTTGCAACTCTCAAAAAGTTGTGGAAAAATGTTTACACACCAAAAACCACGACATTTTTGGTCTTGTTTCACATTCTGCTCTATATCTCCTAATCCATACATTTTTCGTCGAAAGCTATTCTATACGTTTGTTAAGAGCATTAAATATGTGGCAATTTATGCCCAACTGGAGCTCTGTAGGTCACTTAGTTACTGAATTACGACACTTTGAAAATAGGCCAGATTTTCCAAAAATTGAAAATTTTAGATTTAGACAATTTTTGGACCGAAACTGCGTCGAAACCGTTGATCCTACAAGTAGAACTTGCAGAATATAATTTGTAGGCCATTTAATTGGCTTTTAATTAAGTGCAGAGCGGGGTCTGTATTGAGTCCGTTAGAGGAGGTATTCCGGGTACCATCCGCCGAAGAGATGGCACTTCGAAAGACCCCGTCCTTGGAACCCAGACTTCTGAGGATCGGGTGCATTTCTTTGTAGGCTTGCTCAGCACGAGAGGCTTGATCCAGGGGATCTGGGTCATTGGGCACGGAAACAGTCATAGACGCCCAAAGAAATACATCCGAAAAATACCAAAGCTAGCAATAAAAAGAGATCCAGTCTTAAGTTAGATTCGTGCATGATTTATTCAAGTAAGACCCCTATTCATTTCCGAGGGTCGAATTCAGCTAATCCGCTAATCTAAATACAATCATGAGTCGTCCCTAGTTTTACGTTAATGACCCCCGCGAAATCCTAGTTACATGAAAAGAATAGCAATGCAAGCTAGGCGCGTAGTACATGAATAATTAACGTGTAGCAAATTTACAAATAAATGACTCGGCAGAATTTACATTTAACAGCTAGCAAGTACAATCCCTAGGTTAGGATGGTACCACGTCCATGTTTATCTAATGCCTATGTGAACGAAAGTATTACGACGAGACGTGTCGTAAACAAATGCTTATTACCGAAGCTAATGATGGTTTGACCACTGACTATCAAAAAAACCATTGCATAAACACTCTTATGTCTAATAAGGAAACAATGGGATAAATACACTTGGAAATAAAGTAAGCACTCTTATGCTAGCCTACCTTCGTGAATTGACATACTGTTTGTAGTCAATCGTCATCTCAGGCATGTAAGTTAGGTTGGCAAAGCGCAATTACAATTGCGTCTTACAAGCTTTAGAACATGCGGGCCGCAAGTTACTGACTATCGGTCCCGGAGATCCAGTGTCGTCGATACAAGTAGTGTCAGCTCATTTAATGTCATCTCCCACATGGAAATGGATTGAAGGCACGGTGTCGCTAACAACAAGCAAATGGTTGCAAAATTATAGCTGTAAATTGTTTATAATAGTTAATTAATCCGTTGGTTTAGGATAATTATGCTCCTGATTTATGTCGTAGGTTTAAATGTGGTTTAGTTAGTTGTATTAATGACACCAGTCGTAGGCTGCAATAGGTGATCTCACTGGAGATTCACTCAAATACTTTGACTTCAACAAGTCATACAATAACACAGGTTAGCGCGTCTTACACCAATTGCGTGCGGTGCATCGGTCGTCTTAGCCTCTGCTTAAGATCGCCGGAATAAACCAAGGGTAAGGCGGACATTCATTCCGTCCTGCCAAATACCAAATAATGTCTTCACGGACACAACAATTACACTAGCTAGCCTAATTTATACAAAGCTGGGTCAATTAACATGATATTTTAAACCTTTCTACAACACGCCAGATGAAGCAACGTCATCGGCTCAAACATTTAACGAATTCGCATAAGCGTGCGTTCCGTTACTCATAATAATAGCAGGTGTTGACAGCTCCAAACGCTGCTCTCAAAGCAAGGTTATTAATACCTGTGCCCTTCAAAATTCCTAGGCTTGTGACATAAGTTAGCACACAAAACAAAGTCAATAAAAGGTCGTCTCTCTCTTGTTTCTCGGGTAAACCGGTTATCAGCTGTGCGCGCGAGCAAGTCTCATCGCTTCGCGTGCAGCTTTTAGCATAGCAAAGAATAGTGCTTTTAAAATTATCGTTTATAATCTTGTAGGAGCACGAATTAAAGTCCTGTAGTGCTCTACAGATTATCTAACAATGTCTCATCACTTCCCTAATAGTGTTTCCTGGGATTACATTCCCTTCAAATGATATAATGTAGCATAATGTTCAAAGAGTAGAAATTGTGAGACATAACGCTTGTTCATTCTAAGTGCACTGATATCCGAAGATATGTCACTCCTTCAATGTACATGTAGGATTTGATAACTGTGGTTTGGCATTCTCCACGACAAAATTAAACATCTCACCTCTGCTGTGATGTTTTAAAATGATACGAGATCAGTTAGCTCCGCAGCCTAACAGTATATGAGTTCGTTCCTCTCGAACTTCACGTGGTAAATAGTACTCAAAAAATTATAAATAAATAGTACAAAAACGTTTCAGTAACGGTCGACTGAAAACGATACGGGAATAAGCTCTCAAATTAAATAAGAGACCTGACTGTGGGGTGTCCCCTAACTTTCACAGAAGTCTACATCTCCTGTAGTTAAAGATGTCATTTACTTTGACATAAAATACTCTGAAATACATGAAAATTGCACCGGCCGTATAGTACACGGACTTGTGGTGTCTAACAGAAATATTGTCCCAGTACTAAAGAAAGAAAATACACACATTTCCTACCTAAGTGGTCAAATATCGTTGCGTTTCGGCTCAACTACTACTATCTCAACCTGGACAAACTTCGTACAATGTTTACATGACTCACGGTTACTTTATGTGGTAGATCACCTTCCAGAACTCCCATTGGAAGGGGTTAAATGCTTCCAAGGTTCCAAGCATTTTTATAATGGGTAAGGCTATGGATTTAAGCCTGTCCTCGTGGTCCTCTGTTAGCAAACCGTACATGGTTTGTACGTAGTAGTGTCGGCTGGAAAATCCCATGGTGTTGGCGTATTTCGTTGGTGTTACCCTCACATGGTAGATTACACCTTCATGATGATCTCACATTATAGTTGCAGAAATATAAGCACGTGGTGCGTAATGGTAATCATCGTGGTCAAAAAATATTCACTGATTCTAATACAGAATAGGATAAAAATGCTCACTGGCTCTAATATTTGCAGGTTATTCAAATGCTCTGCTTTACCTGCCACAGATTCTACGTTACCAGCACGTGGTAAATCACTCACAGATTTTACAAAGTCGAAATCACTAAGAATCTGGATAATCACTGTCGCGTACAAGCGATAATTAGGTTTATCATAATTCAATTTTACATTAGCACTCACTGGGTTACACGACGTTGTCGTCAAATTAAGATTTCACGTTTTAGGAAAATGTTACCCTCGTCTGCCTTCAGACGGTCCTCGTGGTTAGTGAAAATTGAGATATTCACACAATCAAATTTATACTTTCACTATTACGTCGCGCTGGCTTCACTAAGCCTGAACTATTACTGTCCGTTGCTTAAATTATATAAATCAGCTCGATGGCTGCAGATTATTGTCTTCCCAAATGTGGGGTCTTCGTACGCCTTCGTCTATTAGTCGGACAATCGACACAATGCGTCCAGCCTCAGCGGACTATCAAAACGGTGTGGTTCGTGCATAGCACGGCTTCCTGATTCCAAGGAAGTAGTCTAGTCAAAACAGTGACTACTTTCATAAGCCCCCGCATGTCTGCGGTGAAAAATACCTTTACCTAAAATAGATTTGCCATCTCCAAAAGGCATAGAAAAATGGCAAATCAAGCAGAATTAAATATTTCAAGCTCCTGAGATATGTGGCATAAAAATAGTGAGTAATATATCTCTAGGAGGAAAATAAGCTGTCCTCTCCGAAGTCAAAATAATGAATTGTTCATGAGGAAGCTTTAGGGTGTGTTCTGTAGAACTGAGCATGTAAAGTAAAAATGTTCTCAAATAAATATTTGATGCATGAGCCGGGGCGGGCTCAGTATGCCTAGTAGATATCTCCAAATCTCAAAACAAATCATATGATGTAAAATCGCATTTTTCCAGAAATGTTCCATAACATTTCCTATCCTTTTTTTGTAACGAAAAAGAAGGCATATAATCATTTAAACAAACGGTGAAATGGATTTTCATATAATAATAATATAATATAATAATATATATTAATTGCTTGGCTTTCGCTGATGATTTTGCGATACTTTCAGAGAACCTAGAAGAAGCGGCCATACAGATCAACCTCTTAGAAAAGATCGCTAGCAAGACAGGACTTAGGATCTCGAAAGAGAAGACCAAGTTCATGATGAATGACAAACATGGACCACAATTCCTTGAAACAGAGATTGGACGGATTCAGAGGGTGAAAAAGTTCAAATACCTCGGTGAAACCATACAAGAGAACGGCCTAGAGAAAGCTGCTGTAGAAGATCGTATCTCAAAAATGGAAAGAGCTTATGGACTAACTAAAACATCTACAACAAGAAATGCATCTCATGGAATGCCAAACTAAAACATTGCAACACGGTAGTAAAAACAGAATGCCTGTATGCCAGCGAATGCCTCTCGATGAATTACAAGTTGGAGAAGCTAGAGATCCTAGAAAGAAGAATACTACGGAAAATCATGGGCTCAGTCCAGACTGAAACCGGCTGGAAACTTCGGAGCAACAATGAAGTCTATAAAAATGTGGAGAGAATCTCAGAGACCATGAAGAAGAGGAGGTTATCGTTTCTCGGACACTTGTACAGAATGGACAAAACTAGACTAACCAAACAGTTATTCGACTACCTGTGGAACAAGAAGACAACAACGGCATGGATTAAGAAGTTCGAAAAGATCTCGAAAATTCCAACATCCAGGAAGTTCAGATGTCAAACAGGGAAACATTTCGGTACATAATTCAAAATTTGGAAGGGTTTCACGTCACATGAACCACAAAGAAGGGAAGAGCCTGGACGGATGAGCAGAAGAAACAGCATAGCGCCCATATGAAGGAGTACTGGAGGAAGAGGAAACTTCAGGCAAAGAAAAAATGAAATTGTAGCGTGATCCGAAGTGGTCAATTCGCAAATAAAAAATATATATATAATAATAAAATAAACATAAGAAATCAAAAGTAGAGTAACTTAACCAATCAGTCAATCAAATTAGACACACAGTCAAACCCGTCGCCTTGTTTTTGATGGCCCTGGGCCGTCACTTTCGTTGCTCTCTTCAATAGGTAGGTCTTCCACTATTGGTGGCTCGTCGTCTTCGTCCCCTGTACGTAGGTACTCCAGTATTGGTGGATCGTCAAGGTTGTCTTGAGGCTCGTCGTCGTCGTCCTCTTCAATGATGATAAGGGCAGAGTTCTGGCACGTTTCCCCAGAGCAGGTAGCACACATCACAGAACATCTGAGCCCTGCTTTCAGGCAAGTGCAGCCACCTCTGCACCCCTTCTTGCATTTGCAAGAGAGGAGTTTTAGGAGCTTTGCGGGGGCAGGAGTTTGCCAACTGGTAATGGGGATGAGCCCAGCCGAGGTCAATTCGCAAGCCCAGTCGGTGGCCTCTTTCTCCACCCCCAACCAATTTTGCACCTGGTGGTATGTGCGGCCGCTGTGGCTGGGGGCAAACGGGCCAGATTCGCTTTGTCGTTGGCTGCTGTCTTCACAAAAGTACGGAAGCGTACATCGCTGAGGGTGTATGTCGTTTGGTCTCCTCCATATAGGGCAACTAGGCACTGCTGCGTGGCTTCGGTGGCGTAGTCGGTAGCATGCTGAACTGCTATGCCCAAGATAGCGGGTTCAAACACGGTCGAAGTCGTCGGATTTTTTAAGAGCGTTAAAAATCCTTCAGTAAGCCTTCCTTCGGAGGGGAAGTAAAGCCGCCGGTCCTATATCATAGATTTATGGCATGTAAAAGATCCTTTCACAGACTAAACTTGTGTAAAGCAAAATTTGTTAGGTTAGATTTCGTCAGAACGCTCTATCAAAGTTCCAACGTTCACCGCTAGGTATCATTGATATTTGGTGGCGAAAGTTGGAACTACTTGAAATTGAACGGAACTTGTAGCTCACCCTTTAGGGTGTCCGCTGGAAGCAGCTACAGACTCAGGCGAGCCGAACATGTCCTCGGACACTCCCGGCACTAAAAGCCATACGATAAATAAATAAATAAATAAATAAATAAATAAATAAATAAATAACCGACTGCTGCGACTTGTTGGTTTGTGGCATCTGTCTGGGGGGAAACTCTTGCTTGGTCCACTATGGCTTGATTTTGTCTGAAGTGGCCCCACATCTTCATCTTCCCCTGCCAAAAGAGGGCAGAAGTGGTGTCGCACCCAGTAAATGCGTGGATGAAAAGTTCAAATCCAGGTGGTAGCTCCACTTCCCCTTGGTTGAATGAGCTGGTGGAGAATTGGACGCCACCCGCCTCACCTCTGCCACTCTTCTGGAAGTATAGGTTCGTTTTAGTAGATCCTAGACCGCAGAGGAGCACAAGCAAATCCACATCCTCTCCAAAGATGATGACGTGGTCATTGGAGGTACTTTCTTGCAGAGCAGTCACAACGATATCGCGGTCTGCGTCTGCTTTTGTTATTTTTGTCTCAATCCCCCCGAGAGCAAAAAAGAACAGAGATGCTGAATAAGACGAACCTTGTTTTTGTCATTCGAGAGCATCTTCTCTTGGGGGACTGTGATGATCGATGCGTCAAACACATTTTCCGCTGATGCTGCAGAATACCGTCGTGATCGCTCTGCAAATTTGGTGCTCTTTTGGGTGCCATCCTCAGGATACCCGTCGAGGACTACACACACATATCTCCCAAAGTGGTTAAATATGTAGTTTAAGTAGCTTGCTGTGCTAGCCCGTACCGAAACATTCCGATGCCACACGACTTCATGGAGGAAGTATCCTTCATCGACGACAGCAAATGTTTTTGCCTGCACACTGACGTTCTCTGTGGCTTGAGTGAAGGCAGCGTAAAAAGCTGATTTTGTGCCTTTTCGCATCCCTTCGTCAGAAAATAGGGCCATTGGAAATGGAGCGAGCTCATATGTGAAGTGGGCCTTCAACTGTAGGTCTGACTGTTTCATGATACACATGCGCTGGAAGATGGTGAGTGGCTCGACATCGACTCTCTTCTTGTGGATCTTGATAGAGGTGGTAGGTGATGCCAAAGAGATGACTTTTTCTTTCACCCCTTACAGTCCTTCTTCTCGGGCAGTGTGGCAATTTATGTGGGGGCCACCTACAGTGCCACTGCTGATGGATACGAGTTTATCTATCGATGGGAACGGTGGACGGTTATTGAACCAAGCTTTCACTTTTTCACGTCAGAGGTATCTCGTGCAATTTGCGTAGGTCGCATATCGACATGCTGTTCATTTGTTGTGGGGGAAATATCCCAATACCCTTCTGCCTCTTCACATATATTCAGCATTTGTAGAGATACCTCAGCCATGGGTTAGGCCACCCTGGCTCTTCATTGAACGCATCAATACCTGTTCAATTGTCAAATCAGTCCACAGATCCGATCAAAATTTGTCGGATCTGCGGATGGTGAAACATCCTTTCGTGAACAATTGAAATTCGGTTGGGTCCATCTGGTCTTGCAGAGTGTTCATTTCTTGTAAATATAAACGAGCACTTTTCGCATAGAAGAAGTGTCCAGACGAGTGAAAGAATGGGAGCATTTGGCTGATTATTTGCAGGTGAAGGTTCCAATCTCCCATCCTTTCGGCTTGAATGAATTGCCTCACGAGTAAGGTCATTCCATAGTAGAGTACCCAAAGTTTTGCGGTCGGGCCTCTTCTTCAAGTTTTTCAAGGGCGCTTTTGAATTTGGCAGTTACACTTTGTACATTTTCAATGTCTTCTGCAAACAGTATTTGTGACCTTTCAGTGCCAAGCAAGAGCCTCTCTGTCTCACGGGAGGTCATAGCTGCACTGAAAAAAAGGAATATGAATTACAAATTAGTTTGAAAAGTATAATTAATTAATTAAATTTAAAAAATCCATGACGTGGGCCCCTCCCCGGACCGCGGGGCCCTGGCAGTCGCCCCCCTCGCCCTCCCCTAGATTCATAACACGTTTTGCATGTTTAAATATCACTTCATGCAACAAAAAGTGGTTAGGTACATTTCTGGAAAAAATGCCATTTTTTCTTATATGGGTTGTTTTGAGATTTGGAGAGAACTACTAGGCATACAAACCCCGCTCTCCGCTTAATTTAAAGTTAATTAAATTGCCTACAAATTATATTCTGCAAGTTCTACTCGTAGGATCAACGGTTTCGGCGCAGTTTCGGTGAAAAGAAGGTCTAAAACTAAAATGTTCAGTTTTTGAAAACCTTGGCCTATTTTCAAAGTGCCGTAATTCAGTAACCAAGTGATCTATACAGCTCCGGTTGTGCATACATTGTCACACTTTTAATGCTCTTAACAAACGTATAGAATAGCTTTCGACGAAGAATGCATGGATCAGGAGATATAGAGCAGAATCTGAAACGAGTCCGAAAATTTCGTGGTTTTTGGTGTGTAAAAATTTTTTCACAACTTTTTGAGAGTTGCAAACTTGGGTATACATAGCCCTAATGGATCCAAACAACATACTAAAAAATCAGATATATATCATGTTTTGCGAATTTAGCCATTTTTGTGTCGCTTTTGACTGGCCTAATTCCGCTAATAACTGGTTTGCGACGTAAACAAGAGCATCTGTATACCCACGGTACCGTTCTTCTGCATCCAAGATATATATTTTTCTACTAATAGCAACACTGAAATATTTTATTTCAATATCTTCAATTATCTTGTATCAGCTACTAGCTTCTTCTTAACTCTGAGAGACGTAACTCCCTCATACAAAGCTATGACATGTCTAAATTGGAAAAAGAATACCTTCAAAGGCCGATTTCTCTCAAAAATATGACCCGAAAAATCTATCAAACTTAAAACAAGTAGATCCGTGAAGAACTATACAGCCTATTTTCATATATCCTACTCATGTTAATTGCCTCTATCTACATACAAAATTTCAGTTTAATTGCTGTAACAGATCCGTAGATACTGAGAACCGTCTAAATATTTCAGATGGTCGCCAGGTTGGATTTTTATTTTTGTACTCTTACATTAAGATTATTGTGTTCGTGTGGTATACAAACTTCAATCGCATGATTAGAACACAAGAAGTAAAAACGAGATTTTAAAATTACGCACAGCAGCCATCTTGTGATTATGCAAACAATTGAAATAAATTACATGCCAGTGGATCAACATTTGTATAAGCATTTAACGTGCAACGTTTCACGGCACTCGGATAGTTAATTCGCGAGAAACGTCCATTTAAATATTTATATTTCGCGTCGCCGCCATGTTGGATCTGTGCTCACCAGGTTACTGAAAGTCCTATAGGTGAACATATGTTCATAGTCTCTATGAACAATAAAAAATTCAGTTTGGTTGCTGTAAAAGATTCATAGATATTGAGAACCGTCTAAATATTTCGGAAGCTTGCCATTTAGGATTGTTATATGTATAGGCCATAGAGTTATGTACCATTCAAGGACAAGTATTGCCTAGGTTCATTATTCAAACATTCACTTCGATCGCATGATTACGACACAAGAAATAAAAACTTAATTTTAAAATTTCGCACAGCCGCCATCTTGAGGTTATGTAAACAATTGAATTAAATTAGATGACAGTGCATTACAATCTGCAAAATCATTTACTGTACCACATTTCACGGCGCTCAGAGAGTAAAATCACGAGAAAAGTCTATTAAAATATTTCAAATTCGCTTGGTCGCCATGTTCGTTTTGTACTTTACAGGTTTATAAAATATACATAGGTAAACTTGTATCAGTACCCTTTATCACCGTACACAATTGCAGGGTGATATCTGTAATAGTTTCGGAGATATAGAATGTCGGGGAAATAGTTCGCACAGCCGCCATTTCGAGGTTATGTAAACAATTGAACTAAATTAGACTCCAGTGCATTACAATGTGTATAAACAATTGCTGTACCAAGTTTCCTTACGTTTGGATAGTTAAATCGCGAGAAAAGTCTATTTAAAAGTCTCATATTCGCTTGGCCGCCATGTTGGTTTTGTAGTCACCAGGTTTTTGAAAGTCTCATAGGTGAACTTCTAGTAGTGCCCTTTATCACAGTACACAATTTCAGGGTGATATCGGTAATAGTTTCGGAGATATTGAATGTTAGTGAAATATTCGCACTGCCGCCATGTTGGATTGGTGAGACGTAACAAAATTTGAAGGGCACGGTCGAGGCCGCCGGGAATAACGCTATGAACTTACAGAGTTTCATTGAAATCGCTCCAGCCGTTTAGATTTTATTAGGGGGGGGGGGGACTCACACCTCTCACACACACACACACACACACGCACACACACACGGACAAAAGGTGATCTCATAAGCCTATTTTTTCAAAATTGAAAATAGGCTAAAAATGCTCTTAAAATGGAAAAATATCAAATCATGCAAAAAGATGCAAAATAAAAATGACACATTTGAAAACGGGGTGTTCCGTCTGGAGTTTCTATGTACTTCAGCATTTTTTTAGACAGCTCAGTAAGAAGATGATATATCATCAACATCCGGGCCATACTCATCATCATCAACCAATATTTCAAGCGCAAATTTGTCGCAGATTGTTGGCGTACGTCTTAATGATAAACCGCCTCTTCTAGGAGCGACACCCCCAGGGACTCTCATCTAGTGGGACGTGAGTTGGCGACCACGGGGAGCCAGCTGAGTCCCGCATTGCTTCCACTTATTTGTGCCAGGCTCCTGTCCGTCTTCTTTCCTGTCGACCTCACTTGGTCAACTCTTTTTCTCTTACGACCCCTACGGTATTAGGGTATCCGAGGCCTAGGGAGTATCTTCCTTTCCCGCCTTAATTGGCCCTTGTCTCATCTTTTCTGATAACTTACCCTTATTCTGCGAGGGGTCAGCCTTCTTATTCTTTTCATGTTATCTCCTGTCTTCTGCTCAAGTCCCTCAAGGAGGCTGGGTGTATGTAGCCCCACCACTTCTGGTGCACCCTGGATATTACACCCTCAGGGGCTCACGGCTGTTGAATTCGGGAGTTGGCGACTCCGAGGGATTCCTGAGCTGGGTCCGGTGTTCCCCCTTTTATCCATTACCTCTGGGAGCGGACCCTCTCCTCTTTCACTTTCTTATCTGCCTTTCATGGCTCTTCTCCCTTCCAAGTCCCTCAATCCTCATTCTTCGAGGATTTGAGGGCACTTCTTTTCCTCCTGTCCTTTATTTGTCTTATTATCCTTTTGCTTTCCATTTCTTCTAGTATATAAGTTAGTAGTTAGTTTTAGTTATAGTTTACAATTCATTTTCATCTTCACGATCACCCAAACAATTAGGGGCCTTTAACCTAGATGTTAGGCCCCTTAAAACAACAATTATCTTCATCATCATCTAGGAGCGCCCCACTACCTATCATTCAGTAAATTTGCAATGTCAAGTTGACACGTGCTATACATCTGAGAGTCAAGTGGATATAGGACAGGATTGGTGTCCTCTACTGGGGCTACAGTTAATTAAACCTTGATATGAGCTACTGCTGTGTTTGTGTGTGGTCCCTAGCGGGTATAGACCATGTCTTGTTTACCCACTGCTCGCTAGACCTAATATTAGCGCTAGTGACAACCACCTCATTACATACAGCACATCCTAGACATGAGATCCTATGTTTTCCGTAAGACATTATCAAGCCTAAAAGGTTTTGCGGCGATCATTCACAGTTGCCTAATTAACAATAAGTCCTATTTGCTCACGAATGTTGCTTATAGACCGCGTCCCCTTAAATATGTTACTAACAATGTAACCTTACCATTTGTCCCCCATTACTACAAACAAGGTGATTTGTATGGTCAACGTCCCCTTAAATTTGTTACTAACAATGTAACCTTACCATTTGTCCCCCATTACTACAAATATGGTGATTTGTATGGTCCACGTCACCTTAAATATGTTATTAACAATGTAACCTTACCATTTGTACCCCATCACTACAAATATGGTGATTTGTACGGTCCACGTCACCTTAAATATGTTATTAACAATGTAACCTAACCATTTGTCCCCCATTACTACAAATATGGTGATTTATATAGTCCGCGTCACCTTAAATATGTTACTAACAATGTAACCTTACCATTTGTCCCCCATTACTACAAAAATTGTGATTTATATAGTCCGCGTCACCTTAAATATGTTATTAACAATGTAACCTTACCATTTGTTCCCCATTACTACAAAAATGGTGATTTATATAGTCCACGTCACCTTAAATATGTTACTAACAATGTAACCTTACCATTTGTCCCCCATCACAACAAACATGGTGATTTGTATGGTCCACCTCACCTTAAATATGTTACTAACAATGTAACCTTACCATTTGTCCGCCATTACTACAAACATGGTGATTTATATAGTCCGCGTCACCTTAAATATGTTACTAACAATGTAACCTTACCATTTGTCCCCCATCACTACAAACATGGTGATTTATATAGTCCGCGTCACCTTAAATATGTTACTAACAATGTAACCTTACCATTTGTCCACCATTACTACAAATATGGTGATTTATATAGTCCGCGTCACCATAAATATGTTACTAACAATGTAACCTTACCATTTGTCCCCCATTACTACAAACATGGTGATTTATATAGTCCGCGTCACCTTAAATATGTTATTAACAATGTAACCTTACCATTTGTTCCCCATTACTACAAACTTGGTGATTTATATAGTCCGCGTCACCTTAAATATGTTACTAACAATGTAATCTTACCATTTGTCCCCCATCACTACAAACATGGTGATTTATATAGTCCGCGTCTCCTTAAATATGTTACTAACAATGTCTCCTTACCATTTGTCCCACATTACTACAAACATGGTGATTTATATAGTCCGCGTCATCTTAAATATGATACTAACAATGTAACCTTACCATGTGTCCCCCACTACTACGAACATGGTGATTTGTATGGTCCGCGTGACTTTAAATATGTTACTTACAATGTGACCTCACCTTTTGTCCCCCATCACTACAAACATGGTGATTTGTAAGGTCCACGTCGCCTTAAATATGTTACTAACAATGTAACCTTACCATTTGTCCCCCATCACTACAAACATGGTGATTTACGCAGTCCGCGTCATCTTAAATATGTTACTAACAATGAAACCTTACCATTTGTCCCCCATTACTTCAAAAATGGTGATTTACGCAGTCCGGATCTCTCCTCCTGAACCCTTCTATGTTCGTGGATGCCCCTTCTGCCCCCTCTGTCCCCCACCTCCATGCTATATTCTATATTTGTGGTTAAAATTGCTTTCTCAGAGGAATTCGTGTGTGAAATATTTACGATATTATGTAATTATGTGTGCGTATGAATATGTAATGGCCGCATGTTTACTTGTATATTTGCATACATGTGGTCTGTGCCTCTGCAGGTATGTTTGAATGCATTTGTGTGTTTCTGCTTTACTCCATATAATGGTTGTTCAAATAACCATATTGATGTATAGTAATGGAAACAAAATATACTCGTATATTGGACAATAGAGCCTACATACAGAAGCTGTGCTCGTTGAATCATGCACCACGGCCGTGTAGGCGGTTGCAGCTAGTCCGGAGCTTGTAGGTTCATCCGGCGCTGAGAGCGACTATCATGAGCTTGGTTTTTAGCCGTGTTTTTCCACTCTCCCCCCAGGCAAATCCCGGGATAGTTGTTGTTTTTGACGTGACAACGTCAAATAAATTGATGGAATACAGTAATGAAAATGAAAATCCACAGCCTGCTTCCAGTCTCCGACCGGGTCAGGATTGGAATGAATGGAGCCCCCATCTAGCGGCGAGGATATGAACTGTGCCGGCTGCCGAGGCCCAACGCACTCCTCTGGTGCAATGATTAAATGAATGACAGATGAAATGAAATGATAGTGGAGAGTGTTGCTGGAATGAAATTTTGACAGGGAAAACCGGAGTACCCGGAGAAAAACCTGTCTGCCTCCGCTTTGTACAGCAAAAATCTCACTTGGAGTGACCGGGATTTGAACCACGGACCCAGCGGTGAGAGGCCGGCGTGCTGCCGCCTAAGCCACGGAGGCTTGCGTTGGAATACAGTAATAATAATAATAATAATAATAATAATAATAATAATAATAATAATAATAATAATAATAATAATATCGTATGGCCTCGGTGCCGGGTGCAAGCTTTGTTATTTGATACCCAGAGGGTAGCTTGCATGTCGAATTTCGTTGTTCCTTGTAGCACTATGAAAGTTAAGGAGGTGTGAAAGAGTGTTACAGTGAAAGGTGATAATATCATTTTTTCTCTCCTCTGCTGCGACGCTTTCTCTCTCTCTCTCCTCTGCTGCAACGCTCTCTCTCTCTCTCTCTCTCTCTCTCTCTCTCTTCTGTTGCTGCGCTCGAGTGTCGCTACTGTCGTTTTTGGATGTCACGTGTGAACCTCTGGACAGATGTTGATGCGGTTTTCACCATTCTGTAAAGGATATCTCGAGGAAGATCTCTGTAGGAAAGTATTTATTTATGATCAAAGGAAGCCGAGCAGTAACGATTTCAGTGAAAAGGTCGAAAAAAAATACATGGTGTCCGTGCGCTTTTTAAGCTTACGCTGGGCAAACCGTTAAAATATCTATATACTATGAGTGTAAGAATTGTTCAGCATGAAAAGTTCTACAAAAAAAAGTCCGGGAGAGCATATCTCTATCTTGAATATATCGCCCACTATAAGTGTTCTTTAACGTTTTCATTTCTTCCAAACAATCTCTATTCATATACTGAGGTGACAGTTTACGAGCTGGCTAGGGGCGAGTCTATTCCCCTATTACAGCCTAGCTAGCGGGCGAACATATTACTCTAGATACGGCCAACAGCAAACTGTCGAGTCATGTTGATTTAAGACTTGAGAGAAGAGTGGTTGTGTTTGGAGTTTCCCAGGAAGTGAAACTCAGCTTTTCTTCGTCTGTGAACTTTCCGTTCAGAAAAACACATAATTAAAGAAAATACACAGTACGAACAAAATTTGGTGCTTTTCAGTCGGTCAACACGAATGTACCCAAAGGAGTTGGATTATACCCTAATCCTGAAAATATTACATGAAATTAATAAATACACTAGGATGACCAGTTTCGATTGTCAGGCGATCATCATCAGATCCATTACACTTAGGCTATAAAATCTAAGTTTGAATATTTGGTTGAAAAATATATACAATATGTACACTTATTTAGTTGCAGTGTTGGTAAAGCAACGTGTCGGTATTATGTTAGTTGTAGTAGGTGAAATGCTAAAATGGTGATAGAAATCCGGAATTTGTCTGTTTGGAGTCACTATATGGTTGTAAATGGTCAGTTAGGTTTGGACTGTATAGTACAGGCTACTACTTATCTGGTTGGGTGTCTTCCGCGCTGTAGCTGCGAGCAGTTTCAACTTCACTCGTGCACCAGTCACAGGAGACTGAATGGGATTGTTATCTCGCCGAACTGGGTTTCCCTCCCCCCGCCCCGTATTCCTGTGCACTGTCTTTAGTAAGTACATGCGTACCGGTAGTGTGATGCCAAGCCTAGATATGATGCGTTTTATTGGATTCACGAAGGTCTTCAACTATTAAAGACCGTGGATCAATCCCCGCCACGCATAAGCTAGTAGGCTTATACAAGCGCTGCCGGTCTCTGAGGATGTCCCTGCACCTTTCATACTGCCGGGAATGCCGGCCTAGGTTTATTGAAGAAAAAAGTACATAAATAACATTTACCTATTAAAATCCCCCCCCTTTTTTTTAAAAAAATCTAGCTTGGCTTTATCGCTAAGTTGTGTTTGTTTCCGACAGGGTGTGTGTTTTTAGAAGAGTGAAGAGGGGTGAGCTCTCCATGAAAGTGTGCTCATTTAGATTGTTGGGGTTGATTCGTTTGGCTAGGTGTATCGCGATTGCTTCCTTTATGTCAAGAGCTCTGCCTTTCGATTCGTGATGAATTATTTTTAGGTCTGTTTCAATGTTAGTGAATAAAGACAGATAACACACACTAATACAGCCATCACAATCAATACCGGTTATCAGACAGATTCTACACACACCAAAAGTACACGGGATTCCATGACCGCGTTGTTGCTGCCCCTAAACTAAGGAACCAACCAACTTTTAATATGGCTAAGGTACGAAGGAAGGCTGAGATAGAGTGAGAGGAAGAGGGATGCAGGGAGAATGAGAGGTTGTGGGTGAGAGATGAAGACTGATGTAAGGAGAATGAAAGGTTGTGGGTGGGAGAGAGAGGAAGAGGAATGCAGGAATGGGGGAGGAGGCTGCACCACAACACGTATGGTTACAAACTTGTGCTTTCAGAACAAAATGAGAAAGGTGAAACCAAGCCGCGATGTAACTTGTATTAGCTGCACAAGTTAGGAACTCACCACAGCTTACTGCTGTAATTAATAAAAGACCACGCTGCTGCGGCTGTAAGCCTCGCTCTAAACCTCGTGGTCTCTCTGAGACCTGTGATCCAATGGATGTGAAGAGTGGACATGATCCGTGTTAATGATGTCTGTATAAGCAGAGCATTAATAGTAACCACGTTTATAGATTAGTTTGGGGGAGGAAGACTGTTTTTGTTGTTGCTGGGATCGTCATTCCTGTCTTGCAACATTAAAATAAATACTTCTATATTCGGTGTTTGCCTTAGACTCTGGGAGCTACCAGAATGGGATTGACAGTTCTCGCCTCGCCATGTGGTCTGGGAACGTGGTTGCCAAACTGCTCGCTCCTACCGCGCGCGCGGGGGCAAATGAGTTACAGTAGTTCATTCAACTCTCTATAATATATTTAATAATTATTTCAGTGATAAGCTACAGAATTATTTAGAATCTAGAATAGTTGCTACAGATGTAGAATATACAATATCTCCTTATTTTTTGCGATAATAGTAATGGCTTTAAGAAAACCCTGAGTTCGATAACTGACAATAATATTAGCCTACATTTTTTCTGTGACAATCTACTGCTTCAGGCTTAAAGGAGGATTTTGCTCCTATATTGCGAACGAAATAGTTAGGCCAGGTTTGCACTTAAACCCGAGAAATATTTATTCACATGCTTTCGACGTGTTTTTTTACAGCTAATTAAGTACGGCACCGTATGTTCGAGTAGAAGGTCTCTGCATTTCATGAGCTCTCACTAGCATATTGGTATACGCACCAGTCATAACGCTGTCAGTAAGCTTGTTAGTTTTTATTGTGGCATCATTAACATGTCTCAAGTCAGCTACTTTGCTTAACGTCTCAAACTATGCCTTAACTTTGGAGAGAACAACTTGTTACAAAAAGCAAAATCATGTTTAAGAAAACATACACACACAAAAAAAGAACTGTTCAGCGATTTAAAAAAACGAAACTTACCATTTGAAGGATGGCATCAAGGACTTTCACACTGGTAGCTAGATGACGGGTGACCCACTAAGACTGATATTACTGGAAGTTCTCGTTGCAGGTGTATCCGTAGATTAATTTCCAACTAGTCATTTTAAGCGAAGGTTCAGGTAGGTAGTTTTTGGAGTTTTGAGTTGTGGAACAGCGAGGTCATTTATGCCCCTGAAGATTAAGGTGAGAGAGGTTCCACACCACTGATATCACCGGCAGTGTCAGTGTGACTATCTCCGTCATTGTCACTGTCACTCTCGGAACTATCGCTTGAAGAGCCAACAGATATTACTAAGCTGTCAATTGCTTGTTCTAAAATGCCCTCGTTCTTCCAAGCATCAGCTATTACTTTTCTGGTGTGTTCCACGGTTTTTCTCCAGTCTTCAGCAGTCACCGTACCGAATGCTTCTTTGGTCAGTTTTTCTACTTCAGCCATAGTGAAGGTTCGATTCTCTCTTGCCACATATCCTTTTATTCTTGCCCAGATAAGTTCTATCACGTTAAAATGGCAATGATAAGGGGGTAATCTGAGGGCACGATGCCCTTGTTCTTTCGCAATTTCATCAACTACGTATGTTGGAAATCGAGGTTTGTGGATGGAGATGAGTTCTCTTAACTGAGACTTCTTCATGCTCTCATCAGCTGGAACCGCACGGCGTGAAAGCCATTCAATCATGATGTCCTTCCTTGCGGCGTAAGTCGGTGCTTTGTCTAAAATGACAGAATGGTAGGGTGCATTGTCCATAACAATTGTTGTCGGTTTATGCAGATTAGGAAGCAACGATTCCTTAAACCAATCTACGAATTTCTCGTGGTTCATCTCTTCATGATAATCGCCTGTCTTTTTTGAACGAAAGAGCAGGAGACAGTCTGGAACAAATCCTTGAGAAGTACCCGCATGCAAGATGATGAACCTCCCTCCTTTACCTATAGGTACAGCCATTGTGCCTTGAATTGATTCGTCCGACCAGCCCTTTTTTAAAGTATGTGAAGCATTAACCCATGTCTCATCTAGCCAGACAATATCGTCGAAGTTTTCATGAATAATTTCCTGTAGAAATCGACATCTCCATGCAGCAACATCACTCCTCTCTAGTAAAATTTTACGCCCGGAAAGTTTCTTATGGCGAAATCCAATATTTTTCAACACCTTGCTTACAGACCAAGTGCTGCCTTTAAATAGATCGGCCTGTTGTAAGGAAACTTTTAATTTGCGGAGAGTTGGATGTTCCTTCCTTTTATAGTAAGCATACACATGGCGGCGAATTGCATCTTCCTGAAAAGAGTCCAAGTTCGTCACTCGTTTCTTCACTCGTATATTCTTCCTAGGAGTGCTGAGTTTGACACATTTATTTTGACTTTCGAGCTGGAATCTCTCCTTGCAGATCTTCACTACTGTATTCTTATTGATTTTTAGGGCATCGGACGTTCTCTCGATAACTTTACTAAAAGGAATTAAAGGACCGCCGTTATCTCTCTCCTTCTCGAAATATTCCCGTAAAGTACATACCAATTCACGGGACTGACCTCTCAGAACGATTCCTCGCCCTGTGGTTTTCAGTTTACCCTTTCCCTTAGTCACCGTACCCGCCTCCGACATAACAAAATATAATAAGAAAATAGACTGTTAATGTCAATGAAAACTTAATAAAGTCACAAATATAAGTATCTAATTACTTTTAACTTCTGCTGTTCTACTCTAAAGTACTACACAAACAATTATTGAAGCACTTTTGCTATCACTAAAGCCCCAATACACGGTTAGAATAACAAGCGATCACACTGTACAAGTCAGAGACACTGCTAACCAAGCACTGACACACGTGGGCTGTGATATTGCAACGCAGTGAATTATGACATCAACTATGCGATCATGGATTGGTCAAGAGGCAGAGAGGTGATAACTGAAGTGAAACATCCGGCCAAATGTCAATCCTATTCAGGCAGCTCCCTGAGTATAGTATTTATCAGAATAATTACCAAACTTACTAAGTTTTCTGATATTTTTTTGTTTTTTTTTCCTTTTCCTTTATATTTATCTTTTCCTTCTTCTTCTTCTTCCCCCTTTTTCCCTTTTTCCCTTTTTCCCTTTATCCTTTTTCCCTTTATCCTTTATCCTTTATCCTTTTTCCTTTTTCCTTTTCGGTTTCGGAGGGCAGAGACTGTTTCTATTCGTTTGTAAATTACATACGCCAATAGTTGTAGTTTCCATTTTCATTATTAGTATCAACATTATCATTAGGGGCCAATGACACGGATGATACGTCCATTATACTACTGATTACCACATAAAGTCTTCCTCAATTCTGATTTTCAAAATATGTTTAGCCTATTTTCATTTCTGAGGATAATGGGCTTATGAGATCACCTTTTGTCCGTGTGTGTGTGTGTGTGTGTGTGTGTCTAATAAAATCTAAACGGCCGAAGCGATTTCAAAGAAACTCGATAAGTGCATACTACTACCTCGTTCGACCTCGACCATGCCTTTCAAAATTTATTGCGTTTCACTAATCCAACATGGCGGCCGCGCGAAATTTTTAACTGGCATTCTACAGTACTGTATATCTTCACAACAGTAACAGATATCACCATGCAGTTTTGTTCGGTGATAAAAGGTACAACTAGAAGTTCATCAATGTAACTTTCATAAACCATATAAGTACAAAACCAACATGGCGTCCAAGCGAAATTTAATCATTTAATTTACTCGCGATTTAATCAGCTGTGTGCAGTGAAACTTGGTAGGTAAGTCTTCATATAATATTTAATCTACTGACATCCAATTAAACTCAATTGTTTTGATAACCCCAAGGTGGTGGCCGTGCGAAATTTTAAAATTAAGTTTTCATTTCTTGTGTCCTAATCATGCGATCGAATTGAACATTTGAATAATGAACCTACACAATAATCTTCATCTAATGGTACCTAATTCTATGGCCTACACATGTAACAATCTAACATGGCGACCATTCGAAATATTTAGACGGTGCTCAATATCTACGAATCCATTTTAATTGAATTTTATGAGAGAGAAATATGGAGGCTGTGCAATGTTTTTAAATCCTGTTTTCATTTCTCGTGTCCTAAGTAACACCAGTAGGATATATGAAAATAGGCTGTTTAGTTCTTCACGGAACTACTTGTTTTCTTTTAGTTAGTAAGTTTGATGTTTTAGTTCAGTAGTAGATTTTATTGGCACCCTTAAATATATAAATAAATAAATATATCATCACTTTGAGTATTAACTGACCACGGAGCTTAGGAGACTTTGTGACTTCATGATTATTCCACCGGGCAAAGCCCGGTACTACTCCTAGTTTAATACATAGACCAATTTTAGGAGATTAGGTTCTCCATGATATTCTTCTCTATCACAGTATTTCTTTATTAGCATTCTCTTAATATTGCATTCTATTACTGCTTAAAATTAGTTGTATGCCTTATGTGTTTTTTTAAATAACGCTTTGCTCGCAATTATTGTAATTTCACATGTTAATACCGCCGAAGGAAACCATAATATGGTTGAAATTGGTTAGTTTAAGTAATTAATTTACATTATTTAAATGATTGACTTAAGGTAGAATAAATCAATACATGCCATTTGGTATTCACTTGGCTGTCACGATAATCATTTAATAATTACTATCTGTACCCAGAATGCGTTGCAGTGCCATTCAAAGAAAGAAAGAAAGAAAGAAAGAAAGAAAGAAAGAAAGAAAGAAAGTGTTTGAGTTGTTTTTTGAAGTGTTGTGGATACACAATATTTTTGTTTTTTCCGTCTGGAGTGCACATGAATAAATCAGAAGGCTTTCTGACGCGTGAGCAGCCCTTAAAATGCTGTCCATGTGAGAAGCAAGGATTTTTCAAATTTAGTCCACACACTTGTAGGGATTGTCCCTGTGCTCTGTTGGTAGTTATCGCAAATGTGAGTCGCAGTGGAAACTGCAAACATTTATAAACATACAAACTGCCACTAAACGGTATGGAATACACACATTTTAACGCCTTATGAGCCACCTATCGAAGAATGGATTTACTAATTCAGAAACCTTCGCGAGCTTGCACAACAGGTGACCAAAGTGCATTTGTTGAAACGACTCACGCGCCATTTAATATAAATTTAATATAAATTGGATTTACTAATTTAGAAACCTTCTTGAGAGTGTGAACAACAGCTCATCAGCAATCGGAAGAATGATATATGAACCCACACGGGACATTGTTGAAACGATTGAACCGCCAACACTCATTTGTTGAAACTACTCGTGTGCCACCTATTATGAAATGGATTTACTAATTCGAAATTTTTACGGGAGTGTGCAGAACAAATCAGCAAAGTTTCATAGCAATCGGATGAACACTGAATCCCTGAGTTTCATAACTGCAGAAGTCGCATTTAGTAACTTCTGAGATAATTTTAAAAAAGCTTCATAACTTTTCCAAATGGGCGCTTAGCACCTTAACTTTTTTTACTGTAGAAACTGTGTCCGATTACAAATTACACTTTTCCACACAATTACACACAATTGACTAAACTTTGCGATTATTTGTAATTTTTGTGTAATAAATTAATGAATATGGTGGACTTGTGTTGTTATGAAACTCATCAATATAATTGTTTGGTTCCAGTGATAAAAGTATTGGATTAAGTGGATAGTTGGTACATACAAGTAAACTACACAGTAAAAACAAAAGAGTACAATATGGCAATACTTGTTATTGAATAAAGTTGAACAGATTGGGGATCAGTCACACCTTACAGTGAAACATATCCACATTTTAATCTGAGTCCCAGACTTCACTTCCTGACTCTTCAACATTAACATTTTGAACCTGCCCATATTTCTTCATAAGATTTTGGAAGTAGGGACGATGTTCAGTGTGAATAGAAGAGATCTATTTACCGCTATCTTTCGCTTTATGAACTTTGATCGGGAGTTCAGTCTCATATGCCTGTTTCAACTGCCCTATCTTAACACTGACTTTCAAAAGAAAAATTTCACTTAGAAAAGCACTTGATGTTGTGCTGGTAGTTATGGAGTTTGATCTATATTCTATAACTTTGTAACTGGTCACCTTCCATTTGCCCTGTGCCTTTGAGATGGGGATTGGCTCCTTGATTTGTTTAAAAACATTCTTGAAATCGTTTATCATACTCTGTTCCACATCAACAATGTTGATGTTCTTGGAGGAGTTCTTTATCATCGTATTCCATTCATCTGCAGTGTAAACAACGTCCTGTTTTCGTTTCTTCTGCTCAATTTGCACAAAAGACCTATCACACGCCATGTAAGAATGCCCTCTTGTTGGGTACATGTGACGAATGTAGAGTTGAATCTACCTTTTGTGTCAAATGGCTGAAATATATCACAACAGTGTTATTTCTGTTTTGTGCAACACATGCATCTGTAAACACATAGAGTCTTTTGATACTGATGTCAATGACGTTCGTTATGAAGTGATCCAAGAAGGAGATAACTTCATAGGGACCTTTCTTTCCAACTAACTCTGTATTTGGGAACATTGTAGTGGTCCCGTGAGAAAAGCGGTGTATACCGAAATTGAAGAGTCAGAACTGTCTTGCGTAGAACATCTCCGTGATAGGGATGTGAGGATAAGGAATATTCTGCATATAGTCAAAGGCTATAGCTTCTGACATGCAATGTTCATTCCCTCCTTCCATTACTAACATTTTACATTCCTTCATTGCATTATAAAAGTGCTTTATGTACTTGAAGTTCAGTTTTAGTTTCTGCCTCACTGCTGATACTTTGTCGCACTGGATTTCCAACTGAAGTTTTTCACACACAGAACATACATCAACTCGTGGCCTTCCAAATGGATAATTACACGTTCCTTCATTAAGTTTAAAAAAATGTTCATACTTCACTTTTGGTATCATATTTACATTGTTCCCGTTTAAAGCTATATAGGCTTCCGGCTCATACTTTAAAGGTATATCTGCCACATTTTTTGCACATTCAGTTCAGAATTAAGGTACCTCGTTTTTATCTTAGTTTTCCCATAATGGGCGACTCTATAGGAAAATAATTTAATATGATTCAACATTTGAATTTTCAGTTCATCAGGTAAGCATCTCACTTCCCGTCGACCACCCCGTCTGTCATGTGGGGATGATATTCCTTGCAGAAGTAAGTCAGCAATGCGCCGTACTCTTCCGTTACCAATGCCATGTAGAGAGAGAAAAGCTTGCTTGCAAATAATGTTTTCAGTATCACCACACTTAATCTGAAACAAAGTACATGATGATGATGATGATAATTGTTGTTTTAAGGGGCCTAACATCTAGGTTATCGGCCCCAAAAAACAAAGTACAAACATAACATTTATAAGGTTACATAATTTATTAGACTATTATATTACGGTGGAAATACAAAGTAGTGAATATAACACAATCACAGACGTAAGATTACCCGGTAATGAAACACAGCGGAATGAGTCTTTGTTGCTTCGACTTTTCGACTTTTTGGCGCCTTTGTGGAACTGATACAGAAATCAAACCAGCTAGGTATGTATCCTGCAGATCTTTCGTAGACATGACATTGAATTTCTGTAATATAGCCTATCTGTTTTAAAAGCTTCAGAGAATGTTTCCATACACGTACGTCTACACCCGAAAACCGGGGAGAACTACCTATTACAAAAATCTGCGTAATATTGGTAATTTTTATGTTATACTAAAAAGAAATCCAGCCCATTGATCATTATTTTCATATCTGACTGAGCCGGGAATTCAACCCAGGGTTGAACTGAAGTAACAAAATAAAATTGTGTGTTATTCGGTTATTCAAAGTTACTTAGGCCTACTTGCAGTCTGGTCCTGTAACACTCTTTGGTATTCCCTTGCCAACAGTCTTCAATACTCGTTCACCACAGGTAATATTCTTCTTCCGTTTATTTGCCTTCCATTCATTTGGCCGTAATTTCTTTCGTGGCATTGGGACGTCACTATCTGAATCTTGCATTATCACTTACAATTAACAACGTTTTCTGCTTCAGAACACACGATAACGTGGCATCTGATCAGCTGCCAGCAAACAAAGACGACTGCTTGGTGTTGGTTCCCGCCATAATATCCAAGGTCATTGCTTCCCGCCATCTGGCAATTTCCGTGCAGCGCTACTCTCTTGTGCTGTTATGATGCTCAGATACGCAGTAGGCTTGTATAGCCGGGTGACTTCCGTAACAACACAAGTCCTGCACTTGTGTAGTTTTCAAACTAACTAACATCATAACATTGGCTAAATGTTCGAAACTTGTTTTGATTTGTTCATCATAAGTTAGAGCTCTGTGGGACGAATTCAGTGATATATACGAGGCAAGTCCAGAAAGTAAGTTCCGTTTGGTGATAAAATTAAATTGTGTACAGATACAGAAAAATTATTTATTGCACAACATTATACACCTCTTAAACTACTTTTCCACATAACTGCCGAACTTTTGCAGGCATTTGTCATAGCGTGGGACAAGTTTTTGGATACCTTCTTCATAGAAATTTGCCGCCGACCGTAAACGAGAGTGAAGACTCCCCTGTAAGATATCCTACCGTTCGGCCACCACTGCGTATGTTTAGGAGTTCTCCTGACCACATACACAATTTGCCTATCAGTGGTGGCCAAACGGTAGGATATCTTACAGGGGAGTCTTCACTCTCGTTTACGGTCGGCAGCAAACTTCTATGAAGAAGGTATCCAAAAACTTGTGCCACGCTATGACAAATGCCTGCAAAAGTTCGGCAGTTATGTGGAAAAGTAGTTTATGTTCGACCCTAACTATTATGTGTCAGAAAACTGTATCATAATGAGGCTCATTATAACACTATTTTTCATTATGAAACAGTTTCTCCCACCAATTAGAGCTCAAGAAATAGTTTTGTGACCAATTAGATAAGGATACCTTCGCGCTTGCGCTCAAAATCCAACATGTCTATATAAATTACCGAAAGTGCACCGTCCATATGTTCGCGTAAATAAACTGGTGAATATGAGACAGAAATAGCACTGTACCTTAATACACCTAAATCCAATTTCTACACTGCGCGTGGTTTTGAAACGAATTCGGTGACAGTTTTACTGAATAACGGTGCACAATGTGAACATATTGTATTGAAGCACACAGAGCGCATGTGTTGGTTGTCCAGAGAGCTTGTGAAACAGAGATATATTACCCACCGCAGCACCCGATCACAACATTCTAGTGACTGAACAGATATTTATGAATATTTATGTTAAAACATATAATAAAGTTATAATTATCGTCGAACATAAACAGTCGTATGCAACTCGCCTATAATGGTAATTAAGACACTCGTATGGAAATTATAAAACTCGCATACGCTCGTTTTATAAAAATACTCGTGTCTTAATTATAGCCATTATAGGCTCGTTGCATAATGTACTAATAAGAGGTGTAGAATGTTGTGCAATAAATAATTTTTCTGTATCTGTACACAATTCAATTTTATTACCATACGGAACTTACTTTCTGGATGTGCCTCGTATAACTCATATAGTGTCAAAACGTGGACTTGTGCAGTTATGATATTCAGCGCTTCAGTGGTATATGAACCCACACGGGACTTTGTTGAAACGATTCGAGCGCCAACACTCATTTGTTGAAACTACTCGTGCGCCACCTATTATGAAATGGATTTACTAATTCGATTTTTTTACGGGGTGTGCAGAACAAATCAGCAAAGTTTCATAGCAATCGGATGAACGGTATATGAACCCACACGGAACAAAGAAACAAACAAACGGACTAAGCTATGCAAAAGTAACGAACAAGTTACAATGTGCTACTTTGAAAAGTGCAAAGCAGTTTCTATTAAGGAATAACTCCTGTCGAATACAGTCATATACTCGCAATACGACTTACGTCTTGTTTCAATTTCTTACTTGATGCCTGTATTTGGTCGCTAAGAGCACTTTAAACTTCACATTAAGTTTCCGTCCACTCAATATTTCCCACAATAAGAATACGGAACACGTGCTGCGACAGCGCACTCTTATGTCGGGTCCAATAGCTTGTCCAGTGCGCCGTGGCGTGATTGGTAAAGGCAAGCCTTCTTGCATTATAGTCAAGCGGGTGGTCTATACACTGCATGCAAGGAGAGAATCAGCGTTGACCTTCCCTCACGATGTACTGTGCAGTCAGAGAAGATAAGCGATCTCAAGAAAATCCAAATCGAACACAGTAGAGACTCATTATTTCGAGGTGGGCAGGACCGAGACTGCCTCAAACTACAGAAAAACTCGAACTTACAAAATTACACTTTTGTCAGCTCTCACCTATCCTTACTTAGTATAAAACAAAGTCCCCGATTCTGGGATGTCACGGGTAATCCCGAGAACCACTAAATGCTTTTGGTGCGGTTTTCACCATTCTGTAAAGCATATCTCGAGGAAGGTTTCTGTAGAAAATAATTTATTTGTCATCAAAGGAAGCCAAGCAGTAACGATTTCAGTGGAAAAGTCGAAAATAAAACTTGGCGTCCATGCGCTTTTTAAGCTTACGAGAGGCAAACCGATAAAAATATCTATATACTATGAGTGCAAGAATAGTTCAGCATAAATAGTTCTACAAAAAAAAAGTCAGTAAGGGCATATCTCTATCTTCAATGCATCGCCCACTATAAGTGTTTCTACGTTTTCATTTCTTCCAACAATCTCCATTCAATTACTGAGGCGACAGTTTACGAGCTAGCTAGGGGCGAGCCTATGGTTGTTATGAATGATCAATTCTGATTGTACTGTATTGTACAGGCTACTTATCTGGTTGAGTCTTGCGAGGTCCTGTTGAGAGAAATTCACTTGGACACTTTTTGCACTCGATTGACTGGAAATTCCTGTGTGTGAGGGTCTGTTATCTCGCTGGGTTGTTCCCCCTCCCCGCATTCCTAAGTGCTGTGTGCAAGTGTAACAGCTAACAGTCATACATGTTGGCTCGTGGTACTACAGTGCGTTCGCTTAAGAGTGAGGCCGGGAGAAAGCTCGCTTGCCTGGCACTAGCCACTTGCGGGGTTGACAAGGGAAGTAACAGGTAAGACTGGTCGAAACCTATCTTGAAACTTTGTGGACACAATCGTTGTACTATAAGAGGACAACATGCGGAAAATCATTTTGTTGCCCTAATGTCAATATGTCAGAGGGTGTGCGGGCCGATAGTTCTGTGGTTTGCACACGTATAGTAGGCCTACCTGGCATTCTAGTTTGGTTTGGAGTAACTAATATGGGCCTACGCCAGTGCTGCCAACATGATTCTGGGCCTGCTGATGGGTCCAATTTTGGAATGCATGTAACTTCTATACTAACTAATGGATTTCGTTCAAAATTGACACAACAATAGATCATATTATTTCAGATTATTTCTGAACAATACATGCATGACTTTGTTGCCAACATGATTTTGCGCGCGCTGTTGGATCCAATGTTTAACTGCATGTAACGTCCATGCTATCCATTGGACTTCAGCCAAGTGTTGTGTTCTGTACCTTAAGAGATGGAACTAAGAATATATTCAGTCACCAGGGCTGCCAACTGTAGTTCTCTATTAGGCTACATTATGCCAGGTAGCCTATACAGTATTTCGAACTAATTAGAAATTTCGATATTGAACTGCAAGTCTCCGAAATCGTACCTGACATCCTGGTATGCAGGCATGACGGTTGGTGGAGCTGGACATCCCTGTAACACTTGGAGTAATAGCGAGGCGGGGCGTATATGCTGACTCGAGCGTGTGGCTCCTTCCCACCAGCCTTGAGTGCTTGGGCGGTCAGGGCTGTCCCTTCCAACAGGCCAAATACCCGCTTGAACAGAGAGTTTTTTAATGTACGATACATATGTATAAACAGAGGCATGTAGAGAGGAGCACAGTGAAATATCCGTGTGCTCCAATTCCAGGTAGAGAAACTGTTCGATGACTTGTTACCAAACTAAGCACTACTTCCGAGCGAGCCGCGCCATGACGCGTGATGGGCTCCATCTTGGTAACGCTGTACAGCTTTCCCCGGAGCGGCCAGCTGGTGAACCATGTCTTATTTCCCCGTACAAATACAAACCGATATAAAATAAGTGAATTAATTTACGTATTTCATTGTCATACAGCATAACTTTTTGATGTATAAGGATTACAACGCGACCAAGAACTACATTCTTCAGCCACCCCGAGCCGAGAAAAAGTTACTTACTTACTTACTTACTTACTTACTTACTTACTTACTTCGTTGGCCACACGAACTGAAGTCGGTTCATTGCCTCACTCTTGAGCCTCTTCCATTGGTCTCTGTTGCTAGCCATGTTCTCGTTGGCTCCCAGTGTCTCCAGGTATTTCTTGACTCCATCCATCCACCTCAGTTTTGGTCTACCCAGGGGTCTCGTACCTTCTGGCTTCCCTTCTAGCACTGTCTTCACCATTTTCTCTTCTCTTCTCAGGACATGTCCCAACCATTCAATTCTTCTGCTCTTTATTACAGCTGTCACATCGGGTTCATTAAACAGCGTGTGTATTTCAATATTTTTTCTTCTTCTAAAGATTCCATTTTCAGATACTGGCCCAAAAACTTTTCTTAATACCTTGTTTTCAAAAGTTATAATTTTTCTCTCCATTTTCTTGCTCAGTGTCCATGTTTCCGCCCCATACATTAATACTGGTCGCACGATTGTCTTGTAAATACGGAGTTTCGTTGTTTTCGTTAATAGCCTGCTGGTAAATAGTTTATTCATTGAAAAGAGACACCTCTCTGCAGATTTTGGCCGGTTCATTACTTCCTCCTCCATGTTGTTGTTGGCATTGACTGTACTCCCTAGGTATTTGAAAGACCTAGTCTTCCTAAATTCCATATCTTCTATTGTCTGTTTCCTCTTCATTGTTTCTGGTTACAATCATATACTCTGTCTTATCTTGATGGATCCTCAGATCCACTCTTTGTGCTTCTTCTATTAGAACGTTAGCTGTTCTTTCTAGTTCCTCCTTCGCTAAAACTACAATGTAATCGGCAAACGCTAAGAGTTTCACTTCACCACCTACAATCGTACCTCTTCCAATCGATGATGCTCTTTTTAGTGCTTTTTCCAAAACCAAGTTAAACAGGCTGGGCGATATGCAATCTCCCTGTTTGACACCCGTCTCAACAGTAAAACATTCAGATTCCCTGCCTTCAACTCTCACTTTACATTCCGTTTTCTCAATGCACATTCTTGTCAGCCTGATTAGTTTCGAAGGTATTCCCGAGTCTTCCATTATCCTCCAGATGCTTTCTCTGTTGACACGATCATAGGCCTTTTTAAAGTCAATAAATAGGCAGTATACCTTCTTATCAAATTCCCACGTCTTTTCAATTATCTGTCTGAGTATGAATATTTGGTCTGTTGTTGGCATGCCTTTCCGGAAACCGGCCTGGTGTTCTTCAAGATTTTCCTCTATGTATGGTGGTAGCCTATGTAAGAGAATGCGCGCAAGAATCTTGTATGTGCTACATAATAATGATATGCCCCTGTAATTCTCACACTTGGTTCTTTTTCCTTTCTTATATATTGGGCATATTACTGCTTGTTGCCATTCATTGGGCATCTTTTCATTTCTCCATACTTGCAGTATCAATCGATACAGTGCTTTTCTGCATGCTTCTCCTACTTGTTTTAGCAGTTCTATTGCCATGCCGTCGGTTCCTGGAGCTTTGCTGTTCTTCATTTGCTTTAGAGCTTCATCCATTTCCTTCATTGTAGGCTCCTCCACATTTGGTTGGGGTCCTTCATATGCCTTTGTTTCCTCAGTCACTTCTTTTCCCTCAGGGACATTCAACAATTCTTCAAAATAGTCCTTCCATAACTTCAAGCCCTCTTCTTGACCAGCCACCAAATCACCTTCATTGTTTTCCATTGCTACGATTCTTGGTCTGTACCCCGTCTTGAAATACCTTGCATACCTATAGAATTTCCTTACATTATTCTTGTTTCTGTCTTCTTCAGCTTTTTCCAGTTGCTTGTTGATGAACTGCCTCTTTTCTTTACGTATTACTTTCCTTGTTTCTCTCGCTGCCTCCACGTATTCTTCTCTGGATTGTGGGGTGTCGTTATCTAGCATCCTCTGTTTGTACTTCTTTCTCTTTTTAATCGCCTCCTTGCACTCCTCACTGAACCATATCTTGTCCTGTCCTTTATTTTCTTTCCTCTTTAGGTGTTCCTTTGCAGTCTCAGTCACAATGGATTTGAATATTTCCCAGCTGTTATCTTCCCCTTCCTCTTTCCTTTCTCCTTCTTCTAGCTCCTCCAGAACTTGAAAACGATTTTGTAGCTTTAGCCGGTACTCACTTCGTATTTCCTCATTTTCCAGTAGGCTTACGTCTATTTTGCCTTTTAGTGTGCCTGCTTTCGTCATCTTCTCTCGTGATATTCTTTGTTTCACTTTAATTAATACCAGATTGTGATTACTTCCCACTTCGGCTCCTCGTACTGCTCTGACATCCTCGATTCCACTTGCATGTCTTGAATCCACCAAAACGTGGTCAATCTGGTTGGTATATCGCCCTCCTGGAGCGTTCCACGTTCCTAGGTGAATCTTCTTGTGTGGGAACATCGTGCTGGCGATCTTCATGTCCTTTGCAGTTGCAAATGTTACCAGCCTATCCATTACTGTCATCGCGGCAGGAGATGGCAGTTGAACACGCTGAGACGGAGTGCGAGGGGTCTTGCAGTACGCATGCGCAGTCCGCCTATTCCTAACTTAAATATATCAGCTTCCCGCATGCCAATGGTTTTCATTGCAGCAGGCGACACTTAGTCAGTGAAAGAAGGAATGTGCTGAGTGAGTGAAGCAGTAGTGACCAACTGAATGTTTTTGGAATGCGCGATACGCAGTGAGCGGGAAGACCTCTGCAGTTCAAACCCGACTGCCAACTCCTGGCGTGATATCAGTATCATTAGACTCTTTGTGAAGGGTGTGCGGGCGCTTACACCTCTATTTCCCGTTTCAACACCAACTTTTGCGTTTGCGTCCCCTATCACCATTTTCATGTCGTATTGCGGCATCCCGTCGTATACTTGTTCAACCATTTCATAAAAGCAGTCCTTTTCCTCGTCGTCCTTTTCTTCTGTAGGGGCATGTACTGCGAGGATGGACATGCTCTGAAACCTTCCCTTCATTCTCACGTAGCATAGCCTTTCGCTGATTGCTTCATGTTTAACCACAGCGTGCACTATTTTACTGTTGACTGCTATTCCTGTTCCAAGTTGCCCTTTTGTTCCTCCAGTCCCACTGTGAAATATAGTGTAGTTCTCTCCCTTCTGTATGCCTTCCTCTTTCCATCTGATCTCCTGTAAGGCAACCACATCCATATTATAATTGCACAACTCCTCATCCAATGCCTTCACTGCTCCTGGTGCATTCAGCGTTCTGATATTCCACGTCCCCATCCGTAAATGTTTGTATCGTAGTCCTTGTCCTTTGCCATGTCCGTCAACATATGAATCCATCTCCGAGGCTTGTTTTGAGTGTTTCGTAACAGTCGTTTTTTTAACAGGGTGGGTTGTCGGCCCGACGCCCAACCCCCAACCTGGAGGGCGAGGATTTGTGTAGGGTTTACTCCCATAGAGAAACTGGTTTCACTTCGCTTTACAGAGCACCCTCTACCCATGGTTTTCTGTTAGGGTTTGCCTTCCCTTGGCCTTTGGGGTGCGACCCTACCTGCAAGGCAGCAGGGGCAGCACTTATTTACTGGCGGTGCTTACTCGCCATGTCACAGGATCAGCATTGAGCTCGTATGGTATTTGTTGAGTGTATTCCTGCCATAGAATACACTCCCACGCTCCCTTATCCTGCCGCCTCGGTCCGGGACTGCTTATTAGGATTTCTCCGTATTCGCAGCTAACCCCCATATCTGAGGGCCATTCACTATCCGCCACTTGTGACCCGCCTGGTAGCTGAGGCTCGCTACCTTACAAAAATGATAACAACTTTGTTTCTTGGACACACAAATTTCTTTAATTAATAAAACAGTTATACAACATTCCAATGTATTTTGTGTTAAAATTTGGACTCGATCTGATGACGGGTTTGTGAGATAATAATTCTTAAATGTGACACATGGTTGAAACACGCTTAAAACCGGGCACTTTTTGTGTTACATCTGCGATAAAAAATATTAAAATATAAATTAATAATTCCAAACCTACATGAACTAATGTAAAATAGAACGACAAGAAAATGATGTTATTGGATTTTATGTAGGTCTATTGGTTACTTCACAAACAACCTTCAAACTCGAGTGCACATAATATTTTGGTCGACAGTAGAGGATCGCCAAATGCTTCAATTCCTAAGCGAAAGCGAAGCGTATTGGCAGAGGACAAAATTTGTGAAATCCTGTCCGCAAACGACAGCGTAGCTCGAGCCAGGCAAGCGAGGCTTCTCCAGGCCCCACCAGTAAGCGAACGCTCTGTACGTAACGTTTGAGGAATTTGAAAGAACTATATTGTGGATGAGAACGAGAGGGGGTAGGATCGGAGAACGTTCAAGGTCACCCGTGTTCAGCTTTCGTGCACTGAAACTGACGATTTATTTTTATTTCACAGCTCGGATTTACGGGAATATTGATCTATCGAGACTCGAAATATCGACACTTTACTGTAGTTGTGTCTGATCTCCGCTTTCTTCTCCCGATGATTGATGGGTGCTATCATTCACGGACAAGCAGTGCAGTTCTTCGTTTATCCGCGTATATCCGCATCCGCGCAGGGCTCCATAGCTCACACCATCTCAGCAATGTGAAGATCTAACATCCTCCCAATATTATTCTGCTAAGGTCTCAGTCCGGTTTTGTACCGAAAATAAGGTCCTGTTAACACCAACCTACACATATGGGGTACCTACAGGTTCAGCATAGCCCATGTGTGCCCGAAACGGACTCAGTTCCTCTTTAAATGCCCCACAATTAAATAAATACCTTAAAAACTGTACATTTACATTGGGAGCACCATAACCTGGCGAGCCTGCCGCTAGAGCGCAGGGCAGCGCAGCGGTGGCCACCATCTGTCAGGTGCTCAGAGTACTGTTAGGCGAGCCTGCTGCTAGAGCGCAGGGCAGCGCAGCGGTGGCAGCAATCTGGCGTCGAATATTGTCTACAAAGAGGTGCTGTGACAAGTACAAAACTCTGTTCTACATAGTTCTTTGTGTTCTTCTCATGTATGTGTGCCGTTTAACAACAATAAATACAATTCTTCAATATTTAAAACTTCGTTCTCCCACATTCTTCCCTACTACCCCCATAAACCTACATTCACGTTGCGAAAGCTCGCACGGGCCCACTAATAGATATAATTCTAAGAGGCCAATCTAAAATACATCATTTTAAAAGGGAGCCTTCAACGAACAAATGAAGGGATTAAAGAAATTATTATTTTCCTCGAAAATGTGATTCAATTTCCCCTTAAGATAAATCGATTTTTATAACAGTTTCCGCTTGAATTTGTTTCTTTAGCCTTTAATGTGTTCCGATTTAATGTTGAAAACATTTCTTAGAAACTAAGCAATTTCCTCAAGGACTAAGGTTTCAAAGTCTGAGTCATAGAAAGCTCTATCAACATTATCATGTTAGAAGCCATTTTTAGCCTACTTTTCACAATTTGCAAAAATGAGGAAAAAGTAGACTTATGAGATCGGGCAAATGTGTGTGTGTGTGTCTGTCTGTCTGTCTATCTGTCTGTCTGTCCTTCTGTCTCTCTGTCTGTCTGGCTGGCTGTGTGTGTCCCCCCCCCCCTATCAACTCCTAAACGGCTGGAGCAATCGAAACAAAATTTGGTAGGAGTAAAGATCTATACCTGAATATCTCACGGCCATATTTGAAAATGATATCAGTGCTACCAACTGCTAAAAAATCGTAATTGAAATTTGAGCTCCATGTTCGATATCTTGGAAGGTATGAATGGGAGCTATTTCAAAATTGGCACACGTATAGATAATAATATTGCAGTTTAATTTCCAGGAGGCCATACATGGCAGTGTTGCCAAAATGATTATAAGCCTGCTGATAGGTCCAATTTTTAAATGCATATAACTTCTACACTATCGATTGGAATTCATCAAATTTCGTATGTTGTATGTGTACATAACCAGATATGATTGAGCGTATTCTTAAGACCCACCGGGGCTGCCAACTGTTAATAAATGCACCTAAATTATTTTATCCAAATACCAATATATCAGAAAGTATGCAAGCCGACAGCTTTAATCTTTGCACACGTATAGTACCTGACATTCTATATTAATTTGGAGTAACTTATATACGTCAGTGCTACCAACATGATTCTAAGCCTGCTGACAGGTCCAACTTTAAATACATGTAACTTCCATACTAACATTTGGATTTCAACCAAATTTCGTATGTGCTATGTGTACCATAACAGATATGACTATGCGTATTCTTAATAGCAACCAGGGCTGCCAACTGTTAATATGTGCTGTCCCTATTTTTGTTACCCAAATATCAATATATCAGAAAGTGTGCAAGCCAATAGCACTAAACTTTGCACACGTATAGTACCTGGCATTCTAGATGAATTTGGAGTAACTAATAAACGTCAGTGCTGCCAACATGATTCTAAGCCTGCTGATGGGTCCAATTTTAAAATGCATGTAACTTCTATACTAACTAATGGATTTCATTCAAAATTGGCACAACAATAGATCATATTATTTCAGATTATTTCTGACCAATACATGCATGACATTGTTGCCAACCTGATTTTACGCACGCTGTTAGATCCAATGTTTAACTGCATGTAACGTCCATGCTTTTCATTGGACTTCAACCAAATTTTGTATTTTGTACCTTAAGAGACGGAACTAAGAATATATTCAGTCATCAGGGCTGCCAACTGTAGTGCTCTATTAGGATACATTATGACAGGTATACAGTATTTCGAACTAATTGGAAATTTCGATATTAGCAACTTAATTTCGTCATTATTCTAGATAGGTTCATATTCTGTAGAATAATCATTGGCATGAAAAGTAGGCTGTATAGTTCTTCACGGAACTTCTTGTTTCAGTGTTGTCTTAGTAATCGAAATTTGAATGCTTTTTAGTCGGTCAACGCGATTGTAATAGGTTGTTCCCTAATCCTGAAAAAGATTTGCATGAGATTAATAAATACACTTGGATAACCAGTGCCAAGCGATCATCATCAGATCCATTACACTTAGGCTATGAAATCTATTAAAAATTATTGAATTTTATTTTATTTAATACTGTATTGTAAGGATATCCTTTAAGTACTATATTTCATTTTATTACGGTTATTATTTAACACCTTCACTTCTTATTTAAATTTAAGTACAGTGGAACTTGGATAATTCGATCCTCAAGGGACCAGTAAAAAATTCGAATTATCCAAAAAATCGAATTAAGAAAGTTCTTTGAAAAGGGTAGAAAAAATTATAATGTATTACGTTAACATAATGATGTATATTCAACAAAGCAGATTAACAGACAACGGTGCTGTATAATGACTGTATCGTGAATAAACTCAAAAGTTTCAAAAGAAAAATAAATCCAAAATGTATTATTGAACTATTTAACGACAGTAATATTCTAGAAATCTAGTTAAGCCTTAGAGAAATCTACTGTTTTTCAAAAATGTTTGAGATTTTTACCTGTTTCCTACAATTAAGTCTCTCAGCCATCACAAACGAATCTAACAAATTTAAGGAACGGAAAAACAGAATCACGTACGTCATTTCTACTTTAAACAAGATGTTCAGTAAAGAACATATAGCCTACTTTCTCCTAAATGCATGGGTATTGTTATAACTCTTTGTCCTTTTCAAGGAGTATGATTGAATGTTGGTTGTAGTAGCTTGTTGAAATACAACGTGCTATAGGGATATTAAACATGAATATGAGGTGCCCTTTGCTAGTGCTACCTCTGTACCATATTTCGTTCAATTCGGTATCACCGTGTTTGAATTGACAGGGAGAATCGATTTGCACACATACTTGGCCACCATCTGCAAACTATTGGGCTGATGTTCTTGCAGTTTGGTCTGAATATGAATCCCACATAAAGATATGGTGTTGCAAAATTTGGTAGAGACTAGATTATTAGGTTGGTCGTAATTACATTTTTGCTTTTAACATTTGGGTGGCCGCGATTACATTTCCGTCAAGATAGCGGTGATATAAAACATGACACTGATGTGCCCTTTGCTAGTGCTACCTCTGTACCAAATTTCGTTCCATTCAGTTTCACCGTGTTCGAATTGATAAGGGGAATCGATTTTCACACAAAGATGGCCGCCATCCGCAAAATATTAGGCTGATGACCTATTAGTTTGGTCAAAGGATGCTCCCTCCATAAAGGTATGTTGTTGCTAAATTTGCTAGAGATCGGATGATTAGGCTAATCGTAATTTGATTTAAGCTTTGAACATTTGTGTGGCCGCCATTACGTTTCTGTCAATATGGCGGCGATATAAATCATGACACTGAGATGCCCTTTGCTAGTGCTATCTCTGTACCAAATTTCGTTCCGTTCGGTTTCCCCGTGTTTGAATTAATAGGGGGAATCAACTTTGACACAAAGATGACCGCCATCCACAAACTATTAGGCGAATGACCTATTAGATTGGTCAAAGGAAGCTCCCTCCATAAAGGTATGTAGTTGCAAAATTTGGTAGAGATCGGATGATTAGGTTAATCGTAATTTGATTTAAGCTTTGAACATTCGTGTGGCCGCCATTACGTTTCTGTCAAGATGGCGGCGATATAAAACATGACACTGAGGTGCCTTTTGCTAGTGCTACCTCTGTACCAAATTTCGTTCATTCGGTTCCACCGTGTTCGAATTAATAGGGGGAATCAATTTTGACATAAAGATGGCCGCCATCCGCAAACTATTAGGCTAATATCCTATTTGATTGGTCAAAGGATGCTCCCTCCATAAAGGAATGTTGTTGCAAAGTTTGGTAGAGATCGGATGGTTATGTTAGTCGTAATTTAACTTAAGCTTTGAACATTTGTGTGGCCGCCATTACGTTTCTGTCAATATGGTGGCGATATAAAACATGACACTGAGATGCCCTTTGCTAGTGCTACCTCTGTACCAAATTTCGTTCCATTCGGTTTCACCGTGTTTGAATTAATAGGGGGAATTGATTTTCACACAAAGATGGCCGCCATCCGCAAACCGTTACGCTGATGACCTATTAGTTTGGTCAAAGGATGCTCCCCCTACATAGGTATGTTGTTGCAAAATTTGGTAGAGATCGGATGATTAGGTTAGTCGTAATTTGATTTAAGCTTTGAACATTTGTGTGGCCGCCATTAAGTTTCCGTCAAGATGGCGGCGATATAAAACATGACACTGAGGTGCCTTTTGTTAGTACTACCTCTGTACCAAATTTCGTTCCATTCGGTTGCACCGTGTTCGAATTAATAGGGGGAATCGATTTTCACACAAAGATGGCCGCCATCCTCAAACTATTACGCTGATGGCCTATTGGTTTGGTCAAAGGATGCTCCCTCCATAAAGGTATGTTGTTGCAAAATTTGGTAGAGATCGGATGATTAGGCTAATCGTAATTTGATTTAAGCTTTGAACATTTGTGTGGCCGCCATTACGTTTCTGTCAATATGGCGGCGATATAAATCATGACACTGAGATGCCCTTTGCTAGTGCTATCTCTGTACCAAATTTCGTTCCGTTCGGTTTCCCCGTGTTTGAATTAATAGGGGGAATCAACTTTGACACAAAGATGACCGCCATCCACAAACTATTAGGCGAATGACCTATTAGATTGGTCAAAGGAAGCTCCCTCCATAAAGGTATGTAGTTGCAAAATTTGGTAGAGATCGGATGATTAGGTTAATCGTAATTTGATTTAAGCTTTGAACATTCGTGTGGCCGCCATTACGTTTCTGTCAAGATGGCGGCGATATAAAACATGACACTGAGGTGCCTTTTGCTAGTGCTACCTCTGTACCAAATTTCGTTCATTCGGTTCCACCGTGTTCGAATTAATAGGGGGAATCAATTTTGACATAAAGATGGCCGCCATCCGCAAACTATTAGGCTAATATCCTATTTGATTGGTCAAAGGATGCTCCCTCCATAAAGGAATGTTGTTGCAAAGTTTGGTAGAGATCGGATGGTTATGTTAGTCGTAATTTAACTTAAGCTTTGAACATTTGTGTGGCCGCCATTACGTTTCTGTCAATATGGTGGCGATATAAAACATGACACTGAGATGCCCTTTGCTAGTGCTACCTCTGTACCAAATTTCGTTCCATTCGGTTTCACCGTGTTTGAATTAATAGGGGGAATTGATTTTCACACAAAGATGGCCGCCATCCGCAAACCGTTACGCTGATGACCTATTAGTTTGGTCAAAGGATGCTCCCCCTACATAGGTATGTTGTTGCAAAATTTGGTAGAGATCGGATGATTAGGTTAGTCGTAATTTGATTTAAGCTTTGAACATTTGTGTGGCCGCCATTAAGTTTCCGTCAAGATGGCGGCGATATAAAACATGACACTGAGGTGCCTTTTGTTAGTACTACCTCTGTACCAAATTTCGTTCCGTTCGGTTGCACCGTGTTCGAATTAATAGGGGGAATCGATTTTCACACAAAGATGGCCGCCATCCTCAAACTATTACGCTGATGGCCTATTGGTTTGGTCAAAGGATGCTCCCTCCATAAAGGTATGTTGTTGCAAAATTTGGTAGAGATCGGATGATTAGGTTAGTCGTAATTTGATTTAAGCTTTGAACATTTGTGTGGCCGCCATTACGTTTCCGTCAAGAAGGCGGCGATATAAAACATGACACTGAGGTGTCCTTTGCTAGTGCTACCTTTGTACCAAATTTCGTTCAATTCGCATTCACCGTGTTCGAATTGATAGGGGGGGACAGACATTCAGAGTACACACACTCACACACACACAGACACACACACACAGACACACACACAGACTCACACACACACAGACAGACACACTTTTTTCGCCCTGTGTTGATCTCATAAGTCTACTTTCATTTTTTGCAAAAATCGAAAGTAGGCTAAAAACGCCTAAGTTCTATGATGTGGTTTGTTGCGTGGGCTGCACTCAGAACAGTTTTTTCGGGAACTGACCCAACTGTTTGGCTTCCGATCGGCTTTTTCACGTAAAAACTTCGAATTATCCAAAGTATGAATCGAATTAACCACGATTTTTTTAGCATTGATTGTATATAAAATGCTACGGACCGAGGGAAACATTCGAATTAAAGAAGATTTCGAATTATAGAAGTTCGAATTAGCCACGTTCCACTGTATATATATATTAATTTTAGCCTACTTTTCACATTTTGCAAAAATGAGGAAAAAGTAGTCTAATGAGACCGGGCAAATGTGTGTCTGTCTGTCTGTCTGTCTGTCTGTCCGTCTGTCTGGCTGTGTTTGTGTCCCCCCCTATCAACTCCTAAACGCTGCAGGAATCCAAACGAAATTTGGTAGGAGTAAAGATCTATACCTGAATATCTCACGGCCATATTTGAAAATGATGCCAGTGCTACCAACTGCTGAAAAATCGCAATTCAAATTTGAGCTCCATGTTGGATATCTTGGAAGGTATGAATGGGAGCTATTTCAAAATTGGCACACGTATAGATAATAATATTTCAGTTAAATTTCCAGGAGGCCATGCATGGCAGTGTTGCCAAAATGATTCCAAGCCTGCTGATAGGTCTAATTTTAAATGCATATAACTTCTATACTATCAATTGGATTTCAACCAAATTTTGTATGTAATATGTGTACATAAACAGATATGACTGGGCGTATTCGTACGAGCCACCAGGGCTGCCAACTGTCAATAAATGTTATCTCTATTCTTTTATCCAAATACCAATATATCAGAAAGTATGCAAGCCGACAGCTTTAAACTATGCACACGTATAGTACCTGACATTCTAAATTAATTTGGAGTAACTTATGTACATCAGTGCTACCAACATGATTCTAAGACTGCTGATAAGACCAATTTTTAAATACATGTAACTTCTATAATATCAATTGGATTTCAACCAAATTTCCTATTTGCTATGTGTACCATAACAGATATGACTATGCTTATTCTTAAGAGCAACCAGGGCTGCCAACTGTTTATAAATGCTGTCTCTATTTTTTACCCAAATATTAATATATCAGAAAGTATGTAAGCCAACAGCTTCAAACTTTGCACAAGTATAGTACCTAACATTCTAGATTAATTATGAGAAACTAATATACGTCAGTACGGCCAACATGACTCTAAGCCTGTTGATAGGTCCAATTTTCAAATACATGTAACTTCTATACTAACAAATGGATTTCATCCAAAATTGGCACAGCAAGATATCATAATATTTCAGATTATTTCTGACCAACGCATGCGTGACATTGTTACCAACATGATTTTACGCGCGCTGATAGATTCAATGTCTAACTGCATGTAACGTCCATGCTATCCATTGGACTTCAACCAAATATTGTATTCTGTATCTTCAGAGATGGAACTAAGAATATATTCAGTCACCAGGGCTGCCAACAATAGTGTTCTATTAGGCTACAGGTATATTTCGAACTAATTAGAAATTTCGATATTACCAACTTAATTTCGCTATTTTTCTAGATAGGTCTATATAGATTGGCATGAATCTTAAATTTTAAGAAAAGTAGGCTCTTTAGTTCGTCACGGAACTTCTTGTTAGCCTACTTTTCACATTTTGCAAAAATGAGGAAAAAGTAGTCTAATGAGATCGGGCAAATGTGTGTCTGTCTGTCTGTCTGTCTGTCTGTCTGTCTGTCTGTCTGTCTGTCAGTCCTTCTGTCTGTCCTCCTGTCTGTCTGGCTGGCTGTGTGTGTGTCCCCCCCCCTATCAACTCCTAAACGGCTGCAGGAATCCAAACGAAATTTGGTAGGAGTAAAGATCTATACATGAATATCTCACGGCCATATTTGAAAATGATGTCAGTGCTACCAACTGCTGAAAAATCGCAATTGAAATTTGAGCTCCATGTTGGATATCTTGGAAGGTATGAATGGGAGCTATTTCAAAATTGGCACACGTATAGATAATAATATTTCAGTTAAATTTCCAGGAGGCCATGCATGGCAGTGTTGCCAAAATGATTCCAAGCCTGCTGATAGGTCAAATTTTAAATGCATATAACTTCTATACTATCAATTGGATTTCAACCAAATTTCCTATTTGCTATGTGTACCATAACAGATATGACTATGCTTATTCTTAAGAGCAACCAGGGCTGCCAACTGTTAATAAATGCTGTCTCTATTTTTACCCAAATATTAATATATCAGAAAGTATGTAAGCCAACAGCTTCAAACTTTGCACAAGTATAGTACCTAACATTCTAGATTAATTATGAGAAACTAATATACGTCAGTACGGCCAACATGACTCTAAGCCTGTTGATAGGTCCAATTTTCAAATACATGTAACTTCTATACTAACAAATGGATTTCATCCAAAATTGGCACAGCAAGATATTATAATATTTCAGATTATTTCTGACCAACGCATGCGTGACATTGTTACCAACATGATTTTACGCGCGCTGATAGATTCAATGTCTAACTGCATGTAACGTCCATGCTATCCATTGGACTTCAACCAAATATTGTATTCTGTATCTTAAGAGATGGAACTAAGAATATATTCAGTCACCAGGGCTGCCAACAATAGTGTTCTATTAGGCTACAGGTATATTTCGAACTAATTAGAAATTTCGATATTACCAACTTAATTTCGCTATTTTTCTAGATAGGTCTATATAGATTGGCATGAATCTTAAATTTTAAGAAAAGTAGGCTCTTTAGTTCGTCACGGAACTTCTTGTTATTTTTAATTCTTAATTGATTTTCATTTATTCTAAGCTGAAGATGGCTTCATTCTAAGGTTGAAACATGTCCAATATATAAAATACATATTTATGTAGTATTGATTCGGCGTATAATTATAAACTTTTAATTCTACTGTCAATACGGATATTTTTGACATTTGTTTCCAATGTGTTTACATTCTATTAAATCTATGTATACAAATATGGGTGATGTATTTACAATGTGTACACTTAGAATAAATAAAAATCGATTAAGAATTAAAAATAAAAATAATTTTCATTTATTCTAAGCTGAAGATGACCTCATTGTAAGGTTGAAACATGTCCAATGTTATGACTACGGCTCGGATAATTAAGGTTTTTTTTTCTTTGGCTCTATTTTCACGCCCGGTTGGTTTCTGATGCAAATCAAGTGATTATCGTCACAATACAGTGGTTTTTATTTATCACATAAGTGCATATTTTTTACCATTAGGTGGGTGAGTGGTCAAAGCGTCGTTCTACTAACCCCAAGATTGCAGGCTCGTTCCTGGCCGTGGTAAGTGATTTTTGAAAGGCGGAAAAAATTATGACACCATGTCATACGATTTGAATTCAGTAGGCCGTGTTCATAATGGAGAAATTAATCTCGGGCGTTTCCGCCAACACAAAGTTCCTCATTTCTCTACTAGGAAGCACTATAGTGTTCAAGGAGCTTACATATCTAACCTCCTTGACTTTCACAGTGCTTCAAAGAACAACGAAATTGACATGCAAGCTACCCTTTGGGTGTCAAATAACAAAGTTTGCACCCGGCACCCGAGGCCATAAGATATTATTATTATTATTATTATTATTATTATTATTATTATTATTATTATTATTATTATTATTATTATTATTATTATTATTATTATTATTATTATTGATGTGTAACATCTTTCCGCTCGGTTGCTGGATAGTTTTGTGGGAGTGATGTTGAAAATTGGGGACGGAAGTGAATCTGGCGGAAGTGGATCGGACGGAAGTGAATACGCACTGCCAGAAAAATGGGACGGAAGTGAATCGGGCGGAAGTGGATCGAACGGAAGTGGATCGGACGGAAGTGAAGACGCACTGCCAGCTGAATGTACAATTGAAAATGTGTGTATTGGAAACAAGGCAGTGTGTGCTCTGTAGCGCGAGAATGTTATGGCAATACAGTAGGTAGTGCATTTAGCTGGCACTGGTTTGACGAGCACAGTGGCAAATGTTTCACCGACTTTCATTTGTCACTGAGCAGTTTATGAAACTTCACGTTCAAGGTTGAATATCACATGGGGTAGGACAAAGACGACAAATGACATTTAAGTAAGCGGCATTATTGTCAAGCTGTGGGTGAGTAGTCAAATGTTAAATGCATAACAGAATGTTGTTATATGAGTGGAATAAAAGCTGTATTTTCATCATATGTGAGACTAGGTCATTTCATGGTTGCAGGAAGCCATGTTTTGATTGTTTACGACGAACTGTATGAGAGCCTTGAGAATAATGAATGTTATAGTTACTGAGGAATGTGCTCACAGTATTTGAGAGTACTGTCGACGTTGTGTGTCACTTTGTTATTATAAATTATTAATGTAAAAGGAAGGAAGGAAGCTTGGAGTTTTGCGTGTCCGTTAATCTCACGATCATGATCCACGGTACCTCCCTTTTACGTGGAATGCGAACCACAGGACATGGCATTTCAAATCGAAAATCTCACATGTATTGACCGGGAATCAAACCCGGTCTACCTTGGATAGAGACTAACAGCTTGACCACTGCGCCACAAATGTGACAGTAGCATATCTCCAATCCAATCTATACATTCATCATAGTACCAGTATGAAAATGGAGTGTAAATTAACATTTTAAGAATGTCCAAGCTGTGTAGTATACGAGTAGGATAACATGTCAGATGTTACACATCATATGCGACTGCTGTAAGGCTCGTATCTTTTTATTATTATTAGGTAGATTCCATTAGAAAGCTAACTATTGCAATGGGTCCCATGTTTCGACTTCCGGAAAATTTCGATATATCTTCGCGTTTCACATCCCCCAGACCCCAAAACCACCGTCAGTTCAAAAGTTTATATATAATTTATGTATATATATATATATATATATATATATATATATATATATGTATATCAGTTTCTTGTGGACACGATAACTGCCGTAATTTTTCACCAATCACTTTGAACTTTTTTACCAAATATGTATACCTATAAAATCTCGGTCGAGTTCGTTACTGGGCTACATCGGTCGAAGGGGGTGAAAATGGGGGGCTTTTTTTTCGAAAAAGTGAAATATTGCTAGAACTCTCTTAATATGTGAAATATCGAATCCGTTCAACGTTCATACTATGTGTCGGATAAAGCCCAAAAATTTATGTTTGAAGAGTTTTTTTTATAGCACCAACCATTGACCAAAGGGGTGGGAAAAAGTGGGTTTTTCGGGAAACATTAATCATATCTCTGGTTAGCCAACCACTTGCAACACATTCATAAACATTAACACTACAACTAACTGGGGCAGCTACGTCAACGGAATGCTGACTAAGCAATGGCAGGACCTATAAGAAGAGAGGCCTTTTCGGAGCATTATCTGTCATACAGTGTGTGTCGCCGAAGGCCCTGTTCCAGCTACCATCATCAGGTGAGACTCAGCAAGTGTTCAGATATCCTTTACTTTGTAAACACCCATCCACAATCTTGTACACTTAACTTGTATCATTACTTACATTCCCCTAAAAGGGACTTACAATTTCACACTCACTGACCAATAAACACATGGTCAGGAAATTACACTTGTCTTGATAATTACACGCCTCTTTACATCCTCATACCCTTCCTGACTTTCGTCACGATTGACCGTGACCATAGTAGCCAATAATTGCTTGCTCAGGTTTCATTGTGCTTCCCGCAGGCGACTCGACTGCATAGCAGCGAGCCGCTGACATAAGCACGTCTGTTATATCACTCACTCCGTCCAGCTGGCAGGCCGGCCTATTAGCCTGCACTCAGAGGTTCATCCCCTAGTAGACTCTTGCATCTTTGCAGGAACACCCCCTAGCATTTGAACACCAAACTACATGCTACACTGGTAAGCTCTTCCAGCTACGGGAAGCTGCCATCATTTAGAAACAACCTACCAAATTAGTACAGTGACACTAATGTTTTATCCCTAAACAACCCCCCAACTAAGGGATCTAAAACAATAGGCACAATATCAAAACCGTACAAAATGGACAATATTCCCCTAAAACTTTTGTCTGAAAGAATTTTTGATATGACCCACCATTACGCCAAGGGATGAGAAAAATGATTTCGGAATTATAAGAAAATGCCAAGAGCTATCAGAGGTTGCCATGGCAACACTACTAAATTGATGAGGGATGAGCCATCAGACGTTGCCATGACAACGCACTTGCACGAGATCAGATTCAGTATTTCCATCTGACTAAGCCGGCCCCGTGGTGTTGGGGTAGCGCGCCTGCCTCTCACCCGGAGGCCCCGGGTTCGATCCCCGGCTCCGTCAGAGATTTAAATACTGACGTGAGGGTTGGAACGGGGTGCACTCAGCCTCGTGAGGACAATTGAGTAGCTGTCTGACAGTGAGACAGCACCCCGATCACGAATACCAAGATTAACGGCCGAGGGGACCCGACGCGCTGATCACGCATCACCCCAATATCTGCAGGCCAAATGGCTGGGCAGCGGTCGCTTGGTCGGCCTTAGCCCGTCATGGGCTGGATGGTGCCAGGGGTTGACATTGACATCTGACTAAGTGGGAAGCGGCTTCGGTGACGTAACTGGTAGCATGCAGAATGTCTATGCCCCAGGTCGCGGTTTCAAAGCCGGCCGAAGTCGTCGGATTTTCTAAGAGTGCTAAAATCCCTCAGTATGCTTTCCTTTGGAGGGGAAGTTCCAACGTTCGTTACGAGTTGCTGGTTGGGGTGGCATCTAGTAGCCAAGTTCACAGCTAGGTGTCATTGACGGTAGTACCTGATAGCAACATTAGGAACTACTGCTTGAAATTGACCGTCTGCAGTCCTTACCTGTATTACAGACTAATACAGCCATTGCAATTCACACCGTTTATCAGACAGATTCTACACTAACCCAAAGTACACGGGGTTAGATGACCGCGTTGTCGCAGCCCCTAAACTGAGGAACCAACCAGAGGTAGATTCCATTAGAAAGCTAACTATTGCAATGGGTACCATGTTTCGACTTCCGGAAAATTTCGACATATCTTCGCGTTCCACATCCCCCAGACCCCAAAACCAACGTCAGTTCAAAAGTTTATATATAATTTATGTATGTATATGTATGTATTGAACCCGCTGAGCTAAGGTTCGTGTGATATTTTTCATGACAACACATTTATGATGGGATGTACTATCTTTGAACACACCCAGAAAGCTACGAGAGGCTGAGAGCTTATACAATTCTCTTTGGAGTAGCGGAGAATCGCACTTTTGACTTTGGTGAAGTCTGCTAATTATTTATCTGAGGTCTTATTAATCAATTTTATCTTTCTACGAGACTCAGAATATTCCATTTCGTCATTCAGTATTATTGAAACATTTTGGAGAATGTTTTTCCACTTTAATGTATGGTAATATCATTGCTGATACGCAAACAGGAATGTAAGTAGTCGCTCAATGACTTAGTTTGACGACTTGATTCCACGAGGAACTCAGTTCCGTGCACTACGTCTGGAGAATCCGCCCTGTTGAGGCGTGTTACGATATCCGTCGTATTAGACGTGGGAAATGTCCGCTTTTTAGCGAGGAATCCTTATCAAGTGCCATCGAGCACAATTGTATTGCGAATCACAGTTGATAAAGGGTAGTGGTTAGCACGAATAGTAAAGTGAACTTATTTGGCAAGTATTGTGCATTTACGACAATTCTGTAGCACCACATTTTTATACCCACGTGATTTGTGGAGGGCCAAGAGCCTGGTGTGAAATATACAGGTAAATGTGATATTGTTACTTTAGACAAGTGTTATACTAAAAATACATTATATATAAATTGCTACGGTGGATTCATCCATAACAAAACGACGCCTATTTCACGGATGCCACGTGATTGCCAAAGTAGCGTCTGCGCACGTGTGAAACCGAAGATCAGTGCATGGCCATTTATTAATGATATCTGCAAAGTGTAGAGACTGTGTTACCAGATATATGTTTAAAGCCTGTGATATCTACGAAGCATACCGTAATTTTCAAATAATAATGCTCTACATGAAGTCTAATATTACCGACCACGTGTTCGACATTTACAACACCATGTTCGAGTCGGAGATAATGGGCTAAGTACCATTATGGTATGAGGGAGATGTCTCGGACGGAACGAGCATGATTATGGAACTTCAAGAACGTCGAACGAGAAGGAAGGAATCGAGGATGCCTTTCCTAGGCATGTCCAACCCATTCACGATGTCAACTACAGTGACAGACCGAACCCTGGTCTTTGGGAGAGCCAAGATGGAAGTTCTGATGAGTACGATGCCAATCCCGAAAGCCAGAGGTGCTTTTGTTCAACCCTTGTCGTTGGACAGAGAGCTAAGTGTGGGCTCCTTCATATCGTGAGTTTGTACAACCCTTCTTTGTTCTAGTCATTGGTGGTATAGTTAGATTAGTGTAGATTGTAAATCAGCCGAACTTAATGACAGCCATTTCATAGGTAGGGAATGTAATTAGTTTAATTAGATGTCATTTATTTGCAGTGATTGTGAGTCACCCTTGGGTTTGATATTTTGTTCAACCCTGGTGCAACCTGATGGACGTCATAGGACGCCAATTTCTGTCCATTGCTAAACGTGACTGTAGTCATTTTTAGGCTACTTTGCTTAACCCTATCTGGGGTGATTTTCAAGTCTTAGCGGACTCTTGTTATGGCAATCTGATGCCATGGTTATGATTCTTTAACTGCACTTTTTGCAGCCAGTCAATGTTACGCCCCTGACTTCATTAGAGTAGTCGTATCATTTGGGTAATCGACTGTAATTACCAGTTTTGTAACTGCATTTATATTTCATTCGAGATGTGCTCAGAAGCCATCCAGGCCAAGTGTGGACCTTACAAGTAAAAGGGATGTTTCGTTGCCTAGCATCGAACCCAGTTCCCATCGTATCATTAAGCAGATCCAGCAGTGTGGTGTTTGCGTCATAATATTATTTTGTTAGTGTCAAGTGTAATGACACGTGATTTATTTGATGTTTGATACAAGTAACAAATGAAGTATTTTGTCTTTGAGAGCAGAGAGCTCCAGCAATGAGTGATATTGCTATCTTTTAAACGTCTTTGCTATGAAAGACAGAGTTATAAGTTTGTATTCAGCTTTATAGCGTGCTTTTTATACACACATTCTTCGAGGTTTATAACCTACGGTGAAGGTATTATTATGAGGCCAGTTTTACAGTTATTTTCTTGCTTAAACGGCCGGCCCAGTCAAAGTGTTGTGTCATATAGCGCAGGGAGCCTGCGGCTTGCTGTGACACGAACAGGTTTTTGAATACTTCCCAGCGCCCGAATGAGAGCGCTTACTTCTAAGTGAGACAGACTTATGTTAACACAGGACAGAATGCTTGTAGCATTCGTTTGTTTTTCATTGCATTGATAGCTCATGGAACCCAGTGTCCACTTCTGTGTCTGAGCATATGTTCTGTAGATTGTCATTTGTTAGTTAAACGCCTTTTGCGTGTACCGTTGTTTCAACGAGTACAGTTATGTCAGGTTTCTTATAGTATGTTGGAGGCTAGCCCCGTGAAGGAGGTTTTTCATGTATGAAGGTATTTTGTGTACCATGTCCGGGACTGTTCCCGTGGACCAGATATTTAAGGAGGGTAACTGATGTGTCCAGGCCCGTCCCAGAGTTATCGAACGCGAGCTGTGCGCCGCTGGTAACTTGTGTTATTGTGTGTCCGAGTTGTTATTGCTCGTTGATTGTATTCCGACTTTTGAGTCGAGGCTTTTTGGCAGAGATGATCTCAGGGAGACGCTCCGTGCCAAGGCTTGTCAGCTATTATTCGCCATAAACCAACGATAATCTAAACCGACATCTTAATAATAAAACGCATAATTTTGATAAACAAAATATAACTAACGAATCCTTTCTATTTAACCTTGTTCATTTGCATTTGGAACCTGCTGACATAGCCGTGCTAATGAAAGTATTTCCTGGAGGAAATGACTTTAGGACAGCTGACACTTTTTGTAGCGACTGAAGCTTGCTCGAACCTTTAGTTCGTAGCTGGTGGAGCGCAGGCCATACGATGTTAGACGTAGTCTTCACTATGCAGTCGTCGCCGTAATTACACACGTTAAATGACTATGGCTTACAAACAGTAAACCAAGGTGTAGGCAGGCTTTGAATAAAACTGTGGTCTTGTGTTTATTTATTGATGTAAAAGTGTACGAATCCTCTATGTTACCCTTTTGTGTGCTGATTAGAACCTAGTTCGTAAGAATGTCTTAGATTTTTTTATGGCTTGTCACATAGCTTTGATTGTAATTGTTTGATATTACGGACGTCACCGCCGTAAATTTTGTAATTAATTGATAGGACTTAGCTAGATGAATTAATATTAAATGTAAATGTGGAGATGGTATCATCCTAACTTAGATTTGTTTTGCTACCCTGTTAAATGTAAATTCCGATATTAGCTTGATCTTGTAACTTGACCTAGGGTTTTTCGTCGTACCATTTTCCTAGTGTTGCTGTTGTTGCTTTATTATTGTGAGACAGATCTTTCGCGAGGGTTTACTGTAACTTCTCAGGTAGGGACCTGCTCTTTATTAGCCTATTTTCAATTTTGAAAAAAATTGGCTTATGAGATCACATTTTGTCCGTGTGTGTGTGCGTGTGTGAGGTGTGTGTGTGTGTGTGTGTGTGTCCCTAATAAAATCTAAACGGCTGGAGCAATTTCAATGAAACTCGGTAAGTTCATAGCACTATTCTCGGCGACCTCGACCGTGCCCTTCAAATTTTGATACGTCTCACCAATCCAACATGGCGGCTGTGCGAAATATTTCACTAGCATTCAATATCTCCGAACCTATTACCGATATCGCCCTGAAATTGTGTACGGTGATAAAGGGCACTACTAGAAGTTCACCTATGAGACTTTCAAAAACCTGGTGACTACAAAATCAACATGGCGGTCAAGCGAAATTGAGACCCTTAAATAGATATTTCTCGCGATTTAACTATCCACACGTAATGAAACTTGGTACAGCAAATGTTTATACACATTGTAATGCACTAGAGTCTAATTTAGTTCAATTGTTTACATAACCTCAAAATGGCGGCTGTGCGAAATATTTCACTGACATTCTATATCTCCGAAACTATTACAGATATCATTATGCAATTTTGTACGGTGATAAAAGATACTGATACAAGTTTACCTATGTATATTTCATAAACCTGTAATGTACAAAACGAACATGGTGACCAAGCGAATTTGAAATATTTTAATTGACTTTTCACTCTGAGCGCAGTGAAATGTGGTACAGTAAATGATTTTGCAGATTGTAATGCACTGTCATCTAATTTAATTCATTTGTTTACATAACCTCAAGATGGCGGCCGTGCGAAATTTTAAAATTCACTTTTTATTCTTGTGTCGTAAACATGCGATCAAAGTGAAAATTTGAATAATGAAGCTAGGCAATAATTGTCCTTGAATGGTACATAACTCTATGGCCTATACATATAACAATCCTAAATGGCGAGCTTCCGAAATATTTAGACGGTTCTCAATATCTATGAATCTTTTACAGCAACCAAACTGAATTTTTTTATGTTCATAGAGACTATGAACATATGTTCACCAATAGGACTTTCAGTAACCTGGTGAGCACAAATCCAACATGGCGGCGACGCGAAATATAAATATTTAAATGGACGTTTCTCGCGAATTAACTATCCGAGTGCCGTGAAACGTTGCTCGTTAAATGCTTATACAAATGTTGATCCACTGGCATGTAATTTATTTCAATTGTTTGCATAATCACAAGATGGCTGGTGTGCGTACTTTTAAAATCTCGTTTTTACTTCTTGTGTTCTAATCATGCGATTGAAGTTTGAAAACCACACGTACACAATAATCTTAGTGTAATAGTACAAAAATAAAAATCCATCCTGGCGACCATATGAAATATTTAGACGGTTCTCAATATCTACGAATCTGTTACAGCAATTAAACTGAAATTTTGTATGTTGAAAGAGACAATTAATATGAGCAGGATATATGAAAATAGGCTGTATAGTTCTTCACGGAACTACTTGTTTTTGATTATTTATTAGCTTGCGGATTCGCCGATAGAAACCCTCCGAACTAGGATAGGGGGTTGTCAATTTTACAATAAATTTTCACGATGTTTTACATAAGCCTGGATGTTTCTTTTCTCAGTCTAGCTTTTAAGGTGAACCTTTCCTTAGGCAGTCTATGACCTTTCGTCACCATATACCACGATCCCCGTGGACGATAGTTTCTCATGCCGCTTTGGCCTATTTGGAAGTTCACCTGATCCTCTCGGCAATTAGGTCCGGCGGATGAGATATTAGGGAAGTCATTGCGGCGGTTGTTGGCTATCCTGGCAGCTCCTCTGACGGGCACAGTATATATATATATATATATATATCAGTTTCTTCTGGACACGATAACTGCCGTAATTTTGCACCAATCACTTTTTACCGAATATGTATACCTATAAAATCTCGGTCGAGTTCGTTACTGGGCTAAATCGGTCGAAGGGGGTGAAAATGGGGGGCTTTTTTCGAAAAAGTGAAATATTGCTATAACTCTCTTAATATGTGAAATATCGAATCCGTTCAACGTTCATACTATGTGTCGAATAAAGCCCAAAAATTTATGTTTGAAGAGCACCAACCATTGACCAAAGGGGTGGGAAAAAGTGAGTTTTTCGGGAAACATTAATCATATCTCTCTTAATAGGCACAATATCAAAACCGTACAAAATGGACAATATTCCCCTAATAATTACCTAAAATTTTGTCTGAAAGAATTTTTGATATGACCCACCATTATGCCAAGGGATGAGAAAAATGATTTCGGAATTATAAGAAAATGCCAAGAGCTATCAGTGGTTGCCATGACAACACTACTTAATTGATGAGGGATGAGCCATCAGACGTTGCCAAGATAACGCACTTGCACGAGATCATATTCAGAATTCCATCTGACTAAGTGTGAAGCGGCTTCGGTGACGTAACTGATAGCAAGCATGCTGAATGTCTATGCCCAAGGTCGCGAGTTCAAAGCCGGCCGAAGTCGTCGGATTTTCTAAGAGCGCTAAAAATCCCTCAGTATGCTTTCCTTTGGAGGGGAAGTTCCAACGTTCGTTGCGAGTTGCTGGTTGCGGTGGCATCTAGTAGCCAAGTTCACAGGTAGGTGTCGTTGACGGTAGTACCTGGTAGCAACATTAGGAACTACTGCTTGAAATTGACCGTCTGCAGTCCTTACCTGAATTACAGACTAATACAGCCGTCCCTAAGTACACGGGGTTACATGACCGCGTTGTCGCAGCCCCTAAACTGAGGAACCAACCAAAATCTCTGCGGGAGATAGAATTTTGCGCGAAGAAGTAACAGACCGTTACATAGTTACACATCAGTGTCGAAACCTTGCATAAGGACAGTGTGACCACAAGTATAAAAATGGACCCCAAATGACAAGAAGGTTACCGTTCCCATAAGACAATAAAATGTTTAAAATAAGCATAAAATGACGAAAAACAAAGTTAATTAAGCTCCAATTATAAAATACCTTCTCGCAATAAATGAGGTCTGATCTTCTACGAAAACCTGCATATTCTGCCTATTTTTGCCTATCCCCAAGTTTGTCCGGTGAAATCTACCTCCGCCTTCCGGTGTGCCGAGAGGACTTTTTATTATTATTCTTGCATCGTTATGCCCGACTCAGGAGCACGGTTGAACCTGTTTAGCTGATGTGTTGGCCTTCTTTTCCTTCCAAAATCTCTTCATCCTCTCGCTGAGCGCCTTTCTTCGTTCTTCTGTCCAAGTTTTGGTGGCCCTGGTGTTGGGTTTGTCTTCAAATTGGTGATTGTCGATTAGGGTTCTGAATTTGCATCTGTCCTGTATAATATTGTCTGAAATGTTGATTTCCTGGAGATCTGTTTCAATTTCACGTAGCCAGCTGTTCTTGGTTTTTAGTGAGAGGGCCAAGTTGAGAATTCTTTTAGTCAATCTGCCATTGTTCATTCTGATAATGTGCCCGTAAAATTTCAATCGTCTTTTCCGAAAAGTATGAGACATTTTTTCACATTGGCGATATATTTCCTGGGATGACTTTTACCTCCAGATTCCCTCTATAAAAACTGGGCCAAAAATTTTTCGTAAAATTTTCCTTTCTTGTTTTTCAATCTCTTTGGTAAAAGATTTGCCACCAATGATTAAGGTTTCTGATGCATATAACGCCTCCGGTTTGATTACTGTATTATAATGTCTAAGTTTTGCTTTCCGAGATATTGATTTTTTGTTATACCTATTCCAAGTGATTCTGTAAGCTTTCTGTAATTTGGAAATTCTCTCTTTATTTGCTTCACGGTTTAAACCAGAGGGCTGAATAATTTCTCCCAGATATTTGAATTCGTTCACTTGAAAGATTTTGCCGAATTTAGTTCTCATAGGTTGTCCGTCTAAGTATCGTGAGGCTCCTTCCATGTACTGAGTTTTCTCATAAGAAATTTGAAGTCCCGTTTTGATGGCAATTTCATGTAATTTCTCAATTATTATTATTATTATTATTATTATTATTATTATTAGCCTATTTTCAATTTTGAAAAAATAGGCTTATGAGATCACCTTTTGTCCGTGTGTGTGTGCGTGTGTGTGTGTGTGTGTGTGTGTGTGTGTGTGATGTGTGTGTGTGTGTCCCTAATAAAATCTAAACGGCTGGATCGATTTCAATGAAACTCGGTAAGTTCATAGCACTATTCCGGGCGACCTCGACCGTTCCCTTCAAATTTTGTTACGTCTCACCAATCCAACATGGCGGCTGTGCGAAATATTTCACCAGCATTCAATATCTCCGAAACTATTTCCGATATCACCCTGGAATTTATTACGGTGATAAGGGGAACTACTATAAGATCATCCATGTGACTTTTGAAAAACTGGTAACAACAAAACCAACATGGCTGCCACGCGAATTTGCGACTTTTAAATATTCGTTTCTCGCGATTTAACCAACCAAACGCAATAAAATTTGGTACAGTATATATTTATACACATTGTAATGCACCGACATCTAGCTTGGTTCAATTATTTATATGACCACAAGATGGCGGATGTGCGAAATATTACACCGGCATTCTATATCTCTGAAACTATTAGCGGTATCACCCTGAAATTTTGTACGGAGATAAAGGGCACTACTGGAAGTTCGTCTATAAGACTTTCAAAAAACAGTTAACTACAAAACGAACATGGTGACCAAGCGAATTTGAAAATTTTAAATAGACCTTTCTCGCTGTTTAATGTTCCAAACGCAATGAAATCTGGTACAGGATTTGGTTATACACATTGTAATGCACTGGTTTCTAATTTAGTTCAATTGTTTACATAACCTCAAGATGGCGGCTTTGCGAATTTTAAAATTAAGTTTTTATTTCTTGTGTCGCAATCATGCGATCTAAGTGAAAGTTTGAATAATGAACCTACGCAATAATTCTTCGATAATGGTACATAACTCTATGGCCTATACATTTAACAATCCAACATGGCGACCATCCGAAATATTTAGACGGCTCTGAATATCTACGAATCTTTTATAGCAATCAAACTGAATTTTTTAATGTTCATAGGTGCTATGAACCTAAGTTCACCTATAGTACTTTAAATAACCTGGTGATCACAAATCCAACATGGCGGCGATGCGAATTATAAATATTCACATGGACGTTTCTCCCAATTTAACCATCCAAGTGCAGTGAAACTTGGTACAGTAAATCCGTATACAAATGTTAATCCATGGCATCGTAATTTATTTCAATTGTTTCCATAACCACAAGATGGCAGCTGTGCGAAATTTTAAAATCTCCTTGTTACTTCTTGTCTCCTAATCATACGATTGAAGTTTTAATGCTACACGTACACATTATTCTTCATGTAAAAGTATATAACTCTAGGACCTAAATATATAAAATCCAACATGGCGACCATCCGAAATATTTAGTCGTTTCTCAATATCTACGAATCTATTACAGCAATCAAACTGAAATTTTGTATGTTGATAGTGGCAATTAACATAAGTAGGATATATGAAAATAGGCTGTATAGTTCTTCACGGAACTACTTGTTATTATTATTATTACAACATTAGGTCATATTTTGAGCTTTTTTTGGTAAGAAGTCATATTTCGGTAGTTTGAAGGCAGCCGTAGGTGTGCAATCATCCTCAACTTACTGAACGGGAACTAGTGTTTACACAAATAGACTGTAAATAACCACTTAACATTTATATTCATATGAAAATAGGAACAACGAATGTACTGTAGTTAACAATTTAATCTCGAAGGGATTGTCGCTTGGATTTATAAATTTAGAAAAGAGTGACAGTCAGTCTGAGAGTCTAGACATTATATCATTTCAAATGACGCATGCTACAAATGCTACACATGTTAGGAAGGCTCAGGAGGGCTTCTCGCTTCGCTCGAAGCCCCAGGACTCTTTCAACGGACTCCATTACCCATTAACTTAGGCTTCCCGCGCGGGGAACGGAGAGCGGGAGGTGCACTCTGCTGCATGATGTCACGCACTCGCCGTATCCGTATCGCATAACGCCAGACCCCAAGAGTAAACTCAGACTCAACAGACTCCATTACCCTTTAAATTAGGCTTCCCGCGCGGGGAATGGAGAGCGGGAGGTGCACGCTGCTGCATGACGTCACGCACTCGCCGTCTCCGTATCGCATAACGCCAGACCCCAGGAATAAACTCAGACTCGGTGCATATGCACTGAACAACATGATGACGTCATACACACCGTAACCGTAACGCATAACGGTAGACCAAAGCATAACGATGAAGTCGACAAGATCATTTGAAATGATAAAAACGGCCATATTTGAATCAGTCATATTTTGTCATTTTGAGTCATAATTGCTTGCATATTCGGACTTTCCTTAGGTCTTAAACACCCGAGCCCTAGTTATCACTGACAAATATTAGTTTAACAACTACTGCAACTCAATAAGAACATACACACGACAAGAGATGTTGAGATAACCTGAGACAGGAGCAATGAAGCATTTACGACAGGTGTCAGCGTTCTTCTTTAATAATACAGAATATTGTCTTACTTTCATATTCCTTTATTATATCAAACTACGTCTTCACTGCGAAAAAGATATTCTGTCGTGAAGGCACGTTGAAGGGAGTGTCTGCACTGCCTCCTCAATGGGTTATAAATGGCGCCGCCAAGGCCCGTGATCGATATCTGCACACACACCTGGTGACACATGATTTATATGAGGTCGCGCGCGTCTTGTGTTGACATTGCCACGTCACTAGCATCGATCTATCAATATCTAATCCACGTCACTTTCCCATATATTGACCACAATACTCACTTTTCATCCTATAGTGGGTCTCTACATTAAAAGAAGAAGATGATGATAATGGTTATGAATATGATGATACAGATGAAGATGATGATAATAGTGAGGATAATAATAACAAGAAGTTCCGTGAAGAAATATACAGCCTACTTTTCATGCCAATGATTATTCTACAGTATATGAACCTATCTAGAATAATGACAAAATTAAGTTGGTAATATCGAAATATCAAATTAGTTCAAAATATACCTGGTATAATGTAGCCTAATAGAGCACTACAGTTGGCAGCCCTGGTGACTGAATATATTCTTAGTTCCACCTCTTAAGGTACAGAATACAAAATTTGATTGAAGTCCAATGGACGTTACATGCAGTTAGACACTGGATCTATCAGCACGCGTAAAAGCATGTTACCAACAATACCATGCGTGTGCTGGTCAGAAATAATCTGAAATATTATGATATCTTGTTGTGCCAATTTTGGATGAAATCCATTTGTTAGTATAGAAGTTACATGTATTTTAAAATTGGACATATCAGCAGGCATAGAATCATGTTGGCAGCACAGCCTTGTATTAATTACTCCAAATTAATCTACAATGTCAGGCGCTATACGTGTGCAAAGTATAGAGCTGTTGGCTTGCATACTTTCTGATATATTGATATTAGGGTAAAAAAAATATAGACAGCATTTATTAACAGTTGGCAGCCCTGATTGCTCTTAACAATACTTACAGTCATTCTGTTATGGTACACATAGCACATACGAAATTTGGTTGTAATCCAACTGATAGTATAGAAGTTACATGTATTTAAAAATTGGTACTATCAGCAGGCTTATAATCATGTTGGTAGAACTGACGTATATAAGTTACTCAAAAATTAATCTAAAATGTCAGAATATACGTGTGCATAGTTTAAAGCTGTTGGCTTGCATACTTTCTGATATATTGGTAGTTGGATAAAAGAAATTGAGAGAGCAATTATTAACAGTTGGCAGCCCTGGTGGCTCTTAAGAATACGCTCAATCATATCCGTTTATGTACAGATATTACGTACAAAATTTGGTTCAAATCCAATTGATAGTGTAGAAGTTATATGCATTTAAACATTGGGCTTATCAGAAGGCTTAAAATTATTTTGGCAACACTGTCATTGTTGACATCATGGAAATTAAACTGAAATAGTATTATCTGCATGTGTACCAATTTTGGAATTGCTCCCATGCATACCTTGCGAGATATCAAACATGGAGCTCAAATTTCTAGTGCGTTTTTCAGCAGTTTGTAGCACTGACATCATTTTCAAATATGGACGTGAGATATTCCGGTGCATATCTTTACTCATACTAAATTTGGTTTTGATTGCTGCAGCCGTTTAGGAGTTGATAGGGGGGAGGGACACACACACACACAGCCAGCCAGACAGACAGACAGACAGACAGACACACATTTTCCCGGATCGATCTCATAAGACTACTTTTTCCTCATTTTTGCAAAATGTGAAAAGTAGGCTTAAAATATTAATAATAATAATGATGATGATGATAATGGTGGTGCTTAAGAGGATGACGATAATAATGGTGATGATGAATATAATAATGGTGATGAATTGATAGTGATGATAATGGTGATGATAATGATGATGATAATGGTGATGATAATCTAATGGTGATAAATTGATGATGGTGATGAAGAGGATGATGATGATAATGGTGATAATGATGATTTTGATGTGGTGATGTTCATGGTGATGATGGTGATGCTAATGGTGATTAAGAGGATGCTGATAATATTGGTGATGATAATGGTGATTAAGATGATAATGGTAATGAAGGTGTTGATGTTGATAATGGTAATGGATGATGCTTGTGATGATGAAGACGATGCTAATGCTGATGATAATGACGATGATGATGGTGATGATAATGGTAATGCACTATGATTATTATTATTATTATTATTATTATCATCATTAAAAGAAGTGGAAATCCTAATAAGTTCTGACGTTTAGTCATAGGAAATTATTATTGTTCTTTGTAATCAGTAATTTATTATTTTCTCATACCAATATCTGAATTAGTATTGTTAATTGAACTTCAAGGTGAAGAAGGCTTCATTGTCAAGCCGAAACGTGTACAATAATTGGACAATTGAATAGTTGTTACTTAACTTGTATTGATTGGCGGAGTAAATATTACGCATAAGAGTACCGATATAATATCTGAAGTGTAGCCCTGTGCATTATCGAATCGGCTGATTTACAACAACAATAAACAGCTTATTGTTTATTATTATTATTATCATTATTTATTCACCATAAATCAATCAGAGGTATGGAAGGCCTAGTGAAAAAGGGCAAGCCCCACATACATATTACATGTTTCACTGGCACAACTTACATATACATTTGGTTTGCAATATTTACATGTTTTACAGAGATATTGCATTAATTACATATTTAGAATATTAACATTGTTCACTCACTCTCTCACGGACGCACTTTTATCACCTTAATCACTCCATACATTCATTCATTCATTCGGCGAGACAATCGAGTTTATTTATACAATGTACCTTTTTATGTACGGCCTGAATTTCCGTAGAGGCAAGATCTTGGCCTCCCCTGGCACCGCATTCCATAACCGCGCAGAGCGACCGTAGAAACCTGTCAAGTAAAGGGCCCTACACACGTCCTGACACGACCACCCAAATCTAGGGCCTGACAGCGGTTGACCCGACTGTTGGATCGTGTGTAGGCTTGTCGGCTGGTGAAAACTGTCAGGCCCTAGATTAGGGTGGTCGTGTCGGGAGAACCATCCAACCGCCCTAACCCCCACCATTCTCTCTGTCGGGTCGGATGCTTCAGACTCATTTGTCGATTAATGGACGCGGAAAAAGTGACTGTGGTCGAGTTCCTCGAATGTTGGAGGGGGTGCCGGTATTTATGGGACGTCGAAGATGAGAGTTATTCCAACAGAGACGAGAGAAATGAAAGCTACAGTTTACTGCTGGAAATTTATTTAAAAAATAACACCTCTTGCTACCGTGGGAGTTATATAAAAAAGATACGAGCCTTATAGTAGTCGCATATGATGTCTAACATCTGACATGTTATCCTACTCGTATACTACACAGCTTGGACATGCTTAAAATGTTAATTTACACTCCATTTTCATACTGGTACTATGATGAATGTACAGGGTCTTTCATATAAAATAAGAACGGTGAGCGGCGGCTATGTTATGCGCAACTACAGTGGCCTTGACGGAGCTTGTGGCGTGCCATGGCCCCCTGCTGTAGTACTGAAAGCGCGTGCATAGGCGCATATACTGTACTCGACCTTGCAATAAACGTGCATTTGTTCAGTCGCCAGTCTGAACCTCAGATGTTAACATGAGACAGTTAACATACAACATCGTATTTTTGTATGTAAAACTTATTTTAAGTACGAGTCGGCTCGGCAGGTACGTGATGCATTTGTTCAGCAATTTCCTGATGAAGTGCCACCTTCACTAGCACAGATTCACGTAATTGTAAATAAGTTTGAAACTAGTGACTCACTGCTCAATAAAAGGCATAAAATTGAAAATCAGAAACATTACAGTGGCAGAACTCACTCGCGTCAGCCAGAATGTGGTTACCAGATACAATGCCCGTATAACCCAGGAAGGACGACACTTCCAGCATCTTTTATAAGGTAAGATTTCATACAGCATTGTACACTCGCTTAAATCACGGGACCGTGGCGCGCCACAAGCTCGGCCAACGCCACCGCAGCAGCGAATAACAAAACTGCCGCTTGCCGTTCTTAATTTATATGAAAGACCCTGTATAGATTGAATTGGAGATATGCTACTGTCACATTTGTGGCGCAGCGGTCAAGCTGTTAGTCTCTCACCAAGGTAGACCGGGTTTGATTCCCGGTCAATACATGTGAGATTTTCGAATTGAAATGCCATGTCCTGTGGTTCGCATTCCACGTAAAAGGGAGGTACCGTGGATCATGATCGTGGGATTAACGGACACACAAAACTGCAAGCTTCCTTCCTTCCTTTTACATTAATAATTCATAATAACTAAATGACACACAACGTCGACATTACTCTCAAATACTGTGAGCACATTCCTCAGTAACTATAACATTCATTATTCTCAAGGCTCTCATACAGTTCGTCGTAAACAATCAAAACATGGTTTCCTACAATCATGAAATGACCTAGTCTCACATATGATGAAAATACAGCTTTTATTCCACTCATATAACAACATTATGTTATGCATTTAATATTCGACTACTCACCCACAGCTTGACAATAATGCTGCTTACTTAAATGTCATTTGTCGTCTTTGTCCTACCCCATGTGATATTCAACCTTGAACGTGAAGCTTCATAAACTGCTCAGTGACAAATGAAAGTCGGTGAAACATTTGCCACTGTGCTCGTCAAACCAGTGCCTGCTAAATGCACTGCCTACTGTATTGCCATAACATTCTCGCGCTACAGAGCACACTCTGCCTTGTTTCCAATACACACATTTTCAATTGTACATCCAGCTGGCAGCGCGTCTTCACTTCTGTCCGATCCACTTCCGTTCGACCCACTTCCACCCGATTCACTTCCGCCCCATTTTTCTGGCAGTGCGTATTCACTTCCGTTCGATCCACTTCCGCCCGATTCACTTCCGTCCCCAATTTTCAAAATCACTCCCACAAAACTATCCAGCAACCGAGCGGAAAGATGTTACACATCAAAAAGGAAAACATGCGAGCCACTTACAGAAGAGAAGCGCGGAAGGTAAGTAGATTTCCTTTTCTGCAACTACGTCTTGGACCACACTCTTCTTTTCTTTCTTCGTTCATCATATGAAATAATAACTGCGCACTAAGCTACACCTATCTTTTGATTTCGTGTTAAATACGGAGCCATTTTAAGAACACTTTAGCACCACAAGTGCTTGTTCTAAACTAGACTGATGGTGATACCTCCCCCTTGTTTGGTTGGGTAGGGGAGTCGTGTCGGGACGTGTGTAGGAAAGGTCCCAACACGACGGTCGGGCCCAATCGGTCAGGTGGGGTAGTCGTGTCAGGAGGTGTGTAGGGGCCTTAAGCTGGGTTTTCCTAGGCGCGGAAGTGGAGAGCGGAACGCGGAGAGTGGAGTCGACTCTCCTCTGGTCATGTGTAATTTTAATGGTACTGTTTCCCTAGAAGCGGAGCGGATCGCCGCTTGACGAGCGGAACTCGCTCCTCCGCGTTCCTCTGCTCCGAGAGCAGACGAGTCCGCTGTCGGCTGGCGGAGTGGCTGGACGTCTGTACAAGTTGTGTGTAGTTTTATTCAATCGTGTCCCTTGTGTGTTAGTATAAAGTGTGTGCACCATGAGTGTGTGTCGGTTTACTGCTTACTGCTATAAACCTGCGATTTCAGTTCTTCTACATCTTTTATTTCTTGGTATAGATCATAGAACTGGTTTTTGGTCAATGGAAAGTACTGTTTGAATCTAATTTCGTCATCAATTAAATCGTTATTTATAAGAATTTTAAACACTCCCTCATTTTCACGCGTTTTAAATATGTCACTTGCACATTTTCGATCCTTCACTAAATGCAGTAGTAAGTCTTCCTCCTCCTCTTCCAAGTGTAATAAAATAGAAAGTCTAGATTCCACGTCCATATCGACCTCACTTTATCACTCCTAGTATACAAATGAGCAACCGTTCCACTCTCCGCCAGAGGACAAGTCCGCATCTAGGAAAACACAATTCAGCTAGCTGATGACTCACGAGCGGAGACCCGACTCCGCTTTCCGCGTTCCGCTCTCCGCTTCCGCGCCTAGGAAAACCCAGCTTTAAGCATTGCTACGAGCGAAGGGTGGAACGGGAGTTGCACCTCGTCCTTTCCGAACTGAGCGATATGCCAATGACAGTCGGCAAACGGGGTCAATATGAATGGAACCTGTGAGGGATTTTTTGAGAAAAATTAAATCAGTTTGTTTGGCTGTTGCCTCTATAGATGGAAATTGTGACAAAGGGGAAGGGGAATGAAGAGATATTAGCCTCTCTGCACGGCGCTGTACAGGCTGCAGCTTGTTCATGATTTCCGCTATAGTGGGATGCCAAGCAGGTAAGCCGTACGTTAATATCGGACGAACCATGCATAGGTAGGCCGTCCTTAAGGGGGTGGATCCAGCTAAGTAGAGGAATAAAAAGTCAATATTCATTCGATTTTTGAACATGCTACAAGTATTGTTGACAAATGATACTCATATAACAGTAATGGCAGGCTTGTGGCAACAAAAAGCAACTTTTATAATGTCAACATTTTTATGATAGAGTTTTTTGGAAAATTTTCAAAACTTACCATTTTTTTACCGTGCATCGTCGTTTCCCTTATATATCCCAAGTTTACAAGAAATATTCTACTTTTACTCGGAAATTCTCAGTATCATCAAAAGGAGAAAACTAGAATACTTTGGTAATTTCATGCGCAACAACAAATACCACCCCTTGCAATTAATTATTCAAGGGAAGATTGATGGCATGAGGGCTCTAGGACGCAGACGAATATCCTGGCTGAAGAACTTAAGCCAGTGGTTTGGACTTAATACAGTGACACTGTTTAGAACAGCTATGGACAAACAGCAGATCATGCTACTGATCGCCAATGTTCTTGGAAAAAAACAGGCACTTGAAGAAGAAGAAGAAGAAGAAGAAGAAGAAGACGACGAAGAAGACGACGAAGAAGAAGAAGAAGAAGTAGTAGTAGTGTATCACATCTGCACCTACGAAATGGACTTCAATCACTAACATAAACTGTACCTTAAGTACGTTTATTGAGTTTTTATTCAGTGCAGCTGAAAATAGTTCCTTTTTTTATTTAAGAATAAATGCAATATATAAAAACAAATATAAATCCCAATGACCTGAATGAGTACACTTTGTAGGTGCTGATGTAATAAACGCCTTAAAAAAAGAAAAGTAGGAAATCTATATATATAAAACGCAATGTTGGTTTGTCTGTTTGTCTATAATTTATACAAATCTACACCGTTTCACCGATCTGAACCAAAATTTGTATACTTACCCTTTGGAACCCAGCGGGTAACACTATCTACTTTAAATTTCGGACAGACCACTCCATTACCTGCATTTAGGCCCTTTTGCACAAATCTACACCGTTTCACCTATCTAATAACTTGACGGACATATGGTCGCTAGGTGACAACGACTAACACTGTATCATGATAGTCAACGCCGCACCATTGATGGACAGGTTGTCACTGGGCAACAATGATTTACTCTGTATCATGATAGTCCGGTAAAATTTGCTAAAGGAAACATGAGAAAACTAACCGATTGACATCTCCTTGCTATCGTATGTATAGTAAATCAGCATATTAGGAAAATGTAATGTAATGCTTTCCTGTCAGAGAAACATAGCGGCAAACATTCCTACATTCTCCTATCACTATTTTGCAGTTTTCATGTGTAGGCAGTTGTCATTTCATTTGCGGGGCTTAGACATCGTGGTCATGTTGCCCCGTATACATGGGTGTGTGTGTAGAATGTTTGTGATAATCTGCGTTATTGTGATTGTTGTACTGGCATGAGTAAATTGGAGATAGGATATGGTATTTGAAGCCATTTTTCAGTGTTGCTCAAGGATTTATTGGACCGTGATCACTTTCGTGATGTTTATAGTGTGGTTTTTTTTCATGCCGCATTTGTCGGTCAAATGCTTTGAGACCACCGAACTATTAATGTATTTAATCACATTTATGTTTATAATATATAATGTAATTCTCGAGTGATTACTCGTAACAAACAAAATTTCTAAGACACATACCTCAACCTGTTCATAGATGTTGACTCTCCGAGCCACAAGTTCACAACTGCAAGGTGCTGCTTCTCGCTAGCCGCTACTTGAAGGACTGTCGTCACATCTCCGCTTCGGCCAATCAGACGCCGCCAGCCAGTGGGATTTCTCGATGGTTCTACGCCCTATTTAAGCAGCGGTTCTCCTCTTCAATATCCTGTACGGCATTACCGCATTACCTCACCACTTCATGGAGTCTTCCAAAGCTTCGTTCCATGGGGCAAATACCTGACGGTACGCTTCTACAGTAAGACGGTGTAATCAGCACGTCACACCGATACGCTGGAGATTACTACCCATCAATGTCACAACTAGATGAGCTTTTGCAAGGCTCAGATCACAGTTCTCACCGCTACGCAAGATGAAAGCTTGCTCATTACTTTCGCTCTTCAGTGATATGCTAAAAAATGTACTTTGGTTCTAAAGAAGAAACTTTCATCAAGCAGATACTTTATTTCGAGATGCTGGACATCGCAATCACAAAGTATAGTGTTCTTAAACTACAAACTACAGCTGCCAAACCATCAAGCTCTGGCCACGGCCGACCTGCAGCACTGAAACCTCTCTAGTCAACATAAATAGCAACGGAAGATAAGTTACATTCTTTTATTTTCTATTTAATCACTTATCTTCTATGTTTTAAATGGTTTTAATATTGCTTGCAAGTGCAATTATTTCCAAAAATAGTGTCGTTCAAATGAACTCTTGTAAATAGCACCAAGTTGTGCCAACCTACTAATTTTTAAACCCAAAGGGTTTCCAGTAATGTATAGTATTTATCACCTGTTTCAAACAACAAATAAAGTTTATATTAGATTAATGCTTAAATGTTCAGTGTTAAAATTGAACTTAAAGTTGAGGATAAAGAACCAGGCCGCACTCCCCTAGCCCAAAATATTCAGTCTAATAGCTCCTTTCACAGTAGTTATTTTGTCCAGGCATTTTGCCTGATGCTTTCTCCCGTTTATGAGAACGAACTTGGGCTGTTCTTCACATAACCAGACCGTAGCATTCTCTATCCTATCGTATCCACAGTTAATATTTCATTTGCGGGGCTTAGACATCGTGGTCATGTTGCCCCGTATATATGTGTGTGTGTGTAGAATGTTTGTGATAACCTGCGTTATTGTGATTGTTGTTCTGGCATGTGTAAATTGGAGATAGGATATGGTATTTGAAGCCATTTTTCAGTGTTGCTCAAGGATTTATTGGACCGTAGCATTCTCTATCCTATCGTATCCACAGTGAATATTTCATTTGCGGGGCTTAGACATCGTGATCATGTTGCCCTGTATACATGGGTGTGTGTGTAGAATTTTTGTGATAACCTGCGTTATTGTGATTGTTGTACTGGCATGTGTAAATTGGAGATAGGATATGGTATTTGAAGCCATTTTTCAGTGTTGCTCAAGGATTTATTGGACTGTGGCATTCTCTATCCTATCGTATCCACAGTTAATATTTCATTTGCGGGGCTTAGACATCGTGGTCATGTTGCCCCGTATACATGGGTGTGTATGTAGAATTTTTGTGATAATCTGCGTTATTGTGATTGTTGTACTGGCATGTGTAAATTGGAGATAGGATATGGTATTTGAAGCCATTTTTCAGTGTTGCTCAAGGATTTATTGGACTGTGGCATTCTCTATCCTATCGTATCCACAGTTAATATTTCATTTGCGGGGCTTAGACATCGTGGTCATGTTGCCCCGTATACATGTGTGTGTGTGTAGAATGTTTGTGATAACCTGCGTTATTGTGATTGTTGTACTGGCATGTGTAAATTGGAGATAAGATATGGTATTTGAAGCCATTTTTCAGTGTTGCTCAAGGATTTATTGGACTGTGGCATTCTCTATCCTATCGTATCCACAGTTAATATTTCATTTGCGGGGCTCAGACATCGTGGTCATGTTGCCCTGTATACATGGGTGTGTGTGTAGAATTTTTGTGATAACCTGCGTTATTGTGATTGTTGTTCTGGCATGTGTAAATTGGAGATAGGATATGGTATTTGAAGCCATTTTTCAGTGTTGCTCAAGGATTTATTGGACCGTAGCATTCTCTATCCTATCGTATCCACAGTGAATATTTCATTTGCGGGGCTTAGACATCGTGGTCATGTTGCCCCGTATACATGGGTGTGTGTGTGTGTAGAATTTTTGTGATAACCTGCGTTATTGTTATTGTTGCACTAGCATGTGTAAATCTATATTATATAAAACTCAATGTTGATTTGTCTGTCTGTCTATTATTTATACAAATCCACACCGTTTCACCAATCTGAACCAAAATGTGTATATTTCCCCTTTGGAACCCAACGAAAACACTGTCTACTATAAATTTCGAACAGACCACTCCATTCCCGGCATTTAGGCCCTTTTGCACAAATCTACACCGTTCCACTGATCAGAACCAAAATGTGTATACTTACCCTTTGGAACCCTGCCAGTAAAATTGTCTGCATGAAATTTCGAACAGACCACTCCATCCCCTGCATTTAGGCCCTTAGGCACGAATCTATACCGTTTCACCGATCTGAATCAAACTTTATGTATTTACCCTTTAGACCCGACGAGTAACAATGTTTACTTGAAATTTCGGACAGGCCACTCCATTTCCTGCATTTAGGTCCTTTGGCACAAATCTAAACCGTCTCACCGATCTGAACCAACATTTGAATACTTGCCCTTTGGAACTCTGCGAGTAACACTGTCTACATGAAATTTCGGACAGGCCACTCCGTTCCCTGCATTTAGGCCCTTAGGCACAAATCTACACCGTTTCACCGATCTGAACCAAACTTTATGTATTTACCCTTTGGAACCCGACGAGTAACAATGTCTATTTGAAATTTCGGACAGGCCACTCCATTTCCTGCATTTAGGTCCTTTGGCACAAATCTAAACCGTTTCACCTAATTACAACGAATTTTACATACCGTTTGAAACCCTGCTGGTAACAATGTCCATTTGATATTTGGGACAACCCTCTCCATTCTCTATATTTAGAATAACAGACAAAATGAACATGAGAAACACTTTTTAAGGCCCTAGAACCATTCATGTACGTAGTAGTGTAAACTGTAAGAATATTTTAATAAGTCTATTGTTGCCTGACAAAGCGGGCTGCATCACGCCGCCCCTACCTGTGTTCTGGTACAGAATTGCGAAAATAGTGTTGCATCTTGCGCTGCTTATAAATTGCAGTCACGGGGAGTAATTAGTACAAAAAGATTTCTTAGGCCCCTGAAAAAAGTTATAATCGTGAATATATTATGCCTCTGTGTAAGTGCGATGGTGTTGGTGCAGTACATTGAGGTGTAGATCAGCTGCAATATGCGTTGGTGCTTTCAAATGTACTTTCATTTATTCCGATCCTTATCCTTCAGCGCTATGTGGCGCTAAATGACACTGTTGTTACCTCAGGAGCTCGGGACAGCTAAAGTTTTCCAAAGTGCCCTGATTATTTTCCTACAGTGCTGTGTGACAACAGACGACACTATTGGTCTCTACTCTTCTAATAGCCAATGAGATATAGGTCCTAGCAGGTGTCTTTTATTTCACTTACTCCTCTTTCTAATCATACTGTATTTTTCCATTCGTTTGTAAATTACATTGTGTCAGTACTGTATTTAGTAAATAGCCGTTTCCCTATCCATTATTATCATTATCATTACGGGATAATGACGTGAATGTTTGTCCATTATACCGTACTACGCATAAGTCCGGGACAGCTTAAATAAGTTACTAGATCAAAACAAGGTAGCCAACATTAACAGCCGTCCACTATACCTACGTAAATGTTGATTTATGGTTGAATTTCTAGAAGTTGAGTTGTTTTCATGTGCTAGCACATTGTCGCCAACCCTGCTTAAAATCTCGCCAGCTCCAAAGACCATAATACCAGTAACATTTCTTAACACACGGTTGCAGACATTGTTCTCCCAGAATGCATTTTCCACACATTCTCCCAACATAATAATCACGAATTTTACTAATGCCTATTATCTGAATAATTTCACAGTTTTCTTTCGAATTTCAAGTCTAATGAAGTTAAAACAAGTTGTACATGGTAAGTACTACGAATATACATCGATTAAAACAGTTTTTACAGTTATTATGGACCCTTGATTATGGAATATGTGCATGTTCATACCCACTCGTCTGAGATGTTTGCAAGCTTTTATTTAATTAATTTTTGGATAAATTCTTATTTAGATTTCATCATGACGTCTAAAAAACACAAGAACAAGATTGGAGAAACTCTATGAAGATCACTGGCGAATCAACTAGGTTTTGAGTAAGTAGCCTAGACCCTATCTACATAATTAAAAGTACAAAGTTATTTAATAGTTGTTTTATTTATTTTTATATTCAGTCCGAGCAAAAATAACGTAATAAAGAACCTTAATGGTCTTTGGAAATTTTGAAAAAGTATTCTGACTGCATTTTTTGTATACTACAAACCAAACATAACCTAAAATATAGCGTATGTAAGTTCACTCCCAGGAACATATTCTTAGGATCAATTGCCTTCTAATATTGCAAAGTATCTTATTCTCGACTTCCAAGTGCTGTCAGCCATAATATTATAATAAATTGCATATGTTACTCGTATGCTTGAAAGTAGTCTATGATTCACACTCGGCTAGTTGTAGTGTGAATGTATTGGTTATTATGTAGTTGGCTACTGACCTACAGCCTACTTAGTAGTAGGCAGATACAATATTTGTGTTAGGCCTATTTTTATTTGTTTCAGTTATGGTTGCGACAGATTAGTGAGGAGCCTTCAACGAACTTCAAGGGTTGTGCAACATGAATCAATCATCATTCTGAAGAGCCATATACAGTACTCACATGTGCATGGGATATGCACTGCGCTTGAGTCACAGATGCACTTTTTCAGAAAATACCAACAATATCTCTTGACTCGTTTAGTTCTCGACATAAGTTACTGCACTACTGAATGTCTGTGTGAAAATTACTGATGTACTTAAGTTGGGTGAGACAAAGTCACTGTTCGCTACTTGGTTAGATGGCACAGTTCGGGCGAAGCCACTGGTTGCAATACGTTATAAATATTGCTCGCAACTATAGCCTAGGCTACTTGTATTATTAATTCTGAATGAAAGTAGAACGCGACTTATACATTTGCATCGGACATGAATGTGACTTTTACATACCTTGTGTCCTTGTTTCATCTTCTGGGCGATATTACGTTTTGAAATTAGGAACCCTGGTCACTACTGCACTTCATATATGTGCATAAGTACATAAATATGCGTTTTTATTTATTGCTCTTTAAAAACGGCTGCCATGTTCCAACAGCGCTTGCATCTCGTTCAACTGTCAACAAGGCGCACTCTAGAGGCACACACCGATGCGCACACATTGTTGCCAACATGTGGGATACAAAATTGGCTTCCTTTGGTCATAAATGATTATTTTTTCTAAAATTACCTCCCTCGAGACCGCATCAAAATCCATCCAGTGGTTCTCGAGATTACCCGCTTCCTTCAGCTCAATGGCATATCGGCTGAACTGTCAGAACACATCTCTAAAAATACAACTCTAGAATAGACGACTGTCTGGACGAAACCATTGGCCGCTACTAGGCCAGGTGACTGTGTGGATGAAAATTACTGATTTTAATACAAGCAAGGGGGTCTGGGGTATAAGCCCCAGGTTAGATTTGTATGTAAAGCCTTATTCCGGGTTCACCGCGCTCGAACTAAGAGGCAAGACCAGTGCCAAACAATAATGTTGGCACTGCTGAAAAATGTAATAACACCCTTTAGCGATAAAATGTTCAACTCTTGTATCTTAGTCACATTACATAAGTTACTGTAGAAAATTTTCCAGATTTTGATGGAGGTTGGCTGTTTTTCAATCGCTAGGAAAAGTTCAGAGTAGCGTACTCCCAGCATCATACGCCATATTGTGTTTTTCAATCGCTAGGCAGCGCTGCCATGGGAATTAATGTGGTGGGTAAGTTGGTCATATTTACTCGGTGCTATTTGTGCTGAATAAGCATTAAACCTTTGGAGTAGTGACACTCCGTAGTTGCTTGTTGTGTTTCTCCTACCAGCTGTGAACATATGATTTGTGTCATGGATTTGTTTGTTAATTGCATGAATCTTAATTTCATGGCTTGTTTTCGTTTATCGAAAAGTGCTGTGATGGCTGACCAATAATTGTTAGGTCGTTACGCCATACAAACACCACCCCTGGCTTAGTCACGCACAGTGGGGGTAGACACGCATCAATAATTTTCATCCAAACCAATGGTTTGTGCCTAGACCAATAATTTGAAGGCATTGAGGCGCTGGTTTTGCCGATTAGTTCGAAACATGGAATCCTTGCGATCAGCGTTCATTACAGTGGTAAATACGGTTCTACATTCAAAACAAACCTAACCTGGGGCTTACGCCCAGTAGTGCAATCAGTTATTTTCATCTAGACTGTCGTCTAACCAAGTAGCGACCAATGGTTTCGTCCAGACAGTCGTCTAACTAAGAAGAGCCCGATTATTTTTATTTTTTTCACATAATTGCAACATTACATGTGTTGTCTAATGTAGGCCTATTTTGTATCGGATATGTTGGTAACTAATGATGTCAATGTGATCGCTGAAGCAGTTTCACATACTAAATATGCTGTCGAACATATAAATATACAATAAATAAAAACACATATTTAAGTGATTTAGCACATGTATCCGGTGCAGAAGTGATCAAGGTTAGTAGTTACAATTGATAATGACCCCCCCCCCCCCCCCCCCGCCAAAAGCTGAAATATGGTATGAAAATGATATATTATCAAAGTGAAAAGGAAAAGAGTTATACGTTGTACATAATTAATCTGAAATTTCCCTACAGTATATAAGTCGTGTTGTCCGCTGGGTCCGTGGTTCAAATCCCGGTCACTCCATGTGAGATCTGCGCTGGACAAAACGGAGGCAGACAGGTTTTTCTCCGGGTACTCCGGTTTTCCCTGTCACAATTTCATTCCAGCAACACTCTCCACTATCATTTCATTTCATCTGTCATTCATGTAATCATTGCCCCAGAGGAGTGCGACAGGCTTCGTCAGCCGGCACACTTCATATCCTCGCCGCTAGATGGGGGCTTCATTCATTCCATTCCTGACCCGGTCGGAGACTGGAAGCAGGCTGTGGATTTTCATTTTCATATAAGTCGTGTTGTAAAGGGGATAGCGGGTGGGTTAGAGACAGCGAAGGGGAAAACATCTTTTAGGACATCATTTCCACAATTATTATTCATCATTACACAAGGTATTTAAGCTAATTTAAGTATTCTACTTGGTTCACCACTCCTGAAGTGTTACCTCTATTACGGTACGTATGTCGTTTTGCCTTGTACATTTTTGCTTGAAGACGGGCTATTTTTTTATGTATTTCTTAATTTATTCCACTAATATGTATCGGTTTTCCAATATTTGCATTATTCATTTAAATTTTAGATGGTTGGCTACAGAAAATACTGAAACCTGTTTTACAAAACGCTTTAACTCACAAATTTCGTTACATATTTTTGCAAATCTTACAATTTTCTATTTTTTAGTTATGTTCTTTTGGGCTTTTTTTTTCAAACAAAACAGGGTTAATGTTTGCACTGCACCACACCACTGGTCACTAAAAACAAGTGTTTCCACCCTTAGCTTCTATGACAGCTTGTAAACGCTCAGGCATACTGTTCACAACTCGTCGAATGACATTTGCCGGGATGCGATCCCATTCCTCCAGCAGCGATGTTCTCGGTTGTGCCAAGGTGGTGGGGTCACACTGTTTGACGTACTTTTCAAGCATATCTCGCACATGTTCGATGGGGTTTAAGTCAGGACTACGAGCTGGCCAGTCCAGGGTTTGAATCCCCACTTCCTGCAGATATTATACAACACAGCGAGCAGTATGAGGGCATTATCCTGCATCAGAATGAAATTCTGACCAATGAAATGCGCAAAGGGCATCACATGGTTCATCAGGATCTCTTCGATGTACTCTTGGGAATTGAGTGTCCCGTGATCGATGCACACGAACTCAGTGCGGGCCATAACGTTGATGTCACCCCACACCATAACCGAGCCACCTCCAAATGGAGTCCTGGAGGAGAAAGCAACAGGGCTGTACCTCTCCCCGCGCCTTCTCCACACTCTTTCTCTTCCATCAGGAGATCTAAGATTAAAGCGACTCTCGTCGGTGAAGAGAACAGAGGCCCACTGCTCGTGTTCAACAAATGCCAGTTGTTATTCCTAGAACAACAATAAGCGAGCAGCAACATTCATAACCCTTAAATGCTCACAGTGCGCTTCCCGCCATCGAAGATTGGGTAATTGGTGGTAATAAACCACCCTAAGAAATGTCATATTATCAATTACTAATCACGGATGTTTTCGATGTTTGTTCTAATGCGTGAAAAGCTTTTAAAATGTGATTACATCTTTTTCAAGGCTAATTTTATACTATTTATATTACATTTTTAACTGTTCCACTTTTTTTTGCCGGTCTGTGTATTACTCCGTCGATAAAGCTTGCCTTTCCACGCGTGTATTTAACTAGTCAATTTGTCAGTGAATTCAGTGAATTTTCTGCAAGTGGCTTTTAATGTGCCAGGTGACGAAAGGTCAGGAGAGTATTCTACCAACCATGTCGCGCTGTGCCGCTAGCATTTTTTTGGCAGTTGGTCCTGGTTCGATTTTTGGCTCTGCCAAGAAATTTTAATTTTGGTCTGAGGTATGGAACAAGGCACACTAAGCCTCGTGAGGAAAAACTGAGAAGAGGGGGGTTCGCTTCTCACCTTAGCCATCTTGGAAGTGGTTTCCGCACTTCTACTCCAGGCAAATACCGGGATGGTTCCTAATTTAAGGCCATGGCCGCCTCGTTCCCAATCCTCATCTGAATAATAAATGCACACACTAATACAGCCATCACAATAACACAGGTTATGAGACAAATTCCACATGTCCATGTACACAGATCTACATGACCATGATGTCGCAAAGCCCCAAAATCAACCAACAACTGCTGCTTTCTACCATTCCAAGAAGAAGTCTTAGAGTTGCCATTACAGTCTTATGCCCCTAAAATCCACGACTAGTTCGAATGGATTTAGGCCTAAGCATTGGATCAACCATCTTCTTGCATCTCAATAGGGATTTGGCAATAGGCTTTCAATAGCTTGTCTCAATTCTGCTTCCATGTATGTAGGCCTATACATGCAAGAAATGAGTATGGTACTTATCAAAAAATAAAGAAATAATAAGCTAATATGTACCCTACTATTCAACACTGGTCAAAACAGTTAGGGGATCAGTTGAGATATATCTAGGTTCTGACGTATTGTCATCGGCAGAATGACCTAAAATGGTTCGACGTCTTTCTGTCGGTTCTACGGAGTGGAGACATCAACATTACGGCAACCGAGATAGTGGTAATAACAGAAAGTTGCTGCAGAGGGGATTGGTGTGGACGTGTGTTTACTCTACCAAATGAATGACACAAGCAGTTGGGTTCAGATGGTGTAGTGAGCAGGTAGTGCAATGCAACAACAACGTGACTTACCCGAAGGTATGGCATGGAGAGCCATAGGAAGGTTGGAAGCGGTACAGACACAGAGGAAGGGGGCTGCAGCTATTGGAGTGTCCCAAAGTGTAATTTCCAGAACCTGGACGTGATTTCAGACAGCAGGAACCGTTAAAAGAAGGCCAGGCAAAGGTCGTCCACAATTAACATCAGCAAGAGATGACCGTTATCTCCGGTTAACAGCCCGTCGAGACAGGAGGCTGAATGCAACTCAGCTGCGACGCACCCTCCAGGCGGCAACAGGACGCGAAATATCAACACAAACAGTCCGAAATCCTTCGGGAAAGTGGCCTCTACGCACGGAGGCCTATGGTGTGTGTCCCATTAAACCACGCCACCGATTCTCCCGCAGAAACTGGGCGGAGGAACATCAGGATTGGCGTCGTAACGAATGGCGCCGAGTTCTGTTCACAGATGAGTCAAGATTTTGTGTTCAGTTGGACAATCGTCGTTCCCTCATCTGGAGAGAATGTGAACTCGGAACAATCCCGCTTATGTTCAGGAAACAGCGCTATATCATGGTGGTGGACGAATGTGTGGGCTGAAGTCAGTATTGGCGGGCGTACGGACCTCTATATCGTTCAGAATGGTGCTTTGACGGCTCAGAGGTATCGAGACGAGATCCTTCGACCGTTTGTTGTGCCCTACGCTGGTGCCATAGGCGATGGATTCATTCTGGTGGACGATAACGCACGACTCCACAGAGCTGCGCTGGTGGACAACATGCTTGACGACGAGGGCATTGAACGAATGGAGTTGCCAGCTTGTTTGCCGGACTTAAACCCGATTGAGCATGTCTGGGATGCACTTGGCAGACGCACTGCAGCCAGACCAGCACCTCCCACAACGGTGCCGAGCTGGATATTGTTCTCATGGAAGAATGGCCAAATAGCCCTCAAGAGCTGATTGATAACCTCATATTGTCCATACCACGCAGGTGTGCAACTGTCCTGGCCGTCCGAGGTGATCACACACCATATTAGAGGGCAACGAGAATGACGTTTTCACTATTATGGTAGCCCCATGGTGCCTCGCACTAAGTAAACACCATGTAAACCTCCTGTACAGAGTTGAGACAGCACAATATCGTACTGTAGCATACACAAATTACAATTGTAACCGAACTCTGAATAAAAGACGTTACCATATGTATCGTTTGTATGATGTCTCACCTGATCCCCTAATTGTTTTGACCAGTGTATTTCTCTCCTACTCCTAAATCCTTCTCTGAACACTCATCTTAAAACAGAATGGTCTGCATTTTTGGACTAATTATAAAAATGTAGCCTATAAGAAGAAATGAACATGCTCATCTTTAGCTCCCCGGCAAAACTGGACAAAACCTTGAGTAAGTATTAATGTTTCTGTTCTTATGCATTTTATATGATGCTTTAAAAATCAATCTAGAAGAGGTAATTTAATTTAACTTCACTACCATAATAGTGCTCAAGAGTTAGACTGTTGAGGACTGATGACCAAGATGTCCCTAACTTGAGCAAGGACTGCTTCACAACTTTATGTAAAATGTAAAGGGCCTTTATGTATTGTGGATCATTTGCGTACGTGTTACAAGGATGTGTGTGCTGACTTTTTGGTGTTAAATGATGTAGGTTGGCAACACCAAATGTGGCGGCCATGTTGGTTTTCTAGTAACTTATTTAAGGTGTCCCGGACTATATCACCCCGACTACCACCACAAAAAGTTATATTTTTACATTTGTTTTTTTTCTGTTAGTTTATGTATAATGTGCCAGTTCTGTAGTAGTATATCATCCATAAAACATATAAATCCACCGGGCGGAGCCGGGCACTACTGCTAGTTGCTTATAAACTTGGGATATATAAGGAAAACGATGATGCACGGTAAAAAAAATGGCAAATTTTGAAAATTGACAAAAAAAAATCTCTTGATAAGAATTTAGACATTATAATTGCTTTTGATTGCCACAAGCCTGCCATGAGTATCATTTGTCAACAATAATTGCAGCATGTTCAACAATCGAATGAATATTGACATTATTTATTACTCTTTTAAGCGGTAAGTTAGTTAGTTATTGTTGTTTTAAGGGGTGGAACTACGAGGTCATCTGCCCCTTCTTTTAAGCAGGATCTCCCCTGTTAAAGCTCTAGGTTTACAACCTCTCATGTTTCTGTACAAGAAACTCAGAACTTTGCCTGCACAGCTCGGCTGTTCCAAGTTCCCGCCATATCCTTCACGTTCTTTCTATCGAAATACAGGCTATAGTAGTTAGTATTTCATACATGTGATATGACATAATTTTATTACATTAAAATGGCTGCTTCTCTTTAAGAGTAGCAGTGAATCGAGGAGGCTGTGAGTGTCCACCTCCCCATGAGAGCTTGTTATCTTCTAATTGGATCTTTGTGCGCACAAATTGGTTCTTATTAAATGATTCTCTTCCTGTCCACCGAGCACACTTCCGGACGTTTCGGTAGCTCCCAGCTGTGGAGAATGTTGGGTGCGGTCAAAGGAAAATTGCCTGTCAACTGGGATTGAGTCGGCCCAAGTGATGGTCTTCACGTACAACGTATAAATAAACCCTTCCCTCTCTTTCCACGCCATGCTATCAATTTAAATATAAATTGAAATTGATAGACGAAAGAGGTTTTGGAGTTTTAAACTTTTCAAAAGATGGGGAAGGGTTGGCATGTTGAAATATAAATGTAAATGTGTGTTCAATCTTACGATATGTAATGCTATCTGTTTAGTCTTTTGTATGTTTCTAGGCACTACTGGGCTGAGTTCATAGAAATACATAAATAGGAAGTAAGTAATAAGTAAGAAAGAAGAAAAGATATTGAATAAATAATAAATGACTGGAACTCCTTGGCTTTTACCAAAATGCATAAAAAAATCAGAAAAAATAGGAATCGAAAATAAATAGACGATAAAGAAATAAGAAATAATCAAAGAAGTAAATAAGAAATTATAGAAGTAAGAAATAGATAAGAAATTAATACGTACGAAATTAATAAATCTCTACTTAGTATAAAACAAAGTCCCCGATTCTTGGATGTTACGGGTAAACTCGAGAACCACTGGATGGATTTTGATGCGGGTTTCACCATTCTGTAAAGGATATCTCGAGGATGATTTCTGTAGAAAATAATTTATTTATGATCAAAGGAAGCCGAGCAGTAACGATTTCAGTGGAAAAGTCGAAAAAAAACTGGCGTCCGAGCGCTTTGTAAGCTTACGCTGGGCAAACCGTTAAAAATATCTAAATACTAAGAGTGTAAGAATTGTTCAGCATTAAAGGTTATACAAAAAAGTCCGTGAGAGCATATGTCTATCTTCAATACATCGCACACTATAAGTGTTTTCCGTTTTAATTTCTTCCAACCATGTCCATTCAACTACTGAGGCGACAGTTTACGAGCTAGCTAAGGGCGAGTCTATCATCCCTGTTACAGCATAGCTAGCGGGCGAACCTATTGCCCCAGATACAGCCAGCAGCAAACCGTTGAGTCGTGTTGAGTTAAGACTTCTGAGAAGGGTGGTTGTATTTCGAGTTTACCTGGAAGTGCAACTCAGGTGTTATTTATTTCGCCTGTGAAACACAGTCAAGTTAACATTGGACGGAAGGGGGATTTGAGTTTCATTCACCTCGCCATTCCCTAGAAGTGCAACTCTCATTTGAGTCGGTCAGTTCCAAAAAGAGTCTTATCCACCAGAAATCGATATTCAGTTATGCACATCACTACTTTCCGAATGGTCCGGGTTCGATTCCCGGTCAATGCATGTGAGATTTTCGAAGTGAAATGCCATGTCCAGTGGCTCGGATTCCACGTAAAACGGAGGCCCCGTGGCTCATGATCTCAAGATTAACGGTCACGTTAAACTACAAGCTTCCTTCCTTCCTTACATTCCGAATGTTACATCTTTTCTGGTGGTGTGTAGGTTATGTGCCAAAAAAAATTCTTGTCCCTGTGAAAAACAAGTTTAGAATTCCGTGTCTGTTCCATATTGAGTCTTGTTCATTGGCTACCGTTCCATACGGTATTAAGACTTGTCCTATGGCAGATGCTCCATATGAAGTCTTGTCCTGTTGTCAAACCTGGTACAACATGCAGCAGTTGCAAACCTGCAATACATTTATGTTGTTTTGTTGTTTACCCTGATTAATATGAACAAACACAAACTACTGAGCCATTTGTTCAATATTTAGCAAAGATTTGTATCAAGGTTTAAGTTGTATAATGAAACAAGAAGTTATACAACGTGGTCCGTGTATAGTTCCTGCAGAACCGCGACGTAGTAGACACCGGCAAAGAGATAAAACTACTTGGAAGGAAAACATTTTAAAGCTAAGAAGGTAAGAAGTTATGTTCATTACATTTAACCTTAAAACTTTTAGTCTATAGGTACCTACATGGCAGAAAACATTGCTTTTAAAAACACTGTGACTCATGTAGTTCACACTAACATAGTACACCTAGTGATCGATTAAAACCTGCGCTTTCATTATCTTACTTTCGTAACACCTAACCTAATTATTGTCAGGTAAATCTGTATAAGAGCATACTCACCCAATGTACCATAACCAAACCTACCCTAGCACAAACAATGTGAGCATACGCATGTACAGAAATACCTACTGTCATTCCACTGTTCGTTTTGTTTTGTTTCAGGTATTCATCTCCAGCTCTGCCTAAGCGACCAGACTGTGGACATACTGTTAATGGAAAACATACTTTCATGTGCTGGAAAGTGAACATGCAGGATATGAGGCGATTTCACTGTGCCTTTTATGCTAGTAAAAACAAACTTATGCAAGATGCTTTTATTTTGAAGTTCACTACTGTCGACATACCTCAGCGGAAACGACCAAGGAAGGATGGGCCGGCATAAACTGTACATATTAAATATTTTATACCAAGCTTTAGGAGTGCTACAGGGTCCACTTGAGTTCAAGTGTGCCAAAAAATGTTCATTGGCATATTATCAGTTTCCAAGACCAAAGTCCAAAGAATTTGTAAGAATCATCTCGTAACAGGAATGTCACCTACGGATGAACGCGGAGGAGACACCCGATCGATGAAATACGCAACTAGAAAAGCTGAAGTTAAACCGTTTATTGACAAACTAGTGCCGATTGAATCCCATTATTGCAGGAAAAAATCAAATAGGCAATTTCTCAGTAGTGACTTGTCTATTAGAAAGCTCTGGAGGGCTTACAACAGTATTGAAAACCCATTGTTACGGGTGAAATACAATTAATTTCGTGAGATATTCGTAAATGACTACAACATTAGTTTCGGAACACCGGCAACTGATGCTTGCTCTACTTGTATTCAACTCAGAGAAGAACTTAAGACAGGTTTGTCTAATTCTGTGGAAAAACAAAATCTAATGACATAACTACAGATCCACAAACTTAGAGCTAAAGCTTTCTATGACATTCTCCGGAAAGAAAATGAAGGCGATTTTATATTATCGTTTGATTGTCGAAAGAACATGGTTCTACCAAAAGTCCCCGCTCAGTCTGCATATTATAGCAGGCAACTAGATTTATATAACTTTACGGTGTGCGTAGGTTTATCTAAAACATAGCAAACGAATGGTGACACTTTCATTTATACATGGGCCGAGGATCAGAGAAATAATGGGTCCAACGAGATCGTCTCAGCAGTTCACCATCGACTACAGAACTCAGATTTATTACAGTTTGATACTGTTAAACTATTAGCGGATGGAGCAGGGGGACAGAATAAAAACACAACCTTGGTACGCATGCCAATGAAGTGGCTAGTTTGTGAGGCACCTCAGAACGTGAAATCTGTTCAGATAATATTCCCTGTGCCAGGCCATTCTTTTAATCCGCCGGATAGAATATTCGGAAGAATAGAACGAGTTGTTCGAAAAAAGGATACCATCATCTCCCCTGACGAGTATTTAGATATATACTCTCAAATTGGCACGGTATTGAAGATGGGTGAAGAGTTTCACGTTAGTGATTGGAAAGCAGCAGGTAAAACAGTTTTAAAACCAACATCAAAGTGGCATTCTCAATTCTAGGAAACAAAGCGATTTATCGTAACTAAATCAAAGATTGGTGATGCACTTGTACAAGGTGAACTCACTTATCGAATGGATCTGGGTGCTTCAAAACGTGTTAGCAAAAAAAAATTGTACAGCTAAGAACATTGTTCCACAAGACATTCCTATGGGCATCAAAGTTAATCCGGGAAAAATAAAAGATGTGGAGACTCTTCTTAAAAAACACTTTGGGACTGCATGGAGGGATCGTGCAGACCTTGGTTGGTATAAAGAAGTATTAGGAAGACAATCCATGGTTGGAAATGAAAACCCAGACAGAGATGAACCAATGATTGATGTTTCTCTATTTGTTTAAACTGTTCTTTCTTCCTTTCTTTAAATATTGTAGCTCACAATATGCCATTTGTCAATTGTGTTATCCATGTTTTATTACTTTAGAGTTTAGAGCTTTGAATAAACGTTTCTTGAAAAATATCATACCGAGATTACATACCGGTACCAATGACATTCCCCACAATCTCCTCCTGCATTTCCGAAGTGAGTCTTGTCCATTTCAGTTGCTCCAAATGAGGTCTTGTCCTTATGACTGTTCCAAAGCAAGTCTTGTCCACCTTATTTTTGTTAATTACTCATTATTTATGATACATAGAGCAAAAATAGTTTTTAAAAGTAAATCTGTTGTGTGACTACATTATAATAAAACCAGGCCCACCAATAATTTTCAAAAAATTTGAGCGTAAAACATTTTTCTTGATTTCCCAAAAATTTTGAAAACTGGACAAAACTCTTTTTGGAACTGGCCGACTCATTTTCACCTGTGAAATTTTCGTTCCGCAAAATGCACAGACAATTTATGATTGGACGGAAGGGGGAATATATTATATTAAATTATACTGATTGGCGTATAATCTCTACTTGGTATTAAAAAAATCCTCTCGGCACGCCGGAAGGCAGAGGTAGATTTCACCGGGCGAACTTGGGGAGAGGCTATAATGGGCAAAATATGCAGGTTTTCGTAGAAAGATCGGACCTCATTTATTACGAGAATGTATTTTACAATTGGAGCTTAATTAACTTTTTTCGTCTTTCTATGCATATTTTTAACATTTTATTGTCTTATGGAGACGGTAACCTTCTTGTAATAAATAAATAACACAAAAAGGAATGCGAAATAAATGAATACCAAATAATAACTGGAGCTTGGTTTTTACCAAGAAACCTCAAGAAATAAGAAACAAAGAGTTAATTAGTTATTGTTGTTTTAAGAGGTGGAAGGGCGAGGTCATCTGCCCTCTTAACACAGATTAAAGTATACAAATTTGGAATGGAATTTAAAATTTATAGGTGGACACCTAAATCTGAAAAGACCAAAAATTAACAAAACAAAAATTAAATAAAACAAATAATTATAAAAATAAACAAAAATTACGGAAAACAAAAAAAAAACAGAATTCAAAGAAGAACAAGTTTTGGAGTCAATGTACACTGGGATCAGAAATAATTAAAATATAGGAAATAAATACGATATGAGAAATAAATAAATATATAAATAAATAAATAAATAACAAATATACTGTAAGCATAAATGTGAAATCAAGAAATAAGTAAGATATAAATAAGAAAGAAAGAAAGAAAGAAAGAAAGAAAGAAAGAAAGAAAGAAAGAAAGGAGATAAAATAAGAAATAATTTAAAAGTAAGAAATAAATAAGAATTAAATAAATTTGAGAAAAATAATAATTGTGATAGCAAAAGATACCTTAAGTCAAAAAAAATCCAATATTTGCGTATTTTAGAGTATTTTTAAGCATTTTGATAGTAAACGTTTTTGGAAATATTTTTAAACACATACTTTTTCTAAAAAATGTAATCTTGCAAACTCATTCAATTCCTACCTTGTGAAGAAGGTTACCGTATAATACAGCAGAAACTTGTACAGTGTACTCAACTATTGGATTTTATTGGCTTAAAGTATGGTTGGTTGGTTGGTTGGTTCCTTAGTGTATGGGCTGCGACAACGCGGTCATGTAGCCCCATGTACTTTGGGTGTGTGTAGAATCTGTCTGATGACCGGTGTTAATTGTGATGACTAGGGCTCGGATTCGAGCATATTTGCATATTTTTTTCCTGAATAGTACACATTGAAAGAAACCTTTCGGTGGTATTTTCACCTCTCAGGGACCAACAGAATTGAAATTTTATCGAGCATATAAATGCATAAAACCGCGGTTTTCGGAATAGAAGCATATAAATGCATATTCTTGTGGTTTTCGTCTAAATAGTTTGTTTTCCTTCGAATTCCTCCATCCCCCTCCCCGAATTCGGGTCCTGACCATCCTTAAGGTTTAAAAACAGAAATTAATATTGTAAAGCCTATGTGGTGAGAATAATAAAACCGCAGGTTTTTAACCTTTAGTGAGTTCGTTCTCGTCATTGAAACTTTTATTGACTGATTTAAGAAAATCATTCAAAACTGAAAACATAGAAAAAATTCTTGTTGCAGATCTACTTCATTGACTTGCCTAATTTTGAACATTTTGTAAATGAACTTTTAAACTGTAACTTTTATAAGAAAACTTCTCTTATAAATACTTGAAACTTGAATGCAAGTATTTCGCAGTGTATCATACATACAATTAGAAAATAAAGCCCGTATATAAAGATATGTTATTGGTTTTTATGTTCGACCCTCACTATTACGTGTCAGAAAACTGTATCATAATGATGGTCATTATAACACTGTTTTCCATTATGATACAGTTTCTCCAGCCAATCAGAGCTCGTTCATTGACCAATTAGGTAACGATACCTTCACGCATGCGCTCAAAATCCAACATGTCGGACATAAACACAACATCGAACTATAATAAATTACCGACATGGAATACGCACCGTCCATATGTTCGCGTAAATAAACTGGCGAATATGAGACAAGCAATAGCACTGTACCTTAAAATCACCAACGCTAATTTCTGCACAGCGCATTGTCTTCAAATGACACCGGTGACAATATTACTGAGGGACGGCAGATGTAAACATATGGCCTGCATATGGCATTGCAAGCACACAGAGCGCATGCGTCGGTCGTTCAAAGATCTTGAAAGACAGAGATATAACACCCAACGCTCGCTCTGCGATCACAAAATTCAAGTACCGTAGCTGACTCTCAACAGATATTTATGAATATTTATGTTAAAACATAGCCTCCGTGGCTTAGGCGGCAGCACGCCGGCCTCTCACCGCTGGGTCCGTGGTTCAAATCCCGGTCACTCCATGTGAGATCTGTGCTGGACAAAACGGAGGCAGACAGGTTTTTCTCCGGGTACTCCGGTTTTCCCTGTCAAAATTTCATTCCAGCAACACTCTCCACTATCATTTCATTTCATCTGTCATTCATTTAATCATTGCCCCAGAGGAGTGCGTCAGGCCTCGGCAGCCGGTACAGTTCATATCCTCGCCGCAAGATGGGGGCTTCATTCATTCCATTCCTGACCCGGTCGGAGACTGGAAGCAGGCTGTGGATTTTCATTTCATGTTAAAACATATAATAAAGTTATAATTATCGTCGAACATAAACAGTCGTATGCAACTCGCCTATAATGGTAATTAAGACACTCGTATGGAAATTATAAAACTCGCATACGCTCGTTCTATAAAAATACTCGTGTCTTAATTATAGCCATTATAGGCTCGTTGCATAATGTACTATTTCGTTTCACTTTCCTTTCTATAGTTTTTAACGGTGTTTTTCGAGCATATTCTGCATATTTAACCGCATATAATGTTTTTTCGAGCATAACTATTCAGCATAAAACACATGGTTTTCGAGCATATTTGTAGATCTTATCGAGCATATCGATCCGAGCTCTAGTGATGGCTGTATTAGTGTGTGCTATCTGTTCTTTTAATTCAAGTAAGGAGTGCAGGTGATAATTTCAAGTAGTTCCTACTTTCGCTACCAATTGCTACCGTCCACGACACCTAGCTGCAAATTTGGCTACTACTATATGTCATCGCAACCAGCGCCTGGTGACGAACGTTGGAACTTAAGAGCATTAATCAAACCTAACCTACAAATTTTGCTTCACACACGTTTAGTTAGTGGAAGGTTCTTTTACATGGCATAAATCTATGACATGAGCCCGCTACCTTTACTTCCCCTCCGAAGGAAGGCGTACTGAGAGATTTTTAACTCCTTTTCTACCCGCGATCTTGAGCACAGCAGTTCAGCATGCTACCAACTACGCCACCGAAGCCGCTAATGGTTTGGGTGACAGTGAAAGATGAGATGAGAATGAAAAACTATAACTAATACTAACTACAAACTTACATACTAGAAGAAGAAATGGTAACTTAAACAAATAAAGGATAAAGCTAATAAAGGTCAGGAAGAAAAGAAACTCTCGAAGAATGTGGATTGAGGGACTTGGAAGGAAGGAGAGCCATGAAAGGCAGATAGGAAAGGGGGAAATAGGAGAGAGCCCGCCCCACAGTCAGAGGAAAAAGGGGAACAAAACGGCCCAACTCAGGAATCCCTCGGGGTCGCCAACTCCCAAACTCACTAGCTGTGAGCCCCTGAGGGTGTAGCACTATCCAGGGTGCACCAGAAGTGGTGGGGCTACATACACCCTGCCTCCTTGAGGGCCTTGTGCAGAAGGCAGGAGATAACATGAAAAGAAAAAGTAGGCTGACCCCTCGAAGTAGGAGCGTAACAGGAAAGATTAGACAAGGGCCAATTAAGGCGGGAAAGTGAAAGACTCCCTAGGCATCAAAAACCCTAATACCGTCGGGGTCGGAAGAGAAGAAGAGTTGACCAAGAGAGGTCGACAGGAAATAAGATGGAGAGGAGCCCGGCACAAGTAAGTGGAAGTAATGCCGGACACAGCTGGGGTCCCATGGTCACCAACCCACGTCCCACTAGATGTTAGTCCCTGGGAGGTGTTTGTATCATGACCGCGAGGGACAGTTGGAAGACACGATATTGGAGTTTATAATCCTGGCGCTAATCTGAGTGTAGTTTCTCCCCGGATTTTCCCACATTCTCTCCAGAGAAATGTCGGGGTGATACTTTACTTCACGTCCTAGAACTTGCTAGCATTCTTGGCCGTCACCTTGCAGGCTTGGGTTCGATTCCGGGCTCTGTCAAAAAAAAATCTGGTTTGAGGGCTGGAACAGCGTACACTCGGCCTCGTTAGGCAAACCTGAGAAGAGGTGGGTTCGATTCCTTCCTCAGCCAACCTGGAAGTGGTTTTCCATGGTTTCCCACTTCTATTCCAGGCAAATTCCGGGATGGATCCTATAATAATAATAATATCGTATGGCCTCGGGTGCCGGGTGCAAGCTTTGTTATTTCAGTTTGCATGTCAGATATTGTTGTTCCTTGGAGCGCTATGAAAGTCAAGGGGATTAGATATCTAAGCTCCTTGACACTACAGCGCTTTCTAGTAGAGAATGGAGGAACTTTTGTGTTGGCGGAAAATCCCAAGATTAATTTTGCCATTATGAACACGGCTTACTGAATTCAAATGGGTTCTTTAACATGCCAACAACGTATGACATGCGTGTCGTAATTCTTGTCTCCTTTAAAAGATCACTTACCATGGCCAGGAGCGAACCTGAAAGCATGGGGTTGGTAGACGGACACGATAACCACTGATCCACAAATATACACACTAGGACAGACACCACAGTGAAACAGGTTAGGAGACAAATTCCACACACACTCAAGTTCACGGGTCTACATGACCACGATGTCGCGATGCCCCTAAAAAATCAACAACAAGCCTGGAACACCTACTCCATTCGTACACCAGCTCTGGTCGCCGCAATTTTGGAAAGTTCTTGCACTTGTAGGCCTACTGAATTATCACAACATGCGATTTCTTAGCAGGTAAACAGATTAAACCCCCCGTTAAGTTTGTTGTTTGTTGTTTGTTGTTTATTGCCTTCCCCCCCCCCCCCCCCAGGGGCTCACATCTAGTGGGACGTGGGTTGGCGACCACGGGACCCCAGCTGAGTAGGGCATTGCTTCCACCTACTTGTGCCGGGCTCCTCTCTGTCTTCTTTCCTGTTGATCTCTCTTGGTCGACTCTTGTTTTGTTCCAACCCCGACGGTATTAGGGTATCCGAGGCCAAGGGAGTCGTTCTCTTTCCTGCCTTAATTAGCCCGTGTCTCATCTTTCCTGATCTCTCATTCTTCGAGGGGTCAGCCTTCTTTTCCTTTTCATGTTCTCTCCTGCCTTCCGCACAAGGTCCTCACGGAGGCCGGGTGTGTGTAGCCCCACCACTTCTGGTGCACCCTGGATAGTGCTACACCCTCAAGGGTTCGCAGCTGGTGAGTATGGGAGTAGGCGACCCAAAGAGATTCCTGAGCTGGGTCCCTTTTGTCCCCTTTTTCCTCTGACTTTGGGGCGGGCCATCTCCTCTTTCCCTTTCCTATCTATCATTCATGGCTCTCCTTCCTTCCAAGTCCCTCAATCCTCATTCTTCGAGGGTTGGGGGCATTTCTTTTCTTCCTGTCCTTTATTTGCCTTATCCATTATTTGTTTACCGTTTCTTCTTCTAGTCTGTAAGTTTGTAGTTGGTATTAGTTAAGAGTTTCCAACTCATCTCATCTTTCACTATCACCCAAACTATTAGGGGCCGATAACCTAGATGTTAGGCACGATAAAACAACAATTATCATCATCATCATCATCATCATGTTTATTGCCCTTGCATCTTACGCAGCCTGTTTCCTAAGACCCCCTTCAGACGACGCATTCAGAAGCGTTTCCGTTCATGATTAGTATAGATCAGGGAATCTCAACATTTTAGAGACTGCGACCCCCTTTTTAAGCTGAGTATTATACCCCCCCCCCCCCCCCCTCCCCAAGTTTTGACGTTAAAACAATAATTATAAAACTACAATAATTGTTAAGTTCTATTCATAATAAATATTGGAAATCAGCCGAAATAAGTCAGAAACCTCTATGGACATTAAATTGGCAGGTGAATAGCTGAAGGAAGTAGGAGACTTCTGTTACTTAGGAAGCATAATAACCAGTGATGGACGAAGCAAAGAGGATATAAAAAGTAGATTGGCTCAGGCAAGGAAAGCATTTCTACAAAACAGGAATCTGTTGACATCGAATATAGATATAGGTATTAGGAAGACATTTTGGAAGCCTTTGTCTGGAGCGTGGTGCTCTATGGAAGTGAAACTTGGTCTATTGGTGCAGCAGAAAATAGGAGATTTGAAAGCGTTTGAAATGTGGTGTTACAGGAGAATGATGAAAATCAGATGGGTAGATATGGTAACAAATAATTAATATATCGTATGGCCTCGGATGCCGGGTGCAAGCTTTGTTATTTGACACCCAGAGGGCAGTTTGCATGTAGAATTTTGTCGTTCCTTTGAACGCTATGGAAGCCAAGGAGGTTAGATATCTAAGCCCCTTGACACAACAGCGCTTCTAGTAGAGAATGGAGGAACATTGTGTTGGCGGAAAATCCCGAGATTAATTTTGCCATTGAACACGGCCTAATGAATTCATATGGGTTCTTTAACATGCCAACAACGTATGACATGCGTGTCGTGATTTTTGGCGCCTTTCAAAAATCACTTACCACGGTCAGGGGCAAACCTGCAATCTTGGGGTTGGTAGTCCGACACGTTAACCACTCACCCACCGCGGCAAGCGTGGTAACAAACGAAGAGGTATTAAGACGAGTGGGAGAGGAGGGATGTTTCTGGCGACTGCTAATGAAGAGAAGAGATACAGTAGGTTGGTAGGACACATACTAAGACACCCAGGAATAGCAAGTTTAGTTATGGAAGGAAGGGTGGAGGACAAGAACTGTAGGGAGAGACCAAGGTTAGAATATGTTAAACAGATTGTCTCGGATGTAGGGTGTGGTAGGTATGTAAAGATGAAACGATTAGCTCAGGACAGGGAGACATGGAAAGCTGCATCAAACCAGTCAAAGGACTGAAGATTCAAACAACAGCAACATAAAAAGCACTTGTAACTAATATTAAGAAACATTAATTTTTGTGACTTTAATTTTTTACACACTTGCAGTAGTTTTATGACAGTTATTAACTTTGCGCTTCTTCAAGCTCTAGCATTGTACGCACTATCTGACACTCCAGCTGGCAGACGACAGCCTGGCGTGTTGTGCAGAACACCACGTGCACTTGTAATCTTTGTTTTGTGAGTAGTATTGCGAGCAGTTACAGTTAGGAAGGGCCTGTTTGCCATCTCTTGATGAATGCAGTACATTTGTATTTGTCTTTTATACAGGATAGAGTTATTTTATTTCTTTATCATATGGCTTTTAGTGTGGGGAGTGTCCGAGGGCATGTTCGGCTCGCCCGAGTCTGTAGCCGCTTCCAGCGGACATCCTTAGGATGAGCTACAAGTTCCGTTCAATTTCAAGTAGTTCCAACTTTCGCTGCCAGATATCAATGATACAGTACGTAGTTGTGAACGTTGGAACTTTGATAGAGCGTTCCGACGAAATCTAACCTATTAATTTAGCTGCACACAAGTTTAGTCTGTGGGAGGATCTTTAACATGCCATAAATCTATGACATGGGACCGCCGGCTTTACTTCTCCTCCGAAGGAAGGCATACTGAAGGAATTTTAACGCTCTTTAAAAACTGCAACGACTTCGGCCGGGTTTGAACCTGCTTTTTTGGGCTCAGCAGTTCAGCATGCTATCAACTACGCCACCGAAGCCGCATAGAGGCTAGAGTAAAATGTGGCTTTTCATTCAAGGCACAGTCAGTGAAAGGTTCTACTCAGTTAGTACTGCTGTTCTGACTCAGTGAGAAAAGCAATGGCAAACTACCTCACTCCTCATCTTGCCTAGTACGCCTCAATGGGTTTTTGTGGATATTTACCCCTTAACCTAACGCCGGTGCTTTTTGAGGGTCCAACCAGCCTTCGGGCTGACTAACTAACAGACAGTTAGGAACAATGGATAAGCGTCTTCAAGTAGTGGCGGTAGTGAGTGTGTGAAAACAAAGTGCCGCAAATATGACCAGTCATACATAGAGTTCGGTTTTACTGATCTAGCCAACAAACCTCAACATGTTATATGTAGCGAAGTGTTGTCAGCAGAAAGCATGTAGCCTTCAAAAATTAAACGCCATCTTGAAACTAAGAATTTTACTCTGAAAGACAAACCAGTGGGATTCTTCCAAAGAAAACTGTTATCCCTTCAAAGACAACAGGTAAACATTAAAAGTTGATGATGATGATGATAATTGTTGTTTAAGGGGCCTAACATCTAGGTTATCGTCCCCTAGGGTTTGAGTGATCGTGAAGATGACAATGAAATGTAAACTATAACTAAAACTAACTACTAACTTACATACTAGAAGAAGAAATGGAAAACAATAGGAGAATAAAGCAAATAAATAACAGCAGGAAAAGAAACGCCCTCAACCCTCGAAAAATGAGAATTGAGGGACTTGGAAGGAAGGAGAGCCATTTATTTATTTAATCGTATGGTGAATTACATAAAAACAAATCACAAATCCAAGTTCAAGTTTTGGAGCCATTCCACAGTACATTCTCGAAGATGAAACAGATCACTAGGGCTCCCGGAGTAGGCGTGTAGAGGGCAGCGCTGGATGATATGGTCCATGGTCTGTTCCTCCTCATTGCATTGACACAATGGGGAATCTATCCAACCCCACTTATGGCATAGGTAATTGCAACGGCCGTGCCTGGTTCTCAGTCTATTGAGGCGACACCATAATTTTCTAGGAAGGTCAAATCCTTGTATTTTCACCGTTGGGTTGATCTCCTGGGCACTAGTTCCAGACGTTGAGTTTGACCATTCGTCCTGCCAGCATTGGTTTAGGTTGAATCGATTTGCCAGAAGTTGGTCGGCCAATAAACTGGTTGGTCTCCTCGAATGAAGTCGCTTCGGTGGTGGGTGACAGAATTCCTGGTGTATTGGTAACTAGCTGCAGTACCCGTGCTTCGCTACGCGTCATAAATAAATTAAAATGTGAAGGTGACAGTTAAAACAGGGGATAGGCGAGATGCTGCGCAGACGGAGATTAAGGATGGAACATTTTGTCCAACTACACCGCTCGGCGTTGACCGTGTTTTATAGCACAAATTTAGGTTTTACTCGCTAACCGTTGGAGATACCTTTCAGATAGAAAATGTAATTTTAAAACTCGTATATGCCATCAAAAGTTTGCTATTTCTTAGCGTTCTCTTTTTATATTTTGAAATGGAAATATGAAAGTTTGAAACCAAAGGGTGTAGTGACTTCACTAAAATGGTCGCCATCTTTAAATAGTGCAAATTATTGAAATCAAAAGTAACCTATATGTTAACCAGGTAAATCAGCTACTTCCATGTAAAATTCATGTAAATCGGACCAGTGGTATGCGTGATTGAGTAATACACACACACCATCTCATTTTTAGCCTCGCTTCGCTCGCGTCATAGTCGTGTTATATTGTTATTCAATGAAATGCAGGTTTAACCCCGTTAACACCCCTTTTGAACCTGAATATCCAAAAATCCCTCCTTAGTAGACATTTTCGACACACAACAAACATATCCCCAAAATATCATTCTTCTAACTTTCAAAGGTTTGGTTGGTCGATGAGAGTGAACATCCAAAAATCCTTCCTTAGTGGACGTTTTTCTTCCAGAATTTCACCCCTCCCCATAGGCCCCTTAAATTGTATTTATGAAAAAACGGTCGAACACCTATTTTATTTATTTATTTATTATTTATTTATTTATTTATTTATTTATTTATTTATTTACTTATTTATTTATTTATTTATTTATTTATTTATTTATTTATTTATTTATTTATTTATTTATTTATTTATTTATTTATTTATTTATTTATTTATTTATTTTTAAGCTGATTGATTTCCTCCGAGTTTCAAACACCTCGCTTATGTCGTTTAAGAGATACACGCTCCGTTAGGAATCTTTCAAACCCCACTTTCATCCCTTTCACCTTATAATATACACTACATCGAAAAACCATTAGACATGTGTCAGCTTATTTTAATGATTAGAATATATGCCAAGTATCACATCCCCAAATGAAACCACTCGTGAGATATTGTTATTCAATGAAATGCACATTTACCCCTTAACACCTCTTTAGAACCTGAATATCCAAAACTCTTTCCTTAGTGGACGTTTTCGACATACAACGAACATATCCCCAAAATTTCATGTTTCTAACTTCAATAATTTTGGCTGGGCGATGATGAGTGAGTGAGTCAGTCAGGACATTTTCTTTCAATTATTTTTGATAATTTCACCCCTCCCCATGAACCCCTTAAATTGGATTTATGAAACACCTATTTACTTATTTAAAGCTGTTTTCCCCCTGAGTTTGATGAGTGAGTGAGTCAATCATTTAGGACACTTTCTTTCCTGTTTTTTTTTCCCCAGAATTTCACCCCTCTCCAAGGGCCCCTTAAATTGGATTTATGACAAAACGGTCGAACACCTATTTACTTGTCTTTAAAGCTGTTTTTCCCGTCGATTTTCAAACTTCTCGCCAATGTCGTTTCAGAGATACACGCTCCGTTAAGAATCCCTCAACCCCCAATTTTCACCCCTTTCACCTCATAATATACACCACATCGATAAACCCTTAGACATATGTCTGATTATTTTTAATGATTAGTTTATATACCGAATAACACATCCCCAAAGAAACAACTCATGAGATATCGTTATTCAATGAAATGCACGCTTACCCCCTTAACACCTCTTTAAAACCCGAATAAACAAAAATCATTCCTCAGTTGACGTTTTCGACATACAGCGAACATATTCCCAAAATTTCATGTATCCAACTTGAATAGTTTTCGTTGGGCGTGATGAGTGAGTGAGTCAGACAGGACATTTTCTTTCAATTATTTTTACCAGAATTTCACCCCTCCCCACGGGCCTCTTAAATTGGATTGATGAAAAAACGCTTGAACACCTATTAACTTGTTTTTTAAGTTGTCTTTTTCCCCTGAGTTTGATGAGGGAGTGAGTTAGTCAGTCAGTTAGGACACTTTCTCTCCTTTTTCCCCCAGAATTTCACACCACGCCATTGGCCCCTTAAATTAATTTATGAAAAAACGGTCGAACACCGATTTACTTACTTTTTAAGCTGATTTTTTTCGCTGAGTTTCAAATTTCTCGCCTATGCCGGTTAAGAGATAGGCCTACACGCTCCGTTAGGAATCCTTCAACCCCCACTTTTCACCCCTTTCACCGCATAATAATACACCACATCGAAAAACCCTTAGACACATGTCTGCTTATTTTTAATGATTAGTTTATATGCCGAGTATCACATCCACAAATGAAACCACTCGTGAGATATTGTTATTCAATTAAATGCAGGCTTAACCCCCTTAAGACCACTTTAGAACCTGAATATCCAAAAATCCTCCCTTAGTGTACGGTTTTGACATACAACAAACATATCCCCAAACTGCCATGTATCCAACTTCAATATTTTTGGCTGGGCGATGATGAGTGAGAGAATGAGACAGGACATTTTCTTTCATTTTTTTTCCTTGAGAATTTCACCCTTCCCGATGAACCCCTTATATTTGATTGTTCAAAAAAACTGTCGAAAAGCTATTTACTTACTTTAAAGCAGTCCCCCCCCCCCTAAGTTTGATGAGTGAATCAGTCAGTCAATCAGTTAGGACACTTTCTTTTCTGCCCCCCCCCCTCCCAGAATTTCACCCCTCCCCATGGGGCCCTTAAATTGAATTTATGAAAAAACGGTCAAACACATATTTACTTATTTTTATCCTGATTTTTTCCGCTGAGTTTCAAACTCCTCACCTATGTCGTTTAAGAGATACACGCTCCGTTAGGAATCTTTCAATCCCCACTTTTCACCCCTTTCACCTCATAATATACACCACATCGCAAAACCCTCAGACACGTGTCTTCTTACTTTTTAATGATGAGTTTATATGCCGTGTATCACATCCCCCAATGAAACCAATTGGGAGATATTGTTATTCAATGAAATGCAGGTTTAACCCCCTTAAGACCCCTTTAGAACCTGAATATCCGAAAATCCTCCCTTAGTAGACGGTTTTGACAAACAATGAATATATCCCCAAACTGTCATGTTTCTAACTTCAATAATTTTGGCTGGGCGATGATGAGTGAGTGAGGGAGTCAGGACATTTTCTTTCAATTTTCTTTTTTCAGAAATTCACCCCTCCCCATGAACCCCTTAAATTTGATTTATGAAAAAAAACTGTCGAACAGCTATTTACTTACTTACTTACTTACTTACTTTTCCCCTGAGTTTGATGAGTGAGTCAGTCAGTCAATCAGTTAGGTCACTTTCTTTCCTGTTTTCGCCCTCCCCCCCCCCCAGAATTTCACCCCTTCGCGTGGGCCCCATAAATTGGATTTATGAAAAACCGGTCAAACACATATTTACTTCTTTTTTATGTTGATTTTTTTTGCTGAGTTTCAAACTCCTCGCCTATGTCGTTTAAGAGATACACGCTCCGTTAGGAATCTTTTAATCCCCACTTTTCACCCCTTTCACCTCATAATATATACCACATCGAAAAACCCTCAGACACATGTATTCTTATTTTTAATGATTAGTTTATATGCCGAGTATCACATCCCCCAATGAAACCAATCGGGAGATATTGCTATTCAATGAAAGGCAGGTCTTCCCCCTTAACACCCCTTTAGAACCTGAATATGCAAAAATCCTCTCTTAGTGGGCATTTGCGTCCCTTGAGGAAGCTGCATACCAAATTTCATTCCAATCCGTTCGGTGGTTTCTGAGATTTCGTGATGAATGAATGAGTGAGTGAGTGAGTGGTATTTGACAAATATATAGTTGAAGATGGTGTCAAGTCTTTGTTATGCTAAACTCGGTTGACAGTGCTGTGTGAGTAGTTGAGTAACTAACGGGATTTCAAGTAAAGATGCTCATTTTCTATACCGGTAGTGCAGAGCGCGAATGGCATCCAGTCGGCCGTGTCTCGACTTGAGCTATGTTGCCATGGAAACTATCTGCCTTGCCATTCCTTCATGAGTATATTTTATGATTTGACTTGCCTGTGCTTGAGTGCAAAAGGGCCGAAATCAGAAGAATGAGAAAGACTATCGAAAATTCATGTAGCCAGCGGTTCGTTCTGGGTCCTAAACTATGTGTATGCAAAATTTGGTTGAGATTGGTGGAACGGTGTAGATTTGTATACGGAACAGACCCACCCACATACCCACATACATACATACAGACTTTCACTTTTATATATAAGATGAGGGAGAAGCATAGATCTTCTTTGCTTCTCTGATCAGAGCTTCCTTCCTCCTCAGGTGAGGTGGTGGAATGTGGCTGAGTACTGGTAGCCAGTGGCGAGGGGTTGATTTTATGGTGCCGGTTATGCAACGCATAGTGTCATTCAGCTTGGTATCCACTTTATGCACATGTGCACTTTCCAACCATACTGGAGCACAGTATTCCGCTGCAGAATAGACTAGACTGATACCCGTTAATCTTAAGCAGTCCGCCGTGGCTCCCCATGAACTACCGCAAAGCTTGTGCAGGATGTTATTTCTGGTGGAAATTTTGTGAGAGAGCTTGGTGAGGTGTTCTTTGTAGCTCAGAGTTCGGTCCAGCGTGACACCTAGGTATTTCGGGAATGGGTTGTATTTCAGTTTTTCACCACGAAATACAACATTTGGCTTGTAGTTTGCTAGTTGGTTGGCAAGATGGAAGCATGAAACCTCTGTCTTAGACATACTTGGGATCAGTCGCCAGGACTTGAAGAACGTTGACATTTTCTCCAGATCGGTTGTAAGAGTGCCTTCTGCATCTTCAAAAGTTCTGCTTTGAGCTACCAGTGCAATGTCATCTGCGTAAATAAACTTAGTAGCTGTTGTTGGTGGCAAGTCATGAATGTACAGATTGAATAGAACTGGGGCCAAAACTGATCCTTGGGGTAGACCATTATTTAGTTTCCTTTTGCGACTTTTAGCATCATATAGAAATACTACGAACTCTCTTTCACAAAGCATGTTAGAGATAAGATTTGCAATTTCCAAACAGGGGATAGCTTCCAGCACTTTGAGGATCAGTCCATGTCGCCAGACAGTATCATATGCGCTAGTCAGGTCGATAAAGACAGCTGTTGATTTTAGCTTCTTTTGAAACCCTGCTTCAATGTGAGTGGTGAGAGCCAAGACTTGATCAGTACAGCTTCGGTTTTTCCTGAATCCAGCTTGTTCTGGTGGGGTTACAGCTTCAATGAGTGGTGCTATCCTGGCAAGAAGGACTCGTTCTAAAAGTTTATAAATGCAGCTAAGAAGTGCTATTCGACGGTAGTTTTCAGGTCTCTGCTCCGACTTGCCAGGTTTAAGAAGGGCGATCACCTTTGACCGTTTAAACTGCTTTGGTAGGTTGTTAGTCTGAAGGATGAAAGTAAAAAAGTGAAGTAAGCCAGCTGATGCTATGTGGACCCATGTTTCGCAGGAATTCATTATAGATGCCATCTGGACCAGCAGCTTTACCAGTTTTCAACATCTTTATAGCGGTTTCAACTTCCTGAACAGAAAATGGCCTAGACAGTTTCTCATTCTTCTGAGTTCTACGTTTGAGTTCGGTGAGCTTTTGTTTCACTGTTTTCGTGTGATATTTATCTCTTTTGGATCGTGTAATGTCCACCATTCTATTTGCAATGGCATCTGGGCTCAAGTTAGTATACTGCTTTTTGGAGACATGTTTTCCAGTAAGACGATTTAAGACTCTCCAGGCCTTTCTGCTCGATTTCGCGAAGTCCATGTGTTTCACTGTTTCTTCCCACTTTTGTTTCCTATTCTTCTCTAGTGATTGTAGCAGCTTCGAACCAACTTCATGATTGCCTGTTGTTAGATATTCTTCGTATAGCGCCTCGCTTTCAGGGTTCCAGCCTGGCACATAGTCTTTTCTGAAACCTCTAGGGATGTTTAATTTAGCAGCTGAAATTACTAGGTTAACGAAGTCATCATAGTTATTGGCAATTGGCAGGAGAGCCATGAAAGGCAGATAGGAAAGTGAAAGAGGGGAGGGCCCGTCCCAAGATCAGAGGAAACGGGGAATTAAACGGGCCCATCTCAAGAATCCCTCGGGGTCGCCAACTTCCAAACTCACCAGCCGGGAGCCCTTGAGGGTGTAGCACTATCCAGGGTGTACCAGAAGTGGTGGACTACACACACCCTGCCTCCTTAAGGGCCTTGAGCAGAAGGCAGGAGATAGCATGAAAAGAAAAAGAAGGCTGACCTCTCGAAGAAGAAGGGTATCAGGAAAGATCAGACAAGGGCCAATTAAGGCGGGAAAGTTAAAGACTCCCTAGGCCTCAGATACCCTAATACCGTAGGGGGTCGGAAAAGAACAAGAGTTGACCAAGGGAGGTCGATAGGAAAGATGACAGAACGGAGCCCGGCACAAGTAAGTGGAAGTAATGCCGAACTCAGCTGGGGCCCCGTGGTCGCCAATCCACGTCCCACTAGTCGTGAGCCCCTGGGAGAAAACATTAAAGGTCTTGCTGATGTTTGTAAAAAATGCTCTTAAAGCTTCATACGAGGTAGCGCTCAAGGTTGCTAAAAAGGGAAAACCACATACAATTGCTGAGGAATTAATTCTTCTGTCACAATACGCTGCCGAAGTCAACGTCACTTCCGCTCCGTTGCTAAGCAACTGGAGCAATACAACATGGCTCCCTTATAGCTTGCTTTAGTCTTTGAGCCGTCATTATTTCCTATTTGTATCGTATAAAACTGTACATGCATGGATGCCCAGAGGCAAGAAAGCATAGAAAAGTATATTTTCTACAGTAATTTAGCATAGTTGTCCAGTAAAGTTGTAAAATATTGCGTACGAGATGCACATTAATAAGTCTTAGAACGTAAGTCATAGAGATGTGGCGCACGATATTTACCTTAAATTAAGTGAAAACATGAAAATATAACATTTTTGGATATTGTGAATCACGTCCCGTATGAATGACCAATACTACGGAAAATAAAGTACCGTAGGCCCTACCAGTAAGTGATGAATAAAATGACCTTAAGGTCTATCAATGCATAAGGGATCAGTTTAAAATATTTGGATGAGAGTTTAGGCCAAATCTCATCAACAGCTATAGAAGAAACAAAGACTGCATTTCAATACAATTTGTGTGTTTACCACAACGCCGCGTTTGTCTGAAAACGAATCAATTAACAAAGCCTAACCTGTGTGCTCACTTACTGGTTAGAGAAGTCTACAATTAAGGCATATCGTCCTATGTCATTCTAAATAATGGGGCACATTTCGTACCCTAGCTCTAAATATAATCACAACAATCACAACAAGACTTGCCACTCCATCACTTCAGAAATAAGCAGTATTCATTGGCTTGAATAATGTCACTATACGGTACTGTAACTTTGTTGCAGGGTGTAGGCCTAGGCTACTGGTAGGCCTACATTTTAATTGTTTTCTGAAAGTGCAAAAAATAAAATATTTAGGCAGAAATTTTCATTCTGGGATAGGCCTAATTGTTATTTGTTAACACAATTCACTGCTTAAATAAATTAAGTGAAAAATCACCACTCAGAAAAGTTGTAGGATTACATTTATTGGTGTTAGTTAATCAGCAGTAAGGTTATGTAGGTTGTCGTTTAGGTACTTATAGTACAAACCATATTTAATTACAACTACACTCCCCACATGAACCAAAAACCCCTTTATGTGACATATATGTCCTAAATATCTCTCTATATTAGATATACTCTATCCACTAAATGATAAATATGTATAATTTGTAGTACCCGCCATGCAATTCTTGCCTCAGGAGTGAGGTCAACTTTATTCATACTATCTCGCAAAATTCTCGTACTTTATCCATAAAATTTCACTTCTATTTTGTAGCTCCAACACTGTAGATGATCTTCACGGGAGGCGTTTGCCTTATATCACGCGTATTACACATTTTTATCCACAAAATCCAAGACGCTGCGCAGCGTTAATGCAGCTTCCTATGTATAAAAAACCTAGCAACCAGTTGTTTGGGTCCAATGTGGCTGCGCCCATGCGGTTGCTAGGCGCGTCACTTCGGCAGCGTATTGATATGGTTTCAATAATATGATCAGTCCTCAAGATACTGGTCAACAAAACCAGGGGCAGGAGATGGTTTCTTGCCAATTGCTTCACAAACAAAATCAAAAACATTATTAAGTAGAGGCAGTCAAAATTCGCAAGTAGCAATATGAAAACATCATTGGAATAGATCACAAAAATTCCTCAAGAAAAATATTACTTTTCTTGAATGAACTAAATGATAATTCCTTCCAGAAAGAAATCCCATTATCAAATGATACTACAGAATATCAAGACGAACATCTGACCCAGCTAAAGAAGCAAATAAAAGAAAGTACTTCTTTTGCAATTCAGTTTGATAAGTCAACAGCTGTTCCCAACTGTGCTCACTTCTTATGCTACATCCGGTATGATTGCAGTGATTCTATTCACGAAGACATGACATTTTGTAAGCCTTTGCCCAATAACACAACAGGTGAAAGTCTTTATAAGGTGTTCGTTGAAGCAACTGAACCTTTCAAAATCGATTGAAAAAAATGCGTTTCAGTTTATAGTGATGGAGCAAAGGCCCTTGCGGGAAAGAATAGTGGCTTGATTGCCAGGTTGAAATCACTTATGCCGAATATAAGCTGGGTCAACTGCTTTTTACATACGCAAGCTTTGGCAGCTAAGAAAATGCCAGATGAACAACGACAAGTTTTAAATGAAGCTGTCAAGGTAGGAACATCAAGAGTCGTCCGCTGCAGAGTAGGTTGCTTGAGAACTTGTGTGAAGAACTAGGAGAGTAGTGGTTTTGTGGGGGTTCCGCACCCTCCACATCCACACCCTCCACACAAGATGGCGGCAGCCCGATAACTCCCGAACCCGTGGTTGGATTTTAACAAATGAGGTGTTGTTGAACTCGGGCTAACACCCCCTTTCCAATGGACAACATATCTCCACCCTAAAATAAAACCTACGCCTACTAGGGGGTGAAATTGTATTTTTTAGAGAATCTCTCTTTCCAATTGCAACATGTGAGAGTTTGAATGCCGATATGGAATGTAACGTTGTTCTACATAAAGTGAATGTGTTCGGTGAATAGCCACTATGAATAAACATGCTTGTTTTTGTTTTTTACGCATGTCCACTCATGGCTTTTGTAAGAGGGTGGGGGAGCGGATCCCTGTGGATGGGTTATTGTTGACGGGTCATTGTTGGCGGGGTCATTGTTGTCGGGTCATTGTGGTCGAGTCCTTGTGGACAAGTCCTTGTGGACAGGTCCTTGTGGACGAGTCCTTGTGGACAAGTCCTTGTGGACAGGTCCTTGTTGACGAGTCCTTGTGGACAAGTCCTTGTGGACGAGTCCTTGTCCCTTTGGACTGATCCCTTTGGACGGGTCCCTTTGGCCTGGTTCCTACGGACTAGCCCATGAATTTATTTAAATTATGTCAAAAGGCCTAACTACATTTGTGTGTGTTGAATTGACGTTGTTCACCACTACTATAATGGAATAACGATATGAAAGGAAAGTGACGAAATACATGTGAACACGTGTGAAATGACCTTATAACCGTCCTCCTTGTGAAACAAGTCACATCCTGTTTTGCTTCATACGTGAGAAAATGTGAGTTCGAACCCGTGGTCGGATTTTGACGAATGAGGTGTCATTGAACTCGGGCTGATACCCCCTTTCCAATGAACAACATATTTCCACCCCAAAATAAAACCTACCCCTACTAGGGGGTGAAATTGTAATTTTTTAGAGAATCTCTCTTTCCAATTGCAACATGTGAGAGTTTGAATGCCGATATGGAATAAAACGTTGTTCCACACAAGAGACATGTGTTTGGTGGATAGCCACTATGAATTAACATGCTTGTTTTTGTTTTTTGTTTTTTACGCATGCCCACTCATAGCTTTTGTAAGAGGACAGGCTTTTTAAAAGATGGCGGCTGTAGTGTAACCTAACCTAACCCAACCCACGAGTGGTGATCAAAAAGTATTTTAAGTGACGCTTGTCGATTGGCAAACCAATAATCAAAGAGGGATATGTCAGGCCTTGAGGTGATAGCCCCTTTTGATTGATCCCTGTTGATTTATCTCTGTTGATTTGTCCCTTTGGACTGGTCTCTGTTGACTAGCCCCTTTTGGACGGGCCCTTTTTGACAGGGGGTCATTTTTGATGGATCCTTTTTGACATGTGCTTTTCGACGGGTCCCTGTTGACGAGTCATTGCTGACGGGTCCTTGTTGATGAGTCCCTGTGGACGGGTCATTGTTGACGGGTCCCTATTGACAGGTCATTGTTGACAGGTCATTGATGACAGGTCATTGTTGACGGGTCATTGTTGATGGGTCCTTGCTGACAAGTCCTTGTTGATGGGTCCCTGTGGAAGGGTCCCTTTAGACCGGCCCCTTTGGACTGATCCATATGGACCGGCCCATGAAATTTATCCAAATTATGTCAAAGGGCCTAACTACATTTGTGTGTAAAGCAGTGTGTTGAACTGACGTTGTTCACCAGTCCTTACTACTACAATTGGATAACGATATGAAAGGAATTGATTAACTAGACATGAGTTAACTACCAACGAAACACTTTGGCGACTCTGCTTGTTATTGACCAATGAGTAGGGTTTTAGAAAAACTGTTTGTTATTTTGGGTTATATACAAAAAATGCTTAGACCTTGAGTGACTATGTTTGCTAAACAAGACATTATACCAGACACGATTAGGATTCTTATGTAGCTCAGACAAGGAAAGAATTTCTACAGAATCTGTTGACATTGAATATAGATTTAGGTATTAGGAAGTCATTTTGAAGGCCTTTGTCTGGAGCGTGGCACTCTATGAAAGTAAAACTTAGACAATTGGTGTAGCAGAAAAGTGGAGAATTGAAGTGTTTGAAATGTGGTGTTACAGGAGAATGATGAAGATTAGATGGGTAAATAGGGTTACTAACAAAGAGGTATTAAGACGAGTGGGGGAGAAGAGATGTATCTGGCGACTGTTAATGAAGTAAAGAGATAGGTTGGTAGAACACGTACTATGACACCCAAGAATAGCAAACTTAGTTAAGGAAGAAAGGTTCGAGGACGAGAACTGTAGGGGTAGACCAAGTTTAGAATATGTTAAACAGATAGCCTTGAATGTAGGGTGTGGTAGCTATATAGAGATGAAACGATTAGCTCGGGACAGATAGGCGCTGAGATCTGCATCAAACCAGTCAAAGGACTAAAGACTCAAACAACAACATGTAAGTTCACTAAAATAATGTTGTGTAACGGTATATGTTAGTCAACGAACAGTAATGCATTACTGAAACCCATGACACGATACCTAAGAGCTTTTCTAAAATGATTTTAAAATGCCTTTAACCCTATATTGAACACCCAGTTCACAAGACTCATAACTGCAATGTTATGGTAAAACAAAACAAAATCTATATTTCAAAACAAGCAAGTGGTTTAGTCAATGTATACTGGAAAAAGTTTTGTAAACACTCAAGTCCTCAAGACTAATTAAATTAGTAACTGTCAGGTTGACCGAGTGGTTAAGGTGTTTGACTTAAGATCAAATTTTCTGTATAAGGAAGCAAGGGTTCGAATCCCTTACCTGACATAACTATTGCCTTGACATGGCTTGGCCACACTGCATTATTATGACACTCGGTACACAAACCATAGATATAGTGTATTGTTTAAGGCCACTCTCTTTCTGAACATAGTCAGAGACTGTTGATGGTTAACAATTGTATTAATAGTGGGACATGGGGATAGTAATTAAGAAAAACAGACAATACCCATACAATATTTTTATTAAATTCATTTTATAATAGTTACACACTGAATTCAAGTCTATCTCTTTACCATTGTTCTATATAGATTTTTAAACACAACGCTTGTTGTAGATCCTTTTACAACTTTCTCCAGGTACTCTTGCTCTTAAAAACTGGGGAAGCCGCAATGGTTTTATAAACATAAAACCCTCATCCTCTTCTTTTTCATAATTATCATCATCATCATCATCATTATGAATATTATCATCAAAATTATTATAGTCATTGTCACCATCATTATCATCATCATCATCATTCTCAACATCACTAGAACTATCCAATTCCTCTTGTTTGTTTTCCACAGGGACCTCTTGTAGAGTCTGCGTTGCTTTTGATAGTGTTAAGGGTTTTTTGAACGATGGTATTTGTCCTAACATGTCTTTTTGAGGTGATGATGAATGCTTTTTAACAAACAATGCACTATCTTGAGCAGCAATATATTTTTCTTGGACTTGCTTTTTTATCTGGGTTAGAGTATTTTGCGTATTTAAATGTGTATTAATTTGAGATTCACAATGATGTTCTTTTGAAGTAAGTACGTTGGAGTCTTTTGTTTTAATCATTCCTCGACACTTTTTGGATCGTTGTTTTGAACATCGCCCAATAACAGTTCCATCTTTATTGGTTGTTTTTACAATATATGTATATCCTTTATAGAAGACACATGGCTTGCCATGACTGGTTGTTGAGACTTCCATATCAACTAATACATATGAATTAAATTTTAGTAAAGTCACATGAACAATCTTTAGATTACAAGTGATTTACACACACACACACTTTCCTAAATGTCAAGATTTATGGATGTTGTTTTCCGCCAACAGCTGCTTACTGCGTATGACAAGGCTGGAGACTGGTAGGTGAGACGGTCTTTCACGATGTGAACACTGTAACAGGCAGTAGTCAACTGACAATATTCTTATACCCTAGTCAAGGTTAACAGGTACTTACTGCGTATGACAAGACCGTACACTCGTAGGTTAGACCGTATTTTTTGTTTGTTGCTAAGGATCCCATATATACTCTAGACATGTTAGTTCTGAACACTTAGTGGTTAATTGTATATATTGAATTTAAATACACAGCTCATACAAGCACGTTTTGCGGATGGGAGGGGTGAGAGGCTGGCAAAAAGGAAATGTTTTAGTTTAATGAAACGTTATGTCCTAGTAGGCGTGATTTATTGTAGACGCAATTGATAGTAGACGTAATTGATAGTAGGTGTAATCGATACTAGACGTGATTAATAGTAGACGCAATTGATACTAGGCGTGATTGATAGTAGGCGTGATTTGTAGTAAGCGCGATTTATAGTAGACGCAAATGATAGTAGGCACGATTGATAGTAGGCGTGATTGATAGTAGACGCGATTGATACTAGGCGTGATTGATAGTAGGCGTGATTTGTAGTAAGCGCGATTTATAGTAGACGCAAATGATAGTAGGCGCGATTGATAGTAGGCGTGATTGATAGTAGACGCGATTGATAGTAGGCGCAATTTGACATGGGCGCGACTCAGATCATTTTTGATATCATAAAGTTACAGTGTCAATGTTTATATAAAGTACAAGGTAGAGGGTATTTTAAGACATAACCTCAGCTCACTTATCATAACCTAACTTTACCTAACCTAACTTTGTCACGTGACATGTTCTACAAGTTTAGACTTGCTTTAAGACTGATTATGACGTCATAGATTGATGGGAGGGGTGAGAGGCTGACAAAAAAGGAAATGTTCTGGTTTAATGAAACGTCATGTCCTAGTAGGCGCGATTTATAGTAGACGCAATTGATAGTAGGCGCGATTAATAGTAGACGCAATTGATAGTAGACGTGATTGATAGTAGGCGTGATTTGACATGAGCGCGATTTATAGTAGACGCGAAAGATAGTAGGCGCGATTGATAGTTGGCGTAATTAGACATGGGCGAGATTTATAGTAGACGCAATTGATAGTAGGCGCGATTGATAGTAGGTGTAATTGGTAGTACGCGCGATTTGACATGAGCGCGATTTATAGTAGACGCAAATGATACTAGACGTGATTAATAGTAGACGCAATTGATACTAGGCGTGATTGATAGTAGGCGTGATTTGTAGTAAGCGCGATTTATAGTAGACGCAAATGATAGTAGTCGCGATTGATAGTAGGCGTGATTGATAGTAGACGCGATTGATAGTAGGAGCAATTTGACATGGGCGCGACTCAGATCATTTTTGATATCATAAAGTTACAGTGTCAATGTTTATACAAAGTACAAGGTAGAGGGTATTTTAAGACATAACCTCAGCTCACTTAACATAACCTAACTTTACCTAACCTAACTTTGTCACGTGACATGTTCTACAAGTTTAGACTTGCTTTAAGACTGATTATGACGTCATAGATTGATGGGAGGGGTGAGAGGCTGACAAAAAAGGAAATGTTCTGGTTTAATGAAACGTCAAGTCCTAGCAGGCGCGATTGGTAGTAGACGCAATTGATAGTAGACGCGATTAATGGTAGGCGCAATTGATAGTAGGTACTTACTGCATATCAAAAGGCTGTACACTCGTATGTTAGACACTCTATCTTGTTAAGGACCCCTATATATTCCCTATACAAGGCTATACATGTTAGTTCTAAACACTTAGTGGTTATTTGTATTTTAAATTTATATACACAGGTTATACAAGCACGTTTTTTCACACAGTAAAACTTTGTCAAATAGCCACATGCGATACGCAAAGTATGTTTCCGCTATCTAGCGGTGACTATGGAAACTACCTGAACATATCCTAATCTAATCCTAGCTAACTTCACCTGACGTGACCATACCGGTTTGTAAGCAACAACAACAACACACTAAGATTCCATGAATTCCAGAGTACTTTTAGATTAATTATCGACTCTCAACTCTTATAACTATGTCTATCCCACTCTGTCATAAACACGATTTTTTTTTAATTTTTGCTTGATGTCAATACTAAAGTGATAATGGGTTTTCCGATCCTATCACTATAAATTCATTACCCCCACTCTTATCTCGGTCTCGACAACAACCATGCCTATTTTTATTATGTCAGATGATGTAATGTTCGAGTGCAAAGTGGGTGTAAAAGTGAGTGCAAAGTGAGTGCAAAAGTGAGTGCAAAGTAAGTGTAAAAGTAGTTGTAAAAGTGAGTGCAAAGTGAGTGCAAAAGTGAGTGCAAAAGTGGGGTGTAAAAGTGGTACCCTATTTGTAATGGCTTATTTGACAAGTTATTTTGTGGTACCCTATTCGTAATGGCTTATTTCACAAGTTGTTTTTGTCAATGTATTTAGAGGATATTTCTCTTGTTCATGGAAAGTATCTCAGCCCTTTTTATGATAGCATAATGCTTACCGTCATGTTTGTAAGCAACAACAACACACTAAAATTCCAAGAATCCAAACTACTCTAAGGTTAATGATGGTCTCTCAACTCCATTCCACGCCTAGTCAAAAACATTATACATTTCAAATTTTTCAAAAAAGGTAAATTGAGAAAGTAGGCTATATATTTAAACTAAAAAATCATATGCTAACTCCAACACCTACGTCTATCCCATTCTCAGTCAAAAAAATATATATATTCTTTAAATTTTTCCAAAAAATATTTGGAAAGTAGGCTATAATTTGAAAACTACTCATCCTAAGAAGTCATATATAGACTCAAACCAATGGCTTTCATGTCCTTAATCGTTAGAACAAAACATGGAATTGACATTTTTCCAAATATTGATCATTTTTAAAAATGGGCTATATTTTGTAAAGTATGAATTACACAAAAAATGTGTTTGACATAAAAATGACAGATATTTACCCCCTCTACCCACAAACCAAGTCCCAGGTCGCTGGGACAAAATCCAAAAAGGTTCAATTTTGAAAGTAGACGATATTTTGAAAACTAATCATTCTAAAAGTCATATATAGACTCAAACAAATGTCCTTTAAGTCCCTTAACGTTAGAACAAAACTTAACATTTTTTTTCATTTTTTCAAAAAAAAGTCCAATTTTCAAAATTGCCTATATTTTGGAAATTAAGAATTAGTTCCAAAATGGCGGTCGTAGCTTAACTCAACCTAACCTAACCCTACGAGGTGTGATCAAAAAGTTCCAAAATGGCTGCCGTAGCTTAACTTAACCTTTGATTGATCCCTGTTGATTGACCCCTTTTGATTGATCTCTGTTGATGTATCCCTTTGGACTGGTCCCTGTTGACTAGCCCCTTTGGACGGGTCTTTTTTAAAGGGGGAGTCATTTTTTTACGGGTCCCGGAGGACGGGTCCTTGTTGACGGGTCCCTGTGGGCGGGCCGCTTTGATATAATTTGGATAAAATGCACGGGCCACTCCATAAGGATCAGTCCAAAGGAACCGCCCACAGGGACCCGTCAACAAGGACCCGTCCTCCGGGACCCGTAAAAAAATGACTCCCCCTTTAAAAAGACCCGTCCAAAGGGGCTAGTCAACAGGGACCAGTCCAAAGGGATACATCAACAGAGATCAATCAAAAGGGGTCAATCAACAGGGATCAAAAATAATAATATCGTATGGCCTCGGGTGCCTGGTGCAAGCTTTGCTATTTGACACCCAGAGGGTAGCTTGCATGTCGAATTTCGTTGTTCCTTGACTATGAAAGTCAAGGAGGTTAGATGTTAGATATCTAATCTCCTTGAACACAATAGCGCTTTCTAGTAGAGAAATGAGGAACTTTGTGCTGGCGGAAACTCCCGAGATTAATTTTGCCATTATGAACTCGGTCTACTGAATTCAAATGGGTTCTTTGACATGCCAACATTGCATGACATGCGTATCGTATTTTTCCGCCTTTCAAAAATCACTTGCCACGGTCAGGGGCGAACCTGCAATCTTGGGGTTAGTAGACCGACACGCTATCCACTTACCCACCGTGGCAAGGTAGGGATCAATCAAAGGTTAAGTTAAGCTACGGCAGCCATTTTGGAACTTTTTGATCACACCTCGTAGGGTTAGGTTAGGTTGAGTTAAGCTACGACCGCCATTTTGGAACTAATTCTTAGTTTCCAAAATAAAGGCAATTTTTAAAATTGGACTTTTTTTTGAAAAAATGAAAAAAATGTTAAGTTTTGTTCTAACGTTAAGGGACTTAAAGGACATTTGTTTGAGTCTATATATGACTTTTTAGAATGATTAGTTTTCAAAATATCGTTTACTTTCAAAATTGAACCTTTTTGGATTTTGTCCCAGAGACCTGGGACTTGGTTTGTGGGTAGAGGGGGTAAATACCTGTCATTTTTATGTCAAACACATTTTTTGTGTAATTCATACTTTACAAAATATAGCCCATTTTTAAAAATGATCAATATTTGGAAAAATGTCAATTCCATGTTTTGTTCTAACGATTAAGGACATAAAAGCCATTGGTTTGAGTCTATATATGACTTCTTAGGATGATTAGTTTTCAAATTATAGCCTACTTTCCAAATATTTTTTGGAAAAATTTAAAGAATATATATATATTTTTTTGACTGAGAATGGGATAGACGTAGGTGTTGGAGTTAGCATATGATTTTTTAGTTTAAATATATAGCCTACTTTCCCGATTTACCTTTTTTGAAAAATTTGAAATGTATAATGTTTTTGACTAGGCGTGGAATAGAGTTGAGAGACCATCATTAACCTTAGAGTAGTTTGGATTCTTGGAATTTTAGTGTGTTGTTGTTGCTTACAAACATGACGGTAAGCATTATGCTATCATAAAAAGGGCTGAGATACTTTCCATGAACAAGAGAAATATCCTCTAAATACATTGACAAAAACAACTTGTGAAATAAGCCATTACGAATAGGGTACCACAAAATAACTTGTCAAATAAGCCATTACAAATAGGGTACCACTTTTACACCCCACTTTTGCACTCACTTTTGCACTCACTTTGCACTCACTTTTACAACTACTTTTACACTTACTTTGCACTCACTTTTGCACTCACTTTGCACTCACTTTTACACCCACTTTGCACTCGAACATTACATCATCTGACATAATAAAAATAGGCATGGTTGTTGTCGAGACCGAGATAAGAGTGGGGGTAATGAATTTATAGTGATAGGATCGGAAAACCCATTATCACTTTAGTATTGACATCAAGCAAAAATTTAAAAAAAAATCGTGTTTTTGACAGAGTGGGATAGAGTTGAGAGTCGATAATTAATCTAAAAGTACTCTGGAATCCATGGAATCTTATTGTGTTGTTGTTGTTGCTTACAAACCGGTATGGTCACGTCAGGTGAAGTTAGCTAGGATTAGATTAGGATATGTTCAGGTAGTTTCCATAGTCACCGCTAGATAGCGGAAACATACTTTGCGTATCGCATGTGGCTATTTGACAAAGTTTTACTGTGTGAAAAAACGTGCTTGTATAACCTGTGTATATAAATTTAAAATACAAATAACCACTAAGTGTTTAGAACTAACATGTATAGCCTTGTATAGGGAATATATAGGGGTCCTTAACAAGATAGAGTGTCTAACACACGAGTGTACAGCCTTTTGATATGCAGTAAGTACCTGATCACACCTACTATCAATTGCGCCTACCATTAATCGCGTCTACTATCAATTGCGTCTACTACCAATCGCGCCTGCTAGGACATGACGTTTCATTAAACCAGAACATTTCCTTTTTTGTCAGCCTCTCACCCCTCCCATCAATCTATGACGTCATAATCAGTCTTAAAGCAAGTCTAAACTTGTAGAACATGTCACGTGACAAAGTTAGGTTAGGTAAAGTTAGGTTATGTTAAGTGAGCTGAGGTTAAGTCTTAAAATACCCTCTACCTTGTACTTTGTATAAACATTGACACTGTAACTTTATGATATCAAAAATGATCTGAGTCGCGCCCATGTCAAATTGCGCCTACTATCAATCGCGTCTACTATCAATCACGCCTACTATCAATCGCGCCTACTATCATTTGCGTCTACTATAAATCGCGCTTACTACAAATCACGCCTACTATCAATCACGCCTAGTATCATTTGCGTCTACTATTAATCACGTCTAGTATCATTTGCGTCTACTATAAATCGCGCTCATGTCAAATCGCGCGTACTACCAATTACACCTACTATCAATCGCGCCTACTATCAATTGCGTCTACTATAAATCTCGCCCATGTCTAATTACGCCTACTATCAATCGCGCCTACTATCTTTCGCGTCTACTATAAATCGCGCTCACGTCAAATCACGCCTACTATCAATCACGTCTACTATCAATTGCGTCTACTATTAATCGCGCCTACTATCAATTGCGTCTACTATAAATCGCGCCTACTAGGACATGACGTTTCATTAAACCAGAACATTTCCTTTTTTGTCAGCCTCTCACCCCTCCCATCAATCTATGACGTCATAATCAGTCTTAAAGCAAGTCTAAACTTGTAGAACATGTCACGTGACAAAGTTAGGTTAGGTAAAGTTAGGTTATGATAAGTGAGCTGAGGTTATGTCTTAAAATACCCTCTACCTTGTACTTTATATAAACATTGACACTGTAACTTTATGATATCAAAAATGATCTGAGTCGCGCCCATGTCAAATTGCGCCTACTATCAATCGCGTCTACTATCAATCACGCCTACTATCAATCGCGCCTACTATCATTTGCGTCTACTATAAATCGCGCTTACTACAAATCACGCCTACTATCAATCACGCCTAGTATCAATCGCGTCTACTATAAATCACGCCTACTATCAATCGCGCCTACTATCATTTGCGTCTACTATAAATCGCGCTTACTACAAATCACGCCTACTATCAATCACGCCTAGTATCAATTGCGTCTACTATTAATCACGTCTAGTATCGATTACACCTACTATCAATTACGTCTACTATCAATTGCGTCTACAATAAATCACGCCTACTAGGACATAACGTTTCATTAAACTAAAACATTTCCTTTTTGCCAGCCTCTCACCCCTCCCATCCGCAAAACGTGCTTGTATGAGCTGTGTATTTAAATTCAATATATACAATTAACCACTAAGTGTTCAGAACTAACATGTCTAGAGTATATATGGGATCCTTAGCAACAAACAAAAAATACGGTCTAACCTACGAGTGTACGGTCTTGTCATACGCAGTAAGTACCTGTTAACCTTGACTAGGGTATAAGAATATTGTCAGTTGACTACTGCCTGTTACAGTGTTCACATCGTGAAAGACCGTCTCACCTACCAGTCTCCAGCCTTGTCATACGCAGTAAGCAGCTGTTGGCGGAAAACAACATCCATAAATCTTGACATTTAGGAAAGTGTGTGTGTGTGTAAATCACTTGTAATCTAAAGATTGTTCATGTGACTTTACTAAAATTTAATTCATATGTATTAGTTGATATGGAAGTCTCAACAACCAGTCATGGCAAGCCATGTGTCTTCTATAAAGGATATACATATATTGTAAAAACAACCAATAAAGATGGAACTGTTATTTGGCGATGTTCAAAACAACGATCCAAAAAGTGTCGAGGAATGATTAAAACAAAAGACTCCAACGTACTTACTTCAAAAGAACATCATTGTGAATCTCAAATTAATACACATTTAAATACGCAAAATACTCTAACCCAGATAAAAAAAGCAAGTCCAAGAAAAATATATTGCTGCTCAAGATAGTGCATTGTTTGTTAAAAAGCATTCATCATCACCTCAAAAAGACATGTTAGGACAAATACCATCGTTCAAAAAACCCTTAACACTATCAAAAGCAACGCAGACTCTACAAGAGGTCCCTGTGGAAAACAAACAAGAGGAATTGGATAGTTCTAGTGATGTTGAGAATGATGATGATGATGATAATGATGGTGACAATGACTATAATAATTTTGATGATAATATTCATAATGATGATGATGATGATGATAATTATGAAAAAGAAGAGGATGAGGGTTTTATGTTTATAAAACCATTGCGGCTTCCCCAGTTTTTAAGAGCAAGAGTACCTGGAGAAAGTTGTAAAAGGATCTACAACAAGCGTTGTGTTTAAAAATCTATATAGAACAATGGTAAAGAGATAGACTTGAATTCAGTGTGTAACTATTATAAAATGAATTTAATAAAAATATTGTATGGGTATTGTCTGTTTTTCTTAATTACTATCCCCATGTCCCACTATTAATACAATTGTTAACCATCAACAGTCTCTGACTATGTTCAGAAAGAGAGTGGCCTTAAACAATACACTATATCTATGGTTTGTGTACCGAGTGTCATAATAATGCAGTGTGGCCAAGCCATGTCAAGGCAATAGTTATGTCAGGTAAGGGATTCGAACCCTTGCTTCCTTATACAGAAAATTTGATCTTAAGTCAAACACCTTAACCACTCGGTCAACCTGACAGTTACTAATTTAATTAGTCTTGAGGACTTGAGTGTTTACAAAACTTTTTCCAGTATACATTGACTAAACCACTTGCTTGTTTTGAAATATAGATTTTGTTTTGTTTTACCATAACATTGCAGTTATGAGTCTTGTGAACTGGGTGTTCAATATAGGGTTAAAGGCATTTTAAAATCATTTTAGAAAAGCTCTTAGGTATCGTGTCATGGGTTTCAGTAATGCATTACTGTTCGTTGACTAACATATACCGTTACACAACATTATTTTAGTGAACTTACATGTTGTTGTTTGAGTCTTTAGTCCTTTGACTGGTTTGATGCAGATCTCAGCGCCTATCTGTCCCGAGCTAATCGTTTCATCTCTATATAGCTACCACACCCTACATTCAAGGCTATCTGTTTAACATATTCTAAACTTGGTCTACCCCTACAGTTCTCGTCCTCGAACCTTTCTTCCTTAACTAAGTTTGCTATTCTTGGGTGTCTTAGTACGTGTTCTATCAACCTATCTCTTTACTTCATTAACAGTCGCCAGATACATCTCTTCTCCCCCACTCGTCTTAATACCTCTTTGTTAGTAACCCTATTTACCCATCTAATCTTCATCATTCTCCTGTAACACCACATTTCAAACACTTCAATTCTCCACTTTTCTGCTACACCAATTGTCTAAGTTTTACTTTCATAGAGTGCCACGCTCCAGACAAAGGAATTCGAAATGACTTCCTAATACCTAAATCTATATTCAATGTCAACAGATTCTGTAGAAATTCTTTCCTTGTCTGAGCTACATAAGAATCCTAATCGTGTCTGGTATAATGTCTTGTTTAGCAAACATAGTCACTCAAAAGGTCTAAGCATTTTTTGTATATAACCCAAAATAACAAACAGTTTTTCTAAAACCCTACTCATTGGTCAATAACAAGCAGAGTCGCCAAAGTGTTTCGTTGGTAGTTAACTCATGTCTAGTTAATCAATTCCTTTCATATCGTTATCCAATTGTAGTAGTAAGGACTGGTGAACAACGTCAGTTCAACACACTGCTTTACACAAAAATGTAGTTAGGCCCTTTGACATAATTTGGATAAATTTCATGGGCCGGTCCATAGGGATCAGTCCAAAGGGGCCGGTCTAAAGGGACCCTTCCACAGGGACCCATCAACAGGGACTTGTCAGCAAGGACCCATCAACAATGACCCGTCAACAATGACCTGTCATCAATGACCTGTCAACAATGACCTGTCAATAGGGACCCGTCAACAATGACCCGTCCACAGGGACTCATCAACAAGGACCCGTCAGCAATGACTCGTCAACAGGGACCCGTCGAAAAGCACATGTCAAAAAGGATCCATCAAAAATGACCCCCTGTCAAAAAGGGCCCGTCCAAAAGGGGCTAGTCAACAGAGACCAGTCCAAAGGGACAAATCAACAGAGATAAATCAACAGGGATCAATCAAAAGGGGCTATCACCTCAAGGCCTGACATATCCCTCTTTGATTATTGGTTTGCCAATCGACAAGCGTCACTTAAAATACTTTTTGATCACCACTCGTGGGTTGGGTTAGGTTAGGTTACACTACAGCCGCCATCTTTTAAAAAGCCTGCCCTCTTACAAAAGCTATGAGTGGGCATGCGTAAAAAACAAAAAACAAAAACAAGCATGTTAATTCATAGTGGCTATCCACCAAACACATGTCTCTTGTGTGGAACAACGTTTTATTCCATATCGGCATTCAAACTCTCACATGTTGCAATTGGAAAGGGAGATTCTCTAAAAAAAAATTACAATTTCACCCCCTAGTAGGGGTAGGTTTTATTTTGGGGTGGAAATATGTTGTTCATTGGAAAGGGGGTATCATCCCGAGTTCAATGACACCTCATTCGTCAAAATCCGACCACGGGTTCGAACTCACATTTTCTCACGTATGAAGCAAAACAGGATGTGACTTGTTTCACAAGGAGGACGGTAATAAGGTCATTTCACACGTGTTCACATGTATTTCGTCACTTTCCTTTCATATCGTTATTCCATTATAGTAGTGGTGAACAACGTCAATTCAACACACACAAATGTAGTTAGGCCTTTTGACATAATTTAAATAAATTCATGGGCTAGTCCGTAGGAACCAGGCCAAAGGGACCCGTCCAAAGGGATCAGTCCAAAGGGACAAGGACTCGTCCACAAGGACTTGTCCACAAGGACTCGTCAACAAGGACCTGTCCACAAGGACTTGTCCACAAGGACTCGTCCACAAGGACCTGTCCACAAGGACTTGTCCACAAGGACTCGACCACAATGACCCGACAACAATGACCCCGCCAACAATGACCCGTCAACAATAACCCATCCACAGGGATCCGCTCCCCCACCCTCTTACAAAAGCCATGAGTGGACATGCGTAAAAAACAAAAACAAGCATGTTAATTCATAGTGGCTATTCACGGAACACATGTATTTTATGTAGAACAACGTTACATTCCATATCGGCATTCAAACTCTCACATGTTGCAATTGGAAAGAGAGATTCTCTAAAAAATACAATTTCACCCCCTAGTAGGGGTAGGTTTTATTTTAGGGTGGAGATATGTTGTCCATTGGAAAGGGGGTGTTAGCCCGAGTTCAACAACACCTCATTTGTTAAAATCCAACCACGGGTTCGGGAGTTATCGGGCTGCCGCCATCTTGTGTGGAGGGTGTGGAGGTGGAGGGTGTGGAACCCCCACAAAACCACTACTTAGGAGCCTTGCACAAACATGTTCTATTTCACATTGAAGTACGGTGGCTACCTCGTGGTAATGTGTTAAGCAGGCTGTTTGAATTAAAGTCAGAAATGTTGGTATTTTGGGTGGATAGTAAACCTGAACTTTCTAGTTTTTTCAGTAATGAAAAGTGGTTGGTAACGCTTGGTTACTTAGCTGACATCTTCTCTCACCTCAATACTTTGAACTGATCCCTACAAGGATCAGACAAAACTGTTCTGTATGCTCAAGACAGAGTTATTTTTATAACGCATTTGTAAAAAAAAAGCGACAGTCAGTCGGAAAGACTAGACTTTGTATCATTTTAAATGCTACAAATGCTGAAAAATGCTAGAAAGGCTGGAGGCTTCTCGCTTCGTTCGAAGCCAAAGACTCTTGACATGTTAGAAAATTATCTGCATAATACTTATCTTGTTTCAAATTACTCGCGAACGGCAAGTGCAAACCAAGGGCAAAGCAAGGTCAAGCGCGCGGGATGCCGTCACGCTCACCAGAGCGCGCGGGGACGTGCCCCTTCCATTCAATCTATAAACACTTATAGTGGGCGATGTATTGAAGATAGAGATATGCTCTCGCGGACTTTTCTTGTAGAACTCTTCATGCTCACCAATTCTTACGCTCATAGTATATTGATATTTTTAACGGTTTGCCCAGCGTAAGCTTAAGAAGCGCACGGACGCCAAGTTTGTTTTCGACTTTTTCACTGAAATCGTTACTGCTTGGCTTCCTTTGATCATACATAAATTATTTTCTACAGAATCATTCCTCGAGATATCCTTTACAGAATGGTGAAAACCGCATCAAAATCCATCCAGTGTTTCTCGAGATTACCCGTGACATCCAAGAATCGGGGATTTTTGTCTTATAATAACGAAGTAGAGATTGTCGGGGAACACATGCACCAAGCGGTACCATGACGTCACACACCTCGGTGCATCTGGGTACATTTCGTCCCGTCACCGTAACGTAACGCCAGACCCCAGCGTAACGACGAAGTCGACAAGATCATTTAAAATGATAAATCTTAGTGTTTGGAACACAAGAGTTAAGAAAGAAGGTTTTGAAAATTTTCCACTTACTCAAAGTTTATGGAGTTTGTATCATATATTGGCTCCAAATCCGTTGACAATTCTTCTCTCTTCTTACTCATTTCATCTCATCTCGAAGCCTTGATTGAACAATTGACAGATTACATTCCAGTTAAGGATATGGGTGGGGTTTTGTGGGTAGTCAATCCGTTCAGTGAGCCAGCCGTAACAAAAGCTGAGCTAAGTGCTCGTCTTCATGATGAGCTGATCGAGATTTCAAGTGATCGGTCAGTGAAACTAACTTTTAACAATGCTTTTGCCGACAAATGCTGGATAAGTATTGAAAAGGAATACCCAGAACTGTCCACAACAGCGTTAAAAACTTTGATGCCATTTTCTACATCTTACAACTGTGAACAAGGATTCTCCATAACGGTGAATTTTAAAACCAAATCAAGAAATCGTTTGACACTGGAAAATGACATAGTTTTGTTTGTAACGAAAATCATTCCTGATATTCAAAAATTAGTTAATTCCAATCAAGCTCACGTTTCTCACTAATAGAATTTAAAAAAAACGTAAACGTTTTCTTCAATATGAGTGTATTATTAGCCTACTTTCGATTTTTGCAAAAATAAAAAAAGTAGACTTACGGGATCTACACAGGGCCCAAAAATGGTGTGTCTGTCTGTGTGTCTGTGAGTGTGTATGTGTGTGTGATTTGGTATGTCTGCCCCTCCTTCTATTAATTCAAACACGGTGAAACGAAATTTGGTACAGAGGTAGCGCTAGCAAAGGGCACCTCAGTGTCACGTCTTATATCGCCGCCATCTTGACGGAAACGTAATGGCGGCCACCCAAATATTCAAAGCTTAATTCAAATTACGACTAACCTAATCATCTGATCTCTACCAAATTTTGCAACAATATACCTTAATGTGGGAATCGCCTTTTGCCTAAACTACAAGGTCATCAGCCAAATAGTTTCAAAATGGCGGATGTATGAATCATGCAAGTATTATAGCCAAACCGTAACTTACGCTTCAACAAGGCCTGGCCTTACCAAATACGCTTATCGTACATAGGGAGGTTTAAACTGTCTTCAAAGAGGTGACCGGTAGGATATTAGCATTTTAAAATAGAATATTATTCCGCAGTAGTGACTAAGAGTTCAGGCCGATCGTGCCGTACCGTGCTTGCCCATGCCGTCCCGTTGTGAAAATGGCGGCTATTTTTTGCTCGTAAATCCATATATTTCCGTAACTTCGTAAGTTTATATCCTTTTAGGAATGTAATGAACAAAATAATACTTATTTAGTGTAAATGGTTAAAAATACGGCAGAAAACGCTCATGAAATTGTTCATTGCAAGACAAAATATTATAGGCGGTTATTAACGCATTGTTAGCATTCAGCGTGTTTAGCGTAAAGGTAGCGTCTCTGACTCGTAGCTTGGAGGTTCCTGGTTCAAATCCCAACAGGTTCAATGTTTTTAAATAGTTTATTGTATTTATTGATTTATAACTACTCACCCGTTATAATGTTGAGCATATATAGTGTGTATTTGCGATCGAAAATATTATATATTGTATTGAACCCTTTATAAGCTACGCATATAAATGATTCTAATTATTCATTTCATTATAGCCTACTCTGATTTTACTGCCAGAATCATACAGGAAGGCCAGACTGGATTGCGAAATGTCAAGCTTATATGTATACAGTACGTTTGAACATGCCCAGTCTTGAAACAAAGAAATGACGAGGATCGGAATGTTTGACAGGTGCGAGTAATAGAGAAAGGTGTGTTGGGTCCTGACTCATATCAACCGCAATTTTCTTTGTCACCCTAGCGTCGTGAGAAATATAGTTGCTGGGTGAAAGAGACGAGCGGAACTTTCAACCAATCATAGGACAGAGTCTTCTGTTCAAAAACTGCGATATTGACGTCATGAACCACCAATCAGAGAGGGCCATCATTTATAGCGGCAAGGAAGCGTCTGACGCCGGCCTGATGATAAAAAACGGGAAAGTTTGGATTAAAGAAGTCTATGATCGATTCATGAGCACGATAGCTCAACTGTGACCTGTGAAATATTTCGAGTTGTTTGATACCTGTCACATTCCAATAGTCACATTATTATAGAAGTTAGTGATAGATTTCCCTCTCCCTCCGTCCTTTTGCCAAATTCACATAAATACTGCCGTCTGAGTGATGACGAGGCTGATTCTTTGTGACACCGTGAGGTGATCGCTTATTCTTTTCGATTCCGTAGAGCTATTCTGCGTTATATTTATCAGAGAAAGATTCATTTTGCAAACAATATAATGAAGTGTGCGCACAGCTTAGTGTGAAAATTGTTGAGTCAGTGATATTAAAGTAGTCTCCCATGACTACAACTATTAGGGAAAGTCCGACGAATAATTTTGCACTAGACAATTGGTGAAAGAAGTAGCCATTCACAAAATGTAGATAGAGAATTACGTGTGACTATAACTAACTTTTTATTCAGCTTCAAGATGGTACGAGAGATCCAGCGTTTCTTCGGCCTCATGTGTTCGAATATGAGCTAAGCGCTTTGGAGAGAGGATGTCTGGTGATATTCGATGAGACGATGCAGAAAGAGGAATGAGTACTAGATAATCTTATTATTTGACAAACTGGTTATGGTTTTTGTGGGACTAATCTTTGTGTAAATATTTTTGTTAGTGTGTGTTTTAAATGTAGAATCTTTGTTTGTTACTGACACACATTAGTCAATTGCATGAGCAACGTGACATGTTGTATTTTAGTAGTGTGGAGATATTTTTGTTGATGTCAAGTATACGGGGCACACGTACTCGTGTGCGTGTCCACTTTCGTAATTGCGCGGCTAAGTGACACGATTTGGGAATCGATATCATAACAGAAGCGAAACTGAATTAGTTAGAGTAAATAGTAGAATTGGTGGGAAATCTTTGTATTGTATAGTTCTTTATTGTTACCCAGGCTAGTGTTGTTTTATGCCGTCTGTTGCAAGTTATTTAAGTGAGGGGGTCGTCTTCCCACTCAATTTTACTTGTTTGTGATGTAATTCTTTTAGTGTCTCTGGACACAAATCTGGGGATATCTGATACGAGTGCCGACCTGAGGTAGACATGTGTTGTGTTCAGCCCAAAAAGCTCTGTTGAGTCTTCAAATGTGTTTTATGGGATAGTAGCCTGCGGAAACACCAAGGTTCTGTCTGCCGCTCTGTCCAGGGTCCGCATTTAGTCCTTGCGAGGAAAATGTTGGAATCCCTTCTTTGATGTTCTTGCAATTCAAAGGAATTGGCGAAGATGTGTGTGAATTTATGTGTCGCGATTTTCAGGTGGTGTAACGGGACTGTCCAGTCTCCTGTTATAAATAGCATGACTCAAAGCTTCGGCAAGGGGCTAGGGTAAACACAGATGTTGACGTTTGGAAAGGGGAGGTATTTCTACCGGGCGCACTCCCATTAGATAAGAGCTTGCTGTGCTCATTAGTATTCAGCGAACCAGGTCTCCGTTCTTCATAATTTGTTTAACTTATATTAAATGAAAGCCTGTATAATGATAAAAGAATTGTAATCGGTAAATGGGAGATGTTCGCGTCGTGATCGATTGATTCCCAATGTGTTAACTTGTCCCTGCTTTTTAATTCATGTAAATATCAGCCGGTTTGGCATGTTTTATTTTGTTTGTTTATTGTCATGTTCATTGACCTCGGATGGCCTTGTTTTTCCGTCACGTTGTTGTCATGTTTGTGTTGAGCATTTGAGACCAAGGGGTGTGCTTTTGTTTTGCTTTGGAGTTTTCTGACTCACTGCGATCTCGCTGGAGATCTGTTAATTATATAATTTTAAATGGTTGCGTGTGTCAGTAGATTGTTATTCTACGAGTGCCCCATAAAGCCATAATAATGGTTTGCAGTATGGGGGTTTGCGAACATATTGGCTGTTCCGTTTGTGAGCAAATCTCCATCATAGTACTTGTTTCCTTTCTAGCATAGTTATACGCGTGCATATATATTAACCAGACAAGTGGAAATTATAATCCACATTTTATTTCTATGGAGTGGACCTGCCTAGGCCACTCAGATCAGTGTAATTTCACGTACTGTGGGAGTAAAGTTCAGGGTAGACTTTGTTTATTTTAGTATGTCTATATGTTTGTTTTTATTCAGTTATTAAATGGTGTTAATTTTATCTGTTTTTCACTCATTTCTTAGTTTGTAGTTTTGCATATCGTCCTTGAATTAGTAAAGCAGTCGTTTAGTATTTGAGCTCTTGTGAAAGCATACCAGGACAGAACGCGCCTCGAAGACAGAATCTTGTATAATGACGCTGTTTTCCGCAAGGGCACAGTATATACTTACAACACGACATGCTGTATTTGAACACTCGACTATTTCGATTAAAATTCGTTGTACTTGAACCGCGGTAGAGTCTATTGTTGTTGTTGTTTTTGTTGTTGATTCTTTAGGGGTTTTGCGGCATCATGGTCTTGTAGCCCCATGTACTTGGGTGTGTGTAGAAGTTTTCTGATAACTTGTGTCACTGTGATATCTGTAGGCTTACTAGTGTGTGTACTTTCATACGAGGAAGGATTTGGGTAGGAAGCTGTTGTTGTTGTTGATGTTGTTGTTTTATTCGAGATGTATGGACATCATGGCCATTTAGCCCTATGTACTTGGGTGAGTGTTGAATTTTGTGTGACAACCTGTATTATTGTGATGGCTGTATTAGTGTGTGTATATATAATTCCGTTTTGTTTTTAGCGTATGGCTTTTAGTGCCGGGAGTGTCCGAGGACATGTTCGGCTCGCCAGTTTTGTAGCTGCTTCGAGACGGACACCCAATGGGTGAGCTACAAGAACCGTTGGGGAGGAAAGTTGGAATGGAAGGTCGAGGAGTTGGAAGGTCGCGGCTGTGGCCTATAGTTAGGGAAAAACCCCGGCATTTGCCTGGAAGGAAGATGGGAAACCACAGAAGACCATCTTCAAGGTTGCCGGCGGGGAGGGGGGGGGGGTTCGAACCTCCTCGCCTCCCGGATATGAGCGACTGCCAGCAGTCATGCCGTAACGACCACGGCTAACTCACCCGGTATAATTCAGGTGAGGATTCAATCAATCAACGTATAATATCCGTATAACACGTTGTATTTCAACAAGCTACTACAACCAACATTCAATTATACTCCTTGAAAAGGACAAGGAAGATGAAAGGAAAGCGAACCAGGTGTGACGAGCCAGACCTACATGAAGAAGATCAAGAGGAAGGCCACGGATTGAATGGGAGGAGTACATCTTGGGACTAATCAGGAAGCGAGGGAAGACCTTGGGTGATGTTCAGAGAACGGTGCACGACAGAAGAAACTTTAATAAATGGCTGAAACGTCCTGACACCTAACGGTACAAAGGGAAAGAAGAAGAAGAAGAGTTAATATAACTATACCTATGCATTTAGGAGAAAGTAGGCTGTATGTTCTTTAATGAACATCTTGGTTTTTTTAATTAAAAACTACAGCAATAACTCATTTCTTTAAACTTTTTCTGCGTATCTCGCGACCCCCCAGGACATCCAGCGACCCCCCATGGGGTCACGATCCACTGGTTGAGAACCCCTGGTATAAATAAATGAGAGCGTTCATACACAGTCACAGAAGAGTGGCACAGCAGATGGTCTGTGTAGTTGACTTCGCCGCTGGTGGCGGCCACAAATAGTAGAGCTTCTCTTCGCAAAACAAGTAACTAAATTGTTTGTTTCAGACGAGTCGGCAGCCACGCCACTAATCTAGTGGCACATACGTAGCGCGGCGGTAGCGCTACTAACGGACGAATCATTGAGCTACCGTCTCCTTACTTCAGTCCCCCCATAATCTGCTTGAAAGTGAATACGTTTTGTAATCACGTTGTACTTCCCTGGAGTGTACTCAACGATTCGCTAAAGTTTCATCGCAATCAGATGAATGATATATGAACGCATACGGGGCTTTGTTGATACGATTCACGTGCCATCACACATTTGTTGAATCTACTCGTGCACTACCTATTGTAAAAAGGATTTACTAAGCCAGAAACCTTTAATGGAGTGTACACAACAATTCACCAACGTTTCATCGCAATCGGATGAATGGTATATGAATGCATACGGGACTTTGTTGAAACAAGTGCTGTATAGGTCGGACGTTTGTTTTAGACGAGTGCTATAACCTTATGGAAGCCTGGAGGCGAGTTACTACAGTACCTGTGTTGTTGTCAGCTGCCCAATGCGGTCAGATGCTGGACAAAACTATCTCATGCTACTGCTGAAGTACAGTCATTGACAAATATAATAGTGTGGGTAGGTTTTTGCTAGGAATTAACCCTACCCCCAAGGGAAGATGAAGATAAAAGGAAAGGGAAGTGGGTTTCGGACTAAGGAACAAGTGTGGATAAATAGGACGAGAGTCCAACACCAAACAAAATAAATTTAAATGAGTTAGTGGCGAGTATCAGTGCAAAGGCCGTGCAAAACCTAAAGGGGGTATGGACCTGGCCGTAGCTAACGGGAAATGTGACTGGAGCATGAGCTATTTTCAAGCAAGTGAAGTTTGTGCTTTCCCTTCCCAGCCTAAACTTGGGTAATATGGGGAAGGGTGGTAGTCTGGCAAGACAAAGAATGACAGATTTGTCGTATATACTTTCAAAGGAATCAGGTTTAATCAACGGTTTTGAAAGGCGCAAATAATTTAAATTCGCCGTGATGTTTTTAGTTCTTGGAATTGTAGAATTTCCAAGGAGCGACCGAATGCTTCCAGGAAGGGTAGCGATGAAGCAGTTATCGTGCTTTTAAAAACAATTTGATTGTTTTTGAAAATTTTTGGTTTTAACTTTTGGTAAGAACACCAATTGTTGCATTCATGAAAGGCTAAGCTTCTACCCAGCAAAGTGCCGACTAAAAGTTTAGACAAGAAGAAAAACTTAAATTTGGAAAACCAACCATAAGTTATAGAGAAAGTCTCAACAAGCAGAAAGCTGGCGGAGCAAGCTATACTTGCCTTACTGGCTAGTTAGAATTAGCTATAAAAGCTAAGAGCGACTTTGAAAAAGTTTTTGCGGGGAGTTTTTGTTCAAATGCAACAAGTAGTGGAACCTTTTTTACTTTGATGCTCGAGTTTCTTAAAGCAAGAATGAGCTTTCGGGTAGAGTTAGGGGAGGTAGGATCCTGCCTAATGGTTATTTTATAAAAAATGATGAAGCAAAAGGATATAGTTTGATTTATTTAACAATGCGTAAAATTATGATAATTTTAACAACTGTAAAATGTACAATTTAAATTTTAAACCGTTGAGGTCTCAGACCTCCAAATTTGTTGAAGTTCCACTAGCAGAGTGGTCCAACCCGCGGCCCTCGGGCCGCATGCGGCCCGCCTGTTCATTTTTGTTCGCCCTTGCCCTTCTTACTGCCCTTCACTCTTTGACAGTTATAATATGTGGCGTGCCTACTTTAATTTTCACTTTCATTCAGTAATGTTACGAAGGAGCCAGGAAAGATCCTGAAAAATACGCCAGTAATCAGAATTGTCTTTCCACGAGAAGCGCCGCCTCCAGGCGACAACTGGTTGACTGCCAGTGATTGGCTGCCGGTAATTTCGCGATCGTTCGTGTGCTGCGGCGGATTTCCCTATAAAAGGGAGCGCGGGGCTTTTCGAAGAGGTTGTTTTTGACGAGAGAGGTTGTTCGAGAGATATAGTACGACGAGAGTATGTTGTCATCGTTGTTGCGAGAGCGGTACTTAATATGGCGTGTTGATGATGAGAAACGACAATTTCAGTCAAAGTGGCAGGAAAGTTCCTTTTTTGTTGAACATAATGGAAAACCACAGAGTGTTATCTGTTCTCAAGTCTTAGGTGTTTGAAAGGAGTATAACGTGAATAGACACTATACCAGCGTGCATAAATCAAAATACGATCAATACCAGGGAAGTGCCAGAAGTTGTGTGTTTAATGATTTGAAGCTGAAACTAACAAGGCAGAAGAATATATTTCAGCATTCATCAAACACTGCCGGTTTAAAGGAATCTTATGAGGTATGTTTAGAACTTGCTAAAAGTAAAAAGTCTTTTAGGGATCGTCATTTGGAGATAATAGGATGGCTAAGAATTTTGAAACAGTTTCCTTGTCTCATCAACCAGTTAGTAGAATAATTAATGATATGGCAGGTGAAGTTTCAGGTTCTCTCGAGAGCATTTTGGAAAAATGTGAATTTTACTCTCTAACTCTAGATGAGAGCACAGATGTAGCTGACATTGTCCAGCTCCTTATCCTTGTCAGAACAATAAACGAAGAATTTGAAATTTATGAAGAACTGTTGGAATTAAGATAATTAGAAACCAGCAAAAAAGGTATTGACACATTCAATGCACTGGATGATGTCGTTTCTAAATATGGATGTTTTGTGAAATGTTCTGGCATTGCAACAGGTGGAGCGATATCAATGGTTGGTCCTAACATTGGTTTAGTAGGACTGTGTAAAGAAAGAGGATTGATTTTTTGTTTTTCCACTGCATTACCCACCTTGAGGCTCTCTGTGGAAAAATTATAAGGCCCAGTGAGACAATGAAAGCTGTTGTAAATACTGTAAATTAAATAAGGGGAGGGCAATAAAGCCTTTAGACACAGAGCATTTATTGCATTCCTGGACAATTTGAAAGCTTATTATGGTAACATTTCATTGTACTGGGAAGTGCGTTGGCTAATTGCTGGAAATTGCTTGCATCCGTTTTTTGGGTTGAGGAATGAAATTCTTGCTTTTATAAAAAATGAAAACATTGGGCATGAGTATCAAGAAAAACTGAAAAAATCCAGTTTTTAAATAATCTTGCTTTTCTGACAGATCTAACATTCCATCTAAATGCTTTAAACCTGAAACTACAAGGCAGAAAACAAAACATCTCCCAGCTTTATGGACATATTGAGGGCTTCCACAAAAACAGTGATGTAATGCAAATTGCATTGAAGGCAATTAATATGGTACACATATCATCTTGTCAGCAGTTGAAAAAAGTGACATAAATTTTAGTATGTTTCATGAAATAAGATATCAAGAAAGAGTTCCAGAACAGATTCCAGGATTTTGAGTCCCTAAAATCAAAACTTGCGCTGTTCAACAACCCCTTGGATATTGAAGTGAGGGATGTGCCCTGCGATCGTCAAATGGAAATTTGTGATCTTCAGGCAGACCCATTCTTCCAAATTAAAAAGTGTGATGTCCCTGAAAATTTCTGGAAACTGATTTCTAAAGAACTGCTTAAATTCTCTCTGCAAGTGTTATCGCTGTTTGGCAGTTCGTACATGTGCGAAATTGATTTTTCTGCTCTCAAACAAATTAAATAAAAAACGAGAAATCGAATTGAAAGTGCTTCACTGGAATCGAGCCTGAGACTTTGCCTTACTGAACTTACAGTAGACATTGATACACTTGTATCGTATTACTACACATAAACATCATTTTGTATTACACTTGTATCAGAAAAGCAGTGCCAATCACATTGATTTCTCGACTGTAAAATGAAGTGGTATATTAAACTAGTAATATTAAACTTCTTTTAATATAAATTTTAATATACGAGTTTGAGTAAAAAATATAATACGTTTTCTTTCTGGAATGTCTCTGGCCCTCACATTCCTATACTAAAGTTTGATTGGCCCTTGGGCGGCTAAAGGTTGGACCACCCTGCACTAGGCGATTAACAAAATTTGGTTTAGAACCTCTTGAAAGCACCAAATCTACATTAGCAAATATAAGTTTAACAATAAATCAACTACGATATATATACTTTGAGAATTCCTAATGGAAGTTCTGAAAGTATGAACAAATGTTAAATTTGAAATTATAACAAGAAAAGAGAGAATTAAGAAGAAGTTTCTATAGCTTCTTGTATTGAAGCAGGGATCACGAGAAAAATGGGGCCAGTTACCCTTTCGTGAAACCTGGAAAAAGGAAAGCTAGAAAAATCACTTGAGAGTAGAAATAATTGAATTCCCTAATGAAAAGAGGAAAAACAATATCATTTGAGGTGTGTACCAGACACCATTGATGCAGAAATTACTTATGAAAAACAGTACAAAGATGGGAGGGCACTTCTATAGAGTGTCACCTCATTGAAAAGAACCTAAATTTTACAATTATTATAATGTGTTAGTGAGGAGTATGAAAGGAGGAAATAGGAGAATCAGGAAAACGTTTGTGGCCGTATTTATAGCTTTCGTTCGAACGCGACACGGATGGTTGTTGAATGGGCACGGCTATGCACTGTAGTCTGTTGAAGAATTCACTATTGCAACAAGGAAAGTTTATCAGTCGAAAAGTTATTGTAATTGTAGAGATCACTATTTGAATTTTAGTTTGAGAAAGTTTATTGCGTTGTGACGTTTATAGATGGTAGTTGAATGCAGCGGACAATTTCCAACGAAGGAAGACAAATTATATGCTGATTATAAGAATTTTCAACATAAATTCCTCAGTGAGGAACAAGCATTCCCATATTTAGGTGGAAGGCACTTGACGGCATTACTTACAAAAAGATGACTTGCTGTAGAAAATTCTAGAGTTGAGAACAGTAGAATTGAGCAGAATATCCCGCGGAGGTGAAAGCTAAGTTTTTATAGACAGTGGGTTTAATAAGACTCCCACAGTGTGAGAACTCATTCCCTGATACTCAGTACAAGAAGTACCTTTTCATTTTAGAAAGCTAGCTGAAATAGCTACAAATAAATCAAGAAGATCTTTTGAAGGCAAATTTTGCATCACCAAGCTATTTCACACTGTCTATAAAATCAGGTTAAAAACATTTAAAACTTAGTGAAAACCATTGATGTAGTACTTAGCTCATTTTGAAGAACGATGATGATCTGGATGACGGTTGACGTTAAGATTAGGACATTGCGTCATGATTTTAAAATGTCTCAAGTAGACAGGAGTCAAGCCTGAAGTAGGCTCCAACTGTATGATTTGACGACTGACCCAGAAGAGAGAGAGCAGCTCGACGAAGCACGGAGGTACCAAGGGGGGAGGGAAAGATACAAAGGAACATACATAAAAATTACCAACCTAACAATAATACATTGCTTTCTTAGATATTAATTTTCTTGGTGGAGTGATCTTCAAAGAGAAGCTAGCAAGCGATGATGACGACGACTGGAGGATTGGAATGATGAAGAGGTCCTCTTGAGCATGGAGATGTTAGCTGGAGATAGCGACGACATCTTGAGGCTGGATTAGGAAGGAAGTCTTCTTGAGAGTTGAGATATTGATGAACTTCAGCAGTTAGCTGCTAGATGCCGCTAGGTTGATCATGGAAGTTATATCTACAACAAACTTACAAAGAAAGTAAGCAAGGTGCTTAAATAAAAGGAAAAGTAAGAAATCACTGTTGGTGGTTGTGAAAAAGGAAGGAATGAATTAAAGCAAGGAGCAGCAAAAGCTACCTCTATCTTACCGTGTATTCCAAAGAATACACCAAGCTGGGGGGGGGGGCACAAACACCAGCAGAGAACAAGAAACACAATGTTAAATATTTAAAGGTAGGAGTGTAATTAAAGACAGTGGTCTTGTAATATGCCCATTTGTGATCAAGACCTTGGCTACCCTAACTCTCCCATCCCTTCCCGGGTAACAGTCGGTCACTCTACCGGAGATCCAGACCAAGGGAGGGGAAGCATCTTTAACAAGGACCAAGGGAGGGGAAGCATCTTTAACAAGGACCAAGTCCCCCACCTTAATGTCAGGATTAGAAAGAAGCCACTTCTGTCTCCGTTGCAAGGAAGTTAAGTATTCCAATTTCCACCTCTTCCAGAAAGCATTGCGAAGAGCTTCTAGTTTACGCCAAACAATAGGCAGGTTAGTCTCAATAAGAGTTGGGAAGGGGAGGAGGGGAGGAAAGAGAAGTGCCTATAAGAAAGTGACCAGGTGTCAATGGAAGAGGATCATCAGGGTCAGTAGAAAGCGGTGTCAAATGACGAGAATTAACAACACCTTCAGTCAGAATAGACAGAGAGTTAAATTCCTCATAAGTTAGGATACAATTACCTAACACCTTTTTTAGATGACGTTTGGTCAGCTTGACACAGGATTCCCACCTACCACCGTGAAGAGGGGCGTAGGGAGGTATAAACCGCCATTTGAAACCCTTTGAGTAGGAAAAATTAGAAATATGTTCCATGGCAGAAGAAGATGTAAGAGCTTTCTTCCACATGGAAGCTGCGTCTTGAAAAGTGGAGGCGTTATCGGAGAACATCTCAGAGGGACCGCCACGCCTAGCGGTGAAGCGAGAGATGGCTGACAAAAAAATTAAGAAGTAGAGGCATTTGTTACTAGTTCCAGATGAATCGCGCCAGTAACCATGCAAAAGAAAAGAGAAACATAGGGTTTCCAAACAATTTGCGTTTAGCTTCAGGGGAATTGCATTGATATTGAAACGGACCCATATAGTCCACACCAGTTAAAGCAAAAGGACGTAAAGGGGAAGAGCGGAAAGAGGGTAGATCGCTCATTAATTGAGTATTAACTTTAGGTTTCGCTTTGAAGCAAGGAATGCATTTGTGAATTACAGAGGAAACTTCATGAACTCCATTTATGATCCAGTACTTTTCCCTTAAGAAGCAGAGCAGTGTGCGTGTACCAACGTGCAGGTTACGATAATGAAAGTCACGTATGATTAAGAAAATTACGTGATGCTTAGAGGGCAAAATAACAGGATGCTTTTTGTCTTCAGAAAGCGAAGAATGCGAAAGCCTATCACCTACCCTGAGTAACCCATTGTCATCAAGGAAGGGGGCTAAAGCGCGAAGACGACTAGATTTAGGAAGATCTTTGTTAGCTGAGAGCAAAGAGAAGTCAGAAGAAAAGGCCTCTTGCTGAGTTAGCTGCAAAACTTTAATAGTAGCGAGATTTAATTCGTGATTGCTCAGGTGTGGTTTAGGGAGAAGAGGTTGGTCAACCACAAGATATTTCCATCTGAGAAGATAGGCAAAAATTCGAATTAATTTATGAAAGGACGAATAGCGGGACAACAAGGGGTGTGAAACATTGGAAATAAGACACGAAGCCGTGGATTTGGATACTTTAGTGTCAGGCAAGTTGGAGTTTGTAATCGGAGGTTTAGAAGGTCAACAAGAAGAGCCTTCGATTAACCACGAGGGCCCATGCCAGTACAACTGAGATGCTAATAATTGAGAAGGTAAACATCCACGAGAAATGATGTCAGCGGGGTTAACAGCACTGGGCACATGCCTCCATTGACATCCAGAGGAAAGAGTTTGAATTTTAGAAACTCTATTTGCAACAAAGGTTTGCCAGTGGATGGGGTTTTTGGCGATCCAAGAAAGAGTGATCATGGAATCGCTCCACAAATAGGTTTGCGTAAATTCGACCTTTAAGACTTGGTGCAATTTTTTTGGCAAGTTCTGGGGCCATGAGTGCAGCACACAATTCAAGCCTAGGCAAAGTAATCGTTTTAAGAGGAGCGACTTTGGACTTAGCGCAAATAAGGTTGGACAATGAAGATTCATTTAGCGAATTGCAATAAACCAAATATGCACAACAACCGTAAGCTTTCTCGGAGCTGTCGGCAAACACATGAAGGAAGAAAGATGTGTTAGGAGGAGCATTAATTAAATTCCTAGGAAATTCAATAAGAGAGAGGTCAAGTAAACTGCTACGAAAAGAGAGCCATCTATTAAGAAATGAAAGGGGAACAGCTGCGTCCCATTCACATTTGAGAGACCATAGTTCTTGCATGAAAAGCTGGGCTATAACAATAACCGGAGCAAGGAATTGAAGCGGATCAAAAATTTTTGCAATTTCAGAGAGAATTTGCCTTTTTGTGTTGGGGAGCTCTTCGGAAAGCGAGACTTTGCAGATGAGAGTATCAGTGCGAGTGCACCAGTGAACTCAAGAGTTTTTGTAATCGGAGGTTTAGAAGGTCAACAAGAAGAGTCTTCGATTTAACGGCTACAAGGGCTTTAGGAATATCGTCCCATTGTTGGGCCTCATTTATAACGGCTAAATTTATCGTTGGATATCGCTCTACAAGTTGGGCGATCATTTATAACGTTTCTACAGATATTACACTCTAGACGACATACACTTTATTAATTTAGATTTACTGGGAGCCAGTTGACGTAAAGATAACACATTAAAATTTTATTTAGCCACGGCCGCTCCCTTCCTTGAGCCAAGATCTATCATCGGAGCGTAGGGCAATAAACTTGCTCTATGAGATACTCTTTGCATTCCAACTATCCTATATATTCAACTCCCAATGAACAAGACATTTTAACTAATACTGGTTTATTTACAACAAAACTATTAATAACATTTGATCTGAGGTTTCGAGCTGTGTACAATATGTGCATTAATATTCCCTAATTGCTGGGCAATATTGACTGTCTTCTCGCTAGCGCTGATCTTCTGTGTTGATAATAACTCGGTCCACATACCTAGTGCCTTGTGGTTCAAAGTCCATCTCGTTGGTCTGCATGCAGTCTAATTTGAGATCTTACGCCAACACACGTTTATTGACCTTTGAAAACATATGTTTTCACTTTGCTAACTGTACTTCGTCTAGTTGTTGTGGTTGTTGTTGTTGTTGCTGCTGCTGCTTGTTTCTGAGTTTGATCACCATGGTAAGCAAATTTGAACAAACCAGGCTAATTGAATTCACTAAGTCCCATCTTACTGAGGGACTGGCAGAGTCTACGACTCACAAAGTCAATGAGTGAGTGCGTGATCGAATATGTGAATGACAGAATAGAATCTATAGAATTGAATAGCCAGTGCTGAAGTCGCGCTGGGCTTTTATACAATCTGAATGGTCCCGATGTTTCGCGGCATAAATTTTCCCGCGACCCATCAGACCAATTATAGCAAAGCATTTCTCAGTCCTCAAGCGACGCTGTAACTTCTCCGAGCGGGAATACAGGCCCGCGTACTTCAAATATTCCACTCAGAACCCGCTATTCCTCTCGTTGCGCATGTATATTTTTCGCCCAAATCTTTCTCCAAGCCCTTGTCTCCTGTCAGCTTGGCTTCGTTCCAGAAATACATTTTCTTGCAATATGTTGCTTCACCGTCCGTAACTTCTTCCAACCATGCCCGTCCTGTCTTTACAATTTAACTAATAAAACAGCCCTAGACCTCTATATAAACCCTGTTTCTAAATCTAAACACTTGACAATATTATATATGATTATGGTGATGACGTGAATATATTATGGCCCCTCCCTTGATATTAATGTGTGAATAAAACGATATTGTTTTATCCCTTGGTTGGGGGTGGGAAAAACACGATAGTGTAGATGTGCCAATTTAGAGAACTGCTTCCGAAATGAGAGTAGTTCCCCGTAATCTGACGAGACTACTGGTGTAGTGTGTTGGTGTAAGTACTTAATCTATTGGGGGCGTTCCTGCAGAATGCATTATCTGCCAGGGGATGAACGTCTAGTGCCGGCTGCTAAACTAGCTTGCCAGCTGAGAAGGATGAGCTATTAAATGAATGTGCAGCGTCAGTGATTCAGTGCTCTGCAGTCGAGTCGTGTGCTCGAGTACAATGGAATCTGACGATGCAGTTATTGGCTTCTACGGTCACGGGCAATTATGACTAAGGTCAGGTTGGGTAGAAGGATGTAAAGTGGAGTGTGATTAGTAATAAGCGTGTAGTTTACTGGCCATGTATTTATTGGTCAGTAGATGTAATCTGATGTCCCTCTTGGGAAGTTTAGACAAATATGAAATAAAATTTGTGATGTGTACAAGTTTAGGGTAGGTGTTTACAAGAATAAAGGAGTCTGAGCACAAACTAGTTCTCACCTGGTGAAGAGCTGGAACGGACGTCGGGCAGGGCCGCTGGCGAAGAACAGAACAGAACAGATAATCCCTCCTGTCCAGGTTCCACTCTTATACGTTTCGGCGCTGCTTGGTCAGCATTGCCTCAGTGTAGCTGCCCCAGATAGTTGTTAGTGTAAATGTTTATGTGTGTTTTGCAAGCCGTTGGCCAACCTCCTAGGCTTAGGTGGTCGCCGCTTGCTGTGTAGAGATATGTTCTGGAATTATAATGTTTCCAGTTGGGGTGGATTTGGTAGAAGATGGCGGGGTGGCTCTCAGGGGGTACTCCCCCCCAGGCTGTACAAGACTCCTCCGTCGTTAGTTCGCGTCCTCGCGAACGGGAAGTAGAGTGGGCGTGTCGTTGTGATGGTGTTTCGTCGTTTTCTGCCTGTCCCTCTTCTTCTTTTTCTTCAGTGTCGGTGTCGTGTTGTTCCGGTGGTGTTGTGAGTTTAGCGTGTGCTCAGAGGGGGTGGGTTGTGGGTATACATAGTTAATTGTTTATCTAAAATTAATCACTATGAAATTCGACATTAGAAATAATAAAAATATAAAATACATATTTTTGAAGTTATATGCATGTTGGTATTATGCAGGAAGGAAAAAAAACATGGTTGGACGGGTGGTTGTGCCGTCCGACGCTGTGTGGAGAAAAAAATTGCTCCCTGCAAGGTATTGTATAAAAGATGGAAGGAAATAGAAAAACAGGTGCTCCAGGGTATAAGTTAAAGGTATATCATAATGATTTATTGTTGGGATAAAACGGGACACCTTCACAAATTTGGCGTTTGTAGAATGGAAAGGAAAGAAAAACAGTATACTCAGTGTTGAGTGGTGTTACATATGCATAGGTATACACTCGTGTGTTAATATTGTTGTGTGTGTCTAGGATTTACAATATTTCTACAATTATGGTACAATATAAAGTACTTATTGCTATACCTTTCTGCTCATGAGCCCGATATCTTCCTTTTCACTCTCTAGGCGTTCTTTGAGCGCTCTCGTTTGGCTACTCCTTCTCCCTTCGTTTGCTATTTCCTTTGTAGCCGCTGTTTAGTGGTCATGCCGCTAATTCATCTATTTACCTATCGTGAGTTTTTCCTCGTGGGTAGAAAAAATCACCTTGGTAGCGACGGTGGGCGCTTACAACCTCTGCGCTGCCCCTGTCTACCGTATGTCGCTCATTGATGAAGCGTTTCTATATGTGTGGTTTCGTCAGCATCGCTCGGTGCCCCACGGTCACTTGACGATGCTGATCGCAGCGCCGTCGCCTTATGGGCGCGACTGAAATGGATGAAAAACAGTGTAGGTGTGTGTGGCATAATTAGTGTAGGGTATGTGTGTTTGGGGGCAATATTTACAAGGGGTGAATGTATATATGTCTGCTTTCCCTGAAAAATGGAATCTATTAGTGCCGGTCATGCGCCATTGTGCGCACCCGTGTTAGCTCGCTGTCAATCTGAAAAAGTGGATTACATGACATTGATAAAAATACCCTTTATGTTGATAGATCTTAATATATAGCGCCACTAAATCTAACTTAGTCTAAGGTGGCCGTATACTATGATGCTACTAATTTCTACCCTTTCGTGTACCTGTGTGATTGTATGTCTCCTCAGTGTGTACTCATTGTGTGAAGTGTGTATGTGACGTCACCTTTACCTGATGTCATGAACCTGGTTGTTTGTGCTCCCACGATGCTGCAGTGGTGGAGTTCTGTGCTGAAATATAAAGACAGGTTATGAATATGTCCTTGGCCAAATATTATTATTCGCATATGTCGCACGGCGCTTTTTAAGGGTCGGCTTGAATAATGCCACCGCCCTTGAGACCTCCTCGGACGTCTCGTGTGTCATCGGGGTCGGTCAGCTCCAGTGGCTGTACCGTGTACCTTGCTGATTGGTCGGACGGCTTCAGTGCCTCCGCCCTGTAATGTTTACCTATGTTACTCTATTGGTTTATCGGACTTATCCTGGCAACGTCTAGCCGCCAGGTGCCGAACGCTCTGTGTCGCGTTCGCGTCGCATACGCGTGGTTTCGATGTGTGTTGTCGGTCTTACCCTGGTAACGAATTTGGTTGCCAGATGCCAAACGCTCGATATCGCGTTCGCATATTTCATACTTATTTTAATGTGCTGTCGGACTTACCCTGGTAACGTCTGGTTGTCAGGTGCCGAACGCTCAATCCTAGTTAAAAAGTATTTAACCTAAGCTATATTAATTAATACTAAAAAATATATATATTTTGTATTTACAAGCCGAAATGGTCCTTAGTCTAGTGCCGAAATGTGCTGTAGCTGCTGTTTTACAACAGCGCTTATTAAATTTGCTTAAGTCTAAGTTGCCTTTTAAAGGTAACTGTGTCTTATATACGAAAATTTTGATCGGAGGCTCGTCCCTGTCGATTTCTCTTCCGGGGGGCCCTTGTGACCTACTGTTGGGACCGGAACCCATCAGTGGCCCGTAGTCCCCTCCCTTAATACTAATTGTCGACATCCCCCTCTTAATAATTAGTATAGGCCTGGGCGACTGCGCTGCTACAGAGCAAACGCCTCAGTCGGATATCCTGTCCGATGATCTTATACCTGCCTGTGTTGGCATTATTCGCCATTTGTCATTCATTCGTATATTTATCATTGGGTTTGCCCACAAAACCCCTTTTAGCAGCCCGTTGCATACCTATTTAATATCTTTGGCCGCCCGGTGCGTGACCATTTAAGCTCTGGAGACTCGGTGTCATCCATTTATGTGGGCACGGGGCCGAATGATCGCATTCATTCCATATGCATTATCCATTTGTTATTATATATTAAATCGTCTTCACCTTGTCTTCCGGGAAAAGGACTTGGCGGATCTAGAATTGGTCCCGCTGAATCCTGAGACACTGCTTCACTTCCGCGAAATGGAAGACTTGCTCCCCGCCATAGGAGCTCTACCTAGGTTACATGCTAACTAGAAGTCTAGTCCTAATGTGGTCGTCTCTAGGTTCGTCTCCTGAGTCTAGTGTGGAGCTGGCTAATTCTCCTACTAGCCGTCAAAAGTCTCCCCTGCAGGTTTGGCTTCGATGACCGTGGCGCATTGTGGGTGTAACTTCGTCTATTAGTTATTAAACCTGGTCAGGCTTCATTACCGCCTTCTCCAGCTCTGTTCTTGTGTAGCGATTCTGTTCTCCGTTTACATCTCATCACCATCCAGTGTGATGTCAGACTTCCTTAAAAAAAGTGTGATATGTAAATAAGTTTGTGTGTATCATGTAATTATGTAAAAAAATAGTGTTCTTGGGTTGTAGGATCTTCTAATTGCATAGTCTACTTTAGGCTCGTAAGTGCCATGTCGGATTTCCAGCGGTAATGCCTTGGTAATTTCCTAGAGGTGTTAGTAGGTTTTTATGGCATTGGGTCCCTTGTTATTAGGATCCGGGGGTTTTATTTGCTGAATGGGCTTAAAGCGTGGTAGGAGGGGGTCGTGCATCGTTGGACTCCATGTTCATGGTGGCCGGGAGCCGATGCTGCTGCTAGGAGGTCTTTACAGTGGGTGGATGGGGTAGGTTTTCCAGGTGTGCAAAATTTGAAAAATGCCATGCAGGTGTAATAATAATAGAATCCCTGGTATGTGGATAGGATATTCCATGCATGGGGATGGATATGAGGCGTGTCCGCTCTCACTTGAGGATAAAGCATGTGTTAGGGTATAATAAGTATGTGTCCCTTGCATGCGGGATTATTTAATAAAAATACTTGTTAATATAAATGTGGCCTCATCTCTCTACCTAGAGATGTGCATTATGCTTGATATTGTTTCCGACTCGCCCCTAATATTCAGGTGTAGGCGCTTGGGGCCAAGGTGTAGCATACCTTAATTTGCTAGGAGCAAGAAGTCTATCAACCCCGCTGTATATTTTGAAATGTAGTCTAGCTGTTTTTATGTGTCTGTGTGTTTGTGTTGGATAGCGTTGTAGGTGACAGGATATGTAGGAAGAAGGGTACTGGTATGGTAGCCCGCAGTTGGTACCATAGCCATCCTGATGGTACTATCCATCTCTATTCCTGTCGTGGTGTGTCACCCTCTCTTGGTCACTATATATTCTTTGGGATGTACGCTGGCTAAGTTGAGATGCCATAAAGCATCTCCTCTGTCCTAAAATACCAGTCTGTGGAGTGCCTGTGGATCTGTAATATCTCTGTTGTGTGAGGATGTATGTGTCTGTGGGCACCGCCCTCGGGCTGCCACTAGGATTTTAAAGTGCAGTGACGCTGTGACGTCACGGCCTAATCTGGTCTCCTGTTCATAACGTTACAGTAGCAAGTGACTGTAGGTATACATTGTCATGGCCTGATCGCCTATAATGGTTTTTAAAGAAAAAACAAGTAGTTCCGTGAAGAATTATACAGCCTATTTTCATATATCCTACTTATGTTAATTGCCACTATCAACATACACAATTTCTGTTTGATTGCTGTAATAGATTCGTATATATTAAGAACCGACTAAATATTTCGGATGGTCGCCATGTTGGATTTTATATATGTAGGTCCTAGAGTTAGGTACTGTTACATGCAGATTATTGTGAACGTGTAGTATTCAAACTTCAATCGCAAAATTAGGACACAAGAAAAAACAAGGAGATTTAAAAAATTTTCACAGCTGCCATCTTGAGGTTATGGAAACAATTGAAATAAATTAGATGCCAGTGGATTAACATTCGTATAAGGATTTACTGTACCAAGTTTCACTGCACTCGGATGGTTAAATTGCGAGAAACGTCCATGTGAATATTTATAATTCGCGTCACCGCCATGTTGGATTTGTGATCACCAGGTTATTTAAAGTCCTATAGGTGAACTTATGTTCATAGCCCCTATGAACATTAAAAAATGCAGTTTGATTGCTAAAATAGATTCGTAGATATTCAGTATCGTCTAAATATTTCGGATGGTCGCCATGTTGGATTGTTAAATGTATAGGCCATAGAGTCATGTACCATTAAAGGAAAATTATTGCGTAGGTTCATTATTCAAACTTTCACTTCGATCGCATGACTACATCACAAGAAATAAAAACTTAATTTTAAAATTCACACTGCCACCATCTTGAGGTTATGTAAACAATTGAACTAAATTAGATACCAGTGGATTACAATGTGTATAAATATTTCCTGTACCAGGTTTCAGTGCGCTTGGAACATCAAATCGCGAGAAAGGTCTATTTAAACTTTTCAAATTCGCTTGGCTGCCACGTTCGTTTTGTAGTTAACCGGTTTTTGAAAGTCTTATAGATGGACTTCCAGTAGTGCCCTTTATCTCCGTACAAAATTTTAGGGAGATACCGCTAATAGTTTCAGAGATATAGAATGCCGGTGAAATATTTCGCACATCCGCCATCTTGTGATTATGTAAACAATTGAACGAAGTTAGATGTCGGTGCATTACAATGTATATAAACATATACTGTACCAAGTTTCATTGCGTTTGGTTGGTCAAATCACGAGAAACGTCTATTTAAATGTCGCAAATTCGCTTAGCCTCCATGTTGGTTTTGTAGTTACCAGGTTTTCAAAAGTCACATAAGTGAACTTATAGCAGTTCCCTCTATCACCATAGAAAATGTCAGGGTAATATCGGTAATAGTTTCGGAGATATTGAATGCTGGTGAAATATTTCGCACAGCCGCCATGTTGGATTGGTGAGTCGTAACAAAATTTGAAGGGCACGGTCCAGGTCGCCGGGAATAGTGCTATGAACTTTCCGAGTTTCATTGAAATCGCTCCTGGCGTTTAGATTTTATTAGGGGGGGGGGACACACACACGAATCACACACACACGCACACACACACGGACAAAAGGTGATCTCATAAGCCTATTTTTTTCAAAATTGAAAATAGGCTAAAAACAGGAAAAGAAGTTATTAGGGGGGTTTGTTCCCTCATGGAATCTGTCTGCATCCGCTCCTGATTGTTGGGCGCGTGTGGGAAGGGAGTGTCCGTGGCTGTAATTAGCGCGGCTGCGTGTGTGAGGTCGCGTACCGCTGTCGCACGCTGGCGCGTGGGAGGATATCGGATAAGTCTTATCTTGTGTCGCGTGGCTAATTGCCAGGTGGCGCGTGTAGCTTGTTAACAGCCTTGTAGACATGTTCCTGTATTCCTGAGATGAATCCGGCCCACAGTATTTGTGCATTATTGGAAGCGGAGCCTGTTATAATGACGCTCTCATTTCCCATATCAACATCCGTGTCACTGTATGTCGTTATTATTATTGTTTTTTGTGCCGGTGTCATCATGTTTGCAAGTCATTGTCACGTCTTGTTATGAAAAAAATGTCTTCCGGCAACAGTGTTGCAACGCGCGGGAATTCGCTTATTCGCAACTCAGTGTTTTGTTGTATTTGTTTTTGCGTCCTTGTATACAGAAAGTTTCTAATGTTATGTATGAGGGCTGACGGAACGTGACTTTCGCCACTGTCTGTATGTGGACATGTGTTTTGCATTCTAGGAGGGCCAATGTGTTAATCTGTCATACTTTCGCTCCCAAGCTCGTGTGGATTTTGCTTCCGCAAAACCTCTGCTTTGTGTAATTATCTATGATTTGTGTCTAGCAAGTCTATTGCCTAATGTTCGGGGTAATCCAAATTTGCCATGATTTTTGGCCGTAGAGATGTGGTGTTACCTGTTTTGTGTGGGCGTTTGTTTGTGATAGTGACGTCCCCTGTATTCAGGTGTCGGGCGCTATGGTTCCAAGAAAAGTGCCTTGTGGTCTCTGTAGAGGCCTGGCGTCCCCGGTACGTTCACTATTGGTAGTCCCGTGGTTGCTAATGCCCTAAGTAGGCTGTTGTAGCGAGTACCTTAGAACGAACCTACGCCCCTGTATGTATGTCCCATGTTTATTGTCTGTATGAATTTTGGTCGACCCTGGATTTAATTTGGGGGTGTAATGCGGTTTTGACTTCTCTAGTGAATGAGTGTGTGTATGGCTGCCAGAGCGATAGCGCTCCTAGGCTGTCTGGCACACGCGAAAGTCGCATGTTCATGTACGTCTTATCGCTGACTGGCGATAGTGTCAAGTTTCAATTGTGTAGGAAGTACTTGCTTGCCTAGTCCAGCGGTCCGTTTACTACATGTGTTGAGACAATGTGTGAAGGTTTTCTGACGCGACTTTCTATTGTCTGCATATACAGTGTGCTTTGGGTTCCTCGTTATGTAAAAAACCCTACCTCTGTTCATATATATGGTGTCCCGAAAGTCTGTGTTATTGTGGGCCTGGGGTGAATATATTCCTGTTAGCGAGACTGTCCCTTATCGCTGCATCCTTCACTTGGATGGCTACCCGCCCTTGCGCTCCTGGTATTCAGAAGGTCGCGGGTTCGAGACCGTCTTTGTTCAGGATAATCATTCCTGTTGCCTTTTGGGCCTGTGTCTCCGGGACAGTTTTTTCAGTGTTATTGACTGTTTATATGGTATTTACGTTTAGTGTGTGACCTCAAAAATAAATTATAGTATTTTCCCCTGAGGCGTGAGTGTTATCCCGTGGTATTTATGCTTAGCTTAAACGCTGTTATGGGGAACTAAAAAAAATTCTGCTATGGGCAGTATACGAAATAACGTGCACTTATGGACCAATTGTATGTATACAGGGTCTTTCATATAAAGTAAGAACGCCAAGCGGCGGGTTTGTTATCCGCTAGTGTGGTGGCCATGACCGAGCTTGTGGCGAGCCGTGGCCCCCTGCTTTAAGCGTGTGTACAATTCTCTATGAAATATTACCTTATAAAAGTTGCTGGAAGTGTCGTCCTTCCGGGGTTATACAGGCTTTGTATCTGGTAACCACATTTTGGCTGACGCGAGTGAGTCATGCCACTGTATTTTTTCTGATTTTTTATTTTGTGTTTTTATTGAACACTGAACCAGTAGTGTCAAAGTTATTTTCAATTACGTGAATCTGTGCTAGTGAAGGTGGCACTTCATCAGGAAATTGCTGAACAAATGCATCACGTACCCGCCGAGCCGAATCGTAATTAAAATAAATTTTACATACAAAAATACGATGTTGCAATGATAACTGTCTCAACATGTTAGCAGCTGTGGTTCAGACTGGCGACTGACAACACCTGCACGGTTATTGCAAGGTCAAGTTTGTACTATGCGCGCGCTTTCAATACTACAGCAGGGGGCCGTGGTGCGTCACATGCTCGGCCAAGCCGGCTTCAGCAGCGGATGACAAAACCGCCGCTCGCCGTTCTTACTTTATATGAAAGACCCTGTATATGCATGTAAATTGTACAGTTTTGTGCATGAGTTTTTGTGTGTTTACCCTCTACAGGGGTAGAACCTGTCTTTAGTGTTAATTGTGTGGACTCGCCCCCGTGAAGGACTTGGGAATGTTTCGGCATTTTAAGTGGAAAATTCTGTGTGTGTGAATATTTATCCATGGGCTTGCGCGGTCAGTGAATTTCCCTACATTGCGCGCTTCCTCGCCCGTCGGGGGTGAATTACTGCGCCCTGTTATGAAGGCATAGGCCTCAGGTTCCCATTGAGGGGCTTCTTTACTATCTTTCAGGGGTGTTTTAAGTAAAGCAGGCCTAAGCCTACGTTCCCCGTACTGCCTGTTAATAGGCGTAGGTATGCTGATGTCTGAAGGGCTGTGTTGGCTTCGCGCTACCCTATTAGTGTCTGTGCGCGTGTACGCCCTCTTGTCTGTCTGGCCTCGTGGGGTGGGCAGTAAAATTTTCCTGAAACCCCGTGTATTTTGTTGTGGAGGCAGGATAGTGTATGCAGGCGTTTGCGTGACACCCTGGTGGACTGTACGGAATCCCCGTGCATTTGTTTGCACTGGGGGTGCATATGTTGGTGCCCGCCTCCATTCTGGCAAAATTGCCCTCTGAACTGGCGGTAAGGATCGTGTAATTGTCTGTGAGTGCTTGAGCAACGTATTGGAGGGTGGTCTGACCGATTTCTGGCCTATGGCCACGGTAGACTCCTTCCCTCGCGTCTGCCTATGTGTGTAGGTTTGTGTGGGCTTATCGTGCTGTGGCACGGGCTCTACGTCCTCAGCCCATGACATAGTTTCCTCCAGGTTTCTCTCTGTGTTATTATATGTGCCTGAGAGCCCTGGCGTCAACTCCCTCTCGTTCGTCCGTTCTGAGGAGGTTGGCGTAGGTTCTGCCCCTCGGTCTGGCAAAATTGCCTCCCGGCCCGGAGCTGAGGGACGTGTGTCCATGTGAGCTTGGCCCTGTAGTGTGTTGGAGGCTAGCCTGACCGATTCCTGGCCTATGGCCACGGAAGACCCCTTTTCCCTTGTTTTGTTGGTGTCTGAGATAGACATTCGTGCGAATTGCTGTGTTAATGTGTCTATGTAGATGTCGTCCGTGTGCTTTGTGAGGTTTCCTGTTGCCAGCTCAAAATGAATGTTGGTAGTTTGGAGCTCTACAAATTCACCCAAAAGCTCGGCGTAATCGCTCGTGAGCTCTTTGGCTTGGTCGGCTACCTTCGTGTTCTGTGTTTGCGCCCTATGGTGTTCCTCCCTCAGTCTGTAGTATTGTTGTGTCAGCTCATCATGTCTTTTATGTAGCCGCCAGTGTGTAAGATTTAATTGTGTTCTAATTGTGGCTATTCGAGCCCTGATTTCCCGGGACTCTCTGCTGGAGCTCTGTGGGTTGGTAAGTGCCCTCATGATTAGTCCATAATGCATCCGCACGAGCTTTTGCACTTTTCGTAAGCGGTCCTGCTGTGCCCTAATTCTGCTGTGGGATGCTATGATCCCCTGGTACAAGTCAATGTTCCTCAGCATGGCCTGTCGTGCGGGTGAGTTCATATTTATATATGTGTTGAAAATAAAAAGTATTATGTTCTGCAATGACTCGCTATACTGGGGTGGATTGGTGGGTTAGAAGAAAAATTCCCTTGTGTTGCTAGAGTGAAGGGAAAAATAATGTTTTCTCTAAAAAAATCAACTTTTGCTTGGCTGTTTGCGGTACGGATAGCTTCTACCACGAGGGCTCGTTGTTTGAGTCCCTACCCTTATTTGTCGTGGTAGTCGCGCCTCCACCAAATATGTTTTATCCCTTGGTTGGGGGTGGGAAAAACACGATAGTGTAGATGTGCCAATTTAGAGAACTGCTTCCGAAATGAGAGTAGTTCCCCGTAATCGGGAGAGACTACTGGTGTAGTGTGTTGGTGTAAGTACTTAATCTATTGGGGGCGTTCCTTCAGAATGCATTATCTGCCAGGGGATGAATGTCTAGTGCCGGCTGCTAAACTAGCTTGCCAGCTGAGAAGGATGAGCTATTAAATGAATGTGCAGCGTCAGTGATTCAGTGCTCTACAGTCGAGTCGTGTGCTCGAGTACAATGGAATCTGACGATGCAGTTATTGGCTTCTACGGTCACGGGCAATTATGACTAAGGTCAGGTTGGGTAGAAGGATGTAAAGTGGAGTGTGATTAGTAATAAGCGTGTAGTTTACTGGCCATGTATTTATTGGTCAGTAGATGTAATCTGATGTCCCTCTTGGGAAGTTTAGACAAATATGAAATACAATTTGTGATGTGTACAAGTTTAGGATAGGTGTTTACAAGAATAAAGGAGTCTGAGCACAAACTAGTTCTCACCTGGTGAAGAGCTGGAACGGACGTTGGGCAGGGCCGCTGGCGAAGAACAGAACAGAACAGAACAGATGATCCCTCCTGTCCAGGTTCCACTCTTATACGTTTCGGCATTGCTTGGTCAGCATTGCCTCAGTGTAGCTGCCCCAGATAGTTGTTAGTGTAAATGTTTATGTGTGTTTTGCAAGCCGTTGGCCAACCTCCTAGGCTTAGGTGGTCGCCGCTTGCTGTGTAGAGATATGTTCTGGAATTATAATGTTTCCAGTTGGGGTGGTTTTGGTAGAAGATGGCGGGGTGGCTCTCAGGGGGTAATGCCCCGCCAGGCTGTACAATATAATTTTGATATTTCAATAATAATAATAATAATTACACAATGACTTTAATAATAATAATAATAATTTGTACCATAATCAAGATTACGTTACAAAACGTCCCCATGGTTTCATAAAGAATGTAATGAATGATGAAATCACAAATCTTCCCTTTAAAACTTAACAGGAAATACACTGAATATACATATATGACCCTTCAAATTACATACATAATGTTTATACCCTTTACATTTTCCTTGATTGATCTGCACTCTTCTTGCAATGTTACATTAAACATTCTGATTGTCCTGTGCAGTCATACAGGATTTACATGCTACATTTGTTCCTGTAGTCCCTTACAATAACAGAACGCAATATATTGCTTCTTGTTTCACGCAACACAAGTGATTCATCTCATTTCCACCAATTCCTTAGAGCCACGACACGACTCTAATTATATGTTAACACACGGCAGTTTGCCCTTCTTGCTGCACTTGCTCTTTTCTATGATATTTCCTCAGATTGTAAATGTTATATGTACCTATGACACAATTTTCCTGATCTTTCAATAAGTAGGCATTCTTTCCTATCCTCTTCGAAACGACATAAGGTCCAGTAAGCAATAAAAACAGCTTTGACATTTTCCCTTCCAATGCACAAGATTGCAACGGCTTACGTAACAATCGTTGCTACAAACTTCCATGTACTTCCTACCTCTCAACAAAACACTGACTAGCCTGAATAACATCACATGAGTCAACAATACATACCTGAAATAACTACCTAGTGTCCTAACTAATTTCCTAACTAACGATGAGCAACTACTACTAAAATCTACTGTTGAGAACCACTTCCGCCCCTGAAAACGTTGAACTAAATCCTCCACTGCTTCAGTTCTCAGCTGGTCGCTTTCGACCCTAGTATTTAACATTCTGCCGTCTATGCATAGTCTCACTGAATTGTCTTTCTTGGCTACTACAACTAATGGATTTAAACAATGGCTAGCTGAAGGCTCAATTATGTCGTTTTCCAACATTAATTCTATCTGTTGTTCAACGGCTTTCATATATTTAGTTGCAACAGGATACCTCGGCCCTACGAAACTACTTATGTCCTTAACGACAAAACTATGCTCATATAAGTGTGTTGCTCCGGGCTTTGCGCTGAAAATTTCCTTATATTTTATTAATACCTCATGTAACTGATGACCTTGCTCATCATCCAGCTTACACTGTGACAATGCATCATGGATCTTACTCTCAAGTTCAGACTCCATTGCAATCTGACACACCTTAAAAACTTTGCTCTCAATAGCATCTCCGCGGTCTACCTCATTTACTTCAGGAAACTCATCACTCACAACCACGTTGCTTTCTTCCTCAAACATACACACTTTCATCTGTTTGTCAGTCTTAGACACCTTATACGTAACCTGAACTTCTTTATCCTGCCAAAATAAACATAAACAAATAAACAAATGAAAATCTAATTTAACTTTATGTAATGATAACCATTCTGCACCGAGAATCGCCGGATATACTAAATTTGGAACTGCCAAACAGGGCTGAAATTTAACTAACTCACTAATGTTAATTGGAACTGCGACTTGCTTAGATATTTTCTGAGACCTACTACCTACAGCTGTGACAATGAAAGTGGACTTAACTGGAATTATATCAACATGAATACCTTCTCTCATTACATCTTCCAAAAATCTTAAATTTATACAAGAGTTTTCGCTTCTACTGTCCAATAAAACATCAACTTCTTTACCCCACACATTAAGTTTAATTACTGGTGACATAATCTCATTCTCAACATTATCTAAATGTCCACCATTTAGGTCATAAAGCAGTTCTTCTCTAACATCTATATTAAAATCTCCTAAATACTCAATATTCCTAGGACATTGAACTGCAATCACTTCGGGCTGTCTGTTGACCTCACTGCAACCCGTTATTCGTTTAAATTAGGCCTACCTGCCCCTGGTGTAGATTGTTGTTGTTGTTGTTGTTGACCTGTACGTCTGTCTGGCCTAGTACCTTCCCCTACTCTGTTCAAATTCTCGTTCCTCATATTTGCTGTGCGTCCCCCATTGTCAAGTCGTCTTTCGTAATTCGCATTCCTGCCTTGTTCTCTTCCCCTCTCTCTCTCTCACCTTGCACGAAATTATCTCCTCTACTTATTGGCTTGCGTTCGGTCCTACTATTTTCAAGAGAGTCAAAGTTTTCCAATAACTTCTCGAATCCGTCAATAGTAGTAATATTCTGCAGGAAGAAAGCTTCTTTAATTATATCTCGAAAATGCTTTAATAATGTTTTAATTACCTGTGATTCAGTCTCTAAACCTTCTAAATTCTGGCATATAAGTACATGCGCTAAGAAATACTCTGTGTACGAAACACCATCTCTCCTTTGGTACTTTCCAAAAATAATGTTACATCTTTCTCTTTCTTGCACATTTGCATTCCAGTACTTGGCTATGAACGTCTCTTTAAATTTTCTAAAACTAGTCATCTGGTATTTATACACACTGAAACATGACCCTGAATCCCTAACAAAGGATTTACCTAGCATCTTAAGTACTTGTTCCCATTGAACGATCCTCTCATCTAAATCTTTAGCGAACTTCTTTTCTACTGTTTTTAAGAATTCCATTGGGTTATATGCCTTGCCTGTGAATACTGGCAAATCTGCTTCTTTAGTTAGAAATCTACTTAAATTTCCTAATTGTACATTACCGCTATTTGTTGCTATTTGCTTCTGACATCTCTGCAATTTCTCCTCCATTTTATCTGTTTTACTCGCTACTTCTTCACAGATACTGTTAAATTTACTGTTAACCTCTTCCCTAATTTCTTGATTATCGCTCTCTAGTTTATTTTCTAAATTACCTATTTTAGCAATATTATTATCACACTTGAACTTCATACTGTTGACTTCTCCTTCTAAGTCAACCCTAACCTTACTACATTTAATTTTCACTTCCTCGTCAATTTTATCAACTCGCTCCGACACTTGTTGCATTCTGGCGTCAACCTTAAAGTGACCATGATTCCTCCACCTCAGTAATCCTGTTTTCTAACTTATTGTGAAATTCTCGGCCTACTTCATTAATTTGTTTATTGAAGTTCTCTGTAGATTCATCAAACTTCTTACGTTGTTCATCTAGCTTCTTACTATGCTCAGTGAACTTAAGATCTATTGATTTCTCTAATTGATCAATACGCACGTCAAATTTCTTACTTTGTTCCTCTAACTTCATACTCTGTTCAGCTAACTTTGAACTTTGCTCGCCTAACTTAATATCTATGTTTCTGTTCTGTTCTGTTATCAGCATCGTGGTGAGTTAGCCGTGGTGGTTACGGCATGACTGATGGCAGTCGCTCACATCCGGGAGGCGAGGAGGTTCGAATCCCCCCGCCGGCAACCTTGCAGATGGTCTTCTGTGGTTTCCCATCTTCCTTCCAGGCAAATGCCGGGGTTGGTCCCTAACTATAGGCCACATCCGCTACCTTCCAACTCCTCGTCCTTACAATCCAACTTCCCTCCTTCCCTCCCCAACGGTACTTGTAGCTCACCCATTGGGTGTCCGTCTCGAAGCAGCTACAAAACTGGCGAGCCGAACATATCCTCGGACACTCCCGGCACTAAAAGCCATACGCTAAAAAAACAGCATCGTCAGGTTTCGAAGCCAGGAAGGATTCTCCCCCTCATTAATCTGGATGTTTGTAGCCCCGTCTTGTTTATTTTCCTCAGTTTCCTGATTTTCGCTTACTTTTGACATCTCATCATTGGTAACCTGCACATCTAATTTCAACATTTTAACTGATCTTATAATACTACGGTTTCTCAAATTTATGTTCCCCAAATTATCCCTGTTACTCATTACCCAAAAAACAAATCATCAAAAGAATACTCCTAATTTATAACCGTAGTTCCCCAACTTGATATATGCCTCTTTATTGAAAAACTCGGAATGAATGCAAAGAGTACTCGTTTATATCGTACATGAAAACAACTTTAAACTTTAACATACTTGAAATAAACTGGATTTATACATAATATCCATTCACTACACTACGATATTTCGTAGCACCACATTGGTTGTGCCATTTGTAACGGCTACAAGGGCTTTAGGAATATCGTCCCATTGTTGGGCGTCATTTGTAACGGCTAAATTTATCGTTGGATATCGCTCTACAAGTTGGGCGATCATTTATAACGTTTCTACAGATATTACACTCAAGACTCCTTAAAACCACCTCATCGTTCTTATTTAGCATTGGCCTATCTAGACAGACGACATACACTTTATTAATTTAGATTTACTGGGCGCCAGTTATCGTAAAGATAACACATTAAAATTTTATTTAGCCACGGCCGCTCCCTTCCTTGAGCCAAGATCTATCATCGGAGCGTAGGGCAATAAACTTGCTCTATGAGATACTCTTTGCATTCCAACTATCCTATATATTCAACTCCCAATGAACAAGTCATTTTAACTAATACTGGTTTATTTACAACAAAACTATTAATAACATTTGATCTGAGGTTTCGAGCTGTGTACAATATGTACATTAATATTCCCTAATTGCTGGGCAATATTGACTGTCTTCTCGCTAGCGCTGATCTTCTGTGTTGATAATAACTCGGTCCACATACCTGGTGCCTTGTGGTTCAAAGTCCATCTCGTTGGTCTGCTTGCAGTCTAATTTGAGATCTTACGCCAACACACGTTTATTGACCTTTGAAAACATATATTTTCACTTTGCTAACTGTACTTCGTCTAGTTGTTGTGGTTGTTGTTGTTGTTGCTGCTGCTGCTTGTTTCTGAGTTTGATCACCATGGTAAGCAAATTTGAACAAACCAGGCTAATTGAATTCACTAAGTCCCATCTTACTGAGGGACTGGCAGAGTGTACGACTCACAAAGTCAATGAGTGAGTGCGTGATCGAATAAGTGAATGACAGAATAGAATCTATAGAATTGAATAGCCAGTGCTGAAGTCGCGCTGGGCTTTTATACACTCTGAATGGTCCCGATGTTTCGCGGCATAAATTTGCCCGCGACCCATCAGACCAATTATAGCAAAGCATTTCTCAGTCCTCAAGCGACGCTGTAACTTCTCCGAGCGGGAATACAGGCCCGCGTACTTCAAATATTCCACTCAGAACCCGCTATTCCTCTCGTTGCGCATGTGTATTTTCCGCCCAAATCTTTCTCCAAGCCCTTGTCTCCTATCAGCTTGGCTTCGTTCCAGAAATACATTTTCTTGCAATATGTTGCTTCACCGTCCGTAACTTCTTCCAACCATGCCCGTCCTGTCTTTACAATTTAACTAATAAAACAGCCCTAGACCTCTATATAAACCCTGTTTCTAAATCTAAACACTTGACAATATTATATATGATTATGGTGATGACGTGAATATGTTATGGCCCCTCCCTTGATATTAATGTGTGAATAAAACGATATAATTTTGATATTTCAATAATAATAATAATAATAATAATAATTACATAATGACTTTAATAATAATAATAATAATTTGTACCGTAATCAAGATTACGTTACAGTAATCGGAGGTTTAGAAGGTCAACAAGAAGAGTCTTCGATTAACCACGAGGGCCCATGCCAGTACAACTGAGATGCTAATAATTGAGAAGGTAAACATCCACGAGAAATGATGTCAGCGGGGTTAACAGCACTGGGCACATGCCTCCATTGACATCCAGAGGAAAGAGTTTGAATTTTAGAAACTCTATTTGCAACAAAGGTTTGCCAGTGGATGGAGTTTTTGGCGATCCAAGAAAGAGTGATCATGGAATCGCTCCACAAATAGGTTTGCGTAAATTCGACCTTTAAGACTTGGTGCAATTTTTTGGCAAGTTCTGGGGCCATGAGTGCAGCACACAATTCAAGCCTAGGCAAAGTAATAGTTTTAAGAGGAGCGACTTTGGACTTAGCGCAAATAAGGTTGGACAATGAAGATTCATTTAGCGAATTGCAATAAACCAAATATGCACAACAACCGTAAGCTTTCTCGGAGCTGTCGGCAAACACATGAAGGAAGAAAGATGTGTTAGGAGGAGCATTAATTAAATTCCTAGGAAATTCAATAAGAGAGAGGTCAAGTAAACTGCTACGAAAAGAGAGCCATCTATTAAGAAATGAAAGGGGAACAGCTGCGTCCCATTCACATTTGAGAGACCATAGCTCTTGCATGAAAAGCTTGGCTATAACAATAACCGGAGCAAGGAATTGAAGCGGATCAAAAATTTTTGCAATTTCAGAGAGAATTTGCCTTTTTGTGTTGGGGAGCTCTTCGGAAAGCGAGACTTTGCAGATGAGAGTATCAGTGCGAGTGCACCAGTGAACTCAAGAGCTTTAATGGATTCAGAATCTCCGCAGATTTTGACGGAAGAGGGGTTTACATCTTCTATGGGAAACTGGGCATGAAACTCATGGGAGTTGGAATTCCACTTATGAAGTGGGAATCCTCCATTCTTTAACAATGCCTGAAGTTCTAGTGACACGAATGAAGCTTCCTGAAGGGTCGGGAAGGACTGGAGATAATCGTCTACATAAAAAGAGGTAGTTAGTGCTTCAGAAGCTTTAGAATCAAATAAATGACCATCTTGAGAGGCTAACATATGTAGGGATCGGATAGCAAGGAAAGCGGAAGGTTTTAAGCCATAAGTGACCGTCTATAGGCGAAATATTTTAATGGGCTTGCTGATTTCGTCGCGCCGCAAGATTCTTTGGAGATCTTGTTGTTCGGGCTGAATTAAAACCTGACGGTACATCTGTTTGATGTCCGCTATAACAGCTATGGGAAATAATCGAAAATTTAAGAGTATAGCAGATAAATCTGAATGAATAGCAGGACCAGAGTAAAGAGTATCGTTAATACTGTTGCCATTAACGTCAAGTGATGACCCGTTAAAAAGACTCGGATTTTATCCTTTACAAGAGGGTTTTTCCACACTGGATGATTATTTAAGAAAACCGTTTCAATTGGGGGGTGCAATTCGTCATCAGATTTGCTGACAACTTCCATATGATCTAAGCTTTCATACTCGTCCATGAAATCAGTATACTGTTGTTTAACGAGAGGCTATTTCTTGAATTTGCTCTCGATAGCAAAGAGAGCTTTTCGAGCTTTAGGTTGAGAATTAATAAGTTTGGGGGATTGAGTAATCATGGCATCTGAACAATGAACCGGCCTTCAGAAGAACGAGTGGTAGTGTTCAAGAAAAGTTGCTCACAGAATTCGTTTTCTGAAGAGGTTACGTTAGGAGAATCAACGCTTTCCAGCCTCCAGAACTGTTCCAAATCAGTATTAGCGAAATAACATGGCGATACGGGTTGGGGAAAATAATGAGGAAGTTGACCAGTAACGATCCATCCAAAATTAGTGTCTCTGGCAACCTCGTTTGAAGATAACTTACGAACCTGTTTACGAAGGCAATTCCAGAAAACATTGGCACTAAAGGGTATGTCAATGGGGCCTTGAACATTGAACAGAGGATCGGCTAACCTTAGATGAGAAGAAATATTCAGACCTGAGATATCGATGGAGTGACTAGGAGTATCCTCTCCGATAATGTTGAGGATGAGGCAATTAAGTTTTAGAAAGTTATTTCTGTGACAAATGTCTCTTATGGTTAGTTTAGAAAACTGTAAAGCTTGTGATTTTAGGCTGTTGATGACTGATACATTAATAGAAGTGGGGTTTACAGGTAGGCCTAGTTTTTTTATTAATGAATTAGAAACGGAATCATGGGTTGCCGCCGAATCAAGAAGACCGCGTGCTCGGACCCAGTTGCCAAAATTATCCTGAACTTCGAATTGGACAGTGGACAATAGTACTTGGGCACTACGTTTGGACTTGGCATTTTGAATGTAAGATGAAGCATTAGAACTGCTAGCATTGTCACTTTTCTGAGAAGTAGATGCGGCTGATGACCTTGCTTGATCATGACGATGTAGATAAATGTGATGAGCTTTTTCACAATGAAAACAAAGTCTGGTAGACTAACAATTCGAAGCAGAATGCTTAGGTGAAAGGCAGCTGAAGCAATGTTTATTCTGGGAAACTAATTTTCTTCTGTCGTCGACTGACAGTTCTTTAAAAGATTTACATAGATATAAGGCGTGGGAATCTTTGCAAAGTATGCACTTTAATGGATCATTTAAACTCTTACGGGGTTCGCTTTGAGTGTTTAAAGCTAGAGAACTAGCAATACGGCGTTCACTAGACCTAGTTGGGTAACCAGTGGCGTTTGACTTGAGTTTAAACGAGCTGGACCCGGGTGTTTGGGTACTGGACGCTGAGAGATCGCTTTTAGAATTAAGAGACAATGATTCAAATTTAGAACTAGGGGATGAGGGTTCACTTTGGTTGGCTAAAGCAGTTAAGAGTTGACATCTAGCATTCATGAAGGTGACTAAATGCTCGTAAGAGTAATCGTCGTCTTTGGAAAGTTCAATTCCCCAAGCTCTGAGGGTAGCAACATCGACTTTAGAAACCACTAAATGTATTAGGAAAGTGTCCCAGTGGTCAGTGGGCTGATCTAATTGGGACAAAGCTTTTACGTGAAGTTGTGTCGTATCAATAAGAGTACCGTACTCAAACTAGTAACGCCATTGTGCTGTGACGTAGGTAAATTGAATAGAGCCTTCATATGACGTTGAATACGTAACCGTAAATTACCGTATCTTTCTTTCAACGGGATAAAGGCAATGGGGTAGTTTTTAGCACTTAATGGGAGTGCTTCAACCAACTGCAGGGCTTGACCGCGGAGAATAGATCGCAAATAATGAAACTTGTAGATGACTTGAATGTCTTCATTGTCATGAACAAGAGAGCAAAATAGTTCATAGAAAGAATCCCAAGTAGATTCGTCTCCAGAGAAGTGGGGTAAATTAATCTTAGGTAGGATTGGTTTGGGATTGTGAGTACCCTCACGAAAAGAGGTTCGTTGTTCGCGAAGGGAACCAAGAACAGAACCGTCCTTTTTCTGTTCTTCTTCGAGTTGGCGTATTATTTTAAAAGCAGAACCTATGACTTCGTAATATTGGTTTTCAACTTCCACTCGATCATCAGTTTGATTGAGCATACAAGTTTCGATTTCAGTTTGGAGTTTGCCATAATTTTCATATGAACGTTCGAAATCCTTTACGCGATGTTTTAACAAATCTATTTGAGCTTGTGAAGGATCTAGCTCTTGATGTATTTTCTGAATCTGGTGATTTGCCCTTTATAAAAAGCTCGTTTGGAAGTAAGCTTTTCATCCTTACCATCCTTGTCTTTTTCTGTAGGAGCCATGGCAAAATATGTAAATTAAAGTATAACATATGAAACTGTGGAACCTTGGAAATGCTATCAGACTGGCAGAAGAAACAAGTTGAAAGAAAGGGACACACCAAAGGAGACAGGAGCGGCCTCTTTCCCCCTCACAATCATTGCACGGTGAAGATATAGCTGAAAAATTCAAAGTAGATAATAATGATTTGCAAAATAATAACAAATGGACTCTCCCGGGTTTCTGGGACCAAAGTTTGGGAAGGTTTTTGCTAGGAATTAACCCTACCCCCAAGGGAAGATGAAGAGAAAAGGAAAGGGAAGTGGGTTTCGGACTAAGGAACAAGTGTGGATAAATAGGACGAGAGTCCAACACCAAACAAAATAAATTTAAATGAGTTAGTGGCGAGTGTCACTGCAAAGCCCATGAAACACCTAAAGTGGGTATGGACCTGGCCCTAGCTAACGGGAAATGCGGCTGGAGCTTGAGCTATTTTCAAGCAAGTGAAGTTTGTGCTTTCCCTTCCCAGCGTAAACTTGGGTAATATGGGGAAGGGTGGTAGTCTGGCAAGACAAGGAATGACAGATTTGTCGTATATCCTTTCAAAGGAATCAGGTTTAATCAACGGTTTTGAAAGGCGCAAATAATTTAAATTCGCCGTGATGTTTTTAGTTCTTGGAATTGTAGAATTTCCAAGGAGCGACCGAATGCTTCCAGGAAGGGTAGCGATGAAGCAGTTATCGTGCTTTTAAAAACAATTTGATTGTATTTGAAAATTTTTGGTTTTAAATTTTGGTAAGAACACCAATTGTTGCATTCAAGAAAGGCTAAGCTTCTATCCAGCAAAGTGCCGACTAAAAGTTTAGACAAGAAGAAAAACTTAAATTTGGAAAACCAACCATAAGTTATAGAGATAGTCTCAACAAGCAGGAAGCTGGCGGAGCTAGCTATACTTGCCTTACAGGCTAGTTAGAATTAGCTATAAAAGCTAACAGCGACTTTGAAAAAGTTTTTGCGGAGAGTTTTTGTTCAAATGCAACAAGTAGTGGAACCTTTTTTACTTTGATGCTCGAGTTTCTTAAAGCGAGAATGAGCTTTTTTTGTTGAAGTTTGCACTAGGCGATTAACAAAATTTGGTTTGGAACCTCTTGAAAGCACCAAATCTACATAAGATTTTAAAATAGTGCTGAGATTAGAAAATTTAAAGTTTAACAATAAATCAACTACGATATATATACTTTGAGAATTCCTAATGGAAGTTCTGAAAGTATGAACAAATGTTAAATTTGAAATTATAACAAGAAAAGAGAGAATTAAGAAGAAGTTTCTATAGCTTCTTGTATTGAAGCAGGGATCACGAGAAAAATGGGGCCAGTTACCCTTTCGTGAAACCTGGAAAAAGGAAAGCTAGAAAAATCACTTGAGAGTAGAAATAATTGAATTCCCTAATGAAAAGAGGAAAAACAATATCATTTGAGGTGTGTACCAGACACCATTGATGCAGAAATTACTTATGAAAAACAGTACAAAGATGGGAGGGCACTTCTATAGAGTGTCACCTCATTGAAAAGAACCTAAATTTTACAATTATTATAATGTGTTAGTGAGGAGTATGAAAGGAGGAAATAGGAGAATCAGGAAAACGTTTGTGGCCGTATTTATAGCTTACGTTCGAACGCGATACGGATGGTTGTTGAATGGGCACGGTTTTGCACTGTAGTCTGTTGAAGAATTCACTATTGCAACAAGGAAAGTTTATCAGACGAAAAGTTATTGTAATTGTAGAGATCACTATTTGAATTTTAGTTTGAGAAAGTTTATTGCGTTGTGACGTTTATAGATGGTAGTTGAATGCAGCGGACAATTTCCAACGAAGGAAGACAAATTATATGCTGATTATAAGAATTTTCAACATAAATTCCTCAGTGAGGAACAAGCATTCCCATATTTAGGTGGAAGGCACTTGACGGCATTACTTACAAAAAGATGACTTGCTGTAGAAAATTCTAGAGTTGAGAACAGTAGAATTGAGCAGAATATCCCGCGGAGGTGAAAGCTAAGTTTTTATAGACAGTGGGTTTAATAAGACTCCCACAGTGTGAGAACTCATTCCCTGATACTCAGTACAAGAAGTACCTTTTCATTTTAGAAAGCTAGCTGAAATAGCTACAAATAAATCAAGAAGATCTTTTGAAGGCAAATTTTGCATCACCAAGCTATTTCACACTGTCTATAAAATCAGGTTAAAAACATTTAAAACTTAGTGAAAACCATTGAAGTAGTACTTAGCTCATTTTGAAGAACGATGATGATCTGGATGACGGTTGACGTTAAGATTAGGACATTGCGTCATGATTTTAAAATGTCTCAAGTAGACAGGAGTCAAGCCTGAAGTAGGCTCCAACTGTATGTTTTGACGACTGACCCAGAAGAGAGAGCAGCTCGACGAAGCACGGAGGTACCAAGGGGAGAGGGAAAGAGACAAAGGAACACACATAAAAATTACCAACCTAACAATAATACATTGCTTTCTTAGATATTAATTTTCTTGATGGAGTGATCTTCAAAGAGAAGCTAGCAAGCGATGATGACGACGACTGGAGGATTGGAATGATGAAGAGGTCCTCTTGAGCATGGAGATGTTAGCTGGAGATAGCGACGACATCTTGTGGCTGGATTAGGAAGGAAGTCTTCTTGAGAGTTGAGATATTGATGAACTTAAGCAGTTAGCTGCTAGATGCAGCTAGGTTGATCATGGAAGTTATATCTACAACAAACTTACAAAGAAAGTAAGCAAGGTGCTTAAATAAAAGAAAAAGTAAGAAATCACTGTTGGTGGTTGCGAAAAAGGAAGGAATTAATTAAAGCAAGGAGCAGCTAAAGCTACCTCTATCTTACCGTGCATTCCAAAGGATACACCATAGCGTTCTGTTCGTAACTATGCTACGTGTACTTCCGCGTCACACAATACTTCGACGTGGAATGTACTGTTCTGCACGGTGGTGTCGTCACGTGCTCTAATCTGGAATTCCATTACATCAGACCGGTGGTGACAACTGCGAAGTGACAGGGTGACAGAGTCACTGTGTACGGGCTCACCCGCAAGCTTCAAGGTCAAAGGCAATCGTCTAAAACAAACGTCCGGCTTGTAAGAATGACATTGGAATTTGAGAATTCAATGTCAGGGGAGAGCTTACTGTAAATACAGAAGATTTTATCACTAAAATTGAAAAGTTTGCCTGCCATTTGAGTTCTTACCTATGATGATTACAGCGATAAGAATGTAGAAAGGAATGCATGGGAGTCAGCCATCGTTGATGTCTCTTTCTCCTCCATATGAGGAGTATGGCAAGAATTATATCCCGTTTTACGTCCATGTTCACTGGAAAACTGACGAGTTCTCCAGCGGGTATCGAACACCAGCAGAGACACCTATGCTTGGTAGAAGCGCCACCAATGTTTGTAAGAATTCATTGGTGGCGCTAACAACGCGCTGTTGAGTGGCCTCGCCTGAAGGGGCCCTCAATAGTACATTATGCAACAATCCTATAATGGCAATAATTAAGTCATGAGTATTTTTATAAAACGAGCGAAGCGATAATTACCATTATATAGGGTCATTATCTATGTGCGCTCCGATAAACACGGCAAGCTAAGCCGGCTGTGACTGGCGCAGATAGCGGGCGCGTGTACCCGGTTCAGCCGGTGGTTTGGCGCGCACTTTCACACTTTTACCAAACATGTTCAATAATGTGTACTTACAGTGCTCACAGGTGATGCTGAAAATGTCCTCCCTCTCTTGTAACACACACGTGACATCTTCTGATGAAAGAATGTCTGTCAACTCTTTTATTATTTACGGAGCCCGTATCCTTGAATCGTTTAGCGAGCCTCCTAATTGTACTGGCATTAGGCACAGGTCTTCCTGGAAACTTGATTCGAAATTTTCGTCTCGTTTCAGAACAAGATTTTCTGCCTTTCATATACGAATTGTGGATATACACACGTTCACGCAATGTGAATTGGTGTCTAGGCATGACCAACAATCACAGTAACCACAATACTCACTAAACGTGCAACACTAACGTCTAAGCTTTGCAGATACAAGTCCATACGAATGACAAAACAGGTGTGAACTAACGATATGAGTCAGCGGAGCGCGCCTACCACCGGCTGAACCGGGTACGCGCACCTGCGATCTGCGCCAGACACAGCCGGCTTAGCTTACGTGTTTACTCGCGCGCACATATATAATGACCCTGTAGGTGAGTTGCATACGCCTGTTTATGTTCGACGATAATTGTAAGTTTATTTTATATTCGAACAGAAATATTCATAAATATCTGTCGAGATTCCAACACCTGTGTTTAGTGAACAGAGCGCATGCGGTGGGTTCCCAGTAAAGATCAAAGACCTTCACAATGTCATGTTTCCAAGTCTTTGAAACATCCTCTATGTTCGACCCTAACTATTATGTGTCAGAAAACTGTATCATAATGAGACTCATTATAACACTATGTTTCAATATGAAACAGTTTCTTCCACCAATCAGAGCTCAAGAAACAGTTCTGTGACCAATTAGATAAGGATACCTTCGCGCATGCGCTCAAAATCCAGCATGTCTACATAAATTACCGAAAGTGCACCGTCCATATGTTCGCGTAAATAAACTGGTGAATATGAGACAAGAAATAGCACTGTACCTTATTATCCCCAATTCCAATTTCTACACAGCGCGTTGTATTGAAACGACTTCGGTGGCAGTTTTATTGAATACTGATGAACAATCTGAACATATGGCATCGAAGCACACAGAGCGCATGCGTCGGTTGTCCAGAGAGCTTGGAAAAAAGAGATATACTACTCACCGCAGCACCCGATCACAACATTCTAGTGACTGAACAGATGAAAAATGAAAATCCACAGCCTGCTTCCAGTCTCCGACCGGGTCAGGAATGGAATGAATGAAGCCCCCATCTAGCGGCGAGGATATGGACCGTGCCGGCTGCCGAGGCCTGACGCACTCCTCTGGGGCAATGATTAAATGAATGACAGATGAAATGAAATGATAGTGGAGAGTGTTGCTGGAATGAAATTTTGACAGGGAAAACCGGAGTACCCGGAGAAAAACCTGCCTGCCTCCGAGTGACTGAACAGATATTTATGAATATTTATGTTAAAACATATAATAAAGTTATAATTATCGTCGAACATAAACAGTCGTATGCAACTCGCCTATAATGGTAATTAAGACACTCGTATGGAAATTATAAAACTCGCATACGCTCGTTTTATAAAAATACTCGTGTCTTAATTATAGCCATTATAGGCTCGTTGCATAATGTACTATTATTTTACAATAGGTATATCCTGAAGTAGCACCAACAGATAGCACACAGGTACTTTGTGGGGTCATTTTGTTATTTTGGTCAAATAACACACAATGGGCTGTTACAAACGCTTTTAAATTAAAATCTATCGTATTATCAACTTATTATTCTTCAAATTCGATGTGTATAGAATGTCAACGGAAGGTAAATCAATGGAGTCCCACAAAGAACGGTCATGACATCTGACGGAAAAGTTTCGCATAAGAAAACCCTTTATTGAGCAGAGAGCTGGGTTATTGATTTCCGTGGATCAAATGTCATATGTTTGCTGCCTCCATGACATTCTAGTGTGGTTATATCGTCACTAGCATCCACTAAAATTGTCGCCGAACTTGTACGACAGTAATGACCTGTGTAGAAATTGGAAATGGGGATATTAAGGTACAGTGCTATTTCTTTTCCCATATTCCCAAGTTTCTTTCTTTCTTTCTTTCTTTCTTTCTTTCTTTCTTTCTTTCTTTCTTTCTTCGTTTTGCCCACTTAGGGAGCGCGCTTGTACATGTTGACTCGGGTCGATGGAGCTTTCCTCTTCTTCTACTCCCAAAATCTCCTCATGAACTCACTATGCCCCTTCTTACGTTCCTTGGGGGCGTGGTGGCTCAGCGGTCTAGCTCTATGCCTCTCACCAAGATGGTCTGGGTTCGATTCCCGGTCAATGCATGTGAGATTTTCGAAGTGAAATGCCATGTCCTGTGGTTCGGATTCCACGTAAAAAGGAGGTCCCGTGGCTCATGATCTAGAGATTAACTGTCACGTTAAACTACAAGCTTCCTTCCTTTCTTACGTTCCTCCGTCCATTTTTCTCCGGTGGTCTTTTTAGCTTTTTCGGTGAAAGAGAGATTTGTAACTAGAGTTCCAAACGTCTTGCGATTCTTGATGATATCTTCTGTAATGTTAATTTCCTTTAAGTCCTGTATGATTTCTTCTAACCAACTGGTTTTGACCTTCTTTGAATTAACTATTTCTAGGAGGTTTTTTTTTTCATATCTGGTGTTGTCCATTCTGCAGATGTGACCATAAAATTTCAATCGTCTCTTACACACGGTATCAGTGAACTTATTGATTACTGTGTACAAGTCTATGGTTTTCCTTTTAATCCATATACCATTAACATAAACGGGGCCATATATTTTCCCCAGTTTATATATGGGAAAATTTGGGACGGTGCACTTTCCATGTCGGTAATTTATATAGGCTAGAAGGATGCTGTGTTGCAAACTTCTGGACGTAAATTCATAAATTTCTTTCATATTCCATAGTTCTTTTAGCGTATGACTTTTAGTGCCGGGAGTGTCCGAGGGCATGTTCGGCTCGCCAGAGTTTGTAGCTGCTTCTATGCGGACACCCATGAGGTGAGCTACAAGTACCGTCGCGTGTGGAGTGTTGTCTGGGGAGGAAAGTGTGAATGATTTAAGGACGAGGAATTGGAAGGTATCGGGTGTGGTCTAACTATACAGGGTCTTTCATATAAAGTAAGAACGCCAAGCGGCGGTTTTGTTATCCTCTGCTGTGGTGGCCTTGGCCGAGCTTGTGGCGCGCCATGGCCCCCTGCTTTAAGCGTGTGTACAATCCTATATGAAATAATCTATATATATAAAAATCAATGTAACGTGATAGTTTGTCTGTGGGTATGTCTGTATGTCTCCTATGCGTTCATATACCATTCGTCCGATTGCGATGAAACTTGGATGAGATGTTGAGTACACTCCAAGGAAGGTTTCTGACTTAGTAAATCCATTTTACAATAGGTAGCGCACGCGTAGATTCAACAAATGAGTGACGATGCACGAAGCATTTCAACAAAGTCCCGTATGTGTTCATATACCATTCGTCCGATAGCGATGAAACTTGGGTGAGATGTTGTATACACTAACGTGAAGGTTTCAAAATTAGTGAATACATTTCACAGTAGATAGCGCACGAGTAGATTCAAGAAGTGAGCGACGACACGCAAAGTGTTTCAAAAAAGTCCCGTATGCATTCATATACCATTCGTCCGATAGCTATGAAACTTGCGTAAAATGTTGTGTACACTTCAGGGAAATTTTCTGGCTTAGTAAATCCACTTTACAATAGGCAGCGCACGAGTAGATTCAACAAATGAGCTACGACGCGCGAAGCATTTCAACAAAGTCACGTATGCGTTCATATACCATTCGTCCGATAGCGATGAAACTAGGCTGAGATGTGTGCACTCCAGGGAAGGTTTCTGGCTTAGTAAATCCCTTTAAAAATAGGAAGAGCAGGAGCAGAATCAACAAATGAGCGACGACGCGCGAAGTTTTTCAACAAAGTCCCATATAAGGTCATATGCCATTCATCCGATAGCGATGAAACTTGGGTGAGCTGTTGTGTACACTCTAGGGAAGGTTTCTGGCTTAGTACATCCATTTTACAATAGGTAGCGCAGCAGTAGATTCAACAAATGAACGATGACACGCGAAGCGTTTCAACAAAGTCCCGTATAAGGTCATATACTATTCGTCTGACAGTGATAAATGTTTGGTGAATTGTTGTGTACACTCCAGGAAAGGTTTCTGGCTTAGTTAATCCATTTTACAATGCGAAGCGCACGTTTAGATTCAACAAATGAGTGACTACGCGCGAAGCGTTTCGACAACGTCCCGTATACGTTCACATACCATTCATCCGATTGCGATGAAACTTGGGTGAGATGTTGTGTACACTCCAGGGAAGGTTTCCGGCTGAGTACATCCATATTACAATAAGTAGCGCAAGAGTAGAATCAACAAATGAGCGACGACACGCGAAGCGTTTCAACCATGTCCCGTATGCATTCATATACCATTCGTCCGATAGCTATGAAACTTGGGTGAGATGTTGTGTACACTTCATGGAAGGTTTCTGGCTTAGTAAATCCACTATACAACAGGCAGCGCACAAGTAGATTCAACAAATGAGGGACGACGCGCGAAGCGTTTCAACAAAGTCCCGTATAAGGTCATATACCATTCTGCCGTTAGCGGTGAAACTTGGGTGAAAAATGGTGGACACTCCAAGGAAGGTTTCTGGCTAAGTAAATGCATTTCACAGTAGGTAGCACACGAGTAGATTCGACAAATGAACGACGACACGCGGAGCGTTTCAATACACTCCCCTATGTCTTCATATCCCATTAGTCCGATAGCGATGAAACTTGGGTGAGATGTTGTGGACACTTACGTGACGGTTTCTAACTTAGTAAATACATTTTACAGTAGGTAGCGCACGAGTAGATTCAACAAATGAGTGACGGGGCACGAATCGTTTAAACAAAATCCGGTATGCGTTCATATACTATTCATCCGATTGCGATGAAACATTGATCAGTTATAGTGTACACGCCAGGGAAGGGTTTCGACTTAGTAAATCCATTTCACAATAAGTAGCGCAAGAGTAGATGCAACAAATGGGTGCCGACGCGCGAAGCGTTTCAACAAAATCCCCTATTGGGTTCATATAACCTTCTTCGATTGCGATGAAACCTTGATGAGTTATTGTGTACACGCCAGGGAAGGGCTTCGACTTAGTAATACATTTCTCAATAGGTAGCGCACGAGTAGATTCAACAGATGAGTGACAGCGCACGAATCGTTTAAACAAAACCCCGTATACGTGCATATACCATTCATCCGATTGCGATGAAACATTGATGAGTTATTGTGTACACGCCAGGGAAGGGTTTCGACTTAATAAATCCATTTCACAATTGGTAGCGCACGAGTATATGCAACAAATGGGTGACGACGCGCGAAGCGTTTCAACAAAATCCCCTATGCGTTCATATAACCTTCTTCGATTGTGATGAAACCTTGATGAGTTATTGTGTACACGCCATGGTAGGGTTTCGACTTAGCAAATTCATTTCTCAATAGGTAGTGTACGAGTAGAATCAACAAATGAGTGACAGCGCACGAATCGTTCAAACAAAATCCCGTATACGTTCATATACCATTCATCCGATTGCGATGAAACTTTTGAAAGTTGTTGTGCACGCTCCCACGATTGATCTAAATTAGAAAATCCATTTTACGATAGCCTAGGGGCAGTTAACGGAAATTGAAAAACATGTTGTGTATCCAAAAGCACTTCAAAAAACAGAATTTCAACGCCAACACTTTCTTTGATTGGCATGCAACGCATGCCGGGTACAGCTTGTACCTTATAAAAGATGCTGGAAGTGTCGTCCTTCCTGGGTTATACATGCATTGTATCTGGTAGCACATTCTGGCCGACGCGAGTGAGTTCTGGAACTGTAATGTTCCTGATATTTTATTTCATGTCATTTATTGAGCACTGAGCCAGTAGTGTCAAACTTATTTTCAATTAAGTGAATCTGTGCTAGTGAAGGTGGCACTTCATCAGGAAATTGCTGAACAAATGCATCACGTACCCACCGAGCCGACTCGTACTTAAAATAAGTTTTACATACAAAAATACGATGTTGTAATGATACGGTAACTGTCTCACCATGTTAGCATCTGAGGTTCAGACTGGTGACTGAACACCTGCATGCTTATTGCAAGGTCAAGTATATACTAAGCGCGTGCTTTCAATACTACAGCAGGGGGCCGTGCTGCACCACAAGCTTGACCAAGGCCACTGCAGCAGCGGATAAAAAATCCGCCCCTCGCCGTTCTTACTTTATATGAAAGACCCTGTAGTTAGGGACCAACCCCGGCATTTGCCTGGAAGGAAGATGGGAAACAACAGAAGACCATCTTCAAGGTTGCCAGCGGGGGGATTCGAACCTCCTCGCCTCTCAGATGTGAACTGCCTGCAGCCAAGCCGTAACCACGGCTAACTCACCCGGTCATATTTCAGTATTTTCTTGTTACCGTTCGCGATGATTTTGTCTTAGTGTTTGGGATTGTAACTACACTGGCTGATCCGATATCCTTCACATTGTCAACTTTCATATTTTGTAATCCATGTCCGACATGTTGGATTTTGAGAGCGTTGAGCGCAGGTGCGAAGCTTCCTTACCTAATTGGTCAAAAAACTGTATCGAAATGAAAATATTGAGCTCTGATTGGAGGAGAAATTTTATCATAATGAAAACTTGTAGTCTACTAAAGCCTCATTATGATGCAGTTTTCTGGCATAGGCCTATATTATTTACATCTCGCCATGGTTGAATGTAAAGCTATTTTTGTATATATCGTCTAATAGAAATACATATAAAAATGTACTTTGGTGAATTTACTAACAGGATGCACGATTGTGGTAAATGATAAGGAAAGTAGCCTCAGGAATCTTATTATTATTTTCCTTCGTCTTTTCCCACTCAAGTGGGGTTGACGTTCCTGGCAAGTCTCCCCATTTCCCTCGGTCCCATACGGGCAGAGACTTGCGAGCAGAGTGACTCATGAGCCGCCTAAACTACCAGCGTCATCAGTAGGGTTTAAGACCTAAGGAAGTACAAAATATGCAAGCAAATATGCCCTAAAAACAAGCTAAATATGACCTAAAAACTATAAAATATAACCTAAAAACTATGAAATATGACATGAATTTTTGGGATATCACTAACATACAGTAAACGTCTTTAAGTGCCAAAACGTGATCAGCGATAATACACCAGACACATTTAATCATACAAACTGGCAGAGAGCTACAGTACATTAACATTTTCAACATTCATTTAGTATCATAGCCTTGAGATGCACTTCGTGCTCGGTTTTCCTAAAAGACATAGCATGGCATTTCCTTGTTTGCTAATTGCTTCTGAGCTAAATATATCTACTGGAGTGACATCCTATTGAAAGGCGGAAGCACACTATCGTCATGTTCCGTGACCTCATGCGTTCTGTGTCGCAATCTAACTTGTCCAGAAAGATGTGCTATTTAATAAAAGACGTCCGTAGAGGAGCGCCTTCTTGGAATCAAGTCTTCTAAACCTGCTATCTGCCTGTTCTGAGAAAAGAATGAAAAATATACTGTATCTACTACACTATTCGGAAATCCTGTGTTTGAAACTCGCCGCTGATAACACGTACCTTGTTAACGACGCCTAAATGTAAACAAAAAGGCTGAAATTATAACTTTATATCACTAAAATATGACCGAAACAATAAAAATGGCCGAAATATGCATTTATAGGCAACATGAAATTGAATTAAACGTGGTCAGGCACCCGTCATTCAAACTTATTTTTCAGATTTCGGGTAATATGAACTCAGGGAAAAAATATGACTTTTCCTTAACATCCGAACCTTAGTCATCAGTGTGAGCCTAGTTCGAGTCGACCTTGAGCCACTCACTCTGAGCCGGCTGCAGTCGGTTTTTCCGGCGAGCACTAAGGAACGCTCGGTGTCGGTGTGAACGGCAAAGACACGTTCTCGCAAGTCGGTACCTGCTTCTGTGAGCCCACAGCATGGCGGCCTGGTCCGAAGATAATGTGCATACGCTAATCGATAAGTATCGGTCACATTCTGTGCTATAGGACCCGAAACATGACAATCACCGCGAAACAAAACAAAAATGTAAAGGTTGATAGCTGGCGAGACATTATTTGCCCGATGGATTGCTTTGATATTCTGAATAGGCATTGCAAGCTAGTGAATAAATCTCTTGTGGCAAGGAAACGTCCAGTTACTGCTAATCTGAAATTTCAAGTATGTTATTGAATGCAAAACTGAGAGAACGATAAATACGGAAAAGATAAACTATTTTGCATCATCTATGTAAAGAGGAAAAGAACAAGTAGTTCCGTGAAGAACTATACAGCCTATTTTCATATATCCTACTTATGTTAACTGCCACTATCAACTTACAAAATTTCAGTTTGATTGCTGTAATAGATTCGTAGATATTAAGAACCGACTAAATATTTCGGATGGTTGCCTTGTTGGATTGTTAAATGTATAGGCCATAGAGTCATGTACCATTAATTAAATTAATTAATTGGTATTCTGCCCGAAGGCAGGTCCAAGCCTCCGAAGAGGCTACCCCCAGCCGGAGTTTACTTGCGGTAGGGTGGCCAGGGCCTTTCCGCTCCTCCTTATGTTGGCCAACAGCGCGCAGTGCCTAGAACCGGCATACCATCCAAGTTCTGACTGCGCCCAATGTTGCTTAACTGCGGAGTTCTCATGGGATCCGGTGTTTCAACACGGCTAGGCCGTTGGCCATGTACCATTAAAGAAAAATTATTGCGTAGGTTCATTATTCAAACTTTCACTTCGATCGCATGATTACTACACAAGAAATAAAAACTTAATTTTAAAATTCGCACAGCCGCCATCTTGAGGTTATATAAACAATTGAACTAAATTAGATACCAGTGCATTACAATGTGTATAAACATTTCCTGTACCAGATTTCATTGCGTTTGGAACATAAAAACGCGAGAAAGGTCTATTTAAAATTTTCAAATTCGCTTCGCCGCCATGTTCGTTTTGTAGTTAACCGGTTTTTGAAAGTCTTAGAGATAAACTTCCAGCAGTGCCCTTTATTTCCGTACAAAATTTCAGGACGATACCGCTAATAGTTTCAGAGATATAGAATGCCGGTGAAATATTTCGCACATCCACCATCTTGTGGTTATGTAAACAATTGAACGAAGTTAGATGTTGGTGCATTACAATGTGTATAAACATATACTGTACCAAGTTTTATTGCGTTTGGTTGGTTAAATCGCAAGAAATGTCTATTTAAAAGTCGCAAATTCACGTGGGCGCCATGTTGGTTTCGTAGTTACCAGTTTTTCAAAAGTCACATAGGTAAACTTCTAGTTGTTCCCTTTATCACCGTAAAAAGTCCAGTGTGATATCGGGAATAGTTTTGGAGATATTGAATGCTGGTGAATTATTTCGCATCGCCGCCATGTTGGATTGGTGAGACGTAACAAAATTTGAAGGGCACGGTTGGGGTCGTCCGGAATAGTGCTATGCACTTACCGAGTTTCATTGAAATCGCTCCAGTCGTTTAGAAGTTATTAGGGACACACACACACACACACACACACACACACACCTCTCACACACACGCGTACAAAATGTGGTGTCAGAAGCCTTTTTTTTTTAATTGAAAATAGGCTAAAAAACACGAACCTGTCTTGAAGCGAAGATTATGTTTCCTGTTTTGAGATTTTGAGGCCTATTCTGCTTATTAAAGCATCGAAGTCAATAGACGACATCCTTGTAAATATTTTATAGTGACCACTATCGCTCTGGTACTTCATTTCCAACAATAATTCCGACCCACTCCGCCTTTTGTACAGTTCATTGCACCAACACCGACGAGGTTTCTTTTCATTTAAATTGTCCATCATCATAGCTGCGCCACTCGCAACCATCAAAGCAAGCAGAGTTTCTTGTTCAGAAGACATCCATTTTGTTGGAAACCACACAATATACAAACTGATTCTGCTCGCGATCATTATTGCTCAAATAATGATCATAGAAGGCTTGGGCATTTTTTCCTCGAGCGGCTCACAGCCACACGGCTCGCCAGTCTCTCGCAAGTCTGTACCCGCCTTTAGATGTTTCTCCCTCAAGTCATCTCGTATACAGTCCCTCCATCTTCCCCTTCCTCTGTCGCCTTCCACTACCATTACTGTCATTCTCTTGCCAACATAAGAGTCTTCCCTTCTCATGACATGTCCATACCACTGTAGCCCTCTCTCTTAAACCTTCTTTGATATCTCCGTCACTTTAACACTGCCCTTTAGAGCCGTTTTCACCAACGTCAATTATCCCTTAATTCGTCATTAAATGTTACTTAACTTTGCACGAGCATTTCACCAAACAGAAACGGTCGTTAATTACCACTAACAAGCAATTACGTTAAATGATCAAATCTGACCACTCAACTCTCTAAAGCATATTTAAAGTGGCAGGAAACAGTTGTTCTGTGCCTTGCGCATCCCACAATGGTGGCTTGTTTCCGAGTTTCACACGATCTTTCATCCATATGAATATAAAATATGTTTATGACAATGAAATTATAAATGATCACACACATTACTAAATTTTAATACCAAGAAATACAAATACGGAAATTTTAAAAAAGTGTATCCGAAGTGGAATTCGAACTCCTTTCAGCGCTGGGAGAGCGTGTCATATTAAGCTATCTATTCACACAACTGCCAGTCCTCCTAAATACTTTGTTCACACCATTTGCCACGAAGAAGGTCTTCTGTGTTTCCCTTCCTTTATAATTATGTTCCAGTAAATGTCAAGGAAGCATCACAGACAACAATCAGTGCTACACGCTTCTTGATCTGTCCGCCATGTTTCTCCAGGGTGAAACCGAGTCTACGCATTCGCGAGAGCCGTAAAGTGCATTTAAGTAACTGCGAAACCGAACGGCATCGTGAAATGCATCGAAGATAATCACGCATTAACTCTCGTATTTAAGTTAAATAGGAATTAACTAACTAATCGTTAGTACAGAGTTGGTGAAAACGGCCCTTAGACTCTCATTTCTAATCCTATCGGCTCTGGTGACGCCACAAATTCTTCTTAACATTTTCATTTCAGCCACATCCATTGTCTTACAATGTGCCTTAGTTGGTGCTCCATAACTCATTGAAGATCTCACTACTAACTTATACACCAGGAATGAGATATGAAACAATATATGTACCGTTAAAAAGCTAAAAATCCATAGACTAATAGCTTGAGTATAAAGGACCCGATGATGATCGCTTGACGAACGAAACTAGTCATCTAAGTAGATTAATTTATTAATCTCATGTTTTTTTAAGGTTTAGGGAATAAAAATTTGGGTACAATCGGGTTGACCGACTAAAAAAACATATACATTTCATTGAAATTATTTGTCGCCAATTTTGCAAAATTACTAAATGTAGCGAAAACCGACAGTAGTGGCTACGCTGGCTAAAGCTCAGCATTAGGTCATGGGGCCAAGCTCTCTGCTGACTCGGTAGACGCGTGGGTTCGAGCCCCACCGTCGGCCGTCCTTGGAATGGTTTTCCGTGGTTTCCCCATTTTCAACACCAGGCAAATGCTGGGACGGTACCTTCTGACAGGCCACGGCCGCTTCCTTCCACATCCTTGCCCAGTATCATTCACCATCATTCATTTCATCTCTCATTAACTCCTCTCATGAGGTTGGCGTCAGGAAGGGCATCCGGCCGTAAAAATCATCGCCACCAAAGACTTGCATCGCATCTCATCCCCGACCCCGTTGGAAAACGGGAATAATAAGGGGTAGACATACATACAATACATACTAAATGTAGCGAAAAACCGACAGCGGTAGCTACGCTCGCTAACGCGCAGCTCTAGGTCATGGGGCCAAGCTCTCCGTGGACTCGGTAGAGGTGGGTTTGAGCCCCACCGTCAGCCGTCCTTGAAATGGTTTTTCCCCATTATCAACTCTAGGCAAATGCTGGGACGGTACCTTCTGACAAGCCACGGCTGCTTCCTTCCACATCCATACCCAGTTTCATTCACCATCATTCATATAATCTCTCATTAACTCCTCTCATGAGGATGGCGTCAGGAAGGGAATACGGCCGTAAAAACCACCATAAATACTTCCATCACATCTCATCCCCGATCTCGTTGGAAAACGGGAATAATAAGGGGTAGACACATACACACTAGATGTAGCGACAAAGTTGCTATAGGCGGCTTCGATGGCGTAGTTGGTAGCATGCTGAGCTTCTATGCCCAAGGTCGCGGGTTCAAACCCGGCCCGAAGTCGTCGGATTTTTTAAGAGCGTGTAAAAATCCCTCAATAAGCCTCCCCTAAGAAGGGAAGTAAAGCCGGCGGTCCCATGTCATAGATTCATGGCATGATAAAGAACCTTCCCTTAACACACTTGTGGGTAGGTTAGTTTGATAACACTATATTTGTTCCAACGTTCACCGCCAGGTGGTGTCTGCGATTACATTTAGTAGCCACGTCCCTAGCTAGGTGTCGTGGACTGTAGCATTTGGTAGCAAAAGTAGGAGCTACTTTAAATAATTAATCGTCTGCAGTCCTTCTACCTGAATCTGAACCACTTTTCAGAATTTATTGTAATTATTATTATTATCATCATGATTATTATTATTATTATTGTCATGTGTTGTGACATCTCTATATTACGCCTCGAGAGTTTAAAAGTGCGCAGTTTGTCTGTATGTATCTCTCTGTCTAACGTTGTGCAACCCCTGGCTACATACTGCCTTGTTCTCTCGTATTGGCTAGTGTTGTTGCTACCTTGCATTTTGTTGTGCAATTCGTTCTGCCATTGGCTCTGACAATATTTGACGCGAGTTTGGGGCCACTCCCAAACTACGCATTTGATATTTCTGAGAGGCTTCTCCCCTCTCTGGGGGACAGAAGCTTGGTCAGTCTTAGACGCGCCGAGATGTAAGGCGAACGTGTGTATTCGGGCAGAGGCCCACCCTCATGGCGCAGCAGAATGTGAGTACGGCTCAATGTATTTCTATCTAACGCAATGTAATTGTTTTTGCTCAATGTTCCTTCTTTTGCTTAATTCTCTTTCCTTTTCAAGATGTTACTGTTAGTATTATAATCCTTGAACCCGATCTCCGAGACCTTGCGTAATGTCATACGGCGGAGTTCTTTTTGTTGCTTTTGTTATGTACCCTCCTCACAGTTTTATTATTTTGGTTAATACCCGTAAGATTCGAAAGTATTGCGTTTCTGCGTCTTGGCTTAAATATATTTCCTGTCGGGCCTTAGTGCTCGTCTTTTTCGTCGGTGTCTCTTTGTACCACAAATGTTTCATTTGATTGGTAGCAATTGGACCTTTGTTTGTGGACAGTATGTGTGAGGTAACGGGACTGATGTCCAACGTCCCACTAATACGTGTCCCTTTTGTTTATAGAATATATGTGACGGTGGTTAACTGGGATTTCTCCAGCTCCGATGTCATATTATTCTTTTTTTTATATGTTGCGTTGGTGCGGCATTATGTAGGGAGTATAAGCCTATTTTTTATAGCGTGCTTTCGATTTTTACCGGTCTCTTTCGTCCCAAGTCAATTGTAATGTAATGTATCTCCGTATATCTCTTTTTCCTTTTGTTTTGTTCTTTCTCTTTCGATTTCCGCCGTATTACATAACTTAATGATATCCCCCCTTTTCTTCCCCTTCTTCCTACCTCCGTGAAATCTCTCTTCCCTTTGTTTTACTCCCCTCACTCCTCCCCCATCCCTCAGGTATGTTTACAATAACATCATAAAAAAACTTCGCGTCTCGTTAATATTCGATTTTTGAATTTTTGCAAGTTTGGCGTTTCTCTCTGGCTTTCGTAAGTTTCATTTTATTTTCTTTCATCTTCGTATCGTTTCGTTAGATTCACATTGTTGAGCTGTTACTCAGGTTCTGTTCTGTCGTTTTTTTTTAGTTTTTAAGTCTTTATTCTTGGTTTTGGGTTTCTTTTGTATTATTGAGCTAGTATTAGCTTGCCTTTTTTCTTTGTTTTAAATAATTTGTTTATTTCGTGTACACGCTCTTTCTTTTATCCTCAATACATTTTTATATTTTAAGTAATATAGCTCCCTTGTCTTTTCATTTCTTATATTTAAGTTCCCCTTCCTTATCCTTATCCTTATCTCGATTTCGTCAATCTTGTCTTTGTGACGTAACAAAGGCACGATTAACACGCCTCTGGGATTTGTTTAATTAATTTTATGGGAATCTCATTTTTGCACTTTTGATTGTTGCATTAAGCAATTATTTGTTTGCATTTGGTTTTTTGGAAATCATCTTTTGCTCGCTCCGAAAACCTTGGGCCCAGCACCGGGTCGAGCAAGACGTCTTTTCCCCCATCCATTTGCGACCTTGTTGATTTTATCTTCCTCTGCTACTCACGCGCATTATTATTATTATTATTAATAGACCTTGATCGGCGCAATGGTAGCAGATCGCGTGGTTGCGTGCGAAATCGTTCCCTCCTCACCTCTCTCAAGTTATTAACCTTTTATTATTTTTCTCTTCATTTACATTGTATTAAAATTTGTTTTTCTTTGAGTTTAAGGAATTCAGTGAATTGTTTTTCCCCACCCCTGAAGAAAGGGTGAAGTTACTTTCTGTGTGAACTACGGGCATCCAGGAAACCCATCTCCAAGGAAAGGTGGTTTAGTCCCTCAAGTAAACAAGACATCCAAAAGACCCAGCTTCGAGGTGAACAGTGGCAACATATCAGTGAGTACATCGCATCGCTGGAACACGACACGTCACGGTATTGTAACCTACTTTTATGTATTTGCTTCCTCTAGTAGACATTTGTTTAGTTAACGGTGATTTTAAGGCGACAGGAAATTTTGTTTGCTTTCTCTTCCTTTTCATTTCGTCAGTGTTGTGGACGTTTTTATTTTACTTTCTGTGAAGTAGAAAATGCATTTCTCTCAAGGGTTTGAGTCCTTACCTTTGTTGTTAATAGTCGCTTTGTTAACTGTGATATTTCTCAGAACTCACCTCACCCCTTCACACGTCTCAGTCTGGAACAGCTGCTGACAGGTTTCTTGTCATTGCCGTACAGCCTAAAACCCCCGCCCCTCTTTCTCCGAAGTTTTCCCCGGCCCACTTATGGGAACCGTCTCTTTAAATCCTACGGTCACCCCGACCCACCTTGAGCCTCGCGTAATTATACTAACGTTTGATGTTAGTAAAGTGTTTGTTGTCTCAGTTATGAATGGTCTGTTGAGCTATTATGTGTGTTATGATTGGGAGTTAAGTTTGTTTCATAATTAGGGAGGGTGATTGTTTTATTTTTGTCAGGGGATTTCAATGTAGGTTTTCATTTAAAATTGTTTATATACGGTAAGCTTGATGTTACTATATGTTCAGTATGGCAGTGTGTATTTCGTTGGGAAACCTGCTAGGTGAGGTCTCCGTCGGAATTAGGGTATGGGACCTGTCCCACGGCTTCGACGCCCACTTAGGATGTACATAGATCCTACACGAGTCGTCAATCTTTAGTATGGGATGAAGTTTGTCACGATGACCTGTAGTCCATTGTTTGCGTTTCCATGGTGTTCCAACGACCCACATTCGCATTCTGATGTAATGGGGAAATTTTGATTTGTTTATGGGAAGGAGTATGTATGTAGTGTTGTTGTTGTTGGTTGTATTTTGAGATGAATGTGTGTGTCAATGAGTTTAATGAATTTTTATCAACAGTTATTTGTGGGTGGTTTCAAATTTAGTTCAATTTTGATTTTATACCCTATTCAATTTAAACTATATATATATTACGTACGAACTATTTATTCGTTTTTATTGGCAAACCAAATATACGATAAGTATTACTCAGAGATACCAACCATTTTAGGTCTACGGCATCCTTGGTATGGGACATTGATGTTCGTGTGAACTACTCTGGCGTGCATTACCCAATTTTCTTATATTTGTATGGGATAGGCCATACCCTCTCTGTCTTTAATTTTTTTTATGCGGTACCTCTGAGGTCTACGGCCCGTATATTGACGCTGTAACCATTTTATTTTTGTGGGTTGGTAATATTTATTATTGGGTTTCGAGTTTGATTGATTGTATGTCTGGTCTTGATTGGTTTTATGCGAGGTTCCAGTCTGTTCCTTTTATTTGGAAGGTATTTTGTAACGTAATTATTTGGATTTTCGTTCTCTGTCCGGAATGGTATTTTTTGTTTCGACAGCTACTTTGAGTTATTATTCCTTTTCATTTGTTAGTATCTAATGTCTTTTGATGAATGTTATTAGTACATTTTTCCCCTTTACTCCTACTATGTATCTAGTTAGGCAGGAGACACCCGTGGCCGCCTGAGTTACACGGAGGATTTCGAAAGATGTGTTGAACTATACTTCTGCCTAAGGCAATTTCCGGTACCTGCCTGCTTTTGTTGTAGGGAGCCGGCCGGCCCATTGTCCGAGCTGCAGACACGACTTGCTATTGTTCGACAACGCCTGAGATGGTCTGTTGACTTACATTCTTTTCTTGTAGTGACAGTGATTTGTTTATTGATATAGTTGTTTACTATTTATCGTAACTTCTGTTTTACGTTTTTGTGATATCATGTTTTTATAAATCATTTCAATCTAATGTTTTCTCTAAGATAATGTGTATTATTTTCCTGTATCTGTCATATATTTGGAGAGTGTTTCCGGTAGCGATAGCTAGTCTCCAAGTACCTGAGAAGTGGCCGGTGTATCCTTTAGACCCCGTTCACGGCTCGTTTTCTCTTCTTTCATTTGGTCTGACGACCCTGCCTATTCATACTTTTACTTTCCAGCTGGCAGAATGAATCTACTTTCCCTCTTACGCAGCTTATGTAACCCCAAATATTTCCCCTGACGCAAGCCTTATTTTGTATACAGGGTGCTCCCCTTTATATTTTTTTGTGATCATGATTTAACCTTTTTCTTTCTTTTATTATTAGAAAATTGGCTGATTTCCAGAAGGTCGCCATTAAGAAGACTTCGCTTTCTCCACGTCATCTGGCAGAGTCTAGCTCAAGATTGACCGTTTTATTATCATTATTTTCTTTTTGGTACATCCATTTTTAATATGTGTGACGTATTGACGTGCAGTAGAGGTAGGATCCGCCTTTATTTCACGGCTGTACTGATCCTTTATATAATTTCAATTTTTGTTGTTTTAATTTCATTTTAAAGTCTTTTTTTTTCTTTCGTACCAAAAAGGAATAATTTTCCTCATCAGTGAACATCTTCGTGAATACGTGTGTATGAAAATATATGTGTGTATGCGAAAAGAGACTTGCGTTTCGTCAAGCCTTTTATGGAAGTTATGACGTTCAAAGAACTTTTAATTAAGCTGCGTCTTATGAATAAGAGAAATGTGAGAACATTTTATTATGTCTTAATTTTTCATGTGTGTATCTGGTGTACATGATGTAATCTTCTTTCCTTCACCCTGTTCAAATGTATCTAATCAAAGAATGTTATTTTATATAATTTTGTTATGAAAAAGAAAAAAATTCTTTTATGCCTTTGTTATGTAAAAGAATTTTTTTGGGAGAAAGCGGTGGAATTTGAACCACTTTTCAGAATTTATTGTAATTATTATTATTATCATCATGATTATTATTATTATTATTGTCATGTGTTGTGACATCTCTATATTACGCCTCGAGAGTTTAAAAGTGCGCAGTTTGTCTGTATGTATCTCTCTGTCTAACGTTGTGCAACCCCTGGCTACATACTGCCTTGTTCTCTCGTATTGGCTAGTGTTGTTGCTACCTTGCATTTTGTTGTGCAATTCGTTCTGCCATTGGCTCTGACAATATTTGACGCGAGTTTGGGGCCACTCCCAAACTACGCATTTGATATTTCTGAGAGGCTTCTCCCCTCTCTGGGGGACAGAAGCTTGGTCAGTCTTAGACGCGCCGAGATGTAAGGCGAACGTGTGTATTCGGGCAGAGGCCCACCCTCATGGCGCAGCAGAATGTGAGTACGGCTCAATGTATTTCTATCTAACGCAATGTAATTGTTTTTGCTCAATGTTCCTTCTTTTGCTTAATTCTCTTTCCTTTTCAAGATGTTACTGTTAGTATTATAATCCTTGAACCCGATCTCCGAGACCTTGCGTAATGTCATACGGCGGAGTTCTTTTTGTTGCTTTTGTTATGTACCCTCCTCACAGTTTTATTATTTTGGTTAATACCCGTAAGATTCGAAAGTATTGCGTTTCTGCGTCTTGGCTTAAATATATTTCCTGTCGGGCCTTAGTGCTCGTCTTTTTCGTCGGTGTCTCTTTGTACCACAAATGTTTCATTTGATTGGTAGCAATTGGACCTTTGTTTGTGGACAGTATGTGTGAGGTAACGGGACTGATGTCCAACGTCCCACTAATACGTGTCCCTTTTGTTTATAGAATATATGTGACGGTGGTTAACTGGGATTTCTCCAGCTCCGATGTCATATTATTCTTTTTTTTATATGTTGCGTTGGTGCGGCATTATGTAGGGAGTATAAGCCTATTTTTTATAGCGTGCTTTCGATTTTTACCGGTCTCTTTCGTCCCAAGTCAATTGTAATGTAATGTATCTCCGTATATCTCTTTTTCCTTTTGTTTTGTTCTTTCTCTTTCGATTTCCGCCGTATTACATAACTTAATGATATCCCCCCTTTTCTTCCCCTTCTTCCTACCTCCGTGAAATCTCTCTTCCCTTTGTTTTACTCCCCTCACTCCTCCCCCATCCCTCAGGTATGTTTACAATAACATCATAAAAAAACTTCGCGTCTCGTTAATATTCGATTTTTGAATTTTTGCAAGTTTGGCGTTTCTCTCTGGCTTTCGTAAGTTTCATTTTATTTTCTTTCATCTTCGTATCGTTTCGTTAGATTCACATTGTTGAGCTGTTACTCAGGTTCTGTTCTGTCGTTTTTTTTTAGTTTTTAAGTCTTTATTCTTGGTTTTGGGTTTCTTTTGTATTATTGAGCTAGTATTAGCTTGCCTTTTTTCTTTGTTTTAAATAATTTGTTTATTTCGTGTACACGCTCTTTCTTTTATCCTCAATACATTTTTATATTTTAAGTAATATAGCTCCCTTGTCTTTTCATTTCTTATATTTAAGTTCCCCTTCCTTATCCTTATCCTTATCTCGATTTCGTCAATCTTGTCTTTGTGACGTAACAAAGGCACGATTAACACGCCTCTGGGATTTGTTTAATTAATTTTATGGGAATCTCATTTTTGCACTTTTGATTGTTGCATTAAGCAATTATTTGTTTGCATTTGGTTTTTTGGAAATCATCTTTTGCTCGCTCCGAAAACCTTGGGCCCAGCACCGGGTCGAGCAAGACGTCTTTTCCCCCATCCATTTGCGACCTTGTTGATTTTATCTTCCTCTGCTACTCACGCGCATTATTATTATTATTATTAATAGACCTTGATCGGCGCAAATCACAGAACACACACACTAATACAGCCATCACAATTAGCACCGGTTATCAGACAAATTCTACACACACCCTAAGTACACGGAGCTACAAGACCGCGTTGTCGCAGCCCCTAGACTAAGATAAGAAATCAACCAACCAAAGTTGCTATATTGGCAACTGTGAGGCACACGGTTGCTACAGTGGCGTACCGACGGGGGGGGTTCAGGGTTTAACCACCCCCCCCCCCCCCCCCCCATGCTACCTCTATTGAGGCTTCTTAAGCTGCGGTTTCCTCCAGTAGCGGTACCGCTTTCTAGCGGCTGTAATGTGACGGCGAATGGCGTCATAAAAACGTTCCGCATAGAAACAAAGGCGAGTGGTTTTCTAGGGAACGTTGACTACCACCGTCACATACAGTTGCGGTGGCGTAATTCATATGACGGTGGTGAGTACGGTAGCAAATGGTTCGTCACCGTTTTTGTACGGTGTACGGTGAGTGCTGTAAGTAGTGAATTATATACAATGACTTATAAGATGATATATTGGCGTAAAGAATGAAGAGGCATTGTATAATGTGAAGAGTAACCTTAAAAATACATCAGTTTCTGTTTAGGAGATATTGATCTTTTGTTTCTGTTGTACGGCACTGAAGTTATGGCATCCTTTATGTAATTCAGAATATAATCAAATAACACTGGTGTCAACCGAAAATATTCTCTGAATTTATCTTCATTGCAGTGCAGATGACGACGCACTAAATTCCATATGCACCTTGTGTAGGACGCCTATTAAAAATGTCATTTCCCCCGAACGTTCCCTATCGTCTTCGGATGACTCTTCTTCTTCTTCCAAAAATATTACGAGCGCCATGTCACGATCATCCATTTCTTACTTAACTTTATGACAACATGCCGTCACGACACACACCGATAATTAGCTCTAGCTTTACACCATTGTTCACCGTCAAGACGGTTCCCAGTTTCTAGACGTTATTCGAAGTCACATTACGGCCGCTAGGAAGCGGTACCGCTACTGGAGGAAACCGCAGCTTTACTCCTGTATGTATTTTAAATGTGAACCCGTTCCTCACTTGATAAATGTCCTGCACTCTACTCCTCCTTCAGTGTTGGAGGTAGCCATGGATCAGTTTTGCAAGTCAAGTGTGCGATCGGTAACCTTGTTCACGTCACTTCGGGTTGCTTTTATTGTGTGTCCATTTCGTTGAAGATAATTCTGTACATGAGGAGTTTCTGCAATTTATTCCAATTAATGATACAGATAAAGCCATCAAGATAGGCTGATTTTGAGAGTCAATAGTAAAGGCAGTTGGAACACGGAGAGCAAAACATTATTTTTCTCTCACATAATATAATTATTTTAAGCAACCACGTAACTATGGTCATAATGATACCACTGCATTGTTTCACTTTTAATATTTAGTTACTGTTTTCCATATTTTCATTTTTTTTTCATTTTTTCATTGTGTCGAAAAAAAATAAGGCCTAAAATAGTTTTCATGCAAAGAGAACGGTTATTTAATTAGTGTTTTTATGAATATTAATCGAAATGTCATTTTAATTATAATGTTAAATGTTGTTTTAAGGGTCGGAACAGAAAGGTCATCCGTCCCTTTAATAATGTGCACAATTAAACAATCATATTAATGAAACCCCCCAGAAGGAAATCCTGCGTACGCTACTGGGTTGCTACCTGGTTCATGTTGACGTGAGCTGTGCGAGAGAGCGGATATTTTGAGTAATCTCTGCCGACTCGTTGGCATGTAGAGTGTAACGTGTCGCAAAAACACTTCCCTGGACTTTCTGCCGGAAGTGGTAACCTGTGTCCGTGATAGGACGGTGTACAATGTGTTAAAGTGCATCGCCTGAAGTGATTCATATTTCTCGTTGTGTCTAGGGCTCGTCTTTGCGATGTCCCCAAACGTTTAAAACCGTCACATAGAAAGAGTTACCTATTCCATTAGGTACCATATTGTGATTTCCGTAAAAGCAAGTAGTTCCGTGAAGAACTATACAGCCTATTTTCATATAATCTACTTATGTTAATTGCCTCTATCAACATACAAAATTTCAGTTTGATTTCTGTAATAGATTCGTAGATATTGAGAACCATCTAAATATTTCGGATGGACGCCATGTTGGATTTTTATATATGCAGGCCTTAGAGTTATGTAGGCTACTATTACATGAAGATTATTGTGCATGTGTATTATATAGACTAATATAATAATACTGTACTTATTCAGACTTCAATCGCATGATTAGGACACAAGAAATAAAACCGAGATTTTAAAATTTCGTTAAGCCCCTACCTTGTGATTTAAAAAAATAATTTCAATGCATTAGATGCCAGTGGATAAAAATGTATGAACGCATATAGGCCTAAAGTATCAAGTTTCACTGCGCTCGGACGGTTATCGAGAGAAACGTGCATTTGAATATTTAAATTTCGCGTCACCGCCATGTTGGATTTGTGCTCACCAGGTTATTGAATGTTCCATAGGTGAACTTGTGTTTATAGCCTTTATTAACATACAAAATTTCAGTTTGATTGCTGTCATAGATTAATAGATATTGAGAATTGTCTAAATAATTCGGATGGTCACCATGTTGGATTTTAATATATGTAGGCCATACAGTTATGTACTATTAGATGATGATTATTGCGTACGTTCATTATTCAAACGTTGATTTCGATCGCATGATTAGAACACAAGAAATAAAAACTAAATTTTAAAATTTCACGCAGCCTCCATCTTGAGGTTATGTAAACAATTGAACTAAATTGGAGTCAGTGCATTGCAATTTGTATAGTCATTTGCTGTACCAAGTTTCACTGCGTTAGGATGGTTTAATAGCGAGAAAAGTCTATTTAAATGTTTCAACTTCACTTGACCGCCATGTTCGTTTTGTAGTTAACAGGTTTTTGAAAGTCACATAGGTGAACATCTAGTAGTGCCCTTTATCACCGTAAAAATTTTCAGGGTGATGTGAGTAATAGTTTTGGAGATATAGGATGCCGGTGAAATATTTCGCACAGTCGCCATGTTGGATTGGTGAGACGTAATGAAATTTGAAGGGCACGGTCAGGGTGATCCAAAATAGTACTATGACCTTACCAAGTTTCATTGAAATCGCTCCGTGCGTTTAGACGTTATTAGGGGGGACACACATATGGACGCGCACACACACGGACAGAAAGTGATCTCATATGCTAAACAAGATGTTCAATAAAGAACATATAGCCTACTTTCTCCTAAATGCATGGGTATTGTTATAATTCTTTGTCCTCTTCAAGGAGTATGATTGAATGTTGGTTGTAGTAGCTTGTTGAAATACAACGTGCTATAAGGATATTAAACATGAATATGAGGTGCCCTTTGCTAGAGCTATCTCTGTACCAAATTTCGTTCCATTCGGTTTCACCGTGTTTGACTTAATAGGGGGAATCGATTCTGACACAAAGATGGCCGCCATCCGCAAACCATTAGGCGAGAGACCTATTAGATTGGTCAAAGGATGCTCCTCCATAAAGGTATGTAGTTGCAAAATTTGGTAGAGATCGGATGATTAGGTTAATCGTAATTTGATTTAAGCTTTGAACAGTCGTGTGGCCGCCATTACGTTTCAGTCAAGATGGCGGCGATATAAAACATGACACTGAGGTGCCCTTTGCTAGTGCTACCTCTGTACCAAATTTCGTTCCATTCGGTTCCACCGTGTTCGAATTAATAGGGGGAATCAATTTTGACATAAAGATGGCCGCCATCCGCAATCTATTAGGCGAATGACCAATTAGATTGGTCAAAGGATGCTCCCTCCATAAAGGTATGTAGTTGCAAAATTTGGTAGAGATCGGATGGTTATGTTAGTCGTAATTTAACTTAAGCTTTGAACATTTGTGTGGCCGCCATTACGTTTCTGTCAATATGGCGGCGATATAAAGCATGACACTGAGATGCCCTTTGCTAGTGCTACCTCTGTACCAAATTTCGTTCCATTCGGTTTCACCGTGTTTGAATTAATAGGGGGAATTGATTTTCACACAAAGATGGCCGCTATCCGCAAACTATTAGGCTAATGACCTATTCATTTGGTCAAAGGATGCTTCCTCTATAAGGGTATGTTGTTGCAAAATTTGGTAGAGATCGGATGATTAGGTTAATCGTAATTTGATTTAAGCTTTGAACATTTGTGTGGCCGCCATTACGTTTCCGTCAAGATGGCGGCGATATAAAACATGACACTGAGGTGCCTTTTGTTAGTACTACCTCTGTACCAAATTTCGTTCCATTCGGTTGCACCGTGTTCGAATTAATAGGGGGAATCGATTTTCACACAAAGATGGCCGCCATCCGCAAACTGTTACGCTGATGACCTATTAGTTTGGTCAAAGGATGCTCCCCCTATAAAGGTATGTTGTTGCAAAATTTGGTAGAGATCGGATGATTAGGTTAGTCGTAATTTGATTTAAGCTTTGAACATTTGTGTGGCCGCCATTACGTTTCCGTCAAGATGGCGGCGATATAAAACTTGACACTGAGGTGTCCTTTGCTAGTGCTACCTTTGTACCAAATTTCGTTCAATTCGCATTCACCGTGTTCGAATTGATAGGGGGGGGACAGACATTCAGAGTACACACACTCACACACACACAGACACACACACACACACACACAGACACACACACACACATACACACACACACACAGACTCACACACACACATACACACACACAGACAGACACACTTTTTTCGCCCTGTGTTGATCTCATAAGTCTACTTTCATTTTTTGCAAAAATCGAAAGTAGGCTAAAAACGACATATTTTCGCGTTTACATCCCCCAGACCACAAACTAATTGTCATTTCAAACTCTTTGGATCTGATGATGCTCGCTTGACGAGCGAAACTTGTCATCTCTTAGTGTCGTCTTCTTCTTCTTTTTCTTCAATAGTCCGTAATAAGTCATCACATGTAATTTATTTCAGGTCATGTTTTACATATTCCAGTAATTGGAATGATCTTGTGTTGACCGATTGAAAGCTACAATATTGACAGTGTTGACAACTCTCCACCGTAGCCACTGAGAGCATGGAGCGAGACTGAACAGAACTGTGTACAACTGTGCAACACTGGACACCTGACACGCGAGCAGGCCGCCAGGACCGTACTTTGGTGTCGACGTGGAGTAATAGAGGAAGCATGCATTGGTCAAGAACCGTCAGCTATTGGACAGCTATTGGACAATGGTTATTGTCGGTGCGTGCTAATGCCGCTCGTTACCGAGGAAATTGAGGCAACAGTACCAGCCCTCACGTCAGGAATCACCGGGAATTGAACTCGCGGCCTCGTGGAGAGAGACCGGAGCGCTACCCGGACACCAAGGTGCCGGCTTCACCCGCAGTATTTGCAGGGTGTCAGGGAATGTTCTCCGCAGTTCCTAGGCACTGCTAAGTTAGGTGAGAGCCGGAGTTAAGTTGGCAGCACGGTTGCTGCTGACAGCGCGGCTTGTATCAAAACAAAACAAACAGCAAACAGTCCACTTAGAGATTCCCGTTTCTTGAGCTAATTTGCGTATTGATTTACTTGGACTTCGCAGCATTATATCGGAAATGTCATCAAGTTTTTCGTCTGTTAACAGCGTAGGCCTGCCTGTTCCTGGTACATCGTGAACTGAGCCGAAATTTACTTATCAAATCCCGAACGGTATCACTGTTAGGACACTTTGAATTAGGAAACCGCGCCTGAAATTTTAGTTTTACATTTTCTGTAAACTGATCGCTTTCACATAAAACGTATTCCTCCAAAAACGCTCTCTCTTCAGTAGTAAACATTACCGCCTGTATCCTGTTGCACTATTCCAATAATCTAAACGCTCCCTTACTGCATTCACACTGACGCTTTCCACAGCACAGCTCACTCGTGTGTTCTGGTATCCTGTCGACCTTGGAGAAGACAAGCTAGTACCTGGCTGTAGGCGAGTGAGCGAAAGGTCTGCCAACTTAACTCCGGCTCTCACCTAACATAGAAGTGCCTAGGCACTGCGGAGAACATTCCCTGACGCACTGTAGTTCTTGGCAATTTCCTAGTTGACCCTTTATGGGATAGTGATCTCTATATTAGCCACCTGTCATAAGGACAGTTGATGCTTTCAAAGATGCTGATAGTTGAATCTTTCAGCCAAATTTCGGAGAATTTTCATACCGAAGTGCTAGTATTTCTAAAATCAAATAGTATATACGTATCTACTTGACGTAATGTCATCATCATCATCCAAGTCCCACTCCAGTCACCCGGGTGTGGTTTACAAGCCTCCTCCACTCCTTTCCGTCCTTCCATTTGTCCTGTTCCATCACTTCTGCCACATCCAATCCAGCTTCTCCAATGTCCTTCAAAATTTGGTCCAACCACCTTCTTCTCGGTCTTCCAACTGGTCTCTTTCCCTTGACTTCTCTTTCTAATTCCGTTCTTGCTACTCTTTCTTTACCCATTCTTTTTACATGTCCGAACCAACGTAACCTTGCTTTCTGTATCTTCTGATTTAACGGTTCCATATTTAACTCTTCTCTGATTATAATATTTTGAATTCTATCTCTTCTTGTCTTTTTAGCTGAAGTTCTTAAAAATTTCATTTCTACTGCTTGTATCTAACTAGTTTGCCTTTTATTCGTTACCAGTGTTTCCAGTCCATATGTTACAATTGGTATGAAATACTGTTTATATAATATTAATTTCGTTCTCTTGGGTACTTTGTCATCCCATAAAAGTTCTCTGACTTGATTAAATGTTCTACCTTTACTTACGTAATGTCCTGGATAAAATTTAATAAAATTAAAACAAAAATCATAAACAAAGTGTAAAAATAAAATATAGGTTAAATATAGGAATAAAATCAAAAAAATAAAATTACAACAATAAAATAAATATAACAAATAAAGCAATAAACATAACTATAAAACATATGAAAATCAATTGTAAAAATCAATTCGAAATTAATTAATTAATTAATTACCGTAAATAAAAATATGAAAATTAAATCTATAAAAACGTAAATTAAAAATAAATATATAAACATTAAAATTAAAGAAGCAAAAAATAACATAAATAATAATAAGAATAATATTTAAAATAAATTAAAATGTAAAAACACAATAGTTTTGGCCTATAAAGGGTTTATGTGCCGCTCGCCTTTGAAATCTAGCTGGGCGGATATGTTAATATTCCATGGCTGTCTGAAGCGAAGGCTTTCCCAGCGCGAGGCACAGCGTTGTCAACTTTCCAGCGTAGCCACTGAGAGCAAGCAGCGAGACTGGACAGAAATACGTGCAGATGTGCAACACTGGACACCTGATACAGGCGAGACGTTTGCTTTAGACGAGCGAAAAATTATAATGAAAGCCTGGAGGCGAGTTACTACAGTACCTGTGTTGTTGTCACCTGCCCCATGCAGTCAGATGATGGACAAAACTATCTCATGCTACTGCTGAAGTATAGTTTCTTTTCTTTCTTCGGTGTATCCCAATTAATGGGGTTGCCGGAATACAACCAGGCTCATTTTTTGCTTTGGCCGGGGATTCGTGACCACGTGATTTTTCAGGTGAAAATTTCACCACGCTGTCACCGTGATTCAAACTCCGACCGTCCGCGTGAAAGACGAGCAGCTTAGTCAATGCGCCATCGCACTTCCCTGCTGAAGTGCAGTTATTGTGAAATATAATGGCGTTCTGTTCGTAACGTGTACTTCCGCGTCACACAATACTTCGACGTGGACTGTACTGTTCTGAATGGAGGTGTCGTCACGTGCTCAAAACTGGGATTCCATTACATCAGACCGGTCGCGGTGGTGACAACTATAAAGCGAGAGGGCAAGTTAGCCACTGTCTACAGGCTCACCCTCAAGCTTCAAGGGCAATCGTCTAAAACAAACGTCCGGCTTGTACCTGCGTGCAGTCAAGCTCGCTGCCAGGACGGGACTTTGGAGTCCACGTGGAGTGATCAGGGGCGTATATACAATTTTTTTCGGGGGTGGGGGGATGGTTATCCTGGAAAATAATTCTGAGTATTCTCATGGGATTGCCATCGCAAAATAGGCCTACCCAGAAATATCAACCAATATCTTAGAGCATATAACTTTGTGTATTTATTTTAGATAAGATTCAAAGTTTATATTGCCTACAATTACTGGAAATACAAAAAAAAAGTTGTAAAATACAACACAACACACAAATAATTGTTTTTATGTTCGACCCTCACTATTATGTGTCAGGAAACTGTATCATAATGATGGTCATTATAACACTGTTTTCCATTATGATACAGTTTCTCCAGCCAATCAGAGCTCGTTCATTGACCAATTAGGTAACGATACCTTCACGCGTGCGCTCAAAATCCAACATGTCGGACATAAACACAACATCGAACTATAATAAATTACCGACATGGAATACGCACCATCCATATGTTCGCGTAAATAAACTGGCGAATATGAGACAAGAAATAGCACTGTACCTTAAAATCACCATCACTAATTTCTACACAGCGCATTGTCTTCAAATGACACCGGTGAAAATATTACTGAGGGACGGCAGATGTAAACATATGGCCTGCATATGGCATTACAAGCACACAGAGCGCATGCGTCGGTCGTTCAAAAATCTTGAAAGACAGAGATATAACACACAACGCTCGCTCTGCGATCAGAAAATTCAAGTAGCTGACTCTCAACAGATATTTATGAATATTTATGTTAAAACATATAATAAAGTTATAATTATCGTCGAACATAAACAGTCGTATGCAACTCGCCTATAATGGTAATTAAGACACTCGTATGGAAATTATAAAACTCGCATACGCTCGTTTTATAAAAATACTCGTGTCTTAATTATAGCCATTATAGGCTCGTTGCAAAATGTACTAATACTTAATTAATTTTCTATTATGATCTATGGCAGTGGTTCCCAACCTTTGTCAGCTGACGCCCCCCTTTTCAGATACGGGAGATCATCGCGCCCCCCTCCTCCCCCTCCCCTCCACCCCCACCCCTTAATAACACTACATATTGGAATAGGCCTATCTGTTGTTGTTGTTTGAGTCTTCAGTCTTTTGACTGGTTTGATGCAGCCCTCCATGCCTCCCTGTCCTGAGCTAATCGTTTCATCTCTACATAGCTACCACACCCTACATCCGAGGCAATCTGTTTAACATATTCTAACCTTGGTCTACCCCTACAGTTCTTGTCCTCGACCCTTCCTTCCATAACTAAGCTTGCTATTCCTGGATGTCTTAGTATGTGTCCTACCAACCTATCTCTTCTCTTCATTAGCAGTCGCCAGAAACATCTCTCCACTCCCACTCGTCTTAATACCTCTTTGTTTGTAACCCTATCTACCCATTTGATCTTCATCATTCTCCTGTAACACCACATTTCAAATGCTTCAATTCTCCTCTTTTCTGCTACACCAATAGTCCAAATTTCACTTCCATAGAGCGCCACGCTCCAGACAAAGGCTTTCAAAAATGACTTCCTAATACCTAAATCTATATTCGATGTCAGCAGATTCCTTTTTTGTAGAAATGCTTTCTTTGCCTGAGCCAACCTACTTTTTATATCCTCTTTGCTTCGTCCATCACTGGTTATTCTGCTTCCTAAGTAACAGAAGTCTCCTACTTCCTTCAGCTTTTCACCTGCCAATTTGATCTCCATAGAGGTTTCTGATTTATTTCGGCTGCATTCCAGTATTTTTGTTTTACATTTATTAATTTTCATCATGAATTCTTTCCGTAAGACGGAGTCCATACCATTCAAAAACTCATTCAAATCCTCAGGCTTATCGGCCAAGATGACGATGTCATCAGCTAATCTCAGAGTTGAAATTATTTCTCCTTGAATCTTCACTCCCACTTTACATTTTTCTCTAATTTCCTACATTGCTTGTTCAATGTAAAGATTGAAAAGTATGGGTGATAAGTTGCAGCCTTGCCTTACACCTTTCTGAATACCAGCTTCTCTCTCATGTCCTTCAACTCGAATGACTGCTGTCTGGTTTCTGTACAGATTGTATATCACCCTCCTATCCCTGTACTTTATTCCAATAGATTTCAAAATGTCAAACAATTTAGTCCAATCAACGTTATCAAAAGCCTTTTCTAAGTCTACAAAAGCCATGAACGTTCTCTTATCTTTCCTTATTCTACCTTCCAAAATCAGCCTAAGACTTAGTGCAGCTTCCCTTGTTCCTACATATCTCCTGAAACCAAACTGGTCTTCACCCAACTCCGCTTCTATCTGGCTTTCAATCCTCTTGTAAATTATTCTAGACAGGATCTTTGAAGCATGAGTAATCAAGCTGATTGTACGGTAATCTTCACATCTGTCAGCTCCCACTTTCTTTGGTATAGGGATGATTACATTCTTCTTGAAATCAGGGGATACCTTACCTGTCTCATAAATCCTACACACCAAGTGAAATAACCTGATCAGACCTTCATCTCCTATGCAGCGTAGCAACTCAATCGGTATATCATCTAAGCCTGGTGCTTTGTTCCTGCCTAAGTCCTCTAATGCTCTGTCAAATTCTGATCTCAATATTAAATCTCCTTTTGCATCCTCATCAATTTCCTCCTCCCTTTCCATTACATGATTCTCTATCTCCTTTCCCTTATACAAGCACTCTATGTAAGCTTTCCATCTCTCAACCTTTTCTTCCCTATCTGTTAGAGGCTTTCCATTTGTGTCCCTAATATTACAGCACTTAGTCTTCTTTACCCCAAAAGTATTCTTAATCCTTCGATAAGCTGTGTCTACTTTTCCTAATTTCAGACACTTTTCTATACCTGCACATTTCTCTTTCAACCATTCTTCTTTCGCTTCCTTGCACTTCTTGTTAACCTCATTTCTCAGACGTCTGTATTCTGCTTTCTCCTCTTCATCTCTTAGATTCTTGTGTCTCCGCCTTTCATCCATCAATTCTAGTATATCCTGAGTGATCCACGGTTTTCTACCTATTCTTTCTTTCCTACCAATGTTTTCTTCTGCGGATTTTGTTATTTCATTCTTCAAAAGTGCCCATTCGTCTGGAATTGAAGTTTGTTTAGGGTTTTTCATTAGTCCTTCCTTTATACTCTTCTTGAATCTTTCGTTTACATCCTTCTCTTTCAGTCTGTCTATTGCCCACCTTTTTGGCTTTTGACTTTTCTTCAGTTTCTTCAACTTTAATCTGCATTTCATTACAACCAGATTGTGGTCAGAGTTTATGTCAGCACCAGGATATGTTTTACAATCCAAAATCTGGTTTCGAAACCTCTGCTTGACCATAATGAAGTCGATTTGGTAACGCCCTGTATCTCCTGGTCTCATCCATGTGTATATTCTTCTATTGTGGTTATTGAATAAGGTGTTAGCTATGACCAACTCATGCTCGGTGCAGAATTCTACCAGCCTGCTTCCTCGATCATTCCTTTCAACTAATCCGAAATCTCCTACTATCTTCCCTTCTCTCCCTTTTCCTACCACAGCATTCCAATCTCCCATTACTATAACATTTTCATCACCCTTGATATACCTCAGAATTTCGTCTATTTCTTCGTAGACCTTTTCAACATCCTCATCATCAGCTTGACTGGTAGGCATATAGACTTGTACCACTGTGGTGCAGGTAGGTTTAGTATTGATTTTTTGCTACAATAATCCGTTCACTATATTGCTCATAATATTCCACCCGCTGTCCAAGTTTCCTACTCAATATGAGGCCAACCCCTGCTTGGCCATTGGTTGATTTAGTGCTAATGACCCTATAGTCTCCTGACCAAAAGTCCTGTTCTTCCTGCCAGCGCATTTCACTAATCCCAACCAAATCCAACCCCAACCTATCCATTTCCCTTTCTAAGTTTTCTAACCTTCCACTTCCTAGCAGACTTCTAACATTCCACGCTCCGATCCATAGAATGTCAGATTTCCTCTTTGTCACTTCTATGATGTTAACCCCCTCTCGAGTAGTCCCCACCCGGAGATCCGAACGGGGGACTAGTTTACCTCCGGATTGAAATTTTACAAGGGAGGAGGCCATCATCACATGTATTTATGCATAGAGAGGTGCATATCCTCGGGAATAGCATACGGCTGTAGTTTCCCGTTGCTTTCAGCCGTGCAGCAGGACGCAGTGTAGCCATTATTTGGCTTATATTATCAATATCTTAACCGTCTATAAGACTAGTAAAGAATTGATTTATTCTGAAAGGCTGCTACTCCCTTTCAGAATAAGTAAAGAGCAATTCTACTAACAAAAATACTAACCTTCTACCGTACTAACAATTAAATACCAAAATTCTACTAAAGAAAAAAATACTAAAGTTCCACCAACAACAAATACTACCACTAAAACAGTCTGTCACCAGGCACACTCACATGCACCCTCACACATCACAGTCTACTGAAACAATGAACTATAACTAATAAACAATGCAACTGCTACCAGACACACTCACACACCACAGTCTAATAGAACAATGACATATCTAATAGACAAACTAACTACCTACTTACAACTAAAACTAACTACATACTACCTGTACTGTTATTTGAATTGACAATATTTACAAAATGCAATTTAGTTAGAAAATACTTACAAAATGTAATTTAGATTCAAAATAGTCACAAAATGCAAATGAGAATAAAAATACTTACAAAATACCCACACTACACAATATTGGATTTACTAAATCAGAAATCTTCGCGGGAGTGGAAACAACATTTCTCCAAATTTCATTGCAATCGCATGAATGGTAAATGAACGCATACGAAACTTATTTTAAACGATTCGCGTGCCGTCGCTCATTTCTTGAATCTACTTGTGCGATACCTATTGTAAAGTGGATTTACTCAGCCAGAAACCTTCCCTGAAGTGTACACAACATCTCACCAAAGTTTCATCGCTATCGGACGAATGGTATAACCCAAGTATCATCGCTATCGGACGAATGGTATATAAATGCATACGGGACTTTGTTGAAACGCTTCGCGCGTCTTCACTCGTTTGTTGTGCGCTACCTATTGTCAATAATAATTGAATAATTGAATAATTCCTTTTAATTGATTATTTACGAAAATAATGCTTTTAGCATTGTCTTCATTTCACTATGGACGCCATCTTGGACACTACGTCATACGTCATGTGACACCCGAAAAACGAACATCTGAGTATGTTACCAACATGTCCAATACAAAATTCACCATATGACACGTAAAGTTTGACATTGTTACACATTTCCACTAAGTTAAGCACTGTCTTGCGGAAAATTACTGCTAGTACCACAAGCAAGGGGGTCTGGGGCGTAAGCACCAGGTTAGGTTTGTTTTTGTGTGTATCTATTACATACTAAATTAATTTTAGCACAATACAAAGAACACACTTTTACAACAAATCCTTAAATTAGTCAACAAATATCGTTGAGAGGGTTGACACTGTTTTCTCTTGGTAAGATTCGGTACGTTTGGTTTGATATTTGACAGAACAGCGGTGATCAGTTGCAACATCAAGCCGACAGCGCTGCTTTCTTTCTATGACACTCAGCGTCGAAAATCCTGACACAAATATGTCTTTGAAAATGGGACAATGACACGCAATGCAAATTTGGCTATTACAGGATACACTGCAAGACAGTTTACCCAAAGTCACCCAGTCCTAATATTTTAGAATCATCTTGTAGCTTTGATTGACACTTCAAATCTATGGCTTCTTCTTGAAACTGTGCTGGCAGTGCTTCAATGTCGATGGCAAACGAATTTCTTGTTAATATCCAGGACCATCCTCCCGACGAGATATCGGGAAAGTAGAAGTTGAATTCTTGTGCCAGGGAATCCAAATGTGACTGAATTTGCACCGAAGTTTATTACGTTCGCGTTCATTTTCCGGCAAAATTTCATTAAGGCGGTGAAAGGATGAGAAGTTGTTCAACTGAAGCCGGCGTTTCCATAACTGTATGTTTTCCAGGAATGCATTATATTGGATTTTTTGCCCTGGAGCTTTAAGTTCAAACTGTTCAAAGCTTCAAAGAAATCTCAAAGTTATGCCAACGCGATGAAATTGGCATAATTTTGCTCCTTACAACACAGCAAATTCCTCATTTCACCTCCAACCACGCGTCTCCGCAGAGGCTTGTGCCGACAGTTGGCAATTACCAGTGTTTTTGAACGATAGACTTGGTGCGACAATCGCTTGGAGAGGTTCGAAAAATGTTTATTTTACAAAATTGTAATATTCGAGTTTAAAAAAACGTAATTCGGAAATCACTTCACGCCCCCCTTGATAAAGCCCCACGCCCCCCAGGTTGGGAACCCCTGATCTATGGAGTATGAATGCCAAATATCTAAATATTTGTTAAGTTACTAAGCAGAAAGGTAAACAGTTTTTGTTGTTGTTACAAGTTGATAATTTATTTCTCAAAAGTTCCGTACTGTGGAATTCACAGTTTTGCCTCATAAGGCTGAGTGTACCCCGTTCCTACCCTAGAATTAAAATTTCTTGGCAGAGCCGGGAAACGAATTTGCCAAGAATGCTAACCACTGCACCACGAGTTAGTGTAATTTCAATCTTAATATTGTTTATAAGTTAGCCAATAAGTTAAGATTAGGGTACCCTACAACCAAATTTACAATTATTTTATGCTCTTACCAAAGCAACACTTTGTTAATTGTTATTGGCTTTTTCGGGGGGGGGGGCTGGAGCCCCCTCAGCACCCCCCATATATACGCCCCTGGGAATGATAGAGGAAGCATTCTGTTGGTCAGTAGCGAACAATGGCTATTGTCGGCGCGTGCTATTGCATTATGTTTGGGTTGCCCCCCGTGAACCAGGAAAGTGAAGGAACCTTTTTTTTTAGCGTATGGCTGTTAGTGCCGGAAGTTTCCGAGGACATGTTCGGCTCGCTAGTTTTGTAGCTGCTTCAAGACGGACACCCAATGGGTGAGCTACAAGTACCGTTGGGGAGGGAAGTGGGAATGTAAGGACGAGGAGTTGGAAGGTAGCGGCTGTGGCCTATAGTTAGGGACCAACCCCGGCATTTGCCTGGATGGAAGATGGGAAACCACAGAAGACCATCTTCAAGGTGGCCGGCGGGGGGATTCGAACCTCCTCGCCTCCCGGGTGTGAGCGACTGCCAGCAGTCATGCCGTAACGACCACGGCTAACTCACCCGGTAGTGAAGGAACTATACACACGAGGACTGTCCTAGAGCACTGCATGCTATGTTGTCTTATAAACGAAGATTATTTGCTCTACATTCGAGTGTCAATCTTCATAAGCGCACCAGTGGCCTTGTTTGTGTCCGGCAGTGGAGTGAGTAAGTGGGAAGCTCAATTACACGTTCTACAAAACAACAACATCCTCAACAAAAATATTGCCTGAGCGCCAGGAGAAGTCAGTTGGACAAGTACCGATGCATAGCCAGTCTACTCCTGTATTCCCTGCCGAGAGGGAGTAGATGATGATGATAATTGTTGTTTTAAGGGACCTAACATCTAGGTTATCGGCCCCTAATGATCTGGGTGATAGCGAAAATGACAATGAAGTGGAAACCAGAACGAAAATTAAGTGAGACGGAAAATACTTACAAAAAGGAACTCTGATTGAAACAACTCACAAAATGTTCTTACAAAAGGGAATTTAGAACGAAAAGATTCACAAAAGGAATAGATTGAAAAATACGCACAAAATGTAGGATAGATTCAAAATACGTACAAAATGCAATGCAGAGTCGAAATACTTACAAAATGCAATTGAGGTTAAACAATCGCGAAATGCAATTTAGATCGAAAAAACTTACAAAATGCAACGTAGATAAAAAATACCGACAAAATGTAGTGAAAAAAATCGCTAAAGGGAATTTAGATACACGGGGAGCGAATTAACAAAAACAGTGCGCGAATCTTAAAGAGAAAAGGAAATATAATGAAAAGAAGACAAGAGGTCTGACCTCTCGAAGAAGGAGGGGTCAGGAAAGATGAGACAAGGGCCAATTAAGGCGGGAAAGTGAAAGACTCCCTAGGCCTCGGATACCCTAATACCGTAGGGGTCGGAAAAGAACAAGAGTTGACCAAGGGAGGTCGACAGGAAAGAAGACGGAGAGGAGCCCGGCACAAGTAAGTGGAAGCAATGCCGGACTCAACTGGGGTCCCGTGGTAGCCAACCCACGACCCACAAGATGTGAGCCCCTGGGGGACCGAGAGGGAGTGACATGGGGGGCAAATAAATAGTGGCCCGTAAGCAATGAGTTTATTGTAACTACATTTGTGTCATGTGAAAGGCTGGATATAACTTACAACCTGTCCAAGGCTTTGCAGAAGATATCTCATTTGGCCGTCTTTTAACTGTCAAGTGAAATGAGGCATCTACAATATCAACCAAAAGTTTAAGACCACCTACCATTTTCACATAAATGATTCCATGGTTTTAAATTTTTGAGAGAACGAACCTGAAATATCCCTCAATAAAAGTATGTGTGAAACGTAACATTTAGGTATAAAGAACACTAAAATATCTCAATTATTAGCCAAGTTATGATTTTAAAAGTTAAAAATGGAAACAGCCAAAAATATACAATTTTTCAAGTGAAGAAAGCTATGCAAGAAATAATAGGCCTACTCGTGTACAAAATCATTTCTCATACAAGGAATATACAGAGAGTCGAGTTTGTATGTATCGGAGACCCTCGCTCTTCCGCTCGCCCGCGTTGCGCGTCTGTCTCCCGTCAGGCACTTGGCTGTTATGCGGCGCTCGCGTGGCACTGCGTTATTGAGTATAGGAATTTGTACTTACCTAGTTCACAGCTGGTGCTGAAAATGTTCGCCATTCACTGCTACACATCGCTGGCACCTTTTTATGAAACTGGCATTTACTCTCTGAAATTCCTCAGCACCGATTGACTGTATTTCAGCTGTAATATAGCCTTTAAGCTCATTTATAGTGTGAGGGTTTCTCGCATACACACTATTTTAAGCGTCCCCCACAAATAAAAGTCACATGGTGATAAGTCTGGGCTTCGCGGGGGCCACACGTTCCGACTTATAATCCTCGTACCGAAAATGCGACGCAATTCTGTCATGGATGCTTCGTCATTGTGAGCAGTGGCAGAATCTTGTTGAAAATAAGTTGACAATCGCTCTCCGTAAGTCAGTTCGTCAAAGGAATTGGTCAAGGATCACATTGAAGTACAAATTTAAGTACAAATTCCTATACTCAATGACTCAGAGCCGCGCGAGCGACACATAACGGCAAAGTGCCTGGCGGGAGACAGGCTCGCGCCGCGGGCGAGCGGGCGAGCGAGAGTCTCCGATACATACAAACTGGACTCTCTGTATAATGTAAGTTACCAGTATCGAGAAACCCGTTTAAAGTGGATTTTTCTCACCATTTCTTATTTCTCGTTTTAGAAAAAAAAACATTGAAATGAGTGCATTTGCTTTTGTTATATTTCGTAAACGAAGCGAGCTGGCGAGGCCGGTTATGAAACAGCACGTAGTCCACACGTTGCTCGCTAGATAGCATGACAGTACGGATTCGTACCCAGGCTGTGTTTCATACAGCAGCCACTCGAGTTGAGGTGTTTGTGAGTAAGCAATTTTTTCATTAAATTGTTCTCAATATGGGCTGAAAATGTATTCCAGAAAATGAAAAGTGGCAAATTGTAGGTTTGCTAAGGTGCAGCACGAAGCCCGGCATGGAAACCCATCGAGAATGTATGGAACTACATAGGTTCTAAAGTAGCGGAGTCTCGACCAAAAAATGTCCACGATCTCAGAAATTTCACTTCAATACTGCCAGAATCTCATTTGCAGTATACCTACAAGAATAAAAGAGTGTCTGAAGGCTGCAGGTGGTACCATTGACTACCAAAATGATTAACTGAACATATGCAGTGATAATTGATTACATGTAGTTTGTAATAAGCTTTTGACAAGTGAAATGCATGTTTCATCTTTCTTACTATAAGGCATCCAACGTTTATAATGAAGCACTGTTTAGATAGGGATATTCTTCTCTCTTTCTGTTGCACGCGAGACATGTATGACGCTGTCATTTTCTAGCACTCCACTGTTGCCATATCAGTCGAAAATTTTTCCTTGTCGAAACAACAGCATATTCGGGTAGAACTATGTTTTGCCGATCTTTTTTGTCCTATATTAGAACTACGTAAACTTGATAGAAATGCTAGAAAAATTAGATATCCATATTTTAAAAATATATATAAACTGAGTCCCCTTTTTAGTAAAATCGATCTTATATCATGTTGCATTGACTTTGTGATGCCTATTTTTCATACACGTGTAGCTAAATGTGCCGTCTTGATGATGGATTATTGAAATATTTTATACTGGCAATATTACAATTTTCATGTAGGTAAAACTTCTGAATATTCTCTCATAACCGCATAGCAGCATTGAAAAAGTTCGTATGCTGCCAACTTTTCTATTTTTAAAGATAACCATGTCATGTCAGTTTGAGAGTTGTAGAGGAATGTTGGTAGAAGTTTTCTACCTGCTTACCCAGAGTGTAGGTTTAATTGTTTACACAGGCCGGGCTGTTCATTGACCGTCGATTATATGAAGTTTCGAAGGACAGCGTGGGGTGCAGCTTGCTACTCCAGCTTTATTACTGTGCCCTTCGAGCTTGTATTTCAGTAGTTCGGCTGTCTCTATCTTGAGTGTGTGTGTGCAGCAGTTCTGTTAGATTTAACGTGTTGTACTGTATTTTACGTATTTCACGTACAACATTTGATAGTTTTGTGAAAAGGAAGCGTGGTCAAGTGCTCTGAAGGAGGGGAAAACAGGTCGTAATTAATGTGTTCAGTTATTTTAAGAATCTTAAACCCAACGAAAGTATAAATCAAAAAAGGTAAGCCAATGAGGAATATTTTCTTTAATAACGTACTTCAACTTCAATTGCAGTAGAAACTTCACATATTTCCTTTGCTTGTACTTAATTTATTTTATTTTGATTGTTTTCTTTATGTTACATTCAGCATACGATATAGTTAATTTGATTTAATTTCGTTGTATGTGTTATGTTAGCCTACTATTAGCATTATTATACAGTGCTTAATTCAAGTCTTCGTCACTGCACAATCGCTGAATGTGCGGAAAGTGTACGCGAAGCGCTTTGTACTGCCTGCCCTCATGGAGTGGCAACCCTGTCGTAACGCGCCATAAGACCAATGCTTCATTCTAAACGTTGGATGCCTTATAGGTGGTCTTAAACTTTTGGTTGATACTGTATATGACAGTGCGGAAGTACTGGCAGAAACCATTCTGGCAGCTTCGGTGGCTGAGGTTCTATGCCCATGATCACGGGTTCAAACCCAGCCGAAGTCATCGGATTTTTAAGAGCGTTAAGAATCTCTCAGTATGCCTTCCTTCGGAGGGGAAGTAAAGCCGGCGGGCCCATGTCATATATTTATGGCATGTAACAGAACCTTCCACTAACTACAATTATGTGAAGCTAAATTTGTAGGTTAGATTTGATTAACGCTCTATTAACTTCGAACGTTCGTCGCCAGGTGCCGGTTGTGGCGGCATCTAGTGGCCAAGTTCACAGCTAGGTGTCGTTGACGGTAGCATTTAGTAGCAAAAGTAGTAACTACTTGAAGTTTGTCGTCTGCAGTCCTTACCTGAATTACACATAACACACACTAATACAGCCATCACAATTAACACTGGTTCAGACAGATTCTACACACACCCAAAGTACATGGGGCTTCATGACCGCGTTGTCGCAGCCCCTAAACTGAGGAACCAACCAACCAAAAATATTTTACAGTCCACTTGAGATGTTTCTGATAACAGTTGACAGTCGACGTGAATATCAGTAGCACTTTTACTCTCCATCAAGCACGAAGTTGACTGCAACTAGATTTGACAGGCATTTTTGTGCACATTAATTCTCTATCTGACCCCATCGAACGTGTGCTTCCGTCTGGTAGTTCTCTGAGTGACGTGAAAACCCAAGTCAGCTATAACAACTGATTAGAGTCAATTGCGCCATTTGCCAGCTTCCAAAGGAATCTCACATCACCCATTGTGCGCTGATTGCTCAGAGGTGGAAGACCGTACACGTAGCAATAACTCTCATACTCAGCTCTATGGTATGATCGTCAACCCCTGTAACAGAGCCATTTAACAAATCTCTTTTGCACCCGTTCTATGGCGTCAATTTTTGGGCCGAATGAGTGACTTAAATAATTTGGATAGAGTTATGTGCGGAATATAATTTAAACAATTCCTTTTTAAAAATCCCAGGATCCGGAAATTTTATGACATTTTTTAGCCTATTTTTCTCATTTTGAAAAAAATTAGGAAAACGTAGACATATGAGATAGATCCTGGAAAATGTGTCTGTCTGTCCTTCTGTGTGTCTGTCTGTCTGTCTGTCAACTCCTCAACGGCTGCACCTATCGAAACCAAATTTGGTAAGAGTAAAGATCTATACCTGAATATCTAACGGCCATATTTGAAATTGACTTCAGTGCTACCAACTGCTGAAAAATCGCAATTGAAACTTGAGCTCTATGTTGGATATCTCAGAAGTTATGCATGCGAACTATTGCAAAAGTATCACACATATAGATAATAACATTCCAGATTAATTTTCAGAAGTCCATACATGCCAGTGTTGCCAACATGGGTCTAAGCCTGCCAATAAGTCCAATTTCTAAATGCATGTAACTTCTATACTATCAATTGGATTTCAACCAAATTTCGTATGTACTACGTGTACTACAACAGATATGACTGAGCGTATTCTAAAGTACCACCAGGGCTGCCAATTGTTAATAAATGCTCTCTCTATGTTTTGACCTAATATCAATATATCAGAAAGTATGCAAGCCAACAGCTCGAAACTTTGCACACGTATAGTACCTGGCATTCTAGATTAATTTGGAGTAACTAATATACGTCAGTGATGCCAACATGGTTCTTAGCTTGCTGATAAGTCCAGCTTTTAAATACATGTAACTTGTATACTAACAAATGGATTTCATCCAAATTTAGCACTATAATAGATCGTAATATTTCAGATTAATTCTGAGCAACACCTTCATGACATTTTTTCCAACATGATTTTACGCGCACTGAAAGATCCAACTTCTAACAGCATGTATTGTCCATACTATCCATTGTACTTCAACCAAATTTTGCATGTGCATTCTGTACCTTAAGAGATGGAACTAAGAATATAATCAGAGTCACCAGGGGTGCCAACTGTAGTGCTATATTAGACTACACTATTTCAGTCATATTTAACACTAATTCAAAATGTAAGTATTATCAATTTAATTTAGAGATTATTCAGTAGTAGATAAGTCTACCGTATGAACAGTAGATTAATCATTGGCATGAAACTTAAATTTTAAGAAAAGTAGGCTCTTTAGTTTGCCACGGAACTACTTGTTTTGAAATATGTTCATCATACGAGAAAGTATTTGTGATTGTCACCCCTAGATCTGTAACTAATAATTAGGGCTCGGATCTTATTTTATTTTTTATGTAAATACATATGTTAAGCACTTTTTCTATAAATGCATAAATTCCTGCTTTTCACTTAATAGCACATAAAAAGACAAAATATTTACATTTTTTAAAATCAGTATGCTAGATCTTTCAGTTTATTGCATTTTTGTTCTGTATTACTTCAACGGGGAAGAACCTGTGAGCTATCTAATCTTAATGCACAGCGTATGTCAGCTTGCATCTGTGTTATTCTTAACTTGTCACCCCGTGCCACTCACTGTGGAAGCCGGGGATTTCCTTATCCATAGCCATATTGCACCATGTGCTCGACCTCCCCTTTCCCAGCTACCTGGAACCAGTGTCACTCACATGCAGTTCATTTCTATCACTGTGCAGTGTAAGGCAGTTCTACGATGCCTAAAGTAAAGACAAGTTATCGTCTGCAGCAGTATGTTGCAGAATTTGAAGATAATTTTCCTTCTGATGGGAGCGTTCTGTTCTGCCAACCATGTGGGAAAACAATCAAGGCTGAACAGCGATCTCAAGTTACACAACACGTCAAGGGCAAGAAACATATTGCTGCAGTTTCACGCCTTCAGAATAAGTGTTTCGCGATAATCGTCGGTCGTTTGTGATGGACAACCTGAAGATCTATCTCGTTGTGTATTGTAATTCTTCAGCAGTCAGTGAGACATAGCATAAATTGCATTCGTGAGTGCTGCATATTGTTTATATTCACATTAATAAACTAAATTATAAATAACTATTTTTACTTTTTTGTCACATATTTCAGGTATTTTTAATACATAAAAAATAAATATTTTCCAGATTTTTAGCACCTAAAAATCCGAGCCCTACTAATAATCACATGTATCAAGTGATGGTTGCAATGAACAACAAATACTCTCTCCCCAATCTCTGGCTATCCGAGATTCGGAGGGTGTTCTATTCTAGGAAAAATATAGGCACCCACTAATGAAATTTTCAACCTCCGCCTATGAATTGAACCCGACGGTTTCCGAACCCCATCGCACTGTTTCCCTCCCCTCACACTCTGTGATCTCGCCCGAAGCAGTGCAATCGTGCCGCGGTGAGGGGAGGTATGATGAGGGGAAGCGGTCGGTGTTGTGCAATGGGCATGCGCGGGAAAGCTTTCCCAGTCTAGCTTTGGCCGCCGAGGTGAACTGTGTTAGCAGGCTCTGTTCGTTCTGCAGTGTTCTTGTGTAGTGTGTGTGTGTGTTGATAACCGGTGTGGGTAACTGTTTATGATTCCCTCTTACCAGTGCCGCAGTCTCTATCTGTGTTGTGTCTTCGTGCATCTGCCATCAGTCAAACGTAAGTAATCACTGTCGTCTCGCACCCGCTCTTGGTTACAATCGATTTTGTGTGCATGTTACATTGCATGCCCTCCTTTCAGAAAGAAAACATACCGGTGCTGTATATTTAATTCTATTAGAGATGGAACTAAGACAAGGTTTATATAATATGTGTTCCTCATGACGACGACTAACGTGTTAGAATAATATATTACCATTATATCGACTTTAAAGAATTTGTTATCCATTATATTTTAAATGAAATTAAAGGGTTTATTCCAAAAATTGACTTTTTGAGATAAATAAATCATCTTCCTCTTCAAGACCAGCTCTACCTAAAGATATTATCAGTGCTTTTTTTAACATTTCAAAACTGTTTAAGAAACAATATTGGTACATTTGTATCTTGTCCCGAAAATATAACTTTCGACTTGAAAGTTCATCGATCAGCTGGCGTTAACGCGCTGTTGACAACAGCTGGAGGACATTTCGAGTAATCCTCGATTTAAATCGATCTATTGAATTAGTTTCTTTTGGTCGGCAACTCGGCACTCCGTTCTTATAAGCACGCAGGCCAGTGTTTGGAGCAGTGCTGGATTACCCATTAGGCCCGACTAGGCCCAGGCCTAGGGCCCTCAATTAATTGCCCCCCCCCCCCCCAAAAAAAAAAAAGAAAAAAAGAAAACTGCGTTCACTCATTCTGAACTTTACGAAATTCTTATTCGAGACAAGCTTGAGTCTGTTTTTCCGAACGTTGAAATTGCTTTTCGCATTTTCCTGACCCTCATGATAACGAGTTGTTCTGCGGACCGCTTGTTTTCAAAATTGAAACGGATCAAAAGTGCGCAAAGAAGTATCATGTCATAAAAACCATAACGAATAGAATAAGAAGTGATATCACTGGCCTAGTACGCCTGGTCCGCCGCAGCGCAGCGCTGGCTCCGATCTGTGATGTAAGTTAGCATTGGCGCTTACGAGACTTAAAACCTTGCGACCTGTTTTACATGTTAAAACACCGCAAGATATCCTCATAGGCGCTAATAAGTTTGACATCTCCTCTTACTTTACTGTGCCCAATAATAATTTAGTAAGTCGTCTCTTGTAACAGTTCAGTTTCGACAATAAGCGAAGACAAAGAGCAAGTTCAAAATGCAATTAGTTTTGCCAGCTATCGGTAAATTTTAAAAAAGAACGGAACAATTGACCTCGCTATCAGAAAGGATTTCTTCACATTGTTACACATTTTACATTCCCTCAACAGACTTGCAACACAGACAAAAAAAAAGCCGTACGAACGCAACTTTCAACTTTACCGTAGATTACTATAAAATTCAATAATAACCATTAATTTCAGTCCACAAACACCAAAATCAGTAAACTACCATCATTTCAGAAGAACTTAACATTAAACAGACATAGAAGGCATAGTCATGACCCCTTCATAGAGTAGGCTATTGCCTAAAACTGATCACGCCTCCTTCAGCATTACGGTACATATATGTTTTTTAACTCATTGTCTTTTTATTCTCATCCCTTTCTTCACAGAAGTAGTCTTTAATGGCATCAAGAGCATTTTTATTTACACCATACTGGACAGATACTTAGGCAAATTAGGATTATATGTGGAACAGAATAGTCTTTCAATCGCCAGTTGGTTCTTGGGAGAAGTAATACTTCCTTCCCTTCTATCACAAATTTGTCAAATTTAACAATTAAATCTTCTGAAAAGTGAGTAACACAGATGTAGGACTTTTCAGTATGTTCCCTATCCTTCCCTGATATGGCCCCTTTGCACTTTATAAAACGTTCCTAATCTTTAGGAGGTTTGAAAAACCGTCTGACCTCTTTACAGTCCCCATAGCTAGATCTGCATCCTGGAACAAAAGAGCAAGGCATCTTCACTAATCACATTAAGCACTCATGAAAATGTAAGGGCTAAACTGCTGTTTACTTACATTAAATAACAATAAAATTAACACACGAAGATAACGTCAACACACGACAAGAAATTAAATTCCATTTCGGTCAATGCTTCCTACAATAGCATTTCAGGTATTAATACTATGAAGTAATAGTGTAAGCACTTGTATATCAATAAACGTTTGCACAGAACACCACCAAAACACTCCGACCAATTAAATACTTAATAAATCGCACATAAACACACAAACATTAGTGGAAATCAACAATCTCAAATCGACTGTAGCGCTGCGTAGCGGCGAGTGCCAACCCGATCCGTATTCATTACATGCTATTGAGGGAGAAGAGATCACACTTTATATTCTATTCGTTATGTAAAAACGATTAGACATGCTAAGTTTAATGTATATTGAGTCAGAAGTTCTGCGGGAAATTGATTTTGATGGCATTGTGGACGTTTTCATTGGCCGAAAAAACTATTTGATTACATTTTACAGAAGTAAAAATAGTATGATTTGTTAAATTGTTCATCAAATCATCTGAAATGTTTTCAAATAACGATGATCGTTTCAGATGAAATGTATGTATGTATGATTTAATAAAAAGTGTATTATTCATCTTGAGAAAAAGAAAAAGAACTCTTGTATATACTTTATTAAATGTACAGGTGCTAAAAAATAAAAATTATTTGAAAAAAGTAAAGGGGTCCCAAAAATCTGAGGGACTTGGGCCTCATTTTGCCTTAATCCGGCACTGGTTTGGAGGCGAAGTAGGTTGTTATTTTGAGCGTGTGGTTAATTTTGAAGGATGAAGAAAATAACGGACTATTTAACATCCACCCGGGCATCGAATAAGCTGAAAGTTAACGATTCGAACACAAACATTGACCGGACTTTGCAAATTGCCGAAAATTGCAATTTTGTCGACTACAACTGAGAGTACCCCTTAATTCCTTTTTGGAAAAAAATGCACTGATTGTTGTCTCCAAAAAGCAGACAGGTCGGGTTATATATGGGTGTGAAATATTGGGAATTCTACAAAAGACAAATCCAATGCTGTTTCAAGATAATTAATTACATGGAATGTTTGACATTCAAAATGATTTGTACTTTGTTAGGATTTACATAATAAATAATCGTATTTTAGAATAAAAATATTTTTCATTTTTGTATTCAACCAAGATTTCGGCAAAACCCAGACTAGTCCAAAGCTTTTTTGAGGATTTCTCAACTTAAGGCCGGATGCCCTTCCTGACGCCACGTGATTTTTCAGGTGAAAATTCCACCCCGTTGTCACCGGGATTCGAACTCCGGCCGTCCGAGTGAAAGACGAGCAGCTAAACCACTGCGCCATCAAGCTCCCTGTTAGTGACACAATAGTAGGTGTAATAGCAATTTTTATTTCAATCGTCACAAATACAGTTGCACTGTTTTTTTTTTTGAATTTTTTATTTTTTTAGTTAGTCGCCTGCGTAGCGGTCAACATTGTTAGCTGCCGCCCCGGAGGTCCTGGATTCGATTCCCGGCTCTGCCACGAAATTTGAAAAGTGGTACGAGGACTGGAACGGGGTCTACTCAGCCTCGGGTGGCCCAAATGAGTAGAGGGGGTTCGATTCCCCCTCATCCATCCTCGAAGTGGTTTTCCGAGGTTTCCCACTTCGTCTTCGGGCAAATGCCGGGATGGTTCCTTCTTCAAGGCCACGGTCGCCTCCTTCCCTCTCTCTTGTCTCTCCATCCTAACCATCCATTACCTTCCCTCATGAGGCCCCTGTTCACTTTGCAGGTGAGGCCGCCTGGGCGAGGTGCCAATCCCACCTCACCAGTTGTATCCCTTCCGATTCGATGTTCCCCGTTCTAGGACACTGCCCGTAGAGGCGGTAGTGGTGAGTTCCCTCGCTGAGTCCGTGGGTTCCACCAACCTGGAGGGTAAACGACTAAAAAAAAAAAAAAGTAGTTTCTGAACAATTTATTTTTTGGAGTTGTCTGGTTTTTGGAATGAACCCTTCAATTGCATGCCCTATTTTCACAATCTTATTATATAATACGCTAAGGTGTAGCCTATGTTTCACAAAACTCAAGCTCCTGAACCAGAGGGAGTTAGAAGGTGTGGTTTGTACCAAAATCTTCCAAATCGACTCTAGTACAGGAAAAATCTTGCATTTCTTGAAAAGTGAATGGAAATGTATTTATTTGTTAATACAGTGCTTTTAAATAAATAAACAAGACGATAGCCCCTGGCAGATCCGTGTCGCGTACAGCCCGCGCAGCACTAGTGCTGGGCGGGTAGTCTGTACACACAACCCATTATGCGAGAATTATCGCACGGGTCCACTAGTTCTTAATAATACTACGCCAACAATACGAATTAAGAAACTACTGACTTATTCAATTGTTGTACATGTTTCGGCTTGACAATGAAGCTTTCTTCAGCTCATCGTTCAAGATTATTAGTTACTAGCAGTAGTGCCCGGCTTCGCCCGGTGGATTTATTTCTTTTACAGAACTGGAGCGCTCAAGGAGAAGGATCGGAATAAATGAAAGTAAATTTGAAAGCACCAACGCTTATTGTAGCTGATAACCTCAGTATACTGCACCAACACCATCGCCCTTATACAGAGGCATAGTATTGTCATGATAATAACTGTTTTAAGGGGCCTAAGAAATATTTTCGCAATAATTACTCCCCGTGACTGCAATTTATAAGCAGCTCGCAATTCTGCACCAGAACACTGGTAGGGGCGACGTGATGCAGCCCACATTGCCAGGCAACAATAGACGTCGGTAGGCTTGAAGCTGTTCGGAAGCGCTTGTTCTTCCGATTTACTGAACAAAAATCAATCTTTAAGGTTACCTGAGAGGTGTAGGCTAATGCTACATAGCCTAAGCTATTCCTCTTGAATCAGGCTATCATATACAAAAATAATTTTTCGAATCCGACTGGTAGTTCCCGAGATTAGCGCGTTTAAACACACATACAAACTCTTCAGCTTTATTATATTAGTATAGGTGACATCGTTGTGTCAAATCTATAAATTGCTGATTACAAAGAACAATAATTTGCTATAACTAAACCTTAGACATATTTATTAAAAGAAATGGATCTCCTTACTAAGAATGACCCCCCCCCAGGGGCTCACAACTTGTGGGACGTGGGTTGGCGACCACGGAACGCCAGCTGGGTTCGCATTGCTTCCACTTACTTGTGCCGGGCTCCTCTCTGTCTTCTTTCCTGTCGACCTCTCTTGGTCAACTGTTGTTCTCTTCCGACACCGACTTTATTAGGGTATCCGAGGCTTAGGAGTCTCTTCCTTTTCCGCCTTAATTGGTCCTTGTCTCATCTTTCCTGATCCCTCATTCTTTGAGGGGTCAGCCTTCGCTTTCTTTCTGCACAAGGTTCTCAAGGAGGCAGGGTGTATGTAGCCCCACCACTTATGGTGCACCCTGGATAGTGCTACATCCTCAAGAGCTCACGGCTGGTGAGTTTGGGAGTTGGCGACCCCAAGGGATTCTTGAGCTGGGTCCGTTTTTTTTTTCACTGAATTTGGGGCGGACCCTCTCCTCTTTCCCTTTCCTATATCTGCCTTTCATGGCCCACCTTCCGTCCAAGTCCCTCATCCTCATTCTTCGACGGTTGAGGGCATTTTTTTCCTCCTGTCCATTATTTCTTTTCCTTTCCTCTTTTGTTTATTCATTTCTTCTTTTAGCATGTAACTTAAGTTAGTTAAGACTGTAGTTGTAGGGTTCATAGTCTACCATCATCATTCATTATCACGATCACCCAAACCATTAGGGGTCGATAACCTAGATGTTAGGCCCCTGAAAACAACAATAACTAACTAACCTCGATCTAAATTTCCAGTGAACATTTACTCAATGACTTGTTCGTTTTTGAATAATAATGTTTTGTTTATCCGTAAATTTTGTTTATTTTTATAATTTTTATTTAATTTTTTGTTTATGTTTTATTAATTTTTGGTCTTTTTAAATTTAGATGTCGACTTCAAAATTTTAAATTCAATTCAATATTTGTATTCTTTAATCTGTGTTAAGAGGGGCAGATGACCTCGTAGTTCCGCCCCTTAAAACAACAATAACTAACTAACTAACCTCGATGTTAGGCCCCTACAAACAACAATTATCATCATCATTACAAAGAATGAATTTTCTTTAATTAAGAGTAGCTTATTAAAATGAAGTTCTAGAATGTATAAACCTAATGTTGCAGTCATGAAAAAAGCTCAAACAACAAGTTGCCAAAGTTTTGTGGTAAGGCATCATACTGGCATATTTAAACATATATCTATCATAGATATTATTTCAGTAGTATAGATCCCTCCTGTGGCGAACGAACGTGAAAAATGAGCATTTAAATGAAAGAGAATATACAGTACATTACCAGTGACGCATTGCACTCTAATTTCATGAATATCTATAATTTATTTACAAAATGGCTTTTAAAAAACTGTACGAAGTCTGCGATTTGCAGATACTGTTGCTGCAGGAAGATTCGCTCCATAATTGCTGTCCACTTCACATTTTGGCCGCTGTGACGTCTGTTTCATGTCATTTTAACATTCTGAGGTCTTTCCTTTATCATTTTGCCAGGATTTCAGAAGCAGTAATTTAAAGGAATGAGTACTCAAATCGTATAATTTAATAAATATCGAATAACCGGTGAGTGTTGCGGCTAAACTGTCAATCAATGAACTCAGCACACAAATGACATTAGCAGTGACGAATTACATTCTAATTTCATAAATATGAATGTTTTGTAAGAAGTATGCGATTTGCAAATTCTGCTGCTGTAGGAAAATACGCGACATCATTGCTGTTCAGTTCGCATTTTGGGGGGGACGCCTGAAACGTAAATAGAGTTCTATAATCATTTGGTTGAAATAAAAACATAACAACTTTTCTCCTTAAGTCTCTCATTATAACCTATTGGGGAAAGTGTGGTTTATGAACATGCGAACGGGTCCGCTAAGGTGTATGTTTCCCAAAACTCAAGCTCCTAAACCAGAGGGAGTTGGAAGGTGTGGTTTGTACCAAAATCTTCCAAATCTTCTCCGTAGTACAGGGAAAATCTCGCATTTCTTGAAAACTAAACGGAAATATATTTATTTGTTTATAAAGTGCTTTTAAACAAATAAACAAGACTATAACCCCTCGCAGAACTGTGTCGCGTACAGCCGCATAGCACCAGCGCCGGGCGGGCAGTCTGTACACATGGGGCGCACACAACCCATTGTGCAACCATCAGTAAGCTAGTGATGAATTGCTCTCTGATTTCGTATTATCGACAGTTTAAAAGTGCGTTGAAACAAATTAACATATTTATAGAAGCCCACATAACAGTAAAGCCAAGCGGGTGGTTTGTACACATGCGAGAGTTTTCGCACGGGTTGGCTAGGTTAGGTTAATTCTATTAGAAATGGAACTAAGACAAGGTTTATATAATGTGTTAATCAAGACGACGTCTGACTTGTTAGAATTATATATTTCCACATAATATCGACTGTAGATAATTTAAAACTCAGTATTTTTTCTAGGTTTGTGCCGTGTCTTGTGTGGGGTTTCGCTTAGGGCACCAAGCTGGCTCATCAGGGTCCGGGAGCGGATACCATGAGGCCGCTGATGAGCCAGCTTGGTGCCCTGGGTGAACCCCCACACAAGACACGGCACAAACCTAGAAAAAATACTGAGTTTTAATTAATGCCGTGAAAGTAGACCATCTATAGAGAATTTGTTAGACCTATCCATTATACAGGGTCTTCTAATTTGCTGGCTAAGAGATTCAAACGTACAGGTTCAGTAAACAATAAAAATAGACGTAATAGTACATTATGCAACGAGCCTATAATGGCAATAATTAAGACACGAGTATGTTTATAAAGCGAGTTTTATAATTTCTATACGAGTGTCTTAATTACCATTATAGGCGAGTTGCATACGACTGTTTATGTTCGACGATAATTATAACTTTATTACCGGTATTTGTTTTAACATAAATATTCATAAATATCTGTTGAGAGTCAGCCACTTGAATTTTGTGATCGCGGTGCGAGCGCTGGGTAAGATATCTCTGTATTTCAAGCTCTCTGACCGATCGACGCATGCGCTCTGTGTGCTTGCAATGCCATATTATGCAGGCCATATGTTTACATCTGCCGTCGCTCAGTAATATTGTCACCGGAGTCGTTTGAAGGCAATGCGCTGTGTAAGAGTTAGTGATATTAAGGTACAGTGCTATTTCTTGTCTCATATTCGCCAGTTTATTTACGCGAACATATGGACGGTGCGTATTCCATGTCGGTAATTTAAATAGAAAGATGTTGTGTTTATGTCCGACATGTTGGATTTTGAGCGCATGCGCGAAGGTATCTGAATAAAGTTGTGCATTAGGGTCCCCAGAAAAACAGGAGAGCACCAATAAGTGGACTGTAAATAAGATTAAGACATGTCTTGTACTAGAACATTTACTGCCATTACGGACTGTACACACACATACAACAACAACAACTGGAAGCCAAGCACGCCAAAGTTCTCTCGTCTCCCGTCGAGCGCTGCAGAGCGAGCAATCGAAATGGCTGTCGAGTGATCGAGACGGCTGTACTCAACATACCGGCCGCCAAGAAATACTTACTTTCTTAGCACTACAAATAACATAACAAACGAATTGCATCGAATCAATCACTGCACTATAGTCCAACATGTCTGTTTGAACAAGAAGTCTATATACAATACAATGTTACACTGAAACAAAAGAAACAAAACTGAAGTGCTATGGTACATTAATTACACTGCACTTGCTTCAGGCAGAGGACACAATTTCACAATAGGTCGTTTGAACAATCCCTTGGTAGTGCGTATGGTTGCCACACGAACCAGTCCGTCATCTCCAGGATGAACTTGATCGATCACTGCAATCTTCCAGTGCAGAGGAGGTAGGTTGTCTTCCTTCACAATGACAAGCGTCCCAGGCTTCACACTTGGGGAAGAACTGGACCATTTAGCCCTCTGCTGCAGGTGGTGTAGATACTCATTGGACCACCTGGACCAGAATATCTGAAGTTGTTGCTGCAGAATCTCCCATCTGGACAACACGCTAAGCTTCACATTACTTAGATCTGGCTGAGGTAAACTTGATAAGGCAGTGCCGATAAGGAAATGGCCAGGAGTGAGAACTTCAATATCATTAGGATCGGAGGAGAGAGGAAGGAGTGGTCTGGAGTTCAGACAAGCTTCTATTTGACAGGTTAAAGTAGTTAATTCCTCAAAGGTAGGACATAACGTACCCATAACACGTCTGAGGTGATGCTTGAAAGATTTAACACCTGCTTCCCACAGGCCTCCAAAGTGAGGTGCTCTTGGAGGTATGAAGCTCCACTCGATGCCTTCTCTGCTGGTGAAATTCTGTACCTCAGTTCTCGTTTCTTCTGAGTCGAGAAGTTCTTGAAGTTCCTTCTTGGCTCCCACGAAGTTAGTGCCATGATCACTGTAGATAGTTTGGCAACGTCCACGACGTGATACAAATCTACTCAATGCTGCCATGAAAGCTCGTGTCGTAAGGCTGCTAACAACTTCGAGATGTACAGCTTTGGTAGCTAGGCATACAAATAGTGCTACGTAACATTTATCTCTTGTCTTTGACCTGAGAGAACCAGTTTTTACAAGAAATGGCCCTGCATAGTCTATCCCACAGTTTAAAAAGGGTCGAACTAATTCAACGCGAACACGTGGTAGTTGGCCCATTAATTGAGTTGAAGATTTTGCTCTTAGTCGGAAACATGTCAAGCAATTATGAATTATCCGTCTGACTGTCGTTCTACCATTCACAATCCAGTATTTCTGCCTAAGGGAGGCCAGAAGAAGTTGACAGCCAGCATGCAAGAGACGACTGTGTTCATGTTCAAGTATCAATCTGGTGATGTGATGATGAGGTGGCAAGATCACAGGATGTTTTTGCTCATATGGCAGATTAGACCGTTCTAACCGTCCACCAACTCGTAGCAGCCCGTTGAGGTCTAAACCAGGATGTAGACTTCTCAAGTGACTCTTACAATGAACTTCTTGGTCAGATTCCAGCTGTTTGATTTCCATGTGGTATGCTAACTCCTGAGCCTGCCTAATGCATGTTGTCAGAGCATTCTGCAATTCCTTTAAAGAAAGAGGTCCAGTAGCTCGCTCTGTCTTCAATTTTGAACAATTATGTACAAATCTAAAGATGTATGCTACAACTCGTTGCAATCTCGATAAGCTAGAGAATCTTGTGACGAGTCCATCCTCGGGAGTAGTCATTAAGTAACATACAGGCTTAATCTTCTGCTCTGGTGGTTCCTGCTGCTCTGGGAGATTGTTTAATGTAGGCCAGTGTTTAGAATCTTCACCCAACCAAGCTGGTCCATTCCACCATAACTTATTATCCTTAAGATCCTTAGGATGTACACCTCGTGATATCAGATCAGCGGGGTTAAACTGTGAAGAAACGTGTCGCCAAGTAGCACCTTCTGTAATTTCCTGTATTTCAGCTACTCGGTTGGCTACAAAGGTCTTCCATCTTGATGATGGTGCCGAAAGCCATGCCAATACAATAGTAGAGTCTGTCCACAAGAATATGTTCGCAAATGTAAGATTCAAGGACTTGACTACCCTTTGCAATAATTGAGATAATAGCAATGCTCCACATAATTCCAGTCGTGGAAGAGATAATTTCTTCAATGGTGCTACCCTGGACTTGGAGCAAAGAAGTCTTACAGAAGTGGTTCCATCCTTGTTTGTGGAATGTACATACAAGCACCCTCCAAACGCAGCTTCCGATGAATCACAGAACCCATGAAGCTGTACAGTTACTGAGCGGTCACCTAGAATTCTGCGATCAATGTAGATTTCATCAATCCAAGGGAGCTGATTATAGAGTGATGTCCAAGTTGCAGCCAATTCTTCTGATAAAGGCTGGTCCCAAGATAGCCGTTCTTGCCATAACTTCTGAAGAAATATCTTGCATAAAATTACTATAGGACTGATGAGGCCTAGAGGGTCAAAAATGCTGGAAACAATGGATAGAACTAGGCGTTTCGTGAAACCATGTGGATAGGGTTTTGGCTTGAAACTGCTAATAACTTGAAACTGGTCAGCAGCTGGGTGCCATACCAATCCTAACGTTTTAACTTCACCCTTGTCCAGCTGTAGTGGTAACTGAGCCTCCCTTAGCTCCGGTGAGACATTCTCTAGAATACCTGGGTGATTGCTGCACCACTTACGTAGTGAGAATCCACCCTTCTGTAGTATGTTTATCAACTCTTGTTGCACTTGAAGAGCCTCTTCGACGGTCGCACATCCCGAGATACAATCGTCAACATAGAAATCTTCCATCAATGATTTCTGAGCTTTCGGAAAGGCATGAGCTTCCTCACTGGCCAGTTGTTGAATGCATCTAATAGCTAAGAATGGTGCACATGACATGCCATACGTAACAGTCTTCAATTGATACTCCTTGGCAGGATCTGTCAATTTCTCTCTCCATATTATCCTTTGATATCTACAGTCTTGGGGATGTACCAGAATCTGACGGTACATTTTTGCTATGTCCGCAGTGAAAGCAATGGCATGACTTCTGAATCTTAAGATAATAGAGTAGAGATCTTGCTGGATGGTTGGGCCGACGAGTAGAAGGTCATTCAATGATACTCCGTTGCTGGATGCTGCAGAACAATCAAATACTACTCTAGTCTTAGTGGTCGAGCTGCTTGCCTTAACCACGGCATGATGTGGCATATAGTAGCAACGTGCTGTGGTATCTTCAGCAATATCCATATGACCCAAATCTTCGTACTCTTGAAGAAATCGACTATATTCTTCCTTCAGTCCTTGATGTTTGGTCAACTTCCTTTCCAACTGATGAAACCTCTTTGTTGCCATCTGCTTGGAGTCTCCTAGATTTTCTGGGGTTTCTTTGAAGGGAAGACGCACTACAAATCTGCCAGAAGAGTTGCGCGAGACGTGCCGTTTGAAGTGAGCTTCACAGTCCCTTTCTTCCTTAGTTCTTGGAGTATGGTGTAGCTCTTCGATTTCCCAGAACCTCTGTAGCTGCTGTTGGATGCAGCCTGCAGATTGTACAAAGTAAGATACTACCGGCCGCCGTGGTCCATGTAGGGGCTTACTGGAATCTGTATATTTACCTGCAAGTACCCAACCTAACTCTGTTTCTTGCAGAATAGGATAATCTTTAGTCCTAGCTAGATTTCCTGCGAGCTGAATGTATGGGCATACCTCTGACCCAATTAACAAGTCTATGTGACCCGGTTCGTTGAACTTCGGATCAGCAAATGGCAGATTTTTGGGTAAGTTCCACTCCTTGCTATCAATGTATTCGCCAGGAAGATCTTCAGTAAGCTTAGGTAGAACTAAGCACTCGACTGAGGTCACGAAATCATTTATACGCGAGCCTATTTGCACCAAAACACTATGCTTGGTTTCTGACGTCGTATTCCCAATACCCTGGATCGGTTTACGATCATGAGATCTGCGCAGCCTTAATCGCTGAACACAGGATTCTGAAATAAAGCAAGATTGCGAGCCACTGTCTAAAAGGGCTCTACAAGTCTGCCAGATCCCTTGAGCATCCTTGACCTTCACCAAGGCTGTGGACAACAATATGGACTGACGTGGTTCTATCTTGAGAGTACAGTAACTACTCGCACCATGCTGCACCTGAGTCACGTTCTGATTAGGGACGTTTTCCGACTTATCTACGTTTGACAAATGCTGGGACACATCAATATGCAGTAACGTGTGATGCTTCTTCCTGCATGTTTGGCAGTTACCAGCCTTGCACTGGGCGACTCTGTGTTGAGCATGTAGACAGTTGAAACAGAGATTATTACGCTTGACAAAATCTCTACGTTCTAGAGTAGGAACTTGCTTAAAATCTCTACATCTAGCCAAAGCATGTGGAGCGTTGCAGTACACACAGTTTACAGTTGTAGTAACATACGTCTGATGAGCATGTGGTGTTGTCTTACGATTGGAGGGTTCTTTACCTTTAGTGTCTGAGCTGCTTGAAGGCTTGAGGAGGTTGCTTGAGTTCACTATGTCTAAAGCCTTGCATTTACCTTCTAAGAACTTGATAAGATCTTCAAGAGTAGGAAGAATTTCAGAGTCTACAGTATCTTCAAATTCTTTCCTAATGGACACGTGCACTTTCTCCAAAATCAACTGCGAAACCAGTAGGTCTTCCAATGGCAGTGCTAGATTTAGGGCCTTAATAGCATTTAGGTTACTCAGAGTTTGGTTAATTAGTGCCCGAAGCTCATTAACAGAATCTTGGTGAGCAACCGGCAAGTTTAATAAGTAACCTAAGTGTGCCGTAGTAATCAGTCTTATGTTATCATAACGACTGCGAATAGTTTGCAGAGCAACTTCAAAATTACTGCTAGAAACTGGGATATTAGCTATTAACTTATGAGCTTCACCTTTGAGTGTAGACAGCAAGTAGTGAAATTTTTGAATATTGTCCAACTGGTCATTATTGACAACTAGGCTATCAAAGGTGTCCATATAATGCTTGAAACCGGTCACATTACCATCATAGCTGGGAAGTTGTAGTGTCGGTAATCTAATAGCATTCCGTGTACTAGAATGTGAGTGAGGTGGAGTAATACTACCATCAGCCTTGTGATCATTATCACGATTGATCTCGATATTCATTGCAGCTTCGAGATCAAAGTATGCTGATTCAAAGGTTTCTCTTTCAGCTGCATGCTTTTCAATACCCTCAAATAGTTCTAACTGCGTTTGAGCACCTTCAAATTTATCTCTAATGTTAGGCAATTCTTTCAGTCTAACAATTACTAATTGAATTTCTGACTCACGCTGGAATTCAGTAATATACTTTGACATTCGTGTTAAACTTGATTTGGCAACGGCTCGTTGCTGTACGAGTTGCTTCCTGGTTTGTTCTTCCATTGCTGCAGACGCGTTACGAGTACAAAAGGTTCGAAAAGGGTGAAAACAAGGAAGGCTAGCTTATAGAATAATTAACTAAGAATGTGATCCTTAGTACTTGAGCATAACGGGCGCAAGGAGACAGAATAAACCAATAGGATCAAGGTTGGGAGCATAATCTAAGGTGCCAGTCTAAGAATGTTTCAACTTACTTGTTATGCAGAGATAAATCTTGGATCCGCCACTGTCATCAGGATGAGCTGAATAATACACTGTCTATGTTCTGCATGACCACACAAACTGGAGCTATAAGACCGGCAGCTGAACACGTGCCGTGGTATGTGTTGTAGGTTATGTTACGTATGTAACATGTAAAACACACGAGTTGCATTTCTAGACGTTCGTTAAGAGTTGTGTTCCAACGATTAGTGTTTTACACGTCCGAAGTATGCACGATGTCGTCTCATACTTGGAAGAATCCATTTCGCCACGAGGTGACCATGTGCTTTGTCCGCGTTCTGTTATATCGTACAGAGAACATGTCTTTCCAACGCGAATATCCGGTACGCGAGGACCATGAATAAAGTTGTGCATTAGGGTCCCCAGAAAAACAGGAGAGCACCAATAAGTGGACTGTAAATAAGATTAAGACATGTCTTGTACTAGAACATTTACTGCCATTACGGACTGTACACACACATACAACAACAACAACTGGAAGCCAAGCACGCCAAAGTTCTCTCGTCTCCCGTCGAGCGCTGCAGAGCGAGCAATCGAAATGGCTGTCGAGTGATCGAGACGGCTGTACTCAACAGTATCCGTACCTAATTGGTCAATGAATGAGCTCTGATTGGCTGGAGAAACTGTATCGTAATGGAAAAACAGTGTTATAATGACCATCATTATGATACAGTTTTCTGACACATAATGTTAACATTTCGATTTCGTCGAACATAAAGGTCGTTATTTCCGTACGGAAGCTAAATTAACCGGAGTAACCGGAAACTTCATAAGGTGATGCCGATTGTGTTTGGCAGCGGCTGGGGAACATTTTCAGCATCTACTGTAAACATGATGAGTAAAAATGCATGATACTGATTTTAATCACCGTACTCTGCCATTCATATGCGCGCGCGGTCGCCGGCAACTAAGCCGTCACCGGTGGAGCGTGTGGGCGAGAATGTCCTTGCCAAGCAAATAAGAAGACCCTACAGTAAAAATTCCAGTTTTTTCGGCATTAATTATGCACAAGTACAGTATTGCCAACCTCACCCATTCGATACTACATTACTTCCCATCCGGCATCGTCAAACGGAAGAGCGCCGCAAAGTTAATGTGAAATTGCACCAAGTTTCATTATAACCCCTAGCACTACAGCCCATGAAGGGCCTAAGCCTACCAAGCGACCGCTGCCCAGCCATTTGGCCTGCAGATATTGCGGTGAAGCGCGTTCAGCGCATCTGGTCTCATCGGCTGTTAATCTTGGTTTTCGTGACCGGGGCGCTGCCTCACTGTCAGACAGCTACTCAATTGTCCTCACGAGGCTGAGTACACCCCTGTCTAGCCCTCACTTCAGTTTCTAAAATCCCTGACGAAGCCGGGAATTGAACTCGAGGCCTCCGGGTGAGAGGCAGGCGCGCTACCCCTACACCACGGGACTGGCACCAAGTTTCATTACTGTTCTACGTACATAACAAACCTAACCTGGGGATTGCGCCTCCGAGATGGGACATGTCGGCTACTGCGTTTATATGGCGAACTCAAATAGATTTGAGTACACTTACCGTATTGAATACGGTCATGTAAACGGGACTCAGATCATATTGAGTTTCAAGGTCGATACGGTAAAATTGTGGGATCGAATCGTATCCAAACAGGCATTCAGGAACATGTAAACGCGGATCGTATTGAAAGCGATTCTGCGCGATCTTGAGTTACAATTTTAAGCTAATTTAGGCCTACTTTCATCTGTCGCCTGATTCACGATCGCTTGTTGTTACTCTCTGCCCATAGCCTTCGTTACTGTCGTGGTTGATAAGCGTTTGCACGCGTTTTTAGCGTTATTATATTTTTGTCTGTTTTACTTTTAATGTCTGGTGTATCCGTACGTAAAATGTGTCAACAGTAAAATTGAACACCGTCTTACGTTGCCGCGTAATCCGTTCCTTTTTCCATTTGTCCACAAAATTGAGTAAATTAAACACAGACTGGCTGAGTGGCGCACCGATAACTCTATCGCCTGCTTTTCCCTAGGTAGAGGGATCGAATCCTGGCGCAGTCAGGGTGCTTAGGCCTAAATGTGAGGGAGCCGTGTCAGTAGATTTACTGGCTTGTTACAAATCCCATTCGGGGCAACTTTCCGGCAGCCTGGCGTCTCTAAAAGCTTCCGTAATTAAAAGGGACGTAAAACCAATAACATTTTATCATTATTAAACTGAACATAAACTTGTTAAGAGCAAACAACATCAAAATCTTCCGCGCATCCATTTTTCATGTTTACAAACAACCCGTCAAAAAAAAAGTCGGATGATAATTACGGGTCTTTTTTTTTAGTTTAATACGAGTTAGACAACATAACTGCAGGTTGGTCACCATAAATACCATAAATTATATACCGGTATTGGAATCGATTTCAATACGAACTGAAACTGCTCATGTAAAAGGGCTTCGTACTGAAAACAGGATCGTATTCAAATCGATTTGAGTTCGCCGTGTAAACGTAGTAATGATTAGGTCGTCAATGTGTGCGCCTCAAACATGGCTGCCGTCGTTGAACAAGCAAGAAATAAAACCCTTTGTTTACGTAATATTTCCAATGCAGCAGTGATAATTGACAGTATTTCCAATTCCTAATGACTCCCAGAAAGGTATGTGAATCATATAGCCTATTTATCATATCAGGAGCTGGGAGAAGAAAGGGCAAATCTGTAATAAGATTACATATATTTGTGCGCACCGATAAACACGGCAAGCTAAGCCGGCGTTGACTGGCGCTGATCGCGGGCGCGCGTCAATAGTATGTACTTACAGTGCTGAAAATGTCCTCCCTCTCTTGTAACACACACCTGACATCTTCCGATGAAAGAATGGACAACAATCTCATCTAATTTTTGTTCTGTAAGAACACAAGGTTTTCTGTTAACTTTTTTATTATTTTCATTTAGACTTTCACGGCCCGTGTTACTATTCATAATGTTGAATTTTGGGCTTATGCCGTGTTTTATTATATTAAAATTCGACGCGTTTCGAAAGAAACCATGTCTTTCTTCGTCAGGAATAATATGAAATACGACAAATGATTGCTAAGAGAAAGCAACAAAGAACACCCAGATAATTTCAACCGCGACACCGGCTACAATCACAGTGAATCCTGGCTACCTATTATCAGAAACCCTAACATGGGGCTATAATGGCGTTCATCTTTGGGCACCTTCTATATGTTCTTTGTTGCTTTCTCTTAGCAATCATTTGTCGTATTTGAGATTATTCCTGACGAAGAAAGACATGGTTTCTTTCGAAACGCGTCGAATTGTATTATAATAAAACACGACGTATGCCCAAAATTCAACATTATGAATAACTTTCTTATTATTTTCTTGATTAGACTTTCACGGCCCGTGTTACTGTTCATAATGTTGAATTTTGGGCTTATGCCGTGTTTTATTATATTAAAATTCGACGCGTTTCGAAAGAAACCATGTCTTTCTTGATTATTTTGTTTTCTTGATTCGTGTAGCGAGTCTAATTGTACTGGCATTAGGCACAGGTCTTCCTGGAAACTTGATTCGAAATTTTCGTCTTGTTTCAGAACAAGACTTTCTGCTTTTCATATACGAATTATGGATATGCACAACGTGAATTGGTGTCTAGGCATGACCATCAATCACAGTCCCCGGAGCGGGGTATTGCGAGGTCCACTCGCTCCGCACCTGGCCAGCCTAAATGATCCCTTAGTTTGCCGCGATTACGGGGGCGCGCGATTACGGGGGCGCACAATAATAATGGCCCTGTGCAATAGTCGCCCTTTCAGCAGGCAGGAGACAGGGCGAATCAGAAATAAGATTACATACACTATTCGCCCTTTTTCGTCCCAGCTAATGGTATATCAATAATCTTCCAGGTTTTGTTCAAGTCCAGTTCTGGTCACGGGAAGAATTATTTCAACAACTTCTTAACGGCAGGCTATCAAACACATGACATCAAAGAGAAAGGAGATTGTTCTCCCCCTCAAGTGTTTGTGAGCTTTTGATGTGTTTTACAATCTGTCCAGGCCGATTAGGAGACGTCATTTGGTTATTTCCTCCTCTGGTGCGGTTGCCTGGCAACGTAACTGTGCGTGATGAGTGGGTATGAAATACAAGCATGTCTGAACTAAAGGTACAAGAGTAGCCTGAACTAATAGTTTGGTCGCGATAAGACAGACAGGGCGATCGATGTATTGTAATAACTGTCTGCCAGCAGGGTTCCCAACTCGTCAAATTAAATGTCAGTCGCCAAGTAATAGCACAAACATATCCAAAATGCTCTGCAAATATCTGTTAGTTTTACTTACATGAGTACATCTGTGTTAAAAGAAAATATTATAAGTTCCATTATTTGGCTTCGGTGGCGTAGTTGGTAGCATGCTGAACTGCTATGCCCAAGATCGTGGGTTCAAACCCGGCTGAAGTCGTCGGATTTTTAAGGGCGTTAAAATCCTTCAGTATGCCTTCCTTTGGAGGGGAAGTAATATTTTTTTAAAAATCCGGTGGGCCCATGTCATAGATTTATGGCATGTCAAAGAACCTTCCATTGACAACAATTGTCTGAAGCTAAATTTGTAGGTTAGTTTGATAATGCTTTAAGTTCCAACATTCGACACCAGGTGCCGGTTGTGGTTGTATCTAGTTGCCAAGTTCGCGCCTAGGTGTCGTTGACGGTAGCATTTGGTAGCAAAAGTAGGAACTACCTATTGTCCGTCCACCAGCTTAAGGTCCGTGGCAGGAATGCAACAAGTCAGCTGGCCTCTGCGCGAACGACAATAGTGCCAACCTACTACTGACCGGTACGATTTCACAATTGAAACTAAACGATAGTAGCAGTGAGTAACCATGGCGTGAATAACATCGGTGCTGAGTTGGCATTACCTGCAGCGGCACGTCCACTCAATCAACGCCGCTAGAATGTCTCTCCTCTCCCCGAGCTGGTGGACGGACAGTACATTGTGTTGTAACTTTGCTTTAGTATCGATAAGGTCTTATCGTCCAGCGGATGTCGATATCACTCAGGTTGGCTAAGGTTGATAACGCTACTTCCTACTGGAGGGACATAATAACATGACTTTTACTGATAAATGCATTTCTGGCCGGTGTTGATGTTGCAACATTGCACAGTGACGAAATACATTATCAAGGCATAGTTGGTAGCATGCTCAGCTTCTATGCCCAAGGTCTCAGGTTCAAACACAGCCGAAGTCGTCGAATTTTTTAAGAGCGTTAAAAGTCTCTCAGTATCCCTCATAGATTTATGGCATGAAAAAAAACTTCCACTAACTACACTTTTGTCAAGCCAATATTTGTAGGTTAGGTTTTTACTAATGCTCTTAAGTTCCAACGTTCGTCACCGGGCGCTGGTTGCGATGGCATCTAGTAGTAGCCAAGTTCACAGCTAGGTGTCGTGGACGGTAGCATTTGGTAGCGAAAGTAGGAACTACTTGAAATTATCATCTGCACTCCTTGTTGTTGTTTGAGTCTTCAGTCTTTTGACTGGTTTGATGCAGCACTCCATCCCTCCCTGTCCCGAGCTAATCGTTTCATCTCTACATAGCTACCACACCCTACGTCCGAGGCAATCTGTTTAACATATTCTAACCTTGGTCTACCCCTACAGTTCTTGTCCTCGACCCTTTCTGCCATAACTAAGCTTGCTATTCCTGGGTGTCTTAGTATGTGTCTTACCAACCTATCTCTTCTCCTCATTAGCAGTCTCCAGAAACATCTCTCCTCTCCCACTAGTCTTAATAACTCTTCGTTTGTAACCCTATCTACCCATCTGATCTTCATCATTCTCCTGTAACACCACATTTGAAACGCTTCAATTCTCCTCTTTTCTGCTGCACCAATAGTCCAAGTTTCTCTCCTTAATTGAATTAAAATCAGATAACACACACTAATACAGTCATCACAATATTAACACCGGTTATCAGACAGATTCTTCACACACCCAAAGTACACGAGGCTACATGAAAAATGAAAATCCACAGCCTGCTTCCAGTCTCCGACCTGGTCAGGAATGGAATGAATGAAGCCCCCATCTAGCGGCGAGGATATGTACTGTGCCGGCTGCCGAGGCCTGACGCACTCCTCTGGGGCAATGATTAAATGAATGACAGATGAAATGAAATGATAGTGGAGAGTGTTGGTGGAATGAAATTTTGACAGGGAAAACCGGAGTACCCGGAGAAAAACCTGTCTGCCTCCGTTTTGTCCAGCACAGATCCCACATGGAGTGACCGAGATTTGAACCACGGACCCAGCGGTGAGAGGCCGGCGTGCTGCCGCCTAAGCCACGGAGGCTTTCTACGAGGCTACATGAACCAACCAATTTTTTCCGGGCGAGTTCCTGGGTTCTGGAACGCTTCTGATGGGATCCAATCAGTGTTGACCTGACGCCTTCGTGTGCGAACTTCGCTACTCAGATGATGAATGTCGATAGCTGAACTTGGGTCTAGTAAATAACGAGTCTGAGTGAATCGAGACGGATACGAATAATGCATTAGCGGAGGAGTCTTTCGTGCTTCACAGTAAATTGCTAGCATTAAAGTTGTATTTGCCCATTACATTATATCTGAAGGTCGAATTTGAGAGAGCCTGTGTGACAGTGAATGAGGTCAACACGTTCTAGTGGCTGGCTATCACTGTGGAATGCATATTGTGTGCTCCGATAAAAACCTCGCATAGATAGTGATTTTAAGACTCGTAATATTTAACTTCTGCATTATCTAAGATGAAACAGACTGGCTGCCTGCCGCAGCGGTAACATTCTCGCCTGCTATTCCCAAGGTTCATGATCGAATCCTGGGGCGGTCAGTTGACATTTAAGTGTGCTAAAAACAAGGGAGCCGTTCTCCATTTAACTACTGTGGCTTTTAGTGACGCAGGGGTGCTGGACTTTCATCTTTATAATATTATATACACTGCTCAAAAAATTAGAGGGACAACATTTGAAACACCTGCATTATTTTGTCAGGAATGGCTGGAGTGAAACAACCATGCTATCTGGGAAATGAAACCTTTATTTAACGGAAATGTACATATCCTGTGCTAGTCGTAGCACACATGTTGGTGCTCTGACCAGAAATGCAACACAATGTCGTCAACCAAAGTGGGAAGTCCTTCCATGAATACACAGAGAGCACAAAAAGAAACAGTTCAATATCTGCTAATCTGCTAGGCCCTTCATTTGCCCGCATAACTGCCTCACATCTTCGTGGCAAGCTCCTGACAAGTCTGAGAACAGTTTCTTGTCGAATTTTGCCCCTCTCCTCCATAAGGGCCTCTGGAAGTTATTCCAGAGTCTGAGGTGCTACAGGACGGGCCTGAAGTTGTCTGTCCAGCATATCCCATAAATGCTCAATGGGATTGAGGTCAGGACTCAACGCAGGCCAGTCGAATGTTTGAATCGCAAAGTCCTGTCGAGTTCCCATGGTGGCTGCTGCTGACCTAGCTCTCGCATTCTAGAGTTGCAGGATTAACTGGGGACCCACTACAACTGTAATGGGCATAACAAGACCTAGTACAATCTCGTTGATGTACCTCTGAGCATTAAGTCTGTCTGATTATCTGAAGGTCCGATCGGCCATCAAAATTTGATGCCACCCCAGACCATGACTAAGCTGCGGCCAAAGCTGTCCCTTTCCTGGACTGCTGCTTCATAATAACGTTCACCATGACGACGATAGACACGTATACGCCCATCGTACCGTGTTCGACGAATGAGGAACTCGTCCGTAAACAACACATTGCGCCAGTGACGCAGCTGCCAGTTCCTATGTTCCTCAGCAAATCGACGTCGCTCTCGAGCCAAGCAGTTAATCGTGGAACCTGATGAGGACGTCTTGGTCTTAAACATGCCTCTCGGAGTCTGTTGCGTATTATTTGGTCACCGACACTGTTACCAGTTGCTGCTCTTAGATCATTTCTTAGGTCCGCGGTGGTCGCCGAACGCCGGTGGAGAGAACAATTCACCACACATCGGTCGTCTCTGGTCGATGTTTTTCGATTTCTCCCTTGCCCTGGCTTTCGTGTGTATGAAGCAGTTTCACAAAATCGTTTCCAAATCCTCCCAACAACAGATGAAGCCACATTAAGCTCTATTAGACACTGCACGATGCTTCATTTCGACTAATGCAACGTACACCAAGCGGATAGCAACGTACTCTTCACTTGCACGTACTCGAGGACTGAGTGCGACATTGCTCGTCCATTTCACTTTGCGGCATAGCCCGATGCATGTGTCTACTGCCATTAAGCCATGACTTTCCAACGACATGTAGAGGTGTCCTGGCATTCTTAAAACATGTCGGAAGAATACGAGCAACAGTATATATCGTAATCACGGACTACGTACATGGTACACATGATCAAATTCCTGTCCCTCTAATATTTTTGAGCAGTGTATTTCAGCCGAAAGGGCATATAATTCATACATTGATGTAACAATAAAGATCTATAATTTACTGTAATCACTTAGCGTCATAGTTCTCTTCTGGCATTTTACGAAGTGGTACCGTTCACATTTCTTTTCACAGAGGTTACAAACACACTGGTCATCCGGCTCGTGATAATTTATCTTCTTACACATCTTATGATGGAAGCCATGTACTGCTAATCGATTGATGGTGCTCCTCATTAAACAGTTTGGTCCCGTCCAATTTCTATTACACATCACGTCTGTTGCATAGAAATCTCTCTATATACATAGGTTGTTTTTTTTAAGTTTTGGCACCTTAGTTATAACTGGATTAATAACTCACTTAGATGGTTCCAAGTTTCACAGGCCCTCGATGTAGTCCCCACCGTTGCGTACAACGTGTTCCCAGCGTTGTGGAAGTCGTTGGATCCCGTTGGCACTGCCCAATCTATTGATGGTACGAAGAGAGCGCTCGGCAGCCTGCTCCCCACGCATTGTTATCTTCATCTTCGGGATGAGATCTTAGTCGCAGGGACAGATGTCGGGATAATATGGGGGGGGGGGGGGGTGATAGAGGACCTCCCAGCCCCAGCGATCCAACAATACCGACACAATGCCTGCTGTATGTGCCCTAGCATTGTCATGCAGAACGATGGGCGGTGTAAACATGTGGTGGCGCCGTTTCCTTCTCAGAGCTCATCGGAGATGGTCTTGCAGAAACGAACAATAGTACGCCGCATTAACGGTTTGCCCTCGGGGAACAGTATGGCAGCGCTTCCGTACCATTGAAGACGTTAAGCAGGCTGCCGAGCGCTCTCTTCGTACCATCAATAGACTGGGCAGTGCCAAGGGGATCCAACGACTCCCGCATCGCTGGGAGCACGTTGTACGCAACGGTGGGGCCTACATCGAGGGCCTGTGAAACTTGGAACCATCTGAGTGAGTTATTAATCCAGTTATAACTAAGGTGCCAAAACTAAAAAACCAACCCATGTATGTTCCACCTTCCCTTTCCGTTTCCTGAGGAAATCCTGTTCTGATCGTGTGGCTGGCAACAGAAGTCGCTCTCTCATTTCTGCTATCAGGACTGGCTCACGTGCTAGTTCATAAGCCAATCTAGAATATTAAGTTTTGCTATGCCTAGTATCCTTTTCAAGTATCTGGATTTGACCCCTTATATTGCTTTCAAGTCTGTGACTGTTAACTGTTCCATATCAGCTGTATACCATACGATACTATTGGCTCGACCTCGGCGTGAAACAGAGACATGGCTGTCTTTATTGAGAGTCTGCTTGGTTCGTGGATATCATAGATGGCTCTTATTGCTGCACTATGATGTGGTGCCTGCCTATAAGATCTATTTTTTTTTCTGTAGCGTTAGTCCGAGGTATTTAAATGAATTGACTATCCTAATTTCATCTTCCTCTAGATACAGGATTTCTTTTGCTGAAAACTTTCCACCGTTTCGGAATAGCATCTGAACCGTTTTTGTCCCATTTGTGTTTAGCTGGTTCCTCCTTGCCCAATAAGATATTTTAGCGTGCCAGTAAATCTACGGACACGGCTCCCTCGCATTTGCGCACCCTCAAGCATTTAATCCACGTGGAGTTAGGTGTAGTTTGTGCCAAAATCTTCCAAATCGTCTCAATGAATAATAATACAGGAAAAATCTTGCATTTCATGAAAAATCAATGGAAATATATGTATTTATAAAATGCGTTGTTGTTGATTGTTTTAGGGACTTTGCGACATTGCGGTCACTTGGGTGTGTGTTGAATTTGTCTGATAACATGTCTCACTGTGATGTCAGTACTTGTGTATTTGAATTTGAGGTAGGGTTTGGGCAATAGCAAAAAATAAAAAGATACAGTCAGTCTGAGGGACTAGACTTTATATCATTTCAAATTACGCATGCTACAAATACTACACATGTTAGAAAGGCTCAGGAGGGCTCTTTCAACAGACTCCATTACCCATTAACTTAGGCTTCCCGCGCGGGGAACGGAGAGTGGGAGGTGCACTCTGCTACATGACGCCACGCACTCGCCGTCTCCGTATCGCATAACGTCAGACCCCAGGGGTAAATTCAGACTCAACCGACTCCATTACCCTATAACTTAGGCTTACCACGCGGGGAACGGAGAGCGGGAGGTGTACTCTGCTGCATGACGTCAGGCACTCGCTGTCTCCGTATCGCATAACGTCAGACCCCAGGGGTAAATTCAGACTCAACAGACTCCATTACCCTTTAACTTAGGCTTACCGCGCGGGGAACGGAGAGCGGGAGGTGTACTCTGCTGCATGACGTCAGGTACTCGCCTTCTCCGTATCGCATAACGTCAGACCCCAGGGGTAAATTCAGACTCAACAGACTCCATTACCCTTTAACTTAGGCTTACCGCGCGGGGAACGAAGAGCGGGAGGTGCACTCTGCTGCATGACGTCACGCACTCGCCGTCTCCGTATCGCATAATGTCAGACCCCAGGGGTAAATTCAGACTCAACAGACTCCATTACCCTTTAACTTAGGCTTTCCGCGCGGGGAACGGAGAGCGGGAGGTGTACTCTGCTGCATGACGTCAGGCACCCGCCGTCTCCGTATCGCATAACGTCAGACCCCAGGGGTAAATTCAGACTCAACCGACTCCATTACCCTTTAACTTAGGCTTACCGCGCGGGGAACGGAGAGCGGGAGGTGCACTCTGCTGCATGACGTCACGCACTCGCCGTCTCCGTATCGCATAATGCCAGACCCCAGGAGTAAACTCAGACTCGGTGCATATGCACTGAACAACATGATGTCGTCAAACACGCCGTAACCGTAACGCATAACGGTAGACCAAAGGATAACGATCAAGTCGACAAGATCATTTGAAATGAAAAAAAAAAAAAAACTGACGACCGTGCATATTCGCCACCACCCACCCCATTCCTGTTCGAGCGAACGCATCTTATGGATGACCCCTAACATGCCCTTGTGATGGATGACATGTTCAACTTCTTCAACGCCGCGAGATTACGTTCCTAATTTTTTTTCTTAAATCGATTTTACCCTCCAGATTGGAGTTTCTCTCGGACTCAGCGAGGGAACTCACCACTACCGCCTCTTCGGGCAGTGTCCTAGAGCTGGGAATATCTGGTCGGAGTGGATACAACTGGGGAGGTGTGATGAGCACCTCGCCCAGGTGGCCTCAACTGCAAAGCGAACAGGGGCCTCATGAGGGATGGGAAGGGAGCGGAAGATTGGGATGGATAGGCAAGGGAGCGGAAAGGAGGCGGCCGTGGCCTTACAGTACCATCCCGACATTTGCCCGAAGACGAAGTGGGAAACCACGGAAAACCACTTCGAGGATGGCTGAGGTGGGAATCGAACCCCCTCTACTCATTTGGGCCACCCGAGGCTGAGTAGACCCCGTTCCAGTCCTCATACCACTTTTCAAATTTCGTGGCAGAGCCGGGAATCGAAGCCAGTACCTCCGGGGCGGCTGCTAACCATGCTGACTGCTACGCTACGGATACGTTCCTACTCCTATAGTAAATTCTACAGTTGAAATGGTGGTACTGTAACTGTGAAGTAGTGATTTGGATTGGATTTTCCGCATCCGTACAGGTCTCCAGTTCTGGGAAACCTGATGGAGGTCAGTTAGTTGCTCCAGGCCGGTGTGGAGAGTCGAGCGGTCTGCTCACAGCTGGTGTAGGATGCAACACAACCGACTGGTTTACCTTGATCCTGCCTGACATGTGTTCTGTGTTGAAATGCCGCAGCCGCAGCATCTTGCCTTGCAAGAGGAGACACCTGTATACACGGGACAGCCTGTCATCTCCTCGGCAGGTTGTAGTTGTTCCTATTTCATTAATCCTTGAGATCTGGCGTGACAAATTGTAACACGAGGACTGGTGTCAGGTCATTTTGACCCATAGTGTATCACTCCCTTTTTGTCGTAGTCGTACGTATTTTAATGAAGTAATTTTACACCTGGTGTCTTCCTACGAACTATTCCCAATATAAAACGAGGTTAATTTATATTTTTCATATTTAACCTGCAGAAAAATAACAATAATTTCTTTACAGTATATTTGTCCTCGAAAGGACCTATGCTAGCATCCCTAGAACAAAAGTTTGGGAAAGCTTAACAAATAGAGGGATAGGCAAGGAACTGAGAGACATGATAAAAGGAATGTGCATGGAGTGCTACAGTAGTGTGAAGACTAGTGTCGGGACATCGGAATGGTTTAAAATTGACACTGGACTAAAGCAAGGAAGTGTGTTGTCACCATTATTGTTCGTAATGGTGATGGATGACATCATGAAGGCAGCAATGAAAGACTACAGTAGGACAAAGATGAAGGTAATGTTGTTTGCAGACGACGTTGTGATCTGGGGCGAGGATGAGATGGAGGTACAAGAACAGTTAGACGTAATAAATGAAAAGATTGAGCAATGGGGATTGAAGATAAATGTGGAGAAGAGTAAAACCGTGGTGATGAGTAGAGATAAGAAAGACGGAAAAGGAGTAATCAAAGTAGGAGATAAGGAATTGGAAGTAATGAAACACTTCAAATACTTGGGAAGTGAACTGACTGAAGATGAAAGACTAGATTTGGAAATTAGCAGTAGAATACAACTCGGGAGTGCTTTCTACCAACACGTACGGGGACTAGTATGGAACAAGGATATACCAATTAAGGCTAAAGAAGTTATGTACGAAGCATATTATGTTCCTATGCAGCAGAAACTTGGACAATGACTAAGAGGGATGAGAGCAGAGTACAAACAGCTGAGATGAGATTCCTGGGAAGTATGGTCCAGAAAACGAGGAGGGACAGAGTGAGAAATGAAGATATACGGAAAGAACTGGGAGTACAGAAACTAAATGAGAAACTGGAGCAAAACAGATTGAGATGGTTTGGACACGTCAAACGGATGAATGAAGTAAGACTACCAAGACGAGCACTGGAATGACGGATGACAGGGAAGAGAGGATGAGGAAGACCAAGAATGCGTTGGATGGACTCGGTGGAGAATAGTATTAGAAAACGGAACCTGGATTGGAACACTGTGTCGAAAGAGGAATGGTGGAACGACAGAACAAAGTGGAGAGGATCCATATTTTCCCCCACCCAGTGTTAGCTGGAAAAGGGGAAATGAAGATGATGATGATGAGGAGGAGGAGGAGCGGTAAAGCAGTCCTCTCGATTTTTAAAAATAAAGGGAGCTGATGACCAAGGTGTCCCTATACCCTAAACAAGGATCAACAAGAACGTGAGCCATGTGATTGGATGTAGTTGGATTTTTTACAGATTATCCCGACTAACGTAAGCCGAAAATTGTCACGTTAGGACTGGCGCCATGGGTAAATCTGACCCGATCGTGAATAATATAGAAATAACTTGAGTGTTCAAAAAGCTATGGACATGTTTCTTTTGCAGGGTGAAGGTCAAGGCTAGGAAGGAAGGGACAGGAAATAAGGGCTGACAAAACGAAAATATAAAGCACTATTTAAGTCTCGGGTCAAAATGAGATATAATATGGATACTATAACACCTTGTTTTCATATTCTGGAGGACATTACCAATTGAAAAAACCGGGTGAGTTAGCCGTGGTCGTTACGGCATGGCTGCTGGCAGTCGCTCACATCCGGGAGGCGAGGAGGTTCGCATCACCCCGCCGGCAACCTTGAAGATGGTCTTCTGTGGTTTTCCATCTTCCTTCCAGGCAAATGCCAGGGTTGGTCGCTAACTATAGGCCACAGTCGCTACCTTCCAACTCCTCGTCCTTACATTCAAACGTTCCTCCCCAGACAACACTCCACATGCGACGGTACTTGTAGTTCACCCCATGGGTGTCCGCATAGAAGCAGCTACAAACTGTCAAGCCGAATATGTCCTCGGACACTCCCGGCACTAAAAGCCATACGCTAAAAATAAAAATATAAAAAACAATTGAAAAGAGAATTATTAGAGGCACGCCGGAATGTGGAGGTACATTTCACCGGGCAAAAAATAAAAAATAAATCACTTGTGAATCGCTGCCGAATGGCCATTAGCTGGGCATTTTTGACTGAACACCCGAGGGCTCCCAACAAGTTCCATTTCAAGTAGTTACAACTTTGGCTACCAGACGCTAGTGTCGCTAACACTGCCAGCAGGGCTTCCAGCGACTCACTTTTCTCACTATTTGATAAAATTACTCACTATTCTCACTTTTTTCAAAACTGGTCACATTCTGTGTTAAAAATGGTCTCGTGCACAATCAGATTGTTAGAAATGACCCAAAATATACCCATGAATGGGTAGTTCGTTTTTCTGCCACCGCTGCCGACAGCGAGCCAGGCGGCCAGAAAGCATCAAAAGCTTCCATGGTGCAATACCACAGCCGTGCAGCGATCGACGAAAAAATCAAAAACAGTACTCAGAGATATTATTAACATAGGCGCAATTTGGTTGATATTTTTGTGGGGCTAACTTCTTTTTCAGATACACATTCTTAATTTTTTTTTCTATTTCAATACAGTTTTGTCACATTTTTGGGGGCTATGGTTTTGTTTTGGGGAGCTTAGCCACCCAAGACCCCCCTCTCCCTAATTGCGCCTACACATATCGACAAAAGTTAAAATTATGAACCAGATAAAGGCCTACGGCCATAAATGCGAATATGCTATGAATTTACTCTCTTTTTCATACAAAAACTCACCTTTTTCACTTTTTTTTTTGCAATAAAACACTCACTATTTCACTATTTTTGGACGAGTGAGTGGATGGAAGCCCTGACTACCTGTGAAAGTTGGAATTTGATAGAGCGTTTCATAACCAGCCAAACATAATCGACACATTTTGCTACACACCACCAAAAACAGTGTTAGGTTCTTTTACATGTCATAAATCTGTGGCATGGGCCCACCGGCTTTACTTCCCCTCCCAAGGAACGTATACTGAGGTATTTCAACGCTCTTAAAGATCCAACGACTTCGGCCGGGTGTGAAGCCGGCATCTTGGGCACAGCATTTCAGGATGCTACCAACTACGCCACAGAAGAAAAATATATCAAATTCACTAAATTTACCAATTGTAGTATCTATACCTACATAAGTTCCACATATTTAGAATACAGGAAGTCCCATCATCATATCATATAATGTTCATTATTTCAGTAGTATAGATCCCTCCCGCGGCGCTCACAAGCGACCGATCGTGACAATGAGCATTCAAATGAATGAGAATATACATTACCAGTGACGCATTGCACTCTAATTTCATAAATATCTATAATTTCCTTAAAAATGACTTTTAAAACACTGTACGAAGTGTGCGATTTGTAGATGTTGTTGCTGCAGGAAGATACGCTCCATAATTCCTGTCCACTTCACATTTTGGCCGCTGTGACGCCTGTTTCATGTCATTTTAACATTCTGAGCTCTTTTCTTTATCATTTTGCATGGATTTCAGAACAGTTAATCAAAGAAATGAGTAGGCTACTCAAATCGTATAATTTCATAAATATCGAATAACTGGTTAGTGTTGTGGCTAAGCTGTCAATCAATGGACTCAGTACACAAATGACATTAGCAGTGACGAAATGCATTCTAATTTCATAAATATCAATTTTTGTAAGAAGTGTGCGATTTGCAAATACTGTTGCTGTAGGAATATACGTGACATCATTGCTGTACAGTTCACATTTTGGCCGTAGGGACGCCCGAAACGTAAATAGTGTTCTATAATCATTTTGTTCAAATAAGAACATAACAACCTTTCTCCTTAAGTCTGTCATTATAAACATATCGGGGAAAGTGGGGTTTATGAACATGCGAGACATCTCGCACGAGTCCGCTAGTCTCCTTATAATTTCAAAACTACTTTGCTCATCCCTTGGCGTAAGGGTGGGTCATATCAAAAATTCTTTCAGACAAAAGTTTTAGGTAATTTTTGAGGAGTATCGTATTTACCATTTTCAACAGTTTTGATATTGTGCCTATTAAGGGAGGTGGTTTTTTTTCCTCAAAACCCGACTTTTCCCACTCCTTTGGTCAATAGTTGGTGCTATCAAAACACATTACTGAGATAAGTTTTTGGCCCTTGTACAGAGAGTTTGTTTTATATACGACGGGGACCCTCGCTTGCCCGCTCGCCCGCGTTGCGCGTCTGTCTCCCGCCAGGCACTTTGCCGTTATGCGGCACTCGCGCTGCACTGAGTCATTGAGTATTGAAATTTGTACTTACCTAGTTCACAGCTGGTGCTGAAAATGTTCGCCATTCACTGCTACACATCGCTGGCACCTCTTTATGAAATTGTCATTTACTTTCTGAAGATCCTCAGCACCGATTGACTGTATTTCAGCTGTAATATAGTCTTTAAGCTCATTTATAGTGTGAGGGTTTCTCGCATACACTCTATTTTTAAGCGCCCCCACAGATAAAAGTCACATGGTGATAAGTCTGGGCTTCGCGGGGGGCCACACGGTCCGACTTATAATCCTCGTACCGAAAATGCGACGCAATTCTGTCGTGGCTGCTTCGGCAGTGTGAGCAGTGGCAGAATCTTGTTGAAAGTAAGTTGACAATCGCTCTCCGTAAGTCAGTTCGTCAAAAAATTGGTCAAGGATCACATTGAAGTAAACATTTAAGTACAAATTCCTATACTCAATGACTCAGAGCCGCGCGAGCGCCGCATAACGGCAATGTGCCTGGCGGGAGACAGACGCGCAACGCGGGCGAGCGGGCATGCGAGGGTCCCCGTCGTATATAAAACAAACTCTCTGTACAAAGAACTTTGAATGGATTCCATTTTCATATACTAAGAAAGTTGTGGCGATATTTCACTTTTTTCGAAAAGTACCCCTCATTTTGGTCCGATTTTGCCCATTAACGAACTCGACTGAGATTAGAATGGTTATATTTTATGTATGAATTTGAAAGTGATTGGTGCAAAATGACGCTAGTACCGTATCCACTAGCAACCCGCCCCGCCTTCGCCCGGTATTTTAACGGTTTACCCAGCGTAAGCTTAAAAGATGCATGGACGAAAACAGGCCTAGCTTCAGATCGTTGGTGAACAAATATCATTTTGCTGCAAACCCTCCGGAGTAGAGTCGCCACTGCATGGGAAGAAGAAAGGGAGATAAATCATAGTGAGAGAAGGAAAAGATTTTGGCAAGAGAAGAAAGCTAATTAATTAAAAAATTCATCTGTGAAATGGGGAGCCTCCGTGGCTTAGGCGGCAGCACGCCGGCCTCTCACCGCTGGGTCCGTGGTTCAAATCCCGGTCACTCCATGTGAGATCTGTGCTGGACAAAACGGAGGCAGACAGGTTTTTCTCCGGGTACTCCGGTTTTCCCTGTCAACATTTCATTCCAGCAACACTCTCCACTATCATTTCATTTCATCTGTCATTCATTTAATCATTGCCCCAGAGGAGTGCGTCAGGCCTCGGCAGCCGGCACAGTTCATATCCTCGCCGCTAGATGGGGGCTTCATTCCTTCCATTCCTGACCCGGTCGGAGACTGGAAGCAGGCTGTGGATTTTCATTTTCTGTGAAATGGGTTGAATCGCGCTTCTTAGTTGGGCATAACGTTAGAAAAATAATGGTTTCACGTCCTTTTTAACTACTGTAGAGTCTTGGAAACTCGGCCTAATGTGGACCGAAGGGTGGCCGAGTTCACGAAAATGCCGGGTTATCGGGAAATGTGTTAAAAAAGAAGAAATAAGCTGTTTGTTTTGATTTAAAAGTAATGCAATGCAGTATATTTATTTGTTTTCAACAGAAATACGAGTTTTAAAACGATTAAGCCACTATAATTACAGTACTTGATTATATAGTTCAGTATTGTACTGCATAAAAATCAAGGGAAACAATTACTGTACATTACAAAAGAATCAAATCAAATAAATACAACGCTCAGCGCGAGAACCGTTTGTTTACTTGTTACTGCCAACAGTTTGTTTATTTACAGTACCTGTATTAACAGGTCGTCGTTACTCTTCTTACTATGTACTGTAGGTTAAGTTGCTTCGCGTCGTATTTAACTGTCGATAATTCCATTCATTGAGAAGACAAAAGCAAACATAATAACGCTCTGTGCGGAAACACGAAAACAAACAAAAACAAGAAGTTCCGTGACGAACTAAAGAGCCTACTTTTCTTAAAATTTAAAATTCATGCCTATGATTAATCTATATGGAACTATCTAGAATAATGACGAAATTAAGTTGGTAATCGAAACACTGTATACCTGGCATAATGTAGCCTAATCGAGCACTACAGTTGGCAGCCCTGGTGACTGAATATACTCTTAGTTCCATCTCTGAAGGTACAGAATACAAAATTTGGTTGGAGTCCAATAAATAGCATGGACGTTACATGCAGTTAAACATTGGATCTAACAGCGCGCGTAAAATAATTTTGGCAACAATGTCATACATGTATTGGTCAGAAATAATCTGAAATAATATGATCTATTGTTGTGCCAATTTTGAATGAAATCCATTAGTTAGTATAGAAGTTACATGCATTTTAAAATTGGACCTATCAGCAGGCTTAGAATCATGTTGGCAGCACTGACGTATATAAGTTACTCCAAATTAATCTAGAATGCCAGGTACTATACGTGTGCAAAGTTTAGAGCTATTGGCTTGCATACTTTCTGATATATTGATATTAGGGTAACAGAAATAGAGACAGCACATATTAACAGTTGGCAGCCTGGTTGCTCTTAAGAATTCGCATAGTCATATCTGTTATGGTACACATAGCACATACGAAATTTGGTTGAAATACAAATGATAGTATGGAGATTACATGTATTTAAAGTTGGACCTCTCAGTAGGCTTAGAATCATGTTGGTAGCACTGACTTATATAAGTTACTACAAATTAATATAGAATGTCAGGTACTATACGTGTGCATAGTTTAAAGCTGTCGGCTTGCATACTTGCTGATATATTGGTATTTAGATAAAAATAATAGTGAGTGCATTTATTCACAGTTGGCAGCCCTGGTGGCACTTGAGAATACTCTGTCATATCTGGTTATATACACATACAACATACGAAATTTGGTTGAATTCCTATTGATAGTGTAGAAGTTATATGCATTTAAAATTTGGACCTATCAGCAGGCTTATAATCATTTTGGCAACACTGCCATGTATAACCTCCTGGAAATTAAACTTCCATATTATTATCTATACGTGTGCCAATTTTGAAATAGCTCCCATTTATACCTTCCAAGATATTCAACATGGAGCTCAAATTTCAATTGGGATTTTTCAGCAGTTGGTAGCACTGACATCATTTTCAAATATGGCCGTGAGATATTCAGGTATAGATCTTTACTCCTACCAAATTTTGTTTCGATTGCTCCAGCCGTTTAGGAGTTGATAGGTGGGGACACACACACAGCCAGACAGACACACATTTGCCCGATCTCATAAGACTACTTTTTCCTCATTTTTGCAAAATGTGAAAAGTAGGCTAATCATGATTCTTTTTCTCCTGTCAGGGTGGCCAAGAAATCCGGAGTGCCGGGTTACCGAGTGCCGAGTTTGCGAGACTCTACTGTACTGCGGCTTTTCGAGTCGCCGGAGTGCCGGAATTTCGCCCTGAAGGGGATCTTTTCATTCCTTTCTTAGGACACAGCTCGCTACTTTCACTTGAACATGCTCAGACTGTAAAAATAGCAATTAACTTCAACTCGAATGACATATGAATGTCAGGCACATTCCTATAGTACGACTTCCTTATTGCGGCCTTCAAGACTTGTCTTGACTACTCTTACGTTGAGGAGAAAAACAGCCATTACTCTGTGGCATTCCATCCGGGCACAACTGCAATCAATAAGCGGTTTCGGTGGCGTAGTCGGTAGCATGCTGAACTGCTGTGCCCAAGATAGCGGGTTCAAACTCGGCCGAAGTCGTCGGATTTTTTAAGGGCGTTAAAAATCCTTCAGTGTATCTTCCTTCGGAGGGGAAGTAAAGTCGGCGGTTCCATGTCATAGATTTATGGCATGTAAACGATCCTTCCACAAACTAAACTTGTGTGAAGTTAAATTGTTCAGTTAGATTTCGTCGGAACGCTCTATCAGAGTTACAAAGTTCAACACTAGGTATCATTGACATCTGGTAGCGAAAGTTGGAACTACTTGAAAGTGAACGGAACTTGTAGCTCACCCTAAGGGCGTCCGCTGGAAGCAGCTACAGCCTCTGGCGAGCCGAACATGTCCTCCGACACTCCCGGCACTAAAAGCCATAGGCTAAATAAATAAATAAATAAATATATAAATAAATAAATAAATGCAATCGCAGGTCACTCACTTCAAATATTTAGGAGAAGCCATCCAACCCACAGGATTGAACACAATTTCTAATGCAGAGAGAATAGTAAAATTGCAGAAGGCGTACAAGCTGACATGGAATCATTATAACAAAAGAGCAGTATCCCGTAATGCAAAACTGTGCTATTACAGCGCAGTTGTTTTGCCTGAAGCCTTGTACGCGGCAGAAACCACCGTCATTAGAGGAATGACAAGAATTCATGATATTGAGAAACAGGACCGAAAAATTCTTAGGAAAATCCATGGCGCTGTTTTCCGTAATGGAATTTGGGTCGGGAGACCAACAAAGGAACTTTATGAAAATACAGACACCATTATAGATAAATTTAGAAAGAGACGTCTGCAGTTCTATGGACACATATATAGGATGGATGAGAACAGACTCACTAAGAAGATTTTCAATATCGCGAATGCAAGTAAATTAAAGACCAGTTGGATAAAAGAAGTACTTGAAGACATGGAATTACTTAAAATCTCTGAAGACGACATTAAGGACAGAGAACAATTTGGAAATAAAATCAGAAACACGAAAATTGTACAAGTTTCAATGAAGGACACATCAGGGAAAAATGGACAGAGGAAAGGAAGAAAAAGCACAGCGAACTAATGAAGAGGTTTTGGGAAGAAAAGAAGAGAGGAAAAGGAAGTGAAGCTGTGATTGGCTCAAGTTCTCACGCTCTCCTCAAGGGGAATAATCGGTAATAATAATAAATGCAATCAATAGATCGATGTTTTTTTTTTTTTTTTTAAGGGCTTTACTTCTAGGTCGAGGTTTCTTAAGCAGTGTTAGGAAGTAACGTGTTAAGTTACTTGTTCTAGTAATCGTTATATTTTGCGGTAACGGGAGGTAACGGTGTTATTAATGAAGTCCTGGAACATAACACCGCTACTTTTAACAGTAACTATGGGCCGGATTCGTAGGTTTGTACCAATTTTTCTCGCTTCTCCCCCCCCCCCCCCTCCTCCATAGGGGCTCACATCTAGTGGGACGTGGGTTGGCGACTACGAGGCCCCAGCTGAGTCCGGCATTGCTTCCACTTACTTGTGCCAGGCTCCTCTCCGTCTTCTTTCCTGTCGACCTCTCTTGGTCAACACTTGTTCTCTTTCGACCCCGCCGGTATTAGGGTATCCGAGGCCTAGGGAGTCTCTTCCTATCCCACCTTAATTGGCCCTTGTCTCATCTTTTCTGATACCCTCCTTCTGCGAGGGGTCAGCCTTCTTTTTCTTTTCCTTTTCTCTCCTGCCTTCTGCTCAAAGCCCTCAAGGAGCCAGGGTGTATGTAGCCCCACCACTTCTGGTGCACCCTAGATATTGCTACACCCTCAGGGGATCACGGCTGGTGAGTTCGGGAGTTGGCGACACCGAGCGATTCCTGAGCTGGGTCTGGTTTTCCTCCTTTTATCCATTACCTGTGGGGCGGACCCTCCCCTCTTTCACTTTCCTATCTGCCTTTTATGGCTCTCCTCCCTTCCAAGTCCCTCAATCCGCATTCTTCGAGGGTTGAGGGCATTTCTTTTCCTCCTGTCCTTTATTTGCCTTATTCTCCTTTTGTTTTCCATTTCTTCTTCTAGTATATAAGTTAGTTGTTAGTTTTAGTCATAGTTTACATTTCATTATCTTCTTCACGATCACCCAAACAATTAGGGGCCGATAACCTAGATGTTAGGCCCCTTAAAACAACAATTATCATCATCATCATCATCTCCTTGCTTCAAAACACAAAAATACGTTAATATCTTTCCGAATCGCACTCAAAAGATCCATATTCATGGATTCTGCAGTACCTAAAAAAACTATCTGCCAGAAAATTCAAATACTTTGAGCACTGTTCAGCTTATATCTTATTGTTTGGTTATTACTGTTAGGATAATGGGGATCAATCTCTTATGGTTTCCAAGTTCCCTATATTCTAAACTAGCAACCTGCCCCGGCTTCGTCCGTGAACAGTTATGAATGCAAGGTGATAGGCTACTTTTAACCGAGGTCTTATAAGATTTCCTTGTATACCACATAAGTCGTTTTCCCTCCAGCAGTGAAAAGGAAAGCTGGCTCGTTAACTGTCGCCTCAGTGATTGAATGGAGATGGTTGAAAGAAATAGTTACGTAAAAACACTTATACTGGGCGATGTATTGGAGATGGAGGTATGCTCTGGGAGATATTCATGCTGAACAATTCTTACACTAATAGTATATAGATCTTTTTAACGGTTTGCCCAGCGTAATCTTAAAAATCGCACGGATGCCAGGTTTTTCTTCGACTTTTTCACTGAAATTGTTACTGCTTTGCTTTCTTTGATCATAAATAAATTATTTTCTACAGAAATCTTCCTCGCGATATCCTTGACAGAATGGTGAAAACCGCATCAAAGTCCATCCAGTGGTTCTCGAGATTACCCGTGACATCCAAGAATCGGGGACTGTTTTATACTAAGTAGAGATAAACAAAGTTTTATTGAATTTGGATAATTAAACGTATTTAAGGACAGCAAATATTGCCTAAACGTGTGAAGTAGTTTTCCCTCCAGCAGTGAAAAGGAAAGCTAGCTCGTTAACTGTCGCCTCAGTGATTGAATGGAGATGACGTATGAAAATGAAAATCAACAGCCTGCTTCCAGTCTCCGACCAGGTCAGGAATGGAATGAATGAAGCCCCCGTCTAGCGGCGAGGATATGAACTGTGCCGGCTGCCGAGGCCTGACGCACTCCTCTGGGGTAATGATTAAATGAATGACTTTCGATTCCCGGTCAATGCATGTGAGATTTTCGAAGTGAAATGTCATGTCCTGTGGTTCGGATTCCACGTAAAAAGGAGGTCCCGTGGCTGATAATCACAAGATTCACGGTCACGTAAAACTACAATCTTTTCCTTTTTCCTTTAAATGAATGAAATGAAATGATATTGGAGAGTGTTGCTGGAATGAAATTTGGACAGGGAAAACCGCAGTACCCGGAGAAAAACCTGTCAGCCTCCGTTTTGTCCAGCACAGATCTCACATGGAGTGACCGGGATTTGAACCACAGACCCAGCGGTGAGAGGCCGGCGTGCCGCCGCCTAAGCCATGGAGGCTTCGGAGATGACGTATCATTGTGTAAAATATTTACACTCTCTTTACAAACAGATTTTCCACTTACATTCAGGCATTAAGGGTACGCTTTTCGCGGTTATGTCATCTATTGCTACACTTCAAAAACCTATTCTACCTATTAAAGACCTTAAAAAAACTAATTTATGTTTTTGAATACCTAAAATGACAATATTTAAATCCAACGGAGCTTATGAAGTTATGAAAACGTTGATGACGCTGATGGAAGAAGTGAGCGAAGCCAGCGCCCGGTGGGAAGTAGGGGAATTCCCCTGACCACCCAGCCCTACTCAGCTTCCTGTATGCAAGTTTATCTAAGCCATGACGAATAGAAATAAACAGTGTCATCACTCCGCTCCTTAAGCATTGTAGTTCATGGTCCAGCCAGTGTGTGGCGCGGAAGTCGCGCCGAACCATAAGCACGTGTTACAAGTAGCCCACGAGATGCGCGAGAAGTCATATTATGCGAGAGAATTTGTTTCTTTGTAATAGTTTACGAATGTCTGTGCACTGCTTTGTGAGTGCAAACAACTAAATTTTCTGCTGTTTCGGGAAAATGTCGTATTGTTTCGTTCCAGGATTTAAATCGGGTTACGGAAGAAAATCTGATGGTAGACATTTTTTCACACCACCAAAAGAAACAAATCTGTTTGCGAAATGGGCGAGAGTTATTCCGCGGAAAGGTAAGCAATTGTCGATCAAAAGTAGAATCTGTGACGTGCATTTTTCGGAAGATTTAATTATCATAAAGGCAGACTGTTTCGTAGTGAACTGTGAGAACGTGGAACTTCCTCGCGTGAAGTGGAAATTAAAACCAGGAACAGTGCCTTACAATTTTTTCAAAATTTACTGAAATATCTGTGCACTGTGTTAAAATCACGAATGCGCCCAGTAGGATACGGAATGAAGACAGCCTTCCATGGTTACTTGTTCTACTTCGTGCCATCCTTACTTAAAACGAAAAAATATATAATCCGTCTTAATAATAATAGGCCTAAAATAATAATAGTTGTTGATTCTTTAGGGAATTTGCGGGATTGTGGTCACGTAGCCCCGTGTGCTTGGGTGTGTGTGTGTGTGTGTGTGGAATGTCTGATAACCTGTGTCATTGTGATGTCTGTAGTAGTGTGTTTATTCGGAATTGAGCTAGGATTTGGGTAGGAAGCGGCCGTGGCCTTCAGTTAGGTACCATCCCGGTATTTGCCTGGAGTAGAAGTGGGAAACCACGGAAAACCACTTCCAGGATAGCTGAGGTAGGAATCAAACGCGCCTCTTATCAGTTTAACCTCACGAGGCTGAGTGAACACCGTTCCAGCCCTCTGACCAGAATTACATTTCTTTGCTGAGCTGGGAATCGACCCGGACCTCCGCGGTGATAACCAAGAATGAGACGGACATATAATAATAATAATGGCCAACCTGCCAAACAAAATAAACCGCCATCCAATTCTTCGCTTCCGTTACCGTCCTCCTGATCAAAATCATGGTCAGTATCCGAGTCTCGGATCTTGTTTCAACGTTGTCTTCAATATCAGTGACAAATTCCTTTGGAATTACTGATTCATGAACTACCGATTCGTTATCTTTTAGCAGAAGGCGACACACTTACTCGTGTAGAGTTACTTTTAGGCTCGTCATTTGACAACTCCAGGAAAATGGTTACTAAGGTACGGTGTATGATGTCCCGAGACGATAAGATTATAACTTGAACTGTTGGCTTGATATTACATCTAAAACGAACCACGGAAGTGTCAGACCAATGCGCGACTAACGGAAGGTTTTAAAAGATAGTTCTAATTGGGGACTGAGAATATTAATAAAAACTTTTTCACAGTAACTTATTATTCATAAGTCCAAACAAACAAACAAACAAACAAACAAACCGCAGCCTTCGTAAAGAGGTTTACGTAGCCCAGCGCGTATTCCATATTTGAACAGCTGACTGCGGCTGACTGTGTAGCGTTGGGGGTCTGCGCCACTAGCGCTAACCAACAGCGGGGCGCGCTTGAACTCGGTCAGTGATAACACTATGTATTCTATTCGTCATGTCTAAGCCTTAACTTTATGAAAGTATACCTCTATTCAGATATTGTCACGTAAACCATTAAAAGCCGATAACCTAGATGTTAATATCTTTAAAACAACAATATTATTGTTATCTTTAAGCAGAGTGTTCTGCTCGTTATATACGATGGCGACTGTCTTGAAGCTGGTGCCCATTGCTCTTGTGCGGTCTCAAGCTATGGCTGAAAGCGAGTTCCGGTTTATACAGTTCCTCCTTGATACATAGGCTACGTCGCAAGCTTCTTTTGTTATTGTGCACACTGGTAGGTTTGTTTCCTGTTCCCCGACACATCTGTTTCCTGTCCTCGAGCGTGTTATACTCGTATATGGGTCCACGCGTGCAACTCAGAGTGGTGGCATTACATTCAGCCAGGGTTTCTCAAACGTTATGACTTATGAGAATGTGAGCAAGAAATACACCGGGAAAAGATTCGTAAGTTCTGGGCAAAACTTAAAACCCAACAGTTGAACAAGTGTGGTCTCCAGTAGGCCCATCGGAAAGATGATGATGATGATAATTGTTGTTTTAAGGGGCCAAACATCTAAGTTATCGGCCACTAATGGTCTGGGTAATAGCGAAAACGACAATGAAGAGGAAACTAGAACGAAAATTAAGTTAGACTGAAAATACAAAATGGAACTCAGATTGAAACGATTTACAAAATTTAGAGTGGAGATATTTACGAAAGGTAATTTAGAAGGATCATACTCGCAACAGGAATAGATAGAAAAATACGCACAAAATGCAATTGAAATTCAAAAAACTCACAAAAATGGTACCCCTACATTCTAAGACTTACTAAAAAGAAATTTAGATTGTCAAACCTTACAAAATCCAATTGAGGTCGAAAGTACTCGCAAAATGCAATTTAGATCGAAAAGACTTACAAATTGCAACTTAGATTAAAAATACCTACAAAATTTAGTGTAGATTCAAAAAATTTGGTTAACGTAACTTACTTGTTAGATACACGGGGAGCCTATTCATGAAAACAGTGCGGGAAACTTAAAGAGAAAAGGAAAATATAGAATGAAAAGAAAACAAGAGCTCTGACCCCTCGAAGAATGAGGGATCAGGAAAGATGAGACAAGGGCCAATTCAGGCGGGAAAGTGAAATACACCATAGGCCTCGGATACCCTAACACCGTTGGCGTCTGAAGAGAACAAGAGTTGACCAAGAGAGGTCGACAGGAAAGAAGACGGAGAGGAGCCCGGCACAAGTAAGTTGAAGCAATGCCGGACTCAGCTGGGGTCCCATGGTCGCCAACCCCGTCCCACTAGATGTGAGCCCCTGTGGGGTCCGAAAGATGAAGAATCAGTTTAATGGTACTCGGACACTACGCATGCCTGTCAAGTTTCACGATTTAGGCGGGAGACTCCCAATTTTACACCACTTCTCCCGCTTACCGTAATAAGAGCGTTAAAAATCCCTCAGTATGCCTTCCTTCGGAGGGGAAGTAAAGCCGGCGGTCCCAAGTCATAGATTTATGGCATGTTAAAGAACCTGCTACTAATTACACCTGTGTGAAGCTAAATTGGATAGGTTAAGAATGTAAACAACGTTCGTTGCCAAGAGCCGACTGCGGTGGCGTCTAGTAGCTAAGTTCTGAACTTGGCCTTGTAGTCGTTGACGGTGGCACTTGGCGGCAAAAGTAGGAACTATTTGAAAAATTCTAAGTTGCGGTCTGTACTTAAATAAATAAAAAACAGATAACACACACTAATGCAGTCATCGCAATTAACACCGGTTATCAGACAGATTCTACACACACCCAAAGTACACGGGGCTACATGACCGCGTTGTCGCAGCCCCTAAACTTAAGAACCAACCAACCAAAAATCCCACGCGTAATTTCTGACAGAAAGTGCGAGATGATAAACTCCAGTCATCCATCGAACAGATCAATTTTACTTGTAGTGCTTTTCGATACCGTAGTTTCGCTTCGTATCAATAATTCTCCATATAGACGGGGCCGCTTTTGGCTTAAACTTCGTTTTTAAGAAAGCAAGAAGCAAATCGTATAACATTTGGGCATCAGGACTTTTTAAGATAATTTGGCCCTGCTGAGTTCAAAAATGCCTGATGCCCACTCGAGAAATGGACCGGAAGTCCGCAATTCAAGATGGCGTCCAAGATGGCGGCATTTTCCCGAAGTTTGATACTTTGAGCTCGCGAGTAAAATCTATTCAACGTTTGCGCCGTTTTTCTTCGCAGCTATGTAGAGGAGGCATGCAGCTACCTGTTACATAGTATGGTTATCCTGAAACATGGTTTTTTAACCCTGGAATCGCACCTGAAATCTGACTTAAGGATTTTTTAAAGTTACTTTTGTTTCTCTTTGATTACGAAAAAAGTACACGGAAAACGAACATTTGTGACTGTATAATACTTGTAGTCCCAACATTCGGCATTTCGTTGCGTAGTCGCTTATCCCGGTGCGTCAATTAGGAACTGCAGGAGGGCGTTGAAAGTGCAGCCGTGTGCGCGCGGCAGGCCCAGTACTTGATCGATGTGCAGCCGCACTCCCCGGCACTGCCTGCAGATGAGTTCTGTCATGCTTCATATTGGACGCTATTTGGGTCTTATAATTGACACTTGTGACGCAAAATGGTGAAGCAGAAAATGCTGGTTGCTTTCCTGGAGAAAATTTCCGTTATGTTGGCATGACATATCGATGCTAAAGCGATAAGAGACGGTGATTGGGTTCTGTATCGCAAGTCTCTCACGTAGATGCTTCCCTACATGGCACACTATGACCATGGCAATTACGTCCGTTCTATGGCCGTGTATATATCTGATATGAATGAATTGAGTCCAGATGTCGAAGACGCATTTTTAAAGGGAGATTTCGTTGTCTTGAGAGGCTCTAACAATTTTAGTCAAGTTGATCGAGGCCAGGCACAGGAATGGATAGTTGGAGTCTGCAAGGATGAAGGAGGCATCGTAGGAATCACTCAGAAATGTCCTCACTCCAGCGGTGGGCACTTTCCTTTCATTGGCGGAGAGAAATCTCGAAGTTGCTGTGTGAAATGTATAGCGTACGCTCTGTGGCCACCTGCAGTGAACTGCTACCAGGGCGCCGGAAGAGAGACAACACTGATGAAAATTGTCTTCTGCGAGTAATGGAGGCCTGCGATCTGATGAAACAGGATCAAGGCATCTGTAACATTGCCAACAAGGACCAAGCATCGAAGGAAATCGAAGAATCACTTCTGAATGCCAAGGCGGAAGGACAGGCAGCAGTCCTGGACTCTGTCCGTAAGCGCTTTCTCATTCAGGAAGCGCTTTCTCATTCAGGAAACAGGACTGCCTGAATTATGTTATTACGCCAGATTACCTAAGTGCAATGCACTTACCCTCTCAGATCTATATAAGGTCAATGTCACAAAGGACACTGCGAGTGCCCTTCAGGCGGACAGAAAAATAATGCGCCGCCTCTTTGTTGCATACGTGGGTGGACGAGAGGTTGAAGTACGCCCCATTATGAAACACGAACTACTTCCGATTCCTATAACCCTCTGCGAAATGAATCGTGACCTCAGAAGTGCCAGTGATAAAAGTAATCTCACTTCTGTCATTTCTTCTGGAATTGACTGCCCCGGAACCATTCCCGTCGCTAACGATACGTCTGTTTTGATTATTGATGGACAAGCACTGGTAGTTGCACTTAGAAAGCCTTCTAAGTCGCAGCCTACTTTCGGAGATTTTTCTTGACATTTCGCAAAGAGGATACAGTACTTGGGAAAGCCCTACACAAGGGTTGATATCGTATTTGACCGCTACAGGCCTTTTTCAGTGAAATCATCAACCCGCAAGAAAAGAGCAAAAGGTAAAACACCAATACGACGAAAATTAGACAATGCATCTGTGCCATTACCTCCAGACTGGAAGGGCTTCTTGACTTTGCTCGAGAATAATGAACTAATGAATTGTCCTTTTGGTGATCTGGAAATTATCACCACAGGGGGCTTCAAAAATGAGCGACGAGTCGAATCTACACGCCCAGGCACTCCCGTGCTGCACCTTGCCGCGTCCCATGAGGAAGGAGACACGCGCGTCGTGCTCCACGCTACCCGCACGGACTTCCCTGTCAAAGTGATAATGGCAAGAGACACTGACATAATCCTGCTGGCCGTGCATCATTTTGACAGAATGAAATGATCAGAGGTGTGGGTGATGGCTGCAACGGAAAATAACAGAAAATACATTCCGGTCCACACCATTGCATCCACACTGACACCTATTCAAAGGGAAAACAATGCGCTCACAGGGTGTGACACCACCTCTAAGCCAGTTACTATCAGTAAAACAGCAGCATGGACTCATTACTTGAAGCATGCTGAGCTGCTTTCTGCTTCCGCTCCTGAAGTCCACAATCTCAAATGTGGAAACGTTTTTCGTGCAAACGTACAAGATAAGCACACATAACTTAAGTTTTCCTCAAACCCCATCAAAAATGACAGTCTCTAAGCGGATTTTTTCTTGCATTTAGGTGCCACTAGTTACCTGTACTGCTGATGAAGGTAGGTATCTAATGTTTGGTCTTGTGGATCAAGAAGGACTTCCCCCGACCTTTGACTCTCTGAGGCTTCATATTTTAAGATGTCATTATCAAGTGAGTGTTCGACGTACACAATACGCTCAATATTATTATTTGTGACTCATAGTAAATTAATTTGTCATGTTTCTCTGGCAGGCTTGTGTTTGGAAAAACGCTCATATGCCCGACCCTGTCTTACCCAATCCACTGGAAACAGGATGGCAGTCTACGGATGGGAAGTTGACTGCTGTACTTATGATCCGAGTCATAATTACGTGCGGGTGTGAGACCGGATGCACCACCGACATTATGTGGTTGCAAAAAGACGTGTCGTTGCAAGGCCCCTTGCTGCAACAGACGTAAATTATAAACTATGCTTGTAATATAAAAGTGTGAAATAAAAGTACAATTTTGCTATGTACAACAACTTTGTTCTTTGCTTCAGAAAACAAACCTCCGTTCAACCTACAAATAAATCAAGTTAGTAATATTTCACTTTGCATTGGTGTGGAACGTCCGCAGAGCCTGCCGCGCGGCTGCAGTTTCAACGCCCTCCTGCAGTTACTAATTGACACTGCGGGCTAGGCGTATACGCATCGTAATGCTGAATGCTAGAACTACAATTAATATACCATCCCAAAGTTTCGTTTACCATGTACTTTTTCCGTAATCAAAGCGAAACAAAAGTAACTTAACAAAACAACCATAAGTCGGATTTCAGGTACGATTCCAGGGTTAAAATCCCAAGTTTCAGGATAACCAAAGTATGTAACAGGTAGCTTCATGCCTCCTCTACATAGCTGGGAAGTAAAACGGCGCAAATGTTGAAAAGATTTTACTCGCGAGCTCAAAATAGCAAACTTCGGGAAAAAGCCGCCATCTTGGACGCCATCTTGAATTTTGGACTTCCGGTCCATTTCTCGAGTGGGCATTAGGCATTTTCGAACTCAGCAGGGTCAAATTATCTTTAAAAGTCCTGATGCCCAAATGTTATACGATTTGCTTCTTGTATATCGTCTTTCAGAAAAGCGCCCCGGTCTAATAACTGGCTGGCTGCGTAGCTCAGCAGTAACGTTCTCGCTTGCTGGGCCCATGGTTGCAGGTTTGTATCCTGACACAGTCAGCTGGCGTTTGAAGGTGCGCAAATGAGAGGGCGCCGTGTCACTAGATTTACTGGTATGTTTTATTTTATTTAGGCCTATCGTATAGCTTTTAGTTCCGGGAGTGTCCGAGGACATGTACTGCTTCCAGCAGATACCCTTAGGGTGAACTACATAACACAGTCATCGATTTGTTACTTCCTTGCCTTTGTTCCATTGTCGAATGCTTTGCATTTAGCTCGTTTAGCTAGAGATATGAATCAGTGCAGTCTGTGATTATAGGCCATGGCGCATTGTCAACTAGTGCGGCCATCATTTGTTCTGCAAGTTTCCCCGCCATATTATTGTGTGTTCAATCTCATGTTAGTCAGACTGTGAAGATCGTGCCGATACTATTAGCTCTGATAACATAATGTTGGAATTTCATTTCCTATAACGATAACAAATAGACTGATAATACCTCGTTGATTTTTAGCCTATTTTCAATTTTGAAAAAAAAAAATAGGCTTATGAGATCACCTTTTGTCCGTGTGTGTGTGTGTGAGAGAGAGAGAGAGAGAGAGAGAGAGAGAGAGAGAGAGAGAGAGAGAGAGTTAGAGGTGTATGTGTGTCCCCCTAATAACTTCTAAATGGCTGGAGCGATTTCAATGAAACTCGGTAAGTTCATAGCACTATTCCGTGCGACCCCGACCGTACCCTTCAAATTTTGTTACGTCTCACCAATCCAACATGGCGGCTGTGCGAGATATTTCACCAGCATTCAATATCTCCGAAACTATTACCGATATCACCCTGGAATTTATTGCGGTGATAAAGTGAACTACTAGAAGTTGACCTATGTGACTTTTGAAAAACTGGTAACTACGAAACCAACATGGCGGCCACGAGAATTTGCGACTTTAAAATTGACGTTTCTCGAGATTTAACCAACCAAACGCAATACAACTTGGTACAGTATATGTTTATACACATTGTAATGCACCGACATCTAACTTCGTTCAATTGTTTACATAACCACAAGATGGCGGATATGGGAAATATTTAACCGGCATTCTATATCTCTGAAACTATTAGCGGCATCACCCTGAAATTTTGTACGGAGATAAAGGTCGCTACTGGAAGTTCATTTATAAGACTTTCAAAAACCGGTTAACTACAAAACGAACATGGCGGCCGAGCGAATTTGAACATTTTAAATAGACCTTTCTCGCGATTTAAGGTTCCAAACGCAATGAAATCTGGTATAGGAAATGTTTATACACATTGTAATACACTGGCATCTAATTTAGTTCATTTGTTTACATAACCTCAAGATGGCGGCTGTGCGAATTTTAAAATTAGGTTTTTATTTCTTGTGTCGTAATCATGCGATCGAAGTGAAAGTTTGAATAATGAACCTACGCAATAATTTTCTTTTAATGGTGCATGACTCTATGGCCTTTACATATAACAATCGAACATGGCGACCATCCGAAATATTTAGACGGCTCTGAATATCTGCGAATCTATTATAGCAATCAAACTGATTTTTTATGTTCATAGGGGCTATGAACTTAAGTTCACCTATAGGACTTTAAATAACCTGGTGATCAAAAATCCAACATGGCGGCGACGCGAAGTATAAATCTTCACATGGACGTTTCTCGCAATTTAATCATCCGAGTGCAGTGAAACTTGGTACGGTAAATCCTTATAGGAATGTTAATCCACTGGCATCTAATTTATTTCAATTGTTTCCATAACCACAAGATGGCAGCTGTGCGGAATTTTAAAATCTCCTTGTTACTTCTTGTGTCCTAATCATGTGTTTGAAGTTTGAATACTACACGTACACAATAATCTTCATGTAACAGTACATAACTCTAGAACCTACATATATAAAATCCAACATGGCGACCATCCGAAATATTTAGCCGGTTCTCAATATCTACGAATCCATCACAGCGATCAAACTGAAATTTTGTTTGTTGATAGTGGCAATTAACATAAGTAGGATATTTGAAAATAGGCTGTATAGTTCTTCACGGAACTACTTGTTCAGTTTCCTGGTTCCTCATCGGTAGAATTAGTGGATTTTGAAAATTAAAATTTGGTTTCCTTTTGGATTTAGAAGTATTAGGCCCCTTTTTTCCAGTGTTGCCTAGTTCTATTATAGGAAGTTTTTCAGTCGGTCAACACAAATTGTAGAAATATTACATTACATATTTTTTTGGTGGTAAAATTCAAAGTAGGAGTAAAGATTTCAGGAGAAATAATTTCAACTCTGATATTTGATTTGTTGATGGCATCTTCATCTTAATCGACACACCTGAGGATTTGAATGAGTTTTTAAATGGTATGGATACTGTCTTGAGGACAAAATTCATGATTCAAATTAATAAATGTAAAACTTTTTGAAAACCTTTGTCTGGAGCGTGGCGCTCTATGGAAGTGAAACTTGGACTATTGGTGCTGCTGAAAAGAGGAGAATTGAAGCGTTTGAAATGTGGTGTTACAGGAGAATGATGATCAGATGGATAGATAGGGTTACAAACGAAGAGGTATTAAGACGAGTGGGAGAGGAGAGATGTTTCTGGCGAATGCTAATGAAGAGAAGAGATAGGTTGGTAGGGCACATACTAAGACACCCAGGAATAGCAAGCTTAGTTATGGAAGGAAGGGTCGAGGACAAGAACTGTAGGGGTAGTCCAAGGTTAGACTATGTTAAACAGATTGCCTCGGATGTAGGGTGTGGTACCTACAGTGTGTAGAGATGAAACGATTAGCTCAGGACAGGGAGGAATGGAGAGCTGCATCAAACTCGTCAAAAGACTGAAGACTCAAACAACAACAAATGTAAAGCAAAAATATTGCAATGCAGTCGAAAGAAATCAGAAACCCCTATGGACGTCGAATTGGCAGGTGAAAAGCTAAAGGAAGTAGGAGACTTCCTAAGGGAAGCAAAATAACCAGTGATGGTTGAAGCTAAGAGAATATAAAAAGTAGGTTATTTAGCTATTCTAACTGTACTCCTTTGTTAATTTTTCAACTAATTATTTAAAGTAAGGTTGGGCTCTATAATTAGTTTTTTACTAAATAATAAGTTTCCCTTTTTTGCGTGTGTTTTTCAAACTTAAAATTGCCGAAAGAAAAACCTCATTCGGATTACCCGGGATTTCGGATTTCCTGGGTTTTGATTTGATGGTTTTCTCTGTATGTTTATTCATTTAATGTCTGTTTAACTTCCATGAGAGCGTAGTGTAAGGAGCGAAGTACAGAGACTTTGTTTTATATTCGACGGGGACCCTCGCTCGCCCGCGTTGCGCGTCTGTCTCCCGCCAGGCACTTTGCCACTTATGCGGCGCCCGCGCGGCTCTGAGTCATTGAGTATAGGAATTTGTACTTAAATTTGTACTTTAATGTGATCCTTGACCAATTCTTTGACGAACTGACTTACGGAGAGCGATTGTCAACTTATTTTCAACAAGATTCTGCCACTGCTCACACTGCCGAAGCATCCACGACAGAATTGCGTCGCATTTTCGGTACTAGGATTATAAGTCGGAACGTGTGGCCCCCGCGAAGCCCAGACTTATCACCATGTGACTTTTATATGTGGGGGACGCTTAAAAATAGAGTGTATGCAAGAAACTCTCACACTATATGAAAATCCACAGCCTGCTTCCAGTCTCCGACCGGGTCAGGAATGGAATGAATGAAGCCCCCAGCTAGCGGCGAGGATATGAAGTGTGCCGGCTGCCGAAGCCTGTCGCACTCCTCTGGGGCAGTGATTAAATGAATGACAGATGAAATGAGATGATAGTGGAGAGTGTTGCTGGAATGAAATTGTGACAGGGAAAACCGGAGTACCCGGAGAAAAACCTGTCTGCCTCCGTTTTGTCCAGCACAGATCCCACATGGAGTGACCGGGATTTGAACCACGGACCCAGCGGTGAGAGGCCGGCGTGCTGCCGCCTAAGCCACGGAGGCTCAAACTCTCACACTATAAATGAGCTTAAAGGCTATATTACAGCTGAAATACAGTCAATCTGTGCTGAGGATCTTCAGAAAGTAAATGACAATTTCATAAAGAGGTGCCAGCGATGTGTAGCAGTGAATGGCAAACATTTTCAGCACCAGCTGTGAACTAGGTAAGTACAAATTCCTATACTCAATGACTCAGTGCCGCGCGAGCGCCGCATAACGGCAAAGTGCCTGGCGGGAGACAGACGCGCAACGCGGGCGAGCGGGCAAGCGAAGGTCCCCGTCGTATATAAAACAAACTCTCTGTATATCGATTTATCGACAAAACAATTAATGGATTATTCATCATAATCGATTTTGGGTGTTACTGTAGGTTTTGTAGTATTTTGTAGAGCTTGCATATTTGAATCTGATGATGCTCGCATGACGAGCGAAACGTGTCATTCCTTAGTTTTATTATTCTTCAATATTCCATAATATCATCATCATAATCGGTTTAGCCAACTAAGGACAACGTAAATAACTCTTTTCACGATTTCAGTTTTCTTTGGCTCCAGTATTCCTTCATTCTCTTGATCACTGCTTCTTTATTTTCATCTGTCCAATGTTGTTTCTTCTTGGTCGCTGTTTCTGGCTCTAGGAACCCCTTAAATGTGTGTACCTTTTCTCTGAAAGTGGTTCTGTTGCGGATGTCTTGATCGGTGATGTTCATTTCTTGTAGATCCTTCTTGGCGTTAGCAAACCATTTTTCATAAAAGCTGCCTTTTCTATTGGGCTTCTTGAAGTGGTTAAACATTTTCTTAGTGAGTCTGTTGTCGGGCATTCTTGAAACATGTCCAAAGAATGTAACCCTTCGTTTTCGTATGGTATCTGAGATTCTGCTGCATGTTTTATAAACTTGATTGTTACTACGTAATCCGTATGTGTAGCACATTTTTTTTTTGGACCGAGATTTTTTCTTAAAATTTTGAAATTGTTAGTCCTAGGCATTCCGAAGCATACAGGCACTCGGGTTGAATTACTGTTTGATAGTGTCGTAGTTTAGTCCTAATCAGTGCTTTTTTGTTGTTCAGGGGGAACGCGGGGGGTCTGCATACCCCTTAAACATTTTAAAACTGTTAAAGAAAAAAAAATATTGGTACATTTCTATATAGTCCGTCAAATATAACTTCCGACTATAAATTCATCGATCAGCTGTCGTCAACGCGCTGTTCACAAAAGCTGGAGGAGATTTCGAGTAATCCTCGATTTAAATCGATCTATCGAATCGGTTTCTTTTGGTCGGCAACTCAGCACTCTGTTCTTATAAGCAAGCAGGCTAGTGTTTGGAGGTGGGTTAGGTTGTTATTGTGTGTGTGGTTCGTTTTGAATGAAGAAGAAAATAACGAACTATTTAACATCCACCCAGGCATCGAAAATGCTGAAAGTTAATGATTCGAACACAAAAAATGACTGGACTTTGCAAATTGCCCAAAATTGCAAGATCGTGATGTTTCGTCGACTACAACTGAGAGTATACCCTTTAAATATTTTTTAGACAAAAAGCACTGGCCTCCTAATAATAGAAATCGCTTTCTTGTTGGATTATTCGACCAACCGGTTAATCGATTAAAGGCACAATAGAAAAATCGTTTTGTAGCAATTAATCGATTTTCCTGATTCGATTATTCGATAACTGAAATTAATCGATTAAAAGTATCAGCCCTAATAAATACGGGCTTGCTTATACAAATGAGTAGTCCAGTTGCAAAACTCGTTTAATCCATTTGTGAATAAGAATCATGTCGTAAAATTTTTTATTTAATTATTTTATTTTATTTTTCTTTGTTTAATTTAAATTTGTTTTGTTTTATTTTAAATTGTTTTGTATTGTTTTTTGTTTTGTTTAATTTTATTTTTTGTTTTTATTTTATCTGGTTTTGCTTTTATTTTGATTTTGTTTTATTTATTTTTATTGTACTTTGTTTTGTTTTATTTTATTTTCTAGAAAACAAACACAAAACAAAAAAAACACGAAGCCAAAAGCAAAATTCAAAAACAAAAGCAAAAGCCCAAAACAAAAACAAGGAACACAAAGCAAAAAGCAAAATTCAAGAAAAAGCAAAAGCAGAAAACAAACACAAAACAAAAACAAAAACACGAAGCAAAAAACAAAATTCAAATACAAAAGCAAAAGCAGAAAACAAAAAATAGGAACACAAAGCAAAAAGCAAAATTCAAGAAAAAAGCAAAAGCAGAATACAAACACAAAACCAAAACAAAAACACGAAGCAAAAAGCAAAATTCAAAAACAAAAGCAAAAGCAAAAAACAAAATTCAAGAAAAAGCAAAAGCAGAAAACAAACAAAACCAAAACAAAAACACGAAGCAAAAAGCAAAATTCAAAAACAAAAGCAAAAGCAGAAAACAAAAACAAGGAACACAAAGCAAAAAGCAAAATTCAAGAAAAAGCAAAAGCAGAAAACAAACACATAACCAAAACCAAGAAAGAAAAGCAAATTGTAAAATTCAAAAGCAAAAGCACAAAGCGAACACAAAACCAAAAACACAAAGCAAAAAGTAGAAAACAACAAACACAAAAGATACGCGAGGCAAAGTCCAGAGAAACTTTTCTCATGAAAGTGATTCTTATTCACAAGTGGATTAAACGAGTTTTGCAACTCGACGACTCAAATACGATCCAATCAGGAGATGCTGCTCAGAATGGTGAGAACCATTTCACATCAGGGGAATTTTCCTCTGTCCCGCTGAATATGCTCGGGGCGTTGCAAAGAATTCGCTCGACACGACCGGTTTAGCAGACACACACACACTTTCACATGAGTGAGCGCTAATCGTTACCTTTAAGTTCCTTAATATTACAATGGGGTCATCTTAAATGTTCAAGCAGCAGTGTTGCCAATGTAGGCGGAAAGTTACTAAATCTAGGGATTCGAAAAACACTGCAGGGAAAAAAGTTTGCATTTCCTATGGCCGACTTTTATTGGGTTACTTCGCGTTTCACATCCCTTTTTCATGTCAGAATCTCCTGTTTTTTTTAATGTGTAACATCTTTCCGTTCGGTTGCTGGATATTTGTGGGAGTGATTTTGAAAAATGGGACGGAAGTGGATCGGACGATCCAGTTGGTAGTGGTGGATCGAACGGAAGTGTGTAAGACGCACTGCCAGCTGGATCACATTGCTGAACACTTTCATTCTGACGGTAAACGCTCATGCGAACTCTGGTGTCAAGTGATTGAAACAAAGCACATGGCACATGTTCGAAGTCTTCGTATCAGTATTTAAATGATAAAATGTTTTAATATCAAACATTGTAAGTAGTCGGCATTGCCGGTATTATGTTTCTGCACAATAGCTATTCAAATATTAACCCACATAACGGTAATGCAGTCATCAATATAATATAATCGTTGTGGTTATACGAGAATTGAGCAAGCCTTTATGAACTATTGCTGAATACATTCTCTTTACTCACAAGAGGGCATATTCATAAGACATTTTAAACTCAATTCCACGCAGGAACATTATCGAAACAAGCAAAATATAAATGAAACTTAATTCCGTGATGCAGTATTATTGGAACGTGGAAATAAGTCACCATCTTGTGCACAATGTTTGCGTAGTCAAAATAGCCGCGGGGTTAGCGCCTATGACTGTGAATCTAGAGATCTCTGGTTCGAGACCGGACGGGGTAGATATTTTTGCTACCATATTATCATTTTAAACGATATTGATCATATCAATAAATTAACAGAATCCATATGAAATTACGTGTTGGTCTGTGAACCAAGAGGACCTGTTTATAAGGAATTTAAGGTTATGAGCGGTGTCGCGTCTATTAATCTAGTTGATCCATATCGTATGCTAGTGCTGGTGGAAGCTACAAATCATCTAATAAAATGCGTTCAGTATTATAAACTACAATATCTGTAAAACACTCCCTTTTACAATAGATTAATATTTGTGCCAATAATAGTGTAAAATACCGGTGTATTAACAATTTCACGCGAGGTTTCTTCTATGTCAGATGTAACACATCATATGTGACTACTGTAAGGCTCGTAATTTTTTTTTAAGGTTGGCATATATGCAATTGTCAAATTTAGTGAATTCGAAATATTTCTCTTTGGCCGGTGACATTTACCTCCGCCTTCCGGCGTGCTGAGAGGGATATTTTTAACGACGTTACTTCCAATCCTTCGCTTGGAGACCCCTGTTGTAGAAGGTCAATACTCGCGAGTTGTCTAAATAAGTGTGCAGTTACAAAAAGAATGTAATGTATTGTGCTGTTCATGAGGTGGGAACTCATGCACATGAAGGAAAGTGCATGATTGTCTTTTGTAAGAGCACTTGACATGCATCAAGACGTCGCTAATTGTTGTCGTCACTCACAATTGCCGGCTCTTGGTAACACTCACACTTGGGTGACGGAACAGAATACACATTGTTTTATGTAACTCAGCTTTCATTACATGTCTTTGACGGGCATATAATGTTGGTTGTTAAGAATATCTATGACTTTAGTCATTATTCTACATTTTCCCGTATTGATTATGATATGTTACACAAATATCCACTTCAATACAAAACTTTTTTTTATCACTCCATGTCCTTATACACTTTGATACATGTTTCGGCTCTGTGAGCCTTCTTCAGTCAAACACACTAATAATTCTCATAAAACAGTCTATGGTTTGATCTCTCAATAAAATTTGTTAATTTTTGTACATCGTCATGATGATTAAAACAAATGGACATAAAATGCTTAAAGAATTGAACTATGTACAAAAATTCGAATCGTGGGCCCATCATCGTGAGATGACAATTCATGGTTTCCAAACTGCGGTTGTTGAACACAATTTGCAAAAGTATTAAATAAGCAACTTCCGTTTCTTTGTTGCTGCATGGACTACTTACACACGATTCTTTTACAAGTCGCCTGTACAATGGGGTCCTTTGTTTGGAGATGAATTCAACGACGATGAGCCCACGATTCGAATGTTTGTACATAGTTAAATTCTTTAAGCATTTTATGTCCATTTGTTTTAATCATCATGATAATGTAAACATTTTAACAAATTTTTATTGAGAGATCAAACCATAGACTGTTTTATGAGAATTATTAGTGTGTTTGACTGAAGAAGGCTCACAGAGCCGAAACATGTATCAAAGTGTATAACGACATTGAGTGATAAAAATAAGTTTTGTATTGTAAAGTGGATATTTGTGTAACATATGTTAGTTGTTGTTGATTCGTTTGGGACAGGTGTTCTCACGTTGCTCTGTAATTGATATTTCGTGCTCTCGTAATTAATTGAATAATTTGAAATTAATCGAATACAATTAATCGACTGAACATTAAATCGATTAACCAGCTAACCGATTGATTAGTCGACACAAGATAAATACAGTAGTTTAAATGAGAGGTCATCGTTTAAGTTGAGTTACGCTTTCATTTATGGTAATTTATAGAAGTTACTTTTTAACTCAATATACCAAGTGTCCTTGCTTGTTTATGTTAACAATAATCAAATTATCATTATTTATTTATCGCACGGCCTTTAATACCGGGAGTGTCCGAGGGCATGTTCCGCTCGCCAGAGGCCGTAGCTGCTACTAGCGGACACCCATAGGGTGAGCTACAAATTCAGTTCAATGTCAAGTAGTTCCAACTTACGCTACCAGATGTCAACGATATCCTGTCTAGTGGTGAACGTTGGAACTTTGATAAGAGCGTTCCAACGAAATATAACCAAGAAATTTAGCTTCACACAAGTTTAGTCTGTGGAAGGATCTTTTAATAACAATAATAATAACACCTGGCACTAGGCCTAGGCCTACCAAGCGACCGCTGCCCAGTCATTTGGCCTGCAGATATTGGGGTGACGCGTGATCAGCGCATCGGGTCCCCTCAGCCGTTAATCTTGGTTTCGTGATCGGGGCGCTGTCTCACTGTCAGACAGCTACTCAATTGTCCTCACGTTCCAGCCCTCACGACAGTTTTAAAATCCCTGACGGAGCCGGGAATCGAACCCGGGGCCTCTGGGTGAGAGACAGGCGCGCTACCCCAAACACCACGGGGTCGGCGGAAGGATCTTTTACATGCCATAAATTTATGACATGAGACCGCCGGCTTTACTTCCCCTCCGAAGGAAGGTATACTGAGGGATTTTAACGCTCTTAAAACATCCGACGTCTTCGGCCGGGTTTGAACCCGCTATCTTGGGAACAGCAGTTCAGTATGTTACCAACTACGCCACCGAAGCCGAATAACCAAATAAGAGTCAGTGACAGTGGAAGGTCAAACATCAATCAAATTGGGAAGGGTTTCCGGAAAGAAAACGAAGAGTTTTCAGCAAAGATTTTGAATTCTTGTTCAATGTTTACAATTTAGTACAGGGACATTTTTATTTTACTCAGTTTTAGCCAAGTTTTCAGAAAACTTATTTTCTTATCTCGTGCCTACTAATCAATCGGTTAGCTGGATAATCGATTTGACGATCAATCGATTAATCGTTATTTGTAGCAATTACTCGATTTTTCTGCTTCGATTATCGATTTATACATGAAATTAATCCATTAAGGGTACCAGCTCTAGTTCAGACAAGAATCTTCAATTATATGCATAATTAATTCAGGGTCGCCTCCGTGGTGTAGTGGTTAGCATGCTTAGCTGCCATCCCGGTGGTCCTGGGTTCGATTCTCGGCTCTGCCACGAAATTTGATAAGTGGTATGAGGACTGGAACGGGGTCTACTCAGCCTCGGGTGGTCCGAATGAGTAGAGGGGGTTCCTTTCCCACCTCAGCCATCCTCGAAGTGGTTTTCCGTGGTTTCCCACTTCGTCTTCGGGTAAATGCCGAGATGGTATCTACCGTAAGGCCACGGCCGCCTCCTTCCCTCTTCCTTGCCTATTCCTCCCAATCTTCCCCTCCCTTCCCATCCCTCATGAGGCCCCTGTTCGCTTTGCAGGTGAGGCCTCCTGGGCGAGGTGCTGCTCTCACCTTCCCAGTTATATCCCCCGAACAAGTGTTACAAGCTCCAGGACACTGCTCTGGCGGCGGTAGTGATGTGATTTCTCGCTGAGTCAGAAGGAAAAGCAAACCTGGAGGGTACACCGATAAAAAAATATAAAAAATTAAAAAAAACGGAATATGGTTGGGGGGCAATATTTCATCGCAATCGTGGAACATGACTGCTATACTCTGATTTATAAAAGATGAGCGGTGAAAGCTGTCATCCACTTGAACGGTGAGGTGTGGAGTGGAAACGAGAGGAGTAACGGTCTCCATAGCAACAGCGAGCAGTGTTGCAATGTATGTCGACATAGCAGTGAGCACATGGTTTGACTCAGTGTTCTACTGATTACATGACAGTTCGCCACACTGACACTTCCACACACTGCCCAAAATACTGACAATTCGCCACAGCCCTTGGACGCGGCTACCTGTTTAATGACTCGGAAATAATCTTGACTGACAGTTCCACCCCCCCCCCCCCCTTAAGGCTATAGGCTTCAGCGATCATCGTTACAACCGCACCAGTGACAATGCACCTTAACATAATACTCCATTGGAGTGAAGAAAAGCGCTCGGTCTATGTACTTCATTACTAACACGGTCTCGAAAATATCATTGTGATGTAGTGTAATTTCCATCAAAATGAAGTAAATGCAGAGTCTGATTTCCATCACACTTTATGCAGGCTGTGGACTGGCAAAATGATAACAAAACCGATCATTTTGGTGTGTTTAAAATCAGCTTTCTAGGCTTCGTCAGTTTTTTTTTTTCAACAATAATATTAACCTACTCCTTTTTCTGTGAATAGGCAACTGCCTTCTGAAAACTTCAATTTTTTTCTTGTCATTTTCGAACTTTTTCTGAATGTTCTCAATCCGTTCGTCCAGTTTGACATATTTTCGTCTTCTTTTTTTTCCATCCATGTTGAGCTCGGACTTTACAAATGCGCAGTTTGTCTTCTCAGCTTCCGTCTTCAACACTTTGACAACCTCTTTTAATTTGGGGTGAGGTCTCCCGTAAGATTGTTGAGTCGGTTGTTCCAGCCCTCAACAGCATTCGTTGTCCTGTGTCGTGCTTGGTGGCAGTTCCACATCTCGATTGGAATGTCTTGGTTATCTTGCCAGTTGTCAGCGAAGTAGTCAAAAACTGGCCAAGTTTGGGACTTTCTGGAGCATGAGAGTGTATTTCCACCCATCCATCGAGCACATCTTCAGGTTTTAAAAACGCAAGTGCTGCGCACATACGGACATGAAGGCTGATTTCGTTATTCTCTCGGTACTCCACCGACAATCCGAGATACTGTACTTTTCTTCATAAGAATTTTGTCATGTGAAAATTACAGCCATGTATTGTTGTTGTTGTTGGAAATACGTCTTTCGGAGAAGAAATTACAGCAGCTTCAAAATCCACATTTATGTCTTCAACTTGATCGTTTTCATAGTAGCCTTTGTGGTGGGGTGGAGATGTGTGTGGAAATGTCAGTCGAGATTATTTCTGAGTCATTAAACAGGTAGCCACGTCCAAGGGCTGTGGCGAATTGTCAGTATTTTGGGCAGTGTGTGGAAGTGTCAGTGCGGCGAACTGACCGGACACCGACTCGTCACTGTCATTAGACCGCCAGGCAGGGGGGCTAACTTCCCCAGTATTTGTGTCTTCCTGCAAGCCTCTTAGAATGTTATGAGTCATGATCTGCCTCAGTGGCAACGCAGCATTTCCCCACGTGCTAGCTTTGACAGCTGTCAGCGTTCATTATTGGTAATAGAGAGTATAGGTGGAAAGTAGGCACTCATTAGTTCCGTGTATTGAGTGAGTTGTTATCGGATGAGAATGGTGTTGGGACATCCACAGGAAAAGTACAGCTCTGTCCACACTGTTGTTGTTCGTTCTAGATAAAAGAAAATACCTGTAGTGACCAGCCCACTCGGACATGCCAGTGGATGATTCAGAGCGCTCACTCAATTGCCAATTGGGTTTCTTCACATTGCCATGTTCTGTGTGACGCGCGACTTGGCTCTTCTCATCACACTTGTTGGCAAGACGTCAGTGGTGGTCCTAGCGTGTTTACTTGGGGCATGGGACATTTACTGATTGGAACTTGGGGTTCAATTTTGAGACTGATTGCGTGGAGCTGCAGTATGGTTATCGCCTGTTGTACCCAAAAGCTGCCAGTTCGAACTCTGGCACAGTCAGTTGACCTTGTTATTTCATCTTATTATTTACTGGCAGTAGTGCCCGGCTTCGCCCGGTGGATTTATTTGATTTATGGAAGATAATGAATACTACTACAGAACTGGAGCGCTCAAGGATCAGGATCGGAAAGCACCAACGCTTATTGCAGCTGATAACCTCAGTATATTGCACCAACACCATCGCCCTTATACAGAGGCATACTATTGGCATGATGATAACTGTTTTAAGGGGCCTAAGAAATCTTTTTGCACTAATTACTTCCCGTGACTGCAATTTATAAGCAGCTCGCAATTCTGCACCAGAACACTGGTAGGGGCGACGTGATGCAGCCCGCATTGCCAGGCAAGAATCGACTTAGGTATTATTGAAGCTATTCGGGAGCGCTTGTTCTTCCGACTTACTGAATAAAAATCAATCTTTCTGGTTACCTATGAGGTGCTACATAGCCTAAACTATTCCTCTTGAATCTGGCTATCATATACAAAAAGAAGTTTTCGAATTCGACTGGTGGTTCCAGAGATTAGCGCGTTTAAACAAACAAACAAACACACAAACTCTTCAGCTTTATTATATTAAGTATAGATATAGATTTATTTATTTCCCAACACTAGGGACCACGGTAAGTTTCATTATACCTGCCCTTTCATTGGCCCTAAGTTAGGAACCATCCCTGCATTTGCCTGTAGTAGAAGTGGGAAACCACGGAAAGCCACTTCCAGGGCGGCTGAGGCGGGAATCGAAACCACCTCTGCTCAGTTTTGCCTTGCGAGGCTGAGTGAACCCCGTTCCAGGCCTCAGACAAGAATTCAATTACTCGGTGGACTGTCGGAATGGCAGCCAAGAATGCTAGCCACTACACTACGAGGTGGTCTTGTGTAACTGTACTTCGGATCGGGGATGAGGCAGGTGCCCCGGGACTTGATGTAAGTTTTTTATTTTTTAGCGTATGGCTTTTAGTACCGGGAGTGTCTGAGGACATGTTCGGCTCGCCAGAGTTTGTAGCTGCTTCTATGTGGACACCCATTGGGTGAGCTACAAGTACCGTCGCGTGTGGATTGTTGTCTGGGGAGGAAAGTGTGAATGTAAGGATGAGGAATTGGAAGGTAGCGGCTGTGGCCTATAGTTAAGAGACCAACCTCGGCATTTGCCTGGAAGGAAGATGGGAAACCACAGAAGACCATCTTCAAGGTTGCCGGCGGGGAGATTCCAACCTCCTCGACTCCCGGATGTGAGCGACTGCCTGCAGCCACGCCGTACTGACCACGGCTAACTCACCCGGTGATCTAAGGTACTATCCTCGTAAAGTGCTAGTGTGAGTCAATGCAGATTTTCACTTAAGCCCTACCGACAGCAGTGGCTCAGCTGGCTAAAGCGCAGCATTAGGTCATGGGGCCAAGCTCTCTGCTGACTCGGTAGACGCGTGGGTTCGAGCCCCACCGTCGGCCGTCCTTGAAATGGTTTTCCGTGGTTTCCCATTTTCAACACCAGGCAAATGCTGGGACGATACCTTCTGATAGGCCACGGCCGCTTCCATCCAAATCCTTGCCCAATTTCATTCATCTTCATCCATTCCATCTCTCATCCCGACGCGCAGGTCGCCCACGGGCGTCGACTAGAAAGACCTGCACTCGGCCTCTCAGGCGACCACACGAAAAAAAAACTTAAGCCCTTATAACTACTTCCGGTGTGAAAATTTAAAAAAAAACTCCTGAGGGTATTGAACCAAGTAACATTAAATAAATAATTATTGTCTAGGATTTCAATAAAAAACAAGTAGTTCCGTGAAGAACTATACAGCCTATTCTCATATATCCTGCTCATGTTAATTGCCTCTATCAACATACAAAATTTCAGTTTAATTGCTGTAACAGATTCGTAGATATTGAGAACCGTCTAAATATTTCGTATGGCCGCCAGGATGGATTTTTATTTTTGTACTATTACATTAAGATTATTGTGTACGTGTGGTATTCAAACTTCAATCGCATGTTTAGAACACAAGAAGTAAAAACGAGATTTTAAAAGTACGCACACCAGCCTTCTTGTGATTATGCAAACAATTGAAATAAATTACATGCCAGTGGATCAACATTTGTATAAGCATTTAACGTGCAACGTTTCACGGCACTCGGATAGTTAATTCGCGATAAACGTCCATTTAAATATTTATACTTCGCGTCGCCGCCATGTTGGATTTGTGATCACCAGGTTACTGAAAGTCCTATGGGTGAACATATGTTCATAGTCTCTATGAACATTAAAAAAATCAGTTTGGTTGCTGTAAAAGATTCAAAGATATTGAGAACCGTCTAAATATTTCGGAAGCTCGCCATTTAGGATTGTTATATGTATAGGCCAAAGAGTTATGTACCATTCGAGGACAATTATTGCCTAGCTTCATTATTCAAACTTTCACTTCGATCGCATGATTACGGCACAAGAATAAAAACTTAATTTTAAAATTTCGCACAGCCACCATCTTGAGGTTATGTAAACAATTGAATTAAATTAGATGGCAGTGCATTACAATCTGCAAAATCATTTACTGTACCACATTTCACTGCGCTCAGAGAGTTAAATCACGAGAAAAGTCTATTAAAATATTTCAAATTCGCTTGGTCGCCATGTTCGTTTTGTACTTTACAGGTTTATGAAATATACATAGGTAAACTTGTATCAGTACCCTTTATCACGGTACAAAATTGCATGATGATATCTGTAATAGTTTCGGAGATATAGAATGTCAGTGAAATATTTCGCACAGCCGCCATTTTGAGGTTATGTAAACAATTGAACTAAATTAGACTCCAGTGCATTACAATGTGTATAAACATTTTCTGTAGCAAGTTTCATTACGTTTGGATAGTTAAATCGCGAGAAATGTCTATTTAAAAGTCTCAATTTCGCTTGACCGCCATGTTGGTTTTGTCGTCACCAGGTTTTTGAAAGTATCATAGGTGAACTTCTAGTAGTGCCCTTTATCACCGTACACAATTTCAGGGCGATATCGGTAATAGTTTCGGAGATATTGAATGCTAGTGAAACATTTCGCACAGCCGCCATGTTGGATTGGTGAGACGTAACAAAATTTGAAGGGCACGGTCGAGGTCGCCGGGAATAGTACTATGAACTTACCGAGTTTCATTGAAATCGCTCCAGCCATTTAGATTTTATTAGGGGGGGACACACACACACCTCACACACACACACACACACACACACACGCACACACACACGGACAAAAGGTGATCTCATAAGCCTATTTTTTCAAAATTGAAAATAGGCTAATAAACGAGTAAAGAAAAAAGCGATATTAGTTTGATAGAGCTTTCTAGCGGCTTCGGTGACGTAGTCGGTAGCATGCTGAATTGCTGTGCCCAAGGTCGCTGGTTCAAACCTGGCTTTCCCCCCAGGGGCTCACATCTAGTGGGACGTGGGTTGGCGACCACGGGGCCCCAGCTGAGTCCGGCATTGATTCCACTTACTTGTGCCGGGCTCCTCTCCGTCTTCTTTCCTGTCGACCTCCCTTGGTCAACTCTTGTTCTCTTCCGACCCCGACGGTATTAGGGTATCCGAGGCCTAAGGAGTCTCTTCCTTTACCGCCTTAATTGGCCCTTGTCTCATCATTTCTGATACTCTCCTTCTGCGAGGGGTCAGCAGCCTTCTTTTTCTTTTCCTGTTATATCCTGCCTTCTGCTCAAGGCCCTCAAGGAGGCAGGGTGTATGAAGCACCACCACTTCTGGTGCACCTTAGATATTGCTACACCCTCAGGGGCTCACGGCTGGTGAGTTTGGGAGTTGGCGACCTCAAGGGAGCTGGGTCCGGTTTTCCCCCTTTTATCCATTACCTGTGGGGCGGACCCTCTCCTCTTTCACTTTCCTATCTGCCTTTTATGGCTCTCCTTCCTTCCAAGTCCCTCAATCCCCATTCTTCGAGGGTTGAGGACATTTCTTTTTCTCCTGTCCTTTATTTATAAGTTAGTAGTTAGTTTTAGTTATAGTTTACATTTCATTATCATCTTCACGATCACCCAAACCATTAGGGGCCGATAACCTGTATGTTAGGCCCCTTAAAACAATTATCATAGTCATCAAACCCGGCCAGGCACAATTCATATCCTCGCCGTTAGATGGGGGCTTCATTCATTCCATTCCCTGACCCGGTCGGAGACTGGAAGCAGGCTGTGGATTTTCATCAAACCCGGCCGGAGTCGTCGGATTTTTAAGAGCGTTAACAACCATAGATTTATGGCATGTAAAAGAACCTACCACTACAATTCATGGTGTGTTGCATAATTTGTAAGATATATTTGGCTGGTTAGGAAACTCTCTATCTAGTTCCAGCGTTTGCCGCTGTGTGTTAGTGACAGTGGCGTCTGGTAGCCAATGTTGGAACTACTTGGAATTGAAATTTCATTCATCTTCATTCATTTCATCTCTCATTAACACCTCTCGTGAGGTTGGCGTCAGGAAGGGCATCTGGCCGTAAAAACTATCAGCCACGTTGTATTTAATCGCATCTCATCCCCGACCCCGTTGGAGAACGGAATTAATAGGGGGAAACCTTCTTTCTTAGTGTTCGTCGGCCTTTAAAAAGGTGTTTGACAATGTGAACTGGAATGTTCTATTCAGCATTCTTCATCAAATAGGTAATCTATCAACTTTAGATTCAAAAGACTCATCTACAATATCTATAAGCAAGAAACTGGAATAGTTTGTTGTGGAGCAAGGAAGAAACAGCACACATCAGAAAGGGTGTACGGCAGGGATGTCCCCTATCCCCATGACCTATTCAATATAAATGTACAAAAGGCGATCGTCTGAGTAAGAGAAGAATTTGTCACAGGAGTGAATATTCATGGAGATAAAGTTGACATGATAAGGTTTGCTGATGACATAGCGCTAATTGCAGAGAATGAAGAAGACTTACAAAAGATCCTGAGCAAGAAGGACAAAATAATGGAGGAAAATTTTAATATGAGAATAAATACAAAAAAAATCGGCCTGCAGTAGAAATGGCGAAAACCAGACAGCAATAGAGTTAAGAAATTAAAGATACAAGAAGTGAATGAGTTTAATTATCTGGGAAGTAAAATAACGAATGATGGAAGAAGCAGCAGAGAGATATTAAGTAGGATTGCCCAAGCCTAGAACGCTTTCTATAAAAAGAAGAACCTATTTACTGCAAGGAACATACATCTTGATGTGAGGAAACAAATGTTGAAGACCTATGTATGGAGCGTCGCGCTATATGGCAGCGAATCTTGGACAATAGGGGCGAGAGAGAGGAAAAGACTACTAGCATTTGAAACCTGGTGCTATAGAAGGATTATGAAAATCAGCTGGAAAGAAATGGTCACGAATGAGGAAGTCTTTAGAAGAGTGGGAGAGAGAAGATGCTTCCTTCAATATTTAAAAAGTAGACTGAATCACCTCGTGGGCTACATACTGCGACACAATGGACTGCTTAAGCTTATAATCGAGGGAACAGTAGACGGCAACAAATATAGAGGAAGACCCAGACTGGAATACATGAGTCAAATATTGGAAGATATGGGTTGTGCCCATACTGTGAACTGAAGAGGAAGGCGGAGAGACGGGAAGAATGGCGCGCTGCTGCCAACCAGCCTCACGGCTGTTAACCAGAGAGAGAGAGAGAGAGAGAGAGAGACATAGAATTTGATAGAACTCTCTTAAGTCTCACAATTTGAAACATTTCCAGGCCCTTTAGCTCTTCAATATAAAATCAAGCAATTTCCTCAATTTTCTTTTTTAACATATGAATAAATCTCTACTTCGTTGTCACGGGCAATCTCGAGAACCACTGGATGGATTTTGATGCGCATTTCACCATGCTGTAGTGTAAAGGATGTCTCGAGGAAGGTTTCTGTAGAAAATACTTTATTTATGATCAAATGAAGCCAAGTAGTAACGATTTCAGTGAAAAAGTCGAAAGAAAAACCCTGGCGTCTGTGCGCTTTTTAAGCTTACGCTGGACGAACCGTTCAAAAATATCAATATACTATGAGCGTAAGAATTTATCAGCATGAAAAGTTCTACAAAAAGTCCCGAAGAGCATATCTCTATCTTCAATACTTCGCCCACTATAAGTGTTTTTACGTTTTCATTTCTTCCAATAATCTCCATTCGATTAGGCGACAGTTTAGGAGCTAGCTAGGGGCGAGCCTATAACCCCAGTTACAGCCTAGCTAGCGGGCAAACCTATTACCCCAGATACAGCCAGCAGCAAACTGTCGAGTCGTGTTGAGTTAGAACTTCAGAGAAGAGTGGTTGTTTTTGGAGTTTCCCTGGAAGTTCAACTCGGCTTTACTTCATTTTCCCTGTGAACTTTTCGTTCCGCAAAATACACAGTCGAGTTAGGATTGGACGGAAGGGGGATTTGTGTTCCATGCACTTCGCCATTCTTAATATAAGTCTGACAAGAATTCGTTGCACTTGCATCTGCATGATAATATAATTAATAATCCAGTCAGTGATTTTAACCCATCATGCCGAGACGTAAAACGGATATAGGTCGTAGTTCATTGACATCGAAAAGAAAAAAGCGCTTGTCACGTAATGGTTTCATAACTGTTCCCGGGCGAAGGCGAGGCGGGTTGCTAGTATATGAATAAATAAAAATAGTGCTTTCAACAGTAATGAATCAGGGAATTAATTGCTGTTGTCTGTTGTTCCTCGCAGGTTAACTAGCGTTCATCTCTGTTACCTCAAACCCTCTCCTGCCCTTTGAATTAACTTAAATTGGACTAAAAAAGGAGAGTGGAGTGAAGGGTCTGTCTGCGTTATTTACATTTCTTAATGACCCTCACGCATTCTACTTCCAACAATACTCGACTCGCTCGCTATTTCCCTAATGAAAAAACTTTTCATCTTCAAACTAATTACTTTCAATTTGTGTTGTTATTTTGCTTGGGTCACAGAGATGATACTCTAAAATGAAATTCTCGTGAAATATTGTGTCCTAAACAGGATGTGCATTTTGTTCAAGTCTGACTTATTACACATTCTTTCTTTTCCTCCGCTGCTATTCTTCCCTCGGTTTGTAATTTGAGTTCTTTCATATTGTCTGTTTTAAGGGATTTTTAAACAATAAAACATGATAATGATGATGATAATTGTTGTTTTAAGGGACCTAACATCTAGGTTATCGGCCCCTAATGGTGATCGTGAAGAAGGTAATGAAATGTAAACTAAAACTGAAACTAACTTTTATACCAGTAGAAGAAATGGAAAACAAGAGGAGAATAAGGCAAATGAAGGACAGGAGGAAAGGAAATGATACCCTCGAAGAATGCGGATTGATGGACTTGGAAGGAAGGAGAGCCATGAAAGACAGATAGGAAAGTGAAAGAGGGGAGCGTCCGCTCCAGAGGTAATGGATAAAAGGGGGGGAAACCGGACCCAGCTCAGGATTCCCTTGGGGTCGCCAACTCCCGAACTCACCAGCCATGAGCCCTGAGGGTGTAGCAATATATAGGGTGCACCAGAAGTGTTGGGGCTACATACTCCCTGGCTCCTTGAGGGTCTTGAGAAGGAGGCAGCAGATAACATGAAAAGAAAAAGAAGGCTGACCCCTCGCAGAAGAAGGATATCAGAAAAGACGAGGCAAGGGCCAATTAAGGCGGGAAAGGAAGAAACTCCCTAGGTCTCGGATACCCGAATACTGTCGGGGTCGGAAGAGAACAAGAGTTGACCAAGTGAGGTCGACAGGAAAGAAGCCGGAGAGGAGGCCGGCACAAGTAAAAGGAAGCAATGACTGACGCAGCTTGGGCCACTTTGGTCGCCAACCCACGTCCCACTAGATGTGAGCCCCTGGGGGGACACAATAAAACAAAGACATGTGCTATAAACTTTAAATAATTGTACTTTAATGTTACACTTCTTCTTAGATTTTTCCATCGCAGTTATAATTGTCGTCTGTATTACCGGGAACATACGATTTCCCAGGCCAGGAAGGGCTGTAAGACGTGCAGTAAAAAGGTTGAGGTTTAAGAGGAAAATTTTGAGTTCCTCCGATACACTAAGAGACGGGATATCTTATTATTCATTCATTCAATTTCGCTAATCGGCCAACTAGGGACCACGATAAGCCTCATTTTACATTCTGGCATTTGTTCATTTTTCACTTGATTCACATTGTCTCCATGAGCTCACTGCGTTTCTGTCCATTTCGCACCAGTTGTCCGTGTTTCGTCCCAGAAAGTCCCAAACATCTTGATGGCTGCTCTATAAAGATTTCGGTCTTGTGCATCTTCTGCTCGTATCCCCATTTCTTTAAGATTTTTCTGGACGTTAACTTACCATGGCATTGTCGTTCTTGGTTTTTAGTCAAAAATACTGAAGATACGTTTCGTCCATCGGGAGTCGATCATCCGTAGAAGCAAACTCTGCGTGTCCGCATTGTGTCTGTGCTCTTCTCTATCTTAGAGTACAGTGAACCTTCTATTAAGAGACCAGTGACGGTTCCATGGAAAACTGGTCTTTTAGAGGGGTGGTCTCTTAATAGGGGTAGGCATTAAAAATAATGTTATACTGCATTATTAATAAAGTACTACTGCATTGGTTCACATTTAGTACAAATTAATTACAATTAGTTATTTTCTGAGCTCTGTCATTTAAAAAAGTCACGAATTGATCTCTGTTTCAGATTAGCACATCTTTTTTTTAACAACTTCACTTTCTAGAATATCTCTGAGTGAGTTCGAAAGTCCATTAATTTGTTCTGGGTTCGAACAATCTTCTAGGAGAGCAGTTTATTGTATTTTATATGTTACATAACACTTTTTCTTAAGACATTGTAGGCTTATGCAGTTCTGTTGCAACAGAACCATTGTTTACATCATCACCATCTCCAATGGGAAGGCAGACGAGGAGTGGTCTTTTGAAAGAGGTCAGACTGAGAAAATGCCTGGTCTTTGGTCGGGGAGAGGGGTGGTCCTTAAATAGAGGTAACAAATGCATTGACCTTATGAGGTTTTAAATCGGTTCCAAGAAAAACTGGTCTTTTAGAGGGGTGATCTTTTAATAGGGGTGGTATTATAGAGAGGTTTCACTGTATATTTATGAATTACTCCAGAGCTTGAAACCTCCATCTTGGAACTTAGGACCATGAATTTCCCTAATGATCTTTCTTTCCTTAACTTCAAGTCTCACGATCGGGCCAGCTGCGCGGTTTGTTAGGCATTCCGCTGCATACAGTGCGTCCGGTCTAATCACAGTTTGGTAGTGCCTTAACTTTGCATTCCTAGATATGGACTTTTAATTGTACTCCCCCAGGGGCTCACATCTTGTGGGACGTGGGTTGGCGACCACGGGACCCCAGCTGAGTCCGGCATTGCTTCCACTTACTTGTGCCGGGGTCCTCTCCGTCTTCTTTCTTGTCGACCTCCCTTGGTCAACTCTTGTTCTTTTCCGACCCCGACGGTATTAGGGTATCCGAGGCCTAGGGAGTCTTTCACTTTCCCGCTTTAAATGGCCCTTGTCTCATCTTTCCTGATCCCTTCTTTTTCGAGGGGTCAGACCTCCTGTTTTCTTTTAATTATATTTCCTTTTCTCTTTAAGATTCTCGCACTGTTTTTGTTACTTGGCTCCCCGTGTATCTAAATTCCCTTTAGCGATTTTTTTCTCTACATTTTGTAGGTATTTTTTTAATCTACGTTGCATTTTGTAAGTTTTTTCGATCTAAATTGGATTTCGCGATTGTTTTCAACCTCAATTGCATTTTGTAAAGATTGACAATCTAAATTGCTATTTAGTAAGTCTTTCAATGTAGGAGCAGGGCATTTTAGTGAGTATTTTGAATTTCAATTGCATTTTGTAAGTATTTTCAACCAAAACCGCATTTCGCAAGAATTTTAAATCTCAATTGCATTTTGTGGGTATTTTGAATGTAAATTAAATTTTGTCAGGTATTTTCAATCTAAATTGCATTTTGTAAGTATTGTCAATCCAAATGAGTAGTTTGAATCTACTGTACATTTTGTAAGCATTTTCAATTTCAATTGCATTTTGTTAATATTTTGAATTTCAATTGCACTTTGTGAATATTTTGGATTGGAAATGGGATCTTTCAATCTGAATTGCATTGTGTATTTTCAATTTCAATTACATTTTGTAAGTATTTTGAACCTCAATTGCATTTTGTACGTATTTTCGATCTCGTTTGCATTTTGTAAGTATTTTCAATTTCAATTGCATTTTGTAAGTATTTCGACTCCGCATTGCATTTTGTACGTATTTTGAACCTAGCCTACATTTTGTGCTCATTATTCAGTCTATTCCTTTTGTGAATCTTTTCGTTCTAAATTCCCTTTTGCAAGAACATTTTGTGAGTTGTTTCAATCTGAGTTCCTTTTTGTAAGTATTTTCATTTTCACTTAATTTTTGTTCTGATTCCCATTTCATTGTCATTTTCGCTATCGCCCAGACCATTAGGGGCCGATAGCCTAGATGTTAGGCCCCTTAAAACAACAATTATTGTCATCATCATCATTTTAATTGTACAGTTGGTGTGTGAGGCGGAAGGCTGTTTCGAATTAATTGACTCGTGTTGAGATGACGAAATTTTCAGAATTATTTGGTTCTATCCACTCACCGAGATATTTAAACTTTTGAACTTTTAAGATCTGGCCGTGGGTGGTTTGAAGATGAGCTGGAGTTTCTTTTATATTAGAGATGAATTGGGTTTTAGTGTACGATATCTTGAGTCCTATTTTGGTTGCACAATCTTGTAAGTACTTTACTTGTTGAATGGCTATTTCTGGAGAGGAAGCAAACAAAGCGAGGTCATCAGCAAATGCGAAGCAATCAATATTGATGTTATTCCGAGGTCTGCCTACTTTTACTCCATTAGGAAATCCTTTGGATTGAGGAGCGTGTCTCCATTCTCTTATGACTCTCTCAAGGACATAGTTGAAAAGCAGTGGTGATAATCCATCACCCTGTCGAATACCTGATTGAATGTGAAAGTTTTCAGAACTCTCGGATCTGAACTGGAATTTGTATCAGAAAGCGTACTCTAGATCAGCGTTTTCCAAACTGTGATACGCGCACCACTGGTGGTACGTGGTGATGTTACCAAAAATAAAAAATAGATACATTACGAAAAATATAAAAATATTAAATATAAAATTTAACAAGTAGTTTCGTGAAGAACTAACGCCTATTTTCATATATCCCACTTGTGTTAATCAACATGCAACTTTTCAGTTTGATTGCTGTAATAGATTCGTAGATATTGAAAACAGACTAAATATTTCCGTTAGTCGCCATGTTGGATTGTTATATGCATAGGCCATAAAGTCATGTACCATTAATGGAAAATTATTGCGTAGGTTCATTATTCAAACTTTCACTTCGATCGCATGATTACGACACAAGAAAGAAAAACTTAATTTTAAATTTCGCACAGCCGCCATCTCGAGGTTATGTAAACAATTGAACGAAGTTAGATACCCGTGCATTACAATGTGTATAAACATTTCCTGTACCAGATTTCATTGCGTTTGGAACATTAAATCGCGAGAATGGTCTATTTAACATTTTCAAATTCGCTTGGCCGCCATGTTCGTTTTGTAGTTAACCGGTGTTTGAATGTCATATAGACGAACTTCCTTTATCTCCGTACAAAATGTCAGGGCGATACCGCTAATAGTTTCAGAGATATAGAATGCCAGTGAAATATTTCGCACAACCGCCATTTTGTGGTTATGTAAACAATTGAAGGAAGTTAGATGTCGGTGCATTACAATGTGTATAAACATATACTGTGCCAAGTTTTATTGTGTTTGGTTGGTTAAATCGCGAGAAGCGTCTATTTATAAGTCGCAAATTCGCGTGGCCACCATGTTGGTTTGGCCACCATGTTGGTTTTGTACTTACCAGTTTTTCGAAAGTCACATAGGTGAACTTCTAGTAGTTCGCTTTATCACAGTAAAAAATTCCAGGGTGATATCGGGAATAGTTTCGGAGATATTGAATGCTGGTGAAATATTTCGTACAGCCGCCATGTTGGATTGGTGAGACGTAACAAAATTTGAAGGGCACGGTCGGGGTCGGCCGGAATAGTGCTATGAACTTACCGAGTTTCATTGAAATCGCTCCAGCCGTTTATAAGTTATTAGGGGGGGGGGGCACACACACCTCTCTCTCTCTCTCTCTCTCTCACACACACACACACACACGGACAAAAGGTGATCTCATAAGCCTATTTTTTCAAAATTGAAAATAGGCTAATAAAATATTAGATACATTACGAAAAATATAGAAATATAAAATTTAAAAATATAAAAACATTGATATGTTGCCGGAGGACTTTTAAGGCCAAAGATAAGGAGCAGTTTTATGAATTGAAGCTTTTTAAAAAAGTGGCTCTTGTGAACTTTTGGGTTGAGAGGCGTGCAGACTATGCAGACATAGCTGACAAAGCAGTTAGATTTTTACTGCCTTTCACTACTTCGTACTTGTGTGAGACTGCATTTTCCTCGCTTGTTTATCTCAAGAATAAATACCGGAATAGGCTCCTTACAGTGAAAACGATCTTCGTTTGAGACTCAGCAATCTTAAACCAGACAATCCTAAGTTGGCTTCTAATCTTCAAGCTCACTGAAGTTGTTAGTTGAACTTTGGTTTTTATGTTTAATTATTAAACATTAGGTGGTACGCGAGATATTCGCATCTCTTAAAGTGGTACACTCACAAAAATGATTGGGAAACACTGCTCTAGATTATCATTCGAGTCTTATTGTGTTTGTGTGTATCTAAATTGTATAGGTTAAGAATGTAAACAACGCTCTTAGGTTCCTACGTTCGTTGCCAAGAGCCGACTGCGGTGGCGTCTGATAGCTAATTTCTGAACTAGTAGTCGTTGACGGTGGCGTTTGGTAGCAAAAGTAGGAACTATTTGAAAAATTCAAAAAGTCTGCAGTTCTTACTTGAATCAAATAACAGATAACACACACTAATACAGTCATCACAATTAACACCAGTTATCAGACAGATTCTACACACACCCAAAGTACACGGGGCTACATGACCGCGTTGTCGCAGCCCCTAAACTTAAGAACCAACCAACCAGTCTTATTGTCAAGACCAAATTCATGGAGCACTTGGAGAAGAGTTGTTCGGTCAATGTCCATGCAGTGTTGGTGGCTCTCATCCGGGGGTTTGCAGCAACTGTTCACCAACGATCTGACGCTAGGCCTGTCCCATAATATTTCGTCTGTTATGTTGATTTCTTGAAGTTCATTTTGGCGGCTTCGGTGGCGTAGTTGGTAGCATGCTGAACTTCTATGCCCAAGGTCGAGGGTTCAAACCCGGCCGAAGTCGTCGGATTTTTCAAGAGCGTTAAAAATGCCTCAGTATGGCTTCCTTCGGAGGGGAAGTAAAGCCGACGGTTCCATGTCATAGATTTGTGTCATGAAAAAGAAGCTTCCTCTAACTACACTTGTGTGAAGCCAAAATTTGTAGGTTAGAATTGATAACGCTCTATTAGTTTCAACGTTCGCCGCCAGATGCTGACTGTGATGCCATCTAACAGGCAAGTCCACAAGCTAGGTGTCGTGGACGGTAGCATTTGGTAGCAAAAGTAGGAACTACTTGAAATTACTGTCTGCAGTCCTTACTTGAACATTAAAAGAACATAATGACACACACTAATACAGTCATCACAATTACCACCGGTTATCAGACAGATTCTACAAACAACCAAAGTATACGGGGCTACATGACCGCGTTGTCGCAGCTCCTCAATTAAGGAACCAACCAACCAACGAAGTTCATTTTCAAATTCTATCACCCACTTATTCATGGCTTTTAATGTACAGGCAGCTTGCCACGGTGGGTGAGTGGTCAACGTGTCGGTCTACTAACCCCAAGCTTGCAGGTTCGCTCCTGGCCGTGGTAAGTGTTTTTTTTTTCAAAGGCGGCAAAAATTACGACACCATGTTATACGATGTTGGCATGTCAAAGAACCCATTTGAATTCAGTAGGCCGTGTTCATCGTGGCAAAATTAATATTGGGAGATTCCGCCACTACAAAGTTCCTCATTTCTCCACTAGAAGCGCGCTATAGTGTTCAAGGAGCTTAGATATCTAACTTCCTTGACTTTCATAGTGCTTCAAGGAATAACGAAATTCGACGTGCAAGCTACCCTCTGGGTGTCAAATAACAAAGCTTGCACCCAGCACCCGAGGCCATACGATATTATTATGTGGAGGCATGAATAATATCCTTCACTGTCCATTCTTTGAATATGTCCATGAAATCAATTTTAATCGTCTTTTTCTAATAGTATCTGATATTTTCTCGGAATTTTAGTATAAATCGTGAGACCACTCCTTTTATGCATCACTGGGCCAAAGATTTTCCTAAGGAATCTCCTTTCTTGTTTTTCTAAAGTTTTAGTTAGTGATCTGTCTCCAATGATCAGGGTTTCTGATACGTCAGGGTTTCTGATACGTATAATGCTTCAGGTTGAATGACCGTGAGTGTTTTAATTTTGCGTTTCGAGATATTGAATTTTTGTTGTATCTATTCCAGGTAATTCTTTAGACTTTTTGTAATATAGAGATTCTGCCTTTGGTTGCGTCACGATTTAATTCAGATGGTTGTATGATTTCCCCTAAGTATTTGAAAGTATTTACCTGAGGGATTTTTTCCAAACTGAGTAATCAGAGGTTGTTTGTCGCTATGTATCTAGAAGATCTTTCTATATCTCGGGCTATGCATGGCTGTGATTATATGGGAGCTACTGAGGTATGGGTGGTGCTTATTGATGACATTCAGGGCACAGTCAGTGCCTGTGGATGCTGTGAAAGGTTCCACTCATAGGGTTAGCACTGCTGTTCTGACTCAGTGAGGAAAGCAATGGCAAACTACCTCACTCCTCATCTTGTCTAGTACGCCTCACTTTAGCGCTGCCTTGGGTTTTTGTGGGTATCAACCCACATAACCATAACCATACGATTAATAATAGTAATAATAACCTAACGGCGGTACTTTTTAGATCCAACCAGCCAGACGTTCGCTATGCTCTTTCTTCCGCTCGTCCGTCCACATTTTGCCTGGCATCGTTGGTAGCAGTTCTTTATCAAATTTGTGTTTCAGTATGGATTTTACATGTATATTTATTTATTTATTTATTTATTCATTTATCAGCACAACAGGGCAGTGCCCCAATTAATGTAGCAAACAATTGTTTACACACAGATAATACATGAAAATACATTAAAATACAAAAATAAAATAAAAATAATGAAGAAATTGTTATCAAGGAATATACGCAAGTTCTAGTCGCAATAACAGTAAATGAAGCATGATTTTTAATATGTGGTCACATAATGTCAATCCCCCAGGGGCTCATATCTAGATGGGACGTGGGTTGGCGACCACGGGACCCCAGCTGAGTCCGGCATTGCTTCCACTTACTTGTGCTGTGCTCCTCTCCGTCTTCTTTCCTGTCGACCTCCCTTGGTCAACTCTTGTTCTTTTCCTACCCCGACGGTATTAGGGTATCCGAGGCCTGGGGAGTCTTTCACTTTCCCAGCTTAATTGGCCCTTGTCTCATCTTTCCTGATCCCTCCTTCTTCGAGGGGTCAGACCTCTTGTTTTCTTCTCATTATATTTCCTTTTCTCTTTAAGATTCCCGCACTGTTTTTGTTAATTGGCTCCCCGTGTATCTAAATTCCATTTAGCGATTTTTTTGCATCTACACTCCATTTTGTAGGTGTTTTCTGTCTACGTTGCATTTTGTCAGTCTTTTCGATCTACAGTAAATTGCATTTTGCGAGCGTTTTCAACATCAATTGCATTTTGTAAGGATTGACGATCTAAATTGCTTTTTAGTAAACCATTCAATATCCGGGCCGGGACTTTTGTGAATATCTTGAATTTCAATTGCATTTTATAAGTTTTTTCAACCTAAATCGCTTTTTGCAAGTATTTTCTATCTAAATTGCATTATGTATGGTCGGCATTTTGCAAGTATTTTGATTCTCAATTGCATTTTGTGGGTATTTTGAATCTAAATTACATTTTGTAAGTATTTTCAATCTAAATTGCATTTTGTAAGTATTGTCAACAGTCTACAAATGAGTAGTTTGAATCTACCATACATTTTGTAAGCATTTTCAAATTCAATTGCATTTTGTAAGTATTTTGAATTTCAATTGCACTTTGTGATTTTTTGGAATCTGAAATGCGCGTTTTTCAATCTAAATTGCATTGTGTGTTTTCAATTTCAATTACATTTTGTACGTATTTTGAACCTCAATTTCATTTTTTACGTATTTTCTATCTCATTTGCATTTTGTCAGTATTTTGAATTTCACTTGCATTTTGTAAGTAAAGTAATTCGACTCTACATTGCATTTTGTACGTATTTTGAACCTAACCTATATTTTGTGCTTATTTTTCAATCTATTCCTTTTGTGAGTATTTTCATTCTAAATTCCCTTTTGTAAGTATTACCGCTCTCCATTTTGTGAGTAGTTTCAATCTGAGTTCCTTTTTGTAAGTATTTTCCTTCTCACTTAATTTTCGTTCTGGTTTCTACTTCATTGTCATTTTCGCAATCAATTGGCTGGCTGCGTGGCTCAGGGGTAACGTTCTCGCTTGCTGGGCCCAAGGTTGCAGGTTCGTATCCTGGCGCAGTCAGCTGGCATTTGAAGATGCGCAAATGCGAGGGAGCCGTGTCCGTAGATTTACTGGCACGTTAAAGATCCCCTTCGGGGCAAAATTCCGGCACCCCGGCGTCTCTAGAAGCCAGTGTAGTTAAAAGGGACGTAAAACCAATAACATTATTATTATTACATTTTCGCAATCACTCAGACTATTAGGGACCGATAACCTAGATGTTAGGCCCCTTAAAACAACAATTATCATCATCAACATAATGTCAAACAAGATTAATTTGTTTAGCTACTAATACAATAGCAATGAAAGATGTAAGGTTGGCAATAATGATTAGTATTGGTAATTAGTAATAAAGTGAAATCAAAAACTAATAGCTACATTAAGTATCTGTGTAGTAGTGAGTCTTTTGACAGCTAAAACTGAGTGTAATTTTCTTCTATAATTTATCAAGAACATTGTTGTCAGCTGAGAGCCTCTTGTAAGTACGTCACATATTCAATATAGGTGAATTTTTATGAAAATCTGTATTGAATTTGTTAACTAATGGGAGCTCTCGCGTTCTGAGACATTTCATTCTCACGTTAAAATGTATTTGCCCTAAAGATTCACTGAGATACAATTGATAAATTTATACAACTTATATCTGCTGAGCAATAATCCTGCGTGTTGAAAGTTAAGTCATTTGGAATTCTGATAACAAGTTAACTCAACAGCAAGAAAATTATACTATATAGGACCTACCTAGATATAACCATGATTGAGGACAAAATGGTAAGATTACACCGTTAGTAACCCGGAGCATGTGTGTGTCCAGGAATGGCAGGGATTTGCTATCGGAAGCAAAAACACGCACCAATATATTATAATCTAAAACTTGCTCACATCACGGAACAGGTATGCTGGCCAGTCCGATAAATTCCGCTCAGCAGCCGGTAATTTAGTTCCATGGCCGCTGGAATCTCGCGTTTCTCTGAAAATACTAATAAAATGCGCCAACGAACAGAGCAATATTAAAATAAAGCAGATTTACAATGTAAATTATTTTCACAACCAACTCTGGCGTGCAGATATGGTCTGGAACGTCACCCTATTGTTACCGTCACTTACAAAAACAGTAACAGTTCCCGTTACTAGAAATATTATAATGAATTTACAGTTACAATGATCGTAGTAACGCATCGATCTTTTCCATTACTTTTGTATAAAAAATTAACTATATTTTATCAAAAAATAACAGAGTAGCAACGATGTTATTCTTTGACAATTGACACATAATATGCCCGTTGCTCACGGTAAAATTTTCCTTCAAATTTATTGTACAATAATTTAATTTTATAAAATTTCTGTTGCTCACGGTCAAATTCAAGTTTTATAAAACCTTTGATAAAACTTTCCATAAAATAGGACATGTTCTATTCCGTAAAATTAATTTTACGAAACGAACCAAGCAGGGAAGCTGACATGAAGATGATGCTGGCGCCACGTGGTGAGAAGATTGTGAAGCTCGCTTGTAAACAAACACTTCGAAAATGGCTGGCTCCGGCTGGACTAAGGAAGCTGTTAGTGTTTTACTGGACGAGTACCAGAAATATCAGTGTTTGTATGAGGTTAAAACGCCCATATACCACAGTAGAAATGCAAGAAGGGAGGCAGAAATCTCAATCGCCGAATATGTTTCACAAATTCGACCGAACACAAGACAGGCTGTTGTGAAGGCGAAGATAAACGGGCTTCGACCTCACCTGCAGTCTCATTTCAGGAGAAATGGCTTGCCTCATGTTAGTGTCCTGTCGAATAATTTTGGGACCAACAAGTCTAGGAGTTTTTTAAAACTGCTTTCCTCCATTCTTAGAAAATTCCGATATGAATGATCTTCTAACCTCAACTCATTTTCGACCAAGGACAGCATTCTTCTACTCTTCTCTTCTTGTTATCCATTCCCGAGTCCAGGACTTCCTAGCATTTCTTTTCTTCCTTTTTACCACTGTACGACATATAATTGTAGCCAAAGCAGCAATTTTTGCAATTTTTGCTTTGTTTGTTGGAGCCATACTCTCAAACCAATGTGTGTTAAACAGCTGATTCTTGGTTCAGAAGTTTATCGGTAGATGGCGATCCTGATACATCCACGGATTTTATAAAATAATTTTACCGTGAACAACACAGCTTGCTTTCGTCAAATTTTTATAAAATTAGTTGTAAAATAAATATTAAAAAACATTTTAACGTGAGCAACGGGCATTATTGTTACTTTTAGATATTTATTTACCCAAGCTTGGTTGAGAATATTTAACACACACTCAACTAGGCCTGCACGGGGCTGATGACCATGATGTCCAAAGCCCCTGAAATGTATTATTAACAACAATAGAATCTATATCTCGACATAGTATAAAACAAAGTCCCCGATTCTTGGATGTAACGGGTAATCTCGTGAACCACTGGATGGATTTTGATGCGGTTTTCTCCATTCTGTAAGGGATTTCTCGAGGAAGGTTTCTGTTGATAAACAGTCATTTTATGACCAAAGGAAGCCGAGCAGTAACGATTTCAGTAAATCTAGCCGAAGAAAAACCTGCCGTCCGTGCGCCTTTTAAGCTTACGCTGGGTAAACCGTTAAGCCAATCTAAATTATTTTATATGGTGGGTATTTTGCAAGTATTTTGATTCTCAATTGCATTTTGTGGGTATTTTGAACCTAAATTTCATTTTGTAAGTATTTTCAATCTAAATTGCATTTTGTAAGTATTGTAGATCCAATTGAGTAGTTTGAATCTACAGTACATTTTGTGAGCATTTCCAATTTAAATTTAAAGGGGCGTGGTGGCTCAGCGGTCTAGCTGTATGCCTCTCACCAAGGCGGTCCGGGTTCGATTCCCGGTCAATGCATGTGAGATTTTCGAAGTGAAATGCCATGTCCTGTGGTTCGGATTCCACGTAAAAAGGAGGTCCCGTGGCTCATAATCACAAGATTCACGGTCACGTAAAACTACAATCTACCTACCTACCAATTTAAATCGCATTTTGTAAGCATTTTGAATTTCAATTGCCCTTTGTTAGTATTTTGGATCTGAAATGGGAGTTTTTCAATCTGAATTGCATTGTGTATTTTCAATTTCAATTGCATTTTGTAAGTATTTGAACCTCGATTGCATTTTGGATGCATTTTCAATCTCGTTTGCATTATGTAAATATTTTGAATATCAATTGCATTTTATAAGTATTTCGACTCTACATTGCATTTTGTAGGTATTTTAACCTGCACTTTGTGCGTATTTTTCAATCAATTCCTTTTGTGAGTATTTTCGTTCTCAATTCCCTTTTGTAAGTGTTACCGCTCTCCATTTTGTGAGTAGTTCCAATCTGAGTTCCTTTTTGTACGTATTTTCCGTCTCACTTAATTTTCGTTCTGGTTTCCATTTCATTATCATTTTCGCTATCACCCAGACCATTAGGGGCCGATAACCTAGATGTTAGGCCCCTTAAAACAACATTTATCATCATCATCAAAGATGCCGGGCGAAGCCGGAACGGGTTGCTGGTATCTGATATACGGCTTCACGTATTTAATATTCAATAGCCTATGAAAGGACCTAGTGTAAAGCGAGGAGAGGCTGCCTTTTCTGAAACGAGCAAGGATGATGATGATAATTGTTGTTTTAAGAGGCCTAACATCTAGGTTATCGGCCCCTAATGGTCTGGGTGATAGCGAAAATGACAATGAAATGTAAACTAAAACTAATACTAACTACTAACTGATATCCTAGAAGAAGAAATGGAAACAAAAGGAGAATAAGGCAAATAAAGGACAGGAGGAAAAGAAATGCCCTCAACCCTCGAAGAATGCGGATTGAGAGCCATGAAAGGCAGATAGGAAAGCGAAAGAGGAGAGGGTCCATCACAGAGGTAATGAAAAAAGGGGGAAAACCGGACCCAGCTCAGGAATCCCTCGGTGTCGTCAACTCCCGAACCCACCAGCCGTGAGCCCCTGAGGGTGTAGCAATATCTAGGGTGCACCAGAAGTGGTGGGGCTACATACACCCTGCCTCCTTGAGGGCCTTGAGCAGAAGGCAGGAGATAGCATGAAAAGAAAAAGAAGACTGAAGAATGAGGGTATCAGGAAAGATGAGACAAGGGCTAATTAAGGCGGGAAAGGAAGAGACTCCCTAGGCCTCGGATTGTCTAATTCCGTCGGGGTCGGAAGAGAACAAGAGTTGACCAAGGGAACTCGACAGTAAAGCAGACGGAGAGGAGCCCGGCACAAGTAAGTGGAAACAATGCCGGACTCAGCTGGGGCCCCGTGGTCGCCAACCCACGTCCCACTAGATGTGAGCCCCTGTGGGGAGGGGGAACAAGCAAGGAGATAGTATGAGTAGATTGCCGCAGGAGCGGTTAATCCCCGAATCCTGTCAGATCTGGAGCAGCACGTGTAGACCCAGTAATAGCGGGGATTTGCTATGAGGCGCACATTTCTGAAAGCGCTCCACATCACGGCACGGCGCAGGTATGCTGATAAATTCTCTCGAGTAATTTGTTTCCATGACCGCTGGAATTCTACGAGCAAACACAGCAGAGGCAATTTAATGGGAACTGCTCCTCTATTTAAATCAGTTTCTCGACCAAGCTATTGTTCACACGGTTACCGTTACTACAGCCCATTTGCATTTTTCCCAGGATGATTAACAGCTTTTAAGATATTGCTTTGCTTTATATTGTAACAAAGCTAGCTCAGAACGTTATGGCAAGGCTATCTCTTGACTGGTGTCGTGAAAGTGCAGCTCGGGGAAATATCCGTTTAAATTTCCGTCAAAGATTCTTGACCCTCTCCCCCCCAGGGACGTGGTTTGGCGACCGCGGGACCACAGCTGAGTCGGGCATTGCTTCCACTTACTTGTGCCGGGCTCCTCACTGTAACATTTTCTGTCGACCTCCCTTGGCCAACTCTTGTTCTCTTCCAACACCGATGGTACTAGGGTATCCGAGGCCTAGGGAGTCTTTCACTTTCCTACCTTAATTGGCCCTTCTCTCATCTTTCCTGATCGCTCATTCTTTGAGGGGTCAGACCTCTTGTTTTCCTTTTCCTGATTCTTCTGCTTTCTTCTGAAGGCCATAAAGGAGGCAGGGTGAATGTAGCCCCACCAATTCTGGTGCACCCTGGGTAGTGCTACACCCTTTTCTCCCCAGGGGCTCACATCTAGTGGGACGTGAATTGGCGACCACGGGGCCCCAGCTGAGTCCGGCATTGCTTCCACTTGAGCCGGGCTCCTCTCCGTCTTCTTTCCTGTCGACCTCACTTGGTCAACTCTTGTTCTCTTCCGACCCCGACGGTATTAGGGTATCCGAGGTCTAGGGAGTCTCTTTCTTTCCCGCCTTAATTGGCCCTTGTCTCATCTTTTCTGATACCCTCTTTCTGCGAGTGGTCAGCCTTCTTTTTCTTTGCCTGTTATCTCCTGCCTTCTGCTCAAGGCCCTCAAGGAGACAGGGTGTATGTAGCCCCACCACTTCGGGTGCACCCTAGATATTGCTACACCCTCAGGGGCTCACGGCTGGTGAGTTCGGAGGATTCCTGAGCTGGGTCCGTTTTTTTTCCTTTTATCCATTACCTGTGGGGCGGACCCTCCCCTCTTTCACTTTCCTATCTGCCTTTCATGGCTCTCCTTCCTTCCAAGTCCCTCAATACGCATTCTTCGAGGGTTGAGGGCATTTCTTTTCCTCCTGTCCTTTATTTGCCTTATTCTCCTTTTGTTTTCCATTTCTTCTTCTAATATATAAGTTAGTAGTTAGTTTTAGTTTTAGTTATAGTTTACATTTCATTATCATCTTCACGATCACCCAAACCATTAGGGGCCGATAACCTAGATGTTAGGCCCCTTAAAACAACAATTATCATAATCAACATCAACTGATCATTCCTGATCCTTCATTCTTTGAGGGGTCAGACCTCTTGTTATTCTTTTCCTGATATCTCCTGTCTTCTGCTGAGGGCCCTAAAGGAGGCAGGATGTGTTGCTCGGGTCCATGCTGCGTGAACCTTAGAGGAATGTGGATCGCGGACTGTGAGAAGTGATGGTGACGAGTGATGAGGTTTCGCGGTATGTGCAGAGTAACAGAACCAAATACATTGGTCGGTGACTCACTCACTCACTCACTCACTCACTCATTCGCAACATGATCTTGAGATTAACGGTCACGTAAAACTAAAATCTTCCTTTCTTCCATTCGCAACACCACAGTGGTTTGAGCAACGGCCCTATGTTAGCAGTATTGGAATAGAAAGGAATACCAGATAACACGGCGGGCTGTTGACATGCCCTTCTCTTCTCGCCTGACCCTTCCGTGCCCCTTCCCCTCACCCCGCAAGTTCACAGAGCTTGGCCCCGAGCAGTGTGTAGCCCCACCACTTCTGGTGCACTCTGGATAGTGCTACACCCTCACGACTGGTGAGTTTGGGATTTGGCGACCCCGAGGGATTCCTGAGCTGGGTGTGGTTTCCCCGCCTTTTCCATTGCCTTTGGGGTGGACCCTCTCCTCTTTCCTCTCTGCCCTTAATGGCTCTCCTCCCGTCCAAGTCCCTCCATTCTCATTCATCGAGGGTTGAGGCCAATTCCTTCCCTCCTGTCTTTTATTTACATTCATCTTTTTTTGGTTTCCCATTTCCTTTTCTAGTTTGTAAGTCAGTAGTTAGCTTTAGTTGCAGGTTTCAATAATTGATCATCTTTCATTTTTCCAGGCAAATGCCGGGGTTGGTCCCTAAGTATAGGCCACAGCCGCTACCTTCCGATTCCTAGCCCTTACATTCCAACTCCCCCCCCCAACGGTACTTGTAGCTCACCCATTGGGTGTCCGTCTCGAAGCAGCTACAAAACTGGCGAGCCGAATATGTCCTCGGACACTCCCGGCACTAAAAGCCATACGCTAAAAAAAAAAAAAAAAAAAAATCACAATCATCCAAACCATTAGAGGCCGATAGCCTGGATGTTAGGCCCCTTAAAACAAAATTATCATCATCATCATCTTGACCCGCTTGATTGACTGGAAAATAGGTTGTTAATTTTCATTTGCCGTAAAACCTGTCATATCCGGCCTAATATGGCGCCGGGGAAGGCCGGATAACGTAAAAGCCTAATACGAAAGACGTAATTTGTCTATAGCAAATGCATTTTGGGTGTTGCAGTTTTTCTTCTGAATGCACTAAGAAATTTCGAAATTATTCTGTGAAATAACCAGACGGCAGTTATTCGAGTCGAAGGACATGAGGGAGAAGCTGATATTTAGTAAGGTGTAAGGCAAGGCTGCAACTTATCACCCATACTTTTCAATCTGTAGGTCTATATTGAACAAGCAATGAAGGAAATTATTGTAAATTTGAAGTAGGTGTAAAGATTCAAGGAGAAATAATTTCAACTCTGGCATTTGCTGATGATGTCATCTTAGCCCACACACCAGAGATTTGAATGTGTTTTTAATGGTATGGACTCTGTCTTGAGGAATGAATTCATAATGAAAATTAATAAATCTAAAACAAAAATATTGGAATACAACCGGAAGAAATCAGAACCTCCTCTTGAGGTTAAATTGCCAGTTAAAAATCTAAAGGAAGTTGGAGATGCCTGCTACTTAGGAAGCAAAATAATCAGTGATTGACAAAGCAAAGAGAATATAAGAAGTAGGTTGGCTCAGGCAAGAAATGCATTTCTACAGACAAGAAATCTGTATTAGAAGCTCAATTTTGAAAGTTTTTGTCTGGAGCGTGGTGCTATATGGAAGTGAAACTTTGACTGTTGGAGCAGCAGAAAAGAGGTAAATGAACCATTTGAAATGTGGTGTTACAGGAGAATGATGAAGATCAGTTGGGTGGCAAGGGTAACAAATGAAGAGGTATTTAGGCGAGTGGGAGAGGAGAGGTGTTTCTGGCGACCGCTAATGAGGAGAAGGGATAGGTTGGTAGGACACATACCAAGACACCCAGGAATAGGAAAGTTAGTTATGAAAGAAAGGGTCGAACTATTGGGGTTGACCAAGGTTAGAATATGTTAAACAGATTGCCTCGGATGTAAGGTTTGGTGGCTATGTAGAGATGAAACGTTTAGCTCTGGACAGGGATATTTGGTGAGCTGTATCAAACCAGTGGAAAGACAGTCTTAAATGAAAATGTATAATATGTTAGGCAGTAAAGGTACAGTATATAATTCAACTTGCTTAGACACTGAATGAAAGAATTTGTTGAATTGCCAAAGTACACATGTAATGTCTTATGTCTTATGTTCTCTCCGCAGTGAAACATCCCACTGCGTGGATCTAACTGCCTCGGCCAAAGATAACATAAACATCCGTTTGTTCTTTTCACTTCCAATTTATTGACAGAGATGTAGCGACCTGCATATGGGTGCCCACAGGATTATTTTTTTCAGGGAGGGGGGCATGTAATATTTTTCATTTCATTACCTACCTGTTACTAGGTGATGATGAGACGTGCCCTCCCCCCTCTCTCCGCAATTTTCGTTTCATTTCTTACTTGCTTCCTGATATTTACTATTTGCTGCTCTGAATCCGTTGGGTGCCTTATCTTTATGACATGATTAGCTTGCCACGCTGGGTGAATGGTTAACGTGTCGGTCCACTACCCCAAGCTTGCAGGTTCGCTCCTGGCCGTGGTAAGTGATTTTTGAAAGGTGGCAAAAATTACGACACCATGTCTTAGGATGTTGGCATGCCAAAGAACCCATTTGAATTCAGTAGGCCGTGTTCATAAGGGCAAACACAAAGTTCCTAATTTCTCTACTAGAAAGCGCTATGGTGTTCAAGGAGCTTAGATATCTAACCTCCATGACTTGCATAGTGCTTCAAGGAACAACGAATTTCAACATGCAAGCTACCCTTTGGGTGTCAAATAACAAAGCTTGCACCCGGCACCCGAGGCCATACGATATTATTATTATTATTATTATTATTATTATTATTATTATTATTCTGGCATGATTGGGAGGAATAGTTTATTTAGTTCAGAGTTTTCCTTGTGAATCATCGTCATAATAATAATTTCTTAAAAACAGGTAAAACGTAGTGGTATCATCATTTATCAACGAAACTAAAAATCAAGCAGTTGTTGTTGTTGTTGTTGTTGTTCTTCTTCTTCTTCCGAATTTGGCCAACTATGGACTTAAGGTTTCTTGGCCTTCCTTCTCTTTTCTTCCCAGAATCTCTTCATTCGTTCGCTCCTTATCTTTCTCTTCTCCTCGGAAATGATCCGCACGGGTCTCTTTGTAATTGGTTTCTCTGCAAAAGATTTTAAACTGTCGACCTTTCTTCAAAACTCACTTCTATTGTGGATCAACTCTGGAGTAATTCCAACTTCTGCTGCATCCCTCTTGACCTTTTCTACCCACTTAGAGGTGGCCTTTAATCCCATGATGTATTTGAAGATCTTTTTGGTTAGTCGGTTCTCGTCCAATCTTACCAGGTGTCCATAGAATTTCAGCCTTCTTTTCCGCATTGTGTCCGTGATATTTTCAGAACACTTGTACAGCTCCTCGTTTTTCCTCTTCTTCCAAGTTCCATCAGAAGTCTTTTGAGGTCCAAGAATTTTCCTCAGAATCTTCCTTTCCTTTTTCTCGAGTTCTTGCAGCTCCCCTTTTTAATTTAAAATTAGACACTCTGAAGCGTACAATCCCTCTGGTTTTATGACTGAGTTATAGTGTCGGATTTTGGCATTGTATGATATTGCCCGTTTGTTATACCTGTTCTGTGTTAAAACTCAGCAATTCTTCTAGGTTTGTGCCGTGTCTTGTGTGGGGTTTCGCCTAGGACACCAAGCTGGCTCATCGGCGGGCTCTTGGTGTCCCGGCCCAGACCCCCACTGGAGTAGCGAACGGCGCGCCACCTCCCTTTATATAAGGTGCAACTGCACCTCGTGACTGCGAGAACTAAAAGCTCAAGCAATTGCTGAGTTTTAATTCACTGGCCGTGAAAGCCAATATACCATCTTTTTGTTCTGTGTTAGCTTGTAGGCCAGGTCTAATTTTCTGGCTCTTCCCTTGTTTGCCTCTTTATCCAGTCCGTTGGGTTGGATCCGTTTTAATCCATTTCACCGATTTAGTAAATAACTGGAGATATTTTCAAATAATCCCAAATTACTAAGTTGAATTAAACTGTGGAATTATCCCTACATCTAAAACTATCAGTAACTTTAATTTATGAAATAAATTGGTGTGACAATGAACAATCGGAATATTCTCGGGATTCCAGAGAGGCACATCGAATATAGATATAGGTATTAGGAAGTCAGTTTAGAAAGCCTTTTTCTGGAGCGTGGTGCTCTATGGAAGTGAAACTTCGACTGTTGGCACAGCAGAAAAGAGGAGAATTGAAGCGTTTGCGGGTGCCCATGGACATGGAAGTTCCTCTTTCATTAAAAAATATAACCACAATCCATTCAGTTTCACATTGTAAACAACAGGCATAGATGCATATTTCATTTCCGTAATATTCTAGTTTTTATTATTTGTTTGTGGTTAAAAGTAGTGGTGTTTTTAATTCGAAATGAAATTGCATTCGTCATGTCATCGCGCAACGTTATACAGGCTGAGCGCTTTCATGTTTCAAATTACATTCGCTTCATGGTTCACTCGCGCTGTTAATAATCTGTCATGATCGAGGATTTGTGTTTTATTTTAGCATTCAAATGCTTTTCGGCTTGGGTCTGTCTGGAATTAGTGTTATCAATTTCCCGACACTTTGCTAACCAGTGTTCGTCATCTATACGTTGTTGTTGTTATTTTAGTCTTCAGTTTTTGACTGGTTTGATGCAGAACTCCATGCTTCCCTGACCTGAGCTAATAGTTTCATCTATACATAGCTACCACACCTTACTTCTGAGGCAATCTGTTTAAAATATTCTAACCTTGGTCTACCCGTACAGTTCTTATCCTCGACCTCTTTCCTGGCTCTCCTTTTTTCTCAGTCCCTTAGTCCTCATTCTTCGAGGGTTGAGGGCATTCATTCCGAGATTTTTTAAAATTTCCCTTAGTCTTCTTTGGTTTTCCTTTTCTTCTTCTTAATCATCATAATCTTCTTCTTCTTATTCTAGTTTGTAAGTTTGTAGTTAGATTTAATTATAGATTCATTTTCATTTTTCACTATCCGAACCATCAAGAGCCGACAACCTAGATGTTCGGCCCCTTAAAACAACAAGCATCATCATCTTGTCCTCGACCCTTCCTTCCTTAACTCAGTTTGCTATACCTGGGTACCTTAGTATGTGTCCTACCAACGTATCTCCTCTCTTCTTTAGCAGTCGCCAGAAACATCTGTCCTCTTCATCTGTTACTCAAGACAGAGTCCATACTGTTACGGCTGTGAGTTTGTTTCATCGCTCGCCGCATGAGTCACAACTGCCCCAGGGCTGGGCTGCTCGGCCTCAGTGTATTGCATGCGCCTTATGCAACAGAACTACTAGGACAAAGGGATGGTCCAGAATATTCGTGACTGAACCCTGGATGGGTCTAGAAGCATTTATTGAGTCACCGGCCTGCTATATAAGAGCGACCTGTCAAGCAGCAGTTGTTGTGTTTTACGAGCTAGTGCGAGCGTTTATCCTGAGCGACAGAAGTGTGGTGACTTGCGACACCCCTAGTGAAGCCGATTCTCTTGACAGCGAGGAAGTGAGAAGCCTACAGAGGAACTGTGTCTTGAACGAGTGTGTTTTTCCAGTGCGACAGAAGTGATTGTGGTGCATTGTGAAACTGTGTGTAGTACGGTGACAGGCTGAGTGCAGATATTTCCAGCCAACGCACGGGGCCACCTCATTACGAGGGATTAACTTCTGCGGCTTACTGGCAAGTGAAAGGGGAAGTGTTCTCGCCGTGAGGAAACTGGAGTAAGGTAATAATTGCTTGTATTTGCTGTTGAGTAGTGTATCTTTCTGGCCATAATAAAGTTAATTATTTCTTTAAAGGAACAATCTGGGTTGTGCTTCAACCCACCGTAATCCAGTCAACAAAAGTGCCACTAGGGGGTGGCACGTAACAATACGATTTAAAAACTCATTTAAACCTTTATTAGGGCAGAATGTTATTGCAGATCTTTTATTTGTATTTAATTAAATTTTAATTGTTTTACCCTAATATTCATTAATAATTTTAGTTTCTTTAACATTTTAATGTTTTAATGTTCAATTTTAGTGGCCTCACACCACACAACATTTTAATGTTCTAAAGATTAAGGATATAAAGTATTACAATTTTAATTTTATGGGCTTATTTATTTTTAGCCTATTTTCATATTCTGAAAAAAAAAGAGGCTTATGAGATCACCTTTTGTCCGTGTGTGTGTGTGTGTGTGTGTGTGTGTGCGTGCGTGCTTGTGTGTGTGTGTATCCCCCTAATAACTTCTAAATGGCTGGAGCGATTACAATGAAACTCGGTAAGATCATAGCACTATTCTGTGCCGACCCCGACCGTGCCGTTCAAATTTTATTGTGTCTCACCAATCCAACATGGCGGCTGTGCGAAATAAATCACCAGCATTCAGTATCTCCGAAACTATTACCGATATCGCCCTGAAATTGTGTACGGTGATAAAGGGCACTACTAGAATTTCACCTATGAGACTTTCAAAAACCTGGTGACTACAAAACCAACATGGCGGCCAAGCGAAGTTGAGACTTTTAAATAGACTTTTCTCGCGATTTAACTATCCAAATGTAATGAAACTTGGTACAGCAAATGTTTATACACATTGTAATCCACTGGAGTCTAATTCAGTTCAATTGTTTATATAACCCCAAAATGGCGGCTGTGCGAAATATTTCACTGACATTCTATATCTCCGAAACTATTACAGATATCACCCTGAAATTTTGTACGGTGATAAAGGGTACTGTTACAAGTTTATGTATGTAACCTTCACAAACCTGTAAAGTACAAAACGAACATGGCGGCCAAGCGAAGTTGAAACATTTTAATAGACTTTTCTCGTGATTTAACTCTCTGAGCGCAGTGAAATGTGGTACAGTAAATGATTTTACATATTGTAATGCACTGGCATCGAATTTAGTTCAATTGTTTACATAACCTCAAGATGGCGGCTGTGCGAAATTTTAAAATTAAGTTTTTATTTCTTGTGTCGTAATCATGCGATCGAAGTGAAAGTTTGAATAATGAACCTACGCAATAATTTTCCTTGAATGGTACATAAATCTATGGCCTATACATATAACAATCAAAAATGGCGAGCATCCGAAATATTTAGATGGTTCTCAATATCTATGAATCTTTCACAGCAATCAAACTGAATTTTTTAATGATCATAGAAGCTATGAACATATGTTCGTTCACCTATAGGACTTTCAGTAACCTGGTGAGCATAAATCCAGCATGGTGGCGATGGACGCGAAGTATAAATATTTAAATGGACGTTTCTCGCGAATTAACTATCCGAGTGCAGTGAAACGTTGCAGGTTAAATGCTTATGCAAATGTTAATCCACTGGCATCTAATTTATTTCAATTGTTTGCATAATCACAAGATGGCAGCTGTGCGAAATTTTAAAACCTCGTTTTTTCTTCTTGTCTTCTAATCATGCTATTGAAGTTTGAATCCACACGTACACAATAATCTTAATGTAATAGTACAAAAATAAAAATCCAACCTGGCGACCATCTGAAATATTTAGACGGTTCTCAATATCTACGAATCTATCACAACCTTCAAACTGAAATGTTGTATGTTGATAGAGACAATTAACATGAGCAGGATATATGAAAATAGGCTGTATAGTTCTTCACGGAACTACTTGTTAATTATAATTTTATTAGACCTACCATTTTTAATCCTTTTTAATTTTAATTGCATTTATTAAAGAAATGTTTCATGTACTTTAGGTCAAGGAGATAAAGAGATAATAAGTTATATGATTTTCACCAGTGCTTGATTTGTAAAAAAAAAGTTTCCGGTACCGTGGGCTACCGCGTGGTGGTGGGAGGGGGGTGAAGGGGTGGGGCTTTATGGAATATTGAAATATAGAGTTCTAAAAACGATATTTTTACGCTTTTCAAAACACCTTTAAAATTTAATCAATAGACAAAATAGCAATCCATGCAATTTTAAATTAAATTGAGACATCTGTAGCAACATTTTTCTAACCATAGCCGTTGGCCTATATTAAATTTTAATGTAGCCTAACTAGGATACCATTCAAACAATGCACATTATTACATTTTTTAACTTAATTTAAAAAAAGAATACATTCGGTTTGAAAATACACACATGTTGACCAACAATGTTTTATTTCTTGTTTTATAAATTTGTCTTTACAGTTTTCAGAAATAATTATCCAGTTGAAGACCAAGTTGACCTTGACTTACAACTAACGTTCCACAGTTCTAAAAATTATGTTAAATATTCGACTTTTCCCCCGATCAGAGGTTTCGGTACGGCGTACCGGTGCGTACCGTCAAAAATCTAGCCCTCGATTTCAGTAATATTAACACTTCCAAAATAAAATTTGTTGTTATACCGCTGAAAGTTTCAACCATCAGCATCATTGATAATATAAATTGTCCTTATAGTAGGTTAAATACTCTGGTGTGTCGGCCAAGATGACGATATTTTCAGCAAATCTCAGAGTTGCTATAAGAGCACAAGCTCTTACTGTCGACCAAAATATTATGTGCACTCGAGTTTGAAGGTTGTTTGTAAAGTAACCAATAGACCTACATAAAATCCAATAACATCATCATTTTCGTCTTTCTATTTTACGTTATTTCATGTAGGTTTGGAATTTTTAGTTTGTATTTTAATATTTTTTATCGCTGTTGGAACACAAAACGTACCCGTTTTTATGCGTGTTTCAACCATGCGTCACATTTAAGAATTATTATCTCACAAACCTGACATCAGATTGAATCCAAATTTTAACACAATATACATTGGAATGTTGTAACTAGTTTATTAATTTCAAAACTATGTGAGTCCAAGAAACAAAGTTCTTATCATTTTGTAAGGTAACCTTTTCTCGGCTCGGGGTGGTTGGGAAATGTAGTTCTTAGTCGCGTTGTAATCCTTATACATCAAAAAGTTATGCTGAGGCCTATGACTGTGAAATACGTAAATTAATTCAATTATTTCATATCGGTTTGTATTTGTACGGGGAAATAACACATGGTTCACCAACCAGCCGCTCCGGGGAATGCTCTAAAGCGGTGCTGAGATGGAGCCTATCACTTCCGTGCGAGGCGCGCCATGTGGCGTGATGGGCTCAATCTTGGCAACGCTGTACAGCTTTCACCGGAGTGGCTAGCTGGTGATCTATGTCTTATTTCCCCGTACAAATACAAACCGATATAAAATAATTGAATTAATTTGCGTATTTCACAGTCATACAGCATAATTTTGTGACGTATAAGGATTACAACGCGACCAAGAATTACATTTTCCAATGACCCCGAGCCGAGAAAAAGTTACCTTACAAAAATTATAACAACTTTGTTTCTTGGACACACATTTTTAAATTAATAAACCAGTTATACAACATTCCAATGTATATTGTGTTAAAATTTGGATTCGATCTGATGACGGGTTTGTGAGATAATAATTCTTAAATGTGACTCATGGTTGAAACACGCTTAAAAACGTGCACTTTTTGTGTTCCAACTGCGATAAAACAAATATTAAAATATAAATTAAAAATTCCAAACCTACATGAACTAACGTAAAATGGAAGGACGAAAATGGTGATATTACTGGAGTTTATGTAGGTCTATTGTATTGGTTACTTCACAAACTACCTTCAAACTCGAGTGCACGTAATATCTTGGTCGACAGTAGTTACGTGTTGTTTGTTCCATCTGTGTATACTAGGTCAGTAGCGTCATCTATACGTTGCTATAAGAACACAAGCTTTTATTACCCGTTTGCGATAATATTGCCAACAGTCAAGCTAGGAACTAAGTGTTGGAATGTTTTGACTTTCATGGCTACCAAGGTGTTGACCGCCGAGCGAAACTTGCATTGACGCAGTGTTTTCCCATTCACTTCGCTAGCACAGCCAAGGTTAACGGCACTTGTATGTCGAACACGTAATAATTACCGTACGTGTCTTAGTTACGTATTGTTTTGTTACGAACGTATTTGTTTGGTTTAATGTTAGAATGCTGATGTATGTAAAATTTATCTCGAACGGAAACGTGCGGAAAAAGACTAGAATGCCTTTGAACAATTTATCGACGACACGCCTTTCTCTTCCACAACTATCGATGCTGAAAAGTACAAGGCTTTTCAAATATTCAAAGAACATCTGAAGTCAGAAAGTCATATAGACTATCCTTTTAATCTCTTTTCTTCGTATATCGGAGGAAATGTAAGCAGGCCTATTTTATTGTTAACTAGCAACCCGCCCCGGATTCACCCGGGAACAGTTATGGATGCATTACGTGATAAGCGCTTTTATTCGATGTCAATGAACTGCGACCCATATCCGTTTACGTCTCGGCATGATGGGTTAAATTCACTGACTGTATTATTAATTATATTATGATGGAGATGCATGTGCAACGAATCCTTGTCAAACGTAATTTAAGAATGGCGAGGTGCATGAAACACAAATCCCTCTTCCGTCCAATCTTAACTTAACTGTGTATTTTGTGGAACGAAAAGTTCACAGGCGAAATGAAGAAAAGCCGAGTTTCACTTCCAGGGAAGCTCCAAACACAACCACTCTTCTCTGAAGTCTCAACCCAACCCTATCTGGGGGTAATAGGCTCGCCCGCTAGCTAGGCTGTAACTGGGGTGATAGGCTCGCCCCTAGATAGCTCGTGAACTGTCGCCTCTGTAATTGAATGGAGTTGTTGGAAGAAATGAAAACGTAAACACACTTATAGTGGGCGATGTATTGAAGTTAGAGATATGCTCTCGCGGACGTCTTTGTAGAACATTTTCATGCTGAACAATTCTTAAAATCTATATCTATTTTTAACGGTTTGCCCGGCGTAAGCTTAAAAAGCGCACTGACGCCAGGTTTTATTTTGAGTTTTTCACTGAAATCGTTACTGCTTGTCTTTTTTATTTGATAGTAAATAAATTATTTTCTACAGAAATCTTCCGCCTCAAAATCCATCCAGTGGTTATCGAGATTACTCGTGACATCCAAGAATCGGGGACTTGGTTTTATACTAAGTGGAGACTAGTGGACGCAGTATAATCCACTGTATGATCTACGTGACAAACTTCCAGCATTGGCTGTCGTCTTGTTAATTTAATTGCATCTTTAAAGCAAATTGTCTCTATTTATGAAATCTAACTGCAATTCCTTAATTCTGTGGATAATTGTCTTTCTTTTGAAAGCTCATTTTTTACGATCGGTTATTTGTGGTACTCCATGTGTATAGACCACCCGCCCGGCTTTACTGTTATGTGGTCTCGAAGCCACACAGTTCTGGCAGGGGCTATATCGTAGTGTTTATTTGTTTGAAACCCCTTCTTTTAAAACTACTTGACGATATTTTATAAAATGAGAATACAATTCGTCACTGTTGCGGGCAATTATGTTTCTTTTCAATGGTCATTTGTTACGATCAGCTTGCCACAGTGGGTGAGTGGTTATCGTGTCGGTCTACCAACCCCTGGCTTGCAGGTTCGCTCCTGGCCATGGTAAGTGATTTTTTTAATGGCAACAAAAATCACGACACGCATGTCATACGCTGTTAGCATGTTAAAGAACCCACTTGAATTCAGTAGGCCGTGTTCATAATGGCAAAATTATTCTCGGGATTTTCCGCCAACACAAAGTTCCTCCTTGGGGCAGATGACCTCGTAGTTCCGCCCCATAAAACAACAATAACTAACTAAAGTTCCTCCTTTCTCTACTAGAAAGCGCTCAAGTGTCAAGGAGTTTATCCTATATCTAACCTCCTTGACTTTCATAGCGCTCCAAGTAACAATGAAATTCGACATGCAAGCTGCCCTCTGGGTGTCAAATAACAAAAGCTTGCACCCGGCACGTGAGGCAATACGATATTATTATTATTATTATACCGGGTGAGTTAGCCGTGGTGGTTACGGCATGACTGATGGCAGTCGCTCACATCCGGGAGGCGAGGAGGTTCGAATCCCCCCGCCGGCAACCTTGAAGATGGTCTTCTGTGGTTTCCCATCTTCCTTCCAGGCAAATGCCGGGGTTGGTCCCTAACTATAGGCCACAGCCGCTACCTTCCAACTCCTCGTCCTTACATTCCAACTTCCCTCCTTCCCTCCCCCAACGGTACTTGTAGCTCACCCATGGGGTGTCCGTCTCGAAGCAGCTACAAAACCTGGCGAGCCGAACATGTCCTCGGACACTCCCGGCACTAAAAGCCATACGCTAAAAAAAAAAAAAAAATATTATTATTATTATTATTATGTTACGATCAGTTACTTGTGAGCACCCCTTGTGTATAGACCACCAGCCTGGCTAAACTGTTATGCGGGCTGCACGTGACACAAAGTTGGAACTACTGTACTTGAAATATTGTACTGTACTTGTTGGGGAGCTTACGGGCGTTCAATTGAAATGTCCTGCTATGAGCATTAGCTGCAATTCATATATAATTAACTAGCAGTAGAGCCCGGCTTCGTCCGGTGGATTTATTTGATTTAGGAATGATAATGAATACTACTCCAGGGGAGTGTGATGGCGCAGTGGCTTAGCTGCTCGTCTTTCACCCGGACGGCCGGGGTTCGAATCCCGGTGACAGCGGGGTGGAATTTTCACCTGAAAAATCACGTGGCGTCAGGAAGGGCATCCGGCCTTAAATCCCCGGCCAAAACCAAAATGAGACTGGTTGGTTCCGGCGCCCCAATTAATTGGGAACAGCCGAAGAAAAAAAAAAAAAGAAAAAAATGAATACTACTCCAGAACCGGAGCGCTTATGGATCGGAAAGCACCAACGCTTATTGCAGCTGATAACCTCAGTACACTGCACCAACACCATCGCCTTTATTGTCATGATGATAACTGTTTTAAGGGGCCTAAGAAATCGTTTTGCTCTAATTACTCCCCGTGACTGCAATTTATAAGCAGATCGCAATTCTGCGCCATAACATTGGTAGGGGCGACGTGATGTAGCCCGCATTAACAGGCAACAATAGACTTAGGTATTATTGAAACTGTTCGGGAACGCTTGTTCTTCCGACTTACTGAACAAAAATCAATATTTAAGGTTCCCTGAGAGGTGTAGCCTAAAGCTACATAGCCTAAACTATTCCTCTTGAATCTGGCTATCATATACAAACGGAATTTTTCGAATCGGACTGGTAGCTCCAGAGATTAGCGCGTTTAAACACACAAACTCTTCAGCTTTGTTCTATTAGTATAGATATATTTTAAAATAATGTACCTACATTGTGAAAACTAGGATGAAACAAAGTAAAAGAAAAATTTTCCTGACCTAAATTGTAAACATTGAACAAGAATTCAAAATCTTTGCTGAAAACTCTTGGTTTTCTTTCCGGAAACCCTTCCCAATTTGATTGATGTTTGCCCTTCCACTGTCACTGACTCTTATTTGGTTATTGTTAACATAAACAAGGAAGGTCACTTTGTATATTTAGACAAAAAGTAACTTTTATAGATTTCTATACATCATTCCGACCATAACCGTAACTCAACTTAAGCGATGACCTCTCATTTAAACTTATTTTCTCGTGTCTACTAATAAATTAATCGATACTTTGGTTAGCCGATTAATCTATTATTCGCTTTTCGATTAATTGAATGAACGGTCGGTCAGTCGAATAATAGTTTTCGATTAATTTCAAATTATTCGATTTATCGTTTAACCGAACATCGCTTATTACCAGCTATAGTTATCATTCCCCCCCCCCCCCCCGGGGCTCACAACTGTGGGACATGGGTTGGTGACCATGGGACCCCAGCTGAGTCCGGCATTGCTTCCACTTACTTGTGCCAGGCTCCTCTCTGTTGGCCTCCCTTGGTCAACTCTTGTTCTCTTCCGACCCCGACGGTATTAGGGTATCCGAGGCCTAGGGAGTCTCTTCCTTTCCCGCCTTAATTGGCCCTTCTCTCATCTTTCCGGATCCCTAATACTTCGAGGGTTCGGCCTTCTTTTTCTTTTACATTTTGTACGTCTTTTCACTTCCAATTACATTTTGTTTTCAATCTACATTGCATTTTGTAAGCATTTTGATTTTCACTTGCATTTAGTTGGTATTTTGAATTTCAATTGCATTTTGTGAATCTAAACTCCATTTTGTGCGCTTTTTCCATCTAAATTCCACTTTGTCATTCTTTTCCGTTTAACTTGCCTGTTGTGAGTGCTTTCAGTCTACTGTCGACCAAAGTAGTATGTGCACTCGAGTTTGATGGTTGTTTTTGAAGTAACCAATAGACCTACATAAAATCCAATAACATCATCATTTTCGTCGTTCTATTGTACGTTAGCTCATGTAGGTTTGGAATTTTAAATTTATATTTTAATATTTTTTGTCGCAGTTGGAGCACAAAAAGTGCACGTTTTTAAGCGTGTTTCAACCATGCGTCACATTTAAGAATTATTATCTCAAAAACCCGTCATCAGATCCAATCCAAATTTTAACACAATATACGCTGGAATGTTGTATAACTGGTTTATTAATTTCAAATTTTTTCGTGTCAAAGAAAAAAAGTTGTTATCATTTTTGTAAGGTAACTTTTTCTCGGCTCGGGGTGGTTGGAAAATGTAGTTCTTGGTCGCGATGTAATCCTTATATATCAAAAAGTTATGCTGTATGACTGTGAAATATGTAAATTAACTCACTTATTTAATATCGGTTTGTATTTGTAGGCGGAAATAACACATCGTTCACCTGCTACCCGCTCCAGGTAAAGCTGTACAGCGTTGCTGTGATGGAGCCCATCACTTCCGAGCGAGACACGCCATGATGCATGATGGGCTCCATTTCGGCAACGCTGTACAGCTTTACCTGGAGCGAGTAGCAGGTGAACGATGTGTTATTTCCGCCTACAAATACAAACCGATATTAAATAAGTGAGTTAATTTACATATTTCACAGTCATACAGCATAACTTTTTGATGTATTAGGATTACATCGCGTCCAAGAACTACATTTTCTAACCACCCCGAGCCGAGAAAAAGTTACCTTACAAAAATGATAACAACTTTTTTTCTTGTACACGCAAAATTTTGAAATTAATAAAATAGTTATACAACATTCCAATGTATATTGTGTTAAAATTTGGATTCGATCTGATGACGGATTTTTGAGATAATAATTCTTAAATGTGACGCATGGTTGAAACACGCTTAAAAACGTGCACTTTTTGTGTTCCAACTGCGACAAAAAAATATTAAAATACAAATTAAAAATTCCAAACCCCATGAACTAACGTAAAATAGAACGACGAAAATGATGATGTTATTGGATTTTATGTAGGTCTATTGGTTACTTCACAAACAACCTTCAAACTCGAGTACACATAATACTTTGGTCGACAGTAAGTTACATTTAGTACGTGTTTTCAGTCTACCTTGGTTTTTGTTATGGTGTCCGTTTCATTGCCATTTTCGCTATCACCCAGACAATTAGGGGCCGATAGCCTCGATGTTCATCCCCTTAAAACAAAAATTATCATAATCGTCATCAGTTATCATTTGCTAAGAATTATATCCATCTGATGATTTTCCTTTATAAATTAATTTCGAATGTTAATATTGTTCTCTCTTTTTTTCTTTCTAGGTAAGTCCACAGTGGTCAGAGGAGAGGGCGGCTGTCTATTTTCAGTGAGTTATCGTGACGGTGTTTTCAAAATGCATGCATAAACAAATATCCGTATAATTGGATAAATCATGACATACGTCATTTCTTTTAAGGACGGTAATTTGAGTGTACACTAATACAGGGAGTCCGGGAATGTTCTACGCAGTGCCTATAAGCTGCTGCGAGAGATTACGTCACCAGTTACGTTGGCAGCACGGTTGTCGCTTGTAACATAACATAACAAACAGTAAACTTTGTACTCACCACAGCCATTCATAACATACTGTTGCACTCTTCCAATAATCTAACTATACGCACTGACGAATTCGGCAGTCCACAGCCCTCACATGTAGCCTTCATGCTGTCAAGGACACTGTGCTGCCAACTAAACTGATGACGCAACCACTCGCAGCTGCATGTAGCTACTGCGGAGAACATTCCCGGACTCCCTGTATTGATTTAATGCTAATGAACAATGCTGTTTACATTTTTCGTGGTATTGTACTTACATAAAGTGTCAGATTTTGAACATATCGGTTATATAACAAAGGAGAAACTGTTCCGCCTAGTCAATACATTTATTTACAACAAGTTATAAACTTGCTATTATATGGTACATGTTTCGGGGCTTCTAGTACTGGTCCCTTCTTCAGCCATAAATTAAGTTGCAAAATCCAGCATAATTAAAGATATCATAATAAAAAATACATAAAATGATGAGTGAATGGATGAAACGAGGCGAAAAAGAACATATTACTCATGAGAAGTAATGTGAGTGCACATCAGTAAAAATTAACACCATTGGTATTGCTAGGTTCTTGAGAATACACTTATATAGCACTGTTCTAATGTTTGTGCATGTGGAAATCACTTCACTTGGGATTTATAGCCTGTTGTTTACAATGCTGTTGACTGGGGCTTCTGAGCTTATAGTCTTGCATTAGAGGGAAAACATCGAATGTCATGTAATGAAATACTTCATCATGATGAGGAGACGTCCAAGTATGGAAAAAACATATTTTATACCAGTACTAGAGGCCCCGAAACATGTACCATATAATAGCAAGTTTATAACTTGTTATAAATAAATGTATTGACTAGGCGGAACAGTTTCTCCTTTGTTATATAGTGAATCTGTCAATACGGAAAATGAACTTCTTTCAGAGCACATATCGGTTAGTCAAGTTATTTTGCTTTTTTTTTTTTAAATCGTTTTCGTATGTGGTGGTTGATACTCTACAGTATGTATGTTTGCAGTAGGAAGGGCTCCAATACGGCGCGCAACTGAAGGGTATTCACTGTTCGCTGGAAGATTTTGTCTTTTAGTACATTCGCTGGTATTGATTTAAATTGATAAAGAAATTTACAGTACTTGAAGCTACTCTAATAACTAGGGCCCGGATGTTGATGACGTAAAAAGATTAAAAAATGCATTTAAAATTTTCAAAAATGACTGTAATAAATGACCTAAAAATTCGAAAAATGCACCATAAAATGGAGAAAATGATCTTATAATAATGAACTTACCTTTCTTTCAAAAATTCGAAACATGCACTATAAAATGGAGAAAATGATCTTATAATAATGAACTTACCTTTCTTTCAAAAATTCGACAAATGCACTGTAAAATGGACAAAATGATCTTATAATAATGAACTTACATTTCTTTCAAAAATTCGACAAATGCACTGTAAAATGGACAAAATGATCTTATAATAATAAACTTACTTTTCTTTCAAAAATTCGACAAATGCACTGTAAAATGGACAAAATGATCTTATAATAATGAACTTACCTTTCTTTCAAAAATTCGAAACATGCACTATAAAATGGAGAAAATGATCTTATAATAATGAACTTACCTTTCTTTCAAAAATTCGACAAATGCACTGTAAAATGGACAAAATGATCTTATAATAATGAACTTACCTTTCTTTCAAAAATTCGACACATGCACTATAAAATGGACAAAATTATCTTATAATAATAAACTCACCCATCTTTTAAAAATTCGAAAAATGCACTGTAAAATGGAGAAAGCGGTAATGAACGACATCTCTCGCCGTGAACTATGCGGATCTGAGACAAGAATATACACCCCTTCCCCTTTCTACCCCGCCACAGCTGACCTTGGTCAACAGAGCAGGTAACATTCCATTCTGCTAATAACTGGTTTGCGACGAAATCGGTACCGTTCTTGTGCGTCCAAGATATATACACACATCAAAAAAAGTTTTGCATCACCTCGGTTCCAAGAGTTCCGGAACCTTTAAATACAAAGGGAATAGAGATCAACACAAACAACATTTCAGCTCGTTTTATTGCTCATGAGACCCACACATTGCATGTTGTACCATCATACAGCTAGACTTTCAGCATTTGTGGTCCAGATTGCAGTACACACCACTACCTCTAATACCCAGTAGCACGTCCTCTTGCATTGATGCATGCCTGTATTCGTCGTGGCATACTATCCACAAGTTCATCAAGACACTGTTGGTCCAAATTGTCCCACTCCTCAACGACAATTCGGCGTAAATCTCTCAGAGTGGTTGGTGGGTCAAGACGTCCATAAACAGCCCTTTTCAACATATTCCAGGCATGTTCGATAGGGTTCATGTCTGGCGAACATGCTGGCCACTGTAGTCGAGCGATGTCGTTATCTTGAAGGAACGCATTCACAAGATGTGCACGATGAGGTCGAGAATTGTCGTCCATGAAGACAAATGCCTCTCCAATATTCTGCCGATATGGGTGCACTATGGGTCGGAGGATGTCATTCAGGTATCGTAAAGCCGTTTCGGAGCCTTCCATGACCACCAGTGGCGTACGTCGGCCCCACATAATGCCACCCCAAAACATCAGGGAACCACCACCTTGCTGCACTCGCTGGACAGTGTGTCTAAGACGTTCAGCCTGACCAGGGTGCCTCCAAACACGTCTCCGACGATTGTCTGGTTGAAGGCATATGCGACACTCATCGGTGAAGAGAACGTGATGCCAATTCTGTGGGGTCCATTCAGCATGTTGTTGGGCCCATCTGTACCGCGCTGCATGGTGTCGGGGTTGCAAAGCTGGACCTCGCCATGGACGTCGGGAGTGAAGTTGCGCATCATGCAGCCTATTGCGCACAGTTTGAGTTGAAACACGACGTCCTGTGGCTGAACGAAACGCATTATTCAACATGGTGGCATTGCTGTCAGGGTTCCTCCGAGCGGCAATCCGTAAGTAGCGGTCATCCACTACAGTAGTAGCCCTTGGGCGGCCTGAGCGAGGCCTGTCATCGACAGTTCCTGTATCTCTGTACCTCCTCCATGTCCGAACAACATCGCTTTGGTTCACTCTGAGACGCCTGGAAACTTCCCTTGTTGAGAGCCCTTCTTGACACAAAGTAACAATGCGGACGCGATCGAACTGCGGTATTGACCTTCTAGGCATGGTAGAACTACAGACAACATGAGCAGCGTACCTTCGTCCTGGTGGAATGACTGGAACTGATCGGCTGTCGTACCCCCTCCGTCTAATAGGCCCTGCTCATGCATGGTTGTTTACATCTTTGAGCAGTTTTAGTGACATCTATGAACAGTCAAAGGGACTGTATCTTTGATACAATATACACAGTCAACGTCTATATGCCGGAGATCTGGGAACCGAGGTGATGCAAAACTTTTTTTGATGTGTGTATTTTTCTACTAATAGCACTACTGAAATATTTTATTTCCAATATTTTCAATTATCTTGTATCAGCTACTAGCTTCTTCTTAACTCTGAGGCACATAACTCCCTCATATAAAGTTGTGACATGACTAGATTTAATAAAATGACCTTAAAAAGCCGATTTCTCTAAAATAAGACCAATAAATCTAGCAAACTTAAAAAAAATGCTCTTAAAATGGTAAAGTAGCAAGAAATGCAAAAAGATGCAAAATTAAAATGACATATTTGAAGATGGGATGACCCATCCGCGGTTTCTATGTACTTCAACATTGTTTTAGACAGCTCAGTAAAAAGATGACATGTCATCAACATCCGGGCCCTGCTAATAACTGTCGAACTGAACCAATACTATTAGTCATACAATTTTATTTTATTCAAGGCGATCCGGATAATTTGAGTTCTACCGTACATCTTTGTACTTACTGTCGCCTACTGAAAGGACGCTTCATAGGGCACGTAAAGGGTTGAGCGATTAGCCTACTACAATAGCACGATTGCTACAATGGAGCTACAATATTACTAGAATGGAACGATTGCTACAATGGAACGATTGCTACAATAGAGCTACAATATTACTAGAATGGAACGATTGCTAGAATTGAACGATTGCTAAAATGGAACGATTGCTACAATGGAACGATTACTAAAATGGAACGATTGCTACAATGGAGCTACAATATTACTAGAATGGAACGATTGCTACAATGGAACGATTGCTACAATAGAGCTACAATATTACTAGAATGGAACGATTGCTACAATGGAACGATTGCTAAAATGGAACGATTGCTACAATGGAACGATTACTAAAATGGAACGATTGCTACAATGGAACGATTACTAAACTGGAACGATTGCTACAATGGAACGATTACTAAACTGGAACGATTTCTAAACTGGAACAATTGCTACAATGGAACGATTACTAAACGAGCGATTCCTACAATGGAGCGTTTGCTACAGTGGAGCGTTTGCTACAATGCAACGATTACTAAACGAGCGTTTGTTACAATGGAGCGTTTGCTACAATGGAGCGTTTGCTACAGTGGAGCGATTACTAATCGAGCGTTTGTTACAATGGAGCGTTTGCTACAGTGGAGCGATTACTAATCGAGCGTTTGTTACAATGGAGCGTTTGCTACAATGGAGCGTTTGCTACAGTGGAGCGATTACTAATCGAGCGTTTGTTACAATGGAGCGTTTGCTACAATGGAGCGTTTGCTACAGTGGAGCGATTACTAATCGAGCGTTTGTTACAATGGAGCGTTTGCTACAGTGGAGCGATTACTAATCGAGCGTTTGTTACAATGGAGCGTTTGCTACAGTGGAGCGATTACTAATCGAGCGTTTGTTACAATGGAGCGTTTGCTACAATGGAGCGTTTGCTACAGTGGAGCGATTACTAATCGAGCGTTTGTTACAATGGAGCGTTTGCTACAATGGAGCGTTTGCTACAGTGGAACGATTACTAATCGAGCGTTTGCTACAGTGGAGCGTTTGCTACAGTGGAGCGATTACTAATCGAGCGTTTGTTACAATGGAGCGTTTGCTACAGTGGAGCGATTACTAATCGAGCGTTTGTTACAATGGAGCGTTTGCTACAATGGATCGTTTGCTACAGTGGAGCGATTACTAATCGAGCGTTTGTTACAATGGAGCGTTTGCTACAATGGAGCGTTTGCTACAGTGGAGCGATTACTAATCGAGCGTTTGTTACAATGGAGCGTTTGCTACAATGGAGCGTTTGCTACAGTGGAGCGATTACTAATCGAGCGTTTGTTACAATGGAGCGTTTGCTACAATGGAGCGTTTGCTACAGTGGAGCGATTACTAATCGAGCGTTTGTTACAATGGAGCGTTTGCTACAATGGAGCGTTTGCTACAATGGAACGATTACTAATCGAGCGTTTGTTACAATGGAGCGTTTGCTACAATGGAGCGTTTGCTACAGTGGAGCGATTACTAATCGAGCGTTTGTTACAATGGAGCGTTTGCTACAATGGAGCGTTTGCTACAGTGGAGCGATTACTAATCGAGCGTTTGTTACAATGGAGCGTTTGCTACAATGGAGCGTTTGCTACAGTGGAGCGATTACTAATCGAGCGTTTGTTACAATGGAGCGTTTGCTACAGTGGAGCGTTTGCTACAGTGGAGCGATTACTAATCGAGCGTTTGTTACAATGGAGCGTTTGCTACAATGGAGCGTTTGCTACAATGGAGCGTTCGCTACAATGGAGCGTTCGCTACAGTGGAGCGATTGCTACAGTGGAGCGATTACTAATCGAGCGTTTGTTACAATGGAGCGTTTGCTACAGTGGAGCGATTACTAATCGAGCGTTTGTTACAATGGAGCGTTTGCTACAATGGAGCGTTTGCTACAGTGGAGCGATTACTAATCGAGCGTTTGTTACAATGGAGCGTTTGCTACAATGGAGCGTTTGCTACAGTGGAGCGATTACTAATCGAGCGTTTGTTACAATGGAGCGTTTGCTACAATGGAGCGTTTGCTACAGTGGAGCGATTACTAATCGAGCGTTTGCTACAATGGAGCGTTTGTTACAATGGAGCGTTTGCTACAGTGGAGCGATTACTAATCGAGCGTTTGTTACAATGGAGCGTTTGCTACAATGGAGCGTTTGTTACAAAGGAGCGTTTGCTACAATATAACGTTTGGTACAATGGAACGATTGCTTCAATGGAGCGTTTGCTACAAATGAACGTTTGCTACAATAGAACGTTTGGTACAATGGAACGATTGCTACAATGGAGAGTTTGGTACAAGGAACGTTTGCTACAAAGGAGCGTTTGCTACAAAGGAGCGTTTGCTACAAAGGAGCGTTTGCTACAGTGGAGCGATTACTAACCGAGCGTTTGTTACAATGGAGCGTTTGCTACAATATAATGTTTGATACAATGGAACGATTGCTTCAATGGAGCGTTTGCTTCAATCAAGCGTGTGCTACAAAGGAGCGTTTGCTACAATATAACGTTTGGTACAATGGAACGATTGCTTCAATGGAGCGTTTGCTACAAATGAACGTTTGCTACAATAGAACGTTTGGTACAATGGAACGATTGCTACAATGGAGAGTTTGGTACAAGGAACGTTTGCTACAAAGGAGCGTTTGCTACAAAGGAGCGTTCGCTACAATGGAACGATTGCTACAATGGAACGATTACTTCAATGGGACGATTTCAATTTTATTTTCAGAATTACGAGTAAAAAATATATTTTCCAAAAAGTAAGAAATACTAGGATATACTCCCAAAAAGTGATCGTACTGTGATTTGATTATATTGACTCAAATACTTCCCATCTGTGAATGTGGCCTATCATTCATAGTGTAGTACCTTGCTTCGCTGTAAGGATCATTAATTTTGAGATTAATTGTTCAGCCTACCTGCCTTGAATGTTCGCTTGAGTTCGGCATAATCCGTATTCAGCGCGAAAATATTCCGGTCGTTAGCACGACTTTTCCGCTGATGCCACCACTCGTTAATGATCGTGGAGGCTGTGAACAGACAGACATGCGAACCTCCATTGATCCCAATAGCTGTCGGTGTAGGCATCTCTTAACTGACCCATGACGTCATGAGGGGGGACAATTGAAGGTTGCGTCGCGTACAGTTAAATGGCTACACTCCATCATGTCTGCGTTCGTGGTCCGACTGTGTTAGAGGGCCATTATGAGGAGACCATGAGACAGCAGGTTTGGAGGCAGAGCTTACTTGAATAATTTTCTTGCCTACCGCCTTCGGTGATCTCGGTCCCGGGTACGATTCCGGCGCTGCCAAGCAATGTAATTCTGGTCTGAAGGTTGAAGTGAAAAATAACAAGTAGTTCCGTGAAGAACTATACAGCCTATTTTCATATATCCTACTCATGTTAATTGCCTCTATCAACATACCACATTTCAGTTTGATTGTTGTGATAGATCCGTAGATATTGAGAACCGACTAAATATTTCAGATGGTTACCAGGTTGGATTTTTATTTATGTATTATTACATGAAGATTTTTGTGTACGTGTGGTATTCAAACATCAATCGCATGATTATGACACAAGAAGTAAATACGAGATTTTAAAATTTTGCACAGCTGCCATATTGTGGTTATGAAAACAATTGAAATAAATTAGATGCAAGTGGATTAACATTTGTATAAGCATTTAACGTGCAAAGTTTCACTGCACTCGGGTGGTTAAATCGCGAGAAACGTCCATTTAAATATTTACACTTCGCGTCGCCGCCACGTTGGATTTGAGCTCACCAGGTTACTGAAAGACATATAGGTGAACTTATCAGTTTCATTACGGTAAAAGATTCGTAGATATTGAGCACCATCAAAATATTTCGGAAGCTCGCCATTTTGGATTGTTATATGTATAGGCCATAGAGTTATGTACCATTAAAGGAAAATTATTGCGTAGCTTCATAATTCAAACTTTCACTTCGATCGCATGATTACGACACAAGAAATAAAAACTTAATTTTAAAATTTCGCACAGCCGCCATTTTAAGGCTATATAAACAATTGAACTAAATTAGATGCCATTGCATTATAATATGTATACTCATTTACTGTACCACATTTCATTGCGCTCAGATGGTTAAATCACGAGAAAAGTCTATTAAAATATTTCAACTTCGCTTGGCCGCCATGTTCGTTTTGTACTTTAAAGGTTTTTGAAAGTCACATTGATAAACTTGTAACAGAGCCTTTTATCACCGTACAAAATTTCAGGGTGATATCTGTAACAGTTTCGGAAATACAGAATGCCAGTGAAATATTACGCACAACCGCCATTTTGAAGTTTTGTAAACAATTGAACTAAATTAGACACCAGTGCATTACAATGTGTATAAACATTTGCTGTACCAAACTTCATTACGTTTGGATGGTTAAATCGCGAGAAAAGTCTACTTAAAATTCTCAACTTCGCTTGGCCGCCATGTTGGTTTTATAGTTACCAGGTTTTTGAACTTCTCATACGGAAACATCTAGTAGTGCCCTTTATCACCGTACAAAATGTCAGGGTGATATCGGTAATAGTTTCGGAGATACTGAATGCTGGTGAAATATTTCGCACAGCCGCCATGTTGGATTGTTGCGACAGAATGAAATTTGAAGGGCACGGTCGGGGTCGGCCTGAGCGGTGCTATGATCTTACCGTGTTTCATTGAAATCGCTCCAGCCGTTTATATTTTATTAGGAGGGGGCACACGCACACACGCGAATCACACACAGACACACGCACACACAGACAGACACACGGACAAAAGGCGATCTCATAAAATGAAAATAGGCTAAAAATATGATTTTGGTGTTAAAATTATAGTTATGGGATAATAAATGCCGAATGCTAATTTACATCATTCATTTTGAAGCATGGTTTGCCAATTAATTGAATTGATATGCGCTATTTGTTTCTCCTGAATTTGTCTGATTTTCTTATCAAAATCTCTTGATTTTTGGTTTCGTGAGGTTTGCAGGTATGGTTCAACTATTAACGCTGAAGATGATAGTATTGTTATATCGATACATGTACGTTTAATAGTACATTATGCAATGAACCTATAATGGCAATAACTAAGACACGAGTATGTTTATAAAACGAGCGAAGCGAGTTTTATAATTTCCATACCATTCCATTCCATATAATTTATATTACCATTATAAACGAGTTACATGCGACTGTTTATGTTTGACGATAATAATAATTTTATTATTTGTTCTAACATAAATATTCATAAATATATGTCGAGATTCTTTTTCTTGGGAATTGTGTGAGCTCAGGATTTGATCTCTACCCAATAACGAATGCCTGCTAATCTGTTTTTAAAGCCGCTAGCTGCGAGCGAAGCGAGCAGGCCAGCGGCGCTAGGGTCAGGTACCGTTGCAACTATGCGCTACTCTGCCTGGTGTATTTTATTTTAGGGACGTGAATTTTAATTTGTTTCGAAGTTTTGAAACATTGTTTATCCTGTAGTTGCTCCAACAGAGAGCGCACAGGTACTATGTCGGATCTTTTTTTTTTTTTTTGGTCAAATAACACAAAATAGCTTGTTACAAACGTTTTAAAATCAACTTGTTATTCTTCAAATTCGATGCGTATAGAATGTCAACGGAAGACAAATCAATAATTGAGTCCCAAATAGAACAGGTATGACATCTGGCGGAAATATTTCGCGTATTAAATCCATTTACTCAACAGAGAGGTGGATTATAATTTCCGTGGAACTAATGTCATATGCCTGCTTCCTCCATGACGTTCTGGTGTGTTTATGTCAACAACAGCATTCGCTAAAATTGTCGGCGAAATCTAACGAATGTGTAGAAATTGGAGTTGCGGATATTAAGGTACAGTGCTATTTCTTTTACAATATTGCCCAGTTTGTTTGTGCATTGTAACTACAATGGTTGATCCAATATAGGCTACATTGTCAACTTTCAAATCATGTAATTCATGTCCGACATGTTGGATTTTGAGTGCATGTCAGAAGCTATACTTACCTAATTGGTCAATGAATGAAAATATGGAGCTCTGATTGGTTGGAAGAACTGTGTTATAATGAAAAGTAGTACCTTAAAGACCCCCATTAAGATACAGTTTTGTGATATATAATACTTACATATCGACATCGTCGAATATAATAGTACATTATGCAACGAGCCTATAATGGCAATAATTAAGACACGAGTGTCTTAATTACCATTATAGGTGAGTTGCATAGGACTGTTTATGTTCGACGATAATTATTATAACTATTTTATGTTCGAACATAAATATTCATAAATATCTGTCGAGATTTCGGCATTTTTTGTACTGAACAGAGCGCATGAGACGCAGAGAATGCCTTGTATTTGACCATGGCCTCCTCGATTACCCTACTATGACACTAGGCGACGCAGTGAAATTTAAATTAGAAGGCCGTGGAACTCAGCGCTGGTGCGATGCTATCCTTTATCTAATTGGTCAAACAACTGTTTCTTGAGCTCTGATTGGTGGGAGAAACTGTTTCGTAATGAAAAATAGTGTTATTATGAGCCTCATTTTATTTCAGTTTTCTGACATATAATAGTCAGGGTCGAACATAAAATATTAATAAACATAATTTCACAGTGTTGCCAAGGCGGATTATATTTAAATGAGTAAGACCCACACACCACGCCATAGCTACCAAAACATCAAATTGCCATACTGGTGGACAAGGCACCCTTTGGAAATGGATGCCTGAAATAAACCATACTTAAATTGACACACAAGTTGGAAATGGTCTGCCATCACTGTTCTAAGTTCTCCTGTATTGGAGTAGGTCGGGACCTCTTGATTTTATCCGCCCCCTGGCCGGCCTTGTGCGTGCACACACACACACACACAGCACAATGAAGTGGTATCTAGCACAACTGTATACTAGTAGCGTTAAGAAGATCCATGGGAGGATGTGGCTCACTCTACTTCTTCCTGTAGTAACATGTTGCGAAGCCGTTCACGGTACGTTGAACTCTTAATTCGCTGTACTTAAATATATTTATAACAGCTTTCATTACTCGTCGTACGGAAAGCGAAAAGGTTGTTGTTGATGATGAAAATTGTTGTTTTAAGGGGACTCCGTCTTGAGGAAAGAATTCATGATGAAAATTAATAAATGTAAAGCAAAAATATTGGAATGCAGCCGCAATAAATCAGAAACCTCAATGGACATCAAATTGTCGGGGGAAAAATTAAAGGAAATAGGAGACTTCTGTTACTTAGGAAGCAAAATAACCAGTGATGAACGAAGCAAAGAGGATATAAAAAGTATGTTGGCTCAGGCAAGGAAAGCATTTCTACAGAAAAGGAATCTGTTGACTTCGAATATAGATTTAGGTATTAGGAAGACATTTTTGAAAACCTTTGTCTGGAGCGTCGCACTCTATGGAAGTGAAACTTGGACTATTGGTGCAGCAGAAAAGAGAAGAATTGAAGCGTTTGAAATGTGGTGTTACAGGGGAATGATGAAGATCAGGTGGGTAGATAGGGTTACAAACGAAGAGGTATTAAGACGAATTGGAGAGATGTTTCTGGCGACTGCTAATGAAGAGAAGAGATAGGTTGGTAGGACACATACTAAGACACCCAGGAATAGCAAGCTTAGTTATGGAAGGAAGGGTCGAGGACAAGAACTGTAGGGGTAGACCAAGATTGCCCGGATGTAGGGTGTGGTAGCTATGTAGAGATGAAACGATTAGCTCAGGACAGGGAGGCATGAATGCTGCATCAAACCAGTCAAAAGACTGAAGACTCAAACAACAACAACAACATCTAGGTCATGGGCCCCTAATGGTTTGGGTGATAGTGAAAGATGAGATGAGAATGAAAACTATAACTAATACTAACTGCAAACTTACAAACTAGAAGAATAAATGGTAAACAGATAAAGGATAAGGAAAATAAAGGGCAGGAAGAAAAGTAAAATGCCCTCAACCCTCGAAGAATGAGGATTGAGGGACTTGAAAGGAAAGAGAGCCATGAAAGGCAGATAGGAAAGGGCAGGAAGTGAGGGCCCACCCCAAGCTCAGAGGCAAAAGGGGACAAAACGGACCCTGCTCATGAATCCCTCGGTGTCGCCTACTCCCAAACTCACGTACCATGAGCCCTTGAGGGTGTAGCAATATCCAGGGTGCATCCGAAGTGGGGGGATACATACACCCTGCCTTGAGCAGAAGGCAGGGGATACCATGAAAAGAAAAAGAAGGACGACCCCTCGAAGAATGAGGGCATGAGGAAATATGAGACAGGGGCCAATTAAGGCGGGAAAGTGAAAGACTCCCTAGGCCTCGGATGCCCTGATACCGTCGGGGTCGGAAAAAAAGAAGAGTAGACCAAGGGAGGTCGACAGGAAAGAAGACGGAGAGGAGCCCGGCACAAGTAAGAGGAAGCAATGCCGGTCTCAGATGGGGTCCCGTGGTCGCAAACCCATGTCCCACAAGATGTGAGCCCCTGGGTTGGGGGCAGCGTAAATGGAGTGACTGGAATTTCTAGGTCATATTCCCGTCACCAAAGTACATCTAGGACCGGGACTTAGGAAAGGAAGGACTGTACAATGCAAATTAAATTTAATGAAAATATAATGAACGAAAACTATTTGACAGGTGGCTTCGGTGGCGTAGTTGGTAGCATGTTGAGCTTCAATGCCCAAGATCACGGGTTCAAACCTTCCGTAGTCACCGGATTTTGTAAGAGAGTTAAAAATCCCTCAGTATGTCTTTCTTCGGAGGGGAAGTAAAAGGAAGGACTGGGACCGTTAATCATGCGATCATGAGCCACGGGACCTCCTTTTTACGTGGAATCCGAACCACAGGACATGGCATTTCTCTTTGAAAATCTCACATGCATTGACCGGGGATCGAACCCGGTCCACCTTGGTGAGAGGCCAACAGCTTGACCGCTGTGCCACCACGCCCCCGAGGGGAAGTAAAGCAGGCGGGCCCATGTCATAGATTTATGGCATGTAAAAGAATCTCCCAATAACTAAAATTGTGTGAAGCTAATTTTCTCGGTTAGATTTGATTAACGCTCTATCAGTTCCAACGTTCGCTGCCAGGTGCTGGTTGCGGTGGCATCTAGTAGCCAAGCTCGTGGCTAGGTGTCGTTGACGGTAGCAATTGGTAGCAAAAGTAATAACTGCAGTCCTTACCTGAATTACAGATAACACACACTAATACAGCCATCAAAATTAACACCGGTTATCAGACAGATTCTACACTCACCCAAGGTGCATGGGGCTACATGACCGCGCGTTATCGCAGCCCCTAAACTGAGGAACCATCCAACCGAACTGTTTGACATTATTATTTATGTACGATGGTTGAAGTAATGAACGAAAGAATTTCGTACAGCATCAAAATATGTTTCTCGCGGAAATAAACAAGGGAAATTGTGATATTACTTCCTTTTTTTTTGTAGGCCTTTTGGTTATTTTTAATTTACCTCCAAATTTAAGTGCACATAATTTCTGCGCTAACAGTAAATAAGTAGGCCTAAGTTACGCGCCACCATCCCAGCCCAAGCCGGATGTTTGTTTTAGACTATTGCCCTTCACCTTGAAGCCTGCGGGTGAACCTGTACAATGTCTCTCTCTCGCTTCACAGTTGTCACCACCGGTCTGATATAATGGAATTCCAGACTTGAGCACGTGACGACACTACCGTGCGGAGCAGTACAGTCCACGTCGAAGTATTGTGTGACGGGGAAGTACACGTTACATAGTTACGAACAGAGCACCATTATATTTGTCAGTGTCTGTGCTTCATCAGTAGTGTGAGATAGTTTTGTCTATCATCGGACCGCATGGCGCAGCTGACAACAACGCAGGTACTGTAGTAACTCGCCTCCAGGCTTCCATTAGGATTCTTCACTCGTCTAAAACAAACGTCAGACCCTTCATGACTTTTGCGTAGACTTTCCCACATCCAGACTGTCGCCAGTAGAGACACTTGATCCACACCGATCACCACGTACAAAGCGTATTTCTGTCTGTATCAGCCGTTTTAAAGGAGCCACACACATACGTCTCGACTAGCAAGTATTCCTAACATCTTCTGATGATGTTGCCTTTGACTCGACGCAATTCGTCTTCAAAACGAGCTGATATCAAGTTATTCGTAATTAATATGTCGTAGTTGTTGTAAATTCATTTTAGAGGCTTGGGATATCTTGGTCATCAACCCCGTGTAGTTGTGTGTGTGTGTGTGTGTTTAACTTGTCTGATAACCTGTATTTATGAAATGATAGATTTCATTTATCGACACCTAAACTAAACTAAACACACAATGAAGAAAGAATGATCGCCCGAATGGTCATTCATGTCCGAGATCGCGAGTTCAAACCCGGCCGAAGTCGCCGGATTGTTTAAGAGCGTTAAAAATTCCTCAGTATGCCTTCCTTCGGAGGGGAAGTAAAGCCGGCAGGCCGATGTCATTGATTTATGGCATGAAAAAGAACCTTCCACTAACTACACTTGTGGAAGCTAAAATGTGTGGGTTAGTTTGATAACGCTCTATTAGTTCCAACGTTCGCCACCGGGTACTGACTGCGATGGCATTTAGTAGCCACGTCTGCAGCTAGGTGTCGTGGATGGTAGTATTTGGTAGCAAAAGTAGGAACTACTTGAAAAATTGTCTGCAGTCCTTCTACTTGAATCACAGATAACACACACTTATACAGCCATCACAATTAACACCAGTTATCAGACAAATTCTACACACACCCAAAGTACAGGCGTTGTCGCAGCCCCTAAACTAAGGCCAACCAAGCTTTACTGAATTCACTGCGTGACGTCGTTCTTTTGCGGCATGTCGTTATATTGTACTTGGTACACCTTTCGTTGCACAGTACACATACACATTGGTCACTCGGGCTCTAGTAAGATACATGGCTAAGCAAATCCTATGATGAAAGCCATGAATGGCGAGTCTCGTTATCGCATGTCTTTGTTCTTGATTCTCCTTGGTCCTCGTTCTGTCCATCATGGCCCCGCAGGGGCTCACATCTAGTGGGACGTGGGTTGGCGACCACGGGGCCCCAGCTGAGACCGGCATTGCTTCCACTTACTTGTGCCGGGCTCCTCTCCGTCTTCTTTCCTGTCGACCTCCCTTGATCAACTCTTGTTCTCTTCCGACCCCGACCGTAGGCTTATTAGGGTATCCGAGGCATAGGGAGTGTCTGTCTGCGACATACGTGCCCCAGATGAAACATCAGGGGATAAATGAAAATGTCGAATTAACTCTAGTGGACTGTATTTACAAAAATGTACATGTTACAAAAGACACAACACTTGATATGCGAAGGAGCTGCTGCTCCGAAACACAAACACATTCAGCCATGATGGCAACTTCACTCTCTGTCTCTAGGTCACTGCTGCCAACCTAAACATAATAAATGTATCTGTTACCAACTGTGGAAATAAAACACTATATAATTCTCCCTGAGAGCAAACATACTCCCCACCTTGAAATACATGGATTTCAATAATCTGAAATAGAAACACTGAAATGTTCCAATGACAAGGACATAAAACACTAAAATATTCACTAAGTTAAAACACTGACATATTATCAGTCAAAATTATGTGTCTGCTCAATTGGTAGCGGAGCTACCTTGGAAACTGGTCGTTTAAAAATACCACTGTTGCACTTCACTGAAACCACTCTTACCACATTGTCTTTACCACCATGCACTTCTGTGATAACACCAAGGGACCACTGGAGTGGGGGAACATTGTCTTCCCGTATCAGCACCACAGTACCTGGTGATACGTTGCTGGAGGAGGTCGTCCATTTGCTGCGCTGTTGCAGATGGGTGAGGTAATCTAATGACCATCTCTTCCAAAAGGATTGGAGTCTTTGTTGCAGAACCTTATATCTAGTTAACAAAGGCCGTTTACATAATGTTAAATCGGGTTCGGGAAGAGTCGTGAGGGGTTCGCCTATAAGGAAGTGACCTGGTGTCAAGGTAGATGCATCTGAAGGATCATTTGACAGGGTTAGAAGGGGACGTGAGTTTAAGCAAGCCTCAATTTGCGCAGTTAATGTAGCCAATTCTTCATATGTGAAATGAAGTGTTCCGAGAACTCTTCTTAGATGATGTTTGAGGGATTTTACTCCGGCCTCCCAAAGCCCTCCAAAATTAGGGGCATGAGGAGGTATGAAATGCCACTTAACTCCACAACTACTGGCGAAGTTACTGATCTCCTCTCTAGTCCGTTCCTGAGTGAACAATTTCTTGAGCTCCTTGAGCTCTCTACTAGCACCTTGGAAATTTGTACCATTGTCGGAGTACATGTTGCTGCATAATCCTCTTCTTGCGATGAATCTCCTGAGTGCTGCGAGGAAAGCTTGAGTGGTTAGGTCGGAAACTATTTCTAAATGAATGGCCTTGGTGCACATACATATGAAAATGCATATGTAACCCTTGACAATGGTCTTGCTACGTGGATTGCCGATCTTCAAGTAGAAAGGGCCTGTGAAGTCTGTGCCGGTGTTGCGGAATGGTCTTGCTTGAGACACACGAACTGAGGGCGACTGTCCCATTACTTGCTGTGTAGTTTTGGCTTTGAACCTGAAGCATTTTGTACAAGTGTTAATAACTCTTCGAACCACCGACTTTCCATTGATGATCCAGTAGCACTGTCTGATGGATGCTAAAGTCAACTGGTTTCCTGAATGTAGGAGTCTTTCATGTTCCCTCTTGATTATTAAATCAGTAAACTGATGTTTAGCGGGCAAAATCATCTGATGTTTGAAATCGTAGTCTTGATTGGAGTTCTCTAGTCTTCCTCCAACTCTCAAGATTTGATCCTTGTCTAAAAATGGTACTAAACTTTGAAGTTTGCTACGTCTTGACACTGCATTGTGTTTCAAAAGATCAGCTATTTCGTCGCGGAATGCTATTGACTGGACTAGTCTAACACATGTCATGTTAGTTTGCTGCAACTCTTCTATTGTTAATGGACCATGTTTCCGTTCTGAAGGTTTGTGTTTAGTGTTGTGCACGAATCTTAAACAGTATGCTAACACTCTTTGTAGCTTGAGATGGGAAGAAAATCTTGTGAGCACGTCTGCAGGATTAGAGTGGACTGAACAACTAAGCACTATCTTGCGTTGCTCAGGAATCTCTGATTCAGGTTGTTCACTGGAAGTGGGCCAGTTCCGTTCCGAACACTGTAGCCATTCAGGGCCATGCCACCAAAGATGATTATTTAAAAGGTTTGTAGGATCAGTTCCTCGAGAAATTAGATCTGCAGGATTGTCTGCTGATGCTACGTGCTTCCAATCCTTGACTGAAGTATTGCCTTGCACTTCAGCCACACGGTGCGCAACAAAAGTTTTCCATTTTGACGGTTCTCCTGCTAACCATGCGAGAACAATCTTTGAGTCTGTCCACAGATGAATACTATGGAATTCAATATTGAGAACATGACACATCTTTTTAACCACTTGTGACAATAGTACTGCTGCACACAACTCTAGTCTGTGTAGCGTGATCTGTTTCAGTGGAGCCACTCTGGACTTGGAGCACAGGAAGTGTGTTATTACGTGACCTTAATCTGTTGACGAGCGTAGGAATAAACATGCACCGTAGCCCTTCAAGGATGCATCAGCGAAGCCATGCAACTGCACCTGAGTACAATTTTCTTGAAGCACAAATCTGTTAATAGGCTATATATATTGCCAATCAAGGGTATTTGAGAATGCAGAGTACGCCATCTTGTAAGAAGTTCCGTTGGAAGTTCATCATACCATCCTATCTTCTCTTGCCATAGTTGCTGCAAAAACATCTTGAATGCGATGACAATAGGACTGATTAGCCCAATAGGGTCATAAATTGACGACACAATCGATAACACCTTGCGTTTGGTCACTGGAGATCCACTTCCTTGTTCTTTCTGCACACCACTGGATATCTGTAGTTTGTCTGTCGCTGGATGCCAAAGTAGACCTAACGTCTTGATATTTTCTCCAGAATCAATCTGAAGGGGAAGCTGCGTCTCTCTGCAGTCCTTTGGAACCGCCTCTAACAATGCTGGATGGTTAGAGCACCACTTGCGGAGCTTGAAGCCTCCCTTGGATAACAATTGGATCAGTTCACGTTGTAGGAGTAATGCATTGTCAACCTTACTTGTTCCTGAAATGCAGTCGTCTACATAAAAATCACGAAGAAGGACAGATGCTGCCTGAGGATACTGCTGTCCCTCATCATATGCCAATTGCCTTAAACATCTTATTGCTAGAAATGGAGCTGATGATGTGCCATATGTGACCGTCTGAAGTTGATACTGCTTGATAGGCTCATTAGGAGAAGCTCTCCAAAGGATGCGTTGAAGGCTGCTGTCTCTGGAATCAACCTTAACTTGTCTGTACATCTTCTCGATGTCAGCTGTAAAGCCTATGGCGTGAGTTCTAAATCTAGCGACAATCGAACATAAGTCTTGTTGAATAGTAGGACCCGTCATTAAAATATCATTAAGTGACTTTCCTGACCTCGATTTACAAGAAGCGTCGAAGACAACTCTAGTTTTTGTAGTAGTGCTGGATTTCTTGAATACCGGATGGTGCGGCATATAGTATGCTACCGATGTTGCCATACTAGAATTAACAATATCCATATGACCTAGTTCCTGGTATTCAGTGAGAAACTGGTCATAATCTACCTTCAGTTGCGTATCATTGTTAAGCCTACGCTCAAGGTATTGAAATCTGCTAGTAGCTGTTTGTAAAGAATTGCCTAATATACTTGGATCCTGCTTAAATGGTAGTCTGACTATGTATTTCCCAGATGCATCTCGTGTCACATGATCAGAAAAATGCTGTTCACATTCAATCTCTTCTTGCGACTTGACTGGCTCGTGAAGTTCTTCGATCTCCCAAAATCGTTGTACTTGGTTATGAAGGTGAACATCATTACGAAGGAAAAACGTTCCTGCTGCACTGTTTCTATTTCTCGAGGTGGATTCATATGAACCTGACACAATCCATCCAAAATCTGTGTTTTGTAGGACTGGAAACTTCCCTGGTCTCGTCCTGTGTCCCCTCTGTAGAATTCTAAAGAATACATCAGCACCGAGAAGCATGTCTATCTTGGCTGGGGCATAAAACATTGGATCTGCTAACTGAATATCATCAGGGAGCTCCCACTCTTCATAGGGTACCTGCTGACTAGGCATGTCGCTAGTAATTTTGGATAGGACCAGACATTCAACATTGTGACGTGTGTTGCTTATGGAAGATTGCACTTCAATGCTCACACTATACTTGGCTTCAGACATGGACTGAGAAATACCTTCGATGGGTGTGAGATTCTTGGCCTTTCTTAAGCCTAAATTTTGAACCAAACTCTCGGTTACAAAATTGCTTTGACTGCCACTGTCCAATAAGCAACGAGCTAAGTGTAGCCTACCAGCACTATCCTTTACCTTTACTACTGCTGTAGAAAGTAGAACTTGAGTTTGTGGTTTGAGTTTCATGGTGCAATAACTGGAGGAGTTACCACGAACTTGAGCATTGTGAGCCTGGTTTGACTCGGGGTTTGAGCATCTGCTGATAGCTCCTTGCTGAGACTGTTTAGACGAGTTGGCATTGAATTGCTGATTCCCAGAATCAAAATGCAACAGTGAGTTGTGACGACCGTTGCAAGTTTTGCATGTTGACTTCGAAGGACAAGAACTTATAGCGTGTGATTCATGCAAACAGTTGTAGCAAAGCTTATGCTGCTTAACTAGGTTGTATCTACGATTAACATCATAACCTAAAAATTTATCACATCTGAAGATTGGATGTTGCCCCTTACAGGCTTCACAATTATTGTTAATTGCAATGTATGAACTACTTGTAAATGGTTGTTTCTCATGCTTGAAACCATGCTTAGAAGTTTTATCTTGAGACAATCTGCTGATCTTATCACTGTGACCCTTAGTAGGTGAAAAATCAATTAATTCAAGGGTTTGAGCCCGCCTTTCAAGATATTCTAACAACTCCGTAAGTGTAGATAGTTCCTTGGATTTGTTGCTCATTTCCCATTGCTTACGTGTGGCTTCAGGTAACTTGTCAAGTATGATTTGACCTATTATGATTTCATGTAGGGGAATATTCAAATTCAAAGACTCAACAGCCTTTAAATTGGACTGAACTTGATTCAAAAGTGTGCGTAGACTAGAAGATGACTCCCTTTGGACGATATCTGGCGATAACAGTAATTTGATATGTGCATTTACTATTACCTTTGAATTGCGGTATCGCTTGCAGACCGTTTCCCAAGCTAGCTCAAAGTTATCTGCAGTAAGAGGAATGTTTTGAATGAGTTGATGAGCATTGCCACGCAGTGCTGACATTAAGTAATGGAACCTTTCAACATTACCCAAAGACTGATTCTTCAGTATTAATGAATCAAACAGGTCATGGAAATGCATGAATTGTGTAACATCACCTGAAAATTCTGGTAACCGTATCTTGGGCAAACTGTACGAACCTGTATTACTACTTGTAGATTCTCTACCGTTGCTAGAGACAGATGAGGCATGTGTGCAATGGGTATTTAGTAACTGTTGTAGCTTAGCCCTAAGTTCATCATAATCATCTTCGAATTCACACCGGACCTGCTCATGAAGATTTTTGTCATCCAAATCCTCCAATTTGCTTTGAATTTCATTAAATTCTGGTAATAGAGCTAATAAACGTTCATTCTTCACATTTAATACTTCAGCAGGAGTCTTATTATTAAATTCATTAATTTGGGTATGGAGTCTCGTGAGGGATGCTCGGAGAACACCTCTGCGTTTGGTCAGTGACTTTATCTCACGTTCAGTAGACATGCTTAAAATGGTTCATGCACAGGAAGGATTGCTTGGTATGGGAAGGAATTGCTATGAAATGCCTTTGTTAACTTATCTGGTGTAGAGGTTCTTTCAGTCTGCGTCGTCACCAAACGGTTGGATATCGAAGTCAGGACGTCTGAATGGAACTGCGTCTGTCAGGAATCGAAGGCTGCACCGCTGAATGGAACTGCGTCCGTCAGGAATCGAAGGCTGCACCGCTGAATGGAACTGCGTCCGTCAGTAATCGAAGGCTGCACCGCTGAATGGAACTGCGTCCGTCAGGAATCGAAGGCTGCACCGCTGAATGGAACTGCGTCCGTCAGTAATCGAAGGCTGCACTGCTGAATGGAACTGTGTCCGTCAGGAATCGAAGGCTGCACTACTGAATGGAACTGCGTCCATTGATGCTTTCAACTGCACACCGAAACTTTCACAATACTGGATATGCTTTTACGAATATACAATTCATCATGATTAATTTTGCAAGTCCCGCTGCATGAATTAACTTATTCAAATATTAACCTTGTATTACAACAGCCGCGTTGTAAAAATGAATCAAACAGGCTGGCGAGCGCTGCCTGCTGGCGCTGCCTGCTGGCACTGCCATCAGCACGTGTATCGAAGCTTACCGATGCTAGCCGAAGCGACACGAAGCCAAAGCACACTGGTGGCTTTGTTTCGCAGCCACAATGCTCACTTTTCAAAATAAGTTAGATCAAACTCACAAACATTGATAAATAAATTGCAATTGCGCCTGCATTGTTCACAATAATGTACTAGTATTGTCTCTACATACGTATTTCGCACTGGTTCACTTAAATACAGCAGTTTTAGCGGTTGTCGAGACCACATGGCGTCAGTTGATATAGCGGGAATCCTGCCCGTGTTGGACCAAAACATATGTCTGTCTGCGACATACGTGCCCCAGATGAAACATCAGGGGATAAATGAAAATGTCGAATTAACTCTAGTGGACTGTATTTACAAAAATGTACATGTTACAAAAGACACAACACTTGATATGCGAAGGAGCTGCTGCTCCGAAACACAAACACATTCAGCCATGATGGCAACTTCACTCTCTGTCTCTAGGTCACTGCTGCCAACCTAAACATAATAAATGTATCTGTTACCAACTGTGGAAATAAAACACTATATAATTCTCCCTGAGAGCAAACAGGGAGTTTTTCACTTTCCCGCCTTAATTGGACCTTGTCTCATATTTTCTAATACCCTCATTCTTCGAGGGGTGAGCCTTCTTTTTCTTTTCATATTGTCTCCTGCCTTCTGCTCAAGACCCTCAAGGAGGCAAGATGTATGTAGCCCCACCACTTCTGGTGCACCTTGGATATTGCTACACCCTCAGGGGCTCACGGCTGGTGAATTCGGGAGTTGGCGATCCCGAGGGATTCCTGAGCTGGGTCCGTTTCTCCCCCCCCCCCCTTTTTCCTCTGATCTTGGGGCGGGCCCTCTCCTCTTCCCTTCCCTCTCTGCCTTTCATGGCTCTCCTTCCTTCCAAGTCCCTCAATCCTCATTCTTCGAGGGTTGAGGTGATTTCTTTTCTTCCTGTCCTTTATTTGCCTTATCCTTTGTTAGTTTACTATTTCTTCTTCTAGTTTGTAAGTTTGTGGTTAGTATTAGTTATAGTTTTCATTCTCATCTCATCTTTCACTATCACCCAAACCATTTGGAGCCGATAACCTAGATGTTAGGCCCCTTAAAACAACAATTATCATCATCATCATCTTGTCCATCATGGCGTCAGTGCTATAGAAGTCTGAGTCGATCTCTCTTTTCTTTGCCTTTCTACAGTTTAATAGATCAGAAGATAGTCATGTAGCTGACAATGGTGTCTTCAGCCTGAGTTTCTCTATGTATGTAGAAGGTTTCCTTCGCTAGCTCTTATACCAATCTTATAGGGGCCATCTTTCCAATTCTCAGCACATATTTTAAGAATCGCGACTTGATACTCTCTATTCTTCCGGGATAGCTGATTGGGAGGTGATCCCATACTATTTCTAGACCATATATCACAATGGGTGAGATGGTGTCGTGGAATAGCGTCCAGGCTGTAGCTAGAGATAGGGCTGTTAGATTACGAATCAAACCTGTATGATTTCTCCAAGGTATTTGAAGGAGGACACCTATGCAATTGTGCCGTTTCCCATCTCAAGCGGAGTTTTTTTTGTTGCTATTTTGATGTCGATTTTACATGTACTGTTGTATTTTCGTACGATATCTGGAGGACTGCTTTTGATGCTATATTGTGTAGTCTCTGTACGGCCCAGCGTGTCTGGCTTCATCTCTGGTTTTAGTAATGATTGCTAGATCATATTGATTTGTTCATTGTATCATTTTAGGCATTTTATTATTACTGGATATTATTTTATTGATTGTATTAAATATTTTATTATTTTATGCCTAAGTTTTATATTAGTTTATTACTGAATTATTACCGGGTGAGTTAGCCGTGGTGGTTACGGCATGACTGATGGCAGTCGCTCACATCCGGGAGGCGAGGAGGTTCGAATTCCCCCGCCGGCAACCTTGAAGATGGTTTTCTGTGGTTTCCCATCTTCCTTCCAGGCAAATGCCAGGGTTGGTCCCTAACTATAGGCCACAGCCGCTACCTTCCAACTCCTCGTCCTTACATTCCAACTTCCCTCCTTCCCTCCCCAACGGTACTTGTAGCTCACCCATTGGGTGTCCGTCTCGAAGCAGCTACAAAACTGGCGAGCCGAACATGTCCTCGGACACTCCCGGCACTAAAAGCCATACGCTAAAAAATGAATTATTTTATTTTTAGGTATTATATTATTTAATTTTATTTTTAGGTATTACAATATTTTAATTTATTTTTAGGTATTATACTACGTATTTTTATTTATTTGTAGGTATTGTAATAGTCTATTTTATTATTGAATTATTCTATTTTAGGTATTAAGTATTATTTTATTTAATCATTTTATTTATATATATAATTTATTTATTTATTTATTTATTTATCATATGGCTAGCAACTAGATGAATTACAATATAATAAATGTATATATAAATAAGTAAATCATGTGTACAATATATACATCACTAGAACATTGGTTGCGTTCGCATTCACAACGAGATATCCAATATTGTTGAAGCCAGTCCAGAAAGGGAGGTGCAGCAGAAACAACGTCTTGTGGTGATCCAGCATACTGTACTTCCTCAGCGGAAATTCTTGAATAATATGCTCTACGGTTTGAAGAGGAGCTCCGCAGTCACAGGCAGATTTATCTAATTAAATTTCGATTACTAAGGCAACATCAGGAAACATTGTCTTTGCTTCCCGAATTCACGATTTTCACACTTCTGATGGCAGGTCTGTATTATTATAATTATTTACAAGTCCAACATGGTGAAAATTTTACTGAACCATCCATTTATGTTCCCAGATTTCTTGATAGTCTCTTTTAGGATGAACTCTTTCGACTTTACGAGTCTTTTTGGTGGTGAGTGTGGGCGAAGCCTGTCAATGTAATTGAGTTTACACACGGACGCCCGGCGCCGTTCTATCGACAGTTGTGTCGCCCGGGGTCAGGTAGAGCGTATATACCGACTAGAGCCATCCTTGTGTCACCTTCGTTACACTGAAGCAGCTTTATAAAAATAAAATAAAACTTCTTACCTCGGAGGAAACCCTGGAGTAAACTTTCAGCATTCAAGGGGCAAGTGTTAGGTAGATTTCATTAGAAAGCTAACTATTGCAATGGGTACCATGTTTCGACTTCCGGAAAATTTCGACATATCTCCACGTTTCACATCCCCCAGACCCCAAAACCACCGTCAGCTCAAAAGTTTATATATAATTTATGTATGTATATATATATGTATATATGTATATCAGTTTATTGTGGACACGATAACTGCCGTAATTTTGCACCAATCTCTTTGAATTTTTTACCGAATATTTATACCTATAAAATCTCGGTCGAGTTCGTTATTGGGCTAAATCGGTCGAAGGGGGAGAAAATGGGGGGCTTTTTTTTCTTCGAAAAAGTGAAATATTGCTATAACTCTCTTAATATGTGAAATATCGAATCCGTTCCAAGTTCATACTATGTGTCGGATAAAGCCCAAAAATTTATGTTTGAAGAGTTTTTTTATAGCACCAACCACTGACCAAAGGGGTGGGAAAAAGTGTTTTTTTTTTTCGGGAAACATTAATCATATCTCTCTTAATAGGCACAATATCAAAACCGTACAAAATTGACAATATTTCCCTAATAATTACCTAAAACTTTTGTCTGAAAGAATTTATGATATGACCCACCATTACGCCAAGGGATGAGAAAAATGATTTCGGAATTATAAGAAAATGCCATGAGCTATCAGTGGTTGTCATGGCAACACTACTAAATTGATGAGGGATGAGCCATCAGACGTTGCCATGACAAGGCACTTGCATGAGATCAGATTCAAATTTCCATCTGACTAAGTGTGAAGCGGCTTCGGTGACGTAACTGGTAGCATGCTGAACTTCTAAGCCCAAGGTCGCGGGTTCAAAGCCGCCCAAAGTCGTCGGATTTTCTAAGAGCGCTAAAAATCCCTCACTATGCTTTCCTTTGGAGGGGAAGTTCCAACGTTCGTTGCGAGTTGCTGGTTGCGGTGGCATCTAGTAGCCAAGATCACAGCTAGGTGTCGTTGGCGGTAGTATCTGGTTGCTGGTAGCATGCTGAACTTCTACGCCCAAGGTCGCGACTTCAAAGTCGTCGGATTTTCTAAGAGCGCTAAAAATCCCTCACTATGCTTTCCTTTGGAGGGGAAGTTCCAACGTTCGTTGCGAGTTGCTGGTTGCGGTGGCATCTAGTAGCCAAGTTCAAAGCTATGTGTCGTTGACGGTAGTATCTGGTAGGAACATTAGGAACTACTGCTTGAAATTGACCGTCTGCAGTCCTTACCTGAATTACAGACTAATACAGCCATCACAATTCACACTGTTTATCAGACAGATTCTACACTCACCCAAAGTACACGGGGTTACATGACCGCGTTGTCGCAGCCCCTAAACTGAGGAACCAACCAAAATCTCTGTGGGAGATATAATTTTGCGTGAAGAAGTAACAGACCGTTACATAGTTACACATCAGTGTCGAAACCTTACATAAGGACAGTGTGACCACATGTATAATGAAAATGGACTCCAAATGACAAGAAGGTTACCGTAATCATGACAATAAAATGTTTAAAATATGCATAAAATGACGAAAAACAAAGTTAATTAATCTCCAATTAAAAATACTGTCTCGCAATAAATGAGGTCTGATCCTTCTACGAAAACCTGCATATTCTGCCTATTTTCGCCTATCCCCAAGTTTGTCCGGTGAAATCTACCTCCGCCTTTCGGCGTGCCGAGAGGACTTTCTTAACATGGGGTATGTTAGGTAGATTTCATTAGAAAGCTAACTATTGCAATGGCTATCATGTTTCGAATTCCGGAAAATTTCGACATATCTTCGCGTTTCACATCCCCCAGACCCCAAAACCACCGTCAGTTCAAAAGTTTATATATAATTTATGTATGTATATATATATGTATATATGTATATCAGTTTCTTGTGGACACGATAACTGCCGTAATTTTGCACCAATCACTTTGAATTTTTTACCGAATATGTATACCTATAAAATCTCGGTCTAGTTCGTTACTGGGCTAAATCGGTCGAAGGGGGTGAAAATGGGGGACTTTTTTCGATAAAGTGAAATATTGCTATAACTCTCTTAATATGTGAAATATCTAATCCGTTTAAAGTTGATACTATGTGTCGGATAAAGCCCAAAAATTTATGTTTGAAGAGTTTTTTTTATAGCACCAACCATTGACCAAATGGGTGGGAAAAAGTGGGTTTTTCGGGAAACATTAATCATATCTGTCTTAATAGGCACAATATCAAAACCGTACGAAATGGACAATATTCCCCTGATAATTACCTAAAATGTTTGTCTGAAAGAATTTTTGATATGACCCACCATTACGCCAAGGGATGAGAAAAATTATTTCGGAATTACAAGAAAATGCCAAGAGCTATCAGTGGTTGCCATGGCAACACTACTAAATTGATGAGGGATGAGCCATCAGACGTCGCCATGACAACGCACTTGCACGAGATCAGATTCAGATTTCCATCTGACTAAGTGTGAAGCGGCTTCGGTGACGTAACTGGTAGCATGCTGAACTTCTATGCCCAAGGTCGCGGGTTCAAAGCCGGCCAAAATCGTCGGATTTTCTAAGATCGCTAAAAATCCCTCTCTATGCTTTCCTTTGGTGGGGAACTTCCAACGTTCGTTGCGAGTTGCTGGTTGCGGTGGCATCTAGTAGCCAAGTTCACAGCTATGTGTCGTTGACGGTAGTATCTGGTAGCAACATTAGGAACTACTGCTTGAAATTGACCGTCTGCAGTCCTTACCTGAATTACTGACTAATACAGCCATCACAATTCACACCGTTTATCAGACAGATTCTATACTCACCCAAAGTACACGGGGTTACATGACCGCGTTGTCGCAGCCCCTAAACTGAGGAATCGACCAAAATCTCTGCGGGAGATATAATTTTGCGTGAAGAAGTAACAGACCGTTACATAGTTACACATCAGTGTCGAAACCTTGCATAAGGACAGTGTGACCACAAGTATAAAAATGGACTCCAAATGACAAGAAGGTTACCGTCATCATAAGACAATAAAATGTTTAAAATATGCATAAAATAACGAAAAACAAAGTTAATTAATCTCCAATTATAAAATACTTTCTCGCAATAAATGAGGTCTGATCCTTCTACGAAAACCTGGATATTCTGCCCATTTTCGCCTATCCCCAAGTTTGTCTGGTGAAATCTACCTCCGCCTTCCGGCGTGCCGAGAGGACTTTTTTTTTCTTTGTGTGGGGATCCATCTGGAATTATTTTCGACATCCAAGTTTCCAAAGTACTTAGGAGTAATACTGGACCGAACACTCTCTTACAAGCAAACCTCCAGAGCACAGCAGCTAAAATTAGAAGCCGCAACAATATATTGCTAAAGCTATGTGGAGCATCTTGGGGTGCTTCTGCCACTACTACAAGATGCTCTGCCTTAGGTCTAGCCTTCTCTGTGGCTGAATACTGCGCCGCAGTTTGGCTCAATAGCCCACATGTCAAACTCGTTGACACCCAGTTGAACAACACCATGAGACTAATCACTGGTTGTATAAGAACTACACCAGCATATTGGCTTCCAGCCCTCAGCAATATTCTTCCAGCCCACCTTCGTAGAGAAGTTGCCTTGCTACGGGAGTACTACAAGATTATGGATCACCCTACACTACCTATTCATGAAGACATCCCTTCTCTTCAAACGAACAGGCTCAAATCCAGGAAACCACCCATTTGTCATGCCCAGTGGCTTGTAAGAAACCATTTTGATTCCAGCATGCAGTGGATTAGTGAATGGACACTAAAAGCTTGTCCCGAGTCAAGCTCCTTCCTGGACCCTACAAGAACATCCACTCCAGGTTCCGATCTGCCTAGGAGGGCTTGGGCAACTCTCAATAGGACTCGGACAAACCACGGAGTATGCAATGGAACTTTGTTCAAATGGGGAAAAATTTCGTCTCCTCAGTGTGATTGTGGTGCTCCTAATCAAACCATCCAACACATTACAACTGACTGTCCTCTGAGGGCATATGGAGGGGACTGGATCGACTTCCTGTTGGCGACACCTGACGTGGTCCAATGGATAGACTCATTAGACCTGAGACTGTAAATAGTGTAAATAGTAAAAATAATGTACAGTAGATTTTAAAGTGATTTTCTTTGTACTCTGAAATCTTGTATTGATTATATTGCCAAACGATAAATAATAAATAAATAATTCGACATCCAATTGCCATGGCAACAATCACATTTCGTTTCCACTCGTTAAAACGTGCGTGATCACTAAGGTTCGGATGTTTAGCACCTAAAGAAACGAGAAATATGCAGGCAAATATGCCCTAAAAATACTGAAATATGACCCAAGAAAAGGTACAATATGACCTAATAAACCTAGGCCGGTATTAACGGCAGTATTAAAGGTGCCGGGACATTCTCAGCAGACCGTTAGCGCTTAAAGAGGGATTTTTAGCTTATGCGTGGCGAGTTTGAAACCAGGTCATTAATAGTTGAAGATTATCCTGAATACAGTAACACACACCACATTGGAGAGACTAGACTTCGCAAAATACAGTTACATTTGTACGAGGAACACATGGGACTTAGGAACCCGAGAGGGGGAATATCCCAACAAGATAAGGGACCCTCACACAAAGGAATTTCCCTTCAGTCCAGTGCAGACGGTGACCAAGTTAACCGCTCTTACCAGGACACCCAAGACTCAACCTGATAAGTAACCTGTACAATACAATATGAATTGTCCATTTACAACAACCACATATTCACTCCAATCAAGCAAATTACGGAGGTCAATCACCACTTCCAGTATCTTAACAAAACATCACATAAACTAAAACTAACAAATACTGACGAGTTGCATTATCTCAACTAATACTGCAACTAAATAAGCGTATATATTGTAAATAATTTCACCCATAAGTTGAGACGTAGATTTTATAACCTAAGTGTAATGGATCTGATGATGATCGCTTGACGATCGAAACTGGTCATCCAAGTGTATTTATTAATCGCATGTAATGTATTCAGGATTAGGGAACAACCCTACACATTTGGGTACAATCGTGTTGACCGATTGAAAAGCATCAAACTTTTATTTGATCTAAAATATTTACGTGCTTTCTAAAAACGAGTGTTAATAATACAGTGAAATGTTATTTTTATTATTAATTCTACATTCAAACTTAAAAAGATTGTTAAAATCTACGCTGATTTCATGAATAGGCCTACGATAAAAATGTTTTCCTCAAATTTGTATCACAGAATGTTTCAAGAGACTCAAGGAAAGCAGCATATTCTTCGCGTTAAAAACGGCGACACAAATTACATTTTCTGTAAAAGAGAAAGAAAATGCCCTAAGTTAAAAATTCTACCAAGTTTAGTTACAATTAAATATTGGCGGCTTCGGTGGCGTAGTTGGTAGCTTGCTGAGCTTTTTTTTTCCCAAGATCGCGGGCTCAAACCCGGCCGAAGTCATCGGATTTTTAAGAGCGTTAAAATCCCTCAGTATGCCTTCCTTTGAAGGGGAAGAAAAGCCGGCGAGCCCATGTCATAGATGTATGGCAGGTAAAAGAACCTTCCACTAACTGTAATTGTGTAAAGCTAAATTTGTATGTTAGATTTGATTTTCGCTCTATTGGTTCTAACGTTCGGCGCCAGGTGCTGGTAGTTCTTTCTTTCTATCTTTTCGTTCTTTCTTTCATTCATTCATCCTTTCTTTCATTCTCTCTTTCTTTCTTTCTGTCTTTCATTCTTTCTTTCTTTCTTTCTGTTTGCTTTCTCTCTTGTATTTCTTTCATTCATTCATTCATTCATTCATTCATTCATTTCCTTCTTTCTTTCTTTCTTTCATTCATTCATTCATTCATTCTTTCTTTCTTTCTTTCTTTCTTTCTGTTTGCTTTCTCTCTTGTCTTTCGTTCATTCATTCATTCATTCATTCATTCATTCATTTCTTTCTTTCTTGCTTGCTTTCTTTCTTTCTTTCTTTCTTTCTTTCTTTCTTTTGTTAGTTAGTTAATAAGTTAGTTAGCTATTGATGTTTTAAGGGGCGGAACTACGAGGTTATCTGCCCCTTCTTCCTATCTTTCTTTTTCTTTTCATCTATCTTTCTTTTTCTATCTTCCTTTATTTCAATCTTTCTGTTTCTTTCTATATTTCTCCTTTCTTTCATTGTTTCTTTCATTGTTTCTTTCTTTCTTTCTTTCTTTCTTTCTTACTTTCTTTTTTCTTTCTCACTTTCTTCCTTTCTTTCTTTCTATCTATCTATCTATCTTTCTTCTTTCATTCTTTCTTTCTTTCTTTCTTTCTTTCTTTCTTTCTTTCATTCATTCGTACTTTCTTTTTTCTTTCTCTCTTTCTTTCTTTCTTTCTTTCTTTCTATCTATCTTTCTTTCTTTCTTTCTTTCTTTCTTTCTTTTTTCTTTCATTCATTCGTACTTTCTTTTTTCTTTCTCGCCTCATCTTTCTTTCTTTTGTTTTTTCTTTCGTTATTTTCTTTACACTCTTTCTTTTTTCATTCGTCCTTTTTTCTTTTTCCTTTCCTTCTTTCTATCTTTCTTTCTTTCTTTCCTTCTTTTCTAAAATTAAAGGCAAATCTCTGAGGTCTTATGTCTAATTTATTGTGTTTGATCAGCGAAAATCCGCCGCACCGATTTGTTAGCTGTAAGAACACTTCAATTTCTCTCTAGCTTACGGAGAGAGAATAGAGAGAGAGAGAGAGAGAGAGAGAGAGAGAGAGAGAGGAGAAATGCTTCTGGCTTTCGTATTTAATTCCCCTGGTACATTTCCATAATTCCTCTCCTTGCGTCGTGTCGCGAATCAAAGGAAAGAAAGAGAGGGGAAAATATTTCTTTTTCGATGCTATCGTAAAATTGGGAAATCAAAATGAGAAATCTGTCATTTCCTTTTTTTATTTTATTTTCTCTCCTTGAAGGATGTTTCTGTAATCAATTCCATTTGCCTGCAATCTGGTCGAGACAGCGCGCACTGGTTGGTGGTACTTGCCATTTATTATATTCTGCGACGCCAACTTTTATTGCAGATCTGGGTCGGTTCGATATTGATTTCCCCTCCCCCAGGAGCTCACAACTAGTGTGACATGGGTCAGTGACCTCGACGGTATTAGGGTATGTGAGGCCTAGGGTGGCTTTCAATGTCCCGCCTTAATTGACCCTCGTCTTGTCTTTCTTGATACCGTAATTCTACGAGGAGTCAGACCTCTTGTTTTTCCTTTCATGGTATCTCCCTTCCTCTGCTCAAGGCCCTAAAGGAGGCAGGGTGTGTGTAGCCCCACCATTTATGTTGCACCCTGTATAGTGCTACACCCTCAAGAGCTTATGGTTGGTGAGTTCGGGAGCTGGCGATCCCGAGGGATTCCTGACCTTGGTCCGGTTTTACCTCTATTTCCAATGTCTCTGGGGAGGACCCTCTGTCTATTTAATTAATTAATTAATTAAAAATCAATTAATGAATTACTTTTTTAAAGTATTGTTTTAATTTTTGAAATTGATTTACTTACGACATTTGTTTATTTCTTTCTTTAATTTGATTATTTAAATAAATATATTTGGTTTAATTAATTCATTTATTTTTCTGTCTGTCTATTCATTAATTGATTTTTAAAATTTATTTTTTGGTTTTTATTTTATTTATTTATTTATTTACTTACGGTATTTCTTTCTTTCTTTCTTTCTTTCTTAGTTTTATCTGTATTTATATATTTTTTATTTATTTCTCCGTCTATTTATTTATTTATTTATTTGTCGTTTCGTAGTTTTTTTAAAATTTATTTTAACTTAATTAATTAATTAATTTACTTACTTACTCTTACTCCCTTGGCTCCACAAACCGCAGTCGGTTCTTTGCCCCGTCAAGTAGCCTCCTCCACCTCGTTCTGTCCTTGGCATCTTCGTCTTCGTCAGTCTGGCTTTTTCTCACCCACTTCTCGCAGTCTAGACCCCTCTTCTCTTCTACACACGTGGCCAGCCCATCTCAGTCTTCTTATTTTAGCTTCCACAACAACATCGTGTTCTTTAGTTCCTTGTTCTTTCTCCTTCGCCACTCACCTGCTTCACAAATTGGTCCGAAAATCTTTCTGAGGATTTTATATTCAAAAACCTTTATCTTTCTCTCTGTGCATTTTATTAATCTCCATGTTTCTGCACCATATAGTAATACTGGCCTAATTATAGTTATATATCTTCGTATTTTGATCCCTCTTCATAACAATTTGGATGTGAGTAATTTGTTAACTGATGGTTTAGGGGCTGCGACAACGCGGTCATGCAGCCCCGTGTACTTTGGGTCCCCCCAGGGGCTCACATCTAGTGGGTTGTGGGTTGGCGACCACGGGGCCCCAGCTGAGTCCGGCATTGCTTCCACTTACTTGTGCCGGGCTCCTCTCCGTCTTCTTTCCTGTCGACCTCCCTTGGTCAACTCTTGTTCTCTTCCGACCCCGACGGTATTAGGTTATCCGAGGCCTAGGGAGTCTTTCACTTTCCCGCCTTAATTTGCCCTTGTCTCATCTTTCCTGATACCCTCCTTCTTTGAGGGGTCAGCCTTCTTTTTCTTTTCCTTTTACCTGCTGCCTTGTGCTCAAGGCCCTTAAGGAGGCAGGGTGTATGTAGCCCCACCAATTCTGGTGCACCGTAGATAATGCTACACCCTCAGGGGCTCACGGCTGGTGAGTTCGGGAGTTGGCGACCCCGAGGGATTCCTGAGCTGGGTCCGTTTTCCCCTTTTGTCCCTTACCTTTGGGGCGGACCTTCTCCTCTCTTCCCTCTCCTCTTCTCTCCCCTCCTCTTTTCATTATATTTACTTTTTCTCTTTAAGATTCCCGCACTGTTTTTTGTTACTTGGTTCACCGTGTATCTAAATTCCCTTCTGGCGATTTTTAAGGCATTTTTAATCTACGTTGCTTTTTGTATGTTTTTTCGATCTAAATTACATCTCGCGATTGTTTTCAACCTCAATTGCATTTTATAAAGATTGACAATCTAAATTGCTTTTTAGTAAGTCTTTTAATGCATGTGCCCGGGCCTTTTAGTGAGTTTTTTGAATTTCAATTGCATTTTGTAAGTATTTTCAACCAAAACCGCATTTCGCACGAATTTTGAATCTAAATTGCATTTTGTTTGGTGGGCATTGTGCACATATTTTGATTCTCAATTGCATTTTGTGGGTATTTTGAATCTAAATTACATTTTGTCAAGTATTTTCAATCTAAATTGCTTTTTGTAAGTATTGTCAATCCACATGAGTCGTTAGAATCACCTTACATTTTGTAAGCATTTTCAATTTCAATTGCATTTTGTAAGTATTTTGAATTTCGATTGCACTTTGTGAATAATTTGGATTGGAACTGGGATAGGGCCTATTTCAATCTGAATTGCATTGTGTATTTTCAATTTCAATTGCATTTTGTAAGTATTTTGAACCTCAATTGCATTTTGTACGTATTTTCCATCTCATTTGCATTTTGTAAGTATTTTGAATTTCAGTTGCATTTTGTAAGTATTTCGACGCTACATTACATTTTGTACGTATTTTTAATCTAGCCTACGTTTTGTGGGTACATTTCCATGTAGTCTTTTTGTGACTCTTTTCGTTCTAAATTCCCTTTTGTAAGACCATATTGTGAGTTGTCTCCATCTGAGTTCCTTTTTATATGTGTTTTCCGTCTCAGATAATTTTGTTGTGGTTTCCATTTCATTATCATTTTCGCTAACACCCAGATCATAAGGGGCCGATAACCTCGATGTTAGGCCCCTTAAAACAACAATTATCATCATCATCATCATGTACTTTGGGTGTGTGTAGAATCTGTCTGATAACTGGTGTTAATTGTGATGGCTGTATTAGTGTGTGTTATCTGTTTTCAATTCAAGTGAGGACTGCAGACATTTAATTTATTTTTTCAAGTAGTTCCTACTTTTGCCGCCAAACGCCACAGTCAACGACTACTAGTTTAGAAATTGGTTACCAGATGCCACCGCAGTTGGCTCCTGGCGACGGACGTCGAAACCTAAGAGCGTTTTTCAAATGTTTAACCTATATATAATTTAGCTTCACACACGTGTAATTAGTGGAAGGTTCTTTAACATGCCATTAATCTATGACATGGGACCGCCGGGTTTACTTCCCCTCCGAAGGAAGGGATTTTTAAGTCTCTTAAAAATTCCGACGACTTCGGCCGGGTTTGAACCCGTGATCTTGGGCATAGAAGGTCAGCATGCTACCAACTACGCCACCGAGGCCGCCTTTGTTAACTGAATATGATGCTCTGGATGCAACTTTAATCTCGCTTCTATCTCCTATTCTCTTTCGTTTCTCTTGTTTATTAGTGTCCCCAGGTATTTGAACTCGTCTACTTCTTCAAACACACGGTTATCAATTTGGTGAGTTCCATATCCTATTTCTTTTTTATTTATATATTTATTTATTTATTTATTTATTTATTTAAATAAATACATTTGATTATTTATTTAGCTTGCCACGGTGGGTGAGTGGTTATCGTTTCGGATTACTAACCCCAAGCTTGCAGGTTAGCTCCTGACCGTGGTAAGTGATTTTTGAAAGGCGGCAAAAATGACGACACTTATGTCATACGATGTTGGCATGTTAGAGAACCCATTATTTAAATTCAGTAGGCCGTGTTCATAGTGACAAAATTAATCTCGGGATTTTCCGCCAGCACGAAGTTCATCATTTCTCTACTAGAAAGCGCTAGGAAGTCAAGGAGCTTTGATCTCACTTCGTTGACTTTAATAGTGCTTCAAGGAACAACGAAATTCGACATACAAGCTGCCCTTTGGGTGTCAAATAACAAGGCTTGCTCCCGGCAACCGAGGCCATACGATATTATTATTATTTATTTTTTATTTATTTATTTATGTAAATAAATTTTAATATGTATTTATTTAATCTAAATAAATAAGCAATTAAAAAGGTTATTCGAACCATACTCTGGTGGGCCTTATTTCTAATTCTGTAACATCAGTGAGTATCAGCGCCAGCGATTTGTCAGCGGTAAGAACACTTCCATAAGAAAGAGGAGAGCTTTAATTCCCCGGGTACATTTCCATAATTCAGCTCCCCCAAGCGAGGTAGAAAGAGGAGAAAGCAATTCCTCGATGCTGTCGTAAAATTGTAAAATCAAAATGTGAAATCTGTCATATCTTATTTTTTCTCGCTCTTGCGAGAACTTTCTGTAACCGATTCCATCTGCCAGCAGCCTGGTCTGAAGACCGGGAAAATAACTTATTCTCAGTGGAGTCTGTCATTTATTATATATTCTGCATCGACAACCGCCGTGGTGTAGTGGTTAGTCTTGTTGGGTTCCACTACCGAGGTCTGGGTTCCATTCCAAGAAATTTAGAGAAGGCTGCTCCCAAAGGCCTCACAACTACAGTACTGGGACGTGGAAGAACCCAACTGAGTATGTCCCCCAGGGGCTCACATCTAGTGGGACGTGGGTTGGCGACCACGGAACCCCAGCTGAGTCCGGCATTGCTTCCACTTACTTGTGCTGGGCTCCTCTCCGTCTTCTTTCCTGTTGACCTCTCTTTGTCACCTCTTGTTCTCTTCCGACCCCGACGGTATTAGGGTATCCGAGGCCTAGGGAGTCCCTTCCTTTCCCGCCTTAATTGGCCCTTGTCTCATCTTTCCTGTTCCCTCATTCATACCCGCCAAGTTTTACAGTTTTCCCGGAAGATTTCCGGATTGTTGGGGTGTTTTCCGGTTGTCCGGATTAACATAGTTTTTTCCGGATTTTCAACTCCCTAGCTTGTTTCCGTTCTCTGCATCCAAATCGCATTTCAGTTTCGATTTTCAATAATAGCTGCTATTCTGAGATGCGGTGTTTGAAATTCGACTGAAAATCGACCGATAAGTTTATCGATAATCCCGTTATTAATTCCTTGCGTTTGACATTACGCTGAAAGTCGATCGAACTGTCGATCTACGATCACATCTCGCAGATTATCGCTGCATGTATATTACTCTTTGTGCTTCGACTGTTTGTTAGCGGGAAAGCTTTGTTTTAAGCGGTGTTTGCTGTAGTTCTGGTATTCGTGCAAATGTGTGGCGAATTTTTGTGCGATTTAGTGTTTTCGAGATGAATTCAAGTAAGAAACGATATTATCAGTCTTTCAGGGAGGCATATTTTACTGAATTCCCTTGTATTAAGCGATCACGGAAAGGTGAAACATTCGCATTCTCATCTCCCATCTCTCCCCTCCAACCTGTGATGAAATATAGCCAGTTTTCTGTGACTTGCAAGATCAAAGTGAAGAAAGTCTCATGTTCTTGTAGTGTGTGAACTACCCAATTACTGTAGATGTGTTCTTGATGTAATTGCAATATTTTTGGAAACTGGCGCAACGAATTAGTCTGACATCACCAAGAGTTCATCTCTTTCACTGTAGTCTTTTCTCGCTATTTTTAAGACCTTGCGACGCTTGTACGCGTTAAACGTTTGGGATCTTCTGGATTTATATTTTTGAAAGTTGGCAGGTATGCTCATTCTTCTAGGGATCGGCGTTCTTTTTCTTTTCATTATATTTCATTTTCTCTTTAAGATTTCCGCACTGTTTTTGTGAATACTATGACTCTACACTACATTTCGTAGGTATTTTCAATCTAAGATGCATTTTGTAAGTATTTTAAATCTAAATTGCATTTTATAATTAATTTCAATCTAAATTGCATTTTGTAAGTAATTTCAACCTCAGTGGCATTTTGTAACGATTGACAATCTACATTTCGCTTTTTAGTAAGTCTTTGAATGTAGGGGCGGCATTTTTGTGAGTATTTTGAATTTCAATTGCATTTTGTGAGTATTCTCAATCCAAACCGCATTTTGCAAGTATTTTCAATCTAAATGGCAATTTGTAGGACGGGCATTTTGTAAGTATTTTGATTCTCAGTTGCATTTTGTGAGTGTTTTGAATCTAAATTACATTTTGTAAGTATTTTCAATCTAAATTGCATTTTGTAAGTATTTTTAATCTAAATTGCATTTTGTGAATATTTGGAATCTAAATTGCATTTTATTTTATTTTTTACTCTAACCTGCATTTTGTGCGTATTTAAATTAACGAGTGTCAAATTATCTAGAGTCGACTGTATATATTTTAAACTAGCAGTAGTGCCCGGCTTCGCCCGGTGGATTTATTTGTCTTATGGATGATAATGAATACTACTACAGAACTGGAGCGCTCAAGGATAAGGATCGGAAAGCACCAACGCTTATTGCAGCTGATAACCTCAGTATACTGCACCAACACCATCGCCCTTATACAGAGGCATACCATTGTCATGATAACTGTTTTAAGGGGCCTAAGAAATCGTTTTGCACTAATTACTCCCCGTGACTGCAATTTATAAGCAGATCGCAATTCTGCACCAGAAGACCGGTAGGGGCGACGTGATGCAGCCCGCATTGCCAGGCAACAATAGATTTAGGTATTATTGAAGCTGTTCGGGAGCGCTTGTTCTTCCGACTTACTGAACAAAAATCAAGCTTTAATTAAGGTTACCTGAGAAGGGTAGCCTAATGGTACAAAGCCTAAACTATTCCTCTTGAATCAGGCTATCATATGAGTCGTCTAGTAGCAAAACACGTTTAATCCACTTGTGAATAAGAATCATTTTCATTAGAAACGTTTCTCTGGACTTTGCCTGACGTATCTTTTCTGTTGTTTTCTACTTTTTTCTTTTTTGCTTTGTGTTTTTGGTTTAGTGTTTGCTTTGTGCTTTTACATTTTACTTTTTGCTTTTTCTTCTTGGTTTTGGTTTTGTGTTTCTTTTCTGCTTTTCCTTTTTTTGAATTTTGCTTTTTTCTTGGTGTTTCTTGCTTTTGTTTTCTGCTTTTGCTTTTGTTTTTGAATTTTTCTTTTTAGTTCGTGTTTTTCGTTTTTGGTTTTATGTTTGTTTTCTGGAAAATCAAAATAAAACAAAACAGTATAAAACAAAATAAACAAAACAAAATCAAAATAAAACAAAATAAAAACAAAACAAAACACATAAACAAAACAAAAAATAAATAAAACATTTTAAAATAAAATAAAACGAAATGAAATAAAATTAAACAAAATAAAACAAACAAACAAACAAACAAACAAACAAACTAATTAAATACATAATTTTACGACATGATCCTTATTCACAAGAGGATTAAACGAGTTTTGCAACTGGACGACTCATGTACAAAAATAATTTCTCGAATCCGACTGGTAGTTCCTGAGATTAGCGCGTTTAGACACACAAACAAGGAAACAAACAAAGAAACTATTCAGCTTTATTATATTATTATAGAAGTATAGATGTATATTTACATAGAAATCCGTTCGCTAATTATTATATTCTATTGAATGGCACTCGGGTAGTTGGTATGGCATGAAGGCGGTGCTCAGAGTGTCTAAAAAGGCGAGAACACCTGCGTAGGTCCTATTTACTCGTCGCAACCTTGAAATGAACACTTGCTGCTCAGTGTCAGACAGATATCATCTCTGTCACACTTGCCAAGTCATCCAGAGATAACCATTGCTTCCTCACAACCCGGCGGAACTCAACGACATAATTATGCACGCTATCATATTATTATAAACACGACCTTATTGTTAAATGGAACAGTTTCCTCCTTCACTTTCATGTTTTCATGTAGGCCACTTCATTTTGATGTTCACTAATACAGTGAGAGCCTTTTCTATAGAACGGAGCATCGCAAGTGCCGTGTGACGGTTGCCCTCTGTACGTGGCAGCATGACCATGGCGCCAGCAGCAGCTTAGCGCCCAACTAACATATTTTCATATTGTTGAGTTGGCAGCAAGCACAAGAGTGTAGTGCGGTATCTTTCACGTATTCTTTGATCAGTGAAGTTCAGTGTCAAAAACAATATGGTGTGTATCGTGTGAATTGTGAACCTTTCCACAACAAATAATAAAATATGTATTCTAGAGGAGTCTATGTGATTTATTGAGAAGTGAACCTAACATTTTATGGCGACCAGTGACAGGACTCATTCATAGTAAAAGGCTCCCGTGAAAAAAGAAGATGGAAAGATTCGCTAAAGAAAGAACCGTAAAGCGGCGGTTATTTACGCGCTCACACAATCAACTAATGGCGTTGTTAGAAGATGATCAAACTGAAACTGAAAAAGTGCAAGTGCAACTTGAAATCCTTCAAGAGAAGTATGATGATATCTCTAATTTAGATGAATTAATATTTCAACAGATGATAGACGACGAGCGTGATGATGACTAAATAGAAACGGAATGTGAATCAGCTGATGATTACAAACACATATTCCTTAGTTGTAGAACAAAAGCAACACGTTTTATGAATCCCGTTGTTTCCATGACCCCTCCACAAAGTGTAGTGAATGACAATGTTTGTGATAAAAAAAAATATAGACTTCCAAGAATAGAATTTAAGAAATTTTCTGGTGAAATAATTGATTGGTTATATTTTTGGAGCCAGTTCCGTAAAATTCACGAGGATGAGGACATTGGGAAGGAAGATAAATTCCAATATTTAATTCAGGCTATGACAGAAGGTTCCAGAGCATATGAATTAGTTACTAGTTTTCCACCCACTGGCGAGAATTATGACAAAGCTATAGAGAGTCTTCAAGCTCGATTTGGTAGAGAGGACTTGCAGGTGGAAGTTTATGTTCGTGAATTGCTCAAACTAGTATTGACGAATGAAGTCAGTTCCAAAGATAGGCCAACACTGAGTAGCTTGTATGATAAATTAGTCACATCTCAGATCGCTGGAAAGTTTAGGCGTTACTACAGAAAAATGTACTGCAATGCTGTATCCCCTAATTGAATCATCTTTGCCAGAAGACCTATTAAGAGCATGGCAGAGGAATACTTCTTTCAGGTGTGATTCCGTATCCAAAGATCGTTTGCAGCAGCTCATGGCTTTTCTTCAAAATGAAGTAGTAAGTGAAGAAAGAATTTCATTGGCTATGAAAGGGTTTAGTATTAGCACATCCCAAGGATCTAAGATTAAGGGAGACAAGAAACCAAGGGATGTCATTGAACCAAATATACCTACTGCTTCTGCTTTGTTTGCTGATGTTTCTAAGAGACAGGAGTGTGTTTTTTGTCTTAAACCTCATTCGAGCCCAGAGTGCATTAAAGCTAAAAAAAATGACTGTAGGGGAGAAAAGGAAAATCTTAACTGATAAACACTGTTGCTTCAATTGTTTAAAGAAGGGCCATGCAAGTAGAGCTTGTAAATCGATTGTCAGATGCATTGTTTGTGGTGGTAAACATGTGGTATTAATGTGTTATAAGCTCCGTGACAAAGAAAATGAAAGTGTGTCCAAACAGAATTACGAGGGAGACAGGAATTTGGTTCACCAGGATGGCAATAATGTGGATAAGGCTTTAGCTAATGTGTCTTGTTCTTCTGAGGTGTACTTGCAAACCCTGGCAGTTGTCGTTAAAGGAAAGGGTAAACAAAAAACTGTTCGAGCTATCATTGATACTGGGTCTACTAAATCCTACATTGCACGTGACCTAGCCGAAGAAACGGGGTATCAGTCAATCAGGAAGGAAACGTTAATACATTCCTTGTTTGGAGGAGTACGTTCTCGAGAAGCAAAACACGACTGTTACAGAATAAGTTTAAAGCAATTGGAGGGAAACTATTCCAAGGAGCTGGAAGTTTTAAGCCAAGAGATAATTTGTGAAGATGTCCCATATATTAAGAATGGTTCTTGGAGTGAGGAGATAAGGGATCTGAAAATATGTTTAACTGATGTACGAGAGCGAGGGCCTGTGCAGATTCTGATTGGGGCCAATAAGGCGGATGAACTGCTCACTGGGAGGAAACATCAACTAAAATGTGGCCTAGTTTTGGTGGAGACTTCCCTAGGGTGGACACTAATGGGAAAAGTCATAGGTAACAAGGCCCAAAGGGATTCGACATCATTATTAGTGTCATCGTTGTTTTCCCAACATACAAGAATTTCTGATCTCTGGGACTTAGAAATTCTTGGAATTACTGACCCTGTTGTGAAAGAATCTATCCTCGAGAGGAATGAGCGTGTTAGAAATAACTTCCTTGAGACTGCACGACTGAATGAAGATAACAGATATGAAGTGTGTCTGCCGTGGAGTGAACAACATTCACCTCTCCCTGGCAACAGAGAAATTGCTCAGCACAGATTAGAAATCACTACAAAGAAACTACAAGCTGAACAATATTATCAGGAGTACGATAATGTCTTACGAAGTTGGTTGGAGCAAGGAATCATTGAGAGGGTACCTGAAGAAGAACTGAAGAATGGTGGACACTATCTACCTCACCGACCTGTCTTCAAAGAAAACAGCACCACCAAAATCAGGCCTGTTTTTGATGCCTCGGCGAAGCAGAGAAACGCTCCATCTCTGAACGAATGTATTGAAAAAGGGCCTAACTTCTTAGAATTGATCCCTAGTTCACTACTGAAGTTCAGAGAAAATGAGATCGGTGTGACGGCCGATGTAGAAAAAGCATTTCTTCAAATAAGTGTTAATCCTAGAGACCGTGATTTTCTGAGATTCCTTTGGTGGGAGGAGGAAAGTACAGGGAAGGTAGAAGTGTTCCGTCACAATAGAGTTGTCTTTGGACTTGCATGTTCTCCGTTCCTATTGTCAGCAAGCATCAAACTCCACTTGAACGAGTTGAAGAGACAAACAGTCGATAATAGTTTCTATAGCGTGGCAAGTTAGACCTGGCCTGTCATGGCGGAGTCTCGTCTAGGAGGGGAAGTAGTGGGATCACTAGACGCAAATGCGATTTCCCCTCATTGGTGCAACAACTGTTTGGGGCTGCTCGCTGCTCGTCGTGGTTACATTATGCAAGCATAAAGTATCGAATAGGAGCATTCTCAGTGACATAGCATTGGTATTGGTGGTAATGAACTGAGAGCGCGCCCACTTCACACACTCCTGACAGGAAGCTTGTTGCCGTGCTTGTCAAAGTACAGAGCCACTCAGTCTTGCTTCGCATGCCTCGACAGCATCTGTACCCTGCCAAGGTGTTGGGAATAATGACTACTTGGCAACATCTAACTAGCGCGTGATGAAGTATGTGCTCACTGGTTGACAAAGAATCCAGGCGGGGGGATGACGTAATGCAACTGGACGCACATGCGCATTGGAAGGTTCAGATCTAACTTGTTCCGTTATACTCAACTTCAACAATAGAAAGATTGGAAGAATGTTTTTATGTGGATAACTGTGCTATTAGTGTTAACAACAGAAATGACCTTCATTCATTCATGCGAGAGGCAAGCATAATAATGGATAAGGCATCTTTCAATCTCCGAGGGTGGGAGTATTCTCAGGATGGTACAGCTGAAAATCTTACTCATGTGCTAGGGCTCATTTGGATTAAAGGAGAATATACCATTGAACTGAATCTAACTCATGTTAACGATTTCAAATATGATGTAATCACCAAAAGAGCTATACTAGGAGCTGCACATAAGGCGTTTGACCCTATTGGCTTCTCATGTCCGGTATTTCTCTGTCCAAAATTAATCTTGCAAGAACTATGGGCCACTGACTTGGGTTGGGACACCAGAGTAGACGAAACACAAAGAGAAGATTCATGAAGTGGTTGGCAGAACTACCTCAGCTGTCCGAGATTAAGTTTCCTAGATGTTTGATCGGTAGTGTCCAGTCGGTTGAAGATATATCTCTTCATGTGTTCTGCGACGCCAGTCAAACTGCGTATGCTGCAGTTATATTCTTGCGAATACAGAGGGTTGACAATATAGAGCTACGATTTGTACAAGCCAAGACAAGAGTGGCACCCAAGAAGAGTATCACCATACCACGCCTGGAATTATTAGCAGCTACAATAGGGGTTCGACTAGTGACGTCAGTACTGCCAACATTAACTGCAAAAGAAATCCTTACTTATTATTGGAGTGACTCGCCGACTGTGTTGTCCTGGATTAAGTTAGACGAACCTTGGGGGACCTTCGTGTGAAACAGAGTGCAAGAAATTCGAAGCCTGTCCAGAATAGATCAGTGGCGGCATGTTCCAGGAACCATGAATCCGGCTGACCTGGCATCAAGGGGATGTAGCACAAAACAGTTACTTCAACAGAGATGGTGGGAAGGGCCAAAATGGCTAAAACAATCCACTACACAATGGCCTAGCCCCGAAATTTCAACAAACGATGATGAACTCTTCCAAGAAAGAAAAAAGAAAGTCAACACTAGGACGGTGTTAGAAGACAAGTCCAATACCCAAGAATGGCACCTTGACTATTTCTCAAGTTTCCGTAGAACAGTTCGTATGATAGGATGGATCTTGAGGTTTCTGTATAATTGTCGACAGAAAAATAATAGAAGAACTACCGAACTATCCATTGAAGAAACCACAGAAGCAGAAAAAGTCGTGATGAAGTTCATACAAAAGGAGTGTTTTGTTGGTGAAAAGGATGAAAGATTCAACTCACTATGTGTTTTCATGGATGATGAGGGAGTGATGAGACTGAAAACAAAAATTATATCGCGCAAAGATGATTATGCTTTCCGTTGTCCTGCTATCCTTCCTGCGAAGCATACAGTGGTTCACGCTCTCATTAGGGAGAAGCTAACGACTTATGCCATGCTGGAACCCAGATTCTGCTCAGTGGGCTCAGACAGAAATATTGGATCCTTGGAGGAAGGAGAACGGTGAAGGGTGCAATTAAAACATGTGTTGTCTGCAGAAGGTACCATGGAATACATCTTGAAGCAGAGCAAACTCATCTCCCCATAGACAGAGTGAGAGAAGCCTCAATTTTTGAAATAACAGGGGTCGACTTTGCCGGGCCTCTGATTTTGAAAGGAGGAGAGAAAGCCTGGGTCTGTATGTTCACGTGTGCGGTTTTTCGTGCAGTGCACCTGGAGCTAGTAACATCTTTGGCTACTGCAACATTCCTCGAAGCTTTTCGGCGCTTCGTGTCCAGACGTGGAAGGCCAATGATTGTCTATAGTGACAAACTTTCAAGGCACCTGCAATATGTTGGAGACAATTCAGTGGGATAAAATTGCTGAATATAGTTCTGTACAACAAATAAAATGGAAATTCAATCCTTCCACTGCAGCATGGTGGGGAGGATGGTGGGAGAGGCTGATTGGTGTCCTCAAACAAATGCTCAGGAAAGTTCTGGGAAATTCATGTCTGTCGTACCAAGAAATGATGACTGTTCTGTGTGACATTGAAGCTGTCATGAATTCACGACCACTTACTTACCTGTCCAATGATGGAGAAGACTTGATGGCTATCACCCCAGCAATGTTCCTACAGGAAGTCAAGGAGATTGGAATGCCCGATATCGACATGATAGAGAACATAAAACTTGACAGAAGATTCAGGTACAGACAGAAAGTAAAGGAAACATTAAGGGTAAGATTCAGGAATGAATATCTTGGACAGCTAATACAGAAGAACCACATTAGGAAAAGTCATCACAAACCCTGCGTAGGTGAAGTAGTACTGGTAGCCAGTGACAACACGAAGAGACTAGACTGGCTGCTGGCAAGAGTGACAGAGGTCATCCCTGGCGAAGGTGGTGTCGTGAGAGTTGTTCGCTTGGCGACTACAAAAGGAGAGCTACTGAGGCCAGTACAGAGGGTGTATCCACTTGAAGTGACATCTGGAGAAGATCATGCTTTAAGACTGCAAGTTGAGCGGAATGAAAATGAGAAGAAGGAGAAAAATCCAAAGACGGTTAAACCATCTACTAATACTTCTGATCTCATCAGAACCAGTAGTGGGAGAGTGGTGGTTAAACCAAAGAGATATTTTGAGTGACTTATTTATTTTTGTGTTCATTTATTTTGAGAAAAAGAAAAAAAATGTTATGTTATTGTTTTGTTGAGTTGTTTCCACAACTCAAGGTGGGAGAATGTTGAGTTGGCAGCAAGCACAAGAGTGTAGTGCAGTATCTTTCACGTATTCTTTGATCAGTGAAGTTCAGTGTCAAAAACAATATGGTGGGTATCGTGTGAATTGTGAACCTTTCCACAACAAATAATAAAATATGCATTCTAGAGGAGTCTATGTGAATTATTGAGAAGTGAATTGTGAACCTTTCCACAACAAATAATAAAATATGCATTCGAGAGGAGTCTATGTGAATTATTTAGAAGTGAACCTCAGATATATTAACGTACCGTATTTAATAATAATCATTATCTCTATGGACATCAAATTGGCAGGTGAAAAGCTCAAGGAAGTAGGTGACTTCTGTTACTGAGGAAGTAAATAACCAGTGATGGACGAAGCAAAGAGGATATAAAAAGTAGGTTGGCTCAGGCAAGGAAAGCATTTCTACAGGAAAATAATCTGTTGACATCGAATATAGATTTTGGTATTAGGAAGACATTTTTGAAAACCTTTGTCTGGAGCGTGGCGCTCTATGGAAGTGCAACTTGGACTATTGGTGCAGCAGAAAAGAGGAGAATTGAAGCATTTGAAATGTGGTGTTATAGGAGAATGGTGAAGATGGGTAGATAGGGTAACAAATGAAGGGGTATTAAGACTAGTGGGAGAGGAGAGATGTTTCTGGCGACTGCTAATGAAGAGATGAGATAGGTTGGTAGGACACGAATTAAGACACCCAGGAATAGCAAACTTAGTTATGGAAGGAAGGGTCGAGGACAAGAACTGTAGGGGTAGACCAAGGTTAGAATATGTTAATCAGATTGCCTCGGATGTAGGGTGTGGTAGCTATGTAGAGATGAAACGATTAGCTCAGGACAGGGAGGAATGGAGAGCTGCATCAAACCAGTCAAAAGACTGAAGACTCAAACTGACAGAATTTACTTTCATGAATTTCAGAGTAGTTGCTGGAAAAGCTGTCCTTCAATTTCTAAACACTCTTTGCACCGACATAGGAAGTTTTGGTACATTCGCTGTAATTCATCCTCACTGGTATTTGGTATCGGTGCAGTTATTTCGTTCTTGAGAGCCTCAAGAGTACGCAGATTGTTTCTCTGTACCGTTTGTTTGAGGTTCCCCCACAAGTAACAATCTCACAGCACTGAAACTTGCGAAGACATTTACTGAAGATCAGTTTCCACTAGGAAAAGTCGATTTTTTTGCTATACCTAACCATGCTCACGGGATACGAAATAGACTACAATACTTCACCACAATCCTTATTTATCTCAATTAAGGTACAGTATCTCTCCCGCTGCGTATATATGCTGTGACAGCATCCGGTGCTTCCAGAGCGCTAAATGCAAGTCATCTGGCGGTAACTCAACGCTGTCCGACCGTCACACGGCCACGGTGAGGTTCCTTTCTATAGGGAAGATCCTTGTTGTATTTTAATGCATGGGCCTCATATCTCAGCGGCCGCCTCATTACGTAGTGGCTAGCATTCTTGGCTATCACTACGAAGGCCCGGGTTCGATTACCGACTCTGCCAAGAAATGTAATTCTTTTCTGAGGGCTACTGGAGAGGGCTGCACTCAGCCTCGTGTAGATTATTGCTTAAATGTATCACAGCTAGATCTTCATAGATTAGTTTGGAGGAGGAAGACTGTTTTTGTTGACGGGGTCGGCATTTCTAAGTTTTGCAACATTAACCATTTATGGCGTAGTGTTATCTATATTACCCACGCCATGAGGACAGTTTATACTTTCAAAGATGCTGACGGCTGAATCTTTCAGCCGATTTTCTCTCCGAAATACTAGTATTTCTAAAAATCAAATATCTATACTAATATAATAAAACTGAAGAGTTTGTCTGTGTGTTTGTGTCTTTAAACGCTCTAATCTCTGGAACTACCAGTCCGATTCGAAAAAATCTTTTTTCTATGATAGCCAGATTCAAGAGGAATAGTTTACTGCTCGGTTCCAAGCTTTGTGAACTTGCGGGATAAAGGGCAGAGGCAGGGTAGGAGCAGGCGAGAATTGGGAAGCCTGTCGACAGCCCGCCGTGTTACCTGACATTCTCGTCTATTCCAATACTGCTAACATAGGTCTTTTCTGAAACCAGTGTGGCGTTGGGAATGAGTTACTGAGTCACCGACTAATGTATTTGCTTCTGTTACTACGCAAGGACCGAGAAACCGTATCACTCGTCACCACCACTACTCATAGCGTGCGATGCACATTCCTCTCAGGTCCACGCAGCTTAGACTCGAGCAGTAGGCTATGTAGCATTAGGCTACACCTCTCAGATAACCTTAAAGATGGATTTTTGTTCAGTAAGTCGGTAGAACAAGCGCTCCCGAACTGCTCTATCCGCATGCGCTGGCGTTATGGTTAGTGATACGTATACTGTTTCACCGATCTGAACCAAAATTTGTATAGGCTACATACCCTTTGGAACCCTGCGAGTAACACTGTTTACATAAAAGTTCTTTCATCGGGTTCTTAATGCCTTAACCCTTTATAGTTTAGAGGTCTCTATATCAACCACCTGCTATATTAACATTTTATATTGTCAACGATTCTGATGGTTGAATCTTTGAGCCTTATATCAACGAATTATATTTGGACCTCTGAAAACCAATTATTAGACCTAAGGTGCTTGATAAAAATATTTTAAATAATAACAATTAAAATTAAAGAGTGAAAAATATAAAATATGACAATAAAAATTAGAATTAAGAATTGAATTAAAATAAATATCCTTGTAAACATTAAAAATAAATAAGTTCATAAAAATAAATTATGATAAATTTGTAATCTTAACTTTGAGATTATAAAAATAATTTTAAAATAAAAATTATCAAAATAAATATGAACAAAATTAATTTAAAAAATTAAAATTAATAATTATGATTACAATTAGGCTAAACAAAATTCAGAACTTTAATTCACAAACACAAATTTTCTGAGAAGCCCACCCGACAAAATACCGGATGGACAGAACAGCGTAAAAGGGAATACAGTGAGAGGATGAAGAGATATTGGGAAGGGAAGAAGACAAACTGCTAATAAGTTCAAACGCGCTGCGCACAAAGAATTAAAAAAAGAAAAAAAAAGGTTAAAATAATTAATTTGAAATTAAAATAAGTACGAGTAAAACATCGAGCCTCCGTGGCTTAGGCGGCAGCATGCTGGCCTCTCACCGCTAGGTCCGTGGTTCAAATCCCGGTCACTCCATGTGAGATTTGTGCTGGACGAAGCGGAGGCAGACAGGTTTTTCTCCGGGTACTCCGGTATTCCCTGTCACAATTTCATTCCCGCAACACTCTCAACTATCATTTCATTTCATCTGTCATTCATTTACTCATTGTCCCAGAGGAGTGCGACAGGCTTCGGCAGCCGGTACAGTTCATATCCTCGCCGCTAGATGGGGGCTTCATTCATTCCATTCCCTGACCCGGTCTGTCGACTGGAAGCAGGCTGTGGATTTTGTACAAGTAAAACATCTTCAATAATATTCTGCCCTAATATATTTATCAGTAACTAGCGGACCTGTGCGAGAACTCTCGCCTGTGTATAAACCACCCGTCTGGCTTTACTGTTAAGCGGGCTTGTATAAATATGTATATTTGTTTCAACACACTTTTTAAACAAATTGTCGATATTTATTTATCATCACTGCTGCTGGTTGCAAAATGGGTTGTGTGCACCCCTTGTGTACAGACTACCCGCTCGGTGCTAGTGCTATGTGGGCTGTACGCGACATAGTTCTGCCAGGGGTATCGTCTTGTTTATTTCTTTAAAAGCACTTTATAAACTAATACATATATTTGTACTATTGAGACGATTTGGAAGATTTTGGTACAAACCACTCCTTCTAACTCCCTCTGGTTTAGGAGCTTGAGTTTTGTGAAACATACACCTTAGCGTATTATGTATATAGATGGATAATTACCACACTGCTTGCCACGGTGGGTGAGTGATTATCGTGTCGGTCTACCAACCCCAAGCTTGCAGGTTTGCTCCTGGCCGTGGTAAGTGATTTTTGAAAGGCGGCAAAAATCACGATACGCATGTCTTACGATGTTGGCATGTTAACGAACCCATTTGAATTCAGTAGGGCGTGTTCATAATGGCAAAATGAATCTCCGGATTTTCCGCCAACACAAAGTTCCTCATTTCTCTACTAGAAAGCGCTATAGTGTCAAGGAACTTAGATATCTAACCTCCTTGACTTTCATAATGCTTCAAGGAACAACAAAATTCGACATGCAAGTTACCCTCTGGGTGTCAAATAACAAAGCTTGCACCTGGCACCCGAGGCCACACGATATTATTATTATCATTATTACCACACTTACTAAGTTTTCTGACGGGTTTTATTGTATTTTGGTTTAGAAAGGCAGCGACTGTCTGGGGTTGTCACTGTAGTTTTATGAAATTTCGCACTTTATCGCACCCCTACCTCTAAGCTAAACGTAACCCTTTATAGGTCCTTGCGATACTATCTTCCCACCATCCATTTATAGAACGGTGTTAGGGAGAGAATCTTCCCACCCCTTTCATTTCCAGCAGTTCCACATGCATCCAAAAGCTAGATGCAGAGAAATATTGAAAACCCATTAATTTGATGTATACTGTCATCAGAAACCAAAGGTGGGAAGCATATATCCCAGTGGTCTCCACAGTGCACGTGCTTGCCAGTTCGGTTGTGTTGAGTGAAAGAAATGCATTGTTTTACAGAAGAAGGTGTTTTTATTGAAGATAAGAGATTTGTAAACGTTGGTATATAACTGAAACCCAATGTTAATAGCGGTTTTGGTCACTAGAGTAAATATATTTCAGCTAGAATGGAAATAATTATCCTGCTCAGGGTGTTTGCCATAGAATAGAAGATTTTTAAAATTAATTGTCTGTGTTTTTAGTAAATACTATTTTGAAATTATTGAATTATATTCGAATATACTAACTTTTAACATTCCAAAATCACTTTTATATTTTTTGTGCAGTTTTCGGCAAAGATGATATAGGTCACTAACCTTGTTTTTCGTGGGAGTAACGTTTTAAAAAAATGAGTGTGATGGGTGATTTTATATATTATATCCTGTAAAATAAACCTTATTATTGAGTGATTAACACTGTATCATAATTTGGAGGGGGGAAATTATTACCCCATTGCTCATTTAAGAAAACATACTGTCGGGTGTGGGCAGTGGGATAATAATTTCCCACCCTATATTTCATAAAATAATAGAATCCACACCCGTAAAATTGTTGCATATTCTTACTCATCTATCACCCCCAATTACAAATGTGCAAAAAAAGAACACTAACATTTTATACCCCCAGTCTTTTGCCCTATAAAGAGCAGTCGCGGCTGTCTAGTGAAAGCCAGTTCAGTTTACTACGTGGCACGATAGCGGTGTGTGTTTATGAAGCTTCTAGTAGCTATAGTAAGCACACTTGAGCTCACTCATTGTTCACCTTATCACGCTTGGCAAATAGTAGATTTAATATCACACTTAACAGCGCGGTATTGCCGTCTGCAGCAAAGCCAAAGGCTTCCGCCTCGCCTCGCCTCGCCTCTCCTTTAACCCTAGACCAGAGATTCCCAAACTGGGCGATTTTAGCACGCCAGTGAGCGAAACTGACAGAATATGAATTCGATGGGCGATTTGAAAAAATGTTGGGCAAATAATTCAGTTTTTTATATATACAATATGACCGAGAAGTTTTTGCCTATAAAAACAAGGATTAAAATATAATACACGGATCGTTTGCCTTTGCGTCACTGTTAAAGCCCAGGCTTGACAGCCATAAAGCAGTACTGGTATTACACACTTTTCCAGCACTTCTGACTTTAGACTTATCTTCTGGGATTTGTCCATCAATATAAATTTTAAGGATCAGTTGTTTAATTAATTAGATATAAAATTCAATTTAATTTTTTTTAAATTAATTTCATGGATTGTTATTCCTTTTTTAGACCTATTATTTGAAAATTTTTTACGTACATAATTATACCTAAATAAACATGATTCTTATAAACCCTTTGGAAAATAGCATGTAGACAAGATTCAAAATTTCGGGGTCGTAATGGATTCTTGTGAATGTGATTTAGAGGTTTTGCTATCAACATAACTTCCAGGGTTCATAAGGTTAACTTATTATTATTATAAAGCCAAGAAAAACAACAGGATCTACTAACAAAATGAAATTTATTAACTGAATCAAACATAAAAAAGAAAACTATAACCACCCTTTTATTGTTCACTCGCGTGAACAGATCTAACACTGACCAGCCTGACGTACCATGACGACATGGCATGACAGCTGTCAACAAGCATTGTGACTGCAATGTCACTTAAGTCAAAGTAACAAAAGAAAACGGATCACAAGATCCAAATATAACAAACAAATAAAATAGTACAAAAATTTAATATTTATGAGCGACACGGGTTTTAAGACTAGTTCAAGTAATGAGCATTTTGACGGGCGCTCGTTTCCGACCAAAACAGTTGGTTCGGGAACGGACTCCGTACTGCGAAGGACGAATTACGGAAATGTGGGAACAACAATTACATATTTATATACACTACTGACATGCTCTAACCTTAGATTACCACAACCAAATACACGTGTGTATTATTTAAAATAAGGGCTGCGGAATTACCGTCTTATACCTTAAACACTAGGAAGGCATAACATGACATGAACAGGTTTGGCCGGTTGCCAAATTATATTTATATGAATACAATGGCCTTGAAAATAAGAGCCAACAACAACAAAATACAACTTTTAATTTTCACGCCGGAAAGTTTGGCGTTTTAAAACAATGAACAATAAGTCGTAGTAATGATAAAAGAAACTTGGATCGACAACATGGCAACTTCCCAAATTAAACCAAATAAAATAACCTTAACTCATTAGGCTTTAAAGCAAACATAACGTGTCATAACGAGCTGGAGACAACCGGGCCTGTTATCGCATCACCGAGAGAGTGGCTGATTTCTTCCCCCAAGTAGTAATTAGTGCCATGCTAAATATAGATTCTGGCCCATAGCCAGCGTACAGCACCTTTGCTAATCGCCACCTGTTAAACGCGTACAAATAAATAACACATTATCTCAAAACATCCTCTCAGGGATTTTTAAGAATACATTCCCAGGTCAAACTTATCCCCACGGATAACTAGTTTGCCGGAATGATATCGCAGTCATGGACAGGCTTTACCTCTCCTCATCATCATCACTTACACCCAAAAATACGTGGCACATTTCTCGAAGATCTCGTCGTAGCATTAATCAGCACACCTCTCAGATAATGACACACAACATGTCCAAATGACAATAAAGAAAAAAATAACAGGATCAGTCCTAGCCCGAGTTATCAAAGCAACAAAATGCAAATATTCCCCCCACGTAGTAATTAGTTTAACATATCATTAAATCAGTCCATTTATCATTGTCGTTCCTAGGTTCTCATTCATGGCTACACTTTTTATAGATACGTTAATCGATGCGGCCATTTCGCTATAAGAATTACGTAACATAAGGACCACATTTAAATTACAAAATTTACTGTACAACATAATTGTCACGCAATGCCAAAAATTACTATACGCATGTCAGTTAAGAAATCAAACCCTGAAATTTAAATTAAACCACACAAATAAAATCTATACAAAGTTCCACACATCTCTCGCGATTCCCCTCGTCCAAAATCAATAAATCAATTTTTTAATACTCATCACTTAAACTGCTTTCCAGAGGCCTCCCGCCTCGTCAATTCCCATCATTAGGCCGTTAGCCCATAACACTGATGGTAATGGAGGATGAAGCTTGCTGTCTTCTCTCCATGGTCGACATTTTGCTGCTGTTAAAACACAATTAAATCAAAGTTTTTAAACTGTTCTATCTGCGTTCTAAGTATTTTATTTCCTCAGATCGTCCTATGCAGAATCGTCGACTTTCCCTATTCTATGGCTAATTGCCATCTCACAATTTATGAAAATTTCCAACTTCGTTGCCGACACACAACTATAATTTTAAAACCATATCGTCTTAAGGACGTCTTAAAATGACTGTCGAAGAATAATTAGGAGTGTCCCGATTCATCTCAGACATTTGTATATATACAGAAAGCCTAAAGTTTCAATGGTGGGAGAAAAACAGCTCCTCAATATTTTAAGTAATGGGCCTATAATTATGTGTGACCTCTCAAAATTCTTGTATTTTCTCACAGGTCGCGAATCTGCCGTCGAACAAGCAAACCGATCGCTAGATCTTTTTATATCCGATTGCCGCGCAAAACACACTGACGCTATGTTCTGGCGTCATGTTTTCTTATTGGTCAGATAAGTTGGCTTCGGAGTTCTGACCTTACAAATCCCGCCCTTATTTTCACGTCACGACTATTCTCCTCTCTCTCACTCCTTGCCTTGTACGCAGCATTGTGGCCTTTTATGGTCACGTACGCCACAGCGTCATATCTGATTTTCTCAGAAATCCAAGAATAACATTGGTTGTGAAACTATTGGTCATTTCCAGCCAGCACGTAGCATGTCTTACCAAGTCCAGATTTCTTGCTACATCAATTTTACTCAAATATCCAGCATTTCATGTATTTAGTATTTCCATCGTTTTTATTAATATGAAACATTATTATTGGACACAATGATAAGGGTTCATCTGACCCCTAGTTGATGAAATTCGAACTCAGATGAAGTCGAATTTCACATCCCCTACTTTTCTGGCTCAAATTTGAAGTTGCTGGTCACCCTCAAATATAATGACTGTCCGCCTCTGTCTGTTTCAGTAGCCGTCTCGTTCCAAACTCATTAGGAAATTCCTGTATACTTATGCCCTCCGGCCTCTTTCCTTGCTACTCGTCTCCCCTCTCACTCTTTCAAAACATCAACATATTCATTAACGACTTCCGCCTGAACTTGTAAACACGTCAGAGCTGTCTTTAGCGCTTTCACCACTCGAGTACCCAGGTATCTTTTGTTGTATGTTATCACGCGAATGTTTAATTTGCTGCAGTAACATTATTTCTCGGTTCGTATGGCTCTCTCTGATGATACAATTTTAAATGTGAACTATTATACACTGCCATGTTTCCTGTGCTCACCTCTCGGACTCTGTAGGCGTTGTTACCTAAGTTCGTAACCCCTAGTTGAACTTCCTTAAGCCGCTCCTGTCTCTTCTCCATTTTACCGTGATGTCATCTCCTTCTTCTCCCCCGCGTTGCCATCTTCTTCCTTCTCCCTTCTTCTTCTCCTATTCCCGTACAATAACTTTTTTTTTTACCATATTTCGAGACCCTTGCCTGACACGGCCTGCGAATCTCTCCTGCTATTCTTCTGTTTCCTATTGTCGGCTGCTCTATTTTCTTCTTCTCCATGCAGCTCCTCCAAATATCTCTGGGTTTCTACATGCATGGCCTCCAACATTTGATGTGTTCCGTTTTCCTCCTCGTGGTTGTCGGGATTTTTCCGCCGATCTATCGCTCTTTCCCATTTATCATTATTTCCTTCCATGTTACGTGGCTCCTCCAGGTACTGTTGCGGGTCAGCGTGTCTCTCGTTCCAATTTCTCTGATCATCCCTTGGATCCGATTGCTCGTTAAACCGCTGGTTATTTTGTGCGTTATATTGTTGATTGTAACGCCTATTGTCCCTGGGCCTATATTGTTGATTATAGTGTCCTCCACGCCATCCCCGATTATAAGGTGCGTTATTATTATTATTCCTATTGTATGACGTTTGGTATCTCCTATTATCTCGCCACTGCTGATTGTTTGTGTTCCGGTAGCGGTTAGTTCCTTCCTGATTGTTATGGTTTCTGTCCCTATTTTCGTATCTCGGTTGAGATCTCGGCTCATATTCTTCGGTGCTCTGCCGTCTTTGGTTATCCCCAGTGTTTGTAGCTTGCGACCTCGTGTTTTTGTTCGGTGTCTTGACTACTTCGACTGCATTAACTAACTCTATCTGTCTCTTCTCTCTCGGGTTGATGTAATTAGTGGTTTCATCTATCCTCCTTAATACCTCTTCTGCCTGGACCACGGTCGTAATATTTGCCGCCACCAAGAATTGCTGAACGCTAATAGGCATCTGCTTTCCTATAGTAGTTATTAGCTCCATTTCGCTCGGGGGATTATCAAGATCCTGCAATTTGACAAGTTGCATGGCGAAAAAATCTGCATATTTCGTCTGATGCGTGGAATGGTATTTGCGCGAGTATAAGTCCATTCGCAAGCTTTGTTGATACGACCCACTCCAGTATTTGCTCAGGAAGGCCTTGTGGAAACCTTCCTGTCAAATAATTCTTTGAGTTTGGCTTTTCTACACAAAGCTAATTTAATTTTATTGGGCGCCTGGAACAGTTTGTTCTAATTTTAATCAAAGTTCAAACACTTAACTTGTTCCACATTTACTTTATTGCAAACTCCATGACTTTATATTTTCAAACATTTGGCGGTACTATCTTCGCCTAACTTACGTTAATAAACTTATCACATGCCGGTGATCTATTTTTTTACTCTAAAACACAAATGCCCCTCGTTGGGCGCCAAAGTAACTCTTATAAACCCTTTGGAAAATAGCATGTAGACAAGATTCAAAATTTCGGGGTCGTAATGGATTCTTGTGAATGTGATTTAGAGGTTTTGCTATCAACATAACTTCCAGGGTTCATAAGGTTAACTTATTATTATTATAAAGCCAAGAAAAACAACAGGATCTACTAACAAAATGAAATTTATTAACTGAATCAAACATAAAAAAGAAAACTATAACCACCCTTTTATTGTTCACTCGCGTGAACAGATCTAACACTGACCAGCCTGACGTACCATGACGACATGGCATGACAGCTGTCAACAAGCATTGTGACTGCAATGTCACTTAAGTCAAAGTAACAAAAGAAAACGGATCACAAGATCCAAATATAACAAACAAATAAAATAGTACAAAAATTTAATATTTATGAGCGACACGGGTTTTAAGACTAGTTCAAGTAATGAGCATTTTGACGGGCGCTCGTTTCCGACCAAAACAGTTGGTTCGGGAACGGACTCCGTACTGCGAAGGACGAATTACGGAAATGTGGGAACAACAATTACATATTTATATACACTACTGACATGCTCTAACCTTAGATTACCACAACCAAATACACGTGTGTATTATTTAAAATAAGGGCTGCGGAATTACCGTCTTATACCTTAAACACTAGGAAGGCATAACATGACATGAACAGGTTTGGCCGGTTGCCAAATTATATTTATATGAATACAATGGCCTTGAAAATAAGAGCCAACAACAACAAAATACAACTTTTAATTTTCACGCCGGAAAGTTTGGCGTTTTAAAACAATGAACAATAAGTCGTAGTAATGATAAAAGAAACTTGGATCGACAACATGGCAACTTCCCAAATTAAACCAAATAAAATAACCTTAACTCATTAGGCTTTAAAGCAAACATAACGTGTCATAACGAGCTGGAGACAACCGGGCCTGTTATCGCATCACCGAGAGAGTGGCTGATTTCTTCCCCCAAGTAGTAATTAGTGCCATGCTAAATATAGATTCTGGCCCATAGCCAGCGTACAGCACCTTTGCTAATCGCCACCTGTTAAACGCGTACAAATAAATAACACATTATCTCAAAACATCCTCTCAGGGATTTTTAAGAATACATTCCCAGGTCAAACTTATCCCCACGGATAACTAGTTTGCCGGAATGATATCGCAGTCATGGACAGGCTTTACCTCTCCTCATCATCATCACTTACACCCAAAAATACGTGGCACATTTCTCGAAGATCTCGTCGTAGCATTAATCAGCACACCTCTCAGATAATGACACACAACATGTCCAAATGACAATAAAGAAAAAAATAACAGGATCAGTCCTAGCCCGAGTTATCAAAGCAACAAAATGCAAATATTCCCCCCACGTAGTAATTAGTTTAACATATCATTAAATCAGTCCATTTATCATTGTCGTTCCTAGGTTCTCATTCATGGCTACACTTTTTATAGATACGTTAATCGATGCGGCCATTTCGCTATAAGAATTACGTAACATAAGGACCACATTTAAATTACAAAATTTACTGTACAACATAATTGTCACGCAATGCCAAAAATTACTATACGCATGTCAGTTAAGAAATCAAACCCTGAAATTTAAATTAAACCACACAAATAAAATCTATACAAAGTTCCACACATCTCTCGCGATTCCCCTCGTCCAAAATCAATAAATCAATTTTTTAATACTCATCACTTAAACTGCTTTCCAGAGGCCTCCCGCCTCGTCAATTCCCATCATTAGGCCGTTAGCCCATAACACTGATGGTAATGGAGGATGAAGCTTGCTGTCTTCTCTCCATGGTCGACATTTTGCTGCTGTTAAAACACAATTAAATCAAAGTTTTTAAACTGTTCTATCTGCGTTCTAAGTATTTTATTTCCTCAGATCGTCCTATGCAGAATCGTCGACTTTCCCTATTCTATGGCTAATTGCCATCTCACAATTTATGAAAATTTCCAACTTCGTTGCCGACACACAACTATAATTTTAAAACCATATCGTCTTAAGGACGTCTTAAAATGACTGTCGAAGAATAATTAGGAGTGTCCCGATTCATCTCAGACATTTGTATATATACAGAAAGCCTAAAGTTTCAATGGTGGGAGAAAAACAGCTCCTCAATATTTTAAGTAATGGGCCTATAATTATGTGTGACCTCTCAAAATTCTTGTATTTTCTCACAGGTCGCGAATCTGCCGTCGAACAAGCAAACCGATCGCTAGATCTTTTTATATCCGATTGCCGCGCAAAACACACTGACGCTATGTTCTGGCGTCATGTTTTCTTATTGGTCAGATAAGTTGGCTTCGGAGTTCTGACCTTACAAATCCCGCCCTTATTTTCACGTCACGACTATTCTCCTCTCTCTCACTCCTTGCCTTGTACGCAGCATTGTGGCCTTTTATGGTCACGTACGCCACAGCGTCATATCTGATTTTCTCAGAAATCCAAGAATAACATTGGTTGTGAAACTATTGGTCATTTCCAGCCAGCACGTAGCATGTCTTACCAAGTCCAGATTTCTTGCTACATCAATTTTACTCAAATATCCAGCATTTCATGTATTTAGTATTTCCATCGTTTTTATTAATATGAAACATTATTATTGGACACAATGATAAGGGTTCAGTATCTCGTATGAGAAAAATGTCTGTAAAAATCCTCATTTCTCAAATTATTTGTAGGTATTTGAATGTATGTGTTGTTAGTAATTTTAGGATTTGTACGTTTCTTGAAATAAGGTGGGCGAAAAAAAATATAAATCTTGAAAGTGGGCGAATGTTAAAAAAGTTTGGGAACCCCTGCCCTAGACTGATAGCGCTCGTCTCCGCGGCGAAAAAGGGATACACATCTGCTTCCCACACTTCTGCCTTTTATCCAATCCTCACCAGTGTTTGGCAGTCCTAAAATACAAAGCAAAATAATCAAAATAAAAAAATAAATTTAATACACAAAAAAATCAAAATTAGTCAAAATCCATACCCCCCCCTCCAAAAAAAAAATAGTGAAAATTTGAAAATGGCACAAATGGTAAAAAAATAAAAAATACTTAAAATCTAAAAAAGCACAAAAAATCAAAATTAGTCAAAATCCAAAAGGAAAACAATTACAATTAGTCAAAATTACTAAAAACCAGCTCAAAAGCTAAAATAAAAAACTCAAAATCCAATGAAAAAAAAACATTAACAAAAAATATTCAAATGCAGAATCACAATTTATTAGTCGAAATTATTGAAAACCAACTCAAAAGCTAAAATAAAAAACTCAAGATCCAAAGAAAAGAAAACATTAACAAAAATCAAACAAAATTATTCAGAAGCAGAATCACAATTAAGTTAGTCAAAATTAGTGAAAACCAGCTCAAAAGCTAAAATAAAAAACTCAAAATCCAAAGAAAAAAACATTAACAAAAATTATTCAAAAGCAGTATCACAATTAAGTTAGTCGAAATTATTGAAAACCAACTCAAAAGCTAAAATAAAAAACTCAAAATCCAAAGAAAAAAACATTAACAAAAATTATTCAAAAGCAGTATCACAATTAAGTTAGTCGAAATTATTGAAAACCAACTCAAAAGCTAAAATAAAAAACTCAAAATCCAAAGAAAAAAACATTAACAAAAATTATTCAAAAGCAGTATCACAATTAAGTTAGTCGAAATTATTGAAAACCAACTCAAAAGCTAAAATAAAAAAACTCAAGATCCAAAGAAAAGGAAACATTAACAAAAAATCAAACAAAACTAGTTGAAACCCGTCAAAACAAGACGGTCATTGGGAAAATATTTACTGAAGGATTCTCTTATACAGTATGCATTTTTTGAACGATTACATTTTGACACTGTTGCACTTTTAAAGGCGTCGAAAGATCGACATCGCAACATATAACTGGCCACGACTGAAACCATGATGAGGCAAATAGAGACCTACACGTTCAAGAGTTCCCCTTGAGCTTTATTGACTGTGATTAAGCACGCCAAGCGAATTGGAAATTGGAAAATAGAAGTGTTTTATCGGAAGATGTTAAATCATGTCGAAGGATTAAGCTCTCTGCCCATTAAGTGATTTTCCTCCATATATATACTTACTGTAAAAGTTTGACCCTTAGAGCCACAACAATATTTCCCTCCTTTTTAATTCTCATAAACAAAGATCTGAGTAAGACGCGGCAGGATCCGCCATTTCTCTGTCCGAATAGAGCCATTGTGCGCAAGCGCAGGAGCGACAAATATTACATTTTTCTTCAATAATTTAAAAATATACCCTAACATATATTTTCCTTTTAAGGACACTCTGTAAATTTACATGCCAAGAGCTCTCGTTAGAATGTATTAGGAAGTCAATCGGTCAAGACGTTATCTCAATCTCTTTATAACAAAAATCACCTTAGTGTTTTAAATATATAGGTTATTCAAACGCAGAAACACAATTAGTCAAAATTAGTGAAAACCAGCTCAAAAGCTAAAATAAGAAACTCAAAATCCAAAGAAAAGAAAACATTAACTAAAATCAAACAAACTTATTCAAAAACAGAATCACAATTAGTCAAAATTAGTGAAAACCAGCTCAAAAGCTAAAATAAGAAAACTCAAAATCCAAAGGAAAAAAAAATCAACCAAAATTATTCAAAAACAGTCTTCATTGTGCTAGCCTAGAGAGTGAAATAAAAGTTGACCTAAGTGGTATTTATTATCAGTTTTTAGAATTGTAGTCGTCTCCGATGCGAAGAGCTACCGATAGCAACGTTGGAATTAACGCTACCGTTCTAGGATTAAGTAGCCTCGTTACTGCAGAGGCCGAGTGAACTTCCGATCTTCTTCGGTTGTTCTTAGTGTTTAACCTCTTTATGACACAATCAACTAAAGTCAAGGAGGTGAGAGATAGCGTTTGTACTGCTCGGCATGCTGCCGTTTAGTGGTTACGAGATAAAGTTCATATGTATTTATTTATTTATTTACAGTGAAACCCCTTAAATCCGAACTAATTGGGGCTGTAGTCAGTTCGGATTTCAATTTGTTCGGATTAGCCAAAACATATCCATATAGCGGGTTGTGAGGATGCTGGAGAAGGTTGTCTAGAGCAGTGGACGACAGTTGATGTCAATGAAGAATGCTCCGAACATGAAATAATGAGTCAACATGACAGCAATGTAGCTAGTGACAGTGAGGAAGAAGAAACTTGGACAGACAATGTGACATACTGAGGCTGCATCTGCTCTGGACATCGCATTGCGCTTCGTAGAACAACACGAAGCAGCCACCTCAAACGATGTCATGTTCATGCGCAATTGCCTCTGCGGGAAGGTTTTCGTCACTTCGACAATTGAAGATAACTGATTTCAAGTGAAAGATTAAGTGATATTTTGTGTGTTTCTATTGTTATTTCATTGTTTTTGCAAAGTGACTAACCTAAGAGATTACAATAACCAACTTCTCCGATTTTCAATCCAGGATGAGATAAGTATGTAGCTTAGGCACATTTACACTGTGTTACTTATGCTAACTCTACTTCTTTGTTAATTTTTCAACTAATTGTTGAAAAATAAGGTTATAATGTAGAATATGTAATTGTTTTATGACTAAATAAATACGTCTCTCTGTTTTGCGTGTGTTTTTCAAACTTAAAATTGTCGAAGAAAATTCGTTCGGATTACCCGGGATTTCGGATTTCCGGGGTTCGGATTTGAGGGGTTTCACTGTATTTCATTTATTCTTTTATTTGCTTTGTCTTATTTATTTGTTATTTTTAACTTTATTTTCTTCTTCGTTTATTCAATTTATTTCACTTATATTTATTTCAGTTTTCCTCCTTCCATTTATTTATTTATTTATTTATTTATTTATATTTATGTTTATTCATGTATTCATTTTACGTAATTCGACGTCTAAATTTATATTTATTATATTTTTGATATATTATGTTATTTTTAGCCTATTTTCAATTTTGAAAAAATAGGCTTATGAGATCACCTTTTGTCCGTGTGTGTGTGCGTGTGTGTGTGATTCGTGTGTGTGTCCCCCCCCCTAATAAAATCTAAACGGCTGGAGCGATTTCAATGAAACTCGGTAAGTTCATAGCACTATTCCGGGCGACCCCGACCTTGCCTTTCAAATTATGTTATGTCTCACCAATCCAACATGGCGGTTGTGCGAAATATTTAACCAGCATTCAATAACTCCGAAACTATTACCGATATCACCCTGGAATTTTGTATGGTCATAAAGGGACCTACTAGAAGTTCACTTATGTGACTTTCGAGAAACTGGTAACTACAAAACCAACATGGTGGCCATGCGAAGTTGAGACATTTAAATAGACGTTTCTCACGATTTAACCATCCAAACGCAATGAAACTTGGTACAGTATATCTTTATAAACATTGTAATGCACCGACATATAACTTCGTTCAATTGTTTACATAACCTCAATATGGCGGCTGTGCGTAATATTTCACCGACATTCTATATCTCTGAAACTATTACCGGTATCACCCTGAAATTTTGCACAGAGGTGAAGGGCACTACTGGAAGTTCATATATGAGACTTTAAAAAACCGGTTAACTACAAAACGAACATGGCGGCCAAGCGAAGTTGAAAGTTTTAAATATACTTTTCTCGCGATTTAATGATCCAAACGCAATGAAACATGGTACAGCAAATGTTTATACACATTGTAATGCACTGGCATGTAATTTAGTTTAATTGTTTACATATCCTCAAGATGGCGGCTGTGTAAATTTTTAAATTAAATTAAGTTAAGTTAAGTAAAAGTTTGAATAATGAACCTACGCTATAATTTTCCTTTAAAAATACAGTACATGACTCTATGGCCTATACATATAACAATCCAACATGGCGACCATCTGGAATATTTAGAATCTACTAAAGCAATCAAACTGTTTTTTTTTTACGTTGATAGGGGTTATGAACATAAGTTCACCGGTAGGACTTTCAATAACCTGGTGATCACAAATGCAACATGGTGGCGACGCGAAGTATAAATATTCTCATGGTCGTTTCTCGTAATTTAACCATCCGAGTGCAGTGAAACTTGGTACAGTAAATCCTTCTACAAGTGTTAATTCACTGGCATCGAATTTATTTCAATAGTTTCCATACCACAAGATGGCAGCTGTGTGAAATTTTAAAATCTCTTTTTTACTTCTTGTGTCCTAATCATGTGATTGAAGTTTGAGTACTACACGTACACAATAATCTTCATGTAACAGTACATAACTCTAAGCCCTACATATATAAAAGTCCAACATGGCGACCATCCGAAATATTTAGACGGTTCTCAATATCTACGAATCTATTACAGCAATCAAACTGAAATTTAGTATGTTGATAGAAGCAATTAACATTAGTGGGATATATGAAAATAGGCTCTATAGTTCTTCACGGAACTACTTGTTTTAATTAATATTAATTCTTTATTTATTTTATTTCACTTATTCTTTTGTCTTATTTATTCGTAATTTTTAATTTAATTTTCTTCTTCGTTTAATTTATTTCACTTATTTTAAATTTATTTTTCCTTCTAATGTTTATTACCGTAATTTATTTTACGTAAACTAATTTTACGTCCAAATTATATTTGTTATAGTATTTATTTTTTATGTACTTATCTAATTTATTTAATTTTATAATTTTCTTATTTTTTATTTCTTCTTCTTATTTTTGAATCACCCACTTTGGGGTACGCCAGATCAATTTCTTCGATGCTTGTGCTCTCCTTTCCTTTTCTCCCAATACTTCTTCATTCTGTCTGATCTCCTCTTCCTTGCCTCTTCTGATATCTACATCGGTTTTCTGGGGTCGACTCTGGCTTGGAACTTCTTAGTGGTCACAGTTTTGGCTGTACCATTCAGTAACATGAGTTCAGTAATCTGGAGTTCTCGCAGGTCCTTTTCCATTTCCCTAAACCATTTAGGTTTAATCTTCATTTTTATTTATTATTTATTTGTTTATCTTATTTTACGTGTTCTATAGTGACAGACCATGGTTAAAATATGTTAATCACAATAATGTCACGGATGTAAGGAGTAGAGATAAAACGATTAGCTCAGGACAGGGAGTCAAAAGACCTTCAGACAACATGGATCAAAGGGCTGAAGTGAAGTAACATAGCCCATAAAACTGTATAATCACGCGTATTTATTATGGCTTTTAATGTTCCTCAGGGAATTACCTGATTTATCATGGAAAGATCGGGGAATTCAAAGCGATATCTGCTTTTTTTTCTTCTGGTAGACATCCTTGAAATGCTCATTTCTAACAAATTTGTTTAAATTTGGATAAAGAAGAGTTTAGTGCTTTTCAGTCGGTCAACACGAGTGTACCCAAGAGAGCTGTGTTATGCCCCAATCCTGAAATAAATCACATGCGATTAATACATACACTAGGATGACCAATTTCGATCGTCAAGCGATCATCATCAGATCCATTACACTTAGGCTATAAAATCTATGTTTGAAAATACAGGTGAAAATATTTACAATGTGTACAATTATTTAGGTAATTGCAGTATTGGTTCTGCAACTGTCGGTGTACGCTAAATGCAGTATATATGATGTTAGGTGAAATACTAAATGATGATAGATATCCGGAGTTTGTAATTTGGAGTGATTATATGGTTGTAAAAATCAACTATGGTTAAACTGTAATATTACAGGCTACTACTTATCTGGTAGTCTTCCTTGCTGGAGCTGCGCGTAGTTTTCGTGTTCACTGTAACTCCAGGTGTGTTCGACTGAGAGGCGCTGTTATCTTAACGACACGGGTTTTTCCCTTTTCTCCCCCCCCTGTTCATATGGGCTGTGCGGAGTCAGTGCGATGTGTTTATGTGGGGGTGTTGCCAACCTAGATAAGATGTATGTTATTGAATGAGGTGGGTCTACAACTATCAAAGACCGTGGAACATTCCCCGCCACGCGTGGGCTAAGGACTAAGGCAACACTGAAAAAATGGCTTCAAACCGCACAATGTTAAATTTGGATATTGAAATGCGAAACTATGGATTAAATACTAAACTCATACACCGCATACTCTAGTTAAGCTTAACACGCATCCAAGTACAATGGGACGATGACCAATGTGTTCCAAGCCCCTAAAATGAATTAGTCGTAACAACTTGGGTGTGACGCTAGAGTGGAAGAGTCTGTCTGTGTGTGCGTGCATGTATTTGCTGAACGAAGTCTTCCTCCGCCTCAATCATCTTTTCTGCACGCCTCACTTTCTCCGAGACCTCGTTTTAGTTTCCCCTACTTTGCTTCCGCAAAGAAAACGGAGCGAGGAACAAAAGATTTCGCGGAATGAATTAAACATGGGCGAGGTGCAGGACTGTGTTTACCAACACGAGCGACGGCCTGCTAATTTTTGACGCTCGTCTGCTCCCTCCTACCATATTTAAATGAGATGACGTAAGATTACTTAACCCTTCTTCCTGCAGCCTGCTGCACCAACAAGCTTTACTAGTAGCCTATGTTTCACCTAGAGGGGGCAAAGTAGGAGTTAGGGCTGGTGCTTTTAATCGATTAATTTGGGTTATCGATTAATGTAAGTAGAAAAATCGATTAATTGCTACAAAACGTATAACCGATTGTTCGTTTTACCGGTTATTGAGCAACTGATTACCGTAATTGTTTTGTCAAATAATCGACGTAGGGCGCACCTTTAACTACGCTCTCACAGAAGCAAAACAGACATTTAATTAACTAAATTATATTGTATCCCAAATTTTTAAATAATGTACATACCCTCAAGATGGCGGCGGTGCGAATTTTAAAATTAAGTTTTTATTTCTTTTGTCATAATCATGCGATGGAAGTGAAAGTTTGAATAATGAACCTACGCAATGGTTTTCCTTTAATGGTACATGGCTCTATGGCCTATACATATAACAATCCAACATGGCGACCATTCGAAATATTTAGACGGTTCTCAATATCTACGAATCTATTACAGCAATCAAAATGAATTTTTTAATGTTCATAGAGGCTATGAACATACGTTCACCTATAGGACTTACAATAACCTGGTGATCACAAATCCAACATGGCGGCGTGCGAAGTATAAATATTCACATGGACGTTTCTCGCAATTTAATCATCCGAGTGCAGTGAAACTTGGTACAGTAAATCCTTATACGAATGTTAATCCACTGGCATCTCAATTTATTTCAATTGTTTCCAGAACCACAAGATGGCAGCTGTGCGAAATATTAAAATCTTGTTTTTACTTCTTGTGTCCTAATCATGCGATTGAAGTTTGAATGCTACACGTACACAATAATCTTCATGTAACAGTACTTAACTCTAGGACCTACATATATAAAAATCCAACTTGGTGACCATCTGCAATATTTAGTTGGTTCTCAATATCTACGAATCTATTACAGCAATCAAACTGAAATATTTTGTATGTTGATAGAGGCAATTAACACAAGTAGGATATATGATAATAGGCTTTAGTTCTTCGCGGAACTATTTGTTTAATAATGTAGGTCTTCTTTTTGAAAACTAGGCTAAAACTAAGTAAAATAAAAATGTTCCTGTCCTAAATTGTAAACATTAGCTTGCCACGGTGGGTGAGTGGTTAACGTGCCGGTCTACTAACCCCAAGATTGAAGGTTCGCTCCTGGCCGTGGCAAGTGATTTTTGAAAGGCGGCAAAAATACGACACGCATGTCATACGATGTTGGCATGTCAAAGGACCCATTTGAATTCAGTAGGCCGTGTTCATAATGACAAAATTAATCTAGAAGTGAGGTAGTTTGCCATTGCTTCACTACTGAGTCAGAACAGCAGTACTAACCATATGAGTAGAACCTTTCACAGCATCCACAGGCACTGACTGTGCCCTGATTGTCATTCATTACTAAGCACCACCCATACCTCAGTAGCGTCCATATAATCACAGCCATGGCTTAAACGGAGACATCGGTGAAATGTCACATTTTACTCTAGCCTGTGCCAACAGACAAATGCAAATGTACTGTATTTATCAAGAGATGGCAAACAGGCCAACATTGATATTTTGAACGGTTTACCCTGCGTAAGGTTAAAAGGTAGACGGTTGGTAGGTTTTCTTTTTCGACTTTTTCACTAAAATAATTTCTGCTCGGCTTTCTTTGGTCATAAATACATATTTTTCTACAGAAATCTTCCTCGAGATATCCTTTACAGGATGATGAAATCCGCATCAAAATCCATCGAGTGGTTCTCGAGATTATCCGTGACATCTAAGAATCGGGGACTTGGATTTATACTAGGAAGAGATAGTCTTTCTTTGAATTGGCTGTTAAAGAAATGTCTGCAAATAATGTAGACTATTGATAGATGTTTGCCAAAGTTAACTAACTACACAAATTCTCATCTCGGAAATACGTTAATATTTTTGCTTCAAACTAACTTCCTATGATATTTCAATATGTTGAGATCCCAAACCACCACCACCACCACCACCACCACCACCACCAACAACAACAACAACAACAATAAGAGAAAATTGATCTCTTTTCCCCCATCAAAATCTAAGTTAGCGCCACCTTAAACTGTTAGGCCCGCATGCATTAAAAGGTTGTCGACCCCTGGTTCTAATCCAAGCGAGGAACAGAAGATTTCGCATAATGAATTAAACATTTGAATAATGTTACCACAGCGCTGCGTGCAAGTTACATCAGGGACTCTGTTTACCTACCTCAAGGACAGGCGGCTAATTCTTGACGCTTGCTTGAGCCCTGTATTTAAATGAGGTGTATAAGACTACTTCTTGGTTCGCTCTTTGCATTTGCATACCTCTCCAACGCAACCGTGCCATATTTAAAAATATAAAATACAGGACAATTTGCAAAATTAATGGGGAAACTCGTGAAGAGGCTCCACAATATCCTATATTGCCCATGCTAATTTTTAGCCTATTTTCATTCATGAAAAAGAAAAAATGAAAAAAATAATAATGAGATCACCTTTTGTCCGTGTGTGTGTGTGCGTATGTGTGGTGTGAGTATATGTTTCCCCGCTAATAAAATCTAAACGGCAAAAGCGATATCAATGAAACTCGGTAAGTACATCCTACTACCTCGTCCGACCTCGACCAGGCCTTTCAAATTTTAATACATTTCACCAATCCAACATGGCGGCCGCGTGAAATATTTCACTGGCATTCTATATCTCCGCTACAGTAACAGATATCACCCTGTAATTTTGTATGGTTTGTATTAGAAGTTTATCTATGTGACTTTGAAAGCAAAAACAAAGCAAAAATCATAAAAACACGAAGCAAAATCAACAAACACGGAACCAAAAACAAAAATATAACAACATAAGCAATAATCAAAAACAAAACCCAAAGCGGAAAAGAACAGGCACGGAACCAAAAGCAACAACAAAATCAAAATTGTAAGCAAACATAAATCAAAAATCAAAATAAAACCCAAAGCGGGAAAGAACAAACATGGAACCAAAAACAAAAAATAACAACAAAAGCAAAAATCAAAAACAAAGCCCAAAGCAGAAAACGGCAGATACGAAACCATAGGCAAAGAAACTTAAAGCAGAACACAACAAACACGGAACCAAAAACAATAATTAACAACAAAAACAAAGCAAAAATCGAAAACAAAACCCAAAGCAGGAAACAACAAATATGAAACCATAATAAAAAATTACCAAAGCAGAAAACAACAAATACGAAACCATAAACAAAAACAGTACAAAGCCAAAAAAGCAAAAGCTAAATTTAAAAAAATACAAGAAAACAAAAACAATACGAAAACCTAAACTTAAAACTAAAGAGAGAAGAAAACATTTGGAAAACATTGTTCTGTCCCATAAAGTGTATATAGTAAAACGCTCTTCGTATTTATTTTATTAGCGTTTGGCTTGTTAGTGCCGGGAGTGTCCGACAGTTTGTAGCTGCTTCTATGCGGACACCCATGGGGTGAGTTACAAGTACCGTCGCGTGTGGAGTGTTGTCGGGGAGGAAAGTGTGAATGTAAGGACGAGGAACTGCAAGGTAGCGACTGTGGCCTATAGTTAGGGACCAACCCCGGCATTTGCCTGGAAGGAAGATGGAGGAACCACAAAAGACCATCTTCCAGGTTGCCGGCTGGGGTATTCGAACCTCCTCGCCTTCCGGTTGTGAGCGACTGCCCACAGCCACGCCGTAACGACCGTGACTAACTCACCCGATTCTTCGTACTGTAGTTCATTAGTTCAGATTTCACTCCGCTTATCCCCCTCTAGAAGCAAATCGTAGTTACGCCACTGATTTGAACCGAACTTTGCTCATCTGAAATGAAAACTATAACAGACTTTTTTGTCGTATTTTACTGTAATTTGTGCAGGCCCTTTTCTGCTGATTATTATTGCATTCTGTAAGTATTTTCAACCTAAACCGCATTTTACACATATTTTCAATCTAAACTGCATTTTGTATGGTGGGAATTTGTGAGTATTTTGATTCTGAATTGCATTTTGTGGGTATTTTGAATCTAAATTATATTTTGTAAGTATTTTCAATGTAAATTGCATTTGGTAAGTAGCCTATTGTCCATCCAAATGAGTAGTTGAATCTATCACACATTTTGTAAGCATTTTCTATTTCAATTGCATTTTGTGAGTATTTAGAATCTGAAATGTGCGTTTTTCAATCTAAATTACATTGTGTATTTTCAATTTCACTTGCACTTTGTAAGTATTTTGAACCTCAATTGCATTTTGTACGTACTTTCAATCTCATTTGCATTTTGTAAGTATTTTGAATTTCGCTTGCATTTTGTAGGTATTTCGATTCTTCATCGCATTTTGTACCTAAACTAAATTTTGTGCGTATTTTTCAATCTATTCCTTTTGTGAGTATTTTCGTTCTAAATTCCCTTTTGTAAAAATTACCACTCTCCATTCTGTGCTTTGTTTCAATCTGAGTTGCATTTTGTAAGTATTTTCAGTCTCACTTAATTTTCGTTCTGGTTTCCATTAGGGGTCGATAACCTAAACAATTATCATCATCATCATTTTCTGCTTATTCTGTCGCTCGGAGTTTTTACTGATAGACCATTTGGAAAGTTGGCTGGAATGACATAAAATATTTTGGTGTTTGAAGCCATTTTCAGTGTTGCTTTAGTTAACGAAAGTTTAGTGCTTTTCAGTCGGTCAACACAATTGTACCCAAATGAGATGGGTTATTGCCTAATCCTGAAAAAAAAAAATCTTCTTCATCTTATCCCACTTCAAGTGGGGTCGATGTTTCTGGCAAGTCTTTTCCATTTTATTCTGTCCCACACATCGTCGTCCCCTAACTGCTTCTCCTTTAAGTCTTCATGGATATTGTCAGTCCATCATCTTCGAGGTCTGCCTCTATTCCTCGTGCCATCCAAAACCAGAGACATCGCTCTCCTCCCTACATCAGATCATCAGATCTATTACACTTAGGCTACAAAACTTGTATGAGGTGAGTTCGAAAAGTAACGAGCCGGAGGCTGTAATGCGCAAACCGGTGAAGACATCGGCTAATCGTGGTGTGAGTAACGAGTGTGGTTCCGACCAGAGCTTGGAAGGTCACAGCCCGTCGCTAGAGGGCACGCGTGCACGTCACGTGACTATACAAAGCGAGCAGCAGCATGCATCAATCATCCAACGCTGCCAGTCGAATTGCAAACAGTGACATGGAGGCGTCAAACGAAGAGCAAAGAGGTGTTGTTTGGTTTCTGACAGCGAAAGGAGTAGGGGGAACGGACATTCATCGCCGAATGTCACAAGTCTACGGCGAACACTGCATGTCCCTTGCAAGGGTCAAGGCGTGGCACAAGCGCTTCAGGGAACGACGGGTGTCGGTAGCCGATGATGCCCGGTCTGGGGCACCCCCTTGCATTACCGATGACAACGCCCAGCTGGTTGATGCACTCATTACCCAGGACCGCCGAGTGACAGTGAACGCCGTAGCCGTCGTGGTCGGATTGAGCGTCGGAAGTGTGCACACAATCATGAAGGAACGTCTGCACTTGCGGAAAGTGTGTGCCCAATGGGTGCCCCACAGTGTTCAATCACACCCGAAAGCATGTCGAAGGGCCTACTGTCTTGGTCTTGGTCTTGGTTGGACGATTGATGCATGCTGCTGCTCGCTTTGTATCGTCACGTGACGTGCACGCGTGCCCTCTAGCGACGGGCTGTGACCTTCCACGCTCTGGTAGAAACCACACCTCGTTACACATGCCACGATTAGCCGATGTCGTCAGCGGTTTGCGCATTCCAGCCTCTGGCTCGTTTCTTTTTGAACGCACCTTATATGTCTGAAAGTATGGGTGAAAATATTTACAATATGTAAACTTCTTTAGTTAGGAATCACATATTGACTCTAAACAAGCAAGTTTGGAGGTCAATCACCACCTTCAGTATTTTTAACAAACCATCACATAGACTAGAGACTAAAACTCACAAATATTGACGAGTGGAACTATCCCTACTCATACCGCAACTAAAGAAGTGTACATATTGTAAATATTATCAGTAGGGCCCGGATGTTGATGACATGTCATCTATTTACTGAGCTGTCTAAAACAATGCTGAAGTACATAGAAACTACGGACGGGGCACCCCGTCTCGTAACATGTCATTTTTATTTTGCATCTTTTTGCATTTTTGCTAATTTTTTTTTTCAATTTTAAGAGCAATTTTTTAAAGTTTGGTAGATTTTTTGGTCATATTTTAGAGAAATCAGCCTTTTAATGTTTTTTTTTTTTCAATTTAGCCGTCACAGCTTTATATGAGGGAGTTAAAGTCTCTCCGAGTTAAGAAGAAGCTAGTAGCTATGGACATAAACCTTTTGTTAAGTGCTAAAAATCTATTTTGATTGACTTTTCAGTTTGAGCTTCAGATGTCATTTTTGAAATATTGGTGAGTTTATTATTATAAGATCATTTTCTCAATTTTATAGTGTACAAGCTGTACCCGGCATGCGTTGCAATGCCAATCAAAGAAAGTGTTGGCGTTGAAATTCTGTTTCTTGAAGTGCTTTTGGATACACAACATGTTTTGCAATTTCCGTTAACTGCCTCTAAGCTATCGTAAAATGGATTTTCTAATTTAGAACCATTCGTGGGAGCGTGCACAACAACTTTCAAAAGTTTCATCGCAATCGCATGAATGGCATATGTACGTATACGGGATTTTGTTTGAACGATTCGTGCGCTGTCACTCATTTGTTGATTCTACTTGTACGCTACCTATTGAGGAATGGATTTACTAAGTCGAAACCCTACCCTGGCGTGTACACAATAACTCATCAAGGTTTCATCACAATCGAAGAAGGTTATATGAACGCATATGGGATTTTGTTGAAACGCTTCACGCGTCGTCACCCATTTGTTGCATATACTGGTGCGCTACCTATTGTGAAATGGATTTTTAAGTCGAAACCCTTCCCTGGCGTGTACACAATAACTCATCAATGTTTCATCGCAATCGGATGAATGGTATATGCACGTATACGGGGTTTTGTTTAAACGATTCGTGCGCTGTCACTCATTTGTTGAATCTACTCGTGCGCTACCTATTGAGAAATGTATTACTAAGTCAAAGCCCTTCCCTGGCGTGTACACAATAACTCATCAAGGTTTCATCGCAATCGAAGAAGGTTATATGAACGCAATAGGGGATTTTGTTAAAACGCTTCGCGCGTCGTCACCCATTTGTTGCATCTACTCTTGCGCTACTTATTGTGAAATGGATTTACTAAGTCCCCTTCCCTGGCGGGTACAAAATAACTGATCAATGTTTCATCGCAATCGGATGAATAGTATATGAACGCATACCGGATTTTGTTTAAACGATTCGCGCCCCGTCACTCATTTGTTGAATCTACTCGTGCGCTACCTACTGTAAAATGTATTTACTAAGTTAGAAACCGTCACGTAAGTGTCCAAAACATCTCACCCAAGTTTCATCGCAATCGGACTAATGGGATATGAAGACATAGGGGACTGTATTGAAATGCTCCGCGTGTCGTCGTTCATTTGTCGAATCTACTCGTGTGCTACCTACTGTGAAATGTATTTACTAAGCCAGAACCCTTCCTTGGAGTGTCCACCATATTTCACCCAAGTTTCACCGCTAACGGCAGAATGGTATATGACCTTATACGGGACTTTGTTGAAACGCTTCGCGCGGCGTCCCTCATTTGTTGAATCTACTTGTGTGCTGCATATTGTATAGTGGATTTACTAAGCCAGAAACCTTCCATGACGTGTACACAACATCTCACCCAAGTTTCATAGCTATCGGACGAATGGTATATGAATGCATACGGGACTTTGTTGAAACGCTTTGCGTGTCGTCGCTCATTTGTTGAATCTACTCGTGCGCTATCTACTGTGAAATGTATTCACTAATTTTGAAACCTTCACGTAAGTGTACACAACATCTCACCCAAGTTTCATCGCTATCGGACGAATGGTATATGAACACATACGGGACTTAGTTGAAACGCTTCGCGCATCGTCGCTCATTTGTTGAATCTACGCGTGCGCTACCTATTGTAAAATGGATTTACTAAGTCAGAAACCTTCCTTGGAGTGTACTCAACATCTCACCCAAGTTTCATCGTAATCGGATGAATGGTATATGAACGCATAGGAGACATACCCACAGACAGACAAACTATCACGTAACATTGATTTATATATATATAGATTTTTCGAATTTTTGAAATATTGGTGAGTTTAGTCTATTACTATAAGATCATTTTCTCAATTTTATAGTGTATTTTTCGAATTTTAGGTCATTTATTACAGTCATTTTTGAAAATTTTAAGTGCATTTTTTAAACTTTTTTTCCGCATCAACATCCGGGTTCTAATTATCACCCATACTTTCAGACATCAAAAGATTGTAGCCTAAGTGTAATGGATCTGATGATGATCGCTTGACGATCGAAACTGGCCATCCAAGTGTATTTATTAAGCCCATGTATTTTTTTTTCAGGAATTGGGAATAACCCATCTCATTTGGGTACAATCGGTTTGAACCGATTGAAAGGCATCAAATTTTCTTTTCACATAAAATATTGTATTGTATATTTTCTTTAATAGTGCATAATATTCCGTCCCCTAAAGCTTTTGCTTCTAGGCTCGTTCCTGCAAACATGCCATGAATAAACAGAACTAAAATGAAGTTAATATTTGGACAGGTCTGCGTTTTCTTTTCATTCTGTAAAGTATCATAGGTGTCGCTGACAAAGCCAAGCTAATCATGGTCGACTTCCGTTTGTTTTGACTGGCTGGATGGATTGAATGAATGAATATGTGAGCGCGCGCGTGTTGTTTCTCCATTGTTTGCAATTCTAATCCGGCCGGTGACGTCACAAGCGATATTAATGTTTTGATTATTCATGTCCTGGAGCCATCGTCCCTGCGTGTGTGTTTCAGCCTTTGATGACGATAATTATTGTGTTTAAGGGGCGGAACAGCTAGAACATCCATCCCCTCCCTGCCCCCAAACACAACTATAGTCGGAGTCAGGGACGGTGAGTTATTAAGGGCTGTTAGGCCATATTACACACAACTTATTTAATTCAAGTCTTTAAACAAGATTTTCAGTAAAGAACATATAGCCTACTTTCTCCTAAATGAATGGGTATTGTTATAACTCTTTGTCCTTTTCACGTATACTTGTTCTATATTTTAATTTTTACAGCCTATATATATGGTACACCATATTAGGCAAGCCTCCGTGGCTTAGGCGGCAGCACGCCGGCCTCTCACCGCTGGGTCCGTGGTTCAAATCCCGGTCACTCCATGTGAGATCTGTGCTGGACAAAACGGAGGCAGACAGGTTTTTCTCCGGGTACTCCGGTTTTCCCTGTCAAAATTTCATTCCAGCAACACTCTCCACTATCATTTCATTTCATCTGTCATTCATTTAATCATTGCCCCAGAGGAGTGCGTCAGGCCTCGGCAACCGGCACATTTCATATCCTCGCCGCTAGTTGGGGGCTTCATTCATTCCATTCCTGACCCGGTCGGAGACTGGAAGCAGGCTGTGGATTTTTTTCATTAGGTTACATAACCTTTCATATTTTCAGTGCTACGCTTTATTACATTTTCAATATGTTAATGCTTTACAATTGGCTGATGAAGGGGATAAAATTGTTGATTAATCCCCGAAACATGTACCAAGAACAACTTTAATAATTAATTTCTTTATGGTATTGATTCAGGCGGTTATATAATTCTTATTAATAACTATTTTAGCATATCAATACAGAACCACCATGAATAATTTAAATAATGTAATATGTAGAAGTAAGGAAAAAATGGTAAAAACCTAAGAATCCGGCCCCTAATAATAACCCAAGAATTTTATCATTTCAAATGATCTTGTCGACTTCGTCGTTATGCTTTGGATCTGACGTTACGCGGGACGGAGACGGAGACTGTGACGTCATGCAGCCGCGCGAGAAGCCTAGGTTAATGGGTAAAGGACGGCGAGTGCGTGACGTCATGCAGCCACTCGAGAAGCCTAGGTTAATGGGTAAAGGACGGCGAGTGCGTGACGTCATTCAGCCGCGCGAGAAGCCTAGGTTAATGGGTAAAGGACGGCGAGTGCGTGACGTCATGCAGCCACGCGAGAAGCCTAGGTTAATGGGTAAAGGACGGCGAGTGCGTGACGTCATGCAGCCGCGCGAGAAGCCTAGGTTAATGGGTAAAGGACGGCGAGTGCGTGACGTCATGCAGCCACGCGAGAAGCCTAGGTTAATGGGTAAAGGACGGCGAGTGCGTGACGTCATGCAGCCGCGCGAGAAGCCTAGGTTAATGGGTAAAGGACGGCGAGTGCGTGACATCATGCAGCCACGCGAGAAGCCTAGGTTAATGGGTAAAGGACGGCGAGTGCGTGACGTCATGCAGCCGCGCGAGAAGCCTAGGTTAATGGGTATAGGACGGCGAGTGCGTGACGTCATGCAGTCACGCGGGAAGCCTAGGTTAATGGGTAAAGGACGGCGAGTGCGTGACGTCATGCAGCCACGCGGGAAGCCTAGGTTAATGGGTAAAGGATGGCGAGTAAGTGACGTCATGCAGCCACGCGAGAAGCCTAGGTTAATGGGTAAAGGACGGCGAGTGCGTGACGTCATTCAGCCGCGCGAGAAGCCTAGGTTAATGGGTAAAGGACGGCGAGTGCGTGACGTCATGCAGCCGCGCGAGAAGCCTAGGTTAATGGGTAAAGGACGGCGAGTGCGTGACGTCATGCAGCCACGCGAGAAGCCTAGGTTAATGGGTAAAGGACGGCGAGTGCGTGACGTCATTCAGCCGCGCGAGAAGCCTAGGTTAATGGGTAAAGGACGGCGAGTGCGTGACGTCATGCAGCCACGCGAGAAGCCTAGGTTAATGGGTAAAGGACGGCGAGTGCGTGACGTCATGCAGCCGCGCGAGAAGCCTAGGTTAATGGGTAAAGGACGGCGAGTGCGTGACGTCATGCAGCCACGCGAGAAGCCTAGGTTAATGGGTAAAGGACGGCGAGTGCGTGACGTCATGCAGCCGCGCGAGAAGCCTAGGTTAATGGGTAAAGGACGGCGAGTGCGTGACATCATGCAGCCACGCGAGAAGCCTAGGTTAATGGGTAAAGGACGGCGAGTGCGTGACGTCATGCAGCCGCGCGAGAAGCCTAGGTTAATGGGTATAGGACGGCGAGTGCGTGACGTCATGCAGTCACGCGGGAAGCCTAGGTTAATGGGTAAAGGACGGCGAGTGCGTGACGTCATGCAGCCACGCGGGAAGCCTAGGTTAATGGGTAAAGGATGGCGAGTAAGTGACGTCATGCAGCCACGCGAGAAGCCTAGGTTAATGGGTAAAGGACGGCGAGTGCGTGACGTCATGCAGCCGAGCGAGAAGCCTAGGTTAATGGGTATAGGACGGCGAGTGCGTGACGTCATGCAGCCACGCGGGAAGCCTAAGTAATTGGTTAATGGAGTCTGTTGAAAGAGTCCTGGGGTGTCGAGCGACCTGGGGCGTCGAGCGAAGCGAAAAGAATACAGGATGACTCCTAAAGAGGTGTACAAGATGCCAGATAAGAATACAGGGTGACTCCTAAAGAGATATACAAGACACCAGATAAGAATGCAAGGTGACTCTCAAAGAGGTGTACAAGATGGCAGAGAAGAATACCGGGTGTCTCCTAAAGTGGTGCACAAGATGTCAGACAAGAATACAGGGTGACTCCTAAAGAGGTGTACAAGATGTCACACAAGAATACAGGGTGACTTCTAAAGAGATATACAAGATGCTAGATAAGAATACAGGGTGCCTCCTAAAGAGGTGTGCAGGATGTCAGAGCAAAATACAGTACAAGATGCCAGATAAGAATACAGGGTGACTCCTAAAGAGATATACAAGATGCCAAATAAGAATACAAGGTGACTCTTTAAAGGGGTGTTCAAGATGGCAAAGAAGAATACAGGGTGACTCCTAAAGTGGTGCACAAGATATCAGACAAGAATACAGGGTGATTCCTAAAGAGGTGTACAAGATGTCACACAAGAATACAGGGTGACTTCTAAAGAGATATACAAGATGCCAGATAAGAATACAGGGTGCCTCCTAAAGAGGTGTGCAGGATGTCAGAGCAAAATACAGGGTGACACTTAACGAGGAGTCCAGTATGTTAGATTCAATCAAATACAGGGTGAGCCTTAAAGAGGTTTGCAAGATATCAGATTCAAATACTGGGTGACCCTTAAAGAGGTGCCCGTGCGGGAAGCCTAAGTTAATGGGTAATGGAGTCTGTTGAAATATTCCTGGGGCTTCTCGCTTCTCGCCTTTCTAACATGTGTAGCATGCGTCATTTGAAATGATATAATGTCTAGTCTTTCAGACTGACTGTAATGTTTTTGTATTTAGAAGTAAGGAAGAAAATTATAAAACCCTAAGAATTCTAATCATAACCCAAGTATTTTTGAATTAAAAGTAAGGAAGGAATTGGTAAATTCTAAAAATCTGGCCCCTAATCCTAACCCATACTTGTGGACGTAGACTTTATAGCCTAAGTGTAAAGGAACTGATGATGATCGCTTGGCGATCGAAAATGGTCATCCAAGTGTATTTTATAATCTCATGTATTTTTTCTGGATTAGGGTTGACCGACTGAAAAACAGAAAATTTCGATTACTAAGTACACACTGAAAACTGGCTTCCAACATGATCAAGTCATTTTAGTGTGATTTTGCGACAGTTGGCAGGATGACCTCAGCCAAGAAAAATTCTTTAAGAATAAATAAGTTGCCTTTTAGTGATTAAATTAAGGTGACACCGAGTTTAGTTCTGGTTTTATATTCACCTTAACTGCGACACATCTCGAATTGAGGACTTTGTTTGCGGGGTATTGTTTGAGACGTTCCGCCTGTCAGTTCCAAAGAGGAGTCAGCCATTTAAGAGGAAGTTTAGAGAAAGTCTGTCACGCAAGTCTCCTCCTAGTTGAATGTTGATGTGAAGGGCGGCGGTCGATAGCATCGCCCCGTGACAAGGCTTGCGTAGTACCTGGCCCCGTGTAACTAAATGGAGCAGGAACTTACGAACTAAGAAGTTTCAAAGAGCCGTAAGTTCATTATTCAGTAGTAGTTCACGCGATACGATATCCTCCTCGCTGATCTTGGAACCTGACAGGCTGCGTGGCTCAACGGAAACGTTCTCGCCTGCTGTGTGCCAGGTTGCAGGATCGAATCATGTGTAACCGAATTTATGGTTGGTTGGGGGCTCATACACCTGGAAATATGTTTTTTTTTTCATTTTTTGCTTTTGATCTCGAATGAACGAATAATTATTTCTTTATCTAAATCGGAAGTTGTATAGCGAAATTTCCAATTTTGACCGAGATATTACGATTTAAATCCATGCATGTACTGAATTGTCAGCTGAGTGTTATGTGTAAGTGGAAATGTATATACAGGGTGGGGCGTGGAAACTTCCTGATTCAAACGTGCAATAAAACACAGTACATGTTTCATTCAACTTTATTGTTATTTTCCGCCTACCACACAACATTGGAACTTTACATTTACACAGTTTTAAACATAATGTCTGTTAAATGTCGACCTCCATTGTCAATACACTGATTCAGTTGACGGCGAAAGGTTTGCGTCACCTTTTCGAGCATATCGACCGGGATATTCGCAATTTCGGCTGGGATGTTGTTTCGTAGGTCGTCCAGGGTGTGGGGACGATCTTTGTAAACCAGGGACTTGAGATAACCCCACAGGAAGTAATCAGGAGGGGCTAAATCAGGCGAACAAGCAGGCCAGTGTATGTCCCCTCGCAGGGAGATCAGTCGTTCATGGAAGGCTTCCCTCAAAACACCCATGGAAATTCTGTGGCCCCATCTTGTTGAAACCAAACGTTATCCAGATCCATTTCTTGGATCGCAGGTAAGAAGAATTGTTGGATCATTGTCACATAACGGTCGGAATTGACGGAAACAGTACGACCGTTTTCTTCAAAAAATGTATGGCCCAATGATCCCTACACTTGCTACACAGCACACCATACAGTGACACGATCTGAATGAAGGGGCCTCTCATGAAGCTCTTTGGGATTTGCTGAACTCCAATACCGCATGTTCTGTTTATTCACACAGCCACTGAGGTGAAAATGTGCCTCGTCAGAGAAGAACCCAACTGCGTCATTCGGCACGGTATCAATCAGCTGTTCACAGGATGTTTGTCGGTTTATATAATCCTGCTCCGAAAGTTGTTGGACCACACAAAGTTTGTATGGGGGGAAATGGAGCTCAAAGTGAAGAATGCGACGAAGAGAACGGGACGACATCGCAAGAGCAACTGCATGTTTATGCGCAGAACGCTTGGGTGACCGCTCAATGGACGCACAAACTCTTTCCACATTTTCAGGTGTTCGAACGGTCTTCTGAGGTCCTTTCCTTTCTTTGGCGACATTCCCCGTTCGTCTGAAGGCATCCACCCAGATTAAAACACTTTTCCGATCAGGAACAGGACCTCGTGGAGGAATATCGAAGTGGCGGCGATAGGCACGTTGCACGGCAATCACTGACCGAGCGATAGAGAAATACGCCTCCTCGGCAAAAGCACGCTGCTGTTTCGACCAAAGCATGTTTACGACTAAGACGGGCGGGAACACAAATATCCCACTCGTTCCCTTCCACTGAACTCACCCCCACTCCCCTGCCCTCCCCAAAACAGTCACTGCAACATGTATAAATAAGGAAGTTCCCACGCCCCACCCTGTACAATGTTTAGAGCCATTTTCCCAAAAGTTTAATTTTTTCCACAAAAAACACAATAACTCAAGAACTAATGGTCCAAAATGCATGAAATTTGGAATTCCCCTTGTTGGAACTAAGTTATAGAGGATGAACCTCAATTATTGAATACCTTTGAGAAATATGCTCAGTGCATCTAAAACACCAGTGAAATTCTTATTTTTTTCAATATTCAAATGAAATACCTATAAAAGGGTAACTTATTCTTCCACCAAGTTTCCTGGGTAATTTAGTGTTGTCTTCAAGGAAAAAAATTGTTTATGCCAAACACATTGATAGTTTTCAAGAAATGATGTTTTTTGTAACATTCAAAAAAAAATTTAAAATATTTTAATATGCTAATTTTATTACACTTGTACATAATAAATTTTAAAACTTTATGTTGTTGTTTGAGTCTTCAGTCTTTTGACTGGTTTGATGCAGCTCTCCATGCCTCCCTGTCCAGAGCTAATCGTTTCATCTCTACATAGCTACCACACCCCACATCCGAGGCAATCTGTTTAACATATTCTAACCTTGGTCTACCCCTACAGTTCTTGTCCTCGACCCTTCCTTCCATAACTAAGCTTGCTATTCCTGGGTGTCTTAGTATGTGTCCTACCAACCTATCTCTTCTCTTCATTAGCAGTCGCCAGAAACATCTCTCCTCTCCCACTCGGCTTAATACTTCTTTGTTTGTAACCCTATCTACCCATCTGATCTTCATCATTCTCCTGTAACACCACATTTCAAATGCTTCAATTCTCCTCTTTTCTGCTACACCAATAGTCCAAGTTTCACATCCATAGAGCGCCACGCTCCAGACAAAGGCTTTCAAAAATGACTTCCTAATACCTAAATCTATATTCGATGTCAGCATATTCCTTTTTTGTAGAAATGCTTTCTTTGCCTGAGCCAACCTACTTTTTATATCCTCTTTGCTTCGTCCGTCACTGGTTATTCTGCTTCCTAAGTAACAGAAGTCTCCTACTTCCTTCAGCTTTTCACCTGCCAATTTGATCTCCATAGAGGTTTCTGATTTATTTCGGCTGCATTCCAGTATTTTTGTTTTACCTTTATTAATTTTCATCATGGATTCTTTCCTTAAGACGGAGTCCATACCATTCAAACACTCATTCAAATCCTCAGGCTTGTCGGCCAAGATGACGATGTCATCAGCAAATCTCAGAGTTGAAATTATTTCTCCTTGAATCTTCACTCCCACTTTACATTTTTCTCTAATTTCCTTCATTGCTTGTTCAATGTAAAGATTGAAAAGTATGGGTGATAAGTTGCAGCCTTGCCTTACACCTTTCTGAATACCAGCTTCTCTCTCATGTCCTTCAGCTCGAATGACTGCTGTCTGGTTTCTGTATAGATTGTATATCACCCTCCTATCCCTGTACTTTATTCCAATCGATTTCAAAATGTCAAACAATTTAGTCCAATCAACGTTATCAAAAGCATTTTCTAAGTCTACAAAAGCCATGAACGTTCCCTTATCTTTCCTTATTCTACCTTCCAAAATCAGCCTAAGACTTAGTACAGCTTCCCTTGTTCCTACATTTCTCCTGAAACCAAACTGGTCTTCACCCAACTCCGTTTCTATCTGGCTTTCAATCCTCTTGTAAATTATTCTAGACAGGATCTTTGAAGCATGAGTAATCAAGCTGATTGTACGGTAATCTTCACATCTGTCAGCTCCCACTTTCTTTGGTATAGGGATGATTACATTCTCTTGAAATCAGGGGGTACCTCACCTGTCTCATAAATCCTACACACCAAGTGAAATAACCTGATCAGACCTTCATCTCCTATGCAGCGTAGCAACTCAATCGGTATATCATCTATGCCTGGTGCTTTGTTCCTGCTTAAGTCCTCCAAAGCTCTATCAAATTCTGATCTCAATATTAAATCTCCTTTCGCATCCTCATCAATTTCCTCCTCCCTTTCCATTACATGATTCTCAATCTCCTTTCCCTTATACAAACTCTCTATGTAAGCTTTCCATCTATCAACCTTTTCTTCCCTATCTGTTAGAGGCTTTCCATTTGTGTCCTTAATATTACAGCACTTAGTCTTCTTTTCCCCAAAAGTATTCTTAATCCTTCGATAAGCTGTGTCTACTTTTCCTAATTTCAGACAATTTTCTATACCTGCACATTTCTCTTTCAACCATTCTTCTTTCGCTTCCTTGCACTTCTTGTTAACCTCATTTCTCAGACGTCTGTATTCTGCTTTCCCCTTTTCATCTCTTAGATTCTTGTGTTTCCGCCTTTCATCCATCAATTCTAGTATATCCTGAGTGATCCACGGTTTTCTACCTATTCTTTCTTTCCTACCAATGTTTTCTTCTGCGGATTTTGTTATTACATTCTTCAAAAGTGCCCATTCGTCTGCAATTGAAGTTTGTTTAGGGTTTTTCATTAGTCCTTCCTTTACACACTTCTTGAATCTTTCGTTTACATCTTTCTCTTTCAGTCTGTCTATTGCCCACCTTTTTGGCTTTTGACTTTTCTTCAGTTTCTTCAACTTTAATCTGCATTTCATTACAACCAGATTGTGATCAGAGTTTATGTCAGCACCAGGATATGTTTTACCACGGCCGACTGAATACGAGCTGCGCTCTATACCGGCCTTGACATTCCCAGTCAGAACCCATGTATAACATGTAATTGGAAAGTTTCTACTCGTTGCCGATAGAGCGCACTCCCCTCCCATTATAGGCGCGATAAGGAATCAGCTGTACAGTACGTATATTAAATGTGTAATCTCAAGAACCACTGGATGGATTTTGATGCTGCTTTCACCATTCTGTAAAGGTGATCTCGAGGAAGAGTTGTGTAGAAAATAATTTATTTATAACCAAATGGAGCCAAGCAGTAATGATTTCAGTGAAAAGGTCGAAAAAATAGCCTGGCGTCCGTGCGCTTTTTAAGCTTACGCTGGGCGAACCGTTAAAAATATCATTATATTATGAGTGTAAGAATTGTTCAGCGTGAGAAATTCTACAAAAAAGTCCGCGAGAGCATGTCTCTATCTTCGATACATCGCCCACTATAAGTGTTTTTAGTTTAGACGGGAAGGGCATTTGGCTTGCACCTCGCCATTCTTAAATTACGTCTGACAGGAATTCCTTGCACATTCATAACTGTTCCCGGGCGAAGCCGGGGCGGGTTGCTAGTGACACTATATAATTATTATCATTATAATTTCCGCATTATCAAAATTAAAATTATATCACAAAATAAAATAGCGTGCTAATAAATCTAAGATAATAATAATAATGTTATTGGTTTTACGTCCCTTTTAACTACACTGGCTTTTAGAGACGCCGGGGTGTCGGAATTTTGCCCTGAAGGGGATCTTTAACGTGCCAGTAAATCTACTGACACGGCTCCCTCGCATTTGCGCACCCTCAAATGGCAGCTGACTGCGCCAGGTTTCGAACCTGCAACCTTGGGCTCAGCAAGCGAGAACGTTACCCCTGAGCCACGCAGCCAGACTAATAAATCTAAGAGAAATTAGACATACCTTGCACCTTCTTCGGGTACAAGGACACTACTCCAGCACCGTCTCATTAAAAGGAAAGAGAGGATCAAAATTACAGCCGGGAACAAGTAGCAGCTAATCGTGTGTTGTGTTTTGTGCTAAGAGATCTTTCGACAAATTATCAGATACCGTGTGCCTTCTTTTTCACGAAGCAGCTGTCAGGACGGGACTTACATAAACTCCTGCTGGACATTATTCTCGAGGTTGAACAATGCGGTTTCATAATTATAATAACTGTCTCTGATAATCACAAAACTAACACTACAATGATGAGGCATTTAGGGGGAGGGAATTTGCAACCAATGGTCAATCACCCATACGACGAGTCTAGGAATGTATTCCCTAGTTTTGATCATTGTCACATTCTAAAAAAAAAAAAAAACATTAGAACGCAGTTTCTGTAACGAGAGATGACTGATGGTACTGGAATAATTTCAGGGAAATACTTGTCATTACTATACACAATGCAAAAGGGTGAGATCGTCAAACCGGTCAGACACCTCACTAAAAACACATCGAACCCACTAAATTTGAAAAAATGAATGTTCGGCGTGCCAAGGAAGTGTTCTCGTCAGAAGTTATTGGTGCCATTAGTACACTGAAAGAAAATATAGGCATGCACCCGGAAGCGTACACATTCATGGACGCAGAAGCAACCATTTTTTTTTTGAAAAACGTTAATAAATGGTTCGCTATGCATGACGTAAGCATCACATATCATCATATTCAGTCTAGAAATCCAGATAAAGGGCATTTTTTCTCATTAAATGTCAGTCGCCTAAACTGGCTAGAGGAATATTTTCTTTCTTACCTTGAAACTTTGAAAGCTGCTAGTAACGCTGCTAGAAAGGACTTCCTGAGTTCTGAGACTTACGAAGCTACCTATACAATTAATCACGGATTCAGCTGTCCAGTGCATAAGGTATCTTCTAAAAATGGGTAGAGGAAATTCGCCAAATATGGGGAGTTTTTTTTTATAGGGCTTACATTAGACATAAGAAGGAACGGAATAATTTTGGTTTTCTCACCAATGTAAACCTCAGACGATATACTATGTATATTACAAATATGGGCACGTTTGATGTTGTAATACCCTCTGATATTATTGTTAACTTTAAAAGTGCACTTTCCCCGTATTAGGCAACCGGGTTTCGTAATATGGGGAGGTGAGAAACCTCACGGTTTTTATTTATAATAGGTACACTGAATAGTATAGTGGGCGACCTGCGCGTCAGGATGAGAGATGGAATGGATGAAGATGAATGAAACTGGGCAAGGATGTGGAAGGAAGCGGCCGTGGCCTGTTAGAAGGTACCGTCCCAGCATTTGCCTGGTGTTGAAAAATGGGAAACCACGGAAAATCATTTCATGGACGGCCGACGGTGGGGCTCGAACACACGCGTCTACCGAGTCAGCAGAGAGCTTGGCCCCATGCCCTAACGCTGCGCTTTAGCCAGCGTAGCCACTACTGTCGGTAATTCTGACAATGTAATGAAATCATGAACACAAATAGTACAAAAATACAAAAATGAATATTTTAAGTAAATAACAGTCCTAGTTTCCTGTTGCCGAACTTCCAAACCGTTCAGCAGAAAAATGCATAAACTTTAATGGAAACCGAGTGATTCTGATCGAATTCAACTGTAACGAGGTACAAGGTATGTCTAATTTCTCTTAGATTTATTAGCACGCTATTTTATTTTGTGATATAATTTGCATTTTGATATTGTGGGAATTATAATGATAATATAATAGTGTCACTAGCAACCCGCCCCGGCTTCGCCCGGGAACAGTTATGAATGTGCAAGGAATTCCTGTCAGACGTCATTTAAGAATGGCGAGGTGCAAGCCAAATCGCCCTCCCGTCCAAACTAAAAACACTTATAGTGGGCGATGTATCGAAGATAGAGATATGCTCACGCGGACTTTTTTGTACAATTTTTCATGCTGAACAATTCTTACACTCATAGTATATTGATATTTTTAACGGTTTGTCCAGCGTAAGCTTAAAAAGCGCACGGACGTCAAGTTATTTCTTCGACCTATTCACTGAAATCTAAAATCGTTACTGCTTGGCTCCCTTTGATCATAAATAAATTATTTTCTACAGAAATCTTCCTCGATATTACCTGTACAGAATGGTGAAAGCCGCATCAAAATCCATCCAGTGGTTCTCGAGATTACCCGTGATATCCAAGAATCGGGGACTTTGTTTTACACAAGTAGAGATAAGGCTTAGTCGTGCAATGCTTGGTGAACAGCGCTGTGTGAGCAGTTGAGTAACTAACAAGATTTTATGAAAAAGGTCTCATTGTCTAGGCCGGTATGAGCGCATTCAGTCGGCCGTGGTTTTACAATCCAAAATCTGGTTTCGAAACCTCTGCTTGACCATAATGAAGTCGATTTGGTAACACCCTGTATCTCCTGGTCTCATCCATGTGTATATTCTTCTATTGTGGTTATTGAATAAGGTGTTAGCTATGACCAACTCATGCTCGGTGCAGAATTCTACCAGCCTGCTTCCTCGATCATTCCTTTCACCTAATCCGAAATCTCCTACTATCTTCCCTTCTCTCCCTTTTCCTACCACAGCATTCCAATCTCCCATTACAATAACATTTTCATCACCCTTGATATACCTTAGAATTTCGTCTATTTCTTCGTAGACCTTTTCAACATCCTCATCATCAGCTTGACTGGTAGGCATATAGACTTGTACCACTGTGGTGCAGGTAGGTTTAGTATTGATTTTTGCTACAATAATCCGTTCACTATATTGCTCGTAATATTCCACCCGCTGTCCAAGTTCCCTGCTCAATATGAGGCCAACCCCTGCTTGGCCATTGTTTGATTTAGTGCTAATGACCCTATAGTCTCCTGACCAAAAGTCCTGTTCTTCCTGCCAGCGCATTTCACTAATCCCAACCAAATCCAACCTCAACCTATCCATTTCCCTTTCTAAGTTTTCTAACCTTCCACTTCCTAGCAGACTTCTAACATTCCACGCTCCGATCCGTTGAATGTCAGATTTCCTCTTTGTCACTTCTGTGATGTTAACCCCCTCTCGAGTAGTCCCCACCCGGAGATCCGAACGGGGGACTAGCTTACCTCCGGATTGAAATTTTACAAGGGAGGAGGCCATCATCACATGTAATTATGCATAGAGAGGTGCATATCCTCGGGAATAGCATACGGCTGTAGTTTCCCGTTGCTTTCAGCCGTGCAGCAGGACGCAGTGTAGCCATTATTTGGCTTATATTATCAATATCTTAACCGTCTATAAGACTAGTAAAGAATTGATTTATTCTGAAAGGCTGCTACTCCCTTTCAGAATAAGTAAAGAGCAATTCTACTAACAAAAATACTAACCTTCTACCGTACTAACAATTAAATACCAAAATTGTACTAACGAAAAAATACTAAAGTTCCACCAACAACAAATACTACCACTAAAACAGTCTGTCACCAGGCACACTCACATGCACCCTCACACATCACAGTCTACTGAAACAATGAACTATAACTAATAAACAATGCAACTGCTACCAGACACACTCACACACCACAGTCTAATAGAACAATGACATATCTAATAGACAAACTAACTACCTACTTACAACTAAAACTAACTACATACTTACTGTACTGTTATTTGAATTGACAATATTTACAAAATGCAATTTAGTTAGAAAATACTTACAAAATGTAATTTAGATTCAAAATAGTCACAAAATGCAATTGAGAATAAAAAATACTTACAAAATACCCAATCAAATGAAAGTCCAGCATTTGTACTATAAGTGTACTAAGTTTAATTCAAATCCCTGTGATGGTTCCATAGATATAGAATAATTTACGAAATGCATGCATTCCAGGGGCTGCGACAACGCGGTCATGTAGCCCCGTGTACTTTGGGTGTGTGTTGGATCTGTCTGATAACCGGTGTTAATTGTGATGGCTGTATTAGTGTGTGTATCTGTTTTTTAATTTAAGTACAGTCTGCAACTTGGAATTTTTCAAATAGTTCCTACTTTTGCCGCCACCGTCAACGACTACTAGGCCTAGCTCAGAACTTAGCTACTAGACGCCACCGTAGTCGGCTCTTGGCAACGAACGTAGAAACTTAAGACCGTTGTTTACATTCCTAACCTATCCAATTTAGCTTCACACAGGTGTAATTAGTGGAAAGTTCTTTAACATGCCATAAATCTATGACATGAGACCGCCGGCTTTACTTCCCCTACGAAGGAAGGCATACTGAGGGATTTTTAACGCTCTTAAAATATCCGACGGCTTCGGGCGGGTTTGAACCCGCTATCTTGGGCATAGAAGCTCAGCATGCTACCAACTACGCCACCGAAGCCGTCCGAATTTATTTGGTTCCAGTGTTCACCCCCACGTTTTCTGTTGGTATAATGTTTGGTTTCTAGGTTACCAACCATGGCCACCTATTGATGGAGCACCACAGAGAGTCTATTGTTTTGTGCCATAGAGATTCTTTGGGGTGGTCCAGCAGATGGTGACAGGTGGCTTTGACTATTTACAATGTTCCTATGGTGATGTCATGTTTTAATCCATCTTATGTTATGTTCTGAGAGATGGCAGTGAGATGGTTTGGATAAATAGATGTTATGGTCATGTGTATGCTGATGTAGAAAAAAGATGTTTTAAGGAAATGCACGAAGAAAAGAATGGAGCAGGAGAATACGAAGCTTTGTTGGGGTTATTGATGTGTAACATCTTTCCGATCGGTTGCTGGATAGTTTTGTGGGAGTGATTTTGAAAATTTGGGACGGAAGTGGATCGGAACGATCGAACTGGCAGTGGTGGATCGAACGGAAGTATAAGATGCACTGCCAACTCGATCGATCGATCCAGCTGGCACTGGTAAGAGAAACAATCAGCGCGCGGTGTCGAAAATTGATACCATGACGCACTCTCGGCCATGTGGAATGTATATGACATACTGGACGGAAAACGCTCGTGCGAACTCTGGTGTCCAGTGATTTAAACAAATGACATGGTACATGTTCGAAGTCTTCGTATCAGTATTTTTAAATGGTAAAATGCCTTAATATCAAACATTGTAAGTAGTCGGCATTGCATTGGCATAAGGCATTTTAAACTCAATGTCACTCAGGAACATTATCGAAACAAGCAAAATATAAATGAAACTTAATTCCGTAATGCAGTATTATTGGAACGTGGAAATAAGTCACCATCTTGTGCAGAATATTTGCGTAGTCGAAATAGCCGTGGGGTTATTGCGTATGACTGTGAATCTAGAGATCTTGGGTTCGAATCCTGTGCGGGGTAGATATTTTTGCTGCCCGATTATCATTTTAAACGATATTTATCATAGCAATATGACTACCGACAGTAGTGGCTACGCTGGCTAAAGCGCAGCATTAGGTCATGGGGCCAAGCTCTCTGCTGACTCGGTAGACGCGTGGGTTCGAGCCCCACCGTCGGCCGTCCTTGAAATGGTTTTCCGTGGTTTCCCATTTTCAACACCAGGCAAATGCTGGGACGGTACCTTCTGACAGGCCACGGCCGCTACCTTCCACATCCTTGCCCAGTTTCATTCACCATCATTCATTTCATCTCTCATTAACTCCTCTCATGAGGTTGGCGTCAGGAAGGGCATCCGGCCGTAAAAACCATCGCCACAAAGACTTCCGCCGCATCTCATCCCCGACCCCGTTGGAAAAACGGGAATAATAAGGGGTAGACATACATACAATCATATCAATATGACTCATTTTAACAGAATCTATATTAAATTACGAGTTGGTCTGTGAATCAAGAGGACTTGTTTATAAGGAATTTAAGGTTATGAGCGGTGTCGCGTCTATTAATCTACTTGATCCATATCGTATTCTTTATTTAGGCTAGTGCTGGTGGAAGCTACAAATCATCTAATAAAATGAGTTCCGTATTATAAGCTACAATATCTGTAAAACACTCCCTTTTACAATAGATTAATATTTGTGCCAATAATAGTATAAAATACCGGTGTATCAACAATTTCACGTGAGGTTTCTTCTATGTAAGATGTTACACATCATATGCGACTACTGTAAGGCTCGTATTTTTTTTTCTTTTCTCGTGAAGGTTGTTGTGGATACTGTGTGAGAGATGCAGGTAAAGGAAGCTTGCTTACATGTAGACAAACAAGTAATAAAAGTATTGTATTTCTTCGATAAATGTCCAAAGTTTTCCAACTTTTTTGACATACACATTTATTTGATTGACGGATAAAATTACATTTACTTGATAGATGTAATCTAGTTTCCCATCTCTCGTCAAGTACAGCTCATAGCGGTTTCCTGGGAACCTGACTGTTTTATTCACTAACGGTGCTAGCCTCTTCTTGGTAATCCCCTCACGGTCCGTGAGAATACTGTCTTGGCCTGGAACATCCCATGAAAGAATTTTACATGACATAGCTAACGTTTCATCTTCAACGGTAGAGAATAATACTTTTGACACAGTCCTTTGCGATTTGCAGCGTGGTAAGGTAATAACGTTCTCGCGGGATTAATCCTGGCGCACTCAGTTGGCATTTGAATTTGTTTAAATTACTGACACGTTATATAAGTCCTCATCAGGGAAAAATTTGGGCACCTCCGGCGTTTTTAAAAGCCATAGGACATTTAAAAATTAAAAAAGATCCCTCTCGCCGTGCCAGAAGGCGGAGGTAGATTTTACTGGAAAATATTTGGAATTCCATAAATTTGCAAATTGTTGTATAGCCTATCTACAGACTTTAGACATGCTTAGCATACCAGAAGCCCCATCCTCTTATAATTCCCAAATAATTTTGCTCATCCTTGGCGCAAGTGTTGATCATATCACAAATTCTTTCAGACAAAAGCTTCAGATATTGTTTTGAAACATAGTAGTGTAAAAGAAATACTATCTCTACTTAGTATAAAAATAAGTCCCCGATTCTTGGATATCACAGGTAATCTCAGAACAACAGGATGGATTTTGATGCGATTTTCACCATTCTGTAAACGATATCTCGAGGAAGATTTCTGTAGAAAATAATTTATTTATGATCAAAGGAAGCCAAGCAGTAACGATTTCAGTGAACGAGTCGAAAAGAAACCTGAAAAAAAGGCGTCCGTGCGCGTTTTACTATGAGTGTAATAATTGTTCAGCATGAAAAGTTCTACAAAAAAGTCCGGGAGAACATATCTCTATCTTCAATACATCGCCCACTAAGTGTATTTACGTTTTCCTTTCTTCCAACAATCTCCATTCAATTACTGAGGCGACAGTTTACGAGCTATCTAGGGGCGAGCCTATCACCCCAGTTACAGCCTAGCTAGTGGGCGAGCCCATTACCCCAGATACATCCAGCAGCAAACTGTCGAATTATGTTGAGTTAAGACTTCAGAGAAGAGTGGTTGTGTTTGGAGTTTCCCTGGAAGTGCCACTCAGCTTTTCTTCATTTCGCCTGTGAACGTTTCGTTCCGCAAAATACACAGTCAAGTTAAGATTGGACGGAAGGGGGATTTTTGTTTCATGCACCTCGCCATTCTTAAATTACGTCTGACAAAAATTCGTTGCACATGCATCTCCATGATATTATAATTAATAGTCAGTGAATTTAACCTATCATGCCCAGACCGAAAACGGATATAGGTTGTAGTTCATTGACATCGAAAAAAGGAGGTTATCATGTAATTCATTCATAACTGTTCCCGGGCGAAGCTGGGGCGGGTTGCTAGTATCACGGATAAATTGATTCATAGTCTTCATTCTTCATATTATCTCACAATCATATCGGTATCGTGTCCTTCAGTTTAATTTTTGTTCGTGTGCTGACTTACCTACTAATTCCAGCGGTAGATCGATAGTAAATAAATGAAAAACGAGCGGAACAAAGCACGCAAATTTTCGATTGGAATATAATTATCTACAGTATTCTGTCCGAAATTACCACATTTTGTCCTATTATTGTAAGTATTGATTGGACAATAACACGATCTAGTTGTGGGTAGCGTGATCGCTCCGCAGTTTAGATTCTACTCTCGAGTGGTTGGCACTGAAATACCTGTCAGCGTGGATAAGTTTTATATCAGAAACAGTAATTTTATGGGTTTAACAGCTATAGCTTTTATCCTTAAAGTGGACCTTTATAACGTGTCAGTAAACCTACGGATACGAGGTTGTCGCTTTTTTAACATACTTAAATGTCATCGGACTAGCCCAAGATCGAATTTGATAACCAGCGCCATTCAGCTCAACAGAGATCATCCCCTATTATTGTGGACTAATGGTGTCCTAATGCTGTGATTGTTGGATGAAATGTTACAGTCGTGTGATTCATAGAAGAGTGGTGAATAAATCACATACCGGTATTTTGTCCGTTACATGTACGTTTGAATACTTCAAATGTTTGGGATTTTGCAAGAAATTGTGACATTTCAGTGATAGTTTTCAATGTTGTAGCAATGTTCTGAACTAATAACGAAATAATATGTTCGCGTTGCACCCCCATGCCACTTTTATTAAACACCTTTTCTAAATTAATTACAGCAAAAGACAAATAACAATGTACAGAAATCTCGGATTCACTGCCTTCTAGATCATTACAGACTCAATAGAAACTGACTATCTAACTCCAAAATATTTACATCTGTTGAACATTCTTTCTTCATTGAGTTTTATACTTCATACAATGTGTTTAAAACTCAACATATCTAAAGAAGAAGACTATAAATTAATCAAATATTTTATTTTGAGTGTGGATTTCTGGGAATATGAGCTGTGCGCCAAGATCAGGAGAATGTGTGCTTCATCTTTTACATAATTTTATATAAGTCGTGATTTAAAAAATAGAATTGTGTAAGTCTAAGACAATTGCAGTAAGTTACTACATATTTTTTGGAAATATTAGACTTTCAATAATATATTGCAGCATTTGTTCCTTCATCGCCATCATTGAGTTTCGAGCTGTAACGAAAGATTGTTACTTAGAGGAGAAAAGAAATACAAAATTGAGATGATGGGATATATCACTTGTTTGGAATGAAATAATCCAGCATGGATTCCATTGGGTTCAACATTGGTCGACGGAGTTGCATTGTCCACTTGGTCGTAGCAGTTATCTTCTTGAATGAGTCTACGTGCCTTTTAGAGGATCTATCTGTTAAAAACAGTGGAAGAATATTTACCATAACTTGCTTGAAGAGTATTAGTGATCGGTTTTTATTCCAAGATATTCTGGTGATCTCTATAGGTCCATCTTTGGAAGTGTTTGGAGATGATCATTTATTCTTGCAGGCTTTGATACAGGAGCTCCATTCGGGGATAAGGCTACCAGTGACAATAACTTGCCTTAATGACGTATTTACTGGTTGTTCAGGACAGCGCAAATATTACAAAAATGTTCTATTGTTAGTCCACAACAATGTACATCAGTTCTCTCAGCTGACTGAGCGGCTACGACATTGTTTTGTTTGGGATGCATATACTCGCTTTGTAGTAACCATTTTGGATTCTGTGAATGAACAAGATGAACAGGAAACGGTGCGTCGTGTTTTGTCCGAATTGTGGAAAGGGCTTATAGTAAACTCTATAGTGATTGTCACGTCGGAGGCGGAGGAATTTTTAAATGGCACTGTTCATATTTACTCTTGGTTTCCTTACGATGCCACTGAGGACTGTGGACGGCACATGACTCGACCACTTCTGCTAGATAAATGGACAGCAAGAGATGGTGGATGTTTTGAGAATAACTCTGACCTCTTTCCAAATAAAATACCAGCAAAGTGGAATAATTGTCCAATAAGAGTGTCGACATTTGAAATGGAGTCTTATGTAGGCCAGGTGAAGATATCCAGTGATAATCATTCGAAACTTTACTATGATGACGGTATGGAGATTCAGCTGTTAAAAATTATTGCTGAAAAATCTGGTTTGCTGCTTGATTATCTTGAACCTCCACCGACACATCCCATGTTTCTGAAGTGGGGTGGAAGATTGAGTAATGGAACTTGGATAGGAATATTGGGAAATGTTGTGAACAATCGTGCCGATATTGCAGTTGGTGGTTTAATATTGGCAGCAGAAAAGATGGCTGTTCTGGATTTGACAGACGGTTACATGAGGAAATCGTTTTCATGGTACGTTCCTATTGCGAACGAAATGTCACATTGGAAAGTACTTTGGATCATATTTGATTTTGGCACGTGGTTTTTCTTGATGTGTTCCTGTGTTTTGCTGACTCTAGTTTTCTATTTGATTGGTATGAAGTATCAGTTAAATCACAGGATTATACCATACTTATTTTTACTTCTGGGACAACCACTCCACCGTTCTCCAGAAGCACCAATGCTACGTTTTCTTCTTGTGTTATGGATATATTGTTCTATGCTGTTAAATTTAGCATATCAATCCATACTTGTAGGACTCCTCACCCATCCAGGAAGGGAGCATCAGATCACAACTGTTGAAGAACTATTAGAATCTAACTTGAATTATGGAGGTGTTAACATATTTCAAAGTCTTTTCTTTAGTGGACAAGATCCGATTTCAAAGACAATATTTAAGAACTATGTCAAGTGTGGTGATATATCTGGCTGTATGCATCGAGCACTTGTCGACGAATATCATGCGTTCTATAGTCCGCCTATGGACGACACCACCGTTGAGAATCTTGTATATTTGCCTTCTGCTCGGAGGCGAAAGTTTGTACCTTTGACGAATGGTCGTACAAGCATTTCAAATGCTATGGTTCTTAGAAAATCCAGTCCTTACACAAAACGCTTTAATAAGATTATTGAAAGATGTTGGGAAGCAGGCTTGTTTTACCACTGGAACTCACAATTAACGATAAATACAACACTTCGTGCTGACAAAGAGAAAACTGTACAGGATCATGAGCATGCTGTGATCTTAACATTAAACCACGTACATGGAGTGTTTTCAGTGCTTTTACCAGGTTTTGTAGCCTCCTTTGTGGGTTTCATTGGTGAAATTGTGTATTTTCGGATAAATCGTCTCAAATAGTTCGCATTGAAATGAAAACCGAACATCCGTTTATCGGGGTGCACATAGATAATGACCCCGTAGATCATTATTGATTGTATTAAACAAGCGATTAGTTTACTGTCGCAATGTTGGTAACATTGCTAATTTAGATGGATGAGTCGCGGTTTATTTGCCTCTTTTTAAGTTATAGAGAGTGTGGATGTACAGGAGAATCGTTCTTTGTAATGCCTGAACTTTGTTTAATAATAAACTGTGAACTATGCTGCTATTTGTAACATTATGTTAACATAACCTCCAAATTTCACACCTCTCCCCCACCAACCTTCTTGCCAAGATAATCAGTAGGACTTGTTCCTTGTTTTGCATTGCTTATATCGCAGTGCTTTTTCAGGGGGAACGCATGGGTATGCGTACCCCCTTAAACGTATGAAAACTGATTAAGAAAATATATTGGTACATTTGCATATAGTCCGGCAAATAGGCTATAACTTCCGACTTGAAAGTTCATCGATCAGATGGCGACAACGCGCTGTTCATAACAGCTGGAGGAGATTTCGAGTAATCATCGATTTATATCGATATATCGAATCAGTTTATTTTGGTCGGCAACTCGGCACTCCGTTCTTATAGTGTTTGGAGGTGCGTTAGGTTGTTTGTTTGTGCGTGTGGTTAGTTTTGAAGGATGAAAAAAATAACGAACTATTTTTTATCCACCCGGGCATCGAAAAAGCTGAAAGTTAATGATTCGAACACAAACAATGACTTGATTTTGCAAATGGCCGCAAATTGGAAGATCGTGATGTTTTGTCGAATATGTATATTTGGGAACAATACCCTATTCCAGGGCAATTAATTTGCTTTCTGAGGTGCAATGAAACGAGAAGTGGTCATCAGAGCATTAATTTCATCCATAGCATGGGATTATGGGATGTAGATAGCATTCATCAGAAGCGCACTCTGATGTAATACAGTGAGTTTCTCTCACGACTCGGCCGGCCGGCACGCCCAGCTTATCTGCCTCCCGTTGACTCATCACTCCCCGCTCGGCACAGCATAGCACTTGGCTCACTTTATCCATGCATGACATGAGATACCAATTAAAATTTAGGAAGTAAGAATTAATAAACTAAGGGCGTACCTTGTGACAGGAGATGTTGGAAATGTTCTCCTCCTACATCCACACATTTCTGGCATCGTCTTAGGAAACTCCGATTCACACGCTTAAGTTCGTCTTCCGTAATTGAGGCTATTTCTCTCCGGATATATTCTGCGATTGCATTTACCTTTTCCTCGTTAAGTACACGGCTTTAACACTTCGCTTCTTATTGAGTAGAGAACCAGTTCCCCTCAATTTGTTTACGAGCTTCCGCACGGTCTCTCTATGTGGAGGACACAATCCTGGAAAAAGTGTTATGAAACGTTTAACGACTTCCCTGTAAGACTCTGTTTTCACATAATTATCGTACGTAAATACCCTTTCCTCTACCGTGTACACACGTGGAGGGATTATGAGAATTATACCCCAAAGTAACATTTCACAACTCGAGAATAGTTGGAGCGACAGATGAACACTAAATACCCGTTATAAGCATGGACCAGAACTGCGAAGTGCGCGCTGTGTAACAGGGAGTGTTCAGTCAACGGGAGGCTGGTAAGCTTGGTGCGCTGGCCGGCCGAGTCGTGAGAGAGACTCACTGTACAACCTTTGTCCGAAAAATTTGGTGAGTGACGTTATACTGCTCACGGTAGTAAACGTGCGCCACTTTTGAATCCCGCGCTGGAGAGGTCAAGGCATGTCTGAACAAGTTCCCGGGCGTTGGCGCTGTGCGTGTGCTTCTCGTGTGTAAACAGCTCATTTTTGACCGATTTGAAAGCGAAAATTTAGCAGAGAAAAGGTTTACTCTATGCAACCTGCCATGCACACCTGTCCGACGGGTGGCAGTGAGAAGGGTGAATGTTACGTGGAATGGAATGGTCCTGAAAACCATCATCACGGGCGACGAGACCTGGTGCCCCGAAGGCAAGCGTTAAAGTATGGAGAAGCGGGCTCCAGGGTCGCCAAAAAGCTCTGATGGGCCAGAGGTTTTCGGACATCCAACGTAATGTGACGACCCAACTGAAGGCTATCCCTAAAGAAGACTATTAGTTAATTATATTTATTGCAGCCGAATGGCCAAGATAAGGTTTACAAATCTACGAATCTAAGCAAAACCTATTTACATAAATAATAATCTCTTCTTACACCTTCCCACGTGGTATCTGTCACATTGTTCCCCACAGAGCTCGTACTGTCAGTCTTCACTTGGATTATGATATCGTTTAATTTTACAAACTTTATGATGGAATCCGTGTACTGCGTAACGTGTCATTAATGTCTTAATTCATAATTTGCCTTTATCAAGTCGTCCGTTAACATAGCGCCAGTTGAATAAAAATCATTCCAAATGTCGTTCTTTTTACTTCTTTGATTTTTAAGTGTGTGATCATAGGCGTGTGTATTTGGCTGATGCAATTGATCTCGAATACCCTCAATGAAAAATCTTTTTTCAGCAGCTCATCTATGTATAAAAATCAATGTTCCGGGATAGTTTGTCTGTCTGTCAGTCAGTCCCCTATGCGTTCATATGCCATTCATTCGATTGCGATGATATTTGGGTGAGTTGTTGTGTGCACTCCAGGGAGGATTTCTGGCTACAAATTACTTACAGATACTGTCATAAGTATTCGTACACTTGTAGGGAAATAGTTATTTACCTGGTGCACAGAATTGAGTGAAGGTAGAAATACAGGACCAATAACATGATAACTGCTGTGAATTCTTTTATTGTACTGGCTGCAGTTCTCGAAATATCACACAAACTATGTACAGAAAACAACAAATGAAATAAATATGACAAATTTCTGGTGTGTCAAAAGTATTCGTACACCTTCGTTACGGCAGCAAAAACATTTCTAGAATGTCTTTTAATATTTTGTTGGGTTTCCTTTCGCTTGAATAATAGCTTTCATGCGTCTTGGCATTGAGTCGACCAATTTTCTGGTGATCTCCACTGGAATAGAGGCCCACTCTTCTTGAAGCGCAATTTTTAATTCACTCCTGTTGGAAATTGGACGTTTTCTAATTCTTGAGTCAAGAATGCTCCACAGGTGTTCTATTGGGTTGGTGTCCGGTGATTGTGGAGGGGTGGGAAGCTGCTTTGGGGCATTGTAAAGTAGCCACATCTTGGTGTTATATGCCGTATGTTTGGGGTCATTGTCTTGCTGAAATAAGAAATCACCTTCCAGACTCATCCCAGCAGCGCAGGGCCCCAAGTTTTCCTTCAGAATGTCAATGTACATCCGATGGTCCATAATTCCGTCGATAATAAGTAAATTCCCAACCTCTGCTGCGCTCATGCACCCCTACACTAACACACTCCCACCTCCGTGTTTAACTGTCGGAAGCAAGCTGTCTGTTGTTCTTTCTCCACACCATTTGTCGTCCATTGGAACCAAATACATTAAATTTACTCTCGTCCGAGAAAATTACCTTCCTCCAAAACGCCAGACTTTTATCAACGTGCTGTTTTGCAAATGTCAAGCGCTTCTTCCTTATGGTCTCGGACACGAACAACTTTTTCCGCGCCACTCGTCCATGATACCCTGCTTCGTTAAAAACACGGCGGACAGTACTGTCTGATACTTGCACACCGTCATTTCGTAACTCTACTGCTACTTTAGGGGCACTTAGTTTTGGTGTTTTCTGAATTAATCTCACCATGTGTCGTCCTGTTCTTGTGGTAATCAAGTGTGGACGACCACTTCGTGGCATATTTTGCACTGTGTTTCTCTCACCAAATCTGTCTATGATGGACTGCACAGTAGATTTTGCTCTTCCGACAAGCTTGGATATCTCTCCTAATGTTTTTGTCTCATTATGGAGCTTTATTATTAACTTCCGCAACTCGGTACTAGTTTCTTTGCTTTTCCGACCCATTTTGACTGAGCAATCCCACAACTGACTACAGACACTCTGGGAAGGGGTTCTACTGCTCGACTAGTACGCACTGTGTGCATGTGACTCACTCCCTTCACGACAACTGTATCCCTACACGACCTTAGACGGACAATTCTCCGGGTGTATGAATACTTTTGACAGGCGTGGTACAGTATAGTTCCGTTGTTTTCATTGCTATTAATTACGCAGTTAATGTTATATTAAATGTTTAAATTAAAGGAATTAATTGCGATGGTATTAACACTTGTCGCTGTTTTTTTTTTCTGGAGGTAATCATGTACTTGGCTCGAAATAATAGAGTGCATTACATCGTACGTGTACGCGTACGAATACTTATGACAGTATCTGTACGTAACTCAAAAGGGTGAGGGACTTAACAGGAAGCCTTAAATCCCACAGTAGCCCAATTGCACAATCTGTATACTTATGACACCGCAATGCAAGGTGTGAGAATAGCTTGCTGATTCATCGCGAGGTGACATGAGGAGACTGTTAGCAGCCCGCCGTGTTATCTGGTATCGCTAGCTGTCTATTCCAATACAGTTCACTTTTTGGCCGGGGGTTCATTATTGTTATCATCTTCCTTTCTGTCTTTGATTGGCATTGCAACGCAGGTCATAAAGAAGACTATGCCAGGAGTTTCCAAGACTTGTACAGCCGTCCCCAGAAGTGCATAACCATCCACGGGGATACCTTCGAAGGACAGTAACTGCTGTTTCAGGTAAGCCAACAATCTGTTCGTAATGTACACCCTGGGCACAAAGTCCCGTTACCCCTATACATTTCAGGAAATACATTGATATTTTTAACATTTTATGTTTCAGATATAATCAATGGCTGATACTAGTGACTATAGCATTGAAGAACGCATTGTCACAAGCACTTGGGTTCATGAGAGACCAAGAACAGGGAAAACGTTGGAACAGGTGCGTACTGACTTTGAGCTGCGATTCGGACGACAACCTCCTCAAAAGACAACACTTTTACGTTGGGGAAAGAAACTGTTCGCTACAGGCAGCGTGAAGGACAAACCAAGAAGTGGTCCACCATCAACAAGAGAGGAACAATGCCGAGAAGTCGCGGAGTCAGTGGGAAGATCACCAATGAAGTCAACTCGTAAACGATCCGCGGAAATGGGTATACCCCGGTCAACTCTGCGCAAACACATGAAATATGACAAAGTTGCACCCATATCGACCAAGGAGTGTTCAAGAATTATCTGACAATGTTTTAATCGAAGGAAGGTAGCTTGTGACGCACTTTTGCAGGTGTTTGACACTATCCCTAAACGGGGTAAAGTGATTTTTAGCGATGAATGTGCCATATACCGAAGGTCCCGTTCACGTAACATCGTATTCTGGTCAAAGGAGAACCCTTTCTTTTACGAGGAGATTGAGAATAACCCTCCACATGTCATGATATGGGCTGGCATCGACAGCAGACAAATTTACGGTCCATATTTTTTTGATGGACCTATCAACCAACATGCATATCTTGCTATGCTAAGGGAGTGGTTCATTCCCCTTTTGGAAACCAGAGAGGTGAAGGATGAATGTTGGTTTCAGCAAGATGGAGCGCCTCCTCATTTCGCCGTTACGGTGCGAGAATATCTCAATGATGTGTTACCAGAACGCTGGATTGGGCTGCATTGCCAGCTCCACTTGACTGGCCGCCTCGAAGTCCTGACCTAACGATATGTGACAATTCACTCTGAGGTTTTATCAAGAATATTGTTGCAGAGCAACGTTATGACACCGTTGAAGACTTAAAAGAAGCTGTGAGGTCTGCTTTCAGACGGGTTACTCCAGCAATGCTGCGAAGAATGTCTCACCGAACGTGGCGACGCATTATTTTGTGTTCTGAAAACGATGGCTTGCAGACTGATGTTTTAGACATTTAAGCAGCAAAGGTATGTCCATTAAACAGGTTTAGGCATTAGAGATTGCAACGTGCATCAATAGGTTACGGCTGTGAGTTGTTTAGTCGCTTCGCCGGTTGCGTCACAGCTGGCCCAGGCTGTGCTCTGCCTCAGTGTATTGCGTGCGCCTTATGCAACAGGACTACTAGGACAAAGGGATGGTCCAGAATATTCGTGACCCAGCCAGTGATGGAAACCTCGAGAAGCCGTGAACCCTGGATGGGTCTAGAAGCATTTATTGAGTCACCGGCCTGCTATATAAGAGCGACCTGTCAAGCAGTGGGTGGGTGTTTTTCGAGCTAGTGCGAGCGTTTATCCCTGAGCGACAGAAGTGTGGTGACGTGACATGCGAAACCCAGTGAGATTCCTTCCGAGCCGCGGAGCAGTGTGAGGAGTGTGTACCTACCTAGGGCGACAGAGACATTGTGGTTAATTACGAAACGCATTGGGCAGTTCCCTAGCCAGTGGACAGGAAACAGTGAGTGACAGACTTAGTGCAGCTATTTCCAGCCATTGCACGGGACCATCTCATTAGCGAGAGGATTAACTGCAAGGCCGAGTGAAAGGGTGAGACGAGCTCCATACAGGAAGGAGCTTCTGTAAGACAGATAATTGTTTCTATCTGCTATTTGTGTGGTGTACCTTTCAGGCTTCCAATAAAGCTAACTTCTCTTTAAAGGAACAATTGTGTTTTGTGCTTTCACCCACCGTAACGTAAGTGCCACTAGGGGGTGGCACGTAACAATATGTATACTCCCAGTTAAGGAGGGGTAACGGGACTTTGTGCCCACCCTTAAACCCATTCACCGAACTTTTCAGACAGAGGTTGTATAAATAAATTCACAAACAAATGCAATTATACCTCATTTGAATAATATCAATCACGCTATTGGGAACAGAATTATGACAACGATACAAGATGATTCTCTAATTGAATCGGTCGAACCTGAAAAGCATGAAGTCAAAAATGGTAAGTTTTTAACGAATTATTATTCTGAAGTATTGACCCAAGGGTCTTGGAACTGAGTCAGCCTTCTGTTTAAGCCAGAAACCACTGCTACATGTAGTGCGATCAGCGGAGAAAAGCAGTCAATGATTCGCTGCCTTTCAGCGCCGTATTCCATACTTAATGTTGGCCGCACTGCAAGATTCCCGCGTGTTACAGTTGTAAATTGTAAATTACATTTGTACAGGGTTTAGGAGGTATTAATTTTACAAATCCACTTTTAAATACATTATTGTGTGGAATATTCATTCTGGGTGGTTTCATGCCGCACTAAACTGATCACGGAGTTAAACGGCATGAAGTCACGTTTCAAGAATTGATTAGAAAAGTATGTTAATAAAATTAAGATTGATATTCTTCTAAAATAAATGTAACCTGAACAGTTGATTCACAATATAGATGACTAATTTGGTGTGATTGTTAAGTTCTGTTCTGACAATGACGTTTAATCTGTGTCCTGAATAGTAGTGAAAACTGTCTTAAAACTTTTCAACTCCCGCCAATTCAACTATTGTCGAACAAGCCGCTAGTCATTTGTTTATGTGCAGGGCCAACACAATTGACACTAAAGCCACTTGATACGGTTGGCAATCATGAGCCTCCACGTGCTTTTGCTTTGTAAATATTTCCTTGAGTTCGTACCCAAACACAAAATAGCGGTCGCCATGTGCTCATTGGGGTGTATAAGGCCTTCCCCAACACATGTGTGCACCTGAAAGTTCCCCTAGCACATCGATGGCAGTATCGATACATAAGAGTGTTGCCACCTTTGGAATGTGTGATGTGGCGGCTGTTCGGTTTTCATTTGACTGCCCCTTAACTTATAAGGGCGGGCATCAATTCCGCTCGGGAATTCCAGTCAGGTAGCCAGGGTTACCTCGATTCCACTCGGTCCTCTAAGGGACCCAAAAATAAGTTCCTCAACTCCGCTCAGGCTTTGACAAGGGGTCGGCAAAGGGGTTATCCCCAATGACGTAAACAAATGTCATAATCCTCCTGCTCGCATACCAAGACCCGGGTCAAACACCTTCACCTTCTGCAGCGCATGAGCGAATTCTTGAATGCAGCTGATTTTTCCGTTCTACACTAGAAAACAGTATTTTCAGCACCCGCAGCTGATATCGAAAGTATTTTTTAGGCACAAATGATACACCTATTATTATCTAAATTTAATTTAAAAATGTCTGGCTAGCCAGAGGAGTGAGTCAGGCCTCGGCAGCCGGCACAGTTCATATCCTCGCCGCTAGATGGGGGCTTCATTCATTCCATTCCTGACCCCGTCGGAGACTGGAAGCAGGCTGTGGATTTTCATTTCAATGTCTGGCTAGGTTAAAAAACATGCAAACATTTAATTATGGACATGTTAAAAACAATGTAACTTATAAAATTTGTAGAAAAAAAAAAATAGAAAACTTGGCAGACTTATTTAAAAGAATATTATGATTAATTTTAAATCACTTGTATTTTCTGCCATTTAAGTTATAATGCGCCAAACATTTCATACCTGATTTAACGAATGAGCGGACTTGACATCAGAGCGGTTGACCAATGGCCCAAAAATGTCTTGCGAACACCACCACGCTGCAGAAGGTGTTTGACTCTGCCCTTGGTATGCCAGCAGGAGGGTTATGCCATTTGTTTACGTCATTGGGGATAACCCCTTTGCCGACCCCTTGTCAAAGCCTGAGCGGAGTTGAGGAACTTATTTTTGGGTCCCTTAGAGGACCGAGTGGAATTAAGGAAAATCGAGCGGAATTGATGTTCGACCACTTATAATTGCTACGACATCTGAGGACTTTGGCAAAATTCTCCCGATTTCACAGAAATGCCTTTCTGGAATCGGCTGGCGGTACTCAACAGACTAGTTAAAGGAAAGGAATTGTAGTAACAATGGAAGCTGCCTTCCCAGAATTACACAATCACTACCGTATGTCATTCTATGTAGCTAATTTAATAAAAGTGTAAAACTGGAGTTGGGCAAATCAGAGTTACAGTAAATTTCCGCTGGATTTGTTCAAAATAATTCTTAACAAGTAGTCCGTGACGGAACTATACAGCCTACTTTTGTTAAAATGTAGGATTCATGCCAATCTATATACAGACCAATCCTATAGAATAATGAAGAAATCGAGTTGGTAATACCAACATTTCTAAGTACTGCAGTTTGAAATACACCTGAAATAGAGTAGCCTAATTGAGTAGATTACTACAGGTGGCAGCCCTGGTGACTCTGAATATATTCTTAGTTCCACCTCCTAAGGTATAGAATGTACATTCAAAAATGTGGTTGAAGTCTAATGGTTAGTATGGACGTTACATGCTGTTTGATATTGGATTTATCAGTGCGCGTAAAATCATGTCGGGAACAATATCATGTATGTGGTGTTCAGATTAATCAGGAATGTTACGATCTATTATAATGCCAATTTTGGATAAAATCCATTTGTTAGTAGAGAAGTTACATGTATTCATGATGTTGAATTTTGGGCTTATGCCGTGTTTTATTATATTGCAATTCGACGCGTTTCGAAAGAAACCATGTCTTTCATCGTCAGGAATAATCTGGAATACGACAATGTTGCTAAGAGAAAGCAACGAAGAACATATAGAAGGTGCCCAAAGATGGACGCCATTATAGCCCCATGTTAGGGACAACGGAAAGCAGCAGTGGATTACTTTCTCAGGGTTCTGATAATAGGTAGCCAGGATTCACTGAGATTGTAGCCGGTGTCGCGGTTGAAATTATCTGGGTGTTTACGTATTTCAACCGCCTCCCTGATGATTCTGGGACGATATTGCTTTATACGGGCAAGAACATCCACCCCTTGGAACATGACATCATGGCCAGGTGTTAAAGCATGATCGGCAACAGCTGATTTATCAGGTTGAATGAGCCTGATACATCTATTATGTTCCTTAATGCGAGTGCATATTGTTCTCGAAGTCTGCCCGATGTAAACCTTGCCACAAGTACAGGGAACTCTGTAGATACCCGGTTGTTGCAATTTAGGCAAACTGTCCTTAGTTGGTCGCAGGAGTTGCCTAATCTTAACAGAAGTTCCAAATACAGTCCGTATGTTGTATCGACGTAGGATTTTAGCAATACGATCCGTTGTGTTATGTATGTACGGAAGGTAAGCAGTTCCTCTTACATCTCTTTTCTCAACTGACGTCCTATTATTATTTGTTGGTTTCAGAACCGTAGAAATCAAAGCCTTGCTATAACCGTTGCTCTCAAAGGTGGTTCGCAGGGTGTTAATTTCTTCTTGTAAAGAAGACACTTCACAAATCCTCCTAGCCCTGGTAGTTAGAGTTGTAAGGATACCATGTTTCTGGGCAGGGTGATGGTGAGAACTTGCGTGGAGATATCTATTGGTGTGTGTTGGCTTACGAAAAACGCTGTGTCCTAAAGATCCATCCTCTTTCTTGGTGACGAGAACATCTAAAAAAGGTATTTTGCCGTCAGATTCCTTTTCCATGGTGAAACAAATAGAAGGGTGCTGGAGATTAAGGTGATCCAGGAAATGGCTAAGATTTTCCTCACCTTCCGTCCAAACAACGAACGTGTCATCCACATAACGCCACCAAATCTTCGGTTTGAAAGGAGCCGACGACAAAGCTTTCTCTTCAAAGTTCTCCATGAAGAAATTAGCCACAACAGGAGAGAGAGGACTACCCATGGCCACACCATCAGTCTGCTCATAAAAATTCCCATTCCATAGAAAGTAGGAGGAGGTCATGCAGTGATAAAAAAAAGTCTTGTGATGTCTTCAGGAAAAAAGCCATTAATGAGAGACATAACACCATCAATAGGTACTCTCGTAAACAGAGACACCACGTCGAGACTCACTAGAATATCACCCGGCTGAAGTGTTATAGCTTTTAACTTTTCCACGAAGTGTGTGGAATCCTTAATGTACGAAGGCGTGTTACCCAGAAGTGGCTGAAGTAGTCTTCCTAAGTATTTGGAAAGGGCATATGTAGGAGAACCAATCGTACTAACAATAGGTCTAAGAGGAACATCTTCCTTATGTATTTTAGGAAGACCATAGAGTCTCGGAGGAATAGCATCCCCTGGAAGGAGAGTCTTCGCTGCATCCGCTGGAATAGATGATTGCTTGATCAATTTGACGGTGACATTTGAGTAGCGAGTAGTAGGATCACGACTATTAATCCTATATACAGGATCTGATAACAAAGACGAGATCTTGGAATCATAATCAACCTTATCCAATACCACTGTCGCGTTACCCTTGTCAGCGGGGAGAACGATAATATCAGAATTGTCCCTTAGATCTTTAAGTGCCCGGCTTTCGCCTTGTTTTAAGTTGGTGTTAGGTGGCTTAGCTGTCTTGAGAACTCGGGAACATTCTTGTCTGGCTTCCTCGGCCTCTTCAGGTGTGAGGTGATGTACTGAGGATTCTACGGATGTAATAAGTTCTTCAATAGGAATTCTTCTAGGCGCTACAGCAAAATTGAGACCTTTAGCGAGAACTGCCTGTTGGGTATCACTTAGGGGCTTGCTGGACAAATTTACGACAACCTTGTTAGCATCAAGTCTAATGGCTTGAGATTTCTGCAACTGACATAACCTATCATATTTGGAAATATGTCTGTCCCTCACCTGATCTAGAACGCTGTTAGCTTGAACTGAAGAAATACGATCAAAGATATTCCATAATTCCTCACTTACGAAGTTTGAGAGGCGTAGATGTAGCTGTAGTAACTCCCTCGAAATAAAATCCAACTGCTTACGAGTATGCTGTAACCTCTCTATCAATAACGCCTTGCTTGCACGACGATAGATTCTCGTTGCCTTATGTGTTCTGAAGGAATGCTTCAACATAACAAAATTCGGTAGAATATCATGATCCCGGCATCTTAGGAGAAAAGCGAGTGAAGAGATTAGACACACCTTCTTGCGTCGTAACCTACTGAATCTAGACATCAGTCGGAAAATATCCTCCCCATAGAGGTTTCTAATATTGTCATTTAGACTTTCACGGCCCGTGTTATTATTCATGATGTTGAATTTTGGGCTTATGCCGTGTTTTATTATATTGCAATTCGACGCGTTTCGAAAGAAACCATGTCTTTCATCGTCAGGAATAATCTGGAATACGACAATGTTGCTAAGAGAAAGCAACGAAGAACATATAGAAGGTGCCCAAAGATGGACGCCATTATAGCCCCATGTTAGGGACAACGGAAAGCAGCAGTGGATTACTTTCTCAGGGTTCTGATAATAGGTAGCCAGGATTCACTGAGATTGTAGCCGGTGTCGCGGTTGAAATTATCTGGGTGTTTACGTATTTCAACCGCCTCCCTGATGATTCTGGGACGATATTGCTTTATACGGGCAAGAACATCCACCCCTTGGAACATGACATCATGGCCAGGTGTTAAAGCATGATCGGCAACAGCTGATTTATCAGGTTGAATGAGCCTGATACATCTATTATGTTCCTTAATGCGAGTGCATATTGTTCTCGAAGTCTGCCCGATGTAAACCTTGCCACAAGTACAGGGAACTCTGTAGATACCCGGTTGTTGCAATTTAGGCAAACTGTCCTTAGTTGGTCGCAGGAGTTGCCTAATCTTAACAGAAGTTCCAAATACAGTCCGTATGTTGTATCGACGTAGGATTTTAGCAATACGATCCGTTGTGTTATGTATGTACGGAAGGTAAGCAGTTCCTCTTACATCTCTTTTCTCAACTGACGTCCTATTATTATTTGTTGGTTTCAGAACCGTAGAAATCAAAGCCTTGCTATAACCGTTGCTCTCAAAGGTGGTTCGCAGGGTGTTAATTTCTTCTTGTAAAGAAGACACTTCACAAATCCTCCTAGCCCTGGTAGTTAGAGTTGTAAGGATACCATGTTTCTGGGCAGGGTGATGGTGAGAACTTGCGTGGAGATATCTATTGGTGTGTGTTGGCTTACGAAAAACGCTGTGTCCTAAAGATCCATCCTCTTTCTTGGTGACGAGAACATCTAAAAAAGGTATTTTGCCGTCAGATTCCTTTTCCATGGTGAAACAAATAGAAGGGTGCTGGAGATTAAGGTGATCCAGGAAATGGCTAAGATTTTCCTCACCTTCCGTCCAAACAACGAACGTGTCATCCACATAACGCCACCAAATCTTCGGTTTGAAAGGAGCCGACGACAAAGCTTTCTCTTCAAAGTTCTCCATGAAGAAATTAGCCACAACAGGAGAGAGAGGACTACCCATGGCCACACTATCAGTCTGCTCATAAAAATTCCCATTCCATAGAAAGTAGGAGGAGGTCATGCAGTGATAAAAAAGTCTTGTGATGTCTTCAGGAAAAAAGCCATTAATGAGAGACATAACACCATCAATAGGTACTCTCGTAAACAGAGACACCACGTCGAGACTCACTAGAATATCACCCGGCTGAAGTGTTATAGCTTTTAACTTTTCCACGAAGTGTGTGGAATCCTTAATGTACGAAGGCGTGTTACCCAGAAGTGGCTGAAGTAGTCTTCCTAAGTATTTGGAAAGGGCATATGTAGGAGAACCAATCGTACTAACAATAGGTCTAAGAGGAACATCTTCCTTATGTATTTTAGGAAGACCATAGAGTCTCGGAGGAATAGCATCCCCTGGAAGGAGAGTCTTCGCTGCATCCGCTGGAATAGATGATTGCTTGATCAATTTGACGGTGACATTTGAGTAGCGAGTAGTAGGATCACGACTATTAATCCTATATACAGGATCTGATAACAAAGACGAGATCTTGGAATCATAATCAACCTTATCCAATACCACTGTCGCGTTACCCTTGTCAGCGGGGAGAACGATAATATCAGAATTGTCCCTTAGATCTTTAAGTGCCCGGCTTTCGCCTTGTTTTAAGTTGGTGTTAGGTGGCTTAGCTGTCTTGAGAACTCGGGAACATTCTTGTCTGGCTTCCTCGGCCTCTTCAGGTGTGAGGTGATGTACTGAGGATTCTACGGATGTAATAAGTTCTTCAATAGGAATTCTTCTAGGCGCTACAGCAAAATTGAGACCTTTAGCGAGAACTGCCTGTTGGGTATCACTTAGGGGCTTGCTGGACAAATTTACGACAACCTTGTTAGCATCAAGTCTAATGGCTTGAGATTTCTGCAACTGACATAACCTATCATATTTGGAAATATGTCTGTCCCTCACCTGATCTAGAACGCTGTTAGCTTGCACTGAAGAAATACGATCAAAGATATTCCATAATTCCTCACTTACGAAGTTTGAGAGGCGTAGATGTAGCTGTAGTAACTCCCTCGAAATAAAATCCAACTGCTTACGAGTATGCTGTAACCTCTCTATCAATAACGCCTTGCTTGCACGACGATATATTCTCGTTGCCTTATGTGTTCTGAAGGAATGCTTCAACATAACAAAATTCGGTAGAATATCATGATCCCGGCATCTTAGGAGAAAAGCGAGTGAAGAGATTAGACACACCTTCTTGCGTCGTAACCTACTGAATCTAGACATCAGTCGGAAAATATCCTCCCCATAGAGGTTTCTAATATTGTCATTTAGACTTTCACGGCCCGTGTTATTATTCATGATGTTGAATTTTGGGCTTATGCCGTGTTTTATTATATTGCAATTCGACGCGTTTCGAAAGAAACCATGTCTTTCATCGTCAGGAATAATCTGGAATACGACAATGTTGCTAAGAGAAAGCAACGAAGAACATATAGAAGGTGCCCAAAGATGGACGCCATTATAGCCCCATGTTAGGGACAACGGAAAGCAGCAGTGGATTACTTTCTCAGGGTTCTGATAATAGGTAGCCAGGATTCACTGAGATTGTAGCCGGTGTCGCGGTTGAAATTATCTGGGTGTTTACGTATTTCAACCGCCTCCCTGATGATTCTGGGACGATATTGCTTTATACGGGCAAGAACATCCACCCCTTGGAACATGACATCATGGCCAGGTGTTAAAGCATGATCGGCAACAGCTGATTTATCAGGTTGAATGAGCCTGATACATCTATTATGTTCCTTAATGCGAGTGCATATTGTTCTCGAAGTCTGCCCGATGTAAACCTTGCCACAAGTACAGGGAACTCTGTAGATACCCGGTTGTTGCAATTTAGGCAAACTGTCCTTAGTTGGTCGCAGGAGTTGCCTAATCTTAACAGAAGTTCCAAATACAGTCCGTATGTTGTATCGACGTAGGATTTTAGCAATACGATCCGTTGTGTTATGTATGTACGGAAGGTAAGCAGTTCCTCTTACATCTCTTTTCTCAACTGACGTCCTATTATTATTTGTTGGTTTCAGAACCGTAGAAATCAAAGCCTTGCTATAACCGTTGCTCTCAAAGGTGGTTCGCAGGGTGTTAATTTCTTCTTGTAAAGAAGACACTTCACAAATCCTCCTAGCCCTGGTAGTTAGAGTTGTAAGGATACCATGTTTCTGGGCAGGGTGATGGTGAGAACTTGCGTGGAGATATCTATTGGTGTGTGTTGGCTTACGAAAAACGCTGTGTCCTAAAGATCCATCCTCTTTCTTGGTGACGAGAACATCTAAAAAAGGTATTTTGCCGTCAGATTCCTTTTCCATGGTGAAACAAATAGAAGGGTGCTGGAGATTAAGGTGATCCAGGAAATGGCTAAGATTTTCCTCACCTTCCGTCCAAACAACGAACGTGTCATCCACATAACGCCACCAAATCTTCGGTTTGAAAGGAGCCGACGACAAAGCTTTCTCTTCAAAGTTCTCCATGAAGAAATTAGCCACAACAGGAGAGAGAGGACTACCCATGGCCACACCATCAGTCTGCTCATAAAAATTCCCATTCCATAGAAAGTAGGAGGAGGTCATGCAGTGATAAAAAAGTCTTGTGATGTCTTCAGGAAAAAAGCCATTAATGAGAGACATAACACCATCAATAGGTACTCTCGTAAACAGAGACACCACGTCGAGACTCACTAGAATATCACCCGGCTGAAGTGTTATAGCTTTTAACTTTTCCACGAAGTGTGTGGAATCCTTAATGTACGAAGGCGTGTTACCCAGAAGTGGCTGAAGTAGTCTTCCTAAGTATTTGGAAAGGGCATATGTAGGAGAACCAATCGTACTAACAATAGGTCTAAGAGGAACATCTTCCTTATGTATTTTAGGAAGACCATAGAGTCTCGGAGGAATAGCATCCCCTGGAAGGAGAGTCTTCGCTGCATCCGCTGGAATAGATGATTGCTTGATCAATTTGACGGTGACATTTGAGTAGCGAGTAGTAGGATCACGACTATTAATCCTATATACAGGATCTGATAACAAAGACGAGATCTTGGAATCATAATCAACCTTATCCAATACCACTGTCGCGTTACCCTTGTCAGCGGGGAGAACGATAATATCAGAATTGTCCCTTAGATCTTTAAGTGCCCGGCTTTCGCCTTGTTTTAAGTTGGTGTTAGGTGGCTTAGCTGTCTTGAGAACTCGGGAACATTCTTGTCTGGCTTCCTCGGCCTCTTCAGGTGTGAGGTGATGTACTGAGGATTCTACGGATGTAATAAGTTCTTCAATAGGAATTCTTCTAGGCGCTACAGCAAAATTGAGACCTTTAGCGAGAACTGCCTGTTGGGTATCACTTAGGGGCTTGCTGGACAAATTTACAACCTAAGGTTATTACATCCGTAGAATCCTCAGTACATCACCTCACACCTGAAGAGGCCGAGGAAGCCAGACAAGAATGTTCCCGAGTTCTCAAGACAGCTAAGCCACCTAACACCAACTTAAAACAAGGCGAAAGCCGGGCACTTAAAGATCTAAGGGACAATTCTGATATTATCGTTCTCCCCGCTGACAAGGGTAACGCGACAGTGGTATTGGATAAGGTTGATTATGATTCCAAGATCTCGTCTTTGTTATCAGATCCTGTATATAGGATTAATAGTCGTGATCCTACTACTCGCTACTCAAATGTCACCGTCAAATTGATCAAGCAATCATCTATTCCAGCGGATGCAGCGAAGACTCTCCTTCCAGGGGATGCTATTCCTCCGAGACTCTATGGTCTTCCTAAAATACATAAGGAAGATGTTCCTCTTAGACCTATTGTTAGTACGATTGGTTCTCCTACATATGCCCTTTCCAAATACTTAGGAAGACTACTTCAGCCACTTCTGGGTAACACGCCTTCGTACATTAAGGATTCCACACACTTCGTGGAAAAGTTAAAAGCTATAACACTTCAGCCGGGTGATATTCTAGTGAGTCTCGACGTGGTGTCTCTGTTTACGAGAGTACCTATTGATGGTGTTATGTCTCTCATTAATGGCTTTTTTCCTGAAGACATCACAAGACTTTTTTTATCACTGCATGACCTCCTCCTACTTTCTATGGAATGGGAATTTTTATGAGCAGACTGATGGTGTGGCCATGGGTAGTCCTCTCTCTCCTGTTGTGGCTAATTTCTTCATGGAGAACTTTGAAGAGAAAGCTTTGTCGTCGGCTCCTTTCAAACCGAAGATTTGGTGGCGTTATGTGGATGACACGTTCGTTGTTTGGACGGAAGGTGAGGAAAATCTTAGCCATTTCCTGGATCACCTTAATCTCCAGCACCCTTCTATTTGTTTCACCATGGAAAAGGAATCTGACGGCAAAATACCTTTTTTAGATGTTCTCGTCACCAAGAAAGAGGATGGATCTTTAGGACACAGCGTTTTTCGTAAGCCAACACACACCAATAGATATCTCCACGCAAGTTCTCACCATCACCCTGCCCAGAAACATGGTATCCTTACAACTCTAACTACCAGGGCTAGGAGGATTTGTGAAGTGTCTTCTTTACAAGAAGAAATTAACACCCTGCGAACCACCTTTGAGAGCAACGGTTATAGCAAGGCTTTGATTTCTACGGTTCTGAAACCAACAAATAATAATAGGACGTCAGTTGAGAAAAGAGATGTAAGAGGAACTGCTTACCTTCCGTACATACATAACACAACGGATCGTATTGCTAAAATCCTACGTCGATACAACATACGGACTGTATTTGGAACTTCTGTTAAGATTAGGCAACTCCTGCGACCAACTAAGGACAGTTTGCCTAAATTGCAACAACCGGGTATCTACAGAGTTCCCTGTACTTGTGGCAAGGTTTACATCGGGCAGACTTCGAGAACAATATGCACTCGCATTAAGGAACATAATAGATGTATCAGGCTCATTCAACCTGATAAATCAGCTGTTGCCGATCATGCTTTAACACCTGGCCATGATGTCATGTTCCAAGGGGTGGATGTTCTTGCCCGTATAAAGCAATATCGTCCCAGAATCATCAGGGAGGCGGTTGAAATACGTAAACACCCAGATAATTTCAACCGCGACACCGGCTACAATCTCAGTGAATCCTGGCTACCTATTATCAGAACCCTGAGAAAGTAATCCACTGCTGCTTTCCGTTGTCCCTAACATGGGGCTATAATGGCGTCCATCTTTGGGCACCTTCTATATGTTCTTCGTTGCTTTCTCTTAGCAACATTGTCGTATTCCAGATTATTCCTGACGATGAAAGACATGGTTTCTTTCGAAACGCGTCGAATTGCAATATAATAAAACACGGCATAAGCCCAAAATTCAACATCATGAATAATAACACGGGCCGTGAAAGTCTAAATGACAATATAAGTTACATGTAATTAAAATTTGAAGCTATCAGAAAGCTTAGAATCATGTTGGCAGCAATGAGGTATATTAATTGCTCCATATTAATCTAGAATGTCAGGTACTATACGTGTGCAACGTTTAGAGCTAATGCCTGGCATACTTTCTGATATATTGATATTGCCGATAACCTCGATGTTAGGCCCCTTAAAACAACAATTATCATCATCATCGATATATTGATATTACGAAAACAAATAGAGAGAGCATTTATTAACATTTGGCAGCCCTGCTAGTTCCTACGAATACGCATAGTCATAACTGTTATGATACACAAAGCACATACGAAATTTGGCTGAAATCCATCTGTTGGTATGGAAGTTATGTGCATTTAAAGACTGGGCCTATCGGCAGGCTTAGAATCATGTTGGCAACACTGGCATGTATGGACTTCTGAAAGTTAATCTGGAATGTTATTATCTAAATGCGTGTCAATTTTGGAATAGTTCGCATGCGTAACTTCTGCGATATCCAACATAGAGCTCAAATTTCAATTGCGATTTTTCAGCAGTTGGTAGCACTGACGTCAATTTCAAATATGGCCGTGTGATATTCAGGTATAGATCTTAACCAGGGCCGTATTTCTAAGAGTATGCTGCAGCCTAGAGCAGCATATGTTCAGGGGCGGCAGTTTGGTAAATTATTCAAAAGTTAAAATGAAGTATTTCAGACGTTAATAATATTTTCCGAACGAATTTAAGAATACAAGTTACTTAAAAATATGTTTTAGTCGTTCTACAGTTTTTCCTGCCTAAGCAGAGTTAAGAATCTGCGAACTAGTAGGCTTATTTCCATAATGCGGTTAAACTCGCTTTCAGTACCTTGTATTGAGGCAAATACAACAAAAGTACTTTCATATGTGGACATTATTAACTAATCTCGTAAGAAAGCTACGTAAATTTGAACATCAAGATTACATGGGGTGAGTTGTTTTAGATAAATTTGTATATTTTTCAACAAATAAACTAGTAACTAACTACATTTTGTATAATTTTATTTCACCGAGTAGGACAACTTAATTCAAATTGAACACAGTTCTCCAATTACTCAAAAGATAGTCATCATTAGGGCCCGGATGTGGATGCCGTAAGAAGATTAGAAAATGCACTTAAAACTTTCAAAAATGACTGTAATAAATGACCTAAAAATTCGAATAATGCATTATAAAATGGAGAAAATGATCTTATGATAATAAACTTGCCAATATTTCTAAAATGAAATTTTAAGCTCAAACTGAAAAGTCAATCAAAATAGATTTCTAGCACTTAACAAAAGGTTTATGAGCTCTTTAGTCTGAGTTGCACTGCACTACGAATGTCATTCTCATGTTGTCAAATGTAAATGATTTGCGGTTATCACTGCTAAATCCTCCTCAATCCCATCCATGCAGTAGTTTTCACCAGAAAGAATGTCTGAGATTTTGCAGAATGTTTTATACCCGGTTGTTTAGTCCAGCACTTTTTTCAGTTTTGATACAATACCCGCAGCAATTTCGCCACGGTTGTTGCTAAGACTAGTTTCCACCCGGTTGATTAAGGAAATGGAATCAATATTTCAATATTTTAAATTATCTTCTATCAGCTACTAGCTTCTTCTTCACTCTGAGGCACGTAACTCCCTCATATAAAGTTGTGACATGACTGAATTGAAGAAAAAAAAATGACCCCAAAAGGCCGATTTCTCTAAAATAATACCAAAAAAATCTACCAAACTTAAAAAAATTCTCTTAAAATGGAAAAATAGGAAAAAATGCAAAAAGATGCAAAATAATGTGACATATTGGATGACGGGATGGCCCGTCCGGAGTTTCTATGTACTTCAGCATTATTTTAGACAGCTCAGTAAAAAGATGACATGCCATCAACATCCGGGCCCTACTCATTAGCATTAAAATATAAAAGTATGTGTAGAATAGTGATCCCTGATCTAAAAGATCAAATTAATGAATTAAGTTCGAAACCCACTCCATTTTTTAACGAATCTTAACTAATTTCATTACCGTATATAATGTATTATGTAGCCTAAACCATTAAAGATGTAGTTTTACCTAAACTAAATGAACTTGATTTTAAAAAAGATGAGCACGCTAACGAACTCTGTCCTTTTGTTGTATAAAACAAATGTATTAAGTAAATATGAAGTTTAGAGAGGGCGGCAAATTAAATTTAGTCTATAGGCGACATACTCTTAAATCCGGCCCTGATCTTAACTCTTGGTTTTGATAGCTGCAGCCGTTGTTGAATTTAACTTTCGATGCAGTCTGTATGTTGACCGAGCCTTCAGCACGCAGGCAGGCAGACTCTGGCAGGGGTCAAGCAAACTTCACCTCTACTCCAATGAAATAGTGCTTGTAGAAAGTTGTTATGGCGCATCACTTACGCACCTTCAATATTGTGTAACTTCCTGAACTTGAGTTAGTGGACACACATGACCTGCTGCTTCCTTCCTCATTTCATTCAAAACTTGAATATGAAAAGGTTCACTTTCAATAGAGTTTCCAGGTTTCAAAATTAATATTTTAAAAAGATGGTACATTGGCTTCCACGGCCAGTGAATTAAAACTCAGCAATTCTTCTAGGTTCGTGCCGTGTCTTGTGTGGGGTTTCGCCTAGGACACCAAGCTGGCTCATCGGCGGGCTCTGAAGAATTGCTGAGTTTTAATTCACTAGCCGTGAAAGCCAATGTACCATCTTTTTGGAAGCCTTCATAGTGAGGTTAAGGCTGCTTGAGCTTTTAGTTCTCGCAGTCAAGTGGTGCAGTTGCACCTAATATAAAGGGAGGTGGCGCGCAGTTCGTCACTCCAGTGAGGGTCCGGGCGGGGACACCAAGAGCTCGCCCATGAGCCAGCTTGGTGTCCTAGGCGAAACCCCACACAAGACACGGCACAAACCTAGAAGAATTGCTGAGTTTTAATTTACCGGCCGTGAAAGCCAATATACCATCTTTTTGGAAGCCTTCATAGTGAGGTTAAGGCTGCTTGAGCTTTTAGTTCTCGCAGTCAAGTGGTGCAGTTGCACCTAATATAAAGGGAGGTGGCGCGCAGTTCGTCACTCCAGTGAGGGTCCGGGCGGGGACACCAAGAGCTCGCCCATGAGCCAGCTTGGTGTCCTAGCCGAAACCCCACACAAGACACGGCACAAACCTAGAAGAATTGCTGAGTTTTAATTTACCGGCCGTGAAAGCCAATATACCATCTTTTTGGAAGCCTTCATAGTGAGGTTAAGGCTGCTTGAGCTTTTAGTTCTCGCAGTCAAGTGGTGCAGTTGCACCTAATATAAAGGGAGGTGGCGCGCAGTTCGTCACTCCAGTGAGGGTCCGGGCGGGGACACCAAGAGCTCGCCGATGAGCCAGCTTGGTGTCCTAGGCGAAACCCCACACAAGACACGGCACAAACCTAGAAGAATTGCTGAGTTTTAATTTACCGGCCGTGAAAGCCAATATACCATCTTTTTGGAAGCCTTCATAGGGAGGTTATGGTTGCTTGAGCTTTCAGTTCTCGCAGTCAAGTGGTGCAGTTGCACCAAATATAAAGGGAGGTAGCACGCAGTTCGCTACTCCAGTGGGGGTCCGAGTGGGGACACCAAGAGCTCGCCGATGAGCCAGCTTGGTGTCCTAGGCGAAACCCCACACAAGACACAGCACAAACCTAGAAGAATTGCTGAGTTTTAATTTTAACTTTCAGTCGGTCAGCACAATATAATTCCAATTATTGGAAAACATAACCTGAAATAAATTACATGTGTTTAATATATATAATTGTTACGGACCATTGAAGAAGGAGAAGGAATAAGAAGGAAGATCAAGGTAGAAGAAGGAGAAGGAAGATGAAGGAGGAGGTTGATAATAATAATAATAATAATAATAATAATATCGCATGACCTCAGTGCCGAGTGCAAGCTTTGTTAATTTTACACCCAGAGGGCAGCTTGCATGTCGAATTTCGTTGTTCCTTGAATCAATATGAAAGTCAAGGAGGTTAGATATCTAAGCTCCTTGAACATCATAGCGCTTTCTAGTAGAGAAATGAGGAACTTTTTGTTGGCGGAAACTCCCGAGATTAATTTTGCCACTATGAACACGGCCTACTGAATTCAAATGGGTTCTTTGACATGCCAACATCGTATGACATGCGTGCCGTGTTTTTGCCGCCTTTCAAAAATCACTTACCACGGCCAGGAGCGAATCTGCAATCTTGGGGTTAGTAGACCGACACGCTATCCACTAACCCACCGTGGCAAGCTAAGGAGCTTGATGAAGAATAAGGAGAAAGAATAAGAAGAAGAAGGAATAAGAAGGAAGATGAAGGAGAAGGGAGATAATGAAGAATGAGGAAGAGCTCTACAAAACACTACCAAATCTACAATGACACCTAAAGACAGTCTCTACCCACCAAAAGAAGGGCACTTAATTAATACTGATAACTAGGGCTCGGATCGATATGCTCGATAAAATCTCCAGATATGCTCGAAAACCATGTGTTTTATGCTCGATTGATATGCTCGAAAATAAACATTATATGCGGTTAAATATGCAGAAAATGCTCGAAAAAAAACGTTAAAAACTATAGAAAGGAAAGTGAAACGAAAAAACCAATAACATAACTTTATATACGAGCTATATTTTCTAATTGTATGTATGATACACTGCAATATACTCGCATTCAAGTTTCTCAAGTATATAAAAGAGAAGTTTTCTTAGGCTATAAAAGTTAGAGTTTAAAAGTTCATTTACAAAATGTTCAGAATTAGGCGAGTCAGTGAAGTAGATCTCCATTGGTCTGTACAACAAGAATATTTTCTATGTTTTCAGTTTTGAATGAGTTTCTTAAATCAGTCAATAAAAGTTTCAATGACGAGAACGACCTCACTAAAGGTTAAAAGCCTGCGGTTCTATTATTCGCACCAGATAGGCTTTTCAATAATTATTTCTGTTTTCAAACCTTAAGGCTGGTCAGTGCTCGAATTCGGGGGGGGAATTCGAAGAAAAACAAACTATTTAGACGAAAACCACAAGAATATGCATTTATATGCTCGATAAATTTCAATTCTGTTGGTCCCAGAGTGGCGAAAATACCACCGAAAGGCTTCTTTAAAAGTGTACTATTCAGGAAAAAAATATGCAAATATGCTCGAATCCGAGCCCTGCTGATAAGGCATTAATCACCGAAAAAAGAGCTAATGTATTTTTTTTTAGCGTGTGGCTTTTAGTGCCGGGAGTGTCCGAGGACATGTTCGGCTCGCCAGTTTTGTAGCTGCTTCGAGACGGACACCCAATGGGTGAGCTACAAGTACCGTTGGGGAGGAATGTTGGATGGGAGGGTCGAGGAGTTGGAAGGTAGCGGCTGTGGCCTATAGTTAGGAACCAACCCCGGCATTTGCCTGGAAGGAAGATGGGAAACCACAGAAGACCATCTTCAAGGTTGCCGGCGGGGGGATTCGAACCTCCTCGCCTCCCGGATGTGAGCGACTGCCAACAGTCATGCCGCAACGACCTCGGCTAACTCACCCGGTAGAGCTAATGTATTTTAATATTTCAAAAACTTAGAAATGACTTTACAAATGAAAGGAAGGAAGCTTGTAGTTTAACGTGACCGTTAATCTGTAGATCATAAGCCACGGGACCTCCTTTTTACGTGGAATCCGAACCACAGGACATGGCATTTCACTTCGAAAATCTCACATGCATTGACCGGGAATCGAACCCGGACCGCCTTGGTGAGAGGCATACAGCTAGACCGCTGAGCCACCACGCCCCATCTTTACAAATGACTCCTCCATGATGTTTAATGACATGCACATAAGAAAACTATTATGATGCCATAAGGCTGGAGAGGGTTAACTATAAAAAAGAGGTACCCGGAAATTTACAAGTCTGTAGTTACCGCCAGTTCTTCTCGGAACAATAAGTTCCGTTTACTGTTACGGCAGTGTAGAAGTGAATGCTCATTGAGTTGCCTGACAATAGAAAGGAGAGTGTTAGAGCTCTAGGCACATAAACAGCAGGTGGTTTGCTTTAGCGACCCCATTAAAACCATATGGCACATTGTTAATTCACAAAGCAGGCAGACAAGTGTGAATATCTAGTGCAAGAAGCGTGCTAGCTGTCAACATCTTCCAACTACTGCTGTGAGCAACAACGGGAACCTCCAACTGAGTCTGGCATTGCTACCACTTATATTGCCGGGCTCCCAGGGTGTCTTTCTTTCCATTTACCACCCTTGTCTCATCTTTACTGATAATGTCATTCTTCGAGGGGTCAGACCTCATTGTTTCTATTCATATATCTCCTGCCTTGCGCCCAAGGGCCTAAAGGAGGCAGGGTGTGTGTAGCCCCACCCAGGATAGTGCTACACCCTCAAGGGCTCACAGTATCTCCTGCCTTCTGCTCAAGGCCCTGAAAAAGGCAGGGTGTGTGTAGCCCCACCCTGGATAGTGCTAGACCCACAAGGGCTCGAGAGTACCTCCTGCTCAAAGCCCTAAAAGAGGCAGGGTGTGTGTAGCCCCACCCTGGATAGTGCTAGACCCTCAAGGGCTCGAGAGTACCTCCTGCTCAAAGCCCTAAAAGAGGCAGGGTGTGTGTAGCCCCATCCTGGATAGTGCTAGACCCTCAAGGGCTCGAGAGTACCTCCTGCTCAAAGCCCTAAAAGAGGCAGGGTGTGTGTAGCCCCACCCTGGATAGTGCTTCATCCTCAAGTGCTCATAGTATCTTCTGCCTTGCGCTCAAAGCCCTGGAGGAGGCAGGGTGTGTATAGCCCCACCCTCGGTAGTCCTACACCCTCAAGGACTCACAGTATCTCATACCTTCTGCTCAAGGCCCTGAAGAAGGCAGGGTGTGTGTATCCCCATCGTGGATAGTGCTAGACCCTCAAGGGCTCGAGAGTACCTCCTGCTCAAAGCCCTAAAAGAGGCAGGGTGTGTGTAGCCCCACCCTGGATAGTGCTAGACCCTCAAGGGCTCGAGAGTACCTCCTGCTCAAAGCCCTAAAAGAGGCAGGGTGTGTGTAGCCCCATCCTGGATAGTGCTAGACCCTCAAGGGCTCGAGAGTACCTCCTGCTCAAAGCCCTAAAAGAGGCAGGGTGTGTGTAGCCCCACCCTGGATAGTGCTTCATCCTCAAGTGCTCACAGTATCTTCTGCCTTGCGCTCAAAGCCCTGGAGGAGGCAGGGTATGTATAGCCCCACCCTCGGTAGTCCTACACCCTCAAGGGCTCACAGTATCTCATACCTTCTGCTCAAGGCCCTGAAGAAGGCAGGGTGTGTGTAGCCCCATCGTGGGTAGTGCTAGACCCTCAAGGGCTCGAGAGTACCTCCTGCTCAAAGCCCTAAAAGAGGCAGGGTTTGTGTAGCCCCACCCTGGATAGTCCTACACCCTCAAGTGCTCACAGTATATCCTGCCTTGCGCTCAAAGCCTTGGAGGAGGCAGGGTGTGTATAGCTCCACCCTCGGTAGTGCTTCATCCTCAAGGGCTCACAGTATCTCATACCTTCTGCTCAAGGCCCTGAAGAAGGCAGGGTGTGTGTAGCCCCATCGTGGATAGTGCTAGACCCTCAAGGGCTAGAGAGTACCTCCTGCTCAAAGCCCTAAAAGAGGCAGGGTTTGTGTAGCCCCACCCTGGATAGTCCTACACCCTCAAGTGCTCACAGTATATCCTGCCTTGCGCTCAAAGCCTTGGAGGAGGCAGGGTGTGTATAGCCCCACCCTCGGAAGTGCTTCACCCTCAAGGGCTCACAGTATCTCCTGCCTTGCGCTCAAAGCCCTGGAGGAGGCAGGGTGTGTATAGCCCCACCCTCGGTAGTCTTACACCCTCAAGGGCTCACAGTATCTCATACCTTCTGCTCAAGGCCCTCAAGTAGGCAGGGTGTGAGGCCCCACCCTGGACAGTGCTTCACCCTCAAGGGCTCACAGTATCTCCTGCTTTCTACACAAGGTCCTAAAGGAGGCAGGGTGTGTGTAGCCCCATCCTGGATAGTGCTTCACCCTCAAGGCCTCACAGTATCTCCTGCCTTCTACACAAGGCCCTAAAGGAGGCAGGGTGTGTGTTGCCCCATCCTGGATAGTTCTACACCCTCAAGGCCTCATACTATTTCCTGCCTTCTGCTGAAGGCGGTAATGGAGGCAGGGTGTGTTTAGCCCCACCCTGGATAGTGCTACACCCTCAAGGGCTCACAGTATATCCTGCCTTCTGCTGAAGGACCTAAAGGAGGCAGGGTGTGTGTAGCCCTCAAGGGCCTAAAAGAGGCAGGATGTGTGTTGCCCTACTACCACTTATATTGCTAATAAGGGGCTCACGGCTGATGAGTTTGGGAGTTAGTGACCCCGAGGTATTCTTGAGCTAGGTCTTTTCCCCCCTTTTTCCATTGCCTTTGGGGCGGACCCTATCTGCCTTTCATGGCTCTACTGCACTTCGTTCCGAGTCCCTAAGTCCCTATTCTTTGATGGTTGCAGGCATTTCTTTTCCCACTGTCAGTCATCCACTTCCTGGTGTAGCGGCTAGCATACTTGGCTGTCGCTCCACAAGTCCGGGCCATCTTAGAAGTGGTTTTCCGTGGTTTCTCACTTCTACACCAGGCATATGCCGGGATGGTTCCTAACGCAAGGCCATGGCCGCCTCCTTCCAAATCCTCATATGGACAGCGAAATAATACAGGTTATCAGGCAAACTTCTACATACACACACAGATCCAAAGACATGGGGCTAAATTATCACGGAGTCCAAGCCCCTCAAATGAGACACTAACAACTCGCTTCCATGTAGTTTCTTCCTCTTATTCCTTTTCTTTTTCTAGTTCTTAACTGACTTTTCGTTGTCGTTATTCATTTCATCAATTACACTATCGCCCAAACCTTTTGGGGGCCGATATCCAAGATGTTACGCCCCTTAGAACAGCAATTACAATATCAGAAAAGCGGATATCTTGAGTGTTGTCCCCACCTCAAATTTATTTTACATAACAAGCGTTGCCTCTCACCAAGGTGGACCAGGTTTGATTCCTGGTCAATGCAAGTGAGTGAGATACCATGTCCTGTGGTTCGGATTCCACGTAGAAAGGAGGTCACTTGGGACACGATCGCGAAATTATCGGTTACGCAAAACCACCAGCTTCCTTGCTTCCTTCCGTTTTCCTTCCAATTCCTTTCTCACCCCTTCCTTTTCCCTCCAATCCCTTTCTTCCTTCCAATCTCTTTTCTTCCTTGCCCCTTGCAATTCCTTCCTTTCTTCCTTCCAATCCCTTTCTTCCTTGCCCCTTGCAATTCCTTCCTTTCTTCCTTCCAATTCCTTCCTTTCTTCCTTCCTCCGTCCAATTCCTTCCTTTCTTCCTTCCTCCTTCCAATTCCTTCCAATTCCATTCTTCCTTCCCCCTTCTAATCCCTTCCTTTTCGATCCAATTCCTCCCTTTCTTCCTTCCAATTACTCCCTTTCTTCCTTCCCCCTTCCAATCAATTCCTTCCTCCTTCCAATTTATTCCTTCCTTTTCCATCCAATTTATTCCTTCCTTTTCTATCCAATTTATTCCTTCCTTTTCCAACCAATTCCGTTCTTCCTTCCTCCTTCCAACTCCTCCTTTCCTTCATTCCCCCTTCCAATTCATTCCTTCCTTCCAATTCCTTCCATCCAATTACTACCTTCCAGTTCGTTCCTTCCTTCCGTCCAATTCCTTCCTTTCTCCTTCCAATTCCTTCCTTCCTTTTCCTTCCAATTCTTTCCTTCTTTCTTAGTTGCGTCAGAATAGCAGCTTGTTTCAAGTCCCGGGGCACCCACCCCTTTCCCAACCCATAATAATTATAGTCACACACACACAGAGAAACAAAGGTTATTAGACAAATTGAACACATAACCCAAGTAGGATGGGGGGAGAAGACCCCGATATCCCAAGCGCCTAAAAAGAATTAACAACACCAAGAGAAACGAAATATGGGAAGTGTCTTTTTGTCAAAGTACGATAATGATTTTTGTTGACATACGCCCGGTACTTGCGAGTCTACAGAGTAGGATCAAGTGACTGGTCATCGACCCGCCTTGCTGGACCCCCACACTGGACTGGCCCGTTACGTGTGTTCACGAGAACTGCTGATCCCTCGGCATTGGCACTCGGCCATCACACTCGTCCTATTTGTCACCTCACACGTTCCATTCTCTTGCAGTATTCTTTCAAAATCATCCCGAGATCCAAACGTTCCAATGTCAGTTGCCAAAATGACAGACGCAACATTCCACGCATATTGGCTCATGAAAGGGGTGATGTTGAGTTGGTGCCATGGTCAGCACGGAGGGAGGTTAGAGTTGGTGCCATGGTCAGCTTTGAGGGAGGTTAGAGTTGGTGCCATGGTCAGCTTTGAGGGAGGTTAGAGTTGATGCCATGGTCAGCACAGAGGGAGGTTAGAGTTGGTGCCATGGTCAGCTTGGAGGGAGGTTAGTGTTGGTGCCATGGTCAGCACGGAGGGAGGTTAGAGTTGGTGCCATGGTCAGATCGGAGGGAGGTTAGAGTTGGTGCCATGGTCAGCTTTGAGGGAGGTTAGAGTTGATGCCATGGTCAGCACAGAGGGAGGTTAAAGTTGGTGCCATGGCCAGCTTGGAGGGAGGTTAGTGTTGGTGCCATGGTCAGCTTGGAGGGAGGTTAGTGTTGGTGCCATGGTCATCACGGAGGGAGGTTAGAGTTGGTGCCATGGTCAGCTTTGAGGGAGGTTAGAGTTGGTGCCATGGTCAGCTTTGAGGGAGGTTAGAGTTGATGCCATGGTCAGCACAGAGGGAGGTTAGAGTTGGTACCATGGTCAGCACAGAGGGAGGTTAGAGTTGGTGCCATGGTCAGCTTGGAGGGAGGTTAGTGTTGGTGCCATGGTCAGCACGGAGGGAGGTTAGAGTTGGTGCCATGGTCAGATCGGAGGGAGGTTAGAGTTGGTACCATGGTCAGCACGGAGGGAGGTTAGAGTTGGTACCATGGTCAGCACGGAGGGAGGTTAGAGTTGGTCCCATGGTCAGCTAGGAGGGAGGTTCCAGTTGATCCCACGGTCGACACATTCTTTTGCGGATTACCATCGACCCTAGGTTAGGTTAAACTGGCTGCGTGACGCAGGAGTAATATTCTCGCCTCTTTTGCCTTAGGTTGCAGGATCAAATCCTGGCGCAGTCATTTGCCAAATTTGCACAAATGCGAGGGAGCTATGCCAGTATATTTACTGGCACGTTCAAGATTTCGTCACCTGGGCATCTCTAAAAGCTACAGTAGTTACGAGGGACGTAAAACCATTATTGTAAAATCGACAAAACTAAGTGGATTAAATAAATTAGCTATTTGGTAACGGTGGCTGTGCTTAATATCAAATTGATGTGTTCTGTTATTTATGATATTGTACTGGAGATACTGGATGTATTTGTAATGCATATTACGTTGCTCATTTTACACAATAGTGCATATTTATGTGTTTATTTTGGTTGGTTTTAGTGTCCTTAAGTCCTGACTAGTCCTTTTTTTTTTTCAGTTCGTTAGGGCTATGTATGGACCACGATGCTTGTGTTTTAGCTGTAGCCTATGTTTCTTGCTGTCATCGTCGTTGTTTGCCACGATTGATGTTCTGAGTGGTGGGTTTGGCAGCTGCTTTCTTGTAGGTGCCTTGAGCTTTTCTGATGGCCCAGTAGTCCTTCATTTCCCTGCTAAATTCAATCTTGCGCTCCTCAGATCATTTCCTGGTCTCGTCCTTTGGTCTGTGGGTAGCTTCTGTGAAGGACGTTACGTTTTGACAGTTATATGATAGTTACTCCGGTCGTCTTCTCTACTTGCTTCATCCACAAGAATCCAGAGTGGCTTTGCCCTTGTTAGCAACCTTGAAGATCCTATGGGATAACCTAGAGTCCATTCTGGACAGGTGTCTGTAGAAAGTCAGTCGCCTTCTTCTGATAGCATCTATGAGTTTATTGTGATGCTGGTAGAGCTCACGATTTGGTTTATTCCATCGTCTTCCATCTGGTAGAATCCTTGGTCCTACTATTCTTCTCAGGAACTTTTCTTCTTGCACCTCAGGGGCTCTTAATAGGGTCTTCTTAGTTAGATATAAGTATTCTGCTGCATAGAGGACTGAAGGTCTGAGAACTGCATTGTAGTGTCTTAGTAATTACTGGTCATTACTCTACCGTAAAAAAATAAATAAAAAAATGCGCAAGTGGTGTAAGAGTTTACGGCACTGACATTGTTTCACCATAAAATAGGTCTCTTAACGATAGCAGCATCAGTCCTCAGACGTCAAGGTGATAGAACGTTGGTTGGTGGGTTCCTCAATTTAGGGGCTGTGACAACGCGGTCATGTAGTCCCGTGTACTATGGGTGTGTGTAGAATCTGTCTGATAACTGGTGTTAATTGTGGGCCGTATTAGTGTGTGTTATCCCTCAGTATGCCTTCCTTTGGAGGAGAAGTAAAGCCAGCGGGCCCATGTAATAGATTTATGGCATGTAAAAGAACATTCCACCAACTACAACTGTGTGTAGCTAAATTTCTAGGTTAGATTTGATTAAAGCTCTATTAAGTTCCAACGTTCGTCGCCAGGTGCCGTTTGCGGTGTCATCTAGTCACCAATTTCACAGCTAGGTGTCGTTGACGGTAGCATTTGGTAGAAAAAGTAGGAACTATTGTTGTTTCTTCTATATACACACATCAAAAAAAGTTTTGCATCACCTCGGTTCCAAGAGTTCCGGAACCTTTAAATACAAAGGGAATAGAGATCAACACAAACAACATTTCAGCTCGTTTTATTGCTCATGAGACCCACACATTGCATGTTGTACCATCATACAGCTAGACTTTCAGCATTTGTGGTCCAGATTGCAGTACACACCACTACCTCTAATACCCAGTAGCACGTCCTCTTGCATTGATGCATGCCTGTATTCGCCGTGGCATACTATCCACAAGTTCATCAAGACACTGTTGGTCCAAATTGTCCCACTCCTCAACGACAATTCGGCGTAAATCTCTCAGAGTGGTTGGTGGGTCAAGACGTCCATAAACAGCCCTTTTCAACATATCCCAGGCATGTTCGATAGGGTTCATGTCTGGCGAACATGCTGGCCACTGTAGTCGAGCGATGTCGTTATCTTGAAGGAACGCATTCACAAGATGTGCACGATGAGGTCGAGAATTGTCGTCCATGAAGACAAATGCCTCTCCAATATTCTGCCGATATGGTTGCACTATGGGTCGGAGGATGTCATTCAGGTATCGTAAAGCCGTTTCGGAGCCTTCCATGACCACCAGTGGCGTACGTCGGCCCCACATAATGCCACCCCAAAACATCAGGGAACCACCACCTTGCTGCACTCGCTGGACAGTGTGTCTAAGACGTTCAGCCTGACCAGGGTGCCTCCAAACACGTCTCCGACGATTGTCTGGTTGAAGGCATATGCGACACTCATCGGTGAAGAGAACGTGATGCCAATTCCGTGGGGTCCATTCAGCATGTTGTTGGGCCCATCTGTACCGCGCTGCATGGTGTCGGGGTTGCAAAGCTGGACCTCGCCATGGACGTCGGGAGTGAAGTTGCGCATCATGCAGCCTATTGCGCACAGTTTGAGTTGAAACACGACGTCCTGTGGCTGAACGAAACGCATTATTCAACATGGTGGCATTGCTGTCAGGGTTCCTCCGAGCGGCAATCCGTAAGTAGCGGTCATCCACTACAGTAGTAGCCCTTGGGCGGCCTGAGCGAGGCCTGTCATCGACAGTTCCTGTATCTCTGTACCTCCTCCATGTCCGAACAACATCGCTTTGGTTCACTCTGAGACGCCTGGAAACTTCCCTTGTTGAGAGCCCTTCTTGACACAAAGTAACAATGCGGACGCGATCGAACTGCGGTATTGACCTTCTAGGCATGGTAGAACTACAGACAACATGAGCAGCGTACCTTCGTCCTGGTGGAATGACTGGAACTGATCGGCTGTCGTACCCCCTCCGTCTAATAGGCCCTGCTCATGCATGGTTGTTTACATCTTTGAGCAGTTTTAGTGACATCTATGAACAGTCAAAGGGACTGTATCTTGGATACAATATACACAGTCAACGTCTATATGCCGGAGATCTGGGAACCGAGGTGATGCAAAACTTTTTTTGATGTGTGTATAAACGACCCGGCAGAATATGTTAAATCGGACGTCAGACCGCTGACGACTGTCTTATATATAGAAAAGTCAATAATCAAGTTGACACTACACTCCTCCAACAAGACTTGGATCGTATAGAATGCTAGGTCATCCGAAATAACATGAGAATAAGTGCAGAAAAAATAAATGCCTGTATTTTAATAACAGCAGAAAAGGGACAATAGCTGATTATAAATTACGAAACGAAATTATTCCTCGAGTGGAGTCATGCAGCTATCTCGGGATTGCCATAAATAAAAGGTTACACTGGGGTCAGCACGTTGAGAGCGTTGCTAATAAGGCGCAAAAGTCGTTATACTTCGTTATGAGAAACATGAAGGGTAGCAGTATTCAGGCCAAAGAATTGGCTTACAAATGTCTTGTGAGACCAATTTTGGAATACGTCACGAGTGTGTGGGAGCCCTACCAATCAACTCTAACGAACAAATTGGAGATGGTGCAAAGGAAAGCTGCAAGATTCGTACTTGGCAAATTCCCCCAATCGGACAGTGTCTCTGGCATGTTAAAGTCATTGGGTTGGGAATCCCTACACAGCAGAAGACATAAAAGAAGACTCCAGGAGATGTACAAAGCATACATAGGGGAGCCGGCCTGGAATGAGTTGCGAAACAGAATGCATGATCCAGATTATATGGGTAGGAGAGATCACGAATACAAAATTAGGCCCTTCATTCAAAAAACAAACTTAGCTAAGTATTCTTTTATAAACAGGGGTATTCAAACATGGAATGAGTTAGCCTACCTGAAGAAGTCTTCGAACCTTTTCCTAAAAGTTTAAAAGTTTTCAAGAAGAAATTAAATGTTGCATTCAGGGAACACAGAGACATTATGGAGAGAAATTGAGTTATAGGCAGCATGTAAACATCTTGTTACCACCAGGTTTTGCCTAACTGTAACAGTACGTATTAATTAATAAATGAATAAATAAATAAACTACTTGAAATTGATCGTCTTCAGTCCTTACCTGAATTACAGATACACACACTAATACAGCCATCACAATTAACACCGGTTATCAGACAGCATCTACACACACCCAAAGTACCCGGGGCTACGTGACCGCGTTGTCACAGCTCCTAAACTGAGGAACCAACGAATCAGTGTGTGTTATCTGTAATTCAGGTAAGGACTGCAGACGATCAATTACAAGTAGTTCCTAATTTTGCTATCAAATGCTACCGTCAACGACACCTTGCTGTGAAATTGGCAACCGGCACCTAACTAATAGAGCCTTAATGAAATCGAACCTACGAATTTAGCTTCACAATATTGTAGTTATTGGAAGGCTCTTTTAAATCGCATACATCTATGACATGGGCCCGCCGCGCCGGCTTTACTTCCCCTCCGAAGGATAGTGAGGGGTAAGCTGATAGAACATGTCATGTTTCTTTAACCCTTTATAGGGCAAAATAATAATTTATTTCTATGTGTTTTTACAAATTAATTTATATTATTGTTAATGTTATTTTTTGTTTCTCTAAAGTTGATGTTTATATATTTACTAACAGCCCACTATGGCTTCGTCCGGGAACAGTTATGAATGTGCAAGGAATTCCTGACAAACGTAATTTAAGAATGGCGAGGTGCATGAGACACAAATTTCCCTTCCGTCCAAAATAAAAACACTTATATTGGGCGATGTATTGAAGATAGAGATATGCTCTCGCGGATTATATTTTTTGTAGAATTTTTCATGCTGAACAATTTCTTAACACACATAGTATATTGATATTTTTAACGGTTTGCCCAGCGTAAGCTTAAAAAACGTACGGACGCCAGGTTTTTTTTTCGACCTCTTCATTGAAATCGTTACTACTTGGCTCCCTTTGATCATAAATAAATTCTTTTCTACAGAAATCTTCCTGGAGATTACCTTTACAGAATGGTGAAAACCGCATCAAAATCCATTCAGTGGTTCTCGAGATTACCCGTGACATCCAAGAATCAGGGAGTTAGTTTTATACTAAGTGGAGATTTTTAATTTATGTTCTATTTTTCTAATATTGTTGGACCTTGAGAAATCCTATGATAGTGTACCAAGGGAAACACTTAGGCAATGCATGAAGGAACTTGAAGTGAGAGTCAGCCTCATAGACAAAGTGAAAATGTTGTACAATGGGAATAGAAGTTGTATTCAAGTAGGACGTGGTTTGTCGGACTGGTTTGAAACAAAGAGAGGAGTGCAACAGGGCAGCTCATTGTCACTGCTGTTATTCATCATTGTGATGGATGTGGTAATGAAATCTATTAAAAGGAAAGAACATGGAGATATTAGAGCCTTCACATTTGCAGATGATGTTGCGATCTGCAGTGAATCAGAGGAAGAACTGGGTGAGAGGCTGCAAAGCTGGAAATGAGGAGTGTAAGAAATATGATTCAAACATCAGCGAGACAAAGACGGTGGCGATCAAAGTGTATGAGCAAGGAGCAGAACCAATAGTCATGCTAAATGAAGCCAATTTGGACAGCGTTCAAGTTTTCAAGTACTTGGGTAGCATTCTATCAAAACATGAGGTAAACAATCGAATTAATAAGGCAACACAATGTTACCACCAGGTAAGACACCTACTGTGGGATGAGCAACTGCCCATGAAAACACCCTACGTCCTATCATACACCGATTCTTACATACATTCTCGAAACCACAACACTAACCAATAGAGATAACTCTAAACTCCTATGTACCATGATTCAGAAGACCAGGAAAGACAAGATATGGAATGAGAAGATTAGAGAGGAAGTAGGAATAGATGATTCTCTCCTCAATAAGATCCAGTTCTCGAGACTGAAGTGGTTTGGTCACATGAAGAGGATGTCACCAAACAGAACTGCGCGGAAGGAATTTGAGAGAAAAGTAGAAGGAAGACGACCCGTGGGAAGGCCACGAAAGAAGTGGATAGATACAGTCAAGTACGATGTACTGCAGAGAGGTCATGATTGGGACAAGTTGGTGGAGGAGGAGTGGTACAAGGACAGGGGCTCATATACCACACCCGGGCAACTGGAGTTGGTTCAGGATGATGATAATGATGATACAAGGTCTTTATTTTTGCTTGGCAAGAACATTCTCGCTCTCGCGCTCCGTCAGTGACAGCTCAGTTCCCGGCTACCGCGCGCGCGTATGTACGGCAGAATACGGTGATTAAAATCAGTATCATGCATTTTTACTAACCATGCTTACAATAGATACTGAAAATGTTCCCCATCCGCTGCCAAACATAACCGGCATCTCCTTATGAAGTTTCCGGTTACTCCGGTTAATTTTGCTTCAGTAAGGAAATAATGGCATTTATTTTACGTCTATTTTTATTGTTTACTGAACCTGTTCATTTGAATCTCTTAGCCAGTTGATTTATTGTCCGATTTATAGGAATGGGTCTTTCTGGAAATGTCATTCAAAACTTTTGTCTTGTTTTAGCGCACGTTTTATACGGCACGTATTGTGCAGGCCTTCGCTCGACCTTGGCTGCCGGTCCCTGGCCAGGTTGGCGCGTGGTCTCCAGCCGTATACCCCGGGTATTCCCTCGCTCCTCTGTAGACGACTGAACTCTGAGCTAATTGGGTGTTTCAGTCTTTCAGTATTTTATAAAGCTACTGTGTACCGGTACTGTATATCCTATTGTATATAGTTTTATTGTGATTGTGTGTAGTGCTGTATTGCCTTATATAAAATATTCGTTACGTGAACGTGTATATCTGCACAACACGTACATAAAGTGCAGGAAATCGTGCGCTAGAACAAAACAATCGGACAATAAGAAAACTGGCTAAGAGATTCAAACGTACAGGTTCAGTAAACAATAAAAATAGACGTGGAGATTTCCTTACTGAAGCTAAATTAACAGGAGTAACCGGAAACTTCATAAGGAGATGCCGGTAATGTTTGGCAGCGGATGGGGAACATTTTCAGCATCTGCTGTAAGCATGGTGAGTAACAAGAAAGTCCGTGACGAACTAAAGAGCCTACTTTTCTTAAAATTTAAGATTCATGCCAATGATCTATATGGATCTATCTAGAATAATGACGAAATTAAGTTGCTAATATCGAAATTTCTAATTAGTTCTAAATACTGTATACCTGGCATAATGTATACTAATAGAGCACTACGGTTGGCAGCCCTGATTGCTGAATATATTCTTAGTTCCATCTCTTAAGGTACAGAATACAAAATTTGGTTAAGTCCAATGAATAGAATGGACGTTACATGCAGTTAAACATTGGATCTAACAGCGCGCGTAAAAACATGTTGGCAACAATGTCATGCATGTATTCGTCAGAAATAATCTGAAATAATATGATCTATTGTTGTGCCAATTTTGAATGAAATCCATTAGTTAGTATAGAAGTTACATGCATTTTAAAATTGGACCTATCAGCAGGCTTAGAATCATGTTGGCAGCACTGACGTATATGAGTTACTCCAAATTCATCTAGAATGCCAGGTACTATACGTGTGCAAAGTTTAGAGCTATTGGATTGCATACTTTCTGATATATTGATATTAGGGTAACAAAAATAGAGACAGCCCATATTAACAGTTGGCAGCTCTGGTTGCTCTTAAGAATTCGCATAGTCATATCTGTTATGGTACACATAGCACATACGAAATTTGGTTGTCATCCAAATGATAGTATAGAAGTTACATATATTTAAATTTGGACCTCTCAGCAGGCTTAGAATCGTGTTGGTAGCACTGACGTATATAAGTTACTCCAAATTAATATAGAATGTCAGGTACTATACGTGTGCATAGTTTAAAGCTGTCGGCTTGCATACTTTCTGATATATTGGTATTTGGATAAAAGAAATTAAGAGCATTTATTAACAGTTGGCAGCCCTGGTGGGTCTTAAGAATACGCAGTCATATCTGGTTATGTACACATACAACATACGAAATTTGGTTGAATTCCAATTGATAGTGTAGAAGATATATGCATTTAAAAATTGGACCTATCAGCAGGCTTATAATCATTTTGGCAACACTGCCATGTATGGCCTCCTGGAAATTAAACTGTAATAGTATTATCTATACGTGTGCCAATTTTGAAGTTGATCCCATTTATACCTTCCAAGATATCCAACATGAAGCTCAAATTTCAATTGCGATTAATTGGCAGTTGGTAGCACTGAGATAATTTTCAAATATGGCCGTGAGATATTCAGGTATAGATCTTTACTCCTACCAAAATTTGTTTCTATTGCTCCAGCCGTTTAGGAGTTGATAGGGGGGGGGGACACACACACAGCCAGACAGACAGACAGACGGACAGACAGACAGACAGACAGACAGACAGACATTTTCCCGATCTCATAAGTCTACTTTTTCCTCATTTTTGCAAAATGTGAAAAGTAGGCTAAACATTCATGATACTGATTTTAAGCACCGTATTCTGCCGTCGACACTCGCGCGCGGCAGCCGGCAACTGAGCTGTCACTGGCGGAGCGCGCGAGCGAGAATGTCCTTGCCAAGCAAATATAAAGACCCTGTAGATTGATTTTTGATAATTTTTATTTAATTAATTAATTAATTAATTAATTAATTTCGAATGATTTTTACAATTATTTTCATAATTAATGTATAGTTATGTTTATTGATTTTTATATTTCTTTTATTATCGTAATTTTATTTTGTGATGTTTATTTCAATTTTATTTTACACTTGAATTGTTAATGTTTTTAGTTTTATTGTTTTTAACATTTACCCAGCACATTACGTCAAGTAGTTACGTATGAAATGAAAATCCACAGCCTGCTTCCAGTCTCAGGAATGGAATGAATGAAGCCCCTATCTAGCGGCGAGGATATGAACTGTGCCGGCTGCCGAGGCCTGACGCACTCCTCTGGGGCAATGATTAAATGAATGACAGATGAATTGAAATGATAGTGGAGAGTGTTGCTGGAATGAAATTTTGACAGGGAAAACCGGAGTACCCGGAGAAAAGCCTGTCTGCCTCCGTTTTGTCCAGCACAGATCTCACATGGAGTGACATGGATTTGAACCACGGACCCAGCGGTGAGAGGCCGGCGTGCTGCCGCCTAAGCCACGGAGGCTTAGTTACGTATATACTAGTTGATTTATAGTAATACAAGCACTTCGGGATGGATATTCTCCGAAATTTGGCTCAAGGTTTTAACCAACAGCATCATTGAAAGCATAAATTGCCCTTATAATAATAATGTCGTATGGCCTCGAGTGCCTGGTGCAAGCTTTGTTATTGGACACCCCGAGGGCAGTTTGCATGTCGAATTTTGTTGTTCCTTGAAGCACTTTAGATATCTAAGCTCCTTGACACTATAGCGCTTCATAGCAGAGACATTTTTATTTTATTTATTTATCGTATGGCTTTTAGTGCCGGGAGTGTCCGAGGACATGTTCGGCTCACCTGAGTCTGTAGCTGCTTCCAGCGGACACCCTAAAGGGTGAGCTACAAGTTCCGTTTGGGGCGTGGTGGCACAGCGGTCAAGCTGTATGCCTCTCACCAAGGCCGACCGGGTTCGATTCCCGGTCAATGCATGTGAGATTTTCGAAGAGAAATACCATGTCCTGTGGTTCGGATTCTACGTAAAACGGAGGTCCCGTGGCTTATGATCGCGAGATTAACGGTCACGTTAAACTACAAGCTTCCTTCCTTCCAAGTTCCGTTCAATTTCAAGTAGTTCCAACTTTCGCTACCAGATATTAATGATCCCTAGTGGTGAACGTTGGAACTTTGATAGAGCGTTCCAACGTAATATAACCTAACAATTTAGCTTCACACCAGTTTAGTTTGTGGAAGGATCATTTGCATTCCGTAAATCTATGACATGGGACCGCCGGCTTTACTTCCCCTCCGAAGGAAGGCATACTGAGGTATTTTTAACGCTCTTAAAAATCTGACGACCTCGGCCGGGTTTGAACCCGCGATCTTGGGCACAGCAGGTCAGCATGCTACCAACTACGCCACCGAAGCCTCGGCAGAGGATTGAGGAACTTTGTGTTGGCGGAAAATCCCGAGATTAATTTTGCCACTATGAACACGGCCTACTGAATTAAAATGGGTTCTTGAACATGCCAACATCGTATGACATGCGTGTCGTGACTTTGGCTGCCTTTCAAAAAAAAATATCACTTACCACGGCCAGGAGCGAACCTGCAAGTTTGGGGTTGGTAATCTGACACGAGAACCACTCACCCACCGTGACATGCAGCTGTCATATGACACGTGGGTAATATAAGAGACCACTATCGCATAAATCGTTAACAATGCACGTATGTTTTAGTATATCGCACAAAAGTCGTTGATTCAGAACAGGTGTGTTTTGTATGTTAGTCGTCCAAATATGCTCACATATCGTGACTGTAGCATATCGTAAGGAGATAGCGCACATACGCTATTGTGTCACCATGTTTGTACAAATGCCTTTCGTCACCTCCAGGATACGTGTTCGTCATTACAGCAGGTTGCGACAGGTTTCTTGATATTTTCTATTTACTTGCACAGATGATGTACACTCTCTGTCTGAAAAGATCGGTGAATGGGTTATATTACGAACGAACGGATTGTCGGATTACCTGAAACAGCTGTTACTATCCTTGGAAGTAATCTCCGTGGATGGTTATGCACTTTGATGATGATGATGATGATGATGATGATGATGATGATAATTGTCGTTTAAAGGGGCCTAACATCTAGGTTATCAGCCCCTAATGGTTTGGGTGATCGTGAAGATGATAATAAAATGTGAACTATAACTAAAACTAACTACTAACTTATATACTAGAAGAAGAATTGGAAAACAAAAGGAAAATGAGGCAAATAAAGGACAGGAGGAAACGAAATGCCCTCAACCCTCGAAGAATGAGGACTGAGGGACTTGGAAGGAAGGAGAGACATAAAATGCAGATAGGAAAGTGAAAGAGGAGAGAGTCCACCCCACAGGTAATGGATAAAAGGGGGGAAACCGGACCCAGCTCAAGAATCCCTTGGGGTCGCCAACTCCCGAACTCACCAGCTGTGAGCCCCTGAGGGTGTAGCATTATCTAGGGTGCACCAGAAGTGGAGGGGCTACATACACCCAGCCTCGTTGAGGGCCTTGAGCAGAAGGCAGGAGATAACAGGAAAAGAAAAAGAAGGCTGACCCCCAGCAGAAGGAGGGTATTAGAAAAGATGAGACAAGGACCAAATAAGGCGGGAAAGGAAGAGACTCCCTAGGCCTCGGATACCCTAATACCGTCGGGTTAGGAAGAGAACAAGAGTTGACCAAGTGAGGTCGACAGGAAGAAGACGGAGAGGAGCTCGGCACAAGTAAGTGGAAGCAATGCCGGACTCAGCTGGGGTCCCGTGGTCGCCAACCCACGTCCCGACGGCTATATAAGTCCTGGCATAGTCTTCCCGAGGTTTAGCCTTCAGTTGGGTCGTCACATTACGTTGGATATCCGAAATGTCCGAAAACCTCTGGCCCTTCAGGGTTTTTCGGCGACCCTGGACCCCGATGTTCCATACTTTGACGCTTGCCTACGAGGTCGTACCTCAGGCACCAGGTCTCGTCACCCGTGACGATGGTTTTCAGGACCATTCCATTCCACGGAACATTTACCCTTCTCAATGCCACCCGTCGAACAGGTGTGCACGTTAGGTTGCATAAATTCACCCTTCTCACTGCCGCCCGTCTAACAGGTGTGCAAGGCAGGTTGCATAAATTCACGCTTCTCTCTTGCTTTCAATTTAGAGTTTTGACGACGCAAACTGAAGGCTATTCCTAAAGAAGATTATGCCAGGAGTTTCCAGGACTTGTTCAATCGTTTGAAGGATAGTAACGGCTGTTTCAGGTAAGCCAACAATCCGTTCGTAATATAGACCCATTCACCGAACTTTTCAGACAGAGGGTGTACATGTGTCCAAAACAAATGTATTGCGCGGTGGTTGAGAAGGGAAGTGTTTATTCGCTTTTACTATCGACTTAAAGCCTGCGCGGATATCCGCAACATTTCTCGCCATGCGGATATAGTTCGCATGACTGTGCGGATAGCGGATAAGCTGCGGATAATGTTTGGAGATAATTTGCGGATAGTTTTTAGAATCCAATCCGAACTTGTTGAATATCATTATTAGAACCCGGATGCTTATTACATAGGCGTTATATTTTTTTCATGACTAATGTAAGATGATGTCTACTATTCTCTTCTCTTAGTCGGTAGCATGCTGAGCTTCTATGCCCAAGATCGCGGGTTCAAATCCGGCCGAAGTCGTCGGATTTTTTAAGAGCGTTAAAAATCCCTCAGTATGCCTTCCTTCGGAGGGGAAGTAAAGCCGGCGATCCCATGTCATAGATTTATGGCATGTTAAAGAACCTTACACTAATTACACCTGTGTGAAGCTCAATTGTATAGGTTAAGAATGTAAACAACCCTCTTAGGTTCCTACGTGCGTTGCCAAGAGCCGACTGCGGTGGCGTCTGGTAGCTAAGTTCTGAAATAGTAGTCGTTGACGGTGGCGTTTGGCGGCAAAAGTAGGAACTATTTGAAAAATTCAAAAAGTCTGCAGTCCTTACTTGAATTAAAAAACAGATAACACACACTAATACAGTCATCACAATTAACACCGGTTATCAGACGGATTCTACACACACCCAAAGTACACGGGGCTACATGACCGTGTTGTCGCAGCCCCTAAACTTAAAGGATATCTCGAGGATGATTTCTGTAGAAAATTATTTATTTATGATCAAAGGAAGCCGAGCAGTAACGATTTCAGTGGAAAAGTCGAAATAAAACCTGGCGTCCGAGCGCTTTGTAAGCTTACGCTGGGCAAACCGTTAAAAATATCTATATACTATGAGTGTAAGAATTGTTCAGCATGAAAAGTTCTACAAAAAAGTCCTGGAGAGCATATGTCTATCTTCAATACATCGCCCACTATAAGTGTTTTTACGTTTTGGTTTCTTCCAACCATGCCAATTCAACTACTGAGGCGAGAGTTTACGAGCTGTTACAGCCTAGCTAGCAGGCGAACCTATTACCCCAGATACAGCCAGCAGCAAACTGTCGAGTCGTGTTGAGTTAAAAACTTTAGAGAAGAGTGGTTGTGTTTGGAGTTTCCCTGGAAGTGCAACTCGGCTTTTCTTCATTTCGCCTGTGAACTTTTCGTACCGCAAAATTCACAGTCAAGTTATGATTGGACGGAAGGGGCATTTATGTTCCATGCACCTCGCTATTCTTAAATTACGTCTGACAAGAATTTGTTGCACATGCATCTGCATGATATTATAATTCATAGTCCAGTCAGTGATTTTAACCCGTCATGCCGAGACGTAAAACGGATATTGGTCGTTGTTCATTGACATTGAAAAGAAAGAGCGCTTATCACGTAATGCATTCATAGCTGTTCCCGGGCGAAGCCGGGTCGGGTTGCTAGTTTAAAAATATTATTGTAATGCCAGTAGATTCGGATAACAAGCGTGCGGGTGCGGATAACGTTTTGTTAATCCACGCAGGGCTCTTAAGTCTATGGTTCCTACAAACATTGCTCCCACTACTTCAAACGACTCCAGCTTCGGCTTGATATTCACATAAAGACACACAGGAACTTACCTGATTAAGACGGTTGGTTAGGATCTCCTATATCAGGGGTTCCCAACCGGTGGTACGCATACCGCTGGTGGGACTTTGGAGTCCACGTGGAGTGATAGAAGAGGTATTCTATTGGTTATCAACCGTCAGCTAATGGCCGGTTACGTGCCGAGTGCGACCGTGGCGGATGCGACCCATTGTTCGAGACAAGAATTGAAGATCTTATTTCCAAAGTGACGTAAATCCATGAAATGCAAAACTTCAGAATTCGCGTTTTTGTTTCTTCGTATAATTAAATTCAGATATGATTATGAATATAATGTAATTTCATTCATTACTTTATGCACATCCTGACACTGTGTTTTAAAAATCTCCTATCATTATAAATGGTGGTAATCGTCTCCTGTAAGTTGGAGTTAGTACGTTTTGGAAATAAATCATATATTGACATACGCTTTGAGTGACATTATGAACATTTAAATGGTTTAAACACACCAAACACAAACTGATGCTCTACATATTCTTCAAAGTTAGCCATGGCCTTGATTTATCACGTGATGTCCAGAGAGCCATCGGATTGGTCAAGACACATTGGAAGTAAATGCACGTTGGAGTCACATCACTTTGCAAATAAACTTTGTTCTTAGATCTCGGTTGATATGGGATATACGACGTATTGCGACTTAAAACCTTTGCTATACGCTGAGAGAACCTATACACTTGCTTATGAAAGAAAAAACTGAAAATAAACACGGACAGTCAGTCTGAAAGACTAGACTTTATAACATTTTAAATGCTACAAATGCCGACTCCCGGCACTAAAAGCCATACGCTATAAAAAATTAAAGAAAATTAAAATTAAAAAAAAAAAAAAATGGAAGAAAAAAAAGCCAGTGCAAAGCAAAGTCAAAGGAGGTAGCTGGCTGGATGACGTCACGCTGACCGGAGCGCGCGGTGAAAGGAGGAAACTCAAGCAGTACTATGACACCTTAGTGCATTCTTGGTACATTTCGTCCTGTCACCGTAACGTAACGCCAGACCTCAGATAAAGTCGACATAATCATTTAAAATGATAAAACGTCAATTTTGGATTTACGTCACTTCAGAAATAAGCTGATCAAATTTTACTGCGCCTAACCTAACCTAACCTAAGCGGAATTTTAGCAGAGACAGATGTGTTAGAAATTCCCAGATTCCACCGATACATCAGTGCTTGGGTCGCTTGCCGCACGGCACCTATTGCTCAGTAGCGAACAATGGTTATTGTCGGCCCGTGTTTACTGCCTTACGTTTGAGTCGCTGCTCGTTAACCAGGAAAGTGAGGCAACTATTCACTTTAAACATAGAAACCTGTGTAAAAACATATTCTGCCCATTAACCCTTTCCCCCAGGGGCTCACATCTAGTGGGACGCGGGTTGGCGACCACGGGGCCCCAGCTGAGTCCGGCATTGCTTCAACTTACTTGTGCCGGGCTCCTCTCTGTCTTCTTTCCTGTCGACCTCACTTGGTCAACTCTTGTTCTCTTCCGACCTCGAAGGTATTAGGGTATCCGAGGCCTAGGGAGTCTCTTCCTTTCCCGCCTTAATTGGCCCTTGTCTCATCTTTTCTGATTCCCTCCTTCTGCGAGGGGTCAGCCTTCTTTTTCTTTTCCTTTTACCTCCTGCCTTGTGCTCAAGGCCCTCAAGGAGGCTGGGTGTATGTAGCCCCACCACTTTTGGTGCACCCTAGATAATGCTACACCCTCAGGGGCTCACGGCTGGTGAGTTCGGGACTTGGCGACACCGAGGGATTCCTGAGCTGGGTCCGTTTTCCCCTTTTGTCCCTTACCTTTGGGGTTGACCCTCTCCTCTTTCACTTTCCTATCTGCCTTTCATGGCTCTCCTTCCTTCTAAATCCCTCAATCCGCATTCTTCGAGGGTTGAGGGCATTTATTTCCCTCCTGTTCTTTATTTGCCTTATTCTCCTTTAGTTTTTCCATTTCTTCTTCTATTATGTAAGTTAGTAGTTAGTTTTAGTTTTAAGTTTGCATTTCATTTTCATCTTCACGATCACCCAAACCATTAGGGCCCGATAACCTAGATGTTAGGCCCCTTAAAACAACAATTATCATCATCATTAACCCTTGAGAACTGGCACCGGGTCATTTTGACTCATAGTGTTTCACTCCCTTTGTTGTTTGAGTCTTCAGTCTTTTGACTGGTTTGATGCAGCGCTCCATACCTCCCTTTCGTGAGCTAATCGTTTCATCTCTACATAGCTACCACACCCTACATCCGAGGCAATCTTGGTCTACCCCTACAGTTCTTGTCCTCGAGCCCTCCTTCCATAACTAAGCTTGCTATTCCTGGGTGTCTTAGTATGTGACCTACCAACCTATCCCTTCTCTTCATTAGCAGTCGCCAGAAAGATCTCTCCTCTCCCACTCGTCTTAATACCTCTTCGTTCGTAACCCTATCTACCCATCTGATCTTCATCATTCTCCTGTAACACCACATTTCAAACGCTTCAATTCTCCTCTTTTCTGCTGCACCAATAGTCCAAGTTCCACTTCCATAGAGCGCCACGCTCCAGACAAAGGCTTTCAAAAATGACTTCCTAATACCTAAATCTATATTCGATGTCAACAGATTCCTTTTTTGTGGAAATGCTTTCCTTGCCTGAGCCAACCTACTTTTTAGATCCTCTTTGCTTTGTCCATCACTGGTTATTTTACTTCCTAAGTAACAGAAGTCTCTTACTTCCTTCAGTTTTCACCTGCCAATTTGATGTCCATAGAGGTTTCTGATTTGACACCTGGTGTCTTCCTATGAGCTATTTCCAATATCAAGTGAGGTTATTTATATTTTTCAAATTGAACATGCAGAAATATGACAATAAGTTTGCTTGGTTGGTTCCTTAGTTTAGGGGCTGCGAAAACGCGGTCATGTAGCCCCGTGTACTTTGAGTGTGTGTAGAATCTGTCTGATAGCCGGGGTTAATTGTGATGGCTGTATTAGTGTGTGTAACTGTTTTTTTTTTAAATTCAAGGAAGGACTGCAACTTTCAATTTATGAAATAGTTCTTACTTTTGCCGCCTAACGCAACCGTCAAAGACTACTAGGCCTAGTTCAGAACTTAGCTACTAGACGCCACCGCAGTCGCCTCTTGGAACCTAAGAGCGTTGTTTACATTCTTAACCTATACAATTTAGCATCACACAGGTGTAATTAGTGGAAGGTTCTTTAACATGCCATAAATCTATGACATGGGACCGCCGGCTTTACTTCCCCTCCGAAGGAAGGCATACTGCGGGATATTTATCGCTCTTAAAAAAATCCGACGGCTTCGGCCGGGTTTGAACCCGCTATCTTGGGCATGGAAGCTCAGCATGCTACCCGCTACGCCACCGAAGCCGCGACAATAATATTCGTAACAGTATCATTGCCCTCATCTCCATTTTTTAAAGAAAGGGGCTGATGACCTAGGTGTCCCTAGACCCTAAGCATGGATCAACTAGAACGTGAACTATGTGATTGTGCTGCACCAAGATAGGCCTAGCTGGATTTTCCCTCTTTTGTTTTACAGATTGTTCCAAGTAACCTAAGTTGAAAATTGTCACGCGAGGACTGGCGCCATGGGTAAATCTGACCCGACCTTAAATAATATAGAAATAACTTGAGTGTTCAAAAAGCTATGGACATGTCACTTTTGCAGGGTGAATTTCAAGGCTAGGAAGGAAGGTACTGTAAGCGACAGGAAATGAGGGCTGACCAAAACGAAAATAAAGAGCATTATTTAAACCTCAGGTCAAAAATACTCATGCGCCAGTCCTTGCAGCTTAAAAACCTAATTTACAGTTGGCAGCCCTGATGGCTCTTATTAAGAATACGCACACTCATATTTATTATGGTACACATAGTGCATACGAACGTTGATTGAAATCCAATTGACAGTGTAGAAGTTACATTCATTTAAAACTCGGACCTATCAGCAGGCTTAGAATCATTTTAGCAACACTGTCATGTATGGCCTCCTAGAAATTAAACTGTAATATTATTATCTGCATGTGTGCCAATTTTGGAATAGCTTAGCTTCCATGCGTACATTCACAGATATCCAATATGGAGCTCAAATTTCAATTGCCATTTTTCAGCAGTTGGTAGCACTGACATCATTTTCAAATATGGCCTTGAGATATTGAGGTATAGATCTTAACTCATACCAAATGTGGTTCCGATAGCTGCAGCCGTTTAGGAGTTGACAGAGGGGGACATTCACACACACACACACACAGAGACAGACAGACAGACAGACAGACAGACAGACAGACAGAAGGACGGACTGACACACACCCACACACACATTTGCCCGCATCGATCTCATAAGTCTACTTTTCCGACATGTTTTACAAAATGTGAAAAGTAGGCTAAAAATCCAGTAACTACTGTTGACCAAAATATTATGTGCACTCTAGTTTGAAGGTTGTTTGTGAAGTAACCAAGAGACCTACATAAAATCCAATAACATCATCATTTTCGTCGTTCTATTTTACGTTAGTTCATGTAGGTTTGGAATTTTTAATTTATATTTTTTATCGCAGCTGAAACACAAAAATTGCTCGTTTTAAGCGTGTTTCAACCATGCGTCACATTTAAGAATTATCATCTCACAAACCCGTCATCAGATCGAATCCAAATTTTAACACAATATACATTGGAATGTTGTATAACTGGTTTATTAATTTCAAAATGTTGTGTGTTCAAGGACGAAAGTTGTTATCATTTTTATTAGGTAACTTTTTCTCGGCTCGGGGTCGTTGGAAAATGTAGTTCTTGGTTGCGTTGCAATCCTTATACATCAAAAGGTTATGCTGTATGACTGTGAAATACGTAAATTAATTCACTTATTTTATATCGGTTTGTATTTGTACGGGGAATTAAGACATGGTTCACCAGCTAGCCGCTCCGGGAAATGCTGTACAGCGTTGCTGATATGGAGCCCATCACTTCCAAGCGAGGCGCACCATGACGCGTGATGGAGCCCATCTTGGCAACTTTGTACAGCTTTCACCGGAGCGGCTAACTGGTGAACCATGTCTTAATTCCCCGTACAAATACAAACCGATATAAAATAAGTGAATTAATTTACGTATTTCACAGTCATGCAGCATAACGTTTTGATGTTTAAGGATTACAACGCAACCAAGAACTACATTTTCCAACGACCCCGAGCCGAGAAAAAGTTACCTTAAAAAAATGACAACAACTTTGTTTCTTGTACACACAAAATTTTGAAATTAATAAACCATTTATACAACATGTATATTGTGTTAAAATTTGGATTCGATCTGATGACGGGTTTGTGAGATAATAATTCTTAAATGTGACGCATGGTTGAAACACGCTTAAAAACGGGCACTTTTTGTGTTCTAACTGCGATAAAAAATATTAAAATATAAATTAAAAATTCCAAACCTACATGAACTAACGTTAAATAGAACGACGAAAATGATGATGTTATTGGATTTTATGTAGGTCTATTGGTTACTTCACAAACAACCTTCTAACTCGAGTACACATATTATTTTGGTCTACAGTAGTTATGGTAATTTGGTCTATGTGATAAATAAAGTACCTACGCTGTACGCTGCACCCGATTTCACAAGCCCGCCCGCTTTTAATCGCACGAGCCAAAACGCACGAAACCTCTCATTATTATTACTCTACACACTGTACGTTTACAGTGGTCGTTGTTTCCGATAATCACGAATGAGAGCTTCAAAATGAGACCAAGTTTCCTGCTGTACGTTTATCCTGTGCTGAGAAGACGTTACTTCAGAAAAAATATAAGAACTTTTTGTTGGGTAGTTGAAATAAATTCAAACTTGAGATTTACATTACCAATACTTGTGCCTGTATCATATAAAAATTTCATTGTCCTCAGATAATTCCATGTATATAGTTTTAAGTGAGTGGTTCCTAAAAAAGATGTCAAAAACCCGGACAATTTTTCATATAACCACAAATAAAAGTTCCGTGACGAACTAAAGAGCATACTTTTCTTAAAATTTAAGATTCATGACAATCTATACAGACCTATCTAGAAAAATGACGAAATCAAGTTGGTAATACTACCACTCCTAAGTACTCCAGTTAGAAATACACCTGAAATAGAGTAGCCTAATAGATTAATTGCTATAGTTGGCAGCCCTAGTGACTCTGAATGTATTCTTAGTTCCATCTCTTAAAGTATAGAATGCACATATAAAATTTGGTTGAAGTCTAATGGATAGCATGGACGTCACATGCTGTTTTGATATTGGATTTATCAGTGCGCGCAAAATCATGTTGGGAACAATGTCATGTATGTAATGTTCTGAATTAATCTGAAATATTACGATATATTATAGTGCCAATTTTGGATAAAATCCATTTGTTAGTATAGAAGTTGCATGTAATTAAAAATTGAAACTATCAGAAAGCTTAGAATCATGTTGGCAGCAATGAGGAAGGCTATATTAGTTACTCCAAATTAATCTAGACTGTCTGGTATTATACGTGTGCAAAGTTTAGAGCTGATGGCTTGCATACTTTCTGATATATTGATATTAACAAATAGAGAGAGCATTTATTAACAGTTGGCAGTCCTGCTGGTTCTTAAGATTACGCATAATCATAACTGTTATGGTACACAAAGCACAATGAAATTTGGTTGAAATCCATTTGTTAGTATAGAAGTTACATGCATTTAAAAACTGGACCTGCCCGCAGGATTAGAATCGTGTTGATAGCACTGATGTATATAAGTTACACAAAACTAAGGTAGAATGTCAGGTACTATACGTGTGCAAAGTTTAGAGCTGTTGGCTTGCATACTTTCTGATAGGCTATATTGCTATTAGTATTAAAACATAGAGAGAGAATTTATTAACAATTGGCAGCCCTGGTGGCTCTTTAAAATACGCACAGTCATATTTGTTGTAGTACACATAGTACATACGAAATTAGGTTGAAATCCAATCGATAGTATAGCAGTTACATGCATTTCAAATTGGACATATTGGAAGGCATCGAATCATGTAGGCAACACTGACATGTATGGACTTCTGAAAATTAATCTGGAACGTTACTCTCTATAGGCCTATGTGTGCCAATTTTGGTATAGTTCGCATGCATAACTTCTGAGATATCCAACATAGAGCTGAAAATTCAATTGCGATTTTTCAGCCGATGGTAGCACTGACGTCAATTTCAAACATGGCCGTGAGATATTTAGGTATAGATCTTTACTCTTACCAAATTTGGTTTCGATAGCTGCAGCCGTTTAGGAGTTGATAGGGGGGCACACACACACAGCCATACAGATAGATAGAAGGACAGACAGACACACATTTTCCCGGATCGATCTCATAAGTCTACTTTTTCCTCATATTTGTAAAGTGAGAAAAGTAGGCTAAAAATAATTGTATAAACTTGTAGTCTTACGTACAATTAAACAAGGAAAATATTGGTATAACTCATTTTTAAATAGGCCTATTGGTTTGTTTTTAATTAAAGCCTAAACTCGAGTATCCATAATAAAAACATCCGATAGTAGTTCTTTTGAATCATTCTAACCGGGACATTTTACTGTCAGTTTATTTTGGGACAAAATGATTTCATGAATAAAGTTGAAACGTGCTTTATTTGGTGACATGTTGACACTGTATCTATCAAACGACCCCCAACTGATTGCATCCCACCCAATCCAGATTACACGGAACATGGACAAACACTGGCTGATTGGTTTATTGTTCCACATTATGTGATGCCACCATTGTGTATCAAATTTGGCTGGCCTTAATTTCATATGCACAATGGTACTGTTAATTTCACAATTGTCAACGAACAATTAATCAACATTCGAATTGTGGGTGACTTCCTGTAATCACACGTCCATATTCAAAGCCTCTTTAATACGTGAACAGTCAATCTGTTTCTATCGGAGTGCGGTAAAAAAGAATCCCCCTCGCCACGCCGGAAGGCGGAGGTAGATTTCAACGGGCAAATACATTTTTTTTGGATTCACTAAATTTGCCAATTTTTGTATTCCTACAAACGTTCTACAAGTTTAGCCTCGTCTTCTTATAATTGCAGGGTGTATCAAAATGAATATCGGGGTTTTAAGGCTTTGTAGTTTTTATTACAGTTAACGTACGATTATAAATAATACATCAAATACCTAGGAGAATGGATAACCCCAAACATCAATGAAGACCTGTCCATGAACGACAGATGCATCAAACTGGAGAGAGCCTACTACCTATGCAAGAATATGTACAAATCCAAATCCCTCTCAATGAATTTCAAACTCAGACACTACAGTACTGTAGTAAGACCATCTGTACTATATGCCTTAGAATGCCTAAATATGGTCAGAAAAGGACAACTCCGGAAATTGGAGCTGAAGGACCGGAAGATTCTGCGAAAAATCATGGGCCCTATTAAAGAGGAAGGCAAGTATAGAATCAGGCACAACAATGAACTCTATGAACTAGTGGAGAGCATTACAACAGCCATGAGGAAGAGGAGGCTGATCTTCTATGGTCATATTGTGAGAATGGATAATCAGAGGCTCACCTCCAGAATTTTCAACACTGTCTCTAGAGGGAAAGCAACAAACGCCAAGTGGTCGAAACTAGTCAGGAAATACCTTGAGCAATTGGATATTGACCCCAGTAACATCTATGACAGGAATAAATACAGGACTTTAGTCAGAACATCAGACTCTTTCCAGTCACTAACAGCAAAAGCAGTGCGTCCAGGAGTAGGAGTGAAATGGACTCAGGAGAGGAAGGACATTCACAGTGCCAGAATGAAGGAATTCTGGGCTAGGAGGAAAGCTGCCAGAGCAAAGAACCACGTGGTCCACAGCCGGCCCAAACGGAACTAAAAAAATACATCAAATGAAAGGGCAACTCAAACAGTTTGTCCTACAAGTGTTCAATGTGAGCACGATTCGTCACTCGGCTGAGTTCGTTCCAAACCTTGCTCAGTGTCTCTGGATTAATTGTTGCAACAACAACTGCTTCAATCCGGAGTCGGTTAGATCAGCTGGTAGCGGAGGCACATACACATGATCCTTTATGAACCCCCAAAGGTAAAAATCGCATGGCGTCAGATCGGGTGAACGTGGAGGACCTGCGAAACAAGCTCTCTCATCCGGAACGTAATACGAAACGCACGTTGCACTGTAACTACAGATTCAGTCCTTGCAAACTGTAAAATACAAAGAACTTTCTGTTATGTTATACAAAATCCACTTTACAAGACAAAATTATCTTTTTATATATCACTTGATGTCAATATACATTTTGAGACATGTTTCGGCTCTGTGAGCCTTCTTCAGTCAAAATCACTAAAACATTCACCTAAAACAGTCTAATGTTTGGTCTCTCAAAAAAAATGTAAAACATTTTTACATCGTCAAGATGATTAAAACACATGAATATAAAATGCTTCAAGAATTTAAAAAAAAATGTACAAAATTTCGAAATGTGGGCCCATTCTTGTTGTTCCATTTTCAAACAGGGGACCTGGAACAATAAAAAATTACATGAAAATCTACGGTTCCTACTTGGAAACATGAAAAGATGACTCTAGTTGGGTAAAAAACTTACCCCATTTTACGAGCGTCTTGAGAAAGGATCGTCTGTTCCCTAGTCACCATCTTGGCTACTAGCGCTTCTAACGGAAGACGGAGGAACCAGTGCATGCGCATGCGCACAGGTACGAACACTTGTAGCACAAACTGTTTCAGTTGTTCTTTCATTTGATGTATTATTTATAGTCGTACGTTTACTGTAAAAAATACTACACATCCTTAAAACCCCGATATTCATTTTGTTACACCCTATATAATATAGTCTACTGCTATTTACCTTGCACTTTTAGAGGAGAGGAGCTCTGAGGGTGGCGTGTGCTTACCGTACAGTTTCGGAACCTGCAAGTCTGGTTGTCTCAGGTGTTGCGCCAATAGACTTACTCGCGCAAGAACGTAAAGACGTACTGTATACTTCCGACGAGCAGAACTGGGCAAGGGTCAAGCCCGGAAGAAAGCCGTGGCACGCTAAATGGAACTTTGGCAGCATAGGTGGAATGACGATCTCGGAGGAAGATGGACAGCTCGGCTGATACCGAGTCTGGTTGAGTGGACATGGGGAGATTAATCACTTTCTGACTCAGATGTTGGCAGGTCATGGCTACTTTCTGTGTTACCTTCATCGTATGGCCAAAGTAAGGAGTACAGTATGAATTTACTGCGGGAACGAACGAGCTATAAACAAATGATTTGGATCTAGCCAAGGTTCAGTTCGGCCATAAAAAAAATAAGTCGGAGGATACGAGATCTCAAATTCAAATAGTGTCAGGGGGTGGTGAACAGCATAAGGGTTCACAAGGGTAGATCAACTCCTCCTTAGATCCCAATCAAAAGCCCTAAACAAAAAAATAAAAAATAAAAATTAAAAAATACAGATCAACAAAACCAGAAGAAAAGATTACTTAAAAACAAATATCCATTTGTTCGCTGACAGATCTTCCGTCCCGCCAGGAATCATACAAGGTTACCAACGTGAATTCCGCCACAGATGGATATGTCTGGCACAGTACACTATAATTAAAAGTACATTTTATTAACTTAAGGTATTATTTTTCATAGCATATTATATTTAAATAATAATAATAATAATAATAATAATAATAATAATAATGTTCTGTTGCAGGCCTGGTGATCCCGTTCATGTTACGTAACATGAAGCGGACGGATGGTGCTCCAACATGGCACAGCCGATGGTGACGGTTCGTGGTCTAAACACGCAACGTAAGTTGATACTCATCTGTTTTTTTGCTGGCCATTCCCGCGCCATGGCCTACTTCAGGTTAACTTTGGTGGCGTTTGGAAAGAAATATGGTGTTGCATAAATATACAGTGCTCCTAACCTTAGCTTAATATAGTATAGACTGCAGTATAGCATACTCTTTGTAGACCTTATTCAGGAAAGGGGCCTAGAAGGAACTCATGGGAAGACTAGAGAAACGAGATTATTGAGATAGGGGATACCAATTATATACACTGGTGTCCAAAATTAAGGCAACAAACGGAAATGTTCGTTGGTTGGTTCTTCAGTTTAGGGGCTGCGACAACGCGGTCATGTAGCCCCGTGTACTTTGGGTGTGTGTAGAATCTGTCTGATAACCGGTGACAATTGTGATGGCTGTATTAGTGTGTTTTTTTAATTGAAGTAAGGACTGCAGACATTAGATTTTCAAGTAGTTCCAACTTTTTCTACCAAACGCCACTGTCAACGACCAACTAGTTCTGAACTGTGTTACTAGATGCCACCGCTCCTGGTGACGAACTTGGAACCTAAGAGCGTTAGTCAAATCTAACCTATAATTTTGCTTCACACAAGTTTTAATTAGTGGAAGACCCTTTATCATGCCATAACTCTGACATGGGACCGCCGGCTTTACATCCCCTCCGAAGGAAGACATAGGACTACTGAGGGATTTTAACGCTCTTAAAAATCTGACGACCTCGGCCGGGTTTGAACCCACGACCTTGGGTATAAAAGCTCAGCATGCTACCCACTACGCCATCGAAGCCGCCAAAACGGAAATGTTGCTAGGTTCGTTTATTTTGCCACAAAGCAGTATAAACAGGTGTTAGTAAAGTAGCAACAATGTAAAGAATATAGAAAGTAAACCACTGCAACATGCATAACAGTACAGTAGACTGAGAAACTAGACTTTATATCATTTCAAATGACGCATGCTACAAATGCTACACATGTTAGAAAGGCTCAGGACTCTTTCAACAGACTCCATTACCCATTAACTTTGGCTTCCCGCGCGGGGAACGGAGAGCGGGAGGTGCACTCTGCTGCATGACGTCACGCGCTCTCCGTCTCCGTATCGCATAACGCCATAGCCCAGGAGTAAACCCAGACTCGGTGCATATGCACTGAACAACATGATGACGTCATACGCTCAAGTGCAACCTTAGTACATTTCCTCTCCGTAACCGTAACGCATAACGGTAGACCAAAGCATAACGATGAAGTCGACAAGACCATTTGAAATGATAAAATGTTGTTCGTTTTTTTCCAACTTGAGGGATTTGCACACACATTGCTCAGTATGGGGTGTGACCTCCTCTGGCAGCAATACAGGCCTGTCAACGGCGGCTCATGAGGTCATCAATCTCATGTTGAGACAATAACGCCCATTCTTCCTGCAGAGCAGCTCGCAATTCGTGGACAGTGGTTGGTGGATGCTGACGTGATGCAACTCGTCTCCCAAGTGCGTCCTAGACATGCTCTATGGGATTCAAATCGGGAGAGCGAGCAGGCCACACCATGTGTGCAATATCTTCCGTTTCCAAGAACACATCAACCACCTGTGCTCTATGAGATCAGGCATTATCATCCATCAGTACGAAGTCTGGGCCCACAGCACCTCGCAACAACCGAACATGAGGCCCCAAGATCTCGTCACGATATCTGACACCAGTTAAACCTTGCTGATTTACCCGTACAATTTCCTGAAGAGGTGTTCGAGCAGTCAAAAGTTTACTGTTTGTTTGTTTGTTTTGATACAAGCGACAGCCGTGCTGCCAACGTAACTGTTGACGCTATCTCTCGCAGCAGCTTATAGGCACTGAGAGAACATTCCTCGGCGCCCTGTACTATGTGCGCGCTTTCAATATTACAACACGTCACAAGCTCGTCCAAGGCCACTGCAGCAGCGGATAACAAAGCCGCCGCTCACCGTTCTTACTTTATATGAAAGACCCTGTATCTCCCTTATCAACAAAATTTGCTCTTACAGTATTATTTTGGTTTCATTGCATTCCCAGCACCCTTAACATTTCCACAAAAAGGACAAAGGTCCTCTTTTCCTAATTTTCTCAGTGCTTTGTTTTTCCGCACCCCCATTGACCACCAAATTATCCCTCTCATTTCTCCTTTCGTTGGATCTTCAGGCTTTATACTCATAACTCGGGAGATAGACTACTTGCAAATTTGGTGATTGAAGGTTGGTTGTTGAATCCTGATGTTTCTTCTTGTTGTCGTTTTGGCCATCTACGGACCACGCTATTTCAACTGCCCTTTTCCATGTCTTAGCGTCTGGGCTTTAACGTTCGCCCAGTATTCCCGCATTCGTTTCCTATGCTGTTCCTTCCTCGCTTCAGTCCATGTCTTGACAGTTTCTAGTTTTGGCTTTTCTTCGACACCATGATGTTCTTGGAGTTTCGACTTTAGTGGAACACGTTTCTGGATATCCTCCTGGGCTATCCCCACTTCACGCAGGTCTTTTTTTCTTCCTCTGTGAACCACGCTGCCTAGGTTTTCTTGTTAAGAAAGAAACTGAAGATCCTATTGCTCAATCTTGTGGAACTCATACGAGCAATGTGGCCATGGAAAACTATCCTTCTCTTACGAATGGTGTCCGTTATTTTTAGCCTACTTTTCTCATTTTCCAAAATGAGGAAAAAGTAGACTTATGATATCGATCCGGGAAAATGTGTGTCTGACTGTCTGTCCTTCTGTCTGTCTGTCTCTCTGTGTGTGTGTCCCCCTCCTATCAACTCCTAAACGGCTGCAGCTATCGAAACCAAATTAGGTAAGAGTAAAGATCTATACCTGAATATCTCACGGCCATATATGAAATTGACGTCATTGTTACCAACTGCTGAAAAATCGCGATTGAAATTTGAGCTCTATGTTGAATATCTCAGTAGCTATGCATGCGAAATATTCCAAAATGGGCACACATTTAGATAATAGCATTCCGGATTATTTTTCAGAAGTCCAACATGTTTCTAAGCCTGCCGATATGTCCAATTTCTAAATGCATGTAACTTCAATGAATTGGATTTCAACTAAATTTCGTATGTACTATGTGTATTACAACAGATATGACTGTGCTTATTCTAAAGAGCCACCAGGGTTGCCAACTGTTAATAAATGCTCTCTCTCTATGTTTTAACCCTACTATCAATATAACAGAAATTATACAAGCCAACAGCTCTAAACTTTGCACACGTATGCCTGACATTCAATGCTGCCAACATGATTCTAAGCTTTCTGATTGTTTCAATTTTTAATTACATGTAACTTCTATACTGTCTGTCTGTTAGGTAGTCAGCCCGAAGGCTGGTTGGATCCTCAAAAAGTACCGCCGTTACGTTATGTGAGTAGATACCCACAAAAACCCAAGGCAGCGCTATTTTGAGGCGTTCTAGGCAAGAAGAGGAGTGAAGTAGTTTGCCATTGCTTTCCTCACTGAGTCAGAACAGTAGTCCTAACCCTATGAGTTGAACCTTTCACAGCATTCACAGGCACTGACTGTGCTTCGAATGCCATTACTAAGCAGCACCCATACCTCAGTAGCTTCCATATAATCACAGCCATGAGTGAGACTGAGACATCGGTGAAAAGCCACCTTTTACTCTAGCCTGTGCCAACTGACAAATGCAAAAGTACTGTATTCATCAAGAGATGGCGAACAGGCCAACTTCTATACTAACAAATGGATTTTATCCAAAATTGGCACTATAACAGATGGTAATATTTCAGAATAATTCCGGGCATCACATATATGACATTGTTACCAACATGATTTTACGCGCACTAATAATTCCAATATCAAACATCATGTAACGTCCATACTATCCATTAGACTTCAACCAAATTTTGTATGTGCTTTCTATACCTTAAGAGATGGAACTAAGAATATATTCAGAGTCACCAGGGCTGCCAACTGTAGCAAGTTACCCTATTAGGCTACACTATTTCAGGTGTCATTCAAACTGCAGTACTTAGAAATGTTAGTATGACCAACTTGATTTCGTCATTATTCTAGATAGGTCTATATAGATTGGCATGAATCTTAAATATTAAGAAAAGTAGGCTCTTTAGTTCGTCAAGGAACTACTTGTTTCTACATGTGAGTAGATTTCATGATTATGTCGTCTTCTGAATTCACCATTTTCTTTGATTGGACCTAGGATTTTTCTCAATATCTACCTTTCTCTTATTTCTAGCTTCTTCTCGATCATACCCTTTCTACTAACAGCAAGGCATTCGGCACCGTATATAGCCTGATGTTTGATTATTATTATCATTATTCATTCATTCATTCATTCAATTTCGCTAATCGGCCAACTAGGAACCACGATAAGCCTCATTTTACATTCTGGCATTTGCTAATTTTTTTCTTGATCCACATTGCCTTCATGAGCTCACTGTGTTTAGCACGACGTTCCTCTGTCCATTTCGCACCAGTTGTCCGTTTTTCGTCCCGGAAAGTCCCAAACGTCTTGATGGCTGCTCTATAAAGATTTCGGTCATGTGCATCTTCTGCTCGTATCCCCATTTCTTTCAGATCTTTCTGGACGTTAACATACCATGGCATTGTCGTTTTTGGTTTTGAGTCGAATATACTGAAGATACGTTTCGTCCATCGGGAATCGATCATCCGTCGCATATGACCGTAGAAGCAAACTCTGCGTTTTCGCATTGTGTCTGTGATCTTCTCTATCCTCGAGTAAACTTCTTGCCTGGATTTTCTGATGTAGATGCCATTTTTGTAGTCTGGGCCAAGTATTATTATTATTATTATTATTAATGTTGTTGTTCTTGTTGTGATTTTAAGAACGTATATCTCTATTTGTAACGTTGCAACGTAGTTCATTTTCTTGCGCGACCATTGTGTACCCCAGAAGCTACGGGAATCGATGTTTTATCGTAGTAGCGTGATTTTGATGCTTGGAGAAGAGAGGGAAATGCTCCGTCAAGTCCCACTTCACAGCGAGCATATTGACAAGTCTGTCGAAGTGCTGTAATCTTTTTCCCGATATTCGTCTCGTTCTCCTGGAATACGAGGGCAGGGCAGCATGGAATAGGGTTTAGGGACAGATCTGTTATTGTCGACAACCAGATCGCGCAGCTGGGCCATGTGTAACAAATCGTCGGCTGAGTTCAAACCAGCTGCGACAAACATCAACTTTTGCAGTTTTGAGAAATAGAGTATAATGAAACGTACTTCCAAATAACAAAAGATACATACAACAAGAAATCCCTTTCATGGGGGGACCAAAATTAAACGATATCAGGCAGTGATTAAACCAGAAGCACTGTACGTAGCAAAAACCCAAAACATTAACTTTAATTGTCTTTTGCTGCTTTTCTGTCGGTTAACACAGTATTGCGGGGTACAAATTATAATAATTATAGACTATCTAATGGCCTCGAGGTGCTGGGTGCAAGCTTTGTTATTTGACACCCAGAGGGCAGCTTACATGTCGAATTTCGTCGTTCCGAGGAACGCTATGAAAGTCAAGGAGGTTAGATATTATCTAAGCTCCTTGTCAATAGCGCTTTCTAGTAGAGAATGGACGAACTTTGTGCTGGAGGAAAAACCCGAGATTGATTTTGCCATTATGAACACGGCCTACCAAATTCAAATGGGTTCTTTAACATGCCAACAACGTATGACAGGCGTGTCGTGATTTTTGTCGCCTTTCAAAAAAGTCACTTACCTCGGCCAGGTGTGAACCTGCAAGCTTGGGGTTGGTAGTCTGACACGATAACCACCTCCCACTTGAAACGCTGCAGCAGTTCGCTCGTTTGGCGGGCCTTGTGAGGTGTTGCGTTATCGAGCAACTAAATCACACCGCCGCTCAATTTACCCAGGCGCTACTCTTGAATCGCTTTACGCAACCGGTGCGACGTTTGACAATACGACGCCGGGTTGATCGTCGTTCTTTTCGGCATGAATTCCACGTGCAACGGGTTTCTGCGGCGAATCGTCACAGGCGATGAATCGTGGGTCCACCACTTCACCCCCGAAACGAAGAGAACATCAATGGAATGGGTGCACCCCTCATCACCACAACGAAAGGTTAAACCTTCAGCCGGTAAGGTTATGGCGACAGTGTTTTTTACATGGAGGCTTTGCTGCACGCTATGTGACTTTCATCTGTTCGGTAAGCTCAAAACGGAGCTCGGTGGTCGTCGTTTCCAGACCAATGAGGAGGTGAAGGCCGCTGTCTCCGTGTGGTTGCAGAACGCTGGAGGAACTTTCAATGCATCCGGCATCGACAAGTTGGTTGTGCGTTCGCTGAAATGTTTGGATTCTCTTGGAAGTCTAAACAGGATGAAAGTTCCGCCTGATCAATACTTTATTAATAGAAATCACTGGGTGGTCATTAATGGGACATGTTTCGAGGCCTAAATATTATTATTGGCCCCTTCATCAGCCGCTATGATAGAACGATACAAGAATATGTTTTTGTGTAGCACTTAAAATTCCTTTAGAAATGAATCTTGTACGGTGCACCATAAAGAATGATTCAAAAAATGTATGCTTAAAATGAGTTACGGTCAAAAGTCTTATGAACTACTGTAGGTCTATAAACATTTTCAAAGGACGCCTCACGGTGGTACTTAAAATGGTATTGAAGACGCAAATGTATGGTACCGCTTCGGTACGTCAGCAACAGTACAGAAACACCTTTGTTGGAATCAGCTGTAGGAACACGTAGCACTCAATACTTCACCAGCAGTATAAAGATGATAAAATCAATGAAGTCACTGCACTGAAATCATATCTCGCCTAATATAGATCTTAAGAAGTGCATATCTTCAACACTTGTCATGGCAGAGATAGGCCTCTAATCCGTTTAAAAAGAAAAATAAGGAGAAAAATTAATGAATTGCTAAGGGAGAAATGAGTAGGTGAAGGTCACTTATAAACTTCATAACCAGTAACGAGAAATTACCTTGTTGGAGCAATGATAAATAACCAAACTTATTATATTGGCAAATATCAAGAGGTTAAATTGTATGCAATGCCGGTTCTGATTTGGATTTTATTTTAAATATTTTAGTCAATTTTATGGGTACAGCAGAGTTCATTCCCCAGATATATAACTGTATTAATTGAAATGAATGGGAGTGTTAGATCTGGTTAAAGCTGTAGAATGGGAGTGGTGTGCTGATGTATGATATTAGCAAAATAGATTCTCCAAGAGGAAGACACGTGCAAATGTGAAGATAATTTGGGAAGTGTAGCGAAAATAACAGGGAAGGGGGGGGGGGGGACGTATAAATGGCAGGATGTGTTAATGTAAATAACCTGTTAAATTAGGTGCTTATAAAATGTGCATAATTAAGAAACATGGTAATACTACAGCCGAAAAAGTCTAAGGGGGTTTATTTTTATTATTGATTTTTATTGTTATGTTGTCTGTGAGGGTATCAAACAAAACGTTTGAGTCGAAAATGATTTCATTGAGATTTATTGGGGCTGAAATTTTATGCGCTGTGTTAATTTCAATAGACTCAAGTACATTCATCATGGTTCCCTTATTGGTGTAATGTAAATTATTTAAATCCTTTACTATTTTTGTGAATTTATGGCCGGACTCTTCCATATGGTTGGCCATGGCTGAATATTTTCTGTATTTTATGACGTTTAAGTGCTCACTATATCTTGTAGCAAAATTCCTTCCGGTTTGGCCGATGTAGTTAGTGTTGCAGTCATTGCAATTCAATCTGTAAATGCCAGATTTGCTGAAACTATCTTTCGCATTTATTATATTAGAATTAAAGAATAGGTTTTGGTTGGTATTATTGGTTTTGTACGCTACCTTCATGTTATGTTTTTTTAATTTGTTGGTGATACTGTAGGTAGAATTATTGAAATATGTGAACACAGCATAAGTTGACTTTTCTTTTAGCTCCGGTTGAAGGTGTTTGATAGGCTTATTTTTAATTTATTAATTATATTGTTAATGTATTGATAGTTGTAGCCATTGGTTCTGGCGATCTGATGAATAACTTTATTCTCTTTACCAAATCTTGCTTGGATAGGGGTAATTTCATAGCTCTGTTTATAAGGCTGATACATTACACCAATAAGGGAACCATGATGAATGTACTTGAGTCTATTGAAATTAACACAGCGCATAAAATTTCAGCCCCAATAAATCTCAATGAAATCATTTTCGACTCAAACGTTTTGTTTGATACCCTCACAGACAACATAACAATAAAAATCAATAATAAAAATAAACCCCCTTAGACTTTTTCGGCTGTAGTATTACCATGTTTCTTAATTATGCACATTTTATAAGCACCTAATTTAACAGGTTATTTACATTAACACATCCTGCCATTTATACGCCCCCCCCCCTTTCCCTGTTATTTTCGGTACACTTCCCAAATTATCTTCACATTTTCACGTGTCTTCCTCTTGGAGAATCTATTTTGCTAATATCATACATCAGCACACCACTCCCATTCTACAGCTTTAACCAGAACTAACACTCCCATTCATTTCAATTAATACAGTTATATATCTGGGGAATGAGCTCTGCTGTACCCATAAAACTGACTATATTATTTAAAATAAAATCCAAATCAGAACCGGCATTGCATACAATTTAACCTCTTGATATTTGCCAATATAATAAGTTTGGTTATTTATCATTGCTCCAACAAGGTAATTTCTCGTTACTGGTTATGAAGTTTATAAGTGACCTTCACCTACTCATTTCTCCCTTAGCAATTCACTAATTTTTCTCCTTATTTTTCTTTTTAGACGGATTAGGGGCCTATCTCTGCCATGACAAGTGTTGAAGTTATGCACTTCTTAAGATCTATATTAGGCAAAATATGATTTCAGTGCAGTGACTTCATTGATTTTATCATCTTTATATTGCTGGTGAAGTATTGAGTGCTAAGTGTTCCTACAGCTGATTCCAACAAAGGTGTTTCTGTACTGTTGCTGACGTACCGAAGCGGTACCATACATTTGCGTCTTCAATACCATCTTAAGTACCACCGTGAGGCGTCCTTTGAAAATGTTTATAGACCTACAGTAGTTCATAAGACTTTTGACATACCGTAACTCATTTTAGGCATAAATTTTTTCAATCATTCTTTATGGTGCACCGTACAAGATTCATTTCTAAAGGAATTTTAAGTGCTACACAAAAACATATTCTTGTATCGTTCTATCATAGCGGCTGATGAAGGGGCCAATAATAATATTTAGGCCTCGAAACATGTCCCATTAATGACCACCCAGTGATTTCTATTAATAAAGTATTGAGCAGGCGGAACTTTCATCCTGTTTAGACTAATTAGTGTATCAATACGGAACCAGAATGAACCTGTTAAGTTCTAAAGTCTCTTGGAAACTATGTGGAAAAGTGACGTTACGTTGTATGTCGTTATAGGCGTGTTGCTGTTGTATAGGTGGAATAAATGCCCATAACTGGGAAGTGCAACTTATTTTTGATCTGCCCTCCTATAATGACCCTCAATATGATACAGTTTTCTGACATATAATATTTACATTTCGACATTGTCGAACATAAAGGTCACTACTTGATATACGCTGCCTCTTTTTACTGCGATGCAGTTAGAATGTTGAAGAATTCAGTCGAAGGCCATCATGTACGATAATGGTGTAGACAAGAGAACGCCACATCGCACTTTCTAGGATTCTCGTACGTTTCGCAAGGCCGATTGGGACACGAGTGAGGAAGACCCATACCGTTATCGATGTTTCACTTTCTCTAATGACTATGGTAATCACCATGATAAGCATAACGTACTGTGGGTCCTGCTTAACCTCTTCAAACCCACGTATGTGCACCTTCAGTTTTTAATATTTGTAGCAGTAGAAGTTGGTATTATGTTAATAATAATAATAATAATAATAATAATATCGAACCAGAGCAACCAAACCTACACCTTACAGACCTCAATGGTCTGACGAAAGAAAATTGGCATTCTCCAACAGAATGAAACAATATTGGCAAGATAAGAAGAACGTCAAGAATTGAGTCAAACTGCTTAACGCTTTCCAATATTGGGAAAATACTCTGTAAATAAATAAATAAATAATAATATCGTAAGTCCTCGGGTGCCGGGTGAAAGCTTTGTTATTTGACTCCCAGAGCGTAGCTTGCATGTCGAATTTCGTTGTTCCTTGAAACACTATGAAAGTCAAGGAGGTTAGATATCTAAGCTCCTTGAACACTATAGCGCTTTCTAGTAGAGAAATGAGGTACTTCATGTTGGCGGAAACTCCCGAGATTAAATTTTGCCATTATGAACACGGCCTACTGAATTCAAATGGTTTCTTTGACATGCCAACCAACATCGTATGACATGTGCGTCGTAATTTTTGTGGCCTTTCAAAAATCACTTACCATGGCCAGGAGTGAACCTGCAAGCTTGGGGTTAGTAGACCGACACGTTAACCACTCGCCCACCGTGGCAAGCTGGTATTATGTTAATTTTCACCTTTATTTCTACCCCTGAGCATTCCATTTTGTACGGGGTCAATTATGACATGTGATTTCAATGTGGAGTGTTCGTTTTGGAGAGAGCATGGGCTTTCTAAAAGCAAGAAATTCATATCCTGGAACGCCAAAATAAAGCACGACAACACTGTGGCAAAACAGAATGGCTGTACGTCAGCGAATGCCTTTCGATGAACTAATAGCTAGAGAAGTTGAAGGTTCTGGGAAGGAGACCATGAGGAAATAGAGGCTAATATTTCTTGGGTACCTGTACAGCATGGACAAATCCAAATTAACCAACTAAGTTACTTCTGAAACATGACAATCACATCATGAAAATGAAAATCCACAGCCTGCTTCCAGTCTCCGACCGGGTCAGGAATGGAATGAATGAAGCCCCCAGCTAGCGGCGAGGATATGGACTGTGCCGGCTGCCGAGGCCTGACGCACTCCTCTGGGGCAATGATTAAATGAATGACAGATGAAATGGAATGATAGTGGAGAGTGCTGCTGGAATGAAATGTTGACAGGGAAAACCGGAGTACCCGGAGAAAAAACTGTCTGCCTCCGTTCTGTCCAGCACAGACCTCACATGGATTGACCGGGATTTGAACCACGGACCCAGCGGTGAGAGGCCGGCATGCTGCCGCCTAAGCCACGGAGGCCTTCGACAATCACATCATGGATTAATCTAAATATTTCTATGGTTGATTTTGATTTACTAGTGGACCCGTGCGAGAAATCTCGCATGTCCATAAACCACACTTTCCCCAATAGGTTTATAATGAGAGACTTAAGGAGGAAGGTTGTTATGTTTTTATTTCAACCACATGATTATAATTGTATTAATGCAGCCAATGGCCATATAATTTTCTTTTCAGGACGGGTCAGGGAAGGAATTGTGAAAGAAAATCGGCCGTGGACCTATTGAAAGGAACCGTCCCGGCATTTGCCTGGTGGTGAAAATGGGAAACCATGAAAACCATTTTCAGGACGGCCGAGGTGGGATTCGAACCCACGCTCTCCTGATGCCAGCGAGACACATGGTAGCGCGTTAGCGGTCTCGGCCACCAAATTAGTATAGAACACTATTTACGTTTCAGTTAGAATTCTGAGTTCTACGTTCCCTAACTTAAGAAGGCAATCACTGAAAATTGGATCATCATAACACTCACCGGTTATTTGATATTTATGAAATTATACGATTTGAGTACTCATTCCTTTGATTTACTGCTTTTGAAATCCATGAAAAATGATAAAGGAAATACCTCAGAATGTTAAAATGACATGAAACAGGTGTCAAAGCGGCCAAAATGTGAAGTGGCCAGCAATTATGGAGCGTATTCTCCTACAGCAACAGTATCTGCAAATCGCACACTTCGTACATTTTTTAGCCTACTTTTCACATTTTGCAAAAATGAGGAAAAAGTAGACTTATGAGATCGATCCGGGAAAATGTGTGTGTGTCTGTCTGTCTGTCCTTCTGCCTGTCTGTCTGTCTGTCCTTCTGTCTGTCTGGCTGTATGTGTGTCCCCCCCTATCAACTCTTAAACGGCTGCAGCAATCGAAAACAAATTTAGTATGAGTAAAGATGTATACCGGAATATCTCACGTCCATATTTGAAAATGATGTCAGTGCTACCAACTGCTGAAAAAACGCACTAGAAATTTGAGCTCCGTATTGGATATCCTGGAAGGTATGCATGGGAGCTATTCCAAAATTGGCACACATGTAGATAACACTATTTCAGTTTAATATCCAGGAGGCCATACATGACAATGTTGCCAAAATAATTTTAAGCCTTCTGATAGGTCCATTTTAAATGCATATAACTTCTGCTCTATCAATTGGATTTCAACCAAATTTTGTATGTAATATGTGTACATAAACAGATATGACTGAGCGCATTTTTAAGAGCCATCAGGGCTGCCAACTGTTAATAATTGCTCTCTCTATTCTTCTATCCAAATACCAATATATCAGAAAGTATTCAAACTTTGCACACGTATATTACCTGACATTTTAGATTAATTTTGGAGTAACTTATATACTTCAGTTCTACCAACATGATTCTAAGCCTGCCGATAGGTCCAATTTTAAAATACTTGTAACTTCTATACTAACAAATGGATTTCGTCCAAAATTGGCACAACAAGATATCATAATATTTCAGATTACGCTATTTCTGACCAGCACACGCATGACATTGTTGCCAACATGCTTTTACGCGTGCTGATAGATCCAATATCTAACTGCATGTAACGTCCATTGGACTTCAACCAATTTTTTTATTCTGTACCTTAAGAGATGGAACTAAGAATATATTCAGTCACCAGGGCTGCCAACTGTAGTGCTCTATTAGGCTAGATTATACCAGGAATATTTCGAACTAATTAGACATATCGATATTACGAACTTAATTTCGTCATTATTCTAGATATGTTCATATACTGTAGAATAATCATTGGCATGAAAAGTAGGCTCTTTAGTTCGTCACGGAACTTCTTGTTTAAAAGTCATTTTGTAAAGAAATTATAGGTATTTATGAAATTAGAGTGCAATTCGTCACTGCTAATGTCTATTCTCTTTCATTTGAATGCTCATTTGTCACGTTCGGTCGCTTGTTAGCGCCGCAGGAGGGATCTATACTACTGAAATAATATATATGATGTTATTGTATTCGTTGGTTTTCATTATTAGTGTTCAATAACAATAATATAATATATCAAAATCTACCATAGACCACAACAGCTATTAGTCAAGAACTACCATCATTTTCCATATCGCATCCAAGTCTTTCATTGGAACAGTGGGAAGTAAAGCCGGCGGTCCCATGTCATAGATTTATGGCATGTAAAAGATCCTTCCACATACTAAACTTGTGTGAAGCTAAATTGGTAGGTTAGATTTCGTCGGAACTCTCTATCAAAGTTCCAACGTTCACCACTAGGTATCATTGATATCTGGTAGCAAAAGTTGGAACTACTTGAAATTGAACGGAACTTGTAGCTCACCCTAAGGTGCTCACGAGTCCCCCACCACGACCTGATAACGATATGTCCTCGGACACTCCCGACACTAAAAGCCATACGATAAATAAATAAATTGGAACAGAGGATACTTGCAATAAACATTACAACCTATGTTCCACTCAGAAAGGAGTTTTTCATCTCATAGCCCACATGTCAAACTCGTTGACACCCAGTTGAACAACACCATGAGACTAATCACTGGTTGTATAAGAACTACACCAGCATATTGGCTTCCAGCCCTCAGCAATATTCTTCCACCCCACCTTCGTAGAGAAGTTGCCTTGCTACGGGAGTACTACGAGATTATGGATCACCCTACACCACCTATTCATGAAGACATCCCCTCTCTTCAAATGAACAGGCTCAAATCCAGGAAGCCACCCATTTGTCATGCCCAGTGGCTTGTAAGAAGCCATTTTGATTCCAGCATGCAGTGGATTACTGAATGGACACTAAATGCTTGTCCTGAGTCGAGCTCCTTCCTGGACCCTACAAGAACATCCACTCCTGGTTCCGATCTGCCTAGGAGGGCTTGGGCAACTCTCAATAGGATTCGGACAAACCACGGAGTATGCAATGGAACTTTGTTCAAATAGGGAAAAATTTCGTCTCCTCAGTGTGATTGCGGTGCTCCTAATCAAACCATCCAACACATTACAACTGACTGTCCTCTGAGTGCATATGGAGGGTCCTGGATCGACTTCCTGTTGGCGACACCTGACGTAGTCCAAAGGATAGACTCATTAGACCTGAGACTGTAAATAGTGTAAATAGTAAAAACAAGATGTTCAGTAAAGAACATATAGCCTACTTTCTCCTAAATGCATGGGTATTGTTATAACTCTTTGTCCTTTTCAAGGAGTATGATTGAATGTTGGTTGTAGTAGCTTGTTGAAATACAACGTGCTATAGGGATATTAAACATGAATATGAGGTGCCCTTTGCTAGTGCTACCTCTGTACCAAATTTCGTTCAATTCGGTTTCACCGTGTTTGAATTGATAGGGGGAATCGATTTGCACACATACTTGGCCACCATCTGCAAACTATAGGGCTGATGTTCTTGCAGTTTGGTCTGAATATGTTTCCCACATAAAGATATGGTGTTGCAAAATTTGGTAGAGACTAGATTATTAGGTTGGTCGTAATTACATTTTAGCTTTTAACATTTGGGTGGCCGCGATTACGTTTCCGTCAAGATAGCGGTGATATAAAACATGACACTGAGGTGCCCTTTGCTAGTGCTACCTCTGTACCAAATTTCGTTCCATTCGGTTTCACCGTGTTCGAATTGATAAGGGGAATCGATTTTCACACAAAGATGGCCGCTATCCGCAAAATATTAGGCTGATGACCTATTAGTTTGGTCAAAGGATGCTCCCTCCATAAAGGTATGTTGTTGCTAAATTTGCTAGAGATCGGATGATTAGGCTAATCGTAATTTGATTTAAGCTTTGAACATTCGTGTGGCCGCCATTACGTTTCAGTCAAGATGGTGGTGATACAAAACATGACACTGAGGTGCCCTTTGCTAGTGCTACCTCTGTACCAAATTTCGTTCCATTCGGTTCCACCGTGTTCGAATTAATAGGGGGAATCAATTTTGACATAAAGATGGCCGCCACCCGCAAACTATTAGGCTAATAACCTATTAGATTGGTCAAAGGATGCTCCCTCCATAAAGGTATGTAGTTGCAAAATTTGGTAGAGATCGGATGATTAGGTTAATCGTAATTTGATTAAAGCTTTGAACATTCGTGTGGCCGCCATTACGTTTCTGTCAAGATGGCGGCGATATAAAACATGACACTGAGGTGCCCTTTGCTAGTGCTACCTCTGTACCAAATTTCGTTCCATTTGGTTTCACCGTGTTTGAATTAATAGGGGGAATTGATTTTCACACAAAGATGGCCGCCATCCGCAAACTATTAGAATAAAGACCTAGTTATTTGGTCAAAGGATGCTTCCTCTATAAAGGTATGTTGTTGCAAAATTTGGTAGAGATCGGATGATTAGGTTAATCGTAATTTGATTTAAGCTTTGAACATTTGTGTGGCCGCCATTACGTTTCCGTCAAGATGGCGGCGATATAAAACATGACACTGAGGTGCCCTTTGCTAGTGCTACCTCTGTACCAAATTTCGTTCCATTTGGTTTCACCGTGTTTGAATTAATAGGGGGAATTGATTTTCACACAAAGATGGCCGCCATCCGCAAACTATTAGAATAAAGACCTAGTTATTTGGTCAAAGGATGCTCCCCCCATAAAGGTATATTGTTGCAAAATTTGGTAGAGATCGGATGATTAGGTTAGTCGTAATTTGATTTAAGCTTTGAACATTTGTGTGGCCGCCATTACGTTTCCGTCAAGATGGCGGCGATATAAAACATGATACTGAGGTGTCCTTTGCTAGTGCTACCTTTGTACCAAATTTCGTTCAATTCGCATTCACCGTGTTCGAATTGATAGGGGGGGGGGGGGGACAGACATTCAGAGTACACACACTCACACACACACACACAGACTCACACACACACATACACACACACAGACAGACACACTTTTTTCGCCCTGTGTTGATCTCATAAGTCTACTTTCATTTTTTGCACAAATCGAAAGTAATCTAATAATGTACAGTAGATTTTAAAGTGATTTTCTTTGCACTCTGAAATCTTGTATTGATTATATTGCCAAACGATAAATAAAAAAAATAAGAAATAAAATAAAATCTCATATGAAGATCTATCACATTTTTAGCCTATTTTCAATTTTGAAAAAATAGGCTTATGAGATCACCTTTTGTCCGTGTGTGTGTGCGTGTGCGTGTGTGTGTGTGTGTGATTCGTGTGTGTGTCCTCCCCTAATAAAATCGAAACGGCTGGAGCGATTTCAATGAAACTCGGGAAGTTCATAGCACTATTCCCGGCGACCTCGACCATGCCCTTCAAATTTTGTTACGTCTCTCCAATCCAACATGGCGGCTGTGCGAAATATTTCACTAGCATTCAATATCTCCGAAACTATTACCGATATCGCCCTGAAATTGTGTACGGTGATAAAGGGCATTACTAGAAGGTCACCTATGAGACTTTCAAAAACCTGGTGACTACAAAACCAACATGGCGGCCAAGCGAAGTTGAGATATTTAAATAGACTTTTCTCGCGATTTAACTATCTAAATGTAATGAAACTTGGTACAGCAAATATTTATACACATTGTAATGCACTGGAGTCTAATTTAGTTCAATTGTTTACATAACCTCAAAATGGCGGCTGTGCGAAATATTTCACTGACATTCTATATCTCCGAAACTATTACAGATATCACCCTGCAATTTTGTACGATGATAAAGGGTACTGATACAGGTATACCTATGTATATTTCATAAACCTGTAAAGTACGAAACGAACATGGCGACCAAGCGAATTTAAAATATTTTAATAGACTTTTCTCGTGATTTAACTCTCTGAGCGCAGTGAAGTGTGGTACAGTAATTGATTTTGCAGATTGTAATGCACTGCCATCTAATTTAATTCAATTGCTTACATAACCTCAAGATGGCGGCTGTGCGAAATTTTAAAATTAAGTTTTAATTTCTTGTGTCGTAATCATGCGATCGAAGTGAAAGTTTGAATAATGAACCTAGGCAATAATTGTCCTTGAATGGTACATAACTCTATGGCCTATACACATAACACTCCTAAATGGTGAGCTCCCGAAATATTTAGACGGTTCTCAATATCTATGAATCTTTTACAGCAACCAAACTGAATTTTTTAATTTTCATAGAGACTATGAACATATGTTCACCTATAGGACTTTCAGGAACCTGGTGAGCATAAATCCAACATGGCGGCGACGCGGAGTATAAATATTTAAATGGACGTTTCTCGCGAATTAACTATCCGAGTGCCGTGAAACGTTGCACGTTAAATGCTTATACAAATGTTGATCCACTGGCATCTAATTTATTTCAATGGTTTGCATTATCACAAGATGGCTGCTGTGCGTAATTTTAAAATCTCGTTTTTACTTCTTGTGTTCTAATCATGCGATTGAAGTTTGAATACCACACGTACACAATAATCTTAATGTAATAGTACAAAAATAAAAATCCAACCTGGCGACCATCTGAAATATTTAGACGGTTCTCTATATCTACGAATTAGTTACAGCAATTAAACTGAAATTTTGTATGTTGATTGTGGCAGTTAACATAAGTAGGATATATGAAAATAGGCTGTATAGTTCTTCACGGAACTACTTGTTTAAAGAACAATTTTTAGTCCTGGCGGCTTCGGTGGCGTAATTGGTAGCTTGCTGAGCTTCTATGCCCAAGGTTGTGGGTTCAAACCCGACCGAAGTCGTCGGATATTTTAAGAGCATTAAAATCCCTCAGTATGCCTTCCTGCGGAGGGGAAGTAAAACCGGAGGACCCATGTCATAGATTTGTGGAATTTAAAAGAACCTTCCACTAACTTCAATTGTGTGAAGCAAAATTTGTAGGTTAGATTTGACTAATGCTCTAAAATTCCAACGTTCATATCCAGGTACTGGTTGCGATGGCATCTTGTGGCCAATTTCACAGCCAAGTGTCGTTGACGGTAGCATTTGGTAGCAAAAGTAGGAACTACTTAAAATTGATCGTCTGCAGTCCTTACCTGAATCACAGATAACACACACTAATACAGCCATCACAATTAACACCGGTTATCAGACAGATTCAGCACACACGAAATGTACATGGGGGCTATATGGTCGCGTTGCCGCAGCCCCTAAACTGAGGAACCAACCAATTTTTAGTCTATTTATTGGAAAACAAAAACTTTTTTTAAAGATTTATGTCATTTATTCACAAAATTATTTTGTATTATCAAATTATAGCCCACATTTGTGACAGATCATCATCATTTATTGCATGAAGAGGCCTTTGAGGCCTACAGCAGAAGGACAATAGGAAAATAACAATATTACAATTAAGTTATTACAAAAACCAAAAAATATTAAAATGGAAAAAATATTACAAAACACCAAAAAAAAAAAAGATCCTATAAAAGGAAAGTCAGTCAATCATAAGAGGAGGTATTTGCTGCAGATGGCACTCCATCTCTTCCGGTCTCTAGCATCATCCTCCACGGCTGTCGGTTCCTCTTCTTGAAGGATTGTCGTCACTCGATCCTTCCATCGTGTTCTTGGGCGTCCTCTCGGGCGTTTTCCCGTGGGTTGAGATTGGAGGACTCTTTTAGGAAGGGATCCGTCCGCTCGTAAGATGTGTCTAAACCAGGCTGTTCCAAATCCACGAGTTTGAGTAAGCGTACACGCGAGTACTCAGCAGTAATGCTCGGAGCACGGTTGGAGAGGGACTGGGGGTGATGGCCAATACGTCACTGGGCGAAGGTCATAACAGAGTCCATGCTTTTCCTCCCATACCTGCTGTATCCACAGCGCAGTCACGGCAACCCCCACAGCAGAGCTGTATTGCATGTTGCAGGTTTACTCGCGCAAGGCGGCGAGTACTCCACTGCTCACAGGCGAGCAACTCGGCTGGAACAGCCTGGTATAAACCATAGTAGTCTCATCTGTCCCAATATTCATCCAATTTGTGACATATATATTTTTAAATATATATTTTATATAAAAAAAATAGGAAAAACCAAGTTTAAATATATTGTTTTCAAAAGATTTGCTCGTAGTTTACCATTAGTTTTATCTTTTCTTCTTTGAAAAACTGAAGACGGCCATGATGTGGCCGAAACTGGTATTTAAATAATAAATATCAATTTAAAAATAGTATTGGCTAAGGCAGGCCACGCCAACGCGAGCACTTAGTGTTTGCGCGCCCCTGTACGGCACCGAGCAGCACTGGTGCTTTCCCCCTCCCACCCCTCTTTCCTCCTCGTGTAGTGGCGGTAGCACAGTCAGGCTTGGATGATGAGCAATGGATCACTGACATCGCTTTCATGAAAGACATCACGGGGTATTTAAATGATTTAAATATCTCGTTGCAAGGCAAAAATAAATTAATCAGTAGGCCTACTGTGTGTGACCGTATTGAAAGTTTCAAAATGCAGCTTGTGCTTTTTGAAAGTCAGCTTCAAGAAGGAAATAGGGACAATTTTCCCTCTCTAAAATCCTAGAATCCCGAAGATTCATGTCCTTGCCCTGAAATGTGTTGCTATGTTCAGAACAACATTCGTTTGTGAACAAATGTTTTCAATTATGAATATTGATAAAACAAAAGCAAGGTGAAGTTTGTCTGATGTTTCTTTGGAAGCTATACTTTGGATTGCAACTGTCAAAACGATTGTTCCAAATATCGGAAAGTTGACTTCAAAGCGATGCCAAAGATAACCAAACAATGTTGAAAATTACTGCAAAATCATGAGCGCAATAACTATTATTAGACTATTTTCATTTATGAAAAATAATTGACTTATGAGATCACCTTTTGTCCGTGTGTCTGACTGTCTGTCTGTGTGTGCGTGTCTGATTCGTATGTGTGTGTGTCCCCCCCCCCCCTAATAAAATCTAAACGGCTGGAGCGATTTCAATGAAACTGTATAAGTTCATAGCACTATTACGGACGACCCCGACCGTGCCCTTCAAATTTTGTTACGTCTCACCAATCCAACATGGTGGCTGTGCGAAATATTTAAACAGCATTCAATATCTCCGAAACTATTACCGATATCACCCTGAAATTTTGTACGGTGATAAAGGGAACTACTAGAAGTTCGCTTATGTGAATTTTGAAAACCTGGTAACTACAGAACCAACATGGCGGCCAAGCAAAGTTGCGACTTTTAAATAGACGTTTCTCGTGATTTAACCAACCAATCGCAATGACACTTGGTACAGTATATGTTTGTACACATTGTAATGCACCGACATCTAACTTTGTTCAATTGTTTACATAACCTCAAGATGGCGGCTGTGCGAAATATTTCACCGGTATTCTATATCTCTGAAACTATTACCGGTATCACCCTCAAATTTTGTACGGAGATAAAGGGCACTACTGGAAGTTCATCTATGAGACTTTCAAAAACCGGTTAACTACAAAACGAGCATGGCGTCCAAGCGAAGTTGAAGGTTTTAAATAGACTTTTCTGGCGATTTAATGATCCAAACGCAATGAAACTTGGTACAGCAAATGTTTATACACATTGTAATGCATTGGTATCTAATTTAGTTCAATTGTTTACATAACCTCAAGATGGCGGCTGTGCGAATTTTAAAATTAAGTTTTTATTTCTTGTGTCGTAATCATGCGATCGAAGTGAAAGTTTGAATAATGAACCTACGCAATAATTTTCCTTTAATGGTACATGACTCTATGGCCTATACATATAACAATCCTACATGGCAACCATCCGAAATATTTAGACGGTTCTCATTAACTACGAATCTATTACAGCAATCAAACTATTTTTTTTCATGTTCATAGGGACTATGAATATAAGTTCACCTATAGGACTTTCAATAGCCTGGTGATCACAAATCCAACAGGGTGGCGACGCGAAATATAAATAACCACATGGACGTTTCTCGCAATTTAACCTTCCGAGTGCAGTGAAACTTGGTACAGTAAATCATTATACAAATTTTAATCCACTGGCTTCTAATTTATTTCAATTGTTTCTATAACCACAAGATGGCAGCTGTGCGAAATTTTAAAATCTCGTTTTTACTGCTTGTGTCCTAATCATGTTATTGAAGTTTGAATACTTCATGTAACAGTACATAACTCTTAATTGTAATTGACGTAAAATAAATAAATTTCAGTTTCAACCAGGGAAAAAATACTACTCATTTGGTCGCCTCTCAAAGAAACTTTCTTCCCCGGTAATTTTGGCGGCGAAATTTGTCAATTTCGTTCTGCAATAACTTTCGATTGCCAACACTTCGAGAAAGTGCCCACAGCGTATCCATCACAAACAAGACGTGGATACAACAACTGCTCAGCCAGAATAGCTAGCAGTTTTTGAGAAAAGAAACATTTTAGTCTAATAGCATCATGCAAAACAATCCTTGAAATGCTGTTACTTTAGGGACAAATGTGCATCAAAAGGAATTTAGACCTGTCCATAAACTTTCTACCTGCACTGGCACCTTCTAACTCCCCCCGGATAGAGAACTTAAATTTTTTATGTTCGACGATGTCGAAATGTAAATATTATATGTCAGAAAACTGTATCATAAAGAGGGTCATTATAGTATTATTCTTCATTATGAAACAATTTATCCGGCCAATCAGAGCTCATTCATTGACCAATTAGGTAAGGATAGCTCCGCGCATGCGCTCAAAATCCAACATGTCAGACATAAATTACATGATTTGAAAGTTCAAATTGGATATCGGATCAACCATTGTAGTTACAATCCCAAACACAAAGATAAAATCAGCATGAACCTTTACGGTAACAAGAAAATACTGTGGCATATGCAAGAAATTTATGAATCTACGTCCAGACGTTAGCAACACAGCATCCTTCTATGTAAATTACCGACATGGATAGTGCACCGTCCCGTATGTTCGCGAATATGAGACAAGAAATAGCACTGTACCTTAATATCCCCAACTCCAATTTCTACACAGCGCATTGCTTTCAAACGACCTCGGTGACAATATTAGTGAATGCTAGTTCTGATCGGCACTAGACATCATGCAGGCTGTAAACAATAGCATTGCCAAACAAAGTAAATGGTCTCTGCTTTCGAAATTCTTTGACCCACGCATGCGCTCTGTTTACTAACAGAAGTTACTGAATCCCACATATATTTATGAATATTTTTGTTAAAACATATAATAAAGTTATAATTATCGTCGAACATAAACAGTCGTATGCAACTCGCTTATAATGGTAATGAAGACATTCGTATGGAAATTATAAAACTCGCCACGCTCGTCTTAATTATTGGCATTATAGGCTCGTTGCATAATGTACTATTATATAATGATAATAGGCTACGTCTAAATGTTTAGTGACTTACATAACTGGGATATATCCTTGACTGAAGTTATCAATTACTTCATTGTGTGTGTGTTTTTATTAAATTTTATTTTCCAGTGACTGTGCCAGGAGTGTCACTGTGGCCGCCTGCATGTGACACTCACAATAAATGGCCCGCATATTAAACTGTTCTTTATGCAGAGAAGGAGGGAGCAGCTCATAAAATGGGACATTCAACACTCCGCCTCTGAATACCTTCTACCTTATATATAAATAAGAGATGACGATGATCAATCGAGATATCAAAAGCAGTTTCAGTAATGAATATCTCATTAATACTACTACCACTACTACTACTACTAATAATAATAATAATCGAGAGCAGTGGCGGATCTAGGCCTTGCGGGGCCCTGGGCGATATTATAAGGTGGGGCTCACAACAATAGGAAATTTTAAAAAATCAAATCAAATGCAAAATAGTTTAGGTAATAATAATAAAATAAAGAATAGTTACAATATTTTGAATACACTAGAGTAAATTGTTTATAATAATATGAAAGAAACCTTTAAGTCCCCTTGAAGAAGATTATGTAAACTATAAAATATTACTTTGCGACTTTTTTTCCCGGCTGAAGTCTTCTGATATTTCACTGAAATCTAAACTTGCTAAACGGTCACGGGAGGTCATAGCTGAACTGAAAAAAGGGATATAAATTAAAAATTAGTTTTTAAAAGTATAATTTATTACTTAATTCGTTAATTACATTTAAAAATCCATGGCGCGGGCCCCCCTGACCTCGCCCTATCCTAGATCTGTCCCTGATTGAGAGACTTGAAGTTAAGGAAAGAAAGATCATTAGGAAATTCTTGGTCCTGAGTTCAAAGATGGAGGTTACAAGCTCTGGAGTAATTCATAAATAATAATTTTATTAATGCAGCCAATGGCCATGTATTTTTCTTTTCAGGACTACTCCCACACTGAAAAGATCTCAAGTGTAATCCGGAAACGGTGAATAACATTCTATGCCCACCTCCTCAGAATGCCAGTCAGTAGATTCTCCAACCGTCTATTATCATACTTCCGAGGTTTAAAGGTGATTCTCTTTGGCTGGTGGAAGTGGATAAGGACTTGTTAAAGTTTAAAATTTCCGAATCAGATATCTTGCTCAGAACCCCATTTAAACAAAAACTCAGTCAGGTTCATCAAGAGGAAATAAAACCCATCAAGAGATATGTTCCCTCGGATGAATGGAAGAAATCCCATTCCGAAAGGATGAAGGCGTGGTGGGCTAACAAGAAGAAAAACACTTGAGAACTCGCGGTCCCAAGTGGTCACAACGATAACAGTAAAGTAAGTAAGTAAGTAAGTAAGTAAGTAATAATAATAATAATAATAATAATAATATTGAAAAAATGAAAATCCACAGCCTGCTTCCTGTCTCCGACCGGGTCAGGAATGGAATAAAGCCTCCATCTAGCGGCGAGGATATGAACTGTGCCGGCTGCCGAGGCCTGACGCACTCCTCTGGGGCAATGATTAAATGAATGACAGATGAAATGAAATGATAGTGGAGAGTGTTGCTGGAATTAAATTTTGACAGGGAAAACCGGAGTACCCGGAGAAAAACCTGTCTGCCTCCGTTTTGTCCAGCACTGATCTCACATGAAGTGACAGGGATTTGAACCACGGACCCAGCGGTGAGAGGCCGGCGTGCTGCCGCCTAAGCCACGGAGGCTTAATAATAATAATAATAATAATAATAATAATAATAATAATAATAGTTGGACAGGGATCTCTTTCGACAAAAGATAGTGACGAACGGGCTTTACCGAGTCTTGCCTCCAAAAAGAAAACATGGTGACCCTTGGACAGAGGAACGCAAGCAGGTTCAGGGAATTCTGGGCGCAAGAGAAAATCCAAAAGTGACGAGACTTAACGTGGTCCTAGATGGCCCTAGCGAATTTTACAGGGTCACGGTGGGAGAGTGGTCAAAGTGTCGATCTACTAACCCCCAAGCTTGCAGGTTCGCTCCTGGCCGAGGTAAGTGATTTTTTTTTTTAAAGGCGGCAAAAATTACGACACCATGTCATACGATGTTGGCATGTCAAAGAACCCATTTGAATTCAGTAGGATGTGTTCATAATGGCAAAATTAATCACGGGATTTTCCGCCAACACAAAGTTCCTCATTTCTCTACTAGAAAGCACTATAGTGTTCAAGGAGCTTAGATATCTAACCTCCTTGACTTTCATAGTGCTTTAAGTAACAACGAAATTCGACATGCAAGCTACCCTTTGGGTGTCAAATAACAAAGTTTGCACCCGGCAGCCGAGGCCATACGATATTTATTTATTCATCGTAAAAGGTGGCCTTAATGTTGATTTGTAATAGCTCAGGCTGTAATGAAGATAATATAATTATTTTAACACCAAAAGATAGAGAAAATCACAAAGCTTTGTTTATCTATTTAGTAGGTTTCGATGTGAGCTCCTCCTGAGGCACGACACACATCCAAGCGATAGTCCACATCCGTCCAGGTCCGCCGAATCATGTCAGGAGTCACAGTTGCTAAAGCATCGGTGATTCGTGCCACAGGTGGAGCTCACATCGAAACCTACTAACTAGGTAAACAAAACTTAATGATTTTCTCTGTCTTTTGGTGTAACAATAATTAAATTATCTTAATTACAGCCTGAGCTATTACAATCAAAAGTAAGGCCATCTTTTTCGATGACCCTGTAGAATATCTAGCGGATCCGCACAATGGGTTGTGTGCGCCCCATGTGTACAGACTACCCGCCCGGCCCTAGTGCTATGCGGGCTGTACGCGATGCCTGGGGGCTATCGTTTTGTTTATTTGTTTGGAAGCACTTTATAGGCCTAAACAAATATATTTCCGTTGATTTATCAAGAAATGCAACATTTTTCCTGTACTATTGAGACGATTTTGAAGATTTTGTTACCAACCACACCTTCTAACTCCCTCTGATTTAGGAGCTTGAGTTTTGTGAAACATACACCTTAGCGTATTATACAGTATAATAAGACTAGCAACCCTCCCCGATTTCGCCTGGGAACAGTTATGAAGGTTACTTTTAACTGAGTCCTTATAAGATTTCCTTGTATACGACATTAGTCGTTTTCCCTCCAGCAGAGAACATGAAAGCTAGCTCGTAAACTACTGTCGCCTCAGGAATTGAACAGAGATTGTTGGAAGCAATGAAAACGTAAAAATACTTATAGTGGGCGAGGTATTGAATATAGAGATATGCTTTCCCGGACGTTTTTGTAGAATTTTTCATGCTGAACAATTCTTACACTCATAGTGTATAGATATTTTTAACGGGTTGGCCAGCGTAAGCTTAAAAAGTGCACGGACGCCAGGTTTTCTTTTCTACCTTTTCACTGAAATCGTTACTGCTTGGCTTCCCTTGATCATAAATAAATTATTTTCTACAGAAACTTCCTCGAGATATCCTTTAGAGAATGGTGAAAACCGCATCAAAATCCATCCAGAGGTTCTCGAGATTTCCCGTCACATCCAAAAGTCGGGGACTTTGTTTTATACTAAGTAGAGATATTAATCAGCGATAAGTAAAGCCCTGCGTGGATGCGGATGATGATGCAAATTTTTTCGCCATTCGGATATAGTTCGCATGTCTGTGCGGATAGCGGATAAGCTGCGGATAACGTTGGGAGTAAATTTGCGAATAGATTTTAGAATCCAATCTGAACTTGTTGAATACCATTGCTAGGACCCGGATCTTTATCACATATATTTTCTCTGTTATGTTTTTTCCATGACAATTGTAAGATGACGATTTAAGCTAATCTCCTCGACATTATGTCAATAACCATAATTAACACTCGGAGCTGTAAAGGGTTGCAATTCGGACTGTATAACATTCATTTTAAACATAGCAAATGACAAACATAGCCTAAGGGAACGACTTTCTCCTCCAATGTCTAAATGTGTTGCTTTAATACTATATGCTGTACTGCCTTGAGCAGAAGGCAGGGGATAACATGTAAAATAAAAACAAGGCTGACCCCTCGAAATAAATTCCTCAGATATTTACACCTCAAAATAACTGGCAATTACCCACAGTACCCTACGAGGAACTTCTGTTGAATTTCTAACTCCTGTATAAAGTTGTTAACGGTCAAATTGATAACTCATTCTTCCTATCGTTCCTAAATTTCAATGGTAGTATGGACTTAATTCTCACACGTATATCACTCAGTAGTCAGGAGACACCTTACCAATATATTACTGATTTGCTATAGGTGAGGTTACAGGGTCATTGTAACCATATATAATGTAATACTAAGTTCATTGGCTTTTCTTTATTTTTAAGTATATTTTGGTAATAATGATTGTTAAATGATACTTGTTTTTTGTAAAAGAATAGATTGCATGCAACAAATGAAGCTTCTTTGAGCTATGCATGTATGAATTCTGAAAATTAATCAATCCACCTGGATACGCTCTTGTGGTAAGCCGGAATTCAGAACTAACACGTGTCGTCGTATCTGTAGTGCCACAAGGAACAGAGTTAGGCCCGCGACTTTTAAGGATTATGGAAATCCAAACATCTTATCTACAGGAAGATTTAACGTTTCCTCCTGTTTCGAAACAACTTCTGGAACTCTGCTGGTTTAAGTAGGTGGAGGGAGGGAGAGAGAGAAAGCTTCCATAAATATTGATTTCTGCCGGCAAAGCCTGAGCAGGATCATGAGAAACACGGCTGATTTACTACAGCCCATTGGGGGCATTACTGGCTGGGGTGTACATCTCCATTATTTACATGGCCAACGCACAACTAGTGCGGTGTTGCCAGAGCTCCCCGCGCACTCATCATTGACGGATTAGATTTACGAATTGTTAACAATGTATAGACTACATGCCTGACGTTTTAGAATGTGTTTTCACCTCATATTTACTAGCAATCCGACGTTGCGCACAAATACTATCGTAGACTAAATTAATAATAATAATAATAATAATAATAATAATAATAATAATAATAATTGAGACACTCAAGGAGGTAGCCGACAGAGCAGGTAAGCAAATCTGTTTTGAGAAAACAGAGTATATAAATTTGGATAAATGGGATGTAGTTCGAGAAATGAATACGGTACCAACTATGGGACCATTTTGAGGTGTTATAAATTCAAGTATTTGGGAGAAGTTTCGACTCCAAATGGTAACGAGAAAGCAGCCATTGAAACAAGGGCTAGGAAAATGGATATGGCACTCGGACTTTGCATCAACACATATAAGTCCAAATCACTCTCATATCAGGTCAAGTACAAACATAATTGCACAGTAGTGAAGCCAGAGCGCCTCTATGCGGCAGAAACCTTATCAAGCATAAAAACTGTTGAATTTGAGAAAAAGGAAAGGAAGATCTTCCGGAAAATTCTAGGTCCAAAGAAGCTACCTGGAGATGGATACAATTTTCAACTGAGGTCAAACCAAGAACTCTATGACAAGTTTGAAGGGATTTCTGTCAGCATGATAAAGAGGACATATTAAACGATTGGGGACCAAGAGGTTTGCTAACGAAATTCTCAACCTTCAGGAGAAATGGAAAGTGCAACCTCCATGGCTTCAGGAAGTCCATCAGGACTTAAAAAGGTCAAACATTGGACCGGCCGAAGTCTGGGACAAGACAGGATTAAGAACCAAAATTGCAGGTGTGAAGGATCCCCCTAAAGAAAGATCCACACTTTCAGCCGAAGAACGATTGAGAAGGAGCCAGAGGCTGAAAGATCTTTGGCAGGAAGCTAAACGACCAGGAAGAAACACCTTAAAGAAGAGAACCTGAACGGCTGTTGTGCATTCGAAGTCCGTAGGTGCTGTATCAAATACAGTAATAATAAACCATGAAAAGGAGGGGGTTGACATTTCTCGGACACTTGTACAGAATGAACAAAACCCAGAATAACCAAAAAGATATTCCACCACCTGTGGAACAAGAAGACAACAAAGCTATGGCATGGATTAAGGAAGTTTGCAAAGATCTAGAAAGGTCCAACATTCAACAAGTTCAGAGGTTAGATAGGGATATATTTCGGACCATTATTCAAAATTTGGAAGGGTTCCAAGACGGAAGAACCTGTATGGATGGACAGAAGCAGCAGCACAGCGTCCATATGAAGAAATACTGGAGGACGAGGAAGTTTAAGACGAAGAAGAAATGAAATTATACGGTGATCCTCAGTGGTCTATTCGAAAATATAATAATAATAATAATAATAATAATAATAATAATAACAATAATAATAATAATAGTAAAAATAATAGTAATAAAACTTTTTTTAAAATCTATATATATAAAAATGAATTGCTGTTCGTTAGTCTCGCTAAAACTCGAGAACGGCTGGACCGATTTGGCTAATTTTGGTCTTGAATTATTTGTGAAAGTACAGAGAAGGTTTAAAAGGTGAATAAATATGAAAGTTGTAGCGCACGAGTGGATTCAACAAATGAGTGACGGCACGCGAATCGCTTAAACAAAGTCCCGTATGCGTTCATATACCAGTCATCCGATTGCTATGAAACTTTGGTTGTATTGTTGTGCACACCCAAGGAAAGGTTTCTGACTTAGTAAATCCTTTTTACAATAGGTAGCGCACGAGTAGATTCAACAAATGAGCGACGACGGCCGAAGCGTTTCAACAAAATCCTGTATGCGTTCACATACCATTCGTCAGATAGCGATGAATCTTGGGTGAGAGGTTGTGTACACTACAGGCAAGGTTTCTGGCTTAGTAAATCCATGTTATAATAGGTAGCGCACGAGTAAATTCAACAAATGAGCGACGACGAGCGAAGCGTTTCAACTAAGTCCCGTATGCGTTCATATACTATTCGTCTGATAGTGATGAAACTTGGGTGAGATGTTGTGTATACTTCATGGAAGGTTTCTGGCTTAGTAAATCCACTTAACAATAAGTAGCGCACTATTAGATTCAACAAATCAGCGACGACGGGCGAAGCGTATCAACAAAGTCCTGTATGCGTTCACATACCATTCGTCCGATAGCGATGAAACTAGGGTGAGAGGTTCTGTACACTACTAGCAAGGTGTCTGGCTAAGTAAATCCATGCTATAATAGGTAGCGCACGAGTAGATTCAACAAATGGGCGACGATGCGCGAAGCGTTTCAACAAAGTCCCGTTTGCGTTCATATACTATTCGTCTGATAGCGATGAAACTTGGGTGAGATGTTGTGTACACTTCGGGGAAGGTTTCTGGGTTAGTAAATTCACTTTATAATAGGTATCGCATAAGTAGATTAAACAAACGAGCGACGACGCGCGAAGTGTTTCAACATAGTCCCGTATACGTTCATATACCATTCGTCTGATAGCGACGAAACTTGGGTGAGTTGTTGTGTACACTCCAAGGAAAGTTTCAGGCTTAGTTAATCCATTTTACAATAGGTAGCGCTCAAGTAGATTCAACATATGAGTGAAGGCACGCGAAGCGTTTCAACAAAGTCCCGTATGCGTTCATATACCATTTGTCCGAAAGCAATGAAACTTGGGTGAGATGTTGTGTACACTTCAGGGAAGGTTTCTGGCATAGTATATCCACTTTACAATAGGTATCGCACAAGTAGATTCAACAAATGAGTAACGGCGTGCGTATCGTTTAAAAAAATCCGTATGCGTTCATATAGGCCTACCATTCATGCGATTGCAATGAAATTGGAGAAATGTTGTTTCCACTCCCGCAAAGATTTCTGATTTAGTAAATCCATTTTACAATTGGTAGCGCACGATGAGATGCAATTAATGGGCGACAGCGCGTGAATCGTTTCAACCAAGTCCCGTATGCGTTCATATAACATTCATCCGATTATCCTAAAACTTTGGGGAGTTGAGCACAGTCCTGCGAAGGTGTATGAATTAGTAAATCCGTTTTTCAATGGGTGTCGCACAAGTAGATTCAACAAATGAGTGTCGTCGCGCGAATCATTTAAGCAAAATCCCGTATGCGTTCATATGCCATTCATCCGATTGCGATGAAACTTTCATGAGTTGTTGTGTACACGCCAGGGAAGGTTTTCACTTGGTAAATCCATTTTACAATAGGTAGCGTACGAGTATATTCAACAAATGGGTGACGGCGCTCGAATCGTTTCAAATAAGTCCCGTATGCGTTCATATACCATTCATTTCATTGCGATGAAAATTTGGTGAGTTGTTGAGCACGCTCCCATGACTTTTTTGAGATAGTAAATCAATTTTACAATAGTTTAGAGGTGGTTAACGGAAAAAGAAAAACAATATTGGGAATCCAAAAGCACTTCAACATACAAAGTTACAATGCCAACACTTTCTTTGATTGGCATTGCAACGCATGCCGGGTACAGCTAATATATATACAGGGTGATTCAAAAAGAATACCACAACTTTAGGAATTTAAAACTCTGCAACGAAAGAAGGCAGAGCTAAGCACTATCTGTCGGCGAATTAAGGGAGCTATAAATTTCATTTAGTTGCACATTTGTTCGCTTGATGCGCTGTTGACTAGGCGTCAGCGTCAGTTGATGCTAAGATGGCGACCGCTCAACAGAAAGCTTTTTGTGTTATTGAGTACGGCAGAAGTGAATCGACGACAGTTGTTCAGCGTGCATTTCGAACGAAGTATGGTGTTCAACCTCCTGATAGGTGGTGTATTAAACGTTGGTATAAACAGTTTACAGAGAATGGGTGTTTGTGCAAAGGGAAAAGTTCTGGACGGCCGAGAACGAGTGATGAAAATGTAGCACGCATCCAGCAAGCATTTGTTCGCAGCCCAGGAAAATCGACTCGCATAGCTAGCAGAGAGCTGCAAATTCCACAATCAACTGTATGGAGAGTCCTACGAAAAAGGTTAGTTATGAAACCTTATCGTCTGAAATTGGTTCAAGCACTGTCTGCAGCTGATAAGATTAAAAGAATCGATTTCTGTGATTTTATCCTTGCTCAAAGGAAACAGATGAATCTTTCGTTTCAAAGATTGTGTTTAGTGATGAAGCAACTTTCCACACTAACGGGAAAGTCAACCGTCACAATGTCTATATATGGGGCACTGAGAATCCGCGGGAAACAATTCAGCATGAACGTGACTCGCGTAAGGTGAACGTTTTCTGTGCCATTTCAGCCAATAAAGTTTTTGGTCCCTTTTTCTTCGAAGGTGCTACTGTAACTGGACTACAGTATCTGGAGATGTTAGAGAATTGGCTGTTCCCTCAGCTCGAACAAGAAGCACAACAATTCATATTTCAGCAGAATGGAGCGCCACCACATTGGCACTTAACTGTCCGTAACTACCTGAACGACAACTACCCGAGGCGATGGATCGGCCGCCAGGCAGCCCGTGACAGAGCACTTCATCACTGGCCTCCAAGAAGCCCTGATCTTACCCCGTGCGATTTTTTCTTATGGGGGTATGCTAAGGATATGGTGTTTCGGCCACCTCTCCCAGCCACCATTGATGATTTGAAACAAGAAATAACAGCAGCTATCAAAACTGTTACGCCTGATATGCTACAGAGAGTGTGGAACGAGTTGGAGCATCGGGTTGATATTGCTCGAGTGTCTGAAGGGGGCCATATTGAACATCTCTGAACTTGTTTTTGAGTGAAAAAAAAAAAACTTTTTAAATACTCTTTGTAATGATGTATAACAGAAGGTTATATTATGTTTCTTTCATTAAATACACATTTTTAAAGTTGTGGTATTCTTTTTGAATCATTTGTATTTACGAGGGAAGTGGAAAAATCTTGCATAAGACCTTGAGAAGGGTCCGCACTCCTCAAGAGTGTGGGATTCTTACCCACTAAAAAAACACACCCTGTCCTCTTGACAAAACCCATCCCGGGACCACTTTCGTATTACTTCAGGATGGAGCCATTTTCTTTGCTTCACAAGCACCATCTTACTTCTCAATTCATAGTCCGCGTATCGGAGACTTAATCAACTAAATCGAGCAAGTCCCCATCCGATTTCTTCTGGCGAAGGACCACTTCAACAAAGAAAGCGACCGTATCCCAGCTGAAGCTCGTTCCTCAGCATAATTCCAACTATATTGTCCGGCGTTATTGGAACAACCTCAGCTTCAAGTCGTTGTTTTTCCGCTGCCCAACGATCGCAGACGAAGAACGTATGATATACGTCATCTCGTTCGTTCTCGCAGTAAATACATACTGGATTCCTTACTTTGGCCATACGATGAAGGTAACACCGAAAGTAGCCATGACCTGTCAACATCTGAGTCGGAAAGTAATTAGTTTCTCCATGTTTTCTACTCGTCCACTCGACCAGACTCGGTATCAGCCAAGCTGTCCATCTTCCTCTGAGATCGTCATTCCACCTCTGCTGCCAAAGCTCCATCTTGCGTGCTACGGCTTCCTTCCGGGCTTGAGCCTTGCCCTGTTCTACTCGTCGGAAGTATACGTCTTTACGTTCTTGCGTGAGAAAGTCTATTGGCGCAACACCTGAGACAACCAGAACTGCAGGTTCCGAAATTGTACGGTAAGCACACGCCACCCTGAGAGCTCCTCTCCTCTCCTCTGAATAATAATAATAATATAATAATAATAATCTCTACTTAGTATAAAACTAAGTCCCCGATTCTTGGATGTCACGGGTAATCTCGAGAACCACTGGATGGATTTTTATGCCGTTTTCACCATTCTGTAAAGGATTTCTCGAGGAAGGTTTCTGTAGAACAACATTCATTTATGACCAAAGGAAGCCGAGCAGTAACGATTTCTGTGAATCGAGCTGAAGAAAAACCTGCCGTCCGTGCGCCCTTTATGCTTACGCCGGGTAAACCATTAAAGATACCGGGCGAAGTCGGGAGGATTACTAGTTATATTCATTTTATTTATTTGTTGATGGAACACAACAGGGCTCACTGTCGTGCGTCCCAATAACATTGCACTTCAACAGTAAAATACATTTCCAAGAATTTCTACATTAATAAGTATTAGTATCAAAGTGTAATTCTAATCGCTAGCAAGTTCACATACATGTCTAAATGCTTCGCATTAAAAAGTTAAATCTAAATATAATATAAAAGCTAAATTTAATTTGATCCAATATCAAAATGAAACCTCCGTGGCTTAGGCGGCAGCACGCCGGCCTCTCACCGCTGGGTCCGTGGTTCAAATCCCGGTCACTCCATGTGAGATCTGTGCTGGACAAAACGGAGGCAGGCAGGTTTTCTCCGGGTACTCCGGTTTTCCCTGTCAAAATTTCATTCCAGCAACACTCTCCACTATCATTTCATTTCATCTGTCATTCATTTAATCATTGTCCCAGAGGAGTGCGTCAGGCCTCGGCAGCCGGCACAGTTCATATCCTCGCCGCTAGATGGGGGCTTCATTCATTCATTCCATGCCTGACCCGGTCGGAGACTGGAAGCAGGCTGTGGATTTTCATTTTTTCATCTAAATGAAACTCAGATTTCAAAATGAATGATTACATAGAAATCTAAAAATACCTAAGTGTAACTTAATGACAGGCCTATTCACATACATTCGAGTACATTGTGGGTTCTGCTTTGTGGCGTAGTCGGTAGCATGCTGAACTGCTATACCAAAGATCGCGGGTTCAAACCCAGCCGAAGTCGTCGGATTTTTTAAGAGCGTTAAAAAACCCTCAGTATGCCTTCCTTCGGTGGGGAAGTAAAAACAGCGGTCCCATGTCATAGATTTATGGCATGAAAAAGAACCTTCCACTAACTACGCTTGTGTAAAACCAAAATTTGTAGGTTAGAATTGATAACGCTTTATTAGTTCCAACGTTTGCCGCCAGGTGCTGACTGCAATGTCATCTAGTAGCCAAGTCCGCAAGTTAGGTGTCGTGAACGGTAGCATTTGGTAGCAAAATTAGGAATTGCTTGAAATTACTGTCTGCAGTCCTTACTTGAATAAAAACAGATAATACACACTAATACAGCCATCACAATTATGACCGCTTATCAGACAAATTCTACACTCACCCAAAGTACACGGGGCTACATGACCGCGTTATCGCAGCCCCTAAACTACGAAACCAACCAAACAAACTCTGGCGAGCCGAACATGTCCTCGGGCACTCCTGGCACTAAAAGCCATACGCTAAATAAATAAATAAATAAATAAATAAATAAATAAATAAATAAATAAATACATACATACATAATTTCAAATACGAATTCAGCGACTATAATTTTCAACAACGGACTAATTGAGAGACAGAAATCTAGTTCCCAGATTACACGAACTGCATCGTTGTAAATACTCCTAATCCAATTATGTGCTGTAGTGATATCATTTTTGAATGTTATGGATGATCTTGTAGTTAGCGAGGGGTATTGAAATTTAGGACCAATAGGAAGAATGAGTTATCAATTTGACCGTTAACAACTTTATACAGGAACTAGAAATTCAACAGAAGTTCCTCGTAGGGTACTGTGGGTAATTGCCAGTTATTTTGAGGTGTACATATCTGAGGAATTTTTGGGTGGCGGAGCTCTTTCTGGTCACGGAGGGAGTCCGTCATTTTGTGTAGGCTAAGGATGGGTCATACAAGATCCACCCACTCGTACCAATGAGAAGGAAAGGGTCTTTGTACCTGTGGAGCCGTTTTCACCGTGGCCCACATTTTAACCGAGTGTATGGATCTTGCTGACTTACGAAAAGGCCTTGGTTTGCAGATGACACTCAAACTTACAATAGCCGATGACACGGTGGCTGCTGATCTCATCATCCGCTTTATAAGTGAGAGTGGGTTAAATTTTCCAGTGAACATTGACTCAACGACTTGTTCGTTTTGGAATGGTGAATTTTCTGTTTTTCCGTTATTTTTAGCCTATTTTCATTTTATGAAAAAAAAAAAGGCTTATGAGATCACCTTTTGTCCGTGTGTGTGTGCGTGTGTGATGGTGTGTGTGCCCCCCCCCCCACAATAACTTCTAAACGACTGGAGCGATTTCAGTGAAACTCGGTAAGATCATAGCACTATTCTGGCCGACCCCGACCGTGCCATTCAAATTTTATTGTGTCTCACCAATCCAACATGGCGGCTATGCGAAATATTTAACCACTATTCACTATCTCCGAAACTATTACCGATATCGCCCTGAAATTGTGTACGGTGATAAAGGGCACTACTAGAAGTTCAGCTATGAGACTATCAAGAACCTGGTAACTAAAAACCAAAATGGCGGCCAAGCGAAGTTGAGATTTTTGAATAGATTTTTCTCGCGATTTGACAATCCAAACGTAATGAATCTTGGTACAGCAAATGTTCATACACATTGTAATGCACTGGCGTCTAATTTAGTTCAATTGTTTACATAACCTCAAAATTGCGGCTGTGCGAAATATTTCACTGGCATTCTATATCTCCTAAACTATTTCTGATATCACCCTGAAATTTTGTACGATGATAAAGGGCACTAGTACAAGTCTATCTATGTAACTTTCATAAACCTGTAAAGTAAAAAAAACGAACATGGCGGCCAAGCGAAGTTGAAACATTTTAATAGACTTTTCTCGTGATTGAACTCTCTGAGCGCAGTGAAATGTGGTACAGTAAATGATTATACATATTGTAATGCATTGGCATCTAATTTAGTTCAATTGTCCACAAAACCTCAAGATGGCGGCTGTGCGAAATTTTAAAATTAAGTTTTTATTTCTTGTGTCGTAATCATGCGATCGAAGCAAAAGTTTGAATAATGAACCTACGCGATAATTTTCCTTTAATGGTACATAAATCTATGGCTTATACATATAACAATCCAAAATGGCGAGCATCCGAAATATTTAGACGGTTCTCAATATCTACGAATATTTTACAGCAATCAAACTGATTTTTTTTATGTTCGTAGAGACTATGAACATAAGTTCACCTATAAGACTTACATTAACCTGGTGAGCACAAATCCAACATGGCGGCGACGCGAAGTATACATATTTAAATGGACGTTTCTCGCGATTTAACCATCCGAGAGCAGTGAAACTTGGCACGTTAAATGCTTATACAAATATTAATCCACTGGCATCTAATTTATTTCAATTGTTATCATAACCACAAGATGGCAGCTGTGCGAAATTTTAAAATCTCGTTTTTACTTTTTGTGTTCTAATCATACGATTGAAGTTTGAATACTACACCTACACAATAATCTTCATGTAATAGTGCATAAATAAAAATCCAACCTGGCGACCATCTGAAATATTTAGACGGTTCTCAATATCTACGAATCTATCACAACCTTTAAACTGAAATTTTGTATGTTGATAGAGATAATTAACATGAGTAGGATATATGAAAATAGGCTGTATAGTTCTTCACGGAACTACTTGTTGTTTATATATCAATTAATAGTTTTTATTTAATTTTTTGTTTTATTAATTTTCGGTATTTTCAAATTTAGGCACATACCTCTAAATTTTAAATTCCATTCCAAATTTGTATAATTTTATCAGTCTTAAGAGGGGCAGATGACCTCATAGTTCCGGCCCTTAAAACAACAATATCTGAGGAATTTATTTTGAACTTGCTCAATGGATATATGCAGGTTTTCTGGATCTCACCATGGCAAAACGTTATAAAGTTTTATGCCGGTACTGAACCTAATGAAATGGTCAGTGTTTCTTATTATAAACCCTAACATGCGGTAAGCCCCACCCCAGGGTCTCAACTCTAGTGGGACGTGGGTTGGCGAACACGGGACCCCAGCCGAGTCCGGCATTGCTTCCACTTACTTGTGCCGGGCTCCTCTTCGTCTTCTTTCCTGTCGGCCTCCCTTGGTTAACTCTTGTTCTCTTTCGACCCTGGTAGTATTAGGGGTATCCGAGGCCTCGAGAGTCTCTTCCTTTTCCGCCGTAATTGGCCCTTGTCTCATCTTTCCTGATACCCTCAATCTTCTTTTTCTTTTCATGTTATCCCCTGACTTCTGCACAAGGCCCTCAAGGAGGCAGGGTGTATGTAGCCCCACCACTTCTGGTGCACCCTGGATATTGCTACACCCTCAGGGGCTCATGACTGGTGAGTTCGGGAGTTGGCAATCCCGAGGAATTCCTGAGCTGGGGCTGTTTTTTTCCACCTTTTTCCCACAGACTTTGGGGAGAATCCTCTCTTCTTTCCCTTTCCTATCTGCATACCTGCCAACTCTCCAGATTTAGGCGGGAGACTCCTGATTTTACACTATTTATCCCGCCCTCCCGCTTAACATATTCAATCTCCCAATTTTTCAAAAAATCTCGCGCGTAATTTCGGACTAAAAGTGCGAGATGACAAACTCCAGTCATCCAAAGAACAGGTCGATCTTACGTGGGTTTAAGTGTGTTTCGATACCGCTGTTTCACTTCGTATCGATAATTTATACTGTAGATAAATCTCCATAACTACGCGTCGCTCTTAGTTGGATTTGAATATCTCTGTGTGTGAAATAGTTGATGGTTAATTCAGCGCGTGCTCCTAGAAGTTTTCATAATAGCGTGAGGGTGAGAGAAATATTGTATCTGTTTATCACGTGAAATTATTTGTGTACAACTTAGATGTTGTTGGCTTTCACATGCCGGTAGGCTATTGTGATTTTTTGATCTGAGTGATTTTGTGGTTCCTTGGTAATAGACTATGGCGAAGAAATATGATTTGACATCGTTCGTCTTCTAAATCTCCCGATTTTTCAGTTTGAAAGGTTGGCAGGTATGTATCTGCCTTTCATGGCTCTCCTGCGGGGTGGATGCGGATAACGTTTTGTTTATCCGCGCAGGGCTCTACTTTGGGCCTAATTATTATTTATCGTATGGCTTTTAGTGCCGGGAGTGTCCGAGGACATGTTCGGCTCGCCAGAGGCTGCAGCTGCTTCAAGCGGACACCCATAGGGTGAGCTACAATTTCTGTTCAATTTCAAGTAGTTCCAAATTTCGCTACCAGATATCAATGATACCTAGTGGTGAACGTTGGAACTTTGATAGAGCGTTCTGACGAAATCTAAGCTAGAAATTTAGCTTCACACAAGTTTAGTCTGTGCAAGGTTCTTTTACATGCCAAAAATGTATGACATGGGACCGCCGGCTTTACTTCCCCTCCCACACTGTGGTGACATACGCCCATCTGTCATGTTTTAGTCTGGATTCATGGCCTCCCCACTTCCATTTTAGTGACCTTGATTGTCTCGCCACATTTTGAGTTTTTGTCTTCTTTTTAAGTTCTGCATTTGTCACTCTATCACTCCATTTGATGTCGAGAATCCGTCTCTCCATCTTACGTTGGCATCTCTGTAGTATTTCTGTTTAACAATAATATAAGAATATTAAATAGAAATTTGTTTTTAATCCACTTTGGATAGGATATTATTCAGTTTATTTTGGTAAATAAATATTATGTAAATACATATTTTACGCATTTATTCTATAAATACATAAATCCCTGCTTTTCGCCCCGTGCCACTCACTGTGGAAGCCGGGGATTTCCTTGTCTATAGCCATATTGCACAACGTGCAAGACATCCTCCTCCTCCTCCTCCTCCCCCTCCCCCAACCAGTGTCACTCACATGCAGTTCATTTCTGGCACTGTGAACCAGTGTGAAGTGTAAGGCAGTTCTACGATGCCTAAAGTAAAAACAACTACAAGTTATCGTGTGTTGCAGAATTTAAGGATAATTTTACTTCTGATGGGGGCGTTCTGTTCTGCCAACAATTTGGGAAAACATCAAGGCTGAACAGCGATCTCAAGTTACTCTACTCCTCAAGGGCAAGAAACCTATTGCCGCAGTTTCGCGCCTTAAGAAAAAGTATTTCGCGATAATCGTCGGTTATTTGTGATGGACAACCTGAAGATGTATCTCGTTGTATATTGCAATGCTTCAGCAGTCGGTGACCCATAGAACAAGTTGCATTCTTGAGTACTGCATATTGTTTATATTCCCATTAATTAACTAAATTATAATTAAATATTTTTACTTTTTTGTCACAGATTTCAGGTATTTTAAACACATAAAAAATAAATATTTTCCCGATTTTTAGCACCTAAAAATCCGAGCCCTACTAATGATAATATACCTACTAATCTGTTATCATAAAGTTGGCAACAGTGAGCCAACACGTGCCGCTTTATCTGGAGTGCCACAAGGAACAGAGTTAGGTCCCATGACTTTTACAGATTATGGAAATCCAAACAGATCTTATCTACAGGAAGATTTAACGTTTCCTCCTGTTCCGAAACAACTTCTGGAGCTCTGCTCGTTTAAGGGGGTAAGAGAACACACAGAGAGAGAGAGAGAGAGCTTCTACAATAACATTGATTTCTGCCGGGGAGCCTAGGGGATCACGTTTTCGTAGAGATATGCTCTAGTGGATGTTTTCGTGGATCTTTTCGTACTGAACAATTCTTACATTCATAGTGTATTGATATTTTAACGGTTTGCCCAGCGTAAGCTTAAAAAGCGCACGGATGCCAGTTTTCTTTCCGATTTTGCACTGAAATCGTTACTGTTTTGCTTCCTTAGATCATAAATAAATTGTTTTCTACAGAAACCTTCCTCGAGACTACCTTTTCAGAATGGTGAAAACCGCATAAAAATCTTTCTAGTGGTTCTCGAGATTACCCGTGACATCCAAGAATCGGGGACTTTGTTTTATACTAAGTAGTGATGACACATTGGGTTGTATACTAAAGAAAATAGTCTATTATAATATTTTCTTTCATTTTTATTTTTGTGTTATAAGGCAAAATTAGGAGTGCTATGTAGGCCCTATGATTGTATAATAGAGATATGTGTTTTGTGTGTGTGTGTGTGTGGGGGGGGGGGGGGGGGAGATGGGGGGTGCGAAGTTGGTACATATTCTTTAGGGAGTCTGTGGTGTACAGGGCTTAGAGAAACTTTGATTTAGCCTACAAATTCTATCTTGTTACATTTAAGAGGCTTGCGCATCGTGCCCCCGTGTACTTAGGTGTGTGCATGCATGAAGGGAGGAGTGATTTGTCAGATAACCTGTGTTGTTGTGGTGTTTGTAGAATTGTGTGTATTTGTAATTCAGGTGAGGATTGGGAAGGAAGCGGCCGTAGCCTTAATTTAGGAACCATTCCAGCATTTGACTGGAGTAGAAGTGGGGAAACCATGGAAAACCATTTCCAGGATGGCTCAAGTGGGAATGGAACCCAGGACCCTTGAATCCGGAGTGTCAATTCCTACCAATTTTCTAGACACCAGACAAGGAGACTATTTTGACCAGTACTGTACGTGCACAGTGTGTGAACGACTCCGAGGAGAAAACCTAATAACTTCCTCCATTACTCAGGGAAGTTGTTATCTTTGCGGAGGAGATTTATTCGACCTTGAGAACGGTCTTGGAGTGAGCTACACAATAGTACAGAGGCACTGTAGAAGGACGCACTGCATTTTAAATGTGTGTACACAATTGATTCTCTTGCGCTGTCACGCTTGGCGTGATGTTATTCCGCAGGGCCGAGGACCTTCCCTATAGAACGGAGCCTCGCCAGGGCCGTGTGATGGACAAATTATTCTTACTAGCGTCTTCGGTGGCGTAGTTGGTAGCATGCTGAACTGCTGTTCCCAAGATCGCGGGTTCAAACCCGGCTGAAGTCGTCGGGATTTTTAAGAGCGTTAAAATCCTTCAGTATGCCTTCCTTCGGAGGGGAAGTAAAGACGGCATGTCATAGATTTATGGCATGTTAAAGATCCTTCCACAGACTAAACTTTTGTGAAGCTAAATTTTTAGGTTAGATTTCTTTGGAACATTCTATCAAAGTTCCAATGTTCACCACTAGGTATAAGTGACATCTGGTAGCGAAAGTTGGAACTTCTTGAAATTGAACGGAACTTGTAGCTCACCCCATGGGTGTCTGCTTGAAGGAGCTACAGCCTCTGGCAAGCCAAACATGTCCTCGGACACTCTCGGCACTAAAGGACATACGATAAATAATTACATACTAGAAAGCAAGTGAGAGGAGGAAGGAAGTAAGAAATGAAGGAAGGAAGGAAAAAAGGGATCGAAGGAAAGAAAAATGAGGATAGGAAGGGAGGGAAGAAAGAAACAAAGAAAAATTAATGACTGAAAATGGAGGTACGAAGAAAGTAAGAAAAGGACTGAAAGAAGAAAGTAAAGTATGAATGAAAGAAAGGAAGAATTAAATGAAGTAAGGAGGGAAGTAAGTAAGGAAGGAAGTGAAGCGAAGGAAGTAAAGAAATTGAAGGAAAGGAAAGAAGTAAGGAAGTCAAGAAAATGAAGGAAGGGAAGAAAGTAAGTAAGAACGTGAAGGAAGGATAGAATTATGGGAGGATTTGTAGGAAGGACAGAACAAAGAAAGAAAGAAAGAAAGAAAGAAAGAAAGAAAGAAAGAAGGAAAGAAAGATAGATAGAAAGAAAAAACTAAAGACAATAAGTGAAGGAAGCAAGGACAGAAGGAAGGAAGAAAGAATGTGATGGGTGCAAGAAAGGAAGTAAAGATAGGGAAGGTAGGAAGTAAATAATGTGAAGGAAGGAATTAAGTAAAGACAGTGAACGAAGAAAGAAAAGAAGAAAGGAAGAAAGAATGTGAAGGAAGGATAGAAAGAAAGAAAGAAAGAAAGAAAGAAAGAGGGTGTTAAGTGAGCGCCAGTTGACTAGCATTTGCCGATAACACAAGAGCAGGTCAGGAAGCCCCGTATACTGTCATTACATTTATTACATACGGAGCTGGAAGATAATTAAGACTTTTGGTGATGTACTGTATACTATCTCGTGCCATCGAATTTTCCTAGAGAAAACTTACAGTAAACGTGTTCGTAGTCTACGTTTCAGCGCCCTGCGATTCTTAGCCTACTTTTCACATTTTGCAAAAATGAGGAAAAAGTAGACTTATGAGATCGGGCAAATGTATGTCTGTCTGTCTGTCTGTCCTTCTGTCTGTCCGTCTGTCTGTCTGTCTGTCTGTCTGGCTGGCTGGCTGGCTGTGTGTGTGTGTGTGTGTGTGTGTGTGTGTGTGTCCCTATCAACTCCTAAACGGCTGGAGCAATCGAAACGAGATTTGGTAGGAGTAAAGATCTATACCTGAATATCTCACGGCCATATTTGGAAATTATGTAAGTGCTACCAACTGCTAAAATTTGAGCTCCATGTTGGATATTTTGGAAGGTATGAATGGGAGATATTTCAAAAATCGGCACACGTATAGATAATAATATTGCAGTTTAATTTCCAGGAGGCCATACATGGCAGTGTTGCCAAAATGATTATATGCCTGCTGATAGGTCCAATTTTTAAATGCATATAACTTGTACACTATCAATTGGAATTCAACCAAATTTCGTATGTTGTATGTGTACATAACCAGATATGACTGAGCGTATTCTTAAGAACCACCAGGGCTGCCAACTGTTAATAAATGCTCTTAATTTCTTTTATCCAAATACCAATATATCAGAAAGTATGCAAGCCGAGAGCTTTAAACTAGGCACACGTATTGTACCTGACATTCTATATTAATTTGGAGTAACTTATATACGTCAGTGCTACTAACATGCTGAAAGGTCCAAATTTAAATATACGTAACTTCCATACTATCATTTGGATATCAACCAAATTTCGTATGTGCTGACCATTACAGATATGACTATGCGTATTTTTAAGAGCAACCAGAGCTGCCAACTGTTAATATGTGCTGTCTCTATATTTGTTACCCTAATATCAATATATCAGAAAGTATGCAATCCAATAGCTCTAAACTTTGCACACGTATAGTACCTGGCATTCTACATTAATTTGGAGTAACTAATATACGTCAGTGCTGCCTACATGATTTTAAGCCAGGTGATAGGTCCAATTTTAAAATGCATGTAACTTCTATACTAACTAATGGATTTCATTCAAAATTGACACAACAATAGATCATATTATTTCAGATTATTTCTGACCAATACTTGTATGTCATTGTTGCCAACATGATTTTACGCGCGCTGTTAGATCCAATGTTTAACTGCATGTAACGTCCATGCTATCCATTGGACTTCAGCCAAATTTTGTGTTCTGTAACTTAAGAGATGGAACAAAGAATATATTCTGTTACCAGGGCTGCCAACTGTAGTTCTCTATTAGGCTACATTAAGCCAGGTATAGTCTACAGTATTTCGAACTAATTTGAAATTTCGTTATTACCAACTTAATTTCGTCATTATTCTAGAGAGATCCATATAGATTAATCATTGGCATGAATCTTAAATTTTAAGAAAAGTAGGCTGTTTAGCTCGTCACGGAACTTCTTGTTTTACTTGTGGGGGCACCTCAAACAAAAGGTATACAGAAACAATCCACGTACTCTGGAGGCTCTCGTGAACGAAATAATTGCACTGATACCAGATATCAGTGAGGATGAATTACCGCTTCCTGCGTTGGTGCATTGTGTGTTTAGGAAATGAAGGACAGCATTTCCAGCAACTACTCGGAAATTCATGTAAGTGAAAATCCACAGCCTGCTTCCTGTCGACCGACCGGGACAGGGAATGGAATAAATGAAGCCCCCATCTAGCGGCGAGGATATGAACTGTGCCGGCTGCCGAAGCCTGTCGCACTTCCCTGGGGCAATGGTTAAATGGATGACAGATGGTAGTGGAGAGTGTTGCTGGAATGAAATTGTGACAGGGAAGACCGGAATACCTGGAGAAAAACCTGTCTGCCTCCGCTTTGTCCAGCACAAATCTCACATGGAGTGACCGGGATTTGAACCATGGACCCAGCGGTGAGAGGCCGGCGTGCTGCCGCCTATGCCACGGAGGACCAAATTCATTTGGCTAAGTAATGATGATTATTAAATACGTTAAAGAGTACATTTATAAGGTGCGTTCAAAAAGTAACGAGCCGGAGGCATAATTACAGAAACCAGTACCTGTATGTTATAAGAATTGGTCCTGGCTGTTGAAACACTTGTCCCACTGTGACACGAGGCGGTGAATGGCTGTCTCATAAAATTCCCTGGGCTGCGATGAGAACCAGTTCCGCACGTACAGCTGGACGTCGGCGTCCGAGGTGAATCTTGGGCCCTTTTTAGGGGACCAAACATGGCGTAATCACAGGGAGAAAGGTCTGGAATGTATGGGGGGTCGACGAGAACTTCCCATTTGAATTTCTGCAACAATGGCGTTCACTCACACTCGGCGGTCCTGGGTAATGAGTGCATCAACCAGCTGGACGTTGTCATCGGTAATGCAGGGGTGGGGGGTGGGGGAGGGAGAGGGATGGATCCTACCGACACCCGTCCTTCCCTGAAGCGCTTGTGCCACGCCTTGACCCTTGCAAGAGACATGCAGTGTTCGCCGTACACTTGTGGCATTCGACGATGAATGTCCGTTCCCCCTACTCCTTCCGATGTCAGAAACTGAACAACACCTCTTTGCTCTTCGGTTGACGCCTCCATGTCTCTGTTTGCAATGCGACCGGCAGCGTTGGACGATTGATGCATGCTGCTGCTCGCTTTGTATCGCCACGTGACGTGCACGCGTGCCCTCTAGCGACGGGCTGTGACCTTCCACGCTCTGGTCGGAACCACACCTGGTTACACACGCCACGATTAGCCGATGTAGTCACCGGTTTGCGCATTCCAGCCTCCGGCTCGTTACTTTTTGAACGCTCCTTATATGATGATCTAGTTGGGCGCTACGCTGCTGCCAGTGGCTAGCCAAGGTGGCCCTGCCGTCACACCGTGCCTGCGCAGTTCCCTTCTATAGAGAAGACCCTCACTGTATCTTGCTCATACCCGAGCCTGTATTTACAGGGGGAAACTTGGCAACTGCCTTGAGTGGTAGGTTTTAGGGGCGGCAAAATTTGTGGAAAACCGTACAAAACCGCTTAAGGCAAGCTTGCGAGGATTAAGGACTGGAAGCCAAGCTCTGTTCACAGTCCTTATTCGCCTCAAGCCTGCCCTCATTGACCGCCGTAGACGAGAAGATGCAACAGTAGAGCAGCCCCGTCCTTGATGCTTAACTTTTATGTGGTACGCCGTTGCTATGGTAGCCTCTATGCGTGGGTTGTTGACTGGTTTATATATTTTCTAATTATTTGTTTTACCTAGTTAAATGTATCCTGTGAACATGCTGAACGCCGTCTTCAGCGAAATGTCAGGACGACAAAATGACCTTAGAACACGGCCTATAAGCCCGCGAAACTGAGATTCTTATGGCGATTGTTTGTGTCACCATTTGCTCGTGCGATAAAATGACGAAACTTACTTTCGGAACTTCCCTCGTATTTAAATAATACATTTTTGTACATTTTTAAACCTTATTTTTTTTTTAATTTAGTCGATTTATCCTTTGATGGTTTCCACGGACTCAGCAGCGAGGAAACTCACCACTACCGCCTATACGGGCAGTGTTCTGGAGCTTGGAACATCTGGTCGGGTTGGATACAACTGGGGAGGTGTGATCAGCAATTCGCCCAGGCGGCCTCACTTGCAAAGCGAAAAGGGGCCTCATGAGGGAAGGGAAGGGAGGGGAAGATTGGGATGGATAGGCTAGGAAGAAGGAAGGAGGCGGCCGTGGCCTTACAGATGGTACTGCACCATTATTCATAAAGGTCTTAAGTACAGACATGGTTACAGTATTTTGGGAACACCCTGTAACTTCCTAACTAGCCTCTGAAGTCTATAATTACAGCTGGTCTACAGCGAGCAAAAGCCATGCTATCAAGAAAGAGATCGGCAGAGCTCGTGTTTCCGACGAGAAACCCGAAGGTCATCGATAATAACCATGTTGACTGTGTCTAACACTATATCGATCGATTCACCTGAGAGTGATTAATACAAATTAAAGCATATTTAGCGCTATATGTAAGCAGCTACATACGTCTGTGTGTATATTTCCATGGCAGAAAGCTATTATTAAGAAAGTATGAAGAACAGAAGATGATTTGTTAACTCACTGCTGATTACGTTTCGACTGCGATATATTTTGTATCGAGTCGTGACGTGTGAAGGAGTGGGGGGGGGGGGGGGGGGGCAGATGTGAGACCAAGACGACCTCGTGGAAAGAGCAATGAGTATAGAACTTGACAGCGTACAGGTTTGAGCCTGAAAACAGTGAAAGTAAAGTCGCCAGCTAACGGGAGTTTTAAAAACGTGTGACCGTGCTGAAGTGTATACGCTAGTTCGTTCAGCATTCTACGTGAAGTAGAAACGTGTTTAATAGGGCTCAGACATGGTCTTAAACATGTAATAGTTTATCTTTGCGACCGTTGTTCTACAGCAACTAACGGGCCATGCGGATGGATACTTTTATAATCCCGACCGCGAGCTCAGCCGTAATGTGTCACGAAACTCTGCATATAAACCGTCGTGGAAATGCAGCCTAGACTTGATTCACTCTTCACAGTGATTATACTTTTTGAAAAGAGCACATTCTCAAGCAAGGTGTCAGAGGGAAGGAACAATATGAAGCTTATATCCATTACGATGGTAGGCTAAATTGATTTAAGAATACTGCATTAGCAGGGTGCAGCGGGGACATGTTGGCAGCAACTTTCATTTAGCATGAAGTGTGCAAGCGACTCGCGTGATGCAAGGGGCCGCGTCGACCCTCGTGAACTTGTACACACTCGCGTTCATATATTGGAACTTGTTAGTGACTGTTCGAGTTCACCCTCGCTTCGTGACGAGTTGATAATATGTGTGCGGTCCGTCCGTCGGTATTCGAATATGTATGGGAAGATATCGCCAGGACATGTTGGAACTATTTCGACCGACCGGGTGTGGTTCGAGCCTAGGAGGACCTTGGTTCGTTCTGTGGAAACCCAGTTGAAGTCCATCATGTTTTCTGTTGGTTTGGAGCTGAGTATGGCCAACGATATCCTTCTTTCCTCATCTAGATTCGCCATAGGTACAGATCACTTCAACTTGTTACAGTAGCGTAGCGTGGACATTTAGAACTACCACATTGCCATGTTTGATTTTGTAGATTAAATGGTTGAGTAGAAAGTGCAGGTTCGATGTTTATTTCGAAACTGACCTTCTATGATGCCAGGATTTTGACTCATAAAAATGAGTGCATCCTTTGTGTAATTTTGATGAATAAATTAACAATTTCAGTAGTATTTTACAGTATTTAAACTAATATGCTCATTCTTATTTGTCGAGAAACAAATGTAGGAAGAAGATCTACAGTTTTTCTTGTGTAAGAACATATTAGTAACACAATTTTCTTTTGAGAACTTTGGTTGAGTTTTTCATATTCTAGTGCATTGTTCTTTAAGCACTTTCGCTTGGATCATCGTATTCTTTGAGGGGAATTTTCCTTTTCGTATTCTTAATACGATATTAAGAAGTTTTCGGATCCTGTTATTCTAAATGTTACTTCGAGTCCTTTGACTTATTATTATTTTTTTTTTTTGCAATTTAATAACAGATTTAACTTGTATTTTCTGAGCGTGATTTTCGAAATGGATTGCCTAATGGGTCATTAGTCGCTTAGCCTTTGTTGCTAACCTAGATCTATGCTGTAGGACTAATCCATCGACGTTTTCGCGTTCGGGAAATTCAGGGAAGATCTTATTTTGAGATTGAATTTATCTTTATAGATCACTTTACAACCTCAGTTTATGTGGTTGGTGAGTGTTATATATCTTTTTTTTCTTATGAAGTTAACAATGGATTAAATTGATATCATTGCCTTTAGTGCAATAGTTTTTCTCTATTAAGAGGGTATTTGAACGACATCCAAATTTGCGAGGATAATCCCAGGGACGACTTACTATAAGTCATACGTTTAAGAATTATGGATCATGTAATACATCAATGTAAGGCAAGTTTTTAAAGATAGGTGGAATATTTCTGAAATCCACTGGGCTTTATTCGTAATCTGTTACAGAATCATATTTTTTTTTTCGCACATGAGTTCAGGATTTTTCTATAAACAGCTGATTTTCATAATTGTGGATTTATAACAGTAAGGCTCCTATTATAGGTGCATGTTCGACTTTAGAGAGGCATGTACTATGAGTAATGTCTTCGTGTTTAAGTATATTGATGCAATGCTTTGTAAAGCATATTTTTCTGGTTGAGGATTGAGCCAGGTGTGCCAATCAGGATTAGATTGATTGGGGTTTTAACCCAGAGAGGTGTTGTTTTTAACCTAGTATGGTTAATATTTGGTCATAGTTGACTTTATCGCTGTTATCGTGAAAATGCCTGTGTGAAGATTAATATTTTTCTGAGCAGTATTATTGAGAATCTTGAGTGGATATCCGGTTAAATATTTCCAGTAAAACTAATATAACAATTTTGCCATAAGATGCATATTTAATAAGGAAACCGATAACTATTTAAGGCTGAATTTATGATTAATTTTTGCTTAGCTTAACTGTTCGGCAGAATTACCCTAAAACTAGAAATGAAACAATATTAAGCAGAAAGGAATGTCGTGACATCAAGTCAGTGGGAAGAGAATAATTGAAATTATTCTGGAATTTTGTGTAAATTATATTCTGTAAATATGCCATATGAATTTCTTCGTTTAATAACAAGAACATATAATGTTACTGAAGATGTCATGTAGGATTATTAATTATAATCAGGATATTTTTGTATAAGATGTTATTTCCGTTAAGGAACCGAAATTAATTTAATGTATTCAAGTCTTATAATATTTTTCTTTTTGTAAATGCTTACCATAGGGGATTGATCATTATTATTATTAATATGCCTTATATTTTAATCAATTAGAAGTTAGTTGAGATAATGGGTAATTTTTTTTTGAAAGACAATCCAGTATAATCAATGAGATTTTTTGATTGGTCGTGGTATCGACAAAATTGATATTTTTCTGTCTTGTTTATTCTTACAATAAACTCCTTTATTACTTGGTTTTAATTATTGCGTGATGCTTTATAGAGGTGATGGAAGGGTGTATTAAGGGGGCCATCGCTAGGTATTTTAGTGTTTTCCACACCTTTGAGATTCTTTCTTCATCTTGAAGAATTCTTGTGTTTTGAGCTAGTCTTTTCTTTTTCTGAGCCTTGGTCAGTCTTAATACATCCTGTTAGGTATTCGAGTGGCCCTATTATCCCTGTGTCTGTTGGTAGAACTTGGGGGGTCTTTAGAGCCGGGGCATTTTCAGGTTCTACGATCCAGCTGCTATCCAGGGATTCAACAGGTATTGGTAGGTAAAAGGGTACAGTACCATCCCGGCATTTGCCCGAAGACGAAGTGGGAAACCACGGAAAACCATTCCGAGGATGGCTGAGGTGGGAATCGAACCCTCTCTACTCATTTGGACCACCCGAGGCTGAGTAGACCCCGTTCCAGTCCTCATACCACTTTTCAAATTTCGTGGCAGAGCCGGGATTTGAACCCAGGAGCTCCAGGGCGGCAGCTAACCATGCTGACCGCTACGCTACGGAGGCGACTTTAAACCTTAGGCTGGTTGAATTTCACGTTGGTTGGTTCCTCAGCTTTGGAGCTGCGACAACGCGGTCATATAGCAGTGTGTGTGTTTTTTTTTCAAGTAGTTCCTACCTTTGCTACCAAATGCTACCGTCAATGACACCTAGCTCTGAACTCGGTTACTAAATGTCACCGCAACCGGCACCTGTTGATAAATTTTGGAACTTAATAGAGCATTAATCAAATATAACTTACAAATTTAGCTTCACACAATTGTAGTTAGATCTATGACATGGACCCGCCCGGCTTTACTTCCCCTCCGAAGAAAGGCATCTGAGGGATTTTTAACGCTCTTAAAAATCTGACGACTTCGGCCGGGTTTGAACCCGCGATCTTGGGCATAGAAGCTCAGTATGCCGCTGAATTTCACGTTATTCTTGCGGTGAGTAGAAGGTTAGGTATTCCCGTATACTCGATAAGGATGGCGTGAGCACGCTAACCAAGGACTCAGTTTTATGCTTGTCACCGGAACTTAATCGCGATCAAGTCAGCGGCGGTTACTGATAACAGCTTTGAGGGGGTTTTAGACGGCCGTGACCCACCTGGACTTGACTGGGTTTGACAAGGTCACGCTACGTCTGGAAGATCTCTCACTCGATACCATTCTTGTACCTAATGATAATGACCACTAAGAACGAAAAAGAATCCAACAAGAAAGAAGTCAAGAGGTGATTTCTAAGGTCAGCTGACATTGCACGAACTGTATTTTGTGATCTCTGTCGGGCAATGTCGTAAGCCTGCGGCACATACGGTACTTACTGTCGACCAAAGTATTATGTGTACTCGAGTTTGAAGGTTGTTTATGAAGTAACATAAAATCCAATAACATCATCATTTTCGTCGTTCTATTTTACGTTAGCTCATGTAAGTTTGGATTTTTTAATTTATATTTTAATATTTTTTGTCACAGTTGGAACACAAAAAGTGCACGTTTTTAAGCGTGTTGCAACCATGCGTCACATTTAAGAATTATTATCTCAAAAACCCGTCATCAGATCGAATCCAAATTTTAACACAATATACATTGGAATGTTGTATAACTGGTTTATTAATTTCAAAATTTTGCGTGTCCAAGAAAAAAAAGTTGTTTTCATTTTTGTATGGTAACTTTTTCTCGGCTCGGGGTGGTTAGAAAATGTAGTTCTTGGTCGCGATGTAATCCTTATACATCAAAAAGTTATGCTGTATGACAGTGAAACACGTAAATTAACTCACTTATTTTATATCGGTTTGTATTTGTAGGCGGAAATAACGCATCGTTCACCAGCTAGTCGCTCCGGGGTAAGCTGTACTGCCGAGCGTGGCAAGGTCTTATTTCCCCGTCTTATTTAGCCTATTTTCATTTATGAAAAAAAAATAGACTATGACATCACCTTTTGTCCGTGTGGTTGGTTGGTTCTTTAGTTTAGGGGCTGCGACAACGCGGTCATGTAGCCCCGTGTACTTTGGCTGTGTGTAGAATCTGTCTGATAACCGGTGTTAATTGTTATGACTGTATTAGTGTGTGTTATCTGTTTTTTAATTTAAGTACAGACTGCAACTTAGAATTTTTCAAATAGTTCCTACTCATGCCGCCAAGCGCCATCGTCAACGACTACTTGGCCAAGTTCAGAACTTAGCTACTAGACGTCACCGCAGTCGGCTCTTGGCAACGAACGTAGAATCCTAAGAGCGTTGTTTACATTCTTAACCTATCCAATTTAGCTTCACACAGGTGTAATTAGTGGAAGGTTCTTTAACATGCCATAAATCTATGACATGGGACCGCCGGCATTACTTCCCCTCCGAAGGAAGGCATACTGAGGGATTTTTAACGCTCTGAAAAAATCCGACGGCTTTGGCTGGGTTTGAACCCGCTATCTTGGGCATAGAAGCTCAGCATGCTACCGACTACGCCACCGAAGCCGCTTTTTTTTGTCTATCTGTGTGTGCGTGTGTGATGGTGTGTGTCCCCCTATTAACTTCTAAACGGCTGGAGCGATTTCAATGATACTCGGTAAGTTCATAGCAATAATCCGGAACACCCCGACCGTGCCCTTCAAAATTTGTTACGTTTCACCAATCCAACATGGCGGCTGTGCGAAATATTTCACCAGCATTCAATATCTCCGAAACTATTACCGATATCACCCTGGATTTTTTACGGTGATAAAGGAAACTACTAGAAGTTCACCTATGTGACACATGAAAACTTGGTAACTACAAAACCAACATGGCGGCCAAGCGAAATTGTGACTTTTAAATAGAGTTTCTCGCGATTTAACCAACCAAACGCAATAGAACTTGGTACAGTATATGTATATATACACATTGTAATGCACCGACATCTAACTTCAATTGTTTACATAACCTCAAGATGGCGGCTGTGCGAAATATTTCACCGGCATTCTATATCTCTGAAACTATAACGTTATCACCCTGAAATGTTGTACGGAGATAAAGGGCACTACTGCAAGTTCATCTATGAGACTTTCAACAACCGGTTAATTACAAAACGAACATGGCGGTCAAGCGAATTTGAAAATTTTAAATAGTACTTTTTCGCGATTTATTGATCCAAACGCAATGCAACTTGGTACAGGAAATGTTTATACACATTGTAATGCACTGGTATCCAATTTAGTTTAATTATTTACATAACCTCAAGATGGCAGCTGTGCATATTTTAAAATTAAGTTTTTATTTATTGTATCGTAATCATGCGATCGAAGTGAAAGTTTGAATAATGAACCTACGCAATTATTTTACTTTAATGGCACATGACTCTATGGCCTATACATATAACAATCCAACATGGCGACCATCCGAAATATTTAAACGGCTCTGAATATCTACGAATCTATTATAGCAATCAAACTGATATTTTTTATGTTCATAGGGGCTATGAACATAAAGTTCACCTATAGGACTTTCAATAACCTGGTGGTCACAAATCCAACATGGCGGCGACGCGAAATATAACTATTCACATCGACGTTTTTCGCAATTCAACCATCCGAGTGCAGTGAAACTTGGTACAGTAAATCCTTATACAAATGTTAAGCCACTGGCATTAAATTTATTCCAATTGTTTCTATAACCACAAGATGGCAGCTGCACGAAATTTTAAAATCTCGGTTTTACTTCTTGTGTCCTAATCATGCGATTGAAGTTTGAATACTACACGTACACAATAATCTTCAAGTAACAGTACATAACTCTAAGACCTACATATATAAAAATCCAGCATGGCGATCATCCGAAATATTTAGTCGGTTCTCAATATCTACGAATCTATTAGATCAATCAAACTGAAATTTTGTATGTTGATAGTGGCAATTAACATAAGTAGGTTATATGAAAATAGGCTGTATAGTTATTTACGGAACTACTTGTTTTGATATTGTGTACTGCTTTTTGTAAGGGAGCCAAAGAAAGAAGGTAGGACAGGAAGAACAAAAGGAAAATTGTAGAAGGGAGGGAGGGAAGAAAAAAAAGAAATATAGTGAAGGGAAGGAAGGATGATGTAAAGAAAAAAAGAAATAAAGGAAGGGAAGAACAGATTGAAGGATGGGAAGGAACAAAGAAAAAATGAAAGGCAGAAAGTGGCGGAAGTAAGAAAGGGAAGAAAGGAAGAACGTGAAGGAAGGATAGAAGGACGGAATAAAGTGAAGGAAGGAAGAAGGAACGTGAAGGAAGGGGAGGACGGGAAGAAGTGAAGGAAGCAAGAAGGAACGTGAAGGAAGGGTGGGACGGAAAAAAGTGAAGGAAGGGAGAAGGAACGTGAAGGAAGGGTGGGACGGAAAGAAGTATAGGAAGGGAGAAGGAACGTGAAGGAAGGTGGGACGGAAAGAAGTGAAGGAAGCAAGAAGGAACGTGAAGGAAGGGTGGGACGGAAAGAAGTAAAGGAAGGAAGAAGGAACGTGAAAGAAGGTGGGACGGAAAGAATTGAAGGAAGAAGGAACGTGAATGAAGGTGGGACGGAAAGAATTGAAGGAAGAAGGAACGTGAAGGAAGGTGGGACGGAAATAATTGAAGGAAAAAGGAACGTGAAGGAAGGTGGGACGGAAAGAATTGAAGGAAGAAGGAACGTGAAGGAAGGTGGGACGGAAAGAATTGAAGGAAGAAGGAACGTGAAGGAAGGGTGGGACGGAACAATGTGAAGGAAGGAGGAACGTGAAGGAAGGATAGAAGGACGGAAGAACGTGAAGGAAGGGAAGAAGAATGGTCGGCCTTCTCTCAATAACTCCTCTGATAAGGTTGCACCAGGAAGCAAAGGCGTATATACAATTCTTTTTGCGAGTATTCTCAGGGGATTGTCACCGCAAAATACCCAGAAATATCAACCAATATGTTAGAGCATATAACTTTGTGTAATTATTTTAGATAAGATTCAAAGTTTATATAGCCTACAATTACTGGCAATACAAAAGTTGTAAAATACAACACAACACACAAATAAAATTTTATACTCAATGAACTTACTATTATGGCCTATGAATGGCAAATATCGAAATATTTGTCATCCAGCCCTCAGACTAGTTTAAAATGTCTTGGTAGAGCCGGGAATCGAATTTGGACCTCCGGGGTGGCAGCCAAGAATGCTAGCCACTACACTACGAGGTAGTCTAATTTCAATCTTAATATTGTTTATAACTTAGCCAATAAGTTAAGATTAGGGTACAACCAAATTTACAATTATTTTATGTTCTTACCAAAGCAACGCTTTCTTCATTTTTATTGGCTTTTTTTCGGGGGGTAGGGGGGTGGAGCCCCCTCAGCACACCCCTTATATACGCCCCTGCCAGGAGGGTATCATCGCATCTCATCCTCGACCCTAGGAATTAATTATCACTGATAGATCCCTCAGACAGTATAATAGGCCCCTTTCACACGTGGTGGTGGTGGCGGTCCTGGTCGCGCGGCCACAATTCGTGGTGGCAGGCAATGCGATTTTTAGCCAGCAGCGGGGTATAATTATGTTTATGTTCGACCCTCACTATTATGTGTCAGAAAACGGTGTCGTAATGATGGTCATTATAACACTTATTTTCATTATGATACAGTTTCTCCAGCCAATCAGAGCTCGTTCATTGACCAATTAGGTAACGATACCTTCGCGCACGCGCTCAAAATCCAACATGTCGGACATAAACACAACATCGAACTATAATAAATTACCGACATGGAATACGCACCGTCCATATGTTCACGTAAATAAACTGGCGAATATGAAACAAGAAATAGCACTGTACCTTAAAATCACCAACACTAATTTCTACACAGCGCATTCAAATGATTCCGGTGACAATATTACTGAGGGACGGCAGATGTAAACATATGGCTTACATATGGCTTGCATATGGCATTGTAAGCACACAGAGCGCATGCGTCGGTCGTTCAAAGATCTTGAAAGACAGAGAGATGTCTCGCGCTCGCTCTCCGATAACAAAATTCTTGTGGCTGACTCTCAACAGATATTTATGAATATTTATGTTAAAACATATAATAAAATTATAATTATCGTCGAACATAAACAGTCGTGTGCAACTCGCCTATAATGGTAATTAAGACACTCGTATGGAAATTATAAAACTCGCATACGCTCGTTTTATAAAAAATACTCGTGTCTTAATTATAGCCATTATAGGCTCGTTGCATAATGTACTATATTAGGCAACTATATGTTTATACAAAGTAACGAAACCGTAAGGGCCAATGTCCTCGCTGTTCCGCCCCTTAAATAAAAAATAACTGACGAAAAAGTAACTATTTGTTACTTTGACAACCGTAACGGCAATTCTGTAACTATGTTTGGTAAGTAACGATAACTGTAACGAAATTACTTTTGATTAAAATCGATTTAAATCGCTTTGAGTTTGCTCTTATCCCCCGGCTGATAAATACATTTAGTATCTCTTGTGATTATCTCACCCTGTGAAAAAGATAAACAAATGTCCGTGTCCGGCTGTAACCATGACTACACACAATTGCGTTCCATTTACCTGTTTATACTGTATGTTTATCTCCGTGAAAGTATAATGTAACGAATTATCTTCTATTTCCCCGTTTTCGGCGCTTACACAACCTGATATATAGAACAAGATGTTCAGGAAAGAACATATAGCCTACTTTCTCCTAAATGCATGGGTATTGTTATAACTCTTTGTCCTTTTCAAGGAGTATGATTGAATGTTGGTTGTAGTAGCTTGTTGAAATACAACGTGCTATAGGGATATTAAACATGTATATGAGGTGCCCTTTGCTATTGCCACCTCTGTACCACATTTCGTTCAATTCGGTTTCACCGTGTTTGAATTGATAGGGGGAATCGATTTGCACACATACTTGGCCACCATCTGCAAACTATTGGGCTGATGTTCTTGCAGTTTGGTCAGAATATGTTTCCCACATAAAGATATGGTGTTGCAAAATTTGGTAGAGACTAGATTATTAGGTTGGTCGTAATTAAATTTTAGCTTTTAACATTTGGGTGGCCGCGATTACGTTTCCGTCAAGATGGCGGCGATATAAAACATGACACTGAGGTGCCCTTTGCTAGTGCTACCTCTGTACCAAATTTCGTTCATTCGGTTCCACCGTGTTCGAATTGATAAGGAGAATCGATTTTCACACAAAGATGGCCGCCATCCGCAAAATATTAGACTAATGACCTATTAGTTTGGTCAAAGGATGCTCCCTCCATAAAGGTATGTTGTTGCTAAATTTGCTAGAGATCGGATGATTAGGCTAATCGTAATTTGATTCAAGCTTTGAACATTTGTGTGGCCGCCATTACGTTTCCGTCAAGATGGCGGCGATATAAAACATGACACTGAGGTGCCCTTTGGTAGTGCTACCTCTGTACCAAATTTCGTTCATTCGGTTCCACCGTGTTCGAATTAATGGGGGGGAATCAATTTTGGCATAAAGATGGCCGTCATCCGCAAACTATTAGGCTAATGACCTATTAGATTGGTCAAAGGATGCTCCCTCCATAAAGGTATGTTGTTGCAAAGTTTGGTAGAGATCGGATGGTTATGTTAGTCGTAATTTGATTTAAGCTTTAAACATTTGTGTGCCCGCCATTACGTTTCTGTCAATATGGCGGCGATATAAATCATGACACTGAGATGCCCTTTGCTAGTGCTATCTCTGTACCAAATTTCGTTCCATTCGGTTTCACCGTGTTTGAATTAATCGGGGGAATCTATTTTGACACAAAGATGGCCGTCATCCGCAAATTATTAGGCGAATGACCTATTAGATTGGTCAAAGGATGCTCCCTCCATAAAGGTATGTAGTTGCAAAATTTGGTAGAGATCGGATGATTAGGTTAATCGTAATTTGATTTAAGCTTTGAACATTCGTGTGGCCGCCATTACGTTTCAGTCAAGATGGCGGCGATATAAAACATAACACTGAGGTGCCCTTTGCTAGTGCTACCTCTGTACCAAATTTCGTTCCATTCGGTTCCACCATGTTCGAATTAATAGGGGGAATCAATTTTGACATAAATATGGCCGCCATCCGCAAACTATTAGGCTAATAACCTATTAGATTGGTCGAAGGATGCTCCCTCCATAAAGGTATGTTGTTGCAAAGTTTAGTAGAGATCGGATGGTTATGTTAGTCGTAATTTAACTTAAGCTTTGAACATTTGTGTGGCCGCCATTACGTTTCTGTCAATATGGCGGCAATATAAAACATGACACTGAGATGCCCTTTGCTAGTGCTACCTCTGTACCAAATTTCGTTCCATTCGGTTTCACCGTGTTTGAATTAATAGGGGGAATTGATTTTCTCACAAAGATGGCCGCCATCCGCAAACTATTAGGCTAATGACCTATTCATTTGGTCAAAGGATGTTTCCTCTATAAAGGTATGTTGTTGCAAAATTTGGTAGAGATCGGATGATTAGGTTAATCGTAATTTGATTTAAGCTTTGAACATTTGTGTGGCCGCCATTACGTTTCCGTCAAGATGGCGGCGATATAAAACATGACACTGAGGTGCCTTTTGTTAGTACTACCTCTGTACCAAATTTCGTTCCATTCGGTTGCACCGTGTTCGAATTAATAGGGGGAATCGATTTTCACACAAAGATGGCCGCCATCCGCAAACTATTACGCTGATGACCTATTAGTTTGGTCAAAGGATGCTCCCCCCATAAAGGTATGTTGTTGCAAAATTTGGTAGAGATCGGATGATTAGGTTAGTCGTAATTTGATTTAAGCTTTGAACATTTGTGTGGCCGCCATTACGTTTTCGTCAAGATGGCGGTGATATAAAACATGACTCTGAGGTGTCCTTTGCTAGTGCTACCTTTGTACCAAATTTCGTTCAATTCGCATTCACCGTGTTCGAATTGATAGGGGGGGGGGACAGACATTCAGAGTACACACACTCACACACACACACAGACTCACGCACACACATACACACACACACACACAGACACACTTTTTTCGCCCTGTGTTGATCTCATAAGTCTACTTTCATTTTTTGCAAAAATCGAAAGTAGGCTAAAAACAGCAAGTGCTGCTTCTTCCACCTCTATTTCAAGACTGGCACATTACTGGTGGCGTGTTTGGTGGCTAGGGAAAATATTGCAAAGACGTGGTGGCGCCAACATGGTGGCCCCATGTGAAAGAGGCCTAATAACACTGTATTATACAGTATAACACGACTGGGTCTCAAATCAAAATATTGTAGGGCAACGGGATAGTCACGGTTGAGAACCCCTGTGCTAGAAGGTAAAACACAATATTACTATCTCCCTCGGGCGTGCTGTGCCGCCTGCCCTTTAAAGCGGCGTCGTTGACCCTAGCCAATGACGAAAGCAATGACTCACGCATTCCACCCCCCACTGGTTCTCAGCACGCACTGGCACGCAACCCTGATAATGCCACCCCGTCTAGCCTGGCGCCATTCTATCCACGTCATTGGGAAGCAAGGCGCGACAGACTACCGTAGCCACTTTAAGGCGCCAATACCTTGCTTAAATTACAGCATCATTATTTATTAGGGACCGCATTTTTTAGAGTTTTAAAATTCCCTCCTGGGACGTGGGTTGGTGACCATGGGGCCCCAGCTGAGTCCGGCATTGCTTCCACTTGTGCCGGGCTCCTCGCCGTCTTCTTTCCTGTCGACCTCACTTGGTCAACTCTTGTTCTCTTCCGACCTCGACGGTATTAGGGTATCCGAGACCTAGGGAGTCTCTTCCTTTCCCGCCTTAATTGGCCCTTGTGTCATCTTTTCTGATACCCTCCTTCTGCGAGGGGTCAGCCTTCTTTTTCTTTTCCTGTTATCTCCTGCCTTCTGCTCAAGGCCCTCAAGGAGGCCGGGTGTGTGTAGCCCCACCACTTCTGGTGCACCCTAGATATTGCTACACCCTCAGGGGCTCACGGCTGGTGATTTCGGGGGATTCCTAAGCTGGGTCCGGTTTTCCCCCTTTTATCCATTACTTTGTGGGGTGGACCCTCTCCTCTTTCACTTTCCTATCTGCCTTTCATGGCTCTCCTTCCTTTCCAAGTCCCTCAATCCGCATTTTTCGAGGGTTGAGGGCATTTCTTTTTCTCCTGTCCTTTATTTGCCTTATTCTCCTTTCGTTTACCATTTCTTCTTCTAGTATGTCTAAGTTAGTAGTTAGTTTTAGTTATACTGTAGTTTACATTTCATTATCATCTTCACGATCGCCCAAACCATTTGGGGCCGATAACCTAGATGTTAGGCCCCTTAAAACAACAATTATCATCATCATTATCATATTTTTAAAATTACCGTTTTAGGTTTTCAAAAACTTAAAATATTTTTTGTTTTGTTTTTAACCGTGGAACCCCTTACTCTCCAGAACCAGTAATAGTATCCAGAGGCACTGAGTACCCCAGTTCAGAAACACAACTCAGATGCATTAAAATAATGTATTACTTTTTTTATTTTATTTTATCGTCTGGCTTTTAGTGCCGGAGTGTCCGAGGACAAGTTCGGCTCGCCTGAGTCTGTAGCTGCTTCCAGCGGACACCCTTAGGGTGAGCTACAAGTTCCGTTCAATTTGTTCCAACTTTCGCCACCAGATATCAATGATACCTAGTGGTGAATGTTGGTACTTTGATAGAGCGTTCTGACGAAATCTAGCCTAACAAATTTAGCTTGACACAAGTTTGGTCTATGGAAGGATCTTTTACATGCCATAAATCTATGACATGGGACCGCCGGCTTAACTTCCCCTCCGAAGGAAGGCATACTGAAGGATTATTTTACGCTCTTAAAAATCCGACGACTTCGGCCGGGTTTGAACCCTCTATCTTGGGCACAGCAGTTCAGCATGCTACCGACTACGCCACCGAAGCCGCTGCTGCCTTTACAAATGAGTGAAATCAACCCTGTAGCACAGATTACTTAAACTATTAAGGCTGTAAAATGAAAATAACTGTGTAAATATAATAGAAAACAGAAATATTAGCAATATTATACCGGGTGAGTTAGCCGTGGTCGTTACGGCATGACTGCTGGCAGTCGCTCACATCCGGGAGGCGAGGAGGTTCGAATCCCCCCGCCGGCAACCTTGAAGATGGTCTTCTGTGGTTTCCCATCTTCCTTCCAGGCAAATGCCGGGGTTGGTCCCTAACTATAGGCCACAGCCGCTACCTTCCAACTCCTCGCCCTTCCCTTCCAACTTTCCTCCCCAACGGTACTTGTAGCTCACCCATTGGGTGTCCGTCTCGAAGTAGCTACAAAACTGGCGAGCCGAACATGTCCTCGGACACTCCCGGCACTAAAAGCCATACGCTAAAAATAAAAAAATAAAATAAAAAAAAGCAATATTATTGTAGATATTCTTTCTTTGGTCATCATAATCATAATTACCATTTTCACTTCTCATAGTCACTGCAAAACACCAAGCTATGATGTTTACGCACAAACCTCTTGCATTCTGGGCACACCACAGTAGTCTTGGTGTCCTTGGTTCGTGGGCGGTCATTCCAGATTGCGGTCACTTTCATTCTCTCCTCACCCTTCTCCACGTAAAAAGGAGGTCCCGTGGCTCATGATAGCGAGATTAACGGTCACGTTAAACTACAAGCTTCCTTCCTTATATTGAATAATCTTTTTGTTAATCTATTGTTCTCCATCCTAAATAATATATGCCCTTAAAATGGTAACCAGCCTCCAGCGTACAGTGCTTGTGAAACTGTCTGTGAGACTATAGAGGTTTGCAGTTCCGTCTCTTGATCCAAATTCTATTTTCTTGTAAGAAATTATTCTAAGAATTTTGCGTTCTTGCTTTTCAATGTCTCCAATTTTTGAATGGCCTCCTAAAATTATGGTTTCTGGGAGGAAAACGGCTTTGTAATGCTTCAATTTTCTATTGCGTGACATCACTCTTTTATTGTAGTGATACCACGTTAGTCTGAATTATTATTATTATCATGATTTTATTATGATTATTATTGATTTAAGCCCACTACGGAGCGCTTATGACTAGTTCTTCGATGCTCTTTTCCGTTCCCAATATCTCTTGAGCCCTGCTGATAATTTCTCCTTTCTCTCCTGCGAAAGGGGCTTCCGACATTTAGGGACTCTAGGTGGTGGGGTCCAAGATTCTACCATAGCACAAAATTTAGAACGATCTTCTACATCAAGGTCAACAATTCCAGCCGAATCCAAGTCCTTTAGTACTTCATCAAGCCACAGGCTTCCAGTCTTGTAGCTTTTAACCAAGGAGAAGATCTTCTTGGTAAGCCTGTTGCTGTTCATTCGTTGTAGGTGCCCGTAGAACTTTAGCCTCCTGCATCGCATACTGGTATTGGCTGATTCTAACTGTCGATACAGGTCAGAATTAGATTTCAAACGGTAGGTTCCATCTGGGAGCAATCTCGGGTCATGAATTTTCCTGAGGATACGTCTTTCGGCTTTCTCCATGTCATCCATGGTGCCTTTTCTGTTCATCAAGAGGGTCTCCGCGGCATACAGAAACTGTGGTCTGACAGCAGTTCTGTAGTGACAGATCTTAGCATGATTATTATGATTATTAATATTCGTTTTTTTTTATCGTTATGACCAACTACGGAGTGCGCTTGAACTTATTTTGCACAATGTTCCTTCTTCTTTTCTTCCCAATATCTCTTCATTCGTTCACTGTGTTCCTTTCTGCGTGCTTCTGTCCAGCCTGTATTTCTCCTTTTAGGTTTCTCTGCAAATTTATGTTTGTTTACTAGGCTTCTAAATTTTACTCTATCTGGAATGGTTTTCTCAGCAATACCCATTTCTTGTAGATCTTCATGTATTTCTGTTAACCAATTTTTGCGGATTTTCAGGTTTAGCGCTAGATTTAGAATTCACTTTGTCAGCCTGTCGTTATCCATTCTGTGAATGTGTCCGTAGAATTTTAATCGTTGTTTTCTGATAGTATCTGTGGATTTTTTCTGAGGATTGAAACATTTCATAGGGTTTCCTTTTCATCCAAATTCCATTATCGAACTTTGGTCCTAGGATTTTTTAATATTATTAATATTATTTCAATATTATTATTAATTTCGTATTTATATGTTTCATCGTGAGCTCGAATAGCACTATTTTATTCAGACAGCTCCGATCAGAAACAGTTGCCTTAATTTACCCGTGCGTGTTTTTCGCTGGAACAAAACTGGGAAATCAAAAATGCATCACAGAACAAGAATTATACGTACATCCACTCGCAGTTTTATATACCGTATAGAGAGAGAGAGCATGATTGAAGGTGTATTAATGAAAGGGATTCCGTGTAGTGCATCATCGATGAGCAGATGAATAGCGCATGAGGGTGTAACAGCGAACAGTGAATTATAAAGTAAAGGCTAAAAGGGAGGGATGTGGGGAGGGTGGGTGGAGGAAGATGAAAGGGAAGTGAAGTGGATTATTAAAGGGGAAGAAGGAAAACTATTGGTGGTTAGGAAGTGGTTAGTAAGGGTTGGTTTGGGGGATTCTCTTTCCTTGCTGCCCTTCCCTCTCTGTCATTACGTCTATATATTTATATACCGGGTGAGTTAGCCGTGGTCGTTACAGCGAGGCTGCAGGCAGTCGCGCACATCCGGGAGGCGAGGAGGTTCGAATCCCCACGCCGGCAACCTTGAAGATGGTCCCCTGAAGTTTCACATCTTCTTTCCAGGCAAATGCCGGGGTTGGTCCCTAACTATAGAACACAGCCGCTACCTTCCAATTCCTGGTCCTTACATTTAGACTTTCCTCCCCAGACAACACTCCACACGCGACGGTACTTGTAGCTCACCCGAAGGGTGTCCGCATAGGAGCAGCTACAAACTCTGGCGAGCCGAACATGTCCTCGGACACTCCCGGCACTGAAAAAAACATATATATTCATATACACTGAAGTACATGGGGCTAAATTAACACGATGCCCAAGCCTCTCAAATGAAACATGTAGAATTACGGCTCGTGAATGGGTTCCTTTGGGATAAAATAGTTATAGGATGGATATCCTGACTTTCCCACTAACCCAAGATCACTTCCTTTTAAATCCCCAGGTTTCTACATTAATTGTTTGAAAGTGCATTTTTGACCGCCTCCCCGGGATGATGTCCCTTTATATTAGGGGCATATGACCTCTCTGTTCAGCCCCTTAAAGCAAAAATAACTCTGCCCGTTGCTCACGGTAAAATGTTTCTTAAAATTTATTGTACAACTAATTTTATAAAAATTTTACGAAAGCATGCTGTGTTGTTCACGGTAAAATTATTTTATAAAATCCGTGGATGTATCACGATCGCCATCTACCGATAAACTTCTGAACTAAGAATCAGCTCTTCAACACACATGGGTTTGAGAGTATGGCTCCAACAAACAAAGCAAAAATTGCTGCTTTAGCTAAAATTATATGTCGTACAGTGGTAAAAAGGAAGAAAAGAAATGCTAGGAAGTGCTGGACTCGGGAATGGATAAAAAGAAGAGAAGAATAGAGGAATACTGTCCATGGTCGAAAATGAGTTGAGGTTAGAAGATCAGAATTCATATAGGAATTTTCTAAGAATGGAGGAAAGCAGTTTTAAAAAACTCCTAGATCTTGTTGGTCCCAAAACTATTCGACAGGACACTAACATGAGGCAAGCCATTTCTCCTGAAATGAGACTGCAAGTGAGTTCGAAGCCCGTTCATCGTCGCCTTCACATCAGCCTGGCTTGTGTTCGGTCGAATTTGTGAAACATATTCGGCGATTGAGATTTCTGCCTCCCTTCTTGCATTTCTATTGTGGTATATGGGCGTTTTAACACTGATATTTCTGGTGCTGTCCAGTAAAACACTAACAGCTTCCATAGTCAAGCCGGAGCCTGCCATTTTCGAAGTGTTTGTTTACAAGCGAGCTTCACAATCTTCTCACCACGTGGCGCCAGCATCATCTTCATGTCAGCTTCCCTGATTGGTTCGTTTCGTAAAATTAATTTTACGGAATAGAACATGTCCTATTTTATGGAAAGTTTTATCAAAGGTTTTATAAAACCTGAATTTGACCGTGAGCAACAGAATTTTTATAAAATTAAATTATTGTACAATAAATTTGAAGGAAAACTTTACCGTGAGCAACGGGCATCGTCGTTATCCCCTCTTTACCACAAAACTGATAGTTACTGGGAACCTTACAGAAACAGCTTAGCCTTATTCATGGTGACATTCTAAGTTGGCATTTTTTTCTGGGCTCTTTTTACGTCACGGCTAGGGACCAGATTCTTAGACTTTTACCTCTTTTTTTTCCGTACTTCTAAATAGAATAATACTTGAAACTTTCCCGAATCACACTCAAAGGAGCCATATTCATGAATTCTGTAGTACGGTACCTAAAAAAAACTAAACGATATGCGAGTACCTAAAATTACATAATTGCAGTTCTGTTTCATTTATTGTAGTATATTTGAACTTTTAGTCCATAATTTTTAAAAGTAAACCTGAAGATAGCGTTTATTCCTAGCTCTAGTTGATCGAGAGAAATCTTATCTGCCAGCTTATATAAGGTGCGTTCAAAAAGTAACGAGCCGGAGTCATAATTACAGAAACCAGTACCTGTATGATAGAAGTATTGGCCCTGGCTGTTGAGGCACTTGTCTCACTGTGACACCAGGCGGTGAATGGCTGTCTCATAAAATTCCCTGGGTTGCGATGTGAACCAGTTCCGCACGTACAGCTGGACGTCGGCGTCCGAGGTGAATTGTTGGCCCCGCAGAGCCCTTTTCAGGAGACCAAACATGGCGTAATCACAGGGAGAGAGGTCAGGACTGTATGGAGGGTGGCCGAGAACCTCCCATTTGAATTTCTGCAGGAGTGCCGCGACTGTGTTGGCCGTATGAAGTCGTGCATTGTCGTGGAGCGACCACGGTGGCTATGGAGTTCACTGTCACTCGGCGGTCCTGGGTAATGAGTGCATCAACCAGCTGGACGTTGTCATCGTTAATGCAGGGGGGTGCCCCAGACCGGGCATCATCGGCTACCGACACCCGTCCTTCCCTGAAGCGCTTGTGCCACGCCTTGACCCTTGCAAGGGACATGCAGTGTTCGCCGTACACTTGTGACATTCGGCGATGAATGTCCGTTCCTCCTACTCCTTCTGCTGTCAGAAACTGAACAACACCTCTTTGCTCTTCGTTTGACGCCTCCATGTCACTGTTTGCAATGCGACTGGCAGCGTTGGATGATTGATGCATGCTGCTGCTCGCTTTGTATCGTCACGTGACGTGCACGCGTGCTCTCTAGCGACGGGCTGTGACCTTCCACGCTCTGGTTGGAACCACACCTCGTTACACACGCCACGATTAGCCGATGTCGTCCCCAGTTTGCGCATTCCAGCCTCCGGCTCGTTACTTTTTGAACGCACCTTATATGTTATTGTTTGGTTATTTACCGTCTTGAGCCCAAGGTTGCAGGTTCGTATCCTGGCGCAGTCAGCTGGCATTTGAGGATGCGCAAATGCGAGGGAGCCGTGTCAGTAGATTTACTGGCACGTTAAAGATCCCCTTCGGGGCAAAATTCCGGCACCCCGGCGTCTCTAAAAGCCAGTGTAGTTAAAAGGGACGTAAAACCAATAACATTAGTATTATTATTATTTATTTACCGTCAGGAAAGTGGGAATAAATGTCTTATTATTTCCAAAAATCCTGTAAAACAAAGTTAATTAAACGGGCTAGAGTGTGAAAAATCAACCTCTGACATCCTTGGTGTTTGAATAATTACATATTTAAGGACAGCAAAATATTGCCTGTAAGTGTGAAGTTGAAAATCCACAGCCTGCTTCCAGTCGACCGACCGCGTCAGGGAATGGAATGAATGAAGCCCCCCCATCTAGCGGCGAGGATATAAACACTTCCGGCTGCCGAAACCTGTCGCACTTCCCCGGGACAATGATTAAATGAATGACAGATGAAATGATAGTGGAGAGTGTTGCCGGAATGAAATTGGTGACAGGAAAAACCGGAGTAAGCGGAGAAAAACCTGTCTGCCTCCGCTTTGTCCAGTACATATCTCACATAGAGTGACCGGGATTTGAACCACGGACCCAGCGGTGGGAGGCCGGCTTGCTGCCGCCTAAGCCACGGAGGCTAAGGGGACTTATGAGTGAGTTTCCAAAATCCGAAACTACTGAACAGATCAATTTGAAATTTTAACCAGATGTAGATATGCCTCTAATTAGAGCATGTTCTGAATTACATATTGATTACTCTAACAGTTTCTGAAATAATAATAAAAATACAGTGGAACGTGGCTAATTCGAACTTCTATAATTCGAATTTTTATCTTGGTCCCTAGCATTTTATATACAATCAATGCTAAAAAATCGTGGTTAATTCGAATTATATTTTGGATAATTCGAAGTTTTTACGGGTAAAAAGCCGATCAGAAGCCAAGCAGTTGGGTCAGGAATTACCGAAAAACGACGTTGTATCATTGACATGCGGCCCCTACTCGATTGTATTCTGTTTTCCGTTCCTTGAATTTGTTAGATTCTTTTGTGATGGCAGAGAGACTTTATTGTAAGAAATAGGTAAACATCTCAAACCTTTTTGAAAAACAGTAGATTTCTCTAAGACTTAACTAGATTGCTGGATTACTACTGTCGTTAAATAGGTGAATAGTACATTTTGAGGTTATTCAGGATACAGTCATTTTACAGTACCGTTGTCTGTTAATCTGCTTTGTTGAACGTAAATCATTATGTAAACGTAATACATTGTAGCCTATATACATACTTTACTTGTTAAAAACCTATGTAATATTATGTTTTATAAAAGTTCTTGGATGAAAACTTAACATTTGAATATTTTCTCTACCCTTTTCAAAGAACTTTCTTTAATCGAATTTTTGGATAATTCGAATTTTTTTGCTGGTCCCTTGAAGTTCGAATTATCCAAGTTCCACTGTATTATCAAAACATAGGGTCATAAAAAAGTTCCTTGCGATGGAGTTTTCACTTATTTTCATCCATACTTGGTAAACAGTAGCACAATACATGTACAAATGGAAATTGCTCTGGAATTTTATGTACCTTTTATATGAGAGTCAGAAATGATAGTCAAAGTGATAATATACATGTTTTGCCCTAAAAATAAAAATTATTTATTTTTGAAAGCAAAAAAATACCGTTATTTTTCACTGACATAAAAATCCAGAGCAAATTGTAATGTTCATACATATTTTAATATGCAAACCAACTTTGAACCAAATATCTTCAAAACTGCAATACAAGGAGCATTTTTTATGATATTACATGTAACAAAAATGACTTCATGAGAAAACAGCAATTGAAGTTGGAGGTTAGTTACTTACATCAGAACTGCCCTGCACCATATGTACAGCCCTCAGACTTCTTCATCCTGTCTTCTAGGGACAAGTTCAAGAGTTTTCTCTTTTTTCTTTCAGTTTTCTTTCTCTGCTCTGTCGAAGACGTATGTGGTCACGTTGCTCACTGATCTTCACTGAAGGTCTTGTCTTAATAATGATGCGCAAACATCTTTAAATCACCGCCTGGGCTTTAAAAATGGCGCCACGGGAAAAATCCAACACTCCTTGATTCTGAAAAGGTGTGGGCACCAATTATCGATAAAATCCAAATTTCCGTATTTTGGTCCATATTTCATGAAAACTCACTCATAAGTCCCCTTAGTGTGAAGTTCTCGGTGATAATTTGATGACGTATCATTATGTAAAACATTTACACTCTCGTTGCAATCAGGTTTTGTACTAACAATTAGGCATCAAGTTTAAGCTTTGCGCAGTTTATGTAAACCTTTTCTACATTGTAAACATAAAAACCTATTCTACCTATTAATAACCTTTAAAAAATAACTATTTTATGTTTTTGAAAACCTAAAATGACAATCCTAAAAAACTAACAAGTAGTTCCGTGAAGAACTATACAGCCTACTTTTCATGCCAATGATTATTCTACAGAATATGAACCTATCTTAAATAATGACGAAATTAAGTTGGTAATGTCGAAATATCTAATTAGTTCAAAATATACCTGGTATAATGTAGCCTAATAGAGCACTACAGTTGGCAGCCCTGGTCCTGGTCCATCTCTTAAGGTACAGAATACAAAATTTGGTTGAAGACCAATGGACGTTACATGCAGTTAGACACTGGATCTATCAGCACGCGTAAAAGCATGCTGCCAACAATGTCATGCGTGTGCTGGTCAGAAATAATCTGAAATATTATGATATCTTGTTGTGCCAATTTTGGATGAAATCCATTTGTTAGTATAGAAGTTACATGCATTTTAAAATTGGACATATCAGCAGGCGTAGAATCATGTTGGCAGCACTGCCTTGTATTAATTACTCCAAATTAATCTAGAATGTCAGATGTTATACGTGTGCAAAGTATAGAGCTGTTGGCTTGCATACTTTCTGATATATTGATATTAGGGTAAACAAAATATAGACAGCATTTATTAACAGTTGGCAGCCCTGATTGCTCTTAACAATACTTATAGTCATATCTGTTATGGTACACATACGAAATTTGGTTGAAATCCAACTGATAGTATAGAAGTTACATGTATTTAAAAATTGGTACTATCAGCAGGCTTATAATCATGTTGGTAGAACTGACGTATATAAGTTACTCCAAATTAATCTAAAATGTCAGAATATATGTGTGCATAGTTTAAAGCTGTTGGCTTGCATACTTTCTGATATATTGGTATTTGGATAAAAAAATAGAGAGAGCAATTATTAACAGTTGGCAGCCCTGGTGGCTCTTAAGAATACACTCAGTCATACAGATATTACATACAAAATTTGGTTGAAATCCAATTGATAGTGTAGAAGTTATATGCATTTAAACATTGGACCTATCAGAAGGTTTACAATTATTTTGGCAACACTGTCATGGTTGGCCTCCTGGAAATTAAACTGAAATAGTATTATCTACATGTGTGCCAATTTTGGAATAGCTCCCATGCATACCTTGCAAGATATCCAACATGGAGCTCAAATTTCTAGTGAGTTTTTTCAGCAGTTGGTAGCACTGACATCATTTTCAAATATGGACGTGAGATATTCCGGTGCACACCTTTACTCATACTAAATTTGGTTTTGATTGCTGCAGCCGTTTATGAGTTGATAGGGGGGGGGGGGGGGGACACACACACAGACAGACAGACAGACACACATTTTCCCGGATCGATCTCATAAGTCTACTTTTTCCTCATTTTTGCAAAATGTGAAAAGTAGGCTAAAAATCCTTTTCGTATATCAGAACACAGTGTACTCATTCTTGAACAAGACGGTGTCCATCTGTCTTCCATTCATGTGACAATGCTGTAGCGAAATGGTATGTTTTTATGAATCAGCTGCTTGAGTAATGTTATTACGCGGCACGGCCATTTTGATAACAGTTGAATGAAAGCTTATTAAGCGATGTGTGAACAGGATGTCACTACGGTATTTCCAACTTAAGTATGTCCAACAAGAGTTGGGGTATGTAACAACACATGTTTCGGTGACATCAATCACTTGTTTTTTTGCGTGTGTGGGATTCCGAACGCAACAGGCGATGTTTATCAAGAGAATCCAGGACGTGCACAATCACCTTCCAACTTTATCTCTACTTCTGCGATAATTATAAAATTAATCGATTAAGTAAATTATTTTTAGATATTACCAATACATTTCTTACCGATTCATAATAACTTCGTCACACCTATTTCCAACATTCTCTCTACAACAGGGGTTCCCAACCGGGGGGCGTGGGGCTTTATCAAGGGGGGCGTGAAGTGATTTCCAAATTAAGATTTTTTTAACTCGAATATTACAATTTTGTAAAATAAACATTTTTCGAATCTCTCCAAGTGATTGTCGCACCAAGTCAATCGTTCAAAAGCACTGGTAATTGCCAACTCTCGGCACAAACCTCTGCGGAGACGCAAGGTTGGAGGTGAAATAAGGAATTTGCTGTGTTCAAGGAGCAAAATTATGCCAATTTTATCGTCTTGTTGGCATATATTTGTGATTTCTTTGAATCTTTGAACAGTTTGAACTTACATTTTCAAAGACATATTTATGCGAGTGAGAGCCTCCGTGGCTCAGGCGGCAGCACGCCCGCCTCTCACCGCTGAGTCCGTGGTTCAAATCCCGGTCACTCCATGTGAGATCTGTGCTGGACAGAACGGGGGCAGACAGGTTTTTCTCCGGGTACTCCGGTTTTCCCTGTCAAAATTTCATTCCAGCAACACTCTCCACTATCATTTCATTTCATCTGTCATTCATTTAATCATTGCCCCAGAGGAGTGCGTCAGGCCTCGGCAGCCGGCACAGTTCATATCCTCGCCGCTAGATAGGGGCTTCATTCATTCCATTCCTGACCCGGTCGGAGACTGGAAGCAGGCTGTGGATTTTCATTTTCATTTATGCGAGTCAGGATTTTCAACGCTGAGTGTCATAGAAACACTTGATGTTGCAAGTGATCTCCGCTGTGCTCTGTCAAATATCTTACCAAGAGAAAACAGTGTCAACCCTCTCACTGAATTTGTTGACTAATTTAAGGATTTGTTGTAATATTGTGTTATTTGTATTGTGTTAAAATGAAGTTAGGCCTATTCCATTATGTACTGTAGTGTGAGAAATGAAGATATACGGAGAGAACTGGGAGTACAGAAATTAAATGACAAACTGGAGCATAACAGATTGAGATGGTTTGGACATGTCAAACGGATGAATGAAGTAAGGCTACCAAGACGAGCACTGGAACGACGGATGACAGGGAAGAGAGGACGAGGAAGACCAAGAATGCGTTGGATGGACTCGGTGGAGAATACTATTAAAAAACGGAACCTGGATTGGAACACCGTGTCGGGGAAGAGGAACGGTGGAACGACAGAACAAAGTGGAGAGGAACCATATTTGCCCCCACCCAGTGTTAACTGGAAAAGGGGAAATGAAGATAATGATGATGATGACTGTAGTGTTATTAGGTTAGGTCTATATCCTCCGCGTCAATCGAAGAGGTTATAGGAGCGAAGGGTGGAGGGGGGATGAACTCCCGTATCTGAAAAGGGGGGCGTCAGATGACATAGGTTGGGAACCACTGCTCTACAATATTTCTCTACCTGGCAAATACATATCAACCATCAGTTATAACCTAACTTATTCAGCATTTCTATTTTCACATCCACATCTCAATTCAACGCTGTTTTATCAAGACTTTCAATCTTTTTCTCAACACATTTTGGAACAGATCTGGTTTTTTGAAATTTTACTTTGTTTGCTTTTGGAACAAAAATATTTTTAGTATCCTCTGTTATGGCAAAATGTTATTAAGTGTATGTTATTGCACATTTACTTATTCTATACTACGCTGAGGAAGGTCACACAATGTGAGCGAGATCGGTACAGTTTTAATTTACAATATATTGACTTAAGGTAATAGTTTATTATATTTAAATAAATCTGAAAACTTGTAACCAAATTGTTGCTTGCCACGGTGGGTGAGTGGTTAACGTGTCGGACTACCAACCCCAAGCTTATAGGTTCGCTCCTGGCCGTGGTAAGTGATTTTTTGAAAGGCGGCAAAAATTACGACATGCATGTCAGACGATGTTTGCATGTCAAAGAACTCATTTGAGTTCAGTAGACCGTGTTCATAATGGCAAAATTAATCTCGGGAGTTCCCGCCAACACAAAGTTCCTAATTTCTCTACTAGAAAGCGCTATAGTGTTCAAGGAGCTTAGATATCTAACCTCCTTGACTTTCATAGTGCTTCAAGGAAGAAAGAAATTCGACATGCAAGCTACCCTCTGGGTGTCAAATAACAAAGCTCGCACCCGCCACCCGAGGCCATACGATATTATTATTATTATTATTATTATTACCAAATTGTTCCAAATTTGAGAATAATCTTAATTTCGCCAACATACACACATCAATAAAAGTTTTGCATTTTGCCATGTAGCACAGTGAGGACGGACTTATTTATTAAGCAGTGCCCACGGCTGCTCAACACAATTGAGATCGGGAGAACAGGCAGGCCATCCCATTCTGTGAATACCATTCTCCTGAAGAAAGGCATTGACAATCCGGGCGAGCGTTATCGTCCACCAAAGTGAAATTTGGGTTGAAATTGTCAGCATAGCCTTTCACTACAGGTGCCAGGATAGTATCCCTGTCATACGCCCTGGGATGTACACAAAGAGATTACACGAACCCAAAACATTGCACTACCTCCTCCCTGTTAGTATCGGTCTTGGATGGTCGTGCATACGTCCACCGGATCGTCTCCACACTCGCACAGATCTATCCAGGGGGATGACTGTTCATACAGTAGGGGCGCGTGGGGCGCGGTAAAGCTCTGCTCTGGATGTTCTGCCAACCAATGAAGAATTAATTTTAGCACTAAGGTTCCGTAGTTGGCACTCATGAACGTTGACATCAAACCGACTGGCAAAAGCGGGAATAGTCTGTTTTGATTGATTTTCCTCGAAGTGTTGTTGGTTGTTTCGATTTGTTCGGTATTTTGATTATTCATTTGAATTGAATTGAATTGAGAGTCAATCATGCCACTGCAAGGGAGGAAAAATTGCCAAGCACCGGGATGTAAGAATTATATTGATAGTGAGAACAATACGGCAATTTGCATCTTCCTGGTGTTGACCATGTGTAAAACTAGTGGGCAATATGGACTTCTCTCGAATAAAAATATATAGAGAATAAATGTGTGCATTTCATCTCTTGTTTGTTTTCTTACCCATTCTGCTTTGCATTGCAATACAATTTGTGGTTTAGGGCTACGGGGAGGGGTGGGTGGCAGCCGGCATGCTAGGCAAAAAGTGAGGTTATGGCAATATAGTGTGTGCATTTGGACAGTTTTCTTTATATTCATCGAATATCCCAACAATTCTTTAGAGTAGGAGAGCAATGTTTAATTAGACTGACGGTGAATTAAGGTCTAGAACGGCATAACTGTTTCCTTCGTGACAAATCTATTGCCAACATTGATATATATCAAAATGTATTATTTTCCTATCTGGACGTATATTTCAGCGCCTAGCGAAAAGCGCAGTTATGTTTGTGTTATTTTCATGAATAATCAATAACTCATCGCAGAACATACTGTTCAATTACGTGTAATAAAGGCTACTTTCATACGGCTTTTTACTTTTTATGTTGCCAGACTTGGTATAGCAGTACATAGCCTCAGGCGGTGCTCTCTCTCGGAAATTCTATAACCAAAAGTGACGAATCTCTTATAGTTTACATGATCCTTGGATCTATCCTCATTGACACAGGGGAGTAAGCCGGACGTTTGTTTTAGACGATTGCCCTTGACCTTGAAGCTTGCGGGTGAGCCTGTACACAGTCACTCTCTCGCTTCACATTTGTCACCACCGGTCTGATGTAATGGAATTCCAGACTTGAGCACGTGATAACACCACCGTGCATACAGTACAGTCGACGTCTAAGTATTGTGTGACGCGGAAGTACACGTTACATAGTTACGAACAGAACGCCAATATATTTGCCAAGGACTGTACTTCAGCAGTCGTGTGAGATAGCTTTGTCAATCATCTGACCGGATGGGGCGGATGACAACAAAACAGGTAGTATAGTAACACTCCTCCAGGCTTCCATTAAGATGTTTCACTCGTCTAAAACAAACGTCCGGCCTGTACACAGCCGGTATACTCGTACGAAAACTCCGCTAAAGGGTTTTAAGACCACTACGACTCTTGCTTGGCCAGCAATATGCAAAACTTGTTTTGATGTTTACATTAACTCATAAAATGTCCTGAATATTGGATGGAAATTGCAGGACTTACGAGACTCAGTAGGGCCTCCTGTCACAAAGGGTACTGCTGCCTGAAAGCCATATGCAGTACATGGTGGTAGTTTGTCATATCTGTTTCAAGACGAGTTATTCGATAATATGCCGGCGGGTCCATGTCATAGATTTATGGCATGTAAAAGAACCTTCTACTAACTACACTTGTGTGAAGTCAAAATGTGTAGGTTAGAATTGATAATGCTCTATTAGTTCCAACGTTCGCTGACAGGTGCTGACTTTGATGCCATATAGTAGCCAAGTCCGCAAGCTAGGTGTCGTGGACGGTAGCATTTGGTTGCAAAAGTAGGAACTACTTGAAATTGTCTGTTGTCCTTACTTGAATTAAAACAGATAACACACAATAATACAGCCATCACAAGTGCAGATTATGCACACACCCAAAGTACACGGGGCTACATGACCGCGTTGTCGCAGCCCCTAAACTGAGGAACCAGCCTACCAGAGTTCACTTTGGAACAGAGCACGATATTGCAATAAACTTTGAGGCCTGAAATGACATCGTACATTAGTGATATCTCCTTTTGAAATGTGGTGTTACAGGAGAATGATGAAGATCAGATGGGTAGACAGAGTAACAAATGAAAAGGTATTAAGAGATGTTTCTGGCGACTGCTAATGAAGGGAAGAGATAGGTTGGTAGGACACTAGGGAATAGTATAGTTAGTTATGGAAGGAAGAGAAAGGATAAGAAGAAGGAAGGAAGGAAGATTGTAGTGTTACGTGACCGTGAATCTTGTGATTTTGAGCCACGGGATCTCCTTTTTACGTGGAATTCGAACCACAGGACATGTCATTTCACTTCGAAAATCTCACATGGATTCTCTGGGAATCGAACCATGTCCTCCTTGGTGAGACGCCAACAGTTTGACCGCTGCGCCACCACTTAAGGATAAGAACTGTAGGGGTAGACCGAGGTTAGAATATGTTAAACAAATTGCATCGGATGTGGTAGCCATGTAGACATGAAACGATTAGCTCAGGACAGGGGAGCGTGGAAGGCTGCATCAAACTAGTCAAAAGACTTAAGCCTCGAACAACAATATTATGATAAAAGAATCGTCACTTTTTTGCCCAATAGTCTTATTTTGAGCGTCTGAGGAGCAATTCTGTTGATTACAAGTAAATTGTGTACAAACTCCAATCTAGGATAATGTTTCTAGTCGTAGTTGCAGGAAGCCTCGCGGTGCGGCGTCTTTACTATTGATCCCCCTAATTGCTCTATCATCCAAGCCCGTGGCGTATTGTGTGGGAGAGGAGAGGAATCTCGACCAACAAAGCATTACAAAACACAATATGTACCGTAGCTTACAGCACATTTTTTGGATACTAATAATAATAATAATAATAATAATAATAATAATAATAATAACCAAATCACGAAAACACCATCCCTGGACATCTGTGGAACGAGTCATGCTACCGAGACATATGGGTGGGAGAGGAATTGTTGATATAAACAACCAAATAGCTCGACAGATCTATTAGCTAAGAAAATACTTCTGTTCTGTATCGAACCATTCGATACTGCACAAGGCTGTCACAGAAGCAGATGATTCAACTCCACTACTCTTAAGTCAGGAAGAGACTCAAAATCAGGTGCGCAGTGATTTGGATAGATTCAATGCCTGGTTGTCCAAGCCACTGCACGGAAGACATCCCAATGAAGTCATCCAAACTCACGTCGACAAGCTAGCGTCGAACTTTTGGTTGATTTCTGGGCAGATGTTTCCTTAAACAGAAGGCTTTATGATGGCTATTCAGGACCAGGTTGTCCCCACGATGAACTACCTTAAGTACATTGTCAAGGATGCAACTGTGCAAGATGACCATTGCAGATACGGTTGCCCAACATCGGAGACTGTTCAGCATATTATATCTGGTTGTCGCCATTTTGCAGGGACAGAATATAGGAAGAGACATGATTTTGTTGCCAAGATAGTTCATCAAGAACTGGCTATACGCCTTCAACTGCTGAGCCAAGAGAAAGTGCCGTACTACAAATATGCTCCTGAAAGTGTACTGGAAAATGACAGCTTTACGTTGTACTGGGATCGTACTGTATTGACAGACCAATCAGCTGTGCACAACAGACCTGATTTGGTTTTTGTTGACAAATGCATGAAGCACACTACCTTCATAGATGTGGCAATCCCAAACAGTGGCAACATGCTAACAAAGCATATTGAAAAGCTGTCAAAATACACAGAACTTTCAGAACTGATAAGGAAGCAATGGCACATGGCACAAGTCAGGACAGTTCCTATTATCATCTCCAGCACTGGCGTGATTCCCAACAACTTAAAGGAATCGCTCAGTGAGTTGAAATTAGACCCTGGCCTTTTCAAACTGATGCAGAAAACTGTCATACTTTCTACGTGTCGCGTAGTAAGGCTGTTCTTGGGCAATTTGGCCTGAAGGAGTGGGGGAAAAGCGTAAAGCAACTAGCCTACTGAATGCAGTCACCAAGAATTTGCTCCTTATGATATATATGGTATCTGGGATTGTAAATGTGTTCTTTCCAGCAAATATGCTGAGAATGTGTAAGCGCATGCGCAAAATAAATAATAATAATAATAATAATATCGTATGGGCTCGGGTGCCGGGTGCAAGCTTTGCTATTTGCCACCCAGAGGGCAGTTTGCATGTCGAATTTTGTTGTTCCTTGGTGCACTATGAAAGTAAAGGAGATGAGATACCAAAGCTCCTTGACACTAGAGCGCTTTCTAGTAGAGAGAGGTGGAACTTTTGTGTTAGTGAAAAATCCCGAGATTAATTTTGCCATTATGAACACGGCCTACTGAATTCAAATGGTTTCTTCAACGTGCCAATAACGTATGACATGCGTGTCGTGTTTTTTGTCGCCTTTCAAAAATCACTTACCATGGCCAGGAGCGTACCTACAATCGTGGGGTTAGTAGTCCGACACGATAACCACTGTGACAAGCTTATTGTCGGTAAAATGCTTAGACATTAAACATTATGAAGATGGTATTAAATATCATCCTTGTTAGTTGAGATAATTAAGACTTGTGGTGAAGTACTGTAGGACAGCGTTTCCCAAACTGCGGTACGCGTACCACTGGTGGTACCCGGTGATGTTACGAAAAATTTAAAAATATAAAAACATTGATATGTTGCCGGAGGACTTAAAGGCCAAAGATAAAGAGCAGATTTTTTAAAATTGAATTGTGATTCAGAACTAAGGCAAACTTTTTCAAAAATGGCTCTTGTGAACTTTTGGGTTGAGTGGCGTGCAGACTATGCAGACATAGCTGACAAAGCAGTTGGATTTTTACTGCCTTTCACTACTTCGTACTTGTGTCAGACTGCATTTTCTTCACTTGTTTACCTCAAAAATAAATACCGGAATAGGCTCCTCACAGTGGTAGACGATCTTCGTTTGAGACTCAGCAATCTTGGCTTCTAATCTTGAAGCTCACCCTTCATATTGAAGTTGTTAGTTGAACTTTGGTTTTTATGTTTTCATTAATATTATTTGTACAGTGTCGTTCCTGAATGTTTGAATTGAATACATATTGTAATAAATAATAAAACAACTGGACTCACTTTTCAATATTTGAACTTTATCTCTAACAGTCTAACTCTAACGAACACCATTTACAACCCATCCTTTGGTCTGTTACGTAGTAGTGGTGGGGGTTATAGTTACTATATCTCCCAACCATTAGGTGGTATGCGAGAGATTCTCATCTCTTAATGTGGTACACACACAAAAAAGTAGGCTATCTCGTGTCCCCGTGAACTTAAATTTAATCAGAATATGTCAGGCGTGTTACAAGAGAGGGAGGACACTTTCAGCATCGACTATGAGCACCGTACGTACACATTATTGAACATGTTTGGTAAACGTGTAAAAAGTGCGCGCCTCCACCGGATGAACCGTGTACACGCGCCCGCGATCTGCGCCAGTCAAAGCCGGCTTAGCTTGCCATGTTAATCGGTGCGCACATAGATGTTAGGCGTTGGTTGTCAAATATTGTTTTGCATTTAAAAGGCTTCGGCTCCCGCCTTTGGTTTAATTATTTTTTGGGTTAGATCAGGCTGTTCCTGCCGAGCTGCTCGCCAGTGAGCAGTGGAGTACTCGCTGCCTTGCGTGAGGAAACCTGTAACATGCAATACAGCTTTGCTGTGGGCGGCTGCCGACACTGCGCGGTGCATACATCAAGACTGGCAGGAAGCACATAGACTTGCACTATGACCTTCGCCCATTGACGTATCGGCGCTGACCCCCAGTCCCTCTCCAACCGTGCTCCGAGCATCACTGCTGAGTACTCGCGTGTATGGATACTCAAACTCGTGAATTTGGAACAGCCTGGGTAAAATTATGTGTACTGTAGGTGTTATTGTTGAAAGTAGAGTAGTATTGGCAGTTTCTGGGTTTGAATTTGTTAGTGCTCTGTTGTATTTGTGCTTTGCAGTGATTGGTGGTTGGTTTTTGGTCATTTTTATGCTTGATAAATTGAAAATCCGCCTGATCAACAGTAAGAGAACATGGTGGCCACTACTCCTGGAAAACCTGGAAATCCTGGAAAACTCCTGGATTTTTAATAGGTCAGGAAAACTCCTGGATAATTACGAAAAAATTGAAAACTCCTGGAAAATGGCCACTGTTAATTAATTATAAAAATCTTTCCATCCACTACTAAAATTCCCAGTCCACTCTTAGTCCGCGACGTCATGATATCGCGGATGAGGTAGCAAGGGCCATCTAGCGGTCGCTCTGCAAACTCTGCTTATTTTTAACCGGAAATATACGCGCCGTGTTTTATCTTAAATCATACTCCCGCTGCGGTTTAGGGTGAGCACTCTATCGTTAACGAAATAAATTTCCTCAGGCTACCTGTTTCTGTGTGGGAGAACACGCGATAGCATTTTTGTAAAACATATTGAGTATAGACAACTTCACCACAATAAAATTGCAGGCGGCATTGTTTTCTCTTTTTTTTAAGCCGATATTTGAGTCACAAAGGCTTTTTTAAAACAACAATTAAATCATTTGTGTGTAGGCTTGCGTATCAATAACTCAATCACCACTAATTATTGTCCACATCTGTATAAGTAAACCAAACACAACTGCTTTATTTTGGTCTTAAATTAGGCAACCGTTAATGCCCCCCCCCCCCGACTCGCGCTTATTTTTAAGTCCGGAAAAATGAGAATTACTCCTGGAAAATTCCTGTAAAACTCCTGGAAAATCGATGACCGATTTGAGTGGCCACCATGAGAGAAGTTGTTTAATGAAATATTAAACGACGTACAGGTTTCAGAATATCAATGATTCCGTCCTCAGCGTGAAAAATATTATACCTTAAAAACTAGTTAAGCATTGCAAATAAAATGGATATCTTTACAAAATATTGTTAATTTAAATTAATGAAAAATTGGAAGTGTATGAATTGATGTGCAATTAGACAAACTACTTTAAAATTCTATGTTGAATGTTATTAACTTAGTATTACGAAAAATATATTAATCGGAGACTTCTTTATTCGAATATAGACATGTGACAAGTAAACCGTCGTTAAAATTGGAAGAATTTTCGATAAAATACGTAAATAAATATTATCAAGAAAATCAGTCGAAAATTTAAGATGATTCTTGACTATGTAGATTTTTTTTTATCCACTGGCAACACAATGTGTAGGGATGTCCATTTTTTTGGACAATATTTAACTAGTTTTTAACCCTTTATAGGGTAAAACGTTTTTTCTTTTATGTGTTTATACATTTTATTTTAATTATTATAATATATTTTTTGTTTCTATGATTTTAATTTTCAATTTATATTCTTTTAGATTTTATTTTGATATTTTTATTGAAGTAACTAATTTAGAATTTATTTTTACAATAATTTTCATATTTTTTATAGTTAAGTTATATTATTTAATTTTTATATTTCTTTAACTTAATTATTGTTATTTCATTTTTATGATTTTTATTTCTATATTTATATTTTTTTTTACACATTAATTGTTATTTTTTTTTTAAATTTATCCAACACATTACGTCAAGTAGATAGCCTACGTATAATACCGGGTCATCATTTTATTTCCCGCATGTACGCGCCGCTAGGCTGGTGAAGGTGGCCTTGGTAGATGCGGCCGCTAGGCCGGTCAAGGTGGCCTTGGCGTTCTCCCCGCAATGAACACGTGCGCTGCGATCGGCAATGTTGCAATAAGCTGTCAGTATCTCCGGCGTATTCAAGCTTGTGAAGTGCTAGTTGATTTGACCTAACATACAGAGCAGTCTCGGGGCAATTTTACAGTTTATGTGTTGCCTTAAAGTGATGTTTTCTATACAACAACGTGTATTCATTGTGCTTTGTTATGCGAAGTGATGTTTTCTATAGAACAACGTGTATTCATTGTGCTTTCTTATGCGAAGTATTCTTCTGTTAGAGAGTGCCGTTTTCGATTCATTCGGAAATATCCTGGTATCCGTCCTCCATATAAGCACACTATACGCGATATTGTAAAAAAAAGTCCCGCTCCAACGTCACCCAGGGAGAAATTCGCCGTGTGTCTGGAAGCTTATTTACGAGGTGCCAGGCATGCTTGCGAGCTGACGGACGACACTTTGAACATTTCTTGTAAAACCAGGTAAGTTTGTAGATAATTATTTTCACTAGAAATTGCTATTAAATGACTGTATGTTGACGCGAAGTAGTGGGGAGAAGTCACGCACTTTTTACCGGCCAGCGAGCGGGTGTCAGCGCGAGAGCTTGCCGCGCCGTGATCGGTATCGGATGCGAGACTTAAATTGATGACCCTGTATTTGATTCTTAGAAATACTAGCACTTAGGAATGAAAATTCTCCGAACTTTGGCTTAAAGATTCAACTATCAGCATCTTTGAAAGCATAAACTGTCCTTATGGCAGGTGGTTAATATAGAGACCACTATCCCATACAGCAGGGGTGCCCAACCTTTTTTAACTAAGGGCCACATTGTAAATAGTTGGGGGACCTTGCGGGCCAGTAACACTCTGGGGGGTTTAGGGGTTATGGATTTTTAAAATCATTTTAAATGATCTTGTCGACTTCGTCGTTACGCTGGGGTCTGGCGTTACGTTACGGTGACGGGACGAAATGTACCCAGATGCACTGAGGTGTGTGACGTCACCGCTTGGTGCATGTGTACCCCGACAATCTCTACTTCGTTAGTACATGACAAAAATCCCCGATTCTTGGATGTCACGGGTAATCTCGAGAACCACTGGATGGATTTTGATGCGGTTTTCACCATTCTGTAAAGGATATCTCGAGGAAAGATTCTGTAGAAAATAATTTATGTATGATCAAAGGAAGCCAAGCAGTAACGATTTCAGTGAAAAAAAGTCGAAAACAAACTTGGCGGCCGTGCGCTTCTTAAGCTTACGCTAAAATAAAAATTATCAATATACTATGAGCGTAAAAATTGGTCAGCATGAAAAGTTCTACAAAAAAGTCCGCGAGAGCATATCTCTATCTTCAATACATCGCCCATTATAAGTGTTTTTAGACTGGATGGAAGGGGCAAGTCCCCGCGCACTCTGGTGAGCGTGCGGCATCCCGCGCGCTAGATCCTGATTTGCCCTTGGTTTGCACTTGCCGTTCGCGAGTAATTTGAAACAAGATAAGCAAGGTAAGTATTATGCAGATAATTTTCTAACATGTCAAGAGTCTTTGGCTTCGAGCGAAGCGAGAAGTCTCCAGCCTTTCTAGAATTTTTCAGCATTTGTGTCATTTAAAATGATACAAAGTCTAGTCTTTCAGACTGACTGTCACTTTTTTAAATATAGATGCAATATGGTCAGTTTTGTGGCTGTGTGACCTTACTTTTCTTAGTATTGTTGCCATTTTATATATTTATTTGTAGTGGTTAAAAAATAAAACACTAAAAATAAATTTAGATATTCTTAATAAATCCCTTTAAAATAGAAGTACGATGATATTCAATACACATACAGCATGAATGAAAAAGAGTGAGTATTTATGTTCATTTGACACAATTATTAATCAAATTATGAAATAAAGTTCATGATAATTTAGTTTAGTGCGACCACTAGAACTTGTTTCTAAGTTTTGGTAACACGGCGCGGGCCGGACAAAATATTCTCCCGGGCCATATCCGGCCCGCGGGCTGTAGCTTGGGCAGTCCTGCCATAAAGGGTTAAGGTGTAATATTTCCCACTCTGAGGATGGAATCATTGATATTCCGAATCCTGTACGTCGTTTAATATCTCATTAAGCAACTTCTCTTAGTATGATCAGTAGGGCTCGGATTTTTAGGTGCTAAAAATCGGGGAAATATTTATTTTTTATGTATTAAAAATACCTGAAATATGTGACAAAAAAGTAAAAATATTTAATTATAATTTAGTTTATTAATGTGAATATAAACAATATGCAGTTTATGCTATGTCTCACTGACTGCTGAAGCATTGCAATACACAACGAGATACATCTTCAAGTTGTCCATCACAAATGACCGATGATTATCGCGAAACATTTCTTCTGAAGGCGCGAAACTAAGGCAATATGTTTCTTGCCCTTAAGGTTTTGTGTAACTTGAGATCGCTGTTCACCCATGATTGCTATCCCACATGGTTATCAGAACAGAACGCCCCCATCAGAAGTAAAATTATCTTTTAATTCTGCTACATACTGCTGCAGACGATAACTTGTACGGTAGCTGTTTTTACTTTAGGCATCGTAGAAATGCCTTACACTTCACAGTGCCAGAAATGTACTGTATATGAGTGACACTGGTTCCAGGTAGCTTGGGGGGGGGGGGGGGGGGCACGTGGTGTAATATGGCTATGGACAAGGAAATCCCCGGCTTCCACCGTGAGTGGCACGGGGCGACAAGTTAAGAATAACACAGTTGCAAGCTGACATTAGATAGACTAGATAGCTCACAGGTTCTCCCCCGTTGAAGTAACACAGAACAAAAATGCAATTAACGGAAATATCTAGCATACTGAGTTTAAAATAATGTAAATATTATGTATTTTTATGTGCTAATAAGTGAAAAGCAGGAATTTATGTATTTATAGAAAAATGATTAAAATATGTATTTACATTTAAAAAATTATCTAAAAATCCTAGCCCTAATGATGAGGCGGATTTTAAATTTCAATCAATACGGATAAATCTACTGTATTTACCATTTTCTTTGAATAGCTGGCTAGTGATTGCGACTATCTTGCTCCAGTTATAGCAGCGACGATCCCGGAATCAACGCATCAATAAACGAAAATAATCATCTATTTATGTCAGAAACATTTATTAAATTAGAAAAGTAACAACATTGTTTAAGTGGGTCGACATTAAAAAGTAACTCTGACTGTTTAAGAAAACGTTTCTTCACAAAAGATCGAGACATCGCAAAAACGTTTCTGTTCATGAGCCCTAATTAATAGTTGCTGTTGGAGAAAACCTCGCATTGCTGTGCCTTTTGCTATTGATCGCATTAATTGTAGCTATTTTGCTGGACCGTGGCGCACTCTGTTGTTGGAGGGAGACCAACACCTCATTAGAAAGTAATCTTATCTTCCCCATATCAATAGTATAGGCTACATTGCAAGAAACTGCACACGCATTGACGTTCACATTAAAATTAAAATGACTCACAAAGTTCTGGAGGAAGAAAGAATAGGAAGACCCCTCAGGGGCTCACCTCTTGTGGGACGTGGGTTGGCGACTACGGCATCCATTGGCCAACTCTTGTTCTCTTCCGATCCCGACGGTATTAGGGTATCCGAGGCCTAGGGAGTCTTTCACATTCCCGCCTTCATTGGCCCTTCTCTCATCTTTCCTGATCCATCATTCTTCTAGGGATCAGCCTTCTTTTCGTGTTATTTCATTTTCTCTTTAAGATTCCAGCCCTGTTTTTGTTAATTGGCTCCCCGTGTATCTAAATTCCCTTTAGCGATTTTTTTACATCTACACTCCATTTTGTAGGTATTTTCAATCTAAGTTTCATTTTGTATGTCTTTTCGATCTAAATTGCACTTTGCGAGTATTTTCAACCTCAATTGCATTTTGTAGGGATTGACAATATGAATTGCTTTTTAGTAAGTCTTTCAATGTAGGAGCAGGACAATTTGGTGAGTATTTTGAATTTCAATTGCATTTTGTAATTATTTTGAATTTCATTGCACTTTGTGAGTATTTAGAATTTGAAATGGGTGGTTTTCAATCTAAATTGCATTGTGTATTTTCAATTTCAATTGCAAAGTATTTTGAACGTCAATTGCATTTTGTAAGTATTTTGAATCTCATTTGCATTTTGTAAGTATTTTGAATTTCACTTGCATTTTGTAAGTATTTCGACTCTACATTGCATTTTGTACGTATTTTGAACCTAAACTACATTTTGTGCGTATTTTTCAATCTCTCCCTTTTGTTCTAAATTCCCTTTTGTAAGTATTACCGCTCTCCATTTTGTGAGTAGTTTCAATCTGAGTTCTTTTTTGTAAGTATTTTCAGTCTCACTTAATTTTCGTTCTGGTTTCCACTTCATTGTCATTTTCGGTATCACCCAGACAATTAGCGGCTGATAACCTAGATGTTATGCCCCTTAAAACAACAATCATCATCATCATCATCAAGAGTAGGAAGAAAAAAATAAAAAGGGTCTGGAAGCGATTCTGAAATATCTTTATAGGCTGGTGAATATAAAGGTAGAAAGCAGGAGGATTGTGGTGGCAGATTGGGAGGGGCGAACTGGGGTATAAATAAGTGGAGTTAGGGGGGACGAAATTGCAGATTGTGTAGGGTTGAATGGAGGGAAAATATCTTTCCCTCCCTCGCGTTTAGGTAAACAGGGATGTTAAGATCCTCATAGGATAAACACACACACGCGCGCATAAAGTGGAACAAAATGCTGCGATAATTTAAATAAAAAATACGAGCCTTACAGTAGTCGCATATGATGTGTAACATGTGATATGTTGTCCCTTGTTAACAGTGAACTCTGTTGGTCATTGAAATAACTACTTGTAAAATTGTAGTGCCAAATCCTGACCGGTTTTCAGCAAATATGATATAATTAATATTTTCACACCAAACAACGGTAACTTGAAGATGATTTACTGTAGGAATATCATTAATGGGGCCTCCCAACCTTGAAGTAATTTTGTATGCGATATAGATTCCACATAGCCGCATGGCCGAGAGTACGTCGTGGTATCAATCTCCGCCACCGCGCGCGCTCATGGTTTCCGTCCCATCCATTTCCCTTTCATTGTTTCCGTCCCATCCATTTCCGTTTCATTTTTCAAAATCACCACCACAAAAATATACAGATACCGAGTGGAAAGATGTTACACATCAAAAACAACTCGACAAATAAAGTAAACTAAGCTTTCTGTTTTGGCTACAATTTTCCATTTATCCCAGACTCGCAACCCACCTCGGCTTCGCCTGGTATCTTTAATGGTTTACCCAGCGTAAGCTTAAAAGGCGCACGGATGTCAGGTCCCAGACGCACTTCAGAAAAGCCGAGGTGAACAGCGAAACTCCAAACACATATACCGTACTCTTCCCTGACCTCATAACTCGACACGACTCGTCAGTTTGATCCTGGCCGAAGCTAGGGTGATAGGCTCTCTCGCTAGCTTGTGAACTCGCTCCGAAGCTAGTAATTTAAATTTCCACCGAATGGAGATTGTTGGAAGAAATGAAAACGTAAAAACACTTATAATAGGCGATGTATTAACGATCGCGATATGCTGTTGGGGTCTTTTTCTGGAACTTTTCATGCCGAACAATCATTACACTCATGGTATACACTGTAGACATTTTTAATGGTTTACCCAGCGTAAGCTTAAATGGCGCATGGACGGCAGGTTTTTCTTCGACTCGATTCACTGAAATCGTTACTGCTCGGCTTTTTTTCGTCATAAATGAATGTTTTTTAACAGAAACCTTCCTCGAGAAATTCTTTACAGAATGGTGAAAACCGCATCAAAATCCATCCAGTGGTTCTCGAGATTACCCGTTACATCCAAGAATCGGGGACTTTGTTTTATACTAAGTAGAGATTACGGACTATTGAAGTTCTGAGCGCGTAGTGAGCACGTAAACATGCTTACAGCAACAGAGTCCCCCGCCAAGTGTGTTTTTTTTTCATTAGTTCGTAATAATATATTATTACCTGTAAATCTTATCACATAACATACGAAAACATTTTGCTCATCCCTTGACGTAAGTGTGGATCATATCAATACATAATAATATCGTAAGGCCTCGGTGCCGGGTGCAAGCTTTGTTATTTGACACCCAGAGGGCAGCTTGCATCTCGAATTTTGTTGTTCCTTGAAGCGCTATGAAAGTCAAGGAGGTTAGATATCTAAACTCCTTGACACTATAGCGCTAGAGAAAAGAGAAAAATCCCGAGATCAATTTTGCCATTATGAGCACGGCCTACTGAAATCAAATGGGTTCTTTAATATGCCAACGTCGTATGACATGCGTATCGTGTTTTTTGCCGCCTTACAATAATCACTTACCACGGCCAGGAGCGAACCTGAAAGCTTGGGGTTGGTAGACCGACACGATAACCACTCACCCACCGTGGCAAGATTGGGGTTGGTAGTCCCACACGATAACCACTCACCCACCGTGGCAAGCTATTCTTTCATACAAAAGTTTAAGGTAACTTATGGATAACTGTTGACGGTTTTAAACGGTTTTGATATTATGTCTATTAAGCGATGCATGACTTTTTACCCCTCAAAATTCAATTTTTACCACCCCTTTAGTCAGTGGCTGGTGCTATCAACTTTAATGAGATAAGTAAAAATGCAGACTTTCACGACCGGCGTTGAAATAGGAATCTCTGTTTCGCGGGCTTATAGGCCGTGTTCTAAGGACGACAAATTGTCTATAAGCCCGCGAAACAGAGATTCCTATTTTAATGAGATAAGTTTTTGGCCCTTATCCGAAGAATGGTACGAACTTTGAATGGATTCGATTTTTCACATAAAGTACTAAGAATGTTATAGCGATATTTGACATTCTCGAAAAAGCTTCCCCCCCCCCCCCCCCCCCCCATTTCCAACCCATTGGCCCGATTATCCACGTTAACGAACTCGAACGAGATTTTTAATGGTTTTAATGTATAAATTTTAAAGTGATTGTTGGAAAATATCGGTAGTTATCGTGTCCGCAAGAAAGTTATATAATATAAACTTTTAAACTGTCGGTGGATTTGGGGTCTGAGGGATGAGAACGCGAAGATATGTCTAAATTTAACGGAAGTCGTAACATAGAGCCCAATGCAATTGCATTTTGTAAGTATTTTGACTTTCAATTGCACTTGTTGAGTATTTAGAATCTGAAATGGGCGTTTTTCAATCTAAATTGCATTGTGTATTTTCAATTTCAATTACATTTTGTAAGTATTTTGAACCTCAATTGCATTTTGTAAGTTTCGACTCGACACTGCATGTTGTATATGTTTTGAACCTAAACTAAATTTTGTGCGAATTTTTCAATCTATTCCTTTTGTAAGTATTTTTCTTCTCAATTCCCTTTTGTAAGTATTTCACATTTTTTGAGTCGTTTCAATCTAAGTTCCATTTTGTTAGTATTTTCAGTCTAAGTTAATTTCCGTTCTGGTTTCCATTTCATTGTCGTTTTCGCTATCACCCAGACCAATAGGGGCCGATGACCTGGATGTTAGGCCCCTTAAAACAACAATTATCTTCATCATCATCATCGAACTATTGTAACTAATTTACCCACGCGAGCGCGGTAGGTGTGGGCAATTTGCCAACCTCGTCCTTAGAGCACATGCCGAGGCGACAACTGTCAATCACATTCTCCCAATTTTTTTTAAAGAGGGAACCGCAAATTCCAGCAATGAGGGAATTGCGCCATTCATGGTGTATAGAGGGTGCGATATAGTGTGTATTGTCAAGTTAGTAAATAGTAGGTATCTAAGTAAATATTTCTGTAAGTAAATAGTATATATATAAGCAAATAAATAAATAAGAAAATATGTAAGTAAGTAAATAAGTAACATCCCTATTGTGAAGCATAATTTTATTGCTATACTGAAATCTCTACTTAGTATAAAACAAAGTCCCCGATTCTTGGATGTCACGGGTAATCTCGAGAACTACTAGATATATTTTGATGCGGTTTCCACCATTCTGTAAAGGATATCTCCAGGAAGGTTTCTATAGAAAATATTTTTTTTTATGATTAAAGGCAGCCAATCAGTAACGATTTCAGTGAAAAAGTCGAAAAGAAAACCTGGCTTTGTGCGCTTTTTAAGCTTACGCTGGGCAAACCGTTAAAAATAATACACTATAAGAATCATTCAGCATGAAAAGTTCTACAAATAAGTCCCGGAGACCATATCTCTATCTTTAATACGCCCACTATAAGTGTTTTTGCGTTTTCATTTCTTCCAACAATCTCAATTCAATTACTGAGGTGACGAGTTTACGAGCTAGGGGTGAGCCTATCATCCCAGTTACAGTCTAGCTAGCGGGTGAGCCTATTACGCCAGATACAGCCAGCAGCAAACTGTCGAGTCGTATTGAGTTAAGACTTCAGAGAAGAGTGGTTGTGTTTGGAGTTTCCCTGGAAGTGCAACTCTGCTTTTCTTCATTTCGCCTGTGAACATTTCGTTCCGCAAAGTACACAGTCAAGTTAAGATTGGACGGAAGAGGGATTTGTGTTTCATGCACCTCGCCATTCTTAAATTACGTCTGACAAGAATTCGTAGCACATGTATCTCCATGATAATATAATTAATAGTCCAGTCAGTGATTTTAACCAATCATACCGAGACGTAAAACGGATATAGGTCGTAGTTCATTGACATCGAAAAAAAAAACACAACTTTACGAGTCTCACCGTAGTCGCATATGATGTGTAACATCTGACATAGAAGAAACCTCACGTGAAATTGTTGATACACCGGTATTTTATAATATTACTAGCTGAAGTACCCGTGCTTCGCTACGCGTCATAAATAAATTAAAATGTGAAGGTGACAGTTAAAATAGGGGATAGGCGAGGTGCTGCGCAGAGGGAGATTAAGGATGAAACATTTTGTCCAACTACAACGCTCGGCGTTGACCGTGTTTTATAGCACAAATTTAGATTTTACTCGCTAACCGTTGGAGATACCTTTCGGATAGAAAATGTAATTTTAAACCTCGTATATGCCATCAAAAGTTTGCTATTTCTTAGCGTTCTCTTTTTATTTCAAATGGAAATATGAGTTTGAAACCAAAGGGTGTAGTGACGTCACTAAAATGGTCGCCATCTTTAAATAGTGAAAAGTATTGTAATCAAAAGTAACCTATATGTTAACCAGGTAAATCAGCTACTTCCATGTAAAATTCACGTATATCGGACCAGTGGTACTTGCGTGATTGAGTAATACACAGACACACACCATCTCATTTTTAGCCTTGCTTCGCTCGCGTCATTACTTACATTACTTACATGGGTAGGAGCGATCATCCTTTCAAAGTTAAGGGCCGACCACAGCGAACAAATTATGGTAAATATTCTTTTGTAAACCGTGCCATTGATAACTGGAACTCTCTACCTGCCGCAGTGTTAGAGCCTTTTCCCAAACATATAGGTGTGTTTAAGAAAAGACTGACTATTTGTGTAAATACTCCAGTTTAATTGTTGTATAATTGTAATTGAATTGTTATGTGTAATTATTTATTTGTTATGTATATCCAATTTGCCTCCGGGGGCCACACCCTCCATTGCAAATAAATGAATGAATGAACGAATGAGTGTCATATTATTATATAATGAAATGCAGTTTTAACCCCGTTAACACCCCTTTAGAACCTGAATATCCAAAAATCCCTCCTTAGTAGACGTTTTCGACACACAACGAACATATCCCCAAAATATAATTCTTCTAACTTTAATAGTTTTGGTTGGTCGATGAGAGTGAACATCCAAAAATCATTCCTTAGTGGACGTTTTTCTTCCAAAATTTCACCCCTCCCCATAGGCCCCTTAAATTGCATTTATGAAAAAACGGTCGAACACCTATTTATTTTATTTATTTATTTATTTATTTTTAAGCTGATTGATTTCCTCCGAGTTTCAAACTCCTCGCCTATGTCTTTTAAGAGATACACGCTCCGGTAGGAATCTTTCAACCCCCACTTTTCATTCCTTTAACCTCATAACATACACTACATGGAAAAACCATTAGACATGTGTCAGCTTATTTTTAATGATTAGTATATATGCCAAGTATCACATCCCCAAATGAAACCACTCGTCAGATATTGTTATTCAATGAAATGCACGTTTACCCCCTTAACTCCTCTTTAGAACCTGAATATCCAAAACTCTTTCCTTAGTGGACGTTTTCGACATACAATGAACATATCCCCAACATTTCATGTTTCTAATTTTAATAATTTTGGCTGGGCGATGATGAGTGTGTGAGTCAGTCAGGACATTTTTTCATTTATTTTTGATAATTTCACCCCTCCCCATGAACCCCTTAAATTGGATTTATGAAACAAACGGTCGAACGCCTATTTACTTATTTAAAGCTGTTTTCCCCCTGAGTTTGATGAGTGACTAAGTGAGTCAATCATTTAGGACACTTTCTTTCCTGTTTTCCCCCCCAGAATTTCTCCCCTCTCCAAGGGCTCCTGAAATTGGATTTATGAAAAAAAAAACGGTCGAACACCTATTTACTTGTATTTTAAGCTGTTTTCCCGCCGAATTTAAATTTTTTCGCCTATGTCGTTTCAGAGATACACGCTCCGTTAAGAATCCCTCAACCCCCAATTTTCACCCCTTTCAACTCATAATATACATCACATCGACAAACCCTTAGACATATGTCTGATTATTTTTAATGATTAGTTTCTATACCGAATATCACATCCCCAAAGAAACAAATCATGTGATATCGTTATTCAATGAAATGCACCTTTACCCCCTTAACACCTCTTTAAATCCCGAATAAACAAAAATCATTCCTTAGTTGACGTTTTCGACATACAACGAACATATTCCCAAAATTTCATGTTTCCAACATTAATAGTTTTCGCTGGGCGTGATGAGTGAATGAGTCAGACAGGACATTTTCTTTCAATTATTTTTACCAGAATTTCACCCTTCCCCATGGGCCCCTTAAATTGGATTGATGAAAACACTCTTGAACACCTATTAACTTATTTTTAAGCTGTCTTTTTCCCCTGAGTATGATGAGTGAGTGAGTCAGTCAGTCAGTTAGGACAATTTCTCTCCTTTTTTCCCCCAGAATTTCACCCCACCCCATTGGCCCCTTAAATTAATTTATGAAAAAAAAAAACGGTCGAACACCGATTTACTTATTTATTTAGCTGATTTTCTTTCTCTGAGTTTCAAATTTCTCACCTATGTCGTTTAAGAGATAGGCCTACACGCTCCGTTAGGAATCCTTCAACCCCCACTTTTCACCCCTTGCACCTCATAATAATACACCATATCGAAAAACCCTTAGACACCTGTCTGCTTATTTTTAATGATTAGTTTATATGCCGAGTATCACATCCACAAATGAAACCACTCTTGAGATATTGTTATTCAATGAAATGCACGTTTAACCCCCTTAAGACCCCTTTAGAGCCTGAATATCCAAAAATCCTCCCTTAGTGTACGGTTTTGACATACAACGAACATATCTCCAAAATGCCATGTTTCCAACTTCAAAATTTTTGGCTGGGCGATGATGAGTGAGTGAATGAGTCAGGACATTTTCTTTCATTTGTTTTTCTTCAGAATTTCACCCATCCCAATGAACCCCTTCAATTTGATTTATCAAAAAAAAAATGTCGAACAGCTATTTACTTACTTAAAAGCAGTTTTTCCCCCTGAGTTTGATGAGTGAGTCAGTCAGTCAATCGGTTAGGACACTTTCTTTCCAGTTTTTTTCCCCCTGAATTTCACCCCTCCCCATGGGCTCCTTAAATAGGATTTATGAAAAAACGGTCAAACAAATATTTACTTATTTTGTATGCTGATTTCTTTCCGCTGAGTTTCAAACTCCTCGCCTATGTCGTTTAAGAGATACACGCTCCGTTAGGAATCTTTCAATCCCTACTTTTCACCCCTTTCACCTCATAATATACACCACATCGAAAAACCATCGGACACGTGTCTTCTTACTTTTTAATGATGAGTTTATATGCCGTGAATCACATCCCCCAATGAAACCATTCGAGAGATATTGTTATTCAATGAAATGCAGGTTTAACCCCCTTAAGACCCCTTTAGAACCTGAATATCAGAAAATCCTCCCTTAGTAGACTGTTTTGACATACAATGAACATATCCCAAAACGGTCATGTTTCTAACTTCAATAATTTTGGCAGGGCGATGATGATGAGTGAGTGAGTCAGGACATTTTCTTTCAATTTTCTTTTTTCAGAATTTCACCCCTCCCCATGAACCCCTTAAATTTGATTTATGAAAAAAAAACCTGTCGAACAGCTATTTACTTACTTTAAAGCAGTTTTTCCCCCTGAGTTTGATGAGTGAGTCAGTCAGTCAATCAGTTAGGACACTTTCTTTCCTGTCCCCCCCCCCCACCAGAATTTCACCCTTCCCCATGGGCCCCTTAAATTGGATTCATAAAAAAACGGTCAAACACATATTTACTTATTTTTTATGCTGATTTTTTTTTCGCTGAGTTTCAAACTCCTCGCCTTTGTCGTTTAAGAGATACACGCTCAATTAGGAATATTTCAATCCCCACTTTTCACCCCTTTCACCTCATAATATACACCACATCGAAAAACCCTGAGACTCGTGTCTTCTTATTTTTAATGATGAGTTTATGTGCCGAGTATCACATCCCCCAATGAAACCAATCGGGAGATATTGCTAGTCAATGAAATGCAGGTCTACCCCCTTAACACCCCTTTAGAACCTGAATATACAAAAATCCTTTCTTAGTGGGCATTTGCGGTCCTTGGGGAAGCTGCATACCAAATTTCATTCCAATCCGTTTGATGGTTTCTGAGATTTCGTGATGAATGAATGAGTGAGTGAGTGGTACTTGACAAATATATAGTAGAAGATAGTGTCAAGTCTTTGTTATGCTAAACTCGGTTGACAGTGCTGTGTGAGTAGGTGAGTAACTAACGGGATTTCAAGTAAAGATGCTCATTTTCTATACCAGTAGTGCAGAGCGCAACTGGCATCCAGACGGCCGTGTCTCGACTTGAGCTATGTTGCCATGGAAACTATCTGCCTTGCCATTCCTTCATGAGTATATTTTATGATTTGATTAGCCTGTGCTTGAGTCCAAAAGGGCCTAAATCAAAAGAATGAGAAAGACTATCGAAAATTCATGTAGCCAGCGGTTCCTTCCGGGTCCTAAACTATGTGTATGCAAAATTTGGTTGAGATTGGTGGAACGGTGTGGATTTGTATACGGAACAGACCCACATACCCACATACCCACATACCCACATACAGACTTTCACTTTTATATATTAGATTGGCACAAATATTATTGTATTGTAAAACTTGCGAGTAAATGCAATGTGCACAGCAGTAGATCATGAAAGGCTTGCCCAGTTCTCGGACCTCTTGATTCAGACCATCACCTAATTTCATATGGATTCTGTTAAAATGAGTCATATTGATATGATTAGCAGCAGAGTATCAAGATGGCAGTGCGAGAACAATCAAGAAGGCAGTGCGAGTGTAGAAATATCAAGTAGGCAGTGAAGAAAAGAAAAAGAGACTTGGAATTGTTATGTGTTATTAGTGTGTAAATAAAAAGGAGTCTTACACACTTCCGTCCGATCCACTTCCGTCCCATTTTTCAAAATCACTCCCACAACAATATCCAACTACCGAGTGGAAAGATGTTACACATCAAAAACCGCTTATAACGTAATGCATTCATAACTGTTCCTTGGCCGTACGAAGATCAGAGTCATAAACATTTGTTGGTGGTGTCGCAATTATGTCTCTGGGGGCAAATTGCTGTGCGTAATCAATGCCCCCTGAAGCATTACAGGAATAGCGCAACTGAGCAGTTTGCCTAGTGAACTGACGAGATCTTATTGATTAGAAGGCAGTGACTAGACAAAGACCTGTCTCTAGTTAGCGTGAGAAGATTAGCATCTGTGAGCTCAGCTGGCTTTGACCAGCATGCTTCATTATCATTGAAACAGTGTTCATATTAAGGAGGATGTTGCAACTATGAATAGTTAAATATTCGTGCCTTATCACATGACGCTCGTTGGTACAAAATTCTGTATGATTCTGTTCGTCCTCGTTAGTACACCTGCTTTTATGACCTACCGTAAGCACTGTATATTACACACTAGCATATTGTTCTGAGAATGAGGTACAGTAACATAATAATGGAAGCAATCGCAGATTGGAAAGGTGAAGATCATACCAGTTGTTGTATCAAGCACTGGCGTTGTTCCAGAGAGTCTACTGCAGGGGTTGAAAGAACTTGTTGTAGACACCAATTTATTATACAAGTCAATGCAAGAAACAGTACCATTGCGTCAGCCAAATTAGTTAAAAAATGCATGGACTATGTAGTGAAAATATAAGGTGCGTTCAAAAAGTAACGAGCCGCAGGCTGGTATGCGCAAACCGGTGACGATTTCGGCTAATTTTGGCGTGTGTAACGAGGTGTGGTTCCGACCAGAGCGTGGAAGGTCACAGCCCGTCGCTAGAGGGCACGCTTGCACGTTACGTGACGATACAAAGCGAGCATCAGCATGCATCAATCGTGCAACAATGCCAGTCGTATTGCAAACAGTGACATGGAGGCGTCAAACGAAGAGCAAAGAGGTGTTTGGTTTCTGACAGCGAAAGGAGTAGGGGGAACGGACATTCATCGACGAATGTCACAAGTGTATGGCGAACACTGCAAAGGTCAAGGCGTGGCACAAGCGCTTCAGGGAAGGACAGGTGTCGTAGCCGATGATGCCCGGTCTGGGACACCTCCCTGCATTACCGATGACAACGTCCAGCTGGTTGATGCACTCATTACCCAGGACCGCCGAGTGACAGTGAACGCCATAGCCGCCGTGGTCGGATTGAGCGTCGGAAGTGTGCACACCATCATGAAGGAACGACTGCACTTGCAAGAGGTGTGTGCCCAATGGGTGCCCAACAGTCTTCAACCACACCAGGAAGCATGTCGAATGGCCTACTGTCTTGGTCTTGGTTGGACGATTGATGCATGCTGCTGGTCGCGTTGTATCGTCACGTCACGTGACGTGCACGCGTGCCCTCTAGTGACGGTCTGTGACCTTCCACGCTCTGGTCGGAACCACACCTCGTTACACACACCACGATTAGCCGAAGTCTTCACCGGTTTGCGCATACCAGCCTCCGGCTCGTTACTTTTTGAACGCACCTTATAGTTTTTTATAGGTGGTGATTATGCTGATTTCTTAAAATCTGCCATATATTTGCTATATAATGTCTGAGAGTGTTGTTTGTCTTTTGACTGGTTTGATGCAGCGATTACGTGCAGAGTGCGACCGTGCCGGATGCGACCCAGTAAAAATCGTTGCTGTAGCGACCCTGCTACTAGCTTACAGTGCCCCATGCGACCCGTTGTTCGAGAGAAGAATTGAAGATCTTATTTCCAAAGTGACGTAAATCCATGAAATGCAAAACTTCAGAATTCGCGTTTTTGTTTCTTCGTATAATTAAATTCAGATATGATTATGAATATAATATAATTTCATCCATTACCGGTACCTTTATGCACATTCTGACACTGTGTTTTAAACATCTCCTATCAATGGAAATGGTGGTAATCGTCTCCTGTAAGTTGGAGTTAGGACGTTTTGGAAATAAATCATTATATTGACATACGCTTTGAGTGGCATTTATGAACATTTAAATGGTTTAAGCACAACAAACACAAACTGATGCTCTACATATATTCTTCTTCAAAGTTAGCCATGGCCATGATTTATCACGTGACATCACGTGATGTCCAGAGAGCCATCGGATTGGTCAAGACACATTGGAAATAAATACACGTTGGAGTTACATCACTTTGCAAATAAACGTAGTTCTTAGATCTCTGTTAATATGGGATATACGACGTATTGCGACTCAAAACCTTTGCTATACGTTGAGAGAACCTATAAACATGCTTATGAAAGAAAAAACTGAAAAACCGTCAATTTTGGATTTACGTCACTTTGGAAATAAGCTCTTCAATTTTTACGGTGCCTAACCTAACCTAAGCGGAATTTTAGCAGAGACAGATGTGTAAGAAATTCCCAGATTCCACCGATGCGTCAGTGCTTGGTTCGCTAACGGCACGATGGCAAATTGGTGACACGGGTCGCTTGCGGCGCGGATCGCATCCGGCACGACACCGATGCAGCCCTCCGTGCTTCCCTGACCTGAGCTAATCGTTCTTATGTCTACGTAGCTACCACACCTTACATCCGATGTAATCTGTTTAACATATTCTAACCTTGGTCTATCCCAACAGTTCTTAACCTCGACCCTTCCTTCCATAACTAAGCTTGCTATTCCTGCGTGTCTTAGTATGTGTCCTACCAACTTATCTCTTCTCTTCATTAGCAATCGCCAGAAACATCTCATTCTCCCACTCGTCTTAATACATCTTCGTTTGTAACCCTATCTACCATCTGATCTTCATTCTCCTCTAACACCACATTTCAAACGCTTCTATTCTCCTCTTTTCTGGTGCTCCAACAGTCCAATTTTCACTTCCATAGAGCGCCCCGCTCCAGACAAAAATGACTTCGTAATTCCTAAATCTATATTTAATGTCAACAGATTCCATTTCTGTAGAAATGCTCTCCTTGCCTGAACCAACCTACTATTTATATACTCTTTCCTTCGTCCATCACTGGTTATTTTGCTTTCTAACGAGGAAGTATCAGGTAAGACCGGTTAAAATCTGTCTTCAAACTTTGTGGACGCAGTCGTTGTACTATAAGAGGACAACGTGCGGAAAATCAGCTGCCAGATTGAACTGCAAGTCTCCGAAATAGTACCTAACATCCTGGTATGCAGGCATGACGGTTGGTGGAGCTGGACATCCCTGTGGCGCTCGGAGTAGTCACAGGCTGCTTCCCACCGGTTTTGAGTGCCTGGGCCGTCAGGGCTCTCCCTTTCAACATGTACGGTACTCGCTACTTCCTATTGATTGATTTATATGAGAAATTCGCCACATGATTTCGGAGCCTTGCAGTTCAATCTGGCGGCTGATTTTCTGCACGTTGTCTTCTTATAGTACAACGTCCACAAAGTTTCAAGATGGGTTTTGACGTGTCTTACCTGATACTTCCCTAGTAATAGAAGTTTCCTACTTAAAAGCTTTTCACCTGCCTATTCGACGTCCGTAGGGGCTTCTGATTTCTTTCGGCTGCATTCCAATGTTTTTGTTTTACATTTATTAATTTCCATCGTGAATTCTTTCCGCAAGACAGAATCCATACCATCTTAAAACTCATTCAAATCCTCTGGTGTGTCGGCTAAGATGATGATGTCATCAGCAAATCTCAGAGTTGAAATTATTTCTCCTTGAATATTTACTCCAACTTTGAATTTTTCTCCAATTTCCTTCATTGCTTGTTCAATGTATAGAGAGTGTTCGTTCGTTTGAGTCTTCAGTCTTTTGACTGATGCAGCTTTCCATGCCTCCCTGTCCTGAGCGAATCGTTTCATCTCTACATAGCTACCACACCTTACATCCGAGGCAATCTGTTTGACATATTCTAACCTTGGTCTACCCCTACAGTTCTTGTCCTCGACCCTTCCTCCCTTAACTAAGCTTGCTATTCCTGGGTGTCTAAGTAATTGTCCTTCCAACCTATCTCTTCTCTTCATTAGCAGTCGCCAGAAACATCTCTACTCTCCCACTCGTCTTAATACCTCTTCGTTTATAACCCTATCTACTCATCTGGCCTTCATCATTCTCCTGTAAACCACATTTCAAACACTTCAATTCTCCTATTTTCTGCTGCATAGAGAGTGAAGTAATATTAATAACAATCCTCTAACATTGTTTTGAAAGCACAGTGAAAGTGATTCTCCAGCGAGACCTCAAACAGACACGCCATGCACAGTAGTTCGTCCTCATGCAAGCTTATTTGTTGCTACGTATCGAAACCTCTGAACACGCGTGTGACGGGAAACGGAAGAGGTCGTCATACAGTGCTCACACAATAAACACCTCTCTGGTATAGTTAATCATACAGAGCCTGAAAAAATGGCAGATACAATCAAGGGCGACCCTGGGCCGGTGCGAACAATGGGACGGCACCGGGCGTTATCATATAGAGGCGCAGAAAATGCAACGATAGTTTGACAGCACAAAAAATAAAACCCAATCACCTTATTAGCATACTACTTAACCCTACCCATCCTCCCTATATTATTCTGCTAAGGACCCATTCCGGTTTAGTACCGAAAATAAGGTCCTGTTAACACCGACCTACACATATGGGGTACCTACAGGTTCCGCATAACCCCATGTGTGCCTGAAACGTACCCACTGTCTCTTTAAATACCTCACAATTAAATAAATACCTTAAAACATGTATATTTACAATGGGAGCACCGTAACCTGGCGAGCCTGCCGTTAGAGCGCAGGTCAGCGCGGTGGTGGCTGCCATCAGCGGGAGCGCGGCGTACTGCTAGCTGAGGAGTCTCTCAGCAGATGGCTCCGGTGTGGTCTCACCAAGACTTTCTCTAGGGTTCAATCCCTTGCAAATGTAAAAATTGCTGTAGAAGAAACTCCCGAGCAAACAATAACCGATGAATTCGTTGTAACATCGAATATTGTCTACAAAGAGGTGCTGTGACAAGTAAAAAACACTGTTCTACATAATTATTTGTGTTCTTCTAATGTACGTATGCCGTTTAAATACATTTCTTCAATATTTAAAACTTCGCTGTCCCACATCTTCCCTACTACCCCATAAACCTACATTCACGTTGCGAAAGCTCGGACGGGCCCACTAGTCAAAATTAATTCTCTAGTTATAAGTAATTTGGGGTGCGTGCATTTCGAAGGTATAGCCTAGACATGTAACGTGAAACTCGCACTTAAAGTTGTATAAATATTTGAAACCAATATCTATAGGCCTACATATGAATTCTGTCTGCCACCCGTTTTCTAGGCGTTCGATCGGGTGCGGGTGCATGTGGATTGTGATTTGTGTCTGTGTTGCAAGCTACGAGTGAAATTGAAACTTTACTTACTGTTAGAACGTTACTACTATACTAAGGTTATCAGAAATCAGTAAATGTTCAGTGTGGCTTACTCGAAGGAAGGTATTCTTCATACTGACAAATTGCTTTCACGTTGATTGCAAAGGGTTCGGGTTCAAGTCCTCTAGGATGGTTTTATTTTCAACTTTTAAGTTGCAAGTAATGTAATTAAACTATAGAATGTTAAGGGGACTTGGCTCTCTGTGCTCAATGCGAGCTGTTTCCACGCTTGGCATGGCAGTAACACGCATGGTTCCTCACTGCGGCCAGTGGCCAAGCCTACGTCCAGGATTTCCGCGTTTTACGCCTCTCTGAACACCAACTGCACCGGAATGAATATTGTATGAGGTAAGAAAAGTTGCGCCAAACTCAGGTTAACAGGTCTCTTTAAGGGAAGGAACAACAGTTCCGGGAAAACAGAACTGTGAATTGCTATGAAGTAACGCCATGCATCATCAATTCCACCCCTTAAAAAAAAAAAAAAAAAAAAAAAACTCTTATGTTTAGAATATTGCAGTATCGATTTTTGAGCTGAGGTTCAAGGCAAGGATATGCACAGAAAATTCTCGTATCTTCAGACATTTTTTGACAATTTTTAGGCATAATATTTTGATTTTGTAATGCTATTTCTCCTGGTAGGCAATTCATTGAAGTACATTTAAGGAGTACCTGTTACTTCAGTCATTTCTTTTTAGATCAAGCTCTGAGCTCAAGAACTGAACAAGAAAGAATGAAAGAAAGAAAGAAACTGTGCATTTAATATTTATTTATTTATTTATTTATTTATTTATTTATTTAGCGTATGGCTTTTAGTGCCGAGAGTGTCCGAGGACATGTCCGGCTCGCCAGAGGCTGTAGCTGCTTCAAGCTGACACACATGGGGTGAGCTACAACTTCCATTCAATTTCAAGTAGTTCCAACTTTCGCTATCAGATGTCACTGACATCTAGTTAGAACTTTGATAGAGCGTTGCAACGAAATCTAACCTAGAACTTGTCTTCACACAAGTTTAGTTAGTGGTAAGATCTTTTACATGCCATAAATCTATAACAAGGGACCGCCGGCTTTACTTCCGGGTTTGAACCCGCGATCTTGGTCACACCGAAGCCGCTTGTGTATTTAATAAGAGTGCGTTTACTACTTGAGTGTAACGTCACACAGTTTGATGTACATTTTACCTAAAGCAAAACCGCTGTGTTACCACAAAGCAGAACTCCATGGCCGCCTGTATATAACCTCTGGCACTACAGCCCTTGAAGGGCCTAGGCCTACCAAGCGACCGCTGTCAAGCGTTGCTGAGATGGAGCCCATCACTTCCGAGCGAGGCGCGCAATGACGCGTGATGGGCTCCATTTTGGCAATGCAGTACGTGTACAGCTTTCCTCGGAGCTGCAAGGTGGTGAACCATGTCTTATTTCCCCGTACAAATACAAACCAATATCAAATAATTGAATTAATTTACGTATTTCACAGTCATACAACATAACATTTGATGTATAAGGATTACAACACGACCAAGAACTACATTTGCCAACGGCCCCGATCCGAGAAAACGTTACCTTACAAAAATGATAACAACTTTCTTTCTTGGACACACAAAATTTTGAAATTAATAAACCAGTTACACAACATTCCAATGTATATTGTGTTAAAATTTGGATTCGATCTGATGACGAGTTTGTGAGATAATAATTCTTAAATGTGACGCATGGTTGAAACACGCTTAAAAACGGGCACTTTTTGTGTTCCAACTGCGATAAAAAATATTAAAATATAAATTAAAAAATCCAACCCTACATGAACTAACGTAAAATAGAACGACGAAAATGATGATGTTATTGGATTTTATGTAGGTCTATTGGTTACTTCTTGAACAACCTTCAAACTCGAGTGCACATAATATTTTGGTCGACAGTAAATTAGAATATTAATTCAGCTACTAATTTGTAGTCGTGAGTTTTGAGACTATTTGTTACTATATTTAGATCGTGAGTTTTGAGACGTAACCGTGCTTGTATAACGTTACACAGTTTGATGTGCATTTCACCTGAAGCAAAGCCTGTGTGTTACCACAGAGCACAGCACTCCATGGCCGCCTGGACGTGTGCAGGATGTCAAGCTAGTTCTATCAGAAGGCCGCGTTAATTGAGGGCAGGAACGTCCATCACATCCGTATTGATTAGCCAGCTGGAGAGTCAAGGTCCCGCCCAAGTTCACAAAGCCGTCGTTAATTGCTTCATTCGTTTTGACTTGCGGTCTGACTTACAGTATTCTTACTGGATTTTATAATGGGGGTGGGAGGAGGGATGGTTAGCAACTCTTTTTTTTACGTATGGCTTTTAGTGCCGGAAGTGTCCGAGGACATGTTCGGCTCGCCAGTTTTGTAGCTGCTTCGAGACGGACACCCAATGGGTGAGCTACAAGTACCGTTGGGGAGGGAAGGAGGGAAGTTGGAATGTAAGGACGAGGAGTTGGAAGGTAGCGGCTGTGGCCTATAGTTAGGGACCAACCCCGGCATTTGCCTGGAAGGAAGATGGGAAACCACAGAAGACCATCTTCAAGGTTGCCGGCGGGGGGATTCGAACCTCCTCGCCTCCCGGATGTGAGCGACTGCCATCAGTCATGCCGTAACCACCACGGCTAACTCACCCGGTGGTTAGCAACTGTGTTATCGCCACAGACAGGTTTTCAAATCTATCTAGAATGGAGCCCGTATCACACGACACTCACTGGCAAGGAAGCTGTTGTGATGGTTGGTACGAAATCATGTATGATTACATGACAGTTCCCCACACTGACACTTCCACACACTGCCCAGAATACTGACACTTCCCCACAGCCCTTGGACGCGGCAACCTGTCCAATGACTCAGAAATAATCTCGACTGACAGTTCCACCCCCCCCTCCCCCCACCCCCCCCCCCCCCCCACTATGGCTATAGGCTTCAGCGATGATCGTTACAGCCGCACCTGTGACAATGCACCTTAACATAATACTCCTTTGGAGTGTAGAAAAGCGCTCGGTCTATGTACTTCATTACTAACACGGTCTCGAAAATATCATTGTGATGTAGTGTAATTTCCATCAAAATAAAATAAATGCAGTCTGATTTCCATCACACTTTATCCAAGCTGTGGACTGGCAAAATAATAACAAAACCGATCATTTTGGTGTTGTTATCATTTTGGCGTGTTTGAAATCAGCTTTCTAGGCTTCGTCAGTTGTTTTGTATTTTTTAATTATTATTATTATTATTATTATTATTATTATTATTATCATTTTTTTGTCATATTTGTTCAACAATAATATTAACCTACACCATTTTCTCTGAATAGGCAACTCATTTTTAATATACTAGTACTTTTACTTGTACTCATAATAGCTGAAGAGTATTAAACATTTTTGCCTCAAACCTTATACAGTAGTTCAGTAGTTAAAGAATATAATATGTGATTCCAGAGATATTAAAAGTGCTAAACAACAGCAGGCCAAATTTCAACTTGATCGTTTTCATAGTAGCTTTGGGGGAGGGGGTGGGGTGTGGGGGGAGATGTGTGTGGAAATGTCAGTCGTGATTATTTCTGAGTCATTAAACAGGTAGCCACGTCCAAGGGCTGTGGGGAAGTGTCAGTATTTTTTGTAGTGTGTGGAAGTGTCAGTATGGGGAACTGTCCGGACACCCCCCCGTATGATAGTGTTCATCCTCATCAGTACTCCTGCTTTTATGACCAAACTACAGGGTCATTCCGATAGGTATTTAAAATTTAACTGTAATCATTGGATGTTGACCTCATTAAGGCCATCCGAGGACGAAAAATATACTTTTTAAAAAAATTATGTTAATAAATTCTCCCTACTTCGCATAGAGTGTTTTCATCCAATTTTTAGCCTATTTTCAATTTTGAAAAAATAGGCTTATGAGATCACCTTTTGTCCGTGTGTGTGTGTGTGTGTGTGTGAGGTGTGTGTGTGTGTGTTCCCCCCTAATAAAATCTAAACGGCTGGAGCGATTTCAATGAAACTCGGTAAGTTCATAGCACTATTCCCGGTGACCTTGACCGAGCCCTTCAAATTTTGTTACGTCTCACCAATCCAACATGGCGGCTGAGCGAAATATTTCACTAGCATTCAATATCTCCGAAACTATTTCCGATATCGCCTTGAAATTGTGTACGGTGATAAAGGGCACTACTAGAAGTTCACCTATGAGACTTTCAAAAACCTGGTGACTACAAAATCGACATGGCGGTCAAGCAAAGTTGAGACTTTTAAATAGACTTTTCTCGCGATTTAAGTATCCAAACGTAATGAAACTTGGTACAGCAAATGTTTATACACATTGTAATGCACTGGAGTCTAATTTAGTTCAATTGTTTACATAACTTCAAAATGGCGGCTGTGCGAAATATTTCACTGACATTCTATATCTCCGAAACTATTACAGATATCACCCTGAAATTTTGTACGGTGATAAAGGGTACTGATAAAAGTTTACCTATGTATATTTCATAAACCTGTAAAGTACAAATCAAACATGGCGACCAAGCGAATTTGAAATATTTTAATATACTTTTCTCGTGATTTAACTCTCTGAGCGCAGTGAAATGTGGTGCAGTAAATGATTTTGCAGATTGTAATGCACTTCCATCTAATTTCATTCAATTGTTTACATAACCTCAAGATGGCGGCTGTGCGAAATTTTAAAATTAAGTTTCTATTTCTTGTGTCGTAATCATGCGATCGAAGTGAAAGTTTGAATAATGAACCTAGGCAATAATTGTCCTTGAATGGTGCATAACTCTATGGCCTATACATATAACAATCCTAAAAGGCGAGCTCCCGAAATATTTAGACGGTTCTCAATATCTATGAATCTTTTACAGCAACCAAACTGATTTTTTTAATGTTCATAGAGACTATGAACATATGTTCACCTATAGGACTTTCAGTAACCTGGTGAGCACAAATCCAACATGGCGGCGACGCGAAGTATAAATATTTAAATGGACGTTTCTCGCGAATTAACTATCCGAGTGCCGTGAGACGTTGCACATTAAATGCTTATACAAATGTTAATCCACTGGCATCTAATTTATTTCAATTGTTTGCATAATCACAAGATGGCTGCTGTGCGTATTTTTAAAATCTCGTTTTTACTTCTTGTATTCTAATCATGCGATTGAAGTTTGAATACCACACGTAAACAATAATCTTAATGTAATAGTACAAAAATAAAAATCCATCCTGGCGACCATATGAAATATTTTGACGGTTCTCAATATCTACGAATCTGTTACAGCAATTAAACTGAAATTTTGTATGTTGATAGAGGCAATTAACATGAGCAGGATATATGAAAATAGGCTGTATAGTTCTTCACGGAACTACTTGTTATTCATACGATCTTCGGGAACAATTTAAATGACAAACTTTGGTATGGCAATTTTCTCTCATTTGAATGTTAATTTTCCCTACTTTATAATTCTAACGGCTCAGTATTTTACCCCCAGAATAATAATAATAATACACTTCCTGTATCTCTACTTACAAGGAGAGGTCGCCATGTGGTTTACTAGAAAAGCGTTGAAATTTGGAGAGTTTGCACTTCATAAAAAATATTTTGCCCCTGTTCGAGCGTTGTTGCCAATGGGCCTTAGTGTGTTCTTATTATTATTATTATTATTAAGATGAACATTTTTGGTGGTTCCACCCCCTTGGGCAACATGCGGGTCTAGTATGGATGTTCGAATTGATTTTGTAGTAGCCACTTTCTTAGACACGTCCTGTATGTCCTGTGTGGTCAAATGTGAGACCGTCTTATTAGCATGGCTCCCTTGTCACTTAGGGCAGGACACGCCGGAAGCTGGGCATTTCCGGGTCCATCAGTTTCCGGTGCTACTGTGACAGATAACTAAGTCTACTGAGACACCGTCTACTTCCATTAAAGTGTACGGGAGACCACGGCAAACTGTGTCTCTTACGGTATATTGGCTTTCACGGCCAGTGAATTAATACTCAGCTTTTATTCTAAAAAAAATGCTGAGTTTTAATTCGCTGGTCGTGAAAGCCATCTTTTTGGAAGCCTTCATAGGGAGGTTATGGATTTTAGTTCTCGCAGTAAAAAGGCGCAGGTGCACATCATAAAAAGGGAGGTAGCGCACAGTTCGCTACTCCTGTGGGGGTCCAGGCGGGAACACAAAGAGCCCGTTGATGATCCAGCTTGGTGTCCTAGGCGAAACCCCAAAGACATGGCACAAACCTAAAAGAATTGCTGAGTTTTAATTCACTGGCCGTGAAAGCCAATATACCATCTTTTTTGAAGCCTTCAAAGGGAGGTTATGGTTGCTTGACGTTTTAGTTCTCGCAGTAAAGAGGCGCAGGTGCGCTTCATAAAAAGGGAGGAGCGCGCAGTTCGCTATTCCAGTGGGGTCTAGGCAGGGACACCAAGAGGCCGCTGATGAGCCAGCTTGGTGTCCTAGGCGAAAGCCTACACAGGACACGGCCCAAACCTTGAAAAATTGCTGAGTTTGTGTCTCTTAAACGTTCAGGTTGTTTTTTTCCTCCATTTTAGAGGCTTTGGATAGCTTGGTCATCAGCCCTGTGTTCTTGGGTGTGTGTTGGACTTATCTAGACTAGGGGTTCTCAAAGTGGCGCGCCCGTGCAGAGAGTGATAAAGGGGGTGCCTGCTCTGATTGAAATACTTACATTTCACATTTTGAAACAAATATTGCTATCATCATATGCATGAACCTATCATAGGTAGAGCCCTGCGCGGATAACCAAAACGTTATCCGCATTCGCCCCGCATCCGCACGACTGTTATCCGCATCCGTACGACTGTTATCCGCCCTGCATCCGTACGACTGTTATCCGCCCTGCATCCGTACGACTGTTATCCGCCCTGCATCCGCACGACTGTTATCCGCCCCTTATCCGCACGACTGTTATCCGCCCCGCATCCGCACGACTGTTATCCGTCCCGCATCCGTACGACTGTTATCCGTCCTGCATCCGTACGACTGTTATCCGCCCCGTATCCGTACGACTGTTATCCGTCCCTCATCCGTACGACTGTTATCCGTCCTGCATCCGCACGACTGTTATCCGCCCCGCATCCGTACGACTGTTATCCGCCCCGCATCCGCACGACTGTTATCCGCCCCGCATCCGCACGACTGTTATCCGCCCCGCATCCGTACGACTGTTATCCGCCCCGCATCCGTACGACTGTTATCCGCCCCGCATCCGTACGACTGTTATCCGCCCCGCATCCGTACGACTGTTATCCGCAACTGCCCCGCATTCGCACGTTTGTTAACCGAATCTACAGGCATTAAAATAATATTTTAATTAGATAATGCATAAATTACTAAGGCGACATATTTAGACATTTGAGGAAAAAGACGTTCCCCTAAGCTATGCATGTCATGTGTTATGTTTAAAATGAATGTTACACAACCAGAATTGCAACCCTTTTCTGTTCGGAGTGCTAATTATCCTTAATTATATAATTTGAATGAAATTAGCTTAAGCCTTCATCTTACATTATTTTGTCACGAAAGAAACATAACGGAAAATATGATAAATGTCATTAACATCCGGGTTCTAATAATGATAGTAAACAAGTTTGGATAATGTTTCGAGTAGATTTGCGGATATTTTTAGAATACAATCTGAACTTGTTGAATATCATTACTACGACCTGGATGTTTATGACATACCGTATTTTTCCGTTATGTTTCTTTCATGACGAATGATGATGAATTACGCTAATCTCATTCAAATTATGTCATTAAGCATAATTAACGCTTCGAACTGTAAAGCGTTGTAATTCTGGCTGGATAACATTCATTTTAAACATAGCACATGACACACATAGCCTAGGGGAACGACTTTCTCCTCATATGTCTAGATGTGTTGATTTATTATTTTACATATTTAACATATTATTGTTATGCCAGTAGATTCGTATAATAAGTCGTGCGGATGCGGGGCGGATGCGGATAACGTTTTGATTATCCGCGCAGGGCTCTAATCATAGGCAGAAGCTCTCACCACCATTTAAGAATAATAAACTCGTACTTTCTGTCTTATTTCACAAGAACTGACCAATAGATCCTGCCAGCAGGAATTCTGAGAAAAGGTGGCGAGTAACATTTCCCATACAGCTCCCATTCACTCGCCACCCGCAGTGACATCTCCTTACCGAACACTTAATGACAATAAGCCGCTTGACAATGTGACCGCCACTTCCTTACAAGAATAGTCTTCTATTTCTGCCAGTGCCGACTCGAAATCAGCCAGACCTTTGCAGTCAGTTCAAATCCATCCGCCACATAGAATTTCATCGCATCTCATCCCCGACCCTGTGCGACGACCCGATAGAGCCATTGCTTATTTGTTTAAACGTACTTTAAAATAAATTGATATTTATGAAACCATAGTGCAATTTGTCACAGGTGCAGATAATTCTCTTTCTTTTGAATGGATACACACACTACTACAGACAACACAATAACACATGTTATCATACAAATTTCTACATGTAAGTACTATACACGGGTCAAAATGACCACAAGACTGACTGCGTGGCTCAGCGGTAACGTTCTGGCCTGCTGTGACCAAAGTTGCAGGATCGAATCCTGGCGCAGTCAGCTGGCATTTGAGGGTGTACGAATGCCAGGGAGCCGTGTCAGTAGATGTACTGGCACGTTAAAGATCCCCTTTGGGACAGAATTCCGGCTCTCTTGCGTCTCTAAAAGCCGCAGCAGTTGAAAGGGACATTACACCAATAACATTATTATTATTATTTTTACATTCATTTCACCACATGAGTGGGACATACCAACATATCGTCGGCTTGTTTGCAAGACGGTATGGTTAAATCTCTTAAGGTGGCACATTGAGAAACGAGCGAACAATGGAACAGGTCTCCAAGATGACGGCCTTCTGCATGGTGATATGTAGACCAGGATGTATTCCCAATATTTGTAGATTGCGAGCCAATGATTTGGGGATGATGCCGGTAGAAGAAATTACTATGGGCAGAACCCCTACACTTTCCTGTCTCCTCATTTGCCGTATTTCCTCAGCCAAGGACAGATATTTGGTGATCTTATCACAGCAGGTTTGTTGCAGATTAAGGGAATTGGGAACTGCAATATCAATTAGGAAGGTTCTCTTTTGCACCTTGTCCACAAGAACGATATCTGGCCGGTTTGCTGGTATGGTTTTATCAGTAATAACTGATCGGTCCCATAACAAGTTATGGCTAGGATTTTCCAAAACGGCGTCAGGAACATACTGATAGTAAGGCAAAATATTATCAGATAATAAGTGCTTTTGAGCAAGGTGTAGGTGCATTATTTTGGCCACTTGGTTGTGCCTTTTCATGTAATCAGTACAGGAGATTGCTTGGCAGCCTCCTGTGATATGTTGAATTGTTTCCGGTTCTAGTTGGCATCTCCGGCATTGATCATCCTGAATATTTGCCTTAACTATATATTTAAGATAGTTTTTGGTAGGCACAACTTGATCCTGGATCGCAGCCATGAATCGTTCAGTCTCAGTGAATAGGTCCGCATGAGTCAACCAGCTGTTCGACGCATCAATGTCGACATGTTTCTGGTTGAGATCATACGGATGACTAATTGACCACGATGTCCAAGCTTTTTTGAATGGTCATTTGTTACGATGGGTTACTTGTAAAGACCCCATGATTATATACCACCCGTTTGCCTTTACTGTTATGTGGACTTGACGCGGCACGGTTTTGGCAGGCGCTATCGTCTTATATATCTATTTCTACGCACTTTATAAACAAATAAATATTTTCCGTTGAATTTTCTAGAAATACAAGATTTTTCTTGTACTATTGAGACGATTTGTAAGATTTTGGTTCAAACCACAACTTCTAACTCCCTCTGGTTTAAGAGCATTAGTTTTGTGAAATATACACCTTACCGTATTATATATTTACCTAGCAACCCACCCCGGCTTCGCCCGGTATCTTTAACGGTTTACCCAGCATAATCTTAAAAGGTGCACGGACGACAGGTTCCAGACGCAATTCAGAAAAACCGAGGTGAACAGCGAAACTTCAAACACATATAATCTTCTCTGAAGTCTTAACTCTGCATGACTCGACAGTTTGATACTGGCCGAAGCTGGCTCGTAAACTCGCTCCGAAGCTAGTAATTTAAATTTCCACCTAATGGAGATTGTTGGAAGAAATGAAAACTTAAAAACACTTATAGTGGGCGATGTATTAAAGATAGAGATATGCTGTCGCGAACTTTTCTTGTAGAACTTTTCATGCTGAACAATTCTTACACTCATAATGTATAGATATTTTTAACGGTTTACGCAGCGTAAGCCTAAAAGGCGCACGGATGGCAGATTTTTCTTCGACACGATTCACTGAAATAGTTACTGCTCGGCTTCCTTTGGTCATTAATGAATGTTTTTTTTTTTTTTTCTACAGAAACCTTCCTCGAGGAATCCTTTACAGCAGGGGTTGTCAACCCATGGTGCGAAACATTTCAGGGGGTACGCGGCAGGCCATCCTTCTACTCGATCCATATGCGCAGTGAGCTTCGTGCCGTGACTAATGTGTGAGTTATTTACGGCGCGTGTATTTGAACTCCACAAAGAATTGCATCTTTTCTTTACCGAGCGCAATTCTATTTTATCATCAGTACTCAATGACTTTGGTTGGCTTTTAAAATTGGCCTATTTAAGTGATATTTTTGAAAAACTGAACATTTAGAATAAGTGTATGCAAGGTAGTGTTTCTGATATGTTCTATGTTGAAATGAAAACTAACGCAATGATTGCAAAAATCCCCCTTTGGGAAAAGGAACTGAAAAACGACAACTAAATTTTGTTTTTTTAAAATATCATTCCTTATAAAATTACAAAGGTTGAACCATACTAACTAAATACCTTTTTACATTTTTAATAATAATAATAACCATTATTACTACCTAAGAAAGGTTAGTAGGGGGTACGCAGGATGTATAATTTCTTTAAAGGGGTACGATGGTTGGAAAAGGTTGAGAACCCCTGCTTTACAGAATGGAGAAAACCGCATCAAAATCCATCCAGTGGTTCTCGAGATTACCCGTTACATCCAAGAATCGGGGACTATGTTTTATAGTATGTAGCCTAGAGATAACATATTAATATATGATATTATTATTATTATTATTATTATTATTATTATTATTATTATTATTATTATTATTATTCTAATAATCAACCTCTTTTGTTTCAGGTGAGTAACACGTCCCAGTTCTGTTAGATTGCTGTCGGTAAGCTCCATATTATATTCTCCATGCACTAGTGCGAGAATAAACAACGTGTAAGAAGCAGACATTGCTCATTGGGGGGAATAGAAAGTTGCTTGCTGTTAGCATAAGCATATCTGACTTTCCCTGTGTTAATCTTAAACCCATGAATATGCATGCTAAATTAGCCGTGCCCACAATCAAGTTCAGTTCATATCGTTCAGGTCGATGGTTCTTGATTTGTGCTTGGATATTACGTCTCAGGATGTTGCTAAACCCACTCAGTTGTCCCATCATTCGCTAGTAACATGTAAAATGTATTTCCTAAAAGATGGTTTATTGGCTTTCACGGCTAATTAATTAAAACTCATCAATTTTTCTAGTTTTATTGTCGTGTCTTGTGCAGGGTTTCGCCCGGACCCCCACAGTAGTAGAGAACTATTCACTACCTCCCTTCCTATAAATCCCACCTGCACTTCTTTACTGCGAGAGCTAAAGGCTCAAGCAGCCTTTCACCTCCCTATAAAGGCTCACAAAAAGATGGTATATTGGCTTTTACAGCCAATGAATTAAAACTCGGACTCGGACACCAAGAGCCCGCTGATGAGCCTATCTTGGTGTTCCTAGGTGATACCCCGCACAAGACACGGCATACACCTAGAAAAATTGCCGAGTTTTAATTTATTTCTTAGTTTGAATGACGTACTGTAATAATTTCAACCTTTAACAGGTAATTTTGTTATTTTAACTTTAAACTAAAGTAGTTTGAACTTCAATCCATCAATTTTATTTAAGCTTCACTTTTAACTACTAATTTTGTTTAATTTTGACTTTAATCAGTCATTTTGAACTATAACTTTAAATTAAATTAGTTTTAAATTTAATCCATCAATTTTGTTTGACATTTAGGCTACTCTAAACAGTTATTTTCTAACTTTAAACTTCAACCAATTATTTTGTTAACTTTAATTAGTTCATTTTGTTTAACATTAATAAGTTATAATAATAATATCGTATTGCCTCGGGCGCCTGGTGCAAGCTTTGTAATTTGACACCCAGAGGGTAGCTTGCATGTCGAATTTCGTTGTTCCCTGAATCACTATGAAATTCAAGGAGGTTAGATAATATATATCTAAGCTCCTTGAACATTATAGCGCTTTCTAGTAGAGAAATGAGGTACTTTGTGTTGGCGGAAATTCCCGAGATTAATTTTGCCATTATGAACTCGGCCTACTGAATTCAAATGGGTTCTTTGACATGCCAACATCGTATGACATGCGTATCGTATTTTTACCGCCTTTCAAAAATCACTTACCACGGCCAGGGGCGAATAAGTTAATTTTCTTTAACTCCGACTATAACCCGTTATTTTTTAACTTAAACCTTGATCAGTTATTTTGTTAATTTTGAACCGTTAAATTTGTTTAACGTTTACTTTAAATAGTTATTTTGTTAACAATATAAGTTAATTTTGTTTAACTTAAATCAGCTATCATTTCAATCAGTTAATTGTTAAAACAGGAACTTTTATTTTGAATCAGTTAATAATTTCAGCCATACATTTTAGCTTTAATTCTTTATTTTTGTTTAACTTTGACTTTAATCAGTGAAATAATAAATCATGTAACCTTTAACTTGAATTAGTTAATTTTGTTTAACTTTGACTTTAATCAGAGGATTAATAAATCATGTAACCTTTAACTTGAATTAGTTAATTTTGTTTAACTTTGACTTTAATCAGTGAAATAATAAATCATGTAACCTTTAACTTGAATTAGTTAATTTTGGTTAACTTTGACTTTAATCAGAGGATTAATAAATCATGTAACCTTTAACTTGAATTAGTTAATTTTGTTTAACTTTGACTTTAATCAGTGAAATAATAAATCATGAAACCTTTAACTTGAATTAGTTAATTTTGTTTAACTTTGACTTTAATCAGAGGATTAATAAATCATGAAACCTTTAACTTGAATTAGTTAATTTTGTTTAACTTTGACTTTAATCAGAGGATTAATAAATCATGAAACCTTTAACTTGAATTAGTTAATTTTGTTTAACTTTGACTTTAATCAGTGAAATAATAAATCATGAAACCTTTAACTTGAATTAGTTAATTTTGTTTAACTTTGACTTTAATCAGAGGATTAATAAATCATGAAACCTTTAACTTGAATTAGTTAATTTTGTTTAACTTTGACTTTAATCAGAGGATTAATAAATCATGAAACCTTTAACTTGAATTAGTTAATTTTGTTTAACTTTGACTTTAATCAGTGGATTAATAAATCATATAACCTTTAACTTGAATTAGTTAATTTTGTTTAACATTGACTTAAATCAGTATATTAATAAATCATGTAGGCCTAACCTTTAACTTGAATTATTTAATTTTGTTTAACTTTGACTTTAATCAGAGGATTAATAAATCATGTAACCTTCAACTTGAATTTTGACTTTAATCAGCGGATTAATAAATCATGTAACCTTTAACTTGAATTAGTTAATTTTGTTTAACTTTGACTTTAATCAGAGGATTAATAAATCATGTAACCTTTAACTTGAATTAGTTAATTTTGTTTAACTTTGACTTTAATCAGAGGATTAATAAATCATGTAACCTTTAACTTGAATTAGTTAATTTTGTTTAACTTTGACTTTAATCAGAGGATTAATAAATCATGAAACCTTTAACTTGAATTAGTTAATTTTGTTTAACTTTGACTTTAATCAGAGGATTAATAAATCATGAAACCTTTAACTTGAATTAGTTAATTTTGTTTAACTTTGACTTTAATCAGAGGATTAATAAATCATGTAACCTTTAACTTGAATTAGTTAATTTTGTTTAACTTTGACTTTAATCAGAGGATTAATAAATCATGAAACCTTTAACTTGAATTAGTTAATTTTGTTTAACTTTGACTTTAATCAGAGGATTAATAAATCATGTAACCTTTAACTTGAATTAGTTAATTTTGTTTAACTTTGACTTTAATCAGAGGATTAATAAATCATGTAACCTTTAACTTGAATTAGTTAATTTTGTTTAACTTTGACTTTAATCAGAGGATTAATAAATCATGTAACCTTTAACTTGAATTAGTTAATTTTGTTTAACTTTGACTTTAATCAGTGAAATAATAAATCATGAAACCTTTAACTTGAATTAGTTAATTTTGTTTAACTTTGACTTTAATCAGAGGATTAATAAATCATGAAACCTTTAACTTGAATTAGTTAATTTTGTTTAACTTTGACTTTAATCAGAGGATTAATAAATCATGTAACCTTTAACTTGAATTAGTTAATTTTGTTTAACTTTGACTTTAATCAGTGAAATAATAAATCATGAAACCTTTAACTTGAATTAGTTAATTTTGTTTAACTTTGACTTTAATCAGAGGATTAATAAATCATGAAACCTTTAACTTGAATTAGTTAATTTTGTTTAACTTTGACTTTAATCAGTGGATTAATAAATCATGTAACATTTAACTTGAATTAGTTTATTTTGTTTAACTTTGACTTTAATCAGTGAATTAATAAATCATGTAACCATTAACCTGAATTAGTTAATTTTGTTTAACTTTGACTTTGGTTGGTTGGTTGGTTGGTTCCTCAGTTTAGGGGCTGCGACAACGCGATCATGTAGCCCTGTGTACTTTGGGTGTGTGTAGAATCTGTCTGATAACCGGTGTTAATTGTGATGGCTGTATTAGTGTGTGTATCTGTTTTTTAATTCAAGTAAGGACTGCAACTTTGAATTTTTCAAATAGTTCATACTTTTGCCGCCAAACGCCACCGTCAACGACTACTAGGTCCAGTTCAGAACTTAGCTACTAGACGCCACCGCAGTCGGCTCTTGGCAACGAACGTAGGATCCTAAGAACATTGTTTACATTCTTAACCTATACAATTTAGCTTCACACAGGTGTAATTAGTGGAAGGTTCTTTAACATGCCATAAATCTATGACATGGGACCGCCGGCTTTACTTCCCCTCCGAAGGAAGGCATACTGAGGGATTTTTAACGCTCTTAAAAATCAGACGGCTTCGGCCGGGTTTGAACCCGCAATTTTGGGCATAGAAGCTCAGCATGCTACCAACTACGCCACCGAAGCCGCTAACTTTGACTTTAATTAGTGAATTAATATATCATGTAACCTTTAACTGGAATCAGTTGATATTTTTTGGTCTGGCAGCGTGGCTCAGCGGTAACGTTCTCTCTTGCTGAGCCCAAGGTTGCAGGTTCAACTCCTGGCAAAGTCAGATGTCATTTGTTGTTGCACAAATGCGTGGGAACCGTGTAAATAGATTTACTGGCACGTTAAAGATCCCTTTCGGGGAAAATAGACGTAAAACCAATAACATTTTTAACATTATGATATTTTTTGGTCAACTTACCTGAGTCTATTGGGTATCTAGTAAATTTTTGCCTGCTAGTTAGGGATTTTCAGTTGGCAATGCTGACTACAGCAACTCTCAAGAAAAAGGAATCTCCGTCAGCCGGCACCGGAAATTAGATTTTCTCCCCCAAAATTAGCGCCAAGTTCTCATAACACTCGCAATTTTGCCGAGCCGACTTGAAGGGGGAAGCTACCCCATCTGCTACTAGGATATTAACGTGTTTGTTGTATAAAGTGCAGCCGTCACTCCGAAATATTGAGCATTCTCGCTAAAGTTTTAAAAGATTGCACGCTACAGAAAGTGCGTACAAACTTCCAAGCAGAGTCTTACAACTCGAGCTCAAAGCAAAGCTCTTTGTGTGTGTGTGTTTATATTAGGGGGTTGGTAATGATGATTAACGTACAAAGTACACGTCACAGAAAACTCTTTAGGAAACTATTAATAAAGAAAGTTTGTACATTAATATCAGAACGGCCAACCGTCAGTCGCTCCTGCCATATCTACTTAAAGGGTCGTTTTCACCCCCCCCGGGCTGACATCTAGTGGGACGTGGGTTGGCGACCACGGGACTCCAGCTGAGTCCGGCATTGCTTCCAGTTACTTTTGCCGAACTCCTATCCGTCTTCTTTCCTGTCGACCTCTCTTGGTCAACTCTTGTTCTCTTCCTACCCCGACGGTACAGTATTAGGGTATCTGAGGCCTAGGGAGTCTTTCACTTTCCCGCCTTAATTGGCCGTTGTCTCATCTCTCCTGATCCCTCATTCTTCGAGGGGTCAGCCTTCATTCTCTTTTCATGTTATCTCTTGCTTTCTGCATAAGGCCCTAATAATAATAATAATAATAATAATAATAATAATAATATCGTATGGCCTCCGTGCCGGGTGCAAGCTTTGTAATTTGACACCCAGAGGGTAGCTTGCATGTCGAATTTCGTTGTACCTTGAAACACTATGAAAGTCAAGGAGGTTAGATGTCGAATCACCTTGATCACCATAGCGCTTTCTAGTAGAGAAATGAGGAACTTTGTATTGGCGGAAACTCCCGAGATTAATGTTGCCATTATGAACACGGCTTACTGAATTCAAATGGGTTCAAAAACAAAAACAAAAGTTTGGTGCTTTTCAGTCGGTCTTCACGAATGTACCCAAATAGAGCTGGGTTATGCCCTAATCCTGAAATAAATTACATAAGATTAATAAATACACTAGGAAATAAATTACATAAGATTAATAAATACACTAGGATACACTAGGATACACTAGTGTATTTATTAATCTTATGAAATTTATTTCAGGATTAGGGCATAACCCAGCTCTATTTGGGTACATTCGTGTTGACCGACTGAAAAGCACCAAACTTCTGTTTTATACTTAGGCAAAACTGAAAAATGGCTTCAAACCTCACAATGTCAAATGGGTTCTTTGACATGCCAACATCGTATGACTTGCGTATCGTATTTTTGCCGCCTTAAAAAAAAAAACACTTACCACGGCCAGGAGCGAACCTGCAATCTCGGGGTTAGTAGACCGACACGCTACCCACTCACCCACCGTGGCAAGCTATAAGGCCCTTAAGGAGGCAGAGTGTATGTAGCCCCACCACTTATGGTGCATTCTGGATAGTGTTATGCTCTCAAGGGCTCATGGGTGGTGCGTTCGGGAGTTGGCGACCCCGAGGGATTTCTGAGCTGGGACAAGTTTTCCCCTTTTCCATTGCCTTTGGGGCGGACCCCTTCCTCTTTCTCTTTCCTCTCTGCCTTTCTTGGCTCTCCTTCCTTCCAAGTCCCTCAATTCTCATTCTTCGAGGTTTGAGGGCATTTCCTTTCCTCCTGTCTGTTATTTACATTCTTCTCCTTTTCGTTTCCCTTTTCCCCTTCTAGTTTGTAAGTAAGTAAGTAAGTAAGTAAGATAGTTAGTTATAGTTGTAAGTTCCATTTGATCATCTTTCATTTTCACTCACCCAATCCATTAGGGGCCGATAACCTAGATGTTAGGCCCCTTTCTTCTTCTCCTTCTTCTTCTTCTTCTTCTTCTTCTTCTTCTTCTTCTTCTTAAGACGCCGTCTCCAAACGAAGGTTGGCGATCCACGTAGCCAGCTCCGACCTTGACATTGCAGTATGAAATGCTTCCTCCGATGTACACCGCACAGTGGGTCAAAATCGAAATCTAGGGGGACAAAATTATTTTTACGTTTTATTAATGAATTTAGAGTGAAAGCCACGTATATAATTTGTTCACTTCATAATAAACATCAGTTAAGAGCTTTTTTTAAGCTACGTCTACACATGCAAGAAATTGTGTATGACTAGGAGTTGGATAGAGCATTCAGTTGTCTCTTCAGAACAATTTTCTACCCCTAATTTACTTTTAACAAAGTCACAAAGTTCCACTTTTGGCATAATCGTCAAACCTGGTGCATCAAACAGTTGTAAATGTGTGAGAACTGGTTGCGCGGCATCTTCTAAAACGTAAAAAAAACTAAGTAAGTTGCAAAAAGATGCAAAAATCTTATAACAGACGTAAACTACAAGACTTTATCTACATTTTAACATTAAGTAGAAAGTGACGCAGTGTGACGCGACATACTAACAAGTAGTTCCGTGAAGAACTATACAGCCTATTTTCATATATCCTACTCATGTTAATTGCCACTATCAACATACAAAATTTCAGTTTAATTGCTGTAACAGATTCGTAGATATTGAGAACCGTCTGAATATTTCAGATTGTCGCCAGGTTGGATTTTTATTTTTTTACTATTACATTAATATTATTGTGTACGTGTGGTATTCAAACTTCAATCGCATGATTAGAACACAAGAAGTAAAAATTAGATTTTAAAATTAGGCACAGCAGCCATCTTGTGATTATGCAAACAATTGAAATAAATTAGATGCCAGTGGATCAACATTTGTATAAGCATTTAACGTGCAACGTTTCACGGCACTCGGATAGTTATTTCGCGAGAAACGTCCATTTAAATATTTATACTTCGCGTCGCCGCCATGTTGGATTTGTGCTCACCAGGTTACTGAAGTCCTATAGGTGAACATATGTTCATAGTCTCTATGAACATAAAAAAAAGTCAGTTTGGTTGCTATAAAAGATTCATAGATATTGAGAACCGTCTAAATGTTTCGGAAGCTCGCCATTTAGGATTGTTATATGTATAGGCCATAGAGTTATGTACCATTCAAGGACAATTATTGCCTAGGTTCATTATTCAATCTTTCATTTCGATCGCATGATTACGACACAAGAAATAAAAACTTAATTTTAAAATTTCGCACAGCCGCCATCTTGAGGTTATGTAAACAATTGAATTAAATTAGATGGCAGTGCATTACAATCTGCAAAATAATTTACTGTACCACATTTCACTGCGCTCAGAGAGTTATATCACGAGAAAAAGTCTATTAAAATATTTCAAATTCGCTTGGTCGCCATGTTCGTTTTGTACTTTACAGGTTTATGAAATATACATAGGTAAACTTGTAGCAGTATCCTTTATCTCGGGACAAAATTGCAGGGTGATATCTATAATAGTTTCGGAGATATAGAATGTCAGTGAAATATTTCGCACAGCCGCAATTTTGAGGTTATGTAAACAATTGAACTAAATTAGACTCCAGTGCATTACAATGTGTATAAACATTTGCTGTACCAAGTTTCATTACGTTTGGATAGTTAAATCGCGAGAAAAGTCTATTTAAAAGTCTCAACTTCGCTTGACCGCCATGTTGGTTTTGTAGTCACCAGGTTTTTGAAAGTCTCATAGGTGAACTTCTAGTAGTGCCCTTTATCACCGTACACAATTTCAGGGCGATATCGGTAATAGTTTCGGAGATATTGAATGCTAGTGAAATATTTCGCACAGCCGCCATGTTGGATTGGTGAGACGTAACAAAATTTGAAGGGCACGGTCGAGGTCGCCGGGAATAGTGCTATGAACTTACCGAGTTTCATTGAAATCGCTCCAGCCGTTTAGATTTTATTAGGGGACACACACACACACCTCACACACACACACACACACACACACACACACGGACAAAAGGTGATCTCATAAGCCTATTTTTTCAAAATTGAAAATAGGCTAAAAATCTAAGTGAAAATATAATTTTAAAAATAATAGTTAAATATTATATAATGCAAATATAACTAAAATTACGTAACAATTACGTCCATTAATAACTGAAAGACGTTACAAAGATCATACCTTCAGCTGCATGTCCCATCTTAAAGCATCACACTAACCACAAAGACAACCAAACCACAGCCACTTACATTCACCCTCCAATTCAGACTGCTCGAACAGTGGTGACAGATTAACACTAAGATGCGTTTATATCCCAGAATAGTGAGCGGCAATTGTATGAGAATGCTGTAGAAGTAATAAAAAAAATTTTTTTAATCATGAAAATAAATAATGTTGTCCTCATAGATTTCAATTTTGACCCACTGTGCACCGGTGCCACTTTCTAACGTCCTTCAACCATGAATTTCTGCGTCTCCCAACGGATCTTTTTCCTTGTGTCTTTCCTTCAATAATTAGCTGTAATAATTGGTACCTCTCGTTTCGCATGATGTGACCTAGGTAGTGTGTCTTGCTTTGCTTTATAACATGTGGCAGTTCTTTTTGCTTTTTCATCCACATTTGAAATTTTCAATATCCAAGGTATGCACAGGAGACGACGATATAGATACATTTCAAAGTCATCGATTCGTTTTTTAATAGAAGAATCCATGGTCCAGCATTCGCAACCATATACTGTAGAAGAACAGAAAATGTGTAACAACGGATCATGCGGATTCGCAACTGTAGACTGAGATCTGATCGTACAAAGAATTGCCGCAAGGTAAAGAATTGTTTCCTGGCCTGTTCAATGCTGGATTTTATTTCTTGTTTGGAGTCACATTGTTCGTTCAATATGGTGCCCAAGTATTTGAAGGAGGACACTCGTTCAACTATATTATTACTTATTGTGAGATTTGCTCTTATTGTCTTTTTAGAGAACACCATCATTTTTAGCCTATTTTTAATTTTGAAAAAAATAGGCTTATGAGATCACCTTTTGTCCGTGTGTGTGTGCGTGTGTGTGTGTGTGATTCGTGTGTGTGTCCCCCCCCCCCCCTAATAAAATCTAAACGGCAGGAGCGATTTCAATGAAACTCGGAAAGTTCATAGCACTATTCCCGGCGACCTCGACCGTGCCCTTCAAATTTTGTTACGACTCACCAATCCAACATGGCGGCTGTGCGAAATATTTCACCAGCATTCAATATCTCCGAAACTATTACCGATATTTCCCTGACATTTTCTATGGTGATAGAGGGAACTGCTATAAGTTCACTTATGTGACTTTTGAAAACCTGGTAACTACAAAACTAACATGGAGGCCAAGCGAATTTGCGACTTTTAAATAGACGTTTCTCGTGATTTGACCAACCAAACGCAATGAAACTTGGTACAGTGTATGTTTATACACATTGTAATGCACCGACATCTAACTTCGTTCAATTGTTTACATAATCACAAGATGGCGGATGTGCGAAATATTTCACCGGCATTCTATATCTCTGAAACTATTAGCGGTATCTCCCTAAAATTTTGTATGGAGATAAAGGGCACTACTGGAAGTCCATCTATAAGACTTTCAAAAACCGGTTAACTACAAAACGAACATGGCGGCCAAGCGAATTTGAAAATTTTAAATAGACCTTTCTCGCGATTTAATGTTCCAAGCGCACTGAAACCTGGTACAGGAAATATTTATACACATTGTAATCCACTGGTATCTAATTTAGTTCAATTGTTTACATAACCTCAAGATGGCGGCAGTGCGAATTTTAAAATTAAGTTTTTATTTCTTGTGATGTAGTCATGCGATCGAAGTGAAAGTTTGAATAATGAACCTACGCAATAATTTTCCTTTAATGGTACATGACTCTATGGCCTATACATTTAACAATCCAACATGGCGACCATCCGAAATATTTAGACGATTCTGAATATCTACGAATCTATTTTAGCAATCAAACTGCATTTTTAATGTTCATAGGGGCTATGAACTTAAGTTCACCAATAGGACTTTAAATAACCTGGTGATCACAAATCCAACATGGCGGTGACGCGAATTATAAATATTCACATGGATGTTTCTCGCAATTTAACCATCCGAGTGCAGTGAAACTTGGTACAGTAAATCCTTATACGAATGTTAATCCACTGGCATCTAATTTATTTCAGTTGTTTCCATAACCTCAAGATGGCAGCTGTGAAAAATTTTAAAATCTCCTTGTTTTTTCTTGTGTCCTAATTTTGCGATTGAAGTTTGAATACTACACGTTCACAATAATCTGCATGTAACAGTACATAACTCTAGGACCTACATATATAAAATCCAACATGGCGACCATCCGAAATATTTAGTCGCTTCTTAATATCTACGAATCTATTACAGCAATCAAACAGAAATTGTGTATGTTGATAGTGGCAATTAACATAAGTAGGATATATGAAAATAGGCTGTATAGTTCTTCACGGAACTACTTGTTTGTTTTTAAAGAGTTCACACACAAGCCGAATTCTTCACTGTGTTGTACTAAGCAATTTACCATGTGTTGAAGGGTAGATAATTTATCTTCTATGACAACAGGCCCCTTTAAACAACAATTATCATCATTACCAACTCTTTACTAATGATTAGTTACTTAATTCCTATTTAACTTAAATACGAGAGTTAATGCATGATTATCGTTGATACATTTCATGAGGCCATTCGGGTTCCTCATTACTTAAATGCACTTTACGGCTCTCGCGCATGCGTGGACTCGGTTTCACCCTGGAGAAACATGGCGGACAGATCAAGAAGCGTGTAGCTCTGATCGTTGCTTGCGATGCTTCCTGGAGACTTTCTGGAACATAATTATAAAGAAAGGGAAATACAGAAGACCCTATTCGTGGTAAAAGCTTAAAATGATATGAACAAAGTATTTACGAGAACTGGCAGTTGTCGCTAAATCTCTATCCAAATAACAGTCTACTGAATTAATACCATTTTGTCGCTAATGGGAGGTTAAGTAATCGCTAAATCTCTATCCAATTAATAGTTTACTAAATTAATAACATTTTGTCACTAATGGGAGGTTAAGTAATCGGTAAATCTCTATTCAATTAATAGTCTACTAAATTAATAATAATTTTTAGCTAACGGGAAGTTAAGTAGTCGGTAAATCTCTATTTAAACCACACTATATTTTAAAATATTTCGTTGCCAAGTTTTCGGAAAAGTCGTAAAATTGGGAACACTGGTTGGAAGGTAACGGCATGGCGTAATGACTAGCATTCTTGGCTGTCACTGGTGGAAGTCGGATTCGATTCTTGCGTCTGCCAAGACATTCTATGGAACGCTGTTCACTTGATTTCGTGAAGCAGAACTCAGAAGAGTCTCGATTCTCACCTCAACTGGCAGTTGTGTTTAAGTAGCGTAAGCGGTCGAGTTTTAGCCTCTGAGTTTATTACCGGAAGTAGTTCGAATCCCACTTCGAATATGCATTTTCTTAATTTCTGTATTTTTCTTCTGACCACTACACCACGGAGGTGACAGAAATATTTTCAATTATAACAAGAAGTTCCGAGACGAACTAAAGAGCTTACTTTTCTTAAAATTTAAGATCCATGCCAATCTATACATACCTATCTAGAATAATGACGAAATTAAGTTGGTAATACCGAAATTTCTAATTAGATCGTTTTTTTTTTCGTGTGGCTTCCAGAGAGACCGAGTGCAGGTTTTTCTAGTTGACGCCCGTGGGCGACCTGCACGTCGTAATGAGGATGAAGTGTTGATGAAGACGTCACATACACCCAGTCCCCGAGCCACGGGAATTAACCCCATGAGATTAAAATCCCTAATGGCCCGGCCGGAAATCGAACCCGGGATCCTTCGAGCCAAAGCCTAGCACGCTAACGAATTAGCCATGGAGCCGGACAGATCGAAATATACCTTTTTTTTTTTTTTTTTTTTTTTTTAGCGTATGGCTTTTAGCGCCGGGAGTGTCCGAGAACATGTTCGGCTCGCCAGTTTTGTAGCTGCTTCGAGACGGACACCCAATGGGTGAGCTACAAGTACCGTTGGGGAGGAAAGTTGGAAGGGAGGGTCGAGGAGTTGGAAGGTAGCGGCTGTGGCCTATAGGTAGGGACCAACCCCGGCATTTGCCTGGAAGGAAGATGGGAAACCACAGAAGACCATCTTCAAGGTTGCCGGCGGGGGGATTCGAACCTCCTCGCCTCCCGGATGTGAGTGACTGCCAACAGTCATGCCGCAACGACCTCGGCTAACTCACCCGAATATACCTGGTATAATGTAGCCTAATAGATCACTACAGTTGGCAGGCCAGGTGACTGAATATATTCCTAGTTCCATCTCTTAAGGTACAGAATGCACATACAAAATTTGGTTAAATCTATAAGCGCGCGTAAAATCTTGTTGGCAACAATGTCATGCATGTGTTGGTCAGAAATGATCTGAAATAATATGATCTATTGTTGTGCCAATTTTGAACGAAATCCATTAGTTAGTATAGAAGTTACATGCATTTTAAAATTGGACCTATCAGCAAGCTTAGAATCATGTTGGCAGCACTGACGTGTATTAGTTCAAATTAATCTAGAATGCCAGGTACTATACGTGTGCAAAGTTTAGAGCTATTGACTTGCTTACTTTCTGATATATTGATATTAGGGTAACAAAAATTGAGAAAGCATTTATTAACAGTTTGCAGCCCTGGTTGCTCTTAAGAAGATAGCTGCAGCCGTTTAGGAGTTGATGAGGGGTGGGGGTTGGAGACACACACAGCCAGAGAGACAGAAGGACAGACAGATAGACACACATTTGCCCAGTCTACTTTTTCCTCATTTTTAACCTATTTCAATTTATGAAAAAAAAATAGGCTTATGAGATCACCTTTTGTCCCTGTGTCTGTCTGTGTGTGTGTGTGTGATGGTGTGTGTGTCCCTCCCCTAATAACTTCTAAACGGGTGGAGCGATTTCAGTAAAACTCTTTAAGTTCATAGCACTATTCCGGGCGACCCCGATCGTGCCCTTCAAATTTCGTTACGTCTCACCAATCCAACATGGCGGCTGTGCGAAATATTTCACCAGCATTCAATATATCCGAAACTATTACCGATATCACCCTGGAATATTTTACGGTGATAAAGGAAACTACTACAAGTTCACCTATGTAACTTTTGAAAACCTGGTAACTTCAAAGCCAACATGGCTGCCAAGCGAATTTGTGACATTTAAATAGACTTTTCTCGCGATTTAACCAACCAAACGCAATAAAACTTGGTACAGTATATGTTTATACACAGTGTAATGAACCGACATATAATTTCGTTCAATTGTTTACATAATCTCAAGATGGCGGACGTGCGAAATATTTCAACGGCATTCTATATCTCTGAAACTAATAGCGGTATCACCCTGAAATTTTTTACGGAGAGAAAGGGCACTACTGGAAGTTCATCTATAAGACATTCAGAAACCGATTAACTACAAACCGAATATGGCGGTCAAGCGAAGTTGAACATTTTAAATATACCTTTCTCGCGATTTAATGATCCAAACGCAATGAAACTTGGTACAGGAAATGTTTATACACATTGTAATGCACTGGTATCTAATTTAGTTCAATTGTTTACATAACCTCAACATGGCGGCAGTGCGAATTTCAAAATAAAGTTTGTATTTCTTGTGTCGTAATCATGCGATCGAAGTGAAAGTTTGAATAATGAACCTACGCAATAATTTTCCTTTAATGGTACATGACTCTATGGCCTATACATATAACACTCCAACATGGCGACCAACCGAAATATTTAGATGGATCTCAATATCTACGAATCTTATTACAGCAATCAAACTGAATTTTTTAATGTTCATAGGGGCTATGAACATAAGTTCGCCTATAGGACTTTCAATAACCTGGCGATCACAAATCCAACATGGCGGCGACGCGAAATATAAATATTCACATGGTCGTTTCTCGCAATTTAACCATCCGAGTGCAGTGACACTTGGTACAGTAAATCCTTATACAAATGTTAATCCACTGGCTTCTAATTTTTTCAATTGTTTCCATAACCACAAGATGGCAGCTGTGCGAAATTTTAAAATCTGGTTTTTACTTCTTGTGTCCTAATCATGCGATTGAAGTTTGATTAGTACACGTACACAATACTCTTCATATAACTGTACATAACTCTCAGACCTACATATATAAAAATCCAACTTGGTGACCATCCGCAATATTTAGTCGATTCTCAATATCTACGAATCTATTACAGCAATCAAACTGAAATTTTGTAGGTTGATAGAGGAAATTAACATAAGTTGGATATATGAAAATAGGCTGTATAGTTCTTCATGGAACTACTTGTTGCAAAATGTGAAAGGTAGGCTAAAAATAAAGACAGGTGTGTGAGTTTGCGCGCACTAAACTGGAGTATTATTAAAACGCGTGCCCCATTGACGGTGAGAAACGGGTCCAATGAGGAAAGACGGTAAAGTAAGCTGTTCTGTGTGACCTGTTAGCTGAAGGTTTCACATGCGTGTTGCAGTAACATGCGATAGGCACGGCACGCCTCTGATACGACTTTAGCGAGCACGGCCAGTGTCGACACTTGCGACCTGGATACGATACCTGTTGTCACACATTCCTACACTAATCATAGATTTGACGAGCGATCAAGGTTATCCTTATTCCAATATTAACTTGCCACAGTGGGTGAGTGATTATAGTGACGGACTACCAACCCCAAGCTTGCAGGTTCGCTCCTGGCCGTGGTAAGTGATGTTTGAAAGGCGACACAAATCACGACACGCATGTCATACGTTGTTGGCATGTTAAAGAACCCATTTGAATTCATGATGATGATGATGATGATGATAATTCTTGTTTTAAGAAGCCTAACATCTAGGTTATCGGCCCCTAATGGTTTGGGTGATCGTGAAGATGAAAATGAAATGTAAACTTATAACTAAAACTAACTACTAACTTATATACTAGAAGAAGAAATGCAAAACAAAAGGAGAATAAGGCAAATAAAGAACAGAAGGAAAAGAAATGCCCTCAACCCTCGAAGAAGGTGGATTGAGGGACTTGGAAGGAAAGAGAGCCATCAAAGGCAGATAGAAAGGTGAAAGAGGAGAGGGCCCTCCCCACAGGTAAGGGACAAAAGGGGGAAACCGGACCCAGCTCAGGAATCCCTCGGGGTCGCCAACTCCCAAACTCACCAGCCGTGAGCCTCTGAGGGTGTAGCAATATCTAGGGTGCACCAGAAGTGGTGTGGCTACATACACCCTGCCTCCTTGAGGGCCTTAAGCACAAGGCAGGAGGTAAAAGGAAAAGAAAAAGAAGGCTGACCCCTCGCAGAAGGAGGGTATCAGAAAAGATGAGACAAGGGCCAATTAAGGCGGGAAAGGAAGAGACTCCCTAGGCCTCGGATACCCTAATACCGTCGAGGTCGGAAGAGAATAAGAGTTGACCAAGTGAGGTCGACGGGAAAGAAGACGGAGAGGAGCCCGGCACAAGTAAGTGGAAGCAATGCCGGACTCAGCTGGGGTCCCGTGGTCGCCAACCCACGTCCCACTAGATGTGAGCCCCTGGGGGGCCATTTGAATTCAGTAGGCCGTGTTCATAATGGCAAAATTAATCTCGGGATTTTCCGCCAACACAAAGTTCCTCATTTTTCTACTAGAAAGCGCTATAGTGTTCAAGGAGCTTAGATATCTAACCTCATTGACTTTCATAGCGCTCCAAGGAACAACAAAATTCGACATGCAAGCTGCCCTCTGAGCGTCAAATAACAAAGCTTGCACCCGGCACCGAGGCCATACAATATTATTATTATTATTATTATTATTGAAATATTAAAAGCTATTTTCCAATCGGTCAACACAATGATGATGATGTTAATTGTTGCTTTTAGGGTCTAACATGCCCAAGGTCACGGGTTCAAACCCAGTCGAAGTCGTCGGTTTATTTAAGAGCGTTAATAGTACATTATGCAACGAGCCTATAATTGCTATAATTAAGACACGAGTATGTTTATAAAACGAGCGTATGCGAGTTTTATAACTTCCATACGAGTGTCTTAATTACCATTATAGGCGAGTTGCATACGACTGTTTATGTTCGACGATAATTATAACTTAATTATATGTTTTAACATAAATATTCATAAATATCTGTTCAGTCACTAGAATTTTGTGATCGGGTGCTACGCTGGGTAGCATATCTCTGTTTTCCAAGCTCTCTGGCCGACCGACGCATGCGCTCTGTGTGCTTCAATGCCATATGTTCAGATTGTGCACCAGTATTCAGTAAAACTGTCACCGAAGTAGTTTGAAAACAACGCGCTGTGTAGAAATTGGATTTGGGGATATTAAGGTACAGTGCTATTTCTTGTCTCATATTCACCAGTTTATTTACGCGAACATATGGACGGTGCACTTACGGTAATTTATTTAGACATGTTGGATTTTGAGCGCATGCGCGAAGGTATCCTTATCTAATTGGTCACACAACTGTTTCTTGAGCTGTGATTGGTGGGAGAAACTGTTTCATAATGAAAAATGGTGTTATAATGAGCCTCATTATGATACAGTTTTCGGACACATAATAGTCAGGGTCGAACATAAAAAAACCTCAGTTTGCCTTCCATCGGACGGGAAGTAAAGCGGCGGTTCCATGTCATAGATTTATGGCATGATAAAGAACCTTCCACTAATTACACTTGTGTGAAGCTAAACTATAGGTTAGATTTGACTAATGCTCTTAGGTTCCAACGTTCGTCGCCAGGAGCCGACTGCGGTGGCATCTAGTAACCAAATTCAGAACTAGTTGGTCGTTGACAGTGGCGTTTGGTAGCAAAAGTAGGAACTACTTGAAAATCGAATATATGCAGTCCTTACCTGAATTTAAAAAACAGATAACACACACTAATACAGCCATCACAATTAACACCGGTTATCAGACAGATTCTACACGAACTCAAAGTTCACGGGCTACATGACCGCGTTGTCGCAGCCCCTAAACTAAGGAACCAACCAACCAGGGCCCTAACGTCTAGGATATCGGCCCCTAATAGTTTGGGTGATCATGAAAATGAACCTATAATTAAATCTAAGCACAAACTTACACACTAGAAGAAGTAAAAGAAATCAAAGAAGAGTAGGGGATATAAAAGAGGGGGAATGAAATTCCCTCAAACCTCGAAGAATGAGGATTGAGGGATTTAGAAAGAAGGAGAGCTAGGAAAGGCAGATAGGAAAGGGGAAAGAGGAAACGGCCCGCCCCAAAGGCAATGGAAAAGGGGGGGGGGGGGTGACAAGATCCAGCTCAGGAATCCCTCGGGGTCGCCAACTCGCGAACTCACCAGCTGTGACCACTTGAGGGTGTAGCACTATCCAGGGTGCACCAGAACTGGTGGGGCTACACACGCCTGGAGCAGAAGGCAGGAGATACCTGAAAGAAAAACAAGAGAATGGGGGATCAGGAAAAATGAGAGAAGGGCCAATTAAGACGGGAAAGGAAGATACTCCTCAGGCCTCGGATACCCTAATACCGTCGGTGGTCGGAGGAGAACAAGAGTTGACCAAGAGAGATCGATAGAAAAGAAGACGGAGAGGAGCCCGGCACAAGTAAGTGGAAGCAATGCCGGATTCAGTTGGGTGGTCGCCAACCCACGTCCCACTAGATGTGAGTCCCTTAGGGGTGGGGGTGTGTGTGTTGGAATTTTCAGTGTTTTGACTGGTTTGATGTAGAACTCCATGGCTCCTTGTCCTGAGCTAATCGTTTCATCTATACATAACTACCACACCTTACATCCTACTAACTGCTAGGTCGTCTTAAATGATACAGTAGCATCTGGGGTTAGATGCTGGGTGGGCATCTTTAATTATGCTCCCAAATGTAGTTCTCTCTAGCACTCATGTAGCTTCAGAGCTCACATTACGCCTTAAACAAATACATTCAAAAGGATCATGATTACTGCTGATCATGAAACGATAGGCTACGAGTCTGATAAACTGAAAATAAATTAAGCAGTGGCGTAAAAGGAGGTTCGCAAAAGGGTGTCATGAAAGTATGACTGAATAATGGTTGTCCATCACTCAAAAATCCTAATCTAGCCCATCTGAAGGGCTGACCAAAGCAAATCTAAGTGATTTGAGGTCTTGCCTAACCAAAATTAGAACAAATATCCTGCGAACACTCTCAGTTGCACCAATACACTGGTGACTAACTCACTTGGAATCGAAACATGATTCAACATACATATTCTAAGCTTCGTCTACCCCTCTAGTTCCTGTCCTCAACACTAAGTTTGCTATTCCTCTGTGCTTTATGTGTCGTCAAATCTAGAGGCGCCTAGAAACAAAACCCGCCAAATCCATATTTTATGAAAATTGAGATAAGCATTGTTTCTTATAGCTTTTACTGCTCTGAATTCATTAAAACTATTATTTTGTCACAAAACCCGCTACATCCTACTGTAAAACGAAGTCAAAGTTGAGTCTTAGTTGCAATATCCGCCAAGTCCAAAGACAATTTCGCCATTTTTGGTTACAAACCTCGCCACTTCCACATCAGCCAATAGGAGCACCCAGTTCCGCCATCTTACCTTCCATGATGCTTTGCGAAGTGTGTACTCTTTACCTACCAGCATTAGTGAGAGAACGTACCCCTGCCTGACGTGATTAGAATGGTTTATGTTGTTATACTTTCCGATAGTAATTTGTTTTGGATAATTTTCACAAAGAACAAGAATAACAATAACATTTTGGTCCGGGGTGAAGTTTTCTACAGAACTGACATTTGCGAACATAAACGTGTCACGAAACCTGATTTTCATATGACTCACGTACAGCCAGAAGACATAAACAGAGGGATTGTCCTTCAGGCACAATAAGCGAAAGATGTTTCGAGACTGCTTTCGAAGCATTTAGGAGAAAGATGGGTGGAAAATGAAGAGCTGCAGTTTTATTTCAATCTTCAAATTTCAAATTTATTAGGGCTCTTTGGTATCAAAACTTGCCAAATCCGAATTATTGCTTTATATTTTTAGCCTACTTTTCACATTTTGCAAAAATGAGGAAAAAGTAGACTTATGAGATCGATCCGGGAAAATGTGTGTGTGTCTGTCTGTCTGGCTGTGTGTGTGTCCCCTCCCCTATCAACTCCTAAACGGCTGCAGCAATCAAAACCAAATTTAGTATGAGTAAAGATGTGTACCGGAATATCTCACGTCCATATTTGAAAATGATGTCAGTGCTACCAACTGCTGAAAAAACGCACTAGAAATTTGAGCTCCATGTTGGATATTTCACAAGGTATGCATGGGAGCTATTCCAAAATTGGTACACATGCAGATAATACTATTTCAGTTTAATTTCCAGGAGGCCAATAATGACAGTGTTGCCAAAATAATTTTAAGCCTTCTGATAGGTCCAATGTTTAAATGCATATAACTTCTACACTATCAATTGGATTTCAACCAAATTTTGTATGTAATATCTGTACATAAACAGATATGATTGAGCGTATTCTTAAGAGCCACCAGGGCTGCCAACTGTTAATAATTGCTCTCTCTATTTTTTTATCCAAATACCAATATATCAGAAAGTATGCAAGCCAACAGCTTTAAACTATGCACACGTATATTCTGACATTTTAGATTAATTTGGAGTAACTTATATACGTCAGTTCTACCAACATGATTATAAGCCTGCTGATAATACCAATTTTTAAATACATGTAACTTCTATACTATCAGTTGGATTTCAACCAAATTTCGTATGTGCTATGTGTACCATAACAGATATGACTGTAAGTATTGTTAAGAGCAATCAGGGCTGCCAACTGTTAATAAATGCTGTCTATATTTTTTTAACCCTAATATCAATATATCAGAAAGTATGCAAGCCAACAGCTCTATACTTTGCACACGTATAGCACCTGACATTGTAGATTAATTTGAAGTAATTAATACAAGGCAGTGCTGCCAACATGATTATATGCCTGCTGATATGTCCGATTTTAAAATACATGTAACTTCTATACTAAGAAATGGATTTCATCCAAAATTGGCACAGCAAGATATCATAATATTTCAGATTATTTCTGACCAGCACACGCATGACATTGTTGGCAACATACTTTTACGCGTGCTGATAGATCCAGTGTCTAACTGCATGTAACGTCCATTGGACTTCAACCAAATTTTGTATTCTGTACCTTAAGAGATGGAACTAAGAATATATTCAGTCACCAGGGCTGCCAACTGTAGTGCTCTATTAGGCTACATTATACCAGGTATATTTTGAACTAATTTGATATTTCGATATTACCAACTTAATTTTGTCATTATTCTAGATAGGTTCATATTCTGTAGAATAATCATTGGCATGAAAAGTAGGCTGTATAGTTCTTCACGGAACTTCTTGTTATAAATAAATTTTTAACTATCTCGGGGATCTGCTTCGTACTTGGACACTGTTTTTTAAAAGAATTAATTATTTTTTTAGTGAAAGAAGTATTTCTTTTTGGGTATTGGTTTGTTTGTGGAAGTTTTTGCCACTTTGACAAAAAAAAAAAGGGAAGGAATGGATTTGGAGGGTTTTGATTCTAGGCACCTCTAATTTTTCTCTTCTCTTCATTAGTACCAGGGGGATGACTGTTCATAGGGAGCGCGTGGGTCGCGGTAAAACTCTGCTCTGGATGTTCTGCCAACCAACGAAGAATTAATTTTAGCACTAAGGTTCCGTAGTTGGCACTCATGAACGCTGATATCAAACCGACTGGTGGAAGCGAGAATAGTCTGTTTTGATTGATTTTCCTCGTGGTGTTATTGGTTGTTTTGATTTGTTCGGTATTTTGATTATTTATCTGAATTAAACTGGGAGTCAATCATACCCCTGCAAGGGAGGAAAAATTGCCAAGCACCGGGATGTACGAATTATATTGATAGTGAGAACAATACGGCAATTTGCATCTTCCTGGAGTTGACCCTGTGTAAAACTAGTGGGCAATATGGACTACTCTCGAATATAAATATATAGAGAATAAGTGTGTGCATTTCATCTCTTGTTTGTTTTCTTACCCATTCTCCTTTGCATTGCAATACAATTTGTGGTTTAGGGCTAGGGGGAGGGGTGGGTGGCAGCGGGCATGCTAGGCAAAAAGTGAGGTTATGGCAAAATAGTGTGTGCATTTGGACAGTTTTCTTTATATTCATCGAATATACCAACAATTCTGTAGAGTAGGAGAGCAATGTTTAATTAGCCTAAAGGTGAATTAAGCTCTAGAATGGCATTACTGTGTCCTTCGTGACAAATCTATTGCCAACATTGATATATATCAAAATGTATTATTTTCCTATCTGGACGTATATTTCAGCGCCTAGCGAAAAGCGCAGTTATGTTTGTGTTATTTTCATGAATAATCAATAACTCATCGCAGAACATACTGTTCAATTACGTGTAATAAAGGCTACTTTCATACGGCTTTTTACTTTTTATGTTGCCAGACTTGGTATAGCAGTACATAGCCTCAGGCGGTGCTCTCTCTCGGAAATTCTATAACCAAAAGTGACGAATCTCTTATAGTTGCATGATTCTTGATTAGTACTAGCCAGAAACATCTCTCCTCGCCCACTCGTCTTAATACCTCTTCATTTGTAACCCTTGGTTGGTTAGTTCCTTAGTTTAAGGGCTGCGACACCGGGTGAGTTAGCCGTGGTGGTTACGGCATGACTGATGGCAGTCGCTCACATCCGGGAGGCGAGGAGGTTCGAATCCCCCCGCCGGCAACCTTGAAGATGGTCTTCTGTGGTTTCCCATCTTCCTTCCAGGCAAACGCCGGGGTTGGTCCCTAACTATAGGCCACAGCCGCTACCTTCCAACTCCTCGTCCTTACATTCCAACTTCCCTCCTTCCCTCCCCAACGGTACTTGTAGCTCACCCATTGGGTGTCCGTCTCGAAGCAACTACACAACTGGCGAGCCGAACATGTCCTCGGACACTCCCGGCACTAAAAGCCATACGCTAAAAAAAAGGGCTGCGACAACGTAGTCATGTAGCCCCGTGTACTTTGGGTGTATGTACAATCTGTCTGATAACCGGTGTTAATTGTGATGGCTGTATTAGTGTGTGTTATCTGTAATTCAAGTAAAGACTGCATACGATAATTTCAAGTAGTTCCTACTTTCGATAACGAATGCTGCCGTCCACGACACCTAGCTGTAAACTTGGCTACTATTAGATGCCATCGCAACGAACGTTGGAACTTCAGAGCATTAATCAAACCTAACCTACAAATTTTGCTTCACACAAGTTTAGGCACAACATGGGGAGCACATCCTAGTACTGTGAGAACCTCTTCTCTTGCGTTATGTTACTCCGCCGGAGAATACGCAAGCCCAGTATGGTACAAATCCAGTCATGCCAAAGTGATTGATGTTGCACTAAACGATACTTGTCGTATTTTTCCTGGGTGTCTTAAGCCCACTTCGCTGGGCAAGCTGTACACCCTTGCTGGTATCGCACCCCCTGACATCCGCCGAGAGGTAGCGGCGAAAAAAGAGAGAAAAAGGGCAGAAACTTCTGAAGCCCATCCTCTGTTTGGACATCGACCTGCAAAACCCCGACATAAGTCTAGGAAAAGTTTCCTCAGGACAACAGAAGCTCTTGTCGGGACTTCACAACAATCCCGAACCAATTTGTGGCGTGCAAGGTTCTACAGCCCTGGACAATGGTTTTCACCCTCTGAAAAACTACCAGCCGGTTTCACAGAGAAATGGAGTACATGGAGATCACTCAACAGACTTCCGTCGGGTGCCACATGATGCAAAAGCAACTTAATGAGATGGGGTTTCCATGTGGAGTCACCGTTTTGTGAATGTGGAACAACGCTGACGTCCTACCATCTGCTTCAGTGCAGTCAGTGCCCAGAAACATGTACACTAGAGGACCTGTTACATGCAACACCTAATGCCAAAGAGGTCGCCAACTTCTGGGCGGCTATAGTGTGAAAAATTTGAAATTCAAAATTTTGTATATAATATTATGTATTCATTGTACAAATTCAATTTCACACTGTGTTTCCGACACGAATGAATGAATGAATGATGAATGAATGAGTTAGTAGAAGGTTCTTTTACCTGCCTAAGGGACTTATTTTTCGGTGAAATAAAACTATTGATTCCGGTGTTAAAATTAACGCCATTTCGGTAGGTATTTCGTGAAATAAATTGTCATAATGATCCATGTTTCTTCTGAAATCTGGTATGGGGAAAATCTAACAAATTATGTGATTGCAGCGTCAAATACATAGAACCCCTCACTGTTGTATTCCTCCGCCCTCTAGAAAACTGTTGTGACTTTAGTTTTCGGCATTTTTATAGTTAAGGGGGCTGATACACCTGGAATGCATGCATTTCGTAAATTACTCTATATCTATGGAACCATAACAGGGATTTGAATTAAACTTAGTACACTTATAGTACAAATGCTGGGCTTTCATTTGATGTATAAAGTTTTAAAATTCAGTATGTACAAGTGTAATAAAATTAGCATATTAAAATATTAAAAAAATATTTTTTGAATGTTACAAAAAACATAATTTTTTGAAAACTATCAATGTGATTGGCATAAACAATTTTTTTCCTTAAAGACAACACTAAATTACCCAGGATAGACCTATATGAACTTAGTGGAAGAATAAGTTACCCTTTTATAGGTATTTCATTTGAATATTGAAAAAAATTAAGAATTTCAGATGGTGTTTTAGATGCACTGAGCATATTTCTCAAAGGAATTCAATAATTGACGTTCATCCTATATAACTTAGTTCCAACAAGGGGAATTCCAAATTTCATGCATTTTGGACCATTAGTTCTTGAGTTATTGTGTTTTTTGTGGAAAAAATTAAACTTTTGGGAAAATGGCTCTAAACATTGTATATACATTTCCACTTACACATAACACTCAGCTGACAGTTCAGTACATGCTTGGATTTAAATCGTAATATCTCGGTCAAAATTGGAAATTTCGCTATAAAACTTCAGATTTAGATAAAGAAATTGTTATTCTTTCATTCGAGATCAAAAACAAAAAATGAAAAAAATCATATATCCAGGTGTATCAGCCCCCTTAAATGCTGGATGTTTGCCGATAAAGTTTTATCGGTCGCGAACTCGTATTGCTGTAGCCTATCTACGACCACAACGCCATTTGATGTAATCGATAGCAGATCTCGAGTTTCATCGATAGCTTTAGAGATCGCGGAACTGAATTCACATACTTCCGGCTTTGTGGGCTCTTGTGTAGAGAATATGCAGCACTATCACTCAAATGAGAACGAAACCACGACGGTCAGTTCCTCAGAAGCATTTAAACGTTTATCGGAGAGCTTTTTCGACGATATTTAGCATTTTCGTACTAAATGGAGTATATTTCGTGATTATTTCTGCAATTCGCGCAATAAATCAGATTTCGTGATATTTCGCGAGTTCATTTCGCTAAAATACGGTACTTTCCGTCCCTAGAAGGTCATATATAGGAAAGACAGAAGGTAGGCCTATGAAAAACGTTCGCGCGTATCGCTATTACCACATGGTGGCCACTACTCCTGGAAAACGCCTGGATTTTTATTAGGTCTGGAAAACTCCTGGAAAATTCCTGAAAAAAGACGAAAAATTCGAAAACTCCTGGACAATAGCCACTGTTAATTAATTATAAAAATCTTTCCATTTTAAATCATACTCCCGCTGCAGTTTTGGGTGAGCACTCTATCGTTAACGAAAGAAATTTCCTCAGGCTGCCTGTTTCTGTGTGGGAGAACACGCGATAGTATTTTTGTAAAACATATTGAGTATAGACAACTTCACCGCAATAAAATTGCAGGCTGCATTCTTTTCTCTTTTTTTAAGCGGATATTTGAGTTACAAAGGCATTTTTAAAACAACAATTAAATCATTTGTGTGTAGGCTTGCGTATTTTTAAATCTGGAAAAATGAGAATTACTCCTGGAAAATTCCTGGAAAATCATTCACCGATTTGAGTGGCCGCCATGTACCATAAAATACGGCCCCTATACATACACGCCGGCTTTATTTCCCCTCCGAAGGAAGGCATGCTGAGGGATTTCTAACGCTCTTAAAAAATCCGACGACTTCGACCGGGTTTGAACCCGCGACCTTGGGCATAGAAGCTCAGCTACGCCACCGAAGCCGCCATATCTTGATTGTTTGGACACCAGTGTAGCAGTACAAAAAGTGTGAAATCAAGTTAAATTGGTCATTGTCTTATTGTGACCTAGTTGTCGCAAGGACTCGGAGCCAACGTCCCCTCAAGGTTGTTGACGTGTTTTGCATCACTGGTGTGTGGTTCGTAAACATATTGTAGGTACGGTCGTTACAAAGCACTTTCGGTATAACACAGAGATGTCAATCTGTTAATCACACACCTGGCGAGTCTTTATTTACCACGCGCACGGCTTTACCTATCGTATATTTAAAGCCGCCGATATCCACAAAATGTTTCGCCTTGCGGATATAGTTTGAATGTCTGTGCGGATAGCGGATAAGCTGCGGATAATGTTTGGAGTAAATTTGCGGATAGTTGATGGAATGCAATGTTGAACTTCTTTTAAAATAATTGAATTGGTCGGAGTTGAAAAGCATTAAGTAAAAAATTGCCATTTTTTAAAGAATTAGTGTTCTGAAGTATTGACCCAAGGGCCTTAGAACGGCATAGGAATTAAGTCAGCCGTCTGTTTAAGCGGGGACCTAAACCTTGAACAACCAAAAATCATGTATATTTCACTTTTTTTTTCCTCGGCAACAGAAAATACTAATGAATTGTAATTTGGTCTGCTAATTGCACTATGCTTTGCCAATTTGCCCGTGTATTTTCATGTCATATGGCGAATGCATTTCAGGAAATTGGGCATTCAAAATGGCGGCTGCATATTGTTCACTGTTCCATCATTTCCCTGATATATTACACAAATATCATTGTTTTTCAAACATTCTTTGTTCATTCTATCTATTAATGCAGTAACCTAGCTAGAGATTGACCTACAATCATTGGAATCCATAAAGAAAGAATATTTTTTTAAAAGCTTATACTAAAGTGGAACATTTTTTGCAAGTTTCTTCACTGAATATTAAAAACAAAAGAACCCAAGTAGGGCCTATGATATGCACAGCAACAGTTCTAGGTCATGTTGTTCTTCCCTACAAGATACACATGTTTAGAAAATTTCACTTCATTATCGTGAAAACTCGGACAGTTACTAAGGAAACGGATTTGAAATTCCATAGTTACGGAAAACGAGCAACAGTTACCAATGTGTAGGAAAACGTCTAAAACTCCCCTGCACGTTTCTGGTCATAACTTCAAAAGTATGATACATATCAAAGAAATTGTTGCAGTGATTTCAAGAGGAAGGATGTATAAACTTAGAAAAAAATAATTGAAAAATGACAACTTTTGATCCTTAAAGGTGTAGGTCCCCCCTTAAGCCAGAAACCACTGCTACGTGTAGTGTGATCAGAGGAGAAAAAGCTTGCCACGGTGGGTGAGTGGATATCGTGTCGGTCTACTAACCCCAAGATTGCAGGTTCGCTCCTGGCCGTGGTAAGTGATTTTTGAAAGGCGGCAAAAATACGATAAGCATGTCATACGATGTTGGCATGTTAAAGAACCCATTTGATTTCAGTAGGCCGAGTTCATAATGGCAAAATTAATCTCGGGAGTTTCCGCCAACACAAAGTTCCTCATTTCTCTACTAGAAAGCGCTATAGTGTTCAAGGGGCTTAGATATGTAACATCTAACATCCTTGACTTTCATAGTCAAGGAACAACGAAATTCGACATGCAAGCTACCCTCTGGGTGTCAAATAACAAAGCTTGCACCCGGCACCCGAGGCCATACGATATTAATTAATTAGAGGAGAAAAGCCTTAATCAATGACTTGCTGCCTTTCAGCGCCATATTCCGTACTCAATGTTGGCCGCACTGCAAGATTCCCGCGTGTTACAGTGGTATTGTAAATTACATTTATGTTCGACCCTCACTATTATGTGTTTGAAAACTGTATCATAATGATGGTCATTATAACACCGTTTTTCATTACGATACAGTTTCTCCAGCCAATCAGAGCTCGTTCATTGACCAATTAGGTAACGATAATTTCGCGCATGCGCTCAAAATCCAACATGTCGGACATAAACACAACATCGAACTATAATAAATTACCGACATGGAATACCCACCGTCCATATGTTCGCGTAAATAAACTGGCGAATATGAGACAAGAAATAGCACTGTACCTTAAAATCACCAACACTAATTTCTACACAGCGCATTGTCTTCAAATGACTGCGGTGACAATATTACTGAGGGACGGCTGATGTAAACATATGGCTGCATATGGCATTGCAAGCCCACAGAGCGCATGCGTCGGTCGTTCAAAGCTCTTGAAAGACAAAGATATAACACCCAACGCTCGCTCTGCGATCACAAAATTCCAGTAGCTGACTCTCAACAGATATTTATGAATATTTATGTTAAAACATATAATAAAGTTATAATTATCGTCGAACATAAACAGTCGTATGCAACTCGCCTATAATGGTAATTAAGACACTCGTATGGAAATTATAAAACTCGCATACGCTCGTTTTATAAAAAATACTCGTGTCTTAATTATAGCCATTATAGGCGAGTTGCATAATGTACTATTGTACAAGGTTTAGGGTGGTTTTTATGTAACAAATCCATTTTAAAATGAAATATCATGTGAAATATTCATGCAGGGTGGCTTTATGACGCACTATACTGACCACGGAGCTGAAAGGCATTAAGTCACGTTTGCAAAAATGATTAGAAAAATATGTTTATTAAATTAAAATTGATATTCCGCTAACACAAATATAACCTGAATAGTTGCTTCACAACATAGATGACTAATATAGTGTGTTTGTTAAGTTCTGTTCTATCAATGACGTTTTGTCTGTCTCCTGAAAAGTACTGAAAACTGGCTTCATACGTTTCAGCTTCGACCTATTGAATTTTAGGTTTTTGTTAAGATCTGCGTCTTTCGCGTTTTCTGCTATTTCCCTATTTGCTTGCGCTTGGATTGTATGAGAAAATAATACAGAAGTGAGAGAAGACAGTCATGAAAATAGCCTCAATTAGTGTTGACTTACACCAAAAACAATTCCTTTATACCTGCGCTTTCCTGCGTGGGCATATCCGATAGTAAGGCAAATGTGCAAAATAAGGCCCACTTAACGTTTAGAGATTTTTCGTATTTTTATTGTAAGATGAAAAATCTGAACATTGTCCAGGATTTAACTTGAAGGCAAGCAGTAATGAAAACATGGGTTGATAATTAGATTAGAATCACTGGAAAATACTTCAGTGATACAATATATGAAACTAGCGGATCCGTACGAGAACTCTTGCATAATGGGTTGTATGCGCCCCATGTGTACAGACTACCCGCCTGGCCCTATTGCTATGTGGGCTGGACGCGCCACAGTTCTGCCAGGGGCTATCGTCTTGTTTATTTGTTTAAAAGCCTTTTATAAACAAATAAATATATTTCCGGTGACTCTTCAATACATGCAGGATTTTTCCTGTACTATTCAGAAGATTTGGAAGATTTTGGTTCAAACCTCACCTTCTAACTGCTTCTAGTTTAGGAGCTTGAGTTTTGTGAAACATACAGCTTAGCGGACCCATCCGAGAAATCTCGCATGTTCATAAACAACACTTTCCCCAATAGGTTTATAATGAGAGACTTAAGGAGAAAGGTTGTTATGTTTTTATTTCAACCAAATGATTATAGAACACTATTTACGTTTCAGTTAGAATTGCAAGTTCTACGTTCCCTAACTTAAGAAGGCAATCACTGAAAATTGGATCATCATAACACTCACCAATTATTCGATATTTATGAAATTATACGATTTGATTAGCTACTTGTTACTTTGATTTACTGTTTCTGAAATCCATGTCAAATGATAAAGGAATGACCTCAGAATGTTAAAATGACATAAAACAGGCGTCACAGCGGCCAAAATGTGAAGTGGACAGCAATTGCGGAGCTTATTTTCCCACAGAAACAGTATCTGAAAATCACACACTTCGTACACTTTTGTAATGAAATTATAGATATTTATGAAATTAGGGTGCAATTCGTCACTGCTAATGTTTATTCTGTTTCATTCGAATGCTCATTTTTACGAACGGTCGCTTGTAAGCACCGCAGGAGGGTTCTATACTACTAAAATAATATATGATGATGATGATGATGTGAGTAATGGGCCTTGGTAGGAATACCCGTTCCAAATAAGGCCCACTACTTGTTCCAAATAAGGCTCATATGTAAAAGATAAAGAAAAGCACATTAAGCGGAAAATATCAATACAGAATATTCTTTGAAATTATATACACCATGTTAAATTTCAAAAGCATGAAGAAGGTTTATTAAAATACCTAGAAATAGTAACAAAAAGAGCTTCGGATGCCCTTTACTTCTCAACGCAAACATCGCGGAATCGTTCGCTTCAACATTTGTAGTTTCTAGTTTAGCCATTAAAGGCTAGTAGCTATCAGAAACACTAAGAATCTTGTATAATTTCGAATATTCTGCTAATAGAATAGACATATTTAGACATTTGAAAAAGAAAAACATTAAGGAAAAATATGACAGGTCACAAACATCCGGGTTCTAATAATAATAGGCCTATTAAGTTCGGATTGTATTCTAAAAACTAGCCGCAAATTTTCTCCTAACTTTATTCGCAGCTTATCCGCTATTCTTACAGCCATGCAAACTAGATCCACATGGCGAAAAATTTTACATCCGCGCAGGACTTTAAATATCATTGATGCGGTACCCAGTGGGTTACGTTGTGCTTGACGAGACATGTGTGTTCATGTGGACTGTGTACACGACACAACGGTACAACACTGGTCAAGAGTCACACACTACTTCCTCTTTAATTGGTTACGTCATGCACCCACGACTGTGGTCATTATACCCAGTTGTCATCGTAGCGGTCTGACTGACTCGCGAGTATAAATTCCAAGGTCCTGTTCATTCCCAAGCATACTGCGACATTCCCAGGCGGCTTTTGTTGTGGGCCAATAATCATCATCATCATATATATATATATATATATATATATACATTATTTCAGTAGTGTAGATCCCTCCCGCGGCGCTCACAAGCGACCAATCGTGACAAATGAGCATTCAAATGAAAGAGAATAGACATTAGCAGTGACGCATTGCACTCTAATTTCATAAATATCTATAATTTATTTAAAAAAATACTTTTAAGAAACTGTACGAAGTATGCGATTTGCAGATACTGTTTCTGCAGGAAGATACGCTCCATAATTGCTGTCCACTTCACATTTTGGCCGCTGTGACGACTGTTTCATGTCATTTTAACATTCTGAGGTCTTTCTTTTATCATTTTGCATGGATTTCAGAAACAGTAAATCAAAGGAATGAGTACTCGAATCGTATAATTAAAAATATCGAATAACTGGTGAATGTTATGATGATCCAATTTTCAGTGATTGCCGTCTTAAGTTAGGGAACGTAGAACTTGGATTCCTAACTGAAATGTAAATAGTGTTCTATAATCATGTGGTTGAAATAAAAACATAACAGCCTTTCTCCTTAAGTCACTCATTATAAACCGATTGGGGAAAGTGTGGTTTATGAACATCTCGCATGAGCCCGCTAGTCTTATCTTGTTTCCACTAATCAATTAATCGATTCTTTTGTTATCTTATTAATCTATTACTCCGTTAGTCGATATATCGATTGAATGGTCAGTTCATTAAATGGTTAATTGTTTTCGAGTAATTTTAAATTATTCGATTAATGTATAAGGTGCGTTCAAAAAGTAACGAGGTGTAGGTAAATTACAGAAACCAGTACCTGTATGTTAGAAGTATTGGCCCTGGCTGTTGAGGCACTTGTCCCACTGTGACACGAGGCGGTGACTAGCTGTCTCATAAAATTCCCTGGGCTACGATGTGAACCAGTTCCACACGTACAGCTGGACGTCGGCGTCCGAGGTGAATCGTTGGCCCCGCAGAGCCCTTTCCAGGGGACCAAACATGTCGTAATCACAGAGAGAGAGGTCTGTACTGTATGGAGGGTGGCCGAGAACCTCCCATTTGAATTTCTGCAGGAGTGCCGCGACTGTGTTGGCCGTATTAGGTCGTGCTTTGTCGTGGAGTGACCACGGCGGCTATGGCGTTCACTGACACTCGGCGGTCCTGGTTAATGAGTGCATCAACCAGCTGGACGTTGTCATCGGTAATGCAGGGGGGTGCCCCAGACTGGGCATCATCGGCTAACGATACCCGTCCTACCCTGAAGCGATTGTGCCACGCCTTGACCCTTGCAAGGGACATGCAGTGTTCGCCGTACACTTGTGACATTCGGCGATGAATGTCCGTTCCCCCTACTCCTTCCGCTGTCAGAAACCGAACAACACCTCTTTGCTCTTCGGTTGACGCCTCCATGTCACTGTTTGCAATGCGACTGGCAGCGTTGGACGATTGATGCATGTTGCTGATCGCTTTGTATCGTCACGTGACGTGCACGCGTGCCCTCTAGCGACGGGCTGTGACCTTCCACTCTCTGGTCGGAACCACACCTCGTTACACACGCCACGATTAGCCGATGTAGTCATCGGTTTGCGCATTACAGCCGCCGGCTCGTTACTTTTTGAACGCACCTTACATTATTAATCGACTAACCGATCATTGCTTATTAGAGCCCTGCGCTGATAAACACAGCACCCGCACGTTTGTTATCCGAATCTACTGACATTACAAAACCATTTTTAATCTCTACTTAAACTTAGTATAAAACAAAGTCCCCGACTCTTGGATGTCACGGGTAATCTCGAGAACCACTGGATGGATTTTTGATGCGGTTTTCACCATTCTGTAAAGCTCGAGGAAGATTTCTATAGAAAATAATTTATTTATGATCAAAGGAAGCCAAGCAGTAACGATTTCAGTGAAAAAGTCGAAAAGAAATCTGGCGTTCGTGCGCTTTTTAAGCTTACGATGGGCAAACCGTTAAAAATATCTATATACTATGAGTGTAAGAATTGTTCAGCATGAAAAGTTCTACAAAAAAAAGTCCGCAAGAGCATATCTCTATCTTCAATACATCGCCCACTATAGGTGTTTTTACGTTTTCATTTCTTCCAACAATCTTTATTCAATTACTGAGGCGACAGGTTACGAGCTAGCTAGGGGCGAGCCTATCACCCCAGATTCAGCCAGCAGCAAACTGTCGAGTCGTGTTGAAGACTTCAGAGAAGAGTGGTTGTGTTTGGAGTTTCCCTGGAAGTGCAACTCGGCTTTTCTTCATTTCACCAGTGAACTTTTCGTACCGCAAAATGCACAGTCAAGTTAAGATTCGACGGAAGGGGGGATTTGTGTTTCATCCACCTCGCCATTTTTAAATTACGTCTGACAAGAATTCGTTGCCCATGCATCTCCATGATAATATAATTAATAGTCCAGTCAGTGATTTTAACCCACCATGCCGAGACCTAAAACGGATATAGGTCGTAGTTCATTGACATAAACTAAGGGCTTATCACGTAATGCATTCATAACTGTTCCCGGGCAAAGTCGGGGCGGGTTGCTTGTATGGTCTATTAAAGCAACACATTTAGACATTCGAGGAGAAAGTCGTTCCCTTAGGCTATGTATGTCATGTGCTATGTTTAAAATGAATGTTATACAGCTAGAGTTGCAACCCTTTTTAGTTCGGAGTGTAAATTATGCTTAATGACATAATTTCAATAAGATTAGCTTAAATCATCCGCGTCCTAGTAATGAGCCAGTGCACGAAGTTCGGATTGTAGTCTATAAATAAAGCCCTGCGCGGATGCGGATATCCGCAACATTTTTCGCCATGCGGATAAGTTGCGGATAATGTTGAGAGTAAATTTGAGAATAGTTTTAAGAATACAATCCGAACTTGTTTAATATTATTAGGACCCGGATGTTTATGACATACCACATTTTTCCGTTATTCTTTTTTCATGGCAAATATAAGCTAATTTCATTCAAATGAGGTCATTAAGCATAATTAACATTCCGAACAGTAAAGGGTTGAAATTCTGGCTGTGTAACATTCATTTTAAACATGGCACATGACTTACAAAGCCTACGGGAACGACTTTTCCCTCAATTGTCTAAATGTGTTACTTTAGTAATTAATGCTTTATCTAATTTAAAACAAGTAGTTCCGTGAAGAACTATACAGCCTATTTTCATATATTCTGCTCATGTTAATTGCCTCTATCAACATACAAAATTTCAGTTTAATTGCTGTATCAGATTTGTAGATATTGAGAACCGTCTAAATATTTCAGATGGTCGCCAGGTTGGATTTTTATTTTTGTACTATTACATGAAGATTATTGTGTACGTGTGGTATTCAAACTTCAATCGCATGATTAGGACACAAGAAGTAAAAACGAGATTTTAAAATTACCCTCAGCAGCCATCTTGGGATTATGCAAACAATTGAAATAAATTAGATGCCAGTGGATCAACATTTGTATAAGCATTTAACGTGCAACGTTTCAAGGCAGTCGGATAGTTAATTCGCGAGAAACGTCCATTTGAATATTTATACATCGCGTCGCCGCCATGTTGTATTTGTGCTCAACAGATTACTGAAAGTCCTATAGGTGAACATATGTTGATAGTCTCTATGAACAAAAAAAAAAAAAAATCAGTTTGGTTGCTGTAAAAGATTCATAGATATTGAGAACCGTCTAAATATTTCGGAAGCTCGCCATTTAGGATTGTTATATGTACAGGCCATGGAGTTATGTACCATTCAAGGACAATTATTGCCTAGGTTCATTATTCAAACTTTCACTTCGATCGCATGATTACGACACAAGAAATAAAAACGTAATTTTAAAATTTCGCACAGCCGCCATCTTGAGGTAATGTAAACAATTGAATTAAATTAGATGGCAGTGCATTACAACCTGCAAAATCATTTACTGCACCACATTTCACTGCGCTCAGAGAGTTAAATCACGAGAAAAGTCTATTAAAATATTTCAAATTCACTTGGTCGCCAAGTTCGTTTTCTACTTTACAGGTTTATGAAATATACATAGAATATACATAGGTAAACTTGTATCAGTACCCTTTATCACCGTACGAAATTGCAGGGTGATATCTGCAATAGTTTCGGAGATATAGAATGTCAGTGAAATATTTCGCACAGCCGCCATTTTGAGGTTATGTTAACAATTGAACTAAATTAGACTCCCGTGCATTACAATGTGTATAAACATTTGCTGTACCAAGTTTCATTAAGTTTGGATAGTTAAATCGCGAGAAAAGTCTATTTAAAAGTCTCATCTTCGCTTGACCGCCATGTTGGTTTTGTAGTCACCAGGTTTTTGAAAGTCTCATAGGTGAACTTCTAGTAGTGCCCTTTATCACCGTGCACAATTTCAGGGCGATATCGTAATAGTTTCGGAGATATTGCATGCTAGTGAAATATTTCGCACAGCCGCCATGTTGGATTGGTGATACGTAACAAAATTTGAAGGGCACGGTCGAGGTCGCCGGGAATAGTGCTATGAACTTACCGAGTTTCATTGAAATCGCTCCAGCCGTTTAGATTTTATTAGGGGGGGACACACACACACCTCTCACACACACACACACGCACACACGCACACACACACACACGGACCAAAGGTGATCTCATAAGCCTATTTTTTCAAAATTGAAAATAGGCTAAAAATGTAGATTCGGATAACAAACGTGGGAATGCGGACAGAAGCCGTGCGGATTCAGGGCGGATGCGGATAACAGTCGTGCGGATGCGGGGCGGATGCGGATAACAGTCGTGCGGATGCAGAGCGGTTGCGGATAACAGTTGTGCGGATGCAGGGCGGATGTGGATAACAGTCGTGCGGATTCAGGGCGGATGCGGATAACAGTCGTGCGGATGCAGGGCGGATGCGGATAACAGCCGTGCGGATGCAGGGCGGATGCGGTTAACAGTCGTGCGGATGCAGGGCGGATGCGGATAACAGTCGTGCGGATGCAGGGCGGATGCGGATAACAGTTGTGTGGATGCAGGGCGGATGTGGATAACAGCCGTGCGGATGCAGGGCGGATGTGGATAACAGTCGTGCGGATGCAGGGCGGATGCGGATAACAGTCGTGTGGATGCAGGGCGGATGTGGATAACAGCCGTGCGGATGCAGGGTGGATGCGGATAACAGTCGTGCGGATGCAGGGCGGATGCGGATAACAGTCGTGCGGATGCAGGGCGGATGCGGATAACAGTTGTGTGGATGCAGGGCGGATGTGGATAACAGCCGTGCGGATGCAGAGCGGTTGCGGATAACAGTTGTGCGGATGCGGGCGGGTGCGGATAACAGTCGTGCGGATGCGGGGCGGTTGTGGATAACAGTCGTGCGGATGCGGGGCGGTTGCGGATAACAGTCGTGCGGATGCGGGGCGGTTGCGGATAACAGTTGTGCAGATGCAGGGCGGATGCAGAGCGGTTGCGGATAACAGTCGTGCGGATGTGGGGCGGATGCGGATAACAGTCGTGCGGATGCAGGGCGGATGCGGATAACAGTCGTGCGGATGCGGGGCGGTTGCGGATAACAGTTGTGCAGATGCAGGGCGGATTCAGAGCGGTTGTGGATAACAGTCGTGCGGATGTGGGGCGGATGCGGATAACAGTCGTGCGGATGCAGGGCGGATGCGGATAACTGTCGTGCGGATGCAGAGCGGTTGCGGATAACAGTTGTGCGGATGCAGGGCGGATGCGGATAACAGTTGTGCGGATGCAGGGCGGATGTGGATAACAGCCGTGCGGATGCAGGGCGGATGCGGATAACAGTCGTGCGGATGCAGGGCGGATGCGGATAACTGTCGTGCGGATGCAGAGCGGTTGCGGATAACAGTTGTGCGGATGCAGGGCGGATGCGGATAACAGTTGTGCGGATGCAGGGCGGATGTGGATAACAGCCGTGCGGATGCAGGGCGGATGCGGATAACAGTCGTGCGGATGCAGAGCGGTTGCGGATAACAGTTGTGCGGATGCGGGGCTGTTGCGGATAACAGTTGTGCGGATTCAGGGCGGATGCGGATAACAGTCGTGCGGATGCAGGGCGGATGCGGATAACAGTCGTGCGGATGCGGGGCTGTTGCGGATAACAGTTGTGCGGATTCAGGGCGGATGTGGATAACAGTTGTGCGGATGCAGGGCGGATGTGGATAACAGTCGTGCGGATGCAGGGCGGATGCGGATAACAGTTGTGCGGATGCAGAGCGGTTGCGGATAACAGTTGTGCGGATGCAGGGCGGATGCGGATAACAGTCGTGCGGATGCAGGGCGGATGTGGATAACAGTTGTGCGGATGCAGGGCGGATGTGGATAACAGCCGTGCGGATGCAGGGCGGATGCGGATAACAGTCGTGCGGATGCAGAGCGGTTGCGGATAACAGTTGTGCGGATGCGGGGCTGTTGCGGATAACAGCCGTGCGGATGCAGAGCGGTTGCGGATAACAGTCGTGCGGATGCAGGGCGGATGCGGATAACAGTTGTGCGGATGCAGAGCGGTTGCGGATAACAGTTGTGCGGATTCAGGGCGGATGCGGATAACAGTCGTGCGGATGCAGGGCGGATGTGGATAACAGTTGTGCGGATTCAGGGCGGATGTGGATAACAGTCGTGCGGATGCAGGGCGGATGCGGATAACAGTTGTGCGGATTCAGGGCGGATGCGGATAACAGTCGTGCGGATGCAGGGCGGATGTGGATAACAGTCGTGCGGATGCAGGGCGGATGTGGATAACAGTTGTGCGGATGCTGGGCGGATGTGGATAACAGTTGTGCGGATGCAGGGCGGATGTGGATAACAGTCGTGCGGATGCAGGGCGGATGCGGATAACAGTCGTGCGGATGCAGGGTGGATGCGGATAACAGTCGTGCGGATGCAGGGCGGATGCGGATAACAGCCGTGCGGATGCGGGGCGGATGCGGATAACAGTTGTGCGGATTCAGGGCGGATGTGGATAACAGTCATGCGGATGCAGGGCGGATGCGGATAACAGCCGTGCGGATGTGGGGCGGATGCGGATAACAGTCGTGCGGATTCAGAGCGGTTGCGGATAACAGCCTTGCGGATGCAGGGCGGATGCGGATAACAGCCGTGCGGATGCGGGGCGGATGCGGATAACAGTTGTGCGGATTCAGGGCGGATGTGGATAACAGTTGTGCGGATGCTGGGCGGATGTGGATAACAGTTGTGCGGATGCAGGGCGGATGTGGATAACAGTCGTGCGGATGCAGGGCGGATGCGGATAACAGTTGTGCGGATGCAGGGCGGATGTGGATAACAGTCATGCGGATGCGGGGCGGATGCGGATAACAGTCGTGCGGATGCGGGGCGGATGCGGATAACAGCCGTGCGGATGCAGAGCGGTTGCGGATGACAGTTGTGCGGATGCAGGGCGGATGCGGATAACAGTCGTGCGGATGCGGGGCGGATGCGGATAACAGTCGTGCGGATGCAGAGCGGTTGCGGATGACAGTTGTGCGGATGCAGGGCGGATGCGGATAACAGCCGTGCGGATGCAGGGCGGATGCGGATAACAGTCATGCGGATGCGGGGCGGATGCGGATAACAGTCGTGCGGATGCGGGGCGGATGCGGATAACAGTCGTGCGGATGCGGGGCGGATGCGGATAACAGCCGTGCGGATGCAGAGCGGTTGCGGATAACAGTCGTGCGGATGCAGGGCGGATGCGGATAACAGTCGTGCGGATGCGGGGCGGATGCGGATAACAGTCGTGCGGATGCGGGGCGGATGCGGATAACAGCCGTGCGGATGCAGAGCGGTTGCGGATAACAGCTGTGCGGATGCAGAGCGGTTGCGGATAACAGTCGTGCGGATGCAGAGCGGTTGCGGATAACAGCCGTGCGGATGCAGAGAGTTGCGGATAACAGTCGTGCGGATGCAGAGCGGTTGCGGATAACAGTTGTGCGGATGCAGGGCGGTTGTGGATAACAGTCATGCGGATGCGGGGCGGATGCGGATAACAGTCGTGCGGATGCGGGGCGGATGCGGATAACAGTCGTGCGGATGCAGAGCGGATGCGGATAACAGTCGTGCGGATGCAGAGCGGATGCGGATAACAGTCGTGCGGATGCGGGGCGGATGCGGATAACAGCCGTGCGGATGCAGAGCGGTTGCGGATAACAGTCGTGCGGATGCAGGGCGGATGCGGATAACAGTCGTGCGGATGCGGGGCGGTTGCGGATAACAGTTGTGCGGATGCAGGGCGGATGCGGATAACAGTCGTGCGGATGCAGGGCGGATGCGGATAACAGCCGTGCGGATTCAGGGCGGATGCGGATAACAGCCGTGCGGATGCAGGGCGGATGCGGATAACAGTTGTGCGGATGCGGGGCGGTTGTGGATAACAGTTGTGCGGATGCGGGGCGGTTGCGGATAACAGTTGTGCGGATGCAGGGCGGATGCGGATAACAGCCGTGCGGATTCAGGGCGGATGCGGATAACAGCCGTGCGGATGCAGGGCGGATGCGGATAACAGCCGTGCGGATGCAGGGTGGATGCGGATAACAGTCGTGCGGATGCAGGGCGGATGCGGATAACAGTCGTGCGGATGCAGAGCGGATGCGGATAACAGTCGTGCGGATGCAGAGCGGATGCGGATAACAGTCGTGCGGATGCAGGGCGGATGCGGATAACAGTCGTGCGGATGCAGGGCGGATGCGGATAACAGTCGTGCGGATGCAGGGCGGATGCGGATAACAGTCGTGCGGATGCAGGGCGGATGCGGATAACAGTCGTGCGGATGCAGGGCGGATGCGGATAACAGTCGTGCGGATGCAGGGCGGATGTGGATAACAGTCGTGCGCATGCAGAGCGGATGCGGATAACAGTCGTGCGGATGCAGGGCGGATGCGGATAACAGTCGTGCGGATGCAGGGCGGATGCGGATAACAGTCGTGCGGATGCAGGGCGGATGCGGATAACAGTCGTGCGGATGCAGAGCGGATGCGGATAACAGTTGTGCGGATGCAGGGCGGATGCGGATAACAGTCGTGCGGATAACGTTTTGTTTATCTGCACATGGCTCTATCTATGAACTATCCAAACATTATCCGCCTCTTATCCGCTATTTGCAGAGTTATGCAAACTATATCCGCATGGCGAAATATTTGGCGAATATTCGGGGGTTTCTTCGCGGATATTCGCATCCGCACAGGGCTATTAGCAGCTCTATAAAGCATGTTAGTAAGTGCACAACGAGATGATTCTCGTAAATCCTCGGAGGATGCTATAGTTGATTGTTCTACATTAGTCGGCCTTTATTATTCATGCAGTTAAGCTGCCCAACCATCTCTACCCCCCCCCCCCCCCCCCCTAGTAACTTTAATTGTTTGACATGTTTACGACACAAAGGAGTCACGTTCTGCGGGACCTTAAATTGACAATAAAATACACTGGAACGAACGTGGTGATTATCCATACAAATGTGCACACTACTGTCGACCGAAGTATTATGTGCACTCGAGTTTGAAGGTTGTTAGTGAAGTAACCAATAGGCCTACATTGAATTCAATAACATCATCATTTTTAGCCTATTTTCAATTTTGAAAAATTAGGCTTATGAGATCACCTTTTGTCCGTGTGTGTTTGCGCGTGTGTGTGTGTGTGTGTGTATGTGTCCCTAATGAATTCTAAACGGCTGGAGCTATTTCCCTGAAACTCGGTAAGTTCATAGCACTATTCAGGGTGACCCTGACCGTGCCCTTCAAATTTTGTTACGTCTCACCACTCCAGCATGGCGGCTGTGCGAAATATTACACCAGCATTCAATATCTCCGAAACTATTCCCGATATCACCCTGGAATTTTTTGCGGTGATAAAGGGAACTACTAGAAGTTCACCTATATGACTATTGAAAAACTGGAAACTACAAAACCAACATGGCGGCCAAGCGAAGTTGCGATGTTTTAATAGACGTTTCTCGCGATTCAACCAACCAAACGCAATAAAACTTGATACAGTATATGTTTATACACATTGTAATGCACCAACATCTAACTTCATTCAATTGTTTACATAACCACAAGATGGCGGCTGTGCGAAATATTTCACCGACATTCTATACCTCTGAAACTATCAGCGGTATCACCCTGAAATTTTGTACGGAGATAAAGGGAACTACTGGAAGTTCATCTATAAGATTTTCAACAACCGGTTAACTACAAAACGAACATGGCGGCCAAGCGAATTTGAAAATTTAAATAGACCTTTCTCCCTATTTAATGTTCCAAACGCAATGAAACTTGGTACAGGAAATGTTTACACACATTGTAATGCACTGGTATCTAATTTATTTCAATTGTTTATATAACCTCAAGTTGGCGGCTGTGCGAATTTTAAAATTAAGTTTTTATTTCTTGTGTCGTAATCATGCGATCGAAGTGAAACTTTGAATAATGAACCGACGCAATAATTTTCCTTTATTTGTTTATGACTCTATGGCCTATACATTTAACAATACAACATGGCGACCATCCGAAATATTTAGACGGCTCTGAATATCTACGAATCTATTATAGCAATCAAACTGAATACTTTTATGTTCATAGGGGCTATGAACATAAGTTCACCTATAGGACTTTCAATAAACTGTTGATCAGAAATCCAACATGGCGGCGACGCGAAATAGAAATATTAACATGGACGTTTATCGCAATTTAACCGTCCGAATGCAGTGAAACTTGGTACAGTAAATCCTTATACGAATGTTAATCCACTGGCATCTAATTTATTTCAATTGTTTCGATAACCACAAGATGGCAGCAGTGCGATATTTTAAAATCTCGTTGTTACTTCTTGTGTCCTAATCATGCGATTGAAGTTTGAATGCTACACGTACACAATAATCTTCATGTAACAATACATAACTCTAGGACCTACATATATAAAGTCCAACATGGCGACCATCCGAAATATTTAGTCGGTTCTCAATATCTACGAATCTATTACAGTTATCAAACTGAAATTTTGTATGTTGATAGTGGCAATTGACATAAGTTCGATATATGAAAATAGGCTGTATAGTTCTTCACGGAACTACTTGTTGTCGTTCTATTTTACGTTAGCTCATGTTGGTTTGGAATTTTTAATTTTTATATTAATATTTTTATCGCAGTTGGAACACACAAAGTGCCCATTTTTAAGCGTGTTTTAACCATGCGTCACACTTAAGAATTATTACCACGAAAACCCGTCATCAGATCGAATCCAAATTTTAACACAATATGTATTGGAATGTTGTATAACAAGTTTATTAATTTTAAAATGTTGTGTGTCCAAGAAACAAATTTGTTATCATTTTTGTAAGGTAACTTTTTCACGGCTCGGGGTGGTTGGAAAATGTAGTTCTTGGTCGCGTGTAATCCTTAAACATCAAAAGGTTATGCTGTGTGACTGTGAAATACGTAAATTAATTCACTTATTTTGTATCGGTTTGTATTTGTACGGGAAATTAAGGCATGGTTCTGCAGCTAGCCGATACGGAGAAAGCTGTACAGCGTTGCCGAGATGGAGCCCATCACTTCCGAGTCAGACATGGTCAACGAGAAGACTGGGACACAGCACACATTGATTAAGGACAACGTAATCTTACGAGGGAATGGTGCGAAGTCATACGTAGCCGTGCGTGTTAAATTGCTCACCACGACTGCTAAAAGGGGAGCTACAGCAAGTTCGGAGATTAGAGACACAAACACACTCCCTCCAGACAAATGCCATAATGTTTCCCAACCGAAGGCCACAGTCGCCTGCAACTCAATCCGAACCCGACTGAACTTCTTCTAAACCATTTGGGTTTTGTTTTGCGGTTACGGAACAAATCGAAGATTTGTTTGGTTAATCTATTATTATTATCATTACTACCAGCAGTAGTGCCTGGCTTCGCCCGGTGGATTTATTTGATTTATGGATGATAATGAATACTACTACAGAACTGGAACGCTCAAGGATAAGGATCGGAAAGCACCAACGCTTATTACAGCTGATAACCTCAGTATACTGCACCAACACCATCGCCCTTATACAGAGGCATACTATTGTCATGATGATAACTGTTTTAAGGGGCTTAAGAAATCTTCCTGCACTAATTACTCCACGTGACTGCAATTTATAAGCAGCTCGCAATTATGCACCAGAACACTGGTAGGGGCGACGTGATGCAGCCCGCAATGCCAGGCAAAAATAGACTTGGATATTATTGAAGCTGATCGGGAGCGCTTGTTCTTCCGACTTACTGATCAAAAATCAATCTTTAAGGTTACCTGAGAGGTGTAGCCTAGTGCTACATAGCCTAAATTGTTCATCTTGAATCAGGCTATCATATACAAAAATACATTTTCGAATCCGTCTGGTAGTTCCCGAAATTAGCGCGTTTAAACACATAAACACACAAACTCTTCAGCTTTATTATACAGGGTGTTTCAGGAGGAATAGTAAATATTTTAGGAGGTGGTAGTATAGATGAATTGCAATAAAAACTAGTAACTTAGTTCCGTGAAGAACTATACAGCCTATTTTCATATATCCTACTCATTTTAACTGCCACTATCAACATACAAAATTTCAGTTTGATTGCTGTAATAGATTCGTAGATATTGAGAACTGACTAAATATTTCGGATGGTCGCCATGTTGGATTTTATATATGTTGGTCCTAGAGTTATGCACTGTTACATGAAGATTATTGTGTAAGTGTAGCGTTCAAACTTCAATCGCATGATTTGGACGCAAAAAGTAGCAAGGAGATTTTAAAATTTCGCACTGCTGCCATCTTGTGGTTATGGAAACAATTGAAATAAATTAGATGCCAGTGGATTAACATTCATATAAGGATTTACTGTACCAAGTTTCACTGCACTCGGATGGTTAAATTGCGAGAAACTTCCATGCGAATATTTATAATTCGCGTCGCCGCCATGTTGGATTTGTGATCACCAGGTTATTTAAAGTTCTATAGGTGAACTTAAGTTCATAGCCCCTATGAACATAAAAATTCAGTTTGATTGATATAATAGATTCGTAGATATTCAGAGCCGTCTAAGTATTTCGGATGGTCGCCATGTTGGATTGTTAAATGTATAGGCCATTGAGTCATAAACAAATAAAGGAAAATTATTGCGTAGGTTCATTATTGAAACTTTCACTTCGATCGCATGATTACGACACAAGAAATAAAAACTTAATTTTAAAATTCGCACAGCCGCCATCTTGAGATTATGTAAACAATTGAACTAAATTAGATACCAGTGCATTACAATGTGTATAAACATTTCCTGAACCAGATTTCATTGCGTTTGGAACATTAAATCGCGAGAAAGGACTATTTAAAATTTTCAAATTCGCTTGGCCGCCATGTTCGTGTTGTAGTTAACCGGTTTTCGAAAGTCTTATAGATGAACTTCCAGTAATGCCCTTTATCTCCATACAACATTTCAGGGTGATACCGATAATAGTTTCAGAGATATAGAATGCCGGTGAAATATTTCGCTCATCCGCCATCTTATGGTTATGTAAACAATTGAACCAAGTTAGATTTCGGTGCATTACAATGTGTATAAACATATACTGTACCAAGTGTTATTGCGTTTGGTTGGTTAAATCGCGAGAAACGTCTATTTAAAAGTCGCAAATTCGCGTGGCCGCCATGTTGGTTTTGTAGTTACAAGTTTTTCTAAAGTCACATAAGGTGAACTTGTAGTAGTTCCCTTTATCACCGCAATAAATTCCAGGGTGATATCGGGAATAGGTTCAGAGATATTGAATGCTGGTGAAATATTTCGCATAGCCGCCATGTTGGATTGGTGAGACGTAACAAAATTTGAAGGAGACAGTCGGGGTCGCCCGGAATAGTGCTATGAACCTACCGAGTTTCATTGAAATCGCTCCAGCCGTTTAGAAGTTATTAGGGGACACACACACACACCTCTCTCTCTCTCACACACACACACGCACACGCAGACACACGGACATAAGGTGATGTCATAAGCCTATTTTTTCAAAATTGAAAATAGGCTAAAAATCCATATAACATGTGTCCCATTTGTATTGCGTACCGAGATACAGACGTTGGTATGTATCCAGGGCAGTTGTCGTTTCGTGTGTTGGCACACCGGTTGCTATGGGCTCTCTTATTGGCCTCCAAGGTCCCCGGATCTTACTCCTTTGGATTTTAGCCTGTGGGGATGGTTGAAAGGTGATGTCTACAAGGAAAAAGTTAACACAAGAGCCGAGTTGGTCATTCGGATTATGCATAGTGCAGTCCTCATAAAATAACGCCAAGACACCCTCCGAAGAGCTACACGGGGTGTTATCAAGAGAAGTGCAGAATGCATTGAAGTTGATTATGGAATTTTTGAAAATCAACTTTGAACGTCCTCATTGGCCTTGGCTTTTTATTTGTTTGGATTAAATACTGCCAGCTGTATCTCGGTACGCAATTCAAATGGGACACTTGTTATATGGAATGTCTTATTGCAATTCATCTATACTACCACCTCCTAAAATATTTACTATTCCTCCTGAAATACCCTGTATTAGTATAGATTACTTTTACTATTACTTTTCACAACATTATGCCCAACTAAGGATCGCTATTGAACCTATTTAGAATCTCTTCATTCTCTCGCTATGGTTTTTCTTCCTTTCTGCTGTCCTTCTGGCTCTCATTCGGTGGTTTGCAGCAAAATGACGTTTGTTTCATCAACGATCTGAATCTAGGTTGATTGGTTGGTTCCTGTGTTTAGGGGCTGCGACAACGTGGTCATGTAGTCCCGTGTACTTTGGGTGTGTGTAGAATCCAGTGTTAATTGTGATGGCTGTATTAGTGTGTGTTATCTGTAATTCAAGTAAGGACTGTAGACCCTTCATTTTTCAAGTAGTTCCTACTTTTGCTATCAAATGCTACCGTCAACGACAACTAGTTGTGAACTTGGTTACTAGATGCCACCGCAGTCTGTTCCTGGCGACGAACGTTGGGACTTAAGAGCGTTAGTCAGATCTAACCTATAACTTAGCTTCACACAAGTGTAATTAGTGGAAAGTTCTTTTACATGCCATAAATCTATGACATAGGCCCGCCCGCTTTACTTCCCCTCCGAAGGAAGGCATTCTGAGGGATTTTTAACGTTCTTAAAAATCCGCGACTTTGAACCCGCGACCTTCGGCATAGAAGCTCAGCATGCTACCAACTACGCCACCGAAGACGCCGATCATCTGTTACGTTTAATTTTTTTGAAGGTGAATTTCAATTTCTATTGCTCAGTTATTCTTGGCTTTAAATGAGGAGGCATTATTAAATATCCTTTTAGTTAGTCTTTCATTGTCCATTCTTTGAATATGTTCATAAAATTTAATTCATTTTTTCTAATAGTGTCGGATATTTTCTTGGAATGTTGGTATAACTCGGCTCACTGGGCCAAAGATTTTCGTAAGGATTTTCCCATATTGTTTTTCTAAGTTTTTATTTAGTGATCTGCCTCTAATGATCAGGGTATTTGATGGGTATAATTACGGTGACTATATTTTTTACTGTCAAAATCGCGACAGCTTTGTTGGGGGGGGATTGTTGGAGGATAGAAAAAAATATAGTTTGACTCTAACATGTAGAGTTCGTTTAAGTTATGGCCTTTTACAAAATTCAATTTTAAGAACATCCACAAAATTCGATATATCAAAAATCCAATAAATGAATACAAAGCTTCTTCTTCTTCTTTCGAATTTGGCCAACTATGAACTTAGGCTTCTTGGCCTTCCTTCTATTTTCTTCCCAGAACCTCTTCATTCTTTCGCTCCTTATCGTTCTCTCCTTCTCGGAAATGATCCGCACGGGTCTCTTTGTAATTGGTTTCTCTTCAAATGATTTTAAACTGTCGACCTTTCTTCAAAACTCACTTCTATTGTGGATCAACTCTGGAGTAATTCCAACTTCTGCTGCATCCCTCTTGACCTCTTCTACCCACTTAGAGGTGGCCTTTAATCCCATGATGTATTTCAAGATCCTTTTGGTTAGTCGGTTCTTGTCCATAGAATTTCAGCCTTCTTTTTCGCATTGTGTCCGTGATCTTTTCAGAACACTTGTAGAGCTCCTTGTTTTTCCTCTTCTTCAAAGTTCTGAATACAAAGTTAATTTTAGTGTTTTTAATTTCTGTATGCAAGTTCCTTAAGGTTTTGTGAGAAAAGGAAGAAAACATTAGTAAGTTTATAGCCTAGTTTCTTACTTTACATCTTATGATTACAATAACAAAACAAAATTCTTACCGAGTCTTTACAAGCGCCTGATGTCTTTACGAATTAGGACAGGGGGGGGGGGCTGCTTGCGTGCGTGACTCCGTCTTAGGTTGAGGGGGGGGGGGAGGAGATCACTCCCTAAAATACACAGGTTGTTCGACTTCCAGTAAGACAGTTTTTATCATTTTAGTAATACCGTTCTTCAAGTTCGCTGCAGTACTCTACTTAATGGTGTGGGTGGCACGTTTTCTTTCCATTCCTCTCTGCCAGATCTTCATCAGACTTTTATCTGTCAGTGACAGTCGCTGCTGTGTGCGACACGACTACCACAGACCATCATTATTTATTTCACTCTGAACCAGTCCGCGAAGGAACATTTAAAGGCCACTTTACGATTAAATGATCTCATATTTAGCAAGATCTGTAATTCAGCGGCACTTTGGTTTGTCATGTTTGCATGTTAATCTTAAATTACGAGAACAGAGTAAGTTGTGTGGATGCTGCCTTTTGATTTTATTAAAACACTAGCACCCGACTCGGCTTCGCCCGGTATCTTTAACAGTTTACACAACGTAAGCTTAAAGGGCAGGTCCCAGACACATTTCAGAAAATCCGAGGTGAACAGCGAAACTCCAAACACATAGGGCCTATACTCTTCTCTGAGGTCTTAACTCGACATGACTCGGCAGTTTTGATGCTGACCGAAGTTCGTAAACTCGCTCCGAAGCTAGTAATTTAACTTTCCACTGAATGAAGATTGTTGGAATAAATGAAAACGTAAAAACACTTAAGTAGTGGGCGATGCATTAAAATCTGAGATATGCTCTCACGGACTTTTTGTAGTACTTTTCATGTTTAACAATTCTTACACTCACAGTATATAGATATTAAAAGGCTTTACTGAGCGTAAGCTTAAAAGGTGCATGGGCGGCAAGTTGTTTTTTTTTTCGACTCGATTCGCTGAAATCGTTGCTGCTCGGTTTCCTTTGGTCATAAATGAATGTTTTTCTTAAGAGACCGTCCTCGAAAAATCCTTTACAGAACGGAGAAAACCGCATCAAAATCCATCCAGCAGTTCTCGAGATTACCCGTTATATCCAAGAACCGGGGACTTAGTTTTATAATCACACGATTCACGGTCACGTAAAATTGCAATCTTCTTTCCTTCCTACTTTTTCAACGGCTCACAGTATCTCCTACCTTCTACAGTCTACACTAGGCCCTAAAGGAGGCAGGGTGTGTGTATGTAACCCTACCCTGGATAGTGCTACACCCTCTAGGGCTCACAGTATCTCCTGGCTTCTACAAAAGGCCCTAAAGGAGGCAGGGTGTGTGTGTAACCCCACCCTGGATAGTGCTACACCCTCTAGGGCTCACAGTATCTCCTGGCTTCTACACAAGGCTCTGAAGGAGGCAGGGTGTGTGTAACCCTACCCTGGATAGTGCTACACCCTCAAGGGCTCACAGTATCTCTTGGCTTATACACAAGGCCCTATAGTAGGCAGGGTGTGTGTTGCCCCACCCTGGATAGTGCTACACCCTCAAAGGCTCACAGTATCTCCTGCCTTCCACAAGGCCCTAAAGGAGGCAGGGTGTGTGTAGCCCCACCCTCAAGGGCTCACAGTATCTTCTGCCTTCTACACAAGGCCCTAAAGGAGGCAGGGTGTGTGTAGCCCCACCCTGGATAGTGCTACACCCTCAAGGGCTCACATTATCTCCTGGCTTCTACACAAGGCCCTAAAGGAGGCAGGGTGTGTTTAGCCACACCCTGGTAGTGCTACACCCTCAAGGACTCACAGTATCTCCTGCCTTCTACACAAGGCCCTAAAGGAGGCAGGGTGTATGTAGCCCCGCCCTGGATAGTGCTACACCCTCAAAGGCTCACAGTATCTCCTGACGTCTACACAAGGCCCTAAAGGAGGCAGGGTGTATGTAGCTCTGCCTTGGATAGTGCTACACCCTCAAGGGCTCACAGTATCTCCTGTCTTCTACACAAGGGCCTAAGGGAGGCAGGGTGTATGTAGCCATACCCTGGATAGTGCTACACCCTCAAAGGCTCATGGCTGGTGAGTTTGGGAGTTGGCAACTCTGAGGGATTCTTGAGCTGGGTTCGGTTTCTCCCCTATTTTCCATTGCCTTTCGGTCGGATCCTCTCCTCTTTCCCTTTCCTAGCCACCTTTCATGGCTCTACTTCTCTCCAAACCCCACAATATTCATTCTTCGAGGGTTGAGGCATTTCATTTCCTTGTGTTTTTGTTTTTTCCTTCCTATTTTTTGTCCTTTCCTTCGTCTAAAATTAGTTAATTCAGTAGTTATCATCTTTCATTTTCACAGCATTATGCGCCGATACCTCGATGTTAGGCTATTTTAAACAAATATCACCATCATCATTTAATTTCAAGAAGTGGTCGGGAGAGTTTGAGTCTTACTGGGGCAGAGTGACATGGTACCTACACGTACACTTGCACTTTTACTGCGGTGAGTGTTCAAGGAGGGGAATGGCTGGCACGAGAGGAAACAAACACCGTTCACTAATTAGTTCCCAACGAGTGGGGCACGATACTGTTACAGACAGATTGTCGGCTTTCCGCTCCAGATAAGCTTCGACAGACACACACGAAGATTGTCATTAAAAGTGAGACCAAGGATAACGTGCCCGTGTCTCCATCTCGGTACTCACAACTTGTGGGACTTGGGATGGCGACCACGGAACCCCTGCTGAGTCCGGCTTTACTTCCACTTGTGCCGGGCTCCTCTCCGTCTTCTTCCCTATCCACCACTCTTGGTCAACTCTTGTTCGCTTCAGACTCCGACGGTATTAAGGTATCCGAGGCCTAAAGAGTCTCTTCCTTTCCCGCCTTCATTGGCTCTTCTCTCATCTTTCCCTATCCCTCATTCTTCGAGGGATCAGCCTTCTTTTTCTTTTCATTATATTTTCTTTTTCTCCTTAAGATTCTTGCACTGTTTTGTGAATTGGCTCCCCGTGTATCTACTGTAAATTACATTTTGTAAGTTCTTTTTCCAAATTTCCTTTCGTGAGTATTTTCGATCTAAACTCCATTTTGTAAGTATTTTCAATCTAAATGGCTTTTTGGAACTCGGGCTATATTGTGCATATTTTGAATCTATATTACATTTTGTAAGTATTTTCAATTTCAATTGCATTTTGTAAGTATTTTGAATTTCAATTGCATTTTGTGAATATTTTGAATCTGATATGGCATTTTCAATCTTCATTGCATTGTGTATTTTCCATTTCAATTGCATTTTGTAAGTGTTTTGAATCTCAATTGCATTTTGTAAGTGTTTTGAATCTCAGTTGCATTTTGCAAGTGTTTTGAATCTCAATTGCATTTTGTACGTATTTTCAATCTAAATTGATTTTTGTACATATTTTCAATTTCAATTGCATTTTGTAAGTATTTTGAATTTCAATTGCATTTTCTAAGTATTTTGAACCTCAACTACATTTTGTGCGTATTTTTCAATCTAAATTGCTTTCGTGAGTATTTTCCATCTAAATTACCTTTTGCATTCCACTCTACATTTTGTGAGTCTATTTAATGTATGTTCCATTTTTGTAAGTATTTTCAATCTACTTTGGTTTGCGTTCTGGTTTCCTTTTCTTTGTCATTTTCGCTATCACTCAGACCATTAGGGGCCGATAACCTAGGTGTTAGGCCCCTTAAAACAAGACAATTATCATCATCATCATAATCCTTCTCGATACAGCATCTGGATAATTTATTGGACTCAGGATTAAAATTAGATCATCATATATAGCGAGAGCCTTCCCTATTGAACGGAACCTCGCGGGGACGTGTGACGGACGGAGAGTGCTTAGTAGGGAACGGATTTTTAGGTTCTTAAAATTGTCATTTTAGGATTTCAAAAACATAAAACAGGTTTTTTTTTTAATAGGTGGAATAGGTTTTTATATAGGCGGCTTCGGTGGCGTAGTTGGTAGCATGCTGAGCTTCTATGCCCAAGATCGCGGGTTCAAACCCGGCCGAAGTTGTCGGATTTTTAAGAGCGTTTAATCCTTCAGTATGCCATCCTTCGGAGGAAAAGTAAAGCCGGCAGGCCCATGTCATAGATTTATGGCATGTAAAAGAACCTACCACTACAATAAGTAGTGTGTAGTCAAATGTGTAGGTTATATTTCGTTAGAAACGCTCTATTAAATTCCAACGTTCGCCGCCAGGTGTCACTGGAATCTGGTAGCCAAAGTTAGACCTACTTGAAATTGTACTTGCTCATTCATCTTCATTTCATTTCATCCACACGCGACGGTACTTTTAGCTCACCCCATGGGTGTCTGCATAGAACCCTGCGGCGGACCCTCTCTTCTCTCCCCCTTTCCTATCTGCCTTTCATGGCTCTCATTCCTTCCAAGTCCCTCCGTCGACATTCTTTGAGGGTTGAAGACATTTCTTTTCCTGCTGTTTTTTATATACAGTACTAGCTGTACCCGGCATGTGTTGCGATGCCAATCAAAGAAAGTGTTGGCGTTGTAACTTTGTTTGTTGGAGTGCTTTTGGATTCCCAATATTTTTTCTTTTTACTTTAACCACCTCTAAACTATTGTAAAATTGATTTACTATCTCAAAAAACATCCTGGGAGCGTGCTCAACAACTCACCAAAGTTTCATCGCAATGAAATGAATGGCATATGAACGCATACGGGACTTTGTTGAAACGATTCGAGCGCCGTCACCCATTTGTTGAATATACTCGTACGCTACCTATTGTAAAATGGATTTACTAATTCGAAAACCTTCCCTGGCGTGTATACAACAACTCATCAAAGTTTCATCACAATCGAATGAATGGCATATGAACGCATATGGGATTTTTTATAAACGATTCGCGCGCCGTTACTCACTTGTTGAATCTACTTGTGCGCCACCCATTGATAAACGGATTTACTAATTCATACACCTTCGCAGGACTGTACTCAACTCACCAAAGTTTTATCACAATCGGATGAATGGTATAAAATGAACGCATACGGGACTTGGTTGAAACGATTCGCGCGTCGTCGCTCATTTGTTGAATCTATTCGTGCGCTACCTATTATAACATGGGTTTACTAAGCCAGAAACCTTGCCTGTAGTGTACACAACCTCTCACCCAAGTTTCATCGCTATCTGACGAATGGTATGTGAACTCATACAGGACTTTGTTGAAACACTTCGCCCGTCGTCGCTCATTTGTTGAATCTACTCGTGCGCTACCTATTGTTAAGTAGAATTACTAAGCCAGAAACATTCCCTGAAGAGTACACAACATCTCACCCAAGTTTCATCGCTATCAGACGAATAGTATATGAACGCATACGGGACTTTGTTGAAAAGCTTCGCGCGTCGTCGCTCATTTGTTGAATCTACTCGTGCGCTACCTGTTATAACATGGATTTACTAAGCCAGAAACCTTGCCTGTAGTGTACACAACCTCTCACCCAAGTTTCATCGCTATCGGACGAATAGTATGTGAACGCATACTGGACTTTCTTGAAACGCTTCGCCCGTCGTCGCTCATTTGTTGAATCTACTCGTGTGCTATCTATTCTTAAGTGGATTTACTCAGCCAGAAACCTTACCTGAAGTGTACAGAACACCTCACCCAAGTTTCATCGTAATGGGATGAATGGTATATGAACGCATGTGGGACTTTCTTGAAACAAACGCACACCATTTTGAAGCTACTCGCGCCATCTATTGTAAATTGGATTTACTATCCCTATACAAATTACGTTGAATAACTAACGGGATTTCCTGTTAAGAGCCTCATTTTCTATACCGGTAGTGGAGAGTGCTACTCGCATCCAGTCGGCCGTGTGTCGTCAAGAGCTACTGTTGCCTGGAAACGACTTGCCTTAGCTGTCATTTGCGTTACGTTTTATAGTGACTTGTATTCTCTTTGACTTTTTATGTCACGTCAGGGGGTAAAAAGTATCCTATGTCCGTCTCCTGGTTCTAAGCTACCGCCACACCAATTTTCAGCCAAATCGGTTCAGCCGTTCTTGAGTTATAAATAGTGTAACTAACACGACTTTCTTTTATAAATATATAGATTTCTTTTTTGCTGTTGTTGTTTTCCATTTGTTCTTCTTGTGTGTAAGTCGGCAGTTAGTTTTAGTTATACATCTCCATTCCATTTTCTTTCATTTTCACGATCACCCAAACCATTAGGAGCATGGTGGCCACTACTCCTGGAAAACCTGGAAATCCTGGAAAACTCCTGGATTTTTAGCCTACTTTTCACATTTTGCAAAAATGAGGAAAAAGTAGACATGAGATCGATCCGGGAAAATGTGTGTCTGTCTGTCTGTCTGTCTGTCCTTCTGTCTGTCTGTCTGTCTGTCTGTCTGGCTGTGTGTGTGTCCCCCCCCCCTATCAACTCCTAAACGGCTGCAGCAATCAAATCCAAATTTAGTATGAGTAATGATGTGCACCGGAATAGCTCACGTCCATATTTGAAAATTATGTCAGTGCTACCAACTGCTGAAAAAACGCACTAGAAATTTGAGCTCCATGTTGGATATCTTGCAAGGTATGCATGGGAGCTATTCCAAAATTGGCACACATGTAGATAATACTATTTCAGTTTAATTTCCAGGAGGCCAACCATGACAGTGTTGCCAAAATAATTTTAAGCCTTCTGATAGGTCCAATTTTTAAATACATGTAACTTCTATACTATCCGTTGGATTTCAACCAAATTTCGTATGTGCTATGTGTACCATAACAGGTATGACTATAAGTATTGTTAAGAGCAATCAGGGCTGCCAACTGTTAATAAATGCTGTCTATATTCGTTTTACCCTAATATCAATATATCAGAAAGTATGCAAGCCAACAGCTCTATACTTTGCACACGTATAGCACCTGACATTCTAGATTAATTTGGAGTAATTAATACAAGGAAGTGCTGCCAACATGATTCTATGCCTGCTGATATGTCCAATTTTAAAATACATGTAACTTCTATACTAACAAAGGGATTTCATCCAAAATTGGCACAACAAGATATCATAATAATTCAGATTATTTCTGACCAGCACACGCATGGTATTGTTGGCAACATGCTTTTACGCGTGCTGATAGATCCAGTGTCTAACTGCATGTAACGTCCATTGGACTTCAACCAAATTTTGTATTCTGTACCTTAAGAGATGGAACTAAGAATATATTCAGTCACCAGGGTTGCCAACTGTAGTGCTCTATTAGGCTACATTATACCAGGTATATTTTGAACTAATCAGATATTTCGATATTACCTTCTTAATTTCGTCATTATTCTAGATAGGTTCATATACTGTAGAATAATCATTGGCATGAAAAGTAGGCTGTATAGTTCTTCACGGAACTTCTTGTTATTAGGTCTGGAAAACTCCTGGAAAATGATGAAAAATTTGAAAACTCCTGAAAAATAGCCACTGTTAATTAATTATAAAAATCTTTCCATCTTAAATCATACTCCCGCTGCAGTTTTGGGTGAGCACTTTATCGTTAACGAAATAAATTTCCTGTTTCTGTGTGGGAGAACACGCGATAGTATTTTTGTAAAACATATTGAGTATAGACAACTTCACCGCAATAAAATTGCAGGCGGCATTCTTTTTTTTAAAGCGGATATTTCAGTCACAAAAGCTTTTTTTAAAACAACAATTAAATCATTTGTGTGTAGGCTTGCGTATCAATAACGCAATCACCACTACTTTTTGTCAACATCTGTATAAGTAAACCAAACACAACTGCTTTATTTTCGTCTTGAAGTAGGTAACCGATAAAGCCCCCCCCCTCCCCCCCGGACACGCGCTTATTTCTGGAAAAATGAGAATTACTCCTGGGAAATTCCTGGAAAACTCCTGGAAAATCATTGACCGATTTGAGTGGCCACCATGTAGGAGCCGATGACCTAGATGTTAGGCCCCTTGAAACAACAATAATTATCATCATCATCATCATCATTATCATAAAAAAAATATAATACCTAAATCTAAATTTTATGGTTGCAGATTTCTTTCTCTGGGAGAGATATTTCCTATATTATTATTATTATTATTATTATTATTATTATTATTATTATTATTATTATTATTATGCTTGCCACGGTGGGTGAGTGGTTATAGTGTCGGACTACCAACCCCCAAGATTGCAGGTTCGCAGAAGGCGACAAAAATCACGATACTCATGTCATACGTTGTTGGCATGTTAAAGAACCCATTTGAATTCAGTAGGCCGTGTTCAATGGCAAAATTAATCTCGGGATTTTCCGCCAACACAAAGTTCCTCCATTCTCTACTTGAAAGCGCTGTAGTGTCAAGGAGTTTAGATATCTAACCTCCTTGACTTTCATAGCGTTCAAATGGACGACGAAATTCGACATGCAAGCTACCCTCTGGGTGTCAATTAACAAAGCTTGCACCAGGCACCCGAGGCCATACGATATTATATATTATATTATTTACTATTATTATTATTATTATTATTATTATTATTATTATTATTATACGCCTGGATACCTGGGTCGAAAGAGTCCATGGTGAGGGCAATTATTACCTCACACAACTTCTAACAGGACACGGATATTTCCGGAAATTCCTGCATAGAGTAGGCGGAGCGAGTGGTGCAACATGCATATATTGTGACAACGTCGATGATGTACTTCACACCTTCTTCGTGTGTGGCCATTGGATGATAAAGAGAGAATGTTTGGAAACCGAATTGGGAGAACTGACACCAGATAATATTATTTCTGTGATGTTACGGAACCAGCAATCATGGGATCAGGTAGCAGTGTATGTGGAAGATGTCCTTCGCCAGAAAAAGCGGGATCTGGAAACGTACGAACGTCCTTAAGAAGAAATGAAGAAAGAAGAAGTCTGAAAGGCTAAGTAAGCACGACATCACCCTGAAGTAATGCGAGAGCGGTTCCGGGGTGATGAACGCATCGTGGGAAAAGGGTTGTGGTTTTTAGTGGGTAAGAATCCCACACTACTGTGGAGTGCGGACCTTTCACAAGTGTCTTTTGAAGATTTTCCACAGTCCCTCGAAAAATATGTATATTATTATTATTGTTGTTGTTTGAGTCTTCAGTCTTTTGACTGGTTTGATACAGCTCTCCATGCCTCCCTGTCCTGAGCTAATCGTTTCATCTCTACATAGCTACCACACCCTACCTCCGAGGCAATCTGTTTAACATATTCTAACCTTGGTCTACCCCTACAGTTCTTGTCCTCGACCCTTCCTTCCATAACTAAGCTTGCTATTCCTGGGTGTCTTAGTATGTGTCCTACCAACCTATCTCTTCTCTTCATTAGCAGTCGCCAGAAACATCTCTCCTCTCCCACTAGTCTTAATACCTCTTCGTTTGTAACCCTATCTACCCATCTGATCTTCATCATTCTCCTGTAACACCACATTTCAAATGCTTCAATTCTCCTCTTTTCTGCTGCACCAATAGTCCAAGTTTCACTTCCATAGAGCGCCACGCTCCAGACATAGGCTTTCAAAAATGACTTCCTAATACCTAAATCTATATTCGATGTCAGCAGATTCCTTTTTTGTAGAAATGCTTTTCTTGCCTGAGCCAACCTACTTTTTATATCCTCTTTGCTTCGTCCATCACTGGTTATTCTGCTTCCTAAGTAACAGAAGTCTCCTACTTCCTTCAGCTTTTCACCTGCCAATTTGATCTCCATAGGGGTTTCTGATTTATTTCGGCTGCATTCCAGTATTTTTGTTTTACATTTATTAATTTTCATCATGAATTCTTTCCATAAGACGGAGTCCATACCATTCAAAAACTCATTCAGATCCTCAGGCTTGTTGGCCAAGATGACAATGTCATCAGCAAATCTCAGAGTTGAAATTATTTCTCCTTGAATCTTCACTCCCACTTTAAATTTTTCTCTAATTTCCTTCATTGCTTGTTCAAAGTAAAGATTGAAAAGTATGGGTGATAAGTTGCAGCCTTGCCTTACACCTTTCTGAATACCAGCTTCTCTCTCATGTCCTTCAACTCGAATGACTGCTGACTGGTTTCTGTATAGATTGTATATCACCCTCCTATCCCTGTACTTTATTCCAATCGATTTCAAAATGTCAAACAATTTAGTCCAATCAACGTTATCAAAAGCCTTTTCTAAGTCTACAAAAGCCATGAACGTTCTCTTATCTTTCCTTATTCTACCTTCCAAAATCAGCCTAAGACTTATTCTATAAATCCAATTTCTTCTGAATGTACTCTAGGTGTACGTTATTCTGTACATGAAACATAGTAAATTTCGAGGCAGCGTTGTAGAAAGAAACCTCCATTCCTTTGTTCATATTTTTGAGTTTTAAGGAGGAGAAACTGGATGTCTCATATTTTCTCGTCACTGCGGAACTTGTCTCCTCTCTTCCTTTGTGCTGCATAATGGAGAAGAAAATAATATAAAAAAAGAAGGTCGGAGTGCGTGTGCGTTATAATTTACTCTCGTGCTGAATTTTAATCTCTTTTAGATCGTAAATCTTGTGAAAGTCCAGGCAGAAGATGAGATGAGGTGAGAAGTGAAAAGGGGAGGGCGATGCATGAATTTTGTGAGGTAGCTTCACTGGGATGGTATATATTTTACTACATCACACTGAGTGTAGCCTTTCCTCCTCGACACTGTTCGTACAGTACCGGTCAAAAGTTTAGAACCACATAAGGAAATCATGATATGTCACCTAAAACCTAAACTTGTGGCTCTATACCTCTGCGATCTTTTTACTGAGCTCTTACATCTGATAGAATTCAGTATATACGTCCTGATTTCGCTCAATTGGGCCAAGTATTGTAGAAGTTATGATTTTTGAACTGTTGGAAGGTCACACCAAGAAACCACCATTTTCAGTGGTATAATGTATTGTATTTTCCAACTGGTTGCAGGTATTGCCACCAATTTTTTGGTTTAACCTTAGCAATAGTTGGGGATCATTTTGGTACAAATATAAAAATTCTGAAAAAATGCAGGACCTCTCTTTTTTTTTGCAGGTTTATACTTTTTCAAGCCAGCGCTAAAATCGTCGATGTTCTGAAGAACACAAAATAATCTCACGGCGAAATCCCACAAGCCAGAAATCGACAAGCTTGATAAGAACAAAGGAAAATCGAGGTCCTGCATTTCTTCGGAATTTGTGTATTTGTACCAAAATGATCCCCACCTATTGCTAAGTCTAAAAAAAGAATATTGATGGCAATACCTGCAACCAATTGGTATATACAATACATTATACCACTGAAAATGGTGATTTGTTGGTGTGACCTTCCAACAGGTAAAAACTCATAACATCTACAATACTTGGCCCAATTGAACGAAATCGGAACGTAGGCCTATATATTCCATCAGATGTAAGAGCTCAGTTAGAAAATCGCAGAGCTTGAGTGCCACAAGTTTAGATTTTAGGTGACATATCATGATTTCCTTATGTGGTCCTATACTTTTGACCGGTACTGTACATTACGGCATATAAACTGACGAATGCCGCACTGAGGATGTTAACAAAAATACATATTAACCATACTGATTAAAGTTTAAGTTAAACAAAACTAATTGATTTAAGATAAAGGTTAAACAAAACCAAGTGAAAAGTGAAACAAAACTATGTGATTTTTGTTAGAAATTAAACTAGCTGATATGGATAAAAGGTGAACCAAAGTAACTGATTTTAGTTAAAAGTTAAAAGGTGAACAAAACTAACTGATTTATAGAATGACATGAAAATTACCATGATAGCTCATTGACGCGTTAATTATAAACTATAGTCAATATTTATTTTATTGAAACCATACCGGTTTCGGTCACATTGCGACCATCTTCAGCTGGTATATGATGAGTAGTGCTATATCTAAAGTTCACATACCGTAGTAAAATATTCCACAAAAAAAAAACAGATCTGTTACAATAGATATTGTAAATTAAGCATAAAAATACAGTATTTTGTCTTGAAAAACAGCTTAGAAATGAGGAATCTAAAAAGAAGAAATTAAACTGAGAAACAAAAACTTGAGAACAGAACAGAAACGATATAAAAATGTATAACACTTACGTGTATGTGAAAATATGTAGCCTACTGCTTATTGAAACAGTTAGGTTATACAAATTATTGATGAGTATTAGCTAGGTCTGTGCAGAGAGAAAAAATAAACAATAGTCTTTACTTACATAGTATAGAAAAACATTGGAATATGTGGCGAAGTTATGTTGAAAATGTATCTGTTTTGTAGTTGCCTGAGAAACTAAATATCGTGGTCGAAATGGATTGCCTAGACGGAAAGGATAATACGGACAGATATGAACAGAGCCTTGCCTGGATACTAGTATCTAGAAACCCCCTATAGAGAGCATGTAAAGAATGAAGCTTGTCGGGATTCCCGTTATAATGGTGGCGTTGCATGTTAAATGAAAATAATTGGGAGAAGTCTGCTTATGCTCAAGTTAGTTAGTTATTGTTGTTTTAAGGGACGGAACTACGAGGTCATCTGCCCCTCTTATGCTCAAGTAATATACGGTCGTATGAATGAAGAGAACTTGGAAATGATAATAAAACGTGTTACCTTCAGTAAAGAGATTATTTATCAGAATATAGCTGGAAGAATGATATGTGAATTTTAAGTACGGTATATATAAATTCACCATATGATTGCGTTGTATAATTTAAATGAAAACGTGGTTATTTTCTAAACATTTTAATAAAACGTAAAAAACCGGCTTATCTGTTCGAATGATTTCATTAACATTCTTGTTAGGGTATGCCTTTTGATATATAAAGATCTCTAGATATTCTAAAATGTTCATCATTGGTCCTTTTTGCAAGTTGTGTAGCAGTGCCATGTCATTTGAAAGATTTGTGAAACTGGGTCCGTTTTCTGACATATGAATGACCATTGCTGATTGTGTTTTATGTTTTCTTGTGTTTAAGTGCTCTTTAAAACGTGTGCTTAGATCACGGCCTGTTTGACCAATATACAAGGCTTCAGGTTAGTTTATAGACACCTGATTTGTGAAAAAATTCAGTTTTATTTAGTGTGTAGCAATTGAAAAGTAGTTTACTAAGATTATTGTCCGTTCTAAAAGTTATGCGTTGATTTTGTTTGCGAAAAATTTGCGCTAAAGGACAAATGCTAGGACCGATGAGGTAAAAGTATTGTACAAGGGTTGGAACTTAAGTAGTGGCAACTATTTATTATCAAGAGGTACAAAAGTGGTACATGTTAGCAACCTTTACAGTTCTTCAAGGTAGTCACCAGTGTGGTGTAGAACCCGTTGCCAGCGATGTGGAAGTCGTAGTATACCTTTCGCCGAGCCCGTTCTGTCGATGGTGTGCATGGAGCGGTCTACAGCCTGTCGAATCTCTGCAACAGTCCGGATGCGAGTGCCACGAAGTGGTTCCTTCATCTTAGGGATTAAATCGGAGTCACAAGGACTTAAGTCAGGGGAGTATGGTGGATGGTACAGTACTTCCCAGCCCCATCGACCGAACAAATCTGCCACAGCTCGCGCTGTATGCGCCCGAGCATTGTCGTGCAACATGATGGGTGGTTGCCGCAGAAAGTGTGGCCGCTTCTTTCGCAATGCTGGGCCCAGGTGGTGCTCCAAAAATGAACAGTAATACTGTGCATTGACGGTCTGCCGTGGAGGAACGTAATGCGAATGGCGGCATCATGGGTCACCCCGAAAGTCGAAAGTCCGTCAGACACCCAGTGCGGTGAGGGTGATGGTGATCCTCGTGTACGAAATGAAGGAACCACTTCGTGGCACTCGCATCTGGACTGTTGCAGAGATTCGACAGGCTGTAGACCGCTCCATGCACACCATCGATAGAACGGGTTCGGCGAAAGGTAAACTACGACTTCCACATCGCTGGCAAAGGGTTCTACACCACACTGGTGACTACTTTGAAGGACTGTAAAGGTTGCTAACATGTACCACTTTTGTACCTCTTGATAATAAATAGTTGCCACTACTTAAGTTCCAACCATCGTATTTTACAACTCCTTCATCAATTTTAGTTAAATTAGTTCTATTTTTGTTTTCAATGAAATAAATATTGATTTTAGGTGGAAATAGATAGTTTATAGGCCTAACAAAATATAAACAAAACTAAGTGATTTAAGCAAAAGTTCAACCAAACCAACTGATTTAAGTTAGAAGTTAAACAAACCTAAGGTAATTAATAAATACGCAATAGTATTAGTAGCGATCCACCAAAAGTCAATAGATAGAAGAGTACTAGAAGTTCTTTAATGTGAATCTAGTCGAAGAAAAACCTGCCGTCCGTGCGCCTTTTATCATTTTAAATAATCTTGTCGACTTCGTCGTTACGCTGGGGTCTGGCGTTACGTTACGGTGACGGAACGAAATGTACCCAGATGCACTGAGGTGTGTGACGTCATAGTACCGCTTGGTGCATGTGTTCCCCGACAATCTCTACATCGTTAGTATAAGACAAAAATCCCCGATTCTTGGATGTTACGGGTAATCTCGAGAACCACTGGATGGATTTTGATGCGGATGTCACCATTCTGTAAAGGATATCTCGAGGAAAGATTATGTAGAAAATAATTTATGTATGATGAAAGGGAGCCAAGCAGTAACGATTTCAGTGAAAAAGTCGAAAACAAACTTGGCGTCCGTGCGCTTCTTAAGCTTACGCTGGGCAAACCGTTAAATATATCAATATACTATGAGCGTAAGAATTGGTCAGCATGAAAAGTTCTACAAAAAAAAGTCCGCGAGAGCATATCTCTATCTTCAAAACATCGCCCACTATAAGTGTTTTTAGACTGGATGGAAGGGGCACGTCCCCGCGCGCTCTGGTGAGCGTGACGGCATCCCGCGTGCTTGACCTTGCTTTGCCCTTGGTTTGCACTCGCCGTTCGCGAGTAATTTGAAACAATGTAAAATATTATAAAGCAAGATAAGTATTATGCAGATAATTTTCTAACATGTCAAGAGTCTTTGGCTTCGAGCGAAGCCTTTCTAGCATTTTTCAGCATTTGTAGCATTTAAATGATACAAAGTCTAGTCTTTCAGACTGACTGTCACTTTTTTAACTTACGCTGGGAAAACCGTTAAAAATATCTAGGTACTATGAGTGTAAGAATTGTTCAGCATGAAAAGTTCTACAAGAAAGTCCCTGAAAACATCGCTATCCTTAGTACATCGCCCACTATAAGTGTTTTTATGTTCTCATTTCTTCCAACAATCTTCAGTGGAAAATTAAATCACTAGCTTCGGAGCGAGTTTACGAGCTAGTGAGCGAGCCTATCACCCCGGCGTCGCGCAGCATCAAACTAGTCGTGTCGAGTTAAGACTTCAGAGAAGAGTATATGTGTTGTTTCGCTGTTCACCTCTGCTTTTCTGAATTGCGTCTGGGACCTGACGTCCGTGCTCCTTTTAAGCTTGCGTTAAAGATACCGGGCGAAGCCGGGACGGGTTGCTAGTTAGCTACTAAAATTAACAAGTTACTTTAGACTAAACCTTTTTGTAACATGAATTGTGGTTCTATATAATAACGCCAAGAATCTGGACTTGTAATTTTTTTTTCCGAGCAATTGATCCTTCATGTTTTTGCTCGTCGTCTGAAACCATGATCCATCACTGTCACTATCATGTCTCCTAAGAATGTGACTTTGATTGTAATTATGAGTATTATCATTATGGCTATCTGGTGATTGTTCTGAGAGGCATTATAACGGAGTCTTGCGCCTGCAGGGTTCTGGGTTCGACTACCGGGTCAGGTGAACGGTCTTCACCGCTATACAACAATTGCCAGGTCACTCTAATTATCTTATTATCCAGTACGATATTTTTCTTTCTTTTTTTGTGGTAGTTATTCACAAGGAAGTTGTTGTTGTTGTTGTTGTTTGAGTCTTCAGTCTTTTGACTCTCTTGATGCAGCGCTCCCCGCCTCCCTGTCCTGAGCTGATCGTTTCATCTCTACATAGCTACCACACCCTATATCCGAGGCAATCTGTTTAACATATTCTAACCTTGGTCTACCTATACAGTTCTTGTCCTCGACCCTTCCTTCCATAACTAAGCTTGCTATTCCTGGGTGTCTTAATATGTGTCCTACCAACCTATCTCTTCTCTTCATTAGCAGTCGCCAGAAACATCTCTCCTCTCCCACTCGTCTTAATACCTCTTCGTTTGTAAATCTACACCACATTTCAAAAGCTTCAATTCTCCTCTTTTCTGCTGCACCAATAGTCCAAGTTTCACTTCCATAGAGCGCCACGCTCCAGACAAAGGCTTTCAAAAATGACTTCCTAATACCTAAATCTATATTCGATGTCAACAGATTCCTTTTTTGTAGAAATTCTTTCCTTGCCTGAGCCAACCTACTTTTTATATCCTCTTTACTTCGTCCATCACCGGTTATTTTGATTCCTAAGTATCGGAAGTCTCCTACTTCACAAAGAAGTTATGGAACGGTTTTATGATGGTATCTAACACTAGTGCTGTGTACTACTTCGAAGCATGATCGTTGGATGTGTAGGGGAAACGGTGGTAAAATAAACTAGGGCTGGTACTGTACTTTTAATCGATTAGTTTCTTATCGAATGATATTAATCGAAGCAAAAAATCGATTGCTACAAATATTGATTAGTCGGTTGGTCGAATAATTGATTGTTTTGTCGATTATTCTATGTACTTCGCCCCATTCACTACGCTCTCACAGAAGCAAATCCGACACTTAATTAATTAAAATATATTGTATCATATTAGTACATTATGCAATGAGCCTATAATGGCAATAATTAAGACACGAGTATGTTTATAAAACGAGTGTATGCGAGTTTTATAATTTCCATACGAGTGTCTTAATTACCATTATAGGCGAGTTGCATACGACTGTTTATGTTCGACGATAATTATAACTTTATTATATGTTTTAACATAAATATTAATAAATATCTGTAGGATTCAGGAGCCTCCGTGGCTTAGGCGGCAGCACGCCGGCCTCTCACCGCTGGGTCCGTGGTTCAAATCCCGGTCACTCCATGTGAGATCTGTGCTGGACAAAACGGAGGCAGACAGGTTTTTCGCCGGGTACTCCGGTTTTCCCTGTCACAATTTCATTCCAGCAACACTCTCCACTATCATTTCATTTCATCTGTCATTCATTTAATCATTGCCCCAGAGGAGTGCGTCAGGCCTCGGCAGCCGGCACAGTCATATCCTCGCCGCTAGTTGGGGGCTTCATTCATTCCATTCCTGACCCGGTCGGAGACTGGAAGCAGGCTGTGGATTTTCATTTTTCATCTGTAGGATTCAGTTAATTCAGTTAGTAAACAGGGCGCGTTGGCTTTGCTGACTGAACAGAGCGCATGCGTGTCCAGGGCACTCCGAAAGCAGAGACCATTCACTTTGCTTGCCAACACAGAATTATGTTGGATTTGAGGGCATGCGCGAAGGTATCCTTACCTAATTGGTCGAACAACTGTTTCTTGAGCTCTGATTTGTGGGAGAAACTGTTTCATAATGAAAAATAGTGTTATGACCATCATTATGATACTGTTTTCTGGCATATAATAGTCAGGGTCGAACATACATTTTTAAATAATATACTTTCTGTTCGACCCTGACTATTATATGTCAGAAAACTGTATCATAATGAGGCTCATTATAACACTATTTTTCATTATGAAACAGTTTCTCCGACCAATTAGATTAGGATAGCATCGCACCTGCGCTGAGTTCCACGACCTTCTAATTTAAATTTCACTGCGTGGCCTAGTGTCATAGTAGGGTAATCGAGGATGCTATGTTCAAATACAAGGCATTCTCTGCGTCTCAGTACATAAGACTGGCGAAATCTCGACAGATATTTATGAAGATTTATGTTGGAACATAAAATAGTTATGATAATCTATCGTCAAATATCAACAGTCGCATACGCTCGTTTTATAAACATACTCGTGTCTTAATTATTGCCATTATACGCTCATTGCATAATGTAGTATTGTTTGTGAAAACAGACTAAAACAGAAATGCTCCTGTCTTAAATTGCAAATATTGAACAAACAAAAAACGAAACAAAAAATCTGGTGTTCCATATCCTCTCCAGGGACCTGAATTAGGACCTTTGGCTTCGTCAAGGGATCACTAACCCAGCGTCCCGAGCCGGAGTTTGCGTGTGGTAGGGTGGCCAGTTCATTTTCACTCCTCGTCCCTACCATAGCATCCGACAGGTTCCCATTTCGCATCACGAGGCTGGGAGACCCCGTACCAGACCATACCAAGACTTTAAAATTCTTGGCAGAGCCGGGGATCGAACTCGGAACCTCGGGGGTGACAGGCAACAATGCTAGCCACTGCGTCACGAGGTGAACATTGAACAAGAATTCAAAATCTTTGCTGATTTTTTCTCGAATCCCTTCCCAATGTGATTGATGTTTGTCCTTCCCCTGTCACTGACTCTTATTTGGTTATTGTTAACATAAACAAGGAAGGATTTCTATACATCATTCCGAAAATAGCGTAACTCAACTTAAGCGATGACCTTTCATTTAAACCTTTTTTTTCTTAAGTCTTGTCTACTAATCAATAAAACGATTCTTTGGTTAGCCGATTAATGATTTCAAATTATTCAATTAACTCTCCGTTGGTCGCGTGGTGTCTTCCTGATTGCGGTCATTCTAGATTGCGTTCACCTCATTAGTAGTCCTGATTGCGGTCACTTTCATTTTAGGGAAGAGCTATAAACATCCCAGCGCCCAGATTGCGATCACTTTTTTGGGGAGACCGGTCCAGACCCTACGCACTTGCAGGACTACCCTACCTTGACCACACCATTAAGGGCAAGGTAGGGGGAAAGCTTCCTTCAAAAATACCATCTTATAATTTGAGTAGTTTTGACAGTGAACTTATTGATTTAGACTTATCAAAAGTCACAGATTTCATATCTGGGATGTTAATAAATCTAAAACTTCCAATATTTGATTTTGTGTGTAGGAGGGAGCGGGGACAAAAGTTGATTACAAAGGGTATTTAGAATCAAACGCAGAACAAATTACTTTTACGAGACGAATCTTTCGAGGTAATGGCAAGAATATTTTTCACCTTATACATTACCTATTATAAAAATAGATATCTCGCGCCTCAAATGGGAGAGAAGGGGCAGAAATTAAAAAGTATACCCTGTAAGTATAAAATTTCCCGGTACAACGATTTTGTTGAAAGTGAAGGTCATTGATTCCAATCCTGAAACGTTTCTATTCTTAAGACTGAAAATGTTATAATCATTGCGTTACGAGGAGCCGTCAGATTCGGACGGGACTTCATTTTTTTAAGCGAAGTTTTACGGGGTGTGCTCAGCTGAACACTGAACTGTATTCTTTGGTTAGGTAGTGAAATATCAGTTTCCCCTTGTTATCCACAAAACTTTACGGAAGGTATGAGTCAGTCGGGAAAAACCAAGGACCGGTCTCCCAAGGAAAGAGATCGCAATCTGGACGCTAGAATGTTTATAGTTCTCCCCTAAAATGAAAGTGATAGCAATCTAGACTGCTAATGAGGTGAATGCAGTCTGGAATGATCGCAATCAGGACACAACCGGTCGCGTGTATTACTATTGTAATCCTGCTTCCTTTGTTTTATATCTGTCAACATAACACACTACATTTCGTTATATATTACCCCCAGGAGCTCACAACTTGTGGGACGTGGGTTGGCGACCACGGGGCCCCAGCTGAGTCCGGCACTGCTTCCACTTCCTTGTGCCGCCTCCTCTCCGTCTTCTTTCCTTGTCGACCTCACTTGGTCAACTCTTGTTCTCTTCCGACCCCGACGGTATTAGGGTATCCGGGGCCTATGGAGTCTCTTCCTTTCCCGCCTTAATTGGCCCTTGTCTCATCTTTCCTCCTTCTGCGAGGGATCAGCCTTCTTTTTCTTTTCATGTTATCTCCTGCCTTCTGCCCAAGGCCCTCAAGGAGGCAGGGTGTATGTAGTCCCTCCACTTCTGGTGCACCCTGGATATTGCTACACCCTCAGGGGCTCACGGCTGGTGAGTTCGGGAGTTGGTGACCCCGGGGGGATTCCTGAGCTGAGTCCGGTTTTTCCCCTTTTATCCATTACCTCTGGGGTGACCCTGCCCTCTTTCACTTTCCTATCTGCCTTTCATGGCTCACCTTCCTTCAAAGTCCTTCAATCCGCATTCTTCGAGGGTTAAGGGGATTTCTTTTCCTCCTGTCCTTTATTTGCATTATTCTCCTTTTGTTTTCCATTTCTTCTTCTAGTATATAAGTTAGTAGTTAGTTTTAGTTATAGTTTACATTTCATCATCTTCACGATCACCCAAACCATTAGGGGCCGATAACCTAGATGTTAGGCCCCTTAAAACAACAATTATCATCATCATCATCATCATTTTGTTATATTGTTCAGTACCATTCCTAGAAGACTTCCTCACAACAATCAGGGTGAAATATTACATCAATGACCACTAGCGTGTCAGTGGCATACCAAAGGGTTAACTTCGATTACAATTGTAGTCCACTCAACTATTTACGGATTTATTTATTTATCGTATGGCTTTTAGTGCCGGGAGTGTCCGAGGACATGCTCGGCTCGCCAGAGGCTGTAGCTGCTTCAAGTGGACACCCATAGGGTGAGCTACAAGTTCCGTTCAATTTCATGTATTTTCACCTTTCGCTGCCAGATGTCACTGGTACCTAGTGGTGAAGGTCGAAACTTTGATAGAGCTTTCCATCGAAATCTAACCTGGAAATTTAGCTTCACACAAGTTTAGTCTCTGGAAGGGTCTTTTACGTGCCATAAATCTATGACATGGAACCGCCAGCTTTACTTCCCCTCCGAAGGAAGCCATACTGATAGATTTTAACGCTCTTAAAAAATCCGACAACTTCGGTTGGGTTTGAACCCGCTATCTTGGGCACAGCAGTTCGGCATGCTACCAAGTACGCCACCGAATTACAAATACAGGCACCAAATAACACCGGTTATTAGACAAATTCTACATACGCCCAAGGCAAAATGACCACGATGTCCAAGCCCTTGAAATGAATCAACAACAACATTTAAAAAAAAACTTAGGAAACTTCTTCAATGGACCAAACATATGACTGGAATAGCCATCACAATATTATTTTTGTGAACAGGTTGAGTGACCTCTGCGAGCACATTAGATGGTGATTGTCCTCAAAATGCCTGCCACCATAATCAAGTTGAAGGTGAAGCAAGCTCTTTTAATTTGTAAGAGTCTTATTACAAGAAGGAACCGGTTCCTCCATTATTGTTTATTTGTCAATGATGGAACATGTTATGTCGTGCCTTAATGAGACAGGCTAAGGGGATTATTCTCGGTTAAGCCGCGTAATTGCATTGCAGAGAACGTAACAGTAAATGGCTTCATTGCGTGGAGACTTCCTTGCAATTAGCTTGTTACAAAAGAAAAATGAAGGTGAAGTACTTGGCAGTTGGTTTCTTCCTTGATTCATCGTCTTTGAGTTTTGTTTGAGTTGACCTGTGCGTGAAAAAGTGCAATTTAATGCAGGCAAAAATATGATTGCAAAGTTTAATCATCAAACTCTGTGGCCGGCAGTTGCTATGATCATTATCATTTCACGGGGCACTCTTTGTGATGGTTGTTTAAATTGACGAAACATCTAGCTCATTTACCTCAAATTATAAAACATTATATATTTTCCCTCTTCTCTCTGACATACTCTAATTTGATTCTCCTCCCCAAGGGCTCACATTTAGTAGGACGTGGGTTGGCGACCTCGGGATCCCAGCTGAGTCCAGCATTGCTTCCACTTACTTGTGACGGACTCCTCTCAGTCTTCTTTCCTGTAGTGATGAAAAATACCCAGGCATTTATAAATCAGGGTAAATATCCAGGGTATATACTCCGGTAAATACCCAATTTGGGTAAATACCCGGGTATTTTAGATTTTTCATTAACATTCCTGTGTCGTGGTAAGTTGAACCTTAAAAAAGGGTACCGGTATGCAAACTATTCTACATTAACGTTTTAGAAATGTAACAACATTAAGTTAGATAGTTAATAAAATTTAAGTCAATTTATTTAATTATAATTGTGATTTAAAAATAGAATTACAATTGGGAATTAGATCACGTGATAAAATTCAATAGTTATAATCTGAAAAACTCAGTGTTAGAATTGAACTAGGCCTTTTTGTAAACTTTTTACTTTAGTTTCAGGAAAAAACTCACATAAAGACAAGGTTACAGTGCCAAAAAATATAAATACCCAAAAATACCCGGACGTCCATTTTCCTTCTTTTTAGTTTTGAAGGATCAATATTGTTCCTGATTTCAATTTAAAGCATCAAATACCTGTGTTTCAGTCCAACACTTCATCAACACATCACAAAGTGTTGTACAAAGCTTAAAAAAAAAAAAAACTCATTTTGGGTATTTAAATGGCCACTGGGTATATTCCCGGGTAAATACCCAATTTATATTTACCTTCCCATTGGGTATTTACCCGGCCCACATCACTACTTTCCTGTCGACCTCTCTTGGTCAACTTTCGTTCTCTTCCGACCCCAACGGTTTTAGAGTATCTGAGGCCTAGAGAGTCTCTTCCTTTCCCGCTTAATTGGCACTTCTCTCATCTTTCCTGAGCCCTCATTCTCCGAGGGATCAACCTTCTTTTTCTTTTCAGTATATCTCCTGCCTTTAGCACAAGGCCCTCAAGGAGGCAGGGTGTGTGTAGCCCGACCGCTTATGGTGCACCCTGGATAGTGCTACACCCTCAAGGGCTCTCAGCTGGTGAGTTCGGGAGTTGGCACCAACGAGGGATTCCTCAGCTGGGTCCGATTTGATACCCCTTTTTCCATTGCCTTCGGGGCGGGCCCTCTCCTCTTTCCCCTTTCCTATCTGCCGTTCATGGCCCTCCTTCTTTATAAGTCCCTCAATCCTCATTCTTCGAGTGTTGTGGGCATTTATTTACCTTCGTTTCTTCGTTTATTTTATTTTATTTTCCTTCCTTCTAGTTTGTAAGCTGTAGTTAGTTTTAATTTATTATAGGTTCATTTTCATTGGGGGGCGATAACCTAGATGTTAGGCCTCTTAAAATATTAATTATCATCACCATCATCTAATTTGATTCTCATTTCAACTTTTTTCTTCTTTATAGATCACTGATACTTTACACATCAAGCTGTTTTTATTTTATTTTTCAAGAGATATAATATCTTTCACCTTTAATCAAAATTTGAAACAGATCTGGTTGTATAGTCTTTTAATGTATTTTTAGCTTTTCAGATAAGTTTTTTTTTTTAATATTTTTTAAAAACTACCTTTGTTAGGAACATTTTTAGCCTACTTTCGATTTTTGCAAAAAATGAAAGTAGACTTATGAGATCACTACAGGGCGAAAAAAAGTGTGTCTGTCTGTGTGCGTGTATGTGTGTGAGTTTGTGTGTGTGTGTGTGTGTGTGTGTGTACTCTGAATGTCTGTCCCCCCCTATCAATTCGAACACGGTGAGCGCAAATTGAACGAAATTTGGTACAAAGGTAGCACTAGCAAAGGACACCTCAGTGTCATGTTTTATATCGCCGCCATCTTGACGGAAACGAAATGGCGGCCACACAAATGTTCAAAGCTTAAATCAAATTACGACTAACCTAATCATCCGATCTCTACCAAATTTTGCAACAAGATACCTTTATGGGGGCAGATTCCTTTGACCAAACTAATAGGTCATCAGCCTAATAGTTTGCGGATGGCGGCCATCTTTGTGTGAAAATCGATTGCCCCTATTAATTCGAACACGGTGAAACCGAATGGAACGAAATTTGGTACAGAGGTAGTACTAGCAAAGGGCACCCCAGTGTCATGTTTTATATCGCCGCCATCTTGACGGAAACGTAATGGAGGCCACACAAATGTTCAAAGCTTAAATCAAATTACGACTAACCTAATCATCCGATCTCTACCAAATTTTGCAACAACATACCATTATGAAGGGAGCATCCTTTGACAAATCTAATAGGTCATTAGCCTAATAGTTTGCGGATGGCGGCCATCTTTGTGTCAAAATCGATTACCCCTATTAATTCGAACACGGTGAAACCGAATGGAATGAAATTTGGTACAGAGGTAGCACTAGCAAAGGGCACCTCAGTGTCATGTTTTATATCACCGCCATCTTGACGGAAACGTAATGGCGGCCACACAAATGTTCAAAGCTTAAATCAAATTACGACTAACCTAATCATCCGATCTCTACCAAATTTTGCAACAACATACTTTTATGGAGGAAGCATCCTTTGACAAATCTAATAGGTCATTAGCCTAATAGTTTGCGGATGGTGGCCATCTTTGTGTCAAAATCGATTACCCCTATTAATTCAAACACGGTGAAACCGAATGGAATGAAATTTGGTACAGAGGTAGCACTAGCACGGGCACCTCAGTGTCATGTTTTATATCGCCGCCATCTTGACGGAAAAAATGGCGGCTACACAAATATTCAAAGCTTAAATCAAATTACGATTAACCTAATCATCCGATCTCTACCAAATTTTGCATCAACATACCATTATGGAGGGAGCATCCTTTGACCAAACTAATTGGTCATTAGCCTAATATTTTGCGGATGGCGGCCATCTTTGTGTGAAAATCGATTCCCCCTATGAATTCGAACACGGTGAAATCGAATGGAACGAAATTTGGTACAGAGGTAGCACTAGAAAAGGCCACCTCAGTGTCATGTTTTATATCACCGCCATCTTGACGGAAACGTAATCGCGGCCACCCAAATGTTAAAGGCTAAAATGTAATTACGACCAACCTAATAATCTAGTCTCTACCAAATTTTGCAACAACAAATCTTTATGTGAGAAGCTTATTCTGACCAAACTGCTAGATCATCAGCCCAATAGTTTGCAGATGGTGGCCAAGTATGTGTGCAAATCGATTCCCCTATCAATTCAAACACGGTGAAACCGAATTGAACGAAATTTGGTACAGAGGTAGCACTAGCAAAAGGCACCTCAGTGTCATGTTTTATATCGCCGCCATCTTGACGGAAACGGAATGACGGCCACCCAAATGTTAAAAGCTTAAATCAAATTTCGACCATCCTAATAATTTGATCTCTACCGGATTTTGCAACAACATGCATTTTTGTGGAAAGCATCTTATGACTGACTACAAGGTCATCAGCCCAATAGTTTGCAAATAGCGGCCATGTATGTGTGCAAATACATTCCCCGGATCAATTCAAACATGGTGAAACCGAATTGAATGAATTTTTTTACAGAGGTAGTGATCACTTTTGTGATACTTTCAATGTTTAGCTTGGCCCATTTGTCGGTCAAATTTTATTTATTGTTACCGAGATCCCCGAATGGTAATTATTTCTTTACAAATGTTAATTGCTTAAACCATATGCATAATTTTGTTATCAATCACTTATTCATAGATATTATAGTTCTCACCTCGAGTGTTACAGTCGCTCGCTACCTCAGGCGTCCTCACTCCCGACATACAGAGCTTCTACTGGTTGATCCACTGTCCGCTGAGTAGTGTCGACTGACGTCACCCTGACTTTCGTTCGACCAATGGCAGGTCTTTGTCTGGTCGGGCGATCTCCAAACTTCGAGAGAGTTCCATGGTCCCTATTTAAGACGCCGCTTGCTGGCGTTCTTCACCACTTCTGATCAACCGCCACTTCTGATCCACCACTTCTGATCAATCATCACTTTGGATCACTTCAACCTGCTGCTCACCGCTACTGCATCTCATGACACCATCGCTGATATCTACGCTACCGAGCAGTTACGTCACAAGACCTGCACCATGACGTATTGCTCAAGATGGCAAGAATAATTGCCAGCCGCTGTACTCTTCACCTTCACCTTAGAGAGGATACTTGGAATCGTCTTTCGAAATATTGCTGGATCATCTCTTGGAAACTATAAATGTCATTCCTGCGCAAGAAAAGAAGAGAGAGTTGACATTTTATCGATGGTGCACATATCTCTAGGCCATGTACGCCTCCTTCCGAGAAAACCGTGAAGACTTGTAAACCAACATTTATGCTAGCTGGAACTTTTTAAGGAGCTGGTTCTTCAACCCTCTTCAAAGATAAGTTTAATTTTATGAAGAGTTTATATCATACCAGTTATTTTACACTCTTAATTATTTTTTATGGTTCTCTCTTTTTATAAAGTGCACTTTTTTGTTGCCTCACCCCCGGGAAACATATCTGTTGCACCCTGGATCCCTATACAAGTTTAATATTGTGGATTTTACATTAACAATTTTTGTTCATTGTGTTTCAACACTAATTCACATTGTACGTTTCAGCTTAAGGCGCATGTTCAGCAGAGGAGGAGAGAAACGTAAGCTAAGCCGGTTTCTTCCGCATCAGACTAAACCTTACTACCTAGCAAGCTGTCATCCTCTGACTTCCAGTACTCGAAGTCACAATATTGACGTAAGTAACAAACAACTTTTAATATGCCTAACCTTGATGAAAAACTCAGCAACGCCAGAGCCTCTTGTAAGGGCAAGCTCACACGGTTTCGTACTTTCTTAACGGAGCTCGAACCCCAAGAGCGTAATCTTGACATAATTTCGCAGAGGCTTAAGGATTATGAACAAGCCTTTGAGAAATATGATGAGATACAATGCAGTATAGAAACTCAGCATCCGGACCAGCAAAGTGATAGGTTGGAAGTTGAAAAATTATACTATCAGGGATTTGCTGAAGCTAAACAGCTTATTAGGGCTTTAACTTTAAAAGAAAAACAAGAAGATCAAACTTCTGCGGCATCTTCCACATCTTCTTCACGCATTATATTACCCAAATTAGAAATACCCAAATTCACTGGTAAAGACATAGAATGGGAACCATTTTTTGAATTATTCAATTCTTTAGTACATGAGAATCCTTCTATACCAGTAATACAAAAATTTCACTACTTGCGTCTGGCAGTTCAAGGCAACGCACTTAACCTGATTCAAGCACTTTCTTTGACCAGTGATAATTATGAAGTTGCTCTGAATCTTCTTAAGGATAGATATGGGAACATTCGTTTATCTATTCAACGCCATATACAAAGCTTATTCGAGTTACCTAACGTGCAAGCAGATAACAGTTTATCACTTCGTAAGTTGATTGACACTGCAGAGCTACACGTCAGAGCATTGTCCAATTTAAACCAACCTGTAAATCACTGGGATTTATTTCTAGTTCACCTCATTTCTGCAAGATTGGATGCAAATACATTAAAAGCCTGGGAAACAGAACTTTCCCAGAATTTGCAATGCACTTATGAGGCGATTATTAACTTTTTGAAGGCCAGAAGCCAAGTCTTTTCCGCCATAGCTAATCAAAAAACTAGTAGTTCAGATTCAAAAGCCTTCTCAAAACATAAGGTTAGCAGTTCTAATCAAAGAATTTTAAGATCACAGGCTCTTCCTGTTGATGCTCGGTCACCTAACCAAATGCAAACGTGCGGTCTGTGTCAGCAATCGCATACTTTATACAATTGTGATGAATTTAAATCTTTATCAGTAGATGAAAGACGAAAGCTCATTACGAACAAACAACATTGTTTCAACTGTTTGTCAGGAACGCATATGTTAAACAATTGCCGTTCACAACGTTTATGCTTTCATTGTAAGGCTAGACACCATTCACTTTTGCACAGGCATGAAAGATCACGGTTATCAGGACCAAGCAGTTCCAATACCAAGTCTAATTCGGAGACTTCTCAAAATAGTGCGCAGTCGTATGCTCAAAGTTCTACCTCGCTTGGCAAAGTCCAGGTTTTATTATCTACCGTGCAGGTTCTATTGAAAAATTCTCACGGAAAATGGGTATCTGTCAGGGGATTATTGGATAATGCCGCTACCAACAATTTTATTAATGAATCGTTAGTACAAAAGTTAGGCCTTCCAAAACATCCTACCTCAATAGAGGTTACAGGAATAAACTGCTCTAAATCGCAATCCTTAAGCTTTGCTAAAGTGGATCTGAAGGACTCTAATAATCTTGGTATGCAGTTGCAATTAGATTGTTTGATTATCAATTCTATAGGCAACAATATTCCCGGCACTTCTTATCCTATTCAAAGTTGGAATATCCCGAATTTTGTCCAGCTAGCTGACCCTTATTTCAACAGAGCTTCGCCCGTAGAGCTTCTTTTCAGCTCCAGCGTATTTTGGCAATGTCTTCATTCCAATAAAGTAAAAATTGCTCCTAATGTTTTCTTCCGCGAAACTGATTTTGGTTGGATTGCTACTGGCCAAATATACCGTAATCCTATTCAAACTGTATCGAATTGTTATTTTGTTGGTACCGATTTGAGCCAAGAGCTAACCAAGTTCTGGGATCTTGAGAATGTTCAGGCTACTTCTTCTTCTTCTTCTAACGAAATTTGTGAAAAGTTATATAAGGAAACCACTGTCCGTAATACTGAAGGCAGATTTATAGTAACTCTTCACGTATTCCCAATCCTCCCGCCATTACGGGCTCGCATTCCAGAGCACTTAGGGCACTATTTGCTATTGAAAATCGGTTCAAACAAGATGCTTCTGTCAAAACTCAGTATGCTTCCTTTATGGAGGAATACGAATCATCCAATCACATGGAGGTAATTTCTAAATCAGAAGAAATTGACCATCCTTTAAATGAAATAGTTTATCTAAATCATCACCCGGTATGGAAAAATTCCTTAACACAAGACAATATAAGAGTAGTTTTCAATGGCTCATCACCAGATTCCAATGGAATCTCTTTAAATGATACCTTGCAATGTGGTCCCGCGATTCAAACAGATCTCACCTCTGTTTTGCTTAATTTTCGAAGGTTTCCTATTGCTGTAATCTCAGATATTAAGCAGATGTACCGGCAGATTCTCGTAAATTCTGAGCAGCAAGATCTGCAAAGAATATTGTGGCGCGATGAGAGTTCCAATCCCATAAAGATATTTAGATTGAAGACTGTGACATATGGCCTGAAGCCTTCAGCCTTTCTTGCGATTCGGTCTCTCCACATGTTAGCCGAGCAAGATGGTCATCTGTATCATCCTTTGGCCTCTGAGTCATTAAAAACGGCATTTTATGTCGACGATTTCTTGTGCTCTTTCCCTAATATTTCTGAAGCGCTCCTTGTGTGCGAAGATTTGAAATCCCTACTCCTAGGAGGTGGTTTTCCGCTCCATAAATGGACTTCAAATTCCACTGAATTTATATCAAAATTTTCATCAGAGGTCCCAGTTGATGAATTTGTTGCCATTCCTACTGATGAAGCAGCCGTAAAAGCATTGGATGTTTTTTGGTGTCCTTCTTCTGATACCTTCTCTTATCAGGTACATCTGTCAGAATCTCCCCCTGTAACTAAGAGACAAGTTCTGTCAGAAATCGCAAAGATCTTTGATCCTTTGCAATATATTGCTCCTATAGTTATTGTTGCAAAAATGTTCTTGCAAAAGCTTTGGTCATTAAAATCAGATTGGGATGAAAATCTCCCCCTTCCTCTTGTAGAAGAATGGTTAGAGTATCGCAGCAGTTTGCTGGATCTCTCCAAGGTTTCTATACCCCGCCCTTTAATTTCTAATCCCTTATACCAGCAGTATGACCTGCATGTATTTTCTGATAGTTCAGAACGGGCTTATGGCTGTTGTGCATACATAGTAGGACGTTCCTCAGCTACTTTCCCTGGATTTTCTAATTTAGTGTGCGCTAAATCAAAGGTTGCTCCACTTAAAACAGTATCATTGCCGAGATTAGAATTATGCTCTGCTTTAATGGCAACAGAATTAGCTACTAAACTAAATGTCAGTTTAAAGTTAAAATTTTCCCGCACATTTTTTGGAGCGATTCTTCTATTGTATTAGCTTGGATTTCCAAGCCTTCTTCTCATTGGAATACCTTTGTGGCAAATCGTGTTTCTAAGATTCATGAAGTCTCTCATTCTGAACAATGGAGACATGTTCCTAGCCGTGAAAACCCCGCGGATATAATATCACGTGGTTGCACGCCTAAAAAATTGATTTCTTCAGACCTGTACTGGAATGGTCCTCCTTGGCTAAGTCAGGAATCATCTTGCTGGCCTCGCTTAGCTAATCAATTTGCAGAAGAAATACCTGATGCCCGTAATGACCCTGTCACGTCGCATCTTACTTCTACTTCTACTAGCCTTTTTCATAGATACTCTTCATTTGATAAATTGATTCGTGTAGTGTCTTATATCTTCCGATGGAAATATTTAGTAATTGATCAACCATTGAAGCCTCAACCCTTTCTCTCCAGAGTCGAGTTAGAATTTGCTACTTGCAAGATTTTGTTACTTGTTCAGCAGGAAGTATTTGCTCCTGAAAAGCAAGCTCTTATAAGTGGTAAAGATTTACCCAAGTCTAGCAGGCTTTCACCACTCACTCCTTTTCTAGACCAGGACGGCATAATACGTGTGGGTGGAAGATTAGCTATGTCTAGTTGTGAGGATGGGAAAAAGCATCCCATCATCCTTCCTTCAAAGCATCCTATCACTACCCTTATAATAAAAAAGTTTCATTATAAACACCTTCATGCTGGCACTCGCACCTTGCTCTGTCTAATTCGTGAACTCTACTGGATCATCAATGGCGTTCATGAGGTTTCTTCTGTTGTCAAAAAGTGTATACCTTGCTTCAAGGTTAAACCAAGGCCCGCCACGCAGATTATGGGTAATTTACCTCCATTTCGTTCAGAACCTACTAAGCCCTTCGCTCTTACTGGGATCGATTACGCAGGTCCTTACGTATATCAGACCAATCCCTCTTCATCTAAGCGCAAAATCTTAGGTAAACTCTACATCTCGTTATTTGTATGTATGGTGACGGGAGCTATCCACCTTGAGTTGGTTACGAACGCTTCTGTATCCTACTTTTTGGCCGCCTTTTCTAGATTTGCTGCTAGAAGGGGTGTTCCATCTGAAGTTTTTTCAGATAATGCAAAAATTTTTGTAAGCGCTTCTGATCTCTGGAAAAAAGTGTTAAGCTCCCCTTCTGCTAAAGAAAAAATTTCCAACTTTTCCTATTCTAAAGGTTTCAAATGGCATTTCACCCCGCCTTATGCTCCCCATCATGGGGGCCGTTGGGAGTCCTGCATCAAACTTACTAAAAGACAGCTTAAGAAAACTCTTGGTCCTACCATACTTTCTTATGAGGAATTCAACTCTTTAATTATTCAAGTCGAAGGTATTGTAAATTCCAGACCTCTGACCCCTCTTTCAAACGATCCTAAGGATCTTTTACCTTTAACACCCAGTCACTTCCTGATTGGCTGTTTGCTTGCTGCTACTCCGCCTTTGCTGGTTCGACGCTGTGATCCTAACTTGCCTATCTTTTGGAGAGAAAAGTAGAATCTTTGCGATGTTCTTTTTGGCGCCGATGGAAGTTAGAATATCTCAGCTTGCTAAATAGGCGTGAGAAATGGCGGCTTCCTCAACCAGATGTACGAGTGGGGGACATGGTTCTTCTTCGGGACCCATCTCCGCCTCTCGTGTGGAACCTAGGTAGAGTTATTCACTGCCACTTTGGCCGTGATAAACGCGTCAGAGTTGTTGATGTTTTAACTAGTAAAGGTCGTTATACTAGACCCATCTCTGCTATTTCTGTTTTGCCTTTCGAGTCTTAGTTTCTCCTCGTCTGTTATCCATGTTTTGCTTTGACTGATTCTTTTGTTTGTTTTCATTCGGAGTTCTCGGAGCATGATCACTTTTGTGATACTTTCAATGTTTAGCTTGGCCCATTTGTCGGACAAATTTTATTTATTGTTACCGAGATCCCCGAATGGTAATTATTTCTTTACAAATGTTAATTGCTTAAACCATATGCATAATTTTGTTATCAATCACTTATTCATAGATATTATAGTTCTCACCTCGAGTGTTACAGTCGCTCGCTACCTCAGGCGTCCTCACTCCCGACATACAGAGCTTCTACTGGTTGATCCACTGTCCGCTGAGTAGTGTCGACTGACGTCACCCTGACTTTCGTTCGACCAATGGCAGGTCTTTGTCTGGTCGGGCGATCTCCAAACTTCGAGAGAGTTCCATGGTCCCTATTTAAGACGCCGCTTGCTGGCGTTCTTCACCACTTCTGATCAACCGCCACTTCTGATCCACCACTTCTGATCAATCATCACTTTGGATCACTTCAACCTGCTGGTCACCGCTACTGCATCTCATGACACCATCGCTGATATCTACGCTACCGAGCAGTTACGTCACAAGATCTGCACCATGACGTATTGCTCAAGATGGCAAGAATAATTGCCAGCCGCTGTACTCTTCACCTTCACCTTAGAGAGGATACTTGGAATCGTCTTTCGAAATATTGCTGGATCATCTCTTGGAAACTATAAATGTCATTCCTGCGCAAGAAAAGAAGAGAGAGTTGACATTTTATCGATGGTGCACATATTTCTAGGCCATGTACGCCTCCTTCCGAGAAAACCGTGAAGACTTGTAAACCAACATTTATGCTAGCTGGAACTTTTTAAGGAGCTGGCTCTTCAACCCTCTTCAAAGATAAGTTTAATTTTATGAAGAGTTTATATCATACCAGTTATTTTACACTCTTAATTATTTTTTATGGTTCTCTCTTTTTATAAAGTGCATTTTTATATGTTAAGCTCAACTTTTCTCCAATCAAGCAAGCTTGTTTCATGGACCTTTTTTCAATCTGGGTTTCTGTCATCAGGCCCTCACACTTTGCTACATTTATAATTGTTCATTTCTGTGATAAGCACTTAAGTGCAATTGGTTTATTCATTATAAATGTATTATTAGGAATAAAAATTGTTAATGTATTGCTACCTACATTGGTTTTCTAGTCATTTATTTCATGCCCACTACCCCGCACCGCTTCAGTCTAATTTTCTTGACCACAGTAGTTATTTTGTCCAGGCTTTCGCCTGATGCGTTTCGTTCTCCCGTATGGGGAAGTTTTAGGGCAGAACTTATTCTTCTCCAGGTAGCACTAGCAAAGGGCACCTCATATTCATGTTTAATATCCCTATAGCACGTTGTATTTCAACAAGCTACTACAACCAACATTCAATTATACTCCTTGAAAAGGACAAAGAGTTATAACAATACCCATGCATTTAGGAGAAAGTAGGCTATATGTTCTTTACTGAACATCTTGTTTATTGTACGACTTCCAATTTGACTTGTTTTATCTACTAGCAGTAGATCCCGGCTTCGCCCGGTGGATTTATTTGTTTCATTGATGATAATGAATACTACTACAGAACTGGAGCGCTCAAGGATAAGAATCGGAGAGCACCAACACGTATTGCAGCTGATAACCTCAGTACACTGCACCAACACCATCGCCCTTATACAAAGGCTTAGATTGTCATGATAACTGTCTTAAGAGGCCTAAGAAATCGTTTTGCACTAATTACTCCCCGTGACAGCAATTTATAAGCAGCTCGCAATTCTGCACCAGAACACTGGTAGGGGTGACGTGATGCAGCCCGCATTGCCAGGCAACAATAGACTTAAGTATTATTGAAGCTGTTCGAGAGCGCTTGTTCTTCCGACTTACTGAACAAACACAAATCTTTAAGGCTATCTGGGCGGTGTAGCCTAATGCTACATAGCCTAAACTATTCCTCTTGGATCAGGCTATCATATAGAAAAAGAATTTTACCAATCCGACTGGTAGTTCCAGAGATTAGTGCGTTTAAACACACAAACAAACAAACAAACTCTTCAGCTTTATTATCTTTATATATATAATTCTTCGACACGTGTGTATGTGACTGAACTCCTCCTAAACGACTGGACCGATTTTGATGAAATTTGGTATGTATATTAGGGTGGGTCCCTGTATGGTTTAGATTCACAATCTGACCCCGTAGGTGGAATGAACACAATTTTAGGACCACAATTTACACACAATTTTAGAACCACAATATACAGTCAAAAACTGTCGTCATGGAAACCACTAGCCTTGGCCTTGGTGAAAGCTGATGTCTTTGGACGGTTTGTCTCTGCACGTTAGAGCCACCTGGTCGCAACCTGTGCAACTACCGCCATAACATACACTCTGCCCGTGGCGGAAAGTTGTGATTTATACCAAAGGTGGCAGTGATGTCGAATTCTACTGATTGTCTCTGCACGTTAGAGCGTTTCTAAGTCCCGTATGCGTTCATATACCATTCATCCGATTGCCATGAAACTTGGGTGATATGTTGAGTGAGCTCCAGGGAAGGTGTTTGGCTTAGTAAATCAATTTTACAATAGATAGCGCACGAATAGATTCAACAAATGAGCGACGACGCGCGAAGCGTTTCAAAAAGGTCCCGTATGCGTTCAAATACCATTCGTCCGATAGCGATGAAACTTGGATGAGATGCTGTGTACACTCCAGGGAAGGCTTCTGGCTTAGTAAATCAATTTCACATTAGGTAGCGCACGACTAGATTCAACAAATGAGTGACGACGCGCAAAGCGTTTCAACAAAATCCCGTATAAGTTTATATTCCATTCATAGATTGAGATAAAACTTTGATGAGTTGTTGTGTACACTTAAGTGAAGGCTTCTAACTTAGTAATCCATTTCACAGGAGGTTTCGCACGAGTAGATTCAACAAGTGAGCGACGACGCACGAAGCGTTTCAATAAGGTCCCGTATGCGTTCAAATACCATTCGTCCGATTACGATGAAACTTGGGTGAGATGTTGTGTACACCCTACGGAAGGTTTCTGGCTTAATAAATCCATTTTACAATAGGTAGCGCACGAGTAGATTCAACAAATGCGTGACGGCACGCGAATCATTTCAACAAACTACCGTATGCGTCCATATACCATTTATCCGATTGCGATGAAACATTGGTGAATTGTTGTTTACACTCCAGGAAATGTTTCTGTCTTAGTAAATCCAGTTTTTAATAAGTAGCGCACGAGTAGAGTTCAACAAATGAGCGACGGCGCGCGAATCGTTTCCACAATGTCCCGTTTGTCCGATTGCGATCAAACCTTGGTGAATCATTGAGTACACGCCAGAGAAGGTTTCAGGCTTAGTAAATCTATTTTGCAATAGGTAGCGCATGAGTAGATTCAACAAATGAGTGACGGCACGCGAATCGTTTAAAGAAAATCACTTATGCGTTCATATGTCATTCATCCGATTCCGATGAAACTTTGATGAGTTGTTGTGTACACGCCAGGGAAGTTGTTCAACTTGGTAAATCCATTTTACAATATTGGTAGCGCACGAGTAGATGTAACAAATGAGTGACGACGCGCGAAGCGTTCCAACAAAATCCTGTATGCGTTCATATACTATTCATCGATTGCGATGAAACTTTGATGAGTTGTTGTGTACACTTGCGTGAAGCTTTCTAACTTAGTAAATCCATTTCACAGTTGGTAGAGCACGAGTAGATTCAACAAATGAGTGACAGCGCACGAATCATTTAAACCAAATCCCGTATGCGTTAAATGCCATTTATCCGTTTGCGATGAAACTTTGGAGAGTTGTTGTGCACGCTCCAACGAATGTTTCTAAATTAGTTAATTCAATTCACGATAGTTTAGAGGCAGTTAACCGAAATTGAAAAAATATTGTGTATCCAAAAGCACTTCAAGAAACAAAGTTACAACACTTTTTTGATTGGCAGGACAACGTCTGCCGGGTCAGCTTGTATTAGTATAGATTTCTGCTGTGGAAGGTCACAATGTGGCCGAAAATGGTACAATATAATTAGAAGTACATTTTATTGACTTAAGGTATTAACGTTCATGATTTGTTAAACTTTGCCAATAATGAATTAGGGCACATATGGTTATATTCATGTCTTTACATACATTTAAAAAAAATCTTCCATTGATTTAGGGTATTCATCGACCCTTCATTAGTAATTTTCAAGAAACATTTTCGATTTTTTTTAAATTGTCTTATTCGAAAGTATGTCCTCTCTAGTTTCCAGAAATATATAGTTTATACTCGTTTTATTGTTGTTTAGCTCATTTTTATTCACATTAATGGTCGGTGTGCACTCTTTTAAGCAGCTGTCACTTTGACGAATAGGTGCAGCTGATAAAGCACACATTAATCTGGCTTTGAAACAGTCTATTCCAGAAGTAAAACAATGCAGGAGATACTCGCGGGTCGGGGAATGCAGAAGATTGACCTACAATCCAAAGAAAAGGCAGTTTTTAGGAGTAGATAAATAATACTCTTTACTCTTAATGTACAGTATACCTCAACCTTAAGTTACGTTTTCTTTCTTACTTCATTATTGCTCTTGACTTGGGCAGTTAAAATGTCCACTTAGAATGCAGATATTAGTTTCATTTAAAAACTAAAATATAGACAAATAATGCAGCTATGTTGTAAAGCAGAATTATGCTGTTAAATTGAAATTAGGGGTCGCACCCCCCACAATTAATTATTATTTTTCAATCAAAATAACGTAAATTGTAAAACAAAGCTAATATATTTGCCTCAATCAATGATACATAAACGATTCTGCTATACAACATTCTGAAGATACAGCAGATCAATTTGCGACAACAATGACTCAATGAAGTTGAAATGGAGCGAAGATATCGAGTCCTAAATATGCACGTTATTTTTGTAATTTAACTTTGAATAAGTTCTCCCAATTTGTATTTGTGTTTCTTTATTTTTTTGGCAAAAATACGGCTGAACACGGTGTTAAAATCAGTATCATGCATTTTTACTCACCATGCTTACAGTAGATGCTGAAAATGTTCCCCATTCGCTGCCAAACATAACCGGCATCTTCTGATGAAGTTTCCGGTTACTCCGGTTAATTTAGCTTTAGTGAGTAAATAACGACTTTTACGTCTATTTTTATTGTTTACTGAACCTGTACTCTTGAATATCTTAGCCAGTTCTTTTATTGTCCGATTTATAGGAATGGGTGTCCCTGGAAATTTCACTCCAAACTTCTGTCTTGTTCAAGCGCACGATTTCCTGCACTTTATGTACGTATTGTGCAGATATACACGTTCACGTAACGAATATTTCACATAAGGCATTGCAGCGCTATACACAATCACAATAAAACAACTGGCTAAGAGATTCAAACGTACAGGTTCAGTAAAGAAAGATTAACCGGAGTAACCGGCAACTGGAGCTGAGTCATATCCTACCCGCGTGACTGTACCTGCCACCCAAGCAGGCTGACAGCGTAACACAATAAAACAAAGAATAGTTCCCACCTCGGCCACCGCCAATGGTATCTTGAAAGGCTAGGAGAAGATTGAAACATGCAAAGATAATAATAATAATTATAGTCTAATGGAAAAAACTAGAGGCTAAAGAAAGGAAGATTTTGAGGAATATCCTGGGTCCCATCAAAGAAAACAGCGAGTACAGAAGGCGTCACAACCACGAATTATACAAGCACGTGGAGAAGATCAGTGACACGATTCGAAAAGGAAGGATTGCCTTTTATAGCCACGTGACACGAATGAGCCCAGGCAGGATATCAAAACGGATATTGACTTACTTTCAAGATAAGGAAACCAAAGGGGCATGGTTCATGCAAGTTGAGAAAGATCTACGTGAAATGGAAATTTCCCCTAAAGATATCCAGGAGCGTGTTCCACTTCAGGAAAAACTACGTACGCACAAAGGTTTCCAGGAGAAGCCGAAGCTGAAGACAGGGAAGGTGTGGTCCCAAGAGAGAAAAGAACAACGCCGGAGACGAATGCGGGAACACTGGGCGGTAGTTAGAGCTCGGAAGAAGAGACAGTTGAACTAACGTGGTCCCTAGTTGGCCGAATCGAAGAATGAATGATAATAGTAATGCTATTTGTCTTACGTCCCTTTTAACTACTGCAGCTTTTAAATACTCCGGGGTGTCAGAATTTTGCCCCGAAGGGGATCTTTAACGTGCCAGTGAATCTACTGACACGGCTCCCCCGCGATTGCGCACCCTCAACTGCCAGCTGACTGCAAAAGGATTCGATTCTACAACCTTGGGCACAGCATGGGAGATTGTTACCGCTGAGCCACGCAGCCAAACGAAACATACAAAGAAACCAACTTGTCGTTATCAGAATATACCTGAGAACACTATAATTCGTTACGATTTAACCCATTAACCACTCGCTTTTATCGTTTGGAATACTGTAACGGTGGCTGATTAGCTGATCCTTCTTAACAACTCACCATGGCACTCACATCATATCATTTGTTCACCTGTATGATTCAGGTAATTAAAAATAATTACTGAACACGATTAAGTTCACTGTCTGGCGCAGGAAAATCATCTTCCCTAACCTTAAATTAAGCACAGAAATTCACCTTATTTATTGTTTGGCGTGTATAGAAGGCAGTTGTTTTTAATTACCTCCCACAATAGTGAGGATTTACGGAGGCAATTTTTTGTTTAGCGTTCAAGGAATGTTAACGGTTTGGTCTCGTCATAGAAATCCATTACAGCATCCCTTCACACTCTTATGTTCAACAATATTGATGTGTACTACATATCATAATCATAAAACGCTAAGGTGCATGTTTCACAAAACTCATGCTCTTAAAATAGAGGGAGTTCGAAGGTGCGGTTTGTGTCAAAATCTACCAAATCGTCTCAATAGTACAGAATCATCTCTAGTCTATGCACTCTAAAAGGTGCCTGTACACTGGAGAGCTTTTGCTCTAGCTAGGGCCGGCTGACTCTACGGTGTAAACAGTATTTGGGTGCCCTAGCTAGATCAGTCTAGCTCTATTCGTTCGGTTGAATATTGGAAAGTGCTCTATGTAGAGTCAGTGGTGGATTGTTGGGGTTATTTGTTTGTTGTTAATTATAGTGTTTGAATATGGGTGAATTTGTATGGAGTCGCGAAAAAACAATAACATTAATTGAACATCCAGAAACTTGGAATTGTACTCAGAAAGAATAGTCATTTTTGATCATTCTTAAAAAGTTCAGAATCTTCTGAACATAACTCTTGCAATGATTTAGCGTGCATTCCTTCGTATTTCCTTTTTTGATATCCAATTCCTCACCCACAACCTTTTTTTTCCTCTTCATAGTTTTCTTTTTGACAAGGCGCACACAACAACCACAGATGCTAAAAGCTCTCTTGAAGACATTTTAACCTCACAACACAGCGCAATAAACCTAGATTCACACTGCTCTCAGAATATTTTAGCACTGCTCTGCCTAGTGCATTTACGTTTGACATTGTAAACAGGTTAAGGAGTGCTCTAGGTAGATTTGTCCATCTCCGCTCTACGAATGCTCTACCTAGGGAAAATTACTCTACAGTGTACACGCACTCAGTTTAGCTACAGCGGTCTAGCTAGACTTGCTCTATGAAAATCACTCTCCAGTATACAGGTACCGTGCCTTAAGTCAGTGACACCGCTCCTACATATTCATATATGCACAGGTCTTCTACTTCTTGTCTAAGCCCTCTAAGGTAAGTGATGTGCTACACACCGCTACCTAGATACTCAAACATGCACAGGTCTTCTACCTCTTGTCTAAGCCCTCTAAGGTAAGTGATGTGCTACACACCGCTACCTAGATACTCAAACATGCACAGGTCTTCTACCTCTTGTGTAAGCTCTCTAAGGTAAGTGATGTGCTACACACCGCTACCTAGATACTCAAACATGCACAGGTCTTCTATATCTAGTCTAAGCCCCCTAAGGTTAGTGAGGTGCTACACACCGCTTCCTGGATACTCAAACATGCACAGGTCTTCTACCTCTTGTCTAAGCCCTCTAGGGTTAGTGATGTGATGCACACCGCTACCTAGATACTCAAACATGCACAGGTCTTCTACCTCTTGTCTATGCCCTCTAAGGTTAGTGATGTGCTACACACCGCTACCTAGATACTCAAACATGCACAGGTCTTCTATATCTAGTCTAAGCCCCCTAAGGTTAGTGATGTGCTACACACCGCTTCCTGGATACTCAAACAAGCACAGGTCTTCTACCTCTTGTCTAAGCTCTCTAATGTTAGTGATGTACTGCACACCGCTACCTGGATACTCAAACATGCACAGGTCTTCTACCTCTTGTCTATGCCCTCTAAGGTTAGTGATGTGCTACACACCGCTGCCTAGATACTCAAACATGCACAGGTCTTCTACCTCTTGTCTAAGCCCTCTATGGTCAGTGATGTGCTACACACCGCTACCTAGATACTCAAACATGCACAGCTCTTCTACATCTTGTCTAAGCCCTCTAAGGTCAGTGATGTGCTACACACCGCTACCTAGATACTCAAACATGCACAGGCCTTCTACCTCTTGTGTAAGCTCTCTAAGGTTAGTGATGTGCTACACACCGCTGCCTAGATACTCAAACATGCACTGGTCTTCTACCTCTTGTGTAAGCCCTCTAAGGTTAGTGATGTGCTACACACCGCTACCTAGATACTCAAACATACACAGGCCTTCTACCTCTTGTGTAAGCTCTCTAAGGTTAGTTATGTGCTACACACCGCTACCTAGATACTCAAACATGCACAGGCCTTCTACCACTTGTGTAAGCTCTCTAAGGTTAGTGATGTGCTACACACCGCTGCCTAGATACTCAAACATGCACAGGACTTCTACCTCTTGTGTAAGCTCTCTAAGGTTAGTGATGTGCTACACACCGCTGCCTAGATACTCAAACATGCACAGGCCTTCTACCTCTTGTCCAAGCTCTCTAATGTTAGTGATGTACTGCACACCGCTACCTGGATACTCAAACATGCACAGGCCTTCTACCTCTTGTGTAAGCTCTCTAAGGTTAGTGATGTGCTACACACCGCTACCTAGATACTCAAACATGCACAGGTCTTCTACCTCTTGTTTAAGCCCTCTAGGGTTAGTGATGAGCTACACACCGCTACCTAGATACTCAAACATGCACAGGCCTTCTACCTCTTGTGTAAGCTCTCTAAGGTTAGTGATGTGCTACACACCGCTACCTAGATACTCAAACATGCACAGGTCTTCTACCTTTTGTTTAAGCCCTCTAGGGTTAGTGATGTGCTACACACCGCTTCCTAGATACTCAAACATGCACAGGCCTTCTACCTCTTGTGTAAGCTCTCTAAGGTTAGTGATGTGCTACACACCGCTACCTAGATACTCAAACATGCACAGGTCTTCTACCTCTTGTTTAAGCCCTCTAGGGTTAGTGGTGTGCTACACACCGCTACCTAGATACTCAAACATGCACAGGTCTTCTACCTCTTGTCTAAGCCCTCTAGGGTTAGTGATGTGCTACACACCGCTACCTAGATACTCAAACATGCACAGGTCTTCTACCTCTTGTTTAAGCCCTCTATGGTCAGTGATGTGCTACACACCGCTACCTAGATACTCAAACATGCACAGGTCTTCTACCTCTTGTCTAAGCCCTCTATGGTCAGTGATGTGCTACACACCGCTACCTAGATACTCAAACATGCACAGGTCTTCTACATCTTGTCTAAGCCCTCTAAGGTTAGTGATGTGCTACACACCGCTGCCTAGATACTCAAACATGCACAGGCCTTCTACCTCTTTTCGAAGCTCTCTAAGGTTAGTGATGTGCTACACACCGCTGCATAGATACTCAAACATGCACAGGTCTTCTACATCTTGTCAAAGCTCTCTAAGGTTAGTGATGTGCTACACACCGCTGCCTAGATATTCAAACATGCACAGGTCTTCTACATCTTGTCTAAGCCCTCTAAGGTTAGTGATGTGCTACACCTGGATACTCAATCATGCACAGGTCTTCTACCTCTTGTCTAAGCTCTCTAAGGTCAGTGATGTGCTACACACCGCTACCTACATACTCAAACATGCACAGGTCTTCTACCTCTTGTCTATGCCCTCTAAGGTTAGTGATGTGCTACACACCGCTGCCTAGATACTCAAACATGCACAGGTCTTCTATATCTAGTCTAAGCCCCCTAAGGTTAGTGATGTGCTACACACCGCTTCCTGGATACTCAAACATGCACAGGTCTTCTACCTCTTGTCTAAGCCCTCTAGGGTTAGTGATGTGATGCACACCGCTACCTAGATACTCAAACATGCACAGGTCTTCTACCTCTTGTCTATGCCCTCTAAGGTTAGTGATGTGCTACACACCGCTACCTAGATACTCAAACATGCACAGGTCTTCTATATCTAGTCTAAGCCCCCTAAGGTTAGTGATGTGCTACACACCGCTTCCTGGATACTCAAACATGCACAGGTCTTCTACCTCTTGTCTAAGCCCTCTAGGGTTAGTGATGTGATGCACACCGCTACCTAGATACTCAAACATGCACAGGTCTTCTACCTCTTTTCTAAGCACTCTAATGTTAGTGATGTACTGCACACCGCTACCTGGATACTCAAACATCCACAGGTCTTCTACCTCTTGTCTATGCCCTCTAAGGTTAGTGATGTGCTACACACCGCTGCCTATATACTCAAACATGCACAGGTCTTCTACCTCTTGTCTAAGCCCTCTATGGTCAGTGATGTGCTACACACCGCTACCTAGATACTCAAACATGCACAGGTCCTCTACATCTTGTCTAAGCCCTCTAAGGTCAGTGATGTGCTACACACCGCTACCTAGATACTCAAACATGCACAGGCCTTCTACCTCTTGTGTAAGCTCTCTAAGGTTAGTGATGTGCTACACACCGCTGCCTAGATACTCAAACATGCACAGGTCTTCTACCTCTTGTGTAAGCCCTCTAAGGTTAGTGATGTGCTACACACCGCTACCTAGATACTCAAACATACACAGGCCTTCTACCTCTTGTGTAAGCTCTCTAAGGTTAGTGATGTGCTACACACCGCTGCCTAGATACTCAAACATGCACAGGCCTTCTACCTCTTGTGTAAGCTCTCTAAGGTTAGTGATGTGCTACACACCGCTGCCTAGATACTCAAACATGCACAGGCCTTCTACGTCTTGTGTAAGCTCTCTAAGGTTAGTGATGTGCTACACACCGCTGCCTAGATACTCAAACATGCACAGGCCTTCTACCTCTTGTGTAAGCTCTCTAAGGTTAGTGATGTGCTACACACCGCTACCTAGATACTCAAACATGCACAGGCCTTCTACCTCTTGTCCAAGCGGGGCCGATAATCTAGATGTTAGGCCCCTTAAAACAACAATTATCATCATCATCTTGTCCAAGCTCTCTAATGTTAGTGATGTACTGCACACCGCTACCTGGATACTCAAACATTCACAGACCTTCTACCTCTTGTGTAAGCTCTCTAAGGTTAGTGATGTGCTACACACCGCTACCTAGATACTCAAACATGCACAGGTCTTCTACCTCTTGTTTAAGCCCTCTAGGGTTAGAGATGTGCTACACACCGCTACCTAGATACTCAAACATGCACAGGCCTTCTACCTCTTGTGTAAGCTCTCTAAGGTTAGTGATGTGCTACACACCGCTACCTAGATACTCAAACATGCACAGGTCTTCTACCTCTTGTTTAAGCCCTCTAGGGTTAGTGATGTGCTACACACCGCTGCCTAGATACTCAAACATGCACAGACCTTCTACCTCTTGTGTAAGCTCTCTAAGGTTAGTGATGTGCTACACACCGTTACCTAGATACTCAAACATGCACAGGTCTTCTACCTCTTGTTTAAGCCCTCTAGGGTTAGGGGTGTGCTACACACCGCTACCTAGATACTCAACCATGCACAGGTCTTCTACCTCTTGTCTAAGCCCTCTATGGTCAGTGATGTGCTACACACCGCTACCTAGATACTCAAATATGCACACGTCTTCTACCTCTTGTCTAAGCTCTCTAATGTTAGTGATGTACTGCACACCGCTACCTGGATACTCAAACATGCACAGGCCTTCTGCCTCTTGTCTAAGCCCTCTAAGGTTAGTGATGTGCTACACACCACTACCTAGATACTCAAACATGCACAGGTCTTCTACCTCTTGTTTAAGCCCTCTAAGGGCAGTGATGTGCTACACACCGCTACCTAGATACTCAAACATGCACAGGTCTTCTACCTCTTGTCTAAGCCCTCTATGGTCAGTGATGTGCTACACACCGCTACCTAGATACTCAAACATGCACAGGTCTTCTACATCTTGTCTAAGCCCTCTAAGGTTAGTGATGTGCTACACACCGCTGCCTAGATACTCAAACATGCACAGGTCTTCTACATCTTGTCTAAGCCCTCTAAGGTTAGTGATGTGCTACACACCGCTGCCTAGATACTCAAACATGCACAGGCCTTCTACCTCTTTTCTAAGCTCTCTAAGGTTAGTGATGTGCTACACACCGCTGCCTAGATACTCAAACATGCACAGGTCTTCTACATCTTGTCTAAGCTCTCTAAGGTTAGTGATGTGCTACACACCGCTGCCTAGATATTCAAACATGCACAGGTCTTCTACATCTTGTCTAAGCCCTCTAAGGTTAGTGATGTGCTACACCTGGATACTCAATCATGCACAGGTCTTCTACCTCTTGTCTAAGCTCTCTAAGGTCAGTGATGTGCTACACACCGCTACCTAGATACTCAAACATGCACAGGTCTTCTACCTCTTGTTTATGCCCTCTAAGGTTAGTGATGTGCTACACACCGCTGCCTAGATACTCAAACATGCACAGGTCTTCTACCTCTTGTCTAAGGCCTCTATGGTTAGTGATGTGCTACAGACCGCTGCCTAGATACTCAAACATGCACAGGTCTTCTACCTCTAGTCTAAGCCCTCTATGGTTAGTGATGTGCTACAGACCGCTGCCTAGGTACTCAAACATGCAAAGGTTTTCTACCTCTAGTCTAAGCCCTCTATGGTTAGTGATGTGCTACACACCGCTGCCTAGATACTCAAACATGCAAAGGTCTTCTACCTCTAGTCTAAGCCCTCTATGGTTAGTGATGTGCTACACACCGCTGCCTAGATACTCAAACATGCACAGGCCTTCTACGTCTTGTGTAAGCTCTCTAAGGTTAGTGATGTGCTACACACCGCTGCCTAGATACTCAAACATGCACAGGCCTTCTACCTCTTGTGTAAGCTCTCTAAGGTTAGTGATGTGCTACACACCGCTACCTAGATACTCAAACATGCACAGGCCTTCTACCTCTTGTCCAAGCTCTCTAATGTTAGTGATGTACTGCACACCGCTACCTGGATACTCAAACATTCACAGGCCTTCTACCTCTTGTGTAAGCTCTCTAAGGTTAGTGATGTGCTACATACCGCTACCTAGATACTCAAACATGCACAGGTCTTCTACCTCTTGTTTAAGCCCTCTAGGGTTAGAGATGTGCTACACACCGCTACCTAGATACTCAAACATGCACAGGCCTTCTACCTCTTGTGTAAGCTCTCTAAGGTTAGTGATGTGCTACACACCGCTACCTAGATACTCAAACATGCACAGGTCTTCTACCTCTTGTTTAAGCCCTCTAGGGTTAGTGATGTGCTACACACCGCTGCCTAGATACTCAAACATGCACAGACCTTCTACCTCTTGTGTAAGCTCTCTAAGGTTAGTGATGTGCTACACACCGTTACCTAAATACTCAAACATGCACAGGTCTTCTACCTCTTGTTTAAGCCCTCTAGGGTTAGTGGTGTGCTACACACCGCTACCTAGATACTCAACCATGCACAGGTCTTCTACCTCTTGTCTAAGCCCTCTATGGTCAGTGATGTGCTACACACCGCTACCTAGATACTCAAACATGCACAGGTCTTCTACATCTTGTCTAAGCCCTCTAAGGTTAGTGATGTGCTACACACCGCTGCCTAGATACTCAAACATGCACAGGTCTTCTACATCTTGTCTAAGCCCTCTAAGGTTAGTGATGTGCTACACACCGCTGCCTAGATACTCAAACATGCACAGGCCTTCTACCTCTTTTCTAAGCTCTCTAAGGTTAGTGATGTGCTACACACCGCTGCCTAGATACTCAAACATGCACAGGTCTTCTACATCTTGTCTAAGCTCTCTAAGGTTAGTGATGTGCTACACACCGCTGCCTAGATATTCAAACATGCACAGGTCTTCTACATCTTGTCTAAGCCCTCTAAGGTTAGTGATGTGCTACACCTGGATACTCAATGATGCACAGGTCTTCTACCTCTTGTCTAAGCTCTCTAAGGTCAGTGATGTGCTACACACCGCTACCTAGATACTCAAACATGCACAGGTCTTCTACCTCTTGTCTATGCCCTCTAAGGTTAGTGATGTGCTACACACCGCTGCCTAGATACTCAAACATGCACAGGTCTTCTACCTCTTGTCTAAGCCCTCTATGGTTAGTGATGTGCTACAGACCGCTGCCTAGATACTCAAACATGCACAGGTCTTCTATCTCTAGTACAAGCCCTCTATGGTTAGTGATGTGCTACAGACCGCTGCCTAGGTACTCAAACATGCAAAGGTTTTCTACCTCTAGTCTAAGCCCTCTATGGTTAGTGATGTGCTACACACCGCTGCCTAGATACTCAAACATGCAAAGGTCTTCTATCTCTAGTCTAAGCCCTCTATGGTTAGTGATGTGCTACAGACCGCTGCCTAGATACTCAAACATGCGAAGGTCTTCTACCTCTAGTCTTAGCCCTCTAAGGTTAGTGATGTGCTACACACCGCTGCCTAGATACTCAAACATGCACAGGTCTTCTACCTCTTGTGTAAGCTCTCTAAGGTTAGTGATGTGCTACACACCGCTGCCTAGATACTCAAACATGCACACGTCTTCTACCTCTTGTCCAAGCTCTCTAATGTTAGTGATGTACTGCACACCGCTACCTGGATACTCAAACATGCACAGGCCTTCTATCTCTTGTCTAAGCCCTCTAAGGTTAGTGATGTGCTACACACCGCTACCTAGATACTCAAACATGCACAGGTCTTCTACCTCTTGTCTAAGCCCTCTAGGGTTAGTGATGTGATGCACACCGCTACCTTGATACTCAAACATGCACAGGTCTTCTACCTCTTGTCTAAGCCCTCTAGGGTTAGTGATGTGCTACAGACCGCTACCTAGATACTCAAACATGCACAGGTCTTCTACCTCTTGTCTAAGCCCTCTAAGGTTAGTGATGTGCTACACACCGCTACCTGGATACTCAAACATGCACAGGTCTTCTACCTCTTGTCTAAGCCCTCTAGGTTTAGTGATGTGCTACAGACCGCTACCTAGATATTCAAACATGCACAGGTCTTCTACCTCTTGTCTAAGCCCTCTAAGGTTAGTGATGTGCTACACACCGCTACCTGGATACTCAAACATGCACAGGTCTTCTACCTCTTGTCTAAGCCCTCTAGGTTTAGTGATGTGCTGCACACCGCTACCTAGATACTCAAACATGCACAGGTCTTCTACCTCTTGTCTAAGCCCTCTAGGGTTAGTGATGTGCTACAGACCGCTACCTAGATACTCAAACATGCACAGGTCTTCTACCTCTTGTCTAAGCCCTCTAAGGTTAGTGATGTGCTACACACCGCTAACTGGATACTCAATCATGCACAGGTCTTCTACCTCTTGTCTAAGCTCTCTATGGTTAGTGATGTGCTACACACCGCTACCTAGATACTCAAACATGCACACGTCTTCTACCTCTTGTCTAAGCCCTCTAGGGTTAGTGATGTGCTACACACCGCTGCCTAGATACTTAAACATGCGCAGGTCTTCTATCTCTTGGCTAAGCCATCTAAAGTTATTAGTTATTACATTAGTAGTTGGTTAAGGTTATTGGGCGTGCAATAGGAATTGCATTCTAGAGTTGTTACTACTCGATAGCTCTCATGGCAGAGAGGAGAGTGTAGAGACGACGCGACGTCGGGTGCCGTCGGGCAGACATTATCGATCTGTGGCTTGGACGACGCCCCAGAACAGGTGCATGACACGACACTGCCAGCTGATCTGCTCGTAATATCATCTCGACATTGTTCTCGAACCTAATATGATGTAATGGATAATATGTATACTCGGCTGACATTTTGGCCACCTCCTGTATTCCGCTCTGTTGGTAAATGGCAGGAGGTTAGTCTATTTTATTTCTTTCTCGGAATCTCCCTCTCTCTCTCTCCACAAAATTAACACTCCAGATTCCTATACACCGAACCATGAAGTTGAATAAATCTTTTGTTTGCACCGCCTCACGCCTCTTCAACACCTTCGATTTATGTAAGTTCATCAACATTGCAAGCACTGCAGCTCTCAAAAGACGTTATTCATCCTGCTTCTTGGAGCAGTATACCTCTCACATCTTTTTAGTTCTATTATAGCTTGCTACGATGGGTGTGTGGTTATCGCGTCGGACTACCAACCCCAAGCTTGCAGGTTCGCTCCTGTCCATGGTAAGTGATTCTTGAAAAGCGACAAAAATTACGATACTCATGTCATACGTTGTTGGCATGTTAAAGAATACATCTGAATTCAGTAGGCCGTGTTCATAATGGCAAAATTAATCTCGGGAGTTTCCGCCTCACAATAAGTTCCTCCTTTCTCTACTAGAAAGCGCTATAGTGTCAATGAGCTTAGATATCTCACCTCCTTGACTTTCATTGCACTCAAAGGAGCATTAAATTCGACATGCAAGCTGCCCTCTGGGCGTCAATTAACAAAGCTTGCATAGTTCGGTCGGTTCCTCAGTTTAGGGGCTGCGACAACGCTGTCATGTAGCTCCGTGTATTTTGGGTGTGTGTACTGTAGAATATGTCCGATTACCGTATAATCGGTGTTAATTGTGATGGCAGTGTTAGTGTGTGTTATCTGTCTTTACTTCAAGTAAGGACTGCGGACATTCGATTTTCTAGTAGTTACAACTTTTGCTACCAAACGCCACCGTCAATGACCAACTAGTCCTGAACTTTATTACTAGATGCCACCGCAGTCGACTCCTGGCGACGAACGTCGGAACCTAAGAGCGTTTGTCAAATGTTTAACCTAGCCTAATTTAGCTGCACACAGGTGTAATTAGTGGATGGTTCTTTATCATGCCATAAATCTATGACATGGGACCTCCGGCTTTACTCCCCCCCCCCCCCCCCCCCCGAAAGGAAGGCATACTGAGGGATTTTTAACGCTCTTAAGAAATCCGACGACTTCGGCCGGGTTTAAAACAATGATCTAATCTTATTGTTTTGTTCCGAACATAGCAACAAATTTCAGGGCAAGGGCATGAATCCTCGAGAATTCTTGTTCCTCAACACCTGTATAAAATGAAATCAAATCACCATTGTAATGGTAATAGCGGTCTGTCAAAATTGAATCGCACTGTAGTTTTATCAGCTCAAGTTGGAGACTACATCCGGCATCCTCTGGGTAGAAGACCTATGCACCGAAAAAAAAGCATTTTTAAAACTTTAAGTGCCAGTTTTACTTGTTTTATTTCCTCAAACCTATCTTCAAATTCTTTATGCAATGACTGTGACGCTTTTGTGTACTCACTGGTGTGCTCATAAGTACTTAAATTCAAGGATTTTAGACAGGGAAAATTGTCCCAGATTCCTTCTTGTAGCTGACTTTTAAAAAGCACAAGCTGCAATTTGAAACTATCAATACGGTCACAAATATTACTGATTAAATAATTTTTTCCTTGCAATAAGATATTTAAATCATTTCAATACTCCGGGCCATGATGTATTTCATGGAAGCGAGGTCACCAATTCATTGCTCATCATCCAAGTCTGACTGTGCTACCGCCACTACACGGGGAGGAAAGAGGGGAGGGAGGAGAAAAGCAACGGTGCTGCCCGGTGCGGCACTGAGGCGAGCAAGCACTAAGTGCTCGGGTTGGCGTGGCCTGGCCTAAACGATGATAGCGCACACCTTGCTTATCTTGTGTTACAGAAGTTAATAGAGGTCCATGAACCAACAGATAATTCATCACGGTTTCATAATATTCTAATGTGTGTTCTTCTCTTTTGCAGGTGAGTATCACATCAGCCTTTCCCGTTGACGGTAAGATGAATACCTTTCTTTGTGATGTTCCTTTAGTTATCGTGGAACGTACACTAGGGCTCACGTTCAGAAGCGTTTTTGCTATGTCTCGATTATACGTTTAAAACCGTCTCATAGAAGACGTTTTTTTTAAATTACACGTTTTCCTAAAAATAAAACTTTGAACTTTTTGTAAAGAAATTGTTTTTTAACGTTTTGAGTTTCTTCTTAATTTTGACCTCCTCAAACCCGGTCGAAGTTGTTGGAATTTTTAAGAGCGTTAAAATTAGAGCTGTCGATGTAATCGATTATTCGAACCGATTAAAAATAGTAGTGTGGTATAGGAAAAGTAATTGTTTTTATACACACATCAAAAAAAGTTTTGCATCACCTCGGTTCCCAGATCTCCGGCATATAGACGTTGACTGTGTATATTGTATCAAAGATACAGTCCCTTTGACTGTTCATAGATGTCACTAAAACTGCTCAAAGATGTAAACAACCATGCATGAGCAGGGCCTATTAGACGGAGGGGGTACGACAGCCGATCAGTTCCAGTCATTCCACCAGGACGAAGGTACGCTGCTCATGTTGTCTGTAGTTCTACCATGCCTAGAAGGTCAATACCGCAGTTCGATCGCGTCCGCATTGTTACTTTGTGTCAAGAAGGGCTCTCAACAAGGGAAGTTTCCAGGCGTCTCAGAGTGAACCAAAGCGATGTTGTTCGGACATGGAGGAGGTACAGAGATACAGGAACTGTCGATGACAGGCCTCGCTCAGGCCGCCCAAGGGCTACTACTGTAGTGGATGACCGCTACTTACGGATTGCCGCTCGGAGGAACCCTGACAGCAATGTCACCATGTTGAATAATGCGTTTCGTTCAGCCACAGGACGTCGTGTTTCAACTCAAACTGTGCGCAATAGGCTGCATGATGCGCAACTTCACTCCCGACGTCCATGGCGAGGTCCAGATTTGCAACCCCGACACCATGCAGCGCGGTACAGATGGGCCCAACAACATGCTGAATGGACCCCACAGAATTGGCATCACGTTCTCTTCACCGATGAGTGTCGCATATGCCTTCAACCAGACAATCGTCGGAGACGTGTTTGGAGGCACCCTGGTCAGGCTGAACGTCTTAGACACACTGTCCAGCGAGTGCAGCAAGGTGGTGGTTCCCTGATGTTTTGGGGTGGCATTATGTGGGGCCGACGTACGCCACTGGTGGTCATGGAAGGCTCCGAAACGGCTTTACGATACCTGAATGACATCCTCCGACCCATAGTACACCCATATCGGCAGAATATTGGAGAGGCATTTGTCTTCATGGACGACAATTCTCGACCTCATCGTTCACATCTTGTGAATGCGTTCCTTCAAGATAACGACATCGCTCGACTACAGTGGCCAGCATGTTCGCCAGACATGAACCCTATCGAACATGCCTGGGATATGTTGAAAAGGGCTGTTTATGGACGTCTTGACCCACCAACCACTCTGAGAGATTTACGCCGAATTGTCGTTGAGGAGTGGGACAATTTGGACCAACAGTGTCTTGATGAACTTGTGGATAGTATGCCACGGCGAATACAGGCATGCATCAATGCAAGAGGACGTGCTACTGGGTATTAGAGGTAGTGGTGTGTACTGCAATCTGGACCACAAATGCTGAAAGTCTAGCTGTATGATGGTACAACATGCAATGTGTGGGTCTCATGAGCAATAAAACGAGCTGAAATGTTGTTTGTGTTGATCTCTATTCCCTTTGTATTTAAAGGTTCCAGAACTCTTGGAACCGAGGTGATGCAAAACTTTTTTTGATGTGTGTATATGAATTGCAGCCGAATGGCCATTAGCTGTGTAGCACAAAACCTGTGTATTGAATTTTTGATGTGTAACATCTTTTCTCTCGGTTGCTGGATACTTTTGTGGGAGTGATTTTGAAAAATGGGACGGCAGTGGATCAGACGGAAGTGTGTAAGACGCACTGCCAGCTGGATCGTATCCCTCCTGGACATTCATCAACACACAAAAATCTTTTTTTATTTACACATTAATAATACATAACAATTCTAAAACTCTCCTTTGTTTCTTCACTGCCTACTTGATATTTCTACTCTCGCACTGCCTTCTTGATACTCTGCTGCTAATCATATCAATATGACTCATTTTAACAGAATCCATATGAAATTACGTGTTGGTCTGTGAATCAAGAGGTCCGGGAACTGAGCAAGCCTTTCATGATCTACTGCTGTGCACATTGCATTTACTCGCAAGTTGGCCTATTTATAAGGAATTTAAGGTTATGAGCGGTGTCGCGTTTATTAATTTAGTTGATCCATTCGTATTCTTTATTTAGGCTAGTGCTGGTGGAAGCTACAAATCATCTAATAAAATGAGTTCCGTATTATAAACTACAATATCTGTAAACCACTCCCTTTTACAACAGATTAATATTTGTGCCAATAATATTATAAAATACCGGTGTATCAACAATTTCACGTGAGGTTTCTTCTATGTGAGATGTTACACGTCATATGCGACTACTGTAAGGCTCGGAAAGTTTTTTATTTGCCATTTGGCGTGCTAGCATCAGCTATTGTAAGAGTGGCAGGTCATTAAAGGTTAGCCGATGCTCATGCCTTTGCTTCAGAAAGATAAAAGCGATAATATCTAGAAGATGACTTCCACAATGGTGGAGAAACTTTCAGTCCAACTTCCACATCTCGCATGCATAGCAAAAATATTGCTTTGCATTCCATCTAATTCATTTCCGTGTGAGTATGTGTTCATTGATGCTGGAAATATTGTTAGGCCTACTAACGTAAGAGAAGGGCAGCCCTTAGTTCTGAGGATGTCACATTACTGACATGTCTGAAGTCCTGGAGCAAAGAAGTGTTACTGAACTCCAACTTCAAACTCTTGTCTTATTAAATAATCAATATTGAAATATATTTTATGTTCTACGATGTCGAAATGTAAATATTATATGTCAGAAAACTGTATCATGAGAGTCATTATAGTACTATTCTTCATTATGAAACAGTTTCTCTAGCCTATCAGTGCTCATTCATTGACCAATTAGGTAAGGATAGCATCACGCATACGCTCAAAATCCAACATGTCGGGCATGAATTACATAATTTGAAAGTTCAAATTGGATATCGGATCAACTATTGTAGTTACAATCCCAAACACAAAGACAAAATTAGCACGAACCTTTACGGTAACAAGAAAATACTATGACATATGCAAGAAATTTATGATTCTACGTCCAGAAGTTAGCAACACAGCATCCTCCTACAAAAATTACCGAATGGAAAGTGCACCGTCCCATATGTTCGCGTAAATAAACTGGCGAATATGAGACAAGAAATAGCACTGTACCTTAATGTCCCCAAATCCAATTTCTACACAGCACATTGCTTTCAAACGACTTCGGTGACAATATTAGTGAATGCTAGTTCTGATCGGCACTAGACATCATGCAGTCTGTAAACAATAGCATTGCCAAGCAAAGTAAATCGTCTCTGCTTACGAAATTCTTTGACCCACGCATGCGCTCTGTTCAGTCAGCTAACCCTGGGCTGAATCCCACATATATTTATGAATATTTATGTTAAAACATATAATAAAGTTATAATTATCGTCGAACATAAACAATCGTATGCAACTCGCCTATAATGGTAATTAAGACACTCGTATGGAAATGAAATGAAAATCCACAGCCTGCTTCCAGTCTCCGACCGGGTCAGGGAATGGAATGAATGAAGCCCCCATCTAGCGGCGAGGATATCAACTGTGCCGGCTGCCGAGGCCTGACGCACTCCTCTGGGGCAATGATTAAATGAATGACAGATGAAATGAAATGATAGTGGAGAGTGTTGCTGGAATGAAATTTTGACAGGGAAAACCGGAGTACCCGGAGAAAAACCTGTCTGCCTCTGTTTTGTCCAGCACAGATCTCACATGGAGTGACCGTGATTTGAACCACGGACCCAGCGGTGAGAGGCCGGCGTGCTGCCGCCTAAGCCACGGAGGCTTCACAAATACAATTAAAATATAAAAATTATTATCTTCCTCATAGCAAATGGAATTGTAAACATTTTGAAATATAATATTCAAAGGTTCTATTTCTCGAACTGATACTGCGTGAAATCGACTAAAGTTCGATTAATCGATTAAGGACATTCGGTTAACGATCAAAATTTTTAATTGATCGACAGCTCTAGTTAAAATCCCTCAGTATGCCTTCCTTCGGAGGGGAAGTAAAGCCGGCGGACCCATGTCATAGATTTATGGCATGTAAAGACACGGATAGTCAGTCTGAAAGACTGGACTTTATATAATATTAAATGCTAGCAGCCGAGTACCAAGAAGGCAGTGCACGCACAGAGTTTCAAGATTCTCTTTTGTTTCTTCACTGCCCACTTGATTGTTCTCGCACTGCCTTCTTGAAACTCTGTTCTCGTACTGCCTTCTTGGTACTCGGCTGCTACATCGTACTATGACTTCACACACTTCAGTGCATTCTCGGTACATTTCGTCCCGTCACCGTAACGTAACGCCAGACCGCAGATAAAGTCGACATTATCATTTAAAATGATAAAAAGAATCTACCACTACAATTGGTAGTGTGTAGGCAAATTTGTAGGTTATATTTCGTTAGAAACGCTCTATCAAGTTCCAACGTTCGTCGCTAGGTGTCAGTGGTATCTGGTAGCCAATTTTGGAATTACTTGAAATTGAACTTGCTCATTCATCTTCATTTATTGTATCTCATCCACACACGACGGTACTTGTAGCTCACCCCATGGGTGTCTGCATAGAAGGAGCTACAAACCCTGGCGAACCGAAGATGTTCTGGCACACTCCTGGCACTAAAAGCCATCATCATCATCATCATCATCATGTTTTTCAGTCAAGCTACTGGTCTGCCCCTACAATGAGTCTTTTCCACGTTGTTCGGTCTTGTGCTGTCCTTTTGACCACTTCATAACTTCGTAGGCCAGAGCTATCTAGGAAGGATCTCATGAAAGTGTTCCGTGGCCCCCCGCGAGGGCGTCTTTCAGGTATTTTGCCTTCTAGTATGTCGATTATCAGGCCACCATGTCGTAACCTGTGGCCAAGCCAGGTGGATCTCCTTCTATATATCTGGCGGATCATTTGCCGTTTTTCCTTTATTCGATCCAGCACCGTTATGTTGGTCATTTTCTCTACCCAGCTGATCTTTTCCATTGAGCGCCAACACCACATCTCAAACGCTTCTAGTCGTTTAATGTCACCTCTATTCATTGTCCAGGTCTCATTGCAGTACATTGCAACTGGCCATATGTAGGTCTTAACCAGTTGTTTTCTAAGGCTGAGGGACATCGAGCGTTGACAATTTAGAGAATGCTTTTCACGGAATGCCTGCTTAGCCATGGCTATACGGCCATGAAAATGAAAATCCACAGCCTGCTTCCAGTCTCCGACCGGGTCAGGAATGGAATGAATGAAGCCCCCATCTAGCGGCGAGGATATCAACTGTGCCGGCTGCCGAGGCCTGACGCACTCCTCTGGGGCAATGATTAAATGAATGACAGATGAAATGAAATGATAGTGCAGAGTGTTGCTGGAATGAAATTTTGACAGGGAAAACCGGAGTACCCGGAGAAAAACCTGTCTGCCTCCGTTTTGTCCAGCACAGATCTCACATGGAGTGACCGGGATTTGAACCACGGACCCAGTGGTGAGAGGCCGGCGTGCTGCCGCCTAAGCCACGGAGGCATCGGCTATACGGCCATACGATAAATAAATAAATAAATAAGTAAATAAGTAAATACCTGAATTGTGTCTGGGACCTGCTGTCCGTGCGCCTTTTAAGCTTACGCTGGGTAAACCGTTAAAGATACCGGGCGAAGCTGGGGTGGGTTGCTAGTTGATTGTAAATCAGTACAGTGAGAGTATCTCGTATTGACTACTATATTATAGATGGTATATTGGCTTTCACGGTCATTGAATTAAAACAGCATTTTTTTTAGGTTTATGCCTTGTATTGTGTGGGGTTTCGCCTAGGGACACCAAGCTGGCTCATCAGCGAGCTCTTGGTGTCTGTGCTCGGACCCCCACAGGCAGTGTTGCCAATTTGGTGCCAATTTAGCACCAGATCTGGTGTTTCTGAAGTTCGTCTGGTGCCAGAAATGTTCTAATAGCGCCATAGCAAAATACTGGTGTTATTTCAATAAAACCAGTGACAAATTTGGTGCTTAATGGATTTTTCCATGAAATTGTCTCCTAAGACAAGTAAGTAAATCCTGAAAGCCATGTAATAGTTTTAATAAAGTTAATCAATTAAGATAGGCAATGTTCAGCCTCACACGTGTCAAGGTCAACACTCATTCTCGTGCATAAGTGCTAAGTACGCGCAACATGCAGGGCTCAGTGCAAGTGCACTTGTACAAAGAATCCACCTATCATCTATTTTCTTCCCAGCTCCCAGGGGATTTCCCAGCTACATGCGAAGGCAGTTTATGTAGTTTCGCTCTCTCACTCTAATGCAGATGTAGGGAGAGTGTTTAGCAAAGTTTAATTGGTGAAAACAAAGCAAAGAAATCGAATGAAAGTTCAAAAATTGCATTCCATTCTGTGTGTGCGATTTGGACTAAAAACAGAGGGAAAATGCTATCACGACTACCAACGCCCGAAGGATATAATAGTGGCCAAAATTGGAAGTATGCAGAGCTACAGCAGTAGGCCTACTATACCTTCCTGCTCTAAAGATGTAATAGCGGTAGCAGGCTCCACAAGTGAAGAAGACGATTTTTAATGAAAGAAATGTAAGTAAAAAGCCGTTTATATATTTATAATTTTTGGTGTTTTTCTAGTGTTTTGAATCATAGAGTCCAGCTGGTGCTTTTCTGGAGTTTTAAAGCGTAGGGTTTAGTTCTTTTACATTTCAAGATTTGGCAACACTGCCCACAGGAGTAGCGAACTGCGCGCTATCTCCCTTTTTATGAAGTGCACCTGCGCTGTCCGAGCACGGACATCAAGAGCTCGCTGATGAGCCAGCTTGGGGTGATCCTAGGCGGAACCCCATACTAGACACGGCATAAACCTATAAAAATTGCTCAGTTTTGCTACATTATAAGGCCTGTTTGCCATCCCTTGATTTTTTTTTTGTCGTGTGGCCTCCTCAGAGGCCGAGTGCAGGTCTTTCTATTCGACGCCCGTGGGCGACCTGCGCGTCGGGATGAGAGATGGAATGGAGGAAGGTGAATGAATGAAACTGGGCAAGGATGTGGAAGGAATCGGCCGTGGCCTATCAGAAGGTACCGTCCCAGCTTTTGCCTGGTGTTGAAAATGGGAAACCACGGAAAACCATTTCAAGGACGGCCGACGGTGGGGCTCGAACCCACGCGTCTACCGAGTCAGCAGAGAGCTTGGTCCCATGACCTAATGCTGCGCTTTAGCCAGCTGAGCCACTACTGTCGGTATCCCTTGATGAATGCAGTACATTATTTTGCATTTGTCTGTTGGCACAGACTAGAGTATCACCGATGTCTCAGTCTCATTCATGGCTGTGATTATATGGAAGCTACTGAGGTACGGGTGGTGCTTGCAACGGGAGGATACGATGCATGGGTCACCGATTCGAACCATCTTTAGTACACTTGTAGGGCATGACTAGGCGTATACCAGGCGCAAGTAGTAAGGTGCGCTTTTCAGCCGATTCCGAGAAATTAATTATAAATTATTCGTAATTGCTGTACAGCGTTCATATGCGCTGTACGTTAACATAGAACAGGATTTGACTCTTTAGTCACCGTAAACACATCCACAAACTGGACTGAAGGAAGAAGATTTATACTCGGATTCGAGTTAAAGCCGATGATGACGTTAACATGAAGCCAAGGAGCGCGTGGTGCAGCGGTAAGAGCCCTGCTTTGTAAGCGTGGGATCACTGGATCGAATCCCACCAGTGAGCTTTTTTTTTTTTTTTGTTAACATAGGCAATTCGTGCAACTGTAGGTGTCATGAATAATGTTAATTTTGCAGTCAATTGTAATAACGTGTTTTGTGAGCGGGAAAAGGGATTCTGAAATTATCGTATGCGGGTGAACGTTTGTGACATTACATAATGTACAGTCGGGGTATTGCAAATACATTGGTATTCTATTATATGTATACGTTTATACACTGAAGGCCCAGTCTGTTCCGTTCATTGCACGTCAGTGAACCATCAGACCACTCCGTACCCCGCAAGTAGTGTCTCATGCTATGGGTATTGGTTGGAAAGTGTTCGGACCTGGCGAGGTCACCTGCACACAAACTAACGATAACGGTGGGCAGTTGTACTAAAGGTATAAAGGTATTCTTTCATCAATCTCCTGTACGATATATTCCGACTCCCTTTTCCCGCTCACATAACACGTTATTACAATTGACTACAAAATGAACATTATTAACGACACCTACAGTTGTACGAATTGCCTATGTTTACAAAAAAATAATCCAAAGGCTCACCGGTAGGATTCGATCCAGTGATCCCGCGCTTACGAAGTAGGGCTCTTATCGCTGCACCATGGGCTCCTTGGCTTCATGTTAAGGTGCAACACACATGAATACCGTACAGCAATTGAAAAATGAAAATCCACAGCCTGCTTCCAGTCTCCGACCGGGTCAGGAATGGAATGAATGGAGCCCCTATCTAGCGGCGAGGATATGAACTGTGCCGGCTGCCGAGGCCTGACGCACTCCTCTGGGGCAATGATTAAATGAATGACAGATGAAATGAAATGATAGTGGAGAGTGTTGCTGGAATGAAATTTTGACAGGGAAAACCGGAGTACCCGGAGAAAAACCTGTCTGCCTCCGTTTTGTCCAGCACAGATCTCACATGGAGTGACCGGGATTTGAACCACGGACCCAGCGGTGAGAGGCCGGCGTGCTGCCGCCTAAGCCACGGAGGCTTCTACAGCAATTACGAATAATTAATAATTAATTTCTCGGAATAGGCTGAGAAGCGCAACTTACTACTTGCACCTGGTATACGCCTGGTAATGCCCTACAAGTGTACTAAAGATGGTTCGAATCGGTGGCCCATGCATCGTATCCTCCCCTTGTTAGTAATGACATTCAGGGCACAGTCAGTGCCTGTGGATGCTGTGAAAGGTGCCATTAATAGAGTTAGTACTGCTGTTCTGACTCAGTGAGGGAATCAATGGTACACTACCTCACTCCTCATCTTGCCTAGTACGCCTCAATATAGCTCTGCCTTTGGTTTTCGTGGGTATCCACCCACATAACCTAACGGCGGTGCTTTTTGAGGATCCAGCCAGCCTTCGGGCTGACTACCTAACAGACTACTTTATACGTACTTAAAACCTGCTTCTTTTGGAGGAGGGATTGGTATAAAAGCTGATGTAATCAATAACCTACATCCAGCTGTGTTCAACTAAAAAGCCATTTCAGTTTCTTGCCTACGATGTCAAGTTCATGACCGATTGTGAGTCGTGAGTTCTTCTCAAAGCCCACTAGAAGGTAACGCTACAACCTCCTTATTACAGGTGACCAACGGTCTGCGTAGTCAGCGTCGCATGACGTCAACATTTGCAGGTGGCCTTGACTCAAAATGCTTTCTCGTTCTTCATAGCGACTTTATCTGGATGCTGTATCGTTGTTATGGCCTTGTTTATTACGGCCTGCTTTACTATAGCACGTGTTGACGCTTCGCCCTCTAGTATGGAAAGCTGTTGTTGTGGCCCCGTGTACTTGGATGTGTGTGTAATTTGCCTGAATACCTGACTTATTGTGACAACTATATTAGTGTGTGTATTTGTAAATTAAGGTTTGGAATGGGTAGGAGGTGGTCGTGGCCTTGAATAATTTTATTTTTCGTGTTTTATGCATATTTTTAACTTTTTTATTGTCTTATGGGGAAGGAAACCTTTCCGTCATTTGGGGTTTATGTTTATACTGATGGTCACACTGTTCTTATGTAAGGACTCGACACAGATATCTGTTACTTCTTCACGCAAAACTTTATCTCCCACAGAGACATTTGTTGTTGATGCTTGTAGAGGCTGCGGCATCGTGCTCATATAGCCCCGTGTATTTGGGTGTATGAAGAATTTGTCTGATAGCTTGTGTTATTGTGATGGCTGTACTAGTGTTTGGGGACAGGATAGAAAAGGAGGCGGCCGTATGGCTTTTAGTGCCGGGAGTGTCCGAGGACATGTTCGGCTCGCCTGAGGCTGTAGCTGCTTCAAACGGACATCCCTAGGGTGAGCTACAAGTTCCGTTCAATTTCAAGTAGTTCCAACTTTCGCCACCAGATGCCAATGATACCTAGTGGTCAACGTTGGAACTTCGATAGAGCGTTCCCACGAAATCTAACCTAGAAATATTAGCTTCACACAAGTTTAGTCTGTGGAAGGATCTTTTACATGCCATAAATCTATGACATGGACCCGCCGGCTTTACTTCCCCTCTGAAAGAAGACATACTGAAGAATTTTAACGCTCTTAAAAATCTGACAACTTCAGCCGGGTTTGTACCCGCTATCTTGGGCACAGCAGTTCAGCATGCTACCAACTACGTTACCGAAGCCATACGATAAATAAATAATAAGGAGGTGACCGTGGCCTTACTACGTTAGGTACCATACCGACATTTGCCTCAACTAGAAATGGGAAACCATAAGAAGGGCCAGAAACATCAACCCGTTTGAAGCGGGATAAGAAGAAGAAGAAGAAGAAGAAGAAGAAGAAGAAGACGAAGAAATGGGAAACCATGGGAAACTACTTCCCAGATGGCTGAGATAGGAATCGAACCCTCCTCTTCTCAGTTTTGCCTCAAGAGACTGAGTGTAGGCCTACCCCGTTTTAGTCCTCAGACCAGAATTAAAAATTCTTGGCAGAGCCTGGAATCAATCCCAGACCTCAGGGGTGACTTAAAAAAAAAAAACAATGTACTCCGTGTACAAGAAAAGGTGACGCCAAGTGAAATTTGAGAATCGACGAATGACGTGTGGAGTTGAAAAATGGAGTATTTATTTTCCATATTTGCCCATATTTTGGAGTTAGCAAATATGTTCCATATGCTTAGTCTTTATAGTCAATATAGTCCATATTTCGGCTGAAAAGTATTAAATTCTATTAAATTGGCAGCCCTGTCATTAACTGAGAAACAAATTAAAAATCTATGTTTAAAAATTTAATAATTTAGCTGGTGTACAGCTCAACATCACGCCTGTCCACGTCTCAGTTGATAAGATAAGGTGGGAGAAAGAGAGAGGACTGAGCACGGAAGAGATGAGATCACAGAAACACTCAAAAGTCTTCAAAACTTTCATCTCTCACTTTCTGAGAGTTTCGATATTGTGATCAAAATTGTGGAACAACTAAATCGTGGTACCAGTACAGTTTAAGTTGCAGATGTAGCAAAAATTAATGTGGAGATTTAAGTGTCAAGTTAACATTGGATTTAACCCCAGCAAACCTTGTAAAGTCCAAAATATGCCACCGTTACCTCTTCTGATATCAGTCAATATATATACATATCTTTAGAGACAGTAGGAGAAGATTCACTTTTTTGTAATCCATTGTTTTGGTAACAGAGAATAAAAGATTGGGCCTGCTTCTAAGTTCATATTGATATTAAAATGAGAAGTGCAACATTATGTTTCTAGTAGATCTACTTTGTTTAACTTCTTTGAATTAGGATATTTAAAAAATATATAGTTTTTTGTAATTTTATGTTCATATACAGTACACTCACCGGCAAAGAAAGCGAATCACTACTGATTTCAGATTAAACTCAGTGTTGCACTGTTCCAAACCTTGTATTAATCAAATAATCACCTTAATTAGTACATTTATTTATTTACCGTTTGGCAATATAATCAATACAAGATTTCAGAGTACAAAGAAAATCACTTTAAAATCTACTGCACATTATTTTTACTATTTACACTATTTACAGTCTCAGGTCTAATGAGTCTATCCATTGGACCACGTCAGGTGTCGCCAACAGGAAGTCGATCCAGGACCCTCCATATGCACTCAGAGGACAGTCAGTGGTAATGTGTTGGATGGTTTGATTAGGAGCACCACAATCACACTGAGGAGACGAAATTTTTCCCCATTTGAACAAAGTTCCATTGCATACTCCGTGGTTTGTCCGAATCCTATTGAGAGTTGCCCAAGCCCTCCTGGGCAGATCGGAACCTGGAGTGGATGTTCTTGTAGGGTGCAGGAAGGAGCTCGACTCAGGACAAGCTTTTAGTGTCCATTCACTAATCCACTGCATGCTGGAATCAAAATGGTTTCGTACAAGCCTCTGGGCATGACAAATGGGTGGCTTCATGGATTTGAGCCTGTTCATTTGAAGAGAGGGGATGTCTTCATGAATAGGTGGTGTAGGGTGATCCATAATCTCGTAGTACTCCCGTAGCAAGGCAACTTCTCTACGAAGGTGGGGTGGAAGAATATTGCTGAGGGCTGGAAGCCAATATGCTGGTGTAGTTCTTATACAACCAGTGATTAGTCTCATGGCGTTGTTCAACTGGGTGTTAACGAGTTTGACATGTGGGCTATTGAGCCAAATTGGGGCGCAGTATTCAGCCACAGAGAAGGCTAGACCTAAGGCAGAGCATTTTGTAGTAGAGGCAGAAGCACCCCAAGATGTTCCACATAGCTTTAGCAATATATTGTAGCGGCTTCTAATTTTAGCTGCTGTGCTCTGGAGGTGTTGCTTGTAAGAGAGTGTTTGGTCCAGTATTACTCCTAAGTACTTTGGGAACTTGTTATATTTCAAAATCTTCCCCTCAAATTTTACATTGAGTTGGGTATCAGCCAATATGTTGCTCAGGTGGAAACAAGATACCTCCGTTTTTGTAGCACTGGGTTGGAGCCTCCATTTGTGGAAATATCTTCCAAGTTTAGCCAAATCATCTTCAAGTACATTTTCCAAATCTTCCATATTTTGGCGTCTAGTGGCCAATGCTATGTCATCAGCATAGCAAAACTTTTTTGAGTTTGTTTCTGGTAGATCCGATATGTACAGATTGAAGAGGAGAGGAGCCAGTACTGAACCCTGTGGAAGGTCATTAGTTAGCTTCTTTCGTTTGCTGATTTTTTATCCCAAGACAACCTGGAAATGTCTGTTGTTAATCATGTTGTCAATAAGCTGGGCCATCGATTTACAGGGAATCACTTCTAGGAATTTATACAGTAGACTTCTCTCCAAACTGTATCATACGCAGCAGTTAAATCTAAGAAGGCAACGGCTGTTTTCTGGTGAAGTTGGAAACCAGCTTCTATGTGAGATGTAAGAGCGAGAACTTGATCACAGCAACTTCGGTTTTTCTGGAAACCAGCTTGCTCAATGGGGATGTGTTGGGTGATACTGGGGCTGATTCTGTTCAAAATCAGTCTTTCAAGAAGCTTATAGTTGCAGCTAAGTAGGGTTGATAGCTCTGAGGCAAAACTTTTGGTTTCCTAGGTTTTAAGATGGCAATTATTTTGGATTTCTTGAACTGCTTTGGGAGTATTCCTGTTCGGAGAATATCAGAGAAGATATTAGTACAATAATTGAAAATCATTAAGTTATTGATCAAGACAATCACAAGAGTGCACAAACACGAATTTGGAAATGTTGAAACCTGGAATCCATCGTCCTGTTGCACTGTATGTTGTAGACAAACCGTAATGTTCACACGAGAATTCACAGCTGTTTGTGGTTGTTGTTGTCCGAAGGCGGGAAACGTTAACATTGGTGTTGTTATTATCACAATCAACAATGTTTATCAATAATTATTATTGCGCTGAAACTTCTCAACATAATGAGTTAATTAAATCACGACACATGGCCATATCACTGCAAAGTCACAACATTCAATTTATACGAGGTTTGTAACGGTCTGATATTCGTAGTGTTTCGCTATTTATGCCGGTGAGTTTATAATTCAATATTTCTATAAAAATAATTAAATATATATGTAGTGTACATATTTCATTAATTATGATTAGCAGATATAAATCTGTTCTCTGGTAATTAACTTACGTTACATTTCCATATTGTTGTAATGGCCTAGTATGTGAATAATGTACAAGGTTTGGAACGGTCCAACATTGAGTTTAGTCTGAAATTCGTAGTGTTTCGCTTTTTTTTCTTTTCTTCGGTGGGCGTAGGTCTATTATTAAAGCCGTGCGTGGATGCGGATATAGTTTGCATGGCTGTGCGGATAAGCTGCGGATAATTTTTGGAGTAAATTTGCGGATAGTTTTTAGAATACAATCCGAACTTGTTAAATATCATTATTAGGATTCGGATGTTTATGACGAATCATATTTTTCCGTTTTGTTTTTCTCATGACAAATGTAAGATGATGATTTAAGCTAATCTCATCCAAATTATGGCATTGATCATAATTAGGCCTAACACTCCGAACTGTAAAGGGCTGCAATTCTGACTGTATAACATTCATTTTGAACATAGCACATGACATACATAGCTTAAGGCAACGACTTTTCCCTCACATGTCTAAATGTGTTGCTTTAATACCTTATCAAATTAAAGCAAGTAGTTCCTTGACGAACTAAAGAGCCTACTTTTCTCCAAATTATAGAGACCATATATTAACAGTTGGCAGACCTGGCGACTCTAAATATGTTCTTATTTCCATCTCATAAGGTCCACAACGCACATGCAACATGGTGTCCACAGGCAGGAAAAATCAGGAAAAGTCAGGAATTTTGTTTTTAGTCAGGAAAAGTCAGGAAAAAGTGTGAAAAAATGGTGTGAGTCAGGAAAAATTGGCGAAAAGTATTAGAAAGTCAGGAATTTTATATTAACCATATAGTATTTTGTGTTTTACTACCATATTTTGATGTTACTAGTTCAACTAATCTCTGAAGATAAAAATCAATAACTCACTGGACATTATGGTAAGTTTCCATTTTCACAGTGTATCATAGTAAAAACCTCTTTTACCTATTTTTTTCGCTTTTTTTTTGGCGTCAGCGTAGGGATGTGGCAACCCCGTCACTATAGTTTAGGTTATCAAGTACTTTGATTTATGTATTATTGCATTATAATTTACTTTATTTTGTTTTTTAAATGAATAAAGAGGCATGTGTTTCAACATTAAACTTATCAGCACTCGTGGAATCATGTTGGCAGCACTGTCGTGTATCGGCTACTGAAAATTAATCTACATTTGCCGGTACTATATGTATGCAAAGTTTAGAAATGGTTTCCTGCATACTTTCTTTTATATTGAGATTAGGATAAGAATGTATACAGTGCATTTTTTCAACAGTTGACAGCCTTGTTGATACTAAAAATGCATATTCATATCAGCCCCGGTGTGCAAATCACATACCAAATTTGGTGAAATCCAATAGATAGTATGGATATCACTTGCATTTACAGATTAGACCTATCAGCAGGCATATAATCATGTTGGCAACACTCTCATGTATGGGCTCCTGTAAATTAGTCTGATGTAATATGATCTACATGTGTGTCAATGTTGGATTAATTCCCATGCATATCTTCCGAAATATCCAACATAGACCTCAATTTTCAATTGTAATTTTTCATCAGTTGGTAGCACTGACGTCATTTTTCAAATATGGCCTTACGATATTCAGGCATAGATCTTTACTCATTTATTTATTTATTTATTTATTTATTTATTTATTTGCGCCAACAGGATTTTCATCCCAATTACAGTAGCATAAAGATTACACAGTATGTTATCTTAAAACTTATACTAACTTGAACTAAACAGTAATAATAATTTAAAAAAACTAATTAAAATTACACAGTATGTTATCTTGCAACTTATACTAACTTAAACTAAACAGTAACTAAATATAACTAATTAAAATAACTAGGTATACTATTAAAACAGTATGGTACAAATAATACTCGTGTAATACAAGGTTGGCCAGGTAGAATGACACAGTGGTACGAATTCATGATTTACAATTTGCAAGGTTTGAGTCATTATTTCTGGAGAGTGGTTAGTAATTCCATCAAAAATACTGTCAAGGAAGTACTAAAATATATGGCATTATTTCTTTGAGCAACAGTGGTGAAAATATAACATAGCCTGTTCAGCGGTGGATTTGTGTGGCCAGATGTGGTTCTTTTATTTTCAAATGTGATATTGTTCCTGGAATTGATGCGTGGTACATGGAAATTTAAGAGAGAGAGGAGTTCTGAATCATCAATTGCATTGTTTATAATTTTGAAAAGGAATTTCATAGCATCTATTTTTCTTCGTATTTCTAAACTGTCCACATCAAACTTTATTAGCAGTTCCTGGTATGGTATCAAGTGAGGATAGTTGGCTGTTCTTTTAAAATGTAGATATTTTAGGAATTTCTTTTGTGTGTTTTCAATCATTGAGGTATATGCCTTGCATCTAGGACTCCATATAATGCTAGCATATTCTAGTTTCGGTCTGACTAGTGTGTTGCACAGGTAGATACACGTACTTATGTTTTTGAATGGGTTTGTATTCCTGATAACAAATCCAAGTGTCTTGTTTGAGTCAGCTATCATTTTCCGTATGATTAGTTCTCTATCTAGCAACACACCGAGATCTTTGTTTTCATGAACTGATTTCAGGACACCAAATTTGGTTTCGATAGCTGAAGCCGTTAGGAGTTGATAGGGGGACACACACATACTGACAGACGGACAGAGAGACGGAGAGACAGACACACATTTGCCCGGATCGATCACATAAGTGTACTTTTTCCTCATTTAAAAAAAATGGAAAAGTAGGCTACAAAAATATTGTAATGTCAGTAGATTCGGATAACAAACGTGCGGATGCGGATATTAGTCGTGTGGATGCGGGGTGGATGTGGATAACAGTTGTGCGGATGCGGGGTGGATGTGGATAACAGTCGTGCGGATGCGGGGTGGATGCGGATAACAGTCGTGCGGATGCGGGGTGGATGTGGATAACAGTTGTGCGGATGCGGGGTGGATGTGGATAACAGTTGTGCGGATGCGGGGTGGATGTGGATATCAGTCGTGCGGATGCGGTGCAGATGCGGATAACAGTTGTGCGGATGCGGGGTGGATGCGGATAACAGTCGTGTGGATGCGGGGTGGATGTGGATAACAGTTGTGCGGATGCGGGGTGGATGCGGATAACAGTCGTGTGGATGCGGGGTGGATGCGGATAACAGTCGTGTGGATGCGGGGTGGATGTGGATAACAGTCGTGTGGATGCGGGGTGGATGTGGATAACAGTTGTGCGGATGCGGGGTGGATGCGGATAACAGTCGTGCGGATGCGGGGTGGATGCTCATAACAGTCGTGCGGATGCGGGGTGGATGCAGATAACAGTTGTGCGGATGCGGGGTGGATGCGGATAACAGTCGTGCGGATGCGGGGTGGATGTGGATATCAGTCGTGCGGATGCGGGGTGGATGCAGATAACAGTTGTGCGGATGCGGGGTGGATGCGGATAACCGTCGAGCGGATGCGGTGCAGATGCGGATAACAGTTGTGCGGATGCGGGGTGGATGCGGATAACAGTTGTGCGGATGCGGGGTGGATGCGGATAACAGTTGTGCGGATGCGGGGTGGATGTGGATATCAGTCGTGCGGATGCGGGGTGGATGCGGATAACAGTTGTGCGGATGCGGTGCAGATGCGGATAACAGTTGTGCGGATGCGGGGTGGATGCGGATAACAGTCGAGCGGATGCGGGGTGGATGCGGATAACAGTCGAGCGGATGCGGTGCAGATGCGCATAACAGTCGAGCGGATGCGGGGTGGATGCGGATAACAGTCGAGCGGATGCGGGGTGGATGCGGATAACAGTCGTGCGGATGCGGGGTGGATGCGGATAACAGTCGTGCGGATGCGGGGTGGATGCGGATAACAGTCGAGCGGATGCGGGGTGGATGCGGATAACAGTTGTGCGGATGCGGGGTGGATGCGGATAACAGTCGTGCGGATGCGGGGTGGATGCGGATAACAGTCGTGCGGATGCGGGGTGGATGCGGATAACAGTCGTGCGGATGCGGGGTGGATGCGGATAACAGTCGTGCGGATGCGGGGTGGATGCGGATAACAGTCGTGCGGATGCGGGGTGGATGCGGATAACAGTCGAGCGGATGCGGGGTGGATGCGGATAACAGTTGTGCGGATGCGGGGTGGATGCGGATAACAGTCGTGCGGATGCGGGGTGGATGCGGATAACAGTCGTGCGGATGCGGGGTGGATGCGGATAACAGTCGTGCGGATGCGGGGTGGATGCGGATAACAGTCGAGCGGATGCGGGGTGGATGCGGATAACAGTCGTGCGGATGCGGGGTGGATGCGGATAACAGTTGTGCGGATGCGGGGTGGATGCGGATAACAGTCGTGCGGATGCGGGGTGGATGCGGATAACAGTCGTGCGGATGCGGGGTGGATGCGGATAACAGTCGTGCGGATGCGAATAACAGTCGTGCGGATGCGAATAACAGTTGTGTGAATGCGGGCCGGATGCGGAGAACGTTCTTTTATCCACGCAGGGCATTATCAGTCAGTTTTATGAAACAGAGCCCTGATTATAGTACAGCATACCTACACAGGTTGTGAATATTGTGATATTGATGAGTGGTTATCCCAGTTTCGCGCACTTTGCAGAGTTGAAGTTGGACGTGTAGAGAACACGCACGACATGATGTGTCTATTAAGGACCGGACAGTTGGATCACTCAACTGTAACCATGCTAAATGGATCACGTGGCTAGCTTCAATCTGGCTCAAGGTTCAGCCACTTCCGCGCACAACTCCTTGCCGTAACCAATCCATCCTCCACGAGGTGCGGAGATAATCCTTGTTTGTGTATCTTCATGGTTTTCAAATAGAGGTGCTTCTACATCCAGTTACTTCACAGCACCGTTACAACCGACATGCACTTTAACCGAGTTCACAAAGGGGAGGGGGCAGAGAACCTCAGGGGCTCACAATTTGTGGGACGTGGGTTGGCGCCCACGGGACCCCAGTTGAGTCCGACATTGCTTCCACTTCGTGCCGCACTCATCCTATGCTATCCTTGGTTAACTTTTGTTCTTTTCCGACCCCGCCGGTATTAGTTTATTTTTTAGCGCATGGATTTTAGTTCCGGGAGTGTCCGAGGACATGTTCGTCTCGCCAGAGTTTGTAACTGCTTCTATGCGGACACCCATGGGGTGAGCTACAAGTACCGTCGCATGTGGAGTGTTGTCTTGGGGGGGGGGGGGGGGGGGGGGTGGAGTTTGAATGTAAGGACGAGGAATTGGAAGGTAGCAGCTGTGGCTTATAGTTACGGAAGGAAGGAAGATGGGAAACCGCACAAGGGCGCCCGCAGGGATTTTTCCAGAGGGGGCCTTTTTTTTTTTTTTTTTCATTGCCTACCTGTCACTTAGTGATGATGAGACGTACCCTCCCTGCAATTTTCGTTTCATTTCCTACTTGCTTCGTGATATTCATTATTTGGCTGCTCTGAAACCGTTGGGTACATTATATTTATGGCATGAATGTGAGGAATAGTCTTTTTAGTTCAGATTTTTTTGTCCGTAGAAGTCGCTTTTCTTTGAGAATCATCGTGATAATGTTCAATTCTTAAAAACAGGTAAAAGGTAGTTGTATCACCATGTATCGACGAAAATAAAAATCTAGCAGTTCATTAAAATGGTAATGTTAATTCGGTTCGCCGATTTTCTATTTTCAAATAATCCCAAATCACTAAGTTAAATAAAACTGTGGAATTATCCCTACATCTAAATCAGTTAACTATCAATAACTTCAATTTATGAAATAGACTTGTGTGGCAATGACAATCGAAATATTTTCGACTAAAGATTGGCGGTTGGTTCGTTCCTCAGTTTAGGGGCTGCGACAACGCGGTTATGTAGCCCCGTGTACTTTGGATGTGTGTAGAATCTGTCTGATAACCGGTGTTAATTGTGATGACTGTATTAGTGTGAGTTATCTGTTTTTAATTCAAGTAAGGACTGCAGACATGAATTTCGAGTAGTTCCTACTTTTGCCGCCAAACGCCACCGCAGTCGGCTCCTGGCGACGAACGTTTGAACCTAAGAGCGTTGTTCAAATTTTTAACCAATAATTTAGCGGAAGGTTCTTTAACATGCCATAAATCTATGACATGGGACCGCCGGCTTTACTTCCCTCTGAAGGAAGGCATACTGAGAGATTTTTAACGCTCTTAAAAAAATCCAGCGACTTCGCCCGGGTTTGAACCCGTGATCTTGGGCATAGAAGCTCAGCATGCTACCAACTACGCTAGACTAAAGACTCAAACATCAACCAGACTATACCCATGTAAGAATGGTGTCGGGCTGTCCCGTTGCCATGGAGATGAACCTTTGCGGTTAAGACGGGAGTGAGGGACATAGAGCTCCATTAGTGCTGCTTATCAGCTGCTAGTCTCTTGAGTGCGTAAACTAAGCCACTGACCTCTCACTTCCTGGGTGTTGGCTACTACCGGACAAGCACAAAGAAAGTCTAGGGATCACAGGTTCAAATCCCGCCGCTGTGCGCTGACACGCTTCGTCTCAAAACTCACGAGCCAAGCCAGTTCTTCTTTGAATGGGAAAAGGTCCATTGTTAGCGCCAGCCGGAAATGCGGCAAAATTCCGGCACCTCCGCGTCTCTAAAATCCGCAGTAAGTTAGTTAAAAGAGACTTAAAACACATAACATTATTATTATTATTATTATTATTATTATTATTATTATTATTATTATTATTATTCTAATTAGGGTTTGAAGCCATTTTTCACTGTTGCCTAAGTAAAGAAAAGTTTGGTGCTTTTCAGTCGGTCAACACGAATGTACCCAAAAAGAGCTGGGTTATGCCCTAATCCTGAAATAAATTGAGGGGCGTGGTGGCTCAGCGGTCTAGCTGTATGCCTCTCATCAAGGCGGTCCGGGTTCGATTCCCGCTCAAAGCATGTGAGATTTTCGAAGTGAAATGCCACGTCCTGTGGTTCGGATTCCACGTAAAAAGGAGGTCCCGTGGCTCATGATCTCAAGATTAACGGTCACGTTAAACTATAAGCTTCCTTCCTTCCTTTTTGAAATAAATTACATGACTAAAACTGGTGCTAGAGTGAACACGAAACTGCTCGAAGTTCCAGTCAGGAAGACAACCGGATAAATATCAGCCTGTATTATTACAGCATAACCATAGTTGATTTTTTATAACCATATAATCACCCCAAACAGACAAACTCCGGATTTTTATCACCATTTTAGCATTTCACCTATTATTATATATACTACATTTAGCATACACCGACAGTTGCATTACCAACACTGCAACTAAATACTTGTACATATTGTAAATATTTTTCACCTGTATCCTCAAACATAGATGTTATAGCCTAAGTATAATGGATCTGATGATGATCGCTTGACGATCGAAACTGGTCATCCCAGTGTATTTATTAATCTCATGTAATTTATTTCAGGATTAGGGCATAACCTAGCTCTTTTTGGGTACATTCGTGTTGACCGACTGAAAAGCACTAAACTCTTGTTATTCTAATTATTGTAGAATAAGCCGCTAGTCATTTGTTTCTGTACAGGACCAATACAATAGACACCTAAGTCACTTGATGGGGTTGGCAGATATGAGCACTCCACGTGCTTACTCGGCGTCTTTCAATTGTTTTGCTAATGACCATTGGCTGTCGCTTTGTATCCAAACACAAAATAATGACCTCCATCATTCCAATGAAATTTTTAAGACCTGCTTGTTGTCACCAAGCAGAATGACTGAATTATATTTGGAGAATTTGGTCTGTGGTCGGTTGATAATTCATGTTAAAACACTACAAACGAAATCCCACTCTAAAACATCCTGCGGTCATCGCAGGCACGTGCTCTCCGGAGTTGTGAGTTTTGATACTATTTGTTACTATTTTTAGCCTACTTTTCACATTTTGCAAAAATGAGGAAAAAGTAGACTTAGAGATCGATCCGGGAAAATGTGTGTCTGTCTGTCCTTCTGTCTGTCTGTCTGTCTGTCCTAAACGGCTGCAGCGATCGAAACCAAATTTAGTATGAGTAAAGATGTATACCGGAATATCTCAAGCCCATATTTGAAAACGATGTCAGTGCTACCAACTGCTGAAAAAACGCACTAGAAATTTGAGATCCAGGTTGGATATCTCGGAAGGTATGCATGGGAGCTATTTCAAAATTGGCACACATGTAGATAATACTATTTGAGTTTAATTTCAAGGAGGACATACATGATAGTGTTGCCAAAATAATTTTAAGACTTCTGATAGATCCAATTTTTAAATGCATATAACTTCGACACTAACAATTGGATTTCAAGCAAATTTTGTATGTAATATTTGTACATAAACAGATATGACTGAGAGTATTCTTAAGAGCCACCAGGGCTGCCAACTGTTGATAATTGCTCTCTCTCTCTCTCTTTTTATCCAAATGCCAATACATCAGAAAGTATGCTAGCCGACAGCTTTAAACTATGCACACGTATAGTACCTGACATTTTAGATTAATTTGGAGTAACTTATATACGTCAGTTCTACCAACATGATTCTAAGCCTATTGATAGGACCAATTTTTAAATGCATGTAACTTCTATACTATCAGTTGGAGTTCATCCAAATTTCGTATGTGCTATGTGTAACACAACAGATATGACTATAAGTATTTCTTAAGAGCAATCAGGGCTGACAACTGTTAATAAATGCTCTCTATGTTTTTTTTACCCTAATATTCTAGATAGGTTCATATACTGTAGATTAATCATTGGCATGAATCTTAATTTAAAGAAAAGTAGGCTCTTTAGTTCTTCACGGAACTTCTTGTTAACTTGTGAGTTTTGAGACGTAACCCGCTGACAGCGTCCAGTTTGTGACGAGGGAGCTGTCCCAACCTGGACACCTGAATTTGGCTTTTAAAAAATGTTTGGGAAGGTTCAAAGTATCTTATTATTATTATTATTATTATTATTATTATTATTATTATTACTAGCTCCCCCAGGGGCTCACATCTAGTGAGGCGTGGGTTGGCTACCACGGGACCCCAGCTGAGTCCGTAATTGCTTCCACTTACTTGTGCCACACTCCTCTCTGTCTTCTTTCCTGTCGACCTCCCTTGGTCAACTCTTGTTCTATTCCGACCCCGACGGTATTAGGGTATCCGAGGCCTAGGGAGTCTTTCACTTTCCCGCCTTAATTGGCCCTTGTCTCATCTTTCCTGATCCCTCCTTCTTCGAGGGGTCAGATCTCTTGTTTTCTTTTCATTATATATCCTTTTCTCCTTACGTTTCCCGCACTGTCTTTGTTAATTGGCTCCCCGTGTATCTAAATTCCCTTCAGCGATTTTTTCCTGTACACTTCATTTTGTAGGTATTTTCCACTTACGTTGCATTTTGTGTTTTTTTTCGATATTAATTGCATTTTGCGTGTGTTTTCAACCTCAATTGAATTTTGTAAGGATTGACAATGATCTAAATTGCTTTTTAGTAAGTCTTTCAATATAGGGGGGGGCGGAACTTTTGCGAGTATTGTGAATTTCAATTGCATTTTGTATTTTCAACCTAAACTGCTTTTTGCAAGTATTTTCAATCTAAATTGCAATTTGTAGGATGCGCATTTTGCAAGTTTTTTATTCTCAATTGCATTTTGTGGGTATTTTGACTCTAAATTACATTTTGTAAGCCTTTTCAATTTCAATTGCAATTTGTAAGTATTTTGTATTTCAATTGCACTTTGTGAGTATTTTGAATCTGAACCAGCCTTTTTCAATCTAAATTGCATTGTGTATTTTCACTCTCATTTGCATTTTGTAAGTATTTTGAATTTCACTTGCATTTGTAAGTATTTCGACTGTGCATTGCATGTTGTGCGTATTTTGAACTTAACCTCCATTTTGTGCGTATTTTTCAATCTATTCCTTTTGTGAGTATTTTCGTTCTAAATTCCCTTTTGTAAGTATTATCGCTCTGCATTTTGTGAGTAGTTTCAATCTGAGTTCCTTTTTGTAAGTATTTTCCTACTCACTTAATTTTCGTTCCGGTTTCCACTTCATTGACTTTTCGCTATCACCCAGACCATTAGGGGCCGATAACCTAGATGTTAGGCCCCTTAAAACAACAATTATCATCATCATATTATTATTACTAGCGCACCAGTGCGAGAACTCTTGCATAATGGACCGTGTGCGCCCCATGTGTACAGACGACCCTCCCGGCTCTAGTGCTATGCGGGCTGTACGCGGCAAGTTCTTTCAGGGACTATCGTCTTGTTTATTTGCTTAAAAGCACTTTATAAACAATTAAATATATTTATGTTGACTTTTCAAGAAATGCAAAATTTTTCCTGTAATATTGAGACGATTTAGAAGATTTTGGTACAAACCACACCTTCTAACTCCCTCTGGTTTAGGAGCTTGAGTTTTGTGAAACATACATCTTAGCGTATTATATAATACGATTATTATTATTACCGGTATTACGTATTATTATTGGTTTGTGCCTACATTGGAGCATCAAATATATATTTGCCTGTAATAAACAAATAAAAACAAAATAGTTTCGCATTTATTAAGGTTAAAAGTTTCTATCTTATTATTGTATTAATATTATTATAACTAATTTTATTAGTGTACGCCCACATTGGGCACTTATATAAAACCAAATACATTTAAGTAATCCACGGATTGACAGGGAATTCAGTTGTCATCGTCTTCCTCCTCTACCAAAACCTCTTCATTCTGGCCGACCTTTCTTGATAAGATATGACATATTGCTCCGTTCCTTTGTTTTTAATGTAAAATACAAGAGATACATGTTTCAACATTTCTTAATAACTTCGCCAGAAATATTCCAAATATTTTCTCTACTATACCTAGCAACCTATCAAGAATTTGTATAATCTAACTGATTCAACAAACAGTAGGCTCATATTTTCACAGTCACATCTCATTTCTACGCTGTTTTTCAAGACAATTTGTATGCTTAATTTACAACATTTATGTTAAAACATATAATAAAGTTATAATTATCGTCGAACATAAACAGTCTTATGCAACTTGCCTATAATGGTAATTAAGACACTCGTATGGAAATTATAACACTAACTTGCTACGCTCGTTTTATGAACATACTCGTGTCTTAATTATTGCCATTATAGTCTCGTTGCAAAATGTACTATTATTGTAACAGATCTGTTTTCAGCCTATTTTCATTTTATGAAAAAAAAAATAGGCTTATGAGATCACCTTTTGTCCGTGTGTGTGTGCGTGTGTGTGATGGTGTGTGTGTGTGTGTCCCCTAATAACTTCTAAACGTCTGGAGCGATTCCAATGAAATTCGGTAAGATCATAGCACTATTCTAGCCGACCCCGACCGTGCCCTTCAAATTTTATTGTCTCTCAGCAATCCAACATGGCGGCTGTGCGAAATATTTCACCAGCATTCAGTATCTCCGAAACTATTACAGATATTGCCCTGAAATTGTGTACGGTGATAAAGGGCACTACTAAAAGTTCACCTATGAGACTTTCAGAAACCTGGTGACTACAAAACCAACATGGCGGCCAAGCGGAGTTGAGACTTTTAAATAGACTTTTCTCGCAAATTAACTATCTAAACGTAATGAAACTTGGTACAGCGAATGTTTATACACATTGTAATGCACTGGAGTCTAATTTAGTTCAATTGTTTACATAACCTCAACATAGCGGCTGTGCGAAATTTTAAAAATTAAGTTTTTATTTTTTGTGTAGTAATCATGCGATCGAAGTGAAAGTTTGAATAATGGACCTAGGCAATAATTGTCCTTGAATGGTACATAACTATATGGCTTATACATCTAACAATCCAAAATGGCGAGCATCCGAAATATTTAGACGGTTCTCAATATCTATGAATCTTTTACAGCAATCAAACTGATTTTTTTATGGTCATAGAGGCTATGAACATATGTTCACCTATAGGACGTTCAGTAACCCAGTGAGCACATATCCAACATGGCGGCGACGCGAAGTATAAATATTTAAATGGACGTTTCTCGCGAATTAACTATCCGAGTGCCTTGAAACGTTGGACATTAAATGCTTATACAAATGTTAATCCACTGGCATCTAATTTATTCCAATTGTTTGCATAATCACAAGATGGCAGCTGTGCGAAATTTTAAAATCTCGTTTTTACTTCTTGTGTTCTAATCATGCGATTGAAGTTTGAATACCACACGTACACAATAATCTTAATGTAATAGTACAAAAATAAAAATCCAACCTGGCGACCATCTGAAATATTTAGACGGTTCTCAATAACTACGAATCTATCAAAACCTTCAAACTGAAATTTTGTATGTTGATAGAGGCAATTAACATGAGTAGGATATATTAAAATAGGCGGTATAGTTCAAGGAACTACTTTTTTTCTTTGTGGAAAATTTACTATTTACGCAACATATACCAGCTGAAAAGGGTCGCAATGTGACCGAAACCAGTACGGTTTCAATGAAATAAATATTGACTTTAGGTAAAAATAATTTGTTTATAATAGATTAGATTGGTTGCCAGAAGGTTGTAAGTTGGGAGCACTGTGCCCGCACGACTCATACTTGCAGTGTAATTATGTATTCAATGTTCCAGTACAAGCTGGTCGTTCACCTCCCTCCAAAGCCGGACCTGCTCACACTAGCTCTCTAATGAACTCACACAAACTCCTTGGCATTCCGCCTTCTCTGTGTGGGAGGAACCGAGTTCAGGAATCAATTCCACCGGCCCATGGGATGCTTGCTCTCTATAAATCTCCTGGTCCGGTAAATGCCGTGAATCAGGGTGCAACATTGTAAGGGTTACTACACACAGTTCCGATGCGGACAAATAACAATAATAATGGTCGAACATCAATTCCCCTCGATTTTCGTTAATTCCACTCGGTCCTCCAAGGGATCCAAAAATGAGTTCCTCAACTCCGCTCAGGCTTTGGCAAGGGGTCGGAAAAGGGATTATCCCCAAAGACGTAAACAAATGGCATAACCCTCCTGCTCGCATGCCAAGGGCCGGGTCAAACACCTTCTGCAGCGCATGAGCGAATGCTTGAATGCAGCTTATGTCAAGTCCGCTCATTTGTTAAATCAGGTATAAAGTGTTGCCACATTATAACTTATATGGCAGAGAATACAAGTGATTTAAAATTCATCATAATATTCTTTTTAAAGTGGCTTCGGTGGCGTAGTCGGTAGCATGCTGAACTGCTGTGCCCAAGATCGCGGGTTCAAATCCGGCCGAAGTCGTGGGATTTTTTAGGAGCGTACAAAATCCCTCAGTATGGCTTCCTTTGGAGGGGAAGTAAAGCCGGCGGTCCCATGTCATAGATTTATGGCATGTTAAAGAACCTTCCACTAATTACACCTGTGTGAAGCTAAATTGTATACGTTAAGAATGCAAAGAACGCTCTTAGGTTCCTACGTTCGTTGCCAAGAGCGGACTGCGGTGGCGTCTGGTAGCTAAGTTCTGAACTAGTAGTCGTTGACGGTGGCGTTTGGCGGCAAAAGTAGGAACTATTTGAAAAATTTAAAAGTCTGCAGTCCTTACTTGAATTAAAAAAACAGAAAACACACACTATTACAGTCATCACAATTAACACCGGTTATCAGACAGATTCTACACACACCCAAAGTACACGGGGCTACATGACCGCGTTGTCGCAGCCCCTAAACTTAAGAACCAACCATATTCTTTTAAATAAGTGTGCCAAGTTTTCTATTATTTTCTGCAAATTTTATGCATTGTTTTTAACATGTGCATAATTAAATGTTTGTATGTTTTTTAACCTAGTCAGACATTATAAAATTAAATTTAGATAATAATAGGCCTAGGTGTATAATTTGTACCTAAGAAAATACTTTCGATATCAGCTGCGGATGCTGAAGATACTGTTTTCCAGCCTAGAACGGAAAAATCAGCTGCATTCCCACACAACAAATTAGTTATGAATTATAACTCTTATAGAGCTAGGCTTGTTTACCGTAACAACTATTGGGATTTAAGATATCGTCTGAAATCATCTCGTATGTTCTTATTAGTTATATTAGAAGCATTGATTAGAATGAATGATAGAAGTGAGCATGGAAGACTTGTGTCGTTCTAAGAATGCATAGGGATAAAGAGACCGCGACCGAGCGGAGTTGAGGGACTGCTCTGGTGACTACCTGACTCAGGTACCCGAGTGGAATTGATGCCCGTCCATAATAATAATAATAACAATAATATGGGATTATCGCTCAGGTAGACAAATCTAAATATTTTGCTGAAATTATTGAACCAGCAGGGTTAAATCAGCAAGCTAACTGAGAAAGACCTACAAACATACAAAAAGCATACAAAATTACTAGGAACAGATACAATAAAAATAACTCTATCAACAAAGGCAAAATTATTAAAACATTATAACACAGTCGTTAAAACAGAAGCTCTATATGTATCTGAAACTAAAAATAATTGGTGGCAAATCTCGGATAAAAATGATCGAAAAACAAGAAAGGAAAATTCTCAGAAAAATCTTAGGGCCAAAGTGAAATGAAAATCCACTGCTGGCTTCCAGTCAACCGACCGGGTCAGTAATGCAATGAACGAAGCACCCAGCTAGCGGGGAGGATATGAACTGTGCCGGCTGCCGAATCCTGTCGCACTCCTCTGGGCCAATGATTAAATGAATGTCAGATGAAATGAAATGATAGTGGAGAGTGTTGCTGGAATGAAATGTTGACAGGGAAAAGCGGAGTACCCGGAGAAAAACCTGTGTGCCTCCGTTTTGTCCAGCACAGATCTCACATGGAGTGACCGGGATTTGAACCACGGACCCAGCGGTGAGAGGCTGGCGTGCTGCAGCCTAAGCCATGGAGTATGAAAATGAAATTTGGATGAAAAGGAAATCACATGAAATTTATCAAGGCAGATACCATAAGGAAACTGTGGTTACAATGTTACGGACACCTATATAGAATCGATAATAATACGCTCACAAAGAAAATTTTCAACCTAGCCTTATCAATGAGAAATCAAAACTGGCTAAAAGAAATGAGTGAAAACATAAATTAAATGGGCTGTCATTAAGAAACCATTCAAGACAGAACAAAATTCAGTACTTTAATTCACAAACACAATTTTTTTGAGAAGCCCACCCGACAAAATACAGGATGGAGAGAATAGTGTAAAAGGGAACACAGCGAGAGGATGAAGAGATATTGGGAAGGGAAGAAGAAAAAGTGCTCGCCTAATAAGTTCAAACGCGCTCCTTAGTTGCGCACAACGAATAGAATATGGATAAAGAGACCGACAATAGAACTACAGTATACAAACAGACAGAGACGATTATAAACATCAGGAAAAGAAAGGCAAAATTGTATGGACACATACATAGGATGAACGAAGATAGACTGACCAAGAAGATTTTTAATAGAGTTATGAATAGTACACTGAAATCCAATTAGGTAAGCAGTGCAGGGTACTTTCAGCTGTAGTCGACAAAACATCACGATCTTGCAATTTTCGGTAATTTGCAAAGTCCAGTCATTGTTTGTGTTCGAATCATTAACTTTCAGCTTTTTCGATGCCAGGGTGGATGTTAAATAATTCGTTATTTTCTTCATCCTTCAAAATTAACCACACACACAAAATAACAACCTACCCCGCCTCCAAACACTAGCCTGCGTGCTTATAAGAACGGAGTGCCGAGTTGCGGACCAAAAGAAACTGATTCGACAGATCGATTTAAATCGAGGATTACTAGAAATCTCCTCCAGCTGTTGTGAACAGCGCGATGACGCCAGCTGATCGATGCACTTTTAAGTCGGAAGTTATAATTCCTGGACTAGATAGAAAAGGGAACAATATTTTTTCTTAAACAGTTTTCAAATTTATTTATTTATTTATTTATTATTTATCGTATGGCTTTTGGTGCCGGGAGTGTCCGAGGACATGTTCGGCTTGCCTGAGTCTGTAGCTGCTTCCAGCGGACACCCTTAGGGTGAGCTACAAGTTCCGTTCACTTTCAAGTAGTTCCAACTTTCGCCACCAGATATCAATGATACCTAGTGGTGAACGTTGGAACTTTGATAGAGCGTTCTGACGAAATCTAACCTAACAAATTTTGCTTTACACAAGTTTAATCTGTGAAAGGATCTTTTACATGCCATAAATCTATGACATGGGACCGCCGGCTTTACTTCCCCTCCGAAGGAAGGCATACTGAAGGATTTTTAACGCTCTTAAAAAATCCGACGACTTCGGCCGGGTTTGAACCCGCTATCTTGGGCACAGCAGTTCAGCATGCTACCGACTACGCCACCGAAGCCGCTAGTTTTCAAATGTTTAAGGGGGACGTGTACCCTCCGCGTTCCGCCTGAAAAAACATTAGGTCTCTGAGGAGTGAACAAGAGCAAATGAAGTTCCAGGACAAACTCCCCAAGGAAGAAGACAGGTGGCCTCTGAACAAAGGAGAGAAAGGAACAACACAGCTAGAGGATGCGTGATTTCTGGGGAAACATCGAGACCCACTCCAAACACAATTGTTGAATGTCGCGGTCCGTAGTTGGCCCATACGGAAGAAGAAGAGGAATCATCATCATCATCATCATCATCTTACTAAAAGGATATTAAAAGCCAAGTAAAAGATATCAAGGTAACAGACGAAATGTTATGGGACAGGTGAAAAAACATCATTTTATCATTTTAAATGATCTTGTCGACTTCGTCGTTACCGTGGGGTCTGGCGTTACGTTACGGTGACTGGACGAAATGTACCCAGATGCACTGAGGTGTGTGACGTCATAGTACTGCTTGGTGCATGTGTTCCCCGACAATCTCTACTTCGTTAGTATAAGACAAAAATCCCCTATTCTTGGATGTCACGGGTAATCTCGAGAACCACTGGATGGATTTTGATGCGGTTTTCACCATTCTGTAAAGGATATCTCGAGGAAAGATTCTGTAGAAAATAATTTATGTATGATGAAAGGAAGCCAAGCAGTAACGATTTCAGTGAAAAAGTCGAAAACAAACTTGGCGTCCGTGCGCTTCTTAAGCTTACACTGGACAAACCGTTAAAAATATCAAGATACTATGAGCGTAAGAATTGCTCAGCATGAAAAGGTCTACAAAAAAGTCCGCGAGAGCATACCTCTATCTTCAATACATCGCCCACTATACGTGTTTTTAGACTGGATGGAAGGGGCACGTCCCCGCGCGCTCTGGTGAGCGTGACGGCATCCCTTGCGCTTGACCTTGCTTTGCCCTTGGTTTGCACTTGCCGTTCGCGAGTAATTTGAAACAAGGTAAAGTATTATAAAGCAAGATAAGTATTATGCAGATAATTTCCTAATATGTCAAGTCTTTGGCTTCGAGCGAAGCGAGAAGCCTCCAGCCTTTCTAGCATTTTTCAGCATTTGTAGCATTTAACATTATACAAAGTCTAGTCTTTCAGACTGACCTGTCACTTTTTTGCTCCAAAGCCCCGGTTGAGAGCCACCACTGCATGGACAGCAGAACGGAAGAAAAAGCAATTACAATTAAACCTCAAGAAATTAATTTTATGTTCGACGATGTCGATATGTAAATATTATGTGTCAGAAAACTGTATCATAATGAGTGTCATTAAAGTACTATTTTTCATTAAGATACAGTTTCTCCAACCAATCAGAGTTCAATATTTTCATTCATTGACCAATTAGGTAAGGATAGCTTCTAACATGCACACAAAATCCAACATGTCTGACATGAATACATGATTTTAAAGTTGACAATGAAGCCTATATTGGATCAACCATTGTAGTTACAATGCATAAACAAACTGGGCAATATTGCGAAAGAAATAGCACTGTACCTTAATATCCACAACTCCAATTACTACACATTCGTAAGATTTCACCGACAATTTTAGCGAATGCTGTTGTTGACATAAACACATCAGAATGTCATGGAGGAAGCAAGCGTCTGACATTAGTTCCACGAAAATTATTATCCAGCTCTCTGTTCAGTAAATGGATTTCTTATACCAAACGTTTCTGCCAGATGTCATAACTGTTCTATTTGGGACTCCACATTGATTTTCCTTCCATTGACATTCTATACGCATCGAATTTGAAGAATAATAAGTTGATAATACGATACATTTTAATTTTTAAGCGTTTGTAACAGCCTATTTTGTGTTATTTGACCAAAATAACAAAATGATCCAACATAGAACCTGTGCGCTATCTGTTGGTGCTACTACAGGATAAACAATGTTTCAAAGCTTTGGGGATCGTTATTGGGTAGAGATCAAATGCTGAGCCCACACAATTCCCAAGCAGAAGAAGAAGTCAACCTACAGAATCTCGACAGATATTTATGTTAGATCATATAATAAAGTTATAATTATCGTCGAACATAAACAGTCGTATGCAACTCGCCTATAATGGTAACCAAGACACTCGTATGGAAATTTTAAAACGAGCGAAGCGAGTTTTATAAACAGACTCGTGTCTTAATTATTGCCATTATACGCTCGTTGCATAATGAACTATAATAAAACTGTTGAGAAATGAAATTAAATAAAATATATACAAGACTGTGAGATCAGAATGCAAGGGGAAACGTTAAATAGAGTGGATGAGTTCAAATACCTGGGTTCGGTGGTGACTGGAGATGGAAATCTGGACGTGGAAGTGTCACACAGGATTCAGGTAGGATGGATGAACTGGAGGAAAATGTCAGCAGTGCTCTGTGACCGCAAGATCAAGGTTAAGGGGAAAATATATAAAACTGCCGTAAGACCTGCATTGCTGTATGGCTCTGAAACATGGCCTGCACGCAAAACGCACACAGAGATGCTTGACGTCACGGAAATGAAAATACTCAGGTGGATGAGGGGAGTGACTAAGCGTGAGAGAGTGGAAAATGTCAAAATAAGAGGAACGTTGTGGAAATATCTAGGAAGATATAAGAAAAGCTACTTCAATGGTACGGGCATGTGAGAAGAAGGGACGAATCCTACGTGGGGAGGAAGATGCTAGACATGCAAATACAGGGAGTGAGAATGCGAGGCAGACCTAACCGAAGACGGATGGATTGTGTACGGGAGGACCTCAGAGAAAAACAGTTGTCAGAAGTGGATGTGCATGACCGGGTTAACTGGAGGAGAGCTGTCAGAAACATCGACCCCACATAGGAGTGGGAATGATGTAAACAGAAAGGAGAAGAAGAAGAAGAAGATATACAAGATGAAATGAAGAAACTGGAAAAACAATGAATAAGAGCGATGAAAATATAAAATCCAATGGATAAGTAATCTTGTAAATTGTAAAATAATAGAATCAACTTTAAACAAAATAAAATTGATATCCTTACAAATAATTTGGTTAAATGATGGTTCTAAACATTTGAATATAATTTTCCAAACTCCCGGAAGATGCCTTTTCAAACTTGTTATTGGAGCCGTGATGGATGGTTGTGATGTTGAAACACACAATGGAATTGAGACTTCCCATCTCCACATCTAACAAATATAAAGTCACACATGTCGGCCTATTCTCGCTTTATTCTCTTATAACGTTAACTTGCTCAAGAAGGTCCCATTGTTCGAAATATGTAGTAATTTGAGTATTTGTACCGTGTCTTGTGTGGGGTTTTCCCTAGGACAACAAGCTGGCTCACCGGCCGTGAAAGCCAATATACCATCTTTTCGGAAGCCTTCATAGGGAGGTTAAGGCTGCTTGAACTTTTAGTTCTCGCAGTAAAGTAGTGCAGTTGCACTCTACATAAAGGGAAGTAGCGCGCAATTCGTTACTCCTGTGAGGGTCCGGGTGGGGACACCAGGAGCCCGACGATGAGCCAGCTTGGTGTCCTAGGCGAAACCCCACACAAGACACGGCACAAACCTAGAATAATTGCTGAGTTTTAATTCACTGGCCGTGAAAGCCAATATACCATAATTTGTATTGATTGGCGGAGCATTTTAATTAACTAAATCTTACTCTCTCAGTGAAAACTAAGAGCAAATGGCTGCCTGAAGTTGATAAAGACCTTCAGGAAATAGACATATCAAGCGATATGGTTCTGGACAGGACTAAATTCAGGGAACTGTAACAATATTAGGTATTGTTTATAGGAAAGGGGGGGGGGGGGGGATCAAAAATCGACCAAAAATTGATTATGTAACATGTGGATGCCCCCAATGTACAAAATTCACAGTACGCAGTATCCTTAGAAAGAAACTGCCTGAGAAGGTTCCGCCCCACGAGTTCCGACCGCCTATTAACGCCTGAGTAAATAATCTTCTGAGTCCCACTGGTTCCGAATGTCTCTGGTAAACCCAGCTGTCAATTCTGAGGTTTGAAATGCGGTAAACCACATCGCCGTGTAAGAGACTTGGTGTTGTGTTTGAAGAAGAGATCTCAAAATTCAGACGAAAAAATTAAACGGGCAGAGTTGAATTCGCAAGCCACAGAAAGGAAAGGAAAATATGTTGCAATGGATGGCAGAATCCAAAGAGCAACTCAACAGTTTGAAGAGACCGGTGATTTAACAGTACTTTTAAGAAATGTTTCTTTTGCTGGACATATTGATTAGAGTATAAAGAGAAGAAGAATTCAGTTGTTGTTGTTGTTGTTGTTGTTGTTGTTGTTGTTGTTGTTTGAGTATTCAGTCTTTTGACTGGTTTGATGCAGCATTCCATGCCTCCCTGTCCTGAGCTAATCGTTTCATCTCTACATAGCTACCACACCCTTCATCCGAGGCAATCTGTTAAACATATTCTAACCTTGGTCTACCCCTACAGTTCTTGTCCTCGACCCTTCCTTCCATAACTAAGCTTGCTATTCCTGGGTGTCCTAGTATGTGTCCTACCAACATATCTCTTCCCTTCATTAGCAGTCGCCAGAAACATCTATCCTCTCCCACTCGTCTTAATACCTCTTCGTTTGTAACCCTATCTACCCATCTGATCTTCATCATTGTCCTGTAACACCACATTTCAAATGCTTCAATTCTCCTCTATTCTGCTGCACCAATAGTCCAAGTTTCACTTCCATAGAGCGCCACGCTCCAGAAAAAGGCCTCCCTCAGTTAGAGGAGGCAAGGGCACTGGCGCTAACAATTTGTTTCAGTAATAAACAAATTAATACAACGTTGCTGTAGAAAACTATCTGAAACTCGCTCAGGTAGTGTAATTGGCAGATAGCTAATCCGTGAAAGGATTTGGAACTGGCGGGAATCGGAACTCTTGGGAGGACTCGGTCTGAGAAGGTCACGGCGAGACTCTTATGAAACACGAGCAGTGCCAATGCCCTATGACAGCTGTGCTTCCTTAATGCAAAAAAATTGCTTGCCTGGCAGATCTAATTGGAATGAACAGTTCCCCGAAGCATCCAGCATTTATCTTTTTTATTACAACGATTGAACAAATGACGTTTCATCAAAATGGCGGGATGGGAACTGTTTAGTGTCAAGTTTCAAGACATTGACGAAGTGTCATTCTGCTTCATCGGAATACGGCTTGCCACGGCGAGTGAGTGGTTATCGTGTCGGACTAGCAACCCCAAGCTTGCAGGTTCACACCTGGCCGAGGTTACTGTCCTTCGAAGTAATCCCCGTGGATGGTTATGCCCTTCTGAGAACGACTGAGCAAGTCCTGGAAACTCCTGGTATAGTCTTCTTTAGGAATGGTCTTCAGTTTGGGTCGTCAAAACTCTCAATTGAAAGCAAGAGAGAAGCGTGAATTTATGCAACCTGCCTTGCACACCTGGTAGACGGGCGGCAGTGAGAAGGGTTAATTTATGCAACCTAACGTGCACACCTGTTCGACGGGTGGCAGTGAGAAGGGTGAATGTACCGTGGAATGGAATGGTCCTGAAAACCATCGTCACGGGTGACGAGACCTGGTGCCTGAGGTACGACCTCGAAGGCAAGCGTCAAAGTATGGAGTATCGGGGTCCAGGGTCACCGAAAAGCCCTGAAGGGCTAGAGTTTTTCGGAAATCTAACGTAATGTGACGACTCAACCGAAGGCTATCCCTCAGGAAGACTTGTACAGCCGTTCTAAGAAGTGCCTAACCCTCCACGGGGATTACTTCGAAGGATATTATCGGCACTTTAAATTATGCTATTCTTGTGGACTCAAGAGCTGCAATCTTTGCTATAGCCAACAGAAAATATACCCATCCTCTCGCCACTGAAATAAGAGACAAAATTATTGCCCTCAACAAGTTGAACAAGATTACTTTTCAATGGATTAAAGGACACACAGGACTCTGGGGGAATGAAAGAGCTGACTATCTCGCCAGGTTTGCTGCCAGCCTTAGAACTGCAATAGATTATAGATCACCACCCCTAAACCAGGCAAAAAAGTACTAACTGAGCAATATACAAATATATGGAACTCCATATATACCAATTCAGAACACTCCTTACATACAAAATTATTCCTTCCTAATATACCACACAGACTTTCATCATCTCTCTGTCCCAACTTCATAACCACCCAGTTTATCACAAATCATGGTCGCTTCAAATCCTATCTTCATAAAATGAAAATTATTGATTCACCAATTTGCAGCTGTCAGGAAAAATCTCAACAGACGGCTCGTCACGTGTTGACTGAATGCACCACGTACTCGGGAGATCGACCAGCTGTACTACGATCATTACCACTGCATATCATTATGAAACACCACTGGAATACTGTCGAAATAACAGAATTTATAAAAAAAAATCTTCCACTCACTTCAATAATATAATTCATTTTAATTTTGCATTTAAAACTGTAAGTATCACGTGATATAACTGTAGGTGAAACACGGGTTGTAACTATATTACATTTAAAAAAAGGTACCGTAAGTCAGCAATCCGTTCGTAATATAGACCCATTCACTGAACTTTTCAGACAGAGGGTGTACTATTTCACTAAGTGATAAAATTCCTGACTGTCAAAACTTGAAATGATAACATTGAGTTATTCCGGTTCGTGCAACATTAAAAAAATGACCTACTCGTTTTGGGTCCTTTAGTTAAATCAAGAGTAAATAATCTATAAATATCACTATGTAACACAATTGTTGTCCTTAGAAAGTAAATGATATTTTCTAATTAATTATGTCTGAAAAGGTAAGAAAACACAATTATTCATGTCAAACTTTGCTTTTGTGAGCAGGACATAGATATTTGTGGCATTAACGTATTTTCATGTATTTTGCCACTTCTTTTAATCATAACTAGCAAAGACACAAAGAAAGAGAAAGTTTATGTTGACTGGATCATAGTAAAATAAATATCAGCATACATTTAGACGTGTGTTGCTTTTCCACATGAACATTCACCCGTCGAACAGGTGTGCAAGGCAGGTTGCATAAATTCACGCTTCTCTCTTGCTTTCAATTTAGAGTTTTGACGACCCAAACTGAAGGCCAGGAACGGTGCGTTATTAAGGGCCGAATGGGCCCTGCCCACCCAAGGCCGTTAGGCAGCATTGCAAAGAATTTGTTTAATTAATGTTTTTTAATACTTTATATTGCAGATACTCAACTTAAAATAAGTGTTTTACCCTTCTAGAATCTCTAAAGAGAATTCATTATAAATAACTCATCCCTAGCTTAAGATCCTGACAGTCTCGTACGGTGTATCGTCATAGCGATGGCCACTCCACAGCAAGTCCCATGTAAAGTATATGGCTTGATGGGCCCGGTGAGGAAACAGTGGACATAGCACTGTCTTGCACGTGAATTCTTCAGTGCTGTGAAGGGAATTTTCTCTCTCTTCAAGGGCCAGCAGATTGGGCCCAACGGGTTGCTTTGAAGCGAAACAGAAGATCTCTTCATTTCACTTCCTGCTTCTGTCTCTACGGCAGAAGGATCCACCCTACCCCACGCCCTTAAACAGGTATTCATCCATTGTTCGCAGCTTTCTGGCATTAGACAAAACGATATTTATACATTTTCAGTTGTCTGAAGTCAATTTCTACTGTATAAATGTGCTTTTAACTATTGTGGCACGGTACGTAGTTATTTAATATGTCGATTGTATGCGACATAGGAAAATGAAAGTGGAATTTTTATTAACAAATCCATTTTCTTCTATAGCTCAGAACACAAAGTTAGAAATTAAATAAATATGACCTCATCAACCAAGCTGATAGATAAATTTGCTTCATCCAAGCACAGGACAGAATATATTTATTAATAAAGAGCCATGTGGGTACAGTTTTTAATGCGTCAACTATTTATTAAAACTTGTTACAAATGTTGTGTTGTGTGGAATGATGATAATGGCAATAATGAATGCAAAATATAAAACAATATTTAATATTAAACAACAATAGTATCATCTGGTTCACCCTAACATTTTCATCAGGAGCCGCCCCTGCTGAAGGCTATTCCTAAAGAAGACTATGCCAGGAGTTTCCAGGACTTGTACAGCCGTTCTAAGTAGTGCGTAACCATCCACGGGGATTACTTCGAAGGACAGTAACGGGTGTTTCATGTAAGCCAACAATCCGTTCACCGAACTTTTCAGACAGAGATGTACGAAGGTGGATCAAAAGGTTAGTTTGCACTAACGCGCTGCAGCAGCGCGCTGTGTGTCGCAAACGTGGGCACAGTGGAGAAAGGGACAGACACAGCCCACACGTCTGTTAGGCAGGTCGCTGTGGTGGCTCGTCTTGTATGGTGTGAATAGCGGCCAAATGCAATGGCGCGTCGACTGGACGTTCACTCCAAATATGATGTGCGTGTGACAATCCGATTCCTATGGGCCAAAAGGAAGAATTGCACGGACATTCGTCGTGAAATTAGTGCTGTGTATGGGGAGCGGGCCATTTCCCGGCAAGGGATCGTAAAGTTGTGTCAGCAATTCGAAGCCGGATGCACGGATATCACGGAAGAATATCGCGAAGGCAGGCCCGCAACGTCCAGGACCCGTGCAGATGTCAACAGTGTGAATGCGATCATTAGACGGAACCGGCGCATTCAACTGAGACAAATCGCGACGTGGCTGAACATGTCGTATGGCAGTGTGTTCTCTATTGTTCACGACGACCTTGGATATCGTAAGCTGTGTCAAAGATGGGTCCCACGTCTTCTCACCGGTGATCACAAGGGACAACGTTTCCAATCCTCCCTGGCATTTTGCAACGCCATGCCGCAGACGGCAACGTGTTTCTGCGGCGAATCGTCACAGGCGATGAAACGTGGGTCCACCACTTCACCCTCGAAACGAAGAGAACATCAATGGAATGGGTGCACCCCTCATCACCACAACGAAAGAAGGCCAAGGTTCAACCTTCAGTCGGTAAGGTTATGGTGACAGTGTTCTTTGGCATGGAGGGTTTGCTGCACGTGGAATTCATGCCGAAAGGAACAACGATCAACGCAGTGTCGTATTGTCAAACTTGGCACCGGTTGCGTAAAGCGATTAAAGAGAAGCGCCGGGGGGAAATTGAGCGCCGGTGTGATTTTGTTGCTCGATAACGCAGCACCTCACAAGGCCCGCCAAACGTGTGAACTGCTGCTGCGTTTCAAGTGGGCGGTCTGGTAGCATCCACCCTACAGTCCCGACCTAGCGCCATGTGACTTTCATCTGTTCGGTAAGCTCAAAACGGAGCTTGGTGGTCGACGTTTCCAGACCGATGAGGAGGTGAAGGCAGCTGTCTCCGAGTGGTTGCAGAACGCTGGAGGAACTTTCTATGCATCCGGCATCGACAAGTTGGTTGTGCGTTCGCAGAAATGTTTGGAGTAGAGCTGGGAAAAAAAGCTCTTGAGTTCCAATCGGTCTCGTTGGACGAGAATGAAGAACGGAAATGCTGGTTCCGGAACTGGTATTACCGATACTTTGGGCTCGATAACGATAATTCTCGACATTACCGCTCGTTCTCGCTTGGGCAATATGGCGCTGCCTGAAGGCACTGAGGCTTGTTGTGTAAGGATTCAATGAAAATTGTTCATTCCGTTGACTGGAGTCGCGAATTGGAAGAATCCACTCAACTTCAACGATATCATATTAACAGACTACTTACGGTACATTGAGCATATCATTCTAATAACATATCCAAGGAGAATTTGATCGCCAGTCGGTATTATTTGGTCATTAAATTTCAGCAAAAGAAAATTCTATTTGACGTGTACATGTTAAGATTTGTTCGTGTAATGCCACATTCAAGCACTATGTAACTTTCTCGTAATCGAACCTGAAAATTCATGCACTCGCAATATTACTTAAGCCCCTATGATTCAACTGTCGTATCATTTTTGTAGTAAGATACTGGTAAAGCGGTCGACATAAACAGAAAACGTAACGAAAAATAAAATTACTTCTCCTACAAAGTATCGAGCCCCAGTCATTTCATTCATGAGTCCAACGCGTAACCCATTCAGCCACCGAGACTCTTATACACAGAGGGAAAATGTCACAAACATACACAGTGAAACCTTTTGTGTTGGATACTTGACTCGACTCTCTTTATCTCAAATGCTCCTACCAGTTTGAATAATATTCTCTAGTCGTCGGGCATACGAAAAAATAATGTTCACCTTCAAGAATAAGTTCGATTTTATCTTTCGTCAAAATGGCTTTGCCATATGCTTAAGCCACCGCCATTTCAATCGCGTCCTTACGCACGTGCTCACACGTTGCATCATGGGTAGAGAGAGCAACGATATTACCTTGTGATCGAACGAGACTGTGGAGTATCGGACCAAGTGACATTCCCGCGGTAATTAGTTGTTCTCAGTGCAACTCCCGTCGCACTATTTCACTGAAACTGTCATATCGTTGCCTTTTATGGACAAATTAGTGAGGTGTTTGCACTAACATGATTAATACACCACATGCCACAAACTGGTATTGCTTTCAAGTACAAAATCAGAGGTTTTAGTAGATGAAATTAGTTGAAACATTTTAAGCGAAATATTCTCAAGTGTGTTTTCACCATCGTTGCTAATTTTGTCACTATAGTTGCCTCGAATAACAACCAGTTACAAGGTGGAGAAGAAGGTTGAAAGTATTCTTTAAAGCAAATTCCTAGTCAGTAGGGCTAATAATTAATGAGCCAAACACGCGAGACTTTCTTTAAGTTCTTCTCCGCTACATCAATTATTTGAGTTTTATTTTACTTTAGGGGCTACAACATCGTGATCATTTTTGTGTTCTTGTGTGTCAAGTTTGTCTAATAACCTGAGTTATTATGGTGTCTGTAGTAGTGTGTGTATATTTGTAACTGAGGGTAGGAGTGGTAAGAAGGTGACAGTGGCCTTGTATTATGAACCATCCCACAGAAGGCGGATAGATATTTGATGTTGAATACGGTACATGAATATCCCGTCAAGTAAGCTTCAAATGTTTACATTAATTTTAAATTTATGCCTGCGCGTTTGATGCAAAACGCCATCCTATTAAATATAAAAATTCATGCAGATACTTGAACCTAAACTGACATTCATTTATTTGTCAAACAAGAAAACAAAAACACTTAAAGATAGATAAAGCCCTGCGCGGATGCGGATATCCGCAACATTTTTCGCCATGCGGATATATTTTGCATGGCTTTGCGGATAGTGGATAAGGTGCGGATATTGTTTGGAGTAAATTTGCGGATAGTTTTTAGAATACAATCCGAACTTGTTGAATATCAAGGGGAAAGTTGGGTAATTGTGCGCAGCGGCTAATCGTGCGCACCTATGTTTTTCGAGTTGGTAGTACAACTAGCAACTCAGGTCACTCCTACCCTCAAGCTGTCATCGTACCTATCAGATAGGGACAGTCAGCATGATGCCAGTTGCTATGTGATAATAATGATGGTGTGGCCTCCGGAGAGGCCTAGTGCAGGTCTTTCTAGTTGACGCCCGTGGGCGACCTGCGCGTCGTAATGAGGATGAAGTGATGATGAAGACGGCACATACACCCAGTCCCCGAGCCACGGGAATTAACCCCAGGAGATTAAAATCCCTGATGGCTCGGCCGGGAATCGAACCCGGGGCACTTTGGGCCAAAGCCTAGCGCGCTAACCATTTAGCCACAGAGCCGGACAGTTGCTAAGTGATAACCGTGAGGCTTGGATGAAGAAACTTAACACGTTGCATGTTATTTTCTGTAGCCAGCAAATATTAGGAGGTAAGCCTACAGTTGTGATTCAATTATTATTTAAAATTAAATGTAGTTTTTACAGTACCGTGGTTTTGCATGTATTTATTTTTCAATATACTAGATTAGTTTACCGGGATTCAGTGAGTTACGTTTTAAAAGCAGAGTGGGGTAATGGTGCGCAGAACATATTATATGATACGAGTAAATACAACGCGACATTAATGGCAAAATATTTCGTGTTTGTTCTCCAGATGCCAAGAAATTATACCCGGAAAACGGAGAAAAACTTCTACCCAGCAGAAAATGTGCAGAAAGCTCTACGTGCAATTAGGGATGATGGGGGAAAAATAAGGGAAGTGGGGAGAAGTTTCAACATTAGTATGGCTTTCCAACACTCATACCATGCGCATAATTTCCCAACCCATGTGCATGATTATCCTGCAAATATTATTGTAATGCCAGTAGATTCGGATAACAAACTTGTGGATAAAAGTCGCGTGGATGTTGGGCGGATGCGCATAACAGTCGTGCGGATAACAGTCGTGCGGATGCGGGGCGGATGCGGATAACAGCCGTGCGGATGCGGGGCGGATGCGGATAACAGTCGTGCGGATGCGGGGCGGATGCGGATAACAGCCGTGCGGATGCGGGGCGGATGCGGATACGTTTCATCTATCCGCGCAGGGCTCTAAAGATAGAGCTTCATTAATCTAAATGATATACGATATACTGCGTGAACATGATCACTTCCAATCTTCTCTAATATATAAAAGTGAAAGTCTGTATGTGGATATGTATATTTGTTCCGTATACAAATGTATACCGTTCCACCAATCTCAACCAAATTTTGCATACACATAGTTCAGGACCCAGAAGAAACCGCTGGCTAAACGAATTTTCGATAGTCTTTCTCATTCTTCTGATTATTTGCACTCGAGCAAAGGCTAATAAAGTCAGAAAATAAACTTATGAAGGAATGGCAAGGCCGGCCATCTCCATAGCAACAGTAGCACAAGACGGGTCCACCAAGTTTCCATCTATCTCGGTAAGAGGCCATGCCACTCAATTTTCTCAACGGCAACAGTACTTCAAGAAGTGATCACCAGTTTCCACCTGTCTCTGTAAGGGGCCATGCCACTCCATTTTCTCCATGACTAGAGTAGCTCAAGACGTAAACACCAGGCCATGGGCCTCCATTTTCTATCCAAACCACGATAAGAACATAGGAATCTGAACGTCATAAAAATCAGAATACGTAGTTTTTTAAATTTTATTAACAGGGGTCGATGTAGGGAAGGAAAATTTAAAAAACAAGTACATCGGCTAACCCTGCACGCGGCCTAACGTAACAACGGCCATAGAAATCACGAAACTTAGTATTAAGATTAAATGAGTTTAAATGATTCTGTTATTGTTGATTGATTTAGAGGCTTGGCGACATCATGGCCATGTCGCCCCATGAACTTAAGTGTGTATGAATTTTTTCTGATAACCTGTGTTACTGTGATGGCTGTAGTAGTGTGTGTATTTGTAATTCATGTGACTATTAAAAAGGAGGTTGCTGTTGCCTTCAGTTAGAACCTATCCCGGTATTTGCTTCGAGTAGAAATGGGAAACCACGGAAAACATCTTCCAAGTTTTGCCACGGGAGGCGCAATGTACCCCCTTCCAGCTCTCAGACCAGAATTAAAATTTCTTAGCAGAGCCGGGATTCAAATTCGGACCTCCAAGGCGAGAATGTTAGCCGCTAATCAACGTGGTCGTCTAAATGTGACATTTTGGGTCTAATTTCATATTCTTGATGCCGCTGCTGTTATGGGAGATTTTGAATCTTTACCTTATGACGGGAGGTATCACGCGCAATATATTGTATTGTAGTGTTATACTCTCTGTTAAGGTGTGTTCTACTGCTGATATGTTGACGTTTATAATTTATTAATCCTAATGTTTTTATGCTGCATTGTGTTAACCTGTACCGGCTATCTTTTGTATTACAAATCAGGAATACAGAACCCGTGAAAAGACTTGACTAAGACTAACAGAACCAGAATAATTTGTAGCAACCAAAATGAAACGGTAACCTAAAATGATTAACCACTCCAAGAACACGTCCTCATTTCTACTTAAGACGTTGGGTTCAGCTCTCTGTACACTCAATACGTCAAAAAGATGACCATAAGACTAAATGATTTATACAGAACATTACCTCCTTCACTGCCCTCAACAGATACAGTACCGTAGCAAACCTACAGGTAACTGACGTCACCGATAATTCTCCTAGTAATCATTAGAAGCCATGACCAGACTCCTTTTGTACTTAAACATGGGTACATTCAAATTACTAAGTAAATAATATCGTATGTTTTTCGTACATGAAAAAGCTACATCTATACTAATATATATAAAAGAACGATGGTATGTCTCTGTGTATCTGCGTATAACTCAATCACCAAATAACCACTGGCACGATTTACTTGAAATTTTTCATGGAAGTAACTGATTCATCTGGTTAATATATAGGCTACCTTTGATTTCGATACTTTGCCCGATTTAAAGATGGCGGCCATTTTAGTGACGTCACTACACTTTTTGGTTTCAAACTTTCATATTTCAATTTCAAATAAAAAGAGAACGCTAAGAAATAGCAAACTTTTGATGGCATATACTAGGTTTAAAATTTAAATTTCTATCCGAATGGTCCTTATCACTTTTCATGTATCTCCAACTGTTAGCGAGTAAAACCGTATCTCTCCCTCCGCTCAGCACCTCGCCTATCCCCTGTTTTAACATTACTGTCACCTTCACATTTCAATTTATTTATGACCAGTAGCGAAGCACGGGTACTTCAGCTAGTCCATTAATAATTATCATAATAGTGGTTCCGGAGTTATTACAGAAGGCTTTGACTTTAAACGTGCAGCGGTTTGAGTGACACGTGCAGCGGCTTGAGTGAGTCTGCTTTTACATCGAGAAAAAAGGAGTTCCGGTATTATCGAGACTTAAGGTTTCCACTCAGTACCCAAGATTCTCATTCAGCGGAAAGACTGGCATTGAGTGCGCTTGGTGGGGGAACGATACTGGCCATGCGGCAACTTACGATCCCGATCGGAAATATATCAAATTTTCCCAGTCTCTTGGAAACTATAAGGGGCGTTCAAAAAGTAACGAGCCGGAGGCTGGAATGCGCAAACCGGTGACGACATCGGCTAATCGTGGCGTGTGTAACGAGGTGTGGTTCTGACCAGAGCGTGGAAGGTCACAGCCCGTCGCTAGAGGGCACGACGCGTGCACGGCACGTGATGATACAAAGCGAGCATCAGCATGCATCAATCGTCCAACCAAGACCAAGACAGTAGGCCATTCGACATGCTTCCTGGTGAGGTTGAAGACTGTAGGGCACCCATTGGGCTCACGCTTTACGCAAGTGCAGTCGTTCCTTCATGATGGTGTGCACACTTCCGACGCTCAATCCGACCACGGCGGCTTTGGCATTCACTGTCACTCGGCGGTCCTGGGTAATGAGTGCATCAACCAGCTGGACGTTGTCATCGGTAATGCAGGGGGGTGCCCCAGACCGGGCAACATCGGCTAACGACACCCTTCCTTCTCTGAAGCGCTTGTGCCACGCCTTGACCCTTGCAAGGGACATGCAGTGTTCGCCGTGCACTTGTGACATTCGGCGATGAATGTCCGTTCCCCCTACTCCTTTCGCTGTCAGAAACCGAAAAACACCTCTTTGCTCTTCGTTTGGCGCCTCCATGTCACTGTTTGCAATGCGACTGACAGCGTTGGACGACTGATGCATGCTGCTGCTCGCTTTGTATCGTCACGTGACGTGCACGCGTGCCCTCTAGCGACGGGCTGTGTGTGACCTTCCACGCTCTGGTCGGAACCACACCTCGTTACACACGCCACGATTAGCCGATGTCGTCACCGGTTTGCGCATTACAGCCTCCGGCTCGTTACTTTTTGAACGCACCTTATATGTGGGAAAGTGACGTTACATTGTATGTCGTTATAGGAATGTTGCTTTTGTATAGGTGGTGTAATAAATCGCCATAACTGGGAAGTGCAACTTATTTTTTGATCTGCCCTCGTATATTTACCGGACTACATACTGCTCGAGTCTAAGCTGCGTGAACCTGAGAGGAATGTGCATCGCGGACTATGGGTAATGGTGTTGACGAGTGATGAGGTTACTCGGTCCGTGCATAGTACAAAACCAAATACATTGGTCGGTGACTCACTCATTCCTAACACCACAGTGGTTTGAGCAACGGCCGAATATTAGCAGTATTGGAATAGAAAGGAATAACATATATCACGGCGGGCTGTTGACAGGTCCTTCTCTTCACGCCCAACCTTTCCCTGCTCTTTCTCCTCACCCCGCAAGTTCATAGAGCTTGGACTCGAGCAGTACAAATGTACCAATATGTTTTCTTAAATAGTTTACAAATGTTTAAGGCGTATGCGTAACCCCCTGAAATAAAGCACTACGTCTGTAGTGGAGCATGCAGAGAGTATATTAATGAAAATAAATGCAGTTATTAACAAGTAGTTCCGTGAAGAACTAAATAGCCTATTTTCATATATCCGACTCATGTTAATTGCCTCTATCAACATACACAATTTCAGTTTGATTGCTGTAATAGATTCGTAGATATTGAGAACCGTCAAAGTATTTCGGAATGTCGCCATGTTGCAATTTTATAAATGTACGTCTTAGAGATAAATGTATTATTACATGGACATTATTGTGCAGGTGTTTAAACTTCGGCTGGTTGGTTCCTCAGTTTAGGGGCTGCGACAACGCGGTCATGTAGCTCCGTGTACTTTGGGCGATTGTAGAATCTGTTTGATAACCGGTGTTAATTGTGATGACTGTATTAGTGTGTGTATCTGTTTTTTTTTTATTCAAGTAAGGACTGCAGACTTTTGAATTTTTCGAATAGTTCCTTCTTTTGCTGCCACCATCAACGACTACTAGTTCAGAACCCAGACGCCACCGCAGTCGGCTCTTGGCAACGAACGTATGGACCTAAGAGCGTTGTTTACATTCTTAACCTATACAATTTAGCTTCACACGGGTGTAATTAGTGGAAGGATCTTTAAAATGCCATAAATCTATGACATGAGACCGCCGGCTTTACTTCCCCTACGAAGGAAGGCATACTGAGGGATTTTTAACGCTCTTAAAAAATCAGACGACTTCGGCCGGATTTGAACCTGCGATCTTGGGAATAGAAGCTCAGCATGCTACCAACTACGCCACCGAAGCCGCCTGTTTAAACTTCAATCGCATTATTAGGACACAAGATATAAAATCGAGATTTTAAAATTTTGCACAGCCGCCATCTTGGGGTTATGTAAACAATTGAACTAAATTATATTCCAGTGCATTACAATGTGTATACACATTTATTGTACTGCATTTCACTGCACTCAGATGGTTAAATCGCGAGAAAAGTCTATTAAAATGTTTCAACTTCGCTTGGCCGCCATGTTCGTTTTGTACTTTACAGGTTTTAGAAAGTTACGTAAATGAAAACTCAGCAATTCTTCTAGGTTTGTGCCGTGTCTTGTGTGGGGTTTCGCCTAGGACACCAAGCTGGCTCATCGGCGGGCTCTTGGTGTCCCCGCCCGGACCCCCACAGGAGTTACGAACTGCGTGCTACCTTCCTTTATATAGAGTGCAACTGCACTACTTTACTGCGAGAACTAAAAGCTCAAGCAGCCTTAACCTCCCTTTGAAGGCTTCCAAAACGATTCACCGGCCGTGAAAGCCAATATACCATTACATAAATGAACTTGCAGTAGTGCCCTTTATCACCGTATAAAATTTGAGGGTGATATCGATAATAGTTTCGGAGATATAGAATGCCGGTTAAATATTTCGCACAGCCGCCATGTTGGATTGGTTAGACGTAACAAAAATTGAAGGGCACGGTTGGGGTCGGCCGAAATGGGCTTACTGAATTTCATTGAAATTGGTCCAGCCGTTTAGAGGTCATTAGGGGGACACAGACCGACACACACACATACGCACACACACGGACAAAAGGTAATCTCAAGACTTTTTTTTTTTTCATAAATGAAAATAGGTTAAAAATAGTTAGTTAGTTATTGTTGTTTAAGGGGCGGAACTATGAGGTTATCTGCCCACAAAAATAAAAAGGAAAATAAAACATGAAATTGCAGTGATCTTATTTGATGTTTACAAAAGGATTGTAGAGGGTTTACTTTGTGTTATTACAGTGTTCTCGTTGAAGCACATGCGAGTCTCTAGAGAGACAGAACAAGAGCATCACTGTCCCGTGTCACATAAACTCCATTGTCTGACCGGTCGTCTTTTGTTGTCCGGCTAACATAGCATTCAGCATTAATGGTGCCTGCCTGCATGCCATGAAGATCCAGTGTATAATTAACATGCCGTGCTATCTCATGCAGATTACCCTCAGCTTTACAGTCTGGAATAGCAAAGTAATTTCAACTAAAGGATCTCCATAGTAATAGCTAGGATTTTTAGCTTACTTTTCACATTTTGCAAAAATGAGGAAAATGTAGACGTAATGAGATCGATCCGGGCAAATGTCTGTCTGTCTGTCTCCCTCTCTGTGTGTGTGTGTGTGTGTGTGTGTTTGTGTGTGTACCTATCAACTTATAAACGGCTGCAGCAATGGAAACCAAATTCGGTATGAGTAAAGAACTATACCTGAATATCTCAAGCCGATATTTGAAAATGATGTCAGTGCTACCAACTGCTGAAAAATCGTAATTGAAATTTGAGCTCTATGTTGGATATCTTGGAAGGCATGCATGGGAGCTATTTCAAAATTGGCACACATATAGATAATACTAGTTCAGTTTAATTTCCAGGAGACCATATATAGCAGTGTTGCCAAAATGATTGTAAGCGTGCTGATAGGTCCAATGTTTAAATGCATATAACTTCTACACTATCAATTGGATTTCAACCAAATTTCGTATGAACTATGTGTGCATAACAGATATGACTGAGCGTATTCTTAAGTGCAACCAGGGCTGCCAACTGTTAATAAATGCTCTCTTTTCTCTTCCAAATACCAATATATCAGAAAGTATACAAGCCGACAGCTTTAAACTATGCACACGTATAGTGCCAGACATTCTAGATTAATTTGGAGTAACTAATATACGTCAGTGCTGCCAACATGATTCTAAGCTTGCTGATAAGTCCAATTTTAAAGTACATTTAACTTCTATACTAACAAATGGATTTCATTCAAAATTGGCACAACAAGAGATCATACATAATATTTCAGATTATTTCTGGCCGACACATGCTTGACATTGTTGCCAACATTATTTTAAGCGCGCTGATAGATCCAATGTCTAACTGCATGTAACGTCCATGCTATCCATTGGACTTCAACCAAATTTTGTATTCTGTACCTTAAGAGATGGAACTAAGAATATATTCAGTCACCAGGGCTGCCAGCTGTAGTGCTCTATCAGGCTACATTATACCAGATATATTTCGAACTAATTATAAATTTCGATATTACCAACTTAATTTCTTCATTATTCTAGATAGGTCTATAATTATTGAAAATACAGTGCACAAATTGTGCATATGGTTAATGAATTTGAATATACATTAGTGTTTTCACCTTCTACTTCCACAAAATATCACAATGGAAGTGCCCCAGTTCTTACTTGTACCACATACAAATACAGGATACGTCTATGTCATGAAAGTACTCGGTGACGCACCCATGTATCGCCAACGAGTTAACGAAGTGTCGTAGGTCTTGATTGGTGTCAGTACATACCTTATTCGTCATGGCTTCCGTTATGTAAAACTCGAGCCAGATTTCAACCCTCTTCTTCACTCTCTCGTGCATTAGTCTTTTCCAGGCGTCCGTAGATGGTAGTCCTCTCTTCGTTTGTAGGTCATCATATAGCTTAATCATTGGCATTAATTTTAAACTTTAAGAAATGTAGGCTCTTTAGTTCGTCACGGAACTTCTTGTTAATAAATTGAATTGTTCATTCCGAAAATCAGATCAGTCAAAAAATTGACTTTTAGAGATAAATTTATCTTCTTTTACGTATAGATATTATTGCTGTCTCCAAAAAAGCAGACAGGTCGGGTTATACACGAGTTCGAAATATTGGGGATTCTACAACAATAAGACAAGTCCAATACTTTTTCAAGATAATTAATTACCTGGAATGTTTGGCATTCAATAATGATTTGTACTTTGTTAAGATTTACATAATGAATAATCTTATTTGAGGATTACAATATTTTTCATGTTTCTATTCTACTAAGATTTCGGCTAAGAACAGACTAGTCCAAAGTTCTCTTTTTCTTTTCTCAACTATAGTCATAAAAAGTATTTTTCCTTTATGTGCAATGTATAGCTTTTAGTGAGACAAAAGTAGGTCTAAAAGCAATTTTTATTTCATTCAGCACAACAGTTTGGTTGGTTGGTTCCTTAGTTTAGGGGCTGCGACAACGCGGTCATGTAGCCCCGTGTACTTTGGGTGTGTGTGGAATCGGTCTAATAACCGGTGTTAATTGTGATGGCTGTATTAGTGTGTGTTATCTGTTATTCAGGTAAGGACTGCAGACGATCAATTTTCAAGTAATTCCTACTTTTGCCACCAAATGCTATTGTCAACGACAACTAGCTGCGGACTTGGTTACTAGATGCCACCGCAACTGGCACCTGGTGGTCTGATTATTGAAACATCTGTCATCAGAAGTTAACCTCCTAAAACTTTGTATTTATTGTCTTAAAAGGGAGATTTTATCTGCCCGTACACCAAATTACCACTTAAATCACTGTTATAAATACGTGCTCAAACGATGTTTTAACTGGGTACTAAGTTAGCCTTGTCGCCTCTCCGTTAAATGGATATTTTTTCTCTCTTCATTTAACGGTGACCACTCTGAGCTGTACCATGAATTACCTCTCCTAAATGGCTTGCCGAGGACAGGGATTAAACCGATGACCTCTGGCTCTGGAAACAGCCAGAGCAAGCTCTCGTAATATAATCTTACATGATGAATATTTACGGTCACTCAGATTCTCCTGGCTCTCGCCGTGTGCACCTGCAACCCGCATTGCAGAAGTGTTGGCTGGGTTATATAACTTGCAGGAGCACGCTGCGTTTAATGTGCATGTGGTGATGATAGTGAAGGGTAATTAAATTTTAAGTCGCGTCTGTCGGTGATTTTACGATTTGTGCCGAATACAATAAATAGTTACTTTGACCATGCTCTATTTGAGTTTCTCTAACGATGTAAATTGAAATTCGTCAGGGCTCATAACTGAGAGCCTCCGTGGCTTAGGCGGCAGCACGCCGGCCTCTCACCGCTGGGTCCGTGGTTCAAATCCCGGTCACTCCATGTGAGATCTGTGCTGGACAAAACGGAGGTAGACAGGTTTTTCTCCGGGTACTCCGGTTTTCCCTGTCAAAATTTCATTCCAGCAACACTCTCCACTATCATTTCATTTCATATGTCATGCATTTAATCATTGCCCCAGGGGAGTGCGGCAGGCTTCGGCAGCCGGCACAGTTCATATCCTCGCCGCTAGCAAGGGGCTTCATTCATTCCATTCCTGACCCGGCCGGAGACTGGAAGCAGGCTGTGGATTTTCTTTTCAGGGCTCATAACTAGTGGACCGTGGATTGCCGTACATTGCCCCCATACGTTAACTGCTGTAAGCTGGTAGTTTTACGTAACAGTTAACCTCGCGATCATTAGGAACAGAACCTTCATTTTTAACTTGTAATCCGAACCAGATATACATTATATATTTTATTTATTCGTTTATTTATCTATTTATTTATTAATTTATATATTTATTTACCTATTTATATAATTATCTTATTTATTTACTTATATATTATTAATCTATTGTATTTATTTATCTTATTTCTTTACGTATTGTATTTATTTAGCTGTTGTATTCATTTATCTATCTATTTATCAATTTATTGATCTGTTTATTTTATTTATTTACTTATCTGTGTATTTATCTATTGTATTTATTTATCTTATTTATTTACTTGTCTATTTATTTATCTTATTTAACTTTACTTATCTATTTATCTATTTTATTTATTCATTTATTTTTCTATTTTATTTATTTATCTATTTATTTATCCATCTATATATTTATGTATTTATTTATCTACTATATGTATTTATTTACTTATCTATTTATTTACTGTATTTATTTATCTTATTTATTTACTTGTGAAGATGAAGTTGATGATGATGATGATGTATTTATGTATTTTCTCGTTAAACTACAAGCTTCGCTTTTTTATTCATGTATTTATTTTCTTATCTATTTATTTTTCCTTTATATTTATTTGTTTACCTCTTTATTTGTCTATTTTATTTATCTATTTATTCATCTATTTATTTATCTATCTATTTTATGTATCAATTTATCTATTTTATTTATTTTATGTATTTGTTTATTTATATGTATCTATGTATTTATCTATTTTATTTATCTATTTAATTATCTATGTATCTATTTATATATCTATTTTATTTATTTGTTTATTTTATTTATTTATTTGTTTGTTTATTTTTATTTATCTATTTATTAATGTATCTATTAATTTGTCTATTTATTAATTTAAATATTCATTTATCTATTTTATTTATTTATTTATTTATTTATTTATTTATTTATTTCTACCTCAGAGGAATTCCTGAGCTGTGTCCAGTATTTTCATCCTTTTTTCAGTGACTAGGGCGGTCCTCTCCCAATTCCCTTTCCTCTCGGTCTTTGATGACCCTTCTTCCTATAAGTCCCTCAATCTTTCATTCTTTGAGAATTCTGTTATCTCCCTCATTTATTTTAACAAGGATATGTTTTAGGGGTGGGTGTCTAGCTGTGATTGGCGTGGACAAATGACCGACACAGATATCCAGTGGTTACCATGGCAACAAATGTGTTGGTCATCTAGTTCAGTAGACACATCCAACTTATATGTTGTTATAAGAACATCTTACTTACTATTATTGAAAGTTAGTACGCTTATCGGACGCGAGATAGTTTGAATCGTAGTGTTGCACTCAAAGTCCCTAAAGTTACTAAAAGTCGTTCAAAATTTCGTTTTTATTTCTGCTAGTGTCTTCCAGTGATTTATTTATTTCCTCTTCTTCTTGGAGCTGGCTTAGGGCTTAACTCAGAACAAATAGAATATACGTGGAGTATCCTACAACGCGAAAGTTACACCTCGGTAGTGAAGCCTGAGGGTCTGACTATGAATAAAAAAAGGGGAAATGAAGGAACTTGAACTCAAGGTAATAAAAATCTTAAGAAAAATTCTAGGACCATGTAAAAGTGCTGACAGGACATGGAAGAAAAGGAAGAACGAGGACCTTCACCGGCACACAGAAAGCATCACTGGCTCAATGCGCAAACGACGGCTGAAGTTCTATGGATATCTGATGAGAATGGACGGGAACCGTTTGACGAAGAAAGCCTTGGGAGTACATTGCAAGACTGAAGGCTACAACGAAATGGGTAGAAGAAGTCAAGAAAGATGCGGTTGAAATTGGAATTACTGCCGCCGTGATCCACAACAGGAAGATACTGTATTTCGAAGTTGTATTGACAGCGTTCAGACATTTAAGGAGAATCCACTTAAGTTAGTAATTTCTGAGGAGCAGCGGAGGATTCGAAGTGAAAGTATGAAGAAGTTCTGGGAAGAAGAGAAGAGATTGATCAGAAAGCCTTAGGTTCTACGTGGTCCATAGTTGGCCAAATTCGGAAACAAAAAGAATACGCCTGACGGGGTCGTACCGCACAGCGGATGAAATGTCATTGAGGGTATTATCAGGCCCTAGCTTTGGGCATCCCTGGCCTACATTACATTTTTATATTAAAGTCTAAATGAGCAGGCTATCTGTTTTGATAGTTTTGTAAAAGCTATTATTGTTTGATATTCATGTTGCAGCATTCAAGTTTATTAATGCGCTCTGCCAATTGATTGTGTTTACCAACATAAACCAACACATCATAACCACCAACTTTTGGAACTAATTGATAATGGACACAAAATATACGCTGTGTGTGTTTATATAAGCGCTCGTATTTGTACACGCTCTATCCATCCGCGAAATAATGTGATTCGTTCAAGAGTTAGCACTAGATCATTGTAGCTTACGGTGCTTTAAACTAACTTTTTCCCGAATTGGATTATCATGACGTAGGCGCGGATTTTCATGACGCGTTGTTTGTTTGATTATCATTTGTAGCTTCTCAGTCGCTCCACACGATTGTACCCAATGAATGGGCGGGCTACAAGATACAAATATGTAAATACACTCCTGAAATAGAAATAAATGTATTAGTTAATTATCAACGTCAAACCCAGCAATGGAACAATCGGTTGGCGCAATACGGCCTGCGCCTCAATAAGAAGAAAACTGAGTATATGACATCTGACACACAAGCTGTTACGTGTTACCCCTAGTAGCACGTTCGTTAATTGGATTACAGTGGTTAAAAGCACAACACAGTTTGGTCCTTTAAAGAAATATAGCTTTATTGCAGGTCAAGAAAGTTACACCACGCGATAAACACTTGGAAACCAATTAGCAGTCTCAGTCAAGTTCCTCCCTTATGGAGTTCTCTCACCTCCTTTCACTCACTCACAGAAGTTAATCTCTCACTAATGAGGTAGACCCGTGTCCTGGAGAGAAATAACTGCACTCTTCCTCTTGTAAACAAGCCACAGTCTTGCCGTCCGCAGGCTATGGAACAGTCCACTGCGTTTCGCAATCCACCACAATAACCTCCGTCGCACTGGAAAACACACCCGCTCGGCACTTCGCCTCAATACTTCTGTTGCACAGTCAAACACACACACTCTTCAAAAACACAGTTCCTCGTCACCGGCCAGGGTCGCTCTTATATATCGGAGCTGATGACTCAATGGATGCTTCTAGAGCGGACCAGGGTTCACGGTTTCTCGAGAGTTCCATTTCTGGGTGGGCTGCGTAGGTTCTAGACCGTGCCCTTTTGTTCTTACAGCCCCGTTGCGTAAGGCGCTGGTAACACACAGTCTGGAATAGCCTGGGGTGGCCTGAGTCACTTGCGGGCGACAAAACTGTCTAGCATTCGAGTTAGATTATGATGACGTAGGCCCGGATTTTCATGACGCGTTGTTTGTTTGATTATCATTTGTAGTTCTTCAATCGGTCAACACGATTGTGCCCAATGAATGGGCGGGGTACAAGATATAAATATGTAAACTCTCCTGGAAAAGAAATAAATGTATTAGTTAATTATCAAAGTCAAACCCAGCAATGGAACAATCGGCTGGCGCAATACGTCCTGCACCTCAATAAGAAGAAAACCGAATATATGGCATCTGACAATTCAGGTAGACGGCGAGGATCTACCGCGAGTAACGAGATTAATGTATCTTGGCTCCACGATCGCTGCTGTTGGCCGACTTGTCGAAGAGGTCAATGCAAGGATATCCGCAGCTTGGATGAAATGGCGAAGAACAACTGGCGTCACTTGCGACAAGAGGATGAAAGATCACCTCAAATCTAAAATCTATCGTACTGTCATCCGACCTGTCGCGCAATATGCTTGCGAATGTTGGCCTACTACGACTGAGACGGAGCGTCGACTGGGAGTCATGGAGACCAGGATCTTGCGGTGGACAGCTGGTGTTACAAAACTGGATCGCATCTCCAATGAATGCATCAGGGAGAGATTTGGCATTGCACCCATTCCTGAAAAAATGCGCGAGAGTCGTTTAAGATGGTTTGGACATGTGCTGAGGACAGGGGCTGACACGATAACAAAGACGGGTTACATGTTGGAAGTCGCCGGTAATAGACCAAAAGGACGACCAAAACAGCGATGGGCCGATACCCTTCACAAAGATCTGAAGAGCGTCAATCTCCACCCTGACATGGCCCAGGACCGAACTAAATGGAGACATCGAATGCATGTAGCGGACCCTGCCACCAGGCGAGACAAATGCTGAGGTAGAAGAAAAAAGAAGACGAAGAAGAGTTAATTATCACAATTAAGTGGGGGCAATTTAATTGTGATAATTGATACATGTAATACTTCCCTGGAATTCTGTCATACTTAATTAACACATTCTTTCGAAAAATCTCTCTGTCCACAGAATCTTCTTCTCTTATATTATTTCTTTCTAAATCTTTCTTTACCTCTTGAATCCAGCTAGTCGTTGACATTTTCTCCTAAAGGTACTTGAATATCCTTTTTGTTAATCTGGAATCATCATCCAATATGTCCAAAAATATCAATCTCCTTTTTCTTATCGTTTCCGTTATGCATAGTCCTGTATACTCGTTTTTCATCTTTAGATCTTAATTCCCATACATCGTTTGTTTCACTGGGCCTAAGATTTTTCTCATAATTCTCCTTTCTGGTACTTCAAGTTTGTCTAATTTATAATGTAATACTAAAATGCGTATCTATTAACTATTATGACTAGGGTTCGGATTTTTGGGTAAATAAATATTTTTTTATGTAAATGCATATTTTAAGCATTTTTCTATAAATACATAAATTCCTGCTTTGCACTTATTAGCACATAGAAAGACATATTTTTTTAAACTAGTATGCAGTTTATTGCATTTTTGTTCTGTGTTACTTCAACTGTGAAGAACCTGTGAGCTATCTAATCTTCATGCAGAGCGTACGTCAGCTCGCAGCTCTTAACTTGTCGCCCCGTGCCACTCACTGTGGAAGCCTGGGATTTCCTTGTCCATAGCCATATTGCACCACGTGCTAGACCTCCCCCTCCCCCAGCTACCAGGAACCAGTGTCACTCATAGCAGTTCATTTCTGGCACTGTGAAGTGTAAGACAGTTCTACGATGCCTAAAGTAAAAACAACTACAAGTTATCGCCTATTGCAGAATTTAAAGATAATTTTACTTTTGATTGGGGCGTTCTGTTCTGCCAACCATGTGGAAAAGCAATCAAGACTGAAGACTGAACAGCGATCTCAACTTACACAATACCTCAAGAGCAAGAAACATATTTCCCCAGTTTCGCGCCTTCAGAAGAAGTGTTTCGCGATAATCGTCCGTCATTTGTGATGGACCACCTGAAGATGTATCTCGGTGTGTATTGAAATGCTTCAGCAGTCAGTGAGACATACAATAAATTGCATTCGTGAGAACTGCATATTGTTGATATTCACGTTAATAAACTAAATTATAATTAAATATTTTTACTTTTTGTCACATATTTCAGGTATTTTTAATACATAAAAAATAAATATCTTCCCGATTTTTAGCACCTAAAAATCCGAGCCCTAATTATGACAATGGTAATAATTAATATCCGTGTTGACTGATAGGACTATCTTATTCCAAACTGCCTTGTCAAACACAAAAGAATGTGGTTCAATCGCTGCTTAAACGTACATGTTTCGGTGTTCAATGACACCCTCGTCAGCGTAGATTGAATTATAATAATTAAAACTAAGTTTACAAAGATAAAAGAGAAAATGGATACCCTCACAAAATTTAAATAAAAAGAAAGCTCACAAGAAGAATACAAAACGTATGAATGAATCGATTACAGTGAATCGGACGTCGCTGCTACAGTGAAACCTCTCTAAAAGACCACCCCTATTAAAAGACCACCCCTCTTAAAGACCGATTTTTCTTGGAACCGATTTTAACGCTCATAAGGTCAGTGTATTTGTTACCTCTATTTAAGGACCACCCCTCTCCCCGACCAAAGACCAGGCATTTTCTCAGTCTGACCTCTTTCAAAAGATCACTTGTCGTCTGCCTTCCCATTGGAGATGGTGATGAGGGTTATGATGTAAACAATGGTTCTGTTGCCACAGAACTGCATCAGCATACAATGTCATTAGGAAAAGTGTTAACTTATGTAACGTATAAAAATACCAAAAAAAACGGCTCTCCTAGAAGATTGTTCGAACCCAGAACAAATTCATGGAATTTCGAACTCTGAGATATTCTAGAAAGTGAAATTGTTTAACAAAAAGATGTGCTAATCTGAAACAGAGATCATTTCGTGACTTTTTTAAAATGACGGAGCTCAGAAAGTAGCTAATCGTAATTAATTTGTACTAAATGTGAACTAATGCAGATAAATAGCAATCAACTATGAGTTCCAACTATACTTTATTAATAATGCAGTATGAAATTATTTTTAATGCCTACCCCTATTAAGAGATCACCCCTCTAAAAGACCAGTTTTCCATGGAACCGTCACTGGTCTCTTAATAGAGGTTACACTGTATATGATGTATCTTCCAGTTATATCACGATCAACTTCAGTGTGGTTTAATATTATCGGACGTAATATGACTACAAATCAACCTTAATGGATACGGCAGTCTGTATCACATTAATGTGGTCTAACCTTAAAATTTTCAGACGAAACATACTTGTCAATTATGATGTTCCTACGATGTTGTTAATATATTGGTGAAAGATGTAAAATTTTGATGGTATAAAATTATCTAACCTTGAAATAAACCAGAAGACTCCTATTAGTTGGATCGTTCTGTTGAAGTCAGCTGTCCAATTTGGTAATGCAGTACATAATCTTAATCCAATCTGGTTGGTTGGTTGATTCTTAAGTTTAGGGGCTGCGACGACGCGGTCATGTAGCCCCGTGTACTCTGGGTGTGAGTAGAATCTGTCTGATAATCGGTGTTAATTGTGATGACTGTATTAGTGTGTGTTATCTGTTTTGTTAATTCAAGTAAGGACTGCAGACTTTTGAATTTTTCAAATAGTTCCTACTTTTGCTGCCAAACGCCACCGTCAACGACTACTAGTTCAGAACTTAGCTACCAGACGCCACCGAAGTCCGCTCTTGGCAACGAACGTAGGACCCTAAGAGCGTTGTTTACACTATTAACCTATACAATTTAGCTTCACACAGGTGAAGTTAGTGGAAGGTTCTTTAACATGCCATAAATCTATGACATGGGACCGCCGGTTTTATTTCCCCTGACCTAGTATTTTATATGTGCAAGACGTATGAAATAATTTGGATATTGCCAAGCCAAATTATAATGTATGGGTGCGTTGAGAAATAAAATAACCAACATTCATTTAACAGTGGGAAGTCCTCCGTGGCTTAGGCGGCAGCACGCCGGCCTCTCACCGCTGGGTCCGTGGTTCAAATCCCGGTCACTCCATGAGAGATCTGTGCTGGACAAAACGGAGGCAGACAGGTTTTTCTCCGGGTACTCTGGTTTTTCCTGTCAAAATTTCATTCCAGCAACACTCTCCACTATCATTTCATTTCATCTGTCATTCATTTAATCATTGCCCTAGAGGAGTGCGTCAGGCCTCGGCAGCCGGCACAGTCCATATCCTCGCCGCTAGATGGGGACTTCATTCATTCCATTCCTGACCCGGTCGGAGACTGGAAGCAGGCTGTGGATTTTCATTTTCATTTCATTTAACAGTGGGCAACACATTGGAATATACATATGTTGGTTATTGTCAAAATTTACAATTGTATTTGTATTTGTTGCAGGTAGAGCCATGAGTCTCGCCGCGAGGTACATCCGCCGACCCCACGGCACTAGCCTAGGCTCCATCCCACGACCACTCTAGTCAGCACCTCCATCTGGTGAGTTGCTATTATACGGATTCACTGTTTATATAGTCCTATAAGCTCACCAACCATACAATTCCTAGATACATTGTTTTAATACCGTGGAACACCGTCACAAATTTCTGCAGAAATCCCATCTGTATTTGAAGCTACTGAACTACGGGGATATTGATTTCATCGTTTTAGACACGATGGTTATCATGGCAACAAGTGTTCCGTCATTTTCTGTGCGGATTGAAATCGGGTGATACTGTGGGCCAAACGAGATGCGGCAGTGTGTCTCTGTGTTATTAATACCTGTGGGCACAACTGTTGAAATTGAAATTTATTTATTTTAAGTTTACAATTAGGACTAAAAACCCTTAAGCTGTAACTACTATATATACATGTTTCTTTTATACATAGTCTTAAATTAACCTAATTAATCTAAATCTCAGGTAGAAAAGAAAAATGTACAAAACTGTTTCCATCATCGACTTCTAAAGGCAATGCCGCAACCATTATTCTCTGGCTTCAGCACCTCGTTTCATATCATAGTAGAAACCACAATGATGGTTTTCAACTTCTTATCCTCCCAAAATCTATTCATGAATGCATCTTGCGTTCCAGTCAGTTTTATTTTTAGGTTTCTCTATGAAATTGTGCTTGCCTACTCTTGTACTAAACGCTCCACGATTTTTTATGATGTCGTTTGTGATTTCATTATTTAAATGACTCATGGTGGTTCCGTATTGATATGCTAGAATAGTTCTTAATAAGAATTGTACTCCCGCCTGAATCAATACTATAAAGAAAATTAATTATTTAACTTGTTTTTAGTACATGATTCGAGGATTAATTACTTTTTATCCCCTTCATCATTCAATGTCATTTAAATTAGAATTGCATAATGATTTTAATATATTTTTCGTCTTAGTCACTGGTATAATTTTATCTGTTTTTCCATTTGCTTTCTTTTTAGACACCATATGCTTTGAACTAACCTCTCTTTACCAAGAGATCACTTTCCATCACGTCGTGTTACTTGAAGCCGCTTTGATTTGAAAGGGCTTAAAATTGGATCTTTAAGCATACAGGCTCTTCATTAATTATAGACCTACACTGATTGGTGAAGCATTGGTATTCCAAATCTACCATTTCAAGCTTCAATACGGAACTACTATTTGTCATGAGCTGCTGATCACCGTCACCATCCATTTCATTTCATTTTATTCTGATCTTATAACCTAAATTATATGGTGCACCATATTAGGTTTAATAACGTATCTTATTACTGTGCTACGTTTTATTTTGTTCTTTCAATATGTTTTTTAGCTGATGAAGGGGATAAAATGCAATTAATCCCCGAAACATGTACTAAATACAAGTTAAATAATTAATTTTCTTTATAGTATTGATTCAGACGGGTGTATAATTCTTATTAAGAACTAGTCGTTTGTAATATTTATTATTATGCTTATTATTGCTATTACGAAGCGGCTTCGGTGGCGTATTCGGTAGCATGCTGAACTGCTGTACCCGAGGTCGCGTGTTCAAACCCGGCCGAAGTCGTCGGATTTTTAAGAGCGTTGAAATCCTTGAGTATGCCTTACTTTGGAGGGGAAATAAAGCCGGCGGGCTCATGGCATACATTTATGGCCACCCGCAAGTGGTGGTGTGTAGCAAAATTTGTCGGTAATGTTTGGCTGGTTTAGAAACGCTCTATCAAGTTCCAACGTTAGATGTTAGTAACAGTGGCGTCTGGTAGCCAAAGTTGGAACTACTTGAAAATGAACTTATCTCTTTAACTCCTCGCGTGGGGTTGGCGTCAGGAAGGACATCCGGCCGTAGAAACTATCAGCCACGTGGCTCATCGCATCTCATCCCCGACCCCGTTGGAAAACTTATAAGGGGTTGACATAGCTTGCCACGGTGGGTGAGTGGTTATCTTGTCGGACTACCAATCCCAAGCTTGCAGGTTCGCTCCTGGCCAGGGTAAGTGATTTTTTTGAAAGGCGAAAAAAAATCACGACACGCATGTCATCCGTTGTTGGCATGTTAAAGAACCCATTTGAATTTAGTAGGCCGTGTTCATAATGGAAAAAATAATCTCGGGATTTTCGGCCAACGCAGAAGTTCCTCCTATCTCTACTAGAAAGCGTTATAGTGTCAAGGAGCTTAGATATCTAACCTCCTTGACTTTCATAGCGCTCCAAGGAACAACAAAATTCGACATGCAAGCTGCCCTCTGGGCGTCTAATAACAAAGCTTGCACCCGGCACCCGAGGCCATGCGATATTATAATAATAATAATAATAATAATAATTATTATTATTATTATTATTATCCCTTCCTATATTATTCTGCTAGGGTCCCATTCCAGTTTTGTACCGAAAAGAAGGTCCCATTAACACCAACCTACACATATGGGGTACCTACAGGCTCAGCATAACCCAATGCGTAAGCGAAACACACTCACTTACTCTTTAAATGCCTCACAATTAAATAAATAAATACCTTAACACATATTGTATATTTACAATGAAATAATGAAAGAATGCAACACGGTAACCATGGTAACAGAATCTCACAGGTCCATCTATTTCCGTAAGACGCAATGCAATTCCAATTATTACATTACTGTGAAAGTTTCCAGACGGTTATAAGGTTATCACTGAACCAAATTAAGCTGAAAAATTCATCAATACATACAATATAATGCGCTTAAGGGGGTCAAGGGGCACTCTAGATTTTTTTCACGCAATTTTCACGAGTGAGTGTGGTACGAAAGGTCTTTTTACCCGACTATAAAGGGTCTCCGAAAACCACATTTAAAGGCCCTTAAAATAACAGTGTCTGTGATATTCCCAGAAAACTAACTTCGCTCTGATATACCTATGAAGGAATGACAAACCCCTAACCACTGCACCAGTAGCTGAATTGATAAAGTCTGATTATTCATACGAAGGATAAATCAGTCATAGCATTCATGATTGATATTTTGCTAAGTGTACTCTTTACAACTAGAATATTCGCGGGCGAAGCCGCAACGGGTAATGCTAGTTATTATTATTATTATTATTATTATTATTATTATTATTATTATAGAATATTATTACTATTACGAGTACTATTTAGTATTATTCGTACAGACTCCTCCAGACCCTCAAGCGAGAGATAGGCTAAGAGTTTGTGCGGACTATTTCGAGACGCTTCACCCTGCATTTCTATGGTTTCGGCTCCAACATGCAGCAAACTGGATACCGTACAAACTTGTGGCAGCGCTGTGGGCTTCTTGCCTTGCTTAATGCCACAGGGTGGGAGGGAGTGTGAGGAGGGGGAGGGGGTTAGTCTCGCCAAAGGTCATGCTCGGGAGAAGTTGTAGCGGGTTCATTCCACGATGATAAGAACTATGACAGACTCTTGAAAGTTAGCCTTAAATATAAGGTGCGTTAAAAAATAACGAGCCGGAGGCATAATTACAGAAACCAGTACCTGTATGTTAGAAGTATTGGCCCTGGCTGTTGAGGCACTTGTCCCACTGTGACACGAGGCGGTGAATGGCTGTCTCATAAAATTCCCTGGGCTGCAATGTGAACCAGTTCCGCACGTACAGCTGGACGTCGGCGTCTGAGGTGAATCGTTGGCCCCGCAGAGCCCTTTTCAGGGGACCAAACATGGCGTAATCACAGGGAGAGAGGTCTGGACTGTATGGAGGATGGCCGAGAACCTCCCATTTGAATTTCTGCAGGAGTGCCGCGACTGTTTTGGCCGTATGAGGTCGTGCATTGTCGTGGAGCGACCACGGCGGCTATGGCGTTCACTGTCACTCGGCGGTCCTGGGTAATGAGTGCATCAACCAGCTGGACGTTGTCATTTGTAATGCAAGGGGGTGCCCCAGACCGGGCATCATCGGCTAACGACGCCCGTCCTTCCCTGAAGCGCTTGTGCCACGCCTTGACCCTTGCAAGGGACATGCAGTGTTCGCCGTCACACTTGTGACATTCGGCGATGAATGTCCGTTCCCCCTACTCCTTCCGCTGTCAGAAACCGAACAACACCTCTTTGCTCTTCGTTTGACGCCTCCATGTCACTGTTTGCAATGCGACTGGCAACGTTGGACGATTGATGCATGCTGCTGCTCGCTTTGTATCGTCACGTGACGTGCACGCGTGCCCTCTAGCGACGGGCTGTGACCTTCCACGCTATGATCGGAACCACACCTCGTTGCACACGCCACGATTAGCCGATGTAGTCACTGGTTTGTGCATTCCAGCATCCGGCTCGTTACTTTTGAACGCACATTATATTAACTGGTTTTGATGAGTCAAAAAACTAAATAAACGGGAAAAAGGTTTTGGTAAATATTATAAATAATAATGTGTTTGTTTTAACGTCCCTTTTAACTGCTGAGGATTTTAGAGACGATCAATTTCAAGTAGTTCCTACCCTTGCTACCAAATGCTGCGATCAACGACACCTAGTTGTGAACTTGGCTACTAGATGCCACCGCAACCAGCACATGGCGACAAACGTTGGAACTTAATGAGCGTTAATCTAATCTAACCTACACATTTAGCTTTACACAATTGTAGTTAGTGGAAGGTTCTTTTTCATGCCATAAATCTATGACATGGGCTCACTGGCTTGACTTCCCCACCGAAAGAGGGCATATTGAGGGATTTTTAACACTCTTAAAAAAATCCGACGAGGAGGATTCAATTTCCACCTCGGCCATCCTGGAAATGGTCTCTCCACTTCTACTCCAGGCGAATACTGGGGTGGTGCCTAACTTAAGGCCACGGCCGCCTCCTTCCCAATCCATCTCCAATTTACCCACACACACACTAGTATAGCCATCACAATAACACAAGTTATCACACGAATTCAACACATACCCAATGACACGGGGATGTATGACCACGATCCAGAGCCCCTAAAATAAGCAATAACAACAACTATTGTGAAATCTCATTATCGCATGCTTCGTGGAATTTATGGAGCGCCTGCCTGGCACCCGGAGGCCCTGGGTTCGATTCCTGGCTCCGTTAGGGATTTTAGAAACTGAAGTGGAATGTGTGGACTCAGTCTCGTGAGGACAATATTGAGTAGCTGTCTGCCGGTGAGGCAACGTCATGGTCATGAAAACCAAGATTGGTTGGTGCTCAGTTTAGGGGCTGCGACAACGTGGTCATGTAGCCCTGTGTACTTGGGGTGTGTGTAGAATTTGTCTGATAACCGGTGTTAATTGTGATGGCTGTATTAGTGTGTGTATCTGTTTTTTAATTCAAGTAACAGCTGTAGACATTCGATTTTCAAGTAGTTCCAACTTTTGCTACCAAACGCCACTGTCAACAACCAACTAGTTCTGAACTTGGTTGCTAGATGCCACTGCAGTTGGCTCCTGGCGACGAATGTTGGAACCTAAGAGCGTTAGTCAAATTTAATCTATAATTTATCTTCACACAAGTGTAATTAGTGGAAGGTGTTTTTAATGCCATAAATCTATTGACATGGGACCGCCGGCCGGCTTTACTTCCCCTCCGAAGGAAGGCATACTGCGGGATTTTTACGCTCTTAAGATATTCGTCGACTTCGGCCGTGTTTGAACCCGCGACCTTGAGTATAGAAGCTCAGCATGCTAACAACTACGCCACCGAAGCAGACAAAACAAATATTAACCGCCGAGGGAACCCGACGCGTTGACTACACGTCACCCCATAATCTATTGGCCAAATGGCTGGACAGCGGTCGCTTGGTAGGCCTAGGCTCTTCTAGGACTGTAGTGCCAGGGGCTCTGGATTTCGTGGAATTTATAGAAGCCTGCCAACTTTAAGGGTGGATATCTCTAATCGTGCCCGAATGGGTTTGATCCACTTGTACTCTGAACACGCCATTATCCAACAGTTGAGCGCTTAAATTTCCCAACTTAACTCTTTATCAGTTACTTCTGCCTGGGGCTTCTAATGTAAATTTATTCTGGAAGTTAAAAGCAGTACAGTGTTTCAAAATAAGTTAGTTTGATATTCGTTTGAGAGTCCCACTGGAAGGGCAGTTGCTAGGCAATCACTTTGCCGGTTGCCATGGTAATCACGTCACGTGCACGCCGCACAGGGACACTCGGTATTATTCTAGAGATTATGTCTGACCTCGCAAGGCGCATCTCAGGTTATTCAAGTAACATGCTATTTTCCACAAAATGCAGACCTGCCAACTCTCCCGATTTAGGCGCGAGACTTTCGATTTTTCATAGTTTTTCCCGCCTTCCAATTATTTAAGTTTTTCTCCCGATTTTAGCTGATTTGACGAACTTCAAACATCATAATCATCAGTATATCTATACTAATATAATAAAGCTGAAGAGTTTGTTTGTTTGTGTGTTTAAACGCGCTAATCTCTGGAACTACCAGTCGGATTCGAAAAATTATTTTTGTATATGATAGCCAGATTCAAGTGGAATAGTTTAGGCTATGTAGCATTAGGCTACACCTCTCAGGTATCCTTAAAGATTGATTTTTGTTCAGCAAGTCGGAAGAACAAGCGCTCCTGAACAGCTTCAATAATACTTAAGTCTATTGTTGCATGGCAAAGTGGGCTGCATCACGTCGTCTCTACCAGTGTCCTGGTGCAGAATTGCGAGCTGCTTATAAATTGCAGTCAAGGGGAGTAATTAGTGCAAAAGGATTTCTTAGGCCCCTTAAAACTGTTATCACGCCAATAGTATGCCTCTGTATAAGGGCGATGGTGTTGGTGCAGTATACTGAGGTTATCAGCTGCAATAAGTGTTGGTGCTTTCCGATCCTTATCCATAAGCGCTCCAGTTCTGTAGTAGTATTCATTATCATTCATAAAACAAATAAATCCACCGGGCGAAGCCGGGCACTACTTATAGTACTGTTTAAAACGCTAAGGTGTATGTTTCACAAAACTCAAGCTCCTAAACCAGAAGGAGTTAGAAGGTGTGGTTTGTACCAACATCTTCCAAATCGTCTCAATAGTACAGGAAAAATCTTGTATTTCTTGAAAAGGAAACGGAAATATATTGGTTTGTGCGTTTAAACAAGACCATGGCCCCTGCCAGAACTGTGCCGCGTCGAGCCCGCGAGACAGTTAAGCTGGGTGGGAGATTTATCGCACAAAGCACTCCAGTTTGTTTTGAAATCCCGCCATTTCATCTTTGTATGGTATAGATTCCAATGTTTGTAAGTATTAATTATTTAAAGAATATCGAGTTATGTATAGTTGACTCCACCATTAGCGATTTAAAATGCAAGGCTCTTCTCCATTTTTCTGTCATACACCATTCCTCTCTTTTCTTCGGTGACAGGGATATGACTAAGGTTCGGATGTTTAGGACCTTAAAAAACGACGAAAATGCAGGCAAATATGCTCTAATAATATTGAAATATGACCTAATATATTTTCACTAGCGTACCCGTGCGAGAAATCTCCCAAGTTCATAGCCACACTTTCCCCAATAGGTTTATAATAAGAGACTTAAGGAGAAAGGTTTTTTTTTTTTTACCAAATGATTTTAGAACACTATTTACGTTTCAGGAGTCCCTACGGCCAAAATGCGAACTGAACAGCAATGATGTCGCGTATTTTCCTACACCAACAGTATTTGCAAATCGCACACTTCTTACAAAAATTGTTATTTAAGAAATTAGAATGCAGTTCGTCACTGCTCATGTCATTTGTGTGCTGAGTCGATTGATTGGCAGCTTAGCGGTAACACTCACTAGTTATTAGATATTTATGAAATTATACGATTTGAGTACTCATTCCTTTGATTGATGTTTCTGAAATCCATGCAAAATGATAAAGGAAAGACATCAGAATGTTCAAATGACATGAAACAGACGTCACAGCGGCCAAAATGTGAAGTAGACAGCAATTATGGAGCGTATCTTCCTGCAGCAACAGTATCTGCAAATCGCACATTTCGTACAGATTTTTAAAGTCATTTTTAAAAGAAATTATGGATATTTATGGAATTTGAGTGCAATGCGTCACTGGTAATGTCTATTCTCTTTCATTTGAATGCTCATTTTCCATAATCGGTAGCTTGTGAGCGCCGCAGGCGGGATCTATACTACTCGAATAATATATATGATGCTTTCTAAAACGACGTGTATTACTCTTTCACGATTTGATTGCCGGTGGTCGAGATGGGAACTATTCTTTGTTTACTTGTGTCACACGTAAGCCTGCTTCGTTGACAGGTACAGTTGCTCAAGTAGGATATGACTCAGCTCCAGTAGCCTCAGTCGTCGTTTGACTGTCCTTGGTAACATGAGCTCCTGCGACGCTTATCTGACGCAATGCTGCTTGACTTATGTGCAGACTGCACTCTGTCATGGCTGTGTCCTCCACTTCGCCCCGCGGGGCTCATGCTACGATAAACAAGAAACGATGGCGCAGCCACGCTCAGCGGCAATCAAATGTTGAATGGGTAATAGTGAAATGTTATTATTAATTCTACATTCAAACCTTTAAAAAATTGTTAAAATCTACACTGATTTCATAAATAGGCGTACGATAAAAATGGTTTCCTCAATTTTGTTTATTGCAGAATGTTTGAAGAGACTCGCGGAAAGCAGCATATTCTTCACCTTTTCTCGTGTTTAAAAACTGTGACACAAATTCACATTTTCTGCAAAAGAGAAAGAAAATGCCCCAAGTTAAAAATACTACCAAAGTTTAGTTACAGTTAAATATTTTCTGATAGTCTGACACAATTGGCAAGTTTTTAAATTTGTATCGCCGCTAACGCACAGAAACCTTGCAGCAGCCAGCGGATACCATATTTTAGTTCCTCCACTTACCCCTAAATAATTACCAAAATATGACCTTAATAAGATGGTTTATTGGCTTTCACGGACAGTGGTTTAAAACTCAGCAAGTTTTCACCAAGCTGGCTCATGAGTGGACCCTCACATGAGTAGCGAACTGCGCGCTACCTCCCTTTTTATGAAGCTCACCTGCGCCACTTTACTGCGAGAACTAAAAGCTCAAGCAGCCATAACCTCCATATGAAGGCTTCCAAAAAGATTGTATATTTTTATTTGAGTCGTCCAGTTGCAAAACACGTTTAATCCACTTGTGAATAAGAGTCATTTTCATGAGAAATTATTCTCACGTATCTTTTGTGTTTGTTGTTTTCTACTTTTTTCTTTTGGCTTTGTGTTTTTTGGTTTTTGGTTTTGTGTTTGCTTTGTGCTTTTGCTTTTTTTGAATTTTGCTTTTTTGCTTTGTGTTTCTTGTTTTTTGTTTTCTGCTTTTGCTTTTAATTTTTCTTTTTGCTTTGTGTTTTTATGTTTGTTTTCTGGAAAATCAAAATAAAACAAAACAACATCAAAATAAAACATAACAAACCTAAATAAAACAAAATAAAGAAAATAAAAACAAAATAAAATAAAACAACAAAAGAAAAAATTAAATAAAACAATTTAAAACAAAATAAAACGAAATAGAACAAAATCAAAATAAAATAAAGTAAAATACATTAAACTAATTAAATAAATAATTTTATGACATGATCCTTATTCACAAGTGGAATAAACGAGTTTTGCATCTGGACGACTCACTTGCTTTCACGACCAGTGGTAGCGCGCAGTTCGCTACTCCTGTGAGGGTCCGGACGGGGACACCAAGAGCCCGCTGATGAGCCATCATAAGTGTCCTACGCGAAACCCCACACAACACACGGTACAAACGAAGAAAAATTGCTGAGTTTTATAACCTTAATACATTAATATTGATGAAATATGATAATAACTATGGAAATGACCCAAATATGCATTTATATGCTCTTAAAATCCACCTAAAAAAGACCTAGGAGCATTGAACTCCTGCTTAATTACTGTTGTTAATGGAAATATAGTCAAGTCGAAGAATGTTCTCGAATGAGAAACTGTTGTTATGGTCCTTTGAGCTCCATTAATTCAACAAAATTATGTTAAATGGTCCGGCTAAGCTCAAATTATCAGCGTTTCGCCCCGGTGTACTATTGGGTTCGTCAGTTGGTACAGTACACCTCACCAAGACGCTGAAAAGTGCTTACTGATAATTTGAGCTTAGCCGGGCCATTTAACATATTTTTTTTGAATTAATGGAGCTCAAAGGACCATAACAACAGTTTCTCATTCGAGAACATTCTTCGACATATCGATAACCAAGGTAAGGTTTGCATTTGTTTTGAAAGGAAGACTATACTTCCTGAAGTTGCTTTGGCAATGCTCGTGACGTCGATACGACATATTATAATATGTATCAAAGTGTCTTGCATTGGCCTACTCAGTAAGCACTTTTCAGCCTCTTGGTGAGGTGTACTGTACCAACTGACGAGCCCAATAGTACACCGGGGCGAAACGCTGATAATTTGAGCTTAGCCGGACCATTTAACATAATTTTGTTGAATGTAGTCAAGGAAAAAAATATGACATTTCCTAATCATTCGCTTAGGTATCACCCACGGGCGAATATACATTTCTTTTTCAGAGGTGGATGACTATCCTGGAAAATTGTGAATATTCTCAGGCGATTGTCGCCGCAGAATACCCAGAAATATCAACCAATATCTTAGAGCATATAACATTGTGTGATATTATTTTAGATAAGAGTTAATTGTAAAATTCTAAGTTTATTTAGCCTACAATTGGTGGCAACACAAGAAAAAGTTGTTAAATACAACACAAAATAAAATTTTATACTTAATGAATTTTCATCTGGTTGGTTGGTTCCTCAGTTTAGGGGCTGCGACAACGCGGTCATGTAGCCCCGTGTAGTTTGGGTGTGTGTAGAATCTGTCTGATAACCGGTGTTAATTATGATGACTGTATTAGTGTGTGTATCTGTTTTTAATTCAAGCAAGGACTGCAACTTTGAATTTTTCAAATAGTTCCTACTTTTGCCGCCAAATGCCACCGTTAACGACTACTATGCCTAGTTCAGAACTTAGCTACTAGACGCCACCGCAGTCGGCTCTTGGCAACGAACGTAGAAACCTAAGAGCGTTATTTACATTCCTAACCTATACAATTTAGCTTCACACAGGTGTAATTAGTGGAAATTTCTTTAACATGCCATAAATCTATGACATGGGACCGCCGGCTTTTCTTCCCCTCCGAAGGAAGGCATACTGAGGGATTTTTAACACTCTTAAAAAAATCCGACGGCTTTGGCCGGGTTTGAACCCGCTATCTTGGGCATAGAAGCTCAGCATGCTACCGACTACGCCACCGAAGCCGCGAATTTTCTATTATGGCCTATGGAGTTTGAATGGCAAATATCTAAATATTCGTCAATTTATTAAGCAGAATCGTAAAGGTTTTTTTTTTTTTTTTTTTTTTTTTTTTTTTTTTTTTTTTACAAATTGCTAATTTATTTCTCAAAAGTACCGTACTGTGGAATTCTCAGTTTTGCCTCACAAGCCTGAGTGTACCCCGTTCCAACCCTCAGACCAGAATTAAAATTTCTTGGCAAAGCTGGGAATCGAATTTGGACCTCCGGGGCGGCAGCCAAGAATGCTAGCCACTACACCACGAGGTAGTCTAATTTCAATCTTAATATTGTTTATAACTATGCCAATAAGTTAAGATTAGGGTTCAATCAAATTTACAATTATGTTAAACTTTTACCAAAACAATACTTTCTTAATTTTTTGTGTTTTTTTTTTTGGGGGGGGGGGGGGCTGGAGCCCCCACAGCTCCCCCCCCCCCCACCCCTATATACGCCCCGGATATGACCTAGTAGTTTTCGTAATAAACTACCTTCATTTACTCTATAAACCTGTCAATGTCGGGCAATGAAAGTCAGTCTATTCATGAACTCCCGCTGTTTGTCCCTGCAGTAGATGTGTCGTATTGATCTCTGCCCATTCATGTCGCACACAACACATTTTATTTCTGTCGCTTGTTTCCCAGTCCTAGTGAAGTCACTCGTGAGCCAGACTGAACTGGCCCACGGCAGAATACATTTACCAGTTTGTTCCATTATTCTTCCACGCCACCCCTATCTCATTAACGTGAATTTAACCATATTCAGCATCACTTTTCTCCAAATCCATGATAGATAAGAGACCAGGAATTTTGGTTTTATCGATATCTGTGAAATATTTCAGCAGACATATATATGTTATCACAACGATATATATAGGCCTACCCCGAATATGCGGCTTTTTTCTCCGATATTGGAGTAGCGAAATATCGTTATTTTGCTAAATGCATTATATTCACACTAAAAGGCTAAATACCAACATTAATTGCAATAGTTCCACTATCTGTCGTTTGATAAGAAAATAAGAAATCTCTGCGTATTATAAAACAAAGTCCCCGAATCTTGGATGTAACGGGTACCACTTTATGCATTTTGATGCGGTTTTCACCATTCTGTAAATAATTTCTCGAGGAAGGTTTCTGTAGAAAAACATTCATTTATGACCAAAGGAAGCCGAGCAGTAACGATTTCAGTGAATCGAGTCGTAGAAAAACCTGCCTTCCGATTGCTTTTAAGCTTACGCTGGGTAAACCGTTAAAATTATCTATATACAGGATCATTATCTATGAGCGCCTCCAGAAACACGGCAAGCTAAGCCGGCTGTGACTGGTGCAGATCGCGGTCGTGCGTACGCGGTTCAGCCGGTGGTTTGCGCGATCCGCTGACTCATATCGTTAGTTCACACGTGTTTCGTCATCATATGGACGTTAGTGTCGTTAGTGTTGCCCCTACAATTCTTGTCCTCGAACCTTCCTTCCATACCTAACTTTTCTATTTCTGGGTGTCTTAGTATTTGTTTTGACTAACAAGTCATGCACACCAAGCGTTAGACCACAACCTTTGTCGTATGTAGTTCACTAAATTGATGTAAAATTTATTATCTCTCTTCTTTTACGTTATCCTAAAATCTTAAATTTCAAGTACCGACAGCTATGGCTACGCTCGTTAAAGCGCAGCGTTAGGCCATGGGGACAAGCTCTCTGCTGACTCGGTAGGCGCGTGGGTTTGAGCCCCTCGGTTGGCCGTTCTTGAAATGGTTTTCCGTGGTTTCCCATATTCAACACCAAGCAAATGCTGGGACGGTACATTCTGACAGGCCACGGCCGCTTCCTTCCACATCCTTGCCCAGTTTCATTCATCTTCATCCATTCCATCTCTCATCCCGACGAGCAGGTCGCCCACGGGCGTCGACAAGAAAGACCTGCACTCCCACCTCTCAGGAGGTCACACGACAACAACAACAACAACAAAAAATCCTGACCTGAAGGACTAGAACTGTGATTTGCTGTTAGCAGCCAGTTTTCAGTGTTGCCTTAGTAAACAAAAGTTTGGTGCTTTTCAGTCGGTCAACACGATTGTATCCAAATGAGATGGGTTATGCCCTGATCCTGAAACAAAATTACATGAGATTAATAAATACACTTGGATGACCAGTTTCGATCGTCAAGCGATCATCATCAGATCCATTACACTTAGGCTATAAAATCTATGTCTGAAAGTATGGGGGAAAATATTTACAATATATACACTTATTTAGTTGCAGTATTAGTTGAGATAATGCAACTCGTCAATATTTGTTGGTTGTGGTGTACAGTGGGGGACCCAGGCCTTCCGGGGCACTGGGCAATATGATGGGGCGGGGACAACAACAATACGAAATAAAAACAAGAAGTTCCGTGAAGAACTATACAGCCTACTTTTCATGCCAATGATTATTCTACAGAATATGAACCTATCTAGAATAATGACGAAATTAAGTTGCTAATATCGAAATTTCCAATTAGTTCGAAATACTGTATACCTGGCATGAAAATGAAAATCCACAGCCTGCTTCCAGTCTCCGACCGGGTCAGGAATGGAATGAATGAAGCCCCTATCTAGCGGCGAGGATATGAACTGTGCCGGCTGCCGAGGCCTGACGCACTCCTCTGGTATACCTGGCATAATGTATCCTAATAGAGCACTACAGTTGGCAGCCCTGATGACTGAATATATTCTTAGTTCCGTCTCTTACGGTACTAAATACAAAATTTGGTTGAAGTCCACTGGATAGCATGGACGTTACATGCAGTTAAACATTGGATCTAACAGCGCGCGTAAAATCATGTTGGCAACAATGTCATGCATGTATTGGTCAGAAATAATCTCAAATAATATGATCTATTGTTGTGCCAATTTTGAATAAAATCCATTAGTTAGTATAGAAGTTACATGCATTTTAAAATTGGACCTATCAGCAGGCTTAGAATCATGTTGGCAGCACTGACGTATATTAGTTACTCCAAATTCGTCTAGAATGCTAGGTACTATACGTGTGCAAAGTTTAGAGCTATTGGCTTGCATACTTTCTGATATATTGATATTAGGGTAACAAAAGTAGGGACAGCACACATTAACAGTTGGCAGCCCTGGTTGCTCCTTAGAATACGCATAGTCATATCTGTTATGGTACACATAGCACATACGAAATTTGGTTGAAATCCAAATGATAGTATTGAAGTTACATGTATTTAAAGTTGGACCTGTCAGCTGGCTTAGAATCATGTTGGTAGCACTGACGTATATAAGTTACTCCAAATTAATATAGAATGTCAGGTACTATACGTGTGCATAGTTTAAAGCTGTCGGCTTGCATACTTTCTGATATATTGGTATTTGGATAAAATAAATTAGGAGCATTTATTAACAGTTGGCAGCCCTGGTAGGTCTTACGAATACGCTCAGTCATATCTGGTTATGTACACATACAACATATGAAGTTTGGTTGAATTCCACTTGATAGTGTAGAAGTTATATGCATTTAAAAATTGGACCTATCAGGAGGCTTATAATCATTTTGGCAACACTGCCATGTTTGGCCTCCTGGAAATTAAACTGAAATATTATGATCTGTACGTGTGCCAATTTTGAAATAGCTCCCATTCATACTTTCCAAGATATCCAACATGGAGCTCAAATTTCTAGTGCGTTTTTTCAGCAGTTGGTAGCACTGACATCATTTTCAAATATGGATGTGAGATATTCCGATGCACATCTTTACTCATACTAAATTTGGTTTTGATTGCTGCAGCCGTTTAGGAGTTGATAGGGGGGGGGGGGGGACACACACACAGCCAGACAGACAGACAGACAGAAGGACAGACAGACACACATTTGCCCGATCTCATAAGACTACTTTTTCCTCATTTTTGTAAAATGTGAAAAGTAGGCTAAAAATATCAAATCAAATAGAAAATAGTTTGGTAATAATAATAAAATAAAGAATAGTTACAGTATATTTAATACACTACAGTACATTTTTTAGCCTACTTTTCACATTTGGCAAAAATGAGGAAAAAGTAGACTTATGAGATCGGGCAAATGTGTGTCTGTCTGTCTGTCTGGCTGTGTGTGTGTCCCCCCCCTATCAACTCCTAAACGGCTTCAGCAAACGAAACAAAATTTGGTAGACGTACAGACCTATACCTGAATATCTCACGGCCATATTTGAAAATGATGTCAGTGCTACCAACTGCTGAAAAATCACATTTGAAATTTGAGCTCACTGTTGGATATCTTGGAAGGTATGAATCGGAGCTATTTCAAAATTGGCACACGTATAGATAATAATATTGTAGTTTAATTTCCAGGAGGCCATACATGGCAGTGTTGCCAAAATGATTATAAGCCTGCTGATAGGTCCAAATTTTAAATGCATATAACTTCTACACTATCAATTGGTTTTCAACCAAATTTCGTATGTGCTATGTGTACATAAACAGATATCACTGAGCGTATTCTTAAGAGCCACCAGGGCTGCCAACTGTTCATAAATGCTCTCAATTTGTTTTAATCCAAATACCCATATATCAGAAAGTATGCAAGCCGACAGTTTTAAACTATGCACACGTATAGTACCTGACATTCTATATTAATTTGGAGTAACTAATATACGTCAGTGCTACCAACATGATTTTAAGCCTGCTGAGACCTCCAACTTTAAATTCATGTAACTTCTATACTAACTAATGGATTTCATTCAAAATTGGCACAACAATAAATCATATTATTTCAGATTATTCCTGACCAATACATGCATAGCATTGTTGCCAACATGATTTTACGCGCGCTGTTAGATCCAATTTTTAACTGCATGTAACGTCCATGCTATCCATTGGACTTCAACCAAATTTTGTATTCTGTACCCTAAGAAATGGATCTAAGAATATATTCAGTCACCAGGGCTGCCAACTGTAGTGCTTTATTAGGCTACATTATGCCAGGTATACAGTATTTCCATCTAATTAGAAATCTCGATATTACCAACTTAATTTCGTCATTAATCATTGGCATGGATCTTAAAATTTAAGAAAAGTAGGCTCTTTAGTTCGTCACGGAACTTCTTGTTTAAATAATATGAAAGAAACCTTTAAGTCTCCTTGAATAAGATTATGTAAACTATGAAATATTAAAATAATAATTTGTGACTTTTTCCCCAGCTGAAGTTCCCTATTATTTCACTGAAGACTAAACTTGCTAAACTGTTACGGGAGGTCATAACTGCACTGGAGAAAGGAAGATGAATTATAAATTAGTTTGAAAATTATAATTAATTAATTAATTACACTACATTAAAAAATCAATGGCGCGGGGCCCTGGGCGATCGCCCTCCTCTAGATCCGCCCCTGGTGATCTATGTGATGTTTTGTTGAGATACTGGAAGTGGTGATTGACCTTCGGAATTTGTTTGTTTGAAGTGAATATGTGGTTGTTGTAATTGGTCAATTCAGATAGTATTGTACAGGCTACTTATCTGGTTGAGTCTCGTGTGGTCCTGTTGAGAGCAGTTAACTTGGTCACTGTCTGCCCTCGACTGTAGTTTTGATCTGATGATGATCGCTTGACGATCGAAACTGGTCATCCGAATGTATTTAATAATCTCATGTAATTTTGTTTCAGGATTAGGGCATAACCCATCTCATTCGGGTACAATCGCGTTGCCAGACTGAAAAGCACAAAACTTTTGTTTTATTCTTGTTTCTGTTAATCCAGGTCTAGAAAAGTAGAAAGGCGGCTTCGGTGGCGTAGTCGGTAGCATGCTGAGCTTCTATGCGCCAGATCGCGGGTTCAAATCCGGCCGAAGTCGTCGGATTTTTAAGAGCGTTAAAATCTCTCAGTATGCCTTCCTTCGGAGGGGAAGTAAAGCCCGCCGTCCCATGTCATAGATTTATGGCATGTTAAACAACCTTCCACTAATTACACCTGTGTGAAGCTAAATTGTATAGGTTAAGAATGTAAATAACGCTCTTAGGTTCCTACGTTCGTTGCCAAGAGCCGACTGCGGTGGTGCCTGGTAGCTAAGTTCTGAACTAGTAGTCGTTGACGGTGGCGTTTGGCTGCAAAAGTAGGAACTATTTGAAAAATGCAAAAGTCTGCAGTCCTTACTTGAATTAAAAAACAAATAACACACACTAATACAGTCATCACAATTAACACCGGTTATCAGACAGATTCTACACACACCCAAAGTACAGGGGGCTACATGACCGCCAACCCCTAAACTTAAGAACCAACCAACAGTAGAAAACTTCTCGCCATGTGGCAATAAAATGCAACCTTGAATCTCATACATGCCTTTGATGTTTTAAACGCTGCACTAGCCTGTGTGATGTATCCGCGCTCGCGCGTGTGTGTGTGTGTAGCCTGTCACACTAATGAAGCCCAACGCTCTGATGAACATGACACAGCGTCACAGACATAGGAGAGCAATGATTACCAACTCAAACAAACAAAGAAACAAACAAGCTCTGTATGCACACTTGCGATGCAATTTCGAGATTCCATTCATTCACATTCACATCAAACGTCCCTCACAAAAAACCAAGTTGCATTCAACACCAACAAATCTTGTGGGTGTTTCCCGTGCTTGTTGCGCGGTTTCAGTTAGGTGAACCAATTTGTCGGGAATAATAATAATAATACAGGGTCTTCCACTCAAAGAGCGGCCGGCAGCAGCGCGGCGCGTAGAGACAGCTCGCTGAGCTTACTGTCGACCAAAATATTATGTGCACTCGAGTTTGAAGGTTGTTTGTGAAGTAACCAATAGACCTACATATAATCCAATAACATCATCAATTTCGTCGTTCTATTTACGTTAGTTCATGTAGGTTTGGAATTTTTAATTTATATTTTAATATTTTTATCGCAGTTGGAGCACAAAACGTGCCCGTTTTTAAGCGTGTTTCAACCATGCGTCACATTTAAGAATTATTAGCTCAAAAATCCGTTATCAGATCGAATCCAAATTTTAGCAAACTTGGTTATGAGAGGAAGGGTCGAGGAAAAAAACTGTAGGGGTAGACCAAGGTTAGAATATGTTAAAGCAGATTGCCTCGGATGTACAAGGTGTGGTAGGTATGTAGAGATGAAACGATTAGCTCAGGGCAGCGAGGCTGGAGTGCAGAATTTCTGTCTAAATGTTTGGTAACAATAACTGCTTAGTTTTCAGTATTTTACAAATATATTACCATGGATTTAAGATGATGTTGTCACGGAATTATAAGAAAAAACGAATTGTGCTCTCAAAGCCGGTATTACTGTAGTTGGTTGACATGTGAGGACTCAAGAACATATAGGCCTACTGAATCATAGGTAGCGGTTAAAAATGCTTATGGTACTTATTCTTCTTATTCTTGTTCCGTATAGGCCAACTAAGGACCACGATATTCAACTATTTTGCTTGGAGTGGACCTTGATGTTTGCTCAGTAGTCACGCATCCTCTGGCTGTGTTGTTCTTTTCTCTCCTTTGTCCAGAGGGCACCTGCCTTCTTCCTTGGGGGTTTTCCTGGAACTTCATTTGCTTTAATTTATTCCTGAGAGACGTTTGATCTTTTATGTAATTTCCGTAACTCCCAGTTCCAACAGATCTTTGTACACTTCTATCAGCCATGGTGACTTGGTCTTCCTTCTTTGCCAGTATGTAGAGTAGCTGGTTGGTCAGCCTGGTTGGATGCATCCTGGAGACGTGTCCATAAAATGTTAGACGTCTCTTCCTGGCCACGTCTGTAATTCTTTCCGAGTAACTATAGAGCTCCTGGTTGGGCCGCCTAATATATTTACTCCCTTCCTTGATTGGTCCCAATATCTTCCTCATTATCTTCCTCTCTTGGATTTCTAGTTTGTCCGTGAGTCCTTTCCTGTTTAATATGAGGCATTCAGAGGCATATAAAGCTTCAGGGCGGATGACCGTTTGATAGTGCTTCATTTTGGTGTTGCGGGAGAGACACTTCTTATTGTAGATGTTCTTAGTCTGTCGGTATGACAGTTCTATCTCATTTACTCGAGTTGATAATGCTGTTCCTTCGAAGAGATTGGGTTCCAACCATTCACCCAAGTATTTGAATTTGTTGGTACTTATTATTATTATTATTATTATTATTATTATTATTTTACATTATGAAAATCCACAGCCTGCTTCCAGTCTCCGACCGGGTCAGGAATGGAATGAATGAAGCCCCCATCTAGCGGCGAGGATATGAACTGTGCCGGCTGCCGAGGTCTGACGCACTCCTCTGGGGCAATGATTAAATGAATGACAGATGAAATGAAATGATAGTGGAGAGTGTTGCTGGAATGAAATTTTGACAGGGAAAACCGGAGTACCCGGAGAAAAACCTGTCTGCCTCCGTTTTGTCCAGCACATATCTCACATGGAGTGACCGGGATTTGAACCACGGACCCAGCGGTGAGAGACTGGCGTGCTGCCGCCTAAGCCACGGAGGCTTATTATTTTACATAATAATAAAAATAATAATAATAATAGACCACTAATTAGGGGTAGATGACCTCGTAGTTCCGTCCCTTAAAACCTCAATTACTAACTAATTATTATTAATTAAATCGTTATAAATATACACAGTTTACAAAATTCAGAAAGGCTGTACACTTTTTATGAACTTCCCTTTTACAGAATTCAGAAAGACTGTACACATTTTATGAACTTCCCTTGCGCAAGATTAGAATGCTTAATCTCGCGGAATTAAATGAGTTTACCCTACATTCACCCAAGCTGATAACCACAATGTTCCCAACCCCTCAAGTGAGTTAGACCGCTGGCAGCGGGCATATGAATTGCTCGGTGATGATGCCATTAGCCTATTTCTAAAGGAGCAGGCGGCTATATTTACACTTCACTTGACTGATGCCTACAGTACTCTACTTTATTCTTGACCGCTAAAATCTCCTGTCGTGTGGCTAGCATTCTCGGCTGTTACCTCTAGAGACGCGGGTTTCATTCCCGGTAGTGCTAAGAAATGTATTTCTTGTCTGAGAGCTGGAACGAAGTACATTGAGCCTCGTGAGGCAAAACTGAGAAGAGGTGAGTTGGATTCCTACCTCAGCCATCCTGGTTTCCCACTTCTACTCCAGGCAAATGCCGGGAAGGTACCAAAATTAAGGCCATGGTCGCTTCCTACCCAAATCATACTGAGATTACAAAAAATCCCTCTTCTCCCTCAAAACCCCGTGTACGAGTGATTCTCCTAATTTCCTCTCGATCCTTGAGATTGGGAAAACCTAATTCAGCCAAGTCCTTTACCGCCTGTTTGTACCAATTGGACCTTGTTTCCTTTTTCTGCAAAAGTCTAGATTTTGTGTTTACCTAGTTGGGTCCATTCTGTCCAAATGTCCCATGAATTGGATCCTTCTCATGCGGATTGTGTCGGCGATTTTAGTAATTTTCAAGTAGACGTCAGCATTAGGTTTTGGAAGGTGAATTCCATCTTTGATTCTTGGTCCCAAACTTTTTCGCATGATTTTGCGTTTTTTAATCTCCAATTGATTTCTTAGTTTTTTATGTTGTAAATGAAGTGTCACGGCTGCATAAAGGTCTGCAGGTAAGACTACTGTTTTATAATGTTGAATTTTACATTTCCAAGAGAGGCATTTTTGGATATCCATTTTAGTATTTTATTTTATTCTTTTAATTACAATATTTCATATCAGACATTCATCATTATTAGGGCCCGGATGTTGATCCCGTAAGAAGTTTAAAAAAAATGCACTTAAAATGTTCAAAGATGACTGTAAAGTAATAAATGTCCTAAAAATTTCAAAAATGCATTATAAAATGGAGAAAATGATCTTATAAAATCACCAATATTTCAAAAATTCGAAAAATGTAGTATAAAATGGAGAAAATGATCTTATAATAATAAACTCACCAATGTTTCAAAATTGACATCTTAAGCTCAAACTGAAAAGTCAATCAAAATAGATTTCTAGCACTTAACAAAAGGTTTATGTTCACTTTAGTCTGAGTTGCACTGCACTACGAATGTCATTCTGATGTTGTCAAATGTAAATGATCTGTGGTTCTGCCAACAAGTTTTTTATATCTCGAAAAGCTGCGTTCAACATCAACTGATGTGATCGGAGCGTACTTGAAGTGTGGAAGGTCGTTTGCTGCTAAATCCTCCTCAATCCCATCCGTGCGGTAGTTTTCACCAGAAAGGATATCTGTGATTTTGCATAATGTTTTATACCCGGTGTTTTTGTCCTGCAATTTTTTCAGTTTTGATGCAATACCCTGCAGCAATTTCGCTATGATTGTTGTTAAGACTAGTTTTCACCTGGTTGATTAAGGAAATGGAATCAATATTTCATTATTTCAAATTATCTTGTATCAGCTACTAACTTTTTCTTAACTCTGAGAGACTAACTCCCTCGTACATAGGTTGGTTTTTTAGTTTTGGCACCTTATGCCCGTTGCTCACGGTAAAATGTTTCTTAAAATTTATTTTACAACTAATTTTATAAAAATTTGACGAAAGCAAGCTGTGTTGTTCACGGTAAAATTATTTTATAAAATCCGTGGATGTATCAGGATCGCCATCTACCGATAAACTTCTGAACCAAGAATCAGCTGTTCAACACACATTGGTTTGAGAGTATGGCTCCAACAAACAAAGCAAACATTGCAAAAATTGCTGCTTTAGCTACAATTAAATGTCGTACAGTGGTAAAAAGGAAGAAAATAAATGCTAGGAAGTCCTGGACTCGAGAATGGATAAAAAGAAGTGAAGAGTAGAGGAATACTCTCCTTGGTCGAAAATGAGTTGAGGTTAGAAATCAGAATTCACATAGGAATTTTAAGAATGGAGGAAAGCAGTTTTAAAAAACTCCTAGATCTCGTTGGTCCCAAAATTATTTGACAGGACACTTAACATGAGGCAAGGCATTTCTCCTGAAATGAGACTGCAAGTGAGTTCGAAACCCGTTTATCTTCGCCTTCACATCAGCCTGGCTTGTGTTCGGTCGAATTTGTGTAACATATTCGGCGATTGAGATTTCTGCCTCCCTTCTTGCATTTCTATTGTGGTATATGGGCGTTTTAACCTCATACAAACACTGATATTTCTGGTATTGGTCCAGTATAACACTAACAGCTTGGGAGCCCGTATCACACGACACTAGTTAGTATGAAAGCTTCTACCAGTACTGGTGTACACGCTGGTGTAGACGCGTCTAGCACCGTATGATATGTACCTTGCATGCTAGGTTCTGCCTTCCATAATAGCTTCCATACAACTCACGAAATTGCACAGGTGTCATTTTTCCTGGCAGTTTTCATGGAAGTTTGAGTACAACAACCAATCGGATTGCTTTTCTCGTTCAGGTAGATATCCTAGGGGCAACATAAACAAGTAGATTTGTTATGTGGGTAGACCTACGAATAAATACATCAGAATTAAACTATATTTTCTTTAAACGGCGTCTGTGTGATAAGCGCTAGCTATATCCAGTAAATACAGAACGTGTCATATTATTATTATTATTATTGTTCTGGGATAAATATTTAACTATTTAAATTCTAATAGTTATCACGAATGGTATCCGTCCATGGTTACAGTAGGCTATTTAGGGAAAATAAGAATTTTAAATGGGAGAAAACACAAAACAAAGTTGCAATATTGCTGTACGACGTAAGGAGGAAATTATAAAATAATTAAAAGGAAGTAAAAATTTCAGCTCCTGGATAGCCTTGAATCCGGGATCTTCAAATCAGCAAGCGAGCGCGATACCACTAGCACACTTTGACAGGTGACTACATAGCAATTTGTTACGCTTCTTATCAGCGCGTAAGGTTAAATATCCAATTATTACAATTATATCTTAAATATTGATTGGAATGAATTCATTCAGTACTACGCATATTTTCAAATGTACTTAAAGCAAGTTTCATGACCGTTTTGCGTTAATACTGCGAATCGACTGTAAATTTTACCCCCAAACGACAACCGTCCACCATGTTTTATTTTCGAAGAGTTTGTTTACAAGCGAGCTTCACAATCTTCTCACCACGTGGCGCCAGCATCATCTTCATGTCAGCTTCCCTGATTGGTTCGTTTCGTAAAATTAATTTTACGGAATAGAACATGTCCTATTTTATGGAAAGTTTTATCAAAGGTTTTATAAAACTTGAATTTGACCGTGAGCAACATAAATTTTATAAAATTAAATTATTGTACAATAAATTTGAAGGAAAATTTTACCGTGAGCAACGGGCATTAGTTATAACTGGATTAATAACTCACTTAGATGGTTCCAAGTTTCACAGGCCCTCGATGTAGTCCCCACCGTTGTGTACAATGTGTTCCCAGCGATGTGGAAGTCGTTCGGTCCCGTTGGTACTGCCCAATCAATTGATGGTACGAAGAGAGCGCTCGGCAGCCTGCTTAACGTCATTGTCATCTTCATCTTCGGGATGAGATCATAGTCGCAGGGACTGATGTCGGGAGAATATGAGAGGTGATAGAGGACCTCCCAGCCCCAGCGATCCAACAATGCCGACACAACGCCTGCTGTGTGTGCCTTAGCATTGTCATGCAGAACGATGGGCGGTGTAACCATGTGGTGGCGCCGTTTCCTTCTCAGAGCTCCTCGGAGATGGTCTTGCAGAAACGAACAATAGTACGCCGCATTAACGGTTTGCCCTCGGGGAACAGTATGGTGAATGATCACACCATCCCAATCATAGGCACGAATCAACATTACCTTCACAGTGGTGGGGGTTGGTCGAACTGTTTGTTTCCGTGGTGATCCGTGGTGCCGCCACTCGTTCGATTGGCGTTTGAACTGTGGCTCATAAGATCTGGCCCACGTCTCGTCAATGGTTATGATACGCCGTAAAAAGGCCTCTCCTTCGCGCTCATAACGCTGCAAGTGCATACGACAAGCGTCATATCGCAGCCATCTGTGCATGTCGGTTAAGTCATGCGGAACCCATTTGGACGCAATCTTCCTCATTTTCAGGAAGTCCTTCAGGATGTGGAGGACAGTTGAATGCGCCAGTCCGGTATCTTGCTCTAATTGACGAACCGTTACGTTCCGATCCACCTCTACTAACGCGGACACCATCTGTACATTATCATCACTTACTGGTGGGTGACCAGATCGAGGCATGTGCTCCACACGTTCGCGCCCATCTCGAAAGGCTGCAACGCATCTTGCTACCGTTCTGAACGGTAACGCAGCTGCACCGCACGCTTCCTGCAATCCTCGGTGACACTGTTTAGCACTGCGACCCCTAGCACACAGAATTTTTATCCACTTTCTCTGCTCCTGCTTGGAAAATATTGCGACTGTCTTTCGCGAGTGCTGGTCTCACACTACTCATCTAACAGGCGCGACTGCGCACGAGCGGTGGTGTGGACGGGCGAGGTCATGTGCTCTGAGGGAGAGGATTCAGGGCAGCAACCGTCGGTAAAAGAGACTGCGCCCAACATTGTTGCAACTTGGCACTGAAGCATTGGTGCCAAAACTTAAAAAACAACCCATGTATTTGAAGATGGGGTGGCCCGTCCGGAATTTCTATGTACTTCAGCATTGTCTTAGACAGCTCAGTTAAAAGAAGACATGTCATCAACATCCGGGCCCTAATTTAATTCTTATTTGGGCCGAGGAAGACCACAATGTCAGGTCGGAACATGTAGCCTACTCTAGTATAGGGCCTATGATAGATATATTTTAATTCAAGTATTGATTGGCGTGTATTTAAACTTTGGAACTGTATAATTTATATATATATATATAACTTTGTTGTGAACATAATGACTGCCGTCATTTTGCACCAATCAATTTGAAATGTATACACAAAATATAATCATTCTTAATCTCGGTCCAGTTCGTTCATGGGCAAAATCGGACCAAGAGGGTGGAAATGGTGAGGCCCTGTTTCGAAGAAGTGAAATATTGCTGCAGCAACTTTCTTTGTACACGAGAACCTCGTTTATCCGGCACTCATTAATCCGGATCTCCAGTTTATTCGGATCGAAAATAATTGAAAATTCATTTTTACTGTACAGTATTTCTTTTACGGGATCGAGTCTTCTTGAATGTCGTTTCCACCAAGGATAGTTACGGACAGGTATTGTAAGCAATTCGGCCACGGTCTATCAAAGGTACCGTCCCGGCATTCGCCTGGAATTGAGAACTGATGTTAGTAACACGTCTTCGTGATCGTCCTGCGCGCAAACTCTATACGAAAGTAAAACAGAAAAATTTCACACATTAATTTAATGCATTAAACAGTCGTAAATGTAAGAAATGTGTACAATTGAAAAAAGGTATTACAACTTGTGTTGATAGATTATACAACATTTTTTTCCTTCGGATTATCCGGATTTTCGATAATCCGTATCAGTTCCGGTTCCACTTAATCTGGATAAACGAGATTCTTGTGCATGTGAAAAACTGAATCCATTCAAAGTTCGCATTATTCTTTGGATAAGGGCCAAAAACGTATCTCATTAAAGTTTATTGATAGCACCTACCATTGACCAAAGAGTTGGGGAAAATGGAATTTTGAGGAAAAGAAAGAAATCATATATCTCTTAATAAACACAACAACAAAACCGTTTAAAATGGTCAATAGTCCTCAAATAATTATTTAATACTTTTATCTGAAAGAATTCTCGTATGCTAAATATGTGGAACTTTTGTTGGTATAGATCAATTGACAAATTTAGTCTTCTTCATCTTATCCCACTTCAAGTGGGGTCGATGTTTCTGGCAAGTCTTTTCCATTTTATTCTGTTAGTATTAATATTTTGCAAAAATTCCGCCTAATCAATACCTTTATTTTACTAAATATAAATGATCACTTAGTGGTCATTGGTACATGTTTCGGGGCCTAATTGTTTTGGCCCCTTCATCAGCCTGTGTAGATAAAAAAGTTAAGGCAAAAAGGTGGTCGGATAGCTTAACACTCATAAAATATTTCCTTCAAAAAACCTATTATGGTGCACCATAATGAAAGAGGAAAGATGTTTATCCAAAGAAACATAAGGGAATAAAATACATAAATAAAATTAAAATAAAAGAATGAAAGAAGGAAAGAAAGGAAGAAAGAAATACAGTAGTTGAAATTTGGAGAGAAAAAAAATAATATATATATATATATATAAATATATAGTGTGAACACACTCTAAAATTTGATCCTTTCTTGTTGATCACAGAAATTGTGCATTCTTAAAGTGGTCTCAAATCTTCTGAAGTAGAGTATGTGGACGACAATAGCACATTTGAAATAAACCATAAGCTATACCGTGGCTTGCAGATGTCAATGAAAATACAATGGCTCAGCTTTTTGGTAGTTCAACTTACTGCGGTCTGTAGATGCTAAATGAGACATAATCTGCTCCATGGCAGCATTCCAGATTATATTAATATTCCAATTACAATTCACCAGTGATAAATGTCATGGATCACAATACTTCACCATAGATGAGCCCAAAAAAAACCATGAAGCTGCAATTTTGTGCCGAAACATCATCTTGCCACAAAGCTTTTGAAAGATTAATGAAGGAACAGGTCTCCAGTTTGAGATTAAACCATTAAGAATGGAATATGTCACATATAAGTCTATATCTGTGATGATATTTAGCAATATGTCAACTTACTTTAGGTTAAACGATAAGTTTATGTCGGCTAAGGCTTGTCTTTTGTTACACGTTATTGTCAATTTTATGGGTACAGCATAAACTCGTTACTCAGATATATAGATTATTAAATCATTGGAAAACCAATTATGGTATTAAACTGGGTGTAGTGTTATGTTATTAATAAGAAATTTCTCTAATAGTAAAATATTGGCAAAAATTTTGAAATAATGTAGGAATAAGATTGAAAATTAGGTGGCTCTTATGAAATTAGAATTTGTTGCTGCAATATGTGCATGATTTAGAGAAAAAGAATTTAAAATACTTATGGTTTCATGTTTAAAATAGCTAAAATGCTTAAGGGGGTTTATTTTTGTTGTTGATTTTTAACATTATGTTGTCTGTGAGGGTATCAAACAAAACGTTTGAGTCAAAAATTATCTCATTGAGATTTTTAGGGTCTGAAATTTTATGCGCTGTGTTGATTTCTATGGATTCTAGTACATTCATCAGGGTTCCCTTGTTTGTATAATGTAAGATTTTCAAATCTTTTTCTATATTTGTAAATTTATGACCTGACTCTTCCATATGGGTAGCCATAGCTGAATATTTTCTGTATTTTGTGGCGTTTATATGTTCATTATATCTTATAGCAAAATTCCTTCCGGTTTGGCCTATGTAGTTTATTTATTTATTTATTTATTTATTTATTTATGCTGGTTTACAACAGGGTCGTTAACCCCAATAACAGTAAACCTACAAAATTTTAACAGTAATTCTAATTTTTTTCATAACTTAAATCTAATCTTAAATCTAATATTAGCATCTAAATTAATTACATAATAATATTATTTATAGCTTAACCTTAATGCTGTTACATATTCTACCTTTTTGTTAATTAATTACACTCATGGCAATGTGGTCATAAATACCTTTACAAATTTTTGGAGACTAAGATCGAAGTCTAGACTTTTATTACACACTACAGCTTTATTGTAATTACTGCAGAGTCTATAAAGCGGTGAATGTTTGTGTGACATGGTGCATGTTTTCTTATTCCTAAAAGTTGTCCACGTTCTTGAAGATAGACGTGGAACATTGAAATTCAGCAACGATAAAAAATAAGAGTTATCTACCGTAGAATTTACAATCTTGTGTAAGATCTTGGAATCATTTATTTTCCTACGATCTTCCAAAGCAATAATTTTTAGATTATTCGATAAGATTTTATATGGGACCATATATGGGTAATTTCCGCTCATTTTATAATGTATAAATCTGGCGAATCGCTTCTGTACTCCTTCTAGTAATCTTATGTATTTTTTACGCCACGGATTCCACACTACGCTTGCATATTCTAATTTCGCCCTTACGTAAGCATTAAAGAGTGTAATGGCCGTTTTCACCTGCCGAAAAGGTCTTACATTTCTAATGACGAAGCCTAGTGCTCGGTACGCCTCACTTGTTACCTTGTTGATGTGAGGAGCGAAAGTCAAACCTTTATCCAGTTCCACACCAAGGTTGCATTCATTGCAAATCAATTTATATATACCAGATTTGCTGAATTTATCTTTCCTATTGATTGTATTAGAGTTAAAAAACAGGTCATGATTTGTATTATTGGTTTTGTACGCTATCTTCATATTCTGCTTTTTAAATTTGTTGGTGAAACCATATGTAAATTTATTGAAATATGTGAAAACTGCGTATGTTGACTTTTCCTTTTGCTCCGGTTGGAGGTGCGCGGGTTTATTTTTTAATTTATTGATTATATTTTCAATGTATGGACGTTTGTAGCCATTAATTCTGGCGATCTGATGAATTACTTTAATCTCATTATTAAAATCTTGTTTGGATAAGGGTAATTTCATAGCTCTGTTTATAAGGCTAATGAAAGTGGCTCTTTTATGACAGCCAGGATGGTTTGAATCGTGTCTTATTGCAGTGTGGGTTTGTGTTGGTTTTCTGAAAACTTGATAGTGTAATCTGTTGTCTTTTTTAATGATGGTTGTATCCAGAAAAGTAATCTTATTATTTATGGCTGATTCCATAGTAAATTTTATGTTATTATCAATGTTATTAAGTTGGTCTAATATTTGTTCTATTGTTTGAATATTGTCATCAACTATGATGAAAACATCATCTACATATCTTCCCCAAAACATAATGCCTTTTATTTTCCCTTCTATTTTTGTTTCTTCTAAATAGTCGAGGTAAATGTTGGCGATGATACCTGATAGTGGTGAGCCCATGGCTAAACCATCTTTTTGTCTGTAAAATTTGTTGTTAAATGTGAAATGACTATTGTTTAGAATGAAACTTAAAATGCAAATGAATTCATCTATTTCTACTTTCGATAATTTGCTATTATTTGCTAGATTTTGCTTAATAATATCTATTGTTGGTAGAATGGGGATATTAGTGTACATATCTTTGATATCAGCGCTATGAAGTGAATGTTCTTGTTTTAATCTCAGTTCTATAGACAGATATAGACTTATATGTGACATATTCCATTCTTAATGGTTTAATCTCAAACTGGAGACCTGTTCCTTCATTAATCTTTCAAAAGCTTTGTGGCAAGATGATGTTTCGGCACAAAATTGCAGCTTCATGGTTTTTTTGGGCTCATCTATGGTGAAGTATTGTGATCCATGGCATTTATCACTGGTGAATTGTAATTGGAATATTAATATAATCTGGAATGCTGCCATGGAGCAGATTATGTCTCATTTAGCATCTACAGACCGCAGTAAGTTGAACTACCAAAAAGCTGAGCCATTGTATTTTCATTGACATCTGCAAGCCACGGTATAGCTTATGGTTTATTTCAAATGTGCTATTGTCGTCCACATACTCTACTTCAGAAGATTTGAGACCACTTTAAGAATGCACAATTTCTGTGATCAACAAGAAAGGATCAAATTTTAGAGTGTGTTCACACTATATATATATATATATATATTCTCTCCAAATTTCAACTACTGTATTTCTTTCTTCCTTTCTTTCCTTCTTTCATTCTTTTATTTTAATTTTATTTATGTATTTTATTTCCTTATGTTTCTTTGGATAAACATCTTTCCTCTTTCATTATGGTGCACCATAATAGGTTTTTTGAAGGAAATATGTTATGAGTGTTAAGCTATCCGACCACCTGTTTGCCTTAACTTTTTTATCTACACAGGCTGATGAAGGGGCCAAAACAATTAGGCCCCGAAACATGTACCAATGACCACTAAGTGATTATTTATATTTAGTAAAATAAAGGTATTGATTAGGCGGAACTTTTGCAAAATATTAATACTAATTGTTGCATCAATACGGAACCATAACGAACCATTCAAATACTAAAATTTTATTCTGTCCCAGACATCGTCGTCCCCTAACTGCATCTCCTTTAGGTCTTCATGGATATTGTCAGTCCATCTTCTTCGAGGTCTTCCTCTATTTCTCGTGCCATCCACACCCAGAGACATCGCTCTCCTCCCTACATAGATGTTATTTTGACGCATAACATGCCCATACCACCGCAGTCTTCTCTCCTGGATCTCCTTGGAGACTTCTGTTACTTTAACTGTGACCCTGATTTTTTTATTTTGTGATGTGATCAATCCTAATGACGCCACTCATCCAGCGCAGCATCTTCATCTGTCACATCCAGCTAATGACATTGTGACTTAGTTATTGCCCATGTCTCCGCACCATACATCATGGCTGACCTCACAGCTGTCTTGTAGGCCTTTCCTTTCACTCTTATATTGAGCCTTTTGTCACACAGAATGCCAGAAAACCTTTTCCAGTGATAGACAAATTTAGTGAATTGGAAATATTATTCGTTTTCCGGTGAAATCTACTTCTTGTTTTCTGGCGAGCCGAGAGGGAATTTGTTTTTTCTTTGCGGTTCGTCGCCTGCCAGAAAATGAAACATTTCCGCCCCGGAAATTGTTCTTTAAAGTGTAATGCAACATTTACTCGCTATTTGGCTGCTAAATGAGCTCTTCTGAAGAATACTTTCTTCTTCTGTCACAGTTATCATCGTTTCCAGCTATCCGTTACTAAATAACTTTGACTGAGGTTAAGAACATGTTACATCAGTGGTTTAAAAAATCATGAAATCAACTTGTGCTGCATTCCCAGCAACTACTCTGAAATGCATGTAAGTAATAATGTTTATTATTTGAGTTGCAGCCAATGGCCAAAGGGTGTCGTGCCGCAAGTGACCCTCCAATTTGCCATCGTGCCACTATAGAGTGACCAGGTAGAAAAGAATGTTTCAATGCGCAAGCGCACCAAAGTAGGGGAGAGTGTTTCCAGCTCCCTTGTCTCTCAACTGCTAGTCTTTCTTCTGCGCATGTGCGTCAGTTAGGGGAAGTGTCTCTCTCTCTCTCTTTCTCGCTGCAACTTGCTTCGTTGTCCTTGTCGCTGGACCTTCCTAAGTCGTGTATGGAGGGGGAAGCTCTTCAGCAGCTACGTAATGCGAGCCCCGCCTCCAACAGTCTTTTCTACCTGGTACCCCTATAGCGACCAAGCACTGATGTATCGGTGGAATCTGGGAATTTCTTACACACCTGTCTCTGCTAAAATTCCGCTTAGGTAAGGTTAGGTTAGGCGCTGTAAAAATTGAAGAGCTTATTTCCAAAGTGACGCAAATCCAAAATTGACGGTTTTTCAGTTTTTTCTTTCATAAGCAAGTGTATAGGTTCTCTCAACGTATAGCAAAGGTTTTAAGTCGCAATACGTCGTTTATCCCACATTAACCGAGATCTAAGAACTACGTTTATTTGCAAAGTGATGTAACTCAACGGGCATTTATTACATTGATGTTCATGTTGACCAATCCGATGTCTCACTGGACATCACATGATATCACTTGATAAATCATGGCCATGGCTAACTTTGAAGAATATGTAGAGCATCAATTTGTGTTTGTTGTGTTTAAACCATTTAAATGTTCAAAAGCGTATATATGATTTATTTCCAAAACGTCCTAACTCCAACATACAGGAGACGATTACCACCATTTCCATTGATAGGAGATTTTTAAAACACAGTGTCAGAATGTGCATAAAGTAATGAATGAAATTACATTATATTCATAATCATAACTGAATTTAATTGTACGAAGAAACAAAAACGCGACTTCTGAAGTTTTGTATTTCATGGATTTACGTCACTTTGGAAATAAGATCTTCAATTCTCTCGACAATGGGTCGCATCCGGCTCGTAATCGGCCATAGCAGGGTATTTTAGTTGAACGCCCGTAGGCTCCCCATCAAGTTCAATTTCAAGTAGTTCCAACTTTAGGGGCCGATAACCTCGATGTTAGGCCCCTTAAAACAACAATTATCATCATCATCATCAGTTCCAACTTTGGTCACCAGAGATGCCATTGACACTGATACCTAGTGGCGAACGTTGGAACTTGATAGAGCGTTTCTAACCAGCCAAATATAACCTAAGAATTTAGCTACACACTAACAATTGTAGTGGTTGGTTCTTTTACATGCCATAAATCTATGGCATGGGCCCGCCGGCTTTACATCCCCTCCAAAGGAAGGCATACTGAAGGATTTCAACGCTCTTAAAAAAATCCGACGACTTCGGCAGGGTTTGAACCCGCGATCTTGGGCATAATTGTTCAGCATGCTACGCCATCGAAGCCTCATCTATACAGGATGTTTCAGAAATACTTTTACAAACTTTGGGGATTGGTTCCTTACACCAAAACAAGAAAAAAAAGTCCATATACACATATGTCCCAAAATCATTCGTTTTCGCTTTATTAATGAAAGTACATTGTACAGTGGCTCATTATTTGACAGCCTGTTTGGAAGTGTTTAACACATGAACTCATATCAAAAAAGGTTCCCGACACCACAGATAAAAGTCTAACAGGCCGTGCAAGCCATGGAACGGGTCCTCCTCTGCCCAACCATCTGTCCTGGAAGATCACCGTCAGCGCAGTGCGAACAAGCTGACTCAAGTGTGCAGGAGCCCCATCATGCAACCACCACATACGTTGTCGTATTTGCAGGGGCACATTGTCATGCAGTAAGTCTGAAAGGTGTTCTGGATAAAGTCTCTGGAGACAGCACCTGTAAGACGTGCTGGTAGAACGCATGGACCTACAATGCCAGCCCACACATTAATCCTAAACTGGTGCTAGCCTGTCTCGAATACCTGTGCATTTGACAGTTTTTCCATCTGTCGGTGTCAGGAACCTTTTTTGATATGAGTTCATGTGTTAAACACTTCCAAACAGGCTGTCAATTAATGTGTTACTGTACAATGTTCTTTCATTAATAAATCGAAAACGAAGGATTTTGGGACTCATGTGTATATGAACTTTTCTTCTTGTTTCGGTGTAAGGAACCAATCCCCAAAGTTTGTAAAAGTAATTCTGAAACATAGTACTATCAACCCGCCCCGGCTTAGCCTGAGAACAGTCATCTCAATAAATGAATGGAGATCGTTGGAAAAAATGAAAACGTAAAAACACTTATAGTGGGCGATGTATTGAAGATAGAGATATGCTCTCGCGGACGTTTTTTTTTTTTTTTTAGAACTTTTCATGCTGAACAATTGTTACACTCCTCGTATACAGATATTTTTAACGGTTTGCCCAGCGTAAGCTTAAAAAGCGCGCGGACGCCAGGTTATTTTTCGACATTTTCACTGAAATCGTTACTGCTTGGCTTCCTTAGATCATAAATAAATGATTTTCTACAGAAATCTTCATCGACATATCCTATACATAGGCTTGCCATATTTTTGGTGAGTGAAACCGGGACACATTAATATGGGATGGCCTTACCGGGGGGTCTGGGGGGTATGGGATTTTTAAAAAATTAGAAGCAAAATGGTGAGTTTTAAGCCTTTTTTTTTTACAGTAAGCCTCACAAGTGACGGGAGTGGGAAATCTGGCATTCTAAATTGTTAGTTCCACACACCTTTAAATATAAAAAAAAGGAATTTTTGCTACATAAAATATACAATTTTTCCTTTTTAATGATAATTCTTTCTGGTCTACCATCTAGAAAGAAGTGTTAATAAAATGCAATTTAAAATACCGGCAAAAAAAGTGGAACACTTTAATTTTTTATGTAATTTCTTAATTTATTCCACTAAAATGTATAGGTTTTCCAATATTTGCATTATTCATGTAAATTTAGATGGTTGGCAACAGAAAATACCGAATCATGTTTTACAATACGCTTTAACTCACAAATTTCGTTACATTTTGCAAATCTTAGATTTTCTATTTTTTAGTAATGCTCTTTTGGGCTGGTGTTTATCAAACGTATTGCCAAACTAAACAGTATTAATGTTTGCACTGCACTGCAAGAGAACACTAGTCACTAAAAACGGGTGTTTCCACCTTTAGCGTCTATGACAGCTTGTAAACGCTCAGGGATACTGTTCACAACTCGTCGAATGGCATCTGCCGGGATGCGATCCCATTCCTCCAGCAGCGATGTTCTCAGTTGTGCCAAGGTGGTGTGGTCATGCTGTCTGACGTTCCTTCCAAGCGTATCCCATACATGTTCGGTGGGGTTCAAGTCAGGACTACGAGCTGGCCAGTCCAGGGTTTGAATCTCCACTTCCTGCAGATATTGTACAACACAGCGAGCAGTATGAGGGCGGGCATTATCCTGCATCAGTATGAAATTCTGACCAATGAAAGGCGCAAAGGGCATCACAAGGTTCATCAGGATCTCTTCGATCAACCTTTGGGAATTGAGCGTCCCGTGATCGATGCACACCAAGGTGCGGGCCATAACATTGATGCCACCCCTCACCATAACCGAGCCACCTCCAAATGGAGTCCTGGAGGAGAAAGCAACAGGGCTGTACCTCTCACCGCGCCTTCTCCACACTCTTTCTCTTCCATCAGGAGATCTAAGGTTAAAGCGACTCTCGTCAGTGAAGAGAACAGAGGCCCACTGCTCGTCGGTCCATCCCAGATGCTGCCTTGCGAAGCGAAGACGCGCCTCTCTGTGATGCCGTTCGAGTGCGTGTCCGCGTGCAGGTCTCCTGGACGAAAGATGAGCTTCTTCAAACCTTCTTCTTACTGTTCGCTCACTCACTCTCACATTTCTGACATTTTCCAGTTGATTTCGTGCCTGAACTGCTGTGGTATGCCGATCACGCAGAACTTGGAGGGTGAGAAATCTGTCATCCCTGGCACTTGTGCTTCTTCTACGGCCTGACCCTCGTCTCCTGTCGTATGTTCGGAGCTCTCTGTAACGTTGCACTGCACGATGTATGCTACCGAGAGATGATCCAATGACCTCAGCAACATAACGGAAGCTGCGGCCATCCTCCACCAACGCAACTGCCTGTGCAGCTTCTTCACGGCTAAGAGGCATGTTTTAGTGTGAACTGCAAATGGATAACTTGCTAAAATGTGTGACAATGGTTCACACGTGTTCAACAAGTGCCAGTTGTTATCCCTAGAACAACAATAAGCGAGCAGCAACACTCATAAACCGTAAACGCTTCAGTCCGCTTCCCGCCATAAAACCATTAAGATAGGCTCATCGAGGATTGGGGGTAATTGGTGGTAATAAACCACCCTAAGAAATGTCATATTATCAATTTCTATTCACGGATGTTTCAGATGTTTGTTCTAATGCATGAAAAGCTTTTAAAATGTGATTAAATCTTTTTCAAGGCTAGATTTATACTATTTACATTACTTTTTTTAACTGTTCCACTTTTTTTTTGCCGGTCAGTGTACTTCATATAATTGTTTAATTGAACAATTAACTTACTAAGTCTTTTTAATTACAACTTTTTGTCTAACTACAAAAACCATTTGAAAACCTTTTTTTTTTGTCAAACTAAAAAACAATTAATTAATGCGTTAACAATAATCATTGTTTTCAAACCCCTTTTATTTTTGACTTGAATGTACTTTTTTCAACTTACAGCCGTTTTCCGGGACATTGATAAAACCGGGCGGGACACCAGGACAAGAGCAAAATACCGGGACAGTCCCGGTCAAACCGGGACGTATGGCAAGCCTACCTATACAGAATAGTGAAAATCATCAAAATCCATCCAGTGGTTATGGAGATTACTCGTGACATCCAAGAATCGGGAACTTCGTTTCATACTAAGTTGAGATAATAGTCTACGCTAAGGTGTATGTTTCACAAAACTCAAGCTCCTACACCAGAGGGAGTTAGAAGGTGTGGTTTGTACCAAAATCTTACAAATTGTCTCAATAGTACAAGAGACATCTTGCATTTCTTGAAAAGTCAACCGAAATATATTTATTTGTTTAAAAAGTGCTAAACAAATAAACAAGACGCTAGTCCCTGGCAGAACTGTGGCGCGTAAAGCCCGTATAGCACTAGAGCCGTGCGGGTAGTCTGTACACATGGGGCGCACACAACCCATTATGCGCGAGTTCTATAGAGAAGCCGTGAGTGGGGATTGTCGAGTTGTCAGTGTGGCAACACAGGTTTGTAAGCCTTTGAGAGCTGGAATGTACCGGGTCGTGTCCTGGGAAACATTGAGCGCCGACCTCAGTAAGTTTGTCAGTGGAATGCAACAGCTAATGGTGGGGGTGTCTCGGAGAGTGCCAAACGCTGCTCAATGCGTCCAGCTAAATTAAACTCAAGCCAGTGTCCATAAAGCAGCGGGGTATTCCCACTAGCACACGGTGACGTCATGCTCTGCACTTGTTTTACTCCCTTAAATAAGTACATAAATACATTTGAGACTGTTTTGAGGAAAGAATACATGATGAAAATTAATAAATGTAAAACAATATTATTGGAATGCAGCCGAAATAAATCAGAAACCCCTATGGACATCAAATTGGCAGGTGAGAAGCTAAAGGAAGTAGGAGACTTCTGTTATTACCCAGTTAACATTTCCGCATTTCGCAAGAATTTTAAACCTAAATGGCATTTTGTGTGGTGGGCATTTTGCAAGTATTTTTGATTCTCAATTGCATTTTGTGGGTCTTTTGAATCTAAATTACATTTTGTAAGTATTTTCAATCTAAATTGCAATTTGTAAGTATTGTCAATCCAAATGAGTAGTTTGAATCTACCGGGCATTTTGTAAGCATTTTCCATTTCTATTGCATTTTGTAAGTATTTTGAATTTCAATTGCATTTTGTGAGTATTTAGAATCTGAAATGGTCGGTTTTCAATCTAAATTGCATTGTGTATTTTCAATTTCAATTGCATTTTGTAGGTATTTTGAACGTATTTTGTACGTATTTTCGATCTCATTTGCATTTTGTAAGTATTATGAATTTCAAGTGCATTTTGTAAGTATTTCGACTCTACATTGCATTTTGTACGTATTTTGAACCTAACCTACATTTTGTGCGTATTTTTCAATCTATTCCTTTTGTGAGTATTTTCGTTCTAAATTTCTTTTTGTAAGTACACACATCAAAAAAAGTTTTGCATCACCTCGGTTCCAAGAGTTCCGGAACCTTTAAATACAAAGGGAATAGAGATCAACACAAACAACATTTCAGCTCGTTTTATTGCTCATGAGACCCACACATTGCATGTTGTACCATCATACAGCTAGACTTTCAGCATTTGTGGTCCAGATTGCAGTACACACCACTACCTCTAATACCCAGTAGCACGTCCTCTTGCATTGATGCATGCCTGTATTCGTCGTGGCATACTATCCACAAGTTCATCAAGACACTGTTGGTCCAAATTGTCCCACTCCTCAACGACAATTCGGCGTAAATCTCTCAGAGTGGTTGGTGGGTCAAGACGTCCATAAACAGCCCTTTTCAACATATCCCAGGCATGTTCGATAGGGTTCATGTCTGGCGAACATGCTGGCCACTGTAGTCGAGCGATGTCGTTATCTTGAAGGAACGCATTCACAAGATGTGCACGATGAGGTCGAGAATTGTCGTCCATGAAGACAAATGCCTCTCCAATATTCTGCCGATATGGGTGCACTATGGGTCGGAGGATGTCATTCAGGTATCGTAAAGCCGTTTCGGAGCCTTCCATGACCACCAGTGGCGTACGTCGGCCCCACATAATGCCACCCCAAAACATCAGGGAACCACCACCTTGCTGCACTCGCTGGACAGTGTGTCTAAGACGTTCAGCCTGACCAGGGTGCCTCCAAACACGTCTCCGACGATTGTCTGCTTGAAGGCATATGCGACACTCATCGGTGAAGAGAACGTGATGCCAATTCTGTGGGGTCCATTCAGCATGTTGTTGGGCCCATCTGTACCGCGCTGCATGGTGTCGGGGTTGCAAAGCTGGACCTCGCCATGGACGTCGGGAGTGAAGTTGCGCATCATGCAGCCTATTGCGCACAGTTTGAGTTGAAACACGACGTCCTGTGGCTGAACGAAACGCATTATTCAACATGGTGGCATTGCTGTCAGGGTTCCTCCGAGCGGCAATCCGTAAGTAGCGGTCATCCACTACAGTAGTAGCCCTTGGGCGGCCTGAGCGAGGCCTGTCATCGACAGTTCCTGTATCTCTGTACCTCCTCCATGTCCGAACAACATCGCTTTGGTTCACTCTGAGACGCCTGGAAACTTCCCTTGTTGAGAGCCCTTCTTGACACAAAGTAACAATGCGGACGCGATCGAACTGCGGTATTGACCTTCTAGGCATGGTAGAACTACAGACAACATGAGCAGCGTACCTTCGTCCTGGTGGAATGACTGGAACTGATCGGCTGTCGTACCCCCTCCGTCTAATAGGCCCTGCTCATGCATGGTTGTTTACATCTTTGAGCAGTTTTAGTGACATCTATGAACAGTCAAAGGGACTGTATCTTTGATACAATATACACAGTCAACGTCTATATGCCGGAGATCTGGGAACCGAGGTGATGCAAAACTTTTTTTGATGTGTGTATTACCGCTCTCCATTTAGTGAGTTGTTTCAATCTGAGTTCCATTTTGTAAGTATTTTCCGTCTCACTTAATTTTCGTTCTGGTTTCCATTTCATTGTCATTTTTGCTAACAACCAGACCATTAGGGCCCGATAACCTAGATGTTAGTCCCCTTAAAACAACAATTATCATCATCATCATCATCATTTAATATTTTCTTGCCGCTGAGCGTGGCTGCGTCAGTGTTTATTGATCATGGTAGCATGAGCCCAGCGGGGCGAAGCGGAGGACACAACGATGACAGAGTGCAGCATGCACATAAGTCAAGCAGCATTGAGTCAGATAAGCGTCACAGGAGCTCCTGTTACCACGGACAGTTAAACGATGACTGAGGCTAATTGAGCTGAGTCATATCCTACTCGCGCAACTGTACCTGTCAACGAAGCAGGCTGACGTGTGACACAAATAAACAAAGAATAGTTCCCATCTCGACCGCCGGCAATCAATTCGTGAAAGGGCAATACTTAGGAAGCAAAATAACCGGTGATGGACGAAGCAAAGAGGGTATAAAAAGTAAGTTGGCTCAGGCGAGGAAAGCATTTCTACAGAAAAGGAATCTGTTGACATTGAATATTGATTTAGGTACTGGGAAGTCATTTTTGAAAGCCTTTGTCTGGAGCGTGGCGCTCTATGGAAGTGAAACTTGGACTATTGGTGCAGCAGAAAATAGGAGAATAGAAGCATTTGAAATATGGTGTTACAGGAGAATAATGAATATCAGATGGGTAGTTAGGGTTACAAATGAAGAGGTATTAAGACGAGTGGGAGAGCAGAGATATTTCTGGTGACTGCTAATGAAGAGATGGGATAGGTTGGTAGGACACGTATTAAGACACCCAGGAATAGCAAAGTTAGTTATGGAAGGAAGGTTTGAGAATAAGAATTGTAGGGGTAGATCAAGGTTAGAATATGTTAAACAGATTGCCTCGGATGTAAGGTGTGTTAGCTATGTTGAGATGAAACGATTAGCTCAGGAAAGGGAGCCATGGATTGCTGTATCAAACCAGTCAAAAGACTGAAGACACAAACAGCAACACTGTTTTGCCTTTCAGCATCCAGTCTAGTCTGCATGTCTCTGTTTGTGAACAAGTCGCCTCCATGATCCCTTATTAGCAGTTAGCACTGCGGACTCCTCTCCTTCTACACCTCTCACTTTGAAATCGTTCATCATTGAATCAGATCATCACCTCCTAGGTCTACCTCTGCTTCTCTTACCCTAGCTCAGTATGCCTTCCTTCGAAGGGGAAGTAAAGCCGGTGGGCCCATGCCAGCGATTTATGGTATGTAAAAGAACCTTCTACTAACTACAATTGTGTGAAGCTAAATTTGTAGGTTAGATTTGATTAACCCTCGATTAAGTTCCAACGTTCGCTGCCAGGTTCCGGTTGCGGTGGCATGTAGTAGCCAAGTTCACAGCTAGGTGTTGTGGATGGTAGCATTTGGTAGCAAAACTAGGAACTAGCCTACTTGAAATTGATCGTCTGCAGTCCTAAACTGAATTACAGATAACACACACTAATACAGCCATCACAATTAACACCGGTTATAAGATAGATTGTACACACACCCATAGTACACGGGGCTGCATGCCCACGTTGTCGCAGCCCCTAAACTAAGGAACCAACCAAATATTGTTTTATTTTATTTTGAAGAATGTTTATTCACACAGAAAAGTAGTGCCGATAGCTGAAACGTGCATTTATACATTCAAATTTATTTAACCGTAACTTTGTGAACAAACATTCTCCAAAATAAAATATTTACAGATCCAAATTAACTGGTGATCATTTGAAGTCGCTGCTGATAATTTCCACAGTAAACTTGTTCCGCAGCTGCAAATTATTGTCATTGGAAAGTTACATAATGTAATAACCCCTGGCACTACAGCCCAAGAAAGGGCCTAGGCCTACCAAGCGACCGCTGCCCAGCCATTTGGCCTGCAGATATTGGGGTGACGCGTGGTCACCGCATCGGTTCCCCTCGGTCGTTAATCTTGGTTTTCGTGACCGGGGCGCTGCCTCACTGTCAGACAGCTACTCAATTGTTCTCACGAGGATAAGTACACCCCATTCCAGCCCTCCCGTCAGTTTCTAAAATCCCTGACAGAGCCGGGAATCGAACCCGGGACCTCTGGGTGAGAGGCAGTGGAAAGTTACAGCTCCATAAATCTCATTAATTATAATAATAATAATGAATACTTTAATTATGTGAATTACCGATGTATTTCTCATATAACTTATTAAGTTATTGATAAATTTTATTATGTCAATTATTGTGTTAATTAATTGGTCGTTACCCCCCAGGGGCTCGCATCTTGTAGGACGTGGGTTGGCGACCACGGGGCCCCAGCTGAGTCCGGCATTGCTTCCACTTACTTGTGCCGGGCTCCTCTCCGTCTTCTTTCCTGTCGACCTCACTTGGTCAACTCTTGTTCTCTTCCGACTCTGACGGTATTAGGATATCCGAGGCCTAGGGAGTCTCTTCCTTTCCCGCCTTAATTGGCCCTTGTCTCATCTTTTCTGATACCCTCCTTCTGCGAGGGGTCAGCCTTCTTTTTCTTTTCATGTTATCTCCTGGCTTCTGCTGAAGGCCCTCAAGGAGGCAGGGTGTGTGTAGCCCCACCACTTCTGGTGCTCCCTGGATATTACACCCTCAAGGTCTCACGGCTGGTGAGTTCGGGAGTTGCCGACCCCGAGGGATTCCTGAGCTGGGTCCGGTTTTCCCCCTTTTATCCATTACGTCTGGGGCGAACCCTCTCCTCTTTCATTTTCCTATCTGCCTTTCATGGCTCTCCTTCCTTCCCAGTCCCTCAATCCGCATTCTTCGAGGGTTGAGGGCATTTCTTTTCCTCCTGTCCTTTATTTGCCTTATTCTCCTATTGTTTTCGATTTCTTCTTCTAGTATATAAGGTAGTAGTTAGTTTTAGTTATAGTTTACATTTCATTATCATCTTCACGATCACCCAAACTATTAGGGGCCGATAACCTAGATGTTATGCATCTTAAAACAACAATTATCATCATCATCATCATCATAATTGGTCGTTAAATAAAAACAATTCATTATAATGTGTATGATTTACTCAGTGGCGTACGCAGGATTTCCTTCTGGGGAACCAACCAAGAATATTATTGTAATGTCAGGGTGTTCGGATAACAGTCGTGCGAATGCGGGCCGATGCAGATAACGTTTTGTTTATCCGCAGAGGGCTTTAGTCATGGATTACTTTATGCCAACTTTCCTTTGTTACGTCGGGAAGGATGCGATTGGAGACATTCATCCAGGGAGTGAAAAGGTTTAAATGGTTAAAAGCGAGCATCCCTAGCGACTAGCCTCAAAGTTAGTTAACTTCCAGCGCTACCAACATGTTTGTCGCCCTTACGTATGCTAAACCTCACTGTCAGAGCTGTTTAAATGCTTCACTCGCTTGGAAGTGAATTGCTCTTTTTTGTCAACCCTCCACGCTGCTCGTAATTATACAGGGGGGAGGAAAGGGGGTGGGGGTGCACACTTTCATAAACTTGAAGCACCACGCTCATTGGTCGCAATTACTGGAAAGTCCTTTCTGCCCTTTTTATGTTCCTAATCCCGGACTAACTTTTAATTTAATTTGGTTGTCTTTATTTAAATAAAAACTAAACTTACGATTAAATGACTCAATGGTGTTGGAAACAATTAAAGTGGTTTAATATCCTGTGTTAATTGGGAGAGTTTCTGTAAGTTAGAATTCTGTAGTGCCAGGGAAAAGTGGCAAAAATCAATATTCCTTCGTTTCGAATCATTATTTATTCATTTATTTAGTTAGTTGTTTCATTAATTAATATTATTAGCCTATTTTCATTTTATGAAAAAAAAAACAGGCTTATGAGATCACCTTTTGTCCGTGTGTGTGCGATGGCGCGTGTGTGTGTGTGTCCCCTAATAACTTCTAAACCGCTGGAGCGATTTCAATGAAACTCGGTAAGATCATAGCACCATTCTGGCCGACCCCGACCGTGCCCTTCTCATTTTATTGTGTCTCACCAATCCAACATGGCGGCTGTGCGAAATATTTCACCAGCATTCAGTATCTCCGAAACTATTACCGATATCACCCTGAAATTGTATACGGTGATAAAGGTGAACTACTAGAAGTTCACCTATGAGACTTTCAAAAACCTGGTAACTACAAAACTAACATGGCGGCCACGCGAAGTTGAGACTTTTAAATAGACTTTTCTCGCGATTTAACCATCCAAACGTAATAAAACTTGGTACAACAAATTCTTATACACATTGTAATGCACTGACATCTAATTTAGTTCAATTGTTTACATAACCTAAAAATGGCGTCTGTGCGAAATATTTCACCGGCATTCTATATCTCCTAAACTATTAAAGATATCACCCTGAAACTTTCTACGGTGATAAAGGGCACTGCTACAAGTTTATTTATGTAACTTTCATAAACCAGTAAAGTACAAAACGAACATGGTGGCCAAGCGAAGTTGAAACATTTTAATAGACTTTTCTCGTGATTTAACTCTCTGAGCGCAGTGAAATGTGGTACAGTAAATTATTATACATATTGTAATGCACTGGCATCTAATTCAGTTCAATTGTTTACATAACCTCAAGATGGCGTCTGTGCGAAATTTCAAAATTAAGTTTTTATTTCTTGTGTCGTAATCATGTGATCGAAGTGAATGTTTGAATAATGAACCTACGCAATAATTTTCCTTTAATGGTACATAACTCTCTGGCCTATACATATAACAATCCAAAATGGTGAGTATCCGAAATATTTAGACGGTTCTTAATATGTGCGAATCTTTTACAGCAATCAAACTGAATTTTTTATGTTCATAGAGGCTATGAACATAAGTTCACCTATAGGACTTTTAGTAACCTGGTGAGCAGAAATCCAACATGGCGTTGACGCGAATTATACATATTTAAATGAACGTTTCTCGCGATTTAACCATCCGAGTGCAGTGAAACATTGCACGTTAAATACTGATACAAATGTTAATCCACTGGCATGTAATTTGTTTCAATTGTTTTCATAATCACAAGATGGCAGCTGTGCGAAATTTTAAAATCTCGTTCTTACTTCTTGTGCTAATCATGCGATTGAAGTTTGAATACCACACATACACAGTAATCTTCATGTAATAGCACATAAATAAAAATCCATCCTGCGAACCATCTGAAATATTTAGACGGTTCTCATTATCTACGAATCTATCACAACTTTCAAACTGAAATTGTGTATGTTGATAGAGGCAATTAACATGAGTAGGATATATGAAAATAGGCGGTATAGTTCTTCACGGAACTACTTGTTTTTATTATATTTTGACATTTTAAATGATTCTTCGGTCCAGACAGTTCAAAATTCGTCTGTATAAAACTCTGATCCAACCCCTTGTACTATATGGATGAGACATGAAGTATCCGAAAACAGGTCTTTCATAAACTATTAGTATTTGAGAGAAAAGTTCTTCGGAAGATCTTCGGACCGGTGAGGGATGTACACACGGGTGAATGGAGGGTTAGACACAATCATGAAGTAGAAGACGTGTACCATGATGCCAACATACATGGAACCATTAAAACAGGAAGACTGCAGTGGGCTGGACATGTAGCCCGGATGGAAGACCACCGATGGCCACGGAAGCTACTGGATTTCATCCCCACAGGAAGGAGACCACCAGGGAGACCAAGGAAGCGGTGGAGTGATGGACTCCGTGAAGATCTGCAACAGGCAGCGATACGTGTGGACAGTTGGCGGATGGCAACTATGGATAGGAGACGATGGAGAAGGAAACTTGTAGCAGCGCGCGGTCCACTGGGCCTGATCGCGTAGAAGAAGAAGAAGAGGGAGAGGAAGAAGAAGGTTTGTTTGGTCGTTTGGGCCCCCTATAGACCACGGCAGGGGCGGCTCCTGATTAAAATTCTAGGGTGAGCCAGATGATACAATTGTTGTTATATATTAAATATTGTTTTATATTTGGCTTTTATTGTTACCAATATTGCCATTATCATAATTCCACACAACACAACATTTTTAACAAGTTTTAATAAATAGTTGATGCATTAAAAACTGTACCCACATGGCTCTTTATTAATACATATATTCTCTCCTGTGCTTGGATGAAGCAAATTTATCCAACAGCTTGGTTGATGAGGTCATAATTCTTTAATTTCTAACTTTGTGTTCAGAGCTATAGAAGAAAATGGATTTGTTTAAAAATTCCACTTTTATTTTCCTATTTCGGCATACAATCGACATATTAAATAACTACGTACCGTGCCACTTTTTTTTTAAACATTTATACAGTAGAAATTACAGCTTCATCGACAGAACTCACTAACACATTTCTACTGTACTTGGAATATCAGACAACTGAAAATTTATAATTATAGGCCTATGTTTGTCTTATGTCTGCAATCAGCGAACAATAGCTGAATACCTGTTTAAGAGCGTGGGGTGGGGTGAACCCTTCTCCCGTAATCCTGTTTGACAGAGACAGAAGCAGGAAGCTTCAAAGCAACGCTATGGGACCAATCTGCTGGCCCTTGAAGAGAGAGAAAATTCCCTTCATAGCACTGAAGAATTCGCATGCAAGACAGTGCTATGTCCACTGCTTCCTCACCCGGCCCATGAAGCCATACACTTTACATGGGACTTGCTGTGGAGCGGCCTTCGCTATGACGATACACCGTACGAGACTGTCAGGATCTTAAGCTAGGGATGAGTTATTTATAATGAATTCTCTTTAGAGATTCTAGAAGTGTAAAACTCGCATTTAAGTTGAGTATCTGTAATATAAAGTAATTTTAAAATACATTAATCAATCAAATTTGCAATGCTGCCTTTTGGCCGTGGGTGGGGAGGGCCCATTCGGCCCTTAATGGCGCACTGTCCCTGGACCACAGTGCTTGTGCTTTAACTGTTGTCTGCCACTTCGGGTGTTTTTGGTGGCTTGTTTGGCGGCTGCTTTTGTGCTGAGATGTTGAGCCTTTCTATTGGACCAGTATTCTTTCATTTTCTTGCTGAACTCTATTTTGCGTTCCTAGGAGCGATTAACTTCTGTAATGGATGTGCGGAAAGGCCTGGTTTCAACTGTCATTTATTGTGTCTTGCTGAATATTAAGTTAAAGATCCTTCTCAATTTGTTTGATCCACAGGGCTTTACCCTTCTTGGCTACCTTGAAGATCTTATAAGACAGCCTGTAGTGGTCCATTCTGTACAGGTGGCCGTAGAAAGCCAGGCGTCTCCTCCTGATGGCATCGGTGAGGTTTTCCTGGTGTTTCTACAGTTTCTAGAGTGGTTATCGTGTCGGATTACTAACCCCAAGCTTGCAGGTTCACTCCTGGCTGTGGTAAGTGATTTTTGAAAGGCAGCAAAAATTACGACACGCATGTCATACGATGTTGGCATGTCAAAGAACCCATTTGAATTCAGTAGGCAGTGTTGATAATGGCAAAATTAATCTCGGGATTTTTCACCAATACAAAGTTCCTCATGTCTCTACTAGAAGGCGCTATAGTGTTAAGGAGCTTAGATATCTAACTTCCTTGACATGCATAGTGCTTCAAGGGACAACAAAATTTGACATGCTAGCTGCCCTCTGGGTGTCAAATACAAAGCTTGCACCCGAGGCCATACGATATTATTATTATTTTTATTACAATTTGATTTGTATATTGTGTCCTCAAAGTCTCTCCGCAGTGCGTGTCTCACCTTGTGAAACGTGTTGGATTGGCAGAACATTCATTTTATGTTTTTACAAGGAAAACAATTTCATTAAATTAAGTAATGCAATTATATATACGATACTCACCAATATCACACTGTACTCAGTCAAGTTTCCACCTCTTTCAATAAAAACACACGCTCTTCAGTAGTAAGCATTCCCACTAGACTCAGCTTACACAAGAACTTAACAAGAACACAATTTGCAGCGTCAACACTGTCACGCACAGACACTTATTGTCGGCAATAATGAACCGGTATTCCCCACCATATCACTCCAGTTGAAGGTCAAGACGGAACAAGTGCGTACTTATGCCAACCGCTGCGCTGCGGTGAGACTTTGTGTATACTGCGTTGATTGGGGATCGAATACTACTAGGGTTAACTTTTTTTTAACTTGAATTCTTTTATAAATGATGTGTACGAGCTCCTTACACAGATACTAAATAAAATGCCATTTAGCTCAAAGGAGAGGTTAATGTATACACTCGTTTATTAATAATCACAGCTCCAGCATTGCACATAAACTGAAGACATTAGAAAAAAAAGGAGAATGTAAGTACAGGATACACGTTGTCATCAACCACAGCCTTCTCAATGCCTCTGTACGGTGCTGTCCTCTTGTGGGTTACGTGGGTAATATTGTTCCAAACATCCCGTTTTGTAAATATCTGGCTGGCCTACTGAAGTTTGGCAATTTTGTAATACCGGTAGTTCAACTATTAGCCACGGCCGCACTCCGATTACCTTTCAGCACTGCCAGCTGGATCCCATCCCTCCTGGTTGCTTTAAACTGCCTGCTCATTCAACACTCACAGGCGTACAAGATATTATATTAATTCACTGCTAGGTTGCAGCACCAACCTACTGTGACCGCCGCGGATTTTTAAAAGGGAAGATACCCAAAACGAAGGATTCTTAAGTTTGGAGGCTTAATATCGAGATTAACGGACGTGAATGCATTACAATAAGTTAGTAGTTTTGTTATTCAATCATCATAAAGTATATAAGATAGATTTTGACACTTACTGGCTAATTATCAATAAAAGAAAACAAACAATAGCATACATGATGGTAGAAGTGATTGTTTTAGGGGTGAGGACAAAGAGTTATATAAGTAGGGCTCGGATTCGAGCATATTTGCATATTTTTTTCCTGAATAGTACACATTGAAAGAAGCCTTTCGGTGGTATTTTCACCTGTCTGGGACCAACAGAATTGAAATTTATCGAGCATATAAATTCATAAAACCGCGGTTTTCAGAATAGAAGCATATTAATGCATATTCTTGTGGGTTTCGTCTAAATAGTTTGTTTTTCTTCGAATTCTCCCCCGAATTCGGGCCCTGACCATCCTTAAGGTTCGAAAACAGAAATAATTATTGAAAAGCCTATCTGGTGCGAATAATAGAACCGCAGGCTTTTAACCTTTTGTGAGGTCGTTCTCGTCATTGAAACTTTTATTGTCTGATTGAAGAAAATCATTCAAAACTGAAAACATAGAAAATTTCTTGTTGTACAGACCAATGCAGATCTACTTCATTGACTCGCCTAATTCTGAAGATTTTGTAAATGAACTATTAAACTGTAACTTTCATAAGAACACTTCTCTTATAGACTATATAGGCTACTTGAAAAACTTGAATGCGAGTATGTTATTGTTTTTTTCGTTTCACTTTCCTTTCTATAGTTTTTAACGGTTCTTTTCGAGCATAATCTGCATATTTAACCGCATATAACGGGGGTTTCGAGCATATCTATCGAGCATATAATGGGTTTTTCGATCATATAATGGGTTTTTCGAGTATATCTATCGAGCATAAAACACATGGTGTTCGAGCATATCTGGAGATTTTATCGAGCATATCGATCCGAGCCCTAGTTATAAGTATACCCATACTTTCAGGAGAAAGTAGGCTATTTGTTCTTTGATGAATATCTTGTTTATAATTTTAATGTTATTTTTTTAATTTAATTTTTTATATTTTTATTTTTAACTTTTATGTTTTTATTTTTAATTTAATTTTTATTATTTTTATTTTATATTGTTAATGTGAAATTTTATATTTTACTAGCTGACCCGGCAGACGTTGTCCTGCCAATCAAACAAGTGTTGTAACTTTGTTTCTTGAAGTGCTTTTGGACACATTTTTTTTTCAATTTCTGTTAACTGCCTCTAAACTATCGTGAAATGAATTAACTAATCTAGAAACATTCGTGGGAGCGTGCACAACAACACTCCAAAGTTTCATCGCAATCGGATAGATGGCATATAACTCATACGGGATTTTGTTTAAATGATTCGTGCGCTGTCACCCATTGGTTGAATCTACTCGTGCTCTACCAACTGTGAAATGGATTTACAAAGTTAGAAAGCTTCACGTAAGTTAACACAACAACTCATCAAAGTTTCATCGCAATCGATGAATAGTGTATGAACGCATACGGGATTTTGTTGGAACGTTTCGCGCGTCGTCACTCATTTGTTACATCTCCTCGTGCGCTACCAATATTGTAAAATGGATTTACCAAGTTGAACACCTTCCCTGGCGTGTACACAACAACTCATCAAAGTTTCATCGGAATCGGATGAATGACATATGAACGCATACGGGATTTTCTTTAAACGATTCGCGGGCCTTCACTCATTTGTTGTATCTACTCATGCGCTACCTATTGTAAAATAGATTAACTAAGCCTGAAACCTTCTCTGAAGTGTACTCAATGATTCACCAAGGTTTCATCGCAATCGGATGAATGGTATATGGACGCATACGGGACATTGTGGAAACGATTCGCGCGCCGTCGCTCATTTGTTAAATCTGCTCGAGCGCTAATTTTTAAAAACTGGATTTACTAAGCCAGAAACCTTTCCTGGAGTGTACACAACAATTCACCAAAGTTTCAACGCAATCGGATAAATGGTATATGAACGCATACAGGACTTTGTTGAAATGATTCCCGCGCCATCGCACATTTGTTGAATCTACTCGTGCGCTACCTATTGTAAAATGAATTTACTAAGCCAGAAACCTTTACTGAAGTGTACACAACAATACACCAAAGTTTCATCGCAATCGGATAAATGGTAAATGGACGGATACGGTACTTTGTTGAAATGATTCGGGTGCCGTCACTCATTTGTTGAATCTACTCGTGCGCTACCTAGTGTAAAATGGATTTATTAAGCCAGAAACCTTCCGTAGGGTGTACACAACATCTCACCCAAGTTTCATCGTAATCGGACGAATGGAATTTGAACGCATACGGGACCTTATTGAAACGCTTCGTGCGTCGTCGCTCATTTGTTGAATCTACTCGTGCGCAACCTCCTGTGAAATGGATTTACTAAGTTAGAAACCCTCACGTAAGTGTACACATCTCACCCAAGTTTCATTGAAATCGGTTGAATGGTATATGAACGCATACGGGACTTTGTTTAAACGTTCGCGCGTCGTCGCTCATTTGTTGAATCTACTCGTGCGCAACCTATTGTAAAATGGATTTACTAATCCAGAAGCCTCCCCTGGAGTGTACACAACATCTCACCCAAGTTTCATCGCTATCGGACGAATGGTATTTGAACGCATACGTGACTTTGTTGAAACGCTTCGCACGTCGTCGTTCATTTGTTGAATCTACTCGTGCTTAACCTCCTGTGAAATGGATTTACTTAGTTAGAACCCTTCACGTAAGTGTACACAACAACTCATCAAAGTTTCATCTCAATCGATGAATGGTTTAAACGGGATTTTGTTGAAACGCTTCGCGCGTCGACACTCATTTGTTGAATCTAGTCGTGCGCTACCTATTGTAAAATTGATTTACTAAACCAGAAGCCTTCCCTGGAGTGTACACAACATCTCACTCAAGTTTCATGGCTATCGGACGAATTGTATTTAAACGCATGCGGGACCTTATTGAAACGCTTCGCGCGTCGTCGCTCATTTGTTGAATCTACTCGTGCGCAACCTCCTGTGAAATGGATTTACTAAGTTAGAAACCTTCACATAAGTGTACACAACAACTCATCAAAGTTTCATCGCAATCGTTGAATGGTATATAAACTTAAACGGGATTTTGTTGAAAAGCTTCGCGCGTCGTCGCTCATTTGTTGAATCTACTCGTACGCTACCAATTGTAAAATGAATTTACTAATCCAGAAGCCTTCCCTGGAGTGTACACAACATTTCACCCAAGTTTCATCGCTATCGGACGAATGGTATTTGAACGCATACGGGACCTTTTTGAATCGCTTCGCGCGTCGTCGCTCATTTGTTGAATCTAGTCGTGCGCTATCTATTGTAAAATGGATTTACTAAGCCAAACACATTTCCTGGAGTGCCCTCAACATCTCACCCAAGTTTCTTCGCAATCGGATGAATGGTATATGAACCCATACGGGACTTTGAAACGCCCTAACGTGCAGAGACAAACAGTAGAATTCGACATCACTGCCACCTTTGGTATAAAACACAACTTTCCGCCACGGGCGGAGCGAATGTTACGGCGGTAGTTGCACAGGTTGCGACCAGGTGGCTCTAACGTGCAGAGACAAACAGACCAAAAGCGTCACTTTTAACTAAGGCTAGCGGTTTCCATGACGACTGTTTATGACTGTATATTGTGGTTCTAAAATTGTGTAGCCTATAAATTGTGGTTCTAAAATTCTAAAATTCCACCTACCTGGTCAAATTGTGAATCTAAACCATACATGGACCCACCCTAACATACATACAAAATTTCATCGAAATCGGCCCAGCCATTTAGGAGGAGTTCAGTCACATACACACGTGTCGAAGAATTATGTATATAAAGATAATTATACGGTAGTCTTATAATACATTTTATGTTCGACTATGTCGAAATGTAAACATTATCTGTCAGAAAACTGTATCATAATGAGGCTCATTATAACACTATTTTTCATTATGAAACAGTTTCTCCCACCAATCAGAGCTCAAGAAACAGTTGTGTGACCAATTAGGTAAGGATACCTTCGCGCATGCGCTCAAAATCGAACATGTCTATATAAATTACCGATAATGCACCGTCCATATGTTCGCGTAAATAAACTGGTGAATATGAGACAAGAAATAGCACTGTACCTTAATATCCCCAAATCCAATTTCTACACAGCGCGTTGCTTTCAAACGACTTCGGTGACATTTTTACTGAATACTGGCGCACAATCTGCACATATGGCATTGAAGCACACAGAGCGCATGCGTCGGTCGGTCAAAGAGCTTGGAAAACAGAGATATCCTACCCAGCGCTGCACTCCGATCGCAAAATTCTAGTGACTGAAGCTCAACAGATATTTATGAATATTTCTGTTCAAACATATAATAAAGTTACCGTATAATTATCGTCGAACATAAACAATGTACTATTATATTTTTTATTTGAAATTCTTAATTTTATTGACTCTTTATGTCTGTATTTCGGGCGACATTGATTGTTTCGTTGCTCTAGTTGAGATTTGAACATTTAACGTGGTTTTTATATTCTACTTAAAGTTGCATAAATAGCGAAGCAATTCTCGATCACCTTTTACAAGTGTGTGCGTATGGTATTGTCGGGTATCAGTCTTCTGGTACTTAATTTATCCTTCCCAAAAGTCAACAGCTTCAACGTCAACTTATTATTATTATTATCATGGTTTACGAAGTCGCTTTTATCTTATTTCTGGTTGTTTTTCTTAGCCTTTCAACTGTGGAATTTGTTCTAGAAATGAAAGCTTGAGCTCTCCTCTTGTGGGTGGAGATTATAGGGGCCGGTCCGGCGCCATGCGGGCGATATAATTCCCGTTAGCCTTTTCTAATAGCCCCTATGCTGTACGCACAAGCAGCTGGATGGTTTCTATGTTCGGTAGATTTCATGAGAAACTACCTATTGGAATGGACTCCGTATTGCGCCTTCCGGAAAGTGTCGACATATCGCGTTTCACATCCCCCATTCCACCGTCAGTTCAAAAGTATATATAAACTAGAGTTTCTTTCTTCCTTTCTTTCTTGTGGGCACGATAACTACCACCATTTATAGCATTAATCACTTTCAAATGTACACATAAAATATTACCATTCCAAATGTCGATCGAGTTCGTTAACCCTTTATGGCAGGGGTTCTCAACCTGTGGTACGCGTACCCCTTCGCGAATCATTTCAGGGGGTACGCGGCAGGCCATTCTTCTACTCGATCCACATGCGCAGTGAGCTTCGTGCCGTGACTACGGTGTGAGTTATTTACGGCGCGTGTATTTGAACTCCACAAAGAATTGCATCTTTTCTTTACCGAGCACAAATCTAATTTATCATCAGTACTCAATGACTTTGGTTGGCTTTTAAAATTGGCCTATTTAAGTGATATGAACATTTGGAATAAGTGTATGCAAGGTAGTGTTTCTGATATGTTCTATGTTGAAATGAAAACTAACGCAATGATTGCAAAAATCACCCTTTGTGAAAAGGAACTGAAAAACAACAACTGTGAGACTTTTGAGAGATTGAATTCATTTTTGAAAGAAAACGAAGAAAGTATATCTGACTGGACTGACCTTACAACTCAAATGGGACATCACCTGAACTCATTGAAGACCCACATAAGGCAAAACATTGGACTGGATACGTGACCCCTTTAGTTTTGATGCTACAGAAACTTCTAGCAATCTGACTACTTCCCAGAAAGTACAACTAGGATCGAACTGTCGAGTGATACAACAGTAAAAAATACATATTTGAAAGTTGCATTGTTAAATTTTTGGATCAGTGTTGGAACGGAATACAAAGAACTTTCAATTATTGCTGTAAAGGTTCTTATTGGATTTTCTTCTACATATTTATGTGAAAGGGGTTTTTCGAGTTTAACTTATCTAAAAAGTAAGTATAGAAACAAGCGTAATGTTGAGGACGATTTAAGGTTGTATTTAACAAACCTAGAGCCGAATATTGATCAACTGTGTAAAAGGAAGCAAGCTCAACTTTCTCATTAACTTTTTCTAAAGTTATCCTACTTTCCTTATAAAATGAAAATCCACAGCCTGCTTCCAGTCTCCGACCGGGTCAGGAATGGAATGAATGAAGCCCCCATCTAGCGGCGAGGATATGAAATGTGCCGGCTGCCGAGGCCTGGCGCACTCCTCTGGGGCAATGATTAAATGAATGACAGATGAAATGAAATGATAGTGGAGAGTGTTGCTGGAATGAAATTTTTGACAGGGAAAACCGGAGTACCGGAGAAAAACCTGTCTGCCTCCGTTTTGTCCAGCACAGATCTCACATGGAGTGACCGGGATTTGAACCACGGACCCAGCGGTGAGAGGCCGGCGTGCTGCCGCCTAAGCCACGGAGGCTTTTCTACTTTCCTTATATTTTGTTTTATTAAAATATCTTTCCTTATAAAATTATAAAGGTTAAACCACACTAACTAAAACCTCTTACATGTTTTAATAACCATACCTAAGAAAGGTTAGTAGGGGGTACGCAGGATGTTTAATTTTTTTAAAGGGGTACAATGGTTGAAAAAGGTTGAGAACCCCTGCTTTATGGGATAGTGGTCTGTATATTAACCACCTGCCATAAGGACAGTTTATGCTTTCAAAGATGCTGATAGTTGAATCTTTCAGCCAAATTTCGGAGAATTTTCATACCGAAGTGCTGGTATTTCTAAAAAACAAATATTGTATACGTATCTACTTGACGTAATCAAAGCCTCCGTGGCTTAGGCGGCAGCACGCCGGCCTCTCACCGCTGGGTCCGTGGTTCAAATCCCGGTCACTCCATGTGAGATCTGTGCTGGACAAAACGGAGGCAGATAGGGTTTTCTCCGGGTACTCCGGTTTTCCCTGTCACAATATCATTCCAGCAACACTCTCCACTATCATTTCATCTGTCATTCATGTAATTATTGCCCCAGAGGAGTGCGACAGGCTTCGGCAGCCGGCACACTTAATATCCTCGCCGCTAGATGGGGGCTTCATTCATTCCATTCCTGACCCGGTCGGAGACTGGAAGCAGGCTGTGGATTTTCATTCATCTACTTGACGTAAATGTGGTGGATAAATTTAAAAAATGAATAAAAAACATTAACAATGAAAGTGTGAAAATAAAATATAAATATTGATTGAACAATTATTTTCATATTTTTTATAGTTATGTTTCTTATTTTAATTTTTATATTTCTTTTCTTCTTCTTCTTCTTCTTCTTCTTTTCGTTTGGGCCTACTGAGGACCACGGGGCTCGTTTTGACTTCTTGTAAGGAATTTATGTTTCTTCTTAGCCCAAGCAGCTTTCATCTTCTGGCTGTGTGTCTGCTTTCTTTCCTGTGTCCACTTCGGTTTGGTAGTCCCTGTACTCTTCCTGCTGGTGAGAGACACTGGAAAGACACCATGTTGAATCTTCTGTCGGAATTGTGATCGATCCTGTATGTGTTTTGATGAAATTCCAAGTTGCTGTAGGTCTGACTTCACTGTGGTGATCCATTTGTTTTTGGACGTTTTCCCTCTTCCTGTCGTGGTGAAGATCTGGCTGGTAAGTCTATCTGGACCCATGCGTGTCAGATGTCCGTAGAAAGCTAATCGTCTCTTCCTCATGGATGTGACGATATCTTCTTGATGATCATAGAGCTCATTGTTGTGCCTGATCCTGTAAGTACCACCCTCTTCCCTTATTGGTCCTAAAATCCTTCTAAGTATTTTCCGTTCCTTGAGTTCTAGTTTCCTCAGTGGGCCTTTCCGGTTCATCAGGAGACACTCAGAGGCATATAGAACGGAAGGTCTTACTACTGAGTTGTAATGTAGAAGTTTAAGGTTCTTAGAGAGGCATTTGGATGTGTAGATGCTCTTACAGGAGTGGTAGACCCTTTCCAGTTTCGTGCATCTAGTGTCTATTGCTAAAGTCTCACTCTCGTTTGCTGGAATCCACTCCCCTAGGTACTTCACTTCAGGAACTTCTTGAATTGCGGTGTCTTTCACAAGAATAGTAGATTGTTTATATTTCTTTTATTATTGTAATATTATTTTTATTTCTATATTCGGTATGAAAATTCTCCAAAATAAGAAACATAACTATAAAAAATATGAAAATAATTGTTAAATCAATAGTACATTAGGGTTGTAGTTTGTTACAAAATGAAAAATTAATTCCATCATAAATTATGAGTTTAATTTTTGAAAAATGAGATGAATAAAAGCTAAAAACTGCTTATAACAACATTTTTCCGTGAATATGTGATAAAGTGGTTTTGAAAATTTCAAGTTGCAGAAATTTAAGTGACAGTTCAAGTTGTATCTGGTTTTACCAAACACAGAGCATTTAAACAACATGTGATCTATTGTTTGAGGAGAATCTCAAAAACAGGAAACAACCATCTACAATCTCAATTTTAAAACGTTCGAAATAGGATTTAAAACGCTCGTAGCCAGTTAAGAATTGAGTAAATTCAAAATTCGGCCCAAACATCTTACACTGGAGCCAATGGTGAACTTTTGGAAAACATATATTTCTTGTGACAGATCCTTTTGTAGAACGTGTCCAGCAGTTGTTCCACTGACTTCTAGTTTGTTTCTTTTCATAACATATTGGGGACTTGTCATATGAAGCTTGCATATTAGATGCTGCTGCTGCTGTTTTTGTGAGTTGATCCGCTCTTTCGTTTCCAGGAGTTCCGACATTCCTTGAATCCAGGTGAAACAAATGTGAGAGTTTTGATGAGCTATTGCACTGATAGTAACAGTAACTGCCTTCCTCTTTAATAGGACCCATGATTTTTCGCAGAATCTTCCGGTCCTTCAGCTTCAATTTCCGGAGTAGTCCTTTTCTGACCATATTTATGCATTCTGAAGCATATAGTACTCTTCATCTCACTGTAATGTTTTTTTTCTTCAGGATTAGGGAACGACCCATGACAATTGGGTACAATCGTGTTGAACCGACTGGAAACATTTCTTAGAACTAAGCAACACTGAAAAATTGCTTCTAATACTTTAAGATAAATAAACTTTGTCATCTTCTGTAACTGTAAGTTCTTCCCTATCTGTTAATATTACGCTCACCGGCGTATCGCAGATTCTTATCTTCTACAGTGTGTCCGCAAAGTCTCTCCGCAGCGGCTACTACTAAAGAGCGTGTGTTTTTAGTGGATTAGGTATTCCGTGCTGATGGAAACTTTACGGAGCACAGTGTGATAGTGGTGAGTACTTAATCTACTTAATTTAATGTTTTTTCCCCCTTGAAACAACATAACAGAATGTACTGCCAGCCCAACACGTCCCGCAATGCGAGACACGCGCTGCGGAGAGACTTTGCGGACACACTGTATAAGGAAAATATATCAATTCAAAAGTACAATTTTTTGATACTTTTGGATTTTCAGCAGTTGAAAAAAAGATAACAAAGAAACAAATAACAATCATAATGTGTATCTTTGCCCCAAATATATGACATCCTCCCACCTTGAGTTGGTGGAAGAACAACTCAACCATACATACATAATTGTAATTACCTCAAACTACAATAATTATAAGTCTAATCTGTTTGGTATATTTACAGCTCTAACACTTTTAGTGGTTACTCTTGACATCCCTTCTCTCAGAGGATTAGGGGATTTAGATATACATCTTGGTTGGACCTTTCTATTGTCCGTCCATTTTGATGATACCTCCAAAGGATAAACTCTCTGATTGGGACGGAGTAGGATGTAGTAGCTATTTTCAAGCGTACTAGACGAGTCACATTATCCTTCCCTGGAGTGATCTCCATAACACGGCCCAATGGCCAGTCAATGCGTTAGGCATGGTCACTTCCTATCAAGATAGTGCCTCCTATTTTTATCTGAGCCTCAGCTTTCTTGGGATCAGGTCTTTGAACTAATAGTCCTAGGTATTCTGATCTGAACCTGTTTCCCAAGTCAGTCATTAGTTTCTGTCGATATCTCGTCTCTTATTGAGCGAATGCTCATCGACAGCATCACAATCAGATATTCCAAAAGAACGATTTATTGATTCTTCTGGATTTTCAGCAGTTGAAAAAAGACAACAAAGAAACAAATGACAATCATAATGTGCTTCTTTGGCCCAAAGATATGACACTATCCCTTTTCTTCAGTTGCTGTATCGAGCAGCAGAAGAAGAAGCTGTCTGGCAGCAGCAGTGTGAATGTGTCGAGGGAAGGCTGCCAAGTGGATTCCCAGCTTTAACAAACGACTGCAGGGTTCAAAATAGGAATTCCGACAAATTAATTTTAAAGTAAAAAATTTAAATAAAAGAATAAACAAAAGAAACTGTAAAATAAGAAGACGGGGAGGAGCGAGTTGAGAGCGGTTTCATGTAAAACAGGAATATTACATTCTGTGTCGCAGTGGGGGCGGAAGAGGTCAGGGAGTGGAGACAGTCATTACGTCCCCTATTTGGAACTGGTGTCTTTATAATTCACTGTGCATTTACAGTGGCGTATGGAGGTTTTCCTTCTGGGGGGGGGGTTCATTATTATAATAGGGTAATTGTGTACATTATTAAAGGGGCAGATGACCTTGCTGTTCCGACCCTTAAAACGACAGTCATCATAATTAAAATGATATTTCGATTAATATTCATAAATAGTACATTATGCAACGAGCCTATATTGGCAATAATTAAGACACGAGTATGTTTATTAAACGAGCGTAGCGAGTTTTATAATTTCCATGCGTGTGTCTTAATTACCATTATAGGCGAGTTGCATACGACTGTTTATGTTCGACGATAATTATTATAACTATTTTATGTTCGAACATAAATATTCATAAATATCTGTCGACATTTCGCCAGTTTTATGTACTAAACAGAGCGCATGAGACGCAGAGAATACTTTGTATTTGACCATGGCCTCCTGGAATACCTCACTAGGACACTCGTAACGCAATGAAATTTAAAATAGGGGCCATGGAAGTGAGCGCAGGTGCGATACTTTCCTCACTAATTGGTCACACAACTGTTTCTTGAGCTCTGATTGGTGGGAGAAACTGTTTCATAATGAAAACTTATACTATAATGAGCCTCATTATAGTACAGTTTTCTGACATATAATATTTACATTTCGCCATGGTCGAACATAAAAACAATAATTGAATAACCATTCTCTTTGCATGAAAATTATTTTGGCCTCATTATTTTTTCGACACAATAAAAAATGAAAAAAAAGTATTAAAATATGGAAAACAGTAACTAAATATTAAAACTGAAACGATGCAGTGGTATCATCATGATTGCTTATAATATTGATATTATGTGAGAGAAAAATAATGTTTTGCTCTCCGTGTTCCTACTGCCTTTATCATTGACTCTTAAAATCTGCCTATCTTGATGGCTCTATCTGTATCATTAATTGAAATAAATTACAGAAACTCCTCATGTACTGAATTATCTTCAACGAAACGGACACACAATTAAAGTAACCTGAAGTGACGTGAGAGAGGTTACCGATCGTACACTTTTAACAGCAAAACTGATCCATTGCTATCTCGAACACCGAAGGAGGAGTCGAGTGCAGGACATTTATCAAGTGAGGAACGTGGTCACATTTAAAAGGCATACAGGAGTAAGAAGCCTCAATAGCGGTAGCATAAAACAGGTGATAGATGAGACAATCTAAAGATTTAAGTAAAGAAATGTCGCTGAGGGTGGGGGTTAAACTCTACCCCCCCCCCCCCCCGTTGGTACGCCACTGTAGTGTACCCCCTTATTAATTCCCGTTTCTACGGGGTCGAGGATGAGACGGATGGTTTTTATGCCTGGATGTACGGATATCTCTTTTACTATCTGCATTGCACAGGGCTGTTACTTGAAATTGATTAGTTTCATTTATCAAATAGCTTGCCGCGGTGGATGAGTGGTTAACGTGTCGGTCTACTAACCCCAAGCTTGCAGGTTCGCTCCTGGCCGTGGTAAGTGTTTTTTTTTGAAAGGCGGCAAAAATTACGATACGCATGTCATAGGCTACAATGTTGGCATGTCAGAGAACCCATTTTAATTCAGTAGGCCGTGTTTATATTGGCAAAATTAATCTCGGGAGTTTCCGCCAACACAAAGTTCTTCATTTCTCTACTACTGTAGAAAGAGCTATAGTGTTCAAGGAGCTTAGATATCTAACCTCCATGACTTGCATAGTGCTTCAAGGAACAACGAAATTTGGCATGCAAGCTACCCTCTTGGTGTCAAATAACAAAGCTTGCACCCGGCATCCGAGGCCATATGATATTATTATTATTATTATTATTATTATTATTATTATTATTATTATTATTATTATTCAAATAACTAGCAACCCGCCCCAGCGTCGCCCGGTATCTTCAACGGTTTACCCAGCGTAAGCTCAAAAAGGCGCACGGACGTCAGTTCCCAAGACATAATTCAGGAAGGCCGAGGTGAGCAGCGAAACTCCAAACACATATACTCTTCTCTGAAGTCATAACTTGACACGACTCGATTGTTTCATGCTGGCCCAAGCGGCAGGGTGATAGGCTCGTAAACTCGCTCCGAAGCTAGTAATTTAATTTTCTACTGAATGGAGATTGTTGGAAGAAATGAAGACGTGAAAACACTTACAGTGGGCGATGTATTAGAGATGGAGATATGCTGTCGTGGACGTTTTTGTTGAACTTTTCATGCTCAACAATTCTTACACTCATAGTATAAGGATATTTTAACGGTTTACCCAGCGTAAGCTAAAAAGGCGCACGGACTACAGGTTTTTCTTTGACTCGATTCACTGAAATCGTTATTACTCGGCTTCCTTTGGTCATAAAAGAATGTTTTTCTACAGAAACCTTCCCCAAGAAATCCTTTACAGAATGGTGAAAACCGCATCAAAATCCATCCAGTGGTTCTTGAGATTACCCGTTACATCCAAGAATCGGGGACTCTGTTTTATACTAATGCAGAGATAGATTAATCAAAGCAGAAAAATTGATTAATCGATACAAATATTAATCGATTGAGCGTTTTATTGATTACATCGGTTGGTCGAATAATTGATTCATTGTTTTGTCGATTAATCGATGTACTTTGATACTTTCACTTTGCGCTCACAGAATAAAAACAGACATTCAATTAACTAAAATATGTTGTATCATATATTTTTAAATAATGTACCTTCTGGGCTAAATAAAGTAAAACAAAAATGTTCCTGTCCTAAATTGTAAACATTAAACAAGAATTCAAAATCTTTGCTGAAAACTCGTAGTTTTCTTTTTTTCGAAACCCTTGCCAATTTGATTGATGTTCGTTCTTCAACTGTCACTGACTGTTATTTGGTTATTGTTAACATAAACAAGGAAGGACACTTTGTATATTTAGGCAAAAAGTAACCTTTTTAGATTTCTATAAATCATTCCGAAAATAATTGTAACTCAACTTCAACGATGACCTCTCATTTAAACTAATTTTTTAAAATCTTGTGTCACACTAAACCGCGCTCTAACGTACAGACAGCAATGTCTGAACACGAAACAGAAGGTTAGTGCTCGCAATGGCATACTCAAGAAGCTGATCGGCAGCACCTGGGGAGCCATCCCGCACATCCTGAGGACTTCCGGACTTGCACTGTGTGTGTCAGCCGCTGAGTATGCCGCATCTGTGTTGAACGTTTCAGCACATGCTAAGCAGGTTTTAGTCGGTAGTCTGGCACTCAGGACCCCGACACTATGTGCGTAAATGCATTTATTCCCCCCTCCAAAAATGTATTATTATTATTATTATTATTAAGATTATTATTTATAGATGCTGTGGCCATTCCTGCTAAATCCAATACATGAGATAGCTGAGACAGTGCTGAGTTTTAACTGTAATCTGCGGACGTGCCATCGACGGCGATCTTGTCGCAGACGGTTAGCTTGGGGAGGGAGAAGCGAATAACATTTGCCTACAAATGGCTCTGCTTCTCATCTAAGCCTGATAAAGTGTTCTACAAATCGTCAGCACGCCTCGTCTTGCCTCTCCATGGCCGTCTGAATGGGGACGTGAAGGTGTGTGTGATAAGTACCTTACTTCATCGACTTGGCGAACTGTGAAATGTGTTTTCTTTTTCTTCTTCTCTTTGTATTTAACGGCTAGGAGGTTTGGAAGCCAATAGGAAACCGTAGTTATTAAGGAAATGTTTCCGCCATTCACAAGAAAGCCCTCTGGATCGCTGGAGATTTAAAGTGGTGCTTGTTAGATTCAGTTGAAAATACAGTAACTTAATTAAATGAAAAGTAGCCCTAACCAGTCTATATAAAGGGTAATTTAAGTTAATCTTTTTACTTTGTTTACCAGTTTTGGTCAACAAAGGCAGGCCGTCGTTTCCTTGTGATTGGCCTTATTAGCATTATTTCTCTGATACAAGATATGTCTAGAAGTTTAGATGAACGATGCCATAACACAAAGAAAATCGAAGTTACAAACAAAATACTTTTAGTTGCCTTCAAAGTACTCTCAATTGGCTGCAATACACTTTTATGTAGATTTCACGAGAAAGCTACCTATTTCAATGGGCACGAACCAGTTTGCGACTTCCAGAACATCTCGACATATCTTCGCGTTTCACATCCCCCGGATCCCAAAACCACCGTCAGTTCAAAAGTTCAAAGTCCCCGATTCCTGAATGTAACGGGTAATCTCGAGAACCACTGGATGGATTTTGATGCGGTTTTCACCATTCTGTAAAGGATATCTCAAGGAAGGTTTCTGTAGAAAAACCATTCATTTATGACCAAAGGAAGCCGAGCAGTAACGATTTCAGTGAATCGAGTCAAAGAAAAACCCTCCCGTCCGTGCGCCTTTTAAGCTTACGCTGGGTAAACCGTTAGTTAGTTTGTTATTGTGGTTTTAAGGGGCGTAACTAAGAGGTCATCTGCCCCTAAACCGTTAAAAATATCTACGAGAATATACTATGATTGCAAGAATTGGTCAGCATTATGAGGTTCTACGAAAAAAAGTCCGCGGCAGCATATCTCTATATTTAATACATCGCCCACTATAAGTGTTTTTACGTTTTCATTTCTTCCAACAATCTCCAGTGGAAATTTAAATTACTTGCTTCGGAGCGAGTGAGTTTACGAGCTAGCGAGCGAGTCTATTACCCCAGCTTCGGTCAGCATCAAACTGTCGAGTGGTGTCGAGTTAAGACTTCAGAGAAGAGTATATGTCTTTGGAGTTTCGCTGTTCACCTCGGCTTTTCTAAATTACGTCTGGGACCTGCCGTCCGTCTACCTTTTAAGATAACGCTAGATAAACCGTTCAAGATACCGGGCGAAGCCGGGGCGGGTTTCTAGTATATAATATATATATATGTCATTTTCTTGTGGACTCGATAACTACCGTTATTTTGCACTAGTCACTATCAAATTTATACGTAAAATATTTAATTTTTCTTTGCCCGGTGAAATCTACCTCCGCCTTCCTTCAGTAGGCTATGCCTTCCTTCGGAGGGGAAGTAAAGTCGGAGGGCCCATGTCATAGATTTATGGCATGAAAAAGAACCTTCCACTACAATTGGTAGTGTGTAGCTAAATTTGTACTAAGTTATTTCGCTAGAAATGCTCAATCAAGTTCCAACGTTCGCCGCTGGAGTGACGTCTGGTAGCCAAAGTTGGAACTACTTGCCCAGTTTCATTCATCTTCATTCATTTCATTTCATCCACATGCGACGGTACTTGTAGCTCACCCCATGGGTGTCCGCATAGAAGCAGCTACAAACTCTGGCGAGCCGAACATGTCCTCGGACACTCCCGGCACTAAATGCCATACACTAATTTAAAAAAAGATGAAAAAATAAATCCGGCTTTCTGAGAGAGTTATTTGATATCTGCTGTTTTTTTTTAATCTATCGAACCACTGATGTCACACGTCTTTGAATTTGAATTTATTATTTCTCTTATACAGGCCACTGTGACCTCAAAGCCTCTTTATCCAGCTCTCTTCATTCAGAGGGCGGTTGAATACAATAAAATATGTGAAGAAAGAAAAAAAACTTAACCTAAACATACAGTTGACAATAGAAGTTCTTATTATTACATCTGTTCACCTTGATCATGATAATTGTATAGCTGATAGATTACCATGAAGGGATTGTTTTATCGCTCTGATGGGAAGTCCTCAATACTGGTGCAATTTATATTTATTCCAGAGAATACTACGTGAAATTCGGAATGAACCTTTGCATTTTTCCGTTCTGTGATAAGTAGGGCTCGGATTCGAGCACATTTGCATATTTTTTTCCTGAATAGTACACATTGAAAGAAGCCTTTCGGTGGTATTTTCACCTCTCTGGGACCAACAGAATTGAAATTTATCGAGCATATAAATGCATAAAACCGCGGTTTTCAGAATAGAAGCATATAAATGCATATTCTTGTGGTTTTCGTCTAAATAGTTTGTTTTTCTTCGAATTCTCCCCCGAATTCGGGCCCTGACAATCCTTAAGGTTCGAAAACAGAAATAATTATTGAAAAGCCTATCTGGTGCGAATAATAGAACCGCAGGCTTTTAACCTTTTGAGGTCGTTCTCGTCATTGAAACTTTTATTGACTGATTTAAGAAAATCATTCAAAACTGAAAACATAGAAAGTTTCTTGTTGTTCAGACCAATGCAGATCTACTTCATTGACTCGCCTAGTTCTGAACATTTTGTAAATGAACTTTTAAACTGTATCTTTTATAAGAGCACTTCTCTTATATATACTTGTAAAACTTGAATGCGAGTATATTGCAGTGTATCATACATACAATTAGAAAATAAAGCTCGTATTTAAAGGTATGTTATTGGTTTTTTCGTTTCACTTTCCTTTCTATAGTATTTAACGGTGTTTTTTGAGCATATTCTGCATATTTAACCGCATATAATGGGGGTTTCGAGCATATCTATCGAGCATATAATGGGTTTATAACGGTTCTTTCGAGCATATAATGGGGTTTTCGAGCATATCTATCGAGCATAAAACACATGGTTTTCTAGCATAGCTGGAGATTCTATCGAGCATATCGATCCGAGCCCTAGTGATAAGGTATCTGGAGCATTTGTGCAGTGTGTCTATTCGCCCGGTTATGCACTGACTGCATGGGAGTTAAGTGTGCAGTAAATATAAGACGGAATTTTGAATTTTAGAATTTTTATCATAGTCAGAGCCATGGCATACTGTCTTCGTTCTTTAAACTTTAGCCATCCAATCTGAACGTAAAATGGAGTTATATTGAGACTCTCTTGGTACATTGAGAACAAACCGCAAGCAAGCATTTTGCACTATTTGCAATTTTGTATTGAGGGCCTCTCCCAGATCATGGTAAATTATAGATCCATAGTCAAATATTGGTAATATCGAACTCCAGTCTCTTCCGTACATTTTGCGGCAAATAGAAGCAAGTTCGCCTAATTTGATATAATGGCGATGCAACCCCTTTCAGGATCATGTTTGTGTGATCCTGCATGTCAGCATAATGTGTGTCTGCCCTTGAGGTTGGGGGGAAAATAAATATGTGTGCAGAAGCCAGATCCGAGGAGTACGATGGAGGTTATCTGCCACTTATTGTAGCAGTGGCCAGTGACCCTAGAATGGTAGCGCTCGTCTCCGGGACGAACACGGGACACACTTCTGCTTCCCCACCAGTGCTTGGTAGTCCTAAAATACAAAGCAAATTAGTCAAAATCTATAAAAACCAAAAAAACAATCAAAATTACAGAGGTCAAATTTGTCACGAAAGCTCAAAAAGTGTAAAAAAAATGACCCTTTAAATCTAACAAAAACAAAGAATCAAAGTTAGTCAAAATACAAAAAAAAAACAATAAAAAATAGTAAAAAACAATCAAAATTACTGTAGTCAAAATTTGTCACAAAAGTAAAAAGAAATACTTTAAATTCTAATAAAAAACAGAATTTGTCAAAATACAAAAAGAAACAATAAAAATCAGTCCAAAAATTCGAAAAATTCAAACAGTCAAAATCCAAAAGAGAAAACAATCGAAACAGTCAAAATTAGTGAATACCAACTCAAAAATTACACAAAAGTAAATAAATAAAAATTTAGTCAAAATCAAATAAATGCAAATATCGAACAATGTAAATATCATACAATGTAAATTAGTCAAAATCCATAAAAAATCAATCAAAATTACTGTAGTCAAAATTTGTCAAAAGAGTTCAAAAAGTAAAAAAAAAACACTTTATATCTAACAAAAACAAAAAATCAAAATTAGTCAAAAAACAAAAAAACCAATAAAAATTAGTCGAAAAGGCAAAAAAAAAAAGTCAAAAGAAATCAAACAGTCAAAATCCAAAAGAGAAGCCAATCACAATTAGTCAATATTAGTGAAAACCAACTCAAAAAATCCAGAAAAAGAAAGAAAGATGATGATGATGATAATTGTTGTTTTAAGGGGCCTAACATCTAGGTTATCGGCCCCTAAGAAAGAAAGAAAGAAAGAAAGAAAGAAAGAAAGGAAGTATCAAACAATGTAAATACCATACAATATAAATTAGTCAAAATCAAATTTAGTCTAAAGCAATCAAAATTACTATAGTCAAAAGTTTGTCAAAAATGCTCAAAATGTAAAAAAAAATCTTGAAATCTAACAAAATAAAAAAAGTCAAAATTCAAAAAATTCTAAAAATAAGTCAAAAAAGCCAAAAAGAAAAGAAAAAATCAAATAGTCAAAATACTAAAGAAAACGATCACAATTATTCAAAATTAGTGAAAACCAACTCAAAATTCCAGAAAAGTAAATAAATAGAAAATTAGTCAAAAAAACAATAGCAAATATCAAACAAAATTAATCAAAAATCCGTCTCCATTGTGCTGGTCTAGAGAGTGGAATAAAAGTTGACGTAAGTGGTATTTATTATCAAGTTTCTAGAATCGACGATGCGAAGCGCTACCGATAACAACGTTGGAATTAGCGCTACTGTTCTAGGGTAGGATTAAACAGGTCAAGAATTATTACTCCTGTCCCCATAGCCTAGAGATAGCGTTATTCCACGTATTGCCTTTCTTCGCCCCAGATGACTTGTTCCGGAGGAACGAGTTTTTCGCCAACCACTCGTTATAAGGGCTATAAATGAGATCGTAAACTCTGATCTGCGTATTTCGGGTCGCGTTTAATGAGGTTACTAGAGGAACTACTGAACTTTGCTTCGCTGGCATATACGTTGTCGGTTCCCCCAGGCTCTTACAACTAATGGGATGTGGGTTGGTGACCACGGGACCCCAGCTGAGTTCCGGCATTTCTCCCACTTTCGTGTGCCGGGCTCCTCTCTGTCATATTTCCTATCGACCTCCCTTGGTCAACTCTTATTCCTTTCCTACCCCGACGGTATTAGGGTATCCGAATCCTAGGGAGTCTTTCACTTTCCCTCCTTAATGAGGTCAGCCTCTTCTGTTCTTTTCCTATCTCCTGCGTTCTGCTCAAGGCCCTTACGGAGGCAAAATGTGTGTAACCCCACCACTTCTGTTTCTTTTTTTTGTCGTGTGGCCTCCTGAGAGACCGAGTGCAGGTCTTTCTAGTTGACGCCCGTGGGCGATCTGCGTGTCGGGATGAGAGATTGAATGAATGAAGATGAATGAAACTGGGCAAGGATGTGGAAGGAAGCGGCCGTGGCCTGTCAGAAGGTACCATCCCAGCATTTGCCTGGTGTTGAAAATGGGAAACCACGGAAAACCATTTTAAGGACGGCCGACGGTGGGGCTCGAACCCACGCGTCTACCGAGTCAGCAGAGAGCTTGGCCCCATGACCTAACGCTGCGCCTTAGCCAGCGTAGCCACTGCTGTCGGTACCACTTCTGGTGCACCCTTGATAGTGCTACACCCTCAAGGGCTCACGGTTGGTGAGTTCGGGAGTTGGTGATCACAAGGGATTCCTGAGCTGGGTTCCCTTTTTCCGTTGCCTTTGAGGCGGACATTCCCTCTTTCCCTCTCCTATCTGCCTTTTATGGCTCTCCTTTCTTTCCTCAATCCTCATTCTTCGAGGGTTGAGGGCATTTTTTTCCTTCCTGTTTTTTATTTGCCTTATCTTCCTTTTGTTTTCCATTTCTTCTTCTAGAATGTAAGTGTGTAGTTAGTTTTAGTTGTAAGTGAGGTTTTAGTTTACATTACATTCTCATCCATCACCATCACCCAAACCATTAGGGGCCGATAACATAGATGTTAGGCCCCTTAAAAGAGCATTTATCATCATCATCAACCTCCCTTGGTCAGCTCGTGTTCTCATCCGACCCCGAGAAAATTAGTGTATCCAAAGTGTAGGCCAGGCGTTTTCAACCTGGTGCTCGAGAGTACCAAGGTGTCCTTTAAATTAAATTTGGTGCCCTTTTCATACGAGTGTCGTCAGGCACTAGGCCACATTCTGGCAGATTAAGAAATTTCATGGTAATTATCCAACACTCCAAAACCAGTGCTGTCAGGTCAATACCGCTCAATAGATATAGCTCTAAAGACCCACTGGCTGAAAAGCTTCGTTCGTTCGTTCGTTCGTTCGTCATACGAGCCAAAAAAGTGTTCGCGAGCTTCCCAATCTTGGCCCCTAGTTACAAGCACATGCACATTACTGTCATTACAATATCACAGGTTATCACATAGATTCCACACACATCCAAATCCCCGGGCTGATGATCATGACGTTGCAAATCCTAAATGAAACAATAATCGCTTGGTAATCTCTTGACTGCTGAATGACCCAACCGACTGGCCGGACTGATCCGACCGACTGGCCGGACTGACCCAACCGACTGGCCGGACTGATCCCCGGACTGATCCGACCGACTGGTCGGACTGATCCGACCCACTGGCCGGACTGACCCAACCGACTAACCTGACTGATCCGACCGACTAACCTGACTGATCAAAACCGACTAACCTGACTGATCCGACTGACCTGATTATTCCGACCGACTGACTGACTGACCGACTTACCTGAATGATCCGACTGACTGACCTGACTGATCCGACTGACTGTGCTGACTGATCCGACTGACCTGAATGATCCAACTGACTGACTCGCTCACTCACTCAGTTTCATGCATCAAGGAATATGCCCAAATGTGCGCCATCTTGAAAAACTAACAAGCATTCTCTTTACTACGTTCCTGTTAAAAATAACGTCGTTACAGTAACAGTTACCCTAATGTCGTTACCGCAAAAGTAAATGTTAATATTAACGGAAGCATTAACGATTGAAAACTAAATGGGTGCACCATATGTGGAATTTTGGCAATGACTTCTTTATAACCATCTTCTTATTATTATTTTGCTTTAGCAGTTGTCCCGCCTCGTGGCAGGGTCCGCTATGTGAATCCGCTGTCTCCACTTTACTCCGTCATGGGCCATGTCCGGATGTAGGTTGACGCTTTTCAGATCCCTGTGCAGTGTATCGGCCCAACGTTGTCTCGGTCGCCCCTTTGGTTTTTTCCCTGCGACCTCTAGTGTGTAGCTCTGTTTTGCAATGGTGTCCGCTCCTGACCGTAGCACATGCACAAGCCATCACGACGACCCTCACGCATTTTGTTGTCGATTGCCGCGATACCAAATCGTTCCCTTATTCTTTTATTGGGGATGTGATCCAACCTAGTAAAGCCAGCTGTCCATCTAAGCATCTTGCTCTCCATGACGCTTAGCCTACGTTCTGCTTCCTTGGTGCTCGGCCAACATTCAGTCCCACGGAACGAATGACATTGCGGTAAATCTTCGATTTTAGGTCGTCTTTTCATCTAGCGATCGCACATAACACCTGTCGTTGTTCGCCACTTCATCCACACAGCATTAATTCTTACGTTGACCTCGGTGAGACGACCTTCACCAGTTAACGTAGAGCCAAATTTTCTCGTTCGAGGCAGATCATCGCCGTCGGCTTGGATTGTTCCGATTTCTCCTGCATCTTTATAACCAGTCATCATAAAAGGTGAACCACATGAGAAAACGTAAAATCGGAGTTTACTAAGAGATTTTCTGTGTCAAGCCTTGCAAGTTCTCTGTTGAAGAAGAAGAAGAAGGAGGAGGAGGAGGAGAGTGAGTGCCCTGCTTTGAATATCGATCACATCTCCTTTCACGTGGTAGCTCTCACTGACTGACACATACTCGATAATAACACCAGTCGCTTCGCCTTGCTCGCAACCACCTCAGCCGTGACTCTGAAATTGGCGATTACTTCGCCTGACCAGTGTTTCCAATCCCTGTTGAACCAAAAGGAGGAGATGGCCACTGAAGAAAAGAAGGATATTAAAGTAGAAATCACTAAAATCGCTGGGGGGAAGGTGAGTGGATGGTTCAAAACAAACGCTTCCAAGGTCACTGGTCTCCCACAGTGCCGTGAAAAATACAGTTCACATCTTTAAAGGGGGCGTTCGGATTTTTGACGCTCTCCCGTAAATATATTTTCATTTGAGACTGTTTTGGGGAAAGAATTCATGATGAAAATTAATAAATGTAAAACAAAAATATTGGAATGCAGCCGAAAGATATCAGAAACTCATATGGTGCATTAACAAGAAGTTCCGTGACGAACTAAAGAGCCTACTTTTCTTAAAATTTAAGATTCATGCCAATGATTAATCTATATGGATCTATCTAGAATAATGACGAAATTAAGTTGGTAATATCGAAATTTCTAATTAGTTCGAAATACTGTATACCTGGCATAATGTAGCCTAATAGAGAGTGGGGCGTGGTGGCTCAGCGGTCTAGCTGTATGCCTCTCACCAAGGCGGTCCGGGTTCGATTCCCGATCAATGCATGTGAGATTTTCGAAGTGAAATGCCATGTCCTGTGGTTCGGATTCCACGTAAAAAGGAGGTCCCGTGGCTCATAATCACAAGATTCACGGTCACGTAAAACTACAATCTTCCTTCCTTCCTTCCTAATAGAGAACTACAGTTGGCAGCCCTGGTGACTGAATATATTCTTAGTTCCATATCTTAAGGTACAGAATACAAAATTTGGTTGAAGTCCAATGGATAGCATGGACGTTACATGCAGTTAAACATTGGATATAACAGCGCGCGTAAAATCATGTTGGCAACAATGACATACATGTATTGGTCAGAAATAATCTGATCTATTGTTGTGTCAATTTTGAATGAAATCCATTAGTTAGTATAGAAGTTACATGCATTTTGAAATTGGACCTATCAGCAGGCTTAGAATCATGTTGGTAGCACTGACGTATATAAGTTACTCCCAATTAATATAAAATGTTAGGTACTATACGTGTGCATAGTTTAAAGCTGCCGGCTTGCATACGTTCTGATATATGGGTATTTGGATTTTAAAAAATGTGAGCATTTATTAACAGTTGGCAGCCCTGGTGGATCTTAAGAATATTCTCAGTCATATCTGTTTATGTACACATAGCACATAAGAAATTTGGTTGAAATCCAATTGATAGTGTAGACGTTATATGCATTTAAAATTTGGACCTATCAGCAGGCTTATAATCATTTTGGCAACACTGCCATGTATGGCCTCCTGGAAATTAAACTGCAATATTATTATCTATACGTGTGCTAATTTTGAAATATCTCCCATTCATACCTTCCAAGATATCCAACATGGAGCTCAAATTTCAATTGCGATTTTTCAGCAGTTGGCAGCACTGACATCATTTTCAAATATGGCCGTGAGATATTCAGGTACAGATGTTTACTCCTTCCAAATTTTGTTTAGATTGCTGCAGCCGTTTAGGAGTTGATAGGGGGGGGCACACACACAGCCAGACAGACAGAAGGACAGACAGACAAACATTTGCCCGATCTCATAAGTCTACTTTTTTCTCATTTTTGCAAAATGTGAAAAGTAGGCTAAAAATGGCAGGTGAAAAGGTAATAGAAGTGGGAAACTTCTGTTAGGTAGGAAGCAAAACAACCAGTGATAGACGAAACAAAGAGGATATAAAATGTAGGTTGGTTCAGGCAAGGAAAGCATTTCTACAGAAAAAGAATTTGTTGAAATCGAATATAGATTAATTATTAGGAAGTCAAGTTTTAAAGCCTTTGTCTGGACTGTGGCGCTCCATGGAAGTGAAACTTGGACTATTAGTGCAGCAGAAAAGAGGAGAATTGAAGCATTTGAAATGTGGTTTGGTGTTACAGGAGAATTATGAAAATCAGATGGGTAAATAGGGTAACAAAGGAAGAGGTATTAAGACGAGTGGGAGAGGAGAGATGTTTCTGGTGACTGCTAATGAAGAGAAGAGATAGGTTGGTAGGACACATATTAAGACACCCAGGAATAGCAAGCTTAGATATAGAAGGAAGGGTCGAAGACAAGAACAGTAGGGGTAGACCAAGGTTAGAATATGTTCAACAGATTGTCTCAGATGTAGGATGTGACAGCTATGAAGAGACAAAACTATTAGCTCAGGACAGGGAGGCACGGAGAGCTGCATCAAACCAGTCTAAAGACTGAAGACTCAAACAACATCGAATGGGGGACACCTTTTATCCGACGACGAACTAAAGGACACCGTGCAGGATTGGCTCCTGTCACAACCATAAGACTTCTGGGAACAGGGAATCCTGCAGCTAGTGAAGCAATGGGACACCTGTGCACAGGCCTGTGGTGATTACTTTTGAATAATGAATGAATTGTACCCACAGTATCGTTTCGTACCTTTTCATTTGAACACCCCTTGTAGATTTGGATCTGATGATGCTCGCTTGACGAGCGAAACATGGTATCCCTTAGTTTCCTCCTTCTTCAATAGTCCGTAACAATATACCAAGGGGTTCATTTGCTCCCGTACATTCTACTTTTAGGTGTCCCGCATGCACTAATGATGAACGGGAGGTCTTATAACTGCATTTAATGCAAACAGGTTACGTCAGAATGCGGAGGGATAACAACCAGACGACATCTCACTACATGTTCCTCAGTGTTCTCGTCTAATGCGCCCCATTGCGTTTTGAAACCTTGAGCTTTGACGGCATTACGACCAGCTTCTCCATAGATTAGTATGATGTCCGTTTACTCGTTGTTGAACACACCAGACATTGTCAATATGCTGCCAGCAACTGTCGTGTTGTTTACCACTTATGAGCCTATTACGCTCTCAAAAGCGAGGTTTTTAACCCTTCGTATTGTGACGTAATCTGCCAGCATGCAATGTAACCCCTGTGTAAATCAGTTATTAGGCATCCCATACTGCAGCAGTTGTGTGCGAGACACGTATAGGTAGATTGTACAGGACAAATGAGCCACCTGGCATAGACTATATCTTTATCACATGTAATTTCAGTTTTTTTGCATATTCCAGTAATTTGAATTATTTTGTGTTGACAGACTGAAAGTTAAAATATCCAGAGTGTATTTTGTCATTGCGTAGCTTCTCTATGATATAAAATGAGGAGATGCAATATATTTGGATCGCCCCTCATAATGGTCGTGCTGTTTACCGCGGACTGTCCCTTGGTCCCAAATTAGTGCTTCTGTCTGTTCCAGAACGGTTTGCTATTACGATCATGCTGGGGATCGTGCATCTGCTTTCCATATCGATAATAATTGTCGATACTCCACGTCACCTGCTATCTTCCATTTCATCACTGCCACGCCCTTTATCACTCCCAGGTCACCGTTTAAAGAGCATCCAGTCTGTAAACTAGAGTATTTTAACCCTCCGTTGGTCGTGTGGATTACTATTCAGGGCTTCCAGCGACTCACTTTTCTCACTATTATTCTCTATTTTCAAAGCAGCCTCACTTTTATCACTATTTGATGAAATTACTCACTATTCTCACTTTTTATTACAAAAATGGTCACATTCTTTGTTAAAAAATGGTCTCATGCACAATCAGATTGCTAGAAACGACCCAAAATATACCCATGAATCGGTAGTTCATTTTTCTGCCACCGGTGCCTGAGCGCGCTGCCGGCAGCGAGCCAGGCGGCCAGAAAGCATGAAAAGCTTCCATAGTGTAATACCACAGCCGGAGCCATGCAGCGATCACCGAAAATTTTAACAAAGCGTTTTTTAACAAAAGTTCACATTTATATTTTTGTTTTACGATTTAAATTTCTTGAGTGTTGCATTGATTATCCATTATTTCCAAGTGTCCTTTAACTACATGAAAAATCACAAACAGCACTCACAGATATTAACATAGGTGCAATTTGGTTGACATTTTTGGGGAGCTAATTTGTTTTTCAGATACACATTCTTAAAATTTTTGTCTATTTCAATACAGTTTTGTCACATTTTTGGGGGGCTATGGTTGGTTTTGGAGAGCTTAACCACCCCGTCCCTCCCCCCTAATTGCGCCTACAGATATGAACAAACGTTAAAATTATGAACCAGACCACGGCCGACTGAATGCGCTCATAGAGCGCAGCTCGTATTCAGTCGGCCGTGACCAGACACACGGCCATAAATGCGAATAATGCTATGAATTTACTTACTATTTACTCACTTTTTCATACAAAAACTCACCTTTTTTCACTTTTTTGAAGAAAAATCACTCACTATTTCACTATTTTTGGACGAGTGAGTGGATGAAAGCCCTGTTACTATTGTAATCCAGGTTCATTTGTTTTATATCTGCGAACATAGTGCATAGAAAGATTGTATATTGGCTTGCACTGCCAGTGAATTAAAACTCAGCAATTCTCCTAGGTTTGTGCCATGTCTTGTGTGGGGTTTCGCCTAGGACACCAAGCTGGCTCATCAGCGGGCTCTTATTGTCACCGCCTGAATCCCCACAGGAGTAGTGAACTGCGCGCCACCTCCCTTTTTATGAAGCGCACCTGCGCCTCCTTACTGCGAGAACTAAAATCTCAAGCACCCATAACCTCCCTATGAAGGCTTCCAAAAAGATGATGTATTGGCTTTCACGGCCAGTGAATTAAAACTCAGCAATTCTTGTGGTTTGTGCCGTGTCTTGTGTGGGGTTTTGCCTAGGACACCAAGCTGGCTCATCAGCGGGCTCTTGGTGTCCCCGCCCGGACCGCCACAGGAGTAGCGAACTGTGCGCGAACTGTGCGCGAACTCCCTTTTTAAGAAACGCACCTGCGCCTCTTTACTACGAGAACTAAAAGCTCAAGTAGCCCTATGAAGGCTCATGTGGCGAATCTCTCATATTAATCAGTGGGAAGTAGCGAGTACCGTATATGTTGGCAGGGACAGCCCTAACTGCACAGGCACTCAAGGCCGGTTGCGCGACCGCCTGCATATACGCCTCGCCACGCGACAACTCCCAGTGTCGCAGGGATGTCTAGCTCCACCAGCCGTCATATCTGCGTACCAGAATGTCAAGTACGATTTCTGAGCCTTGCAGTTCAATCTAGTGGCTGATTTTTCGCACGATTGCGTCCACAAAGTTTCAAGATAGGTTTCGACCTGTCTTACCTGATACTTCCCTTCTAACGAGGGAAGTATTCCAGCTCGAACGACGAAAACCGACTGAAAGTGGGTTTGAAGTACAGTTGTGTCTATGTCAATAGCTATCAATGCCATTCATCTGTAAAAGTGCGTGTTCGGTCGCCAGCACCATCTGAGTATGTGATAATGCGATCACCGTGGCATTTGAGTTTGGACTATTGTAAATAATGGAGCATGTCTACATGTTGCCCTTGTTAAGTGTGCGTACTGTTCCATTCCGCAGTGTTTTAATCACTTCATTGCAACTCCACATTTACACTTCGACGTCGAATGAAGGACAACACAGTATCTTCTATTGTGGGAAAGATGACTATGTCAACACGGTACTGCATGTGTTAAGATTGCTTGTTGCAAGCAAGTGTTCAACCTTTTGCCAGATGATACTGCATCACTTCTGTTTCTTGTTAATATAATGGTCCGAATTTCCCGTTGCCCGGTAGTTTCTGCTGCGAATTGTGTTTCTGCAATCTTTTTGTAATGTTACCACATATATGCTAAATGTCTAACCAATTGCTAGGAATGGATTTTCCCTAATATAATGGTCCGAATTTCCTGTTGTTGCACGGTAGTTTCTGCTGAGAATTGTGTTTCTGCAATCTTTGGACGCCGTAACTTCCAAACATTGATTGTACACTAATGCGGGGTTTTACAGATAAATGCCCGTAATGGGCAGTAGAACAGACATATCTTCGTATGTTAAGCGCACTGCCAGTCGGTTTTAGCCGTTCCAGCTTTGGTACTTCCCTCGTTAGTATAAACAGAGCTTGTATCCATGATTTCAGGACTTTAAACAATCAAGCTTTTTTCTTATGAAACATTTATATTTAAGATTTCTTACTTTCTATCAAACGACAGATAGTGCAACTATTTCAATTACTTTTAAAGCAAATATTAAAAAAAACGTATTACCAGCAGTTCATTGGTATTTACGAGGGCTGCTTTTTAAGTAAGGGACGTTTTTTTAAGCCCGTAGTTAGTGCGCACGCCACACCAAGCGTGCATCCTATCTCCCGGCATCCTTTGCGAACAAGCAGGTGTCAGTTGCAGCTGTGTAGCTTACCTGTACGCTGAACTGTGCATCTTTACAATGTTCAAGATTATTTATTCGCCCGCCGCGTGTTAGGTACGATCTGTGATACGTTTATTGAGTGCAAGAAACATGTCGCCTGCAGACATTCATAGTCAACTTTGTGAGGTGTATGGTGATAATACGATGACGGAAGGTAAAGTGCGAAAATGGGTACGTGAGTTCAAAAGTGGCCGTGAAAATGTTCATGACGATAAACGCTCAGGTCAGTGATCACAGATGACTTGGTGATTGCAATTGACACGAAAATTCACGAGGACCGAAGATTCATGATAACCACTCTATCAATGGATTTTCCTCAAGTGTGAATTCTTGGTTGTCAGAGCAGGTGGCAAACTTTTATGGCGAGCGATTTCAGAACTTAGTTTTAAGGTATGACAAATGTCTAACTAAACAAGGTAACTGTGTAGAAAAATAGAGGAAGGTATGTAAAACCTAAAAATAAGTGTGGTTTCAAAATAAAATGTTCGGTTAATTTAAAAAAAACCGGCCCTTAAAAATAATTAAAAAAAGACACGAGCCTTGCAGTAGTCGCATATGATGTGTAACATCTGACATGTTATCTTACTCGTATACTACACAGCTTGGACATTCTTAAAATGTTAATTTACACTCCATTTTCATACTGGTACTATGATGAATGCATAGATTGAATTGGAGATATGCTACTGTCACATTTGTGGCGCAGCGGTCAAGCTGTTAGTCTCTCACCAAGGTAGACCGGGTTTGATTCCCGGTCAATACATGTGAGATTTTCGAATTGAAATGCCATGTCCTGTGGTTCGCATTCCACGTAAAAGGGAGGTACCGTGGATCATGATCGTGAGATTAACGGACACGCAAAACTACAAGCTTCCTTCCTTCCTTTTACATTAATAATTCAAAAAAACAAAGTGACACACAACGTCGTCAGTACTCTCAAATACTGTGAGCACATTCCTCAGTAACTATAACATTCATTATTCTCAAGGCTCTCATACAGTTCGTCGTAAACAATCAAAACATGGCTTCCTACAATCATAAAATGACCTAGTCTCACATATGATGAAAATACAGCTTTTATTCCACTCATATAACAACATTCTGTTATGCATTTACTATTTGACCACTCACCCAGAGCTTGAAAATAATGCCGCTTACTTAAATGTCATTTGTCGTCTTTGTCCTACCCCATGTGTTATTCAACCTTGAACGTGAAGCTTCATAAACTGCTCAATGACAAAGGAAAGTCGGTGAAACATTTGCCACTGTGCTCGTCAAACCAGTGCCTGCTAAATGCACTGCCTACTGTATTGCCATAACATTCTCGCGATACAGAGCACCCACTGCCTTGTTTCCAATACACACATTTTCAATTGTACGTCCAACGGGCAGTGCGTCTTCCCTTCCGTCCGATCCACTTCCGTTCGATCCACTTCCACCCGATTCACTTCCGTCCCATTTTTCTGGCAGTGCGTCTTCACTTCCGTCCGATCCACTTCCGTTCGATCCACTTCCGCCCGATTCACTTCCGTCCCCAATTTTCCAAATCACTCCCACAAAACTATCCAGCATCCGAACGGAAAGATGTTACACATCTAACACAGCCCTCGTAGTATTTTAGGGTAAAAATAACTTTATTTCGCGATATTTTGCAGCTTCGATTTCGAAAACAAGTGCATATTTGGTGTAAATAGGCCTATATCGTTGTGATATAAGGCCTGTACGTTTGCTGAAATATTTCGCGGATATCGTTAAAACGAAACATCTGGGACTCTAGACTTGATCGGTACGAATTCTCAAAGTGACCTTGGTAACAGTGGACCACCTCTGCCCTGTGTAATATTGCAGACCATTAACAAGTCACCTGAGTAATTGTGATTTACGATGCAGAGCGAGCCGACGGAAATACAGCACGTCTCGCCAACCCAATTAGGCGCAGTCCCTTCATTTCTCTCTCTCCCACGTATAACTACTTTTTCCTTTTTTACAAATCCAATTGTTTCAGAGAGAATAGAGTTTTATTTATTCACATGAAATGGGGCCCAAATCCCATTTCGTTACCTGGGCCATGCCATGAATGTTTCAATCCCAGATATATCACTCGTCTTGAATGAATGGCTGCCGATACAAATGAACTTTTCACTGCCCTGTTGGACACAGTATTTTTCTGCAGCGAACAGGCTTTATATGTCGTGGAAATGATCGTTGGTGCTGTGCGTGCAAATCCTAATAACTATCGATGCATTTCCTTGCGGTTAGTTACCTACCAGCTGTTTCATTTGAGTGTAAAATGCCTTTGCACCATAGCTTCTGAAGATTTATTTTTATGTGTAGGCAGGAGGGTGTAGTAGATCAATGACCCAAAACACACGCGGAAAATAGATAGCCTAGACTTAAATACTAAAAAATGCACAGTTCTCGTCCATCTTGTCTATGCCCTCTATGGTCAGTTATCTACTACACCTGGATACTCAAACATGCACAGTTCTCATCCACCTTGTCTAGTGTTGCACTGCGAGTATCTTATGTTATCTTTTACCTTAGTTTATCATTTCCCGTGACAATATTGAAAGGCGAAACCGATCGGATACAAATCTATACTAAAATAATAAAGCTGAAGAGTTTTTGTTTGTTTGTTTGTGTGTTTAAACGCGCTAATCACTGGAACTATCAGTCGAATTAGAAAAAATATTTTTGTATATGATAGCCAGATTCAAGAGGAATAGTTTGGGCTATGTAGCATTAGGCTACACCTCTCAGGTAACCATAAAGATTGATTATTGTTCAGTAAGTCGGAAGAACAAGCGCTCCCGAACAGCTTCAATAATACCTATTGTTGCCTGGCGATGCGGGCTGCATCACGTCGCCCCTACCAGTGTTCTGGTGCAGAATTGCGAGCTGCTTATGAATTGCAGTCACGGGGAGTAATTAGTGCCCCGTAAAACTGTTATCATCATGGCAAGAATATGCCTCTGTATAAGGGCGATAGTATTGGTGCATTATACTGAGTTTATCTGCTGCAATACGCGTTGGTGCTTTCCGATCCTTATCCTTGAGCGCTCCAGTTCTGTAGTAGTATTCATTAGCATCCATTTAAAAAAATTCACCGGGCGAAGCCGGGCACTACTGCTAGTTTTAAATATAAAGTGGAAGTACACACTGTATTAATTGTTTTATAATATTCAATTCAACCAATTACCGTACCTTCTGTCAATACTAAGATGAAGTTACTAATTCTTAAAAGTCACGTTCAGTTGGTCGCAAGAGCACCCAAGGTTTAATAACTGGAGTGAACGGCTTTGCCAGTCCCTCTCTGAGTGGCGCCATCTTGAGGGTCGCTAGGAAACAAGGTCTTCATGAAGTGGTCGGCAGAGCGGAAATGCTATCAATTCGAGTTGAAAGGACGGAGCTGATTGGGGGTGGAATTAAACCCGCTCTCCAATATTTGGCAACACTACAGGAGTTGATGCCAAGCCTGGAGAACAGTGAAATACATGAAGTGTTGAGAAATAGACCTATAATATACGTAATATGTTGGTGAATTCAGACGTAATAATTACCTGGTTTTTAAGTTTGCTTCAACTTTTTTTTTGTCTTGTGGCCTCCTGAGAGACCGAGTGCAGGTCTTTCTAGTCGACGCCCGTGGGCGACCTGCGTGCCGGGATGAGAGATGGAATGGATGAAGATGGATGAAACTGGGCAAGGATGTGATAGGAAGCGGCCGTGGCATGTCAGAAGGAAAATGGGGAAACCATGGAAGACCATTTCAAGGACGGCCGACGGTTGTGATCGAACCCACGCATCTACCGAGTCATCAGAAAGCTTGACCTCATGACCTAACGCTGCGCTTGAGCGAGCGTAGCCACCGCTGTCAGTACTTTGTGTGCTGAGAACCACATAACCATCTATATTTCGAATGGCAACTACTTTGAAATTTTCTGTTGTTTTATGGAGACTAACATCTAGGTTATCGGCCCCTAATAATAAATATTAATGAAATAAACCTGCTACTACTACTATTTTCAATTATTATTATTACCGTATTATTATTATTATTTAGATATCTAATCCCACACATGAGCCATGGCTGATGTCTTTGTGGGATCATGCTACTGATAAAATTGTACGTACACAACATATCAAAATAAATTTAGAAAAAACATCTACACACTATAAAACAATTTCCCCGATTCTTGGATGTAACGAGTAATCTCGAGAACCACTGGACGGTTTTCACCATTCTGTAAAGGATTTCTCGGGGAAAGTTTTTGTAGAAAAACCTGCCGTCCGTGCGCCTTTTAAGCTTACGCTGGGTAAACCGTTAAAAATATCTATATACTATGATTGTAAGAATTGTTCAGCAAGAAAAGTTCTACAAAAAAGCCCCGGAGAGCATATCTCTATCTTTAATACATCGCCCACTATAAGTGTTTTTACGTTTTCATTTCTTCCAACAATCTCCATTGAGTGGAAATTTAAATTACTAGCTTCGGAGAGAGTTTACGATCTAGCGAGCGAGCCTATCATCCCAGCTTTGGCCAGCATAAAGCTGTCGAGTCGTGTCGAGTTAAGACTTCAGAGAAGAGTATATGTGTTAGGAGTTTCGCTGTTCACCTCGGCTTTTCTGAATTGCGTCTGGGACCTGCCGTCTGTGTGCCTTTTAAGGTTATACTGGGTAAACCGTCATTTATTTATTTATTTATTTATTTATTTATTTATCGTATGGCATACATGAAAATTATTTATAGTTTGACATCAAGTTTAGAAACGTAATAAAGTGCATGTGGTGTCCCTAGGAAGAAGTCGCTGAATTCACCACTGTAAGATGTTTGTAGGCATTCTTGAACTAGGTGCCGAACAGTCTGTCTTTCAGCACCGCACTCGCAACATGATGAAGATTTTTTTCCTCCACTTGTACAGGAGATTCCCGCATACACCGTGATTGGTCCGGATGCTATTTAATTTTGACCAGGTCTTTCTAGGTTGGCACCTTCTCAGTTACGCATGGCATTACTGAACTCTCTGGAATGGCAAACGAATTCCAATCAGAAGACCATCTCTCAGTCAAGTTGAATTTGTTAGTTGCAAGATTCTCCACTGTGCAGATAGGTGGATGTCTTGAACGTAATCATTTCACATGTAGATCAGCAATGTCTCCATGGATAGGTAGTTGTTTGTTGGTCTGGATCTGTATATATTCTCTTATCAAAATGTTGCATCGCCGCAAATGAGATGGTGGAATGTGGCTGAGAATAGGAAGCCATTGTGGAGGAGTTGACATAATTGTTCCTGTTATCATGAGCATGGTGTTCTTAAATTGTACATCTAAACCGTCAAATATAGTGGGATTCGATCCAGTGATCCCGCGCTTACGAAGCAGTGCTCTTACCGCTGCACCACCCGATCATTGGCTTCTTGCTAGCGTACAACGCACATAGACGCCACACTGCAATTGCAATATATTAATTTCTCGGAAACAGCTGAGAAGCGCACCTTACTACTTGCACCTTGTATACGCCTGGTCATGCCCTACACGTGTACTAACGATGGTTCGAATCGGTGACCCAGCATCGTATCCTCCCGTTGTCAGCTGTTTATCCCATTCCTTGATGACTTTGGTTGGTAGGTTGGTTCCTCAATTTAGGGGCTGCGACAACGTGGTCATGTAGCCCCGTGTACTTTGGGTGTGTGTGTAGAATCTGTCTGATAACAGGTGTTAATTGTGATGACTGTATTGGTGTGTGTTATCTGTTTTCAATTCAAGTAAGGACTGCAGACATTGAATTTTTCAAGTAGTTCCTACTTTTGCCACCAAACACCACCGTCAACGACTACTAGTTCAGAACTTGATCACCAGATTCCACCGCAGTCTGCTCCTGGCGACGAACGTCGGTACCTAAGAGCGTTTGTCGAATGTTTAACCTATATATAATTTAGCTTCACACAGGTGTAATTAGTGGAAGGTTCTTTAACATGCCATAAATCTATCACATGGGACCGCCGGCTTTACTTCCCCTCTGAAGGAAGGCATACTGTGGGATTTTCAACGCCCTTAAAAAATCTGATGACTTCGGCCGGGTTTGAACCCGCTATCTTGGGCATAGAAGCTCAGCATGCTACCAACTACGCCACCGAGGCCGCCTTGATGACTTTGTCCATCACTCGGTTGAAGAGAAGCGGACTGAGCCCGTTAGCTTGGCGAACACCTGTATTGATCTGAAATGGTTCCGAGATTTCCCCCATGAATTTCACTTTTGATGTCGAGTCTGTCAGTGTCAGTTTGATCAATCGCAAGGTTTTTTTTTTTCCACGCGAATTGACCACTTAGGATCACGCAACAACTTTATTTCTTTTTCTTATTCTTTGCCTGGAGTTTCCTCTGTCTCCAATATTCCTTCATGCGTTCACTGGCATTTTTTCTTTGGTCTTCTGTCCAAGTTCGTCCACTTCTCTTAGGTCTTCCTTCATCTTGAAACCCTTCCAGATTGTTCACTTTGCTCTTAAATACATTTCTTTCTAGCATTTGAGATTCTGTGATGTTTAACTTTTCTAAATCTTTCCTAACTTCCTTAATCCATGTTGTGGTGGTCTTTTTCTTTCAGAGATAGTCGAATATTTGTTTAGTTAATCTATGGTCGTTCATTCTATAGAGATGTCCGAGGAATGTCAGCCTTCTCTTCCGCATAGACGCGGAGATTCTTTCCACGTTCTGGTAGACTTCTCCGTTGCTTCTCAGTCTCCATCCATCTTCAGTCTGAACTGCACCCATGATTTTTCTAAGAATTCTCCTTTCCATGACTTCTAGCTTTTCGAGGCTATAGTTCATCGAGAGGCATTCACTGGCAAAGAGGCACTCTGTTTTTACGACAGTGTTATAATGCCTTATTTTGGCATTCCAGGAGATGCACTTTTTGTTGTAGATATTTTTTGTTAATCCATACGCTCTTTCCATTTTTATAATTCGATCTCCAACAGCTGCTTTTTCTAACCCATTCTCCTGTATAGTCTCTCCTAGGTACTTGAACTTTTTTACCCTTTCAATCCGTCCTATCTCCGTGTCAAGGAACTTTGGTCCATGTTTGTCATTTGTCATAAATTTTGTCTTTTCAACTGATATCCTTAGTCCTGTTTGGCTAGCGATCTTTTCCAAGAGGTTGATTTGTATGACTGCTTCTTCCGTGGTTTCCGATAGTACTGCAAAATCATCTGCAAACGCCAGGCAGTTGACTTTAATTCCTACCGACTTCCTCCCGAGGCAGATTGGGTTTATTCCTCGACTCTCCAATTCCGAGTTCCAAATTCTCACAACCTTCTCTAGGACACAGTTGAAAAGGATTGGTGATAGGCCATCCCCTTGCCTGACTCCTGTCTTAATTTCGAACGGCCGAGAAAGCTCTCCCATGAACTTCACCCTGGAAGTTGTGTTTGTTTATTATTATTATTATTATTATTATTATTATTATTATTATTATGCCATGAGTGGCATAAGGTTGTCGTGTGTGTCGTGCGTGTGAATTGCTGTTGGATTTGTGTGTAGCCTTTTGGCATCAAAACAGGTTGGTGTTTGTCCCAGTTCATGGTACGTATATTGTGTTTCATGAGTTTTATTCTCTTCTGGGATGTTATTGAGTGTTGACTGGTCGTGTGTCGTCAATTTTAGGTTAAGGTTTTGCCATAGACTATTGAAGTCATAGAACTTGCAGTGACGACATTCATACTTCGTGCGCTAGTGAAATCCAAGGCCGTCTGGGTTGAGAGTAATTCTGTGGTAACCTTCGCCGTTAGGGGGTAGATAGTAGGTCTGGACTACTTGGGACAGCGGCCATTAGAGACCCGTTACATTGAGTACGTAGCTACCATCTTATTATACTATAGATTTTCGACGGTATTTGTGTTTTGCTGTCGGCATCAGCTTATTTTTGGGAAATCTGCCATCATGGATTCTATTAGTAGCTCGAAGGATACAAGTGCAGACGCTACTCCAATCGATAAGGCTTTGACAAGATGCATTGATGTCATCAGAAAGATGAAGCTTGCTACAGGAAGACAGAAGAATATATCTAATGACGTGAAAAATGGAATAGCGGAGATAGAGGAAGCCATCGATATCATTATATCGTGCAGGGACAATTGGCTTGAGAAGCAAGGGGATCTGCCTGCAGTGGAAGAGCATACCTTAGGCCATGAGAAGGTGATAGTGGCATTGGATAGCCCCCCTGATAACCCCATTCAATCGCCTCCAGTAGATTCCGATAAGCAGAAGGAAAATTTGTCAGAATGGACGACGGTCCGACGGAGGAGGTCCTCCGGTATCGCTGTGTCGTGGTCAGAAAGCGCTTCTCTGTCGTCACAAAGGGCGGAACCACCAGTTCGGGAGAGCAAGACTCGGAAATCCCATAATCGACCACGACCCAAGGCTGTTCTGATCCAACCAGCAGCTGGGAAGACTTATGCAGAAATTGTGAAGAATTTGAGGGAGAAGGTGAAGCCAGAGGCCTGCCATCCGGAAATTCGATCTATCCGTCAAACTAGATCCGGGGACGTTTTACTGGAGTTTGATACGAAGGCTGACAAGGACCGTCGAGAAATGATCAGCAGCACTTTGAGGGAAGCTGTTGGTCATGCAGGATTGGTGAGGACATTGACTCCTAGAACTGTCTTGGAGATACGAGACATGGATATTGTAACTACTGTAAGTGATGTCGAATTGGCTCTGAAACGAGACATAGAGAGTTTTATATATGTGCTGAAAGTATCCGTCACTAAACCCAACAGTAGAGGGCAGAAAATGGCAATTGTGGAAATGGATAATCAGAATGCTGAGAAATTATTGGAGACTGGCCATATTAAGGTCGGTTTCATATACTGTAGGGTGAGGAGAAGAGCGATGGTAACACGCTGCTTTCGGTGTCTGGGTTATGGCCATATAAGGAGGAATTGCAATGGCCCGGATAGAAGCGGCCTTTGCTACAGATGTGGTCAACTGGGTCATAAAGCCGCAGGATGTACGTCAGACATGAAATGCGTGCTGTGCTCTGACTGTAATCGGGAGGGCTTAAACATAAGTCACATCCCTGGAACAGGTTCTTGTACTGTGTTTCGAGAGGCACTCGCGAAGATTAAAGAAAAAACACAATGACGAATGTCCTACAAGGGAACCTGAAACGAAGCATAATCGCTAATGATCTTTTGATACAGCTAAAATTTGAAAGGAAAACAGATATTCTCCTGATCACTGAGCAATATCGAAACTGAGGTTGGTCCAATAACGCCGGACAATATAGTCAGCTGGGATACAGTCGCTTTCTTTGTTGAGGTGGTCCTTCGTCAGAAGAAGTCGGATGGGGACTTGCTCTATTTAGTTGATTAAGTCTGCGATCCGCGGACTATGAATGGAGAAGTAAGATGGTGCTTGTGAAGCAAAGAAAATGGCTCCATCCTGAAGTAATACGAAAGTGGTCCCGGGATGGGTTTTGTCAAGAGGGCAGGGTGTGGTTTTTTAGTGGGTAAGAATCCCACACTCTTGAGGAGTGCGGACCCTTCTCAAGGTCTTATGCAAGATATTTCCACTTCCCTCGTAAAAAATAAAATAAAAAAAAGTATTATTATCTTTAATTTCTCATAATTAGCTTATGGTACAAATCAGTTTACAATATACGGATTTGGAATCAAATATCCTGTAAACTTATTACTGGGATAAAAATAACCTGATAATATGGCACGTATCCAACAGCACTGCCTTCTGTATTCTGGCTATCAGGTGTTTCATTTGCAGTTCTTCCAAAGCCATTGCCAACGTCTTTGGAACAACTCCCGTGGAAGAGATCACCACTGGCAAAATTCTCGCGCATTTTAGGCCCCATAGTTTTCGTACTCCTTCCGCCAACGGTGCGTACTTGTTGATCTTTTTAGCTTGGGTAGTTTGCATATTTTGGCTAAGTGGGACAGCAACGTCTATCAAGTGGGCCTTTTCGTTTCTTTTATTGAGATAGACAATATCAGGTCGATTGGCGAAGATTATCTGGTCGGTTAAAATAGGTCTATCCCAATACATCTTATAATCCTCATTTTCAAGCACTTTGGCAGGCTGGTAATTGTAGTACACCATGCTCGTATCCAGAAGTCCAGATTTTATAGCTAGCTCTTGATGTAAGTTCTTAGCAACATCATTGTGCCTCTTGGTATATATACTCTATACCAGCCAGCGTAGAGCAGCCACCGATGATATTGTTACGGCTGTGAGTTTGTGTCATCGCTCGCCGCATGAGTCACAACTGCCCCAGGGCTGGGCTGTGCCCTGCCTCCTGTATTGCGTGCGCCTTATGCAACAGGGCTACTAGGACAAAGGGACAGTCCAGAATATTCGTGACTGGACCAGCGATGGAAACCTCGAGAAGCCGTGAACCCTGGATGGATCTAGAAGCATTTATTGAGTCACCGGCCTGCTATATAAGTGCGACCTGTCAAGCAGTGGTTGTTGTTGTGTTTACGAGCTAGTGTGAGCGATTATCCTGAGCGACAGAAGTGTGGTGACTTGCGAAACCCCTAGTGGAGCGGGGAAGTGAGAAACATACAGGGGACTGCCTGTGTTTTGAGCGAGTGTGCTTACTTAGTGCGAAGAGAGGTCATTGTGGTGAGTTGCAAAACAGTGAATGACAGACCTAGTGCAGCTATTTCCATCCAGCGTACGGGGCCACCTCATTACGAGGGATTAACTGTGGTCTGTTGACAAGTGAAAGGGGAAGTATTCTCGACTTGAGGAAACTGGAGTAAGGTAATAATTGTTTGCATTTGCTGATGAGTGGCTGTATCTTTCTGGCCGCAATAAAGTTAATTATTTAAAGGAACAACCTGTGTTTGTGCTCTTCAACCCACCGTAATCCAGTTAACAAAAAGTGCCACTAGGGGGGTGGCACGTAACAATATGATCGATGGTTATTATTTATTTTATTTTACACGTTACAGGCCTATTAGACCACGCGAAGCAATCATGACTTTTTGTTCTTCCTGTCTTTCCAGTACTCTTTCATTCGTGCACTAAAGGCCCTCTTCCTTTCTTCGGTCCACTTTGGTCTTTGGGCTGTAGGTGCAGCTCTCTCTGACAACACTTCCCACTTGTATACTTTGTGTCTAAATACGCTTTTGTCTATGACGTCTTCTGGGTCGACCTGTGCTTTTACTAGATCAATTTTGACTTGCATCATCCAGGGCGTAGTAATCTTGAGCCGCTGTATGTATCTAAGAATTTTGTTGGTGAGTCTGTTTGTGGAAGTCTGCTGATGTGGCCGTAAAATTTTAGTCGCCTCTTTCTGATGTCTGCTGCGAGGTTGGACAATTTCTCTGTGGTGTCTCTGGAGTGAAGCCTGTATCCTTCATCTGTGTGCTTTGGTCCAATTATTTTCCTTATTATTTTTCTTTCCTCTGTGAGGATTTTTTCCAAGTCGCCCTTAGTGTGAAACGTCAACGTCTCACTAGCATAAAGCATTATTATTATTATTATTATTATTGACCAGAATAAAATCAACATCGGAAGGTCTTTTATTGAACTTGAACCACATGATCACTTAACTTCATACTAATAACCTTCCGGATCGTTGCCGGATATTGAAGCAATCGTATCTATGGAGCATAGCCTTCTGTTGCATAAACGTATTTGGAGTAATGAGGTAATGCGTGTTAGTTCCATCAAGTTAATTAATATTTCAGCTGCAAGAGCGCAGGGAGGAAGTACTTTAAAAGGTAATTAGGCTTAGTTTCAATCTACTAGGCCGTGGTTCTCTAACACGTTTAAATTAAAGAGATAACTTGGTTCAGTTCCCTGCCTGTTCAATATTTACTGAATGAAACCTCTCCTCAATTAAAAAATGTGTCTGTTATTTCAAAGCCAATTGCATTTTGTAAGTATTTTGAACCTAAACTACATTTTGTGCTTATTTTTCAATCTATTCCTTTTGCGAGTATTTTCGTTCTAAATTCCCTTTTGTCAGTAATACCGCTCTCCATCTTGTGAGTTGTTTCAATCTGAGTTCCTTTTTGTAAGTATTTTCCATCTCACTTGATTTTCATTCTGGTTTCCATTTCATTGTCATTTTCGCTATCACCCAGACCATCGGGGGCCGATAACCTAGATGTTAGGCCCCGTAAGGGGGCACATACAGCTCAAGGAGCCACAAAAATAACGATTTTAATATTATAACTGTGCCTGCCACAAATCTTGTTCAACAATGATATACATTTCCAAGGAAACACACACACCTTGCTATTAGAAGTAAAGTTAAACATTTTCAAAATTCAAATGATAATTATTTTTATCATTTTTTTTCCAAAATTGGTTCTTGTTTTGTGCTGACCTTCATCGTTTCCCTGATATCTCCCGTGTTTATAGGGATTTTTGGAGTTTTCTTTTTTTAATGTGGGTGTGTTAAACCTTCTGCTACAAAACGAATCTCACTCAAAACCGTTGTGACTTTAATTAGTCTTTCTATGAAACTTGAACAATTTTTTTTAAAGTTTGCTCGTTTTTTTTTAGCTGACCGTGCTCCGCCAGCGCGCTGGCAACACTGCCCAGCTGATCGGAGAACTGTCAAGTTGGAAGGTATAACCGGCAGAGTATACAAGCATTTGTTAAAATCACGCAAGCATACTACCATTAGAATCTTGATCTATAATTCGCATGTTGGCAAGACTGATAGTACAAGTGTTTGAAGAAAATATGCACAAATCATGGAGATGGTGGAATGCCTCCCTTTCACTGGCTAAGGGATAATGATGGACTTGGTTCTTCTAGTACTGTACCTCCTAGATGCCGTGAGCACCTACTTGAGTTCCATCCTTCTTCTACTCATAGTAGCCCAGGCATTGTAGTCTAAAAATCGTCAAAACCTAGAAAAAATCATGTAAAGCTAATTTTCTGAGAATTTGATAATTTGACCCTGGGGAAATGTATGTCTACCCCTTATTATTCCCGTTTTTCCAACGGGGTCGGGGATGAGATGCGATGGAAGTCTTTGTGGCGATGGTTTCTACGGCCGGATGCCCTTCCTGACGCCAACCTCATGAGAGGAGTTAATGAGAGATGAAATGAATGATGGTAAATGAAACAGGGCAAGGATGTGGAAGGAAGCGGCCGTGGCCTGTCAGAAGGTACCGTCCCAGAATTTGCCTGGTGTTGAAAATGGGAAACCACGGAAAACCATTTCAAGGACGGCCGACGGTGGGGCTCGAACCCACGCGTCTACCGAGTCAGAAGAGAGCTTGGTCCCATGACCTAATGCTGCGCTTTAGCCAGCATAGCCACTACTGTCGGTAAAAATGGAAATAATGACGCTTAATTAATTAATTAATTAATAATGGGAAAATATGCGAGATTCATTTTGTAGCAGAAGGTTTAACACCCACATTAAAAAAAGAAAACTCCAAAAATCCCTATAAACATGGGAGATATCAGGGAAACGGTGAAGGTCAGCACAAAACAAGAACCAATTTTGAAAAAATGGATAAAAATAATTATCATTTGAATGTTGAAAATTTTTAACTTTGCTTCTAATAGCAAGGTGTGTGTTTTTCCTTGGAGATGTATATCATTGTTGTACAAGATTTGTGGCAGGCACAGTTATGATATTAAAATAGTTATTGTTGTGGCTCCTTGAGCTGTATGTGCCCCCTTAAAACGACAATTATCATCATCATCATCATCAATCTAAATTGCTTTCGTGAGTATTGTCCATCTAAATTACCTTTTGTAAGTATTTCCACTCTACATTGAATGCGTCTTTCGAATCTAAGTTCCATTTCTGTACGTATTTTCTATCTACCTTGGTATTCGTTACGGTTCCCATTTCATTGTCAATTTCGCTATCACCCAGACCGTTAGGGGCCGATAATCTAGATGTTAGGCCCCTTAAAACAACAATTATTATCATCATCCTCCAAACTTACTTTCGGTGGCATAACTGACAGTTCTGGATCACTCAAGACGCAAAACATAAATGGCTGTTGCAATGCAAGCCAAGATGCAACCAAAACTCGGTCAACGACTATGAACACGGCTACACAAGAAACGACATGTATATTGATCGATGATCGATAATCTTATTCCTGTCCTATAGCGTCTGCCACCTATCAAGTTCTTTACGAACCATTTCAATTGATACCATCTTGCGACAACATTCCAAACCTTGTTGGTTTTTCCAGATATGACAAGGCAGAAAACAGTTATGTTTTGGAACTTAGTCAATAAATATTATGGAAAAACAATCTAAAATTTTCAAATTCAGTTATTATTATTATTATTATTATTATTATTATTACTTTCAGTTCGTTTGGGCCATGTATGGACCACGATGCTTGTGTTTTAGCTGTAGGTTATGTTTCTTGCTGTCATCGCCGTTGTTTGCCACGATTGGTGTTCTGAGTGGTGTGTTTGGCAGCTGCTTTCTTGTAGGTAGGTGCCTTGAGCTTTTCTGATGGCCCAGTAGTCCTTCATTTCCTGAAGTCAATCTTGCCCTCCTCAGACCATTTCCTGGTCTCGTCCTTTGGTCTGTGGCTAGCTGCTGTGAAGGACGTTACGAAGGGTTTAGTTTTGACAGTTATATGATAGTTACTCCGGTCATCTTCTCTACTTGCTTCATCCACAAGAATCCAGAGTGGCTTTGCCCTTGTTCGCAACCTTGAAGATCCTATGGGATAACCTAGAGTCCATTCTGGACATGTGTCCGTAGAAAGTCAGTCGTCTTCCTCTGATAGCATCTATGAGATTTTCTTGACGCTGGTCGAGCTCACGATTTGGTTCTGGTAGAATCCTTGGTCTTACTATTCTTCTCAGGAACTTTCTTTCTTGTACCTCAAGGACTCTTAATGGGGTCTTCTTAGTTAGATATGGGCAATCTGCTGCATAGAGAACTGAAGTTCTGACTACTGCATTGTAGTGTCTCAGTTTGATATTAGTTAATTAATTTATTAATTACCGAAAAATTCCGTTTTTTTTCTCGCGAATGACGACAAAAAAAAAGGATGCTAAATTCGCGAGTCATACATTTTTTAGGATTTTTCGCGAGTGCTCCGCGAGTTGAAACGTGTAATTACAGTATATGATATTTTGTATGTAAAACATGTTCTAAACCAATGTTTATTTGTTTTAATTTTTATTTTCGTGATTTCGGGAGTCGCGAATTTTGACTGTCTCTAAGTCAGACAATTTCTGTGTACTTTGGCAAGGGTTCCACACTCGTAACTCATTAACCTCGAGTTTCAATTTAACCGTTACAGATAACTAAGCACTTCACACTAAGAACCTCATTCAAGTGCTATAATTGGAAAATATAATAACTGTTATGAGACCAGTGATGATATTAACCTGCGTCTATCGCGGTTCCTGTTTGCCATCTCTTGGTGAATACAGTACATTTGCATTTGTCAGTTGGCACAGGCTAGAGTAAAAGGTGGCTTTTCACCGATGTCTCAGTCTCACTCATGGCTGTGATTATATGGAAGCTACTGAGGTATGGGTGGTGCTTAGTAATGGCATTCAGGGCACAGTCAGTGCCTGTGAATGCTGTGAAAGGTTCTACTCATAGGGTTAGGACTACTGTTCTGACTCAGTGAGGAAAGCAATGGCAAACTACCTCACTCCTCTTCTTGCCTAGAACGCCTCAATATAGCACTGCCTTGGGTTTTTGTGGGTATCTACTCACATAACGTAACGGCGGTGCTTTTGAGGATCCAACCAGCCTTCGGGCTGACTACCTAACAGACTATCGCGGTTAACAGCAAACAATCAGCTCTGTCATGTCAAACATTATTAATTCATTAGATACAGTTTACAAACTAACTTGATTATCTTCATTATACGGTACCTACTTCTTTAAATAAAGATAAGAGACAAGCATAAACATTATTATAACCTGGTTCTGAGTTCTCAAATATACAGTGCTCCTTGGTTGAGGATCTACAGTATGTTCATCAGTTGTGCATTTTATTGATTAATGCTAATCAAGATCCTAGAGATGTGAACCTTAGGTGCAGGTTAGTGATATGTACCCTTACAGTAGAGCGTCCATAATCCGAACGTCATAAATCCGAAACGTCAAAAATCCGAATGCCCGCTTTAAACAAAATGTGAACTGTATTTTGCACGGCGCTGTGGGAGAACAATGATCTTGGGAGTGTTTGTTTTGTATCATCCACTCCCCGTCCATGTCAAAAAATATGGGCATAGAAATGACCCCAGATTATGATTCCGTGCCATTTCGTCCAAGTGCCATTTCGACAAGCAACACATTTCCTTGAAGAAAAAAACGTGCCATTTTGTCCATTTCGGGTTTACAAATTATTTCACAAGTTAATAAGTTCCATCTCGTCCAGACGAAATGTTGACAAGGGTTGAGGCAGTGCAGTTAATAGTGAGTATATTATCTTATATTTAATTCCGTTAGGAACTTTTTGTCCAGTGAATTATTTTCTTATTATCAGTCCGATTTTGATGATTGAGGTGTCAAATTAAAGGGAACATTCCCTAGATGTTTCGAATGGACATGATGTCCCTAAATTCCCTCAGGGCTCCCTCCCCAAAGCCCTTCAAAGTCCCCATGTAATTTTAATGAATAAACAAATATTCCTGCTTTAAGACAAGTTGTTTACAAAACAAAAGTTGGGTGCGTTTCAGATGTTTAAAAAGATGTTTTAGTAATGAAACTTTGGATATATTTTAATTATCACCTGATTTGTGAAAACATTTGATCTTATTCTCACTATGTTGTTTACATTATAAGCATTTCATTGGAAAATATAGTAGACCGTTGGCAAACGAGGGGAGCGAGTGACGTCCATTATTACAAACATCAACAAAATTACTTATTTCTAACAAGAAACGCAATGAAATAAATCAGTTATTGTAGACCTCTCAAACTGTCAATCTTAGGTATTTGGACGAAATAGCACTAGTGGGCCGGTAAAGAGTTAAACCACCTGCCTCTATTCGCGGAATTTGGACGAAATGGCACGACACGCCAGATTATAGCTTTCCTGGAGTGTTTGTTTTAAACCATCCACTCCCCTTCTCCCCCAGCGGGCCAGTATATTTTTAACCCTGTCAGTTCAGTTGCTTCACTTGTTCAGTAGTTTTAGTTGCATGTTGTGATTCGGAGCGGATACATAATTTGTATTTTAATTACAGTACTGTGTGTGTGCCTTGTGCAGTGACGTATTATGGCGTCAACAGGGACACTGAAGGGAAAACATAAATTTCTAACTATAGAACCCAAAATTGAAATATTAAATCTACTTGAAAGAGGGGAAAGTGGCTCGTCTTTGTATTGATTGTGTCTTAACATTTTTAGTGTAGGTTTTTCTAGGTTATGTTCGAAAATACGAACAAATCGGAAATCCGACTCCCTCTCCCAATTAGTTCCCTGTCCTGAGGTAATCGTTTCATCTCTACATAGCTACCACACCTTACATCCGTGGCAATCTGTTTTCGTACCTTAGTCTACCCCTAAAATTCTTGTCCATCATTCCATAACTAAGTTTGATATTCCTGGATGTCTTACGGTGTCTTACCAACCTATCCTTTCTCTTTCTCTTCATTAGCAGTCGCCATAAACATCTCTCCTCTCCCACTATTGATACTGATTCAATTTTGAAGACTTTGCCTTAAGGCGAGAAAAGTATGATTATGGCAATTAAAACTTATTTAAAAAAATATTTGCTGGAGAGAGAGAGAGAGGAAGGGAGGTTGGGATAGCTGGAGATAGAAAGAGAGAGAGAGAGGGGGGAGGGAGGGATAGCTGGAGATAGAGAGAGAGAGAGAGAGAGAGGGAGGGATAGTTGTTCATAAGCAGTATTTTATGATACAGTATTTGTTATTCTATTAGTCAATTTTTCATTTAAAGTAAATACAAAACATAACTATTTATATTAATTTGTAATAAACAATAAAATGATTATATCCCATTAATTTAAAGACCAATAAGTTTTTAAGAGAGGGACGCCAAACCCTGATCTTGCATGTTCTAAAATAAATATTTTGAACCGGCCCTGCTGTATTTCCCAAGTTGTGGGTCCAATTGTGACTCTGCTCTGTTTAAAAGGACTTAAACAATGTGTATGTTACATCCTACAAACAACGATATTCCTCTATAATTATTATTATATATATAATTCCTTGGGAAGAAGATAAGATGAAAGCAATGGTGTTTGCAGATGATCTCATGGTCTGGGGAAACAAGGAGGAGGAAATTCAGGAGCAACTGAAGGCTTGGGAAGAAACAGTGGGAGAGTACGGATGGAAGTTCAACATCAGTAAATGTGAGATCCTGTTAACGACCAGGAAAAAGGACAGACCAATGAGTGGGATAACTCTTGGAGGTGGACAGCTGAAGAAGGTGGAAAGTCTCAAGTACTTGGGAAGTATAGTGGAGGAAAATGGGAGAAATGACAAAGAGATTACGGAACGTGGCAGACAGGCAGAAGCATTAGGAGCTTAGTGTGGAATAAAGATGTCCCACAAAAAAGCAAGGAAGTGTTATACAGAAGCTACTATATCCCGATACTGACCTATGCTTCAGAAACGTGGACAATGAAGAAAAGAGACATAAGCAGAATACAGGCAGGTGAAATGAAGTTCCTGCGAAGTAGGATCGGAGTAACAAGAAGAGACAGGGTGAGGAATGAAAAGGTCAGGGAAATGGTGAAAGAGGAGCCCTTGCAAGGTAGGATTGAGACATCAAGACTGAGGTGGTATGGAAACTTAAAGAAAATGGATGAGAAGAAGATTCCCAAGAGGATACATGAGATGCAGATGCAGAAGAAACGACCAAGGAGAAGACCAAGAGATAGATGGCTGAAAGGAGTGGAGGAATGTGTCAAGAAGAGAGGCGAGGACTGGACCAGAGTGACAGCGGAGAGGTGGTGGGAAGAAAGGACTAAGTGGCGAGGCTTATGTTCCAAACAGACCCAGCCTGGGGCTGGAAACTGTACAAGATGATGATGATGATATAATTCCTTGAGACCATCCAGGACGACGTTAAGTCTTGCTACACTTGAGTCGTCCAGTTGCAAATCTCTTTTAATCCACTTGTGAAGAAGGATCATGTCGTACAATTATCTATTTAATTATTTTATTTTAACTTACTTAATTTTATTTTATTTGGTTTTGTGTGATTTATTTTGTTTTTATTTTATTTTTGTTTATTTTGTTTGTTTTGTTTTATTTTGATTTTGTTTTGTTTATTTTGTTTTGTTTTATTTTTATTTTCCAGAAAACAAACACAAAACCAAAAACAAAAAAACACGAATCAAAAAGCAAAATTCAAAAGCAAAAGCAGGAAACAAAACAGAAAGAACCACAAAGCAAAATTCAAAAACAGCAAAAGCAGATAACAAACACAAAACCAAAACAAAAAAGACGAAGCAAAAAGCAAAATTCAAAAACAAAAACGAAAGAAGAAAACAAAACAAAACAAGAAACAAAAAGCAAAAGCTGAAAACAAACACTAAACCAAGAAAGAATAGCAGAAAATAAACTTCAAAAGCACAAAGCAAACACAAAACCAAAAACACAAAGCAAAATGTAGAAAACAACAAACACAAATGATACGTGAGGCAAAGTCCAGAGAAACGTTTCTCATGAAATGATTTTTATTCACAAGTGGATTAAACGAGTTTTGTAACTTGACGACTCACTTGGCAATTTGTTTCGCTTTCCTCTGAGCCCAGAATTCCCTCATTCTCTGTGAGTGGGCCATCTTGCGCTCCGCTGCACAGTGGGCCAAAATCGAAATCTAGGGGGACAAAATTATTTTTACGTTTTAATCGTGAATTTAGAATGAAAGCAACGTAGATAATTTGTTTACTTCATAATAAACATCAGTTAAGACCATTTTTAGGCTACGTCTACAAATTCAAGAAATTGTCTATGACTAGGAGTTGGATAGAGCATTCAGTTATCTCTTCAGAACAATTTTCTACCCCTAATTTACTTTTAACAAAGTCACAAAGTTCCACTTTTGACATAATCGTCGAACCCAGTGCCTCAAACAGTTGTAAACGTGTGAGAACTGGTTGCGCGGCATCTTCTAAACCGTAAAATAACTAAGTAAGTTGCAAAAAGATGCAAAAAATCTTATAACAGGCGTTAACTAGAAGACTTTATCTACATTTTAACATTAAGTTGTAAGTGACGCAGTGTGACGCGACATACTAAAAATCTAAGTGAAAATATAATTTTAAAAATAATAGTTAATTATTGAAAATGAAAATCCACAACCTGCTTCCAGTCTCCGACCGGGTCAGGAATGGAATGAATGAAGCCCCTATCTAGCGGCGAGGATATGAACTGTGCCGGCTGCCGAGGCCTGACGCACTCCTCTGGGGCAATGATTATATGAATGACAGATGAAATGAAATGATAGTGGAGAGTGTTGCTGGAATGAAATTTTGACAGGGAAAACCGGAGTACCCGGAGAAAAACCTGTCTGCCTCCGTTCTGTCCAGCACAGATCTCACATGGAGTGACCGGGATTTGAACCACGGACTCAGCGGTGAGAGGCCGGCATGCTGCCGCCTAAGCCACGGAGGCTTGAATAGTTAATTATTATATAATGCAAATATAACTAAAATTACGTAACAATTACGCCCATTAATAACTGAAACACGTTACAAAGATCATACCTTCAGCTGCATGTTCCATCTTAAAGCATCACACTAACCACAAAGACTACCAAACCACAGCCACTTACATTCACCCTCCAATTCAGACTGCTCGAACAGTGGTGACAGATTTGCACTAAGATGCGTTTATATCCCAGAATAGTGAGCGGCAATTATATGAGAATGCTGTAGAAGTAAAAAAAAAAAGATTTTTAATTATGAAAATAAATAATTTTTTCCTCCTAGATTTCGATTTTGACCCACTGTGTGCTGTCCAGGTGGTACCTTGTCTTCTTTTCGGGTTCGGTGTCTCATCTCGGGTTAGCGCATTAGTCAGTATCTTTCTGCGGAAGAGATCTCTATTGAAGGCGTCGTCGGGTTTTAGATGCAGCATTTTGAGGTCGTCTCTAGTACCGTATTCATAAACCAAGGCATTGTGGTTTTGGGTTTGGAATCAATTAAAATGAAAAATCTGTTAAGTCAGCCTGTTTCCGTCCATTCGTTTGAAATGACCGTAATACCGTGCCCGCCTCTTACGGATCGTTTCTGTAATTTTCTCTATTTCACTGTAGACTTCTTTGTTGGATTTCTTATAATGGATGGCATTCTTTTAATTTGATCCCATTATACCTCTAACGATTTTGCGCTCTCTTTTCTCCAGTTCTTCGAGGAGTCCCTTATTAGCAATTAGGGATAGGGTTTCGGCTGCATACATAACCACTGGCTTCTTCAGAACAGTGTTATAATGACGTAGTTTATTAATGCCCGTTGCTCACTGTAAAATGTTTCTTAAAATTTATTTTACAACTAATTTTATAAAAATTTGATGAAAGCAAGCTGTGATGTTCACGGTAAAATCCCTATATATATTATAATTGTGAAAATCTGTGTGTCCGTGTGTGTGTGTGTGTGTGTGTGAGTGTGTGTGTTAGTTTGTTACCTCTTGACACTAAAACGGCTGGACGGATTTGGATGAAATTTGAAATGGAAACAGCTTATACCTTGGGATAACATATAGGCTGCCTTTCGTCCGGAAATAAAAAATTGTTCCCGTGGAATGGGCAACATAACTGAAAAGTCACCAAAAATACTCAACCAGGACAAAATATCGAAGTTGTCGCATAAAGACCGGACAAAGCTCATTTTACTCCCCTCGATGCAAGAAACAATACTCGGTAGGTCGCTACGGGACACCGAAAACTACATTTTAAGGCTCTAAAACAAACAGTTTCAAAGATATTCGCAGAAAACTATCTTCGCTCTGATTGATGAACTAATCGCCAGTCCGTTTCCATGGCAACACTACCTCAAGGTATGACATCCGATTTTCTATATATCCCTCTAGGAGGCAATGCCAATTCATTTATTATCTTTTTCAAGATATATATAAACACAATAAGAACAGTGTAGCGCGCCTGCCTCCCGTCCGGAGGCCCCGGGTTCGATTCCCGGCTCCGTCAGAGATTTTAGACACTGACGTGAGGGCTGCAACGGGCTGAACTCAGATTCGTGAGGAAAATTGAGTAGCTGTGAGGCAGCGCGCCGGTCACGAAGAACAAGATTAAAGGCTGAGGGGACACTATGCACTGACCACGCATCACCACAATATCTACAGGCCAAATGGCTGGGAAGCGGTCGCATGATAGGCCTAGGCCCTTCATGGGCTGTAGTGCCAGGGGTAAAAAATATTAGGGGAAGCGCCTTCTAATACCACCTTTAATTTTTAAACACTACAGTAGCGGCTATTAAATAAAGGTAGCGATATAGCTACGTTCAACTTCATAAACACTGGGCTCACAAATCCCGTATAGTTAAGTACAAATATCGGTCTGGTCATAATTTCGATAGCAACGAAGCTCTGAGGCGGCTGGCTATTGCCGTTTCCTTAACACTTAAGGCATCCCGCCGTCATATACCTCAATGTGCACTTACCAAATTGTGAACCAGTCTATTTTACTGAAAAGAATTTCTACTAGCGAGTATCCACTCCGGCAAAAACCACACTCACTACATTTTCCAAAATTTACACAAGACATGATTTTTAAAGCACTCTTCTGTATGTTGAGGTACAGAGACATACCACATGGAAAGATACAATAAAATGTTGGCAAATCTGAGTTCAAGGAACTGCTGTCCAGAATAGACTTTCGGTACTGGTTATGCGGCCAATGTTCGTAACATGGAATGTTTTCCTTTGACAATGCATCTGCACCATGTGCGAGGGCAACGCATTTCAAAGATCTCTAAAAGCACAATAATCAGGAAATTGGAGAACAATGTAAAGTCGGAGTGAAGATTCAAGGAGAAATAATTTCATCTCTGAGATTTGCTGATGACATCGTCATCTTGGCCAATACGCCAGAAGATTTGAACGAGTTTTTGAATGGTATGGACTCCGTTTTGACGAATGAATTCATGATGAAAATCAATAAATGTAAAACAAAATTATTGGAATGCAGCCGAAATAAATCAGAAACCTCTATGGACATCAAATTGGCAGGTGAAACGCTACGGGAAGTAGGAAACTTCTGTTACCGGTACTTAGGAAGCAAAATAACCAGTAATGGACGAAGCAAAGAGGATATAAAAAGCAGGTTGGCTCAGGCAAGGAAAGCATTTCTACACAAAAAGGAATCTCTTGACATCGAATATACATTTAGGTATTAGGATGTCATTTTTGAAAGCTTTTGAGTCACTATAAGGAAGTGAAACTTGGAATAATGGTGCTGCAGAAAAGAGGAGAATTCAAGCGTTTCAAATGTAGTGTTACGGGAGAATGATGAAGATCAGACGGTTAGATAGGGTATCAAATGAAGAGCTATTAAGACGAGTGGGAGAGGAGAGATGTTTCTGGCGACTGCTAATGAAGAGAAGAGATAGGTTGGTACGACACATATTAAGATACCCAGGAATAGCAAGCTTAGTTATGGATGGGAGGGTCAAGGACAAGAACTGTAGGGGTAGACCAGGGTTATACAGATTGCCTCGGATGTAGGGTGTGGTAGCTATGTAGTGATGAAACGATTAGCTCAGGAGAGCGAGGCATGGAGGGCTGCATCAAACCAGTCAAAAAACTAAAGACTCAAACAACAACAACAATGGGGAATTTTAATTACTTAGAGAGGCATGTGAGGCAAAAGGGTTGTTGGAGAATTTCAATCCCTGGGATGTAACACTGGAAGTGACTGCATAATGTACATCAGCGACCAAGGTGAGAGATATTTTACTATAGGTCTATTAATAGCGACATGTTGACGTTCAAATCATCAATAAGTGTGGCAAAATTATACCCAGAATACCTTAAGGAAAAATACTTCTAATTCCCCATATTCAGATAGATTTGCCATTCCAGGTGTACGTTTAGACAAAACCATTTTTTCCCATGGACAACTGTATGTGGCGTGCTGGCGAGTATCCGGCCAACAAAATCGTTATGTCTCAGCAGAAGATGGCAAAACCAAAACTAAAATTTTCAAATGTGTTCACAACTCTATAAAATTCCCACTTTGCTGCTCATATCTATATACTGTATGTATCAGAATTCTCAGAATTTGAATCTACCCACCTGTAGCCGCGATTGCTGTAATAGAATAAACCAATTATCAGCAATAATGCATCGTCCCCATTGTCCTGATCGCGAGCGAAGCCGCGGGTACCTGCTAGTTATTTTATAAAATCCGTGGATGTATCCGCATCGCCATCTACCGGTAAACTTCTGAACCAAGAATCAGCTGTTCAACACACATTGGTTTGAGAGTATGGCTCCAACAAACAAAGCAAAAATTGCAAAAATTGCTGCTTTAGCTACAATTATATGTCGTACAGTGGTAAAAAGGAAGAAAAGAAATGCTAGGAAGTCCTGGACTCGGGAAAGGATAAAAAGATGAGAAGAGTCGAGGAATGCTGTCCTTGGTCGAAAATGAGTTGAGGTTAGATGATCAGAATTCATATAGGAATTTTCTAAGAATGGAGGAAAGCAGTTTTAAAAAACTCCTAGATCTTGTTGGTCCCAAAACTATTCGACAGGACACTAACATGAGGCAATCAATTTCCCCTGAAATGAGACTGCAAGTGAGTTCGAAGCCCGTTTTTCTTCGCCTTCACATCAGACTGGCTTGTGTTTGGTCGAATTTGTGAAACATATTCGGCGATTGAGGTTTCTGCCTCCCTTCTTGCATTTCTATTGTGGTATATGGGCGTTTTAACCTCATAGAAACACTGATATTTCTGGTACTCGACCAGTAAAACACTAACAGCTTCCTTAGTCCAGCCGGAGCCTGCCATTTTCGAAGTGTTTGTTTACAAGCGAGCTTCACAATCTTCTCACCACGTGGCGCCAGCATCATCTTCATTGTCAGCTTCCCTGATTGGTTGGTTTCATAAATTAATTTTACGGAATAGAACATGTCCTATTTAATGGAAAGTTTTATCAAAGGTTTTATCAAACTTGAATTTGACCGTGAGCAACAGAAATTTTATAAAATTAAATTATTGTACAATAAATTTGAAGGAAAATTTTACCGTGAGCAACGGGCATTATGTGTCAATTGTCAAAGAATAACATCGTTGCTACTCCGTTATTTTTTGATAAAATATAGTTAATTTTTTATACAAAAGTAATGGAAAAGTTCGATGCGTTACTTCGATCATTGTAACTGTAACTTCATTATAATATTTCTAGTAACGGGAACTGTTACTGTTTTTGTAAGTGACGGTAACAATAGGGTGACGTTCCAGACCATATCTGCACGCCAGAGTTGGTTGTGAAAATAATTTACATTTCCCAATACCTTTTTTATTTTTATTTTTTTTTATCTGTAGTGCATCTTCTTCTCTTTCATCGTTTCTTTCTAAATCTTTCTTGACTTCTTGAAACCAGGCTGTTGTCGATTTCTTTTTCCAAAGATATTATTATTATTATTATTATTATTATATATTTATAAATTAGATTAATAATGGCCACTAATTTCAATTGTTAATTTATTATTATTTTATTTATTTATCGTATGGCTTTTAGTGCCGGGAGTGTCCGAACATGTTCGGCTCGCCTGAGTCTGTAGCTGCTTCCAGCGGACACCCTAAAGGGTGAGCTACAAGTTCCGTTCAATTTCAAGTAGTTCCAACTTTCGCCACCAGATATCAATGATACCTAGTTTTTTTTTAAATTTTTATTTATGTGTGGCCTCCTGAGAGGCCGAGTGCAGGTCTTTCTAGTCGACGCCCGTGGGCGGCCTGCGCGTCGGGATGAGAGATGGAATGGATGAAGATGAATGAAATTGGGCAAGGATGTGGAAGGAAGCGGCCGTGGCCTATCAGAAGGTACCGTCCCAGCATTTGCCTGGTGTTGAAAATGGGGGAAACCACAGAAAACCATTTCAAGGACGGCTGACGGTGGGGCTCGAACCCACGCGTCTACCGAGTCAACAGAGAGCTTGGCCCCATGACCTAACGCTGCGCTTTAGCCAGCGTAGCCACTGCTGTCAGTACCTAGTGGTGAACGTTGGAACTTTCATAGAGCGTTCTGACGAAATCTAACAATTTTGCTTTACACAAGTTTAGTCTGTGAAAGGATCTTTTACATGCCATAAATCTATGACATGGGACCGCCGGCTTTACTTCCCCTCCGAAGGAAGGCATACTGAAGGATTTTTAACGCTCTTAAAAAATCCGACGACTTTGGCCGGGTTTGAACCTGCTATTTTGGGAACAGCAGTTCAGCATGCTACCGACTTCGCCACCGAAGCCGACTCTTAGAAAAAACAGGTTTTAGAGTCAATTTCAAATCGAGCAGCATGCATTCACATTCTAGCATGGTGTGTTGCTTCTTTTTCCTCATTTCAGATTAACTGCATTCTGACTAATGCCTAGCACCAAGCAAAATTTTGAAACTGTGAAGAATTTGGGCATTTCAGAGCCTCTTAAAAGAACTATAACGTTGGTTTGGCGAGACAGTAGCTGTCTTACACCCACCTTTACCGGACGTCTGGCCTTCTGTGTTCTCGCCTGTCCGTCCTGTAATATGAGAACATAATTAATACCTCCAACACCATCTTAATGACGTTGAGTGCGTCAAGTGTCACATATACCTAATTCCCCTCGCTGTTTAGACGTGAGGGGAGGGGGGAATAATTGAAAGAGCAAACGTTTTTCAGACAATAGCTTAACAAACACTTATCTACCACGACATGCCTCTTGTGACGCAGTAGCTAGCGTACAAGAGGCGTCAAGGAGGTTTTGTTTAGTGGGGGATAATGACGCCACCGTCTACCGTCAAGGCTTTTTCTTTTTTTCGTGTGTGTGTAAAGAACTGCAATATGAGCGTTCGGTGGCGTAGTTGGTAGCATGCTGAGCTTCTATGCCCAAGATCGCGGGTTCAACCCTGGCCAAAGACGTCGAATTTTTTAAGAGCGTTAAACGTCCCCAGTATGCCTTCCTTTGGAGAGAAAGTAATGCCGGCGGTCCCGTGGCATAGATTTATGGCATGAAAAAGAACCTTCCACTAAATACACTTGTGTGAAGCCAAAATTTGTAGGTTAGGGTTGATTAATGCTCTTAAGTTCCAACGTTTGTCACCGGGCGCTGGTTGCGATGGCATCTAGTTAGTAGTGGTGAAGTTCACAGCTAGGCGAAAGTAGGAACTACTTGAAATTATCGTCTCTAGTCCTTCCTTGAATGTAAAACAGATAACACACACTAATACAGTCATCGCAATCAACACCGGTTATCAGACAGATTCTTCACACACCCAAAGTACACGGGGCTACATGACCGCATTGTCGCAACCCCTAAACTGAAGAACCAACCAACCAGCGTTCAGATTTACTCGCCAACATATGAAGCGTCATTTTGGAATTGCTGTATTGTATTATGAATTTTCACATGACTTATAATATTATTATTTTTTGTTACTTTGGAATTGAACCACTATGGATAAAGACCTGTGCGGATGCGGATATCAGCAAAATTTTTCGCCACACGGATAGAGTTTGCGGATAGCGGATAAGCTGCGTATAATGTTTGGAGTAAATTTGCGGATAGTTTTTAGAATACAATCCGAACTTGTTTAAATGTATCATCACTAGGACCCGGATGTGTATGGCATAGCCGTTATAATTTACCGTTATATATATATATTTTTTTTCATGACAAAATGTAAGATGATGATTTACGCTAATCTCATTCAAATTATGTCATTAAGCATAATTAACATTCCGAACTGGAAAAGGTTGCAATTCTAGCTGTATAACATTCATTTTAAACAAAGCACACGACATACAGGAAACAGGGGACACTGAAATGTGAGGAACATCATACCCTTAGCATCCTATCACATGCATCAAAAATATTGACTAAAATAATTTACAGACGAATAAAAAACAAAATAGAACAACATCTGAATGAAGATCAATTTGGCTTTAGGCGGAACAGATGAACAAGGGAAGCCATATTACTACTTCGAGAAATTATTGATAAAATGATGGATATAAGGAAGCCACTTTACATTGCCTTTGTGGACCTTGAAAAAGCATTCGATAAAGTGAATTGGAATATTCTCATGGAAATTATGACTAATGTTGGCTTGGATTGCAGAGATAGATGGATAATCTATGAACTTTATAAAAAACCAAAGATGCATTGTGGACATAATCGGAGTAGTGCAGGAAGCTTGTATTCATAAAGGAGTTAGGTAGGGATGCAGCTTATCGCCTGCACTTTCAACTTATATGTTGAGAAAGGCATTGAGGAATGTAAGACAGGTATGAGAGGAGTTAAGATCAACGGAGCAGCAGTCAAGACAATAGGGTTTGCAGACGACATAGCAGTCATGGAAACCAGTGAAGAGAAACTGAAATATGCATTCGCGGAAATGAACAGGATTCTACATGAAAAATATAATATGAAAATCAGTATTAAAAAGACGGGAATAATGGTATGCGCTAGAGAACAACTTAATGCAGCTATTCACATAGCTGGTGCTCCACTTAAGCAAGTTAACACTTTCACCTATCTAGGGAGTAAAATTACTGATATTCAAGCTAGAATTGCCCAAGCCAAAATTGCATTTAACAGCAAAACATACCTTCTGACTTCAAAAAAAAATCTATTGAGACCAGGATTAAATTTATAACATGTTATGTGTGGAGTGTAGCCTTTTATGGCTCAGGAGCTTGGACAATGGGATGTGCTGTTAAAAGAAGTCTTGCAGCGTTTGAAATGTGGTGTTGGCGGCGGATGGGGAAAATTCCATGGACCACAAGAGTGACGAATGATGAAGTGCTCAAAACCATTAATGAAAAGAGAGCATTTCTCAAAACAATACGAGAGGCGTGGTGGCGCAGCGGTCAAGCTGTATGCCTCTCACCAAGGCGGACCGGGTTCGATTCCCGGTCAATGCATGTGAGATTTTCGATGCGAAATGCCATGTCCTGTGGTTCGGATTCCACGTAAAACGGAGGTCCCGTGGCTTATGATCGCGAGATTAACGGTCACGTTAAACTACAAGCTTCCTTCTTCAAAACAATACGGACACGGCGAGACCAACTGATAGGACATGTCTATCGCCACAATAACGTTATGGTAACTGTGTTAGATAGCCGGCCTCGTGGTGTAGGGGTAGCGCACCCGGAGGCCCCGGGTTCGATTCCCGGCTCCGTCAGGGATTTTAAAACTGACGTGAGGGTTGGAACGGGGTGCACTCAGCCTCATGAGGACAATTGAGTAGCTGTCTGACAGTGAGGCAGCGCCCCGATCACGAAACCCAAGATTAACGGCCGATGGGACCCGATGCGCTGATCACGCGTCACCCCAATATCTGCAGGCCAAATGGCTGGGCAGCGGTCGCTTGGTCGGCCTAGGCCCTTCATGGGCTGTATAGTGCCAGGGGTTAACTGTGTTAGATGGCATAATTCGAGGCAAGAGAGGAAGAGGGCGACCGAGACCGCAATACATCAAAAAGATCATAATGGATACAGAGATATGAGGAGACTCACTGGCGACAGGGAAGAATGGAAGAGGAGGATTGCTGCCGACCAATCTACGTATTGAAAAAATGAATGAATGACATAAATAGCCTAGGGGAACGACTTTCTCCTCAATAGTCTAAATGTGTTGCTTTTAATACTGTGTGATTTATCTAAAAATAATATTGTAATGCCAGTGGATTCGGATAACAGTCGGGCAGATGTCGGGCGGATGCGGATAACAGTCGTGTGAATGTGAGGTGGTTGCGTATAACGTTTTACGAATCGTGGTTAGAAATAAAACGTTTAATACAGTTTATGTTCGACCCTGACTATTATATGTCAGAAAACTGTATCATAATGATGGTCATTATAACACTATTTTTCATTATGAAACAGTTTCTCCCACCAATCACCGCTCAAGAAACAGTTGTTTGACCAATTAGACAAGGATAGAATCGCAGCTGCGCTGAGTCCAAGGCCTTCTAATTTAAATTTCACTGCGTGGCTTAGTGTCATAGTAGGGTAATCGAGAAGGCCATGGTCAAATACAAGGCATTCTCTGCGTCCCATGCGCTCTGTTCAGTACATAAAACTGGCGAAATCTCGACAGATATTTATGTATATTTATGTTCGAACATAACATAATTATAATAATTATCGTCGAACATAAACAGTCGTATGCAACTCGCCTATAATGGTAATTAAGACACTCGTATGGAAATTATAAAAACTCGCATACGCCCGTTTTATAAACATACTCGTGTCTTATTTATTGCCATTATAGGCTCGTTGCATAATGTACTATTACGCCACTGTTTTTGGCCGGTCAGCCCCGGTTGCGCTGTTGTACAGAGGACAGTCGCCGAGCCTCAGACATCTACAATTGAAACGTGAGTTGTCAGTTGCGCCGAAAGCAACTCGCCGGCCGTTCTCTGTACGACAGCGGAACCGGGGCTGACCGACCAAAAAATGGGTCGTAAACTGTAAAATGGTTTGGAATCTGTCTTGAGGGAAAAAAAGGAAGGAAGGAAGCTTGTAGTTTAACGTGACCGTTAATCTCGCGATCATAAGCCACGGGACCTCCGTTTTACGTGGAATCCGAACCACAGGACATGGCATTTCACATCGAAAATCTCACATGCATTGACCGGGAATCGAACCCGGTCCGCCTTGGTGAGAGGCATACAGCTTGACCGCTGCGCCACCACGCCCCCTTTGAGGAAAAAAAATATCATGACAATCAATAAATGTAAAACAAGAATATTGGAATGCAGCCGTAAGAAATGAACAACCAATATGGACGTCAAAATGGCAGCTGAAAAACTAAAGGAAGTAGGAGACTTCTGTTACTTAGGAAGCAAAATAACCAGTGATGGACGAAGCAAAGAGGATAGAAAAAGTAGGTTGGCTCAGACAAGGAAAGCATTTCTAAACATAAGAAATCTGTTGACATCAAATATAGATTTCGGTATTAGAAAGTCTTTTTTGAAAGCGTTTGTCTGGTGCGTGGAGCTCTATGGAAGTTAAACTTGGACTATGAAATGTGGTGTTACAGGAGAATGATGAAGATCAGATGGGTAGATAGGGTTACAAATTAATGAAGAGGTATTAAGACGAGTGGAAGAGAAGAGAAGAGAAGAGAAGAGATAGTTAGTTATTGTTGTTTAAAGGGGCTGAGAATCAAGGTCATCAGCCCCTAAAAGAGAAGAAATATGGTGCTAGGACACATGCCAAGACATCAAGGAATAACAAACTTAGTTCTGGAAGGAAGGGTCGAGGACAAGAACTGTAAGGGTAGACCAAGGTTAGAATATGTTAAAACAGATTGCCTTGGATGTATGGTGTGGTATCTATCTAGAGATTGAAAGATTAGCTCAGGACAGGAGGCATGGAGGTCTGCATCAAACCAGTCTAAAAACTGAAAACTCAAACTGTAGGGAGCTCTAGTATATAGGCTAATCTGTTGAAGAGACTACGGTTTGTGGGAGGTCATGTCTTCAGATCTGGTGACCTAGGCTGGTGTCGCAATCTGCCTGATTAACCTTCTAGTTGATTGATATGCATGCTAAACTGGGCTCTCCCACGCCTTTCTCAGGCTCAATGGTAACCCTAGCTGGTCGTCATGGAAACCTACGCTGCTGATACATTCAAACGAGTTAGGTCACTGTGCACTGTTTGAAATACATTATCATTACTGTATGCAAACTGCTAAAAAATTGCCCGAGGTTGATTATTACTAAGATAAAGGATTCACGTTAACCACAACCACCCTGTGTTGTCAACCGTGCTACCACGGTATTGTGCCCGTCACAAATGCCGTACAAACAGAGATCTTCGAGCGAGGGCGTCCTAAGCCGGTTCGGTGCTCGGCTCCGAGTAGTCTCCTCTACTCACCTTGCCTTTCATTCTCTTCAAGCCGCGATCATCGAGTGAGGGTTTCCTGACCCGATTTAAGCCGCGATCATCGAGCAAGGGTTTCCTAACCCGGTTCAAGCCGCGATCATCGAGCGAGGGTTTCCTGACCCGTTTTAAGCCGCGATCATTACGCGAGGGTTTCCTGACGCGGTTCAAGCCGCGATCGTCGTGCGAGGGTTTCCTGACCCGGTTCAAGCCGTGATCACCAAGCGAGGGTTCCCTGAGCCGGTTCAAGCCGTGATCATCAAGCAAGGGTTTCCTGACCCGGTTCAAGCCGTGATCATCAAGCAAGGGTTTCCTGACCCGGTTCAAGCCGCGATCATCAAGCAAGGGTTTCCTGACCCGGTTAAAGCCGCGATCATCGATCAAGGGTTTCCTGACCCGGTTCAAGCCGTGATCGTGGAGCGAGGGTTTCCTGAGCCGGTTCGAGCCGTGATAATTGAGCGAGGGTTTCTTGACCCGGTTCAAGCCGCGATAATCGAGAGTGGGTTTCCTGAGCTGGTTCAAGCCGCGATCATCGAGCGTGGATTTCCTGGGCCGGTTTAAGCCTTGATAATCGAGGGTGGGTTTCCTGATCCGGTTCAAGCTGCGATAATCGAGTGTGGGTTTCCTGAGACGGTTCAAGCCGCGATCATCGAGCGTGGGTTTCCTGAGCCGGTTCAAGCCGCGATCATCGTGTGAGGGTCCCCTGATCCAGTTCAGTGCTCAGCTCCGAGTTGTCCCCTCTACTTACCTAGCTTTCTACCGACAGTAGTGGCTACGCTGGCTAAAGCGCTGCGTTAGGCCATGGGGCCAAGCTCTCTGCAGACTCGGTAGACGCGTGGGTTCGAGCCCCACCGTCGTCTGTCCTTGAAATGGTTTTCCGTGGTTTCCCATTTTCAACACCAGGCAGATGCTGGGACAGTACCTTCTGACAGGCCACGGCCGCTTCCTTCCACATCCTTGCCCTGTTTCATTCATCTTCATCCATTCCATCTCTCATCCCGACGCGCAGGTCGCCCACGGGCGTCGAATAGAAAGACCTGCACTCGGCCTCTTAGGAGACCACACGACAAAAAAAAAACTAGCTTTCTCTCTGTCTCGTTATCACACTAATACAGTCATCACAACGACACAGGTTATCATACAGATTTATCACACCCCAGTACACTGTTCTACATGACCACGATGCTGTAAAGCCCCTAAGGGAATCAACAACTCCTCCCACTTGCCGCTGACACAGCTAGGCTGCGAAATACGACATAATCTCATTCCATGTACGAACAAGAAGTTCCGTGAAGAACTATACAGCCTACTTTTCATGCCAATAATTATTCTACAGTATATGAACCTATCTAGAATAATGACGAAATTAAGTTGGTAATATCGAAATATCTAATTAGTTCAAAATATACCTGGTATAATGTACCCTAATAGAGCACTACATTTGGCAGCCCTGGTGACTGAATATATTCTTAGTTCCACCTCTTAAGGTACAGAATACAAAATTTGGTTGAAGTCCAATGGACGTTACATGCAGTTGGACACTGGATCTATCAGCACGCGTAAAAGCATGTTGCCAACAATACCATGCGTGTGCTGTTCAGAAATAATCTGAATTATTATGATATCTTGTTGTGCCAATTTTGGATGAAATCCATTTGTTAGTATAGAAGTTACATGTATTTTAAAATTTTACATATCAGCAGGCATAGAATCATGTTGGCAGCACTGCCTTGTATTAATTACTCCAAATTAATCTAAAATGTCAGGGGCTATACGTGTGCAAAGTATAGAGCTGTTGGCTTGCATACTTTCTGATATATTGATATTAGGGTAAAAAGAATATAGACAGCATTTATTAACAGTTGGCAGCCCTGATTGCTCTTAACAATACTTATAGTCATATCTGTTACGGTACACATAGCACATACGAAATTTGGTTGAAATCCAACTGATAGTATAGAAGTTACATGTATTTAAAATTTGGTACTATCAGCAGGTTTATAATCATGTTGGTAGAACTGACGTATATATGTTACTCCAAATTAATCTAAAATGTTAGAATATACGTGTGCATAGTTTAAAGCTGTTGGCTTGCATACTTTCTGATATATAGGTATTTGGATGAAAAAAAATAGAGAGAGCAATTATTAACAGTTGGCAGCCCTGGTGGCCTTAAGAATACGCTCAGTCATATATCTTTATGTACAGATATTACGTACAAAATTTGGTTGAAATCCAATTGATAGCGTAGAAGTTATATGCATTTAAACATTGGACCTATCAGAAGGCTTAAAATTATTTTGGCAACACTGTCATGGTTGGCCTCCTGGAAATTAAACTGAAATAGTCTTATCTACATGTGTGCCAATTTTGGAATAGCTCCCATGCATACCTTGCAAGATATCCAACATGGAGCTCAAATTTCTAGTGCGTTTTTTCAGCAGTTGGTAGCACTGACATCATTTTCAAATATGGACGTGAGCTATTCCGGTGCACATCTTTACTCATACTAAATTTGGTTTTGATTGCTGCAGTCGTTTAGGAGTTGATAGGGGGGGGGGGGGGGACACACACACAGACAGACAGACAGACAGACAGAAAAACAGACAGACACACATTTTCCCGGATCGATCTCATAAGTCTACTTTTTCCTCATTTTTGCAAAATGTGAAAAGTAGGCTAAAAATAGAGACTCGGATAGCTAGTGTCCTGTATAATCCCTGCGCCGTCTAATATATAACTAATGAACACAGTAATGAATGCTGGGGAGGCTCTATGGCCATAGAAACGGACTGTATCCAGTTTATTTTATTAGTTAATTAGTTTCTCTGCCCAGATTGGTAATTTCACGACCACAGCGTAACTCTATTAATTTAGTAGGCAATGGAACATATGATAACGGTCAATTCTTCTCTCTCATAATAGGGTTAGTCCCTGTTGCCGGCGATTACTGTATTGTCCAATACTCTTTCTCGTCTTACAAGGGAACCGTGTCTACTCGTATTCACTGATTTCGTCTAAAACTGCCTAATTTCGCTGTAAATTTGTTTCGACAAGCAAAGACAAAAGACAAAAGTTCTTCGTACTGAAATAGCACCATCAAACAGCGATGTTATGATACAGTAGCAGAGATGCTACCATCTGTTGTAAGATCGTTGAACTTCTTGAGATTACTGTTCCCAACTTCGTACCAAGAACGCAATATGTTGTTGCGAAATTAGGGATAGTGCGAAATAAGGAAAGTCTCCCGTATATGCGCGGGGGGGGGGGGGGGTGTTTGACCAGAAATGAAAGTGACTGAGCTGGGAGCTCCAGTTGCTCAAGCGTATATTGTAGAAAAATATAGCATTTTTAGCGTAAGTCGGGCGAGGCATGAGCCTCGTATGTTTTTTGATTTTCTATAGCAAATTTAAAACAACCATGTAATTCTAAAAATGTGGCGTATATAGCGTGTACAAGATGCCGAGAAAATTACTGCTTCCCCTGTTCTTACAACGGTTATCACTCCAGCTCGTGGAAGTCAGCAAATGTAAAATCATAAATGTAACTAATGTTATATACGACACTCTCGTGTACGCTTTAATTGCAATCCCTTCCTTGAAATGTATTTGCCATCCCAAATTTTCCGTTGCCTTTCCGTTTCAAACCTTTTATGCAATATTAATATATAGAATGGTTGGTTCCTCAGTTTAGGGGCTGCGACAACGCGGTCATGTAGCCCCGGGTACTTTGGGTGTGTGTAGAAACTGTCTGATAACTGATGTTAATTGTGATGACACTATTAGTGTGTGTTATCTGTTCTTAATTCAAGTAAGGACCGCAGACATTCGATTTTCAAGTACAGTAGTTCCAACTTTTGCTACCAAACGCAACCGTCAACTACCAACTAGTTCTGAACTTGGTTACTAGATGCCACCACATTCAGCTCCTAGCGACGAACGTTGGAACCTAAGAGCGTCAGTCAAATCTAACCTATAATTTAGCTTCACACAAGTGTAATTAGTGGACGGTTCTTTAACATGCCATAAATCTATGACATGGGACCGCCGCACCGGCTTTACTTCCCCTCCGAAGGAAGGCATACTGATGGATGTTTAATGGTCTTAAAAAATCCGATGAATTCGGCTGGGTTTGAACCCGTGATCTTGGACATAGAAGCTCAGCATGCTACCAACAACGCCACCGAAGCTTCAAAATAGATACTATATATTGAGCATTATTTCAGTTTATTTTCATTGTAAGTAACGTACAAATTAAAAATAAAAACAAGACGAAAAGTTTCCGCATAGGAACTCGACCCCATGACCCTCAGATTACCGTTCTGTATTCTTCTACTGCGCCAACCGCTGTCTGGAGACTACGCTCAACATCGCCCGACCCGCGCCAAAAATGCTATTTTTTTTTCTAACCGCTAGGCCATCCGTCACTTTTACGTTGGGAAAAGAAACTGTTCGCTACAGGCAGCGTGAAGGACAACCCAAGAAGTGGTCGACCATCAACAAGAGAGGAACAATGCCGAGAAGTCGCGGAGTCAGTGGAAAGATCACCAACGAGGTCAACTCGTAAACGATCCGCGGAACTGGGTATACCCCGGTCAACTCTGCGCAAACACATGAATCATAAAGTTGCACCCATATCGACCAAAGAGTTGTCTTTTGAGAAGGCTGTCGTCCGAATCGCTGCTCAAAGTCAGTACGCACCTGTTCCAACGTTTTCCCTGTTCTTGGTCTCTCATGAACCCAAGTGCTTGTGACAATGCGTTCTTCAATGCTTCAGTCACTAATAGCAGCCATTGATTATATCTGAAACAGAAAATGTTAAAAAAAATCAATGTATTTCCTGAAATGTATAGGGGTAATGGGACTTTGTGCCCACCCTGTACAATCTATACAAACTGTATGTCAAAATCAGTCTTCAGTAATTAGTGGTGAAACACATGAGAGAGAGGCTGGTATTCAGAAAGGCTGCGCAACGCATTTAGACATTTGAGGAGAAATTCGTTCCCCCTAGGCTAAGCGTGAATCGCAAGACAATGTTGACTGAGTTTTGTCCCTCTGGGTAATGGCATCTGAAACAGCGGCTGGCTAATTATAGCACTTACTTAATCGTCGGATATACCCACGCAGGCAAGCGCAGGTATAATGGATTATTTATCTGGCATAAGTCAACACTAATTGAGAGTATTTCCATGAATGGCTTCCCTCACTTCTGTATTACTCTCATACAATCCAAGGGAAAGCAAGTAGGGAAATAGCAAGAACCTTGAAAGACGCAGATAATTAGTAAGAACTAAAATTATTGTTAGAGCAGACGCAAGAAAAGCTTGCCGAAACTCAACGATGCGCAGATACCAATATCAATCGGCGTATTTTAATGCTCATTGCGGGGCTCCTGTAATGCTCATTACCGGGCTCACTGCTCACTCAACTCTTCAAGAACTCAGCTCGCTCCGAGACGGTCTACAGCTGAGATCTCACTTGATTGAACCCCAGTCACAGTCAGCCTGCCAAGCCTGGGCAGACGATCCGTTCAGAACTGCTGCTAGCCAGCTACTGCCGGGAAGTGGGAGGGGCGTTGTATGCCACTACCGAACACTCACGAACACCCGAACATGGCCGAAGATCTGCGCACCTTTTTTCGGCAAGCTTTCCTTGCGTCTGCTCTACGTGCCACCCCCTAGTGGCAGTTCCCTTAACTGGATTACGGTGGGTAGAAAGCACAAGACCAATTACTGCTTTAAAGAGAAGTTAGCTTTATTGCTTGCAGGAAAGATACACCACTCAACAGCAAATACAAGCAATTAGAACCTTACTCCAGTTTCCTCAAGTCTCTTCCTTGAGCGCTCTTGTCCCTTTCACTTGTCAACAGACCACAGAAGTTAAATAGTCTTAATGAGTCCGGTGGCCTTGACAGAAGCTACCTGCACCTCTTCCTCATGTACACCAACTACAGTTACTTACGATAATCTGCTACACGCTGTTCCGCTGTCCACAAGCTGGGGGAAACAATGTCACTGGATTTCGTAACTCGCACGGCACTTCGTCACCACACTTCTGTCGCTCAGGAAAAAACGCTCGCACTAGCTCGTAAAACACACACACACACACTGCTTGACAGGTCGCTCTTATATAGCAGGCCGGTGACTCAATAAATGCTTCTAGACCCATCCAGGGTTCACGGCTTCTCGACATTTCCTTCACTGGCTGGGTCACGAATATTCTGGACCATCCCTTTAACTTAGCAGCCCGTTGCGTAACGCGCACGTAATACACTGAGGCGGGGCACAGCCCAACCCTGCGGCAGTTGTGACTCATGCGGCGAGCGATGACACAAACTCACAGCCGTAACATTATTTTAAAAAGATCCAGTTCAACATTGTATTGTTAAAACTATCTGCAAATTTACTCCAAATATTATCCGCAGCTTATCCGCTATCCGCACAGCCATGCAAACTACAGGGTGAGGCAATTAAAACTGGTTTATCATTTCAAATGATCTTGTCGACTTCGTCGTTATGCTTGAGTCTAAAGTTATGCGGGACGGAGACGGTTGCGTTACGGAGATGGAAGTGACGTCATGCAGCCACGCGGGAAGCCTAAGTTAATGGGTAAAGGACGGCGAGTGCGTGACGTCATGCAGCCACGCGGGAAGCCGAAGTTAATGGTTAATGGAGTCTGTTGAAAGAGTCCTGGGGTGTCGAGCGACCTGGGGCTTTGAGCTAAGCGAAAAGAATACAGGGTGACTCCTAAAGAGGTGTACAAGATGCCAGATAAGAATACAGGGTGACTCCTAAAGAGATATACAAGACGCCAGATAAGAATACAGGGTGTGCAGGAGGTCAGAGCAAAATACAGTACAAGATGCCCGATATGAATACAGGATGACTCCTAAAGAGATATACAAGACGCCAGATAAGAATACAAGGTGACTCTTAAAGAGGTGTACACGATGGCAGAGAAGAATACAGGGTGACTCCTAAAGAGGTGCACAAGATGTCAGACAAGAATACAGGCTGACTTCTAAAGAGATATACAAGATGCCAGATAAGAATACAGGGTGCCTCCTTAAGAGGTGTGCAGGATGTCAGAGCAAAATACAGGGTGACACTTAACGAGGTGTACAGTATGTTAGATTCAATTCAAATACAGGGTGACCCTTACAGAGGTTTGCAAGATATCAGATTCAAATAATGGGTGACTCTTAAAGAGTTGTAAAAGACGTCAGACTCAAATACAGGGTGACTCTTAAAGATGTGCCCGCGCAGGAAGCCTAAGTTAATGGGTAATGTAGTCTGTTGAAAGAGTCTTGGGGCTTCGAGTGAAGCGATAAGCCCTCCTGAGCCTTTCTAACATGTGTAGCATTTGTAGCATGCGTCATTTGAAATGATATAACGTCTAGTCTTTTAGACTGACTAATTTTTTCGAATTATTTTGTAAAATACAAATCGGATTAAAAATAAGTTGCAATAAAAGTTTTTCACCTCAAAGGGGGACATCCATTAACATAAAGCTCGACCCCCCCCCCCTGCATCACCCCCGGGGGAGGGAGGGAGGGTGACTTCGAAATCTTAAATAGGAACCCCTATTTTGTATTGCAGATTTGGATTCACCGTGAAAAAATGTGTAACTTTTGTACGAAACATTCCTTTTGTTTAATGATAGTTGTTGAAGAATGGTATTAACTCAAAGAAATGCACATCAGATTAGGAAAATCAAAGTAATTTGTTTGATATTTTTGAAAATGCTATCATGTAACACCGTCAACCCTCCCGCAATGCATTCTTAGACTACTTTTAGCGTTACGCAGGATCAACGACGTGGACGTAATAGTAATTTATTCCCTTCGGAGAGCTTGATTACTGTGAGTCCCCTTCATGTGTGTTTTCTTTTTTATATACAGGGTGTCTCAAAAAATGTACTAACACTTTGAATGACTATAAAATGATTATTTATGAACATAGAGACAAGTTTCAAACTTCAATTATAGAGGAGAAATGTAATTAAAGACTCATGATCGCAAATGTTCAAATTGATGACCGTCAGTGTCCAGGCAAAGCTGATAACGCGAAGTAATGGATTCGCAAACGTTACGACAAAGTTAATTTGGAATTTCGTGACATTGTCTGTCAATTTCCAATTTCGTGTTGGAATGTAGGATTTCCAGCACAGACGCTTCATGATGCGATGGACGCTATCTTTTGAGATGTGTGTCTCTCGAGCCGTTTGTCGTAGTGATTTCGGCGGGGATCGAGTGAGGGCTTCCTGCACCTGTTCTTCTTTTCTAGGACTGGTGGATGTCCGTGGGCGTCCAGAACGTTTTTTGTTGACGTAGTGAACGGTTCCATCTCCTTGAAATGTATCTCTGATGCGAGCAATAGTCCGGTGCGTTGGTGGCGGTTTGTCGAACTCCTCGACACTGACGGTGATCAATTTGAACATTAGCGAACATGAGTCTTTAATTACATGTCTCTTCTATAATTGAAGCCCTTAAACTTGTCTCTATGTTCATAAATAATTATTTTATAGTCATTCAAAATGTTAGTACATTTTTTGAGACACCCTGTATTACTATTTTTCAACAATTTTCAACTCATGTTCGTTTTTGCCGATTACTGCGCCATCTATCATGAAACTAAAGAAATGTTCCGTACGAAAGTTACATATTTTTTCACGGAGAACCCAAATCTGCAATAAGAAATAGGGGTTTCTATTTAAGATTTCAAAGTCACCCTCCCTCCCACCCCCGGGGGTGATGTAGGAGAGTCGAGCTTTATGTTAATGGACGTCATTCTTTGAGGTGAACAACTTTTATTGCACTTTTTTAAAATCCTATTTGTATTTTTCCATATATTCTGAAAAACAGTTTTAAGTGCCTCACCCAATATATCCGCATAGCTAAATATTTTGCGGATATCCGCGGATACCGGCAACCGCGCAGGGCTTTAGCTATTGGATACGATATGCCATTGTCTACTTGTATAATTCTGACCAGAGGTTAGCCAGGAGCTGGGTGGCGAGCGAAGTGTGTATCAGCTCAGTCAATAACTACAGTAAATGCTTGCTACTCTTGCATTCAGAGCACGTTCCTTCGTGTTCAAGACTGGAGAACTCCCGCTGCGTCGCGCTATATTTTTAGCCTCTTGTGTTCTGTTTGTTTGGTATGGAAACCCGAGGAGAGCAAACCACTTACAGAAACTAGCCGCGTGTAATTACTAGGGACCGGATTTTTAAGTTTAAAAAATTGTCATTTAAGGTTTTCAAAAACATAAAATACTTTTGTTTTTGTTTTTAATAAGTATAATAGGTGAATGGATCAATGAAACTGGCAACGAAAGAAAATCTATAGAAGCAAGACTACAGAAAATGGAGGGTGGGCGGCTTCGGTGGCGTAGTTGGTAGCATGCTGAGCTTCTATGCCCAAGATAGCGGCTTCAAACCCGGCCGAAGTCGTCGAATTTTTAAGGGCGCTAAAAATCCCTCAGTTTGCCTTCCTTCGAAGGGGAAGTAAAGCCGGCGGTCCCATATCATAGATTTATGGCATGTTAAAGAACCTTCCACTAATTACACCTGTGTGAAGCTAAATTGTATAGGTTAAGAATGTAAACAACGCTCTGAGGTTCCTACGTTCGTTGCCAAGAGTCGACTGCGGTAGCGTCTGGTAGCTAAGTTCTGAACTAGTCGTCGTTGACGGTGGCGTTTGGCAGCTAAAGTAGGAACTATTTGAAAAATGCAAATGTCTGAAGTCTTTACTTGAATTAAACAAATAACACACACTAATACAGTCATCACAATTAACACCGGTTATCAGACAGATTCTACACACACCAAAAGTATACGGGGCTACATGAGCGCGTTGTCGCAGCCCCTAATCTTAAGAACCAACAGAAAATGGAAACTGCTTTCCATTTTACAAAACAAGTTTATAACAAAAAAATGCCTGTCTTGGAATTGTAAAATTCAACATTATAAAACAGTAGTCTTGCCTGCAGCCCTTTATGCAGCCGAGACACTTAATCTACAACATAAAACACTGAAAAATCAATTGGAGATTAAGGAACGCAATATCATGCGAAAAATGTTGGGACAAAGAATCAAAGATGGAATTCACCTTCCGAAACCTAATGCTGACATCTATTTGACACAATCCGCATGAGAAGGATCCAATTCATGGGACATTTGGACAGAATGGACCCAACTAGGTTAACAAATAAAATCTATACGTTTTTGCAGAAAAAGGCAACAAGGTCCAATTGGTACAAACAGGCGGAAAATGACTTGGCTGAATTAGGTTTTCCCAATCTCAAGGATCGAGAGGAAATTAGGGAAATTACTCATACACGGGGTTTTGAGGGAGAAGAGAGAAGACCTACCAGACACGTCTGGTCGCAGCAACGAAGACTCGCTCAATCGTTGCGCATGAAGAGATATTGGGCAAACATCAAGGCCAAAAAGTGTTGATTCCACGTGGTCCTAGGAGACCCATTCGCGCAGAAGAGGAAGAAGAAGAAGAAGAAGAAGAAGAAGAAGAAGAAGAGGTATTTAAATAGGTTCTTATGTTTAAAGGGTAGTAAAAATTGACATAAACTGTAAATTAATGCCTAATTGTTAGTACAAAATCTGATTGCAACGAGAGTATATTTTACATAATGATAGGTCTATCACGGAGAACTTCACACTTTATTTGCTCTCTTTAAATATGTTAATTATCCAAATTCAATAAAACCAAGGATGCCACAGGTGATTTTCACACTTTAGCCCGTTTAATTAACATTGTTTATTTAGAATATAGGATTCTTGGAAATAATAAGAGATTTATCCCCACTTTCCTGGCACTAAATAACGGAACAATACGATATAAGCTGAAAAGTGCTGATAATATTTGAATTTTCTGGCAGGTAGAGCTAAGAATAAACACTATCTTCAGAATTATTTTTAAAAATTACGGACTAAAAATGCAAATATACTACAATATTTTTGAATGGTATGGACTCCGTCTTGAAGAAAGAATTCATGATGAAAATTAATAAATATAAAACAAAAATATTGGAATGCAGCCGAAATAAATCAGAAACCTCTATGGACATCAAATTGGCAGGAAGTAGGAGACTTCTGTTACTTAGGAAGCAAAATAACCAGTGATGGACGAAGCAAAAAGGATATAAAAAGTAGGTTAGCTCAGGCAAAGAAAGCATTTCTACAGAAAAGGAATCTGTTGACATCGAATATAGATTTAGGTATTAGGAAGTCATTTTTGAAGGCCTTTGTCTGGAGCGTGGCACTCTATGGAAGTGAAACTTGGACTGTTGGTGTAGCAAAAAGAAGAGAATTGAAGCGTTTGAAATGTGGTGTTACAGGAGAATGATGATCAGATGGGTAGATAGGGTTACAAACAAAGAGGTATTAAGAGGAGTGGGAGAGGAGAGATGTTTCTGGCGACTGTTCATGAAGGGAAAATATAGGTTGGTAGGACACATACTAAGACACCCAGGAATAGCAAGCTTAGTTATGGAAGGAAGGGCCGAGGACAAGAACTGTAGGGGTAGACCAAGGTTTGAATATGTTAAACAGATTGCCTCGGATGTAGGGTGTGGTAGCTATGTAGAGATGAAACGATTGGCTCAGGACAGGGACGCATGGAGCGCCGCATCAAACCAGTTAAAAGATTGAAGACTCAAACAACAACAACAACAACAACATTTATATCATACATAATTATATAGACATGTCTATTATACAAACAAATCACATATTGAGCAACAAATTTGAGAGCAAGATGATTTTTGCCCAGTATTGGGCGACGTCAATAGCGCTGGAGGTGGCTGCAATCAAATCCTTCATAGTGCACTTTGAAGGACATACAGTAAGTCACATTGACATAAATGTTGGATTGTTTGCGGCTCTGCACAGTCACAGAGTGATGATTCGCTTGAGAAACCCCACGTCCGCAGATTTACTTTTGTTCTGCCGATTCCTGTACGGAGTCTATTTAGGGGTTTTCAGGTTGTCCACTTCTCCGGTTGTCCACATGGAAGACTTTCCTTCGGCTCCATCCAGTTGGAAAGGTGGTTTAGTTCTTTCTTTCCACATCTTGATCCTAGCATTCTCTGCTTTTCCTTGAAGCTTAACTGATATGCGGAGAAAACTCTTTCTAGATTTCAGCCTCCTTGTGGCAGGATGGTATCCATAGAGGGGATGTGCTTCTGAAGTAGATGATTGGAGCCTTTGTACAGTGGTGAACTGAGCCAATGGCTTGTTCTGTTGAATTATTTGACTGTTTACTCATAGAAGTATTTTTCTATGTCTTACGCTTGTATTTCTTGGTCATCAGCGTTTCAGTATTCTAATTCACTATGTCTTCTCCTCTTACAGATAGCCTGCGTAACCCAAGCACCTCGGACATGCGTGGTAAGTTGTATCATAAACATGGTATATTGGCTTTCACGGCCAGTGAATTAAACTCAGCAATTCTTCTAGGTTTGTGCCGTGTACCCCATACAAGACACGGCACAAACCTACAAGAATTGCTGAGTTGTATCATAAACATTTTACGTATGTAAAATAACGATAACGATACTCTTAACACCGTTTCTTTCTGGTAGCTAGATACTGGATTTTCTGAAAATACATATGCGCATATGCAAATGCATTTTTTTTTATGTGTAACATCTTTGCACTCGGTAATTGGACATTTTTGTGGGAGTGATTTTGGAAAAGGGACGGAAGTGGATGGGACGGAAATGCATGGAACGGAAACAATGAGCGCGCGTGATGGCGGAGATCGGTACAACGACGTACTGTAGGCCATGTGGATATGGGGAATGTATATCGCATACAGTTTAGTTCAAGGTTTGGAGACCCCATTTAAGATATTCCCACAATAAATCATCTTCAAGTTGTCGTTCTTTGGTGTGAAAATATTAATTTTATCATATTCGTTGAAAACAATTACGATTTATTAAATCTTCATACGTTTACTGTGTTCTTATTTAATGTATGCACTCGATGTACTGTCGGCCTTGTGGCTATGTGGTAGTCTTGTGTAGTTCGCGAACGAACTAGTTCGGAAGAGCGGGTCTCACAGACGAACTACCGAACTAGTTCCCAGATCCCTCGCTTGTTAGTTCGTTCGATCTTTTTCCGCTGACCGACTTGTAACAGCGCAAGAGCGCGGGTTCGCAGTAGCTCGTCAGCTCGGCACGTCATCACTCATTGCACAATCACATGCGCTTCGTTCAGCAGTTCAGTTGATTGAGTGTATCTATTGTTAGTGGCAAGATTGTCAAGTTTTGGCGCGGCGATTGTTCAATGTTGGTTTATTATAATAACAGTATAACACACTACTAGTGCTAACACGCTAATTGTAGTAACTACCTTATATTTGTAATGTAATACAGTGGCGGTTCATAAATTGAAGTTACTGATAGATAACTGATTTTGATGTGGGGATAATTCCACAGTTTTATTTAACTTAGTCATTTTGGATTATTTGAAAATATATCCAATTATTTAGAAAATTGGCGAACTGGATTAACATTAGCCTACCATTTGAATGAACTAGTTGATATTTATTTTTCTCGATACATGGTGATACTACTTTTACCTGTTTTAAAGAAATGAACATTATGACGATGATTCACAAAGAAAAGCGAACTTCTATGGACAAAAACTCTGAACTAAAAAAACCTATTCCTCCCATTCATGCCATAAAGATAATGTACCCAACGGTTTCAGAGCAGCCAAATAATGAATATCACGAAGCAAGTAAGAAATGAAAATTGGGGGGGGGGGGGGGGGGGGGGAGGTACGTCTTATCATCACCTAGTGACAAGTAGGAAATGGAGTCGGATGGTGACGCGCCGATATACGCGAAAAATGATTATGGTAATTATTGTTTTAAGGGGCCTAACATCTAGGTTATCGGCCCCACGCGAGAAAAAAAAAAGAGAATAATAAGTGTATGCTTCTACGAACACATCGTCCATACTGTTATTCTTTTGGGCACGGTACCGGTATTTCACTAATGATAAACAGTGGTGGATCCAGGCCTTGCGGGGCCCTGTGCGATATGATAAGGTGGGGCCCACAACAATAGGAAATAAAAAAAATCAAATGGAAAATAATTTTGTAATAATAATAAAATAAAGAATAATTACAATATTTTTAATACACTACAGTTCATTTTTTAAATAATATGAAAAAGCCATTAAGTCCCCTTGAAGAAGATTATGTAAACTATGAAATATTAAAATATTACTTTGAAACTTTTTTCCCGGCTGAAGTCTTCTATCATTTCACTGAAATCTAAACTTGCTAAACGGTCACGGGAGGTCATAGCTGCACTGATAAAAGAATATGAATTATAAATTAGTTTGAAAAGTTTGAAAAGTACAATAAATTAATCAATTAAATTTAAAACAATTCATGGCGCGGGGCCTCCCGGACCGCGGGGCCTCCCGGACCGCAAGGCCCTGGTCGGTCGCCCTCCTCGCCCTCCCCTAAATCCGCCCCTGATGATTAAACAAATGACGACTTTTGGCTTTATAAACAATAGAAAGAGAAGTTTTCTCAGAAGGAAAGTTAGTTAGTTAGTTAGTTAGTTAGTTATTGTAGTTTAAAGGGGCGGAACTACGAGGTCATCTGCCCCTGGAAAGACATGGACCCTAATTAAAAGGATGGCCAACAATAGAGTGAGATGGAAGAAGTTTGCGGCTACCCTATGTTCCTACAAGGAATAAAAGGAAATAAGGAAGGAATAAGGAATTTCACTAATGTTTCAATACTCATATTTTAGTATTTTTAGCCTACTTTCGATTTTTGCAAAAAATGAAAGTAGACTTATGAGATCAACACAGGGCGAAAAAAGTGTGACTGTCTGTGTGTGTGTGTGTGTATGTGTGTGTGTGAGTCTGTGTGTGTGTGTGTGTGTGTGTATGTGTGTGAGTCTGTATGTGTGTGTGTGTGTGTGTCTGTGTGTGTGTGGTGTGTGTACTCTGAATGTCTGTCCCCCCTATCAATTCGAACACGGTGAATGCGAATTGAACGAAATTTGGTACAAAGGTAGCACTAGCAAAGGACACCTCAGTGTCATGTTTTATATCGCCGCCATCTTGACAGAAACGTAATGGCGGCCACACAAATGTTCAAAGCTTAAGTTAAATTACGACTAACATAACCATCCGATCTCTACCAAACTTTGCAACAACATTCCTTTATGGAGGGAGCATCCTTTGACCAATCTAATAGGTTGTTAGCCTAATAGTTTGCGGGTGGCGGCCATCTTTATGTCAAAATTGATTCCCCCTATTAATTCGAACACGGTGGAACCGAATGAACGAAATTTGGTACAGAGGTAGCACTAGCAAAGGGCACCTCAGTGTCATGTTTTATATCGCCGCCATCTTGACGGAAACGTAATGGCGGCCACACAAATGTTCAAAGCTTAAATCAAATTACGACTAACCTAATTATCCGATCTCTACCAAATTTTGCAACAACATACCTTTGTGGGGGGAGCATCCTTTGGCCAATCTAATAGGTCATCAGCGTAATAGTTTGCGGATGGCGACCATCTTTGTGTGAAAATCGATTCCCCCTATTAATTCGAACACGGTGCAACCGAATGGAACGAAATTTGGCACAGAGGTAGTACTAACAAAAGGCACCTCAGTGTCATGTTTCATATCGCCGCCATCTTGACGGAAACGTAATGGCGGCCACACAAATGTTCAAAGCTTAAATCAAATTACGATTAACCTAATAATCCGATCTCTACCAAATTTTGCAACAACATACCTTTATAGAGGAAGCATCCTTTGACCAAATGACTAGGTTATTAGCCTAATAGTTTGCGGATGGCGGCCATCTTTGTGTGAAAATCAATTTCCCCTTTTAATTCAAACACGGTGAAACCGAATGGAACGAAATTTGGTACAGAGGTAGCACTAGCAAAGGGCATCTCAGTGCCATGTTATATATCGCCGCCATATTGACAGAAACGAAATGGCGGCCACACAAATGTTCAAAGCTTAAGTTAAATTACGACTAACATAACCATCCGATCTCTACCAAACTTTGCAACAACATTCCTTTATGTAGGGAGCATCCTTTGACCAATCTAATAGGTTATTAGCCTAATAGTTTGCGGATGGCGGCCATCTTTATGTCAAAATTGATTCCCCCTATTAATTCGAACACGGTGGAACCGAATGAACGAAATTTGGTACAGAGGTAGCACTAGCAAAGGGCACCTCAGTGTCATGATTTATATCGCCGCCATCTTGGCTGGAACGTAATGGCGGCCACACGAATGTTCAAAGCTTAAATCAAATTACGATTAACCAAATCATCCCATCTCTACCAAATTTTGCAACTACATACCTTTATGGAGGGAGCATCCTTTGACCAATCTATTAGGTCATTCGCCTAATAGTTTGCGGATGGCGGCCATCTTTGTGTCAAAATCGATTCCCCGTATTAATTCAAACACGGTGAAACCGAATGGAACGAAATTTGGTACAGAGATAGCACTAGCAAAGGGCATCTCAGTGTCATGATTTATATCGCCCCCATATTGACAGAAACTTAATGGCGGCCACACAAATGTTTAAAGCTTAAATCAAATTACGACTAACATAACCATCCGATATCAAAATGTAAAACACATTAGTAGACACGCAACTTGTCGCTATCTAATACACGAACTGCACAGTAACTGTTACAGTAGCCTACAATATTGCTTGAAACGAGAGCAATGTGAATGAGTAATCAGTGGTGACAGACTGCTATAACAAACAAAGAGCGCTTGCAGTGGCAGCAGCAAGGCGAGCGAACGATCTGTCTTACAGGGAATTCGAGATGGGACCTAACGAACTAAAAGAGCGAACTAGTTCGCTAAGGAGCTGCGAACTAAACTGATCGCTCCCAGCCGCGAACTATTATGCGCAAGCCTACTATGTGGAATCTATATCGCATCAACCAACACTCCAAACAACGTAGGAATTCAGTATATCAGGGTGTCGAGCGATACGGGAAATACGGGAATTATACGGGAATGTTAGTGACCCGGGAAAAATACGGGAATTATACGGGAAATTCGCACTTGATACGGGAAATCTTGAAAAGTCTCATAATGCCCGACTTCTTAGCCCCCGAACGCTCGGTAGAGTCCTCCCGCTCAATCTTCTATTTCGCCTGCAGACCGCGCTGCCACCCGTAATTTGCGCCACCGATAGAGCGCTAAGCGGGATGAGAACCCAGCCAACGTCGAATGCATGCTTTGCCTGGCCGACCGCCGGCCGTACCCTCTACGCGCGAGGCTACGCGCGCCGCGCTCGTTGCTGACAATGACATACAGGAATCAGTCCGCATTGTTATTCACAGAGGAGACCTGGGTTTCTCGACAAGAGCAGCCCTCAATGAAGCTAAAAAATCAAGATATCAGAAAATTCCAGACGCGGATGTGCTGCAATTTCGCACCAACTGCCGGAAATTGTACATTTGTATCATATGGCTGAAAAAATCAAAGAGTGGTCAACTCTTGCTCACGAGAGACCCGTGCTATTTCCTGCCTAGACACTATAGGGGTCGCTGAGACTCCTAGGTTGGAAGAAGTTACGATCGTCATTGCCCTGGAAATTCTTTGTAATCAGAAGAATTTGCTTTCTGGCGCAATGGCTGACCGCATTAAGAGCAGCTACTCCGCACTTCTGAGACTGCTCTCCGTTACTGCGCGTTTGAAGCAGTTCGACGGAAAAGAGCCACGGCTCGACGTGCTGTGGTCTGAATTAGTGGCTTCAGCACCTTCCTCAGTTCCTGCCAAAAACGATCTCACAAGCTTCGTTAAAATGATACTGATTTTGTATCGCAACAATGCAGCTCTAGACAGAGGTTTCTCCCTGAACAAGGAGTGCATGATCGTCAATCTCAAAGAAGCAAGTCTGATTGGCATGCATAGCCTACTGTTCAGGACGCTGTGATGGCAGCTGGTGCAGTAGAAAAGATAACCGTGAGCAAGAGTCCATACTGCATGAAACTCTACGCCGTCTTCAAGGAAACAAAACAGGTACGAAGCGACGGCTAAGGTGGCAGTCGAAAGAAAAGCCACGGAAGGTCTCCAGGAAGGAAAAAAAAGTACTGTCAAAAGTATTTAATTTTGTGCTTTGTGTAACTGACGTTCCTAGTAACTATCTTGTATTTGTCAAAGTGACTTATTTAAGTCCGTGCAAACACTCAATGCAAATGCGTTACACATGCATACATTTCAAAAACTACAAACAATATCTCACAGCTCTCGACATTTTACTATCAAACACCCGTTACCAATATGTGGCTACAAAATACACCACACGAGTGACAGAATTCTTCTCGTATGGGCAGGCATTGTTTCAGTCACTTGTTAACCACTGTCTGTGTCGGATTTCCTTTCATTGTCATTGTTTCGTTACTTTTACTTCGCCGAAGTTCGACCCGAGGACTGGACACATCCCGTACAGCATGAACAGAAATAAATACTGAAGGTGGTCTGGATATCGCGGTGGATGAAATGATTATTAACCTTGGCAATTCATCAAGCTCTGACAAAGACAATGATGGTGGTGATGATGATAGGGACAGTGAAGGAATGGAGGGTGTCAAAGAAACCCTTGCCAAGTGACTGAGGATATATTATTTATTGGTGTCAGTTCGCTTGCGTCAATCGATAATAGACCACAGGCTATTGTTTCCCTTCATAGTGTTCAAAATACCGTCCGTCATTCAATAGCCTACAACTCGAAAATATAAAACCATGGCAATAATATCGCCACAGAGGGGGCTTGTTTGAGTGCTCAGTGCTAAATATGTCTTTACCTAAACTTTACTTTTGTATTATCACGAAAGCTAATATTAAACGTAGAGAGTCGCGATTAAGTGAGTGTGCATGGTGTTATCTGTCAGCTACTGCAGTAAGCTGTGAACGACCTCCACTCAGACTCTTGTTTCATGTTAAAGGATAATCATTGCATGGTGAGTGTTTTTATATTCATTAGCTGTAGAGTATTTGCCCTCTTTGTCGTATTTATTGAATTGAATACCGATGATAAAGGTATCATAGCTTCGGTGTGTAATTCATTTATTCATCTAAAAGTATCGTATTTCTCTGTTTGAATGTCCTCGGCGTTGACTCAGGACCGTTTTTTAATATATAACGTATAATTGTACAGAAATAATGTCTGAAGTATATAGCGCTGTGTATCATTCCAATCAGTTGATTTACAACAACTCTAAAAACTTAGCAACACAGCTCAGCTGTTCCAAGCTCCCGGCATATCCTTCGCGTTGTTTCCTTCGAAATACAGGGTGTAGGTGAGAAGCATACTCAGAATTCTTGCCGTGTGGCGGTTGGACGTAGGGTCTTGTTATGTGGCGACCGTAGGTTGCGGAGAGGAAAAGCGGGGCAAAGTGACAGGAAGGCTGTCAGTACCGAATACGCGGGGTTAGCAATACTGTATTTGTCGCATAATTTACGCGTGTAATAGCGGACACACCTCCAATTTTACTATTAAAGTCGTGATCTAAAAAGGGGTAGTGAGTTGGTAACATTTATTGCTACATGACCCCCAAAATTATTATTCATTATTACAAAGGGTATTTTCACTATTTTCAGTAGTGTAGAAGATTGTATCGCCTTGTTCCGGGCTCCTATAGAGCTTACATTTTCTTTCGATCTTTCATTTGCCATAGGACGCACCACCGGCGTCTGGTTTAGTAGTCAGGTAATGGAAGCAATGGGAAGTGTGTACTACAATTTTCCTTGCATGTAACTAAGCAACTTATTGTTGTTAAGAGAACGTAAAATGCACCAAGAATGATATGCTCTTCAGCTGTGTGTTTGAGAAGGCTCTGCATGTGTTCATTCCTTATGCATTAATGATGCGAAATGTCAGCTAACGTTGTGCCACATACCCAACACTCGTAGTTTCTAAATGTTGCACATTTTCCCGTAAATTGCAGCAGTTTATGTTTTAATTGCTTATAAGATCGTGACAAAGGAAGTGTTCCTCCAATTGGATGATTGTATTTAACTGTATGCCCGTCGTATAATCTTGGCATTTTTTCACGGAGCAACTTAACACCGTAGTAGGCACGCAGCTTTTTGTATTTAGTTTTCTGGCATCTTGTTTTAAATTATTGAGTAACATATTTCTAAATGCAGACAATCCATACCTCCATTAGGATTCGAGTTCTATAAGCAAAATGAGGTCCTTCGTTTGTGAAATTGGGGTCATAACCCCCCTACCCTTTCAGTGATTACCGTATGGTACTTTACGTAGACTAGGGTGAATATGTAAATGAGCATTTAAAAAAATGTTGCCAGTTGTTTGATTTATTAACTTGCGGTAATATCATCCATAGGTAATGAAAACTGGGCGTGGTTGGATTTTAAGGTAGAGCGGCATGTGCTATCAAATCGCTTTCTTGCAATACCTGGAATACGTATAAAATTATAAAATGATTATTGGATAAATAAGTGTTAATAGATAGGCTATTATAATTATAATGATTAAATAAATATTAAAGAAGAAACGAGGCGTTGTTAGTAAATATTAGGCCTGCCGGTACGGCGAATAGCCTACAACTCGTAGCTTACGTCACAATTTAGCATTTAAACGGGTCACGTTAATGCATAATATGCCAATATAACAACCGGATAGCAAATTATAATAATATTCTCACATATAACATATATAATTTGCACCAACTTAATTGCTGTAGTCTAAGATATGTTAGACCAATGCCGTATGAAATGTGCAAATCGCACACTTTTAGGCAAGCTGTTTGTTATGGTCGTCTCTGATGCGAAGTTCTACTAATTACTCTTTTTGGAGACACTTGTCTTTGGAATATTCATGAAAGGCCAACCCTCTAGTTATTATTTCATAAGTTGAACGCCTAAAAACAAAACCACAATCCGAAATAATAAGGAAGATAATCACGAACGAACGTTTCACTGCCAATGAAAATCAAATGGAGATTCACGGACCGGAAGTTCGTTATGCATAAGCTTCGATGCCATTTTAACTCGTGGAAGCTCTATAAGGTTACGGTACCATACAATTCAATGACTTCCAGTAAATATTTATTACTAGCGGACCCGTGCGAGAAATCTCGCATGTTCATAAACCACACTTTCTCCGATAGGTTTATTATGAGAGACTTAAGGAGAAAGGTTATGTTTTCATTTCAATGAAATGATTATAGAACACTATTAACATTTCAGGATAAAGGAAAGACCTCAGAATGTTAATATGACATGAAACATGCGTCTCAGTGGCTCGTGGACAGGAAGTATGGAGCGTATTATCCTACATCAACGGTGATTGCAAATCGCACACTTCGTACAATTTTTTTAAAGTCCTTTTTTAAAGAAATTATGGATATTTATGAAATTATAGTGCAATAAGTCACTGCTAATGTGTATTCTCTTTCATTTGAATGCTCATTTGTCACGATCGGTCGCTTGTGAGCGCCGCAGGAGGGATGCATACTACTGAAATAATATATATGAAGATGTGACACTCCTATTCTCTACTCTCTCAACCCTCCTCAGTAGTGATGGGCTGCGAGTGGACTCGCGAAGAATCGAGTCTGGAACCGTAAAACTCGAGATACTCGAGTCCGGAATCGAGGCCGAGGACGCTGTCAGCGTTATCCGTGAGCCATATATGGAAACTACACGATCTATAGTAATGTCGGTACGCCTTGGCCAAGTATTGTATTCGTTTCCCATCAATGCACAGTGATACAATAGAATATTCAAAATTGGAAACCGGCAAGAAGTGGACTGATGACAGAAAGAAAGAACGCAATACAGTAAAGAGAAATTTCCTTCAACGTGATAATTTGCTAAGCAGTAGTATATATCGCTGTTGATAACGCCAGTAGTCTTATCGATATCTCTGGTTGAGTGGTTAACGGTGCTAACTTTCACGCAGCGTGCTGGGGTTCCATTCCCGGCGAGGAGTTTTTTTTACTTGATTTTTTAAATTACATTTCTTTCTTTATCATTACCTAGTCGTTATAATATGAAGCATAGTGTGCATTTTGCAAGCGATTTGTCTTTTAAATCACTAGAAGAAAAGTCGTTTGCAAGTTTAGCGAGTGTTGGGAATTTGGCCGCATTCTGTGCTATATCGTAAGTACGGATCGTGACGTCACCGTAGAGACTCGAGTCCTTCGCACGGGTTACTCGTTCAGACTCGGAACTGCTGGACTCGATTCTCGCGAGTCCAAGCGTCACTCGCGCACATCACTACTCCCCAGTAAAACAGTCATTTATATCAGCTCTCCTCAGGTAAACGGTATTTTATTTGTGTTCGTAGCATCCCATCCCACCTGCGAGAGAGTTCACTCGCGCGCACGGGCGCGCGCTTTGCTCACGCTACGGGTTAGGCCTAAATATCGCCATCACCCGTGAGCTGCGGAAGTGTCTCCAAAAATGCAGTTACACTTACGCCAGAAAATCTTGATTCGCGCTTTAAGATTCATTTTTCAGCCAATCGGTATGCGAACTCTAGTCTGAGAGGGTTCTAAAATATACGGGAATTTGGTGGATTTTCGTGCGGGAAATACGGGAATTATACGGGAATTTGAAAAAAGGCCATCGCTCGACACCCTGGTATATTAACACCGACTACTAACAATAATTGAAACTTCGTTGGTCTAAACATATCACTGGAATAAACACGTTTAATATACCTTCCGCACACCTAATTTTTAATCGCGCCTATACTTGGCAGTGCGCTGATCGGCAAAACGAGGCCATTTTCAATAACATCGCTGGCATGAGTTCAATAACTGGCCGGTATAGAGTGCAGCTCGCATCAAGTAGGCAGTGGATTGCTTCCGCCACGGCAAATAACAATTATCATTACGGTCAGGATTTGGCACTGGAGTTTTACAAGTAGTTATTTCAATGACCAACAGTGTTCACTGTCAACAAGGGATTTGCGCTCCCGGGACACACATTGTAGGATAACATGTCACAAGTTACACATCATATGCGACTACTGTAAGGCTCGTATTTTTTTAATTTTTTTTATTGCATATTCTGATCATAACAGCATATTTTAGTATATGCATTTGAAATTAAGTATAATTTAAAACATCTTAAACAAAATTGATTGATTGGACATCCCTTATAAACAACTTTCTGAGCAACAGATAACGAGATAACAGTATTTTACGCTTGGCATTCCAAGAAATGGATGGGGTGGGGCATTTCTGGGCTGAATCCCTTGTAAGCAACTTTCTGAGTAACAGATAACGAGATAACAGTATTTTACGCAAGTATGATGCCTGGCTATTTCAAGAAGGGAACGAGGTGGGACATTGCTGTCATCATCTCGGCAGCCAGTAGCCTGGGGTTAGTTTTGTGAAAAGTTTCTTCAGTTTAAGTGTTACTTAAATCTGCACATCCTTTACTCAAAATGCGTAAAGAGAAGAGCATCTTTTGTGGCAGATGACTTCGTAGTTCCGCCCCTTAAAACAACAATATCTACTAGCATTACTCGTCGCGGCTTCGCCCGCGAATATTCTAGTTGTAAAGAGTACACTTAGAAAAATCTCAGTCATAAATGCTATGACTGATTTATCCTTGGTATGAATAATCACACTTTATCAATTCAGCTACTGGTGCAGTGGTTAGGGGTTTGTCATTCCTTCAAAGGTAGATCAGAGCGAAGTTAGTTTTCTGGGAATATCACTGTCACTGCTAATTTAAGGGCCTTTAAATGTGGTTTTCGGGGACCCTTTATAGTCGGGTGAAAAAGACCTTTCGTACCACACTCGCACGTGAAAATTGCGTGAAAAAATTGTAGAGCGCCCCTTGACCCCCTTAAGCGCATTATACTGTGTGTATTGATGATTTTTTCAGCTTAATTTGGTTCAGTGATAACCTTATAACCGTCTGGAAACTTTCACAGTAATGTAATAATTGGAATTGCATTGCGTCTTACAGAAATAGATGGACCTGTGAGATTCTGTTACCATGGTTACCGTGTTACATTCTTTCATTATTTCATTGTAAATATACATGTTTTAAGGTGTTTATTAATTGTGAGGCATTTAAAGGTAAGTGGGTGCGTTTCGCTTACGCATTGGGTTATGCTGAACCTGTAGGTACCCCATGTGTGTAGGTTGGTGTTAATGGGACCTTATTTTCGGTACAAAACTGGATTGGGATCTTAGCATAATGATATAGGGAAGGATATCTAGAAGTGCAACAGGAAGTATTTATTAAATCAGTGTGTGTCAGGTAATAGTGATTATTCAACTGATGGCGTTATCGTCTATTGTCAAATATGCTCGAAGGAAGTGAACGAAGTAATGTGAAAAGATAATATAATGTTATCCATGATGTAGAATTTTGGGCTTATGCCGTGTTTTATTTAATCAAACTCTACGCGTTTCGAAAGAAACGATGTCTTCTTTCTTGAAGAATAAACGGAAATACGACTAAATTGTTGCTAAGAGAAAGCAACAAAGAAACTAAAAAAGGTGCCCTAAGATGGACGCCATTTTAGCTCCCGGCTACAATCTCAGTGAGTCCTGGCTACCTATTAGCAGAACCCTCAGAAAGTAATACACTGCTGCTTTTCGTTGTCCCTAACATGGGGATAAAATGGCGTCCATCTTAGGGAACCTTTTTTTTAGTTTCTTTGTTGCTTTATCTTAGCAACAATTTGGTCGTATTTCCGTTTATTCCTGATGAAGAAAGACATGGTTTCTTTCGAAACGCGGCTAGTTTGATATAATAAAACACGGCATAAGGCCGAAATTCTACATTATGGATAGTATCATGGGCCGTCAAAATCTAAATGATTATATAATATAATGTTATTGGTTTTACGGGGGTGCCGGAATTTTGCTCCGAAGGGGACCTTTAACGTGCCAGTAAATCTACTGGCCCGGCTCCCTCGCATTTGCGCACCCTCAAATGCCAGCTGACTGCGCCAGGATACGAACCTGCAACCTTGGGCTCAGCAAGCGAGAACGTTACCGCTGAGCCACGTAGCCAAAATTTGTAGGTTAAATTTGATAACGCTATATTAGTTCCAACGTTCGTCGCCAGGTGCAGGCTGCGATGGCAAGTCCGCAGCTGGGTGTCATGGACGGTAGCATTTAGTAGCAAAAGTAGGAACTACTTGAAAATTGATGTCTGCAGTCCTTAACTGAATCACAGAAAACACACACTAATACAGCCATCACAATTAACACCGGTTATCAGACGAATTCTACACACACACCCAAAGTACACGGGGCTACATGACCGCGTTGTCGCAGTCCCTAAACGAAGGAACCAACCAATCAAAACTGGTGAATAAGAAAGGAAAATATAATTTGTGTGTGTATAAACTTGTAGGCTCAAATAATTATATTTTCAATTTTCATTTTGTTTTCTCTGAGAATATGTTTCATGAGCATCTTCAGGTTTGCCTGATTTCTTTTAAATTCTTTTAATTTAATTCCGTGAATGTTATATAATTTTGGTGAGAGATACTGAAAGTTACGTTTTGCTATACTTAACTCGTCTCACGTGACTTACAAGTACAGGCCGGACGTTTGTTTTAGATGAGTGAAAAATCCTAATGGGATCCTGGAGGCGAGTTACTACAGTACCTGTGTTGTTGTCAGCTGTCCCATGCGGTCAGATGATTGACATATCTATCTAACCCTTCTGCTGAAGTATAGACATTGACAAATATAATGGCGTTCTGTTCGTAACAATGTAACGTGTATTTCCACGTCACACAATACTTCGACGTGGACTGTACTGGTCTGAACGATGGTGTCGTCACTTGCTCAAGTCTGGAATTCCATTATATCAGACCGGTGGTGACAACTATGAAGTGAGAGGGCGAGAGAGGTACTGTGCGAGTCCAAGCTCTATGAACTTGCGGGGTGAGGAGAAAGAGCAGGGAAGGGTCAGGCGAGAAGAGAAGGGCCTGTCAACAGCCCGCAGTGTTACTTGACATGCTCGTCTATTCCAATACTGCTAACATAGGGTCTTCTCTGAAACCACTGTGGTGTTACGAATGAGTCAGTGAGTCACCGACCAATGTATTTGGTTCTGTACTATGCACGGAACGAGAAACCTCATCACTCGTCAACACCGTTTCTCATAGTCCGCGATGCACATTCCTCTCAGGTTCACGCAGCTTAGACTCGAGCAGTACTGTGTACAGGCTCACCCGCAAGCTTCAAGTTCAAGGGCAATCGTCTAAAACAAACGTCTGACTTGTACACACACTGATGCAGCCATCACTATAGACATGGTATCAGACAAATTCCACCCACACCCAAGTACACGGAGCTACTTGACCACGATGTCACAAAACCCCTAAATAAATCAGTAACAACAATGAATGAATGAACAAGAATGAACCAGATTCGAACCCACAGCTGTGGATTTAAAAGATTTCTCCAGATAGTTCACATTCCAAGCTGTGTTACGCAAACTATGATGGTGGTGGTTTGGTAAGAGGCGACAGAATCGATGAGACACGCAACCACCATGAATACTGAGTACCCCTCGGAGATACGGAGCTTGGCAATACTCTCCAACTTGGCGGAATGCCTATACCGCATTTTGGAAGGCGTTATGCTTAATAATGGCAGAGCTATGTCATATCGGTAGACCTCGGAAGTTTCGCAAAACTGAGTCAACTTAAATAAGTTACTATAGTGCGCGACAAACAATTGGAAGCCTGAAGGTCAAGCGGCCCTCCGCTCCGCTCTCCTTCCCTCGCCTGGCGGTCTTGCCATGCTATTGCACGATGCCTTCTGTGGAGTGCTGATGCGAGAACGTACATGACAACACCGCACCGACTATAGATGGGCCGGTCATTCGTGGCCGGTCGTAAGAGCGAGAGAAATCTTCTTAAAGCCCGAGTAGAACACTGAGACCACTGAATATGCCCATGCGCTGCCAAGGACACATTGCGCACTATATTTACATTGATCACAAAGGTATGAAGGCTCACTGTGCGTGGAGACACCACTGCGTACGTAATATGTACCGGTCAAGAAGGAACGGCACACTTATACCCGTGACCTTCAGGCTTCCAATGGTTTGTCCCGCACTATAACCATGTAACATTACAATTCGTCCCCCCACCTCTACAAACATGATGATTTTCGTCCCCCCTTCACTACAAACACCATGATTTTATTTAGACCGTGTAACCATAAATAAGTTACTAACAATGAAACCTTACCATTCGTCCTCCCATCACTATAAACATGATGAGTTTGTATAGATCGCGTCATCTTAAATAAGTTACTAACAATGGAACCTTACCATTTATCCCTCATCACTACAATCATGGTGATTTATGTAGTCCGAGTCATCTCGAATAAGTTACTAACAATGTAACCTGACCATTTGTCCCTCATCACTACAAACATGGTGATTTCTGTAGTCCGAGTTATCTCGGATAAGTTACTAACAATGTAACCTTACCATTTGTCCCCCAACACTATAAGCATGGTGATTTATGCAGTCCAAGTCTTCTCAAATAAGTTACTAACAATGTAACCTGACCATTTGTCCCTCATCACTATAAACATGGTGATTTATGTAGTCCGAGTCATCTTCAATAAGTTACTAGCAATGTAACCTGATCATTTGTCCCCCATCACTACAAACATGGTGATTTATGTAGTCCGAGTTATCTTCAATAAGTTACTAGCAATGTAACCTGACCATTCGTCCCTCATCACTATAAACATGGTGATTTATGTAGTCCGAGTCATCTTCAATAAGTTACTAACAATGTAACCTGACCTTTTGTCCCTCATCACTATAAACATGGTGATTTATGTAGTCCGAGTAATCTTCAATAAGTTACTAACAATGTAACCTGACCATTCGTCCCTCATCACTATAAACATGGTGATTTATGTAGTCCGAGTCATCTTCAATTAGTTACTAACAATGTAACCTGACCTTTTGTCCCTCATCACTATAAACATGGTGATTTACGTAGTCCGAGTAATCTTCAATAAGTTACTAACATTGTAACCTGACCATTTGTCCCTCATCACTATAAACATGGTGATTTATGTAGTCCGAGTTATCTTCAATAAGTTACTAGCAATGTAACCTGACCATTCGTCCCTCATCACTATAAACATGGTGATTTATGTAGTCCGAGTCATCTTCAATAAGTTACTAACAATGTAACCTGACCTTTTGTCCCTCATCACTATAAACATGGTGATTTATGTAGTCCGAGTAATCTTCAATAAGTTACTAACAATGGAACCTGACTATTCGTCCCTCATCACTATAAACATGGTGATTTATGTAGTCCGAGTCATCTTCAATTAGTTACTAACAATGTAACCTGACCTTTTGTCCCTCATCACTATAAACATGGTGATTTACGTAGTCCGAGTAATCTTCAATAAGTTACTAACAATGTAACCTGACCATTTGTCCCTCATCACTATAAACATGGTGATTTATGTAGTCCGAGTTATCTTCAATAAGTTACTAGCAATGTAACCTGACCATTCGTCCCTCATCACTATAAACATGGTGATTTATGTAGTCCGAGTCATCTTCAATAAGTTACTAACAATGTAACCTGACCTTTTGTCCCTCATCACTATAAACATGGTGATTTATGTAGTCCGAGTAATCTTCAATAAGTTACTAACAATGTAACCTGACCATTCGTCCCTCATCACTATAAACATGGTGATTTATGTAGTCCGAGTCATCTTCAATTAGTTACTAACAATGTAACCTGACCTTTTGTCCCTCATCACTATAAACATGGTGATTTACGTAGTCCGAGTAATCTTCAATTAGTTACTAACAATGTAACCTGACCATTTGTCCCTCATCACTATAAACATGGTGATTTACGTAGTCCGAGTAATCTTCAATAAGTTACTAACAATGTAACCTGACCATTCGTCCCTCATCACTATAAACATGGTGATTTATGTAGTCCGAGTCATCTTCAATAAGTTACTAACAATGTAACCTGACCATTTGTCCCTCATCACTATAAACATGGTGATTTACGTAGTCCGAGTAATCTTCAATAAGTTACTAGCAATGTAACCTGACCATTCGTCCCTCATCACTATAAACATGGTGATTTATGTAGTCCGAGTCATCTTCAATAAGTTACTAACAATGTAACCTAACCATTTGTCCCTCATCACTATAAACATGGTGATTTACGTAGTCCGAGTAATCTTCAATAAGTTACTAACAATGTAACCTGACCTTTTGTCCCTCATCACTATAAACATGGTGATTTACGTAGTCCGAGTAATCTTCAATAAGTTACTAACAATGTAACCTGACCATTCGTCCCTCATCACTATAAACATGGTGATTTACGTAGTCCGAGTAATCTTCAATAAGTTACTAACAATGTAACCTGATCATTTGTCCCCCATCACTATAAACATGGTGATTTACGTAGTCCGAGTAATCTTCAATAAGTTACTAACAATGTAACCTGATCATTTGTCCCCCATCACTATAAACATGGTGATTTACGTAGTCCGAGTCATCTTCAATAAGTTACTAACAATGTAACCTGACCATTCGTCCCTCATCACTATAAACATGGTGATTTACGTAGTCCGAGTTATCTTCAATAAGTTACTAACAATGTAACCTGACCTTTTGTCCCTCATCACTATAAACATGGTGATTTATGTAGTCCGAGTAATCTTCAATAAGTTACTAACAATGTAACCTGACCATTCGTCCCTCATCACTATAAACATGGTGATTTATGTAGTCCGAGTCATCTTCAATTAGTTACTAACAATGTAACCTGACCTTTTGTCCCTCATCACTATAAACATGGTGATTTACGTAGTCCGAGTAATCTTCAATAAGTTACTAACATTGTAACCTGACCATTTGTCCCTCATCACTATAAACATGGTGATTTATGTAGTCCGAGTTATCTTCAATAAGTTACTAGCAATGTAACCTGACCATTCGTCCCTCATCACTATAAACATGGTGATTTATGTAGTCCGAGTCATCTTCAATAAGTTACTAACAATGTAACCTGACCTTTTGTCCCTCATCACTATAAACATGGTGATTTATGTAGTCCGAGTAATCTTCAATAAGTTACTAACAATGGAACCTGACTATTCGTCCCTCATCACTATAAACATGGTGATTTATGTAGTCCGAGTCATCTTCAATTAGTTACTAACAATGTAACCTGACCTTTTGTCCCTCATCACTATAAACATGGTGATTTACGTAGTCCGAGTAATCTTCAATAAGTTACTAACAATGTAACCTGACCATTTGTCCCTCATCACTATAAACATGGTGATTTATGTAGTCCGAGTTATCTTCAATAAGTTACTAGCAATGTAACCTGACCATTCGTCCCTCATCACTATAAACATGGTGATTTATGTAGTCCGAGTCATCTTCAATAAGTTACTAACAATGTAACCTGACCTTTTGTCCCTCATCACTATAAACATGGTGATTTATGTAGTCCGAGTAATCTTCAATAAGTTACTAACAATGTAACCTGACCATTCGTCCCTCATCACTATAAACATGGTGATTTATGTAGTCCGAGTCATCTTCAATTAGTTACTAACAATGTAACCTGACCTTTTGTCCCTCATCACTATAAACATGGTGATTTACGTAGTCCGAGTAATCTTCAATTAGTTACTAACAATGTAACCTGACCATTTGTCCCTCATCACTATAAACATGGTGATTTACGTAGTCCGAGTAATCTTCAATAAGTTACTAACAATGTAACCTGACCATTCGTCCCTCATCACTATAAACATGGTGATTTATGTAGTCCGAGTCATCTTCAATAAGTTACTAACAATGTAACCTGACCATTTGTCCCTCATCACTATAAACATGGTGATTTACGTAGTCCGAGTAATCTTCAATAAGTTACTAGCAATGTAACCTGACCATTCGTCCCTCATCACTATAAACATGGTGATTTATGTAGTCCGAGTCATCTTCAATAAGTTACTAACAATGTAACCTAACCATTTGTCCCTCATCACTATAAACATGGTGATTTACGTAGTCCGAGTAATCTTCAATAAGTTACTAACAATGTAACCTGACCTTTTGTCCCTCATCACTATAAACATGGTGATTTACGTAGTCCGAGTAATCTTCAATAAGTTACTAACAATGTAACCTGACCATTCGTCCCTCATCACTATAAACATGGTGATTTACGTAGTCCGAGTAATCTTCAATAAGTTACTAACAATGTAACCTGATCATTTGTCCCCCATCACTATAAACATGGTGATTTACGTAGTCCGAGTAATCTTCAATAAGTTACTAACAATGTAACCTGATCATTTGTCCCCCATCACTATAAACATGGTGATTTACGTAGTCCGAGTCATCTTCAATAAGTTACTAACAATGTAACCTGACCATTCGTCCCTCATCACTATAAACATGGTGATTTACGTAGTCCGAGTTATCTTCAATAAGTTACTAACAATGTAACCTGACCATTCGTCCCTCATCACTATAAACATGGTGATTTACGTAGTCCGAGTAATCTTCAATAAGTTACTAACAATGTAACCTGACCATTCGTCCCTCATCACTATAAACATGGTGATTTATGTAGTCCGAGTCATCTTCAATAAGTTACTAACAATGTAACCTAACCATTCGTCCCTCATCACTATAAACATGGTGATTTACGTAGTCCGAGTAATCTTCAATAAGTTACTAGCAATGTAACCTGACCATTCGTCCCTCATCACTATAAACATGGTGATTTACGTAGTCCGAGTAATCTTCAATAAGTTACTAACAATGTAACCTGACCTTTCGTCCCTCATCACTATAAACATGGTGATTTACGTAGTCCGAGTAATCTTCAATAAGTTACTAACAATGTAACCTGACCATTCGTCCCTCATCACTATAAACATGGTGATTTACGTAGTCCGAGTCATCTTCAATAAGTTACTAACAATGTAACCTGACCATTCGTCCCTCATCACTATAAACATGGTGATTTACGTAGTCCGAGTAATCTTCAATAAGTTACTAACAATGTAACCTGACCATTCGTCCCTCATCACTATAAACATGGTGATTTATGTAGTCCGAGTAATCTTCAATAAGTTACTAACAATGTAACCTGACCATTTGTCCCTCATCACTATAAACATGGTGATTTACGTAGTCCGAGTAATCTTCAATAAGTTACTAACAATGTAACCTGACCATTCGTCCCTCATCACTATAAACATGGTGATTTATGTAGTCCGAGTAATCTTCAATAAGTTACTAACAATGTAACCTGACCATTTGTCCCTCATCACTATAAACATGGTGATTTACGTAGTCCGAGTAATCTTCAATAAGTTACTAACAATGTAACCTGACCATTCGTCCCTCATCACTATAAACATGGTGATTTACGTAGTCCGAGTAATCTTCAATAAGTTACTAGCAATGTAACTTGACCATTCGTCCCTCATCACTATAAACATGGTGATTTATGTAGTCCGAGTAATCTTCAATAAGTTACTAACAATGTAACCTGACCATTTGTCCCTCATCACTATAAACATGGTGATTTACGTAGTCCGAGTAATCTTCAATAAGTTACTAACAATGTAACCTGACCATTCGTCCCTCATCACTATAAACATGGTGATTTACGTAGTCCGAGTAATCTTCAATAAGTTACTAACAATGTAACCTGACCATTCGTCCCTCATCACTATAAACATGGTGATTTACGTAGTCCGAGTAATCTTCAATAAGTTACTAACAATGTAACCTGACCATTCGTCCCTCATCACTATAAACATGGTGATTTACGTAGTCCGAGTAATCTTCAATAAGTTACTAGCAATGTAACCTGACCATTCGTCCCTCATCACTATAAACACGGTGATTTATGTAGTCCGAGTAATCTTCAATAAGTTACTAACAATGTAACCTGACCATTTGTCCCTCATCACTATAAACATGGTGATTTACGTAGTCCGAGTAATCTTCAATAAGTTACTAACGATGTAACCTGACCATTCGTCCCTCATCACTATAAACATGGTGATTTACGTAGTCCGAGTAATCTTCAATAAGTTACTAACAATGTAACCTGACCATTTGTCCCTCATCACTATAAACATGGTGATTTATGTAGTCCGAGTCATCTTCAATTAGTTACTAACAATGTAACCTGACCATTCGTCCCTCATCACTATAAACATGGTGATTTACGTAGTCCGAGTAATCTTCAATAAGTTACTAGCAATGTAACCTGACCATTCGTCCCTCATCACTATAAACATGGTGATTTATGTAGTCCGAGTAATCTTCAATAAGTTACTAACAATGTAACCTGACCATTCGTCCCTCATCACTATAAACATGGTGATTTACGTAGTCCGAGTCATCTTCAATAAGTTACTAGCAATGTAACCTGACCATTCGTCCCTCATCACTATAAACATGGTGATTTATGTAGTCCGAGTAATCTTCAATAAGTTACTAACAATGTAACCTGACCATTTGTCCCTCATCACTATAAACATGGTGATTTACGTAGTCCGAGTAATCTTCAATAAGTTACTAACAATGTAACCTGACCATTCGTCCCTCATCACTATAAACATGGTGATTTACGTAGTCCGAGTAATCTTCAATAAGTTACTAACAATGTAACCTGACCATTTGTCCCTCATCACTATAAACATGGTGATTTATGTAGTCCGAGTCATCTTCAATTAGTTACTAACAATGTAACCTGACCATTCGTCCCTCATCACTATAAACATGGTGATTTACGTAGTCCGAGTAATCTTCAATTAGTTACTAACAATGTAACCTGACCATTCGTCCCTCATCACTATAAACATGGTGATTTACGTAGTCCGAGTAATCTTCAATAAGTTACTAACAATGTAACCTGACCATTCGTCCCTCATCACTATAAACATGGTGATTTATGTAGTCCGAGTTATCTTCAATAAGTTACTAACAATGTAACCTGACCTTTCGTCCCTCATCACTATAAACATGGTGATTTATGTAGTCCGAGTCATCTTCAATTAGTTACTAACAATGTAACCTGACCATTCGTCCCTCATCACTATAAACATGGTGATTTACGTAGTCCGAGTAATCTTCAATTAGTTACTAACAATGTAACCTGACCATTCGTCCCTCATCACTATAAACATGGTGATTTATGTAGTCCGAGTCATCTTCAATAAGTTACTAACAATGTAACCTGACCATTCGTCCCTCATCACTATAAACATGGTGATTTACGTAGTCCGAGTAATCTTCAATTAGTTACTAACAATGTAACCTGACCATTCGTCCCTCATCACTATAAACATGGTGATTTACGTAGTCCGAGTCATCTTCAATAAGTTACTAACAATGTAACCTGACCATTCGTCCCTCATCACTATAAACATGGTGATTTACGTAGTCCGAGTAATCTTCAATTAGTTACTAACAATGTAACTTGACCATTCGTCCCTCATCACTATAAACATGGTGATTTATGTAGTCCGAGTCATCTTCAATAAGTTACTAACAATGTAACCTGACCATTCGTCCCTCATCACTATAAACATGGTGATTTACGTAGTCCGAGTAATCTTCAATTAGTTACTAACAATGTAACCTGACCATTCGTCCCTCATCACTATAAACATGGTGATTTACGTAGTCCGAGTAATCTTCAATAAGTTACTAACAATGTAACCTGACCATTCGTCCCTCATCACTATAAACATGGTGATTTATGTAGTCCGAGTAATCTTCAATAAGTTACTAACAATGTAACCTGACCATTCGTCCCTCATCACTATAAACATGGTGATTTATGTAGTCCGAGTAATCTTCAATAAGTTACTAACAATGTAACCTGACCATTCGTCCCTCATCACTATAAACATGGTGATTTACGTAGTCCGAGTAATCTTCAATAAGTTACTAACAATGTAACCTGACCATTCGTCCCTCATCACTATAAACATGGTGATTTATGTAGTCCGAGTCATCTTCAATAAGTTACTAACAATGTAACCTGACCATTCGTCCCTCATTACTATAAACATGGTGATTTATGTAGTCCGAGTCATCTTCAATAAGTTACTAACAATGTAACCTGACCATTGACTTATTAATACAAACATGGGGAATAGGCCAGTCAACTAAGACATTCTAGGTCGAAAAAAATTGCAAGGTTCTGATTTTTTGGGATGTTGTTAGGATAGATAGCAATAGTGTAAAACCAAGTTTGCAACCTCGAATGACCTGTGCTAACTTCGTGGTACTCGTAAAACCTCGAAATTTTCAGACTTTTTTTGGTTCTTGGATTACAACTTCCTAAATGTGCATTCTATGGCAAAGTCACCCATTACACTTTTAAAGATGACAAAATTATCGACAATTTGAGCGCAACTCCAGCTCTGTATGTCTGATAGATCTCGAGATACAACACTTCTGAAATGGGCATTTTTTTTTCCTTCAAAATGTTCGAAATTTGTAGTAAGCTAGTCTTTCGTACAAATTACCGTCTAAAATACTCATTCTACGAGGAAAGTCATCAGAAGTAAAGTTGTAGAGCAGTTAGTTAGCTTTAATTTAAGCACTAGCAAAACGCTATAAGACCAATAGTTCTCTTGTTATCAGATAAAACACAAAAATAGGAAATTGGATTTTTTTAATGTAGCCTGACGAATTGTAGGACTTTTTTTAAGGATATGAAAGACATCAATCAGTCGAAAATTGTTTTTCATGCAAAATGAAATTAGTGTAAAACCAAGTTTGCAACCTCGAAATACCTGTGCTAACTTCGTGGTGCTCGAAAAACCTCGAAATTTTCAGACGTTTTTCGGTTTTTGGCTTACAACTTCCAAAATATGCATTCTATGGCAAAGTCACCCATTACACTTTTAAAGAAGACAAAATTATCGACAATTTGAGCGCAACTCCAGCTCTGTATGTCTTATAGATCTCGAGATACAACACTTCGGAAATGAGCCTTTTTTTTCCAAAATGTTGTAAATTTGTAGTAAGCTAGTCTTTCGAACAAATTACCGTCTAAAATACCCATTCTACGAGGAATGTCATCAAAAGTAAAGTTGTAGAACAGTTATTTAGCTTTAATTTAAGCATTAGCAAAACGCTGAAGACCAATAGTTCTCTTGTTATCAGGTAAAACACAAAAATAGGAAATTGGATTTTTCAAAAAATGTAGCCTGACGCATTGTAGGACTTTTTTAAAGGATAAGAAATACATCAATCAGTGGAAAATGGTTTTTTTATGCAAAATGAAATTGAATACAATTAATGATAATGAGTAATTTCTTATCAATATTGATGTCACAGTGGCGAAGTGATGGAGGGGCGTCAGCTAACACCTGCGACAGAAACACGCAACACGTCAATTACCTACTATTTATTAATAAATTACAACAAAAGTGTAGGTATGTGATGTTAGGCTTACCTGCACTCAGCGAGACAGTAGTATTCGTTTGGAAGGCCCAAGTGCTTCATACGGCTCTTCTTGGGGCTCCGGAGACTCCTGTGTATTTGGATCTGGCTGTAAAAGGGGGTCGTCGAAGTCGTCTTCTTCGTCTGACTCAGTCATTTCTAGGGTAGGAGAATTAAGGCTGGTCTTCCCCCCGACAACGTTTACAGAGAGCTCTCCGGTAGGAGCATCGCCCTGCTCCGCACTCTTTCAGGCACCTGTATGACAAGAATTTCAGTAGTTATATTAACTCCAGGTTACAACAGATTCAAATGTTTTAATTCTAATCAGAAAAAATATCTATGTCCAGCATTGGACATTGACTAGAACCTACCTAATACGAATGAATTACCTTACCTGTATGACAGGAGTTTGAGCAGAGTTTGCGGCGCTGGTTCCTTGTGTGAGGTCACCGGTGTCAGCCCCTGCTGACTCCTTGTCCATCCCCACTTGGTGGGCTCTTTCTCAACCCCCAATCCCTGCTGCACCTGGAGGTAGGTTCTGTAGGAATGTTGGGCAGAAGCCTCTTCGGTTGGGGGCAGACGAGCGAGGTTGACTTTAGCGCTGGCAGCAGATCGGACAAATATCCCGTAACGCAAGGCGTGGAGAGAATCGCCTTTTCTACCGCCATACAACGCCACGAGGCATTTGTTGCCATTAGAGGCTATCTCCTCATGGGTGACATTATTGTTCAGAAAAGTGGTAGCCGCGTCAAGAAGGTCTGGCTGTTTTGAAAGGACGCTCAACATCTTCGTTTTCCTTTGCCCGAAAAGGGCAGAGGTGGTGTCGCAATCACTGAAGGCGTGGAGGAACAACTCTATTAGAGGGGGGAGTGAGAGATCTCCTCCAATGAATGATGTTGACAAGAACTGCTTGCAACCTGTTCCACCCCTGGCACTTTTCATGAAGGAAACATTTTGTTTGTTGACGCCCAATCCATTTAGGAGCACCAAGAGGTCAATATCTTCTCCAGCGATTATGACGTGCTCGTACTCCTCGCTCTTTTCCAGTGCTGTCCTCACAATGAGGCAGTCGGCGTCCTCTGGAGCTGGCTTTGTTTCGATCCCTTGTACGGTATATCCAGTCCAGTACACATTAAGTTGATCAGGCGCTGCTTGTTTTTGGGTTGGACAAAAACTTTTCTTGGGGCACTTCGATCAGTGTCGATTGTTCAAAAAACATATCGCTGCACGCTGAGGCTGCATAACGTCGTAGCCGTTCTGCCGTTTTTGTGCTCTTAGCTGTCCCCTCTTCTGGGTAGCCATCGAATACCACTGAGACATTTTTTCCAAAATGGTTGGTCGTATAGGTGATAAAAGTAGCTACAATTTCCCTCACTGAGCTGTTCCGTTGCCATATAACCTTATGGAGCAAGTATCCTCCATCCACTATAACAAAAGTTCTTAGTTCAACGGCGACGTTTTCTGGGAGGAGCGTAAAGGTAGGGTAGAACGATGATTTTGTTCCTTTTCGCATTCCCCTCTTCGGAGAATAGAGCCATGGGATATGGGGCCAACTCTTATTAATTATCATAAAAATAGATTAGATTAGAAACAATTTATTGCAATCAACATAACATAAGTAAAAGTACAGCGAATTCTAGTATAATTTCTTATTGGGTTGAAAATGTAAACGTATCGTATCTGCATGAGTAATGCAAGCAGTTTCAGCATGCCTGGTGTGCGGGCGCGTCAGGATGAGAGATGGAATGGATGAAGGTGAATGAAACTGGGCAAGGATCTGGAAGGAAGCGGCCGTGGCCTGTCAGAAGGTACTGTCCCAGCATTTGCCTGGTGTTGAAAATGGGAAACCACGGAAAACCATTTCAAGGACAGCCGACGGTGGGGCTCGAACCCACGCGTCTACCGAGTCAGCAGAGAGCTTGGCCCCTTGACCTAACGCAGCGCTTTAGCCCGCGTAGCCACTACTGTCGGTGATTGGAAAAGTAAAGAGAGGCGAAGGCTTGTTGCTTTATTATTATTATTATTATTATTATTATTATTCGAAAGTTTGTTGCTTTTCAGTCGGTCAACACGAGTTTTTCACCAAAAGAAGATGGGTTATTCTCTAATCCTGAAAAAGATTACATGAGATTAATAAATAAATCCAATACATAAATCCAAGTGTATTTATTATTCTCATGTAATATTTTTCAGGATTAGAGAATAACCCATCTTCTTTTGGTGAAAAACTCGTGTTGACCGACTGAAAAGCATCATATAATAATATAATATCGTATGGCCTCGGGTGCCTGGTGCAAGCTTTGTTAATTGACACCCAGAGGGTAGCTTGCATGTCGAATTTCGTCGTTCCTTTGAACGCTATGAAAGTCAAGGAGGTTAGATATCTAAACTCCTTGACACTACAGCGCTTTCAAGTAGAGAATGGAGGAACTTTGTTTTGGCGGAAAATCCCGAGATTAATTTTGCCATTGAACACGGCCTACTGAATGCAAATGGGTTCATTAACATGCCAACAACGTATGACATGAGTATCGTGATTTTTGTCGCCTTCAAAAATCACTTACCATGGCCAGGGGCGAACCTGCAATCTTGGGGTTGGTAGTCCGACACTATAACCACTCGCCCACCGTGGCAAGATGAAAAGCATCAAACATTCGTTTACTAAGGCAACACAAAAAATGGCTTGTTATTATTATTGTTATTTCATTATTAATATTCTTTCTCTCTTCTTTCTTTCTTTCTTTCTTTCTTTCTTTCTTTCTTTCTTCGTTTTGCCCACTTAAGGAGCGCGTTTGAACTTGTTGACTCGGGTCGATGGTGTTTTTCTCTTCTTCTCCTCCCAAAATCTCCTCATGAACTCACTACGCCCCTTCTTACGTTCTTCCGTCCATTTATTTTCCGTGGTCTTTTTAGCTTTTTCGGTGAAAGAGTGATTTGTAACTAGAGTTCCAAAAGTCTTGCGATTCTTGATGATGTCTTATGTGAAGTTTATTTATTTTAAGTCATGTTTGATTTCATCCAACCAACAGATTTTGACCTTCTTTGAATTAATTATATCAAGCAGGTTTTTTTATTTTATTTTTTTGCATACTGTATCTGTATCTGTATCTAGTTGTCTATTCTACAGATGTGACCATAACATTTCAATCGTCTCTTACGCACGGTATCAGTGAACTTATTGATTACTGTGTACAAGTCTGTGGTTTTCCTATTAATCCATATACCATTAACATAAACGGGGCCATATATTTTCCTGAGAATTATTATTATTATTATTATTTTATACAGTACATATAACACATTTTCTGGTACGGTACATTACAAGTTAACTATACGGGCTTCAGTGAACCAAAGTATAGTTACTGAAACAGCAACTTCTAAGCTGGAATTTCGTTACCCATGAACTTCCGAACGATTCTGGTTGCTGATAGAACTACTGCCTTCTGCATTAGTTTGTACAGCCGAGTATCCAAATCCAGTTCTTTAAGGCCTTGGAGCAAAATACTTGGGATCACACCCGTACTTGAGACAATGATAGGTATTGTCTTTTCCCGCTCTACATGTCATTGTCTTTTGATAGGGTCGACCAACTCGCTGTATTTGCTGATCTTTTCTATGTGTTTTGACTGGAGATTCTTGGTGTTAGGAATCGCAACATCAATCATGGTAGTTTGCATGGTTTTCTTGTTGACAACCACCAGATCCGGCCTATTGTGTGATACCGACTGATCAGTCAAAATAGTTCGGTTCCAATACAGCTTGTATTCATTGTTTTCTAGAACACACTCTGGCTGATATTGGTGGTACGGAACTTTCTTTCCTTTTAGAAGCTGAAACTTATCAGCCAACTCCTAATGCAAGATTTTAGCAACTGCATCATGCCTTTGTTTGTGCTCCGTCGCCAGGAAATATCTACATGCAGATCTAATATGCTGTATTGTTTCTGACTGCTGACAGCCGTAACGGCACTTATCATCTGGTACAGCGGAATCTTTTACAATGAACTTGAGGTAGTTCCTTGTAGGGATGACTTGGTCTTGAATTGCAAGCATAAAACCTTCAGTTTCTGGAAAGATCTGTCCTGAAGTGAGCCAGTAGTTTGACGCAGTTATATCAACATTTGCTTGACTCACCTAATTTGGATGTCTTCCGTGCAAAGGTTTTGCTTTCCATGCTTCCATCTACTGAAGGTCAGTATGTAGGTGGTGTTGAATCTCTTGTTAACACAAGACCAGTGGCGTTGTTATTATTATTATTATTATTATTATTATTATATTCGAGATATTGGAGCTCGTGTACTTCGTGTGGCATGAGAGTGGTGCTCGCAGTCTCAAAAAGGCTGAGGACGCACGATATAGACTGTTACAGTATATTGTATGTGCACTGGATGAGCTGCTAACGCTTCACTAATCTACGGTCTGTCACGCTACGGACGTTTTTAATTAAAACAGGAAAATATTTGTATAATAAGCGAGAATAGCTGGACATGAGAATGACGGACCTCTGAGATAATGAGTCATTTAATAATTACTTTACGTAAACATACTGGGCTGAAATTCTCATTTTATAAGTGTTACCACAAAGGAGCTTTAAGAAAAACACTAAGCTGACAAGAGTTTGCACGAATAAACTTTATTTTTTAGGAATAGTAGTGTACTGATACACATTACTGTACTATTGAACATAGTCATTGTTTTTGTTCAAATACCCCCAGAGGATTACAACGTGTGGGACGTGGGTTGACGACCACGGGATCACAGCTGAGTACTCGTGCCGGGCTCCTCTTCTTCAACTTTCTTGTCGATCCTCCTTGGTCAACTCTTGTTCTTTTCTGACCCTGACGGTATTAAGGTCTCCGAAGCATAGGGAGTCGTTCATTTTTCCGTCGTGAATGGTCTTTGCTTCATCCTTCGTGATCCTTCATTCTTCCAGGGGTCAGACCTCTTCTTTTCTTATCATGATATCTCCTGCCTTCTACTCAAGGCCCTCAAGGAGCCCCAACCTAGATAGTGCTACACCTTCAAGGTCTCACAGTATCTTCTACGTTCTGCTCAAGGCCCTCACGGAGATAGGGTGAGTATGGCTCCACCCTGGATAATGCTACACCCACAAGGGTTCACAGTATCTCCTGCCTTCTGCTCATGACCCTCAAGGAGAAAGGTTGTGTGTAGCCTCACCCTGGATAGTGCTACACCCTCAAGGGCTCACAGTATCTTCTACGTTCTGCTCAAGGCCCTCACGGAGATAGGATGAGTGTGGCTCCACCTTGGATAGTGCTTCACCCTCAAGGGTTCACAGTATCTCCTGCCTTCTAGTCAAGACCCTCAAGGAGAAAGGGTGTGTGTAGCCTCACCCTGGATAGTGCTCCACCCTCAAGGGCTCACAGTATCTCCTGCCTTCTACTCAAGACCTTCAAGGAGACAGGGTGTGTGTAGCCCCACCCTGGATGGTGCTTCACCCTCAAGGGTTCACAGCATCTCCTGCCTTCTGCTCAAGACCCTCAAGGAGAAAGGGTGTGTGTAGCCTCACCCTGGATACTGCTACACCCTCAAGGGCTCACAGTATCTCCTGCCTTCTAATCAAGACCTTCAAGGAGACAGGGTGTGTGTAGCCCCACCCTGGATGGTGCTTCACCCTCAAGGGTTCACAGCATCTCCTGCCTTCTGCTCAATGCCCTCAAGGAGGCAGGGTGTGTGTAGCCCCGCCCTGGATAGTGCTACACCCTCAAGGGCTCACAGTATCTCCTGCGTTCTGTTCAAGGCCCTCAAGGAGACAGGGTGTGTGTAGCCCCGTGCTGGAAAGTGTTGACCCTCAAGGGTTCACAATATCTCCTGCCTTCTGCTAAAGACCCTCAAGGAGACAGGGTGTGTGAAACCCCACCCTGGATAGTGCTACACCCTCAAGTGCTCACAGTATCTCCTGTCTTCTGCTCAAGGCCCTCAAGGTGACAGGGTCTGTGTAGTCCCACCCTGGATAGTGCTACACCCTCAAGGACTCACAGTATCTCCTGCCTTCTGCTCAAAGCCCTCAAGGAGACAGGGTCTGTGTAGCCCCGCCCTGGATAGTGCTACACCCTCAAGGGCTTACAGCATCTCCTGCCTTCTGCCCAAGGTCCTCAAGGAGACAGGGTGTGTGTAACCCCACCCTGGATAGTGCTACACCCTTAAGGACTCACAGTATCTCCTGCCTTCTGCTCAAGACGCTCAAGGAGACAGGGTATGTGTAGCCCCACCCTGGATAGTGCTACACCCTCAAGGACTCACAGTTCTCCTGTCTTCTGCTCAAGGCCCTCAAGGAGGCAGGGTGTGTGTAGTCCCACCCTGGATAGTGCTACACCCTCAAGGGCTCACAGTATCTCCTGCCTTCTGCTCAAGACACTCAAGGAGACAGGGTGTGTGTAGCCACACCCTGGATAGTGCTACACCCTCAAGGACTCACAGTATCTCCTGTCTTCTGCTCAAGGCCCTCAAGGTGACAGGGTCTGTGTAGTCCCACCCTGGATAGTGCTACACCCTCAAGGACTCTCAGTATCTCCTGCCTTCTGCTCAAGACGCTCAAGGAGACAGGGTATGTGTAGCCCCACCCAGGATAGTGCTACACCCTCAAGGACTCACAGTACCTCCTGCCTTCTGCTCAAGGCCCTCAAGGACACAGGGTGTGTGTAGTCCCACCCTGGATAGTGCTACACCCTCAAGGGCTCACAGTATCTCCTGCCTTCTGCTCAAGGCCCTCAAGGAGACAGGGTGTGTGTAGCCCCACCCAGGATAGTGCTACACCCTCAAGGACTCACAGTATCTCCTGCCTTCTGCTCAAGGCCCTCAAGGACACAGGGTGTGTGTAGTCCCACCCTGGATAGTGCTACACCCTCAAGGACTCACAGTATCTCCTGCCTTCTGCTCAAAGCCCTCAAGGAGACAGGGTGTGTGTAGCCCCGCCGTGGATAGTGCTACACCCTCAAGGACTCACAGTATCTCCTGCCTTCTGCTCAAGGCCCTCAAGGAGACAGGGTCTGTGTAGTCCCTCCCTGGGTAGTGCTACACCCTCAAGGACTCACGGTATATCCTGCCTTCTGCTCAAGGCCCTCAAGGAGACAGGGTCTGTGTAGCCCCACCCTGGATAGTGTTATATTCTCAAGGACTCATAGAGGGTCATAACGATGTAATAATTGTAATGTTGTTGGTTTTACGTCCCTTTTAACTGATACGGCTTTCAGAGACGCTGGAGTGCCGAAATTTAGCCCCGAAGGGGTCTTTAACGTGTCAGTAAATCTACAGACACGGCTCCCTCGCACTGGCTCATCTTCAAACGCCAACTGACTGCACCAGGATTCGATCCTGCAACCTTGGAAACAGCAGATGAGAACGTTACCGCTGCACCAAACAGAGTCTATGCAAATGAACCGAGAACAAAGATTTCCACAGTTTGATGTGGAAAGCAGCCGAGAGCTCAGTGGAAGATAAAACCTTTCGCGGCCATTACTGCTCATTTTCACAGGGCTTGTTGCGGACAGTAGCATCGTATCAGAACCACAAACCAGCCAGCCACATACACGGTTTGTTAATGCATAAACATGGCGGGTGTGCGCATACTAAAAGGCGAATTATCAACACATCAGCCATTCCTCTTATTCAGCTAGTATCTATACATATATACAATATATGCATATGAAAACCTGTTTAATCTGGTTGCGGGCGTGTTTTAACATCAGCATCCTCACATGAGTTATAACACTGCACTGTTTGTCATACAATGCCAGTTTAAAATGTATTCGATTTGTTGTTGGGTTCACCCCAGTTCCTTTGCTTCGACAGGAATCTAGAATCTTTCACGCTAGGCAAGCAATTTTTGAAAGTGGATATTAAGTCTCCCGCAGTATTTTGGCACTGCTCGCGGTTCATTAAAGTGCCTATGCCTTCTCATCCATTAAAAATGACTTTTAAAAAAGTGTACGAAGTGTGAGATTTGCAAATATTGATGCTGTAGGAAAATACGTGACATCATTGCCGTTCAGTTCTCATTTTGGTCGTAGGGACGCCTGTTTTATGTCCAAACTATTGAACGTTAATTCATTTACAGGTTCACTGTCAGCACACACATGACATTAGCCGCGACTAACTGCATCCTAATTTCATAAATATCGATTTTTGCTAGAAGTGTGCGATTTGAAAATACTGATTTCCCCTGAAGTCTCTCATTATAAACCTATTGGGGAAAGTGTAGTTTATGAACATGCGAGATTTCTCGCACCGGTCCGCTAATGGCAATACATTTGGCTTAAGTGTTCGGCAGACCTATCAGATGTGACGTTCAGATGAAGAGAATCAAAACAGATAAATACAGGTCTTTATACTATAAGAATTATAATTGGTTGGGTGGTTCCTCAGTTTAGGGACTGCGACAACGCGGCCATGTAGCTCTGTGTACTTTGGGTGTGTGTAGAATCTGTCTGATAACCGGTGTTACTTGTGATGGCTGTATTAGTGTGTATTATCTGCAATTCATGTAAGGACTGCTGACGATCAATTTCAAGTAGTTCCTATTGTTGCTAACAAATGCTACCGTCAACGACACCTAGCTGTGAACTTAGCTACTAGATGCCACCGCGACCGGCACCTGGCGGCGAACGTTGGAACTTAATAGAATGATAATCAAATCTAATCTAAAAATTTAGCTTCACACAATTGCAGTTAGAGTAAGGTTCTTTTACATGTCATACATCTGACATGGAATGAAATTTCATTCCATCATTCCAGCAACACTCTCCACAATCATTTCATTGCATCTGTCATTCATTTAATCATTGCCCCCAGAGGAGTGCGTCAGGCCTCGGCAGCCTGCACAGTCCATATCCTCGCCGCTAGATGGGGGCTTCATTCATTCCATTCCTGACCCGGTCGGAGACTGGAAGCAGGCTGTGGATTTTCATTTATACATCTGACATGGGCCCGTCGGCTTTACTTCCCCTCCAAAGGAAGGCATACTGAGGGATTTATAACGCTCTTAAGAAAATGTCGACTTCGTCCGGATATGAACCCGTGAACTTGGGCATAGAAGCTCAGCATGCTACCTACTACAAAGTGTGTTCAATCCTCAAAGCTGTCCGAGCTTGACTTATGGCAATATTTCTCATTCACTGGAGTAAAACCCTGGAACCATTGAATGTTACTGCAAGCAGCGCTAGGAATAACCTCTGCTGCACAGAGTAATGCTCAAATACTAGCAGTCTCGGCTATTTCTGGAACTCTCAAGCGCCAGGCACTTACAATTTCTCTCACGCGATGTCAGGAATGCTAGCTAGCTTGCTATCGTTTGAGACGAACACCAGTATCATTCACGGACAGAAATAATGTACCCGCGCCTACAACAGACCATCTCTTTAATAAGAAGCTTTAAATAATGGATAACAAAAGCTCGCTCGGAGAAACCTAATTTTGTTGGCAGATATAAAGGTAAAGATATCCTGCGGGTTAAGCGTGCCTTATTACCATTGCCTATTATATTACACAAGGACTTGACAAGCTCATATTTCAAGGCTAATAAGAAAGTGTCCTTGTTGCAGAATTTTGCCGCAGGAGGCACTGCAATCTCCTGAGCACGCTTATTGCCTACTAGATTACCCTGCTCACCAGATCGCCTCAAATTTACCACTGCCTGCTAGATTACAGAAGGCCTTGAAAAGGTCGCTATTTCGAGGTTAAACCATGGAACAACAACACTAGGAGGTAAAGCTTCGACGTTTTTGTGTTCCTCTATAGACGGCAGTTGGTTGGTTGGTTCCTTAATTTAAGGGGCTGCGACAACGCGGTCATGTAGCCCCGTGTACTATGGGTGTGTGTAGAATCTGTCTGATAACCGGTGGTAATTGTGATGACTGTATTAGTGTGTGTATCTTTTTTTAATTCTAGTAAGGACTGCAACTTTGAATTTTTCAAATAGTTACTACTTTTGCCGCCAAATGCCACCGTCAACGACTACTAGGCCTAGTTCAGAACTTAGCTACTAGACGCCACCGCAGTTGGCTCTTGGCAACGAACGTAGCAACCTAAGAGCGTTGCTTACATTCTTAACCTATACAATTTAGTTTCACACAGGTGTAATTAGTGGCAAGTTCTTTAACATGCCATAAGTCTATGACTTGGGACCGCCGGCTTTACTTCGTTCGTTGCCAAGAGCCGACTGTGGTGGCGTCTAGTAGCGAAGTTCTGAACTTGGCCTAGTAGTCGTTGACGGTGGCGCTTGTCGGCAAAAGTAGTAACTATTTGAAAAATTCTAAGTTGCAGTCTGTACTTAAATTTAAAAAACGTATAACACACACTAATACAGTCATCACAATTAACACCGGTTATCAAACCCAAAGTACACGGGGCTACATGACCGCGTTGTCGCAGCCCCTAAACTTAAGAACCAACCATCCAACCTAAGATAGCTTGCCTTTACTCTTTCTACAGCTTTCAAATCTGTTATTGTAAGTTGATCCCATATGAGATAGATTCCATAGGTGATAACTGGTACCACTTTGGCGTGGAATAAGCGCATAGCTGTTTTTGTGGATAATTTCGTACGTTTAACGGTAGTAAACATCGTCATATTCATCCATATCATAGGCTGATATTACGCCACTTAACACAACAATTACCACCACCACCCTTAAAGGAAACAACTAACAATCTTCAGACGCTCACGATCCCTAAAAGAATATTGAATTTTCCTTCTTTAATGTGGAACTGTGATTTACAATTAGGAACAGAGAAATTAAGTAGCCATGTATGTCTATGGATATGAATAATACATGCCTGAATAAATATCAACACGTGCACTACGTAAAGGCATGTTATGAGTTTAAAAAAATCGTTCTCTCCCTATGCTAATGCATTGTAACAGACGTAAGTCGAGACATCTGGCGGCAAAACTTCGCTCTCGCAAAGGACAGACTTGTTTGCTTAAAAACTAACGTACGGTACCTTTCCCGGCCTTGTATATCTCGTAGGCAACAGTCACACCCAGCGCCTTTTGTCCCACGGTGTTTCTTGTTTAATAGACATCCTCGTGGTGTAGTGGCTAGCATTCTTGGCTGTCACCCCGGAGGTTCGGGTTCAATTCCCGGCTCTGCCAAGAAATTTAATATCGGGGCGACAGCCAAGAAGCCTCCACACCACGAGATGGTCTTTCTGCTCTTATTTAACATCTTATTTGTTGCAAGAAGTCTAACGTACTCCGTTGGTTGGATATTAGGCTATATGTTTCTACAAAACCAACTACAATCCTCACTTGTCCGACCTTACTGTAGAAAAAACATGGCGGCGATAAATGCCCACCTAATAGCTAAGATCATGTCATCGGGTTTGTCACAGTTCGTGTAAATCATTATTTTAACTCACCTAAGAGCATAAAAGATATCACAAGACGAGACTAGGTTCCGAAGAAATATGCATCAATAATTTAGACTTACCTGAATTAATTTATCTATATAGTGCTGGCCTCGAATTGAAGGTTTCTTCGTCTTCACCCAAGGGGAAGCTACAATAGTCTCGCTCTTTTTGTGGTTGAATAAGCAGCTTTTTGGCGAGTTATCACGATTTGTATTTAAGTTTAGTAATCATAGATAAATATTATTAGCAAGAAATCAAACAGATTCCGAAGTAGGAGAGAAGAAAGTACCCGGTTACTGAAGTGCTGTCCCAGCACATGCAGAGTATCTGTGTACACAATCGGAATGAGAATAGTTGCCTGAAATAATCGAACGCCATAGAGATACAACTCAATTAAGACCTCTCATGGAATTGACTAAAATCTCGGGTAAAATATCACACTGAATTAGTTGATTGAAACATGCAAAGAAGTCATAGTATGGATATCAGAGCATAATGGAGATTACTACACACAAGGGACACGATAATACGTACCATTCAACCTATTAAACATTCGCTTTTACCGTTTGGAATAGTTGTACGTTGGAAATAGTTGATATAGTAAAGTAGGTAGGCAAGCCCCATCTCCCTCTTACGGAATTATCGCGGCACACCATCTCGCAATATAAGTACATAATTGACAAGGTACTTTATTACACACATCATAATAAAAAATAACTTGCGAGCTGTGAGAATCACAAAAGTACGGTATGAATAATGACGGAACACAATGAGTTCACTGTTTGGCACAGGGGAAACATATTCCTTAACCGATAACACAGAAGTTCACTGTATTAAGTTATTTGGCGTGTATACAAGGCAGTGTCGATCATCTGCCAAACTGGTAATTTGAACTAGGCCTAGTAGTCGTTGACGGTGGCGTTTGGCGACAAAAGTAGGAACTATTTGAAAATTCAAAGTTGCAGTCCCTACTTGAATTTAAAAAAACAGATACACACACTAATACAGTCATCACAATTAACACCGGTTATCAGACGAATTCTACACACACCCAAAGTACACGGGGCTACATGACCGCGTTGTCGCAGCCCCTAAACTAAGGAACCAACCAACCAACCAAACTGGTAAGGATTTATGGAGGCACTTGTTGCTGAGCATTCAATATAACGCCAACGGTTTGGTCTAGCCGTAGATGCTCATTGAGTTTTCCCTTTACGTACTTAAGTTCGACACTACTGAAGAGTACTAAGCTATTATTATATTGTCACTAACTAAAAAATCATTGCGCTGTATATTCTTGAGTAACTTTTATTAATGCTTTAGTCTTAGGTACTTCAACATTTGCAGTACATGACAGAATGCAGTTAGTTATTGTTGTTTTAAGGGGCGGAACTACGAGGTCATCTGCCCCTAATGACAGAATGCCATCGGTCGACTGAACAGTCATCACACAAATGAACCATTCCATAATAAGCGCATTATCACAAATTTGCATAAGATTGCAATCCAATAACACGAACTGGGCTATACAGACATACTGAAGACACTCACTACAGATACGCGATAGTTTATCCCAACTTTCATCAAACGAAGCGAATATTGTATCCCAGCAACGAACATAAACAAACAAAATGTCGGACACCAACATACGCCATTTTCACACTTTCGATACCTGCATTGAGATCTGAGTATTGTATTATTGTGCTTCCTAAAAAGTTGCAAGAGTGTTACTATTCATCATGATGCTATTCGTATCCATCTTAGAAGGCGAAAGTCTTAGATACTATGAGTGCGATTCAAATATAGGAGGGTCTTGCGATGACTCCGCGAATACCGATACATTCGAACCTGATGATTGCTCAAGTACTGTGTACAAACGCGACAGATCGAGGATGTGGAGAAACATCACGCACCTTCAGAGCCACAGTCCAGATCTATGTGTCCCGTGGGAGTTTTATCTGCGCGAAGATGAAGGGCAAATATCTTGGTGAGGCTTTTGTTGGCCGTGGCTGTTATGCAAAAGTTGTTTGTGATGTAGTGAAGTTGGACGTCTGCGAGGAATGTCCACATGATTTCAGCTGCAATTGAGCTAGCCTACTGTGTTCCAAGTCCCAATACTCAAGTTGATAGCTATTGACTAGCTGCAAGCTGCTACTCACTATGTGCTATGCACTACGGAGATTTGGGACTTGTCTGCTTGATTCATGGCCTCCTTCATAGACTGAATTAAAGTTAGTTAGTTATTGTTGTTTAATTAAGGGGCGGAACTACGAGGTCAAAGACAATCTACAATTCCTATAACCTACAATACCGATAACCTATAATTTCTATAACTTCCTTGAAGTAGTCGACAATGAAGCATGCACTTTCGTTCACTAGCTACGCTACTACAGACTTTATTGCTATGTGCTAAGCAGTTTTGGCCGTGGATCATGACCTCTGACGTCACATCCGGAATATTAGTCGACTATCTAGTTCACTACGGCTGAAAATGTAGTATTGGGAACTTAGCCCAGGGCGCCAGGAAACCTACTGTTTCCAATAAACATACAGAGCAACGAATATCCTCTTCCTCTCAGGGTCAGAGACATTAATTTGTGCTGATCAATGACGCTAAAAACTGACTGATATTATGACAATTGTAGGCTTTAATTCCATCGCAGTCAGCACCTGGCAGCGAACGTTGGAACTAATATAGCGTTATCAAACTAACCTACACATTTTAGCTTCCACAAGTGTAGTTAGATTTATGGCATGAAAAAGAACCTTCCACTATGATATGGGACCGCTGGCTTTACTTCCCCTCCGAAGGAAGGCATACTGAGGGATTTTTAACGCTCTTAAAAAATCCGACGACTTCGGCCGGGTTTGAACCCGCGATCTTGGCATAGAAGCTCAATTGTCTGAAGCTAAATTAGTATGTTAGATTTGATTAACGCTTAATCCATCAAGTTTATCTTGGGGTAAAGAGGTCCCACTCCTCGATGGCAGTGTCAGCATACAATTGATGACGGTAGACCAAACTTTTGTTGAGCAGTGTATAACATTGTACCCCATAAAATGAGTAAACGTTAACCATTTTAAAAATGGTAACAGATTTATCCGTATTTACTGATGGTAATACGAAGGTGGATCAAAAAGTTAGCTGCACTAACGCGCTGCAGCAGCGCGCTGTGTGTCGCAAACGTGGGCACGGTGGAGAAAGGGACAGACACCGCCCACACGTCTGTTAGGCAGGTCGCTGTGGTGTCTCGTCTTGTATGGTGTGAATAGCGGCCAAATGCAATGGCGCGTCGACTGGACGTTCACTCCAAATATGAGGTGCGTGCGACAATCCGATTCCTATGGGCCAAAAGGAAGAATTGCACGGACATTCATCGTGAAATTAGTGCTCTGTATGGGGAGCAGGCCATTTCCCGGCAAGGGATCGAAAAGTGGTGTCAGCAATTCGAAGCCGGACGCACGGATATCACGGGAGGACGTTTCCAATCCTCCCTGGCATTTTTGCAACGCTATGCCGCAGACGGCAACGGGTTTCTGCGGCGAATCGTCGCAGGCGATGAAACGTGGGTCCACCACTTCACCCCCGATGAGGAGGTGAAGGCCGCTGTCTCCGTGTGGTTGCAGAACGCTGGAGGAACTTTCTATGCATCCGGCATCGACAAGTTGGTTGTGCGTTCGCAGAAATGTTTGGAGTCTCTTGGAAACTATGTGGAAAAGTGACGTTACATTGTAAGTCGTTATAGGCGTGTTGCTGTTGTATAGGTGGTGTAATAAATGGCCATACCTGGGGAGTGAGACTTATTTTCTGATCTGCCCTCGTATGTAATTGTAAAATCCACCTTGTCAATACTGTGAAAATGATGTTTAATAAGCGGTTTCGGTGGCGTAGTTGGTAGCATGCTGTACTGCTGTGCCCAAGATAGCGGGTTCAAACCCGGCCGAAGTCGACGGATTGTTTAAGAGCGTTAAAATCCTTCAGTATGCCTTCCTTCGGAGGGGAAGTAAAGCCGGCGGTCCCATGTCATAGATTTATGGCATGTAAAGGATCCTTCCACAGACTTAACTTGTGTGGAGCTAAATTTCTAGGATAGATTTCGTTGGAACGCTCTATCAAAGTTTCAACGTTCACCTCTAGGTATCATTGACATCTGGTAGCGAAAGTTGGAACTACTTGAAATTGAACGGAACTTGTAGCTCACCCTATGGTGTCCGCTTGAACCAGCTACAGCCTCTGGCGAGCCGAACATGTCCTCGGACACTCCCGGCACTAAAAGCCATACGATAAATAAATGGTTGGTTGGTTGGTTCCTTAGTTTAGGGGCGGCGACAACGCGGTCATGTAGCCCCGTATACTTCGGGTGTGTGTAGAATCTGTCTGATAACCGGTGTTAATTGTGATGACTGTATTAGTGTGTATATTATCTGTTTCTTAATTCAAGTAAGGACTGCAGACATTGAATTTCAAGTAGTTCCTACTTTTGCCGCCAAACGCCACCATCAACGACTACTAGTTCAGAACTTTGCTACTAGACGCCACCGCAGTCGGCTCCTGGCGACGAACGTAGGAACCTGAGCGTTATTTACATTTTAACCTAATTAGTGGAAGGTTCTTTAACATGCCATAAATCTATGACATGTGACCGCCGGCTTTACTTCCCCTCCGAAGGAAGGCACACTGAGGGATTTTTAACGCTCTTAAAAAATCCGACGACTTCGGCCGGGTTTGAACCCGCGATCTTGGGCATAGAAGCTCAGCATGCTACCAACTACGCCACCGAAGCCGCTACGATAAATAAATTAATTAATTAATTAATTAATAAGATGTTTAATAAATATTTAAACGTACATATTTCTGTATGTCATTGATACCTTCTTCAGCTTATTTGAATGATATTTAATTCTCAAACTAGGCTAACAATGCTAATTAGAAATGGATATCCTTACAAAAGATATTGAATTTAAAATAAATTGAAAAGCTCACATATTATTATATGTCATGTAATAGAAAGAAGTTTATAGTAAAATATGTTTTTTTTTAACCGTCGACTTGAGCCTCTATGGACTGCGTGTTAACAACCACTCTCATTTCAGTGTCTGAGTCTTGTTCGTTTGCCGGTTTACATCTTGCCAGTATCTCTTGAGCCCATCTACCAGCTTGTTCTTCCGCTCCTCTGTTAAAGGGCCTCTCCGTCTTCTGGGTTCTGCCTCCACCATAAAACCCTGAATAATGTTGGTGAAGCAGAAACTTGGACAATGACTAAGAGGGATGAGAGCAGAGTACAGGCAGCTGAGATGAGATTCCTGAGAAGTTTGGTCCAGAAAACGAGGAGAGACAGAGTGAGGAATGAAGATATACGGAAAGAACTGGGAGTACAGAAACTAAATGACAAACTGGAGCAAAACAAATTGAGATGGTTTGGGCATGTCAATCGGATGAATGAAGTAAGGCTACCAAGACGAGCACTGGAACGACGGATGACAGGGAAGACAGGACGAGGAAGACCAAGAATTCGTTGGATGGACTCGGTGAAGAATAGCATTAGTAAACGGAACCTGGATTGGAACACCGTGTCGGAAGAGGAATGGTGGAACGACAGAACAAAGTGGAGAGGAACCATTTTTGCCCCCACCCAGTGTCAGCTGGAAAAGGGGAAATGAAGATGATGATGAATATTGGTGAAAATGTGTAAAAGAAAATATTAGAAATCTATCTTACGAAACTGCCTAAGCCACACTCTTTGATTTGGTTCACTAACGTAGTAATAGAAGACGTTTTTCACCTCATTATTCATCTGGAAGCGACGTCGAGTATTTTTTTAAATACTGTATAATTATATTGTAAGTCAATAAGGAACGGAACAAAAAATAAAGACTATATAATTATATTGTAAGACAATAAGGAACGGAACAAAAAATAAAGACTAATATGGTATTTTTTAAATGTTCGGGTAGTTTAGATAATTGCATCATTCCTGCAGTTATCACTGAAGTGGGTGAGATAACATATCAACTCTCATCATCCTTGCACTTACGTAGTCTACTGTGAATAATACTGTGCTTGGTTACCTTACGCTTTAACTTCACCACAAGATGTCTTGGATTTAATTATTTCATTAAGGTAAGAAGATAACACAGCGTTGCCATACTTAAGAATGGCGGTACGGTACTTTATTTTGATTTAGGCTATAATTTCGTGCAATTCAATACTGCGAGTGACACTTGATGAATTTTGCTCTGTGTCAATATACAAGGTGCATGTTGGTACTCTCTCTCTCTCTCTCTCTCTCTCTATTCGTTTAGCCGATTCCGACTCTCCGTGACCCCATGTACTAAACTACGCCAATTTCTTCTGTCCTGCACTGCCTCCCGAAGATTTTCCAAGCTGGAATTTAGTGCTTCTGTGATGCCATCCATCCATCTCATTCTTTGCCTCCCTCTTCTTCTTGTGCCTTCTATCTTCCCCAGCATTAAGGTCTTCTCTAATGAATCATGTCTTCTCATGATGTGTCCAAAGTAGCCCAGTTTTTGTTTCAGGATTAAGCCCTCCAAGGAACACACTGGTTTAATTTGCTGTAAAACTGACTTATTGGTTCTCTTCGCAGTCCATGGAACTCTAAGAACTTTTCTCCAACACCATAATTCAAAGGAATCTATTCTACGGCGTTCAGCTTTTCTTATGGTCCAGGTCTCACATCCGTACATCACAACTGGAAAAACCATAGCCCTTACTATACGGATCTTTGTTGTTAAGGTTAGGTCTCTACTCCTTAAGACATTGTCCAGATTTGAAAATGCCTGTCTACCAAGTAGCAATCGTCTTTTGATCTCATGACTTCAGTCACCATCGGCAGAAATCTGTGAGCCAAGATAGTTAAAAACAGAGACTATCTCCATTTTTTCTCCTCCTACTTGCCATGAATTGACAGTTGTAGTTGTCATAATTTTTGTTTTCTTGACATTCAACATTAGTCCAGCCTTTGAACTTTCCTCTTTCACTTTCAGTAAGAGGTTTTTTAAATCTTCTTCAGTTTCAGCCATCAGGATTGTATCATCTGCATATCTCAGGTTGTTTATATTTAACCCAGCTATTTCGATTCCTGTTCCTTCTTCATCTAACCCCACATTCCTCATAATGTGTTCTGCATACAGATTGAAAAGGTAAGGTGACAATATACAGCCTTGCCGTACTCCATTTTGAATCTAACCCATTTAGTTGTTCCATATATGGTTCTCACTGTAGCTTCTTGATCAGAGTATAAGTTCCGGATGAGGTTAATGATATGTTCTGGTACTCCCATGTATTTTAGTACTTTCCATAACTCATTATGATCAACACAGTCAAAAGCTTTAGCATAATCAATAAAACAAAAATATACATCTTTCTGGAACTCTCTTGCCTTTTCCATTATCCATCGTACGTTGGCGATTTGATCTCTGGTCCCTCTTCCTTTACGAAATCCAGCTTGTTCTTCAGGTAGCTCTCGGTCTACATACTGGCGTAGTCTATTTTGTAGGATTTTAAGCACGACTTTGCTAGCATGTGAGATAAGTGCTATTGTTCGGTGATTCGTGCATTCTTTAGAATTTCCCTTCTTAGGAATTGGGATGAATACTGAACTTTTCCAGTCTTTTGGCCATTGTTGGGTTTTCCATATTTGCTGACATATGGAATGTAAAATTTTCACTGCACTATCTCCAACTTCTTTGAACATTTCTATTGGAATTCCATCATGTCCACTTGCTTTGTTTTTAGCAATATTCTGTAGGGCCCATTTGACTTCAGTTTCCAAAATATCTGGTTCTGGTTCGAAGGGCACATGAACGTCATTATCCATAATACATGGTTCTTTCTTATACAGATCTTCTACATATTCCATCCATCTTTCCTTAATGTCCTCTGCTTCTGTTAGATTTTTGCCATTTTTATCTTTTACCATCCCAAATTTTGCCTGAAATTTTCCTTTGATATCCTTAATTTTCTTGTAAAGTTCCCTCGTCTTGCCCATTCTGTTATTTTCCTCAACTTCTTTACATTGATTAGTTATAAAAAATATTCTTATCTCTTCTAGCTAATCTTCTAAACTCTGCATTAAACTCAAACATTGCTGATCTATCCCCTTTAATTTTTGCATTCCTTCGTTCTTCTGAAATTTGCAGTGCCTGATCCGATAACCATTTGGCCTTCTTCATATTCTTTTCCTTGGGAATGTATTTTTCTGCTTCCTGCTTAACAGCAGCAGATACTTCTGTCCACAACTCTTCAGGGGTTTTCTCTCCAATATGTAATGTATTAAATCTGTTCTTGACTTCTACTCTATAATCACAAGGAATTCTTCCCAGGTCAAATCTGTATGAGGAGGCAGTTCTAGCCGTTTTCCTCAACTTCAACCGGAATTTTGCAATTAATAATTCATGATCTGCTCCGCAGTCAGCGCCTGGTCTTGTTGTAGTAAATTGAATAGCACTTTTCCACCTACTATTACAAATTATGTAATCAATTTGATTCCCGTATTGGCCATCTGGTGAAGTCCAAGTGTATAGACGTCTTTTGGGTAACTGGAATAGTGTGTTGGTAATAATCAGTGAATTATCTAGGCAGAATTCTATGAGTCTTTGTCCTGCTTCATTTGTTGTACCTAGACCAAATTGTCCTGTTAAACCATTTACGATTTGATTTCCCACTTTAGCATTCCAATCTCCAACTATGAACACGATGTCCTTGTTTGGTGTCGACCGTAGTAGTTCTTGTAAATCTGCATAAAATTGGTCAACTACGTCCTCTTCAGCATCAATGGTTGGTGCATAAACTTGGATGACTGTAACATTGAAAGGTTGACCTTGAAATCTGATGGATATCATTCTATCATTTTTATAGTTGCAACCCATCACAGTTTTACCTACTCTGTTACTAACTATGAAAGCTACTCCATTACTTTTGTTGTTGTCTTGTCCAGAAAAGTATACTGTGTAGTCATCCGAAATAAACTCGCCCATTCCAGACCACCTCATTTCACTTATTCCCAATATGTCGATGCCGATTCTCTCCATTTCTCTTTTGACTACATCTAGTTTCCCTTGATGCATGGATCTCACATTCCATGTTCCTAAACAGTACTGTTCCTTGCAGCATTACACTCTTCTTAAAGCCCCTCTCAACCTAGTTCCCCCCGGAGATCCGATTGGGGAACTTGAAACTCCGGAACATTTTAAATTGAGCAAAGCCATGGGGTTTTCTTGGAATATTTAATGTGGTGGTTTCCCGTTGCCTTCCACATTCTGATGCCGTTGACCAATCATGGTTCCTCCGCCTTCAGGGATAATTTCTCATCCCTAGGACAACAGAGTGCCCTAAACCTCTACCCGCTCATCCGCCTTCCAAGTAAACCGTTGGCACTTGGTAGAGGAGGACCTCTTATACCGGAGGTCACTCGGTCGTCAGAGCCTCGTCAGTCTTAAGCAGGGTGCACCACGTGCAGGTGAGGTTGACATTTGAGTAGGAGTTGGTACTGGTCTCCCACAAATCCAACCACTCGTCCTCGTCGTGGGAGATGGGCAACGTAATTAAGTAGGGGATTGCCTGTAGGGGTGAAGTACAGTGGGGACTTTGTGTGCCTCGAGACCGCTACGGTAGCTGTGAAGGCCCTACAGGAACCCTGAAAAAATTACGGCTAACGGGGCTCTGGTGAAACAACTGCTGCCTTGTAGTTTGGAGTTGGTTCTTCAAAGGCTAAGGGAAGAAACCCTGACAGAAAATCAGCCTGGTGCCTCAGGCTTAAGGTGGCAGCCCCTCCAAGGCACTCGGAGGCAGTGGGTTAATCACTCGCTCCTCTTAAATAAACTGATTACGGAAACTGAAGCGAAATTACAAAACCAGACGGATAACCTGACGACGACTTTTGGCATGAAGAGGACTACGAAAATCGGTTTCTGGAATGTGAGGACCTTGATGGAGAAAACCAGACTGAAACAAGTGACACGGGAGATGAAGAACTATGGGCTGGATATACTAGGATTGAGTGAAGTGAGGTGGCCAGGATTTGGTGAAATACAGACAACAGATGGAATTACATTTCTTTATTCTGGGGGTGATGATGAAGAACACAGGGATGGAGTGGGGTTGCTGCTCTACAGAAATGCAAAGAGAAGCCTTATGGAGTGGAAGCCAATTTCTAGTAGGCTCATGTTTGCTAGGTTCATGACAAAGATCAGGAATGTGATCATCATCCAATGCTATGCGCCTACAGAACAATCGGAGCCAGAGAAGAAGGAAGAATTCTACCAAATGCTGCGAGATGTCACAAGACAAACAAGTAAGAAGGACATTCTCATTGTTATGGGAGACTTCAACGCGAAGGTGGGCTCAAACAATGAGGGGTTGGAGCAGATCATGGGTAAACATGGCCGTGATGAGATGAATGACAATGGGGAGAAATTTACGGAATATTGCGCCAGTCAGGATTTGGTGATGGGTGGCACGGTATTTCCTCATAGGCGGTGCCACAAGTTCACCTGGGTGTCTCCTGATCAAGTCACAGAAAATCAAATTGATCACATCGCGGTGAGCAGGAGGTTCAGAAGAAGCTTGGAAGATGTTAGGAACAAGAGAGGAGCGGACGTTGGTAGTGACCATCATCTTGTGGTTGCCAACTTCCGCATGAAGATCGTCGCAGTCCGCCGAAAGTTTAACACTCGGCACAACAAGTTTGATGTGGGCAAGCTTAAGAACCAGCAGAGATTGGACCAATTTAAACTGGAGCTCAGAAATAAATTCCAGGTGTTGGACTCCGAGACAGAGAAGGACGTGGAGACTGTGTGGAGCGAGGTAAAGAATATCTTCGTGGAAACCAGTGAGATGCAGCTCGGGTACAAGAACTACCTGCGGAAAGAATGGATATCCGATCAGACCTGGGACAAGATAAATTATAGGAAGGAGATTAAGGCCAAGCTCAACACCTGCAAGACTAGGCAGCAGAAGGCTCTCACACAAGCAAAGTATTCAACAGCAAACAGGGAAGTAAGGAGGAGTGTACGGAAGGATCATAGGAGGTGGATTGATGAGCAGGCGGAGAAAGCAGAAGAAGCGGCAAGAAGGGGGGACGTTAAGGAGCTCTATGGCATCACAAAGATGCTTTCGAAGAAAGGTTTTAATAACACTAGGCCTGTGAAGAGCAAGACGGGCGAGATCCTCACGACGTGTGAACAGCAGCTGACAAGATGGAGAGAACACTTTGCGGAGGTTCTTAATAGAGATAGAGGACCAGAAAGTAAGCAGCGAGGAGAAGATGAAGAGGAAGCAGAAAGTGACCCAAGCATCAGCCTCGACTCCCCAACTCGGGGCGAAATACGGACAGCGTTGAAGCAGATGAAATGCGGGAAGGCACCAGGTCTGGATAATATCCCAGCGGAAGTACTGAAAGCAGACCTGGATATTGCGATCGATCTGCTGCACCCGCTGTTGCATAAGATCTGGAAGGAGGAGAAAATACCAACCGACTGGAAGAAGGGGTTGATAGTCAAGTTGCCGAAGAAAGGGGACACCACAAACTGTAACAACTGGAGGGGTATCACCTTGCTGTCCATTCCAAGCAAAGTGCTGGCGAGAGTCATCCTGAATCGTATAAAAGACTGCGTGGAAAAAAGGCTTCGAAAGGAACAGGCTGGATTTCGACAACTTCGCAGCTGTGTGGATCTCATCAACACCCTCCGAATCATCCTGGAGCAGAGTGTGGAGTGGCGGAATACCCTTTACCTCACATTTGTTGACTTCGAGAAAGCTTTCGACTCCGTAAATCAAAGAATCATGTGGAAGACCCTCGAGGAATATAAAATTCCAACAAAGATTATCAGAATCATGGAATAGATGTGCGAAGGGTATGAGTGCCAGGTTCTTCACGAAGGCAAATTAACAGAAAAGATAAAGGTCAGTTCCGGAGAGAGACAGGGGTGTGTCCTTTCCCCCACTCTGTTCCTGTTGGTCCTGGATAGTGTGATAAAGAAGGTAATGGGAGGACGGAAGAGGGGTATTCAATGGGGTATGAATGACAGGCTTGAAGATCTGGATTTCGCAGACGACATTTGTCTTATGGCACAACGGTACCGAGACATAGAAGATAAGCTGGGGAGGTTGCAGAGAGAAGCAGAACGTGCAGGACTGATGATCAACGCCAACAAGACCAAAGAGATGAGGATAAATTCTGACATCACGACTAGTTTGACAGTCAACGGAAAGGACATTGAGCGAGTTGAGTCCTTCCTCTACCTTGGAAGTATAGTCACAAATGATGGGGGAGCAGAGGAAGATGTTCGAAGCCGTATCAGGAAGGCAAATGGTGCCTTTGTCCAGCTCTACCCCATCTAGAGAAATAGAAACATTTCCAGGAAGACCAAGCTCCGCCTTTTCAATAGCAACGTAAAGTCGATTCTTCTCTACGGCTGTGAAACATGGAAAGTCACAAAACCGATCAACAACCAGCTACAGGTGTTCATTAACAGATGTCTGCGTCGCATCATGAATGTGAGGTGGCCAGACATAATCTCAAATGAAGATCTTTGGACCATCACCAATCAACAACCGATTAGCATCCAGATCAAGGAGAGCAAATGGCGCTGGATTGGTCACACACTAAGGAAGCCGGACGGAGCTATTGAGAGGGCGGCGCTAGACTGGAATCCTCAAGGCGCCAGGAAGCGAGGTCGACCTAAGAAGACCTGGAAGAGGACGATCGAAAATGAAATTGCAGAGGTGGACAAGAACTGGAGTCAAGTGAAGAGAATGGCCAGGAACCGTACTGCGTGGAGAAATTTCGCCAAGGCCCTATGCTCCGGAAGGAGCGGCAGGAATTAAGTGAAGTAAGTGATGTTGGTACTGGGGATGATACTCGGGATTAAGGATAACAAGTAGCCTACTCCTGAGCTTGTGAATTATGTACATTAGCAGGGATCAGTATAATCAGCATTAGTATAGCGCGGTAAGTTCATCTAAGATTCCCGTTGTTCCTCTACTCCCATATTATAGGACACACTACTGTTAGCTATCGTGACTATAGCCTGCCGCAATTATTACCTGATGGCACATGCGTACAAATTATTCCTTAGTTTTCTCCCTCTTTGTAGACCAAAACACACATGTATAGACCTAGTATATATATTAAAATTAAAATCTGGATAAAGACTTAATGTATGTTATAAAATTTTGCATTTAATACTACAGGAGGATTTTAATACGACGGTTGCAATAAGGAGGATAATACATAACCAAAGACTATTTAACAAATTTAAAGAAGAGCTACTGATATATTTATTCCATTTCAAAAGTCCCGGTTATTTTTATTTTTCATTTTTATTTTATTTTTATAAACGTTTGGATAAATATTAGAATTGCCACACACCCACATTGGACTTTTCACTCAAATACGAATTCCGAATTTCTCCATCCTATACTAAGGTTAATTCATGTTCGTCGTAATAACTGGTTGGCACCTATTCAAAATTTTTAAAGAACTCCGTATTGAAGAAGGTTCAGCTTACTTAATCAAGCTCTAAACTAAATTATTTTATTGATTTTAGAACTTGATTTTCTAAATTATTTTTGTGTATATTTTGATTTTAAAAAAATGTTTAACGTTTTTACACTCACAATTAATATTTCTTATTTTATAATTACTATCGAAAAATTATTGTAAAAAGACCAATATTACATTTATTTTATTTCATTTTATTACTATATTTAATTTATTACAATTATTATCATTAACTTTTAATTTATTATTTAGATTTAAGTCATTATTTTTAGTTTTTTGATTCTTAATTGATTTTCATTTTTAGCTAAAGATGACCTCATTGAAGGTCGAAACATGTCCCAATATATAAAATATATATTTGGCGTATAATGTTAAACGTTTTAGTTTTTATCTACATAGTATAAAACATAGTCCCCGATTCTTGGATGTATCGGGTAATTTCGAGAACCACTGGATGTATTTTGATGCGGTTTTCATCATTCTGTAAAGGATTTCTCGAGGAGGATTTCTGTATAAAAACATTCATTTATGACTAAAGGAAGCCGAGCAGTAACGATTTCAGTGAATCGAATCGAAGAAAAACCTACCGTCCGTGCGACTTTTAAGCTTACGCTGGGTAAACCGTTAAAAATATCTATATAGGCTACTATGAGTGTAAGAATTGTTCAGCATGAAAAGTTCTACAAGAAAAGTCCGCGACAGCATATCTCTATAGGGTCAGATGACCTCGTAGTTCCGCCCCTTAAAACAACAATAACTAACTAGCATATCTCTATCTTTGATACATCGTCCACTATAAGGGTTTTTTAGGTTTTCATTTCTTCCAACAATCTCCATTGAGTGGAAATTAAAATTAGGCCTACTAGCTTCGGAGCGAGTTTACGAACTAAAAGTCTTATCCCCCCAGCTTCGGCCAGCATCAAACTGTCGAGATAAGACTTCAGAAAAGAGTATATTTGTTTGGAGTTTCGCTGTTCACCTCGGCTTTTCTGAATTCCCTCTGGGACCTGCCGTCCGTGCGCCTTATAAGATTACGCTGGTCCCCCATGGGCTCACATCTAATGGGACGTGGGTTGGCGACCACGGGACCCCAGCTGAGTCCGGCATTACTTCCACTTACTTGTGCCGGGCTCCTCTGTCTTCTTTCCTGTCGACCTCCCTTGGTCAACTCTTGTTCTTTTCCGTCTACGGTATTAGGGTATCCGAGGCCTAGGGAGTCTTTCACTTTCCCGCCTTAATTGACCTTTGTCTCATTTTTCCTAATCCCTCCTTCTTCGAGGGGCCAGACCTTTTGATTTCTTTTCATTAAATTTCCTTTTCTCTTTAAGTTTCCCGCACTGTTTTTGTTAATTGGCCCCCCATCTATCTAAATTACCTAGCGATTTTTTTTTCATCAACATCATTTTGTAGGTATTTTCAATCTATGTTGCATTTTGTTCGTTTTTTCGATCTAAATTGTATTTTGCGAGTGTTTTCAACCTCAGTTTCATTTTGTAAGGATTGACAATCTAAATTGCTTTTTGGTAAGTCTTTCAATATCCGGACCGACTTTTGTGAGTATTTTGAATTTCAATTGCATTTTGTATTTTCAACCTAAACCGCTTTTTGCAAGTATTTTCAATCTAAATTGCACTTTGTATCATCGGCGTTTTGTAAGTATTTTGATTCTCAATTGCATTTTGGGGTATTTTGAATCTAAATTACACTTTGTAAGAATTTTCAATCTAAATTGCATTTTGTAAGTATTGTCCATCCAAATGAATAGTTTGAAACTACCGGGCATTTTGAAAGCATTTTCAATTTCAATTGCATTTTGTAAGCATTTTGAATTTCAATTGCACTTTGTCAATATTTTGGATTGGAAATGGGATCTTTCAATCTGAATTGCATTGTGTATTTTCAATTTCAATTGCATTTTGTAAGTATTTTGAACGTCAATTGCATTTTGTACATATTTTCAATCTCATTTGCATTTTGTAAGTATTTTGAATTTCACTTGCATTTTGTAAGTATTTCGACTGTACATTGCATTTTGTACGTATTTTGAACTTAACCTGCATTTTGTGCGTATTTTTCAATCTATTCCTTTTGTGAGTGTTTTCGTTCTAAATTCCCTTTTGTAATTACCGCTCTCCATTTTGTGAGTAGTTTCAATCTGTTCCTTTTTGTAGGTATTTTCCTTCTCACTTAATTTTCGTTCTGGTTTCCACTTCATTGACATTTTCGCTATCACCCAGACCATTAGGGGCCGATAACCTAGATGTTAGGCCCCTTAAAACAACAATTATCATCATCATCATCAGATTACGCTGGGTAAACCGTTTATGATACCGGGTGAAGCTGGGGCGGGTTGGTGGTATATATAGCTTAAACTCACATGTAATTTTTTTCAGGTTATTTTTCGCATGTCCCAGTGAAAAGTCGCAATAGCAACACTGAAAAATGGCTCCAAAGCTGTCTGTATCTAATAGTCGATAGTTCAGCAACAGTGACTTGTGCCAGCATCTCTGTGAGGCATAGTCCTAATTGCCGCGCTGTAAGGCTATAAGCCAACTTGGTATCTTGTATTATTATTGTACAACTTCAATAGCAAAGTTGGCTGGATTAATCAACGGCGGAAACAAACTTTCCTGGCATATCATGGATTAATTATTAATCACTGGGAAAGACCTACGGGGTTTCACTTATCTATGCGTCACTGGTGCTTGTTGAACCGGATTAGAACTGCCACGGCAGGTGTGGAGGTACATCAATGGGGTTGGAAGGCCTCTCCAAATTGCGACTGCTATAGAGCTTACACTTTCTTTCGTTCTTTCACTTGCCATAGGATGCGCCACCGGCGTATGGTTATGCATTACCAGCTTCCGGTTTAGTAGTCAGGTAATTGAAGTAATGGGAATTGTGTACTACAATTTTTCTTGCAAGTAACTAAGCAAATTATTGTTGTTACGAGAAATAAAAGTTGTAAAATGCACCAAGAGCGATATGATCTTCCGCTGTGTACAACGAGAAAGTTCTGCATGTGCTTATTCCTTATCTATTAATGATGCAAAATGTCGGCTAATGTTGTGCCGCTTACAACACTCGCAGTCTCTAAATGTTGCACATTTTATCGTCAATTTACAACAGATTATGTTTGAATTTTTTTAAAGATCGTTACGAAGAAAGTGTTTCTCCAACTGAATAATTGTATTTAACTGTATGCACGTCGTATACTCTTGGCAAGGTTGTTTTTCTCACAGAGCAACTTTACACCATAGTAGGCACGCAGCTCTTTGTATTTAGTTATCTGGCAACTTGTTTTAAATTATTGACTAAAATATGTTTAAAGACAGATAATCCATGCCTCCATTAGAAGCTTTCAGGTTCAATAATTCATGGAAAATGAAGTTCGTTCGTTTGTGAAATTTACCCTTTCAATGATTACCGTATGGTACCGTACCGTACTTTACGTAAAAAAAAATGAAAATCCACAGCCTGCTTCCAGTCTCCGACCGGGTCAGGAATGGAATGAATGAAGCCCCCATCTAACGGCGAGGATATGAACTGTGCCGGCTGCCGAGGCCTGACGCACTCCTCTGGGGCAATGATTAAATGAATGACAGATGAAATGAAATGATAGTGGAGTGTGTTGCTGGAATGAAATTTTTGACAGGGAAAACCGGAGTACCCGGAGAAAAACCTGTCTGCCTCCGTTTTGTCCAGCACTGGTCTCACATGGAGTGACCGGGATTTGAACCACGGATCCAGCGGTGAGAGGCCGGCGTGCTGCCGCCTAAGCCACGGAGGCTTGACTTTACGTAGACATTTCTTTAAAAAGTTTGTCGCCAGTTGTTTGGTCTATTAACTTACGGTAATATTTTCCATACCGTACTGAAAACTAGGCACGGTTGGATTTTAAGGTTTAACCGAATGTGCTATCAAATATCGCTTTCTTGCAGTAGGTCTAATTACGTAGAATATGTATGTAATTATAAAATGATTACTGGTTAAATAAGTGTTAATAGAAGATTATAATGATTAAAGAATGATTAAAGAAGAAACAACGAGTTGTTAGTAAATATTAGGCCTACCGGTACGGTGAATAGCCTATAACTCTTTTCGTCACGTTTTAACCTTTAAACGGGTCAAGTGCAATATAACAACCGGATAGCAAATGATTAAAATATTATCACATGTAACACATTTAATTGGCACAAATTTAACACAATTGTAGTCTAAGATATGTTAGACCACTGCCGTTTGAAATGTGCAAATCGCACACTTTGTGACCAAGCTGTTTGTTATGGTCGTTTCTGTTGCGAATTTTTACTAATTACTCTTTTAGGAGACACTTGTCTTTGGAATATTCAAGAAAGGCCAACCCTCTAGTGTTTATTTCATAAGTTGAACGCCTGAAAAAAACACCAATTCGAAATTATAATGACAATAATCACGGACGATTCATTGCCAATGAAAATCAAATGGAGATTCACGGACCGGAAGTTCGCTATACATAAGCTCCGGTGCCATTTTAACTCGTGGAAGCTCTATAGATCGCATAACGCTTGATTGTCCCCTCAGAGCCTTCAGTGGTACACCGGAAGATCTACACAGGCTACCTCAAGAGGCTGTTGACTGGCCTCTCCATTTGGATCTGCCGTTGTAAATTAATCATTTCAGAATACGAACTTGAGATTATGTATTACTGTACATATTTGTAAACATTATGTATCACTTCATCATACGATAAATAATAAATAATTGTACTCCATATTTAAAACAATTAGAGCCTCGTGGCTTAGGCGGCAGCAAGTCGGCCTCTCACCACTGGGTCCGTGGTTCAAATCCCGGTCACTCCATGTGAGATGTGTGCTGGACAAAGCGGAGGCAGACAGGTTTTTCTCCGGGTACTCCGGTTTTCCCTGTCACAAATTTAATTCCAGCAACACTCTCCACTATCATTTCATTTCATCTGTCATTCATTTAACCATTGCCCCAGGGGAGTGCCACAGGCTTCGGCAGCCGGCACAGTTCCTATCATCGCCGCTAGATGGGTGCTTCATTCCATTCCCTGACTCGGTCGGTCGACTGGAAGCAGGCTGTGGATTTTCATTTACATTTAGAACATTTGTATTTTGTTTGTCGTTCCGTGAATGAATTTTCAAATATATGTGTGTGTATTTTTCTTTATCATTCATTATAATAATATCGTATGGCCTCGGTGGCCGGGTGCAAGCTTTGTAATTTGACACCCAGAGCGTAGCTTGCATGTCGAATTTCGTTGTTCCTTGAATCACTGTGGAAGTCAAGGAGATTAGATATCTAAGCTCCTTGAACACTATAGCGCTTTCTAGTAGAGAAATGAGGAACTTTGTGTTGGCGGAAACTCCCGAGATTAATTTTGCCACTATGAACACGGCCTACTGAATTCAAATGGGTTCTTTGACATGCCAACATCGTATGACATGCGTGTCATTACTGTCATTCGATTATATTGAAGGGCTTGGTCAAAGAACCTGATAGCTCCACTTTTGAGCCAAAATGAATTAGAGATTGGTCATGACAGGAAAACAAACCTCCCTTCGTTTGATGTAAGGACCCGACCATACCATACCACAAAACAAACCAGCAACTGCAAAGAGCTACCTGTCTCATGTATTTGATGGTTGAAAGTGAAGTGCTTCAGTATCTGCACAAGAAATAGCCTACATGCTATGATTATAAGAATGTTGAACTGGGGATGTTACACAGAAGAATCTATAATTGTGGATGTTTATTATCATGTGTTTCGTTTCATTGATACTTCGTAAATTTTTCCCTTTTATTTAATTCGAACATTTCGGCATGTAATAATAGACTTGTGTTGTGTAACATCAGAGATTCACTCAATAAAATCAGTGTTTTTAAACTGAAACACTTTTGTTTTTGTGAAATAATCAGGTAGCTCTAATGAATAAAATATCCCAGTACATGTGATTTTAGTGTGATAAAGTTTTACTTTCAGTGCAGGAAAGAATACTCACTCCAGTTCTGTCAACATTTCAAATTTAAGATAAATTAAAACAAATTGAATTTCCTGCTTAAGGTTCTTTGAGTATTGCTAAATGCACTAGAATGGTACTGCCTGGTTCATTCACCAAAGCAATAACATTTACCATGATAGGTAATGCAAGATATTTTCCGAATTGACTTATAGACTGCTCTTGAAAATAATACGACTAACATTACAATAAATTCATGAAACATAAATAGTACGGTAATTGGGAATGATTACATTGTGAGTGACAGAACGTTTTATTTTTAACAAGCTGTCCCCAGCATGCGGTATCAAAAATAATTAATGTTGTCGTTGTAAATCGGTTTGTTGAAGTGCTTTTGGATACACAATATGTTTGTTTCTTTTTTCATTAACTGCCTATAGACTTAGTATTGTAAAATAGATTTACTAATTCAGAAACAGTCGTGGGAGCGTGCACAACTCACCAAAGTTTGCTATTCTTGCTATTCAAAACGCCCAAGAATTACCCAGATTCAAGAAAATCCCTTAAATAGATGCAGAGATAAGTTACACACTAACGAGCATACCCGCCATAGGCTCTGCTACTAGTCCATTACTAATCGTGTGTGATCTAGCAGGCCATGGCAAACCCGCTATAGGTTCTGCTACTAGTCCATTACTAATCGTGTGTGATCTAGCAGGCCATGGCGAACCCGCTATAGGCTCTGCTACTAGTCCATTACTAATCGTGTGTGATCTAGTAGGCCATGGCAAACCCGCTATAGGCTCTGCTACTAGTCCATTACTAATCGTGTGTGATCTAGCAGGCCATGGCAAACCCGCTATAGGCTCTGCTACTAGTCCATTACTAATCGTGTGTGATCTAGCAGGCCATGGCAAACCCACTATAGGCTCTGCTACTAGTCCATTACTAATCGTGTGTGATCTAGCAGGCCATGGCAAACCCACTATAGGCTCTGCTACTAGTCCATTACTAATCGTGTGTGATCTAGCAGGCCATGGCAAACCCACTATAGGCTCTGCTACTAGTCCATTACTAATCGTGTGTGATCTAGCAGGCCATGGCAAACCCACTATAGGCTCTGCTACTAGTCCATTACTAATCGTGTGTGATCTAGCAGGCCATGGCAAACCCACTATAGGCTCTGCTACTAGTCCATTACTAATCGTGTGTGATCTAGCAGGCCATGGCAAACCCGCTATAGGCTCTGCTACTAGTCCATTACTAATCGTGTGTGATCTAGCAGGCCATGGCAAACCCTCTATAGGCTCTGCTACTAGTCCATTACTAATCGTGTGTGATCTAGCAGGCCATGGCAAACCCACTATAGGCTCTGCTACTAGTCCATTACTAATTGTGTGTGATCTAGCAGGCCATGCCAAACCCACTATAGGCTCTGCTACTAGTCCATTACTAATCTTGTGTGATCTAGCAGGCCATGGCAAACCCGCTATAGGCTCTGCTACTAGTCTATTACTAATCGTGTGTGATCTAGCAGGCCATGGCAAACCCACTAAAAGCTCTGCTACTAGTCCATTACTAATCGTGCGTGATCTAGCAGGCCATGGCAAACCCACTATAGGCTCTGCTACTAGTCCATTACTAATCGTGTGTGATCTAGCAGGCCATGGCAAACCCACTATAGGCTCTGCTACTAGTCCATTACTAATCGTGTGTGATCTAGCAGGCCATGGCAAACCCTCTATTGGCTCTACTAGTCCCTTACTAATAGTGTGTGATCTAGCAGGCCATGGCAAACCCACTATAGGTTCTGCTACTAGTCCATTACTAATCGTGTGTGATTTAGCAGGCCATGGCAAACTCTCTATTGGCTCTACTAGTCCCTTACTAATAGTGTGTGATCTAGCAGGCCATGGCAAACCCACTATAGGCTCTGCTACTAGTCCATTACTAATGTTGTGTGATCTAGCAGGCCATGGTAAACCCGCTATAGGCTCCACTACTAGTCCATTACTAATGTTGTGTGATCTAGCAGGCCATGGCAAACCCACTATAGGCTCTGCTACTAGTCCATTACTAATCGTGTGTGATCTAGCAGGCCATGGCAAACCCTCTATTGGCTCTGCTAATAGTCCATTACTAATCGTGTGTGATCTAGCAGGCCATGGCAAATCCGCTATATGCTCTGCTACTAGTCCATTACTAATCATGTGTGATCTAGCAGGCCATGGCAAACCCACTATAGGCTCTGCTACTAGTCCATTACTAATCTTGTGTGATCTAGCAGGCCATGGCTAACCCACTATATGCTCTGCTACTAGTCCATTACTAATCTTGTGTGGTCTAGCAGGCCATGGCAAACCCTCTATAGGCTCTGCTACTAGTCCATTACTGAAGTTGTGTGATCTAGCAGGCCATGGCAAACCCACTGTAGGCTCTGCTACTAGTCCATTACTAATAGTGTGTGATCTGGCAGGCCATGGTTAACCCGCTATAGGCTCTGCTACTAGTCCATTACTAATCGTGTGTGATCTAGCAGGCCATGGCAAACCCACTATAGGCTCTGCTACTAGTCCATTACTAATCTTGTGTGATCTAGCAGGCCATGGCCAACCCACTATAGGCTCTGCTACTAGTCCATTACTAATCGTGTGTGATCTAGCAGGCCATGGCAAACCCACTATAGGCTCTGCTACTAGTCCATTACTAATCGTGTGTGATCTAGCAGGCCATGGCAAACCCGCTATAGGCTCTGCTACTAGTCCATTACTAATGTTGTGTGATCTAGCAGGCCATGGCAAACCCACTATAGGCTCTGCTACTAGTCCATTACTAATAGTGTGTGATCTAGCAGGCCATGGCAAACCCACTATAGGCTCTGCTACTAGTCCATTACTAATCGTGTGTGATCTAGCAGGCCATGGTAAACCAACTATAGGCTCTGCTACTAGTCCATTACTAATCTTATGTGATCTAGCAGGCCATGGCAAACCCACTATAGGCTCTGCTACTTGTCCATTACTAATCTTGTGTGATCTAGCAGGCCATGGCAAACCCACTATAGGCTCTGTTACTAGTCCATTACTAATCTTGTGTGATCTAGCAGGCCATGGCAAACCCACTATAGGCTCTGCTACTAGTCCATTACTAATCTTGTGTGATCTAGCAGGCCATGGCAAACCCACTATAGGCTCTGTTACTAGTCCATTAGTAATGTTGTGTGATCTAGCAGGCCACGGCAAAACCACTATAGGCTCTGCTACTAGTCCATTACTAATCGTGTGTGATCTAGCAGGCCATGGCAAATCCACTATAGGCTCTGTTACTAGTCCATTACTAATCCTGTGTGATCTAGCAGGCCATGGCAAACCCACTATAGGCTCTGTTACTAGTCCATTACTAATGTTGTGTGATCTAGCAGGCCATGCAAACCCACTATAGGCTCTGCTACTAGTCCATTACTAATGTTGTGTGATCTAGCAGGCCATGGCAAACCCGCTATAGGCTCTGTTACTAGTCCATTACTAATGTTGTGTGATCTAGCAGGCCATGGCAAACCCACTATAGGCTCTGATACTAGTCCAATACTAATGGTGTGTGATCTAGCAGGCCATGGCAAACCCACTATAGGCTCTGCTACTAGTCCATTACTAATCGTGTGTGATCTAGCAGGCCATGGCAAACCCACTATAGGCTCTGCTACTAGTCCATTACTAATCTTGTGTGATCTAGCAGGCCATGGCAAACCCACTATAGGCTCTGCTACTAGTCCATTACTAATCTTGTGTGATCTAGCAGGCCATGGCAAACCCACTACAGGCCCTGCTACTAGTCCATTACTAATAGTGTGTGATCTAGCAGGCCATGGTAAACCCACTATAGGCTCTGCTACTAGTCCATTACTAATCTTGTGTGGTCTAGCAGGCCATGGCAAACCCACTATAGGCTCTGCTACTAGTCCATTACTAATCTTGTGTGATCTAGCAGGCCATGGTAAACTCACTATAGGCTCTGCTACCAGTCCATTACTAATAGTGTGTGATCTAGCAGGCCATGGTAAACCCACTATAGGCTCTGCTACTAGTCCATTACTAATCTTGTGTGATCTAGCAGGCCATGGCCAACCCACTATAGGCTCTGCTACTAGTCCATTACTAATAGTGTGTGATCTAGCAGGCCATGGTAAACCCACTATAGGCTCTGCTACTAGTCCATTACTAATCGTGTGTGATCTAGCAGGCCATGGCAAACCCACTATAGGCTCTGCTACTAGTCCATTACTAATCGTGTGTGATCTAGCAGGCCATGGCAAACCCACTATAGGCTCTGCTACTAGTCCATTACTAATCTTGTGTGATCTAGCAGGCCATGGCCAACCCACTATAGGCTCTGCTACTAGTCCATTACTAATAGTGTGTGATCTAGCAGGCCATGGTTAACCCACTATAGGCTCTGCTACTAGTCCATTACTAATCGTGTGTGATCTAGCAGGCCATGGCAAACCCACTATAGGCTCTGCTACTAGTCCATTACTAATCGTGTGTGATCTAGCAGGCCATGGCAAACCCACTATAGGCTCTGCTACTAGTCCATTACTAATCTTGTGTGATCTAGCAGGCCATGGTAAACTCACTATAGGCTCTGCTACCAGTCCATTACTAATAGTGTGTGATCTAGCAGGCCATGGTAAACCCACTATAGGCTCTGCTACTAGTCCATTACTAATCTTGTGTGATCTAGCAGGCCATGGCCAACCCACTATAGGCTCTGCTACTAGTCCATTACTAATAGTGTGTGATCTAGCAGGCCATGGTAAACCCACTATAGGCTCTGCTACTAGTCCATTACTAATCGTGTGTGATCTAGCAGGCCATGGCAAACCCACTATAGGCTCTGATACTAGTCCAATACTAATGTTGTGTGATCTAGCAGGCCATGGCAAACCCACTATAGGCTCTGCTACTAGTCCATTACTAATCGTGTGTGATCTAGCAGACCATGGCAAACCCTATATAGGCTCTGCTACTAGTCCATTACTAATGTTGTGTGATCTAGCAGGCCATGGCAAACCCACTATAGGCTCTGCTACTAGTCCATTACTAATGTTGTGTGATCTAGCAGACCATGGCAAACCCACTATAGGCTCTGCTACTAGTCCATTACTAATGTTGTGTGATCTAGCAGACCATGGCAAACCCACTATAGGCTCTGTTACTAGTCCATTACTAATCGTGTGTGATCTAGCAGGCCATGGCAAACCCTCTATAGGCTCTGCTACTAGTCCATTACTAATGTTGTGTGATCTAGCAGACCATGGTAAACCCACTATAGGCTCTGCTACTAGTCCATTACTAATCGTGTGTGATCTAGCAGGCCATGGCAAACCCTCTATAGGCTCTGCTACTAGTCCATTGCTAATGTTGTGTGATCTAGGAGGCCATGGCAAACCCACTATTGGCTCTGCTACTAGTCCATTACTAATCGTGTGTGATCTAGCAGGCCATGGCAAACCCTCTATAGGCTCTGCTACTAGTCCATTACTAATGTTGTGTGATCTAGCAGACCATGGTAAACCCACTATAGGCTCTGCTACTAGTCCATTACTAATCGTGTGTGATCTAGCAGGCCATGGTAAACCCACTATAGGCTCTGCTACTAGTCCATTACTAATGTTGTGTGATCTAGCAGGACATGGAAAACCCTCTATAGGCTCTGCTACTAGTCCATTACTAATTTTGTGTGATCTAGCAGGCCATGGCAAATCCACTATAGGCTCTGCTACTAGTCCATTACTAATCGTGTGTGATCTAGCAGGCCATGCCAAACCCACTATAGGCTCTGCTACTAGTCCATTACTAATCGTGTGTGATCTAGCAGGCCATGGCTGCATCCACTCCGTGTTCTGGTATTAGTGTATTACTAATGTTGACGGTCTTGTGTTATTTCAGCGGGTCGCGGGCTGCGGGTGGCGATGGCTACGCCGGCTATCGGCCGGCGACGCACTGCATCTTGTCTGCGTACGGCGCTCTTTCTTTTCCTCGTCACATTCGTATGGCTGCAGTTGCATGTGGCATCGCTAAGCGGCGGACGGTCATCCTCTGTTGGAAACGACGCTGCCGATGGGAACGATTCCACAGCAGCTATCCTCAGCATGGTGCCCCAGGTAAGTAATCATTTCCTACTCATTCAGTTGTTCATGCAGTCGGCTTGAAGTGCTATAACCAAGGTTGTGAAGTAACTCCGTTATTAGTAACAGTTATTTTTATTTTTTTGATTGTAAAATTGGGTTACGACGTTAAGTTTTGTAACTGTAACAACGTTCCTTTTGTGTTGTGGGGCGGCTACTTCATATTGGCGTAAGACGGTCATGGCAGAAACCAGAGGTTAAAAAAAAAAAAAGTGAGCAATGTGAGGTTTCAAATATTGATACACCGTTAAGAAAATTATAACAAAAAATAAAATCTTCTGTGTAATATTTTGCCTAGAGCTGTGGTTGATTACCAACTTCGCGAATTATTGATTTCATTCCCGGTTCCCACTACAAGCCCTCAAAGTTTGTAATGGGAATTTAGAAACATCCTGTATATTGTATTTTCATTTTCGTTATTTTCCCACCTTGGTGGTTACTGTACTATATTGTTGTGCATTGTGTTGTGGTTTGGACCCTTATGTCCTACATTTATATATAAAATATAATGATTAACCCTACGAGCGATCTGAAATGAACACTTCCTTTCATTTACTGTACCCATTGTATTTTTCTGCTGTTGAAATTCTCATGCGGTTATGGTAAAAGTTTCTTTGCTTACTCTGCTTTCATGTGAACATGTCCTATTCTTCTTCTTCTATTTTCCACACGTCTACATCCTTGACAACGAAACTCGCCATTTGTCTCGTGACAATGTATGTCTTCATTACGGAAATTTGACTGTGTGTGCTACATTCTTTAATGTTGAAAACAAAACCACTCCTTCTGTTTTCGTTCAAAACTTGCCGTATCTTAATAACAATTTCAACTTAACACCATAGATGCAACTAGAAGAGGAGTTACATCTGCCGATATCCACGCTAGTAACTCTGCAAGAGGTTCAAACTGTCCAGGCGCAGCAAGATGAACCACAGTCGACGATATCCAAGACCCAGGCAAGTCATGGTAAAGGTGAAAGGGCAGAAATGAGTGGGTGTAAAGCTTCCATTTCACTTGCATCGTGATGTACATAATATTGCAAGGGTCATTCGCGTCTCTTCACTGGAGTTGATATCGTATCGGCTGGTAACCAGTGATCTTGGTCATTTGTAATATACTTTGAAGCACAGCATACTACTGTACCACATTCCTTCTGCTTTACTATCCTATGTTACAAGATGACTATCTCTTTCTTGACCTTCTTTTGAAGTAACTTATTCAATCTTCGTAACACTGCGTTGATTATAAAATGCTTTCTTCTTATCGTAATGAAATGGGCTTGGGTGTGAATGGAGGAGCTTCGAACCAAGTGGATGAGTTTAATATGATTTAATGTGATAGGTCATAGCCCCGGTAATCGAGGCAAACGATGGCGTCATTTTGCTGGCCAGGTGCGGAGCGAGTGAACCTCACAATACCCCGCTCCACTGACTCATATAGATAGTTCACGCGTGTTTTGTCATTCATATGGGCGTGTATCTGCAAAGCTTAGACGTTATTGTTGCACGTTTAGTGAGTATTGTGATTACTGTGATTGTTGGTCATGCCTAGACACCAATTTACATTACGCGATCGAGTGTATATCCATAATTCGCATCTGAAGAGCTGGAAGTCTTGTTCTGAATAAAGACGAAAATTTCTAATCAAGTTTCCAGGAAGACCTGTGCCTAATGCCAGTACAATTAGGAGGCTCGCCAAACGATTTAAGAAAACAGGCTCCGTAAATAATAAAAGAGTTAACAGACAACGTTGTGTTCCTACAGAACAAAAATTAGATGAGATTGTTGTCCATTCTTTCATCAGAAGATGTCAGGTGTGTGTTACAAGAGAGGGAGGACATTTTCAGCATCGACTATGAGCACTGTAAGTACACGTTATTGAAAATGTTTGGTAAAAGTGTAAAAGTGCGCGCCTGCCACCGACTGAACCGTGTACGCGTGCCCGCGATCAGCGCCAGTCAACGCCGGCTTAGTTTGCCGTGTTTACCGGGCGCACAGATATAATGACCCTGTATGATCATTAGTCGGTTCTGTTGGAATTCTCTTCCACAATGCGAAGTTTCTTACATAATGAAACGCATACAGTTTACGCCACTGTTTTTGACCGGTCAGCCTCGATTGCGCAGTCGCACAGTGGACAGTCGGTGAGCCTCATGTATGTGCAATTCATATGCGAATTGTCAGTAGTGCGGAAAGCAACTCACGTATCAATTGCACATGCCTGAGGCTCGCCGACTGTCCACTGTGCGGACCATCAAAAACTGCGCCGTAAACTGTAGTTGCCGGTAGGCCTATAGGCTTCAAGAGCTTATGAAAAGACTTATTCTTTTTTGAATGTTGAATTTTTGTTTTTCCGAAATTTTTGTTTATATTATAATTAATTTACTAGTTTTATTTAATTTTTTGTTTTATTAATTTTCGGTCTTTTCAAATGTAGGTATCCACCTCTAAATTTTAAATCCCATTCAAAATTTGTATAGTCTACTTTAATCTGTGTTAAGAGGGGCAGATATCCTCGTAGTTCTGTCCCTTAAAACAACACTAATAACAACAACAAACACGCTTACGGCTTCGAGTGGATTTAATACATTTTGTTTCGAAGCTCCTCAATTATTTTCTTTCATGACTTTGCATGTTCTTCTTCGTGGCGACTATTTCCTAGGTTGTAAACAGTTGTGGTGGTGGTGGTGTACTCCAGGCATGACAGCAACTGCCTGAAGGGAAATTTGTAGCACATGGATACAAACGGCGCACATTCTTTCCACGCCACCCATGGCTCATGATTGCGAGATCAACGATCGCCTAAATCTACAAATTTCCTTCCTATTCATATCCTTTCCTTCACGTACTAGCCCGCATGTTCGTCCTCGTAGGGGCAACAAGATGTTTGTGCCTATCTATATACTAATATAATAAAGCTGAAGAGTTTGTGTGTTTAAACGCGCTAATCTCTGGAACTACCAGTCGGATTCGAAAAATTCTTTTTGTATATGATAGCCAGATTCAAGAGGAATAGTTTGGGCTATGTAGCATTAGGCTACACCTCTCAGGTAACCTTAAATATTGATTTTTGTTCAGTAAGTCGGAAGAACAAGTGCTCCCGAACAGCTTCAATAATACATAAGTCTATTGTTGCCAGGCAATGTGGGCTGCATCACGTCGCCCCTACCAGTGTTCTGGTGCAGAATTGCGAGCTGCTTATAAATTGCAGTCACGGGGAGTAATTAGTGCAAAAAGATTTCTTAGGCCCCTTAAAACAGTATCATGACACTAGTATGCCTCTGTATAAGGGCGATGGTGTAGGTGCAGTATACTGAGGTTATCAGCTGCAATAAGCGTTGGTGCTTTCCGATCCTTATCCTTGAGCGCTCCAGTTCTGTAGTAGTAATCAGTATCATCCATAAAGCAAATAAATCCACGGGGCGAAGCCGGACACTACTGCTTGCAACCTATAACGGGTTACATCTCTCCAGTGTCTGGAAATTGGCATTAAATGGTTTTCCAAAAACACAGAAACAGCTCCAGCCACAACAGCAATAGGTTGCCTATGTAGTCCGACACTATTCAATAAATACTAAAGAACCTACGCAAATTCCAAAAGAACACGTGTGTGCCAATGCCGTTGTGGAGGGGTTCGGTCGATAGCTGGATAGTAGTGGAAGTGTTCCAAGTTTCGTTTATGTGTCTTTCAGGTCACTTCTGCAGACCGATGCGCGCCAACAATACGAATAGTGGTTAGGCTACGCAAGCTGAGTGAAAAACTAATTCTTTAGCTTGTAGATTCACTATAGCACCTCTGCATTGTCAGGGAAATCAGACATAATATCGAGATACTTTTACTTAGGGCTGTTCTTGCATGAGCTCTGGCTCGATGCAGAAGAGGGGAAGTAATCGGCTGGATAAGGGAGGTAGGGGAGGCAGTGACACGAGGTCAGTGCACGTGGACCCTTGACAGCTGCTGTGCTCACCCCTCGGCCTGCCCAAGGATGAATACAATGGCCTCCCACCACTCCACTTGGACCGCCGCCTTACTGATGCGCAGTGGTATAGCAAAGCTCTTACTAGAACTGCTGATCTGTACGTATAGCAACGTACCATAAGAGGCAGATGACCTAGCCGTTCCGCCCCTTAAAGCAACAATAACTAACTAACGTATTTACCCAGCCAACGAATTGTTGACGGTGGTGGAAATCGGAACTACTGTAATGCGCTCTGCCCAGCCACACGCCTGCGATAGACGTGCAGTCGTTGCCAGCGAAACCTCATCGCATGTCGTGTGTGTGTATGAGTCGTGCACTGTGCCCGCGACCGACGGCTGCCCCGGCAGCTTATATCGCAAATGAAAATGAAAATCCACAGCCTGCTTCCAGTCGACCGACCGGGTCAGGGAATGGAATGAATGAAGCCCCCATCTAGCGGCGAGGATATGAACTGTGCCGGCTGCCGAAGCCTATCACACTCCCCTGGGGCAATGATTAAATGAATGACAGATGAAAGAAATGATAGTGGAGAGTGTTGCTGGAATGAAAAATTGTGACAGGGAAAACCGGAGTACCCGAAGAAAAACCCGTCTGCCTCCGCTGCGCCCAGCACAAATCTCACATGGAGTGACCGGGATTTGAACCGCGGACCCAGCGGTGAGAGGCCGGCGTGCTGCCGCCTAAGCCACGGAGGCTCATATCACAAATCAATTTATAAATTTATTTTAACCCCCTTTTTCAAGTTATACACCAGGCTAAGGAGCGCTTAGTCGCACCGCGAACCTGGCCCACACGCCGCTGGCTCGCTCGCTTCGGTCGCGCAGCTAGCGGCTAATTTAAATGATTAGAAGCGGTGAGCATTCATCCTTCATCGTCTAGTACAATGTAACGTCAAACAGGTTAGTAGTACTGTTCTCATCGTATGACTGTGCATGCGTTGCCCCTCTTGCTCCGCAATCCGCCCGCGGCAGATATGACGAGGCGAGCTGACGTAATGTATACACAACAGCCCCGCTCCACGTCTAACGGGAACAATTCCCTGGCAGGGTAGTAGTATAGTTGTTCATGCTAGTAGTACCAACATTCTTTTAAAACTATTAGTGCACGTACAGTCTTCATGTTACCACATAAAGTAGATAAGGACATAGTCCCTGATGGAAACTGGTCAAAATTGAATTTATTAATAGCCTATTTGAATTTAGCAGTTTAGCTTTCGGTTTGAAAATGTATGTCTTCCGAAGAAAATTTTGGAGTGCGGTAGTCCCAAAATATAGCGATTTTTTATTTTTTTTACTTGCGAAGTAAGAAAGTAATAATGTTTAAGAATACATATTCACATGGACGTTTCTCGCAATTTAACCATCCGCGTGCAGTGAAACTTGGTTCAGTAAATCTTTATCCGAATGTTAATCCACTGGCATCTAATTTATTTCAATTGTTTCCATAACCTCAAGATGGCAGCTGTGAAAAAAAAATTAATCTCCTTGTTTTTTCTTGTGTCCTAATTATGCGATTGAAGTTTGAATACTACACGTTCACAATAATCTGCATGTAACAGTACATAACTCTAGGACCTACATATATAAAATCCAACATGGCGACCATCCGAAATATTTAGTCGGTTCTCAATATCTACGAATCTATTACAGCAATCAAACTGAAATTGTGTATGTTAAATAGTGGCAATTAACATAAGTAGGATATATGAAAATAGGCTGTATAGTTCTTCACGGAACTACTTGTTGATTATATCATTACCCGGCAATGTGATAAGGACACTCTTATTACCAGAACAGCAAGGAATATAGACTATTGTTGGACAGATCATAAACTTCTTATATGTAAGCTCAGAATATACATCAGACCTAAACCACCTAGGAACATCCAACAATTTGCCAAGAAGGGAGTTTAATACATTCAAACTACAGGATGAATCCATCTATAAAAAATTTGGAAACAGGATCGTCACCCAGTTATCAGAAAACCCAGTAACGAATGACATTCAGCAAGCCACACTACAGAAGATTATCACACAGTCAGCTGAGGAAACCATTGGTTTTATAGTGCGGAAAAGACTAGACTGGTTTGATGACAACAATGAAGAAATTCTGTCTCTCATCAATGCCAAAAGGAATGCCTATCTTGCCCATCTTCAAGACCCAACTTCCAACACAAAGAGATATAAACTACTGGAACTCAAGGGTAAATGTCAGAAGCAGATAAGGCAGATTAAAAATACTTGGTGGCAACAGAAGGCTCAGGAACTGCAGAGACTATCGGATGCTCGAGACTTGAGGAACTTCTATGCAGTACCGGTACTCAAGGAAATATATGGACCATCTCGCTCATCATCAGGTACACTGAAGGCCACACGAAAAAAAAAGGTACACTGAAAAGCGCTGATAATTCTACTACCTTTACTGATAGTCAAGAAATCTTGGAACGCTGTAAGGAGCACTTCTCCAATCTCCTAAATCGTCCATCAGCAGCTGCTGAAGACTTCCTTTGGTATGTGCCGCAACAACCTGAACAACTGTGGTTGGCAGTATCTCCTACCTATCATGAATTCAGTGCAGCTCTCACCCAATTGAAACCCAGAAAGGCACCTGGCCGAGATAACATCCCTCTGGAACTAATTCAATCCGGAGGTCATTCCCTCAAAACAAGGATTTTCACCCTTATCCTCAGAATATGGGAATCAAGAAAGGTACCTGGAGACCTAAAGAATGCCACTATCATCACTATCTTTAAAAAGGGTGATCGCAGTGTTTGTGGCAACTACCGTGGTATATCACTGCTATCAGTTGTGGAGAAGATGCTTGCAAGAATTCTACTTAACCGCCTCAAGGTTATCTCTGAGAAGATCCTCCCAGAGTCACAATGCGGATTTAGAGCTTCCAGAAGCACAATTGACTAGATTTTCTGTATGAGACAGCTACAAGAAAAATGTAGAGAACAACAGAATCCACTCTTCTTAGTCTTTTATGACTTGGAAAAGGCATTTGATTCGGTTCCAAGACCAGCCATGTGGGCGGTGCTGAAGCGGCTTGGTTGCCCTCAGCGTTTTGTAGATCTAATCAAGGCTCTCCATGATGGCATGACAGGTCAGGTTTGCCATCAGAATAGGATGTCCGATGAATTTCCCATTACCCATGGGCTGAAACAAGGATGTGTACTGGCTCCAACGCTTTTCGCGCTGTACTTGGCTGCAATGCTTTATGATTCACCCACAAACATCCCAGGTGTGGAGGTCAAGTATCGTTTTGATGGAGGGCTTTTCAACCTACCTCGTCTCCGCTCCTTGACGAAAACACAGGTTACTAATGTTACTAATATGTTGTATGCAGATGATGCTGCGTCGCCAACTCTCACACCAGAAGAGCTTCAAGAGTCAGTTAATTGTTACAAAAGTGCATGTGATTGCTTTGGTCTTACCATAAATGTCAATTAGACTAAAGTCTTGGCACAACCTTCACCAGGCACACCTCTTCTTCAGTTCAATATCTCCATCTCAAATTTGCCATTAGAACAGGTAGACCACTTCTCTTACCTGGGCAGTACCATTTCTGTGAGCTGTACCTGTGAGCAGGATGTGGATAAGAGAATTGGCGCAGCCCATGCAGCATATGGACGATTAGCGCACCGGGTCTTCATGAATAAAGATCTGCCCATGAGTACACAGCTTATGGTGTACAAAGCAGTAGTCATTTCTACATTGTTGTATGGCTGTGAAACGTGGACCCTTTACCGACGTGATCGTAGGAAGATTGAGCGTTTCCACCTACAAAAACTTCGATCAATCCTGAGGATTAAATGGGAAGACCGCATCACCAATATTGCTGTTCTTGAAAAGGCTCAAATCAACAGCATAGAATCATCCATAATAGGTCACCAATTCAGATGGATTGGTCATGTCCATCGGATGGATGATGTGAGATTACCTCGTCAAATGCTATATGGTGAGTTATGCTATGGCACCAGACCTCATGGTGGTCCTAAGAGGCGCTACAAGGACCAATTTAAGCAGACCCTGAAATTGACAGGTCTTGATTCACAAACCTGGGGCATGCTGGCTGAAGACCGCACAACTTGGCGCCGTACCATCTCGGATACTGTAAAAACGTTTGGAAGGGATCGACGCACACATGAAGAGCCAAGCGTTAACCTAGGAAACTTCGAGCAGCCCAATCACGTCCTCCTCCAGCAATACTATGTGACTTATGTGGACGTTTGTTCCATGCCAAGATTGGACCCTTTAGTCACCGTAAACACATCCACAAACTGGACTGAAGGAAGAAGATTTTTACCCGGATTCGAGTTAAAGCCGATGATGACTATTGCTACTAAGCAACATGTAGCAACGTAGTAACGTGAGGCGACGGTAGCGCGATGCAAATTTAGTCAGTGTGACATCAGTTTGCCCTGATCTTATATGATAACCTCTCATTAGTCTCTAGTGCCTTCACTCGTAAGAACCTATAAGAACAACAAGTGCCCAGCGTTGTGTCAAAAGGTTGTTGCCTGGTAATTTTGCCTGTCTCTGTAGCTACTGCCGAACGGATTTCGAGTAGGTTGAAAACATACTTAAGAAATTCTACTTCTGAAAACAGTCTCAACGGTCTAGCATTGTTATCTATTGAAATCACTGACGATAAGTTATAAACCGATTTGGTAATGCTTCAAGAAACCTTGACTTTATATTACCTATATAGTGTAAGTTGTAAATCAAAACAGTAATGTTACTTTTAAATACACTATAAAAAAAGAACAACGCACCGGGAAGGCGTTGTCTGATTGTAAGGAAATTACGTATGCAAAGACATTCGGACCGAACATGACACTGATTAAAGCTTCGCTTAGCATGAGCTCCCGCGCATCCTAACTGCGCATGCATCAGGTAAGGCGCGATTCTGGCGCGTATGCTCAAAGTAGCTGTTGCATTTGACGCTGAAGGATTCGTGCTCATTACGAGCAGATGTCAGAGTTTGAAAGAGGTCGTGCGATCGGTTTGAAAGAAGCTGGTTGGTCGAATCGAGCTGTCGCTGGACATCTGGGTCGAATCGAGCTGTCGCTGGACATCTGGGTCGAAGTGATGCGGCGATCAGACGATGCTGGCAAGCGTTGGTCAGCAACGGCAGGCATCAGCGTCAGGACGGCAGTGGTCGACCGAGGGCCACAACAGCACGGGCAGACAGAGTGATTGTCAGAACAGCTGTCACAGCACCGGAGCCGTCGTTATCAACGACTAGCAGTAGTGCCCGGATTCGCCCGGTGGATTTATTTGTTTTACAGTAATGGAGCGCTCAAGGATTAGGATCGGAATAAATGAAATTAAATTTGAAACCACCAACGCTTATGGCAGCTGATAACCTCAGTATACTGCACCAACACCATCGCCCTTATACAGAGGCATACTGTTGACATGATGATAACTGTTTTAAGGGGCCTAAGAAATCTTTTTGCACTAATTACTCCCCGTGACTGCAATTTATAAGCAGCTCGCATTACATGGCAACAATAGACTTCAGTATTATTGAAGCCTGTGGCGCTTGTTCTTCCGACTTACTGAACAAAAATCAATCTCTAAGGTTACCTGAGAGGTGTAGCCTAATGCTACATAGCCTAAACTATTCCTCTTGAATCATGCTATCATATACAAAAACAATTATTCGAATCCCACTGGTAGTTCCAGAGATTAGCGCGTTTAAACACATAAACAAACACGCCAACTCTTCAGCGTTATTATATTAGTATAGATCCAGCGTGTGACCCGCACACATGTGTCCACCATGTGTCCACCATGACCATCAACAGACGCCTGAGCGACAGGAATTTGCGCTCGCGCCACCCGTTACGCCGCTTACCATTCACGCCTGTTCACCGTCAAGCCATATTACAGTGGTGCCGCGCTCGAGCAACGTGGAACTGCGCTGACTGGGGACGTATAGTCTTTAGTGATGAGTCCCGTTTCCAACGGTGCCCTGACGACAACCGCAGACGTCTTTGGAGACGTCCAGGTCAGCGTGGGGATCCTGCATTGACTATCGCACGCCACACAGCCCCACAACAGGGGGTGATGGTCTGGGGTGCCATCTCCTTTGATAGCCGGACCCCTCTGGTAGTCATTCCTGTCACACTGACAGCACAGCGGTATGTTGATGACATTCTACGGCCGGTTGTGCTACCGTTCCTTCAGCGATATCCTTTCCAACAGGATAATGCCCTGCCTGCTATGGATTGTCTTCAAGCTTGCCCTTCCTTCCTTCCTTGGCCAGCTCGGTCGCCTGATCTCTCTCCCATAGAGAAGATTTGGGACGTTATGGGAAGGCGATTGCGAACATCCCGGAATGTCGCCGATTTAGCCCAACAGTTGGAGATCATTTGGCACGAAATTCCGCAGGACACCATCCGGGAAATTTATCAGTCCATGCCACGTCGAGTGACAGCTTGCATCCAGGCCAGGGGTGGACCAACACCTTATTGCCGTCCACACTTTGTAACGCTCTAACTCTGCAATAAATAATTCGATTGTTGTTCTGCACTTTTGATCGTTTGTGTTCTATATCTGTTCCTCACATCCACCGATTTTTATCGCCATCGAACAATTCCTTCCTGGTGAGTCTTTTTTTTTTTTTTTTTTTTTGGTATACAGTGTACTATCAAGTGAGCAAGATGATAGTATTAATAAAAAGTAACATCAAATGATCTTAATTGTGTTTGACATTAACCAAACATAAAAATCACAAGTTGGTTGAAAATGTTATGCCAGATAGCCTTAAAACTCATAATTTTGCACCAAATTATACAAAAGGTTCCCTGGGAGGAGCCCCGGACCCCCTTTTTTTTAGGGCAATTTGATGCCCACAAACCCCCGGTTAGCCCATCCTTCCCCCATCTCCTCACCCAAACAAACTCCATATACGCCCCTTGCTTTCTTGCTTTATGATTTGAGGGGACATAAAAGGCCTCGATGATGCTACCCCTGTCTCCGATTTTATTCCTAATCTTAAAGATCAACTGAAAGACGAATGGTCACGACAATGGCAGGAATATACAAGAGAAACGGCAAAGCTTTATTATAATATACAACCTACGGTACCCCGTCTTCCTTGGTTTTACAATGGTCTATACTCTCGTCGTCATATATTACAATTATTCGTTTCCGTTTTAATCATGGCCGTACCCCGGTTTTTATGGCAAGGTGCAACTTACAACCGTCCGAGGTTTGCGCCTGTAACACAGCAGTCGGTACCGTCAATCATCTAGTATTTCAGTGTCCTCTGTATATATAAGGTGCGTTCAAAATGTAACGAGCCGGAGGCTGTAATGCGCAAACCGGTGACGACATCGGCTAATCGTGGCGTGTGTAACGAGGTGCGGTTCCGACCAGAGCGTGGAAGGTCACAGCCCGTCGCTAGAGGGCACGCGTGCACGTCACGTGACGATACAAAGGGAGCAGCAGCATGCATCAATCGTCCAATGCTGCCAGTCGCATTGCAAACAGTGACATGAAGGCGTCAAACGAAGAGCAAAGAGCTGTTGTTCGGTTTCTGACAGCGGAAGGAGTAGGGGGAACGGACATTCATCGCCGAATGTCACAAGTGTACGGCGAACACTGCATGTCCCTTGCAAGGGTCAAGGCGTGGCACAAGCGCTTCAGGGAAGGTCGGGTGTCATTAGCCGACGATGCCCGGTCTGGGGCACCCCCCTGCATTACCGATGACAACGTCCAGCTGGTTGATGCACTCATTACCCAGGACCGCCGAGTGACAGTGAACGCCATAGCCGCCGTGGTCGGATTGAGCGTCGGAAGTGTGCACACCATCATGAAGGAACGACTGCACTTGCGGGAAGTGTGTGCCCAATGGGTGCCCCACAGTCTTCAACCACACCAGGAAGCATGTCGAATGGCCTACTGTCTTGGTCTTGGTTGGACGATTGATGCATGCTGCTGTTCGCTTTGTATCGTCACGTGACGTGCACGCGTGCCCTCTAGCGACGGGCTGTGACCTTCCACGCTCTGGTCGGAACCACACCTCGTTACACACGCCACAATTGGCCGATGTCGTCACCGGTCTGCGCATTCCAGCCTCCGGCTCGTTAGTTTTTGAACGCACCTTATACATCAACGTACTAGGCTACTTCATTCATTACGTCATCTCGGTTTTTATCTTCCCTTAAATATTTCAGTGCTCCTTTATTCCCATACAGCTCCCGTTCTTACCGCCTTATTACAATATCTTCACGACTGTCATTTGACTCTTTAAACCCTTTCCCTTATGAGTGACGACTCATGTTTGTGTATCCGTAGAAAGTCGCTAAGGCGCGTCACTTCAGCGTGAAGATTTGCACATTTTGTATCCTCGTTTGTTTGTGTTTATCCTCTTCTTCCACGCAATATTCCTGTTCTTTTGTTTCCCCTTAATAGATAAATCCACAATCTTTTGATACAATTCGGATTTGTGACTGGGTAAAGAGCTCGCTGCGCTCAAAACCTCTCTACAAGAAGAAGAAGGGCCACGATGACAATCTGAGATGGTAACCAAGTGGTATTCTGGTTTCAGGTGCTTCACAAGTTCCTGACCCCACGTCCTCGCAACAACACGGCAGCTTCTGGCTCGACCAATGCCAGCAGCGACTCGGCAGGCATTTTGCCTCCTGCCAACATCTCCGAGATCCGCCGTAACATAGAGCGCTACAACGAACTGCAGACGGTCCTCAACGAGGATATCTTCGGACCTGTGCAGAACGACTCGCTACTCATCGTTGTACAGGTAATGTGATGTCAATCTTGGGTAAGGCTAGTTAGTTTTAAGGGGAGGGTTGTCTTCATCTTCTCTGCCCCTCTTCTGGTTTCTTTTTAACTTCCTAGCTTCTTTAGAGAAAGAGAAGTAGGAGAAGGAGAAAGAGAAGAACATCAGTAGGAGGAGAAGGAAAATGAGAAGAAGGAGAAGGAAGGAGCAGGAGAAGGAGAAAGGGAAGTAGGAGGAAAATGAAGAGCAGTAGAAAGAGAAGGAGCAGGAAGAGAAGGAGATGAGGTAGCAGGAGGAGGAGAAGAAGGAGTAGGAGCAGAAGGAGAAGGAGGAAAAGAAGGATAACTAGAAGAAGTAAGAGAAGGAGAAATAGAAGATTGAGCAGGAGAAGGACGAGTAGGAGAAAATATGAAAGTTCTCAGGAACAGTTCTTCAAGGGGGGCATGGCTTTAAATGACCTATAAATGCGGCTTCGGTGGCGTAGTTGGTAGCATGCTGAACTGCTGTGTCCAAGATAGCGGGTTCAAACCCGGCCGAAGTCGTCGGAGCAAGATGATAGTATTAATACAAAAGTAACATCAAATGATCTTAATTGTGTTTGACATTAACCAAACATAAAAATCACAAGTTGGTTGAAAATGTGATGCCAGATAGCCTAAAATCTCATAATCTTCCGAGCGAGGCGCGCCATGATGCGTGATGGGCTCCATTTCGGCAACGCTGTACAGCTTTCCCCGGAGTGGCTAGCTGGTGAACCATGTCTTATTTCCCCCTACAAATACAAACTGATATAAAATAAGTGAATTAATTTACGTATTTCACAGTCATACTTTTCGATGTATAGGCTAAGGATTATACCGCGACCAAGAACTACATTTTCCAACCACCCCGAGCCGAGAAAAATTTACCTTAGAAAAATGATAACAACTTTGTTTCTTGGACACACAAAATGTTGAAATTAATAAACCAGTTATACAACATTCCAATGTATATTGTGTTAAAATTTGGATTCGATCTGATGATGGGTTTTTGAGATAATAATTCTTAAATGTGACGCATGGTTGAAACGCGCTTAAAAACGTGCACTTTTGGTGTTCCAACTGCGATCAAAAATATTGAAATATAAATTAGAAATTCCAAACCTACATGATCTAACGTAAAATAGTACGACGAAAATGATGTTGTTATTGGATTTTATGTAGGTCTATTGATTACTTCACAAACAACCTTCAAACTCGATTGCACATAATACTTTGGTCGACAGTAGTGAGTTTTTAGAATTTAATGTAATTTAATGTATTTATTAAATACCATTGATATTAGAATAATGTGATATGTCTCACGAATCTGACGACAAATCCAGTACAGATTATCTGTGAGACGTATTATTTACTACACATATATATACAGATTGTATTTCAATACAAGAGTGCATGCAAAAGATATGCTTTTTTTTTCTTCATTTTTTAATATTTATATATTTTAATTATTTATTATTGATTTTTTAATTTTGATTGTTTTAATATGTTTATGTTCGACCCTGACTATTATGTGTCAGAAAACTGTATCATAATGAGGCTCATTATAACACTATTTTTCATTATGAAACAGTTTCTCCCACCAATCAGAGCTCAAGAAACAGTTGTGTGACCAATTAGATAGGGATACCTTTGCGCATGCGCTCAAAATCCAACATGTCTATAAATTACCGAAAGTGCACCGTCCATACGTTCGCGTAAATAAACTGGCGAATATGAGACAAGAAATAGCACTGTACCTTAATATCCCCAATTCCAATTTCTACACAGCGCGTTGTTTTTTAAAACGACTTTGGTGACAGTTTTACTGAATACTGGTGCACAATTTGAACATGGCATTGAAGCACACAGAGCGCATGCGTCGGTCGGTCAGAGAGCTTGGAAGTCAGAGATATACTACCCAGCGCAGCACCCGATCACAACATTCTAGTGACTGAACAGATATTTATGAATATTTATGTTAAAACAGTTAATAAAGTTATAATTATCGTCGAACATAAACAGTCGTATGCAACTCGCCTATCATGGTAATTAAGACACTCGTATGGAAATTATAAAACTCGCATACGCTCGTTCTATAAACATACTCGTGTCTTAATTATATCCATTATAGGCTCGTTGCATAATGTACTATTTTATTTCATTTTCTTATATACCAGTATATAATTTGGTTTAACATGTTAGGTGATAATGAGAAAAATATTAATGAAAAAGTTAAAACACAAATAGTTACACTATAGTAGATATAATAATAAGTTTATGTTATAAGTTAATGTTGATTTAGGTAATAGTTTTTAATGCGACATGTAGCTAGTTGTTTGCTGTTCATGTTCCAGGTGGTAGTTCATTAAGTCTCATATCATTAATCACAGTTGAAATGTTCAATTTCATGACAGTTTCTTTTATTTTATTGATTGCTAAATAAAAACATCTGATTATTATTTTGTATGATTTACTTAATGTAATCAAAATAAATGATGGTGGGCCAGATACCAGATACCCGCAGCGTGGCCCAAATTGGTGGTGCTCGCGGGCATAGTTTGGAGACATCTGCTCTAGGCCTACCAGATGACAGATGGGCGGTGTTGCCTAGCATAATGACATGCTTGAGAATTAGAGACAGCGATGTAGCAACATATAACATACGGTAACCTACAATTCAATGTCTATTGAAGAAAAGAATTCATTTTCACTTCATGTAGCCTGGATATTCTATTTAGGCTACTAAATATTATTGTATATGTTTGGCACGTGATTAGTATGCCACCTATATACTGTCATTGACCTACTCTTATGTTATCACAGCGAGATTTTACGACAATTTCGAAAGTCCTATGTTCTTAACGAACAGAAAAATCTAATAAAAGCACTGAATTAGCAATTTTGTATACCTTTCTTGTAGCATACTCTTCTGAGGGGGAAAATATTGTAAAGCAAGTATTTTTTAATTTTTCAGGTTCACACCCGCATCATCTACCTGCGCCATCTCATCGTGAGCCTGGCGCAAGCCAAGGATATTGACTCGGTGCTTCTGATCGTCAGTCACGATTACTACGACGAGGAGATCAATGAGCTAGTCCAGAGTGTAGACTTCTGCAAGGTGATGCAGATCTTCTACCCCTATTCCATCCAGACTCATCCCCACGAGTTTCCGGGAGAGTCGCCCGGAGACTGTCCACGCAACATCAAGAAAGAACAGTGAGTTATCTGTCCTTTTCTCAACATTGACTCTAGCATAGGGTGTTCACATTTTGAAAATGGAAAACCGAACATTTATACATAAAACATGTTTAATGATTTTTAATGTTTTATTAACAACTAGCTATACTTGGCATGCATTGCAATGCCAATCAAATACTGATAGGAAGCAAGGAGGATAATAATAATGTTATTGGCTTTCCAATCTTGAGTTCATTTTTAAGAACCCCTGGCCAAAAACCGTGGCGTTAACTGTATTGGAATAGACAACATCATCTTCCTAGCGTTTGTCCCGCTTTGGAGCAGGGTCCGCTACTTTACATGCCAATCTCCATTTCTGTCGGTCAAGGGCATCATGCGGACACAGATTAACTTGTCGCATGTCTTCTCTAAGGCGATCAAGCCACCTCTTCTTAGGTCGCCCACGAGGTCGTTTACCATCTGGGTTGAGGCACAATGCAGTTTTAGCCACTGATTGTTCGTGACTACGTATGACGTGGCCGTACCAGCATAGACGAGCCTCCCACATTTTATCCTGTATAGGCTCCACTCCCATCCTCCCTCGGACATCGCAATTCTTGATATGCTCAAGTCGCGTCAGACCAAGCACCGAACAAAGCATGCGCATCTCCATAACATACAGGGCTTGCTCGTGTTTAACAGAGGACGGCCAGCATTCAGAACCGTAGAGGGCGACTGGGCGCACGACGGTCTTGTAAATCTTGGCCTTAACATATGTGGGTATCCTGCGGTCAAAGAGGACTCCAGTTACCTCCCTCCATTTGAACCAACTGGCACTCACACCAGCTCGGGCATCAGGGGGGGGTGTCACCATCTGAACGAGTCAAGGAGCCAAGATACCTGAATTGGTCGACTCTTTGAAGATCTTGACTACCTACAAGGATGGTGCCAGGCATCGGTGACCCACACTCCATATACACAGTTTTCTGGACATTCAGCTTCAGTCCATTCTCAGCCAGCCTCGTATTCCACTCCTGCAGTTTCTCTTCAAGAACGTTGTGTTCTTCTGCAGCCAATAAGACATTATCAGCTTACAGAAGCATCCATGGATGTTGCGATTGGATATCTGATGTTATTGTATCCATGCATAGAATAAACAGAAGTGGTGACAGGGCTGATCCTTGATGGACACCGACTTGAATGGGGAAAGGAGATGTGATTCCCGCGAAACATCGCACAACACTACTGCACTTACGATACAGAAGTTGTGTCCAGCGGACGTATTCTTCGGGAACACAATGTGAACGGAGTGCATACCAAATCAGTTCATGTGGAACCCGATCAAATGCCTTCTCGAGATCTAAAAGGCGATATGAATAGATCTGTTCTTCTCACGGTATCTCTCAATGAGGAGCCATGCTGCGTTAATAGCATCCGTTGTTCCACATCCTTTCACGAAGCCACACTGGTTGCTAGTGATCTGGACAATGTCACGCAGTCGACTGTCAAGGATTCGCTCAAAGATCTTCATCGTGTGGCAGAGGAGGCGAATAGGTCTATAGGTGCCACATTCACTGACATCGCCCTTGCCTTTCCAAATAGGCACCGTGGTACTCGTGGTCTAAATTTGAGGCACTACACCTCCTTCCAAAATCTGGTTGAACAGATACCAGATAACATGGCGGGCTGCTGACAGTCTCCTCATGTCACCTCGCAATGAATCAGCAAACCTTTCTCACACCTTGCATGTGGGATTTAAGGGTTCCTGTTTAAGTCCCTAACCCTTCAGTGTTACATAAATAATTTGTAGCCAGAAACCTTCCCTGGAGTGCACACAACAACTCACCCAAATTGCATCGCAATCAGATGTATGGTATATGAACGCATAGGGGACATGCATACAAACTATCCCGTAACATTGATTTTTATATATAATGTGCGTTCAAAAAGTAACGAGCTGGATGCTGGAATGCGCAAACCGGTGACGACATCGGCTAATCGTGGCGTGTATAACGAAGTGTGGTTCCGACCAGAGTGTGGAATGTCACAGCCCGTCGCTAGAGGGCACGCGTGCACATCACGTGACCATACAAAGCGAGCAGCAGCATGCATCAATCGTCCAAAGCTGCCAGTCGCATTGCAAACAGTGACATGGAGGTGTCAACCGAAGAGCAATGAGGTGTTGTTCGGTTTCTGACAGCAGAAGGAGTAGGGGGAACGGACATTCATCGCCGAATGTCACAAGTGTACGGCGAACACTGCATGTCCCTTGCAAGGGTCAAGGCGTGGCACAAGCACTTCAGGGAAGGACGGGTGTCGTTAGCCGATGATGCCTGGTCTGGGGCACCCCCCTGCATTACCGATGACAACGTCCAGCTGGTTGATGCACTCATTACCCGGGACAGCCGAGTGACGGTGAACGCCATAGCCGCCGTGGTCGCTCCACGACAATGCAAGACCTCATACGGCCAACACAGTCGCGGCACTCCTGCAGAAATTCAAATGGGAGGTTCTCGGCCACCCTCCATACAGTCCAGACCTCTCTCCCTGTGAATACACCATGTTTGGTCCCCTGAAAAGGGCTCTGTGGGGCCAACGATTCACCTCGGACGCTGACGTCCAGCAGTACGTGCGGAACTGGTTCACATCGCAGCCCAGGGAATTTTATGAGACAGCCATTTACCGCCTCATGCCACAGTGGGACAAGTGCCTCAACAGCCAGGGCCAATACTTCTAACATACAGGTACTGGTTTCTGTAATTATGCCTCCGGCTCGTTACTTTTTGAACGCACCTTATAGATAGAAGATAAGTAATTTTTAGCCTACTTTTCACATTTTGCAAAAATGAGGAAAAAGTAGACTTATGAGATCGATCCGGGAAAATGTGTGTCTGTCTGTTTGTCTGTCTGGCTGGCTGGCTGTGTGTGTGTCCCCCGCTATCAACTCCTAAACGGCTGCAGCAATCAAAACCAAATTTAGTATGAGTAAAGATGTGCACCGGAATATCTCACGTCCATATTTGAAAATGATGTCAGTGCTACCAACTGCTGAAAAAATGCACTAGAAATTTGAGCTCCATGTTGGATATCTTGCAAGGTATGCATGGGAGCTATTCCAAAATTGGCACACATGTAGACAAGACTATTTCAGTTTAATTTCCAGGAGGCCAACCATGACAGTGTTGCCAAAATAATGTTAAGCCTTCTGATAGGTCCAATGTTTAAATGCATATAACTTCTACGCTATCAATTGGATTTCAACCAAATTTTGTACGTAATATCTGTACATAAACAGATATGACTGAGCTTATTCTTAAGGCCACCAGGGCTGCCAACTGTTAATAATTGCTCTCTCTATTTTTTTTTTCATCCAAATACCTATATATCAGAAAGTATGCAAGCCAACAGCTTTAAACTATGCACACGTATATTCTGACATTTTAGATTAATTTGGAGTAACATATATACGTCAGTTCTACCAACATGATTATAAACCTGCTGATAGTACCAATTTTTAAATACATGTAACTTCTATACTATCAGTTGGATTTCAACCAAATTTCGTATGTGCTATGTGTACCATAACAGATATTACTATAAGTATTGTTAAGAGCAATCAGGGCTGCCAACTGTTAATAAATGCTGTCTATATTTTTTACCCTAATATCAATATATCAGAAAGTATGCAAGCCAACAGCTCTATACTTTGCACACGTATAGCACCTGACATTCTAGATTAATTTGGAGTAATTAATACAAGGCAGTGCTGCCAACATGATTCTATGCCTGCTGATATGTCCAATTTTAAAATGCATGTAACTTCTATACTAACAAATGTATTTCATCCAAAATTGGCACAACAAGATATCATAATATTTCAGATTATTTCTGACCAGCACACGCATGACATTGTTGGCAACATGCTTTTACGCGTGCTGATAGATCCAGTGTCTAACTGCATGTAACGTCCATTGGACTTCAACCAAATTTTGTATTCTGTACCTTAAGAGATGGAACTAAGAATATATTCAGTCACCAGGGCTGCCAACTGTAGTGCTCTATTAGGCTACATTATACCAGGTATATTTTGAACTAATTAGATATTTCGATATTACCAACTTAATTTCGTCATTATTCTAGATTGGTTCATATTCTGTAGAATAATCATTGGCATGAAAAGTAGGCTGTATAGTTCTTCACGGAACTTCTTGTTAATTATTTTATCGTTGTTTGAAGTTTTTATCAATAGTGAGTGCTTTTTAATATGTTTCTTATAAATGTTATTCAATGTTTTAACTATATGATGTGTTGGTTCCTCAGTTTAGGGGCTGTGACAATGTGGTCATGTAGCCCCGTGTACTTTGGGTGTGTGTAGAATCTGTCTGATAACCGGTGTTAATTGTGATGACTGTATTAGTGTGTGTTATCTGTGATACAGGTAAAGACTACAGACGATCGAAATGTGGTTTAAACATCAGCGAGACAAAGACGGTGGCGATGAAAGTGTATGAGGAAATATATCATTTTCAAAAGAAAAATATGTATTGTTCGTTGAGCCATTATATATTTCAATTTGTGTTTAAATATATAATGGCTCAACGGACAATACATATTTCAATTTGTGTTTAAATATATAATGGCTCAACGGACAATACATATTTTTCTTTTGAAAATGATATATTTCCTCATACACTTTCATCGCCACCGTCTTTGTCTCGCTGATGTTTAAACCACATTTCTTACACTCCTCATTCCAGCTTTGCAACCTCACCCAGTTCCTCCTCTGATTAGAATATTAGAGTAAGTACAGAACTTATTTCATGATTTATTTGCCTAATGTCTAATTTTACAGAATGTTGAGTCAACAGGGTAAAACGCAATACGTTGAAGAGATTGTGTTTTACCCTGTTATACTAACGTCAATACGAAACCAAAAATGAATTCTAGAATTCCCTGGATGTTGAGTCATCGAAAGTAGAGTTCCAGGAACTATGCTGAACATGGGCTGTCGACCGTGAAGTCCTACCCTCTTGCTAGTCCCTGTAATCAATGTGAATGTTTGTATGTGCCGCAGGGCTCGCCAGATGATGTGCAACAACGCCATGTACCCTGATCTGTACGGCCACTACCGGGAAGCTAAGTTTACTCAGACTAAACACCATTGGTGGTGGAAGGCGAATCGTGTGTTCAACCAGCTGGAAGTGACTCGCAACCACACAGGTGAGAATAGCAGTCATTCTAATCTTCTTCTTCCTAGCATTAATCCCTTGCGGGGTCTGCTATTTTGCTATATCTCCTCCACTTCTTATGGTCGTTGACATCTTCTGGTGTTAGACCAACAACGTGCATGTCAGTCCACCGCTTTGCAGGTCTTCCACGTGGTCTTGTTCCGCCTGGGTTGATGTGGAGTGCTGTTTTTGCAACTGAGTTAGTTGTTCTGTCTTCTCATGACGTGACCGTACCAGCGTAGGCGAGCCTCCCTCACCTTCTCGACAATAATAGCAGTCATTTTAATCTATTGACCTTAATATTACACAAGTACCAATTTTTATGGTATTGTAGTATGTTTTATAGTTTTATGGATGATTTATAATATTTTACGATTTTTTATTTTTCTTTCAAATTCACATAAATGCGAGTTTCATCGATTGATCGGTTTAGTTCGCTCCTTTGACTATGCTCTTACAGAAGTAACGCAGACATTTAAATTATTAAAATATATTGTATCATTTACAAGGGTTGCTATTTTAGTTTTGGCAACGATGTAGCTGCTTTATGTTGCAACGGTGTTGGACTCTGCCATTGTTACCAAAAGTTGCTAACCTGTATCCCCTCCCTTAGAGCACATGACCCCGTCCGTCCCCTCGCCCATTCGAGTGCAGTGGCGCCTGTAAGTTGAGTAGATGTGGGCAAGCGCTCGCACAAGACGGTACCGATATGATGCTTCTCGTATACACTTGCAGCGTTATGAGCGCAAAGGAGAGGACTTCTTACGGTGTATCATAACCATTGACGAGACGTGGGCCAAATCTTATGAGCCACAGTTCAAACGCCAATCGAATGAGTGGCGGCACCACGGATCACCACGAAAACAAACAGTTCAACCAACCCCCACCAATGTGAAGGTAATGTTGATTCTTGCCTATGATTGGGATGGTGTGATCATAAAACATACCGTTCCCGCAGGACAAACCGTTAATGCGGCGTACTATTGTTAGTTTCTGCAAGACCATCTCCTAGCACCTCTGAGAAGGAAACGGTGACACCACATCGATACTCCACCCATCATTCTGCATGACAATGCTAGGGCACACACAGCAGGAGTTGTGTCGGCATTGTTGAATCGCTAGAACTGGGAGGTGCTCTATCATCCCCCCTACTCTTCCGAAAGTCCCTGCGACTTTGATCTCATCCTGAAGTTGTAGGAGCCCTTGCGCGGGAACCGCTACCCTACAATTGGAGATGTTGTGCAGGCTGCCGAGCGCTCTCTTCGCACCATCGATAGATTGGGCAGTACCAACGGAATCCAACGGCTTCCGTGTCTCTGGGAACATATTGTACGCAGTGCTGGAGACTACATTGAGGGCTTATGAAACTTGGAACCATGTAGGTGTGTTATTTATCAATTTATAACATAGTTGCCAAAACTAAAGAAGCAACCTATGTATTTTTAAATAATGCACCTTCTTTGTGAAAACTGGGCTAAAACAAAGTAAAACAAAAGTGTTCCTGTCCTAAATTGTAAACATTGAACAAGAATTCAAAATCTTTGCTGAAAGCCCTTTGTTTTCTTTTCTCGAAACCCTTCCCAATGTGATTGATGTTTGCCCTTCCACTGCCACTGACTCTTATTTGGTTATTGTTAACATAAACAAGGAAGGACACTTTGTATATTTAGGCAAAAAGTACCTGTTATAGTTTTCTATACATCATTCCGAAAATGAGCATAACTCAATTTAAGCGATGACCTCTCATTTAAATTTCTTTTCTTATCTCATGGCTACTAATTAATTAATCAATTCTTCGGTTACACGATTAATCTATTATTTGGTGAGTCGATCAATCGTTTAATGGTTTTCAATTAATTTTAAATTACTCAATTAACTTATTACCAGCTGCAGAATGTAGCGCTCCCAGCTATTGCTTTGAATCCAGGGGCGTATATAAATAATTGTAAATTTGGTTGTACCCTAATCTTAACTTATTGGGTAAGTTATAAACAATATTAAGATTGAAATTAGACTACCTCGTGGTGTAGTGGCTAGCATTCTTGGCTGCCACCCCGGAGGTCTGAATTCTATTCCCGGCTCTGGCAAGAAATTTTAATTCTGGTGTAAGGGCTGGAACGGGGTGCATTCAGCCTTGTGAGGCAAAACTGAGAATTCCTCAGTACGGTACTTTTGAGAAATAAATTATCAATTTATAAAAGAAGAAAATGAAAATACCTGTTTACCTTTTTGTTTATTAAATTGACAAATATTTAGATATTTGGCATTCATACTCCATAGCGACCATAGGCCATAATAGATAATTCTTTTCTTTATTACTATCGAATTTGGCCAACTATGGACCGCAAGGAACCAAAGACTTATTGGCTTTCTTTCTCTTCTCTTCCCAGAACTTCTTCATCCTGTCATTTCTTTGTTTTCTCTCCTCCTCGGAAATGATCCGTTTGGGCCTCCTGCTTGGTGGTTTCTCTTGAAATGATTTTACTCCGTCAAGTCGACTGCGCAACTCTCTTCTATCGTAGGCCATCGGTGGAGTAATTCCAACTTCCGCTGCATCCCTTTTCACCTCATCTACCCATTTAGATGTAACCTTTAACCCCATGATGTAGCTGAAGATCCTTTTGGTCAGCCTGCCATCATCCATTCGTAGTAAATGTCCGTAGAACTTTAGCCTCCGCTTCTTCATTACGTCTGTGATCTTTTCAGTACACTTGTAAAGTTCTTCATTTTTCCTCTTCTTCCATGTCGCATCAGTAGTCTTCTGTGGTCCAAGTATTTTTCTCAGAATCTTCCTTTCTCTCTTCTCTAGTATTTGAAGTTCTCTCTTTTCACATAAACTAAGACACTCTGAAGAGTACAATCCTTAAGGTTGTGCTACCGATTTGTAGTGTCTGATTTTGGCCTTGTATGATAAAGCTTGTTTGTTGTATTTATTCTGGGTTAGTTTGTGTGTTGTATTTTACAATTTATTTTATATCGCCACTAATTGTAGACTATATAAACTTAGAATTTTACAATTAACTCTTATCTAAAATAATTACACAAAGTTATATGCTCTAAGATATTGGTTGACATTTCTGGGTATTTTGCGGTGACAATCCTCTGAGAATACTCACAATTTTCCAGTATAGTCAGCACCCCCCCCCCCCCTCCTCCCCCCCCTCCTCCACCCCACCCCCCCCCCCCCCCCGATAAAAAGTTGTATATACGCCCCTGTCTGAATCCTAGTCATTTGATCGTCATCAATTTCCATTTTGCAGCCTAAGCTGGGTCGGAGCAAATATGATACCCTCCACTTTACTCTGTCTGTCCACCATCCCGCTCCAGATTCCGTTCTCTCACACTGTCCTTCTATGTTTCCGAAGAAACATGGAGATGTTATACTCCTAATGAGCTTTTTAGCGTATGGCTTTTAGTGCCGGGAGTGTCCGAGGACATGTTCGGCTCGCCAGTTTTGTAGCTGCTTCGAGACGGACACCCAATGGGTGAGCTACAAGTACCGTTGGGGAGGAAAGTTGGAAGGGAAGGTCGAGGAGTTGGAAGGTAGCGGCTGTGGCCTAGTTAGGGACCAACCCCGGCATTTTCCTGGAAGGAAGATGGGAAACCACAGAAGACCATCTTCAAGGTTGCCAGCGGGGGGATTCGAACCTCCTCGCCTCCCGGATGTGAGCGACTGCCAACAGTCATGCCGTAACGACCTCGGCTAACTCCTAATGAGCTGATTTTTTATATTAACACATCTGTCTGTCTGTGCATGTTGTGATGATAACCATTTCCATTGGCAGGCATGGTGCTATTCCTAGAGGAGGATCATTATGTCGCGGAAGACTTCATCCACATCCTGCGTCTGATGGGGCGAACGTGCAAGACTAGCTGTGACAAGTGTAACATCCTGTCACTTGGCACCTACCTCAAGACCTACAACTACTACGGGGACTCCAAAAAGGTACAATCGTATAACAATTTCCACCTTTTACTTACTCTGCTTTCAATACCAGCGACCTCAAAAGCAACACGGTGATACTAAAAGTATAACCCAGCAAAAAACAAAGTTCTGTTAAGTATTTTTAAGTTTTGTGAATCTTTGTTTAATTTTGTGCTGTAGTTCGTGAATTGTATTTTGGTATCACATTAGGTTTTTGGAAAATTCTGGCAAAATGAATTGTGAAATGTTAACTCATTTTATATCAACTCATGCGAAGCCATTGGGCCACTATATATTCATACTTGGAAGTTTGAACCCGCTTGCTCACCGTCTTTGAAGTTGTTTTTTTTTTTTTTTTTTTTTTTTTTTTTACCTTTTTCAAGGAAAGTTGGAAGGACGCTTGTAGTTTAACTCGATCATTAATCTTGCGATCATGAGCCACGGGATCCCCGTTTTACGTGGAATCCGAACCACAGACAGGACATGGCATTTTACTTCAAAAATCTCACAAGCATTGACCGTGAATCGAACCCGGTCGACCTTGGTGAGCGGCAAAGAGCATTATTTTCAACTCCAGGCGAATGCTGCAATGGAAAATTGTAGTAGACAGCTGCCCCTTTCTTCCAATGTTTTACTCCGTTTCATTTATTTTCTTTGTCATGTTGGAACCCATTTCTCAGTGTTGCATTAGTAATCGAAATTTAATGTTTTTCAATCGGGCAACACGATTGTACCCAACTGTAATGGGTGGTTCCCAAATCCTGAAAAAAATTACATGAGATTAATAAATACACTTGGATGACCAATTTCGATCGCCCAGCGATCATCATCAGATCCTTTAAACTTAGACATGGCGGCTTGGTTGGTAGCTGAACTGCTGTGCCAAGATGGCGGGTTCAAACCCGGCCGAAGTCATCGGATTTTATAAGAGCGTTAAAATCCTTCAGTATGCCTTCCTTCGGAGGGGAAGTAAAGCCTGCGATCCCATGTCATAGATTTATGGCATGTAAAAGATCCTTCCACAGACTAAACTTATGAGAAGCTAAATTTCTAGGTTAGATTTTGTTGGAACGCTCTATCAAAGTTCCAACGTTCGCTACTAGGGTATCAGTGACATCTGGCAGCGGATGTTGGAACTACTTGAAATTGAGTGGAACTTGTAGCTCCCCCTATGGGTGTCCGCTTGAAGCAGCTACAGCCTCTGGCGAGCCGAACATGTCCTCGGACACTCCCGGCACTAAAAGCCATATGATAAATAAATTAACTTAGGCTATTACATTTACTGTATGTCTAAGTGTAAAGGATCTGATGATGATCACTTCACTGCTCATATTATATGCAATCTAAATTGTCAAGCATTTTTACTGAACAAGCCGCGACGGGTAATGCTAGTATATTTTATTTAACTAAATATTTTCTAATTATTTACATATTTTTTTTCCGTTTTTATAAATAAATACATATTCTGGCGTATTTATTCATAAGTAAATATTTCCTATATTTGATGGTAATTTGTACTCCTTAGATAACTGCTGCCCACATTTTTGACCCTTGGCTATTCCAAAAATTTATTTCTCTATTTCGTGAATGCACCCTTGTCTCTGTATTGTATTAGTATTTCAAGACAGGAATTCCCCAGATTAAGTATAGCAAGGGGGCTGGAGTCAACAGTCTCTTAAGCCTCCAACAGTCCCTACCTTGACAGGGAATTTTACTTGAAATTACAGTGGTCTGTGAAACTTGTGAGTGTTGATAGAGTGCTATGAAAGCATTTGAAGTGACCTTTTCTTCTGCTCTTTAGAATGAAATTCGAAAACAGCACATACATGATTTGATATTGTGCATCTGTAGTAAGTATTGTAGGATTCAGAATCTGAGACAACCCCGGCCTATTAAGCAGGAACATTTTGTACCGTAGACAGGATTAAGGATTATTCAAGCAGCTGGACGTTTCAACTATATTTCTAGTAACTGGGGGACATAAATATGATAAAAAATTAAGAACATATTTTGGAAATTTAGTCACAAATTTTCCACTTTTAAGCACATAAATACATATTTCTGAAAAGTTAAGCAGGAGACTTCTGTTACTTAGGAAGCAAAATAACCAGTGATGCACGAAGCAAGGAGGATATAAAAAGTAGGTTAGCTCAGGCAAGGAAAGCATTTCTACAGAAAAGGAATCTGTTGACATCGAATATAGATTTAGGTGTTAGGAAGTAATTTTTGAAGGCCTTTGTCTGGAGCATGGTGCTCTATGGAAGTGAAACTTGGACTATTGGTGCAGCAGAAAAAAGGAGAATTGAAGCGTTTGAAATGTGGTGTTACAGGAGAATGATGAAGATCAGGTGGGTGGATAGGGTTACAAACAAAGAGGTATTAAGACTAGTGGGAGAGGAGAGATGTTTCTGGCGACTGCTAATGAAGAGAAGAGATAGCTTGGTAGGACACATACTAAGACACCCAGGAATAGCAAGCTTAGTTATGGAAGGAAGGGTCGAGGACAAGAACTGTAGGGGTAGACCAAGGTTAGAATATGTTAAACAGATTGCCTCGGACGTAGGGTGTGGTAGCTATGTTGAGATGAAACGATTAGCTCAGGACAGGGAGGAATGGAGAGCTGCATCAAACCAGTCAAAAGACTGAAGACTCAAACAACAACAACAACAACAAGCACATAACTAGGGCTCGGATTTTTAGGTGCTAAAAATCGGGAAAATATTTACTTTTTATGTATTAAAAATACCTGAAATATGTGACAAAAAAGTAAAAATATGTAATTATAATTTAGTTTATTAATGTGAATATAAACAATATGCAGTACTCACGAATGCTATGTCTCACTAACTGCTGAAGCATTACAATACACAGGTTGTCCATCACAAATGACCTACGATTATCGCGAAACACTTATTCTGAAGGCGCGAAACTGCGGCAATATGTTTCTTGGCCTTGAGGTGTTGTGTAACTTGAGATCGGTGTTCAGCCTTGATAGCTTTCCCACATGGTTGGCAGAACAGAACGCCCTCATCAGAAGTAAAATTATCTCTAAATTCTACAACTGACGATAACTTGTAGTTGTTTTCACTTTAGGCTTCGTAGAACTGCCTTACACATCTTCACAGTGCTGGAAATGAACTACATGTGAGTGACACTGGTACCAGGTAGCTGGGGGAGGGGGAGGTCTAGGACGTGCTGCAATATGGCTATGAACATGAAAATCCCCGGCTTCCACAGTGAGTGGCACGGGGCGAGAAGTTAAGAATAACACAGTTGCAAGCTGGCATACGCTCTGCATGAAGATTAGGCAGCTAGCAGATTCTTCCCCGTTGAAGTAACACAGATGAAATATGCAATAAACTGAAAGATCTAGCATAAATTTTTTTAAAATGTAAATATTATGTCTTTTATGTGCTAATAAGTGAAAAGCAGGAATTTATGTATTTATAGAAAAAATGCTGAAAATATGTATTTACATTAAAAAAATATTTACCTAAAAATCCGAGCCCTACACATAACTATCGGGGCCTGGTCATTACCACTATTATTATTAGTTTATATACCGGTATTATGATGTGTGTAACTGGTGTAAAGACAGTCATAAATTAATATTGGTACTGTTTTGTTCCTGTATCTCCTCCCTTAAGTTACCGGTAGGTTCCTTGTCATAAGTGAAGGAGTGATGTGTATATGCTTGGTATTGATGTACGCTGTTGTGTGTAAAGAAATCTTATTCTGTGTTTTCTGTGGACTTCTGCCTGGTACATGTTTTCTTCTCTCTGTATAAATGTGTTGGGTGTTTTATTTTATTATTTTTTTCACCGCGCGCTCGCTGTCACGTACTCGGATGTCACGCCAGTCCACAGCTGCTTGAGTGCTGCACTTCTTTCTCACTTAGGGTTGCCAGAATGTGCTCATTTTCCCCCATACTCTATTGTGCCCTAAAATATGGCTGTATTAAGTTCATACAACCCTCTTAGTGCCAAGCCATTTCCTGAAATACTTGCCAAGAATACCAAGCCATTTTCAATGGCCATGCAGACTTTCGAAAAAAGATCATAAATACCACATTTCCAACGATAGAATCATTATTTTTGCTTTGCATTAAGTCCCATAAGTCCAACCCCTCGTCCACGTCGTGGGAGACGGGCAACGGCACAAAGTAGGGGATTGCCTGTAGGGGCGAAGTACAGTGGGGACTTCGTGTGCCCCGGGACCGTTACGGTAGCTGTGAAGGTCCTACAGGAACCCTGAAAAGTGACGGCTAACGGGGCTCTGGTGAAGCTACGATAGGCCCAGCAAGCCAGTAGTGGATAAAACCAAATGCTTTCAAAAATGGAACGAGCCTCGGACAGGATGGATTTAATAGACGACGACACGGCTGTACACACGGACTAAGATTTGGAACTTTAAACCTAAGAACGCTGACGGGGAAGGTGGAGGAGATAGTGGATATGATGGAAAGAAGGAAGTTGGATTTATTGGGATTGGCAGAAACTAAGTGGAAAGGGGAAGGAAGGAGAGTACTGAGAAAAGGCTATAGACTGTACTGGAGTGGGAACGAAGAGGGAAAGAGGAATGGAGTGGGAGTAGTAGTACGAGATGGTTTAAAAGAAGAAGTGAGGAGAATAAGTGATAGGATGATGAAAGTGAAAGTAGCACTGAGGGGAGAGACCGTAGAAATAGTGCAAGTATATGCTCCACAAGTAGGCTGCGCTTCTGAAGAGAAGGAGGAGTTTGAAGAGGAATTGCAGAAGCAGCTGGTAGGAAGAAATATGATTGTTATGGGGGACCTCAATGCCCATGTAGGAAGAGAAAGACAAGGTTATGAGAGTGTTCTAGGACCAGAGGGTTGGGGTGGAAGAAATGAGGAAGGAAAGAGACTGTTGGACTTCTGCCAGAGGAACAGCCTGCTAGTTGGGAACTCCTGGTTTAAGAAAAGAGAGAGCCACACAATCACATGGTACAGTGATGACTTGACCAGGAAGTCGGTGGTCGACTATATACTGTATGAGAAAGAACTAAATAAGAACATCACGGACATCAAGGTTATACCATCGGAGAACCTGGATAGCGACCATCGATTACTGGTAATGAACCTGAGAGGGAGTAAGGAGAAGAAAGGGACTGAGAACCAGGAAAGACGTATAAGGATATGGAAACTGAAAGAAGGGGATAGAAGGGTCGAGTACCTCAAAATGGTAAAGGAAGGAATTCCAACAGATGAAGAAAGAGGGGTGGAAGAGGAATGGGCTAGATTTAAGAAGACACTAGTGGGTGCAGCAGAAGCAGTATGTGGGAGGACAAGTAGTAAGAAGAGGTGGAAGGAAACACCATGGTGGAATGAGAAGACAAAAGATATAGTAAGGGAAAAGAATAGAGCCTTTAGGAGGTGGTATCAAAATAGGACGGTAGAGACAAGGGAAGAGTACCAGGAAAGAAAGAAGGAGGCGAAGAGAGTGGTGGCTGAGGAGAGAAGGAAGTGGATGGAAGAGTGGACAAAGATGATGGAGGAGGATAGTGAAGGTACAAAAAAGGTCCTGTATGGGATGGTAAAAAATAAGAGGCGGAAGGATCCTACGGATTATGTTAGAATGGTGAACAAAAGGGGACAAGAGATAGAAAATAGGGAAGAACTGAAGAAAATGTGGAAAGAATATTTTGAAGAACTTCTGAACCCAAATGGAAAAGATGGTGAGGAGGAAGAAATCGGGGAAGAGGAAGATGAACTGCAAACAGAAAAGGACTTAACATGGAAAGAAGTGGAAGATGCAGTGAACAAGATGAAAGGAGGGAAGGCACCGGGTGTGGATGAGTTGAGTGTGGAGATGGTGAGAGCAGCAGGAGAGGTGGGGATACAGTGGCTGTACCGAGTGATGAGGACAGCATGGAAGGAAAGGAAGACCCCAGAGGACTGGAAAAAAGGAATCATTGTCCCGATCTTCAAGAAAGGTAGTAGAACAGATTGCAGAAACTATCGGGGAATAACACTGATGAGTCATTGTGCAAAGATCTTCGAGAAAGTTTTGGAAAAGAGAATTAGGACAAGGATAGAAGGAGGGATGAGGGAAGAACAACATGGCTTCAGAGCAGGAAGGTCCACAGTGGATTTGATTTTTGCTGTAAGGCAGTTACAAGAACAGCACTATGAGTATGGAACAGATCTACTGATGGCCTTCCTGGACATTGAGAAAGCATATGACAGTGTATGCAGAAACAAAGTATGGAAGTCCCTGGAGGATAGAGGAGTAGAGAAATGGACTATAAAGAGGATAAAGGAGATGTACAAGGGAAGCGTGAGCTGTGTGAAAGTGGGAGGAGAGAGATCTGACTGGTTGGAACAAAGAAACGGCTTGAAACAAGGAAGTGCACTGTCACCGTTACTTTTCATTGTGGTGATGGATGACATAATGACCCGAGTGGCACAAGTAATTGGGGACGGAAAGATGAAAGCAATGGTGTTTGCAGATGATTTGATGATTTGGGGAAACAAGGAGGAGGAGGTACAGGAACAGTTGGACGTGTGGGAAGGAATAATACAAGGATATGGGATGAAATTTAGCATAAATAAGAGTGAGATGGTGATCACAACAAGGAAGAAGGAAAGAACCACAACAGGAATAACAATTGGTGGGGAACAGCTGAAGAAAGTGGAGAGTTTTAAGTATCTGGGAAGCCTGATACAAGATAATGGAAGAAACGATAGAGAAATAAATGAGCGGGGGAGGCAGGCAGAAGCATTTCGGAGGAGTGTGAGAAGCATGTTATGGAGCAAGGATGTCCCTCAGAACAGCAAAAAGATCATATATCGGACGTACTATGTCCCTATCCTGACGTATGCCTCGGAGACCTGGGTTATGAAAGGAAGGGAGAAGAGCAAAATACAGGCCAGTGAGATGAGGTTCTTGAGAAGCAGTATTGGAGCTACAAAGATGGACAGAATAAGAAATGAGAGGACCAGAGAATTAATGAAGGAGGAACCATTACAGGATGGTATAGAGAAATCTAGACTTAGATGGTATGGACATGTAAAACGAATGGAGGAGAAGAGGATACCCAGGAGAGTACATGAGACGAAGTGGGAAGGAAAGAGACCGAGGGGAAGACCGAGAGACAGGTGGCTGAAGGGGGTGGAAGAAAGCGTGAAGAAGAGAGGAGAAGACTGGACAAGGGTGGAGGCTGAGAGATGGTGGGAAGACAGAAGACGTTGGAGAGGCTTGTGTTCCAAACAGACCCGGCCAGTGGCTGGAAACTGTGCAAGATGATGATGATGATTATAGCCAATACCTAATTCTGTCATACATTATGTTCACAACAGTAAATAAGGCATCTAAACCTTTTTAATTGAGGTTATTCTGATGATTGTTAAATTTTTCATTTTTTTAAATCAGTTTTGAGCCCAAATTAAGGACACCTAATAGTCATATTCGAAGAGACACTACGTTTCCAGCGGTAGAAAGTTCTTAGATACATCCGTAGGCAGAAAACTTCAACAAGAAGAAAACAACTGCACCGCAATTTTGGCGGGAACGCGCGTGATTGGGGGAGCGCCAAGGGAGGGCGTGAATACAAACTCAAACCTATCGCGTAACGGACTTCGAAGGAAAAAAGTAAACACCGCACAGGCAAGCTTGAAACCTCACCTTTCCAACAGTATGAAATGATCACGGACATATGCCTACAGAAATCTACAAATATAAGATAAACAGCGCGCCGATTGAATCGGCTTTGGCACTTTTGGCGCGAGCAGCCAGAGCCGATCTAAATCGGCGCGTGGCACTGAGAGGGTTAAACCAGGCCAAGCCAACTCAGGTGCTTCGCGAGCACCAGCGCTCTGCTGTAAGCGCTTAGCGAGGCGAGAGTAGTGTTGTTGTTTGGTGAATGGGGCTGGGCAAATCAGCGTATGTCAGGTGCTCCTCATTTTGCACTAATTTTCAACATTCTTTCTTTATCTTTGGCATCGCTTTGAAGCACTAATTTGTCGATATTTTGGAACAATCGCTTTGGCAGTTGCAATCCGAAGTGTAGCTTCCAAGGAAGCATCAGACAAACTTAACCTTGTTTTCGTTTTGTTAATATTCACAATTGAAAACATTTGTTTAAAAACGAACGTTGTTCCGAACATAGCAACAAATTTCAGGGCAAGGGCATGAATCCTCGGGAATTCTTGTTCCTCAACGCCTTTATAAAATGAAATAAATCACCTTTGTAATAGTAAGTTAATAGCGGTCTGTCAAAATTGATCTCACTGTAGTTTTTATCAGCTTAACTTGGAGACTTCATCGGGCAACCTCTGGGCGCACCGATAAAGGAGTCAAAAACTTTCGAGTGCCGGTTTTACTTGCCTTATTTCTTCAAACCTATCTTCTAATTCTTTATGCAATGACTGTAATGCTTTTGTGTACCCACTGATGTGTTCATAAGTACTTAAATTCAAGGATTTTAGACAGGGAAAATTGTCCCAAATTCCTTCTTGAAGCTGACTTTTAAAAAGCACAAGCTGCAATTTGAAACTTTCAATACGGTCACACATAGTACTGATTAATTTATTTTTGCCTTGCAACGAAATATTTTGCTATCATTTTACACTCCAGGGTTGGTTTTTCCCACGGACTAAGCGAGGGATCCCACCTCTCCCGCCTGGCAGTGTCTTGGAGCTTAAGACTCTGAGTCAGGGATACAACTGGGGTGTGTGACCAACACTACGCCCAGGCGGTCACACCTGCAAAGCGAACAGGGGGCCTGATGAAGGGATGGGAAGAGTGGGACGGTTAGGCAAGGAAATGGGAAGGAGGCGGCCGTGGCCTTACAGTAGGAACCATCCCGGCATTTGCCCAGAGACAAAGTGGAAAACCACGGAGAACCACTTCAAAGATGGCTGAGGTGGGAATCGAACGCCCTCTACTCATTTTGGCCACCCGAGGCTGAGTAGACCACGTTCCAGACCTCACACCACTTTTCAAATTTCTTGGCAGAGCCGGGAAACGAACCCAGGACCTCCGGGGCGGCAGCTAACGATGCTGACCGCTACGCTATGGAGGCGACGCAATGAAATATTTAAATCATTTACATACCCCATGATGTCTTTCATGAAAGCGAGGTCAGCGATCCATTGCTCATCATCTAAGTCTGACTGTGCTACCGCCACTTCATGAGGAGGAAAGAGGGGTGGGAGGGTAAAAGCACCGGTGCCGCTCGGTGCAGCACAGGGGCGTGCAAGCAATAACTGCTCGCGTTGGCATGGCCTGCATTAAACCCTCGATTTAGCAGAATAATCGGGGCAGAGGTTCGTCCGTTAAATAGCAAATTTCAAAATTAGAACTTTTAATTCAAAATATTTTTAAAAATTCTTTAAAAACCACACGATTTATCTTACAAAATGCATTGGCCTGCGTTTTGAGATGCACGTCCTCAATTGCACAGCTCTCAAGCCAAAAAGCCCGCGGAACGATCGATTAGATGTTCTATTCAAAAATGGCTGAAGATGGCACGATAACCACCGACAAACGGCACGAACTAACATGAGTTTTATGTGATCCGAAAATACCCATAAAAACGAAGGGTAAAGTTTATAAAACTGCCGTAAGACCAATCCTACTCTATGGTAGTGAAACATGGGCTACTACAAACGCACATGAGCAAAAGCTATATACCACAGAAATGCGTATGTTACGTTGGGCAGGTGGAGTTACCCTCAAAGATAAAATCCATAATGAACATGTGTGAGGCAGTTTCAAAGTAGCGCCTATAAATGAGAAACTTTTAAGAGTCCTGGCTATGGTGGTATGGACATGTTATGCGAAGACCGGAAAATCATGTAGTGAAGAAGTGCCTTTCATTGGCTACACGAAAGAGAGGGAGCGGCAGACCTCAAACAACATGGATGACGAATGTCCAAAGGGACATGAGAGTATTGGGCCTATCTGCTGATGATGCTTTACAACGAAATGACTGGCGCCTCAGGATTAAGAAAGCCGACCCCACGTATCTGGAAAAGGCGAGGAGAAAAAGAAGAAGGGACACACGAGTAGTAGATAACAATTCTGTTTCGTTGTGAACATGCGTACCTGAGCATGCAAAACAAAAGAAAAGGAAAAAAGAACTCTTGGTTGGTCTAATTCTGTCCGTTAAATCCGAAGTCTGTTGAATCAATGTCCGCTAAATCGAGGGTTCTCTGTACTTTCCAAATGCTTTCCAAATATGAACACAATATTGATAACTTTCAGTCAATATGAATTTATGCCCAATTGTACACTGGGGTGAAAAAAAAAGTGAAACGCTGAAGTAAATTAACTAATTTGATTACAGTAATTACAAACACAAATGGATATTATTGAAAACTTAAAGGTAGTTTTATTACTTTATCACTTTATGTTGATCCTAGTGTGTTTTGAAAACCATCTTAAAACCGGGTGAGTTAGCCGTGTTCGTTACGGCATGACTGCTGGCAGTCGCTCACATCCGGGAGGCGAGGAGGTTCGAATCCCCCGCCGGCAACCTTGAAGATGGTCTTCTGTGGTTTCCCCATCTTCCTTCCAGGCAAATGCCGGGATTGGTCCCTAACTATAGGCCACAGCCACTACCTTTCCAACTCCTCGTCCTTACATCCAAACAAATGGTACTTGTAGCTCACTAGATCACCCATTGGGTGTCCGTCTCGAAGCAGCTACAAAACCTGGCGAACCGAACATGTCCTCGGACACTCCCGACACTAAAAGCCATACGGAAAAAAAAACCAACAACCATAACCATCTTAAAAAACATTACGGTGTTGCAAAGCCCCTAATGAATCAACAACAACTCTATGAAGAGTAGAGTGAAAGGCTCATCTACAGATACGATAAATGTCTTATAGTATAAAGGTGATTACTTCAAAAAGTAACCATGTTTAATTCTTAATAAATTCATTTTATTTCCACTTGAATTTTTTAAAATTTTGTTTTCTATAATTTTTTGAACCATTCTGGCAACCCTATTCTCACTGTGTGTGTGTTTATGTGTTTTGTGCTATTTGTGTGTTTTGGTGTTGCATTGCAGAAAGAGGCTCTGAAAGCCATGAAAAGACACCAGTCAGTGTCGGCCGGCTCTATCCCTCCGTCATGGGGCTTCCAGATCGTACCTACTCTCTATCAGCACTACCAAAAGGTAGACTATGGCTGGCGGGGATTTTCTTCTTCAGTAGTTACTTCTGCTGCTCCTGCTGCATGTTGCATTTCCCCTTAGCAAACCCAGTTTGTGATCCGTGGTAGACATTAGGATTCATGTGGCAGTTGTTACCTTTCATTTTGGACCAATGACTTGATCAAATCAATTACAGTGCTATATTTCAATAACAAGGCACCATGTCTTTTATCACCGAGTTCTTATCACACTTTCCTTTACTTTTGTTGACAAAAACCAGCGACTATCTTGCAAAGAAATTTAATTGTGTTTTGAGGGCTGGAACAGGGTACACTCAGCCTCGTGAAGCAAAACTGAGAAGAGGCAGGTTTGATTCCTACCTCAGCCATCCTGGAAGTGGTTTTCCATGGCTTCCCACTTCTACGCCAGGCAAATGCTTGGGTTTCAGATGCAGCATTTTGAGGTCGTCTTTGGTACTCATAAACCAGGGCATTGTGGTTTTGGGTTTGAAGTCAAAGAATTAAAAATCAGTTTAGTCAGTCTGTTTTCGTACATTTGTTTGAGATGACCCTAATACGGTGCCCGCCTTTTACGGATCGTTTCTGAAATTTCCTCTATTTCACTGTAGACTTCTTTGTTGAATTTTTTATAGTGGATGCTATTCATGTAATTTGATCCCATTATACCTCTGACGATTTTGCGCCCTTTTTTCTCCAGTTCTTCAAGGAGTCCTTTATTAGCATTTAGGGATAGGGTTTCGGCTGCATACATAACTACTGGCTTCAGAACAGTTTCATAATGATGTAGTTTAGTATTTTTGGACAGGCACTTTTTGTTGAATTGTATTTACCGGTATTTGCTTAATATATATATTTTTTTATTTCATTTTTATTTTATTTTGACTAGAATTTTTATTGGTTGGTGGAGCATTTTAGTTATCATCATCATCATCATCATTTCCCCTTATCCAGCTCCTGCCGGGTCGGGGTATTTATGGCACTTCTCCACTTTCCTCTTTCCTTCCACAATTCTTCTTCCACGATCTTGTCCCAGTCCAGATTCCTTTTTCTCACGCTGTTCTTCACTGAATCGATCCACCTTGTTCTAGGTCTTCCCCTTGCTCTCTTACCCTTGCACTTCGCCTCCAGCATCTGTCTTGGTATTCTATTTTCCTCCATCCTCTTTACATGTCCAAACCACCTTAGTTTATTCTTCTCAATTCTCTCATTTAGTGTTCCCATCCCAACTTCCTTCCTAACATCTTCATTCCTCACTCTGTCTTTCCTTGTCTTTCCTATCATACTTCGTAGGAATTTCATTTCACTGGCTTGGATTCTACTCTCTTGCCTGCTCGTCAGGGTCCAAGTCTCAGCTGCATAAGTTAATATGGGTACATAGTACATTTTATACATTACCTCCTTGCTTTTCCTTGGAACTTTCTTATCCCAAACAAGTTTTCTTACACTTTGATAGAATGCATTGCTCTGCTGTACCCTCCTGCCAATCTCCATGTCCAACCTACCAGTTTGCATCAATTCACTTCCTAGGTATTTGAACGTGTCCACAATTTCCAAACTCTGACTTCCAATTTTCACAGTGCCCTTTCCTTGTCTTTCCCCTCTTGTCATCACCATGGTCTTGCTTTTCTCTATACTGATTTTCAGGCCATACTTCTGAATATTTTCATTCAGTGGATCTAGTTGTTTTTGCACTTCTTCGGTGTTCCTTCCCCAGACCACAATATCGTCTGCAAATAATAGTAACTTCATTTCTTTATGTCCATATGCTTCCTTTGTTTCCTTTACAATTTCATCCATTACCATTATGAATAAAAGAGGTGACAGCACACTCCCCTGTCTTAGTCCAGTCTTGTTCCTAAACCAATCTGTCTTTCCAACAGGGGTCAGTACCCTGCTAACACAGTTGTTGTACATTGCTTGCACCATTTCCAACATTTCTCTTCCCAGTCTCTTCTTAACCATGGTTTCCCATACCTTCTCTCTGGGGACACTATCATATGCCTTTTCCAGATCTATGAAAGACATGATCAAATCCTCTCCATATTCCCAGTTCTTTTCCATCACCTGCCTCAAGCTAAAGATTGGGTCCACTGTGGATCTTCCACTCCTGAAGCCATACTGTTCCTCTTGCAACTCTCCTTCCACCTTCCTTCTCATTCTTCTTTCTAATATCCTTTCCAGTATTTTTACTATCTGTGATATGAGGGTGATCCCTCTATAGTTATCACACACTTTCTTTTAGTTAATTATCCAATAATTTGGCCACAAGAATTCAAAAGATTGCATTAAATATTTCTTCCAGTTTCATCATTAAATAGTCATTATAAATGCAACTCGTACAATTCAAAATAAGATGTGGGTGTCATAGTTCTATAGCATCTGAAGATCATTACTGAATATTGCCCCATCAACAGCACGACCACTCGAGAGCATGAAAACAGTTACGATGTGCATGAAAAGTAGTTTTTGCTTGCCTATGTTGCTTGAATAGATTGTTAGTGATTTTCATACAGCTTTATTAAGCTTGGAAAGATAGCAGTAGTATGTTTTTCAGTGGATTGTTATCTTCCACACATATCTTTTTAATCCTTCAGTGAGGGCCTTCTCTATAGAATGGAACCTCGCCGGGGCCAGATGACTAGCACTTCCTAATTACACACGAGCGGTTCTGAAGCACCGGATGCTGTCAGATTATTCATTACAAATTTGGAAAAATTGCACTGCCTTGCTGGGATTGCACCTCCTGACATCCGTCGGGAGATAGCAGCAAAGAGTGAGAAGTAAAAGGTAACACATCTGAAACTCACCCTCTGTATGGATACCAGCCAGCATGCCCACGGTTGTCTTCAAGGAAAAGTTTCCTCAGAACAAGGGAGGCTCTTACAGGGACAGCACATCAAGCCCGAATGTGTAAATGGCGAGGAAGGTTCAAACATTCTGAAGAATGGTTGACACCAATTGAGGAACTTCCTTCTGGTCATACAGAAGGATGGCTGACATGGAAATCACTCAATAGACTACGCTTAGGTGTTGAAGTGGGGTTTTCACGTGGACTCGACGTTATGAGAATGTGGGTTGCCACAGACAACTCCTCATCTTCTTCAATGCAGACTGGCCCAACAACATGCAGTATGGAAGACCTCATGCAAGCATCACCCGAGTCTCTGAAAGTGGCTAACTACTCATCAGCAACCGTATAAGTTTATTCCTCTACCATAGTTGTCGCTCGTGTTTGACTCCTTCCATCACGGTGTGTCACCTCTGAAGCCAAACTTCATATTAAAGAGCCAGCATACCAACGCAAGATCTTCTCCAAGAACCGTGCTTGACAGAAAGTCACCGACATAGACCATTTTCACCACCTGGGACTTTCTTTTTATTTATTTATTTACATATGTTACGCCCGCATTGGAGCACTTAACCAAAACAAGTATATACATATCTCAAAAAACAATATTAATGATTCAGCTTCTTATTTTTCTTCTTTTCCCAAAACATTTTCATTCTAGTCGACCTTGCCGCTCTCTCTGCATCGCTTATGGTGTAAGTTTTGCGGGTAAAGGTTTTTAAGGGAAGTCGGATGTTCTTGTTTTTCAAGATATTCTTCTCATCTTTGTTAGCAATTTGGGACATTGTCAAGCCGAGTTCATCCAGATCATTTTGAATTTCCATAAACCAAGAGTACTTTGTTTTACTTTTGAAAAAATAATTAAATAATACTTTTAATTGTCTGGTATCCGGCAGGCGTGAGATATGACAAAAAAAAGCAATTCTCCTTTTTCGCATAGTATCGACTATAGACTCAGTTTCTTTATAAACCACTTCATTTGGTAATAGACGCCATTGACCATCCACCTGATGTTTTTTATTAATTATAGTTCTGAGAATTCTTCTATCAATCTTCTGTAATGTGTCAGTAACTGATCGAGTGTTTAACTTGAAAAGTGTTTCACAAGCATATATTGCTTCCGGTTTAATAACTGATTCGTAATGCCGTAATTTGGCATTTATGGAGAGTGATTTTTTTTTGTAACTAGACCAAGTAATATATTGCGCTTGTCTTAACTTTGTTGTTCTATTTTCGATTGACGCTTTCTCATTCAAATTCCATGTTATAATCTCTCCTAAATATTTAAATTTATGTACAACTTTAATTTCTTTATTGTTGATCAATGTAATAGCTTGTGTTTCCACATCAAAGGATGCCATGATTTCAGTCTTTACAAATGAAATTTGAAGTCCTACTTTTGCTGCAATAGACCCAAGTTCTTCAATTTGATGTTTAGCCTCATCTATACTGGTTGCAAGCAGTGCAAGGTCATCTGCAAAGGCCAAGCAATTCAGTTTTATATTTGTACCAATCTTTACATTTGGAGGACAAGTTTTGTTCCACTCACGCATGATCTTTTCAAGAACACAATTAAATAATAACGGTGATAGACCATCTCCCTGTCGAAGTCCAGTCCGGATATCAAATGGTTCAGACAAGGCGCCTCGAAATTTAACCTTTGATTTAGTATCTTTCAAAGTAACGCCGATGAGGTTGATAAGCTTTTGATGTAACCCAAATTCCCTAAGGATGTTAAGTAATGACCCTCGATGGATACTGTCATAAGCTTTCTTAAAATCCACAAAAGTAATGACCAAATCCTTTTGTCTCATTCTATGATATTTCATTATCCATTTCAGACTGATGATCTGATCCGAACAGCTGCGACCTGGTCGGAACCCTCCTTGATATTCTCCTAGTTCTTGGTCGAGTTGTTGTTGAATTCTTGTCAAGATAATTCTAGATAGAATCTTGTATGTTACATCAAGCAAAGAAATCTTCTTTCTTTTTAATTGTATTTACCATTTTTTTATTTTATTTTTTCAATATGTATAATTTAGTTGTAAAAATTGTATTTTATATGTATAGATAAGTGCTCCTGATCGGACAAATAATAAATAATTATTTACAAAGAGAGTTAGCAAGATACCACAGTTGAAATAATTAAGACTTAAGGTATAGAACAAAACATCAAATTTTCCTAGTGGAAACTTATCTTCTCAAGAAGAAGTCTTGCAGTAAAAAGTGTTCGTACGATTCTTACTTGTGGGGGAACCTCAAACAAAAGGCATACAGAAACAATATGCAAACTCTAGAGCAAGGGTTCCCATCCTGGGGGTGTGGGGCTTTATCAAGGGGGGCGTGAAGTGATTTCCGAATTATTTTTTTAAAACGCCAATATTACAATTTTGTATTATTTTTTATTATTTATTTACATATTTTACGCCCACATTGGAGCACTTAAATCAATACATTGAGTAAATTTCTTCTTTTTCTCCTCCCAGAACTTTCTCATCCTCTCCGACCTGGAAGCCCTCTGTGTGTCCGATATAGTATATTGTTTCTGTTCAACTGTTATTAGTTTGAGACTTATGCTCTTGTTCTTCAAAATCCTCTTCTCTGTCTTTGATTTGTTGCCGAGTTATACCCAATTCTTCCAAATCATCCTGAACTTCTTTGAACAAATAATTATTGATTTTATTTTTCAAAAAGTAATCAAATAGTTGTTTCAATATACTGGTTTCTGGCAGTCTTGATATGTGACAGAAAAAGGAAATTCTTCTTTTACGCATTGTAGACATTATTGATTCACATTCACGATAGATGATGTTGTTAGGCAACAATCTCCACTCTCCATCAACTTGGTGTCTTTTGTTAATAATTGTTCTTATAATTCTTCTGTCAGTTTTATGTAATTTGTCTGTTGTAGATTTTACATTCAATTTGAATAAAGTTTCACTAGCATAAGTTGCCTCTGGTTTAACTATGGAATTATAGTGTTTCAGCTTAGCATTTATCGAAAGAGATTTCTTTTTCTAGGTTGGCCAGGTAAGTCTTTGTGCTTGTTTAAATTTAGTTGTTCTGTATTCTACAATTATACAATTTTGTATAATAAACATTTTTCGAATCTCTCCGGGTGATTGTCGCACCAAGTCAGTCGTTCCAAAGCACTGGTAATTGGCAACTGTCGGCTCAAACTTCTAAGGAGCCGCGAGGTTGGAGGTGAAATAAGGAATTTGTTGTGTTATAAGCAGCAAAATCAAGCCTGACAGATGATTCCAAACAACTGTATTAGGACTGGGTGACTTTTGGGTAAACTGTCTTGCAGTGTATCCTGAAATAGCCAAAGTTGCATTGCGTGTCATTGTCCCATTTTCAACGACATATTTAAGTGAGTCAGGATTTTCAACGCTGAGTGTCATAAAAACAAAGCAGCACTGTCGGCTTGATGTTACAAGTGATCTCCGCTGTGCTCTGTCAAAAATCAAACCAAACATACCGGATCTTACCAAGAGAAAACAGTGTCAACCCTCTCACTGACAATTGTTGACTAATTTAAGGATTTATTGTAAAAGTGTGTACGTTGCATTGTGCTAAAATGAAGTTAGTATGTAATAGATATACATGTGTACTTCATATAAATTTATCAGAAATAATTATTCCATTATGTAGTGTTATTAGGTTAGGTCTATATCCTCCACGTCAGTTTATCGAAGAGGTTTATAGAAGTGACAAGTGCAGGGCAAGGGGTGCGGGGACGGGGGTGCGGGGACGGGGGTGCGATGACCACCCGTATCTGAAAAGGGGGGCGTCAGCTGGCAAAGGTTGGGAACCACTGCTCTAGAGGCTCTCGAGAACGAAATAACTGCACTGATACCAAATATCAGTGAGGATGAATTACAGCGAGTGTACCAAAACTTCCAACATTGGTGCAATGTGTGTTTAGTAAATGAAGGACAGCATTTCCAGCAATAACTCTGAAATTCATTTAAGTAATGATGATTATTAAATACGTTAAAAAGTGTAAATGTGTTAAACTAGTTGGGCGCTACGCTGCTGCTAGCGGCAATGGCTTGCTCGACAGGTGGCTAGCCACAGTGTTGTACTTCAGTGATAAGCGTGTCCCCCCCCCCATTTTTTTTAATTTTTTTTGTTTCCGACTGTGGCCAACTATGGACCGCATAAGGTTTTCTGGTCATTTTTTTTCTTCTTTTCTTCCCAGAACCTCTTCATTCTTTCACTTCTAATCTTTCTCTGCTCCTATGTTATTACCAAATTTGGCCTGTGTTGTGGTGCTTTTGCTTTGAACGTCTTGATAGTGTCAACTCGGCTTCGAAACATTTTCCTATCGTGAATGAGAAGTTCAGTTAGTCCAACTTCAATGCCTTCTCTTTTGACCTCTTCTACCCATTTTTTGTTGTAGTTTTCAACCCTGTGATGTATTTAAAAAAAATCTTTGTCAGCCGGTTCCCGTCCATTCTCATCAAATGCCCGGACAATTTTAGCCTTCTTTTACTCATTGTGACCACACAAGTGCAACCCCTCCTCCACGTGGTGGGAGACGGGCAACGGCATGAAGTAGGGGATTGCCTGTAGGGGTGAAGTACAGGGGGGACTTTGTGTGCCCCAGGACCGCTACGGTAGCTGTGAAGGCTCTATGAGAACCCTGAAAAGTGACGGCTGACGGGGCTCTGGTGAAGCTACGATAGGCCTAGCAAGCCAGTAGTGGATATCATATTTGCTTTCAAAACAGGAACAGGCCTCGGAAAGGACGGATGCAAACGACGACGACCCGGATATGCTAATGGACTATGAGTTGGGACATTAAACATACAGACACTGACAGGAAAGGTGGAGGAGATTGTAGATGTGATGGAGAGAAGAAAACTGGATATACTGGGCTTGGCAGAAACAAGATGGAAAGGAGAAGGTCGCAGAGAACTGAGGAAAGGGTACCGGTTGTACTGGAGTGGGAACAGTGAAGGAAGGAGCAGCGGAGTAGGAGTAGTTGTGAGAGATGGAATGAAGGAAGAGGTAAAAGGAATAAGTGACAGGATCATGAAGATCAGAGTAACTGTAAAGGGAAGAAGCCTGGAGATAGCCCAGGTATATGCCCCTCAAGTTGGATGTACAGCTCAAGAGAAGGAAGACTTTGAGGAGGAGCTACAACAGCAGTTGAATGGTCAGAGCATCATTGTCATGGGAGATTTGAATGCACATGTAGGAAGTGAAAGGCAAGAATATGAAAATGTATTGGGAGCAGAAGGATGGGGTAGCAGGAATGAAGAAGGGAGAAAGTTGCTGGATTTTTGCAAGAGAAACGGTTTAGTGGTAGGCAACTCCTGGTTTCGGAAGAAAGAAAGCCACAAGGTAACGTGGTACAGCAGTGATTTAACAAAGAAATCTTTGGTAGATTACATGCTGTACGACTGGGAAATGAAGAGAAGTGTCAGAGATATTAAGGTAATACCATCAGAGGCCTTAGATAGCGACCACAGAATACTTGTAATGAACCTGGGAGTTGTTAAGGATAGCAAGCAGACAGAGTACCAGGAAAGGAGAATCAAAGTATGGAAACTCAAGGAAAAGGAAGTCAAGGAAGAATTCCAGAAGATAATAAGGGAAAGGATGCCAACAGACAATCCTAAAACAGGGGAAGAGGAATGGAAGCAATTCAAGAACACAATGGTGGAAGCTGCAGTGGCAGTATGTGGAAGAACTAGCAACAGGAAGCGGTGTAAAGAGACACCATGGTGGAATGAGAGAGTAAAAGAAGCTGTGGGAAGGAAGAACAAGGCTTTCAGAGTGTGGTTCCAGGAAAGAACTGATCTGGCAAGGGAAGATTATAAGATAAAGAAGAAAGAAGCAAACAAGATTGTCGCAGAGGAGAGGAAGAAGTGGATGGTAAAGTGGACAGAGATGATGGAGGAAGACAGCAGAGGAAATAAGAAAGTACTTTATGGGATGGTCAAAAGTAAGAGAAGAGGTCTGGGAGAGGATGTGGTAATGATGGACAAAAACGGAAATGAGGTACACAACAAAGAAACACTCAAGACAGTGTGGAAAGAGTACTTTGAGGATTTGCTGAATTCAAATGGTCATAGGGAGGAAGACAATGTATTGGAAGATGGAGAAGACAACACAGGAATGAAAAAGGACCTGAATTGGAGAGAACTGGAGATGGCTATAGACAAGATGAAAGGAGGACGGGCACCGGGTGTGGATGAAGTGAGTGTTGAAATGGTGAAGGCAGCAGGGGAAGTTGGGAAACAGTGGCTGTACCGTGTGATGAGGGTGATATGGAAGGAGAAAAAGACCCCAGAAGATTGGAAGAAAGGATTAATTGTCCCTATATTTAAGAAAGGAAGCAGAAAGGAGTGCAGAAATTTCAGGGGAGTCACACTCATACCTCACTGTGCCAAGATATATGAAAAGATATTAGAAAGTAGAATTCGAGCCAAAGTGGAGAGAAAATTGAGAGAGGAGCAGTATGGTTTCAGACCTGGGAGATCAACAGTGGATCTCATATTTTCAGTGAGACAGCTCCAGGAACACCACTATGAATTTGGAGAGGATCTGTTGATGGCCTTCCTGGACATCGAAAAGGCCTATGATAGTGTGTGTAGGGAGAAGGTTTGGAAAGCAATGGAAAACATGGGAGTGGAAAAAGGGACTGTAGGCAGAGTGAAGGAGATGTATTGTGGAAGTGTGAGTTGTGTGAAAGTTGGAGGGGAAAGAACAGACTGGTTCAGACAAATGAGTGGCCTGAAACAGGGTAGTGCGCTGTCACCCCTTCTCTTTATTGTGGTTATGGGCGAGGTAATGACACGGATAGCAGGAAAGATAGGAGAAGATAAGATGAAAGCAATGGTGTTTGCAGATGATCTCATGGTCTGGGGAAACAGGGAGGAGGAAATTCAGGAGCAACTGAAGGCTTGGGAAGAAACAGTAGGAGAGTACGGATGGAAGTTCAACATCAGTAAATGTGAGATCCTGTTAACGACCAGGAAAAAGGACAGACCAATGAATGGGATAACACTTGGAGGTGAACAGCTGAAGAAGGTGGAAAGTCTCAAGTACTTGGGAAGTATAGTGGAGGAAAATGGGAGAAATGACAAAGAGATTACGGAACGTGGCAGACAGGCAGAAGCATTAGGAGCTTAGTGTGGAATAAAGATGTCCCACAAAAAAGCAAGGAAGTGTTATACAGAAGCTACTATATCCCGATACTGACCTATGCTTCAGAAACGTGGACAATGAAGAAAAGAGACATAAGCAGAATACAGGCAGGTGAAATGAAGTTCCTGCGAAGTTGGATCGGAGTAACAAGAAGAGACAGGGTGAGGAATGAAAAGGTCAGGGAAATGGTGAAAGAGGAGCCCCTGCAAGGTAGGATTGAGACATCAAGACTGAGGTGGTATGGACACTTAAAGAGAATGGATGAGAAGAAGATTCCCAAGAGGATACATGAGATGCCGATGCAGACGAAACGACCAAGGGGAAAACCAAGAGATAGATGGCTGAAAGGAGTGGAGGGATGTGTCAAGAAGTGAGGCGAGGACTGGACCAGAGTGGCAGCGGAGAGGTGGTGGGAAGAAAGGACTAAGTGGCGAGGCTTATGTTCCAAACAGACCCAGCCTGGGGCTGGAAACTGTACAAGATGATGATGATGATGATGATGACCACAGTGGTTTCAGTCTGCGTATACAGATCTTCATTTTTCCTTTTTTTCCATGTTCCGTCATCATCTTTCCGTGGTCCGAGAATTTTCCTCAGCATCCTCATATCCTTTATCTCAAGTTCCTTCAGCTCCCCTTTTTTGTTCAGGGTTAGACACTCGGAGGCATACAAACCCTCTGGATTTACCGCTGTACTGTAATGTCTGAGAATTAGAAATAGCCTAAAAATCTCTACATAGTGTAAAACGAAGTCCCCGATTCTTGGATGTAACGAGTAATCTCGAGAACCACTGGATGGATTTTCATGCGGGTTTTACCATTATGTATATGATTCCTCGAGGAAGGTTTCTATAGAAAAACATTCATTTATAACCAAAGGAAGCCGAGCAGTAACGATTTCAGTGAATCGAGTCGAAGAAAAACTTGTCGTCCGTGCGCCTTTTAATCTTACGCTGGGTAAACCGTTAAAAATATCTATTTACTATGATTGTAAGAATTGTTCATTCCATTTTTGAAAGCATTTGGTTTCATCCACTACTGGCTTGCTGGGCCTATCGTAGCTTCACCAGAGCCCCGTTAGCCGTCACTTTTCAGGGTGCCTGTAGGACCTTCACAGCTACCGTAACGGTCCCGGGGCACACAAAGTCCCCACTGTACTTCACCCCTACAGGCGATCCCCTACTTTGTGCCGTTACCCGTCTCCCACGACGTGGACGAGGGGTTGGACCCCAGCTTCGGCCAGCATCAAACTGTCCAGTTGTGTCCAGTTAAGACTTCAGAGTTTGGAGTTTCGCTGTTCACCTCGGCTTTTCTGAATTTATTGTAGCGTTCGGTCGGTTAACCCACAATAATTCCAATTACTGAAATATGTGAAAAAAATCTGAAATACTGTAAATGATAGGACCAGAGAATTAATGAAGGAGGAACCATTACAGGATGGTATAGAGAAATCTAGACTTAGATGGTATGGACATGTAAAACGAATGGAGGAGAAGAGGATACACAGGAGAGTACACGAGACGAAGTGGAAAGAGAACGAGAGACAGATGGCTGAAGGGGGTGGAAGAAAGCGTGAAGAAGAGAGGAGAAGACTGGACAAGGGTGGAGGCTGAGAGATGGTGGGAAGACAGAGGACGTTGGAGAGGCTTGTGTTCCAAACAGACCCGGCCAGTGGCTGGAAACTGTGCAAGATGATGATGATGTAAGAATTGTTCAGCATGAAAAGTTTTACAAAAAAGTCTGCGACAGAATATCTCTATCTTCAATACATCGCCCACTATAAATGTTTTTACATTTTCATTACTTCCAACAATCTGAAAAATATTATCCATTTCAGGTCCGTATTGAATATGTTTACTAATAAAACTATCAATTCTCCGTCTTTTCAATACAATATTAATGCTATTTATACAATTGGGTACATGTTTCGCACAAACGTTAGTGCTTCCTCAGCCCAAATATACATTAAGACATAAACAAATATTACGCACTTATCAAATACATACAATGAAAATATTCCATAGATAAAACAATCCAATAGTTTGTGACATCCAAAGAAGAAATAAAATCATGTTCTAAATATTCCATAGATGTAACAGTACAATAGTTTGTGACATCCAAAGAAGAAACAAAATCACGTTCTAAATATTCCATAGATGAAACAGTACGATAGTTTGCGACATCCAAAGAATAAATAATATTATGTTGAAAAATTACATCAAAGCCCATATGAGTGTAAAAATGCTTGTAGTTCTATGCCTGATTATATTAATTTTGAAAATGTTGTGTGTTATCTCCTAATATGATGTTAACCCGAATAAACAGCGAAACAAATCTGAGAAAATCTGAGAAACTACAAATAAATTTGAAATGACTGTCCTAAATGTTTAAGTGGAAAACATGAAAACTTCTATAAGCTGCTAACTCACACTAACCTACTGATTCGAGTCATGCGAAGTCGTAGCTACATATGAACCGGCGCAACCTCGTGCTAAAGCGAATATTCGATGGAATATTTAGAACATGATTTTATTTCTTCTTTGGATGTCACAAACTATTGGATTGTTTTATCTATGGAATATTTTCATTGTTTGTATTTGATAAGTGCGTAATATTTGTTTAAGTCTTAATGCATATTTGGGCTGAGGAAGCACTAACGTTTGTGCGAAACATGTACCCAATTGTATAAATAGACTATTAATATTGTATTGAAAAGACGGAGAATTGATAGTTTTATTAGTTCCAACAATCGCCATTCAATGGAAATTTAAATTACTAGCTTCGGAGCAAGTTTACGAGCTAGCAAGCGAGATGATCACCCCAGCTTCGGCCAGCATCAAACTGTCCAGTTGTGTCCAGTTAAGACTTCAGAGTTTGGAGTTTCGCTGTTCACCTCGGCTTTTCTGAATTTATTGTAGCGTTCAGTCGGTTAACCCACAATAATTCCAATTACTGAAATATGTGGGAAAAAAATCTGAAATACTGTAAATTACATATGATTAAGATTTATATACAGGGTGATTCTTATTAACGTTTAAAACTCTCTATAGCGACGTAGATGGCATTGAGACAAGTAATTTGATATAGGACACTTAGGGTCGCAAGTGTCCGGAAATACCTTAAAAGTGAACCACAACTGTGAAACATATGACGTCATCAGGTGACGGCTACGCTCGTGCGGTCAGGCCCGTGCTCTCTTACGCACACCAAAGCATCCAAAGCATACGTTGAATGTCATATCACTCTGGCTCCGAGTCTGCGTGTGCGACTCGGGAGCGTGGGGTTCGAGGTTCAAATCCGGGGCCTATCAATCAGCTTTCTTTGTTCTCTCTCTTCTCCTTTCAAGTGGAAGCAGATAGTTTGTTGACATTAAGACACGGAACCAGAGTTATATGACATTCAACGTTTGCTTTGGTGTGCGTCAAGGAGCACGGGCTTGACCACTTGAGTGTTGCCGTCGCCTGACGACATCATATGTTTAACGGTTGTGGTTCACTTTTAAGGAATTTCCGGACACTTGTGACCCTAAGTGTCCTATATCAAATTACTTGTCTCAATGCCATCTACGATGCTATAGAGAGTTTTAAATGTTAATAAGAATCACCCTGTATATTATGTAGATTCAGGCTTTCACGGCCCGGATTACTACATAAATAATTCATGTTTTTTGGGCTAATGCCGTGTGAAATTAAATTAGAACCATACGTTTCGGAGAAATCTTGCCTCCTTTTTCAATGGAATCAAACAATGTGGCCAAAGAAAGTATATCAATGAGATTACAAAAAATTACAAAAAATATAGATAAATTCTTCTGTTCGTCACCAGAGAGCAGCTGCCAGAAATTACTGTATGGACCCTGGTAGAACGGCGGACAGAGTAGTAAGTAAGGAGAAGGTAAAGGGGGCGGGGTGAAAATATAGAGACTCCTCGAAATGTCGTTTAGAGCTTGAAATATTAAGTAAATGGATCAGTGCTTGAGACGAATAAGGAAATCTTCACTCAAGATGGAGTTAAAATTTTTGAATACGTGCCAATAAGTAATCGTGTTGACATAAAGTGCCCTGCTAAGAAAATAAATATGTCAGAGAAAAATTTTATGTAGTTAAAATAATAAATTAATAGATATATGATTGTGGTAAAGATCTACAATTATATTTAATTGTAACATACCTTGATGTAACAGAACGAAGAATTGGTGCGACAATGTTATGTATTTTGCATTTTATTATATTTAGACGTTTTTGATATTTAAGAGTCCACTTTAAATTTTAACTTGTATACTTTAATCTTTGTTAAGAAGTGCAGATGACCTGACCCTTAAAACTCCAATAACTAACTAACCCTACCATGGGCTGCGCAGCATGCCTGCATTCACGAACAGCTACAAGGAAGAGAATGAAAAGGTTTACGAGATCTTGCATGCCCAACGCCGATATAGTTATTGGCAACCTCCCCACCGCATGCGGTATTCCCCTAGAATGTAGAAGAGGGAAGTGTAAAATAGCATGCAGTTTGGCTTTTGTACCTAGCTTCTTGCTTCAAACTACTCAAATGAGACTTTGTATTCTAGGGTTATATTAGTGTTAGTAACTGAAATAAGCTTAATTTTTCCTATTATGAATGAAGACTGATATATTAAGTACCCGGCATGCGTTGCAATGCCAATCAAAGAAAGTGTTGGTATTGTAATTTTGTTTGAAGTGCTTTTGGATACACAATTATTTTTTTCTTTTTCCGTTAACTGCCTCTAAACTGCAGGAAATACAGGGTCTTTCATCATTCGCCAGCCTGAACCTCAGCTGCTAACTTGGTGAGATAGTTATCATTACAACATCGTATTTTTGTGTGTAGAACTTATTACTTATTTTAAGTACGTGTCGGCTTGGGGGGTACGTGATGCATTTGTTCAGGAATTTCCTGATGAAATGCTACCTTCGCTATCACACATTCACGTAATTGAAAATAAGTTTGACACTACTGGCTCAGTGCTCAATGAAAGACTTAAAATAAAGGACGACACTTCCAGCATCTTTTATAAGGTATGATTGTACACACGCTTAAAGCAGGGGGCCACGGTGCGTCACAACCTCGGCCAAGGCCACCGCAGGAGCGGATAACAAAACCGCCGCTTGACGTTCTTACTTTATATGAAAGACCCTGTACACTCATTTGTTGAAACGACTCATGAGCTACCTGAGTAAAATGATTTTACTAATTCAGAAACCTTCATGGGCATGAACAACAGCTGACCAAAGTTCATTTCTTGAAACTATTAGCACGTCAGCACTATTTCTTGAAACGACTCGCACGCCACCTTAAGTGAAATGAATTTAATACTTCAAAACCTTTCGAGGGCGTGCACACGACAACTAACCAAAGTTCTCTTGTATAAACGATTTGCGTGCCAAATCTGATTTGTTGAAACTACACGTGTGCCATCTATTATAAGATGGATTTTCTAATTCAGAAAGATTACTGGGAGCGCGTACAACAACTCCCTAAGTTTCATTGCAATGGGATTAATGCTATATGAACGCATACGGAACTTTGTTGAAACGATTTATGTGCTGTCACTAATTTGTTGAATCTACTGGTGCACTACCTATGGTAAAATGGATTTACTAAGTAAGAAACCTCCACAGGAGTGTACACAACAAGGAATTTAATTTCATGATAGGGACTGGGTTGGGTGTATGTGACATCTACATCATCGCTTCATCCACTTCCCATGGGCGTCAACTAGAAAGACCTGCACTCTGCCTCCCAGGAGGCTACACGACATTAATATGTAATCTTCACTACGTAAGAGATCAATATTGAACTTACGCAAGATATCTGTCATTTTCCTCAATAATTTCCCTTTTTTATGCAATATATGAATTATTCACGTAGCATTTATCTTCTTGTGTTGATAGTACTGCAAGAATGTAACATAGCCTCAGACGGTGCTATCTCTTGGTACTTTTACCCAGTCTAGCCATAAATACTGTTACAAACTTTTGACACAAACTGTACAACCGGTTTGGCAGGTAAAGAACTACCAATGTGCACACGTTAACCTAGAACCATTGTTAACTTGTCTGTAAAAGAGGAAGCATCTAGCTCCAGGTTTCAACATGGAATGGGGTGATTATGAAAATCGTGTTGCATTGATAGCATTACATAAAGTTGGAAAATCTCCAAGTGACATTTTCAAGACGCTGCAAAAGCTGAAAATCAGTCGTATGTTTGTGTACCGGACCATTGAGTGATTCACTGCAACCGGGACTGTAAAGGATCGTCCGAGGGAGGGTCGCCCACACAGTGTCAGGACTCTAGCTGCAAAAAAAGGCAGTGGTGGCTTGTATTCGGAGAAATGAGGTGCGGAAGCAGGTTATCATGGCCCGTGAAATGAACATTTCAAAAAGGTCATTATCAAGGCTTCTGTCAGAGGACCTTGGACTACGGGCTTATCGCCGACGAACAGAACATTACCTTGACGCGCGTCTAAAGAAGCTGAGAGTGCTTAAATGTCGACGTCTCCTGCAGCGTTACGCGCAATATGGTCATCGAAACATCCTCTTCACCGATGAAAAGCTATTCACTATTGAAGAATCTTTCAATGTGCAAAACGACAGGGTTTATGCATCATCATCTCGGGAAGCCAGTAAAAAGGTTCCGAAAGTTCAGAGAGCCCATCATCCCTCCTCTGTGATGGTATGGTGTGGGGTGAGTTATTCTGGCACCACCCAGCTGCATTTCTGTGAAAAGGGTGTTAAAACCAGCGCCAGAGTGTATGAAAGCACCTTTTTGGAGCCTATTGTGAAGAACTTAAGTGGCACATTGTTTCAAAACCAACCCTGGACTTTCCAGCAGGATTCTGCTCCAGCCCACAAGGCTAGGTTATCTCAAGTGTGGCTTCAGCGTCATGTCCCCGACTTCATTTCAACTGAAGATTGGCCCAATAGCAGTCCAGACCTGAACCCTTTGGACTACCGACTGTGGTCTGTGCTTGAGGGCATTGTCTGCAAGAAGAGACACCCCACCATTGGAAGTTGAAAGCGTTCCTTATTGTCAGCAGTGGCGGATTTCCCCCTGGATGTCCTCCGTTCCCCCATAGACGAGTGGCCACAAAGACTCCGAGCCTGTATCAGTGCCAAAGGTGACCATTTTGAAAAGTGATTGGTGATTTGTGTAAAGAATGCCTGTAACAACAACATACTAACAGAAAATTAAAGTACTTCTCATAACATTTGCGTTTTTCACTTTTTAAGTTGTAACAGTATTTATGGCTAGACTAGGTATACACAATAGTGACTAATCTACAGTGAGAACCTTCTCTATAAAATAGGCCCTCACAGTTGCCGTGTGACGGCCGGGGCACTGTGTGTAGCCGCCTATCAAGCAAGGCATTAGCAGCAGCATAGTGCCCAACTAGTTTAACACAGTTACACTTTTTAACGTATTAATCATCAATACTAACATGAATTTCAAAGTAGTTGCTGGAAATGCTGTCCTTCATTTTCTAAACACACGTTGCACCAACGTAGCAAGTTTTGGTACACTTGCTGTAATTCATCCTCACTGATATTTCGCTTATGTGCAGTTACTTCGTTCATGAGAGTCTCCAGAGTACGCAGATTGTTTCTGTATACCTTTTGTTTGAGCTTCCCACACAAGTAAAATTCGAACGGGGCTGAAACTTCTTTTTTACTATCATTTTACACTCCAGGATCGGCTTTTTCCACGGACTAAGCAAGGGATCCCACCTTGACCGCCACTGAGGGCAGTGTCCTGGAGTTTGAGGCTATGGGTCGGGGATACAACTGGGGTGTGTGAACAGCACGATGACCAGGCGGCCTCACCTGCAAAGCGAACAGGGATCTGATGAAGGGATAGGAAGAGTGGGAGGGTTTGGCAAGGAAGTGGGAAGGAGGCGGCCGTGGCCTTATGGTAGGTACCATCCCGGCATTTGCCCGAAGACGAAGTGGAAAACCACTTTGAGGATGGCTGAGGTGGGAATCGGACCCTCTCTACTCATTTGGGCCACCCGAGGCTGAGTAGACCCTGTTCCAGTCCTCGTACCACTTTTCAAATTTCGTGGCAGAGCCGGGAATCGAACCCAGGACCTCCGGGGCGGCAGCTAATAATGCTGACCGCTACGCTACGGAGGCGACTGGCGCTGAAACTTACAAACACATTTACTGGAAGGCTTCTTCTTGAGAAGATAAGTTTCCAGTAGGAAAATTCGATGTATTGTTCTATACCTAACCATGTTCACGGGACACGATATAGGCTACAGTGCTTCACCTCAAGTTGTAATTATCTCAACTAAGGTATCTTGCCAGCTCCGTATGTAACAAATGCAATGCGATCTATTTGGAAGGATGTTGTGGTACTCTGTCGACTCCGGATCGGCCATGGGATTGCTACTCACTCCCACTTGCTAAAGAGAGAAGACCCCCTTGTGTGTACTTGCGGCACCCACCTTACCGTGGCACACATTCTCTTGAATTGTGTGGACCTGGCCGATCTACAAAGGACTCTTAAACTGCCTAACACCCTGTCCCTTATTCTCCATGATGACGGGCCATCAGCAGTCCTCGTCATCCGGTTCATGAGGGAGAGTGGTTACTTTTTTAAGTTTTAATGTGAGTAAGACTTTTAATTCAGGTTAAATCTGTTTTATGTTTTTTATTGCGTTCATCTATTTTATCGTTTACTATGCCTTATTTGTTTTATTGTTTTTTACCCCCCCCCCCCCCCACACTTTTACTATTTTTATTCAAATAAGGCATAATTGTTGGTGCACACTGTCTGTTTTATATTAGTACATTATGCAACGAGCCTATAATGGCAATAATTAAGACACGAGTATGTTTATAAAACGAGCGTATGCATGTTTTATAATTTCCATACGAGTGTCTTAATTACCATTATAGGCGAGTTGCATACGACTCTTTATGTTCGACGATAATTATTATAACTATTTTATGTTCGAACATAAATATTCATAAATATCTGTCGAGATTTCGCCAGTTTTATGCACTGAACAGAGCGCATGAGACGCAGAGAATGCATTGTATTTGACCATGGCCTCCTCGATTAGCCTACTATGACACTAAGCCACGAAGTGAAATTTAGATTAGAAGGACTTGGAACTCCCTGCAGGTGCGATGCTATCGTTATCTAATTGGTCAAACAACTGTTTCTTGAGCTCTGATTGGTGGGAGAAACTGTTTCATAATGAAAAATAGTGTTATAATGAGCCTCATTATAATACAGTTTTCTGACATATAATAGTCAGGGTCAAACATAAAAACTATTTTCGTTTCATCCATGGCAGTGAGCTGTTTTTATCTTCATCCTTTCATTTCATGCCATTTCATTTCGGTAGGGGCCGATAACCTAGATGTTAGGCCTCTTAAAACAACAATTATCATCATCATCATCAATAAATGCGATGACAGCATTCAGGGCTTCCTGTCTCCCCCCCCCCTCTTGTATAATCAGCAAATGCTAGTCAACTGGCGGTGACTCCGCCCGGCGAGGCTCCGTTCTATAAGGCAGCCTCTGACTGTAATAGTCACATGATCTGTGGGTTACGAGGTGTAAGAGCTAAGAGTGTTGATTCCAGGCGGAGGTGACCCCCTGGGTGAGCAGTAAGCACAACATGGGCATGGCCTTCAACCGCAGCACGTGGGACGAGATCCGCCACTGTGCCGACTTCTTCTGTACCTACGACGATTACAACTGGGACTGGAGTCTTCAGCACATCTCTCAGGTTTGCATGCCGCACAAGCTACACGCCATGGTCATGAAGGGGCCTCGTGTCTTCCACATCGGCGAGTGGTGAGTATTTTGGACTCTTGAGAGTCATACATTTTTTTCCCTTATTGACAAAATTTGATTATATAATGCAAAGCAATTGTTTCCGCCTAGTTAGTACTGTTCATTCAAACTGAGTAAGTTGTTCACTCGTCATAATAGAATGGTACATGTTTCAATATATAATTTTCAAAAGAAAAATATGTATTGTCCGTTGAGCCATTATATATTTAAACACAAATTGTGCTAAATGTTCCGGCATAACTCAACAAAATGACAGTGTTTCGCCCCGGTGTGCAATTGGGCTCTTCAGTTGGTTAAAGCACACCTCACCAAGACACTGTCTAGTACACACTGGGAAGGCCATTGCAAGACGTATTTGATACATGTGTATCCACGTCACGAGCAAAGCCAGTGCACTATGGGAGTCGAACAATACATATTTTTCTTTTGAAAATTATATATTCAATGCCGAGATAAGGTTATAATTGCTTTGGAGTGGAGTTTCGACTCCCATAGTGCACTGGCTTTGCTCGTGACGTGGATACACATGTATCAAATACGTCTTGCAATGGCCTTTCCAGTGTGTACTAGACAGTGTCTTGGTGCGGTGTGCTTTGACCAACTGAAGAGCCCAATTGCACACCGGGGCGAAACACTGTCATCTTGTTGAGTTATGCCGGAACATTTAGCACAATTTGTGTTTAAACATGTTTCAATACCTAGTAAATCATTGGTGTCTTCATCAGCCATGATTATTGGGCAGCACTAATACATTTACACATGAAGAATTTGATTGTGACATAGAAACATGAATGAACACACAGAGCCGGATTTAGATTTTATGCGCTCCTAGGCCCGTGGGTTTTTGCCGCCCCCTCTTCATACCATCGTGAAGGAGGGAGAGTTAAGACCTCAGAAAGGTCATTGATAGGTAATTTTTATTTTATTCTAATGTATCGTGAAGTAAAATCAATAAAATAAATTTAAATAATGAAAGAATCAACTGCTTCTAAATGTGTATATATAAACTATAAATAAAGAGGCCAACGAGATATTAAAATAAGTTTAAACCATTTAAGGCTCATTATACACTGACAGATATTCAGCAACTAGATGCACTGAACGAAAATATTCAGAAGTACGGCCTGAAAATCAGTATAGAGAAAAGCAAGACCATGGTGATGACAAGAGGGGAAAGACAAGGAAAGGGCACTGTGAAAATTGGAAGTCAGAGTTTGGAAATTGTGGACACGTTCAAATATCTAGGAAGTGAATTGATGCAAACTGGTAGGTTGGACATGGAGATTGGCAGGAGGGTACAGCAGAGCAATGCATTCTATCAAAGTGTAAGAAAACTTGTTTGGGATAAGGAAGTACCAAGGAAAAGCAAGGAGGTAATGTATAAAATGTACTATGTACCCATATTAACTTATGCAGCTGAGACTTGGACCCTGACAAGCAGGCAAGAGAGTAGAATCCAAGCCAGTGAAATGAAATTCCTAAGAAGTATGATAGGAAAGACAAGGAAAGACAGAGTGAGGAATGAAGATGTTAGGAAAGAAGTTGGGATGGGAAAACTAAATGAGAGAATTGAGAAGAATAAACTAAGGTGGTTTGGACATGTAAAGAGGATGGAGGAAAATAGAATACCAAGACAGATGCTGGAGGTGAAGTGCAAGGGTAAAAGAGCAAGAGGAAGACCTAGAACAAGGTGGATTGATTCAGTGAAGAACAGCGTAAGAAAAAGAAGTCTGGACTGGGACAAGATCGTGGAAGAAGAATGGTGGAAGGAAAGAGGAAAGTGGAGAAGTGCCATAAATACCCCGACCCGGCAGGAGCTGGATAAGGGGAGATGATGATAACTTTACATACACACTACATCAAACAACCCACAACCATGCATAATTAATTATTCAAATTAAACTGATATTAATATTCAATACTTAAATTTTCTCTTAATAAATCATAAAAGATCCCTGTTCCGTGGCTTAGGCGGCAGCACGCTGGCCTCTCACCGCTGGGTCCGTGGTTCAAATCCCGGTCACTCCATGTGAGATCTGTGCTGGACAAAACGGAGACAGACAGGTTTTTCTCCGGATACTCCAGTTTTCCCTGTCAAAATTTCATTCCAGCAACACTTGCCACTATCATTTCATTTCATCTGTCATTCATTTAATCATTGCCCCCAGAGGAGTGCGTCAGGCCTCGGCAGCCGGCACAGTCCATATCCTTGCCGCTAGATGGGGGCTTCATTCATTCCATTCCTGACCCAGTCGGAGACTGGAAGCAGGCTGTGGATTTTCCTTTTCAAATCATAAAAGATCCCTGTTCTAAAGCTAAAGTCGAAAAATCTGCTGTTGCAAAACATTTGTTGGAAAATGATGGCCACAATATGAATTAGAAAAGTGTTGAAATTTGGATAGTTAAATATAAATCATAAAATTATACGAAATACATGTATTGTAGTCTAAAACATTTTATGGAAATTTTCTGACAAACATTTGCGGATTAATTTTGCGCCCCTCAGCATGGTGCGCCCCTAGGCCGGGGTCTATGGGGCCTATTGGTAAATCCAGCCCTGTGAACACACATAAAAAGAAGAAATATATCATGCACATAAAAACAGTAAAAATTTAAAAAAATATTTTGTTAATAAAACCACGTTTAAAAAAGTCTCTAACAGGCTAAATCCAGTCTTTCTTAAATCAGTCCAATGTAATTCTTGATGTTGAATGTGACGTTGTACATTACACTTGTTGCTTGAAAGAATACATTTGTAGTCATAGTATGAACTAACGGACACATACGATGTAGTTAATGACCCAAGCGGAGACGAAACGTTAAGAACTTGCTCATAGTAATCCAAATTTAGAAGCGGGCATCCCATTCACATCAATGTGTCCAGGAAGGGTACCATTTTTTTAAATTATTATTATTATTTTTTTTTTTTTTTTTTTCAGTTGGGAATTGGTACCCTTCCTGGACACATTGATGTCAATGGGATGCCCGCTTCTAAATTTGGATTACTATGAGCAAGTTCTTAACGTTTCGTCTCCGCTTGGGTCATTAACTACATCGTATGTGTCCATTAGTTCATACTATGACTACAAATGTATTCTTTCAAGCAACAAGTGTGATGTACAACATCACAATCAACATCAAGGATTACATTGGATTGATTTAAGAAAGACTGGTTAAGCCCATTGGAAGTTTTTATGTCACAATCAAATTCTTCATGTACAAATGTATTATAGTGCGTGACAAAGCATTGGAAGCCTGAAGGTCATGTGTAGTCAGTGCGGTGTTGTCCTGTTGAACGGATGCTTCTTTCTCCTTTCCTTTCTCGCTCACACCTATCACCACTTAGTATAAAACTAAGTCCCTGATTCTTGGATGTCACGGGTAATCTCGAGAACCACTGGATGGATTTTGATGTGGTTTTCACCCTTCTGTAAAGAATATCTCGAGGAAGGTTTCTGTAGAAAATTATTTATTTATCATCAAAGGAAGCCAAGCAGTAATGATTTCAGTGAAAAAGTCGGGAAAAAATACCTGGCATCCGTGCGCTTTTTAAGCTTACGCTGGGCAAACCGTTAAAAATATCTATATACTATGAGTGTAAAAATTGTTCAGCATAAAAAGTTTTACAAAAAAGGCCGGGAGAGCATATCTATCTTCAATACATCGCCCACTATAAGTGTTTTTAGATTGGACAGTATTCACAGTGTTTGAAATGTCGGGATTATCAGCCAAAGTTTCGAAAAATCCATACACATTTGCAATTATACGTTTACACTGTTTACCCAAGTCTTTCTTGCCCAGTCGGGTTCCTGGAGTTCCCAGTGGCGTACAAGCAACATCCGCATTATCGCTGTCAGAATCACTCATTGTCAAACAGCAGTACGTTTACGTTCTCGCATCCAGCATGCGACTGAAGGTATGGTGCAATAGCATATGGCAACACCGCCGGGTGCAGGGGGTAGAGCGGAGTAGAGGGCTGGTTGACCTTCAAGCTTCCAATGCTTTGTCCCGCACTTATAGTGCTACCCAATACTCATGGCTGATGAAGACACCAATGATTTACTAGGTGTCGAAACATGTACCATTCTATTATGACGAGTGAATAACTTACTCAATTTGAATAAACAATATTGACTGGGTGAAAACGATTGCTTGGCATTATATAATCACATGGTGGCTGCTACTCCTGGAAAACCTGGAAATCCTGGAAAACTCCTGGATTTTTATTAGGTCTGGAAAACTCCTGGAAAATGACGAAAAATTTGAAAACTCCTGGAAAATAGCCACTGTTAATTATAAAAATCTTTCTACGTATGTTAAATCATACTCCCGCTGCGGTTTTGGGTGAGCATTCGATCATTAACGAAAGAAATTTCCTCAGGCTACCTGTTTCTGTGTGGGAGAACGCGTGATAGTATTTTTGTAAAACATAGGGTATTGAGTATAGACAACTTCACCGCAATAAAATTGCAGGCGGCATTCTTTTCTCTTTTTTTTTTAAGCGGATATTCGAGTCACAAAGGCTTTTTTAAAACTACAATTAAATCATTTGTGAGTAGGCTTGCGCAGCAATAACGCAATCACCACTAATTTTTGTCAACATCTGTATAAGTAAACCAAACACAACTGCTTTATTTTGGTCTTGAAGTAGGCAACCGATAAAGCCCCCCCGGACACGCGCTTGTTTTTAAGTCTAGAAAACTCCTGGAAATTCGTTGACCGATTTGAGTGGCCACCATGTAATCAGAGTGGTGAGTATCCTTACCCATTTTTACAACACTGTTTCTTAATGTTCAGGGTTAACATTGTTCATGATTGGTCAGTATTGACGAATGATAGTTTAAAGTTTGAAAATGCACTTGTGTTCCGTCTAGTCAATACTTGAATGTTTATTTACACACTAGGACATGTTTCGAGGTGTAATATTTCCTTTGAAAATCTGCCCCTTCATCAGCTAGTACAATTATGGCCAGTCATTGTGACATTAAAAATTGAAGAAAAATGGATGATGTGGATGAAATGTGATGTAAACATATATGATTGTTGCACTTGCACATTATAAAATACCCTTAATAGTCCAATCGAGGCAGTTAGACGCAGATATGAACAAAAGGAATATTAATTAGGGAAGTTTAATAGACTAGAGCAGTTTTTTTTCCCAGTGATTGATTGTTTGCTGCTGAAAATTAAATGTACTTCCAGTATTTTAGCTTTCTTTGTAATCATTATAAGGGATTCAGGGGCCAAGTGTTACCGTACTGCAGTATACCAAAGTACTTGGGAGTAACGCTGGATAGGACTCTGACTTTCAAGCAGCATCTCTCAAATACGGCTGAAAAAATCAAAATCTGAAATAATGTATGTATGTCTACCCCTTATTATTCCCGTTTTCCAACGGGGTCGGGGATGAGATGCGATGGAAGTCTTTGTGGCGATGGTTTTTACGGCCGGATGCCCTTCCTGATGCCAACCTCTTGAGAGGAGTTAACGAGAGATGAAATTACGGTAATGATGGTGAATGAAACTGGGCAAGGATGTGGAAGGAAGCGGCCATGGCCTATCAGAAGATACCGTCCCAGCATTTGCCTGGTGTTGAAAATGGGAAACCACGGAAAACCATTTCAAGGACGGACGACGGTGGGGCTCGAACCCACGCGTCTACCGAGACAGCAGAGAGCTTTGGCCCCATGACCTAATGCTGCGCTTTAGCCAGCGTAGCCACTACTGTCGGTAAAATCAGAAATAATATTCTTCAGAAACTTGCTGGTACATCATGGGGAGCTAATACTTAAGTTCTAAGACCCACTGCTGAACATTGCTGTCCAACCTGAATCAATAGTGTTCACACTAAAGATGTGCAACTCAATCAAGCAATGCAAATAATCACGGGTTTTATTCGGAGCACGAACACACTTTGGCCGCCTGTTCTCAGCAACATTCCACCTATCCAGTCCTAAGAAGATCAGAAGCTCTCCTAAAGGTATGGAAAAGCATTCGGCAGAATCCCCAGCTACCATTCACCAAGATCTTGCACAAGCAGAACACCAACTCTTGAAATCAAGGAAACCACCATGGCATACAGCAGTCAACCTTGAAAGATGCTCCTTCCAAGTTACCCAACTCATGGAAAATCCAATGGGAGCAGTCTTCAGTGGTAAATAAACATCTAGTTGACAACCCTTCTAACCGGATACAAGAATTCCATCTCCCCAGGCGCCAGTTGAGAATCATCAACTGGATTCGAACTGGACAAGGTAGATGTGGCTATCTACTGCAAAAATGCGGATGGGCTAGCTCTTCAAATTGTGACTGCAGTGCATTATGACCGTCAATCCATCATATTGTTGCTGGCTGTCCTCTTTGATCTTTCAAAGGAACAATAATGGACATTCATCTTACATCGGATGAAGCAGTTGAATGGGTAAAAGAACTAGACCTAGAGTTGTAAGATCATACGAACTTGCAACTATGCGCATTTGTCCAGAAATTATATATATCTACATACATTCATCATACGATAAATAAATAAATAAATAAATAAATAAGGGATTTTTATAACGTGCAAGTGCAACAATCATATATGTTTACATCACATTGCATCCACATCATCCATTTATCATCAGCTTTTAATGTCACAATGACTGGCTAATAATTGAGTCGTCTAGTATCAAAACCGGCCAAGTCACTGAAGGCATATTTTTCAGTATGGATGAAAAACCTCTAGAGACAAAGCAATGGTCGTCACAAAAGATTTTATTGCATAGTTATATCGGTAATGGTTTAATATTTAAGTTCTGCTAATTTGAGAAATCTGATGCATAATGAACCCATCTTTTTTGCTAATATTAATTTTGACTTGGCCGTTTTTGTTGCAATTTGGTATAATTTTAGTCTTTTTTTGTAAAACTTTTTTTTTAATTCCAAACTCCAGTGAAAAAAGGCAATTAAATTAAAATAAATTGACATTGTAATTACCTGTCTTAATTGCAATAGAAACGAAAGCATTCTGCTTAAATTGGATAGTAATATATGAAGATGAACATCAGAAAGCTGAAGAGAATACAAAATAGGTATTATATCATTAAAAGTTAGTAGTTCAGTTTGATCTTCAACACAGTAAAAGAAAATGAGTCACTTTTTATAATAGGAAAAATATACACGTTACACTACACAATAATTACAAAATACGAGCGCACAGGATATACGATTGCTTTCGCGCCATTGCGGTAAGAAGCCCGCGAATACGGAAATCAGTGTTGCAAACGAACAAATTACAAAGTATTATGACTTCGAAGAGTATACAATATAAGGAACAATGTTGCCTACTGATATTATCACATTCTTGCGTAATCTAACAACGCAAGATTCCAGACAATAATGCTGCGACATGAAGATTGCTACTTGTTCTTTGACATGGCCGGTTTTGAAAGCACTGCCTGCATGACTTGGCCCATTTTGTTGCACGACCAAGATTTCAGTGCTCTGTAACATGAAGACATGGACGATTTAGAAGCATATTCTTGTTTCACCTGATAGTGCTATACTTCTACTTCAAATTGATAACCTTAACTCATTTTCGTAAATTTTGTGACTTGGCCGGTTTTGATACTAGACGACTCAATTGTACTAGCTGATGAAGGGACAGATTTTCAATGCCTCGAAACATGTCCTCGTGTGTAAATAAACATTAAAGTATTGACTAGATGGAACACAAGTGTATTTTCAAATTTTAAACTACTGTTTCTTAAATCAGCAATAATCTTCATTTATATGGTCCCGTATCGATTCACACATTTAAATTATAACAATTTTGGCTTGATCGCCTTAGAGAAGACATGCGACAAGTTAATCTGTGTCCGCATGATGCCCTTGACCGACAGAAATGGAGATTGGCATGTTAAGTAGCGGACCCTGCTCCAAAGAGGCACAAAAGCTAAGAGATGACCGACTGAAAAGCACTAAGCTCTTGTTAAACTCTTGAGATGATGAAATTATAACAATTTGAAAGAACTACAAAAAAGTAAGTGGCTGTAGGTCCCTGTATGATCCGGACACCTTGCGAAGTACTTCTTCATTTCCCGGTTCTAGTGATTTGGGTCGGGGTGTGAATCAAGGACCTCCATACTTTTCTGTCTCTCCACCACTCATGTCCTTCTTTCAGTATATCTTCCACTTTCACTCCTCTTTTCTCAATGCTCTCCCTCACTGTATCCATCCACCTCATCCTCGGCCTTCCCCTTTGACGCCTTCCCATGACTTTCTAGGTAAATAATCGCTTTGGGTCTCTTGTCTTCTACCATTAGCATCATATGTCAAGAGACATGATTTTTTTCGCATTAACGATAAATGCGACAAAAAATATTTTGACGCGATTTTGCGATATCTTTACGAATCATATGTTTCTGGTTAAGGAAATAAGGATATTATGCTCGCGAAATAAAGCGATAAGGCCATTTTAAAGTGAAATTCAATTATTTCGTGATAAGCGTGATATTACAGCAAAATCTGTAGTGAATAACGAGCTTGAACTTTTGTTTCAAGATTATGTATGAAAAGAAAGGGAACAGCGAACAAAGATTCCACAAGTTGAAATAATTCAGTCACTGCTAGCATGAAAATTAATGCAAAATGGATGGATTAATGGATGGATCATCAATTTTTTATTAATTTTAATATCAATGACATGCCATTAATGTCGCATGTCTTCATTTGCACTAGCTGATGGAGAGGCAGATTTTCATTAATACTACGCCTTGAAACATGTAGGCCTACTAGTGGTTAAATAAACACAATAAGTATTAACTAGACGGAACATAGTATATTTCAATATTTTTAAACTATCATTCGTCAATACGGACCAATCATGAACAACGAATGTTAACAAGTACATAATTGGTCTTTAAGTTAGTAGTTAGTTTTAGTTGTATCTTTCATTTCTTCATCTTCTATTTCAGAGGTTCCCATTAGGAATTTTTCTCGGACCCCCTAAAGCGATCGTTATGCAAGCACGGACCCCCCTGCTCCAAGATCTTCTAAGTCAAGACTTAAAATATTTAAATTTGCAGGAATCATACTCTCGTTGGCAAGGGTTTCAAAGCATATCACGCATTGAGGCCTAGGACAATCTTCAGATCCACAATACGTAAAGCCAATTTCCAAATATTTTATGTCGTATTTCCTACTTTTCGCAGTAGGCTTACTCGTTGAATGACTAGGCTCAAGAGAGGTAGCAGGTGGCCCCTTCACTTCTATATTTATTACCACAGATTCCTCTTCGTATCTATCTTTAGCAGTGGGCCTACTTCGTTTTAAAGATCCACTATTCAACCAACGATCCATATTCAATGGACTTTTAACAATTTAATTTAAGTACAGTTTCAACTTTCTAAACTCATGTAAATATGTAAACACACAAAATGGCTGCGGAACAAAACACGGAGAAACAGGAGCGGAACGGTCTCTAGCGGGAAACTTGAAAAGCTCAAATTACGCTGTGCCACATGAGTGCGCCACTTATGCTGTGGGTGGCACCGCATAATTATTATTATTTTTAAGGAACTGTTAGTACTTTCTCCGTTTTCCATTTTCAGTATTGCGTTACTTCTTGACGACACTTCACGGACCCCCTGGCCAACCGTCGTGGACCCCCAGGGGTCCGCGGACCACCTAATGGGAACCTCTGTTCTATTTTCACTATCACCCAAACCATTAGGGGCCGATAACCTTGATGTTATGCCCCTTAAAACAACGATGATGATTATCATCATCATAACAATACATGTCTATCATTATTTTCCTTTCTTTCCAGTGGTGTACACCACAAGAAAGCGAATTGCGAGTCAACGGCGGTGATCTCCAAGGTACAACACGTCCTGAAGTACGCCTCCAAACATCTGTATCCGAGCCACCTGCAACTGACAGTGACCAATGGCAACAAGAAGAACAAGCTCCGCAAGGGTAATGGCGGCTGGGGAGATCTACGCGACCATCAGCTGTGCAACAATATGACCAAAGTGGGGAGGTAGTACAGGTTTGTAGGCGCCCTCCCGCGTCGTTTCAGCCTGGCCTTCCGAGGTGCTTAACACAGTGACTGCATTCGATTTACTGCAGCTTCGTGAAGTGTTTTAGTGAAGACACCGTGATGTTTCCGCTGACCGTTTGCCGTAAATGTTATTTAATATTACCGTTCCTGATGAGGAAAAGAAAAACCGAAGAACCATACAGTGATTTCAACTGATATCATAGAAAATGACTTTGAGGAATAGTTCCCCTTGTAGGGGTCATAGCTGTCGAGTAAGACTTGTAAACGTGTCCACAGTCGGGATTTGAGCCTGAATTTCCTGCTGTCCGGATAGTCGACTATATTATCACAGGCATGCTGTGACTTGGGTTCATTTTCAGGTGTTAGATGAAGAGGACGCTATGGACCAATTTACTGGATACTGTTGAGATAAACGTAATCTCACAAGCGACACCAGACCTACCTACTGTATGTGCCATGCAAGTTTGTAGTTAGAGAGTTTCCGCCAAGCTCTCTGGTTCTGAGCTAGCTGCGAAGCTCATTGAGACACTGGCAATGTAGTTGGCTAACCTGGAAAGCAGGAGATTAAAGTTCAAATATCAACTCCAAGCTCAACTCGCCAGTCGTGATATTATCATTATTATTACAACTGATTCTATCGCACCGTCACTTACGGTGCAAAACATCCAGTAACACTTCTCCAAGATGATCATTTGATACTTTCCATTTATTGTAGATGATATTTCAGTTATGTGAGCCTGTAAGAGAGTGTCGAGGATGGAAGAAAATATACTTCGTCCTTATTTCCCTGCGCTGCAGGATAGACTGTTAACAATATCTGTAATATTATTCATTGTGAACACGATCCTGATATTTCAGCCAGTAGATGCTACTCAAGTACTGTTATATAAATATTACAGGTAATGAAAAAAAAATATTATTATTGTATTTTTACAAACTTGACTTGTCAAAATGTTCTAAAATGATGACAGTTGTCAGTACAAGTTATTTTTTAATTATCTTTTTGACTCATTGATTCACCCATTTTTCCGTATTAACTTACTATAATAATCAAACGATTTCCTGGAAATCGTTCGATCATTTATTTTTATTTATTTTTAATTTTTTTTAGCGTATGGCTTTTAGTGCCGGGAGTGTCCGAGGACATGTTCGGCTCGCCAGTTTTGTAGCTGCTTCGAGACGGACACCCAATGGGTGAGCTACAAGTACCGTTGGGGAGGGAAGTTGGAATGTAAGGACGAGGAGTTGGAAGGTAGCGGCTGTGGCCTATAGTTAGCGACCAACCCTGGCATTTGCCTGGAAGGAAGATGGGAAACCACAGAAGACCATCTTCAAGGTTGCCGGCGGGGGGATTCGAACCTCCTCGCCTCCCGGATGTGAGCGACTGCCATCAGTCATGCCGTAACCACCACGGCTAACTCACCCGGTTATTTATTTATTAATTAAAGAATACTATTCATTTTATGGTATAAACTAACTATGACTGTATCATATAGATGTGATATAAACTACAATTCAGTTTCTTGGTTACTTCTTCTTCTTCTACTTCGGGGGCGTAGCGGTCAAGCTGTTGCCTCTCGGCAAGGTGGACCGGGTTCGATTCCCCAGTCAGTGCATGTGAGATTTTCGAAGTGAAATGCCATGTCCTGTAGTTCGGATTCCACGTAAAACATAGAAAGGAGGTCCCGTGATTGCAAGATTAACGGTCACGTAAAACTACAATCTTTCTTCTTGTGCCATATTCTCATTGGATGTTGGCTGTCATCTGGGCGATTCATCATCATCTTGTACAGTTTCCAGCCCCAGGCTGGGTCTGTTTGGAACATAAGCCTCGCCACTTAGTTCTTTCTTCCCACCACCTCTCCGCTGTCACTCTGGTCCAGTCCTCGCCTCTCTTCTTGACACATTCCTCCGCTCCTTTCAGCCATCTATCTCTTGGTCTTCCCCTTGGTCGTTTCTTCTGCATCTGCATCTCATGTATCCTCTTGGGAATCTTCTTCTCATCCATTCTCTTTAAGTGTCCATACCACCTCAGTCTTGATGTCTCAATCCTACCTTGCAAGGGCTCCTCTTTCACCATTTCCCTCACCTTTTCATTCCTCACCCTGTCTCTTCTTGATACTCCGATCCTACTTCGCAGGAACTTCATTTCACCTGCCTGTATTCTGCTTATGTCTCTTTTCTTCATTGTCCACGTTTCTGAAGCATAGGTCAGTATCGGGATATAGTAGCTTCTGTATAACACTTCCTTGCTTTTTTGTGGGACATCTTTATTCCACACTAAGCTCCTAATGCTTCTCAGAAATGCTTCTGCCTGTCTGCCACGTTCCGTAATCTCTTTGTCATTTCTCCCATTTTCCTCCACTATACTTCCCAAGTACTTGACACTTTCCACCTTCTTCAGCTGTCCACCTCCAAGTGTTATCCCACTCATTGGTCTGTCCTTTTTCCTGGTCGTTAATAGGATCTCACATTTACTAATGTTGAACTTCCATCCGTACTCTCCCACTGTTTCTTCCCAAGCCTTCAGTTGCTCCTGAATTTCCTCCTCCTTGTTTCCCCAGACCATGAGATCATCTGCAAACACCATTGCTTTCATCTTATCTTCTCCTACTTTCCTGCTATCCGTGTCATTACCTCGTCCATAACCACAATAAAGAGAAGGGGTGACAGCGCACTACCCTGTTTCAGGGCGATTAACTTAAATTAATTTATTTTAAGCCTGCCAATAGATACGATACTTCTAACTGTTACCTTTTGCTGTAATGAGGGGGTAGCATAATTATTTTAGGTTGTTTTTCGCATTTCTCAATAGTTGTGAATATATTGTGTTGACCGATTGAAAGATGTTCCGCCCCTTAAAACAATAAATAAATAACAAACTGACAATGGGACCGCGCCTACTCGTCATCACCGATTTCGTCCAAATGTATGATATATGCAGGGTTTGGCAAAAATTAAAGTGACAGAACCTTGTATCTTTCCACATTTGCAACTTTTTGCTTTTGATGCCCTTGTACCGACAACTGACACCATTTTATAAATGTTACAGGTATGGTGAAGATATCAATGCAATACATGCCCGAGATTTACACGACTTCATGTAGCATATTTTATTTTATCTTGCTCGGTCTGTAATGACTCAGCAAATGACTTGTACAGTAGATGCAGTGTTGCATAAACACACAATTTAAACAAAATATTCAATAAACAATCTGCCATTCTTACATTAGAAGATTTTATTTTTAGATTTGTAAAGTCTTCTTAAATATGCCCATGGAAATGTTTTGATAGCAAGGAAGAAATTTCATTTGTATAGTCCGTCATGGCCTGACATGTTAATAATATCTTAAAGAAATGTTGCAATGACATTTATGTATGTATGTGTACGTGTGACAGTGTGTATGGGAATAGGATGTATTATAGTGTAAAGCCAGTATTGGATAATATTTTTTATTTATTTATTATTCCTGGATAACAAACCTACTGACATAGTTGTGAAAGTTGTTTGAAAATGGAATAAAAACAAACAGCTAGTGGAAGTTTCTTGTCAAAATGTACTTGCATTTGAATCTGTCTTGTATTTTTTGTTTATCTGTTTATTCTTTAAATAAGTTTTTGAAGCCATTTCTATAGAGTGTTTCCTTTGTTATTTCTTTTTTTTTTTTGCAGGCTTGTATAAGGGATTTAATTGGATGACATTCTTAGTTCGTAAGACAAACATCAGATCCTCTTCAATTAAGGTTTGTCTTTTTATAAACAACAATGTACCAATATACATTTTTTTTAAAATACATGTTTATTTATGAAACTCATTTAAATATCGTATCTTTTGTTATCATTATTTACAATTCTTTTAAGTCAATTCTATACAAAGGATTTTTGTTTTTTCTATCAGCCTAGCACTTCTTCATCCTGTCAGATCACAGTCTTCTTTCTTCGTCACAAATCGTCCTTTGTTGATCTTAGTTTGCAGTATGCTTTGTTTATCATGGAGTTTCTTTTCTTGTCTGTTTTGTTTCTTAAATCCTCAATACAGTTTGGAATAAAGTACAGTGATAGGAGGGAGATCTTCAATCTATACAAAAACCAGACAGCAGTTATACGAGCCGAAGGACATGAGAGAAAGGCTGCAACTTATCACTAGGTGTGGTGTTTATTCGCAAATGCTATAAAGCGCGAAATGCTTAGAATGGCTTGCACTCTTGTATTTTAATTTTTGTGACCTATAAACCACTTTTTAATATGTTTTGAGAAAGCGACAAAATGTGAAATTGACTCAAAATGCGAAAATTATACCAAAATGCTGCAAAATCCATGCTTTCTTTAAACAACGTTTTTTATTCTTTCTTATCATATGGAAACTTAAAATGATGAGTTTCTACACTCTTGAAATGTTAATGATGGCTCGACCACCGGTCTGGAATGCGGAAAGTATGCACCTCGTTGCCCGCCCGCCCGTAGCTTTAATTTCCTCTGCGTTGGTGAAGTCAACAAGTGCTATGAGATTGAGACCGAAAATGTCTATAAAAAAGCTCTAAGATTTCATTCAACAATGTTAATGATTCATGAACTTGCATGCACTTACCCACTTTGTGGATTTTGAAGCAAGACGTGAGTTGATTTTGTGCATTTTCTCTACCTTATTCTGATTTTGCATCAGTAAAAATGTATTTCTGTGTAACACTTTGACTTCTAACAATTTTCTTCTGTGTTACTCTAACCTAATTAGTTTAATACATAATTTATTACATGCATTTTTATCTCACTAGTAACCTTTTACAACTGTGGTATTAATTTCATGTTTATGTCATTTCAAATTATTCATTTGTTAGATATTACCTAAATTTATGGTTTTATTTCTTCAAAATGCTATAAAATACTAAGTTGCAAATGTATAAAAGCTAAAAAATGCTAAAAAAGCACCACCCCTAGCTATCACCTATACTTTTCAATCCATACATTGAACAAGCAATGAAGGAAATTGGGGAATAATTCAAAGCAATAGTAAAGATTCAAGGAGAAATAATTTTTAATTCTTGAGATTTGCTGATGACATCGTACAAGGTTGAATTACATCTATGGCTAAACAATTTGCAGAACTTGAGTTGTGTGATCTCATTCTTGGAGCTTTCACCTATCCTGAGACACAAATCAAAACGCACATAGGTATAATTTATTAGTGCTATTGTTGATAAATATATTATTATCCTACTTTATACAGTTATTCTAGTCAAGTATTTGAATGAAAGGAATATTATTTCTAAGCATTTATGGTTTAATGCAGGGGTCCTTAACCTATGGGTCACCATCCAAAATAAGGGTCACTGTAGCTTTCTGAAAAACATTTGAAATATTTCAGAATTACCCTTTAACGAATAATGATGGAAACAAGATCTTATTTTCAGTGAACAGGGAAGAGGTGGCATGTGGTAACTAGTAGAGCATGACGTGCGATGTCTTTCAAAGACAAACCGAGTTTGAAGAGCTATCGGCACTAATACATAGCCAAGGATCGAACTGAAGCAATGTGAATACTTATTTTGATATTTTGTTTTGTATCTTTGCATTTTCAATCACTCTTACTAACTTGTCCACCAATAGGGTATTGTCATGCCTTCCCACTATTGCTATTGGTCTATATTTTATTATGAAATATCACAACTCAACATTAATATATAATTTTTACACTTATACAGGGTGTAACAAAAATGTACGGCACAAAATCCAGGACACATTATGTTATACGAACATGGGTCCGGAAACGCTTTTGTTTCATTGTTATAACTCATTGTTTCCAACTCATTAATCATGGGAAACACACAAGAACAGAACGTACCAGCATACCACATGCAACTCTTGCTCACAGGAGATGTTCAATATGCCCTCTGTGCGCATTGATACATGCATCAACCCACCGTCTGTTGTAGTGAATCTCGGATGCGCTGATGTATCCCTGGAGTAATGCGTATGGTTTCGCAGCCTTCCATAATACGGGCACGGAGACTCTGAACATCATGTACTGGGGTTCAATACACAAGAGCTTTCAAATGCCCTCACAAATAAAAGTCAGTGATTTTAGGTCTGGAAAGCGTGGAGGCCAGACAATTGGTCCACCTCTACCAATCCATCTGTCACCAATTCTGTTATTTAGAAGCCGACGGACATTAACACTAAAATGAGGAGGTGCTCCATCGTGCATGAAGTACATGTTTTGTCGCACAGCTAAAGTCACATCTGCTAAGTCGCTTGGCAACAGGACCATGTAAAACAAAAACTGGCGGTGCACCTACGATAATGACAACGTAACCAAAAGTGCAGGTTCCCCATGATTCTAACGTTCTGTTCTTGTGTGTTTCCGAAGCTTAATGAGTTGGAGACAATGAGGTGTAACATGGAAACAAAGTGTTTCCGGACCCAAGTTTATATAACATAATTTCTTTGTCTACGTGTGAGGAATGTGTCCAGCATTTTGTGCCGTACATTTTTGTTACACCCTGTATATGTGGTATTACTGTATTTGATTAATATTTGTACTATCTACAATGGTGAGCTGCCAAAATCTAACAAACCTTACCATAACAATTTTAATATTAAAATACATTCAGGAGTTTCATGAAGTTTCTCCTTTTCACATACAGTATCAAGGGGTATTGTACAGGTGATTTCTAATAATTTGAATGGATCCTTTGATACCTAAAATAACTCAATTGGAATGTATATCCTTGGGAATTTCCAGACAACTTTAGGAATTTTGTAACAGCTCCTCTAGCTTGGTTGAAAAGTCCCACAACGTTTATACTGGAGATATTGTATACATGTTTGAAGTAATTGATTGTTGGGCCTAATATATACGCAGAGTCAATAGCAATATCTATTCTCTGGTTGCTTCCACCGTCAGCAATACGTGCCACCTCTTCGTTGTCCCTTGTTAATACTACTGCAATTACCATACCGGTATTTAACTTCAACATTATTGCCCAGTTGACTTTGGGTGTTGGCCCAAAAAAGTTAAGAATCCCTGCTTTAATGTGTGATAGTGTAAGATGAGCTTGAGTGTCAGATTGTCAAAGCTTGCAATATAATCCATTGAAGATTTGGTTCATGTGATGAAAGGTGAGGTAGAATATATTTGTCCTCTTTTATTTTACACCAGAGGTCTCAAGTACATTAGTAGGACATCTGTGAAGAATTCATCACTGACAGCTGGAATTTATAACCCTCTGTTAGTCATGCTGGGTTCGACAGCCCCATGAATTTGTATAGTTTTAATATTTTGTTAACAACTGAACTGGCATATCTATTGATTTAAGACATCTTGTATGGTGGTATTTTTAATGAATTAACAATCTAGTTTAGTTGTTTCATGGGGCAGAACAGCGAAGTCATCTGCCCTTGAATTGTTAATCTGATTAGTCAAATAACAACTCCTTGAATGTGACGGAAGTAAGCTGTTGTCTCATTCTGGGGTTGTTAGACCCAGCATGCTAACTCATGTCACTCACTGTCACAGCTGCCAAACATCACACCAAGGATATAATCGGTTCTCATTTTGATTCACCAATAAACCTTTGTTTCATCAACAGTGGTGAATTTAAAACTAATTTTAGGGTGGAAATTTCTATGCCCTCTCTCCCTCCTGTCCCTCATAAGCTGTTTTTCTTTAGCACTAAAAATATATCATAAAATCGTTGAGTATTTGAATTTCACAATTAATGTTTTTTTTTTATCATGAGAGACTTTTCCCCCAGGTGTATGGCAAGATGGCTTTTACGATTTTCTGCCTAAATGATGTACAGTCGAGTTTAGGGTTATTTTACTTCTTTATTACGAGTACTTAAATTTTTTTATCCTGTAGCTAAAACTTGAGGGAGGCGATAACCCCCACCCTCTCCATGCTCTACGCCCCTGATATTGCAGTGTGATTTTTATGACAGTTTTACGAAAGTAAATATCTGTGTTGGCAGTTTTGTCTTGATCGATAAATTTCCTTCAAATAATAAAATAGCTTTCTTTTAACTGGTGAAAGTAGGGTGACCAACTTTCCCGTATTTCCGAGGATCTCCCGTATTTGTCTCTATTTTGTCACGATCTCCCATCTCTTTGGGTGAATTTCTCCCGTATTTTTTCGTCAAGTAAAATCATACAGTTTCAATCATTTAAATTTTGCACATACATACATGATGTTGAGGAGTGTATCCAACTGGATTGTGTGAATGAAGATGAATTGTAGTTGTAAGGATGCAATAACATGTGCTGTGTCTTTAGAGGGTAACGCTAGCCAGAAATGGGTGGCAGATTTCAGCAGCTTAAAATCGAGCAACACCGTATAACTTCTGAAAACTTGGGAAAGTTGGTGGGCTATGTTATGAGCATCTTCTTCTTATGACGCTGTCTCCCTCCGAAGGTTGGCGATCCAAGTTATTATGATTACACGTGAAACGGCAGCACGGAAGATTTCTAGGTAGTAATGCTCATACAGAGAGCGTATTTTCTCTTATGAATAGCAAGTGAACATAAGTTAGGAATAGAAGCAGTACAAAGCTGATCAAATCAGAACTGCAAGTTGCCATGAACATCACGTATTCTTGCAATGAATATTTAGAATTTACAAAAAGTGATGACAAACTATTGTCTGAAGTAAAATCTGTTACAAAATATATTTAGGTCTTCTTAAAGTATAAAATGAAGTTATTCTTTATTTTTTATTTATTTTTTTACAAACACTTTTTTTTTTTTTTTGAAATTTTGCCGTTTTCTAAATCTCCCTTATTTTTGGTCAAGAATATAGACATCTTCCTTATTTTCTTCAAAAACGGTTGGTCACCCTAGGTGAAAGATGACTCTTGATTGACTATATGAAGCAACTTCTTTTTGTTGTTGTTGTTGTTATTTTTTTTATAACTACCTTCTAAATAAGTGTCAACGTGACTGGTCACTTATCAAAGTTTTAGGGTAACATTTCACAGTTTTGATTTACATTTTATCTTAAGCAGATGGCAATTTAAATCTGATTCTGCTTTGAGAGGAATTTTCATGGATTAAATGTGGAGAGGAAAAACTTAACTGAAAAAATTGTATATTGTTAACCTTTTCAATGCTAATATTGTGAGAGACTATCAAACCCCTCCATGATGAATAAATTTTTAAAAGTATGTTATTCAGATGAAGTTGCCGACGAGATATCTCGGGCATAGCAGTGTAAAGGTTAAAGGAAAATCCTAAAATTTTCAGATTGAACATGAAAATTAGCAGGTATCCCTGAGTGTAATGTAAAATTCCTGGAAAGTCACAAGTTAAAAATGATTGGAATGGTCACAGAATAGCCTAAATATATTTACTTACATATTCAATTCTTTTTAAAAATTATGCAAATTCTTGAGTTGTAGTTTTAGATTGTCTTTACCCATACCATTATTTTTTGGCAGACTTATGGTTCTTGAACCTTTCCTGCTTGGTGGGATGGATTTTACAAGCTAATCATGCATTAATACAATGGAAGATCTTATCACAGATTGATAACTATTCACTTGAGACCTCTATATTCCTAAATGTTTGGTGAAGACAAGCTAGAACTTGTGTAATGAACACTTTAATATTTATACAGTACTGTCTCTCATATATAAACAATACGGTATACTACTTTGCATCACACTCTGGATTGTAAGATGTGTAGAAATGTAACTTATGTCACTAAAAGTATCACTAATATATACCATATCTATATCAGATATTTTTTCGTTCCCTTTTTTTTTTTTTTAAGTGAGAATGAAACATGTCAGAAGTAAAATAAATAAATAAAGTTGTTTTATTCAAACCAGGAAAGTTAATTCCAGAACTCCATCTTCTCCTGATGTCCCATACCTTTTGTAGTTAGATATCTGATCACTAAGACCCGGAAGTTCATGCTACATCATATTTTTGCATATTTTGGTTATTTTGGCACAATACATCATATCTCTGCTTGAGAAGGGAGATATTCCAATTTCCTATTGTTTTGAAACGCTCTTTATATATATATATACACACTGTGGACAGGCCAACAAGGACCACGCAAATATCACTTCTTTATTGGTCTAGTTTCTTTCTTTCTCTTCCAGAAATCTTTCATCCTGGTCGACTGCGCAGCTCTTCTTCCTCTGTTGAGATTCTTCTTCTCCCCGACAAGAATTTTGAGGCCAAAAACGCTCTTTGTTACTTCATGTTCTTAAAGTCGTATATTTCGATTCGGACTCCGAGAGTTTATCACAGAATAATACTGAAATTATTTTAATACAGTGAACCCTCTATTAAGAGACCAGTGACGGTTTCATGGAAAACTGGTCTTTTAGAGGGGTGGTCTCTTAATAGGGGTAGGCATTAAAAATAATTTTATACTGCATTATTAATAAAGTACTACTGCATTGGTTCACATTTAGTACAAATTAATTACATTTAGTTATTTTCTGAGCTCTGTCATTTAAAAAAGTCACGAATTGATCTCTGTTTCAGATTAGCACATAGTTTTTTGAACAATTTCACTTCCTAGAATATCTCTGAGTGAGTTCAGAAGTCAATTAATTTGTTCTGAATTCGAACAATCTTCTAGGAGAGCCGTTTTTTTGTATTTTATATACGTTACATAACACTTTTTCTAATGACATTGTATGCTGATGCAGTTCTGTGCCAACAGAACCATTGTTTACACCATCACCCTCATCACCACTCCAATGGTTGATGATGATAATTGTTGTTTTAAGGGGCCTAACATCTAGGTTATCGGCCCCTGATGGTTTGGGTGATCGTGAAGATGAAAATGAAAAGCGAACTTAAAACTAAAACTAACTACTAACCTACATACTAGGAGAAGAAATGGAAAACTAAAGGAGAATAAGGCAAATAAAAGGACAGAAGGAAAAGAAATGCCCTCAACCCTCGGAGAAGGCGGATTGAGGGACTTGGAAGGAAGGAGAGCCATGAAAGGCATATAGGAAAGTGAAAGAGGAGAGGGTCCGCCCCAAAGGTAAGGGACAAAAGGGGAAAACGGACCCAGCTCAGGAATCCCTCGGGGTCGCCAACTCCCGAACTTATCAGCCGTGAGCCCCTGAGGGTGTAGCATTATCTAGGGTGCACCAGAAGTGGTGAGGCTACATACACCCAGCCTCCTTAAGGGCCTAGAGCACAAGGCAGGAGGTAAAAGGAAGAGAAAAAGAAGGCTGACCCCTCGCAGAAGGAGGGTATCAGAAAAGATGAGACAAGGGCCAATTAAGGCGGGAAAGGAAGAGACTCCCTAGGCCTCGGATACCCTAATACCGTCGGGGTCAGAAGAGAACAAGAGTTGACCACGTGAGGTCGACAGGAAAGAAGACAGAGAGGAGCCCGGCACAAGTAAGTGGAAGCAATGCCAGACTCAGCTGGGGCCCCGTGGTCGCCAACCCACGCCCACAAGATGTGAGCCCCTGGGGGAACCACTCCAATGGGAAGGCAGATGAAAAGTGGTCTTTTGAAAGAGGTCAGACTGAGAAAATGCCTGGTATTTGGTCGGGGTGGTCCTTAAATAGAGGTAACAAATACATTGACCTTGTGAGGTTTTAAATAGTTCCAAGAAAAATCGGTCTTTAAGAGGGGTGGTATTTTAGAGAGGTATTACTGTACCTAGTAAGTTTCTGCCCTTTTTGCAAGTTCATATCAATTATTTTTATTCAGCATTCACTATGTAAATATTGTAAAATTATTTTAATTTTAGGAAGCCTCCGTGGCTTAGGCGGCAGCACGCCGGCCTCTCACCGCTGGGTCCTTGGTTCAAATCCCGGTCACTCCATGTGAGATCTGTGCTGGACAAAACGGAGGCAGACAGGTTTTTCTCCGGGTACTCCGGTTTTCCCTGTCAATATTTCATTCCAGCAACACTCTCCACTAACATTTCATTTCATCTATCATTCATTTAATCATTGCCCCAGAGGAGTGCGTCAGGCCTCGGCAGCCGGCACAGTCCATATCCTCGCCGCTAGATGGGGGCTTCATTCATCCCATTCCTGACCCGGTCGGAGACTGGAAGCAGGCTGTGGATTTTCATTTTCATTTTAATTTTAAAATATCAATGGCTATTAAAGTTGTATATCAGTTATACAGGGTGTGGCAGCATAACTTCCTTTTTTAAAAACATAATAAAACCCATTGTATGAATTTTTTTCTTATAATGTAGGTGCATACATAAAGTTTTGTTTCACTTAGTTTTGAATATCAAATCCCCCATTCTCCATACTCTGAGTAAACCGCTTTCTGGCGTTTGTCATGACTCTTGCCAGCATATCAGGCGTTATGTTGGCAATTTCTTCCTGGATGTTGGTCTTCAAATATTGTAGAGTCTTTGGACAGTTCACATAAACACGGGATTTCAAAAAAACATAGAAAAAATCACAAGGGGACAAATCAGGAGAGTGAGACGAGGCTGAGGGACTCCAGTTCTTCGTCCTGTCACACTTCCAGTAGTGACCCACGTAACAAGATTTCTGGTCCACGACAGGGGCAAAGGGGCTAAATTAAAGCGCCTCCGATTGCTATCACAGAACATCTGCTCAAAAAGTAGGCCTCCTCCCTGTTCCAACGCATGATGGCGACTGAACTGTGCCGAGACAAAACTTTATAGTACCACCTCACGAACGAGACCACTAGCGCTCCGACATCAACCGACTGAATGGCGCGCATTTTAGAAAGGAAGTTATGCTGCCGGACCCTGTACTTAAAAATTAACATAATAAAATAAGTTCTATAAAATCACATTTCCTACTAGGCTATTTAGAACTGTTTCTTAGCTGAGATATTTTAAAATAAGGTGCAGTTATATGTCAGTCGGTTCATATTTTCTTTATACTCAAAATATAAACGGAGTGATCGTAATTGCCGTAGTAATTTCATAGTGCATATTTGACCAATAATTAGTGCAATTTTGTTTTCATATTTATTAATTTAATAGTGGATGAACTTTCGGCCATTACTGATCACCAAGGTCTTTGCTATTTAGAATGGAGAGTACCAATCGAGACGACAGCTGTGTCAGTGCTGCCACAGAAAGCATGAAATACACCCCCCCTCCATGTCCTGACTTTGTGTTCAATCACAGGAGTTTTAAGGAACAATTGATATCACAGAATCTGGAATATGATGGCCAGCAGACCAGGACTGCACAACCTACGGCCCGCTGCGCCGTGTTGCCAAAACATTGAAACAACTTAAGCCAACTGGACAAAGCGGTGCGCGCGCACCCCTACCCAAGGTCATTGATTCACTGATGAACACTTAAAATCCCTTTTTAATGATTGGTACAACTAAGTTCGATCCTAAGTGGAGAGAAATTTGAAGTACCGGTACAGAGCAGTTCCAGTCATCACACTAAACTAAATAATCATGAACTTTATTTCATAATTTGATTAATTATTGTGTCAAATGAACATAAATACTCACTGTTTGTCATTCATGCTGTACGAGTGTATTGAATATCATCGTAATTCTATCTTAAAGGGATTTGGTAAAAATATTTAATTTTTTAGTGTTCTATTTTTTATCCACTATAAATAAATATAGAACATTGCAACAATACTAAGAAAACTAAGCTCAAACAGCCACAAAACCCACCATATTGCACCTATATTTTTTTAAAGAATCCATACCCCCCAAACCCCCCGGAGTGTTATTGGCCCGCAAGGTCCCCCAGCTATTTACAATGTGGCCCTTAGTTAAAATAGGTTGGGCACCCCTGTAATAGACCATCAACTATGAACGCAGTGATCGTGGATCCAGCTGTCCGTTTTGAATCCCTTCATTACCAGCTGGAAGATAATAGTAATGTTATTTGTTTTACGCCCCCTGTGGCTTTTAGTGACGCCTGGGTGCCGGAATTTCGCCTCGAAGGGGATCTTAAATGTGCCAGTAAATCTATTGACATGGTTCCCTCGCATTTGCGCACCCACAAATGCCAGCTGACTGCGCCAGGATTCGATCCTACAACCTAGAGCACAGCAGACGAGAACGTTACCGCTGAGCCACACAACCAGCCCTAGACTTAGAAGAAATGGAGTTAAGGACACACAGTGCCATATTATAAAGATAAATACAGAGTGGATGAAATATGTCACAGTATTAAAATTAGGCCCCACCAGGTCATAAGTGCATTCTACTGACCTAAAACATGACCTACAAATGAAAGAATTCATTCCTCTTCTATCAAATAAATTTTGAAGGAGTTTGTTGGCACCACAGTATGAACCTAGCAGTACAAGAGTGCGGAAGTGTTTTGTTTACTGTTGACTTGTTTACATTGGTTACTGTGGAAATTTGAGTGCCACATATCTTCTTTGGACCCACATTGTTTCTTACTTAACTGAATCGTCCTTTTCATAAATTTTTCTTTCTGTGCTTTCAAAAAGGTTAGGAAATACGCTGCTCACAAAACAAAACAACGGATCACAACTTTGGTATGAACTAGCGTGCACACATGCAGTTTCACATCCATGGTGCTCTGCAGGGTTGTTTGTTTATCACATGGTGACATTAATGTGGTGGAATATTGAAGTCAAGGACATAACCCTCCATTCGTAGCAGTTATCGTTGTGACCGCGCCCCAAACAGCAGTGGTTTGTAACGTACAGCATGGTCTGTCAGTGCTGTGAGAGGTGTGGTATTGGTAAGCAGCATATGCAGATTAGAGCACAAGACATGGGAAGGAATTTACCATCAGAACAAGTCTTGCGTGCAGTAACCCTCTTGCAGGAAGAACGCATTCAGCGTTACGTGGCAGTGCGGCTCAGAGTGTCTCAATCAATCATCTGCAGGTGGTGGCAGGGATATCAAGAACTACACACCGTCAATCACTGACATGGTTCTGGAAGAAAACAGGAAACAACGCTAGCTGAGGACCGATTTCTTCGATTTCAGACCCTCCGAAATCGCCGCAGTACAGCCAGGAATCTACGAAGTGAGCTAATTAATGCACATTGGACTATCGTCAGTACACAGACAGTCCGCAATAGACTAAGGGAAGGTCAGCTCAATTCCCGTAGACCACTTTAAGTGCCTTGGTTGACCCCTCATCACCAAAGATGCAGTTTGCACAACAGCATGTCAACTGGCAGTTCCGACACTGGATGCCAGTATTCTTTGCCGATGAATCCAGATTCCAGCTTTCTGGGTCAGATGGTCGTATTCGAGTCTGGCGACATCAAGGAGAAAGAAATTTGCCTTGCAACGTGCAGGAAACGGCCGCTTACAGTGGCGGACCAGTGATGGTTTGGGGAGGAATTTCTTTGAACCATAAAAGTGTCCTCGTAGTCAATCAGGGACGATTGACAGCTGTGCGTTACATTGAGGTGGTTCTGGAGAACCATGTACTACCCATTGCAGACAACATTGGGCAACATTTCACATTACTGCATGATGGAGCCACTGCATACTCTGCAACAGGGACTTCCTAGCAGCTGCTGGACCTCAAGTAATGGACTGGCCCGCAAGTAGCCCGACCTCAATTTTATCAAGTATCTGTGGGATCGTCTCCCATATGTCCAACCCCTCCTCGTCCACGTTGTGGGAGACGAGCAACGGCACAAAGTAGGGGATTGCCTGTAGGGGGAAGTAAAGTGGGGACTTCGTGTGCCCCGGGACCATTACGGTAGCTGTGAAGGTCGTACAGGAACCCTGAAAAGTGACGGCTAACGGGGCTCTGGTGAAGCTACGATAGGCCCAGCAAGCCAGTAGTGGATAAGACCTTTGCTTTCAAGAAGGGAACAGGCCTCGGACAGGACGGATACAATGGACGATGACCCAGCTGTGTTCATGGACTAAGATTTGGAACTTTAAACATAAGAACGCTGACGGGGAAGGTGGAGGAGATAGTGGATAGGACTGAAAGAAGGAAGTTGGATTTATTGGGATTGGCAGAAACAAAGTGGAAAGGGGAAGGAAGGAGAGACCTGAGAAAAGTCTATAGACTGTACTGGAGTGGGAATGAAGAGGGAAAGAGGAATGGAGTGGGAGTAGTAGTACGAGATGGTTTAAAAGAAGAAGTGAAGAGAATAAGTGATAGGATGATGAAAGTGAAAGTAGCACTGAGGGGAGAGACTGTAGAAATAGTGCAAGTGTATGCTCCACAAGTAGGCTGCGCCTCTGAAGAGAAGGAGGAGTTTGAAGAGGAATAGCAGAAGCAGCTGGGAGGAAGGAATATGATTGTTATGGGAGATCCGAATGCCCATGTAGGAAGAGAAAGACAAGGGTATGAGAGTATGCTTGGACCAGAGGGTTGGGGCAGAAGAAATGAAGAAGGAAAGAGACTGTTGGAATTCTGCCAAAGGAACAGCCTGCTAGTTGGGAACTCCTGGTTCAAGAAAAGAGAGAGCCACACAATCACATGGTACAGTGATGACTTGACCAGGAAGTTGGTGGTCGACTATATATTGTATGAGAAAGAATTAAATAAGAACATCACGGACATCAAGGTTATACCATCAGAGAACTTGGATAGCGACCATCGATTGCTGGTAATGAACCTGAGAGGGACGAAGGAGAAGAAAGGGACTGATAACCAGGAGAGACGTGTAAGGATATGGAAACTGAAAGGAGATAGAAGGGTCGAGTACCTCAAAATGGTAAAGGAAGGAATTCCAACAGATGAAGAAAGAGGGGTGGAAGAGGAATGGGCTAGATTTAAGAAGATACTAGTAGGGGCAGCAGAAGCAGTATGTGGGAGGACAAGTAGTAAGAAGAGGTGGAAGGAAACACCATGGTGGAATGAGAAGACAAAAGATATAGTAAGGGAAAAGAATAGAGCCTTTAGGAGGTGGTATCAAAATAGGACGGTAGAGACAAAGGAAGAACACCAGGAAAGAAAGAAGGAGGCAAAGAGAGTAGTGGCGGAGGAGAGAAGAAAGTGGATGGAAGAGAGGACAAAGATGATGAAGGAGGATAGTGAAGGTACAAAAAAGTTCCTGTATGGGATGGTAAAAAATAAGGGCGGAAGGATCCTACGGATTATGTTAGAATGGTGAACAAAAGGGGACACGAGATAGAAAATAGGGAAGAACGGAAGAAAATGTGGAAAGAATATTTTGAAGAACTTCTGAACCCAAATGGAAACCACGGCGAGGAGGAAGAAATCGAGGAAGAGGAAGATGGACTGCAAACAGAAAAGGACTTAACATGGAAAGAAGTGGAAGATGCAGTGAGGAAGATGAAAGGAGGGAAGGCACCGGGTGTGGATGAGTTGAGTGTGGAGATGGTGAGAGCAGCAGGAGAGGTGGGGATACACTGTACCAAGTGATGAAGACAGCATGGAAGGAAAGGAAAACCCCAGAGGACTGGGAAAAGGGAATGATTGTCCCGATCTTCAAGAAAGGTAGTAGAACAGAATGCAGATACTATTGGGGAATAACACTGATGAGTCATTGTGCAAAGATGTTTGAGAAAGTTTTGGAAAGGAGAATTAGGACAAGGATAGAAGGAGGGATGAGGGAAGAACAACATGGCTTCAGAGCAGGAAGGTCCACAGTGGATTTGATTTTTGCTGTAAGGCAGTTACAAGAACATCACTATGAGTATGGAACAGATCTACTGATGACCTTCCTGGACATTGAGAAAGCATATGACAGTGTATGCAGAAACAAAGTATGGAAGTCCCTGGAGGATAGAGGAGTAGATAAATGGACTATAAGGAGGATAAAGGAGATGTACAAGGGAAGCGTGAGCTGTGTGAAAGTGGGAGGGGAGAGATCGGACTGGTTGGAACAGAGAAACGGCCTGAAACAAGGAAGTGCACTGTCACCGTTATTTTTCATTGTGGTGATGGATGACATAATGACCCGAGTGGCACAAGTAATTGGGGAAGGAAAGATAAAAGCAATGGTGTTTGCAGATGATTTGGGGAAACAAGGAGGAGGAGGTACAGGAACAGTTGGACATTTGGGAAAGAATAATACAAGGATATGGGATTAAATTTAACATAAATAAGAGTGAGATGGTGATCACAACAAGGAAGATGGAAAGAACCACAACGGGAATAACAATATCGGTGGGGAATAGCTGAAGAAAGTGGAGTGTTTCAAGTATCTGGGAAGCCTGATACAAGATGATGGAAGAAACGATAGAGAAATAAATGAGCGGGGGAGACAGGCAGAAGCATTCGGGAGGCAGAGGCGTAGGAGGGGGGGGGGGGGGGGGGGGCAGGGTGCGCCGCCTCCCCCCCCCCCCCCCCCCCCCCCCCGATGAAAATGCAAAACTTTGATATTGAAAATTGAAAAAGAATGACCTTTCTTGAGATACATGGCGCGAATTTGAAAATGTGAATTCGCTAGCAGCTAAGTGTAAATGCCGATTGTGAATGCATGCCAATCGTCTCTGCTGAGGTTGGCAACATTGGCTTCAAGTTCGTTTTGTAACGCTGTCGGTGAGTACGAAGAGCAAGTTCAAGCCGATTTATTCTGGAGTTATGTAAAAGAACGTTTATTATACTGTTCACGATATTACACTTTAATTGGGAAAGAGAACGTTTCTTGAATGTACCTCCTTAAAAAACACGATATACTGACACACGCGTTGAAGGGGAATCCCCGTAACGAAAGAAGGGTGTGGATTGGGGCAGGCAGCCTGGGAATGGCAGGGGGGCCACTTCGGGCTCCGCGCTTCGGCTTGCCATTCCGTAGGCTGCTCATTGACGTCACCGGGTGTTCACAATCGCGGCCGACCATGTATAACATACAGCTCACAGCTGTCCATGGCAACAAAAAGGGACGTTTTTAAAGAGAAATATGAATGTGCTGGTCCTCGCATGTCCTGCTGTCAAATAATACCCTATAAATGGTATATCACTACAGTCTGTACCATTAAACTTTATTGTGTTTTGTGCAGGCGCGGATCTAGAGTTTGGCTTTGGTGGTGGTGTCACAGAATCGAAATTGTTAAGAAAAATTGTATCACTAACAACGCAATCACAAAATAACCAAACGTACAAAACCAGATCAATATTTTTGCAAGCTACATGGATAGAAATTTGATGCGTTTAGCGCACCAAAAATATTCGAACAAATTGCAACGGCGTGTTTTGCGACTTTTACATCGAGCTTCGAGAAAAGTATCAAGGTACGTCGGCAACATTTTTTTGGTGCAAAAAAAAAGCCCCAAATTCCTATCCGTGCATTGCTGCACATTCATCGTGACACCACTATAGACATCGATTCGGTAATCACAAGGTTTGCTAAACAAAATAGACGAGTTGATTTTGTTATATAAATAATCGTTTTTATACAACAGGTATGAAGTTGTAAATATGAACAGTTGTAACAGAACATAATAATGGCAATAAAGATATTTTCAGTATTGAATAAAATGAAAAAAAAAACTGTTTTTCAGTTAAAATTCGTTAAGTTTTATTTGTCTGGTTATTGTGTTTTCGTTTTTTGAGTTTGCAAAAAAAATTGGTCTCCCTGAATCCGCGCCTGGTTTTGTGAGGCTTCTCTGTAGCTCGGCTGATACTAAGGTGCGGTAGCGTAGTTAATCTAAAATATTTTGTGTGTGTGTTTATGAAGTATATTTCGCATTACAAACCACTGCAATATATTGTTTATACCTTCCTCTTTATAACGTGCATATTGCCATTGTTGTGATTTTATACTACGAGCGGAAAAGAGTAGTGAAATATGACTGTGTTTCCCGTAAGAATGCATTGTGAATATCAGCTGGCATGCGCCTGGCTTAGCCCGGCTGCGTTAGAGTGTAGCAGCCAATGGGAGCGAGAGGCACCGGAGTGTCCTACCTTATAGCAGGGGTTCTCAAAGTGGGGGGCGCATAGAGTGATAAAGGGGGGGGGGGGGGGCATCGGCTTTGATTGAAATATTTATATTTCATAATCTGTAACAAATATTACTATCCTCATATTCATGAACCTATCATAGGCAGGTAGCTCCCAAGTCCATTCAAGAATAATAAACTCGTACCTTTGCTGTCTTATTTCCAACGAGCTAGAGAAAAGTATATAGAGTGGAAATGGCGCCGCCATGTTTGAAGAAGATTGAACTGGCAGCCACCATGATATACCCTGTCAAGAGGGTGGGAGGCAGGGAGGGAGAGGCGTGACTAACGAGGCGTAAGATTAGGCCTACGTAAGGTCTGATAATTTAATTTGTACATTGAACGAAAACTAACACAATCATCTTACAAGAAAATAAGATACCGGTACGTTGCTTATGCACAGTACATTGCATGATTCCAATCTCCTTTAAAAATAAAACGTTTTGTGTACAACTGACGCACCTGTTGACCTCTCACGTTGAGCTGTATTTCTGCTGAAGTGTGAAGCCTGCATTTATAATACTGTTTCACAATTCGCTTGATGAGTGAAGCATAGTGAGGCTTTTCCCCAGGTTCAGTAGCTGTAAATAGATGGTCAGATTTCAGAAACAGATAACCCGGCAGCATATCATAGACATCTGTCTTCAACTTCAGCATGAGATTATTCGTGTTCTTTCGCAACATACACTCATTCTTCCTGATGACACTCAGCTGTTTTACATAATTTCACTACATCATTTGATGGATTCAAAGGGCATTCTTTCACGTCTTTCTCTTTAATCACTCCTTCTTTCTGAACATCTTGACCTGATAAAAGTACTTCTAGGCATTCAATACAAGTAATTTTTTAGACACTTGGCGAACGACACTTCCTGCTATGTAATGAACAACATTTTCTACATACAAGCTCGGTGAATTATAATGTGCACAGTAACCATGATCTGTCTGTCAGCATAGTATCGTCCTTCCCATTGACACCATGAATATTTGCTGTTGCAGTTGTCACAAGTAGGTCACACTCAATAGGCTTACAGTTGGAATTCATGGATGGGCGTACCCTCGCAATTAAACACGTCCTATTAGCTGAATTAAATTGTACTGCATTTGGATTATTTCTATTCCCACTTCTGGAGCGAATAGAAGAAAAAAATAGCTCTAAGTGATCCTGACTCAATCTGCGTGTTAATAAGTATCTCAATACAGAACTTTGTCCCCACACGTATGTTTCTGCTAGTTGTATCACACTTAAGAGATCAATAATCAAACCGTATATTGGCATCTTTCTGCTGGAATCGCAAATAAGCTTTCCATCTAAAATTTCTGAGAAGAAAGTAAGAAAGAAAGAAAGAAAGAAAGAAAGAAAGAAAGAAAAAATAAAAGATTAGTAAAGCCTGTTATGTTTCCCATAATTAGTTCAAAACAACGAACTAGAGAAAGTATACCTCGTTGGCTTACGAAGATTGATATTTGAACAATATATTTTATTTTATAGCTTGCCACGGTGGGTGAGTGGTTATCGTGTAGGATTACCAACCCCCAAGCTTGCAGGTTCGCTCCTGGCCGTGGCAAGTGACTTTTTTAAAGGGGGCAAAAATCACGATACGCATGTCATACGATGTTGGCATGTTAAAGAACCCATTTGAATTCAGTAGGCCGTGTTCATAATGGCATAATTAATATCGGGATTTTCCGGCAACACAAAGTTCCTCATTTCTCTACTAGAAAGCGCTATAATGTCAAGGACCTTAGTTATCTAACCTCCTTGACTTTCATCGTGCTTCAAGGAACAACAAATTTCGACATGCAAGCTACCCTCTGGGTGTCAAATAACAAAGCTTGCACCCGGCCTCCGAGGCCATACGATATTATTATTACCGTAATTATGATTATGGCTCACAACTATCTTTGCTTAAATTTTAAGACAGCCTAATATATTTACCTACTGATATCAAGGTCTTCTGCAACAATGCTACCGTATCTGAATGCGAGTGTTCTGTAGTTTCCTGGAAACTACGCTTCTTCGGCGAAGATCTACAGGCCTGTTTCTTCTGAAGATGTGCAGGAAAATTGAAAATTGTAGGTACTGCATTGGCTAGTAGACTTCGCCTTTCATTTGCTACATACATTTATTTATCTTCAAAGTGTAGAGAACAAATTAAGCTGTATCTCGTGGGGTGCCATTTATTGCTTTTCGTGTTGACAACCCATTGTTCTGTTAGTTCCTGGTTCTGCAGAGGGAATCTGAAATGTAAATATCACACAAACTTAAACTGCTGCATCACGTTTTCGTAAAGGGTCTATCTCATTAATTTATGAATTTGGATGACATTTCTTACCTGAAATACAACACTCCTGTTGTCTTATAACTTCTATTCGTACAATTGAATGACGATCACACTGATGGCATGGTCAATGTATTTTTAAATACATTTCATTCAACACATGTTCCTGCTCAACGCGAACAATCACAACAAGCTCTTGTCAGACGACGTTCTGAATCATGGCCACCTTAACTCAGGTTGCCTCCGCCCAGAGCGCTGCTACGCGGCTCCTTGCCTCTCTATATACCTTTCTCTAGCTCGTAGCTTATTTCACAAGAACTGACCAGTAGATCGTGCCAGCAGGAATTCTGAGAAAAGGTGGCGAGTAACATTTCCCATACAGCTCCCTTTCACTCGCCACCCGCAGTGACATCTCCTTACCAAACACTTAATGACAATAAGCCGCTTGACAATGTGACCGCCACTTCCTTTCATGAATGGATTCTTTTATTTCTGCCGTTGCCGATTCGAATTCAGCTAGGCCTTTCCAGTCAGTTCAAAGACAGTGAGTGAACAGTTGAATTCTAGTGCGTGGTTAGCCAACTTTACAATAAACTGATACGAGTGACGCCATTACCCATGGATGAGTGGCTTATTAGAAATGGTAAAAAAGAGACCCCATGAAAGTGATAGTGCTTTCCCTCCTTCGGAAAAAGAACAAGGTTCGAATTTAAACAAAGTCCATTGTTCTTCCGCGTCTACTTCTGCTCCCGTCAGGATTACCATTAATTCTTCACACAAAGTGCAAGTGCGTGAATATCAAGATGATTATCTGACATTAGGCTTTACCAGCATTCTTTCGAATAATAATCAGGAACAACCTCAATGCGTTCTTTGTTGGGAAATTTTAGCAAACGACAGTTTGAAGCATGTGAAACTTAAGAGACACTTGCAGACTAAACATCCTCACTGTGTAAGTGAACCTTTAGCATTTTTTAAGTGCCACGAGCAACAACTAAAAGGAAATGTTAGATTCCTAGAAAAGCACGCAACAGTTCCCAAGAAAGCGCTAAGAGCATCCTTGGAGGCATCCTATTTAATTGCAAAATCCAAATCACAACATATTATTGGTGAGAAATTACTTCTTCCTGCAGCCGTGAAAATGTGCGCGATCGTGCATGGGGAAAAGTTCGGCGAGTGTTTGAAGTCGATACCGCTCTCAAATGATACAATAACTACTGTAGTCGTATTGATGTAATAGCCTGTGATATGAAAACAAGTAGTTCCGTGAAGAACTATACAGCCTATTTTCATGTATCCTACTTATGTTAATTGCCTCTATCAACATACAAAATTTCAGTTTGATTGCTGTAATAGATTCGTAGATATTGAGAACCGACTAAATATTTCGGATGGTCGCCATGTTGAATTTTATATATGTAGGTCCTAGAGTTATGTACCGTTACATGAAGATTATTGTGTACGTTTAGCATTCAAACTTCAATCGCATGATTAGGACACAAGACGTAACAAGGAGATTTTAAAATTTCGCACAGCTGCAATCTTGTGGCAATGGAAACAATTGAAATAAATTAGATGGCAGTGGATTAACATTCGTATAAGGATTTAATGTACCAAGTTTCACTGCACTCGGATGGTTAAATTGCGAGAAACGTCCATGTGAATATTTATACTTCGCGTTGCCGCCATGTTTGATTTGTGATCGATCACCAGGTTATTTAAAGTCCTATAGGTGAACTTAAGTTCATAGCCCCTATGAACATTAAAAAAAACAGTTTGATTGCTACAATAGATTCGTAGATATTCAGAGCCGTCTAAATATTTCGGATGGTCGCCATGTTGGATTGTTAAATGTATAGGCCATAGAGTCATGTACCATTAAAGGAAAATTATTGCGTAGGTTCATTTTTCAAACCTTCACATCGATCGCATGATTACGACACAAGAAATAAAAACTTAATTTTAAAATTCGCAAAGCCACCATCTTGAGGTTATGTAAACAATTGAACTAAATTAGATACCAGTGTATTGCAATGTGAATAAGCATTTCCTGTACCAGATTTCATTGCGGTTGGAACATTAAATCGCGAGAAAGGTCTATTTAAAATTTTCAAATTCGCTTGGCCACCATGTTCGTTTTGTAGTTAACCGGGTTTTGAAAGTCTTATAGATGAACGTCCAGTAGTGCCCTTTATCTCCGTACAAAATTTCATGGTGATACCGCTAATAGTTTCGGAGATATAGAATGCCGGTGAAATATTTCGCACATCCGCCATCTTGTGGTTATGTAAACAATTGAACCAAGTTAGATATCGGTGCATTGCAATGTGCATAAACATATACTGTACCAAGTTTTATTGCGTTTGGTTGGTTAAATCGCGAGAAAAGTCTATTTAAAAGTCGCAAATTCACGTGGCCGCCATGTTGGTTTTGTAGTTACCAGTTTTTCAAAAGTCACATAGGTGAACTTCTAGTAGTTCCCTTTATCACCGTAAATAATTCCAGAGTGATATCGGGAATAATTTCGGAGATATTGAATGCTGGTGAAATATTTCGCACAGCCGCCATGTTGGATTGGTGTGACGTAACAAAATTTGAAGGGCATGGTCGGGGTTGTCCGGAATAGTGCTATGAACTTACCGAGTTTCATTGAAATCGCTCCAGCCGTTTAGAAGTTATTAGGGGACACACACACACGCACACACACACACGGACAAAAGGTGATCTCATAAGCCTATTTTTTCAAAATTGAAAATAGGCTAAAAATAAATTGCTACCACTCTTCATGATAGCCCAAAATTTGCCCTGCAACTTGATGACAGTACTGATATCGTAAACAGTGCCCAGCTTTTTGTTTCTGTACGCTACAGTCATGAAAATTAAATGCACGAGGATTTTCTATTTTGTAAAGCTCTGGAAGGGCGGACTACAGGCGACGATATTTTAGCCTATTTTCATTTTATGAAAAAATAGGCTTATGAGATCACCTTTTGTGCGTGTGTGTGTGATGGTGTGTGTGTGTGTGTGTGTCCTAATAAATTCTAAACGGCTGGAGCGATTTCAATGAAACTCGGTAAGATCATAGCACCATTCTGGCCGACCCCGACCGTGCACTTCAAAGTTAATTGTCTCTCACCAATCCAACATGGCGGCTGTGCGAAATATTTCACCAGCATTCAGTATTTCCGAAACTATCACCGATATCACCCTGAAATTGTGTACGGTGATAAAGAGCACTACTAGAAGTTCACCTATGAGAGTTTCAAAACTACAAAACCAACATGGCGGCCAAGCGAAGTTGAGACTTTTAAATAGACTTTTCTCGCGATCCAAACGTAATGAACCTTGGTACAGCAAATGTTTATACACATTGTAATGCACTGCCATCTAATTTAGATCAATTGTTTACATAACCTCAAAATGGCTGTGCGAAATATTTCATCGGCATTCTATATCTCCGAAACTGTTACAGATATCACCCTGAAATTTTGTACGGTGATAAAGGGCACTGGTAAAAGTTTATATATGTAACTTTCATAAACCTCTAAAGTACAAAACGAACATGGCGGCCAAGCGAAGTTGAAATATTTGAATAGACTTTTCCTGTGATTTAACTCTCTGAGCGCAGTGAAATGTGGTACAGTAATTTATTATACATATTGTAATGCACTGGCATCTAATTTAGTTCAATTGTTTACATAACCCGAAGATGGCGGCTGTGCAAAATTTTAAAATTAAGTTTTTATTTCTTGTGTCGTAATCATGCGATCGAAATGAAAGTTTGAATAATGAACATACAATAATTTTCCTTTAATGGTACATAACTCTATGGCCTATACATGTAACAATTCAAAATGGCGAGCATCTGAAATATTTAGACGGTTCTCAATATCTACGAATCTTTTACAGAAATTAAACTGAATGTTTTATGTTCATAGAGGCTATGAACATAAGTTCACCTATAGGACTTTCAGTAACCTGGTGAGCACAAATCCAACATGGCGGAGACGCGAAGTATACATATTTATATGGACGTTTCTCGCGATTTAACCATCCGAGTGCAGTGAAACTTTGCACGTTAGATGTTTATGCAATAATATTAATCCACTGGCATCTTATTTGTTTCAATTGTTTTCATAACCACAAGATGGCAGCAGTGCGAAATTTTAAAACCTCGCTTTTACTTTTTGTGCGATTGAAGTTTGAATATCACACGTACACAATAATCTTCATGTAATAGTAGTCTACATAAATAAAAATCCAACTTGCGAACCATCTGAAATATTTAGATGGTTCTCAATATCTACGAGTCTATCACAACCTTCAAACCGAAATTTTGTATGTTGATAGAGGCAATTAACATGAGTAGGATATATGAAAATAGGCTGTAGAGTTCTCCACAGAACTACTTAATTTTCTTGTGAATTCCTTTTTTATTGACAACAATCTCTCATGGACAAATTGTGTTGGTATATGTACTGATGGGGCGTCGGCATTTACTGGAACTAAAAAGGGTTTCAGAGCAAGAGTGAGTGCTGTTACTAATTCTGTAAAATTCACACATTGCATGATACACAGGGAGGCATAGGCTTCAAAGTACTACAACCGGAAGTCAATAAAGTGCTGAACGATGTAATTAGTGTTGTAAATTTTGTGAAAGCAAGAGCTTTAAACAGTCGGCTATTTTCCATTCTTTGCGAGGAGATGGGATCTACACATGATTCGCTTCTATTGCACACGGAGGTACGTTGGTTGTCTCGTGGTCGAGTCCTTCGTCGCATTGTGGAGTTGAAGAATGAACTTCGTATTTTCCTATTGGACACTCGCAAGCCTGTTTCTGGATGAGAAATGGCTCCTAATATTATGCTACTTGGCTGACGTATTTGAAAAACTGAATGAACTTAACGTGTCACTTCAAGGACGAAATAGTAATATTTTCATTCTAAGAGACAAAGTGCTTGCTTTTAAGAGAAAACTTGAACATTGGAAAGCCCAGATGGACAAAGGTAACTGTGAGATGTTTCATTGTCTGAATTAATTCCTGGAAGAATATGAGTTAGATATGTGTCAAATTAGTGGAATTGTCGTAGAACACCTCCTAAACCTTCGTCAAATATTCGAGGGTAGATTTCCACAACCTTCAACTGAGAATGACTGGATTCGCAGTCCGTTTGAAACGAACGTAACAGCCCACCTGTCAACGGCAGAACAGGAGGAACTAATAGAACTCTCAAGTGACAGAATACTTGGAAATGAATTTAAGTCGAAGTCTCTTGAAAATTTTTGGGTGCAGTTTGGGAATGAATATCCCATTTTATCAAGAAAAGCAGTGAACCTGTTATTACCCTTTGCTTCAACTTACTTGTGTGAGTCAACATTTTCCGCAATGGCATCGGTCAAGACGAAGCATTTGTCTCGGCTGCAGCTGGAAGGGGATCTGCGGGTTGCTGTTTCAAACATCCAACCAAGATTAGATTTACTTTCATCTCAAATTCAAGCTCACACATCACACTAACTCCGTAAGTGTCTGAGAATTACCGAATTCTGATCCATGTACACTTTTATTCTCCTGTTTTACTTTTTCATAGGTGAAGAGTTTTAACATAACATTTTTCAAATTCACAGTGAAATGTTGAAAATTGTATATATTATTTCTATTGTCATTTATAAGTCACGAGCTTTCAAATATGAAAAGCATTACTGAACACAGGGGTCACAGCTAAAGAGCTAATTAGTGAAACAAACAAAATTCGCTCAATTCCAATAACTGCACGTGCAGCAGTTGTTAGCCTACTTTCGATTTTTGCAAAAAAAATGAAAGTAGACATGAGATCAACACAGGGAATTGTGTGTCTGTCTGTGTGTGAGTCTGTGTGTGTACTCTGAATGTCTGTCCTCCCCTATCAATTTGAACACGGTGAAACCGAATTGAACGAAATTCGGTACAGGTAGCACTAGCAAAGGACACCTCAGTGTCATGTTTTATATCGCCGCCATCTTGACGGAACGTAATGGCGGCCACCCAAATATTAAAAGCTTAAATCAAATTACGACCAACCTAATCATCTGATCTATACCAATTTTTGCAACATTATAGGCTACCTTTATGTATGAGGAATCTTTTGACCAAACTACAAGGTCATCAGTCAAATAATTTGAAGATGGCGGCCATGTTTGTGTGCAAATCGATTCCCCCTATCTATTCAAACACGGTGAAACCGAATTGAACGAAATATGGTACAGAGGTAGCACTAGCAAAGAGCACCTCAGTGGCATGTTTTATATCGCCGCCATCTTGACGAAAACATAATGGTGGCCACCCAAATGTTAAAAGCTTAAATCAAATTATGACCAACCTAATCATCTGATCTCTACTAAATTTTTGCAACATTATACCTTTATATACGAAGAATCTTTTGACCGAACTACAAGGTCATCAGCCCAATAATTTGCGGATAGGGGCCATGTATGTATGCAAATTGATTCATCATATCATTCTTATTATTTATTTTTTTGCGTATGGCTTTTAGTGCCGGGAGTGTCCGAGGACATGTTCGGCTCGCCAGTTTTGTAGCTGCTTCGAGACGGACACCCAATGGGTGAGCTACAAGTACTGTTGGGGAGGGAAGTTGGAATGTAAGGGCGAGGAGTTGGAAGGTAGCGGCTGTGGCCTATAGTTAGGGACCAACCCCGGCATTTGCCTGGAAGGAAGATGGGAAACCACAGAAGACCATCTTCAAGGTTGCCGGCGGGGGGATTCGAACCTCCTCGCCTCCTGGATGTGAGCGACTGCCAGCAGTCATGCCGTAACGACCAGGGCTAACTCACCCGGTATCATATCAATTCAAACACGGTGAAATCGAATTGAATGAAATTTTGTACCGAGGTAGCACTAGCAAAGGGCACCTCATATTCATGTTTAATATCCGTATAACACGTTGTATTTCAACTTGCTACTTCAACCAACAATCAATTATACTCCTTGAAAAGGACAAAGAGTTATAACAATACCCATGCATTTAGGAGAAAGTAGGCTATATGTTCTTTACTGAACATCTTGTTTTTATTTTTATAAGCAAAAGTAATACATATGCATGACATTTTTTATACAAAACGTTGTTGTACTTTGATGTGCTCTAAGAATAATGAAATATTATTAATGTAACTGGTAGTTGAAATCCTAATTAGGTATTAGCATACACAGTAGATCTCGTGTGATCTTTTTTTGGTTTTGTGGGAAGTAGCCTATGAGAAGTGCTAAGAAAGGAAATGAGAATAGGGAGTGTCGAAATTTTTGGTCCATGCGAGGACCTTGCAAAGTCCCTTCTGAGCCCATGTTATACTGCCAAAGGAGCAAAGCAAGCTGCTCTGATTTTAATGTCGGCAATGAAGGTTCTTCGAACTACAGAGGAGTTTGATCGGATCTACAAGGAAAGCTACATTTATGCTACGGAGATAGTGGAACGTGACTGCTCTTCTTTACCAAACCCAAACCAACAAGTTTCTGAAAACCACGCCACATCCGAACCCGACGATGAGATGGAAGAAACCGAGGAAAAGAAAAAAAAATCAGTCAATCTGAAAGACTAGACGTTATATCATTTCAAATGACGTATGCTACACATGTTAGAAAGGCACAGGAGGGCTCCTCGCTTCGCTCGAAACCCCAGGACTCTTTCAACAGACTCCATTACCCATTAACTTAGGCTTCCCGCGCGGGCACCTCTTTAAGGGTCACCCTGTATTTGAGTCTGACATCTTTTACGACTCTTTAAGAGTCACCCTGTAATTTGCCCTGACATCCTGCACACCTCTTTAGGAGGCACCCTGTATTCTTATCTGGCATCTTGTATATCTCTTTAGAAGTCACCCTGTATTCTTGTGTGACATCTTGTACACCTCTTTAGGAGTCACCCTGTATTCTTGTCTGACACCTTGTGCACCTCTTTAGGAGTCACCCTGTATTCTTCTCTGCCATCTTGTACGCCTTTTTAAGAGACACCTTGTATTCTTATCTGGCATCTTGTATATCTCTTTAGGAGTCACCCTGTATTCTTGTGTGACATCTTGTACACCTCTTTAGGAGTCACCCTGTAATCTTGTCTGGCATCTTGTGCACCTCTTTAGGGGTCACCCTGTATTCTTCTCTGCCATCTTGTACACCTCTATAAGAGTCACATTGTATTCTTAATTGGCATCTTGTATATCTCCTTAGGAGTCACCCTGTATTCTTATCTGGCATCTTGTACTGTATTTTGCTCTGACATCCTGCACACCTCTTTAGGAGGCACCCTGTATTCTTGTCTGACATCTTGTGCACCTCTTTAGGAGTCACCCTGTATTCTTCTCTGCCATTTTGTACACCTCTTTAAGAGTCACCTTGTATTCTTATCTGGCATCTTGTATATCTCTTTAGGAGTCACCCTGCATTGTTATCTGGCATCTTGTACTGTATTTTGCTCTGACATCCTGCACACCTCTTTAGGAGGCACCCTGTATTCTTGTCTGACATCTTGTGCACCTCTTTAGGAGTCACCCTGTATTCTTCTCTGCCATTTTGTACACCTCTTTAAGAGTCACCTTGTATTCTTATCTGGCATCTTGTATATCTCTTTAGGAGTCACCCTGTATTCTTGTCTGACACCTTGTGCACCTCTTTAGGAGGCACCCTGTATTCTTGTCTGACATCTTGTGCACCTCTTTAGGAGTCACCCTGTATTCTTCTCTGCCATTTTGTACACCTCTTTAAGAGTCACCTTGTATTCTTATCTGGCATCTTGTATATCTCTTTAGGAGTCACCCTGTATTCTTGTCTGACACCTTGTGCACCTCTTTAGGAGTCACCCTGTATTCTTCTCTGCCATCTTGTACGCCTTTTTAAGAGACACCTTGTATTCTTATCTGGCATCTTGTATATCTCTTTAGGAGTCACCCTGTATTCTTGTGTGACATCTTGTACACCTCTTTAGGAGTCACCCTGTAATCTTGTCTGACATCTTGTGCACCTCTTTAGGGGTCACCCTGTATTCTTCTCTGCCATCTTGTACACCTCTATAAGAGTCACCTTGCATTCTTAATTGGCATCTTGTATATCTCCTTAGGAGTCACCCTGTATTCTTATCTGGCATCTTGTACTGTATTTTGCTCTGACATCCTGCACACCTCTTTAGGAGGCACCCTGTATTCTTGTCTGACATCTTGTGCACCTCTTTAGGAGTCACCCTGTATTCTTCTCTGCCATCTTGTACACCTCTTTAAGAGTCACCTTGTATTCTTATCTGGCATCTTGTATATCTCTTTAGGAGTCACCCTGCATTGTTATCTGGCATCTTGTACTGTATTTTGCTCTGACATCCTGCACACCTCTTTAGGAGGCACCCTGTATTCTTGTCTGACATCTTGTGCACCTCTTTAGGAGTCACCCTGTTCTCTGCCATTTTGTACACCTCTTTAAGAGTCACCTTGTATTCTTATCTGGCATCTTGTATATCTCTTTAGGAGTCACCCTGCATTGTTATCTGGCATCTTGTACTGTATTTTGCTCTGACATCCTGCACACCTCTTTAGGAGGCACCCTGTATTCTTGTCTGACATCTTGTGCACCTCTTTAGGAGTCACCCTGTTCTCTGCCATTTTGTACACCTCTTTAAGAGTCACCTTGTATTCTTATCTGGCATCTTGTATATCTCTTTAGGAGTCACCCTGTATTCTTATCTGGCATCTTGTACTGTATTTTGCTCTGACATCCTGCACACCTCTTTAGGAGTCACCCTGTATTCTTGTCTGACACCTTGTGCACCTCTTTAGGAGTCACCCTGTATTCTTCTCTGCCATCTTGTACGCCTTTTTAAGAGACACCTTGTATTCTTATCTGGCATCTTGTATATCTCTTTAGGAGTCACCCTGTATTCTTGTGTGACATCTTGTACACCTCTTTAGGAGTCACCCTGTAATCTTGTCTGACATCTTGTGCACCTCTTTAGGGGTCACCCTGTATTCTTCTCTGCCATCTTGTACACCTCTATAAGAGTCACCTTGTATTCTTAATTGGCATCTTGTATATCTCTTTAGGAGTCACCCTGCATTGTTATCTGGCATCTTGTACTGTATTTTGCTCTGACATCCTGCACACCTCTTTAGGAGGCACCCTGTATTCTTATATGGCATCTTGTATATCTCTTTAGAAGTCGCCCTGTATTATTGTGTTCGCTTCGCTGAAAGCCCCAGGTTGCTGGACGCCCCAGGACTCTTTCAACATACTCAAATAACCATTAGCTTCTGCTTCCCGCGTGGCTGCATGACGTCACTTCCGTCTCCGTCTCCGTAACGCATAACGTTGGACCCAAGCATAACGACGAAGTCGACAAGATCATTTGAAATGATAAAAAAGAAGCAGAGCAAGAAGCCCAAACCTGAATAAAAACTTCCCCAAAAACGGCAGAAGAAAAATCCGAAGCGGTTAGAACAAACGAGCAATCCAGCTCCTCGAGGAAAGCTCACAGATCAAGTGGGGCTTAGAAAAGATTACTTCTCTATTCTGGACCTCCTTTTGAATGAAGTAGAAGAAAGATTTAACCAGAAAGGTTTTGACACTTTAGCGAGTATTGAAAATATTCTGATTCAGGCATACCAGGGCATTGTCCCATCTGAGCAGGTTCTGGGTCCAGGATGATTTTGATCTCGATCAGCTAAAATTGTTGAAAAGTCTGCCAGGGAAACCACCGAAGTGCATTGCAGATGTAAAGCAGATGAATGAGTTGGCTGCATCCACTAAAGATCTTTTCAACGAAGTAGTTTTGCTTGTTCTGGTACTCATGACCGTTCCAGCATCTGCTGCTTCTTGAGAAAGATCTTTCAGTGCACTTCGGAGCTTTAAAAAATATTTGCGCAGTACCATGACCCAACAGCGCCTGACTCACGCTTTGCTTCTTCATGTGCATAAGGACTATACAAGAGCCATAGATCTGCAGGGTATCTTGAGCGAGTTTAGTTCGCGTAAGATTGAACGAGGGCAAGTGTTTGGGAAGGTTTAGCGTTAGCTAGCCACAAAGCAAACTTATGTAAATATTATCTTTTCTTTTTGTGCTGTGTGTTTTAAGTTGCATTTTATGACGTTGTTGTTGCTGATCGTTACGTTACAAAGTCGCTTGTTCAGACCACTGTTCATTTTTGCTTTTATTCAATGGAGGTCTGTTAGTCTTGAGTCAACTTAACTGAGTTGTAGGCTATAATGTGTGGTGTAAAAGTGTTTGTACTTTTTTTTACTATTGACCGAATAGCCAATACGTCATACGTCTTGAGTTCTATTTAACAAATAAACTGATTTTTTCTTTTTTTATTGCATCTTTTAGTGAATTAGTTCATACCCAAAATATTTACGAAATGAAAATAGTTCTTTCGTAATAATTTTTCAAACCATTTGTCGTTACCAACTTCGATTTAAAAAAAACAGACTGGCTTTTAGCTCGCGTATTATCAACTTTTCTCCTCTCGTGGATTACAAATGCGAAGTCGCATAAAGGAAATGAAGATTGCCTCTGAAGTTAGGCAACCCGCTAAGGCCGAGTAAACCTTTCACACACACACACACACACACACACACATCCGCTCCGATGCCACTGACCCTAGCTGTCAAAAAAGTGCAAACTTACAGTAGACAAACTATAACAACGGTTACATAATTATTTTCCTGAGTTGGAATCTGTCAGTTCGGCGGAGAACCGTTGAACTAAAGGCAGCGTTGCCACGTATGCTACTAACCACCACGTGGGTACTTTCACCCTCCCGTTCTTTTCATCATGCTCATAATATTATTAGCACCGTTATTACATTTATTACATATTTACTCATATGGTTTTCATAAATCTTAAACAAAGCAATGCTTAAAACAGTTCGGTGCACACTGTAAAATAAAATAATAGCCCGTCAAATTGAGGAGAGGCCCAAAATATTGTAATGAATAGCAATAGCAATATTACGAATAGCCTACTATCATAAAGCAAAAATGTTCAAAGCGAAACAACACGTGATTGCTTCCGTGTTATTTAGCAATTCATATCCCCTGTAGAATAAGTTTCAAGGCACAAGAAACACATAAATGTATTACAAAATATACGTTCACCCTTTAGGAGACAGAAGCTAATCACTGGGAAGAGGCTCTATCCCATCTATATCATCATCATAATCCCGGTCCTCTCCGTCACTGGATCCCGCACTGGTGGATGAGGAACAGGAATCGCTGAGGTACACCTCGACCAGTTCTTGACGATTCCTGAACTGGATGTATCCTCGGTCTTCCTCTACGAGAATTCATCCTTAAAAACGTCAAACAAAAAGAAAGCTAACCTTAATCTAATTCACACGAACCTACGCTTAAACTTACACTAACACTATAAAAATAAATAACGGACACTAATGAATTATAAATATAAGTATAAAGTACAAAAAAGTATAAATCCTACACGAAAAAGTAATTAACTCAAAACAATTATACCGCAGCAAGGTCAATGTGCACTCTGGAGGCAACCAAACAAGCAACTGGTCAAGCGACTAGCACGTGGCCAAATGGCGTCATTCAAATTGGTAGCGCTGTATGGTTTCCATGGCAACAAGCTTTGCGTGCGATCTAGTCGTTAACTGTTTTTGCCCAGTGGCGCCGAACTGTCCGATTCCAACTCTGGATAATACACTAATGAATCATAAATATAAGTATAACGTATAAATCCTACACGAATAAGTAATTAACTAATTAATTCAAAACAATTATAACGCAGCAAGATCAGTGTGCACTCTGGAGGCAATCAAACAAGCGACAAGCACGTGGCCAAATGGCGTCATTCTGTATATTTGCAGCGCTGTATGGTTTCCATGGCAACAAACCTTGCGTGCGATCTACAGTAGTCGTCTACTTTTTTGCCCAGTGGCGCCGAACTGTCAGATTCCAACTCTGGATAATAAAACTGTAAGCTCGTAAGTTAACTGTAAGTGGGCTGGATGTCACCTATTGCTGCAAGTAACAGGCAGTTCGCAGGTAGACAGTTCAAACATTGCAAACAGTTATTAGCCTATTATTGTGAGAGAGTTTTATTTAGACATGATCTCGCTAACCTTAATCACGTAGGTTGCTTCGTATTTCATCGTTTGCGATTCATATTTGATGTTTAAAGAGACTGAATGTTTTAAGATAAATATAAGACATCTTTTTTTTTTTTTACATAAACTACTGTCGATTGTACGCTTCCAATGTCCTGGCCTACTGATTGAGGTTAAAGGGTACGAGTGCCTGTTACATCCGCACGCCGGCCTCTCACCGACGGGTCCGTGGTTCAAATCCCGGTCACTCCATGTGACATCTGTGCTGTACTCCGGTTTTCCCTGTCAAAATTTAATTCCAGCAACACTCCCCACTATCATTTCATTTCATCTGTCATTCATTTAATCATTGCCCCAGGCGTGCGTCAGGCCTCGGCAGCCGGCACAGTTCATATCCTCGCCGCTAGATGGGGGCTTCATTCATTCCATTCCATTTCTGACCCGGTCGGAGACTGGAAGCAGGCTGTGGATTTTTATGCTTGCCACGTTGGGTGAGTAGTCATCGTGTCGGTCTACTAACCCCAAGCTTGCAGGTTTGCTCCTGGCCGTGGTAAGTGATTTTTAAAAGACGGCAAAAATTACAAAAACATGTCATACGATGTTGGCATGTCAAAGAACCCATTTGAATTCAGTAGGCCGTGTTCATAATGCCAAAATTAATCTTGGGAGTTTCCATCAACACAAAGTTCCTCATTTCTCTACTAGAAAGCACTAGGCCTATAGTGTTCTAAGAGCTTAGATATCTAACCTCCTCGACTTTCATAGTGCTTCAAGGAACAACGAAATTCGACATGCAAGCTACCCTTTGGGTGTCAAATAACAAATCTTGCACCCGGCACCCGAGGTCATACAATATTTTTATTATTAATATTATTTATTTTTTTTCCCTTGCTTTGGCCATTGGCTGTAATAAATATATTATATTATTATAGTCAATATGGTGTGTTAAATGATGATCACATATTAAAGTTCACAATAATACATAATGCTGTCTTCGTTTGTTTACAGCAACATCTTTCTTTGAATATCTCCTCTTGAACCTCTCTTCAGTACAGTCAACCATGGATAAGCACGAAGTTGTGCCCGATGTAATTGATAAAGCTCCAGGAGCTGTTGCTGAGGTATGGAATGAGTGGGAACTCGTGTAGTATACGTTGCCCGCCGCCATTGAAATCCGAAAAATATTCTATAGAAATGTCCAATGTTACTAATATACACGAGTAGAATATTTTATCGCTAGAAGGTGTTACTGAATTTTTTCAGAGTGCCAACATTATTGTTTCCAGGCCAATATTTTCATCCAGACCAATGGTTTTCGCCTAGACCCCTGGTTTTTGTCACGCACAGTGGGGGTAGTCACGCATCAATAATCTTTATCCAGGCCAATGGTTTTGCCTAGTAGTACAATCAGTAAGTTGGCAGCAAACATGGCGGCATGCTTTTTGATAAGTTTATTACTTGAAGCTAATGTTGACAATTTCCTTATTTTGGAAGTGTTTACGAGGTGTATGTTAATGGCAAATGGCTTTAATAATGTGGCAGGGTAATTACAAACCATTTTCAGAGCGCTACTAAGTAAAATAATGCACTTTCGAAACGGGCAACGGATACTACACAAGAGCCAATGAGTGTTTTGAAATGCTAATTGTGTCATTTTCAGTAAAAATAAATACAAATTAAAAAAAAAAAAAACACTGTAATTCCATTGATGTTTACTTGCCAGGTTGTTTATGGGAAAGGTTTGAAGGTTGACCTGGGCAATGAACTGACTCCAACTCAAGTGAAGGACCCACCCTTTGTTAAGTGGCCAGCTAAGGATGGTACATTTTACACCCTCTGCATGACAGGTAGGTTACAGGTACAGAATTAGAAACTATACCAATGATCTAAAACAATTATGAAATATGTTAAAAGAACGGTAGAACTTGACATTATCGACTCCTTGGGAAAAAATGATTAAATTACTGAAATTAGCCAAAATAGACTCTAGTACCTGTGAAAATGGTCAGGGAAAAAAATCTGGAGTTGATATAGTAATAGATGTTCACTCCTCCACTGTCCATAACCCATCCGTCGTCCCGTTTTGATCACCACTTAATAATAGATGAAATTCCAGCTAAGTCCGCCATTATACGCCTGATTTAGTAACAAGCAGTAGCGGCTCCTCAGGGTGGGCACAGCCTATCTGGACATTTAAAAAAACATAAATTATTAATATTCTCTTATAAATATTTTGCGGAACATTTTACATTATGGTGTTTCAAACGGTATTTTGCCTCCAAGCCGTTCAAATTGTCCAGTCTCAAGTAAGTCGCTTATTAGTGAATGCTCTCCTCCTTCTAAATTGAGCGCCATCCACTGAACACGACTCAAATGACGCACACGCAACAAGACCTTCTCGCAGGACAAGTTGGTTCAGAGCTTGCCTTCCACTTCATTCAGAGTGCTTGGCCCTTGTAAATGAACATTAACGCAGGCGTCATAGTTCGCTACCATACTCTACACATGCGCACAATGCTTGGTTAGGCCAGTTGTGTTGGAGCCTTGCTTGCCGGTCGGTTACAATCATTGCCGATGAGCCTTCAAACGGATCCCCCGTCCCCCGTGCTATTCTTCTTCCTCTTCTGCTTTTACGGCCTCATTGGACCACTTCAGTCAATCATTTCTTGGTCCTCTTCTTCAGTAAGTTTTCTTTCCGGGTTGCTATTACTATATAGTCAATGTCAATAATCAAGTTATTAATTGTGGAGATTACCAGAACCGGAACCAAACTTGAACGTGGTAGATTATTGAACATATATCTTTTACATACCTTTCTGGGAGTCATTAGGATTTGAAAATACTGTCAAATATCACTGATATTGCTTAAATGAAGGTTTTTATTTGTAGCTTCTTCAACGACGGCAGATGTTTGTGGCAGAGACATTGACGTCATATTGCGTTGCCAACATGCCCGATACAAAATACACCATACGACACACGTAACTTTGATTAAGTGAAGAGAGAAATAATTGGCAAAACCATTGGCCTGGATAAAGATTATTGAATCTGGAATAATTACCTCCATTTTATTGGTCCGTATTGACGTTATCAAATGTTAAATATGTGTTACACAAATGTCCATCAAATCAATACTTTAATTTTTAAAACTTTTGTTACAGGTGTTCTTCAGCCAATGTTATTGCACTAACCTACATTGAAGAAAACATTGAATCGGCCTTGTATGTTACTAATGAAGTGCCAATTTAAAGTCAATCGCTGCAAGTTACACATCATTCTTTGTACAATAAAATTTTCCTAAAACATAGTAATAAAACACAAATTCTTCATAATTGCTATATGGTGTACATGCGAAATATATCTTCTGCTGTCAAATCTATTTGACTAGTATTCTTTTTCGAAGTGAAATGCCATGTCCTGTGGTTCGGATTCCACGTAAAAAAGAGGTCCCATGGCTCATGATCGCGAGATTAACAGTCACGTTAAACCACAAGCTTCGAGCTTGACTAGTATTCTGTTGCCGTATTGTACATGGCTTAACTGGATCAATAACGGAGGTATTGGTCTCCGTGTCCTATTGGTTATTGATGCTTGACTACCCCCACTGTGCATGACAAAAACTAGGGTTGTTTATATTGGCTAACGCGGCTCGCAGGGCCGTGCTACCTAACAATTATTGGTCTAGGCGAAGACCATTGGTCTGAATGAAAATGTTGGTTAACAGGTGCAGGACGGGTCTTGATGCAACTCACAATTATGTTACCGGTCGATTTTAAGTACTTAACTTGCAATTCATTGTGACATTTCGTGCACGGTAGTCAGGGGCAGATCTAGGGGAGGGCGAGGAGGGCGACCGCCCAGGGCCCCGCGGTCCAGGGGGCCCCGCGCCATGTATTGTTTTAAATTTAATTGATTAATTAATTATACTTTTCAAACTTTTCAAACTAATTTATAATTCATATTCTTTTTTCAGTGCAACTATGACCGTGACCGTTTAGCAAGTTTAGATTTCAGTGAAATGATTGAAGACTTCAACAGGGAAAAAAGTCGCAAAGTAATATTTTAATATTTCATAGTTTACATAATCTTCTTCAAGGGGACTTAAAGGTTTCTTTCATATTATTAAAAAAAAGTAGTGTAGTGTATTCAAAATATTGAAGCTATTCTTTATTTTATTATTAGCCTATTACAAAACTATTTTCCATTTGATTTTTTTAAATTTTTCTATGGTTGTGGGCCCCACCTTATCATATCGCCCAGGGCCCCGCAAGGCCTATATCCACCACTGACGGTAGTTTTTTCGCTACCGTATAAAATTGTGTTCTTGTAATAGTTTCAACAACTTGTCACTACCATCATGATAATCTTGGTTGAAATTTGAGATTGTCATGTGGCAACTCGCATTAACTTGATAGCGCTCATTTGTTTTACGATACCGGATGTGATATAGTCAGTGGCGTACCGACGGGGGGGTTTCAGGGTTGAAACCCCCCCTAGAGATATTCCTTTACTTGAATCTATATATTGTCTCATCTATCACTTGTTTTACGGCATCGCTCGTTAGGCGTCTTAACTCCCGTATATACTTTAGGTGTGGTCACGTTCCTCACTTAATAAATGCCCTGCACTCTACTCTACCCATGGATCAGTTTTGCTGTTGAAGTGTGCGATCGGTAACTCATTTCACGTTGCTTCGGGTTGCTTTAATTGTGTGTGCCCGTTTCCTTAAAAATAATTCGGTAAAAGAGGAGTTTCTGCAATTTATTCCAATTAATGATACAGATAAAATAATCAAGATAGGCAGATTTTGTGGGCCAATAGCAATTGCAGTAGAAACACGGAGAGCAAAACATTATTTTTTTCTTACATCATTTGAATATTTTAAGCAACCACGTAACTATGGTCATGATGATACCACTGCATCGTTTCAGTCTCAATATTTAGTTACGGTTGTCCATATTCTTTAGAATTTCTTTTCATTTTTTTATTGTGTCGAAAAAATTAGACCTAAAATAGTTTTCGTGCAAAGAGAACGGTTATTTAATAGTTGTTTTTTATGAATATTAATCAAAGTATCATTTTAATTATGATGATGACTGTCGTTTTAAGGGGCGGGACAGCAAGGTCATCTGTCCCTGTAATACCGGTAATGTACACAATTACCCTATTATAGTAATGAACCCCCCCCCCAGAAGGAAATCCTGCGTACGCCACTGGATATAGTACCGAATGAGTTGGGTTGGCAATACTGTACATGTTGCTAGGAATGGCGGAGTTAACTGCAATTTCATCTATAGAAGTCGTGATCCTTTTTGGGATGGCTGGGTGGGTTACAGTCAGCGGAGGAGTAAACATCTATTACCATATCATCTCCAGAGTTTTTCCCTACCATAACTACAGGTATTTTGGCTAATTTCAGTACTTTAAGATTCTTTTACTTCGGTTCAGGTGAGTTCCACTGTTACCTACCATGGGACAGAATAGACTTACAGCATCAGCCAGTTTCAATCGAACGACAGCTTCTAGATGAACTTGAAAAACATTGATTTAATTTATAAATAAAGGTATGTCAAAATTAATTAATATAATCCATATCAAAGGTTGGCAACCTCTTGCATTTCGTGCATATTGTATAGCCTATTTATTAAGGTTCAAATTTATACTTCATAAAGGAAGTTATTCACGTGTTGTTTTCATCTGCATCAAATGCAGACGGTTGCCGATCACTGATCTACAGTCTGTCTTTATGCTTCATGTTCGGACATTAGCAATCTATATATAATACGCTAAGGTGTATGTTTCACAAATCTCAAGCTCCTAAACCAGAGGGAGTTAGAAGGTGCGGTTTGTACCGAATTCTTCCAAATTGTCTCAATAGTTTGCATTTCTTGAAAAGTCAACGTAAATACATTTATTTGTTTATGAAGTGCTTTCTGCCCCTGCCAGAACTGTGTCGAGTACAACAGCATAGCACTAGAGCCGGGCAGGTAGTCTGTACACATGGGGCGCACACAACCAGTGGCGGATCCAGAGGGGGGGGGGGGGGGGCACCAGGGGCAAGTGCCCTCCCCGAAAAAACAGTTGTTTGCTACATTGATATTGCCGATAAAAATGATTGTTTCTCCAAACTGCACTGCAAGTAAAATCTTTGCTCTATTGCCTGCATTCATGTAGCCTATGTGTTCAATGTTTGTTATCATATAGTATGTAATGGCAACACTGTTAATATAATCCCTACATCGACAGTGTTGCAAGTGCAGAGAGATCTTTTAGCAACCTGCAACTTGTCAAATCATGGCTACGAACGCGAATGACAGAGGAAAGGTTGAATGGCTTGTCTGTTATTTGTTCAATGTGATATAAAAGTTGACGTTGAAAAGGTTCGAGAACGTTTCTCTAAAGGGGGTAAACGAATGATCGCCCTGGATTTTATTTTGTAATAGGCATGTATTTTGCCTAGGATAGTCACCGAATAGAATCCCAATCAGTATTCAATACAATTGCTTTTTAAAATTTATATTTATGTGACTAGTAGTGACTCAGTGACTGACAATGTTGGTACTATGTACATATTTTGTAACATTTGTGTAGTAGACTTGTAGGCCTATATTGTCTTCAGATAGTCACTATGGTTGCAAATGTTTTTAATACATATTGGACTGTGTAATGTGCATTACAATGTGGAAATGTAGGCTACATATTTTGTACAATTAAAAGTTTTTTTACATAATGACAATGACTTGAAATTCAAACCAAAAAACCATTTTAATATAATGAATTTCTTGTAGAATTATAAAATCTGGTGGTTGGACGTAGTGTGTGTAGATTAAATACAAATTTAGTAATTGTATTACATATTTTCTGGAAAGAAGTGGAAGATGCAGTGAACAAGATGAAAGGAGGGCAGGCACCGGGTGTGGATGAGTTGAGTGTGGAGATGGTGAGAGCAGCAGGAGAGGTGGGGATACACTGTACCGAGCGATGAGGACAGCATGGAAGGAAAGGAAGACCCCAGAGGACTGGAAAAAAGGAATAATTGTCCCGATCTTCAAGAAAGGTAGTAGAACAGATTGCAGAAACTATCGGGGAATAACACTGATGAGTCATTGTGCAAAGATCATCGAGAAAGTTTTGGAAAAGAGAATTAGGACAAGGATAGAAGGAGGGATGAGGGAAGAACAACATGGCTTCAGAGCAGGAAGGTCCACAGTGGATTTGATTTTTGCTGTAAGGCAGTTACAAGAACAGCACATAGAGTATGGAACGGATCTACTGATGGCCTTCCTGGACATTGAGAAAGCATATGACAGTGTATGCAGAAACAAAGTATGGAAGTCCCTGGAGGATAGAGGAGTAGAGAAATGGACTATAAAGAGGATAAAGGAGATGTACAAGGGAAGCATGAGCTGTGTGAAAGTGGGAGGAGAGAGTTCAGACTGGTTGGAACAGAGAAACGGCCTGAAACAAGGAAGTGCACTGTCACCGTTACTTTTCATTGTGGTGATGGATGACATAATGTCCCGACTGGCACAAGTAATTGGGGAAGGAAAGTTGAAAGCAATGGTGTTTGCAGATGATTTGATGATTTGGGGAAACAAGGAGGACGAGGTACAGGAACAGTTGGACGTGTGGGAAGGAATAATACAAGGATATGGGATGAAATTTAGCATAAATAAGAGTGAGATGGTGATCACAACAAAGAAGAAGGAAAGAACCACAACGGGAATAACAATTGGTGGGGAACAGCTGAAGAAAGTGGAGAGTTTCAAATATCTGGGAAGCCTGATACAAGATAATGGAAGAAACGATAGAGAAATAAATGAGCGGGGGAGACATGCACAAGCATTCCGGAGGAGTGTGAGAAGCATGTTATGGAGCAAGGATGTCCCTCAGAACAGCAAAAAGATCATATATCGGACGTACTATGTCCCTATCCTGACGTATGCCTCGGAGACCTGGGTTATGAAAGGAAGGGAGAAGAGCAAAATACAGGCCAGTGAGATGAGGTTCTTGAGAAGCAGTATTGGAGCTACAAAGATGGACAGAATAAGAAATGAGAGGACCAGAGAATTAATGAAGGAGGAACCATTACAGGATGGTATAGAGAAATCTAGACTTAGATGGTATGGACATGTAAAACGAATGGAGGAGAAGAGGATACCAAGGAGAGTACACGAGACGAAGTGGGAAGGAAAGAGACCGAGAGACAGGTGGCTGAAGGGGGTGGAAGAAATCGTGAAGAAGAGAGGAGAAGACTGGACAAGGGTGGAGGCTGAGAGATGGTGGGAAGACAGAAGACGTTGGAGAGGCTTGTGTTCCAAACAGACCCGGCCAGTGGCTGGAAACTGTGCAAGATGATGATGATGATGATGATTACATATTTTCTGTAGCTACTCTGAAATCCTAGAGTGCCGCCTCCGAGGTGAACCTCTGGCAGCAGTGATATCATAAATATTGACAATTTGTTCATAGAAGCCCGCATAACAGTAAAGCCAGGCGGGTGTTCTCGCTAGTCCATTAGTTTAATTAAATGCTTCAAATGGTTTTCTGATGATTCTATTTATATTATTTTATTATAAGTCAAGTTAAATACCAGTTTTGATTCCGTTGAGGGAACGTCCATGATCAGCGGTGCGCACGTAAGAATGATTGGGATATAACATATTAGCATTATTGTTAGCACATACTAGTACATTCATCACAATCTTCTTCTTCTTTTGCTTTAGCATTTGTCCCACCTTGTGGCAGGGTCCGCTATGTGGGATCGTAGTCTCCATTTCCCTCGGTCATGGGCCATGTCTGGATGAAGATTGACAGACTTTAGATCATTGTGCAGTGTATCGGCCCACCGTTGCCTTGGTCGCCCTCTGGGCCTCTTTCCAGCCACATCCAGTGTGTAAGCTGCTTTAGTCATTGTGTCGCCCTCTGCGCGCAGCACGTGTCCAAACCATCTCAGACGGTCTTCCTGCATTTTTTTCCCGATTGGGGCAACACCAAACCGATTTCTGATGGCATCATTTGAAATATGATCCAGCCTAGTGAAACCTGCTGACCATCTAAGCATCTTCGTCTCCATGACACATAGGCGACGTTCTGCTTCCTTAGTAGATGGCCAGCACTCCGTGCCGTAGAGAGCGACAGGACGAATGACAGTCCGGTAGATCTTAGATTTCAGATGGTCATTCATCCTACGGTCACAGGTGACGCCAGTTGTCATTCGCCACTTCGTCCAGGCTGCGTGTATCCTTGTGTTGACCTCGTCAGTAAGTCGCCCATCATCAGAGATAGTGGAACCAAGATACTTAAATTTCGCTACACGTGGTAAATCTTCTCCGTCAACAGTAATGGTGCCCACTTATTGTGTATCGGATGTCATGTATTCTGTCTTCTTCTTGTTGAGGCGCAGACCATATTGCGCAAGTCGATTGTACCACTCTTATGTTTGACGTTGGAGATCAAGCTTCATCTCAGCAGCCAACATGACGTCATCTGCATAGAGAAGTGTCCATGGTAGCGGCTGGTGCAGGTCTGACGTTACAGTGTCCATCACAAGAATGAACAGCAGTGGTGATAAGGCGGAGCCCTGGTGGACACCTACGGTGATGCGGAAGTCATTAGACGCTCCTGCGGCAGCTAGGACATAGCTCCTTGGTTCTGCGTAAAGCAGCTGCACCCATTTAAGAAGGTGTTCTGGGATGCAGTGTTGACGGAGCACTAACCAGATTAGGTCATGTGGCACCCGATCAAAAGCCTTCTCAAGGTCGAGGAAAGCAAGATGCAAAGGTTTATTTCTTTAGGAGTATTTCTCAACCAGTTGCCGTACAGCGAAGATTGCATCTGTTGTGCCCCAGTTTTTCACGAAGCCTGCTTGGTTCCTTGAGATTTTGGCAATCGCACAAATTCATCACAATAACACAGGTTATCACCCAAATTATACACACACCTATGTGCACGGGGCAATAAGACCACGAGGTCGCAGCCCTTAAATGAACAACAACAAAAAAACATTATTAGCCTACCTGAGTATTTAAGCATGAGACGCTACTGGTAACAAGTAGCCTACAGTATTGCCAACCCCACACATTCGGTACTATTTCATATCCGGTATCGTAAAATAAAGAGCGCCATCAAGTTAATGTGAAGGTACACCAAGTTTCAGTCCTAAGTTAGACATGGATTGTGCAAGTTGCGAGTTAACGTTCTCCAATTTCAATCAAGAATGTGGTAGCGCATCAATAATTTTCATGGTTTTTGCCTAGCCCAATATTTCAGCCAGACCAATGTTTTTTCCCTCAGAGACCAATAATAATTGTTAGCCAATAAAAGCACCCCTGGTTTTTGTCACGCACAGTGGGGGTACTCACGCATCAATAATCGTTATTCAGGCCAATTATTACTTTTTTCACAAAGTTACAATGTAACATAACACCACATTTCAAACTCTTCAATTCTCCTTTTTTCTGCTGCTCCAACAGTCCAAGTTTCACTTCCATAGAGCGCCACACTCCAGACAAAAGCTTCAAAAATTACTTCCTAATACCTAAATCTATATTCGATGTCAACAGATTCCTTTTCTGTGGCAATGCTTTCCTGGACTGTGACAATCTACTTTTTATATCCTCTATGCTTCGTCCATCACTGGTTATGTTACTTCCTAGTAAAGGAAGTTTCTTACTTCCTTTAGCTTTTCACCTGCCAATTTGACGTCCATAGGGGTTTCTGATGTCTTTCGGCTGCATTTTAATATTTTTGCTTTCGTTAATTTTCATCATGAATTCTTTCCTCAAGACAGAATCCATACCAATAGGTCTTTTTAAGTAATTCATAGGTCTGAAACTTCCGAGCCCTAGTTATGAGGATGCAGATGACCTTGAGAGTGGTCATGCAAAGCCTGGCAATTTTGGGGAGTTCAGTGTGTGGTTAGATTCTTGACATGACAACATACCTTCACCACTGTATTATAAAACAGATGGGGGTTAACATACCCACCCATGTGAGAGGAAAATGTTTATCATGAACATGCAGTTTCTGAATAAATGGTATGGTATATCCAAATCCCGTTCCAGCTATTGCCGGGTCCGGGTGTTTACGAGGCCTCTCCATCTTATTCTATCATCCCACCACTTTTCTTTTTTTCTGAATAAATAAATAAGCAAAAATATTTGCCGTAATAGCAAATGGTTTAGATCCATCTTGGTAGAATAATTAAAAACACTCATGTTATATATTCGCCAAATCAATACTAAAAACTCTTAATTGTCTATATTTTATAGACTATGTGTACATGTTTCGAAACATGTTGGTTTCTTCATCAGCACAGTAAGAAAACTTATCCTAAGGAGACTTAAACTAAGAAAATACGTTTAAAGAGATAATTAAGAAACAACATTAATAATAAGCCTTTGAAAAATGTCTATGAAAATGCTGTATTATTAAAATAATCCCGAAAATATATATGAAATTTTGTATTATAGGCAATATCTATGAAGATTTTTTGTAAATGTTCCTTATCTGGTAAAATTATTGGGTATTATGTGCCCCGCTGAATATAAACAGTATCTTCAAAATTACTAGCAAAGTTTTAAAGTAGTTGCACAACGGAGATGAACGTCGCATGTAGTCAAACCTCCAAGAAACTGAAACAACCTATGTTCCTACTCAGAGCATCAAGTTTTTATTCGTTACTATGTTCTTTAGTTCTGAAAGTTAAACCTGTTGCTATTCCTGCAATTATTGTCCTTTTTATATCTCTTGTTATGATAATGTATATCGGCAACCTACAAATATTTTATAAAAGGAATACGTAGTTGCATACCTGCCAACTTTCCCGATTTGAGCGGGAGACTTCCGATTTTTGATAGTTTTTCCCGCCTCACGAATACTCAAGTTATCCTTCCGATTTTTGTAAATCATGGCGAACTTACAACATTTTCCAGTACTTTTTGGAAGTGTTTATTGTGGGCACGTAATGTTATTTGAGTACCTGAGTTAGCAAATGGGATTTGTTTCAGTGTAAGCGGTTGTTTATTGACTTTGCTGCAACAATTTCGTCACATTCTAGTGTTTTTGCTCAGTGTTTGACTCTTCACTATGACCAAAAAATACAATTCTGTGTTTTTTATACATTTATTAGAACAATTTCTGTGCATGATTGAATCAAGCAAAGGTCAATATTTTGCATTTTGTACCGTACCGTACTGTACTGTTTGTCGATGTAATGTTTTTTATATCCCATGGTGGAAAAAGTGAAATTTCGAAACATGTGGGAACAAAGAAGCACCAAAAAAATGTAAATTGTAGGAAAAACTATGATGATTTTGGGTGTTAAAGTGAATGCCTATTTGCATCATTCATTTTGAAGCAAATTTTTCCAAATAATTGAATTGATATGTACTTATTTGCATGTCCTGAATTTTCCTGATTTTCATATCAAAATCTGCTGATTTTTGGGTTTGGTAGGCATAGGGCAATTGTAATGTAAGTGCATCAGACTAAATGATTTGTAAATGATTTTCAGACCCAGATGCTCCCAGCCGCGAGGAGCCCGAGTGGCGTGAGTGGCACCACTGGCTCGTTGTGAACATCCCTGGTACAAATATAGGAGAAGGCGAGGTCTTGTCAGAATATGTGGGATCGGGACCTCCAGAGGGAACTGGTGAGTATCCAGTGATTTAAGTTGCCAATTATAGAAGAAAAAAAAACATTTGTTTGTCTTACCTAACTGATTTTCAGTTGGTCAACAACTTCAATATCAAAGTTGCCTGTATTAATCAATGGCGGAAACAAACTTCCCTGGCACATCATGGATTAATTAATCCCTGGGAAAGATCTGCAAGGTTTCACTTATCTAGGCGTCACTCACTGGTGCTTGTTGAACCGGATTAGAACTGCCCACAGCAGGTGTGAGTCTGAGTAATCATCGCGTAATACAAAAACGCGTTAAGTGAATGTATTATAATATGGGTTAGATAGGAGATAGGGACTATAACAAGGGGGGGAAAATAAGAAGCCTCTAAGTGTTAAACAAATGCAACTTCAGAGTCTGGATGGGATGCTTTCAGTTCTTTAAACAGAGCTTTTGCGTTAGCCTGAATAACCATGTTAGATATCGGGATAGAATGTTTAGTTTAACGTTCAATCCATTGGGTCAACATTCGTTCCATTTTCTCCATAATTGGTGCCCTTATTTGTGTTATCTTGGATGACGACATTCTGGTCGCACTCTCACAGCTTTCTTTAATACGGTATTTTCTGCTAGACTTCTTTTGGTTCTCAGAGTTGATTCTGAGATTACCGTAGCTCGGAAAATGTCCACAGTGCGCTCATTACGTTCATATCTCTTTATAAATTCCAGCTTTTCTTCAAGTGTTATTGATTTCCTTTGCTCTTGGTTTTTGGAAGCTTTTTGATCACACTTTCTTTTCTCCATAAAGTTTTTAGAAACAAAACACAGCTTGTTAACTCAATGCTCTCTTTAATAATGACCACATGCAGCCAGTGAACACTGAAACAACGCAACACAGCTATTCAACACTCTGAGATTGACTACACGCCGCCTTGCAGCGCTGCACACTCGATCACGAAATCGTCCCACAGGGTGATTGTGAATCCGCAACCTAAATAGTATATATTTTTTTATTTTAAATAATTATGTTCATTATGATCTACCAGTCGTTCAACTGAACAATAATAAAGAGATTAAAATTGTTCAGAAATTCAAATATCTTGCTGAAATAATAACATGGAACACAAATGAAAAAGAAGCAATAGAATACAGAACAACTAAATTTAAACAAGCACAAAGACTTACCTGGCCAACCTATAAAAAGAAATCTCTTTCGATAAACGCTAAGCTGAAACACTATAATTCCATAGTTAAACCAGAGGCAACTTATGCTAGTGAAACTTTATTCAAATTGAATATAAAATCTACAACAGACAAATTACAGAAAACTGACAGAAGAATTATTAGAACAATTATTAACAAAAAACACCAAGTTGATGGACAGTGGAGATTGTTGCCTAACAACATAGTCTATCGTGAATGTGAGTCAATAATAACTACAATGCGTAAAAGAAGAATTTCCTTTTTCTGTCACATATCAAGACTGCCAGAAACCAGGATATTGAAACAACCATTTGATTACATTTTGAAAAATAAAATCAATAATAATTGGTTCAAAGAAGTTCAGGATGATTTGGAAGAATTGGGTATAACTCGGCAACAAATCAAAGACAGAGAAGAGAAGAGGATTTTGAAGAACAAAAGCATAAGTCTCAAACTAATAACAGTTGAACGGAAACAATATACTATATCGGAAACACAAAGGGCTTCCAGGTCGGAAAGGATGAGAAAGTTCTGGGAGGAGAAAAAGAAGAAATGTACTTAAATATATTGATTTAAGTGCTCCAATGTGGGCGTAAAATATGTAAATAAATAAATAATAATTATGTTCATTTTTAAAAATCGTGTTATTGCGAAAACGCATAGAGTGAGAATGCGTATAACGAGGGATGACTGTTAACTCTAAATTGGCAACTCTGGATATGAAGCTTCAAATGTTATGAACGAAATCAAGCCTGTTGTTGATTTGACATATTTTTCAAATGAGTTCATTTATTCTAAGATATTATGTATCAGCCATGTGCTTGTCAGTGCAGCTCTTGCATGCAATCAGTGTTCTTTTAATGTAAAAAAAAGTTCCAGCGTATTTTGTACGGGATGTTTCACTCCGAGTGATTATTTAATAGACCACGTTTTCTATGCCAATGTTGCAGCTGGATGTTTTTACATAATTATGTTTCCATGTACGGAGCCATTTCTTGACTAATCTTGTGTCAGATATCTGGTCATTTGAAAATAATATGACACGAGAAATTGGTAATGAAAAGAAACACTTCTTTTAACCTGAAAACGGGATAACATCAATCTACTTCTGGTTGCATGCCTAGATTTGCTTGGATATTGTTCTGCAAATACTGTTTCATAAATCAATGTCCACCTCCTGGGGTAGTGGCTTTTATTCTTTACTGTTGCCCCGGAGGTCTGGGTTTGATTCCCGGCTCTGCCATCCTGGAAGTGGTTTTCTGTTGCTTCCCCCACTTCTACTCCAGGCTAATACTGGGATGGTTCCTAACTTAAGGCCACTGCCACCTCCTCCCCAATCCTCAACTGAATTACAGACACCACAATCACACAGGTTAGCAGACAACTTCTATACTTGCCCAATTACATGGGGCTAAATGACCAGTATGTCCAAGCCCCTCAAATGAAACAACAACAACAACAACAAAATTGTAAAACATAATTAAATAAGACATCATACGGTGTTATAGGTCATGTAAATGGGTCCTCAAAATTATTGCCTAGGCTTGGATAGCAGCTATCTCAAGGTCTAAGCCAGTTTAGAAGTGGAACTAGATTGTTCCTTGGGTTCTGTTCATCAACACCATGATGGATATTTCCTCCAAACCGGGTACTTCATCATTTTACTATGATAACCTTGTAGTTCTTTGTTTGTTTCAGGTCTCCATCGCTACGTTTTCCTCGTGTACGAACAGCCTGGAAAACTTAACTGTGATGAGCCAAAACTCACGAACAGGTAGGTTCCACTTTCAGTAGTGTATTGTGCCCATTTACAATGGATTGGTTGGGCGTGATTTTGAAGCGAGCGTGCTGTGACGTCAGCGAGGCTGCGACAAGCTGTCGACTCACCATAGTTTGAAAGAGCCGCGTGTCCCACGTGCAGCCAGGGAATATTGGAATGCAATATGCTTGCTAGGTTTTGGTTAAGGAAGAGGATGGCATCAGCACTTCAGAATTATATTTGGAATAATTCTTGAGTTTATTCCTGACGTTTCTATTGAAATTAATGACCTAGAGTTTTCTACGGTGAGGACCAATAGAGTAGGAGACCTCGCATTACGTAATGCGATATCAGCTATTGATAAGTGACCTTGGGGCTGTATAAAAGCTGGTTCTTTTGGAGGTCAAGTTACAGCTACCTGCCTACGTGTGTACTTTCATCCGTCTATATGGTGAAGCAGTTCGCTACGTTATTCTACTACGCCGTCATACTGCGCAACTGCTCCGAGAAGATAGGCAATCACTAAAACGTTGTCATGTCACTCTGACATTATGTCCAGGGACATAGTCTTATTTTGCACTGGTGGTGAAAAGTTAAAGTGTTATCGAGTGCTCCAAAACATATTATTATTATCATGGTGATTGTGAGAATTCATCAGGTTGAGAATACTTCAGAAAATTACAGGTATGTGAGTGTGAACTTGTTCTACACAAGTGATTGACTATTGTACTGTGTATAACAGTTGGATATTGTTCTGCAAATACTGTTTCATAAATCAATGTCCACCTCCTGGGGTAGTGGCTTTTATTCTTTACTGTTGCCCCGGAGGTCTGGGTTTGATTCCCGGCTCTGCCATCCCATAAGTCCAACCCCTCGTCCACGTCGTGGGAGACGGGCAACGGCACAAAGTAGGGGATTGCCTGTAGGGGCGAAGTACAGTGGGGACTTCGTGTGCCCCGGGACCGTTACGGTAGCTGTGAAGGTCCTACAGGAACCCTGAAAAGTGACGGCTAACGGGGCTCTGGTGAAGCTACGATAGGCCCAGCAAGCCAGTAGTGGATTAAACCAAATGCTTTCAAAAATGGAACGAGCCTCGGACAGGATGGATTTAATAGACGACGACAAGGCTGTACACACGGACTAAGATTTGGAGGAGATAGTGGATATGATGGAAAGAAGGAAGTTGGATTTATTGGGATTGGCAGAAACAAAGTGGAAAGGGGAAGGAAGGAGAGTACTGAGAAAAGGCTATAGACTGTACTGGAGTGGGAACGAAGAGGGAAAGAGGAATGGAGTGGGAGTAGTAGTACGAGATGGTTTGAAAGAAGAAGTGAGGAGAATAAGTGATAGGATGATGAAAGTGAAAGTAGCACTGAGGGGAGAGACCGTAGAAATAGTGCAAGTATATGCTCCACAAGTAGGCTGCGCTTCTGAAGAGAAGGAGGAGTTTGAAGAGGAATTGCAGAAGCAGCTAGTAGGAAGAAATATGATTGTTATGGGGGACCTCAATGCCCATGTAGGAAGAGAAAGACAAGGTTATGAGAGTGTTCTAGGACCAGAGGGTTGGGGTGGAAGAAATGAGGAAGGAAAGAGACTGTTGGACTTCTGCCAGAGGAACAGCCTGCTAGTTGGGAACTCCTGGTTTAAGAAAAGAGAGAGCCACACAATCACATGGTACAGTGATGACTTGACCAGGAAGTCGGTGGTCGACTATATACTGTATGAGAAAGAACTAAATAAGAACATCACGGACATCAAGGTTATACCATCGGAGAACCTGGATAGCGACCATCGATTACTGGTAATGAACCTGAGAGGGAGTAAGGAGAAGAAAGGGACTGAGAACCAGGAAAGACGTATAAGGATATGGAAACTGAAAGAAGGGGATAGAAGGGTCGAGTACCTCAAAATGGTAAAGGAAGGAATTCCAACAGATGAAGAAAGAGGGGTGGAAGAGGAATGGGCTAGATTTAAGAAGACACTAGTGGGTGCAGCAGAAGCAGTATGTGGGAGGACAAGTAGTAAGAAGAGGTGGAAGGAAACACCATGGTGGAATGAGAAGACAAAATATATAGTAAGGGAAAAGAATAGAGCCTTTAGGAGGTGGTATCAAAATAGGACGGTAGAGGCAAGGGAAGAGTACCAGGAAAGAAAGAAGGAGGCGAAGAGAGTGGTGGCTGAGGAGAGAAGGAAGTGGATGGAAGAGTGGACAAAGATGATGGAGGAGGATAGTGAAGGTACAAAAAAGGTCCTGTATGGGATGGTGAAAGATAAGAGGCGGAAGGATCCTACGGATTATGTTAGAATGGTGAACAAAAGGGGACAAGAGATAGAAAATAGGGAAGAACTGAAGAAAATGTGGAAAGAATATTTTGAAGAACTTCTGAACCCAAATGGAAAAGATGGTGAGGAGGAAGAAATCGGGGAAGAGGAAGATGAACTGCAAACAGAAAAGGACTTAACATGGAAAGAAGTGGAAGATGCAGTGAAAGAGATGAAAGGAGGGAAGGCACCGGGTGTGGATGAGTTGAGTGTGGAGATGGTGAGAGCAGCAGGAGAGGTGGGGATACAGTGGCTGTACCGAGTGATGAGGACAGCATGGAAGGAAAGGAAGACCCCAGAGGACTGGAAAAAAGGAATCATTGTCCCGATCTTCAAGAAAGGTAGTAGAACAGATTGCAGAAACTATCGGGGAATAACACTGATGAGTCATTGTGCAAAGATCTTCGAGAAAGTTTTGGAAAAGAGACTTAGGACAAGGATAGAAGGAGGGATGAGGGAAGAACAACATGGCTTCAGAGCAGGAAGGTCCACAGTGGATTTGATTTTTGCTGTAAGGCAGTTACAAGAACAGCACTATGAATATGGAACAGATCTACTGATGGCCTTCCTGGACATTGAGAAAGCATATGACAGTGTATGCAGAAACAAAGTATGGAAGTCCCTGGAGGATAGAGGAGTAGAGAAATGGACTATAAAGAGGATAAAGGAGATGTACAAGGGAAGTGTGAGCTGTGTGAAAGTGGGAGGAGAGAGATCTGACTGGTTGGAACAAAGAAACGGCCTGAAACAAGGAAGTGCACTGTCACCGTTACTTTTCATTGTGGTGATGGATGACATAATGACCCGAGTGGCACAAGTAATTGGGGACGGAAAGATGAAAGCAATGGTGTTTGCAGATGATTTGATGATTTGGGGAAACAAGGAGGAGGAGGTACAGGAACAGTTGGACGTGTGGGAAGGAGTAATACAAGGATATGGGATGAAATTTAGCATAAATAAGAGTGAGATGGTGATCACAACAAGGAAGAAGGAAAGAACCACAACGGGAATAACAATTGGTGGGGAACAGCTGAAGAAAGTGGAGAGTTTTAAGTATCTGGGAAGCCTGATACAAGATAATGGAAGAAACGATAGAGAAATAAATGAGCGGGGGAGGCAGGCAGAAGCATTTCGGAGGAGTGTGAGAAGCATGTTATGGAGCAAGGATGTCCCTCAGAACAGCAAAAAGATCATATATCGGACGTACTATGTCCCTATCCTGACGTATGCCTCGGAGACCTGGGTTATGAAAGGAAGGGAGAGGAGCAAAATACAGGCCAGTGAGATGAGGTTCTTGAGAAGCAGTATTGGAGCTACAAAGATGGACAGAATAAGAAATGAGAGGACCAGAGAATTAATGAAGGAGGAACCATTACAGGATGGTATAGAGAAATCTAGACTTAGATGGTATGGACATGTAAAACGAATGGAGGAGAAGAGGATACCCAGGAGAGTACATGAGACGAAGTGGGAAGGAAAGAGACCGAGGGGAAGACCGAGAGACAGGTGGCTGAAGGGGGTGGAAGAAAGCGTGAAGAAGAGAGGAGAAGACTGGACAAGGGTGGAGGCTGAGAGATGGTGGGAAGACAGAAGACGTTGGAGAGGCTTGTGTTCCAAACAGACCCGGCCAGTGGCTGGAAACTGTGCAAGATGATGATGATGACTGTGTATAACTCCTACCAATTGCGCACCACTTATGAACTGGGATCGTGTCCAAGCTAGCCATATAATGTTATACAAAGTGCTAGTGAGCTACCCCGATAGCCTATATTTTATATTGGGAATTTCATGCCAGAATTAGACCATGTTTAGTGGAGACATTCTTACCAGGAATTATTAGTATCATCCTGCCCTATAATATCTACTTGAACATATAAGTGGACATTCTAATAGACTGTGGGCTACATTAGCAGAATGCCGTGTGTGCATTTGAAACGACCCCATAATATGGTAATGTCACTGCCCCATTGTTCGAGTATGACTAGCGGCTAGAGCGGCACTATGTGAGGGGAACAATGCCAGGATAGGGAACAAGAGCCATGCCATTAGCGGCATATTTCTGTGGACAAGGACGACGAGTGAGGTGAATGCTAGGACATGTCCATTTCTTATCGTGCAGTCTTCATGGGTACGTGGTGCCACGGTTCGATCCGCACCGATGGATGTCCAAACCGCCACAGAACACATGAGGTAGAAGACTTCCGAATAACGTAGACACTTTTCAGAGCCATAAATTTTCATTATTTCCGATAAACCGATTCACTTTCTTGATAGTTAGGAAACGTCGTTATAATTATAGATGGTTGCATACTTCTAGGCGTATTTTTCTTGTAGATGCTTAAGACTTGTAGATGAGGTGGAACCTCAATATTTTTCACTAGTAATTATCTATTATCTTCTATATAAAGCACAAAGTTTGTCTGTCTGTCTGTCTGTTATGTATACAAATCTACACCGTTTCACCGATCTGAAACAAAATTTGTATACTTACCCTTTGGAACCCGACGAGTAACCCTGTCGACTTTAAATTTCGGACAGACCACCCCATTTAGGCCCTTTTGCACAAATCTACACCGTTTTCTCCGATCTGAACTAAAATTTTTATACCTACCCTTTGGAACCCTTCGAGTAAGACTGTCCACTTAAAATTTCGGAATGACCACCCCATTCCCTGCATTTCGGCCCTTTTGCACAAATCTACACCGTTTCACCGATCTGAACCAATATGTGTATACTTACCCTTCGGAAACCTGCGAGTAACACTGTCCACTTAAAATTTCAGACAGACCACCCCTTTCCCTGCATTTAGGCCCTTTGGTCCAAATCTACACCGTTTCACCGATCAGAACCAAAATTCGTATTCGTACCCTTAGGTACCCTGCGAGTAACACTGTCTGCTTGAAATTGCGGGCAGACCACTCCATTCCCTGCATTTAGGCCCTTTGGCACAAATCTACACCGTCACCGATCTGAACCAAAATTTGTATACTTACCCTTCGGAACGCTGCGAGTAACACTGTCTGCTTGAAATTGCGGACAGACCTCTCCATTCCCTGCATTTAGGCCCTTTGGCCAAATCTACACCGTTTCTCCGATCTCAACCAAAATTTGTATATTTACCCTTTGGAACACTGCGACTAACATTGTCTGCTTGAAATTGCGGAGAGGCTACTCCATCCCCTGCATTTAGGCCCTTTGTCACAAATCTACATTGTTTCACCGATCTGAACCAAAATGTGTATACTTATCCTTTGAAACACTGCAAGTAACACTGTCCACTTAAAATTTTGTACAGCACCCCATTCCCTGCATTTAGGCCCTTTGACACAAATCTACACCATTTCACCGATCAGAACCAACATTCGGATACTTACCCTTTGGTACCCTGCGAGTAACACTTTCCACTTGAAATTTTGGACGGACCACTCCATTCTCTGCATTTAGGCCCTTTGGCAAAAATCGACACCGTCTCACCCATCTCAACCAAATTTTACATACTTACCCTTTGGAACCCGACGAGTAACACTGTCTACTTAAAATTTCGGACAGACCACTCCATTACCTGCATTTAGGCCGTTTGAGAAAAATCCACACCATTTCACCCATCTCAACCAAATCTATATATATATATTGTTACGTGCCACCCCCTAGTGGCACTTTTGTTAACTGGATTACGGTGGGTTGAAGCACAACACAGATTGTTCGATAACCTGCTACACGCTGCTTCGCTGTTCACGAGCTGGGAAACAATGTAACTGGATTTCGTAACTCGCACGGCACTTCCCCACAATACCTCTGTCGCTCAGTGAAATCACACTCCCTCAAAACACAGGCAGTCCACTGTATGCTTCTCACTCCCTCGCTGTCAAGAGAATCAGCTTCACTAGGGGTTTCGCAAGTTACGTCACCACACTTCTGTCGCTCAGGATAAACGCTCGCACTAGCTCGAAAAACATTCACTCACTGCTTGACAGGTCGCTCTTATATAGCAGGCCGGTGACTCTATAAATGCTTCTAGACCCATCCAGGGTTCACGGCTTCTCGAGGTTTCCATCGCTGGCTGGGTCACAAATATTGTGGACCATCCCTTTGTCCTAGTAGACCTGTTGCATAAGGCGCACGCAATACACTGAGGCAGAGCACAGCCCAGCCCTGGGGCAGTTGTGACTCATGTGGCGAGCGATGAAACAAACTCACAGCCATAACACCACCCCCTTCCTAAAAGGCTGATCGTCCCAATCATTGGTCCGTCTGTGTCCCTCTGTAGGCTGCCAGGCGATCTCGATGCATGATCTTCATCTTCGCCCTCGGGCTCAGCTGGATCCTGTAGACGACATCGTTGATCCGTTTCACGACTCGGTACGGGCTCTCCCAGGACTTCTGCAGTTTAGGTGACAGGCCTTTCTTCCGTAATGGGTTGAAGAGCCACACCAGGTCGTCCTCGTGGAATCCGCCGGCATCCGTCTGTTGGTCGTAGCGGGTCTTCATTCGGTCGGTCTCGATCCGCAGTTTCCTCCTCGGGAACGCGTGCACGTCCTCCAGTTGGTCGACCAGTTATTGACAATACTGGCTTACCGGGACCGGATCACTCCCAGGTCGGCCGAAGGCAAGATCGACAGGTAGACGGAGCTCCCTCCCAAACATGGCCAGGGCTGGTGTGCACCCGGTGGCTTCATGCACGGCGGTGCGGTAGGCCAGGAGAAATAGTGGAAGATGTTTGTCCCAATCCCTCTGGTGCTCGCTGACGACTATGCGGGGATGGTTCTCGATGGTGCGATTGAATCGCTCTACCATCCCGTCGGACTGAGGGTGTAGCGGCGTTGACCTTGTCTTCCGGATTCCCAGCAGCTGGCATAGGTTCTGGAACACCTGCGACTCGAAGTTCCTCCCTTGGTCGGAGTGCAGCTCCAGGGGTACTCAGTACCGGCTGACGAATTCCTTCACCAGGGTCTCTGCGATCGTCACGGCTTCTTGGTTAGGGAGCGCATACGCCTCCGGCCATTTGGTAAAGTAGTCGCTGACGACCAATATGTAGCGGTTCCCTGCCTCGCTTAACGGGAATGGCCCAGCAACATCGATGGCCACTCTCTCCATGGGGCCGCCCACGTTGTAGGTCTTCAGTGGACCCCGTCGTCTTCGTCCTGGGCCCTTGCTGGCTGCGCAATCGTGGCACCTCGCGCAGTGGTTCTCCACGTCAGTTCGGCATCCGATCCAGTAGAACCGCTCTCTCAGCTTCTCCAGGGTCTTCTTTATTCCTAGGTGTCCACCAGATGATCCTCCATGGACTTCCTTCAGGACTTCCTCCGTCATAGCCTTTGGAACGACGACTTGTTCCCGAGAGGTCTTCCCGTCGGTGCTCTCCCAGGAGCCGCAGATGAGGCCATCCCTTACAATCAGCGAGTCCCACTGCGCCCAGTAGGACTTAAACTTTGGGCTGCAGTCACTCACTATGTTCCACCCGGGTCTGGGGACACAGGCCCTCTTCCATTCGGCTACCAGTCCCAGGTCATCATCTTCTGCTTGTGCCCGCGTGAAAGATTCGCGGCTCCAGTTCCCTTGAAGTTCCACAGTAGTCCGTCGGCACTGTATCCCGGTGTTCTCCTCCCTCCTAGTACAGAAGGTGCAGTCTTCGGGGCACGGTCTTCGTGACAGGGCGTCGGCATTAGAATGCAGTTGGCCTTTCCTGTGCTGGATCTCGAAGTTGTACTGTTGAAGCCTCTCTAACCACCGCGCGAGTTGACCCTCGGGCTGTTTGAAGTTTAGGAGCCACCGCAGGCATGCATGGTCGGTCCTGATGAGAAATTCTTGCCTGTACAGGTACTTGTGGAAGTGTTCGATGGTCTTCACGATGGCGAGCAGTTCCTTCCTGGTGACGCAGTAGTTCCTCTCTGTCTTTGACAAGGCTTTGCTGAAGTAGGCCACTACTCTCTCCTCGCCATCCACTACTTGCGACAGGATTCCCCCTATACCAAAGACGCTGGCATCGGTATCGACGATGAACCTTGTTCCAGGTCTGGGGTAGGCCAGAATAGGTGCGGTGCACAGAGCCTGCTTGAGTTGTTCGAAGGCACTGTTGCATTCTGCTGTCCACGTGAAGAGTTGGTCCTACTCAGTCAGTCGATGCAGTGGTTTGGCGATGTCGGCGAATCCTCTCACGAAGCGACGGTAATAAGTGCAGAGTCCCAGGAAGCTTCGTAGTTGGGACTTGTCCTTCGGAACTGGCCACTCCCTCACAGCTGCGGTCTTCTCTGGGTCGGTGCGCACCCCTTCCTTGGAGACGATATGCCCAAGGTACTGGACCTGCCTCTGGAAGAGCTGACACTTCTTGGGGCTCAACTTCAGCTGGGCAGCCCGTAGCTTCATCAAGATCTCCTTCAGGTTGCTGTAGTGCTCCTCGAAGCTTCTTCCCAGAACGATGACGTCGTCTAGGGAGACCAGGCAGTTCTTCCAGTGTAGTCCCCTCAGAATGGACTCCATTAGCCTTTCGAAGGTCGCAGGGGCGTTGCACAGACCGAATTTCATGACGGTGAACTGCCAGAGCCCGCTGCCCACAGAGAACGCAGTTTTCTCGCGGTCCTTAGGGTGGACCTCCACCTGCCAGTAGCCACTCTTCAAATCCAAAGTGGAGAACCATCTTGACCCTGATATGGTGTCCAGGGTGTCGTCGATCCGGGGTAGAGGGTAGCTGTCCTTTTTCGTGACGTCATTCACCCGCCTGTAATCCACGCAGAACCTGGTGGAACCGTCCTTCTTCCTCACTAGCACGACCGGAGAACTCCAAGGATTATGTGATGGCTCGATCACTCCTTGCTCCCTCGTCTCTTCTACCATCCGGTCGACTTCAGCTTGCTTGGCAGGCGGGACACGTCGGAATGGGGCCCTAATCGGTGCGCTGTCCCCAATGTCGATTCTGTGCTGGAGCAAGCTTGTCCTGCCGAAGTCTTTGCTCCCCACGGAGAAGACATCCTGGAATTCGTGTAGCAGGTCCCGAAGTTGGCGTGATTGTTCCTCGTCTAAATGGTCCTGGATCCTCGGTACAGCTTCTGTAGTTCTTCTGGCAGGGCGCTTCTTCGGTTGTCCGTCTGCACGTGTCCGTCCATCGTGTATGTGATGCGGGCAATCCAGGTAACGGGCTCGCAGACTCCTAGGTTGGTGTCCCGGTGAACCGTAATATCGTAGTCGTTCAGGTTGGACAGGCGGACGTACGGCCGAGACGTCGTGTTGATGAGAGTCTTGGCAACTAGCAATCCTTTTGTCTGGATGTCCTCATATTTTGGCTCGATGACAGCCGCCACTCCCTCAGCTGTTCCGTCGACAATTACGGCAGCGCTGACTTCCGTCCTGGTGGGAACGATGACGTCCTCTCTCAGCCTTACTCGTCGTGCGGCGACAGCCTCGTGTGCTGGTTGCAAAGCAAGTTCCTCACTTCCGAAGTGCAGAGTGTTGGTACTCAGATCCAAGATGATGTTGTTCTGGTCCAGGAAGTCCAGTCCGATGATCACTTCATTTGATACGTTAGCCACAAGCACCGGATGCTTTATCGCCCGTCGACCAATGACGAACTCCAGTGATGCTTCGCCATGTACCGGTGCGGTCTCTCCGGTCGCGGTTATTAGCTGGAGGTTCCTTTGTGTGGGTTGCACTCTCCACTTCGGGATCACGGTGGGACTGACGATGGTCCTCGATGCTCCCGTGTCGATTAGCATGGGCCAGCTCTCTCCGTTGACGACTCCGTCGACCATCAGGCTGCTATTATCCCTCCGTAACTGCGTCACACGAACTTGGACTGCCTGGGCTTGACGACTGTCACATGCCAACCTTTGCCCCCCAAGGCTGGCTGATACTTGCTTTCCTGGGCCGCGCGTTTTCCCTACGACTGACTGTCCCGACGGAAACCCTTGGTGGTGACGATCACCGCAGTCCTTGCTCAGGTGGCCTCTCCCACGGCAGGTCCAGCAGGTCGGTAGTCCTCTTCCGGGCCGCCTCTCCGGATGTCCTTCGGCTACGTTTTTGTTGGTGGTACTGCGACTCTTGAAGAACCGGCCTAGCGCCTCCATCAGTTCATCGGCCAGGGGCTTAATCTTGTCGGCTTTGGCTGGTTCGTCGACGTCCATCTGACGCACCCGCGAGCGCATTCTATATGCCTGTTTTGCCGTCTCGAACTCAAGTGCGTGGCTCAGCGCATCTGCCAGGGTCTTATTGCGCGCGAGTCGCAGGGCCTGTTGAGTGTCTGGGTCCCGTTGCCCGTCGGTGAAGGTCTGCGTCGCAATCTGTTCCAGAAAGTCGGCCGGCGCTGTTGGATAGGTGAGCCTTACGAGGCGTGCGATGTCCATCTCGAACTCCTGCAGGGTTTCCACGTTCTTCTGTACCTGGGTCCGGAGCTGCATCTGGTAGGCCTGCTGAAGATGGCTATCTCCATATCGGGACTCCATATGGGCGATCAGTGAAGCGTAGTCCTGGGCTCCAGTCGGGATGGCCTGAAGGATGTTAAGGGCGTCACCTCTCAGCGCTACAATGAGAGCTGTAGCCTTCTCTGTGTTGTTCCAGTTATTTATGGAACAGGCCGCCTCGAACTGACGTAAGTAGGTGCTCCACGGGACCTTTCCGTCGAAGGATGGGGGCGTCACTCTGCTATGTCCCGTTCCTGATATTCCCGGTGTAACGGTGGGCGGGCGTTGGCGCAGCTCGGCAACTTCCTCTTGTAGAGCGTTGAATCTCGCTTCCATCCCCGTCGGCGGGCGTTGGCTCAGCTCAGCAATTTCCTTTTGTAAAGCATTGAATTTCTCTTCCACCCCCGTCAGTGGGCGTTGGCGCAGCTCGGCAACTTCCTTTTGTAAGGCGTTGAATTTCTCCTCCACCCCCATCAGCAGGCGTTGGCGCAGCTCGGCAACTTCCACTTGTAAGGCGTCGAACTTCTTTTCCACTGCCGTGACTTCCTCATGCAGACACAGTTCTAATTTCTTCAGGTCCTGTGTCAACTTATTCTGACCGTCTTCCATCTTCTTCTGGCCGTCCTCTATCCTCTTCAGGTCCTCCGCTAGCTTATTTTGACCGTCTTCCATCTTCTTCCTGCCGTCTTCTAGTTTGGCAGTTAGGTCCTCGGCTAACTTCTTCTGGCCGTCTTCTAGTTTGGCAGTTAGGTCCTCGGCTAACTTCTTCTGGCCGTCCTCCATCTTCTTCTGGCTGTCTTCCATCTTGGCTTCCATGCCACTTAACTTTTCTAGCAATGCTGCAAATTGCGCTTCCATTTCAGATGTTTGTCTAGTAAAGGGCATGCACTCACAGGAAAATTAGAGAGAAATGACCTGCTCGGGTTTTGAAACCAGGACCATCAGGTGTTGTGCTTGTGCTTGAGTTCGTAATCCGGCTTCTGACACCAGTTGTTACGTGCCACCCCCCTAGTGGCACTTTTGTTAATTGGATTACGGTGGGTTGAAGCACAACACAGGTTGTTCGATAACCTGCTACACGCTGCTTCGCTGTTCGCGAGCTGGGAAACAATTTCACTGGATTTCGTAACTCGCACGGCACTTCCCCACAATACCTCTGTCGCTCAGTGAAATCACACTCCCTCAAAACACAGGCAGTCCACTGTATGCTTCTCACTCCCTCGCTGTCAAGAGAATCAGCTTCACTAGGGGTTTCGCAAGTTACGTCACCACACTTCTGTTGCTCAGGATAAACGCTCGCACTAGCTCGAAAAACACTCACTCACTGCTTGACAGGTCGCTCTTATATAGCAAGCCGGTGACTCAATAAATGCTTCTAGACCCATCCAGGGTTCACGGCTTCTCGAGGTTTCCATCGCTGGCTGGGTCACGAATATTCTGGACCATCCCTTTGTCCTAGTAGACCTGTTGCATAAGGCGCACGCAATACACTGAGGCAGAGCACAGCCCAGCCCTGGGGCAGTTGTGACTCATGCAGCGAGCGATGAAACAAACTCACAGCCGTAACAATATAAAGCACAAAGTTTGTCTGTCTGTCTGTCTGTTATGTATACAAATCTACACCGTTTCACCGATCTGAACCAAAATTTGTATACTTACCCTTTGGAACCCGACGAGTAACCCTGTCAACATTAAATTTCGGACAGACCACCCCTTTCCCTGCATTTAGGCCCTTTGGTCCAAATCTACACCGTTTCACCGATCAGAACCAAAATTCGTATTCGTACCCTTTGGTACCCTGCGAGTAACACTGTCTGCTTGAAATTGCGGGCAGACCACTCCATTCCCTGCATTTAGGCCCTTTGGCACAAATCTACACCGTCACCGATCTGAACCAAAATTTGTATACTTACCCTTTGGAACCCTGCGAGTAACACTGTCTGCTTGAAATTGCGGACAGACCTCTCCATTCCCTGCATTTAGGCCTTTTGGCCCAAATCTACACCGTTTCTCCGATCTCAACAAAAATTTGTATATTTACCCTTTGGAACACTGCGACTAACAATGTCTGCTTGAAATTGCGGAGAGGCTACTCCATCCCCTGCATTTAGGCCCTTTGTCACAAATCTACATTGTTTCACCGATCTGAACCAAAATGTGTATACTTACCCTTTGAAACACTGCGAGTAACACTGTCCACTTAAAATTTCGGACAGACCACCCCATTCCCTGTATTTAGGCCCTTTTACACAAATCTACACCGTTTCACCGATCAGAACCAACATTGGGATACTTACCCTTTGGTACCCTGTGAGTAACACTGTCCACTTGAAATTTTGGACGGACCACTCCATTCCCTGCATTTAGGCCCTTTGGCAAAAATCTACACCGTCTCACCCATCTCAACCAAATTTTACATACTTACCCTTTGGAACCCGACGAGTAACACTGTCTACTTAAAATTTTGGACAGACCACTCCATTACCTGCATTTAGGCCGTTTGAGAAAAATCTACACCGTTTCACCCATCTCAACCAAATTTTACATACTTACCCTTTGGAACCCAACGAGTAACCCTGTCTACTTGAAATTTTGGGCAGACCACTCCTTTCCCTGCATTCACTTTTAATTTTGGGCAGACCACTCCTTTCCCTGCATTTAGGCCCTTTGCTAAAAATCTACACCCTTTCACCCATCTCATCCAAATTTTTTCTTGCTCGACTGTGATTCATTATTACTATTACGTTAGTTTGTATGTTTGACGTGCCAATTCAATAGTTGTAGTGTATGTATGTCCCCTATGCGGTCATATACCATTCATCTGAACTTGGGTCAGTTGCTGTGTGGATTCCAGGGAAGGTTTCTAGCTACAAATTATGTATGTAACACAAAAGGGTGAGGAACTTAACAGGAAGCCTTAAATGCCACAGTAGCCCAATTGCACAATGCCAGTTGTGATGATGATGATGATGATGATAATTGTTGTTTAAAGGGGCCTAACATCGAGGTTATCGCCCCTAATGGTTTGGGGGATCGTGAAAATGAAACTAATACTAACTACAAAACTTATGGGATAGAAGAAGATAAGGACAAAAGAAAGAAATAAGGGAAATAAAAGACAGGAGGAATTGAAATGCCCTCAACCCTAGATAAATGAGAATTGAGGACTTGGAAGGAAGGAGAGCCACGAAATGCAGATAGGAAAGGGAAAGAGGACAGGGTCCGTCCCTAAGGCAATGGAAAAAAGGGGTAAAACCGGACCCAGCTCAGGAAACCCTCAGGGTTGCCAGCTCCCGAACTCTCCAGCCATGAGCCCTTGAGGATGTAGCACTATCCAGGGTGCACCAGAAGTGGTGGGGCTACACACACCCTGCCTCCTTGAGGGCCTTGAGCAGAAGACATGAGATATTAAGAAAAGATAAAGAAGGCTGACACCTCGAAGAATGAGGCTATCAGGAATTATTAGACAAGGGCCAATTAAGACGGGAAAGTGAAAGAGTCGCTAGACCTCGGATACCCTGATACCATCGGGGTCGGAAGAGAACAAGAGTTTGACCAAGGGAGGCTGACAGGAAAGAGAACTGAAAGAAGCCAGGCACCATTAAGTAGAAGCAATGCCGGACACAGCTGGGGTCCCGTGGTCGCAAACCCACGTCCCACAAGTTGTTAGACCCTGGGGGGTGGAGCGTTGGAGGAGGGGGCAGGTGTGAGAATAGCTTGCTGATTCATCGCGAGGTGACATGAGAGGACTGTCCGGAGGCCGCCGTGTTACCTGATATTGCTGACTATGCTGATGTTCATACAGGGCCTTTGCTCAAACCACTGTAGTGTTACGAAAGAGTGAGTGATTCACCGGCCAATGTATAGGACCGGGAACCCCCCCGCCCCCGAACGTCTGTCGTCATATATCGTCATCAACTGTGATATTCTCAGGTTCGTGCAGCTTGGACCCGAGCAGTACTTCATAAGCTCTTTCACTAGACGCTTCGAGTATAGGCCTAAGCCAGAAAATAAGGTTCAGACTTTGGAAGACATCGAAGGTAGAAATCTCAATTACCTATATCAGATTTAAAATTACACCATGTTCGTTTAGTAGTCATTTTTCATTACCTTATTATTATCATCATAAGGGCAAATGCCCTAGATGTTACGCCCATTATACCACTAATCACCACACACAATACGTCTTCATCGCCTGTGAATTTTGAAATATTTCTATTACGGTAGTCTGTAAGTTTGTCATGTCAATTCAACAGTAGTTTTCATTATCATCCTCATCAAAAGGGCAAATGATCTAGATGTTACGTCCATTATACTACTAAGCAACACCACAGTCTTCATCGCCTGTGATTTTTAAAATGTGTACTTCCATTAGATTGTAATTTTGATGTACCCGTTCAGTAGTAGTCGTCTTCATTATCATCCTCATCAAAAGGGCAAATGACCTAGATGTTACGTCCATTATACTACTAAGCAACACCACAATGATAATTATTTTACAGAGCCTTCCCATAGTGACTTATCTATAAACATTGTCACTGGGTTTGATAATGTAAGAAATGAATACATAAATAAAAATAATTTATCACGTTGAGTGTTAAGGAGACTGAGATGTTATCATTCCACCGGGCGAAGCCGGGTACTACTGCTAGTTATAAATAATATGGGATGTCCTACCCCATTCATATAATGCAGCAGATTTATGACACATTAAATGCATTGACATTTTTTTCTTCTTCCGTATAACAGAAAATATTTTCTAAAGGATAATAATAATAAATATCTCTATAAATTAATAATTGGTGAACACTGAATTTTGATGAATAACAGTGGAAGTAATATTCCTTGAAGATCATAAATATAAAAGAATATGGTAAATATCTTGAATTGTGGTTATAAACAATTAGTTGATTATGTAAAATCTGAGATCTTATGATCTGTAATATTATTGGATATTGTGAAATGAAGCTTAATGATGTTGATTGTGTGCCAATGCACTTTTATGAAGTTGGTTAAATGAGATCATCGGATGAGTGGATGTTTGCGGGAGTGATATCCTAATCCACAGAAGGCTGTTTGCTTTAGAAAATAAAATGGGAGTTGCGGGAGTGATAGCAATGATAGTGCTTCAAGTGTTGTTCCAATTCCTAAAGAATTCCCGTGAAATACAATAATCTTAAATCACTGATTTATTATGATGTAATGACGTCACGTCTAACCTCATGCCAATTTTTATTGTGGCTAGTTAAATTCATGTTCAGTGCTGTAGATCCTCTCATTTAATAATATGATCCTGAAATTAGAAAGAGATATCCGAATCTTCCTTTGACGAAGCCGATTATGGTCATTATTATTATTATTGTTGCTATTTTTGCTTTAAGATTTATAACTGCTGTGACCAAGTTAATAATCAATGTAATGCAATTGGACAAGCCGCGTTAGGGAGTGTCATTAGAAATTGTGTGTTTTCATAGTAGTAATGAAAATCGGATATGAAACTACCCCATGATAGTGTATATAATCCATGTAAATATGTGAATAGGACTAATTTAAACTGCAACCTAATAGGGCAAAATTAAATATATTTTTTATGTCGTGAATAATTATGCCATCTCTCATGTATAGAGTAAAAGAATAACGTGTGGTTTCAAACATAGTCAAACCAACGGACATTCATGAAGAGACTATGATTTGTTTTGTTTGAGATGCATATTCAGGATAGGAAGTGCTTATTGCCATTATTTTTGCTATTGCCAACAGGCAGTATTTCATGAATAAATAATTGGTGAATTGGTTTTATCTCAATATGTATTTACTTTCTGTTATGTGTTGTGACATCTTTCCTTTTCCTTTACGGGGAGCATGGATGCAGTGTGCAGTAAATATAGCCCAAGCCCAGAACGCCTTAAGATAGATCTCGTGCTGACACTGTGTTCATGCTCCCTCGCATGTGGTCATCTGTCCATCCCAGGTGGACAGACGGGCACGGTATATATGGGGGAATTTCAGCTGATATTGGTGGCATTGTTCCCTGCGGTTGCCTGTTTCATGGAGGGGCATTCTCAGTCCTAGACCACTGTTTCACATACTATATTTTGAAAACGCAGACCATTGGGCGCTGTAATAAGCGTCAGCAAATGATTAGTCTTTCCACATCCCGAAGGCCCCAAAATGATGCAGCGAATGGAAGACGGGAACAGTGAAACTTGGCGTTGTTCACGTGATGTGGGACAGAGATGGGAAATCATGTCCACCACGGGGAATGACTCTTGCTGCTTAATAATCTTCATTTCAACTAAGGCTTAGACAGGCTAGCAGGCTGTCTATATACATCGCACCGAGCCTTGTCATAGAAACAGTGGACTCGTACTACAGGTACTGCGCTCGAAATCATGTCTAGTAGAGAGGAGCAGACAGGACGAGGTACGAAACGAGGACCACCTCAGAAAAATGGCATATTTTAAATTTGGAATTTTCGACTAAATTTGTAGCCTGGATGGAAGAGTATGTTTATATAAGCATTTGGAAAATTTTTCGCCTGAACAAATATTTTTATTTTAAGAAATAATGGAGATTTTATGATCTGGTAATTTTTAACAAAGAGTAAATGAAAGAAGTACTGTCCTGGAAAGCGACACTTTTAGCGAGGTTCGCTGCGAGAGACCAGTTTTTGATCCAGGAGGAAAGAGCAAGGTTGACTTGAGGTCAGACACACGCCACTATCAAGAGAGGGAGAACAGACGCGTGTCAGAATCGCGCCACTTTTTGGCAAGAACCAATGAGAAAATAGTTTGAATACTTAGGTAGGAATAAATATTAAAATCTTTATTTTAATATTTTATAAGAGTGTTACATATTGAATTCACCAGCAGAAAAAAATAAATTTAATTGGCAAAACGGATTTTAAATTAAATGACTGAGAGAGAAGTTATGTATGAATTTGTCAATATTCATAGAGGCAAGGCCAGTTGACCAGATTTGCGAGGGAAATCTGTAGGAGGAGGCTAGGAGAATCTAGGAGTCGAGGCTCTTTCTATTTGGACCGTCGAGGAAACAAGACGTAATTATATTCACTCTTCGAAAAGTATAGGCAAAGTTCTTTGTGAACCTGAGACTTCGTGAGGAAGCAACAAGTTATGGAAACGCAGAATTAAGCATTATAAGTCAACAGTATTAAGAAAGAAGTTATTCATTGCATTTAAGGAAGAAATCTACGACGAGATAGAATTTTGGAAAATTACAAACTGAACATCGAACACGTAACTACGCAGGAAGAAAGTCTGAAGAAGTGAGACCTAAACTATTAAGAATTTATCAATCTACGCAAGTATGGATGAAACTTCAGGTCGGAGAGGAAGAACAACGACTACACATTATTTCGTTGTGAGAATGATGTTTTAAATTCATCATGTTGGGAAAGTAGAACTATGCTAAACCAGTGAGATCCAGAAATAACCAGGATGACATAGCAGTATGAACAGCGAGCTGCAGAACACCGCAGTTTTCGCTCATATAACGTTACAAGCTACTACGAGAGAAATTCACGACATGGAGGTGCTTTCTTGTCATGGAAAGAACACTGCAAACTACCGACTTCAAAGAACATCTAGATCTGAGAAGAAGAAGACGAGCGGATTCGTGATGGAGACGGCGAGGAACCCAGGACTGGAGGATGCAAGGCAACCAGAGCTGTGGCGAGTATGTGTCACCGTCTTGAACGAGGGAAGTGGGTCGGCCGGCGAAGATCCAGCTGGAAACCTGTTTGGTAACATCAACCCAGGTCGTTCACCTTCATTGCAGTCCAGTCATAACAGAGATGACATAATGCAGCCAGTCTGTAGGAGCACGCTACATTCCAAAAACCACATGGTGAGATTCCGAGGACACAGGCGTCATCAGGTTTGTCACCAACGATCTCAAAGAGAAGGTAGACCAGTGCATTTTTCACACATATGTAGGTAGATCTTGTACACGTTATTCCAGAATGTTGACCAACATAATTGCATTTATAACCTATGTTATTGTATTGTCTTGAAAGTTTTAGTAAGATTCTAATAATTGCGATAGTTATTTTCATACGTTACTTAGACGTATTTTGAAGGCTTGATCGATGATCTTAGACATCGTTAATATTTTTCATTGTCATTTTAGAGCGTTAAAATTTTACTTAGAAAGATTTCATTGCGATTGCTAACGTATATACCGTAGATTTGTTGTAACCTCGGAAAATTCCGTAAAGTTGTAGTAATATCGAAGAACGATTATATATTGTGCGGCCAGTGGCGTACGCCTGATTTCCTTCTGGGGGGGGGGGGGGGTCATTCATAGTGATGTCCTATAATAAAAATGATAATTCGAATATAATTCATAAAAAGGAACAACTCAGTTAAATAAACACTACCGGACCCAAGCGAGAAATCTCGCATGTTCATAAACCACCCTTCCCCGATAGGTTTATAACGAGAGAATTAATTGCAGCATGTTAGAGCTCCAGTATTTGCAAATCGCACACTTCTAACAAAAATTGATATTTATGAAATTAGAATGGAATTCGTCACTGCTAATGTCATTTGTGTACTGAGTCCATTGATTTATCTTAGCTGTAACACTCACCAGTTATTCGATATTTTTGAAATTATACGATTTGAGTACTCATTCCTTTGACTTACTGTTTCTGAAATCCATGCAAAATGATAAAGGAAAGACCTCATAATGTTAAAATGACACGAAACAGGCGTCACAGCGTCCAAAATGTGAAGTGGACAGAAATTACGGAGCATATTTTCCTACAGCAACAGTATCGACAAATCTCACACTTCGTACATTTTTAAAAGTCATTTTTTTAAAGAAATTATTGATATTTATGAAATTAGAGTGCAATTCGTCACTGGTAATGTCTATTCTCTTTCATTTGAATGCTCATTTGGCACGATCGGTCGCTTGTGAGCGCCACAGGAGGGATCTATACTAATGAAAGAATATATATGATGATTCTCTTTGCATGAAAACTATTTTAACTATATTTTTCAGCACTTTAAACAATATTACAAACACAATTGAAAGCATAAAAGATTAATAAAAAATACGGAAAAGAGTTTAGCCCAATATAGATATTGCACTAGATACAAACGGACAAAAGGAAATGTCTAAATTGCCAATCGGGCTAAACCAAAGAATCTGATTAAGTAGATATTTGCCCTGGAATTTGTTGAAGGACTTAGACAAGTCTACTTCAATCGTATATCAAGCCATCTAGGTTTGACAGACAAGTCATTCAGTACTTCCTCAATTGAAACATCAACAGTATCATGAATGGACATCAAAGCTAATCCATTAAGGCGTTTTTCACTAGTTGAATTCCTTAAATAGTTCTTCAAGAATTTTAAGGACGAAAACGATCTTTCACACGAGCAGGTTGTGACAGGTAAGGTAGCCATGATGACAAGCAGGTTATACACAACTGGATACATGTTCTTATTGCATATTGACAAAGCATCTATAGCACTCTTGGGCTTCTTTTCAATAGATTTCAGAGTTTGTTTCCAGAGAAGTAGCTCGCCTCTAATATTAAGGGGAAGTCCATACAATTCAGCTACATTTTCTACTTCAGCTATGCTTTGGTTGGATAGTTTGTCTTCAGTTGTGGTAACAAGCGTTTGCAATAGCTGAAGAGTTTCTTTATGGGAGACAAATTTATCATCAAGTGATGAAATAGTTTCTTCAAGGAATGGGATGAAAATAACCCGCCTATAATATTCTTCCGGATCGTTAGATGAAACGTTGTTCCTCATCGTTTGTCGAACAACAGTTCGAGGCTGAACTACAGGCACTCCAAATTCTTTGCAGAACTCTAAAACAGAATTATATGCACACAAAAACCTTGCGTCTGCATCTGCCCTCATTCCTTCAAGAGACCTCTTAACATTCATGGAGGCGTTGAATGCTTGACTGAGATCCAAATTTTCAGTTTGAAGATATTTGCTGAGAGGAAGTGTGATTTGAAATGCTTCATGAATGACAAATACACTTATCAAGAACACAAATTTGCTGATAGCGCACAGAAGAAGTTGCGCATCTGTAGCTGCCTTCTTATCAACCCATGCTGCTATTTTGTCTAATGCCAACAATAACGGTTTCAGAAGTTCAATGAATGAACGAACAGACTCGTGCTTTTCAATCCATCTCGTTGCACATAACTTCTTGAGTTTACTCACTCGGGGTTTCTCTTCCATACTTTCAACTTCATTTGTCAACACAGCCTGCCTCTTTGGTGAAGTACTAAAAAGGGCATAAGCTCTTTCAATTGTACCCATACAGTTGCTAATCTCTGCAACACTACACCCTTCAGAAATGGCCAGATTTAAACAGTGAGCACTACAGTGAACATACTGGGCTTTGGGAAACTGTTTTCGTACAATGGCCTGAGCACCTCTGTAGGATCCACTCATGGCACTAGCTCCATCATAACCTTGGCCTACGAGATATTCTGCATCCATTCCCACACTTTTCAAACCAGACAATATGCTATTCGCAAGTCCTAACCCAGAAGTATCATTGATAGCAATAAATTGCAGTAACTCCTCATGTACGGAATTATCTTGAACGAAACGGACACATAGTGACATTTGCTGCACACCGCTGATGTCTGTGGTCTCGTCAGCAAGAACAGAAAAGTATTTAGCTTTTTTCACCTGATCGACTAACCTTTTCAATATAATGTCATTCAAAGATGAAATAATTTCATTCTGAATCCGTGGGCTTACGTATGTTGCATTTAAGACTGCTGTCATCAAATGTTCCTTTAGTATTGTATCACCAGCTTCTGCTCGAAACTTGAGAAGAGACCTGAAATTTCCCTCCCCTTTCTTGAGAGGCTCATCTAAATTTACAGGTCCCGAATCCCTGTGACCACGGAAAGCAATGCCCATTCGAGCAAGGAAAATCACAGATTTAATTATAGGTATGAGTTTCTCCCTGTTGCATAATATGTTGGATTGAACACCCCTATCCAAGCTTACGTCAACAGCAGATTTTGTACCTTTGTATATGGCGAGAAAGTTCGTAGCCTTTTCCGTACATGCCATATGATACTTGGTTTCTTGGTGTTTTTTGAAATCCTCCTTCGCATTTTTCCAGTTCATGTAAGGAAATTTTACTAGTTTACCTGGCGATGAAGATTGTTTCCCAACAACGGTGCAAAACAACGAACAATATTTACAAAAGGCTCCGTTCTTTGAAGGAGAATAAACTAGCCATTTCCCCTCTGATAACCAGTTCAACTGAAATTTCAGATTCCTTGGACCCGATAAAGGGAAATTAAAATTGCTTCCAGGTGTCCAGGCATTTTCCAACAGTTCATTTTTCAGATAATCATCAATCTAAAAAAAGTAAATCACAACATTGAAATAATTAACATGTACCGACACATACGTAGGCCAAGGCCATACAAATACCGGTATAACATAATAGGTAAAGCATCGAAATGCAAATCAGTTACAGAAATAGCGATTATCATGAATCATATTGTAAACACACCTGTTGGCCAGCATAACCTCCTAAGTCTGTTCGATGTATTTGGTCGGTAGCCGGCTTGGTAGTAGCCGATAATTCTTCAAGTTCATTTGCAATTCTTAAAGATGAACTACTTGCAATGGCAGTGTTGCATGTAACATCTACTCTTGTTTTTTTTAATAATATATCGATCCATTACGCATTACAAATAAACTCGGAAAAAAGTGCGACTCACGATCTGGCAGTTCACAGATATGCACGTTTAAAGCAGCACGAAGCTGCGTTACGATAGTTACCAATCGCACACTTTAACAGTAAAACGACAATTTTGATATTTCGCCTAGTGTAGTTAGTTATTATTGCTTTAAGTGGAAGAACAGCGAGGTCATCTGCCCCTCTTGCTCCGTTTAACATGTAGTTTAAGGGTGTTTACCCCAGGCCATAACCAGTAGCTAGCGCCAAAGCTGGAGAAGTCTCGTTGTGAGTTGAGTGGAGGTCATTTACCACGTGAAGAACGTGTTCACATTAAAAATATATTACAAAGGAGTAGCCTAAAGAAGCCTCACTGGCAGCAATTCAAAACATTTTCCAGGTGATAGATGGGACAATATAAGGAGTCATGTAAACTAATGTCTCGGGGGGGGGGTTAAACCCTAAACCCCCCGTCGGTACGCCACTGAGTGCCCGTTCAGACCGAAGTCCGGACGACCACATATGCATTTCACCAAAAATCAGTCAGCACGAGAATCAAAATATCCCGGGGTGCCAGATGTGTTAAAGTTGACTACAATAACTCAACAAAAAAATAAATAAAATGCTTTACTGATTTTCGGCTCGATGCAACAATAAGGATAGAAGGAGATTTTATGAAGTGAATGCATCCGATAAAATTATCTCATTTTATTTAAAACTTTAAAATATCGACTGAAAGTATGCCAAAATGGCATTAAAAATGAATGACGAATCATATGTTATGTACAAAATATACAACTTCACCAACACATGAACACTTAACAATTGAGACGAAGGTCAAGATAATAGTCCTGATGACTTCGCTCAAATGAATTATTTACAGGAGTAGGGTTTTGGCAGCGCAAATTTTGACTCAATCATAAAATAATTGTCAAAATATTATTATCAACAAAAGATAAATTCCATTCCATATGGATTCAACCATTTAATCAATTATCACTTGGAAATATTATTTAGAAAATTGGAAATATTATTTAGAAAATTTATCATGAAACGATTTCATTTATCATTATCAAAATTTCAATAATTTGACAAAATGTCAAATATGTTAATCAACAAACTTTTTTGAAAAATGTTTATATATTTTTATAGGATCACAACATCCTCTCAGTTTGTAGTGGTTGTTTAAGAAGTAACAGTTTTAAATAATTGATAGCATCGGCCCATTCGATTTAAATGCGACAAAATTACATAATCATAATTAGCATCTAGACAACGGCAAAGTTTTTCTCGCAATGAAAGGTACAAGTTGAACAATAACAATTTTCGGGTAAGCGATTACTAGGAATACTTCTAGAACACGTGGGTAAACTGTAAATTGACAATGATGGCTCAACAAAATAACCTGTGGTTATATTTGGACAAAAGTGTGGCTAAACTTCAACTCCTCTACAAAATTCAAAGGCATCCAACCTACAATATGATTGATGCTTCATTTCACACAACCTCATTCCTGCGACTTAAATGCGCACTCAGAATGGCATATTTAACTTTTTGCACACACAACAATTATTCTTCCCAAATTATACAGAATAATCAAGCCTTTGCTTGTTACGACAACTGGAATATTTATAAATTGGTAAACTCCACCAATGAGTTTACAATAATAACTTTACCATCAGTTTAAAACATGAATAATTCCACACCGTGTCTATTCTTAGCCAAACGTTTTGAAAGACGTTGCTCCATAATGATTTTATTTTTATACAAACTCTAGCAAAAACCCTGTTTTATACATGCTTTTAGCTTCCCGTATCATTACTTTCCGTGTGTTCTCAAAGATTTAAATGCATAGTGCAGGCATGAAATAATTCCACTGAATTAATATGTTATTTATTTGTGGGCATGCGTTAACAACAAGTATCCGATCTTAGAATATTGTTTCAAATGTCAAATGTGTAAATCATACAACCTGAAAATGATTATTAGAAATCACAATAATTTTTTATTATTATTATTTCAGAAAATAGAAAAATAATAATAATTATTAAATCAACATTATTATTTATTATTATTATTATTATTTCCTCAACAAATGGATTTAAAGTTGTTAAACTGTTCGGGGAATATCATCCTCGACTTCTAAATAATGGATAAATATCCATTCCTCAACTTAAATTTTATTAGTAAATCTTTAGTTACTACGGCTGATGACACGCGATTAGAAAAATACCAAAATTAAATAAATGCTCGTTCTGCTCGTCCATAAATTTCGAATCATTGACTTCTGGGTGTAAAAACAACTCAGATCAAAGCTTCTATTGCAAAAGAAAAATATTTGCAACAGCAAAAAAAAAACATCTTGATGAAAGAAAATATGTGTTTTAAGACTGTAGAAAAATATGAGAAAATCCAGCTAACTACGCATAAAATAATGCAAATTGTAGCTTACATTCTTGTAGATCTTGATGCTTGTAATCTGGTCTGAACTAGATTATTCAGTCTTCTTCTTGTCCCCCATTAGGACACGTATTTATAATCTTGTATCGGCCTCCATTTTATACCCACAAGCTGTCTACACAGGCATAGTGGTATTCATTCTTGAAGCCTTAATATCGTGAAGAAAAATGTTGCTAGCTTCAAAAGCTGAAGTAAAGTTGACAGGGGTCTGGTCAAAATGATCCATGATGAAAATTATTAACTTGACCCAACTGTGATGCGTTCAGTACTCCTAATACGCTTATAATCTTATTCAGCACGAGTACAAATTCTGTCGAGTTGCCTGGGCAGAGCTTCTCACTCTTCAGATCGCACAAGGCAAACTTGTATTCCCAATATCTGCTTAAGAATTGTACTGTACATGAATGGTAATAAAAGCACTGATTTATCTTGGCTGGTCTATTAACAAGACGAAAGCTTGTCCTCTGACTGTTGGATTAAATAATCCAGCTTTGAATAATTGTGGACAGAAGAAAGAAATGTAGACAAGTCTACCATATGTCCAGTTGTAGCAGTAAATAATTACCATGTGCCACAAAATTTGTATCACTTCGGTGATAACGTTGAAAAGTTCGAAGATCACTTAAAATGTTTAACACTTTCCTAATACCAGTAACCATGTACTGTCGAAACACTAAGCCCCAGCAATTGTGCTGTAAATAACGAAGACTTTGCAACCATGTGCACGACGATAATAACAGTGTTCGGAGTCGTAGAGTGTTGAGCGGCTAGAGCGTTTACGTAGTACTGCACGTCCATAGCAACGGAGTGCTGATGGAGAAGTGAACATCCATAGCGACGGAGCGACTATGGAGAAGTGAACATACATTGCTCGAGCGGGCGTGCCTTATATACTCCTCGACTGGCAGCTCGAGGTCACTGCGGAGAAAATGCTGGAACTAAAACATCTCATATCTCAGCTTCCGCTCAATTAATTTCCTCGAAATAAAGCACATTCCTCCTCCCTTGTCCGTGCCAGTAATCTGATATAGGTCTCAAGCTTCTACTCCATCAGGAAATATTTACTGACATTTAGCCTCGACTATGACGCTCTCGGCCTACGTCACTTAACCACTTCTTGCCTGTCAAAACCTTCGAAATGCTTCTAATAAGTTCTAGCGCGCTATTCAAACTTTCAATTCTGGGCTTAGCCTTGTGGCCTGTACCCTCAAATCTAGGCCACTGGATTTGGGCACAATATATGTATTGAAACATGACAAATGAAGCATAACTTTGTGATAAATAAATAAATAATGTATCAGAGAAAGAGTATAGTCATGTGTTTGACGAAAGTAAGTAAGTAAGTTATAATTTGAAGTAGAGAAAGGAAGGACCGAGAATCCTATGATAAAGAGTTTATTCATCTCAGGAACGAAATACTTTGTATAAAACGAAGTTGTTGACAGGAGTATTCAATATTGGCATTGAAGGAACTCCAGTATGAAAGAAAGTATAGACATTGTAAAACCCAGAATTGTATTGTACGGAGAATAACAGTATGCGATAACTGAAGGCATAACTGAATAAGAAACGATATTATAAATGTTATGAATGTATATTTGTCATAAATGATACTGTGAGATGGAAGGAAGGATATTAGCATTTATTGTGAACAGAAACGTGAGGGAAGGTTATTGTTATTTTTATAACAGACACAAGCAGACTTGAAATTCAGAATTAAGCAAGAAATTGTAACGAAGAAAGTATTTGAACCAGAGAATGAAGTAAGTGGAAAGTATTTGAACATAACACGGAAAGTATAATTGATAGAGGATTTTGTAGGAAGAGGTATAGTGTATTCGTGAACGTTATTGCATTTGTGATTTCCAGTGGGAATACTAAATATCATACTTTGATGAAAGTAGTTGATATGGAACGGTAGAAGTTTTGTGAATGTGCTAAGGGAAGAAATGTTAATGAAATACATTTGTATTATGAAGGCGTAACAGACGCGATGATATGCAACGTGAGTTTATGTAGAAAGGTTTTGTAATATTTGTGGTGATTAAGAGAAAAAGGAAGCTTGTAGTTTAACGTGACCGTTAATCTCGAGATCATGAGCCACGGGACCTCCTTTTTACGTGGAATCCGAACCACAGGACATGGCATTTCACTTCGAAAATCTCACATGCATTGACCGGGAATCGAACCCGGACCGCCTTGGTGAGAGGCATACAGCTAGACCGCTGAGCCATATTTGTATTTAGAGAGGATGGGAGTGTGAGACGTGAGGGTAAATGCCACACACACACGATTTTTGGTTGGAGAGCTTATCTGAACAGTCGTGCATTGTAAGTTTGTTTAATTATTAATTTATGAAATACCGGAGTTGTACACTTTAGTGATGAAATATTAACTTCATCGTTTGTATTCATGATTCACGTGGAATTGACACATAAACACCTATTTTGACCAGTTTTATTGTGTGAAATACGAAGAAAGATGGTGAAATACGTAGAAAGATGGTGAGACCGGAGGAAAGTAGTGGAATGAACTCTAATAAATTAGAGACAGTTGTTATGATATCGTGCGGGTCGCGATCATGTATAAAATGTAAATAGTTTATTATTAGTATTATTAACCATTTCTTTTATTGAATTTAAAAGCTTGAGATCTTATTTAGAAGACTTTAACGATTGTAATAAGTAGGGAGTGTGTTTGTTATGATGAATGTTGGAGCACAACTTCAGTGAACAAGTAGGACAGATATTACTGTCATAAGTTTACACAATGTGTTGATTTAAATATCTTAGAGCAAGAGATACATTTCATATATGTGTAAGGATGCAAGAAAGACACGTATCAAGCGCATCTAGCCTAAGTGAGACATAAATATTTATTTCTATTCGTGGTGAAGGGAACATAATTTTGTTATGTTGTTTTTATTGTCAATAAATTGCAAGCATATTTTTATTTTTGCTACGTTTTTTTAGAAGTGATTCTTGATTCAACGCTTAATTACACTAGAACGATACCGCTAGCTAGATGCAGACAGCTGATCGACAATTTATCTTAACGCCCGAGAGCCGAGTTGCTCGTAAATGCTCTACCTTTATTTATTTCTTTTTTCTGTACTGTATGCAGCTAGTTAGTAGTATAGTTAGAGATGTATATGTGTGTTCCTAGGGTTCCCTAGTCATTAGTCCGGTGGGAGTTGTTCAACTCTTAGCCGGGTGTTGACATTCCCACGATCCATTTACCATCTGCGCGGATTTGGGACTGTGCTCTAGAGGAATTCGGGCGCAGTACTTTGGTAATCTGGCAAATTTCACATTCCCATCAGTACAACACATGAATCTGATGACCAAGACGAACTAAGCTCATTTAAAGAAACCTTACTACGGCAGCTAGGTCTGTATTTTCTCAGCCAGGGATGTATTCAGCATGATCTCCGCACCGTTTGACGCCCCTCTCCTACCGCTGAGCTCTCAACGTCAACTGCGCAGCTAATCGCCGGGAACTATGCATGCAATCAATTACCAAACACGAAAAGGATAAAGACACATGCAATGCCAAGGAGATATTAAATTGAAAAATGAGGACAAAGCCATAAAATAAGTTGACATGAGAACAACCAAGAAGTTCTTTTTCTTTTTTTAAGGAATCTCTGCTGGCTAATTACAATATCAATCTATTCAAATAGAATAAAGTAAACTGTCAATTATCTGTGTTAAGCGGACTTGCGATTGTCAAAGATAACTGATAAACACTGATAATACAAACATAACTTTACTCTAAAATGAAAATTATTTACTAAACATGCAACATTTAATACAAAACCCAGTTGCGTTTGGCAAATAATCCTCCATTTCCCACTCCCTCAATGTATCATTTACTTTCTTATAAAGAAACCCAGCCAAAGTCGTCGGATTTTTTGAGAGCGTGAAAAATCCCTCAATATGCCTTCCTTCGGAGAAGAAGTAAACCCGGTGGGCCCATGTCATATATATTTATGGCATGTAAAATATCCTTCGACAAACTACAATTGTGTTAAGCTAAATTTGTAGGTTAGATTTGATTAACGCTCAATTAGTTCCAACGTTCGTGGCCAGGTGCCGATTGCGGTGGCATCTAGTAGCCAAGTTCACAGTTAGGTGTCGCTGGCAGTAGCATTTGGTAGCAAAAGTAGGAACTACCTGAAATTGAGCATCTGCTGTCCTTACCTGAATTACAGATAACACACCGGTTAACAGACAGATTCTACACATACTCAAAGTACACGTGGCTACATGACCCCGTTGTCGCAGCTCCTAAACTGAGGAACCAACCAACTTTCTTATAACAGTCCTCATGTGGATTAACAACTCACGAATTAAGATCTGATTGCCTTTTCTCCGCTATGAACTCTTCGCTGCCAGCTTTCGTCATGAGACTGGGAGGGAAAAACAATTGGTATGCCCATTCTTTGTGGGCAAAATGATTAGGTCCATTGACTGGATGATTGTGTGAATGCTTACCATGCTCACCTTTGAGGGCGGTAGTTTGTTTGAGCATGGAGATTATCATGTCCTTTTATGTTAGTCTGTCATTGGGTTTGTCCTATATCCATGTTTCTATCCTCCTTTTCTTGTCAGTTGATTTATTGTGTTCATCGCGTTGCAGGTCTGTTGATAATCGTGCCAAGTTCTCCATCAAGAAATTTGCCAACAAGTACAAACTGGGTGATCCTATTGCTGGCAATTTGTATCAGGCACAGTGGGACGACTATGTGCCGAAACTGTACGAGCAGCTTTCTGTAAAATAAGACTGACTCCATGCACCTTATGATACACTTCGTTCCTTTCCATTACTTGTGCATTATTATGATTACTCCCACTGTGTTATGGAGTTAATTTTATCAGAGTGAATTTTCCTCCATTGTAAGTAGGTTTGTTAAGCACGTGTGAATAAAGACTGGTTGTAATATGGTTCTATTTGGTATTATAATGGCAAAATATTCTGATATCTCCCAAATTATCCCATTGCAGCTTCACAAGTACTTCTGATGTACTCTTGAAGTACTTTTGAATGTAAGTTTTTATATTTCACAGGTAAGCTGTATTACAAAGTAAGAAAACACATCGTCTTACCATGAAACCAATTTTAAGAAACGATCTTCAGTCAAAACTCAGCAATTCTTCTAGGTTTGTGCCATGTCTTGTGTGGGGTTTTGCCTAGGACATTAGCGGGCTCTTGGTGTCCCCGCCCTGACCCCGACAGGAGTAGCGAACTGCGCGCTACCTACCTTTTTACGAAACGCACCTGCACCTCTTTACTGTGGGAACTAAAAGCTCAAGCAGCCATAACCTCCCTTTGAAGGCTTCTCAGTCAGTTTCTCATGGCTGAGCTAGCATGTCTCAATGTTGATTATTTTTGTTTCCCCTCCCCCAGCTTAAATTTATTGAAAACAATGAATTGTTACATTTACATTAGTTCTCCTCTAAAAGAGAGGAGAGAATGTCTTAATTAGTGATGTAAAATACCCAGGTATTTATAAATCGGGGTAAATACCCGGGTATTTTAGATTTTTCATTAAAAATCCTGTGTCCTGGTAAGTTGAACCTAAAGGGTACCAGTATGCAAAGTATTCTACATTAACTTTTTAGAAATGAAACAACATTAGATAATTAATAAAATTAAATTTAATTAGAATTGGGACTTAAAAACAGAATTAGAATTGGGAATTAGATCAGGAGATATAAACTAACAACTCCACTTCACTGAAAAAGTTAGGTTAAGTACAGTCGACATCAAACAAAGAATAGAGAATGGGAGGGAAGTACAGTGTCAGTTTGAATCAGGCGCGGCTGGTGATTAAAGGCTCTTAGGCGGAGCCTCTCTTGTAAGATTCTATAAATATACCTATTTAATTGAGGAATTTATAATTTATATTAATTAGAAACATTTATACATTTCACTAATCCATTAAGTCACGAGTCAATATATTTGGAACTGTTGATAAAAGCATGTTCTTATGATGGGTAGTAGCGCCGTTAGGCTGCGCCTTAACTGTGCCATTCCTTCCCATGTAACAGGGCTGGGGGGCGTGGTTTGGAAAGCTCCATTCGTTTACATTGTATCGCTAAAGGCTCAAGCGGCTACAGCCTAACCCAGGCTTGCCAACGCCGACAGGATGTTTCTATTCAGTGGAATGCATTGAAATTAGTTCTAGAAGACTCATACCACTCTCGAGAAAGTTTATCCTTTCCTTCTTTTAATTTCCGAAGGATTATTAATTGACAAGTTACCAGAAACAGTTAGACGACTAATAAGTGATATTCATTATTGAGAACTCAGATGGCATTCCTTGAAGTATAATAACTAAAATACTTCCGCCAGATAGCACCATGAGGTGGCGAGGAGTAGCAGAGCCATCTACCGAGACTTAACGGAAGTATTCTGTTTAAAATCAGCCGCTGTTCATGCATGCTGTGTATTGTAAACAAGTGTTCGCGCGTGAAAATCGTTGGTGTAACTTAAAGTTTATTAATTTTGTTGATTGTCAGTGGCAAGTCTTAATTTGCGTGTTACGGGCTACATTAGTGGTAAGTGTATGTCTTCAAGACAATGAATTCAGTTAGTAGCGTATCGGGCAAAATTCTTGACCACGAAACTAGACTCATTGTGAAAGGTCTTGGGGCACCTAAACCAGATCTTACAATCTCTCAAACTCAGAAACATTGTAAATCCAGGGGGGGTTATATTAGACATTTTAATAGAGCATTGTACGATGCAGCAGAATGGTTGTGTGGTTGCGAGGAAAAAAATGCCTTCTTTTGTTTCACCTGCCTTGTTACCAATTCAAATGATAGTTCATGGACTGAGACAGGTATTACGGACTTGAAGAATTTTCATGCCAAAGTTAAAGAACATAACTCCAGTGAAAATCACCTAAATGGCTTTATTGAGTTTGCCATGTTAGGGAAAGTGGACATAAGGTGCCAGTTAGACAGTGCTTACCGCTTGAATGTAAAGAAATATAATGAAAATGTATCGAAGAACCGGTATATATTAGGCAAGCTCATAGATTGCATCAAGTTTTGCGGTAAGTTCGAGCTCGCCTTGCGGGGACATGACGAAACAGACAATTCCAAAAATCCAGGAATTTTTCGCGGGTTAGTTAGTCTAATGTCCGAACTCGACAGTGTTTTAAAGCAACACATAGAAAAGACCGATAATCGAGTTTTCCTAGGTCTCTCAAAAACAATTCAAAATGAATTGTTGGACTCGATTTACGAAGTTTGCCTTCATTTGATTAGAACTGAACTGTCACAGACTAATTATGTAGCAATCGAAGTTGATGAAACCACAGACTGTGCCTCTCTATCACAGCTGGTCTTGATAATGCGATACGAGTTAATGGGAAAAATAAACGAAAGATTCATCAGTTTCGTTCAGCCAAAAGACCATAGTGCAGAAGGTGTCACTGAAGCTATATTTAGTGAGCTGGTAAAAATGAAAGTAAGTGAGACCCCTCAAAAACTCATTGCTCAAAGCTACGATGGGGCTCCAGTCATGAGTGGTCAAAGGAGTGGGGTTCAAGTTAGGGTTAAAGAGAAATATCAGAACGCCCACTTCATTCACTGTTACGCACACCAGTTAAATTTAATTGTTGAACGTTGTGTAACTGGGAATAAGCAAGTGCGACTATTTTTCAGCAACTTGGAAGGGATTTCCACCTTCTTTTCGCAGTCTCCCAAACGAACAGCTGTTCTTGATGAGATTGTAAAAAAAGCGAATTCCTAGCTGTCCTCAGTCCATCAGATGGAATTTCAAATCCCGTTGCGTGACCACTGTGCACAAATACAAGGATGAAATAGTGCAGTGCCTGGTCAAAATTATTGACGATATTACAAATGACTATAAGACAGTTAATAAGGCTATGGGAATAAAGGGTTTCCTACAAGAAGACGATTTCCTTTTTTGGTTGGAGTTTTTTAACAAAGTCATGCCTCATTGTGACATTTTATTCAATCAACTTCAATAAAAGTGTGTTGATGCAGTGAAAACAATGATGTATGTGTCGGATTTTGTTTCAAGCATTCAGCGGGCTAGGTCTTCGCTTGATACTGATCAACTCTGTGAGGGGGAGGGACCGTCCATAAAACGTGCGCGTTTCACTGAGTCGCGGAGTGCGTGTGCGAGAGAAGTCTGTGATATCATTATGACGCAGATCAGTGATCGCTTTCTGTTTAGTGACCACCTGACAATTGCCAAGTTGTTTGAGCCGTCATTGTTCCCTAAACATCGCATTGTTTTCCCTGAAAAAGAACTGAAAATAGCAGTCGACTTATTTAGGTTAAACTCTACAGAGCTGCGCCATACAAGCTAGTAAATACTCTAGATCTAATATTAGCCATGGTGGTACTTGCATCTTCTTAAGAAATAATTTAGATCATGAACAGATAACAGCTTATGATTATCTAATTATGGAACAGGATTTTGAATTCTCTGCCGTAAAAATTCAGCAGTTTAAGTTAATAATTGTATGCGTATACCGTTCTCCGTCAGGAAAGTTTCCTCTATTTATAGATAAACTAGAATTGTTACTCAATAACATGAGCAAAGTAAATTTCGATATAATAATTTGTGGGGATGTAAATGTGGATTTCTTAAAACTTGATAGAAATTGTGAATTATTAAACCAGTTACTAATTTCCTATGGACTGAAACCTACAGTAAATACACCAACAAGAATAACAAAATTTAGTAAAACCACTCCTGATCAAATTTTTATAAATACAGATAAATATCACCATTCAATAGAAGTCTATTGTCCGGGTTTTAGTGACCACCATGGACAAATACTGAGTTTTGAAGTATCCGAAGTAATCAATAATAATGATAATGGAGTAAAATCAAAGTGCAGGTCATTCACTGAAGCAAATGTTACATATTTCAATGACTTATTAAATAAGGAAACATGGTCAGAAATTTATGAACTAGAAAATGTAAATGATAAATTTAATGCATTTAACAGTACCCTAAAACACTATTTTGAAATAGCATTCCCCTTTAAACGAAGAACTGTTCAAAATAACAAAACTAGCAATTGGATAACAACAGGGATTATAAATTCATGTCAAAGAAAGAAATTTCTACACAAATTATATAAACAATACCACACAACACCTGAATTCAATTTATACTACAAAAAATACACTAGCATATTAAATAAGGTAATAAGACTAGCAAAGAAAATGCATAATGATAATTTTATTTCCCAATCATCTAATAAAAACAGGGCTATGTGGTCCGTAATAAAGAAAGAAACTGGAAAATATGCTAAAATACAAAGGAACATTACACTGACCAGAAATAATAAAGTGATTAATAATCCAGAGGAAATAGCAAACACTTTTAATGACTATTTTCTGGAAATTCCGCAAAAATTATTAAATAAATCACAGGTAAATACACTAAATTCTAATAATAAAATAAATATATGCAGTGATTCTTTATTTATAAATCATGTCACAAGTGAAGAGGTAAGAATAGTTATAAAAGAGCTAAAAAATAAATTCTGTGCTGGCATTGATGGCATCCCTGATGCAATTTTAAAGAAATGTGCCGAAAATATAATAAATCCACTTACGCACTTAATAAACAGTTCAATTCTCTCAGGAACTTACCCGGATATTTTGAAGTTATCAAAAGTAATTCCAGTGCACAAAAACGGTTCAAAAGATGAATTAGATAACTATCGTCCTATTACCTTACCAACTGGTATTGCAAAAATTGTGGAAAAAATTATGTATAAGAGACTGATAAGTTTCATAGAAAAAAATAAAATATTATCAAACTCACAACATGGATTTAGAACGGAAAAATCTACACAGACAGCAATTTACGAATGTAGTAATAGTATACTGAAATTAATTGACAATAAGGAACATGTAACTGGCCTATTCTTGGATTTATCGAAAGCATTTGATGTAGTTGACCATAAAATCCTCCTTACCAAACTAAATCAATATGGTGTTAGAGGTCTAGCTAATAAATGGATAGAGTCTTACTTAACAAGGCGTAAACAAATAGTAAGCTTGAGACACAAGGATGAGGGAACCAAATTACTTAATGAAACATTGTCCAATGAGGGAATTATTGAATTTGGAGTACCCCAGGGATCGGTTTTGGGCCCACTACTCTTTCTTCTATATATCAATGATATAACACAGAACGTTCATTCACATAAGGAAATTTTGTTTGCGGACGATACAACACTCGTAATAAAAGGTGAAACTAAACAGGTCATACAGCAGTCTGCTGACTCCGTTACAGGAGAGTTAACCAAATGGTCACAAGATAATCGCCTCATAATAAACTATAAAAAGACAGTATGTCTAAATTTCCACACTATACAGAATAGGAATCCTGCGATGCCCAATATAACATTAAATGGTCATCAAATAGAAAATAAATCAGAAACAAAGTTTTTAGGACTATGGATACAACAAGACTTGAAATGGAATAAACATATACAATATCTGAATACTAAACTGAACTCGATGTGCTTTGCGTTACGTATTTTGAAAACCTGCACTAGCATGCACACATTAAGAAATACTTATTTTGCTTATTTCCATTCATACTTAAGATATGGGATCATATTTTGGGGTATGTCGCCAGATGTACTAAGCACGTTTAGGATACAAAAGAGAGCGATTAGAATTATGGCAAATGTAAACTCGAGAGAATCATGTAGACCTCTGTTTAAAGATTTAAACATTCTCCCACTGCCCTGCATATATATCTTTGAAAGTATTATGTTTTTTAAAAAGAATTTAATGAATAAAGATGTTTTTCTTAAAACAAACAATGATGTTCATAGGCATAACACAAGACAAAATCAAAACATTCATATTTCACACACACACACAAGCATATATCAAAAAGGAACTTTTCACACTGGAGTTAAATTATACAATAAACTACCCCAGTATATAAAACTGGCCCCAAAAATAAAAACCTTTGATAGAATGTTGAAAGCTTATCTGCAGTGCCATTGTTTTTACTCAGTAGTTGAATATTTTAGCGTATAGGAGTGATGGAATCTATAACTATATTTTACTTTTTTAATTTAATTTTAATACCTAGCTGTATGTTGTTGTATTTATAGAATTAAGTTTTCATATTATGATAATAGAGTGAGGTGTAAATAGTTGTGCAATAAGATTGTATCTATTAAGATTTGCTATTATAATAAGTTATAAATAGTTATAATCTTAGTAATATATACCTGTTAGTTCTTTTATTTTATGCATGTAAATTCTGACGTGTCCTATATCAAAAATGTATTGAATGCATGTATTTGATCAAATGGAATTAATAAAAATCTATCTATCTATCTATCATGAGCTGAATGTGCTATACAGCCGACCTGACTTTGCAAAGGCATCAGGTGCGTTGACCTTGTTGAATTTTCTTTACGAAAACAACTTGGCGGGAGCTTTGCCCGAAAGCGTTAAACTCCTACAGATCATAGTGACCATTCCAATGACCACAGCAGAGGCAGAGCGGTGTTTCTCTACCCTAAAACGAGTGAAAACATTTTTACGTAACACAATGAAAGAAGGCCGACTCTGTGCACTTGCAATGTGTTCCACAGAGAAGGAGTTGTTGGAGTCACCTAACTTCAATGAGCTTGTCATTGACCACTTTGCAGCGCAAAAGGAGAGGAGGGCAGACTTCACTTACAAACCAATGAATTAAGGTAGGTCATGTGTTTATATAAAGTAATAGCAAGTAGCTTCATTGTTCTTAATATCTAAAATTGTGTTTGTTTCCATTTATCCCTCAAGATCGGGTGCACTTTCGGCCTATGTTCCAGATCAATTCCCTTACAGTTCTAGCTGGTAAGCACGCTGCTTTCTAAGTAAAATGCGATTGTTTGATAGTGTACAACCGTGAAACAGACTTCTCTGATCGGGACTAATTAGAATGGGGACTAGGTTAAATTAGAAAACGAATGCATTGCTTCTTCCCGTATTTCGAAACTAGGTAAATAAATTCATTTTAATTAGGAAAAAATGCTTCATAAAATAATATAATGGTGCCAATCTGTTTATATATTATTTATTACGAGCCAATCTGTTTGTCAACAAGAAATCTGTTCCGAGCTCCCACACCTTTCACCGTGAAATTTAAAATCCTGCAGCCGTGTATGTGGGTGTCATATAAGAAATGCGTTATACCAGCATTTTGACACTACGTGCTGAGCCTTCCCCGGCTCCAACGCCACGAGCCGCGGCTGGTTTGAATTGTGGGTAGGATGAGCTGAGCAGTGTTGCCAACTCACATGCTTGCTGGCATACATCTTCACCCTTTATGGAGCCCACATAATACAAAAACTTCCTGACATGCATTTATATTACTTAGAGTTATGATTTTAAAAAAATGTATATTTAAAATTGAATGGAAAATAACTTAAAGCACTTTTACTACGCACTTTTTTTTCAAATGTCCTTTCTATTGAATATATTTCATTACCTTTTGAGTAATGGATTGGAATCCGGGCTAGCCATAGGAAACAACAACCTTTTGAGTTTTGGCATACACATTTCAATTAATATGCATATAGTCTACTCTTATTACTACAAAAGTAGCTTTTCCCACATACTCTTTGTTGCTCATTTCTAGTACCGTAATAAAACTCGACCATCTCAGTATTTATTTAAAAAAATTAACACAAAAGGTTGTATCCAATATTTTACTTTAGTTTAAGGAAAAAACACACTTAAAGACAAGGTTACAGTACCAAAACATATAAATACTCAAAAATACCCGGACGTCCATTTTCCTTTTCTTTTAGTTTTGAAGGATCAATATTGTTCCTGATTTCAATTTAAGGCATGCAATACCTGTGTTTCAGTCCTTGTTTGTCCAACACTTCATCAACACATCAAAAAGTGTTGTACAAAGCTCAAAAAACTGAAAATACCCTCATTTTGGGTATTTAAACGACCACTGGGTATATACCCAGGTAAATACCCAATTTATATTTACCTACCCACTGGGTATTTACCCGGCCAGCATCACTAGTCTTAATAGCATGATATTACTTCATATTACTTACCAATAATGACGCATGGAGCAGAAACTTTGCCGATGACGAGGAGAGATGAAAGTAGAATACAGGCAGCCGAAATGAAATTCCTTAGAGATAGAGTGAGAAATGACATTCGAAAGGAAGTGAATGTTGATTGGTTCCTTAGTTTAGGGGCTGCAACAATTCAGTCATGTAGCCCCGTGTACTTTGGGTGTGTGTAGAATTTATCTGATAACTGGTGTTAATTGTGATGGCTGTATTAGTGTGTGTTATCTGTGATTCAGGTAGAAGGACTGCAGACGATTAATTTTTTCAAGTAGTTCCTACTTTTGCCACCATATGCTACCATCCACGACACCTAGCTGCGGACGCGGCTACCAAATTCCATCGCAGTCAGCACCCGGTGTCGAACGTTGGAACTAATAGAGCATTATCAAACTAACCTACAAATGTTTGCTTCCACAAGTGTAATTAGTGGAAGGTTCTTTTTCATGCCATAAATCTATGACATGGGACCGCCGGCTTTACATCCCCTCCGAAGGGAGGCATACTGAGTGTTTTTTATCGCTCTTAAAAAATCCGACGACTTCGGCCGGATTTGAACCTGAATTGAATGTACAGAAGATGAATGATTTTTTTTTTGTCGTGTGGCCTCCTCAGAGGCCGAGTGCAGGTCTTTCTATTCGACGCCCGTGGGCGACCTGCGCGTCGGGATGAGAGATGGAATGGAGGAAGGTGAATGAATGAAACTGGTTAAGGATGTGGAAGGAATCGGCCGTGGCCTATCAGAAGGTACCGTCTCAGCATTTGCCTGGTGTTGAAAATGGGAAACCACGGAAAACCATTTCAAGGACGGCCGACGGTGGGGCTCGAACCCACGCGTCTACCGAGTCAGCAGAGAGCTTGGTCCCATGACCTAATGCTGCGCTTTAGCCAGCTGAGCCACTACTGTCGGTAGAGCTGAATGATAAGCTGGAGCAGAACAGATTGAGATGGTGTGGACATGTGAAAAGGATGATTGATGAAAGAATGCCGAAACAAGTGATGAAGAGAGAGAGGATGAGGAAGACCTAGAGTACAGTGGATGGACTTTGTGAAAGACGTGTGAGAGAATGGAGCCTGGAGTGGAGTTCAGTGGTTGAGGAAGGATGGTGGACAGAGTAAACTGGAGTGTCATGTTTACTCCGACCCGGCTTAAGCTGGAAAACAGAAAATGATTATGATTATTACTTCATAACTAGCATATTAAATATCTGAAACTTACAAGGGGAGGATACGATGCATGGGTCACCGATTCGAACCATCTTTAGTCCACGTGTACGGCATGACCAGGCGTATACCAGGTGCAAGTAGGAAGGTGCGATTCTCAGCCGATTCTGAGAAATTAATTATAAATTATTCGTAATTGCTGTACGGCGTTCATGTGCGCTGTACGTTCACATGACGCCAAGGCGCGCTTGATGCAGCGGTAAGAGCCCTGCTTCGTAAGCGTGGGTTCATTGGATCGAATTCCACCGGTGGGCCTTTTTTTTTTTGTGAACATAGGCAATTTGTACAACTGTAGGTGTCGTGAATAATGTTCATTTTGCAGTCAATTGTAATAACTTTTTTTTTGTGAGCGGGAAAAGGGATTCTGAAATCATCGTATGGAGGTGAACGTTTGTGACATTACATAATATACAGTCGGGGTATTGCAAATACATTGGTATTATACATGGTCAGGTGTGCTCTATTATATGTGTATGTTTATACACTGAAGGCCCAGTCTGTTCCGTTCATTTCACGTCAGTGAACCATCAGACCACCCCTTCTCCCACAAGTAGTGTCTCATGCTATGGGTATTGGTTGGAATGTTTTCGGACCTGGCGAGGACACCTGCACACAAACTAACGATAACGGTGGGCAGTTGTTCTAACAGCAAATACTGTGAATAAAGGTATTCTTTCATCAATCTCCTGTACGATTTATTCCGACTTCCTTTTCCCGCTCACATAACACGTTATTACAATTGACTGCAAAATGAACATTATTCACGACACCTACAGTTGTACGAATTGCCTATGTTTACAACAACAAAAAAGGCTCACCGGTGGGATTTGATCCAGTGATCCCATGCTTACGAAGCAGGGCTCTTACCGCTGCACCACGTGCTCCTTGCCTTCATGTTAACGTACAGCGCACATGAACGCCGTACAGCAATTACGAATAGTTTATAATTAATTTCTCGGAATCGGCTGAGAAGCGCACCTTACTACTTGCACCTGGTATACGCCTAGTCCAGCCCTTCAAGTGTACTAAAGATGGTTCGAATCGGTGACCCATGCATCGTATCCTCCCCTTGTTAGCTAAATCCTGGCCATGGTAAGTGATTTTTGAAAGGCGGCATAAATCATGATACGCATGCCATACGATGTTGGCATGTTAAAGATCCCATTTGAATTCAGTAGGCCGTGTTCATAATGGCAAAATTAATCTCGGGATTTTCCGCCAACGCAAAGTTCCTCATTTCTCTACTAGAAAGCGCTATTGTGTCAAGGAGCTTAGATATCTAACCTTGACTTTCATAGTGCTTCAAGGAACAACAAAAATTCGTCATTCAAGCTGCCCTCTGGGTGTCGAATAACAAAGCTTGCACCCGAGGCCATATGATATTATTATTCTTAGCTAAATAATTTTAGAAGTGTGTAATGTCTTTGCATGTCGTACAGTTGGAGAGGAATCTTGTCCAAGACACTGTTGACAATATTGCAGAGTTTAGAGAAGCGTGTCAAGCGATCAAAGTGTTAAGTTTCAGATTATTTTCAAGTGTACATTCAGGAAAGAGTTTGCAGAATCTCCCAATTGCTCGTCACCACGACCGAAGAGATTCTCGAAGTAGAAGCTCATCTGCATTGGTGTGTTTGAGATCTCTTAGTTATCCACATGGCGGTAGGTCACACCTTCCTTTTCTACCAACTGGTGTATTCTTGGAATACACGGTACGAGAGAATATAAAGTTTAATGCTCTTTGCTTGTTCATTCCTTCCTCTTTATCAAACACCAACAGTGATCTTCTATTTTCTCTTTGATGGTCATGCCTCTTATGTCATTGTGAGTCTGTTCTAGATATATATCTTCCATGACCCACCTAGCGTCATCTAGCAGCGAATCTCTGAAACTCCTCAATTCTTCCTGGTGCAAGAGGACTTCCTTATCCATCTGGCCACCAGTTCTCGTTGCCATCGCCAGCTATTAACTCCGTGATCAAGAGAACTTCGTCTACTTTTTCACTCACCATGCTGTGCTAGTATCGCCTGCTATCAACTCTTTGAAGACCATTTCCTCAAAAGAATTTAAGTTTATAATATTGGTCATGCTTATATGTTCTCCTTTTGTCTCCTACCCCCACTCTTTCCCTTCCTTGGACCCTCCGCGCTTCGCTGAGTGGGTCTCACTTGTAAGTCGGCAGTTGACTCGGTCAGTCAAGGCTCAACTAGAGCCAGTCTCCTCAAACCAAGAGGCACTCTATACGTTCTACGCCATGTTGGCACATTAAATATCCGTCAAAGGGAACTTCACCTTCGACATGCAACCAAGATAAGTACAGACTTAAGGTTTTAACCTCATCTTCATCAATTTTATTATCCACATGCTTTTATTGATTATTTTATAGACAGCGTGAGATTACTTATTTGGGGCGGTAATCATTCTTCGCGGGATTTGCTATGTTGGGCTTTTGTCTGTCTAAGCCAACCTTACTAGAAAGTAGCTTTTCTTAAGCTATTTAAATGAGAGATCTTCTCACAACGTGGGATATTATCTAATACCCGCTGTCCATAAAATATTAAGCTCGTTCCACCGCTGGATTAACTTTGGCCCCATTTTTCTATTAGGACTGTTCTGGAACCTTCCAGATTCTGTACTCTATCTACAAGTCTTGCCGTCATGTATTTTTCACTCACTTGTGGGAATACTATTTAAAATGAGGAATCTTCCTTATAAATTACTGCAATAGCGAATTTTCTTCCACCGTTGGAATGTTCTATGGCGCATTTAATTGTAATTCACAACTTTCTCAAGAAATAGACCCTCGCCTACCTAGTGCAACCAGTTATTTTCATCATTGCAATAACTTTCTTTCCCATAAACTTTCGTGTTTCCACAGTGAACTTTTCATCTATTTAACAGACTATAGTGAAAACTAGTGCTTGTTCAACTTTTCTACCGCGTCGCGATCGTCCGTTTACATTAAATAAGGCCATGAACATTTATCCTCAATCCCAATTGATCTTTCCTAAACCTTCTACTAACAAACCATATTAATAAAATTGTAACTCTGGATCATTTCCAATAAGGTGTCACTCTAACGAAGTGCCCTTCCATCTTGCTTGTTTATCATTAATTAATTTCTGCATAACTACGTGTTTTATACACGGTTCAAGCTTACATTGTTTCTACCTTATAATCAGGGAAAACAATTCTTTCAAATCTTGAGTGAGTTATTTCTAGGTCTCACGAAAGGGAAACTGCCCCATTTGGCTCGTGATTCCTACTTAAACATAGGAGGTCGAGAACCTTCCTTTTGATTTTCTCTTCAGGTTTCAGAGTAAGTGACCTGCCCTTATTTGTATAATAACCAACAGTAATTCAGCTTAAATATAAGAAGTTGTAGGAACTTCTATCTTATTCTTCATGTTTTTCTTATTGTTATTTTCGAAGTTGTCACTCTCTCTAGAATATTCTCTCAGGAATTTCTTAAAGTACACACCTTGTACTCTATTTATTGTTAAATTTTAATCACTTCATTTGTTTTTTTTAATCTTACAAAGATTTTTGAAAATATAGAAGGTTCGAAACCTTATAAATTGTTAATTGCCTGGCGCAAACGTTTAATGCTTTCTGAGGTCTGTGACCCCAAAATTGTTAACCAAATTGAAAATATATATTTGTTAAAGTTATCAACTTCTTTTGCCTTGTTAAATAAATTAAATATTTGTTTTTGGATTTATCATTTCGCAAATACAACGGTTAGGCAAGATCCTGTCTTCCTTGGCTCTCCCTACTCAATGCCATTAAATATATTGATAGGGCTTTCACCACTCGTTGCATTTGAGCAAGAACTCTTAGTGGTAATCTCGTCAAAGTTTCTCTTAGCTTTAAAAGCTAATTCTAACTGGCCAGTAAGGCAAGTAAAGCTCGCTACGCCAGCTACCTGCTTGTGGAGATCCTCTCCGAAAACTTATGGTTAGTTTTCCAAAAGATCAGTGTTTCTTTTTGTCTAAACTTTTAGCCGGCTTCTTGCTGAGTAAAAGCTTAGCCATTTCCAAATGCAACCATTGGTCCACTTACCAAAATTACTCCCCAAGGTATAATTTTTTATCACTATCCTTCTTAGAAGCACTTGGTCGCTTTTTCAGGAACTCTATAACTTCGAAAACTGGAAATACCAAACCTGATTCAAATTATTGGCATTCTTCGAATTACTTTGCAAAAACGAATTTCTTTGAACAGACATACAATAAATCTGTTACTCTCAGTCTTGCCAGACCATCACCCTTCCCCATAGTAAGCAGATGCATGCTTGAGAGGGAATATACTAAAGCCACTCTCTTGCAAACCGCCCAAGTCCTAGCTGTGTTTCCCGTCAGCTTAGACCAAGCCCTTACCCATTTTAGGTATCAGAGAACGGATTTTCAGTGGCAACCGCCTCTAAGTGCATTTAAAGTTAAATTCATAACTTTTGTGTGACTCTCCTCCTATTTTTCTATCCTTTTTCTCCAGTCCGAAACCTACCTCCTTTTCTTAATCATCTTCCCTTGGTGGTTAGGTTATTCCTCAGCCAATAATCTACCCACCAACGACTGGTGAATGCCATGATGTTGCTTTGTATTACTTAGCACTATCTGAAAACTTCCTTCTCCTCGGACAGGCAGGAAGAAAATAGTCCCATCCTTTTTGTAGTTTCAAATAACAGTTATGTTGGGCATAGACCAGGTAGTCTTGACACATTAAAGCGATAATTATTGATATTAAAAAGCATCACTCCATATATGAGGTGTTCCGTAAGAGAAGGGTGAGCCCCCCACGAGTCGTTTATTTTAAATATACTGAGACCGTCGGTGGAGCTGTCAGGATAGCCAACAACCGCAATGACTTCCCTAACATCTCATCCGTCGGACCTAATTGCCGTGAGGATCAGGTGAACTTCCTAATAGGCCAAAGCGGCACGAGAATCTGTAGTCCACAGGGATCGTGGTACATGGTGACGATGGTCATAGACTGCCTAAGAAAAGGTTCACCTTAAAAACTAGACTGAGAAAATAAACATCCAGACTTATGTAAAACACCGTGAAAATTTATTGTTAAAATTCACAAGCCCCTAGCCTAGTTCGGAGGGTTTCAATCGGCTAGTCCGCAAGCAAATAAACAAACAAAAATAAAGAGCAGGTCCCTACCTGAGAAGTTACGGAAAACCCTCGCGAAAGATCTATCTCACAATGATAAAGCAACAACAGCAACACTAGGAAAATGGTACGACGCAAGTCCCTAGGTCAGGTTACAAGATCAAGCTAATATCAGAATTTACATTTAACAGGGTAGCAAAACAAATCTAAGTTAGGATGATATCATCTCCACATTCACATTTAACGTTAATTCATCTAGCTAAGTCCTATCAATTAATAACAAAATTTACGGCGATGACGTCCGTAACAGAAAACAATTACATCCAAAGCTAAGTGAACAGCCATATAAAAAAGCATTTAATTATTCTTAGGAACTACGTGTTAACAGCACACAATAGGGTAACATGTAGGATTCATACACTTTTACATTATAAATAATTAATAAGAGACAACAGTTTTATTAAAATGCCTGCCTGCACCTTGGTTAACTCTTTGTAAGCCATAGTCATCTAATGTGTGTAGTTACGGTGACGACTGCGTATTAAAGACTACGTCTAACATCGCATGGCCTGCGCTCCACAAGCTACGAACTCAAGGTTCGAGCAAGCTTCAGGTCGCTACAATAGTGTCAGCTGTTCTCAAGTCATTTCCTCAAAAGGAAATACCTTCATTAGCACGGCCATGTCAGCAGGTTCCAAATGCAAAAGAACAAAGTTAGATAGAAAGAATTCGTTAGTTAGCTTTTGTTTTACCAAAATTATGCGTTTTATTATTAAGATGTCGGTTTAGGTTATCGTTGGTTTATGACGAATAATACTGACAATAGCCTGGGCACGGAGTGTCTCCACTGAGATCAATCTCCACCAAAAGCCTCGACTCAAAAGTCGGAATATAATCAACGAGCAACAACAACTCGGACACACAATAACACAAGTTACCAGCGGCGCGCAGCTCGCGTTCAATAACTCTGGGATGGGCCTGCACACTCAGTCACCCTCCATAACATCTGGTCAACGGGAACAATCCCGGACAAGGTACACACAAATACCTTCATACAATAAATACCTCCTTTAACAGGGCAGCCTACAACGTACTATATAAACCTGACATAACTGTACACGTCAACAACGGTACACGCAAAAGTGCGTTTAACTAACAAAAAACAATCTATAAAAACATGTGATCAGATACAAGGTTGGACACTGGGTTCCATGAGCTAAATTGCAATGAAAGGAAGAGCGAATACAACAAGCATTCTGTTCTCTGCCAAACTATGTCTGTCTCATAATACAAGCGTGCTCTCAAGGGCACTGGGTCACAAACCAGTTTGTGTCGCTGCAGGCTACAACATTCCTGCGCTGTCTGACACAACACACGCTAACTATCAAGGCCGGCGATTTAAGCAAAATAAAAACTGTACAACTGGCCTCATCATAAAACCTTTACCATAGGTTATAAACCTCGAAGAATACGTGTATAAAAACACGCTATAAATCTGAATACAATAATACAATTCTGTCTTCTACACGAAAGACGTCTAAATGATAGCAATGTCACATTGCTGGAGCTCTTTGCTCTCAAAGATATAATACTTCAGTAGTTACTTGTACAACATCAAATAAATACGTGTCTTCACATGACACTAACAAAATAAAAATTGTGATGCAGATTCCACACTCTGGATCTGCTTAATGATACGCTGGGAACTGGGTTCGATGCTAGCCAACGAAACATCCCTTTTACTTATAAGGTCCACACTTGACCAGATGGCTTCTGAGCAACATCTCAAATGAAATATAATGCAGTTACAAAACTGGTAATTACAGTCGATTACCTAAATGATACGACTGCTCTAACGAAGTCAGGGGTGTAACAAAGACTGGTTGCACAAAATGCAGTTAAAGAAAGATAACCATGGCATCTGATTGCCATAACTAAAGTCAGCAAAGACTTGAAAATCACCCCAAATAGGGTTAAACAAAGTAGCCTCAAATGACTACGGTCACGTTTAGCAAAAGATAGGCATTGACGTTCTACGACGTCCATCAAGCTGCACCAGGGTTGACCAAAATGTCTGACCCAAGGGTGATTCACTCTAACTGAAATAAATGACATCTAATTAGACTAGTTACATTCCCTACCTATAAAAAAAAAAGGCTGTCACTGAGTTCGGTTGGTTCACAAACTACATTAAACCTACTATACCACCAGAAACTAGAACAAGAAAGGGTGTACAAAGACTTACGAAATGGAGGAGCTCTCACTCAGCCCTCTGTTCAACGACAAGGGTTGAACAAATGCACCTCTGGCTCTCCGGAACGGCATTGTCCTCATCAGGACTCCCATCTAGACTCTCCCAAAGACCAGGGTTCGATCTGTCCCTGTCGTCAACCTCGTGAATGTACTGGATATGCCTGGGAATGGCATCCTGGGTTCCTTCCTCCTCGTTCGCTGTTCTGGAAGTTCCACCATCATGCTGGTTCCAATAGATACATCATCCTCATACCATAGCGGTATTAGCCCATGATGTCGGTCTCAAACATGGTGTAGAATAATTTGATCACGTGGGTGATGGAATAAATCGTGTAGTAGTTCATTCTTTCACTTCAAAATCACAATGTTCGTTGAAAATGTTACAGGCTTTAATTGCAATTGATAACACAGCCTTTACTTCGCAGATATTGAATAATACGTGAGCAAGCACTGTTCTGTGGTTCTTCACGTGTACTGACGCCAGTTTTTACATCACGCGGCATCCGTGAAATGTGCGTCGTTTTGTAATTGAAAAATTCACTGTGGCAATTCAAATATATAGTACTTTCATAATCACACTTATTTAAAGTAGTTATAACACGTTTACCTCTATATTTTTCACCAGGCTCTCGGCCCTCCACAAACACGTGGGTACAAAAATGTGGTGTTACGGTAATGTTAGAATTTTCACTATACTTGCCAATTATATCACGATATGATTCCTGTTGTTCACTGTGCATAAATAACAGTGATTTATAGAATATTCGTGCACGATGGCACCCGATGATAACTTCTACGCTAAACAGCGGATATCTTCCACGTCTGACACGACGGCTACAATTGCACGCCTTCACAGGGCGGATTTTCCAGATGTAGTGCAAATAATTCACTATACAATTCTTACTTATCACTCGTATTGTAACGTATTCGTGCTCGATGGCAGCAGATAACAATTTCCACGCTAAACAGCGGATATTTTCTACGTCTAACAAGACGGATGTAACTTCACGCCTACACGGGGCGGATTCTCCAGACGTAGTGCAAGGCACAGGGTTACTCGAGGAAGTAGGTCGTCAAACCGAAGTCGTTGAGCGACTACTTACATTCCTGTTTGCGTATCTGCAAGGGTATTACCTTACCTTAAGCGAAAATAACATTCTCCAAAATGTTTTAATAATGCAGCATGACGAAATGGAATATTCTGAGTCTCGTGGAAAGATAAAATTAATTAATAAGGCCTCAGATAAATAATTAGTAGACTTAACCAAAGTCAAAAGTGCGATTCACCGCTACTTCAAAGAGTATAGCATGAGCTCTCAGCTCCACGTGGCTTTCTGGGTGTGTTCAAAGGTACTACATCCCATCATAAATGTGCTGTTATAAAAAATATCACATGAACCTTAGCTCAGCGGGTTCATCTGCCTCTCCGTCGTTTCAAATAAAATGTTGGGACGACAGTTTTATTTGACTTAAGGTTCATTCATAAGTGATATTTTTTAGATTGGCTGCATTGAAGGTTCCAAAGCGCTCTCCTGTCCTAATGTCTTCTATCACATAACTTCCATTGTTCAAAGGCTGTCGGATACGACTTCTTGATTGTGCCAGCTGCTTCCATCTCATGGATCTTCTTAGCAGCTTCCTCGCGGTGTTTCTCTGCGATAGGATAAATCTTCTTCTGGAATGGGGAATCATCCAGTAGTACAAGATCGTACTCGTAGTCCAATATCTCACCAGGTGTGGTGTCGAATATATCCCTGTATTCGCTCAATATTGCATCTAGATTCTCTCGTATGGGTGCTGATAATGGTTCTGCCTCTTCGTCGGCATCTTGTGTCTTCCCAATTTCCTTGCCATTTAAATTTTCGACAACGTCGACTTCGGATAGGAATTCCGGTTCTTCTTCAACTAAGTTCATCTGAATGGGTTCGTTCGGCTTAAACTCTACCGCATTTCGTCCCATACCAATGATTCCATCATACTTCCTAATGAAGTCTGCACCTAATATGGCATCATGATGCAAGCCTTTCATCACAAGAAATTCGTGCAAGTACACGTGGCTCGAAATCTTCAAAGTGCATAGAATCTGGATTTTGCACGTTACAACACGGCCAGGTATGACTCCTCTGACTCTTACTGCAGAAACTGGCAGCTCTGTCACCTCAGAGTTTGCTTTCAGTCTGGCATGGCAATCGGCGGAAATGACACTAATCATCGCCCCAGTATCGATGAGAATGACTACGTTGCATCCATTCAGGGTAGCTACAATCTTCGGTAGACGCGTCAATTCGTAGTTGTGGTTCGTCGTTCGTCTAACTGGTCTTCCTGGATTGGCTCCCAGAGTAATATGGTGGCAGTTACTCTGTGCTCAACTGGGCAAGAATCTATTGATTTTTCGGCGTTTTTTTTCTGTCCTGGCGGGAAGTACTGGGCTGGTTTTGCTCCGTCTCCTGCGCCGTATTCCTTGTTTCCCTCGAAGTCGGGTTCTAATCTCCCTCTTCTCGGATTTGGAGTTCTCTGAATTGTTGAAGATATTCACGGCTCTCCCGTGCTCTTCCTCTCCAATCTCTAACTGGCTGGTTTCTGGGGTCTTGATCTCTGTTATACCCTCTACTGTAACGGTAGTCCCTACGGATACTTCCGTGTTGTGGGTTTCGACCATTATTCCCTCGGCGGTCGTTTTCGTGACGACGGTCGTCGTTCTCCCCTCGATCGAAACGCCGGTTCCAGTGACTACGACGGTCATCTCGCTGGTCCCTAGCATATGGAGTGTTGTTCCATTCTCTTCTACCATAGTTATAATTGTTACGTTGCCCAGAGCTCTCTTGGGTCTGCGTCTGCTGTGGCGTCTGGCTCACTTTGTCGACAGTAGTCAAGTTGACATGTCTCTCCTCACACCTGTCAGCCTTCTGCTGACGGTGTGTCGGGAACTGTTCAGTGTTTGCATCCAACCGTCGCAGGATTTGGTCACACTGCTGAAAAGTGGATGCTCCTGCAGCAATCAATACGCGTTGCACGTCTGCAGGGTATTGCCAAACGATGGTGTTTACTAGGTCTTGTTCAGACAATGGGGGTTGAAGACAGCGAAGTTTCGCAAGCTGGGTCGCGAAGTAGTTCTCATAACGCGTTGGAGTATTTGAGCTATATCGGCGAGTATACATCTCAGCTCTGATGCTCTGTTGGATGTCGCTAGACCAGTAAGTTCTTAACAAGGCTTCTTTGAAATCCTGGTAGCCTACAAACGAGTATCGGAAGGCTCTAAACCAGGTGCTGGCTTGCCCCTCAAGCAAACGCTCAATAACTCGGAGCTCCCTCTCTGGAGTTACCATGGTATCTCTCAAGTAGCTTTCTACGTTGGCCAGAAATTCAACTGGAGTGATGCCACTTCCAGTGCCAGAGAAGCGAGCTGGTTGCTCCTCTCTCGAACGGATAATAGTTACATTTCCCTGCCTATGCGTGGGTCTAAATGAATTCTGCATGTAGTTATGCGTAGGTGTATTCGTTTCATGACTAAGTCGATTGGGTGCTGGTTGAAAAGGATGGGCGTCAAAGTTCAAAGTTTGACTTTGCGCTGAACCAGTGAATTGAAATGGTTGCGGTTCTATGGGTGCGCTGGGTTGGAAATGAGTAGGCATCATCCCTGCGGATTGAGATACGGGTGTCGCCTGAGAGTCTCCCATCTGTGAGGGTAAGTGTCTCTCTCTAGGAAGCGTCTCAAGCCTGTCGAGACGTCTCTCAATAACCTCGAGCCCTGGGATGGTTCGAGCTGCGACTTTGTTACCTAAGTCGTTAAGTTGTAGCTCGATCCTATCGACTTTCCCTTTGAGGTTCGTGTCAACTTCGCGTATTGCCGTCCTCAGGTTATAGCTAAGGTCTAACCTCTCGGTTACCGCGACTTCCTCGAATCGTTTCTGTAAGGAATCGATTTCTCCTTCGACTTTCGACACGTTGTCTTGGATCTTTCCAACATCATCTCTGACCTTGGCTACCTTGGCCTCCATAGTGGTCTTGTGTTCGTTGAGGTCACCCCTTAATAACATGAGATCGATGTTATGTTCCTCACGATGAACGTCAACTGTTTCACGCAGGCTTGCTACGGTTTCTGTTAACTCCGTAATATTCCTCCTATTGGTGTTTAATTCGTCCTTGACCTCTATCATGCCATCGACGATCGTCTTGACGTTGTTATTCACGGCATTTGCTGCACCTCTCATCAAAATCAATCCAATATTCATGGTCGCCATGTCCTTTTTCACGGTGCCCATAAATCCCTCGACGTGAGTCAATCGAGTCCCAAATTCTTCTCGAGTGTGCTCCAGGTCGGCTCTCATATCTATCTGGACTCTGCTTATGGTCGTTTGAATTTGAGCTGTGTGCTCCTCCAATCGGGTCTGCACGTCCTCCCTAGCTCTATTCATCTGGTCGGTTAAGCAATCTATACGCTGGTTAGCCTCCTGATGGTGTCGTATGACATCAACCCTAACAGCCACTAAACCTGCCGTAAGATCATTCCTAGTTTCGACTCTATATGCGTCAATGTCGGCCCTGACCTGTGTTAGATCAGCCCTAACATTATTGATCGACTCTGTGACTTGGTCCACATGACCACTTACAATATTTATGGATCGAGTATTAACCTCTAAGCCCTGTCTAACTTGGTCCACATGACCACTTACATAGTTAATCAACTGAGTGTTAACCTCTAAATCGTGTCTGACATTGTTAATCGACTGGGTGTTAACCTCTAAGTCTTGTCTAACTTGGTCCACATGACCACTCACAGTGTTGCCAGCTTGGGTATTCTGACATAAGTCACCTCTTACATCACCTAAATCAGTCCTTACAGTACCTTTTTCAGCAGTAATCTGCTGGAGGTTGGCATTAACACATGCCATCATCTCCCCAAACACACGACGAATAGTTTCCTCATCCATTGACAAGAAATATATATGAGAAGGTGAGGGATCAATCCCTAATTGAACTTACAGCTATGATTAGTTACTTGGTGGCTTAAAGCTTGTTTCATTTAAATAAATATCAAGAGTACAGCAGGAGTATGCAAACTAAGTGCTTCTACATTTACAAAGACAACGGCGAGCAAAGCAAAGTATTACATTTACTCAGGATGAGGCATCATCAAAGAAAATCCTATCCATCATTTATCCAACACTAAAGCCTCACCCCATGGACTTGTATCAACATGAATGCCATGCGGTCAATTGATCTGCAGTACGACTTCCTAAGTTCGTCCCAGTCCTGTCAATTTACCATTAATCAACATTAAGATCCTCCTAAATAACATGGAACTGACGGTCACCACGTTAACGTCGGCACATGAGTTGGGCGCCATTTTATGAGACCGTCGGTGGAGCTGTCAGGATAGCCAACAACCGCAATGACTTCCCTAACATCTCATCCGTCGGACCTAATTGCCGTGAGGATCAGGTGAACTTCCTAATAGGCCAAAGCGGCACGAGAATCTGTAGTCCACAGGGATCGTGGTACGTGGTGACGATGTTCATAGACTGCCTAAGGAAAGGTTCACCTTAAAAACTAAACTGAGAAAATAAACATCCAGACTTATGTAAAACACCGTGAAAATTTATTGTTAAAATTCACAAGCCCCTAGCCTAGTTCGGAGGGTTTCAATCGGCTAGTCCGCAAGCTAATAAACAAACAAAAATAAAGAGCAGGTCCCTACCTGAGAAGTTACGGAAAACCCTCGCGAAAGATCTATCTCACAATGATAAAGCAACAACGGCAACACTAGGAAAATGGTACGACGCAAGTCCCTAGGTCAGGTTACAAGATCAAGCTAATATCAGAATTTACATTTAACAGGGTAGCAAAACAAATCTAAGTTAGGATGATACCATCTCCACATTTACATTTAACGTTAATTCACCTAGCTAAGTCCTATCAATTAATAACAAAATTTACGGCGATGACGTCCGTAACAGAAAACAATTACATCCAAAGCTAAGTGAACAGCCATATAAAAAAACATTTAATTATTCTTAGGAACTACGTGCTAACAGCACACAATAGGGTAACATGTAGGATTCATACACTTTTACATTATAAATAATTAATAAGAGACAACAGTTTTATTAAAATGCCTGCCTGCACCTTGGTTTACTCTTTGTATGCCATAGTCATCTAATGTGTGTAGTTACGATGACGACTGCGTAGTAAAGACTACGTCTAACATCGCATGGCCTGCGCTCCACAAGCAACGAACTCAAGGTTCGAGCAAGCTTCAGGTCGCTACAATAGTGTCAGCTGTTCTCAAGTCATTTCCTCAAAAGGAAATACCTTCATTAGCACGGCCATGTCAGCAGGTTCCAAATGCAAAAGAACAAAGTTAGATAGAAAGAATTCGTTAGTTAGCTTTTGTTTTACCAAAATTATGCGTTTTATTATTAAGATGTCGGTTTAGGTTATCGTTGGTTTATGGCGAATAATACTGACAATAGCCTGAGCACGGAGTGTCTCCACTGAGATCAATCTCCACCAAAAGCCTCGACTCCAAAGTCGGAATATAATCAACGAGCAACAACAACTCGGACACACAATAACACAAGTTACCAGCGGCGCGCAGCTCGCGTTCAATAACTCTGGGATGGGCCTGCACACTCAGTCACCCTCCATAACATCTGGTCAACGGGAACAATCCCGGACAAGGTACACACAAATACCTTCATACAATAAATACCTCCTTTAACAGGGCAGCCTACAACGTACTATATAAACCTGACATAACTGTACATGTCAACAACGGCACACGCAAAAGTGCGTTTAACTAACAAAAAACAATCTATAAAAACATGTGATCAGATACAAGGTTGGACACTGGGTTCCATGAGCTAAATTGCAATGAAAGGAAGAGCGAATACAACAAGCATTCTGTCCTCTGTCAAACTATGTCTGTCTCATAATACAAGCGTGCTCTCAAGGGCACTGGGTCACAAACCAGTTTGTGTCGCTGCAGGCTACAACATTCCTGCGCTGTCTGACACAACACACACTAACTATCAAGGCCGGCGATTTAAGCAAAATAAAAACTGTACAACGGGCCTCATCATAAAACCTTTACTATAGGTTATAAATCTCGAAGAATACGTGTATAAAAACACGCTATAAATCTGAATACAATAATACAATTCTGTCTTCTACACGAAAGACGTCTAAATGATAGCAATGTCACATTGCTGGAGCTCTTTGCTCTCAAAGATATAATACTTCAGTAGTTACTTGTACAACATCAAATAAATACGTGTCTTCACATGACACTAACAAAATAATAATTGTGACGCAGATTCCACACTCTGGATCTGCTTAATGATACGCTGGGAACTGGGTTCGATGCTAGACAACGAAACATCCCTTTTACTTATAAGGTCCACACTTGACCAGATTGCTTCTGAGCAACATCTCAAATGAAATATAATGCAGTTACAAAACTGGTAATTACAGTCGATTACCTAAATGATACGACTGCTCTAACGAAGTCAGGGGTGTAACAAAGACTGGTTGCACAAAATGCAGTTAAAGAAAGATAACCATGGCATCTGATTGCCATAACTTAAGTCAGCAAAGACTTGAAAATCACCCCAAATAGGGTTAAACAAAGTAGCCTCAAATGACTACGGTCACGTTTAGCAAAAGACAGGCATTGACGTTCTATGACGTCCATCAAGCTGCACCAGGGTTGACCAAAATGTCTGACCCAAGGGTGACTCACTCTAACTGAAATAAATGACATATAATTAGACTAGTTGCATTCCCTACCTATAAAAATGGCTGTCACTGAGTTCGGTTGGTTCACAAACTACATTAAACCTACTATACCACCAGAAACTAGAACAAGAAAGGGTGTACAAAGACTTACGAAATGGAGGAGCTCTCACTCAGCCCTCTGTTCAACGACAAGGGTTGAACAAATGCACCTCTGGCTCTCCGGAACGGCATTGTCCTCATCAGGACTCCCATCTGGACTCTCCCAAAGACCAGGGTTCGATCTGTCCCTGTCGTCAAATACGTGAATGTACTGGATATGCCTGGGAATGGCATCCTGGGTTCCTTCCTCCTCGTTCGCTGTTCTGGAAGTTCCACCATCATGCTGGTTCCAATAGATACATCATCCTCATACCATAGCGGTATTAGCCCATGATGTCGGTCTCAAACATGGTGTAGAATAATATGATCACGTGGGTGATGGAATAAATCGTGTAGTAGTTCATTCTTTCACTTCAAAATCACAATGTTCGTTGAAAATGTTACAGGCTTTAATTGCAATTGATAACACGGCCTTTACTTCGCAGATATTGAATAATACGTGAGCAAGCACTGTTCTGTGGTTCTTCACGTGTACTGACGCCAGTTTTTACATCACGCGGCATCCGTGAAATGTGCGTCGTTTTGTAATTGAAAAATTCACTGTGGCAATTCAAATATATAGTACTTTCATAATCACACTTATTTAAAGTAGTTATAACACGTTTACCTCTATATTTTTCACCAGGCTCTCGGCCCTCCACAAACACGTGGGTACAAAAATGTGGTGTTACGGTAATGTTAGAATTTTCACTATACTTGCCAATTATATCACGATATGATTCCTGTTGTTCACTGTGCATAAATAACAGTGATTTATAGAATATTCGTGCACGATGGCACCCGATGATAACTTCTACGCTAAACAGCGGATATCTTCCACGTCTGACACGACGGCTACAATTGCACGCCTTCACAGGGCGGATTTTCCAGATGTAGTGCAAATAATTCACTATACAATTCTTACTTATCACTCGTATTGTAACGTATTCGTGCTCGATGGCAGCAGATAACAATTTCCACGCTAAACAGCGGATATTTTCTACGTCTAACAAGACGGATGTAACTTCACGCCTACACGGGGCGGATTCTCCAGACGTAGTGCAAGGCACAGGGTTACTCGAGGAAGTAGGTCGTCAAACCGAAGTCGTTGAGCGACTACTTACAGTCCTGTTTGCGTATCTGCAAGGGTATTACCTTACCTTAAGCGAAAATAACATTCTCCAAAATGTTTTAATAATGCAGCATGACGAAATGGAATATTCTGAGTCTCGTGGAAAGATAAAATTAATTAATAAGACCTCAGATAAATAATTAGTAGACTTCACCAAAGTCAAAAGTGCGATTCACCGCTACTTCAAAGAGTATAGCATGAGCTCTCAGCTCCACGTGGCTTTCTGGGTGTGTTCAAAGGTACTACATCCCATCATAAATGTGTTGTTATAAAAAATATCACATGAACCTTAGCTCAGCGGGTTCAATACGCATCAGGTAGCTGCCTTTATGCTCTATAATGCAGGGGTGCTCCATGCTGGCAAGCTCGCCCTTATCGTCCGGAAAGTGAACATTATATTGAAGTCTGCGGTGGCTGAGGGTGTCATAAAGTATAAATATAAATAAATGCTTTTACCTTAAATTTTCATCAGCAAAATGTACATCTGATTATACATACACAATTAATGAAACAAACTTAAAACAAGTTATGTTTATCAAGGACCTGAGAGTTATTTTAACACATAACATGTGTTTTAAGCAGCACATCTATTTCTGTGCCAATTCGGCATTAAAAACTTTGGGATTTGTTATTAGGACAACTAAAGAGTTTACGCGCATTAAAGCCATTGACCATCTACCGACAGTAGTGGCTACGCTGGCTAACGCGCAGCATTAGGTCATGGGGCCAAGCTCTCTGCTGACTCAATCGACGCGTGGGTTCGAGCAACACCGTCGGCCGTCCTTGAAATGGTTTTCCGTGGTTTCCAATCTTCAACACCAGGAAAATGCTGGGACGGTACCTTCTGACAGGCCACGGCACTTTCTTCCACATCCTTGCCCAGTTTCATTCACCATCATTCATTTCATCTCTCATTAACTCTTCTCATGAGTTTGGCGTCAGGAAGGGCATCCGGCCGTAAAAACCATCACCACAAAGACTTCCATCGCATCTCATCCCCAACCCATTTGGAAAAACATGAATAATAAGGGGCAGCCATACACACAAAGCCATCGACCCATCTATTCAAAATCTTGGTCCGTAGCAAGTTAGAATATGCTTCAGTTATTTGCCATCCATATTATAAATTACTGGAAGGGAGCCTCGAAAAAGTTCAAAAATGTTTTCTAAGGTACTTATATTACAAAGACAACAATATATCTGTATTTAAAGCAAATAAATCATATACTCAACTACTGGATGAATTCAACTACATAACTTGGCAGCAAGGCGCGAAAACTTACAGCAGGTGTTTTTGTATAAAACAGTTAATGGAATGTTGGACAACAGTGGCTTCTTGCAGCAAATTCATTTCAATGCCAGAGCAGGAAATTTGCGAAATCGAGATCTCTTAGTTTGCAAAATACCAAAAACATTATATTATAAAAATTCACCATTTGTAAGGATGTGTCTGATGTACAATAAACTTGCCAAAATCAACAATAGTTTAGACTTCAGCTCTGCATTACCAGTATATATTAAGGTTTTAAGAGCTACAATTCTTACATCGTCAATGAATAAATTGAAAATGGTAGCAACTACCGGTATGGAATGTAATCTGTAATTTTGTCTGTATGTGTAAATATGCATAGTACTTATGTTATATCTGAGCTATAGTGTGACTTAGGTATCATTGTCAAATATTTTTCTAGAACTTCTTTCCATTTTTAGCCTATTTTCAATTTTGAAAAAATAGGCTTATGAGATCACCTTTTGTCCGTGTGTGTGTGCGTGCGTGTGTGTGTGTGTGTGAGGTGTGTGTGTGTGTCCCCTAATAAATTCTAAACTGCAGGAGCGATTTCAATGAAACTCGGTAAGTTCATAGCACTATTCCAGGCTACCTCGATTGTGCCCTTCAAATTTTGTTACGTCTCACCAATCCAACATGGCGGCTGTGCGAAATATTTCACCAGCATTCAATATCTCCGAAACTATTACCGATATCACCCTGGAATTTATTACGGAGATATAGGGAACTACTAGAAGTTCACCTAAGTGACTTTTGAAAAACTGGTAGCTACAAAACCAACATGGCGGCCACGCGAATTTGCGACTTTTAAATAGATGTTCCTCGCGATTTAACCAACCAATCGCAATAAAACTTGGTACAGTATATGTTTATACACATTGTAATGCACCGACATCTAACTTTTTTCAATTGTTTACATAACCACAAGATGGCGGCTGTGCGAAATATTTCACCGACATTCCATATCTCTGAAACTATTAACGGTATCACCCTGAAATTTTGAACGAAGATAAAGGGAACTACTGGAAGTTCATCTATAAGACTTTCAAAACCGGTTAACTACAAAACGAACATGGCGGCCAAGCGAATTACAAAATTTTAAATAGACCTATCTCGCGATTTAATGTTCCAAACGCAATGAAATCTGGTACAGGAAATGTTTATACACATTGTAATGCACTGGTACCTTATTTCGTTCAATTGTTTACATAACCTCAAGATGGCGGCTGTACGAATTTTAAAATTAAGTTTTTATTTCTTGTGTCGTATTCATGCGATCGAAGTGAAAGTTTGAATAATGAACCTAGGCAATAATTTTCCTTTAAAGGTACATTACTCTATGGCCTAAACATTTAACAATCCAACATGGCGACCATTAGAAATATTTAGACGGCTCCGAATATCTACGAATCTATTATAGCAATCAAACTGAATTTTTTGATGTTCATAGGGGCTATGAACTTAAGTTCACCTATAGGACTTTAAATAACCTGGTGATCACAAATCCAACATGGCGGCGACGCGAAATATATATATTCACATGGACGTTTCTCGCATTTTAACCATCCGAATGCAGTGAAACTTGGTACAGTAAATACTTATACGAATGTTAACCCACTGGCATCTAATTTATTTCAATTGTTTCTATAACCACAAGATGGGAGCTGCGCGAAATTTTAAAATCTCCTTGTTACTTCTTGTGTCCTAATCATGCGATTGAAGTTTGAATGCTACACGTACACAATGATCTTCATGTAACAGTACATAACTCTAGGACCTACATATACAAAATCCAACATGGCGACCATCCGAAATATTTAGTCGGTTCTCAATACCTACGAATCTATTACAACAATCAAACTGAAATTTTGTATGTTGATAGTGGCAGTTAACATAAGTAGGATATATGAAAATAGGCTGTATAGTTCTTCACGGAACTACTTGTTGTTTGTAATATAGACCTAGTATGTATTTTTTCTTTTGTTAAATCTGTAACAATTCAATACAGTTCAATGTACGCCTTCTGTAATTGGTGCCTAAGCTCTGTTGAAGGTATAAATAAATAAATTAATAAAAAAATAAATACATAAATATTCATTGAAATGCTCCCGCAGTGAATGGCGGACGTGCCACGGCCCCACGTTTAGTGTATTTCAATGTCTATTATGTTACAATACTATGCTTTACTGTACGTAGTAAGTTATCTCCATAAATGAGCCGATATTTTGTTCTAATCATTTACAACGAGTAACATCAGTAACAATAAATATTTGCACTTTATGTTTCATATTCCAATAGTAGTCGTAATATTGCAATACAGTGTGCATTGACGTCATGTCCGGAGCACCGAATGGTGGCCTCGCCCTTATCCAATTCACGAGCACGAGCCTTGCACACTGATATTTCCAAATGCACATGTGGCGGGCTTGCCCTTCTATTACGGAATACCTCATATCTTGAAATTACTGAAAATCACTTCCAAACGGTTTGTCTCCCCCGTCATCGATGGTGATATCATTCATTGAGGCAGCCTTGGTCTACGGGGTGAAGTGGTGCATCCATGTCTCGTCAGCTGTGATGATCCTGACAGGAAGTAATTGCCCTGCAGTTTAGTGATCAGGGGGTGAGCTGCCTCATCAATCATCTTGCTGACACATTCCAATACTCCAACACTTCGTGAATCATGGGGTGGGCTTGAGCACGTCCTACACCCAATGTGGATGCAACATCAGACACCATTTCCTTAATTTGGTCGATATTTGTTGCAGTTATGGGGCATCCAAATTGGTTTTAACCTTTCACACTCTTTGTGGTGTTTGAAGCCATATTTTCAGTGTTGCCTTAGTAAACAAGAGTTTAGTGCTTTTCAGTCGGTCAACACGAATGTACCGAAAAGAGATGGGTTATGCCCTAATCCTGAAATAAATTACATGTTTTATTAATCTCATGTAATTTATTTCAGGATTAGGGCATAACCCATCTCTTTTGGGTACATTCGTGTTGACCGACTGAAAAGCACTAAACTCTTGTCTTTCACACTCTGCCGTCCTTTACTAAACATTGAACATCAGTACCAACCATTTGACGGGACATGACATCTCTCTAGGCAGTGATTAATACCTGAAACACTGAGAGGTATGTTACAGAAGACTAGGAGAGATAGAGTGAGAAATGAAAGGAAGTGAATGTACAGAAGCTGAATGATAAGCTGGAGCAGAACAGATTGAGATGGTGAGGACATGAGAAACGGTTGAATGATGAAAGAATGCTGAAACAAGTGATGGAGAGACGGATGACTGGAAAGAGAGGACGAGGAAGACAGGCGCGGATCTAGAGCTTGGATTGGGGGGGGGGGGGGGGGGGTTGTCAGAGAATCGAAATTGTTAAGAAAAATGGTATCACTAAAAACGCAATCACAAAATAAACAAACGTACAAAACCAGACCAATATTTTTGCAAGCTACATGGATAGAAATTTGATGCGTCTAGCGCACCAAAAAATATTCGTACAAATTGCAACGGCGTGTTTTACGACTTTTACATCGAGCTTCGAGGAAAGTATCAAGGTACGTAACAGTTTCGGCAAGTCGAGTTGGTACCGACAAAGGGAGCAAGTCACAGCTTAAATTGCCAACCAAGCTTGCAGTTTGGACGTCGGCAAAATTTTTTGGTGCGAAAAAAGCACCAAATTCCTATCCGTGCATTGCTGCACATTCATCGTGACATCACTATAAACATCGATTCGGTAATCACAAGATTTGCTAAACAGAATAGACGAGTTGATTTTGTTATATAAATAATCGTTTTTATATAATAGGTATGAAGTTGTTAATATGTACAGTTGTAACAGAACATAATTGTAATCAAGATATTTTCAGTATTGAATAAAATAAAATAAAAACTGCTTTTCAGTTAAAATTAGTTAAGTTTTATTTGTCTGGTTGGTTTTTTCGTTTTTTGAGTTTGCTAAAAAATTTGGTCTCCGTTTGGGGGGGGGCTCATGACCCCCCCCCCCCCCCTCTTGAATCCGCGCCTGGAGGAAGACCTAGAGACTGGTGGATGGGTTTGATGAGGGACAGTGTGAGAGTGGAGTGGAGTTCAGTGGTTGAGGAAGGATGGTGGACAGACTGAGTTGACTGGAGGAGTGTCATATTTGCTCCGTCCCGGCTTTTAAGCTGGATAACGGAAAATGATTACAGTAGAGTCTCGCAAACTCGGCCTAATGTGGACCGAAGGGTGGCCGAGTTCGCAAAAATGCCGGGTTATCGGGAAAATGTGTTAAAAAGAAGAAATAATCTGTTTGGGTTTAAATGTAGTGCAACGCTCTGCGTGAGAACCGTTTGTTTGCTTCTTACTGCCAACACTTTGTGCATTTACAGTACTTTACTGTACAACTACCTGTATTTACCAGGTCGTCGTGGCGCTTCTTACTATGTCAGTGGCGTAGCCAAGGGGGGGTTAGGGGAGTTAGAACCCCCCCCCCCCAATTGGAAAATCGGCAGGTTGTGATTTGTGTCTGTGGTGATGTACTGTTGTCTCCTTTAAGCCCGGGTCCCCATTTCAGGCTACACACGTCTTCATTACAACGTATAACCACAGTCTACCTACAGATCGCGAAGCTTGGCTCATATTTTTCTACCGCCAGACAATAATGCTCTCATGCAGACAGCAAGAATGTGCCGACTGCGCTATGTTGGTGTATGCTATTGTTGCTGGATATACTGTATGTGAGAATTTTGTAAAGGTTATGTCTAGGCCTCGTGCGAATGAAGCCGTTTGGTACTTGTGGCGCCCCTAGCGGCGAGGAAAGGCGAAGCTAGTCGGGAGAGTAGCGAACGCACGTAGTAGGCAATCGTTAGTCTGAGCAGCATTTCCATTAATACGAGTAAGCGGATATGTGTTCAACAGGCAAAATAACTACAGTTATCTGCGTGGGGTTTGAGGTTGTGAAATGGGACCCGGCTTATTTCAGGGATTCTACCGTAAGGAAAGGACAGCAGTTGAATGACAGTCACCATATTTTTCACGTAGAAGAAAGATCGGGAGAAATATCTGGCCTGTGTTTACCGGAGACAAACATTAATAAATCACCGTATGTGGTGAAGATAAAAGTAAGTTTTGTTGCATACTTCCATTTATTAATACATTGTAACTGCGTTGTAAGTTTATAAGTAATAATATGAAATATGATCACCATGTAATTCTCATGAAATTAGACCTTAATCTCCTTTCAAAACACAATAGCCTACTCTATAAACGATATTAACTATTAACACATTTTCTGTTTACAATTTATGTTCAGGTAGACTCGGACAGATGTCTGGTATCTGGGAACTGTCAATGTAAGGCAGGCTTGTCAGAAAGGTGCAAACACATTGCTGCCTTGTGTTTATTTGTAAATAGTGAGAGAGACACTTCCAAAACTACGCGCTTGCAAGAATGGGAAAAACCAATGCGTGCTCGAGAACAGTTATATGCGAAAGGTGAAAAGATAGGGAACGTATTCGAGAATGAAGCACGCCGTAGCACCACTGAACTAGCTGCAAGGGAGATTCAAAGCAGAAGCGAAATGTATGACTTAGTAAGACATGTAGATTGTGCCTTCTCCAAGATTTTAAAAGTTGAATGTGAAAGTGAAAACTACGTAATCTGCAAATCCATTACATACAGTTTAGTAGATAAGGCAGCTGATCTTAGTGAAAATGAAGCTTCATTTCAATTTCTTTCTGAGCTAGAGAGCCAAAACATTCGTGATGTATACAGGTATTACGTAGTTCGGAGTTTATTAAATAACAAGTTAACTCTAATACCGGTAAACTACCTCAACATGTTGCCTGAAAATGTACGAATATTCTAAAACAATCATGTGAAAGTAACAACAATACAGAGACACGAGATCGCTGTTGAGGCAAGACTTCAGTCAAAATGCCCCACATGGTTCCAGGAAAGAAAGTTGCGCATTTCTGCAAGTCAGCAGGCACACAGGATTATGACATGGAAATCAGCTGATTATGACCAACTTGCAAGATCTCTTCTCGTTGATAGAGTACTGAACACATCAGCTGTGAGGTATGGAAGAGAGAATGAACATGTGGCTATTCGGCAATATTCCATGTTTAATAATAATTCGTCTGTGCGCCACCTAGGACTGTGTATTAAAAAGGAACAACCGTGGTTATGCTGCAGTCCAGACGGGATTGTACCTTCTTCATGTGGATACACATTATTGGAAGTCAAATGTCCTTTCTCGTGCAGAGACAGAGCAATTATACAAGACGGCGAATGTGGTGTGCCTTATCTGTACGTAGCTGATCAAGGAGGAGTCGGGATTAAGGAAACGCATGTATATTACACGCAGGTACAGGTCTCCATGTACATATTAAATATAACTTCCTGAGATTTATTTATTTACTCACCAAAGGGAAGTGTCAACGTAAACATTCGTAGAAATGAAAAGTTCCTTTCTGCTATCATTCCCGCCTTAGAAAAGTTTTATTTCCTAAATTATCTGCCATTGGTGTGTGGGACTGCACATTAGCATGGGTATCTTACAGAATTCAGCCTTAAATTTGCAACAGGGATACTGAATATTGAAGGATTCTTAATTTTTACCAGTCATGTAACATGCCTGGCCCTTACTAAAACACCAAAATTGTAATTAAAATTAGTTAAAAAAATAGTAAAAAACTAATAAAAAACTTGTTCTTAACAATATAATATACGGTATTATTAATTCTAATAATAATTTCAGTACAATGTGAATGTCATTAAAATTAATCATTCATCTTAATTAGTGGAGGACTAAAATTTGCTAGAACTCCGGCAATGTGTACAATTTTATCAATATGTGGTAATAAATCAACTGTAACTTTGCTACTCAATATTTTGTATAGTTTCATTCTTTGTATAGCCCTTTCTACATGAATGCGAACAGATGCTATGTTGTAAGTAGTATCCACTTCTTCCACTGTTAATTGCGGGTCAAATGCAAAAGGAGGCATCACCATTATAGCAACTTTGTTTTCAATACACTTCCTTATTTGTGGAAATCCTTTGTCACACATTACAGTATCGCCTGCCTGAATATAATCAATTACACCAGAATTAACTGTAATGTAACTATCTGTTGCTCTCCCACCATAACACTTTGATAGGAAACAGATAAATCCTGACGGCGTTATTGCAACAAGAAATTTCACTGTGAACGAATTGTTATAATGTGAAAACATCATAATTCTTTTCCTAACACTTCCTGGTCTTTCACACGGTATTTCACTACAGTCTAGTATGCAGGTGCATTTTTCAAAATACTTTTTAAACACAGGAGGCATTGTACTTTCAATACTAGACATATGGGGCCAGAATATCCAGTCCTTTGTTTTTACGTACAAATGGTGAAGTATAAACTTGAACGTTGCGGAAACTGTTGTTATATGACACCTGAACAGGACGCCAATGGCAGCAAAACTTATTGCAAGCTTCATCTTCATTAAAAACAGAAGTAACATATTTTCTTTGCGTAATTTGCAGTTGTGATGCAAAGTCGGCAGCAGGGATAAAAGGATATGAAACACTGCAAATTTTACGCCAGCTATTTCAAGGAGATGTTGTTCATTTTCCTTCGCTGTTTCATATCCAGAAAATGATTGTCCCCATTCACTGAAATCTGTTCCGGTATTTGCGTCTATTTTCAATAAATTGTCTGTCATTGTCTGATTGTTAACTGGTATTGGGTGGTTAGTTTGGATACCTACATCATTATTTTCTAATGAGCGAAACATAATATTCAAACTGTTTATCTTATTGGTCTGGGATGCAAAATTTGCCTGTGTACTTGCGTCAGTAACTGAACAGACATTCATGCCTGTGTAAGTTTCCGCTGTGTTGCCAATGCCATGCCTTAATTTTCTTCTTTTGTAACGCTCAGCAATTATGTTCTCTTGTAATTCACCTTTACTGTTTGAATTTGGTGTCAGAAATAATCTAGGTACATACCCAGGGCTGTCAGGATCTCTTGAGGGCATCCCGTTTACAAAATGACGGCCGCAAATACGAGAATTGTTTGTAGGTGTCCATGGTTTTCCATTCTTCGTGTCTCGTTTCAGAGATGCTATCCATGCTTTCCTTCTGATCACATGTTGTTTGTCATTGGGAAACTTAAAAAACTTAGTTCCAGAAGGAGAGTTCCTGTACGTAAAATTACACCCTACTACGGAACAATTGTTGTTACTTTTAGATCTAGTGGAACCACAATCAGTTTCGTACATTATATTACAGAAGATAGAAGCTAACGACAACGCAAACTGCATGCAACAACACAGCAAGCAAGCGCAGATCTCCCGATGAGGAATGCCATGCTTGCCGACAGAGTGCAGCACAGTTCATTCGCAGTTCAATAAACAGATCTAATATAAGAAGCAATATTTCAGTGTTGCTAAGTAACCTATATGATCGCTTTTCAGTCGGTCAACACGAGTGTACGGTACCCAATTAGATTAGGTGGGCTGTGACAATTTATCTCCTAATACCTGAAATAAAAATACATGAAAATACATGAAAATGAAAATCCACAGCCTGCTTCCAGTCTCCGACCGGGTCAGGAATGGAATGAATGAAGCCCCCATCTAGCGGCGAGGATATGAACTGTGCCGGCTGCCGAGGCCTGACGCACTCCTCTGGGGCAATGATTAAATGAATGACAGATGAAATGAAATGATAGTGGAGAGTGTTGCTGGAATGAAATTTTGACAGGGAAAACCGGAGTACCCGGAGAAAAATCTGTCTGCCTCCGTTTTGTCCAGCACAGATCTCACATGGGGTGACCGGGATTTGAACCACGGACCCAGCGGAGAGAGGCCGGCGTGCTGCCGCCTAAGCCACGGAGGCTTCTTATTAAATGTATAAATAATTATTGTATTATGAATTACACAGGGAAATTAATTGTTACACCTCGCCCAATCTAATTGGGTGTATTCGTGTTGACCGACTGGGAAGTCAGACTGTTCAAATAGCAAGACGACACCCGAATTTCCAAAGGATTCGAAAAGGTAAGATTTGATCAATGGATTTTAGGCTAGTATTATAAAGCTTTTCAAGGGGAGCGTGATGGTGCAGTGTCTTAGCTGCTCGTCAATCCCAAGGACTGCCGGAGTTCCAATCCCAGTTGGGTAGATTATTGGCTGAGGAATAACCCACCCACCAAGGGAAGATGATCAAGAAAAGGAAGTGGGTTTCGGACTGGAGAAAAAGGATAGCGAAATAGGATGAGAGTTCCACAAAAGTTATAAATTTAGCTTTAAATACACTCAGAGGCGGTTGCCACCGCAAATCCACTCTCGGATACCTAAAGTGGGTAAGGACTTGGTCCAAGCTAACGGGAACCGCAGCTAGAACTTGGGCGGTTTGCTGGAGAGTGGCCTTAGTATATTCCCTCTCAAGCAGGCATAAGACTACTATGGGGAAGGGTGTTGGTCTGGCATGACTGAAAGTGACAGGTTTATTGTATGTCCTTTCAAAGAAATTCGTTTTTTCAAAGTAATTAAAAGAATGACAATAATTTGCATCAATTTTGATATTTCCAGTTTTCGAAGTTATAAGCTTCCTGAACAGTAACCAAGTGCTTCCAAAAAGGATGGTGATAAAGGAATTATGCTTTTGAAAATAAATTTGGTAAATGAACCAGTAGTTGCATTTGGAAATGGCTAAGCTTTTAACCAGCCAGTAGCCGACTAAAAGTTTAGGCAAAGAGAAACACTTATCTTTTTGAAAACTGACCATAAGATTTTGGAGAGGATCTCCACAAGCAGGTAGCTGGCGTAGCGAGCTGTACTTGCCTTACTGGCCAGTTAGAATTAGCCTTTAAAGCTAAGAGAACTTTAACAAGATTACCACTAAGAATTTTTGCTCAAATGCAACAAGTGGTGAAAGCCCTATCAATAGGTTTAATGGCATTGAGTAGGGAGAGTTAAGGAAGACCGGATCTTGCCTAACCGTTGTGTTTTCGAAATTATAAATCCAAAACAAATATTTAATTTATTTAAAAAGGCAAAAGAAGTTTATAACTTTAACAAACATATATTCAATCTTGTTAACAAATTTGTGGTCACAGACCTCAGATAGCATTAAACATTTGCGCCAGGCAATTAACAATTTATGAGGTTTTAAACCTTATATATGTACTAAAATCCTTGTAAGATTTAAAAAAGACCAATAAAATGCTTAAAGTTTAAACATCAAATTAAGTACAAGGAGTGTACTTTAAGGAATTTACAAGTAATTATTTTAGAAAAAGTTACAACTTCGAAAATAACAAAAAAAGGAAGCGAGTAAATGAAGAAGAAGTTCCTATTACTTCTTATGTTTAAGCTGAATTACTTCTATTACAATTATACAAAGGAGGGCAGGTCACTTACTGTGAAACCTGAAGAAAAAATCAACAAGGAAGGTTCTAGACTTCCTGTATTTAGATAGGAATCACTAGATAAATGGGGCAGGTACCCTTTCGTGAGACCTAGAAACAACTCACTAATGAGTTAAAAGAACTGTATTCTCTCGTTATAAAAGAGAAACAAGGTGAGCTTGAACCGTGTATAAAACACGTAATTATACAGAAATTAAGTAATGATAAACAAGCAAAATGGAAGGGCACTTCGAAGAGTGACGCCTTATGGAGAAGTTACAATTTTATTAATATGTTTTGTTAGTAGAAGGTTGAGGAAAGATCATTGGGATTTAGGATAAATGTTCATGGCCTGATTTAATGTAAACGGACGATCGCAACGCGGTAGAAAAGTGGGATAAGCACTAGTTATCACTATAGTCTTTTAAATAGATGAAAAGTTCACTGTAGAGACACGAAAGTTTATGGAAAGAAAGTTATTGCAGTAGGCGAGAGTCTATTTCTTGAGAAAGTTTAGAATTACAATTAAATGCGCCATAGAACATTCCAACGGTGGACGAAAGTTTGCTATTGCAGTAATTTATAAGGAAGATTCCTCATTTTAAATAGTATTTTCACAAGTGAGTGAAAAATACCCGACGGCAAGACTCGCAGATAAAGTACAGGATCTGGAAGGTTCCAGAACGATCTTAATAGAAAGATGGGGCCAAAGATAATCCAGCGGCGGAATTTGCTTTCTAATTTATAGACAGCGGGTATTAGATAATATCCCACGTGGAGAGAAGATTTCTCATTTAGCAAGCATAAGAAATGCTGCTTTTCACCAAGATTGGCTTGATTAGACAAAGCCCAACATGAAAAATCCCGCAAAGAATGATTACCGCCCCACAAGTAATCTCACGCTGTCTATAAAATAATCAATAAAAGCATGTAGATAAAATTGATGAAGATGAGGTTAAAACCTTAAGTCTGTACTTATCTTGGTTGCATGTTGAAGGTGAAGTTCCCCTTGACAATATTTAATATGCCAACATGGCGTAGAAAGTAGAGTTTGCCTCTTGGTTTGAGGAGACTGGCTCGAGTTGAGCCTTAACTGAGTCGACGGCCGGCGCACAAGTGAGACCCACTCAGCAGAGCACGGAGGGTCCAAGGAAGGGAAAGAGTGGGGGTAGGAGACAAAAGGAGAACATATAAACATAGCCAACATTACAACAAAAAATTGATCTTCTCTTGCTGAGCCGGTCTTCAAAGAGTTGATAACAGATGATACTAGCGCAGCATGGTGAGTAAAAAAGTAGACGTAGTTCTCTTGCTCACGGAGAAAATAGCTGGCGATGGTAACAAGATCTGGTGGCCAGATGGATAAGTAAATCCTCTTGCACCAGGAAGAATTGAGGAGCTTCAGAGATTCGCTGCGAGATGACGCTAGGTGGGTCATAGAAGATATATATCTAGAACAGACTCATAAAAGATATAAGAGACCTGATCAACAAAGAGGAAATAGAAGATCACTGTTGGTGTTTGATAAGAAAGGAAGAAATAGACATGCAAAGAGCATTAAAAATTGGATTCTCACGTACCGTGTATTCAAAGAATACACCACCAGTGACAGTGGGGTGGAATTTTCACCTGAAAATTTTCGTGGCGTCAGGAAGGGCATCCGGCCTTAAATCCCCGGCCAAAACCATAATGAGCCTGATTGGCTCCGGCGACCCCAATTAATTGGAATACGCAGTAGAAAGTATTATAAAGCTTTTCAATCAAACAACGGAACTAGGTCTTTAACTGGTTATAAATCAATAATAATGTTATTGGTTTCAGATCCCTTTTAACTACGGTGGCTTTTAGAGACACTGGGGTGCCGGAATTTTGCCCTGAAGGGGATCTTTAACGTGCCAGTAGATCTACAGACACGGTTCCTCGCATTTATTGTCGCTTAAATGCCAGCTGACTACGCCAGGATTCGATCCTACAACCTTGGGAACAGCAGGCGAGAACGTTACCGCTGAGCCATGGAGCCAGTTGGTTATAAAACAGAAGCATGTCTCGGTAGGATATCTATGCATCGCTTTGGTGGCGTAGTCGGTAGCATGCTGAACTGCTATGCCCAAGTTCTCAGGTTCAAACCCAGTCGAAGTCGTCGGGCTCATGTCATAGATTTATGGCACGTAAAAGAACTTACAACTACAATTGGTAGTGTGTAGCCAAAATTTGTAGGCTATTGAGTTAGACACGCTCTATCGGGTTCAAACGTACGCCGTTGGGTTTCAGTGACAGTGGCGTCTGGTAGCTTAAGTTGGAACTACTTGACATTGAAATTGGGGAACCTACGGGCGTTCATTTGAAATGCCCTGCTATGGCCATTGGCTGCAAATCAAATATAAATATCTATGCATTTTGAAAATTAAAACATACGGTAGGCTAAGTAAACGTAAAAGATGTCATCTCAAACGCGTGCCGACATTTTAATTTTCAGATGTAGAAAATGGCTTTTTAATAGTCAGAGAGCTGATTTAATGAATAAAGATATTGTACAATAATATAAACTTACTGTATTCTCGAATCCTTTGGAAGCAAGCCAATTTATGTCGTCAGGATAATGCTCACAAACTTAGATGTGGTACACTGTTTGTTAATTCTTTTATGAACTACCTGGTCTTCCACATGGCTGCTGTGAAGGTACGGTACACAATTGTTATTGCCGATATTTTGTAAAATTGGCATTTTATTATTTTGTCAAATTCAGGAATGAAAGGTTTCAAACCCACAGAAAAAATACGAAGTACCTACAATTGAGCCATCTAAGACCTTAAGATCTTTATATACTTTTCGTTTCACAAATCACACTGGTATTTTTACTAATTAATTATAATATTACTCAATTTTACGGAATAACTAGCTTTTGATACGGTTAAGTATTTGATATTATATTATATCCATACTATCAATCCGCCCCGGCTTCGCCTGGTATCTTAAAGGGGTCACTCAGCGTAAGCTTAAAAGGCGCACGACGGTAGGTCTCAGACGCAATTCAGAAAAGCCGAGGGGAACACCGAAACTCCAAACACGTATAGTCTACTCTTCTCTGAAGTCTTAACTCGACACGACTCGACAGTTAATGCTGGCCGAAGCTGGGGTGATGGGCTCACTCGTAAACTCGCTCCGAAGCTAGTAATTTAAATTTCCACTGAATGGAGATTGTTGGAAGAAATTTAAACGTAAAATCACTTATAGATGGCGATGTATTAAAGATAAAAATATGCTGTCAGGGATTTCTTTGTAGCTTAAAGCTTTGTAAGCTTAAAAGGCGCAAGGACGGCAGATTTTCCTTCGACACGATTCACTGAAATCGTTACTGCTCGGCTTCCTTTGGTCATAAATGAATGTTTTCCTACATAAACCAATCTCGAGAAATTCTTTACTGAATGGTGAAAACCGCATCAAAATCCATTCAGTGGATTTAGAGATTACCCGTTACATCCAGGAATCGTGGACTTGGTTTTATGTAGAGATGCCAGCGACTATCATTAAAACAAATACATGAATTTATAACTAGTATCGTAGTATGGACTATGAATTCTACGTAAGACTCATTAAATACGTCATACAACTGTACCTACGGATACTTATAGAGGACTGAACTAATAAAAACAGAGCATTCTTTTTATGTTTCTATGAATTAAAAGTGTTCAGTATATCAACATTGTGGCTTTTTTCTGTAGTAGTTGGTGATTTAACGTGACTTATGTTCACAATGGAAATAATCACTCAGGTGAGTTAAAATTCAAAAAACCCTTGCAAAAGTGAAATCATCTGACCGCGAATAACGTGCTCAAGGCAGTTGCCAGCTTGGTGGTCTCCGCGAGCGCTAGTGTCACTTCACCTACAAAGAGGATGCAATTTCGTAGTGTCGCGAGCTTCGCGACTGTGTGTTTTAGACTGTGGTAACACAACTCCGTCCTCACAGGGTTGCCAATCTAACTTTTCCCCCACGAAATAATTTATAGCTTATTTCAAACTGAGGCTAGCGCCAAATAATTTTGAATCCCACACAGCGGGACAATATTAGCTTTTTTTTTCTTTTCTTGGCGGGAGAGAAGTTATATGTAAATTAATCTAGTGTTTATTAAAAATAACGCGCTTTAATAAAGACTTAGAAAATTCTATGGGTACATTAAGGGACACTGGGACTGAAATTTTCAAATTCTATATAAACTGAGGTACAGCTTTGAAATTGTATATGGTTATGAATAGTCATATTATAAACCACTGTGGGAAAGGTGAGCATTGTAAGTTGATTAGTTCTCCAGATATTAATTATTTTGTACATTTATTGTGCTAATTATTCAAGTTTTATAAAGGTCAGCCGCGTTAAAAAAAAAAACAAGATAGTGTAACTTTTAGGTAATATTCTATTGCACTATAACAATTGGAAGAAACCTACCGATCCGATTTTGAATTGCATTAACGAGTGTCAAGAAATTAATTTTTTTCATATCCAAGTTCTTTTTCTACAAAAAAAAATCGTATTTTTTCCAGTTTGATTTTTTTTGCAGCCATACCAAAAGTGCAATCTAAAAAACGATCCGCAGGTTTATAGTCATTGCAATGAAGATAATAAATTCCCATTTTGAAAGTAATATCATAAGATTTATGACGCGAGTAACATTTTGAATGCCTGAAAAAGTGAATTCGAGAAAACAGCAATTTTCTAAAATGATGCACAATTTACAAGGTTTCAGCTTACCAATGACATTAGGATTGTCCTACAGCATAGGTGACACCCTCCTTCTTCTGTTTTGCAGCCTCCTCCTTCATTTCTGTCAGTTTCACCTTCCGTCGACATGCCTTTCGCTTCTCCAATTAAGACCGCGGACTTACATACTTCCTGCGACTGTCACTTCTTTCAAGTGTTTGTGCTGTGACATTAGATACTGAAGTTAGTCTTCTTCCTGATTTCAACTCTGTTGTTGCACTACACCCCATGTTGAATACTGCTACAGAATTACTAACAGCAATTTCAAGTATCTTCCGTGAAATAAAAATCTCTTTTGGGCACTTCCTCCAGATAACAAAATGTAGAGACTCATTCTGATTTTCAGTAGCACCACGGATGCATCTGGATAGTAGCTCATCTGATGCCAGCCTTTGATAAACAGGCATAATCTTGACAACTAAGGGTTCTTAAAGTTCTACAGCCATTTTGTCATGACTCTGTGGTGTTTTACCAGCTGCGATACTTCGATTGTAGAAACACCAAGACTCAGAACCTTCAGGACACTTACTGTGCTGGGGCGTTTAAGAGACACACCGGCATTTTAAAGCTACACCAGGGCTTTAAAAATGGCGGAATTCGGTTAAAAACACTGCTATATGATCCGCAGGGGATAGGGGTGTATTAATATGGAAAAAAACGAAAATCGACATTTTCCACAAATTTCACTAAAATTTCAGTCCCAGTGTCCCTTAACACTAATTTTGGGATCATTATTAACATCTTGAGCATGAGATATCCGTCAGCCGAGTTGCTTCATATCTATGCTACCAACATGAAGACTGCGTATCTCACAACAAGAGAAATTATTTACAGAGGTCTTGTTGGAAAAACTGAATAAACATAAAAATGAGTACTGGTATTGAATTACTCATAAATCAATATCATACATCGTGAGAGGACATGATCACTTTTGCTGAGACCTCTGTAAATAATTTCTCTTGTTGAGAGATACGCAGTCTTCATGTTCGTAGCATAGATATACACGATATACAGTATTTGAGTTTATTTTGTTCCTGTCAGGGGAACAGGAATGTTCTAGATTTACCATTGAAGTGAGCCATTTTAGTCAAAAATAAACTTAATTTTTTAAAGAACTGATTTGTTTTTATCTTCTGAGCATATTGTATGACTCGAAAAATTCGGGATCAAAATACATGAAACATTTCTTGTGTAATAATATCTCATATAGAAATGGAAATACTCGTAGAGTTGTTGTTAATTCATTTGAGGTGCTTGAGACACCTTGGTCATCAGCCCCATGTAGTTGGGAGTGTGTTGAAGCTGTCTGGCAACGTGTATTGCTGTGATGATTATAGTTGTGTGTGTAAATGTATCTGGGACAGGGATGGAGTAGACGTTCGGGACTTGAGCAAGGCACTATCCCGGCAATTTCCTGTAGGGAGTGTGGCAAAACCAGGGGAAAACCACACCAAGGATAACCGCTGTCAGCACCGAGATACGAACCTACGATATCCGTACTTTCCGCAGCTGCCATCGCGACCATGGTGCACGTGTGATGAACGCGGCTACGCCGCGGAACGAAATACTTGTAGAATTTGGCTTGAGTACCCATAACCCCTCCCATTGGTCGATCCTGGCTACGCTACTGAACTATGTACTGTAGGTCAACTTGTTTCGCGTCGTATTTAACTGTAGATAATTCCATTGACGGAGAAGACGAGAGAAAACATAATAATACTCTGTGCGGAAACACGAAAACAAACAAAAATCATGATTTTTTTTTCTCGTCAGGGTGGCCGAAAAATCCAGAGTGCCGGGTTACCAAGTTTGGGAAACTCTACTGTATGATGAATACTACATAACAAGAATATTAAATATCCGAATCTTACTAAGCTAACTAATTTTAGAAGTGTGCAATATTGTATGCTTGGTAGTAATTTATACATCTACCATTCATATAAATAATTCAGAACCACAGTAATGAAACCTTGATTAATTTTAGAATATCATTAAAGCGATACAGCAATATCTATTTCGCGAAATAATGCGAAAATTAGTATCCTTCTTGCAAAATAGTTCAAAAATTAGTGCGAAAAAATCATGCCTCTGCATACGAGTTTAGTTAACTGATCTCGATTTTGTCTTGTCTTATAACTTCGGGAATCCTGCTTTTTACCTAATTTCCCTGCTTTTGATTTTGTCTCTGCAAGTCTCTCCAATTATACCTCTAAGGAACTTCATCTCTGCTGCCTAGATTCTACTTTCATCCCGTTTAGTTGTTGTCCACGTGCCTGCTGCATACTACAATACAGGTACCTCCAGGGCAAATCCTACATCCAGAAATTCGGCTCAATCTACACCAAGGTCCAAGGTGGATGCAACATAGTTGGTTGGTTCCTCAGTTTAGGGGCTGCGACAACGCGGTCATGTAGCCCCGTGTACTTTGGGTGTGTGTAGAATGTGCCAGATAACCGGTGTTAATTGTGATCACTGTATTAGTGTGTGTATCTGTCGTTTAATTCATGTAAGGACTGCAAATTTGAATTTTTCAAATAGTTCCTACTTTTGCCGCCAAACGCCACCGTCAATGACTACTAGGCCTAGTTCAGAACTTAGCTACTAGACGCCACCGCAGTCGGCTCTTGGCAATGAACGTAGAATCCTAAGAGCGTTGTTTACATTCTTAACCTATACAATTTAGCTTCACACAGGTGTAATTAGCGGAAGGTTCTTTAACATGCCATAAATCTATGACATGGGACCGCCGGCTTTACTTCCTCTCCGAAGGAAGGCATACAGAGGGAGTAGTAGGTAATCTGTGCTTGTAGCTCACCCTTTAGGGTGTTTGCTGGAAGCAGCTACAGACTCAGGCGAGCCGAACATGTCATCGGACACTCCCGGCACTAAAAGTCATACGATAAATAAATAAATAAATAAATAAATAAATAAATAATTATACTTTTCAAACTTTTCAAACTAATTTATAATTCCATTTTTTTTTTCAGTGCAGCTATGACCTCCCGTGACCGTTTAGCAAGTTTAGATTTCAGTGAAATAATAGAAGACTTCAGCCGGGAAAAAAGTGGCAAAGTAATATTTTAATATTTCGTAGTTTACATAATCTACTTCAAGGGGACTTAAAGGTTTCTTTCATATTATTAAAAAAAATGTAATGTAGAGTATTCAAAATATTGTAACTATTCTTTATTTTATTATTATTACAAATCTACTTTCCATTAGATTTGATATTTTTTTATTTCCTATTGTAGTGGGCCCCACCTTATCATATCGCTCAGGGCCCTGCAAGGCCTGGATCCGCCAATGGAGACAGGGTGTGTGTAGTCCCACCCTGGATACTGCTACACCCTCAAGGGCTCACAGTATCTCCTGCCTTCTCCTCAAGGCGCTAATGGAGGCCGGGTGTGTGTAGTCCCACCCTGGACAGTGCTATATCCTCAAGGGCTCACAGTATCTCCTGCCTTCTGCTCAAGGCCCTCAAGGAGGCAGGGTGTGTGTAGCCCCACCCTGGATAGTGCTACACCCTCAAGGCCTCACAGTATCTCCTGCCTTCTGCTCAAGGCCCTCAAGGAGGTAGGGTGTGTGAAGCCCCACCCTGGATAGTGCTATACCCTCAAGGCCTCACAGTATCTCCTGCCTTCTGCTCAAGGCCCTCAAGAAGGTAGGGTGTGTGTAGCACCACCCTGGATAGTGCTATACCCTTAAGGCCTCACTGTATCTCCTGCCTTCTCCTCAAGGCGCTAATGGAGGAAGGGTGTGTGTAGTCCCACCCTGCATAGTGCTATACACTCAAGGGCTCACAGTATCTCCTGCCTTCTGCTCAAGGCCCTCAAGGAGGTAGGGTGTGTGTAGCCCCACCCTGGATAGTGCTACATCCTCAAGGGCTCACAGTAACTCCTGCCTTCTGCTCAAGGCCCTCAAGGAAGCAGGGTGTGTGTAGCCCCACCCTGGATAGTGCTACACCCTCTAGGGCTCACAGTATCTCCTGCCTTCTGCTCAAGGCCCTCAAGGAAGCAGGGTGTGTGTAGCCCCACCCTATATAGTGCTACACCCTCAAGGGCTCACAGTATCTCATGCCTTCTGCTCAAGGCCCTCAAGGAGGCAGGGTGTGTTTAGCCCCACCCTGGATAGTGCTACACCCTCAAGGCCTCACAGTATCTCCTGCCTTCTGCTCAAGGCCCTCAAGGAGGTAGGGTGTGTGTAGCCCTACCCAGGATAGTGCTATACCCTCAAGGCTTCACAGTATCTCCTGCCTTCTCCTCAAGGCCCTCAAGGAGGCAGGGTGTGTGTAGCCCCACCCTGGATAGTGCTACACCGTCAAGGGCTCACAGTATCTCCTGCCTTCTGCTCAAGGCGCTAATGGCGGCAGGGTGTGTGTAGTCCCACCCTGGATAGCGCTACACCCTCAAGGGCTCAAAGTATCTCCTGCCTTCTGCTCAAGGCCCTCAAGGAGGTAGGGTGTGTGAAGCCCCACCCTAGATAGTGCTATACCCTCAAGGCCTCACAGTATCCCCTGCCTTCTGCTCAAGGCCCTCAAGGAGATAGGGTGTGTGTAGCCCCACCCTGGATAGTGCTACACCCTAAGGGCTCACAGTATCTCCTGCCTTCTGCTCAAGGCGCTAATGGAGACAGGGTGTGTGTAGTCCCACCCTGGATAGTGCTACACCCTCAAGGGCTCACAGTATCTCCTGCATTCTGCTCAAGGCGCTAATGGAGGCAGGGTGTGTGTAGCCCCACCCTGGATAGTGCTATACCCTCAAGGCCTCACAGTATCTCCTGCCTTCTGCTCAAGGCGCTAATGGAGGCCGGGTGTGTGTAGCCGCACCCTGGATAGTGCTACACACTCTAGGGCTCACAGTATCTCCTGCCTTCTTCTCAAGGCCCTCAAGGAAGCAGGGTGTGTGTAGCCCCACCCTATATAGTGCTACACCCTCAAGGCCTCACAGTATCTTCTGCCTTCTCCTCAAGGCCCTCAAGGAGGCAGGGTGTGTGTAGCCCCACCCTGGATAGTGCTACACCCTCAAGGGCTCACAGTATCTCCTGCCTTCTGCTCAAGGCCCTCAAGGAGGCAGGGTGTGTGTAGCCCTACCCTGGATAGTGCTACACCCTCAAGGGCTCACAGTATCTCCTGTCTTCTGCTCACGGCCCTCAAGGAGGAAGGGTGTGTGTAGCCCTACCCTGGTTAATGATACACCCTCAAGGGCTCACAGTATCACCTGCCTTCTGCTCAAGGCGCTATTGGAAGCCGGGTGTGTGTAGCCCCACCCTGGATAGTGCTACACCCTCAAGGACTCACAGTATCTCCTGCCTTCTGCTCAAGGCCCTCAAGGAGGCAGGGTGTGTGTAGCCCCACCCTGGATAGTGCTACACCCTCAAGGGCTCACAATATCTCCTGCCTTCTCCTCAAGGCGCTAATGGAGGCAGGATATGTGTCTGAAATGAGTGCTATTCCTAATAAGCATAAGGTTAGCCAAGCCAATAGGTTAAAGTTCAAATATAAAGATCTGAAAATCAAATTAGCTAACATCATAAAAAATATCAACTTTCTTAATAATTGCAAAAGGCACAGAGTAGTGCCGCAACATCTTAAGGGTTATCATGGGAAAGGACGCTCTAACCCGTACGATAGACACACACAATTTTTAGTCAACGACAAAATTCTCAAACGGAAATAAAATGTCTATATATGAAGAAAAATGACGTTAGTAATGCCTTGTACCGTGTTCATCTAGAGGCAGCCAATTCAATCGATAAAAAAGAATGGGACAACTACCAAATCACTGCATGTTGAATGACACACTCTTGCGTCATCAAAAAGATCAACACTTTAAACAACAAATTTCGAAATATAATGAATAAACAAAAAAATCCCATCAATCAGAACACACCTGGCGAAGGCAATGACAATATCTTTAAACAAAAAATTTCGAAATTTAATGAATACACAAAAAACTCCCATCAATCAGAACACACCTGGCGAAGGCAATGAATGACTATATCTTCCAAAGCCCAGTAAAAAACCTGACGAGTGTCACGTTCGACCAGAACGATCTAGAAATCCTGCGGAAAGGCCCCAAACACAACTGGGAACAAAAATCATAATGAAAACGATCTAACCAACTTAGTAGCCAAAAGAGAAGCAGCCATTAGGAAATTACCAATGGGAGAACAAAATGCAGCCAGATTCGAAACTAACAAGAAAATTAAGAAAATAATCAACTCAAGCAAGAATAAGATCAATGTTAATCGGAATAATAATAATAAGAAGTTCAAAAGTCTCACCACCAAAATTAACAACAACAATATAATAGTAACAAAAGCTGATAAAGGCAACACCACGGTTTTAATGAACAAAGACGACTACGTCAACAAAACAATCAATTTTCTAAATTCTGGTAACTTTATAGAAATCAAAATGGACCCAACGAACGTCATTCAAAAATGATTAAAACAACTATAAAAGAACACCATCTTTATTATAGAAGAGAAACAAGCCGACAGGCTCATAAGCATGAATCCCGGCATCCCCACTTTAAGATCACTTCCAAAAATACACAAACCAGGCACCCCAATTAGACCGATCGTAAATTTCAGGAGCAGTCCAACTTACAAGCTTGCGAAATTTGCTCAACAATTTCCAAACAAGCATTACAAACTCAAGGTCAACCTGTCTTTCAGTAACACTATGCATTTCTGTGAAAAAAAAAACATAGACTTGAAACTAAATGAAAATAATACCATGCACTCAGTTGACAATAAAGATATGTATACCAATATACCAGTCAAAAAACAATCAAGATCATTCAAAATAGATTAAGCAACGATAGCGACCTATCTAAAGTAGAAATTGAGGAATTTATTTCGATTTTAGCTTTTGTCACTGACAACAATATTTTCACCTTTAACAAGAAAATTTATGAACAATCTGAAGGTCTCGCGATGGGCTCCCCTCTGTCGGGCATTTTAGCTAATATCTACTTAGATCACATGGAACATGAGAAAATCATCAACCAAATCAAAGGTATTGAGTTCTGGGGCAGGTATGTGGACGGCATTTACATTATTATCAACAACCAAGTTCAAGTAATAGAACAGATATTGGACAATTTGAATAAAGTAGACAGTAGTATCAAATTTCCCTTAGAATTGGAAATTGACAATAAAATTAATTATCTAGATTTAACTGTGATTATAAAAGATAACCGTCTACAGTACAAAGTCTATAGAAAACCCTCGCAGACGAGTAAGATCATACGGCAGGACTCCAACCATCCGGGTGGTCACAAAAATGCAACATTTTAAGTCTTATTAACAGAGCGTTAAGAATTCCTTCATCTGACCACGATTTGAAACAAGAAATCGACATAATATATCAAATAGCTAGAACCAATGGATACAGCTACAACTATGTCAACAGATTAATTTATAAATTAAAAAATAGACCTACAACAAAGTTAATTAGAGACAGCGCTACAAAGAAATCTTTTGCCACTTTCACCTACACAGATCGAAGTGTATATACAGTGACCAACATCTTATAGAAACACAAATTAGACATCACCTTTAAAACTATCAACTCAAATTTAAAAAAAAAAAACAATAAAATCAATAGTACGGATAAACACTCAAAATTGGGTGTCTACGAACTCAAATGCAGTCTTTGCAAGTCAAATTACGCGGGACAAACGGGTAAAAGCTTCCGTATTCGTTATGCTGAGCATGTATCAGCTATAAAATACAGACAATTTTCAGCCATGGCGGCACATATGGAAGAGTTGGGAACAAGTTCACTAACATAGACAATGACGTCAACATTTTACATTATGTATCCAAGGGCAACTTCATGAACATCTTGGAGGATATCCATATTAACACTTTTCAGAGGTCAAATGATTACAATAATTTAAATGAACAAAACAAAAGTTTGGTGCTTTTCTGTCGGTCAACACGAATGTACCCAACAAGAGCTGGGTTATGCCCTAATCCTGAAATAAATTACATGAGATTAATAAATATACTAGGATGACCAGTTTCGATCGCCAAGCGATCATCATCAGATCCATTACACTTAGGCTATAACATATATGTTTGGGAATACAGGTGAAAAATATTTACAATATGTACAATTATTTAGTCGCAGTATTGGTACTTGTGTAATGGAATGCGAGTGACCTGGCTATGTCCACATGCTATTTTCAGTCTTCCTGTTTACAGCTTATGGGCCACATCACATCACTTCTAGATGCCCGAGAGACCACCATTGTCTGAGGGTGAACTTGCGCTAACATATTACAAAATGGTAGAAGTATGGAAGCAATGAATGTTTTATGCCGAGAAGCCTTGCATACCGTTGCTCCTGAACTCTGGAAACAATGTATTAAACACGCTAAAAGAATTGAAGACAACTACTGGGAGAAAGATGGACTGTCTGAAAATGTCATTTCGAGCCAGTCATAATTAACATGAATGACAGCAGTTTTGATTCATCGGAACGGAGCGATTCTTCAGACGAAGAATACTGACTGAATTAAATATTGTAAAGATATGTAAATAATGTACATGCCCATGTAAAAATTGTGTAGTATGACATTTACAAATTAGGAAGCAAACCATTTTTAAACCTGCCATTGAAGGCCCAAAGTCCTTATGTGAAAAAAGGCGATGGAAAATGAAATTTGTCCGAGGAAAGGAAATAAAAGGTTGAGAGGAAACTTTAGCAGTGTTCGTTCGTTGCGAGCCGCGACGACTGCAACTTAACGCGGCAACGCTGCACGGATTTCACAAGCCCGCTCACTTTTAATCGCACGGGCCAGAACACACAAAACCTCCCATTATTTCTCTTCATAAATTCGTCATTACACTGTACGTTTACAGTGGTCGTAGTTTCCGATAATCACGAATGAGAGCTTCAAAATGGGACCAAGTTTCCTGCTGTACGTTTATCCTGGGCTGAGAAAATATTACGTCAGAAAAAGTATAAGAACTTTTTATTGGGTAATTGAAAAAAGTTGAAACTTGAGATTTGGACTACCAATACTTGTGCCTATTACATATAAAAATGTCATTACCCTCAGCCAAGTTGTTCTCCATGCATATAGTTATAAGTGAGCGGTTCCTAGGTAAGACGTCAAAACAACGGACAATTGTTCATACAACCACAAATAAATAAATAAATAAATAAATAATAAACTTGACATTAATTGTCTTATATAGTCTAACGCAGAGTTAAACAAGGAAAATATTGATGTAAGTCATTATTCAATAGGTCTGTTGGTTTGGTTGTAATTAAGGCCTAAACTCGAGTATCCATAGTAAAAAATCCGATAGGTAGGCGAAAGATGACTGTCTACTGACTATATGAAGCAGCAATTTTTCTCTTCTATATATATATATATTTAACTACCTTCTAAATAAGTGACAAAATGACTAGTCACTTATCAAAATTTTAGGGTGACGTTTCACAGTTTTGATTTATAGTTTATCATAAACAGATGACAATTTAAATCTGAATCTGCTTTGAGAGGAATTTTCATGGATACATTGTGATGGAAAGGAATAACTTGACTAAAAAAATTGTGTATTAAAGGAAGTTCCTAAAATTTTCACATTGAACATGAAAATCAGCAGTATTCCTGAGTGTAATGTAAAATTCGTGGAAAGTCACAAGTTAAAAATGATTGAAATAGTCACGGAATGACCTATAAATATTTACTCACGTATTCAATTCTTTTTTAAAATTTTGCAAATTCTTGAGTTGTAGATTTGGATTGTCTTTACCCGTACCATTATTTTTTGGCTGACTTATGGTTCTTGAACCTTTCCTGCTTGGAGGGATATATTTTACAAGTTAATCGTGCATTGATACAATGGAAGATCTTATCACAGATTGATAACTATTCACTTGAGACCTCTGTATTCCTAAATGTTTGGTGAAGACAAGCTAGAAGTTGTGTAATCAACACTTAAATATTTATACAGTACTGTCTCTCATATATAAACAATATGATATACTACTTTGCATCACACTCTGGATTATAAGATGTGTAGTAATGTAACTTATGTCACTAAAAGTATCACTAATATATACCATATCTATATCAAATATTTTTTTGTTCCCTTTTCTTTTTTTAAAGTGAGAATGAAACATGTTAGAAATAAAATAAATAAATAAATAAATAAATAAAGTTGTTTTATGCAAACCATGAAAGTTCATTCCAGAACTCCATCTTTTTCTGATGTCCCATACCTTTTGTAGTTAGATATCTGATCACTAAGACCCGGAAGTTCATGCAAATTCATATTTTTGCATATTTTGGTTATTTTGGCACAATGCATCATATCTCTGCTTGAGAAGGGCGATATTCTGATTTCCTATTGTTTTGAAACGCTCTTTGTTACTTCATGTTCTTAACCCTCGGATACTCTCGCGGGCTACAGGTGTAGCACAGTGATTTATTTTGTTGTAGCGCAGAGTATGTTTTTGGTAGGAATTTTGAAAATCTCTGTAACTGCCGGTTGATGCTGTATTTAACAGACGGGTGTGATTCCAAATTAACCAATCGCACCAAACTGACACCAGATGCATTAGAAGCCGTCTGGGCTACAATAGTAGCCCGCGCGAGCATCGCTGTTTCAGAATTGAACGTGCAAAGGAAACGTTGCCTGAAGCCCGGTTCACAATAGCCCGGGAACGAGAACGGGAACGAGAAGGAAGTTGAAATGCACGCTACCTTATGGGTCGGTTCACAATCAATCTCCGGGAACGAGAAGCTAAAAGTAGCCTGGGAAGGCCAACGGGAAACTTGTGGTCAAGTTTCATGTTTGACGTTCTCGGAGCTTCCCCGAACCAATCAGAAACGTTGTACCTGCACATGCGCAGTACGGAACGAGTAGCCACTTAGCCAGCGATGTTAAGATATCCTGTAAATGCGCTCTCCAACCTTGTTTCTCTAAAGCGCACAATTTGTGTTTAATTAAGTTATTATAACCTTATTATAACCCTCTGAAGCATTTCAGTTGTGTAATTGGTGTTTATTAGTGGGCGCTTGATTGTTTTAATATTATTACGCTATAGCTGATTGCGCACGCATGTACAAGTTCACGTTCCCGGGCTAGTTGTGAACCGGGGTCCCGGGAAGCTTCGCGTTCTCGTTTACGTTCTCGTTCCCGGGCCAATTGTGAACCGGCCTTCACAGGACATACGTCTGTAGTCTGAAATGATACTTCACCTGATTGGTCAGAAGAAACTCATTGCCTTGAAATGTGACTGGCCACCGAATATACCCGTTCCATGTGTATTTTACTGTTCCTTTCCGCTGCTTGTGCCTGACGAACATCACGTGACCGTTGCAGATCTGAAATGCCACAGCCGGGGCCGCCATTGAGGGAGGAAACGAATACTGGGGATTATTTACAAGAAAAAGTAAGTATGCTATGCTTTCCAACATGTACTGAACGCTTATTTCATTCATTAGGGTGCGTGTTACAATATTTCCTTTCTTTCAGACGGATGCAGAAGAGTTTGAGGGGCAGATGACAAAGTAGTTTCGACCCCTATATTCTTTGTTTCGACCCTTGAAACCTCAATAACCAACTAGAGTTTCAAAGGATTTCTGTACGGTGGATGGTCCTGGGTGGATTATTCTGTAGCATCTGTAACTCATTGTCAGTCATCAAGGTAGGCTTCTTTCATTCTTTTGACCACCTCCTTAAGGTGATTTTTCACGCTTCTGAATGCTTCTCGTTGCATTTCGTTACTCGACACTGAGTTAGTAACCAGATTGTGTGTGTCCACACGGTGCAATATTGTTCTTAGAAGGTAATTTCGCATGACGGAACATCAATTTAGTCATTTGTGACAGGGGCATGTTTTTAATTCAGCTCCAGCTGATATTTGGTCAAAGTTTTTGAAGTCCCCATTTCTATTATTTTTGTACGCCACTGACGTCTTTATTTAACATTATAGTGTATCGTTTAGGTATGGACGGGATCCAGTCTGTTGTTATTGTAATGTACATTTTTAAAGAGTGAGCAGTTCGCCACTAGAATTTAGATATTTCACATCGCTGTACATGAGTCAAGTAATGTTATGAACTTACTCATAAAGTTTATGTTACACGATTCGTATCATTTCGATTAGTTCCACCTAAGGTTAAGGTGTGAACCAGTATTTTATTATCATTTAAACATGTTTTGTACGCAGCACTCATTCGCTGTGAGCTTCAGTGGCGCTACACAATGTCAAAGCCTTTCAAAGAGAAAGGAATATCTTTCTGTTACGTCTATTTGGTTTTCAGAAGCCAAACATATCATTCTACTTGTAATTGATTCGTCTTTAACGTTATAATAACTTTCTTTACATGTGTATAATCCTTTAGAGTGATTGCTAAGACCACTCAGTCTACATTTACTGTGCCTTAATGTGTTGAAAGATCAGTGATAGACATTTTCTTTGAGATTCACTGACGCGCTATGATGCTTAGTGTCAAGCGCGCTGGGAGCACAATGACAGGTGCTTGTCCAGTCCACGCCAATGACATTGCCCAAAGTTACTTACGATCTCCCTTGTGAGACAATTGACTATCGACTTTATTTTATTTTCTTTATTTCTAGACCTTGCTAGGGATGTTCTTACGGTCTATGCTTTGTTTATGCTCATGCTATTGACCTTGATTCAGTATCGATTTTTGTAAGGTTGTTCTGGTACAGGTGTACTGATAAGTAATGCTAAATTTTTAATATACTCGCAGGTATTTGTGAGCGAGTCCCAATATGTTTTGTCATGATTTATAATGAATTTGAGCAACCATTTGATAATTTGGACCCTTAAGGCTATTATGTATTCTCACTTGTAAGTGAATGATGATTTACCGTGTTTTTAATACACGCAGGGTTGGTTACCACGTTTATTAGAGAAAGCCGGCCAGATCTATGTTACAGAACAAGTTTGGACCGAGGAGTAAAAGGTATGGTCTCTTTCGAGTACCGATTGTGTTATTGTTAACGTCCGAGCCACGTATTCTTTGTTGAGGTGTACCACGTGTTGGTAGCACGCTCTTGCGACGCCTTGCATATGGTCAACTATCTTAACAATCAATGGACTCATAAATCTACGACATTAAACTTAGGACTAAATCATGAATCATCAATTTATTTCCTAAACCGGCGATGCTAATAATACAGTTAAACCTTAATCGTTGTTAAATTTTGATCTTGTACCTGTAGTCGAGCAGACCAATGCATTGCGCCTTCGTTCGTTCTTACTAGTAAGTTTAGTAGCTAACACTGATAGACTTTGACAGAGATCGCACGAACCCAAAGTTCAGAACTCGTGGGGCGTGACCCGATCAGGGGAATGCTGTTCTTGCACAGTTTGATTCTCAAGTTTAGATACCCTGATAGATGACGGTGGACAACAAACAGTTGTTCATCTGCAGCAGGCAGGATTAATAAGAGGATTAATAAGATGATTATTTGTGTGTACCACTTATTTATTTACTGATGTGTTTCCCACTATTACCCTACTGTCTCTTGTAATATAAAACATCTTTGTTGTTTGTATATAATTATACCAGTGTACTGTAAAATGATGACTGACAATAATTAGTTTTTGTATAGTTTGTTTATCACGGACGTCTAACGCCGTTGATCAGATTAAAGCAGGAGTAGTTGAAATAATTATAGTATAAATGTAAATATTGTTGTACCCCTAGGCTACGCTACCCCCATCCCCTAAGCAAAATCTCCAAAACACCAAAATTACAAATTTTAATCTAAAAAACCTATAAATTACAACTTATAAATTACATGACTGATAATCAGAACACACATGAACTCAAGTAGCCTCGTAGCCCAGACAATGACCCGGGATAGGTGCACGACTCGGTAGGAATGTAAGGATTCCGCCGAGCGAGCACTGGTCTTATTAATTTATTTATTTATTTAGTTAGTAAGATCCTACCCTTTAGACTCCTTTTTAGGTTGGACTTATAATTAGCCTTACTGTGTACTTGTTTAATTGCTTCTTGTAGTCAGCTGAGCACGGTTGCTCCAAGCTGACACTAGCGAATTCTCCGTTTACTCGCTTGCATACGACTCGCAGTAGACCGCGTGGCGCAGCAGTTGCACTCTGCGTAATAACTTAATAGCTCTTGTAAACTACCCCTTCACCTAGAACTACCCCGTCAAACAGTACATTGGGTAGTTATCCTTGCTGATCGCACTGTCGGTCTCCATTCATAAAACACTCCCAACCTCTTACAGCCTTTGCCAAGCTCGCCCCCTATTTTAGACTAGTTTCACCCCCTAGATTAGTTATTGGTACAATATGGGATGGTACCAGTCTTTTAACTTTGCTGTCCTGTTTGACATGTTTTGATGCCATGATTCCTTCTTCCTAGAAGCATCAGTTTTTGTATAACGATTTTTTTCTTGCGGTACCATTTCCCCAGTTTTGCTTTGTTTTGCTGTATTTAGGACCTGTCGAGGGGATTCTACGTTAATTTTAGGAGTTGTTTATTTTTTCTTTGCTTTTTAGCTACGGAATAGCCGTTTTATCAAACCCTCCGACCGTAGGACAGGGGTTTGACCTTCCAAATAAACCAATCATGAGTATGTCTTAAGTCTGGATTTTAATTATTTAGTAGTTTTGACCTTTTGGGGGTGCATTTTCTTTGGGCGTCTATGACAATCACTGTGATAGGAACCTGATCCTTAGGGAAGCAGAGTCTTGTGCCGGCTAGTCCCAAGAAGTGCATTACGATCCTCTCCGGCAATGTGTCTCGAGGTAGAGGTCATCTGGGAGGCCACGTTACGGTTGGTGGTAACCAGATAACCTCGTCCAACGGGAACATAACCACTTCTATTCTTTAGGCGCCCAGCCTGGTAAGCCGACGTGGGCATGTAGACCATCAGCAACATGTCATTTTTGAGAGGATCATGTATTTTGATTATTGACAAATTTGTCTGGACTGTGACGAACTTTAGATGTCGTACAGCCGTACAAAAGGTCACATGGCATTCTATTTAGATATCAGACCATGGGGTGAAGTCTAATAAAGTTAAAATTCAGTCGAGGTATTTTATGTTGCCAGTACTTCATCCGTAGTAAATGTAACTTGTTTTGTGTTGCTTTGCTTGTTGTTAAATGTAAATGTAGAATCATTCTTTGTCGTCGAATCCAGCAGAATTCATGGGAGTTTATTGGGGATGGCCAAGTTTTTTACCATGGCCATTCATCCATAAAGTAGTGTTCGCTGGGTGTAAGGTGTTTCTTTTTCATCTCATCAATTGTATTTGTGTAATGGAGGGAGAGCGTTCCAAGAGATGATGAACCTAATGGTGGGTCAGATTAATGCCAATATGGAGGCAAGCATTACAATATGACGAGCTGATTTTAATGAAGATACAGCGACATTGAGAGGCGATCTAGATTTAGTCCGAGCAGATGTGACTGAGGTAAAAGGAACATTAGGTAGAGTTAGGCGCAACATAACTGATGACGTTGCTAACATAAATGAGGCTATGGCGACTAATACTGCCAACCTCAACGAAAACATAAACACTAGAGTCACCACACTTAACGACAAACTGACTGAGGTCAGAGGTGACATGACTACTGTCAGGGATGATATCACCACTGTTAGGGCTGACATATCCAATGTAAACACAAATGTAAACAATGTTAGGACAGAATTAAGTGATTCTATTGATACTAATGTTGCAGCAATTAATCAAACTATTGATAATCATGTTGAAGCATTAAATGAATCTATTAATGCCAATGTTGAAAACACTGTCGCTTTAAATTGTATACTAACTCAAGTCAGGAACGATTTGGAAACGAATCGGGCAGAAGCAAATGCTAATCTTGTCGCAGCGTTAGGGAAGGTTGATACACGCTTTGAAACCCTGACCAATACTATCGATGCAGGTAGACTAGAAATGCAGACACGGTTAGATGCAATATACGTTAGAATTGAAGAGGTAAGCTATCGTATGGATGAAGGGAGGAGTGAACTCCAACTTGCGATTGCGACCGTGAAGGAGCAGTTAGGAACGAGAGTTTCTGCTATTGAGGAACGGATGGATGAAACTCAAACGGCTACCGAAGAGATGAGACGTCAAGTCAAACTTGTCAGCACTAGTATGAGAGTTATGGGGGGCGTAGCGACTGCTGTTCACAATAATATGAGAACAGTGGTGAAAGACATGGGCAGTTTTCGAGAAAACTTAGCCGACAGCAAGAATACTATGACGGAACTTACTGCTAACACGGAAGGGTTAAGGCTGGAAACTCATGAAAATTTGAAGGAATTAATGAGGGAGATGAGTTTAGCTAAGGAGGAAAATAAGAAGGATCAGGGCGAAATTAAGAAGACCGTCCACGATGTTGACGAGTGTCTCCGTGGGAAGATAGAGAGGATTGAGCTACAAATAAATGCAATAGGTTCACCAGGCAATATTTCTAATTCGCCTGACATGCAAGATCTTGATCAGCGATTAGAACGGATCGAATCTCAAATGAAATCCACGACATTTGTAACACCTCCGTTAATTCCAACAACATCATCGACAGTGAGACCACAAATGATGATGACTGCTGAGGCATATCCTACCACAACCTCAGTGCAACCCAGTACGTCACATTATTGGCAGTCACCACTAAATGTTACTTCCACCGCGGGAAATCCACTGCAATACGATTACCAAATGCCAATCAATACAACTGGATTATCTACTATGACTACTACTCCGAATGTCACTACTATGACCGGCAATTGCTATCCAACTACCATGGAGCAACCGAGCTTATTAAATAGTCAAGCACCGATCTTTACACCGACACGTAGTTCGGGGAATCAGAACGTGATGATCATACGTTCAAGGGAGGAACAACCTGCCAGATTCTCAGGAAGTGGAGGAGGCGTCACACCCGTTGAATTCCTAAATAATGTTGAAGCGTACTTGCGTGATACGATGGTAACACCGGAACGTGAACTCCGGGTGATAGAGCGTTTGGTGGAAGGTCAAGCCAGCACCTGGTTCCGCGCTTTTAGGTACTCGTTCACTGGTTTCCGTGATTTCAGAGAAGCTTTATTGCGCACATATTGATCTTCGGATATTCAGCAGGGGATAAGAGCCGAAATGTACACGAAGAGGTACAGCTCTACTCAGCCAACGCGCTATGCTAATTACTTCTCGTCTCAATTAGCTAAGTTGAGATGCCTTCAACCCCCACTGGCGGAAACGGATCTGATCCAAACGATAATCAGGCAATGTCCCGCAGACGTTCAACGAGTCTTGATCTCCGCTGACGCAACATCTTTTGTCCAATGCGATCAGATTTTGAGAAGACCCGACTCAACCAACGAACAATTTCCTAGTCAACGACCTCGTGGTGAACCACGCAATGATAACAGAGCGGCGAATCGACAAGTTAATATAACCACTGTCGACAAGAACAGTCAGACACCTGAACCAATGTCCAATATGGGAACACGGTATCAGCAGGACAATCCAGGACCTGACCGGAGAAATTGGAACCGGCAACCGTATAACCGTAACTATGATAGAAACGATAGGTTCAGAAACCAACCGTATTGGGAACGTCGTTTCGAACGATCGAATGAAGACCGAGGAAATTATAATGGCAATCAACGACGGGATCATCAGAATCAACAAAGAGGTAATGTCCGTCGAGATTACAGATACTCGGGAGGATATCGTCGAGACCGAGATCCACGATTACAAGAAACAGAAATTGACCAAGATTGGAGAGGAAGAGCTCAAGAAAGTCGAGAGTATCTTCGCCAGACGAGAGAAGAGAGAGAGAAAACTCGAACACCGAGGGAACCTCCAGAAGATCTTGATGAGATACGATTAGACCCTAACCAACCTGGTACTTCTAATAATGGTAAGGGTAAACAAAAATAAAACGCCAAAATCTCAATGATGTCTGAGGAGACGAATTCCAAAGTAAGGGCTGTCATACTTCTTTGGGAACCCCTCCAGGAAGACCTACTCTATGAGAGGCAAACGACGAACGACGTACAACTGACGAGACTACCAGTTATATCCGGCAAAATTAACGGTTACCCTGTAACATTACTGATAGACACAGGAGCCATGATCAGTGTTCTGTCAGCAGATTTTCATGCCATACTAAAGATTAACACCAAGTTGACGGAACTGCCAGTTTCAACGGTGAAAGTGCGAGGAATTATCCCAGACAAGAGTGTCAAATGCACTGTGCAAGTTTATTGTACCGTGGAGTTTGCTAACCACGTGTACCTACATCTATTCCTGTGTTGAGAGATTTACGATATCAAGCCATCTTAGGGGCTGATATTATGAGGACACATGATGGAATCATCGATATGGGCCAGAATACGATTTGTTTCAAGCAATTTGATCCTATTCCGATGGATGTGCATGAAGAAGATGAAGCTAGGAATGCGAATGTCTATGCCCAAGAGATGCAGAATGCCTAGGGCATAAAATCACTGAGATTAGCGAAGAAGAGCTAGAATCTGATGATGATGATGATGGTTATAATCCGAAGATGAGACTGTCTGAAGCACTATACCACCTGGAGAAGATAAGCCGAAGATATGGTATGAAGCAAGTTGTCAATGTTAATAATTTTGGAGTTACAATCGATGATGAAGACTCCTACACTGACGTTTCAGCTGAGAAGAAACGGGAGAAATGGCAAGAGTATATGAGTGATATGCACCAGATCCATGGAAAGAAGAAGAAGGAGCACATGTCCATCATATTGAATTTATGGGAGATACAGAACAATCCGATTCGGAGGATGATTGTTCCATTCACTCGATGAAGGAATGGGAAGCATGGGATAATGATATGTCCTCCATTAGCAAATCAGCTGCGAAGAAAGACTAACTTATTTATTTGTCTGACCACCGAGAGTGGAAATTCAGGGAAAGAATCACCAGAGTTAAGAAGTGTTGCTGAGTCAAAGAAAAATGCTGTCATCATTTTTCTTTGAAACGACGAGGGGATATATGAGCCCGAATAGCTCATGCTGGTGATAGCTTGTACACGAACCATGGAATTTATAATGCTCAAGAATTGTGAAAGCACCCACAGCAGCATGCCACTACATTAGAAGTTCTTTTGACTTCATTAAGAAGCAGTATAAAATTACCCTACATGATCAAAGAAGTTCTCTTTGATGTGCAACCTGAATTTAAAATAATCAGTCATTCAGCTTAACTAGCCACATTTTCATGGGCTAAAAATATTTTATTTATGGTTTACGACCGAAGGTATAACACCGCCGATACGCGGAAGGAATGAACATAGACGCTAAATGACTCGGAAGTGATCGAACTGAGCACACCTACTTCCGTGAAAGAATGACTATAATCCGCGCTTGCTTGGCGAGCGGATGTGAAATTGTGAAGGTCCCAAGTGACCAAGTCTAAAGTATCATCGACGTTCAAATTGTGTTAAGTGAATACGACTGAAAGTATTAATTATAGCACGAAGTGTGCTGGTGACGCGAAAAGTTCGTCCATGATTGTGAATCTTATTATATTTCTATTCAGTGAACTGTTGACCACATGGTTACAGCGTGCTTCAATGGCTGACCAGTGACAAATAAGTTGTGTACCAGTAAGACCCGAGTGGAGAATCTGGTCGTCATATTCATCAGATACAGTGAAATATTTACGAGTCGTGCAAAGGCCGACTGTAAAACAAATAAGATTAAGCTGGTATTCTTCGATATGATATTTAAAGCGTGTGAAGTTGTTTAGCTTCAGTGGAAAGACACGTGTCTAGTGTCAAAGCCAGTTTATGTGTTTTCGCAGACAAGGCCATTTTAAATATAGTCTGCTGGTGGAAAAAGGTGGAAAATCTGTGAATTTCATCTCGCTTGAAGCTCTGTCCATTATTATACGAATTTCAACGACTCTACAAGATGCCTTCATTTCACCACGTGCTGAGGCATAATAATCCTATATCGAATAAGAAGAAGAAGAAGAAGAAGAAGAGGGATATGGCTTAAACATCCGAATGGGAGGAACGCTGAACACCTAAGCCACACTACAACAATGGATGACCACCCGAGAATAACCATGCTTGTGGCCGAAAAGAGAAGATATTTGTGGTTTGTCTGGATGAAAGGCAAAATCCTCAATCCTCGTGTCTGGAGAATTATCTGCAATAGCTGTGAGTCATGATTTCCTAATCTATTTCTGTACGGTGGATGGTCCTGGGTGGATTAGTCTGTAGCATCCGTAACTCATTGTCAGTCATCAAGGTAGGCTTCTTTCATTCTTTTGACCACCTCCTTAAGGTGATTTTTCACGCTTCTGAATGCTTCTCGTTGCATTTCGTTACTCGACACTGAGTTAGTAACCAGATTGTGTGTGTCCACACGGTGCAATATTGTTCTTAGAAGGTAATTCCGCATGACGAACATCAATTTAGTCATTTGTGACAGGGGCATATTTTTAATTCAGCTCCAGCTGATATTTGGTCAAAGTTTTTGAAGTCCCCATTTCTATTATTTTTGTACGCCACTGACGTCTTTATTTAACATTATAGTGTATCGTTTAGGTATGGAAAGGATCCAGCCTGTTGTTATTGTAATGTACATTTTTAAAGAGTGAGCAGTTCGCCACTAGAATTTAGATATTTCACATCTCTGTACATGAGTCAAGTAATGTTATGAACTTACTCATAAAGTTTATGTTACACGATTCGTATCATTTCGATTAGTTCCACCTAAGGTTAAGGTGTGAACCAGTATTTTATTATCATTTAAATATGTTATGTACGCAGCACTCATTCGCTGTGAGCTTCAGTGGCGCTACACAATGTCAAAGCCTTTCAAAGAGAAAGGAATATCTTTCTGTTACGTCTATTTGGTTTTCAGAAGCCAAACATATCATTCTACTTGTAATTGATTCATCTTTAACGTTATAATAACTTTCTTTACATGTGTATAATCCTTTAGAGTGATTGCTAAGACCACTCAGTCTACATTTACTGTGCCTTAATGTGTTTGAAAGATCAGTGATAGACATTTTCTTTGAGATTCACTGACGCGCTATGATGCTTAGTGCCAAGCGCGCTGGGAGCACAATGACAGGTACTTGTCCAGTCCACGCCAATGACATTGCCCAAGGTTACTTACGATCTCTCTTGTGAGACAATTGACTATCGACTTAATTTTTATTTTATTTTCTTTATTTCTAGATCTTGCTATGAATGTTCTTACGGGCTATGTTGTGTTTATGCTCATGCTATTGACCTTGATTCAGTATCGATTTTTGTAAGGTTGTTCTGGTACAGGTGTACTGACAAGTAATGCTAAATTTTTAATATACTAGCAGGTATTTGTGAGCGAGCCCCAATATGTTTTGTCATGATTTATAATGAATTTGAGCAACCATTTGATAAGTTGGGCCCTTAAGGCTATTAAGTATTCTCACTTGTAAGTGAATGATGATTTACCGTGTTTTTAATACACGCAGGGTTGGTTACCACGTTTATTAGAGAAAGCCGGCCAGATCTATGTTACAGAACAAGTTTGGACCGAGTAAAAGGTATGGTCTCTTTCGAGTACCGATTGTGTTATTGTTAACGTCCGAGCCACGTATTCTTTGTTGAGGTGTACTACGTGTTGGTAGCTCGCTCTTGCGACGCCTTGCATATGGTCAACTATCTTAATAATCAATGGACTCATAAATCTACGTAATTAAACTTAGGACTAAATCATGAATCATCAATTTATTTCCTAAACCGGCGATGCTAATAATACAGTTAAACCTTAATCGTTGTTAAATTTTGATCTTGTACCTGTAGTCGAGCAGACCAATGCATTGCGCCTTCGTTCGTTCTTACTAGTAAGTTTAGTAGCTAACACTGATAGACTTTGACAGAGATCGCACGAACCCAAAGTTCAGAACTCGTGGGGCGTGACCCGATCAGGGGAATGCTGTTCTTGCACAGTTTGATTCTCAAGTTTAGATACCCTGATAGATGATGGTGGACAACAAACAGTTGTTCATCTGCAGCAGGCAGGATTAATAAGATGATTATTTGTGTGTACCACTTATTTATTTACTGATGTGTTTCCCACTAGTACTGTGCCCGTTTCACCAATGGGACAGGCGATCACCCGGCTAGCATCCCGGCTCCATCAGAAAAAACAGCCAAGGGAGTGGGTAAAAAATAAATTAGGGCATGAATCTTGGTTCATACAGACAAGATTAAAAGAAAAGCTCCAGCGAGCTAGAGACAAAGGGCCTCGGGTCGTTTACGGGTTGGGATGGCAAATAGACTGAACCAGGATTCACAAGCAAAACCTCAACTTGAATTAACAAACAGAGAAGAAAGGAAAAGCCCTCGTAAAATCACATCTGCTCCTTTATTGGCCCAAGGATAAATAAATATGCAACCTGCCTACCACGCACGAGTATAAAGTTAGGGTGGGACAAAGTCCGAGAGAAAAAAAATAAAGTTCATAGTCCCTAAACAAACAAAAGAAAATTACACTTATTCAAACTCGTGGGTGTCCTCTCTTAAAGTTCCGACAAGGAGATCGCCTTTCAAAAGCTAAATTAATCTTAATCTATCGGTGCACACGCATGTAAACATCACTAGCCACTTATCACAAAGTTCACCTGCGGCAAAAAGAATTCAAAGAAAACATCGAATATCTATGTAAATTACAACTGTCTACCCTTATACAGCAATGGACGGATCTCCTCTATCGAATTGCAAATGAATAATTAAAGAGCATCATATTACATCAAATAGCACTCAAACATCGACTCAGCTTCACATAATATGACATTTCAACAATTAATTATAACCTATCATAAATTTTTAACACACCCAGATTGTGCTTACATATTTACACTACTAATTCTTATTATTATTACTAATTTATCTCCGCCTTTCCAACAACCTTGATCCACACTGTCATATTTGTCATTGTAATTAAATTATAGCATTGTCTAATGTTTATGAAAGGTTAAGAACCTCGCAATAAGGCGCCCTAGCGTATTTCATACTCACAACAAACATTTCATCGTAACCCTTCCGCCGAACACTCTGTGTGAGGATCCAAACGACCTGACTGTCGAGCGCACCATCAATTACACACCTGCGCTATTCAATACAACTCATCAATGAACGTAGCACGTTCGTCAAGAGGACCCTGTCCTCACAAATTCAATTCCACGGACATACGTCGCCCCGTGAATAACCTCGTCATATATGATGGAATAATACCATATCTAACTACCACATAATTATCACATAAACTTTACACAACATCATTACAAAATAAATCATGCATTATTAGCATGTCTCAAGAACCCACACTAACAGAGCGTATCAACTTTATCGGGACCACGAGGTCGTATGATAATATGGCATCCTATCCAAGGAACCTTATCCGACTTGAGCTCCAACCATATTCATTTGCTATAAAAATCTATGCAATCCGTGACAAACCTTTCAGAATAAAATTCGAATAGTGACCTCTGAAATCGACATGCTAGAATCTCCCAGCAAAGTGTGCATCTCCTATTATCGTTACCCAATTTCAAGTTATTATTATTATTATGTCTCAGAGAATAAATACATGTCTTACTCCTACCATTGATGCTGTAAATTTATGTAGGTCAAATGACCCAAAAAGAAATACAAGAAAACATCTGCACGACCCTATGAAAAAAATGATGCTCTTTCAATCTGGAATAAATGATTATAAAGGGGCGTTAAGTTACACGATCTCAGGCTATCTCATGGCATGGCTATCCGAGGTAGAAGTTCTCTTCTTTCTGATGAACAAGGATGGAAATGAAACGTCTTACTTTATATCCGGCGTCCTCGGAAATCCATGGCGTCGGCGTCGGCGTCGGCGTCGTCGTCGTCGTCTGCGGCATCAGGGCGGCGTCGTTCCTCCAGTGTCTCCGCGATGTGGTCTCCCAGCGTACTGGTAGAGGTATCCGCCCCCGGCACCTTTCGATCTCCTGGCGACGCCCATGTCCGCCCACAGGTTGTCCCCGGTCACCTTCAGCAGCGGCGTCTCCTGACGTCCCAACCATGGTCCACTCGTCCATCTCGTTGCGACCGTTCACCCCATTATGGCCCCTTTAGAAGTTCAGTGCAGCATAATTTGCGTGTTAATATGCATGTTGATTCCCAGAATATTTGAGTCCTTGGTTATTAAGTTCATGCTGCCGTGTGGCAATATTACATTTCACCATATCAGAGCACTTTCACGCTCGCGCACTATCGCGTCTAGTTCCTGGTTCACTTGAGTTATATGTCTTCACTTTCCTTAACCCAGTGACACACTTCCTTCCACGAGGAGCTGTTTCGAGCTGGCCTTGACCGACATATCAAGTTGCTTGCGGCCTACAGTCTTCCAACACAAGCTTAAAGTAGATGTAGCCTTCCCTCTTGCATTCTCACTGCGTTTCTTAAAATGCCACACTGCTATGCTATTTCCGAATGGATGTCTGTTACAATATCGGGCCTCGCGATAATGCTTCGCCTCGACTATCGTTATATAGTTCTTCCCTGATACTCGTAATTTTAAACACTTCCTGGTATTCATCTTTAATGAACATAAATTGTCGGCATAAACGGACTTCCTTTATCAGTTCTGACTATTTCCTCACATACTAGCGAGTCCGATATCGTCTTGAAATTCATACTGTTCGACAAACAAACTGACATACTTCACAAAAAAAACCTCACTGGCAATACATGCACGCTAGTTTCAGGCTTCATGGCCTGCTGGTCACTCACGAAAACCATTCAAGTTCCCGATGTAAAATCACTGTCTACATGACATGGGCTACTCTTCCGTGCTCCGCTGTATAACATACTCGTCCACGCACTATTGACTCAAACACTGTTGACTCACATACTGCTGACTCACATACTGAACATTCCGGAACTCCATCCTTCTTCGAGAAAAATAAGGTGGGAGGGGTTGGAACCTTCTGGAGCATTCCCCTACTCTCGCGGTTGCCTCGCCGCGTCATGCCATGACGTTATACTGACTCTTCCGTGCTCCTCTCGATCTTCTGTCATCCGGGGCCGGTAACTGACCCTGACTGGATCGGTAACATCTCTCCCGCGGCCTTCAAAATATAAGCGGTGGGAACATAGCTTATGTTTTTCCTCAAGTGATGCATGTGAACGATCTTTTCGGTCGTCTCCTCAATGCTGACTAACGGGCTTGCCGGTGACACTTCCGCAGATTCGCGGCATTGAAATTCCCAACAAGTGCATTCGTGACGTTGTCAACCACCCTATAGCAATTGTTGTCCATCACTCTGGCAATCCTATGGGGTCCCGAAAATGGGCGCGCAAATTTCCCATACACTCTGAGTGGTAAGTTTGATGACATAGGTTTCCGAATCAGCACCAGGTCATTGACTCGAAGTGGCTCGCGGCAACGGCAGCCAGCCTTCTTTCTCTCCCGTTTCTGCGCATGTAGCTGCATCCTCTCCCGAGCCAGTTCGTTTCTCCTTTGCACCGACGGCTCAATCTCTGGGGGTGCCTGTATAACAGCATGCCAAGGTCTACTTGGTTTTCGTCCATGGTGCAGAAGACAAGGAATTTGTCTGGTACTCTCATGTGTTGTAGAATTCAAGCAACGTTCAATTATGGGTACCACTTCCATCCATCGATGATGCTGTTCATGACAGTATTTTCCAATCTCCGCATTTACCCTTCCAACAGGATTTCCTTCTGGGTATCTTATGGAGCTCAAGATATGCCTTATGCCGAGTCGTGCCATAGCTTCTTGAAATTCGGCGCTCGTGAACTGCGTTCCGTGATCGCTCAGAAGGAACTCTGGCTTCCCTGCAATTGGAATCACGCCGGTTTCAATCCTGCGAATTACGTACCGGGATGTTGCCTTCTGGATAGGGTGCAACATGACTAATTTGGTAAACACATCCATCGTCACCAAGATGTATTGGTTACCCCTGGTGGACCTCGGAAGGGGGCCATACAGGTCCGTAGCCATTAATTCATTCGGACGGGTCGGTATAATAGCCCTAGGCTTCTCCTTAGATACGTCCGATGGGAATTTGCACCTCTGACAGATGTCGCATGTCCTGATTACCGCTCGTATGGTTTTTCCCATATACTCCCAGGTAAATGTTTCTCTTATGGCATGTAAGGTTTTATCACATCCTCCGTGCCCAATAGATCGGTGAGCCAACCAAACCACTGCTGAAATCAACTTCGGCGGTATTACCATACGTAGCCTTGTGTGGTCTTTATCGACAAACTTGTGAATCACGTCACCAACAATGTGATAAAAGTGAGCAATCTTCGCCGTTCCATCATAGTCGGGATCATCTGCACCCATGCGATTCTTCAAATACCGGTATATCCGTCTTAACGGAGTATATCGCCGTTGCGCCTGGCTCAGGCGTTTCAAACGTTCCACCGTTTCCTGATCGTCCGGTATTAGCTCTACCTGGTGCAAAACAGCCTACTCACGTGGGTTTCTGCTCAAAACATCCGCTAGAAAGTTTTGCTTTCCGGGCCTATGAATAACTTCTGCATCGAATTGCTGCAGGAACAGGGTCCAGCGCGTGACTCTTTCGCTTGAAATGTCAGACTTTAACATAAACTGTAACGCGCGATGGTCCGTCACAATCACGACCTTATGCCCTAGAAGAATCTTCTTCCACATCTTTAGAGCATAAATTATAGCCAGCGCCTCCAATTCCGTGGCAAAGTAATTAAGCTCAGGCTGTCGCAATTTCCTACTGGTGAATGCCAGATAATGTTGTTTCTTCTCGTCATCCAACTGGTACAACACAGCGCTCACTCCTACCTTTGAAGCATCGGTGTCAATATAAAATGTTTTGGAGAAGCCTGGGTACTCCAGTTTAACGTTGTTAAGGAGCATGTGTTTAGCTTGCGTGAAGGCCTCTTCACACGCCAGATCCCACTTCCACCGATTGTTTTTCCTGAGCATGCTCTGCAGAGGGGCAACTACATCCGTGTAACGGGGACAATGACTAGAAAAGAATAAAGTCATTCCCAGGAACTGCCTCACTTGTTTCACCCTTTCTGGTCTGGGAAACTCAGCTATCGCCTCAATTTTCTCCGGGTTCGGCCGATATCCATGTTCGTCAATGAGATGTCCCAAAAATCGAATTTTTCGGTGAAAGAAATTGCATTTCTCCAGGTTTGCCTTGAATCCGGCCGTAAACAAGTTCTCAAACAACAATCTCAAGTGTTTCAGGTGCTCCTCTACTGACGTGGATGCCAAGATCAAATCGTCCACATAACATAGTACGTGTTTCTTGACCTCTTCACTCAAGTTGCTGTCCAGCGCTCGAATCAGCACAGGGCCACTGTTTTTCAAACCGAAGGGAAGGCGATTAAAGACGTGGGTCTTCTGCTCATGCAGGAAGCCAGTGTATTGCTTGCTGTTCTCGGTTAATTCGACATGATAATAGGAATTTGTGAGATCTACGGTTGAGAAATATTTCTTTCCTTTAAAGCACCTCAGCAGCTCTCTAATTTGTGGTGGGCGGTCGTACTCTGGCAAAATGCGTGCATTTATTCCACGTGCATCCAGACAAATCCTTAGGCGACCATTTGGCTTCCTTACAACCGCTAAAGGGTTTAGGAAAGAAGTCGGAGCCTTCTTTATTATGCCATCCTTCTCCATGGCGTTTATCATGGCCTTTACCTCCTCCTTCCATTTCTCTGGGACTGGATATATGTGTTTCCTGTATGGTGAGTCATCACTCAACTTGATATCGTACTGAAAGTTCTTGATAACTCCAGGTTTGTCGCTAAATACCTCCTGAAACTCCTGTATTAGGTCATCAAACTGTTTCTGGACGGTTGGATCCAAAATTTCCTTTACACCAACGGGCATGTGGGTGATCGTCTCTTCCTCACGTTCCACGATATTCTCAAGTGTGTTTTCCAAGAAGGGCGTGCTTGAGTTGGCATTGATATAATCTTTCGATCCTCTGCTCGGCGATTCGTGTCCGACATACATAACACCCTCTTGCATATTTATAATCCAGCCGTACTCCGAAATGAAGTCAACACCCAGAATTATTTGAAAATTGATGTTGGAGATGGCCACGAACACGTGCTCATAAAACCTCCCCGCAATCTTGATCGTCAACAGGGCCTGCAGCTTGCATCTCACTGAGCGATCGGGAATTACACCTCTAACCTTTACATTCGCTACTGGTAGAGTATGTACGGGTCCTGCCTCCATTATCTCGTCCAAACATGACTGAGACACCACACTAATCATCGCTCCGGTGTCAACCAGGGTTTTTATTTGTTTACCGAGCACCTCTACTGTTATGATTGGCAAAGGATACACCTTCCCGCGGCGGATAACGTCTTCCTCATGAATCAATTCTTCGTCGGTAGCCTGAAATATCTCTTGAATTTCAATCAGTTCGGGAGGACCAAGGTTTGAGGAATTTCCTAATTTGAAGTTTTTTTTTGTTGATCTGACCGACTTGTGTCAGGCGGTCGGTCAGCTTCCCCCAGTGGTGCGGATGGATTACTCCGTAATTGTTGTAAATATTCCTGGCTCTCTCGATGTCTTTCCGTATAGCTCGGCCGCGACCCCTACGAACGAGAATCCCTATAGGCATTCTGTCTCTGATAATATTGATTTGACTGCCTTCGCTGATATTCACCATATCGTCCCTTCGTATTGTTGAATCGGGATCTCCTACGCTCTTCGTACGGTTTATTCCTCCATCTGGGTCGCTCGTCTGTTCCACCGTAGCTCCTATCTCGGCTCCGATAGTACCCTGTGTCTCTTGGCCTGTCCGTCTCCCGCGGCGTTCGCTCTTCCGTCTGCGCAATTTTGTCAATCACGACCGTGTTTACATCTCTATTTTCCTGTCGTCCGGACCTCGCCTGTAACTGTGCGCTATTGTGGTCAAGTTTTCGAAGAATCTCTTCACATCCCTCTAAAGTCTCGGCTCCTGACGCTATTACACTCTTCTGGACCTCTACAGGTAACTGTCGTATAATGGCTTGGACCAATTCATCCTCCGGCACTGGTGGAGTCAAATACTGCAGCCTGGCGAGTTGCGATGCGAAGTACCCCGCATACCTAGTCGGATTGGACGTCGCATACCGTTTAGCGTATAGTTCCGCCCGTATGTTCAATTGTTCTTCAGGGCTCCAAAAACGTTTGATTAATAATCGTTCGAACTCATCCGTGCTCGTGAACGTGTATCGAAATGCGCGAAACCAAGTTAATGCCGTCGATTCCAGGGACCTCTCAATAACTCTTAGTTCCCTCTCACGCGGTATCTTATTCTCCGCCATGTATTCACGGACCTCCTTCATAAATTCGATAGGTGTGACGTTATTAGTCCCATTGTTCCCCGAGAATTTCCTCGGCTGGTGGTCTATACTTCTAATGATAGTTAAGTGTCCCGCGGGATTTGTACTCCGTGTTCTCGGCGTTGCGACTACCTCACCCGTCTTTCTAGAAGATGGGGCGTTTTCACTTTCCGTCCCGTTAAGAGGTGGCGTGTTTTCAATTTCGGACCATCTAACCCTTTCTGACTCCGATTTGTCTTTTATCTGCGTCATTTCCGCCTCTAAGTTGCCTAATCGAGTGAGTTGCCTTCCCTGTTGAATAATGATCTTCTCCTCCAACTCAACAATGGAAGTGTGGATAGATTCTCTCACATGTTCGAGTAATGTCGTTTGTGAATGAGTGATTTTCCTGTCATACGTGTCCTGGAATGATTCAACCTGTATCTGCATGTTTTTCACGTCCTTCGCAACCTCTTCTTTCCAACCTGACACGTCCTGTTTCAACTTATCCAGGGTTTCCTCGTTAGACTGACCAATTTGCTCAATTTTTGCCGTCAAATCTTGTCCCATGCCTTTAATATTACTGTTCAACTTCTCCTCAAGTCCTTCAATATTCCCCAGAAGAGAACTCTGAGTATCCCTGATTTGCCGTGCCATAGAATCTTTGAGCTCCGCGGTGAGCACTTGGAATGTAGTTTCTACCTTTTTATCGAGTAGATTAATCTTATTATCTATAGCCTTTCCTGATAGCCTAAGATTACGTTCTACAGCATCAATGTTTTTCTGCAAATGAGATTCTAAACTCTTAAGATTAGATCCCATGACTTCTAATAAGTCGGTTCTGAGATCATCAACTTTATCACTAACATCTTTTTTTATTCCTGCTATTTGAGTGCCGACACCCTCTTGTGTCCTCTGTACCTCTGCTACCTGAATACCGACACCCTCTTGTGCCGTCCATAAGCGATCCATATCGCTCTTCAGGTTTGTTTTAATTGACCCACTATCCTTAACATTATTTATTTCAGTGGTTAGACCATTTAATCCAACTTGGATTTGTTTTAATATATCAGCAATATTTTCTGCGGTTACTACTTGTGACATCTTACAATACAACTTAAATATAGGGGCCTACATGGGAATGTAGGTCGTCGAGTATAGCCATAACCTGAGATCGTGTACCAACCCTGTCAAATGGTTCATTAAAAGCTCAGTGTGATACGAGGTTAATTTTACACCAGAATTACACATGGCAAGCATCGCGCCCCCATCAAAGGCACGAATCTGACCACACAGTATACTCCCATCACCACAACAAATGATTGAGTACAAAAACATGCCCATGACGGAAACGAAACACACCATCGTCGTCGAGGCCAACACGTTAGCGGCGCGACTCCCCCCCCCCCCTGTGCCCGTTTCTCCAATGGGACAGGCGATCACCCGGCTAGCATCCCGGCCCCATCAGAAGAAACAGCCAAGGGAGTGGGTAAAAGAAAATTAGGGCATGAATCTTGGTTCATACAGACAAGATTAAAAGAAAAGCTCCAGCGAGCTAGAGACAAAGGGTCTCGGGTCATTTACGGGTTGGGATGGCAAATAGACTGAACCAGGATTCACAAGCAAAACCTCAACTTGAATTAACAAACAGAGAAGAAAGGAAAAGCCCTCGTAAAATCGCATCTGCTCCTTTATTGGCCCAAGGATAAATAAATATGCAACCTGCCTACCACGCACGAGTATAAAGTTAGGGTGGGACAAAGTCCGAGAGAAAAATAAAGTTCATAGTCCCTAAACAAACAAAAGAAAATTACACTTATTCAAACCCGTGGGTGTCCTCTCTTAAAGTTCCGACAAGGAGATCGCCTTTCAAAAGCTAAATTAATCTTAATCTATCGGTGCACACGCATGTAAACATCACTAGCCACTTATCACAAAGTTCACCTGCGGCAAAAAGAATTCAAAGAAAACATCGAATATCTATGTAAATTACAACTGTCTACCCTTATACAGCAATGGACGGATCTCCTCTATCGAATTGCAAATGAATAATTAAAGAGCATCATATTACATCAAATAGCACTCAAACATCGACTCAGCTTCACATAATATGACATTTCAACAATTAATTATAACCTATCATAAATTATTAACACACCCAGATTGTGCTTACATATTTACACTACTAATTCTTATTATTATTACTAATTTATCTCCGCCTTTCCAACAACCTTGATCCACACTGTCATATTTGTCATTGAAATTAAATTATAGCATTGTCTAATGTTTATGAAAGGTTAAGAACCTCGCAATAAGGCGCCCTAGCGTATTTCATACTCACAACAAACATTTAATCGTAACCCTTCCGCCGAACACTCTGTGTGAGGATCCAAACGACCTGACTGTCGAGCGCACCATCAATTACACACCTGCGCTATTCAATACAACTCATCAATGAACGTAGCACGTTCGTCAAGAGGACCCTGTCCTCACAAATTCAATTCCACGGACATACGTCGCCCCGTGAATAACCTCGTCATATACGATGGAATAATACCATATCTAACTACCACATAATTATCATATAAACTTTACACAACATCATTACAAAATAAATCATGCATTATTAGCATGTCTCAAGAACCCACACTAACAGAGCGTATCAACTTTATCGGGACCACGAGGTCGTATGATAATATGGCATCCTATCCAAGGAACCTTATCCGACTTGAGCTCCAACCATATTCATTTGCTATAAAAATCTATGCAATCCGTGACAAACCTTTCAGAATAAAATTCGAATAGTGACCTCTGAAATCGACATGCTAGAATCTCCCAGCAAAGTGGGCATCTCCTATTATCGTTACCCAATTTCAAGTTATTATTATTATTATGTCTCAGAGAATAAATACATGTCTTACTCCTACCATTGATGCTGTAAATTTATGTAGGTCAAATGACCCAAAAAGAAATACAAGAAAACATCTGCACGACCCTATGAAAAAAATGATGCTCTTTCAATCTGGACTAAATGATTATAAAGGGGCGTTAAGTTACACGATCTCAGGCTATCTCATGGCATGGCTATCCGAGGTAGAAGTTCTCTTCTTTCTGATGAACAAGGATGGAAATGAAACGTCTTACTTTATATCCGGCGTCCTCGGAAATCCATGGCGTCGGCGTCGGCGTCGTCGTCGTCTGCGGCATCAGGGCGGCGTCGTTCCTCCAGTGTCTCCGCGATGTGTCGTCTCCCAGCGTACTGGTAGAGGTATCCGCCCCCGGCACCTCTCGATCTCCCGGCGACGCCCATGTCCGCCCACAGGTTGTCCCCGGTCACCTTCAGTAGCGGCGTCTCCTGACGTCCCAACCATGGTCCACTCGTCCATCTCGTTGCGACCGTTCACCCCATTATGGCCCCTTTAGAAGTTCAGTGCAGCATAATTTGCGTGTTAATATGCATGTTGATTCCCAGAATATTTGAGTCCATGGTTATTAAGTTCATGCTGCCGTGTGGCAATATTACATTTCACCATATCAGAGCACTTTCACGCTCGCGCACTATAGCGTCTAGTTCCTGGTTTACTTGAGTTATATGTCTTCACTTTCCTTTAACCCAGTGACACACTTCCTTCCACGAGGAGCTATTTCGAGCTGGCCTTGACCGACATATCAAGTTGCTTGCGGCCTACAGTCTTCCAACACAAGCTTAAAGTAGATGTAGCCTTCCCTCTTGCATTCTCACTGCGTTTCTTAAAATGCCACACTGCTATGCTATTTCCGAATGGATGTCTGTTACAATATCGGGCCTCGCGATAATGCTTCGCCTCGACTATCGTTATATAGTTCTTCCCTGAAACTCATAATTTTAAACACCTCCTGGTATTCATCTTTAATGAACATAAATTGTCGGCATAAACGGACTTCCTTTATCAGTTCTGACTATTTCCTCACATACTAGCGAGTCCGATATCGTCTTGAAATTCATACTGTTCGACAAACTGACATACTTCACCAAAAAAAACTCACTGGCAATACATGCACGCTAGTTTCAGGCTTCATGGCCTGCTGGTCACTCACGAAAACCATTCAAGTTCCCGATGTAAAATCACTGTCTACATGACATGGGCTACTCTTCCGTGCTCCGCTGTATAACATACTCGTCCACGCACTATTGACTCACACACTGTTGACTCACATACTGCTGACTCACATACTGAACATTCCGGAACTCCGTCCTTCTTCGAGAAAAAGAAAGTGGGAGGGGTTGGAACCTTCTGGAGCATTCCCCTACTCTCGCGGTTGCCTCGCCGCGTCATGCCATGACGTCATACTGACTCTTCCTTGCTCCTCTCGATCTTCTGTCATCCGGGGCCGGTAATTGACCCTGACTGGATCGGTCACAGTACCCTACTGTCTCTTGTACTATAAAACATATTTGTTGTTTGTATATAATTGTACCAGTGAACTGTAAAATGATGGCTGACAATAATTAGTTTTTGTATAGTGTGTTTATCACAGACGTCTAACGCCGTTGATCAGATTAAAGCAGGAGTAGTTCAAATAATTATATTATAAATGTATATATGGGATGGTACCAGTCCTTTAACTTTGCTATCCTGTTTGACTTGTTTTGATGCCATGATGCCTTCTTCCTAGAAGCATCAGTTTTTGTATAACGATTTTTTTCTTGCGGTACCATTTCCCCAGTTTTGCTTTGTTTTGCTGTATTTAGGACCTCTCGAGGGGATTCTACGTTAATTTTAGGAGTTGTTTATTTTTTCTTTGCTTTTTAGCTACGGAATAGCCATTTTATCAAACCCTCCGACCGTAGGACAGGGGTTTGACCTTCCAAATAAACCAACCATGAGTATGTCTTAAGTCTGGATTTTAATTATTTAGTAGTTTTGACCTTTTGGGGGTGCATTTTCTTTGGGCGTCTATAACAATCACTGTGTTAGGAACCTGATCCTTAGGGAAGCAGAGCCTTGTGCCGGCTAGTCCCAAGAAGTGCATTCCGATCCTCTCCGGCAATGTGTCTCGAGGTAGAGGTCATCTGGGAGGCCACGTTACGGTTGGTGGTAACCTGATAACCTCGTCCAACGGGCACAATACATACATACATAAATCGTAATTATAAGAACAATTAGGTCAATACATAATCTTTTTCTAGCCGTTTGATGATTTCTAGTTTCTGATTGAGAGTCAGTGTTACGTGTTTCCGTTTCTCTCCTTTTGAACTCGAAGGCTTAGGTTTTGAAAACATGGTCACTGTACAGTTAGAACGAAACTCACTTTGTTTATAAACAGTTTCAAAAGTTACGTACGTCACTATAGATGTACTGTATTACTGTAGAGAGTACTGAGACATTTTACTGCGATGTGAAAGGACACAAAACAACAGCGCCAAAAAAAATGGCGAAGACGCTTCGTGATTGATTAACTGTGCTGCACTGCACCTGTAGGCTATTTGTAGTGACAGCTGAGACTAGCCGGCCACTAATTGTTTCCGAACAATACCGAGCGCTTCCGGATGATCCCGAACTACCCCCGAAAACTTCCGAATAGCTCTCGAGCGTTTTTATTTTGCTTTAAAGACACACTTTTAGAGAAAACCAAAATTTTTACAATTTTCCGGAGCGATGCCGGACTATTGGGCATTCCGGACTGTTGGATGCCGGTCTAATGGACTTCTACTGTATTATGCTCAAACTGAAAAGTCAATCTAAATAGATTCCTAGCACTTAACAAAAGGTTTATGTTCACTTTAGTCTCAGTTTCACTGCACTACGAATGCCATTCTGATGGTGTCAAATGTAAATGATCAGCGGTTATCAGCCAACAAGTTTTTATATCTCGAAAAGCTGCATTCAACAACAACTGATGTGTTTGGAGCGTACTTGAGGTGAGGAAGTTCGTTTGCTGCTAACTCTGAGAGACGTAACTCCCTCATATAAAGCTGTGACATGACTACATTGGATAAAAATAACCTTAAAAGGCCGATTTCTCTAAAATATGACCCAAATAAATCCACCAAACTTAAAAATATGCTCTTGAAATGGAAAAATAGCACCAAAAATTGCAAAAATATGCAAAATAAAAATTACATATTTGAAGACGGGGTGGCCCGTCCGGAGTTTCTTTGTACTTCAGCATTGCTTTAGACAGCTCAGTAAAAATATGACATGTCATCAACATCCGGGCCCTAATCATCACCATGGTCTTTTCTATTTAGAATGGAGAGTACCAATCGAGATGACAGTGCTGCCACAGAAAGAATGAAACATCCCTCTCCCAAGTCCTGACTTTGTGTTCAATCACTGGAGTTTTTAGGAACAAATTGATATCACAGAATCTGGAATATGATGGCCAGCAAACAAGGCATAGTTGGTAGCATGCTGAACTGCTGTTCCCAAGATAGCTGGTTCAAACACGGCCAAAGTCGTCAGATTTTTTAAGAGCGTTAAAAATCCTTCAGTATGCCTTCCTTCGGAGGGGAAGTAAAGCCGGAGGTCTCATGTCATAGATTTATCGCATGTAAAAGATCCTTCCACAGACTAAACTTGTGTGAAGCTAAATTGTTAGGTTACATTTCTTCGGAACACCACTAGGTATCATTGATGACCGACAGAAGTGGCTACGCTGGCTAAAGCGCAGCGTTAGGTCATGGGGCCAAGCTCTCTGCTGACTCGGTAGACGCGTGGGTTCGAGCCCCACCGTCGGCCGTCCTTGAAATGGTTTTCCGTGGTTTCCCATTTTCAACACCAGGCAAATGCTGGGACGGTACCAGCTGTCCGATTTGAATCCCTGCATTACCATCTGGAAGAGAATAATAATGTTATTTGTTTTACGCCCCCTGTGGCTTTTAGTGACGCCTGGGTGCAGGAATTTCGCCCCGAAGGGGATCTTTAACGTGCCAGTAAACCTATTGACATAGCTCCCTCGCATTTGCGCACTAACAGATGCCAGCTGACTGTACCAGGATTCGATCCTACAACCTAGGGCACAGCAGACAAAAATGTTACCGCTGAGCCACACAGCCAGCCCCAACTAGAATAGTGGACTAAGAAGAAATGGAGTTAAGGACACACAGTGCCATATTACAAAGACAAAGACAGAGTGGATGAAATATGTCACAGTTTTCAAATTAGGCCCCACCAGTTCATGAGTGCATTCTATTGACCTAAAACATGACCAACAAATGAAAGAATGCATTCCTCTCCTATCGAATAAATGTTGAAGGAGTTTGTTGGCACCACAGTAGTGAACCTAGCAGTACAAGAGTGAGGAAGTGTTTTGTTTACTGCTGTTACTGTAGTAGACATTTGAGTACCACGTATCTTCTTTGGACCCACATTGTTTCTTGTTTAACTGAATCGTCCTTTTCATAAATGTTTAGCCTACTTTTCACATTTTGCAAAAATGAGGAAAAAGTAGACTTATGAGATCGATCCGGGAAAATGTGTGTTTGTCTGTCTGTCCTTCTGTCTGTCTGACTGGCTGTGTGTGTGACCCCCCTATCAACTCCTAAACGGCTGCAACAATCAAAACCAAATTTAGTATGAGTAAAGAAGTGCACCGGAATATCTCACGTCCATACTTGAAAATGATGTCAGTGCTACCAACTGCTGAAAAAACGCACTAGAAATTTGAGCTCCATGTTGGATATCTTGCAAGGTATGCATGGGAGCTATTCCAAAATTGGCACACATGTAGATAATACAATTTCAGTTTAATTTCCAGGAGGCCAATCATGACAGTGTTGCCAAAATAATTTTAAGCCTTCTGATAGGTCCAATGTTTAAATGCATATACCTTCTACACTATCAATTGGATTTCAACCAAATTTTGCTTGTAATATCTGTTCATAAACAGATATGACTGATCGTATTCTTAAGAGCCACCAGGGCTGCCAACTGTTAATAATTGCTCTCCCTATTTTTTTAAATCCAAATACCAATATATCAGAAAGTATGCAAGCCAACAGCATTAAACTATGCACACGTATATTCTGACATTTTAGATTAATTTGGAGTAACTTATATACGTCAGTTCTACCAACATGATTATAAGCCTGCAGATAGTACCAATTTTTAAATACATATAACTTCTATACTATCAGTTGGATTTCAACCAAATTTCGTATGTGCTATGTGTACCATAACAGATATGACTATAAGTATTGTTAAGAGCAATCAGGGCTGCCAACTGTTAATAAATGCTGTCTATATTTTTTACCCTAATATCAATATATCAGAAAGTATGCAAGCCAACAGCTCTATACGTTGCACACGTATAGCACCTGACATTCTAGATTAATTTGGAGTAATTAATACAAGGCAGTGCTGCCAACATGGTTCTATGCCTGCTGATATGTCCAATTTTAAAATGCATGTAACTTCTATACTAACAAATGGATTTCATCCAAAATTGGCACAGCAAGATATCATAATATGTCAGATTATTTCTGACCAGCACACGCATGGTATTGTTGGCAACATGCTTTTACGCATGCTGATAGATCCAGTGTCTATCAGTGTCTGCATGTAACGTCCATTGGACTTCAACCAAATTTTGTATTCGGTACCTTAAGAGATGGAACTAAGAATATATTCAGTCACCAGGGCTGCCAACTGTAGTGCTCTATTAGGCTACATTACACCAGGTATATTTTGAACTAATAAGATATTTCGATATCACCAACTTAATTTCGTCATTATTCTAGATAGGTTCATATACTGTAGAATAATCATTGGCATGAAAAGTAGGCTGTATAGTTCTTCATGGAACTTCTTGTTCTTTCTGTGCTTGCTAAAATATTAGTTTTTTTTTAATATATATTTCAGCTTGTTTACAACTCTGGTTGGTTGGTTCCGTAGTATAGGGGCTGCGACAACGCGGTCATGTAGCCCCGTGTACTTTGGGTGTGTGTAGAATTTGTCTGATAACCGGTGTTAATTTTGATGGCTGTATTAGTGTGTGTTAACTGTGATTCAGGTAGAAGGACTGCAGACGATTATTTTTTTCAAGTATTTATTTATATATCGTATGGCTTTTAGTGCCGGGAGTGCCCGAGGACACGATCGGCTCGCCTGAGTCCGTAGCTGTTTCCAGTGGACACCCAGGGGGTGAGCTACAAGTCCCGTTCTGTTTCAAGTAGTTCCAACTTTCACTATCAGATATCAATGATACATAGTGGTGAACGTTGGAACTTGGATAGAATGTTCTGACGAAATGTAACCTAACAATTTAGCTTCACACAAGTTTAGTCTGTGGAAGGATCTTTTAAATGCCATAAATCTATGACATGGGACCGCCGGCTTTACTTCCACTCCTAAGGAAGGCATACTGAAGGATTTTTAACGCTCTTAAAAAATCCGACGGCTTCGGCCGGGTTTGAACCCGCTATCTTGGGCACATCAGTTCAGCATGCTACCAACTACGCCACCGAAGCTGCTATTTTTTCAAGTTGTTCCTACTTTTGCTAGCTGCGGACGCGGCTACCAAATGCCATCGCAGTCAGCATCTGGCGGTGAACGTTGGAACTAATATAGCGTTATGAAACTAACCTAGAAATTTTAGCTTCCACAATTTTTCATGCCATAAATCTATGACATAGGATCACCGGTTTTACTTCCCCTCAGAAGGAAGGCATACTAAGGGATTTTTAGCGCTCTTAAAAAATCCGACTACTTCAGCCGGGTTTGAACACGGAAGTGAATGTAGAGAAGCTGAATGATAAGCTGGAGCAGAACAGATTGAGATGGTATGGACATGTAATGAGGATGAATGATGAAAGAGTGCCGAAACAAGTGATGGAGAGACGGATGACTGGAAAGAGAGGATGAGGAAGACCTTGAGTACGGTGGATGGACTTGGTGAGAGAATGGAGCCTGGAGTGGAGTTCAGTGGTTGAGGAAGGATTGCGGACAGACCGAGTTGACTGGAGGAGTGTCATGTCTGCAGGCCAAATGGCTGGGCAGCGGTCGATTGGTAGTAGTACAGTAGGCCTACAGCTGGAATGATTTTGTTCCAAAAACTGTGCTATGGTTGGCTTTTTGTAAATCGTTAGAAAAGCACAAAGAAAGCTTAACTCTAAATTTTAGAATAATTTGCACGATCATTCTGTCGAAAAACTCAAGAAAACATTGAAAAGCGTTTTTCTCTGAATCGACGTATTTTAAAGAAAAGTTTTTTAAACAAAAAATGTAGAGGACATTGTCACCTACAATTTGTCTCATTGAGGTCAAGTCATACGTTTTGAAATGCAGAAGCTAGGTGGCGCCAAAGATTCCAAAAAAGTGTTTTTTCACTTTTTGTCCTAGAAAAAATAGTTATTTTCACAAAAGGGTGAATCAGAAATGTGTTCCTCTCAAAATTGTCTGCAACATTTATTTAAACTTCTGTTTCCTCCGACTTACCGTTCCAAACTTATAGCGCAGCAAATGCAACGCCGCGTAGTCAAGGCTACTATTGTTACTGCGGAGAGAGCGGTGGGCATAATTTAGACAGGGACCGGTGTCGGACAGCTGCCTAAGGCTCGGTCAAACAGGACGCGGGCTGTGTTTGTTAATTAGCTCAAACAATCATATCTATTTCAATCGCAACGTATCAATCATAACTGTACACATATTAACCTTTGTGCCATCTGAATAGTACAATTTTCACACTTCGGCAGACTATAACTTTGGAACGGTAAGGCGGAGGAAAAAAATGGTTCAATAAATGTTGTAGACAATTTTGAGAGGAACAAATTTCTGATTCGCTCTTTTGTGAACAAAACATTTTTTCTATGACAAAAAATGAAAAAACACTTTTTTGGAGACTTTGGCGCCACCTAGCTTCTGCATTTCAAACCGTATGACATGACCTCAATGAGACGAATTGTAGGTGACAATGTCCTCTATATTTTTTGTTTAAAAAACTTTTCTTTAAAATGCGTCGGTTCAGAGAAAAACCCTTTTCAATGTTTTTGTTTTGTTTTGAGTTTTCCGACAAAATGATCGTGCAAATTATTCTAAAATTCAGAGCTAAGCTTTTTTTGTGCTCTTCTAACGAATTACAAAAAGCCAACCATAGCACATTTTTGGGGAACAAAAGTGTTTTTTTTCTGTGCAGCTGTCCTGTAATATAGGCCTAGGCCAGGCCAGGCCAACTCGGGTGCTTCGCGAGCACCGGCAAAAGCACCTTGCTCTGCTGTAGCGGCAGACACAGCACTGTTGCGTCAGTGGCAGGAGAGGAACGTAGTTGAGGCAGCGCTTAGCGAGGCGTGAGTCGTGTTGTTGTTAGGTGAAATGGGCGCGTGAGGTGGCGTACCGGTATGAAAACGAATAATAATAATAATAATAATGGCAATTTTGTGTACAGACAGAAATAATAGTTTTATTGCGCTCCTGATTTTGCACTAATTTTCAACATTCTTTGTTTATCATTGGCATCACTTTGAAGACACTAATTTTCTGACATTTCGAACAATCGTTTTGGCAGTTGCAATCCGAAGTATAGATTCCAAGAAAGCACCAGACAAACTTGACCTTGTTTTTGTTTCGTTAATATTCATAATTAAAAACATTTGTTCACAAACGAACGTTGTTCCGAACATAGCAACAAATTTCAAGGCAAGGGTATGAATCCTCGGGAAAACTTCTTTCTTTATAAAATGAAATCAAATCACCATTCTAATGGTAATAGCGGTCTGTCAAAATTGAATCTCACTATTGTTTTGTCAGCTGCCGAGGCCTGACGCACTCCTCTGGGGCAATGATGAAATGAGTGACAGATGAAATGAAATGATAGTGGAGAGTGTTGCTGGAATGAAATTTTGACAGGGAAAACCGGAGTACCCGGAGAAAAACCTGTCTGCCTCCGTTTTGTCCAGCACAGATCTCACATGGAGTGACCGGGATTTGAACCACGGACCCAGCGGTGAGAGGCCGGCGTGCTGCTGCCTAAGCCACGGAGACTTTGACGAGTGTATAAGTACTTGCATTCAAGGATTTTAGAGAGAGAAAATTGTCCCAATTTCCTTCTTGAAGATGACTTTTAAAAAGCACAAGCTGCAATTTGAAACTTTCAATACGGTCACACATAGTACTGATTAATTTATTATTGCCTTGCAAAGAGATATTTAAATCGTTTAAGTACCCCGTGATGTCTTTAATGAAAGCGAGGTCAGCGATCCACTGCCCATCATCCAAGCCTGACTGTGGAGAAAGAGGGGAGGGAGAGGAAAAAGCACCAGTGCAACTCGCTGCGGCACCGGTGCGTGCAAGCACTAAATACTCGCCTTGGCATGGTCTGGCCCAGGCCCTTCATGGGCTGTAGTGTCAGGGGTTAATATGAAGTAATACCATTCTATGAAAACATTCTCTCCTCTCTTTTAGAGGAGAAGTAATGTAAATGTAACAATTTATTGATTTCAATAAATTTAAGCTGGGGAGGGGGGACCATTGAAACATGCTAGCTCAGCCATGTAAAACTGACTGACTGAAGAACTGGTACATTGCCTTTCACGGTTAAAACTCAGCAATTCTTCTAGGTTTGCCCGTGTCTTGTGTGGGGGTTTGCCTAGGAAGGTGAATTTTAATTCACTGGCCTTGAGAGCCAAATACCATCTTCTTGGAAGCCTTCATAGGGAGGTTATGGCTGCTTGAGCTATTAGTTCTCGCAGTAAAGAGGTGCAGGTGTGCTTCATAAAAAAGGGAGGTAGCGTGCAGTTCGCTACTCATGTGGGGGTCAGGGCGGGGACACCAAGAGCAGCTGATGTCCTAGGCGACACCCCACACAAGACACGGCACAAACTTAGAAGAATAGCTGAGTTTTGACTGAAGATCGTTTCTTAAAATTGGTTTCATGGTAAGACTGTCACCCCCATCTCTCTCTCCCTCTTACTTTCTCTCTCGCTTCCGCTCAGCTCGACAGACTCCCTAGAGGGCCTGCCAACCTGAAGGAAACTTACCAACGGCGACCCCAAGACATCCTTTACGGGACTTGATGGCCTTGCCTCGGCGGTCGGTGTTGACAACGCACTCGGGTGACCCCCTCAGATGTACAAGAGAGGAAGTACGTCGTTTTATCCACAAGGTTGAAAAGTGGAAGACTTACCTGGTGAGGATCATTCCACCGCAGCTGTCTTGAGGGTGGGGGATGGGACGTTAAAGGGCAAGTAAAGTCGAAGTCAAAATATAAAAGGGGTCTGTATTATAAAAGTATCAAAAATATATAAAATAGGAACTACACTCTTTAGGGACTAATTACAATTTCAAACAGTTTTATCACATGAATTAATTGCCCTCGAAAGGACGGACACAAGGTCAGTAACGCTGTGGCACGGCAAACCACTTAACATGCTTTGGGACAGACACTACAATAACAAACTGATTTTTATCACATGAATCACTTGCCCTCAAAAGGACGGTCACAAGGTCAGTAACGCTGTGGCACGGCAAACCACTTAACATGCTTTAAGACACCAACCGAATTGAGAAATGAACAGGTACACAGAAAGGTAATATCTTGCGATTAGTAATCAGATACACAAAGTTTGAGCTTGGAAACGCGTGCACACAAATCCCCAGAACAAACATCACTTGAAAATACCACCGCGAGGTTGCGCAATGAAAAGGACGAATTACAAGGTTACACACGAAAAGAAAATTTGGATCAACTAACACGCACGAACATACCAAGGATAAACGCAAAAGAAAAGGAATGGAAATAAATGAAAAGACTACATTACTAATTACAGGCTCCAGAAAAACGGAGCGGAAGGTATCACACGACCGCCATAGGACCCGACGCGAACTAGACTCTACTCTTAAAAATGGCGGAAGCTAACGGAACTCCAAGGTACGATTGCACCATAAGGCGCTACTCCCAAAATTTGGGATTTGAACCAATCCCATAGGTTAAGCGGAAATACAAAATATGTGAAAATAAAAAATGAAACGCACAGGGGCGTAAAGGAGGAAAACCAAGGCATAAGTGTCACGTAAACTACAACTAGCACGTGGACGTAAGGTGATGCAATACCAGGAACAGGGACCCCTTAAAACTAAAATAAATAAAAAACTCTACATGGCTGTAATTGGGAAAGTTCCAAGAAGCGTGATCACAGGGAAATAAATGAATAAATGTGGAACCCAAACTAAAGGACGCACACGATTGCGCAACACAGAAAATCCTCGCCCGAAAACAAGAAAGATTTCCCACTATGAAAACTACTTCCGAAGAAGGGAAAATTGATAAACAATTCAGATATAAACAGAGGGAGACATCAACCCAATAATCGGCCGAAGTTCAACCTGTTGCGCCATTACCACGAGGTAAATAACAACACGCAAATTTACACACGAGGAAAACCGAAACACAAACCAAAATATCGTCACGGACAAGTTAAAACGAAATATCACGTTTCCCAGAACACACCCAAAATACAACTACCTTATTCAACAAATAAATTGAACTATGACTAAAGCCATCCAAATTGGTGGCTGATACCTGTGTTTCCAACCTTGGGGGATCCGAGCCCCCAAGCAAGTGTCTTTCTTGATGGTTGGATGGATAAGAGAGCGTTACCCACGCCTGAACCAGTACATATATGAATCGCTATGAATTTGACAATAGAATAGTTGTAGCCACACACACGCACTAGAATCCCCTGGCTTCTTGAACGTAGTCCCTAAGACACTTCCGTGTTCACTTCCGTGAGAGTAGGTCACCCTGGTCGCTCGCTATGCGCACGTCTCTTGTCATCTCCGGCGGTCGATACATCTCGCGACGCTCGTGGCCGGAACAATCGATACAGGCGATGTTGTTTTCGTAAATACGTAAATTCAAAGTTTATTTTTGAGGTTAGGGAACACTTAATTCCAGAACCAGTGCACATCAGGTCCAGAGTTATACCTCGCGTGTTTAGACTGCTAGTGCGATGTTGTATCCGGGAAGATTTCGTCGACAAGGTGTTCACAGTTCGAATTTGCAACTGACGGCATAGGCCACAATGTTCTTCAGATGTTAGGTAAGTGAAGGAATTTATGAAGCGTTCGCCCCAACTGGAAATACAGGGACGGGTAAATTTGGCAGGAAAGAATATCTTAGTTTAGGTATATTTTTATGTCAGCTAAGTGGCGTGAAACACGTCACAAAGACAATGTGTTTTCTTACTTTGTAATACAGCTTACCTGTGAAATATAAAACGCCCCTTTTACATCAGAAGTACTTGTGAAGCTGCATTGGGACACTGGATAATTTGGGAGATATCAGAATATTTTGCCATTATAATACCAAATAGAAGCATATTACAACCAATTTTTATTCACATATGTGCTTAACAAACTTACTTAAAATGGAGGAAAATTCGCTCTGATAAAATTAACTCAATAACTCAGTGGGAGTAATAATAAGAATGCACAAGTATTCGAAAGGAATGAAGTGTATCATGGAGTGGTGCATGGGGCTGAAATCTCCTTATACAGTTCGTCCACATAGTTGTCCCACTGTGCCTGATACAAATTGCCAGCAATAGGATGACCCATTTTGTACTTGTTGGCAAATTTCTTGATGGAGAACTTCAAACGATTATCAACAGTCCTGCAACGCAATGAACACAAAAAATCAATTGATAGGAAAAGGATAGGAACAAGACAAACCCAATGACAGACTAATATAAAAAGGACAGTATTATTTCCATGCCCAGACACACTACTACCCTCAAAGGTGAGCATGGTAAGCATTCACATGATCATCCATCGACCAAAGTGTTATGTGCACTCGAGTTTGAAGGTTGTTTGTGAAGTAACCAATAGGCCTACATTGAATTCAATAACATCATTTTTGTCGTTCTATTTTACGTTAGCTCATGTAGGTTTGGAATTTTTAATTTAGATTTTAATATTTTTTATCGCTGTTAAAACACAAAAAGTGCCCGGTTTTAAGTGTGTTTCAACCATGCGCCACATTTAAGAACCATTATCTCAAAAACTCGTATCAAATCGAATCAACATTTTAACACAATATACAGGCTGGGCGGGAAGTAACTGAAAATGAAAATCCACAGCCTGCTTCCAGTCTCCGACCGGGTCAGGAATGGAATGAATGAAGCCCCCAGCTAGCGGCGAAGATATGAAGTGTGCTGGCTGCCGAAGCCTGTCGCACTCCTCTGGGGCAATGATTAAATGAATGACAGTTGAAATAAAATGATAGTGGAGAGTGTTGCTGGAATAAAATTGTGACAGGGAAAACCGGAGTACCCGGAGAAAAACCTGTCTGCCTCCGTTTTGTCCAGCACTGATCTCACATGGAGTGACCGGGATTTGAACCACGGACCCAGCGGTGAGAGGCTGGCGTGCTGCAGCCTAAGCCACGGAGGCTGGCGGGAAGTAACTAGGAATTGAAATTAACGTATAACTTGTACGGTATGTTTGAAGAGTTATTTATTTGAAATTAATACAGTATGTACATTGGTATATGGGAATATGATTGCATACCATACAACTCCACAACATTTTGATGTAGGCACCTGTGGCATCGACGCAGGGGCGGATCTAGGGGAGGGCGAAGAGGAGGACCGCCCAGGGCCCCGCACCATGGATTGTTTTAAATTTATTTGATTAATTAATTATACTTTTCAAACTTTTCAAACTAATTTATAATTCATATTCTTTTCTCAGTGCAGCTATGACCTCCCGTGACCGTTTAGCAAGTTTAGATTTCAGTGAAATGATAGAATACTTCAGCCGGGAAAAAGGTCGCAGAGTAATATTTTAATACTTCATAGTTTACATACCGTAATCTTCTTCAAGGGGACTTAAAGGTTTCTTTCAAATTATTAAAAAAAATGTACTTTAGTGTATTCAAAATATTGTAACTATTATTTATTTTATTATTATTACAAAACTATTTTCCACTTGATTTAATTTTTTATTTCCTATAATTGAGGGCCCCACCTTATAATATCGCCCAGGGCCCCGCAAGGCCTGGATCCACCACTGCGTCGACCAATCTCGTCAAACGACTGGACTCGAATCCACAGCTTTCTGGAGGAATTTGTGTGGGAAGATGGTCAGAACATCCCGAATCCATGCTTCCAATTCGTTCAATGTTCGAGGTCTCGTCCGGTACATCTCCTCTTTTGCCCAGCCCCATAAAAAGTCACAGGGTTTCAGGTCTGGACTTCTTGCAGGCCATTCATGAGAAGCACATCTCCCCAGCCAACGTCCTGGAAACTTCCCATCCTACCAGTACTACACAGGCGCTGATCTAGAGTTTGGCTTTGGGGGGGGGGGGGGGGGGGGTCAGAGAATCGAAATTTTTAAGAAAAATGGCATCACTAAAAACGCAATCACAAAATAACCAAACGTACAAAACCAGACCAATTTTTTTGCAAGCTACATGTATAGAAATTTGATGCGTTTAGCGCACCAAAAATATTCGTACAAATTGCAACGGCGTGTTTTGCGACTTTTACATCGAGCTTCGAGAAAAGTATCAAGGTACGTTACAGTTTCGGCAAGTCGAGTTGGTACCGACAAAGGGAGAAAGTCACAGCTTAAATTGCCAACCAAGCTTGCAGTTTGGATGTCGGCAAAATTATTGTGTTTTCGTTTTTTGAGTTTGCAAAAAAAATTGGTCTCCGTTTGGGGGAGGTCATGACCCCCCTGACCCCCCACCCCTTGAATCCGCGCCTGGTACCACATGACATTTGCAAAGTGAGGCAGTGCGCATGAAGATAATGCTGGTGATATTTTCCCATCCAGATATCGTGGGACTAACGTAATCCTGAAGCATTTGAAGGTAGCGTTCCCCGTTAATTGTTAATTGTGTCACGCAGGAGATACTCGTACGGGCCGATGCCATTTGTAGCCGTTATCGGTATTCCACACCACACAGTCACTTTTTTTTAACAACACTGCATCTTCTCCACCGTAACTCCAGGATCCTGTGCCACCCAGTAATGGCAATTGTGACGATTGACAAAGAACGATCGAATTCCACACCTCATAGCGCGAAGCAATCAGTGCTCATTCTCTTACTGCCAGGTGATCGGCCATCTTTGTTATTGTTGAGTGTACCGCCGCTCGCGGCCACTGTCGGTACTATTAGGCATGAAAAATCACTATCATATTTAATGTTCTGTATGTTTCCGCTATTTCCAATATTATTCCAACAATATTAAACATTTAACAGCCATTTAATAATACCTAGTTACTTTCCACCCACCCTGTACATTGAAATGTTTTATAACTGGTGTAATAATTTCAACATTTTTGTGTGTTCAAGAAACACATTTGTTATCATTTTTGTCAGGTAACTTTTTCTCGGCTTGGAGTAGTTGGAAAATTTAGTTCTTGGTCTCATTGTAATCGTTATACATTAAAAGGTTATTAAATGTTGCATGTTTAGTAAATAATTTTCATTTTAAAGTAAGGTTATGTTTGTTTGTATTATCAGTGTTTATCAGTTATCCTTGAAAATCGCAAGTCCCCTTGACACAGATAATTGAGAGTTTACTGTATTCTATTTGAATAGATTGACATTGTAATTAGCCAGCAAAGATTCTTTATGAAAATGAGCCTCATGGTTGTTCTCGTGTCAACTTATTTTTATGGCTTTGTCCTCATTTTTCAATGTAATATCTCCTTGTCATTGCATCTGTCTTTTTATGTGTTTTTATCATTTTCGTGTTTGATAATTGATTGCATGTACGGAACATATTGATTTTATATACATATCCCGGCGATTAGCTGCGCACTTGACCTTGAGAGCTCAGCGGTAGAGAGGGGCGTTGAACAATGCGGAGATCATGCTGAATACATCCCTGGCTGAGAAAGTGCAGACCTAGCTGCCGGTAACTGTCGTCAGGTTTCTTTAAATGAGCTTGGTTAGTCTTGGTCATCAGATTCATGTAATGTTTTGATGGGAATGTGAAATTTGCCAGATAACCAAAGTTATTGTGATGACTACAGTATGTAGGACTGAGAATGCCCCTCCATGAATCAGGCACCCCTAGGCAACAATGCCACCAATATCAACTGAAATTCCCCCATATATACTGTATACTACTGAAAGTGGAACCAACCTGGGGAGTTTTGGCTCATCAAATTTAAGTTTTCCAGGCTGTTGGTACACGAGGAAAACGTAGCGATGAAGACCTGAAAAAAACAAAGAACTACTATGTTTTATCATAGTAAAATGATGAAGTACCTGGTTTGGAGTAAATTTCTGTCATGATGTTGATGAACAGAACCCAAGGAACAATCTAGTTCCACTTCTAAACTGGCTTAGGCCTTGAGATGGCTGCTATCCCAGCCTAGTTAATAATTTTGAGGACCGATCTCTATGATTTATAACGCCATATGATGTCTTATTTAAATTATGTTTTACAATTTTGTTATTGTTGTTGTTGTTGTTGTTTCATTTGAGGAGCTTGGACATAGTTAGTTATTGTTGTTTTAAGGGGCGGGACTACGAGGTCGACTGCCCCTAGTAACACAGATTAAAGAATACGAATTTGGAATTGAATTTAAAATTTGGAGGTGGGCGCCTAATTTTAAAAAGACCAAAAATTAATAAAACAAAACAAAAAATTAAATAGATATAAAAAATTATAAAAATAAAAAGATACAGAAAAACAAAGCATTATCATTCAAAAACGAACAATTCGTTGTGTCAATGTCCACTGGAGAATTTAGATTGCTGGCCCTAACACTCTTAAACTTATAATAGCCGATGACATGGTGGCTGCTGATCTCGTCATCCGCTTTATAAGTGAGAGTGGGTTAGGGCTAACAATCTAAATTTTCTAGTGAACATTGACTCAATGACTTGTTCGTTTTTGAATGATGATTTTTGTTTTTCTGCAATTTTTGATTATTTTTTTATAATAATTATTAGTTTTATTTATTTTTTTGTTTTATTAATTTTCCGTCTTTTCAAATTTAGGTATCCACCTCTGAATTTTAAATTCCACTCCTAGTTTGTATAATTTAATCAGTGTTAAGAGGGGCAGATGTCCTCGTAGTTCTGCCCCTTAAAACAACAATAACTAACTACTCATTGGGTACGTTTTTGGACTGGGGTTCTATCAGCATACCTGCCAACTTTCAAAAATAGAAATCAAGAAGATCTCAAAGCGCAAAAATTAAACACGTACAGGCATCGCAAGGTCTTAAAACATAGCGAGAAAAGACTACAGGAAAAGAAATTACAAACTCTTGATGGTGTGAGCCAGTTGTGCCAATTTCCAAAAATATTGCAATTACATCAAAAACACATAATACTGTAATTGGTAACAGTTCACACACTACACAAACATGAGCTCTTCTGCACTTTGAAATAAAGCTGACCTTTTATCTCATACTGGTATTTAAAATGTATAAACTTATCTTCATTCTCATAATAATCTCCGGGGTCGAGATGATGTTGCACACATAACGAAGTCAGATATACAATACTATTACTAGAGGAGAAGGTCCAAAAATGGGCTACCACTTTCTTTTTGTGATATTACTGGAAAACAATTGTAGACACAAATGAAGAAATAACTGCAAATTTTAACTGGATCTATTAGCCATAGTATACAAACATGATCATTTGAAATGCAACAATGATCTAAGTACAGATCAAGATTTAATCAAATGCATCAATTTGTTCGTTTTTCTTTCAGTGGTCTAAATATGGGCTATCTTTAAAATTATTTAAAAACTTCAAGAAATCAAGGCATTAAGTACAAGAAAATGAAAAATCACAGTAATGATACTGAACACAAATAATAAATACACACAAAACATACAAGTATTACTCCGTACACTATTTACAAAAGTCACGAATGTACTGTTCCCTTTCTGCACCCGCACAGACACTGTGTGCCCACATGCAGCACATAAAACACATTATCCACAATTCACCGGGAGAGTCTTCGGAAAATTTTCCCTCGCAATACATACATAGTACATCATTATCTCGTGGCCTTGCATCCAAGGGCGGATTTAGAGGGGGCGGGGGGAGACTGCCCCCCCCCCCAGACTTCAGATAAGGCGGAGGAGGAAAGGGGAGAAAGAGAGAAAGAAAGAAAAAGGAAGTGAAAGAAAGGGGAAGGGAAAAGTCGGCGATGGCAATAACAAGAGCAAATACCTACGCCCGGACCCACACATTCACTTCCAGCGGAGCAGCTGGTTTCACGTCCGTCAAAGTATTCCGGTCGAGATGCTGCTGCCTGTGACAATCTTGGAAACGACGTAGGCTTGTATATAGGTACAGGAAAAAACAGGCCTGTTGACGGAACACTTTCTACCCTTTTGACGAGTCTCTGGCAACCAAACGCGAGTTATTGTTTTCCTTTCTCCGTTCACATCAAGGGCGGAAGCGAAGAGAAGCGACACCTTCACCTGCAGCACTTACAGAAGTTTCCCTGGGTCGATCTCTCTCCATCACGTAGAGGACTCTTCTGTTTGTTCTGGCCTTTTTTTTTTTTTTTTTTTTGCGAAGTCTACCGGTGGCCAAGGAAGATCGATTCTGTTGAAGACCCTGGTCAAAGGAACCTCTGACGGAGTTCGCCAAGCTCCTTGGGAAAGATGGTGACCTCCAGAAGCATGAGGCGATGAAGTACCACGAAGAAGCTGTCTTGTGTACTGAAGAATTTTTGCGCAAGCAAAGAACCGCAAGAGCAGCCACCCAACCAAACGGATAGCTTCCGCATAACGGCCCAATTGCTCAAGAGGAGTCCTCACAAAACGACGGCAATTTCCGGTCTCTGCTTCGGTTCCGGGTGAAAGTTGGAGACGTCAAAGTGGCCAAACATGTTGCAACGGCGGGACCCAGAAGCCATTTCACTAGTAAAATGATCCAGAACGAATTAATTGAGCTGTGCGGGGAGGACATTCACGAGAGATCATAAGCCGCGTTCAAGAAGCCCGATTTTATTCTGTCGGATTTGACGAGACAACAGATGTAGCGCACATCTCTCAGATGACTTTGTTCTTGCGGTATCTCTGGAGGAACGAAATCAGGGAGGATTTTGTGTGCTTCCTAGATGCTCGCAAATATGCGGTGGAAGAGAAAGAGAAAGATACTCATGGAAGTGAAGAAGAAGAAGAAGAAGAAGAAGAAGAAGAAGAAGTTGATTTCCCTAGTGAAGACGATGATGAGAATCCTCAAGCAGCCACAGAGTCTGCTGTTGAACCAAAACTGACTGGGGAAAAGCTGGGAGGCATCGTTGCCAAGAAGATCGACGACTTCAAACTAGACCCCAAAAGCTGTGTTGGCATCGGAACTGACGGATGTTCGGTGAACATATCGGAAGCTATAGGGGCAGTACAAGAGCTGTAGAAGACTACAGTTCATGCTCTTCGGGTGCCCTGCTACAACCACCAGCTCAACCTGACGCCTTCGAAATCGTCCAAAGTGCAAAGAGTTAAAAATGCATTTGGAACTGGAAGAGGTGACGAATTTCTTCACAGCGTCCTCGAAGCGGAATTTTGTGTTGAAGAAGTCTGTCAAATGCCAGCTTGTCGCGCTGTGCGATACGCGTTGGGTTGAACGGCACGACGCAGTTTTGAAGTTCCTGAACCAATTGGACGACATTGTGAACGCGTTGGGAATCGTTTCTCAATGGGATGAAAATCAGTCAGCGCACAAAGCCGAAAGTTTGCTGGCCAGCATCACTAGTGGGCAATTCATCGTCACACTGTGCTGCATAGCAGAAGTGCTGACTCAGACGGAGCCGTCTGTTCCAAAGCGAAAATCTGGACGTCCAAACCGCCTCCGAAACCTCTCGGAATACCAACCAAATCTTCAAAGAAAAGCGGTCAAACGTCGAACAAGAATTTTCGTCGGTCTTCGACAACGCCAGCAAGCTTGCGCGTGAGCAAGGCGCCGCTATCGACCTGCGTCTTGTCCAGAAGCTAAAGAACAGGGCTAATGCGCCGGCTGACTCGCCCGAAGAGAACTACAGAAGGAACATCTACAGTCCTCTTCTTGACTGGATCTTGGAAGACCACTCAACGCGTTTCACAGACGACAGAATGTAAGTAATGCTTCCATCTTCTTCCTTTCTTGAATAAAGACGACGTCTTAAACGCATATCAGCTCAACGTTTTTCTTCCCCGCGTCCAAGACCCAGGATTGAGTTAGTTAGTTATTGTTGTTTTAAGGGGCGGAACTACGAGGTCATCTTCCCCTCTTAACACAGATTAAAGAATACAAATTTTGAATTGAATTTAAAATTTTGTGGTGGACATCTAAATTTAGAAAGACCAAAAATTAATAAAACAAAAAATTAAATAAAAATAAAAATTAAAAAAATAAACAAAAATTACGGAAAAACAAAACATTATCATTCAAAAACGAACAAGTCGTTGAGTCAATGTTTACTGGAAAATTTAGATTGCTGGCCCTAACCCTTCTTCTTCTTCTTAATTCCTGCCGCTCCTTCCGGAGCATAGGGCCTTGGCGAAATTTCTCCACGCAGTACGGTTCCTGGCCATTCTCTTCACTTGACTCCAGTTCTTGTCCACCTCTGCAATTTCATTTTCGATCGTCCTCTTCCAGGTCTTCTTAGGTCGACCTCGCTTCCTGGCGCCTTGAGGATTCCAGTCTAGCGCCGCCCTCTCAATAGCTCCGTCCGGCTTCCTTAGTGTGTGACCAATCCAGCGCCATTTCCTCTCCTTGATCTGGATGCTAATCGGTTGTTGATTGGTGATGGTCCAAAGATCTTCATTTGAGATTATGTCCGGCCACCTCACATTCATGATGCGACGCAGACATCTGTTAATGAACACCTGTAGCTGGTTGTTGATCGGTTTTGTGACTTTCCATGTTTCACAGCCGTAGAGAAGAATCGACTTTACGTTGCTATTGAAAAGGCGGAGCTTGGTCTTCCTGGAAATGTTTCTATTTCTCCAGATGGGGTAGAGCTGGACAAAGGCACCATTTGCCTTTCTGATACGGCTTCGAACATCTTCCTCTGCTCCCCCATCATTTGTGACTATACTTCCAAGGTAGAGGAAGGACTCAACTCGCTCGATGTCCTTTCCGTTGACTGTCAAACTAGTCATGATGTCAGAATTTAGTTAGTTAGTTAGTTAGTTATTGTTGTTTTAAGGGGCGGAACTACGAGGTCATCTGCCCCTCTTAACACAGATTAAAGAATACAAATTTTGAGTTGAATTTAAAATTTTAAGGTGGACATCTAAATTTAAAAAGACCAAAAATTAATAAAACAAAAAACAAACAATTAAATAAAAAATTATAAAAATAAACAAAAATTACGGAAAAAACAAAAAATTATCATTCAAAAACGAACAAGTCGTTGAGTCAATGTTCACTGGAAAATTTAGATTGCTGGCCCTAACCCACTCTCACTTATAAAGCGGATAACGCGATCAGCAGCCACCGCGTCATCGGCTAATATAAGTTTGAGTGTCGTCTGCAAACCAAGGTTTCTTCGTAACTCAGCAAGATCCACACACTGGGTGAAAATGTGGGCCACGGTGAATACGGCTCCACAGGTACAAAGTGGGGGGTCTTCCCTTCTCATTAGGTATGAGTGGGTGGATCTTGTATGACCTATCCTTAGCCTACACAAAATGACGGACTCTCTCCGGGCCCGGAAGGAGCTCCGCCACACGCGAGTAGTTCCCTTGATCGCTCTCAGTTTACTGGGCAGTGGGTCAGCTAGCCACTGACTCTCCCAAAAAGCCAGAACTTGTAGGCGTAACTGAGAGCGAATATCTCTAGCGGGTACCTCCATTGGTCGAGGTGGTAGTGATACCGCCTCTTTTGCAGCTTGATCCGCTAACTCATTTCCCGCAATTCCCATGTGGCTTGGAAGCCACAGAAAGGTGATTCGAGTGTCAGCGTGGCACAGCCCGGCTAGTAGGTCGTGGATTCGCTGCACTAGGGGGTGTTGCGGGAAACATGTAGCAATTGACTGCAACGAACTCAAAGAGTCGGTACACACGAGAAAGTGGATTCGTGCATCCTGTAGTGCAAACTGCAGAGCTTCATAGATGGCAACGAGCTCCGCAGTAAACACACTACAGGCCTCAGGCAAAGAGATCTTGGTATTTGCACCGTCAATAACGTAAGCATAACCCACTTTCTCGTCCACCTTCGAACCATCCGTGTATAGAATGCCAGCGTCCGGAAATTGGTGAACTATGCTGTGGAACTGCCTCCGGTAAACGGACGCATCCGTGTTCACCTTAGGACCTTGGTGAAGATCTAACCGAATTTCCGGACGCGGGACTTGCCACGGAGGCACCTCGCTAGATGTCCGGATCATACAGGGACCTACAGCCACTCCTATTTCAGTACACGAGCTATCAAGTCTAATACCAACCGGCCGAGTGGCACGAGGCCGGTTGGCGTACCCCTGGTGGTTTTGGGTACCGAAGAGAGCTTGATAGGTCGGGTGTTGCGGCATTTGACGCACATTGACAGCATATGCTAAAAGCATATGTTGGCGTCTATAATTTAAAGGTGGAACACCCGATTCGGCAAGTAGGCTGGGTATCGGGCTGGTCCGGAAGGCACCGGTAGCCAGCCTAACGCCACTATGGTGGATACTGTCCAGCATTTTCAAGGTTGCCGGCCTTGCTGAACCATATGCCGCAGAACCATAGTCTAGCCGGGACAGGACGAGGGCTTGGTAGAACCGTAGCAGCACCGCACGGTCAGCCCCCCACGTAGTGCCACTAAGAAACCTGAGCATGTTCAGTTTCCTGAGACATGTCATTTTCAATTGCCGTATATGGTGCTGCCACGTTAACTTGCTGTCAAAATGGAGCCCCAGGAAGCGATAAGTGTCAACCAACGGCAACGCAGCATCCCTGAGATGTAGTTCAGGGTGTAAATGTAGCCTCCGTAGCCGACAAAAATGGACGACGGAGGTTTTCGCTGCTGAAAAACGAAAACCCCGGTCGTGAGCCCACCTGTCGACCCGGTTGATAGCTAGCTGCAATTGCCGTTCCACGACTGCCATACTTCCAGAGCTGTAATGCAGAGCTAAATCGTCTACATACAGCGATGGAACTACCGCGGACCCGGCGGCGGCAACAATGCCATTAATGGCAATCGCGAACAAGGTGACACTCAGCACTGAACCCTGAGGAACTCCATTTTCTTGGGTATAATATTGCGATAATGTCCTACCGACCCTTACACGGAAGAGTCGGACGGACATGAAATTCGCAATAAAAGTCGGTAAGTTACCACGGAGTCCCCACTTGTGAAGGGTGGAAAGGATCCCGTAGCGCCATGTGGTGTCGTAGGCTTTCTCTAGGTCAAAGAAAACCATGACTAGGTGCTGCTTTCGGAAAAAAAGCCTCCTGTATGGCGCTCTCAAGTCGCACCAGATGGTCAGTGGTGGACCTATGAGAGCGAAATCCACATTGGTACTCAGACAGGAGACCTTTATCCTCCAAGAACCACACCAGTCGACGGTTCACCATCTTTTCGAGCAGCTTACATAGGCCATTTGTCAAACAAATGGGCCTATAGCTGCTTACAAACTTGGGATTCTTTCCAGCCTTAGGAATCGGTATTACGATCCCCTCTCGCCATTGAGATGGAAACTCACCTTCAATCCATATACGATTGAAGAGGATCAACAGTTTTTTAATACTGGAATCGCACAGATGTTTTAACATTTGATTATGTATGTTATCCGGTCCAGGAGCCGTATCCCTGCACAGTGCAAGCGCACTGCGCAGTTCCCATTCAGAGAATGGTACATTATAGGACTCCGAAGCAGCAGTGGCAAAGGACAAGGGGTGAGTCTCTGCCTCCCGCTTCAGAGTCAGAAACGTAGGATCGTAACTCCCGGAGCAGGATACATCGGAGAAGTGCGAGCCAATGCTGTTGGCAATGGCGAGATGGTCCGTGATGATGTCTCCATTGATGGACACTCCGGGTATCGACAGTGATGTCGGGAGTCCAGAGATCCGACGAAGCTTAGTCCACACTTGAGATGAAGGAGTATGCGCCGTCATGGACGACACATACTTTTCCCACGTCGTTTTCTTACTCTCCCGAATCAGATATCGGGCTCTAGCACGCATCCTTCTGAAGGTGATAAGGTTGGCCATAGTGTTTTGCCTCCGATAGCATTTGAAAGCACGTCGACGATCTTTAATGGCTGCTGCAATCTCGGCTGTCCACCAAGGGACAAGCTTCCGGCGTGAGTTGCCGGACGAGGAAGGTATTGTTTCCTCAGCAGCAGCCAAAATACCATTCGTTATGTGAATGGTATGATCGTCGACACTCTCAAAGGTATCTTCGGCAAACACCGCGCGTGCCGTGAAAGTTGGCCAATCAGCCCGACGGAGAAGCCATCGACTTGGTAACTCGATGGCTCTCTGGTTCGGAAGAGTAAAGATAATTGGAAAATGGTCACTATTACAAAGGTCATCGTGTACACCCCACTGTAGCAGGGGAACCAGCGCACGACTGCACAGGGTAATATCGATACTTGAATAAGTACCGTGTGCAATAGAGAAGTGCGTAGGTTCCCCTGTGTTCAACAGGCACAGGTCCAGCCGCCTGATCAGCCTCTCAAAATCTCTCCCTTTACCGCTAGTGGTAGCGGAGCCCCAGATGGTGTTGTGGGCATTAACATCTCCCAGAAGGAGAAAAGGAGGGGGGAGCTGAGAGACTAGATCCACCAGCTGGTCGTAATCCGGCTGAGAATCAGGCGGGATGTACACGTTACATACTGTTGCCATTACTGGCAACGAAGTACGAACTGCAACTGCCTCTAGCTGAGTACGCAACGGCACCTCTTCACTAAAGAGGCTAGAGTGGACGAGAGTGCAGACGCCACCAGCGGCCACAGCTCCGTACACCCGGTCTCTAGAGAAGAGTTTGAAGTGACGCATTGTTGTCTCATGTCCAGGACGAAACCTGGATTCCTGAAGACAGACAATGGTTGCCGAAAACGAAGATATTAATTGTCGTAACTCAGCGAGATGAACAGAATAGCTATTACAGTTCCATTGTAATAGTGCCATGGTGTGGACTTAATTAGAAGTTGGTCTTCTACCTATGCTTGACCGTTTGCCACCCTTCCCCATCTCTAGTTGGAGATGATGGGGCAGGAGAGCACACCTCAATCTCCACATCTCCGTCCGAAGACGAAGAAAATGGAGCGGGCGCTCTCTTGGGTTGCGCGCGGTCGTCGTCGGACCTCACGAGTCTCGCTCTTGGGGAAGAGCGAGAGCGGTGTCGAGGGACTTCCTCCCGGTCCGAAGACTGGGTGTCTGTCCCCGACACGCCCCGAAGAGATTTCTTCTTGGATCGGCGCCGACGTGTGTTTGGGGAAGTAGATGGTCCCTTCCCCACAGACGCCGGGTCCTTATAAAACAAGGTCGCTCCTGCTGGCACCGCTCCACTGGTAGTGGTGGGAGCGGGATGGCCAGCAGATACGTGAGCAGCCCTGCCTTTAGGAGAGGAAGAGAAACGGCGCTGAACCGTTCCCCTCTCCTCCGCCGATTTATTTTCTTTTCTATAGGGGAGTTCCTCCATACGGACGGGCTTGGCTTCAGCAGGCTTCGCCCCCTTGGTGGTAGTGGGAGCAGAAAGGCCAGCAGAGACAGTAGCCACCCCGTCAGCAGGAGGACGAGAGAGACGGCGACGAACCGTCTCCCTCTTCTCCCCTATATTTTTCGTATTAGGTGGGCTGGAAGAAGGACCAGCCCTGGTCGGCAAAGTCTTCTTTCCCCCTTTAGCTGGGGAAGACTTGTTCGCCGACCGTTTCGGAGAAGAAGAGGACTTCTTCTCCGAATTCGCCGGTTTAGGTGTTAAAACCGGCGCCTTCTTAACCGTGGCCGAAGAAGGTTTTGGGACCTCCTTCGGGCTGACAGTGCTCGCTGGTACAGCGAGGGGAGATTTCAAACTCGTACTAAAAGAGGACATCGAGGGTACTGCACTGGAAACTTTAACGGCAGGGGTGATTGAGGGCGTCGCTGCAGCTGCAAACGATACCCGAAATTCGGGGGCATTCATATCACGGTACCTCTTGCGAGCGTCGTGATATGAAAGCCTGTCAAGAGTCCTGATTTCCTGGATCTTGGCTTCCATAATGAATTCAGGGCACTGTTTTGACCGTGGAGAGTGACTTCCTTGGCAGTTGGGACATATCGGGGGAGGCGTACACCTCTCGTCACCCTCATGTGTCCCCTTGCCACACTCTCTACATACGGCCTTCGCAGTACACCTGGCGGAAACATGCCCGAATCTCTGGCACTGGTAGCAGCGCATAGGTGGAGGGATGTACGGTCGCACATCGCAGTTGTACGATGTGACCTTCACCTGCTTAGGTACAACATCACCTTCAAAATGGAGAATAAAAGCGCCGGTATCGACGCTCCTTTCCCCAATCTTTCGGGTGATGCGCCTAATCTTTGTGACGCCTCTCTTCCCCAGATCCCGCAACAGTTCAGCATCGCTATTCAAAATGAGGTCACGATGGAAAATAACTCCACGGACCTCATTCAGCGTTTCGTGCTTTGTGATCTTAACGGGGATTTCGCCGAATTGCGTGCATTCCAGCAACGCTTCGGTTTGCTGCCGGCTAACGGTATGCAGCAAGAGCTGCCCGTTCCGGAGCTTGGAAATCCCGTTAAGATCACCAAATTTCCCCTCGATTTCCTCAGCGAAAATGATCGATTTTACGAGCTTGAAATCATCCCCGTCAGTCCTGGTAGCTACCAGGTAGCGAGGTGATCTGTCTGTCGCAAATCGTTGGTTAAAGGCTTCATCCCAAGGCGTATACACCTTGGGATTAGCTCGACACTCCAGAGACGGCTTTTTAAGGGTGCCACCCTGTACAGGTGTCCGTGATCGCTTTGATGGCATCCCGGACGAAATCCTCCCCGAATACTGCCCACTCCGAACGGGGGCTATCACTGTGGGCGCCACCCAGCCAAGGCAATACCTACCTGGCATAGCAGATATTGCCCGGGGTCCCAGTGCCTCGAACAGGCACTTCCCCCTCGGCATGCACAGGATTTATTCAGCTCCAGTATTCGGCCATGCAGGGACCTTCGTTGTAAGGCGGATACTACTGTAGGGTACATGGCGCACCCACCTGACGGGATGGGGCATACCGTCTAGGCTTTCTGGCCAGATGGCCAAGCTGGTGGCCCTTCCCCTAACAGCATGCATGTTTGTTTCTATTGGTCAAACCAGAGCTGGGACCAGAAAACCAAAATCGACCTTTATAAGGCCCCCTCTAAGTCGCCTTTTACGACAGGCAGGGGATACCGTGGATGAATTCTGCCCTCCCCATCCACAGGGGGTCTGAACAAATCAAAACTGGCAAGTTATTCGGCCATGTCGGCCCTATTAGTCGCCTCCTACGACAGGCAGGGCATACCGTGGGTGTATTCTATCCCGCACCCACACGGGGGGATGTCAGAATTTATCCTCATCTCTTTGGTCTTGTTGGTGTTGATCATCAGTCCTGCACGTTCTGCTTCTCTCTGCAACCTCCCCAGCTTATCTTCTATGTCTCGGTACCGTTGTGCCATAAGACAAATGTCTGCGAAATCCAGATCTTCAAGCCTGTCATTTATACCCCATTGAATACCCCTCTTCCGTCCTCCCATTACCTTCTTCATCACACTATCCAGGACCAACAGGAACAGAGTGGGGGAAAGGACACACCCCTGTCTCACTCCGGAACTGACCTTTATCTTTTCTGTTAATTTGCCTTCGTGAAGAACCTGGCACTCATACCCTTCGTACATCTCTTCCATGATTCTGATGATCTTTGTTGGAATTTTATATTCCTCGAGGGTCTTCCACATAATTCTTTGATTTACGGAGTATTCCGCCACTCCACACTCTGCTCCAGGATGATTCGGAGGGCGTTGATGAGATCCACACAGCTGCGATGTTGTCGAAATCCAGCCTGTTCCTTCCGAAGCCTTTTTTCTACGCAGTCTTTTATACGATTCAGGATGACTCTCGCCAGCACTTTGCTTGGAATGGACAGCAAGGTGATACCCCTCCAGTTGTTACAGTTTGTGGTGTCCCCTTTCTTCGGCAACTTGACTATCAACCCCTTCTTCCAGTCGGTTGGTATTTTCTCCTCCTTCCAGATCTTCTCCAACAGCGGGTGCAGCAGATCGATCGTAATATCCAGGTCTGCTTTCAGTACTTCCGCTGGGATATTATCCAGACCTGGTGCCTTCCCGCATTTCATCTGCTTCAACGCTGTCCGTATTTCGCCCCGAGTTGGGGAGTCGAGGCTGATGCTTGGGTCACTTTCTGCTTCCTCTTCATCTTCTCCTCGCTGCTTACTTTCTGGTCCTCTATCTCTATTAAGAACCTCCGCAAAGTGTCAGCAAGATCCACACACTCGGTGAAAATGTGGGCCACGGTGAAAACGGCTCCACAGGTACAAAGTGGGGGTCTTCCCTCCTCATTAGGTACGAGTGGGTGGATCTTGTATGACCTATTCTTAGCCTACACAAAATGACGGACTCTCTCCGGGCCCGGAAGGAGCTCCGCCACACGCGAGTAGTTCCCTTGATCGCTCTCAGTTTACTGGGCAGTGGGTCAGCTAGCCACTGACTCTCCCAAAAAGCCAGAACTTGTAGGCGTAACTGAGAGCGAATATCACTAGCGGGTACCTCCATTAGTCGAGGTGGTAGTGATACCACCTCTTTTGCAGCTTGATCCGCTAACTCATTTCCCAGGATTGAACATGGATCGTAAAATCCACTACACCGAGGAGGACATCAACATCCTTTCCGAGCTCTACGCTCCTCTACTTCAAAAATCGCAGTCGGAACTCCGGGCGAAGATGCAAGCCGAGACATCCCTTTGGGCGGCGAAATGGTGAAGAGAGGGCGAAGCGGCACGCCCAATCCCTTCAAAGGCGGTGGAGGTCTACACAGCTTGCCAACCACAAGTTTTCCCTACCATCAGAACAATGATTCTTATTCTCATTACTTTGCCTGTCAGTATTGCGACCGGGGAAAGAGAATTTTCTGTTCTGAAGTTAGAAAAAACTGAGAATAGGTCATGATGCGGCGAGGAAAGACTGAACGGCCTAACTTTAATGTATGTACATCGAGACATTAAATTAGACTACGATAGAATCATTAACCGTTTTGTTTCCAAGAAAGCCCGAAAGCTAAAACTTCTGTTGTAGTGTTACGGTAGGGAAGGAGCCTAATGTGAGACCATTGTGAATTGTGAGAGAAATATTTTTTCATGAGATGTGCTTTTGAATTAAGTTCATTCCCAAGACCTGCTTTTTTCGTTGGGTTGTTTTTTCGTTGAAAGCATTTTATGATGTTTAGAAGCTTATTAGATCGTTATCTTCTTAAAGAAGCAAAGATCCGTGCCGGTAAAAAATCGTAACGAAATATGAAATAAAAGTACCGGTGCATGTTTTTCCAGTAGTCTCGATTACTAGCAAACCTATTTTTGTATATTGGCTAAGGTACGTGGTGATAAAATAAAAAAAATAAAAAATAGTAATAACTAAAATAACAAGCGAAACTGCTATCTGCAGAGATGATGACGGTCTACTAAAAATGGTACTGCCTTCGTGGAGACCTCCTACAAATTGCTCTGATGTAGCCCCCGGAACATAGGCAACCTAATTAAAATTCATCAACCCCCCCCCCCCCCTGAAATACCCCCTAAATCCGCCCCTGCTTGCATCCCCCAGAGGATAATCCATATCACTATCTCCATCGTCATCCAGTTTCATCGATAGGTCTATTTCTACAGACTCTTCGGAATCAGGATCTGAACTCGTTCTTTAAGTTTCCGTTTTACTTTTCCTTGGAATGTATCTCCGCCTTTTCCAGGTAAGATTTTCCCTCCCTTCTTTCTTGTTGTCGTTTTTACCCTCAATTTTCTTCCTTCACTTTCTTTTCCTAGATCAAAATCTAGCGTCCTGCTGCTCTTGTTTCGCTGAGGTTTGGCTGTCAGCTTCCCAACTGACCCTGACAGTCGAGACTGTAAGGTGTACCAGATATTAGCGAAGAACCAGTCGCTTTTGGCCCTCGGTTACTAGTTTTCTTCGATAATGAAGAAGTGGTGCAGTGTCAAAAGGACTCACTACACCACCTCTTGAGTTTTCAGGAGGGAATTGACTAGCCCATATTCAGACCACGCACGGTAGCCCATATTTAGACCATGACGGCAAAGATGTTTGAACATTTGTGGCGGTTATTAAAAATAAACTCATGTATTTCCCCGACTGAAAGCTCAGAGCACGCATCACATACCTCGATATCTCTTATTACGATGAATGACAAGTAAAGGGATGTTTCACTCTTACCTGTAAAACGTTTAGCAGCGCTTGGGGTGATTCCATGCATTGTAACACGAGATGTACGAAACACTTCCTCCGACAGACTGACGCCCCTTGCATTCCAGCCTTGTGGCCTTGAGCCTCATAAGCTCCAACACTCCCTGCCAGGCTGCAGCATTGTGCAACCCCAATAACAACACTAGCCTATATTTGGACCCTAGCCTATATTTGGACCTCCTCCTCTACCTTTGTGTCTGCATGTACGCAATCTTCCTTTACCAGCATCTCCATTTCAGTATCTACAATTATCTTCACAATGACCCCTCACAAAGCTTAATAGTCTTCTGCTCTTTTCTTTTCTTCTTTTTTTGGTTGTTCTCTAACCATCAAAAACTATCAATACCTATTTGTCACTTCCATTTACCTGCATCTATCACATTGTATGCACAACTATCTTCTTAATAAAATATACCACTCATAAAACTTAATTTTCCTCTGCTCTTTTCTTTATTATTATTCCATCTTCCACTCGAACATGACATTCTGCTTTCCCCAAAACATCTATCAAATCTTCCTAAGAGCCAGCTTCCATCCTGCATGGCATCATAAACTATCAATAATCACCATAGTAACATAGTCATATATCCAAGCAAACCTTTGCCATTAGCCAAAGCCACCTGGTCCACCTACTGGCTGACCACCACCAAAGAATCTCAAGGCACGAGACACCAGACTCTCTGTGGTCCCCACCAATAGGTGGCCATGGTAGGTAACCTGAAAACAAAAACATAAATACCACCAACCGCACAAGACGAAAGCCTGATGGTTAGCTATTGTAACCACAATTTCGGTTAAAACTTTGATCTTGCAAGTCACAGAACACTCTCTATATTCCATCACAGGTTGGAGAGGAGAGATGGAGATGAGTAGCTTCAGAAATTCTGGAGGAAAACTATTCATGTAACATGAACCACTACTTCTTGTTTTGAAAACAGAATTGGATCAAACAGTTTCATTGGACATGGAGGACAAACTGATTTTGGTTCCTTTTCACCAAGCTGAACACCCGCTCACACTAAGCATTTCTGTGCGGTAGAGTCAAAACAGAAAGCATTAGCCAGGATATCCTGGATAATCTGCAAAACGGGTTTATTGATAAACGTATTGGTCGATTTTCAGTCGAATTTCAAACCCTCGAATCTCAGAATAGCAGCTATTATCAAAAATCAAAAAAATTAAATACGATTTAGATGCAGAGAACGGAAACAAGCCAGGGAATTGAAACTCCGAAAAAAACTATGTTAATCCGGACAACTGGAAAACACCCCAAACATCCGGAAAATCTTTTATAGCGCAAAACTTGGCAGGTATGTATTAGGTATTAATCAGTGTTAAGAGGGTCAGATGCCAGTTTTGCATCGACAAATTTTCGACACCGTGGTAACAAGTGCAAGCACACTTACGTAGTTTCCACTTGTTCAAGCGTGTGTAATTACCATACTCAAGTTATAAAATTATTTCCTCCACATGCCATGCTCCTCTACAACTACCAATGTAGAAAAGTCCAGGTTTGATTTCTGGCTCTGCCGAGAAATTTTAATTCAGATATGAGGGCTGGAACGGGGTACACTCAGCCTCGTGAGGCAAAACTGAGTAGAGGTGAGTTTGTTTCCCATCTCAGGCATCCTACAAGTGGTTTTTCATGGTTTCCCACTTCCCCTCTAGGCAAATGCTGGGATGGTTCCTAACTTAAGGCCACGGCCGCCTCCTTCCCAATCCTCACCTGAATCACAAATGCACACACTAGTCTAGCCATCGCAATAACAGGTTATCACACACACACAAAATACACAGCGCTATACAACTACGATGTTGCAGCTCCTAAAATAAGCAACAATAACAACACCAAAGTATTTTGAATGAATCTTGGTGACATGCAACAACATTATCCTGTTATGTGCGCGGGAGTAGACACAGCAAGCAAAGCCGGCTGTTACTGGCGCAGATCGCGGGCGCGCGTACCCGGTTCAGCCAGTGGTTGGCGCGCACTTTACCAAACATGTTCAATAATGTGTACTTACAGTTCTCATAGGCGATGCTGAAAATGTCCTTCCTCTGTGATGAAAGAATGTCTGTCAACTCTTTTATTATTTACGGAGCCTATTACCTTGAATCGCTTAGCGAGTCTCCTAATTGTACTGGCATTAGGCACAGGTCTTCCTGGAAACTTGATTCGAAATTTTCGTCTCGTTTCAGAACAAGATTTTCTGTTTTTCATACATGAATTTTGGCTATAAACACGTTCGCGCAATGTTAATTGGTGTCTAGGCATGACGAACAATCACAGTAATCACAATACCGTACTCACTAAACGTGCAACACTAACGTTTAAGCTTTGCAGTTACACGTCCATATGAATGACAAAACACGTGTGAACTAACGATATGAGTCAGCGGAGCGCGCCAACCACTGGCTGAACCACGTACGCGCGATCTGCGCCAGTCACAGCCGGCTTAGCTTGCCGTGTTTATCGGGGTGCACATAGATAATGACCCTGTACCATGAGTTGAACATTTGTTTATGAAACAGTATATCTACCATGGTTATTCAGGCCAAAGCAAAAGCTCTGTTTAAAGAACTGAAAGCATCCTAACCAAACACTGAAGTTGCATTTGTTTAACACTTATAGGCTTCTCTTTTTCCCCCCTTGTTATAGTGTCTGTCTCCTACCCAACCTATATTATAATACATTCACTTTACGCGCTTTCGTATTACGCGATGATTACTCGGAACAAATTAATCTCGTAAATCGAGGGATACCTGTATATTGTTAAGTCTAAGTGGGATCTAACAACTTAACAGCATAAATGCATCTTTCTATATTGGAAACTTACTACCGGTACATTAGTAACTTTGTCACTAAACCAACAATTTTCTTGAATCTGGGTTGGTAATTCAGAATGCGTTTGCTATCACTATCACACCACATGCGTTTTGTGTGTTGAAGGTGACGAAATTTGAACGGCGTAGCATATTGAGAAACGTTCCTAAAATATTGTGCCACACGCAATGCTCTAACTCTGGCAAAGGTGAATTTTGGAATACTTAATAAAAGGTTCAGGAACAAAGTTTTATGAGAACATTTTCTTTTTACTCACAAGTTCTCGTCTTATATTCAGAGTTGTCTTACATTTAGGTGGTAAGTTTATTAATATTAACTGTCCAAGATAATTGGACCTGTGTTTATGTGTTGACCAACTTATTTATTTATCGTATGACTAGCAACCCGGCCCGGCTTCGCCCGGGAACAGTTGTGGATGCATTACGTGATAAGCGCTTGTTTACGATGTCAATGAACTACGATTTATATCCGTTTTACGTCTCGGCACGATGGGTTAAAATCACTGACTGGACTATTAATTATATTATCATGGAGATGCATGTGCAACAAATTCTTGTCAGACGTAATTTAAGAATAGCGAGGTGCATGAAACACAAACCCCCCTTCAGTCCAATCTAAACACTTATAGTGGACGATATATTGAATATAGAGATGTGCTCTCGCGTAATTTTTTGTAGAACTTTTCATGCTGCACAATTCTTACACTTGTTGTATATTGATATTTTTAACGGTTTGCCCAGCGTAAGATTTTCCGTCCAATCTTAACTTGACTGTGTTTCACAGGCGAAATGAAGAAAACCCGAGTTGCACTTCCAGGGAAACTCCAAACACAACCACCCTTCTCAAAAGTCTTAACTCAACACGACTCGACGGTTTGCTGCTGGCTGTATCTGGGGCAATAGGTTCGCCCGCTAGCTAGGCTGTAACAGGGATGATAGACTCGCCCTTAGCTAGCTCGTAAACTGTCGCCTCAGTAGTTGAATGGGCATGGTTGGAAGAAATTAAAACGTAAAAACACTTATAGTGGGCGATGTATTGAAGATAGACATATCCTCTCGCGGATATTTTTGTAGACATATCCTCTCGCGGATATTTTTGTAGAACTTTTCATGCTGATCAATTCTTACACTCATAGTACTTAGATATTTTTATTGGTTTGCCCAGAGTAAGCTTACAAAGCGCTCGGACGCCAGTTTTTCCCCCCGACGTTTCCACTGAAATCGTTACTGCTCGGCTTCCTTTGATCATATATAAATTATTTTTTACAGAAATCATCCTCGAGATATCCTTTACAGAATGGTGAAAACCGCATCAAAATCCATCCAGTGGTTCTCAAGTTTACCCGTAACATCCAGGAATCGGGGACTTTGTTTTATACTAAGTAGAGATGGAGTGATATATAGCTATTTACAAATATATACAGTAATGAAAATGAAAATCCACAACCTGCTTCCAGTCTCCGACCGGGTCAAGTATGGAATGAATGAAGCCCCTATATACAGTAATACATAATCTCAAGTTCGTAGTCTGAAATGATTAATTTACAACTGCAGATCCAAATGGAGAAGCCAGTCAACAGCCTCTTAAGGTAGCCTGTGTAGATCTTCCAGTGTACCACTGAAGGCTCTGAGGGACAATCAAGCGATATGAATAAAACAGGTTTTTTTTATTTCAACATGTGAGCTATAGTGTGCTTCTCTTCTCCAGTAGCAATTTGGAGAAGACTTCCTACCCCATTGATGTAGTATACCTCCACACCTGCCGTGGGCAAGTCTAATCCGGTTCAACAAGCACCAGTGAGTGACGCCTAGATAAGAGAAACCCTGCAGGTCCTTCCCAGGGATCAATAATTAATCCATGATGTGCCAGGGAAGTTTGTTTCCGCCGTTGATTCAACCAGGCAACTTTGATATTGAAGTTGTTGACTAACTGAAAAGCAATTGGGTAACACAAACAAATGGATTTTTTTTTCTATAAATGGCACCTTAAATCATTGGATACTCACCACTTCCCTTTGGAGGTCCCGCTCCAATATATTCTGTCAAGACCTCGCCTTCTCCAATGTTTGTACCAGGGATGTTCACAACGAGCCAGTGCTGCCACTCACGGTACTTGGGTTCCTTGCGGCTGGGGGCATCTGGGTCTGAAAATCATTAACAAATCATTTAGTCCGATGCACTTACAGGGTGGTCGAGAAGTCCCTTTACATGTTATAGCATAGGACAGTTAGACATGGAAACATTGTTATGAATAAAACAGTTTTTTTTAATTTCAACATTTATTTGGAGTAAACATGTCTGGTTACAATTAACAATTCCATTCATCGATCAACAACGTCAGGATGTATTCCTCCATGTTCGAAGCAGACGTTGATCCGTCGCCATGTTCTTGTATGCATCCGCTGCAGCATACGGCGGGTGATGTTTCAAATGCCATGCGAACTCCATCTTTCAGTTGATCGTTGTTCACGTATCGCCGTTTACGAACGTTTTCTTTTCTTATTCCCCATAGTGCATTGTCCGGTATGCTGAGGTCTGGGCTTCGTGGAGGCCATGGCAGTGGTGCTGGAAGGTCTCGTGATCCACGCCATATCCAGCGGTTTGGAAAAAGTTCATTTAGCCGGTTGCGGACACTCACAGCAAAATGTGGTGGTGCACCATCTTGTTGAAGTGTCACGATGTCACTTATACCTTAAGCCCTTAATTGTGGAAGCAACCACGTGTTAATCATTTGCAGGTAGCTGTGCTGGTTCACAGGACCATCGAAGAAATAAGGTCCAAGCAGATGGTCTGCCGATAACCCTGCCCAAAGCTTAACATGCGGCGGATTGCACTGAATTTCCTCATAAAAGTGTGGATTGCTTTTTGCCCAAATAAAGACATTACGATTTCGGGAGCTACGATAAATCGCACACTCATCAGAGAATATAACATTTTTTTGATCATCTGCATGCGGGAAGCGTGCGAACAGCATTACACATGCATGCACACGTTGCTCCAAGCCACGATCACTCAACTCGTTCACTGAGGATGGCCGAAAACATGAAAGTTTCAAGTCTTTGTGCATATGGTCTTTCATCGTCGATCGCGGGACGCCTAATTCCGCAGACCGCTTACGGGTTGACTTCACCGGCGATCGTTCAATCGATTCCGACACAGCGGCACAAGTTTCGATACAAGTCGTAGGCCTTCCGCTACGAGGTGCATCGAGAACACTTCCCGTCACAAAGGTTTTCTTCTCCAACGCGAATAACTTTGGTCGTGATGGCGAAGGTTTTCCAAACCTCACAGCGAAATCCTTCAAAATGTCTGACATTGTCTCTTTCGTATTCTGTCGTTCGTGAACTCAAACAGAAGCCACCAAATGCTCCTCAACAGTGAAAACACTTGTATCCGTCATGGTTGGACTCTTTCGACTGAAGGCCGCTAACTACGCAGTGAGCAACGCTGGGAACCACGTGACACGTCTTTCTCACGCTAACCGAAGTGAACGTGTCAATTGCGAGACTCGGCTCACGGCGGGAAATTGTTATCTCAACAATATGTAAATAATGTTAATAATAAATATTTATAATTGTATGTACAGTATGTCTACCCCTTATTATTCCCGTTTTTCCTACGGGGTCGGGGTTGAGATGAGATGCGATGGAAGTCTTTGTGGCGACGGTTTTTACGGCCGGATGCCCTTCCTGACACCAACCTCATGAGAGGAGTTAATGAGAGATGAAATGAATGATGGTGAATGAAACTGGGCAAGGATGTGGAAGGAAGCGGCCGTGGCCTGTCAGAAGGTACCGTCCCAGCATTTGCCTGGTGTTGAAAATGGGAAACCACGGAAAACAACCATTTCAAGGACGGCCAACGGTGGGGCTCAAACCCACGCGGCTACCGAGTCAGCAGAAAGCTTGACCTCATGACCTAATGCTGCGCTTTAGCGAGCGCAGCCACTACTGTCGGGAATAATAAATATTTATAATGCATGTCTAAATTTATTGCCATATGCTATAACATGTAAAGGGACTTCTCGATCACCCGTGTACATTACAACTACCCTATACCTGCCAACCTTACAAACCCAAAATACAGGAAAATTTAGGACATGCAAATAAGTACGAGGACAGATCAAAAAATAAGTTGCACTTCCCAGTTATGGCCATTTATTACACCACCTATACAACAGCAACACGCCTATATCGACTTACAATGTAACGTCACTTTTCCACATTGTTTCCAAGAGACTCCAAACATTTCTGCTAACGTACAACCAACTTGTTGATGCCGGATGCATAGAAAGTTCCTCCAGCGTTCTGCAATCATACGGAGACAACGGCCTTCACCTCCTCATCGGCCTGGAAACGTCGACCACCGAGCTCCGTTTTGAGCTTACCGAACAGATGAAAGTCACATGGCGCTAGGTCGTGACTGTAGGGTGGATGTTGACAGACTTTCCACTTGAAACGCTGCAGCAGTTCGCTCGTTGTGCGGGCCTTGTGAGGTGTTGCGTTATCGTGCAACAAAATCACACCGGCGTTCAATTTCCCCCCGGAGCTTCTCTTTAATCGCTTTAAGCAACCGGTGCCACGTTTGACAATACGACGCCGCGTTGATCGTCGTTCCTTTCGGCATGAATTCCACGTGCAGCAAACCCTCCATGTCAAAGAACACTGTCGCCATAACCTTACCGGCTGAAGGTTCAACCTTGGCCTTCTTTCGTTGTGGTGGTTAGGGGTGCACCCTTTCCATTGATGTTCGCTTCGTTTCGGGAGTGAAGTGGTGGACCCACGTTTCATCGCCTGTGACGATTCGCCGCAGAAACCCGTTGCCGTCTGCGGCATATCGTTGCAAAAATGCCAGGGAGGATTGGAAACGTTGTCCCTTGTGATCATCGGTGAGAAGATGTGGGACCCATCTTTGACACAACTTACGATATCCAAGGTCCTCGTGAACAATGGAGAACACACTGCCATACGACATGTTCAGCCGCGTCACGATTTCTCTCAGTTGAATGCGCCGGTTCTGTCTAATGATCGCATTCACACTGTTGACATTTGCACGGGTCCTGGACGTTGCGGGCTGTGCCCTCGCGATATTCGTCCGTGATATCCGTGCGTCCGGCTTCGAATTGCTGACACCACTTTACGATCCCTTGCCCGGAAATGGCCCGCTCCCCATACACAGCACTAATTTCACGATGAATGTCCGTGCAATTCTTCCCTTTGGCCCATAGGAATCGGATTGTCGCACGCACCTCATATTTGGAGTGAACGTCCAGTCGACGCGCCATTGCATTTGGCCGCTATTCACTCCATAGCCTACAAGACGAGACACCACAGCGACCTGCCTAATAGACGTGTGGGCAGTGTCTGTCCCTTTCACCGCTGTGCCCACGTTTGCGACACACAGCGCGCTGCTGCAGCGCGTTAGTGCAACTAACCTTTTGATCCACCTTCGTACATTTCAGTTCAATTAATTGGAAAAATTTGCTTCAAACTGAATGATGCAAATAAGCATTCACTTTAACGCCCAAAATTATCATTGTTTTTCCTACACTTTACATTTTCTTGGTGCTTCTTTGTACCAACGTGTTTCGATATTTCATTTTTTCCACCATGGGATATAAAAAACATTACATCCACAAACAGTACAAAATGCAAAATAATTGACCTTTGCTGAATTCAATCATGCACGGAAATTGATCCAAAAACTGTATAAAAACACAGAAATGTATTTTTTGGTCATAGTGAAGAGTCAAACACCGAGCAAAAACACTAGAATGTGACGAAAATGTTGCAGCAAAGTCAATAACAACCGCTTACACTGAAACAAAACCCATTTAAAGCAAATGCACCAATGGTCGTCATGTTAAGACAGATTCAGTCAAGAAAATATATACACCTTATACATTTTGGTAAATTTAATCAACAAAAGCACTGTAGCCTACATAACCTCAAACTCTACTCAAACACTAAGAAACTCTCAATATCGAAAATATTTGTTTTAGGAAAAATTACGTATTTTTTAAAGTGTGTTTTTGCTCTAGTCCTCGGCACGATGTCTTTGAATTTTTCCTATATTCGTCACCCGTTTGCACTAATTGCCGTCACATTGCTAGTTTTCCTTGTCTGCTGTTTATAATGCATTTATGTCAATTGTTACGTAAGACACTGATTTATCGACTTGGAGGTTAACATTTACGAATAAAACAGTAGCAAAAATTATGTTTTTTTATAATAAAAAAAAGAAATATAAAAAAGATGGCATCGGGAAGCGGGAATGGTGGGTAGAAGACATAAGAGAATGAAAATATCATAATTCTGCTCTAAACACATTTATTATAAGTTATTTTTGTATTAACTTAAAGTGCAATATTAATCATAATTGATATTCGAACAATATAACCACAAGAACGTGTATTGATGTAGGCTTCCCTGACCGGTGTTCAAGAGCGAATAGTCATTTTCCCGGCTGTTATGCCGCGATCTCTCTCCTTTTTTTTATTACTGGGGATGGGAGGCGTAGTTACATAAAAATTAAGACAAGACCATGGCATAACATAACGTCTGCGCTGAACGATCGCCGAGGGTCTGACAAGATAGACTGTAAGTCGTTTTCCACCAAATAACAGTAGGTTTTAATTTGATGTTCTGTAATATTGCTGCACGGTTTACTGTCAAATTTTGAGGGGTTCGTAAAGACAGGCTTGGATTTCTTTTTAGGAAAAATTCACACCATTTCCTCCCTGGCCGCCCATCTTTGAAAGGAGAGTCCCTCTTCAATTCTTTTGTGAGGCACTGGGCGCTATTTTGCAAATCGTCCTTTGTTACCGGTAACCCCGCATTTCCTAGTGAGATAACCCATTGAACTAACACCCTTTGTTAAAAATGAACTTGGCCCCATCTTCCGCACTCTAGTTTTTCCTTTAATTATGTCCGAGAAGGCGTTTCTCAGAACACTATTCCTCTCCGCGGCCGTTGTAATACTCATGCCGTCCTGCTCAACGACCTTAATAGCAGCTTCCCTTTGCTGAATATCGTAGGCTAATTGAGAAATGGGCGTTTCGACATATTACTTGAAAGCAGAGATTTGGTCTTAGAATATATTTTCATCTCAACTTAAAAAGAATCCCCTTTAGCTCACCTAAAAACCCTAGGCCTAGACCTACTGATAATTATAATCATATTAATAATAATGGTATTTGTTTTACGTCCCTTTTAACTACTGCGGCTTTTAGAGACCCAGGGGTGCCGGAATTTTGCCCCGAAAGGATCTATAACGTGCCAGTAATCTACTGACACGGCTTCCTCAAATTTGCGCAACCTCAAATCCCAGATGACTGCGCCAGGATTCGATCCTGCAACAGCAGGCGAGAACGTTACCGCTGAGCCACGCAGCTAGCGTAGACCTACGGGCGTCAAAGAGACAGATGTACATAATAACAGCACACTGTAAATGTTTATTGGTTCTGAAACGTTAACGCAAACTTTAACATTATCGTGCACTAGTGTTCGTCACGCATGTGCTCTAAAGATCGTCAGCTATGACGACTATTGGACACGATGATCAAACGACAATTTAATTAATGCAGGGTGCTTCAGAACTACATTATAAGTATATTGCCACTGTTAGTTAGGTCTTACAAGGAGATATGACAATGTGCCAGTTTTCGTCACAAATGACGAGCATTGGTAAAGTGCATGTTTCTAAATCCAGTGTTCGTCACCAGCATTTGTAACCAAACTAGGAACGTGAGCACTATATAGCAAATCGCATATGTTACAGAAACAATTACCAACTATATCACACACTTGTAACATTGTAAAATGTCGATACATAACACGTATGCACATAATTAACTCGCGTGCCTGCTTAGCACATGCGAGAAGCAATACGCCGCGCCAAGACAGCTCAACTCACACGAGATGTTTGACGCTGGGAATCGCCTATTACATAGCACACATGATTTCGCAAAGTTGCTCCTTATTGGCAACGAAGGTATGACGAATCTCGTAAGACTTCGTGCGTTGAGAAAGACCCGTTGACATCCTTATTATATGTACTTATATACGAGAGTGACGACTATTGGCTCAGTGACGAAGACCGGCACAGTTACCTTGAGTCTGGTTGGTTGGTTCCTTAGTTTAGGGGCTGCGACAACGCGGTCATGTAGCCCCGTGTACTTTGGGTGTGTGTAGAATCTGTCTGATAACCGGTGTTAATTGTGATGACTGTATTAGTGTGTGTATCTGTTTTTTTAAATTCAAGTAGGGACTGCAACTTTGAATTTTCAAATAGTTCCTACTTTTGCCGCCAAGCGCCACCGTCAACGACTACTAGGCCTAGTTCAGAACTAGCTACTAGACGCCACCGCAGTCGGCTCTTGGCAACGAACGTAGCAACCTAAGAGCGTTGTTTACATTCTTAACCTATCCAATTTAGTTTCACACAGGTGTAATTAGTGGAAAGATCTTTAACATGCCATAAATCTATGACATGGGACCGCCGGCTTTACTTCCCCTCCGAAGGAAGGCATACTGAGGGATTTTTAACGCTCTTAAAAAATCCGACGGCTTCGGCCGGATTTGAACCCTACCTTGAGTCTATTCTGTCCCATGGTAGGTAACAGTGGAGCTTACCTGAGCCGAAGTAAAAGAATCTTAAAGTACTGAAATTACCTGTAGTAATGGTAGGGAAAAACTCTGGAGATGATATTGTAATAGATGTTTACTCCTCCGCTGTCTGTAACTCACCAAGCCATCCCAAAAAGGATCATGACGTCTATAGATGAAATTTCAGCCAACTCCGCCATTTCTAGCAACATTTACAGTATTGCCAACCCAACTAATTCAGTACTATATCGCATCCAGTATCGTAAAACAAATGAGCGCCGTCAAGTTAATGCGAGTTGCCAGTTGATAATCTCGAATTTCAACCAAGATTATCATATTGGTAGTGACAAGTTGTTGAAACTATTACAAGCAGGGGCGGATTTAACTTTTTGGCGCCCCTAGGCAAAATTAAAATTGCCGCCGCCCCCCCCCCCCCCATTTTTTAGGTTTGTGTGTAAATTGAGTGGTAGTTAGTAAGGCAACCTATTAAAAACTCAAGTATATTTTTAACGTATAATTACATTTCATATGTAGGTATAACTAAGCCTCCGTGGCTTAGGCGGCAGCACGCCGGCCTCTCATCGCTGGGTCCGTGGTTCAAATCCCGTCACTCCATGTGAGATCTGTGCTGGACAAAACGGAGGCAGACAGGTTTTTCTCCGGGTACTCCGGTTTTCCCTGTCAAAATTCCATTCCAGCAACACTCTCCACTATCATTTCATTACATCTGCCATGCATTTAATCATTGCCCCAGAGGAGTGCGTCAGGCCTCGGCAGCCGGCACAGTCCATATCCTCGCTGCTAGATGGGGGCTTCATTCATTCAATTCCTGACCCGGTCGGAGACTGGAAGCAGGCTGTGGATTTTCATTTTTTCATGTAGGTATAACTCAAGATCTAGGTGTGCTAACAAAAATCTTTCTCCTTGCTTTTCTTTCAGCAAAAGTTTTGATAATATCGTCAAATTCGATATCTGACATTAATTCTGCTTCAATTGCCAATACATTTGACAAACCAAACGATTCTGGCTTGTGGTTGAGCTCAAATAGCCTAGTCTTTTATGGGCTTTAAACACGAAAACGAGCGTTCGGCACTGCAGTTGGTAACTGCTGTGCAGTTCAACAAGCGGTAGGCTATTTCAACATTTTGAAATACTCCTTGTAGATCATACTGTCGAATAAATTTTAATGTTTCTAAAGGCGGGTTATTTTCAATTTTCTTTTACTTGGCATATTTTTGAAAGTGGCACCACTCATTTATAAATATTTGTTCTATATCATTTGGAAAATATTCGTGTAATGTTGCCGCATGTTTCCTTAATTCAGGTTCATTCAACGTACCAAATTCGATAAGCGCGATATATTTTTGAAAAATTCTTCCATAATCCCATTTGTCCTTCAAATCTGTATAGAGTCTATCCAAAATTATATTGAAAGTATTTAGGCTACTCTGAAATTCTCTCTTCCACCTAGCTCAACATCATCTTCATACAATACATCAGATATTAATTTTCTTCGTTCCTTCCTACGAACGTCTTTTTCAAACTCCTGGGTGATAGAAATTTTCCGCGCTATTTCTACATAAAGTTCAATATTTTTCCGAGCATCTTCTACAAAACCAACCAACTATTTGTACAAATCCAAAATATCTGAAATGCTGGTATCCATGGCTTGCAATATCTGACTTGTCGCATCGGATCGTTCAAGTAAAACAGACCAAGTTCTTAGCATAAATGCACTTTCTAGTTGTTCCATATTATTCCGAAGGCCTGTAGTTTTATTTCGAACTATTGCTTTCTCGTTGGGGTTTTCTTCAAAATCTGATAAAGTATTTATTATTTCGTTCCAAAATTCAATCAGAACAGAAACCGCATCAGCACGTGCAGAACAACGAGTTATAGACAATGATTTTTGTTTGATTTTGAATCAGCAAAATATTGCAAAACAGACCATCTTTCTGTCTAATCTGAAAAGAAATTATACAACTCCTGGACCAATTAAAAAAACTTACTCGCTTCTGTACAACTTTCTGCAGCATGTGTACCAACCAAATTCTACGAATGTGCAGTGCATGGTGTGTACTCTGCGAGAGGATTGTTGTTTCTTATTCTTATGCACATAAAAACGTCAGTTCATTGCATTTGGAAAACTGATGTCTTTCATTATTCAATTGTTATATTGAGCAACTTACTTGTCGAAGGTTTAAAAAATTATCAATTTTTGGCGTTTTAGCCAAGACATTTTCTTGTTTTTGCGCCTTTTCATATGCTTGCTTTCTACATTGAGCACCACTTAATCTTTTACGCCCATCCATTTTCAATTATTAAACGCAAAATGAATGTGTTGTGACGCGCCAAATTTTAACTCTCTCAGTGAAACCCCTCAAATCCGAACCCCGGAAATCCGAAATCCCGGGTAATCCGAATGACTTCTTTCCGACAATTTTAAGTTAGAAAAAACGCACGCAAAAAAGAGAAAATTATTTAGTCATAAAACAATTATATATTCGACATTATAACCATAATTTTCATAATTATTTGAGAAATTAACAAAGAAGTACAGTTAACATACCTGACAAACACGCTACAAACTTATCTCATCTAGGACTGAAAAATGGAATAGTTGGTTATTGTAATTCCGTAGGTTAATCACTTTGCAAAAACAATGAAATGACAATAGAAACACACAAAATATCACGTAATCATTCACTAGAAATCAGTTACCTTCAATTGTCGAAGTGATGAAAATCTTCCCGCGGTGACAATTGAGCACCAGCGTCGCATGAACATGACATCGTTTGGCGTGGCTGCAGCGTTTTGTTCTACGAAGCACAATGCGACGTCCAGAGCAGATGCAGCTTCAGTATAAGTCACATTGTCTGTCGAAGTTTCTTCATCCACACTTTCACTAGCCAATCTCGCTCAATGTACAGTCCGATACTGTAACGAGGGCTGGTCAATATGTTAGGTTATGCAAATTTTTCGGATAATCCGAACAAATTAAAATCCGAACAGGCTACAGCCCCAATTAGTTCGGATTTGAGGGGTTTCACTGTAATTCGAATTATAGACAGTTAACTGTAGTTCAATGTTGTGCAATCTATTAGATAAATTGACAAAAGAGATCAACATCTGAAAGACGTCAAGAGACTCGCAACAAAGAAGGTGAATAATAGTTTATAAACAGGAAACAAAGACCAGTATTCACAAAGAATTTGGTGTGTTTAGATAGACTAAACTGCAGCAATTAACAACTCGAATACTTGCAGAAAAATTTATGTGAATGCCCTCGCACACAAGACGCACACATAGCAGTCCAGCTTTGTATGAAAGATAACCATACCAGAGAACAATTTCTGTGAACGCCATCGCACAAAAAACATACATAGCAGTGTAGCTCTGTATGAAACATAACCGTACCAGACCGAACCCAGTCTTCTGTTACAAACGTAACAAGGCTTTTCTAAGCCTCACATGAAGTAAATCCACACTGGACAGAGACCAATCAACCCGTTTCATCAAAAATTCTGCCCCTCCTCTGTCACCGAGAATGCAGGAAAGGACCCTACAGAGCTCTGCAGAAAATGCAAACGCAGAACAGAAGAAGATGGGGATTCAGTTACATGCGAGGCATGCGAAAGAAGGGAACATAAGAAATGTGCGGGTCTGACGCAAGGCGAACTAGACACGCTTACGAGGGCTAACTGTAGACTCACGTGGATATGCAAAGAATGCAAACCTATGCTGTGGAGAGCAGCCTATTGAGCTCTATGGAGTCCATGCAATCATCCATAGAGCAAATGAAACAGAACATGGAATCCATCCTCATAGAAAGAGTACAAGAAGCGGTACCGGTAGCCAGGGAGATGGGAAAAGCCTCTCTCCCCCCAGCAAGAACCAAAAACAGCAGCCACAATAAGCCGGACGACCATAGAAAAAAAGGAGCCCTCCATGCAGACGCAACAAAAGAAATTAGCAAAGCTACCACGACAAAGTCACCAGCCATACAAAACATGGTAGAGGTACCAGCCACGCAAATCAACCAGAGCGCCCCCCAAGATAATCAGACCAGTCTCCATCTAAACGAGGCTTAGACCACCAACGCGCAGGACACAGAGACGGAAACAGAAGACCCGCTATTTCTCAATCTTATAATATGTCACATGGGAGGTATTGGATCGTCTCTAAGGGGCACTCATTACTCTTGTAGTTGCATGAACATATTCAGATTTCAAATTTTCATTTTTTAAATAAAATATATTTTTCTTTTTCTTTTTAATTAAAAACATTTAGTCAAAATTTGCCACCCCCTAAAACCTGCCGCCTATACAGCCTATACGTAAATCCGCCCCTGATTACAAGAACACATTTAATAGCGAAAACACTCCCGTGCACGAAATGTCACCGCGAATTGTAAGTGAAGTACTTAAATTTGACTGGTAACATAATTTTGAGTTGCAACAAGACCCGTCCTGGACCTGTTAACCAACATTTTCATCCAGACCGATGATCTTCGCTTAGACCATTAATTGTTAGGTAGCGCGGCCCTGCGAGCCGCGTTAGCTAATATAAACACCCCTGGTTTTTGTCACAGTGGGGTTAGTCATGCATCAATAATCTTTATCCAGGCCAATGGTTTTGACAATTATTTCTTTTATCACATAATTACAAAGTTACGTGTGTCATATGGTGTATTTTGTATCGGACATGTTGGCAACGCAATATGACGTCAATGTCTCTGCCACAAATATCTGCCGTCGTTGAAGAAGCTACAAATGAAAACCTTCATTTAAGCAATATTAGTGATATTTGACAGTATTTTCAATGTGCAGCAGTGATATTTGACAGTATTTTCAAATCCTAATGACTCCCAGAAAGGTATGTGAACAGTGGCGTAGCCAAGGGGGGGTTACTGGGGGTCAGACCCCCCCCCCATTGGAAAATCGGCATGGTTGTGATTTGTGTCTGTTTCACCACCGCGCCAGCTACTTGGTGATGTACGGTTAAGGTACTGTACAGTTATCGCTTTTCGGCCCCACTCGACATTTGAGGCTACACACGTCTTCATGACAACGTATAACCACACTCTATCGACAGCCACTGGTTCTTAACCGGTGGTCCGCGAGTGCCTAGGGAGTGGTCCGCGGGAGAAAAGTTTCCACCAGCACGTATAAAAAAAAGTGGCCAATGAATGGGGATTTCTAAAACGATGTGCGTTAAACGAGAATCGTCTGAATGTATTCGGGCGATGACTATCAGGTTTTGAATTGAAATATCTTTAAAATGAGTGTTATTGAGGAAGGGTTACAACTGGTAAGGTGTATTGGGGGGGGGGAGGTGGGGGGGGGGGTTGAGGAGAGGGGGAGAGGGGTCGTACCTGATTCAATTTCAGGCTGAGTGGTCCGCAGACTTCTACGGGTTCAGAACCACCTACACAGTCGCCGCGAAGCTTGGCTCAAGTTTTTCTACTACCACCACGCGGCACTCACGCAGCCAGCAAGCATGTTTCGACTGCGCTGTGTTGGTGTATGTTATTGTTGCTGGACACACTTAATACAGTCATCACAATTAACACCGGTTATCAGACAGATTCTACACACACCCAAAGTACACGGGGCTACATGACCGCGTTGTCGCAGCCCCTAAACTTAAGAACCAACCAACCAACTGGATTTACTGTATGTTATTATATTTGTGTAATCGTTATATCTTTAATCATGTGTTTTACAAGAGGAGATGTGCAGTTCACAGATCAAAGAATCGCTAACTGCTGAAAGGCAACAAGTCCACAAATCCTAATTTTACAGGAAGGACAAAAAACTGTTTTGACACTTTATTTTCAAACTCAGGTTTTCCAATTTTTTTTTCTAGTTATTCAACGGTTTGTATGGGTCTAAAAGAGATAGACAAAAAAATTTATGCATTTGTTTATAAGGGTGTAAATGATTTTAAAAAACATGGACATGATCCCTTTTAGCGGTAAATGAGGTTTAAAAGTAGAAAAGACTTGCTAAAAAATTGTAAAAATGCTTTATTTGTGCAACACTATTTTCATAATGCTATTTTGTTCGTTTAGTATCATAATAACTGATGCACATACTACTTAAGAGATTCATTTATTCAGTTGGTTGATCATCTTGAATGGACACAGTAGTTAGAGGCCATGACGTTATTTCATTCCAAAATGGGAGCTTTTCATCCGGAATATAAACCAGAGTTTTCTTTATATCCACAATTTTTGAGTGGTTGATGGGTACTACAGCTGAATAGGCTTTATTAGTTGGTAGTTCTAAGTCCCCCGTAGTGTTTCGTAAGCGAAAACTGTCACTTGTCAATCCAACAATATACATACTGCATTCAATCTCCCCTGGTTCATTAGAAGAAACTGACATTTCACGGTATTTTGAGATTGAAAACGTTATTTTGTTAGGTTTTACTACATTTTCCCCATAAGAATCATTGCCTAAGCATGTTATCTTGTAAAACTCTTCAAATGACATTTTCTTCACAGGAAACATTCCAAGAATTTTCGAGGAAGTGTTAATCAGATCAATTACATCACCAGTTTCATAATGTCTCTCTACCTTTCTTAGTTTATAACAGTAAACAATTCTTTAGAACTATTATTTACGGCAGAAGAGGAACAAGTCCCGGATGTGTTACCTATCTGCAGTAAACGCAAAATTCAAACTGTTGCCATACGGTACCTACACAAATGATGCCAGATATGTCGTTTTAGCAGTAAACGGTGTGTCTACTCATTTAGAGCTGGTTTCTGCTGAAAAGTAACTTTGTGAATTTTGTGGACTTGTTGCCTTTCTGCAGTTAGCGATTCAAATATTAGAAGCAATATTTCAGTGTTGCTGTTATATCAACCTATACGATCGCTTTTCAGTCGGTCAACACGAGTGTACACGGTACCCAATTAGATTGGGTGGGGAGTGACAATTTATCTCCTAGTTCTTGAAATAAAAATACATGAATCGTTTATACACTAAATAAAACACTTCTCACATAAAGGGTGGGCGGGATGGTTTTTTTTAAGGCGTTTACCCTCCAGGTTGGTGGAACCCACGGACTCAGCGAGGGAACTCACCACTACCGCCTCTACGGGCAGTGTCCTAGAGCTGGGAACATCGAATCGGAAGGGATACAACTGGTGAGGTGGGATTGGCACCTCGCCCAGGCGGCCTCACCTGCAAAGCGAACAGGGGCCTCATGAGGGAAGGTAAGGGATGGTTAGGATGGATAGGCAAGGAAGAGGGAAGGAGGCGGCTGTGGCCTTGAAGAAGGTACCATCCCAGCATTTGCCCGAAGACGAAGTGGGAAACCACGGAAAACCACTTCGAGGATTGCTGAGGGGGAATCGAACCCCCTCTACTCATTTGGGCCACACGAGGCTGAGTAGACCCCGTCCAGTCCTCGTACCACTTTTCAAATTTCGTGGCAGAGCCGGGAATCGAACCTAGGACCTCCGGGGTGGCAGCTAACCATGCTGACCGCTACGCTACGGAGGCGACCAGAAATGTTTTATTAAGTGTATAAATAATTATTGTATTATGAATTACACGGGGAAATTAATTGTTCCTCCTCGCCCGATCTAATTGGGTGTATTCGTGTGGACCGACTGGGAAGTCAGTCTATTAATGTAGACTGTTCAAATAAGACGACACCCGAGTTTTTTCAAAGGTCCCTAAGAGGTAAGATTTGAGCTATGGATTTGAGGCTAGTATTATGAAGCTTTTCAAACAAACAACGGAACTGGGTCTTTAACTTGTTATAAATCAATAATGTTATTGGTTTACGTCTCTTTTGACTACTGCGGCTTTTAGAGATGTCGGGATGCCAGAATTTCGCCCCGAAGAGGATCTCGAACGCGCCAATAAATCTAGACACGGCTCCATTGCATTTACGCACACTCAAATGCCAGCTGAATGCGCCAGGATCAGATCCTGCAACCTTGAGCACAGCAGGCGAGAACGTTACCGCTGAGTCACGCAGCCAATCGTTAGTTAGTTAGTTATTGTTGTTTTAAGGGGCGGAACTACGAGGACATCTGCCCCTCTTAACACAGATTAAAGAATACAAATTTTGAAGTGGACATCTAAATGTAAAAACACCAAAAATTAATTAAACAAAAACAAAAAATTAAATAAAAATAAAAATTATAAAAATAAACAAAATTTACGGAAAAACAAAACATTATCATTCGAAAACGAACAAGTCGTTGAGTCAATGTTCACTGGAAATTTAGATTGCTGGCCCTAACCCACTCTCACTTATAAAGCGGATAACGCGATCAGCAGCCACCGCGTCATCGGCTAATATAAGTTTGAGTGTCATCTGCAAACCAAGGTTTCTTCGTAAGTCTGCAAGATCCACACACTCGGTGAAAATGTGGCCACGGTGAAAACGGCTCCACAGGTACAAAGTGGGGGGGTCTTCCCTTCTCATTAGGTAGAAGTGGGTGGATCTTGTATGACCTATCCTTAGCCTACACAAAATGACGGACTCTCTCCGGGCCCGGAAGGAGCTCCGCCACACGCAAGTAGTTCCCTTGATCGCCCTCAGTTTACTGGGCAGTGGATCAGCTAGCCACTGACTCCCCCAAAAAGCCAGAACTTGTAGGCGTAACTGAGAGCGAATATCTCTAGCGGGTACCTCCATTGGTCGAGGTGGTAGTGATATCGCCTCTTTTGCAGCTTGATCAGCTAACTCATTTCCCGCAATTCCCATGTGGATTGGAAGCCACAGAAAGGTGATTCGAGTGTCAGCGTGGCACAGCCCGGCTAGTAGGTCGTGGATTCGCTGCACTAGGGGGTGTTGCGGGAAACATGTAGCAATTGACTGCAACGAACTCAAAGAGTCGGTACACACAAGAAAGTGGATTCGTGCATCCTGCAGTGCAAACTGCAGAGCTTCATAGATGGCAACGAGCTCCGCAGTAAACACACTACAGGCCTCAGGCAAAGAGATCTTGGTACTTGCACCATCAATAACGTAAGCACAACCCACCTTCTCGTCTACCTTCGAACCATCCGTGTAGAGAATGCCAGCGTCCGGAAATTGGTGAACTATGCTGTGGAACTGCCTCCGGTAAACAGAGGCATCCGTGTTCACCTTAGGACCTCGGTGAAGATCTAACCGAATTTCCGGACGCACCCTGCTAGATGTCCGGATCATACAGGGACCTACAGCCACTCCTATTTCAGTACACGAGCTATCAAGTCTAATAACAACCGAGTGGCACAAGGCCGGTTGGCGTACCCCTGGTGGTTTTGGGTACCGAAGAGAGCTTGATAGGTCGGGTGTTGCGGCATTTGACGCACATTGGCAGCATATGCTAAAAGCATGTTGGCGTCTATAAGGTGGAACACCCGATTCGGCGAGTAGGCTGGGTATCGGGCTGGTCCGGAAGGCACCGGTAGCCAGCCTAACGCCACAATGGTGGATACTGTCCAGCATTTTCAAGGTTGCCGGCCTTGCTGAACCGTATGCCGCAGAACCAACCATAGTCTAGCCGGGACAGGACGAGGGCTTGGTAGAACCGTAGCAGCACCGCACTGTCAGCCCCCCCCCCACGTAGTGCCACTAAGAAACTTGAGCATGTTCAGTTTCCTGAGACACGTCATTTTTAATTGCCGTATATGGGGCTGCCACGTTAATTTGCACGCAGCTAATCGGTTATGAATCAGAAGCATATCTCGGTAGGTTATCTATACATGTCTTCGGTGGCGTAGTCGGTAGCATGCTGAACTGCTATGCCCAAATTCTCAGGTTCAAACCCAGCCGAGGTCGTCGGATTTTTAAGAGCGTTAAAATCCTTCAGTATGCCATCCTTTAGAGGGGAAGTGAAGCCGGCGGGCCCATGCCATAGATTTATGGCATTCATTCATTCATTCGTTTATTTGCAATTGGGGGTGTGTCCCCCGGTGGCAAATTAGATATACATAACAAATAAATAATTGTACATAACAATTCACTAACAATTAAACTGTAGTATTTACATAAATAGTCAGTCTTTTCTTAAACACACCTATATGTTTGGGAAAAGGCTTTAAGACTGCGGCAGGTAGAGAGCTCCAATTATCAATGGCACGGTTTACGAAAGAATATTTACCATAATTTGTTCGCTGTGGTCGGCCCATAACTTTGAAAGGATGATCGCTCCTACCCATGTAAGTAGGCTTTTCCATACGTTTGCTAAGCTCACCCCATGCTGGTAGATTTGTATACGTGTTGTACATAGCGCAGAGTCTAGATTTCATCCTCCTAGCCTCAAGTGATTCCCACCCAAGTTTCTTTAACATACGGCTCACACTGCTCCTGGGATTAAAGTCACTGAACACAAATCTAGCGGCCTTTCTTTGTACCATTTCCAACTCATTTATGAGCCCTACTTGATATGGATCCCAAACCACCGAGGCGTATTCCAGAATAGGTCTTACAAGTGACAAATATCCTAATCCTTTAGCAGAGGTACTACTTCCTTTTAATACCCTCATCACAAAGTGCAGGGATTTGTAAGCTTTAGAAACTACACATCCTATATGACTACTCCATTTCATATCATTTCTTACGTGAACGCCCAAATATTTGCAAGAATCTTCTTCTACAAGTATTTCCGAGCCATTGTTATATTGAAAATCTTGCCTTCGCAATTTCCCTATTTTAATAGACTACACTTTCTTGTGTTTATTTTCATTTTATTTTCAATCGCCCACTTATAGACCAGGTTCAGGTCATCTTGAAGTACTGCATTGTCTTGTGAGTCATGTATCTTTCGATATATTACACAATCATCCGCAAACAATCGACAGTCACTGCGAATCCCATTTGGTAAGTCATTTATAAAAGCCAAAAATAACAAAGTTCCGATTACGCTGCCCTGAGGGATACCCGACGTTACGGTAATTTCATCCGAGAATCGGCCTTCAACTTTCACTTTCTGGGAACGACCCGTCAAAATTTCTTGGATCCATAAAATTACTCTTCTATCAATCTTCGTCGAAGCTAATTTATGGAGTAGCATGTCATGCGGCACGACATCAAATGCCTTCGCAAAATCTATAACTACGGCTTCGACTGAAACTCCATCGTCTAACGATTCGCTAATATCTTGAAAAAGTGATAGCATCTGACTCTCGCATGAGTAACCTTTCCGAAATCCATGTTGCCTATCATTAAACCATGTTAATGTTTCCCACTGTTCCCTCAAGTAGCCGCAAATGAGATGCTCCATCTGTTTACAAACGATGGACGTAAGACTAACCGGCCTGTAGTTGCCCAATTCAAGTCTGCTCCCTCCCTTAAATATTGGGACTACCGTAGCTCTTTTCCAGTCATCCGGGATTTGCGCATTGTTTATGGCCACATTAAACATCACCTCTAAGTATCGTGCTACGGCCCTACCTCCTAGTTTAAGTACTTCACTAACAATATTATCAGGACCCTTCGATATATTGTAACGCAATTTTTGTATTAGCTTTACAATTGCTGACTGGTTTATTTGGAGTAGTGTGTAGTCAAAATGTGTAGGCTATTTGGTTAGAAACGATAAATCAAGTTCCAACGTTTGCCGCTGAGTGTCAGTGACAGTGTCGTCTGGTAGCCAACGTTGGAACTACTTGAAATTGAAATTGGGGAGCCTACGGGCGTTCAATTGAAATGCACTGCTATGGGCATTGGCTGGAATTCAAATATAAATAATATCAATGCATTTTGAAAATTAAGACATAAATAAACGCAAATGATGTCATCTCAAACACGGGTCGATAGTTTAATTTTCAGATGTTGAAAATGACTTTCAAATCGTCAGAGAGCTGATTTAATGATTACAAATATAGACTATTTTGTACAATAATCATCATAATATTATTTCAGTAGTAAAGATCCCTCCTGCGGCGCTCATAAGCGACCGATCGTAAAAAAAAGAGCATTCAAATGAAAGAGAATATACATTACCAGTGACGCATTGCACTCTAATTTCATGAATATCAATAATTTCTTTAAAAATGACTTTAAAAAACTGTACGAAGTGTGCGATTTGCAGATACTGTTGCTACAGGAAGATACCCTCCATAATCGCTGTTCACTTCACATTTTGGCCGCCTGTTTCATGTCTTTTTTTTTTTTTTTTTACATTCTGAGGTCTTCCCTTAACCATTTTGCATGGATTTCAGAAACAATAATTTAAAGGAATGACTACTCAAATCGTATAATTTCATAAATATCGAATAAACGGCGAGTGTTACGTCTAAGCTGTCAATCACTGGACTCAGCACACAAATGACATTAGCAGTGACGAATTGCATTCTAATTTCATAAAATAATATCAATTTTTGTAAGAATTGTGCGATTTGCAAATACTGTTGCTGTAGGAAAAATACACGACATCATTGTTGTTGAATTCGCATTTTGGCCGTAGGGACGCCTGAAACGTAAATAGTGTTCTATAATCTCTTTGTTCAGCGGCTTCGGTGGCGTAGTTGGTAGCATGCTGAGCTTCTATGCCCAAGATAGCGGGTTCAAACCCGGCCGAAGCCGTCGGATTTTTTAAGAGCGTTAAAATCCCTCAGTATGCCTTCCTTCGGAGGGGAAGTAAAGCCGGCGGTCCCATGTCATAGATTTATGGCATGTTAAAGATCTTTCCACTAATTACACCTGTGTGAAACTAAATTGGATAGGTTAAGAATGTAAACAACGCTCTTAGGTTGCTACGTTCGTTGCCAAGAGCCGACTGCGGTGGCGTCTAGTAGCTAGTTCTGAACTAGGCCTAGTAGTCGTTGACGGTGGCGTTTGGCGGCAAACGTAGGAACTATTTGAAAATTCAAAAAAAGTTGCAGTCCCTACTTGAATTAAAAAAAACAGATACACACACTAATACAGTCATCACAATTAACACCGGTTATCAGACAAATTCTACACACACCCAAAGTACACGGGGCTACATGACCGCGTTGTCGCAGCCCCTAAACTAAGGAACCAACCAACCAACCAATCTCTTTGTTCAAATAATATCATAACTGTCTTTCTCCTTAAGTCTCTTATTATAAACCTATTGGGGAAAGTGTGGCTTATGAACATGCGAGATTTCTCGCACGGGTCCTCGAGTATATATTATTTCATTTGTATAGATTCCTCCTGCGGCGCTCACAAACGACCGATCGTAACAAATGAGCGTTCAAATTAAAGAAAATAGATAATAGCAGTGCCGAATTGCACTCTAATTTCATAAATATCAATAATTTCTTTAAAAAAATACTTTAAAAAATGTACGAAGATACTGCAGATACTGTTGCTGTAGGAAAACGTGCTCCGTAATTGCTGTGCACTTCACATTTTGGCCACTGTGACGCCTGTTTCATGTCATTTTAACATTCTGAGATCTTTCCTTTATCATTTTGCATGCATTACAGAAACAGTAAATCAAAGGAATGAGTACTCAAACCGTATAATTTCATAAATATCGAATAACCGGTGAGTGTTATCATGATCCAATTTTCAGTGATTGCCTTTTTAAGTTAGGGAACGTAGAACGTAGAATTCTTACTGAAATGTAATTAGTGTTCTATAATCATTTGGTTGAAATAAAAACATAACCTTTCTCCTTAATTCTCTCATTATAAAACTACTAGCAGTAGTGCCCGGCTTCGCCCGGTGGATTTATTTGTTTTATGGATGATAATGAATACTACTACAGAACTGGAGCCCTCAAGGATAAGGATCGGAAAGCATCAACGCTTATTGCAGCTGATAACCTCAGTATACTGCACCAACACCATCGCCCTTATTGTCATGATGATAACTGTTTTAAGGGGCCTAAGAAATCTTTTTGCACTAATTAATCCCCGTGACTGCAATTTATAAGCAGCTCGCAAAACTGCACCATAACACTGGTAGGGGCGACGTGATGCAGCCCGCATTGCCAGGCAACAATAGACTTAGGTATTATTGAAGCTGTTCGGAAGCGCTTGTTCTTCCAACTTACTGAACAAAAATCAATCTTTAAGGTTACCTGAGAGGTGTAGCCTAATGCTACATAGCCTAAACTATTTCTCTTGAAACTGGCTATCATATACAAAAATATTTTTTCGAATCCGACTGGTAGTTCCAGAGATTAGAGCGTTTAAACACAGAAACAAACTCTTCAGCTTTATTATATTACGTAGTGTAGATTGGGGAAGGTGTGGTTTATTAACATGCGAGATTTCTCGCACGGGTCCGCTAGTATAAACTTATTCTCGAATCATTTTGAAGAAAGCCAATTTAAGTCGTCAGGATAATGCTCACAAACTTAGATGTGGTACACTACACTGTTTCTTAATTCTCTTATGAAATATCTGGTCTCCCACATGGCAGCTGTGAAGATATGGTACACAATATTGTTATTACTGAAATTATTGGTAAAATTGACATGGTATTACATAGCCAAATTCAGGAATGAAAGGTTTCAAAACCACAGGAAAACCACGAAGTACTTACAATTGAGCTATTTAAAATCTTTTTATACCTTTTGTTTCAAAAATCACACCGGTATTTTTACTAATTAATTATAATGTTACTGAAGTTTACGGAAGAACTAGCTATTTGTATGGTTAAGAATTTGATATAGCATAGCTATTTACAATTATACCCATACTAGCAACCCGCCCCGGCTTCGCCCGGCATCTTCAACGGTTTACCCAGCGTAAGCTTGAAAGGCGCACCGACGGCAGGTCCCAGACGCAATTCAGAAAAGCCGAGGTGAACAGCGAAAGTCCAAACACATATACTCTTCTCAGAAGTCTTAACTCGACATGACTCGAAAGTTGATGCTGGCCGAAGCTGGGGTAATAAACTCGCTCGCTACCTCGTAAACTCACTCTGAAGCTAGTAATTTAAATTTCCACTGATGGAGATTGTTGGAAAAAATGAAAACGTAAAATCACTTATAGTGGGCCATGTATTAAAGATAGAGATATGCTGTCGCGGACCTTATTGTCAAAGTTTTCATGCTGAACAATTCTTACACTCATAGTATAAATATATTTTTAACGGTTTACCCAGCATAAGCTTAAAAGGTGCACGGACGGCAGGTTTTTCTTCGATTCGATTCACTGAAATCGTTACTGCTCGGCTTCCGTTGGTCACAAATGAATGTTTTTCTGCAGAAACATTCCTCCAGAAATCCTTTACAGAATGGTGAAAACCGCATCAAAATCCATCCAGTGGTTCTCGAGATTACCCGTTACATCCAAGAATCGGGGACTGTGTTTTATACTACAGTATGTCGAGATGCCCGCGACTATCATTGGAACAAATACATGAATTTATAACTAATATGGAGTATAGCCTATTAGCTTTGCTTTCTTTTCTTGGCGGGAGAGAAGTTATATGTTAATTAATCTAGTTTTTACTAAAAATAACGCGTTTTAATAAGGACTTAGAACATTCTATGGGTACATTAACGCTATTTGTGGGATCTTTATTAACTTCATGAGCATGAGATCGCCGTCAGCCGAGTTGCTTCATATAACATTAATATACTGTACTGTATGTCCAGCAATTCCCCGAAGTATTGTTATCTCCCAGTTACGAATGAATGACATTTGTCGCAAGTGTAGTGTAAGCAACTAAACCTTTTTCCGGCTGCATGAAGCATTTGTAAGGTAAGAAGGACTTGGTAGGTCACAAAAATCTCCGAAAATGATATTTTAGGCGTTCAGGGCTAACTGCAATACAAAGCACAGGGTCTTGTCGAAAAACTTAATAAGCATAAAAAAGAGTAACCTATTTGTATAACTCATGATAAATCAACATGATACATCGTGAGAGGTCATGCCCACTTTTGCCGAGACTTCTGTAAATGTTTTCTCTTGTTGAGAGATACGCAGTCTTCATGTTGGTAGCACAGATAGATTCGAGTTTATTTTGTTCCTTTCAAGGGAACAGGAATGTTCTAGATTTATAATTTCAGTCAAAAATTAACTTCATTTTTTAAAGAACTTTTATTATGGTGTCTTTTGTGCATATTGCATTACTCGAAAATTTCTGGACCAAAATACATGAAACTTTTCTTGTGTAATATTATCTCGTAGACGCTCCGGGACTTGAAGTAAGGCACTATCGCGGCAATTTCCTGTAGGGAGTGTGGAAATAAAAACCACACTCAGGATAACCGCTGTCAGCACTCGGATTCGAACCTACGATGTCCGTACTTACTGCAGCTGCCCTCGCGGCCATGCTGCACATTTGAGGAGCGCGGCGTAGCCGCGGGACGAAATACTTGTAGACTTTGGCTTCGAGTAATTATACCCCCCCCCCCCCCCCCCCAATTGGTCGATCCTGGCTACGCTACTGTATGTGAATAACAAATGTTCAATAATCTACCACGTTCTACAGTTGTATTATCCAGAGTTGGAATCTGACATTTCAGTGCCACTGGGCAAAAACAATTGACGACTAAATCGCACGCAAGGCTTGTTGCCATGGAAACCATACAGCGCTGCCAATTTGTATGACGCTATTTGGCCACGTGCTTGTCGCTTGACCAGTCGCTTGTTTGGTTGCCTCCAGAGTGCACACTGACCTTGCTGCGTTATAATTGTTTTGAATTAATTAGTTAATTACTTTTTCGTGTAGGATTTATACTTAATACTTGTATTTATAATTCATTAGTGTCCGTTATTTATTTATATAGTGTTAGTGTAAGTTTAAGCTTAGGTTCGTGTGAATTAGATTAAGGTTAGCTTTATTTTTGTTTGCGAGTAACGAAGCGAGGGGTTGGACAACTTTTTCCATGGTACAGGTCTTGGCAGCATAGGTTGCGATTAGGATGAGGGTGTTGACAGCTGAAAACTGGGCGAAGGTGGTGTCGCATGTGGAAAGAGTATTACGGTAAGCGAAGCGCGGGAACGTGAAGGTGTTATTGACACAGCTGTGGACAACCTCATAATTTCCCTCGACGATTCCTCATCCACCAGTGCGGGATCCAGTGACGGAGAGGACGCGGATGATGATGATGCTATGGATGGGATAGAGCCTCTTCCCAGTGATTAGCTTCTGTCTTCTAAAGAGTGAGCCTATACGGTACTATGAACGTATATTTTGTAATGCATTTATGTGTTTCTTGTGCCTTGGAACTTATTCTACGGGAGATATAAATTGTTAAATAACACGGAAACAATCACGTGTTGTCGTTTCGCTTTGAACATTTTTGCTTTATGATAGTAGGCTATTCGTAATATTGCTATTGCTATTCATTACAATATTTTAGGCCTCGCCTCAATTTGACGGGCTATTATTATATTTTACAGTATGCACCGAACAGTTTTAAGCATTGCTTTGTTTAAGATTTTTGAAAACCATCTGAGTAAAAATGTAATAAATGTAATAACGGTGCTAATGATATTATGAGCATGATGAAAAGAACGGGAGGATGGTAGTACGCACGTGGTGGCTAGTAACATACGTGGCAACGCTGCCTTTAGTTCAACGGTTCTCCGCCGAACTGTCAGATTCCAACTCTGGAAAATACACCTATAGTTTGGTTCCGGTTCTGGTAATCTCTACAATTACCGTAATAACTTGATTATTGACATTGACTAGCCAATATAGTAATAGCAACTCGGAAAGAAAACTTACTGAAAGAAGGAACAAGAAATGATTGACTGAAGTGGTCCAATGAGGCCGTAAAAGCAGAAGAGGAAGAAGAAGAACAGCACGAGGGACGGGGGATCCGTTTGAAGGCTCATTGGCAGTCGGCAATGATCGTAACCAATCGGCAAGCAAGGCTCCAACACAACTGGCCTAGCCAAGCATTGTGCGCATGCGTAAAGTACGGTAGCGAACTCTGACCCCCGTCAAAATGTTCATCTACAAGGGCCAAGCACCAACCAAGCACTCGGAATGAAGTGGAAGCCATGCTCTGAACCAGCTTGTCCTGCAAGATGGTCTTGTTGCGCGTGCGTCATTTGAGTTGGGTTCAGTGGATGGCGCTCAATTTGACGGCGGAGTGCATTCACTAATAAGCGACTTACTTGAGACTGGACAATTTGAACGGCTTGGAGGCAAAATACCGTTTATAACACCATAATGTAAAATGTTCCGTAATATATATATATTATGTCCAGATAGGCTGTGCCTACCCTGAGGAGCCGCTACTGCTTGTTACTAAATCAGACGTATAATGGCGGACTAAGCTGGAATTTCATCTATTATTAAGTAGTGATCAAAACGGGACGGTGGGTGGGTTATAGACAGCGGAGGAGTAAACATCTATTACTATATCAACTCCAGATTTTTCCCTGACCATTTCCACAGATACTGTAGTCTATTTTGGCTAATTTCAGTATTTTAATCATTTTTTCCCAAGGAGTCGATAGTGTCAAGTTCTACCATTCTTTTAACATATTACATATATTGTTTTAGATCATTGGTATAGTTTCTAATTCTGTACCTGTAACCTACCTATCATGCAGAGGGTGTAAAATGTACCATCCTTAGCTGGCCACTTAACAACGGGTGGGTCCTTCACTTGAGTTGGAGTCAGTTCATTGCCCAGCTCAACCTTCAAACCATCCCCATAAACAACCTTGAAAGTAAACATGAATGGAATTACAATGGTTTTTATTTTGTATTTTTACTAAAAATGACACAATTAGCATTTCAGAACACTCATTCCATACCTCAGCAACAGCTCCTGGAGCTTTATCAATTACATCGGGCACAACTTTATGCTTATCCATGGTTGACTGTACTGAACAGAGGAAACGAGAGGAGGTACAGGTATTCAAATATATTGCTGAAACAAAAGAAGACAGCATTATGTATTATTATTATTGTGAACTTTCATACGTGATCAATGATCATCACTTAACAGACGATATTGACCATAATCTTTAGTGGATGTAACAGGCACTCGTACCCCTTAACCTCAACCAGTAGGCCAGGACGCGAGATTGCAATTTCTAGTTGACTTTTAGCATTGGAGAGCGATACGGCTTCCTGATTGGCTATTCTGACGGAACACGACTGCAGTAAAGGATGTGATTAGTCAGCGTAGATATAACGTGGAATCTATCAGCGAAGTCATTCCATTAAGTTAGTTTATATGCTAGTCAAATGTATGCATTCATAATGAAAAGAAACCTCATACTTCAATAAATGCAATAGCAAACACTTAGAAAGTGATGACTAGGGACATCCATGTTAATGACAAATTCCGTATTTTTGTTGTATTGTTCAATTCTGAAAATTTTATTTCAATACAGTCTATTTGTAAGATATTCATGTACTTAGGTATACAATGATACATTTTTCATAGAACTGTGTTGTTAGAATAATAAACTCTATGCAGTCATAGGACCATAAAGTGTCCCCTATGTGTATAATCATCCAAATGGTAGGCTACAAGGGGGTGTTAATCGATGAAAAACATTGTGGTAATGATTCTACTTGATTTAAAGATGATATGGAGACACTTATGACTAGGGACGAGAATTATAGGCACTAAAACAGTTAAAATAGGCAGGCATATAGGCTCTTAAACAGCCAAAATAGGCATGTAAATAGGCACTAACGTGTGAAATAGGCAACAAATAGGCATGACAATAAATAAATAAATAAATAAATAAATAAAATATTTAATTACTATAAAAAGAATTAACAATAAGCAACTTATAATTTAATAACATAATTATCTTATATATAAAAGTGAAAGTCTGTATGTAGGTATGTATGTATGTGGGTGAGTGGGTGGGTGGATTTGTTCCGTATACAAATCTACACCGATCCACCAATCTCAACCAAATTTTGCATACACATAGCTTAGGACCCAGAAGGAACGGCTGGCTACATGAATTTTCGATAGTCTTTCTCATTCTTCTGATTTCGGCCTTTTTTCACTCAAGCAAAGGCTAATAAAAGCAGAAAATAAACTGATGAAGTAATAGCAAGGCCGGCCATCTCCATAGCAACAGTAGCTCGAGACGGGACCACCAAGTTTCCATCTATCTTGGTAAGAGGCCATGCTACACCCACTGCCAGCTAGATCGCATCCCTCCAAGCTGCTTTCAACTGTCTGTCCATTCAACACAAGATAGATTACAGCACCAACGCACTGATCACCGCTGCATTTTCACTCCCAGCTGGACCGCATCCCTCCTGCCTGCTTTAAACTGCCTGTCCATTCAACACAAGATAGGTTACAGCACCGACGCACTGTGATCGCCGCGGCATTTTCACTGCCAGCTGGATCGCATCCCTCCTGACTGCATGGCAACAGTAGCCCAAGACGGGACCACCAAGTTTCCATCTATCTCGGTAAGAGGCCATGCTACACCCACTGCCAGTTAGATCGCAACCATCCAAGGGGCTTTAAACTGCCTGTCCATTCAACACAAGATAGGTTACAGCACCAACCCACTGTGATTGCCACGGCATTTTAACTGCCAGCTGGATCGCATCCCTCCTGGCTGCTTTTAACTGCCTGCCCATTCAACACTCAGACGCGTACAGGATATACTGTATATTAATTCACAGGTAGGTTGCAGCGCCAACCTAACGCGGCTTTTGAAGGGGACGATACCTGAAACGAAGGGTTTTTAACTTTGGAGGCTTAATATCGAGATTGAAAAAACGCGAAAACATGGCATTAAGTTAGTTCTTTTGTTATTCAATCAGCATCAAGTTTATGATATTAATTCACACACATACTAACGGGTAAATTTTCAATATAAAGAAAAGCGAAATACAAAACGAAGGGTTGTTAAGTTTGGAGGCTTAATATCGAGATCCCAGGCGCTATTTCTGGTGACTTCCGAGAATTCCCATTCTTTTTCGTGGGGTAAACACGGAGAAATGAGAATATAATTCTGTCGAGCACACCAGCTGCACTTTAAAAAATACAGTCAAAAGGCATCAAATAGGCAATTATACTCCGAATAGGCACACACCCTTGAAATAGGCATTTATAGGCACAGTAAAACCAACGAAATCTAGCCTAAAAGAACCTAAAACGGATTTATATCTCGAAAGCCTACGTTTCTAAACACAGGAATAAAATAGGCAAATAGGCAAATTCCCGTCTCTACTTATGACCTAGGAACAACGATCATGCAACTATTTCAAGACGCATTACAATGTATACGGGTACCAAGAAATTACGAAGTTAAAACAGCGGGAGTTCTACATTTTTTTTTTTTTTTTTTTTCAAACCTGGAATGACATCGCTAATAGGTTCCACCCTATAACTACGCTGACTAATCACATCCTTTGCTGCGGACGTGCTTCGTCAGAATAGCCAATCAGGAAGCTGTGTCCTTCTCCAATGCTAAAAGTTAACTGGAAATTGCAATCTCGCGGCCAGGACCAGGGGGAGCCACTCCGGGCTCCGGGCTTCGGCTTGCCATTCCGTAGAATGCTCTGTGACGTCACCGGGTGTTCACTTTCGCGGCCGACCATGTACGAGTATAACAGTGGTATAACATACAGCTCACCCTCACAGCTGCTATGGCAACAAAAAGGGATGTTTTTAAAGAGAAATATGAATGTGCTGTTCCTCGCATGTCCTGCTGTCAACTAATACGCTATAAAAGGCTTATCAGTACAGTCTGTACCATTAAACTTGCTACCCTACTGCCAGGAGACTAATAAAATAACCCGGTCAATGCATGTGAGATTTTCAAAGTGAAATGCCATTTTCTGTGGTTCGGATTCCACGTAAAAAGGAGGTCCCGTGGCTCATAATCACAAGATTCACGGCCATGTAAAAACTACAATCTTCTTACTAATAAAATAGAACTCCAAAATGAAATGTTGAAAATTAATCAATGAGGTTAGCAACATTGAACCAAGAGCTAAACGGTTATCGAAGTCCCAAGTCAGACTACTGTGTGACCACCACGTAGTGTAGTGGTTAGCATTCGTTGCTGTCCGGGTACACTCAGCCTTGTGAGGCAATACTGAGAAGATGTGGGTTCGATTTCCAGCCTCAGCCGACCTGGAAGTGGTTTTCCGTGGGTTTCCACGTCTACTCCACGCAAATGCCGGGATCGCACCTAACTTAAGACCACGGCCACTTCCTACCCGAATCCTACCTCAATTAAAAATACACGCACTTGTACAGACATCACAGATACATAGGTTATCAGAAAACAATATACTAACACCTACGTACACAGGGCTACATGACCACGATATCGCAAAGCTCCTAAAGGAAACAGCAACGACAACAACATATGATACGCTGCACCCCACTAAGCGACTACCTGTTAAATTCAGTAAGTGTCTGTATTTCTGTTTAATGATTTCCTGTTTGTGAAATATTGAATTAATGAGTCTTACGACTTTTAAAGCATGGAGTAGTTTCATTTTGTGAATTATCTGTGGTCATTATTCTTAGATAATGGAAAGCTGCAGTATATATCACACAATGTACCCAGGGAAGCACATATTCTAGTGAAAGTAAAAGAGAAATATCTACTATATATTTGTCAAATACCACTCACTCACTCATTCATTCATGACGAAATCTCAGAAACCACCGAACGGATTGGAATGCAATTTGGTATGCAGCTTACTCAAGGGCCGCAAACCCCCACTAAGAAAGAATTTTTGGATATTCAGGTTCTAAAGGGGTGTTAAGGGGGTAGACCTGCATTTCATTGAATAGCAATATCTTCCGATTGGTTTCATTGGGGGATGTGATACTCGGCATATAAACTCATCATTAAAAATAAGAAGACATGTGTCTGAGGGTTTCTCGATGTGGTGTATATGATGAGGTGAAAGGGGTGAAAAGTGGGGGTTGAAGGATTCCTAACGGAGCGTGTATCTCTTAAACGACATAGCAGAAGGTTTAACATCCACATTAAAAAAGAAAACTCCTAAAATTCCTATAAACACGGGAGATATCAGGGAAACGATGAAGGTCAGCACAAAATAAGAACCAAATTTTGAAAAAATTGATAAAAATAATTACCATTTGAATTTTGAAAATTTGTAACTTTGCTTCTAATAGCAAGGTGTGCGTGTTTCCTTGGAAATGTATATAATTGTTGTACAAGATTTGTGGCAGGCACATAAAATCGTTATTGTTGTGGCTCCTTAAGCTGTATGTGCCCCCTTAAACGACATAGGCGAGAAATTTGAAACTCAGCGGAAAAAAACAGCTTAAAAAATAAATAAATCGGTGTTCGACCGTTTTTTTTCTTCATAAATTCAATTTAAGGGGCCAAAGGGGTGGGGTGAAATTCTGGGGGGAAAAAGGAGAGAACGTGTCCTAACTGACTAACTCACTCACTCATCAAACTCAGGGGAAAAAGACAGCTTAAAAATAAGTTAATAGGTGTTCAAGCGTTTTTTCATAAATCCAATTTAAGGGGCCCATGGGGAGGGGTGAAATTCTGGTAATAATAATTGAAATAAAATGTCCTGACTGACTCACTCACTCATCACGCCTAGCGAAAACATGAAATTTTGGGAATATGTTCGCTGTATGTCGAAAAGGTCAACTAAGGTAGGATTTTTGTTTATTCGGGTTTTAAAGAGGTGTTAAGGGGTTAACGTGCATTTCATTGAACAACGATAACTCATGAGTTGTTTCTTTGGAGATATGATATTCGGTATATAAACTAATCATTAAAAATAATCAGACATACGTCTAAGGGTTTATCGATGTGGTGTATATTATGAGTTGAAAGGGGTGAAAATGGGGAGTTGGGGGATTCTTAACGGAGCGTGTATCTCTTAAACGACATAGGCGAGAAGTTTGAAATTCAGCGGGAAAAAGCAGCTTAAAATATAAGTAAATAGGTGTTCGACCGTTTCTTCATAAATCCAATTTAAGGGGCCCTTGGAGAGGGGTGAAATGTTGGGGGGAAAAACAGGAAAGAAAGTGTCCTAACTCGCTCACTCATCAAACTCGGAGGGGGGGGGGGGGGGGAAGAACAGCTCAAAAATAAGTAAATAGGTGTTCGACCGTTTTTTTTTATCATAAATCCAATTTAAGGGGTTCATGAGAGGGGTGACATTCTGAAAAATAAATGAATGAAAATGTCCTGACTTATTCATTCACTCATCGTCGCCCAGCCAAAATTATTGAAGTTAGAAACATGACATTTTGGGGTTATGTTCGTTGTGTGTCGAAAACGTCCACTAAGGAAGGATTTTTGGATATTCAGGTTCTAATGGGGTGTTAAGGGGGTAGACTTGCATTTAATTGAATAACAATATTTCCCGATTGGTTTGCTTGGGGATGGGATACTCGGCATATAAACTCATCATTAATAATAAGAAGACACATGTCTGAGGGTTTTTCGATGTGGTGTATATTATGAGGTGTATGTGTGAAGAGCGGGGGTTGAAGGATTCCTAACGGAGCAAGTATCTCTTAAAAGACAGAGTCAAAAAGTATGAATCTCCGGGAGAAAAATCAGCTTGAAAAGGTAGTAAATAGGTGTTCGATCGTTTTTTCATAAATCCAATTTAAGGGGCCCATGGGGAGGGGTGAAATTCTGGGGAAAGAAGTCCACTAAGGAAGGATTTTTGGATATTCACTCATCATCCCCCAGCAAACCTACTGCAGTTAGAAACTTTAAATTTTGGAGATATGTTCGTTGTATGTCGAAAAAGTCCACTAAGGATGAATTTTTGGATATTCATGTTCTGAAGGGGTGTTAAGGGGGTTAAACTTGCATTTCATTGAATAACAATATCTCACGAGTTGTTTCATTTGGGGATGTGATACTCGGCATATAAACTAATCATTAAAAATAAGCAGACATGGGTTTATCGATATGGTGTATATTATGAGGTGAAAGGGGAGAAAATTGGGGTTGAGGGATTCTTAACGGAGCATGTACTGTATCTCTTATTCAACATAGGCGATAAGTTTGAAATTCAGCGGAAAAAGCAGCTTACAAAATAAGTAAATAGGTGTTCGACCATTTCTTCATAAATCCAATTTAAGGGGCCCATGGGGAGGGGTGAAATTCTGGGGAAAAAACAGGAAAGAAAGTGTCCTAACTGATTGACTCACTCACTCATCTCTGTCCACTTTACCATCCACTTCTTTCTCTCCTCTGCGACAATCTTGTTTGCTTCTTTCTTCTTTATCTTATAATCTTCCCTTGCCAGATCAGTTCTTCTCTGGAACCACACTCTGAAAGCCTTGTTCTTCCTTCCCACAGCTTCTTTTACTCTCTCATTCCACCATGGTGTCTCTTTACACCGCTTTCTGTTGCTTGTTCTTCCACATACTGCCACTGCAGCTTCCACCATTGTGTTTTTGAATTGCTTCCATTCCTCTTCCCCTGTTTTAGGATTGTCTGTTGGCATCCTTTCCCTTATTATCTTCTGGAATTCTTCCTTGACTTCCTTTTCCTTGAGTTTCCATACTTTGATTCTCCTTTCCTAGTACTCGGTCCTCTTGCTATCCTTAACAACTCCCAGGTTCATTACAAGTATTCTGTGGTCGCTATCTAAGGCCTCTGATGGTATTACCTTTATATCTCTGACACTTCTCTTCATTTCCCAGTCGTACAGCATGTAATCTACCAAAGATTTCTTTGTTAAATCACTGCTGTACCACGTTACCTTGTGGCTTTCTTTCTTCCGGAGCCAGGAGTTGCCTACCACTAAACCGTTTCTCTTGCAAAAATCCAGCAACTTTCTCCCTTCTTCATTCCTGCTACCCCATCCTTCTGCTCCCAATACATTTTCACATCCTTGCCTTTCACTTCCTACATGTGCATTCAAATCTCCCATGACAATGATGCTCTGACCATTCAACTGCTGTTGTAGCTCTTCCTCAAAGTCTTCCTTCTCTTGAGCTGTACATCCAACTTGAGGGGCATATACCTGGGCTATCTCCAGGCTTCTTCCCTTTACAGTTACTCTGATCTTCATGATCCTGTCACTTATTCCCTTTACCTCTTCCTTCATTCCATCTCTCACAACTACTCCTACTCCGCTGCTCCTTCCTTCACTGTTCCCACTCCAGTACAACCGGTACCCTTTCCTCAGTTCTCTGCGACCTTCTCCTTTCCATCTTGTTTCTGCCAAGCCCAGTACATCCAGTTTTCTTCTCTCCATCACATCTACAATCTCCTCCACCTTTCCTGTCAGTGTCTGTATGTTTAATGTCCCAACTCGTAGTCCATTAGCATATCCGGGTCGTCGTCGTTTGCATCCGTCCTTTCCGAGGCCTGTTCCTGTTTTGAAAGCAAATATGATATCCACTACTGGCTTGCTAGGCTTATCGTAGCTTCACCAGAGCCCCGTCAGCCGTTACTTTTCAGGGTTCCCATAGAGCCTTCACAGCTACCGCAGCGGTCCCGGGGCACATTAAGTCCCCATTGTACTTCACCCCTACAGGCCATCCCCTACTTCATGCCGTTGCCCGTCTCCCACCACGTGGAGGAGGGGTTGGACTTGTGGGAGACAGAACCAAATTAAGCTGTACAATTCATCAATACATATAATGAGCTTAAGGGGGTCAAGGGGTACTCTAGAATTTATTCACGCAATTTACAGGAGCTGGTGTGGTACGGAAGGTCTATTATATCCCTATCCCTATATTGTTATATTATTATAATAATTATTATTATTATACTACGGCCTACAACGACCAGACAAAGCTTTTTTTCAGCCCCTTGGTATCAGAAATAAAACTCGGGGCTCCTAAACAGCCGTAAAGGGTCCCCGAAAACTACATTTTAAGGCTCTAAAACCAAGAGTTTCTGAGATATTCCCAGGAAACTAATTTAATTTAATAAACTAATGTAGGAATGCAAGCCAGTAACCGTGACAACAGTGTCTCAAAAAGTTACATCCAACTTTCCATCTATTTCTGCAAGAAGTAATGCCACACCATTTATTAAATTTCTGTGAAAGTTTGCAAATGGCTATAAGGTTATCACGGAACCAACAATTACTGTAAAATTCACCAATGCGCTTAAGGGGTCAAGGGGTACCCTAGATTTTTTCACAAGATTTGAACGTGCGATATGTCGTACAGAAGGTCTATTATATCTTCAAACAGCAACATTATTTTCAAAACTTCCTCAATTGAAATAGTTTTTTTTCTTTTGTTTTTGTTTTTTTGCTTCGAGGCATTTGGGCCATTGGATGCTAAACAAAACCTGAATTTTCATGCACCACAAGCCTTTATAATTTATTAAAGGGGTCTTCCTCTGGATGCGGACTTGACACAACAGTGAGGGTCAGTTTTTATGTGACGTGTATTGCGTTTCGTCTACGAGGTATTCAATTTTATTTTCACGTCAGGAAATACACGTTACGTAAATTTAGTTTCAGAGCATATTTCAACTAATCAGTTTTCTTTGTCGACAAACAGGTCCCAAGCCCCCAATAACCATTGCATCAGTAGCTCAATTGATTACGTCTGGTTATTAATACCGAAGACCGTTCGAAGAATGGGTACTTCTGCTACTAAGATAAGAAATAAAAGACAAGCGATAAGAGATAATACATAATAGATAATATGAAAGAGATAAAAGATAATAAAAGGTAATAAAATAAAATAAAATATAAATTATAAAAGATAAAATATAAAAGATACAAGATTAAAGTTACAAAGGACTCTCGCGCTTAAGAAACTACAGGGTCTTTCGTATCGGTCTAGTAATATACCGGTAGAGGCTGGCTGCATGGCTCAGCGGTAACGTTTTCGCCTGCTATGCCCAAGGTTGCTGGATCGAATCCTGGTGCAGTCAGCTGGCATATGAGGGTGCGCAAATACGAGGGAGCCGTGTTAACAGATTTACTGGCACGTTAATGATCCCCTTAGAGACTAAATGCCGGCACCCTGGCATCTCTAAAAGCAGCAGCTAAAAGGGACGTACAACCAATAACATTAATTATATTATCTAGCAATATAGCAGACTCTGCTTTAGTATAATCTCTCGTCTGTGAGTCACCCGGCCACGCACGCATTTTGCCGGTGCCCCGCTTTATTGCTAGACCGATAAAAATGGCCCTGTAATATTGTGAGCATCTGAGTCATAGTCTACTTATCTTGGTATTGAGTCATCTAACGTGCTCGCCAGAAGCTGAAAATTAAAACTTGCTACCAGTTGCATCGGCAATACTTCTCCAGCACGGACGGAAAAATTGAGCGTTTCTTTTTTAAGTTTTATCCCTATTGCTTACATCGTTGTGTAAATAATTCGACTTTACTATCGTTGGTTATACCGCAGAGATGATTGGATATCCATTATTTCAAAGGGGGGACTTACTCGTCCAACACATGAGTGGCTCCATAAAATTATTCAATTTGATGTTTTGTTCTTTTCATGGACGAACTATATCGAGAAAGAAAAATGTAATGACCTACCTGGCCACCTTAATAAAATCAAAATTCCCGGAAGTGAATGAGAAGATAATTCGTTTATACGTGAGGACAAGAACTTTTATCAGAATTCTTCACCTGAATAGGAATAACAAGATCAAATTACTGGAGAAATATGTAGCAAAAAAGAACAAACTCTGGGTCGCTTCGTCATCTAAAACTCAAGTCGCATGAAAGGAAAGGGGACTGATCATTTTCATACCAATGTTACGTTAATAATGTATGTTGTTGAGACTGGGGCATCTTGATCATCAGCTCCGTGTACTTGTGTGTTCTATTTGTAATCCGTGCTTTAGAGGTGACTGTTGTAGTGTGTGTGTGACCGTAATTATTAGGGACGGAAATGGGGTAAGTGCTCCGGAACTTGAAACAAGGTACTATTTTGGCATTTGCCTGGAGGGAGTGTTGAAAGCCACAGTCAGGTAGCCGCTGTAAGCGCCGGGTTTTGAACCTCTTAACTCTCGTCTTGCTGCAGCTTCCCATTGCGGGCGTAGCGAGCTATTTAACGCACTTTACACCGCAGGATCGCTAAAGCATGATTATGTAGCCTATCTATTGCTATATTTCGTATTTCTATCCTTAGCACGTCTGTTATTGTGTTTTGTGAGGCTCTGCTTTAGCTCAGCTGATACTAAGGTGCGGTAGCGTAGCTAATCTGAAGTATTATTTGTTGTGTGTTTATGAAGTATATTTCGCATTACAAACCACTGCAATATATTGTTTATACCTTTATCTGTATAACGTGCATATTGCCATTATTGTGATTGTATACCACGAGCGGAAAAGAGAAGTGAAATATGACTGTGTTTCTTGTAAGAATGCATTGTAAATATCACCTGGTATGCGCCTGCTACATCCGAGCTGCGTCACAGCGTAGCAGCCAATGGGAGCGAGAGGCACCGGGGTGTCCTACCTTATAATCTACTTACCTTGGGCCAGGACATTGGAAGCATACAATCTACATTATTTTATGTCTATTACCGGTATTACAAACTATAACAATAATAATAATAATAATAATAATAATAATAATAATAATAATAATAATAATAATAATAATAATAATAATAATAATAATAATAATAATAATAATAATAATTTTAAAACATTCAGTCTCTTTAAACATCAAACGCCCTTAAGAAACCCCACCGCAGCAAAATTTGCCTCGAGAGGGTTCCCTCAAATATGAATCGCAAACGATCAAATAAGAAGCAACCTACGTGATTAAGGTTAGAAAGATCATGTCGAAATAAAACTCCCTCACAATAATAGGCCAATCAATAACTGTTTGCAATGTTTGAACTGTGTACCTGCGAACTGCCTGGTACTTGCAGCAATAGGTGACATCCAGTCCACTTAAATGAGGCCGATTACAGTTAACTTACGAGCTAATTATGTAACCGTTGTTATCAGGACCAATGCCGGCCGGTGCCAGGGCAAGAAAACATCTCTCGATTGAGCTATTTATATACAATGTCACATCTACCTCATCGCACCAGTCATAGAATATGGACCAAGTGCATAATACTATATTATGCAATAAACCACACTTGGAATTTCGTAAATATGCAATGCAGAATTCAACAGCGTAGCAAGAAAAAATCGATCTAAAAGATCAACCATGAGAGCAAATCAAAAATTGTAACCACGAAATATAATGTTATACCTTTTCGATGAGAAACTTGTGTGTTACGCCAAATAGCTTAATATGATAATAGTGGAAACTCCCGCGAGAAACTGGCGACAACGATTCTGCGTGCTATCTAGCGGTTCGCGCAGACAACTACGAACTCGACTTCAATCAGCTGGCAAGTTCATATGCTGTACATGTTAGAAGTGTAACTTTTGGGCTATGTATGGGTGTTTTAATTACGAAATACAAAGTGATCCCAAGTCATTTTATAGATTTCCTCAAAACAAACAGCTGTGAGTCTACCTATTAATGTTCACGTACCTGTATTTTTTTTTCTATTACCGTATTCTGAGCACAGCATACTTTCTCAGGGACGGCCCTATGGCGGTGCGAACGATGCGATGGGAGGCGCAGAAAATGCAACGATAGATTGACAGCGCAAAAAAAACAAAACCCAATCACCTTATTGGCACACTACTTAACGCTACCCGTCAAAATTAATTCTATATATACTATAAGCGAGCTGGGATGCGTGCATTTCAAAGGTATATACATATAACGTGACATTCGTACTTAACTTAACGTTGTATAAAAATTAACGAGTTGAAACCAATATCTAATGTATTAAACCCTTTGGAAAATAGCATGTAGACAAGATTCAAAATTTCGGGGTCGTAATGGATTCTTGTGAATGTGATTTAGAGGTTTTGCTATCAACATAACTTCCAGGGTTCATAAGGTTAACTTATTATTATTATAAAGCCAAGAAAAACAACAGGATCTACTAACAAATGAAATTTATTAACTGAATCAAACATAAAAAAAAAGAATAACCACCCTTTTATTGTTCACTCGCGTGAACAGATCTAACACTGACCAGCCTGACGTACCATGACGACATGGCATGACAGCTGTCAACAAGGATTGTGACTGAAATGTCACTTAAATCAAAGTAACAAAAGAAAACGGATCACAAGATCCAAATATAACAAACAAATAAATAGTACAAAAATTCAATATTTATGAGCGACACGGGTTTTAAGACTAGTTCAAGTAATGAGCATTTTGACGGGCGCTCGTTTCCGACCAAAACAGTTGGTTCGGGAACGGACTCCGTACTGCGAAGGACGAATTACGGAAATGTGGGAACAACAATTACATATTTATATACACTACTGACATGCTCTAACCTTAGATTACCACAACCAAATACACGTGTGTATTATTTAAAATAAGGGCTGCGGAATTACCGTCTTATACCTTAAACACTAGGAAGGCATAACATGACATGAACAGGTTTGGCCGGTTGCCAAATTATATTTATATGAATACAATGGCCTTGAAAATAAGAGCCAACAACAACAAAATACAACTTTTAATTTTTACGCCGGAAAGTTCGGCGTTTTAAAACAATGAACAAATAAGTCGTAGTAATGATAAAAGAAACTTGGATCGACAACATGGCAACTTCCCAAATTAAACCAAATAAAATAACCTTAACTCATTAGGCTTTAAAGCAAACATAACGTGTCATAACGAGCTGGAGACAACCGGGCCTGTTATCGCATCACCGAGAGAGTGGCTGATTTCTTCCCCCAAGTAGTAATTAGTGCCATGCTAAATATAGATTCTGGCCCATAGCCAGCGTACAGCACCTTTGCTAATCGCCACCTGTTAAACGCGTACAAATAAATAACACATTATCTCAAAACATCCTCTCAGGGATTTTTAAGAATACATTCCCAGGTCAAACTTATCCCCACGGATAACTAGTTTGCCGGAATGATATCGCAGTCATGGACAGGCTTTACCTCTCCTCATCATCATCACTTACACCCAAAAACACGTGGCACATTTCTCGAAGATCTCGTCGTAGCATTAATCAGCACACCTCTCAGATAATGACACACAACATGTCCAAATGACAATAAAGAATAAATAACAGGATCAGTCCTAGCCCGAGTTATCAAAGCAACAAAATGCAAATATTCCCCCCACGTAGTAATTAGTTTAACATATCATTAAATCAGTCCATTTATCATTGTCGTTCCTAGGTTCTCATTCATGGCTACACTTTTTATAGATACGTTAATCGATGCGGCCGTTTCGCAATAAGAATTACGTATACATAAGGAAAACATTTAAATTACAAAATTTACTGTACAACATAATTGTCACGCAATGCCAAAATTTACTACACGCATGTCAGTTAAGAAATCAAACCCTGAAATTTAAATTAAACCACACAAATAAAATCTATACAAAGTTCCACACATCTCTCGCGATTCCCCTCGTCCAAAATCAATAAATCAATTTTTTAATACTCATCACTTAAACTGCTTTCCAGAGGCCTCCCGCCTCGTCAATTCCCATCATTAGGCCGTTAGCCCATAACACTGATGGTAATGGAGGATGAAGCTTGCTGTCTTCTCTCCATGGTCGACATTTTGCTGCTGTTAAAACACAATTAAATCAAAGTTTTTAAACTGTTCTATCTGCGTTCTAAGTATTTTATTTCCTCAGATCGTCCTATGCAGAATCGTCGACTTTCCCTATTCTATGGCTAATTGCCATCTCACAATTTATGAAAATTTCCAACTTCGTTGCCGACACACAACTATAATTTTAAAACCATATCGTCTTAAGGACGTCTTAAAATGACTGTCGAAGAATAATTAGGAGTGTCCCGGTTCATCTCAGACATTTGTATATATACAGAAAGCCTAAAGTTTCAATGGTGGGAGAAAAACAGCTCCTCAATATTTTAAGTAATGGGCCTATAATTATGTGTGACCTCTCAAATCTTGTATTTTCTCACAGGTCGCGAATCTGCCGTCGAACAAGCAAACCGATCGCTAGATCTTTTTATATCCGATTGCCGCGCAAAACACACTGACGCTATGTTCTGGCGTCATGTTTTCTTATTGGTCAGATAAGTTGGCTTCGGAGTTCTGACCTTACAAATCCCGCCCTTATATTGACGTCACGACTATTCTCCTCTCTCTCACTCCTTGCCTTGTACGCAGCATTTTGCCCTTTTATGGTCACGTACGCCACAGCGTCATATCTGATTTTCTCAGAAATCCAAGAATAACATTGGTTGTGAAACTATTGGTCATTTCCAGCCAGCACGTAGCATGTCTTACCAAGTCCAGATTTCTTGCTACATCAATATTACTCAAATATCCAGCATATCATGTATTTAGTATTTCCATCGTTTTTATTAATATGAAACATTATTATTGGACACAATGATAAGGGTTCAGTATATCCGCCACCTGTTTTCTTGGCGTTCAATCGTGTGCGGGTGCATGTGGATTGTGATTTGTGTCTGTGTTGCAAGCTACGAGTGAAATTGAAACTTTACTTACTGTTAGAACGTTACACTAACTAAGGTGTTGATAGTTGATGCGTAATGTACTGTAAGATATTAGTAACATCATATTAGACATATTTCTTTTTGTGTATATAATTATCGTGCTTAGCCTCGTCAAAGCGCGACTATAAGCGAACAATATTGTTTAATATTAATAGGAATATTATTTTTAATATTAAAATAATAGTTATTAATAATGTTTGTTATATTTAGTCTCCACAGGGGAGGGACCGCCATAATGAGATCTCACACCTCCTGAAAATAATCCTATGGCCGCCTTTGTCTTTATTTAAAACATTGTTGTGATTAAACCTATCCATTTAATCCTTTTCCAAGCGTGCTCACTGTGTTGTGAAGAGCAGATAACTCCAAAATGCAGTCTCCAAATGTGTGTGGGGGGTTTGTCTGCCAAAATGTCATGGACATGAAGCTAGTTTTTGCCATTTTCTGTCTGAAAGCACCCATGGAATTAGTATCAGATTGACTGGTTGTTTTCTATCAATTAATCATTCTAATGAAGGTATCTGTAACAGCTGTACAAAATTACTGACTGACAGGTATTTCAAAGTCCTTATTAATGCATACGGTTTGTGTTTAATTTTAATTTGTATTGGTTTTACGTCCCTGTTAAGTACTGTGGCTATTAGAGACGCCGGGGTACTGGAATTTAGCCCCGAAGGGGATCTTTAACGTGTCAGTAAATCTACTGGCACGACTAACTCACATTTGTGCACCCTCAAATGCCAACTGGCTCCGCCAGGATTCGATCCTGCAACCTTAGTCACAGCTGGCGAGAACGTTACCGCTGAGCCACGCAGCCAGCCTAAGGCATATCTGAATAGAATGAATGATTCATCCGTGAAAAATCTTCCCACTAAAAATATCAAGCTCTATACACGCGTAATTTGCTTTTGGATTATCTGTAGGCTAGTCAAACTGATGTCATAAAAATGACGATTAAATGTTTTAATGACAATATACATGTATTTCATTCTTATTATTGGCCCTTTCGGATCAACATCCATCTCCTTTCCTTATAGCCTATTAAGCTACAAGAAGTACGGTGCGCAAAGGACTTAAAATCTGTAGTTATTTGCGTATTCGAAGTCGAATTGTGTTATTGAATAGTTCGTTCCAGTAGTTGTCTATTCGAGCCGCTAGATGGTAGCACTATGCGCTGTCGCCGCTACTCTGCGTGTTAAGGCTGTGCTACCGAAAAATAGAATATTGTTTTTATCATTTCAATCTTGTCGACTTCGTCGTTATGCTTTGGGTCTACCGATATGCGAGACGAGGGGCCGATAACCTAGATGTTAGGCCCCTTAAAACAACAATTATCATCATCATCATCATCGTTATGCGAGACGGCGACGGTTGCGTTACGGAGACGGAGACTGTGACGTCATGCAGCCGCGGGGGAAATCTAAGTTAATGGGTAAAGGACGGTGAGTGCGTGACGTCATGCAGCCACGCTGGAAGCCTAAGTTAATGGTTAATAGAGTCTGTTGAAAGAGTCCTGGGGCGTCGAGCGACCTGGGGCTTCGAGCGAAGCGAAAAGAATACAGGGTGACTCCTAAAGAGGTGTACAAGATGCCAGATAAGAATACAGGGTGACTCCTAAAGAGATATACAAGATGTCAGATAAGAATACAAGATGACGCTTAAAGAGGTGCACAAGATGTCAGACAAGAATACAGGGCGACTCCTAAAGAGGTGTACAAGATGTCACACAAGAATACAGGGTGACTTCTAAAGAGATATACAAGATGCCAGATAAGAATCCAGGGTGCCTCCTAAAGAGGTGTGCAGAATGTCAGAGCAAAATACAGTATAAGATGCCGGATAAGAATACAGGGTGACTCCTAAAGAGATATACAAAATGCCAGATAAGAATACAAGGCGACTCTTAAAGAGGTGTACAAGATGGCAGAGAAGAATACAGTGTGACTCCTAAAGAGGTGAACAATATGTCAGACAAGAATACAGGGTGACTCCTAAAGAGGTATACAAGATGTCACACAAGAATACAGGGTGGTTTGTAAAGAGATATGCAAGATGCCAGGTGCCTCCTAAAGAGGTGTGCAGGATGTCAGAGCAAAATACAGGGTGACACTTAACGAGGTGTACAGTATGTTAGATTCAATTCAAATACAGGGTGACCCTTAAAGAGGTTTGCAAGATATCAGATTCAAATAATGGGTGACCCTTAAAGAGTTGTAAAAGATCTCAGACTCAAATACAGGGTGACCCATAAAGAGGTGCCCGCGCCGGAAGCCTAAGTTAATAGGTAATGGAGTCTGTTCAATGAGTCCAGCGTTGCTGATATGGAGACCATCACTACCGAGCGAGGCGCGCCATGACGCGTGATGGAGCCCATCTTGGCAACGTTTTTCAGCTTTCACCGGAGCGGCTAACTGGTGAACCATATCTCAATTCCCCGTACAAATACAAACCAATATAAAATAAGTGAATTAATTTACGTATTTCACAATCATACAGCATACCTTTTTGATGTATAAGGATCACAACGCAACCTAGAACTACATTTTACAACCATCCCGAGCCAAGAAAAGTTACCTTACAAAAATTATAACAAGTTTGTTTCTTGGACATACAAAATTTTGAAATTAATAAACCAGTTATACAATATTCCAATGTATATTGTGTTAAAATTTTGATTCGATCTGATGACGGGTTTGTGAGATAATAATTATTAAATGAGACGCATGGTTGAAACTCGCTTAAAAACGGGCACTTTTTATGTTTCAACTGCGATAAAAAATATTAAAATATAAATTAAAAATTCCAAACCTACATGAACTAACGTAAAATAGAACGATGAAAATGATGATGTTATTGGATTTTATGTAGGTCTATTGGTTACTTCACAAACAACCTTCAAACTTGAGTGCACATAATATTTTGGTCGACAGTAGTCTTCTTTTCCCCAAAAGAGGAACAACATAAGGCTCTAATGCTTCAGCTCTTCGATCTTCTGCAATTAGCCTCGTTCTATCTGTAGCTGAATATTGTGCCCCTGTGTGGTTAAACAGCCCTCACATAGGGAAGATCGATGTTGAAATCAATAAGACCATGCGATTGATATCTGGTACAATTAAATGCACCCCCATTCAATCGCTTCCTTTTCTGAGCTACATTCCTCCACCCCATCTCCGCAGGTGTAATATCCTGGTCAAAACATACCAAAAGATACTTCAAAATCAGGATCTCCCTATTCATGTTGATATACCTGCTGCTTGTCTACCCAGACTTCGCTCAAGGCAGCCGCCTGTGAAGACAGCAGCTACGAGACTTATCAATGAGAACTTTGACATAGTCCAGCATTGGTCTCAAGATTGGAAGATTTTCGCTCCTCAGGAGTGCCTAGACATGCCATCTGTCACATCCAAAGTACCTGGCTTTGATCTTTCTCGTCGGATATGGTCGAAATTAAACCGTATCAGGACGAATTCTGGTGTTTGTGCGGACTCTTTGTTCAAGTGGAACATTACCCTCTCCAAAGTGTGACTGTGGAGCCGATAGACAAACGGTGAAGCACATCATTCACGACTGTCCTCTAAGATCCTATGGTGGCAACATATTGGATTTCCTCTCAGCGACTCCTGCATCAGTGGACTACATTTTGAATTTAGATATAAAATTATGAGCCTATCTGTTCTCTTTCTTTCTTTCTTTCTTTCTTTCTTTCTTTCTTTCTTTCTTTCTTCAATATTTCATTTAGATGTATTATGATGTACTGTAAGTGTGTAACATACCATACGATAAATAAATAAATTCCCCAAAAGTATTCTTAATCTTTCGATAAGCTGTGTCTACTTTTCCTAATTTCAGACAATTTTCTATACCTGCACATTTCTCTTTCAACCATTCTTCTTTCGCTTCCTTGCACTTCTTGTTAACCTCATTTCTCAGACGTCTGTATTCTGCTTTCCCCTTTTCATCTCTTACATTCTTGTGTTTCCGCCTTTCATCCATTAATTCTAGTATATCCTGACTGATCCACGGTTTTCTACCAATTCTTTCTTTCCTACCAATGTTTTCTTCTGCGGATTTTGTTATTTCATTCTTCAAAAGTGCCCATTCGTCTTCAATTGTAGTTTGTTTAGAGTTTTTCATTAGTTCTTTCTTTATACTCTTCTTGAATGTTTCCTTTACATCCTTCTCTTTCAGTCTGTCTATTACCCACCTTTTTGGCTTTTGAATTTACTTCAGTTTCTTCAACTTTAATCTGCATTTCATTACAACCAGATAGTGGTCAGAGTTTATGTCAGCATCGGGATATGTTTTACAATCCAAAATCTGGTTTCGAAACCTCTGCTTGACCATAATGAAGTCGATTTGGTAACGCTCTGTATCTCCTGGTCTCATCCATGTGTATATTCTTCTATTGTGGTTATTGAATAAGGTTTTAGCTATGACCAACTCATGCTCGGTGCAGAATTCCATCAGCCTGCTTCCTCGATCATTCCTTCCACCTAATCCGAAATCTCCTACTATCTTCCCTTCTCTTCCTTTCCCTACCACAGCATTCCAATCTCCCATTACTATAACATTTTCATCACCCTTGATATACCTCAGAATTTCATCTATTTCTTCGTAGACCTTTTCAACATCTTCATCATCAGCTTGACTGGTAGGCATATAGACTTGTACCACTGTGGTGCACGTAGGTTTTGTATTGATTTTTGCTACAATAATCCGTTCACTATATTGCTCATAATATTCCACCCACTGTCCAAGTTTCCTACTCAATATGAGACGAACCCCTGCTTGTCCATTGTTTGATTTAGTGCTTATGACCCTATAGTCTCCTGACCAAAAGTCCTGTTCTTCCTGCCAGCGCATTTCACTAATCCCAACCAAATCCAACCTCAACCTATCCATTTCCCTTTCTAAGTTTTCTAACCTTCCACTTCCCAGCAGACTTCTAACATTCCACGCTCCGATCCGTAGAATGTCAGATTTCCTCTTGGTCACTTCTGGGATGTTAAACCTCTCTCGAGTAGGCTAGTCCCCACTCGGAGATCCGAACGGGGGACTAGTTTACCTCCGGATTGGAATATTACAAGGGAGGAGGCCATCATAACATGTAATTATGCATAGAGAGGTGTATATCCTCGGGAAGAGTATTACGGCTGTAGTTTCCAGTTGCTTTCAGCCATGCAGCAGAACGCAGTGTAGCCATTAGTTGGCTTATATTGTTGATGTAATTCACATCTTTATTGTTATTTAATAACTCATTGAAATTTAACTACACTAGCGCCATATGTGAGAACACCCACTCACAAAAGCTGGAGTAACCATTCTTATCTTTTTTTCTTTTTGATCCGTCCCATGTACAATAATACTATTCAGTCGCTGTTTTAATAAAACCAAAAATCGCTTTCAAAGTTTGTTCATTTATGTTTGTTCATTTATTTCAAATAAACCAACAGGTTATGGGTTCAGTCACGCATTGAGATAAAGTGCGTAATTAGACGAAATAAAAAACAAAGTATTTTGTGCGCGATATTTTGACGAAAACTCCGAGAAGCCAATCTTGAGGTTAGGACCAAGTGCACACACAATGGATTCAACTAGGATAATCAACGTTGGCCTTCTGGAAGAAAAAGTGAACTGGAACACATGGAGATACAAAATAAGTATTTGCCTACGAGGGATCACCGGAGCTATAGACGTAATTGAAGGCAGGTTAGTGAAGCCAACCTCACTTTCTGAGGACGCAACCACTGAAGCAAAGGCGGCGTATCAGAGTAAGCTTGATGTTTTGAATAAGGCGGATAGTCACACATTGATTGTGTTAACCACTAACATGTCAGAAGAGACGTTACAAAAAATCATGCATCTCACGTCAGCTCGGGAAGTCTAGTTAGAACTCCACAAACTATTTGACGGCGTTTCTGAAGATAAAGTGTACAACTTATGCCTGCAATTCTTCAGCTACAAAAAGGCAAATGAGGATGACATCGCAACGTACGTTTCAAAATTAAAGAATCTGTGGAGCGAAGTAAACCAGGAAATGTCCAGAGATGCCGAAATCAACTCTGATCTGCCAGATGTGTTTATGATTTGTAAAATTCTAGGGACACTGCCAGAAGAATATTTTTCATTCAAGTCTAGCTGGATGTTGATGTCAAAAAGGGACAGGACAGTCGACAACCTGACCAATCAGCTGTATGCATACGAGAGGGCGCTCAGAGGCAAAGGATAATCACCTCAACAAGAAGCACTCTACTCGGATTCATCCAAACAGAAAACCCAGCAACAGAACTCTTCGCAAAACTATCTCCAAAAGAGCAACAAAAAGAAAATATTCTGTCCTTACTGCAGGAGACCTAACCACACTACCAAACAGTGTAGTAAGTGGATCGCCGATGGAATACAGCCCAAGCCCAGCAACTCAGGAACATCAGAAAGCGGTACCAACATGATTTTGGTCGCTATAACCTCGACTGTGATGAACTCAGAATGCAACTCTGACGACTGGTTTGTGGATAATGTAACAACGAGCCATGTTTCTAATAACCGGAACATTTTTAGGACATTTGAACCATTGTCTACGGAACACTCAGTGACCACAGCGAACGGTGTAAAAGTTGCGGCCATTGGAAAAGGTGACATCGACATCGAAGCAGTAGTTAACGGCGAGCGGCACAAGCTCACGTTGGCTGATGTATGGTGCGTTCCTGGGATCCAGAGAAATCTATTCTAAGTCCTTGCAGCCCAAGACAGAAACAAGGACAGCAGGTTCGTCTCGTCCAGAGAGGTCTGCAATTTCGTCGCCAACGGCGAAGTGAGATTAATTGGAGTTCGTGAACGGTTCGGTGGTCTCTACAAGCTGAGAGTAAGGAGCGTGAAAAACACTGCATTCAAGGAAGTCAACGCAACAGAAAAGGACAACCTTCTCCAACTTTACCATGAACGATTCGGACATCAGAACAAGCGACACGTGATATCCCTCCTGATAAAAGAGCTGGGAATCTGCGTTGAGGTGGACAGCGAACTGTGTGAAGGCTGAGTCTACGGCAAGGCTCATCGTCTGCCTTGCGGAACGAGGTCTGGAACTACGAAACCGGTAGAGCGGATTCACACAGATGTCTGCGGCCAATTCGACGTGTCGATGTCAGGATACAAGTATTTCGTCCTCTTCAAGGATGATTTCACGAAGTTCAGGACTATTTACTTCATCAGAGTAAAGTCTGAAGTTCCAGAGAAATTAGCCCAATTCGTTGCAGAAGCTAAGACTCTCGGACACAACATCAGGGAGCTGCTGAGTGACAATGGCAAAGAATTCGACAGCAAGTATGTCAGAATAATCTTGCAGAAAGAAGGAATTGTTCAATGACTCGTCACGCCGTACACTCCGGAACAAAATGGATCCGGTGAAAGAGAGAACCGCACTGTGGTCGAATCTGCTCGAGCAATGATGTATGCTCATAGAAAACTTCCACAAAAACTTTGGGCCGAGATGATCCGGACAGCAGCCTACGTTCTTAACAGGACTGGGCCTTCCCACGCTGAAGGAACATCTCCCTACGAGCTATGGTACGGCAGGAAACCAGGTCTGAAGCATCTTCGGGTGCTCGGATCTACCTGCTATGCGCATGTTCCCAAGCAGCAAAGAAAGAAGATGGATCCCAAGACCACCAAAGGAATTCTCATCGGATACGACAACGATGACGGTTACAGGATCTTTTGTGAAGAGGAAGGTAAACTAATTCGATCGAGAGATGTCACCTTCGATGAGAAAGTGTTGCAGCACAAGAACGACGTCAATCTTCCGGGAGACTTAGACTCCTCTGTTCAACCAGAACAAGATTCGACCCCTGAAGAACATCAAGCTGACGACGAAACGCAGAGCGAAGAGAAGGAAGATGGATTCTGGGACCTGAATAATGAAGACGAGGCTGAAAGTCAACCAGAACAAAAAGGTACTCCAATCTCAGATGAAACCATCGTTCGACGACTTCGTGAGCGTTCGTCTCTCAATCCTCCATCAAAGTATCACGAATTCATGATGTATCTCTCAAGCCCTCAACAAGAACCTGAATCCTACAGTGAAGCCATGAGATCAGATCAACAGGACCAGTGGAAGGAAGCCATGGGTCGTGAGATGAAAGCTCTTGAGGAGAACAAAACTTGGGAACTGGTTGAAATGCCTCCAGGAAAAAGAGCCATTTCAAACAAATGGGTCTACCGAGTTAAAACGAACGCCGATGGATTGGTCGATAAATTCAAATCCAGATTAGTCATCAAAGGCTATTCACAGCGGAAAGGAGTAGATTACAACCAAACCTTCAGTCCAGTGGCCAGGACATCAACCATCAGAACATCGCTCAGTGTTGCTGCAAAAGAGAAAATGAAACTAGCACAGATCGACGTTTCAACGGCATTTCTCTATGGTGACCTCCAGGAAACTATATATATGCAACAACCTGAAGGATATGGTGATGGATCTGCCAGGGTATGCCGCCTGAAGAAAAGCTTGTATGGACTGAAGCAGTGGCGTACCAAGGCTACTTGGCGCCCGGGGCCAACTAGATGGTAGTCGCCCCGTAACATTAGAAGGTTCAAGGATCAATAAGTTTAATTTAAACATAGTTTAATGTTCATAAATATGAATTTTAATAAGTAGTACCGGTATGTTACTTTAACACATTGTAAAGAGAAAAATATGAATAAAATAAAACTGTAATTATTGAAAGGTTGGTTTGTTTGAAAAATAATAAAAAAAAAATAGAGAGGAAAGAAGTTTCAGAGCCATAACAAAAAATTTAAAATGTGCCTTCCTACCCTTGATGGATGGATAATAGAGTTGAAGTCTATAGTAGCAGCCACATCACGTTCAATTGATAAAATTGCTAAATTATTTACGGTAGTCTTTCTTGCGTCATTTTGGATCTTAAGACATTTTTAATAAGCATCAGCTCACTAAAAGATTGTTCACAAGATGCCACAGACACTGGAATCGTTAAAAGTAGTTTGAAAGCGATGGTGAAGTTACTGTATGCCTCTAACCCCTAACAAGACCTAAATATAACAAAATATCTTTGGGTTTCAAGTCGATCTTTTCATTATTTTCTTTGATCTTCGTAATAAAACTATGACATACTTAATATCTTCAAAGAGGTCTTCTCCGTTCAAATCTTCATGGTACTTCTCTGCAAGTTCGAAACATTTCCTCTTTAGAGTGTTCAGAACGTTTTCATTTGGGGTTTCGTTGTGAATGTATGCATCTAAATAACAGGGGAAGCCAAAACTTTCATCCAGTTCCTTGATATTGGCGAACCGTTCATTTAACTCACGAATAAGTTTATATAAGATATCTAGTGTGCTCCGCTTTATTTCAACATCATTTTCCGCTTCACTCTGTCTTCGTTCCGTGGGTTCTCCCCATTCCTCACACTTCTTAGTAGCTTTTGATATAACATCAACTGGAAGGGTTTCTCTCCACATATTAAGCTGATTTTGGAAAGCTTGTAGACAAGTTAATTCATAAGTGAACGAAATGCCTTCGATTTGCAAAATTTTCTGTGTTCGGTCAAATTTTGGAAGTACCTCAGCCCAGACAAATAGCATAGTTACAAAGTCAAATCTTTCTATTTCATTAATTAACAGCGCTGCACTCTGTCTAGTATCGACGGTTTCAGTTGTAGTTTCTCTCAATTTTTCTAAAGCATGAAGCACTCCATCTAACTGAGATGATAAGGCGTTCACGGCTTCTGCTTTAGAACTCCATCTTGTATCTGAGTACCCCTTGACCAATAAGCTGACATGCTCCTTGAGGACACTCCACCTGTGAGTCAAACTAGAGAAAAATGCATACAATTGTTGAACTGTTCCAAAAATGTGCACTTGATTCCAAGAGTTGGATTGAGAGATTTGAATCGTACCATCAGGATCATCGTGTTTAGCCAATTTATTAGCTACTGTAATATTTGATTCATAAATATCAAGGCTTAAGTTGATACTGTCAAATTCACATTCTTTCTGAGTTTCATTTTTTTTCAGACTTCAGTGATCATTTTATGAAAGCTGTCATAAACGATTCCGAACTATCGAGTGCTTTGGTACGTTGCTATTTCAGTTGTCTATTTTGAGCCCCACTTGCCTTGTGTCGTTTCATAATGGAAACTGAAATACAATGAAACAAATTACCTTTTACTATTATCAATTATGATTCTTGGTGTTGATCAATAATGATTCTATTTTAAAATTGTTTCAGCCAATAGCAAACGAAATAGAGAGGAACCCAAACACTGTAATTTTTTTCCAGTTCTAAATTGTTTTAGAGAATTTAACCTAATATTTTGCTAGTGCTAATTGCACTTACCTGTTTCCTAGTTGTGCATGAACAGGAATTACTCGTACTTTTCAACTAAACGTGTAAACACACTATATTCACAATTCATTGATACACAACGACTGCGTAAAAAACGCAACTCATCTCCTCAAATGAATAAAGTAAACTAAGCATTAAGGTTAAGGAATACACTTCATGACTAGCAAACTAGCAATCGTCAATTCTGTTGTGACTTGATGCCCCCGCCCTGCGCGGGCCGGCACCGTCAGCAACCACCCATCCCCTCTCCATCACTGCTCTGATTTCGGCTCAGGTGCTCTTTGCACCCGAACATCGTAATCATTTCCTGTGGACTCGGCGCCCACGAAATACAGTATTACGTGTTGTCCATAAATAGTTTAAAACGAAATAATATCACTGCGTTAGCTTGCCATGGTGGGTGAGTGGTTATAGTGTCGGACTACCAACCCCAAGATTGCAGGTTCGCTCCTGGCCATGGTAAGTGGATTTTGAAAGGCGACAAAAATCACGACACTCATGTCATACGCTGTTGGCATGTTAAAGACCCCCCCCCCCCCAGTGGCGGATCCAGAGGTTCACTTCGGAGGGGACACTCTAGGATTTCAGAGTAGCTAATAAAATTACTTCGCCCGGTATCTTGAACGGTTTACCCAGCGTAAGCCTGCAAGGCGCACGGTCGGCAGGTCCCAGACCTAATTCAGAAAAACCGAGGTGAACAGCGAAACTACAAATATATATATACTCTTCTCTGAAGTCTTAACTCGACACGACTCGAAAGTTGATGCTGGCCGAAGCTGGGGTGATAGGCTCTCTCACTACCTCGTAAACTCGTTGCAAAGCTAGTAATTTATATTTCAACTGAATGGAGATTGTTGGAAGAAATGAAAACGTAAAATCATTTATAGTGGGCGATGTATTAAAGATGGAGATATGCTGTCGCGGGCCTTTTTGTAGTAATTTTCATGTTGGCCAATTCTTACACTCATAGTAGGCCTATAGTCTATAGATATTTTTAAAGGTTTAGCCAGCGTAAGCTGAAAAGGCGCACCGATGGCAGGTTTTTCTTCGACTCGATGTACTGAAATCGTTACTGCTCGGCTTCTTGTGGGCACAAATGAATGCTTTTCTACAGAAACCTTCCTCGAGAAATCCTTAACAGAATGGTGAAAACCGCATCAAAATCATCCAGTGGTTCTCGAGATCACCCGTTACATCCAAGAATCGGGGACTCTGTTTTATACTACAGTATGTCGAGATGCCCGCGAGTATCATTGAAACAAATACATGAATTTATAACTAGTATGGGCTATTAAATCTACGTAAGACTCATTAAATACGTCATACAACTGTTCCTAGGGATACTTGTAGAGGACTGAACTAATAAAAACAGAGCATTCTTTTAATGTTCCTATGAATTAAAAGTGTACAGTATAATCAACATTGTCATTTAACATGACTTATGTTTACTAAGGAAATAATCGCTCAGGTGAGTTAAAATTCATAAAACTCCTACAAAAGTGAAATCATCAGTTCCGCGAATAACGCGCTCAAGGCAGTTGCCTGCTTGCTGGCCGCCGCGAGCGCTAGTGTCGCTTCATCTATCAAGGATGCAATTTCGTAACGCAGCGAGCTTCGTGACTGTGTATACAACTGGTAGTACAACTCCGTCCTCCCAGGTTTGTCAATCTAACTCTTTCCCCGCGAAATATAGCTTATTTCAAACTGAGGCTAGCGCCAAATAATTTTGAATCTCACCTAGCTGGACAATATTAGCTTTTTTTCTTTTCTTAGCGGGAGAGAACTTATATGTACATTAATCTACTTTTAATTCCAAATAACGCGTTTTAGCAAGGACTTCGAAAATTCTATGGGTACATTAACACTATTCGCGGGATCGCTATTAACTTCTTGAGCATTAGATCGCCGTCAGCCGAGTCGCTACAGCATGTCCAACAATTCCCCGAATTACGATTATCTCCCAGTTACGAATGAGTGAAATTTGTCGCATGTGTAGTGTAAGCAAATAAACCTTTTTCCGGCTGCATGTAGCATTTGTAAGGTAAAAAGGACTTAGTAGGTGACAAAAATCTTCGAAAATGATATTTTAGGCAATATAAAGCACAGGATCTTATTGAAAAAAATGTATAAACATAAAACTGAGTAGCCTATTGTATAACTCATAAATCAATATGATACATCGTGAGAGGACATGCACACATTTGCTGAGACTTCTGTAAATGTCATCTCTTGTTGAGAGATACGCAATCTTCATGTTGATAGCACATGTAGATTCGAATTTATTTTGTTCCTGTCAGGGGAACCGGAATGTTATAGATTTACCATTTCAGTAAAAAAATTAACTTAATTTTTTACAGAACTGTATTTTTTTGTCTTTCGTGCATATTGTACTATTCGAAATCGTCTGGACCAAAAACATGAAACTTTTCTTGTGTAATAATTGAGAAATGGAAATACTTGAAGAGTTGTTGCTAATAATTCATTTGAGGGGCTTGAGACATCTTGGTCATCAGCCCCGTATAGTTGGGTGTGTGTTGCAGTTGTCTGTTAACCTACATTGCTGTGATGACTGTAGTAATCTGTGTAAATATATCAGGGACAGGGATGGGGTAGACGCTCCGGGACTTGTAGTAAGACACTATCCCGGCAATTTCCTGCAGGGAGTATGGAAAAACTCGGGGGAAAACCACACTCAGAATAACCGCTGTCAGCATCGGGATTCAAACCTACGATATTCGTACTTACTGCAGGTGCCCTCGCAGCCATGGTGTACGTTTGACGAGCGCGGCTATGCCGCGGGACGAAATGCTTTTAGAATTTGAATTCGAGTAACTATAACCACCCCCACCCCCCTCACCCCATTGGTCGATTCTGGCTACGCTACTGCTTCTACCCGTCTTAAACATAAACAATTGTATGCCGATGTAGCGACTATATTAACAGTGTTGCCATTACATACTATATGATAACAAACATTGACCACATTCATGAATGCAGGCAATACAGCAAAGATTTTACTTGTAGTGCAGTTTGCAGAAACAATCATTTTTATAGGCAATATTAATGTAGCAGACAACTGTTTTTTCGGGGGGGGGGGGGGGCACTTGCCCCTGGTGTCCCCACTGGATCCGCCACTGCCCCCCCCCCTTCCTTTGCAGCCCCCGCCCCTTTGGTACGCCACTGGACTGAAGCAAGCTCCTCGATGCTGGAATGAGAAGTTCAGCAACTACATCGTCAGCCTGGGATTTCGGCGAAGTGAAGCGGATCCTTGTCTCTTCGTGAGGACGGAAGAAGATGTTCTCTACGTTGCAGCTGAAGATGAGCAAGAACTCCATAAATTTATCGACGATCTGAAACGGGAGTTTAAAATCACCTCTAAGCCAGGATCGTACTACCTAGGAATGGAAATCAACCAAGGAAAAGATGGGTCAATACGTGTGAGCCAAACTCATTACACGGAAACCATACTGGAGAGATTCAACATGACTAGTTGCAAGGCTGTGACTACTCCAAGGACAACGATTCAGAAGAGAGCCCTCGGAACTTTGAGTTTCCATACAGACAAGCTGTTGGAGCACTCATGTTTCTCATGTGCGGCACTCGACCAGACATCGCGTATGCTGCACAGTGGGTCAAAATCGAAATCTAGGGGGACGAAATTATTTTTACGTTTTAATCATGAATTTAGAGTGAAAGCAACGTATATAATTTGTTTACTTCATAATAAACATCAGTTAAGACTTTTTAAGCTACGTCTACACATGCAAGAAACTGTCTATGACATGGAGTTGGATAGAGCATTCAGTTATCTCTTCAGAACAATTTTCTACCCCTAATTTACTTTCAACAGAGTCACAAAGGTCCACTTTTGACATAATTGTCGAACCCAGTGCTTCAAACAATTGTAAACGTGTGAGAACTGGTTGCGCGGCATCTTCTAAAACGTAAAATAACTAAATAAGTTTCAAAAAGTTGCAAAAAATCTTATAACATGCGTAAACTACAAGACTCTATCTACATTTTAACATTAAGTAGAAAGTGACGCAGAGTGACGCGACATACTAAAAATCTAGGTGAAAATATAATTTTAAAAATAATAGTTAAATATTATATAATGCAAATATAGCTAAAATTACGTAACAATTACGCCCATTAATAACTCAAACGCGTTACAAAGATCATACCTTCAGCTGCATGTTCCATCTTAAAGCATTTCACTAACCACAAAGACAATCAAACCACAGCCACTTACATTCACCCTCCAATTCAGACTGCTCGAACAGTGGTGACAGATTTAGTAGATGCGTTTATATCCCAGAATAGTGAGCGGCAATTGTATGAGAATGCTGTAGAAGTAATACATTTTGATTTTTTAATTATGAAAATAAATAATTTTGTCCTTCTAGATTTCGATTTTGACCCACTGTGTGCTCTCAGCGTGGCCTCCAGGAACCTTGACAAACCAACCGAACGAGACGTGCTCAGAGTGAAGAGGATCCTGCGGTACTTGAGAGGTACAACAGATCTTGGACTGTTCTACAAAGCCAACCTGGGAGAGGAGGCATTTGATTGTTTCAGCGATGCAGATCACGGTGGTGACTTCAGTTCGGGCCGCTCAACCTCAGGGGTCCTGTGTCTGTACTCTGGATCGCCTATCTCGTGGATGAGCCAGAGACAACCCTCTGTTGCCATATCCACAACCGAAGCTGAAATCGTGGCTGCCAGTGAAGCTGCAAGAGAGATCATCTGGATCAAGAGGCTTCTGACTGAACTAGGCCAGTTGAAGTCGACGCCCATACTGCAAGTCGACAACGAAGCAGCCATCTGGCTAGGACAAAATCCTGAGTTTCATCGGAGAACGAAACACATTCGTATCAGACACTTCTTTGTTCGCGAATTGGTCACAGCTGGAGAAATGGACATTTCAAGAGTTGAAACACAAAATCAGCTCGCGGATATTTTGACCAAACCTTTGTTTTCAATTCGTTTTCGAAAATTATGTAACGACATGGGGGTCTGTAAAGTTATTAAATAAGGGAGAGTGTTGATGTATTTCACAACATTATTGTTATTTAATAACGCATTGAAATTTAACTACACTAGCGCCATATGTGAGAACGCCCACTCACTAAAGCTGGAGTAACCATTCTTATCTTTTTATCTTTTTTGATCCGTCCAATGTACAATAATACTATTCAGTCGCTGTTTTAATAAAACCAAAAATCGCTTTCAAAGTTTGTTCATTTATGTTTGTTCATTTATTTCAAATAAACCAACATATATTATCAATATCTTAACCGTCTATAAGACAAGTAAAGAATTGATTTATTCTGAAAGGCTGCTACTCCATTTCAGAATAAGTAATAGAGCAATTCTATGAACAAAAATACTAACCTTCTACTAACAATTAAATACCAAAATTCTACTAATTAAAGCTCCACCAACAACAAAATTTAAAAAAAAAATCCACTGCCTGCTTCCAGTCGACCGACCGGGTCAGGGAATGGAATGAATGAAGCCTCCATCTAGCGGCGAGGATATTAACTGTGCCGGTTGCCGAAGCCTGTCGCACTCCCCTGGGGCAATAACTAAATGAATGACAGATGAAATGAAATGACAGTGGAGAGTGTTGCTAGAATGAAATTGTGACAGGGAAAACCGGAGTACCCGGAGAAAAACCTGTCTGTCTCCGCTTTGTCCAACACAAATCGCACATGGAGTGACCGGGATTTGAACCACGGACCCATCGGTGAGAGCCTGGCGTGCTGCCGCCTAAGCCACGGAACCACCAACTACAAAATGCACACTCTCATGTACCCTCACACATCACAGTCTAATGGAACAATGAGCTATATCTAATAAACAAACTAACTACATACTTACAACTAAAACCAACCACACACCCACATTCTAGAAGAGGAAATGGAAAACAGAAATAAGAGTAAGGGAAACAAAAGACAGGGGGAAAGGAAATGCCCTCAACCCTCAAAGAACGAGAATTAATGGACCCGGAAGAAAGGGGAGCCAGGAAAGGCAGAATGGAAAGGTAAAGAGGAGAGGGACTGCCCCAAAGGCAATGGAAGAAGGAGAAAAGACCGGATCCAGCTCAGGAACCCCCCGAGGTCGCCAACTCCGTGCTCGCTATATTATAGGACTAGCGTCCTCTCCCAAATTATGCTTAAAATAACAAAAAAAAAAAAAAAAAAGGAATTACCACTGTTTTTAAAGTCGCAGACTTTGGGAACATTTTGAATGAGGGCTGCAGCTCTATCAGCCACTGTTTCTCTAGACAACACTAACCTGAAGTCCTTACTTGAATCAAAAACAGATAACACACACTAATACAGCCATCACAATTAACACCGGAGGGTGAGTGGATAACGTGTCGGTCTACCAACACCAAAATTGCAGGTTCGCTCCTGGCCGTGGTAAGTGATTTTTGAAAGGTGGCAAAAATACGACACGCATGTCATACGAAGTTGGCATGTCAAAGAACCCATTTGAATTCAGTAGGCCGAGTTCATAATGGCAAAATTAATCTCGGGAGTTTCCGCCATCACAAAGTTCCTCATTTCTCTACTAGAAAGCACTATGGTATTCAAGGAGCTTAGATATCTAACCTCCTTGACTTTCATAGTGATTCAAGGAACAACGAAATTCGACATGCAAGCTACCCTCTGGGTGTCAAATTACAAAGCTTGCACCCGGCATCCGAGGCCATACGATATTATTATATAATTAACACCGGTTATCAGACAAATTCTACACACACCCAAAGTACACGGGGCTACATGACCGCGTTGTCGCAGCCCCTAAACTGAGGAACCAACCGAAGTGCTTAGAAAATGTTCAGAAAGCCTGTTACCATTATAAAAAAAAAAACCTGGCACTATACAGCCCATGACGGGCTAAGGCCGACCAAGCGACCGCTGCTCAGCCATTCGGCCTGCAGATATCGGGGTGACGCGTGATCAGCACGTCGGGTCCCCTCGGCCGTTAATCTTGGTTTTCGTGATCGGGGCGCTGTCTCACTGTCAGACAGCTACTCAATTGTCCTCACGAGGCTGAGTGCACCAGCTCCAACCCTCACGTCAGTTTTAAAATCCCTGACGGAGCTGGGGATCGAACCCGGGGCCTCCGGGTGAGAGGCAGGCACGCTACCCCAACACCACGGGGCCGGCTCTGTTACCATTATTGTTAACCTAAATGTCACTCGATAGATGAAAAGGTAGCTAATTGCTCACCGTTGTAACCAAGTTCTCATCAGTAATCGCAAGTGTTTTGCTGTTCCCTTTGGTTCCGTAGCATGATGAACTGCTATGCCCAAGATCGCGGGTTCAAACCCGGCCGAATTCATCGAATTTTTAAGAGCGCTAAAATCCCTGAGTATGCCTTCCTTCGGAGGGGAAGTAAATCCCCCGGGCCCATGGCATAGATTTATGGCATGTAAAAGAACCTGCCATTACAATTTGGTAGTATGTAGCTAAATTTGTAGGTTATTTGCTTAAAAACGTTCTATAAGAGAATAAGAAAGGAAAAAACTTAAAAAATAGAAACTGTCAGATAACAAGACTAGCGGTGGATCGTCTCCATCATAAATTATGTACTCGAACCCGATTTCTAGAACCTACGGACCAGTGCGTGTGTACTCTGTGCAATGCATCAAGTGATCGATATAGCTTCATGAGGTGCCCTAAAAGAGAGAAAACTTTGCATGAAGCGTGAATCGAGTAGAGAATTAATAAGCTGTCAACTTCTTCAAGTAATATTAACACTGCAATTTACAGCTAGTCACGGTCAAGAGAGCCATGATTAAGAAGGGTGAAATGAATAACCGGCTATATGCCATGCATTTGGAGGCAGCCCATATATCCAAGAAGAATGAATGGGACTCATTTCTTATTTACATGAACGAAAAAGTACCGATTAAAGCCTTCCATAAAATCAACAAGCTGGACGGGAAGTTCCAATGGCTCAATCTGGGCAAAACATACTGAACTTGATGTTGAACCCAAACAACTCCGTCATGACTTTCACAAACCGGTAGTTAATTTGTCCAACACAACATTCAACTCTAAAGAAAATGAAATTTTAGAAAAAGGTTTTAAACACAACTGGGATTATTTTCACAACAGCAATAACCTAACACGCCTAGTAGCGGAATCTGAATGTGCATGGGCGCCTGCAGGATATTTTTTCCAGAGGGGAGCCAAGTTATAATTTTCATTTGATAACCCCCCCCCCCCCCCATTCTCGTTTCATTTCTTACTTGCTTCGAGAAATTCATTATTTGACAGGTCTGAAACCATTGGCAGCTTTATGGCATGATTGGGAGGAATGTTTTGTTTTTAGATCACAGTTTTTGTCCATGGAAATTCGCGTTTCTTCTTTTGTGATTTATTGTCATAGCCTAATGTCCAGTTCTTAAAAACAGGTAAAAAAAATAGTGGTATCGCCATGTATCGACAATAATATAAACATCAAGCAGTTCATTAAAATGCTAATGTAAATCCAGTTCGCCTATTTTCTAAATACGCTAACTGGAGAACATAATTTCAGATATTTTCAAATTACTGAGTTAAATTAAAGTGTGGAACTATCCCTACATATGAATCTGCCTAATAATTCAAATAGCACTGTTTCCAAATATCTAGTTTGTACTGACCGTTACAGCGGATCCATCACGTTGTTCCTCTTCTTAACAAGCTATCAGAAATACTTCGCATTGCTCTTCTTAGCTAAATGAATTTTGTGCGAAGTGATAAATTCGTATTGTACGTTACTATTGTGACGTCCATGGTTTTAGCAAATTTTCGTTTTAGAAAAAAAAATCATTTGATTATTGCTGAACGTTATGTAATATACACACATCAAAAAAAGTTTTGCATCACCTCGGTTCCAAGAGTTCCGGAACCTTTAAATACAAAGGGAATAGAGATCAACACAAACAACATTTCAGCTCGTTTTATTGCTCATGAGACCCACACATTGCATGTTGTACCATCATACAGCTAGACTTTCAGCATTTGTGGTCCAGATTGCAGTACACACCACTACCTCTAATACCCAGTAGCACGTCCTCTTGCATTGATGCATGCCTGTATTCGTCGTGGCATACTATCCACAAGTTCATCAAGACACTGTTGGTCCAAATTGTCCCACTCCTCAACGACAATTCGGCGTAAATCTCTCAGAGTGGTTGGTGGGTCAAGACGTCCATAAACAGCCCTTTTCAACATATCCCAGGCATGTTCGATAGGGTTCATGTCTGGCGAACATGCTGGCCACTGTAGTCGAGCGATGTCGTTATCTTGAAGGAACGCATTCACAAGATGTGCACGATGAGGTCGAGAATTGTCGTCCATGAAGACAAATGCCTCTCCAATATTCTGCCGATATGGTTGCACTATGGGTCGGAGGATGTCATTCAGGTATCGTAAAGCCGTTTCGGAGCCTTCCATGACCACCAGTGGCGTACGTCGGCCCCACATAATGCCACCCCAAAACATCAGGGAACCACCACCTTGCTGCACTCGCTGGACAGTGTGTCTAAGACGTTCAGCCTGACCAGGGTGCCTCCAAACACGTCTCCGACGATTGTCTGGTTGAAGGCATATGCGACACTCATCGGTGAAGAGAACGTGATGCCAATTCCGTGGGGTCCATTCAGCATGTTGTTGGGCCCATCTGTACCGCGCTGCATGGTGTCGGGGTTGCAAAGCTGGACCTCGCCATGGACGTCGGGAGTGAAGTTGCGCATCATGCAGCCTATTGCGCACAGTTTGAGTTGAAACACGACGTCCTGTGGCTGAACGAAACGCATTATTCAACATGGTGGCATTGCTGTCAGGGTTCCTCCGAGCGGCAATCCGTAAGTAGCGGTCATCCACTACAGTAGTAGCCCTTGGGCGGCCTGAGCGAGGCCTGTCATCGACAGTTCCTGTATCTCTGTACCTCCTCCATGTCCGAACAACATCGCTTTGGTTCACTCTGAGACGCCTGGAAACTTCCCTTGTTGAGAGCCCTTCTTGACACAAAGTAACAATGCGGACGCGATCGAACTGCGGTATTGACCTTCTAGGCATGGTAGAACTACAGACAACATGAGCAGCGTACCTTCGTCCTGGTGGAATGACTGGAACTGATCGACTGTCGTACCCCCTCCGTCTAATAGGCCCTGCTCATGCATGGTTGTTTACATCTTTGAGCAGTTTTAGTGACATCTATGAACAGTCAAAGGGACTGTATCTTGGATACAATATACACAGTCAACGTCTATATGCCGGAGATCTGGGAACCGAGGTGATGCAAAACTTTTTTTGATGTGTGTATAAAAAACTCACTAAATCTTGTACTTATTACTTAGTCGCTTTGATAACGACAAATATCGCAGGATCATTTAACTATTATACATTCGTACTTAAGAATGTCACATAAATGTTCCTTGAGTTAGAGCCTGCCAATGTCTGTTCAGTAATTTTCTTCTTTCAGAAGCACCCTTGAACTTTGACTTTATCACCTAATTGATATATATTGAGTTGTAACTTACAGTAGGTCAATACCACTATGAGCCCAATTAAATTAGGATTAAACGAGCTTCTCGGCTCATATAAGTAGGCTACATGTTGTGCATCGAAAATTGCCTTGCAAGAAGATTCCATTGGAATCATATAGCCTACAACATTACGAAGTCTATCAGTATTGAATGCACCATTTTGTCTCAACTGATCTACCGTCTACATTCGATTGAGACTGCGAATCTCAATCGCTTTGATAACGGCGCAAAAACACCGCAGTACTATTTAACTATTAGCCTGTAAATTGTTTCGATCGTAGAAGATTTAGCACTACAGGTTAAGAATCTACAACAATGGTAGATTGCTGTTCATTCGTAGCAATAATTGCTCTTTTCTCAAGAAATGGGCCACACCATGAATAAATATATACGGCATTTCGCAGCACGAATAACGATCGCAGTAAGGCAGAACGGCTCAAATTTAGACGAGTGTACAACACAGTCAGGCCCGTATTTAGGGCTCCTGAAGCCTCTGGGAGAAAAATAATAATCTCTGCTACCCCCGACCTGAAATATGTAAATTTATTAGTGTCCTTTACATATGGGGCTATTTCTTCGATGGGCGTGTATTTAACTATGAGTGGCAAACAATATAAATATGTAAAACTCAGCAATTCTTCTAGGTTTGTGCCGTGTCTTGTGTGGGGTTTCGCCCAGGACACCAAGCTGGCTCATCGGCGGGCTCTTACAAATTGAAAAGAAACTTAATACAAAGAATTTACATTTACATTTTAAAAGACATCATACACAACCAAGGGCGAAAAAAAAGGGTGAGTTAGCCATGGTCGTTACGACGTGGCTGCAGGCAGTCGCTCACATCCGGGGCCGAGGAGGTTCGAATCCCCCCGCCGGCAACCTTGAAGATTGTCTTCTTTGGTTTCCCATATTCCTTCCAGGCAAATGCCGGACTTGGTCCCTAACTATAGGTCACAGCCATTACCTTCCAATTCCTCGTCCTTACATTCACACTCTCCTCCCCAGACAACACTCCACACGCGACTGTACTTGTAGCTCACCCCAGGGGTGTCCGCATACAAGCAGAACTCGGGCGAACATGTCCTCGGACAATCCCGGCACTAAAAGCCATACGTAAAAAAAAAACACAAAAAAACAGCAATTATTTTAATAACAAGGGGACTCCTTCCCGCCTTGTCATTTGTAAACAAGATTAGGATTTAATTAGTCCAATTTCACTTTCAAGTCAGATTCAAAAGCAAGAACACCAAGATGATTGACACAATTCCGTGTTGTGTGTCTTTAAATAATCAACATTGCAAATGTGCGACAATTAATAATTCTCTTGTGTGTGTGTTCAGGGGGTTAAACTTTAATAACTTGGTGTTTAATGCCCAAGCGGTTTTGTACAGTTTCCAGATTTTCTTCCGCCCCTAAAACCTGCCGACCTAGGCAGCTGCCATGTTTGTTCCCCCGTAATTACGGATCTGAATACAGTAAATGACCCTATATTGTATGCGCGACCTTAAGAGACCAGTGCTTTACTAATCAGCAAAGAAACCCTAATTTCAGGGGCTGAAATCTGCTATCGGTGTTGTAATGTATAAGAATATCTCCAGAACGTGCTTTCATATCGTCACTGCCAAAGTGAGGTGGCGAAAATAGTAGCCAGCCTAGCCACTCTTGATAGTGTTGGGTAAACATACGGTATTTACACTATGTTTCCATTGGTGGTCTAGTGCATGACATCATTAGAACCATATATTTTTGAATATTGGGTAAGTACGTACATATTACATCAGCAACATTAAAGAAGTTTTCTATTGTGACATTTGTCAGTTGATTATCAGGAACTTCAATTTATGAAATAACTGGTGACAATGACCAATCGAATGTCAACATTCTCGGAATTCCAGTAGGGGGGGGGGGGAGGCACGGCCCCACCTTGCCCCTCCCTGCGGGCGCCCATGTAGAATGTGTTATCAGGAACCTACCGCACGTCAAACAGAGCGAGGTTAGACCTTAGCCTCCAATAATAATTTAAAAAAAAAAGCCTGCCCAATAGCCCCTGGGAGCTGTCGGCCCTGCAGATGCTATGTTTGCCGCTAGAGGCGCCGAGTACCCCCCTACATGATCAGTTCAGTTGGCGGTATTTATACGCATTGTGTACGCACGAATTGAGTTATGTTACTGAAATAAGGCCATTGTATTATGATGGTATACTGTCGCGTGCCGTTTTGTAAACAAGGCTATAGAAATAATGTTACTGGAATTAGTTTTCATGAATTTCCTTGTCGAGAGCCTATTAGGAAATTATGGATTAAAGCAATATGCAGACAAGGTATGTAGCCTACGCTGAACATGCGACTGAAAATGAGGAGATCTTGTATTATTGCTCCAGTTCTGATGATGATAATCTCCTGACCACCTCGTCGTGTAGTGGCTAGCATTCTTGGCTGTCGCCCCCAGAGATCCATGTTCGAATCCAGGCTCTGCAAAGAAATTTCATTCTGGTCTGACGGCTTGAACGGGGTACACTCAGCTTCATGAGGTAAAACTGAGAAGAGGTGGGTTAGATTCCCATCTCATCCTTCCTGGACAGGTTTTCCGTAGTTTCCCCACTTCTACTCCAGGCAAATGCCGGGATGGTTCCTAACTTAAGGTCACCTTCCAAATCATCACCGGAATTACAAATGCAGCAGAAACGGGGCTAAATGACCAAATTTCTATGACGAGAGCTGGAATGCCCTATATTGGAGGGTATACGGTATGAGCTGTCAAGTCCGCCTCGTTGCGTAGTGGCTAGCATTCTTGGCTGTCACTACGGAAGCCCGGGGAATTCGATTCCTGGTTCTGAGGGCTGGAATGGGGTACACTCAGTCTCATGAGGCAAACCTGAGAAGAGGTGGGTTCGATTTCTACCTCAGCTATTCTGGAAGTGGTTTTCCGTGGTTTCCCAAGTCTACTCCAGGAAAATGCCAGGATGGTACCTAATTTAAAGCCACGGCCGCTTCCTACCCAAATTTTACCTCATTTACAAATATACACACTGATACAGACATTACAGAGACACATGTTATCAGGCAAATTCTACACACACCTAAGAACACGGGGCTACATGACCATGACGTTGCAACGCCCCTAAAGAAACAATAACAACGAGCTGAAGACCATAACCTACCAATATCATGCCTAGAGTCCTTGATAAAATTAGTAGTATCCGGAGTTAGTTAGGTATTGTTGTTTAAAGGGACGGAACATCAACGTCAACTGCCCTTCGGTATCCAGAGCTCATATCCAGTAATATTACTAATAAAACTCAAAGACAGAGGTGGGTGGTCTCCGGTATCGTAAGCCAGGTTTTGTTTCGCTGGAAGAAGTAACGGAAGAAATGATATCGGTTATGCTGAGCAGTCCAGGAATAGCACAAATATTGACTAGAATACTGTTGCCACAGGTTGCTTAATCATATTCTATAGTGTGGAGTACGTGATCATCCTGAGTAACTCAGCAGGGTAATATTGCAGAAGTTTCTGCACCCGTCTGTCACTAACTACACCATTGAGAAGAGAAACAAATTATGAGAAGAAAAAATCACAATAATTAAGAAAAATCGTTCCTTTTCATTGAAACTCTATGGCACGCTAGTAAAAATATACAGTAGGACCATCTACAGTACCTTACTCTAGTAGGTACATACCAGATAGTGTGCGTGCTATCTAATAAGGAAAATCTGCAGTTGAAACGAACTCCTACTACTAATAGATGAACATCTCTTATTATGTTACTTCATTCTACTCAACAATGTGTATTCATGTACTGTAAATATAGTGTATAGGTACATTTTTGCTGGTTTTAGAAATTAAGGCAGACGATAAAGACTGCCAGCCTTCATCAAAACGGTTTAAAATCGACTAACTTTGATATTTCAACAGTGGATTATGCCTCCTGGGGACACCACTAAAAAAAACGCGCCATTTACTTTACCGCCAGGTGGTGTGGAAAAGAGTGATTTTATGCCAATACTACGCAATAATAATAGCCTACTAATGGTAGATACTTTGCCACAGCTGTTAACATTGAAAAGCTGTTATACTTGTAACAAGTTAACAGCTTGTGTACCTAGAATGCTGACAAATATTTATAACATGTAGAAACTTTGATGTGGCATATCATTTCCATAACTTATCCGCAAGAATCAAAAAGGGCTCCACTTTGAATGGTCATAGCATCGTAATGGTTGACATTAGAGACAATAGGGATGTATAGAACTAGCACCGATAGAGCGCACTGCTGTTGTACTGGGTAAGCGCAAGGCGCTCTTCATTTGTCTCCTGTGTTCTCATGCCGCTAATATCCACGAATTTAAGTTGTTTAAATTGCTATTTTCGTGACTATGCCGAGCTATTGCAGTGTTCCTCTTTGCAAAAATCAGGGAAATCCGATTTCGTGTCACCAATTTTCACAAAATAAAGAAATGAGGAAGAAATGGTTACATGCTATTAGAAGGAAACATTTCGGTGAAGAAAATCTGACCGAAAATATTAAAGTGTGTTCCCATCGTTTTCAACTCGATGACTTCACGAAAACTGTGTTGGGCAAGTGTGATTTACAAAGGGAAATAATTCCTACCTATAAACTGAATAGACATATCGATAACAACCACTGAATTTATGCGTTTGTATTTGAAGGTGAGAGAGCAAGATTAAAACCGGGCACTGTTCCATCGCTTTTTCCGTGGACCACGAACACAACAAAAATAAGGAAGAGGCCATACACAAGAAAATTGCCAGTTTACCACGATAAGCCTCCAATATCGGAATCTGCATAAATTATCTCCATTGAAGTACGGTACGGGAAGAAATCGTCAATATACAGGAAGAAGTGAATGTAACATTTGTGACTCCCATTTTCAAAGGCATCAATACTCGGACAAATACTTCAAGAATAAATGTCACAACATTAACAGTCAAAAACGTATTATGGTTTCTTGAAATCAGAATTAATCGTCAACTTACATCTGCCCGACGGAGAATGTGGTACCGGTAGTGACTGACTTCTACATTCTTGAGTCATAGGCCTAAGTTAGCCAGATGAATGGAAACAGTTCATGGCCTTAAAACAGGGATTCTCAAACTTTTGAAATACTGTACCCCTAAGTCGTTTCCAAGGGGGTACGGAAACGATTTGTATTAAGAGATTGACAAATTACAAAAGAACCAAACGTTGCGATGCATTTTGTGGTAAACAATACCGGTATCAACTTTCTTTGATTACGTTTACCTTAAAACAAGACCGTTTCATGTACGCTATCAACCAAAAAAATACACGAATCGAAGTCTATAAGCAAGGGGAGCCAGTGAATATTTAAATCTCTATTTATAAAAGGAAGATTATAGTTTTACGTGACCGTTAATCTAGAGATCATAAGGCACAGAGGACTTCCTCTTTACGTGGAATCCGAACAGGACAAGGCATTTCACTTTGAAAATCTCACATGCATTGACCGGGAAATCTCTATTTATGATTTAAGTCTTATGGAGATATAGGCTATTTGTCAATATAGGCCTACAATACTCAAGCATGCTGACTCCTATTCATAATTTGAATAATAAAGCGTGTTAGAATTTTGTTATTACCTCTGTAGCCTACTAATTCTTCCCTCCTCCCACTAGTTTTAGCGCCTCTAGTCCGTAGCTCATTTTACAGCTGTTTAACGCTTAAACGCTGAAAATCGTTCATAATATATTAGGGGGTATACCTATAGAATTAATTAATATAGTCTTGGAGTAAAATTAGAGAAGATATAATTTACTTTAGCTTAGAAAACTCGGTCACAATCTATACATTCCTCGTAGCTGACTGGGGGAAACATAGGACGATCGCCTTGCGCTTACCCAGTACTACACGAGCGCTATCTGGCGCGAACTTTCTCAGGCTACATCCCTATTGGTAAGGAACATTTTTGTAGGAAATTTACTAGCGATTATTTTTATAATAGATATTTTGTTGATAAATTTGATGGTTTGGGAGATATTTGCAAGAAAACGAAAAATGGTACCTTCTTAGGGCCAACACCGACTTCGCTCGAGGGGGAAAACTTGGGAGAGTAATATGTGGGTCCAAATAAAGCGATTAAAGCAATTTTCAGCTTTCCACTAATTATTTCCTTATTGAGGCTTTTTTCCGACCTGTCGCCTGGCCTATGCGATAGCAATGCTATTGCATGTTAATGTTAGGTGGTTGCTCAGCGCTGCAGTGGTCAATACGAACATGCTATGAGGACATCGTTGATGCAGAGAACGCCACGATTGAGTAGGCTTTATATTATTGGAGGCTAAGGTTAGACATACTATTAACAAACAAAAAAACATACAGCCAAAACTAATAATACCCAAGATTTCACCCAGCTCAAAAAGAAATTAGTAGACAATAATCTTATCATCACTAATGCCGAAAAAGGCAACACTGTTGTCATTATCAATAAATCTGATTACATCGACAAAATTAAAGATTTCTTAATCAGAATTTCGTTATCACAAAAAAAGATCCCACCGCGACAATCCCAAGAAAATTAAAACTTTTACTAAAGGACACCTACCTAATTCTAGATGAACAGCAATCAAGCAAACTTGTCAAATCCTCAAATTCTTACCCAAAACGCACAAAACTGTCCCCATCAGACCCATCGTTAACTTCAGGGGCAGCACCATTTATAAACTTTCTCATTTTTTACACCGTTTTATCAGCAAACATTATAAATTTAGGAGCAACCATTTTTTCAAGAATACTTTTCAATTTTGTGAAGCCACTAGGAATTTTGAAAAAAGTGAATGCCACACCCTCCGTATTGTTGACATCAAGGACATGTACATCAACCACTGCCAGTGCATTACAGTATGGACACTTAGGCAAAACCGGAAGAACGGATTTTCAAAAAAAAAAAACAATAAGGGTCAGCACCAATTCACCTGTAAGCCGCTTGGTAGCACCACTTATGGACGAACACATGATAAACAGCTGGGTGCTGAACGTATATTTTACGTAATTTATTTGACTCGATTTCTCTTTGTAATCAGATACCGTATTTTAGGAAAATAAATAACAAGAAAATAGAAAGTGTTAATATTACTGAGTTATAATTCTAAGAAGTGTGTGATTTAATGTTTAACACCACATTCCTTCAGTCCTGTGGTGTCGCATTGTGATTGCATCGTAACGATGAAAGGTTATGTATGATATGTTTTAAATTATTAAATTAACGTGATATATTGAAAAGTGTGGGGAAAATGTGGTTTTTGTTTTGTGAATTAATGGATAGGTGTTTGAGGGACTGATATTTCATGCGTATTAAAACCAGAATCATTCGGTGTAACGTTTGATATTTGTATTTACCGCTCCAATGCCCGAGGAAACCGGAATGCTGGTATGTCCGTTGTGATAAGAACTACATAAAACATTACCGCACAGATGTTGGTTTCCCACATTTCTGCTATTGGTTAAATTGTAAAATTATATTTCTGAGTTGTTTTTAATAATTACAAGCAATGTCTTCTTCAGACAAAATCGTTAGGCCGCATTCAATAATGAATATGGGTAGACTGCTCTCTCGCGGATACTTGGTGAACCGTCGCTGTCATGCGTGCGTGCGTGCTTCTGGTGACGGCCGTTTTAAAACCATGACGAAAAAATTACATGGTAAAGGCCTGATGTGTCCATACTGTATATGATTACTATACTGTGCCCAAGACCAACTACAATACTCAGACCTTAATGTAGAAAAAACATGGCGGCGATGGTTGCCCTACCTATAGCTAAGATCATGTCATCGGGCTTGCCACAGTTCGTGTAAATTATTATTTTTACTCACCTAAGAGCATAAAATATATCACAAGACGAGACTATGTTCCGAAGAAATATGCATCAATAATTTAGACTTACCTGAATTAATTTATCTATATAGTGCTGGCACTGTCGATCTCCATTCATAAAACACTCCCTACCTCTTACAGTATTTGCCAAGCTTGATCCCCATTTTAGACTAATTTCATCCCCTAGATTTATTATTTGTACAGGCATCCCTCACAGGAACCTTACACTGGGATAACAATCGCCGTGTTACAAAAGTGAGGTTAAATTTATGTCTGGGGCATGGTGGCGCAGCGGCCAAGCTGTTGGCCTCTCACCAAGGTGGACCGGGTTCAATTCCCGGTCAATGCATGAGAGATTTTCTAAGTGAAATGCCATGTCCTGTGGTTCGGATTCCACGTAAAAAGGTGGTCCCGTGGCTCATGATTGCATGATTAACGGTCACGTAAAACTTAAAGCTTCCTTCCTTTTAAAGTTATGTCTCGATCCTGGTCAGAGCGACCAAACAGCTTGACCAGCCAAGTCTGTCGCGAGACGCAAGTATCTTAATTGTGGTGGCAGTGATTGTGACTTGCGTCTCGCGACAGACTTGGCTGGACAAGCTGATTGGTCGCTCTGACCAGGATCGAGACATAACTTTAAAATGAAGGAAGCTTTTAGTTTTACGTGACCGTTAATCATGCAATCTTGAGCCACGGGACCTCCGTTTTACGTAGAATCCGAACCACAGGGCATGGCATTTCACTTAGAAAATCTCACATGCATTGACCGGGAATTGAACCCGGTCCACCTCGGTGAGAGGCCAACAGCTTGACCGCTGCGCCACCATGCCCCAGACATAAATTTAACCTCACTTTTGTAACACGGCGATTGTTATCCCAGTCACGTTTTAACGACGTTTACAAATGTATTATTTAAATTTGTTCAAAATTTTGAAATCTCATTACAGAATCTATAAAAGTTTGCATACTTACGAGTGGTTGAATGCCTAAACGTTAACGTAGTTTTGGTAAGATAACGAACAGAAAAATTCTGTTGTATTGTCACTAACAGCCCACTATAGCGACGAAAGACGAATGAGCTTGGTCTACTGCTTTAACCTATAATTTTATTAAGAATAATACTGTTCATTTCATTTCGTCAGTGTTCTAAGCTTTTGTTGATGAATAACTTGCGTCTTGTGACAGACTTGGCTGGACAACTCTTGTACTTGTACTGTACGAGAAGCTGGAATGGATAGGTTAAGGAAGTACCGTAACGTCGAGTTTTGATGACGTCACACCATTCAACCAATCAGCTTTCCAGTTAAGGAAGTACCGTAACGTCGAGTTTTGATGACGTCACACCATTCAACCAATCAGCTTATCCAGCCAAGTGTAAGAGAGGGCCACGAGCCCTAACTTCGCCACTGCAAAAGACATAAATAAATAAATAAGTCTATCGCGAGACGCAAGTATTAAGATAATTGAAGAGAATCTCAAATCACCCTAGCAGACTGTCTACCCTTGAAATCGACGAATTCATTAATTTACTAAAGTTCACCATACAAAATCATTTTTTCACTTTTGATCAGCTGATTAACAAACAGACTGAAGGTTTGGCTATGAGCTGATAACTATGAAAAATAGTATGCTGTAACTTCAGAGCCTGTTGATCAAATATTGGAAGTGAACGATGCTCTGGTGTGGGGAGTCATGGCAGTAGGAATCATATTTCCTCAAGTCGAGGAAATGTTCAGTGTTTTGGACATAGCGGTCATGCATGAGCCACAAGAAATACTGTACGCAAACCATGAAATATGAGTTGGTGATTTAAGTACTTTTCTGTTTATTGATCCATATTTTCTTACAGCCTATAAAACAATTCCAAATTAGAGATTTCAGTTATTGATGAATAATGTGTTTCGTTTTTGGCTCATTCTTAGAACAACATCCAGTTTTTAAAATAACATATACTGTGCCCGCTGGCCGAAGGTTTCGGGGAGCCATCGGTTTCAAATAACCCTTCCGAGACCCTCTACCAGTTAACACACAAGTATTGGGGGCGACACATTCATAGGCTGGTTTTGCACAAAAGTCTGCACTCGGGGGTATCGGGAATTGGTGAGGTTCGATTCTTAACCAGCTCAGAGGAATGCATCGATATCAAAACTAATCAAGAAAGAGAGGTCAGTCTTATGTTAAAATCATGGATAAATTTTATTCAGAATAGATCCCTAGCCTAGCATGAGAGTTGCAAACGGCTAGTCCGATACTATTCTGCCCTGAAAGAAAATATAAAAAACAGTCCTATCCAAAATCTAAGTTACTTTCATGGTCCTAATACAAAATTTAAATGAAAACAAACAAGCCAAGAGTATGGCACGTAAGATCAGCCCTAAGCAATTACATCGAAAATGACTACGGGAGGATCAAACATCAAAAGAATATACTGCAAAGCAAGACATTTACTTGTTTACAAATACTAGGAATATTTACATTTAATAACAAAGGAAAAGTTGTTCTAAGCTAGGATGGTGCCATCTCCAACATTTATCTTTAAATTAACGTGTTTATCTAGTCCTAACTAACATTAATTAATAAACGAGACGCATTTATTACAAGGAAAAGATTCTAAATATGTACACAACGTTGTTGAATAAAAAAAAGAATTAAACTAATACAACACAAATATGTACAATCATCCAGCACTCCTATTGTTGTGCAATTGGCACTGCCTACCTACTCGATTTGTCACTCTTTGCGACAGATGGTCATAGTGTCCAGATGTGTAAAGGAAAAATTAGAAAAATAGAAAAGCCTGCAAATGCGATGGTAATTAAACAATTACATCGACTCACATTGCTGCCAATCTGGTGTGTGTGCTTCAGTTATCACATCATCAATTGGTTGTTGACTAATGGTGTCGAAATGTATCGAAATGTATCCAAAATAAATCAACAATAACTAAATGTCGTATTTTTGGCCCGGCAAATATTTCTTTTTTAGCATTTATTTATATTTAGGCTCAAGGGGGAATTATAAGATTTGTTTAGTTTCACAAAAATCCTATCTTTGATTATTAAAGTTATTACAGAATTATTTATGCCTCACAATGTATTTGTTCCGTTGTATAGACCTTTAATTGCGTTTACTGTAGTCAGGTATGATGTGTAAATCCAACTAATGTTCAATAACTTCGTAACATTCCACTCAGGAATAACTTCAATAATGGACACCTTGTGTCTCCTCATACTCTTATTATTATACATCCTGTCTCTCTTAAACCATGGATTCGTCAATATTTACTTCATCGGTCTGGTACGATTTCAATAGCTCGTTACCGCCGGCATAAATTACCATAAACATGTACTCTAATAGTACCATAATAACATTGGTTAACAATTAGTATGGATCCCTGAATTATACACATTTTAAACATCAATTACAAAGACTAAGTGTGTAGAAAACACATTTTAAGAATGCTCTGCAATAGCATAATGGATTAAGATACAAAAATAGCGTGTGAGATTGTGTATTTATCATGTAGCCTCTTCCCAAGAAGATCTCTGGTTTCAAAATACAGTTCATTTCCAATGTCCTTCTAGCTCCTCGTAACAAAATAAAGCTTTATTCCAGATGCTCATTTGTCAAACACGTAGATAACTGATCCCGCATTCAGATGAAATAATGTTAGGAATTTCACAGCCTTCTAGATTATTTAATGCACCGCCTGAGATTCATTGAGCCGTGCTATGAGTAGCCCTCTCGCACACAGGCGATCTTGGCCTTCATTTACCACCTGTTAAGAACTTGTTTCTTATGTCATCTACCTGACAAATAAAAGTAGACTGTTACTGTTCTTGAAATGATACGAAATGGACATTATAACTTTGCCTTCCTGGCGTTAAAGAAATTTATAACAAAACTAAATCTTTCCACACGTGAGCTTATATTAAAACTACCTGTGCTGTGCACTTTAGTGAAACCATTTATGACTAATCTACAGTTCCAACCCATTAAATATAGCTACTGAAACATATTCTGACTTACAGAGTACAGCGTCAAGACGTCGAGACCCGCCGTGAGATGTTTTAGCGGTCTCCGTAATGGTCATAAATCATCTTGCCTTTGTTTCAGCCACCTTCCATTGCTAGCTCCCCACGCAAGTGGTTTAATGATCCATCTCCAACTCCATAGCGTGGTCGTTATTATCCATTAGATGTAGATGGTTGGTTGGTTCCATGTTGTAGGTAGGGGTAAGGTTTTCACTCGTGTTAAATATCATACTGATGTTACTGCGCTCACTGACTCTATTGGTGCGGTAAAACAAAATTGCCCATACACTCCGCCACTGGCGCTATCATTGCTTTTACAACGCTCACTCGCAAACTTTGCACGTGGTCGGAAATAATTATTTACAGTTAATCAAAAATAAAAATTCAGCACTTCGACAAGACATGAAATAGTTTATGAATAACACAGTGTTTACAAAATTCACAGTGTTTATGATACACTCGTGCATGTAAGCAAGCGGCCTGATAATGTGCTCGCCATGCTGCCACTGTTTGTTAAATCTGGTAAAAATATTACACTGGTTGGATATTAATTATCGTTCACAATAACTCCCTCGGCATATTTAGCAGTGATGGTTGCCCATGTCTATAATAACGATGGATTTCTCCATTTCACAAGAGTCCATCAATACTCGGAACACTAGTATCACGTGTTCGATCCCTATGCGTCACTGACACGTCTGTCCTGCTCGGACGTACGACTAGTAGTAGTGTCTCCTCAGCGTGGCGTCAGCTCAATGCATGAGATAGCCGCGCAAATTTACGGTTTCGCGTTTCTGCGGTGTGGACCGTAATTTAAATATGCTGAACGACATTAGATAAATATTATACGATTTACGAGGTATCCAAAATGTATAAAAGTTTAATTATAATCAATCTTGCTCGATATTCTTCCCGCTTCCTGTAGGGTTTGTTCGACTGCTCTTCAGCATAGTAGCACTTTCTCCAAGGAACCTGTGATCGATTATACCAATGCGAACATGCGTCATCGGGCGCAATAGATACAGTAAATTATGCCTCTCTTCAACTATTTCTATAGCCTACTAGGAAAATTTTAAACACTTTGTTCAAAACATACTTAAAATTTTAAAATAAATACATTCTGCAAATTAAAAATACTGTATACTGAACCCATCTGCAATTGGTTCAAGCGTCGAATCCATACTTTATTTGCAAAAGAAGAGAGGAAATAACGCAGTCTTTAGAATGTATTGGAAAGATTTTAGGAAGTGGGCTGTTATAATGTGATGCAAGAACGGGTGACCACTAGTCACGCGGGCATGAGATCACGCTTGACGCATCGATAAGAAGCTGGCGCATAGTTAATAATAGAACTAGAAAAACTTTCCACGACGAGTGAGGGAGAAGGAGTTTCGGAAATAGACCTTACTCAGCTTTAAAATGGCAACCTTGCAATGACGCAAGAAGATAAATAATTAAAATTAAGCCATTTGCAAGCGTTTAATTAATGAAATGAACACATCATTGTTGATCATTCTGGAAAAGATATTTTTGTGTGGGGAAAAAGTTTATAATATTTGCACAGGAAAGAACTGCATACGCGGCATTACGTCGTTAGTTATTCCCCGAGCCCAGAGATGGGAGAGAGGGAAAAATAAACCTCACCACCCACATATCTGAAGAGCCAAATTATTTAATATCTTGGAATTGTGTGATCGATTTTCATGATCAATGAAACCATTTTACGTTTAAAACAAGAGCTTTCAAGAAATATATTTTTCAAAATTATACGACAATTATTTCAAAAGTTAGGGCTGGAGAAGAAGCGGATTTGATATTTTTGCCGCAGATTCGGATATAAACCCTGGACGTGCCAGGAAGAGCATTCAGTCTACCATAGGTGCCTAAGGGGCACGGTACTGTTTCACAAGTATCATTCAGTCTACCATAGGTGCCTAAGGGGCACGGTACTGTTTCACAAGTATCATTCAGTTCTACGAACCCTAGGAGGGGTCGTGCTGTTTCAACCAACAACAAGACAATCTACAAGTAAACTCCTAGTGCAGGAGTGCTGCTTCAAAGTACATTCAGTTTATAAAAGACGCCGGAGAGCGTGGTACCGTTTCGCAAAGAACAAAAAGGCATTTTTAGTGAGCGCTGAGACGCTGCACGCAGGAACAATCATCGTTAAATGCAGTCTTTACCAGACCGTGAGAGGTCGTGTTACGCTGTATCGGAGACGAGCACCCCGTATGGGAGTGGCCGTCCAGTATCGTCATTAGTATCGCCTTGTGAAGACACATCAGAATCCTGTTATAGGAATAATATCATCAAGCTTCAGACTTTATAAAGTTCACCAGTACAGTCAAAGTTTAGGCTGTGGACTTAAGAAATTTCCGGCGATAGGTACTCGAATATAATAGTTCAGTTAAAGAACCGACGCATCATAAGATTTCGAAGTACCCAAGGACAGTGAAATATACAGTTCTATCTACGTTAAGTAACCAGATCAGGGTAGAACGAAATAGTAACGGCTAGTGTTCCTGAACCGAGGGGCTAGAGCGAAGTACGATAAAATTTAGGAATCGAGGTTCCAGGCTTTGTCAAGGTGGACAAATGAACAGTCAGACATTGGGAAGTATTCCAATAAGCCACGAATCAAAGTAACAGAAAGTAAAAACAAGGAAATTACTAGGTCGCCGTTATACTAGTTCGAGCGATCGTAAAAGTAATATATAAGTGACAGACTTTTATTAGACGAACAAGTTAGCGTCTAGCAAGATACGACATCGTGCAGTAAAGTTAAAGAAGCCGATAGTCAAACCCAGAATTAGAATATCAGCCGTTCCAGTGAGGTTAGTTCGATCGAGACTTTCAATCATGTCATCAGAGTAGGAAGCCGACGTGCATATAGTGCAACCCTTGGAAACGGGAAAATTAAAGAAATCACGTGTGTTGAGGCGAATAATTAACGCCAGAGTGATAAATTTTTTATGAAATTTAAATATAGTGAAATTTTTTAGTGTAATATATTTTTTAGTGAAATTGCACTGTGTTTAAGTGAAAACGAATACAAAATGGTATTCCTTATATTCAAAGTGATTAGGGTATATATTTTATGTGCTGTTAGGAAAGTGTTATTGAGTGTGAATATAACCATGAATATGGCTTAAGAAGAAATTGGTGGGTGAAAATGTTCCATCGTTGGAGAATTCGGTCTCTGACCATACTCATGTGAGTAACAATTTCATTATTATGTGTTTTGGGAAGATTTGCGTATAATCCTCATGAGTGAAAGTAGGGATGTTTGATAACAGGTGAAATAAAGATTGCGCGATCTGAACGATTAATTTGATGGAAATATAATAAATATGTGAAGTATTAATGAATCCCTTGTGGAAGATATTCAGTGGAAAATCAGTACAATGGTAAATGATATAAATATGGTAGAGCAAGCGTAATAATAATAAATATAATTATATAAATGAATTATGTGATGAATTTTATATTGAAAAGTGGTAGCTTCTAGAGCTCCTTTAGATGAATTAATAAATGTTGTGAATACATGTTCTTTATGGTAAAAATGATTATTGTTAATGGAGGATGAGTAATATATATTTTGAGACGTAGATCAAACTTCGATTTGAATTTATTTGGTTCTTTGAAAGGCAACTTGGCTAATTTATGTATGAGCGCCATGTCGCGCAGTTGAAGTAATTTGTCACGCTAGGAATGCGTTGAAATGCTCGGTAAAAGTAATTGTGAGGGACAGTTAGTCGTGGTAATGAGCTGTTGTAAGTCCTCAAAGTTGTGATATTGATCACGAGGCATTGTATGTTGTATGTTGAAAAGGGTGCAATTTATGTTGTATTATGAGCGCTGGTTATGGGCTAGGCCTTCCTTAAGTCGCTAATGTTGTAAGTCCTCAAAAGTTGGGATATTGCTCCCAAGGCATTTTTAAAGGATCGAACTCAGAGACGTCCGTGTTGAAGCCCCTTAATATTGGTTGTTTTATTGAATTTTCTTACTCGCTAATGAGGACACTTCATAATTATACTTTACCGAAGCTAAAAGAATTGGTCTGTAGAAACCTAATAGTTGTCTTGTGGTTATTTTGTATCGTAAGCCTTGCCATTCAGAGAAATGCATTTGAAACAGCTGTGTTTAAAGCTGGATAACCAGTCTCTTGTGAATGCGAGACTGTAGGTTCTCCCTCCCTCCATGCAATAAATCAAGCCAAGTAGTTAAGACAAACCCTTACCCTCTTTTAGTGAGGTAGGTTAGGAACGGGCTGTCTGAGTCACAACACACGGAAGTGTTTAAGAGTGTTTTAACGACCCGGTATTCGAACCGAGGTCCTTTTACATTCATTATTATCGCTTGCAGAGTTCAGATCGTTGCTTTCTTAGGACATAATTGTCTTTGAAGACAAGATGATAAATCCCTAACTTTATTATTTAATGATTCAGTGATTCACGAGTTCTTATTGAGAACATTAAGATTCCGGGAGTAATCTTAAGTTTGACTTGCTCAGTAGTTTTCTATAGCTCGGGAATACGCAAATTTTTCCAATCACGGTAGTGAGTTGGTAGCTTGAGAGTGATGGTAACAGATGAACATTGTGAGAGCCCAAAATTAATTAATGATTAGCCATACTTTGATATTATGATTAAAACCAGATATACTCATGTAAATATTAATAGCCGTGTATTTAATGGTTAACACAGTGTATGTAAACATTACCGAGCCATTCGGAGCTCGTTATTTTAAAGAATTTGAATTGACACCATATGGGAGTGAAACTTAGTTGGAGTTTGGTTGTTTTTTGGAAAACCAGTAATCATTATTTTGTAATTGTTTAATTTGAATTCCTTGTTCAATTTTGGACAAGTGTGAAGTGTAGTGTCAGTATTTTTATTTATTTAATTTTTGTAGCGCCATATTTTGGATAATTAAATGTTTTGATAGTAGGATTTGATTTTGTTTATTTTTAATCCAAAGTGTGTAATTCACAGAGTGGGAGAACAAACCATGAACCCCGATACTCCCGATTGAGCATCGCTGGCAAACTGTGATTTGCATATTTCATTGTTGAAATGGGCCCAATACATAAGAAACAATTTCAAGAATGACATTGAAATGGACTCTTCATTTTAAATTTAAAAATAATGTACGGTATTTCGGAATGTTTTTCATTAGGTTTAGCTGTTTGTACGAGGAGAATGCCATCTAAGGCACTACTATTAAGGTATTATAATTATTTTCCTTTAAAAGGCTTGGGAAGAAGTTCTCATAAGCAAAATGAAGGACAATGCGGAAAACGTATCGCCATTTAAAAGAACAACTATTTAAATGGTGTTCCGTGCGTAACTGTTATTGGCGAAAGAGGCTGGGCGAAGACGAAGGGCGTTCGCACTGCTATAAAGTAAGCTGGTGAACCAGAAGCAGCTCTGACTTTGCCAACCTCCAAAGAGACCACAAAAACGCTCCCGATCATGTATTTGGAAATCATGTTTATTGTCCTGCATGTTGTAAAAGAAAGGAATCTGTAGAGGAGAATACAGTTGAAAAAGTTGACAAGGGTTTTGCGTTCAAAATCCGTACTGTCATTGGAATTCTTGAGGAAAAGGCTCATAGTTTGGTGTTCAGCAGACTAAAAACTTCGCCGAAAGGTATTTATTTACGGCTTATTAAAATGTAGGGTAGACCTATACAATCGTGGGCTAATCAAGTGCAACTTGCCTCTAACATTCTAAATGGCTTTCCAATGTAAAAATATATTTGCGTTTTGGTTGAATATTTACAACTTTGTTTTGCATTTTATGTGTCTATAATGTTAAGCAATACCTACTGTTTTATATTGTTTAGATTCCAAATTTTAGCTAGATTATTCTTAGTATGCACAGTTTTAAAAGTGACGTTTATTTAAAAATATACAATTTACACACATTTTAAAAACTATACTTCAAAATTTACAGTAAATTAACATATGTAGGATGCTTCAAAACGGTGTAGGCAAACTTAGGGAAATTATCCTGTATCATAAAGAAATAAGTTCCCATAAAGATGGGTCTTCACTCCTCTTCTTGCCTAGAACGCCTCAAAATAGCGCTGCCTTGGGTTTTTGTGGGTATCTACTCACATAACGTAACGGCGGTGCTTTTTGAGGATCCAACCAGCCTTCGGGCTGACTACCTAACAGACAAAGATGGGTCTCAAGTACATTATTTGCTGTCTATATGTTTTGTTAATCTGAATAAAATCTGAGTAAAATAACTGTTACATAGTACTTATTTTTTCCTCGTTAAATTTTGATAAATACCTACAATCTTTTAATGTATGATTCGATTTTACAAAATAGGGGTTCAATCGATTTGACATCAAATGTTACATCTTTTGTTGTTCTTTTATATGGTTTATGGTGTAGTCACGTCCTAGTTCGTGAACCATGGGCAATGGCTGAGTGGTCTGGTAAGTGGTCCTGACAGTCTGGATACCAGTTACTATAGAAAAGGAGCGGGTATCTTGGGCATATTTTGAGTCGTGGCCCTCCTTGTGATCAGCAACTTACTTGTTTGTTTCCTGAGGTTAAACTCAGGGGCCCTGCTTAAGTAAGGCTAGCAACTTGCTTCAATTGTAATCTCTAAACGTGCCAAAAATGTCTTGATTAAGCCTCGAACCTATGGGAGAGATGGAGTCCCACTCCCATCTGACAGATTAGGGACTCCTTGGAAACGAACAGGCAACAGGTGCTTTTAATATCGAGGGTGGTTATGAAAGGATGGACGCAGAGTTAACTGAGTCAGCAAGTAAGATGGGATTGAATATTCTAGGGATTAGTGAAGTTCAGATAAAGGGAGATAGAGAGGAGATCCAAGGTATACCTGTCAGGTGTAAAACGAGGCAGGACAAAGTGGGGAGTAAGGCTGTATGTCCAGAAAACCTTGGAGCTTCGCATAATTTATGTGAGGTACCGGTACCGTACGTAAATAAACGATTAATGTGAATAGATTTGGAAATGTCAGGAAATCGGTCAGGATTGTTTCAGTGTAACTCCATGTGAAGGGGTGGATCAGGATGAAATAGTCTTTATAAGGCATTGAGTGATGTGGTAGTGAGAGTTAACAGTAAGAACAGTGTAGTACTGCATATTATGGCCAGAAGGTCTTCCCAAGAAGATCACTCCGGCTGCCAGATCACTGTTGCTCGATTAGCACCACCCAGGGGTCACGTGTAGGGTACTTTAAGGTTAAACCTACGGACGTGAGCAACTTCAATCCCCAGTGTAGTACTGATGGGGGATTTCAATGCTAGCATAGGAAATGGAATTGAAGGGTATGAGAAGGTTATGGGTAAGTGGAGTGAGGATAGGGAAGCGAACACCAATGGGAAATGTTTATCAATGTGTAACATCTTTCCACTCGGTTGCTGGATATTTTCGTGTGAGTGATTTTGAAAAAAGGGACGGAAGTGTGTAAGACGCACTGCCAGCTGGATCATATCCCTCCTGGACATTCATCAACACACAAAAATCTCTTTTATTTACACACTAATAATATTTAACAATTCCAAGACTTTCTTTTTTCCTTCACTGCCTACTTGATATTTCTACTCTCGCACTGCCTTCTTGAATGTTCTCGCACTGCTTTCTTTATACTCTGCTGCTAATCATATCAATATGACTCATTTAAACATAATCTATGGAATTACGTGTTCGTCTGTGAATCAAGAGGTCCAGGAACTGGGCAAGCCTTTCATGATCTACTGCTGTGCACATTGCATTTACTCGCAAATTGACCTATTTATAAGGAATTTAAGGTTATGAGCAGTGTCGCGTCTATTAATCTAGTTGATCCATATCGTATTCTTTATTTAGGCTATTGCTGGTGGAAGCTACAAATCATATAATAAAATGTGTTCCGTATTATAAACTACAATATCTGTAAAACACTCCCTTTTACAATATATTAATATTTGTGCCAATAATATTATACAATGTAAAATACCGGTGTATCAACAATTTCTCGTGCGGTTTCTTCTATGTCAGATGTTACACATCATATGCGACTATTGTAGGCTCGTTAAGTTTTTGTACTTCTGTACTAGCATGAGGTTGTCTGTGGCGAACTCATTCTCGAAGCGAAAGGAGATTCACAGATAGCCTACACATGGCAGGGTAGAGGAACCAGGTCAATAATAGACTATATCATTACTGACTTTGAATTTGCTATTTTAGTGTGTGTGTGTGGGAGGGGGGGAGTTGAAACTGGTTCTGACCCACAGCCTACTTTCCTGCGAAGTTTGCCGATATTTCCCGAATGCTTGTTCGGGTTTTGATATGTGACGTGTCGTAGGACTCTGGGTGACGCCCTTGTTCCTATGGAGAACGTTTTTCCCCCTAAACTAAAAACTACCCCTACTAGGGGGTGAAATAGTAATATGAACTAATTTTCGTCCTAGAGACTTGACATTTATTTTGGGGGTAGAGGGGGTAGGGACCTTTCATTTATGTCAAATAACCTTTTTTATAAAATTTTGGAAATATGAAATGGGAATTTTTTATTTTTTATTCTAGACTTGAAACTTGGTTTGTGGGTAGAGGGGTTAGGACCTTTCATTGATGTCAACCCAACGTTTTTTGTAAAATTCCTAATTTTGGAACTATAGCCCATTTTGAAAATTTGTTTTGTCCTAGAGACTTGCAATTTGGTATGGAGGTAGAGGGGGTAGGGACCTTTCATTTATGTCAAACAGACTTTTTGTAAAATTCCTAATTTTGGAAATATAAAAATATTCAAAATTGGGATTTTTTATTTTTTATTCTAGAGACTTGAAACTTGGTTTTTGGAATGAGGGGATATAACCCCTTTTCTAACCATGTTTTTGAAAAAAAAAATAGAATACCGCCACGGTGGCCATGCACGCACTTGAAAAAAAATCCATGGCTATTTCGATGGAACGGCGGGACGTAATACGACGGTTCGTTTTCTGATGTTCGATGGAACGGCGGAACGTGATAAGATGATTCGTTTTTCGTTGTGGCTGGCCATGCTTGCAAATACATTCATCGATATTCCATGAATCATGCATCGCAGAGTTGTATGCGATGGTTCAACTCATGATTGGTGAAGACATGACTGTGATGATTGAAAAAAAAAAAAGATTGCGAGGATGGCCGCCGAGCCACAGGACATGGCATTGACAGGGTGTGGATGGGAAATTGAAGCGTGGAACATGAACATGAATCGTTGGGGATTTGTGGATAACAAGAAGAAAAAAACAGAGCGTACTCGTACACACTATATTTTTTTATTTATTTCATTAAAGTTTTTTCTACCCTAGGTGGTTATAGATTTTGGTTTTTTTGTTTTTCTTTTTTTAACCCATGATTTGCTGTAAATGAGTTTTCCACCGGGAGCATGGATGGGGGTTGTTAAAAACTGGGGAAGCAACAAGGGTTTTATAGGTGTAAACCCTTGATCCCCTTCTTTTACATCATCATTGTAATCATTATCATTATCATCAATATCATTAGTATTATAACTATAATCACTATGACTATGTACACCGTTTTGATGTTTTTCCATAGACACTTGTTGTAGAGTTTGCGTGGCTTTGGATAGTGTTGTTGTTCGCTTTACAGATGGCTTGGAAGAGGGTTTAAACACAACTTTTTGAAGAGAGGGTAAATATTTCTTCACAAAGAAGAGTAGCACTATGCTATTTACACTTGCTAATATTTGCAAGGGGGTCAACCTTCTTTTTCTTTTGTCTCCTGCCTTCTACTCAAGCCCCTCAAAGAGGCAGGGTGTATGTAGTCCCACTATTTTTAATGCACTCTGAATATGGTTACACCCTCAAAAGCTCTCGACTAGTGAGTTCAAAAGTTGACAACCCCCTAAGAAATTCCTTTGAGGTGGATTCTTAGCTTTGCTTGCTTCGCTATCATTTTACCCTCTAGGATATGCTTTTCACATGGACTAAGCGAGGGAATCCACCTCTACAGCCACTGAGGGCAGTGTCCTGGAGCTTGAGACTATGGGTCGGGGATTCAAATGGGGGGTCTGATCACCACAATGCCCAGGCGGCCTCACCTGCAAAGCGTACAGGGGCCTCATGAAGGGATAGGAAGAGTGGAAGAATTGGGCAAGGAAGTGGGTAGGAGGCGGCCGTGGCCTTACTGTAGGTAGCATCCCAGCATTTTGCCCAAAGACAAAGTGAGAAACATCGGAAAACCACTTCGAGAATGGCTAAAGCAGGAATCGAAGTCCCTCTGCTCATTTGGGCTACCCGAGGCTGAGTAGACCCCGTTCCAGTCCTCGTATCACTTTTCAAATTTCATGACAAAGCCGGGAATCGAACCCAGGACCTCCGGGGCGGCAGCTAATCATGCTAACCGCTACGCTACGGAGGCGACTCGGGAGTGGATTCTCTTCTCTTAAAACAGTAAAACTATCAAGTCATCTCTCCCTACTTTAATGGCGGTAGAGGCAGGAATCCTTGCTTAGTTCATGGAAAAGCTAATCTTAGAGAGAGTAAAATCAAAGTTATCAGCTGCAGTAACCGACAGTAGTGGCTACGCTGGCTAAAGCGCAGTGTTAGGTCATGGGGCCAAGCTCTCTGCTGACTCGGTAGACGCGTGGGTTCGAGCCCCACCGTCGGCCGTCCTTGAAATGGTTTTCCGTGGTTTCCCATTTTCAACATCAGGCAAATGCTGGGACGGTACCTTCTGACAGGCCACGGCCGCTTCCTTCCTCATCCTTCTCCAATTTCATTCACCTTAATCAATGCCATCTCTCATCCCGACGCGCAGGTCGCCCACGGGCGTCGAATGGAAAGACCTGCACTAGGTCTCTGAGGAGACCACACGAAAAAAAAAAAGAAAAAAAAAGCTGCAGTGACCGAGAGAGCTAACGTGCTACCTCATGCCTCGCTGACATTGAGAGAGTGTGGGTTTGAGCAGTATTCGAAAACGACTTCACATCTTAGATCAAAAGAACAGAGTAAGAATACGCAACAGCTACTTTTAACTGACATTAAAACGCGTTGTGCAGTTAGTACATTCTCTGCTGATCTCTGTGAAGCAGTGGCGTTTTCTCCAATACCACGGGGTAAGCACCGCTTACCTAGCATATTCTCATAAGAATAAAGTATATAATATCACTTTCTAACGCGCAAGCAACTGCAAAAACGCCGCTTTGAATGACGTTCCTCGTTCTCTACCGCAGTTCTCCACGATCAGCCAGTACTACTTTGGAGAGAAAGAAGAAAGAGTGCGGCTGGTCGCTATGACAACGGCTTGTTTACCTCCAGGAGCCTTCTGGCCCGGAACACTGCTATGGCCGATGGAGTGGTACACCAAGAACGCCAGGTCGTCCTTGATTGGCTAAGACAGGGGGTGTGGCGTTCCATAGCCACAGGGCTGTCGTCGAGACAAGTCAAAGCGGGTAGCAAGGTCTGCTTCGGTACGGGCGGCTTACCCTAGCGAGCCTGGACACCAGCACTGCTTAAAATTATTTGGCGCGCCTCTCCAGTCCCCACCCTCCATCTGACCATCAGACCCGACCTTTGCTGGGCGCGGTAGTTAAAATTCTTCTTCGTCCGGTTAACTCACAACTCTATGTTTTTTAGTGCAATTAGCAAAATTTAGTATACCGTAATTACTGTTGATATTATTGTGTTGGGAGTGAACAGTGCGTTGGAATCTTCAGAGTGACCCATCAACCCGAAAAGTTCCTCTGATTATCATTCAAATTATATTCAAAGAGTAGGTGTAAAGGATACATAATTTTAAATGTATGTACATCCGTATAATTTGAATAATATTTTAAAGACCTATCACATTATTTTAAAAAATATTCGGTAATTACGGTAGGTAGGGTCTATCAAATTCTCATTTGTACAAAATTAATTAATGCCACTATTTAATGTACCTTGGCGGATCATTTGTAGCGAAGTTCAATTCTTCTCTCCCTCTTAGCGAATTCATCAGTTACATGGTCGTGAAAATCAGTGTTCCCCTGAAGGCTGCACAATAACACATTTTCAATGGAAAGAAGCGCGAGATGTGAAAGTCCTTCTTGATGCATTGAGTTTCGGGTGAAGGTTTTTGTACGTTTCATGGTAGAAAACATTCTTTCCACTGATGCACTAGACGCCGGAATTGTCAGTACTAGTTTAAAAAAAGAAGGAAGCTTTTAGTTTTACGTGACCATTAATCATGCGATCATGAGCCACGGGACCTCCTTTTTACGTGGAATCCGAACCACAGGACATGGAATTTCACTTCGAAATCTCACATGCATTGACTGGGAATCGAACCCGGTCCACCTTGGTGAGAGGCCAACTGCTTGACCGCTGCGCCACCACGCCCCCTTAGTACTAGTTTGCATAGGTTATAGGCCTACGCCCCAATTAAGTCATTCAAACTAATGAAGCCGTGAAAACTTACATCAGTACAATTTGAGTGATATTAACTGAACATGCAATACAAAGACATAAGAATATCTATTAGTCTACTAATAGCATGTTTATTATTTTAATGTTCACTTAGGTCTCATAATAGAAAATAATAATAATGTTATTGGTTTTACGTCCCTGTTAACTACTGAGGCTTTTAGAGACGCCGGGGTGCCGGAATTTTGACCCGAAGGGAATCTTTAACGTGCCAGTAAATATACTGACACGGCTCCCTCGCATTTGCGCACCCTCAAATGCCGACTGGCTGCGACGGCATTCGATCCCGCTATCTTAAGCTCAGCAAGCTAGAACGTTACCGCTGAGCCACGCACAATAGAAAATTTACGGGTAATAACCTAAAAGTTTAGCTCCTTAGGCCAAGAAATGCGAACAACAAAAACACAAATTGCCACACTGCTCAATCGTCAAATGATACACGATAAGAGAAGCTCGCCAACCCTATTGTTGAATAATTTTCTCCGCACTTAATGTACATGGATTGGCATGCCTAAAGTTGAAAAGGGAAAAATGAGCTGTGCTGTATTACAATTCTTTCTATTTTTATTTTTTAAATGTGAAATACTAATAATTATGTGTGTAGAGTAATTGTTGCTACTTCAGATATCAACCTCAACATTGACAAGGGCATAGCTGGAACCGGGTGCTGAAGTTGCTTTATGGTGTAAGCCTATATTTTGAGTCTTCTTCACAGCTTACCCTCGAAAAAATTCCACGCCACGCCACTGCTGTGAAGCTTTTGTATGCAGCAACATTCCACTGCATAAATTGAATAATCCACATCTACGCTCGTTTCTTGAAAAGTATTGTGCTAATCGAAGAATACCAGATGAATCTACCTTTAGGAAGAACTGTTTACTGCTCGGTTCCAAGCTCTGTGAACTTGCGGGATGAAGGGCAGAGGCAGTGTAGGAGCAGGCGAGAATTGAGAAGCCTGTCGACAGCCCGCCGTGTTACCTGACAATCTCGTCTATTCCAATACTGCTAAGATGGGTCTTTTCTGAAACCAGTGTGGCGTTGGGAATGAGTGACTGAGTCACCGGCTAATGTGTTTGCTTCTGTTACTACGCAAGGACCGAGAAACCGCATCACTCGTCGCCACCACTACTAATAGTCTGCGATGCAAATTCCTCTCAGGTCCACGCAGCTTAGACTCTAGCAGTACTTTCACTTCACGCTTCTGTAGTTTCGATACGGTCTGACATAGGAGGGAACTGTATATGGATATCGGTAGATGAAACAACAGATTCGTGTGGTCGATACATTGCGAACTTCATAGTGGGTAAATTATGTCCAGAAGAACCCGGCAAACCTCATTTACTTTCGAGCAAACAACCACGCTACAGTTGCAATATTCGTTAACGATTCCCTGCGACTTCTGTGGCCTAGTGAATCCGAAAGTGATAGTTACAGATGCAGCTTCGTATATGTTGAAAGCCGGTCAGTCTCTTGGAGTATTTTTTCCAAATCTCATCCATGTCACATGTTTGGCCCATGGATTGCATCATATTGCAGAAGAGATATGTACGCTCTTTCCATCTGTCAACAAAGTAATTTCAAGTGGGAAGGGAGAATCTGTTCCTAAAAGCACCGGCTCGTGTACAGTATGAATCGGTCATTTCAGAAACAGCATAAGTCATTTTTTGGCAGAATCGAGTTAGCAACATGCTCGTATTCTAGGCATGTAAATACATCGTTCTGTGCACTAACAACATAAGTCAGGCATGTTTAACATACATAGGCAGCTACTCAGAGCTAGCGTTCATTACAGAAACAGCATTACTGTCGGGGAAATAAGTATAGTTACTCGAGTTTAGAGGTCAATAAAACCTTTACCCTTAGTCTTACATAAGTTTGATAAGAACAACCTACACCAAAATTTTCCTTGTTTTATTTGTCGTTTAACGATATAGAGTAAATATTTGCATTGTATCTCGTTAAAATTTTATAGCAGATTGAACAAAAAAAGTACCGGTTTTTCTTACCAAGTTCACGGAGCGCTCACTTAGAAGGATCATTACGTTAAAAGTATTAATCGGATCGTAACGAAACTCTAATACGTCTTAAAGGAACTTATTGTTAACGCGTATATGAAGTTTTAATCTGATCTGACGTTTCTTTAAGTAGTTGTTGTGAATTTTGTAAAACATCTTTTTCTCGGGCCTTGGTGGTCATAGCAGTATGAAATATGGCTTGTTATGAGGCTCATAGCAATGCAAGGCTTAACGTAAAACTACATTTTATCTACTTTTGATAATTGCTTTTATATCGATTGATATTTAATCGGGTGGTTATGTGAGAAGAATGTATCGTAGCATGCGACGGGAACGATGCGCTCGGTCGAGGAAATTCGTGCGACGTTGCCCTGTGAAACATAATAGGTGCGCGTACCAAGCCGTAAGGTCTGTGAATTTCAGTTATTGTATTGTAATTTGTGTTAGGCCGGTATTACACTGCTAAAGAAATGTGTCAAATAAATTTTATCAAATATTTTATAAAACTGAACTTTTATCAAAGTTATACAAAGCAATTATCACACCATTACACTACATCTATTATTTTATCATAATTCAGCAAAATGGATGAAGGACAGTTCCGTGTTCGCTTAACTATATTATGGTAGTTGAAATTCTGTGGTGGCAATACCGGTATATAAAAGAAACGGAAAGATAAAGTGAATGTTTATGGGTTAAACCACGGGTCGCTCACGTGACAAGGAAGATATTATTTTATACGAATAAAATCTTGGTGAAGGAGCTGCAGTACGAGGACTTGAAAAATGACATTAATTAAAATAAATTAAAAACCATACGTGAAATTGACGAATTATAATACAAAAATTATAATATATATTCGCCTCCGTGGTGTAGTGGTCAGAGTGCTTAGCTGCCACCCAGGAGGTCCGTGGTTCGATTCCCGGCTCTGCCACGAAATTTCAAAATTGGTATGAGGATTGGAACGGGGTCAACTCAGCCTCGGGTGCTCCAAATGAGTAGAGGGGGTGTTCGATTCCCACCTCAGCCACCCTTGAAGTGGTTTTCGTGGTTTCCCACTTCGTCTCCAGGCAAATGCCGGGATGATACCTAACGTAAGGCCACGGCCGCCTCATTCCCTCTTCCTTGCCTATCCCTCCCAATCTTCCCATCCCTCATAAGGTCCTTGTTCGCTTTGCAGGTGAGGCAACCTGGGCGAAGTGCTGGTTACACACCCCAGTTGTATACCCGATCCCGAAGTTTCAAAATGGAGGCGGTAAATGTGGGATCCATCGCTGAGTCCGAGGGTAGCCAACCCTGGAGGGTAATACGATTAAGAAAAAATAAAATACACTATCACTCACGTCGATTTAACTTAACTATTTCATTCTTCTTTATATCCTGAAATATGCGTCCCTTATGTACAGCGCTAATAGCCTCTGCTAATTTTACCTAGAAGTTAGAGAAACGTGTCTTATATTTCATTTCCGCAAGAAGTTAAACATTTCCCAACACCTTTTTTAATGAGGGATTTGGACCTCCATTGGCAGGTTTAAAAATGGTGTGTCAGCTGAAAAGCTATTATTATAAGATTAATTGTTTGAAGTAATTTACACTTTGAGATTATAAGATTATAAAACTGTTCCCTTATTAACTGTCTGAAAAATCACTGCCCGATGAATCAGATGAACTGTCATTTAAGTTTATAACAAGTGGCTCAACAACGGGGACATCTTCTGTTAGCCAATCCTTTTCGCAGGAATGTTTCTCTATTTTTTTGGTGTGTTCGATGCATTTTTTCCATAGCTCCGGTGTTACAGACCTCAAGGCTTCTTTACAGAGATCTCGCATCACCTCCATTGATCTTCCTCTCTCCGCCTGGTTACTCATATTCACTTTAGCTATTTTATTTTTCACGTAGGACTAAACCAGCCCTATGGGGTTGAGCTCACAATGAGCAACTGGCAACCAGACGAGTTCGACGTCAGGACGAACATTCTTGATTATCTGTTCCAGCTTCTTTTTAGGTGCCCTGAAGTGAGGTTTGGCGTGAACAATTAGCTCTGCTTTCGTCATACTTTCATACTTTTGGATTCTGGGAGGAAGATGAATATCTTTAATTGCAGCGGCAAATCTCTTCACCGTGGCTATCGACCTTCCAATACACTTGGATACTATTTGCTAAACCCTCTTATCATTATTACTTTCTCTCTCGCATCTAAAAAAAACCATATTTCACTTATAATCATGGCAAATTCTCCCTCCGTTAACTGCGGATTAGCTGGCATCTTGATCGATGTGCAAACAATAGATAATACACAGGGGGTACCGTTACGAGCTTTGCGGGAGTAATGGTAGCCATTGGTCTAGCAGTATGTGACGTCACCTCGCGGACATAGGCGAGTCCCACAGCACTGCAGCACCTGCATATATTTTGCTTGAGGCACGTTTTCTTAATATATACGAGTTAATAACTACGTAATTGCACACACCTTTCGATCTACTAATGTTAGAATATTTCTGAATGATGTTGGAAATGTTAACGGTGACTTAACACATAAATGAATATGAGTTAATTAACGGCTATGAAATGTTACACATCCTAGATTCCAACATTTCTGTTCTTAACTATTCATTTTAGAGGATTGGGACATATTGGTCATGAGTCTCATATACTTGGACGTGTTGAATCTTCCTGATAACCTGTGTTTTTGTAATACAGTAGTATGTGTAATGGTAATTTTCAGCATTTAGGATTGACGCTGGTGCCTCAAGACTTGAAATATGCACCATACCGACATTTTCCTGGAGGGAGTGTGGAGAACTCTCAGGAAAACCTCACACGGTGTCAGAATTCGAACATTTGATCTCCGTGCAGTTGTGGTGCACGACTTAACGAACATGGCTATGGTGTGGGGTCAGAAAATATGTCTAAAAATATTGGAAATGTCTATATTTAAACCAATCCATCACAGTTATGGTGGGTTAACATAGTCAATAAATGAATCAACAACATTTCAAACATCGTGGTCCAGTAGCCCCATGTTCTTGGGTGTATGTGTTAAATCTGTCTGATAACCCGTGTCATTACGATGGCTGTACTGATGTGTATATTTGTAATTGGGGTTAGGATTTCTGTGGTCAATTGTGTGTCTCAATTTCCATGTCTGGAGGTACTACTTCCGCAGAAGTCGACTCATCTGGAGATACTTTCATCCAGTTTTGGTATTTTCTTGGGTGACAACGTTTCAATCGTTGACATTGCTCTCTTAAGCACTGTTCTCTTCTGGTTGCGCATCTCCCGTTTATGATTGACCTGTAATTAAATGGCCCACTATACTGGTATTATTATTATTATCATTATTATTATTATTATTATTATTATTTCACCAACGAAGCATGAGACGCCCATCTCGATTTATTTATATACTGTGCGTGTAAGGACATTATATAATGTTATGGTCCACGGTTTCAAAGAATGGGTTGTGGTAGGAATTCAGAATAAAGCGGTCATGATCTGAGAGGTAGGTACCATTATTGGCATTTACCTGGAGTTGAAATGGAAAACCACTTCAAGTCCGGCAAACGATGGAATGCAAATCCACATGTCCCCGATAATCAGGGTTGAGGCGTTGGCAAGGAGACACCATACACTGAACGGAAAGAGCGGCTGCAGTCTTGATAACTTGGGAGGTGCTGCACTAACGTACTCACTTTAGGCTGTATGTTGTTGATGATTAATTTTTTAGGGCCTTTGAGACATCGTGGTCGTGTAGCCCCGTGTGTTTGGGTATGTATGTGGAATTTGTCTGATAGCGTGTGTTATTGTGATTGCTGTATTCGTGTGTGTATTTGTAATTCAGATGAGGATTGGGAAGGAGTTGGCCGTGGCCTTAATTTAGGAGCCATCCCGGTATTCGCCTGAAGTAGAAGTGGGAAACCACGGAAATCCACTTCCAGGATGACTGAGGTGGGAATCGAACTCAAATCTTTTCAGTTATGCCTCACGAGGCTGAGTGTACCCTGTTCCAGCCCTCAGACCAGAATTGTATATCTCGGCAGAGCCGGAAATCGTACCCGGGTCTCCGCGGTGACGGCCAAGAGTGATAACCACTACGCAGCAAGGCGGACTTTCAGGCTGTATGCCTGGGTTTAAAAGTAGGTACTTTTCATCATTATTTGATCATTAGCTTTTCTTAACGCGTCGTTGACGGACTTGCGTTGTAAGGGTAACAAAAAATTGCCTTCGGGATACTGGCGACATGACTAGCTTAGCTGGGTATGACGACTGTTGGACCTCGTATTATTATTCCCGTTTTACAACGGTGATGAGATGCGGTGAAAGTCTTTGCTGCGGATTGTTTTTACGGACAGATGTCCTTCCTGACTCCAACCTTATGAGAGGAGTTAATGAGAGATGAAATTAATTACGGTGAATGAAACTCGGTAAGGATGTTGAAGGAAGCGGCCGTGGCCTGTCAGAAGTTAGTCTACCGTCCTAGCATTTTTCTGAAGTAAATAATAATAATAATATCGTATGGCCTCGAGTGCCTGGTGCAAGCTTTGTTATTTGACACCCAAAGGGTAGTTTGCATGTCGAATTTAGTTGTTCCTTGAAGCACTATGAAAGTCAAGGAGGGTAAATATCTAAGCTCCTTGACCCTATAGCGCTTTCTAGTAGAGAAATGAGGAACTTTGTTTTGGCGGAAACTCCCGAGATTAATTTTGCCATTATGAACACGGCCTACTGAATTCAAATGGGTTCTTTGACTTGCCAACATCGTATGACATGGGAGTCGTAATGTTTACCGCCTTCCAAAAATCACTTACCACGGCCAGGAGCGAACCTGCAATCTTGGGGGTTAGTAATCCGACACGATAACCACTCACCCACCGTGGCAAGCTTCCTGAAGTTGAACATGGGGAAACCATCAAAAACATATCAAGGACGGCCTACGGTGGGGCTCGAACGCACGTATACTGAGTCCGCAGAGAGCTTGGCCCCATGTCTAGTGCTGCGCAATAGCGAGCGTAGCTACCGCTGTCGGTCTATTCATAGCAGATATATTTCTCAATATTATAAAAAACAGTAGTCTTTTTAACATACCTGTTGCTCAGTAGCACAATGTCCCAATGCCAGCCAGGGCCGTAGAGAGCGATCACGGACCCTAAGATAACCCAAAGAAAAGGCTCTTCGCTATTCTGCCCCATAAAACTTCAATCATCATTATCATCCGTGGAATTTAGCTTGCCCAAATGATTATTAATCTATTTTGGTTTTAGTTATTCAGCCACTCGCCTTTATTTTATAACATTGGTTGTTCTTTTACTTTACGATTTTGATCACTGTGCCTTAACCCTCAAACTGTGTCGTGGGGTCGTTTATGGCACCGCTTCTCAAACTTACTTTTATTACAATGGGCATTTTTATCCTAGAATGTTTCCCTTCCATGTATCATCCCGCCTACATGCTTTTGTTTCATAGCCAGACTGGCAGGCGCCTGCGCAGTTTTCTTTCTTTGTTATTAGCAAGAGGAGTGGAAGTGGTGACACTTATGGCACCACGACACAGTTCGCGTTCTGAAGGCTATGTGCACGGTGACTCTTACTACTTTTGTTTGTAACTCTGTGAAGGAAGCAGTTGCTGTGCTGATGCAATGGCATCGTTTCGGGAGAGTGGTATATTAGTTTCACATCCTAATTTTTCGAATGCTATTGAGGAGGAGCTAGACATTGTGCTGTATGAGGACGATGAGGGAAGTGTTGAAAGTGACCGTGATGGCCAAGATGTTGACTTCAATTCTGAACACGAGTCTGCTTCCGAGCAGGAATATGACTCTGATGACGAAGGTATTTCACATAATACGGAAGAAAACTCACAGTTAGTGGAAGGAAATTCATCAGCATTTTACGGTAAAAACCGGTACAAGTGGTCCTCTGTTGAACCTTGTCGTAATATGAAGACACCTGCCCATAACATTGTTGTCAAAGTACCAATAATAAAAGGGAAAGCGAGACTGCTGGGAGATTCTTGTTCACCACTACAAGTATGGGAATGTTTATTTTGTGATGATATGGTGGAAAATGTAGTGAAGCACACAAATGAAAAACTCACAACTTACAGAGTACGGTTTTCTAAAACAGACAGAACTGAAATGAGGGATACAACCAGAATCGAAATAAAAGCATTGTTTGGTCTCCTGTACTACAGTGCTATATTCAAATCAAATAATGAAAGCTTAGACTCCTTGTTCGCTACAGATAGTACTGGTAGAGAAATATTCCGTACGACACTGTCCATGAGAAGAGTTCACTTTTTTATTATTGTTTTGCGGTTTGATAATCCATTGGATCGTTGTGAGAGGAGATGTACAGATCCTGCTGCCGCTATTTCGTGGATGTTCAACAGAATGGTAGAAAATTCTCAGAGTCTTTAGAACATCGGATCCATGGCTTGTGTGGACGAGATGCTAGTTGGCTTCCGAGGTCGCTGCAAATTCAGGGTGTATATGGCCAATAAACCACAAAAATATGGTCTCAAAATTATGATCTTGTGCGATGCGCGAACAAACTACTTTCTAAATGGATATATCTACACGGGGAAAGATAGTGATGGGATTGGTTTGAATTTAGAAGAAAGAAGGTTACAAAATCGAACGCAAAGTGTAGTGCGGCTTGCTAAAGTGATTGCCGGAACGAATCGGAACATTACCGCCGATAACTATTTCAGCTCAATAGAGCTTGTTTCGGAACTAAAACAAAGAAAGTTGACTTACGTTGGGACCCTCCCAAGAAAAATAAGCGGGAGATTCCACCACAATTCCTTCCTAACAGAAGGCGTCCTGTGGGCTCATCTGAATATGGATTTACCATACATATCACGCTGCTTTCACACGTGCCCAAAAAGTGTAAGGCTGTAATTTTGGTGTCGAGTATGCATCATGCTAGGTGGATGGACCCAGAATGTAACAAAGACGAGATGATTGCATTTTACAATAACACAAAAGGTGGAGTAGACACACTGGACCAGAAGTGCGTTACGTACGACACAGGTAGACGTACACGCAGATGGCCTATGGCTATCTTTTACACGATTCTCAATATAATAGGAGTCAATGCTCACATACTGCATACCTCATTCAAAGACAGTAAAGTCATTGCTCGTTTCCAATTCTTAAAACTTCTGGCAAAGCAACTGACTGTGCCCTATCTCAATGAAAGGCTTGTGAATACTCGCCTACCTAGGGAGCTAAGGCTGACCGTATCTCGTATTTTGAAAAAGCCACTTCCAAAGGACAATGCACGAAATAGAGAAGGTCCTTCAAAGAGGAAGAGGTGTGCTATATGCCCTAGATCCCAAGGGAATAAATCTAATCAATACTGTGAAGATTGTGACCGACCAGTGTGCCAGACATGCCGATCTGTAGCCTGTCGGGAATGCTGAGTTGACGATTGAAAGTGAAAGGTCAGGTGTTGTGACAATATGTGGTGTAGGACATATGTGTGTAATTCTAGTTATTATCCATTATTCCATGTCTTAGGTATATGAAAATATACAATCCATATACTTTATTACAATCCTTAACACTAAAAGTTCGTTATATTTATCTTTGTGTATAAAAGTGCGTGTGGTTTGCAGTGACTTGGAACTTTTTTTTCTCCAATGTGTATACTAATTTCAGAATTTGTTTCTATATAGATTTGTTTACTGATATTAGAAAGTGTATTATAACAAATACTGAGTCAAACTAAATCGAAATACCAGAGTTATGTCCTAGAATATAGGTGATGCCATTAGTGGCACCGCGACACAGTTTATGTACTCATATTGTCACGACACAGTTTGAGGGTTAAAAAATCAGTTTTCTGTGTATCGGAACGTGTTCAGGCTCTACAAGGATAACCCACACTCCTTTCAGAAATGCACAGTATGAAGTAAAGAATCATTTTTTTCTGAGATTGAATTAGAAACGTTAGGGACTCTTGAACTCTAACACGTTATAAAATGCATGACCTTGGCAACTTAACCATTTCCCCGGAAAACGAAAAACAGAATGGTTATTTATAAAATTAATTACCGGTAGGCCTATATTAATTAATAATTATTGTAATGTCTTGTATACTGTTCGCTGCCTGTGTTTACATCAAAGTGTGTCATCAGACATTTTCATAATAGTTTTAAACTTAAATTAAATAAAGTTGTCCATCCTAAGTCCTTTTACCGCCTAGGTTCCCTCAGATAAACTAAGCCTTGGGGCTACAGCCCCGCTTGCCCCTCCCTCTCGTCGGACCTGATGCCAGTTAGGTACTGTATATTCTTCGAAGGACCTACACCAAAGGGTGATTTCTTCTTCAGAGGCAAACCCAATAATTTATTTTTGAGCTCCAGTTCCCAGTCCTATGGTAAGAAAATGTGAGGAACAACGTCAGGTAGTTCTAACATTGACGCTATCCTTTCGCCTGCATCTTAAAATCCACAGCTTTCGAACTTCCTTATCGTTAGAAAAAGAGTGGTAAATCACTTCAGAATTTCTGCGGCCATCGTTTTGTACTCAGAAACGGCACAGTTACTGTGGCTACCCATTTTAAAAGCTCATTATTTCATATCGAAATAGATCATATAACTGCATTACAAAGCACGTTTCCTACTTCAGGCGACACTGGCTTGTCCGCGAGATGACGTCAGCGGAAAGGGAGCCGCCTGGCGACTGAAGCGGGAACTGCGATATCGGCCTACCTGATAGTATTCTAGTTACCTTGGATAATACAGACAGTGATAGTTGCTGCTTGTTGCTAATGACTCAACGAAGAACAAAGGTCAGAGTTTGGTGTGCGTAGGAACGAGCTCGCAGCAGCTGGCAACATTGCCAGGCTGCTGCGGTACTATCGTCGCCCTCAATGGTCCGATTAAATATCAATCCATATAAAATCGATAATCACAAGTAGATAAAATGTAGTTTTACGTTAAGCCTTGCATTGCTATGAGCCTCATAACAAGCCATATTTCATACTGCTATGACCACCCAGGCCCGAGAAAAAGTTGTTTTACAAAATTCACAACAACTATTTTAAGAAACGTCAGATCAGATTAAAACTTCATATACGCGTTAACAATAAGTTCCTTTAAGACGTATTGAAGTTTCGTTACGATCAGATCAATACTTTTAACGTAATGATCTTTCTAAGTGTGCGCTCCGCAAACTTGGTAAGAAAAACCGGTACTTTTTTTGTTCAATCTGCTATAAAATTTTAACGAGATACAATGCAAATATTTACTCTATATCGTTAAACGACAAATAAAACAAGGAAAATTTTGGTGTAGGTCGTTCTTATGTAAGACTAAGGGTAAAGGTTTTATTGACCTCTAAGCTCGAGTATCTATACTTATTTCCCCGACAGTAGTCACTGACTCATGTTGTTTCTGTATTGAACTACGCGTTGGCATCATTGCAGCTGTCAGGTCTGCAACCGTTTTGAACTGCGTGTTGGCAACACTGCATCCGTCATGTCTGCAACGGTGTTGTTTCTTTGTTTCTCAATATTAATTTTATTGATGAGGTTGGTGTTTTGGCTTCAATTATGGAGGAACAAGAAGGAAACGTGACTCCCCAAGATATGCTTACAGCTACACGAAAACGTGGAGTACAAAATAAAGAACTAGATAAATCTGAAATCATAAAAAAGCTCGAGTTAAAGGAGAGGCATACAAATCTTACAAAGGAATACAAGTTAATAAGTTGCAACCCGGACCTGACTGCAAGTAAGTACCTAGCGCTACCCTAGTGTATGTCAGGCAGATCGATCTACTGTATGTCAGTTTAATCATAAACCTAGTCATGTAAACAAATACTTGGGACGGTTAATAGAGTGTCCTATCCTAACTTACCATAAAAGTTTTAACAATGAAAACTAATTTAGCCTATTGGTATAAGTGCTGCAGAAAGTGCTATGCCAAAGTACCAGACGGAGATCGACAGAGAATGTATGATAACTTTAGGAGGTTGGAATCTAAAAATGAACAATATTATTATTTGCAGCAGTAATATCCACAACAGAAGTAATGATGATGATGATGATTATAATTGTTATTTTAAGGGGCCTAACATCTAGGTTATCGACCCCTAATGATCCGGGTGATAGCGAAAATGAGAATGAAATGGAAACCAGAACGAAAATTATGTGAGACAGAAAATACGTACAAAGAGAAACTCAGATGGAAACAACTCACAATATGGTCTTACAAAAGGGAATTTAGAACGTAAAGATTCACGAAAAGAATAGATTGAAAAAGACCCACAAAACGTAGGCTAGATTCAAAATACGTACAAAATGCAATGTAGCGTCGAAATACTTACAAAATGCAACTGAATTCAAAATACTTGCAAAATGCAAATGAGATCAAAAATACGTACATAATGCAATTGAGGTTCAAAATACTTGCAAAATGCAATTGAAATTGAAAATACACAATGCAATTCAGATTGAAATATCCCAGTTCCAATCCAAATTATTCACAAAGTGCAATTGAAATTCAAAATACTTACAAAATGCAATTGAAATTGAAAATGCTTACAAAATGTATGGTAGATTCAAACGACTCATGTGGATTGACAATACTTACAAAATGCAATTTAGATTGAAAATACTTGACAAAATGTAATTTAGATTCAAAATACCCACAAAATGCAATTGAGAATCAAAATATGTGCAAAATGCCCACCAAACAAAATGCAATTTAGATTCAAAATTCGTGCGAAATGCGGTTTTGGTTGAAAATACTTACAAAATGCAATTGAAATTCAAAATACTCACTTAAAGGCCCGGCCATCTGCATTGAAAGACTTACTAAAAAGCAATTTAGATTGTCAATCTTTACAAAATTTAATTGAGGTTGAAAACAATCGCGAGATGTGAAGATGATGATGATGATAATTGTTGTTTTAAGGGGCCTAACATCGAGGTTATCGGCCCCTGATGAAATGAAATGGTGTGAAATGATAGGATGAAGATTTAAAAAAACAGCTCACTGCTGTGAATGAAACGAAAATGGTTTAGATAAAATAGACAGTGAGCCCCAACAATTATGCCTTATGTAGCAGGAAAAATACTTACAAAAAGGAACTCAGATTGAAACTACTCACCAAATGGAGAGCGGTAATACGTACATAAGGGAATTTCGAACGGAAATACTCACAAAAGGAATAGATTGAAAAATACGCACAAAATGTAGGTTAAGTCCAAAATACGTACAAAATGCAACGTACAGTCGAAATACTTACAAAATGCAAGTGAAATCAAAATACTTACAAAATGCAAATGAAATCAAAATACTTACAAAATGCAAATGAGATTGAAAATACCCACAAAATTGCAATTGAGACTTAACTACTTGAACAAAGCGGGGTAGGTTGAAAATACAAAATGCAATTGAAATTGCTTACAAAATGTATGGTAGATTCAAACTTCTCATTAGGATGGACAATACTTACAAAATGCAATTTAGATTGAAAATAATTACAAAATGTAATTTAGATTCAAAATACCCACAAAATTGCAATTGAGACTTAACTACTTGAACAAAGCGGAGTAGGTTGAAAATACAAAATGCAATTGAAATTCAAAATACTCACGAAAGTCCCGGCCCAGATATTGAAAGACTTACTAAAAAGCAATTTTGATTGGCAATCCTTACAAAATGCACGTGAGGTTGAAAAACACTCACAAAAGGCAATTTAGATCGAAAAAAAAAACTTACAAAATGCAACGTAGATTAAGAATACCTATAAAAGGTGCGGGAATCTTAAAGAGAAAAGGAAATATAATGAAAAGAGGAGAGGAGAGGGGAGAGAGGAGAGGGTCCGCCCCAAAGGTAAGGGACAAAAGGGGAAAACGGACCCAGCTCAGGAATCCCTCGGGGTCGCCAACTCCCGAACTCACCAGCCATGAGCCCCTGAGGGTGTAGCATTATCTAGGGTGGACCAGAAGTGGTGGGGCTACATACACCCGGTCTCCTTAAGGGCCTAGAGCACAAGGCAGGAGGTAAAAGGAAAAGAAAAAGAAGGCTGACCCCTCGCAGAAGGAGGGTATCAGAAAAGAGGAGACAAGGGCCAATGAAGGCGGGAAAGGAAGAGACTCTCTAGGCCTCGGATACCCTAATACCGTCGGGATCTGAAGAGAACAAGAGTTGACCAAGTGAGGTCGACACGAAAGAAGACGGAGAGGAGCCCGGCACAAGTAAGTGGAAGCAATGCCGGACTCAACTGGGGTCCCGTGGTCGCCAACCCACATCCCACTAGATTTGAGCCCCTGTGGGAACAACAGAAGTAAAGCAAAGAAGAAGAAAAACCAGGTGATGAATCAAACAAACCTGACCGTGGTAATTGTTTCATCTATGAGGTGTCAACGCTTAAAGGAAAACATCAGGTATGTCTAAAGGCGCCTGGCCGTATCAGAAGATTAAATGAATTGTGAATAGGTGGTGGCCCAAAGTTCTTGAAGAAAGTGGTATTGTCGGAAGAGACACGTGGCAAAGCAATTCCAAAATAATAAAAAGTGCGCTTGTAAATCTCGAAGTACATGAACTTCTCACACCATGCTAGTGCTCCATTCGTTATAACAGCCAGGACCTACATTGACGGCTTACTGGTTTACACATTTAATGTGAAAAACCCTATTCCTGAACCGATGACCATGCCAATTGACATAAGCCCACCCAAAAGGTTTTATACCAATACATTCTAAGAAGATGGACGATCTGAAGAAGTTTCAGAAGTACATACCACAGGAGGAAGAGAACAAAAGTTTTTATGATGCAGTCTATTCTTGGGAGACCATTAGTAGAGAGGAAAATGAAGATGATGACATAGACAACTAAAAAAAAAAGTACTGATGTAACCAGGTTTTGTACCAATTTTGTGTATAATATATATAATATATATTATGTATACAAAAAAAAGTGTTTTACTTTGAAAATCCACGTTCATTTTAGAAACAACATAAGTCAAGGTTCAAGAAGGGTTAAAATAACCATGTTATAAGAAAATTAAAATCATTATAACTGACAACAATATCAAGAGTGACAGCATGTACTTATTTTACATTTTTTTCATACTTTTTATTGCTGTTTTCTAGAGACCATACAGTTTTTTCAACTTTCCCGAAAGTTGTTATTTTTGACTTATGCCGTTTCTGAAATGACCGATTCAGTTGTATAGCGTGGCAAGTTAGACCTGGCCTGTCATGGCGGAGTCTCGTCTAGGAGGGGAAGTGGTGGGATCATTAGGCGCAAATGCGATTTCCCCTCTTTGGTGCAACCGCTGTTTGGGGCTGCTCGTAGCTCGTCGTGGTTATATTATGCAAGCATAAAGTATCGAATAGGAGCATTCTCAGTGACATAGCATTGGTATTGGTGGTAATGAACTGAGAGCGCGCCCACTTCACACACTCCTGACAGCAAGCTTGTTGCCATGCTTGTCAAAGAGCAGAGCCGCTCAGTCGTGCTTCACATGCCTTGGCAGCATCTGTACTCTGCCAAGGTTCTGGGAATAATGACTATTGGCAACATCTAACCAGTGCGTGACGAAGTATGTGCTCACTGGTTGACAAAGAATCCAGGCGGGGGGATGACGTAATGCAACTGGACGCACATGCGCATCGGAAGGTTCAGATCTAACTTGTTCCGTTATACAAAACTCTCCTGCCTCAGGTTTCTCTTCCGCCGGAAGATGGGGAACTTGGTTATCCGCAGTATCGTTCTATCAGGAGTACTTTAATCAAGTAAAAGATGTACTTACAAGTATTGACGATAGTCACACTGCGTGAGTTCGTGAAGCCAAGTGCGCATTTGAATCTGAAACTGTATATTAAGGTATCATCCATGTGCATTATTCGTCACTTTCGAAGGCGATTAAGGGCCTAAAAAAAGCGGCTTCGGTGGCGTAGTTTGCCCAAGATCGCGGGTTCAAATCCGGCCGAAGTTGTCGGATTTTTTAAGAGCGTTAAAAATCCCTCAGTATGCCTTCCTTCGGAGGGGAAGTAAAGCCGGCGGTCCCATGTCATAGATTTATGGCATGTTAAAGAACCTTCCACTAATTACACCTGTGTGAAGCTAAATTGTATAGGTTAAGAATGTAAACAGCACTCTTAGGTTCCTACGTTCGTTGCCAAGAGCCGACTGCGGTGGCGTCTGGTAGCTAAGTTCTGAACTAGTAGTCGTTGACGGTGGCGTTTGGCAGCAAAAGTAGGAACTATATGACAAATTCAGAAGTCTGCAGTCCTTACTTGAATTTTAAAAAATTACAGTCAGTCTGAAAGACTAGAAGTTATATAATTTCAAATGACGCATGCAACGAATGCTACACATGTTAGAAAGGCTCAGGAGGGCTTCTCGCTTCGCTCGAAGCCCCTGGACTCTTTCAACAGACTCCATTACCCATTAACTTAGGCTTCCCGTGCGGGCACCTCTTTAAGGGTCATCCTGTATTTGAGTCTGACATCTTTTACAACTCTTTAAGAGTCATCCATTATTTGAATCTGATATCTCGCAAACCTCTTTAAGGGTCACCCTGTATTTGAATTGAATCTAACATACTGTACACCTCGTTAAGTGTCACCCTGTAATTTGCTCTGACATCCTGCACACCTCTTTAGGAGGCACCCTGTATTCTTATATGGCGTCTTGTATATCTCTTTAGAAGTCACCCTGTATTCTTGTGTGACATCGTGTACACCTCTTTGGGAGTCACCCTGTATTCTTGTCTGACATCTTGTGCACCTCTTTAGGAGTCACCCTGTATTCTTCTCTGCCGTCTTGTACCCCTCTTTAAGAGTCACCTTGTATTCTTATCTGGCATCTTGTATATCTCTTTAGGAGTCACCCTGTATTCTTGTCTGACATCTTGTGCACCTCTTTAAGAGTCACCCTGTATTCTTGTCTGACATCTTGTGCACCTCTTTAGGAGTCACCCTGTATTCTTCTCTGCCGTCTTGTACACCTCTTTAAGAGTCACCTTGTATTCTTATATGGCATCTTGTATATCTCTTTAGGAGTCACCCTGTATTCTTCTCTGCCGTCTTGTACACCTCTTTAAGAGTCACCTTGTATTCTTATCTGGCATCTTGTATATCTCTTTAGGAGTCACCTTGTATTCTTAATTGGCATCTTATATATCTCTTTATGAGTCACCCTGTATTCTTATCTGGCATCTTGTATATCTCTTTAGAAGTCACCCTGTATTCTTGTGTTCGCTTTGCTCAAAGCCCCAGGTTCCTAGACGCCCCAGGACTCTTTCAACTGACTCCAATAACCATTAGTAGCTTCTGCTTCCCGCATGGCTGCATGACGTCACTTCCCGCGCGGCTGCATGACGTCACTTCCGTCTCCGTAACGCATAACGTTGGACCCAAGATTAACGACGAAGTCGACAAGATCATTTGAAATGATAAAACAGATAACACACACTAATACAGTCATCACAATTAACACCGGTTATCAGACAGATTCTACACACACCCAAAGTACACGGGGCTACATGACTGCGTTGTTGCAGCCCCTAAACTTAAGAACCAAGGGCCTAAAAACTCGCGGTGTCCCCTACACGAATCCCTTCAGTTAATTCAAAACACCATTAGTACCGGTACTTTAAATGGTGTCCCTGGTGAAACTGGAGAAAAAGTGAAAAGGAAACTCAGTGCGGTGTTGGACTCAAACCTAGGATTGAAGAAGATTCAATAAGCAACTACATAGGTGGAATCAGGCAGTCTTTACCAGAAGAATTTTCAGAGCAGTCAGTGCCATTGTACAAGTATTGCCCAGTTACGACCGTCGATGTAGAACGATCATTTTCAACATATAAATTAATTCTGAAAGTCATTTACCCCTGAAAACATTGAAAAACTATTGATAACCTTCTGCCATGCAACATTTTGCAAGGAATGAAACATGTGTATCAATGTAAAGCTGAGTTAAAATTAAATAATACATTTGGTAAGTGTGTTTTGTTTTATTTTTAGTGCATACTTTCAACAATTTTAGTGCATATTGTACCCATGTGAGTAATCTCGGTGGATAATATGCATCTGCCTCCAACTAGCATCAGCTCTCAGGCGTGTACGGTAACCCCAATTTAGCAGTGCATATTTTTGGATTTGAGGCTAAAAGGTATCAACTCTACAATGATAAGGCACAACTCTATTCTAAAACTTTAATTCAGAAAAATAAATCATGGCTTCAAACACAAAACAATACCCAAAAAAGCATAAAATAAAGCAAACAAAATTTTTACTTCCACAATCCACAAATAAACAAACATAAAATCACAACAAAGTCATACCTAGCCATAAGGCTTTACCCTTCTGTGAACTTCACAAGGATATACTAGTGCGCTGATGCACCTACGACTTCAAAACAAACTGTACATTAACATAACAGTCATACAATGTGACTTCTTTAATATTACAACAAGGATTATTCCTTAAACCTCTTTATGTTAAACAATTATGTGTGCCGTGCGTGTTTTAATATTTTTCTTCTCACCAATGAAATGCTTTGCATGCATTTACCTATTTGGACGTTGCACCAAAATCAACGTGCAACTCCATAATTATGTAAGCTACCCCCTACACATCCTCCAATTATATGGTTTCACCGCATGCTGTCTGTGATTCCTAGATAAAACGTTACGTTATAGCTTATGTCGGATTGTACGCTAGACTACCTCGCGCTCATGGCGATTGGCATCTAGTCACCAACTACATGACTTGGCTCCAGTGACAGTACAAATATATCATGTAACTATTCGTCAGATAGCTAAAATAATGACCCATCAGGATGAACTATAATTATCCATGTGTTCACAAACCACCTGGCTCTAATACTCAACATAACACTCATGCATTATATGTCATTTCAACAAGGTCTAGAATCTCTTCCCTTTATAAGTTGCCTGAGCGGCCCGGGTGGCTAGCACCGACCCTCGGCTAAGGAAGTCGCTACACAATAGAAAGTGGAATGGGTCGTTTCACCAATTATCTCGACCTTTCTAAAAGTTTGAAAGCCTCCCTCTCTCTAAGCAGTGAAAATTTACAAGACAAATACTGTGTCCTGACCGACACACATGTTCCCAAAGGATCTTAATTGACTATTATGCCAACAGGTATTGAATGAGCTTTTGTAATTATTCCTACGTCGAGGATAATGATTAATTAATGGCCTCACATGGGTCCATTCAACATGAAGGTTCGGGGTTCGCAATGCATGAGCCTGGCGGTTTGACCGATGTCTCAAGTATAATATAGGCGCAGAAAACCACTGTCGCCCTGAGTTTCGCTGCCAACGAGCGTAAATAACTCATCAATAAGTTCTCGGGAAATCATAGAGCTGCGAGGTGTCCTTGTTTCCTCGACCCTATCAAGATTCCAGCCCGGAACACATTTCAATCCTTTCTTCAGAGTTAGGGTCCATCACTAAAACTCTGGAATAAATAATATCTCCAACAATGTCCACGACATAGGAGAATTCATACGTAGAATAGACTATCTGGCCCCTAATGCTCCATGCTACGACACTCCGACCTATAATATTAAGAGAAATCTAACATTTACTCTATAAGCTTCTCAATTAAGCTGCAAATTCAATCCACTAAAAGCTCTTTCATTACTGGTATCATTACTGAATATATGCAATATTCTGATATAAAACTTCTTTCCATAGTTACTGTAATGTAATCTCACTGTAACATCTTCCTGCTTAGATTGATAAGTCTTGCACTTAGCGTTAATAATTCTCGCTTACAACATTTATTTGTTTCCTGATGTGTTCATTCATACTCTTAATAACCATTATTATTATTATCATCATTTCTCACTGACATAAATGACCAAAATCATTATTTATTATTATTATTATAAATCTCATTGACATAAATGACCAAAATCATCATTTATTATTTTTCTCACATAAATTACCAAATTTTCCGACATAGCTAGACGTTTTAAACTCGAACAATCGCGTTCGTTGCATTTACATAACTGATTGCCATTCTTAATTCATAGTGGGAATAATTACTCCACTTAATGATGCAAATCAACATTTCAACTCTATCAAAATCAACTCAATACTGATTAAACATGGAGGATCAGCCTCCTAACTGACTTTTACTGGCATCTATAAGGAATTCACAATACCTTTACGGAATCACAGACATGCAGCGGTCCATACTTCTACATAATCATAACCATAATTTGTGGGGTACTTACATCTCTATAGGCATCTAAGGTGGCTCCGACCAATCATATTCTTCCATGTCGCCCGCCATAATGGGTTTAACGCGACATATTTCTCTTGTTTACACACATTTGATTACACATAATTTCTATCACCAACACGACACGTTGCATACCTTTCAGGAAGTTATCACTCCCCAAACAAGTGAAACACTTCATCAAACACTACTTTAAATGATATTTTTACATATGCATTACACTGAACACTCGTCACTTTATACACACTTCAATGCTGAAATTCCCTAGCAGAGATCGAAATTGCAGGTGTCGACGGCATCTTACGTTACCAACTCCTGATTGAAAGTCTGGTTATCTGCTCTCGGAACTCTCCAACAGTTTCATGACGATCATTACTCCTACAGTAAGCGTCCTGCGTTACATCAATACGCTGGCTCCCAAACATGAGCGTTAACATCTGGTACTCTCATGGCAATACCAAACACTTAGTAGAGTTTCTTTCGCGCATTCTATCGTAGTTACACATATACGATTAGTTAATACTATACACACTGCGCTTAATAAAGTTCAACACTTTCACAAATAATTATATACAATAGTTCTACCGTTAGTCTATACGGTGCTTCGTAACTGAACACGTCATAGTTCGTGCTGCTGATTATGCCTGTATCACGGCTACTATTCATACAAGCATATTTACTGTTTCTATTACACATACCAGTCTTTGTTCGGCGTCTTGATGAATAGATCCGTCATGCGTTTTGCCTTGACGAACTTGCTTCAACCTGGCTGTAGCTGACTGAAGTTTCACTCGAAGACTGCACGTAACTTATTTGAAGACTTCTGTATGCGACTTACACGCTGTCTCGTACTGCTGCCTATTTGCTGCATACTGATTGCAACTTATTGCCATTGTGCTACAATTGACAATTGAGTAAGACTGTAACTGGCTGTAACTGCGCTTGGCGGCATGTAGACTGCGTGACAACAGAGTTAGACTGAGCATAGCTGAGAGCTCCTCCTGGGGTCTACTCCCTTATATCGGATTTCCACAGAAAGTAGAGCAACATCTTCCCGCGTAATCTTGGCTCCTCTCACAGCATGATTCAGGTCTTCAAACCATGATCATTGTGTTCCTCTCTCTTCACAGGTCCCAAAATTATCTGTGTGCAAAGGAATCGCTCGTCCAATTAATTAATATTAATTCCTTTCTCCATGGCGTGGGACGCTACCTAACGGGAAACCCCCGGCAACATCTTCACATCCATCCGCGAACAATGGTCGTTTTACAGTCCTTACGCACATCCTTAAATATGCACCAATTTCGCATGTAAAAGACTCTAAAATTATCTTCTTGCCAAGACATTCACCTGTGTGCAACTCTCATCTCGCTTCGTTACTCCAATCACGAGTAATCAATGATTTTTTCTGGGCATTTCTCCGCCCCTACTCCAAATCCATTCTCCGTCGGGGAATAACTATGTCATTATTCAGGCCTCGCCCCTGCTCTAGACGACATATTGGGGTCACTGAGATGGACGTGGCGCCGCTGGTTCCAACCCACAATTCTGGGCCAATTAGTAAATGTCAGCTCTGCCCTCCTCTGTGCTTCAAGCCTCCAATAGCTTACACCAAATCGTCTTATAATGATATAATCTGCTCATTATTTCCTACATTATTTTAATAAATAATGCCATTTCATCAAAAATCACACCAGTGATTAAATATACATCTCTTTCGAGGGGTTTTTACCAAGAAACTCCCTGTACAGATCTCTGGTTCGCTTCCTGGTGGAACCTTTATACTGAGATCACAGTCTCTGAGAACCATGTTCGATTCCAGTCAGCATAACCCCATCGGGTTCATGTTCCCCTTGCAAAACTTATAAAAGTCCAATGCAAGTGGCTTATATAAGTAACCAGCTGACTGTCGACCACCGTCTGTGTTTACATCTGGGGTCCTTCACCTTGTCTGGCTGCGAGTGGGTTAGTAGTGTTCCCCCTTCCACACTCGGCCTTGTTTCTGAGCTGTCTATTCTCCCTGCGAAGGGTCGCGTTTACAGCCTCAACCTCTCTGGCCACTCTGACCATTTCTTCATAGAATTCTCGCAAACACTGGCATTCTTTCTGCTCTCCGCTTACACTGGGTAAACTGTCTGCTTCTCGTCCCGTCTCGCCGTTCCAACATTCAGGTCTGCCTGCTTGGCTGCCTCCGCTCTCCACGTTGAGTTGGGTGTGCGTTACTAATTCTTCTTCTGGTTCATCGAATTCTTCTGGCGAGTAATAAATTTTTAAGTTGGCTATGTTCATAACGACCTCGTTTCCATTCTCTAGATGCCTTAACCTGTATGCATTGTTCTGGAGGTCTCTTATCACCTCGAACGGGCCGTGGTAAGAAAAATGAACTTTTTATACTTCCGTGCCTCTGGATCTGAACTGGCGGGTTTCTTAATTAAAACTTTCTGTCCCACGAGAAGCGGTTTATGATACCTCTTCGCACGATTCCTTCTCTGACGTCTCTCCGCCTGTGCTTTGAGATATTCAAAGGTTCGTTGGATCCTCAATTCTCTACCGGGCTGTGCATCTACTGGTAATGGAATAACACCATTCCACGGTCTCTCTGGTCTCTGATCCAGATGTAGAGTAACGGGAACCTGACCTGTCGCCTCATGTACAGTATTATTTATACAGTATTCAATGACTTCTAGAAATTCAATCCAACGCCAATTCGCTTCAGAACAGTAGATCTTCATGTATTTCTGGACCTCTCTCATTACTCTTTCAACGGGACTTGCCTCAGGATGGCGAATGGTAGATAAAATCTGCCTAATTCCTAGAGTTTCCAGTTCTCGACGAAATTCTGCACTAGTAAAGCAACTTCCGTGGTCCGAGAGAATGTTATCCGGCTTCCCAAGAATCGGAATAACTCTCTCTTTCAGGCGCTTCAAGACCTGTTTTGAACTTGTCTTTTGAATGGGGCACAACACCACCATTTTCGAAAATACATCCATGGCTACAAAAATGTGTCTATTGCCTCTACGTGCTCTAGGCAATGGTCCAAAGTTGTCGATACTCAATAGCTGCCTTGGCTTCTCTGGTAACAACGGGATAGGTCGTTGCCTCATTAAAAAGGGATTCGGCTTTACCCTTTGGCAAAGATCACATGTTCTAATAGCATTTCTCACCGTTTCTCTCAATTTTGGCCAAGTAAATGCTTCCTTCAACAGAGCACAAATTTTATCTATCCCAGGATGTCCAAATGCTCTGTGGGCTAGCCATACTAATCTCCTCTGCAAGGATGCAGGAATTACAATCCTTTGACGTGTGTGATCCACATCGTCCCACTTGTGTAATATCTGATGATACCATACATAATCTGTTGCCAATGCCTCCGCCTCTCTGTATATCGCAGTTCCCCTTGCTAAGCGTCCCTCGAAGTAATCGATTATCATCTTCAACCATGGGTCTTCGCGTTGTAGGTTGGTAATGTTCCTTAAGTCATCCAACGTCTTCTGATCTCGATTCTCAATCTGGACCGCTAGTACTTCTTCTTCTCTAGGGTAACGACTTAATATGTCCGGTATTACATTCTCTTTCCCTGGACAGTATTCTATTTCCACATTAAATTGCTGGATATACAGGGACCATCTTGTCAATCTCTGACTAGACAAATCTGTCTTTAACAAAAATGTTAAAGCTTTATGGTCTGTTCTCAGAACTATTCGGAAGCCGTACACGAGTTTGTGCCACGATTGCAACGCGTACAAAATTGCGAGCAATTCTATCTCTGTGATCGTGTAGTTTTTCTCATGGGCTCTCAGTCTTCTGCTTATAAAGGCGATAAAAACTTTCTTCTCAGGCTGGTCAACATTTTCCTGGAATAGCATCGCTCCAATCCCAATAAGTGATGCATCCGTCTGTATGATGAACTTCTGGGTATAATCTGGGTATCCCAGTTTCACATATTCCAAAAGCATTTGTTTTGACCTCACGAATGCTTCCTGACATTGCTCCGTCCAATTCCATCTGCCGCCTTTCTTCAATAGGTCCTGCAGTGGTGCTACTGTCGCAGTATAGTTTGGGCAGTGGTTCGAAAAGAATCCAATTACTCCCAAATACTGTCGGACGTGCTTAACTTTCGTGGGTCGAGGGAAATTTCGAATTACCTCCAATTTATCTGGATTAGGCTTCACTCCATTTGCATCAATAACATGCCCTAGGAATTTGACTTCCCTCTGACAGAAGTGCGATTTCTTGATATTGACCTTAAAGTTCGCCTCTCGAAGGTCATCTAGCAACTTCTTCAGGTCTCTCATGTGCTCCTCCAGAGATTCTGATGTGAGTAGAATGTCGTCTACATATCTGATGGTACTCTCTTTAACCTCATCTGATAGATTGCGATCTAACGCTCTTATCAGGGCTGAACCAGCTGTTTTCAACCCAAAAGGTAGCCTTAAAAATGTGAATGTATGTTGATCAAACATAAATCCTGTCAACAGACTAGTTTTCTTCTCTAATTCAAGATGGTGGAAACTGGATGTGATATCCAAATTTGAGAATATAGTTTTCCCTCTAAACTTCCTGAGGATCTCTTTAATAGGTGGCACTTGGTCAAATTCCGGAATAACTCTCAAATTTAAGCGTCTCAGGTCCAAGCAGACTCTGACAGATCCGTCTGACTTTGGTACAATTACCAATGGACTTACATAAGGCGTAGGTGTTTTCTCAATAACGCCGGCCTCCAACATCTCCTGAATTGCCTCTTTCACTTTAGCATAATGCTTTTCAGCTATAGGGTAGGGTTTCCGCCTAAATGGTGTCCAATCACTGACTTGAAAAGCATAAGTGAAGTTCTTTATCCGACCAGGTCTCGAATCAAAGACTTCCTTCTGTTCCAGCAATAACTGCTTTAAATTTTCCTTCTCTTTTAGCCCAATTTTCGCTTCTTCTAGCTTCTCCGAAATGTATTCTTCCCATTTGGGTTCCAGATCTTTTTCCAAGTCTGTGGCTAGTGTTTTGAGCTCCGCTTCTAACTGCTCCATAGCTAACACTTCTTCATCAGCCACATCTCTGTATGTATGCCATACTTGTTCACTGGATCCTGGTTCAATTTCATTGAGTGCGACCTCTAATCCTTCAGCTTCTTCATTCACATGGAACATAACCCTGTCCTGTGCTAGGTCAATTATCACTCTGTATTCCCTTATAAACTCTGCCCCAATAAGTAGGTTATAAGGTAGTTTGTTTACTAACAGGAAACTCTGTGAGAAAATAGAGCCTCCTATCTGTAAATCTAGGAATACCTGGTATTTACATATCATTGTTCTGTCTGGAATTACCCCTTTAATTTTGACACTGGAGATCGGTATCTTCAAAATGTTCTCTCTCCGGGCTATTTCATTATATAGAGCTTGTGTCATCAGGCTTACTGTTGATCCCGTATCTAACAGACTTCTGACTTTTAATCCTGCCACTCTCACAATTATAATAGGCAATTCTCTCTTGACCATGACCTGTGGTCCTCCTGTATCCTCAATCAATTCTTCTGGTTTGGCTATCCAATTGATGATGTTAATAGACTTCCATCCATCAGTCTCGAGCTCTTCTAATTTTGGCGTTTTTTTTTTCTTCAGCGCCCGCCCCTTTGGAGTTCCTTCTCTCCTGTTCGCTGCGCTGTAGTTCCAAACTCTTAGCTCCATCTCCATATCTGTCTGGCGATGTCCTGTTCTGCATGACTTCTTGCCAGCGGACTTGTGATTTCTGGGGCTCATCTCCCCTTTCTTCGAGGTATCGCAAAGAAGCATGATATCGCTCTTCTGCCTCGTCATCGAAGTTACTTCTTCTCTCTTGGGGTCTCCAATTTCTATTATTGCCTTCCTGGCCATTATTACCTCCATTGTTATGGTACGGTTTGCCCCTGTTATTGTGTTTATTCCACGAACTTCGACCTCTTCCTGCATTATTAGCATTTCCTTTGTACCTTGACTGCCATTTTCTGGGTTCCTGTTCCCATTGCCGTCCATAGGAATCTAAAGCTTCTGTGCTCGTGGCCTTGTTGTTCCTTGGAGCTTGCTGTCGGTCAGTCTGTGTGTTGGTCACGTGGACTTGTTCCACGGTTCGACTCTGACGCATAGTATTTGCTGTGGTGAGGTCCAGTTGCCTTAGAACTGTCTCCATTTCCATAGCAGTTTTCGCATTAGCCGAGATTAGTAGCCTTTGGATCTCGTATGGAAGCTGTTTGGCGATAGCAATGCATAGCTCCAGTTCACTAGGTTTTTGATCCAGCTCTTTAAAACGACACATCTGCGATATGAAGAATTCTGCGTACTTCGTCGGGTTGTTCGTGCTGTACTTTTTGGCATACAAATCCAGCCGTAAATTCTGCTGAGTCGCGGCGTCCCAATATCTCTTCAAGAATGCCTCGCGGAATTCCTCAACAGTATCAAAAGTGTAACGGAAGCTGCGAAACCATAATGCGCACTCCCCCTCTGTTAACTTCTCTATAGCACGTAGCCTACGCTCCTGCGGTATTCGTGCATCATTGAGATATTCAGTCACTTCCTTTAACCAATATTTTGGTGTCATACTACAGTGACTACCTGAAAACTTCCTAGGTTTTTCTTCGCTTGCCCTAATGACGTTTATCACCTGGGTGTGCATCGCATTTTCATGTGGCGTCGATGCCGCAATTGGTACACCTGGCGTCATGTAAGGACTTTCTCCTGCGCCTGCAGCATTCCTGCTTATAGGTTGGGTTTCTAAGTCTGCCCACCTTGTTTTTCTTATATCCTCTATGCTGCCTTCACTTGACTTAGGATATTTCAGAAGTGTCTCCTCCTGTGCTATTATCCTAGTCTCCATTTGGTTATGGCGCATTTCTGCTCTTTCTAGGCGAGTAATGACTTCTTTTTCTATTCTCGTAAGCCTATCTCGGTTTTCCTCGGCTACTTGAAAAATTTTCACCTTGTCTTCTTTCAGACTTTGTTTGATATGGGATATTTCATCCTCTACGTCCTCTTTAATTTGAGCAAGGGTCTTGTCGCTTGCCTCTGTTTTCTGGCCTTCTCTTATTTCGAGTTCTTCTCTCAGACCTTTAATTTCATCTTGAATGTGTCCATTGACTTTAGACAATTCATTCCGGACCTTGGTGATCTCGCCTCTATTTTCCTCTTGCCTTTTATTGACTATGACAATATCACTCTGAACTTGGTCCAGTTCTTTATGAACTTTACCCATCTGACTTTTCACGTTGCCTACCAGCTCCTTACTTTCATGAGCGATAGCCTTAATTTCGCCTATTTCCTGGCATTGACCTAATATATTCTGGTCCTGTTTCTTGAGGTCACCGTTAATTGCTCTAGCGTAGCTTTTCAATTTCTGGTCCCATTTGGAGTCGTTCTCCTCTAATCTCTGGTCTACTGTTTTCGTAAACTCTGCGAACTGTTTCGCTTGGCGTTCGAGATTCGCCTCATTTTGGATCTGAATATCCTTAATATCGTTAGACAACGCCTCTAATTTACTGTTGGTTTGCTCCTGAGCATGCCTACACGCTTGCAAATTACCCTCAAGTTTGGCTTCTATAGCCTCGAAACGTTTGTCAGTTTTTACCTGCATTTCCGATACAATGCTTACAACAGTATCTGTTACTTCGGTCTTAATGACTTCTTGCATTTGACCTAACTTATTGTTTAATTCATCTTTATTTGCCTCTAAACGGTTGTTTAATTCAATCTGGTTATTATCCATTGCAACCTGATTTGCATTAATTGCCTCTAATCGATTGTTTAATTCAATCTGGTTCTCATCTAACCGAGTGTTTATACTATCCTGGAACGCCTTGGTTTCCAGTTTACTCTGCTCGTGAGCAGCATCAAAATGCTGTTTCAGTCCTGCAATAACTTGCAAGATCTCCTGCGTACCTGACATTTTCCAATAACACACTTAAATATGCAGGCAGGCTTCCTGGAAAAATATGTGGATACGTTTCGAAGAGAAACATCAAACACTGCACACATATTGTGAAGTCGTACAAAACCTGATAATATTATGGTAGATTGTGGATTGGGTAAGTAACGCTCGTACCCTTAGGCCATTCTCTTCTCAATAGAGAGATTCTGCGTTACCTCAAAAGCCTACTGAATTCAAAAATCACTCAAACACAGTTTGAGGCAAAACATTACTATGGTTTTCCCCATGAAATACCATAAAAAATCTATGGGTTTTCCCTAAATCCCATAAGCTCCACGTATTCTGGGCGCCATGATAAATTAATAAGATTTATCGTTGCCCGGTTCGTGCAATGCCAAAATCGCTCATATTGCACTGACGCAGGCGGTTCCATAAAGAGTTAATACCGTCCCACGTTGCTTGGGCCATGATAAATGAGATCAAAGGGTGGTATTAGTATCTATCAAAATTTATATATACGTATCGGAACTTAGCTATGGATTAGGAGCGGTCACACCCTACTTCGTTAATTCTTACTTTAATAGAGTTGTGTGCATTAAATCTGACCGACTTTAGTCGTACCTTTAGCTCAAATCACAGTATAGGACATCAATTCCCATGTACCCATGTGAGTAATCTCGGTGGATAATATGCATCTGCCTCCAACTAGCATCAGCTCTCAGGCGTGTACGGTAACCCCAATTTAGCAGTGCATATTTTTGGATTTGAGGCTAAAAGGTATCAACTCTACAATGATAAGGCACAACTCTATTCTAAAACTTTAATTCAGAAAAATAAATCATGGCTTCAAACACAAAACAATACCCAAAAAAGCATAAAATAAAGCAAACAAAATTTTTACTTCCACAATCCACAAATAAACAAACATAAAATCACAACAAAGTCATACCTAGCCATAAGGCTTTACCCTTCTGTGAACTTCACAAGGATATACTAGTGCGCTGATGCACCTACGACTTCAAAACAAACTGTACATTAACATAACAGTCATACAATGTGACTTCTTTAATATTACAACAAGGATTATTCCTTAAACCTCTTTATGTTAAACAATTATGTGTGCCGTGCGTGTTTTAATATTTTTCTTCTCACCAATGAAATGCTTTGCATGCATTTACCTATTTGGACGTTGCACCAAAATCAACGTGCAACTCCATAATTATGTAAGCTACCCCCTACACATCCTCCAATTATATGGTTTCACCGCATGCTGTCTGTGATTCCTAGATAAAACGTTACGTTATAGCTTATGTCGGATTGTACGCTAGACTACCTCGCGCTCATGGCGATTGGCATCTAGTCACCAACTACATGACTTGGCTCCAGTGACAGTACAAATATATCATGTAACTATTCGTCAGATAGCTAAAATAATGACCCATCAGGATGAACTATAATTATCCATGTGTTCACAAACCACCTGGCTCTAATACTCAACATAACACTCATGCATTATATGTCATTTCAACAAGGTCTAGAATCTCTTCCCTTTATAAGTTGCCTGAGCGGCCCGGGTGGCTAGCACCGACCCTCGGCTAAGGAAGTCGCTACACAATAGAAAGTGGAATGGGTCGTTTCACCAATTATCTCGACCTTTCTAAAAGTTTGAAAGCCTCCCTCTCTCTAAGCAGTGAAAATTTACAAGACAAATACTGTGTCCTGACCGACACACATGTTCCCAAAGGATCTTAATTGACTATTATGCCAACAGGTATTGAATGAGCTTTTGTAATTATTCCTACGTCGAGGATAATGATTAATTAATGGCCTCACATGGGTCCATTCAACATGAAGGTTCGGGGTTCGCAATGCATGAGCCTGGCGGTTTGACCGATGTCTCAAGTATAATATAGGCGCAGAAAACCACTGTCGCCCTGAGTTTCGCTGCCAACGAGCGTAAATAACTCATCAATAAGTTCTCGGGAAATCATAGAGCTGCGAGGTGTCCTTGTTTCCTCGACCCTATCAAGATTCCAGCCCGGAACACATTTCAATCCTTTCTTCAGAGTTAGGGTCCATCACTAAAACTCTGGAATAAATAATATCTCCAACAATGTCCACGACATAGGAGAATTCATACGTAGAATAGACTATCTGGCCCCTAATGCTCCATGCTACGACACTCCGACCTATAATATTAAGAGAAATCTAACATTTACTCTATAAGCTTCTCAATTAAGCTGCAAATTCAATCCACTAAAAGCTCTTTCATTACTGGTATCATTACTGAATATATGCAATATTCTGATATAAAACTTCTTTCCATAGTTACTGTAATGTAATCTCACTGTAACATCTTCCTGCTTAGATTGATAAGTCTTGCACTTAGCGTTAATAATTCTCGCTTACAACATTTATTTGTTTCCTGATGTGTTCATTCATACTCTTAATAACCATTATTATTATTATCATCATTTCTCACTGACATAAATGACCAAAATCATTATTTATTATTATTATTATAAATCTCATTGACATAAATGACCAAAATCATCATTTATTATTTTTCTCACATAAATTACCAAATTTTCCGACATAGCTAGACGTTTTAAACTCGAACAATCGCGTTCGTTGCATTTACATAACTGATTGCCATTCTTAATTCATAGTGGGAATAATTACTCCACTTAATGATGCAAATCAACATTTCAACTCTATCAAAATCAACTCAATACTGATTAAACATGGAGGATCAGCCTCCTAACTGACTTTTACTGGCATCTATAAGGAATTCACAATACCTTTACGGAATCACAGACATGCAGCGGTCCATACTTCTACATAATCATAACCATAATTTGTGGGGTACTTACATCTCTATAGGCATCTAAGGTGGCTCCGACCAATCATATTCTTCCATGTCGCCCGCCATAATGGGTTTAACGCGACATATTTCTCTTGTTTACACACATTTGATTACACATAATTTCTATCACCAACACGACACGTTGCATACCTTTCAGGAAGTTATCACTCCCCAAACAAGTGAAACACTTCATCAAACACTACTTTAAATGATATTTTTACATATGCATTACACTGAACACTCGTCACTTTATACACACTTCAATGCTGAAATTCCCTAGCAGAGATCGAAATTGCAGGTGTCGACGGCATCTTACGTTACCAACTCCTGATTGAAAGTCTGGTTATCTGCTCTCGGAACTCTCCAACAGTTTCATGACGATCATTACTCCTACAGTAAGCGTCCTGCGTTACATCAATACGCTGGCTCCCAAACATGAGCGTTAACATCTGGTACTCTCATGGCAATACCAAACACTTAGTAGAGTTTCTTTCGCGCATTCTATCGTAGTTACACATATACGATTAGTTAATACTATACACACTGCGCTTAATAAAGTTCAACACTTTCACAAATAATTATATACAATAGTTCTACCGTTAGTCTATACGGTGCTTCGTAACTGAACACGTCATAGTTCGTGCTGCTGATTATGCCTGTATCACGACTACTATTCATACAAGCATATTTACTGTTTCTATTACACATACCAGTCTTTGTTCGGCGTCTTGATGAATAGATCCGTCATGCGTTTTGCCTTGACGAACTTGCTTCAACCTGGCTGTAGCTGACTGAAGTTTCACTCGAAGACTGCACGTAACTTATTTGAAGACTTCTGTATGCGACTTACACGCTGTCTCGTACTGCTGCCTATTTGCTGCATACTGATTGCAACTTATTGCCATTGTGCTACAATTGACAATTGAGTAAGACTGTAACTGGCTGTAACTGCGCTTGGCGGCATGTAGACTGCGTGACAACAGAGTTAGACTGAGCATAGCTGAGAGCTCCTCCTGGGGTCTACTCCCTTATATCGGATTTCCACAGAAAGTAGAGCAACATCTTCCCGCGTAATCTTGGCTCCTCTCACAGCATGATTCAGGTCTTCAAACCATGATCATTGTGTTCCTCTCTCTTCACAGGTCCCAAAACTATCTGTGTGCAAAGGAATCGCTCGTCCAATTAATTAATATTAATTCCTTTCTCCATGGCGTGGGACGCTACCTAACGGGAAACCCCCGGCAACATCTTCACATCCATCCGCGAACAATGGTCGTTTTACAGTCCTTACGCACATCCTTAAATATGCACCAATTTCGCATGTAAAAGACTCTAAAATTATCTTCTTGCCAAGACATTCACCTGTGTGCAACTCTCATCTCGCTTCGTTACTCCAATCACGAGTAATCAATGATTTTTTCTGGGCATTTCTCCGCCCCTACTCCAAATCCATTCTCCGTCGGGGAATAACTATGTCATTATTCAGGCCTCGCCCCTGCTCTAGACGACATATTGGGGTCACTGAGATGGACGTGGCGCCGCTGGTTCCAACCCACAATTCTGGGCCAATTAGTAAATGTCAGCTCTGCCCTCCTCTGTGCTTCAAGCCTCCAATAGCTTACACCAAATCGTCTTATAATGATATAATCTGCTCATTATTTCCTACATTATTTTAATAAATAATGCCATTTCATCAAAAATCACACCAGTGATTAAATATACATCTCTTTCGAGGGGTTTTTACCAAGAAACTCCCTGTACAGATCTCTGGTTCGCTTCCTGGTGGAACCTTTATACTGAGATCACAGTCTCTGAGAACCATGTTCGATTCCAGTCAGCATAACCCCATCGGGTTCAATATGTGCATGCATATTTTTTGTAGTTTTAAGTGCATATGATTATTATTATTATTATTAGCGTATGGCAAGGAAATTATATACATAATATATACAATATACACACAATAACAAAAAAAACATTGATTCACTTCAGGCATTAGTGTTATGCGTTATAGCTGAATGTCCAACTTTTGAACCCACTGCAGTGCCTCCGCTGTTGGTGATAGAAAGTCTTCCAGTCTACCTGGATAAGCCCGTAGTTGACACTCTCTTAAAATGTGGGGAATGGTCTGGCGAGGGGCTCCACAATCACATTCTGGAGATGGTACAAAGTTCCACTTATAGAGGGAATCCCTGCACCTTCCATGACCTGTCCTGATCCTGATCAGTCTGGACCAAGTTGCACGCGGTAGTTGGAATCCGTTAGCAATTTTTTCCCCTCTGAAGATGTTATGTAGATATAAACCGCACTCGTTCCAGGTTCCGTATTGACCATGTTTACAAGATGTATAACACAATTTACACTCGCCAAATCAATACTTTACTTTAAATAAAAATATTTTTATTTTTGGTTAAGATTTCGATGTCATATGATGTTTCACACCAACATATGGGCTGAAGAAGGAAACATATCAAGTTTCCGAAACATGTACCTATAGTATTTTTAGTAAAGTAAAGTATTGATTTGGCGAGTGTAAATTGTGTTATACATCTTATGTTATGTAGAGGCAAGTCAGTGGAGTTATTCCAGCGGCCTTTCCATTCCTCCAAAGCATCGAAGTTGGTGGATGTCTTCAGAGCAGCATCACAAAGAGGTGGATGTCGTGATTTCAATCTTTGGAGACTAAGAGCTGGTATGTCGCCTAGAACAGGTAGCAGAGGATTCTTGCAGATCTTGTTGTACTCTCGAACAAGAGCACTGGATCTTCGTAAGTCAGGTGGCATTATACCAGACAACAGTGGGAGCCAGTGGACTGGAGTTGGTCTGATGGTGCCAGATATAAGACGCATGCTGGTATTCAATTGTGGGTCAATATACTTCGTATACGGGCTATTAAGCCACACTGGAGCACAATAGTCGGCAGTAGAGAAAACCAGTGCTAAGGCTGAAGAGCGCAGGATGTTCGCAGCAGATCCCCAAGTAGTACCAGTTAGCTTCTGAATAATATTGTTTCGGGTTTTCAGTTTCTTCGACAAGTTCAAAAGATGTTGCTTGAAGGATAAAGTCCGATCCAAGGTAACACCAAGATATTTCGGAAACCTATTGTGATTAAGTACTCCATTGAAAAAGGTAATATTTAGTTTGAAGTTAGCAAGCCGGTTACCCAAATGGAAGCAAGAGACCTCCGTCTTGGCTGTACTGGGTCTGAGTCTCCAGTTTCTGAAATATTCTGTCAGGGTGGATAAGTCCTTAATCAAAATGTCTTCAGTTTTCTCAATGATCTTGTGTTGTGTGGCCAGGGTCAAGTCATCAGCATAGCAGAACTTTCTGGATATTGTTTCTGGAAGATCAGAGATGTATAGATTAAACAGTAGTGGCGACAAAACTGATCCCTGGGGCAAACCATTATGCAGTTTTCTCACTGAGCTTTTCTTTTCACCTAAACAGACCTGAAATTTCCTGTCACTGAGCATGTGGTTGATAAGCTGTGCAATTGTTCTGCAGGGTATAGCTCTGAGTAATTTATAAATCAATCCTTCCTTCCATACGGTATCAAAGGCAGCAGTGAGATCCACAAAGACAGCAGATGTTTTAAGCTTTTGCTGGAATCCGGCCTCAATGTAAGATGTTAATAATAATAATAATATCGTATGGCCTCGGGTGCCTGGTGCAAGCTTTGTTAATTGACAACCAGAGGGTAGCTTGCATGTCAAATTTCGTCGTTCCTTTGAACGCTATGAAAGTCAAGGAGGTTAGATATCTAAACTCCTTGACACTACAGCGCTTTCAAGTAGAGAATGGAGGAACTTTGTGTTGGCGGAAAATCCCGAGATTATTTTGCCATTGAACACGGCCTACTGAATTCAAATGGGTTCTTTAACATGCCAACAACGTATGACATGAGTATCGTGATTTTTGTCGCCTTCAAAAATCACTTACCATGGCCAGGGGCGAACCTGCATCTTGGGGTTGGTAGTCCGACACTATAACCACTCACCCACCGTGGCAAGCAAAATGTTAATGAAAGTACTTGATCACAGCAGTTTCGGTTAGGTCTGAAGCCTGCCTGATCCACAGGAATGAGTTCTAAAATGGTTGACCCAATTCTGTTGTAGATGAGCCTTTCAAAGAGTTTGTAGCAACAGCTAAGGAGGGCTATTGGTCTGTAACTTTCAGGTCTATTTGCAGGTTTTCCAGGCTTCAATATGGAAATGATTTTAGCTTTCTTGAAGTCGGGTGGGATTTGTCCAGTCTGGAGAATATCTGTGAAGAACTGTGCCATCCATCTCTTTGCATTGTTTCCCATATGTATGAGGAATTCTGGATGAATTCCATCGAAACCAGGTGCCTTGCCAGGTTTTAGTTCTTTGAGGGCCTCTTGAACATCAAGGGCTGTAAAGGGACGTGAATAGCTAGACATGCGAGGTGTTGATGATTTCAGAGCACGAAGCTGGTATCTAACATACTTCGTATGCTTCTTATCAGATGGAGCTCGGGAAGTTGTTACAATATGGGAAGCTATTTGGTCTGGTGTCACCTGAGGTTGACTCTTTACTACTGGTGTACCTCCTCCTAGCCTTCTAAGAAGACCCCAGGCTTTTCTGCTAGAATGAGTGAAATCTAAGCTTTCGACTGTTTCAACCCATCTTTGTCTTCGGCAGTCATCCAAGCTAGCCAGAAGTTTGTCAGCAGTTTCTGCATCTCTGTTTTGTTCGAAATTCTTAAACAATTCCTCGCTCTCGGTATTCCAGCCAGGAATATATTCTTTCCGATAGCCCCTGGGCATACATTTCTTAGCAGTAGATATAACTGCTCCAACAAGACGTTGATAGCTTTGGTGATTTGGGGGAATCCAACGAATGCATTTATCGAGCTCCACAGAGAATGCAGACCAATCGGCTTTCTGGAAATTCCACCGGGGACGTGGCGTTGATCGTATAATGGGAACTGTGACACCAAATTCGAGTATTACTGGTCTATGCTGGCTATGAGGGAAATCTCCCATCACTTTGCGTGTAGTGTGCAATGGATTTCCATTTATATTGGAGCTGACAAAGCATAAATCTGGATTCGAATCTCTACCCCATGCAGCTGACAGAAAAGTTCCTTGATCTTTAGCGTCAAATACTAGATGGAGGTTGTTACTTTCACACCAGTCCATTAATTTAAGTCCACAATCATCTGTTTTAGAATACTTTCACAGTTCATGATGACTATTGAAATCCCCCACATAAATTGCAGGATGTTCTGCAGTTGGTACAACATATTGAGGCCATAAAATGCACGGCGGTTTGTAGATGTTGGCGATTGAGACATTATTCAGTCGGATGACAACCTGATGAACGTTTTCTTCTGTGCTTTGAGATAGTAGCTCAGCTTCTTTGATGTTATTACGGACATATATGGCCACTCCATATGCTTCATGGTAAGTTGCTCCTAGTGCCGTGTACCCAGCAATACGACCTCTAGTACGGAGTTGTTCTTCATTAGCAGCATGCGTCTCTTGAAGGACAACTACATCTATGTTGTTCTCTCTGAGCATTTTTGAGAGATAATCACACTTTGCTCTACTGATGCTTTCTATATTGAGTTGGAAAATACGAATAGTGGGGCCAATGTTTCTTGTTAAGGAGCTCTGAGAAGAGCTGTTTCCAAATGGTGTATTTGACATAATTTGATGGCCAAGAGATCCTAGAATAGACTGGCTGCCTATTGCTGTTGCTCGCTTAGCACCACCCGGGGGACACGTGCAGGGCAATGAAAAGGTAAATCCTGCGGACGTGAGCAACTTTCATCCCCCAGTGCATATAAATCTGGGCCCTACTTATTACCCATGTCATTGTAATGGCTGTAGGTGTGTGTGTATTTGTAATGGAGACTAGAATCTGGAAGGAGGCAGCTGTGACCTTAATTTAGGAAATATCCTAACATTTGCCTAGGGTAGAAGAGGGAAACCACAGAAAACCATTTCTAGGACCTCGGTATCTGAAGTATCAATATATACAGGTGTGGCCAAATGACTGTGCAGCGCTGCTACTCTATGGCTCGCATGGAACATCTATACCCTGAGATCACAGAAGGTGAAGTCCTTACAACAAATTACATTGTATACCTAAATACAGGGTCTTTCATATAAAGTAAGAACGTCAAGCGGCAGTTTTGCTATTCGGTGCTGCGGTGGCCTTGGCCGAACTTGTGGCGCGCCACGGCCCCCTGCTCTACTATTGAAACGTTACGATAGACTTTTACTAAGAATTCACCTTTTCGAGACTGTCCAGACGTACCCACCTCAGTGGCGGGAGAATATTTTGCTGAGGGCATTGGAAAGCTGGCGTAACGATACGACAAATGTTTCAATCGTTTTGGCAATTCTTCTCAGACATACAAATAAAACAAGCAAACATTTAATAGTAAAATCAGTTTGGTATGCCAATCTATTATTTTTATACAGTCCATCGGAACTTGAAAAAAGAAAAAAAACAACCCTCGTATGTACTATGTGCGCGCTTTCAATAGTACAGCAGGGGACCATGGTGCGCCACAAGCTCGGCCAAGGCCACCGCAGCTGTGAATAACAAAACTGCCGCTTGCCGTTCTTACTTTATATGAAAGACCCTGTAGTCGTTACACATACATTTCATAATAAAGATGTTGAAGCAACAACTTGTGACAAGGACAGTAAACAGCAACTCTCTGGGTTACAATGTTAAGCATGCACATATAGAACTTTTGCTGCTCATGGAAGGAGGGGACAAGTGTAGTGTGGATAAACTAAGTTACCCTATCACTTTAATTCCATTGTTATTAATACTAATAATATAATATTATTACTTTCCTAATTGGCCTGGATGTGTGTAACAGACCTCACCACCTGGATGAATGCCACTGTAGCCTCGATATTAGGATAATGCTGCTTTAATGAATGCACAAAAGTGCATTTAGAATACTGTAAATACATAAACAGGAACTAATGAAAATCCACAGCCTGCTTCCAGTCTCCGACCGGGTCAGGAATGGAATGAATGAAGCCCCCATATAGCGGCGAGGATATGAACTGTGCCGGCTGCCGAGGCCTGACGCACTCCTCTGGGGCAATGATTAAATGGATGACAGATGAAATGAAATGATAGTGGAGAGTGTTGCTGGAATGAAATTTTGACAGGGAAAACCGGAGTACCCGGAGAAAAACCTGTCTGCCTCCGTTTTGTCCAGCACAGATCTCACATGGAGTGACCGGGATTAAACAGGAACTAATATTAGATATTATCATTTTAAATGATCTTGTCGACTTCGTCGTTACGCTGGGGTCTGGCTTTACGTTACGGTGGCGGGACGAAATATACCCAGATGCACTGAGGTGTGACGTCATAGTACCGCTTGGTACATGTGTTCCCCGACAATCTCTACTTCATTAGTATGAGACAAAAATCCCCGATTCTTGGATGTCACGGGTAATCTCGAGAACCACTGGATGGATTTTGATGCGGTTTTCACCATTCTGTAAAGGATATCTCGAGGAAAGATTCTGTAGAAAATAATTTATGTATGATCAAAGGAAGCCAAGCAGTAACGATTTCAGTGAAAAAGTCGAAAACAAACTTGGCGTCCGTGCGCTTCTTAAGCTTACGCTGGGCAAACCGTTAAAAATATCAATATACTATGAGTGTAAGAATTGGTCAGCATGAAAAGTTCTACAAAAAGGTCCGCGAGAGCATATCTCTATCTTCAATACATCGCCCACTATAAGTGTTTTTAGACTGGATGGAAGGAGCACGTCCCCGCGCGCCTGACCTTGATTTGCACTTGCCGTTTGCGAGTAATTTGAAACAAGATAAGCAAGATAAGTATTATGCAGATAATTTTCTAACATGTATAGAGTCTTTGGCTTCGAGCGAAGCAAGAAGCCTCCAGCCTTTCTAGCATTTTTCAGCATTTGTAGCATTTAAAATGATACAAAGTCTAGTCTTTCAGACTGACTGTCACTTTTTTATTTGAAGTGGAGAATGCCACTAGCCAGTAACTTACATCAGAACAAATCCACCATCTCGGAAGTTCACAATTTACCCCAAGGACCAAAAAAAGTGGACCCTGCACTCGTGGGACTACGCTAGGAAGAAGAAGAAGACAGTAAGCAGAAAGATCTAAAATCTACCATACAAGAAAGAAAAAACAAGAAAAACCTCAAATGAACAATATTAAGTTGTGCATTAATTCATTTGATACACAAATAGCCTACAAATTAGTAAACCGATTGATGCATTTCTTGATGCAACAAGCATTGAATTTAATTTTGTGATTGACTTAAGGGGCACCAATAGGCAGTCATTATATTCACTGTAATGTTATATATATAGGCATGTTTTGCTTTTTATAGTCCAGCCCACTGTCGACCAAAATATTATGTGCACTCGAGTTTAAAGGTTGTTTGTGAAGTAACCAATAGACCTACATAAAATCCAGTAACATCATCATTTTCGTCGTTCTATTTTACGTTAGTTCATGTAAATTTGGAATTTTCAATTTATATTTTAATATTTTTTTATCGCAGTTGGAACACAAAACGTGCTGTACAGCATTGCTGAGATGGAGCCAAACACTTCCAAGTGAGGCACTCCATGACGCGTGTTGGGCTCCATCTTGGCAACGCTGTAGAGCTCTACATGAGCGGCTAGCTGGTGAACCATGTCTTATTTCCTCGTGCAAATTACAAATCGATATAAAATAATTGAATTAATTTACGTGTTTCACAGTCATACAGCATAACTTTTTGATGTATAAGGATTACAGCATGACCAAGAACTACATTTTCCAACGACCCAGAGCCGAGAAAAGGTTACCTTACAAAAATGATAACAACTTTCTTTCCTGGGCACACAAAATTTTAAAATTCATAAACCAGTTATACAACATTCCAATGTATATTGTGTTAAAATTTGGATTCGATCTGATGACGGGTTTGTGAGATAATAATTCTTAAATGTGACGCATGGTTGAAACATGCTTAAAAAAGGGCACTTTTTGTGTTTCAACTGCGTTCAAAAAAATATTAAAATATAAATTATAAATTCCAAACCTATATGATCTAACGTAAAATAGAACGATGAAAATGATGATGCTTTTGGATTTTATGTAGGTCTATTGGTTACTTCACAAACAACCTTCAAACTCGAGTGCACATAATATTTTGGTCGACAGTAGTCTGCAAGCCTCTGTTTGCAAACAAGTCACCTTTATGATCCTCTGTTTCTACACCTCTCACTTTAAATCGCTCAACACTGAAACGAACTAACCATAGCCCCCAAGGTCTACCTATGCTTCTCATACCCTCTACCTCCGAACTCATTAACCTCTTAGGTAATCTCTCCTCCCCCATTCTAATCGCATGACCCCACCATCAGAGTCTGCTCATACGAACAGCTTCATCTAGCATTTTATTTCCAACCTAGTCTTTATCTCACCATAATTACACATATTATCAGGCAGATTACACACAATCGAGCAGTATAAAAGGCTGAGGTCCACTATGTCTAAAAACCCTAAATGAAGCAGAGACTGCAACTATTCCTAATAACGTCACCAGTAAACCGTGAAGCCTTGTGGAAGATTTTAGCATTGTATGGTTTTCCACTGAAATTTATTACCATCTTAAGACTACTCCACACTGATATGAAGGCAAATGTCATTGGTAACGACTCTATTGGAGAACCATTTCATATAAATACCGGCGTTAAACAAGGCTGTGTGATTGCCCCTACATTGTTTTCTCTGTACGTTGCCACTGTCATGCAGTTAGTCAAAGATGATCTTCCTACAGGCATACAGATAACTTACAGGATGGATGGAAAGATCTTTAATTTGAGCCGTCTAAAGGCAAGGACTCGAACATCTCCTGCTGCATTGGTTGAGTTACAGTACGCTGATGATAATGCAGTAGTAGCTCAATCAGAGGACGAACTTAGGAAAATCCTGAATGCTTTTTCTTCAGCATACAAAAAGATTGGGCTGAAACTCAACACCAGTAAAACCCAAGTCCTCTACCAACCAGCCCCTGGACAAGGACAAAGAAACATCAATGTCACCATCGACGGAGCGAAGCTTCAAGAAGTTAACACCTTTTCTTATCTTGGCAGCACCCTGTCATCAAGTGCAAATATAGATTCCGAAATCCAACACAGGATTAACCGTGCTGGGGCATCCTTTGCAAGATTGAGGTCTAGAGTTTTTGACAACCGTGATATCAATGCTGCAACGAAGATCCTTGTGTACAACTCGGTTGTAGTTCCCACCTTACTTTACGGATCTGAATCCTGGACATGCTACAGACGTCATTTTAAAAAGCTAGAGCAATATCACCAGCGTTGTTTGAGGAGAATTCTTCGTGTCACATGGCAAGACAAACGCACAAACACCAGCATTCTCGAAGAAGCACAGACTACCAGTGTTGAAGCCATGCTTTTAAAACGTCAGCTGCGATGGACAGGACACGTAATCCGCATGCCCAATAATCGCATTCTCAAGCAAGTGTTTTGCTCTGAACTAACTGAGGGCAAGCGCTGTGTAGGAGGTCCGAGGAAACGATTCAAAGACGTACTAAAGGCTAATATGCAAATGTGCCATATTGATATCAACAACTGGGAGACCTTAGCTCTTAATCGCTCATCCTGGAGATCAATTGTTCATCGTAGTGCGATACTTTTTGAAGAAAACCGCCGACGTATGATAGAAGATCGGAGGCAACGCAGAAAGAACAGAGTGTTCATTAGAAGACAGGGAATGAATGCGGATGTCTCACCTGGACCTGTACTACCTGTCATCACTGCGGGAAACTGTGTCTCTCCCGCATTGGGCTTTTTAGTCACCTCCGGACTCATCGATGAAGAGTCATTCAGCATTGGAAGGCCAACCTACTCGAGACGAGTGTTTGCTATCATCATCATATTTTGATTATCTCCCTGCAATAGTGTCATAATTCCAGTTAGGTTTACTGTGTACCATTCACAGATGAGAAACACGTGGCATGCACTATCAAGAGAAGCATTGCATCTTATACTAGCATTTTATTGTTTTTGTTTCTGCTTTTATTATCTTGCAATGTAAAATTTGCCAAACCATTGGCATAAAAATACTCTCCTTTTTTTAGTATTTCGCGTGATAGTTTCGTAACCTTATCACAGATCAAAGTAAATCTAGGTATTTAAAAACATTCTACATTTTAATATTATTTTAAATACTCAGTTGCATCCTCATCATAAATTATCAAATGTCATTATTGTCAGGGCTTGGATGTCATTGTTTGAAGTACTGCAATAATCGACATACGGCCATGGAACATCCTTGGAACATCATACTGCTTCTGTCCGTGTCCAGACCAAAATGGTGGTAAAAATTTAAAAATCCCATCGCCGTCTAGGTGCTGAAAATCCTGTTAATTGGTTTGACGGAAAATTTGGCTGAATTTGGAAAAACAGAAACAAATCAATATAAACAGAGTGTCTAGAAGAGCGGCTTCGGTGGCGTCGTTGGTTGCATGCTAATCTTCTATGCCCAAGATCGCAGGTTCAAACCCTGCCGAAGTAGTCGTTAAAAATCCCTCAGTATGCCTACCTTCGGAGATTTATGGCATTTAAAAAAACCTTCCACTAACTACAATTGTGTGTAGCAAAATTAAGTTTTAACGTTCGCAACCAGATGTCGGTTGCGGTGGCATATCATAGCCAAGTTCACAGCTATGTGTCGTTGATGGTAGCATTTGGTAGCAAAAGTAGGAACTACTTGAAATTACCTGAATTACAGATAACACACGAACAATGGTCCAAAAAACTAGGAGGGATAGGGTAAGAAGTGAAAAAATTAGGGAAGATGCTGGAGTGTACCCACTTTGAAAGAAAAAGTGACAAGGGCCCGTTTGAGATGGTTTAGCCATGTCAAGCGAATGGATGAGGGAAGGATAGCAAAACAAAGACTACACACAGATGTGGTTGGTAGAAGGCCGGTAGGAAGACCAAGGAAGAGATGGCTAGACCAGGTGAAGGAGGACATAGGAACAAGGGGAGTTAGCTGGGATAGAATCCTGAAAGAAGAATGGTACATGGACAGACGCAAGTGGAGGGCGCTCGTAAACTACACCCGGGCAACTGGAGTAGAAGACAGATGATGATGATGACACACTAATACAGCCATCACAACACCAGTTATGAGACAGATTCTACTCACACACAAAGTGTGACCGCATTGTCGCAGACCCTAAACTGAGGGGTCTAGTGCAACTTCGTCCAGGTGCCATTTTGTCCAGCAACAACTTTCCTTGAAAAACGTGCCTTTTCGTCCAGCTCGGTTTTACAAATTATTACACAAGTTAACGAGTAATAATGGACAAAAACGGAAATGAGGTACACAACAAAGAGACACTCAAGACAGTGTGGAAAGAGTACTTTGAGGATTTGCTGAATCCAAATGGTCATAGGGAGGAAGACAATGCATTGGAAGATGGAGAAGACAACACAGGAATGGAAAAGGACCTGACTTGGAGAGAACTGGAGATGGCTATAGACAAGATGAAAGGAGGAAGGGCACCGGGTGTGGATGAAGTGAGTGTTGAAATGGTGAAGGCAGCAGGGGAGGTTGGGAAACAGTGGCTGTACCGTGTGATGAGGATGATATGGAAGGAGAAAAAGACCCCAGAAGATTGGAAGAAAGGATTAATTGTCCCAATATTTAAGAAAGGAAGCAGAAAGGAGTGCAGAAATTACAGGGGAGTCACACTCATATCTCACTGTGCCAAGATATATGAAAAGATATTAGAAAGTAGAATACGAGCCAAAGTGGAGAGAAAATTGAGAGAGGAGCAGTATGGATTCAGACCTGGGAGATCAACAGTGGATCTCATATTTTCAGTGAGACAGCTCCAGGAACACCACTATGAATTTGGTGAGGATCTGCTGATGGCCTTCCTGGACATCGAAAAGGCCTATGATAGTGTGTGTAGGGAGAAGGTTTGGGAAGCAATGGAATACATGGGAGTGGGAAAAGGGACTGTAGGCAGAGTGAAGGAGATGTATTGTGGAAGTGTGGGTTGTGTGAAAGTTGGAGGGGAAAGAACAGACTGGTTCAGACAAATGAGTGGCCTGAAACAGGGTAGTGCGCTGTCACCCCTTCTCTTTATTGTGGTTATGGACGAGGTAATGACACGGATTGCAGGAAAGATAGGAGAAGATAAGATGAAAGCAATGGTGTTTGCAGATGATCTCATGGTCTGGGGAAACAAGGAGGAGGAAATTCAGGAGCAACTGAAGGCTTGGGAAGAAACAGTGGGAGAGTACGGATGGAAGTTCAACATCAGTAAATGTGAAATCCTGTTAACGACCAGGAAAAAGGACAGACCAATGAGTGGGATAACACTTGGAGGTGGACAGCTGAAGAAGGTGGAAAGTCTCAAGTACTTGGGAAGTCTAGTGGAGGAAAATGGGAGAAATGACAAAGAGATTACGGAACGTGGCAGACTGGCAGAAGCATTTCTGAGAAGCATTAGGAGCTTAGTGTGGAATAAAGATGTCCCACAAAAAAGCAAGGAAGTGCTATACAGAAGCTACTATATCCCGATACTGACCTATGCTTCAGAAACGTGGACAATGAAGAAAAGAGACATAAGCAGAATACAGGCAGGTGAAATGAAGTTCCTGCGAAGTAGGATCGGAGTAACAAGAAGAGACAGGTTGAGGAATGAAAAGGTCAGGGAAATGGTGAAAGAGGAGCCCTTGCAAGGTAGGATTGAGACGTCAAGACTGAGGTGGTATGGACACTTAAAGAGAATGGATGAGAAGAAGATTCCCAAGAGGATACATGAGATGCAGATGCAGAAGAAACGACCAAGGGGAAGACCAAGAGATAGATGGCTGAAAGGAGTGGAGGAATGTGTCAAGAAGAGAGGCGAGGACTGGACCAGAGTGACAGCGGAGAGGTGGTGGGAAGAAAGGACTAAGTGGCGAGGCTTATGTTCCAAACAGACCCAGCCTGGGGCTGGAAACTGTACAAGATGATGATGATGAACGAGTGCTATCTCGTCCAGACGAAATGTTGACAAGGGTTGAGGCAGTGCAGGTAGTCGGAGTTCAATGAGCCCTGTACTTACGTGCACAACCTCAGGCAGGCCCGGATTCAAGGGAGGGGGGGTCACTACACCCCCCCCAGGCCAAATTTTTTTGCGAACTCAAAACACAATAACCAGACAAATAAAACTTAACGAATTTTAACTGAAAAACAGTTTTTTTTCTTTTTTTCATTTTATTCAATACTGAAAATATCTTTATTGTAATTATTGTGTTCTGTTACAACTGTACATATTTACAACTTCATACCTGTTATATAAAAACGATTATTTATATAACAAAATCAACTCATCTATTTTGTTTAGCAAACCTTATGATTACCGAATCGATGTGTATCGAGATGTCACGATGAATGTGCAGCAATGCACGGATAGGAATTTGGGGCTTTTTTTCGCACCAAAAAATTTTGCCGACGTCCAAACTGCAAGCTTGGTTGGCAAGTTAAGCTGTGACTTTCTCCCTTTGTCGGTACCAACTCGACTTGCCGAAACTGTAACGTACCTTGATACTTTTCTCGAAGCTCAATGTTAAAGTCGCAAAACCCGCCGTTGCATTTGTAAGAATATTTTTGGTGTGCTAAACGCATCAAATTTCAATCCATGTAGCTTGCAAAAAAAAAATTGGTCCGGTTTTGTACATTTGGTTATTTTGTGATTGCGTTTTTAGTGATACCATTTTTCACAACACTTTCGATTCTCTGACCCCCCCCCCCAAAGCCAAACTCTAGATCCGCGCCTGACCACAGGTTGAGTGATAAAAAATAAACATACCAAACATACACTAAAAAAATAAGCAGAATATTCTGACAAGAAAATCATCAGGATTGACCTAAAGTTAGAAGGTCTAAAGACGAGAAAGAAGTACATTGTAATGGACAACAGAATAGAAAGAGCCATTGAAAAATTGGATAAGTCACGAGACATTGAAAAGTTTTTGAGGAACGACTCCTACATAATTAAAATGGATTAAGAGGAGCAAAGAAGTTACCGATTTGCATCATTGGACAACACATTAGCTGCTGCATACATAGTACACACAGTGGGTTATTACAAATGATTGAAGCGATTTCACAGCTCTACAATAACTTTATTATTTGAGATATTTTAACAATGCTTTGCACACACATACAAAAACTCAAAAAGTTTTTTTTAGGCATTCACAAATGTTCGATATGTGCTCCTTTAGTGATTCGGCAGACATCAAGCCGATAATCAAGTTCCTCCCACACTCGGCGCAGCATGTCCCCATCAATGAGTTCGAAAGCATCGTTGATGCGAGCTCGCAGTTCTGGCACGTTTCTTGGTAGAGGAGGTTTAAACACTGAATCTTTCACATAACCCCACAGAAAGAAATCGCATGGGGTTAAGTCGGGAGAGCGTGGAGGCCATGACATGAATTGCTGATCATGATCTCCACCACGACCGATCCATCGGTTTTCCAATCTCCTGTTTAAAAAATGCCGAACATCTTGATGGAAGTGCGGTGGAGCACCATCCTGTTGAAAGATGAAGTCGGCGCTGTCGGTCTCCAGTTGTGGCATGAGCCAATTTTCCAGCATGTCCAGATACACGTGTCCTGTAACGGGTTTTTTTCGCAGAAGAAAAAGGGGCCGTAAACTTTAAACCGTGAGATTGCACAAAACACGTTAACTTTTGGTGAATTGCGAATGTGCTGCACGAATGCGTGAGGATTCTCTACCGCCCAGATTCGCACATTGTGTCTGTTCACTTCACCATTAAGAAAAAATGTTGCTTCATCACTGAAAACAAGTTTCGCACAGAACGCATCCTCTTCCATGAGCTGTTGCAACCGCGCCGAAAATTCAAAGCGTTTGACTTTGCCATCGGGTGTCAGGGCTTGTAGCAATTGTAAACGGTAAGGCTTCTGCTTTAGCCTTTTCCGTAAGATTTTCCAAACCGTCGGCTGTGGTACGTTTAGCTCCCTGCTTGCTTAATTCGTCGACTTCCGCGGGCTACGCGTGAAACTTGCCCGCACGCGGTCAACCGTTTCTTTGCTCACTGCAGGCCGACCCGTTGATTTCCCCTTACAGAGGCATCCAGAAGCTTTAAACTGCGCATACCATCGCCGAATGGAGTTAGCAGTTGGTGGATCTTTGTTGAACTTCGTCCTGAAGTGTCGTTGCACTGTTATGACTGACTGATGTGAGTGCATTTCAAGCACGACAAACGCTTTCTCGGCTCCTGTCGCCATTTTGTCTCACTGCGCTCTCGAGCGCTCTGGCGGCAGAAACCTGAAGTGCGGCTTCAGCCAAACAAAACTTTATGAGTTTTTCTACGTATCTGTAGTGAGTCGTGACCATATGTCAATGAATGGAGCTACAGTGAATTTATGAAATCACTTCAATCATTTGTAATAGCCCTGTATTTGTAAATAGACAAAACATGACCAGGCTGAAGGCCGCTTTTTGCATTGCCAGATTTGGTCTGTGTTTTTAATCAAACCTTTGTAGTAATGTGAAAATTGGCTGAACGTGACTTCACAGCAGTCTTGAGGAACGCAGTTAATAGTTAAAACTCAGCAATTCTTCTAGGTTTGTGCCGTGTCTTGTGTGGGGTTTCGCCTAGGACACCAAGCTGGCTCATCGGCGGGCTCTTGGTGTCCCCGCCCGGACCCCCACTGGAGTAGCGAACTGTGCGCCACCTCCCTTTATATAAGGTGCAACTGCACCTCTTGACTGCGAGAACTAAAAGCCCAAGCAGCCTCAACCTCCCTATGAAGGCTTCCAAAAAGATGGTATATTGGCTTTCACGGCCAGTGAATTAAAACTCTGCAATTCTTCTAGGTTTGTGCCGTGTCTTGTGTGGGGTTTCGCCTAGGACACCAAGCTGGCTCATCGGCGGGCTCTTGGTGTCCCCGCCCGGACCCCCACTGGAGTAGCGAACTGCGCGCCACCTCCCTTTATATAAGGTGCAACTGCACCTCTTGACTGCGAGAACTAAAAGCCCAAGCAGCCTCAACCTCCCTCTGAAGGCTTCCAAAAAGATGGTGTCCTAGGCGAAACCCCACACAAGACACGGCACAAACCTAGAAGAATTGCCGAGTTTTAATTCACTGGCCGTGAAAGCCAATATACCAGCAGTTAATAGTGATTATATTAAATCAAACCTTTGTAGTAATGTGAAAATTGGCTAAACGTGACTGCATAGCAGTCTCGAGGAACATAGTTAATAGCGAGTATATTATCTTATATTTAATTACGTTAGGAATTTTTGCCCAGTGAACTACTTTCTTATTGTAAGTCTGATTTTGATGAATGAGGTGTCAAATTAAAGGGAACTTTCCCTAGATGTTTCGAAAGGACATGACTTCCCTAAATTCCCTTAGGGCTCCCTCCCCAAAGCCAACCAAAGTCCCCATGTAATTTTCATGAATTAACAAATATTCTTGCTTGATATATGATAAGATATTTATTTATTTGAATTTGATCCCTATCCTAGAAATAAAACACCCCTGAAAAAGATCATACCGCCGGTTTACGATGAAGTGCGTACAGTGATTGATTCACTCAAGAATTTTAAAGCGGCAGGAGAGAATTAAGTAGTAGCAGAACTTTGGAAGAATGCTAATGTACAGACTATTCATAACCTACATAAACATCTTATTGACATTTGGAATACAGAAAAATTGCCTGAAGAGTGGAATATTGCAATTACGGTATACACCCCACACACAAAAAGGGCGATAGATCAGATCCTAGCAATTATCGAGGGATATCGTTGCTGGATGTCACATATAAGATTTTTTCAAAGATATTATATTCCAGAATTCACGAACAACTTGATAATGAACTTGGTGAATATCAGGGTGGTTTCCGTCCAGGACGAAGCTGTCCAGATCAAATTATCAGTCTCAAATGGATTATAAAACATCACAGGATTAGGAGCAAAGATTTAGTGATCACATTGCAGATGATCTAGCATTATTAGCAACTAGTATCGAAGAAGCTAAATTTCAGGTAGAGGAATTGGAACGATTAGCAGCAAAGGTTGGGTTGAAAATTTCCTTTGAGAAAACAGAAATTATGCCATCTTTTCAAGTTGACACATCACATATTGTACTGCATAATGCCCAGAAAATAAGGATTGTGAAAAAAATTAAATATCTTGGTGAGATCATCACTTGGAATGCCAATGAGAGAGCATCAATAGATAGTAGGACACTAAAATTGCGATGAGCACAACAGATTACCTGGCCAACATATAAGAAACAGTCTGTTTCGATTAATGCTAAACTTCGACATTATTTCTCTGTCGTTAAGCCAGAAGCAACATATGCAAGTGAAACTTTATTTAAACTAAACACCCGATGAACAACTGACAAACTACAGAAGGTTGATAGACGGATTCTTCGGACAATACTCAATAAAAAACACCAGGTTGAGGGCCAGTGGAGACTTTTGCCCAATTCAATACTTTACAAGGAAAATGAATCTATCATTGACACGATGCGAAAACGAAGGATTGCGTTTTTTGGACACATATCCCGCTTGCCAAATACTAAGACTCCTGAAACAACTTTTTGTCTTCTTTTGAAATAGTAAAACAAGAATCACATGGTTTAAAGAAATACAAATGGATTTACGACGAATTGAAAATTACTAAGCATCAAATTGAACATAGAGAGGAGAAACGGCTTCTGAATAACAAATACACTCGACTAACATTCAAAATTTCACAGCGTAAGCAATATGTTATATCTGCCGAAGAACGGGCTGCAAGATCTTCCAGAATGAAGAAGTATTGGGAAAGGAAAAAATTATCAAGAATTAAGAACTGAACTTACCGTAGTATTTGAAGACTTTGTATATAAGGTTTGATTTTTGGTGCTCCAGTGTGGGCATAAACAGTGTAAATAAATAAATAAATAAAACAGATGTTTTAGTAATGTAACTTTGGATATATCTTAATTATCACCTGATTTGTGAAAATATTTGTTTTTATTCTCATTATGTTTTTTACATTATAAGCATTTCATTGAAAATATAGTTGACTGGTGGAAAACGAGCGGAGGGAGTAACTTCCATTATTACAAACATCAAAAGATTACTTACCTTTATAACCAGAAACGCAATGAAATCAAACCGTTATTGTAGACCTGTCAAACTATCAAGCTGCAATTTGAAACTTTCAATACGGTCACAGGGGGATTTGATTTTTGCTGTAATGCAGTTACAAGAACAGCACTATGAGTATGGAACAGATCTACTGATGGCCTTCCTGGACATTGAGAAAGCATATGACAGTATGTAGAAACAAAGTATGGAAGTCCCTGGAAGATAGAGTAGAAAAATGGACTAGAAGGAGGATAAAGGAGATGTACAAGGGAAGCGTGAGCTGTGTGAAAGTGGGAGGAGAGAGATCGGACTGGTTGGAACAGAGAAACGGCCTGAAACAAGTAAGTGCACTGTCACCGTTACTTTTCATTGTGGTGATGGATGACATAACCCGAATGGCACAAGTAATTGGGGAAGGAAAGATGAAAGCAATGGTGTTTGCAGATGATTTGATGATTTGGGGAAACAAGGAGGACGAGGTACAGGAACAGTTGGACGTGTGGGAAGGAATAATACAAGGATATGGGATGAAATTTAGCATAAATAAGAGTGAGATGGTGATCACAACAAGGAAGAAGGAAAGAACCACAACAGGAATAACAATTGGTGGGGAACAGCTGAAGAAAGTGGAGAGTTTCAAGTATCTGGGAAGCCTGATACTAGATAATGGAAGAAACGATAGAGAAATAAATGAGCGGGGGAGACAGGCAGAAGCATTCCGGAGGAGTGTGAGAAGCATATTATGGAGCAAGGACGTCCCTCAGAACAGCAAAAAGATCATATATCGGACGTACTATGTCCCTATCCTGACGTATGCCTGGGAGACCTGGGTTATGAAAAGAAGGGAGAAGAGCAAAATACAGGCCAGCGAGATGAGGATCTTGAGAAGCAATATTGGAGCTACAAAGATGGACAGAATAAGAAATGAGAGGACCAGAGAATTAATAAAGGAGGAACCATTACAGGATGGTATAGAGAAATCTAGACTTAGATGGTATGGACATGTAAAACGAATGGAGGAGAAGAGGATACCCAGGAGGATACACGAGACGAAGTGGGAAGAGACCGAGAGACAGGTGGTTGAAGGGGGTGGAAGAAAGCGTGAAGAAGAGAGAAGACTGGACAAGGGTGGAGGCTGAGAGATGGTGGTAAGACAGAAGACGTTGGAGAGGCTTGTGTTCCAAACAGACCCAGCCAATGGTTGGAAACTGTGCAAGATGATGATGATGAATACGGTCAGTCACACATAGTACTGATTAATTTATTTTTGCCTTGCAAAGAGATATTTAAATCTTTTTGGTACCCCCTGATGTCTTGCATTAAAGCAAGGTCAGCGATCCACTGCCCATCATCCAAGCGTAACTGTGGAGGAAGAAGGGAGGGAGGGGAAAAGCACCAGTGCAGCTCGCTGCATTACCAGGGCGCACAAGCACTAAGTGCTCCCCTTGGCATGGCACGGCCTAGGCCTTTTATGGGCTGTAGTGTCAGGGGTTAATATGAAGTAATACCATTCTATGAAGACATTCTCTCCTCTCCTTTAGAGGAGAACTAATGTAAATCATAGGTGTAAATGTAACAATTTATTGTTTTCAATAAATTTAAGCTGGGGGGAAACCATTGAAACATGCTAGCTCAGCCATGTAAAACTGACTGAAGAACTGGTAATCGGCTTTTACGGCCAGTGTGTTAAAACTCAGCAATTCTTCTAGGTTTGTGCCGTGTCTTGTGTGGGGTTTCGCCTAGGAAGGTGAATTTTAATTCACTGGCAGTGAAAGCCAATATTCCACCTTTTTGGAAGCCTTCATAGGGAGGTTATGGCCGCTTGAGCTTTTAGTTCTCACAGTAAAGAGGGACAGGTGCGCTTCATAAAAAGAGAGGTAGCGCACAGTTCACTACTCTTGTGGGGGTCAGGCCGGGGACACGAAGAGCCCGCTGATGGGCCAGCCTGTTGTCCTAGGCGAAACCCCACACAAGACACGGCACCAACCTAGAAGAATTGCCGAGTTTTGACTGAAGAACGTTTCTTAAAATTGGTTTCATGGTAAGACAATGTGTTTTCTTGCTTTGTAATACAGCTTACCTGTGAAATATAAAACACCCCTTTTACATCAGAAGTACTTGTGAAGCTGCATTGGGACACTGGATAATTTGGGAGATATCAGAATATTTTGCCATTATAATACCAAATAGAACCATATTACAACCAGTCTTTATTCACATGTGCTTAACAAACCTACTTACAATGGAGGAAAATTAACTCCATAACACAGTGGGAGTAATCATAATAATGCACAAGTAATGGAAAGGAATGAAGTGTATCATAAGGTGCATGGAGCCAGTCTTATTTTCCAGAAAGCTGCTCATACAGTTTGGGCACATAGTCGTCCCACTGTGCCTGATACAAATTGCCAGCAATAGGATCACCCAGTTTGTACTTGTTGGCAAATTTCTTGATGGAGAACTTGCCACGATTGTCACCAGACCTGCAATGCGATGAACACAATAAATCAATTGGCAAGAAAAGGAGGATAGGAACATGGATATAGGACAAAGCCAATGACAGACTAACATAAAAAGGATATGATGATCTCCATGCTCAGACAAACTACCACCCTCAAAGGTGAGCAAGGTAAGTATTCATACGATCATCCAGTCATTGGACCTAATCATTTTGCCCACAAAGAATGGGCCATACCACTTGTTTCGGCCTCCCAATCTCGTGACGAAAGCTGGCAGCGAAGAGTTCATAGCGGAGGAAAGACAATCAGATCTTAATTCGTGAGTTGTTAATCCACAAGAGGACGGTTATAAGAAAGTTGGTTGGTTCCTCAGTTTAGGAGCTGCGACAACGGGGTCATGTAGTCACGTGTACTTTGAGTGTGTGTAGAATCTGTCTGTTAACCGGTGGGTTACCTGTCATTCAGATAAGGACTGCAGACGCTGAATTTCACGTAGTTCCTACTTTTGCTACCAAATGCTACTGTCAACGAAACATAGCTGTGAACTAGGCTACCAGATACCACGAACGTTGGAACTAATAGAGCGTTAACTACAAATTTAGCTTCACACAGTTGTAGTTAGTGGAAGGTTCTTTTACATGCCATAAATCTATGACATGGGCCCACCGGCTTTACTCCTCCTCCGAAGGAAGGCATACTGAGGGATTTTTCACGCCCTCAAAGAATCCGACGACACCGGCCGGGTTTGAACCCGCGATCTTTATAAGATAGTAAATGATACATTGAGGGAGGGGGAAATGGAGGATTATTTGCCAAACGCAACTGGGTTTTGTGTTAAATGTTACATGTTTTGTAAATAATTTTCATTTTAAAGTAAGTTTATGTCCGTTTGTATTATCAGGGTTTATCAGTTATCCTTGAAAATCACTAGTGCTCTTAACACAGATAATTGAGAGTTTACTGTATTCTATTTGAATAGATTGACATTGTAATTAGCCAGCAAAGATTCTTTAAAAAAATGAACCTCTTGGTTGTTCTCGTGTCAACTTATTTTTATGGCTTTGTCCTCATTTTTCAATTTAATACCTCCCTGTCATTGCATCTGTCTTTTTATGTGTTTTTATCCTTTTCTTGTTTGGTGATTGATTGCATGTACAGAACATATTGATTTTATATAGGCTACAGATCCCGGCGATTAGCTGCGCACTTGACCTTGAGAGCTTAGCGGTAGGAGAGGGACGTTGAGCGATGCGGAGATCATGCTGAATACATCCCTGGCTGAGAAAGTGCAGACCTAGCTGCAGAAAACTGTAGTCAGGTTTCTTTAAATGAGCTTGGTTAGTTTTGGTCATCACATTCATGTATTGTACTGTACTTATGGGAACGTGAAATTTGCCAGATAACTGAAGTTATTGTGACGACTACAGTATGTAGGACTGAGAATGCCCCTCCATGAATCAGGCACCCCTAGCAACAATGCCACCAATATCAGCTGAAATTCCCCCATATATACACTACTGAAAGTGAAACCAACCTGTTCGTGAGTTTTGGCTCATCACAGGTAAGTTTTCCAGGCTGTTCGTACACGAGGAAAACATAGCGATGGAGACCTGAAACAGACAAAGAACTACAAGGTTTATCACAGTAAAATGATGAAGAACCTGGTTTGAAGGAAATAATATTTCCGTCATGGTGTTGATGAACAGAACCCAAGGAACAATCTAGTTCTACTTCTAAACTGGCTTAGACCTTGAGATAGCTGCTATCCAAGCCTAGGCAATAATTTTGAGGGGCCATGTCTTATTTAAATTATTTTTTACAATTTTGTTGTTGTTTCATTTGAGGGGCTTGGACATAGTGGTCATTTAGCCCCATGTAAATGGGCAAGTATAGAAATTGTCTGCTAACCTGTGTTATTGTGGTGTCTGTAATTCAATTGAGGATTGGAAAGGAGGTGGCAGAGGCCTTAAAAGTTAGGAACCATCCCAGTATTAGCATGGAGTAGAAGTGGGGGAAACCACGGAAAACCACTTCCAGAATGGCAGAGCCGGGAATCAAACCCAGACCTCCGGGGCAACAGTCAAGAATAAAAGCCACTACCCAGGAGGTGGACTTTATCGATTAAGGCGACACTCCAGAGATAGAAGTAAATCAGTGCGTGATCAGCGCATCGGGTCCCCTCGGCCGTTAATCTTGGTTTTCGAGTTTGGGGCGCTACCTCACTGTCAGACAGCTTCTCGATTGTCCTCACGAGGCTGAGTGCACCCGGTTCCAGCCCTCACGTCGGTTTCTAAAATCCCTGACGGAGCCGGGAATCGAACCCAGGGCCTCCGGGTGAGAGGCAGGCGCCCAAACCCAACATCACTGGGCCGGCTTATTTGCAGGGTTAGTAACGCCGGCATTGAGTTAACAAGCTGCGTTCTATTTTTTCTAAAAACTTTATGGAGAATAGAAAGTGTGATCAAAATGCTTCCAGAAACAAAAAGCAAAGGAAATCAATAACACTTGAAGAAAAGCTGGGAGTTATAAAGCCATACGAACGCAATGAGCGCACTGTGGATATTTTTCGAGCTACAGGAATCTTAGAATCAACTCTGAGAACCATACGAATTCAAGAAGGTAATATTCAAGAAAGCTGCGAAAGTGCGACCAGAATGACATCATCCAAGATAACACAAATAAGGGCACCAATTATGGAGAAAATGGAACGAATGTTCGCCCAATGGATTGAACATCAAAATAATCGTTCTATCCCGATATCTACCCTGGTTATTCAGCCCAAAGCAAAGGCTCCGTTTGAAGAACTGAAAGCATCCTAACCAAACACTGAAGTTGCATTTGTTTAACACTTATAGGCTTCTTATTTTTTTCCCCCTTGAAATAGTCCCTATCTCCTATCTACATGGTGGCCACTCAAATCGGTCAACGATTTTCCAGGAGTTTTCCAGGAATTTTCCAGGAGTAATTCTCATTTTTCCAGACTTAAAAATAAGCGCGAGTCTGAATGGGGGGGGGGCTTTATCGGTTGCCTAGTTCAAGACCAAAATAAAGCAGGTGTGTTTGCTTTACTTATACAGATATTGACAAAAATTAGTGGTGATTGCGTTATTGATACGCAAGCCTAAACACAAAGGATTTAATTGTTGTTTTAAAAAAGCCTTTGTGACTCAAATATCCGCTTTAAAAAAAAGAGAAAAGAATGCCGCCTGCAATTTTATTATGGTGAAGTTGTCATACTCAATATGTTTTACAAAAAATACTATCGCGTGTTCTCCCACACAGAAACAGGTAGCCTGAGGAAATTTCTTTTGTTAACCTTAAGAGTGCTCACCCAAAACCGCAGTGGGAGTATGATTTAAGATGGAAAGATTTTAATAATTAATTAACAGTGGCTATTATCCAGGAGTTTTCCAGACCTAATAAAAATCCAGGAGTTGTCCAGGATTTCCAGGTTTTCCAGGAGTATCTATGTATCTAACCCATATTATAATACATTCACGTTATGAGTTTTCCTATTACGCGATGATTACTCGGAACAAATTCATCTCGTAAATCGAGGGATACCTGTATATTGATAAGTCTAAGTAGGATCTAACAACTTAACAGCATAAATGCATCTTTCTCTGCTGGAAATTTACTACCGGTACATTAGCAACTTTGTCACTAAACCAACAATTTTCTGGAATCTGGGTTGGTAATTCAAAATGCGTTTGCTATCACTATCACACCACATGCGTTTTGTGTGTCGATGGTGACAAAATTTGAACTGGGTAGCATATTGAGAAACGTTCCTAAAATATTGTGCCACACGCATTGCTCTAACCCTGGCAAAGATGAAGTACATACACACAAATTAATTTTGGAATACCCAATATAAGGTTCAGGAACAAAGTTTTATGAGAAAATTTTCTTTTTACTCACAAGTTCTCGTCTTATATTAAGAGTTGTCTTACATTTAGGTGGTAAGTTTATTAATATTAACTGTCCAAGATAATTGGGCCTCTGTTTATGTGTTGACCAACTTATTTATTTACCGTATGATGAAGTGATACATAGCTATTTACTAATATATACAGTAATACATAATCGCAAGTTTGTAGTCTGAAATTATTAATTTACAACTGCAGATCCAAATGGAGAAGCCAGTCAACAGCCCCTTGAGGTAGCCTTCCAGTGTACCGCTGAAGGCTCTGAGGGGACAATCAAGCGTTATGTGATCTCTAGTCTGCTTCTCTTCTCCAGTCGCAATTTGGAGAAGACTTCCTACCCCATTGATGTAGTATACCTACACACCTGCCGTGGGCAGTTCCAATCCGGTTCAACAAGCACCAGTGACGCCTAGATAAGTGAAACCCTGCAGGTTTAATAATTAATCCATGATGTGCCAGGGATGTTTGTTTCCGCCATTGATTAATCCAGGCAACTTTGATATTGACGTTGTCGACCAACTGAAAAGCAATTAGGCTACACAAACAAATGGATATTTTTTTCTTCTATAATTGGCATCTCAAATCACTGGATACTCACCAGTTCCCTTTGGAGGTCCCGATCCTACATATTCTGACAAGACCTCGCCTTCTCCAATATTTGTACCAGGGATGTTCACAACGAGCCAGTGGTGCCACTCACGGAACTTGGGTTCCTTGCGGCTGGGAGCATCTGGGTCTGAAAATCATTAAAATATCATTTAGTCTGAAGCACTTACATTACAATTACCCTATACCTGCCAACCTTACAAACCCAAAAATCAGCAGATTTTGATATGAAAATCAGGAAAATTCAGGATATGCAAAGAAGTACATATCACTTCAATTAATTGGAAAAATTTGCTTCAAAATGAATGATGCTAATAGGCATTCACTTTAACAACCAAAATCATCATAGTTTTTCCTACAATTTACAATTTTTTGGTGCTTCTTTGTTCCAACATGTTCCGAAATTTCACTTTTTCCACCAAGGGATATAAAAAACATTACATCGACAAACAGAACAAAATGCAAAATAATTTACCTTTGCTGGATTCAATCATGCAGGGAAATTGTTCCAAAAACTACATAAAAAACATAGAATGTATTTTTTGGTCATAGTAAAGAGTCAAACACCGAGCAAAAACACTAGAATGTGACGAAATTGTTGCAGCAAAGTCAATAAACAACCGCTTATACTGAAACAAAACCCATTTGCTAATTCAGGTACCCAAATAACATTACCTGCCCACAATAAACACTTCCAAAAAGTACTGGAAAATGTTGGAAGTTCGCCAATGATTTACAAAAATAACTTGAGTATTCGTGAGGCGGGAAAAACTATGAAAAATTGAAAGTCTCCCGCTCAAATCGGGAAAGTTGGCAGGTATGCAACTATTCCTTTTATAAAATATTTGTAGGTTGCCAATATACATTGTCAAAACAAGAGATATAGAAAGGATAATTGCAGGAATATATATATATGTTTAACTTTCAGAACTAAAGAACATAGTAACGAATAAAAACTTTATGCTCTGAGTAGGAACATAGGTTGTTTCAGTTTCCTGGAGGTTTGACTACATGCGACGTTCATCTCCGTTGTGCAACTACTTTAAAACTTTGCTAGTTATTTCGAAGATACTGTTTATATTCAGCGGAACACATAATCAATAATTTTACCAGATAAGGAACATTTACAAAAAATCTTCATAGATATTTTTCAAAAGATTAACACCTATAATTGCCTATAATACAACATTTCATATATATCTTCAAAGGATTATTTTAATAATACAATATTTTCATAGACATTTTTCAAAGGATTATTAATGTTTTTTCTTAATTATCTCGTAAAACGTATTGTAAGGATATTCATTTTCTTAGTTTAAGTCTCCTTAGGATAAGTTTTCTTATTGTGCTGATGAAGAAACCAACGTGTTTCGAAACATGTACACAGTCTATAAAATATATACATTTAAGTGTTTTTTAATTATTCTATCAATACGGATCTAAACAATTTGCTATTAAGACAAATATTTTTGTTTATTTATTTATTTATTTATTGAGAAAAAAAGAAAAGTGGTGGGAAGATAGAATAAGATGGAGAGGCCTCGTTAACACCCAGATCCGGCAATAGCTGGTACGGGATTTGGATATACCATACCATTTATTCAGAAACTGCATGTTCGTGATAAACATTTTTCCCTCACATGGGTGGGTATGTTAACCCCCATCTGTTTTATAATACAGTGGTGAAGGTATGTTGTCATGCCAAGAATCTAACCACACACTGAACTCCCCAAAATTGCCAGGCTTTGCATGACCACTCTCAAGGTCATCTGCACCCTCATAACTAGGGCTCGGAAGTTGCAGACCTATGAATTGCTTAAAAAATACCTATTGGTATGGATTCTGTCTTGAGGAAAGAATTCATGATGAAAATTAATGAAGTATGTTTTAGATCCCTTATTTGGGGGTGGATCTAAAAGAGAGAGTTGTTGTACTAATTTATAATGTGGTGCCTAAAAGGGTAGCTTCCCTTGTCAGGGTAAGCTGACCAGTGTAGAGTGTTGTGGTGTGCTAGGAACTAGGGGGCGTTCCTATAAATAATGTGGTAGTGTTTGAGGGGATGGGACCCTCTGCACAGGGTCGCTGTGCTGGTCGCTTAGCTCAGCTGACTGCTTATTAGGTAATTGAAGCTGCTTGTATCAGCCGAGTGGCACGCGCTGCTTGTTGGCAGCCGACCCGGCTCGAGAAACACAAAGGTACCTGAGTTAGCGCTAATGGACTACTGTCTGTCACGTCTTTACGTGACGGGAATAAGGAAGGGCGTTGGGATGTAAAGAGGCGTATAACAGTAATGCTAGTGTAGAGTGTGGACCAAGTGTTTTATTGGTCTGTGATTCTGAGTGTGAGTCCCTTATAGGGAATGAAATTATGTTCACAATGTATTACAAGTGGTGATTTACAGGTTACAAAGTAGGAATTCTGAACACGATTGACTGACTCACCTCGGCTGACACCAGCGTAGCCTCGGCCGTCTCGATGGAGCACTGACAATGAAGAGAGAGTTTGACCTCATTAGGACGTCTTCTTATACCTTCTGACGCCCTGCTGTCAGCAATGTATTGGCCCAGTTACTAGTTTAATACTATGTCGCTGAGTGTAATGATTACGTAAGGCTTGAGCTGCTTTATGGAGTAGCAAGCTGTCCTTACAGTATTAATGGATGTTGCCCCGGCTTTCCAAGGGTTGCCATTTTAGGGGATTTAGCCAGATGCCGGGGGGATGGTCTCCAAGGGGTGCATACCCCTGGGATGCTGTACAAGAGTCTTCCTTCATTTGTTCGCGTCCTCGCGAACGGGAACGGAACTGGAAGTTGGGATGTTGACGTAGTGGTCCTCGAAACCCCCTCGTATCTCCTGGTGGAGTCGTATCGAAGTGTGGGTGTGAGGTCAGCCCGTGTTCAGAGGGGAGGGTTATGGGATTTGCAGATATATGTATACATTGACATTGTGAAAAAAACAAACAAAAAAAAATTGACATTGCGAAAGATTTGATTAACATTGGGAAAAAATTGACATTTGAGAAAAATTGAACATTGAAATAAATTCGACATGTAAAAAAAAATTGCCCTAGCTATTGCTGGCATATTGCTAGTTTAAAAAAAAACATGGTTTCTGATGGTGATGTGTTACATAGCTGTGCAGGGAGGAAAAACCCAGGGCCGAACGGATGATGGCGTCGTCCGCCCTATCGTAGGGAAAAAGTGCTCCCTGCAATAAGAAAGGTGGAAGAAAATAGAAAAATGGGTGTTCCAGGGTATAATTTAAGGGAAATATTCAAAAGACGTTTATTGGTTTGGGAAAAAAACGGAACACCCTGACAAATGGGGAAGTTAGAAGAAGGAAAGATGAAAGAAAACAAATCATACACATTATGTACATTGGCATCTTGATAAACAAACAAAAAGATATATAGTGTATAATTGTATAAAGTTTATCCTGAAAAATTATAAATTACAATGACCTTATGTCTAGTGGAAAAATTGTATAAAGTTTATCCTTAAAAATTATGAATCACAGTGGTCTTATGTCTACTTAATCGCGCTAATCCCTTATAATTATAGTTTTTGTGAGGTACCTCGCGTGCACGCTACCCGTCTGTACGTACTCTTGCCGTCTCACGGCTGATTCTGTACGGCCACTCCTTGGTACGGTATAGTGGTCGTACCGCTTGCATGTATGCTTAATACCTAGTCTGTGAAGCATCCTCTGTGGGTGAATGCTTTCACACTTGACAATGAGAGTCACTGCCACAAATCGGTTGCGCCCTCATTGTCGTAATCTGCGTCGCATTTTGACGCTTTATGTGTTTATATTTTAGCTGATCCGCCAGTAAGCCTGGTACCCCACAGGCACCAGTCCTGCTGTGCAGATTTATTTTGGAGTGTGTAGCTGAAAAAGAAAAATGTGGTGAGTGTTTGCGAGTGTGTCGGGATTAGTGCAAGTTGACGTATATAAAAAATAAAAAAAAATAGTACACATCATGCCATGCTGTAAATAATATGCCACTGCTATATGGTAGTGAAATTCCTGTCACCAGTTTTCTGTATCTGGTGACGATGCCTGTGAAAAAAAATGGCGAGGTTTAGAAAAAACATATTAGTACTGGTTGAAGCTCTTCTTTCACTGAAAAAAAAATAGCATGATTAATGTTGCTTAGCTGCAAGGCCGGGCTTACCCTATACGGTGCCGTAATGCCGTAAATAATATGGAGTTGGTCTTACCCCGGTAGCGGAATTGTGGTTACCGGGTGCCGATATATCCCACTTTGATTATGCCTATTTTAACCTAGTTTATCCTAAGTATTGTCGGGCTTACCTCGGTAACGGATTTATAGTCACCGAGTGCCGACCGGCGTTACTTAATACTATCTAACTTAATTATGGTCTAATAATAAAAAAAACTATTACTAAGCCGAGAGGGTTGCCTTAATCTATTGCCGAAATTTGCTGAGCCATACCTGGCAACAGCGGTGAATAAATTTGCTTAATCCTAGGTTGCGTGTCAAATGCAACCGTCTTACAACTAAATTTGGCCTAGGACGATCGCCTGGGGCAATTAAATCCCCAGATCACCACCCGCACGAGCCCCAGAAACACCGGTTGTCTCTAGGGTCGCTAGATTCCGTCCCCTTAACTCTAGGTGTCGACGTCTATTATTAGTACTAATCTATTCGCAGGCGCTTACGGTGCCACTAAGCTAACCGTTTCGCCCGCTGTAACTTCCTAGTTCATGACCGTTTGCTGTTCCGATTTAACGTAGTTGAGCCGCCCACTTGGCTCCTGTGAGGTGCGCGCACTGCCCCTCTCTTAATGCCCTCTGACTGCCCGCTGCGTCGCCATTTATGTGGGCATTGGACAGTGTGGTCCAATGGCATAATATCCTCCGGGAAGGAAGCGTCCGGGGAGTCCTCTTCGCCTGTGTCGGCCGCAATAGTAATGATTCATGTGTCCTCCGGGAAGGGAGCGTCCGGGGAATCCTCTTCGCCTGTATCGGCCGCAATAGTAACGATTCATATGTCCTCCGGGAAGTGAGCGTCCGGGGAATCCTCTTCGCCTGTATCGGCATTGCTGGGTTGGCCCACTGAACCCCTTTGAGTGCCCGCTATGCTACTCATTTAAGACTCTGGCGACCCGTTGTCGTCCATTTACGTGGGCGCAGGACCGAATGAGCGCGTACATTCCATATATATATATTCATATTTCATTATTCATTATTGATTACCGTCGTGGTCTTCACCTTCACCTCGCGGGGTAAGGACTTGTCGGATCTAGGATTGGTCCTGCTGAACCCTTGGATCCTGCTTCACTCCTGACGAATAGGAGTCTGACTCCCCGCCATGGAAGTCCTACTTACGTAAATTTAACTAACAGTCTAGTCATAATATGGGGTCGTCTCTAGGGATAGCTCCCGAGGCCGGCGCGGAGTGAGCTATTTCTCCCGCCATTCTCAGAAAGTCTCCCTGCAGGTCTTGGCTTCGACGACCGTGGCACAAAGTGGGTATAGCATCCCTTCCTCCCAGGGGCGGCTTATGCGCCCTTAGGATTCCAGAGCTTGCCCGACCAGGCCGCGAATGCTTTGACCTTACGTGGTTCGTCTATTTGGTCAGGTCAGTGATTTGATGAGCCAACTGGGGTAAGGGTCCACATCGCCTTCCCCAGCTCTGCTCCAGTGTGGTCCCTCCTGACCTTCGGCTTACACCGTTGTCAACCATCAGGTCGTATCAGATTCCTTTGTAAGAAAAAAAAAATGTGTCGTAACCCGTGTGAATAGTTTAATCTTTGTGTAAAAATGTAAAATATTTCCAGTGTTGCGGGGTTGTAGATCTTCTAAGTGCATAGGCTACTTCTGGTCTACCATCGCTACATCAGCTTTCCAGCAATAATGCTTCCCTTACCTTAATGGAGGTGTTAGTAGGGTCTGGAGTGTCAGGTACCCTGTTATTAGGATTTGGGGGTAGTTATTTGTTGAGAGGGCTTAAAGTATGGTAGGAAGGGGTTGCGCACCTTTGGGTTCCACGTTAGTGGTGGCCTAGAACCGGTGGTGGCGTTGGGATGCTCCTATAGTGAGTGGATTGGGGAGGCAATTCCCGGGATTGCAAAAATACGAAAGTTCATGCAGGTTTGATATTAAAATCCCTGGTGACTGGATGGGATACTCATGCATGTGTCTGGATATGAAGTTTCTGCCTTCATGTACGGATAGGTGTAGGATGGGGCATAATACCATATGTTCCTTTCATGCGGGAGAGTTTAAGTACTGAAGGATGGTTAGTATATAACTATGGCCTCCTCTCTCATTTGGAGAGGCGCATTCTGCTTCTTTAATGTTTGCTGACACACCCCTAATACTCAGGTGTTAGCATCGGGACGCAAGGCGTAGCATGCCTGCTTTTTAGACGCATGAAGTCCATCAACCCCTGTGTGTATTTTGTAATGTAGTGTAGCTGTTTTTGGTCGTGTAGATATGTTTGAGTTGTTTATGTTGGGCGTGAGAAGGTTATGGGAAGGGAGTAAGGTGGTACGCTGGTAGCCTGTTCTCCTGTCATCCTCCCTTGGTCCATGCTGGCTTTCTATCCGCGCCTTGGGATAGTAGAGCTGCATGACCTAACCTGGTCGGCCATTTGCAGTGTAGATGTGGCCAGTGGTCGTAGTGCGACTGGTCATGTGCTAGTCATCTGTAATGACTCCTATGCCTTGCGATTGATAAGAGAAGTTATTAGGGGGGAGATCTTGTCTGTGTTTGCTCCTATTTGTTGAGTGCGTGTGCGTGACTATGTACCGCTACACCACGCGGACGGTTGGTCTGTTATAAGGCTAAGTCCTACTGTGTATATTGTGTCTGGGCGGGAAGCGCCCGTGGCCTTTCAACGTCTTTGCGAACGTGCCCTTATAGGCCCAAGATAAGTTCCGCTGTGTCACGTCTTGTCCATTGCCAAATGTTTTTGCAGTGTGGAGAAAAAAATGTATGGTGTTATAATTGTTATGTGTTTGTGATTTCACGGTCACTGGCGATACGCAATAGCGTCTAGTCATCGCAGTATTGCAGTGTAAATAGTTTGCTGTCAGCAGTTGGTATGTGCTTTTTCTGCACGTGCGCAAGTGTGGTCATTGTTTTAAATTCCTAGCGGCTTAATGTAGCAATTCGCCCTAGTTATGTAATGGCACTGTGTGGCCATTGTTTTCTAAGACTTGTGTCTTGCGAAATTTTCCTACCTGCTCTGGGAAATGTGTTCGCTATGTCTGGTGTAATTCGAAATTTTATGTGTTTTTTTTTTTTTGGTGGGAGGAAATGTAGTATTCCCTGTTCATGCATTTGTATGGGCCAATTTCGGTGTGGTTGGGAGCCTGGATAGCTGTTCTCCTTTGTGTCTAAATTTTTACTGGAACTCAGACCCGTGACCTTATGTCATTCTCTGTGTTTTATGTTTGCGTTGTGTTACCGGGCTTGGGGCTTTGCCAGTGTGGTTTTTGCTTGTGTTCCGCGTACCAAAAATACCATTGGATAGTTAGTTTTTGGTACGAGTGTGGTGTGTGGTCATGGGTTCGAATCCGGTTGTCTGTAAAGACTTGGTGTGATTATTTCCGTGCCGCATATAATATGGCACGTTCCCGCGGATGTGCAATGCGCAAATGAAAGCATGCATACCTGTGTAGAGTTTGTACGTTTTTGATTTCCCCTTGTAGTGTAATTTTGGAAGATATAGGGTCTGTAAATCGGGCGTGAATGATGTGTTGATTTCTGTCCAGCAGGCTTTGGCTCGGCTTGTCTGTGTTGAGCAGTCTTGCTCATTGAGGAGTATGTTACTGCTGATACGACGGTGTTGAATTACGATGTTGTGTGCTTTCATTTGTTTCATGCTCTGCCCACGTCCTAGTTTTCTGCACGTGTGTGTGTGTGAACCTGACTGCTGTCTGTAGTGATTGCTAGCAGTGCCTCTCTCGTTGTAGAAAAAAAACTTGTGGTTGAATATGACCGTTGAACTGTAGCTCATGCGCTACGGGATTTCCGTTTTACTTGGAATCCAAACCATAGGCCATGGCATTTCACTTCGGAAATCCCATATGCGTTGTACGCGAGTGCGTCTGGTCCGCTAGTCGCGTGTATGGTGACCAGATGCCAGAGGCGATTGTATTGTTTTTCGTTTATGACCCGCTGTTAGTGGGACTGTCCCAATTAGTCTTAGCTTTCCCATTATCCTTATCTAGAACTGGATATCTACTCAACCTTATATTCCTGGTATTCAGAAGGTTGCGGGTTTGGAGACCGTCTTTTACCCAGAGTGATTGTTTCCGGCACCATGAAGGTTGTGTCTCCGGGACAGTTCTGGTGAGTGTTAGGATCGTATCCCGGTTCGGTCAGTGAGGTCTGAAGGCTATTTCTTGGCTTTCTTCCCACGTCTGCCAACGGGACCGTTTCCTTTTCTTTTAGCAGTGTGCCCGCCTTTACGTGTAGGTGTGTGAGCTTTACGTGTGTGATATGCCTTCATCCGGCGGGCGTGAATGGTGTCCTTTATGAGTTTCCTCCCATGGCGCACGTTCACTATATAATTTAGGTCAGATACCTTCCTGCAGACTTTGAAGGGACCTGCCCATCGTGGTAGGAGGAATTCGGACACGTTCTTCTTTCATCGGGCCTAATGCCTGCGTCATAATAGAGAAAAAAAAATGAGCTATGCCCCGCTCTGGATTAAGAGAGCACTTTGAAAGAAAATAATAGCAGGTGGCGATAGTCTCTAAAAATTATGTCGTGAACACTATAAAAAATGTTTAAAAAAAATGTGCTTGGGACCTGAGTGTAGTATTTACCATTTTGGTAACGTGAGTACTACCGTAATCTGGTTACGTCTCAGGGGAATCTACCGACACTGTCTAGTACACATTAAGAAGGCCATTGCAAGACGTAATTGACACACTTGTATCCACGTCACGAGCAAAGCCAGTGCACTATGGGAGTCAAACCTGCCCTTCAAAGTAATTGTAACTCCCCCCAATGACAGTGTCTCGTCCCGGTGTGCAATTGGGCATTTCAGTTGGCTAAAGCACACCTCACCAAATTTTTGAAGTTAGTTTGAGATTCTTAATTCCTGCCACACTTACGGCTTTCGCCCGCAACAGGAGAATCTATCAAACTGTGGAACCCTAACATAGAACGTTTAGTCATTTCTACTTAGAAAGACTCACTTAAGCTTTATGCTGTGATTTTATGCTTAAGTTGTGTTCAAAATATCTCTTTTTCGGCCTGAAGCCTGCTTGGCTTCCACTTGGCTTAGTATATTAGAGACTTTACGTTATGGCGTTAATCACTTCGCCCAATAACCATTGATGGCCTGAGAGAAAAATGCCATGGTTCCGAAAAAAAAACTGGAAGGATTTAGAATTGTTCCTTCTATTTCGGCTATATTGCACCGTATATACATAAAATAAGAACGAAAAATATGCAATTTTACGTTTATTGTGTACTTGTTGGACCATTTTCTTATCGCCCCCGTGTGAAAGAATTTATGTGGCCTATAATGTTGGTGTTAGCGATGTTAGTTTATTTCTGTGGCCCTGGTGGAAGTCGTTATCCTCTTTCGAGCTTCAGTGCTCAGAAAGGTGAAGGGTTTTGCCCTGTTATTAGATTATAGGCCTCTGGAATCCACTGGGGTGTTCCTTTGCTACCTTCCGGCGGAATTTCTAGCAAAGTAAGCTTTGGCCTATTTCCACCGTAGCGCGTGTCTATAGGTTTGAGTGTACCTGTATTCGAGGGCCTAATTGCGCCTGGCGCTGCCCTAGTAGATTTTACGGGAGTGTGGATATATTTGACTGCGTGGTTTTGTGGGGTAGGTGAGAACACCTTTCCTAATCCCCGTGTACTGTGTGGTAATGCCCGGTCAAAATGTTCGTGCGTATATCGTGCATCCTGAGGGACTAATACCGGTGTTCGCCTTTGTTCTGGCAAATTTGCCCTTTGAACTGGCGGTAAAGGTCGCTTGATGGCTTGTGTCTGACCTAGCAATGTGGTGGCGTGTAGTCTGACCGCTTTTCGGCCTGTGGCCACGGCCGACTCCTGCCAATGTGTTAGCCTATCTGTGTACGTGTATGTAGGCTTTATGTACTGTAGGGCGGGCTCTATGTCGTCTGCCCATGACGTGGTTACGTCCCGTTGTCCCTCTGTTATATCATGTGTATTTAATGGCCCTAGCTTCGATTCCCTCTCGTCCTTTTGTTCCGAGGGGATTGTTCTAGGCTCTGCCCCTCGGTTTGGCAAAATTGCCTTCCGGTCCGGAGCTGAAGGACGTGTGTTTGTGTTAGGTTTATTTTGTAGTAAGTTGGAGCCTAACCTGGCCGCCTTCTTGACTGTGGCCACGGCGAACTCCTTCCATTCTGTGGCAGTACGTGGCGAGAGGGACATCCTCGCAAATTGTCGAGTCAGCGTATCTACGCTTATGTCCTCTCTCGGCTGGGCTGGTGGCCCTACCATGAACTCAAAAATGGCCTTATTGGCTTGTAGCTCACGGTATTTGTCCCAAATTTGGGTGTACTGCCTTATTGAGGCTCATGGCCTGCTTGCAAATTACTGTATTAATGTATTAATGTTTCTGTGCTCTGTATTGTTTTGTGGCCGTTATTTGGAGAAGCGCTTGGACGCGAATTAGCTCCTTGTATTGGGCGTGTAAACTTGTGTAGTGCACCCTCATTCTCTCGAGGGTTGCATTATCCATCACGGGACCATGTGTGGTGATTAATTGTTGGTATATTCTGTTTCTTTGTATATGGAACCTATTGAGGTGTTCATGTGTGTGATTCAAGTGCTTATGTACGCATCTTAATCGCGCTGTCCTACCCTCTGACGGGGTGTATGGCTGTTTGCCCTGTATTGCCCCAATTTTTGTTTGGAGTGCCCGTATTTGTGTTTGCCGGCTTTGTATGTGCCTTTGGCATCTGAACAATAATGTTAATAATATTGGCGTACCCCTATTGCCTCTATGGCTTGCAATCTCTGCATGAGGTGCCATTCTGACTGCAGTGTATGGGCCTACAATAAGAATAAAAAAAAGTCTGTACGTGTTTGACAGTGTATTCTTATATTTCTCTGATTCTGTATGGGGCTAGGGGGTTGGTTTATTAAGAATTTCCCCTGTGTAGCTAGTTTGGAGCACACAAAAAAAAATGGTGCTTTATGTCTGGGGGAAAAATTTTCTCACTAATTTGCTTGGCTTTTTGCGGTACGGAAGGGGTCGTTTTTCCTACGAGGGCTCGTTGATTGAGTCCCGTTCTACTGTGCGTAGGATGGCGCCTCCACCAGTGTTTTAGATCCCTTATTTGGGGGTGGATCTAAAAGAGAGAGTTGTTGTACTAATTTATAAAGTGGTGCCTAAAAGGGTAGCTTCCCTTGTCAGGGTAAGCTGACCAGTGTAGAGTGTTGTGGTGTGCTAGGAACTAGGGGGCGTTCCTATAAATAATGTGGTAGTGTTTGAGGGGATGGGACCCTCTGCACAGGGTCGCTGTGCTGGTCGCTTAGCTCAGCTGACTGCTTATTAGGTAATTGAAGCTGCTTGTATCAGCCGAGTGGCACGCGCTGCTTGTTGGCAGCCGACCCGGCTCGAGAAACACAAAGGTACCTGAGTTAGCGCTAATGGACTACTGTCTGTCACGTCTTTACGTGACGGGAATAAGGAAGGGCGTTGGGATGTAAAGAGGCGTATAACAGTAATGCTAGTGTAGAGTGTGGACCAAGTGTTTTATTGGTCTGTGATTCTGAGTGTGAGTCCCTTATAGGGAATGAAATTATGTTCACAATGTATTACAAGTGGTGATTTACAGGTTACAAAGTAGGAATTCTGAACACGATTGACTGACTCACCTCGGCTGACACCAGCGTAGCCTCGGCCGTCTCGATGGAGCACTGACAATGAAGAGAGAGTTTGACCTCATTAGGACGTCTTCTTATACCTTCTGACGCCCTGCTGTCAGCAATGTATTGGCCCAGTTACTAGTTTAATACTATGTCGCTGAGTGTAATGATTACGTAAGGCTTGAGCTGCTTTATGGAGTAGCAAGCTGTCCTTACAGTATTAATGGATGTTGCCCCGGCTTTCCAAGGGTTGCCATTTTAGGGGATTTAGCCAGATGCCGGGGGGATGGTCTCCAAGGGGTGCATACCCCTGGGATGCTGTACAAGAGTCTTCCTTCATTTGTTCGCGTCCTCGCGAACGGGAACGGAACTGGAAGTTGGGATGTTGACGTAGTGGTCCTCGAAACCCCCTCGTATCTCCTGGTGGAGTCGTATCGAAGTGTGGGTGTGAGGTCAGCCCGTGTTCAGAGGGGAGGGTTATGGGATTTGCAGATATATGTATACATTGACATTGTGAAAAAAACAAACAAAAAAAAATTGACATTGCGAAAGATTTGATTAACATTGGGAAAAAATTGACATTTGAGAAAAATTGAACATTGAAATAAATTCGACATGTAAAAAAAAATTGCCCTAGCTATTGCTGGCATATTGCTAGTTTAAAAAAAAACATGGTTTCTGATGGTGATGTGTTACATAGCTGTGCAGGGAGGAAAAACCCAGGGCCGAACGGATGATGGCGTCGTCCGCCCTATCGTAGGGAAAAAGTGCTCCCTGCAATAAGAAAGGTGGAAGAAAATAGAAAAATGGGTGTTCCAGGGTATAATTTAAGGGAAATATTCAAAAGACGTTTATTGGTTTGGGAAAAAAACGGAACACCCTGACAAATGGGGAAGTTAGAAGAAGGAAAGATGAAAGAAAACAAATCATACACATTATGTACATTGGCATCTTGATAAACAAACAAAAAGATATATAGTGTATAATTGTATAAAGTTTATCCTGAAAAATTATAAATTACAATGACCTTATGTCTAGTGGAAAAATTGTATAAAGTTTATCCTTAAAAATTATGAATCACAGTGGTCTTATGTCTACTTAATCGCGCTAATCCCTTATAATTATAGTTTTTGTGAGGTACCTCGCGTGCACGCTACCCGTCTGTACGTACTCTTGCCGTCTCACGGCTGATTCTGTACGGCCACTCCTTGGTACGGTATAGTGGTCGTACCGCTTGCATGTATGCTTAATACCTAGTCTGTGAAGCATCCTCTGTGGGTGAATGCTTTCACACTTGACAATGAGAGTCACTGCCACAAATCGGTTGCGCCCTCATTGTCGTAATCTGCGTCGCATTTTGACGCTTTATGTGTTTATATTTTAGCTGATCCGCCAGTAAGCCTGGTACCCCACAGGCACCAGTCCTGCTGTGCAGATTTATTTTGGAGTGTGTAGCTGAAAAAGAAAAATGTGGTGAGTGTTTGCGAGTGTGTCGGGATTAGTGCAAGTTGACGTATATAAAAAATAAAAAAAAATAGTACACATCATGCCATGCTGTAAATAATATGCCACTGCTATATGGTAGTGAAATTCCTGTCACCAGTTTTCTGTATCTGGTGACGATGCCTGTGAAAAAAAATGGCGAGGTTTAGAAAAAACATATTAGTACTGGTTGAAGCTCTTCTTTCACTGAAAAAAAAATAGCATGATTAATGTTGCTTAGCTGCAAGGCCGGGCTTACCCTATACGGTGCCGTAATGCCGTAAATAATATGGAGTTGGTCTTACCCCGGTAGCGGAATTGTGGTTACCGGGTGCCGATATATCCCACTTTGATTATGCCTATTTTAACCTAGTTTATCCTAAGTATTGTCGGGCTTACCTCGGTAACGGATTTATAGTCACCGAGTGCCGACCGGCGTTACTTAATACTATCTAACTTAATTATGGTCTAATAATAAAAAAAACTATTACTAAGCCGAGAGGGTTGCCTTAATCTATTGCCGAAATTTGCTGAGCCATACCTGGCAACAGCGGTGAATAAATTTGCTTAATCCTAGGTTGCGTGTCAAATGCAACCGTCTTACAACTAAATTTGGCCTAGGACGATCGCCTGGGGCAATTAAATCCCCAGATCACCACCCGCACGAGCCCCAGAAACACCGGTTGTCTCTAGGGTCGCTAGATTCCGTCCCCTTAACTCTAGGTGTCGACGTCTATTATTAGTACTAATCTATTCGCAGGCGCTTACGGTGCCACTAAGCTAACCGTTTCGCCCGCTGTAACTTCCTAGTTCATGACCGTTTGCTGTTCCGATTTAACGTAGTTGAGCCGCCCACTTGGCTCCTGTGAGGTGCGCGCACTGCCCCTCTCTTAATGCCCTCTGACTGCCCGCTGCGTCGCCATTTATGTGGGCATTGGACAGTGTGGTCCAATGGCATAATATCCTCCGGGAAGGAAGCGTCCGGGGAGTCCTCTTCGCCTGTGTCGGCCGCAATAGTAATGATTCATGTGTCCTCCGGGAAGGGAGCGTCCGGGGAATCCTCTTCGCCTGTATCGGCCGCAATAGTAACGATTCATATGTCCTCCGGGAAGTGAGCGTCCGGGGAATCCTCTTCGCCTGTATCGGCATTGCTGGGTTGGCCCACTGAACCCCTTTGAGTGCCCGCTATGCTACTCATTTAAGACTCTGGCGACCCGTTGTCGTCCATTTACGTGGGCGCAGGACCGAATGAGCGCGTACATTCCATATATATATATTCATATTTCATTATTCATTATTGATTACCGTCGTGGTCTTCACCTTCACCTCGCGGGGTAAGGACTTGTCGGATCTAGGATTGGTCCTGCTGAACCCTTGGATCCTGCTTCACTCCTGACGAATAGGAGTCTGACTCCCCGCCATGGAAGTCCTACTTACGTAAATTTAACTAACAGTCTAGTCATAATATGGGGTCGTCTCTAGGGATAGCTCCCGAGGCCGGCGCGGAGTGAGCTATTTCTCCCGCCATTCTCAGAAAGTCTCCCTGCAGGTCTTGGCTTCGACGACCGTGGCACAAAGTGGGTATAGCATCCCTTCCTCCCAGGGGCGGCTTATGCGCCCTTAGGATTCCAGAGCTTGCCCGACCAGGCCGCGAATGCTTTGACCTTACGTGGTTCGTCTATTTGGTCAGGTCAGTGATTTGATGAGCCAACTGGGGTAAGGGTCCACATCGCCTTCCCCAGCTCTGCTCCAGTGTGGTCCCTCCTGACCTTCGGCTTACACCGTTGTCAACCATCAGGTCGTATCAGATTCCTTTGTAAGAAAAAAAAAATGTGTCGTAACCCGTGTGAATAGTTTAATCTTTGTGTAAAAATGTAAAATATTTCCAGTGTTGCGGGGTTGTAGATCTTCTAAGTGCATAGGCTACTTCTGGTCTACCATCGCTACATCAGCTTTCCAGCAATAATGCTTCCCTTACCTTAATGGAGGTGTTAGTAGGGTCTGGAGTGTCAGGTACCCTGTTATTAGGATTTGGGGGTAGTTATTTGTTGAGAGGGCTTAAAGTATGGTAGGAAGGGGTTGCGCACCTTTGGGTTCCACGTTAGTGGTGGCCTAGAACCGGTGGTGGCGTTGGGATGCTCCTATAGTGAGTGGATTGGGGAGGCAATTCCCGGGATTGCAAAAATACGAAAGTTCATGCAGGTTTGATATTAAAATCCCTGGTGACTGGATGGGATACTCATGCATGTGTCTGGATATGAAGTTTCTGCCTTCATGTACGGATAGGTGTAGGATGGGGCATAATACCATATGTTCCTTTCATGCGGGAGAGTTTAAGTACTGAAGGATGGTTAGTATATAACTATGGCCTCCTCTCTCATTTGGAGAGGCGCATTCTGCTTCTTTAATGTTTGCTGACACACCCCTAATACTCAGGTGTTAGCATCGGGACGCAAGGCGTAGCATGCCTGCTTTTTAGACGCATGAAGTCCATCAACCCCTGTGTGTATTTTGTAATGTAGTGTAGCTGTTTTTGGTCGTGTAGATATGTTTGAGTTGTTTATGTTGGGCGTGAGAAGGTTATGGGAAGGGAGTAAGGTGGTACGCTGGTAGCCTGTTCTCCTGTCATCCTCCCTTGGTCCATGCTGGCTTTCTATCCGCGCCTTGGGATAGTAGAGCTGCATGACCTAACCTGGTCGGCCATTTGCAGTGTAGATGTGGCCAGTGGTCGTAGTGCGACTGGTCATGTGCTAGTCATCTGTAATGACTCCTATGCCTTGCGATTGATAAGAGAAGTTATTAGGGGGGAGATCTTGTCTGTGTTTGCTCCTATTTGTTGAGTGCGTGTGCGTGACTATGTACCGCTACACCACGCGGACGGTTGGTCTGTTATAAGGCTAAGTCCTACTGTGTATATTGTGTCTGGGCGGGAAGCGCCCGTGGCCTTTCAACGTCTTTGCGAACGTGCCCTTATAGGCCCAAGATAAGTTCCGCTGTGTCACGTCTTGTCCATTGCCAAATGTTTTTGCAGTGTGGAGAAAAAAATGTATGGTGTTATAATTGTTATGTGTTTGTGATTTCACGGTCACTGGCGATACGCAATAGCGTCTAGTCATCGCAGTATTGCAGTGTAAATAGTTTGCTGTCAGCAGTTGGTATGTGCTTTTTCTGCACGTGCGCAAGTGTGGTCATTGTTTTAAATTCCTAGCGGCTTAATGTAGCAATTCGCCCTAGTTATGTAATGGCACTGTGTGGCCATTGTTTTCTAAGACTTGTGTCTTGCGAAATTTTCCTACCTGCTCTGGGAAATGTGTTCGCTATGTCTGGTGTAATTCGAAATTTTATGTGTTTTTTTTTTTTTGGTGGGAGGAAATGTAGTATTCCCTGTTCATGCATTTGTATGGGCCAATTTCGGTGTGGTTGGGAGCCTGGATAGCTGTTCTCCTTTGTGTCTAAATTTTTACTGGAACTCAGACCCGTGACCTTATGTCATTCTCTGTGTTTTATGTTTGCGTTGTGTTACCGGGCTTGGGGCTTTGCCAGTGTGGTTTTTGCTTGTGTTCCGCGTACCAAAAATACCATTGGATAGTTAGTTTTTGGTACGAGTGTGGTGTGTGGTCATGGGTTCGAATCCGGTTGTCTGTAAAGACTTGGTGTGATTATTTCCGTGCCGCATATAATATGGCACGTTCCCGCGGATGTGCAATGCGCAAATGAAAGCATGCATACCTGTGTAGAGTTTGTACGTTTTTGATTTCCCCTTGTAGTGTAATTTTGGAAGATATAGGGTCTGTAAATCGGGCGTGAATGATGTGTTGATTTCTGTCCAGCAGGCTTTGGCTCGGCTTGTCTGTGTTGAGCAGTCTTGCTCATTGAGGAGTATGTTACTGCTGATACGACGGTGTTGAATTACGATGTTGTGTGCTTTCATTTGTTTCATGCTCTGCCCACGTCCTAGTTTTCTGCACGTGTGTGTGTGTGAACCTGACTGCTGTCTGTAGTGATTGCTAGCAGTGCCTCTCTCGTTGTAGAAAAAAAACTTGTGGTTGAATATGACCGTTGAACTGTAGCTCATGCGCTACGGGATTTCCGTTTTACTTGGAATCCAAACCATAGGCCATGGCATTTCACTTCGGAAATCCCATATGCGTTGTACGCGAGTGCGTCTGGTCCGCTAGTCGCGTGTATGGTGACCAGATGCCAGAGGCGATTGTATTGTTTTTCGTTTATGACCCGCTGTTAGTGGGACTGTCCCAATTAGTCTTAGCTTTCCCATTATCCTTATCTAGAACTGGATATCTACTCAACCTTATATTCCTGGTATTCAGAAGGTTGCGGGTTTGGAGACCGTCTTTTACCCAGAGTGATTGTTTCCGGCACCATGAAGGTTGTGTCTCCGGGACAGTTCTGGTGAGTGTTAGGATCGTATCCCGGTTCGGTCAGTGAGGTCTGAAGGCTATTTCTTGGCTTTCTTCCCACGTCTGCCAACGGGACCGTTTCCTTTTCTTTTAGCAGTGTGCCCGCCTTTACGTGTAGGTGTGTGAGCTTTACGTGTGTGATATGCCTTCATCCGGCGGGCGTGAATGGTGTCCTTTATGAGTTTCCTCCCATGGCGCACGTTCACTATATAATTTAGGTCAGATACCTTCCTGCAGACTTTGAAGGGACCTGCCCATCGTGGTAGGAGGAATTCGGACACGTTCTTCTTTCATCGGGCCTAATGCCTGCGTCATAATAGAGAAAAAAAAATGAGCTATGCCCCGCTCTGGATTAAGAGAGCACTTTGAAAGAAAATAATAGCAGGTGGCGATAGTCTCTAAAAATTATGTCGTGAACACTATAAAAAATGTTTAAAAAAAATGTGCTTGGGACCTGAGTGTAGTATTTACCATTTTGGTAACGTGAGTACTACCGTAATCTGGTTACGTCTCAGGGGAATCTACCGACACTGTCTAGTACACATTAAGAAGGCCATTGCAAGACGTAATTGACACACTTGTATCCACGTCACGAGCAAAGCCAGTGCACTATGGGAGTCAAACCTGCCCTTCAAAGTAATTGTAACTCCCCCCAATGACAGTGTCTCGTCCCGGTGTGCAATTGGGCATTTCAGTTGGCTAAAGCACACCTCACCAAATTTTTGAAGTTAGTTTGAGATTCTTAATTCCTGCCACACTTACGGCTTTCGCCCGCAACAGGAGAATCTATCAAACTGTGGAACCCTAACATAGAACGTTTAGTCATTTCTACTTAGAAAGACTCACTTAAGCTTTATGCTGTGATTTTATGCTTAAGTTGTGTTCAAAATATCTCTTTTTCGGCCTGAAGCCTGCTTGGCTTCCACTTGGCTTAGTATATTAGAGACTTTACGTTATGGCGTTAATCACTTCGCCCAATAACCATTGATGGCCTGAGAGAAAAATGCCATGGTTCCGAAAAAAAAACTGGAAGGATTTAGAATTGTTCCTTCTATTTCGGCTATATTGCACCGTATATACATAAAATAAGAACGAAAAATATGCAATTTTACGTTTATTGTGTACTTGTTGGACCATTTTCTTATCGCCCCCGTGTGAAAGAATTTATGTGGCCTATAATGTTGGTGTTAGCGATGTTAGTTTATTTCTGTGGCCCTGGTGGAAGTCGTTATCCTCTTTCGAGCTTCAGTGCTCAGAAAGGTGAAGGGTTTTGCCCTGTTATTAGATTATAGGCCTCTGGAATCCACTGGGGTGTTCCTTTGCTACCTTCCGGCGGAATTTCTAGCAAAGTAAGCTTTGGCCTATTTCCACCGTAGCGCGTGTCTATAGGTTTGAGTGTACCTGTATTCGAGGGCCTAATTGCGCCTGGCGCTGCCCTAGTAGATTTTACGGGAGTGTGGATATATTTGACTGCGTGGTTTTGTGGGGTAGGTGAGAACACCTTTCCTAATCCCCGTGTACTGTGTGGTAATGCCCGGTCAAAATGTTCGTGCGTATATCGTGCATCCTGAGGGACTAATACCGGTGTTCGCCTTTGTTCTGGCAAATTTGCCCTTTGAACTGGCGGTAAAGGTCGCTTGATGGCTTGTGTCTGACCTAGCAATGTGGTGGCGTGTAGTCTGACCGCTTTTCGGCCTGTGGCCACGGCCGACTCCTGCCAATGTGTTAGCCTATCTGTGTACGTGTATGTAGGCTTTATGTACTGTAGGGCGGGCTCTATGTCGTCTGCCCATGACGTGGTTACGTCCCGTTGTCCCTCTGTTATATCATGTGTATTTAATGGCCCTAGCTTCGATTCCCTCTCGTCCTTTTGTTCCGAGGGGATTGTTCTAGGCTCTGCCCCTCGGTTTGGCAAAATTGCCTTCCGGTCCGGAGCTGAAGGACGTGTGTTTGTGTTAGGTTTATTTTGTAGTAAGTTGGAGCCTAACCTGGCCGCCTTCTTGACTGTGGCCACGGCGAACTCCTTCCATTCTGTGGCAGTACGTGGCGAGAGGGACATCCTCGCAAATTGTCGAGTCAGCGTATCTACGCTTATGTCCTCTCTCGGCTGGGCTGGTGGCCCTACCATGAACTCAAAAATGGCCTTATTGGCTTGTAGCTCACGGTATTTGTCCCAAATTTGGGTGTACTGCCTTATTGAGGCTCATGGCCTGCTTGCAAATTACTGTATTAATGTATTAATGTTTCTGTGCTCTGTATTGTTTTGTGGCCGTTATTTGGAGAAGCGCTTGGACGCGAATTAGCTCCTTGTATTGGGCGTGTAAACTTGTGTAGTGCACCCTCATTCTCTCGAGGGTTGCATTATCCATCACGGGACCATGTGTGGTGATTAATTGTTGGTATATTCTGTTTCTTTGTATATGGAACCTATTGAGGTGTTCATGTGTGTGATTCAAGTGCTTATGTACGCATCTTAATCGCGCTGTCCTACCCTCTGACGGGGTGTATGGCTGTTTGCCCTGTATTGCCCCAATTTTTGTTTGGAGTGCCCGTATTTGTGTTTGCCGGCTTTGTATGTGCCTTTGGCATCTGAACAATAATGTTAATAATATTGGCGTACCCCTATTGCCTCTATGGCTTGCAATCTCTGCATGAGGTGCCATTCTGACTGCAGTGTATGGGCCTACAATAAGAATAAAAAAAAGTCTGTACGTGTTTGACAGTGTATTCTTATATTTCTCTGATTCTGTATGGGGCTAGGGGGTTGGTTTATTAAGAATTTCCCCTGTGTAGCTAGTTTGGAGCACACAAAAAAAAATGGTGCTTTATGTCTGGGGGAAAAATTTTCTCACTAATTTGCTTGGCTTTTTGCGGTACGGAAGGGGTCGTTTTTCCTACGAGGGCTCGTTGATTGAGTCCCGTTCTACTGTGCGTAGGATGGCGCCTCCACCAGTGTTTTAGATCCCTTATTTGGGGGTGGATCTAAAAGAGAGAGTTGTTGTACTAATTTATAAAGTGGTGCCTAAAAGGGTAGCTTCCCTTGTCAGGGTAAGCTGACCAGTGTAGAGTGTTGTGGTGTGCTAGGAACTAGGGGGCGTTCCTATAAATAATGTGGTAGTGTTTGAGGGGATGGGACCCTCTGCACAGGGTCGCTGTGCTGGTCGCTTAGCTCAGCTGACTGCTTATTAGGTAATTGAAGCTGCTTGTATCAGCCGAGTGGCACGCGCTGCTTGTTGGCAGCCGACCCGGCTCGAGAAACACAAAGGTACCTGAGTTAGCGCTAATGGACTACTGTCTGTCACGTCTTTACGTGACGGGAATAAGGAAGGGCGTTGGGATGTAAAGAGGCGTATAACAGTAATGCTAGTGTAGAGTGTGGACCAAGTGTTTTATTGGTCTGTGATTCTGAGTGTGAGTCCCTTATAGGGAATGAAATTATGTTCACAATGTATTACAAGTGGTGATTTACAGGTTACAAAGTAGGAATTCTGAACACGATTGACTGACTCACCTCGGCTGACACCAGCGTAGCCTCGGCCGTCTCGATGGAGCACTGACAATGAAGAGAGAGTTTGACCTCATTAGGACGTCTTCTTATACCTTCTGACGCCCTGCTGTCAGCAATGTATTGGCCCAGTTACTAGTTTAATACTATGTCGCTGAGTGTAATGATTACGTAAGGCTTGAGCTGCTTTATGGAGTAGCAAGCTGTCCTTACAGTATTAATGGATGTTGCCCCGGCTTTCCAAGGGTTGCCATTTTAGGGGATTTAGCCAGATGCCGGGGGGATGGTCTCCAAGGGGTGCATACCCCTGGGATGCTGTACAAGTAAAACAAAAATATTGGAATGCAGCCGAAAGAAATCAGAAACCCCCATGGACATCAAATTGGCAGGTGAAAAGGTAAAGGAAGTAAGAGACTTCTGTTACTTAGGAAGCAAAATAACCTGTGATGGACGAAGCGAAGAGGATATAAAAAGTAGATTGGCACAGTTCAGGAAAGCATTTCTACAGAAAAGGAATCTGTTGACATCGAATATAGATTTAGGTATTAGGAAGTAATTTTTGAAGCCTTTGTCTGGAGTGTGGCGCTCTATGGAAGTGAAACTTGGACTGTTGGAGCAGCAGAAAAAAGGAGAATTGAAGAGTTTGAAATGTGGTGTAACATTACATTGTAACTATGTGAAAAAAGTAATAATTGGCCTGGATCAAGATTATTGATGCGTGACTACCCCCACTGTGCGTGACAAAAACTAGGGGTATTTTTATTGGCTAACAATATTGGCCTCTGAGGCAAAAAGCATTGAGCTGGATGAAAATATTGGGCTAGGCAAAAACCATGAAAATTATTGATGCGTTACGATATTCTTGATTGAAATTGGAGAACGTTAACTCGCAACTTGCACAAGTCATGTCTAACTTAGGACTGAAACTTGGTGCACCTGCATATTAACTCGATGGCGCTCTTTTGCTTTACGATAACGGATATGAAATAGTACCGAATGTGTGGGGTTGGCAATACTGTAGGCTACTTGTTACCAGTAGTGGCTCGTGCTTAAATGCTCAGGGTAGGCTAATAATGTTTCATTTTTGTTGTAGTTCATTTTAGGAGCTGCTACATCGTGGTCTTATAGCCCCGTGCACATAGGTGTGTGTATAATTTGGACGATAACCTGTGTTATTGTGATGGATGTACTAGTATGTGCTAATAATAATGCTAATATGTTATATCCCAATCATTCTTAAGTGTGCACCGCTGACCATCGGCGTTTCCTCAAAGAAATCAATACTGGTATTTAACTTGACCAATTTGTAATAATCTAAGTTTGCATTTTAACAGATACTATTTTTAATGTGTTTTTCCATTTGTTTGTAATATTCGTAAGGTTTTCTTAGGATAAGTTTTACTCAATGTATTTGTACCACAACTGTCCTCATGGTTTTTTATGTCTCATTTTCATCAAGTTTTCTCATGTTAATTTTAACCTTTTCAATGTTATTCCAAGATTGTACTGACAATATGTTTATGTGCATGGCTGATGAAGGGGCCATGGAAGGCTTTGAAACATGTACCAACCAAATGGGTATAATATAGCCCCTTGACTGAAAAGTTTTGTATTGATCAGGCGGAATTCCTGTCCCTTAATATTTGACTTTTAATCAATACGGAACCATGATTGATTGTACGAATAGTAGATCAGTGATCAACAACCGTCTGCATTTGATGCAGATGAAAACACCACTTGAAAATTTGAACCTTAATAAATAGGCTATGCAATATGCATGAAATTCAAGAGGTTGCCAACCTTTGACATTGATTATTTTAATTAATTTTGACATACCTTTATTTATAAATTAAATCAATGTTTTTGAAGTTCATCCAGAAGCTGTCGTTCGATTGAAACTGTGGCTGATGCTGTAAGTCTATTCTGTCCCATGGTAGGTAACAGTGGAGTTCACCTGAACCGAAGTAAAACAAGTAGTTCCGTTAATAACTATACAGCCTATTTTCATATATCCTACTTATGTTAATTGCCTCGATCTACATACAAAATTTCAGTTTGATTGCCGTAATAGATTCGTAAATATTGAGAACAGACTAAATATTTCGGATGGTCGACATGTTGGATTTTATATTTGTAGGTCCTAGTCATGTAGTGTTACATGAAGATTATTATGTACGTGTAGCATTCAAACTTCAATCGCATGATTAGGACACAAGAAGTAACAAGGAGATTTTAAAATTTCGCACAGCTGCCATCTTGTGGCTATGGAAACAGTTGAAATAAATTAGATGCCAGTGGATTAACATTCGTATAAGGATTTACTGTACCAAGTTTCACTGCACTCGGATGGTTAAATTGCGAGAAACCATGTGAATATTTATACTTCGCATCGCCGCCATGTTGGATTTGTGATCACCAGGTTATTTAAAGTCATATAGGTGAACTTAAGTTCATAGCCCCTATGAACATTAAAAAAAATCAGTTTGATTGCTATAATAGATTCGTAGATATTCAGAGCCATTTAAATATTTCGGATGGTCGCCATGTTGGATTGTTAAATGTATAGGCCATAGAGTCATATACCATTAAAGGAAAATTATTGCGTAGGTTCATTATTCAAACTTTCACATCGATCGCATGATTACGACACAAGAAATAAAAACTTAATTTTAAAATTCGCAAAGCCGCCATCTTGAGGTTATGTAAACAATTGAACTAAATTAGATACCAGTGTATTACAATGTTTATAAACATTTCTTGTACCAGATTTCATTGCTGTTGGAACATTAAATCGCGAGAAAGGTCTATTTGAAATTTTCAAATTCGCTTGGCCGCCATGTTTGTTTTGTAATAAACCGGTTTTTGATAGTCTTATAGATTAACTTCCAGTAGTGCCCTTGATCTCCGTACAAAATTTCAGGGTGATATCGCTAATATTTTCAGAGATATAGAATGCCGGTAAAATATTTCGCACATCAGCCATCTTGTGGTTATGTAAACAATCGAATCAAGTTAGATGTCGGTGCATTATAATGTGTATAAAGATATACTGTACCATGTTTTATTGCGTTTGGTTGGTAAAATAGCGAGAAACGTCTATTTAAAAGTCGCAAATTCGCGTGGCCGCCATGTTGGTTTTGTAGTCACCAGTTTTTCAAAAGTCACATAGGTGAACTTCTAGTAGTTCCCTTTATCACCGTAAAAGAAAATCCAGGGTGATATCGGGAATAGTTTCGAGGATAGTGAATGCTGGTGAAATATTTCAGAAAGCCGCCATGTTGGATTGGTGAGACGTAACAACATTTGAAGGGCACGGTTGGGGTTGTCCGGAATAGTGCTATGAACTTACCGAGTTTCATTGAAATCGCTCCAGCCGTTTAGAAATTATTAGGGGACACAAACACACACTCCTCACACACACGGACAAAAGGTAGCTCAGAAGCCTATTTTTTCAAAATTGAAAATAGGCTAAAAATCTTAAAAGTACTGAAATTAGCCAAAATACCTGTAGTTATGGTAGGGAAAAACTCTGGAGATGATATATTAATAGATGTTTACTCCTCCGCTGTCTTATAACCCACCCAGCCATCCCAAAAAGGATCACGACTTCTATAGATGAATTGCAGCTAACTCCGCCATTTCTAGCAACACGTACAGTATTGCCAAACCAACTCATTCGGTACTATATCGAATCAGGTATCATAAAACAAATGAGTACCGTCAAGTTAATGCGAGTTGCCACTTGACAATCTCGAATTTCAACCAAGATTATCATAATGATAGTGACAAGTTGTTGAAACTATTACAAGAACACAATTATTTAATAGTGAAAACACTACCGTGCACGAAATGTCACCGCAAATTGCAAGTGAAGTACTTAAAAATCAACCGGTAACATAATTGTGAGTTTGCAACAAGACCCATCCTGCACCTGTTAACCAACATTTTCATCAGACCGATGGTCTTCGCCTAGATCGCCCAGCGAGCCGCGTTAGCTACTGTATAAACCCCCCCCTCGTTTTTGTCACGCTCAGTGGGGGTAGTCACGCATCAATAATCTTTATCCAGGCCAATGGTTTTGCCAATTATTTCTCTTTTCACATAATTACAAAGTTACGTGTGTCATATGGTGTATTTTGTATCCGACATGTTGGCAACGCAATATGACGTCAATGTCTCTGCCACAAATATCTGCCGTCGTTGAAGAAGCTACAAATAAAAACCTTCATTTAAGCAATATTAGTGATATTCGACAGTATTTTCAATGTGCAGCAGTGATATTTGACAGTATTTTCAAATCCTAATGACTCCCAGAAAGGTATGTGAATGATAAATGTTCAATAATCTACCACGTTCTAGTTTGGTTCCGGTTCTGGTAATCTCCACAATTAATAACTTGATTATTGACATTTTTTTTTTTTTTTGTCGTGTGGCCTCCTGAGAGGCCGAGTGTAGGTCTTTCTAGTCTACGCCCGTGGGCGACCTGCGCGTCGGGATGAGAGGTGGAATCGATGAAGATGAATGAAACTGGGCAAGGATGTGAAAGGAAGCGGCCGTGGCCTGTCAGAAGGTACCGTCCCAGCATTTGCCTGGTGTTGAAAATGGGAAACCACGGAAAACCATTTCAAGGACGGCCGACGGTGGGGCTCGAACCCATGCGTCTACCGAGTCAGCAGAGAGCTTGGCCCCATGACCTAACGCTGCGCTTTAGCCTGCGTAGCCACTACTGTCGGTATTATTGACATTGACTAGCCAATATTACTATATTGGCTAATTATTGACATTGACTTGCCAATATAGTAATAGCAACTCGGAAAGAAAACTTACTGGAAGAGAAGAACAAGAAATGATTGACTGAAGTGGTCCAATGAGGCCGTAAAAGCAGAAGAGGAAGAAGAAGAATAGCACGAGGGACGGGGATCCGTTTGAAGGCTCATTGGCAATCGGCAATGATCGTAACCGACCGGCAAGCAAGGCTCCAACACAACTGGCCTAACCAAGCATTGTGCGCATGCGTAGAGTATGGTAGCGAACTATGACGCCCGCCTTAATGTTCATCTACAAGGGCCAAGCACTCTGAATGAAGTGGAAGGCAAGCTCTGAACCAACTTGTCCTGCGAGAAGGTCTTGTTGCGCGTGCGTCATTTGAGTCGTGTTCAGTGGATGGCGTTCAATTTAAAAGGTGGAGTGCATTCACTAATAAGCGACTTACTTGAGACTGGTCAATTTGAACGGCTTGGAGCCAAAATACCGTTTGAAACACCATAATGTAAAATGTATTTATAAGAGAATATTAATAATTTATGTTTTTTTTAATGTCCAGATAGGCTGCGCCTACCCTGAGGAGCCGCTACTGCTTGTTACTAAACAGGCGTATAATGGCACACTAAGCTGGAATTTCATCTATTATTAAGTGGTGATCAAAACGGGACGGCGGGTGGGTTATAAACAGCACAGGAGTAAACATCTATTGCTATATCAACTCCAGATTTTTTTCCTGACCATTTCCTCAGGTACTGTAGTCTTTTTTGGCTAATTTCAGTAGTTTAATCATTTTTTCCCAAGGAGTCGATAATGTCAAGTTCTACCGTTCTTTTAACATATTTCATAATATCGTTTTAGATCATTGGTATACGAGGGCTGTTTTTTAAGTAAGGCCCCCCCCCCCCCTTTTTTTTTAAATTACCAAACATTTTATTTTGAAACCACATTTATTTTTAGGTTTTACATACTTTCCTCTTTTTTTTCTTCATAGTTGCCTTGTTTATTTAGGCACTTGTCATCCCTACCTCAAAACTAAGTTCTGAAATCCCTCTGCATTAAAGTTTGCCGCCCGCTCTTGACAACCAAGAATTCACACTCGAGGAAAATCCGGCTCTCGTGTAGTATACGTTGCCCGTTTAGAAAGTGCGTTATTTTACTTAGTAGCGCTCTGAAAATGCTTTGTAATTACTCTGCCACGTTATTTAAGCAATTTGCCATTAACAAACACCGCGTACACACTTCCAAAATAAGGAAATTGTCAACATTAACTTTCAAGTAATAAACTTATCAAAAAGCACGTCGCCATGTTTGATTACGTAATGCTGACAACTTACTGATTGCACTACTAGGCAAAACCATTGGCCTGGATAAGATTATTGCGTGACTACCCCCACTGTGCGTGACAAAAACCAGGGGTGTTTATATTAGCCTGGCCGTGCTACCTAACCTTTATTGACCTGGACGAAAACCATTGGTCTGGATGAAAATATTGGTCTGGAAACAATAATGATGGCACTCTGAAAAAATACAGTAACACTCTCTAGCGATAAAATATTCAACTCCTGTATAATAGTAACATTGGCCATTTCTATAGAAAATTTTTAGGATTTTAATGGCGCCGGGCAACGTATACCACACGAGTTCCGAAAATCCATTGATAGAGTGGTTATCATGAATCTTCGGTCCTCGCGAATTTTCGTGTCAATTGCAGTCACCAAGTCATCTGTAATCACAGACCTGAGCGTTCATCGTCATAAACATTTTCACGGCCACTTTTGAACTCTCGTACCCATTTTCGCAATTTACCTTCCATCATTGCATTATCACCATAGGCCTACACCTCACAAAGCTGACGATGAATGTCTGCAGCCGACATGTTTCTTGCACTCAAAAAACTTATCACAGATCGTACCTCACACGCGGCGGGCGAATCAATAATCTTGAACATTGTAAAGATGCACAGTTCAGTGTACAGGTTAAGGCCCATCCACAATGCACAGTCGGCTGTCGGTAGTTAGTAGTTGGCAGTCTTGGGCGTCCCAGTTTATACTATTGGCACCATACACAACATGCAGTTGCAGTCAGTAGGCAGTCGGTAGTCGAGAATTTCGTCTTCGACTGCCAACTACCCGACTGCAGCAATGTAATAGCCAGTCAGAGCAGATCAGAAACTGACGTCACGTTGTTATGTGTCGTGTACAAAGAGGATATAAATGAAGTACCTTCGCAACCCGCACCTTTTTAATCTTAAATACACGATATAAAAAAACAATCCCTACATCTTCAAATAATCCATATTACAAGTTTTGAGGTTATCGACAACGCCTCTGTGCACAAGGAATAAAAGAATGTCACTATTATTTACTCCCGGCAGTCGTTAAGACTGCACATTGTGAATGGCCAGGTTGTCAACTACCAATTTCTGACCAGCTGCCGACTGCCAACTACCAGCTACTGACTGCACATTGTGGATCGACCTTTAGCTACACAGCTGCAACTGACACCTGCTTATTCGCAAAGGATGCCGGGAGGTAGCGCGCACGCTTGTTGCGGTGTGCGCACTAACTACGGGCTTTAAAAAGAAACTGCCCTTACTTAAAAAACAGCCCTCATAGTTTCTAATTCTGTACCTGTACCCTACCTGTCATGCAGAGGGTGTAAAATGTACCATCCTTAGTTGGCCACTTAACCAAGGGTGGGTCCTTCACTTGAGTTGGAGTCAGTTCATTGCCCTGGTCAACCTTCAAACCTTTCCCATAAACAACCTGGTAAGTAAACATCAATGGAATTAGACCTACAGTGGTTTTTTTTAATTTTTACTGAAAATGACACAATTAGCATTTCAGAACACTCATTCCATACCTCAGCAACAGCTCCTGGAGCTTTTTCAATTACATCGGGCACAACTTCGTGCTTATCCATGGTTGACTGTACTGAAGAGAGGAAACGAGAGGAGATATTCAAAGATCTTGCTGTGAACAAAATAAGACAGCATTATGTATTATTGTGAACTTTCATACGTGATCATTTAACAAACGATATTGACTATAATCTTCAGCGGATGTAACAGGCACTCGTACCCCTTAACCTCAATCAGTAGGTCAGGACATTGGAAGCATGCAATTTACAGTATTTTATGTATATTACCGGTATTACAAATTATAACAATAATAATCTTAAAAGATTCAGTCTCTTTGAACATCAAACGCCCTTATAGAAACCCCACCGCAGCAGAATTTGCCTTGAGAGGGTTCCCGCAAATATGAATCGCAAACGATGAAATACGAAGCAACCTACGTGTCGAAATAAAACTCCCTCACAATAATAGACTAATAACTGTTTGCAATGTTTGAACTCTGTACCTGCGAACTGCCTGGTACTTGCAGCAATAGGTGACATTCAGCCCACTTAAATGGGGCCGATACAGTTAACTTACGAGCTAATTGTAATCGTTATCAGCAGGACTAGTGCCGGCCGGTGTGGGCCGGTGACAAGCCAAGAAAAAATCTCTCGATTGAGCTATTTATACACAATAATGTCAGGTCTACCTTATCATGTACCTTATTGCACCAGTTAAAGAATATGGACCAAGTGCATAACACTGTTTTATGCAATAAATTAACCACACTTGGAATTTCGTAATTATGCAATGCAGAATTCAACAGCGCAACAAGAAAAAGTCCATCTAAAAGATCAACCATGAAAGCAAATCCAAAATTGTCACCACGAAATATAATGTTATACCTTTTCGATGAGAAACTTATGTGTTCCTGCATAAGTATGGGATTCAACCTTCAAGCTAATTTGCTACTCATCAAAACACTTGACTCCGCGTCACCTATTATAGCTTTACGATTGGTTACGAAGCGAGAAGCTTATTATCTTCTCTGTTTCAAAATAAATCATGTGATTGTGCCAGAGCTTATCTATATTTACGACACTTCACTAAATGTAAATACTGTAGTGTAATATTCAACATATCGTATGCTCAGAATACAATACATTACATTTTCTGCGGCTTGTACGTCGCCCTGTTGATTTAGGGGTATGATTCCTGCTTCGGTTGCGAGAGGTCACGGGTTCAAACCCCGGAAGTGCCCAGCATTTTTTTTACTTTTGTTTTATCTCTTGAAAATATTCAACAAGTGTATAAAAGAACCTTAGGAAAGTTTTTTTTTTCGTGCGAGACTTGTACTTACTGTGTGCCAGTAATATAAATACATCGTGTTAGGTAGTCAGCCCGAAGGCTGGTTGGATCCTCAAAAAGTACCGCCGTTACGTTATGTGAGTAGATACCCACAAAAACCCAAGGCAGCACTATTTTGAGGCGTTCTAGGCAAGAAGAGGAGTGAGGTAGTTTGTCATTGCTTTCCTCACTGAGTCAGAACAGTAGTCCTAACCCTATGAGTTGAACCTTTCACAGCATTCACAGGCACTGACTGTGCCTCGAATGCCATTACTAAGCCCCACCCATACCTCAGTAGCTTCCATATAATCACAGCCATGAGTGAGACTGAGACATCGGTGAAAAGCCACCTTTTACTCTAGCCTGTGCCAACTGACAAATGCAAAAGTACTGTATTCATCAAGAGATGGCGAATACATAGTTTGAGGTAAAACGCTTTTTTTTTTATCATTTCAAATAATCTTGTCGACTTCATCGTTATGCTTTTGTCTACCGTTATGCGTTACGGTTACGGAGAGGAAATGTACTAAGGTTGCAATAGCAATCTCTGTTTCGCGGGCTTGTAGGCCGTGTTCTAAGGACATTTTGTTGTCCTGACGTTTCGCTGAAGACTGCGTTTAGCATGTTCACAGGTTACATTAAGCGAGGTAAAACAAGTAAACAGAAGATATATAAATAGTCAACAACCCACACATAGAGGCTACCATAGCAACGGCGTACCACATAAAAGTAATGCATCAAGGACAGGGCTGCTCTTCTGTTGCATCTTCTCGTCTACGACGGTCAATGAGGGCAGGCTTGAGGGGATTAAGGACTGGAAGCCAAGCTCTGTTCACACGTTCTGCTTCCTCCTTAAGATCGAAGCTGTTAGTATGCTTCAGGATTTCAATGGCCTCCCTTTGTAGCCTGGCATGATAAGACACCGTGGTGGACAGAACTTCGGTGTCTCCATATCTTATGTCGTGACCTACGAGTAGCGAGTGTGCTGCCACAGTGGATTTATCTGTTTGTCCCAGCCGGCTGTGTCGTTCGTGCTCCTTGAGGCGAGTGGCAATACTTCTTTTCGTTGTTCCAATCACACGGGATTTTATAAACCCCTGCCGCGGTATGAGGATGTCGCTTATCTTTAGCGGACCTAAACATTTCCTTAATTTTTCGTGTAGGCCTGTATATGGTCTTTATATCATGGGACTCGAGTAGCCTCCCTATTCTGTCGGTGACCTTTTTATATATGGAAGGAAAGCTCTAGCCAGGGGCTGCTTGTCTCCAATTACCCTTGTAGTTGGACGTCTTGGATGGAGTGCTCGCTGGATATCTTTCTGGCTGTACCCATTGGCGCGTAGGGCCTCGTTGAGGTGTTTAATTTCTTGGTTTAGGCACTGCTTTTCACAAATTCTTTTCGCGCGGTCAGCCAGTGTTTTTATCACTCCAAATTTCTGTCGTGGGTGGTGGTTGGACGTCTTATGTAAATATCGGTCAGTATGGGTCGGCTTACGGTAAACTGTATGTCCCAAGGTTTGATCAGCGGTCTTCGTTACCATAACGTCGAGAAAAGCGATTTTCTGTTCATTCTCTAACTCCATGGGACAGATTTATGACATCCAAGACTTCAAAGATTTCTTCTTCATTATATCCAGCGATGAGCCCATCGTCGTCGAAAAGAGCCATCATCAAAGTTCTCTTCTCGTTAAAGTAAATGCAGGGGTCATCGTCGGTGTTCACTAGTCCAAGTTTCTTCTCAAGAAAATCTGACATTTCCTCATTCCACTTTCTTGGTGCTTGCTTTAGTCCATATATGCTTTTCATTAGTTTGCAGACTCTGCCAGTACCATCTTCAAATCCTTCAGGTTGATACATGTACAAGTTCTCCACCAAGTCTCCGTGCAAGAAGGCTGTCTTCGCATCAAAGGGAACAAGTTTCATCTTCTCAGTAGCGGCATGACTGAGAATCAGTCTAATTGAAGCATGGTTTGCTACTGGACTAAATGTTTCTGAATAGTCAACTCCTTATTCCAGCTCAAAGCCACGTGCCACCAGTCGTGCTTTCATTCTCCCATCAGGCTTCTCTCGTAACACCCAGCGGCAGGTAAGGGGTCGAACTTCTTCTGGATATTTCACTAATTTCCAAGTTTCCATCTTCTGTAACGATTCAAATTCTTCTATCATGGCTTTCAGCCACTTGGCATCTTTCAACGCTTTGGAAATAGAGATATCCTGGATTTCTCTTATCATGGCTAAGTTGGCACTCTTTCCTCCCCGGAGGTAGCCCATGACGTAGTCTGATAGTTTGGCAGATGGCTGAATATTTTGAAGATTGCGTAGTCCTGGTCTTCTTGGTTGTTCATCATCTTCTCTGGCTTCATCTCTTTCTTTGTTTCTGTCTTGTCTCAGATCTATGCTGTCTTCATACTCATCTTCTTCAATCAACTCGTTCTTGTTCACGGCCATTTCAACATCTGTCAGGTTTCGCTCATCTTTTTCCCCTTCATTAAACACGACGTTGTCTGAACTTACAACATCACGTTCTTCAGGCAGATAGACTCTGTAGGATGGAGAGTCTATGTCGTATCCAACAAATAAACTTTTCCTAGACTTCTTGTCAAGCTTGCTTCTCTTGTGGTTGGGAGTCAAAACATAGCAGTCACATCCGAAGGTTTTCAGTTTGTTCATGTTGACCTGCCGTCCAAACCATAGGTTGGCTGGACTCTTTCCTTTGGCCGAACTTGTGCCAGTCTGGTTGATCGTGAACACAGGCTAGTTCACTGCTTCTGCCCACAAATTGTCCTTCGGGTTTCGTGCATGAATTGCTGTCCTTGCTGACTCTACAATTGTTCTCATTTCACGTTCCACTCTTCCGTTCTGTTCTGGGGTGTAAGCTGTTGAAAAAGTGTGAAAGACACCTAGCTCCTCCAGCAGCTTAGGTGTGTTGGCATTCTTGATCTCGGTTCCATTATCTGATCGTAGAATTTTCACCTTTCTTCCGAATTGGTTTTCCACCAGCTTCATGAAAACATCCAGTTTGGCTGCGGCTTCGTCCTTCGTCTTCAAGAAGTATACTGTTCGGAAATGTGAAAAATCATCCTTGAAAAGCAAGAAGTATTTTGCTCCTCCTAGCGATGGTGTCGCCATCTCTCCCATATCTACATGGACCAAATCCAATGGTTGGGTAGCAACCTTCTCGTTCAGTGGGTGAGATACCCGATGTTGTTACCCGTAGGTGCATCCTTCGCAGACTCTCTCGTTCCAATCATCAACGTATGGAATGCCATTCCTGTCCAAAGCATCCTTCACATACTTCAGGCTTTGGTGTGCGAGCCTCTCGTGCCAGGTTACGATCTCGGTGGCTACCATACAGGCTTCATACTTCACCTGGCGTAGCATCATTCAGTACAGGTCACCTTCTCTGACTGCCATGGCCACAATTTCACGGGTTCTTCAATAGTAAGTCGCCCAGAATCCCTATGACTACGCAGGCCTATTTCTTGCCTACCTTAAAATGGGACGGTCTCTGCCATTGCAGATACGATTTTTCTGTTTCTTTCTCTTTCCTGTTTTGTTGCATCTGAAATTTGTTCTCTTATATCAGCTTGCTTCCCATCAAATATTTGTAAAATCGTTTTTCCTGATACTTGTGAATTAGCATAGTATTTCATTCTTGAATGCATTTCAAAAACTTCAAGAGCATCTTTCCTCGTGTTAAAGGGTTTACTGAATAGATTTGAAGGCACTTCATGAGATCCATTTCCAACTTCCGATGGTGAAAACGAAACACAGTATCTACAAAATGCACCTTCAAGTTTTTAGGAGTACGCAAGCCATGGATACCTCTGAAGCCATTTTACTTGAAATGTTCTTTTCTTGGAGCCTATTACCTGCACGTGACACTTTGAGATGCTGAAGGCTCCCATGTCCTCCTGAGCAACATTTCTTTCTCAGAATCCGTAATATTCGGTACTGACTTTCCTATGTACATACCAATATATTTTTTGGCATAATCCTCTTCATCGAAAGAACTGTCCAAGCTTTGTACGAGAAGACTCGCTGGAGAATTAGCCTGCCCGTTGCTCGTGCTGGGATTGGAATCCAAGAACTTACCGGTATCAATCTCTAAGCTTCTTTCCTGCCCCTGTAAATGCATGAAAAACAATACTAAAAATATATTAACGCTGAAAAGTACACGGCTGATTACGTTTAATAAAACCTCGAATTTTCAGAAGTAAATTATGTTTTAGCTTTTTCGGCTTTTTCCTATCCTAATGACTCTAATATGAACACATTCTCCCCATTTTCGCTCACTTGTATCCTGATTGTGTACTTCCATGTCGACACAAACTCTTTTGGCTTGTAGATTTGTGCTGACTGAATTATGAATCCACCCACCACTAATGGTATATTGTAAGTGTAGTTACCATCCCAGATAATGTTTGGTTCCACAAAATGTGGTACTATAAACTATAAGATTTTGGTTAAAAATTACTAAAAAAAAAGTGAAGTAGCAAAATTGGTGTTTAAAGTGACAGCAGATCTTGTGATCATAAGCCACAAAACCTACAGTTAAAGAAAATAAAAATAAAAAACAACCCGTGGCACTACAGCCCTGGAGGACCTAAGCCTACCAAGCGACCGCTGCTCAGTCATTTGGCTTGCAGATTACGGGGGAACGGGGTCCACGCGTCTGATCCTCGGCCGTTAACCTTGGTTTTCGTGATCGGGCCGCTGCTTCTTTGATCAGGCAGCTACTCAATTGCCCTCACGAGGCTGAGTGCACCATTTCCAGTCCTCACGTCAGTTTCTAAAATCCAAGACGGAGTCGGGAATCGAACCCAGAGCCTCCGGGCGAGAAACAGCCGCGCTACCCCAACACCACCTACAGTTTTAAGCAGGGCCGCAACTAGAGTGAGGGGGGGAAATAGGTCAAGTGCCAGGGCGCTGCAGGGCCGTGGAGAGTGGCGAAGGGCCCTGGGGCTGGAATCTCCCGGGACCCCTCTATAACCAAACTCTGTAAAATTTATTTATAATCCTCGTAAATTTGCACAAACTGATTTTGCGCAATTTCTTTTTGCATAAAATGTTCATCAGGAAATCAATTACAAGAACATAAAAATCCAGCAAGCAATAAAAATAATAATTATTAGCATGTGAAATGCTAAGCGCGAGATCACGAGTTTAAGTCCAGCCAAATTTGTCGAATTTTTAAGAGCGTTAAAATACTTCAGTATGAATTTATTCGAAGGGGAAGTAGAGCCGGTGGGCCCATGTCTTAGATTTATGGCATGTAAAAGAACCAAACACTACAATTGGTAGCGTGTAGACAAAATTTGTAGGTTATTTGGTTCGAAACGCTCTATCAAGTTCCAACGCTCGCCACTGGGTGTCAGTGACAGTGGCGTCTGGTAGCCAAAGTTGGAACTACTTGAAATTGAACTGGTTGAGGGGCCTACGGGCGTTCAATTGAAATGTCCTGATATGACCATTGACTGCAATAAATACTGTATAATATACGGTACTGTTTTAATAATATTTCAATTATATATTTATTATCATAAGCAGAGCGTGAATTACTATCAATATAAATCAGTTAATGCTGGTATGTAAAATTTACAACAGTGAAACTGGAGGAATGCATGCAAAATTATTTGCAAGTTCATTGTTTATACCTGACAACTGCGTACCAATGCATTATTTTCAGTTAACAAAAATACATATAACGAGTAAAGCCATCGAAAACTAGGTAATGTTTTTCATTAAATTTACTATAGGGTACAGTTTAGTTTTGGCGCTTGACAGATCTAAATTTGTTCTGATGAGGTAACACTGTAAGCATGCACAGTGTTCAGATTTAAAGTTCTTCAGATCCTCTTTGATATCAATAATTTTAGAACTTCAGTGATAACCGTAAATGCAATATGCTCGTTTGTCTTACACAAATTTGAAAAAAAAAAATGCATTTACCGGACCGTAATTTCATCGCTTTTACAATATTTTACTTGGGAATAATTCAGATTGAAAAAGGCTGTTTCCCATGACCTTGGAAACAGGTGGGTTCGAATTCCACCGTCAGTGATTCTAAGCTTATTTTCCTTGATTCATCGTTTTAACCCCATAGTCAAAGGCTGTAGTTGCATCATCGTACATTCATTTCCACTTCAATTCTATCCCAAATTAATTAAAATATATGATTAACTTCATATATAGATTGTCGGACAGAGTTTTACAAGCACAGTAAATAGACAGGACCGATGACCACGACGTACTGAGACCCAAAAATTATTCAACAGGAAGTCTAGTTCACTGAACTGCAATTTAAAAGAGATGGAAAGGTTATTGGTGTATTCTTTGGAATACACGGTCAGTCAGAGTTAGCTTTTGCTGCTCTTCGATTTATCTATTTTAATTAATTCCTTCTTCGCAGACACCAACAGTGATCTTTTCTATTTTCTCCGTGCACTTGCTTATGTTTTGCATAAGTCTGTTTTAGATATGTATCTTCTATGGAAACCCTAGCGGCATCTAGCAGCTAACTGCCGAAGTTCTTCAATTTCTCTTATCTCAAGAGAACTTCCTCATCAAACCACCAGGCGTCGTCATTGTCGCCAGCTAACATCTCCATGAAGAAGAATATTGTTATATAAGAATTTTCTTTTTGTCGTATTGTACATTCTGTTGTATGCTCTCTTGTCTTATACCCCTCTTCCTTGCTTCCCCTTCCCCTTCCCCTCGTTTACCTCCTCTGTCGTGTGAGGTATCGCTCGTTCTCACTTATCATAGTTCAGCCGTCGAGTACAGTTCAAAGCCCTCCCACGGGCCTGTCTCCTGTCCTCTTGAGACTTTTTAAACCAGACGCCTTGTCAGTAGGGGGGTAATGCCGATTCTAACGCACTCCAGAACCCTCCTCGACCCACTACTAAGCCTCAGCCATGTTAAATATCTCTCGAACGCATGATCCGATTTTGACAAATGACGTGTCATTGGACTCGGGCTGATGTCCTCTTTGCTGTGGACCACTCGTTATATTTTTGAAAATTCTTTGAATTTTTTGTTTTCGAAAATAGGTAATAGTTTGAAAACCAAAAATGATAGAACGTTGTGCCATGGCTCAAACGAATGGTCTTTATGACCTTTAGTTTCTATAATAAAACGTTTTTACTTTTTATGTTTTTTTGAAAACACTCGAATTTTGAAAATCCTATATTTTGGAAACTAGGAACTCTACAAAAAAAATTGTTTGACGTAAATCAATGGTCCCTACCCCCTCTACCCCCAAAATAAATTTCAAGTATCTAGGATGAAAACCTGTAGTAGTGGGATGATGACAGCTGCTTACAAAAGCAAGTGGTGAGCCCCTGCGACCTTGGAATGGAAGGAGCCATGCTAGGAGGGCGTGCTTGGATTCGTTTTTTTCGTCTCGTCGTGCTCTTTACGGAAATGTAGGTGTCGAAAAGGTGAAATGCTGGAAACACGGTCTTTTTGGGGTAAAAACGTGATTTTAAACTTTTTGCTATATCTCGCGAACCAATCATGCTAGAGGCGTGTACGACAGGTCCAAGGACTCGGGGTGACGTCCTCTTTGCTATGAACCACTCGTTATATTTTTTTTAAAGTTGGAAACTCGATTTTGGGGTAAACATGTGTTTTTTGTGATTTTTGCCGATATCTCACGAACTAATAACGCTAGAGACATGTACGAGGTGTCCTAGGACTCGGGCTAACGCCCCCTTTCAAATGTGGTAGATTTTTTCCAAAAAAAAAAAATTCACAAAGGGCCTAACGCCATACAAGTTGAAAAAATCCTGTTTTTTTTCTTTACCTGTTTATAATGTCCATGAAGCGTGGTGGTTGAGAGAGACGATATGGCTGGGTGTGTGTGTGTCAATGAACCTGTCGCTAACCACAAGGACCATGCTTAATAGAACAATCGCTATTTCGGCGGGTCGGTGTATGACAGAGCGAGCGTGCGTTTTTCTGATATTTTACCTTTAACGTGTAAACGGTGATGAGAACTTGGTTCTATGTTGGTCGAAGCGAGTAGAGAAAACAAACGTACAGGAGGTGAATGTCATTTGAGCTTATTGGAAGACGTTGATCTGACTTGACAACAGGTGCAATGGAAAATGACAATGACGCTTGAAAATGAAATAATCTGACCATCGTGGTGGCAGGGAAGAGCGAAATGCGTGCACACACGTGTGAGATGACATGTACGCTAAACAAGTGACATCCTGTTTTGCTTCGTACGTGACAAAATGCAAGTCCATGTGAAATTTGATCTTCCACAGGTGTTCGCTTGGGTGTTATCTGTCCACGTGCGCGATAACTGTTAACAAGTTACATCCTGTCTTGCTTCGTACGTGACAAAATGCAAGTTGACGTGAAATTTGATCTGCCACAGGTGTTCACCTTGGACGTTAGCTGTCCACGTGCCTGATAACAGAATGTTCAAAGCGTGAAAAAAAAAAGATTATACATGCACCGTAACATATTTAAAGACATGTCGTTATCATTTCCACGCTCACTTAGGTGACTACCTTTGAACACACTGCGTTGCATGAAACCCCTGGTCTTGTTTAACAGTTTTGCTGTTGGTGGAAAATACTTAACCTTGTTGTGGGGTAGGTATATATTTATTCATTTATATATTTATTGATTTTATAGAAATACATGCAATTATTTATTGATTAGGTAATTAATGATTTTATTTATTTATTTGTTTGCAGATAACGTGTATAGCCTACCTGGTGTATGAGTGTGTGTGAGAACGATATTAAAGAAAGAGAAAGACAGACAGCTAGAGAAGGAAACCATTTCCACACTAGCCCACGAGACGGGAATATAGCAAAGCATTACACGTTAAGGTGAGATTTGTTTTATTATATAATATAACCTGTTTGATTTTGTTTTGTTAATGAAAGGCATAAACTATATGGAATGGATATACTTATGGTGGTTTATTTTATTTCCTTTTAGATATTTGAAAAAAAAGGGTTCACTGCTATAGCAAATACAGTTGAAAACCAAGTGGCTTTAGAGTGGAACCATTGTCAAGCAGTCTACAGCTGAAAACTCAGGTGAGAGTGTTCTTTCTAAAATAATGTCATTTGCTACTGCTACCGATAGCCTAACTTGGGAACCTCTAAACAGTTGTTTCAAATCGCGTGTGTGCTCTGGCCGCGTAGTGAATGTTAGAAAAAGTTTGATTCCCAAAGAATTTTTACAATCTTGTTTTGAAATTTTTAAAATTGAAATTTGTACAGTGCAAAGGTTGCATACGGCTTTAAAGGTGAATTCAGAATTGGTGTGCGATTTCATATATAAAAAGAAGGACGTGGAGCATAAAGATACATTTTATATTTGCAGTAAAATGCAAGAGCTATTCATAGCCCATAATTTGGAACAGTGGTAGGAAACCCACGTGGTGAATGCCTTGCTATCAAAATTTGATAAACTGCAACAAGGACCGAGTGGTCTAGCCTTAGACAAAATTCATCATTTGCAAATCAACATTTGTCAATTCAACCCGTTGAATGCTGGGTCTAGCTATATTAAAACACCACCAGCAATAGCTTCGAAAAAGGCTGTGGTCAATATAAAGAATCGTGACAATGATTGCTTTCTGTGGTCTGTGGCTGCGTTTTTGCAACCAGCACAACGTGACAGTTGTCGACCAGGAATGTACAAGGCCAAGTTTGTTGAATTGAAACAAACTTTAAATTTAACTCGAGTATCGTTCCCTATGGACTTAACTGAGATCCATAGGTTCGAACAAGATAACCAGGATTTTTCGTTCATGGTGTATGGCCTTGATGGTGATGAGATTGTGGGTCCTCTTTATGCCACAAAAGAACCGAAACGACACCACATTCATCTTTTATATTTATCTGTAGGAGAGGTGAATCACTATTGCCTGATTAAAAGCTTAAGTAGATTGCTAAGCAGTCAAACGTCTAAGCATGGACATAAAACACATATTTGTGATCGTTGCTTGCAATATTTTACAACCCCCATGCTCTTAGAACGTCATAGGGTAGATTGTGTTTCTCAGGAAGCGGTGAGACTGATATTGCCACAAGGGGACAAGGCTGTGTTAAAGTTTAAGGACATTCACAAGCGTGACACTGTCCCCTATGTGGTATATGCAGATTTCGAAGCTCTCACCACACCCATGGCGGGATGTGAACCAGATCCCACCATAAGCTCAACCACACCCATTCAAAAACATGAACCTTTTGCCATAGGATTTAATGTGGTGTGTGCCTATGACCCCACGCAATCCGTTTACAAATACCGTCAGGGGCCAGATTGTGCCAAATGGTTCTTGGATGAACTTGTCAAGTTGGCCGACCATGTACAGGAATTACTGGACCACCCAGTACCCATGAGCCTATCTCCAGAACAACAGCAGCAGTATGAGCATGCCACGACATGTCATATTTGCGAAAAGCCACTGATCAGTGCTGAAGACACCGTTCGTGATCACTCGCACTTTACGGGGGAGTTTCGTGGAGCTGCGCACAGCAAATACAACTTGAACTTTCCAGCTTCTCGCTTCATCAGTGTCTTTTTCCACAATCAGGCGAATTATGACATTCAGTTTTTGATTCGTGAATTGGGCCATGTCAACAAGGGCTCGTTTACCATTATCCCCCAAAACCATGAGCGTTTTACAGCCCTGACATGGAGGTTGGGCGACTTTAGCATTCGATTTTTGGATTCCTTTAAGTTTATGACATCCTCGCTAGACAGCCTTGTGAATGGCTTGAATGAGGAGGAATTAAAAAATACTAGAATGCATTTTAATGATCCTGAGCAATTTCAATTGTGCATTCGGAAAGGTATATTCCCGTATGATTTCTGCAACAGCTGGGACGTGTTAAAGCAAAGAAAACTCCCACCACAAGAGAAATTTTACTCCAAACTAACACGCAGTACCGTTTCCGATGAAGACTATGCACATGCATGTCAAGTTTGGCGAGTGTTTGGCATGAAGACGCTAAGTGAATATGCTATGCATTACCTAAAACTGGATGTATTGCTGCTCACTGATGTGTTTGAAAAATTCCGTAACTTGTGTCAACACATTTACGGTCTTGACCCGGCTCACTATTATACGAGTCCTGGGCTCTCGTTTGATGCCGCTTTAAAATACACTCAAGTGGAATTGGATTTACTCACTGACGTAGACATGGTTCTATTTTTTGAAAAGGGCATTCATGGCGGCTTTGTGTCACTTAACCAGCGCCATGCCGAAGCGAACAATGTCTACATGCCTGATTATTCACCGGAAAAACAAGAATCGTACTTAATGTACTATGACGTGAATAATTTGTACGGTTACGCCATGAGTCAGCCTTTGCCCTATGGGAAGTTTGCTTGGCTGACAGACAAACAAGTGTCAGAATTTGATGTGAACATGGCTAGCCAAGAAACAGGCCGTGGATATGTGCTAGAAGTGGATATTGAATATCCATCATCCTTGTATGATGAACATGCCGATTTCCCATTCTGCCTTGAGAAAATGGTTCCCCCTGACTGTAAAGTGAAAATTCAAAAACTCATGGGCACACTTTACAACAAAAATCGGTATGTGCTACATATCCAAATGTTGGTGCAATGCCTCGCCCAAGGCTTGGTGTTGAAGAAAGTCCACAGGGGTATTTCTTTTGCTCAAAAAGCATGGCTTGAGCCATACATGAGACTCAACACAGAGCACCGACAAATGGCAACACAGCAGTTTGAAATTTTTTTTTTAAATTAATGAACAACTGCATCTATGGCAAGTCTATGGAGAATGTCCGCAAATACCGTGACATTGAATTGGTCAATGTCTGGGAGGGGCAGAGGGGTGCCCGGCGGTACATTGCCAAGCCAAATTTCAAATCGATCAAAATTATCGATGAGGATTTGGCTACTATTGAAATGAGTAAGACCAGCGTGACCATGGATAAACCCATTTACTTGGGTCAAGTCATTTTAGACTTTTCTAAATCGGTCATGTATCGATTCCACTATGAGTTTGCGAAACGCCATTTTGAGGACGTCTCTCTTTTGTATATGGACACGGACTCATTCATTTACCACATTCGCCACTGCAACCCCTATGACGTCATGAGGCAACATAGTGACTGGTTCGACACCTCTTGCTATAGCGCTGACAACGTGTTTCAGCTGCCCCTAAAAAACAAGAAGGAAATGGGCGTTTTAAAAGATGAATGCGGTGATTCCATTATGACGGAATTCGTAGGTTTGGCTTCAAAAATGTATGCTTACCGCACACTCGACTGTAAGGAAGCCAAAAGAGCAAAAGGTGTAGGTAGAGCAGTGGTAAAATCGCTACGTGTAGACGATTACCTAGCGGTTTTACGCACTGGCAAAGCCATGTCTCATACACAGTGCAGGATACAATCCAGCAACCATCATTTGTATCTTGTGGAACAGAGAAAACGCACCCTCGCCTCCATGGATAACAAGCGTGTGTGGGCTGATGACCTGCTCACCAGCCTGCCCTGGGGTTATGATCGCAAGGAGGAGAAGGTGTGATTTCATTGTTTAATCGTTTATGGGACATGGCTTTTTGTAACTTGTGGATTTAGAATTTTGTAAATATTGGTTTCTGTCATTGTAAATAGTGACAACCCACTTGAACCTTTTGCTCTTTAAAAGTTCTATGCAACCTTATTTTTTTAAATTTTTTGATTGGTAAATAGTTTGATTCTTTTAACGCTGTACAAAGTTGAGTTTTTTTTGTAAATATGAAATAAGTAAGATTTTTAGTAACTTTATATTATTTTTTCATAATGCAAATGATAAACTAAAAAAAAGTTCTTTTGGGATGAGTGTGCATGTCGAGAATGTGCTTTTGAGAATAAATAAAGTGGTTGTGTTTGTTCCCAAAGACAGGTGTGAATGTATGAGTGGAGAGAGAAAGCTGATGTGTATGGTTGACCAGAGCAAACACGGTGAGGTAGGGTGGGTGGGAAGGGGGTAAATGGTCACTTATATACTCATTTTGTTTTCAATAGTTTCGTTTTTTTCATTGAAATGTGGCAGTCAAAAGACATTATTTTTGTAAAAACAGTCTTACCTGCAGTAGTTGTAGACCTCGACGTTTCTCCAAACACGCATCAACACATTACAGCATGGCCATGGTCAAGCACTTGCATGAACATGATTGTCAAATCTCAACTTTCGACATACACCAAATGGAAAAATGTGAAAACAGAAAAAAGGAAAATCCATGTTTCCATATCACCAAAAAAACGCAAAACTTAAAACGGACATTTAAAAAACTGGAAATGGCCATATGTAAAATTTGAAAATTCAAAAAACTTCAAACGGACATTGTTTAAAATGTGTCATCAGCAAACTGGAAAAATCCATATCATCAAAAACGCAAAACTTGAAACGAACATTTTTAAAAACTGTAAATTGCAAATTGGCAAATGACAGTGTGTGGAATTCATCATGTGTGAAATGTGTAAAATGAAAAAATCAGCCATCAACATCACGATTTCTTAAAATTAAAAATAACAAATCATTGTGCTCTGGTAAACCTTTGTTTTTATTTCATAGTCATAGTGAATTGACAAAAGAAATATAGAATACAAACACATTCCAATTCCTCACTCCTCAATGTTTATGTCCATGCATCATCAACTTTCCTTTCATAGCACTCATGACAATCAGGGCTGCCATCCTTTCACCCACTGAGGCATCACTGGATGTGAAACGTTGTTTAGCTTTCTTCAATAATAATTTATCTGCCACATGTCTTAAACCAGGATGACTATGGCGATAAGAAAGGTCATGTTCCTTGCATGCTTGATCCAAAAGATTAATGGGTACATCACCACGTTGTAAACGTTTTTCGAGACGAGTTCCAGGGCCGCAAAAACGATAACCTGGAAGATGGATTTCGAAAGGTAGGTATTGAATCACTTTGTCAATGACGCCATTGCCAGTACAGGTCTGGCATATCCTTTTCCATCGATGGTAAAAAGGTTTGGTCTTCCTCCTCCTCTGTGGACGATGTTTGTGTTTGTTATTGTTGTTGTTGCTTTTTCTCGCCATGACACCCGTGGAATGATTCAACAAAGTCTTTACATGGACTTTTATGACCGTGATACAGTTTCACTAGCTGACAAGTCGCACACTGACGCATAGACGGTATTTTTGCCATGGCCACTTGCTTATGGTGATCGTAATCCGTACAGGGTTGCAATTCACTCAACATAGGGTCTTGAGTCCATGATTTTGGTACATGTTGCCAGATTTCTTTCACTGCGTTGGCGGCCACATAATAAATGAATGACTTGGGCAGCGCCAAGAGTTCCTCTTTGGTAAAACTGTCTAGTTTCTTTTTACACACAAAGAACTTGCCGATGGCTTTGTCCGTAGCATTGCCTTTCTCCATGGTATCACGTGCTGTAGATGTTTACACGTCGCTTGTAGAAATCTCACTGGCGTCATTCACAGGTAAATCTTGAGTTATAATTTTGTTCAACAACTCCCAGCAGGTATGGGTGGTTAACCAATGAAAGAGATGCCACGCATGCGATAGGGCTGTATGGGTAATGTTGCCACAGGAACACGTATCCATGAGCGTTTGCAGGGAGGGACAGCCCAACTCCATGAGGTCGATACATTGACAGTAAGACGCCAAAAATGGTTGCAACCATTGACGTTTTTCATTACCCTTCACAAATACCACATTGGCCGAGGACAAGTGTGCTTTCATGACCACATCCAAATATTTATAGGAAATGGTTCCCTGATTCCAGTCTAGTTGCCTATGATTTTCAATCCACTGGGTTTGTTTACGGTCTTTTTCACACAACAAATCAAAAGCATGGGGTGGCTTAAATAGCAAATGCGTAGCTTGCGATATCCAAAACGTGGTACAATCGATCATGGCCACTTGTTTAAATATAAATTTGTTGTCACCAATTTTAAACCCTTGGCAATCCACAATGAGTGTGCGCAACATGTTGACGCTTGCCTGGACCGAGTTCAACTGACGACTGACTGACGATCAGGTGTGATCATGTCATGGACTTACCTGCCATGCTAGTTTCAAATTGAGGTTAGGGTAGGACAGGGGGACATGCAAAAATTAGAATTTAAGAATTACATCATTTTATTATCATAACACGTCTTACAGGCTTTTCTCATTTTGGGATAAGGACGATAGCAACTGATACAACAATATAGTCTCTTGTGTTTGTAACGTCCATAACACCGATGATGTCCCAATGTCTCTAATCTAGGCGTTTTTGATGGTGAGCTGCTCACCGAAGCACCATGGATGCCATACGGTCCACACGTATCGTAACTTGTTTTTTTTTTCATCACCCAGAGACACAAGTGAGGGATAGCTTGAATGACAGGGTATATTTCCCACTTCCATTCTACACAGGTAGGGGCAGGTGGGTGACCAGCGCTGATGTTCCTGCATGGGTTCATCGCCCTCCTGCCATTGGTCTATGATGATGGGACAAAACGCACATTTCACTTCATCTCTTGTTTTTAAATAGTAGAATCCAGCGGCCGCCAAATCTTGAGGGTTTATGAAAGGCACTGGCCACGTGGCAAAAGTCTTGAAACGTTGTTCCTCAGTTTAAATTCATGGATGTAACGTCTCTTGAGGCTTTAAAGCAAGACATGACTGAGCGGCTTGACGTGGGTTGAGCTGTTATTTATACACTCGTCACTTGGTTGGATAGTGGATAATAGTTGACTTGTTTGTGATGAATAATCAAACAGTAGGCCGTCGTATTGGCTGGTACATTGTCATGCGTTTCAAAATCTAGTCGAATGTCGATATTGGATGGCTTGACAGACTCTTCCAGGTAAGAACAGTCAAAGACAATCAGTGGCGCTCTTGCCTTAAACGCTTGGGGTAGCAGCATGGGGCCGTTCTCTTTTTGATAATACGACCATCGAAATTTAGAAAACAAGTCGTACAGGGGGCCAAACTTATTTTTTGAAAAATCCAAATCCAGTCCTTCATAGGGAAACACAGCTCCGTTGAGGAAAAGACGTGCATTTCTCAATTGCAGGTGATCAAATTGCGTGGCATCTTTGGTTTGTTGATACTTGCGATTCGTTTGAAAACCCACAATCAGGTAGAGAGGTCTCTCTGTATAGCGAGCTGTTTTTACAGACCAACTGTGTGTGTTGGTGGTGGGCAATAGCGGATACTCATGGAGTGCCCAGCTTCTAAATTCCATGGGTAGCGGCATATCTCTCTTTACCATTTTGAGTATGTCCAGTTTTTTGCTATCTTCAAGGGTCACATGAGGCACTTTCCATAGCAAGCGTTGTAGTTGAATTTTTGAATCGATGGGGGCATTGTCGGCTCCCTTGAGTGCATTATTATCACTCCTGTCTCTCACCAGATAAAGCACTTGCCTTGCGTTGACCACAATGCGTTGGTGATCTTCAGCAAAGCCTAGAACCAGTTTAAGAGGTAAATATCCAGTAAAGGTCCCATCGGTGTGTATCATCCAGTCATTGGTCGAGTCAGGACACCAACCTGCCATGCAAAGTGTTTTAGCTTCTTCCTCACTATAAGAGGGGTATAGTTTCATGACACTGGAAATGCCCACATTTCGAGTGCTATCCACCACGATATCGTTAATGACATACCGCACTTCAGAAAACAGAAAGGCCAAACCATGGTTGGCCAACTTGGATGTGGTGGGTGTAGAGCCATCGGCTTTGGTGAGCCGACCTTCAATCTGAATGACACTTTCATGCGGTAGGGTGTAAATATCTTGGTTGTTGATAACAAATTGAATTTCATCATTGTTATTGAGTCCAGGTGTTTGAGCTTGATAGGAATGGAGATCAATTCTTACCACTCCTGGTTGTTCCTCGATGCGGTTCGCTATCTCTAGGATAGAATTCATTATGAGGGTTGACGTGGTAACCCAAATGCTGTAAAATCTGCTTGCCTTGAGATGTTAACGTGTATTCACGTGGCAAACAACTAACACCATTCCTAGACGGTGTTGTTGCTTTATACACAAACTTCATAGTGGCTTTAGCACTAACTTGTAAGTCACTGGTGTGGTAGAATCTAGATCAATGAGTTGTTGATCTCTATTGATCAGTCTTAATGTTATATTACTAATACTATCGACAGCCACAGAATGAAAAAGCACCACTGGAGGGTTTTCACGAATAATATACCCATTGGGCGATGTCACAATAAAGTCATATAGCGAATGCGATGGTTCTTGATTGGCGTACACTTGGCTAATAATATTACACGTCACCGACACATGATGGTCCTCAATGAATTTCACTTCATGGTCTGATTCATGTTTTTTGTTGGGCTCCAACACACGTGGTTTAAATCCTAGTAATGGGCCAATGGAATCGGGGTGTGTTTTAAAGTCAATGTTGAAGGTAGAGAAAATACTGCAGCGATGAGTGTTGGTATTGCCTACAAGTTCAAACTTGTGCGTTCCCTCGAGAAATGACTTTCAACCATATTGATTGATCAACACCACATAAATGTGTTCATAAATGTCATCGATCGTGTATCCACCAGAGTTCAGGGTGAGCACAGAATCATCATAGTAAACTTGTTGTTCACATTTTCACGTATGTTGTATATTCGATTGTACGTTTCAAGAGAAACAAGTCCTAAACCATAGGGTTTTTCACTCAATTCGATAGGCGGGTAAAGGTCTAGGCTGACTTCAGGTCCACGTCCATGCAGTGTAAACGTTTTACTTTCTGCCGACATACTGGTGGCGTTTTTGCTTATGCTGTGTCTTATATAAAAAAATTAAACACAAACGTCCACACTGTTGGCTGTTAAACGTTTGCTCTCGTTTCACATTATAATATATCTTGATCCTGTTTCCAAAATAGGTCACTAGTTCCATGGGCGGAGGCAAATTCCCAAAACTGTCAAAGTACCATACAGTGGATCCCTCTTTGACATAAGCTACATAATGCGTCCCTGGTCCTCGGTGATCATTCAAATTGACAACAGCACATTCCTGTTTCCAGGGTCGTGGGGGTAATTGGTTTCGCATAAACACACCTCGAAAATGAGAAAGCTTTAGTTGTTTAGCATAGCTTTCCACTTGTTGATGCGTCAGGGCATGTCTTGCTATGGCTGAGGTTATTTTTTTTTTTTTAATATTTCGAAATGGTGAAATCCCAAATCCTTGTTGATAAAAGGCTGGCTTTAAATTGGCATTTCTAGCCCCCATGGCAATCGCTTCCATCGTTTCATTGCGTCGCTGACTTTCTTTGAGTTGTTGCTTGCCCTGCTGCGCGGCTTTAATGGTTTTCGCCACTGCACTGGCACCGCCCAAAAGTGAGCCCAGAGCAGCTAGACCGGCAAATAATGCAGGTAAAAATCCCGCTCGTTTGGGGACGGGAATCACTCGCCCTTGGTTTGAACTCTGTCGCCGACGTTTTGGAATAACATGTCTCTGTGCTGCTCGAAGGGCTTTCCTTATGGTCAATACATTATTTTTTCTTTTTTTCTTTCGCAAGGGCTTGTCCACGAATGTTGTAAGCCCAGGCTTTGCCAAGGACAAAGTCCTTTTTTTAGTCTTTCTCACTACATACCTTTGTTTCACCATGATGATAATGACCCACAACCTTTCACAAGAAAGTTTAAATCACAACTAACATCAGATCGTTATTGCATGGCTGTATATTCCAATTCCACATAAAGTGGGAAATCGTTTATGGTTTTTCCCGCTTGCTTTTCATCCCATGTCAACATGAGATGAAGGGATAATTCGTCACCTGCATTGACCATTTCATGGTTATGGATCAACATCCTATGACCATTTATCTTTATTTGTAAATGGTTCTCATCAGGTATGGCATATTTGATGTGAATGGTTCCATTATAGTGTAATCGATAGTGGCTTAAACCCGAAGCAAGCACATAGGTCAAGTGCTGATCATGGACTAGCGGTAAATGGTTTCTGTCATTCACAGGATTTTCATTTGTCAGATACACTAAAAATACACATGGGATAAATTTATAAAGCCTTTTCATTTCATGGGTCACGTAACGCTTGGTACAGACATCGTCTTCGTCTTGCGGGTCTTCCACGTGAATAATCCGATGATGATTAGCGCTATAGCCATTCACCGTAAGCTGAGGCACTTTGTCATTAAACTCATACACTTTGTTATCCACATACTTTTTCGTAGTAACGTCTGTAGACACTTGAGGATGTTTTACATGGGTTAACCGCTTTCCCTTAAAGTCATAATCTCCCTGTTTTGTGCGTGGCACTACTGACGTATCCACATAGTGTTTATTAGCAGGATCTGTTTCTTGTTTAGGATCATGTATGGGGACAGGCCTAGCTTTGGCCATCAACGCACGTCCAAAGACATCCATCGTCAACCTGTAGTACCAGTCTACTGTTTCTATGACAAGGCTCGGTGTCCTGTATATAGACAACCTGCTAGCCTGTCTAAGCCTTAGTTGAAATGAAGATTATTAAGCAGCAAGAGTCATTCCCCGTGGGGGACATGGTTTCCCATCTCTGTCCCACATCACGTGAACAACGCCATGGTTCACTGTTTCCATCTTCCATTCGCTGCATCATTGTGGGGCCTTCCGGCTGTGGAAAGACAAATCTTTTGCTAACGCTCATCACAGCGCCCAATGGTCTGCGTTTTCAAAATATTTATATTTTTGCAAAATCTCTCTACCAACCCCTATACGTGTTTCTGGATCAAGTCATGTCTGGATTACAAAAAGAGAATATGGGTTATTTTACATTTTCCATGCAAGAAAATGTGATTTCACCGGATGAGGTAAAGCCTGATTCACTCATGATTTTCGATGATGTATCCACTGAACGTCAAGGCATCATTCAAAGCTATTTCAGCATGGGTCGCCACAAACATATCGATTGCTTCTATCTTGGACAAACGTATTCAAAAATGTCCAAACAGTTGATTCGTGACAATGCCAATGTCATTGTTTTATTTCGCCAGGACGAGAGGAACAGTCGTCACATTTATAATGAACATGTGAATCCGGATATGACCTTTCAAATGTTTACAGAATTGTGTGCCAATTGCTGGAACACTCAACGTCATGCCTGTTTAGTAATTGACAAACAAAGTGAACTCAACCAAGGACGGTATCGCTTAGGGTTTGATCATTTTATTGCTATTTAAGGCCCTGTCTCATTCCCCATCAAGTCATTTGTCAAGCCACCATGGCGTTAGCAGAGAGTCAATTGAAAAAGCATATTATTAGAGCAAAAAATACTATTCGCCAAAAGTTTCGTCAATTGAAACAATCACGTGCAAATCATGCTTTGTTTATTCAGCAACATTTAGCACCTCCACTAAAAGCCATGTTGAAACCCTCTTTCAAGCCATCTGAAACGCTACCCACCGTTTCACAAGCCACGCAGACGCTGCACGAGGACCCTGAGGAAGAGGAAGAGGAACAGGAAGATTTGACTAGTGTTAGTGAAGTTGAGGATGAGGAGGAACAAGTGTTTACGCCTCAAAAAAGGCCGCACCCCTTGCAGAGTTTTTGAGAAAAAAGAAATCCTTGGCCAGGGTCGAAACACCTTGCCCTTCCAGGGCGTCTCCGTTTTCACAACTCTTGGCCACCCCTCAACATAAAGCTCAACTGAAAACTATTTTAATAAAATATTATGGATCAACATTGGAACCCTATTTCACCGATCTATTTATTGGAAACAGAGATACCACGTATGGTGTTCGCTATGAGGATGATAGTTTTAAAATTGGCGATTCATCCATTAAATTTGCTCGTACTAAAGCTGGCATTAAAAACATCAACTATAAATTAACGCCAGGACTGTTAAAGCTGCTCTTTTCTCGGACCCCCTCTTCCCATGATTATACGTCAGAGGATCTTGACAAATATAAATCCATTTTATTGGATACCCATGCCCACAAAAGACAGTATGATCCCGCTCAACAAGTGAATGCCAATATATCTCAAAAATATAAAACTATCATTGCAAAAATGTTTCTCACCAGTCAAAGTACTCGTCGTAAAGCGTCCGCTTCGGGAGTGACATTTAAACCATTAAAACCCCTTGTGGATGTTACCTACTGGCACAATCCCAATAAGCTCGTCCAGCGGCTACAGTTGTTGCATGCCTCACGTCAAGCTGGCCACGCCGGTCACGATTGGGAAATTCAAGAAATTGAACAAGAACTTCGAAATGCCAAAATTATTGTTTAAGCCCTCACCCATTAAAATGGGTATTGCTCACGAGTTGCATCGCCCAGCTAGGCGTCATTATCCACGACTCAAAGTGATTTCACGAGGTGTGGATGAACTTTGGCAGGCTGACTTGGTTGAAATGATACCCTATGCTGGCGTTAACGACGGTGTACGCTATATGTTGACCGTCATTGATGTCTATTCCAAAATGGCCTTTGTTGAACCTGTGCGTCGCAAGTCTGGTCCACTAGTTACCAAGGCCTTTCAACATATTATTCAACACTCCCAACGTCAACCTCAGCTGCTACAAACTGACCAGGGGAAAGAATTTTTCAACAAGGATTTCTCCAGTTTTCTCAAATCTAAGGATATTCACCATTACACCACGTACAGCAATCTCAAAGCCAGTGTGGTCGAGCGGTTCAACCGAACATTGAAAACCCATATGTGGAAAGCGTTTACCGCTCAGGGCAGTTATCGCTGGTTGGACATGTTACCTGAGCTAGTGTCACGTTACAATGACACCAAACATAGAACGATTGGGACCAAGCCACGCCTCGTGACTAAAAATATTCAGCGATTGGATAAACTGTTTAACCCCATAAAAGCAGCCGATCCTAAACGTCACCGACTGAAAATTGGGGATTTTGTTCGTGTGAGCAAATTTAAGTCTGCCTTCAATAAGGGCTACACGCCTCTGTGGGGGACTGAACTATTTCGAATTCGTCGAGTCAACTTGGACACTCCAGTCACCTATTTACTCGAGGACCTCAACCATCAACCCATAAAAGGTAGATTTTATCTCCATGAACTTCAGAAAACAGCATTTCCTCAGCATTATCTTGTGGAAAAAGTGTTGAAACAAAAAGGAAATAAACTCTATGTCAAATGGTTAGGGTTTAACTCTACGTTTAATTCTTGGATCAATAAATTACATGTTGTGTGAACCTATGTACTTTTTATTTATTCACACATGTTGTACACCACCTATAGCTCTGTGTGTACTGCGCTCCGCGCTTCGTGCATGTTCATACATATTTGTCTTTCCCTTTCCACCTGTGTTCTCTCATACATTACCCCTCCCCCTCTCCCCCTCTACCTCCCACCACTGCTGTTCGCAGCTCTTGCCTATCTATTGGTTGTGACATCATTCCCACAAGTTGCATCATACTTTTTACTGATTCAGCGATTCCCACGCTTTGAACATTCTGTTATCAGGCACGTGGACAGCTAACGTCCAAGGTGAACACCTGTGGCAGATCAAATTTCACGTCAACTTGCATTTTGTCACGTACGAAGCAAGACAGGATGTAACTTGTTAACAGTTATCGCGCACGTGGACAAATAACACCCAAGCGAACACCTGTGGAAGATCAAATTTCACATGGACTTGCATTTTGTCACGTACGAAGCAAAACAGGATGTCACTTGTTTAGCGTACATGTCATCTCACACGTGTGTGCACGCATTTCGCTCTTCCCTGCCACCACGATGGTCAGATTATTTCATTTTCAAGCGTCATTGTCATTTTCCATTGCACCTGTTGTCAAGTAAGATCAACGTCTTCCAATAAGCTCAAATGACATTCACCTCCTGTAAGTTTGTTTTCTCTACTCGCTTCGACCAACATAGAACCAAGTTCTCATCACCGTTTACACGTTAAAGGTAAAATATCAGAAATACGCACGCTCGCTCTGTCATACACCGACCCGCCGAAATAGCGATTGTTCTATTAAGCATGGTCCTTGTGGTTAGCGACAGGTTCATTGACACACACACACCCAGCCATATCGTCTCTCTCAACCACCACGCTTCATGGACATTATAAACAGGTAAAGAAAAAAAACAGGATTTTTTCAACTTGTATGGCGTTAGGCCCTTTGTGATTTTTTTTTTTTGAAAAAAATCTACCACATTTGAAAGGGGGCGTTAGCCCGAGTCCTAGGACACCTCGTACATGTCTCTAGCGTTATTAGTTCGTGAGATATCGGCAAAAATCACAAAAAACACATGTTTACCCCAAAATCGAGTTTCCAACTTTTAAAAAATTATAACGAGTGGTTCATAGCAAAGAGGACGTCACCCCGAGTCCTTGGACCTGTCGTACACGCCTCTAGCATGATTGGTTCGCGAGATATAGCAAAAAGTTTAAAATCACGTTTTTACCCCAAAAATACCGTGTTTCCAGCATTTCACCTTTTCGACACCTACATTTCCGTAAAGAGCACGACGAGACGAAAAAAACGAATCCAAGCACGCCCTCCTAGCATGGCTCCTTCCATTCCAAGGTCGCAGGGGCTCACCACTTGCTTTTGTAAGCAGCTCTGTCATCATCCCACTACTACAGGTTTTCATCCTAGATACTTTAAATTTATTTTGGAGGTAGAGGGGGTAGGGACCATTGATTTACGTCAAACAATTTTTTTGTAGAGTTCCTAGTTTCCAAAATATAGGATTTTCAAAATTCGAGTGTTTTCAAAAAAACATAAAAAGTAAAAAAGTTTTATTATAGAAAATAAAGGTCATAAGGACCATTCGTTTGAGCCATGGCACAACGTTCTATCATTTTTGGTTTTCAAACTATTACCTATTTTCGAAAACAAAAATTCAAAGAATTTTCAAAAATATAACGAGTGGTCCACAGCAAAGAGGACATCAGCCCGAGTCCAATGACACGTCATTTGTCAAAATCGGATCATGCGTTCGAGAGATATTTAACATGGCTGAGGCTTAGTAGTGGGTCGAGGAGGGTTCTGGAGTGCGTTAGAATCGGCATTACCCCCCTACTCATGTCTGTATTTTTAACCAACCGTTACCAGGAACCATCGCCTGTTCTACATGAAAAGATAGCTAAGTACAACACTTCAATGTTTTTAAACATATTTTAATGGTTTTAAAAGAGCTAAATGCTTTTTAATTGAAATTTATAGACAGTGTGTGAAATTGCTAACAATTGTGCAGTAACCGTCTCCAGGGGATTTTTCTTGACATGCTCTAGCTATCTAAGCTGACTTTAAAACATGAAAATTTAGTACTTCTTGTACAAATTTAATGGGAATACCTTCCCACACCGTGAGATTCCTGTTAAACTAACCACTGTCTATAAAACTTAGCTTTCCACCGCGGGACCTCTCTTGCCCCATTTAACCGTCATCATAACTCCAGAACTTTCTATGTCAACCATTCTTGCTATTATTCAAGCAATCTAGTATTTTCCACGCCAAAATATGGGAATACATTTCCTCACCGAGGAATTCATGTTACATTAACTGCTGGTGAACAACTAATTTTCGTTCCACCGTGGGGACTTCACTTCATCACCAATAAACTTCCCAACGCAATAAACTGATTCAAGCTAAAATTACGCTAAGTGTTCTCCATAACTGCAATAACTTTCTCTTGTTCTACAAACCTACATACACTACGATAGTGAAGTTTTTCAACTTATCAAAAACTCTTAGTGCTTCGAATTTGCGTGTGCCAAATATCTTCCGCGCCGTGTTCGGTTGAGAGAAAATAAAGCTGGCCAGGACTTTTTCCTAAAGTTCCTATTTCCCTTTCCCAAATACCTTTACTAACCAAATTAAATTTAACTATTGGGTTCTTTCTTTTTCTAAGAGGCTTAGCCCACAGAGGCTCCCTCCCAATTTGTCGGATTTATAATATAATCACTGTATAAACTGTGGCTAGTCCACATTTTAATATGTATATTTTCCTTCTAAAATTAGGGAATCGTTCCTTTTCTAATTATAAAGCAGTTAACTAATTGTATTCCAGGCTTCGTCAATACGACCTGTGCATTTTTTTTTGTATTACCTCTAGTAATTTCTGTTTAAAAACAGCGGTAAATTCCGCTTGTGATTTGTTCTTCCTGTCCTGTTACAATCAAGAATCTAATACATTTGTTTATAGCATTTTCGATTGCCATAAGGGCATTCTAAAAGTACTTGAGTCATACCCATTAAACCTTCAAAGTTACAATTGCTTTACACGTATCGTTACAAACTTCAAATTTCTTAATCGTAAGCACACATTTAAAAAAAAAAATCTTTGTAAGATTTGTGTGCTTTATGAAGTTCGAAATTTGTACTATATTTAATATTGTTCATTGTAAACCTCTTATTATTAGGTCTGAGACCTTGGCGTTTTATAAACAATTGTTACTCTTAACACAAATTAAATCCCAACCTAAGTATTGTTAATTTTCAAACTTTTATATTTATTTGTTAAATATAAGGTGCGTTCAAAAAGTAACGAGCCGGAGGCTGGAATGCGCAAACCGGTGACGACATCGGCTAAGCGTGGCGTGTGTAACGAGGTGTGGTTCCGACCAGAGCGTGGAAGGTCACAGTCCATCGCTAGAGGGCACGCGTGCACGTAACGTGACAATACAAAGCTAGCAGCAGCATGCATCAATCGTCCAACGCTGCCAGTCGCATTTCAAACATTGCAATGAGGCGTCAACCGAAGAGCAAAGAGGTGTTGTTCGGTTTCTGACCGTGGAAGGAGTATGAGGAACGGACAAGTGTACGGCGAACACTGCATGTCCCTTGCAAGGGGCAAGGCGTGGCACAAGCGCTTCAGGGAAGGACGGGTGACATTAGCCGATGATGCCCGGTCTGCGGCATCCCCCTGCATGACCGATGACAACGTCCAGCTGTTTGATGCACTCATTACCCAGGACCGCCGAGTGACAGTGAACGTCATAGCTGACGTGATCGCTCCACGACAATGCACGACTTCATACGGCCAACACAGTCGCGGCACTCCTGCAGAAATTCAAATGGGAGGTTCTCGGCCACCCTCCATACAGTCCAGACCTCTCTCCCTGTGAGTACGCCATGTTTGGTCCCCTGAAAAGGGCTCTGTGGGGCCAACTATTCACCTCGGATGTCGACGTCCAGCTGTACGTGCGGAATTGGTTCACATCGCAGCCCATGGAATTTTATGAGACAGCCATTCACCACCTCGTGTCACAGTGGGACAAGTGCCTCAAGAGCCAGGGCCAATACTTCTAACATACAGGTACTGGTTTCTGTAATTATGCCTCCGGCTCGTTACTTTTTGAACGCACCTTATAAATTGTTTCTATTTTTCGCGTTATTTTTCTCGCTAGAATCACGATTAGGCAGGACCTTCTCTTCCCTGATTCTTCCTCTAAGCTTAAACCCTCTTTACCAAAACGTATAATTCCTCAAACAATAAAGTCTTTACTACTTGTTGCATTTAAACTAAAACTTCAAGTAACAACGATTTTAAAGTTTCTCTTGGTTTTCATAGCCAATTCTAACAAGTCATTGAGGCAAGTACAGCTAGCTCTGCAAGCTTCCTACTTGTAGGGATTTTCTCTCTGACTTATGGTTTGTTTTTAAGATTTAAGTTTTGTTTGAGTTAGGTTTGAGGTCTTCCTCTTTTCTAAACTTTTATTCGGCATCTTGCTGGGTAAAAGCTTAGTTTTCCTTAAGTGCAACAATTGGTATTAGTATAAGATTTTCGCAAAAACCAATAACAACATCGCTAAAATCATTAAAAAAAACTTGTCTCTTCACTTTCTGGGAGCATTCGATTGGTTTGCCAGAGATCCAACAGTGCCCAGAAATAAAATTATCACTCCCAATTCAAATCTTTCCAGCATTTTTAAATGCATAATAAAATCTAACCCTTCTGAAGGGAAAGTTATTACACCGTTTTCCTTTTGCATACTTTGTCTTGCCAGACTACCACCCGTCCCCATAGTACTGGAATATCGGCTCGAGAGGGAAAGTGCACTTCCCAAGCGCTTGCAGGCAACCTCTGTTCATGCTGCGCTCGCCGCTTGCCTTGTGCGGGTCCCCACTATAGTTAGGTTCCTCCTAGGTTTAGCACAGCGAAATTTTCTTCTATATATTAATTTACTTAAATGTTTGTGGTGGATTCTCATTCTATCTACCAATACTTATATCTATGCCGAAATCTATCTCCTTTTCTCTCTTATCATCTTCCCTTAATAATTAATTGGTATGCTGCCCGAAGGCAAGTCCGAGCCTCCAAAGAGGCAACCCCCAGCCGGAGTTTACTTGCGGTAGGGTGGCCAGGGCCTTTCCGCTCCCCCTTATGTTGGCCAATAGCGCGCAGTGCCTAGAACCGGCATACCACCCAAGTTCCGACTGCACCCAATGCTGCTTAACTGCGGAGTTCTCATGGGATCCGGTGTTTCAACACGGCTAGGCCTTAGGTAGTGTTAATCCTCAGCAAAAACCTACCAGGTATACTGTACACTGTGCAGTACTACGGCCTCTGTGACATATGACGTAATCACTTTTCATAATGAAAACATGATTTTTACACAAAGTCAAGATGTATTTTAAAATACGTTTTACATATACGGGTTTTATGTTGAAATTCTTAAAACTTGCTGCCCTTGACGTGTCACACCCTCGTGTCTAAGCCTAAATACTGATAAGTGTTTGGGTTGAACGGTGATCACACATCAAGGGCGTGACTATTCAAGGGCAGCAAGTTTTAAGAATGCCAACATTGAATAAAGCAAAATATATTTTCATAATTAACCACAGGTTACTCAAGTTACTTATTATGTGTTATTAGCAGATTGCAACTGATCGGTGATTGTTTTCACAAAAGAAGCAAATGTAAATTTGAACTATATTTTGTAATTTGCAGTCAGTGGACGTCTTATAATTCAATATTGCTTTGCAGTAACCAAAACTAGAGCCAGGCTCTCCTAAAAATCCCCAATCCTATCTATGACTGGTGACCATCGGGGGCGGATTTAAGCCAAGATTATGGGGAAGTGGACACACCGGGGATATGGGTGAATGGAATATAACTAAGCTCAGAGTGGAGTCCGGGGGTCCTCCTCCGGAAAATTTTGCAAAACTTAGGTCCAAATTATTGAGTTATAGGCCAGTTAGGTGATTATTTTTGTGATATTTTGGAGTAAAAATTTGGTGACCATTGACATTTAGTGGCTATAGAAAAGACGCTCCGTTATTGAAGTAAAAGCTCTCGCACCTTCAAGTAAGACTCCTCGGTGTAGCCCACCAATGACCATGATGGAAGTCTATAGCAAGTCAGCAGATCAGAAGTTCTAATCCCGGTGCTGATGACGGCTATCCTGAGTGTGTTGAATTTCTCACTCCCTCCAGACAAATGCCGGGATAGTACCTTATTTCAAGTCCGGGGACACCTACTCTACTCATAACCCTAATAATTACAGTAATAGTCACGACGAGAAACGTATTCCGACTTTTCCCAGTTGGCAACTAACAATACGGCATGCGATTGATCATGTCACAGAGGCCATAGCACAGCTCAGTGTATACTCTGCTCGTCCAGCAGTGGGTGGTTTTAAGAGGGTCAAGTTTCTACTCACCAAGACAAATAGTTACAACAACAATTAGTTACAACAATGTTACCAATACCCCTATCTTATTATTCAACAACCACTAGCCTCCCCTCCAGTCTACATATTTCGCACGTTTCTTGGTTTTCTATTTTGTTCGATGTTTGAGAATCCTATAATTTACTTCATTAATATTTGTGAAAACTGCTGCTTTACAGTCAACTTAATTCAATAATATGGAGACCCTCCAGAAACAAACCGGAAAATTAAGCGTCAGCAAATACCGAATTATATCTACAGTACTAGCTGATGCAAACGATTCCCAACTGAGCGCCAATGGTGTATTGCCTGCCAGTGATACTAGACCTACTACATACCAAGTACACGAGTTAGATGTCGCAAGCCCCTAAATGAATTAACAACTGTAACGACAAATAGGCTTCTTATTAACTGTTAAGTAATAAGACTAGGAATGACACCGCAGTCGGGAAGCCGAATCCTACATTCCTGCCGCGGCTTCGTCAGGATCCGGAGTCATTTCTAAGTCTTAGGTAAAGAGAGCAACTGATTTTATGTTTAACGGTACTGAGACGTTAAAGCGTATCATTAAAGGGCTTGATTCGCAAGGGAAAGTATCTCTTCACGTCCCGAAAAATAATTGCTTTGCAGATCGATGCTACTCTTTGGATTAAACGGCGTAAAAAAGGCCAATAATAATAATAGCCACTGCAGCAGCTCAATACAAAATTGTATTTATATTAATATTCGACAATACTTCATCTTAATTTTCTTTAAATTAAGCAGAGTTCAAATATTTTGTCTTATGAAAATCTGCGAGGTTGCCTACATGAAATATATTAATTTCTCCATCACCATGCACACCACTGACGTTACTTATTATTGTTTTAAGGGGTGTGTGCCCCTACCACTGACGATACTTATTGTTGTTTTAAGGGGTGGAACAGCTACGGTAGGTAATCTGTCCTTACCACTGACGTTCCATGAGAGTTAGAAAACATAGTTGAGTGGTTCAGTGCCCTAGCTTAATTGTCATTTTTCTCCTGGTTAATTAAACACTCAGTCCGGAAAAATACTGGAATATTACTGTTGAGAAAATTGTAAATGTTAAGGTTGGTAACGTTTCGTTCCTATGTACAAACTCTTTGGTTTTACTATTCTGTGAATTGGTGTTAACATATTTGTTTGTGAATAAAAGTTGGTTAGAAATCTTTGAATCTCAATAAAGTGTTCCAGATAATGTGTAGTTACAACTAAAAGAACATATGGCGACCGTGACAGGACTTTAACAAGCGTGTATAAACTTTGTTGAATTACAATTTGATAGTAGCGAGTATAACTGTGCCTGTATAATCCAGTATACCGTATCCTGTTGTTTACATCCGTAGCCCGTAATTATGGCGGGTACACAAATAACTAAGAGGAGAGCGGTTATCCGCACATTGTTCACGAAAGCTTGCAGTGCTTTAGACGAACTACTGACGCAGAGAGATGCAGATTTACAATTAATAAGTGCGCGTTTATTAGTGCTCGAAGAAAGAAGACACGAGTTATCGGAGCTGGACAGTCAGATTTGTGAAAACATCTGTGCTGAAACAAAGGAAGAGGAGATCGAAGAAGTACTGATGGCGGAAATGGAGAAAGCAGAGGAGTATACCTTACGTTACCACAGCATTAAAGGTAAGGCCTCTGATCTGATAACAAGGAATAGCGCTGCTCATACTTCATCTAGTTGTGTTGGCGATCGTTCGGGAAACGAAATATCTCTTCGCCTACCGAAATTAGAATTGAATAAGTATGACGGGGAAATAGCCGGTTGGATCTCATTCTGGTCACAGTTCTCACAAATTGACGAGTGTCAGTCGTTAAGTAAGGAGGAAAAATTTCAGTACTTGATTCAAGCCACGAAAGAGAACTCTCGAGCACGCGCGGTTGTTGTGAGTTTCCCTCCCTCAGGCGAAAATTACGGAAAGGCCATTCAAACACTTAAGGACAGTTTTGGACGTAATGATCTCCTTATCGAGTATTATGTACGGGAACTACTGAGTTTAGTTATGGAAAGGAAGACGGTCAAGATCAGCATTTTGTATGACAAACTAGAAACTCAATTACGGGCACTAGAGTCATTAAATGTGTTCTCGAATAATTATGCCGCATTATTGTTTCCGCTAATAGAATCGTGTCTGCCCGCAGACATACTGAAGGTGTGGCAACGTTCCAATGAACCCAATAGGACACTGAAGGAACAGATGGATAATTTAATGTTGTTTTTGAAGAGAGAAGTAGAAGGGGAGGAGAGAGTTGCAATGGCAAATAATCAGTCCCTTTCCTACAACCAGGCTAAGAGTCCAGGAAAATCGCATGATATGGACAAAGTTAATTTTGCTTCTGCGATCGATCTTGCCAGTCTGAGCATTGAATCTGACACTCAGAAGTGTGTATTTTGTAAAGGGGTGAATCATTGTTCCACAGAATGTCTCCATGCACAAAAAATGCCCTTGAAAACCGAAAAGATGTTCTGTATAAAGATAAGCGCTGTTTTTCTTGTACCAAAGCAGGCCATTCTGCACAGCAGTGTCGAGCACGATGTGTTATTTGTCGTGGACGACATGTACCATTATTATGTCCAGCTGTTCAGAAGTATCAAGCAGAAGAGAAAGGTTGTGTTGAGGGGAAGAATTCTGAGATCAAAAGAGAAGAGGTTTCCTTGTTTAATACTTCATCTATTGACAGCAATTTGTCAGTTAGCTCTCAAACGGAGGTCTATCTCCAGACTCTGTTAGTTTACGTTAAGAATGGTGACAAAATCAGGAAGGCCAGGTTACTGATAGACAGTGGATCCCAACGTTCGTATATTTCTAGTAGTTTGGCTGAAGAAATGAACTACTCTCCGATTGGGGAAGAGAGCATTATCCACTCTCTTTTTGGTGGTAAGCCAACAGGGGTAGTTAAGCACCGATGTTACAAGGTGCACTTACTCAGCTTGAATAACGACTTTGCATGCAATTTCGTAGCGTTAGACCAAAGGACAATTACAGCTACGATTCCATCAGTAGAAGTCAGGAAAGAAGTGAGGGAAGAATTACTAAGAGAACACATTCCGATGTGCAGAGATTCTGTAGCTCCTATTGACATCTTGATAGGTTCTGACATTGTGGGAAAGTTGTGGACAGGTAAAATTAAGACTCTACCTTCTGGACTGGTAGCCATTGAAACCTGTTTAGGATGGACGGTAACGGGGAAGAAGAAGGTAGTAGACACCGTGGGAAAAAAGGAGCTAGCGAAGCATGCAAGTATTGCGAATGCAGTCACTGCACTCAGTATTACTCAGCTACCCGTATCTGATCTGTGGAAAATGGAGACCATTGGGATAACCGATCCTGTAGAGAACACCACAAAGGAGGAGAAGAGGATGTCAGCACTGAGGTATTTCAAAAATACGGTTGCTTTTGTAGATGGCAGATACGAGGTACGTCTTCCATGGGGGAGAGATGCTCCAGACCTTCCAACCAATCGAGGGATTGCAGAAGGCAGATTGATTCGAATGACCCGAAAATTAAAGGCAAAGCGTGGTCTCTATGAAGAATATGACACTATTTTACGAGATTGGGTGAAAGAAGGCATTGTGGAAATGGCGAGGGATCTATCTACTGGACACTATCTTCCTCACCGTCCAGTACTGAAGGAAAATAGTACAACTACGAAAGTGCGTCCCGTGTTCGACGCATCGGCGAAGGAGAGAGGTTTGCCATCACTGAACGACTGCCTTGAAGAAGGACCTAACCTTATTGAAATCATACCCGAACTACTCTTGAGGTTTCGGCAACGAAAGATAGGCATCACAGCTGATATCAAGAAGGCATTTTTACAGATAAGTGTACACCCAGAGGAGAGAGACTACCTGAAGTTCCTGTGGTATGGTAATAATAGTGAGAAAGACCTACAAGTCCTTCGTCATGCCAGAGTGGTGTTCGGTGTTACCAGTAGCCCGTTTCTTCTTGGAGCAGTAATTGGCTACCACCTGGAAAAATATATGGAATCAACTGATCCAAAGGAGGCTAAAATTGCATCATCATTGAAGAACAATTTTTATGTTGACAATCTGGTGACAAGCCTCGATCGAGCAGAAGAAGTTGAGGAATTCGTTTACCTTTCAAGGACTATCATGGCGAGGGCCGGGTTCGACCTTCGGGGATGGGAGTCAACCGGAGACGGATCTTCTCAGGAGTCTTCACTGCTTGGCATTAGGTGGAATCGCCAAGACGATACTCTGAAGATCAATATGGATTGGTGGGAGAGATCGTGTGAAATAGGAGATTTGACGAAGAGGACTATTCTTTCAATAATCCACCGCATTTTCGATCCGATTGGACTAACCATTCCAGTAACGATTAGGCTGAAACTGTTAATTCAAGAGTTATGGACCAGAAAGTTGGGATGGGACGAGCCTATCGACAAAGATACTCGACGGCGGTTGGAGAAGTGGCTAAAGGACTTGCCTCACTTAAGAGAAATTGAGGCGATACGTCACCTTGGCAATGAGGAGGACATCTCACTACACGTATTTTGTGATGGAAGTCAAAACGCATATGCAGCTGTTGTCTTTATCAGGAGCAGTTATCAGGGAGAGGCACATCTTCGGTTAGCAGTAGCTAAAGCAAGAGTAACACCGCTTAAGCCCCTGACCATCCCTCAAGTGGAATTATTAGGAACTCTTATTGGAGCGCGTCTGCTGAAATCAGTTCAAGAAAGTCTAGGTTGGAAAGAAGTAGCTGTTTATTGTTGGACCGACTCAAGTACTGTACTAGCCTGGATTCTTGGCAACGGAGACAAGACAGTATTTGTTAGGAACCGAGTGAAGGAGATAAGGGAGCTCACTGATGCACGAAGCTGGAGACACATACCAGGGGATTTGAACCCCGCAGACCTACCCTCAAGAGGATGTACTGTCGCACAACTAATCGAATCCAAATGGTGGGAAGGGCCTAAGTGGCTTGTTGAAGGAGAAGAAAACTGGCCTGAATCTTCTATACGCTATGAAGTGGTAAACGAACATAACCTTATTGCCATCACTCATAATACGACATGGCTGTATCACCGGTTCAGTAAATATGAACAAATTGTGCGGATGGTGGGATGGATCTACAGATTTCTCAACAACTGTCGACGCAATGAAGTTAAAAGAAGTGGTCCGTTATCGACAAATGAGGTGGCTACAGCCGAAGACAAAATTGTTTTGTTCAGTCAAAAAGAGTCCTTCGAATTCCCAGACGATCAGAGACTTAAGAGCTTTGAAGTATTCCAAGATCAAAAGGGCATAATTAGACTCAAGACACGGATAGTCGAACGTGTGGATAAGGGTCCGTTCAAACTACCAGCCGTGCTACCTTCCGAACATCCGTTGGTCAAGAGGTATGCAGAAGAAGTGCATTGTAAAAACAATCACCCCGGTCCAGCAACTCTCCTAGGTTTGTTACGCGAGAGATTCTGGATCCTTAAAGGACGCCAGTTGGCGAAGGGAACAGTCAAGAGATGTGTTGTTTGCCGACGTTTTCAAGCAAAAAACTTAGACACTCAGTCTCCTCCTTTGCCAGATCTTCGAGTTAACGATGCGGCCATATTCGAAGTCATTGGAATAGATTTGGCAGGACCCTTGTATATTCGTGATTCATCGAAGACATGGGTTGCTCTATTCACTTGTGCTTGCTACCGAGCTGTACATCTGGAACTAGTTCCGTCTCTGTCAACTGAAGCATTCATAAGAGCACTGAGGCGTTTTATCGCACGGCGTGGTCGACCTAAAGTGATCATCTGTGATAATGGAACAAATTTTCGAGGAACGTGTAATGCTCTTGAAAGGCTAGACTGGGAGAAAATCGTTACCTACAGCACTGGAGAACGCATAATTTGGAGGTTCAATCCGCCTACGGCGTCGTGGTGGGGAGGCTTCTGGGAACGATTGGTGAGCCTGGTGAAGCAAATTTTACGGAAGACATTGGGGAAGGCTTCATTGTCTTGGGATGAGCTTCAGACCATACTTATTGACTGTGAAGCAGTGATTAATGCAAGACCATTGACTTATACGGCAGAAGATAATAGAGATCCTATTCCATTGACCCCATCCATGCTACTGCAAGAAGTACGAGAGACAGGAGTTCCTGACCTGGACTGCATTGAGTCAGCAAGCATCACTCGGAAAATTCGGTATCTGCAAAGACTGAGAGAAGAGCTAAGAAGACGCTTCCGATCAGAATATCTGGGGCAGTTAACCTGGACCAAGCGGCGCGAAACTAGAAAGCCTATAATTGGAGAGGTGGTTATAATAGGATCGGACAATCGGAAGAGAATAGATTGGCCTTTGGCAAGAATTGAGCAGCTCATTCCAGGGCGAGATGGAAGAGTCCGGGTGGTTCAACTAAAGACTAGCAGTGGTACTGTTGTACGTCCTATACAGAGAGTCTACCCCTTGGAGGTCCAGTCCTGCACCGAGAGTTACCAAGAAAAAACCCACTTCATGGACGATGATGACAAGGATGTGTCCAAATCCCCTGAAGAATTGAGGACAAGAGCAGGAAGAAAAGTGGCCCCTCCTAAAAGACTAGATCTTTGATTTCATGTTACAGAGGAGAAGGAATTCAGTTGACATACATTGTACACCTGTTTGACACTTTGATAATTTCCAATTTTGAGAAAATTGTAAATTAGGTGGGAGTATGTTGAGAAAATTGTAAATGTTAAGGTTGGTAACGTTTCGTTCCTATGTACAAAACTCTTTGGTTTTACTATTCTGTGAATTGGTGTTAACATATTTGTTTGTGAATAAAAGTTGGTTAGAAATCTTTGAATCTCAATAAAGTGTTCCAGATAATGTGTAGTTACAACTAAAAGAACAATTACCTTAGTTTCAGTCTTTGGATACATTTCCAAACTCCAGTTCCAATAGTAATATAGGTTTACAATGAATCCCTTAATCAGAAATGATTTGCGAACGAACGCAAGGACCTGGGATTGTTCATCGTATTGAATATAATAATAATTATTATACTGTACCTAAACATACAGATTATTCAAATGTTATCATTGTTTTTTTCAATTCAGAACAATCAACGAGAAGATGAACAATTTCGCATGCATTTCTTCTATCTACTTTTGACGACAGAATCATCCCACTCTTTCGCAAGATATTTAGCCAGAAATGATATTTTTCACATAGAGCGAAAGTGAATCACTAGGGGAAGATGACCTCGCAGTTCCGTCCTTTAAATCAACAATAACTATAAAGTGAATTTATGTGTGGTCACTACTTTAAAATGTACTTTACTTACCCGCCTGCACGGCATACGATACGTCTAGCTAGATAATATATTCATTTCAGAATCTAACACCTCTAAAATTAATATCTAGGCTCGATGTGACGCACCAAATACTGTACAGCCCAGAGGCAGTACCCCCTGAGACCCACCCCGCCATCTTTCACCAATACCACCCCAACACTATAATTCCAGAACATATCTCTACACAGCAAGCGGCGACCACCTACGCCTAGGAGGTTAGCCAACGGCTTGCAAAACTCACATAAACATTTACACTAAGAACTATCTGGGGCAGCTACACTGATGCAATGCTGACCAAGCAGCGCCGAAACATATAAGAATGGAACCCGGAGTGGAGGGATTATCTGTTCTGTTCTGTTCTTCGCCAGCGGCCCTGCACGACGACGTCCGTTCCAGTTCTTCACTAGGTGAGATCTAGCGGTGCTCAGACTCCTTTATCTTTGTAAAACACCTACCCTGAACTACTGTACACCTTACAAATTGTACCACATTTTATATTTTTTCAAACTCCCCAAGAGGGACATCACATCTCATTTACTGGCCAATAAACACATGGTCAGTAAGCATACACGTTTATCACTAATTACACTCCATCTTTACATCCTTATACCCAACCTGACCTTAGTCATAATTGCCCCTGACCGCGGCGACCAGGAATTGCATCGTCAGGTTCTATTGTATTCAAGCCAGCGACTCGACTGCAGAGCGCCGAGTCACTGACTCTGCACATTTGCTGAATTGCTCACTCAACTTAATTGGCAGGCTAGATTAGCAGCCTACACTTAGACATTCATCCCCTTGGCAGGTAATTGCATCCTGCAGGGACGCCTCCAATAGATTAAGCACTCACACCAACACACTACACTGGTAGTCTCTCCCAACCACGGGAAACTACCCTCATTCGGAAGCAGTCCTCAAAATTAGCACATCTACACTACTGTATTTTTCCCAGCCCCAACCAAGGGATAAAACATATTTGGTGGAGGCGCCGCTACCACGCAAAATAAGGGTAAGGGACTCAAACAACGAGCTCTCGTGGTAGAGCGACCCGTACCGCAAACAGCCAAGCAAAAGTTGAATTTTTTTTTTGGGGGGGGGGAGAAAGCATTATTTTTTCCCTTCACTCTAGGAACACAAGGGAATTTTTAACCCACCAACCCACCCCAGTATAGCGAGTCATTGCAGAACATAATTCTTTTTATTTTAACACACATATAAATATGAACACACCCGCACGACAGGCCATGCTGAGGAACATTGACTTGTACCAGGGGATCATAACATCACACAGCAGAATTAGGGTACAGCAGGATCGCCTGCGAAAAGTGCAAATGCTCGTGCAGAGGCAATATGGACCGATCATGAGGGCACTTACCAACCCGCAGAGCACCAGCGGAAAGTCCCGGAAAATCAAGGTTCGAATAGCCACAATTGGAATACAATTAAATCTTACACACTGGCGGCTACATAAAAGACACGATCAGCTGACACAACAATACTACAGATTGAGGGAGGACCACCATAGGGCCCAAATACAGAACACAAAGGTAGCCGACCAAGTCAAAGAGCTCACGAGCGATTACGCCAAACTTTGGGATGAATTTGTAGAGCTCCAAGCTTCTAACATTCATTTTGAGCTGGCAATAGGAAACCTCACAAAGCACGGAGACGACATCTTAACGCAGCAACTCACACGGATGTCCATCTCAGACACTAACAAAACAAAGGGAAAGGAGGCAGCCGTGGCCATACCACAGGAATCGGCCAGGGTAAGCTCCAAAACGCTGCAGAGGCAGGCACACACACACATAAACAATTTCCGGAACCAGCCCGGAAGACCATTAGGGCAGAGAATAGGCGAAACCGGGGACATATCCCTCCAATACCAATACAGGGAAGAACGGGACTACCCACCCCGTCGTTACGTAAAAGGGCATCCAAACAAACACCTAGGGGGGACAGAGAAAGACACATTAGGGAAAAGCGGGAGAGGGCCAACAGGCGGCCACACTACCGGGACTATAGAGGCCCAACTAGAATGACAGCAGGGGCACACGCCACGACGAGGGATGAAACCCGCGATCGTCGGCGAAACGACCTGATGGGGCGAACGGGTGAGCGAGGGCAACACCCGCATGACATCTGGACATCCATGGTACGATACGACGATAGGGCATACATGTCCACCTGGCATACAGACCTAACTACGTACGCAATGGCAAATTCGAGGCCAGGACCATGGGTGCAAGTGCAGACGTTGGCACATACAGAGGTCCACACCCGGTAAACATACATAACCACACACAGCTGCTAGAACATTAGCCCAAGACAAAACACACAGAATTTCCCACATAAAATGCCGAAACGTTCCCAAAAACCCTCACGGGGGCGCGTACACTACAATTAACACAAAAGACAGGTTCTACCCCTGTAGAGGGTAAGCACACAAATACACATGCACAAAACTGTACAATTTGCATGCGTATATATATATATATATATATTTAATCCATAAGTGTACGTTATTTCTTACACTGCCCATAGCAGGAATTTTTCTTGTCCCCCATAACAACGCTCAAACTAAGCGTAAATACCATAAGATAAACTCACAGTTCAAGGGAAAATACTATAATATATTTTGAGGCCACACAGTCAACATAGTTACCATAAAAAGAGTCAATAACACTAACAAAACTGTCACAGAGACACAGGCCCAAAAGGCAACAGCAATGATCATCCGGAACAAAGACGGTCTCAAACCCGCGACCTTCTGAATACCAGGAACGCAAGGTCGGGTAGCCATCCAATTGGAGGATACAGCAATAAGGGACAGTCACGCTAACAGGGATTAATATGCATAAAATAATAAAACCGCCTCCGACACCTAGTCACCAAACACGCGACTAGAAGCCCGGAGACACACGTGCATAAATACATTACCTACTCTCACAGACATCTAACTACCACCGACGAACATATTCGCCCCAGGTCTACAATAACACAAAATTTGGGGACACAATATATATGAACAGAGGTAGGGTTTTTTACATAACGAGGAACCAAAGACACACCGTATATGCAGACAATAGAAAAGCGTGTCAGCAAACCCACGCACGTTGTCTCAACACATGTAATAAGCAGACCGCAGGCTGGCAGCAGGTACTGCCCACGCCATTGAAACTTGACACTATCGCCAGTCAGCGATAAGACGTAATGGAACAGGCGGCATTCGCAAGTAGCAGACAGGCTGCGAGCGCTCTCACTCCGGCAGTAATATACACAATCATTCACACCATTTTCAAAGCCGGATAACTCCCGAAATTAAAGTACGAGGGACGTTCCGAATTACACAAAACACTCACACTAATGTACATTTTCGCACGCGTATTTCAAACATACAATACACGCCATGGTACATAAAACACAGAAATTGTGGTACCGAGGCCTTAGCCCAAGGCATATGCGGACGCACAGAACGGATACCATACCTTTTTGGGTTGCGTCAAGCCTGCATGCCTGTACCAAATATATTACATACATAATATACAGGCTACAGCCTCCAGCAGCCTAGGCTACAGACATGTATAAGGTACGCACCAGGGCCTAACACATCCAACACGCACAAACACGATACAAACGTGCCAAAAAGGAAGCTACCCAACGGCATTTTTGGCGCGACAACACGATAAGAGGCAATACTAGGGACGCATAAAATCCCAACAGACAACGCAGACATAAAACACGGAGCGCTACACGGGATCACGGGTCCGAATACCCAATAAAACTGGACGACGTGAAAACCAAAACTGTCGACCGACGAAAGATCGGTTAGATCCAACACACAGGTTTTTCAACATGGAAAGTCAGAAAACTCAGCCAGCGTGACTGGACACCAGATAGACACATTTACAGGGGAAAATTCACTCCCACCTAGACGGAAACTGGCCAAAATTAAGGCAATCCGCAAGTACGTTCAAATTAAACCAGGAATATGGACACGGGGACAGACAAGCACATAAACGACTGAGCCACACAATCATGAACACAGGAAGGTTCTTTTACATACAGGAACGTAGATTCGTTCTAAGGTACTCGCTACAATAGCCTACTTAGGGCATTAGCGACCCCGGGGACTGCCAATAGGGGACGTACCGGGAACGCCAGGCCTCAACGGAGACCACCAGACACTTTTTTGAACCATAGCGCCCGACACCTGAATACGGGGGACCCCACTCTCACAGATAAACGCTCACACAAAACAGCCAACACCACATCTTTACGGCCAAAAATCATGGCAATTTGGATTACCCCGAACATAGGCAATAGACTTGCTAGACACAAATCATAGATAATTACATAAAGCAGAGGTATTGCGGAAGCAAAGTCCAAACAAGCTGGTAAGCGGAAAAAAGGTGACAAGGTAGCACCTTGGCCTTACAAGAATGAAAACACATGTCGAAATACAGACAGTGGCGAAAGTCACGTTTCGTTAGCCTTCATACATAACATTAGAGACTTGCTGTATACAAGGACACAAAAACAAATACACAAAAACACTGCATTGCGAATAAGCGAATTCCAGCGCGTTGCAACACACTGTTGCCGGTAGACATTCTTGTCATAACAAGACGTCACAATGACATGCAGACATGATGACACGGACACAAAAACAATAACAATAACGACATACAGTGACACGGATGTTGATACAGAAAGGAGAGCGCCGTTGCAATTAGCCACGAGACACGAGATAAAGCCTTCTCCGATAACATCCCACGCGCCAGCAAACGTCAGCGATAGGCGACCTCACACACAGGCGCGCTAATTACGGCCACGGCCACTTCCTTCCTACACACGCTCAACATTCAGGGGCGGATACAGACAGATTCCAGGAGGGAATAACCCCCCCCCCCCTAATATTTTTTTTCTTGATTTTTTATCTCTAAAAAACGTTATAGGCGATCAGGCCATGACAATTTATACCTACAATCACAAGCTACCCTAACATTATGAACAAGAGACCAGGTTAGGCCGTGAGGTCACAGCGTCACTGCATTTAAACATCCTAAGAGCAGCCCGAGGGCGGTGCCCACAGACACAAACATTTTCCCACAACGTAGGTATCACAGACCCACAGGCGCTCCACAGACTGGTATTTTAGAATACAGTAGATGCTTTATGGCATCTCAACTTAGCCAGCGTACATCCCAAGGAGCGGGTAGAGAACACACAGTGACTAAGAGAGGATGACACACCACGACAGGAGTAGAGATGGATAGTGCCGTCAGGATGGCCATGGTACCAACTACGGGCTACCATCCCAGCACCCTTCCTCCCACATACCCTGTCACCTACAACACTATCCAACACAGACATACAGATACATAAAAACAGCTACACTACATTTCAAAATATACATCGGGGTTGATAGACTTCATGCGTCTAACAAATTAAGGTATGCTACACCTTGGCACCAAACGCCTACACCTGAGTATTAGAGGTGAGTCGGAAAACTAATATCAATCGCAATGCACATCTCTGTGTAGAGAGATGAGGCCATACTTATACTAACCAGTATTTTATTAAATAATCCCGCATGCAAGGGACATAAACTTATTGTATCCCAGCACAGACCTTATCCTCAAGTGAGAGCGGACACGCCTCACATCCATCCCAATGCATGAAATATCCTATCCACACACCAGGGACTATATTTTTATTACACCCGCATGACATTTTTTAAATTTTGCACACCTGGGTAAAACCCACCCCATCCACTCACTGTAAGTACCTCCTAGCAGCATCATCGGCTCCCGGCCACCATAAACATGGAGTCCAACGATGCACAAATCCTTCCACCACTCTTTAACCCCATTCAGCGAATAACACCCCCGGATCCTAATAACAAGGGACCAAACGCCCTACAAACCTACTAACAACTCTAGGAAAGTACCAAGGCATTACCGCTGGAAATCCGACACGGCATTGATAGGCCTAAAGTAGACACTGCATTTAGAAGATTCTACAAACCCAGAACACTAATTTTTACATAATTACATGGTACACACATACATAATTACATATCACACTTATTTTAAAAAGGGAATCTGACATCACACTAGATGATGATGAGCAGGTAAACGGAGGGAGCTGAAGCTCCACGGAAGGGCAGGGACGGGGCCAGACGGCAACAGATCCTGACCCAGACTAAAGACGGAATAACGTAAGGTCGAAGCAGCGATGACTTGGCGCGGAAAACGTCGAGATCTCGGGAGTGCCTAAACCTGGCCCCGTGTCGGAGAAGGTTATACCCATTATGCGCCACAGTCATCAAAGCCAGACCTGCAGGGGAGACTTTTGACGGCTAGTAGGAGAATTAGCCAGCTCCACACTAGACTCAGGAGACGAACCTAGAGACGACCACATTAGGACTAGACTCTTAGCTAGTTGTAACCTAAGTAGAGCTCCTATGGCGGGTAGTTGGCCTTCCATTCGAGGAAGTGAAGAAGTGTCTCAGGATTCAGTGGGACCAATCCTAGGCACGCCAAGTCCTTATCCCGGAAGATAAGGTGAAATCAATTTAATACATGATAACAAATGAATAATAAATAATGCATATGGAATGAATGCGATCATTCGGACCCGTGCCCACATAAATGGATGACACCGAGTCTCCAGAGCTTAAATGGTAACGCACCGGGCGGCCAGAGATATTAAATAGGTATGCAACGGGCTGCCAAAAGGGGTTTTGTGGGCAAACCCAATGATAAACATAAATGAATAATAAATGGCGAATAAAGCCAATATAAGCATATACCCCCTAAGATCAACGGAAAGGATATCCGCGCGAGGCATTTGCTCCTTAGCTACGCAGTCGCATAGGCCTATATTAGTTATTAAGAGGGGGATGTCGACAGTTAGTATTAAGGGAAGGGAATCTAGAAGGGCTTTCGGGCCTGGTGGTTTTAGAGACAACCGGTGTTTCTAAAATGCACACGGGTGGTGCCCTGAGGAGGTGAAACTGCCTCAGGCGATCGTTCCGATCAAAATTCTAGTATGTAAGCCAGTTGCATTTGGAACGCAACTTAGCCACGCCTGCCAAACCAAACGTGTCGTGGATTCCATAGAATCGCCCACAGCTATGAAGACCGGTTTGTGACAGAACCAGCTGGCCTCGTCTCCCAATAGAACAAGGTCGATGCTGTCCTCGGTGAATGACCTCGCCGTGAAACAGCTCGCTCCGCCACCTCTCCGTCCCTCGTGCACTGCAAGTAGTCCGGCTTCGACTCTCCATCTCTTCAGAATAGACATCTGGTTTCTTCAGAATAGACATCAGGTTTCTTCAGAATTGACATCGGGTTTCTTCAGAATTGACATCTCGGCTCTGGTGGAATATTGTCGTTTATGCAAGCGTTTTCGTAATTCAAGATGTGTTAGAACTCTTGTAGAAAAGTATAAGTTTTGTTCGGTGATGTTGCGCGTTACGTAGATATTCTGTTGCGCCTTTCATGTTAGTGAATTCTGGAATTCAACTGTACATCTTTGTAGTCTCCACTTCCCTATGCTTTAGCTTAGCACATGGTAATTCTCATTTCTCTGATAATATAATTAAGACTTCCCCGTTGCTGACTTCTAACTTGCATTTTCAATGTAATGTTCAAATATGCGTTCACACGTAGTGATACTGAATATCTTCTTGTCGAAATGTTTCAAGCTATGTGGAACAACTTTGCATAAGCACTGTAATATTTGGTTATACTGTTCCGTTTTGTTTTATAGATTTAGCTTGCTCCTAAGTTACAGTCTTACTGTACTTCACTCTACTTTGCTTTCAACTCTTATGAAACGTAGCACTATTATAAGAATACTCGTTTCTGCTCGAGGTCTTGACTCGATCAAATCTCAAATTGGAAAGAACTCTCTCGTCCGGTTCTCCACACTCCTCAAGTTCCAGTCTCTCTGCCTCCCCTCTCGTGGTGTGACGTAACTCCTACCACCTCTCCTCGTTGCAGTCCACAGTTCGACCTTCGTCTCTTCCCCTCTTTCATGACGTAACTCTCGCTTCAAGTGGCGTGATGTCTCTCGTAATATGGACCTCCCACATTCATATAATGGAATATATGTCCATCTTTAAATCATTCCTTCTTCCTTGCCTTTTATAAATGCATAAGAGGTATAGTATTTCACTCATTTCCATACAGTTTTTCCCATATTTCTCGAATTTTTAATAAATAAAAATTTGCATCCACTCTTTTATTTCTTCTGGGTCTTGGTTCATATCCAGATCGGTTCTTCGGTAATGACCTTATATAAATTCTGGCGCATTTCCCCGTTGCTAATTTAAAGTAAAGTATAGCCTGTACTTTCTTTAATACCAGTAAGTTTCTCTGTTCTTGAGAACGAAGGTTAATGCCGTGCACTTCTAGTATTCACGTTTATCAGAAAATTATTAACAAAGTAAAGAATTTCAGAAATTATTTCAGTATTTCATGATAAATAGATAAAAGGTAAAAAGGAACAGTGCTTAGCTTAAATGTTTGTCACTTATGTTCAATTGATTAAGACGAGTATTTAATACTTTCAACTCGATAGTTGCGGTGTATGTTTGGATGTTGATTGTTAAGAAAGTTGAGTAGATGAAAGACTATTGAAGGAAGACAATTTAATCTTTTCGACACTATAAAGTGTATAATCTGAAAGATCCATAAATGAATGTATATATGCACATAGTTCATGAATAATTTTTGATTAGATATGGAACTACGGTTCCGAGTTGAAGCGGATCTGTATAAAGTAGGGCAATACTTAGTATCACGCCGTTTCACGTTTCCTTACTATATCAGTGCCACGTGCAAATTTATTTTTGGAGTTACTTTTGTTAGAGTGTCAGGGAGACACAATATTCAGGGAGGAAGCCAGTTTTTTATACTTGTTTTTAGCATAATAAACGGCTGGCGCTTTTTAGCGACTCAGTCAACTTTTATCTAAGCTGATACCGTTTTCATTATCGTCAACGTCAAAAATAGTACTACGAGGTATAGATACAGGCGCTCACTATAGATTAGACCTTATCACCCCTCGAGATTGGAGTTTCTCGATTTGCTCTAAATGTAAATGATAGAAGAAATTTGTACCTTGGCTAGTAGTACTATTTTCTTTACGAATAATATTTATCCTGTATGTTCCTGAAATTCCCAATTTTACTTAGTAGGCATGGTAAGTTTGTGAGCTGGGTAATTTACATGTCTGCAATCCTTTATAGAGCTGTGGATATAAGTACTGATGGGTTTCTTCGGGCGCAATACAATTCCTCATCAATAAGTCATTTGCACTTCATACTGTCATGAACTTGAATAGATTTCTAGCAATTTAATTGATGTAGAAATCTATTCCTCTCGCCGCCATGTTGGTGATAATTGTAAACAAACCCGCGGGCAGCCAATGGCTGGTAATAATTGCCAGCCAATAACAAGCCAGGATGACGCGGATCATAATTCGCGTTTCACTCTCATTGCGTTTTAACTTGAGGTGAGGAATCAGCTGTTCGTTAACGCCACGGGGTGCCATTATTAACATTTTGGGAGATCTAAACACACCCTTTTAATATCCCAATATTTTAATAATGGCACCCCGTCGTGTTCGTTAAGCCGCCATTTTGTTCGCTGCCACGGCCTAGGGTGGGGGCTTAACGAAGGCGAGTGAATACAAAACGATCTAAAATTTTTCCGAGCATGGTCGCCAATCAAAACGTCCCTGATTGGCTGAGCACTTATTGGGTCCTTCCCGCCACACAGCCGCAATCAATTCCGCCATTAACCTCAATTTAACATAACCTAACTTGGTTAAATTACAAATATTAATGTTGGTGAAGGGGCCTATCACTCAGTAGCGGTTTAACACAACAGTACCAACTATTACGAATAGCTGTACTTTATTAAGATTTTTCTGCACCTTCGCGAAATAGTGGCGGTGGTTTGAGATTATTTTTGACTACCATTATGGGGTTTTAATAGTTTTTCATAGAGCATTTTTGTTGTCTTGTAGGCTTGATTGATTTGACATGTTAGGTCTGCATGTAGCCTACATTTTTTTTCTGGTTTTTGGAATAATGCTCATTACCATTAAGTGCAACCGTGTTGACCGACTGAAAGACATTGAATATTTCGTTTACTAATGCAGCACTGGAATATGGGTTCCAACACGATATGGACTTGGAACTTACGTTCGCTTAACAAAATAATGATACGTCCTTGTAATCTCTGCAAATAATAAAAATATTTCCCATCCAATATAGGCCTATTCATGTTGAACGGTAGAAAGTTAACAAACGTTATTAAGGCAACACTGAAAAATGTTCATTTTGATCTGGCCTACTTACTCGGAGTCGTCTGTATCAATGTCCCTAGAGGTTCAGTTTTTTAAATTCTCCCTTTCCTATGGTCAAATAACACATGGATGTTCCCTATTTTTCTTAAGGGGATTCAATGATCTTATGCTGAACTAATTAAGAATAGGGCGTGTACCCCAACCCCTTAAAATATGAAGTTATCAGGATAAAAATAATGTCCATAACCATCAGAAACTTGAGAACACAGATCAGGAGAATGTTGATCGACCATGGATGCAAGACCAGAAAGCCTTAAAGAGGAGTGTTTCATTCAGAGGCTTGGAACATCATGGTCAAGACCCCTGTACTTGGGTGTGTGCTCAATTTGTTTGAAAACCCGTTGACAGATCATAAGTTAATCTGTGGCTGGAATCCACTCCGTCCTATGCTAAACTGTGAGTACTGGGCACCATTAGTGTTCTGTGACTACTGTATCAATATCTGAAAATTGTGTCATAGGCCTATGCATAGACAAGTCGCTGAGAATGTTCTCTGAATGGTGAATACTAGTAGGCTAGCCTACTTAGCTGCTTCCTTCACAAGCATTTCCAGGCACCTGGTTAGTTGGTAAAATGAAATAGAAAAATCACTTGAATGATTCAAGTTGTCCTTGATTGCCCTCGTGGGACAGTGTACCCCATTCCAGATCTTAGTTCAGAATTAGTTTCCTTGACGGAGTTGAAGAAACAGTCACAATATCTATGGTATTACTAGACCTAGTACTGTACATGAAGATGGAAGCAATGTGAGACCAACCACTAGGTAGCTTATGTCCCATTAGTTGGGAGTGTTAGGGAATGGGAGATTGGTTCAACATGTCAGCCTATGTTGTTGTGTATTTCATTAATGTATGGGATCTAAAAGTGTATCATAGGAATATTAAAGCAAGCCATAATATATTACCAGTTGGTCAATTGGATACAACAATTCAATGAAACATTCTGTTAATAATTAGGAAGTGTCGTAGGCAACCAGAGAAGCAACACAAGAAAAAACACCTGAATCTTCCAGGCAGTTGTCATCAACTGTATTTCACATAGAGAAGAATGACTAAAATGGTTCCTCATGAAAAAAACAACTGGTCAATGGCTTGAAAGACAGTAGTAAGGACTTACATGCTATTCTTAACCGTAATCTAGATTTAATATTCTCCAATTTTTCCTTAACTGTAAACCCTAGCATAGATGTTCTAATTCCTGAGGATAAGTACCACCCTCCTCTAGATATTGATTTTAAGATGGCGGTTGATCATCAACCTCTTTCAAGTAATTATAGTTATCACAATTTTGATAAAGGTAATTATATCGGTCTCAATAATTACTTAGCTACAATAGACTGGAGCTCTGCATTGAAGGAACAAGATATAAATTCTGCTGTAAGCATTTTTTACTCTATTCTATATGAAGGCATTGATAGATGTATTCCTCTTGCTTATTATAAGGACCCATGTTTCCCACAGTGGTTTAACAGTGAACTAAGAGCCAGTGTCTTACAGAAGAAAGCGACCCATGCCTTATACAAAAAGTCGGGCAGCACTCATGATTATTATGCTTTCTCGGAGCTTAGAGCCAAATGTAAACACTTGTCTAAACTATGTTATACTGAATATTTAAACAAAATTAGATCTAATCTATACAGCGACCCAAAAAGCTTTTGGGCTTTTATCAAGACAAAAAAGAATGATAAAGGTATTCCTGGTACAGTTTATCTTGACAATGTGAATGAAAGTGATGGACCAGGTATTGTCAATCTTTTTGCTAAACATTTCTCCTCAGTCTATAAGGCACCAATCGTTAACACTCAAAAATTTGAAACTCCTTACTCTATTAACGTCTCCACCTGCCAGGTTGAAAAGAGTGATATTTATAACAAATTAGAGAAACTCTCAAATAACAAATCATTTGGCCCTGATGGTCTCCCACCAATTCTATTAAAATCTTGTCGATTCATTATAACAGAACCATTATTCATCTTATTTAACCTCTCTCTTGGAACTGGTAAATTTCCTGATAGATGGAAGAGTAGCTATGTAACTCCTGTCTTCAAATGTGGTGACAAATCCAATGTTAAAAATTATAGAGCTGTTTGTAAATTGTCCTTTATACCCAAATTATTTGAATCTATAATTACTGACAAAATTACACCCCAATTTTCCTCCTACATAATTGAACAACAGCATGGCTTTATGCCAGGTCGTTCAACATGTACAAATCTCCTAGTTTATTTGGAGTACTTACTGAAAGCAGTAGAAGAGCACAATCAAGTGGACTGCATCTACACTGATCTAGCCAAAGCCTTCGACTCTCTCGACCATAAAATTCTTCTTTCAAAATTACAATCTTATGGTATACAAAACTCTCTATTATCATGGCTGTCCTCATATTTAGAAGGCAGAACTCAGATTGTCAAAATACTTAATTTCTTATCTCAACCAATAGTTGTCTCTTCTGGTGTTCCGCAAGGTGCCCATCTTTCTCCATTGTTATTTCTAATCTTTATTAATGATATAAATACAGTTTTCAAACATGCCAAAATCCTCCTGTTAGCCGATGATACAAAGTTCTTTATGAAAGTTCAATCTCTACAGGACTGTATACTTCTTCAGGAAGAACTTTGGCGTCTAGAGGAGTATTGTTCTTTAAATGGGTTACTGCTCAATGAAACAAAATGTAAACTAGTTAGATTCTCAAAGAAGAAACAGAATATTGAATTCTCTTATCACTTTCTATCGTCTACTCCACTTCATGCTGTTAGAAGTATATGTGACCTGGGAGTAAAATTCTCAGACACGCTTAATTTTAATGAGCATATGGTAAATATTAAAAAAAAGGCTTTGCAGAGATTAGGTTGCATAACTCGTTATTCCAAGGAATTTTGTGACTCAAATATATATTTCCTACTGTACTTGACCCTTGTCAGACCTTTAATTGAATATTGTACACCGATTTGGAGCCCTTTCAATAAAACACAAATTGAGAGTTTAGAGAAAGTACAACACAAATTCCTACGAATTTATGCATATCGTTTCCTACACCCAATAACGAATCATAACTACACTGAAGTAATGATGCATTTGAAGCTACCAACTCTTAAATCCCGTCGTGAAAATTTTTATATTCTTAATATGTACAAAAAAATTTAAACTCTCACATAAACTGCCCAGAATTACTAAATGAAATCAATATATATGTGCCACCCCGTTCGATGCGCAGGCATCATGTCTTTGAAACAAACTGGCACCATACTAATTATGGTCTAAATAGTCCCATTGACAGAATGATGCGAACCTCTAATGGGGTCAACATAGACTTGTTCAATACCGATGAAAGACCCCTGAGAAAATATCTGTTTTCCTATTCATTAGACAATCTGTATGAATATAGTTGATTGTAATAGTAGGGTACCGTACTTTGTATTACTCTTAATGTCTTTTATGTTGTATAAAAGAAAATGGTGAAAGCCGTCAATAAATATGTATGTATGTATGTATGTATGTATGTATGTCAGTAAAAGTGGAGTTAAGAAAGATGTCTGGAATATTTAAATCAGTAGTTGATAGCCAGGATTTTTAAAATTACCGTGGGTAATTGCACCATAATATGTATGATTAGTAGCCTATGTGCAAGATTTTAAATGGTAGGTTTTCCTGTGAACCAAAAAACAGCTCTTAACATGGATTATGTTCAGGTCAGGCCTACAAGTTATTGGGAGGGAGGTTTATTCTACATGGCTGTTGCACATAAAATGAGCTTCTGATTAGAGCTCTGTGGGAATGTATAAATGGATTGATGATACAGGGTTTATCAAGCCACTTTCTATGCATCTTTTAAAAACATTTTAGCAATTCATAAATTACTGTCATCATTACTAATGCTGTAATCTGTCATGTTTATTTATGCAGCATGAGGAATTAGGAAACATTGGTAGGATTGGTATATTGAGTGGAGATATAGTAGGATAAAATGCAACTGTGTCATGGAAACCTAAGATGTATTTTTATTTTTCAACTTTATTTTCTGTAGACTCCAACACAGCCCACCACCAGGGCAAAAAAAAAAGTATTGGTGATGTTTAATGAGAGCAAATCTTGAAACACTGTGATTTGTGGTTGGTATCAAAAGCTGTATAGGAAAAATGAAAATGTGAAGTCACGCCCAAGTTTATGAAGCCTTGCCAGACTCAGCTGAAATTATCTTCGATGCGAATCAAGTCTCAATAGTTAAAACTTTAGGACGACCTTTGACATGAGCACTATAATAGGCCTACATTTTGGATCGACATAGCTTGCAGTAGGTTTTATGCTACTGTATGCACCTGGGCATGTTTAAAAAAAAACTCAGCCTGCAGGTTAATAAGGTAGTATATTACTATAAATCTATCTCAAGCAAATCCAAGAAGTTACCAGACTGAGAAACTACACATCAATATTAAAAAAAAAAAAAAAAGTGGCAGTGCAAACTGCACTTTTAATCCTTGCTTCATTAGTTAAACCATAATATTTGTACATAAATACAGTAAGGACTTCACATTACAAACGGCCACTTAAATTATATGCCTTATTAGGCATAACCTACAAATTACATGTCATGAAATTGGTAAATATAAGCAGACAGCAACATCAATATGCAATTGTCTATAATGTAGTTTTATAGGGCACAAAAGGTTATTGTACTGAATGTATTTCGAACTGATGAATAAAACTGGTGGAAACGACAGCCAATTGATTTACATCCATTACATCCAAAGTAGTAGAAACTTTCAGTTGATTGGCAAGAGTGTTGATTTGTAATTTTATTTTCACAAATTTTGATGAACAGTGTCACGCTTCAATTTAAATATAAACGTACATACAATTCCTCATCAATAAGTGATTTGCACTTCATACTGTCATGAACTGGAATAGATTTCTAGCAACTATCACGAGCCTCGGCTCAGGTGCCCCTTATGAGATAATAAATAAAATAAAATAAAAAATCTGTACCTCTCGCCGCCATGTTGCTGATAATTGTAAACAAACCCGCGGGCAGCCAATGACTGGTAATAATTGCCAGCCAATAACAAGCCAGGATGACGCGGATCATAATTCGCGTTTCACTCTCATTGCGTTTTAACTTGAGGAGAGGAATCAGCTGTTCGTTAACGCCACGGGGTGCCATTATTAACATTTTGGGAGATCGAAACACACCCTTTTAATCTCCCAAAATTTTAATAATGGCACCCCGTCGTGTTCGTTAAGCCGCCATTTTGTTCGCTGCCACGGCCTAGGGTGGGGGCTTAACGAAGGCGAGTGAATCAAAACGATCTAAAATTTTCCGAGCATGGTCGCCAATCAAAACGTCCCTGATTGGCTGAGCACTTATTGGGTACTTCCCGCCACACAGCCGCAATCAATTCCGCCATTAACCTCAATTTAACATAACCTAAGTTGGTTAAATTACAAATATTAATGTTGGTGAGGGGGCTATCACTCAATAGCGGTTTAACACAACAGTACCAACTGTTACGAATAGCTGTACTTTATTAAGATTTTTCTGCACCTTCCTGAAATAGTGGCGGTGGTTTGAGATTATTTTTGACTACCATTATGGGGTTTTAATAGTTTTTCATAGAGCATTTTTGTTGTCTTGTAGGCATGATTGATTTGACAAGTTAGGTCTGCATGTAGCCTACAATTTTTTTTCTGTTTTTTGGAATAATGCTCATTACCATTAAGTGCAACCGTGTTGACCGACTGAAAGACATTGAATATTTCGTTTACTAATGCAGCACTGGAATATGGGTTCCAACACGATATGGACTTGGAACTTACGTTCGCTTAACAAAATAATGATACGTCCTTGTAATCTCTGCAAATAATAAAAATATTTCCCATCCAATATAGGCCTATTCATGTTGAACGGTAGAAAGTTAACAAACGTTATTAAGGCAACACTGAAAAATGTTCATTTTGATCTGGCCTACTTACTCGGAGTCGTCTGTATCAATGTCCCTAGAGGTTCAGTTTTTTAAATTCTCCCTTTCCTATGGTCAAATAACACATGGATGTTCCCTATTTTTCTTAAGGGGATTCAATGATCTTATGCTGAACTAATTAAGAATAGGGCGTGTACCCCAACCCCTTAAAATATGAAGTTATCAGGATAAAAATAATGTCCATAACCATCAGAAACTTGAGAACACAGATCAGGAGAATGTTGATCGACCATGGATGCAAGACCAGAAAGTCTTAAAGAGGAGTGTTTCATTCAGAGGCTTGGAACATCATGGCCAAGACCCCTGTACTTGGGTGTGTGCTCAATTTGTTTGAAAACCCGTTGACAGATCATAAGTTAATCTGTGGCTGGAATCCACTCCGTCCTATGCTAAGCTGTGAGTACTGGGCACCATTAGTGTTCTGTGACTACTGTATCAATATCTGAAAATTGTGTCATAGGCCTATGCATAGACAAGTCGCTGAGAATGTTCTCTGAATGGTGAATACTAGTAGGCTAGCCTACTTAGCTGCTTCCTTCACAAGCATTTCCAGGCACCTGGTTAGTTGGTAAAATGAAATAGAAAAATCACTTGAATGATTCAAGTTGTCCTTGATTGCCCTCGTGGGACAGTGTATCCCATTCCAGATCTTAGTTCAGAATTAGTTTCCTTGACGGAGTTGAAGAAACAGTCACAATACCTATGGTATTACTAGACCTAGTACGGTACATGAAGATGGAAGCAATGTGAGACCAACCACTAGGTAGCTTATGTCCCATTAGTTGGGAGTGTTAGGGAATGGGAGATTGGTTCAACATGTCAGCCTATGTTGTTGTATATATCATTAATGAATGGGGAATATTAAAGCAAGCCATAATATATTACCAGTTGGTAAATTGGATACAACAATTCAATGAAACATTCTGTTAATAATTAGGAAGTGTCGTAGGCAACCAGAGAAGCGACACAAGAAAAAACACCTGAGTCTTGCAGGCAGTTGTCATCAACTGTATTTCACATAGAGAAGAATGACTAAAATAGTTCCTCATGAAAAAAATTACTGGTCAATGGCTTGAAAGACAGTAGTAAGGACTTACATGCTGTCAGTAAAAGTGGAGTTAAGAAAGATGTCTGGAATATTTAAATCAGTAGTTGATAGCCAGGATTTTTAAAATTACCGTGGGTAATTGCACCATAATATGTATGATTAGTAGCCTATGTGCAAGATTTTAAATGGTAGGTTTTCCTGTGAACCAAAAAACAGCTCTTAACATGGATTATGTTCAGGTCAGGCCTACAAGTTATTGGGAGGGAGGTTTATTCTACATGGATGTTGCACATAAAATGAGCTTCTGATTAGAGCTCTGTGGGAATGTTTAAATGGATTTATGATACAGGGTTTATCAAGCCACTTTCTATGCATCTTTTAAAAACATTTTAGCAATTCATAAATTACTGTCATCATTGCTAATGCTGTAATCTGTCATGTTTATTTATGCAGCATGAGGAATTAGGAAACATTGGTAGGATTGGTATATTGAGTGGAGATATAGTAGGATAAAATGCAACTGTGTCATGGAAACCTAAGATGTATTTTTATTTTTCAACTTTATTTTCTGTAGACTCCAACACAGCCCACCACCAGGGCAAAAAAAAAAAGTATTGGTGATGTTTAATGAGAGCAAATCTTGAAACACTGTGATTTGTAGTTGGTATCAAAAGCTGTATAGGAAAAATGAAAATGTGAAGTCACGCCCAAGTTTATGAAGCCTTGCCAGACTCAGCTGAAATTATCTTCGATGCAAATCAAGTCTCAATAGTTAAAACTTTAGGACGACCTTTGACATGAGCACTATAATAGGCCTACATTTTGGATCGACATAGCTTGCAGTAGGTTTTATGCTACTGTATGCACCTGGGCATGTTTAAAAAAAAAACTCAGCCTGCAGGTTAATAAGGTAGTATATTACTATAAATCTATCTCAAGCAAATCCAAGAAGTTACCAGACTGAGAAACTACACATCAATATTAAAAAAAAAAAAAAAAAGTGGCAGTGCAAACTGCACTTTTAATCCTTGCTTCATTAGTTAAACCATAATATTTGTGCATAAATACAGTAAGGACTTCACATTACAAACGGCCACTTAAATTATATGCCTTATTAGGCATAACCTACAAATTACATGTCATGAAATTGGTAAATATAAGCAGACAGCAACATCAATATGCAATTGTCTATAATGTAGTTTTATAGGGCACAAAAGGTTATTGTACTGAATGTATTTCGAACTGATGAATAAAACTGGTGGAAACGACAGCCAATTGATTTACATCCATTACATCCAAAGTAGTAGAAACTTTCAGTTGATTGGCAAGAGTGTTGATTTGTACTTTTATTTTCACAAATTTTGATGAACAGTGTCACGCTTCAATTTAAATATAAACGTACATACAATTCCTCATCAATAAGTGATTTGCACTTCATACTGTCATGAACTGGAATAGATTTCTAGAAATTTAATTGATGTAGAAATCTATACCTCTCGCCGCCATGTTGGTGATAATTGTAAATAAACCCGCGGGCAGCCATGGCTGGTAATAATTGCCAGCCAATAACAAGGCAGGATGACGCGGATCATAATTCGCGTTTCACTCTCATTGCGTTTTAACTTGAGGTGAGGAATCAGCTGTTCGTTGATGCCACGGGGTGCCATTATTAAAATTTTGGGAGATAGAAACACACCCGAGGAGGTAAACTTCGACTATTACCCATTTAACATTTGATTGCCGCTGAGCATGGCTGCACCAGTGTTTGTTGATTATTGTAGCAGGAGCCCCGCGCGGTACAGTGGAGGACACAGTGATGACAGAATGAGGTTTGCAAATAAGACAAGCAGCATTGCGTCAGAGAGCGTCTCAGGAGCGCATGTCACCATGGCAGTTGTTAAACAATGGCTAGGGTACTGGATCTGAGTCATATCCTCTTCGCGCAACTGTACCTGTCAACGAAGCCGGCTGACGTGTGGCACACGTAAATAAAGAATAGTTCCCATCTCGACCGCCGGCAATCAATTCGTGAGAGGGTAATACCGGAAAAGGCGTGTGACCAGTAAGGAACGGGTTATGCCAAACAAGGTATGATGTAACAAGGAGGCATAAATAGGAGGAAAAACATATGAAAATAGACTGGGACACAAGTGGTATTTGACTCTTTACACCGAAGTGACCCACCTTGGTGACTTACTGCCACTGATCTCTATACATGGATCGCCGATGACAGCTCTCCGCTGCACGAGAAAGTACGCCAATTTGAGCGCGCGGTCCGCCATGTTGGCGTACCCATTCCTGAGCTCTCCTTATGGGGAAGCAATGATAATCTAGTCAATTTTAAATCGTAATTAATGGTGCTTTGGAGAAATAAACATATAGAGATATGTTCACCCATAGCATAAGGGCATTGGAATCACTGACACGTCATTCCGAGGTCAGTAAATCTCCGGAATATCAATAAAAATGAATGTATAATAACGGCTGACAAATATCAACTTAGGTGCTGAGTACACGCAATTAGCGATCAGTAACAGAGTAACGAGTGAAAAACAATTTCTGGAAACATTCTTCTAAATTGTATATACGGTATACATGTATATATGCCACGAAATGATGCATTCTTCAAATGATGTACCTATAAACAGGCCTAGATTCGACATACCGTAATCGGTGCTTGGTAATGAATTCCTATTTCCATGAAATAACCAACATTTCCCCCAAGTAATCCCAGCACTCTACATCAAATAATACAGCTTTTAATCACGCTAGCAGCACAATAAACTTAATAATAACGGGAAGAAGATCAAAGCCAAAAATGCACTTTAAGCCAAATCAATGTCAATCCTCAGCTCCACATAAAACTTAACACAAAAACCTACTCAAAATATACTCTCCCCACCGTTTTACAACTATTAAGCGAACTATTTGCACCCAGAACCGAAAAACCCTGAAATGGGATCAAATTTAAACACGCAATAGCATAGCCCGATCACGTCTGCTTCAGCACCACCGCATATGTAAGTTATACTTAACTTCAAAATTACGGCTAAGTGACCTATCTGCCTGAGAAGTAAAGGTATTACCGGATTGCCTGGGATAATGGGTCACCAAAATGGTACTTAAAACTAAGATTTTACGCTTTAAATAACCAAATTCAGCCCATTTTACAACTACAAGAGTAGTGTGTTTGAGCCGGTTCCGCACCCTCCACCTCCACACCCTCCACACAAGATGGCGGCAGCCCGATAACTCCCGAACCCATGGTCGGATTTTGACGAATGAGGTGTCATTGAACTCGGGCTAACACCCCCTTTCCAATGGACAACATATTTCAACCCCAAAATAAAACCTACCCCTACTAGGGGGTGAAATTGTAATTTTTTTAGAGAATCTCTCTTTCCAATTGCAACATGTGAGAGTTTGAATGCCGATATGGATTTAAACGTTGTTCTACATAAAGTTCATGTGTTCGGTGAATAGCCACTATGAATTAAAATGCTTGTTTTTGTTTTTTTCGCATGCCCACTCATGGCTTTTGTAAGAGGGTGGGAGAGCGGATCCCTATAGATGGGGTATTGTTGACGAGTCATTGTTGGCGGGGGTCATTGTTGTCGGGTCATTGTGGACGAGTCCTTGTGGACAAGTCCTTGTTGACAGGTCCTTGTGGACAGGTCATTGTTGACAGGTCATTGTTGACGAGTCCTTGTGGACAAGTCCTTGTGGACGAGTCCTTGTCCCTTTGGACTGATCCCTTTTGGACGGGTCCCTTTGGCCTGGTTCCTACGGACTAGCCCATGAATTTATTTAAATTATGTCAAAGGGCCTAACTACATTTATGTGTGTGTTGAATTGACGTTGTTCACTAATCCCCCACTACTATAATGGGATAACGATATGAAAGGAAAGTGACGTAATACATGTGAACACGTGTGAAATGACCTTATTACCGTCCTCCTTGTGAAACAAGTCACATCCTGTTTTGCTTCATACGTGAGAAAATGTGAGTTCATGTGTGTAATATGATCTAACACACAGGTGTTCACCTGTACACGCGCACGATAAGAGCTAACAAGTCACAACCTGTTTTGACAGTGGTGGGAGGTAAAAGGGGGGGGGGGGTTAGTGTAAGAGAGAACACAGGTGAAGAGAGAAAGAAATATGTATTGCTCATAACACATGTATAGCTGAGGACTGTACATAGGAATGTAGGTTCAGTACAACATGAGTAAATAAATAAATACAAGACACACAGGTTCACACAACATGTAATTTATTAATCCAAGAATTAAAGGCAGAGCTAAATTCCAACCATTTTACATATAGTTTATTTCCTTTGTGTTTCAACACTTTTTCCACAAGGTAATGTTTAGGAAACGCTGTCTTTTGAAGTTCTTGAAGATAAAACCTGCCTTTTATGGGTTGATGGTTGAGGCCCTCGAGTAAATAGGTGACTGGACTGTTCAGGTTGACTTGACGAATTCGAAATAGTTCAGTCCCCCAATTTGGTGTGTAGCCCTTGTCGAAGACGGACTTGAATTTGCTCACACGAACATGGTCCCCAATGTTAAGGCGATGACGTTTAGGGTCTGCTGTTTTTATGGGGTTAAACAGTTTATCCAGTTGTGGAATATTTTTAGTTACAAGTCGTGGCTTGGTCCCAATGGTTCTGTGTTTGGTGTCGATGTAACGTGACACTAACTCAGGTAACAAGTCCAACAAGCGATAAGTGCCCTGAGCGGTAAACGCTTTCCACATATAGGTTTTCAATGTTCGGTTGAACCGCTCGACCACGCTGGCTTTGAGATTGCTGTACGTGGTGTAATGGTGAATATCCTTAGATTTGAGAAAACTGGAGAAATCCTTGTTGAAAAATTCTTTTCCCTGGTCGGTTTGTAGCAGCTGAGGTTGACGTTTAGATTGTTGAATAATATGTTGAAAGGCTTTGGTGACTAGTGGACTAGACTTGCGACGCACAGGTTCAACAAACGCCATTTTGGAATAAACATCAATGACCGTCAACATATAGCGTACACCATCGTTAACGTTAGCATAGGGAATCATTTCAACTAAGTCTGCTTGCCAAAGTTCATCCACACCCTGTGAAATCACCTTGAGTCGCTGATAGTGACGTCTAGCTGGACGATGAAAATCGTGAGCAATACCCATTTTAATGGGTGAGGGCTTAAACAATAATTTTGGCATTTCGAAGTTCTTCCTCAATTTCTTGAATTTCCCAATCGTGACCAGTATGGCCGGCTTGACGTGAAGCATGCAACAGCTGTAGTCGCTGGACGAGTTTATTTGGATTGTGCCAGTAGGTAACATCCACAAGGGGTTTTAATGGTTTAAATGTCACTCCTGAAGCGGACACTTTACGACGACCACTTTGACTAGTGGGGAACATTTTTGCAATGATGGTTTTATATTTTTGGGATATATTAGCATTCACTTGTTGAGTGGGATCATACTGTCTTTTGTGAGCATGGGTATCCAATAAAATGGATTTATATTTACTAAGGTCCTCTGACGTATAATCTTGAGATGAGGGAGTCCGAGAGAATAGTAGCTTTAACAGTCCTGGTGTTAATTTATAGTTGATCTTTTTAATGACAGCTTTAGTACGACTAAATTTAATCGATGAATCACCAATTTTAAAACTATCATTCTCATAGCGAACGCCATATGTGGTATCTGTGTTTCCAACAAATAGATTGGTGAAATAGGGTTCCAGTGTTGATCCATAATATTTTATTAAAATGTTTTTCAGTTGAGCTTTATGTTGAGGAGTGGCCAAGAGATGTGAAAATGGAGACGATCTGGAAGGGCAAGGGGTTTCGACCATGGCCAAGGATTTCCTTTTTCTTAAAAACTCTGCAAGGGGTGATGCCTTTTTTTGAGGCGTAAACACTTGTTCCTCATTATCCTCAACTTCGCTAACACTAGTTAAATCTTCCTGTTCCTCTTCATCTTCCTCTTTCTCTTCCTCAGAGTCCTCGTGGTGCGTCTGACTGGCTTGTGAAACGGTAGGTAGCGTTTCAGATGGCTTGAAAGAGGGTTTCAACATAGCTTTTAGCGGAGGTGCTAAATGTTGTTGAATAAACAAAGCATGATCCGCACTCGATCGTTTCAATTGACGAAACTTTTGGCGAATAGTATTTTTTGCTCTAATAATATGCTTTTTCATTTGACTCTCTGCTAACGCCATGATGTCGCGACAAATGACTTGAGAGGGAATGATGCAGTGCCTTAAATAGCAATAAAATGATCAAACCCTAAGCGATACCGCCCTTGGTTGAGTTCACTTTGTTTGTCAATCACTAAACAGGCATGACGTTGTGTGTTCCAGCACTTGCCACACAATTCTGTAAACATTTGAAAGGTCATATCTGGGTTCACATCTTCATTATAAATGTAACGACTGTTCCTCTCGTCCTGGCGAAATAAAACAATAACATTGGCATTGTCACGAATCAACTGTTTGGACATTTTAGAATACGTTTGTCCAAGATAGAAGCAATCGATATGTTTGTGTCGACCCATGCTGAAATAGCTTTGAATGGTACCTTGTCGTTCAGTGGATACATCATCGAAAATCATGAGTGAATCAGGCTTTACCTCATCCGGTGAAATAACATTTTCTTGCGTGGAAAATGTAAAATACCCCATATTCTCATTTTTTAACCCAGACATGACTTGATCCAGAAACATGTAGAGGGGTTGGTAGAGAGATTTTGCGAAAATATAAATATTTTGAAAACACAGACCATTGGGCGCTGTAATAAGTGTCAGCAAAAGATTGGTCTTTCCACAGCCGGAAGGTCCCACAATGATGCAGCGAATGGAAGATGGAAACAGTGAACCATGACGTTGTTCACGTGATGTGGGGCAGAGATGGGAAACCATAACCCTCACGGGGAATGACTCTTGCTGCTTAATTAGCTTCATTTCAACTAAGGCTTAGAGAGGCTAGCAGGCTGTCTATATACATCGCACCGACCCTTGTCATAGAAACAGTAGACTCGTACTACAGGTTGACGATGGATGTCTTTGGACGTGCGTTGATGGTCAAAGCTAGGTCTGTTCCCATACATGATCCTAAACAAGAAACAGATCCTGCTAATAAACACTATGTGGATAGGTCAGTAGTGCCACGCACAAAACAAGGAGATTATGACTTTAAAGGAAAGCGGTTAACTCATGTGAAACATCCTCAAGTGTCTACAGACGTTACTACAAAAAAGTATGTGGATAACAAGGTGTATGAGTTTTATGATAAAGTGCCTCAGCTTAAGGTGGATGGCTATAGCGCTAATCATCACCGCATTATTCACGTGGAAGACCCACAAGAATATGATGATGTCTGTACCAAGCGATACGTGACCTATGGAATGAAAAGGCTTTATAAATTTATCCCATCTGTATTTTTAGTGCATCTGACAAATGTAAAACCTGTGAATGAGAGAAACCATATACCGCTAGTTCATGACCAGCACTTGACCTATGTGCTTGCTTCAGGTTTAAGCCACTATCGACTACACTATAATGGAACCATTCACATCAAATATGCCATACCTGATGAGAACCATTTACAAATAGAGATAAATGGTCATAGGATGTTGGTCCATAACCATGAAATGGTCAATGCAGGAGACGAATTATCCTTTCATCTCCTGTTGACATGGAATGAAAAGCAAGCTGGAAAAACCATAAATGATTTCCCACTTTATGTAGAATTGGAATATACAGCCAGGAAATAACAATCTAATGTTAGTTGTGACTTAAACTTTCTTGTGAAAGGTTGTTGGTCATCATCATCATGGTGAAACAAAGATATGTGGTGAGAAAGACAAAAAATATGAGCCTGTCCTTGGCAAAGCCTGGGCTTATGACATTCGTGGACAAGCCCTTGCGAAAGAAAAAAAGAAAAAATAATGTGTTGACCATAAGGAAAGCTCTTCGAGTAGCACAGAGACATGTTATTCCAAAGCGTCAGCGACAGGGTTCAAAACAAGGGCGAGTGATCCCCGTCCCCAAACGAGCGGGATTTTTACCTGCATTATTCGCTGGTCTGGCTGCTCTAGGTTCACTTTTAGGCGGCGCCAGTGCAGTGGCAAAAACCATTAAAGCCGTGTAACAGGGCAAGCAACAACTCAATGAAAGTCAGCGACACAATGAAACAATGGAGGCCATTGCTATGGGGGCTAGAAATGTCAATTTGAAGCCAGCCTTTTATCAACAAGGATTTGGAATTTCACCTTTTAGAAATAAAAAAAAACATCTTTAACCTCAGCCATAGCAAGACATGCCCTGACGCATCAGCAAGTGGAAAGCTATGCTAAACAACTGAAGCTTTCTCATTTTCGAGGTGTGTTTATGCGAAACCAATTACCCTCACAACCCGGGAAACATGAATGTGCTGTTGTCAATTTGGATGATCACCGAGGACCTGGAACACATTATGTAGCTTATGTCAAAGAGGGATCTACTGTATGGTACTTTGACAGTTTTGGGAATTTGCCCCCGCCCATGGAACTAGTGGCCTATTTTGGAAACAGGATCAAGATATATTATAATGTGAAACGTGAGCAAACGTTTAACAGCCAACAGTGTGGACGTTTGTGTTTAATTTTTTTTATATAAGACGCAACATAAGCAAAAACGTCAACAGTATGTCGGTGGAAAGTAAGACGTTTACACTGCATGGACGTGGACCTGAAGTGAGTCTAGACTTTTACCCACCTATCGAATTGAGTGAAAAACCTTATGGTTTAGGACTTGTTTCTCTTTAAACGTACAATCGAATATACAACATACGTGAAAATGTGAACAACAAGTTTTACTATGATGATTCTGTGCTCACCCTGAACTCTGGTGGATACACGATAGATGACATTTATGAACACATTTATGTGGTATTGATCAATGAATATGGTTTAAAGTCATTTCTCGATGGAACGCGCAAGTTTGAACTTGTAGGAAATACCAACACTCATCGCTGCAGTATTTTTTCTACATTCAAAATTGACTTTAAAACTCACCCCGATTCCATTGGTCCATTACTAGGATTTAAACCACGTGTGTTAGAGCCCAACAAAAACATGAATCAGACCATGAAGTGAAATTCATTGAGGACTATCATGTGTCGGTGACGTGTAATATTATTAGTCAAGTGTACACCAATCAAGAACCGTCGCATTCGCTTTATGACTTTATTGTAACATCGCCCAATGGCTATATTATTCGTGAAAACCCTCCAGTGGTGCTTTTTCATTCTGTGGCTGTCGATGGTATTAGTAATATAACATTAAGACTGATCAATGGAGAGCAACAACTCATTGATCTAGATTCTACCACACCAGTGACTTACAAGTTGGTGCTAAAACCACTATGAAGTTTGTATATAAAGCAACAGCACCGTCTAGGAATGGTGTTAGTTGTTTACCACGTGAATACACGTTAACATCTCAGAACAAGCAGATTTTACAGCATTTGGGTTACCACATTAACCACCGCGATGAATTCTATTCTAGAGGTAGCGAACCACATCGAGGAGCAACCAGGAGTGGTAAGAATTGATCTGCATTATTATCAAGCTCAAACACCTGGACTCAATAACAATGATGAAATTCAATTTGTTATCAACAACCAAGATATTTACACTCTACCACATGAAAGTGTTATTCAGATTGAAGGTCGGCTCACCAAAGCCGATGGTTCTACACCCACTACATCCAAGTTAGCCAACCATGCTTTCGCCTTCCTGTTTTCTGAAGTACGTTATGTCATTAACGATATCGTAGTGGATAGCACTCGAAATGTGGGTATTTCCAGTGTCATGAAACTATATCCCTCTTATAGCGAGGAAGAAGCTAAAACACTTTGCATGGCGGGTTGGTGCCCTGACTCGACCAATGACTGGATGGTACACACCGATGGCACCTTCACTGGATATTTACCTCTTAAACTGATTTTAGGCTTTGCTGAAGATCACCAGCGCATTGTGGTCAACGCAAGGCAAGTGCTTTATCTGGTGAGAGACAGGAGTGATAATAATGCACTCAAGGGAGTCGACAATGCCCCCATTGATTCAAAATTTCAACTACTACGCTTGCTAAGGAAAGTGCCTCATGTGACCCTTAACGATAGCAAAAAACTGGACATACTCAAAATGGTAAAGAGAGATATACCTCTACCCATGGAATTTAGAAACTGGGCACTCCATGAGTACCCGTTATTGCCCACCACCAACACACACAGTTGGTCTATAAAAACAGCCCGCTATACAGAGAGACCTCTCTACATGATCGTGGGTTTTCAAACGAATCGCAAGTATCAACAAACCAAAGATGTCACGCAATTTGATCACCTGCAATTGAGAAATGCACGTCTTTTCCTCAACGGTGCTGTGTTTCCCTATGAAGGGTTGGATTTAGATTTTTCAAAAAATAAGTTTGGCCCCCTGTACGACTTGTTTTCTAAATTTAGATGGTCGTAATATCAAAAAGAAAATTGTCCAATGTTGTCACCCCAAGCTTTTAAGACAAGGGCGCCACTGATTGTCTTTGACTGTTCCTACTTGGAAGAGTCTGTCAAACCATCCAATATTGACATTCGACTAGATTTTGAAACGCATGACAATGTTCCAGCCAATGCCACGGCCTACTGTTTGATTATTCATCACAAAGAAGTCAACTATTATCCACTGTCCAACCAAGTTACAAGTGTATAAATAGCAGGTCAACACATATCAAACCACTCAGTCATGTCTTGCTTTCAAGTCTCAAGAGAAGTTACATCCATGAATTTAAAATCTGAGGAACAACGTTTCAAGACCTTTGCGACGTGGCCGGTGCCTTTTATAAACCCTCAAGCCTTAGCAGCCGCTGGATTCTACTATTTAAAAAGAAGAGATGAAGTGAAATGTGTGTTTTGTCCCATCATCTTAGACCAATGGCAAGAGAGCGATGAACCCATGCAGGAACATCAGCGCTGGTCACCTGCCTGCCCCTACCTGTGCAGAATGGAGGTGGGTAATATACCCTGTCATTCAAGTTACCCCTCACTCATGCCTCTGAGTGATGAAAAAAGTTATGATACGTGTGGACTTTATGGTGCCGGTAGTGCTTCAGTGAGCAGCTCACAGTTAAAAACATCCAGTTTAGAGACATTGGGATATCATCAGTGTTATGGACACTATAAACACAAAAGACTTTTTTGTTGTATGAGATGGTACCGCCTCTATCCTAGAATGAAAAAAGAATGTAAAACTTGTTATGCTAATAAAATAATGATATAAAAAATTGGTTGTTGTTATATTATTATTTCTTATGCCCCCCCCCCCCTGTCATATCCTAACCTCTATAGTGACTACTCGATGTTTTTCTTTTCTTTTACTAGAATGGAATGTAAGTAAATGACATGGGTACACCTTACTGAACAATTGTCAGTCTGTGGTCAGTTGGACTTGATCCAGACAAGAGTGAACATGTTGCGTACACTGATTGTCGACTGTCAAGGGTTTAAAATTGGAGATAACAAATTTATATTTAAAGAAGTGGCCATCATCGATTGTTCCACTTTTTGGATATCACAAGCTACTCATTTGGTGTTTAAACCACCTTATGCGTTTGATTTGTTGTGTGATAAAGACCGTAAACAAACCCAGTGGATTGAAACTCATATGCAACTAGACTGGAAGCAAGGAACCATTTCATATAAGCACCTGGACATGGTCATGAAAGCCCACTTGTCTTCTGCCCATGTAATATTTGTGAAAGGTAGTGAAAAACGTCAATGGCTACAACCATTTTTAGCGTCTTACTGTCAATGTATCGATTTAATGGACATGGGCTGTCCATCGCTGCAAACACTCATGGATCTCTGCCCCTGTGACAATATTACCCATAAAGCCTTGGCACAGGTGTGGCAATTGTTTCATTGGCTATCCACCAATGCCTGCTGGGAGTTGTTAAATAAAATTAAAACTAAAGGTTTACCTGTGGATGACACCAGTGAGATTTCTACAAGCGACGTGTAAACATCAACGTGATACCATGGAGAAAGGGGATGCTACCGATAAAGCGATTGGAAAGTTCTTTGTGTGTAAAAAGAAACTAGACAGTTTTACTAAAGAAGAATTATTGGCTCTTCCAAAATCATTCATTTATTATGTCGCAGCAAATGCAGTGAAAGAAATCTGGCAACATGTACCAAAATCATGGACTCAAGACCCTGTGTTAAGTGAATTGCAACCATGTACGGATTATGATCACCATAAGAAAGTGGCTATGGCAAAAATACACTCTATGCGACAGTGTGCTACTTGTCAGCTAGTCAAACTGTATCATGGTCATAAAAGTCAGTGTAAAGACTTTGTTTCCTCATACAACGGGAGTAATGAAGAAAAAAAGCAACAACATCAAACATCATCCACAGAGGAGGAGGAAGATCAAACCTTTTTACCATCGATGGAAAAGGATATGCCAGACCTGTACTGGCAATGGCGTCATTAACAAAGTAATTCAATACTTGACTTTCGAAATCTACCTACCTGGTTATTATTTGTGTAGTCCTGGAACTTGTCTTGAAGAACCTTTGCAGCATAGTGATATACGTATTAATCCTTTGGATCAAGCATGCACCTTTCTTATCACCACAGTCATTCTGCATTAAGACGTGTAGCGGATAAAGTATCGTTGAAAAGCTAAACAACTTTTGACATTCTGTGATGTCTCAGTGGGAGAGAGGTTGGCAGTCGTCATTGTGATTAGTGTTATAAAAGGAAAGTTAATGAGTGGACATGGACATTGAAAAGGATTGAGGAATTGGTATTTCTTTGTATTCTATTTTTGTAAAGCTCTATTTGTTGTGAAATAATAACAAGGTTTACAAGATCACAATGTCTTTTATTAAAAAAAATGGTGATAGCCATTTCATTTTTTTCACACATGAATATTTACAATTTCCACTTTACATTTTTTTACATTCCCCTTGTTTAGTTTAAACATTCTGTACATTTTTGTTGTTGTGAAATAAAAACAAGGTTTACCAGATCACAATGTCCTTTAATTCTAAAAATGGTGATAGTCATTTCTTCATTTTCATTTTTTCACACATGAATATTTACAATTTCCACTTTACATTTTTTACATTCTCCTTGTTTAGTTCACACATTCTGTACATTTTTTTGTGAAATATAAATAAGGTTCACTAAATCACTATATCTTTTTATTTTTTAAAAATGGTGATAGCCATTTCATTTTTCACACATGAATATTTACAATTTCCACTTTTCATTTTTACATTCCCTTGTTTAGTTTACACATTCTGTACATTTTTGTTGTTGTGAAATAAAAAACAAGGTTTACCAGATTACAATGTCTTTTTAATTTTAAAATGGTGATAGGCATTTCACTTTTCCACACATGGATATTTACAATTTTCACTTTACATTTTTTACATTCCCCTTGTTTAGTTCACACATTCAGTAAATTTTTAAAAATCTTTTTCGTAATATACAAAAGCAAACATTTTACACTAAAATGTATTACTTATCTTATTTTTACTAAACTACTGTAGCCTAACATTATACATTCTACTCACAGTTTTTACAAAAAATATTACAATATAAAACACACTACAAATATTACAATATAGTGATCATTAGACTTAAGTAAAGTAATAGTCGTCAATACGACTGTTTCCCCAAGCAAGAGTATTAAATGTGTTGGGTATAATGAATCGTTTGTTGTCTTCATTACTTAAAGCAACTTTGTTCAACAAATTGGTATGTAGCTGATGATTTTTACTTCTAAATACACACATTTTCTTATATAATACAGGTGGGTTACTAACTATACAGTTTTTATAATCACTTATATCTAACTCTTTACTAACAACATTCTTTTTCACTCCTTTTAATTTTTTTACTACTACATCATCAATTGTCATATAGCTGTATGATTTAGATTTTGTGCCTACAAAGGTGTCTATAATAACACCAGCACATTCATCCTTAAATTTCCCAAAAACCTTTTTGTTTACTAGAGGTAAATGGTAAATATTATCCTTGGGGTAGTCACTTGTATCAAACCTATTTAGCTCAGTTTTGATATCCTCGTAAAAATCATCAGTTTTAAACTCATAAATAAAAGAATCTGTGTCTGTGTAGAGTAATTTAGCATTATCAAGATAGTTTTTCTTTACATAATCATAGTGAAATTCATACATAAGTGTTTTTGATAATTCTAGAATGGTGTAACCCACATATATGGGTTTGTTGTAAGTTACTTTAAGACGATTCATTTGTATTACAACTAAATCCTCATGAATAATTGAACAGCTATGAAAGTTAGGCTTGCTTATTAAGTTGCTCGCACCATACCTTTTACCATCATTCTCCCACTTTGTTATCAGCTTTACATCAACTCGTTTATCAACATTCTCCATAGTCTTTCCAAAAACACTATTATTCATGAGTTTATAAAAATCTTTTCCAAACGCGTTTGTTGACTGTGTTCTTAAATTATTGTTTAGATCAATATACGGTTTGAGCCATGCTGACTGATGAAATTGCAATACGCGATGAATTTTAGTTAATTTCAATCCATGCTGTAGACACTGTTTCAAGTTTTGATAATGTATTACATATTTACATTTATCATTTACATTAGCAATTAACATTTTTGTTCGTGATGTGATGTATGGAGATTTCATATTCTCAGGACAAAATGGTAAATCATTATGATCATCATGTAACTCTTTAGGGTACTCAAGATTTACCTCTAAAATATATCCTTTATCATCGTTATCATTAAGAGTGTCAACATGTAAGACATCAATTTCAGGTTGTGTCAGCCAGCGAAAATCTTTCAGTGGTAGATATTGACTCATAGCCCAACCATATTGGTTATTTGCATCGAGGTAGACAATATACTTTGACTCTTCACAAGGGTTGTAGCTAGGCATGTATTTATTATTCGCTTTAGAGTACCGTCCACTACATTGACTTAATCCACCTCGAATTGATGATTTTATAAAATTGATCATGTCTATATCAGTCATTAATTCTAAATTTACTTTCGTTTTTTTCAACATTGAACTGAAACTTAAACCAGGAGCTGTGAAATACTGACAAGGATCAAGGTCATAAGTTTTCATACAAACATTCCGAAAATTTTCAAAAACATCTGCTAATAACAACACATCTGTCTTCAAATATATGTCTGAAAATTCTCCTAAAGTTTGAATGTGGAACTGTGCCCATACACGTTGTGCATGTAAATATTCCTGATCACTGATATGACTTGTGTTTAAGGAACTGTAAAATGCATTTTTCGGTGGTAAACAACACTCCTCAAGACGTTCCACACAGTTAATATATTCATAAGGGAATATACTCTTTTGACGAATCAAATTAAAATCATCTTCTTTAGGAAAGACACGTTGAATTTCATGAAACTGATCTGATTTTAAATTACTAGCCAGCTTATCAAAACTACTCGACATAAAGCGGAATGAATCTAAAAATCGCAGTTTAATGTTTTTTTTATTGCTAGTTTTGATGTATTTTGTGAACGATATGTATTGTTCCTTATTATTTGCAATAACATCAATTTTCACATCTGAAGCTCCAAATTCTTTAACGATAAAGTGGTTATCGTATTTGCTCCCATTGTGTAGAATGACCGGAATGAATTTACTTACTCTATAATTTAAATTACATTCTTGGTGAGCCGCACCACGATATTTTCCTGTTAAATGGTCATGATCGCGAACCCTGTCTGTATATAAACATTCACCACATATAAAACAATTAGTTTCAGTTTCAAAATTCATTTGCTCTAATGAAGTTAGTGGCTCCATTGGAATGATCGTATTTAAAATAGAGGATATAAGGACGGCATCTTTCTCAAGCCTTTCCATAAAAACTTTAGGTGCATCAGGTCCTCTATAGAGCTCAAACTTATTTAAAGAGTTATCATAACTACATTTAATATAATATGCAAAACTAAAAGGTTCATGAATGTGAGTAGTGTTGGTGAAAGGTTGGGCTGGATTCGATGAACATGTATTAAATGGTTTTAGCAAAGCCTCGAAGTCAGCATATATAACAAATGGTACTCGAAGCTGTTTCTCATAATCCTTAAATTTTAGAAAGTTATTTTTAGGAGTCGGTAATACCGTACACACATGATTACACCCCCATTTTTGATGTTGAGTTAGTTGGTCCTCTTTTGTAAAATAGAGCAAACAGCCATCGCACAACCACTTCTTATGTTCTCTTTTTGATAGTTGACTACCAACAAGTCTACATAAATGTTTTATCCAACAATAGTGAGCATTTTCACCTTCGGTTATGTATAGTAAATTTACATGAGCATCCTTTTTTTCCTGAGTATAATATAGAGGACCAACTATACTCTTATTTTCAATTCCATAAACATTAATACTTACATTGTTCAGCTCTTCAAAACGTTGAATGTCTTTTATCGCCATAGGAAATTCTATTTCTTTTAAATCTAACACTGAAGAATAGTGAGGATATGATGATGTTCTATTCTCATGCATCACTGCTGTATGGAGAGCTGAGGTTACAGCCCATGCAAAGCATGCGTCATCATTATTCATAACGTTTACACAAGCATTCTTACGTTTGATCCATCCTGGCAAATCAATATATGATGATGCTCGAAGGGGGTTGTATTTATTCAGGTTGGTTTCTAAATAAAGTACTTCAACCAACGCCCAGCCTGACTCCCTTTCCTGGAACTCTTCACTCTTCACAATGATAGCACTTGAAATATTTTGATATATATCACTAATATTAGTTGATTCGCTAACAATTATGTTTTTTGTATTAAAGGATTTGATATCCGTAATTTCACCTTCGCTCCCAGTTTTTACATAGAGGCCAAAAAGTTCAAAATTCATTTTAATTGTTTTATGCTCTAATAAAATATTTTCTACTAAGCCAAACACAGTAGGTTGGACATTTTTTAAAAATGATTCAATACTTTGAGTTTTTTCTTTACTATAAAGTCTATAACTAGCAATTCGACTTTTAAATGCACTACCAATTTGTTGAATATTTCCAGAATTTCTTTCATGGCAAGCGTTATTTTTATGTTGAATACTGCGTAAATGTCCATGAATGATTGAAGAAGGCATATCAATATTACATACATCACAATGTGTTATTGAAGGTTCACCATTCTTTTTTCTTTTTGTTGCACAACTATTTTCACAATCTTGAGAACGTTTACGCTTTTGAGCATCACATTCATTTAAAGGTTCCGTGCTAGTTGATGGTTTCACAGATTTCAATTCTTGTTGTTCTCCATGCACTTCAACCATGTGGAATTGATATCGCTTTACAGCAGAAAAACCAAGTTCGCAAACTGAACACGAAAATGGTGCTGAACTGACATGCATTAAATTTACATGTCGTGTAAGACTATCTTGTCTGTTAAATGTTGTAGCACAATGACTGCACACAAACATTTTCTGAATATGTTTTGTACTTGCATGACGTTGAAGGTTGTCAGGTCTTGAGAACTGTTTCTTACAGTCACTACACTTGAACATTATGATGACTTTCGAAATTACCTATAAAAGAAAGAAATCATCAATGTTAATAAAAGATAAAACAAAAAGTACAATATAAATAGTTTAATTATATTCCAGTCAATGGTTATAGCAGGGTATTTAAATCAATCATCTGTGAACTCCTTGCAAGTCTAACTTTATGTAGTTCTAACTGGGGGTTACTATATACCACTGTCACTGACACCTAGCAGTGAACATTAGAACTTGATAGAGTGGTAGAAACCAGCGGTCGCCAGTTAAGTGAGCTAAGTGTGGCGTCATAGCCAGTCTTAAAACAAGTCTAAACTTGTAGAACATGTCACGTGACAGAAACCAGCGATCGCTAGTTAAGTGAGCTAAGTGTGACGTCATAGCCAGTCTTAAAACAAGTCTAAACTTGTAGAACATGTCACGTGATAGATACCAGCAATCGCCAGTTAAGTGAGCTGTGACGTCATAGCCAGTCTTAAAACAAGTTTAAACTCGTAAAACATGTCACATGATAAGAATAAGTTAGGTAAAGTTAGGTTATGTTAGGTGAACTGAGGTTAAGTCTTTAAATATTCCCTCTGACACTGACACCTAGCAATGAACATTCAGACTTAATAGAGCGGTAATCAAAATCTAACCTACAAAATTAGTTTTACACACCATGGTCAAGTAGTTCCAACTTTTGACTGCCAAATATACCATTTTCACTGACATGTAGTGGTGAACATTGGAAAATATCACTCTAACTGTTTAAAAGTTATTAGAGGGGCACTTACCTTTTTATAATTGATCAACTGCTGTCACTGAATGAACAGATTGTAGGAATCTGGTAACCTACAGGTACCTAATTATCTGCAAACAAATCAATCAATCAATCAATCAATCAATAAATACATTCCAATCAATAACTTCAACATCAATCAGTAATAAAAGACTACAATCCATTAATAATAAGTACTTACCTTGCAAAATAATTTAATGATTTTCTACCAAAACGGCTTTTTTTACAACTCTTGAGCAGTAATAGAGCACTGTTCACTCAAAGCGAGTAATAAAGACTGACAGTAGGGAGATATATGACACCCCTCTTATATAAACTCTCATCGCTCGTGTCAGCAGTTTTTTGCAGATCATTGCATTTCCTTTCCCAATACAGCTGAGAGTCCAAAGTACACTAGGAACACCTGTGTGGTATTCAATGACTGCTGACTTTGTATGATCATCACCCATTGTCTTAATCAACACATGGGGTTTCAAATTACTTCAGCGTCAGTCATAGCAACAGCAGTGTGCGCTCTCTGGTATGTCAGCAACATGACACTGGAAGGAACACCTGTGTAATATCCAATAACTGCTAACTTTGCATGATCATCATCCATTGTCTTAATGAACACTTGCGGTTTCAAATTACTGCAGTGTTAGTCATAGCAACAGATCTGCGCGCTCTCTGTCATGTCTGTAATATGACATAGGAAGTAACAAGACGTCTTACTGCACGTGCCATCTCCTCAGTTTTAACATCTTAAGAACATGTATTATTCTCTTTCAACTACAAATGACTCGTTAGAACACATCCATCCACCAAGTTAGATCCCTTGTATGTTCACATGTATTTCGTCACTTTCCTTTCATATCGTTATCCCATTATAGTAGTGGGGGATTAGTGAACAACGTCAATTCAACACACACATAAATGTAGTTAGGCCCTTTGACATAATTTAAATAAATTCATGGGCTAGTCCGTAGGAACCAGGCCAAAGGGACCCGTCCAAAAGGGATCAGTCCAAAGGGACAAGGACTCGTCCACAAGGACTCGTCAACAATGACCTGTCAACAATGACCTGTCCACAAGGACTCGTCCACAAGGACCTGTCAACAAGGACTTGTCCACAAGGACTCGTCCACAATGACCCGACAACAATGACTCGTGAACAATACCCCATCTATAGGGATCCGCTCTCCCACCATCTTACAAAAGCCATGAGTGGGCATGCGTAAAAAACAAAAACAAGCATGTTAATTCATAGTGGCTATTCACCGAACACATGCACTTTATGTAGAACAACGTTTAAATCCATATCGGTATTCAAACTCTCACATGTTGCAATTGGAAAGAGAGATTCTCTAAAAAATTACAATTTCACCCCCTAGTAGGGGTAGGTTTTATTTTGGGGTTGAAATATGTTGTCCATTGGAAAGGGGGTGTTAGCTCGAGTTCAATGACACCTCATTCGTCAAAATCCGACCATGGGTTCGGGAGTTAACGGGCTGCCGCCATCTTGTGTGGAGGGTGTGGAGGTGGAGGGTGCGGAACCGGCTCAAACACACTACTTACAAGAAACACAAAATATTTACTGCCAGTATAAATACATGATGTATAACATCAAAGTACCAGTAACCAATCACAGACCCGGATTCGCAATATTGCACCATGCACTCGCTGCCATCTTGCTATACCTGTCATCGTCTATTCGGCTTACTGCTGCCTTAGCTACCAGCTATCCATGTGCTTACTGCACATAGACGCACATGACCGGGTCACAATTATGGACCAGGTGAAAGTAATACACATTCAAAGCCTTAAATCAATGTTGACGAAAAATGATACTATGCTACTAACCAGTGGAATTGTAGGATTGTGGACTAATGTGGCAACATTTAAAGGCAGTGCATACCCTAATGAATGTAAATCGCGCAACATTATGGCACATTGAAAGTCATATTGAGGACATTGAAAGAGAATATGATTTAAAGAACCCTCCATCTGCAAACACGAACACAAGGCATCGTCACGTCGTTTTATAAGGAATAAACACACCGGCGTTAATGCATGATTAAAGCGGAGACAAATGATTGTAATGATGTGTCGACATGTGTATTTACCACCCTGGAGCCATGGTGTTCGTAAAATAGTCGATTGTATCCCAAAATAATGTTTGGCCTTCAGTTTTGCATAATTAGTCCACGTGACTTGCCAGTCATGCTGTATCTTCAAACGAATTATAGAACGCAAATCAGAAATGGGTATAGCTATATTGTAAGCCTTGCCGTTACCATCAGCAGCATCTTTGGCGAGTTTATCAGTGATTTCATTACCCTCAATGTGTGAACGGCTGGATATCCACGTGATACTGACATAAAACCCCTCAGTTTGTGAAGTGTACAATTGATGCACTAACTGACATAAAAACCAATTATCGTCCTCAAGAACATTTTGAAGTGATTGTACGACACTCATGGAGTCTGTACAAATTAGAGTATTACGAATATCATGTTGTTTAATATAAAAACACGTCTGGCGAATTGCAAAAATTTCGGCGGTAAATATCGTGACGTCGGAGGGTTAAGAATACTGACATGATATATGTAAATCCGGAGAAAAGAAAGCTGCGCCCACATGGGATGGGTTAACCATTTTAGACCCATCGGTATAAAAAATAATGCAAGATACCAAATGGCTCGTTATCTCGTGAAAAATACGAGGAATGATTACTGGGTTATGTTGAAAAGACTGATATACTTGGGGTTAGGAATGCTGGAGAATATTCGGTTGAAAATGAGCTGCAGAATACGGAATATTATATATAGGCCTAGGCCAACGAATAACTTTTAATATATTATGGCGGTACTGTTTAGGAATGGAATATGCGGTCAGCAAAGCCGGAACAGAAGCTGTGGGCAATAATCGACGAGTATAATATTCCTCCAATAATTGTAATTTAGGAACGATAGGTGATACTGCTATCATCATTTTACGCAGCAGGTACATACACGCAAGGTATCTACGCCGATAATGTAACGACATTTCTCCGGTTTCAACTAAAAGGGCTCCTGTGGGAGTTGATATAAGCGCGCCTATTATGATACGCAAAGCAGTAAACTGTATTCGATCTAAACGTAGGAGCCTAGTACTTGACATTAAATCAAAATAAAAGGAATTGTAATCCAGCACAGAACGAATGATGTTATGGTATACTATTAATAATAATTCCGGGTCTGCTCCCCAATTGCGCCGAGTGAGTGATTTGAGAACATTGATTTTGCTGGCAAGGTGACTCTTAAGGTATTGTGTATGTCTCTCCCCTTGCATTTTCCCGTCAATATCAATTCCTAAGTATTTTACACTCGTCACCACAGGAATTTGGCCTTGATGATATAATATAAGAGAACTGTCGTAAAGTCGTTTGTGAGTAAAGATCATCGCAGCGTTTTTTCCTGCAGAAGTTGCAAATCCGTGTTGATGAAAACAGTCATGAGCATTAGATAGGGCGGTGTATGTATCCCTACGATATGCGGATAAATCTTCTCGTGTGCAATATATTAAAATATCATCCGTGTATTGAAGGATGCGAGCGTACGGTAATATGACTGTTTCTAGGGTACATGTATAAATTAAATATAAAATCCCACTTAGAACATCTCCCTGCGGGACACCGTGAGAAGTTTGTCGGGAATCAAATACACCGAACGGGGATTTTAAAATTATTTTACGATGACATAGCATGTTATGTATTAAACACTGGAACGTAAGGGGAAAGTGCATATCTCGAAGTGTCTGAATAAGAAGAAATGGATCTACAGAATCATACGCTTTTTATTAGGTCAAGGAAAACCGGTATGGTATGCGTTTTCTTTCCTTTTGCGAGGAGTAAATCAGTAAAAAAGATATTTAATGGGTCAGATGTACCGAGATTTTTTCTAAATGCAAATTGCGTTTTAGGAAACAGGGTATAATATTCTAGACACCATTGAAGCCGTCGGAGAAGGACATTTTGAAAAATTTTGCGGAAGCAGGATCCAAGTGTGATACCTCGGTAACTACTCGCTAATCGTGCATCTTTCGTGGGTTTCAAAATAGGGACAGTTTGAAAAACATTCCAATCTTCCGGAAAGGTCCCGGTGCATAAGCTTGCATTATATAGTTGAATGATGATATCCTGAGCGTTTGCGGGAAATCGCGCGATCATGGTATAAGTCACTTCATCAATCCCTGAGCTTGTTGATTTTTTGTGTCTGAATGTTTGTAGAAATTCGCTACGCATGATAGGCTGCATTAAACTGAAAAAACGGTCCAGCGAACCAGAGGCACATGATGTAGGCAGACGAATAAAAATGTCGGGTGTCCAATTATGATACAAGTTATGGTATCCTTGCGCCGAAAGTTGAGAGCGGGAGTGAAGAGGAGGAGAATTCGAGAAATATTTAATCGCTGACCAAATACTATTTAGAGACGTAGTACTACTTAATTGGGTAATGTATAATTTCCACGCTTCACGTCGTTTATGATTAAATACACGTTGTATTTGAGCGGTGAGACTCTTGTATCTCAAATAGGAAGCTGAAGTACCATAGTGCCGAAAAGCTTTTAAACTCGTCTTGCGACGTGATACCAAGTGTCTACATTCTTGATCCCACCATGATGGTAAGGCAACACGAGTAGCCGGAGGACATGTTTTTGTCATATGAGGGTGATATATATTAAAATAAGCACGGATAGTATCTAATACAAAAGTATAACTGTTACCAGACATCTTTAATTGCCGAGAAAGCCTATCCTCTAAAAAGGGTGAAAACAAATCATAATCAAAATGCTGAAAATTTCTCTTAACCTGAAATAGGTCTGCGAGATATGTCGGGTACTCGAGATATCGTATTACATTATAATTGGATAATGATCACTTTGATGAGTGACCTTCGCAGTCTGCCATGACAACTTATGGGATATATCGACCGTAGTGATACATAAATCCACCACGCTTTGTGGACTATTCGGTAGGGTAAGGCGCGTGGGTGACCCATCATTTAATAAATGTAGGTGTAATTCCTGTATAGCCGCAACAATGTGACGTCCTTTGGGAATAATCCTGCCACTGCCCCACAAGGGGTGGTGTGCGTTAAAATCCCCCAATGTAAGATGTTTAGAAAATTGCGGTATAAAGGCTTATCGTGCTCTGAATGGACAAATACCATCAAAATGTCTTGCAACATCTCAGCGGTGAGAGCTGTGCCGGAGAGAAGTCAGCACACAACCCTATGCCGACAACCAGGATTTGACCAACCAGAGACGCTAGGACATGTCCTGGGCCAATGTTCTAAAGGAGAACTGTTACGAAGTTCCCGCCATCACAGAGTTCGATCATCAATTGCCACTTCCCTGAGGAAATTGAAATGGGAAGTTTATGAGGAAGTACACTGCATTTCGGAAAATGGTAGTCACCGTAGAGCAGATATCGTTCCCATTGACACGAAGAACGGAAGGGGTTTGGTCCTGGACCCTACGGTACGAATGGAAGTGGACATTCCGCAAGCCGTACGAGTCAACGAGGAGAAAGAGGCTATTTACCGACCATGCATACCTCACTTGAGTGAGAGATATAACTTACCTGAAAATGCATGGAAAGTGAATGGCCTTCTATTCGGAGCTCGTGGAACATCTTACAAGTTCGTCGTGGATATCCTCAAGAAGCTTGGCATCATCGAGGATGATCTTGAGAACATCTGCATGGTCATTTTTAGAGCTTCAATCAACATGCTACATAACCATTTATATGGTATATCATAATAAATTATGTACTGTAGAGCCAACAATGTACCTACACTGTAGAGTATTCTGGACCTTTATGGTCTCCCGGAATGCCGGGCGGATGTCCTTCAGGAAATATATATATATATATATAAATACCATTGTCGACGTGAGACTTTTATACCAGGAGGACAGTAAATATGACTTATATGGAGATCTTGCACAAGGAACGTTTGATGATGAGTGTGAGGCATGTACTAATTAGTAGAAAGGGGGGTGTACCGTAAATTATTTTTGAATAACGTCATAATACCTCGATATCCTGGTCCATCCTGACGTTCAACCTTATAATTGGCAATCTGAAAGTTATACAAGGAACGGAGCCATGTTTCTTGTAGGAATATCATGTCCGGATCATACTCCTGAATTAATGCAGTAATTCATGCTTTTTATTTAAAATACTTCTACAATTCTACTGGAGTAGTAACATACAAGATGACAAAGGGAATTAAGTCAACGAGGACTACTACGAACCGGGGTGTTATATTTTGATGAAGGATGAGTGGGAGGAAATAGTACAATCTGATCCACTAATTTTTTCACATAGAAGCTCAGGTGCGCTCAGTTCATCCGACGCGGGACGGGCCAATATGGACCCCATAGTGATGGGAGTCACTGGAGGAGGTAATAACGGTAATACCTTGGCACGTAAGGCCTGTTACTTGGAACTCCACTGGGCATTGTGACCCAATAGCTGTATGAGGGCATGGAAATCTTCACAGATTTTGGTATACTCATCATTAGCAGACTTTTTTCTACTGCCTGAAGGGAAAGAAGTTGACGGTACAACAGGGCCAGTCGAAATCGTACTGGGCGTTATCCGGCTGGCCGTGGGAGACGAAATCAGGGCATTATACGCATTATACCTCCGTGAATTTAGGTTTAGGGGGGAAGGGGGGGGGGGTGTGCATGGGAGATGGCAGCGGGAATTGAGTAAGTGGGGGGAACTGTTGTGGAAAATTTTGAGGCTGGAAAGGGGGGGTCTCATACTGTTGTTCGTGATAGATTTGTTCTCCATACGCATTTGTTTCTTGATTGCTTCCTGTTTGAGCCGTTCCGGACAAGTCAATGATGTAGCAAGATGATTATTTTCGAAATTGATACATTTTAAGTCGACAGATTGACTGCCAGTCGTGTCATGGGGACCTGCGCAGCGACAGCCCCACACGCTGTATGTTAGCAGACGGAGTAAATGCATCTAACTGTTTTGCCTGGAGAATGGGGTGTCGTAAAAAGGAGTTGGCATGCAGGCGTGTGTCAGATATCACCTGCACCCTGTTACGCCCTATTCTTTGAATGACTTGATGCCCGGAATGTTCTGTTCAAAAAAGATGCGTCCCAAAGCCATAGGGTGTAGATTTCCGAGTCCCTGATCCCCTTGCCCTTGCACAAATACACTGTATGGCCCCGTATGAAGGGCGTAGTATGACATAGGCTGGCGAACAGGAACCTCTGTGGTCTGTGAAGGCTGAATATTGTTCGCTGTTGACGTCGCAGGAGGTACAATACCGTCTGCGGGGACTATTACCATTCCCTCCATTGATACTGGGGGGTCATATTGAATCGTTTGCACAAAGCCCGGCGGGCGGCCCGAATCCGTCCCATCACTCGTAGAGCCCATCTCACTTACCGTTCAATGCACTATTCACTCGTTGAAAATGACACAAAATAAAATCATCTAAACCACACACACACACGCACGACTGACTCAAAAACGAGTAAGCAGGACCTAGAGCTCGCCCAACTGTAGGCTGAGCAAGCTGAGAACCGAATGCAGTCCATGGTTAATTGGTTATCCTACTACTGACCAAAGCGAATGTAATACCAGAGTCCCAGCTCCCATGTTAAATAACTTTACTTAAATCCACCCAAATCCGGCTTCAAAGAAACAAACATTTCTCTTCGGTAGGGGAAATATAAGGTACTAAATCCTTAATAAGATATCAGCTTATTTTTTGAATATTACACAGAGATAGTCCCATTGTAGATCAATTAACATTAATAGCTTTTACCTTTGACAATATTAGCTCTGACAAAATGTATCACAAGCAATCAACAATATACTGATACATTATGAAATTTGTTGTCCACTTTGTAATGTTGGCAGTAAACGTACTTATGTAGCAATATATTTTGATATTTATATTAAAATATTGACGTTAGTTCATCAATTATACACCTTAAAAATCTATTAGAAAACACGTTTTATTAGTTGAATACTATAAAATGAAATACCGAGTCAGGTCTGCTGACATAACCTCCAAATTCCAGAGCACATCCCTTCCCGCTCCCCTTTTTTGACCTAACCGTCATAACCTGCAAATCTCACTATAGAATCATTTCAATCATCACCCCCCACCCCCTACTCGCTATCATAGACAGGTTCCAAATTCTTGTTTAAATCTCATGACTCTCTCGCAAATGTGATATGAGAAGGAAGGAGAAAGAAAAATGAAACCATAGGTAATTGAAAAAGTAATTTGTTATTATTATTTTGCATTACACAATGTAGAAGTACAATTTGTTGTATATGTATAGTATATAAAGGAAGGACACTATTGAAATTGCATTCACGTCCAGTCCTGCTTCATGCAACATGCTGTTCAACTGGATCCAATGGACAGATCTGTAGAATACAAACATCAAGCTCTAAATACAGTGAGATTCTTTTGCTGAAGCGGTACCGGCGGCCCGCTGCCGGGCGCGCCTTCCACCAGCCAACCGAGCTCTTCCCGCAGGGTTGCGCGAGGCGAGCTAACCAGGGTCATTCAAGTCCATTAAGTCACTAAACTTTCGTCAACGAGGGTGTGTAGTGTCAGCGCACGGATAAGAAGGTAGCATAAACAACAGCTGCAAGATTTAATTAAAGCTTCTTTATTTCTTGGGAATCTGGATGACCTCACGTCACCAGTTAAAGGTTAGAACTTATCTTTTCACAGAAGATACTAAAAATGTTCACCTTCAGCTGACAGACAGACATCGTTACTCCTGCACCCCCTCCCCCCCCCCCCCCCTGCGTGTTTACTTTAATTAATCCAAGCACGCACCTAAGCCCGTTTGTTGTTCAATTGTGGGTTAATTTAACATTCAAAGTGTACAGATCAATTACCCGCACTCTAGTGGGGCTGGAGAACAATATACGGCAGCAGATATCCCTCACAACAGAAGGGAATTACAACGTGTAAACGCTAATTTATTTACACGGTACAACGCCTGTCAGTTGAAGGAGATCATTTTCAGCATCTTCTGTGAAAAGGTAAGTTCTTTAGTCATGATTTGCTGGTGAATTTACCATTAATTAAAGCACTTTGTTACGGTTTCCAACTGCGCACAATCCGCGATGCAAGCTCGGTTGGCTGGCGGAAGGAGTGCGCGCCCATCAGCTAGTTGCCCGTCCCGCTCCAGCAAAAGAATCACCCTGTACAATAAATGTGGAATGTAACTTATAAGACACTAAACATGGAAGAATATGGGCAAAGATTCTCAAGGAAATATCTTGTAAATGGGCATGGAGGATTTCAGTTATTTCAGTGATTTCTTTCGACTGCAATCCAATATTTTTGTTTTACATTTATTAATTTTCATCATGAATTATTTCCTCCATACCATTTAAAAGCTCATTCAAATCCTCTGGTGTGTCAGCTAGCAAATTTCAAGAGCTGAAATTATTTCTCCTTGAATCTTTACTCGTACTTTGAATGTTTCTCCAATTTCCTTAATTGTTTGAAACGTATGGGTGATAAGTTGCTGCCTTGTCTTACACCTTTCTGAATACCAGCTTCTCTCTCATGCCCTTCCGCTCGAATAACTGCATATACTATGGAACACAAAACGTGCCACACCTTAAAACACTACTGGTATGGCACAAAGCGGTTAAAGTATATTATGAGTCACATTCAGTGATCTCAGGAGTAGCCTACATATTGAGACTCATGTCCTAAAGGTCTGTTTGGAACATGCAAAATTGAGAAATGTTTGGCTTAGTTCACATCACAGTGGTCCGCTCAAATGTTAGTTCCTAAATTAAGGCCATGACTGCCTCCTTCCCAATCCTACTAGTAGTCTCACCTACAAGTGCACATACCACTACATACAACCTATACATGCAGTTACCGGGAAGATAGCTCTGTACTTCCCCATCCCACTCCCCCGGTATACTACTGCAACTTAAAAAAAAATTGCCATACTGAGTGTGTCTGTTTCTGGTTGTGACAACCTACTTTCACACGCGTCAATGATCTCAGATAGCGAAGTACTCGGCTTACTTCCCGCACCACTCTACACATACCTCCTACCTCTCAAGGCCAAGTGCACAACTGAACGCCAGCATCTGTACACAGGTTGGTATGACTAATGGTGGCAACATTCAAGCAACAACAACAACAACAACAACAACAACAACAACAGCAATAATCCTTGATAACATGGTTTTGCAGCAGACATCAATGTCCATCCAAGTTAAAACAGCTCACAGTGATGATTTGTTCTGAAACAGTTACTTCAATGCTCCAAATATTGGTATTTATGTTGTTTTGGACAACCTTGACATGAAAATTGTCAGGAATATGCCAGCCATCCTAGTTTCTCATCTGGGTGACAAATTGGTTATGCCGTTACAAGCTGAGGTATCTATGACAAAAATGTCAAGAAATATGGATCCATAGTAAATTAAAACAATTGTATTATGTAACATATCAACAGGAATATGTTACGGCTGGAAAAACAATATTTCGATAATGAAAAAATATCCAGGTAGGCATTCAAACAATTGGCCTCAATATGTATGCATCATGAAGTCTCCGTGGCTTAGGCGGCAGCACGCTGGCCTCTCACCGCTGGGTCCGTGGTTCAAATCCCGGTAACTCCATGTGAGATCTGTGCTGGACAAAACGGAGGCAGACAGGTTTTCCTCCGGGTACTCCGATTTTCCCTGTAAAAATTTCATTCCAGCAACACACTCCACTATCATTTCATTTCATCTGTCATTCATTTAATCATTGCCCCAGAGGAGTGCGTCAGGCCTCGGTAGCCGGCACAGTTCATATCCTCGCCGCTATATGGGGGCTTCATTCATTCCATTCCTGACCCGGTCGGAGACTGGAAGCAGGCTGTGGATTTTTTCATGTATGCATCATCTGTTACCTCTCCATAGTTTGATCATACCAACATGTTATTCTCATTTCCATAGCTTGGGATATAGTGTTCATCAGCCCGAGGAACTTAGGTGTGTGTATCACTTTTCTGTGATGAGTGTAGTAGTATGTGTAAATGTATTAGGGACAAGGATGGAATAGGTACCCCAGGATTTGAAATAAGGTACGGTAGAATCCCAGCATTTGTCCCAAGGGAGTGTCGAAAATTCACACCCAGGATAGCCCCTGTCAATGCCAGGATAAGCCGTCGTTTTCTTAACTTGCTGCAGGTGCCTATCACGACCGTAAGTTTTTAAAGGCTTCTAAAGACTATCATCGGCTCTAAGAATATGTCACTAATTGTGGAGTTTACCAGAACCGGAACCAAACGAGAACGTGGTAGATTATTGAACATATATAATTTACATACTTTCTGGGAGTCATTAAGAATTGAAAATACTGTCAAATATCACTGCTGCATATTAAAAATACTGTCAAATATCACTAATATACAGTCAGATATCACTAATATTGCTTAAATGAAGGTTTTTATTAGTAGCTTGTTCGACGACGGCAAATGTTTGTGGCCGACAAATTGACGTCATACTGCGTTGCCAACATGTCACACGACACACATAACTTTGTAATTATGTGGAAAAAGTAATAATTGGCAAAACCATTGGCCTGGATAAAGATTATTGATGCATGACTACCCCAACTGAGCGTGTCAAATCCAGGGGTGTTTATATTAGCTACCTAACAATTATTGGTCTAGGCGAATATAATTAATAATAATGCATTTTATTAATCCCTTAACGAGTCAAGGACTCAAATACAAAGGAATCGTACAGTTTTATCTTGTTGGCGACAAATTACAAATCAATGTTTAGTTTACAAAGTTTTCAGTATGAAAATATATACAACATTTTGTAGCTTTCATGAGTTTTTGTACACAATGTAGTCTTCTGTTGTCTTCTCAGATTTTGGAATTTCTTCAAACTGACATTTTATAATCATTCCACATAAACTGTTTTAGCCTCCCTTTAAAGATTGGTAGGCAATTTTTATAATTTCTGGTAGTCTATTGAACTTTACGAAGGCACTATACTTAATGCTATTACTGCCATATTGTTTGGAATTGATATGGAAAAGTGATATATCATCTGCATGTCTAGTTTTGTAAGCGTGTAAATCAGATTGTTTAGTGAAGTTTAAATTTGTGTGGATACTTTTGTGTAGGATTTGGTACATCAGGACATTTGATTTAATTTCTGCATTTAGGGCTACTGGTTGAATTTTGCTCGTAATATAAAGGTGTTTGGTTGGTGTTAAAAAAGGGTAGTTATAAATATTTCTTATGGCCCTATTCTGAATTACCTCAATTTCCTTTTTTAGGTAATTTGAGCATTTTATCCAAATTATATTCAAATACTGTAAGTGGCTATGGATTATGTAAAAATACACTTTCCTGAGTAAATATTTTGGGTTATAGTAGTTCAATTTTTTTTAATCATCCGAGCGGCAGGTGATTATTTTTTAAAACTAATGCATCAATGTGCTTTTGCCAGGAGAGATTTTCATCTATTATTAGGCCTAGGTATTTGACAGATGAGACCCTTTTAACTGCCTTTCCATTCAGCATTATATTCTGAGTGATGTCTAACTTTGTTCTACGCTTAGATATTATTAAATAATTTGTTTTTTCTTCATTTATTGTTAATTTATTTGACTGGGTCCAGGCAAGTATTGTATTCATGTCCTCCTGCATGTGTGTAATCAGCGTGTTGGTGGTGTACGCATTGTAAAAGATGCTTAAGTCATCTGCAAACAACGTTATATTACCATGAAAACTGAGTGTTGCTATGTCATTAATATATACTAAGAAGAGGGAAGGACCCAGTATTGATCCTTGGGGCACACCGTGGGTAATATTTACTTCCTCACTTCTGTAGCCATTTATTTCAACATACTGCTTACGATTAGAAAGGTATTTTTTAAACCATGTCCAAGCTACTCCTCGGATACCTGCTTTATGAAGTTTCCCTAAAAGAATCTCATGGGCAACAGTATCAAACTCCTTTTTCAGGTCTATGAAAAGGCCACTCGCTGTCATCTTATTGTCTATGACATCCTGCAAGTTAGAGATTATATCAATTGTGGCTATTTCTGTGCTTGAGTTTTCTCGGAATCCATACTGCCCTTTGTAGAAGTAATCATTTTTATTTAAAAAAATAACAATTCTGTTTTTTACTACTGTTTCGAGTACCTTGGATATGGGTGGGAGGGTGGAAATGGGTCTGCAATTGTCTAGATTGCTTTTGTCACCTCCTTTATAGACTGGTATGACTCGTGTTATTTTTAGATCATCAGGCACCAGACCAGTCTCTAACGATAAATGTATTAAAGTAGTTAGTGGGCTACTTAGCATGTCAATGGAGTTTTTTAACAATTTTACTGACATACCATCTCTGTCTTGGCTACTTTTCATTTTAAGGCTTAATATAATATTGGGAATTTCCATCTCATTAGTTGGGGTCATAAATATGGAATCTGTATTGACATTAATTTCATTAAATTTCTTCCCTGGGAGGATGTTTTTGGCTAACTTGTGCGCTATGTTTATAAAGTGAGTGTTTAGAGCATTCCAGTATTTTCTTTTCCTGTGAAAGATTTACCATCAATTATTATCTAACTGGGACCATCTTTGTTTTCAGTTGTGCAGTTGCAGATCATTTCATTGATTACTTTCCAAGTATCTTTTATGCTATTTGCGTTCATTGTTAATTTATGTTCATAGTATGAGGATTTCAGTTTCCGTTTTAAAGCTGTCAGTTTGTTCCTACATATTATGTGCTCTTCCTTTAAGAAGTTGTTGTTTCTATGAATGTTAGTTTTAAGTTTAGCTTGTAGTAAGTCCCTTTGTTTTATTAGCTGAATTAATTCTGTTGTTATGCATGGGTTATTGTGGTTCTGGTGTGTTTCCTTCAAAGGTGTGTCAGTGTTTTCTTTGTTGGGTGTCTGTGTCAAGATTTTGTGTTTCATGGCGATGCAAGTTTCGTTTACATCATCTAAACAGTCTATTTGATTAAGATCATTAGAGAATATGTTTTTGTTCACGTACCGGTAATTTTTATTTAAGTTTTTTGAACTAGACCTTTGCTTGTTGTGGGGGTATTTAAATGTCATGTTCGAGATTGGGCTTTTGCCTGGATATTAATTTGACCAGAAAATCTCAGTTACAAGGATATTATGATCACTAATATCACTATTTATATCGCTTATCCTATAGGTATCTGTTAGGTAGTCAGCCCGAAGGCTGGTTGGATCCTCAAAAGGTACCGCCGTTACGTTATGTGAGTAGATACCCACAAAAACCCAAGGCAGCGCTATTTTGAGGCGTTCTAGGCAAGAAGAGGAGTGAGGTAGTTTGTCATTGCTTTCCTCACTGAGTCAGAACAGTAGTCCTAACCCTATGAGTTGAACCTTTCACAGCATTCACAGGCATTGACTGTGCCCCGAATGCCATTACTAAGCACCACCCATACCTCTGCAGCTTCCATATAATCACAGCCATGGGTGAGACTGAGACATCGGTGAAAAGCCACCTTTTACTCTTGCCTGTGCCAACTGACAAATGCAAAAGTACTGTATTCATCAAGAGATGGCGAACAGGCCTTCCTATAGGTATATTTACAGTTATTAGTGGCTACCTGATCAAGGAGTGTACTCGTTGATTCACATATTCTTGTTGGATACTGAGTGTTGCCTTGTGTGAAACAGGGGCGGATCCGGACACTGATCTTGGGGGGGGGTTGGTAATATACCATAATCAGATACCGTGTGCAAATTTAAAAATAAAATTCGAATTATTTGCGCATACTGAAACCAAAATGTGAATTGTGAATTTTTTCGTTACTTTCCTACTTTCTGTGTGGTCACTAAACAATATCTTGTTTGCTCATACTTACCTATACTTAAGTACACACTATCAGTGTCGGACTGGCCCAAAGGGGCCTCGACGAGAGCGGGAGAGTAGGGGCCTTCCCATCCCCCCAGTAACTTGCTCCAATTCTTACGGCGGAAAAATATTTTTATGCGGAGTTGACTGACACGGGAATCGCGCGCATTGAAATACTGTGATCGTAATGAGCCCCCTTACACATTTTTAGATACAATATAATAAGCTGGTGTTAGAGGCCTACTCGCACAAGGGCCGAGGTAATTATTTTTAAGGCCCGAGGCGCCTTGATGCCTGAGATGCCTTGAATGGTCCGAGGGGGGTCAAAAGTTCCCCGAACCTCCTCATAGGTAATGATTGACTTTGTCCCTTTTGCGAGTAACCCTCCCTCTCTTAAGTTGTAAACAAAGACGCAGAATATATCAGCTAGCTAAAAACTGGGGTCACAGGCCTATTTGCGCATGGGCCTAAGGGTGGGCCTCGGCACTCATAGTCTCCTGGCCCGAGGCCTCGATGGGATCTCTTGTTCTTCCCAAATGGCTTGTCCAACACCACCTAGATAGAAAGCCTTGCGATATGAAGTTGACAAGCGAGTGACGTCACGGAAGCCCGGCCGTGGACATTGAGGCATAACATTCGAGTTTGCAGGTTATGGTATGATTTCCGCGTGTTGTGTTTACAGTCCGAGGTACTGATTTTCTGAGATTTCCTACCCGGTTATACTTAATGGTTATCAGTGCAGTGTAAAGTTGTGCCTATTAAGTGCAGTGTTAGAAATTGTAAAGGCAATTACGCCAATGGACCGAAAGTAAACGTTTTCTCATTTCCTAATGATGAAGGTGAAAAGTCGAAATGGATACGAGCTATTCACCGCAAGGATTTTATTCCTACGAAATATTCTATGGTACGTGTTACATCAATACTTATGCTCCAATTCTCATAAGTTTAGTGTAATGGGAGGAAGGAACTTTGCAACCAAGTCTCTTTTCTTGTAGGTGTGTGCCATCCATTTCAAGCCACATGAGATTCAATAGACCACTAGTATGTATGATGAAAAGAATGGAAAGCTAGTTACTGCTCCGTTGTATAAACCGAGACTGATTAGAGGTTAGTGAGCAGATAGTCCTACCCTTAAATTTTAACGTAGGCTAGCTCTTCTGATCACGAAAATTCATTTAGATGTAGAAGTCAGAATTTTCTAACCTAAATTATGTGCTACAGGCTAATGTCGTAGGTTAGGTTTATTTGTTTTATGGGGCTATCAATTTCAAGTGGGAGGTATAAGTGGGTGTTAATATGGATAGTATTCACATTTCTATTGGGGTTTGAATTGCAAGCTAACTGCACGAGGTTAGAGACCGATAACCTGTAGCAGGCCCTGATTAATCTTTTTTTCTATTGCAGTAATCTAATTCATTACATTTCTTATATGGGTGGGGGAAGAGGTGTGTGTGAATTAGGTTGGAGATTGAATAAATTTAGAATAAATAGGGTAATTAATGTAATGCAAGACTGTGATAAAATGATTGTGTCGTAAGTTAATGTTCGAATTAAATTCCTAGGAGCAGTCCCGTCTCAGTTCCCCAACTGCCCAGAGTATTTAACTGACACTGCAACTGTCTGCTGAGAAGATCCAGATGATAGGAGGCGTAGGATTGATAATGAAAGTTTATCGAAGGCTCTCGCTGAAAGTATGCAGACATTGGCGGAAAATCTGGAAGCAGTTTCATTTAGAAACTTTCAGGAATTGAAGGTGAAGTTAAACAGTGTGAGTCTTCATCCTGAGTGGAATTGCATTAGAGAGGAATCTTGTATATATTTTATTTTAATGAAGGAAAATCCTAGTCCACACTTGCGTTGCTGCATTAAGATGACAGAAGGTTTGAGTGCCTCCTTGTATGTATCGAATACAGAAGTGAAACGTTGTAATAACATGCCTTTACCAAGACAGTTAGTTACAGTGCTAGAAATTGAAGAACTTATAAGGAATGCCCATTCAGTGTATGCTGGTCCTGGTGCATATGAACAACAATGTTGAGGATACTATATCTGTTATGGACAGTTTATTTAAGAACTTGGAGAGTAAGTTCCCTAGGAGAAGAAGGATACATTAAACTTCTTAAAAGAGCAAGTTCACTTGCTAACAAAGCGTAAAGTGAAGAACTATTCCTGGGAATTGCTTGTCTCATACAGACAGATAACCTAGAAGCTTGATTTGGAAAATATCGCCAACTGGCAGGGAGCCAGTACAATATTTCCCTGAGGCAAGTGTTTGAGGTGGGGAATAAATTGCGCCTTCAGAGCATCCTGAACCTCATTGCTGCAGTGAGCGAGTATTTTGAAGAAGACAAGACATGTGACATTTTAAGTGCTTTTGATGCTTGTGTTGCTGATGATAGTGATGTAGAAGTCCAACAAGATGAGTATTGGCCTTTCTTACACTACATCAGTGGTTATTGCTCGTATGTTTTTTAAAGCGACATGATTGCAATTATTGCAAAGTCTTTCTTTGCGATGAGGCAGGCCAGAGTGATCACGCCAGCCTAATAAATGCCAATAAGTGAGGAGGACTATGCTATCCCCATGCAGATGTATTCAACTGTGCTGCATTTACTTTTGTTGTTATGAGTAAGCTACTCAATAGCTACAAGACAGAATTTTTGCATCACTGCAACCAGCGGAGTGTTTTGGTGAATGTAACACAAAGATGTCTGCCCACTGTACTGTTTATGGGGCACAGCTGCCCAAAGCATGCCAGGGCATTAATTGAAAAGACTGTACTGGGCACTGCCAGTAATATCTTGATTAATAATTTTGTACACAATGTTAACGACAGGTTTTCACCCAAAACTTTGGCTCAGCATAGGAGGAAGCTTGTCCAATAACTGTTCATGGCCGTTCAGTAGAAATTAGGATATTTACAATATTCTTTCATTGTATGTACAGTGTCGTTATCATTGTGCGCCCCGGTAAACACGGCAAGCTAAGCCGGCGTTGACTGGCGCTGATCGTGGGCACGCGTACAATGTTCAGTCGGTGGTTGGTGCACACTTGAACACTTTTACCAACTATGTTCAATAATATGTACAGTGCTCATAGTCGATGCCGAAAATGTCCTCCCTCTCTTGTAACACACACCTGACATCTTCTAATGAAAGAATGGACAACAATCTCAGCAATTCTGCTAGGTTTGTGCCGTGTCTTGTGTGGGGTTTCGCCTAGGACACCAAGCTAGCTCATCAGCTGGCTCTTGGTGTCCCCGTACTGTAAGAACACAACGTTGTCTGTTAAAATGTTTATTATTTACGGTGCCTGTTTTCTTGAATCGTTTGGCAAGCCTCCTAATTGTACTGGCATTACGCACAGGTCTTCCTGGAAACTTGATTCGACATTTTCATCTTGTTTCAGAACAAGACATTCTGCTTTTCATATACGAATTATGGATATACACACGTTCGTGCAATGTGAATTGGTGTCTAGGCATGACCAACAATCACAGTAATCACAATACTCACTAAACGTGCAACACTAACTTCTAAACTTTGCAGATACACACCCATATAAATGACAAAACACGTGTGATCTAACGATATGAGTCAGCGGAGCAGAGTAATGCGAGGTCTACTCGCTCCGCACCTGACCAGCAAAATGACGCCATAGTTTGCCGCGATTTCCAGGGCGCACTAAGATAACGACCCTCTGGTTCAATTAATATTGTGTTACTTGATCCACTTCTGTACATGGCTAATTACTAATCTGTAAATATAGCAGTGGCGGCTGGTGGATAATTGTTATGGGTGTTGTCCTTTTTCATTAATGGGGGGGGGGGGGGGTAAAAGACTGCTTGATATCAAAGAAAACTGTATTGAATTGCGCGGTAAAACGGATGTACCTCATTCATCACGAATGCCACAGTTCAGAGAACATCACATTATCACTGGATCACCGGATTAAATAGTTAGGTTACATGAAAACCTGCAAGACGTGATATCGGCAGTTGACGGAGCATCTCAGATGTCTCCGTCCGCTCCTCCGCTCCCTTGTTGCAATCAGCGGGCAACGGCCAGTCGAGTTAACTGTTGGGATAGGACCTACTCGGTCTAGCATCTCTGCCATACCCTTCACTATTGAGATCTGGTCGGTGCTCGGGCCTGGCAATGAGCACTCCTAGACGGTTGGCGCGCTTTGCTTTCTCAGACAGTTCACAGTAACTTACTATAAGATTTCCTGAATTATTAAAGAACAGAATTATGAATTCCTATACATATAAAAGGAAACGTACAGCTTTTATTACTAAAATATTATTACTGTATTAATTGTTTTTCTTGAATTAATCTGGTCGTTGTGCATCACTGCAACCTTATTACCGGTCGCCACTGAAGTATAGGATGAACAATGAATTGGCATTTACAATAGGTAGTGTAGTGTTAGCACACCAAACGTTGAACTGATTGCAAAAAGTTGTCCTAAAGTGGAGATGTCAGTTTAAAATGCAACTAATAAACTCTGTGTACAGTCACATTAAACGTCCAGTCCAGAAAGTGGTAAATAGCTCTGAAAGCAGCAGAGTGTTTTGGAGAATGGTGGTTGTAAAGCGAAGGTTAGAATGGAGAGGGTAAGTGTACGCTTTAAATGGGATATTGTTTTAATCCCTTGGTTGGGGGGTAGTTTGGGATAAAACACGCTTTGTGTTACTGTACTAATTTGGAAGATTGTTCCTAAATGAGAGTAGCTTCCCGTAGCTGGGAGAGCTTACTAGTGTAGTGTGTTGTTTAGTGTTTAATCTCCAGGGGATGTTCCTGCAAAGATGTGAGTGTTTGTTAGGGGATGGACCTCTAAATACAGGCTACTATACTGGCCTGCCAGCTGGGCGGAACAATAAACGTGCTATGTCAGCGTCTCGATGCTGGGCAGTCGAGTCGCGTGCGGGAAGCACAATGGAGTCTGACCAAGCAATTACTGGCTACTACGGTCACGGACAATCGTGACGAAGGTCAGGTGGGGTATTAGGACGTGAAGAGGAGTGTAATTAGTAAATGCAAGTGTGGTTTACTGACCATGTGTTTATTTGGTCAGTAGATGTAAATTGGTAAGTCCCACTTGGGGAATGTAGATAAGTATACAATTGGTGTGTACAAATTAGGGGTAGGTGTTCACAAAATAAAGGATTCTGAGCACTACTGACTCTCACCTGATGATGAAACTGGAACAGACGTCGGCTAGGGCCGCTGGCGACGCACACTGTATAACAGATAATGGCTCCAGTTAGGACTCCACTTCTTATACTTTTAGGTGCAGCATGGTCAGCATTACGTCACTGTAGCTGCCCCAGTTAGTTGTTGATGTAGATGTTTATGTATGTGTTGCAAGTAGTTGGCTAACCTCCCGAGCTGGGTGGCTGCCTCTTGCTGTGTATGGATAATGTTCTGGTCTTATGGTGTTGCCAGTTGGGGTGGTTTTGGTAAAAGATAGGGGGTGGCTCCCAGGTGGTACTGCCCCCCGGGCCTGTACAAGACCCCCTTATCGATTAGTTCGCGTCCCCGCGAACTGGAAGTAGAGTGGGCGCGTCGATGTGAAGGTTTGTTCTTGATTGCTCCTTGGACTTCTTCTTTTCTTCCGTGTTGGTGTAGGTGTGTCGATGTTGTGTTGATGTGAGTTCAGCGTGTGCTCAGAGGGGTAGATTTTGGGTTATACATGTTACACATAGTAAATTTGGCATAGTTCATTTTTGAAAGTTGACATAGTAATAATAAAGGTACAAAAACAATGCATGGTCTTGACGTTATATATATATATATATATATATATATATATATATATATATATATATACATGGCTGGACGGATGGTTGTGCCGTCCGGCGCTGTATGGAGAAAAAATTGCTCCCTGCAGTGTATAGTTTAAAAGATGGAAGAGAATAGAAACAAGAAGTTCCGTGAAGAACTATACAGCCTACTTTTCATGCCAAAGATTATTCTACAGAATATGAACCTATCTAGAATAATGACGAAATTAAGTTGCTAATATCGAAATTTCCAATTAGTTCGAAATACTGTATACCTGGCATAATGTATCATAATAGAGCACTACAGTTGGCAGCCCTGATGACTGAATATATTCTTAGTTCCGTCTCTTACGGTACTAAACACAAAATTTGGTTGAAGTCCACTGGATAGCATGGACGTTACATGCAGTTAAACATTGGATCCAACAGCGCGCGTAAAATCATGTTGCAACAATGTCATGCATGTATTGGTCAGAAATAATCTGAAATAATATGATCTATTGTTGTGCCAATTTTGAATGAAATCCATTAGTTAGTATAGAAGTTACATGCATTTTAAAATTGGACCTATCAGCAGGCTTAGAATCATGTTGGCAGCACTGACGTATATTAGTTACTCCAAATTCGTCTAGAATGCCAGGTACTATACGTGTGCAAAGTTTAGAGCTATTGGCTTTCATACTTTCTGATATATTGATATTAGAGTAACAAAAATAGGGACAGCACATATTAACAGTTGGCAGCCCTGGTTGCTCCTTAGAATACGCATAGTCATATCTGTTATGGTACACATAGCACATACGAAATTTGGTTGAAATCCAAATGATAGTATGGAAGTTACATGTATTTAAAGTTGGACCTGTCAGCAGGCTTAGAATCATGTTGGTAGCACTGACGTATATAAGTTACTCCAAATTAATATAGAATGTCAGGTACTATACGTGTGCATAGTTTAAAGCTGTCGGTTTGCATACTTTCTGATATATTGGTATTTGGATAAAATAAATTAGGAGCATTTATTAACAGTTGGCAGCCCTGGTAGGTCTTAAGAATACGCTCAGTCATATCTGGTTATGTACACATACAACATACGAAATTTGGTTGAATTCCGCTTGATAGTGTAGAAGTTATATGCATTAAAAAATTGGACCTATCAGGAGGCTTATAATCATTTTGGCAACACTGCCATGTTTGGCCTCCTGGAAATTAAACTGAAATATTATGATCTGTGAAAAATGAAAATCCACCTGTACGTGTGCCAATTTTGAAATAGCTCCCATTCATACTTTCCAAGATATCCAACATGGAGCTCAAATTTCAATTGCGATTTTTTAGCAGTTGGTAGCACTGACATCATTTTCAAATATGGCCGTGAGATATTCAGGTATAGATCTTTACTCCTACCAAATTTTGTTTCGATTGCTGCAGCCGTTTAGGAGTTGATAGGGGGGGACACACACACAGCCAGACAGACAGAAGGACAGACAGACAGACAGACACACACACATTTGCCCCATCTCATAAGTCTACTTTTTCCTCATTTTTGCAAAATGTGAAAAGTAGGCTAAAAACAGGTGTCCCAGGGTATAAGTTAAAGGGATATATCATAATGGTTTATTGTTCTTGGGATGAAACGGGACACCTTCACAAATTTGGGCGTTAGTAGAGTAGAAAGGAAAAAACAAAACAGTGTATTCAGTGTTGACATTATGGCAGTGTTGCATGGCGTGACATATTGGCAGTTTATGTGCGTAGGCGTACACTTGAGCAATAATATATATTTGTGTACGCTTTGGGTTTACATTTTATTTTACAAGCATGATATAATATAAAATAATAACCTTATTACTAGACCTGTTTGCTCATGAGCCTGGTACCTTGTCTCATTCTTTAGGCCTTCTGTAGCGCTCTCGTCTGTCCACTAATTCTCCCTTCACTTTGCTATTCGCTGAGCTGTAGGTACCTCTCACCTATGGCTGTGGGTTAGTGGTCATGCCGTTAACCTTACCTTTCGCAAATTTTCCCCGTGGGTGGAAAAATTCACCTTGGCAGCGAGGGTAGGTGCTCACAATCTCTGCACCGCCCCTGGCTACCGTATATTGCTTATTATTGAAGCGTATCCATACGTGTGTTTGCGTCAGCGTCGCTCGGTGCCCCACGTCACCTTACGTCGCTGATCGCGGCGCCGTCAGCTTATTGGCGCGACTGAAGAACGATGAGGAGCAGTGTGTTTGTGTGACAGAGATAAGGGTATGTGTAATTTGGTGTGGGAAATATATTTACAATAGACATGCTCATGCTCCTTGTTATCTGTAAAAAAATGTATTAATGGCAACTCTTTTTCTGTTGTGTATATCTGTGGACGCGTTGCTCCCTGGTTTTCCTGTGTTTGGGAAAGTGGATTAGTTGTTAGCAATACATGACAATACATTACAATACATTACATGTATGTATGAAATATTTTCTTTGCAGCGCTTACTTTATAAAACTAAGTGTGGCGCCACTGAAGTCTAACTTACTTCTAGGTTAGCCTATGTTAACCTATCTTAGCCTAGTGTTGTCGGGCTTACCCTGGTAACGGATTTTGGTCACCAGGTGCCGAACGGCTTTATCTTAATCCTATTTATATTAATATGTTGTCGGGCTTACCCTGGTGACGAATTTTTAGTCACCAGGTGCCGATCGTGCTATCTTAATGTAATTTAACCTAACGTATTGTCGGGCTTACCCTGGTAACGGATTTTAGTCACCAGGTGCCGGGTGGTTTTACCTTAGTGTAATGTGTCTTAACATATTGTCGGGCTTACCCTGGTAACGAATTTTGGTCACCAGGTGCCGAATGCTGAGTGTTAGTTAAAAGGTATTTAACCTAAACTATGTTAATTGGTGCTAATGAGAAAAAAAAAATATATAATTTGTGTTCACATACCGAGGTAGATTTTAACCTAATGCCGAAAATGTGCTGTAGCAGCTGTTTTACAACAGTGCTTATTAAATTTGCTTAATTCTAAGTTGCGTTCCAAATGCATCTGCCTTACCTACTAGAATTTTGATGGCGTGCAATGTGTAGGGGGGTATTGGGATTACGGGTGCCTACTAGGGCTTACCTGCGCCTTTGACTGTCGAAATACGCGAGCATGCGTATAGTACCCACGGACCTTCGCCCATTTTGCAGTGTGGTATCGGTAATCCGAGTGACTACGCATGCAGATTGTGGTTTGGGCACTACATTTCGTGCTCAACACGGCTCCTCCATTGGACCCGTACGTATAGTAGTTTGGAATTACCTTGCGCCTAGGAGGAGTTACCCCTACCTAGTGACCTCCCTTGCACATTGTCATCCATGTGTCTCGTGGGGTTCTCCCCTTAATAACTAATTGTCGACATTACCTTATGATTAATTAATAAATAGTAATTAATAGAGTCCCGGGCGACTGCGCTGCTGAAGGGCAAAGGCCTCGCCCGGCTATCCTGTTCATCGCCGTTGTACTTGCCTGAGTCGCCATCATTTTCATTTATCATTTGTTGATATATTTATCATTGGGTTTGCCCACGAAACCCCTTTTGGCAGCTCGTTGCATACCTATTTAATATCTCTGGCCGCCCGGTGCGTGACCATTTAAGCTCTGGTGACTCGATGTCAGCCATTTATGTGGGCACGGGACCGAATGATCGCATTCATTCCATATTATTCATATTTCATGTATATTATTCATTATTTGTTGGTTATCATTTTTTGGTCGTTTTCACCCCGTCACGCGGGACGAGGACTTGGCGAATCTAGGATTGGTCCCGCTGAATCCTGAGATTCTTCTTCACTTCTGCGAGTAGAAGACTAACTTCCCGCCATAGAAGCTCTACTTAACTTACAAACTAAACTAGGAGTCTAGTCCTAATGTGGTCGTCCCTAGGTTCATCTCCTGAGTCCGGTGCGGAGCTGGCTAATTCTCCCCCCCGTCCATCAAAAAGTCTCCCCTGCAGGTCTTGGCTTCGACGACCGTGGCGCATAGTGGGTGTAACCTTCCTCTGCCGAGGGGGTAGGCTAGACGCACCCCCGGTTTTGGCGTTTGCCCACGCCAGGCCATCAATGCTTCAACCTTACGTAGTTCCGTCTTTTTGGTCTGAGTCAGGATCTGTTGGCGTCTTGCCCCGTCCCTGCCTTTCTGTTTACGTCTCATCACCATTCGGTGTGACATCAGATTCCTTTATTTAAATGAGTGTGATATGTAAGTAATTTGCTGTGTAATTATGTAAATTTTTAAGTGTTCTGGGGTTGTAGAATCTTCTAAATGCATGGACTACTTCAGGTCTGTAGTTGCCATGTCGGATTTCCAGCGATAATGCCTTGGTAATTTTCTTGGAGGCGTTAATATGTTTTTATGGCGTTGGGTCCCTTGTTATTAGGATCCGAGGGGTGTTATCTGCTGGATGGGCTTAAAGCGTGGTAGGAGAGGGTTGCGCATCGTTGGACTCCATGTTAATGGTGGCCGGGAGCCGGTGATGCTGCTAGGATGTACTTACAGTGAGTGGACGCGGTGGGTACTTCCCAGGTGTGCAAAAATTTTAAAAATTCCATGCAGGTGTAATAATAATAATAATAATAATAATAATAATAATAATAATAATATCCCTGGTATGTGGGTGGGATATTCCATGCATGAGGATGGATATGAGGCGTATCCGCTCTCATTCGAGGATAAGTATGGGCCGAGGTATAATAATTCTATGTCCCTTGCATGCGGGATTATTTAGTAAGAAAATATTTGTTAGTGTAAATGCGGCCTCATCTCTTTTCATAGAGATGTGCATTATGCTAAATTCTGTTTCCGACTCACCCCTAATACTCGGGTGTAGGCATTTAGAACCAGGGTGTAGTGTACCCGCACTTTGGGTAGACGCATGAGGTCTATCAACCCTGATGTATATTTTGGCATGTAGTTTAGCTGTTTTTATGTGTCTGTTTGTTTGTGTTGAATAGTGTTGTTGGTGACAGGTTATGTAGGGAGAGGGGTGCTAGGATAGTATCCCGTAGCCAGTATTTTGGCCATTCTGATGGCGCTATCCATTTCTGCTCCTGTCATCCTCACTTGGTCACTATTGGGTTTCTATCCGCTCCTTGGGATGGTTAAGTGCGGTGACGCTGTGACGTCACGGCCTAATGTGGTCTATCATTTATAATGTTAAGGTAGCAAGTGATTGTGAGTGTAGATGGACGTGTCCTGATCGCCTATGATGGTTCTTTGAAGATAAAGAAAAAACAAGAAGAGAAGTAGTTATTGGGGGGGGGGGGGGTGTTCCCTCAGGGAATCTGTCTGTATTCGCCCCTGATTAGTGGGCGCGTGTGGGAAGGACGTGGCCGTAGCTGTGATTAGCGCAGCTGCGTGTGTGTGGCTGCGTTCCGCTACAGCACGCTGGCGGGTGGGCTGTTATCGGATAAGTTTTATCGTGTGTCGCGTGGCTGATTGTCAGGTGGCGCGTGTGGCTTGTTAACATCCTTGTAAACATGCTCCTGTGGCCCTAAGATAAATCCGGCCTATAGCATCTGTACATTGCTAAATGTTATACCTATTGTAACAGCGCTGAATCCTGTGTCAGCTGTATGCTATTATTATTGTTTATTTTTGTGGTCGTGTCTGCATTTCATTGTCACTTCCGTTATAACAAGAGTGTCTGCCGACCGCAGTGTTGCAAACCGCTAGAATTCGCAACTCAGTGTTTTGTTGTGTTTTGTTTTCATGTCCTTGTATACGGGAAGTCTCTGATGTTACGTATGGCGGCTGACGGAACGTGACTTTTGCCAATGTCCGTGTGTTGACATTGTTTGACATTCTGGGAGGGCCAATGTGTTAATCTGTCCTGTTTTTGCTACCGATGTTGTGTAGACATTTCTTCCGCAAGACCTTTGCCTTGTGTAATTATCTGTAATTCATGTCTAGGAATTCTATTGCCCATGTTCGGGGTAATCGAAATTTTGGCATGATTTCTGGCCATAAAAATGTGGTATTACCTGTTTTGTGTCTGTGAGAGTGGCGTCCCCCGTATTTTAGGTGTTGGGCGCTATGGTTCAAAGGAAAGTGTGTTGTGGTTTCCGTAGGAGTCTGGCGCTTTCGGTACGGCCCCTATTGGTAGTCCCGGGGTCGCTAATGCCTTGGGTAGGCTGTTGTAGCGAGTACCTTGGCACGAATCTATGCTCCTGTAGGTATGGTAAAGAACCTCCCTGCTATTATAATTGTGTGGCTCAACCGCTTATGTACTTGTATACGGTCCTATTGCAATGCCTTTGCCACCCCTAGTACATGTTTAAAGCGTGTACTCTGTGATAACATGCCATTTATATATATGTATTTAAACAGTCTAATGCCTATTTTCATTCTTGGCTCCCTTCTATGGGGAACAGTGCCTGTATGGGACCCTATGGTTTTTTCTGTAGGGGATGGTGTATGGATGCTATTTGTGCGATGGTACTAGTGTAATTGTCTGTAAGTAATCTTTCGTCGGTCGACAATTCTTGTTTTCCCCGGTGTCCGCTTTTATTGGGCATTCGGACCCGCGATCCCGTGTAATGCTCCGTGTTATATGTCTGCGCTGTCTGTTGGGATTTGTGCGTCCCTAGAGTGGCTTCTGATTGTGTTTTCGCGCCAAAAATGCCATTGTTTAGCTTTCTTTTTGGCACGTTTGTATTGTGTTTCTATGTGCTCGTTCACGCCTTGGCCTAAGGCCTTGGTATTACAATTTTCGTATTTTGTGTACCATAGCACGTGTATTGTATTTTTGCGACGCGCGTATGAAAATATACGTTAGTGTGGGTATATTGTGCCATTCGGAACGACCCTCGTACCCTTACTTTGGGAGTTATCCAGCTTTGAAAACAGCGTGAATCACTGTGTGTGTTATAGCCAGAGCTAGAGCGCTCGTAGGTTGTTTGCGGCTGGTGAAGGTCGCATGATTATGTGTGTGTCTTATCGCTGACCTGGCGATGGTATTAAGTTACAACCGTGCAGGAAATCCTTTGCTTGCTTGTCGGGCGGCCCGCTCGCCATATGTGCCAAGACAATGTGTGTAGGTTTGTTGACACGTCTTTCTGATGTCTGCGTATACAGCGCGTCTTGGCTCCCCGTAATGGAAAATACCCTTCCTCTCTGTATGTTTGTGTCCCCAAATATATTCCTGTTAGTGGTGGCTAGATGTCGTTATGTATGTGTGTCTCCGGGCCGCTAGTTGCGTGTTTGGTGACTAGGTGTCGGAGGTGATTTTATTATTTTGTGCGTATGAATTCCTGTTGGTGTAACCGTCCCTTATTATTCTATCCTCCAATTGGATTGTTACCTGACCTTGTATTCCTGGTATTCAGGAGGTCGCGGGTTCGAGACCGTCTTTGTCCAGGGTAATCATTCCTGTTGCCTTTTGGGCTTGTGTCTCCGGGACAGTTTTGCTAGTGTTAGGTTCGTATCCCGTTGAGGTTATCGGGTTTCGAAGGCTATTTCTTGGCATTCTTTTCACGTCTGCCAGTGGAATCATTTCCCTTCCTTTTGACAGTGTTCCCGCCTTTACGTGTAGGTGTTGTTTCTCGGGTGTTATATGCCTTCATACGGCGGGCGTGTATAGTGTCTTTGATGAGTTTGCGTCCATGGCGCACGTTTACGGTATAGTTTAGGTCAGATACCTTCCTACAGACTTTGAAGGGACCTGACCAACGTGGCAGGAGGAACTCGGACACATTTTTCTTAAGGGCGGAATTGGAAACCATAACCAATTGCCCGGGTGTGTATTCAACGGCATTTCTTTGCCGATCGTACCGTTCTTGTTGTTTTTTCTGCGCCGCGGCTATGTTCTTTCTGGCGTCCATGCGAGCTATCTGCAAGTGCTCTAGCCGGGCTGCATTGTCTGGGAGAGTGTCCTGTGGGATGCATATGTTGTCTATGGGACTTCTAGGTGCATATCCGTGCAACAGGAAGTGTGGAGAGTGTTTTGTGGCCGTGGATATGGAAGTGTTGTAGCTAAATGTAATGGGCTGCAGATAATCATCCCAGTCTGTTCCGGTGTCCCCCGTGAATTTGGCTAATGCAATTCCAATTATTTTATTCATAATCTCCGTGAGTCCATTTGTTTGTGGGGAAAAACTCGTGGTCGTGTATGCCCTTATCCTGAGTACCTCCAAAAACTGTTGGAGCACTCTCGAGGTGAAAATAGTACCTCTATCGGATAGTAGGGTTTGGAATAGGCCATATCGTGTGACTATGTCGAATAGTAATTCGACTATGCTGTTTGTGTCTGCTTTGGGAACAGACTTTGTAATCATATACCGGGTGAGATACTCTGTGGCCACAAGTATATATTTATTACCTTTTTCAGAGGTAGTGATGGGGCCTTTCACGTCCATCCCGACTCTGTGGAATAGCTCTCCTACGGGAATAGGGTTGAGTAATCCATGAGGCTTGCCAGGCCTTGTTTTAAATCGCTGGCAAGTGTGACATATCTTTACGAAGGTGTCTATGTCGGCCTTCATGTTTACCCAGTAATACTTGTCCCGGATTCTATGGTATGTTTTATGCGTACCCAAATGTGCCCCTGCCATTGGGCTATTGTGGTGTCCGATCATGATATTCTCTTTCAATGACTCCGGAACCGCTATAGGTGCATTATCGTGCATGGCTGTGGGTTTAAATTTCAGTACCCCGTCTCTGTCTAGAAAAAATCGCCTAGACAGCTGTGCCGTCTTGGAATCCACCTTATCCAAGTTTTCTAGTGCCATTAGAATATGTTTCAAGTATAGATCAGGTTCTTGCTCCTGCTTGATGTTAACCACCGTCAGGGCAAAGGTGGGCATGTCGTCCCATTCGTGGTCCTTACTGTCATCTGGGGGGTCGGGTACTGGCAGCCTAGACAACCCATCTGCATCTAGGTGTGTAGCGCCTTTCTTGTGCTTGACCACGAAGTTATATTCATACAGGCGGAATATAAACCTATTGAGCCGCGAATTTGGGTTTTTGAATTTGTCCCAAAAAAGCAGGCTCGCGTGTTCAGTCACTACCGTGAACTGGATACCATAGAGGTATACCCGAAAATAGTTCACTCCCCATGAAAATGCCAGCATTTCCCGCTCTGTGGCAGAGTATCTAGTTTCGACGGCCGTTAGGTTTCTGCTAGCGTAAGCTATTGGCCGTATGCGCCCTTCTGCATCTTCCTGTAGCAGGGCCGCTCCCAGCCCGTACTGGCTGGCATCCACGTGTAAAAAGGTGGGCCTATCACTATGGAAGTGTTGCAGTAATGGTGGTGAGGTCAATAGTTGCTTCAGTGTGTTGAAGGCATCTATGTGTTCCTGTTTAATGCTGAAGGGCGTCTTCTCACGTGTGAGTTCGGTTAGGGGATGGGTGATGTGTGCGAACCTGTGGATGTACTTTCTGTAATAAGAGGCGAGCCCAATAAAGCTGCGCAATTGTTTCAAATTTGTGGGCATTGGGATGCCCGTTATTGCGTCAGTTTTCGCTGGGTCGGGAATAATGCCCTCTCTGTTTACAATATGGCCCAATATGTTAATCTGCTGTCTGGCAAATTGACATTTCGCAGGTTTAAGCCTTAATTTGGCCTCTCTAATCCTTGCGAAAGCCTCCTCCAAATGTACGAGATGTTCGTCAAAGGTGTTGGAGAAGACCTTTATGTCGTCCACGTAGACTAATACTGAACGCCATTTTAGCCCTGAAAATGTTTTATCCACTAGCTTTTGGAAGGTCTGGCTGGCGTTACGGAGGCCCATTGGTAACCTTGTATAGGTATATAGACCGTTCTCTGTAACGAACGCCAGCTTGTGCCTGTCCGGTTCATAGACGGGGATTGAATAGAATCCACTATAACAATCCATCGAACTGAATCAGCTAGCCCCACCGAGGGCATCCAAATAGGTGTCGGCCCTTGGTAGTGGATAACTGTCATTTTCGACTAACTTATTGAGCCTACGGTAATCAGTACAGAACCTGTGGGAACCGTCCCGTTTCTTGGTCAGCAAGACCGGTGCACTGTAGTTCGAAATTACCGGGACGATGACCCTCGCCTCGAGCATCTCTGTGATCTGAGTGTCGATGGCGTATCTCTCCTTCTGACTCACCCTGAAGGGGGCCTGGTGGACTGGCCGGTCACTGGTGAGTGTGACGTGGTGTTCGATAAGGTCTGTCACTGCGAGATCCTTCATCGAATGGGCAAAGATATCCCTATTGGCTTCCAGGAGCTCCGTGAGCCTTTTATTTTGCTCCGGTGTCAGGTCCTGTCTGTGAGTTTGATTGGCCGCCTTATCTGTGTGTGTGTCTGTGTGCTTGCTAATTGTATGCAATGTAGAGGCCTGGTGCTCGTGGATTTCTCGCTCCGCTCGAATCCCATCTGTGTTTCTGGTGTATATCATGGGATGTGTGGTGAGCCTCTGGTCATGCTTTAAAAGCATCTTGCCGCTAGCAAAATTTATGCTAGCTTCATACTTGGCGAGGAAATCCATGCCAATTATGGCTGACGCAGAAAGATGTTCTATAACGAACATGGGGTGTGTTGTGGCAAAATGGTCTAGTCTGAGGTGTATGTCTGCCACCCCCGTGTTTTCTAGCGTCTGAGCATTGGCCGCTACCAGACGGATGTCACCCGTGACACCGTGTATCTGCCCTTCGGTAACGTGTTTTCTGTTTACACAAATTACCGCTGCCCCAGTGTCAATTTGGGCTTGCACCCTGTGGCCATTTATGCTGGCGTGTATCGTCAGTGCCGATACCTGGAGTCCTTTGCCCTGCAAAGATGTGTTGTATAGGGTGTATGTTGTTGTTGTTGCTACTGGCGTAACATCTGTTCTGGGAAGGCATGGAGCTGGCCGCTTATTGTACTTGGCACGCTTGGCCTCTCGGTTTACTTCCTGGCTCGTGTTCTTTGCCTCGGTCAGCGAAATGTGTCCATTCAGTACACTGCCTGCTCTCTTTACTGCCCGCGCTGTGATTATACAGGGATTCTGTCGAACGTTTAATGTATTGACAGTTCCCAGTTTTTGTGTAGGTGTGTTGTTCCTTTCTCCCTCCTGGGAAGGTGTGTCTGCAAATGTGACTCTACGTTTGCACTTGTTACCCCGTTTTTTGTTCCAGGCGGTCGCGAGTTCGACTGCTGTTGCTGGCTTGCCTACGCCGAGTGAGCTCGCGCCCTGCGCCTGTGTGGGGTCACTTCCCGCCCCGTGTTGTGGTGTAGGGGGTATGGTTTCCTGTTTGGAGGGTGTGGGTTTGCTTTTGGTCTGTTCGCGCGTGATTGTGAGGGGCGTGTAGTGTCCCGCCCTAGGGTTCCCTGTAAACAGTATATGTAGGTCCCTGTCAAATCCCGCGGTCGTGAATAGCGGGGGCGAGTGCATGTCAGTGTACACGTGTATGTTCGTTTTTAGTACCTTGCCGAGAGCGGTCACCTCTACGGCGCCGGCATAGGTACCGTCCCTACCCATGTATTTTCGGTAGTCCGCCCCGGTCTGGAATGGGTTTTCCCGCTCGTCCGATACAAAATCCCGGTACTCTTTCCAGTTGGCCAGGATATGTTGGACCGTTTTCTGTCTGTAGTCCCTGTGATGATCCTCGGTATTCCGGACTAGGAAGCTAATGGCCCTGAACAGACAGTTGCCGTCTCCTTGTACGGGGTGTGTTTGGAAACGGCCCGGGGGCGGATCGTCAGCCTTGGCTTTAGTTGGCTGCTTTTTCCCCTTGCTCTTACGAGTCTGTTTAGGTGAAGGGCCTCTCTGGTGTTGTGTTAGGGGAGGAACCTCAGCCGCTTTATCAGCTGGCCGAACCTCCCCGTCTAAGCGTTTTTTGGAAACGTGGGCGTTCGTCTCCCTGTACTGTATGTACGCCCCCCCCCCTCGGGGTGGCTGCGCCAACTCCCCGCTTGCGGTGGGTAGCTAGGTGTGGGAGGTATTGCCCCCCAGTCTGCCCGGCGGGGTACCTCATCCCTGAACTCCCTCGGGTGTTCGTCGGGGAGGGGATAGTGTTCCGGGCCCTTTGGGTATGTGTTTCTGGTTTCCCGTCCTTTTGTGTTTTTTTTTTGTCTGGCGGTTATTGACCGGTGGTTCGTTTTCCTGTCTCCGCCAGGGTGGGGTGTATGTCTGCTGCTGCGGGGGCGGGTTTTCCCGGCGATTCCCCTTTTTCCTGTACTGGGAGGGTGCATACCCCTGTCTGCTTGGGGGTGGGTTCTCCCGGTACTCCCCGTTTCCCCTGTGTTGTGGGGATGCATATTCTTGCCTGATGGGGGTGGGTCTCCCCGATAGTCCCCCTTTCCCCTATATTGTGGGGATGCATAGCCTTGCCTGCGTGGGGGCGGGTTCTCCCGATAGTCCCCATTTCCCCTATATTGCGGGGCTGCATTGCCTTGCCTGCTTGGGGGCGGGTTTTCCCGATACTCCCTGTTTGCCCTGTATTGTGGGGCAGCATAGCCCTGTCTGCTTGGTGGCGGGCTGCTTCGCCGGGGGATGCTGTGTTCGTACACTTCAGGGTAGTACTCCGGTGTGTACGGGGATGGTTGTCGCCGTGAGGGGTATGTCGGCTCTACGTCCGCGTATGATACCGGTGAGTACCGCGGAGGGTTGTGTGGCCTGTCCTGTGTGTGTGGTGTTGTTGGCCGCTGTGGAGGGTAGTAAATTTCCTCCCTCCCGTAGTGTCTCCTCTCCGTGTACCCCCTGTCCCTTTCAGGATAATAGCGCTCTTCCGTGTCTGTATGTTCACCCCTAGGCGGTCTGCCGCCTGCTTGGATGGCAGCTATCGTTAATTTTTCCATCCTGTCCACTAATTCATCCATCTTTTGACTAGTGTCGTCCTTTTGTGGATGAAAGTGCTGAATCACGGCTTTCTCCGTAGCTTTTTCCGTGATCTTTTTTTCCTGCCTCTATTGTTTTAATGTTATTCAGCATGTGTTGGACCGTGGGGTTATTCATTATGCATAACTTGTCCACGATGGATGGTCTAAGGCCCTGCATTAGCAGCTTAACTTTCTGCTTATTTGTCATAGCTGCGTTGTATTTGTCGCACATCAGCAATTTTGCGTTTACGTACGACTGTGCGCTTTCTTTAGGTCCCTGTGACCTCTGTCGAATTTGGTCATACAGGTCCTCATCATCTGTTATGAGCTGGAATTCACTTTTCAACAATAAAGTGATTTCCTCCCATGTGGCATCTTCTAGGTTGTCCTCATGAAGCTCATACCATGTCATGGCCGCCTTTGTGAGGTATGCAGGGAGGAGCCGTTTTCTGACTTCATCGCTCCAGTCATTGATCCGAGCCGTTCTATTGATGGCCTTGAGGTATTCCTCGGGATCCTGGCCTTCCCCCGTGAACTTTGTGGGGTGGATCATGGGGTATTCTGTGTGCCTGTTCATTTCCTGTTCGTCTGTCACTCGTTGGCCGTGTTAAGATTCTAATCTGTTTACGCTATCGCGTGACAAGGTGTTTGTGTTGTTTTGAGGGGAATTAGCCTCACTCCCCGTGTACGACACGTGTGTTACGTTACCAGGTGGCTCGTCACCTGATATATCGTCACTGATTGATGGTGTGTTGTCGTACTGTGTGGATTTGACTATTTCCACTGTCCTGTCTAAATCCTGTTTCACCGTTTCCAAAATAGTGTGTATATCGAGGACCGCCCCTGTCGTGTGATTGTCTGCTTTAACAGTGTCTGTATTTAGTAACTGTGTGATGCGCTCGAGCAGATGATCAGTTTTCTGCTCTGTGATTTGCAGTTGCTGCAACAATAAGGGGTGGAGTGTTGGCAAGCAATCTGCTTCACTAGCGCTGGATATTGGTGATTCTTGTCTGTGTTCACTGGCCTGGGATCGTGTAAAATGTGTGACTTGTGCTGCCGCTGCAGAGTGTTGAGCGCGGATCTCTGCTGCCTTTAATTCGAGTTCCCTAATGAGTTGTATTGCAGTGTGATCATCTATCAAGTCGCCGTTCTTAATTTTTAACTTCGGCAGGAGTGGAGTTGTGCTAGCCGACAAATGGTGCGCAAAGTCCCTTAGTGTGGTTCTAAACGTGGTCATTTAATTTCCACCGATCTTGCACTATGGGGAGGGTGGGGGTGGGAGTAATAATACAAATCCCCGTGTAATAAAGAAAAAGTGTGGGAAAATGTAGGATTAAAAATTTTTTTTTAGTCTCGCTTGGCTGCTTGTGGTACGGCTCGTTCTACCACGAGGGCTCGTTGTTTGAGTCCTACCCTTATTGTGCGTGGTAGTAACGCCTCCACCAAATATGTTTTAATCCCTTGGTTGGGGGGTAGTTTGGGATAAAACATGCTTTGTGTTACTGTACTAATTTGGAAGATTGTTCCTAAATGAGAGTAGCTTCCCGTAGCTGGGAGAGCTTACTAGTGTAGTGTGTTGTTTAGTGTTTAATCTCCAGGGGATGTTCCTGCAAAGATGTGAGTGTTTGTTAGGGGATGGACCTCTAAATACAGGCTACTATACTGGCCTGCCAGCTGGGCGGAACAATAAACGTGCTATGTCAGCGGCTCGATGCTGGGCAGTCGAGTCGCGTGCGGGAAGCACAATGGAGTCTGACCAAGCAATTACTGGCTACTACGGTCACGGACAATCGTGACGAAGGTCAGGTGGGGTATTAGGACGTGAAGAGGAGTGTAATTAGTAAATGCAAGTGTGGTTTACTGACCATGTGTTTATTTGGTCAGTAGATGTAAATTGGTAAGTCCCACTTGGGGAATGTAGATAAGTATACAATTGGTGTGTACAAATTAGGGGTAGGTGTTCACAAAATAAAGGATTCTGAGCACTACTGACTCTCACCTGATGATGAAACTGGAACAGACGTCGGCTAGGGCCGCTGGCGACGCACACTGTATAACAGATAATGGCTCCAGTTAGGACTCCACTTCTTATACTTTTAGGTGCTGCATGGTCAGCATTACGTCACTGTAGCTGCCCCAGTTAGTTGTTGATGTAGATGTTTATGTATGTGTTGCAAGTAGTTGGCTAACCTCCCGAGCTGGGTGGCTGCCTCTTGCTGTGTATGGATAATGTTCTGGTCTTATGGTGTTGCCAGTTGGGGTGGTTTTGGTAAAAGATGGGGGGGGGGGGGGGGGGGGTGGCTCCCAGGTGGTACTGCCCCCCGGGCCTGTACAATATTTCATGCAATTTTAACATACAATTTCTAAGAGGGTTTTTGTTTCAAATTCACAGATAAAATGGAACACAATCTGGAATGAAGTCTTGCAAGTTTCTTTACATCTAGTTTCAGTGGATGAACGTTAATGTAGGCCTATTTTAAAAGTTTTAATCTAACGTAACATACAAGCTAGAGAGTATTTTTAGGAAGTGTTCACATAAGGACTGTTGAAGGTGCAAATGCCTAAAAATGTATCCACCCTGTAAATAATATAATATTAATTCTAAATGAAAGTAAAACTCAGCTTGTACACTTGCATCAACATTGAAATTAGGAAACCTGATCAATACTGCATCTCATATAAGTTATGTGCTAAAGTACATAAATATGTGTTTATATTTATTGCTCTTTTTATAAACGGTTACTATGTTCTGACAGAGCTTGCATCTCGTTGAACTGTCAACAAGGCGTACTCTAGCAGCACACACTGTTGATTAAAAATACATTCATCGGGGCGTGTTATGCAGTAACCATTTTCAAAAACCATTGATCTGGATGCGTTAGGCTGTAACCATTGTCAAAAATCATTGGATTAGACAAAACGAAGGTTAGAATGGTCGGGTGTAGGTGCAGCCTTGGCCGTGCGCAGCTAATGGGACACGGTTGACACAAAACCATTGATCTGGGTGGGTTAGGCTGTAAACATTTTCAAAACCACAGTTGTGCGAAAAAAAAACAAATATTTATTACAGTTGATCATAGAATCGCCGATTGAAATTACAGATCGTTATGAGGCAATTTCCACAATCCATGGTGAATAAAACTATTCAATTCGGCGCACGATGTAATGAACTAAGTGGTGCGCACTAGCTGCTGAACTGGGTGCTTCTTTGTTTTTCATAGTACCATAAGGGCGAGGTTGGCAGAACTGTCATGGTACTGTTTTGATGACGATTGATTTGAACAATAGCGCTGACAGGTGTATTTTTCTCTATATAAGTCGTGATCCTATTTGGGATGGCTGGGTGGGTCACAGACAGCGGAGGAGGAAATATCTATTAAAACATCGCTCCCTGATTTATTTCTCATCGTTTAATAAGGTATTTTGGCTAATTCATGTATTTTAGAGAATTTTATAGCGCCTTCTATCTTCATTCATAGCTACCGTTGATTTCAATTTGAATTGTCACTACTAAACCTCATATATGTGCTAAAGTTGCTATTTTAAAAACGGCTGCCATGTTTCTACAGCGCTTGCATCTCGTTCCACTGTCATCACGGCTCACTCTAGCGGCACGCGCACATTGTTCCCAACATGTGAGATACAAAATCACTGTTGATCAAAGAAATCATCGGGATGCGTTAAGCTGTAACCATTGTCAAAACTCATTGATCTGGGCGCGTTAGGCTGTAACCATTGTCAAAAAACATTGGATTGGACAAAACGAAGGTTAGAAAGGTCGCGTGTAGGTGCGACTTCGGCTGCGCGCAGCTAGCGCGGCACGGTTGACACAAAACCATTGGTCTGGGCGCGTTGGCTGTAACCATTGTCAAGAATCATTGGATTGGGCAAAACTAAGGTAGAAGGTCGGGTATAGGTGTGGCCTTGGCCGGGCGCAGCCAGCACAAAACCATTTATCTGGACGCGTTAGGCTGTAACCATTGTCAAAAAACATTGGATACCACATAACGAAGGTTAGAATGGTTGGGTGTAGGAGCGGCCTTGGACGAGCGCAGCCAGCGGGGTACCATTGATCTGGACGCGTCAAAAAACATTGGATTCGACAAATCGAAGGGTGTTGGTGTGGCATAGTACCGTAAAGGCGAGGTTGGCAATACCGGTTTGATGATGATTGATGTGGACAATGGTGGCCCCAGCTGGAATTCTGCCTACATAAGTCGTGATGCTATTTGGGATGGCTGGGTGAGTCACAGACAGTGGACATCTATTAAAACATCATTCCCTGATTTATTTATCATCGTTTGATAAGGTATTTTGGCTAATTCATGTACTATAGAGAATGTTATCGCTCGTTCTACTTTCATTCAGTGCTACCAATATAATAGGGAATACAACAATTTTGTATTGAAAAGTAGAAAGGATCTTATGAAAAGGCTATATTTATTTAACTAGTGAAGGATAGATATGGTCATATTTTAGTTTTTATTTTTATTTTTACAAAACAGCACAGTTTGTGTAACATAGAAAATATGAGAACAACATGTTTTTGCAGATTACTTATTGTATTCTGTTGAAAACAAAGTGCTAAGATCACTGGTAATTAGCATGTTTTATGTATTGTCGGGTAAGCTTATGCCATGCTTGATATTGTAAATATTGCCATACGAAAACTGTTACTGTAGGATTACTCTATAACAAGTGTTTGTTTCTAAACTATTAAATCATCATGCCCCTTTATGAATCAACAACAACAAGTTTCCTCTTTGGTAAATGTTCTCATGTGTCATGACTGCTGCTCTGTTCCATTTCAGTAGGTCACCTTTTCTGTCACAGGCATTCCATTACTAGCCTGTTTTCTTATCACGGATGAAAACTTTCTCTGGCTAGTTGTTGTTGTTGTTGTTTTGTGAGTGGGTTAGGACATCACTGTCATCAGCCATGTATACTTGGATATGGATATTTATTTAACTAGTGAAGGATAGATATGGTCATCTTTTAGTTTTTTCTTTACAAAACAGCACAGTTTGTGTAACATAGAAAATATGAGAACAACATGTTTTTGCAGATGACTCACTGTATTCTGTTGAAAACAAAGTGCTAAGATCACTGGTAATTAGCATGTTTTATGTATTGTCGGGTAAGCTTATGCCATACCTGATATTGTAAATATTGCCATGTGAAAACTGTTACAGTAGGATTACTCTATATCAAGTGTTTGTTTCTAAATTATTACCACATCATGCCCCTATATGAATCATCAACAACAAAAAGTTTCCTCTTTTGTAAATGTTCTCATGTCTCATGACTGCCGCTCTGTTCCATTTCAGTAGGTAACCTTTTCTGTCATAGGCATGCCATTACTAGCCTGTCTTCATATCACGCATGAAAACTTTCTGTGGCTAGTTGTTGTTGTTGTTTTGTAAGTGGGTTATGACATCACTGTCATCAGCCATGTGTACTTGGATATGGGTAGAATTTGTATGTGTGTATTGTGATGCTAGAATTGGGAAGGTTAGGTATTGTAGTTTTAAGGGGAGGAACTACGAGGTCATCTGCCCTTGGGAAGGAGGTGACATTGGTCTTCTGCTAGGAACAATCCCAGCATTTACCTGGAGGAGAAAGGAGAAATCGAACCCACTTCTTCTCAGTTCAGTTTTAACTCATGAGGCTGAGTGAATTTCGTTTCACACTCAAATCAGAATTGTATTTTTAGGGGCAGATGACCTCGTAATTGCGCCCCTTAAAACAACAAGAATCAACAATAACTAACTAGAATTATATTTCTCGGCAGAGATGGGAATCAAACCTAGACCTTTGGACAGATATGATGGAATATACTGTAGATATTAATTTCTGTTTTAACTCTTACAGATTAATTAGTTATTTGTTGTTGTGTAGTCGACATCTCACGTTAAAATGGGGTGAATATTTTTCAAGTTTTCTATTGAATTCGTCTATATATCGCATTTATTGAGACATCAGTGTTTTCGGTCAAGTTCACACTCGCAAGGTTCGAAATGCATACTTATCGATTATGATCGAAAACGTCGATTTATTAGCTAGAGTAATGTATCGATCGCATCAACTTCTGACCATATGTTTCATTTATGGTTACGTTATTTATTTATTCGCGTCTGTAGAACGTAATTTGACACATAAACACTCAGTCGCGTTTCCTCACAGGTTGTTCATAGCAGCAGTGCTGGGTAGCGCGCTCGCTGACGGCAGGGAAGGCTATGACGTCATAAATCGTATCGCAAGGCTTTCTCTCTAGGTGGTGTTGGCCTGTCCGACACTGCACTCTATTTTATCATTTACCGTGCCAATAATACCGCTAGAGCGCTTTCGTAAAGATAGACTTTTAATTTTATCCAAAACGCTATCATACGGGGCTCATAGTTTATAGCTACTGTATTATTGTAACTTAATTAAAGGGTAGGAGAATAGAATCAGAGTTATATAGTTTGCTGACTGACAACCGTAAAAAATAACTATACAGCTCAGACAATAGCTTCAAGATTAAATAAAAATCCGGCCCGAGCCCCGAGGAATTTTAATCGATCGACGAGAAAAAGATCGTTAAAGACACGTTTTAATCAGATTTACGGGAGTTTAAAACCATATTTAACCTTTATTTTAGGGGTATAGGTTGAGCGAAATAAGAACAAGGCTACCCGATATTATGACAGGTACATGTGTGTTGCTAATTATACGTAAATATTACAAATACAGCAATTTTATTCATAAAAACAATTTTAAGTTAAACAACAAACTCAAGTCGCCGGTTTGCTTTTTTCGCGTACCGATCAATTACGCGAGATGGGTCAACATGGACATGGTAGTGGACGTGCAACAAAGCAAGTCCGTTTAATCGTTCATCGGACATAGTTGATCGCAACCACGTCTTCAGCCTTTTCAAAGAAGAATATGACCTTTCCGATGAAGCGGCGCTGACGGGTAGAGTTGCATAAATCTTGAGACATCGATGTAAATTGGGGTACAACTCTTTATCGCAGGCAATTAAAGCTTCCATAGCTTTCTTTGGGATGGATGACCCCGATTCAAGCTCTCGGGAGCACTTTGCCTTCCACATACGATGTTCAGCCTGTAGAAGCCTTGCCGCAGACGCGGCAGAATATTGATTGAGCAGTTTGAAGTACTTTGCAGCGATTGTGTCCACATCCGCTGACGTCCATGATGATACTGGCATCATTGCTGATAGGCAGTGTAACTCCTGCGTTGCTTTAGGGAAGCGAGTGTTTAGATCTTCTAGGACGTAGTCTAAAATGGGTATGAAAACGGCCCGACGATAGTACTCTTCTACGATTGACGCTGGATGATTTTCGCGGTGATTTTGCCGTTGTGCGATGCGTGGGAGCAGAAGTTCAGTTCCAAGTTGTTTTGCCAGAGCTTCTGCTTCTTGGAAGAGCTCAGCAAATTGTGTTTCGCACTCTTCGCGCCTCTGCTCAACACAGTAATAGTGTCATCTAGCGCATCCTGGGCTTCCTTCAAGTCTATTTGCACTTTTTGAAACAAAATTCTGAGTGTTTTAGTGTCTCCAAGGATTTCTGACAAGCAAATGACGGTAACTATAAAATCACTCTCACAAAGAGCAGCAATGAGCGTTTTTTGCTTTAGAAGCACTTTCTGAGTCCTTCCATAAATTAATCGAGTCTAAACTCTCGACTATGTTCGGGAGTAAAGAGCGAAATTGTACAAAACCGTCGTGCCGTTCGATCCACCGCGTCTCACAAAGTCCATCTAGAGTTGCTTTAAATACATAGGAGCGTTTTGAGGACGAATCAATGAACGTAATAGTGGCTTTCATAATTCCTATTGCATTTCACACGGCGACGACTTTCGAGGACTTCGAAATAGACAGATTCAAAGCGTGGTTATAACAAGGGCACCTAACAGCATGCTCTGCTTCGGTTTGCACCTCGGCGACAGCACCACAAGCTTCTGACGCCATCATAGCGCACCCGTCAGTACCAACGCCAACACACCGACATAGGACAAGACTGTGATGCTTGAGAATACTCAACACAGTTTTACTCACGACTCTGCCGGTTACGGTAGGCTCTGGGACTCCTTTGGTTTCTTGTTTCGGTGGTTCTCTCTTTGGTTTGCGTTTTCTTCTTCTCCTCTATAGTTCTTGCATCTGCATCATCATCTCTTGTTTCTTGGTCGTATTCATCTTCATCCTCTGGTTCTGCTATATTTTTCTTCTTCTTGATAGTAGGCTCTGCAATTTCTTTGGTTTCTTGTTTCTTGGCTTGAAATTTTATCTTCGAATCCTCCTTAGTTTCTTCTCCATCTTTATCTCTTGCTTGTATTTCCGTTTCTGCTGTTCTCTTCATTTTTTTCACACATTTGGATTTAGCATCGTCCTCTTCTGTTTCCGGTTCCTGAGGTCTCTTCTTTCCAGAGGTTTCTAGGATTTCTTCTTCGGTTTCTGCTTTCTTTGGTTCTTTTCCTTCCTTTACCTCTCGCTCGGTTTCTGTTTCCGTCGCGCTGTTTGCTTTTTCAGTATTGTCATCATTTAGCTTCACTTCTCCAGTTTTCGGATTTGGCAATTCTTGCGCTAGCCCTTCAGTATTAATTTTATTTCTCTTTCCATCAACATTCCCTTCGTTTCGGGCGATATCTTCCTGTTCGGATGTTGGGATTTCGTCTTTTTTTTCTTCCTTTTACTTTCCCTTTAATAACGTCTTTTCTCTTTGAACGGTTGTGCACTGTTTCTCGGAGATTTATAAAGCTTATGAAGTCTTCATACAATTTACCTCGATAGACATATCTCAGGACTAAAGTTAACTGAGATTCATGAGAAACGTCAGTCATCTCGTCAAACATCACACTGTAAAATTCTGCTTCTTGAACTCGACTTATAATATGAGAAAGAATCTCCTCTCCGCAGCACTCGATGAGCTCGTTCTGCGTAGATTTACTGATGTATGTTGCTCGAGAAGATGAGGTTTTTAGGTGGTCTTCCAGCACTGTGTCTCCACATCGAACTCGAAATCTCAAGAGCTCTTGGAAGTTGCCTTCATTAACAGGACTTTCTTGCGTGTTAAATAATGGACCATCATCACGATGTCCATGTAGAGAAATGTTCTACTTTCCCAGAAGAATGATGGTTTCCACAATGGGCATCAACCTGAGACGATTTTCTTCGACTTGCTGTAAGCGTGCACTATTGACTTGGTCAATTACAATCTTCTCGGGGTTATCTTCAGTGTTCAGGAACGCCTTTCCAGCAGAAACAGCAATTATGTGGTAATCAGTCCGCATGTGAGTTTCCAGGTCACCGTCCTTACCGAGATCCTTCGAGAAACTTATTAAAGGTTTTGTAACAAGTGTGCCTAATGGAACAGTTTTCCGGTATCCTCCAACGTTGCCCGTAGTAAATAGAGGACAATATAAACAGAAGTACCCTTGTTTTGCAGGCGAAAAAACAAGCCACGGATACTTATCTAAGTGTCTGTGGCTTGCGTATCTTCTTTCTAGTTTATCCTTTTTCTTATGCTCGGAGAAAGGAAAATGGTAATTTCTTGGAGGCTTCCAATGATTCGCTAGCAACTGCCACCTAACGTAGGTGTCAACCTCCGTACAAATCCCAGCATAGTTTCCAATGTCGAACGTGGCAGATACAGCGTCAGCAGCGTCGGGATGTACCGCTACCTGTGAAGCTCCGCCTGGCCTGGGTTGGTCTACGCAAGAGGTATCTAGTGAAGGTGTTGGAATGGGTTCGTTAACGGAAGAGCAATCCAGAGAAGGGTTTTGGCTGGGCTGAGATACATTGGCATTCGTTGAAGAGGGTACTTCAATGGATTGTTGACGGGTCTGGTTTTCGGTCGGAGCCATTGCAGTGGTGAAAAAGCTGAATTTCCCTTTCTTCTTTCCACCACCACTCCCACCAGAAGTACTCGCCTGAAACACGATACAAAAGTATTTTTGGATTCCGGAATTCTACAAACAGTATCATCTAGCTATTTTAGAACTTATTTAGCGTATGATGCTTACAAGACAGTACTGTAATTAATAAATATAAATTTTCAAATAAACAATTTACAGCATTAGGACCCTTCATATATGGGCTGCCAGGTCTTAAATCCATTCAAGAGCTTGTGGAGTGGCTGCATGGAGCTCTTCTAAGGTCCCAGAGTACATATATAGAGGGCATTCCTGCACGACATGCTTGATGGTTTGCACTTCATATCCACAATCACAAAGAGGCGAGTCTATCCAACCCCACTGATGTAAGGCTGCTCTAGTACGAGCAGTGCCACATCGAATTCTGTTCAGACGGGACATTTGAGCATGATTAATTGTTGCGAGTGCATGTTTCATAAAAAAAAGGGTTAAATTGCTAGCTCTTATTGTCTGAAATGTGGCTTAATTTCTTGAAAATACGTGTGTAATAGACATTTTACCCCTTTTTCTGACGGACATAGCTTAAAATTTTTAGTCGAGATGTGCCTTGTGTAAAAATGCCATTTTAATGGAGATCTCCGTTTAAAAAAATCCTCTCTGCACGCTGGAATGCGGAGGTAGATTTCACCAGGCAAACTAGGGGATGGGTGAAAATAGGCAGAATATGCAGGTTTTCGTAGAAGGATCAGGCCTCATTTATTGCGAGAAAGTATTTTAAAATTGGAGCTTAATTAACTTTGTTTTTCGTCTTTTTATGCTTATTTTTAACATTTTGTTGTCTTATGGGGACGGTAACCTTCTCGTCAATTGGGGTCCATTTCTATACTTGTGGTCACACTGTCCTTATGCAAGGTTTCGACACTGATGTGTAACTATCTAACGGACTGTTACTTCTTCTCGCAAACTTTTATCTCCCGCAAAGATTTAGGTTGGTTCCTCAGTTTAGGGGCTGCGACAACGCGGTCATGTAGCCCCGTGTACTTTGGGTGTGTGCAGAATCTGTGTGAAAAACGGTGTTAATTGTGATGGCAGTATTAGTCAATAATTTAGGTATGGACTGCAGACGGTCAATTTCAAGTAGTAGTTACTAATTTTGCTACCAAATACTACTGTCAACGACACCCAGCTGTGAACTTGGCTACTAGATGCCACCGCAACCAGCAACGAACGTTGGACCCCCCCGAAGGAAAGCATACTGAGGGATTTTTAGCGCTCTTAGAAAATCCGACGACTTTGGCCGCCTTTGAACTCGCGACCTTGGGCGTGGAATTTCAGCATGCTACCAGTTACGTCACCGAAGCCGCTTCCCACAGAGTCAGATGGAAAAGTAAATGTGATCTCGAGCATAGGCGTTGTCATGGCAACCTCTGATGGCTCATCCCTCATCAAGTTAGTAGCGTTGTCATGGAAACCTCTGATGGCTCTTGGCATTTTCTTCTAATTCCGAAATCATTTTGCTCATCCCTTGTTGTAATGGTGTGTCATATCAAAAATTCTTTCAGACAAAACTTTTAGGAAATTATTAGGGGAATATTGCCCATTTTGTACGGTTTTGATATTGTGCCTATCCTATTAAGAGAAATATGATTAATTTTTCCAGAAAACCCCACTTTTTCCCACCCCTTTGGTCAATGGTTGGTGCTATCAAAAAACCGTTCATACTTACATCTCTGGCACTCATCCGATACATAGTATGAACTTTGAATGGATTCGATATTTCACGTATTAAGAGAATTATAGCGATATTAATTTTTCGAAAAAACAAAAAAAAAAGCCACCCAATTTCACTCCCTTCGACCGATTGTGTCCATTAACGAAATCGACCGAGATTCTAAAGGGATAGGCCTACATATTATGTAAAAAATTCAAAGTGATTGGTGCAAAATTACGGTAGTTATCGTGTCCACAAGAAAGTGATATACATATATACATAAATGATATATAAACGTTTGAACTTCTATGCCCAAGATAGCGGGTTCAAACCCGGCCGAAGCCGTCGGATTTTTTAAGAGAGTTAAAAATCCCTCAGCATGCCTTCCTTTGGAGGGGAAGTAAAGCCGGCGGTCCCATGTGATAGATTTATGGCATGTTAAAGAACCTTCCACTATATTACACCTGTGTGAAGCTAAATTGCATAGGTTAAGAATTTAAACAACGCTCTTAGGTTCCTACGTTCATTGCCAAGAGCCGACTGCGGTGGCGTCTAGTAGCTAAGTTCTGAACTAGGCCTAGTAGTCGTTGACGGTGGCGTTTGGCGGCAAAAGTAGGAACTATTTGATAAATTCAAAGTTGCAGTCCTTCCTTGGATTAAAAACCAGATACACACACTAATACAGCCATCACAATTAACACCGGTTATCAGACAGATTCTACACACACCCAAAGTACACGGGGCTACATGACCGCGTTGTTGCAGCCCCTAAACTGAGGAACCAACCAATCAAACGAACTTTTGAACTGACGGTGGTTTTGGAGTCTAGGGGATGTGAAACGTGAAGATATGTCGAAATTTTCCGGAAGTCGAAACATGATACCCATTGCATTAGTTAGCTTTCTAATGAAATCTACCTAATACTGTCTTCAAAATTTATGTTATTTTTAAATGTTAATTTTTAAATTTTGATACCTCCTAATGGAAATCGACAAGATGCAACCCATGGAATTGACAATCGACGAAATAAGCCTAAAACCGCTTTGTTCGTTCTAAAAGGCGATTTTAGAAATCGAAACTTAATTTATTGCAAATTCGCACAATGCACGCCGGAAACAATATAATGAAACGTCTTTCAGACAGTCGCAATCTTTCAGTTTTTACCTAATATTTTATTTACGTTTGTATTGCACAGACGACCTTCGGAAATCTTCACATATTAAAACTTCATCATCCTGCGCTAGACGTTATTTACAGAGGTTAATTTCGGCGACACAATACCTTACCAAACGCCTGAGATAGGTACAATCAATTTTTCTATGTACATATATCAAGAAACTACTCATCCTTCGACAAAGGAAAATTTTTACTAACGGAACAGAGATAAAATTGAAACCCAAATCATTTAAAGGCCGTAAAGGGCGAGCGAGATACAAATATCGATCATTTTAGGTGCGGAAGGGGTCAAGCATTGTTGAGATCATAAGTTGTATTATGTTTTGAATAAAGCACATTATAGCTATTATGTTTTGAATAAAGGATATTATAGCACTTTAATATGCACACACATCTGAATCTTCATCTTAACACAATGAACAAATTACAACTAACATTGTCACAGAGTAAAAGCATATATACACTCCGACCAAGTTCCATAGAGGACATAAACTAGATACATAATAATCTCCCCCACTTATATAAAAACAAATAAAAGGAACTATTCATATACATTTGGGCACATAGTCTTGCAGATACTGAGGAGGTCGCCTGTCTCTGGCTGATCTTCTTAAATAATTATCAGCAGGTGGTGGAAGGCTGTTTCGATCAGGGCGTTCATCTGGTTGCAGGATGGTCTGCCTTGTATCATCTGAAGTGTGGGTTGCAGGAGGAATATCCTCATTTTCTAGTCTTGACTGGGTTGGTGTTGGTATGTTTGGAACACCACGCACTGGAGGATTTGTTGGGAGCAAAAGTGGCATGCTTATCTTTCTTTGGCACGAGAGTCGATAATAACTGGTCAACATGCCGCTTTAAAATTCGTCCCAAATCCAATGTCACATCATAGTGACGCTGGCCGAGTTTAGTTTGTATAACACCAAACTGCCAAATATCACGGTTTTTCTGGTGAATCCGGACTTGCACTCTCTCTCCCACTTTGAAAGAGCGAACAGGGGGTGAGAAACTGGATGTAGTCAAGCTCTTTTGGTTTGGAAGTAGAGCATCCAACCGGATACGTAGCCGACGTTTCAAATATAGTTCAGCTGGAGACTGTCCACATGCCAATGGCGTTGCTCTGTATTGAAACAAGATGTTCTGTAACTTGGTCGATAATGGTGCCGGGTCATTTACAGCAGCACGAAGTCGCCTCTTCAAAGTTTGGATGTTCCTCTCGGCTAGCCCATTGGTTGCTGGGTGCCCTGGTGCGATATATTTCTGAAAAATCCCTCTCTCCTTGCAATAGGATCTGAATACATCACTCGTGAAGATAGTGGCATTATCTGACACAAGGACATTCGGATACCCATGTACGGTAAATATATTGTCAAGCAGACTGATAGTAGTTGCAGTGGATGGAGCGTCATTCACCATTCGGACTTCAACCCACTTGGATTTCGCGTCAACACACATCAAGAAATGGTGGTTATCAAATGGCCCCGCATAGTCAATGTGTATGCGTTCCCAATTTTCTTCTGGTTCATCCCAGGGGTGTATTGGAGCTTTTGGTGGATTTGAACGAGTCTGCGCGCACTCTTCACAGATTTGATAAGCTTCTCAATGTCTTTGTCTAATTGCGGCCAGTAGATATATCGTCTTGCTAACTGTTTTGTTTTCACAATGCCGAGGTGTGTTAAATGTAACTCAACCAAAATTTTTCTTTGTAGTTTCTTTGGGATAACAATTCGGTCTTGACGGAATAGAATACCATTTTCAACTGTATATGGTTCATCCAAGGATTGAGTTTGAAGACGTTGCAGGGTGGCACTAAGTTCTGGGTCTAACATAGTCTCATCACGGATAGTTTCGTACGTAATGGCTTCACTTGACACTTGAAGAATCGTTTCAGCACAGAGTTGTGAAACTTCTGCATTTATTGATGTTTCAATGTTTGGCGAGGTAGATGCAACAGGGGCTCGGGATAGGCAGTCAACATTTTCGTTATCTTTCCCTTTTTTTCACTCTTACCGTGTAGTCAAACCCGGAGAGAAACGATGCATATCTTAGGAGCCTTGCGGATGTCATTTGTGGCAGGCCCTTGTTCTGATGAAAAATACGAGACAGAGGTTCATTGTCTGTCACAAGAATGAAATTTCTTGCAAAAATATAGTTGTAGAAGTGTGTTGTGGCGAAAATTATTGCCAGCGCTTCCCGGTCAAGCTGACTGTAATTACATTCTGCTGGTGTTAGGGCACGAGATGCATAGGCGATGGGTCTTTCTTGGCCATCCATCTCATGACTTAATACTGCTCCAACACCAGTAGGATTGGCATCGGTTGACAAGATGATAGGCAGTGATGGGTTGAATGGGGTAAGGACACGTTCACTACATAACTCGGACTTGAGATTCAAGAAAGCTGCTTCACAGGCTGCAGACCAGAAAAACCGTTCACCTTTCCGCAATAACTGCCGTAATGGGTAGGACTTCGTTGAAAAATTAGGAATGAACTTTGCATAATAAGTCACCATATCAAGGAAGCGTCTCACTTCTTCATTGTTTTTAGGGCGTGGCATTTGTGACACAGCTTGAACTTTCTCTGGTGACTTGCGGATCTCATTATATGATACAATATGCCCTAGGTAGCCTATGTTTTCCTTGAAAAATGAGCATTTGCTTTTGTTCAAATACAGATTATTTTTTGAAAACCGTTCTAGACAGGCTATTAAGTTCTTGGTGCACTCCTCCTTCGTTGTACCATGTATTATGATGTCAAAATAAGCTTCAGCTCTTGGAAGACCATGAAGGATCTGTGATAATATCCTATAAAATTCTGAGGGGGCAGTTTTGATGCCAAAACTCAGTCGATGCATCCTGAAGGTTCCTTTGTGAGTGGATATAGTTTGAATCATACTACCTTCTTCATCAAACTTCAGATGTAGATATGCCTTGTATAAGTCTAACTTGCAGAAAAATTTTGAGTTTCTAAGACTATGAAGAACATCATTAACTGGTCTTATGGGATGGTTTGCAGAAATCAACCTTGAATTTACTCCACATTTGTAGTCAACACATAACCTAACTCCCCCATCCGGTTTTGGGATAACAACAAGAGGCGATCCCCAATCACTTAAAGCTGTGGGAGAAACAACTCCTTCTGATTCCAATGAAGCGAGTTCCTTTTCAACGCGTTCCCGAAGAGCAAAAGGGACATCACGTTCACTATTGAAGACAGGTTTTACCCCCTCTCTGAGTTGCAGTTTTACTTCAATATTGGGAACGCATCCAATTTTTTCTTCAAAGATTGTACTATACTGATGTAAAATATCCTGAATTGACTGCACTTAGTTGACAGATTCAGTGTGAAGTGATTGATTTGTGTCCTTGTCAATTTCCTTCAGATCAAGGCCGAGGCCCCTGATCCAAACACGACCAAGCAATGCGGCATGACCGTGCGGAACTACAAAAAGATCTGCAACAATTTCTGTTTCTTTGTATGATACTGTGACAACAATTTTTCCTCAGGGTTTGATAACATGATCAGAATATGATCTAAAACAGACATTTGTTGGCTGCAATGGCAAACCAAGACTCAAGGTTGAACATTCGTTCTCTGGGATGAGTGAATATTTTGCTCCCGTGTCGACTTCAAATCTTTGTGATTTATTGTTGAGTTTAACAGTGATAAAATATTTATCTGATTCTTGTCCTACTTCAAAGAGATCTTCGATGCATTCCAGTTGTCCTATCCCGAAATTGGTTTCAGGGTGGTCATGCAAGTTGTCATCTATGTTCTCAGTTGCAATGTTGTGTGTATTTGACTGTTGAAGAAGTGTAGTGATACAAACTTTTGCAACATGTCCCACTTTCCTACATGACCTACAATTAAGAGAGTTTCTGTTTGTGCGACAATCTCTTGACCTGTGGTTTGAATTTCCACAATTCAGGCATAATCCATCAATACCTAGTGCTCTATAATTGACAGAACTACGGCGGCCCCTGGACTGTGAACGTGATTGAGAGCCTGGGTTAGGTTGTTGAACAAAACATGACTGAGTATCACTGCTATATTGATTCCTACTTCGGTCATTATATGAACTTGTGGCTTTTGTAACTTTGTTTGTGTCCTCTATAGTGTCTGACGGTGCAGTGAGCTGTTTTGACAGCTGATTACTCTCATACCGCGATGCTTCCAAGGCTATAGCCTTCTTCAGGAGATCATCAAATTTCGTGTCATTAGACTGGAGAAGTTTCTCTCTGATCCAATTATCTCGCAAGCCACGTATAAATTGTGCACGAAGAAAAACATCCGCGATTGAAATTCTGGCGTCACATGTACACTGAATATAAAAGTCACAGTCTAGTAAGTGGCTTCTAAGAGTGGCAACAAATCCTGCAATATTTTGACTTTCTTTTTGATTGACGTTCAAAAAATAGTGTTGGGAAACTACGGTTGAGACTTGAGGTGACAGTATTTGCTTGAAATGCTTTACTAGGTCATTATAACCGAGAGACTTGATTGGTTTATCAGGGCCTAAAAATGCAGAGAGATTGTTATAATGAATGGACCCTATTGATGTACACAAGAGTTGAGCTTTCTTTGTGGATCGGTGGCATTGTTGAAGTTTGCGTAATTCTCAAATCGTTCTAAATACGACACAAATTTTTCCTTTTCAGCATCAAAATTTTCAAAAGGTGTGATGTTAGTGGTTTGTGGGGTTGTGGCGGACTGGTGAGCTTGATACCTTTTGAGTAACTTCTCTTGAGAATCGGTAAAAATGTTCAGTAACTGTTGAAATTGATTTGCGTCCATCATGACGGAACGTGGAAATAATTTTAAAAATCACAGTTCAAATATAATAAAATGTTTCAAGATAACAGATTTAAAACACACTGGGTAGTGATCGATGACCGAATATTGTCCTGGGCTTGAGGAAAAAAAAAACAACATTGCATAACCTCAAAGTTCGAACTGCGATAAATATTATTTTGAATATGTGGCATGCAGGCACACGTAGCTGAATATACGAAGAGTTGCTTAGGATCGTTTACAAGTACTCTGTGTACATTTCATGTCGATTTGCCTGATTCTTGATTTTACTCACGTGGCCGTTGAAACAGACGACGTAAATACCGTACTTCATTGATGTCGGCTATATCTGTACCGGAGAATCAAGTCCCAATTCCTCGTCGCCAACTATTATGTTTTGAATAAAGCACATTATAGCTATTATATTTTGAATAAAGGATATTATAGCACTTTAATATGCACACACATCTGAATCTACATCTTAACACAATGAACAAATTACAACTAATTGTCACAGAGTAAAAGCATAGAGGACATACACTAGATACATAATAAGTTGATACGGTACCGGTACTCGCAACCCGCTGTTCCTTGAACCTCCCGAGATAGATAAAACAGTAAAACAGAAGCAAAAACATTAATGCGTAAATACAAATAATCAATAATTAGTGCCCAAACAATTAAATCCCGTTATAAAGTTATACTATTTTTGTTGTTGGGTCTTGTTTTAAAATAGTGAGAGTAACAGACGGAATCGGAGAAAATTAAAAGCGATATGAAATTATCTTATTGACATTGGCAATCTAACGAAGGAAACATTCGGTATAAACGACAGAATGTCCAGGTAATTAGTGTAATTGTAAAAAGCAAACAGTCTTTGAAAACAGCCAACAGTTACTTACCATCATAAGATATCCTTTCAGGCACTGGCAGCAGGCAGCAACAGGAAGCTTCTTTCACTTAAAACACAAATCTCCACGAAACAATTATTTTAAAAATAACAGACATAAACCGCACATGCGACAAATCACACCACCGCTTCACTGCGAAACGCGTGACACGAAATCGACAGTCTCAGACAGGCGCGCGTGGAGCGGGCAGAAGGGGATTGTTCGTTTGTTCACGGCTCCGTTCGGAAAAGCGCGGGCGCGGCGGCTGAGCTGTGCTCAGTCTGCTCGGCTCGTCACAACAATAGCAACAGTGCGAGCGGGGTAGCGAGAGGAGAGCGTCGCGGCTGGGTAATTTAATTTATATTGCACGATTATTAACTGAATACAAGGTAGGTTAAAATCGTTATTTATAGTTCGGTTTGTGCGTCTCCTCCTTCGCTTCTCTCCTCCCTCTTCTCTCCTCTCCTTCGCTTTCCCCCTTTTCTTTTCTCTTTTTCCCTCCTTTCTTTCCTCTTGGGGGGCGATCGCCCCCCATCCCCCCCCCTGGATCCGCCCCTGGTGTGAAACCATAGCTTGATAGTAGATTGAGGTATGATTTGGTTACATTATTTTTGTTTAGTATGTTAATATTTGTACCACCAATGCATAAGCAAAGATTGGCATTGTTTTTCGAGAGAATGTGCTCTAGAGATTGCATGAAATTTGTTGCGTTATTTATGTTAGGATTATATACTGCAATTATATTAATAGTATGCAGGTTATTGAAACGAACAGTATCACTTCTTATAAGCTCTAACTGAATCAAGCTATGGTTACTCTCAACTGGTTAAGAATTTTTATATTCCATTTTTTGTGGACATAAACTCCCACGCCACCATCATCCTGATTGTCTCTGTGTACAAAGGCAACAGAATAGTTGTTTAGGTTTTTACCCAAGTCTCGGTTACCACTATGACATCTAGATTTTCAACAATATGTATTAGTATCTCGATATCTTCTAGTTTATTTTTTATGCTTCTGCTATTTAGGTAAAGACACTTGATTTGGCTAACCTCATATTTAGTGTCTGCTACGTAGTCGTGGATACAGTCATATTTACGCTCACCAATTGATGTGTGTAAGTCAACATCAACTAGTAGGTCCATGTCTTGATTCATTATTATTTCTGTGAATGGGATGGCTGAGCCTTTTTGATGGAAGAGTCTCTTACTAGCCTTTCAATGTCTTCTGGTGAGCTAATCATGACAGCCTTGTCACTATCTGATTTGCGGACGAATATTTTGCAGTCCCGGGTCCAGACGTATTTAAAACCAAATTTACGGAGGTCTCTTGCCTGTTTGTGGAGTACTTTAATAGCTGGCGTCAAATGTTCGTTTATGTAGATAGGCCTAGCCCTTGCATTGATTCCAGCAGCACTTGAGTTCAGGTTGGGTTTGGACCTTTTGCCTTTTAAAATTGCCTCTTTTTTAGCAGGCTGCAGAATTTGACTAGTAAAGGAGGTAGAAGACCTTCTCTGCTTTGTGGTAGCCGATGGCAGGCGTCAATATCGGACTCAACAACTGTGACACCCAATTGGTCAGCGATAGTCTTGACAAACCATTGGTATGCCGGATGCGATATAGTACCGATTGCGTGGGGTTGGCAATACTGTACACGATGATAAAAATGGCGGAGTCAGTTGGAATTTCATCTATATAAGTCGTGATCCTATTCGGCATGGCTGGGTGGGTTACAGACAGCGAAGGAGTGAGGAGTGACCATCTATTACTATATCATCTCCAGATACCATTACTACAGGTATCTTGGCTGATTTCAGTAGTTTAAGAATTTTGTACTTTGGTTCAGCTAAACTCCACTCTTACCGAATATGTCTCCAATAAACTTGATTAGAGTTGTAAACCCCAGGAAAACAGACTGTTACTGAACTTGAAAGATGTATCACTCCATGGAAGTGATCCATATGCCTCACCGCTGCCTAGCATACACATTGCTGCAAGTGCTCTTCAACCCAGAGGACGAAGTAATAGCCAGCTTATTAAGGATGCAAGTGAAATAATTTCCTCTCCGGTCTAAACAGATGGAAAGCAAAGACAGTAGACCTACAGATAGGGGTTTACTAGCATTATTAGATAGAATCACGCAGGCTAATTCCTTAGGAAGCAACGAGGACAGGTAAATGGTTTAGGCCTACAGGTCCTCATTCTCTCTCACAGTGAACCTTTGCCACACACAAATACCAGTCATGTAGTACTTCTCATATAATCACTATACAAACTTATATGATAGAATGAGACCTACTGAATTATATTACTCCAGAAAATTGAATCAAGAGCATTTCAAAACTACTACTGGTGGCGTTCCAGATATGGGGGTTTAGGCCATGTTGGTCTTCCACATGACTGACACGCCACAGTTCATAACTACACTTCATTACAAACGACAGAATTGCTCATATTTTTATCTTTCTTTTCTTTTGCTCACGAATCATCATTATTGATCCGTTACTACGTTATAAACGGACCGATGAAATACACGATGTTGTATAGTCTGCCATCTGTTGGTTACTATTTGAAGCGACTTCTTATCTAAGGTGAATGAAACGCACCCGCGGTGGAGTTTGAGCTCTGTAATTATGGCACTCGACTGGATTTATTGTTATGTCGAGAGGATTGCTATAAAAAAAAGAAGAATGGAAGGTCGGCCGACATGACTGGCTCTACGAAAAAGGTCTGTCTGAAATGTTTCTTAACCGTGCTAAATTGTACCTAAAGCGAGAGAAGATATTGATGAAAACATGACGAAATTGCGGATTGGATTCTGATGCTAAGATGGAAATGTATATGGCCTATTACGAATGTAATATCTTCTGTGAACGTCGAGATAATCTCCCAAAAAGCTAAGTGGTGTTTTATATTCTCTTGGTGTTAGCAAAGCTTGAAGAATTACATTACTAATGAAGGAACGTCATGTCCTCCTTTCTTCCCTTGTTAAAGTGTCCCTGATTCTTCAGCTTTCAAGTTAGATTGAAGATTGTCTTGTTTTGTTTTTTTGGTCATTACTTATTGTCCTCCTTTTATATTCACATAGCGTAGAGATGAATCGTGTTGTTGTTTGGGTTGTAATTTATTTAAGGTTATTTGTCGTTGTGGTTTTTAGTTTCGTTTTCTTTGTGTTATATTTCTTCTGTGGTTTATCTTCTTATTCGTCATGAAACGTGATTGTAATTTATGAGATGTATTTCTTATTAACTTCTACTCCTTGTAATAGAATGGGATGTTACAAGGGTCTTGAGGGGTTAGTAATTTTTAGGATTAATTTTGAATTGGGCCTAGACGTAGGAGGGTGTGGTGTTCATACATTAGATGACCTTGTTGTTGTCTAGGTAGTGAGAACACCCACTAATTGGTTATGTTGTTAGTATTTTGGGTTTTACGCTATGCCTTGTCATTTGTGCAACCCTCTGGGTCTTTTCCCTTTCTTCCTTAAGGGCTGGGCAGGCATTTCTTCGTTTGCGTATTATGTATGTTTTGTTTTTCTTTTATCCTGTCATTTGTGCTACCTTTGGATTTCCCTCTGACTTTGATTTCCTTAAGGACTGGGCGGACATTTGATCTTGTATGTATCGAAAGGCTTCTCATCTTATTATCACGTTTCTAGACATATGTTTAAGGGTGGGTTAATGTCTTGTTTAAGTGGGAGCTTGACGGAAAGTTGAGGGTCGTTCTTGGGTTTGTTTTGTTGTTGTTGTTCTCGTCGCTTTCGGTCGAGAAACAACACGTGAACTCTTTACGTTTATTAAATGAGGTATATCGGTTATTCTTGTGGATGGTGATATGTGTATTTATGGCAAGCACCCGGGACTGTGATCTATGCTCATTTTACTGTCGGTAAGATAACTGAATCTCATACTTCGTCCGAAAAGAAGATTTATTCAGGGAGTTTATGAAGTCGGGTTCCGTTTATTTTGAGGGGTTGTTGTTGTTGTTGTTGTTGTTGTTGTTGTTGTTTTCTTAAGGGTTGTGTATGTCTCTCTCTCTTGTTAACTGGGGTTCGTGATTGCGTATTTGGGAGCGTACTGTAGTATGTGGATGATGTTTTGGCCGATTGTTATCTGTTTACTGTAGTACTTGTTTGTGAGACATATTTTAGTTCATGTAAGGGGTTTTGTTCTTGGTTGGTACGACTTCATATGCTATTTAGAATATCTCTTCTGGTTACTTTCTGTAATCAGCCTGTGGTGGGACGAACGTATTATTTCTTATTTATTTTAATTAGCTTTCCCCTTTGATGTAACAAATGGTAATTTTTCTACGATCTCCAATCTAACTAGGGTTAGGCTTCTCTGTTCTTACTTGATATTTCTTTATTGTGTGTTTTATATTTTAATGTTTACCTTTTGCTAATTTGTATACATTTATTTACAGCCCCATCACCCCTCATTCCACCATTTCATGCGCTACTCACGTCCCCTTTGTTATGTCTTTTTCTGTTATTAAATTTTTGTCTACAACCTTTACTCGAGAGATGTAGTCATTTAGTAGTCGTATCTCCATCTAGTTCAAGGTGCGAAAGAATAGTACACAACTTGATTATAAGATCCATGGCCGGTCCTCATTCCGCGCATGCGGGGGAACCAGTTTCGGTTCCTCCGCCTTGCCATCGACTGTGTGCGTGGTAAATGGGGTGCCGCGCTTCTCAATTATTATAACATCCATACCATTTACAAATATCTTTAATAAAAACAAATATCCTGCCCTAGCCTGCCATCTTGCAAAAAAAAAAAAAAAAGATAATCGTTAGCAAGGGTTGCCATCATAGTATCAATATCAACAGATGCAATTCTTTAAGTATAACTAAATCTTTGCAATTTTATCAAACACTGTAATGATGTTTATGATTATATGCGATCAACTTCTGAAATACATAATAGATTTCGTTTTCAAGGAGTTTAATCTAAGGCTAAAACATAATACGGTTGTAATCCTGTTAGTATTAGTATAAGCCAATCACATTTAAGACATACCGGGTGAGATAGCCGTGGTCGTTGCGGCGTGGCTGTAGGCAGTCGCTCACATCCGGGAGGCGAGGAGGTTCGAATCCCCCCGCCGGCTACCTTGAAGATGGTCTTCTGTGTTTTCCCATCTTCCTTCCAGGCAAATGCCGGGGTTGGTCCCTAACTATAGGCCACAGCCGCTACCTTCCAATTCCTCCCCCTTACATTCACACTTTCCTCCCCAGACAACACCCCTCACGTGACGGTACTTCTAGCTCCTCCCATGGGTGTCTGCATAGAAGCAGCTACAAACTCTGGCGATCCGAACATGTCCTCGGACTCTCCCGGCACTAAAAGCCATACGATAAAAACATTTAAGACATAAAAACAGGGCGCTAGGGGTACCAACACACATCGTCAGTTCATGCTATTACGTTTCCAAAGTTGAATAAACGGAGCGCGATAAAAAACCAGGGCCAAAATAAGGTTTAGCCAATCCTATTTAAGTTCCGAAGGCCTGCTACTGACTGCTACTGACGATGGAAATTTGGCGCACTTTGGCTTTAATTTTACGGCGCTCATTTTCTTTGTATACCGGGTGCGAAATAGTACCAAATCCATGAGGTTGGCATTATTGACTCCCTGATAAATGACTGTCAGAGCTGCAGTTTCTTCTTCTACTTTGCGTTCCTGTTTTGGCGTTTACCCACTTTACCCAGTTACTACGTTGTCATTTACGGTTTGTGTGGGAGTATCAAATAACAAAAAATAGGGGCATCTAAATCGGGAGATAGGAAGATACAGTAATAACAAGGACTAAAACAGGGACACACAGGCAAAACAAATCTTCACGCTGAAGCGACTCTCCTTAGCGACTTTGTACTAGACATACACATTAACAGGGGTGGAAGTCACAGAGTAATTGAACAATCCTGTAAATATGTTAACAAATAAGATAGAATGGGAAATGAAGGTTGATATAAAATTGTGGAAAGGTTTAAGGGTTGTTGAAATCCTAGAAGTTGTAAAGAACGGAAGAAAACCTCACGGGGAGGGCCTCATGACGTGTACACTGGAAAATTATATGATGGATGGTTCCGACTGCTTTACGACACAGGCAGACTGCGGACGGAATGAACTTACAACGTGCTAGATAAACCGGGGTTAGGGAGTTGTTGAAACGAAGGCGTATTTTGAAATAATATGGCGATGACTATATCGACCGAAATGAAACCAAGGTTGTCGGGGGATGCTAGGTTGGAATCGATAGTAAAATATTGCTTTGGTTGCGGCGTATTTGCGCCATTGATATTGCCAGTCAGATTGGATTTGAGATTTTATGAGAGGAATGAAATCAGCTGCAATTTCAACTAGGGATGGGTTGCGAACGGAGTCGCAAAGAGTCAAGACTGCTGCCCTAGAACTGATACACTCGACTCCAGTGTCGACTCCACTGATTAACTAACGCCATCTAACAACTGTTTTCGGAACTGCTTGGACTTACTTATAGTTCCACCATAACGAATAGAATAAGAAGTGATAACACTGGCCTAGTACGCCTGGTCCGCCGCAGCGCAGCGCTGGCTCCGATCTGTGATGTAAGTTAGCATTGGCGCTTACGAGACTTAAAACCTTGTGACCTGTTTTACATGTTAAAACACCGCAAGATATCCTCATAGGCACTAATAAGTTTGACATCTCCACTTACTTTACTGTGCCCAATTATAATTTAGTAAGTCGTCTCTTGTAATAGTCCAGTTTCGACAATAAGCGAAGACAAAGAGCAAGTTCAAAATGCAATTAGTTTTGCCAGCTATCGCTAAATTTTAAAAAATAACGGAACAATTAACCTCGCTATCAGAAAGGATTTCTTCACATTGTTACACATTTTACATTCCCTTAACAGACTTGCAACACAGAAAAAAAAAGCCGTACGAACGCAACTTTCAACTTTACCGTAGATTACTATAAAATTCAATAATAATATTAATTTCACTCCACAAACACCAAAATCAGTAAACTACCATCATTTCAGAAGAACTTAACATTAAACAGACATAGCAGGCATAGTCATGACCCCTTCATAGAGTAGGCTATTGTCTAAAACTCATCACGCCTCCTTCAGCATTACGGTACATATATGTTTTTTAACTCGTTGTCTTTTTATTCTCATCCCTTTCTTCACAGAAGTAGTGTTTAATGGCATCAAGAGCTTTTTTATTTACACCTTACTGGACAGATACTTAGGCAAATTAGGATTATATGTGGAACAGAATAGTCTTTCAATCGCCAGTTGGTTCTTGGGAGAAGTAATACTTCCTTCCCTTCTATCACAAATTTGTCTAATTTAACAATTAAATCTTCTGAAAAGTGAGCATCACAGATGTAGGACTTTTCAGTAAGTTCCCTATCCTTCCCTGATATGGCCCCTTTGCACTTGATAAAACGTTCCTAATCTTTAGGAGGTTTGAAAAACCGTCTGACCTCTTAACAGTCCCCATAGCTAGATCTGCATACTGGTACAAAAGATCAAGGCATCTTCACTAATCACATTAAGCACTCATGAAAATGTAAGGGCTAAACTGCTGTTTACTTACATTAAATAACAATAAAATTAACACACGAAGATAACGTCAACACACGACAAGAAATTAAATTCCATTTCAGTCAATGCTTCCTACAATAGCATTTCAGGTATTAATACTATGAAGTAATATTGTAAGCACTTGTATATCAATAAACGTTTGCACAGAACACCACCAAAACACTCCGACCAATTAAATACTTAATATATCGCACATAAACACACAAACATTAGTGGAAATCAACAATCTCAAATCGACTGTAGCGCTGCGTAGCGGCGAGTGCCAACCAGATCCCTATTCATTACATGCTATTGAGGGAGAAGAGATCACACTTTATATTCTATTCGTTATGGTTCCACGTTCCTCCCTTGATACCTTATGTTACGATGAATACCAGAGGATTATTAGCCAGCAAACCTGAAAGAGTGTTTCGGGTTATTATCATCGGTAATGATGAAACTGTTATTGTTATTGTGCATATTATTATATTTTTCAAAGAAATGTACAGAAAATATAATAGATCCACTCACGCACTTAATAAACAGTTCAATTCTCTCAGGATCTTACCCGGATATTTTGAAGTTATCAAAAGTAATTCCAGTGCACAAAACCGGTTCACAAGATGAATTAGATAACTATCGTCCTATTACCTTACCAACTGGTATTGTAAAAATTGTGGAAAAATCATGTATAAGAGACTGATAAGTTTTATTTTAAAAAATACTATCAAACTCACAACATGGATTCAGAACGGAAAATCTACACAGACAGCAATTTATGAATGTAGTAATAGTATACTGAAATTAATTGACAATAAGGAACATGTAACTGGCCTATTCTTGGATTTATCGAAAGCATTTGATGTTGTTGACCATAAAATCCTCCTTACAAAACTAAATCAATATGGTATTAGGGGTCTAGCTAATAAATGGATAGAGTCTTAATTAACAAGGCGTAAACAAATAGTAAGCTTGAGACACAAGGATGATGGAACCAAATTACTTAATGAAACATTGTCCAATGAGGGAATTATTAAATTTAGAGTACACCAAGGATCGGTTTTGGGCCCACTACTCTTTCTTATATATATATCAATGATATAACACAGAACATTCATTCACATAAGGAAATTTTGTTTGCGGGCTATACAACACTCGTAATAAAATGTGAAACTAAACAGGTCTTACAGCAGTCTGTTGACTCCGTTACAGAAGAGTTAACCAAATGGTCACATGATAATCGCCTCATAATAAACTATAAAAAGTATCTCTAAATTTCCACACTATACAGAATAGCAATCCTGCGAAGCCCATTATAACATTAAATGGTCATCAAATAGAAAATAAATCAGAAACAAAGTTTTTAGGACCATGGATACAACATGACTTGAAATGGAATAAACATATACAATATCTGAATACTAAACTCAACTCGATGTGTTTTGGGTTACGTATTTTGAAAACCTGCACTAGCATGCACACATTAAGAAATACATATTTTGCTTATTTCCATTCATACTTAAGATATGGGGTCATATATTGGGGTATGTCACCAGATATACTAAGCACACTTAGGATACAAAAGAGGGCGATTAGAATTATGGCAAGTGTAAACACTAGAGAATCATGTAGACCTCTGTTTAAAGCTTTAAACATTCTCCCACTGCCCTGCATATATATCTTTGAAAGTATTATGTTTTTTAAAAAGAATTTAATGAATAAGGATATTTTTCTTAAAACAAACAATGATGTTCATAGGCATAACACAAGACAAAATCAAAACATTCATATTTCACACACACACACAAGCATATATCAAAAAGGAACTTTTCACACAGGAGTTAAATTATACAATAAACTACCTCAGTATATAAAACTTGCCCCAAAAATAAAAACCTTTGATAGAATGTTGAAAGCTTATCGGCAGTGCCATTGTTTTTACTCTGTAGTTAAATATCTTAGCGTATAGGAGCGATGAAATCTATAATTATATTTTACTTTTTTATTTTAATTGTAATACCTAGCTGTAAGTTGTTGTATTTATAGAATTAAGTTTTCATATTATGACAATAGAGTAAAGTGTAAATAATGGTCCAATAAGATTGTATTTCTTAAGATCTGTTATTATAATAAGTTATAAATAGTTATAGTATTAGTAATATATACCTGTTAATTCTTTTATTTTATGGATGTAATTTCTGACGTGTCCTATATCAAAAATGTATTGTATACATGTAATTGATCAAATGGATTTAATAAAAATATAATCTAATCTAATCTAGGCCTAATCTAATCGAATGATAATTGAGACAATAGTTTGTGACTATTGTAGAGTTGTGACAATTATATTTATATCTACGTTTCAAAGTACCACTAGAAGTACACTACTTCTAGTGTAAGATCCTCGTCGCCCCATCTATGTGTCAAGGTTGGAAACTTACGGAGTCTATGTAATTTCTTGGACTCGCGCTCTACCTAGCGGATTTCTTGTGAAGCTGTTCCGTGGGTTGGACTAGTTTTACGCTAGATGGCGCAAGCTGGATTTCTGATCCCGCCACAGATCAGTGTCTGGGTTTGAGATTATTTATGGAATGTGTCTCCTTGGTAACCTAACAAGTCCTTGTTAGAAAAAAGGATTATTACCGATCTTATCATCGAAGAACGAGGATGTAGGTTTCGTCGCGGGATCCTATTCTGAAGCCAGCCTTCGGGCTTGGGCGGAGACATGCCTATATTTTCAGTACCATCGGATGAAAACAGTATTACTGACGTGTTGGAAGAGTCACGTTTTATTTTTAAGCATGTTACCTTTTAAAATATGATTTTGTGATCGTGACCGACAGAATAAGGTACGTCCTTGCAATGTAATGGTTGACAAGTCGTTGTTGAATAAGATCAGTATGTATGAAATGTCGTGTGAATGGATCTGTGTTTATATGTTGGTATGTGTTTGGTAATATAAGGGTCTTACTTCTTGCTATTTTTAGTTATTTTTGATTTTGGTCAAAAGAGTCAAGAACCCTTATATTGCATGTGATGTGCCTTGGGGGTTGGCATGAATGTGAGATGCGTTTGGATAACCTAACATTTAATCTCTTAGAGATTCGTACCTTGTCGTACTATGTTTGGGTTTTGAACACATTGGTCGGGAGTGGTGTGTTTCGTAAAGGTTGGATTTTTCATGGGTTGGCATGATTGTGAGATGTGTTTGATAACCTAACATTTTGCCTCTCGGAGGTTGATACCTTAGTCGTACATGTTTTGGTTCTGAACACATGGTTGTTTTGGGTGATGCGTAAAAGGTTGGATGTTTCATGTGAGTGTTTGATATACTGATTCTTTGCAAATAACTACCTTGTCTTTCCAAGCTCTTGGTGTGTTATTTTGAATGTGTTCATTTTTATAAGCTGAATCAGATTCTCATCTGTCAATAACAGCGAACCTCTCGTTTTGATTCGAAGCAGTTTTATTAATTTTATGTTAACGTTTTGGTTTTATTTTATTTCCCCTGCTTCGTTTCAGTTAGTATACTCCTTAAGAGTGTGTGTGAAACATCTCTATGATGTATTTTCTTTCTTAGGCCACCGTTGGCTAGATAACCTTAATCTCCTTGTTTTGGGGTTATGAATTATTAATCCTGTATTTTGACAAAACATCAATCAGATTTTTGAGATAAAAAACATTACCTATTTCGAAGACAAGAAATATATTATCTCAGTTGATATTCATTATTCGACATCTATTCCAAAAAAAACGTCGGAGAAGTAGTACAATGACTAAGCATGACGGTCATCAGGAGCTATCACTTAAACCTCAAGAAAATATTTTAATCATTCCCAATCACAAGGGAGCTAGAAGTCAACACGACTGTCGTGATCGAAAGCTCAAGATGGAGTCCCTAATATCAGATGTTTTGTCAAAATACAAGATTAATAATTCATAACCCCAAAACAAGGAGATTAAGGTTATCTAGCCAACGGTGGCCTAAGAAAGAAAATACATCATAGAGATGTTTCACACAGACTCTTAAGGAGTATACTAACTGAAACGAAGCAGGGGGAAATAAAATAAAACCAAAACGTTAACATAAAATTAATGAAACTGCTTCGAATCAAAACGAGAGGTTCGCTGTTATTGACAGATGAGAATCTGATTCAGCTTATAAAAATGAACACATTCAAAATAACACACCAAGAGCTTGGAAAGACAAGGTAGTTATTTGCAAAGAATCAGTATATCAAACACTCACATGAAACATCCAACCTTTTACGCATCACCCAAAACAACCATGTGTTCAGAACCAAAACATGTACGACTAAGGTACCAACCTCCGAGAGGCAAAATGTTAGGTTATCAAACACATCTCACAATCATGCCAACCCATGAAAAATCCAACCTTTACGAAACACACCACTCCCGACCAATGTGTTCAAAACCCAAACATAGTACGACAAGGTACGAATCTCTAAGAGATTAAATGTTAGGTTATCCAAACGCATCTCACATTCATGCCAACCCCCAAGGCACATAAGGGTTCTTGACTCTTTTGACCAAAATCAAATATAACTAAAAATAGCAAGAAGTAAGACCCTTATATTACCAAACACATACCAACATATAAACACAGATCCATTCACACGACATTTCATACATACTGATCTTATTCAACAACGACTTGTCAACCATTACACTGCAAGGACGTACCTTATTCTGTCGGTCACGATCACAAAATCATATTTTAAAAGGTAACATGCTTAAAAATAAAACGTGACTCTTCCAACACGTCAGTAATACTGTTTTCATCCGATGGTACTGAAAATATAGGCATGTCTCCGCCCAAGCCCGAAGGCTGGCTTCAGAATAGGTTCCCGCGACGAAACCTACATCCTCGTTCTTCGATGATAAGATCGGTAATAATCCTTTTTTCTAACAAAGACTTGTTAGGTTACCAAGGAGACACATTCCATAAATAATCTCAAACCCAGACACTGATCTGTGGCGGGATCAGAAATCCAGCTTGCGCCATCTAGCGTAAAACTAGTCCAACCAACGGAACAGCTTCACAAGAAATCCGCTAGGTAGAGCGCGAGTCCAAGAAATTACATCATAGAGATGTTTCACACAGACTCTTAAGGAGTATACTAACTCCGTAAGTTTCCAACCTTGACACATAGATGGGGCGACGAGGATCTTACACTAGAAGTAGTGTACTTCTAGTGGTACTTTGAAACGTAGATATAAATATAATTGTCACAACTCTACAATAGTCACAAACTATTGTCTCAATAATAATAACAATAATACATCCTGACTAAAGTGCAATATTACAACAATTTGGTACCAGGGGCATATATAAGGGGGGCCCAGGGGGCCCGCCCCCCGAAATGTTTGTCATATATATTAAAAACCAATATAATCATGTATTATTGTTACTAAGTGACGTATGGCAACGTTACAAAGCAAAGCGAAGGTAGAGCGATGTAAACAGTGTGACAATCAGTTTGCTCTGATCTTATGAGTAACATCATATCCTCTTATTACTCTCCAATTCCTTCGCTCTTATGAAAAAACCAAGAACAGCAACAAGTGCCCTTGAAGCGTGTGGCAAAAGTTTTTTCCCTAACTTTTATACCCTTGTCAAACTTTTGGCAAATTTGCCTCTCTCTGTAGCTACTGGTACTGCAGAACGGAGTTAGAGTTGGTTCGAAACATACTTAAGAAATTCTACTTCTGAAAACAGACTCAACGGTCTAGTATTGTCATCTATTCACAGAGACATAAGCCTACAACTCACTGACGATGAAGTTATGAACCGATTTGGCAATGCTTCAAGAAACCTTGACTTTATATTATAGCGTGAGTTGTAAATCAAAACAGTAACATTAATTATATCCATGTAAATACTATCAAGTGAGCAAGATGATTGTATTAATAAAAAGTATCATAAAATGGCCGTAGTTGTGTTCGATATTAACCAAACATAAAACACCACAACAAATTGGCTGAAAAAAATGTTGCCAGATAGCCTTAAAATTCATCATTTTGCACCAAATTATACAAAAGTTTCCCGGGGAGAACCCGGACCCCCTATTCTTTCGGCCTATACCATGCCCCCTAACCCCCGGTTAGGCACCCCCCCCCAAATAAATTTCTATATACGCCCCTGTTTGGTACTGAACTCGAATTTAATAGTAGAATGGAAATGCATGAGAAGAGAATCGAACTGTCTCGCGTAACAATTCTATGTTTGGATTTAAAGGGACAGTGTAGGCAACTTGCCATACACGTGAGCATTCTGTGACGCCAGCGAATGAAGTCGCTATGCTGTAAGATTATATCCCAACCTTTTGTTGTTGTTGTGAGAATGGACAAGCTTCTGTATAAAATAATTTAGCAAGGAGTGAATGAGAATTGAAAGGAGCTGCGAATTGACAATATTAGTAGTGGAATGGGGAGAGTTCTCCTACCAGTCGCGTGTGTGCTTGAATACGTATGGCTATTTTGGAAAAAGTTTAGGTGGTGGGGGAGGAGTAGGGTCGAGTGAGGGGTCGGTTAGATGGTATTTTGTCCACTGTATTTGATGGTGAGGTTATTTTTTTAAAATGGGTGAAATTTGGAAACGCAATTTGAGGTAAACGTGCTTTTTTGACATTTTGATGATATTTAATGAGCTTGTAAGGCTAGAACGATGTGTTGTTTAGGAACGGGGTGACGTCCTCTTTGCTAAGAAACTGTTTTTTTTAATTCTTGTTTTTGAATTTTTGATTATTTTGGAAACGGTGAATTTTAGGAAAAAGTTTGTTTGACGTTAATGAAAGGTGGCTATGCCCTCTAGGGGGACAGCAAAAAGAAAATGAATTTTGAAAAAATGGTGACTATTTTGGAAACGGCAAACTTGACAAAAAGTTTGTTTGTGATGAATGGTTGGTATTTACTCCCTCTACCCGCACCATAAATTTGAAGTCGCTAGGTGAAAAACCTATGCACGTTTTTAAAGTTCTCTTGCAAGTCGCGTGTGTGCTTGCATACGCATGGCTATGTTGGGAAAAGGTTAGGTGGTGGGGGGAGGAGTAGGGTTGAGTGAGGGATCGTTTAGATGGTATTTTTCCCGCTCTATTTGATGGTGAGGTTCTTTTTCAAAATGGGTGGAATTTGGAAACGCAATTTGGGGTAAACCTGTTGTTTTGACATTTTGGGGATATTTAATAAAAGAGATAATGACGTGTATATGTTATTTTTTTGTATCGTCGTTTGTAAGTAGTCGGGCTTTTTAAATGACTATTTATAGATTAGTTATCAAAAATAATTAAAGAACCCAATAATGGGATTTAAACATATGGGGTGTCGTAGGACTCGTGGTGAACCCATCTTCCCTATGGACGAGGTATGCCCACCCCAAAATAAAAACTACCCTTACCCGGGGGTGAAGTACTGATTACTTTTTTGTATGCATGCGCACTTGGAGGGGGCTTTTGTAAGAGAGCGGGCTTTTTTTAAATGATTATTTATAGATGAGTTTTTTTAAATATTTATTAAGAACCAAAACACTAATAGGTCATCCGCTTTTTTTTAGTATCTCGCTAACCAATAATGCGATTTAAACATATGGGGTGTCGTAGGACTCGTGGTGAACCCCCCTTTTCTATGGACAAGGTATGTCTACCCCAAAATAAAAACTACCCTTACCCCCGGGGGTGGAGTAGTGATTATTTTTTGTATGGATGCACACTTGGAGGGGGGCTTTTGTAAGACAGCGGGCTTTTTAAATGATTATTTATAAATGAGTTTTTTAAATATTTATTAAGAACCAAAAAACTAATAGGTCATCCTCTTTTTAGTATCTCGCTAACCAATAATGCGATGTAAAAATATGGGGTGTCGTAGGACTCGTGGTGAAGCCCCATTTTCTATGGACAAGGTATGTCTACCCCAAAATAAAAACTACCCTTACCCGGGAGTGAAGTAGTGATTATTTTTTGTATGCATACACACTTGGAGAGGGCTTTTGTAAGAGAGCGGGCTTTATAAATGATTATTTATAGATGCGTTTTTTTAATATTTATTAAGAACCAAAAAACTAATAGGTCATCCGCTTTTTAGTATCTCGCTAACAAATAATCGGATTTAAACATATGGGGTGTCGTAGGACTCGTGGTGAACTCCCCTTTTCAATGGAAGAGGTATGTCCACCCCAAAATGAAAACCACCCTTACCCAGGGGTAAATAATAATTTTTTGTATGTTTGCACACCGACTGCTTTTGTCAAAAGGGCCTAACTACACTTTTGTTAATATTTTCTGAACCCCTGATTGCATTTTGCCATAGGCAGCATCCTAGCCCTTGCGGTGACGCCCCCAAAATTGAAAAATCAATATCTTGGAAACTAAGAAACCTAAAATTAGGCGTGATAGCTTTAAAAAATAGGTGATAACATAGGCTTTTACCTCGATTGGCCATTTCACCCCTAAAACAGTAAATAGTCATGTTATGGGAAAAAACGTGTTAAACACCTAAAATGATAAATGAACCTAAGATCTTTTGTTTTTGATGAAAATAGCAGGGGGTGAAAACAACCCCCAAATTGAAAAATCAATATCTTGGAAACTAAGAACCCTAAAATTAGGCGTGTTAGCTTTAAACATAGGTGATGATATAGGCTTTTACCTCGATTGGTCATTTCACCCCTAAAACAGTAAATAGTCATGTTATGGGAAAAAACGTTTTAAACACCTAAAATGATAACTGAAGCTAAGTTTTTTTTGTTTTTGATGAAAATAGCAGGGGGGGGGGTGAAAACTACTCCCAAATTCCAAAAATTCCATACCTTGGAAACTAAGAACCGTAAAATTAGGTGTGATGGCTTAAAATTTGGTCATGACATAGGGTTTTACCTGGATAGATCATTGCACCCCTAAAACAGTAAATAGTGATTTTACAGGGGGGAAAGGTGTTAAACATGTAAAAATGATAATTGAACCTAAGATCTTTTATTTTCATGAAAGGGTCGATAGCCTCGATGTTAGGACCCTTAAAAACAACAATTAGCATTATTATTTTCATGAAAAAAATAGTAGGGGGATGAAAACTACCCCAAATTGAAAAAAATCGATATCTTGCAAATGAAGAACCCTAAATTTACGTGTGATAGTTGAAAAAAATGGATGATGACATTATTTTGACGAATAAAACAGGAAATAGTAATGTTACAGGGGAAAAAGGTATTAAACACCTCGAAACATATGCGTTTTGTGAAACCATGCTTTAATGGACGTGTGTATGGATGATGATGACCGCTTGCAAATTATTATTATTGTTGTTGTTGTTCGAGTCTTCAGTCTTTTGACTGGTTCGATGCAGCGCTCCATGCCTCCCTGTCCTGAGCTAATCGTTTCATCTCTACAAAGCTACCACACCCTACATCCGAGCCAATCTGTTTAACATATTCTAACCTTGGTCTACCCCTACAGTTCTTGTCCTCGACCCTTCCTTCCTTAACTAAACTTGCTATTCCTGGGTGTCTTAGTATGTGTCCTACTAATCTATCTCTTCTCTTCATTAGCAGTCGCCAGAAACATCTCTCCTCTCCCACTCGTCTTAATACCTCTTCGTTTGTAACCCTATCTACCCATCTGATCTTCATCATTCTCCTGTAACACCACATTTCAAATGCTTCAATTCTCCTCTTTTCTGCTGCACCAATAGTCCAAGTTTCACTTCCATAGAGCGCCACGTTCCAGACAAAGGCTTTCAAAAATGACTTCCTAATACCTAAATTTATATTCGAAGTCAACAGATTCCTTTTTTGTAGAAATGCTTTCCTTGCCTGAGCCAACCTACTTTTGTATCCTCTTTGCTTCGTCCATCACTGGTTATTCTGCTTCCTATGTAACAGAAGTCTCCTACTTCCTTCAGCTTTTCACTTGCCAATTTGATATCCATAGAGGTTTCTGATTTATTTCGGCTGCATTCCAGTATTTTTGTTTTACATTTATTAATTTTCATCATGATTTTTTTCCGTAAGACGGAGTCCATACCATTCAGAAACTCATTCAAATCCTCAGGCTTTTCGGCCAAGATGATGTTGTCATCAGAAAATCTCAGAGTTGAAATTATTTCTCCTTGAATCTTCTTCGCTCCAACTTTAAATTTTTCTCCAATTTCCTTCATTGCTTGTTCAATGTAAAGATTGAAAAGTATGGGTGATAAGTTGCAACCTTGCCTTACACCTTTCTGAATACCAGCTTCTCTCTCATGTCCTTCAGCTCGAATGACTGCTGTCTGGTTTCTGTATAGATTGTATAACTTTTTCCAATCGATTTCAAAATGTCAAACAATTTAGTCCAATCAACGTTATCAAAAGCCTTTTCTAAGTCTACAAATGCCATGAACGTTCTCTTATCTTTCCTTATTCTACCTTCCAAAATCAGCCTAAGACTTAGTACAGCTTCCCTTGTTCCTACATTTCTCCTGAAACCAAACTGGTTTATTATTATTATTATTAGGTAATTATGGATTAATGTGTGTATAGGTAACTAACCAGTAGGCTAATAGTAAACATTTGTATGAGTTGTTGAAGAAGTCAGGAAGGCCAACCCTTTGGCATGGCCCATGAATTGACCCAAAAGTTTTACCTGTCAAGACTCAGTGTACCCTGTTCCAGCCCTTAGACTGGACATAAAATGTCTTGGTAGAGCGCTGAAATCGAACCTGGACCTCTGTCATGACTGCTAAGTTATAATAATATTATAATAAATAATGGATTTTATAAAAGAGAGAGAGAGACACACACACGCGTTAATGCTTTCGCTAGCTCCAGTCTGCAAACATACACTAGCTTGCTGAACTAGTAAGAGTTGCTGATAAGAGCAGTGCAGTGTTGTCAGATTTCTTGTTTGGCTGATTCTGCAACTGGAGTTTAAACGGAGCCGCACATGTCAATGCTTAGCTACATTACTTAGCCTCTTTTATTACCTGGCTCCACGGAGCATAACTGAAATTGAAATAAAGATAAGGATGATAATAATGATGATGATGATAATGATTGTTGTTTTAAGGGGGTTTAACGTGTAGGATATCGGCCCCTAATGGTTTGGGTGATGGTTAAGATGAAAATAAAATGTAAACTATAACTAAAACTAACTACACACAGTCGGCGGGCAGTTAACAAGCAGTCTTCAAGGAGTTCGCAATCAGTCTTCACGCAGCGATTGTACAGTTACTTGACGCAGTTAGTGGAGCGACACGACACAGTGACACTCAGTCGAAAGCAGATAGCTAGCAGCAAGGCGAGGCATAGCATGCCCGGTGATATTGCACCACGGTTATAACTTAAGGCTGCGAATTGAGTATCTTAGAGAAACATTGGTAATTGCAGTAAACAGTGTTCATATGCAAGGAGAGACTGCAGTATCGCGAAGTAACGCGGTCTGTATAATTGTAATGACAGTGTTTAATAGTCATCGAAGTTGGAAAACGCGCGGCGGAACATTCGAGACCCGAACCCCAGACACTGAAGTAGGAACAGCTTAGAGAGCACACAGTTAGAAGAGAGGGCCGCATTGGAACTGTCAGTAGCACGTGTGGAGAGAGAATTTACGAGAGAATACGCACGTGGTCAGATAAGTATTGCGCCATCATAGTCCAATTGTATACGGAAAGTGTATAGTGATATATATGCGTGTGTTGAGTAGGGTACTACTATACAGCAACCATACGCGAGTGACAGTGTTATTTTTCTAAGTGTAAAGGCCAGTAAAATATAGTGATAACCAAGGTTATTAATCACTCAATGGAGTAGTATAATATGGTGATCATGATGTGTGTTGGTATGATGTAAAGGCCCATGGCTATGGGGCTGCCGTCGTCTGTGTTGGAGAGCGATTGCAGCCAGCGGCAGAAACATGATAAGTATTGAATTTTCTTAATTAATAATAAGTCATTGTTTTATGGGTGTGTCTGTTACAATTATGATATTGAATAGAAATTATAGTAGAATGAAATGAAATGAAAACCAAAGTTCTTCTCTGTAGCCGGCAGTATGAACCTCCTCGTTGTACTTTAAATGGAGAACAGCTGACAAATGTACAGGAGTTCACTTACATTGGTAGCAAAATAACAGCAGATGGAAGAAGTAGAAGAGAATTAGTCAGCCGCATCAACCAAGCCAAAATAGCATTCAACAAGAAAGGAAAGCTCTTTACATGCAAAAACATTAGTATGAGCCTCAGGAAACGTCTTGTGAAGATATATGTGTGGAGCGTACTGTTATATGGTAGTGAAACCTGGACTCTTAGCTAGGCTGATAAGAAACGAATAGTAGCCTTTGAAATGTGGTGCTGCAGGAAAATACTAAAAATTCCATGGGTGGACAAAATCAGTAATGAAGAAACGCTGAAGAGGATTGGAGAGAAGCCATGTTTATGGAATATGCTTACTCACCGAAGAGACAATTGGATTGGATATATCTTGAGGCATGAAAGTCTTCTGCACACAATACTGGAGGGCAATGTTGAAGGAAAGAATTGTAGAGGTAGACCACGGCTGGGATACATAAAACAAATCATTCACGACAAAGGTTGTGATAATTACTTGGACTTGAAGAGACTAGCCACAGACCGGAGTTCATGGAAAGCTGCTACAAACCAATCTTCGGATTGAACACCACAGAAGAAGTAGAATAAAGTTAGATTTTGGATTTAGGTATTATTGTGTTAGATTAATTGCACTCGTGACGACGAGATGTTATTTAGTTTAGTTCTGACGATGCTTGGTGACGATAACTGTTCACGTACTGCCCCCGTAAATTGAATTATATTGAGACCACGGTGGCTGTATTGGAAAATATGAGTAAAGTTATGGATGTCATAGTTGTGACGTGGATACTCATGACGTAGGCACGGATGACGCAGACTTTATGCAAGTAGGCCGCTTGAGCTGAGATTCTTGGTGACGTCATGATTTTGTTCGAGAAAGATCTAAGACTTACGACGCAGTCGCAGGAAACAAGGTATTGTGCTAAGGAAGAAGTTACGCTATTGGAGGAAAGGCTCGAACCAATGAACGATAGTTTGGAAAGAAGACGGAGATTACTGAAACTATCATATTTAATTACTTTTGGCATGCAGAATTGTGGAAATCTATTTTCAGTTATGGCATTGATTTGGAATTTTGAAGAAATTAATTTTGAGTTTTTGAAATTTGAAAATCCGTCAAGTATAGCCAAAGTTAGAACTTTCAGCGATGACGGAGCAACAGGCTATGGAAGGGATGGATACGCCCCTTAAGAAGTTAATAAAAGGTCGTGCACAGCAGAGAGGAGCTCTCAGATCTCATATCTCAGATCGCATATATATTTCTGGTGATTTATAGTCGTTTTCAAGTGATTCAGTGAAGTAAGTCGTCTTTAGCGTGCATGGTAAAAGCCCGGCGCATCGAACGAACACGGAGCAGTTCCATTTTACGCTGTTCGAAACTAGGTGAAGTTGAAACGCTCACATTAACGTTTCCACCTGATAAGATATAAAGAGTTAACTTCAGCCTTTATTATAATTCAATTGGGCAGTACAACATTGAGGTGTGTAGAAGATTTGAACAGTTATACTTCAAAAGATATTGGCACTTTAAGGCTGCCAACAAAAGTGATTTTCTCGCCACATGAGAAACACTTTTAAAATTTCCACATTATACACTACGGCTGACACGTGGATTACAACAGTGATATTGGAGAATACGTTTGGTAATACAACGATACATTCCACTATGGAACATTATAATCTTGCAGTGCTTTCAATGATTATAACAGAAGTTGAGATGGAAGGCTAAGGCTTTAATGCAATTGGGACATATATCGATGGAGTGAAATAGCAGCATGGAACTTCGTTAATTGTCTTTCTACAAAAGCGAGCATGTAGTGAACATCCAACTACACTCATGCATCGTGAATCCATCGCTGAATTATATCAAATGACAGTGGAAATATTTTCATACTCCACGATTATGAATATTTCTGCGGAAATAACTGCAATAAACTTCATGGCGAATTACGACCAGAACTTCAGGGAATTTTCAAGAGAGGCCAGGGTGGACCCGGCTCACAAAGAAGAATTTTGCCAGAAGGATGTCTTTCGTATACATGGAGCAGTGCAATTTCCGGAGAAGGAAGCAGTTCGATTCTCCGAGGACGCTGATTCCAGGTTCGAGGTCGGAGCACATCTTTACGCTGGTGAAATGGAACCAACAGCAGTTTTCTTTGAAAACTTTCCTCTAGAACTTCAATCAACAGATAAGGTAGTCGTGAACGTTTCTTGTATTATTTGAGTCTTGTAGCGATATCTGAGCAACCATTTTTCCCATATTTTTGTGTCCTATATTTTGCCCCATTTTCTTGATTAATATTTCTGTACTCAGTACACTTCGATGATTGATGCCTTTTTCGACGATTTATTAAGACATGGTTATGTCATTGGCATACTTAAATAATTTTGGATCAGTTGAGACTGATATATTAGATTCTTTCAGTAATTTGCATATTTTTGAAGTCACGATTTGACTGTAAAGTTAATGATTTTCTATGGAAGATTTGAATTCAGACAGCGTGTCACTTTATTAAAGTAATTCTATTCAGTAAATTACTTTGACCAATTTTCTGTCATCCTCAAGAAAGAAGAATAATTAAAAGATTTTAGAGCGTTAAAATCTTTATCTTTGTCGACGATCTTGGAAATACTAGTCGTTTTATGAACATGATTGCAACATAGACATTTATCGTCAGTTCTAATTACCGTTGCATTACAGACAATTTTATGAAATAGGAACTTTGACTACGAATTATTGAATACACTATAGTAATGAACATTTGATAGGAGTTTTTCTCAATTATAGATTGGATCAATAATGTTTGCATTCCACAGTCTAATTGTATTCTATTCGACTATTTATGCAGTTTAGATGAACTTTGATTGAAGATAGTATTTTTATACTGCGTTACTTTGAAGTTATTAATCTCAATTTTGATAGACCAGGGAGGAGTGTCTAATCGTATTTGCTATTAAATTTATTTGTGATTGGCAAATTTTTACTTCATATCGATTCATGAATGAAACCCACGAAGGTTAAATAATAACAGTCATTATTTCAATTGATGAATATAAGATTTTTTAAAGAGGAACAATGGATGTATAATCGTTAGTTCAGTGGACATGTGAAAGTCGCTGATGAATAATGCCTTTGGATAAGTGAAGCAGATTCCCACAGTAATTATTGATGTTGAAGAAGTTGTAAGTGGAGGATTTTTGTATGTACTGTGGAAGATTTTTATGCCATATATGTTGAAATATATGAGGAATTCTGGGCCTATTTTATGCAATTTTGTGCATTTTGAAGCGAAGTATTTTTCCGCTGAATGTATTGTCCTGGTTCTTTGAAAGTTATTCATATGAAGATACTGTTAAAATTAACAAGAGTGTTAAATAATTTGAGATAACGATTTTGAATGGAGGTTACCATCACTAATAATAATAATTATTAAAACCTTATTAAACCTGAATATGAACTTTAAAATGTAACTAACCTTCATTGGTCGATTATATTACCACGATTTAAGTAATTATCAACCGGATAAACGTGTGGTTTAATGTATTTCTTGTATAAATAATATAAACAATATTTAATATTGTAAATAATTTTGTAAATATCTTTGATAATAATTTGAAATGAAAGTGATTAAGAGTGGCGAATATATATTTTTCAATTGTCATTTGACATTGTTATAAACAACTTATAATTGTTATAAATAATTAATGAACTTTTGTTATAAACATTTGGAGTTTTGTTTTTATACTCTATACAACGCTAATTAAGCAAGTGGCTTGAACAATTAAACATGATTTGGGATCAGTGGAGTATTCCACTGGTGTTTGAATGGAGCATTTAAAAGATTTGCGTGATAATATTTCAGTTGAGATGTGGACATTTACGTGTTTTGAAAGGGAGAGCTAAGCTCTGATGTAACAAGCATATGCTAACGCGGACCAGACAGGTGAGTCCACTTTGACGATGCAGGTGCATTGCAGCTGGCCCGGACAACTGTATGACAGAGGCCAAGGACGTTTCCATAATAGCCTTGTGGCTATAAATAAAATGTGAAGTGTATAAACACGCAAAACAATTGCTATATGTGTCTCGTCCCAAATCCCGTTTCCATTCCAAGTGCATTATTATTTTTACGTTATTTTGAGCTTGAGAAAGCTGAAACATTGTATGTAGAGTATACAGGTCCTACAGGAGGACATGGTTATATAGACGATGGCTTCTGATTGCCACGTGGATTTTGTTGTTTTATTTTGTTAAATTCATTCTTTATGTGAAATAAATTATTGTGCTGTTTAAAGTTTCTCGTCCTCGTTGTGGTTCATTTTAAATATCATGGTGGAGATTATTGTGAGGGCATACTTTAAGTGATCCAGTTGACAACCCAGTCCCCGAGATATATTTAAGAGGTAAGTAAAGGTAAGTATGAACCCCCGTATATTTTGGTGTGTTCCACAATAATTTCTTGTTAACTGCTGTACTCAAATCTCGATAGTATCTGTCAGTGCCATTTTCATTGATGTAGCTATGCCGGCGCGTTTGATTATTGGCAATCCGATTGAGGGGGCGGATATCTGACAGCCTACTATCCGGGTTATCGGGGACAGTAGGATTGGCAACCCTAAAACGTGGGGCTTGCTCTACAAAACTGGATTACCAAGTAGGATTGGCACCGCAATTCGGTGTGGCTCGATTGACAAAACTGGATTACCAGGTTGAACGCCAGTAGAATTGGCACAATCGAAGTTCGGAATACTTGAATAAAATTGGATTACCAAGTTATTGCAGTAGAATTGGCACCGCAATTTGTGGAGTGTTCGAATAACATTGGATTACCAAGTTATCGATGTCAAAGGGATTGTGAAGACTCAAATAAAGAGGTTGATTCTTTGTTAGATGTCTTAGCCAATTGTAGAACTTGAGAGTGTGATTATATAGGAATTAAATGATGTGTTGTATTAGGAAAATTACACTCAGAAAAGATCAGATCTTATACAACTTGAGAGAGGTTAAATAGGCTGGAAACTTAGAATAATCGCCTATGATCTGGAATCTTATTTTATTTGACCGGCTTATGACATGTTTAGTCATATTAAAGATAAAATTAAACGATTTGGATTATAAATGTAAATTATTTGTGTTAGGATATTTTAAAATGAACCAAAGAAACTTGAACATGTGCTTGAGTTTATTTCAACATGAAATGTCTACTAGGGTTAATTATAAGGTATTTATAAGTTAGATTTAGGACAGAAAATTGCTCAAAATTTATATATGGTGAAAAATGTTGCTCAGATGTTGTTATTTTGCTCTGTTTGATGTATGTCCCTAAAGCAGTTTATTATTGAAATAATATTGAAATGGCAGATGAGAGTATGAGAATGATGTTAGAGGAGTTGAAAGCTAGCATGAATGAAAGTATGAAGCAGATGCTGGATGAAAATTTGAAAGTTCTTCAGATCAGTTCTGCAAGCTTAGAAAATGATATGTCGCGTTTACAGATCAGTACCCAGGGAATCGAGAATGCTGTAACTGACATTCATAAAGATGTTTCTGATGTTAAAACTGATGTTTCTAAGGTACAGAAAGATCTTACTATGTTGAATCTTGATGTTGCTAATGTCCGGGGTGATATTTCATGTGCTAGAGCTGAAGTTATTGTTGTTAGGAATGATGTTGCTACTGTACAGGATAAAGTAGAAGAGGTTCAAAGAGAAATTAAAAATGTTGGAACCGATGTATCAAACGTTCATGTAGACATTAACAACATTCATACAGATGTAAATGAGATGCAAAGCGACATCAATAAAATACAAGTAGAAGTAAATACAGTTTTTGTAGACATTGCTAAAGTTCAGACTGATGTTAACAAAGTTAGGGAGGAAATTGAAACTTCAAAAACACTTTGTACTCGTAACATTAGTGCTTTGACAACTCGATTAGTTGACGAGTCTGTTAGGACAACAGCTTCTTTAGCAGGTCTAAAATATGATGTAGAGGTCATGAGAACCCAGGTTCTAGATCATAATCGGTTACTTAAGGAAGACATCGAAGTAGATATTGCGGAAATGTTAACTGCAAATGTAACGGTATGGAAAGATGAATGGAACAGGTCAAGTGGGGAACATGTAAATCAAATTCAGGAGCGAATTGAACGAAAACTTGCCAGTACACAAGTAGACATTAACAATGAAGTAGTTCAAATTAGGAAGGATTTGAGTATCAGGATGGATTCGCTATCCGAAAAGCAGGTAGAGGATAGAACACAGATAGGTTAGGACGTGCAAACATTAAAGGAACAAATTCATAAGGTTGTCTCTGATGTTAACGAAACTACGAGCAAACTGCAGAATTTGAAACTAGGAGAAGCTAGCCTGATGGAAACCTACAAAGAAGAGTTGATCAGGAAAGTTATAATGGAAATCACTGATAAGGATCCAGAAGGATCGACTTGCGAAGACAGGAATTACGTCAGAAGATGTAACCTCACTGCAGAAGAGAGAGATATTGGTCCTGAGGAACGTATATCCAGATTCCGGGAAGAAGATGAGGATAGGAATATTGAACCGGAATGGAAATATCGCGATAGTGGGAAAAATTACATGGATTCATATCCGAGAAATGTGACAGTCATCCGGAACTTCGAGGACAAACCTCAAAAATTTAGCAATACTGATAGTCTGACACCGATAGAATATATCAGGAACCTTAAAGATTATTTTATCGAAGCTCACATTCCCAGAGAAAGAGAGATGAGGTTAGTAGAGAGATTTTTAGCTGGAGGACCCCTTGAATGGTTCAGAGCATTTCGCTACACCTTCAGTAATTTTGACGAATTCGCAGAGGCACTGATCAAACGATTCTGGTCCATAGAAGCTCAGAATTCATTAAGAGCTGAGGTATACTCAAGGAAGTATTCAGGTACTCTTCCAACACGGTACGCTGATTTCTTCACGAGCCAACTATCACGCTTGAGATTTTTGCAACCCCCATTGTCAACAGAGCAGTTGATCGATGCTATTTCGCGTATGCTGCCTGTGGAAGTAAGAAGACTGATTATATCGTCAAATATCAGAGATTTGACCAGCATGGACGAATTGTTGAGAAGGCTTGACTACACGAGTCCAATGCGAAATGTGGTTCAGAAAGGTCAGAGGCATGAATTCAAAGACATCAATACGGTCTATTTGGATCAAGTCCAGCAAACTGATAAGCCTGCTGATGAAGGAAAAACCGAAAATGTAGGTCCCCATAGGAATAATTATTTTCGCAACAGATCGCAAGGTTACCGTCCATATCAGCAAAGACGAGGCTGGAACAATAGAGGCAATTATAATAATGGAAGAGGTAGATACTACAATAACCAGGGCTACAATAGGAACTATAATAGAAATTACCAGAATCGAAATCAGAATTCTCAAGGTCAGGTTATGACACCCGACAAATATCAGGAAAGAGAGAAAGAAAGTCAGCAGTATCTAAAGGAATTGCGAGAGAAGGAAGCTGAAAACCAAAAGAAAAGACAGGATGTAGTGATCGATCCTGGTCCTTCTACAAGCCAGCAGAACTTCGAGATTGGTAACACACACAAAAAAAACGCCGATTTCTCAACGACAGTGAGAAACTATGAATACATTGCCACACCACACCTGATTACCATTAATGAAATTTATGAAGTAACTGATGAGGATTTATTAGAAGAGAGGGGAATCGTCAAAGAGGAAAGACCATGTGCATTACCTATTATTTCTGTACTGATAGATGGCCAACAGTACAAAGCTCTTATGGACACCGGTGCAATTATTTCTATCATTTCTGATGAATGCTATCAAAGTCTGTTAAAAGGAGAAAACATGACAGTTTTACCAGTTTCTACCGTCAAAGTGAGAGGAATTTTCCAAGACAAGGCAGTGAAATGCAAGATCCAAGTGCTGTTGAACTTTGAAATTAATGGAAGGAATTATGAACAGATCTTCATTGTGGTGAGCAAGATCCATTTCGATATTGTGCTAGGAATCGATTTTATATCGAAAGTTGGAGCCATTATTGACATGAAGAATAGGGTTATTAGCTTTAATGATGGGTACATGATCACAGAAGAGACACGCTCCAATTAGGAAAATGTACAGGTTTCTTAAGGGTTACATGGACAATACTGATGTTGACTATGCAGCTACACAGAGAGATTCACGACACTTTGTCTTGAGTGGAGACATTGTATGTAAGTATGCTGACTCTGCGCATACAAAGCTTCGAATAGTCGTGCCACCTAAACTTGTTGTCAATTTAGTGTGGGTAGCTCATCACGCAACTGGACATGCCGGTTTAGATAAAACTCTTGATACTCTTAAAGAGAGGTTTATTTGGACTAACATGCGTTCCAGCATTGCTAAAGTCATTCGTTCATGTGATAAATGTCAAAGAGCAAAGTATGCTTCCGCTCTATTAAAAGGAAAACCTAAGGCTATGATTCCTTCTAAACCAAACGAACTCATGGCGACGGACATATTTGGTCCATGTCCGAAGGGATATCAGGGTAATCAATTCCTGTTGGTTACCGTGGATGTCTTCTCAAAATTTGTAACAATGAGTCCCATGCAAAAAGCTAACACGAGGAACGTTGTAAGCAGACTGGAGCATGCTGTATTTCCAAAAGCTGGTAAACCAGAATATCTACTATCAGATCATGGAGCTCAGTTTACATCCCTAGAATTTGCTGCAGATATGGAGAGGCTTGGTATTAAGCACATATTTTCAAGCGTGCGCTATCCAGAATCGAATTCTTCAGAAAGATATATGGCTGAATTTTCGAAATTTTGTCGAATTTTCTGTCCAAATGATCACTCTGGTTGGGTGAGATTTGTACCCCTTATTTAGGAATGTCTGAATTCTACAGTGCAGGAGAGCACAGGAGAGGTGCCAATGAGACTTCATCTAGGAAGAAACCCAGAAAGGCCGTGGGATAATCTTTTTAACCACGTTCCTAGAGATCCCGACCTAGGAAGGCAGCTGAGAATAGACAGAGCGAAGGAACAACTCCAGAAAGCAGCAGAAAAACGATTGAAAAGAGTAGCTGGAAAACACTTTGGTGCTCCTTTAGAAATTGGAAATCTGGTATTACTACGCAGACCTGTCAAGGCTGATGTAAGTAAGAAAATCTACCCCAAATTTGGATTAGTGTTCATGGGTTCGTTCAGAATTACGAACGCTTATGGAAACAACTGTTATGAACTCTACGATGATGAGAATAATGTCGTTTATGGCAAGTTTAATGCTGGAAACTTGAAGAGATATTATCCAAGAGTAAGCCAATAATAATTCAATTTCGTGTTCAAGTGAATTCTGATACTTATAACACAGAGTTTAAAAACAATTTGCAACTGTTTTTAAAACGTGGTGAAGGGAGAATGCACCCGTAAATTGAATTATATTGAGACCACGGTGGCTGTATTGGAAAATATGAGTAAAGTTATGGATGTCATAGTTGTGACGTGGATACTCATGACGTAGGCACGGATGACGCAGACTTTATGCAAGTAGGCCGCTTGAGCTGAGATTCTTGGTGACGTCATGATTTTGTTCGAGAAAGATCTAAGACTTACGACGCAGTCGCAGGAAACAAGGTATTGTGCTAAGGAAGAAGTTACGCTTTTGGAGGAAAGGCTCGAACCAATGAACGATAGTTTGGAAAGAAGACGGAGATTACTGAAACTATCATATTTAATTACTTTTGGCATGCAGAATTGTGGAAATCTATTTTCAGTTATGGCATTGATTTGGAATTTTGAAGAAATTAATTTTGAGTTTTTGAAATTTGAAAATCCGTCAAGTATAGCCAAAGTTAGAACTTTCAGCGATGACGGAGCAACAGGCTATGGAAGGGATGGATACGCCCCTTAAGAAGTTAATAAAAGGTCGTGCACAGCAGAGAGGAGCTCTCAGATCTCATATCTCAGATCGCATATATATTTCTGGTGATTTATAGTCGTTTTCAAGTGATTCAGTGAAGTAAGTCGTCTTTAGCGTGCATGGTAAAAGCCCGGCGCATCGAACGAACACGGAGCAGTTCCATTTTACGCTGTTCGAAACTAGGTGAAGTTGAAACGCTCACATTAACGTTTCCACCTGATAAGATATAAAGAGTTAACTTCAGCCTTTATTATAATTCAATTGGGCAGTACAACATTGAGGTGTGTAGAAGATTTGAACAGTTATACTTCAAAAGATATTGGCACTTTAAGGCTGCCAACAAAAGTGATTTTCTCGCCACATGAGAAACACTTTTAAAATTTCCACATTATACACTACGGCTGACACGTGGATTACAACAGTGATATTGGAGAATACGTTTGGTAATACAACGATACATTCCACTATGGAACATTATAATCTTGCAGTGCTTTCAATGATTATAACAGAAGTTGAGATGGAATGCTAAGGCTTTAATGCAATTGGGACATATATCGATGGAGTGAAATAGCAGCATGGAACTTCGTTAATCATCTTTCTACAAAAGCGAGCATGTAGTGAACATCCAACTACACTCATGCATCGTGAATCCATCGCTGAATTATATCAAATGACAGTGGAAATATTTTCATACTCCACGATTATGAATATTTCTGCGGAAATAACTGCAATAAACTTCATGGCGAATTACGACCAGAACTTCAGGGAATTTTCAAGAGAGGCCAGGGTGGACCCGGCTCACAAAGAAGAATTTTGCCAGAAGGATGTCTTTCGTATACATGGAGCAGTGCAATTTCCGGAGAAGGAAGCAGTTCGATTCTCCGAGGACGCTGATTCCAGGTTCGAGGTCGGAGCACATCTTTACGCTGGTGAAATGGAACCAACAGCAGTTTTCTTTGAAAACTTTCCTCTAGAACTTCAATCAACAGATAAGGTAGTCGTGAACGTTTCTTGTATTATTTGAGTCTTGTAGCGATATCTGAGCAACCATTTTTCCCATATTTTTGTGTCCTATATTTTGCCCCATTTTCTTGATTAATATTTCTGTACTCAGTACACTTCGATGATTGATGCCTTTTTCGACGATTTATTAAGACATGGTTATGTCATTGGCATACTTAAATAATTTTGGATCAGTTGAGACTGATATATTAGATTCTTTCAGTAATTTGCATATTTTTGAAGTCACGATTTGACTGTAAAGTTAATGATTTTCTATGGAAGATTTGAATTCAGACAGCGTGTCACTTTATTAAAGTAATTCTATTCAGTAAATTACTTTGACCAATTTTCTGTCATTCTCAAGAAAGAAGAATAATTAAAAGATTTTAGAGCGTTAAAATCTTTATCTTTGTCGACGATCTTGGAAATACTAGTCGTTTTATGAACATGATTGCAACATAGACATTTATCGTCAGTTCTAATTACCGTTGCATTACAGACAATTTTATGAAATAGGAACTTTGACTACGAATTATTGAATACACTATAGTAATGAACATTTGATAGGAGTTTTTCTCAATTATAGATTGGATCAATAATGTTTGCATTCCACAGTCTAATTGTATTCTATTCGACTATTTATGCAGTTTAGATGAACTTTGATTGAAGATAGTATTTTTATACTGCGATACTTTGAAGTTATTAATCTCAATTTTGATAGACCAGGGAGGAGTGTCTAATCGTATTTGCTATTAAATTTATTTGTGATTGGCAAATTTTTACTTCATATCGATTCATGAATGAAACCCACGAAGGTTAAATAATAACAGTCATTATTACAATTGATGAATATAAGAATTTTTAAAGAGGAACAATGGATGTATAATCGTTAGTTCAGTGGACATGTGAAAGTCGCTGATGAATAATGCCTTTGGATAAGTGAAGCAGATTCCCACAGTAATTATTGATGTTGAAGAAGTTGTAAGTGGAGGATTTTTGTATGTACTGTGGAAGATTTTTATGCCATATATGTTGAAATATATGAGGAATTCTGGGCCTATTTTATGCAATTTTGTGCATTTTGAAGCGAAGTATTTTTCCGCTGAATGTATTGTCCTGGTTCTTTGAAAGTTATTCATATGAAGATACTGTTAAAATTAACAAGAGTGTTAAATAATTTGAGATAACGATTTTGAATGGAGGTTACCATCACTAATAATAATAATTATTAAAACCTTATTAAACCTGAATATGAACTTTAAAATGTAACTAACCTTCATTGGTCGATTATATTACCACGATTTAAGTAATTATCAACCGGATAAACGTGTGGTTTAATGTATTTCTTGTATAAATAATATAAACAATATTTAATATTGTAAATAATTTTGTAAATATCTTTGATAATAATTTGAAATGAAAGTGATTAAGAGTGGCGAATATATATTTTTCAATTGTCATTTGACATTGTTATAAACAACTTATAATTGTTATAAATAATTAATGAACTTTTGTTATAAACATTTGGAGTTTTGTTTTTATACTCTATACAACGCTAATTAAGCAAGTGGCTTGAACAATTAAACATGATTTGGGATCAGTGGAGTATTCCACTGGTGTTTGAATGGAGCATTTAAAAGATTTGCGTGATAATATTTCAGTTGAGATGTGGACATTTACGTGTTTTGAAAGGGAGAGCTAAGCTCTGATGTAACAAGCATATGCTAACGCGGACCAGACAGGTGAGTCCACTTTGACGATGCAGGTGCATTGCAGCTGGCCCGGACAACTGTATGACAGAGGCCAAGGACGTTTCCATAATAGCCTTGTGGCTATAAATAAAATGTGAAGTGTATAAACACGCAAAACAATTGCTATATGTGTCTCGTCCCAAATCCCGTTTCCATTCCAAGTGCATTATTATTTTTACGTTATTTTGAGCTTGAGAAAGCTGAAACATTGTATGTAGAGTATACAGGTCCTACAGGAGGACATGGTTATATAGACGATGGCTTCTGATTGCCACGTGGATTTTGTTGTTTTATTTTGTTAAATTCATTCTTTATGTGAAATAAATTATTGTGCTGTTTAAAGTTTCTCGTCCTCGTTGTGGTTCATTTTAAATATCATGGTGGAGATTATTGTGAGGGCATACTTTAAGTGATCCAGTTGACAACCCAGTCCCCGAGATATATTTAAGAGGTAAGTAAAGGTAAGTATGAACCCCCGTATATTTTGGTGTGTTCCACAATAATTTCTTGTTAACTGCTGTACTCAAATCTCGATAGTATCTGTCAGTGCCATTTTCATTGATGTAGCTATGCCGGCGCGTTTGATTATTGGCAATCCGATTGAGGGGGCGGATATCTGACAGCCTACTATCCGGGTTATCGGGGACAGTACCGTACCAATTTGAACATACTGTTAGAATTGTATGTGTTTTCCCATTATGATGTGTATATTTCAGCCCATGAATGGAGGGAGCAGAGAGAGCGAGGTACGCAGATTTGGAATGAGAGAGTTCTAAAGAATATAAATATTGGACACGATATTAACTCGGGTTGTTAATAATAATAATATCGGGAATAATAATAATAACAAGTATGGATTTAAAGGGGAGAACTTTAATTTTAATACTATTATTCCGACGCATGTTGTGGTAATCATTCATCTAATTGCACTCTGGAATTACATCAGGGACGGTTTTATTTGATGCGTCTCTTATAGGTCAACGCAGGTAAGGATAGTATGAATGGAAGGATGTATTTGCCTATCTATTTGGATGTCGCGGGAGCAATGCGCGAACATCGGATTAATCGTGGTAAGTGGGTAATAAGATTCAGGTAAGTGGTATGCTAATATGATATCGGGAGGTCCCTTGAGGTCCCGAGTGTTCTACGATAAAAGAAGGAAATGATAAAAGAGTATTATGATAAAAGAGTATTAAAAGAAAAAAAAAGGTATTAAAAGTTGCATGGTGACACCGTCATATATCGTCAGTCGGCCAACTGAAAAGGAAAAAGGGTAAGAAATGTGTATTGAGCATGCCCAGTGACAGGTAAGGCAAATACTGCTTACAGGTGTTTGTATAACAAGTGTGAGCACGATAATGATATTGTTCCAAGGTAATGTCCCACTCAATTCGAACCAGAGACCATCTAAGGCGCGAGGCCGTCTATATTTGCATTTCATTTCGTCAGCGTATTTTGTGGAGAGTACAGGATGATAGCTTATACCCCTAGGTGTTTTATTATGGTGCTTTGTGCCAAGGCCACCCACCCCCTTCCTTTCACTAACGGGATCTTTGTGTCGCATTGAAGCTGGAGCTTACAGCCGTGTCCCGAGTAAACAGTTGGTTTCCACTGTCACAGGAAGACATGTGTAATATTTGAACCAATCTGCAATGTTAATTAATGAAGAATTTACAGTAGGGTACTGTTATGCGTAAACCTTATATGATCCAATTTCATTATGATGACACTCACCGTTATAATAATAATAATAATAATAATAATAATAATAATAATAATAATAATAATAATTTGGTGACAAGTCGGGGTAAAATTTATATGAGGGTACAAGTATACACAAACCTTTTGTATCCCAGCTCTATTATGAAGACTTTTATTGAAGAATAAAGAGGATTATGATAATGATGATAATAATAATAAATTCACTGATTTTGAAAACTAAAATTTATTTTAGGGTACATATTGAACCCTTGCAAAGAAGCATATGAGACTCAGTTTCGGGGGGTGTAACAGTCCATTTTGTAAAGTTGTTGTTAAGCGCTTCTTATAACATGCAGGGTAACATATAACAAAATAACATGCAGGAAAAAGTGAATACCAGGATTAAAACATATGAATTTAATAACAGATCAACAAATTTACACTATTTACAATAAAACAAAACAAGGTCTCCCAAATGACTCCCACTTGAATTAATAAAATGCCAAACGAGGCCTAATCTCAGGAGAGATGGTAAACATCTGGTCCAACTGTCCCAAATTACTACAATGACGTGTGCGTGTGCGGCTGTTCTACATGCGTTACGATGTGTACAAATTAATGCGAGATTCGTTACCATCCAGTAAACCTTCAGGGGACGAATCTGCATTGTCTTAGAGCTAGACAGACACGGGGAACCAACTAAACACTAATTAAACTAATGGGACACTTCCTACACTAAATAAAACAACAATAATTTCCGCATGAAATTGGAATCAAAGAACTGCCGTAGCAAACAACACTAACGCCTAAAACTAGGACTTTTCAAATCAACACAAGTAAATCAACACGTGACCAATCAAGAAAAACACATATGGCCGCTTGCCATTTTTACAAGAAAATACACAAATACACCCAACGGTGTCACAACAGTCAAATCTAACAATGAAATGAGTCATAGAAATCACTAGGCTCATAGCCAACATTTACATCATGAAAACAATATTTCATTTCATACGATATGCGGTAATTCGTAATGGACATGGCGAACTCCCAATTAATTATGATCCATTGACCATTAAAAGAACAGGTTTGCTACAGATAGCTTACAGGGGCCAGTCGGTCAGCTGGACTGCCTAAACGATGAATCACTAGACATAGACGGACGCTAAGTGGAATCTGCACATCTGTCAACCCACGTGTCAATAACCTCGACCTGCCGTGGCACTGGTTCGAGTCTCGAAGAAGCGTGCTCCCAAAAGCACATAATATACGTGTGTGTGTCAAAATAAAATATCTTAGCATTTCCCACGGAAATCCAAGAATCAGCACTGGACAAGGTACAGTAGTCTCTGAGAGCACTCTGCCTTTCCATAAAATACAACCACAATATTATGAGGGCGGTAGGCACATCCTACTCCTCATCACGAATAATCAATACACACACTTTGACACAATACACACACCAGAATCACACGTATGGGTCTGACAGAAACCTGAAATAAAGGACATAAAATATTTTCCACCGACTTGCGCTCCCTATCTAGTCCGTGACTAAAGAACCTGAAAAGGACTCAAAAAAACTCAAAAAAATAGAACTAAGGTGTTCTACAGCGACATCTTAATTTGTAGTGCTCGGCAACCCTAGTATGAATAAAAACCTGTTCGAAAAACATCTAACAACTCTTACCCCCTTTTCCTACTAAAAATGAATTTGAATAAGGCACCACTTATCGACCAGGACGAATTTCGCATTCGCATGAATAAAATCAAAATACACACGCCGTGCATACTAATAATGACTCATAAGAAAAATATACAATCAACAAACACTTTGGCCACGTGCCAACGTACATTTAAATATAACAGTGTCGGCGCACAAAAAATCTAAATACAAGAAAAACAATGAATAAAATATTTACAACGTTCCCGCGTCTAATCTAACTACATATTGAATAAATCAATGGTTTGTACATCACCGTGCAGCTTGTAGAACTTGACCTCCATCCCAAGGCATTTCCCTACGGGAAATCTACTCGTCCATCGTCGACGTATTGGTAGAGGCGTAGCACTTCATTCCACCAATCGGCCTTCCAGGAGACATCTTGGCGTCGCTTCTTGGAAAGAAATGTTCAAAGTTATTAGTTTGCCTAGCTAGAATCGCTATTAGCTACTGACTTTCACTCACAATAAAGTCCTAGGCGATTACTCAACGTAGAACTGGCCCTATCTCAGCATTTGCTTATATCACTCGCACATATACGTCACACAAAATAATAACACAAAATTTTACAGAAAATTACACTCTTCGTTCACCACGCAACTGGCTTTTAACGAGTCTCTCAAATATGTCTACCGCGTAGCTCTTATCTCGACTAGAGATCCCCCTCCGCTAAGCGTGAACTCTGCTCCCTTGAGCACAAAATAAAATGTTTGTCCAAACAGACGTGAAGTATGCTCACTAGAGCTTGATAAAACGTGACTCAAACTGGCGTGAACGTTGCTCACCAGAGCTCGATAAAGTTGTGTCTCAAACAGCTCATCACCGATCAATTTATTAGAAACTGACAGAACGGGGTGGTGTGGGAGCAATCTGTGAAAATAATCTGTAGTTTTCAACTCACAGACATGGGACTAGTATCAATCTTCTTCTTTTCATCCAAACGTCTCAATGGACTTATGCGGAATTATATCGCATCGGCTGTTCTTCAGACACGTGTTTTAGCGCGCTTTTTTAAGGTACGCCACTCTCCGCCTGGCTTAGGCGTCCTCTCTCCTGATTTGCTGATTCAATCGTGTATCGGTTGGAACTTCACTTCTGGCACGCCCATAATGACGCCGACTCGGATGCGCATTGATACTGAATTTGTCCTTGAACTCGGCTTAACCGGTCATCGTCAGGAATAACTACCACGCTGCTTCTGTTGTAATCGTTGCGACACACTACCTGTCTCCCCTTTGTCAACCTCCAACATGTACTGCCTGGGCATCAGTAATAATAATAATAAAATCATGAAGACTTATTGATCGGCAAATCAATAAGGGTTCAATATATTCACTAACCTTTCGGATAATAGATCCCATCATGGTGGTAGTAGTTGAAAGTAATAATAATAATAACAGTGATAGCAATAATAATAATAATAATAATAATAATAATAATAATATTAATGATGGACACTATTATTATTGAAGGAGTTTATTTGGTGATCATTTATTTTCTTCTTCTTTTGGGAAGATGAATGCTTTCTCAGATATCAGTAGCAATTGTGGATGTACCATGCTCTAAGCAGGTAAGTTGGAGTCCAGGTTTCGAGACCTGCGAGTGTATATATTCTCTTGTTAGCATTTGTTTGTGTAAATACATTTGTGTCGTGTTATTTTTTGCAGTGTAGGTGACGTCGTTGATAAATACACACACTGTTGTCTTAAATATATTTTGCTAAGGTACGGAAAGTGAACGGAGGATGTTTTAAATATTTAAATATGCAGATTTCTGCACGCAAGTTTGTAGTCGCGTTGGTTTGTTTATTTTTCATGATTTTTCCGCAAGCATCTCAGATATAGTATAGCTGTATAGTCACGTACACCCATAAAATTTTGACGGACGGTCTTGAGTTCAGGACCCGAATCAGTATCTCGAGTCCTGGGTTCAACCCTTGAATAATCATGTTTCTGATGTATTAGTGTGGAATAGATATTAGTGTAACGCAACTCAAACTCTATTTTGGTTATGAATGTGAATTTGCAAGTTAATTGTAACGCATCAACAAGTGTGTAAGAGCTCAGATATGAAGTGTGCCAAGTTTCATATGCATTAAGAGGGCAGAGTTTGTAATCAAGACTAAAAATGCACAAATGTTGTAATTCTGATGAAAGCAACACGATTTAGTTAAACCAATCACATAGACAGTGTTGCCAGATCATGTTGTAATGTAATTTGTCTTATGAGTGTTATAATTGAGGAAGCCCTATTTAAATTTGCAAGCATAAATAATTTAATGATTATTATATTAATTAAACGGTACACTATGGCAAGTGCTATGATATTTGGGATGTTGAGCTCAAAGAGATGATATATTTCAGTGAATAATAATTCCAGTTGAATCTGATCGATTTGCCACTTAGACATCTGACCGATGATTGATTGATGATAGTTGATTGTATAATCGAGTGATGTTAATTAATGGGATTAATTATCCAATGGAAGTTTAATTAATTTGATTTAGGCATTAAATTGAGATGTAATTAATTGAATTGAGATATAATCAAATTAATTGAGATGTAATCAATTGAATTGATATATAATCAAATTGATTGAGATGTAATTAATTGAATTGAGATATAATCAAATTGATGGAGATGTAATTAATTTAATTAAACTGTAATTAATTTAATTGATATTTAATTATTTAACTTTCGTGATTTTGTCATTTTTAATTTATTTTTCGGATTTTTTGAGTTATTTTGATTTTTAATCGGATTTTTGATTTATTTGGATTTATTCCAAGGTTTTGTGATTCATAATTATTTGGTGTTGGTTAAATTTTGAGTATTTTTCTTTCTCTGTATTTTGATTTTCTTGATTTACGGTAATTTTATTTTTGGATTTCTTTCTTCCTATTTATTTTGTATTGTCCAGTGTTAATAAACTAGTTTTCTCTGCTTTGAATTCTGTGTGTGATGATTTATTTAATCAGCCCTATGGATCTTCCAAACCTTGCATACCAGGACAGTTGTTAGCTTCAAGTAGGAACGCACCACCCCCGAGAATAGAATCCTGTCCTGAAGGTCTTATGTTCAAAAGGGTACAGTATCAATATTAAAGGATAGAGCAGCAACCAACAATGTACAGTATGGAGGCATTAGAAGATGATTTCAATTGGAATTGTCACTGTTGCACCGGAAATATTGCTTTTATTACGTAAATGAAGCATTTTTGTACGAACAAAAATTTCACGGTCGGCGCCATCTTACATTGACGTCAGACAGTACGTCATACCCGTTGTCGCCCGTTGCCAACACGTCTGATACAAAATTCACCACACGACAAGTGAATAATGAAAAGAGGCAAAATAATTGGCCTGTTTAAAGATTATTGATGCGTGTCTACCCCCACTGTGTGTGGCAAAAAAACAGGGGTGTTCATATTAGCTAACGCGGCCCAGCGCTACCTAACCATTATTGATCTACGCGAAAACCATTGGTCTGTTTGAATATGTTGGTCTAGGTAACACAACTGGCCTGGATAAAGATGTGGTGCGTGACTACACACACTGTGTGTTTGAAAAAATACCAGGGTGTTTATATTAACTAACGCGTCCCAGAGGGCCGCGCTACCTAACCATTATTGGTCTAGGCCAATCATGGGCAAAGTACGGCCTGCAGGCCAAGTGCGGCCCTAGAGCTTGTCGAATCCGGCCCGCGACATGGTTTTGAATTATACTAACTACAATAATATTACACATGGGTAATTCACCTAGAAGTGAAAAACTGTTTCAATCTCGTTGTGTTTATGCGTTTTGTGATGTATCTTTTTGTGTGAAAAATCTCCACGACCAATTTGAATGAAGATTTCAGGACTTCAAAGTTATTGAACGAGACTTGGACGTTTTCAGCATACCATTTAATATTGGCTGTAAATAAGTAAAATCAGAGTTGCAGCTAGAACTGATTTAGTTACAATGTAACAATGAATTGAAGCAACTATTCCTCAACGATTCGAAAATTGAGTTCTACAAGGCCCTACAAAAATCAAGCTTTCCTAACTTGAAATCTCATGTACAGAAGATAACTGCCATGTTCGCATCTTACTATATCTGTGAACAGGTGTTATCTGCAATGAAGCTTCGCAAAAATAGCGTAAAACATAGATTGACAGACTACCATTTAGCTGCTCTACTAAGAATCAACTCATCCCAGTTTCAACCAGATTAAGAAAAACTTTTAGAAGCACAGTCACAGTTTCACTTGTCACATACTCTTTCATCTTCTTAAAAATAATGAAAGTGTGTTCTTTTTTTCTAAGTTTTCTTCCATTTGTAGCCTATACGTTCTGTTTGATTTAAAATTCAGAAATAGAAAGTTCATAATCTATCTATAAACACGTGTTGTTCTTTTTAGGCCCGCCTACATTATTTTGTATTGCATCTGGCCCTGCTCCTAAAAAGTTTGCCCATGTCTGGTCTAGGCGAAAACCATTGGTGTGCCGGATGCGATATAGTCCGAATGCGTGGGGTTGGCAATACGGTGCATGACGGTACATGATACTAAAATGGCTGAAACAGCTGGACTTTTGCCTATTTAAGTCGTGTTCATGTTTGGGACGGCTGGGCGGGTCTCAGACAGCGGAAGAGTAAACATCTATTACTACATTATCTCCAGATATTTTCCCGTCTCTTAATTCTGGTAATTTGATTAATTCCAGTACCGTAGTTCAAGAATTTTATAGATTGGAGTACCTTCTGTAAAGTTTTACTATCGGCATAGCGTATCGGTAAAAAAAAATACAGAAGGTACTCGTTTCTATAAAATTCTTAAAACTACTGAAATTAACCAAATTACCGTACCTGAATGAATAGTCGGGAAAATATCTGGAGATGATGTAGTAATATATGTGTACTGAGACTCGCCCAGCCATCTCCAATAGGATCACGCCTTCTATAGTTGAAATTAGGGATGGGCGCGACTGAAGCCTGGAATCGGGAGTGTCGACTCCTTCGACTCCGAAAACCGGTCTTGGTTCGCATGAAGACTCGCGATTCCACGTTAACCTGATGCGTATTGCGGGGCCGCATGGTCCCATCGTATGAAGCCTCGCGAATCCAAGCTGACCTGATGCGTTTCGCGGGGCCACACGGTCGCTTCGCATGCAGCCTCGCGACTCGAAGCTAACGTGACTCACGTTGCAGGGCCGCTAGCATGTCAAAGTGCGGACAATACAATGTAAGATCATGCACGGCCACGGCCGACTTCCTTCCCACATCCTTTCTCCGCCCCTTCCTTAACAACAAGACACAAGTTTGTGGTTGTCTGGGCGATCGGCTTGTCACCATCCCCAGTTGTAGCCGGCAATATGACTACAGCTCCCATACACCGTCCTTGCGATGGTAGAGGTCGGATCCCCCGCATAGTCCGGGGTGAAACCGAGCTGGGAGGATAAGCGGTAGATCGATAGATATTATTAATTCTATTTCATCAATAAAAAGTATACCATACATTTTTGATATAGGACACGTCAGAATTTACATCTATAAAATAAAAGTACTAATAGGTATATATTACTAATACTATAACTATTTATAACTTATTATAATAACAGATCTTAAGAGATACAATCTAATTGGACAACTATTTGCACCTTACTCTATTATCATAATATGAAAACTTAATTCTATAAATACAACAACTTACAGCTAGGTATTACAATTAAAATAGAAAAGTAAAATTTAATTATATTTCTCATCGCTCCTACAGGCTAAGATATTCAACTACAGAGTAAAAACAATGGCACTGCAGATAAGCTTTCAACATTCTTTCAAAGGTTTTTATTTTTGGGGCAAATTTTATATACTGGGGTAGTTTATTGTATAATTTAACTCCTGTGTGAAAAGTTCCTTTTGATATGTGCTTGTGTGTGTGTGTGTGAAATATGAATGTTTTGATTTTGTCTTGCGTTGTGCCTATGAACATCATTGTTTGTCTTAAGAAAAACGTCTTCATTCATTAAATTCTTTTAAAAAAACATAACACTTTCAAAGATATGAATGAAGGGTAGTGGGAGAATATTTAAATCTTTAAACAGAGGTCTACATGATTCTCTATTGTTTACATTTGCCATAATTCTAATCGCCCTCTTTTATATTCTAAACATGCTTAGTACATATGGTGACATACCCCAAAATATGACCCCTAATCTTAACTATGAATGGAAATAAGCAAAATAAGTATTTCTTAATGTGTGCATGCTTGTACAAGTTTTCAAAATACATAACGCAAAGCACATCGAGTTCAGTTTAGTATTCATATATTGTATATGTTTATTCCATTTCAAGTCATGTTGTATCAATAGTTCCTAAAAACATTGTTTCTGATTTATTTTCTTTTTGATGACCATTTAATGTTATATTGGGGATCGCAGAATTCCTAATCTGTATAATGTGGAAATTTATAGATACCGTTTATTTATAGTTTATTATGAGGCGATTATCATGTGACCATTTGGTTAACTCTTCTGTAACGGAGTCAGCAGACTGCTGTAAGACCTGTTTAGTTTCACCTTTTATTACGAGTGTGGTATCGTCCGCAAACAAAATTTCTTTATGAGAATCAACATTCTGTGTTATATCATTGATATATAGAAGAAAGAGTAGTGGACCCAAAACCGATCCCCGGGGTACTCCAAATTTAATAATACCCTCATTGGGCAATGTTTCATTAAGTAATCTGGTTCCATCATCCTTGTGTCTCAAGCTTAATATTTGATTACGCCTTGTTAAGTAAGACTCTATCCATTTATTAGCCAATACCACATTGATTTAGTTTTGTAAGGAGGATTTCATGGTCAACAACATCAAATGCTTTCGATAAATCCAAGAATAGGTCAGTTACATGTTCCTTATTGTCAATTAATTTCAGTATATTATTAGTACATTTATAAATTGCTGTCTGTGTAGATATTTCGGTTCTGAATCCATGTTGTGAATTTGATATTATTTTATCTTCTGTAACCATAACTCAACCTTCCACCAATCATAAGTCGGCATTTTAGGGCCTATGTTATATGAAGTGGGATCGGCGAATATGCGGGTGGGTTTTGAATCCAACTCTAGCTTGGCTCTAGTAGTTCCAACCGACAGCGTTCGAAGGCGCTAGCAGCTATTTCAGGCCAACAGTTTGTTCTGTTTGTGACCAATGATAGCGGGATAATTTTCGAATTTAATGAAACCTGTAGTATTTCCATCTAATTCAACATGTATTCCCATTTTGTAAGTAATATGACAGTTTCTGATCATGGGAATGGAAGGAAAACGTCTTATTTTCCTTCTATTATATGAAAAATGTTAGATGCGTATTGATCGATACTCTTTGATCCAGGTCTATCGATACAAGCAAATTCTATCGATTCAGTACTATTTAAGAGTCTGGCCGTTTATTAACATTCGTTCGGAATGTTTATTTTTTGGTTCGTCAAAATGTTAACAAGACGATTGGCGAAATGTCGTGGATCACCAAACAATCCATTAACTTCCCTAACAAGCCGTCAAAACTAATTGCTCTGTCAACATGGAATTAACGACTTGACGGTCGATTTACATGGCATTCAAATCCAAAATGGCGTGCGGCGAAATCCGGAATAGGAGTGCATTAAATTTTATTCAGAACGATGACGATGTTTTTGGAAACATGCTAGATTTTCTTTGACCGCTAACTTATAAATAACGGAAGAATTACTTGAATGAATGCGCCGACACAGAATTTATCATGAGATTTCGGTTGCCGAAACCTTCTGTGTTGAATATTCTACAGATGACAGAACCTAACCTGGAATTCCCATCTAATAAGTAAGATAGCCTCTGCCTATGTGACATTTCTTATTTTGATGTAATATTGTGTGATGCATTACGGTGTAGCAAATGTAGTTAATTCTCTTTACGTGTAATATCGTGTGATGCATTACGGTATAACACATGTAGCCTAGTTAATTTTACAAAAGACGACCTAGACATCACAGCATGACTCCTCTTATTTCTTTGTTCACGTGCTAATGACATTGTAAGTAGCTTTCCATCTTCTGCAGAGAACTATAATTTAGCTATAGAAGCTTTAAAGGATAGGTTTGGCCGAGAGGATATCCTGATAGAAGTGTACATTAGAGAGTTACTTGGCCTAGTATTGTAGAATTATAAGAGCAATAGGCTACCTCTTGGAAAATTATATGACAAATTGGAGAGCCAAATGAGGTCTTTGGAAGCGTTAGTAGTAACGAGTGGAAAATGTGCATCTATTTTGTGCCCACTGATAGAATATTGTATGCCCGAGGACTTTTAAGGGCATGGCAGAAAAGTCAAGCATGTAGTGAGGTAACTCAGGAAGAGTGTAGGCTATCAAATTTGATGACATTTATGAAACTTGAAGTGCAAAATGATGAACGTATTTCTCTTCCTTTATCAGGATTTGAGGTTAAGCCTGCACATGTCAGGGCGCATGACAAGACGGAGCCAAGGAATTCTGTGATAAAACCTCCATACACCGCTGTAGGACTCCTCACAAAGCCGGAGAATAGACTACACATTTCACTTGTATATTTTGCGAGTCAAATAGTCATGTTAGCATGGATTGCTACAGGGGCAAGGATATGTCAATAAATGACAAAATGAGCATAATAAAAGGTAAGAAGCGCTGTTGTGTGTGACTAAAACCGAATCACATTTCAAACAAATGCGAATCAAAACCTAAAAGTGCAGTGTGCGACAGGAAACATGTGAGTCTGTTATGGCCTGATTTGCCACGAAATGTAGAAGCTATACTTTGCCAGCAATAGCTGTGATTTTATAGGACGACTAACGTCTGAACGTAATTTAGGGGACACCCTGTTTTAAAGTATATCTGATTTGGTGATACCCCATGTGTTTTGTCGTATCAGTTGGTAGTTTGGAAATTTCACTACCGCCTTTATAAATGGATTGAGTTAAAACATTATTGTGGAATTCTGAAACCACTACATTCCGAGTAGGAATTGAATTAATGTGTACGATGTAAATTGTTAGGACTTTCATCGAACCCAGTACACATCTTCGTATCAGTTAGGACAGCCAGGAAGATTAGTTGCTGTCACATGTATATTTATTTTGTGCCGAGCAAGATCTCACACTGTTATACGTGAGGAGAAGAGTGTAAATAGTCTGTGAGTGACATATCTTCTGAACCAAAGCAGTCATGGAGAGAGGTATTCTCTGCGCTGCCCGCTTGTTAGACATTTTTGTACATTTGATATTTTTGTAACCAGTGAAACATGTGTAGGAACATGGTAGTATGATTATGGTAACTACCGTTTAACAATACTGGGACCACAAGAGAAAACTTGAGTATGTGGAACCCTGCGGATTTAATTCTATTGTCTTGCTAACGTACAAGCTTCCTCCTACACACAGCATTGTCACTTATGAGGGATGTTTAGTGGTGACATTCGCCAAGGCCAACACGTATTACTAGTTTGAGATTACCCATGACTCTGTGCGAGACAGACAGACTATTGATTAATTCTTTCGACGTGACCTGACGTCACATCCATGTGGAATGTCATTGAGATATAAGAATGACATCCTCTTGTAAAGTATTGTAAACAGGATCTTTGAAGCATGAGTAATCAAGCTGATTGTATGGTAATCTTCACATCTGTCAGCACTTACTTTCTTTGGAATAGGGATGATAATATTCTTCTTGTAAAGAGAGGAGAATGTTATCATTCCTATACCAAGCCGACTTTAATATTGAATACCTCGATGCCCGTATATAGCCACGAAGTTCACTACTAACCCTTTTTTACGAGCACACATTTTTATTCACCGAGAGAAAACATGTACATATACAGATGTCTAAAAATCCAGGGTGAATCCCACATAAGATAAATTTGTGCGTGGGCTTCATGAACACAATTTCTTAATTTATTTGCAACATGGTATTTGAATGATAATAGTAAGAAAAGTTTATAGTAAAAGCATTAATTATAAGGATACTAAAAATGAAAGAAGATGATACATTACTTATTTGTGACTGAGTTGGTTTAAATATGTTGGTGTAAATTTATAAGTTCATTTACTTTATCAAAGTTATTAAGTTAAGGAGCCATGTAAAACGCTTTTACTTCAGTATATTCAGGGTGTTATTTGTCACATTTACTGGCAATTTATCCTAGTGCTAAAACAACTTAAAATTCATTTGGACAATAGTGTGTTTCGACGAGGGTTATTTATTCAAGTTATGTCTTGAAGTCTAGTGCACATTTTAAGTTTTTGTCCATTAGAGAAGAGCTTCATATTTTTATGTATAAATGATTGATGACAGAACAAATAACTGTCGTATGTTAAGAACCATGCTTTGTTGATACAGTTCACATGTTGGGAAGGTTGATGGTTTTTTGTACATAACTTTTAGAATGAAATTCTGGCAGATGAAAAGGAAATGTGAATCAAGTATTCCAACCCAACCATTTATTCCATATTGTAGTTGTGACTGGACTATGGCAAAATATACAGTTCTCAAGACTTTTGCTGAAAGGATATTTCTGATTCTGTAAAATATATAAATTAACTTTTGCAGTTTATTGGCCAATTTTGATGCATGCATATTCTATGTTAAATGACTAACAGTATCTATAATAATCCCTAAATATGTAGCATTCATTGACTTCTGTAGGGTATAGCAGTTGCATCTTTCGCCATTGTTACAAATTGGTGTGTGGATCTTTAGTGTTAAATTGTCTGTGGGTTGTAATGTTTTGTTGTGTGAGAAGCATAGGTATTGTGTTTTGGTTCCATTTAAGGTAAGGAGGTGGTTTCTTAGCCACTTTTGGACTGTAGTAAGGGTTTCTTGAGTTCTATTAAAAGTGTCCTCCCAAGTAGTACCTGTGACGAGTGTCTTCGGCATATGAGGTAATCATCGCGTTACAGTTCAGCTCACACAACTCGTTAATATATAGAAGAAAAATAATAGGACCTAAAACTGTTCCTTGGGGAATACCAATTTTTACTTCAGCACTTCTACTTAGAGTATATTTGATTCGTAACTTTGTATTCTGTTAAAAAGAAAGCTTTTTATTAGTTCTTGAGGAGTGCCACGAATATCTTCCTTTTCAAGTTTTCTAATGAGTATATTGTGTTCTACGGTGTCAAAAGCCTTTCTTGAATCCAGGAAACACAGAAATTGTTCTTTTAGAACTATCGATGGCTTTATACAAATAATCAGTAAGGGAGAATATTGCATCTTGAGTACTAGTGTTTGGTCTAAAACCAAACTGATTTGGTGACAATATGTTGAACTTATTCAGATAGTTAAGTAATCTGGTTTTGATGCATTTCTCTAGTAGCTTAGAGAGGTGGGTTCTGAGGGAAATTGGTCTATAGTTATTTAACTCTCTTTTATCATGTGATTTATGGACTGGGATTATGATGGCAATTTTGAATGAGTCTGAAAATTGTCCTTTCGTTAGTGATAAATTAAAAATATGGCGCAGTGGTTGTAGAATTTCTGAACTACCGTAATTATCTTAATCGTTTTACTAGATATTATCATAGCCATTTGCTGAGTTATCTTCTGGAGCAGCTATGTGGTTTGTTATTTCTGATTTGTTATGGTTATGAAAAAGATAGACTGAGGTTGAGATTTTGCAGTGCTATCACGTGCATTTGTGTTGTAAGGTTCCTTTTGTGTATTATTTATTATTTCAGAAAGTTCTAAACCTATGTTACTAAAATAGTTTACAGATTTGTTTGCAATGGCAGCTGGTTGGGATGTTTCTTGTGAGTCTCCGATAAATATGCTGTCAACAGCTGAACATTTATTTCCCTTCCTACATGTTATATCATTACTATTTTTCCAACGGACTTTACAATTATTGGAGTTTGACATAATTTGTTTGGAATAGTACCTTTCTTTTGCTATTTTAACAATCCTGTTTCGTTACAATTTATGTTTATTAACAGTTTCTGGGACCTCATCACTGTTTGAAGACCTCTCCCTTTGTTTAACAATTTTCTGATGTAATTTATCTCATATTTAATAGAAGTTAAAATTCCAGTTGTGATCCATGGAGTATTTTTTTTTAAATTTTGATCTTACGTTATTTATGGTAGTAGAGTGTTCATAGATGTATTGAGTCAGTAATTTAATGAAACTATCAGCTGGTTTGTTAGCAATGTTCAGTTACGATAGATTCCCAAGTTTCCTTAGTTAAGGATTTTTTTAGAGTTTCATAATTTATTCTAACATTGTTCAAAGTATTTTCTCCTGTTTGTGGAGTGTATTTTTGAGATTTATTTCGTATGAAAAATGTAGGACTGTGATCTGTGATACTGGTATGCAGAACAAAAGGGTCAAAGTTGCTGTTTCTGTGGGACTTAACAAGTATGTGATCGATACATGTCCTGGATTTTTGGGTTATTCTAGTTGGTGAGTTTTTGTACGACATGAAACCATTGGCATGTAATACATTTAAATACTCATTTCTAATATTTTGGGCATATTGCCTTGTAGTATTTAAAATATCTGCTATTAATATACCGGTACTGTGTGTAGCTGTGGGCAAGTGCTGGAGAGTGTTTCCTAGTTCTTCTATGAATTTCTTTGGGCTTGTGGAGAGAGATCTGAATATAGCAAGTATCAAGTAACTTTCTTTATTATATCTGCCGCTTTCAGTGTTATCACAATAGATATTGTAATATTTTGTATGAGGTTTTCCTGCACATATATCTTTGTGCTGTCATGGGTAGAATTTTGAGGTGGTATGAAGTACTCATTATATCCTAAAATAGCAAATGGTATATCCTCAATGAGCTGAGTTTCAGACAGTATAATGACATCTGGTTTATGATCAAGATGATCGAGCATAACTAGCATACTTTCAAAATTTGTTATAATGCCATATGTATTTAGGTGCATGATTTTAATTCCTGCAGTAGAGCTAATTAATTTGTTCAAGTCTTGAGTACGGTTTACAATGTTTGAAGTAATATCTTGAAAATTAAGGTCTACTTCGTTACCTGATTTCATACAGTAGTAGTCTTTTTTAGGGTACTTCTATAATTACTTTACACTCACTTAGAAACAGAATTTCATGAAATATTGATCACTTGGCTCAGACAAACATACATTGAGTTTCTTTGATTCCCATGAACTGTTGGTAGGTCAGCTGTAGTCTTGATTTGTAGAATCGGGCTCTTTTCAGTTTTCCTCATGAAGATCTTGCCGTTCCTGGTCCATGCGAATTTATAATTCATTGTCCGTTTAGAATTCCTGGCAAGCCAATATAAGATTTGGTTATCTTAGGTTAAATGTTGATTTATCCAGTGTCTTTGTTAAAATTATTGGGATTTTTACGAATTTCAGCTGCCTCCCTTATAATTCTAGACCAGTTGTGCTTAACAAGGGCAAGCGCATGAGCATCCTTGAAACATACATCGTGCCCTGAAGACAGGGCATGTTCAGCTATAGCTGATTTGTCAGGTTGGTTTAGACGGATGTTCCCTTGATGCTCTTTGATGCGAGTTGCAATGGACCGTTTTGTTTGTCCAATGTAGACTTTTCCGCAGGTACAAGGGACTTCATACACCCCAGGTTGTAGTTTTGGGGACAATTTATCTTTGTTTAATGCTAAACGTTGACCAAGTTTCGTCATAGAGCCGAAAACTGTTTTTATCTTGTGCTTGCGGAGAATCTTAGCAACGCGGTCAGCGGTGTTGTGAATATAAGGGAGGTAAGCAGTTCCATTTCTATTCTTCACGCTGACAAGGGAAATGCGACAGTGGTGATGGATACCGTTGAATATAAAAGTAAAATCTCGATTCTGTTATCTGATCCTGTCTACAGACTGTGCACTCGTGATCCAACCATTCGTGTATCCAATGCCACTGCTAAGCTTGTTAAACTGTCATCGATTCCAAAAGAAGAGGGAAGATGTCTTATTCCGAGAGATGCTGTTCCTCCGAGATTGTATGGTCTTCCAAAAATCCATAAGCAAGACGTCCCTCTTCGACCAATTGTTAGCACAATAGGTTCTCCAAGTTATGCTCTTGCGCAATATCTCAGCAAGTTGCTTCAGCCGCAGTTGGGGCGCACACAGTCTTACATTAGGGATTCAACCCATTTCGTCGAAAAATTGTCAACCATCGCCGTTCAACCAAATGCTATTTTGGTGAGTTTTGATGTAGAGTCCTTGGTTACCAGAGTGAAACTTGGTCAACGTTTAGCATTAAACAAAGATACATTGTCCCCAAAACTACAACCTGGGGTGTATGAAGTCCCTTGTACTTGCGGAAAAGTCTACATTGGACAAACAAAACGGTCCATTGCAACTCGCATCAAAGAGCATCAAAGGAACATCAGTAGGGGCGCAGGGCGGTTTCTGCCCCCCACCACTACTCCCAATGCGAGCCGATAACTCCCGAACCCGTGGTCGGAGATTCACGAATGAGGTGTCGTTGGACTCGAGCTGACGGGGGCTTTGCTATGAACCACTTGTTATATTTTTGAAAAAAAAAAATTAAAATTTTTGTTTTCGAAAGTAGGTGATAGTTTGAAAACCAAACATGATAGAATGTTGTGCCATAGCTTAAACGAACGGTCTCTATGTCCTTTATTTTTTATAATAAAACGTTTTAATTTTTTACATATTTTGAAAAAAGTTCAATTTTTTTTTGGAAATTAAAGAGTTTACAAAATTTTTTGTTTGACTTAAATGAATGGACCCGACCCCCTTTACCCCCCCCCCCTAAAATAAATTTCAAGACTCTATGACTAAGACTGTGCGGTAGTGTGAATTGGAGAGTTCTACTCCCCCCCCCCCCCTACTTTCATATAAACTTTGGGCGATATCTCCCGAAAGCGTGGTCGGATTTTAACGAACGAGGTATTGTTGGCGTTGGGATGACATTCTCTTGGCTAAGCATGTGTGTTGGTATTTAAAAAAATTGAAAATTGTTGTTTTTTTGGATTGGTGCTATTTTGGAAACGGTGAATTTTGGGAAAAGTTTGTTTCACGTTAATGAAAGGTGGGTATGCCCCCTAGGTGGGCAGCAAGTTTCAAGGGTGTAGGAGGGAAAAAATGATAGCCTACTTTCTCGCGAACATTGGTGATCATTGGCGAACGGATGGTCGGATTTTAACAAATGAGGTGTCGTTGGACTCGAGCTGACGTCCTCTTTCATATAGACCACTCGTTATTTTTTTATTTTTTTGGAAAAATTTTGTTTTTAAAAGTAAGCGATAGTTTGAAAACCAAACATGATAGAATGTTGTGCCATATTTCAAACCAATGGTCGCTATGACCTTTATGTTTTATAATAAAACTTTTCTTATTTTTTATGTTTTTTGAAAACACTTAAATTTTGTATTTTTTATTTTGGAAACTAACACGTTAACAAAGAAGTTTGTTTGACATAAATGAAAGTTCCCTACCCCCTCTATCGTGAAAATAAATGTAAAGTCTCTAGGACAAAAAAAACTAGGCATTTTTTTTTTTAATAAAAGCGTGTTTGTAGACAGAGAGCCGGTAGCGCTTGACGTATGTTACATGGTGGATATGGGAAATGACTATTTCGACGGGGGCGATGTATGGCAAAACACTGGGGTCGCTTTTCGATATATTTTTTCCTATGACAGATGAATGAAAGAGAATATTTAAGAAAATTCCTCATGACGATCGTTAAAATAGGTTGGTAAACACTGACCAGTAACCAGACAAAATTCATAATGCTATGAGACGAATAAAAAGCGGGAAACGTTTGATAATTGTCATTATGAATTTGTTGAAAGCCTCAACGACAAACAGAAACAATTTGTTGAAGCTGGCTGGCTGGCCGGCCGACTGAGAGAGCCGGGTTAGCAGAATATATCCTTTTGTCATGTTTCAGAAATGTGAGCCAGAGCTGACTACAAGCCAATGGAAAATTACAGTGACGTAGAGGTCACTTGGAGGTCGAACAATATCGCAACGACGTCAGAGAAATAATGCAGTAAGCGAGTATAACTCCTCTCCTACCATTGCCATAGCCAATTGCAGAGCAAGAGCGATGTTAACAGCTGTGGCAAGAGGGACACAGGGCGAGGGGCTGGACGAGGAGAGAAGGGCAGGGGGTATTAGAGTGTTGGTCATGATATGACACACAGTCAGTCATTACTGTTTTAAGCTTTGCAGTGTAAACATAGGCTGTGTCGTATGTGTATAAAAGTGATTGCATTCGTGTGCTCAACCCCAATTGGTTACTATATTGGATACATTATATATCTGAGGTAAGTGTTGGAATAGAGCTGTTTAATTTATTTTAATGTTAATCAATGTTTAAATGATTATTGGTTTACCATTTCACTGATGAATTGTTTTTATTTTGTTTGTTTTAAATAATTGGCATACCTGTTGTGGGAGACAGAAACCCTATTCCACTTGAACCTACAAAAAGCCAAACGCAGGGCTTTTTACAAAGGAAGGTAAGATTTTTTTGTTAAATATAAAAAACCTGTTTTTTTTATTTTGTTTTTGTTTATGAAAGGTGCTATTTGAAATAGATATACTCATGGCTATTTATTTTATTTCTTTTTTTTAGTGTGTGTGTTGGAAAAGGCTTGTCCACTACAGCCACTGCTGAAAACCCGCAACGTGTGTGTTTGGGGCTATTGTTTACCAGGCAGTCTACGGCTGAAAACTCTGGTGAGATTGTTCTTTTTTTATATATAAAAATCATGACTTCTTCCACTGCTACTGATACATTAACTTGGGAGCCTCTCGAGTCCTGTTTCAAGTTACGTGTGTGCTCTGGCCGCATAGTGAATGTTAGAGAGAGTTTGATCCCAAAAGACTTTGTCGAATCATGTTTCGACATTTTTAAAGAACAAATTTGTACAGCGCAAAGGTTGCATACGGCTTTAAAGGTCAATACACAACTCGTGTGCAATTTCATATATAAAAACAAGGACGGTGAGCATAAAAAAACATTTTATATTGGCAGTAAAATGCAAGAGCTTTTGATAGCCGATAATCTGAACGAGTGGTATCAATCCCAAGTGGCCAATGCCTTGCTATCAAAATTTGATAAACTGCAACAAGGACCAAGTGGTTTAGCGTTAGACAAAATCAATTACCTGCAAATCAACATTTGTTATTTCAACCCGTTGAATGCTGGGTCTGCCTATATTAAAACACCACCAGCAATAGCTTCGAAAAAGGCTGTGGTGAATATTGAAAATTTTGATGATGAATATTTTCTGTGGGCTGTGGCTGCGTATTTGCAGCCAGCTCAAGACCGTCATGTTAACAGACCAGCAAAGTACAAGACCAAGTTTGATGAATTAAAACAAACATTAAATTTAACTCGAGTGTCGTTCCCTATGGACTTAACCGAGATCCATAGGTTTGAACAAGATAACTAGGACTTTTCGTTCATGGTGTAAGGCCTTGATGGTGATGAGATTGTGGGTCCTCTTTATGCCACAAAAGAACCGAAACGACACCACATTCATCTTTTATATTTATCTGAGGGAGAGGTGAATCACTATTGCCTGATTAAAAGCTTAAGTAGATTGCTAAGCAGTCAAATGTCTAAGGACAAGCGTTCAAAACATATTTGTGATCGTTGCTTGCAATATTTTAAAACCCCTACGCTTTTAGAACGTCATAGGTTAGATTGTGTTTCTCAGGAAGCGGTGAGACTGATGTTGCCATAAGGGGACAAGGCTGTGTTAAAGTTTAAGGATATTCATAAGCGTGACACTGTTCCCTATGTGGTGTATGCAGATATCGAAGCTCTCACCACACCCATGGCGGGATGTGAACCAGATCCCACCATGAGCTCAACCACACCCATTCAAAAACACGAACCTTTTGCCATAGGATTTAATGTGGTGTGTGCCTATGACCCCACACAATCCGTTTACAAATACCGTGAGGGGCCAGATTGTGCCAGATGGTTTTTGGATGAACTTGTTAAGTTGGCCGACCATGTACAGGGATTACTGGCCCACCCAGTACCCATGAGCCTAACGTCACAACAGCAGCAGCAGTATGAGCATGCCACGACATGTCATATTTGCGAAAAGCCACTGATCAGTGCTGAAGACACCGTTCGTGTTCACTCGCACTTTACGGGAGAGTTTCGTGGAGCTGCGCATAGTAAATGCAATTTGAACTTTTCAGCTCCTCGTTTCATTAGTGTCTTTTTCCACAATCTGGCAAATTATGACATTCAGTTTTTGATTCGTGAATTGGGTCATGTCAACAAGGGCTCGTTTACCATTATCCCCCCAAACCATGAGCGTTTTACAGCCCTGACATGGCGGTTGAGCAACTTTAGCATTCGATTTTTGTATTCCTTTAAGTTTATGGCATCCTCGCTAGACAAACTTGTGAATGGCTTGAATGAAGAGGAATTAAAAATACCAGAATGCATTTTAATGATCCCAAGCAATTTCAATTGTGCATTCGGAAAGGTATATTCCCGTATGATTTCTGCAACAGCTGGGACGTGTTAAAGCAAACAAAACTCCCACCACAAGATACATTTTACTCAAAACTAACACGCAGTATCGTTTCCGATGAAGACTATGCACATGCATGTCAAGTTTGGCGAGTGTTTGGCATTAAGACGCTAAGTGAATATGCTATGCATTACCTAAAACTGGATGTATTGCTGCTCACTGATGTGTTTGAAAAATTTCGTGAGTTGTGTCAGTACATTTATGGTCTTGACCCGGCTCACTATTATACGAGTCCTGGGCTCTCGTTTGATGCCGCTTTAAAATACACTCAAGTTGAATTGGATTTACTCACTGATGTAGACATTGTTCTATTTTTTGAAAAGGGCATTCGCGGTGGCTTTGTGTCGCTTAACCAGCGCCATGCCCAAGCGAACAATGTCTACATGCCTGATTATTCACCAGACAAACCAGAATCGTACTTAATGTACTATGACGTGAATAATTTGTATGGTTACGCCATGGGTCAGCCTTTGCCCTATGGGAAGTTTGCTTGGCTGACAGAGAAACAAGTGTCTGAATTTGATGTAAACATGGCTAGCCAAGAAACAGGCCGTGGATATGTCTTAGAAATGGATATTGAATATCCCTCATCCTTGTATGATCAACATGCTGATTTCCCATTCTGCCTAGAGCAAATGGTTCCCCCTGACAGTAAAGTGAAAATTGAAAAACTCATGGGCACACTTTACAACAAAAATCGGTATGTGTTACATATCCAAATGTTGGTGCAATGCCTCTCCCAAGGCTTGGTGCTGAATAAAATCCATAGGGGTGTTTCTTTTGCTCAAAAACCATGGCTCAAGCCATACATGCAACTCAACACAGAGCACCGACAAATGGCAACACAGCAGTTTGAAATTAATTTTTTCAAATTAATGAACAACTGCATCTATGGCAAGTCCATGGAGAATGTCCGCAAATACCGTGACATTAAATTGGTGAATGTCTGGGAATGACGTTACGGTGCCCGGCGGTACATTGCCAAGCCAAATTTCAAATCGATCAACATTATCGATGAGGATTTTGCCACTATTGAATTGAGTGGGACCATCGTGACCATGGATAAGCCCATTTACTTGGGCCAAGTCATTTTAGACTTTTCTAAATCGGTCATGTATCGATTCCACTATGAGTTTGCCAAACGCCATTTTGAGGACGTCTCTCTTTTGTATATGGATACGGACTCATTCATTTACCACATTCGCCACTGCAACCCCTATGACGTCATGAGGCAGCATAGTGACTGGTTCGACACCTCTTCGTATAGTGCTGACAACATGTTTCAACTGCCCATAAAAAACAAGAAGGAAATGGGTGTTTTAAAAGATGAATGCGGTGATTCCATTATGACGGAATTCGTAGGTTTGGCTTCGAAAATGTATGCTTATCGCACACTAGACTGTAAGGAAGCCAAAAGAGCAAAAGGTGTAGGTAGGGCAGTGGTAAAGTCGCTACGTGTAGACGATTACTTAGCGGTTTTACGCACTGGCAAAGCTATGTCCCATACACAGTGCAGGATACCATCCAGCAACCATCATTTGTATCTTGTAGAACAGAGAAAACGCACCCTCGCCTCCATGGATAAAAAAACGTGTGTGGGCTGATGACTTGCTTACCAGCCTGCCCTGGGGTTATGACCGCAAGGAGGAGGAGGTGTGATTTTTCTGTTTGTTTGTTTGTTTGTTTAGGGGCATGGCTTTTTGTAACTCGTAGATTTAGTATTTTGTAAATATTGTTCGCATGGAGGAGGAGGTGTGATTTTTCTGTTTGTTTGTTTGTTTAGGGACATGGCTTTTTATAACTCTTAGATTTAGTATTTTGAAAATATTGTTTATTTGTCATTGTAAATAGTATATTTTGTAAATAGTGGCAACCCACTTGGACCTTTTGCTCTGTTAAAAGTTCTATGCAACCTTATTTTTATTTTTATTTTAAATTTAACCGAGTTGGGAATTGGAAAATGGTATATAGTTTGATTCTTTTAAAGCTGTACAAAGTTGTAGTGTTTGTAAATATGAAATGAGTAATAGTATTTTTAGTAACTTAAATGACTAGTATTTATATATTTTTTGCAATGGTAAAATGGTAAAATTTTAACTAAAAAAAGTTATTTTGGGATCAGTGTGCATGTCGAGAATGTGCTTTTGGGAATAAATAAAGTGGTTGTGTTTGTTCCCAAAAAGACAGGTATGGTTGTGTGAGTAGAGAGAAAGCTGGTGTGTATGTATGACCAGAGCAAACACGGTGAGGTAGGGTGGGTGGGGAGGGGGAAATTTTCACTTATATACTCATTTTGTTTTGTCGATAGTATATTTTTTTCTTCTTTAAAATGTAGCGGTGAATAGACATTATTTTTGTAAAAACAGTCTTACCTGCAGTAGTCGTAGACCTCGATGTTTCTCAAAACACACATAAACACATTGCAGCATCATCATGGTCAAGCACTCGCATCAACATCATTGACAAATCTCAACTTTCGACATACACCAAATGGAAAAATGTGAAAACAGCAAAATGGAAAATCCATGTTTCGATAAAACCAAAATTTAAAAAAAGTAAAGCAGTCATTTTAAAGACTGGAAATGGCCATGTGTGAAATATAAAAATTCAAAAACATAAAACGGACATTTTTAAAAAGTGGCATCAACAAAATAGAGAATCCATATCGTCAAAAACGCAAAATTTGAAACAGACATTTTTAAAAACTGTAAATTACAAATTGGCAAATCACAATGTGTGAAAATGTGAAAATGAAAAATCAGCCCATCAACATCATGATTTAAAAAAATTAAAATGAAACATTCTTTTCTGGTAAACCTTTGTTTTTTATTTCATAACCATAGGGATTGGTGTATTCTTGGAATACACGGTACGAGGGAATATAATGTTTAATGTTCTTTGCATGTTCATTCCTTCCTCTTTGTCAAACACCAACAGTGATCTTCTATTTTCTCTTTGGTTATCATATCGCTTATATCTTTTATGAGTCTGTTCCAGATACATATCTTCCATGACCCACCTAGCGTCATCTAGCAGCGAATCGCTGAAGCTCTTCAACTCTTCCTGGTGCAAGAGGACTTCCTTCTCCATCTGGCCACCAGATCTCGCTGCCATCGCCAGCTATTATCTCCATGAGCAAGAGAACTTCGTCTACTTTTTCACTCACCATGCTGTGCTAGTATCGCCTGCTATCAACTCTTTGAAGACCATCTCCTCAAGAGAATTTAATTTCTTATGTTGGTTATTCTGATATGTATACCTTTTGTCTCCTACCCCCACTCTTTTCCTTCCTTGGACCCTCCGTGCTTCGCTGAGTAGGTCTCACTTCTAAGTCGGCAGTTGACTCGGTCAGTTAAGGCTCAACTCGAGCCAGTCTCCTCAAACCAAGAGACACTCTCTACGTTCTACGCCATGTTGGCATATTAAGTATCGGTTAAGGGAACTTCACCTTCGCCATGCAACAAAGATAAGTACCTGCTTCAAGTTTTAACTTCATTTTCATCGGTTTTAACTTCTACATGCTTTTAATGATATTTTATAGACAGCGTGAGATTACTTATTTTGGGTCAAAAATCATTCTTCGTGGGATTTGCCATGTTGAGCTTTTGTCTGTCTAAGCCAACCTTAATAGAAAGTAGCCTTTCTTAAGCTATTTAATTGAGAAATCTTCTCACTACGTGGGATATTATCTGATACCCGCTATCTATAAATCACTAAGCTAGTTCCTCCGCTGGATTATCTTTGGCCCCATACTTCTATTAAGATCGTTCTGGAACCTTCCAGATCCTGTACTTTATCTACAAGTCCTGCCGTCATGTATTTTTCACTCACTTGTGGGAATACTATTTAAAATGAGGAATCTTCCTTATAAATTACCGCAATAACAAATTTTCTTCCACCGCTGGAATGTTCTATGGCGCATTTAATTGTAATTCACAACCTTCTCAAGAAATAGACTCTCGTCTACCTAGTGCAACCAGTTATTTTCATTATTGCAATAACTTTCTTTCCCATAAACTTCCGTGTTTTTACAGCGAACGTTGCATCCATTTTACAGACTATAGTGAAAACTAGTGCTTGTTCTACTTTTCTACCGCGTCGCGATCGTCCGCTTACATTAAATAAGGCCATGAACATTGATCCTATATCCCATCGATCTTTCCTAAACCTTCTACTAACAAACCATATTTATAAAATTGTAACTTTTCTATAAGGTGTCACTCCACGAAGTGCCCTTCCATTTTGCTGGTTTATCATTAATGACTTTCTGTATAACTACGTGTTTTATACACGGTTCAAACTTACATTGTTTCTTCCCTATAATCAGGGAAAACAATACTTTCAACTCTTGAGTGAGTTATTTCTAGGTTTCACGAAATGGAAACTGCCCCATTTGGCTCGTGATTCCTACTTAAACATAGGAAGTCTAGAACTTTCTTTTTGACTTACTCTTCAGGTTTCACCGTAAGTGACCTGCTCTCTTTTGTATAATTGTTATTAAGTAGTTCTGCACAGATATAAGAAGTTGTAGGAACTTCTATCTTATTCTTCATGTTTTTCTTTTTGTTATTTTCGAAGTTGTCACTCTCTCTAGAATATTCTCTCAGGAATTTCTTAAAGTACACTCTTTGTACTCAATTTAATGTTTAAACTTTAATTACTTCATTTGTCTTTTTTTAATCTTATAAAGATTTTAGAACATATATAAGGTTCGAAACCTCATAAATTGTTATTTGCCTGGAGCAATCTCTAAATGTTAGGAGGTCTGCGACCCCATTTGTTAAAAAGTTTAAATGATCTATATTTGTCAAAAAGATATTACATACTTGTTAAATTCATTAAACTTCTTTGCATTGTTAAATAAATTAAATATTTGTTTTTGGATTTATCATTTCGCAAATACTACAGTTAGGCAAGATCCTGGCTTTCCTAACTCTTCCTCAGTTCATGTCATCGTTAATACAGAACAAATCTGCTACTATTTGTCTTGCCAGACTATCACCCTTCCCTATAGTAGTCTTATGCATGCTTGGGAGGAAATACACTAAAGCCTTTCTCTGGCAAACCGCCCAAGTCTTAGCTGCGGCTCCCGTCAGCTTCGACCAAGCCCATACCCACTTTAGGTATCAGAGAGCGGATTTGCAGTTGCAACCGCCTCTAAGTGCATTAAAGGTTAAATTTATAACTTTTGTGGAACTCTCATCCTATTTTTCTATCCTTTTTCTCCAGTCCGAAACCCACCTCCTTTTATTTATCAACTTCTCTTGGTGGTTAGGTTATTCCTCAGCCAATAATCTACCCAAAATTTGGTCCCGGAAACCCGGGAGAGTCCATTTGCTATTTTTATTCTTTGTCAAGTGTCATTTGGCAATACCTTGCAAATTATTAATATCTGCTTTGAATCTTTCAGCTATAACTACATCGTGCAAAACCTGTGAAGGGGAAAGAGGCCGCTCCTGTCTTCTTTGGGGTGTCCCGTTCTTTCTACTTATTCGCTGCTGCCAGCTTGACAGCATCTCCAAGGTTCCACAGTTTCGTGAGTTACATTTCAATTTATTTTCTTTGTCATGGCTCCTACTGAAAGGGATGAAACTCTCATTGCTAGACGTTCTTCCTATAAAGGGCAACTCACCAGATTCAGAAATTTCATCAAGAAATTAAATCCCGCCGAGTGTGATTTAGATATCTTGACACAACGCCTTAAGTTGTACGAACGGTCCTATGATTATTACGATCAAACTCAAACCGAGATTGAATCCGCTTGCCCAGAACTTCAATCGGATCGGGACTAGGTCGAACCCTTGAAATTTGAAGGGATTGCCAAGGCCCACCAACTGATCCGCAGTATCTCAGAACCGGACACTAGGGTCATCAATCCGGCCCAGTTCGCACCCGCTTCAGTTCACAAGAACAAACCGAAACCGTTACTTCCTAAGATAAGCCTACCTCACTTCTCAGGCCAGGAAGGTGAATGGTATTCTTTTTATGAACTTTACTGCTCACTCGTTCATGACAATAAGAAAATTCCCGACATTCATAAATTCTACTTCTTACGTACGTCTTTGGAATGCGAGGCCTTGGCCTTGGTGGAGTCACTGCCTTTAAGCGCAGACAACTACCACATCGCCTTTAATCTCCTTAAAGAGAGATATGGCAATTTACGTTTGTGTATAGCTCGCCATATCCGCTGTCTATTCAACCTGCCAGCCGTCAAACCTAATGACGTCACCTCTTTAAGAGACCTGTTAGACTCTATGCAGTTAAATGTTAGAGCATTATATCAACTTAAGCAGCCCGTCCAAACATGGGACACCATACTCATTCATCTAGCTACATCCAGATTCGATTTTTCGACTTTAAAGGCTTGGGAGATCGAACTCGCTCGCAAGGAGGAGTTTTCGTTCGAACACCTCATCTCGTTTCTCAACAGCCGATGCCAAGTCCTTACAGCACTCTCATTTCAGTGCGAAAATGTCGAAACGAATCATCAGTGTCATATTTTTGAGAAAACCCTTGCTTTTTCAAAGGGTCATCAGCCCCCATCTGTCGAGAACAACCAAACCCGTTCTGCTTCTTTCAATCATGCAAGAGAACATATCAGGCCGCTCAACAAATCTTTAAAATGCACGCTCTGTAAAAAGCTTCACACATTGTATTTGTGCAAATCCTTTAAAGAATTGTCTGTCGAAGACCGAAGGAAGTTTGTCTTCAATAGCAAACATTGCTTCAACTGCTTGTCACCTAAACATTCTGCTTCAAACTGCACGTCATCCAATCTCTGTTTCCATTGTAAAAAACCGCACCATTCTTTATTGCACGTTCATGATAAATCGAGGTCATCAGTACCCGCTTCTTCAAGCTCCATGCAGAGCAGCTCCGAACAAACTAATGCTTCTTCCTGCATTTCTAACGCCGAAACTTCTTACAGTGCGCAAGTTCTTTTGTCCACTGTACAATTCGAAATCCAAGATAAATTTGGAAATTGGGTTCGAACCCGCGATCTTCTCGATTCCGCTTCAACGCACAACTTTGTTTCGCAATCGTTAATTAAAAAACTTGGTCTTTCGTCATCGCCTATTTCTATCAATGTATCCGGCATTGACAATTTGAAAACTCAAGTCTTGCAGTCTTCAAAATTGAAAATCAGAGACGTTTGCCAAAGAAACACCAATCTTAACTTAAACTGTCTCATCCTTACCAGTATCGGCAAGGACACTCCTAGCAGCTCTATTAATACTTTCGGTTTAAAGATTCCTTCGCACTTAACGTTAGCTGATCCTCAGTTTAATGCTCAAGGTCCCATTGAGATACTTTTCAGTGCCAATGTTTTTTGGAATTGCCTCCGTAAACAGGTTCGCAAGTTATCTTCAACCGTGGTCGCCAGAGACAACGATTTTGGTTGGGTTATTACTGGTGAAATCCAGCATCCCAGTGTTCAAACCAAAGCGCAATGTCATTTCGTTACAGCTGACATAAATCCCCTTTCTGAAAAAGAGAACACCCATGTTTCAGATCTCGCTACTTTTGAAAAACACTTGCCAAAACGATGTCTCATCGTAAACAACTACGCTACCTTTGTAGGTTGTTTAAATGATTTTGCTTTCTTCCCGCAAAAGATGGCAATTCAAGTTCGCCTCGCCTTGTGTTACTTCGTGTACCTTCTCATGTCATTTTTATAGCAGGTAATTGCTTAAACTCTCTATTGAAAACTATCTTCCCCTTGTGTAAAACCATGGCTATCAGTCTCCATCACTTCGCTGTAAGCTATGTTTCACTTCTTTCGCTATTTAGAAGGACGGCCACGGCCGGCTCCCTCCTCCTTCCTCACAATTGGAAGTCGCTTTTGAAACCGCTTGAAAATCTGAATTCTCTAGCATCTAGAATAACTATTCTTACGCATAAACTCCTTCTCAATGTCCCGGCTTCTCTTCCTTTTTCGGAAGAATCAAGCTTTTTTCTGTCGAAAATTTTCGGATTCCGTAATCCTCAAAATTATGCGAAATTGATTACTTACTTTATTTCATATGTCTTTAAATTGTTTTTTCACGTCCAAGCTACGGATGACTGCATGTCGTGTTACTCGTTCCGCTTTAAGTCAAAGCTGATTCAACTAGTGTTGTTTGTTTATCTCGAACTGCTTGTTTTTCAATCTTGTTTGTATACACGCTTGGATAACGCAAAACTGCTGTTTATTTCCTGTATGATTGCCAAAGGTCAGAGCAAGCTTTCCTTATCTCAACTCTGGCTGATTGCCAACCATTGTCTTGCGAGTCGCTTCCGTAAGTTCAGAAGCTGCTCAACTCATCACCAAAATAAACTTGTTCCGGTCAAGGACACTTTCAGATATTTATATACCTTATCTCGCCGTACTATGTGGGTCAAGGCCGCGCTTGCCTGTGTCTCCCACTTACTCACGCTCGTATCTTACAACTGCTTCGATTCTTGTTTCATAACATCGTTGCGTATTTTTCACGCGTTCATGTATTGCTCCTTGCTTACATATTTTGCAATCTTAATGTTCATTGATGAACAAACTTGTTTTTTCTCGTCGTCACATTCGATGTGTTTTTGTATTTATACTTGTTATGTCACGTTTCTCGCTGACTTAAGTATTTTTCTGAGTAACCCCTTTGATACTTATTATGACTTAAGGTCATTGTTTATGGCTACTAGATTGTCGTCACCTATGGCGTTCTTGCTTTCTACTCGCATAGTTCCTTTGTTTATTTGGTATATTCTTATCCTGAATAGATGTGCTTGTTTCTATACGCTTTGTTTAAACTTGTTAATTCTCCTTTTGCATCGTATCGCAATCTTTACTAGTGCTTTATTTCCCGCAGCTTCTAGCTATTTTGTGATTGAAGGTGTCGTTAATTCTTGTCCTTTAACTCCGCTTTCCAATGACCTTGATGACCTACTTCCACTTACACCTGGTCACTTCCTTACACTCACTTCTCTCTATGCCCCTCCTCCCCTTCCCAATTCTTACAGGGATTCTAATCTACCTATCGTTTGGCGTAAACTTGAAGCCCTCCGTAATTATTTTTGGAAGAGGTGGAACTTGGAATATTTAACTTCCTTGCAACGGAGACAGAAGTGGTTTCTTTCCAGTCCCGACATTAAAGTGGGGGACTTGGTCTTGGTTAGGGATGTTTCACCCCCTCTAGTTTGGACTTCTGGTAGAGTGACCGAGTGTTATCCTGGAAGAGATGGGAGAGTCAGGGTGGCCAAAATCTTGACCACTAATGGTTCGATCACAAGACCACTTTCTTTGATCGCTCTATCACCTTTAAATGTTTACTTGTTTTTCTTGTTCTCTGTTGGTGTTTCCCCCTCCCAGTATGGTGTATTCTTGGAATACACGGTACGAGAGAATATAATGTTTAATGTTCTTTGCATGTTCATTCCTTCCTCTTTGTCAAACACCAACAGTGATCTTCTATTTTCTCTTTGGTTATCATGTCGCTTATATCTTTTATGAGTCTGTTCTAGATATATATCTTCCATGACCCACCTAGCGTCATCTAGCAGCGAATCTCTGAAGCTCTTCAACTCTTCCTGGTGCAAGAGGACTTCCTTCTCCATCTGGCCACCAGATCTCGCTGCCATCGCCAGCTATTATCTCCATGAACAAGAGAACTTCGTCTACTTTTTCACTCACCATGCTCTGCTAGTATCGCCTGCTATCAACTCTTTGAAGACCATCTCCTCAAGAGAATTTAATTTCTTATGTTGGTTATTCTGATATGTATACCTTTTGTCTCCTACCCCCACTCTTTTCCTTCCTTGGACCCTCCGTGCTTCGCTGAGTAGGTCTCACTTCTAAGTCGGCAGTTGACTCGGTCAGTTAAGGCTCAACTCGAGCCAGTCTCCTCAAACCAAGAGACACTCTCTACGTTCTACGCCATGTTGGCATATTAAGTATCGGTTAAGGGAACTTCACCTTCGCCATGCAACAAAGATAAGTACCTGCTTCAAGTTTTAACTTCATTTTCATCAGTTTTAACTTCTACATGCTTTTAATGATATTTTATAGACAGCGTGAGATTACTTATTTTGGGGCAAAAATCATTCTTCGTGGGATTTGCCATGTTGAGCTTTTGTCTGTCTAAGCCAACCTTAATAGAAAGTAGCCTTTCTTAAGCTATTTAATTGAGAAATCTTCTCACTACGTGGGATATTATCTGATACCCGCTGTCTATAAATCACTAAGCTAGTTCCTCCGCTGGATTATCTTTGGCCCCATACTTCTATTAAGATCGTTCTGGAACCTTCCAGATCCTGTACTTTATCTACAAGTCCTGCCGTCATGTATTTTTCACTCACTTGTGGGAATACTCTTTAAAATGAGGAATCTTCCTTATAAATTACCGCAATAACAAATTTTCTTCCACCGCTGGAATGTTCTATGGCGCATTTAATTGTAATTCACAACCTTCTCAAGAAATAGACTCTCGTCTACCTAGTGCAACCAGTTATTTTCATTATTGCAATAACTTTCTTTCCCATAAACTTCCGTGTTTTTACAGCGAACTTTGCATCCATTTTACAGACTATAGTGAAAACTAGTGCTTGTTCTACTTTTCTACCGCGTCGCGATCGTCCGCTTACATTAAATAAGGCCATGAACATTGATCCTATATCCCATCGATCTTTCCTAAACCTTCTACTAACAAACCATATTTATAAAATTGTAACTTTTCTATAAGGTGTCACTCCACGAAGTGCCCTTCCATTTTGCTGGTTTATCATTAATTACTTTCTGTATAACTACGTGTTTTATACACGGTTCAAACTTACATTGTTTCTTCCCTATAATCAGGGAAAACAATACTTTCAACTCTTGAGTGAGTTATTTCTAGGTTTCACGAAATGGAAACTGCCCCATTTGGCTCGTGATTCCTACTTAAACATAGGAAGTCTAGAACTTTCTTTTTGACTTACTCTTCAGGTTTCACCGTAAGTGACCTGCTCTCTTTTGTATAATTGTTATTAAGTAGTTCTGCACAGATATAAGAAGTTGTAGGAACTTCTATCTTATTCTTCATGTTTTTCTTTTTGTTATTTTCGAAGTTGTCACTCTCTCTAGAATATTCTCTCAGGAATTTCTTAAAGTACACTCTTTGTACTCAATTTAATGTTTAAACTTTAATTACTTCATTTGTCTTTTTTTAATCTTATAAAGATTTTAGAACATATATAAGGTTCGAAACCTCATAAATTGTTATTTGCCTGGAGCAATCTCTAAATGTTAGGAGGTCTGCGACCCCATTTGTTAAAAAGTTTAAATGATCTATATTTGTCAAAAAGATATTACATACTTGTTAAATTCATTAAACTTCTTTGCATTGTTAAATAAATTAAATATTTGTTTTTGGATTTATCATTTCGCAAATACTACAGTTAGGCAAGATCCTGGCTTTCCTAACTCTTCCTCAGTTCATGTCATCGTTAATACAGAACAAATCTGCTACTATTTGTCTTGCCAGACTATCACCCTTCCCTATAGTAGTCTTATGCATGCTTGGGAGGAAATACACTTAAGCCTTTCTCTGGCAAACCGCCCAAGTCTTAGCTGCGGTTCCCGTCTGCTTCGACCAAGCCCGTACACACTTTAGGTATCAGAGAGCGGATTTGCAGTTGCAACCGCCTCTAAGTGCATTAAAGGTTAAATTTATAACTTTTGTGGAACTCTCATCCTATTTTTCTATCCTTTTTCTCCAGTCCGAAACCCACCTCCTTTTATTTATCATCTTCCCTTGGTGGTTAGGTTATTCCTCAGCCAATAATCTACCCAGGGATTGACAAATGAAAATAGAATACAATCACATCTAAATTCCTTAATCCTCAATTCCTTAATGTTTGTGTCCATGCATCATCAACTTTCCTTTCATAGCACTCATCACAATCAGGGCTGCCATCCTTTCACCCACTGAGGCATCACAGGATGTGAAACGTTGTCTAGTTTTTTCAATAACAATTTATCTGCCACATGTCTTAAACCAGGATGACTATGGCGATAAGATAGGTCATGTTCTTTGCATGCTTGATCCAAAAGATTAATGGGTACATACCACGCTGCAAACGTTTTTCAAGATGAGTTCCAGGGCCACAAAAACGATAACCGGGAAGATGGATTTCGAAAGGTAAGTATTGAATCACTTTGTCAATGACTCCATTGCCAGTATAGGTCTGGCATATCCTTTTCCATCGATGGTGAAAAGGTTTGGTCTTCCTCCTCCTCTGTGGGCGATGTTTGTGTTTGTTGTTGTTGTTGATTCAACAAAGTCTTTACACGGAGTTTTATGACCGTGATACAGTTTCACTAGCTGACAAGTCGCGCACTGACGCATAGAGGGTATTTTTGCCATGGCCACTTGCTTATGGTGATCGTAATCCGTACAGGGTTGCAATTCACTCAACACAGGGTCTTGAGTTCATGATTTTGGTACATGTTGCCAGATTTCTTTCACCGCGTTGGCGGCCACATAATAAATGAAGACTTGGGCAACGCTAAGAGTTCCTCTTTGGTAAAACTGTCTAATTTCTTTTTCCACACAAAGAACTTTCCGATGGCTTTGTTTGTAGCATTGACTTTCTCCATGGTATCACGTGTTATAGATGTTTACACGTCGCTTGTAGAAATCTCACTGGCGTCATTCACAGGTAAATCTTGAGTTATAATTTTGTTCAACAAGTCCCAGCAGGCATGGGTGGTTAACCAATGAAAGAGATGCCACGCATGCGCTAGGGCTGTATGAGTAATATTGCCACAGGAACAAGTATCCATGAGCGTTTGCAGGGAGGGGCAGCCCAACTCAATGAGGTCGATACATTGACAGTAAGACGCCAAAAATGGTTGCAATCATTCACGTTTTTCATTACCTTTCACAAATACCACATTGGCTTAGGACAAGTGTGCTTTCATGACCACGTCCAAATATTTATAGGAAATGGTTCCTTGATTCCAGTCTAGTTGCCTATGATTTTCAATCCACTGGGTTTGTTTACGGTCTTTTTCACACAACAAATCAAAAGCATGGGGCGGTTTAAATAGCAAATGCGTAGCTTGTGATATCCAAAACGTGGTACAATCGATAATGGCCACTGGTTTAAATATAAGTTTTTTGTCACCAATTTTAAAACCTTGGCAATCCACAATGAGTGTGCGCAACATGTTGCCGCTTGCCTGGACCAAGTTCAACTGACGACTGACAATCAATGACTAAGGTGTGGTCATGACATGGAATTACCTGCCATGCTAGTTTGAAAAAAAATTGAGGTTAGGTTAGGACAGGGAGACATGAAAAAAATAAGAATTTAAGAATTACATCATTTTATTATCATAACACGTCTTACAGGCTTTTGTCATTTTGGGATAAGGACGATACCAACTGATACAACAATATAGTCTCTTGTGTTTGTAACGTCCATAACGTCGATGATGTCCCAATGTCTCTAAACTAGGCGTTTTTGACGGTGAGCTGCACGCCGAAGCACCATGGACACCATACAATCCACACGTATCGTAACTTGTTTTTTTTTTCATCACTCAGAGGCACGAGTGAGGGATAGCTTGAATGACAGGGTATATTTCCCACCTCCATTCTGCACAGGTAGGGGCAGCCAGGTGACCAGCGCTGATGTTCCTGCATGGGTTCATCGCTCTCTTGCCATTGGTCTATGATGATGGGACAAAAGGCACATTTCACTTCATCTCTTGTTTTTAAATAGTAGAATCCAGCGGCCGCTAAGGCTTGAGGGTTTATGAAAGGCACTGGCCATGTTGCAAAAGTCTTGAAACGTTGTTCCTCAGAGTTTAAATTCATGGATGTGACTTCTCTTGATGCTTTAAAGCAAGACATGACTGAGCGGCTTGACGTGGGTTGACCTGTTATTTATACACTCGTCACTTGGTTGGACAGTGGATAATAGTTGACTTGTTTGTGATGAATAATCAAACAATAGGCTGTCGTATTGGCTGGTACATTGTCATGCGTTTCAAAATCTAGTCGAATGTCAATATTGGATGGCTTGACAGACTCTTCCAGGTAAGAACAGTCAAAAACAATCAGTGGCGCCCTTGCCTTAAACGCTTGGGGTAGCAGCATGGGGCCGTTCTCTTTTTGATAATACGACCATCGAAATTTAGAAAACAAGTCGTACAGGGGGACAAACTTATTTTTTGAAAAATCCAAATCCAGTCCTTCATAGGGAAACACAGCTCCGTAGAGGAAAAGACGTGCATTTCTCAATTGCAGGTGATCAAATTGCGTGGCATCTTTGGTTTGTTGATACTTGCGATTCGTTTGAAAACTCACGATAATGTAGAGAGGTCACCCTGTATAGCGAGCTGTTTTTACAGACCAACTGTGTGTGTTGGTGGTGGGCAACAGCGGGTACTCATGGAGTGCCCAGCTTCTAAATTCCATGGGTAGAGGCATATCTCTCTTTACCATTTTGAGTATGTCCAGTTTTTTGCTATCGCCAAGGGTCACATGGGGCACTTTCCATAGCAAGCGTTGTAGTTGAATTTTTGAATCTATGGGGGCATTGTCAGCTCCCTTGAGTGCATTATTGTCACTCCTGTCTCTCACCAGATAAAGCACTTGCCTTGCGTTGACCACAATGTGGTCTTCGGCAAAGCCTAAAATCAGTTTAAGAGGTAAATATCCAGTAAAGATCCCATCGGTGTGTACCATCCAGTCATTGGTCGAGTCAGGGCACCAACCTGCCATGCAAAGTGTTTTACCTTCTTCCTCACTGTAAGAGGGATATCGTTTCATGACACTGGAAATACCCACGTTTCGAGTGCTATCCACCACGATATCGTTAATGACATACCGCACCTCAGAAAAGAGAAAGGCCAAACCATGGTTGGCTAACTTGGATGTGGTGGGTGTAGAGTCATCGGCTTTGGTGAGCCGACCTTTGATCTGAATGACACTTTCATGCGGTAGGGTGTAAATATCTTGGTTGTTGATAACAAATTGAATTTCATCATTGTTATTGAGTCCAGGTGTTTGAGCTTGATAGGAATGGAGATCATTCTTTCCACTCCTGGTTGCTCCTCGATGTGGTTCGCTACCTCTAAGATAGAATTCATCATGGGGGTTGACGTGGTAACCCAAATGCTGTAAAATCTGCTTGTCCTGAGATGTTAACGTATATTCACGTGGTAAACAACTAACACCATTCCTAGACGGTGTTGTTGCTTTATATACAAACTTCATAGTGGCTTTAGCACCAACTTGTAAGTCACTGGTTTGGTAGAATCTAGATCAATGAGTTGTTGCTCTCTATTGATCAGTCTTAATATTATATTACTAATACCATCGACAGCCGCAGAATGAAAAAGCACCACTGGAAGGTTTTCACGAATAATATAGCCGTTGGGCGATGTCACTATAAAGTCATAAAGCGAATGCGATGGTTCTTGATTGGTGTACACTTGGCTAATAATATTACACGTTACCGACACATGATGGTCCTCAATGAATTTCACTTCATGATCCGATTCATGTTTCTTGTTGGGCTCCAACACGCGTGGTTTAAATCCTAGTAATGGACCAATGGAATCGGGACGTGTTTTAAAGTCAATTTTGAATGTGGAGAAAATACTGCAGCGATGAGTGTTGGTATTTCCTAAAAGTTCAAACTTGCGCGTTCCATCGATAAATGACTTTAAACCATATTCATTGATCAACACCACATAAATGTGTTCATAAATGTCATCGATCATGTATCCACCAGAGTTCAGGGTGAGCACAGAAACATCATAGTAAAACTTGTTGTTCACATTTTCACGTATATTGTATATTCGATTGTACGTTTCAAGAGAAACAAGTCCCAAACCATAGGGTTTTTCACTCAATTCGATAGGCGGGTAAAATTCTAGGCTGACTCCAGGTCCACGTCCATGCAGTGTAAACGTTTTACTTTCTGCCGACATACTGTTGACGTTTTTGCCTATGCTGCGTCTTATATATAAAAAAAACCACAAACGTCCACACTGTTGGCTGTTAAACGTTTGCTCACGTTTCACATTATAATATATCTCGATCCTGTTTCCAAAATAGGTCACTAGTTCCATGGGCGGGGGAAAATTCCCAAAACTGTCAAAGTACCATACGGTGGATCCCTCTTTGACATAAGCTACATAATGCGTTCCTGGTCCTCGGTGATCATCCAAATTGACAACAGCACATTCCTGTTTCCAGGGTCGTGGGGGTAATTGGTTTCGCATAAACACACCTCGAAAATGAGAAAGCTTTATTGTTTAGCATAGCTTTCCACTTGTTGATGCGTCAGGGCATATCTTGCTATGGCTGAGTTTTTTTTAAATATTTCGAAACGGTGAAATCCCAAATCCTTGTTGATAAAAGGATGGCTTTAAATTGGCATTTCTAGCCCCCATAGCAATCGCTTTCATCGTTTCATTATGTCGCTGACTTTCTTTGACTTGTTGCTTGCCCAGCTGCGCGGCTTTAATGGTTTTCGCCACTGCACTGGCACCGCCCACAAGTAAACCCAGAGCAACCAGACCAGCAAATAAAGCAGGTAAAAATCCAGCTCGTTTGGGGACGGGAATCACTCGCCCTTGGTTTGAACCCTGTCGCCGACGTTTTGGAATAACACGTCTCTGTGCTGCTCGAAGGGCTTTCCTTATGGTCAACACATTTTTTTTCTTTCGCAAGGGTTTGTCCATGAATGTCTTAAGCCCAGGCTTTGCCAAAGACAAAGTCCTTTTTTTAGTCTTTCTCACCACATACCTTTGTTTCACCATGATGATAATGACCAACAACCTATCACAAAAATGTTTAAATCACAACTAACGTCAGATTGTTATTTCATGGCTGTATATTCCAATTCCACATCAAGTGGTTTTTACCGCTTGCTTTTCATCCAATGTCAACATGAGATGAAAGGATAATTCGTCTCCTGCATTGACCATTTCATGGTTATGGTCCAACGTCCTATGATCGTTTATCTGTATTTGTAAATGGTTCTCATCAGGTATGGCGTATTTGATGTGAATGGTTCCATCATAGTGTAATCGATAGTGGCTTAACCCGAAGCAAGCACATAGGCCAAGTGCTGATCATGGACTAGCGGTAAATGGTTTCTGTCATTCACAGGTTTTTCATTTGTCAGATACAATAAAAATACAGATGGGATTAATTTGTAAAGCCTTTTCATGCCACGGTGGGTGAGTGGTTATAGTGTTGGACTACCAACCCCAAGATTGCAGGTTCGCTCCTGGCCATGGTAAGTGATTTTTGAATGCGACAAAAATCACGATACTCATGTCATACGTTGTTGGCATGTTAAAGAACCCATTTGAATTCAGTAGGCCGTGTTCAATGGCAAAATTAATCTCGGGATTTTCCGCCAACACAAAGTCCTCCATTCTCTACTTGAAGGCACTGTAGTGTCAAGGAGTTTAGATATCTAACCTCCTTGACTTTCATAGCGTTCAAAGGAACGATTAAATTCGACATGCAAGCTACCCTCTGGGTGTCAATTAACAAAGCTTGCACCAGGCACCCGAGGCCATACGATATTATTATTATTATTATTATTATTATTATTATTATTATTATTATTATTGTGTCATAGGTCATGTAAAGCTTGGTACAAACATCGTCTTCGTCTTGTGGGTCTTCCACGTAAACAATCCGATGGTGATTAGCGCTATAGCCATTCACCGTAAGCTGAGGCACTTTGTCATAAAACTCATACACTTTGTTATCCACATACTTTTTTGTAGTAACGTCTGTAGACACTTGAGGATGTTTTAAATGGGTTAACCGCTTTCCCTTAAAGTCATAATCTCCCTGTTTAGTGCGTGGCACTACTGACCTATCCACATAGTGTTTATTAGCAGGATCTGTTTCTTGTTTAGGATCATGTATGGGAACAGACCTAGCTTTGGCCATCAACGCACGTCCAAAGACATCCGTCGCCAACCTGTAGTATGAGTCTACTGTTTCTATGACAAGGCTCGGTGTCCTGTATATAGACAGCCTGCTAGCCTGTCTATGCCTTAGTTGATATGAAGATTATTAAGCAGCAAGAGTCATTCCCCGTGGGGGACATGGTTTCCCATCTCTGTCCCACATCACGTGAACAACGCCATGGTTCACTGTTTGCATCTTCCATTCGCTGCATCATTGTGGGACCTTCGGGCTGTGGAAAGACCAATCTTTTGCTAACGCTCATCACAGCGCCCAATGGTCTGCGTTTTCAAAATATTTATATTCTTGCAAAATCTCTCTACCAACCCCTCTAGGTGTTTCTGGATCAAGTCATGTCTGGATTACAAAAAGAGAATATGGGTTATTTCACATTTTCCACGCAAGAAAATGTTATTTCACCGGATGAGGTAAAGCCTGATTCACTCATGATTTTCGATGATGTATCCACTGAACGTCAAGGCATTATTCAAAGCTAATTCAGCATGGGTCGACACAAACATATCGATTGCTTTTATCTTGGACAAACGTATTCTAAAATGTCCAAACAGTTGATTCGTGACAATGCCAATGTCATTGTTTTATTACGCCAGGACGAGAGAAACAGTCGTCACATTTATAATGAACATGTGAATCCGGATATGACCTTTCAAATGTTTACTGAATTGTGTGGCAAGTGCTGGAACACTCAACGTCATGCCTGTTTAGTGATTGACAAACAAAGTGAACTCAACCAAGGACGATATCGCTTAGGGTTTGATCATTTTATTGCTATTTAAGACCCTGTCTCATTCCCTCTCAAGTCATTTGTCAAGACACCATGGCGTTAGCAGAGAGTCAATTGAAAAAGCATATTATTAGAGCAAAAAATACTATTCGCCAGAAGTTTCGTCAATTGAAACGATCACGTGCAGATCATGCTTTGTTTATTCAACATCATTTAGCACCTCCGCTAAAAGCCATGTTGAAACCCTCTTTCAAGCCATCTGAAACGCTACCCACCGTTTCACAATCCACGCAGACGCTGCACGAGGACCCTGAGGAAGAGCAAGAGGAACATGAACAGGAAGATTTGACTAGTGTTAGCGAAGTTGAGGATGACGAGGAACAAGTGTTTACGCCTCAAAAAAAGACCGCACCCCTTGCAGAGTTTTTGAGAAAAAAGAAATCCTTGGCCATGGTCGAAACACCTTGCCCTTCCAGATCGTCTCCGTTTTGACAAGTCTTGGCCACACCTCAAAATAAAGCTCAACTGAAAAACATTTTAATAAAATATTATGGATCAACACTAGAACCCTATCTCACTGATCTATTTATTGGAAACACAGATACCACGTATGGTGTTCGCTATGTGGATGATAGTTCTAAAATTGGGGATTCATCCATTAAATTTGCTCGTACTAAAGCTGTCATTAAGAACATCAACTATAAATTGACGCCAGGACTGTTAAAGCTGCTCTTTTCTCTAACACCCTCAATCCATGATTATACGTCAGAGGACCTTGGCAAATATAAATCCATTTTATTGGAAACCCATGCACACAAAAGTCAGTATGATCCAGCTCAACAAGTGAATGCCAATATATCTCAAAAATATAAAACCATCATTGCCAAAATGTTTCCCACCAGTCAAAGTACTCGTCGTAAAGTATCCGCTTCGGGAGTGACATTTATACCATTAAAACCCCTTGTGGATGTTACCTACTGGCACAATCCCAATAAGCTCGTCCAGCGGCTACAGTTGTTGCATGCTTCACGTCAAGCCTGCCATACCGGTCACGATTGGTAAATTCAAGAAATTGAACAAGAACTTTGAAATGCCAAAATTATTGTTTAAGCCCTCACCCATTAAAATGGGTATTGCTCACGAGTGCATCGCCCAGCTAGGCGTCACTATCCGCGACTCAAGGTGATTTCACGAGGTGTGGATGAACTTTGGCAGGCTGACTTGGTTGAAATGATACCCTATGCTGGCGTTAACGACGGTGTACGCTATATGTTGACTGTCATTGATGTCTATTCCAAAATGGCCTTTGTTGAACCTGTGTGTCGCAAGTCTGGTCCACTAGTCACCAAGGCCTTTCAACATATTATTCAACACTCCAAACGCCAACCTCAGTTGCTACAAACCGATCAGGGAAAATAATTTTTCAACAAGGATTTCTCCAGTTTCCTCAAATCTAAGGATATTCACCATTACACCACGTACAGCAATCTCAAAGCCGCGTGGTCGAGTTCTTTAACCGAACATTGAAACCCCATATGTGGAAAGCGTTTGCCGCTCAGGGCAGTTATCGCTGGTTGGACATGTTACCTGAGCTAGTGTCACGTTACAATGACACCAAACATAGAATGATTGGGACCAAGCCACGTCTCGTGACCAAAAATATTCAACGACTGGATAAACTGTTTAACCCCATAAAAACAGCAGATCCTAAACGTCACCGACTGAAAATTGGGGATTTTGTTCGTGTGAGCAAATTTAAGTCTGCCTTCAATAAGGGCTACACGCCTCAATGGGGGACTGAACTATTTCGAATTCGTCAAGTCAACTTGGACAGTCCAGTCACCTATTTACTGCAAGACCTCAACCATCAACCGATAAAAGGTAGATTCTATCTCTATGAACTTCAGAAAACAGCATTTCCGAAACATTACCTTTGGAAAAAGTGTTGAAACAAAAAGGAAATATACTATATGTCAAATGGTTAGGATTTAACTCTAAGTTTAATTCTTGGATCAATAAATTACATGTTGTGTGAACCTGATACTTTTTTATTTTCAATTTTATATATTTATTTATTGAATCATGATGTACGAAAGCTCTGTGTACGGCGCTCCACGCTTCATGCATGTCCATACATGTTTCTCTTTCTCTCTCCACAATCGCGTCTCACTCCTTCACTCCATAATGACATACAACTCGTTCAGCTATTGGCTGTCATGGGTTCCCCCAATCCCCCCCACCTCACCTCTTCTCCGGCTCTCTGGCCCCGCCCCCTCACCACTCTGCAGTGGGTCACGGGATTTCCTCTTTTCTCTCTTTGTGTTCCCCCTTTCCCCTCTCTCTCCCCCTTTCCTCTCTGCGAGGCCCCTGCCTGCTGCTACTGCTCAGCTCGCCTGGCTAGCTGTTATCACCTTTTTACAGAGTTGCCACATGGTACCAACCTGTTATCTTTTTACACCAATGTTGTCAGCTCTCACCCACAATCCATTCTCTTGGCCAACTAGCCAGGCTCCAAGCTGGCCTCTCGAGCAGATATTCTGTTTTCCTATTCTGGCTGCCAGTCAGACATAGAAAAAAACAAGTTCTGTTGTTAACAACTTCCCCTCATGCAATTATGAATTTTGTCTGGTTACTGGTCAGTGTTTACCAACCTATTTTAACGATCGTCATGAGGGATTTTCGAAAATATTCGCCTTCATTTATCTGTCATAGGAAAAAAATATCGAAAAGCGACCCCTCATTTTGCCATACATCGCCCCGTCGAAATAGCCATTTCCCGTATCCACCATGCTCAGTCATAGCCTCGTTGGAACATGTGTCAAGCGCTACCGGCTCTCTGTCTACATACACGCTTTTATTTAAGAAAAATTTAAAAAAATAATTAAAATGCCTAGTTTCTTTGTCCTAGAGACTTGACATTTCTTTTCGTGGTAGAGGGGGTAGGGACCTTTCATTTATGTCAAACAAATTTTTTTGTCAACGCGTTAGTTTCCAAAATAGTAAAAATTCAAAATTTAAGGGTTTTCAAAAAATCTCAAAATATAAAAAAGTTTTATTATAAAAAAATAAAGGTCATAGAGACCATTGGTTTGAACTATGGCACAACATTCTGTCATGTTTGGTTTTGAAACTATCGCCTACTTTTAAAAACAAAATTTTTCAAACATAAAAAAAAACGAGCGGTCTATAGGAAAGAGAACGTCAGCTCGAGTCCAACGACACCTCATTTGTTATAATCCGACCTTCCATTCGCCAATGATCACCAATGTTCGCGAGAAAGTAGGCTATCATTTTGTTTTTCCTCCTACAACCTTGAAAATGTCTGTCCTCCTAGAGGGCATACCCACCTATCATTAACGTCAAACAAACTTTTTCCCAAAATTCACCGTTTCCAAAATAGCACCAATCCAAAAAACAACAATTTTCAAATTTAAAAAAAATACCAACACACATGCTTAGCCAAGAGAACGTCATTCCAACGCCAACAATACCTCGTTCGTTAAAAATCGACCACGCGTTCGGGAGATATCGCCCAAAGTTTATATGAAAGTAGGGGGGGGGGGGGGGAGTAGAACTCTCCAATTCACACTTCTGCACAGTTTTAGTCCTAGAGACTTGAAATTTATTTTGGGGGTAAAGAGGGTCTGGGCCATTCATGTATGTCAAACAAAATTTTTTGTAAACTCTTTAGTTTCCAAAATATAAAAAATTCAAAATTGACTTTTTTTCAAAATAATGTAAAAAATAAAAACGTTTTATTAAAAAATAAAGGACATAGAGACCGTTCGTTTAAGCTATGGCACAACATTCTATCATGTTTGGTTTTCGAACTATCACCTACTTTCGAAAACAAAAATTTTCAAAAGATTTTTCTAAAATATAACAAGTGGTTCATAGCAAAGCCCCCGTCAGCTCGAGTCCAACGACACCTCATTCGTGAATCTCCGACCACGGGTTCGGGAGTTATCGGCTCGCATTGGGAGTAGTGGGGGGAGGGGAGGAGCCAGAAACCGCCTTGCTCCCTTACTAACATCCGTCTAAACCAACCTGACAAATCAGCAATAGCTGAACATGCCCTGTCTTCAGGGCACGATTTATGTTTCAAGGATGCTCATGCGCTTGCCCTTGTTAAGCACAACTGGTCTAGAATTATAAGGGAGGCAGTTGAAATTCGTAAAAATCCCAATAATTTTAACAGAGTGGATATCAGCTAAGTGACACCTGGCAACCATTTATTAAGGATCTAGGGAGACAGTTCCTCTCAGTCTCTCTGTTCTTCACCTATTTAAAATTGTACATTTTCCCTCTATGGCTCAGAGCCTGGATTTGATATCCTTTGTTCGTCACTGGAGGAGTTTCCATCTGTTTTTTCGCCGTTGACTGTATTACGTTAGGTATCGTTCAGATACACTTCCCTTTTGTTTATGTTTCCTTATATCCATTTACCCCTCCCCCCCCCCCCCCCTCTTTTCTTTTGGACATCCCACTGATCTCTATACATGGATCGTTGATGGCAGCTCTCCGCTGCACGAGAAAGTACGCCAGGTTGAGCGCGCGGTCCGCCATGTTGGTCTACCCATTCTCGAGCCCTCCTTATGGGAAAGCAATGATAATCTAGTCAATTTTAAATCGTAATTAATGGTGCTTTGGAGCACATAGAAATATAGAGATATGTTCACTCATAGCATAAGAGCATTAGGATCACTGACACGTCATTCCGAGGTCAGTAAATCTCCGGAATATCAATAAAAATGAATGTAAAATAACGGCTGACAAATATCAACTTAGGTGCTGAGTACACGCAATTAGCGATCAGTAACAGAGTAACGAGTGAAAAACAATTTCTGGAAACATTTTTGTAAATTGTATATAGACTACGGTATACATGTATATATGCCACGAAATTATGCATTCTTCAAATGTTGTACCTATAGGCCTAAATGTAGCTCACTATACAGGCCTAGATTCAACATTTCGTAATCGGTAATTGGTAATGAATTCCTGTTTCCATGAAATAACCAACACTTCCTCCAAGTAATCCCAGCACTCTACATCAAATACTACAGCTTTTAATCACGCTATCAGCACAATAAACTTAATAATAACGGGAAGTAGATCAAAGCCAAAAATGCACTTGAAGCCAAATCAATTTCACTCCTCAGCTCCACATAAAACTTAACACAACTAAAAACCTACTCAAAATATACTCTCCCCACCGTTTTACAACTATCAAGCGAACTATTCGCACCCAGAACCGAAAAAACCTGAAATGGGATCAAATTTAAACACGCAATAGCCTAGCCCGATCACGTCTGCTTCAACACCACCGCATATGTATACTTAACTTCACAATGACATATCTGCCTGAGAAGTAAAGGTATTACCGGCTTGCCTGGGATGATGGGTCACCAAACCGGTACTTAAAACTAAGATTTTACGCTTTAAATAACCAATTTCTGCCCATTTTACAACTACAAGAAACACAAAATATGTACTGCCAGTATAAATACATGTATAACATCAAACTACCAGTAAGCAATCACAGAGCCGGATTCGCAATATTGCACCATGCGCTCGCTGCCATCTTGCTATACCTGTCATCGTCTATTCGGCTTACTGCTGCTTTAGCTACCAGCCATCCATGTATAGAGATCAGTGGGACATCCTCATTCTTCGTGGAGTTTCTATAGTTTCACCCCGCCCCCTTTACTTTCTCGTTACTTACTACTCTGTCCGCCGTTCTACAATGGTCCATTCAGTAATTTCTGGCAGCTGCTCTCTGGTGACGAACAGAGGAATTTATCTATATTTTTTGTAATCTCATTGATATACTTTCTTTGGCCACATTGTTTATTTCCATTGAAAAAGGGGGCAAGGTTTCTCCGAAACGTACGGTTCAAATCAAAATACACACGGCATTAGCCCAAAAGCATGAATTATTTATATAATAATCCGGGTCGTGAAAGCCTTAATATGCAAACTGTACATAAAAATTTATAATTATTTAATTAAGGGTTTTATTATTTTTAATAATAATGATATATCTTGCGTGTTTAATATTTTTAGAACAGTCAGGAGTAGATGTTTTTAGGATGAGAGTGTGTGTTTAATGAAAGACATGAGTAATTGAAACTACGTCAGTTGCAAATGGCGATAGTACTGGAAATAATTAGTATGGTGTTGTTTGAAAGTGATTGATAGAGAAACTGCAGATTTATAAAGATTTTGTCATGTATAAATGAAAGCGAATGGGATCTGTTTGTAAACCGGCATTGTTACAGTCTCGCCATGTTAATTGGGAGTGAAAGGGGAACATGGAGAACAGGTGTTAAACGCGTAACCAGTTTGTTGAATCCCAGGCTCGATTATATAAGAAGAATTCAGGTGTGCAATGTAGCGAAGGGACTGCACCGACCGACAAACTGCACCTGATTACAAAGCTGTAATTCCATGGTTTAATCAGTTTAAGGAAACAGGGACTGTATAGAAAAAAATCTAGGCCAGGCCGACCACCAACATCAGCATTGAACGCACGCTTTCCCAATGGCTGGATTGGTACGTGCAATTATTTCAGGAGTAACTGTCAAGATGGCGGCAGAAATTCGCTCCCGCAGGTGCCCCAAATCCCGATTTTTTTCTTCATACACAATGTTTTTAATGTACCCCCAGAAAAAAGAAATCCAAAGGGGTGAGGTCGGGACTTCATTGGCGCGCGCTCCCCCGGCCGACCTTGGCTACTGCGCATTTAGTGTGCGCATAGAAAGGTCACTTCCCCTCAAAAAAAAAAAAAAAAAAAACTTTAACCAGCTGGCGTTCAGTGAAAGAATTACACGTTTATCACAAAGGGTTTCGGTGCTATAATTTTTTGAAATGTTGGCATTATTTTTCGATGACCCTGTGTTATCATAAGCAGAGCGTGAATTACTATCAATATAAATAAATTAATGCTGGTATGTACAATTGACAACAGTGAAACTGGAGGAATGCATGCAAAATTATTTGCAAATTCAATGTTTATACCTGACAAGCGCGCACCAATGCATTATTTTCAATTAACAAGAATAAATATCACGAGTAAAGCCATCGAAAACTAGGTAATATTTTTCATTAAATTCACTATACTGTTTAGTTTTGGCGTTTGACAGTTCTAAATTTGTCCCAATGAGGTAGCACTGTAAGCATGCACAGTGTTCAGATTTAAAGTTCAGCAGATCCTCTTTGATATCAATAACTTTAGAACTTCAACGATACTCCTAAAAGCAATATGCTCGTTTGTAGTACACAAATTTGAAAACAAATATGCAATTACCGGACCGTAATTCCATTGCTATTACAGTATTTAACTTGGGGAAAAAATCACACTGAAAAAAGCTGTTGTCCGTGAACTCGGAAACAGGTGGGTTCGAATTCCACCGTCAGTGATTCTAAGCTTGTTTTCCATGATTCATCGTTTTAACCCTATAGTCACAGGCTGTAGTTGCACCAGCTTGCATTCATTTCCTCCTCAATTGTATCTCAAATTAATTAAAAACATATGATTTACTTCAGATATAGGTTGTCGGACAGAGTTCTACACGCACAGTAAGTAGAAAGTACTGATGACCACGGCGTCCTAAGACCCAAAAATTAAACAACAGGAAGTTCAGTTCACTGAACTGCATCTTAAAAGAGGTAGAAAGGGTGTACTGTACACTGTGCAGTACTACGGCCTCTGTGACATATGACGTAATCTCTTTTCATAATGAAAACATGATTTTTACACAAAGTCAAGACGTATTATAAAATACGTTTTAGGGTTTTTATATTGACATTCTTAAAACTTGCTGCCCTTGGGTCTAAGCCTAAACATTGATAAGTGTATATAGATATACTGATACGTAAGTCAAGTTACTTATTATGCGCTATCAGCAGATTGCAGCTGATCAGTGATTGTTTTCACAAAAGAACAAAATGTGAATTTGAACTATATTTTGTAATTTGCAGTCAGTGGACTTCGTGTAATTTAATATTGCTTTGCAGTAAGCATAACTAGAGCCAGGTTCTCCTAAAAATCCCCAATCTTATCTACAACTGGTGATCATCGGGGGCGGATTTAAGCCAAGGTTATGGAGGAGTGGGCACACCAGGAATCTGGGGGTATAGAATATCACAAAGCTCAGAGTGGGGTCCGGGGGTCCTCCTCCGGAAAATTTTGCAAAAATCAGGTCAAAATTATTGAGTTATAGGCCATTTGCGTGATTATTTTTGTGATATTTTGGAGTAAAAATTTGGTGACCATTGGCATTTAGTGGCTATAGAAAAGACTCTCCGATATTGAAGTAAAAGCTCTCGCACCTTCAAGTAAGACTCCGCGGTGTAGCTCACCAATGACCGTGATGGGGGTCTACAGCAAGTCTGCTGATCAGAGGTTCGATTCCCGGTGCTGACAGCGGCTATCCTGAGTGTGGTTTTTCACACTCCATCAAGACAAATGCCGGGATAGTACCTTATTTCAAATCCAGTTAGTTAGCTAATTAGTTATCGTTGTTTTAAGGGGCGGAACTACGAGGTCATCTGTCCGCTTTCAAGTCCAAGGACACCTTACCTACTCTTAACCCTAATAATTACAGAAATAGTCGCGACGGGCAACGCATTCCCACTTTTCCCAGTCGGCAACTAAGAATACGGCATGCGATTGATCATGTCACAGAGGCCATAGCACAGAACAGTGTATACCCTTCTTTCCGTCCAGTATTGGGTGGTTTTAAGGGGGTCTAAGTTTCTATTCTCCAAGACAAATAGTTACAACAATGTTACCAATACACCTCTCTTATTATACAACAACCACTAGCCTCCCCTTCAGTCTACACAATTCGCACGTTTCTTGGTTTCCTATTTTGTTCGCTGTTTGAGAATATTATAATTTACTTCATTAAAATTTGTGAGAACTACTGCTTTACAGTCAACTTCATTCAATAATGTGGAGCCCTTCAGAAACAAGCCGGAAAAGTGACGCGTCAGCAAATACTGAATTATATCTACTGTACGGTACTAGAATGCAAACTTGCTACTGTAATGCAAACGATTCCCAACCGAGCGCCAATGGCTCATTGCCCGCCAGTAATACTAGACCTACTAGCTACCAAGTACACGGGTTAAATGTCGCAAGCCCATAAATGAATTAACAACTGTAATGACAAATAGGCCTATTATTAACTGTTGAGTAAGACTACGAATAACACCGCAATCGGGAAGCCAAATCCTGCATTCCTGCCGCGGCTTCGTCAGGATTCGGAGTCATTTACAAGTCGTAGATAAAGGGAGCAGCTCATTTCATGTTTAACGGTACTGATACGTTAAAGCGTATCATTAAAGGGCTTGATTCGCAAGGGAATGTATCTCTTAGCGTCCTGAAATATAAGTGCTTTGCAGATCGATGCTGCTCTTTGGAATAAACGACGTAGAAATGTCCAATAATAATAATAACAGCCACTGCAGCAGCTCAATACAAAATTGTATTTATACAAATATTCGACAATACTTCATCTTTAAGTTTCTTCTAAATTAAGCTGAGTTCAAATATTTGGTCTGAGGAAAATCTGCGCGGTTGCCTACATGCAAGATATTAATTTCTCCGTCGCCATGCACACCACTGACGTTACTTATTGTTGTTTTAAGGGGAGGGACAGCTACGGTAGGTCATCTTCCCCTACTACTGACGTTACTCATTGTTAGTTTAAGGGGCAGAACAGCTACGGTAAATCATCTACCCTTACCACTGACGTTCCATGAGGGGAATTGGAAAACAAAGTTGAGTGGTTCGGTGCTCTAGCTTGTCATTTTTCTCCTGGTTAATTAAACACTTAGTCCAGAAAAATACTTGAATGTTACCTTAGTTTCAGTCTTCGGATAAATTTCCCAAGTCTAGTACCAATAGTAACATAGGTTTTAAATAAATCCCGTAATCGGAAATGATTTGCGCACGAACCCAACTACCTAGGATTGTTGATCGTATTGAATGAACCAGTTATAATAATAATTATTTTACTGTAACTAAACATACAGATTATTCAAATGTTAGCATTGATTTCTCAATTCAGTATACGAGAAGATGAAGAATTTCGCATGCATTTCTTCTATCTATGTTTGACAACAGAATCAACCCACCCTTTAGCAAGATATTTAGCCAGCAATGATAATTTTTCACATAGTGCGAAAGTGAATTACTAGGCAAAGATGACCTCGCTGTTCCTCCCCATAAATCAACAATAACTATAAAGTATTAGGTGTGTTCAAAAAGTAACGAGTCGGAGGCTGGAATGCGCAAACCGGTGACTACATCGGCTAATCGTGGCGTGTGTAACGCGATGTGGTTCCGGCCAGAGCGTGGACGGTCACAGCCCGTCGCTAGAGGGCACGCGTGCACGTCACGTGACGATACAAAGCGAGCAGCAGCATGCATCAATCGTCCAACGCTACCAGTCGCATTGCAAACAGTGACATGGAGGAGTCAAACGAAGAGCAAAGAGGTGTTGTTCGGTTTCTGACAGCGGAAGGAGTAGGGGGAACGGACATTCATCGCCGAATGTCACAAGTGTACAGCGAACACTGCATGTCCCTTGCAAGGGTCAAGGTGTGGCACAAGCGCTTCAGGGATGGACGGATGTCGTTAGCCGATTATGCCGGTCTAGGGCACCTCTCTGCATTACCGATGACAACGTCCAGCTGTTTGATGCACTCATATCCCAGGACCGCCGAGTGACAGTGAACGCCATAACCGCCGTGGTCGCTCCACAACAATGCACGACCTGATACGGCCAACAAAGTCGCGGCACTTCTGCAGAAATTGAAATGGGAGGTTCTCGGCCACCCTCCATACAGTCCAGACCTCTCTCCCTGTGATTACGCCATGTTTGGTCCCCTGAAAAGGGCTCTGCGGGGCCAACGATTCACCTCGGACGCCGACGTCCAGCTATACGTGTGGAACAGGTTCACATCGCAGCCCAGGGAATTTTATGAGACAGCCATTCACCGCCTCGTGTCACAGTGGGGCAAGTGCCTCAACAGCCAGGGACAATACTTCTAACATACAGGCACTGGTTTCTGTAATTATGCCTCCGGCTCGTTACTTTTTGAACGCACCTTATATATTATTGTGTGGACGGTACTTTAAAATGTATTTTACTTACCTGCCTGCACGGCATACGATACGTCTAGCTAGACAATATATTCATTTCAGACACTAACACCTCTTAATATCTAAGCTCGATGTGACGCACCAAATTTGAAACTCTTGAGCTAGCTGACCAAACACACCAGGGCAGCCCAGGCTCTCATGGCCTTGGCGAAATAAGTGAAGGGATGAGAAAGTTATTTGAAGGATTGGTGCATAAGCCGAATAAGCTAAATTTAGAATAATGGAATGCTCTCACTGTCTTCAGGTATATTCTGAGAACAATACATAGCGAAGCCCCATTGCCTAGGTTGACCACTTTGAGACAGTTGTTCTTCCCACAAGCGCTTTGTTAAGGAAAATATTGTCCAGTTGACAGAGAAGTTTTTCAATCCTTGTAACATTCTTCACAAACAGTTCATTGCATCAACTAAATGATTGCCAGTAGCAAATTCAAGTCACATACAGGCAATAATAAATCATTGCCCTATCGGGCCCATCCTCCTTGGACGCCGGGCCCCCCTGGGAGGGTCAGGCCCCGGGGCACCAGCCCTGCCTGAACCCCCCTCTGGTCGGGCCTGACTGTAGATGGTTGCACTGAATATTCCTACTAGTGTACCATAGAGTTTCAGTGAAAAGGAATGACTTTTCTTAATTTTTGTGATATTTTCTTCTCATAATTTGTTTTTCTTCTCAAGACGTAGTCTCATGTCATTGGTGTAGTTAGTGACAGACCAGCGCAGAAACTTCTGCACTATTATCCTGTTCAGTTACTCATTTTAACAGAGTGTGTGGATCCTGCTGACTTACGAAGGAACCCTGGTTTGCAGATGACACTCAAACTTATATTAGCCGATGACGCGGTGCCTGCTGATCGCGTTATCCGCTTTATAAGTGAGAGTGGGTTAGGGCCAGCAATCTAAATTTTCCAGTGAACATTGACTCAACGACTTGTTCGTTTTTAATGATTAATTTTTGTTTTTCCGTAATTTTTGTTTATTTTTATAATTATTAATTTTATTTTATTTTTTGTTTTTGTTTTATTAATTTTAGGTCTTTTCAAATTTAGGTGTCCACCTCTAAATTTTAAATTCAATTCCAAATTTGTATTCTTTAATCTGTGTTAAGAGGGGCAGATGACCTCGTAGTTCCTCCCCTTAAAACAACAATAACTAACTAACTCGTCGTTATTGTTGTTTCATTAGGGGCGTTGCAACGTCGTGGTCTTGTAGCCGCGTGTTCTTGGGTGTGTGTAGAATTTGTCAGATAACCTGTGTCACTGTGATGTCTGTAATAGTGTGTGTATTTGTAATTTGGGTAAGAAGCGGCCGTGGCAGGTACCATACCGGCATTTATTTGGAGTAGAAATGGGAAACCAATGATAACCATAGCTGAGGTAGGAATTGAACCCACCTCTTCTCAGGTTTGCCCTCAGAACCAGGAATCTAACCCAGGCCTCCACAGTGACAGCCGAGAATGCTAGCCACTACGCAACAAGGTGGACTCGTCAGCTCGTACCAAATACCCTCCAATATAGGTCATTGCAGCTCTCGTCATAGAAATTTGGTCATACAGCCTCGTGTCTGCTACCCTGTGTCATTCCGGCGGGTGCATTTGTTTTCCGGTGATGATTTGGAAGGTGACCTTAAGTGGGAGACCACGGAAAACCATTTCCAGAAAGGATGAGATGGGAATCTAACCCACCTCTTCTCAGTTTTACCTCATGATGCTGAGGGTAACCCGTTCCAGCCCTCGGACCAGAATGAAATTTTCTTTGCAGAGCCTGGATTCGAACATGGATCTCTGGGGGCGGCAGCCAAGAATGCTAGCCATTACACGACGAGGTGGTCAGGATTATCATCATCATCATCGTCATCAGAACTGGAGCAATAATACAAGATCACCTAATTTTCAGTCGCATGGTCAGCGTAGGCTACATACCTAGTCTTATTGCTTTGATCCATAATTTCCTAGTTGGCTCTCGACTAGGAAATTCATGAAAACTAGTTCCAGGAACATTATTTCTAGAGCCTTGTTTACAAAACGGCACGCAACAGTATACCATCGTAATACAATGGCCTTATTTCAGTAATATAAATTGATTCGTGCGTACACAATGTGTATAAATACCGTCAACTGAACTGATCATGTAGGTGGGAATGCAGCGCCTCTAGCGGCAAACATGGTATCTGCAGGGCGGACAGCTCCCAGAGGCTATTGGAGTTGGGCAGACTTTTGATTATTGGAGGCTAAGCTCCAACATACTGGTAAGTTAGTTCACATTGCATGTTATTTTGTCGCACAAATTTCAGTGTTGGCTGTAACTCGTTTCCGAGTATAATGTTCTTCCTAATGGTCCTTTCCATCAAATGTATGTACAAAATATAGAACACGCACACAATTTTGAAATATAATTTCAGTGTCATTCTTTAGACAAATGGAAGACGTATTGGAGTACATATGGATTGCATATTGTGTTAAGGCACTTGTTCTTCTCGAATGCAACCCGATACTCGCACACCTTTCCATTTCTTTGCCAGCAGCAGGGGCTCCAGAACCTGAAAGAAAATGAAATATGAGATCTCTCACTGTAGTTCAGTAGTACCGGTAGTCTGATTTGGTGGCTCATAGAGGGGTATACAACTAGAAGGGGGATGAGGGTGAAATTTCAAGAGTCTTCTATGCAAGTGCATACTATCAAGTTGCCAAAACTTCAGCCAAGACCGACTACAATATATCAGACCGTAATACGACAATCGATTTAGCAAAAATGGTGGCAATCGTAGTGGAAGGTATCGAGTAATGGCCGTTTGTTTACTATTGTTGATCAGACATAGAGTGGTTTCTACTGCCAGGAATTCGTATAGAATGGTATATAATTATATCGTGTGATCTCGTACTGTTTATCCTGTTAATGGTGTACCGTAGATTGTGATATGAAATGAAACGTGTCGTACATGCTATGTAACGAGATAGCTGTAAATCCAATGATACTGTTGCAGGTTATTTCAACATGTACATTACATAAAGAAGAAACAGTAAAGGAGAAGTGATTAAGAAATATACACAGGGATGATTTCGAAGTAGCGCCAAGAAGTGTGCGTTTTTACAGGTTGAACATACAGTACATTTATGGTTAGGGAAGGCCCCCAACTGAAACTGGTGAACCAGTGTCTAATTTGTTGGACGTAAACGTATTCTATAAGAATATTTATGTGAGGAGAAATATAAATGGATACTGCAAGCTGGACAATTTGGTGAGTCATCTTTCAAATTACAATAACCTATATGTACTTTTGGTATAATGCAAATGTTGGTAAAGGGAAGCCTCGTGTCTTGATTGTTTTCCGTGTTTTCTAACCTCTACTCCAGGAAAATGCCGAGAGGAGCAGATGACCTCTCTGTTTCTCCCCTTAAAACAATAACTAACTAACAAATGTCAGGTGCAGATGACCTCGTAGTTCCGTCGCTTAAAACAATAACTATATAACAAATGTCGAGATGGTTTCTAGCTTAAAATGACGGCCACCTTCTTCAAAATCCTAGCTTCAATTACAAATATACACACTACTACAGCCATTACAATGACACAGGTTATCAGACAGAGTCCACACACACCTACTGTAAGTACAAGGGACAACATGACCACGATGTCGCAAAGGCCTTAAATGAATCAATTTCCATGCAACAGTCTATGACGTATGACAGTCATCAATGAAACTCCTTATGATCTCAAGAAATGGAAGATTTGTGTCATTTGAGCCATACATTGGACTGACACACACATTGCGAAGAAATTTAATTCTGGGTTAAGGGCTGAAACGGGGTGCACTCAGCCTCATGAGACAACTGAGTAGAGGAGGGTTCGATGCCCACATCAGCCATCCTGGAAGTGGTTTTCTGTGGTTCCCCACCTCTATTGCAGGCAAATGCTGGAATGGTACTGCCCCCGAAAAATGAATTATTTGGGATGAAAATGAGATTACTTTCGAAGCCCATGGTCAAGTTTAACATGGAAATATAAATGCTGGAACTTGACACAAACGAGTCGTGTTGCTACGTTGAGCAAGGAGGGAAATTCCATCACGTGATATTATTGCGTAATCGAAGGTTCTAGAAGCTTGGAATTGACCTAGCAACAGTGAATATATCTCAGAAAATGTTTAATTATTGTTATAAATTATATCATTGGATATAAGCTTACAGCCAATACGGAGAAATCTTAGTGAAGACGGGAGTTCCTTCAACTAAACTATATGGAGAATTAACACATTTAGGCCCCAAGAGAGTTATTTTATGGATTGGTAAAAAGAAGAAAATTATAAGAAAATATTAGAGATATTTTGAAAATCGACGGGAGGTCGAAGTATGTCATAATAAGCAATTTTCTAATGTGCGCTAAATTTTTTGAGGGAACGAAAAATGGTGGCTAGATCTTGTGTCTTGGAGGGGAGACGCAAGGCATCAGGGCTCTTGTTCCTGCGAAGTTCGAAGTGAGCAGACGTATATTCCGGGAGTGTTGTAGTCCCGAAGGTCTTAGCCGAGTCCGAGTTTGGTTGACTCATGGAGACAGCGCATGTAGAGGGTAGCTTGGGGAGATCGCCCGTGTCTGCGATCTAAGTGAAGTTGCGAGGAGAGTTCATACCGCAATAACTTCGACTATTTGTTAGTAGGACAAATATTTCTAGTACAGAACGCATAGAAGTGTTATATAAATTTTCAGCGTGAGCAAAGGAAGACGTTGAGAATTATAGTCATTTTAGGAGTGAAATAGAAAAGTGACGGACTCAATTGCCGTAAATCACTTTAGTTTCAACCAGACTGCAGCGAATACAGATTCGTTTTATCAGATTCACTGAGTAACAGTGATTGACATTATCAATGAGAAACTATATTGTTACACAAGTATAATGACTGTGTATATTCAGCAAGTGAAGACATTTATGAAATTTAAGATGTTTGTGATTATGGAATAAGAAATTATGTGCGCCAGGAATACATTCAACAATGGAGCTTCGATAAGGGGATTGTTCATGTTTGTCTACTCTTCAAGCAAGCATGCTACGTTATGTACACCAACATTCTCGTACATTAGCGTCATTCATGAGCTTGAACTTAATATCTGAGACTACATAAAATATTTCATAGTCCACCTTTATGAATATTTTATCTACGAGTGAGGTCCATGACTTCCATTTCGAATTTATTTCTGAATATGAACCTGAACTTTCTACACTACTCGATAACATAATGAAACTATATCAAAACGGATATTTTCAAGATGCAGGGATTGTCCCGGCAACAATGAAGATTGACGGATGGGAGTTCGCGGTTCGATCCCAGATGGAGCTTGATATTTTCCGGAGAGGGAGTCCTCCCTTTTCCGAGGTCGTTAGTTCGAGGGGACGAACTAGGATCCAGCCTAGTTTATTGAAGGACGAAACACCTAAGTATTGTCAAATACTTAACTTGAACTTCGAGATCTTCAGTCAAAGTAGCAGTGTTTATTAATATGTAGTTAGAGCTATGGTATATGATGACATTCTAGTGCAATTCCTTTATCCATATTTCGACATATATATACATATATATTTCATGTAACAACATGCTTGCCACGGTGGGTGAGTGGTTATAGTGTCGGACTACCAACCCCAAGATTGCAGGTTCGCCCCTGGCCATGGTAAGTGATTTTTGAAGGCGACAAAAATCACGATACTCATGTCATACGTTGTTGGCATGTTAAAGAACCCATTTGAATTCAGTAGGCCGTGTTCAATGGTAAAATTAATCTCGGGATTTTCCGCCAACACAAAGTTCCTCCATTCTCTACTTGAAAGCGCTGTAGTGTCAAGGAGCTTAGATATCTAACCTCCTTGATTTTCATAGCGTTCATAGGAATGACGAAATTCGACATGCAAGCTACCCTCTGGGTGTCAATTAACAAAGCTTGCACCAGGCACCCGAGGCCATACGATATTATTATTATGTAACAACATTTTATTCTACGAGATCATTTGAGGTGATCGTCTTTCGCCATTTTCATATTGTTTTACTACGATCCAGTTTCTGAACTGAGATAGTTAATTTGTTTAAGGAATCAGCATTCCAGTAATTGTTATTGAAGATCAGTAAATTTATTTTCGACATTTGTGAATTCATTTTGAATTCAGGATATAGACATTTTCGTCTATGATGCCAATTAAATTATTTTATTAATTTAATTTGGGCATCTTATTTGGTCGAGAAGAGACATGAAGAGAAGCAGAAAGAACATGTGATCTATTGTAAAATACAGTATAACAGAACCGTTATGAACTTGGCATCGATTTGGCAAGAAACCTTCGTCACGACATCGATGAAAGTCATAAAAATCATAGATATTCTTGTGTAGAATGGAGACACATTCCGAATTTGACAATCTTTATGTTTTGGAGAAAGCTAAATTCTTTCATTCATTTAAATATTTTAGAGATTAATCTTCATGGAGGATTATTATCATTCGACGGTAGGGAATTCCTAGCTAGATTACCCCGTTGAGATTGAAGTTTATCGGATATACATAAATAACACTTGTAGTTATTTATTCGCAATGTGTAATATAACGTCATATTGTGGACGTGATATTGCTACATATGTGAAGTTGAAACCAGATGAGTATGGAGTAACAGTATAGTATTTTTTATTAAGTGTGTATGCAACAGTATGTAGATATCCTAGTATCGTTTTGCAAGTAAACTCAAGGAGGTCTCACACGTTGTGTCCAAAGTCGTTTGTATGTATAAAAGTAATGTAATTATAACAGAAGTAACTGTTTGATATATCAGTGGTTCATTATGGCAACGCTGACGGGTATGCCAATTTAGGGAAATGCTAGTTTTGTGGAGGAGTTGGCGATAACATTTATGTGTGTAATAAATTGTTTGTATTTCCGTATACAAGAGTTGTTGGTTGGTTATTAAGTTTAGGAGCTGCGACAACGCGGTCATGTAGCCCCATGTACTTTGGGTGTGTGTAGAATCTGTCTGATAACTGGTGTTAATTGTGAGTGTACAAGAGTATACGAGGTGTTGTTTGCGAGGTATTTGCCGCACTGAAGTAAAGTCGTTGCATAGGCAAGACTATTTGTATAAGCATTTGGCATTATGGCATAGGAAGTGAGTTATGGAGAACTCTTTTGAATTAATACACGGCTTGGATGTGGAGACAGTAGGTTTGTTCGGAAATTAAGACGGGAAACGGATATTAACGTCTGGTATGTATACTAATTATTATTAACTTCTATTAATCACGATTTAAGTAAATGCATATGTTTCACCTTTGTTGGTCGAATATATTCCAGTGAATTCGACTATAAGCCAATCATGACTAAGTGCAGTAGTATTTGAAAGTTGATGGAGATTTTAAAGATCCCAATAATATGTGGTAAGATTTAATTTGTGATCAGAGCTAATGCTCATATGTACATACAGATAACGAATTTATATCATTATAATAGCCCACGCTATTAATTATAATGCAGAATTATGCTGTAAATAAGTTTCAAGTAATTATTTATTCAAGGGAATAATATGTTCGAAATAATAATTTGTTCAATGTTTTTGAAGTGTACTTTCTGTAAGAGTCAATGTTTTTAGAATGAATGTTTTTCATTGTTAAGGATGGATGAGGATAACTCCATTAGATTAACATGATGTGAGGGAATGAAAGTATTGTTGTGTGAAAGTTTTAACGATTTCGAGTAAGGAATGACTGTAATATTTCCAATTTTGTTAAGCGAGAATGAGATTTTAAAATATTGTAAACGGAGAAGCAGAGACGTGTATTCGCTAGGCCGATTTCATTTGAGTGCAGGGATTATATGGAGACCCTGCTGTTCGCTCAAGGCCAGTGCTGCGTACAAAATGTGCGGATAAATTGTAAACACGTCAATTTATGAATGAAAACCAGCCAGTGAACTGGAAAGCAACGGTATCATTATATAACCGTGTCACATGACACAGGCACGCGCCCAGCGCGCCCCAGATGTTCTTAATAGCTTGTTAAAGAATGTGAAGCACGTCAGAACTTTGATAATTGTTTTATCTCTTAGAAAAGGCTTAGGCCGAACAAAATTTATGATCTGGTGTTATGGAAACACATCGTTTCAGTGGCGTAGATGTAGGGAGGTGTGAATGAGTGTTTGTATTTATTAATTAATTGTTAGATTAGGAATATTTTTGTTTAATTAGAAATTATTTACATTTGTTATTAAATTGTCTAGTTCGTTTTCATACGTCGTCTTAGCGTGATTTATTTTAGATGTAAATATAAATGACATTGTGAAATCCCCCATTTCAGGTCGGAAGCTGACTACGTTATCCCCGAGAGAAGTCAAGGTAAGTGCTCGCCTGAGCTCAAGTGTAGGCTATTTGTGTATTTCACAGTTTCATTGCAATTACTTCTGCGTGTATTCACGAAGGTCATGTCGGAGCGGATTTTGACTTGTATGTTAGCTGGATGGTTCAATATCCGCAATTCAGCCCAGCTTCGGATTTCCGACAGATCTCTTCTCGAATATACGGGTACAGTACCTAATGTGATAACACGGCTGCTTCCTATTCAAATCCTGGAAGTTGTTTCCCGTGGTTTCCCCAATTCTACTCCAGGCAAATGCCACGATGGTTCCTAACTCAGGCCATGGCCTTCTCGTTCCCAATCCAATCCTCAATTTTCAAGCACACTAGTTCAGCCATAACAATAACACAGGTTATCACACAAATTCCATACACAAATACATGTTGCTATAAGACCACGATGTAGCCCCTAATATAAGCAACAACAACAATGTCTATTTGCATTTTTGTAGTTCCATTTAGAAGTATTTGCATTTTGTAAATATTTGTCTTATCTTTGCTTTATTCGTGTCTGTCCCCCCATGGGATCATATCTAGTGGGAAGTGGGTAGGCGACCACGGGACCCTAGCTGAGTCCGGCATTGCTTCCACCTACTTGTGGTGGGCTCCCCTCCGTCTTCTTTCCTGTCGACCTCTCTTGGTCAACTCTTGTTCTCTTCCGACCCCGATGTATTAGGGTATCCGAGGCCTGGGGAGTCTTCCACCTTCCTGCCTTCATTGGCCCTTGTCTCATCTTTCCTGATACCCTCATTCTTCGAGGGGTTAGCCTTCTTTTTCTTTTCATGTTATCTCCTGCCTTCTCCACAAGACCCTCAAGGAGGCAGGGTGAATATAGCCCCACCACTTCTGGTGCACCCTGGATAGTGCTACACCCTCAAGGGCTCACGGCTGGTGAGTTTGGGAGTTGGCGACTCCGAGGGATTCCTGAGCTGGGTCCACTTTACCCCATTTTCCCTCTGACTTTGGGGCGGGCCCTCTCCTCTTTCCCTTTCCGATCTGCCTTTCATGGCTCTCCTTCCTTCCAAGTCCCTCAATCCCCATTCTTCAAGGGTTGAGGGCATTTTTCATCCTGTCCTTTATTTGCCTTAGGCCTATCCTTAATTTGTTTACCATTTCTTCTTCTAGTATGTAAGTTTGTAGTTAGCACCTATTAGTTAGAGTTTTTCATTTTCATCTCATCTGTCACTATCACCAAAACCATTAGGGGCCGATAACCTAGATGTTAGGCCCCTTAAAACAACATTATCAACATCATCATTATTTGTGTCTGCATTTTTAGCTACTGTCTGTTCGCGTTGCTTGTAGCGAAGTAAGTCAGGGTTTCATATTATTTTGTGCCTTATTACATAAAATTCTGAAAGTTCTGGTGGAATTTAATCAATTATGCGAATGGTTGTCTTCGAATTTGCCGCTATTTCGATGGCGCCATGCCCGCCAGTGTTAACAGCTGTTCCCCTACGATTGCCACCATCCTTGTTTTTGATGTTACGGTCTGAGATATTGTAGTTGGTCTTGCTTCAGCCTACTATACTGGCTACCTGGTTGCGCCTTCATGGGTCAGCGAATACAGATAGAACCAATCTTCGTGCTTCCGTAGTAGTGAGCAATTGATACCTGATGGCACAGACCTGCACGGACTTGAGGGCATCGAGGTATGAAAAGGAAAGTAGTGGTGGGGGCACAGCTGCTGTGCAACTGGGAGCGAAACAAAATCTTCTGTCACCAGCTGCAGCGACACCAAGTTTAGAGAGTGATATTTTGTCACTTGAGATCTTACCTCACACCGAGAGCTGACGCAAACGTTCCTCTTTTATCAATAAGGGAAATATCGGTCAATAGCCCAGTCGACAGGTAGTTTCAGATAGAAAAAGGTAAGAATTTAATGAAACTTACGGATGTTGTTGAGGGATGGTTAATTAACATTTTCTCAAGTTTTGGACCTCGAGGACCCTGTGCGAAAAGGTTAGGGGAGAGGAAACGGCAAAAGTTTCGACCTGCCTCCGGTTTACCTCAATAACTGTATTCCCTTACGTCCTACCGCAAATGCATTCTGATGCGTCTTTGTAGAACTTTAAATTTCCTACAATTTTGACTATTGAAACATGTTTGTATGTCAATTCGTTTCCGAGATATTCCACTTTATTTCTTCTGTTATACCCAAATTATGATGAAATGTTGTAGTAATTATGATTCCTGGTTACAATCACCAACTTAAGAAACCCCCACCCCCACCCCACCCCATCCCCCACTCAACCCCACTTCACAAAAGCTAATTTTCTTCTCTGATGAAAGCCAACCATATTCACATCATGTTGTTATTATATATAATGCGTTTGGCTCTCTAAGGAGCACGTAGAACCATTAGTTAACATTGGTCTTCTTGTTCTTCTTATCTTCCCAAAACTTCCTCATCCTTTCGCTATGTGCCTGTCTTCTTTCTTGTGTCCATGCAGCTTTAAGTTTCAAATTCTGTCCCGTAGGGATCTTGGGTGGAAACTTATACGAATTTACTTTTTGTCTATATGCAGTCCGCGTCGTTGTCAGTGGGTCAATATTGATTTCAGTGAGGACCTTTTGGGTGTCTGCTAGCCAGCGTACTTTGGTTTGTCGGTTTCCATTGACTATGAGGAAGATTTTCTTGGTCAGTCGGGAGTTGTCCATTCGAGCTATATGTCCGTACAATTTCATGCGTCTTTTACGTGCGAGTGAGGCGAATCGTTCAGTCCGTGAATACAGTTCGTCTGAGCTTTTCCTCATCCAGATACCGTCCTGAAGCTTTGGTCCAAAGTTTTTTTCAGTATTTGTCGTTCTATCTTCTCAATGTATTTGATGTTGATGGTTAACGATGACGTCTCAATCGCATAGAGTGCCTCTGGGAGGATGACTGTGTGGTAGTGATGGAGTTTGGTTTTAGTGGAAAGTGATTTCTTATTGTAAATATTCCAAGTGATTGTGTAAGCTTTGCGTAATTTTTCTGCACGTGTTTTGTTAGCCATTCTTTCGTTACCAGTGTTCCCGATAATTTCACCTAGGTACTTGAAGTGCTTAACTTGTGTGATGTCGCCATATTTGGTTGTAATTGATGCCAGGTTTGTGCCCTTGGAATCCATGTACTGTGTTTTCTCGTAAGAGATATGGAGGCCGGTTCTGATTGATATCTCATGAAGCTTCTCGATGGCATGTATGGCTTCTTCTGGAGTCCGGGTAATTATTGCTAGGTCGTCAGCAAAGGCGAAGCATTTTATGTTGATTCGTTGTTCTTTTGTTCCCATACTTATTCCAGGTATTTCTTTCTCCCATGTTCTGATGATCTTATCTAGTACCAGGTTGAATAGGAGTGGGGGCAACCCATCACCCTGTCTTACGCCTGTTCTAATGTGAAAAGGTTCGGACACTTCACCCATAAATTTAACTTTAGAAGTTGTATCTGTCAAGGTCTGTTGGATTAATGTAGTTGTTTTGTTGTCCACACCATATTCACGAAGTATATTAAACAGAGTTGCGCGGTCGATTGAATCATATGCTTTCTTAAAATCTACGAAGGAGACAACTGTGCGATTCGACTGGCGATGTTGGAGTACCATCTTGAGGTTCCAGATCTGTTCTGTACACGATCGACGCGGTCGAAATCCCGCCTGATATTCACCGATCATGTGCTCTGTCTGTTGCTCCAATCTGGTGAGGAGGGCACGTGAGAGTACCTTGTAGGCGATTGGCAGGAGTGAAATGCCTCGGTAATTATTCGGATCTGTCTTGTCGCCCTTTTTGTGTAGTGGGTGAATCAAAGCAGTTTTCCAATCAACCGGTATGGTGTCACTCTCCCATATATTAGCAATGATGTTTTGTAGTCTTTCAGTCAAGAGTTCACCTCCAATCTTGAGCACTTCGGCGATTACACCGTCTTCTCCTGGTGCCTTGTTGTTTTTGAGATTTAATATGATGTTTTGTATCTCAACATATGTTGGTGGTACTGAGTCCTGGTTTGGGGCAGTAAAGTGGAGTTGGAGATTCTCTGCAGGTGGTTCACAATTGTGAAGCTCCTCGAAGAACTGTTTCAGGATATCACAATTGGCCTTTGTGTTTGTCTCAAGTGTGCCATCAGGGCGGCGAAAACAAAGACTGGGCGGCTTGTAGTTCGTCAGTTCTTCCCTAAATGTCGTGTGGAAATTTCGTGTGTTGTTCCTCTTAAAGTCATTATCGATTTCTTCCAATCGTTTGAGGTGGTACATGCGTTTAACTCGTCTGATTGTTTTGGATGTTTGCTCCTGCGTTTCTAAAAACTTCTGCCAATGTTCTGGTGTTCGGTTGCTATTCCATGTCTTCCAGGCTCGGATTCGGGACTCTAGGGCTTTATCATAGTCTATGCTCCACCATCTGTGTTTTCATTTCCTTGGTGGTTTGCCGAGTTTTCATGTTGATTCTTGGATGGCCTTGAGAAGTTCATCCCATGTTAGTCTGTAATGATTGTGTAAACTCCTGTGCGTGTTCTTTTAGGTATTCCGGATCTATGCGTGGGAGTTTGGAATTTGGAAGCTTTTTACGATTGGGTATGAAGCGGACTTTGATCTGCGAGAGATGATGGTCGGACTCTACGTAACCTTTCCGTACCCTCACGTTCATGATTTCTGGAGAGAATTGTCTGGTTATTGCTACATGATCTATTTGATACTCCCCGATGTGGTTTATGGGAGATTTCCATGTAGTCATTTTTCGTGGTGGTTTCTTGATATGTGTGGACATTAGTTGTAGGTTGGCCATTCCACATATGTTGATTAAGCGAAGCCCATTCGCATTCGTCTTTTTGTGTGCCGAGAATTTCCCAATGATATGTCTGTGTTCCCGTTCTCTGCCAATTTGCGCATTGAAATCTCCGAGGAGGATCTTAATGTGGTGTTGAGGAATCTTAGTAAGTGTTGTTATTGATATTAGTTACTTTTCGGATCGACCTCCCCATCCCCCCTCCCGATACATAATTATCTCAGGGCAGGTAGAAAAAAGACGTAGTCCCTTGGTGGAAATAATTAATGTAATAAATAATATTAAGGTATTCACAAGGCATACATTATATCGAATAGAGATATTATTGAAAGGTACTCATATATACATGTTCATATCATAGTAGGTACTCATTTGTACTCATGACAGTTCCTGTCGGGATTTCTTAGCCATTGGTTCTGCTTCGACATAGTCGACGACGGCGAGGACGTCATTAATAGCCTGATCACTCAGGAGGTCGACGAGCATTTAGAAGCAGAACCAATGGCTAAGAAATCCCGACAGGAACTGTAATGAGGACAAATGAGTACCTACTGAGAAGGTGTGCAGATGTTATAAGGACGCGGACCATGAGACCTATGTCGAGCTCACTCGCACCTTAAGAACTAGATGGAGAATCGGCTACGAAATGACTACATTCTTCAAGTAAAGGTTGCAGACAACATTTTAATAAACAGAAAAGACATAATAAAAGGGACGTGAGTAGCGCATGCAATGGTAGAATGAGGGGTGATGGGGCTGTAAATAAAGGTATAACAAAGAAAAACATCAAAATATAAAATACACACAATCAAAAGAATATCAAAGAGAAGAGTAGAGAAGCCTAACCCTAGTTAGATTGGAGATCGTATCGAAAAGACCAAAGTTACATCAAAGGGAAAACTAAATAAAATAAATAAGAAATAATACATTCGTCCCACCATAGGCTGATAACTGAAAGTAACCAGAAGGGATATTCTAAAAAGCATATGAAGTCGTACCATCCAAGAACAACCCCCCTTAAAATGAACCAAAGTATGTCTCACAAAAACACCACAGTAAAAGAACACGGTCGGTCGAAACAACACCCACTTACTACAGCATAACACAACAACGAACATAAATAACAAGGAAAGAGAAACGTACACAACCCTTAAAAAATAAATCACAACCCCTCAAACAAAACAGCAACTGACTTCATAAACTCTCTGAATAAAACTTTTTCTAGGACGAAAGTATGAGATTCGATTATCTTACCGAAAGTAAAATGAGCATCAATCACAGTACTTGCCATAAATACACATATCACCAAACGTAAGAATAACCGATATAGGCCTACCTCATTCAATAAACGTAAAGAGTACACGCGTTGTTTCTCGACCGAAAGCAACAACAACAAACCCAAATCAATAACCCTCGACTTTCGGTCAAGCTCCCACTTAAACAAAGACGTTAACCCACCCTTAAACACATGTCTAGAACCGTGATTATACAATGAAAAGTCTTTCGACACATACATATTAAAATGTCTGCCCAGTCCTTAAGGAAATAAGAAAAACCTAGTCGGTTATCCTTAAGGTGCACAAATGACAAGACATAACGTAAAACACAACAAACCCTCAATACATAAACAAAATAATAAATTGATGAGTGTTCCGACTATACAGATATCGACATAAGGTCATCCGATGCACGAACACGCACCCTCCTTCGTCAAGGCCCAATTCGCGAACTAATCCAAAATTACTAACCCCTCAAGACCCTTGGAACAGCCCATACAATTACAAGGAATAGAAGTTAGTAACAAATACCTCCCATAAATTTCAATCACGTTTTATGACGAACAAGGAGATAAACACCGACAGAAATATAACACAAAGAAAAACAAACCAAGAACAACAACGGCAATTGACCTTAAATAAATGAAATCCCAAACAACAACGCGTTTCCTCTCCACGCTATGTATACATAAAAGGGGAGGACAATGGACAAGCCAGTATAACCAAAAACAATTTACAATCTCCAATCTAACTTAAATGCCGAAGGATCTCGGGACACTTAATCACTAAAAAATTGGAGGACATGACGATATTCTTTCATTTGCATGTTACTCTTCATGCTTTGATAACACCTTCAAAATAGAATATACCACTTAGCTTTCAGGAGACGTTCTAGACGGTCACCGTTGATATTACATTTTGTAATAAGCCAAATTCATGCCCTTTTAGCGATAGAATCAAATCCACAATCCCATCTTGTCTTCACCATATTTTCCATAGCCATAGTTACTTTAATGATCGGTAAAAGAAACATTTTTATCAGACCTCGAACGCAGTACCAGTCATGTCGGCCGACCCTCAATTCTTCTCTCTGTCAACGCAATTCTATCGACATAACAATCACTGCAGTCGAGTTCCATAGGTCCAGAGCACAAACTCCACAGTGGGCGCGATTTATTTACCCCAGAACAGATGGCGCTTCAAACATTAACCTACAGATGGCAGACTATACAACATCTCGTATCTTGTCGGTCCGTTTATAACATAGTAACGGATCACCTACTATGATATTGTTAGCGCCCAAGGGATCCTACATCCTAGGGACCCTACGCCGCCCCCCCCCCCCCAGGAGGGAGATAGCCCCATGCCACTGGATCTACAATCACCTATAAAAAGATACAACTACTCATACTTCTACAATTACTTCAACAATTACCCCTAAAACACGGCTACGCCTCTGCCCAAACCACTACACCAGTTTTACCCCCAAAACGACCCTCAGGCGGAACCAACAACAACAGCCGCCAAACACTTCTATTACACCCAGCCAGCAGAGCTGAAGCCTCAGCTCTTGCGTAAAGGCTTACATCACTCACATACATTTACACGGGTGCTAACTGGAACACCAACAAGTGAAAAACACCGACTCAGCGATTCAGAAACGTTTAAGAGTACCGACCCCAGAGGACCAATTGTATGTTCTTTGCCGGAGGCTCTGTTCAACTGTCACGACGTCCTACCACGAGGTAAGTGTGTTCTCAGAATCCTAACATTACAAGTTGTACTCCTTTCATTTTGACACTCCAGAATATTTTGTACATTAACACTGTGATACACTGTCCCCAACTAAAGGGGCACACTCAGAACATCTAGGTCCAATAAATAAGGGTTCTCAATTACCATAGACCTATTGCAGACTTCATTTCACACACACTGTTTTTACCTCCCGCTTCCCAACCTGACACCTTGACCTGCCAGTGCCTGTATTTATAAAACCGCTGTGCAAGCAATCGAGACCTTTTCAGTGTCACAGCCTTGAGTGCTTACTCGCACGACTCGCGAGTATGACGTTGCACGATCAGCGAATACTGGATTATTCACAACAGTAGTTGCTCCACCAGCTAATAGCTTCCCCAATAGCTTCATTGAAACTCGCGCTGAGCAAACGCCACCCTCCACACTCACCCTTACACTCCCTTGTTCGGCCAACCCCCGTTAAAGGCCAGAACAAAAAGTGTTAGAGGCGCGGGTAGTCTCCGTTTAGACAGGGGCTTAACCAACAAGTTCCAGGACTATCGATTTCAGTACCCAAAGCAGCCAAGCAAGTAGGATTTTTTTTAGAGAGCTACGCCGGAGATTTTTTAAGTGGGGCATAGTAAAGTAAAGTATATTATCCCCCCCCCGCCCTCCATATAGGGGAGTACGATAATAAACCCTCTCGCAAAGCAAGCGAATTAACCCCACAATAGAAAGATTTTTTTAATTAATGCAGCCAGTGGCCATGTACTTTTCTTTTCAGGACGGGTCGGGGAAGGGATATTGGAAGGAAATCGGCCGTGTACCTATTGAAAGGAACCGTCCCGGCATTTCCCTGGTGGTGAAAATGGGAAACCACGAAAAACATCTTCAGGACGGCCGAGGTGGGATTCGAACCCACGCTCTCCCGATACCAGCGAGGCACGAGGTAACGCGACAGCGCTCTCGGCCACCGCGGCCGGTAATAGAAAGATTTTGGGGAATAGATAATCGCAGGAGCGAGTAACGAAAATTTGTGGAAGTAAGGTAATTTAGGGAAAATTTTTCTAGCCCTACAGTGAATTGATTGAAACAGGTTGTATAGCAAAATAAAGAGCCCCGAGCTAAGGGATTTTCTCTTCTCTATCTAAACATAGTAGTAGAAGGAATTAACAGGCACAATATCGCATTAGATAGAAAATATATTGTTCCAGGGTTCAATAATTGTGATTTTTTACGTGGACACATTCACATAACGTAACGGCGGTACTTTTTGAGGATCCAACCAGCCTTCGGGCTGACTACCTAACAGACAGACATTAATTTACATTAGCCCTCCCAGCCCACAGACACAGAATTTAGTAAGGGCGCTAGTTACCGCACAACACATTGGCAATCCTCGCCTTAAGGCGAATTACGTATAAAAACAGATCCAAAGGCATAGAAACACATTTCCTTCTTGGCATATACCAGATAAAGGTAAACGAAAGGGATCTACACTATAGTACATATTTTTACAGTTATCACACTCATACACGCCACATCAACCCTCCAACAGTCAATATGACGTCACTCGCACGCCAAGCCATGCTTAAGGCAATAGCAGGTTATCAAAACCTGATAGCTTGGCAGGAGAGGATCGAAAGAAAACAGGATTACCTAAGGAGATATCAAGAGCTCCTCAGAGCTCAGTACAAAAGAATTCTCGGCGCACTCATGCACAAAAAGGGGGACTACAAAATCAGGGCACCAATCTCAAGTATACGGGCACAGCTCAACAAAGCACACTGGCGGTTACACCTTCAATACGATTCCCTATACGGGGAATACTACAGACTGAGGAATGAGCACATCAGAGTAGGAACCGACAACACGCGGGTAGCCGATCAAGCCAGGGAGCATACCAGGGAATACGCCGGCCTATGGAAAAAGTACACGAAATTACAGGCAGAGAACATGTCATTGGAATTCCTAGTAAGCAGGTCTGTAAACCCTGATGAGGAAGTTGAGCAGATAACCAAGGGCTTTGCCAAAATGACGATTTCTACACATCACACCACGAGTGCGAAGGAGTATGCAGTGGCCCCGAGATGGGAGCCTGCTGCTTCAACCTCAAACACGACACAGCCACAAATACTTACACATCCTACAGCACTGGTGCGAAGGGCAACTATGCAAGAACCTAGCCGGGCATTGGCACCAACCCCCTCAATCCAGCCACTAGGAGGGTGCTGATCCCAACCCCTAAACACACAGGTTACACATCCCGCAACACATCGGCCGCACATACACAGAGTATACAGGGGACTAGAAAAACATTGCTCCCTACGCCCTCAGGTCATTTATATAGAGGGGCACATACCTCGGCAGACCCTCATAATAAACCATGGCATACGGTAACACCCCCACATACGAGAACACCCCATCCGTCGAGGGAACGACACGTAGAGGCACGGCGAAAAATAACCCTGTTACAGACGCCGCAGGAAGGCAATAGGGACCCGCCTAATTGGTTGCCGGAGGCCTACGCCTTAATTACGGGGCAAACCCGGACACACCGGCAAACGAGGGCGCTTTGACGCTAAAATAAGGGCGCTACACGCCATAGGGAGGACAGGTTACGGTGAAATTATTCGCCAGCATGGGCAACTCCGGCGCAGAGCAATAGAAATGTATGCGGCCTAAGGTCTAAATAGGCCACGCGACAAGCTCAAACCCAGGACCTTCTAGGGAGACAGACACTGACACACAAGGCGAGTTATGGCCAAACAAATACACGTCATTTGACAAAACACTGGCCAACACGCACACATATTTTCATAGAATACACGAAACACTGGCAAACCCTCACCTGGACCCAGAATGTACATATATGTATCTAAAATTAGGTGCCATGCAGCAGTAAGTTTTGCACCAAAGATTCAGAAAAGAAGGCAATCCTACAAATCATAGTTCTACAAGTGCACAATGATCATGCACGTACATGTTGTATGTATAACAGTGATTTTATATGTTATATGCTTCCATGCTCAATGGCACTTAAAACACAAATGTTTGGAGCAGAAGGTTCTTTTACATACAAATTTAAATAGACGGACACGTTAGCAGATGTCACACCAGGGAAATTCAGGGCAAATCTCACATAATCAATAGACGGGGGCACACATAGTAGACAGGCTAACACAATTAGTCAGTCCATTTCACAGATGTGATTGTTCTGCACGATGGAAACGCAAACATGCAGGAAGCAAGCGACTAGGCTAGCAAGATTTGCTTATCACATATATCAGACAATACTGTAATACGAACTATTCATGAGTCAGCGGGAAGCAGCGCACGGCCACAATAGAAGCACAGATCGCTAGCAAAGCTAGTAGCACTATCAATGGCAATACAGTACATTATAATCATCTAAACCAATTCGCTCACCTGAACAGTCCCGAAATCACAACACCAGGGACAGTTAGCATTCCAAAATTCATTTAAATTAGTGTACACTTTACCAAGTACGTTATAGCCCTACGCTGCACGCCACGGGACCGAAGTTAGGGACATAGGGATCTCGAAGCACCGATATAAGGCATATTCAGACACTACAAAGACTACACAACATTTTTGGGGCCGCGTACAACCCATATAGAGGCAAAACATCCCCAAAGAAACAGGGAACAGGGATAGCAAAGATTAAGTTATCCAACGACACTTTGCTATAAATCTACGTTAGGAAAGGTCCGACATAGACATACAATCACACCAGTTAACACGGGCAGATATAAGGAGCACGGAATACACATAATCAAAAGTCCGGAGTTCTAAGTAAACACGCACACCCCGGGAGTCGAGCGAACGACCTCCGGAGGCACTGAGACGAGCAGCACATATTTAGACACGAGAGGCCAACGGTCGACCGACAAAAAACGAGCGGTCCAGACACCTCTCAGACACAAATTGGCACCCTAAAGTAAGGATTTGATACTGCATACAATTACAAGATGACAATAGACAAACAGATGGATACAAGAGCCAGAAATCAAAAACGATGACCGACTGAAAACCAATTGGCCCTAAACGCACAGGTCATCAGACCCGTATAAGGCTACAAACAGCGTACAGCCATAGGCGTAACGATGGTTAACACTATACACACATAAAATAGGTCCTTACTGGACAAAAATGGCCAAAAGACGCGGCCGACTCCCAATCAACGAGAGCCCGCAATATGAAATGAAATACAGAGATAAACGATAAGTATACCAGGGGAAAAACACATTTGCACGTACAGGCACATAAGCATACAGGGTCGCAGACACACAATTATACAGCTCTGCAGACAATCCGGATTACGGACACCACAAGGCCACAGGTTAGCAGACTCAAGGCACCTAGGAAAAAACAGGTAAATTGACACCGGGACACAACAGATCAGGAAAAGCCTAGCGGACGGCAGAAAAGAAAGCTAGATCGCATACTCAACCAGAATTAATAGGGCAAGTAGACATATTTCAAAAGATACATAAAAACCGGTCAAATCACGGTTTGCGCCATGCTATACACACACACACGGTGCAGAAATAGTATTTTCATAACAGTGGCACAAAAAGGCAGCAACTATGGGCCAACAGAAATGCCGCAATGCTACCCCATTTATAAAACAAATTCCTAGCCTACCAAGACCTGACACATGCGGAAGAAATTCCAGGCCATGGTTGCATACACAAGACACTGCACAAAATACTGACAAGCAACAAGCAGGGTCGCAGCCCAAACAATGTACACAAACACAGTGACGCAATGCTTACGACACTTTACATTTTGACACGATTAACATTAACATAGCCAGCAGGGTAATTACCACCTTTGGGCATAAACAAAATAATGCCGACAATCAGTATGGCAGGACGCCATCTCTCTCAGCCGACAACGGTACCCACGCAAGGCAGCCATTAAAAATCCAGCAATGGGATTGGCTGATAACACTACACGTCGCTGGACACTCCTACACGTACAAAAATAACGCCGGGCGCGAGGCAAGTTCATTCAGATAGGATGTCGCACTTAGACGGAACGGAGCAGTGCAACAAGCAAGGTCGCGTGGAGCGACAACACGCACTGAAGGCCACGGTTGCCTCCAGCCGGCAAGCTCCATTCCCAACACATAGTGCGGTCATTATACCGGCGAATAGACGCCGCAGATCATTGAATACAAGGGCAGATGGAAATAACGCTCCGTAATAAATAATACACCCCCCCCCCATTATAGGGACATCCACATTCGCAGACAACAGGGATGTTTACCCATAGTAAAACGGCGTGAAAAGCTCTAGGTAAATAGTAGATAGCAAATTGGTACGCATAATAGTGCGAAGGCACAAAGCATACATATAGATATAGATAGAGGCTAAGCCTCCAGCCAGATAGGCAAAACGCAGAGCGGTAAACGCATAGATTTTACATGAGCTATATAACAGCCATGTTTTGAAGGGTGAAAAGCGCATCCCCAATAGGATAAAATATAAAGACAAGAGAACATTCATAGATCGCCTGACAAAGAACAGGAGCGATCATGCACGATGCACAGTAGAGTTAACATATGATAACGGTAAGGAGCACCATGACCACTAAACTATAGGAGCGACGCCCTATTAATGTTAAGGGATAATGACATACTGTAAGAGTACCAATGAGGAATGGTCGTGAGTAGACATTCCAAATATATTACGACAACATTGAACACAAAGTGCGGAGAAGACGCATCTACTGTATATAGGGGCGCAAGTCAAAAGCGACCAAGCGAGGATATACACATAGAAGAGAAGGTAGAACACAATAGACACAGATACTAAAATCCTCATATAGGCACAATTCCCCACCGCACTTCCTACCAATTCCTACACCGACACTACACCCAGACAAATGTTGTAGGGCATTCATGCGTTTCCAAAATAAAGGGTTCCCCTGCACCCCAGAAGCACACAGCTTTCACCTGAGTACAAGGGGTGATCGGAAAACAATTAATGAACGCTTGGTATATCTATATGTATATATAGATAGCGGCCACGAAGTCACACTAACAGATATTTTCATTATTACATCCTGCATGACAGAATTATAGAATTATGTAGCCCACACAAACCCACCCCCTTACTGAGCGTCAACTATACACGCTCAAATCCAGCAACACGCATGCACATCCCACCCTCACCCACCCAGGGATGTGTTAGCAATATACCTGCATGCAATATTTAAATTTTAGTCACCGAGGGTAGACCTATATCCTACCCGTATATGATCCCGATATTTTAAATAGCATATCCTTGTGCATCTCTGACTGTAGGCCAACATGAACAGCCCGATGGTGTTCACCAATCCTACCCTACGCAGTACCAAATAATATTAACGTACCATCGAAAAACCACAATAACTACCTTGCATGTATCTAGTTCCCACTAACACCCTCTACAAACTATAAAAAATATCAGCGTGGAACATCCGAGTAAGCTAATGACGTGTGAAAGCAGGCTATGCGTTTAATTATAATGCCCTACGATCCCCCACACATATACACAAATAATTGTACACTAATTACACAGCCCCCGGAGAATATATATATACCAAAGGATCTGAGTACACATGAGGTAAGGACACATATAAAAATGATGAGAACAAACAGTCTCACAGGAGGACAGAGTCGAGGACGGCATGGATGGATCTTGACGACCAATCTGACTAGGAATTTTAGTTAGATTGTATGCTAAGTAGCCACCCTTGAGGCGTGAGGGTGAGTCGCCCGCTCGCAGGGGGTGAAGAGAAAAAAGTCCTGACCCAGCGGAACCTCAGGTGAAGCAAAAGTTCCGCACCGGGTGGGCGAAGAGCTGAATAAATGATGAATTTTAATGAATGATATATGAATAATTATGATCCGCACAGCCCACAAATGTTGAGCAGCGGCTCTTGAGACTAAATGTCGGTTAAAAGCGCACCGTGAGAATTTACATGATCGGTAGCGACCGTCACAGGGGGATGGTCTCCCAGGATGGCCACAAATAACTTGACGGGGACGCCCGAGATACGATTTTGGATAGAGGCGATAAGCCAAGGACATCCACAGCGAATGATATGCTATTGTTAACAGCAATGCATATGCGCAAAGGCCTATACACACACACAATTAGTTATTAAGGGGGGGGGAAGTAGTATATAAGGAGGAAAGCGTACAATGACTTCGGTCTGGCTGTCCTGGTGGTTTCCGGTATCGCCAGGATTTGCACGCGCGGAACTCCCGATTGGGAAACCGAAAGGAGATATTCCTCGTTCCAAATTTTAGTATGTAGATTACAGTTGCTTATTTCAGGGGCAGCTTAGATGGTAAGCAAATTCAGTCGGTTGCTGTCCCAAAAAAGTAACTGACAAGGGGTATTTCGGCCACTTCATTTTCTTGGCATATTTTTTTTATATATAGATTAAGTTAGTAACTAGTTAAAATTAAGTATGCAAACACAGTTGAAAGGGAAGTTCGGCATTATTAGATCCACGAAGTGGCATTGTAAGCCCGGCAAAGCGAGATAAAATATGAGATAAAGACGATAAAGCAATAATAGAGGGATGATAGACAAGGCGCACGTAAGGACGTCTACGCGGCGGTCGCAGCCAGTAGGGCGCGCCGACCTGCAAACAACACGTAGGTAATCAACTAGATGATATCCACTACGAACAGCTATCGCAGCTGACCGACGACGGCGATGCGCAATATAGGCGACCAGCGCACTAATGGCCAAAGGGTATTTATATTGATAAACACTATGCAATTTTATATTGCAGCTTTGAGCTCCAACATTGCAGCCAACGAGGAGCAAACCAAATGATCATGGTAAAAGGTAAAGTGGACCACTGACGTCACAAAAACACACATTTCACACAATTTGTACACATTGAGGATGCATACACCTTCACATATACACAAAGGTTAGAGTAAGTAGGCTAAGCTATGACTTGAGCCGTCATAGGATAGAATAGAATAACATAAGGCTCCAAAGGGAATCGGTATTTGTATGCGCCAATAACGATTGGTTGATATATGAATGTTATAATATTTGTGCTCTATTCCAGGTCACCTGAGAAGCGATATCATGCATACATTTCCGCATAAACGTGCACTAACCTATATTTTTTCACAGAGGAAAAAGAAATGTACACATATCTTTTGTAAATATATCTTCCATACGCACAAATGAACTACACCCTTCATCGATTTTAATCGCACCACTAATGTGATGATGCCAGCGTTCGACGATGAGCACCGGCCGTGGGGCGTTGAACATCGTCAACGCAAACACAGCAACGCGCAAATAAAGCGCGCCATGCGATAACTACGGGCGGCTCAAATTCGTAAGCACCGACCCTTGGTTATCAGGATGGAATTCCTACCCACGGCAGGAAGACCATTAGATTATAGATAGACTAGCGGCACAGCCACTAAACCACACTAGGAACGGCCGAGTAGGACATAGCCATAGAAGAAGGTAGCGCGCATAAGTTATATGCAAGAATGGCAAGGTAAAAGAGCTCTAACGAATGACATATTGTACTATTATATAAGAGGTTCCATGGATTACTATCATTATTATTAGTAGTATTACAAAGTATTATTATGGATACTACTATGCCAGTACAGGTTATTACCAATGTGATTATTATTATTATTACATTCAATATCATTATTCCAGGTTGTCATTAGTGTTATTATTGTTATTACTATTACATATCATTGTCATAATTATTGTTATCAGCATGAGAGAGTAGTAATATGGGCAAAATGATACATGTTCGGATTATTCCTACATACAACCATGTCTACACACCAGTGAATACACATTTTCCTTTCTATCCTTCTAACGATAATTTGTGAAGGTGCTCTATTTCTCCCCACATAATAAACTTATTTTAATACACATCCTCAAAATTATACTCCAGGGCACCTATTTGTCTTTTTATCTTCATCCTTTCATGCACTTATACTTGTATACTCTACTCGTATACCACGGGAACGCAAAAAGCATTTTTTTTCATCTAGCTACAAGCACAGCACCATGTCCACTAAATGATGTTTTTCTTTCCTTTTTGCGTGATCCACTAGCATAGTGACAAATGACGATGAGTTTACATAACAGGTACGTCCCGGAATTGTTTTATTTTATATGATTTGTAATATGTATGATTGGTAATTGCTTATGATTTGTAATACTGTTCCAACCCTTAAAACCCACCCCTTCTGAGAGTACACTACACTTATACACTACCAAGAGACTACACGGCCACAGATGACACAGCATCCACACCGCAGGAGGAGAAGAGGAAGAGAAGGACAGAGCCACCCTTATTCTGATACCAGTTCGTGGGGACACGAACTAAACGACGACGACGTGTTGTTAGGGCCCAAGGGATCCTACACCCTAGGGACTCGACGCACCCCCCTAGGAGGTAGATAGCCCCACGCCACTGGATCTACAATCACCCATAAAAAGATATAACTACTCATACTTCTACAATTACTTTAGCAATTACCCCTAAAACACGGCTACGCATCTGCCCAAACCACTACACCAGTTTTACCCCAAAACCACCCTCAGGTGTAACCAACAACAACAGCCTCCAAACACTTCTATTACACCCAGCCAGCAGAGCTGTGCGTAAAGGCTTACATCACTCACATACATTCACAAGGGTGCTAACTGGAACACCAACAAGTGAAGAAACACCGACTCAGCGATTCAGAAACGTTTAAGAGGACCGACCCCAGAGGACCAATTGTCTGTTCTTTGCCAGAGGCTCTGTTCAACTGTCACGACGTCCTACCACGAGGTAAGTGTGTTTTCATAATCCTAACATTACAAGTTGTACTCCTTTCATTTTGACACCCCAGAATTGTTTGTGCATTAACACTGTGATACACTGTCCCCAACTAAAGGGGCACACTCAGAACATCTAGGTCCATTAAATAAGGGACCTCAATTAGCATAGACCTATTGCAGACTTTATTTCACACAGACTGTTTTTACCTCCCGCTCCCAACCTGACACCTTGACCTGCCACTGCCTTTATTTATAAAACCGCTGTGCAAGCAATCGAGACCTTTTCAGTGTCACGGCCTTGAGTGCTTGCTCGCACGTCTCGCGAGTATAACGTTGCACGATCAATGAATATTGGATTATTCACAACAGTAGTTGCTCCACCAGCTAATAGCTTCCCCAATAGAGATATACCCCTTTGTTTTACAACCCTGATCGTACAGAGTGTCTTGCGATCACTCTACACATTCTCAAACACACATTCGGAGCTTCAGCACCTTCATTGAAACTCGCGCTGAGCAAATGCCACCCTCCACACCACCCCTACATTCCCTTGTTCGGCCAATCCCCGTTAAAGGCCAGAACAATATGTACATGTATATATGAGTACCTTTCAATAATAATATCTCTATTCCATATAATGTATGCCTTGAGACTACCTTAATATTATTAATTACCGGTACATTAATTCTTTCCACTACGACTTTCTTTACCTGCCCTGGGATAATTATGTAGTGAGAGGGGAGGTCGATCCGAAAAGTAACTAATATCAATAATAACATGATGTGAATATGGTTGGCTTTCATCAGAGAAGAAAATTAGCTTTTGTGAATTGGGGTTGAGTGGGGGAAGGGGGGAGCGGAGTGGAAAGGAAGATTGTAGTTTTACGTGACCGTGAATTTTGTGATTATGAGCCACGGGACCTCCGTTTTACGTGGAATCCGAACCACAGGACATGGCATTTCACTTCGAAAATCTCACATGCATTGACCGGGAATCGAATTGGAAAAACCGGAGGAAGGTCGAAACTTTTGCAGTTTCCTCCCCCTCCCCTTTTCGCATAGGGTCCTCGAGGTCCAAAACTTGAGAAAATGTTAATTAACCATCCCTCAACAACATCCCAAAGTTTCATTAAATTCCGACCTTTTTCCACCTAACCCCACTTTTTCCAACCTGTCGACTGGACTACAACGGAAGAAGAGAGGAGGAAGTGTGCCGGGCCTTGGTTACTGGGGGCTCGATAACTAGGCGCTTGGGAACAGGGCTTCAGGAAACAAATACTGAAGTGAAATGTTTTCCTGGTATAAGGACTGAACAATTGAGAAGAAAAGTTATGTTAATGGAAGGGGGTAAAGAAGTTAAGTCAGTTATAGTACACATTGGAACAAATGACCTAAGGAGCTCTCCTACTCCAGGCAATATAGGAAATGACATTAAAAGCCTGATAAGAGCATGCAGGAAGAAGTATAGAAATGCTTCTCTTGCAGTAAGTGGGATTTTATATCGGCGGGACGTGGATTGCAGGTATGTGGATGCAGTAAATGGTGTACTGGACTGGATTTGTGGTGAAGAGGAAGTTCTATATATTAACTCTGGACTGTGCATAGAAGACTATGATTTGGGGTGGGATGGTCTCCACTTAAATAGGCGAGGTTCGGCCAACTCTATGGAAGGGTCATTAAAAGTTTCTATAAAAAAACATCAAGTGTTTAAGAGAAGATTCATCCCAAACCAGTAAAGAGGACAGTAAACGGAGCTAGATGGTTGCTAGTCTTGGGAACAAAGGGCATTATCAGAGCTTCAAGTGTCTTCTGGTAAACTGTCGTAGTGTAATTAGAAAGGGCATAATATTTGGAACCATGGTAGAAATATATAATCCAGATGTTATTATCGGGACTGAGTCATGGCTAGTTGAAAGTGTTTTGGAAGGGGAGGTATTTCCTATGGGTTATAGGATATACAGGAGGGACTGGGGAAGCACGGGAGGTGGGGTATTTATACTAGTTAATGATATATTTAGGAGTCATCTAGTGTTTACAGATGAAGTAAATGAGATTCTGGGGGTTAGGGTTGGTTCTAAAGATATGGTAGACATTATGGGTGTATATAGAATAGGGAGAGGTGAACGGGATGTAAATCTAGGAACAACGTTAGTAAATTATGCTATGGAGACTGACCGGGCAGGAAGAAATTTAATTGTAAGGGGTGATTTTAATATGCCAAGAGTGGACTGGGAAGGTAGGGCAGATTCTCAAGAACATTATCAATTGCTGGCCAACAAAATAATATGGGAGGGGAGCTTTGTTCAAGTTATCGAGGGAAGCACTAGGGGGAACAGCTTATTGGACGTGTTTTTGATAAAGCCTGAGGATATTTGGGTCAAATCAGAGATCATTGAAGGGATATGTGACCACAAGGCCGTTGTAGTAGAGGTAAAGTTGGGTATTGAGAGGCAGGTTAAGAGGGAGACAAGATTGGTAAAACAGTATTACAAAGCTAATAAAGATAAGATTGGGAGTTACCTAGCTGAAAATTTCAATCAGTGAATAGAGAGGGGACTAAATGTAGACTGTGGGCTGGTTTGAAAACCATAATTCTAGATTGTGAAAAATTACATGTGCCTTTTAAAAATGTAGGGGCGTCTACTGATCCACTTTATTACAATAAGGAGGTAAGAAGATTAAAGAAGAAATGTAGATTAGTAAGCAATAGGCTCAGGAAGGGGATAGGCTACCGAATAGAAATAGGTTGTGGAGGGAACTGGACAGGGCTAAGATAGTAGCAAAGAAACATTTTATGGGTAGGCTGGTTGGCGGGAGGATGCCTTTCAAGGAACGGTGGAGAAATATGTATGTCTATTAAAGGGGAGTGAGAGGAGTTCAAGGCCGAATACCTGATATCGAGGGAGAAGATGGAACGTTGCTGGTGGAAGATGGGGTGAAGGCTGAAGTATTTAATAAGGTGTATGGTAAGGTGGTGGGGATTGTTGGGGAGGGAAATGTAGATCAGAAAGTATGTAAATAAGGATATCTATAATGCAATACGGGAATTGGGGTCAAGAAAAGCAGCTGGGGTAGATGGGATAAATGGGGAATTGTTAAAGATTATGGGATGGAACACTGTGCCTTATTTAAGGTTTCTGTTTGATTTTTGTATAAATAATGGGGTAGTGCCTGATGACTGGAAACAGGCTCTGGTAGTTCCGGTATATAAAGGGAGAGGGGGGGATAGTGATAGCTACAGACCTGTCAGCCTAACATGTATTATATGCAATTTTTTTAAGGAATTATGAATGTTTACATAAGGGAATGCTTAGGGAATAGTAAGTGGTTGGCAAATGAAAAGCATGGTTCAGAGAGGGAATTTCCTGTGAATCACAACTATCAGGCTTTCAGCAAGATATCAGTGAGGCCTTGGATAATAGAGGTAAAGTTGACTGTATTGCAATTATTGATCTTCCAAAGGCTTTCGATAGGGTCAATCATGATATCCTATTAAGGAAAATGGAGGCTGTGGGACTCGACAGGAGAGTAGTACAATGGGTGAGATCTTTTTTGGAGAGGAGAAGTCAAAGGGTAACGGTTGGAGAGTCAGTGTCAGAACAGTTAAGGGTGGGAAGGGGGTGGGGGTACCTCAGGGAAGTAAATTGGGACCTTTGCTATTTCTCATGTATGTAAATGACATAGGAGTTAAAATATCATCCCAGATAAGATTATTTGCTGATGTTATAGTAGTATACAGGAGGATAAATCATATGGACGACTACGGCATTTTGCAGAGGGACCTGACTGTCATACAAAGCTGGGCAGATGGAAGTGATATGATGATAAATTCAAAGAAAGTCAGGCAGTGAGATTTGTTAACAAAAGGAATCATATTGTTTTTGAATATTCAGTGGGGGGAAATAAAGTTGTATTTGGGGAAGAATATAGGTATTTAGGTGTAAATGTGGGGGAGGGATTTTTTACTGGGGTAAGCACATAGGGGAAATAGTAAAGAAAGCATACAATTCACTACATATGGTTATGCGAGTGTTTAAAGGGGCTGGCATAGAGATTAGGGAAAGGGCATACATGTCCCTAGTCCGTCCTCTGCTGGAATATGCTGGGGGAGTGTGGGATCCATACCAAATGTATTTAATGAAGGAATTGGAAGGAGTACAAAGGAAGACCGCCAGGTATGTAATGGAGGACCACAGATCGACGAGTTGTGTGAGTAGGATGATTCAGGATTTGGGATGGGAAAGTCTGGCTGATAAACGTTAAGAGCAAGACTAGGGGGTATTTTCTTAGCTTACAAGGGGGAAATTGCATGGGAAGACATTCATGGGAGATTGGGAAAGGAAGGTTCAGATATGGGCAGATACAGTCATTGTTGTAAATTAAAATAAGTCAGTGGAATAGTAACTGGGGCAAATATTATTTCATTGGGAGAGGGGAAGTAGAATGGAACAGGGGACATTTTCAGCCCTTTGCCTTCGAATGTTGGAAAATATAAGGAGTTGGTGAGGAAGCACCAGATCAGGAGCCCGTGACATGACATGGATGAAGAACATATCCTTATTCTTATTTTATAATTGTTTCTAATTTATTATTTTATTATACCAATTAATCCTTGTATCTAAAATCTGAAGGAGGTAAAGAACTGCAAAGTCATACTAGGGGAAGACGTGACTCCACAGCACAGAGTGCTGGTGCTGGACTATGAATGCACAGGCATGAAGAAAAGAGCAGTACGGAAAATGACTCCAAGAATCAAATGGTGGAGATTAAAAGATCCAATTTTGGGAAGTGAATTCAAGGACAAGGTGCTCCAAGAAACACATTTAGTGGAGGGAGTTCAGAAATGGTGGACAGTAAATGCTGAGGCTATCAGGAAAGTTGGTGTGGAAGTTCTGGGTAAGACGTCTGGGAAAGGCGCTCCACTTGATAAAGAAACATGGTGGTGGAATGATGAGGTCCAGGATACGATCAAGGCGAAAAAAAACAAGCCAAGGAGGCCTGGGAAGAATCTGGAATGACCAAAGACAGAGAACACTACAGACAAGCAAACAAAGCTGCGAAAAGAGCAGTTGGAAGAGCAAAGGCAATGGCATGGAATGAAGTCTACGAAAATCTAGAGACCAAAGAAGGCGAGGCAAAGCTCTTCAGAATTGCTAAGGCACGGGACAGAGCATCAAAAGATCTTACCCACATCAAGCAAATAAAGAATGAACAAGGAATGGTAATTCGAGATGAGAACCAAATTAAGAAGAGATGGGAGGAGTACTTTGAAAAGCTGCTTAATGAGGAGAATAAAAGGCTTGTGTTCGAAGATGGTATTCAAAATTATAATTTAACAACTAACATTTGCAGGGTAGAGATTGTAACTGCTATGAAGAAAATGAAAAGTGGAAAAGCAACGGGCCCCGATGAAATCCCCGTAGAGGCCTGGAAATGCCTGGGAGAAGAGGGAATAGATATGTTGCTGAGCCTATTCCAACAAATATTTCAAGAGGAAATAATGCCCAACGAATGGCGGAAGAGTACCATAATTCCCATCTATAAAGAAAAGGGGGACATTCAGGATTGTGCAAATTACAGAGGAATAAAACTCATGTCGCACACTATGAAGATTTGGGAAAAAGTCATTGAAGGTAGGCTTAGGCAAGAGACAACAATAGCAGAAGAACAGTTTGGATTTATGCCAGGGAAAGGAACCACAGATGCCATTTTTTATCTGAGACAGCTCATGGAAAAACACAGGGAAAAGAAGAAAGAATTGCATATGGTTCATAATGTTGAATTTTGGGCTTATGCCGTGTTTTATTATATTGCAATTCGACGCGTTTCGAAAGAAACCATGTCTTTCATCGTCAGGAATAATCTGGAATACGACAATGTTGCTAAGAGAAAGCAACGAAGAACATATAGAAGGTGCCCAAAGATGGACGCCATTATAGCCCCATGTTAGGGACAACGGAAAGCAGCAGTGAATTACTTTCTCAGGGTTCTGATAATAGGTAGCCAGGATTCACTGAGATTGTAGCCGGTGTCGCGGTTGAAATTATCTGGGTGTTTACGTATTTCAACCGCCTCCCTGATGATTCTGGGACGATATTGCTTTATACGGGCAAGAACATCCACCCCTTGGAACATGACATCATGGCCAGGTGTTAAAGCATGATCGGCAACAGCTGATTTATCAGGTTGAATGAGCCTGATACATCTATTATGTTCCTTAATGCGAGTGCATATTGTTCTCGAAGTCTGCCCGATGTAAACCTTGCCACAAGTACAGGGAACTCTGTAGATACCCGGTTGTTGCAATTTAGGCAAACTGTCCTTAGTTGGTCGCAGGAGTTGCCTAATCTTAACAGAAGTTCCAAATACAGTCCGTATGTTGTATCGACGTAGGATTTTAGCAATACGATCCGTTGTGTTATGTATGTACGGAAGGTAAGCAGTTCCTCTTACATCTCTTTTCTCAACTGACGTCCTATTATTATTTGTTGGTTTCAGAACCGTAGAAATCAAAGCCTTGCTATAACCGTTGCTCTCAAAGGTGGTTCGCAGGGTGTTAATTTCTTCTTGTAAAGAAGACACTTCACAAATCCTCCTAGCCCTGGTAGTTAGAGTTGTAAGGATACCATGTTTCTGGGCAGGGTGATGGTGAGAACTTGCGTGGAGATATCTATTGGTGTGTGTTGGCTTACGAAAAACGCTGTGTCCTAAAGATCCATCCTCTTTCTTGCTGACGAGAACATCTAAAAAAGGTATTTTGCCGTCAGATTCCTTTTCCATGGTGAAACAAATAGAAGGGTGCTGGAGATTAAGGTGATCCAGGAAATGGCTAAGATTTTCCTCACCTTCCGTCCAAACAACGAACGTGTCATCCACATAACGCCACCAGATCTTCGGTTTGAAAGGAGCCGACGACAAAGCTTTCTCTTCAAAGTTCTCCATGAAGAAATTAGCCACAACAGGAGAGAGAGGACTACCCATGGCCACACCATCAGTCTGCTCATAAAAATTCCCATTCCATAGAAAGTAGGAGGAGGTCATGCAGTGATAAAAAAGTCTTGTGATGTCTTCAGGAAAAAAGCCATTAATGAGAGACATAACACCATCAATAGGTACTCTCGTAAACAGAGACACCACGTCGAGACTCAGCCAGACAAGAATGTTCCCGAGTTCTCAAGACAGCTAAGCCACCTAACACCAACTTAAAACAAGGCGAAAGCCGGGCACTTAAAGATCTAAGGGACAATTCTGATATTATCGTTCTCCCCGCTGACAAGGGTAACGCGACAGTGGTATTGGATAAGGTTGATTATGATTCCAAGATCTCGTCTTTGTTATCAGATCCTGTATATAGGATTAATAGTCGTGATCCTACTACTCGCTACTCAAATGTCACCGTCAAATTGATCAAGCAATCATCTATTCCAGCGGATGCAGCGAAGACTCTCCTTCCAGGGGATGCTATTCCTCCGAGACTCTATGGTCTTCCTAAAATACATAAGGAAGATGTTCCTCTTAGACCTATTGTTAGTACGATTGGTTCTCCTACATATGCCCTTTCCAAATACTTAGGAAGACTACTTCAGCCGCTTCTGGGTAACACGCCTTCGTACATTAAGGATTCCACACACTTCGTGGAAAAGTTAAAAGCTATAACACTTCAGCCGGGTGATATTCTAGTGAGTCTCGACGTGGTGGAAAGGGAAATGACAGTGTGAAGATGGACGGAAATCAGCTCCAAGCAAGTAATAGTTTCAAGTACCTTGGATCAACGGTATCTGACGATGGCAATCTAGACCTGGAAATTACCCACCGAATTCAGGCTGCCTGTTTAAACTGGAAAAGGTTGTCTGGTGTCCTCTGTGACAGGAGACTAAATGTCCAAGTAAAGGGGAGAGCCTATAAAAGTGTGGTGAGACCTGCCATGCTATATGGAGCAGAAACTTGGCCAATAGTAGTCGCAAAATAAACGGCTGGATGTAGCCGAAATGAAAATGCTGAGATGGATGTGTGGTGTTACTAGGAAAGACCACATCAAGAACAGCTTCATACGAGGAAGTGTCAAGGTAACCCAAGCATCAAGGAAAGTTCAAGAAAGGCGGTTGCTCTGGTATGGTCACATTAAGCGCAGGGATGAGACCTATGTGGGAAGAAGAGTGCTGGATCTTGAACTGGAGGGCAGGAGGGAGAGAGGCAGACCTAGAAGAAGATGGATGGACTGCGTGCGGGAAGACTTCGCAGAAAAGCAGTTAACCGAAAACACCATTTGGGACCGAGGGAAATGGAAAAGACTTGCCAAAAACGTCGACCCCGCATGAGCGGGAAAAGATGATGAAGAAGAAGAAGAATCCTTGTATCTAAAATGTATTTTTCAGTTGTATGAATGATTTAGTTTGCTTAGTTTTTTGTGTGTAATTTGCCACCATTGACAGCGTCTTCATCTGCAAATAAATATATGTATGTATGTATGTATGTAATCACGATGAAGCACAATGACTCACCTGCATACGAGATTCACTGTGTGCGCAGCTGAGGTTTAGCGCCATCAGGTATTAATTACAGTATACAACAGTTTATGCGTATGCTCGGAACACACAGTATATGATACCGTGACACATGGTGCAGCTACTGTGACAGATCACATCAAGTGGGAGTAACTTTTAGTACTATGCGGTGCTGGGCACTGTAGAAACAACATATTCACTAGCTTACAAGCGGAGGATACCATGCTTGGGTCACCGATTCGAACCATCTTTAGTACATGTGTAGGATATGACTAGGCGTATACCAGGTGCAAGTAGTTACTGTAGGTGCGCTTCTCCTTCGTTTCCGAGGAATTCATTAATTGCAAATGCAGTGCGGCGTCTATGTGCGTTGAACGCTAGCAAAATTCCAACGAGCGCGTGGTGCAGCAGTAAGAGCCTTCATTCGTAAGCGCAGGATAGGTGGATCGAATCCCACCGGTGATCCGTTGCGGTTTGTGGTGTTTTTTTTTAAATCATTGGCAATTTCCAACCAATACGCATAGCATGAGTCATTTCTTGCGGGGTACGGGGTGGTCTGATGGTTCACAGACGTGCAATGATCATAACAGCCTGGGCCTTCAATGTACAGAATAAACGTATACCGGTACATATAATAGAATACATCTGACCGTGTATAATACCAATGTATTTGCAATGCCAATTCTGTACACTACGTAATGTGACAAACGTTGACCCCCATACGATGATTTCAGAATCCCTTTTCCAGCTCACGTAACACGTTATTATAATTGACTGCATAATAAACAATGTTCACGACACCTACATTTGTAGGAATTTCCAATGTTTACAACAACAACAACAAAAACACAAAACACTGCAACAGCTCACCGGTGGGATTCGATCCAGCGATCCCACGCTTGCGAAGCAGGGCTCTTACCGCTGCACCACGCACTCGTTGGCTTCTTGCTAGTGTACAACGCACATAGAAACCGCACTGCAATTGCAATTAATTAATTTCTCGGAAACGGCTGAGAAGCGCATCTTAATACTTGCACCTGATATACGCCTGGTCATGCCCGACCGCCGGCTATACTTCCCCTCCGCAGGCAGGCATACCAAGGGATTTTTAACACTCTTAAAAAATCCAACGGCTTCGGCCGGGTTTGAACCCGCTATCTTGGGCATAGAAGCTCAGCATGCTACCGACTATGCCACCTAAGCCGCATGCAATTGAGAACTAAAATACTTGAAAAATGCCCACCATACAAAAAGGAATTTAGATTGAAAATTCTTGCAAAAAGCGGTTTAGGTTGAAAATACAAAATGGAATTGAAATTCAAAATACTCACAAAAGTCCCGGACCCTATATTGAAAGACTTACTAAAAAGCAATTTAGATTGTCAATCCTTACAAAATACAATTGAGGATGAAAATACTCGCGAAATGCAATTTAGATCGAAAAGACTACAAAATGCAACGTAGATTGAAAATACCAACAAAATGGAGTGTAGATGCAAAAAAATCGCTAAAGTGAATTTAGATACACGGGGGTAGGGTTGCCAGACGTTCCGTTTTACCCGGAACGATTCTGTTTCAATCATTAACTTGAACGCCAAATATTCCGTTTTTGATTAATGTATTCAATTTTGCACCAATTTTCAAAAGTCCCGCTTGAGCAACCCATGCATGACGTGATTGGCGGTTGCTTCACTTTACTGAGTGGTAGGGTACAGGTGCAAGTATGAAAGAGAAAATGATTTCTATGGCTGTCAGATAGATGGGTACATGCAGGGAGGGAAGTGAGGCGGTATGGAATACCGGCTCTGCTTTCAAAGTCCCAATGGCATACCACCACTGAAAACCAATGGATCTTAAATTTGTTTGCGCCGTAGGAATTAATATAATTACCTTACATGATCATTCATCCACTGGTACCAAGCTACCTTCAGCGAAAAGCATTCACCTGTAGACATCGCCAATATAGAACGGTGCGTTCCTTTTAAAAGCAAACCCGTAAAGCGCTTCAGCATCGCTGCAGTTAACTAGAGTGGAAAAAAGAACGGCCATGGCCGTCTATGCAGCAAAACTGATAAAGCGAGATCTTGTAGGGATGCTAATTATATGTCAGTAACAAACAAACAAAAATTAATTTAGTTCCCCACTTCACTCATTTAATTTTATTTATCTATGTAGCTGAAATAATAATTCACACATATATTCTTTAAGTGAAAATTAAATTTATTACTCAAGCATGATGCAATTCTGAGAGAATAGAACTATTTCCTGCATATCCCGTTACGTTGTAAGGGAGGGGTATGCTTTTTTAATGTTCAGATTTGACAGGGAATATTATCTTTGGATAGCATGCCTCTGGTTTTTTCCCCACTTCCTTCACTGGGTACATGTTATAGATTTATTAGGGTCAACAACATTAAGGAATATCTTAGTCCTTGTGAAGTTCATACTCAGCATTTTCCCCTCCAGTGATTTTACGGCGAGTTTTTTCTGTCATGAATATCAAATGGAGAGATGATAGAAACAGAAGCTCTATTAGTTTGCCAAAACAAGAATTTTTCACATATTTCAATTATGACGAAAATTGTAGTGAATTTTATCAGAAGGTAAGGTTCAGATTTAAAAAATCCTTGCAAAGGGTCTTTCAAATGAAAAGTGTTGCTGGTGTCATAGGCCTATATGATATGTCAGGAATATCTAGTTTCAATTTTAGGTATTTGAGTATGTAATGCTTATTTTATACACATGTGCATTATTTATTACAACATTTAACAATCTTCATAAAAGAAATAATGTTTTGGGACGTTTGTCCGTTTCTCCATTCTTGAAATCTGGCAACCCTACACGGAGGAGTGGGCAGGGCGGGGGAGCGGGAGGGGGGCAATTTACAAAAACAGTGTGGGAATCTTAGAGAGAAAAGGGAATATAATGAAAAGAAAAGAAGAGGTTTGACCCCTCGAAGGAGGGATCAGGAAAGATGAGACAAGGGCCAATTAAGGCGGGAGAGCGAAAGACTCCCTAGGCCTCGGATACCCTAATACCGTCGGGGTCAGAAAAGAACAAGATTTGACCAAGGGAAGTCGACAGGAAAGAAGACAGAGAGGAGCCCGGCACAAGTCAGTGGAAGCAATGCCGGACTCAGCTGGGGTCCCTTGGTCACCAACCCACGTCCCACTAGATGTGAGCTCCAGAGGGAGTGGAGAAGCACATAACGCCTGATTGTTCCCTCTGAGCCTTCAGTGGTACATTGGAAGATCTACACAGGCTACCTCAAAAGGCTGTTGGCTGGCCTCTCCATTTGGATATACAGCTGTAAATTAATCATTTCAGACGACGAACTAGAGATTATGTATTACTGTATATATTTGTAAATAGCTTTGTATCACTTCATCATATGGTAAATAAATAATGTATTTGCATAAATTCCATTGAATCTAATTAAAAGGAGCTATTCTTAAATTCTAAAAATTGCATCACTTCACATATCACTGCCTAACATACTGTAGTTGGTTGAGCATCAATATGCTGTCACTTCACATATCACTGCCTAACATACTGTAGTTGGTTGAGCATCAATACGCTCTCACTTCACGTATCACTGCCTAACATACTGTAGTTGGTCGAGCATCAATATGCTCTCACTTCACATATCACTGCCTAACATACTGTAGTTGGTCGAGCATCAATATGCTCTCACTTCACGTATCACTGCCAACATACTGTAGTTGGTCGAGCATCAGTATGCTCTCACTTCACGTATCACTGCCTAACATACTGTAGTTGGTCGAGCATCAATATGCTCACACTTCACTGCCTAACATACTGTAGTTGGTCGAGCATCAATATGCTCTCACTTCACATATCACTGCCTAACATACTGTAGTTGGTCGAGCATCAATATGCTCTCACTTCACATATCACTGCCTAACATACTGTAGTTGATTGAGCATCAATATGCTGTCACTTCACGTATCACTGCCTAATATACTGTAGTTGGTCGAGCATCAATATGCTGTCACTTCATGTATCACTACCTAACATACAGTAGTTGGTCGAGCATCAATATGCTCTCACTTCACATATCACTGCCTAACATACTGTAGTTCATTGAGCATCAATATGCTCTCACTTCACGTATCACTGCCTAACATACTGTAGTTGGTCGAGCATCAATATGCTCTCACTTCACATATCACTGCCTAACATACTGTAGTTGGTCGAGCATCAATATGCTGTCACTTCACGTATCACTGCCTAATATACTGTAGTTGGTCGAGCATCAATACGCTCTAACTTCACGTATCAATGCCTAACAGGGGCGGGACGTGTAGACAACCTCCACGTGGTGTACCCTGGGCAACGGACTGCTAATACTCTACACAACAGGCGACCAAACTAGATCTAAGATCTCCCACGGTCAATCAAGGCAACATTAGATAAGAATGATGAATACCAAAGGCACTTCTCAGAACCAACTGACTAGAATGTTTGGAACCAGCGCTCTCTTTTTCCAAATTAACATGGGAGGCCTTTCAAAGGAGAAATGTGAATACCTTAGCCAACTAGCTACTGACCTCAAAATCGACATCTTAACAGTTCAAGAAACTCATATCACAGAAGATTGGGAAAGGAGGGGTAAGAATGCAGGATACAGAATGATAGCGAGACTTATCTCCCCTGTCCACGGATCAGCTATGTATGCAAGACGCAACCCTTGCGATCTTTCGGAAGTTAACTGTCAAAAAATCTATGACATAGAAATAATTAGAGCCAAACTAAATAATGTAACCATCATGTCAGTTTACAAACCACCTCCATCTATTGTTCACTTTAGACCTTCCTCCCTTTTCATCACTTTTAACACCTTAGCTTATTGAAAATATATCATTTATGATATGCATACCTTTCGGGGAGTTGTTGGGAGTCGTTTCACAACCTCTTCATACTCAATAGCCACTGCTGCACCGCAATAATTGTTATTTCACGGAAAGAATGCAATTTTTCTTCACTTTCTTCACTTACAGACGCCATCTTTGACAGTCATGTGACACCCGAAAGTCAATCATGTGACTATGTTAGCAACTTGAATAAAGAAATTCCCCACACGCCTTCGGTACTAAGTTAGGCACTGTCTTGTGGAAAATTACTGCTAGTACTTTGGTAGATTACATGCTCTACGACTGGGAAATGAAGAGAAGTGTCAGAGATATAAAGGTAATACCATCAGAGGCCTTAGATAGCGACCACAGAATACTTGTAATGAACCTGGGAGTTGTTAAGGATAGCAAGAGGACAGAGTATCAGGAAAGGAGATTCAGAGTATGGAAACTCAAGGAAAAGGAAGTCAAGGAAGAATTTCAGAAGATAATAAGGGAAAGGATGCCAACAGACAATCCTAAAACAGGGGAAGAGGAATGGAAGCAATTCAAAAACACAATGGTGGAAGCTGCAGTGGCAGTATGTGGAAGAACAAGCAACAGAAAGCGGTGTAAAGAGACACCATGGAGGAATGAGAGAGTAAAAGAAGCTGTGGGAAGGAAGAACAAGGCTTTCAGAGTGTGGTTCCAGGAAAGAACTGATCTGGCAAGGGAAGATTATAAGATAAAGAAGAAAGAAGCAAACAAGATTGTCGCAGAGGAGAGGAAGAAGTGGATGGTAAAATGGACAGAGATGATGGAGGAAGACAGCAGAGGAAATAAGAAAGTTCTTTATGGGATGGTCAAAAGTAAGAGAAGAGGTCTGCGAGAGGATTTGGTAATGATGGACAAAAACGGAAATGAGGAACACAACAAAGAGACAATCAAGACAGTGTGGAAAGAGTACTTTGAGGATTTGCTGAATCCAAATGGTCATAGGGAGGAAGACAATGGATTGGAAGATGGAGAAGACAACACAGGAATGGAAAAGGACCTGACTTGGAGAGAACTGGAAATGGCTATAGACAAGATGAAAGGAGGAAGGGCACCAGGTGTGGATGAAGTGAGTGTTGAAATGGTGAAGGCAGCAGGGGAGGTTGGGAAACAGTGGCTGTACCGTGTGATGAGGGTGATATGGAAGGAGAAAAATACCCCAGAAGATTGGAAGAAAGGATTAATAGTCCCAATATTTAAGAAAGGAAGCAGAAAGGAGTGCAGAAATTACAGGGGAGTCACACTCATACCTCACGGTGCCAAGATATATGAAAAGATATTAGAAAGTAGAATACAAGCCAAAGTGGAGAGAAAATTGAGAGAGGAACAGTATGGATTCAGACCTGGGAGATCAACAGTGGATCTCATATTTTCAGTGAGACAGCTCCAGGAACACCACTACGAATTTGGAGAGGATCTGTTGATGGCCTTCCTGGACATCGAAAAGGCCTATGATAGTGTGTGTAGGGAGAAGGTTTGGAAAGCAATGGAAAACATGGGAGTGGAAAAAGAGACTGTAGGCAGAGTGAAGGAGATGTATTGTGGAAGTGTGAGTTGTGTGAAAGTTGGAGGGGAAAGAACAGACTGGTTCAGACAAATGAGTGGCCTGAAACAGGGTAGTGCGCTGTCACCCCTTCTCTTTATTGTGGTTATGAACGAGGTAATGACACGGATAGCAGGAAAGATAGGAGAAGATAAGATGAAAGCAATGGTGTTTGCAGATGATCTCATGGTCTGGGGAAACAAGGAGGAGGAAATTCAGGAGCAACTGAAGGCTTGGGAAGAAACAGTGGGAGAGTACGGATGGAAGTTCAACATCAGTAAATGTGAGATCCTGTTAACGACCGGGAAAAAGGACAGACAAATGAGTGGGATAACACTTGGGAGGTGGACAGCTGAAGAAGGTGGAAAGTCTCAAGTACTTGGGAAGTATAGTGGAGGAAAATGGGAGAAATGACACAAGAGATTACAGAACGTGGCAGACAGGCAGAAGCATTTCTGAGAAGCATTAGGAGCTTAGTGTGGAATAAAGATGTCCCACAAAAAAGCAAGGAAGTGTTATACAGAAGCTACTATATCCCGATACTGACCTATGCTTCAGAAACGTGGACAATGAAGAAAAGAGACATAAGCAGAATACAGGCAGGTGAAATGAAGTTCCTGCGAAGTAGGATCGGAGTAACAAGAAGAGACAGGGTGAGGAATGAAAAGGTCAGGGAAATGGTGAAAGAGGAGCCCTTACAAGGTAGGATTGAGACATCAAGACTGACGTGGTATGGACACTTAAAGAGAATGGATGAGAAGAAGATTCCCAAGAGGATACATGAGATGCAGATGCAGAAGAATCGACCAAGGGGAAGACCAAGAGATAGATGGCTGAAAGGAGTGGAGGAATGTGTCAAGAAGAGAGGCGAGGACTGGACCAGAGTGACAGCGGAGAGGTGGTGGGAAGAAAGAACTAAGTGGCGAGGCTTATGTTCCAAACAGACCCAGCCTGGGGCTGGAAACTGTACAAGATGATGATGATGACTACAAGTAAGGGGGTCTGGGGCGGAAGTCCCAGGTTAGGTCTGTTTTTGTATGTAAAACATTAATAACATACAATTTATGTCCGCTACTAGGTTAGGTACTGCCTGGTCGAAAATTAATGCTAGTACCACAAGGAAGGGGGTCTGGGGCGTAAACCCCAGGTTAGGTCTGTTTTGGTATGTAAAACATTATAAATACATAAATGAACACTGTAATTGAGTTCACTTAGTGATTTCATACATCACGTGCGAAATAGTACCAAACGCGTGGGGTTGGCAATACCGACTCAGTGAGAAAGATGGGGTTGAGAACTTAGATTTCAACTACATAAGTCGTGTCGCTATTTGGGCGTGATGGTGGGTCTATGACAGCGGAGCAGTGAACATCTAATACTCAATCCTCTCCTGATATCCTCCCGACTATTAAATCAGATAATTTCAGTTTTTACAAATATTTATACAAAGGATGGTCTAAAGTGAACCGCTACCGGATACCCCACCTCCTTCCAATTGGACAAGCCCACCACTACCTCCATTAACCACACAATGTATTTACATAGGAGACTTCAACAGTAGTCGTACAACTTGGGGTTATTTCAACATGATGAAAATGGAGAAAATCTTGCTACATGGCGTGATAGCCAAGATCTTTATCTCATCTTTGATGCTCAAGAAACCAAGACATTTCTCTCTGCTAGATGGCAATCCGACACCAATCCTGATCTGGTCTTTGTCTCCACAGATGAAAGGAAACTTCCGCTAGACAATAAAAGAAAAGTCCTTCAGAAATTCCCTAGAAGCCAACATAGACCCACACTCATCAATATTGGCCTAGAAATTCCAGTTATCAGATCAATTCATAAACCAAGATGGAATTTTAAGAAGGCGAACTAGGACAAATACAGCTAGGAGGTGGACTTTAATTTACGATGGACACCGCCAACGGCAGAGAACTACAAGAGATTTGTAGGCGTTATCATCGGCGCAGCTAAGCCATTCCCGAGGATTCAGGGAACAATATAGGCTATTCCATGTTGGGACAAATCCACCCAAACTTTATATTTGAACTATCAAAAGACTGGTGATCCTGAAGTGGGGAAAAAGATATTGGAAGAATTGAATGAAAGTAGGAAGGAGAAGTGGAAAGACCTAACTTCTCAAATGAGCTTCACTCACTCCAGTAGGAAAGCATGGTCTCTTCTGAAGAAACTTGGAGCAGCTTCCAATATAATTATGTAAAGAGGAACCTGGTAGCACACCAGCTGATATGGCACTACACATCAAATCGAGAGCTGATAAAATTCTAATAGACCTTGCCATGAAGAATCAAACAGAAAGAGAGCTTAATATTATGAACACCAACCTCCAAAATGACCCTTCTCGCTCTAATTCATTCAGTGACAAAGAAATTGAGTCAGCTATTGAAATGCTAAAATTGAGGAAGGCATCAGGCTTGGTCGGCGTATTCCCAGAGTTCATAAGATATCTCGGAAAACTTGCAAGAACATGGCTCAAGAACTTCTTCAGTGATATCCTGGATACTGGCATCATTCCTCAAGAGTTCAAAGTGGCTCACACCTTGGCAATCCTCAAACATGGAAAACCAGCAATGTCCCTTCAAGATATCGACCTATTGCCCTAGTCAGTGATTGCTACAAACTCTCAGAACATCTAATCCTGAATCGAATCCAGGGAATTATAAATAACATAACTCCATCATACCAGGCAGGTTTCAGAACCCAACGTAGCTGTTGTGAGCAGGTATTGGCATTAACATCATACATCAAGGCAGGATTCCAGAAGAAGTTAAAGACATCAGTCGCTTTGGTTGTTACATTGCGATGCGGCCGCATCTAGGGAATTTTTAGGGACATCAGTAACGTCACCGTGATGTCGCGCGCTGCCTCGGATGTCGCGGCTGACGTATTGCCGCTTTGCCTGCCGGGAGTCGGTGCGCATGCTTGTCAGCTGATTAATACGTCAGTTTCGCGAGCGATGATGTTCGAAGAGGTCGTCCAATTTTATCAGCTGTTAGCGGTTGGTAAACGTAATTTTAACAATTATTATTCCTCTGAATAATCTATAGAACAAGATTTTGATATTAGCAGTATCGTGTGCGGGATTGTGTTGGCGATTTGTAATAAAATTGTTGATTTCCTGAAGTCGTTGTATTCAAATAAAATGTCGTTATGTGTTATACGTGAGGGAACGTGTGTTCGAAAAATACTGGTTTTTCCAGTACATGTGGAACAATACGAACTGTGGGAACTATCTGTGAGTTTGTTTTTTACGTTGTTCATATATTTATTTTGATTTTTGCATTTAATTGAAAAGTTGTACTGTATTCTTCTAAAGCCATAGATAATGTCATTTGTTTAAACGATAATATTACGTCAGGCAAGGTGGGAGGGAGGGAATATGCCTGAGTAAAATATAGAGAAAAATTGGCATTTACAAGAACACTTTTGTACCAGACATATGTTTCATACAGTATGTTTGTGTGGCGTTATTAGACAGTCTGTAATGGATGCTGATTTCTAATTAAGTATTTTCAGTCAATATTGGAAAACCTAAAAATACTGAACTTTTCTTTGGGAGGGGGGGGGGGGGGGGGGGTATGGGGCTGGCGCAGCCCCCCCCCCCCCCCCCAACAAAACCATTATTGACCACAATATTTAATACGGAAATCAGAATGCTTTAGTTTTTTGGTTGTCTTTGCGTAAGTTATCGTATTTGTGTTTCCGCATTTGTAGCCAAATCGGATAAAAAATTACTATACATGACCATATCTTGCTATACACAATTCGTTTTGTAGTTTTTTATAATGCTTATTTCGGTTATTGAGTTGTCACCACCCAAAATAATACATAATCAATGTTTTTCCATAAGCTTGCCAGAGAAGCATTTCATAAAGTCGTTGATAATGTCACAGAAGCAGGCAATTTTATAATTAACAATTTCGATGCACGGTTTATTAATTATGAAATTACAAGAATTACGATGTGTATCGGAATCTGTAACTGATCTACGTAGTCCAATTATAGATTTAGATGCGGAAAATTTAAAAAATCAATTGAAATAGCGAAATTTTTCTACGCATCGGAATCTTTAATTGAGCTATGTAGGTCAATTGTGGATTTCGATGCACGGTTTTTTAATTATGAAATTACAAGAATTACGATGTGTATCGGAATCTGTAATTGATCTACGTAGTCTAATTATAGATTTCGATGCGAAAAATTAAAAATATCAATTGAAATCACAAAATTTTTCTACGGATCGGAATCTTTAATTGAGCTATGTAGGTCAATTGCAGATTTCGATGCATGGTTTTTTAATTATGAATTTACAAGAATTACGATGTGTATCGGAATCTGTAATTGATCTACGTAGTCCAATTATAGATTTCGATGCGGAAAATTAAAAATATCAGCTGAAATCGCGAAATTTTTCTACGCATCAGAATCTTTAGTTGAACTATGTAGGTCAATTACAGATTTCGACCTCGTTTCGAAGGTTTTTGTGTTTCCCCACCCAAAAATCCCTATTACCCAGACTTTTCCCGTAAGCTTGCCAGAGGAGTGACGTCGTTGATGACGTCATGGTAGACGCCATTTTGTTTTTAGGGGAATTTTATACGCGGCCGCATCGCAATGCAAAATTATCCCATCGCTTTTGTCGACCTAAAACAGGCATACGATACGGTCTGGCTGGACAGATTATTGCTTAAACTTAAAAGACATATACCGTGCCCAAAAATAACAAGAATTCTGAAGAATATGCTGACAAGTCGGTATTTTAAGGTCACCATAGGAAAAAGGACAAGCAAGTCGTTTTCAGTAACAAATGGTCTTCCTCAAGGTTCAGTATTAGCTCCATTGCTTTTCAACTTGGTTAAACTATACCATCCGATACATCGGTATCTGGGGAATATTTAGGGAGATCAGTGACGTCACCGTGATCTCACGGCTGACGTATTGCTATCGGTAACGCTATTGGTTGGCTGACGTATTGCTATCGGTAACGCTATTGGTTGGCTGACGTATTGCTATCGGTAACGCTATTGGTTGTCAGCTGATTACTACGTCAGTTCCGTGGTCAGTTCGTCGCGAGATTTTGCTGGAGTCGGTGCGCCATTTTTGTGTTGACACGCGATCGCGTTTTCTAAGCGTAATATTAAAATAAATATTCCCGTGAATAACCTGTAGAACCAGATTTTGATATTAGCAGTGTCGTGTGCTCGATTGTGTTGACGATTTGTATTAAAATTGTTTAAATCCTGAAGTTGTTGCATTAAACTAAAATCCGTTACTTGTGGTGGAAAATCAGTGCTTCTGCTTGTACATGTGGAATAATACAGCATTTGGAATATATCGGTGAGTTTTTACGTTGTTCATACATATATTTTGGTTGTCGCATTTAATATGAAAGTTGTTTAAACGATAATATTACGTCAGGATCGGTGTTGGGGAATACGCCTGTTAAAATAGTAATGGATTTAGACAAATTGATGTACATGAACACCTGTAAAATAGATATGACAATGTTTTGTATTAGACCTATCGGAATCTTTAATTGAACTATATAGCTCAAATATAGATTTCGATACATAGATAGAAATTGACGGTTTCTGTGTTTGCAGCCATTATTGGAAAACATAAAAATACCAACCTATCGGAGGGGAGGATGGGCGGGGAGGGGGGGGGGGCACAGCCCCCCCAGCAAAAACAACATTATTGCCCACAATGTTTTATGATGGCATTGACCTGTATCGGATTCTTTAATTGAACTATATAGCTCAAATATAGATTTCGATACATAGAAAGAAATTGACGGTTTTTGTGTTTTTCCACTCAAAAAACTCCTCTTACGTGAATTTGCGAATTCTTTTTATGTATCGGAATCTTTAATTGAACTATATAGCTCAAATATAGATTTCGATACATAGAAAGAAATTCCTAAGAAGTATGATAGGTAAGACAAGGAAAGACAGAGTGAGGAATGAAGATGTTAGGAAGGAAGTTGGGATGGGAAAACTAAATGAGAGAATTGAGAAGAATAAACTAAGGTGGTTTGGACATGTAAAGAGGATGGAGGAAAATAGAATACCAAGACAGGTGCTGGAGGCCAAGTGCAAGGGTAAGAGAGCAAGGGGAAGACCTAGAAAAAGGTGGATCGATTCAGTGAAGAACAGCGTGAGAAAAAGGAATCTGGACTGGGACAAGATCGTGGAAGAAGAATTGTGGAAGGAAAGAGGAAAGTGGAGAAGTGCCATAAATACCCCGACCCGGCAGGAGCTGGATAAGGGGAAATGATGATGATGATGAGAAAGAAATTGACGGTTTTTGTGTTTTTCCACCCAGAAAACTCCTCTTACGTGAATTTGCGAATTCTTTTTATGTATCGGAATCTTTAATTGAACTATATAGCTCAAATATAGATTTCGATACATAGACGGTTTTTGTGTTTTTCCACCCAGAAAACTCCTCTTACGTGAATTTGCGAATTCTTTTTATGTATCGGAATCTTTAATTGAACTATATAGCTCAAATATAGATTTCGATACATAGAAAGAAATTGACGGTTTTTGTGTTTTTCCACCCCAAAAACTCCTCTTACGTGAATTTGCGAATTCTTTTTATGTATCGGAATCTTTAATTGAACTATATAGCTCAAATATAGATTTCGATACATAGAAAGAAATTGACGGTTTTTGTGTTTTTCCACCCAGAAAACTCCTCTTACGTGAATTTGCGAATTCTTTTTATGTATCGGAATCTTTAATTGAACTATATAGCTCAAATATAGATTTCGATACATAGAAAGAAATTGACGGTTTTTGTGTTTTTCCACCCAGAAAACTCCTCTTACGTGAATTTGCGAATTCTTTTTATGTATCGGAATCTTTAATTGAACTCTCAAATATAGATTTCGATACATAGAAAGAAATTGACGGTTTTTGTGTTTTTCCACCCAAAAAACTCCTCTTACGCGAATTTGCGAATTCTTTTTATGTATCGGAATCTTTAATTGAACTATATAGCTCAAATATAGATTTTGCTACATAGAAAGAAATTGACGGTTTTTGTGTTTTTCCACCCAAAAAACTCCTCTTACGTGAATTTGCGAATTCTTTTTATGTATCGGAATCTTTAATTGAACTATATAGCTCAAATATAAATTTCGATACATAGAAAGAAATTGACGGTTTTTGTGTTTTTCCACCCAAAAAACTCCTCTTACGTGAATTTGCGAATTCTTTTTATGTATCGGAATCTTTAATTGAACTATATAGCTCAAATATAGATTTCGATACATAGAAAGAAATTGACGGTTTCTGTGTTTTTCCACCCAAAAAACTCCTCTTACGTGAATTTGCGAATTCTTTTTATGTATCGGAATCTTTAATTGAACTATATAGCTCAAATATAGATTTCGATACATAGAAAGAAATTGACGGTTTTTGTGTTTTTCCACCCAAAAAACTCCTCTTACGTGAATTTGCGAATTCTTTTTATGTATCGGAATCTTTAATTGAACTATATAGCTCAAATATAGATTTCGATACATAGAATACGTGAATTTGCGATTTTTTAATGTATCGGAATCTTTAGTTGAACTAGATAGCTCAAATATAGATTTCGATACATAAAAAAATTGACGTTTTTTGATGTTTCCCCACCCAAAAAACCCCTATTACCCAGGCTTTTCCCGTATGCTTGCCGGAGGAGTATTTCGTGACGTCGTTGATGACGTCACGGAAGCCGCCATTTTGTTTTAGGGGAATTTCATACGCGGCCGTATCGCAATGTATAGTAGTCCCTTCAACTTATACACCAGTGACATGCCTGACACAATCATCAAGAAATTCTGCTATGCTGACTACTTAGCTATTGCTGTACAAACATTCACGCATGAGGAAGGAGAAAGCATTCTCTCCAGTGATTCTCCATTATACAAAATGGAGACATAGTCCCAATCCCAATAAGACAGAAGTGTGTGCATTTCATCTGTGCAACCACATTGCACACCAACAGCTGAAAGTGAACTTCTGCCAGCAAAGCGTTAAGCACAATTTCAGCCTTAAGTATCTTGGCATCACCTTGGACCGTTCCTTAACCTTCAAGAAACACTTGGGAAACACAGCTCAAAAACTCAAATCGTGGAACAATATCATGAAGAAATTCGCTGGCACATCATGGGGTGCTGATGCAACTTCACTACGCACGACTGCCCTCTCCATGGTTTATCCTGTAGCAGGGTATTGTGCCCCAGTGTGGCACGGTAGTGCTCATACTAAAAAGATCGATATTTATCTGAATGAAAGTACGAGGATCATAACAGGTACACTGAGATCCACCCTAACTCCCTGGTTACACACTATCAGTAACATATCACCTCCATAACTAAGACGACAGGAAGCAACAGTACGTGAGTGGACAAAGCTACATCAAGAAAATCACCCACAGGATCTCAGAATTCGTGACGTTCTAAACAATCTTCCCTCCACTCGTCTTAGATCAAGGAACCCAATATGGCATAACATACCAGACATTAATTCCACGGAACAATGGCGCCAAAACTGGAAGTCTGCTCCAGTGAAACTTCAAGGTATTCTAGGTCCTACCATAAAACTTCCGGGATTTAACCTGAAGAGAAACCAGTGGGTAAAATCAAATCGCCTAAGAACAGGTCACACCAGATGTAAACCCATGCTACATAGCCTAAATGGAGACATCCTGCCTGTGACTGCGGAGCTCCTCCTCAAGCCATAGAGCATATTGTTCAAGAATGTCCGCCGAGGAAGTATGCTGGATGACCACAAGATGTTATTTCTGCTGCACCTCCCATTCTGGACTTGCTTCATCAACTGAATATCTTGTTATGAATGCAAAGGCATCCAATGTTCTTGTGATCAATATATGCTCTCACTCCCTAACATACTGTAGTTGGTCGAGCATCAATATGCTCTCTGCCTAACATACTGTAGTTGGTTGAGCATCAATATGCTCTCACTTCACATATCACTGCCTAACATACTGTAGTTGGTCGAGCATCAATACGCTCTCACTTCACATATCACTGCCTAACTTACTGTAGTTGGTCGAGCATCAATACTCTCACTTCACATATCACTGCCTAACTTACTGTAGTTGGTCGAGCATCAATATGCTCTCACTTCACGTATCACTGCCTAACATACTGTAGTTGGTCGAGCATCAATATGCTCTCACTTCACTGCCTAAATTACTGTAGTTGGTCGAGCATCAATACACTCTCACTTCACGCACCACTGCCTAACATACTGTAGTTGGTCGAGCATCAATATGCTCTCACTTCACATATCACTGCTTAACATACTGTAGTTGGTCGAGCATCAATATGCTCTCACTTCACATATCACTGCTTAACATACTGTAGTTGGTTGAGCATCAATATGCTCTCACTTCACATATCACTGCCTAACATACTGTAGTTGGTTGAGCATCAATATGCTCTCACTTCACATATCACTGCCTAACATACTGTAGTTGGTCGAGCATCAATATGCTCTCACTTCACATATCACTGCCTAACATACTGTAGTTGGTCGAGCATCAATATGCTCTTACTTCACGTATCACTGCCTAACATACCGGTACTGTAGTTGGTTGAGCATCAATATGCTCTCACTTCACATATCACTGCCTAACATAATGTAGTTGGTCGAGCATCAATACACTCTCACTTCACATATCACTGCCTAACATACTGTAGTTGGTCGAGCATCAATACACTCTCACTTCATGTATCACTGCCTAACATGCTGTAGTTGGTTGAGTATCAGTATGCTCTCACTTCACATATCACTGCCTAACATACTGTAGTTGGTCGAGCATCAATACGCTCTCACTGCCTAAACTACTATAGTCTGGCTGCGTGGCTCAGGGGTAACGTTCTCGCTTGCTGAGCCCAAGGTTGCAGGTTCGAAACCTGGCGCAGTCAGCTGGCATTTGAGGGTGCGCAAATGCGAGGGAGCCGTGTCAGTACATTTACTGGCACGTTAATGATCCCCTTCGGGGCAAAATTCCGGCACCCCGGCCTCTCTAAAAGCCAGGGTAGTTAAAAGGGACGTAAAACCAATAACATTATTTTATTTAAACTACTGCAGTTGTGAGGTGTGCTTTAACCAACTGAAGAGCCCAATAGCACACCGGGGCGAAACACTGTCATCTTGTTGAGTTATGCCGGAACATTTAGCACTATTTGTGTTTAAAAAAATTAAATACTACTGTAGTTGGCGGAGAAAGGATAAATTTGCTCTCAGTCGGTCTACAAATTTATGAGGTCAATTAAATTGAGTGAGGAAGAGTACTTAACTACTCACACCTACTGACCTATGAAAAGGAAGCTTGTAGTTTAACGTGACCGTTAATCTGTAGATTATAAGCCATGGGATCTCCTTTTTATGTGGAATCCGAACCACAGGACATGGCATTTCACTTCGAAAATCTCACATGCATTGACCGGGAATCGAACCCGGATCGCCTTGGTGAGAGGCATACAGCTAGACCGTACTGACCTATGAAAATAATATGGATTAATTATACTCTTATCTTTTAATTGGATTTCGAGAAAAGAATAAAAGTATAGGTTATAATTAATCCATTTTACTTACCCAGGTTAGCAGGCGTGGGTAGGTAAATATTATTCCCCACCCAATTTAAGTTAATTAAGCACACTAATGTGTTGACTGATGAAAAGCATTTCTTTCGAAGGCAACACTGAAAAATAAAGAAAAATTCTGAGAATATTTTTATTACTAACAGTGTGAAATTCAACAAATTGTTCACAAGTTGTATTTATATCGAGGACTCCAAATGATGTTAGTCTATTCCTGCAATGAAATAACGAAAAATAACTGCTCGAAATAACCTAGAAAAAATGAATATGATAGATCATGGGGTAGAGATGTTACCTTACTCGTTGGTCATCATTTATTTATTGCTGATAAGAGCTAAGTTTCATCTTCAACATTTCCCTCCATCCGAACCCGTGAGTCAACAATGAATTGTGATTTTTACTCACAGCTGAGGATAAGTTTGCCGCCGTGCCTGCTCTGGTTAGATCACCCAGGTATCGCTATGACTTCTCTGTCCCTTCAACCCTGACCACCAACGCACCCACTGTGGGTAGCTTCGGACATTTAAGCACCCGAAAGGTTGACAAAGTTAGAGATCGACAATAGAAATAGAATTTTGTGTATGACTGGGCAGACCATTAGAAATTTATATTAATTTGAATGACAGTCGATTTGCAATTGGTGGTAAATGCCATGTTACGAGAGGCCAGCTGCAGGTCTTCGCAGCTGATGCCTGTGAGTAACCGGCAATTCACGAGGATATAAATATTTATATAATACCCATTCTGCGAGTCGGGTGTTACATTGGAGACAACTAGGGCCCGGTTGTTAATGACATGTCATCTTTTTACTGAGCTGTCTAAAACAATGCCTAAGTACATAGAAACTCTGGGCAGGTCACCCTGTCTTCAAATATGTCATTTTTATTTTGCATCTTTTTTTTTCATTTTTTGCTATTTTTCTATTTTAAGAACATATTTTTAAGTTTGGTAGATTTTTTGGGTCATATTTTAGAGAAATCAGCCTTTTAAGGTCTTTTATTTTCTTCAATTTAGTCATGTCACAGCTTTATATGAGGGAGTTACATCTCTCCGAGTTGGCATCAAACGACTTCCCTCACTTCAAGTACGCTCCATTCACATCAGCTGATGTTGAAAGCAGCATTTCGAGATATAAAAACTTGTTGGCTGAAACCGCAGATCATTTACATTTGACAACATCAGAATGACATTCGTAGTGCAGTGCAACTCAGACCAAAGTGAACATAAACCTTTTGTTAAGTGCTTTAAATTTATTTTGATTGACTTTTCAGCTTGAGCTTAAGATGTCATTTTTGAATTATTAGTGAGTTTATTATTATAAGACAATTTTCTCCTTTTTAAAGTGCATTTTTAGAATTTTTGAAATATTAGTGAGTTTATTAATATAAGATCATTTTCTCCATTTTATGGTGCATTTTTATGGTTTAGGTCATTTCTTACAGTCATTTCTGAAAATTTTAAGTGCATTTTTTAAACTTTTTATGGCATCAACATCCGGGCCCTCGAGATAACCAACCTTCGGGTCAAAATGTAACATGCTAAGGACTCCTGGATGCAATTGTTGATCAGAATGCGTAAAACACATATCTGCAAATTTGCTTGCATAACAAAGAATCCTGCCTTGGGAAATTTCAGCACCTTGGTAAGTGTGACATTACAGTATAGCTGTTACCTTAAACCTACAACATCAATTAAAAAAAACATTGCCTGGAGGGAAGCAACAGGCACATTGCAATTCTTCCTGACACATCAACAGGATCTGCACTTGACATAGGAGTGCGATCGTTGTTCATATGATCGATTGCAGAGGCCTACGACTAAGAGGTTAACATAATTTGTTTCCTGTAATAACAAATCCTCAAAAACTGTGTCATTTTTCTTGTGACTGGTGTCTACCTGCAAGAAAGCCTGCCCATTCACATGACAAGCAGAGAGTATAACATGTGTTGGGGGGCACACATAATGATGAGGGTAATTGGTTTTAATCATCATGACAGACCAGTAAACTTGCATTGTCTTCATTGCACAGAAAGTAAAAACCTGCTAAGGGAAGACATAGGTCTATAATAATGTGTAGCCTACTATGTTTTAAACACCCAAAATACGGCCAATATCTTTGAATAATAACACAAACACTGCCTTCTAGAATAGCAGTCTTCTGAAAAATGCCAAAACTTCATAACTTTACTGTCTTTTTCCCTACAAAGTCTAGCAATTTTCATCATTTTTCATTAGATTTGAAAACACTGATCGTAGCTTTACCACTTGCATTACAATAATATGTGATTTTCATACCTTGTTTCATCTTTTGGGTTAATTACCCATTCAAATTACCAACCATGATCACTAGGCCTACTGCACCGATGAACGAGTATCCCAACTGTGCGTGACCAAAAAAAAAAATAGGGGGTCATATATGGCTGATGCAGCCCAAGGGGCCCGCTACCTAATATTTATTGTTCTGGATTAACAAATTTTACTAATACAAAAAATATTAATTACAGCAGGAAAGAAAAATTACTGAGAAGGGAAATATTACACACATGAAGTTCAGTATGTGGTGGACGCTACTCAATAACACAGTAAGTTCCTGTTAGTGTGTGGGAGGATACAGATCTGATATTATTTTAAAGAACTCGTGCACTCTGGTGGTGGGAGGGTAATTACTTTTGAAGAGGTATTCCGCCAAGTAGCCTGTGAAGCAAGCTTTACTTTTTCCGAAGATTGGGATGCTGTATTTGACGTTGCGCCATTCTCTTCGGATATTTTGGGTGTGGACGGACACTTCTGAGATGTTGGCAGCCTGCATGTTTTGAAGATTTTTGTGGAATAATTCACCGCTCTTCTGGGTACACACAAATTCCAATTTGTGGTTTACCCTCAGGTGCACGAAACCCTCATTTTCCAATGCATCATATGCTCCCCAACAGTCGGAAATTATTATGGAACCTGGCAATATCCACTCCCGAATGACTTTGAGGACTGTCTCGGCGTTCCTTTGGGCTACGGGCACGATAAAAAACTTCTTTTTGTTGTCCCGTTCCACGGCACCAAAAACCCACTGTCCATTGATAGGGTGTTTCGTGTTGCGATTTAGTTTTCCCACATTAGACTCGTCAATTTCGACAATTATTCCAGGCCCTCCAATCGGTACCCTGTTTTGAATCAACCAATGCTCGCACACCTCCCGGCAGAAGGAAGACCAGTCGACTACAGTAAGGTTAGTGATTTTTATTTCCCTCATCAGTGCTTTGTGCCGAGGGTTGGGAAGCAGGCACCACATAACAGTAAAGTTCACAATATCTAGTATAGATAAGTTTGATTTAGAAAAGAATGTTCCTTTCAAGGCGGTTCCTTTATAGTTACAACTTCGTTTCGGACGTCCTGGAAGGGTCTTATTGCAGGTCACAACTAACCTACCTGTCGCTGTCGCCCACTTTACTTGTAGTTCGCTATTACATTTTCGGCACGGAAGTGATTTAGCTATTAATTTGTGTTCCTGCAAGAGTTGCAATAACTTGTTACGATCGTCATGGTATTGACGATTGAAACTCGTGATTGTAATTTCACACCTTTCACAGTCCATGGTTATCGTACGAATTGGTACGAATCGTTTCCTACGCTACACACAAGGCCGGGAAATGCAAGCTGTTTTGCGCTAAATAATATCACTATGAAGTTCCGCCAGTGACCGCTAGGATCGCTTAATACCACCCTAGTTCCAGCATTCGCGCCAGTTTAACTCTCAATAGTAACATAGCAAATAGTGTTGTTTACATGAGTATTTTTTAAATGGTTTACTGCTGTGTTCCGTTTTGTACGTCCCAGCAGGGAATGTGCAAATCAGTTTCATTTCACTCGTTTCCTATCAATCAGGAATTAAGAAATAAGTGGATTATAGCTGTTTCTCGACGAGGTGATAAGCCAGGTAGTGTGTGGACTCCTTCTAAAAGGTCGGCAGTTTATAGTAGGCATTTTAGAGAAGACAATTACAGTGTGAGCACAACTAAAAGATATCTTCTGCCTAAATCCGTACCTTCAGTAATTATAGACTTCCCTCAGCACAAACAAGTGACAACTACAGCTAGGAAACCACCAAAACGACGACAGTGTCAAACTGACGACACTCTTTCATCCAAAAGAAAATGTGACTCTCCAGGAACTGTGAGTAATTTTGTCCCTATTTGTGAAGACGAGATAGTTAGTTAGTTAGTTATTGTTGTTTTAAGGGGCGGAACTACGAGGTCATCTGCCCCTGAAGACCAGATAAATTGTAGAAGTATAGGTACACAGTTTTCACCCATTTCAAGGCCGGTTGTTAGGAAGTCTCTTCGAAAGAAACTACGGACTGCTACGAAAAAAAAAACTGCTAAGCGAGACGCTGTAATTCACAAACTACGAAGAAAACTTAATGATTTTCAGGCTGAGTTGAAGAAATATAAAACTAAGAAATATGACATGAACAAGCAGCTGTCTGCGATTCAAAATAAAGCCCAACAAGGAAGCCTCAAGGCCTTTTTTTTTTTTTTTGCTCGAACAGCTGCAAGCATTTGTAAAGAAGAAATATAAGTACTGCGCCCGAATTCTCCAACAGCACCTATATCCGCTGCACTGTAAAGGATTGCAGACACGTAGCTACCCAACTCGCAAACTTACCATTGTCTGCTAAGTAAAATTGGGAATTCTAGGATCATACAGGGTATATTTATAAAAAGAAAAATAGTACTACCAGCCTAGGTACAAATTTCTACTAGCATCTACATTTAAGCAATTCGAGAAACTCCGATCTCGAGGGGTGATTAGGTCTGTCTATAGTGAGCGCCTGTATCCTACCTAGCAGTACTATTTTCGGCGTTGACAAAATGAAAACGATATCAGCTAAGATAAAATTGGCTAACTCGCTAAAAGGCGCCAGCCGTTTATTGTGCTATGGAAATACACACATGTCCCTGATGTATATCGATAATATTAGTGTCTACCTGACACTACAAGAAAAATGAAAATTTAAGATAAACTAAAATCGTGGCATTTATACATAATGTCCTGAAAATAAAGGTTGGAGAATTCGGTACTCCACTGATTCCTTCTTCTCTCATCGAAGAATATAGCATTCCTTTGCTATTACAAAAATTAAACACAAAATTTATTACACACGATAAACTCGAGTGAAGTTCCTCAGAACCTCCACTGAAATATGAAAAATTATGAAACGACGTGATTTCAAACATTATCCTATATTATACATTGCGTTTCATATTTGAACCGTAGTTCCACATCTAAATATGCAAGACCAAAATTTACTCAGTATTAAATATATATTCATATGTACAATGATTTGTGATTCGCACAAATATTAACTTAACTGCGTTGAAATGATTTACTTTCCTTTAATATACATGAGTCTTTACTACTCAAACTTCCTGAACAAACACCGTAACTTTATCGGTTGAAAGTATAAATACTTGTCTAAATCAAGAGAACATAGGTGACAAACGTTTAAGTTCAGCACTGCTCTAACTTTGTTTTCTCCCATTTGATTATTAAATTTCGAAAAATTCCTGAAATTCTTTGCTCGACTTACATTTTCTTTGATAAACGTGAATATTCGAAGTGCATGGCATTTTATCTTCATTCCACACTTCCGTTCCAAAATTATACAACAATCACATTATTTCTTAAACACCCTGTACAGAACTTGCCTCAAATGCAATTAAACGATGTCACATTCGCTGTGATCAAAACTAGGAAACATGACTCCTCAGTCTCCTTTTGTGAAAATACGTAACTCATTTACGTCTACGATTCCTTTCTTGCACAGTATTCCAAATCTAAACCCCTTTCAGTGCATTTTCTCAATCAATGCAAAGAAAATCAGTAACTCTATTAAATATCCACTACCATTGTGAATATTGTTCAAGAAACAAACTTTAACAAACTCCTCTATTCTTACACAAAATTTCCTCGTACCTATAAATTCAAATCTTTAATTACTTTCTGTACAGTTACTTTTATATCACCCTGTTATTTAACTTTCTTAACTCCTTTTCACGTATTTAAATTCAGTTATAACACCAGGCAAATGCTGGAACGGTACCTTATGACAGGCCACGGGCGCTTCCTTCCACATCTTTGCCCAGTTTCATTCACCATCATTCATTTCATCTCTCATTAACTCCTCTCATGAGGTTGACGTCAGGAAGGGCATCCGGCCGTAAAAACCATCGCCACAAAGACTCCCATCGCATCTCATCCCCGACCCCGTTGGAAAACGGGAATAATAAGGTGTAGACATACATACATACATTATTGTAACTTTCAAAGAATTGTCAGCAAGAACTCATATTTAAAAATGATATAAGTGTGTCCTCTCTTCCTGTGAATACAAATTTCTGAATTTAATTCAGTTAAGTCCAGCTGATTTATTTTCAGACAAATGGTAGACTTATCTAAATTGCCCTGTCTCTTCTTGTGAATACAATAAAGTCTTAGCTATCTTCGTGAAATATTTTGTTTAATAAATTGTATCTAAGCTTTTTTAATGCTCTAAATGTTTTACTTGACACATATAAAGGTTCTTGGAACATCTTTGTTACTAGGAAATATGGTTTATTACGTTTACAGCATAGTTCTACATAACTATCTGTTTCATTACAATGAATTTGGTATTTATTGATTTAATTGTCTATATCAATTATTTAGACTATCTTTTTACCAGATTTTGTGTCGTGTAACAATCCATTATTGCACGCAGTTGGTTTATAATAAATTTCTGACATTCGAATCAACATCTTGAGTTGTCAAAATTTATTTGACATTTCGTGACATAGCTTTTTAAATATACGTACTTAAGATGTTCAATATACGTTCCAACGCTGCGCATAAAACAGAATTATTTAATTTAACGCAAGTATCAATAATTCTAAACGACTTTATAATGAACTGATTTAACGTTGACAACAGCAATTCGCTAGTAAAATTTCGTCCAAATGACTGAAATTTTCAATGAAAATGACTCCTAAGAAAATACTGATATACTGGATTAAAATCTACACAATTTTAAATAAAATGACAGAATTATACGGTTGGTCAATTTGGATAAACGCAGAACATGACTACAATTCTACTAAATATATTTCAATCTCTTCACTATCTTGAGCTGGCGACGATCTCTGCTGTAATATGCCTTGTCTGGCAAGACAAATGTGTTTGAGCACAACGCCCACAGCTGCGAGAACGGGTTGTGGCGAGGCCTGCTGGATAACCTCACAGTGGGACAAGGTCGATGACATAACTGGGTTAGCGACCTCTCCGTGTACAGCAAGTCTCTCCCTCACTCCTTCACTCGACTCCCGCATGTCGTTCGGATCTTCTGACGTTACCACTTCACTACGCCGGCATCGCTCCTTAAGGTTGAAATTCGATTGTTCTATAAGTATCTTTGAGAGTATACTGGATGTATATGAACTCGTGTTATGAAGTATATATTTGTTCTGCATTTCTGCGCATCGCGTAGATGTTCGACTTAGCCATCCATGTTGTGGAATTCTGGATTCAACTTTACATTTCTGTAGTCTCTACTTCCCTATAATGTGCATCTTAGCACGAAGTCATAATCAGATTAATGATTAAACCTACATAACTTCCCCGTCGCCAATTTATAAACTGCATTGTGTATAGCTTCCAAGGATGAGCCGAATTGTATGAGTAATATAGCTCTTTTCCTGAAGTGAATTGTTTGCATTTATCTGCGTGAGATGACATAACTGGGTTAGCGACCTCTCCGTGTACAGCAAGTCTCTCCCTCACTCCTTCACTCGACTCCCGCATGTCGTTCGGATCTTCTGACGTTACCACTTCACTACGCCGGCATCGCTCCTTAAGGTTGAAATTCGATTGTTCTATAAGTATCTTTGAGAGTATACTGGATGTATATGAACTCGTGTTATGAAGTATATATTTGTTCTGCATTTCTGCGCATCGCGTAGATGTTCGACTTAGCCATCCATGTTGTGGAATTCTGGATTCAACTTTACATTTCTGTAGTCTCTACTTCCCTATAATGTGCATCTTAGCACGAAGTCATAATCAGATTAATGATTAAACCTACATAACTTCCCCGTCGCCAATTTATAAACTGCATTGTGTATAGCTTCCAAGGATGAGCCGAATTGTATGAGTAATATAGCTCTTTTCCTGAAGTGAATTGTTTGCATTTATCTGCGTGAGATGTGTAGTAGCTTCGTATCGAAATACTGAAGTAACAAGCTGTGTTTCAAATACTCCACAGATTTGCTGTATGAAGCTTCTCCAAATGTGAGTGCAAATGAACTCAGTCTCGTTCCGAAAAGTGTTTTACAAAATCACCGGCCTACATGCTGTGCTGGTCTCAGACAGAATGTCGCTTGCTTCACAAGTCACAGCCTTCTGACTCCGCGCTCCTTTCCTCCACTTTCGTTATGCGTGGCACTGTCCAAGAAACAACTCGTTTCTACACTGGCGGTCTTGTTCAGACCCGATCTGAATTTGGAATGACTGCTCGTTCTTGCTCTCCGTGTACGGCAAGTTTATCGCGTTTCCTCCCCTCTCGTGGTGTGGCGTAGCTCCACAGACTACCCCTCACTCGCTGTGTCATCAACCTTGGTCACTTCTCCTCCTTCATGACGTTACACTCACTTCTCGTGGTGTGACGCATTCTTACAATGTAGGCCTCCCTACATTCAGATAATAAATACACAACCATATTTAAATAGTTCCTTCTTTCCTTCCGGCCTTCCGTAATTGTTTATATTAATAATGATGCATGGTATTACACTCTATTTCAGCTTAGGTTTTCCATATCTCACAAATTTTTAAGGAATAAGAGATTTTAATTCGTTCTTTCATTTTTCCTGCGTCCTATTTCATATCCCGTCTGGATCTTAGTATTGGCCTTAAATAAATTCTGGCGCAGTACCAAGAAACTACAATTAAAATTTGTGTTCTATCTACTACGTCACCGACAGGCTATCGATTGTTACGTGAACTAAGTATCTTGCACCTACCACATCCCAAAACTTTGAAGACATACATGGGTACTTGAAAGGAGAGACTGGCATCACCTCATTGATCAGAGCAAGATTGATGGCAGAGGAAAAGTCACTGGAACACGAGAATGCAAAAGTGGGCTCCCTTATCATTGACGAAATGGCTATAAAGCCTAGGCTTGTGTACGATCGGAATTTAGACATGTTTCTCGGCATGAGTGACGCAGACTTACAAGGGAAGTCTCTGAACCGGGGAATCGCGGATCCTGCTGGAACTTAGCAGATGCGTTGCGTGAGCCCAACTAGGCAGAACCGTGAGGAAAAATCTTTCGGAAATTAACTCCTACCCACCGTAGACGGCAGTAAGAACGACAATTTTGAACTGTGCGCGCTGGTCAAGCGGGAGTGTGCCTCACTTCTGATTGGTGGCTCAAAAGATCACGTTCCAAACGACTGCCCTCCCGTACTCTCGCTCATAAGCTTCGCTGCGGCAAGGGACATTAATGTTGCATCTTTACAAAATATTGCACGTCGTGCTTTATTATTAATCATGCAAGTAAAGTATCACAAGTACATATAATTACAACACAACACAGAGTAAACTGAACCAATGGTCACACGAGTGAGTAAGAGACCAAGCTATTTCACATAGTTCTGACAACAGTGATGTTCGTGATAATAATGTTGGAAACACATACTGCTTTTACACCATCCTCACCGTATAAGACACGGGCGAGTGCAAGTACTACATTGTATTGCACTGGTATCGAAACAATATGGCACAGGGTGCTAAAACCGTTCGGGATTGTCGGACGGATACTGATTTCGGTACCATGCGTATTGTCACATTGAAGTAAAACGAGAGGACGACAATTGGTGGTCAGAGACTGCATTTTCAAGATTGTATTTCTCTGGGCCAAATTGATGCCAAATTCAATTACCGAACGGTGTTCGAAAATCTACGGACAAAGCTTTTCCAGATCCTAAAGCCGTATACATCCAATGGTTGACAATAGGCTGTGGACCCAGGAGGGATGATCATCAGTGGTGTGCGCTCTTCACTTTCTAACGATTATGTCCAGAAAAGGAATCCAGAAGGAGTGCCACATTGCCAGACGGTACATGCTGTTTGAAAACATTATGAAACCAATTCTTCAATTGCGCGGATCCCATTTTGCCAGATTTTGTGGGAACAACGTAAATATTGTCATGTGCAAACATAGTTTCTCTCACCCTTTTACCAAACACACCTTTTGGTACTTTCAAAGTTATGAAGAGAGGTCCAAGCAGCTTGCCCGCTGCTGTTACTGTTGGCATTATTGTATAACTGTGCGTTGTGGCCCGCACTGATTGCACTTTGGAGAAAACCGTTTTGGACCCTTTTATAGCCAGTGTCCTACCCGAACACATCTCCAAATTGAACCCACTTCGATCACTATTACAGGACATACTGGACGTTTCCAGGGCCGAGAGAATCTAGAACCGATGTAACCTCTTCCACGAATATTTCTGCTGCTGTCATAATATCCATTTTTCGATGGACATTCTTTGATATCACCACAGTTGCTATTTTTCGCGAAATGATATTATAGCGATCCTTAAAGTGCTGCACCCAGGAATGGCTGGCTTTAAACCCCGTATATTTTACGTCCTGCGCAGCTAGCATAGCCCATTGCTGAATTGTCACGTCATATATTACGTCATTATTCTGATGGACAATGTCAAATTGGGCTTTTAAGGCACATGTTATTCTCCTCAATATGTCGCGGTGGGTGCCGCCCCTTTTCACTTGCTCTGCCCTTAAATATAAATCTAGCTTACTTCTTAAACGGTAACATGTAAGGAAAGCGGATGCCTCTTACCGCTTTTCCAATACTCAACAACATTTTGTTTGTATTTCATACCTAACACACTTGTTACAAGAGACGAACGCCAGAAAGCCAGATAGGCAAAAAACCATCCAAACTGTCCAACAGGTCCTGTTCTTGAATCCTGAGAAGCCTTTCCATACATTTTCCATATTTTTCCTCCAGACAACAGATAACTTTTCCAACGCATGCAACGCATGGGACACTCTCCGTATACGGAGCGTATGCCGGGTCTGTCGCCTCTCATTCGGTGACTGTACACCGTAGGCCGGGAAGCAACCTCTGACGCAGCCAATGAAGCTCACGCCGCTGGCGCGCCAATTCAAACGTGTAAATCTTAATTTTTCAGCTGGTAGAAGGGGAAGTTAATTTCCGAAAGATTTTTCTTCACGGTTCTGCCTAGTTGGGCTCACGCAACGTATCTGCACAGTTCCAGCAAAATCCGAGATTCCCCGGTTCAGAGACTTCCCTTGTTAGACGCTCTTGGTATTGAAGACAAACTAGCCAACAAGTTCCTTTGCATTCTTTTCAAAGGACTATCTTCTTCTTCTTCTTACAGAATTCCTGTGTAATTTTATTTTACGTGTTCTATTTCTGGAGCGCACCTGGCAAAATTGGTATTGGATGCTATGAAGGTAGTCGAAGAAAGTGGTTTCAGAGTGTTAAGAATTGTAACTGACAACTGTCAAATGAATGTTTCGATGTTTGAAACGCTATTCGGGGGTCGAATAACGCATGTAATTAAACATCCTCTTGATGGAAATCGACCGCTCTTTATAAGGTTTGATCCCAGTCACATTATCAAGAATGTACGATCGCAGTACTTGTCTAGGGAGTTCGTTGTAAATGGCAACAATGTGACAAGTGATCATTTGAAGATCCTTTATAATCTTCAGAAAACTCTGGTGATAAAACCTGTCAGGAAACTCTCCAGGAAGGTGGTTTATCCTAGTAATTTGGAAAAGATGAATGTTTCCAGGGCCAAAGTTGTGTTTTCACCTGAAGTTGTCGCAGGCTTAAGAAGTATGGAAGTCGTAAGCTCTGAGAAAATTAATGACAAAGGCAGTTTACTTGAGACTATTAATTTTATGGAACATTTTCAGAAATGTTTTGACATCCATGATGTCTGTAACACATCCCATGGCACGCACTCCAGAAATGACAATAAGATGATTTTTTGTGAGATGGACGATGAAAGACTGCACTGGTTAACGGACGTATTTCGGTCATACATTGAGGACATTCAGCAACATCCCGAAAAGTTCAGGAAATTTACTAAAGAGACTTACCAAGCTCTGGAGTTGACAACGCTCTCTTCAGTGGCATGCATGCGATATTTAATAAGCATCAATTTCCACTATTTCCTAACGAGGAATTTATCGAGTGACGATGTCGAGCTCTTTTTCAGTCACCTCAGACGAAAGGGGGGGGGGGGATCAATGATATGACGGATGTGAGATCTTATATCCATGCTATTGAATCTACCCTTCACACTGGAATTATCGCAGCTTCGAGCCATGGAAACGTCGAACTAAGGAATGAAGACTTAGTATCCAGCGTAAGGCCCAGGTTCTTTTCTAAGAACCAACTTCAAGAGCCAGGTGAAGAAGGACATGTCACGGATTCTGCCTTCGTACCGGAGCTTCCCGAACACGCCCTTGCTATAGTTGGAAACCTGCCCATTTATTTTCATTGCATTGTGTTTTTATCTAAACACGATTACGGTATTTAACAATTTGGTTTTATTTTTAGGAACTCCAGCTACTGCATTCAACATAGAAGTAGCAATGGTGGCAGGCTACCTAGTGCGCGTAGCAGGAGAAAATACCAGCTGTGAAGGTTGTTTGCAACATATTTCTCTTCCTGCGAGTGAAAGCCCTGTCCTCAGCCTCATACGATTTCAAGATCGTGGAGGACTGAAGTACCCTAAAACATCATTTGTGGTGTTACTAGAGCAAATTATGCAATGCGTATCACGTGCTGTCCAGTATCTGCCACGAAAGAGCTTACTGACAAACTGCACACTTTTATTAAAATACAAGTTCAGTCAAATAATTAAGTGTGACCAATGCAACGATTCTGAACGTCCGATTCTCCTTTTGAAGAAGTTCCTGAAGCCGCTCCTGGACAACCTAGCCTTCAATCGCACGACCAGGAATGAACGATTTTTACAGCTTCACAATAAGCCTTTGAACAGGAAAGTACTGAAGCTCTAAGAAAAGACTGCTTGTTTATGATATTCCGTTGAGTTATAGATATGAATGATAAACCACACTTTTGTAAATGTGCATGAAATAGCCCGGGTATTCTCTCATCTCAATACTAAATCCAGATCGTGCGCTCATATTGAGGGTGTTACATTGCGATCCTAGCGGCAGAATGCTGAACTCATTTGCCCCCCAGTCGCGGTGCGGCATCTCCCGGCCTTGTATTATAACGTAGGCAATGGTACGAATGCATCTTAGCCCTTAAATTCAATAGATGGCTGATGACGTCACGTATTTCTCGTTGGCCGTGGTTGAAACCAACATCTCGATCAGCTGACTGAAGGGAACTGCGGATAGTGATAATAGAATTAAGCCTGGTTCACAATTGGCCCGGGAACGAGAACCAGAACGAGAACGTAAACGAGAACGCGAAGCTTCCCGGGGCCCCGGTTCACAATTAGCCCGGGAACGTGAACTTGTGCATGCGAGCGCAATCAGCTATAGCGTAATAATATTAAAACAATCAGCAAGCGCCCACTAATAAACACCAATTACACAACTGAAATGCTTCAGAGGATTATAATAACTTTATTAAATACACATTGTGCGAAGCAAATTTAGAAAGCCCATTCACAGGATATGTTTACATCGCTGGCTACTCCTTCCGTACTGCGCATGTGCTTGTACAACGTTTCTGATTGGCTCCGGGAAGCTCCGAGAACGTCAAACATGAAACTTGACCATGTTTCCCGTTGGCCTTCCCGGGCTACATTTAGCTTCTCGTTCCCGGAGATTGGTTGTGAACCGACCCATAAGGTAGCGTGCATTTCAACTTCCTTCTCGTTCCCGTTCTCGTTCTGGTTCTCGTTCCCGGGCTATTGTGAACCGGGCTTTATCCAATATGGAGCTCCTTTTGTATTCCTTGACGTTGCTTAGCATTCGCCATTAGCCAATTGTAGTCGGTCTTGAGCCATTACCCTTCAGTCAGCTGATCGAGATGTTGGTTTCACGTCACAGTACAGGCGCAGTGTGGCAATTCGCCCTCTATTGTATTTATGCTCTAAGGAATGCATACTGCGTCAAGCATGGCGTCAAGGATCATATAATATAAGAGAGTCGTCACTTTTGGTTATAGAGATTCAGAGAGAGAGCACCGCCCGAGGCTATGTAATGTCCCTGCAAATCTCTCAACATAAAAAGTAAAAAGCCATAAGAATGTAGCCTATTACTCGTAATTGAACAGTATGATCTGCGATGAGTTACTGATTATTCATGAAAATAACACAAACATAACTGCGCCTTTCGCTAGGTGCAGCAATATACGTCCAGATAGGAAAATAATACGTTTTGATATATATCAATGTTGGCAATAGATTTGTCACGAATACAATACAATAAAAAACTCTTTATTTCCAGAATCTGCATCATACAGAATTGGATACGTCACACAACATTCTCACAGTTAAACTTACATATTTACAACTTTTTTACATAATTAAACAGTTACATGTTTCTTTAAAATTCACTTAAAGAATACAACACTTTCTGGGCTAGGTATATCTTGAGAGACTTTCTGAACCCAGTTCTAGTCAAAGATTTTAAGTGGTTTGGAAGCTTATTGTGGTATATAGCTCCCTTTTTGAAAGGATCCTTTCCTGCATATTGTTTATTTATCCTCTTTAGAAAATAGTCATTCTGCCCTCTGGTTTCATGACTGTGGACATTGTTGATTGTGACAACTTTATGTTGATTTTCCCTTACAAGCAAGATAACTTTGAAAATATACAATGAAATTATTGTTGAAATATTATGCTTCTTAAATGCAACTCTGCATGATTCTCTCGATTTCAACCCAAACAAGTATCGTATCACTCGTTTCTGCAGTTTAAATATTGTCTCCATATTCCTATTTGCTGCCCCACCCCATATCTCAATACCGTATGCCTATATTGAAAAGCTAGAAGCCACAGAGCGGGCGTTTCATACGCCCTTCCCATTGGTCGAAACGTGTGATCGGGCTAGTGCCCCAGAGAGAATCTTGAAGGGCATATCTTTGACATGTGAATATTTGAGAATCATTGGTCTTTGAGACAATAGTTTGAGACTATTGTGATACTTCTTGTGAAAAACTTATAAAAAAAAGAGGTCTACTTGACTAAGTTTGATTTTCAGTGAGCTAACGCTATCTGTTGGGGATTTGAGATGTTTTGGTTCCCGAAAAAGTGACTTCAACGCGTTCTAGCGGTGACTTTCATTCTACTGAGTACTAGCTTTGTCCGCTAGATGGCGACGCAGTTTGATATTTTAAAGAATTGGTTCGAAAAGCATCTCTTGTTGGTTCCCCTTGACAACCCTTATTTACCTTGTAAAAAAAGGGGGGATTATTCTTCGATAACTGACCGAGGAAAGATGTAGGTAACATCTTGGGAAGACATTGAAGCTCTAGGGCTAGCTTTGAGCTAGACCCTAGACTAATTATGTTCCGATTTCAGCTATGGAACAACTAGGAGAACTGTTCCGGTGGATAATTTTTGGATCTTTTAAATTAAAAAAAAAATATACATTTACATGTGACAAACAGTGTCGACCGATTTAAGGGAGCTTTTTTATGTAAGATAAATTGAATTGGTTAAGTCACTGAATAGTAATTTGATGAACGTGGTCGTTTGTGCAATGTGTGTCATGTCGTGAGTATTGCACGGTAAGTGAAATGTGGAAATGAATGGACTGTGTGTTAAAAAGTTTGGTTGGTGTGGCAGTGTTGGACATACTCTCTCAAAATCATTAGCGATTTGTGTTGTTGTATAACAGAGATGTGTTCCTTCATTGCGGTGTGCATTTTGAGGTGATTTGTGATTGTTTGGTATGTTTTCGGCTAGCATGTTATTTCTTCTTAAGTTGGTAGCACTGTTCGTGACTACTCAGGGCTAGCGGCTGAAAAACATATGTTTGGCTTGTCATGGGTGTGTGAATGTTTGTTTTGGTGAATGGTTCGTCATCCTTCTGATTCATGTGAGTAACCAGTTCAATCTGTCATAGTTAGTTTGGCCTATGTTTATTTCTTGTGGGGGTTTGTTTTAGTTTCTTAAGCCAGTCCTGACATTCCTGTCTGTGTTCTTGGCGAACATTTTTTGGTCATTGGCAAGACAGTTTCTAAACCTTTTTTAGTTGCTTAATTTATTTCCTCCTGCTTGTCAAAATAGTATACTCTTTGAGTCTGTTAAAAATACATCTACGAAGATGTATATATATATTTTTTTTGGATATCCTAATGGATTCGTACCTTATTACCAAATGTGGATCAGTTTCCTCGTTCTCTAAAGATGTATGTAATTGTCATTACCTGGTAAGTCTGGCATATTTTAATGTATTTCTATATTTGTTAAATAATAATTGTTACGTACCAAAAGATATCTACATGACTTGTGTCCATCATTTAAAGGGCCTTAGTTTGGATTCTCTATCGCTATGTTTATGGATCTCTGGGTTGATTAGTATGGGTAGCACTATCTTCCACGTTGGTCGGTGTTAATTTTTATTTTGACGTAGTTAATCGCGTCAACTGGTAGCAGAGCGTGGTTCAGTTGACGCGATTAACTACGTCAAAATAAAAATTAACACCGACCAACGTGGAAGATAGTGCTACCCATACTAATCAACCCAGAGATCCATAAACATAGCGATAGAGAATCCGAACTAAGGCCCTTTAAATTATGGACACAAGTCATGTAGATATATTTTGGTACGTAACAATTATTATTTAACAAATATAGAAATACATTAAAATATGCCAGACTTACCAGCTAATGACAAATTACATACATCTTTAGAGAACGAGGAAACTGATCCACATTTGGTAATAAGGTACGAATCCATTAGGATATCCCACATCCTCATCAATTAACTCCCGACAACACGTAGAGGTTAGTATTAATATATGTCTAAGGTCAACCAATGAGCATCATCCTAGACTGACATAAATAATTCCATAAACCACGAAGTAAATCCTTAATTTTCATTACTGAGATCGGAGCTCGATCCGAACGTGACTGTCCCTTTTCATTTTCCAACATGGAGTCAACTTTATCAACTGTTCACACAGCAACTCCATGTCAATAATCGCCACAAAATAATCAATCTATTCCCGTTGTCAACGCAACCAAACCCAAGGGGAGAAAAAAATATATACATCTTCGTAGATTTTTTTTAACAGACTCAAAGAGTATACTATTTTGACAAGCAGGAGGAAATAAATTAAGCAACTAAAAAAAAAGGTTTAGAAACTGTCTTGCCAATGACCAAAAATTGTTCGCCAAGAACACAGACAGGAAAGTCAGGACTGGCTTGAGAAACTAAAACAAACCCTCACAAGAAATAAACATAGGCCAAACTAACTATGACAGATTGAACTGGTTACTCACATGAATCAGAAGGATGACGAACCATTCACCAAAACAAACATTCACACACCCATGACAAGCCAAACATATGTTTTTCAGCCGCTAGCCCTGAGTAGTCACGAACAGTGCTACCAACTTAAGAAGAAATAACATGCTAGCCGAAAACATACCAAACAATCACAAATCACCTCAAAATGCACACCGCAATGAAGGAACACATCTCTGTTATACAACAACACAAATCGCTAATGATTTTGAGAGAGTATGTCCAACACTGCCACACCAACCAAACTTTTTAACACACAGTCCATTCATTTCCACATTTCACTTACCGTGCAATACTCACGACATGACACACACTGCACAAACGACCACGTTCATCAAATTACTATTCAGTGACTTAACCAATTCAATTTATCTTACATAAAAAAATCTCCCTTAAATCGGTCGACACTGTTTGTCACATGTAAATGTATTTTTTTTTTAATTTTAAAAGATCCAAAAATTATCCACCGGAACAGTTCTCCTAGTTGTTCCATAGCTGAAATCGGAACATAATTAGTCTAGGGCCTAGCTCAAAGCTAGCCCTAGAGCTTCAATGTCTTCCCAAGATGTTACCTACATCTTTCCTCGGTCAGTTATCGAAGATTAATCCCCCTTTTTTTTACAAGGTAAATAAGGGTTGTCAAGGGGAACCAACAAGAGATGCTTTTCGAACCAATTCTTTAAAATATCAAACTGCGTCGCCATCTAGCGGACAAAGCTAGTACTCAGTAGAATGAAAGTCACCGCTAGAACGCGTTGAAGTCACTTTTTCGAGAACCAGAACATCTCAAATCCCCAACAGATAGCGTTGGCTCACTGAAAATCAAACTTAGTCAAGTAGACCTCTTTTTTTATAAGTTTTTCACAAGAAGAATCACAATTGTCTCAAACTATTGTCTCAGTCTTGACTGTTTACGATACGATGAAGAAGAAGATGCAGCCATCTTTAAGTTAAGTTTCAATTCTGGAAAAGAAAATACTGCCACAGACATCTTTAAATTGTTATATGGTGCTAGTATGCAGTGCGCAAAATTGACAAGAAGAATGGAGAATGTTAGGTTAAGGTAATTACATCAGTACAGTGGAAATTAAGTTCTCAAACAATTTGGAAAGCTCTTTCCAGAGAGGCATGTTAAAAAATGCGTTAAAGTTTCTGAGATTGGCGATTGGCGATTGCAGTGCATTCGTTTGCATTTTGGAACGTAAGAAGGTTTTAAAAATGCGCGAAAGGTTTTTAGGACAACCATTTCACTCTAACCTTGTATACAATCGTTGATATCATAAGCGGATTGTAATATTTTAAGATTAAGGATGTATGACTTAATTATTTTTTGAGGTTCTTTACGCAAGCTCAAACGTAACGGATATCATGCCAAGATTACACTTTCGTGAATGAAAGTTTATTGCTTATTATTTGTTGGGTGGTGGGTGTGTGTTATTGCGACCTTCAAATTGTTCTGAAGATTTGATGTACTGCGAATGCTCGCGAAGCCCTGATAAATATGTGTAAGGTCCTTATAATAACGTTTTATTGAGCACAAGTTGTGCAAAATTACAAATAACATGCAAGGAAAGATGCACTTCAGCCTATGCAGTGATCTATGATGGGTTTCCCTCTATTCCTACAATGAAGAACGTGATAACGTTCACAGATTCCGTCACACAGCTCACAGACACAGGCCGGGTCCGGATCATGGAATGTCTTTGTCTTGCACATTCTATGGTGGAAACCATGCACAGCCAAAGTGGTCACAAAGTGCCGCAAGTCCTGGTTCGGTTCCATCCATGCTCTGTTGATCATAGCCTCGGTCGAGTAGAACTCTTCCCAGATTTCACTTCTTTTCAACGTTCTTTCTGCTAGAACCCTCTTCCAGCAGGTCGTAGTAGGCAAAGCGAACTTGAATCTGAAATCCTCCATCAAGAAGGGTTCCCGAGTGAGCACATACACTAATCTTGATCGCGTGTATTTGGTTACTCCAAGGACAGCCTTCAAGTATCTAGCCTTTACCTGTTCCAATGTTCGGAGGTCTCCTATGCTTAACTTGTCCCAAATTATCTCTATGCCATACGTGAGGATTGGAACAATTTTTGCATCGAAGAGTGCAATGGCGGATCTCAAGGATAATCTTGTAATGGCTCTGACATCAAATATAGCCTTGGTAGCTGCTGTCGCTCTTTGTTTTACGTGGATTTTGAACGAGTTCATTGTCGTTTGTAACGTTACATCCAGATATTTAAAGCTATTGACAGTCTTCAGTGGTTTACTTTTGAAAAATATTCTCTGTTCTTGGGAAACACGTCCACCCTTCCTGAAAATCATATGCTCGGTCTTCTCTGTATTAACTTGCAATTCATTCTTATCTGCCCATTTCTCCAGAGCATGGGTTGCAATTTGGAGGTCCCTGATGTTTTGCGACCCCAAAACCATGTCGTCGGCGTAAAGGTATATCTTAGTTTCCTTTGAAACTTCTCTGACTGCATGAACAATATCGTGCGTGGCGACATTGAACAACAGGGGACTGAGGGGATCTCCCTGAAGTACGCCGTTCGTTTGTATGATCTGTCTGGAAATGATTACGTTGTCGGAGATTTTTATATTATTGCTCCTTAATATGTTATGAACCAGAATTGTGAGTGCTTTATTTTCTGTCGCTATCGAATTTAGTTTCGTGGAGATGATGGTCCTGCTTAGATTGTCGAAGGCTTTCGAGAAATCAATAAATACTGCATGGAATTTTCCTTGAGGTGTTCTAAGGGTATTCTCTATGTCTGTCATCTTTGAGATTTCTAATTGCCTGAAGCGTGTTTCTCCCTCGTCTAAAACCAAATTGCTCTTCTGGTATTTTAACGTCGATTTCTTCAGTGAGTCTGTTCGTCATGATCTTTGTAAGTATCTTTAATAAATTGCTTTCTAGGGCAATCCCTCTGTAGGAGTTGGGGTCACACACATCTCCTTTTCCTTTGTGTAGCACCTTTATTGTAGAAGTTTTCCATGACAATGGGATGTCTCCTGATTGTAAGCATAGGTTCATTAGGTCTGTAATAGCTGGGAGTAATACCGTAACTGCTGTCTTAATATGCTCATTAAAGATACCGTCCGGTCCGGGTGCTTTTCCGTTTTTCAAAACAGACACAGCATTTCGAACCTCCTCTGTCGTGAACGAGCAGATATTGGAGCCGTCAGGGTCGATTTCTTTCTTATGATAAGCTCTTGTGGATCCATTCTTGTTCAGAATAAGTGTAAAATGTTCCTCCCAGGCTGACATATAGATTTTTCCTGCAGCTTGTGTTTTCCGGGGTCTGAGAGCTAAGTAAGGGGTTTTCCTTGCTTCCTCCACCATCCTGTATGTTTTGAGTTCGATGAAGTCATTCCGAATTTTCTTGAGTAAATTCTTATATTCCTTTCTCAGGTGACTATACGTTGTTAGGTCTTCTTGCTTATTGCTAACCTTTGCTTTGTGGAGGGCATGCAATACTCTTTTCCTTTTTAAGTAGCAGGTTTTATTAAACCATTTTTGTGATTTTCGTTCTGTTTTTGTGGCGGTTGAGGAATGAATTATATTCTCTAGCACAATAGCAGCAGAATCGAGATCGTTCGCTTTTATTCTATCATTAAAGTGGGTGAGTTTGTCTGTACATTGCAGGAGCACATTTTCATTCAACTTTCTGGAGATATTCTTTGTGATACATTTCTCATTCTCCTTATTATGTATTGTAGCCAAAAGTCCGTAAGGGTAGACTACTAATGATAATACTTAATGCCAGGAAGTTCATGCACTAATAAATGATTAAATATGCACTAATTATTGGTCAAATATGCATCACGTATCAAAAAATATGCACTATGAAATAACTACGGCAATTATGAGCACTCCGTATTCTTTAGTGTTTCTATTTTGAATATAAAGAAAATATAAACAGACGGACATATAGGCTAACTACCAGTTTCCACTATGATTGTTTGCTGCAATTAAGGCTTCAAACAGGTCTTGAGAAAATTCGCTAAGTTTGTTGCAGGGTAACTAATAGCATTCGTTAACAAGGACTGGATTGAAGCGTTTTTGGTAACAGTGCAGGATACATGAACCCAGGGGGGAAAATAACAACTTCTGAAATTTGCATTAAATACTTTTTCTAAGGATTCAAAATTGATGTAGTTCACTCCTCGGCTGTCTATAACCCGCCCACCTTCCCAAATTATAACACGACTTATATAGTAAATATTCCAGCTGTGTCGGCCATTTTCGGCGTTAAAACAGTATTGCCAACCCCATGCATACGGCACTGATATAGGCGGTTTTGTAAAACAAAAGAACACCAATCTCAACCCGTTCAATCCAATGGTTTTTGGGTCAACAGTGAACCGCTAGCACTACACCGGACCTTTCTAACTTTCGTTTCGCCCAATCCAATTGTTGGTGTTTTTTTTTTTTTTTTATGATTACAGTCTAACTCGTCCAGATCAATGGTTACAACCTAATGCGTCCGGATCAATGGTTACAGCCTAACGCGTCCAGATGAATAGTTTTTTTTTTGTCAGCCATGCCCTGCTAGCTTCCCGACACCCGACCATTCCTACCTTCGTTTTGTCCAATCAAATGGTTACAGCCTAACGAGCCCAGATCAATGGTTGCGGCCTAACGAGTCCAGATCAATGGTTTTTTGTCAACCGTGCCCCGCTAGCTTCCCGAGGCCAAAGGTCTCGCCTAACCCGACCATTCTAACCTTCGTTTTGTCCAATCCAATAGTTTTTGACAATGGTTGCAGCCTAACGCGTCCAGATCAATAGTTCTCGTCAATGGTTATAGCCTAACGCGTCCATATCAATAGTTTTGACAATGGTTACAGCCTAACTCCTCCAGATTCTCCTAGTGGCGGTGTATTTTATATCTTAATGTTGGACACACTGCCGTGACATCAATTTCTCATCACGTCTCGCCCAGCCATAGTTCAAATTCAACAAGAAAGAAACGCACATAATTATGTAATTTAGCACATATTTCCAGTATATTAGAGCTCGCGTCAGCCCGGAAGGCGGCCGGCTCTCTGGGATTTGCGCAGAGAGAGAAAGAGATACATGTCCACTGTTGCAACAGGTCCACCATGTCCGAGTCCCACACCGCAGGCTGCTGCTATGAGTTCCTGCAGTATAGCAACACCGTCGCTTAGCTCATCGAGCCTGTTTCTTTCACGGTGATTTACACTTGGCTTTCCTGATAACACACTAGCTCAGATTCTCAAGACAGACTGACTGTGATTGGTGGGATGGAAGTGAGGTATGACGTAATGGTAGCGTTGTGTTCTGCGCACCACCTTCCCGGCTGGCTCGAGCTCGAGTCATAATGAACGGGAATTTCATCTGGTATTGTCCCCTGGAACCCCTGAAAAGGTATGGAAATCATATATTATCATTTACCATCTAAGTGAAACTGTAAAAGTAAGGTTCCTGTTTCATGCCCTTGGTAATCAGTTTCCACTATGGAATGTTTGCTGCAATTAAGGTTTCAAACAGGTCTTGAGAAAATTCACTAAGTTTGGTTGCAGGGCAACTAATAGCATTTGTTAACAAGGACTGAATTGATATGTGTTTTTTTTTTACTACATTTCGCTTATGTTTGGCGGTTTCCAAATGTTGAGTCACTGAAAATTTGTTAATTGTTGAGAGCAGTACTCCTCCCTTTTCATAACTTTCACAAGGCAGATTATTGAAAATATATTATTTATGATTCACATACCTTTCTGTGAGTCGAAGTTGATTTTGTATTCGAATTGTCACTGTCACGTAAATCAAGCATTTCAACTAGTGATGAGAAATCTAGGAAAGAAAACTGGAGGAAAATGGATCCAAGAAATCCAAGAAGATCTTAAAGCAGTTGGACTCAAGATAACAGATGCCGAGGAGAAAAATAAAATTAACACCATTCTTAAAACTCACAAATTTTCTGGAGAAATGACACATAGAAAGCCTATGGAGATTTCAGATGAGTTGAGGAAATCCCGATCTGATAGAATGAAAAAGTACACGAAAGAACGCAAGAACCAAGCAGTACCACCTTCAAAGAAGAAGTGATTGTGGAACGACTCAAGTGGTCCAATGTGACCAATCAAGATTATTAATAATAGTAATAATAATAATAATAATAATAATAATAAATAAAGCATTTTTGTTCGTGTTAATTTTACGATCTCAGCGCCATGTTACATTGACGTCAGACACTACGGGACACGTGAATAATGAAATAAAAGGCAAAACCGTTGGCCTGGATAAAGATTATTGATGCGTGACTACCCCCACTGTGTGTGACAAAAATCAGGGGTGTTTCGGGCCGCACTACCTAACCATTATTGGTCTAGGTGAAAACTATTGGTCTGCCGGATGCGTGGGGTTGGCAATAAGGTCCATGATGTTAAAATGGCTGAAATATATAAAGCTATATAACAGGCTATATAAGTCGTGTTCATATTTGGGACGGCTGTGCGGGTCTCAGACAGCGGAGGAGTAAACATCTATTGACTACATCATCTGTAGCCTCCGTGTCTTAGGCGGCAGCAGGCCGGCCTCTCACCGCTGGGGTCCTTGGTTCAAATCCGTAACTCCATGTGAGATTTGTGCTGGACAAAGCGGAGGCAGACGGTTTTTTTCTCTGGGTACTCCGGTTTTCCCTGTCAATATTCCAGCAACACTCTCCAATTTCATTTCATTTGTCATTCATTTAATCATTGCCCCAGAGGAGTGCGACAGGCTTTGGCAGCCGGCACAGTTCATATCCTCGCCGCTAGATGGGGGCTTCATTCATTCCATCCCTGACCCGGTCGGTCGACTGGAAGCAGGCTGTGGATTTTTAATTACGTCATCTCCAGATATTTTCCCGACTATTAATTCTAATTTCAGTAGTTTAAGAATTTTATAGAAACGAGGTAGGCCTACCTTCTGTAAATTCTTACCGTTGGAGAATTCTGTTCTTCCTCACAGACAGTGCAAACTACTAATCAGCAGATAATACAAATACGAGACTCAGAGAGTCCGAATCGAAATATACGACTTTAGGAACATGATGTTACAAAAACGTGCTTCAAAACCATAGGACATTACGATATACGCCCTTCTCAAGCAGAGATATGCACTTAATCAGGCAAAGGAGAAAAATATGATGCATTGTGCCAATATAACCAAAATAAGCATAAATATGCAAAAATATGAATTTGTATGAACTTCCGGGCCTTAATAATAATTAATACACTTATTGCAGCCGATGGCCTTATTTGATATTCTGGGAGTCGTTACCAATTGAAATTACTGTCCAGTATCACTGCAGCACAGAAAATATGTGCTAAATTATGTAAATATAATAAGAATAATAAAAAGGAACCCGGTTAGTCTCATATAGAGGTTACATGACCACTCTGTCGCAAAGCCCTGAAACTGAAGTCTTCTATAGCTATATATACAGTAGGTATCTTTTGAGTATTACTACAATGAAGTGATAATCTGTCGCACTGACTGCCTCATAGCACACACGTAATCCAAGGAAGGTTCTAATATAGAGTTGAACTTGGCTAATTCACGATTTTTAATTAAGTGTAGAATGTTCTACTCATGCACACACTGTGATAGGAAACCATCTTAAGTTGTTTTTACCTGTAATTACCAAGTGATATGGCCGAGTGCATGTCTTGACTGATACTAAATAATTAAATTGCAGATGTACTGACAAGTAATGTGTTCCACGCGCATGTAATTCACTAATGGTCCGTCATTTCTTTTTGGCAATTGTTAGGGAGTGATGAAGCTGGATCCTACACATGCACTTAGGTAATGTACCGGTACGTCATTTTCATGATTTTCATACCATATTTTATATTCTAGGATTACAATTACAATCCTTTATCACTACTGTAATGAAAATATGTGCTAAATTACGTCAACATGTGACTTAAGTCGTTATTTCTTGTTCATTCATTGACGGCAATTGTCATAGCTTGTCGTTGCTCAACTGCTTCTGAAAGAGGCACATTAGGTGTCTTCAAGTGACTCACACAGGTGTATACATTGACGTCATGTCACCTTTTCCAATGTATGTTACACAAAATACACGACACAGGTCATGTGTAGTGAGCGAGAATCTATTGGCTTCTGTCTGACCGAAAATTACTGATTATACCACAAGCAAGGGGGTCTGGGGTGAAATTAGCTACAGGTTAGGTTTGTTTTTGTATGTAAAGCCTCAACGAAGCGAGCGCAGCATAAAGCAAACGGGGCGAGGTCAGAAAGACACACAGTAGTGCAAATGTTGATCACCTCCGCACTGACTACACCGGATATATGTGCTAAATCACATAAATGTGTGGTTTTTAATTTATTGTTTATTGCTGTGTTCGTCAGCGTATTTAGTATGTGAAACAACCGTAGCGAGTGTTCACACATTGACGTTAGTAGTTGCCAACATGTCCGATACAAAATACACCAGACGACACACGTAACGTAATATAATAAGAATTATAAAGGAGGGGAAGACTCATTAATTGTTGAGAGCAGTACTCCTCCCTTTCCATAACTTTCACAAGGCAGATTGTTGAAAACATATTATTTATGATTCACAATCCTTTCTGGGAGTCATTAGAAGTTGATTTTAATTTGAATTGTCACTGCTACACCGGAAATATTTATTACAATATATCATTTTCATATTTATTTTTTCTATTGGGGAAGCCTCCGTGGTTTAGGCGGCAGCACGCCGCTCTCTCATCGCTGGGTCCGTGGTTCAAATCCCGATGAGATTTGTGGCATTAATATGTTGCAATGTCGAGAGTGCAATCATTTGACGGCCTTAAAGTTGCAATAGTGCCAAAAAGTAATCGCAGAAAGAATGTAACTTATATAGGAAACTTCTATGTTGTTCATTGTCCGTCATGTTTTGACGGGTTTCAACTAGTTTTTCATTATTTTCATACTTCCAATTAGCAATTTTATTTATAAGAGGTAATAGAAGGAAACCAACTGTAATTTTATACTGACAGTGTACATTCTTAATTGAGATCAAAAATTTTCCCATTTTTGTTCGAATTCGTGCATTTTGTAATTTTTGTTGTGCTAATGCAACATTTGTGTGACTAGGTACTCACTAATTTCTCGATTAATAGGCTGCATTAGTAAGAGGTTAAAACATGGAAAATGTTCCTTCAGTGAACAATACTTTTACCCAACCCATAAGTGCCTACTGTCGACATATGTCGTTGTGGAGAATCTAAGGTAAACTGTGTCGGGAAAACCTAAAATTATCATAACTAGTTTGTTTAGGTTCCAACTAACTGGTCTAACAAAATAGGCTATATTGCATTTTACAAAAAAAGAAAATAGTCTAATAATAATAATTTGGGCAGATATGGATTTAAGTCCCCCACCTCAAATCTAGACCCTCTAAAAATATGTTACACTACTTCAGTCACCATGACGACTTGGGTGGCGCAGTCGGTAGCATGTTGAACTGCTATGCCCAAGATCGCAGGTTCAAACCTGGCCGAAGTCATCGGATTTTTATGAGTATTAAAATCCTTCAGTATGCCTTCCATCGGAGGGGAAGTAAAGCTGGCGGGTGCATATCAAAGTCTTATGGCATGTAAAAGAACTTATCACGACAATTGGTAGTGTGTAGCCAAATTTTTAGGTTATATTTGATTAGAAACGCTCTAAGAAGTTCCAACGTTCGCCGCTAGGTGTCTTGACATCTGGTAGCCAAAGTTGGAAATGCTTGAAATTGAACTTGTTGGGAGCCTACGGGCAATAAAAATACCTTGCTATGGCCATTAGCTGCAATTCAAATATAAATAAACTAGTCACCATGGAGTCTGATTATCAAATTCAACGCACCCAACTACTTTTTGGACTGTTCCAAGTCCTGTAACTTATTTGTTCATTTTCGGCAATCTATATCAGTTGCCATTTAGGTCAACTCCATTTTCAATTTAATTTTGCTGTTTCTGAGAGACTAATGTTGTACTATCTCCTTTACAGGTGACCCAATGTAGCAGTCATCAGTGTGCTGAACAACTCAATCCGGCAAAATCAGCATCTGAACCATATATAAGTTCTCAGTTAATAAATATGTTTTGTTTCCTGAGGGATCTAGCTAGCCTTGCGTGTTAGGGAGATACTGATTTACTAAATTTCAAATATATCTGATGGCACAATGAAATGGGAAGGTGTTTTGCTATAATAAAAGGAAAGAATTAAAGAATTATTTCCACCCCTGTGTTATTTTTCCCAGTAATAAGTAACCTTCCTTTCATGAATTAAATGATGAACTAGTGCCTCAGCATGAAAGAAGTGTTATGGTTCAAGTAGAATTACCAACCAAGTCAGCTTTTATATGTTTAAACACCGGTGAGAAAACAATCTAGCGAGTTGCGTGTCAACTGAATCTGACTATCGTGGCAATAGTGTGTCCAAGTTTCACAGCCATGATGTGCCCAACTCTAGGAATGGGTATTCCAAGATTCAGACACCTAGATATAAAGGGAAAGGCTGTAGCCGCTTTTGAAAGTTGAGATATTTGAATATCGCGCTACATTGCTTCGAGAAGCATTTGGAAGGAATTTACCGATAGTTGGATGTCAAGTGACGTAGCGAGTAATAGCAGAGGTTGAGGCTATTTTTTGATTAAATAGTTAACTATGGAGTAGAGACTTGAGACTGGGATCAGATTACTGGCACGGCCAAATGAAAGAGAATGCAATTAGTATCAAGTAAATCGGACTAGGGATTCAAGAGATATGAGGATTTCCAGATATCAGGTGATGACGCGTGACCCTGACAGTTTTGAATAAAAGCCAGCTGGCCGAAGCAACTTCAGCTCATTCTAACACAAGCACTTGCAGAGCAAGTTGCGTCTACGCTGAGCCAAGGCACATGGTTGCCGGATCTACGCAGAAGTTCTTTTGAAAGTCGTGATAGTCACGAAAAGTGCTGCGCTACGAGTTGGAACTTAGTAAGTTTCTGGTGAGGAGAATCACTGGGGTGATTGATTTTATACAGACATTGGTGGAAATATTTATATTTCTACAAGGACATATGCTAGACTTTGTCTAGAAATTTAGTATTTTGTCACAGTCCAGTAATAACTTAATACTTGGAGGTTTAAATCCATTTCAGTCAGTTTTAATTATTTGTAACTAGTTAACCACTTCGATCTGTCAGTACACTGAAGACTAGTCTATAACGGTGGCGTTCATTAGTCTACGCAAGGGAAACTACAAGTTGCCTAGCGCATGGTAGATGGTGATATAACAAACCATGCCCAGGGAACGATCTTCAGAACAGCCGTTAATTGCTTAGACTGTCAGTGTGTTTCTTGTACTGATAAGATTACCGTGAGTTATGTTACAACTGACATATTTAAGAAGAGATCACTTAGATCTGACCCTATTTAAACAAACTGTTATGGCTTTGATAGAAGCCCATATTAAAATGGAACAACAGTTTATTCAAACGTCAAAAGATACTACCACTATGTCTGACTAGACGAATTGTGGGTATATGATGGCGGCTGATACAAGGATTATACGTGCTTGTCCGATAGGGCATGTCTATGGATAAATCTGGTACAGACCAGGTTTACTACGCTTCAAGACCATCAAGAAATGTAAGCCACATTTGAATTATGTTATGCCTAGCTAATTGGAACAAACTATTTTTCTGCAGATGACCAACACATTTTATTTTTTCGTCGTATTTAAAGCTTGCAATGATTTACGCAAGACTTATTAGAGTTATTCTGAGCATTTTCAGCACTCAGAACAGTTTAGGATCGATGACCGAGCATTTCGAGCATTTATTTGAATATTTCATATTTTTGGGAAACCACGGAAAACAACCGATGTAACTGTAAAAGTTAAATTTATTTTTGTTGAGGAATGGATATTTTTTCCATATTCGAAGGTTCGAACATGTGGATTCTCACATAATGAGATGATAATTAAACATATTTAAAATAATAACAAATTATAATAATAATAAAAATCCACTAATAATAATAATAATAATAATAATAATAATAATAATTTTCATAATTTTTCTAAATAATTCTTGGATATTATATTTTATAATAATCATATGTATTGAGAAAGAGCCTATGAAGTAGTTTAATCATTTCTAGTTTGGAACAGGAGATTTTCCGAAGGAGAGTGGTTAGCGCAAGCCCGCATTCAACCAACATGTCAGTTCTGGTTGAACAGTTGATATTTGCATTGAGCAAAGTATATTTTTCAGATAACACGGAGAGGCATGAAACGGGAAGCAAATGATATTTGTATCAAATAGGATATTTTTGTATTTATATAAAATCATGACGTAAATACACTCGAAAGTGAAATAAAGATTTTCATAAGTATGGTAAATTCACGGGTTGAACTGAATGGTAAAATAAAATAAACTTGTAAGTTTATTAATCTTCCAGTGTTGATAACAAGCAGAGGCTTGATTTATTGTATACATTTTGGGAAGAAAATTTATATGTGTGGAGTATTTGAAATGCCATTCCCAGGTGCGCATGTTAAAGTCGCAGGAATGAAGAGGTTTTTTCGAGCATCAATCAAATAGCAGGTTCGATGGCTCAGGTTTATAGTAGGAGTATTGGAACTACACATTTCGTCGGATGAATGACCCGAACGTTATTTCTTGAAACCATCAGTTCTTATTTCAACCTTGTTTACGAATTCCATTTAGACTTTGATTTTGCTAGAACCCGGATTTGTCATGATAGTAGTTTATTCTTCTTCAGAGGAAGACCTTTGCCGTTGTTGTTGTAATATTGTGTTCTTACACAAATAATAGAATGGGCCACAGCCAATTAAAAATAATTATTTAACCACGAATAATTTGAAGGATATTTTCAATCCTAGTGCCATGAACTAAATGAATTCATTATAAAACTACAATTCTTATTTCCGCATTCTGTCGAAGAATTGCAAGTTGTGAAAGTTGCTAAAAATGGCCATAAATATAAATATTTTTTTCATAATGATTCCAAGTGGAAAATCTAATAGTTGAATGGTTCAACCATTTATTGATCAAGTTGATGATTCAGAAATCATGTATTTTGTTAGGAACTTGAAGTTCATAATCGAGTCACTTCTCGAATGTTTAATGTCAGAAGAACAATTAATTGTTGTTGTGCTTCGCACAGTTCTTCGATGCTATGCTCGAGGTCAAATACTTTTCAGATGTTATTAATATATGTAAATAATTTGTGTGGCTTCTATGATAATATTTTCGACGATATATTTTTGAAACTGGAAAAACAAATGAAAGTTTAAAAATTCTATAAACATTTATTCTACGAGTGTTAACATCATGTAAATATTCAAACAGTGATCTACGATATTTCCAGTATAGACAATTAACTTTGAACTGGAATTAAGTATTAATAATTTTGGAACACAGTCTACAGGACTATTAATCGGACTTGTGTTTCCAAAAAGATTGTCAAATGTGTTTGGAAAATTTCTGTATATTGTGTGTAAATAAGTGTGTGGATCGCCACACGTGGATGATGCTGCTTTGAGCATCTTTGCAGTCAGATTTTAACTTCAAAATAAACTGAGATAATTTTACCAGATGTGTCATACCCAATTAAATCTCCTTCTATCCTTATTGTTGCATTGAGCCAAAAATCAGTAAAGCATTTTTTTTCATTTGATGTCGTTTTTGCGATTTGCTTTAACCCATCTGGCGCCCCGGGATATTTTGATTCTCGTGCTGACTGATTATTGGTAAAATGCATATGTGGTCGTGCGGACTCCGGTCTAAACGGGCACATAAAATAAGATAGAGAGAGAAATGGCTTCGAACGTGGGGCCCGATTTAGACATGGTCAATCGCATGCCGATTTGAAATTGTGATAATTTTTATAGAAATATTTTGGGAGTTGAGAGTTGTCTGGTTTGGATGAATAAATTAGTAGGAAACCCAATTAGTGGGGAAAATTAAAAATTTAACTTGGTTAATAATTAGAATGGGTTTGATTATTTTTGATAATGGCTTAACCATTAGGGCGTCAAGTAAATTCAGTAGTAAACGTTCGATGACTGGACATACACATTATTAGAATCCAGGTGGAGGATATTTGAGAACTTGCATATTTTTCTTGTGATATTGTGGTAAATGTAATTCGTAAAAGTAGAGAATTTTGTTTTTCCATCACGTCGATATTAGGACAAATCTCATTTTATTAGAGTGTTCCAATTAGCTATTCATATTTCTTGTTCTAGTTATAAGCTTGTGTTTGCCACTGTTGTATACCCCTAAGTTTTGAATAATAATTGAAAATTATGGAAGAAATGATGAGGATGATGAGGAGTTTGGAGGAGAGTTCAAAAGAGGCTGGACTGCGTGTAGCAGCCATTATGAAAGAAAATACTGAGGCTTTGGAAAGGAAACTTAAAGAAAATTCTGATAAACTTAAAGAAAGTTTAAACGATAAACTTAAAGAAAATTCTGATTCTTTAGAAAATAAACTTAAAGAAAATTTGAATGATAAACTTAAAGAAAATTCTGATTCTTTAGAAAATAAATTTAAAGAAAATTCTGATTCTTTAGAAAATAAACTTAAAGAAAATTCTGATTCTTTAGAAAATAAACTTAGAGAAAGTTCTGATTCTTTAAAAGGTAACTTGAAAGAAAATTTAAACAGTAAATTTAATTCAATGGAAAGTAAATTTAAAGAGAATTCTGAAATTTTGAAAATGTCACTTGAGAGTAAAATGAATAAATTATGCGAAAAAACACATGAGCTCGAAACTTCATTAGCTACTAACGCAAGTTTAATGGACGAAAAATTTCGCGATGCCGATCTTCGATCCCAAAGCTTAGCTGATAGGATAGAACATGGTCTTAGGAAAGTTGGTGAAGACATGGTCAACCTGGAAGTCAGAGTGAAGAAGGAGAGTAACGAGATGGGAATTCTAGTTGTTCAACGTTTAACGGAACAATTCAAGGAACTTGTAATGGGAGAAATAAGAGAAGGTGAGATTAATGAGTTGCAAACTGAAATTAAAACCACAGTTGTCAATGAAATTAAAGACACGCTCAAGCAGGAGAATCAAGAGGGAATCAAGGAGATTAGGGAATCTTTGTCATCCCATATTGAAGTAATTGCCAAAGATATCCAAGCAACTCAGAAGAACATATCAGATATGACAGGGTCATTGAAAAGTCATGAGGCTGTTATGAACCAGATATCCATTGATGTTAAGGACAATTGTAAAGAAACTGAAGCAATTAAGAAAATGGCAGAAGAAAACCAGAAGGAACTTGAGGCTATGAAAACTTAAATCAAGGATGAGAAACAGTCTGATCATCTGTTGAAAATGCCAAATGTAAGGGGAAAGGAACAGATACAGATAAATCTAGGAACAGCTAGAGAAACGGATAGTCAAAGACAGGATGAGGTCAGGACAGTATTTCAATCCAACCCCATAACTGTATTTAAGAATGTAGAAGATAAGCCTTCTAAATTTTCAGGGCGAGATTCTGTGACACCCGTGGAATTTTTGAGAAAAGCTGGTGATTACCTGAAAGATTCTAAGATCCCTAAAGAAAGACAGATCCGAGTGATAGGGAAGTTTTTGGAAGGTCCTGCACTTCTTTGGTTTAGAGCATTTAGATCCACTCTAACCACTTTTGAGGAGTTTTCTCGTGGGCTATTGAAAAAGTTTTGGTCCCCGGAAACCCAACAGCAAGTCAGAGCAGAGTTATATTCGAAGAGATTCTCGACGTCACAACCTACTCGATACTCTACGTACTTTTCTGGACAGCTGTCTAAACTTCAACATTTAGATCCGCCGATGCCAGATAACGAGTTGATTACTGCATTGATACGTCAGTTTCCAGCAGACGTCCAGAGGACTTTGATCGCTGCTGATATCTATAATATGGAACAATTTGATGAAGTATTACAGAAGCTGGATCATACAAACGCTCAATTCTTCCATCAGAAGGGAGTAAAGAATAACAACGCTGTGTACGCTGTTATGGCTGATAGTTATTCTCAGACACCTCGAGAGATTCGAGAGGAGCGAGAAGAGAAAACGCCGAGGGAAGATTCCAATAAGAGAGGATGGAACCAGTACAGTAACAGATACAGTTACAAGCCATATGCGAGACCGGATGGTGGTAATCGATACAATATTCGATGGAGAAGACCACGAGATACTCAAGGAAGGTACCAGGAAAGAAGATATTATGGTAGAAACAACTACAATAACAGAGGGAATGTGGATACTCGTCAGTCCAATGAAGAGTTCAACAAGGAGACGAGGAAAAATTTGGAAGCAAGACACCAAGATAACTTGCAATTTTTGGAGCAGAGGCCCAATGATCCAGGTCCATCGGGAACACAACAATCCCGGGGGAATGGAAATTTAAAAAAAAACAACTTCGAATTCACAGTAGAAGATAGAATTTTGAACACTTTCACTTCCAGAATTATTAAATGGCAAGCAGAGGATGATGACTTGATTCAACAGAATGACGAACGAAAAGAAATGGGTACCAGAATTAGAATGCCAATCATATCATGCGAAGTATTCGGTATGCCTGTCGATACTTTGATCGATACTGGGGCTATGCTTTGTCTGGTGAGTGAGAAGCTTTATATTCTGTGGAAGCTCAAAGAGAATTTAGAGGAGATTCCAGTATCAGGAATTAAGATCCAAGGAATAATACCCAATAAAATATCTCTGTGTAAAACACAATTATACTTATGTATTACGATTGGAGGACATGATTTCCGACATGTGTTTATTGTAATGAAGGACATGGCTTTTGACATGATATTGGGAGCAGATTTCATTCAGAAATATCAAGCGGTGATAGACATGAAGACAGAAACGATCAGATTCAAGAATACCGAAGAGATTAACTTCGAGGGAAAAGAAGAGGAAGACATCGAGGGAGATGCTCAATGGTCTCTGATTTTTCATGAAGCTGAAGGAAGAGAGGTCTACACTGAGAAGGAGTCCCCAGAGCTAGGGAAAATTTTGGAAGAGTATCACGATATTTTTGATATTAAACCTGGTGAAATTAAAGATTTTGAATATCATATTCGTGTAAATGATGATGCACCTTTTCATGCTAAATTGTATCCAGTAGCAGAAAAGCATCGAGAAAGAGTAAAAGTGCTTATCAAGGAGATGGAAAGCAACAATGTGATTGAAAAGTACACTACATCTTATGTCAATCCATTAGCAGTAGTATCTAAGCAAGATGGAAGTCTGAGACTATGTTTAGACGCGCGAAATTTGAATTCAAGATTACTGCCAGAGTATGACAGACCACCAATCATTAGGGAACAGTTAAGGAAATTCCAAGGCAAGGTCTGGTTCTCTAATAATGATCTCACTTCGTCCTACCATCATATTAGGCTTAGTGAAGATTCTAAGAAGTTTACAGGATTTATGTTTGACCAGCAGACATATGTATTCCGCCGTCTACCATTTGGAGTCAAAACATCTGGATCAGTTTTTATCAGAGCCCTGGAACAAAATTTTAGTCCTGAAGTAAAAGAGATAGCAATTCGTTATAATGATGATATCTTAATTGCATCTGAGACTAAGGAGGAACATTTGCTACATCTTCAAATGTTATTCGCAGATTTGAGAAAAGCGAACTTCAAAGTAAACCTTCGAAAATGTCAGTTCTTTCGAAAGGAAATAAAATTTTTGGGTCACATTTTGGATGGAGAAGGATACCGTCCCAATGAGACGAAGATACAAGCAATTGCAAATTTCCCTAGACCTACTAGAGTGAAGAATGTCCGCAGTTTTCTCGGGACATGCCAATTCTTTGCAGGGCATTGTCCGAACTTCACCAAGACAGTTGCGCCATTGCAGGAATTGTTAAAGAAAGGAAACAAATGGAAATGGGATAAAGATTGTGAACAATCATTTCAAGATGCCAAGAGGTTATTGGTAAACAGTGTGAAATTGGAGTATCCTGACTTTACCAAGAATTTCATCATAGAATCTGATGCATCCACCGTAGGGATTGGAGCTATTCTACTTCAAGAAGATGAAGACCACAAGAGACATTACCTGGCGTTCATTAGCAGGAAACTTCGTCCATCAGAGAGGAATTATTACACCACAGAGTTAGAAGCACTTGCTGTAATATTCGCATTGGAGTCGTGGAAGAAAATGTTGATTGGACATTCAGTCATTGTGAGGACTGATCACCACGCATTGGAGTTTATTTTGAGAACAAACTTTGCCAGCGATAGAATAACTAGATGGTCACTTTTTATTCAGCAATTCAACCTAGTTATTGAACACACTCCTGGAAAGTTGAACGTTGGAGCTGATTTGTTGAGTAGAGCAGTGGAGTCTACATCTAAGGTTTTTCAAGTTAACCTGACGCAGGAGGATGAAGATACCTTGAGAAGAGGTTAAGGTTATTGCATTTATCCCAGAGGAGAGACTGACGTCTTAGGAACATTTTTCGTTTTCTACAAGGAAACATGGATCCCAATGATGATGATTTTGTGGAAACTGAAAGAATTTCAAGAGATTTTATGATGTTAGATGGTTTAATCTACACGTTTGCAGATCCCGACCATACGAAGCTGAGAGTAGTGATACCTCCACGAATGCAAAAACCCATTATTTGGATGGCACATCGAATCGCAGGTCATGCTGGAGTAGATAAGACAGTCAACATGATTCAAGAGAAATTTTCGTGGGAGCGAATGCGACAAACTGTCAGAAACACTATTCGAGAATGCGACTTATGCCAAAGGAGTAAACATAATTCCAGATTATTGAGAGAATTACCAAGGCCTATTATTCCTTCTAAGCCTTGCGAAATCTTCGCGACTGATTTATATGGTCCTCTCCCAAAATCTAAAAGAGGTAACCGATATATTTTGGTGACCATGGATGTTTTCAGCAAATACACCATGTTACATCCAATTCAGAAGGCAAACGCAAAGTATTGTGCGAAGAGAATTAGAGACAGCGTGATTCCGGAAGCAGGCAAACCGTAATTCCTTTTATCAGATCGTGGACCTCAATTTACATCTTTAGAGTTTCGAACCATCATGAATAATCTTGGGATTAGACAATTGTTTTGTTCTATTAGACATCCAGAGAGCAATCCAGCGGAACGCGTGATGGCTGAGATAGCAAAATTTTGCCGCCTCTATTGTCCAAATGAGCATTGGAAATGGATGGATGTTCTTTCTTTAGCATCCGAATCCATCAACTCTACGATTCATGAGAGTACTGGACAGATTCCCATGTTGCTTCATCATGGAATTAAACCAACACGATTGTGGGATCGAATCATCTCTATTCCACCTGAGATTGAACCAAGTCGTCAGATGAGGGAAACTCTAGCTTTAGACAAGTTAAGGAGCCAAGCTGAGAAGAGAGAGCGCAGAGTGAGAGGAAAGCGTTTTCGCAGACCCTTGCGCGTAGGAACTCTTGTTTTAGTAAAAAGACCTACACCCTCTGACGTGCAAAATCGAGTGTACTCGAAATTTGCAAGCCTTTACGCTGGACCCTATCGTATTGTGGAAGTAAACAATAATGGAAGCTATGAAGTCGCCAATACACGAACTGGTAACATCGTGGGAACTTATAATGCATCGAATTTGAAGATTTATTATTCAAGAACCAGATGATTTAATGTATAGATAGGAAAAATAAAAATTTTTCAATTTTTATTTTTTGCTAGGTGTAGGGTGGATGTGCCCAACTCTAGGAATGGGTATTCCAAGATTCAGACACCTAGATATAAAGGGAAAGGCTGTAGCCGCTTTTGAAAGTTGAGATATTTGAATATCGCGCTACATTGCTTCGAGAAGCATTTGGAAGGAATTTACCGATAGTTGGATGTCAAGTGACGTAGCGAGTAATAGCAGAGGTTGAGGCTATTTTTTGATTAAATAGTTAACTATGGAGTAGAGACTTGAGACTGGGATCAGATTACTGGCACGGCCAAATGAAAGAGAATGCAATTAGTATCAAGTAAATCGGACCAGGGATTCAAGAGATATGAGGATTTCCAGATATCAGGTGATGACGCGTGATCCTGACAGTTTTGAATAAAAGCCAGCTGGCCGAAGCAACTTCAGCTCATTCTAACACAAGCACTTGCAGAGCAAGTTGCGTCTACGCTGAGCCAAGGCACATGGTTGCCGGATCTACGCAGAAGTTCTTTTGAAAGTCGTGATAGTCACGAAAAGTGCTGCGCTACGAGTTGGAACTTAGTAAGTTTCTGGTGAGGAGAATCACTGGGGTGATTGATTTTCTACAGACATTGGTGGAAATATTTATATTTCTACAAGGACATATGCTAGACTTTGTCTAGAAATTTAGTATTTTGTCACAGTCCAGTAATAACTTAATACTTGGAGGTTTAAATCCATTTCAGTCAGTTTTAATTATTTGTAACTAGTTAACCACTTCGATCTGTCAGTACACTGAAGACTAGTCTATAACGGTGGCGTTCATTAGTCTACGCAAGGGAAACTACAAGTTGCCTAGCGCATGGTAGATGGTGATATAACAAACCATGCCCAGGGAACGATCTTCAGAACAGCCGTTAATTGCTTAGACTGTCAGTGTGTTTCTTGTACTGATAAGATTACCGTGAGTTATGTTACAACTGACATATTTAAGAAGAGATCACTTAGATCTGACCCTATTTAAACAAACTGTTATGGCTTTGATAGAAGCCCATATTAAAATGGAACAACAGTTTATTCAAACGTCAAAAGATACTACCACTATGTCTGACTAGACGAATTGTGGGTATATGATGGCGGCTGATACAAGGATTATACGTGCTTGTCCGACAGGGCATGTCTATGGATAAATCTGGTACAGACCAGGTTTACTACGCTTCAAGACCATCAAGAAATGTAAGCCACATTTGAATTATGTTATGCCTAGCTAATTGGAACAAACTATTTTTCTGCAGATGACCAACACATTTTATTTTTTCGTCGTATTTAAAGCTTGCAATGATTTACGCAAGACTTATTAGAGTTATTCTGAGCATTTTCAGCACTCAGAACAGTTTAGGATCGATGACCGAGCATTTCGAGCATTTATTTGAATATTTCATATTTTTGGGAAACCACGGAAAACAACCGATGTAACTGTAAAAGTTAAATTTATTTTTGTTGAGGAATGGATATTTTTTCCATATTCGAAGGTTCGAACATGTGGATTCTCACATAATGAGATGATAATTAAACATATTTAAAATAATAACAAATTATAATAATAATAAAAATCCACTAATAATAATAATAATAATAATAATAATAATAATAATTTTCATAATTTTTCTAAATAATTCTTGGATATTATATTTTATAATAATCATATGTATTGAGAAAGAGCCTATGAAGTAGTTTAATCATTTCTAGTTTGGAACAGGAGATTTTCCGAAGGAGAGTGGTTAGCGCAAGCCCGCATTCAACCAACATGTCAGTTCTGGTTGAACAGTTGATATTTGCATTGAGCAAAGTATATTTTTCAGATAACACGGAGAGGCATGATACGGGAAGCAAATGATATTTGTATCAAATAGGATATTTTTGTATTTATATAAAATCATGACGTAAATACACTCGAAAGTGAAATAAAGATTTTCATAAGTATGGTAAATTCACGGGTTGAACTGAATGGTAAAATAAAATAAACTTGTAAGTTTATTAATCTTCCAGTGTTGATAACAAGCAGAGGCTTGATTTATTGTATACATTTTGGGAAGAAAATTTATATGTGTGGAGTAGTTGAAATGCCATTCCCAGGTGCGCATGTTAAAGTCGCAGGAATGAAGAGGTTTTTTCGAGCATCAATCAAATAGCAGGTTCGATGGCTCAGGTTTATAGTAGGAGTATTGGAACTACACATTTCGTCGGATGAATGACCCGAACGTTATTTCTTGAAACCATCAGTTCTTATTTCAACCTTGTTTACGAATTCCATTTAGACTTTGATTTTGCTAGAACCCGGATTTGTCATGATAGTAGTTTATTCTTCTTCAGAGGAAGACCTTTGCCGTTGTTGTTGTAATATTGTGTTCTTACACAAATAATAGAATGGGCCACAGCCAATTAAAAATAATTATTTAACCACGAATAATTTGAAGGATATTTTCAATCCTAGTGCCATGAACTAAATGAATTCATTATAAAACTACAATTCTTATTTCCGCATTCTGTCGAAGAATTGCAAGTTGTGAAAGTTGCTAAAAATGGCCATAAATATAAATATTTTTTTCATAATGATTCCAAGTGGAAAATCTAATAGTTGAATGGTTCAACCATTTATTGATCAAGTTGATGATTCAGAAATCATGTATTTTGTTAGGAACTTGAAGTTCATAATCGAGTCACTTCTCGAATGTTTAATGTCAGAAGAACAATTAATTCTTGTTGTGCTTCGCACAGTTCTTCGATGCTATGCTCGAGGTCAAATACTTTTCAGATGTTATTAATATATGTAAATAATTTGTGTGGCTTCTATGATAATATTTTCGACGATATATTTTTGAAACTGGAAAAACAAATGAAAGTTTAAAAATTCTATAAACATTTATTCTACGAGTGTTAACATCATGTAAATATTCAAACAGTGATCTACGATATTTCCAGTATAGACAATTAACTTTGAACTGGAATTAAGTATTAATAATTTTGGAACACAGTCTACAGGACTATTAATCGGACTTGTGTTTCCAAAAAGATTGTCAAATGTGTTTGGAAAATTTCTGTATATTGTGTGTAAATAAGTGTGTGGATCGCCACACGTGGATGATGCTGCTTTGAGCATCTTTGCAGTCAGATTTTAACTTCAAAATAAACTGAGATAATTTTACCAGATGTGTCATACCCAATTAAATCTCCTTCTATCCTTATTGTTGCATTGAGCCAAAAATCAGTAAAGCATTTTTTTTCATTTGATGTCGTTTTTGCGATTTGCTTTAACCCATCTGGCGCCCCGGGATATTTTGATTCTCGTGCTGACTGATTATTGGTAAAATGCATATGTGGTCGTGCGGACTCCGGTCTAAACGGGCACAATACAGTAGCGTTAAGATGACAACAGCTTTGTACACCATGAGTAGGGAACTACTAAACCTTCGATACCTTCCAACGAGAGGTAAACCCAAATCAAAAACACATTTCCTTGTATCGTGATTTGTCACTCGCCTTAAGGTCAGCAATATTCTCAACACCATCATTGTAGTCTTATTTTGCTGCTAAATTTCTTGACTAAAACTTTTTATAGTTGTCAACATGTAACAAGTTTGAAATTGCTTATGATTTTCTTTAGAGGTAGAAAAGGAAAATTTTCTCTTCAAAAGCCTGGCAACCATAGGTTTTAGCGTTCAGATTTATGTACAGTAGAGATAAAATCCACACACCAAAAATTCCCAGAACCATTTTATTCAGCCCCAAATATGAGGCGACATGGCTCAAATAAATGAGCAAAATTATGTTTGCTAGTAGTACATGTCCATACCACTAGAGTCTGCTTTCTTGCATCTTCTCTATGATTGGAGTAACCGAATCTTCAGGATAGAGACGTAATAAAAACAAATGTCCACACAAGGGGATTTAAGGAAGATGTGAGGAGACCAACACATCGTATCTGAACGGAGGAACGGAGATTACGACAATTGGTGAAATTGAACTATTGGGCCAGGAAGAGAGCTCGCAAAATGTTGATTCCACGTGGTCCTTAAGTGACCCATTCGCGAAGCAGAAGAAGAAGAAGGACATTGAATTTCAAAAAAAAAAAAAAAGTCAACCCCTAGCACTATACAGTCCATGACGGGCTAAGGCCGACCAAGCGACCGCTGCCCAGCCATTCGGCCTGCAGATATTGGGGTGACGCGTTAACAGCGCGTCGGGTCCCCTCGGCCGTTAATCTTGGTTTTCGTGATCGGGGCGCTGTCTCACTCACAGACAGCTACTCAATTGTCCTCACGAGGCTGAGTGCACCCCGTTCCAACCCTCACGTCAGTTTTAAAATCCCTGACGGAGCCGGGGATCGAACCCGGGGCCTCCGGGTGAGAGGCAGGCGCGCTACCCCAACACCACGGGGCCGGCGGACATTGAATTTACTGATTAAAATGATGGCATTGGTTCTTGGCTGTAAAAGAGATTTCTCATGTTGAAAGACAACAATCAGTCAACCATAAAAAAGAAATAGACTGGTAAATGAATTAGTTTTTCAAACAGAAAACTAACTCAAAATATTATTTTAACACTTGTCCTTCAACATTCAGGGGTTCACTTTTGTGGCTCTTGTCTCCATTTGTGTGATCACGGGGAGATCCAGCGATTTGCAAGGTGTCACGCTCTCGCTATGACAGATGTGTTTGCTAGTAGTACATGTGCCTGATCACAGGGAGATCCAACGATCTTCAGGTCATTTTGCAAGGTGTCAAGCTCTCGCTGTGACAGATGATGCGTTTGCTAGTAGTACATGTCCATACCAGCAGAGTCTGTTTTCTTGCATCTTCTCTATGATTGGTGTGACTCCATATTACCATTTACCAGTGGTGGCCGGTAATTAGGTTGTAGTGTTGCACAACAGCCAGATTTTAAATAAATAATCTTTTAGCAATAAATAAAACTATGCACCTCTTACATGCATAGGATTTCATAGTTTTGTTAATTAATAATTCAGAAAAACTTGTAGAACCGTACTGCGAACTGTGGTGTGAATATCTATGACTTTTGTCATTCTTCTAGATTTTCCCGTATTGATTTGATTCTGTATATAGCTACAATATCCACTTTGCAATACAAAATGTTTTTATATGATGTCCTTAACTTTTTTGATACATGTTTCGGTTCTTGTTAACCTTCTTCAGTCAAAACACATTCTCATAAGACAATCTTGTTACACTTATAAAAACTCTTTTTTACATTCGTCAAAATAGTTTAAAATAGACATAAAATACTTAAATAATTCGATTATGTATTTGAATTTCAGGTCTTAGGCCCTTCGTCGTTGAAATCCCAAATTTTAAACTCAGGATCTGTGACAGTAAAAAAAAAAAGGGGGGGGGGGTGTCCTGATAATCTACTTTTTTATTTGGAGACTGATTTAAAAAAATTGGGATTGAACTTACCCCATTGTACAAGTGTCTTGTTAAAATCGTGTATAAAAATCCTTGCGGCTATGGGTGAACGGAAGATCCTTGCTTAAAACTTGTTATTGTTGCTAATAGCTAATAAAAGTAAAAAACTCAACGTGTTAGAAAGCTTAGAAATTCATATCGTCCAAAAAACAGACCCCATGAACAATTTGAACGAATCAACCTTCAACGACAACGTATTATTTAACACGATCTCGAAAATAAGGCAAAGAGAACGACATCAACAGAAAGCGCCCCTCACCCCTCCACAACGTAGGCACTCGCCTCCCCGTCGAGCGACCCTTGCTCACACACTTACAGTACAAAGGCCGGTTAGTTTGCCAGTGAACAAAGCAGTTCAACAACACATCTGTACATCATTTAAACAGTGAGGTGCTATCTCCAACATCTTCAAATCTGCGGTGAGTTAACATTCGGTCAAATTATTACGGGTTTATACCAGAGCTTACCATTCCATTTTCTATTAATTTTCTTCGTCGTTACAGGTAGTTAAAGCAACAATAACAAGTTTTAAGCAAGGATCTTCCATTCACCCATAGCCGCAAGGATTTTTATACACGATTTTAACAAGACACTTGTACAGTGGGGTAAGTTCAATCCCATTTTTTTTAAATCAGTCTCCAAATAAAAAGTAGATTATCAGGACCCCCCCCCCCCTTTTTTTTACTGTCACAGATCCTGAGTTTAAAATTTGGGATTTCAACGACGAAGGGCCTATGACCTGAAATTCAAATACATATTCGAATTATTTAAGTATTTTATATCTATTTTAAACAATTTTGACGAATGTAAAAAAAGAGTTTTTATAAGTGTAACAAGATTGTCATATGAGAATGTGTTTTGTCTGAAGAAGGTTCACAAGAACCGAAACATGTATCAAAAAAGTTAAGGACATCATATAAAAACATTTTGTATTGCAAAGTGGATATTGTTGCTATATAACTGTGGTGTGGTCGTTGCCAGGCCCGGGTACCGACTAGATCTCAATAGTGGAGGGGTAGGCAGAAACGCTAGACCTGGTAAGTTTACTCAGCTGATTGCTGACTCGTTGCTCGCTGATTGCAACAAAGAGGGGGAAAGGGGCAGGCGAAGATATCCGAAATTTGCCGTCTATTGCCGATACCATGTCTCGCATTGTTATTTGAGCGTGAGTGCGACACTTGCTCTCGCCCTCGTGTAAGCTATAACTCACGCGGTTTTGTTATTGTGAAGTTCTTCAAATAATTTAATCTTGAGGTGAATGTGATGTTCTCAGGACTGCAGCATTCGTGACAAATAAGCTACATCAGTTTTACCGAGTACGTGTATACCGTCCTCTCTGGTATCGAGCAGTTGTTTGCCCAACCCCTCCTCTTCTTAGTGTAAATAGTGCAACACCCAGAACAATTATCTGCCAGCCACCACTGCTATGTACCATTTATGACATGATCAAACCAAATCACACCAGATGTCCAGCGAAGCAGTCTTGTTTCCACGACAGCAAGTTGATGTTCTTCAGCCTTGGTAATCCAAAACTAATACATACTGGTATGTAGAGGTCGTTAAGCACACATATATATATCAATTTATGATTTTTTATAGTTCCTTTGGTTGAAGGTATTTCTGAGACCTAAGGATATTGTGTCTCCCCCAAATCCAACCCCTCGTCCTCGTCGTGGGAGATGGGCAACGTAATGAAGTAGGGGATTGCCTGTAGGGGTGAAGTACAGTGGGGACTTTGTGTGCCTCAAGACCGCTACGGTAGCTATGAAGGCCCTACAGGAACCCTGAAGAAATTACGACTAACGGGGCTCTGGTGAAACAACTGCTGCCTTGTAGTTTGGAGTTGGTTCTTCAAAGGCTAAGGGAAGAAACCCTGACATAAAATCAGCCTGGTGCCTCAGGCTTAAGGTGGCAGCCCCTCCAAGGCACTCGGAGGCAGTGGGTTAATCACTCGCTCCTCTTAAATAAACTGATTACGGAAACTGAAGTGAAATTACAAAACCGGACGGATAACCTGATGACGACTTTTGGCATGAAGAGGACTACGAAAATCGGTTTCTGGAATGTGAGGACCTTGATGGAGAAAACCAGACTGAACCAAGTGACACGGGAGATGAAGAACTATGGGCTGGATATCCTAGGATTGAGTGAGGTGAGGTGGCCAGGATTTGGTGAAATACAGACAACAGATGGAATTACATTTCTCTATTCTGGGGGTGATGATGAAGAACACAGGGATTGAGTGGGGTTGCTGCTCAACAGAAATGCAAAGAGAAGCCTTATGGAGTGGAAGCCAATTTCTAGTAGGCTCATGTTTGCTAGGTTCAAGACAAAGATCAGGAATGTGATCATCATCCAATGCTATGCGCCTACAGAACAATCGGAGCCAGAGAAGAAGGAAGAATTCTACCAAATGCTGCAAGATGTCACAAGACAAACAAGTAAGAAGGACATTCTCATTGTTATGGGAGACTTCAACGCGAAGGTGGGCTCAAACAATGAGGGGTTGGAGCAGAACATGGGTAAACATGGCCTTGGTGAGATGAATGACAATGGGGAGAAATTTACGGAATATTGCGCCAGTCAAGATTTGGTGATAGGTGGCACGGTGTTTCCTCATAAGCGGTGTCACAAGGTCACCTGGGTGTCTCCTGATCAAGTCACAGAAAATCAAATTGATCACATCGCGGTGAGCAGGAGGTTCAGAAGAAGCTTGGAATATGTTAGGAACAAGAGAGGAGCGGATGTTGGTAGTGACCATCATCTTGTGGTTGCCAACTTCCGCATAAAGATCGTGGCAGTCCGCCGAAAGTTTAACACTCGGCACAACAAGTTTGATGTGGGCAAGCTTAAGAACCAGCAGAGATTGGACCAATTTAAACTGGAGCTCAGAAATAAATTCCAGGTGTTGGACTCCGAGACAGAGAAAGACGTGGAGACTGTGTGGAGCGAGGTAAAGAATATCTTCGTGGAAACCAGTGAGATGCATCTCGGGTACAAGAACTACCTGCGGAAAGAATGGATATCCGATCAGACCTGGGACAAGATAAATTATAGGAAGGAGATTAAGGCCAAGCTCAACACCTGCAAGACTAGGCAGCAGAAGGCTCTCACACAAGCAAAGTATTCAACAGCAAACACGGAGGTAAAGAGGAATGTACGGAAGGATCATAGGAGGTGGATTGATGAGCAGGCGGAGAAAGCAGAAGAAGCGGCAAGAAGGGGGGACGTTAAGGAGCTCTATGGTATCACAAAGATGCTTTCGAAGAAAGGTTTTAATAAAACTAGGCCAGTGAAGAGCAAGACGGGCGAGATCCTCACGACGTGTGAACAGCAGCTGACTAGATGGAGAGAACACTTTCCGGAGGTTCTTAATAGAGTTAGAGGACCAGAAAGTAAGCAGCGAGGAGAAGATGAAGAGGAAGCAGAAAGTGACCCAAGCATCAGCCTTGACTCCCCAACTCGGGGCGAAATATGGACAGCGTTGAAGCAGATGAAGTGCGGGAAGGCACCAGGTCTGGATAATATCCCAGCGGAAGTACTGAAAGCAGACCTGGATATTACGATCGATCTGCTGCATCCGCTGTTGGAGAAGATCTGGAAGGAGGAGAAAATACCAACCGACTGGAAGAAGGGGATGATAATCAAGTTGCCGAAGAAAGGGGACACCACAAACTGTAACAACTGGAGGGGTATCACCTTGCTGTCCATTCCAAGCAAAGTGCTGGCGAGAGTCATCCTGAATCGTATAAAAGACTGCGTAGGAAAAGGCTTCGGAAGGAACAGGCTGGATTTCGACAACATCGCAGCTGTGTGGATCTCATCAACACCCTCCGAATTATCCTGGAGCAGAGTGTGGAGTGGCGGAATATCCTTTACCTCACATTTGTTGACTTCGAGAAAGCCTTCGACTCCGTAAATCAAACAATCATGTGGAAGACCCTCGAGGAATATAAAATTCCAACAAAGATCATCAGAATCATGGAAGAGATGTACGAAGGGTATGAGTGCCAGGTTCTTCACGAAGGCAAATTAACAGAAAAGATAAAGGTCAGTTCCGGAGTGAGATAGGGGTGTGTCCTTTCCCCCACTCTGTTCCTGTTGGTCCTGGATAGTGTGATGAAGAAGGTAATGGGAGGACGGAAGAGGGGTATTCAATGGGGTATAAATGACAGGCTTGAAGATCTGGATTTCGCAGACGACATTTGTCTTATGGCACAACGGTACCGAGACATAGAAGATAAGCTGGGAGGTTGCAGAGAGAAGCAGAACGTGCAGGACTGATGATCAACACCAACAAGACCAAAGAGTTGAGGATAAATTCTGACATCACGACCAGCTTGACAGTCAACGGAAAGGAAATTGGGCGAGTTGAGTCCTTCCTCTACCTTGGAAGTATAGTCACAAATGATGGGGGAGCAGAGGAAGATGTTCGAAGCCGTATCAGGAAGGCAAATGGTGCCTTTGTCCAGCTCTACCCTATCTGGAGAAATAGAAACATTTCCAGGAAGACCAAGCTCCGCCTTTTGAATAGCAACGTAAAGTCGATTCTCCTCTACGGCTGTGAAACATGGAAAGTCACAAAACCGATCAACAACCAGCTACAGGTGTTCATTAACAGATGTCTGCGTCGCATCATGAATGTGAGGTGGCCGGACATAATCTCAAATGAAAATCTTTGGACCATCACCAATCAACAACCGATTAGCATCCATATCAAAGAGAGGAAATGGCGCTGGATTGGTCACACACTAAGGAAGCCGGACGGAGCTATTGAGAGGGTGGCGCTAGACTGGAATCCTCAAGGCGCCAGGAAGCGAGGCCGACCTAAGAAGACCTGGAAGAGGACGATCGAAAATGAAATTGCAGAGGTGGACAAGAACTGGAGTCAAGTGAAGAGAATGGCCAGGAACCGTACTGCGTGGAGAAATTTCGCCAAAGCCCTATGCTCCGGAAGGAGCGGCAGGAATTAAGGATATTGTGGTTATCAGCATGTGTAAATATCTCACTACTGAGATATTTGTGCTGGGTACTCGCATATCTCTGGAATTTAAAACATTGTATCATTCACATAGTTTTATACAGGGTGAGCTTTCTTTAGGAGCGGGGCCAAGGAGCGCGTATGCCTTCCGCTCCCCAAGATGCCATGGGCCGCTGCAGACACAAAGACAGAATCCAGTATTAAACGGTAAATTAGAGACAAAATGTACAGATGTAATCCCCGTACTCTGGTCTCCACCAGGGAGAACAATTTACGGGTGGAGGAAAGTTATGTGTCGATGCCAATTTATTTGCACACTACAATACCTGTTTGTTAATATTACAAGTCTGATGGGTCTTTGCTGTTTAGAAGTGATTGCGCTGCCAACCGGTTACATCTGTCTATCGATAAATCTACATCCGGACTACATCAAACGCAAAACTGGTGCCACAATGATTCATTGATATACATGCAGACTGTACTGCTGTATCTGGGAAAACAGATTGTGTCCCACCACTGACAAATTGTAGTTCATGCATTGAACTTACCACCGGCAGGATTCTTAATAGGTATAATGGAAAATAGGCAAGAGATTTGTATGCCCCACATAAAGTGTTATTGACACAAGGAGATTGCGTGCTTTACTGTTTCTGGTACTTACTGTGCTAATAAACTACTCTCCGTTAAGCATATGAATGTCTTAAAACTATTCACATAACACAAAATTTAAACACCCACCAGATCAAACGCAAAACTGGTGCCACAATGATTCATTGATATACACAGTGGTTTAGTTGGACCGGAACGGGCCGGAACGCCGTTCCGGAAAATATCTTCCCGCTTTAGAATGACTTAACAATTTTACATTCAGTAAGAAAATCGTTTATAATCTATACATAGCGCAGAAACGTCACGGGTGTACTCTAGCGGACGAATATCGAACCTTACGGTTTTATGTTCATAAAATACGGTCGCTTTTACACTCCTGGGCGTTTTTCTGGTTCTCTAAGGTTGGCTACACTGCTATTGGATACGGAGAGTGGGAAGTGAGCACAACAACTTTCTTCCGCTCGTTATGTTTGTGTGAATCCAAGTTTTATTTTATGTTTTGCTCGATGTGTTGCTGTGAAGCAGATATTACGGAATCTCTCTGCAGTTAATGAACATCAGTAGCCCCGTAGTACCTTTCAAGTTTTCCAGTGACTGTGAAAGTGAGTTGTGAGTCACAACTTGTGACAATGAGTTTACTTAAGTGCCTGGGTTCAAAAATAACGTGCTGGGGATGAAGATGAAGAATCAAAGAATACTAAAAAGGTGTGTGATGGCTCAAGTAAAAACGAAACTGAATGGAGTTCCGAGAACATTAGTTTCATTAAAGACGTGCATATAGAGATAGACCCTGGGTTAATTGTTGCTGAAACGTGTGATGCAGATTCAAGGGAGAATCTAGGTTATGGTTCAACACCTTCTACCATCGACTGTGAAATTCAAGGACCCACCTACCGAAAACAAGATTTTCCAGACTGTTGGAACGAGTCTCAGTACCGTTATTTTTTGTCAGAGAACGAGTGGTTATTTGCAGGAAATAAAAATTTAGGCTGCAATATATGTAAAGAGGAAAGTAAATTAGGATTAGGAGTTTCTGAAGGGGCAGGACTTAAGCGAATTAAAGTATGGGTAGAATGCAAGGTTCATCCCAACGGAAATAATATTAATCAACAACGAACAAGCCTTAGGAAAAAAATATTTGAGCACAAAAATTCAGAATCTCACAAAAAAAGCTATGTTACGAAAATCAGAATCCAATAAAAAGATATTTGTAAGTTGCTTGGACACTATGAATGTCAAACCCCTAGAAACCACCGTTCGAGTATTTCGAACAGCATACTCAATTGCCAAAAGAAATAGACCCTTCGTAGACCTACAGGCTTATGTTGAACTTCAACAATTAAATGGTTTAGATGTGGGACGAGTTCTTCATACAAATTTAAGTTGTGCTAATATTATTGAACACATTTCACAGGAAATGAGAAATAAAATAGCAAAATCTATAACAGAAAATCAGAGGAAAATCAGTATTATGAATGACGAATCAACAACAGTTAGTGTAAAATCTGTGTTAGTATTATGTTTGAGATGGGCTCTTTCAGATAACTCTGAAGTTGTTTCCTTTTTCTGGGACTTGATAGAACTTGAATCAACTACAGCAGATGTTATTACTCGAGAGATATTGAAGAATCTTTCTTCATATGGGATGAATGAAAACTTTCTGGCAGAACATTTAGTTGGTCTAGCATGTGATGGAGCCTCTGTAATGTTAGGTAGAAAAAACGGAGTTGGAGCACAGTTTTTAAAGTTATTTCCAGATATAGTAATCTGGCACTGTTTAAACCATCGCTTGGAATTGGCCGTTTCTGATACAAGGAATGAAGTTACAGGTGTTAACCATTTCCATTCTTTCTTTGACAAATTATATTCTTTATACAGCATGTCTCCCAATAATCAAAGGGAACTCAACATTTGTGCTGCTTCACTGGAACAAAGAGTTAAGAAGATTGGGAAAATATTTACAATAAGATGGGTAGTTTCAAGCCAGAGAACTGGAAAAGCTATCTGGGAAAACTACAGTGCTCTAGTAAAACATTTTAGTGAGGCCAAAAATGACCTCCAGAGAGACTCCATCCAGAGAGACTCCAAAGAAAGGGCAAAATTCTAAGGTCTAGAAAATATGTTAACTTGTGTAGAATTTCTAGAAAATATTGCAATTATGTATGATGCTCTTGTTGAGTTAGCTGATTTGTCATTCGAGTTGCAGAAAAGAGAGACAAGTCTGACAGAGGCTCAAAATGCAATCAAGCGCACTATAAAAGTGTTTGAATCTATGTGTAACTCAGCTTCTGGAGAATACTACAGAACAGTTCTTAAAGCAGCAGAAAACAAAAAGTTTAGAAACATAGGATTACATGATTCTAAAAAAGTTGTAAAAATTGACAGAAAGCAGTTTTTCAGAAGTCTTGTGAACAATTTAAATAACAGGCTTATGGAAAAAATGTGTCCACATCATCTCATCTTGGTTCCAACTCTAGTCAGCAGAGACATGAGAGAATGACAAAAGTTATCAGTGATTCAAAGGTACTGTGCCCGTTTAGACCGGAGTCCGCACGACCACATATGCATTTTACCAAGAATCAGCCAGCACGAGAGTCAAAATATCCCGGGGCGCCAGATGGGTTAAAGCTAATAGCAAAACGACATCAAATGAAAAAAAATGCTTTACTGATTTTTGGCTCAATGCAACAATAAGGATAGAAGGAGATTCAACTGGCATAACACATCATGTAAAATTATCTAATTTTATTCTGAATTTAAAATTGACTGCAAAATAAAATGCTCAAAGCAGCATCATTCATGTGTGGCGACCCACATTACTATTTACACCATGTACAGAAATTTTCCAACACATTGGACAATTATCTTTGGAAACACAAGTCTGATTATCAGTCCTGTAGACTGTGTTCCAAAATTATAATAATTATTTATGCTTAAATCCAGTTCAAATTTAATTGCCTTTACTGGAAATACTGTAGTTCACTGGTGGAATTTTTACATAATATTAACACTCGTAGAATAATTGTTCATAGAATTTTTAACTTTCACTTATTTTTCCAGTTTCAAATAAATATTGTCAAAATATATTATTATCAACTCTGGATCAACACAAATTATGTACACATATTAATAACAACATCTGAAAAGTATCTGACCCTTGAGCATAGCATCGAAGAACTGTGCGAAGCACAACAAAATTAATTGTTCTTCCGACCTTAAACGTTTCGAGAAGTGACTCGATTATGATTCAAGTTCCTAACAAAATATATGATTTCTGAATCATCAACTTGATCAATAAATTGTTGGACCATTCAACTATTCGATTTTCCACTTGGAATCTGTATTAATACAAATATTTATATTTGTGGTCATTTTAATAATTTTCACAACTTGCAATTCTTGAACAGAATGCGGAAATAAGAATTGTAGCTTCATAATAAATTCATTTATTTCATGACACTAGGATTGAAAAACATCCTTCAAATTATTCGTGGTTATAGAATTGTTTTTAATTGGCAGTGGCCCATTCTATTATTTTTATAAGAACACAATATTCCCACAACAACGGCAAAGGTCTTCCTCTGAAGAAGAATAAAATACTATCATGGCAAAATCCGGGTTCTAGCAAAATCAAAGTCTTAATGGAATCCGTAAACAAGATTGAAATAAGAACTGATGGTTTTTTAAGAAATAACCTTTGGGTCATTCATACGACGCAATGTGTAGTTCCAATACTCCTTCTTTAACACTGAGTCATCGAACCTGCTATTTGATTGATGCTCAAATAAAAACCTCCTCATTCCTGCGACTTAAACATGCGCACCTGGGAATGGCATTTCAACTACTCCACACACATAAATTTTCTTCCCAAAATTTATACAATAAATCAAGCCTCTGCTTATTATCCACACTGGAAGATTTATAAACTTACAAGTTTATTTTATTTTACCATTCAGTTCAAACCGTGAAGTTACCACGCTTGTGATACTCTCTATTTCACTTTCGAATGTGTATCTACGTCATGATTTTATATAAATACAAAATATCCTAATTGACACAAATATCATTTGCTTCCCGTTTAATGCCTCTCCGTGTTATCTGAAAAATATACTTTGCTCATGGCAAATATTAACTGTTCAACCAGAACTGTCATGTTGGTTGAATGCGGGCTTGCGCTAACCACTATCCTTCGGAAAATCACCTGTTCCAAACCAGAAATGATTAAATTACTTCATAAGCTCTCTCTCAATGAATGTGATTATTAGAAAATATAAGATCCAAGAATTATTTTAGAAAAGTTATGAAAATTATTATTATTATTATTAGTGGATTATTATTATTATTATTAGTTACATCATTTTAAATATGTTTAATTATTATTTCATTATGTGAGAATCCACATGTTCGATTCTTCGAATATGGATAAAATATCCATTTCTCAACAAAAATAATTATTAACTTTTACAGTTACCTCGGCTGATTACCGTGATTATCAAAAAATATGAAACATTCAAATAAATGCTCGTTATGCTCGGTCATCGATCCTAAACTGTTCTGAGTGCTGAAAATACTCAGAATAACCCTAATGTGTCTTGCGTAAATCATTGCAAGATTTAAATACGAAGAAAAATAAATGTGTTGGTCATCTGCAGAAAATGAGTTTGTTCCAATTAGCTAGGCATAATATAAAATCAAATATGGCTTACATTTCTCGTTGGTCTTGAAACGTAGTGAACCTGGTCTGTACCAGATTTATCCAGATACATGCCCTATTGGACACGCACGTCTAATCCTTGTATCGGCCGCCATTATATACCCACAATCTGTCTAACAAGACATAGTGGAAATATATCTTGAAGTTGGAAGTAACTGTTGATCCATTATAATATTTACTTCTGTTAAAGCCATAGCAGTTTGCTTAAATGGGGTCAGATCCAAATGATCTATTCTCAAATACGTCAGTTGTAACATAACTCACGGTAATCTTTTCAGTACAAGAAAACACTGACAGTCTAAATCAATCAACGGCTGTTCTGAAGATCGTTCCCTGGGCATGGTTTATCACCATCTATCATGCGCGAAGCAACTTATAGTTTCCCTTTGTCGGCTAATGAACAACACCGTGATAGACTGGCCTTCAATATACTGAAAGATCGGAGTGGTTATCAAGTTACAATATATGAAACTGACTAATTGGATTAAAATTTCCAAGTATAGAATTATTATTACTGGACTGTGACAAAGTACTTTCTAGACAAAGTCTAGCATATGTCCATATAGAAATAAAGTATTTCACCAGTGTCCGTAGAAAAATAACAATCACCTTAGTGATTCCCTCTGCCGGAAACTTACTATGTTCCACACGTAGTACTTTTGTAACTATCACAATTTAAAGATATCATCGGCGTAGATCCGGCAACCATGTGCCTTGGCTCAACGTAGCAGCAGCACCTTGTCATGCAAGAGCTTGGTTCGAAGTGAGCTGATGATGCTTGGGCCGGTCGGCTTTTATTCAAAACGGTCGGGTCCACGCTTGATCATGCTGAAATCTGGAAATCCTCATATCTCCGGTGTCTCTTGCCCGATTCACTTGAGACTAAGTGCATTCTCTTTCATTTGGCCGTGCCAGTAATCTGATCCAAGTCTCAAGTCTCTACTCCATGGCTAACTATTTAATCAACAAATAGTCTCGACCTCTGCTACTACTCGCTACGTCACTTAACATGCTCTTGGCTGCACAAAGTTTCCATTTCCTTCTAGAAGTAGTGGAGCGCGATATTTAAATATCTCAACTTTCAAAAGCGGCTGTAGCCTTTCCCTTGATATCTAGGTGTCTGAATCTTGGAATACCCATTCCTAGAGTTGGGCACATCCACCCCACACCTAGCAAAAAATAAAAATTGAAAAATTTTTATTTTTCCTATCTACACATTAAATCATCTGGTTCTTGAATAATAAATCTTCAAATTCGCTGCATTATAAGTTCCCACGATGTTACCAGTTCGTGTATTGGCTATTTTCATCATTTGGATCCATGTCTCCCTGTAGAAAACGAAAAATGTTTCTAAAACGTCGGTCTCTCCTCTGGGATAATTGCAACAATCTTAACCTTCTCAAGGTATCCTCATCCTCCTGCGTCAGGTTAACTTGAAAAACCTTGGATGTAGACTCCACTGCTCTACTCAATAAATCGGCTCCAATGTTCAAGTTTCCAGGAGTGTGTTCAATAACTAGGTTGAATTGTTGGATAAAAAGTGACCATCTACTTATCCTATCACTGGCAAAGTTTGTTCTCAAGATAAACTCCAATGCATGGTGATCAGTCCTCACAATTACTGAATGTCCAATTAACATTTTCTTCCACGACTCCAACGCGAAGATTACAGCAAGGGCTTCTAACTCTGTGGTGTAATAATTCCTTTCTGATGGACGAAGTTTCCTGCTTATGAACGCCAGGTAACGTGTCTTGTGATCGTCATCTTCTTGAAGAAGAATAGCTCCAATCCCTACGGTGGATGCATCGGATTCTATGATGAAATTCTTGGTAAAGTCAGGATACTCCAATTTCACGCTGTTCACCAATAACCTCTTGGCATCTTGAAATGATTGTTCACAATCTTCATTCCATTTCCATTTGTTTCCCTTTTTTAATAATACCTGCAAGGGAGCAACCGTCTTGGTGAAGCTTGGACAATGCCCTGCGAAGAATTGGCATGTCCCGAGAAAACTGCGGACATTCTTCACTCTAGTAGGTCTAGGGAAATTTGCAATCACCTGTATCTTTGTCTCATTGGGACGGTATCCTTCACCATCCAAAATGTGGCCCAAAAATTTTATTTCCTTCCGAAAGAACTGACATTTTCGAAGGTTTACTTTAAAGTTCGCTTTTCTCAAATCTGCGAATAACATCTGAAGATGTAACAAATGTTCCTCCTTAGTCTCAGATGCAATTAGGATATCATCTATGTAACGAATTGCTATCTCTTTTACTTCAGGACTCAAGTTTTATTCCAGTGCTCTGATCAAAACAGATCCAGATGTTTTGACCCCAAATGGTAGACGGCGGAATACATATATCTGCTGGTCAATCATAAATCCTGTAAACTTTTTTGAATCTTCACTAAGCCTAATGTGGTGGTAGGACGAAGTGAGATCAATGTTAGAGAACCAGACCTTGCCTTGGAATTTCCTTAACAGTTCCCTAATGATTGGTGGTCTGTCATATTCTGGCAGCAATCTTGAATTCAAATTTCGTGCGTCTTAACACAGTCTCAGACTTCCATCTGGCTTAGACACTACTGCTAATGGATTGACATAAGAGGTAGTGTACTTTTCAATCACATTGTTACTTTCCATCTCTTTGATAAGCACTTTTACCATTTCTCGATGCTTTTCTGCTACCGGATACAATTTATCATGCAAAGGTGCATCATCATTTACACGAATACGATATTCAAAATCTTTAATTTCACCAGGTTTAATATCAAAAATATCGTGGTACTCTTCCAAAATTTTTCCTAGCTCTGGGGACTCCTTCTCAGTGTAGACTTCTCTTCCTTCAGCTTCATGAAAAATCAGAGACCATAGAGCATCTCCCTCGATGTCTTCCTCTTCCTTTCCCTCGAAGTTTATCTCTTCGATATTCTTGAATCTGATCGTCTCTGTCTTCATGTCTATCACTGCTTGATATTTCTGAATGAAATCCGCTCCCAATATCATGTCAAAAGCCATGTCCTTCATTACTACAAACACATGTCGGAAATCATGTCCTCCAATAGTAATACATTAGTATAATTGTGTTTTACACAGAGATATTTTGTTTGGTATTATTCCTTGGATTTTAATTCCTGATACTGGAATCTCCTCTAAATTCTCTTTGAGCTTCCACAGAATATAAAGCTTCTCGCTCACAAGACAAAGCATAGCCCCAGTATCAATTAAAGTATCGACAGGCATACCGAATACTTCGCATGATATGATTGGCATTTTAATTCTTGTACCCATTTCTTTCCGTTCGTCATTATGTTGAATTAAGTCATCATCCTCTGCTTGCCATTTAATAATCCTGGAAGTGAAAGTGTTTAAAATTCTATCTTCTACTGTGAACTCGAAGTTTTTTTTCTTTACCATTCCCCCGGGATTGTTGTGTTCCCGATGGACCTGGTTCATTGGACTTCTGTTCCAAGAACTGCACGTTTTCTTGGTGTCTTTCTTCCAAGTTCTTCCTCGTCTCCTTATTGAACTCTTCATTGGACTGACGAGTATTCACATTCCCTCTGTTATTGTAGTTATTGTTTCTACCATAGTAACTTCTTTCCTGGTACCTTCCTTGATTATCCCTTGGCCTTCTCCATCGAGTATTATATCGATATCCACCATCCAGTCTCGCATAAGGCTTGTAACTGTATCTGTTATTGTTCTGATTCCATCCATTTTTATCGGGCTCTTCCCTCGTCGTTTTCTCATCTCGCCCCTCTCGAATCTCTCGAGGTGTTTGGGAATAACTCTCGGCCATAACAGCGTACACAGCGTTGCTATTCTTTCCTCCCTTCTGATGGAAGAATTGAGCGTTCGTGTGATCGAGTTTCTGCAATACCTCGTCAAATTGCTCCATATTATAAATGTCAGCAGTAGGGTGGGAATGTATGTTTTGAATATTGCGTAATCGCGAGGACATATTGCATCATCATGACGTCATCTGATAGCTATGCGGATGTGAGCACATGCACGTGCACATGTTAGCGTGGGAAGAGGTTGACCTTTAACTGCTTGAAGCAGATAACCTTTGGGTAACCGCTTGAAGCAGATAACCTTTGACTTATTTATGCGATGGAGATAAAAATTAATGGGTGTTGATGTCATCTGATACCCTTGAAAGTGTGCAGGTGTGCGAGCGATCACATGATATGTCTGCAGTGTTCGCGTGAGACGTGGTTGACGCTTTAGTAAGAGAGCGGCACTTTTAAATGATTATTTATAGATGAGTTTTTTTTAAATATTTATTAAAAAACAAAAAACTAATAGGTCATTCACTTTTTAGTATTTCGCTAACCAATAATGCGATTTAAACATATGGGGAGTCGTAGGACTCGTAGTGAATTCCCCTTTTGTATGAACGAGGTATGTCAACCCCCAAAATAAAAACTAGCCTTACCAGGGGGGAAAGAGTAATTTTTTGTATGTATGCACGCCGGTGGCTGTTGTCAAAAGGGCCTAACTACCCTTTTGTTAATATTTTCTGAACCCCTGATGGGATTTTGCCATAGGCAGTATCCTAGCACTTGGGGTGACGCCTCGTTTTTGAATGTGTGATTCAGTTTTTTGTCAAAAGGGCCTAACTACTCTTTTGTTAATATCTCGCGAACCAATCATGCTAGGGACTTGTATGAGGGGTCCTAGCACTTGGGGCGACGTCCCCCCTTTGGGGGTGAAACTACCCCCCAAAATTGAAAACTCAATATCTTGGAAACTAAGAATCCTAAAATTTAGCGTGATAGCTCTAAAAATAAGTGATGAGATAGGCTTTTAGCTGGATTGGTCATTTCATCCCTAAAACAGTAAATAGTCATGGTATGGGGGAAAAACGTGTTAAACACCTAAAAATGATAAATGAAACTAAGATCTTTTGTTTTTGATGAAAAATAGCAGGGGGTGAAAACTACCCCTAAATTGAAAAATCGATACCTTGGAAACTAAGAACCGTAAAATTAGGTGTAATAGCTTAAAAAATTGGTTGTGACATAGACTTTTATCTGGATAGATGATTTCACCCCTAAAACAGTAAATAGTGATTTTACACTTGGGAAAAAGGTGTTGAAAGGGTAAAAATGATAATTGAACCTATGATCTTTTGTTTTTTATGAAAAATAGCAGGGGGGTGAAAACTACCCCTAAATTGAAAAATCGATACCTTGGAAACTAAGAACCGTAAAATTAGGTGTAATAGCTTAAAAAATTGGTTGTGACATAGGCTTTTATCTGGATAGATGATTTCACCCCTAAAACAGTAAATAGTGATTTTACACTTGGGAAAAAGGTGTTAAAAGGGTAAAAATGATAATTGAACCAATGATCTTTTGTTTTTTATGAAAAATAGCAGGGGGGTGAAAGCTACCCCTAAATTGAAAAATCGATACCTTGGAAACTAAGAACCGTAAAATTAGGTGTAATAGCTTAAAAAATTGGTTGTGACATAGGCTTTTATCTGGATAGATGATTTCACCCCTAAAACAGTAAATAGTGATTTTACACTGGGGCAAATGGTGTTAAAAGGGTAAAAATGATAATTGAACCTATGATCTTTTGTTTTTCATGAAAAATAGTAGGGGGTGAAACTACCCCCAAATTGAAAAAATCGATATCTTGCAAACTAAGAACCCTAAAATTATGTGTGATAGTTGAAAAATATGTGATGACATACGCTTTTACCTCGATAGATTATTTCACTCTTAAAACAGGGAATAGAAATGTTACAGGAGAAAAAAGGTATTAAACACTTAAAAGCATAAGAGTTTTGTGAAACCATGCTTTAATGAATGTTTGTATGGAGGATGACAGCTTGCTAATTATTATTATTATTATTATTATTATTATTATTACTAAGTAATTATGGATTAATGTGTTTATAGCTAACGAATAAGGCTACAGAGTTTTATCAGTTGTTGTACAAATCAGGATGGCCAACCCGTTGCCATGCCCCATGAATATACCCAAAAGAGCCAAAACGTTAAGGTTATCGACCTGAGATTTTATAAAACTAATTATCGGAGAGGGTGTTGTTTTGGATTGACAATGGCTAACCCTTTCCCATGATTTATGAATTGACCCAAAACGTTTTACCTGACAAGACTGAGTGTACCCTGTTGCAGCCTTTAGAAAATTGAACCCGGACCTCTGTGGTAACTGAAAACGGAATTGATACTTTACAGTTTGGTCATTTTTCTCTGAAACAAATTTGAGATTAAAGCAATTCATCTCTCTTACTTTATTTATTTCACACACACACACTTTTATTCCGTTAATAATACTATTTTTTGTGTGTTCCTTTGCTTATGAAAAAAACAAATAAATAATAACCCAAATTTTGTGTGTATTATTTACAACTCCTCCCCCACCATTCCCATTTTCCTGAAGAAATAAATATATATATATATATACACACATCAAAAAAAGTTTTGCATCACCTCGGTTCCAAGAGTTCCGGAACCGTTAAATACAAAGGGAATAGAGATCAACACAAACAACATTTCAGCTCGTTTTATTGCTCATGAGACCCACACATTGCATGTTGTACCATCATACAGCTAGACTTTCAGCATTTGTGGTCCAGATTGCAGTACACACCACTACCTCTAATACCCAGTAGCACGTCCTCTTGCATTGATGCATGCCTGTATTCGCCGTGGCATACTATCCACAAGTTCATCAAGACACTGTTGGTCCAAATTGTCCCACTCCTCAACGACAATTCGGCATAAATCTCTCAGAGTGGTTGGTGGGTCAAGACGTCCATAAACAGCCCTTTTCAACATATCCCAGGCATGTTCGATAGGGTTCATGATGATTCTGAATCAACTGCTACTTCAGACGAAGGAGATGGAGATAGCATCAAAATAATTACACTACTTAACCGCTACTTTGATCCGTTCATTAAACAAAACGTGGATAGAACAATTGGTATAACGATAAGAAATGACAAACAATACCTGGGACGTGAACGAGTTTTCTTTGATAAAAAGTGGATAAAAGTTGGTGGTGAAAAATTTCCTATAACAGAAAGTCTACTTGAATTGATTCAAAGGAAAGTACCAGATCACTCTCTAATCGATAGGAGTGATTTAAGTTCTTATTTGAAATTATTAAATGTTTCAAACGTGTACAAAAGAAATTATGCAAGCAATGCAGCTTCGAGAGGAACACAATCTCATGAGTATAAAAATATAATCGAACCCCTTCTTACTGAAGGCATAGATAGAATTATAAAAACAACAGATGAGAATGAAGAAGCAAATACCTCGATGCATACTGGATATGGCCAAAAGAAACACATCACACCACAAGCCATTTGGAAATTCGAAGGAGGAAACAATATTGCATTTGTCCATTGGAATGAACCAAACAAATTAGTATCAAGACTTAAAAAATTAATTGCATCGAAAGCTGCAGGTCACACAGGACTCGACAGCGAAATCTTTGCAATTGAAGAAGAACTAAGAAATGCAGGATATATTGAATAAAAATTCAAACATTTGTAAAACAATGCACAGTATGTTATAAATCTTTGTTTAGAAAATAACTATGAACGAAATCAGACGAGAAATTGCAAAAGAACTTCATGCACCTCTTAGAAAAAAGTTTAAAAGACGACATGTTATTAGCAAAGGAATCGATGACCTCCATGAAGCTGATCTTGTGGACATGTCAAAACTTGCAAAATGGAATAATGGATTTAAATATTTATTAACCATTATTGACGTTTACTCAAAATATGCATGGGCAATTCCTCTTAAAACCAAAAAAGGAAGTGAGATTGTAAAAAGTTTAAAATTTGTTTATTCCCAAAGTAAAAGATTGCCCAATTATTTTCACACTGATCGAGGAACGGAATTTTATAAACGTGAATTCAAATCATGGTCTCAGAAACAAAATCTAAAGCATTATTCCACTGGGAGCTCCATAAAAGCAAGTGTAGTAGAAAGATTTAATCGAACTCTTAAGGAATCGATGGGGAAAGAGTTCACAACACGTGATTCATACCGATGGGTACATATTTTGCCTGAGTTATTAGTAAAGTATAATCACAAAATACATCGCAGCATTGGCATGAAACCTATTGATGTAAAAAGAAACAATCCACCCCGCTTGCCAACACAATATAATGAAACTTTAAGAAAACCAAAATATAAAATCGGTGACATTGTAAGAATATCAAAAATCAAGAAACATTTCAGCAAAGGCTACGAAGCTAATTGGTCTACGGAATTATTTACAATTTATAAAGTTCAAAATACTAATCCACGAACATATCTTTTAAAAGATAATAAAAATTTGCCGATATTTGGAGCGTTTTATGAAGCAGAGTTTCAACGAACCAAACATCCTAATATTTACTTAGTTGACAAAGTACTACGTAGAAAAGGAACCCGAGCCTTCGTATCTTGGCTTGGATTCGATTCAAATCACAACTCTTGGATCCCCAACAAAAATATCTTCTAATTACAACAGTGTAAGTTTTGTTTTTTAATTCCTTGCAAAAATATTATTATTCTGCCAAAGCAGTGGAATGGGGTATGCCAAGTACAGATTCCCGGGATAAGTACATTCTAGAGATGGCATCCAGGATAGGCCTTCTAATATTAAATATTGGTACAGTTCCAACTTTCCGACGTCCAGGATGTGAAGGAACAATTCCGGATGTCTCCCTGGCATCAGAAGTAATTGTGCCATTCATTAAGAGATGGAAAGTGTTGGAAGATTATTGTGCTAGCGATCATCAATTCATCGCCTTTGACTTTGAATCAAATGTTCAGGGACGGGAAGTACCTCCCCAGAAATGTCAACGGTGGAATGTAAATAGGATTAGCATGGACAAGTTCAAAGATATCATTGGGAAGGGTGCAGAACAGATTCGAAGTGCTGAAGCACGGAGAGATTTTGAGGTTGAGGATCTGGTTTCTGCAACCATGAAAATTATTACGTCAGCTTGTGATGTTTCGATGCCCTCCTCAGTACCACGTCACCGAAAGAGCCCTGTATACTGGTGGACCAGAAAGATAGCAGAATTAAGGAAGAACTGCCTCAGGATTCGCCGTCTTGCCCAGAGAGCAAGAAATCGGGAAGAAGCTAATGAAAAATCAGCGGAGCATAAAGCAGCAAAGAAGCTACTTCGGAAAGCCATAACTACTAGCAAGGTTCAGAGTTGGAGAAAGCTTCAGGAAGATATTGACACTGATCCATGGGGTTTGGGTTACAAAATTGTAACACAGAAACTTGGAAGTCACAGAACATCATGCATCATGGAGGATGATATTATGAACACCATTGTTCAAAACCTTTTTCCAACTCACCCCACAAGACCTGAGAGGAATTTTGAAAGTGATCTAGATTTCCCACTGTTTACTGAAGATGAACTTCGGGTTGCAACGCATTCTTTACGGAACAACAAGGCTCCGGGGCCGGATGGGATTCCTAATGAGGTTCTGAAAATAATAGTTGATCAAGATATGTTGTTGTTATTGTTGAGAATGTTCAATGTGTGCTTGAAAGCAGGAATCTTTAGCTTTCGCTGGAAGATCTGTCGCTTAGTGCTCATTAGTAAGGGCATGGGTGACCCTGAGTTACCATCATCGTACCGCCCACTTTGTATGCTTGACACAACAGGCAAATTATTTGAGAAACTCATAAGACGGAGATTGCTTGAAGCAATAATCGCAGCCGGCGATTTATCACCAAGACAATTTGGATTCAGAGTAGGCCGGTCGACACTGGATGCAGTGCAAGAAGTCGCCGAACAAGTACGAAGAGCGGAGAGTTATAATCATTACTCTCGCCGGGTGATTAATTTTGTTACATTGGATGTTAAAAACGCTTTCAACTCTGTCAAATGGACAGATATCATGGATGCTCTAGAATTTTCATTCCATGTTCCAAGGTATCTCCTTCGGATCTTAGACTCTTACTTGAAAGATCGTGCTCTGCTCTACGATACTACAGAAGGGATCCGTAGAGTACAAGTCACGGCTGGGGCTGCCCAGGGTTCGATACTAGGACCTGATCTCTGGAATGTTACATACGACAGCATGTTGAGGCTTGAAATGCATGAAGAAACTATTCTAGTAGGATATGCAGATGATGTTGCTGCTCTTGTAGCAGGAAGAAGTGTCGAGCAGGCACAGTTGCGACTCAATATGGTAATGCGCAAAATCAATAGATGGATGGAGGAACATGGTATGTCTCTAGCACTTAGTAAGACGGAAATTGTCATCCTAACAAAGAAGAGAATTCAGACAATACTTCCAATACAGGTAGGACAAATTCAAGTAGAGACGCAGCCAGCAGCAAAATACCTGGGCATCATGATCGACAGTAAAATGAATTTTGGAGAACAGATTAGACGGACTGCAGATAAGGCAGCCAGAGGAGTAACGTCCCTCAGTCGGCTCATGGCCAATGTTGGTGGGCCAAAATCTAGTAAGAGAAGACTATTGATGACAGCCATCCATTCAGTTCTGCTGTATGGAGCGGAAATATGGGCGGATGCCCTGGATAAGGAAATTTATAGGAAGCCACTGGCGCAAGGGCAGAGGCGGGGCGCTTTGCGCGTGGCATCTGCATATCGCACGGTCTCTGAGGAAGCAGTTCTCGTTATTGCCGGGATTATTCCGATGTTTTTTCTTGCGAAAGAACGCAAGAACATTTACTTGAGGAAATCTGATATGGGTTTACAAAATGCAAGACGATCGGCAAGAGTACAAACCTTTCAAAATTGGCAGATCAAATGGGAGCAAGGAGATCAAAGCCAATGGACTAAGAGAATGATCCCTCAGGTGCAGGTTTGGACAGAGAGGAAACATGGTGAGGTTGGTTACTATCTCACTCAGTTCTTGACTGGTCATGGGTACTTCTGTTCCTATCTTAAGAAGATGGGGAAGGTGGATTCATCAGATTGCATCTACTGTATCAACGAATTAGATAATGCTAATCACACCTTCTTCTCTTGTGGACGGTGGGTCCAAAATAGGCAGTCTCTTCAAGATCACATTGATGTAGAGATATCCCCGGACAATATTGTTGCAGTGATGCTACAAAATGAGGAAAACTGGAAACTGGTAGCAAGCTTTGTTGAAGATATCCTCCGAACAAAGAAGACGGACCTGGTTCGCCACTGAAGATGATTCATTACGGAAGAGTGCCCTACAGGCAAATATAAAATGACGGTTCCAGGCTAGTGTTCAGAAGTAACGGGGGAGTTTTAGTCGGTAGTCAGGTACTCAGGAGCAGGAGCCCGACACTCTGTGCGTAAATGCATTTCTTCCCCTTAAAAAAAATAATAAAAAAATTATTATTAATATTATTATTATTATTAATGTGTCTCTATATATATTCAGCTCACGAAAACCAACACACTCAAGAAATAAAAGAATGATTGCACTTACCTTCCACACAAGATAACCAGCATATTCAACTCTGCAGACAGCATCTTCAATTCTCAGCATCTTGGCGGAAAAGAAGAACTACTTATCACTTTAAGAACGAAGATCACACCATTTTGTTTTCACTATTTCGTATTATATTATTAATGTAAACCACAATGATTAAAATAAATATATTAAAAAAAACATACATTGAAAAAATATCACTCTCTCCACCCACTGTCCTTTTTAAATAATTTCAACAACATCATCATCGTCCTCTTCCTCTTCTACTCGATGTTCTTCTTGCATATGCTCTTCCTCCTCTAGTGGAGGAAGATCAAGCAGGTTGAGTGGCCTTAACCAGATCGCTCTGAGTTTTTCAATTATTATATTTAAATTATGTACCGACACCCCGTTAAAAATAATCTCTTGAACGTGGCACGGGTCTCTCACCAACTCCAAAATCTCGCAACTAAAAATCTCCTTTTCACTTGCTGACAATATATCATACCACGCAGCCTCCTCAACTTTCGTGGCACTGACGACGAAATTTAGTCCTTGCATGCTGGCGCTATTTGCCAAAGACTTGATTGCTTGCAGTTTCTTCAACTTTTGTATTAGGCTTTCACATAGACTCATGTTGATTGTGATATCTAACTACTGCTCCATAGTAATCTCCTCTTATATAGTATAAACTTAAAGAAGCAAAAAGCTCTTTAATCGTATCACATGAATGAGGCTCTGTGAACGGACATCCAAACTTGTTCTCTCATTAAAATAATTTCAGAGTTCAATAATGATGGTTAAGAATTTAAAACAAAACAAGCCAATATTCATTTCATGCAGTCAATGATATATATATTTGTCTTATAAAACAGTCTATGCAGAAAGAGACCACAGAGCATGCAAGCCCGCAAAAAATGTTAACTAACAGCTGCACATCCTATATGGAGCAGCAAGCAGGACCTCCCACGTTCAGCAGCCAAAGAACGATAACAGCCGCGAGGGAACAAAAGGTTATCCGATTCAAGCGGTCAAGGGTCAATCTCTTCTTAGTGCTAACACATGCAGACCAATTAGCAAACGCATGTGAATAACCAACTGGCTCTCCATGGGCGCGTCGCGCCCAGACAGTCTCATTCAAATGTTAGTACACCTAAAACATTTCCGATAACAAAGACGCCATTTGAACATTTTCTTTTCATTTTTGTTCTATACACCTGAGAGTTGGTTTACTGGTAGAGGAGATAGAGAGCTTTCATTTACGTCAAACAAACTTTTTATAGATTTCCTAAATTTGGAAAATATACCCTATTTTCAAAATTCAATTTATTTTGTCCTAGAGAGTTGAAATTTGGTGTGGGGCTAGCGAAATACTAAAAAGTGAATGACCTATTAGTTTTTTAATAAATATTAAAAAAACTTATCTATAAATAATCATTTAAAAGTTCCGCTCTCTTACTAAAGCGTCAACCACGTCTCACGCGAACACTGCAGACATATCATGTGATCGCTCGCACAGCTGCAAACTTTCATGGGTATCAAATGACGTCAACACCTATTAATTTTTATCTCCATCGCATAAATAAGCCAAAGGTTATCTGCTTCAAGCGGTTACCCAAAGGTTATCTGCTTCAAGCAGTTAAAGGTCAACCTCTTCCCACGCTAACATGTGCACGTGCACGTGCTCACATCCGCATAGCTATCAGATGACGTCATGATGATGCAATATGTCCTCGCGATTACGCAATATTCAAAACATACATTCCCACCCTACTGTCAGCAGCGATCAAAGTTCTTTGGACTTCTGCTAGAAACTGACGTATTAATGCAGTAATTAATTCATTATCTGGCATCGGCGGATCTAAATGTTGAAGTTTAGAAAGCTGTCCAGAAAAGTACGTAGAGTATCGAGTAGGTTGTGACGTCGAGAATCTCTTTGAATATAATTCTGCTCAGACTTGCTGTTGGGTTTCCGGGGACCAAAACTTTTTTAATAACCCACGGGAAAACTCCTCAAAATTGGTGAGAGTGGATCTGAAAGCTCTAAACCAAAGAAGTGCTGGACCTTCCAGAAATTTCCCTATCACTCGAATTTGTCTTTCCTTAGGGATTTTGGAATCTTTTAGGTAATCAGCTGCTTCTCTCAAGAATTCTACGGGTGTCACAGAATCTCGCCCTGAAAATTTAAAAGGCTTATCCTCTACATTCTTGAATACAGTTATGGGGTTGGATTGAAATACTGTCCTGACCTCATCCTGTCTTTGACTATCAGTTTCTGTAGCTGCTCCTGGGTTTATCTGTATCTGTTCTTCTCCCCTTATACTTGGCATTTTCAACAGATGGTCAGACTGTTTCTCGTCCTTGATTTGGGTTTTCATAGCCTCAATTTCCTTATGGTTTTCATCTGCCAGTTTTCTAATTTCTTCGGTTTCCTTACAGTTTTCCTTGACATCAGTGGATATCTGGTTCATAACAGCCTCGTGACTTTTCAACGACCCTGTCACATCTGATATGTCCTTCTGAGTTGCTTGAATATCTTTGGAAATTACTTGAATATGGGATGACAAAGATTCCCTAATCTCCTTGACTCCCTCTTGGTTCTCCAGCTTGAGTGTGTCTTTAATCTAATCGATAACTGTAGTTTTAATTTCAGTTTGTAATTCACTTATCACACCTTCTCTTATTTCTCCCACTATGAGTTCTTTGAATTGTTCTGTCAAATGTTGAACAACTAGAGTTGCCATCTCATTGTTCTCTTTCTTCACCCTGACTTCTAGGTTGATCATGTCTTCACCAACTTTCCTAAGACCATGTTCTATCCTATCAGCTAAGCTTTGGGATCTTAGATCGGCATCGCGAAATTTATCGTCCATTAAACCTGCGTTAGTGGCTAATGAAGTTTCGAGTTCATGTGCTTTATCGCATAAGTTAGTCATTTTACTCTCAAGTAACATTTTCAAGATTTCGGAATTCTCTTTAAATTTATTTTCCATAGAATTAAATTTACTATTTAAATTTTCTTTCAAGTTATCCTTTAACCTGCTTTCTAACAAAACGGAATTTTCCTTGAGTTTATCATCTAAACTTTCTTTAAGTTTATTTTCTAAAGAATCAGAATTTTCTTTAAGTTTATCATTTAAAGAATCAGAATTTTCTTTAAGTTTATCATTTAAAGAATCAGAATTTTCTTTAAGTTTATCATTTAAAGAATCAGAATTTTCTTTAAGTTTATCATTTAACCTGCTTTCGAACATATCGGAATTTTCTTTAAGTTTCTTTTCCAAAGCCTCTGTATTTTCTTTCATAATGGCTGCTACGCGCAGTCCAGCTTCTTTGAAACTCTCTTCCAAACTCCTCATCATCCTCATCATCTCTTCCATAATTTTCAATTATTATTCAAAACTTAGGGGTATTCATGTTGGCAGACACAAGATTATAACTAGAACAAGAAATATGAATAGCTAATTGGAACACTCTAATAAAATGAGATTTGTCCTAATGTCGACGTGATGGAAAAACAAAATTCTCTACTTTTACGAATTACACTTACCACAATATCACAAGAAAAATATGCAAGTTCTCAAATATCCTCCACTTGGATTCTAATAATGTGTATGTCCAGTCATCGAACGTTTACTACTGAATTTACTTGACGCCCTAATGGTTAAGCCATTATCAAAAATAATCACACCAATTCTAATTATTAACCCAGTTAAATTTTTAATATTCCCCACTAATTATTCATCCAAACCAGACATCTCTCAACTCCCAAAATATCTATATAAAAATTATCACAATTTAAATCGGCATGCGATTGACCATGTCTAACTCGAGCCCCACGTTCGAAGCCATTTCTCTCTCTCTCTTATTTTATGTGCCCGTTTAGACCGGAGTCCGCACGACCACATATGCATTTTACCAAGAATCAGCCAGCACGAGAGTCAAAATATCCCGGGGCGCCAGATGGGTTAAAGCTAATCGCAAAAACGACATCAAATGAAAAAAATGCTTTACTGATTTTTGGCTCAATGCAACAATAAGGATAGAAGGAGATTCAACTGGCATAACACATCATGTAAAATTATCTCATTTTATTCTGAATTTAAAATTGACTGCAAAATAAAATGCTCAAAGCAGCATCATTCATGTGTGGCGACCCACATTACTATTTACACCATGTACAGAAATTTTCCAACACATTGGACAATTATCTTTGGAAACACAAGTCTGATTATCAGTCCTGTAGACTGTGTTCCAAAATTATAATAATTATTTATGCTTAAATCCAGTTCAAATTTAATTGTCTTTACTGGAAATACTGTGGTTCACTGGTTGAATTTTTACATAATATTAACACTCGTAGAATAATTGTTCATAGAATTTTTAACTTTCACTTATTTTTCCAGTTTCAAAAAAATATTGTCAAAATATATTATTATCATCTCTGGATCAACACAAATTATGTACACATATTAATTACAACATCTGAAAAGTATCTGACACTTGAGAATAGCATCGAAGAACTGTGCGAAGCACAACAAAATTAATTGTTCTTCCGACCTTAAACGTTTCGAGAAGTGACTCGATTATGAATTTCAAGTTCCTAACAAAATATATGATTTCTGAATCATCAACTTGATCAATAAATTGTTGGACCATTCAACTGTTCGATTTTCCACTTGGAATCTGTATTAATACAAATATTTATATTTGTGGTCATTTTAATAATTTTCTCAACTTGCAATTCTTGAACAGAATGCGGAAATAAGAATTGTAGCTTCATAATAAATTCATTTATTTCATGACACTAGGATTGAAAAACATCCTTCAAATTATTCGTGGTTATAGAATTGTTTTTAATTGGCAGTGGCCCATTCTATTATTTTTATAAGAACACAATATTCCTACAACAACGGCAAAGGTCTTCCTCTGAAGAAGAATAAAATACTATCATGACAAAATCCGGGTTCTAGCAAAATCAGGAATCCGTAAACAAGATTGAAATAAGAACTGATGGTTTTTTAAGAAATAACCTTTGGGTCATTCATACGACGCAATGTGTAGTTCCAATACTCCTTCTTTAACACTGAGTCATCGAACCTGCTATTTGATTGATGCTCAAATAAAAACCTCCGCATTCCTGCGACTTAAACATGCGCACCTGGGAATGGCATTTCAACTACTCCACACACATAAATTTTCTTCCCAAAATTTATACAATAAATCAAGCCTCTGCTTATTATCCACACTGGAAGATTTATAAACTTACAAGTTTATTTTATTTTACCATTCAGTTCAAACCGTGAAGTTACCACGCTTGTGATACTCTCTATTTCACTTTCGAATGTGTATCTACGTCATGATTTTATATAAATACAAAATATCCTAATTGATACAAATCATTTGCTTCCCGTTTCATGCTTCCCCGAGTTATCTGAAAAATATACTTTGCTCATGGCAAATATTAACTGTTCAACCAGAGCTGTCATGTTGGTTGAATGCGGGCTTGCGCTAACCACTATCCTTCGGAAAATCACCTGTTCCAAACCAGAAATGATTAAATTACTTCATAAGCTCTCTCTCAATGAATGTGATTATTAGAAAATATAAGATCCAAGAATTATTTTAGAAAAGTTATGAAAATTATTATTATTATTATTAGTGGATTATTATTATTATTATTAGTTACATCATTTTAAATATGTTTAATTATTATTTCATTATGTGAGAATCCACATGTTCGATTCTTCGAATATGGATAAAATATCCATTTCTCAACAAAAATAATTATTAACTTTTACAGTTACCTCGGCTGATTACCGTGATTATCAAAAAATATGAAACATTCAAATAAATGCTCGTTATGCTCGGTCATCGATCCTAAACTGTTCTGAGTGCTGAAAATACTCAGAATAACCCTAATGAGTCTTGCGTAAATCATTGCAAAATTTAAGTACGAAGAAAAATAAATGTGTTGGTCATCTGCAGAAAATGAGTTTGTTCCAATTAGCTAGGCATAATATAAAATCAAATGTGGCTTACATTTCTCGTTGGTCTTGAAACGTAGTGAACCTGGTCTGTACCAGATTTATCCAGATACATGCCCTATTGGACACGCACGCCTAATCCTTGTATCGGCCACCATTATATACCCACAATCTGTCTAACAAGACATAGTGGAAATATATCTTGAAGTTGGAAGTAACTGTTGATCCATTATAATATTTACTTCTGTTAAAGCCATAGCAGTTTGCTTAAATGGGGTCAGATCCAAATGATCTATTCTCAAATACGTCAGTTGTAACATAACTCACGGTAATCTTTTCAGTACAAGAAAACACTGACAGTCTAAATCAATCAACGGCTGTTCTGAAGATCGTTCCCTGGGCATGGTTTATCACCATCCATCATGCGCGAAGCAACTTATAGAGTCCCTTTGTCGGCTAATGAACAACACCGTGATAGACTGGCCTTCAATATACTGAAAGAAAGGAGTGGTTATCAAGTTACAATATATGAAACTGACTAATTGGATTAAAATTTCCAAGTATAGAATTATTATTACTGGACTGTGACAAAGTACTTTCTAGACAAAGTCTAGCATATGTCCATATAGAAATAAAGTATTTCACCAGTGTCCGTAGAAAAATAACAATCACCTTAGTGATTCCCTCTGCCGGAAACTTACTATGTTCCACACGTAGTACTTTTGTAACTATCACAATTTAAAGATATCTTCGGCGTAGATCCGGCAACCATGTGCCTTGGCTCAACGTAGCAGCAGCACCTTGTCATGCAAGAGCTTGGTTCGAAGTGAGCTGATGATGCTTGGGCCGGTCGGCTTTTATTCAAAACGGTCGGGTCCACTCTTGATCACGCTGAAATCTGGAAATCCTCATATCTCCTGTGTCTCTGGTCCGATTCACTTGAGACTAAGTGCATTCTCTTTCATTTGGCCGTGCCAGTAATCTGATCCAAGTCTCAAGTCTCTACTCCATGGCTAACTATTTAATCAACAAATAGTCTCGACCTCTGCTACTACTCGCTACGTCACTTAACATGCTCTTGGCTGCACAAAGTTTCCATTTCCTTCTAGAAGTAGTGGAGCGCGATATTTAAATATCTCAACTTTCAAAAGCGGCTGTAGCCTTTCCCTTGATATCTAGGTGTCTGAATCTTGGAATACCCATTCCTAGCGTTGGGCACAGTACTATACAAAAATAATTGGCCCTCCACTTCTACTTTGGATATCTGCTATGGTGATGAGAGTGTCGGCAACCTTTGTGACTTTTTCCACATGTCAGACAAGAGGAGGTACATTAATGCTTTTAGAAAGTATGTCGAGACCAAGGAAATTCCAGTGGAGCTGATGCCTTTAATCAAGACTGCACAGACCATTCCCATCTCTTCAGCAGAAGCTGAAAGAGGTTTCAGTACCATGAATGAGATCCACACCGAAAAGAGAAATAGGCTGCTGGTTGAAAGATCAAGCGGACGTATTTTCATAAGCAGCGTAGGACCTCCTGTGCATTTATTTAACCCACAACCATTTGTCAAGTCATGGCTACGAAAGGGGAGACGTTCAGCTGATGAAGCAACTTGTCGGAAACACGAGGCCGCTGATTTTGACACCCAATACGAGTCCATTTGGAAATTGCTGAATTAATAAGGTGAGTTCCTGTAAATATTTTTTTCCAACTAAATCACTGGATATACATGCAGACTGTACTGCTGTATCTGGGAAAACAGATTGTGTCACACCACTGACAAATTGTAGTTCATGCATTGAACTTACCACCGGCAGGATTCTTAATAGGTATGATGGAAAATATTTCCAACACCTGTAAAAAGGTAAGTTCTTTAATAATGAATTGCTGATTAATTAAATATTAATGACTGTCACTTCACGCAAGCAGTGGCGCGACCTGGATTGGCTGGTGGAAGCCCCGCTCCAACAAAAAACTCACACTGCATAAGCTGAAATGGGTGTTGAATTTTGAGACAACTGCCACATTGATAGATGTAGGCTATAGCAAAGCCATACTTCTATGGGCATATGATAAAACTCTGTTCAAAAGAACTGCTTGATGCCATATATGGTAATGCCATCTCTACTGACTTCGTGCGATGAAATAAGTAACTCGCACCGGTACTGTTTAATTATATTTGATACAATGGTACACGGCAAGCATGAATTAAGTGAGGATTTCCCTTTCATAATTGTGTGATGGAATATGTAGTATGTTTTTTTAATACGAGGATATAACTCAGGCAAGGGAAGCATTTCTATAAAAAAAAAGGAATCTGTTGACATCGAATATAGATTTAGGTATTAGGAAGTCATTTTTGGTGCAGGAGAATTGAAACGTTTGAAGTGTGGTATTACATGAGATTGATGAAGATCAGATATGGGTGGATAGGGTTACAAACGAAGAGGTATTAAGACGAGTGGGAAAGGAGAGATGTTACTGGCCACTACTAATGAAGAGAAGAGATAGGTTGGTAGGACACATACTAAGTCACCCAGGAATAGCAAGCTTAGTTATGGAAGGAAGGGTCAAGGACAAGAACTGTAGGGGTAGACCAAGGTTAGAATATGTTTAACAGATTGCCTCGGATGTAGGGTGTGGTAGCTATGTAGATATGAAACGATTAGCTCAGGATAGGGAGGCATGGAGATCTGCACCACACCAGTCAAAAGAATGAAAACTCAAAACAACAGGATTTTCTAGGGTAATTTTTAAAGTACGGTATGTGTTACTCTTACAAAACAGAAGATGCTGGTGACCTACCACTTGCATTTCAGATCTGGGAAACATTCTACTGTACTTAGAATTGGTACTGCATCAGTGTAGGGTTCACATCAAAGAGGATATAATAAGAGATGCATCTCAAATGTTAAATCTTGACGCCAACCTATTGCTCGGCGCATGTAATTCCAACAGATAGCGTGGGATGGCGCGGCAATGCACTTCTGAGCGCGATCCATCCACGACCCACCCTCCCTCACCCCTTTTCCATCCCTCCCAATACTTTTTTATTCCTTCTTTTCTCTCCCCTTCCTTATTAGGCCTACGGTCATGATTTAGTAATTATACTCTTCCAGTATATTAATAATAGTGATATTTTTTCTCTCTGTGATATCAGCTGATAAGAATGTTGCATTTAATGGCACAATACCTCATTAGGCTATTGTAGAAAGTGAAGTCGTCAGTATATTGATATCCACATACGCCTACGGTACTTCAAATGAAGGAACATTGAAAATTGCACCTGATAAATTTTGTCAGATAACTTACCATTGCAAATGTTACACTATTAGCAATCGTGGGGGGAATAACATGCCATACAGGTTAAGAAAAGTACACCACAACATACCGTAGGCTATATTTTGCTGTTATGGCATTATTAAATCAAAGCAGTCACAATAACTCATTAGGCTATTGTAATGTAAAAAATTATTTTGAAAACGCATGGATTAAGACGTGCAACAAGCTCCAAGTACTCTTGGAAAAATGTACGAGTTGTTGTGTTGGTTAGTTATTGGAAATTTAAGGGGCAAAACATCGGTTCAATCCTACACATTGAGATTCGGCTTCATAACAATGCATTGGAACTTAATAAGGGCAGTGACTGTATCCCTTTTTATTTTGTATTGTTTTCTCCCTACCTTGTCCTTGCAATAACAACTAAGTTAACTGATGATAATTTTGAGGAACATCACATGGCTTCTTAAAAATGGTACTTGATGTTTGATATTGGCTACCCTTTACGCTGCAATATTCAATGTATGTCTACCCCTTATTATTCCCGTTTTCCAACAACGGGGTCGGGGATGAGATGCGATGGAAGTCTTTGTGGCGATGGTTTTTACGGCCGGATGCCCTTCCTGACGCCAACCTCATGAGAGGAGTTAATGAGAGATGAAATATTATAATTATTTTTATGGTATCATCACTAAGTTAATACGAATATGAGTATAATGCTCAGACAACAAACCATGGTTTCAAAACATAACTTCACAAAGTGAAATTAGCTTTTGGATGAGGATGTGTGAATGGTGAGTAGGTTATTTCCAGAATGTCACATGCATACTGTTGAATGGCCTGATTATAAGCTAGGCCTATTCAGATATACTTGTTATTTTAGAAACTGTACATAATATGGAAGCTATCAACATAAATGTTAGGGAATAACCCAGCTCTTTTGGGAAAAACTCTTGTTGACAGAGTGAAAAGCATCAAAATTTCATAGGTAGTCCTTTTGTTTCAATGTTTTTCTGACACTACCAACTTCATCTAGCTGCATTAGCTTGGATCTATCACTTTTCAGAAACAACCAACACTCCTGAGGGAGAAAAAATCATGACTCATAACATTCCAAGAGGCTTGCAGGAAGAGACAAATCCTGGGGAAGTTAGACCCCCAGCCTGTCGGTCTAATGACAGCAACGAGTCAAGGCAAAGTAGAACACTGGGTCAAACCATGTGTTCTTCATTGTGGGTCTGCATACATTGAAACACTGCTCGCTGTTGCCATGGAGACCGTTACCTCTCTCGTCTCCACTCCTCACTTCACCCGACAAGCGGATGCCAGCCGTCACCTTTTGTAAATCCGAGTATAGTCACAAGCACCCAATTTATGTTAGCCTACAGCTCAAGATGTCAGAATTATTCTTGGATCAGAAGGTACAGTCTAGGGAAACATAGTAGAAATAAATAAAGGAGCAAATTGCTGTGAAGGAGCTTTATTTAATATCTAAAAATTTGTTACTCACCAACAAGTTAGACATAAGGTTATGTTCTGCTTTACTAATTCATAATTTGGCGAACATAAAGAAACAACACGCCGAATATCTCCACAACATTAGTCTTTGATGTTCCATAATTGTGGACAGTTGCTTGTTAATTGAAAACACAAATTTATTTATTACAAAGCACTGAATTGTAAACCTACCACTGAAAAGTATATGTGTAATAAAGACTACAATATTACATCAACATGTATATCCTTGGTCACTTGTAACAGTTTCGTGGAAACTAGTTGCCAGAAAATCCAAATATTTATTGCCTAGATACGTTGCTTCGCTTGTCATAGGCCACATAACCTACTAGTTTAACGTTGTCAAATAACACTCCAATAGATGTCACTGCTTTGAATCATAATTAGAACCAGAAATCATCACTATTCACGGCACGCAAGTATAATAACTTCGCTAGTTAAAAGGGCAGATTTTTTTTTCGAAATAAGCAACGCATACATTACGCTAATTTCAGATGGTCAATCAGCACACTGCTCTACTGCACTCTACAGCAGTCACCAGTCATGAACGTGATTTACGTTTTAACAAATTCTACGGATGAGAGCCACTGCATCATGGAACAATAATGCACTGCATTAACACTAGAGATCAAAGAATAGAAATAGACATTCTGAACGAATGTAAATAAACGATCAAACATTTAAATACAATACGTGCTGTGCCCGTTTGGACCGAGATACAACGACCACATTTTGTAAAATACCGACATCAAATTAGCACGAGAAAATATATCTCAGGGTCTATCTAGGTGAATACTTGGGTCTAATCTGGCATCCCTGATCTCGGTAATTCACAAGTAAGGTAAGGTGAGAAATTATTTTTGAACTAGCACATTCCTTAAAATCTCAATTTATTTATAGATAAAAATATGATTCGAATGGCAAAAACCTCAACAAAAATAAAACAAATCACACATGAGAAATCATTTAATTAGTCCATTCTGATATCAAAAAAAATCAAAAAGAATATTTACACTGGTAATCACTGTTCAATAAAGAGTTCTGAGTGATCCCTAATATTTACATGTTCGTAGTTCACTTTTCGAAAGATTGCATTTGATTTTTCAAATATTCGTAGCAAAACATTACTCAAAAAAAGTCACTTGATTCATTCGGTGCTATTCCAAAATTAGACTTATTTGGAAAAATTATCATATCACTGATTCGTTGTTTCATAACAATATCAATACTCGACTGACATAAAGTCGAATGTTAATAATAGTTCATATAGATTTTCAATTTCCAAAAACGAAATTTGTTCAAAAACTTTTCATAATATTTTGAAATTTTAACTTTCTTTTTTCCTCACTTTCATTTGCTTACGTGTCACAAAAATTTTAAATTATTTTCATATGTTATTAACATTACACAAATATTGTTGTAAACAATATAAATTATTGCTATCAACTATCAGCGGATTAAATCATTTAACTCTTCACCAAAATTTTATGTTATCAAAATTTTCTATCACCGAAATGTTCATATAATCTCTCAAAAAATTAATTAAAAAATATTATTATTAATTAATTAACTTCAAAATTTCCCTTCACTTTATTTATAACAAGTTTTCTCAACCTCTCACATGATGAATATTTTATTTGCTCATTTCCAGTGTTATTATTATCATTCCAAAATAAAAATTCATTAATTATTTATTTTAATTCATTTGCGCTTTTCACCTTATTATTTTTTTTCTTCGGTCAGGTTCAACAAATTTAAATTCATGTTCTTCAATTATTTATTTTGGCATACCATCGGAACTTCGAGTTGATCCAGAAAAAAAAAAATTATGTAATATTTGGATTAACAGAATAGTGAAATCTGACAAGATTATGGGGCGGTCCACATTGCCTAACCCTTCTTTTACAATTTTAGCCCACAGGCTCTTTCAAACATACGCACATCCTTGTGTGCCCACAACTACGGGAACAAAAGCCCTCTTGGATGACCCCCAAGGTCTCCACAACTTTAAGTGTCGCCAAACGCACACTAAAATCATCACCAAAATATTCTGCACACAACATCATTTTTTTTTCATCATATATATTTTTTCTTGTAATATTCTGTCAATTACTAGACTGTGTTCTTCAGTGTTATTTTACCAATAAAATAAATTCTGGTCAATATCTCCTTGCCTCCCATTTACATAAATTCTCCCTAACTTGATACATTAAATACCTGCCGTTCCTTTCTTTTCATCTGAATATATATTTTTAAGTGCTTTTGGAAAAAATTATTCAGAGCTCAGAAATCTTACTACTTCATTCTCTTCATCCATAAACTCATTTAAATTTATTTAAACTTCCAAACTTTTATTCAAAAATAAACAAAGTTATTTAATTTAAGTCCATCCAACTAATTAAATTCATCCACAAATTATTATTATTATCAAAAAAATATTTAGGCATCATCAATGTCATAAATGATTATTATCGCCCTATTCCTTTAATAAATAAATATTTAAATCTCATCTGTAAATGATTATTATTAACATCTACTATTATTTTTATTTAATGCATTAATTATTTAATCACAATAAACAATTAACAATTAATTTAATTTAGTTCCTAATGTTCGGTATTATCACCCCCTAATTATTTATAATTTTAAATAGCATCGTTATTATTTATGATATTAACTTATTCACTTCTCACTTGATTATTATTATTATTATTATTATTATTATTATTATGTAAATCAAATTATTTAAATAATCCAAGCCTCAATTAGTTCTGCTCTCATAATAAGAATTAACGAAAAATACTCCCATCCCTTGGAATAATCGAAATATTTCATGTCGGAACATGAACTAATGCCTGTCCTGACAAAAATCGTAGATTGAAAAATAAATTGTCAGACAGCAGTTCCATTTGTCATCCAGACAAATACAATCGAAAATCTAGCTACGGTGAAAAATGTGTGTTGATTTCTGATCGTGACTGTTCAAAAATATGGAATTCTCTAATACTACAGGTTAGTGGATAGTACATGAATAGTTGTCTTACTTCATTCTTGATGTAGAGGAAGGACGCGTCCTGCGGTGGACACTATTCCAACAGTGTCTTCCCATGGCCATCTGTCGTATCCATATACCTCGTTCGTCTCCATGTCCTACCAATCCTACGAGTAGTTTTAGCGGCGTATGTTGATATTCGCAGTCACTCGTTCGAAAGAACTCCCGCTATCACCAGTACCGTGTAACATGACGAAAAGTTGCTCAGTCATAGACTGGTACAGTACTCATGTAGATTCGAGAATAAATCTCATATTCCAATAATGCGGTTTCGTTTGCACGCTAAGATAGGAACACCTATTAGCTGCATAAACGAACTGATGAAATAAAACGTCTCCTGATGAAATTCGAAGTGCCTGATGTATAGTCACCACAAGAAATACATCGTTCTGTAGGCTAACTTCTGTGAATGGTTTCGACACTACCATCACCTGACTGTAGAATATATGACCTGAAAGTCAGTGGATATTCTAAGACCATTCGCTGCCAAAAGTTAAGTTTGTTCACTCGAACAAAAACTAAGTCGTGCTGACCACTGGTACGGCGACTAAGTCCTCCGACCGTCAGAATCTCGGCGTGTATACTGTCACTTCACGTTACGTAGTTCCGCACATGAGCATATGCTCCGTTGTAATGATGTGACTATGTTAAGAATCGTGGCCTTTATATAGTCCAGCGAGAAATTGTTCCAGAACCTTCCATCTCGTATCTCGGCTTCTACTGGACCGATTTTAACGCTTGATAGCTCAAAATCCTTCTATTGTAATTGCCAGTAAAGTGTGCTAATTTCCTAGCGTCCATCTCTTCTCCTCAAGGTAATTCCAGAAAAATATTTCTCGTGACGTATGCGGGCTCTACGTCATAAACTCATGTCTATCGCCCCTGCGATGCATGCTTCCCTCAGCACTCTTGAGTCTCCTCCGCGCGTTATTCAAACCATCCTTTCCCTCAATCTCTTCAACTAATAATTCTTCTTTCCAAAATAATAATGTCAACAATATCACAGACGTGTGAACGATCCGGGTATATCCACCCCTCACGCCAATAAAAAATATGTGACACATCATGTATTTTTTCTCATTGTTGTCTGGCTATTGAATGATAAATCTTCAAACTTGCTGCGTTGAATTTTCCCACGGAGTTACCAGATTCTTCTTCAACCAATGTATAATTTCCGTTATCAAAACTTTCAGTTATCCTGAATGGGCCGTGGTATAAACTAGCAAACTTCGAATATACTCTGTTCATGACGTCAGACTGAACATGTTTCCTTACAAGTACGAGACTTCCAACTTTCAGAGGTCATCTGAATTTCTTCCCTCGGACTCTCCTTTCTCTCTTGTCAGCTTGGTTGCGAATTTTCTCCAGTGCTTGAACTTCTCTGAGTTGTCTACTAGGTTCTATTTCCGGTGGCATGGAAATGATCCTATCCCATGGTCTTATGGGTTTATTGCCATGATGCAATATCATCGGTATCTGACTTGTACTTTCGTGTACTGTAGAGTTATAATAATAATAATAATATCGTATGGCCTCGGGTGCCTGGTGCAAGCTTTGTTAATTGACACCCAGAGGGTAGCTTGCATGTCGAATTTCGTCGTTCCTTTGAACGCTATGAAAGTCAAGGAGGTTAGATATATAAACTCCTTGACACTACAGCGCTTTCAAGTAGAGAATGGAGGAACTTTGTGTTGGCGGAAAATCCCGAGATTAATTTTGCCATTGAACACGGCCTACTGAATTCAAATGGGTTCTTTAATATGCCAACAACGTATGGCATGAGTGTCATGATTTTTGTCGCCTTTCAAAAATCACTTACCATGGCCAGGAGCGAACCTGCAATCTTGGGGTTAGTAGTCCGACACTATAACCACTCACCCACCGTGGCAAGCTTACTGTAGAGTTAATGGAGTGTGATGCAATGGGTAACACATCCATCCACTTCCAATGTTCAGCAGAACAAAACTGTGACAATTATATTTATATCTACGTTTCAAAGTACCGCTGGAAGTACACTACTTCAAGTGTAAGATACTCGTCGCCCCATCTATGTGTCAAGTTTGGAAAATTACGGAGTCTATGTAATTTCTTCGACTCGCGCTCTATCTGGCGTATTTTTGTGAAGCTGGTCCGTTGGTTGGACTAGTATTATGCTAGATGGCGCAAGCTGGATTGTGATCCTGCCACAGATCAGCGCCTGGGTTTGAGATTATTTATGGAATATGTCACCCTGGAAACCTAACAATTCTTTGTTCGAAAATGGATTATTACCTATCTTATCGTCGAAGAACGAGGATTTAGTTTTCGTCGCGGGAACCTATTCTGAAGCCAGCCTTCGGGCTTGGTCAGATATATGCCTATTTTTCCACTACCATCGGATGGAAGCAGTTATACTGACGTCTTGGAAGATTCACGTTTTATTTTTAAGCATGTTACATTTTAAAATATGATTTTGTGATCGTGGCCGACAGGATAAGGTACGTCTTTGCATGTAATGGTTGACAAGTCGTTATTGAATAAGATCAGTATGTATGAAATGTCGTGTGAATGGATCTGTGTTTATATGTTGGTATGAGTTTGGTAATATAGGGGTCTTACTTCTTGCTATTTTTAGTTTATTTTGATTTTGGTCAAATGAGTCAAGAACCCTTATATTGCATGTGATGTGCCGTGAGGTTGGTATGAATGTGAGATGCGTTTGGATAACCTAACATTTAATCTCTTGGAGATTCGTACCTTGTACTATGTTTGGGTTCTGAGCACATGGGCTAGTTTGTGGTGTGATGCGTAAAAGTTGGATTTTTCATGTGAGTGTTTTGATATACTGATCTTTGCAAATAACTACTTTGTCTTCCAAGCTCTTTGTGTTATATTTTGAATGTGTTTATTTTCTAAGCTGATCCAGATTCTCATCTGTCGTATAACAGCGAACCTCTTGTTTTGATTCGAAGCAGTTTTATTAATTTTATCTTAACGTTTTGGTTTTATTTGTTTTCCCCCTGCTTCGTTTCAGTTAGAATACTCCTTAAGAGTCTGTGTGAAACATCTCTATGATGTATTTTCTTTCTTATGTCACCGTTGGCTAGGTAACCTTAATCTCATTGTTTTGGGTTATGAATTATTGACCTGGTATTTTGACAAAAGCATCTCATATTTGAGACTCCATCTTGGGATTTCGATGACGACAATCGCATTGACTTCTGGCTCCCTTGAGATTGGGAATGATTTAAAATATTTTCTTGAGGTTTAAGTGATAGCTCTTGATGACCGTCATGCTTAGTCATTGTACTACTTATCCTACGTATTCATGAATACCTTACCTAGATGGCCACTCAAACCTAAGTAGGTTTTCGAATATATGTCGAATATTTAATATCAACTGAGATGATATATATCTTGTCTTCGAAATAGGTAATGTTTTTATTTTATGATTTTGAGGTTCCTCTTTTCTAAAATTATCATTGGTTTGTAGCTTAAGACCTTCTCATGTTATTTGTATTTTTAAATAGACTGGTGAATATATTATAAAGTAAATCTGACTTGGTGTTTTCTATCACTTAGATTTAATGTCTGGTAGTTTCTCTCTAAGGCAAACCCTCTGGGGACCCAAATGAGTAGCACATATTCCACGACAGGCCTTACCTTATTGGTGGCCACTTACACTCCTCAAAAACAAACGACAAAATTTCGCTATCTCAGACATAATTCTTTCAGTTGGGTTGCTTTCAGGATGGCGTATTGAACATAGGATCTGCTTAATATCCAATACTTCCATAGCATTTCTAAATTCGTAAGATGTGAACTGCGATCCATGATCGGTTAAGAGGTATTCAGGTTTCCCTGCTTCAGGTATCACACTCTCTCTAATCCTCTTCAAGATGTAGTGTGTATTAGCTTTCTTGATGGGGTGTAACATTGTGAATTTAGAAAAAACATCAATGGTTACCAAAATGTATCTATTTCCCCTCTTCGACTTCGGTAAAGGTCCATAAATATCCATAGCGTATACTTCTCTTGGTTTCAGCGGAATAATAGGACGAGGAGCTTCCCTCAACAACTTAGAATTGTGCTTGCTTCGTTGACACAAGTCACATGTCCTAATCGTCTCTCTGACAGTAGTCCTCATATTCTCCCACGAAAATTTCTCTTGCACAAGTTGTACTGTCTTATCCAATCCAGCGTGTCCCGAAATCCTGTGCGCTAACCAAACAATCCGTTGCTGCAATATGGGTGGTACCGCTGCTCTCAGTCTTGTATGGTCTGCATCAATGAATCGATACACAATATCGTTCATGACCACATAATTCCTCGAAATCCTCTCTGTTTCCTGATTATCTGTGTCATTAATATCCATGTTCCCTTTCAGAAATCGGTATATTTTCCTCAAACGTGTGTTCCTCTTCTGAGTAACAGATATCCTTTCCAAACGTTCTAGAGTTTCTTCATTTCTTGTATCAAGGTAATAGGCATCAACTTAAAAATCGGTTCAACTGCACGACTTAACAAGTCTGCTCCTACATTCTCTTTTCCAGTTTTGTGCTCTATCATGATGTTGAATTGTTGGACAAACAAAGGCCCAACGTGTGATCCTTTCACTTGCAAAATTCGTCTTCAAAATAAACTCAAGTGCATGATGGTCTGTTCGCACAATGACAGAATGACCTATAAGCATCTTCTTCCAAGTTTCTAGAGCGTGAACAATAGCTAAAGCTTCAAGTTCAGTCGTGTAATAATTTCGCTCTGAAGGTCTCAACTTTCTGCTTATAAAAGATAAATAATGCCTAGTGTGAGCTTCGTCTTCCTGTAATAGGATAGCTCCTATACCCACATTTGAAGCATCTGATTCGATAATAAAATTCTTCCGAAAATCAGGATATTCCAGCTTTACACTATTCATCAATAATTCTTTGGCTAGTCTGAAAGATTCCTCGTGCTCTTCACTCCACTTCCATCTGTTTCCCTTCTTCAAAAGATTCTGCAAAGGCGCAACAATGTTTGTGTAGTTATGACAATGTCCAGCGAAAAATTGGCAAGTCCCCAGAAAACTACGGACATGCTTTATCCTCGTGGGTCTTTGAAAGTTAGCAATGGCTTGTCTCTTGGCCTCATTTGGACGATACCCCTGTCCATCTAAGATATGCCCTAAGAATTTGATCTCTTCTTTGAAAAAAACTGGCATTTCTTCAGATTCACCTTGAAATTTGACTTCCTTAAGTCATCGAATAAATTCCTTAAGTGTAACAGATGTTGCTCTTCGTCTTCAGACGCTACCAGTATGTCATCAATGTAACATATAGCTGAGCTCTTCATTTCTGGACTAAGATTTTGGTCTAATGCTCTAATTAGAACAGATCCGGATGTTTTCATTCCAAATGGTAATCTTTTGAAAACATATGTTTGCTGGTCAAACATAAATCCTGTGAATTTCTTCGACTCTTCACTTAGCTCCACATGATGGTAAGATGATGTAAGATCGATAGTGGAAAACCACCTCTTGCCTTTAAATTTCCTCAACAATTCTTTAATAACAGGAGGTCGGTCATATTCGGGCAAAAGTTTGGAATTTAGAGATCTTGCGTCTAAACAAATACGCAGACTCCCGTCTGGTTTTGGCACAACTGCTAATGGATTCACATAAGCTGTGGTATATTTTTCTGTTATGTCATTCTTTTCCAAATCTTCAATCATGACCTTCACCTGCTCTGTATACTTCTCTGCAATAGGGTAAAGTTTACAATGATACGGTGCTTCATCACACACTTGGATGTGATATTCAAAATCCTTGATCTCCCCTGGTTTCGTATCAAAAATGTCCTCAAATTCACATTACATCTTTTTCAATTCAGGTGTTTCCTCTACTTTGACTACTTCTTCTTCTTCTCAGTCGTCGGAAGTTTCCCTCGGTGAATTTCTCTTCGTCACCCTCAAAATCTTCCCCTTCAGTATGATGAAAACGTATGGTCTCTGACTTCATATCAATTATAGCTTTGTACTTAGTCATAAAATCATTTCCAAGGATCATATCATGGATAATGTCCTTCATCACCACGAAAATGTGCTCAAAATAGCAATCTCCAATCTTTAGCTTTAGATATAACTGTACTTTGCATGTAGTCACCTTGTTAGGTATAATTCCTTGTATCTTAATACATGACACAGGAATTTCCTTCAAACTTTCTGTGATCTTCCACAAAGCATAGAGCTTCTCACTAACTACACAAAGCATAGCTCTAGTCCCTATAAGTGTATGAATCTTCGTACCATAGACTTCACACTCTATAATAGGTGATTTCGATCTATTCTCAAGTCCAATTCTCTCTCCCTTTACATCTATCAAGTCTTCATCCTCTGCTTGCCATTTAACAATCTTCGAAATGTAACTACTTATTAATTTTTCGGCGTTTTTTATCACCTGTAGACTTCTGCAATCCGGAAGTACTAGGTTTGTTGTGTTGCTCATCTAGGTATTGCTTGCTATCCTGATGCCTTCTGTCAAGATCTTCCCTAGCCTGTTGCTTGAATTCCTCCTTCCCTCGTTGTTCCTGTCTTCTATTTTGTTTTTGATTTCCATACTGTTGCTGTGGCCTATTATATGGTTTTGATTGAAACCCTGGTTTCTCCACTGATTCCATCTATTTTGGTATTGGAATGGTCTCACATATGGTATATTCTGATATGGAGTGTCTGTCGTGTTGCTCCATTCCATATTTTCAATCTGGTTCTGAGGTTTGTTCCATTGTTGATTTGTTTGGCTGTGACGATCAGTCACTACAGTATTTATCGTATGGTTTTCCGTTTTGTTATTACCTCTGAAGTGAAAAAATTGTGCATTGGCATGATCTAACCTTTGTAGCACCTCATCGAATTCCTCCATGTTTCCGATGTTCGCTGCAATCAGTGTTCTTTGCACCTCGAATGGAAATTGACGTATAAGCGCAGATATCATTTCAAAATCTGGCATTGGTGGTTCGAGAAATTGCAATTTAGTTAATTGTTGCGAGAAATAAGCCGAGTACTTTGTTGGGTGTGATGTTGAATATCTCTTTGCATACAATTCCGCCCTGATCTGCTGTTGAGTTTCTGGCGACCAAAATTTTCTCATCAGCCCCCTGGAAACTTCATCGAAATTGTGGGAAGTGGATCTAAAAGCCTGAACCAAACCAGTGCAGGTCCATCCAAAAATCTGCTCACCACTCTTATCTCTCTCTCCTTTGACATTTTTGAATCCCGGATGTAATCCCTGACTTCTCTCAAAAATTCGTTCGGTGGGATACTTCCTGTTCCTGAAAACTTTCCTGGTTTATCATCCTTATCCTTATATATAGCGATAGGAATAGAATTTGCCATAATTTTCTGATCCTCCATCTCTTTCGAAATTTCTCTCTTTTCATCCTGCTCAAAAATTGGTATTCCTTCCACATTTCTTTGCTACCTTTGAGATTCATATAAAGCCATTTTCTCTTCTAGTGTTCCCAATGTCTTTTTCAGTCCAGAATCATCTGTCTTCTTTTCTATCTCTCCTCTGATCTCTTCTATGGTCGTCTCAACAAATTCTTTAGTTACAGGATCGAATCCTTTCTTTCTCAAGTCTTGATTCGTGTCCTGAATATCTTGTACTAATTTCTCAATTATAGTTTCATGAGTCTTCACTAAATTAGTCACCTTAGACATATCTCTCTGAATTTTTCCTACATCTTCCGATATTACTTTGATATGCGTAGAAAAAGAATTCCTTACTTCCTGAACGTCTTCTTTAGACTCCTGCAGTACTGAACTTCTGACCTCAGTGAGAGCTATCTCCTTCACATTTTTACTATGTTCCTGGATTAGCTTGTCCTCTTTCAGCTGTTCTAGAATAGTCCGCTGGAAATCTGTTGCCACTTTCTGCAACACCTGCCTTGGAGTAACATTACACTCTTCCGTAATTTTGATCTCCAAGTCTTCAGCCACTCTTCTAGAATGTTTATCAAAATTTTCTTTCATGTCTTTCAATTTATCATGCGATTTTTCGATTTTGTCTTCTAAGTTTTTCATGCAATCATAAATTTTGGTTTCCAGTGAAACTTTGTTTTCTTCTAGCCTAGTTTCTACGTACTTGGATTTTTCAAATAATTCTCTAATTTTTCCCCCTAAAAATTTGGACTTTTCCGCGAATTGTTTCCCCAAACTTTCTGATAAGCGATGTTCTAACAGTTTAGAATTATCAGCCAAATCTAACCTTAGCGTTTCTGAATTTCCAATGATTTTTAAATCCATTATGCGGGAATTTTCAGTCAACCTATCAAGAGCTTTAGAATGTTCAGCAATCTTCTCTTCCAAAGTTTCCCTTAAATATTCAGTGCTAACACTTAATCTGTCCTCAAAAAGTTTAGAATTTTCGGATAGTTTACTGTCAATATCTGACCTAAGTGAATTAGAACTTTCTAACAACTTTTCAGATATTTGGGATTCAAATGATTGATTTAATTTGGATTCTAATGAGCTTTCCAAAGATTTAGAATTTTCATTTATTTTAGATTCTTCTTCTTCTTGTTTCGAATGGGCCTACTTTGGACCACGCTTGTTCAACTGTTGAGCTTTGATCTTTGCCCAGTGTTGTCGCATTTTCTGCCGGTGTAACTCCTTCCTTTCATCTGTCCAAGGGGTACCTTTCTTCCGGGGTTTTTCCTGAAATCCATGGACTTCCTTCAGGGCATGTCTCACAGATTGCCTGTCTTGAAGATCTGATATTCCCAGTTCATTAATGTCTTTCTCAGTTTCTGTCAGCCAAGTGGTACGAACCTTCTTGTTCTGCCAGAAAGTGAACAGCCTATTGGTCAGTCTTTTGGGAGGCAATCTTGCCACATGACCATAGAATGCTACTCTCCTTTTCCTAGCACAGTCAGAGAGCCTTTCTATATGTTCGTAGAGCTCGGAATTGTGCCGCCTACGGTATTCCTCATCTTCCTTTACCGGACCTAGGATCTTCCTGAGAATTCTCCTCTCTCTGACTTCCATTTTCTCCATCAGACCACTTCGGTTCAATGAGAGACACTCCATGGCATACAGGGCTTCTGGTCGTATGACTGAGGTGTAGTGCTTCAGTTTCAGGTTGCGAGACAGGCATTTCTTGTTGTAGATGTTCTTTGTCAGTCGATAAGCCAGTTCCAGCTTGTTGACTCTCATGGATAATGATGCTCTTTCTGATAAGTTGGGTTCAATCCATTCGCCGAGATACTTAAATTTCTCAATCCTCTTGATTTTTCCCTGTTCTAGTAGCATCTCTCTGTTAGCTTCTTTGATGTTGGTGAAGAATTCTGTTTTTTCCAGCGACACTTGAAGACCCACTTTGGCTGCCTGTCTTCTGAGGCAATTGACCTGCATTGTTGCTGTATCCAGAGAATCGGCAATAAGTGCCATGTCGTCAGCAAAGGCCAGGCAATCTACAACCAGTCCTTCCTTCCTACGCCCTAGGTATATCCCACTCTGGACACCCATATTGGTCAGTTCCTTGCGCCATTCTCTCACAACCTTTTCAAGGACACAGTTGAAAAGAAGTGGAGAAAGTCCATCCCCTTGTCTCACCCCTGTTTTTATCTCGAAGCTTGCTGAGACCTCGCCTCTAAATTTAACCTTGGAATGGGTATTGGTCAAGGTTTCTAGAATGAGTTTGCGGGTTTTGTTGTCTAACCCTAGTTCTTGGAGAATTCTATTAAGTGTTTCCCTATCAACAGAGTCGTAGGCCTTCCTAAAATCAACAAAGGTGACAACCACCTTGCGGTTTCTCAATTTGGAGTATGCAAGTACAGTTTTCAGGTTGAGGATCTGTTCAGCACAGGATCGGCCCTTCCTGAAGCCTCCCTGATATTCTCCGAGTTGACTGTCCAGTTGACTTTCTGCCCGTGTTAGATTCTAATGATTTAGAATTTTCATTTATTTTAGATTCTAATGATTTAGAATTTGCATTTATTTTAACTTCTAATGAGCTTTCCAAATATCGAGAATTTTCTTGTATCTGCTTTTCCAACCTTTTGGAATTTTCTGACAACATATTCTCTAATTGAGTAGCTCTCTCCATACTCTGTTTATTGTTTGACTCCAGCCGAGCCAACACCTCCCAAACCTTATCCAGTATTTTCCAATAAAAATACAGGACTGGTATTCCGTGGATAGAACGAAGCCTTAATACTAAACATATACTAACCTATAGCATTTGAGAATTCCGAATAAATTGAGATAGCCTACGTCGATGTCTAATGGAAAAGAAAAAATCTACTCATTTAAATTGACTTTCAAACAACAACAACAACAAAATTTCAAAATTCAAAAAATATCCTCCATCTGGATACTATAATTGTGCTATTTCACCTAACCAAAACAAACTCCCAATAATAACATTTATTTCAACAAAAATTAATTTAATAAAACTCCCTTTAAAGTATTAATGTACTCCCATACGAATCAAAGTCGTTACAACAAAACAAAATCAAAATACTTATTTCAAAATGCAAATTTGACTATGTCCTCAAACATGGACTCAACAATCTCCCTTAATTCAAAATTATCTCGATTTTTGTCAATTGTCGAAACAAAAGGCAAAATTCAGAAGTCTACTCGAATGCCTCTTCGAAAACAAATCCGAAAGACCCATTCGGTAGCCCCTTAGTACGAGCGCCAAACTTCTCCCCTCTACCTTATGTGCCCGTTTGGACCGACAACCAACGACCACATTTTGTAAAATACCGACATCAAATTAGCACGAGAAAATATATCTCAGGGTCTATCTAGGTGAATACTTGGGCCTAACCTGGCATCCCTGATCTCGGTAATTCACAAGTAAGGTAAGGTGAGAAATTATTTTTGAACTAGCACATTCCTTAAAATCTCAATTTATTTATAGATAAAAATATGATTCGAATGGCAAAAACCTCAACAAAGATAAAACAAATCACACATGAGAAATCAACAGTCCCTAAAATATTACTGGAATGTCACAGATATGATAATCAGAAAAATAATTAGTCCATTCTTATATAAAAAAATCAAAAAGAATATTCACACTGGTAATCACTGTTCAATAAAGAGTTCTGAGTGATCCCTAATATTTACATGATCGTAGTTCACTTTTCGAAAGATTGCATTTGATTTTTCAAATATTCGTAGCAAAACATTACTCAAAAAAAAGTCACTTGATTCATTCGGTGCTATTCCAAAATTAGACTTATTTGGAAAAATTATCATATCACTGATTCGTTGTTTCATAACAATATCAATACTCGACTGACATAAAGTCGAATGTTAATAATTGTTCATATAGATTTTCAATTTCCAAAAACGAAATTTGTTCAAAAACTTTTCATAATATTTTGAAAATTTAACTTTCTTTTTTCCTCGCTTTCATTTGCTTAAATGTCACAAAAAATAAATTATTTTCATATGTTATTAACATTTCACAAATATTGTTGTAAACAATATAAATTATTGCTATCAACTATCAGCGGATTAAATCATTTAAACTTCACCAAAATTTTATGTTATCAAAATTTTCTATCACCGAAATGTTCATATAATCTATCAAAAAAATTAATAAAACAAATATTATTACTAATTAATTAACTTCAAAATTTCCCTTCACTCTATTTACAACAAGTTTTCTCAACCTCTCACATGATGCATATTTTATTTGCTCATTTCCACTGTTATTATTATTATTCCAAAATAAAAATTCATTAATTATTTATTTTAATTCATTTGCACTTTCATGTTATTCTTTTTTCTTCGGTCAGGTTCAACAAATCTAAATTCATGTTCTTCAATTTTTTATTTAGGCACACAATTGGAACTTCGAGTTGATCCGGAAAAAAAAAATATTATTTAATATTTGGATTAACAGAATAGTGAAATCAGACAGGAATATGGGGCGGTCCACATTGCCTAACCCTTCTTTTACAATTTTAGCCCACAGGCTCTTTCAAACATACGCACATCCTTGTGTGCCCACAACTACGGGAACAAAAGCCCTCTTGGATGACCCCTAAGGTCTCCACAACTTTAAGTGTCGCCAAACGCACGCTAAAATCATCACCAAAATATTCTGCACACAACATCATATTTTTTTTTGATCATATATGTTTTTTCTTGTAATATTCTGTCAATTACTAGACTGTGTTCTTCAGTGTTATTTTACCAATAAAATAAATTCTGGTCAATATCTCCTTGCCTCTCATTTACATAAATTCTCCCTAACTTGATACATTAAATACCTGCCGTTCCTTTCTTTTCATCTGAATATATATTTTTAAGTGCTTTTGGAAAAAATAATTCAGAGCTCAAAAATCTTACTACTTCATTCTCTTCATCCATAAACTCATTTAAATTTATTTAAACTTCCAAACTTTTATTCAAAAATAAACAAAGTTATTTAATTTAATTCCTTCCAACTAATTAAATTCATCCACAAATTATTATTATTATCACAAAAAATATTTAGGCATCATCAATGACATAAATGATTATTATCGCCCTATTCCTTTAATAAATAAATATTTAAATCTCATCTGTAAATGATTATTAATAACATCCTCTATTATTTTTATTTACTGCATTAATTATTTAATCACAATAAACAATTAATTTAATTTAGTTCCTTATGTTCGGTATTATCACCCCCTAATTATTTATAACTTTAAATAGCATCGTTAATATTTATAATATTATTAACTTATTCACTTCACACTTGATTATTATTATTATTATTATTATTATTATTATTATTATGTAAATCAAATTATTTAAATAATCCAAGCCTCAATTAGTTCTGCTCTCATAATAAGAATTAACGAAAAATACTCCTATCCCTTGGAATAATCGAAATATTTCATGTCGGAACATGAACTAATGCCTGTCATGACAAAAATCGTAGATTGAAAAATAAATTGTCAGACAGCAGTTCCATTTGTCATCCAGACAAATACAATCGAAAATCTAGCTACGGTGAAAAATGTGTGTTGATTTCTGATCGTGACTGTTCAAAAATATGGAATTCTCTAACACTACAGGTTAGTGGATAGTACATGAATAGTTGTCTTACTTCATTCTTGATGTAGAGGAAGGGCGCGTCCTGCGGTGGACACTATTCCAACAGTGTCTTCCCATGGCCATCTGCCGTATCCATATACCTCGTTCGTCTCCATGTCCTACCAATCCTACGAGTAGTTTTAGCGGCGCATGTTGATATTCGCAGTCACTCGTTCGAAAGAACTCCCGCTATCACCAGTACCGTGTAACATGACGAAAAGTTGCTCAGTCATAGACTGGTACAGTATTCATGTAGATTCGAGAATAAATCTCATATTTCAATAATGCGGTTTCGTTTGCACGCTAAGATAGGAACACCTATTAGCTGCATAAACGAACTGATGAAATAAAACTTCTCCTGATGAAATTCGAAGTGCCTGATATATAGTCACCACAAGAAATACATCGTTATGTAGGCTAACTTCTGTGAATGGTTTCGACACTACCATCACCTGACTGTAGAATATATGACCTGAAAGTCAGTAGATATTCTAAGTCCATTCGCTGCCAAAAGTTAAGTTTGTTCACTCGAACAAAAACTAAGTCGTGCTGACCACTGGTACGGCGACTAAGTCCTCCGACCGTCAGAATCTCGGCGTGTATACTGTCACTTCACGTTACGTAGTTCCGTACATGAGCAAATGCTGCGTTGTAATGATGTGACTATATTAAGAATCGTGGCCTTTATATAGTCCAGCGAGAAATTGTTCCAGAACCTTCCATCTCGTATCTCGGCTTCTACTGGACCGATTTTAACGCTTGATAGCTCACAATCCTTCTCTGGTAATTGCCAGTAAAGTGTGCTAATTTCCTAGCGTCCATCTCTTCTCCTAAAGGTAATTCCAGGAAAATATTTCTCGTGACGTATGCGGGCTCTACGTCATAAACTCACGTCACTCGCCCCTGCGATGTATGTTTCCCTCAGCACTCTTGAGTCTCCTCCGCGCGTTATTCAAACAATCCATTCCCTCAATCTCTTCAACTAATAACTCTTCTTTCCAAAATAATAAAGTCAACAATGTCACAGACGTGTGAACGATCCGGGTATAGTACAGAATCTATAGAATTCGCTTGTATCGATACTATCGATAGACCTGAATCACAGAGTATCGATCATCACGCATCCGGCGTTTCTCAAATGTACCCCTTATTATTCCCGTTTTTCCAAAGGGGTCGAGGATAAGATGCGATGGAAGTATTTGTGGCGATGGGTTTTACGGCCGGATGCCCTTCCTGACACGAACCTCATGAGGGGAGTTAATGAGAGATGAAAATAATGATGGTGAATGAAACTGGGCAAGGATGTGGAAGGAAGCGGCCGTGGCCTGTCAGAAGGTGCCGTCCAAGCATTTGCCTGGAGTTGAAAATGGAAAAATATTTCTAGGACGGCCAACGGTGGGGCTCGAACCCACGCGTCTACCGAAGTCAGCAGAGAGCTTGGCCCCATGACCTAATTCTGCGCTTCAACAAGCATAGCCACCACTGCCAGTCCGGCGTTTCTCAAATAATAGAAAAAAACAAGACGTTCTCCTTGCATTCCCATGATCAGAAACGGTCATATTACTTACAAAATAGGAATACATGTTGAATTAGATGGATACCAGGGGCATATATAAGGGGGTGCTGAGGGGGCTCCAGACCTCCCACCCCCGAAAAAAGCCAATATAAGTTAAGTAAGTGTGCTTTGGTAAGAGCATAAAATAATCGTAAATTTCGTTGTACCCTAATCTTAACTTATTGGCTAAGTTATAAACAATATTAAGATTGAAATTAAACTAACTCGTGGTGTAGAGGCTAGCATTCTTGGCTGCTGCCCTGGAAGTCCGAATTAGATTCCCGGCTCTCTGCCAAGAAATTTTAATTCAAGTCTGAGGGCTGGAACAGGGTACACTGAGCCTTGTGAGGCAAAACTGTGAATTTGACAGTACGGTAATTTTGAGAAATAAATTATCGACTTGTATAAAAAAAATTACCTTTCTGCTTAGTAATGTGACAAATATTTAGATATTTGCCATTCACAGTCCTTAGATCATAATAGAAAATTCATTAAGTATAAAATTTTATTTGTGTGTTGTATTCTACAACTTTTTTGGTATTGCCTGTACTGTAGACTATATACACTTTGAATAGGCGGCTTTGGTGGCGTAGTTGGTAGCATGCTGAGCTGCTATGCCCAAGATAGCGGGTTCAAACCCGGCCGAAGCCGTCGGATTTTTTTAAGAGCGTTAAAAATCCATCAGTATTCCTTCCTTCGGAGGGGAAGTAAAGCCGGCGGTCCCATGGCATAGATTTATGGCATGTTAAAGAACCTTCCACTAATTACACCTGTGTGAAGCTAAATTGTATAGGTTAGGAATGTAAACAACGCTCCTAGGTTTCTACGTTCGTTGCTAAGAGCCGACTGCGGTGGCGTCTAGTAGCTAAGTTCTGAAATAGGCCTAGTAGTCGTTGACGGTGGCGTTTGGCGGCAAAAGTAGGAACTATTTGAAAAATTCAAAGTTGCAGTCGTTACTTGAATTAAAAAACAGATACACACTCTGATACAGCCATGACAATTAACACCGGTTATCAGACAGATTCTACACACACCCAAAGTACACGGGGCTACATGACTGCGTTGTCGCAGCCCCTAAAGTAAGGAACCAACCAACCAAACTTTGAATCTTATTTCAAAGAATTATACAAAGTTATATGGTCTAAGATACTGTTTGATATTTCTGGGTATTTTGCGGTAACAATCCCCTGAAAATACTCACAATTTTCCAGGATAGCCTGCCCCCACCCCCGGAAAGAAATTTTATATATGCCCCTGATGGATACACTACAGGTTTCATTAAAATCGAAGATTATCCCACCATTTATTGGTTACAAACATAAATAATTGGTGGCCTGAAATGACTCCTAGCGCTTTGAACGCTGCCTGTTGGAACCACTAGAGCCAAGATAGATTTGGCTTCAAAAACCCCTATACAGTTTTAGGGGCAGATGACCTCGTAGTAAAACAGACAGCAGTGGTTACGCTGGCTAAAGTACAGCGTTTGGTCATGGGGCCAAGCTCTCTGCTGACTCGGTTGAAGCGTGTGTTCAAGCCCCACCGGTGGCTGTCCTTGAAATGGTTTTCCATTTTCAACACCAGGCAAATGTTGGGACAGAACCTTCTGGCAGCCACGGCCGCTTCCTTCCATATCCTTGCCCAGTTTCATTCATCTTCATCATACCATCTCTCATCCTGGCGTGCAGGTCGCCCACGGGCGTCGACTAGAAAGATCTGCACTCTGCCTCTCAGGTAATCACACGCCAAAAAAATCGTAGTTCCACCCCTTACAACCTCAATAACTGGCAGGAAGAACAGGACTTTTGGTCAGGAGACTATAGGGTCATTAGCACCAAATCAAACAATGGACAGGCAGGGGTTCGTCTCATATTGAGTAGGAAACTTGGACAGCGGGTGGAATATTATGAGCAATATAGTGAACGGATTGTTGTAGCAAAAATCAATACAAAACCTACGTGCACCACAGTGGTACAAGTCTATATGCCTACCAGTCAAGCTGATGATGAAGATGTTGAAAATGTCTACGAAGAAATAGATGAAATTTTGAGGTATATCAAGGGTGATGAAAATGTTGTAGTTGTGGGAGATTGGAATGCTGTGGTAGGAAAAGGAAGAGAAGGGAGGATAGTAGAAGATTTCGGATTAGGTGAAAGGAATGAACGAGGAAGCAGGCTGATGGAATTCTGCACCGAGCATGAGTTGATCATAGTTAACACCTTATTCAATAACCACAATAGAAGAATATACACATGGATGAGACCAGGAGATACAGGGCGTAACCAAATCGACTTCATTATGGTCAAGCAGAGGTTTCGAAACCAGATTTTGGATGGTAAAACATATCCCGCTGCTGACATAAACTCTGACCACAATCTGGTTGTTATGAAATGCAGATTAAAGTTGAAGAAACTGAGGAAAAGTCAAAAGCCAAAAAGGTGGGCAATAGGCAGACTGAAAGGGAAGGATGTAAACAAAAGATTCAAGTATAAAGGAAGGACTAATGAAAAACCCTAAACAAACTTCAATTGCAGACAAATAGGCACTTTTGAAGAAAGAAATAACAAAATCCGCAGAAGAAAACATTGGTAGGAAAGAAATAATAAGTAGAAAACCGTGGATTACTCAGGATACACTAGAATTGATGGTTGAAAGGCGGAAAAAAAGAATGTAAGAGATGAAAAGGGGAAAGCAGAATACAGGCGTCTGAGGAATGAGGTTAACAAGAAGTGCAACGAAGCGAAAGAAGAATGGTTGAAAGGGAAATGTGCAGGTATAGAAAATTGTCTGAAATTAGGGAAAGTAGACACAGCTTATCGAAGGATTAAGAATACATTTGGGGAAAAGAAGACTAAGTGCTGTAATATTAAGGACACAAATGGAAAGCCCCTAACAGATAGGGAAGAAAAGGTTGAGAGATGGAAAACTTACATAGGGTGTTTGTATAAAGGAAAAGAGATTGAGAATCATGTAATAGAAAGGGAGGAGGAAATTGATAAGGATGCAAAATGAGATTTAATATTGAGGTCAGAATTTGACAAAGCATTGGAAGACTTAAGCAGGAACAAAGCACCAGGTATAGATGATATACCGACTGAGTTGCTACGCTGCATAGGAGATGAAGGTCTGATCAGGTTATTTCACTTGGTGTGTAGGATTTATGAGACAGGTGAGGTACCCTCTGATTTCAAAAAGAATGGTATCATCCCTATACCGAAGAAAGTAGGAGCTGATAGATGTGAGGATTATCGTACAATCAGCTTGATCACTCATGCTTCAAAGATCCTGTCTAGAATAATTTACAAGGGGATGGAAAGCCTGATAGAAGCGGGATTGGGCGAAGACCAGTTTGGTTTCAGGAGAAATGTAGGAACAAGGGAAGCTGTACTAAGTCTTAGGCTGATTTTGGATGGTAGAATAAGAAAAGATAAGAGAACGTTCATGGCATTTGTAGACTTAGAAAAGGCTTTTGAAAATGTGATTGGACTAAATTGTTTGACATTTTGAAAATGATTGGAATAAAGTATAGGGATAGGAGGGTGATCTACAATCTATACAGAAAACAGACAGCAGTCATTCGAGCTGATGGACATGAGAGAGAAGCTGGTATTCAGAAAGGTGTGAGGAAGACTGCAACTTATCACCCATACTTTTCAATCTTTACATTGAAAAAGCAATGAAGGAAATTAGAGAGAAATTTAAAGTGGGAGTGAAGATTCAAGGAGAAATAATTTCAACTCGGAGATCTGCTGATGACATCGTCATCTTGGCCGACACGCCTGAGGATTTGAATGAGTTTTTGAATGGTATGGACTCCGTCTTGAGGAAAGAATTCATGATGAAAATTAATAAATGTAAAACAAAAATATTGGAATGCAGCCGCAATAAATCAGAAACCACTATGAACATCAAATTGGCAGGGGGAAAAACTAAAGGAAGTAGGAGACTTCTGTTACTTAGGAAGCAAAATAACCAGTGAGGGACGAAGCAAAGAGGATATAAAAAGTAGGTTGGGTCAGGCAAGGAAAGCATTTCTACAGAAAAGGAATCTGTTGATATCGAATATAGATTTAGGTATTAGGAAGACATTTTTGAAAACCTTTGTCTGGAGCGTCGCACTCTATTGAAGTGAAACTTGGACTATTGGTGCAGCAGAAAAGAGGAGAATTGAAGCGTTTGAAATGTGGTGTTGCAGGAGAATGATGAATATCAAATAGGTAGATAGGGTTACAAACGAAGAGGTATTAAGGCGAGTGAAAGAGGAGAGATGTTTCTGGCAACTGCTAATGACGAGATGAGATAGGTTGGTAAGACACATTCTAAGACACCCAGGAATAGCAAGCTTAGTTAAGGAAGGAAGGGTCGAGGACAAGAACTGTAGGGGTAGACCAAGGTTAGAGTATGTTAAACAGATTGCCTCGGATGTAGGGTGTGGCAGCTATGTAGAGATGAAACGATTAGCTCAGGACAGGGAGGCATGGAGAGCTGCATCAAACCAGTCAAAAGACTGAAGACTCAAACAACAACAACAACTAACTAGAGTTTCACCGGATTCACATTCAGGTACCAACGATGATACAGCTGCTTAGCCGCTACTTACCAAGGCACAGGGCCACCAAGGAGTAAGTTAGTTATTGTTGTTTTAAGGGGCGGAACTACGAGGTCATCTGTCCCACCATCAAGAAGGGGGAGGGCAAATGCATAGGGGCCCATAAGCAATGAGGGCCCGTTACTGGTACAAGTTAGTAGTTTATTGTAGCTACTTTCGTATTATGTAAATTGTTGGCTATAACTTACAGCCTGTCCGAGGCTTTGCAGATTAAGGATGTTGATTTACGTACAGCTCTGCAGAATATATCTCATATTACCGAACTTTCAACTGTCCAGAGAAATGAGGCAGAAAATCATTCCAGAGCCATACACAGAAAAAGTTCCTCGATTCTGCAAATGACAAAAAACACGTAATGTACCATACCTTATTCTACCCGAAGAATTATTATCGCGAAGCCACTGGCATGCTCTTGACGTGGCTGAATATGTAGCAAAGTGTCTTGCATAGCCTTCTCAGTGTGTGCCTGCTACGCATCTTGGTAGGTGTGTCTTGATCAACGGAAGACCCCAATTGGCACACTGGGGCGAAACGCTAGCAATTTGTTGAGTTATGCAGGAAATTTTTATCACTTGATGAGTTAATTATAATGGCTCAACGGACAATATTCATTTTGATTCTCTTTCGAGAACATTCGATTATACTGCTGACCAAGGACAGGAGCAGTACCCTTGATAATGCCGGACGCAGTTTCCGGTGAAACGTCGGGAGATATCCTGTTTGGACCACGTCCTACAAGCTCGAACAACTTGCAACTAATTATGACGCCGGCCGTGAAAGCCTAAGCTGTTATAATGGTTGCAGTCCAGTGTCAATTTCACATGTACGAGGATAATAACTGGCATAACTGCTGACTTTAGTGCAGTCATAACCCCCTATACTCACCATATTGGAACCTTCAGAACCGACGGCAGGGTTTAGACTAAGTCCGTACATTGCCAATGCGCATGCGCTAGGTGTTACACTCCCTAGGAGATGGGATGAGAAGTTACCAACACAGAACAATTTTCTGTTGAGAGCTGAGCTATTTACTTTGCGAGAGCAGAAAATACGATAGAGCGAGTAAACAAAATCCGAATAATGTTCTATTATATAATAGATATTGTGAACATTATAATTCTGTGGTAAGATCTGAAGCACTCTTTGGAGCTGAAACATTAAAGTTAATGCGGAAAGGTGACAAAAACAAGATCATGCTCATGGAAAGAAGATTGGTTCGATGCATCCTTGGCCCAAGGAAAACAGAAACAGACTATAACAGACCACGACAGTAGATAAGCAAAGCGGTTCCTGGACCAATTTCAAGGTCATCCACTCCCCCCCCCCCCCCGGTCACGTGACCCCCTGAGGGCAAGGGGGAGGGGGAGGGGTTGAGGAGGGGGGCAGGGGTTGGGGCAGGGTTGGGTTAGGGGTGAGGGCATGGGTGGGGGCCTGGGATGGGAGGCTGGGGTGTGGGGTCTGGCCTGAGGGGGGGATAAGGCCAAGGTGTAACCCGGCCTGTTGTGGCCGGCATACTGACGGTGAGTAGTAGGAGTGGGTCAGCTTTTTAGAGCGGGTGGGAGTGGGGGAAACGGTTTGAGCGGCCGACGAAGGAAGCCGACCGTTGCCGAGCGTAGCCGAGTGAACAGATAGTTCTCCCATGGGTTGCTAGACCTGGTACCACTAGAATGTGCTGGTTATAGATATAAGAGTATGATTTTTGATGAGAGGCTCTCAAGATCTGGGGTTGATGACCTAATTATGTTGTTTGTCAAAATGTAACCCACCCATGTTGGTTTGACAACCTTGAAATTGAGATATATCATTCCAGGTGGTAAAAGATGATGGGTATCCCTCTTGGTCATTTTACAGTAGGAGGCCCCGTTCTTGAGATATTGACCATAAAAAAAATTTGGTACTTGGCCCACCCAGGTTGATTGGATGACCTTGAAATTGAGATATTTCATTCCTGGTGATAAATGGTGGTGGGTGACCCTCTTGATCATTTTACGCTAGGAGGCTCCGTTCTCAATATATTGACCATAATCAAATATTGGCCATTTCAACCCCTAATTTCGGTTCTAGGAATTTCATATTTTACTAGTAGTAGATGAGCAAAGCGGTTCCTGGACCAATTTCAAGGTCATCCACTTCCCCCCTGGTCACGTGACTCCCTGAGAGCAAGGGGGTGGGGGCAGGGTGGGGGCGGGGGTAGGGGAAGGGGTGGGGGTAGGTGTGGGGGAGGATGGCTGGGGTGGGGTTCTGGCCTGAGGGGGGGATCAGGCCAAGGTGTTACCCGGCCTGTTCTGGCCGGCATACTGACAGTGAGTAGCTGGTGCTGGTCAGCTTTATAGTGTGGAGGCCATGGAAGTGGGGGAACCGGTTCGGCCGGCCAGCGAAGGAAGCCGAGTGTGACCGAGCTGAACTTTGAGTATTGTTACACGGCCGGTATCTCCCTTTATGCTATCTACGGTCTCAGGGTGTTACAGCCATCTTACCCTTGGCTCAGTAGTTAATAATAATAATAATAATAATAATAATAATAAATATGCCATTGAGCAACTAAACGGCCGATCTCCCTCTGTGACGTCATTCACGTTCTCAGGGTGTGGCGGCCATCTTGCCCTTGGCTCAGTAGTTAATAATAATAATAATAAATATGCCATTGAGCAACTACACGGCCGATATCCCTCTGGGACGTCAGGGTGTGGTAGCCATCTTGCCCTTGGCTCAGTAGTTAATAATATCAATAATAAATATGCCATTGAGCAACTACACGACCGATCTCCCTCTGTGACGTCGTTCGCAGTCTCAGGGTGTGGTAGCCACCTTGCCCTTGGCTCAGTAGTTATAAATAATAATAATAATAATAATAATAATAATAATAATAATAACAATAAATATTCCATTGATCAACGTTACACCACCGTTCTCTCCCTGTAATGTTATCTATGGTCTCAGGGTGTGGCGGCCATCTTGTCCCTGGCTCAGTCTGTCTGTTAGGTAGTCAGCCCGAAGGCTGGTTGGATCCTCATAAAGTACCGCCGTTACGTTATGTGAGTAGATACCCACAAAAACCCAAGGCAGCACTATTTTGAGGCGTTCTAGGCAAGAAGAGGAGTGAGGTAGTTTGCCATTGCTTTCCTCACTGAGTCAGAACAGTAGTCCTAACCCTATGAGTTGAACCTTTCACAGCATTCACAGGCACTGACTGTGCCTCGAATGCCATTACTAAGCCCCACCCATACGTCAGTAGCTTCCATATAATCACAGCCATGAGTGAGACTGAGACATCGGTGAAAAGCCACCTTTTACTCTAGCCTGTGCCAACTGACAAATGCAAAAGTACTCAGTAGTAAATAATAATAATAATAATAATAATAATAATAATAATAATAATAATAATAATAATAATAATAATAATAATAATAATAAATTTGCCATTGAGCAACTACACGGCCGGTCTCTCCCTGTAATGCTATCTACGGTCTCAGGGTGTGACAGCGCATTCACAGTCTCAGAGTGTGGCGACCATCTTGTCCCTTAACCTTTCAAAACTAATAGCTCATCAACCTTTTAATATTTTGCTAACCAAAACACCTAAAAATGAAAAATTAACCTAAGATGTATTGTTTTTGATGAAAAATAGTAGGGGCTGAAAAAATACCCCAAAATTCAAAAATTGATATCTTGGAAACTAAGAACCCTAAAATTATGTGTTATAGCACAAAAAATAGTTAATCAAATACTCTTTTACCTTGATGGATCATTTCACCCCTAAAACAGTTATTATAGATTTTATAGGAAAAAAGGTGTTAAACATCTAAAAATGATAAATTAACCTAGGGGGTGAAAACTACCCCCAAAATTGAAAAATTGATATCTTGGAAACTAAGAACCCTAAAATTATGTGTTATAGCACAAAAATCTTTTGTTTTTGATTAAAAATAGTAGGGGGTGAAAATCTACCCCAAAATTGAAAAATTGATATCTTGGAAACTAACAACCCTTAAATGATTTGTTATAACTCTAAAAATAGGTAATCAAATACTCTTTTTCCTTAGTGGATCATTTCACCCCTAAACCGTTATTATAGATTTTACAGGGGAAAAAGGTGTTAAACATCTAAAAATGATAAATTAACCTAAGATCTTTTGTTTTTGATGAAAAATAGTAGGGGATGAAAAAATACCCCAAAATTCAAAAATTGATATCTTGGAAACTAAGAACCCTAAAATTATGTATTATATCTCTAAAAATAGGTAATCAAATACTCTTTTACCTTGATGGATCATTTCACCCCTCAAAACAGTTATTATAGATTTTACAGGAAAAAGGTGTTAAATATCTAAAAATGATAAATTAACCTAAGTTCTTTTGTTTTTGATGAAAAATAGTAGGGGGTAATAAACTACCCCAAAAATTGATATATTGTAAACTAAGAACCCTAAAAGTATGTGTTACAGCTCTAAAAATAGGTAATCAAATACTCTTTTATCTTAGTAGATCATTTAACCTCTAAAACAGTTATTATCGATTTAACAGGGCAAAAAGGTGTTAAACATCTAAAATTTATAAATTAACTTAAGATCTTTTGTTTTAATGAAAAAAAATAGTAGGGGGTGAAAACTAACCCCAGAATTGAAAAAAAATAATACCTTGAGAACTAAGAACCCTAAAATTATTTGTTATAGCTCTAAAAATAGGTAATCAAATACTCTTTTACCTTAATGGATCATTTCACCCCTAAAACAGTTATTATAGATTTTACATCTAAAAATGGTATATTAACCTAAATTCTTTTGTTTTTTGATAAAAAATAGTAAGGGTGAAAACTACCCCCAAAAATTGAAAAATTGATACCTTGGGAACTAAGAACCCTAAAATTATGTTTTATAGCTCTAAGTAGGGGGTGAAAACTACCCCAAAATTGAAAAATTGATACTTTGGAAACTAAGAACCTTAAAATTATCTGTTATTGCTCATGAAAGGTAATCAAGTACTCTTTTCCCTTGATAAGGCAATATATAAGCTAACACATAAACCAATATATATAAGCCCACACATAAGCTAATATATAAGCCAATATATAAGTCAATACACATAAGCCAACACAGAAGCCAATGTATAAGCCAATACATGCAAACACACACACATAAACCAACTTAATAAGCCAACACATAAGCCAATACGTATAAGACAACACATCAGCTAATAAAGCTAATATTTATAAATATATATATAAAGCAATGTATAAGCTAACACATAAACCAATATATAAGCCAACACTTAAACCAATATATAAGCCAACACATAAGCCTATATATATATATATATATATATATATATATATATATATAAGCCAATATATAGGCCAATACACAAGCCAATACACTACCCCAAAATTGAAAAATTGATACCTTGGAAACTAAGAACCCTAAAATTATGTGTTATAGCTCAAAATATAGGTGATTGGGGAAATGAATGTTTAAAATTTTGGAGAAGTATAAACACCTTGTGGCTATACCATACAAAGTGGAACATAGGTAAGAAACGGGTCATACTATACTTTCTGCTAACGAGTTTCAACTACTTTTCAAGGTCACTCACCCAAGCATTGCCAGAGACTACCAAAGATTTATGTGTATTTATGTATGTACTGCTTTGTGTTGACGAGTGTTGTAGGTTATGTCATAATCTAAAAATAGAATTGAATATTGGTATATATAAGAGACGCTACAAATGCATTCGATCAAAGGCCAAATCAAAATCCAAAAGTGTTCCCGGTTAGAAAGTCTGGAAAAAGGAACAGAACTAATTGTTAAGGGAATAGAACCAATAGTATATAGACATAAATTTAGATATGTGTTGGAAATGGAGAATATTGACTCTTTGTTTATATCCAATTATTGGCTGGAAAAGGAACTAGAAGATTCGGATACAGATTTAAATTATCGGATCAAAATTAAGCTAGATGCTATTAAAACTACACCAAGCAAACATAAGGAAAGAGTTGTGTTCTGTGTGTAAATATGCATGTAGAATCAAGAAGATGGACTCCCCTGTTTCTATAAACTAATAAATACAATATGGAACTTAAACATTTAAACAAAAATTTAAGTTAAAATCTAGAAAAATCAATATGGATGTTATTAATAAAATAAAGAAAAGAGTGTATTATATGTAAAAAATTGTATATATATATATATATATATATATAATTAATAAAAATATTGCATGGGTACCACTTGTGTTTCTTTTTACCCACCTCACACTCCTAATCCAGTTGTAAACCTTTGGCAGTCTCTGGCAATGCTCGGGTGAGTGACCTTGAAAAGTAGCTGAAACTTGGTAGCAGAAAGTATAGTATGACCCGTTCTTACCTATATGAATAGCTTTATATAGGAAAGAAACGGGTCGTACTATACTTTCAACTACCCTAGTTCCAACTACTTTTCAAGGTCACTAACCCGAACATTGCTGGAGACTGCCTATATACAACTATGTTCTCACATACATACACACCTGTGTCGAGCATGCCACACACACACACAAATTCACCTCTGAACCAATTTCAAGGTCATCCGCTTTCATCTCTGTGTCACATGGGTCCCTAGGTGTGCTAGAGGGCTAGAGGGGGAGGGGAGGGTGAGGATGGCGGGGCGAGGATGGTTGTCTGGCTCGAGGAGACCAGGCCAAGGTGTTGCCCTAGACTGGCCAACATACTGATAGTAATGGTTGGTGTGGAGCCTGCTCTCCTGACAAGTCGTTGTGAGAGTAATCGTAGCAGAAGATATTCCAAACACGCTCGACGCAGGTTCGCGTGTTGTCAAGCGGCCTGAAGGTAGGATCGGAATGCGCACTAGCGAGACCGGTGCCGATTCATTTTCAACGCCTGGAGAGAGGAGGCCAAAATCTGTGAAGAACTGCGAATTAGATGATTTTGATAAATGCGTGGTCAGGCGTACGATTCATAATTTTCACAACGACTTGTCACCTCAAGAGAGAACCCCCATTTTTGGATCGCCAACTCGGAAGCACCAATGCTATTTTCGAATGGGCCCCCTAAAGCCCCATATTCAAGAGACACATTTCTAGCTTGGCCTGTTCTTCTTTCGGATCTTTGGTGAAGTATTTGATTTACTCAATAATCACATTTACCAACATGAACTTCCAGTGATCAAATTTTAATGTTATTTTTAATGTGTTTTATCGTATGTGTTTGTACTAGATCTATGTTCCCCCGTTTTTTGGATATTCTGTTTCACCACATCATTCCTCATTTGTTTTCGCTGTCGCTTTCATCCATTTCATTTATTCATTTCATGTTAGATTCATATTTTTTTAGGATATTTTTAATGATAATGACAAGTGTTTTTCTCGATGTATGGCTGATGAAGGGGTTAATATAAACCCCGAAACATGTACCAAATGGGTATAATGTAACCCATTGTGGTTTTATTTATAAAAAGTATTGATCAGGCGGAGTCTCTCTTCCCTTTAATATATTTAACTAACAATCAATACGGAACCATGACTGAACCAAATAGTGACTAGTGATCTAAAATGACTCGGCATTTATAAGTTGGGGCAAATACCCAGGATAAATGTCCGGGCAAATGCCCAAAACCCATAAATGCCCAGGCATTTTGGGCATTAACCCCTTTTAAAAACATATTCATAATGCAACGCTTATATAAATATTGTCTTAGCCATATATGTATCTACATATATGTATTCTATATATTTATCCATAAAAACAGGAGTTGAGGCGAAAATAGGCTGCAGAAATTGTTGTAGGAATTCACTGAAAGAACCTGATTTTGGTTCTGAGGCTGAGTTTGTGCTAGGTACTGCAGATTTGTTGTTGAAATCATTCACTTCAATTAGTAAAGGCTCATAAGGGGTTTTCTTTCGAAAAGGTTTTTCAACCACTGTAAGTGTACCTAACTGAAGCACTTTTTTAGATCCTGAGGGCACTTAAAACACTTTTTATGTGCTTTTCCATTTTGTTTCAAAGTGACTGTTAATAATCCTTATTACAATATTTACAAGATACTCCTTTCCCTGTCAAATTAAAAAAGTTTCTAAGCATTTTGTAATGATTTAATCTAACACTTAAAAATATAAATAGCCTAAGAAAGAAGTGTGGTTATCTCAGACTCAACCACTCAACAGACAACTCTACTTCACAACTAACTGGGCTGGGCTCCTGGTGGTAGAATGCCTCGCCAACAGGCCACAATTACCCTGCCCCCACTCCAAGATCATAGCACAATGGCAGCCCAGGGCCTAGCCCATCCACCCCCCTCCCAAAGCCACTATTCACACCATAATCAAACTCCTACCTAATCGTCCTAAATATAAATGAGTAGGCCTGCAGGCCTAACTTAGTAAAACTATGTTTTATTGAAACCAGATATACATAATTCCCATTTAGATGTTATTGACAACATTGACACAGGATAATTAAATTATTATTAGCAATATTCGGGCATTACTAGTTTATCCATGAAATGTACCTTTGATTAATGGTCTTTATTATGTTTTAGAAGCTCTAGTAACAAACTGCTTTGGGCAAATGCCCATTTATAGATGTTCTGCCAACTGGGCATTTGCCCGGCCCACATCACGAGGAGTGACGGTTCTCTTCATGGACTGAAGACACTTATCTCGAAAGGTTAAAGTTTAATTGTGGTACATGCCGGTTCAGATCCAGGTTTCAATCCAATACCTTATCAAACGACGAAAAATAAATCAGAGAATGATGTCTTAAAAGATGTTTCCTCGTCTACCGTCTGTGACCCACCCAGCCATCCAAAATAGGATAACGACGTATAGAGCCAAAATTACAGCTGTGGTCGCCATTAGTCCAAATGAATCATCATCAGTTGCGGTCGTGAGTATTCGGGTCGCTTCGTTAGCCCCGCTGGTCTGTCTCTAAGCACTAGTATCATTAAAACAGTACTGCCAACCTCGCCCTTAAGGTACTATATAAAACAAAGAAGCGCCCAGTTCATTCTCGAGTGCGCATCATTCATGTGCCATCGTGAAGTGGAAGTTAGGAGGATAAAACATAACCTATCTATAACCTGCAACAAGAGGATAACCGGACGTCAAGGCCGCACCTACACCTGACCATTCTTGTCCAATCCAATGGTTTTTGACAATGGTTACAGCCTAACGCTCACAGATTTATGGTTTTGTGTCTACCGTGCCCCACTAGCTGTGCGGGACCAAGGCCACACCTACCATTCTAACCTTCATTTTGTCCAGTCCAATGGTTTTTGACAAAGGTTGAACCGATCGCGCCCAGATCAATGGTTTAGAGTCAACCGTGCCCTGATAGCTGCACACTTCGGCCGCACCGACACCCGAACATTCTAACCTTTGTTTTATTCAATCCAATGGTTACAGCCTAACGCGTCCAGATCAGTGGTTTTTGACAATGGTTACAGCCTATTTATAACACGTCCCAGTTATTTTATATTTTTACAGTAATTTTGTATCCCACATGTTGGCAACAATGTGTGTGCCTCGGTGTGTAGCCTACCGCTAGAGTGCGCCTGTTGACAGTTGAACGAGATGCAAGCGCTGTCAATACATGACAGCCGTTATTAAAATAGCATAATGTCAGTAATTGAGGTCCGTATCATCATCGGCTTAAACTCGAATCCGAGTATAAATCTTCTTCCTTCAGTCCAGTTTGTGGATGTGTTTACGGTGACTAAAGAGTCCATATCCCATCGCCGTTGGACTTTGAAAGTAAGTGACGTTCGGAAGAAGTGCCACTGGCGTGAATTTGTTTAGGGTGGATCTCAGCTTGCCAGGACGAGACCCACACACTATGATCTCTGAGCCTTATCCTGCGGCTCACAAAGAATGAGACATGCAGGACCGAACACAGAGACTGCAACGAACTGCCGCATACTCAAGTACTACTGAGGTGCGCCTTTACAGCCAGTCCATCTGGCATGACCTCTTCCGCCTCCGTTGGGAGCCATGAGAGTGATTGGCTCCTCCTCCGCTCATTTTGCCGTTGGGCCAAAATCTGCCCATCATAACTATGGACAATAATTTGCCCTATTAAACCTGAGCAATACGCTGCCCCTTCCGCCAACGACACTGTGCCAGAGTCCACCTGTTTCACTGCAGGTACCGTTGAGGACTTCACCGTAACCCTGGCAAGGGACCCTAACAAGGTACTACCAGCCGGGCCAGCTGGACCAGGATTTTTTAAAGAGGTGTTACTCCTCTATCACTCCCTACTTGATCATACTTTATATATACTGTAACACTGTAGGTTATACAGGCACACTTGCTAGTGCCTATACTATATAAGATATCACCACTGCTCCATGTACTGTTGACTAACTATATATTAGAAAGAAATAAAGGGAATGCCTGCCTCTTCAATACATATATTAAACCTACTCACAGGTACCGTACATGTTTCGAGGGTTGTTAACTCCCTCTTCCTCAGCCTGTACAATAAATATCAAAGAAAAGGAAATCAATCTTTGATATTTATTGTACAGGCTGAGGAAGAGGGAGTTAACAACCCTCGAAACATGTACCTGTGAGTAGGTTTAATGTATGTATTGAGGGCAGACATTCCCTTTATTTATTTCTAATATAAAAAGAGCAATAAATAAAAACGCATATTTACGTGCTTTAGCACATTTATGAGCTGCAATAATGACCAGGGTTCCTAATTACAATATGTAATATCGCCCAGAAGATGAAACAAGGACACAGGTATGTAAAAGTCACTTTCATGTCTGGTGCAAGTGTATAAGCCGCGTTCTACTTTCATTCAGAATTAATAGAAAACCTGACTCAAGGTTCGCAGAAGAGAAGCACGACGCAGCATGCATATTGGAGAGAAAGCGGAGAAATGGAGGTCACTTCGACAGTAAAGCCAGGAGCACACATTGCAGCGGTCACGAACGAGATGATAGGAGAGTGTGCAACCCTCACTTCAAAGGATTATGCAGTAATCATCGCTGGAGCAAACGACATCTATAGAAATGAGAGTAAAAATGTAATCAAAGATTTAAAGGGTACATTGCCATCCATGCTTAACACAAATGTCATTATTGTAAACATTCCGCTGAGATACGATTTAATTCCCAAATCATGTGTAAATGTAGAAATAGAGGCTGCAAATGGTAAAATTCGTAAAATTTGTAAGAGTTTTCCAAATGTTCAAATTATAGATGTAAGTAAATTAGACAGGAAGTTCCACACTCGAAATGGCCTACACTTAAATAGGTTAAGAAAAGAGTATCTTAGTGATGAAATCTGCAAAATTGTAAATTCAAATGGTAAGAATAGTTCAACAGTAATATCTTTAGAGTGGAAGCAGGGAAACTTGTAAAAGAAGCCAAACGTGAGGTTTGGCATTCAGATCTTTCGATGTCAAATTTAACTGAGTCGAACAATGGTATTTCGGATTTGTCTAGCAACAATAATAATAACAATTATGATGATAATAATAATAATAATAATAATAATACTGTAAATAAATCACCAACACAAGCTATCAAATGTAACAAATTTAAACTTTACCACCAGAATGTTCAGTCTCTCTATAATAAAATTGATTATATAAATCTAATGCTTAAAAATGAACTTAAAGACATCTCAGCACTATGTATTTCAGAACATTGGCTGAAAGAGGAAAAACTCGAATTAATTCAATTCCCAAGGTTTATACAAGCTAGTAAATACTCTAGAACTAATATTAGCCATGGTGGTACTTGTATCTACCTAAGAAATAATTTCGATCATGAACAGTTAACAGCTTATGATTATCTAATTATGGAACAGGATTTTGAATTCTCTGCCGTAAAAACACAGCAGTTTAAGTTAAGTATGCGTATACCGTTCTCCGTCAGGAAAGTTTCCTTTATTTATAGATAAATTAGAATTGTTACTCAATAACATGAGCAAAGTAAATTTCGATATAATAATTTGTGGGGATGAAAATGTGGATTTCTTAAAATTTGATAGAAATTGTGAATTATTAACACAGTTACTAATTTCCTATGGACTGAAATCTACAGTAAATACCCCAACAAGAATAACAAAATTTATTAAAACCACTCCTGACCAATTTTTTTAAAATACAGATAAATATCACAATTCAATAGAAGTCTATTGTCCGGGTTTTAGTGACCACCATGGACAAATACTGAGTTTTGAAGTACCCGAAACAATCAATAATAATGATAATGGAGTAAAATTAAAGTGCAGGTCATTCACTGAAACAAATGTTACATATTTCAGTGACTTACTAAATAAGGAAACATGGTCAGAAATTTATAAACTAGAAAATGTAAAGGATAAATTTAATGCATTTAACAGTAACCTAAAACACTATTTTGAAACAGCATTCCCCTTAAGGCAAAAACTTTTCAAAATAACAAAACTAACAATTGGATAACAACAGGGATTATAAATTCATGTCAAAGAAAGAGATTTCTACACAAAATATATAAACAATACCACACAACACCTGAATTCAATTTATACTACAAAAAATACACTAGCATATTAAATAAGGTAATGAGACTAGCAAAGAAAATGCATAATGATAATTTTATTTCCCAATCATCTAATAAAAACAGGGCTATGTGGTCCGTGATAAAGAAAGAAACTGGAAAATCTGCTAAAATACAAAGGAACATTACACTGACCAAAAATAATAAAGTGATAAATAATCCAGAGGAAATAGCAAACACTTTCAATGACTATTTTCTGGAAATTCCACAAAAATTACTAAATAAATCACAGGTAAATACACTAAATTCTAATAATAAAATAAATATATGTAGTGATTCTTTATTTATAAATCATGTCACAAGTGAAGAGGTAGGATTAGTTGTAAAAGAGCTAAAAAATAAATTTTGTGCTGGCATTGATGGCATTCCAGATGCAATTTTATAGAAATGTGCAGAAAATATAATAAATCCACTTACACACTTAATAAACAGTTCAATTCTCTCAGGAACTTACCCGGATATTTTGAAGTTATAAAAAGTAATTCCAGTGCACAAAAACGGTTCAAAAGATGAATTAGATAACTATCGTCCTATTACCTTACCAACTGATATAGCAAAAATTGTGGAAAAAATCATGTTTTATAGGAAAAAATAAAACATTATCAAAATCACAACATGGATTCAGAACGGAAAAATCTACACAGACAGCAATTTATGAATGTATTAATAGTATACTGAAATTAATTGACAATAAGGAACATGTAACTGGCCTATTCTTGGATTTATCGAAAGCATTTGATGTTGTTGACCATAAAATCCTCCTTACAAAACTAAATCAATTTGGTATTAGAGGTCTAGCTAATAAATGGATAGAGTCTTACTTAACAAGGCGTAAACAAATAGTAAGCTTGAGACACAAGGATGATGGAACCAAATTACTTAATGAAACATTGTCCAATGAGGGAATTATTAAATTTGGAGTACCCCAGGGATCGGTTTTGGGCCTACTACTCTTTCTTCTATATATCAATGATATAACACAGAACGTTCATTCACATAAGGAAATTTTGTTTGCGGACGATACAACACTCGTAATAAAAGATGAAACTAAACAGGTCATACAGCAGTCTGCTGACTCCGTTACAGGAGAGTTAACCAAATGATCAAAAGATAATCGCCTCATAATCAACTATAAAAAACAGTATGTCTAAATTTCCACACTATACAGAATAGGAATCCTGCGAAGCCCAATATAACATTAAATGGTCATCAAATAGAAAATAAATCAGAAACAACGTGTTTAGGACTATGGATACAACATGACTTGAAATGGAATCAACATATACAATATCTGAATACTAAACTGAACTCGATGTGCTTTGCGTTTCGTATTTTGAAAACCTAAACTAGCATTCACACATTAAAAAATACTTATTTTGCTTATTTCCATTCATACTTAAGATATGGGGTCATATTTTGGGGTATGTCGCCAGATGTACTAAGCACGTTTAGGATTCAAAAGAGGGCGATTAGAATTATGGCAAATGTAAACACTAGAGAATCATGTAGACCTCTGTTTAAAGATTTAAACATTCTCCCTCTACCCTGTATATATATCTTTGAAAGTATTATGTTTTGTAAAAGGAATTTAATGAATAAGGATGTTTTTCTTAAAACAAACAATGATGTTCATATGCATAACACAAGACAAAATCAAAACATTCATATTTCACACATACACACAAGCATATATCAAAAAGGAACTTATCACACAGGAGTTAAATTATACAATAAACTACCCCAGTATATAAAACTTGCCCCAAAAATAAAAACCTTTGATAGAATGTTGAAAGCTTATCTGCAGTGCCATTGTTTTTACTCTGTAGTTGAATATCTTAGTGTATAGAAACGATGAAATCTATAATTACATTTTACTTTTCTATTTTAATTGTAATACCTAGCTGTAAGTTGTTGTATTTATAGAATTAAGTTTTCATATTATGATAATAGAGTAAGGTGTAAATAGTTGTCCAATAAGATTGCATCTCTTAAATAGTTATAGTATTAGTATTACTGTATATACCTATTAGTACTTTTATTTTATAGATGAAAATTCTGACGTGTCCTATATCAAAAATGTATTGTATACATGTATTTGATCAAATGGAACTAATAAAACTATCTATCTATCTATCTATTTTTAACCTGGCTCAAGGTTTGTTGACAGCACAGCAATCGCTAGACCTCTGGGAACTGTTCGTTCACACGAGCTTTATGAACATTACATTCTTTTTATAGGGAATTCCAGGAATTATTGATATATATATATTCCACAATTATCTCCAAATACAAAAATTATCGAACGCAACATAACCCTCAATTTATGCTCGCGTATTTAAATTAAGGCGCTGTTTTCAAAATTTAGCTATTTAATATACACATCGCTCGTCCTAGAACTTTTCACAAATTTTATATGCTCCTCAGCAACGTAGTTGCATTCTCGTCCAGTTTTCCATTCACTGCTTCACTGTAATTGTCATTTTACCATCAGCTGTATATCATATTTTTCATCCGTTGAACATTAATACTCCATGCTATTACAAGGAATTCTTAGCTCGCAAGTGTTGGAACCAGATAAGATCAAAGAATACGGACAAATATATGCCCTGCAGAACATTCTTTCGAGAACTGCACGGCTACACAATCTAACCAATGGGAAGGGCGTATGAAACGCCCGCTCTGTGGCTTCTAGCTTTTTCCAAATACGCTAACGGTACACTTCGGCACCGATCCAGCAACTGATACACCAGTTTGCACCACATGGCCATTGCATAACCTATCTTTATCACAATCTACACTTGGGTTGTACCAATTACAGTTTGACGCGACAGACGGTAAAATAGTATGGCATGAAACGACATTTGTAGCCAACTGTTTAGAAGTGGACGCCAGATTATTTATCACTCCAGTACTCGTAGTATTTGTAATTGGATTACAACTATTTGTTACAACATTAGACGTGGAAATATTTTGCATAGCATTTGAATTCAACGGTTTAATAGAACGATCATTAGAAGGCTCATTACTCACATAAGACAACTGTTTCCTTGACCAAATTCATAATAGCAGGAGCACCATCTCTCACTTCATGCAACAACTTAGAGATCAATTCAAGGTTAGAATCAACAACAGTCGGAATATCAACAGTAGAGCCAACACAATTTCGTTGTTGAGGCAAAACCAACTGATTATTCACAACACAAGGCATATTAGAATGATTATTCGTTTGATTTACGGTCGAAACGAAAATGTCCACAATGTTGTCATCATCAATAGGCGAAGAGCTAATTACACTCTCGTTTTCAATCGATGAATTCACACTCATTAATAGCTCCGAACATTCGACTAATTTCAATTGGGCGTTTAATACCTTTTTTAATGCGCTAATAGATCGCTTTTCAGAAGCGTTAAGTAAATCGTTACAACGGAAATATAAATACAGGATTCGAGCCCGTAATTTGTTTAGTTGCGCAGAGTTACACCTTACTTCTGAAAAACAGAAGTTAACTACATTAACAATATTTCACAGATTGACATAACTTTGACTCAGGTAACTCAGGTAACATAGGAATAGAAACTGGGAATGCAACTCCCAAAATGAGACTTTCTCTAGCAACTCTTGGATCGCTCGGCACGTTCAGGTTTCCCAGAACTAATTCATACTCCACTTCTTCATCAGACAGATATTGAATCTCAGTTTCCTGATTGGTCATCATTACAGATGGTATGATAAAATGCAATAAACAAGATTATTAGTCTTCCTTCGCAACTCTCACCTACGCGACAGGGGCTAAATAGAAGGAAATTTTCTTTAATATGAAAATAAAGGAAAGTATGACAAATATAGTCAACAATTACCGTACCCAGTATACAGTACAGTATAACATTAGCAACGGCACACTCTTACTAACGTGCACTGTAGCAATGATGAAATCAATACATTCTTGCACTGATACTGCCTTGGTAGTATCTATTTAATGCATTAAAGGGCAAAAGCAAATACGACAACCAAACGCTCTCGCTACCAAACTACTGTCCCCTTACCCTTACCGCCCAAGATAGTCAGAAGCAGGGGCGGCTGCACTTTATGTGCTGAAGTGCTGCAGCACATTGTTTTATTTGAAAATTAATTACGTTAGATGTCAGTAATATAATTGGAAATATAACAACTCCCCTCACAACGAGGTAGTCGTGCGCTCCATTCACCGTCTGGCACTGGCTGTGTAGATCGCAGCTCAGCGCGAATTTCTACCGTTATTGCCAGCAAACATGAACTCTGTCTCTTGCGCATGCGTGCCCACCTTCTCCGTTGTGCTGTTGGGACAACAGCCAAGACCACAGGCCAAGACATCACAGCAATTCTTCGTTCGAGCACACAGCGGCAGCACTGGTCACACGAATTGAGAACGTGGCCGGTGGCTCCTTGTAGATTCTGCGATAGCATTTTAGAGCAAATTGCTCAAAGCAACCGGTGGAAAAAATAGACGAAGCCACCAGCTGTTCCCTTCAGAAGGTATTTTAACACTCCCAACTTACCTATCCCACAGCCACATTTTGAAAATCGATGCACTATAGTTTCTTCCGTATGGGAAACTCGGTGAAGAGCCTCTCAAGTGTTACAAAGAGAGTGTTTCCATAAATTATGTTTCTAAATATTTTTATTCTTTGGAGGGGGCATGGGTTACAGCACACAACTGATTTTCTGAAGCAGCCGCCACTGGTCAGAAGAAAGGTAAAATATCAGAGCTCCAACTCATCACAGTTTTCACTGATATGCCGGAGTTTCCAATGGGCTTCTTTTTTTTTATTTAAGGGGAAGGCAGTGCTCTCGTTTCTAAAAGTTTCTAGGCACTATTTTTAATGTCTAAGAAAATAAAGCAGGAGACTACAGTGTCTTAGCTCTGGGAGTGGAAGAGGCCCTAGTTGAAGGGGATGGGATGATTTCATGTTGTACAAAGGTAGGGTAAAGAGAACAAACATAATATATTTGGAAAAAGAAAAGATTACATACAACACCAAAACACACGTCTTCACACTTAAAACTATGCCCTAAAATGGGAGGACGGTGAACTAAAGAAAGTTATCGAAATAACCAATGAATGAAAATAAAATAATATCTTTCCTGTTGAAAATGAAGGTAAATCCGTCACCTCAATTGGATAACCGTATATGATGACATTAATATTGAGAGAGAGGGAATTTTTTGATGTGCTAACATAAGCAGGATATGCGAAGTGTCATGGCGTTAACATCTAATTGTCATAACAAAAGAAGTAAAATCTAGGAATTTAAGTAATAAGAAACTAATAAAAACAAAGAGATCACAATTAAGTCTCCACATGTCTATTCACTAATAAAACCAAAGAGATCACAAATATTTAATCTTTTCGAAAATTTCACTCCTTTCCATGTTTCGGGCTTTGGCAATTGACGCATCGCAACGAAATTATGACAGGAGAGGAATAGATATACATGACTGCAACAGAAGACAAGTTGAACACCAAATTAGATTACGGAATGCAAACAAAGTTTACTTTTCCCTCTAAACTTCTGACCAGGATAACAAAGCTAAAACTATACAACACGATCATCAGGCCAGTACTGCTATTGGCAACTCAAACTAACACTTGGGGCGCTGCGGTCGGTCTGTATAAGTAGGGTAAAAATACTCAATAACACGCGTTTGATATGGAACACTTTTTATTTTTCGGTTATAATCAGTAAATGTGGTCCCTAAAATAATGGCAGTGTTATTTTCAATTGCATATATGTATAAATGTGCGATACACGTTATCTAATTTGTGTGTTCCACTGGATTTTATGTGTCAATTGCATATTATCAAGCATCGGTTGTCTACTGGTATATGTTTTTGTGCAGTTCGAGTCATGGCGCTGTTACGTTTGAAAGCTATATTTGAGTTTGCTCACTGTACCATAGACTCTAGAAATTATTTGCCGCTTGGTAGGGCGAAGGGATGAGTTTAACTTGTATTAAAACTCGGGGTAGACAGGAATTGCTCGATTTGGATGGTAGGTATTAACCCTGCGAAGACAAATTAGGCCTATATGACTCGTAGTGGAATGGCTCGGATATCGCAGAGCGAGGTGATGGCGGTTGGTAGGTTTATTGGAAATGAACTACGGAGCGGGAAAGGATACCTGACTGATGAAGCTTGGCTGTCCTCGGCTGGTGTAGGCTTGGCTGTCTTGGTAAGGCTTGGCTCGGCGAGACTGTGCTTGGCTGTCTAGGTGCGGCTTGGCTCGGCGTAACAGTGAACTACCCGTCCTGTCGTCAGTGAGTGTAGCGGTGAGTGGTCCAACCCACTCTTGATGCCCGTATTTATTTGGTATCGTCACCTTTCGGGTATTGCTATTTGCATCTTTTGGAAAGTGATGAAAACGTATATCCGCAGCCCTCTTATACATCGACTTACAGCCGTAAACTGAGCAATATACTTTGTTTTTACTCATTTTGCACTCTTAACAACGAGTAAAACTTATAACTTATGTATAAACACGAAGAATTTACCACGATCTGCTTACCAATACAAGAAACCATATACAAAGAGTCACCACGTGACAAATGTACCCTACTTGTTAAGTTTCTCATTTTTACCGCTGGATGTCATATCAGATAGCTGGAGTTGCCAATACGAGGCCGAAACATGGAGTGTGACCAAAAGGGAGGAACACCAACGTACAGTCTTCGAAAACAAGGTATATAGAAAAATTTTCGACCCCATTTTTGACCAGGAAACACAAAGATGGGTTCTCAGATCAAATCATGAGCAGTACAAGTGAGCCAATCAACCCGGGGTAGTGAATGTCATGAAAGCAAAACGGCTACCATGTGCAGGGCATGAACGCTGCCAGAATAGTTCGCCAGGTGTACGAGAAGAAGATCGAAGGCATGAGACCCCCTGGAAGACCTAGGAGTAGATGGCAAGATGAGGTGACCTCTGACTGCAGACAGATGGGTATTACTGGATAGGAGAATACTGCGCTGGATAGGAAGAAATGGAGGCAGATAGTGAGAGCGGCAAGGGATCGTCACGTCCCAGAGAAGCCAACGGACTGAGGTGAGTGAGTGTATAGGTTACAGTATTTCTTAGTCAACTCGTAATGTGCTCAATTGAATTGGGAGGGGATTAGTACTTACCTACTCACAGCTTCTAACCTGGAATAATTACTGACATAGATTAATTACACTTTTGTATTTTAATTGGATCCAATTAGCCCCTCTTTTTTCGAGAAGTGAATAAAAGGATAGGCTATAATTGACATACTTGACTTATGTCCTGTGTCCCCTTTCGGGGCAAAGGACTGCAACAAAGATCCTCCATTGGTCTCTTTTCCTGGCAATCTGTTGTAGATCTGCCCAGGATTTGCCTTCTTTCCTCATCTCTTCCTCCACACTTCTTTTCCAGGTCACCTTAGGTCTTCCCGTTTTTCTTGTTCCTTGCGGGTTCCATCTGAGTGCTTCTTTTTCTATTGCATCCTCTTTTCTCAGATAGTTTGATGCAGTGTTCGTAAGTTCCAACATCCAATTGTCGTAACCAATTTCATGCTAAAGATCGTCTTTTTATCCGTCTGGTTTTTCTCTGTTGCAGTTTCAGTAATAATATTTTCTCGGAGATGCGGATTATTGGCCTATAGTCTCCAAAGTACAGTAGGGATGGGGGGGGGGGGGATGAACCCTTAGCGTCTGCACCCACCTTCTGGTTACTTCACGATTTGATGTTAGTCGCTACTCCCTGTGCCTTTGTTGTCAATTTATATCTCTACACGGTGTAACCACACTCCCTCCTCCTTCCTCAACCTAGCTTGGGACCGGCTATGGTGGATTTATTTGTCCAGGTTAACAGGTCTGAGTAGGTAAATATTATTCCCCCGCCAAATTTAATTGAAAACACAAACGCGTTGACCGATGAAAGGCGATTCGAAGGCAACACTGAAAAATAAAGAAAATTTCTCAAAATATTATTATTGTTGGTCACTTCAAGACTAGACAACCGGATTATCAGCCCCATGTTCCTGGTGTGTTAGAAAGTTGGCTGATAGCCGGTACTAATATGGTGTGGGTATTATTAAAGTGGGTGTTTTAATTAATTTGCGGAGCAAGAGGGAGGAAATCTTAATACCAGCAATTACCTGGAGCGACCATGGAAACAACTAAGAAAACCTACATTCAAAATATCCACCTTCAGTGCCAGAATTCGAACCTCGGACTTCCAAATAGTGCAGTCAGTGTTGCCAAATTTAGTGACTTGTCACTAAATTTCACTGTTTTTACATACATTTTTATGACAAAATATCATTTTAGTATTGTTTAAATGTGGACTTAGCGACTTTATAAAGGACTTAATAAAGTTCCTTAATGATATATGGTAGTTTTCTTCCCTATTCATAACATAGGATTTTACAGTTGCTTAGTGATTTTCAGCGTGTCTCGATATTTATTCATGTTGTGACATTGTGAGCTTATCTATGGACTTGGGTTGTCGAGACTGTAATGAGTAGGACGTGGATGCTGATGATGATTAGGTCCAGTAGCTCATCAAAACTGTCCACAGTTATCCGAAATTATATGGTGATGTAATTGTTGTTTTAAGGGGACTAAACTCTAGGCTATCTGCACCTGATGGTTTGGATGATAGTACAATGAAAATGAAATGGAAACTATATATAAAACTAACAACTGACTTACACACTAGACGAAGTGGAAAACAAAAGGAGAATGAGGGAAATAAAGACACTGAAAAGAAATGCCTTCAACCCTCTAACAATGGGGATTGATGGACTTGGAAGGAAGAAGAGCCATGAAAGGCATATAGGAAAGGGAAAGGGTCTGTCTCAGAGTCACTGGCTAAAGAGGGAAAACCAGACCCAGCTCAGGAATCCCTTGGGGTCACCAATATCCTTGATTGAATTAACCACTGTAAAAGAACATTGGATTGGATAAAACGAAGACTAGGATAATTAGTACCATAAGTGTGGGGTTGGCAATACTGTGCTTGTGCATAATTAACGGCATTAATGGCCACCACAGCTGGAATTTATTCCTTCCGTTTTGAAATGATTAAAAATTGATTAGGGAATGATGTAGTTCACTCCTCCGCTGTCTATATACCATCCGCCGTCCCAAATTATATTGCGACTTAAGCCTAGCCTATATAGTAAAAATTCCAGCTGTGTCTGCCATTATCGCCGTTAATTATGCCAACCCCACCCATATGGTGCTAATTATTCCAACCTTCCGAGTCAGGGTTCATGTAACTTAATTGTTCCGAGTGAGCCTGGAGTGAGCAACATGGCTTCCGTAGTTCAAATTGAACAAGAAAGAAACACACATATTTACGCATTTTAGCACATATTACCCGTACACTAGTCATAACGAACAGCAAGGTATTGACCCGTGGAACCCCCGAAAAGGTATGAAAACCACCTAAGTGGAACTGTAAAAGTCAGGTTCCTGTCTCCTTCACTATTATCTTAATGTTTCAAAGACCCAACTAGCATGGCCAAGCACTTTAAATACTTCTGTATGCAAATAACGCATAATGATAGCTGTGGCAGGTGTTTGATATCTCTGATGCTCCGTATAGCTGCAATAATTCTCTCCTTTAGGTGTATTGTTATCCCTAAATATTTGAATCGGTTATTGATTTGTAGCATCTGCCCCTCGCATAAAATGAAGTCATCCTCCGACAATTTCCCTCCTCTCCTTAAAACTACCAATTGTGTATTGTTCGCATTAAAGGCCATTTCATTTTCCTCTGCCCACTCTGTCAGCAAGTCTTTGGCTACTTGTAGTCCCACTTTACTCTCAGACGCAAGAGCCATGTCATCAGCATATATGTGTTAACTTTCTGGGTTTGTTTCCTAATTTCCTTGATCGCATCTATGCAAAACATTGAACAGCAGCGAACTTGGTGGGTCACCCTGCAGTACACCATTCGTCTGCCGAATCCACCTTGATTTACTTAGGTTGTCACTTATTTGAACATAGTTCTCCGATAATATGTTGGTTACTAGCCTCTTGATCCATGTACGTTCAATGATTTCTTCTAGTTTTCTGACAAGCTTCAATCTATCCACTGAGTTAAATGCCTTTGAGTAGTCTATGAATATTACGTACATTTTACCTTTTTTTTCGATTGTTTCATGGATATCTTGCAGGAGACATTCGGCTGCCATCCGAGTCAATCTCCCCGCTCGTCCACAAGTAGCAGATCCACTAAGCTGTTAATTCTCTGTGTCATCAGTTTGGTTAGTATCTTAAAAACTGCTGATTCAAGTGCAACTCCGCGATATGATTCTGAACTGTATACTTCTCCTTTCCCTTTGTCACGCATCTTAACGACTGCTTTCCTCCATGCATTTGGGATTTTCCCTGTTTCCAGACACTTGTTCATCAGTTCTTTCCATACCGTTTCTAGATAAGGGAGTGAGTGATGTCCTCAGGTGATCATTGCATATGCCATCTGGCCCTGGTGCCTTGTTGGATTTTGCACTTGAAATCACTTTTCTTACTTCTTCTCGGGTGAATGGGCTACACGGTTCAATTTCTCCTTCCAATTGAGGTGTTGAATCACATTTACACAGTATACTTTCCATGCGCTCCTCCCATACTTCCATTGGTATGTCAGCTGGAAATCTTGGCTGGCGTGGGCATAATTCTTTGTAAGAGTTATCTTCAATTTCTTTCATTAGATTTTGGCTTTGTGTTTCCATGTGACTGACTTTCTTATCTTTCAAGAGAGTTTTGTATGCCTTTCTAGCAGCTTGATATCCTGCCAACTTGGCGACATCTGTACTTTGCCTAGCTTCTCGCATTTTCTTCAAAGTTGCCTGTCTGGCGTGGTAGCACTCACTGTCGAACCACTATTTCCCTTTACGGGGGCCATTCCGTGTTTCGGCCGCTTCTTTTATAAAGTCTGCTATGAGAAGTGATGCTTCATCAATCTTTCCTTCTCGAATTACTTGAGTCATGCTCTGCGTTTCAGCTGTGTTTTCCTGTAGTGTGATTGCATTTAGATATCTCTTGAATTTCACTTCATGTCTAAGTCGTCTCTCCCTAGCTGTGCTGCGGAAGATATTAGTGATCATTGGGATGTGCTTTCTCATCAGTGCACCATCGGATCGTGTTAGGGGTGTTTGGGAATCCACCTCTAAGCCCTTCACTAGCACTGAATCTATCGCACTCCCTCCGTTGTGACAAAGGTATGTTCGCATTTTCCGATCATTCACTAATGCTAACCCCTCCTCAATTAGATATTTCAGAACTAAATCTGTTTTCCTACTGTTCTTGTCAATGCGACAGTTGAGATCTCCTGCCAAAATTACACTGGGATTATTAGGTACACTGTCAAATGCTTTCTGTAAGCTGTCTATTATATCTACTGAGCTGCAATTAGGTCTGTAACATGGGCATGTAATAACTCCTATCCTTGTTCTTACAACAACTTGGCCTTCGTCCACTAGTATAACATGAAAAGGAGACAGATTCGGCTTGATGAGATATGACACTCCCCCCGACGGCCTTCCTCAGGCGTCTTTCCTAGCTGGAGCATGTATGTTATAAAATCCCTGCACAATAGTATTTTGATCTCTAGTTACAACGGTCTCTGTTTATATACTGAACCCGCTGAGCTAAGGTTCATGTGATATTTTTTATAACAGCACATTTATGATGGGATGTAGTACCTTTGAACACACCCAGAAAGCCACGTGGAGCTGAGAGCTCATGCTACACTCTTTGAAGTAGCGGTGAATCGCACTTTTGACTTTGGTGAAGTCTGCTAATTATTTATATCAGGTCTTATTAATCAATTTTATATTTCCACGAGACTCAGAATATTCCATTTCGTCATTCAGCATCATTAAAACATTTTGGAGAATGTTATTTTCGCTTAAGGTAAGGTAATCACCTTGCAGATACGCAAATAGGAACGTAAGTAGTCGCTCAACGACTTTGGTTTGACGACCTACTTCCTCGAGGAACCCTGTGCCTGGCACTACGTCTGGAGAATCCGCCCCGTGTAGGCGTGAAATTGCATCCGTCGTGTAAGACGTAGAAAATATCCGCTGTTTAGCGTGGAAATTATAATCAGCTGCCATCGAGCACGAATACGTTACGATACGAGTGATAAGTAAGAATTGTATAGTGAATTATTTGCACTACGTCTGGAGAATCCGCCCCGTGTAGGCGTGAAGTTACATCCGTCGTGTTAGACGTAGAAAATATCCGCTGTTTAGCGAGGAAATTATAATCAGCTGCCATCGAGCACGAATACGCTACGATACGAATGATAAGTAAGAATTGTATAGTGAATTATTTGCACTACGTCTGGAAAATCCGCCCTGTGTTGGCGTGAAGTTATAGCCGTCGTGTCAGACGTGGAAGATATCCGCTGTTTAGCGTGGAAATTATCATCGGGTGCCATCGTGCACGAATATTCTATAAATCACTGTTTATTGATGCACAGTGAACAACAGGAATCATATTGTGATATAATTGGCAAATATAGTGAAAATTCTAACATTACCGTAACACCACATTTTTATATCCACGTGTTTGTGGAGGGCCGAGAGCCTGGTGAAAAATATAGAGGTAAACGTGTTATAACTATTTTAAGCAATTGTGATTATGAAAGTACAGTATATTTGAATTGCCACAGTGAATTTTTCAATTACAAAACGACGCACATTTCACGGATGCCACGTGATGTAAAAAGTGGCGTCAGTACACGTGAAGAACCACAGAACAGTGCTTGATCACGTATTACTCGATATCTGCGAAGTAAAGGCTGTGTTATCAATTGTATTAAAGCCTGTAACATTTACTACGAACATTGTGATTTTTGAAGTGAAAGAATGAACTACTACACGATTTATTCTACCACCCACGTGATAAAATTATCCTACACCATGTTCGAGACCGAGATCATGGGCTAATACCGCTATGGTATGAGGGTGATGTATCTGATGGAACCAGCATGATGGTGGAACTTCCAGAACAGCGAACGAGGAGGAAGGAACCCAGGATGCCTTTCCCACGCATGTCCAGTACATTCACGAGGTTAACGACAGGGACAGATCGAACCCTGGTCTTTGGGAGAGTCCAGATGGGAGTCCTGATGAGGACGATGCCGTTCCGGAAAGCCAGAGGTGAATTTGTTCAACCCTTGTCGTTGGACAGAGAGCTGAGTGAGAGCTCCTCCATTTCGTGAGTTTCTGTACACACTTTCTTGTTCTAGTTTCTGGTGGTATAGTAGGTTTAATGTAGTTTGTGAACCAACCGAACTCAGTGACAGCCATTTTTATAGGTAGGGAATGTAATTAGTCTAATTAGATGTCATTTATTTCAGTTAGTGCGAGTCAACCTTGGGTCAGACATTTTGGTCAACCCTGGTGCAGCTTAATGGACGTCGTGGAACGTCAATGCCTATCTTTTGCTAAACGTGACCGTAGTCATTTGAGGCTACTTTGCTTAACCCTATCTGGGGTGATTTTTCAAGTCTTTGCTGACTTTAGTTATGGCAATCAGATGCCATGGTTATATTTCTTTAACTGCATTTTTTGCAGCCAGTCTTTGTTACACCCCTGAATTCGTTAGAGCAGTCGTATCATTTAGGTAATCGACTGTAATTACCAGTTTTGTAACTGCATTATATTTCATTTGAAATGAGCTCAGAAGCCATTCCAGGTCAAGTGTGGACCTTATAAGTAAAAGGGATGTTTCGTTGTCTAGCATCGAACCCAGTTCCCAACGTATCATTAAGCAGATCCAGAGTGTGGAATCTGCGTCTCAATTATTATTTTGTTAGTGTCATGTGAAGACACGTATTTATTTGAAGTTTTTATACAAGTAATTACTGAAGTATTATATCTTTGAGAGCAAAGAGCTCCAGCAATGTGACATTGCTACCATTTAGATGTCTTCGGTGAAAGACAGAATTATATTATTGTATTCAGATTTATAGCGTGTTTTTTATACACGTATTCTTCGAGGTTTATAACCTATGGTAAAGGTTTTATGATGAGGCCAGTTGTACAGTTTTTATTTTGCTTAAATCGCCGGCCTTGATAGTTAGTGTGTTGTGTCAGCCAGCGCAGGGATGTTGTATCCTGCAGCGACACAAACTGGTTTGTGACCCAGTGCCCTTGAGGGCACGCTTGTATTATGAGACAGAATTATTTTGACAGAGGACAGAATGCTTGTTGTATTCGCTCTTCCTTTCATTGCAATTATAGCTCATGGAACCCAGTGTCCAACCTTGTATCTGATCACATGTTTTCATAGATTGTTTTTTGTTAGTTAAGCGCACTTTTGCGGGTACCGTCGTTTGACGTGTACAGTTATGTCAGGTTTTCTATAGTACGTTGTAGGCGACCCTGTTAAAGGAGGTATTTATTGTATGAAGGTATTTGTGTGTACCTTGTCCGGGATTGTTCCCGTTGACCAGATGTTATGGAGGGTGACTGAGTGTGCAGGCCCATCCCAGAGTTATTGAACGCGAGCTGTGCGCCGCTGGTAACTTGTGTTATTGTGTGTCCGAGTTGTTATTGCTCGTTGATTGTATTCCGACTTTTGAGTCGAGGCTTTTTGGTGGAGATTGATCTCTGTGGAGACACTCCGTGCCCAGGCTATTGTCAGTATTATTCGCCATAAACCAACGATAACCTAAACCGACATCTTAATAATAAAACGCACAATTTTGGTAAAACAAAAGCTAACTAACGAATTCTTTCTATCTAACCTTGTTCTTTTGCATTTAGAACCTGCTGACATGGCCGTGCTGATGAAGGTACTTCCTTTTGAGGAAATGACTTAGAACAGCTGACACTTTTGTAGCGACCTGAAGCTTGCTCGAACCTTGAGTTCGTAGCTTGTGGAGCGCAGGCCATGCGATGTTAGACGTAGTCTTTACTACGCAGTCGTCACCGTAACTACACACATTAGATGACTATGGCTTACAAATAGTAAACCAAGGTGCAGGCAGGCATTTTAATAAAACTGTTGTCTCTTATTAATTATTTATGAGGTACGAGTGTATGAATCCTACATGTTACCCTTTTGAGTGCTGTTAACACTTAGTTCCTACGAATAACTAGATGTTTTTTTTACATGGCTGTTCACTTAGCTTTGAATGTAATTGTTTTCTGTTACGGACGTCATTTCCGTAAATTTTGTTATTAATTGATAGGACTTAGCTAGATGAATTAACGTTAAATGTAAATGTGGAGATGGTATCAACCTAACTTAGATTTGTTTTGCTACCCTGTTAAATGTAAATTCTGATATTAGCTTGATCTTGTAACTTGACCTAGGGACTTGCGTCGTACCATTTTCCAAGTGTTGCTGTTGTTGCTTTGTTATTGTGAGATAGATCTTTCGCGAGGGTTTTCCGTAACTGCTCTTTATTTTTGATTATTTATTAGCTTGCGGACTAGCCGATTGAAACCCTCCGAACAAGGATAGGGGCTTGTGAATTTTAACAATAAATTTTCACGGTGTTTTACATAAGTCTGGATGTTTATTTTCTCAGTCTAGTTTTTAAGGTGAACCTTTCCTTAGGCAGTCTATGACCATCGTCACCATGTACCACGATCCCTGTGGACTACAGATTCTCGTGCCGCTTTGGCCTATTAGGAAGTTCACCTGATCCTCACGGCAGTTAAGTCCGACGGATGAGATGTTAGGGAAGTCATTGCGGTTGTTGGCTATCCTGGCAGCTCCACCGACGGTCTCACAAAATGGCGCCCAACTCATGTGCCGACGTTAGCGTGGTGACCGTCAGTTCCATGTTATTTAGGAGGATCTTAACGTTGATTAATGGTAAATTGACAGGACTGGGACGAACTTAGAAAGTCGTACTGCAGATCAATTGATCGCATGGCATTCATGTTTGATACAAGTCCATGGGGTGAGGCTTTAGTGTTAGATAAATGATGGATAGGATTTTCTTTGATGATGCCTCATCCTGAGTAAATGTAATACTTTGCTTTGCTCACCGTTGTCTTTGTAAATGTAGAAGCTCTTAGTTTGCATACTCCAGCTGTACTCGTGATATTTATTTAAATGGAACAAGCTTTATACCACGAAGTAACTAATCATAGCTGTAAGTTCCATTAGAGATTGATCCCTCACTTTCTCAAATATATTTCTTGTCAATGGATGAGGAAACTATTCGTCGTGTGTTTGGGGAGATGATGGCAGGTGTTAATGCCAACCTCCAGCAGATTACTGCTGAATTAGGTACTGTAAGGACTGATTTAGGTGATGTAAGAGGTGACTTAGGTCAGAATACCCATGCTGTCAACACTGTAAGTGGTCATGTGGACCAAGTTAGACAGGACTTAGAGGTTAACACCCGATCAATAAACAATGTGAGTGGTCATGTGGACAAAGTTAGACAAGATTTAGAGGTTAACACTCGATCCATAAATATTGTAAGTGGTCATGTGGACCAAGTCACAGAGTCGATCAATAATGTTAGGGCTGATCTAACACAGGTCAGGGCCGACATGGACGCATATAGAGTCGAAGCTAGGAATGATCTTACGGCAGGTTTAGCGGCTGTTAGGGTTGATGTCATACGACACCATCAGGAGGCTAACCAGCGTATAGATAGCTTAACCGACCAGATGAATAGAGCTAGGGAGGACGTGCAGACCCGATTGGAGGAGCACACAGCTCAAATTCAAACGACCATAAACAGAGTCCAGATAGATATGAGAGCCGACTTGGAGCACACTCGAGAAGAATTTGGGACTCGATTGACTCACGTCGAGGGATTTATGGACACCGTGAAAAAGGACATGGCGACCATGAATATTGGACTGATTTTGATGAGAGGTGCAGCGAACGCTGTGAATAACAACGTCAAGACGATCGTCGATGGCATGATCGAGGTCAAGGACGAATTAAACACCAATAGGAGGAATATTACGGAGTTGACAGAAACCGTAACAAGCCTACGTGAAACAGTTGACGTTCATCGTGAGGAACACAAAATCGATCTCATGTTATTAAGGGGTGACCTCAACGAACATAAGACCACAATGGAGGCTAAGGTAGCCGAGGTCAGCGATGATGTTGGAAAGATCCAGGACAACGAGTCGAAAGTCGAAGGAGAAATCGATTCCTTACAGAAACGATTCGAGGAAGTCGCGGTAACCGAGAGGTTAGACCTCAGCTATAACCTGAGGACGGCAATACGCGAAGTTGACACGAACCTCAAAGGGAAAGTCGATAGGATCGAGCTACAACTTAACGACTTAGGTAATAAAGTCGCAACTAGGACCATCCCAGGGCTCGAGGTTATAGAGAGACGTCTCGACAGACTTGAGACGCTTCCTAGAGAGAGACACTTACCCTCACAGATGGGAGACTCTCAGGCGACACCAGTATCTCAGTCCGCAGGGATGATGCCTACTCATTTCCAACCCAGCGCACCCATAGAACCGCAACCATCACAATTCACCGGTTCAGCGCAGAGTCAAACCTTGAACTTTGACGCCCATCCTTTTCAACCAGCACCCAATCGACTTAGTCATGAAACGAACACGCCTACGCATAACTACATGCAGAATTCATTTAGACCCGCGCATACGCAGGGAAATGTAACTATAATCCGTTCGAGAGAGGAGCAACCAGCTCGCTTCTCAGGCACTGGAAGTGGTATCACTCCAGTTGAATTTCTGGCCAACGTAGAAAGCTACTTGAGAGACACCATGGTAACTCCGGAGAGGGAGCTCCGAGTTATAGAGCGTTTGCTTGAGGGGCAAGCCAGCACCTGGTTTAGAGCCTTCCGATACTCGTTTGTAGGCTACCAAGATTTCAAAGAGGCCTTGTTAAGAACTTACTGGTCAAGCGACATCCAGCAGAGCATCAGAGCTGAGATGTACACTCGCAGATACAGATCTAACACTCCAACGCGTTATGCGAACTACTTCGCGACCCAGCTTGCGAAACCTTCGTTGTCTTCAACCCCCATTGTCTGAGCAAGACCTAGTAAACACCATCGTTTGGCAATACCCTGCAGACGTGCAACGTGTATTGATTGCTGCAGGAGCATCCACTTTTCAGCAGTGTGACCAAATCCTGCGACGGTTGGATGCAAACACGGAACAGTTCCCGACACACCGTCAGCAGAAGACTGACAGGCACGAGGAGAGACATGTCAACTTAACTACTGTCGACAAAGTGTGCCAGACGCCACAGCAGACGCAAACCCGAGAGCTCTGGTCAACGCAACGATTATAACCGTGATAGAAGAGAATGGAACAACACTCCATATGCTAGAAGCCAGCGAGATGACCGTCGTAGTCACTGGAACCGGCGTTTCGATCGAGGGACGAACGACGACCGTCGTCACGAAAACGACCGCCGAGGGAATAATGGTCGTAACCCACAGCACGGAAGTATCCGTAGGGACTACCGTTACAGTAGAGGGTATAACAGAGATCGAGACCCCAGATACCAGCCAGATAGAGATTGGAGAGGAAGAGCACCGGAGAGCCGTGAATATCTTCAACAACTCCGAGAACTACAAATCCGAGAAGAGGGAGATCAGAACCCGACTTCGAGGGAAATAAGGAATACGGCGCAGGAGACGGAGCAAAACCAGCCCGGTACTTCTCGCCAGGACAGAAAAAAACGCCGAAAAATCAATAGATTCTTGCCCGGTTGAGCACAGAGTAACTGCCACCATTTTACTCTGGGAGCCATTCCAGGAAGACCTGTTAGACGAACGACGAACCACAACTACGAATTGGCGCGTCTACCGAAGATTGTAGCTACCCTGAATGGATGCAACGTAGTCATTCTCATCGATACTGGGGCGATGATAAGTGTCATTTCTGCCGATTGCCATGCCAGACTGAAAGCAAACTCTGAGGTGACAGAGCTGCCAGTTTCTGCTGTAAGAGTCAGAGGAGTCATACCTGACCGTGTTGTAACGTGCAAAATCCAGATTCTATGCACTTTGAAGATTTCGAGCCTCGTGTACTTGCACGAATTTCTTGTGATGAAAGGCTTGCATCATGATGCCATATTGGGTGCAGACTTCATTAGGAAGTAAGATGGAATCATTGATATGGCACGTAATACGGTAGAGTTTAAGCCGAACGAACCCATCCAGATGAACTTAGTTGAAGAAGAACCGGAATTCCTATCCGAAGTCGACGTTGTCGAAAATTTAAATGGCAAGGAAATTGAGGAGACACAAGATGCCGACGAAGAGGCAGAACCACTATCAGCACCCATACGAGAGAAACTAGATGCAATATTGAGTGAATACAAGGACATATTCGACACCACACCTGGTGAGATATTTGACTACGAGTACGATATTGTACTAATGGATGATTCCCCATTCCAGAAGAAGATTTATCCTATCGCAGAGAAACACCGCGAGGAAGCTGCAAAAAGATCCATGAGATGGAAGCAGCAGGCACAATCAAGAAGTCGTATCCGACAGCCTTTGAACAATGGAAGTTATGTGATTGAAGACATTAGGACAGGAGAGCGCATTGGAACCTTCAATGCAGCTAATCTAAAAAAATATCACTTATGAGTGAACTTTAAATCAAATAAAAATGTCGTCCCAACATTTTATTTGAAACGACGGAGAGGCAGATGAACCCGCTGAGCTAAGGTTCATGTGATATTTTTTATAACAGCACATTTATGATGGGATGTAGTACCTTTGAACACACCCAGAAAGCCACGTGGAGCTGAGAGCTCATGCTATACTCATTGAAGTAGTGGTGATTCGCACTTTTGACTTTGGTGAAGTCTGCTAATTATTTATCTGAGGTCTTATTAATCAATTTTATCTTTCCACGAGACTCAGAATATTCCATTTCGTCATTCAGCATTATTAAAACATTTTGGAGAATGTTATTTTCGCTTAAGGTAAGGTAATACCCTTGCAGATACGCAAATAGGAACGTAAGTAGTCGCTCAACGACTTTGGTTTGACGATCTACTTCCTCGAGGAACCCTGTGCCTGGCACTACGTCTGGAGAATCCGCCCCGAGTAGGCGTGAAATTGCATCCGTCGTGTAAGACGTAGAAAATATCCGCTGTTTAGCGTGGAAGTTATCATCGGGTGCCATCGTGCACGAATGTTCTATAAATCACTGTTTATTGTTGCACAGTGAACAACAGGAATCATATTGTGATATAATTGGCAAGTATAGTGAAAATTCTAACATTACCGTAACACCACATTTTTATACCCACGTGTTTGTGGAGGGCCGAGAGTCTGGTGAAAAATATAGAGGTAAACGTGTTATAACTATTTTAAGCAATTGTGATTATGAAAGTACAGTATATTTGAATTGCCACAGTGAATTTTTCAATTACAAAACGACGCACATTTCACGGATGCCACGTGATGTAAAAAGTGGCGTCAGTACACGTGAAGAACCATAGAACAGTGCTTGATCACGTATTATTCGATATCTGCGAAGTAAAGGCTGTGTTATCAATTGTATTAAAGCCTGTAACATTTACTACGAACATTGTGATTTTTGAAGTGAAAGAATGAACTACTACACGATTTATTCTACCACCCACGTGATAAAATTATCCTACACCATGTTCGAGACCGAGATCATGGGCTAATACCGCTATGGTATGAGGGTGATGTATCTGATGGAACCAGCATGATGGTGGAACTTCCAGAACAGCGAACGAGGAGGAAGGAACCCAGGATGCCTTTCCCACGCATGTCCAGTACATTCACGAGGTTAACGACAGGGACAGATCGAACCCTGGTCTTTGGGAGAGTCCAGATGGGAGTCCTGATGAGGACGATGCCGTTCCGGAAAGCCAGAGGTGAATTTGTTCAACCCTTGTCGTTGGACAGAGAGCTGAGTGAGAGCTCCTCCATTTCGTGAGTTTCTGTACACACTTTCTTGTTCTAGTTTCTGGTGGTATAGTAGGTTTAATGTAGTTTGTGAACCAACCGAACTCAGTGACAGCCATTTTTATAGGTAGGGAATGTAATTAGTCTAATTAGATGTCATTTATTTCAGTTAGTGCGAGTCACCCTTGGGTCAGACATTTTGGTCAACCCTGGTGCAGCTTAATGGACGTCGTGGAACGTCAATGCCTATCTTTTGCTAAACGTGACCGTAGTCATTTGAGGCTACTTTGCTTAACCCTATCTGGGGTGATTTTTCAAGTCTTTGCTGACTTTAGTTATGGCAATCAGATGCCATGGTTATATTTCTTTAACTGCATTTTTTGCAGCCAGTATTTGTTACACCCCTGACTTCGTTAGAGCAGTCGTATCATTTAGGTAATCGACTGTAATTACCAGTTTTGTAACTGCATTATATTTCATTTGAAATGAGCTCAGAAGCCATTCCAGGTCAAGTGTGGACCTTATAAGTAAAAGGGATGTTTCGTTGTCTAGCATCGAACCCAGTTCCCAACGTATCATTAAGCAGATCCAGAGTGTGGAATCTGCGTCTCAATTATTATTTTGTTAGTGTCATGTGAAGACACGTATTTATTTGAAGTTTTTATACAAGTAATTACTGAAGTATTATATCTTTGAGAGCAAAGAGCTCCAGCAATGTGACATTGCTACCATTTAGATGTCTTCGGTGAAAGACAGAATTATATTATTGTATTCAGATTTATAGCGTGTTTTTATACACGTATTCTTCGAGGTTTATAACCTATGGTAAAGGTTTTATGATGAGGCCAGTTGTACAGTTTTTATTTTGCTTAAATCGCCGGCCTTGATAGTTAGTGTGTTGTGTCAGCCAGCGCAGGGATGTTGTATCCTGCAGCGACACAAACTGGTTTGTGACCCAGTGCCCTTGAGAGCACGTTTGTATTATGAGACAGAATTATTTTGACAGAGGACAGAATGCTTGTTGTATTCGCTCTTCCTTTCATTGCAATTATAGCTCATGGAACCCAGTGTCCAACCTTGTATCTGATCACATGTTTTCATAGATTGTTTTTTGTTAGTTAAGCGCACTTTTGCGTGTACCGTCGTTTGACGTGTACAGTTATGTCAGGTTTTCTATAGTACGTTGTAGGCGACCCTGTTAAAGGAGGTATTTATTGTATGAAGGTATTTGTGTGTACCTTGTCCGGGATTGTTCCCGTTGACCAGATGTTATGGAGGGTGACTGAGTGTGCAGGCCCATCCCAGAGTTATTGAACGCGAGCTGTGCGCCGCTGGTAACTTGTGTTATTGTGTGTCCGAGTTGTTATTGCTCGTTGATTGTATTCCGACTTTTGAATCGAGGCTTTTTGGTGGAGATTGATCTCTGTGGAGACACTCCGTGCCCAGGCTATTGTCAGTATTATTCGCCATAAACCAACGATAACCTAAACCGACATCTTAATAATAAAACGCATAATTTTGGTAAAACAAAAGCTAACTAACGAATTCTTTCTATCTAACCTTGTTCTTTTGCATTTGGAACCTGCTGACATGGCCGTGCTGATGAAGGTACTTCCTTTTGAGGAAATGACTTAGAACAGCTGACACTTTTGTAGCGACCTGAAGCTTGCTCGAACCTTGAGTTCGTAGCTTGTGGAGCGCAGGCCATGCGATGTTAGACGTAGTCTTTACTACGCAGTCGTCACCGTAACTACACACATTAGATGACTATGGCTTACAAAGAGTAAACCAAGGTGCAGGCAGGCATTTTAATAAAACTGTTGTCTCTTATTAATTATTTATGATGTACGAGTGTATGAATCCTACATGTTACCCTTTTGAGTGCTGTTAACACTTAGTTCCTACGAATAACTAGATGTTTTTTTACATGGCTGTTCACTTAGCTTTGAATGTAATTGTTTTCTGTTACGGACGTCATCGCCGTAAATTTTGTTATTAATTGATAGGACTTAGCTAGATGAATTAACGTTAAATGTAAATGTAGAGATGGTATCATCCTAAATTAGATTTGTTTTGCTACCCTGTTAAGTGTAAATTCTGATATTAGCTTGATCTTGTAACTTGACCTAGGGACTTGTGTCGTACCATTTTCCTAGTGTTGCTGTTGTTGCTTTGTTATTGTGAGATAGATCTTTCGCGAGGGTTTTCCGTAACTGCTCTTTATTTTTGATTATTTATTAGCTTGCGGACTAGCCGATTGAAACCCTCCGAACTAGGATAGGGGCTTGTGAATTTTAACAATAAATTTTCACGGTGTTTTACATAAGTCTGGATGTTTATTTTCTCAGTCTAGTTTTTAAGGTGAACCTTTCCTTAGGCAGTCTATGACCATCGTCACCATGTACCACGATCCCTGTGGACTACAGATTCTCGTGCCGCTTTGGCCTATTAGGAAGTTCACCTGATCCTCACGGCAGTTAAGTCCGACGGATGAGATGTTGGGGAAGTCGTTGCGGTTGTTGGCTATCCTGGCAGCTCCACCGACGGTCTCAATACATACATCAAAATCACTAAAGATGTCACTTGGCGAGTTGCTTAGTATTCCTCTTAAACCTTCAACGTTCCAATTTAAGATCCGTATTGCATCACTCCCTGGAGCCTCTGTATCTCCATGGGGCACGAAAAGACCGACAAATTACATTAGAAGGCCAATCCTTATCGAGTTCTCTAATTGGTAGCCCTATTTAAAATGCTCTGCTTGTTACTGTATCACTGACTTTCATGCAGTTTATTCTGCCCAAAATTCCACTTTCCTTCAGATATTTTTCTAGATCTTCCTTCTTGGTTTCTGGGTTTAGTTTACCAACATAGAGACAAGCATTTCTCTCTGCGGATTGCAATCTATATTGCCCCTCTCTAGTACCTTTGACCGTGTTATTCTTATCTACTCGAGTTATTTTGATATCTTTGATGTTGACAACTGTTTTATTTCCCCGATTACGTCTCACAACATTCCATTCGCATTCTCGTTCTTCCTCACCCGGCCTCTCAACTAAGTAGCCTATGTAGAGTTATCAGCAGCTTGTTCCCGATTGTCTTCGTTCAGTCTGCGTGCCTGTTTATTAGGCCTTACATCTTCTAACTCCCAGTTTACTTTCTGTGGTGTGTCGTCCTAGTTGTTATTTTCATTGTCCCTGACGACTGTGAAGAGGCACTGTCATCAATACTACCAATGTCTTCTCTTTCATATCTCTAGTCAACGACAGTCTGGTACTCACTGATTCCTCAACCGCTACTTCCAGCATCTCCTTGAGTAGTTGAGGAAATTTCTGCGATCGAGTTTCCTTTATTAGATTTAATTTTGTATCTATTGCCTCAATTCTTTGATCCCATAAGTTGTTTGTTTCTGTTATTTCAGATTTAAAATCGTTGCAAAACCAAGTGAGCTTGCAGTTCCTTCGTTTGATAATATCGTATTCTCCTCTCGTCATACAGGTATGTTCCTGGTGCTGCCACATGGCACATCTCTCACATTCTATAGCATGGTCCTCGTTTCTGACTATCTTCCGACAGATTTCGTATTTTTGTTCTTGTGTACTCACTGCCGCATCAATTCCTGTACGCTCCTTGGCAATTGGCATCATGCCTTTTCCTTATCGACAGCATTACCAATATTAACACTCGTTGAGCCCACACGACTTATGAACATGACCAAACATTAGAAGAATATGAGCTAGGCTAGTCTATTTTATTAAAATTGGGATCCTATAATGCCAAGCAGAATAATAATAATTTGTGTTGCATACGTAAGTTACACATTAACACCCAATTCACGGATTACTTACGATATCTCAGAAGCAACGTTGACAGGGGTCTTGTAATGAGAGAAATCCAGAAGTATCACAAATAATTTTATATCATGAGCACATACAGCTTTATCACTTCACTATAACATTCGTTACTTAACAATAGTCTCTCGCAGAATTTTCATTCCCAACTCCCCACACCCCAAGGGAATTGAAAATGTAGTACAGGTCTGACGTTTAATTTTGGCCGGTGCTTGCTGCCTGCGCAGTAAATTCTGGCCAGCCAGCAAGCCTTCTTATTGTGAGCATGCGCTGTAACAACTGCATGCACGCACGCTCAGTAGGAACGAAGGAAGGAAGGAAGGGAGGAAGGAAGGAAGGAAGGAAGGAGGTTCAATGGTTAGCGCAGTGCAGCGAGAGGTTTGTGGTGCTAACATACGTTCTCTTGTGTCGTTTAAGCTTCTTCTGTGAGTGTAGTGTGGTGTAATAAAGTGGTGGTACTTCACAAATATTCATTCATTCATCGTGCAGTTTTGTAAGTTGACGAGCACTTAGAAATGCCGCCTATAATCTCCAAACTGCGCTCCAAAACATTAGATAGCCAGGCTCGTGAGGTTGTCAACAACGTTCATTCGTTTATGAAACGGGAAGCCACTGCAGGCACTGTAACAATACCGCTAAAAAGAGTTCAAGAAAGGGTAGTTGAGGCAACGGGAATTTCGGAGAGGAGAATCTTAAAAGGAGCTGCTGAATGTGAAAAACAAGGCACCTCATTCGGTACGCCGGGCAAACACCATCACCTTCCAAAGCGAATAACAAACGTAGACAATTTCGATGTGGCTGTAATTAGAAGAACAATTGATACCTTCTACACTCAGGAGAATAGTGTATCTACTGTTGGTAGACTTCTTCTGAAACTTAGGGATACCATTAACTACAAGTGAGGCAGTACTAGTCTGAAAATAATATTAGGAAACATGGGGTTTAAATGGAAGAAAACGCGAAATAACAGAGCGGCTCTGATTGAGAGAGAAGACATAAGGTCTCCGCGTGTAGCCTACTTGCTAGCTATTCGGAAATATAGAGAAGAAGAGCAGCCTATTTTTTTATGAAGACGGATCTTTCCTTCATACTAGCCACACTAGAGCAAAATACTGGACAGATGACATCAACTCAGGATTGCTGTCGCCCATTTCGAAAGGCCAAAGAATTATAGTTGTCCATGAAGGGGGTCGAACAGGTTTCGTTCCGGGAGCATTGCTTATGTTTAAATCGCGTCAAAAGACCGGAGATTTATCACGATGAAATGAACACGGCAAATTACCAAAAGTGGCTTCAAGAGAAATTCATTCCGAACCTCCCTCCTAATTCTGTTCTCGCAGTGGATAATGCCCCTTACCATAACTCTCAGATCAACAGGGCGCCAACAAGTTCTTACTCTAAGGCCGAGATGCAAGAATGGCTTTCCACCATTAATGTTCCCTTCCATAACAGAATGCTGAAAGTGCAGTTGTACACTTTAATAAAAGCACATAAGCCACAATACAAGTCGTATCTTATTGACTCTATAATGGCAAAACATGGGCATTCAGTTTTGCGTCTCCCGGTGTACCATCCAGACCTCAATCCAATTGAACTAATATGGGGGATATAAAACAATGGGTTGCTTTAAGAAATGTTACTTTTAAATTGGACGATGTAATGAAACTCTGTGAACAGCGAGTGAGAGAAATCAATGCCGAACAGTGGAAGAAAGTATGCAAGCACACAGAAGACATTTCGAACAGGAGGGAATAATAGAGAACGCAATCGAACAGCTTGTTATTCAGGTCAACGGCGACAGTAGCAGTAGCAGTGACAGCGGCTCCGACGATGAATCATCTGAGAGTAGTGGATTGTCAGGAATAGATTTAATACAAGATTAAATAACTCGTGAACAGTTTTGGGTTTGTGCTGTATATTAATATATACGGTACTGTGGAGTGGCAAATTATGTACCTATGTAATGGAACACTGTCTGAGTGTTATTAATAGACTACGTGACATCTGCAGCGCTGAGTTGACATGATTATTGGCATGCTGACAGCTTTAAGACTGCTGCTCTTCATCCACCAGAGGTAAGTTAATGTTTCTTAATGTTAAACACGGTACCCGGAACTGTGATTACTATTACTAATGTTCTGTAAAACAACCTTTCCTGAATTGATTGCAGTTCGATAATTTGAGTGTTAAATAGGCTACTACGTGAGTTAGCATGAAGAATATTATATTATGTAGTCTGTGAAATCAAGTGCCTTAGCCAGCTAGCCAGACAGCCAGCCGGTGTTCCCTGGATCAGCTGCGCAGTAGTAGACTCGCTCCAATGCGTGGGTTTCACGGCCACCGGCCAAAATTAAACGTCAGACCTGTATCTCGGACTGTTTAGCCGCGTTCGCTCCGGCCTAGAAAGTCTACACGACCTAAACTCAATTTCATCCATTTCACTTGCAGTTCGCAATGACATTTCACGCACTGTAGTGATATCGCTATTACGTTGTGTTGTAATAGTTTCAACAATTTGTCACGATCGTCATGATATTGTCGATTGAAATTGGTGATCGTTAACTCGCAACTTTCACAATCCATTATTAGCTTATGACTGACGAAAGTATATGGGTAAGAACGGTTACTCCGACTCCGGCTTTAAATTCAATTCTGAGCCTGCCCCCAGTGTGTGCCTCTTTAGGAGGCCCATAGAACTAAGTTCTCGCACGGGAAATGTGAACCGTAATCTGCGGCCAGGTGTAGCCTCTCCCTATTCCCCTCTTCCCGAGAATGTGTATTTCGATGAATTGTATCAATCTCATTTATTGTGGCTCCATAAAACATAGAACAAACTTGGACAACTTGGACCTTGCCTGTGAGGAATGAAAGTTAATGAAGATTATTGTTTTTAAGAGCCAACATCTATGTTATCGGCCCACAAGTAAATATAGGCCTACATTGTCATAAATAGATTCAGAAAAAAGCACATGAAATAAATCTGAATAAAACGATCGCCAATACAAACACCAAAATTTTGCTCTTACTAAATGGAATACTTAAAAGAAATCAGGATGTAAATAAGGAACTTGTAAGCAATAAAATAATTACAAAATCAAGTCCATATTGAGCCCGTCAGACGAGTTGTTTAGGTTACCACTAACCGTAATGGCTCCCCAGACAACTTACCGTCTGGACGCATAAGCCGAGAAGGCTTGAGTGTACTTCCTATAGGTCATTGCGCACGAGGACGCAGCATCCCGGGGCGATCGGGCAGACACGGCTAAAAAGGTGAATGGACCCAAGAAGCACACTCTAGAAACAGCTTAAAATGATAACATCCAGGCTTATGTAAACTCGAATAAAATTTATTTAAAAATGTGCAAACTGTCATAAAATAATTAGCAAAAAGGGTTTACTAAATACAGTTCTAAACTCCAAATTGATGGGAGAAGAAACAAACACCGACATCCATTGGTCACAACCGGAAACAGACGGTTATATTCAAAAAAGTACATTTGACTTGTACGGTATACAAAAACAAAAGAAGAACACTATGAGAAATACAAAAACAAAAGAAACACACTATGAGAATTTGTGAATGCAAACTCACACTTCCCCCCATTCACAAATTGCAAAAAAAAAAAAAAACCAAAAAAAATACATAACTAGCCTTACACTAACAATAAACATTTGCATATCATTCCTTGTATGGTAGCAAAGGGCAACATACAGACATGGATCACATTTGCTTTGATTTAAGCCAAGCTTGACAAGTTGTGCAGTAATACAATTGTGCCAATCTTGACCAGCTTGACACAAACCGCAAATACTCTTGTTGAGTTTTAGCACATAGTCTGGGTACTCTACACTGCGAAAACCTTCTGGTTGACTTACAAATACAGTTTCCTTAATTTTTACTATTAAGGTATGCCGATACAATGTCCAAGTGACAATTATCCCATTCACGCTCTACTCCTATGGCTATAAGGGTCCTAATAGTTTTCCTTTTTACCACAGGACTGTAGGATTCAAGGAAATCTGTACCCTTTATCTGACTGAAACCTTGAGCTACTAAACGTGCTCTATACCTAAGTACTTCACCTTCTTGGTTTCGTTTAGTTTTATACACCCATTTGGTGCCAATGACAGTCTTTCCACCTGAATCTTCTGAAAGTGTCCACACATTATGTTTTTCCAAGAGGGCAATCTCTTGGTTCATTGCTTCAAACCATTTATCTTTGTCATCTCGTGAGGTGGCTTCTTGAAAAGACACCGGATCGTTATATTCTGACCTCAACATGACAATGCGACATTTGACCTTGACTTCATTACAACACACACACTTACTGGGACTTTTTCTCTCTCTACTCGACCTGCGTAATACTGTGTGTTCAGGCTGTAATGGAGAGTCTATTACGACATCAGAATCTGACAAAGAGGCATCACTATCACTTGTTACAGAATTTTCATTTCCTGATTCGGCTACTTCGTGTTCAAACACGTCACCTCCACAATCTTTCTGCTCGACAAACACTTCTCCAACTGTTCTAGGTTCACAGTCTATCTGAGTTACAGGTTTTTCCTGGGCTTTTACAGAAAACGGAAATACATCTTCAACAAATTCTACATTCCTGGATTTAATGACACATTTCTTTTCGATGTCCCATACACGGTAGCCCCTCGAGTCATCGGGGTACCCTAGCATTGCACCAACATTTGCCCTTGGCACTAACTTTTCCACATTACGTTTATGGATCCAAACTTTACTAACAAATGATTTTAACATAAGCAATTCCTGGTCTGACAACTTTCTACTCGTCCACAGTTCAAATGGGATGTTCTTTACAGTTGATGACACACACCTATTCTTTATATAGCAGGCTGTGCTGATGGCTTCCCCCCAAAATTGAACTGGCATGCCCGACTGAATGAGCATGCACCTACTAGTGGTGAGAAGTTGCTGGTTGAGGCGTTCAGCAACGCCATTCTGTTGGGGAGAGTAAGCCATTGTTAACCTACGAACAATACCTTCCTTTTCAAGATAGTTACAAAACTCTGTACTTAAATACTCTCCACCGTTGTCTGAATGGAAGGATTTCAACTTCGTCCCTTGTGCTGTCTCCATTAGGGCTTTAACCTTGAGAAACTCATTAAATGCATCACTCTTATGCTTAAGAAACCTTACATATGAGAATCTGGTACAATCATCAGTAAATGTAATAAAATATTTGCTACCTCCAATCGATGGGTGCTCTAGCTGGCATACATCAGAGAACACAACATCTAATGGCTTCTGAGATACATGATCTCTTTCATTAAATTTAAGTCTTTTCATTTTACCTTGTTTACAAGTATCACAATCAAGATTCTTTTCTTTGGGTATAAAATCACGATCTGGAATGTTCAGAGCATGGCCAAAACGCTGATGCCATTTTCCGCTAGTTACAGCTTTGTTGCTCTTAGCATACACAACCTCCACCTCGTCATTACAAGCAAATTCTTTCCCTTGTTCTACCATAAAATAATCACAATTTACCTCATACATATTTCCAACGGCCTCACCCGTAAGGAATATACCCTCATGATCTGACAATACAACTTTGCTATCTTTAATGGTTACGACTGCACCTTTCCTGTCAAATTGACCTACAGATATTAAATTGTCCTGAAGACCTGGGACATACAACACTCTTTTCAGTTTCAGAAAAGAACCTCCACACTTGTCAGATAGCTTCATAAGCACACTTCCCATACCACATACACTAACTACGGATCCATCAGCTGTGTCTACACTACCAGAAACCTTTGGGGTGTAATCATACAGAATATCCTTATAAGGTGTCAGGTGCTCAGTGGCTCCTGAATCTACATACCACCTGCGTACACAATCAGATGCATCATCCTTGCTTTCAGTTGCCACATAAGCCTTTACCTTAACACTACTAGCATTAACCTGAACACATTCGTTTGCCGCCTCATCGTCCTTTACCGTGGCAATAACCTCACGATTCTTAACCTTAACATTTTCCTTGCGTCCATTACTACAATTCCGGGAAGTATGACCTATCTTGGCACAATTAAAACACAAAACTGAACCTTTCTTTCTTGCTTCATGAACTAAATCACAGAACTTCGCAATATGCCCCTGTTCTTGGCACTTGTAGCACATGAATCCACCACTACCTGTTGGCTTGTTGACACTTTTGCTGCTGTTGACGACCTCCTTGGAATTTAAGCGCATGGCTGCCACCATTGCCTTCACGCTTTCACCCTCAGATTCTTCCTTCTTCAGCCTCGCATAAGTCTCCTGTTCTCGCTCCATCTTTAGTTTGTCCAACTTGTTCTTTCTCTCCTCCAACAAAAGTTTGGCTCGCACTACCTTTACACTTAAGTTTTCTTCATTGCTTTCCAATGAACGTATCAAATTTTCGTACTCCCGCTTTTCCAGTCCTCTGAGAATAAAAGCAGCTTTGGCCTTATCCGTAAATTTTATACCTACATCGTCCAACCGTGCGCACCAAGTGAGCACTTTATCAACAAAGGTACGCATGCTAATGTCACTAGTTTTCTTAAAAAGACACAATTCTTCTAACATCGTCACAATTTGAAGGACTCCGGTATCGCAACATGAAGTCAGAAGATTCTGCCATGCTTCCTTAGCTGTCTCCGCTTCTTTGATATCACCTAGGAAAGGGTCGGTGACCAAACCTATGAGCAAGTTTTTCGCGTCTTGATCTTTGCCCAGTTGGGCCTCGGAGTACTCTTCAACGGGTGTATCTTCTACCTCTCCTGTATCGGTCTTTCGTGGGAAACCTTGAACCGCGTCCCACAGACGCCTTGTTTGAAGCAATGCCTTTGTTCGGGTGCTCCACGCTTCCCAATTGTCGTCCTGTAACCTCACTATTGCAACTACTCGCTCGCTGCTTCCCGTAGCTGAATCCATGTTAGTATGTATACTTAAAATAAAGCGTACAAATAGTCCTCACAATAGAAAAATCGTCCACAAAATTCACCAAAAACTATCTTGAATGCACACTTAACTGCCGTCCACATGTGCGCCGCACATATCAACATCTTTTAACGACCGACATTCTCCCATCACAAAGTCCACACATTAACAGCAATAAGCGTTTAACTGGGCTCATAACCTGTCATAAAATAATTAGCAAAAAGGGTTTACTAAATACAGTTCTAAACTCCAAATTGATGGGAGAAGAAACAAACACCGACATCCATTGGTCACAACCGGAAACAGACGGTTATATTCAAAAAAGTACATTTGACTTGTACGGTATACAAAAACAAAAGAAGAACACTATGAGAAATACAAAAACAAAAGAAACACACTATGAGAATTTGTGAATGCAAACTCACCCAAACACCTATCCTGGTTCGGAGGGTTAGTCTCGGGCTAATCCCGCAAGGTAAATTTAAAAAATGTTAAAGTTGTTGATCCTAAACTGATTGTAAATTGAAATAACCCTCGCGAAAGATCTAGTTACAAAAAAATGCAAAAGCAGCAAGCTAGGGCAGTGGCACGTAAAGTACACCATACACAAATGAAATGGGTTACTTATGAATTTTAATTAACAACAACAAAGATCAAAAGAATTTGTGATGGTACCACTCCCTTATTTATCTTTAAATAAGTTAAATCTAGCTAAATCCTGACAATTACAACAAAGTATACGGTGACTGACTACCGTAACAAACAAACATTTAATAACAAAGCTATGTGACAAACCAGTATAGAAAAAAACCAACTAAGTTCCTTACAAACTATCAGGTGCAAGGGGTAAGCATACATTTATACACAAATAAATAAATAAATAAATAAATAAGACACAGCTTTCAGAAAACTTCATATTATTGCCCTGGGTACACGCAAGAATACTCTTTGCATCCTTGGGTCATCTAGTGTTTGTTATGTTGGTAAATGCGTGATCCCAAAACACGTCTTATATTACTGGGGTGTCGTGCGCCACTAGCTGAGAACTAATGGTCCGCGACAACTCTGTCGTCAAAAAGTAGTGTTACAAAAATTACAATTCATTCCCCGCTCGGAAATATGACTGATCCTATGAGTTGGCCAGTTCGCATCCAATCGCAAGTCAAAGCATTACTGTCATTTTAGTTATTTTAGTTATAAGAATTAGTTCTCATTATTATTAGAAGCGTGATTATTATCTGTCGTCGGTTTAGAGTACTGGCTCATTCCTCAAAGGACACCTAGGCTTAAACTCGTGAAGTCTCTCTAAGAACAACACTAAAGGTCATCGGCTCACACCTGGCCGGAATTCACAATAACACTGTCGGAGCTCAAAGCTCACCGTAGCAGTCTTCAGGTACTGACCTGGACATCATCGGCTCACACCTGGCCGGAATAAATGGTCGCAGATATGACAATCTGTACGACGACGCAACACAAGGCGTCACAACAATAACACAAGCCTCCAAAAATCGGTGTCAAAACATCCCATAAAACAGGCAAAAGCTTCTACTCATCAGAATACACACTCCTAGTGTTCAAATATATCGCTTCCTAAAGCGGTAACTCTAGTAAATTACGTCCAATGACGTAATAAACATGTGACAGCAATAAACACTCATATAACCTTGACTCAAAATAATCAATACATTCCGTCACGTTGTTTGGGGTGTGCGCATGTGCGTCGAGACTAAACAAAAATACTACAAGTCGTCTCACCTGGGCGCTGCGGATTCCCATACAGTTCATTAACATTCAGTAGCTTTTCAAAGCACTCACACTCATCTCATCGCGTCTGCGATGTAACACACTACACAGGCGTATAATATCTCTCAACTAGAAGTCTTTCTGATATAACGCTGGCTTTAAATCTAACACAACTATAAAACAGTTTTCCGTTTTCAGTCATCAGGCTTCTCGTGCATGTATTCCACCACAAAATAAGCAGAGCTTCGGGATTCCACGAGCAAGGTCTGTGACATTTTTATCACAGTAGCGCTTCGGTGGTGAGATCATGAACTATGCATATTTGAGTGCTAATCTGTGGAATCCGTGGAGGAGGATCTAGCGGTAGAGGAAGTGGCTTATCTTAGAAAAGAAGAGGATATATATGAACACTGGATGTGGGAGGATATTTAAAATCATTATTGTAGGTTTGGAGATTATAATATGTGTATGTGCTTGTATAAGTGGGAAGATTTTGTTACACTGAATGAACGTGTCTGGATTTTTTATCATTGCTGGTCCCGTAATACTTCTAGTAGAGAAGATTGCTTTTTATAAAGAAAGATCCTGGAAATCATATCCTTTTACTGGAGCAAAACAAATATATTATATATGATATTCATATTTCTCCTCAAACCGTCAGTAACATTCCCTGTAATTGATTGTATATTGCAGTAGATATCTAAACTTGCTTTCCTCACTGATGGTATCTTGGTTGGTATTCAGAAATACCCTACCCCTTGAGATTGTAGAGGACTTGTGTTTCTATTTCATTGAACAAGAGATTGATTACTCATAGATTAAATTTGTATATGAGTTGGCGCCCACCCGGATTTTTTCTTATCCATAAAACTTTTTCAGGTGTTACTTTAATGGTGGGATTGGTTGTTGGTTCTTATATTTACCCTTTCAGTAATAATTTTAACATTCCTTTTAATAACAACAACTTAGGGGAACCATTAGTAAAAAACATTACATTTGGCACCTTAACGTGGAACTCGAGAACCAGGATACATCAGTGTGGGAGTAGGAGAGTGTGACTTGTGCAAGTGTTATCTGAGGGATAGGTTATTGTGAATGTATTTACATGCAGGATGAACGAATGAGAATAATGAATGGGAATGGAGTGAGTTGTAGCAGGATGGAGATGAATGGAGAAAATGTGGTGGTGTGCATGTTGGAGAGTGATGGGAATGAGACTGGCAGTAGTGTGATGGAAGGAGAGATGACTGATGTACTAGTACAGGATGTTGTAAAGCCAGTACAGGATGTGTTAATGCCGGTGCAGGATATCCAAAATATGTTAAGGGAAATGAATGAAAAATTTTATAAAAATAATCAGGAGATGTTAAGGCAAATTGATTTTAAAAAATGATAAGAATAATCAGGAGATGTTAAGGCAAATGAATGAAAAATTTGATAATAATCAGGAGATGATAAAACAAATTCATGAAAAATTTGCTAAGAATAATCAGGAGTTGAGTAAGAAATTGGATAAAGTAATGCAAGTTAATGAGGAGTTAGATAGGAAGTATGGATTGTTACATCATAGTATTGAGGGGGTAAAACAGGAAATTAGAGGTGAGGTAAGGAGTATGGTGGAGGAAAAGGCAGAAGAAATTATAAAAGAAGTAGATCAGAAAATGAAGAAAATGGAAACGAGAGAAATTAAATGATATGACTAGAGAAGCAGATAATAAATTGGAAAGGGCACAGGAACATATTCTAGAGAAAATTGAGAAGGTTGAAAAGGTGACTGGTGAGAGGATATATGGAAGTGAGATTAAAGTCTCAAATAAAACATGAGAATGGTCAAGTTAGAGTGGGTTTATTAGGAGTGAATAATCTGAAAGAACTAGAGTTACCGAAATTTAACAATAAACAGGGTTGCCCTATGGAATTTATGGAAATTGTAGAGAATAGATTTAAAGATAAACTTATTAAGGAAGTATAGAGTGGAGTCAAGTTTTAGAACTATTAGATCAAGCTTTTTAGGTGAAACTCAGAACTGGTTCCTAGTATATAGGAATTCATTGGATAGTTATAGTAGTTTTAGGAAGAAATTTTGTGATAAATATTGTAACGAATCAATACAAGCACAATTAAGAGAAAGAGTGATATTTGGACAATACGATAGTAGAGATGGTATGAGTATGACTGAATATTTTCTGAGCCAAGTGTTAATATGTAAATATTTAGATGGGATGGCTAAGGATGATGATGTAGTAAGGCTGTTGCTTAGGCATTTTCCTTATTGAGTAAAGGAGGCATCATGTATGCAAAATGTTACTAATATATCGGAATTAGAGAACTTATTGGGGAGCTTCGATGCATTGGGGGGAAGAAGTGAGAATCAAGCAAGTGGTTATGGGAGCCGCATAAATCAGGACCAGAGAGGTCGAGATAATTATAATTATAGGGATAATAATCAACAACTAAATTCCTCTAATAATCAAGCGAATCATAGACAAGGTAATCCTTATCAAAATCATAATAATAGAAATAATAGATGGCGGAATGATAATAATTATCAAAGGAATAATCCACGCAATAGACAAGAAAATGTAGAGTATAGAAGAGAGGAGAGGAGACAAGAGAGTAACAATGATAGGAGTCGAAATGTGGAAACAGTGGATGAGTCTAGGGGAAATTTAAACTAGAATCAGACGGTAATGACAGGTCAGATTATCAGTCTGATATTATATCCGCTAATACTATATTGTCCGGAACTTATGACCTACATATAAAGAGTGATCTCTTAGAAGATTTAGTAGAGGAAAAGGTACAATCCGCAAAGGTTAATGGGATTTCTATTGTGGAATTGAATGTGTTGGGGCGCAGGTTGATGTTTTGTTAGATAGTGATGGTGAGAGTGGTAGGGCAAAGTGTACAAGGGTGGCTGTGGTAAACCCTGGTACAAGTATAAAGGAGAAGGATAGTCTGGAAGGTGCTCTAAGTTTACGTTTTCAACTTAGGGAAGAGATGAGGAGAGATCATAAGGAGAAGATTAGATTAATTGGCCAGTGGGGTAGAGGAATAAAGAACGATAATCAGGAGATAAGTAGGAATGTTTGCCAGAAATTAGATGAGAAGGAGCAGCAGGTAGAGGTTATTGATAAAGCAGTAGAAGAGGAGAAGAAACCACAGTTAGAGGTGATGTTAGGTGAAATTGGAGTAGATGAATGGCAGGTAGAGGAAATTGTAGGTGAATGTAGAGTAGAAGTTGAGGAAAGGCTGGAAATAGATGATGGTAGAATAGATGTGCAACAATTAACGGAATTGGTAGGTGATAGTAGCTTAGATGAGAATGACCAGCACTTAAAGGAGATGTTACGTGAATGTAGAGTAGAGGATGAGCAAAGGCTGGAAGTAGGAAATAGTAGATTTGATGTGAGTAACCAGATGATCAGGGGTGGAAATTCGCAGGGAGATCCCAGTAGACTAGGAACACAGGAGGTGGAATTAATGAATTATAAAAGTAGAAAAAAAAAGGATAGGTCCATGTGCATATGTACTCGAAGATGAGGGGAGAATTCTGTATGGTACATATAATGTACACTCATTACGGAAGTTTGTTGTTTAAAGGAAGTATAGGTACATCTATGCCTGGCATTTAGAGATAGGTATTTTGAATGCAGAGTTTATGATTTAGTTAATTATATTCATGTATATTCTTATGTGTGTAAGAAGTGTGTATGTGGTGGATGTATATTTGGAATTAAATGTGTAAGGGGCGTGTTACGCGACTTCGTTATTATTGTGATTCATGTTTTGAGGCATATTATGTCTATCTTGTGATCTATCTTAGGATATATTTGCACAGGGTACATTTGTTGGTTTGCTGTAATATACATATCTTTTAGTGAGAATGTTATTTAATTTCCTGTCTTATCTTTAGTCAATCCTTTAATTCTGCCTTTTTTAAATATCTTTTGACCATAATTTACCTTGGTTTTAGCATCTGTTAATTTGATTTGGTACAGTAATTTTGTATAATTAAAATATGATTTCTAAGTTTTCGTATTCAAGAAGTCTAAATATGGCAATTATATGGAGATATTGTTACGTGCCACCCCCTAGTGGCACCTTGGTTAACTGGATTACGGTGGGTAGGAAGCACAACACCAATTACTGCTTAAAGAAATAATTAACTTTATTGCGGCCAGAAGGATACAGCACTCTTCAGTAAATACAAGCAATTATTACCTTACTCCAGTTTCCTTACGGCGAGAACACTTCCCCTTTCACTAGTCAACAGACCACAGTTAATCCTCTTCGCTAATGAGTCCGGTCCCGTACGCTAGCTGGAAATAGCTGCACCCAGCCTGTCACCGTACTACACACTGTTTCACAATGTAGCACAATCACTTCTGTCGCACTGGAAATAAACACACTCGCTCAAGACACAGTTCCTCTGTAGGAGTCTCACTTCCCCGCTCCACTAGGGGTTTCGCAAGTCACCACACTTCTGTCGCTCAGGATAATCGCTCACACTAGCTCGTAAAACACAACAACAACCACTGCTTGACAGGTCGCACTTATATAGCAGGCCGGTGACTCAATAAATGCTTCTAGATCCATCCAGGATCCACGGCTTCTCGAGGTTTCCATCACTGGCTGGGTCACGAATATTCTGGACTATCCCTTTGTCCTAGTAGCCCTGTTGCATAAGGCGCACGCAATACAGGAGGCAGGGCACAGCCCAGCCCTGGGGCAGTTGTGACTCATGCGGCGAGCGATGACACAAACTCACAGCCGTAACACCACCCCCTTCCTAAAAAGGCTGATCGTCCCGATCAATCATTGGTCCGTCTGTGTCCCTCCGTAGGCTGCCAGGCGATCTCGAAGCACGATCTTCATCTTCGCCCTCGGGCTCCGCTGGATCCTGTAGACGACATCGTTGATCCGTTTCACGACTCGGTACGGGCCCTCCCAGGACTTCTGCAGTTTGGGTGACAGGCCTTTCTTCCGTAATGGGTTGAAGAGCCAGACCAGGTCGTCCTCGTGGAATCCTCCGGCATCCGTCTGCTGGTCGTATCGGGTCTTCATTCGGTCGGTCTCGATCCGCAGTTTCCTCCTCGCGAACGCGTGTACGTCCTCCAGTTGGTCGACCAGTTCTTGACAATACTGGCTTACCGGGATCGGATCATTCCCAGGTCGGCCGAAGGCAAGATCGACAGGTAGACGGAGCTCCCTCCCAAACATGGCCCGGGCTGGTGTGCACCCCGTGGCTTCATGCACGGCGGCGCGGTAGGCCAGGAGAAATAGTGGAAGATGCTTGTCCCAATCCCTCTGGTGCTCGCTGACAACTATTCGGAGATGGTTCTCGATGGTGCGGTTGAATCGCTCTACCATCCCGTCGGACTGAGGGTGTAGCGGCGTTGTCCTTGTCTTCCGGATTCCCAGCAGCTGGTATAGGTTCTGGAACACCTGCGACTCGAAGTTCCTCCCTTGGTCGGAGTGCAGCTCCAGGGGTACTCCGTACCGGCTGACGAATTCCTTCACGAGGGTCTCTGCGATCGTCGCGGCCTCTTGGTTAGGGAGCGCATACGCCTCCAGCCATTTGGTAAGGTAGTCGCTGACGACTAATATGTAGCGGTTCCCTGCCTCGCTTAACGGGAATGGCCCAGCAACATCGATGTGGCCACTCTCTCCATGGGGCCGCCCACGTTGTAGGTCTTCAGTGGACCCCGTCGTCTTCGTCCTGGGCCCTTGCTGGCTGCGCAATCGTGGCACCTCGCGCAGTGGTTCTCCACGTCTGTTCGGCATCCGATCCAGTAGAACCGCTCTCTCAGCTTCTCCAGGGTCTTCTTTATCCCTAGGTGTCCACCAGATGATCCTCCATGAACTTCCTTCAGGACTTCCTCCGTCATAGCCTTTGGAACGACAACTTGTTCCCGATATGTCTTCCCGTCGGAGCTCTCCCAGGCGCGGCAGATGAGGCCATCCCTTACAATCAGCGAGTCCCACTGCGCCCAGTAGGACTTTAACTTTGGACTGCAGTCACTCACAATGTTCCACCCGGGTCTGGGGACACAGGCCCCCTTCCATTCGGCTATCAGTCCCAGGTCATCATCTTCTGCTTGTGCACGCGTGAAAGATTCGCGGCTCCAGCTCCCTTGAAGTTCCACGGTAGTCCTTCGGCACTGTCTCCCGGTGTTCTCCTCCCTTCTAGTACAGAAGGTGCAGTTTTCGGGGCACGGTCTTCGTGACAGGGCGTCGGCGTTAGAATGCAGCTGGCCTTTCCTGTGCTGAATCTCAAAGTTGTACTGTTGAAGCCTCTCTAACCACCGCGCGAGGTGACCCTCGGGCTGCTTGAAGTTCAGGAGCCACCGGAGGGATGCATGGTCGGTCCTGATGAGGAATTCTTGCCCGTACAGGTACTTGTGGAAGTGTTCAATGGTCTTCACGATGGCGAGCAGCTCCTTCCTGGTGACGCAGTAGTTCCTTCCTGGCTTTGACAAGGCCTTGCTGAAGTAGGCCACTACTCTCTCCTCGCCGTCCACTACTTGCGACAGGATTCCCCCTATGCCAAAGTCGCTGGCATCGATATCGGTATCAGGTCTGGGGTAGGCCAGAATAGGCGCGGTGCACAGAGCCTGCTTGAGTTGTTCGAAGGCACTGTGGCATTCTGCTGTCCACGTGAAGAGTTGGTCCTTCTCAGTCAGTCGATGTAAAGGTTTGGCGATGTCGGTGGATCCTCTCACGAAGCGACGGAAATAAGTGCAGAGTCCCAGGAAGCTTCGTAGTTGGACTTGTCCTTCGGAACTGGCCACTCCCTCACAGCTGCGGTCTTCTCTGGGTCGGTGCGCACCCCTTCCTCGGAGACGATATGCCCAAGGTACTGGACCCGCTTCTGGAAGAGCTGACTCTTCTTGGGGCTCAACTTCAGCTGGACAGTCCGTAGCTTCAACAAGATCTCTTTCAGGTTGCTGTAGTGCTCCTCGAAGCTCCTCCCCAGAACGATGACGTCGTCTAGGTAGACCAGGCAGGTCTTCCAGTATAGTCCCCTCAGAATGGGCTCCATTAGCCTTTCGAAGGTCGCAGGGGCGTTGCACAAACCGAATGGCAAGACGGTGAACTGCCAGAGCCCGCAGCCCACAGAGAACGCCGTTTTCTCGTGGTCCTTAGGGTGGACCTCCACCTGCCAATAGCCACTCTTCAAATCCAAGGTGGAGAACCATCTTGACCCTGATATGGTGTCCGGCGTGTCGTCGATCCGGGGTAGAGGGTAGCTGTCCTTCTTCGTGACGTCGTTCACCCGCCTGTAGTCCACGCAGAACCTGGTGGAACCGTCCTTCTTCTTCACAAGCACGACCGGAGAACTCCAAGGACTATGTGATGGCTCCATCACCCCTTGCTCCCTCATCTCTTCTACCATCCGGTCGACTTCGGCTTGCTTGGAGAGCGGGGCACGTCGGAATGGGGCCCTAATCGGGGCGCTGTCCCCAACGTCGATTCTGTGCTGGACCAAGCTTGTCCTGCCGAAGTCTTTGCTCCCCACGGAGAACATCCTGGAATTCGCGTAGCAGGTCCTGACGTTGGCGTGATTGCTCTTCGTCTAAATGGTCCTGGGATCCTTTGTACAGCTTCTGTAGTTCTTCTGGCAGGGCACGTCTTCTTCGGTTGTCCGTCTGCAGGTGTCCGTCCGTCGTTTCTGTGATGCGGGCAATCCAGGTAACGGGCTCGCAGACTCCTAGGTTGGTGTCCCTGTGAACCGTAATATCGTAGTCGTTCAGGTTGGACAGGCGGACGTACGGCCGAGGCGTCGTGTTGATGAGGGTCTTGGCAACTAGCAATCCTTTTGTCTGGATGTCCTCATATTTTGGCTCGATGACAGCATCCACTCCCTCAGCAGTTCCGTCGACAATTACGGCGGCGCTGACCTCCGTCCTGGCAGGAACGATGACGTCCTCTCTCAGCCTTACTCGTCGTGCGGTGATGGACTTGTGCGCAGGTTGCAAAGCAAGTTCCTCACCTCCGAAGTGCAGAGTGTTGGTACTCAGATCCAAGATGATGTTGTTCTGGTCCAGGAAGTCCAGTCCGATGATCACTTCATTTGATACGTCAGCCACAAGCACTGGATGCTTTATCGCCCGTCGACCAATGACGAACTCCAGTGATGCTTCGCCATGTACCGGTGCGTTCTCTCCGGTCGCGGTTATTAGCTGGAGGTTCCTTTGTGTGGGTTGAACTCTCCACTTCGGGATCACGGTGGGACTGACGATGGTCCTCGATGCTCCCATGTCGATTAGCATGGGCCAGCCCTCTCCATTGACGACTCCGTCGACCATCAGGCTGCTATTATCCCTCCGTAACTGCGTCACACGGACTTGGACTGCCGGGACTTGACGCCTGTCACAAGCCAACCTTTGCCCCCCTAGGCTGGCTGATACTTGCTTTCCTGGGCCGCGCGGTTTACCTACGACTGACTGTCCCGACGGAAACCCTTGGCGGCGGCGATCACCGCAGTCCTTGCTCAGGTGGCCTCTCTTACGGCAGGTCCAGCAGGTCGGTAGTCCTCTTCCGGGCCGCCTCTCCGGATGTCCTTCGGCTACGTTTTTGTTGGTGGTACTGCGATTCTTGAAGAACCGGCCTAGCGCCTCCATCAGTTCATCGGCCAGGGGCTTGGTCTTGTCGGCTTTGGCTGGTTCGTCGACGTCCACCTGACGCACCCGCGTGCGCATTCTATATGCCTGTTTTGCCGTCTCGAACTCAAGTGCGTGGCTCAGCGCATCAGCCAGGGTCTTATTGCGCGCGAGTCGCAGGGCCTGTTGAGTGTCTGGGTCCCGTAGCCCGTCGGTGAAGGTCTGCGTCGCAATCTGTTCCAGAAATTCGGCCGGCGCTGTTGGGTAGGCGAGCCTTACGAGACGTGCGATGTCCATCTCGAACTCCTGCAGGGTTTCCGCGTTCTTTTGTACCCGGGTCCGGAGCTGCATCTGGTAGGCCTGCTGAAGATGGCTATCTCCATATCGGGACTCCATATGGGCGATCAGGGAAGCGTAGTCCTGGGATCCAGTCGGGATGGCCTGAAGGACGTTAAGGGCGTCACCTCTCAGCGCTACAATGAGAGCTGTAGCCTTTTCTGTGTTGTTCCAGTTATTTATGGAACAGGCCGCCTCGAACTGACGTAAGTAGGTGCTCCACGGGACCTTTCCGTCGAAGATTGGGGGCGTCACTCTGCTATGTCCCGTTCCTGATATTCCCGGTGTAACGGTGGGCGGGCGTTGGCGCTGCTCGGCAACTTCCTTTTGTAAGGCGTTGAATTTCTCCTCCACCCCCATCAGCGGGCGTTGGCACAGCTCGGCAACTTCCACTTGTAAGGCGTTGAATTTCTCCTCCACCCCTATCAGCGGTCGTTGGCACAGCTCGGCAACTTCCACTTGCAAGGCGTTGAATTTCTCCTCCACCCCCGTCAGAGGGCGTTGGCGCAGCTCGGCAACTTCCTTTTGTAAGACGTTGAATTTCTCCTCCACCCCCATCAGCGGGCGTTGGCGCAGCTCGGCAACTTCCACTTGTAAGGCGTCGAACTTCTTTTCCACTGCCGTGACTTCCTCACGCAGACCCAGTTCTAATATCTTCAGGTCCTGTGTCAACTTATTCTGACCGTCTTCCATCTTCTTCTGGCCGTCCTCTATCCTCTTCAGGTCCTCCGCTAGCTTATTTTGACCGTCTTCCATCTTCTTCTGGCCGTCTTCTAGTTTGGCAGTTAGGTCCTCGGCTAACTTCTTCTGGCCGTCTTCTAGTTTGGCAGTTAGGTCCTCGGCTAACTTCTTCTGGCCGTCCTCCATCTTCTTCTGGCCGTCCTCCATCTTCTTCAGGTCCTCCGCTAACTTATTTTGACCGTCTTCCATCTTCTTCTGGCCGTCTTTTAGCTTCTTCTGGCCGTCTTCTAATTTGGTTTCCATGCCATTTAACTTTTCTAGCAATGCTGCCAATTTCTCCTCCATTTTAGTTGTTTGTCTTGTAAAGGGCATGCACTCACAGGAAAATTAGAGAAAATGACCTGCTCGGGTTTTGAAACCAGGACCGTCAGGTGTTGTGCTTGAGTTCGTAATCCGGCTTCTGACACCAGTTGTTACGTGCCACCCCCTAGTGGCACCTTGGTTAACTGGATTACGGTGGGTAGGAAGCACAACACCAATTACTGCTTAAAGAAATAATTAACTTTATTGCGGCCAGAAGGATACAGCACTCTTCAGTAAATACAAGCAATTATTACCTTACTCCAGTTTCCTTACGGCGAGAACATTTCCCCTTTCACTAGTCAACAGACCACAGTTAATCCTCTTCGCTAATGAGTCCGGTCCCGTACGCTAGCTGGAAATAGCTGCACCCAGCCTGTCACCGTACTACACACTGTTTCACAATGTAGCACAATCACTTCTGTCGCACTGGAAATAAACACACTCGCTCAAGACACAGTTCCTCTGTAGGAGTCTCACTTCCCCGCTCCACTAGGGGTTTCGCAAGTCACCACACTTCTGTCGCTCAGGATAATCGCTCACACTAGCTCGTAAAACACAACAACAACCACTGCTTGACAGGTCGCACTTATATAGCAGGCCGGTGACTCAATAAATGCTTCTAGATCCATCCAGGGTCCACGGCTTCTCGAGGTTTCCATCGCTGGTCCAGTCACGAATATTCTGGACTATCCCTTTGTCCTAGTAGCCCTGTTGCATAAGGCGCACGCAATACAGGAGGCAGGGCACAGCCCAGCCCTGGGGCAGTTGTGACTCATGCGGCGAGCGATGACACAAACGCACAGCCGTAACAATATGAAGACTGGTTATGATAGACCCTACATTATAATGCAGTAACCACAGTAACTCGTGCAGTTTTAGTTAATGGAATATACCTCAATGGCAACTGGACAAAGTAAATCAACTTGAGAGACACAAGATCTGAGCAGTTTCATACGTCATGCAATGATGTGACAAATATGGATATGGTGCATACAACACATAGCTATATGTACGGTAACTTCCTTGACTACCAAGCAATTCAGCTGGACTACCAGGGAGATAAACTCCTCATGTTGATTCTCTTGCCACGAAGTTGTGGAGATAGCAGAGAACTGGATGAACTCTCTCAGACTGTGAACCTCACTGCTGTTCAAAATGGACTGAGGCGAACAAAACTTGATGTGACTCTCCCCAAATTCAAGATGGAACAGACTATTCACATGAATGAAGATATGCAAAAGATGAATATGCTGCCAAGGATATTCACAGTGGAGGGTTTGGTGGAACTATGTATGAGAGAATGCCTGACTGGATATAACATCTCAGCACCCTTGTCGACAAAAATAGAAAAATCCTGGTGAAGGGTCTTCATGAAGATATTGCTCCAATTACTGAAGACGTAAATGGTCTTGGACTTGGTATCTAACGTACTTATGGATATTTGGGTTAAATGTGTATCAGAAATCCCTCCAAAATTACTTTGTTGTCAAGATTTCTGGGGGCGAATGTGACATTTTTATCATAGTAGCGCTTCGGTGGTGAGATCATGAACTATGCATATTTGAGTGCTAATCTGTGGAATCCATGGAGGAGGATCTAGCGGTAGAGGAAGTGGCTTATCTTAGAAAAGAAGAGGATATATATGAACACTGGATGTGGGAGGATATTTAAAATCATTATTGTAGGTTTGGAGATTATGATATGTGTATGTGCTTGTATAAGTGAACTGGAAGATTTTGTTACACTGAATGAACGTGTCTGGATTGTTTATCATTGCTGGTCCCGTAATGCTTCTAGTAGAGAAGATTGCTTTTAATATAGAAAGATCCTGGAAATCATATCCTTTTACTGGAGCAAAACAAATATATTATATATGATATTCATATTTCTCCTCAAACCGTAAGTAACATTCCCTGTAATTGATTGTATTTTGCAGTAGATATCTAAACTTTCTTTCCTCACTGATGGTATCTTGGTTGGTATTCAGAAACACCCTACCCCTTGAGATTGTAGAGGACTTGTGTTTCTATTTCATTGAACAAGAGATTGATCACTCATAGATTAAATTTGTATATGAGTTGGCGCCCACCCGGATTTTTCTTCTTATCCATAAAACTTTTTCAGGTGTTACTTTAATGGTGGGATTGGTTGTTGGTTCTTATATTTACCCTTTCAGTAATAATTTTAACATTCTTTTTAATAATAACAACTTAGGGGAACCATTAGTAAAAAAAACATTACAGGTCTAGGCTACGTGTGTGTTTACTGTAACCAACGGTGTGATATATGCCATGCTATGAAATGTGTTCGTAGACAAGGAAGCCTGACACAATTATTGTGTCAATAACTGTTGGAAGTGCTTATCTAATTTGAATGTGTATCTTCATGGCTATTGGCTGCAATAAACGTTTATTATAACTGGATGAAATCGACCGGTAACTTAATTGTGAACTGCAACAGGAGGTTTCACTACCACGCTAAAATTTCATAAACACTGATAGGTAACGTCAAAATGTTACAAAGACCAAATAGTGGAGATATTACACTCTAAATATGACATTGGAAATGGATAAAGATATTCCACTCCTAATAGTCTGTACAATATGCCTTTATCAAAACTTTCTCGTGTCTCACAACTTGACACTGAACCAAAAATAATAAACAGTTGACGATCCTACTAACTGATATGTCGTCTTAAATGATACAATGGCATCGGGATCGATGCTGGGTTGGCATCTACAATAATGCTCCCAAATATAGTTCTCTCTAGAACTGTTGTGGCATCAAAGCTCACACTAAATCTTAAATAAATCCATTCAAAAGGTCATGACTTCTGTCGATCATGAAAATGATACGAGGCTTAAAAAGCTCAAAAAACTAACAGTGGCGTAAGAGAGAGGTTCACAAACAGGGGGTCAGGAAAAATAAGCGAATAATGGTTGTCCATTATTCCAAATTCATAATCTAGTCCATCTGAAGGACTGACCAAACCCAATCAAAGTGATTTGAGGTTTCACTAACTAAGATTAGAACAAAAAATCCTGCGAACACTTTTACTTGCACCAAACACTCTGGTGACTAACTCATCCACTGAAATAAAACATAATTAAACTAACTACAAGAAAAATCCCTGCCTGACTAGTGTCACAAGTTCGGTTAATGTCTACATTCTACAATCTATAATCTACTACCACATATCAACCCGTACAAGAGAAAAGATTTGACTCACTCAAAAGCCACCATAATCGAAGGTTCCAACAGTATGGTGTAACAGAGATTCAGGATGGTTGGCAATCTTCCATGAACCTGCTCGGACATCGAGCTTATACCACTCCATTCCTCTCCATCGGCTTCTTGTCTCTCGAGAAAAGATCTCCTCCTCCTGGTCAATGGTAGGGTTGAGAGTACCTTGGATCTCCACATCCAGGTCGGCGTTCGTTAATCCTCCTGCCATGGTTGTAGATTCGTCCTCCTCCTTGTCAAAATACTCCTCATATCATGGTGTCTACTCCATGATACTGGTCATCATGGTCGTTGCAATAGTAGCGTACACGTGGTTGACGTTCAAGTACATCGTGAAATAATCACACTTGTTTTCCACTGATTTGAAGTTAAGCACAGTATAACAGTATAACAAATCACTGGCTTTATGGTGCAGACTTTCAACAAATGGCCTTTCACTGTCTGCTTCACTGCATTTAATAGACATTCGTTCTCAGCAATCACTGATTCGAAAATATGTTTTCACATCCACAAATATCGCACTGATCTGGCGAAAAATTCATACATAAAGTGCGGCGTAATATGACGTAAAATAAAGCACTTTTACTTGGGTGGGTGGTTTAGTGATCATGTCTGATTTACTGAATTTTACCACACTCGTGTAACATGCAGCATGGCGTTCACAATGAAAATGTGGTGTTACACGAAAATATCCGACACAATTGTTACTAAAATTCCGCACTTGACATGTGCATTTCCACATAATATCACTGGTAACAATTATAACTGTTACATGAATTTCACACGTAATCTGTTCAAGATGATTACGGATTTTATCTCCACCTCGTGGACGTAGTATGTGGTGACCGTCGCTTGGACGTGAATTGCACTTTTCCACTCACAATTAAATAAATACTTTTCGCAACGTAGCACAGCACACATTCGTGCAAAAGTAATACTTGTTCTTCGACGTAGTCGGATACACTTTGTCCATCACCTACACGGTGGACTTTAGATATTTTTCTTCGTCACACAGGACGGACTAACTCAGCGCGTCTATTCACGACGGCTGTCAAACAGTAAGAGCCATGATTGTCGGTCTTTCTGCCTCGTGCAGAGTCAAAAGTTGAGTCGTTGACGGTCTACTTCCTCCCGCCAATCTACGGTGCTAATACCTTTTACCTTATATCAAGAATGCCGTAAACATCGAAATGTTTCCTTGAAGCAGTATTACATAGTGGTATGATCTGACACTTTTAAATGCAAAATAGGCAATACTTGTGCTCAGAATAAAATATTCAGGTGAGTGTCCCGAGTCAAGACAACTCCCATATCTTCCTGTATGTCCCGCGCTGCAACAGGGCGCGTTCTGTTTCACAAACATGTCTTGCTCCTCATAAGTTCCAACTAATATCACCGAGCCATGAGCTTCCACGGGCTCAATATACTGTGGTATATATTATGCATTTCTCATTCCTACATAGATAGCCTATATTCAGAATTCTGTACTTAATTTCGTCAAATTATCGTTTCAACATAGATTTGTCTTTCCATTGCAGTGCAACCACACATTACAAACCTGCAAGAGAAAAAGGAAATGTAACTAAACATGGCAGCGTACATTCCTTAAGTAAAAAATCATGAGATACAAGTGCAATAACTGGTCATGCAAATGATGCACTCATATTCAGTGCATCCAATAGGTCACCCACCTCTGGATCTAACAGAATATGCAGTGACGGGCATTGGCAGTATTCAATCCCTCACCCCACCCCTTTTCGCTCTGATATTACACAGTCCAGCCTAAATAGTATTCATGCACCCAGATTAAACACATTGGTGATGTGTGTTTTCACAAGTACGAATTGCCATAGTTAACCCAAAGAAAGCCTAGCACTATTTTTCAGAATTTACAATAATTTAGTCACGAGAGGAATGCTGATTAGAACATAGCAATTAAATTATTCAAATGGCCAAACAAATTGTGTACTTACTTAGAATTATCTTTCACGAATTCTAGATTGATGAAGAAAAGAAAATAAATTCATTGTTTGCAGAATGTTATGTCATTCATTATCCAGTCTAGCATGCAAGCCTTCGTAAATAAATATATACAAATAAACCTCCAAGTGATTAAATAGCATTTGGGTATTCACACATATGACTCCATATGAGGTAATCCTTCTCTTCCCAAACAAGCCGTACCATATGCATATTAAGGCTTTCACAGCCCGGATTATTATATAAATAATTCATACTTTTGGGCTAATGCCGTGTGTATTTAGATTTGAACCATACGTTTCGGAGAAACCTTGCTTCCTTTTTCAATGGAAATAAACAATGTGGCCAAAGAAATTATATCAATGAGATTACAAAAAAAAATTACAAAAAATATAGATAAATTCCTCTGTTCGACACCAGAGAGCAGCTGCCAGAAATTACTGTATGGACCATGGTAGAAACGGCGGACAAAGTAGTAAGTAACGAGAAGGTAAAGGGGCGGGGTGAAAATATAGAGACTCCTCGAAGAATGAGGGTGTCCAAGGGGAGGTGGGAGGGGTAGATGGATATAAGGAAACATAAACAAAAGGGAAGTGTACCTGAACGATACCTAACGTCATACAGGCAACGGCGAAAAAACAGATGGAAACTCCTCCAGTGACGAACAAAGGAGATCAAATCCAGGCTCTGTAGCCATAGAGGGAAAAAGTACAATTTGAAATAGGTGAAGAACAGAGAGACTGAGAGGAACTATCTCCCTATATCCTTAATAACTGGTAGCCAAGTGTCACTTAGCTGATATCCAGTGTCTCTGTTAAAATTATTGGGATTTTTACGAATTTCAACTGCCTCCCTTATAATTCTAGACCAGTTGTGCTTAACAAGGGCAAGCACATGAGCATCCTTGAAACATACATCGTGCCCTGAAGACAGGGCATGTTCAGCTATAGCCAGAAATAGCTGAACATGCCCTGTCTTCAGGGCACGATGTATGTTTCAAGGATGCTCATGTGCTTGCCCTTGTTAAGCACAACTGGTCTAGAATTATAAGGGAGGCAGTTGAAATTCGTAAAAATCCCAATAATTTTAACAGAGACACTGGATATCAGCTAAGTGACACTTGGCTACCAGTTATTAAGGATATAGGGAGATAGTTCCTCTCAGTCTCTCTGTTCTTCACCTATTTCAAATTGTACTTTTTCCCTCTATGGCTACAGAGCCTGGATTTGATCTCCTTTGTTCGTCACTGGAGGAGTTTCCATCTGTTTTTTCGCCGTTGCCTGTATGACGTTAGGTATCGTTCAGGTACACTTCCCTTTTGTTTATGTTTCCTTATATCCATCTACCCCTCCCACCTCCCCTTGGACACCCTCATTCTTCGAGGAGTCTCTATATTTTCACCCCGCCCCTTTACCTTCTCGTTACTTACTACTTTGTCCGCCGTTTCTACCATGGTCCATACAGTAATTTCTGGCAGCTGCTCTCTAGTGTCGAACAGAGGAATTTATCTATATTTTTTGTGATTTTTTTTGTAATCTCATTGATATAATTTCTTTGGCCACATTGTTTATTTCCATTGAAAAAGGAGGCAAGGTTTCTCCGAAATGTATGGTTCAAATCTAAATACACACGGCATTAGGCCAAAAGCATGAATTATTTATATAATAAGCCGTATAATAGTTTTAGCCTCCCATATGCACATATTTGTTAGATGAAACTACAAAAAAGTACAGGATAATATTTAAGACCAGTGACACATAACGCTGACAAACAGTAGCAGACATTTACAGACATGAGTTGCATTCTCCTCTACTGATGGGGCCAGATGACAACAGTTTTCTACCCCAAAGGGGAGCCGGCCCTGCCTATCTTAGCAATGTTAAATTTGAAAAATTTGGTGCACCTTTTCTGAAGAACTATGGATCCTACAACTCTTATTTTTTTACACTTTGTAATATTAAGTTAATACCAATTACTTTTAACACAGCAGTTTTGGATTATATCGTCTATTTCCATACATATGTTTTTTTAACAGCATAGGTTTTATTTTTCACATTTCCACCCTTTCCACTTGCAAACAAATGAAAATTAAAAACGACCATGTTAAAATGTAGCTGACTGTCATAATAATAAGTCATCCTGAGTAGAAGAGTGAAGAAGGCTATGTATGTATATCAATGTTATGTGATAGTTTGTATGTATGTCCCCTATGCGTTCATATACCATTCACCCGATTGCGATGAAATTTGGGTGATTTGTTGTGTGCACTCCAGGGAAGGTTTCTAGCTACAAATTATTTATGTAACACAAACGAGTGAGGGACTTAACCAGAAGTAACCCAATTGCACAATCTGTATAATTATGAAACCGCAATGCCAAGTGTGAGAATGGCTTGCTGATTCATCATGAGGTGACATGCCGTCTCACCACAGCTCTAATGCAGCCCTGTAAGTTTGTCTAATCACTTCACACCCATTATCTATTATTTTTATTCTTACAAGCGGCCTGGATGAGTGGTAAAGTGCAGTTCTTAAAACTGAACTCAAGCTTGGCAGTTGGTTAAAATACGGTCATAGCGAGCGAATCACTTCAAGTCATATACCATCACCGACTGCGATGAAACTTGGGTGAGTTGTTGTGTGCACTCCAGGGAAGGTTTCTGGCTTAGAAAATCCATTAACAATAGGTAGGACACGAGTAGATTCAACAAATGAGTGACGGCCCACGAATCGTTGCAAGTCCCTTTGGCGTTCATGCACCATTCATACAATTGCGATTAAACTTTACTGAATTGATGCGCACATTCCAGGAAAGGTATTTACAATAGATAGCGCACAAGTAGAAGTTTTCCGAATTAGAAAATCCATTTTACAACAAATGGCATGCGAGTCGTTTCAATAAATAAACTTTGGTCAACATTTGTATACGCCCTAATGTATTTGGTCTGATAACTGCGCAAGAACCGGGAACCCCTCACGTCTGGCATCATAGGTTATATCGTCATCTATGCGATATCCAAATTCCTCCCAGATTCACGGAGCTGGGACTAGAGCAGTACGCCAACAGCTCATTCTCTACATGCAACAAGTATCAGCCTAAGCCAGCACATTACACATGTTCAAACTTTTACTGCTTTTGTTACAATTTGCATTAGAAGAGGTTATTTTAAAAAAATTGTATCACTGCCTAACATACTGTAGTTGGTCGAGTATCAATACTCTATATAACAAAAGAGAAACTGTTCCGCCTAGTGCAATGGTTGCAAATTTAGATACTTCATGACCTACGCAATGCATATCATCTAGAAGCCTTAGTTCAAAGGTATCTAAGCAACTGGATGAAGCAATGATGAGGCCATGAAGTTTATGTTATTTTAATAAAGACAAGAAGCAGAGATGAGGCTTTGGTTGAAAAATAGGATTTGAGATTTTGTGAATTAGATCAACAAAGAAAATGTTTTAGTTGGTCTAAGTTAAATATGTTTTTTCCACGCTTGGCCGTCTCCTCATCATGGTGATGTATTTCATTACATGACAATCAGTGTTTTTCCCTCTAATAAGAGAATATAGGTTCAGAAACCCCACCTTGAACAGCAAGTTTCAGTCAACAGCATTGTAAACAATAGGCCATACATCCCAAGTGAAGTGATATTCACACGCACAAACATTAGAACATTGCTAAATAAGTGTTATTCACAAGAACCTGGCACTACCAATGGTGTTACACTTTACTGATGCGCACTCATGTTATTTCTCATGGTTAATATGTTCTTTTTCACGTCATTTCATCAATTCACTCATCATTTTATATATTTTCTATGATATCTTTAATTATGCTGGATTTTAAATCTTAATTTATGGCTGAAGAAGGGACCAGTACTAGAAGCCCCGAAACATGTACCATATAACAACAAGTTTATAACTTGTTTTAAATAAATGTATTGACTAGGCGGAAAGGTTCTCTTTTGTTATATAGTGAATCTGTCAATACGGAAAATGAACTTCTTTCAGAGCACAATCATCAATACTCTCTCACTGCCTAACATACTGTAGTTGGTCGAGCATCAATACACTCTCACTGCCTAACATACTGTAGCCTAGTTGGTTGAGCATCAATATGCTCCCACTTCACGTATCACTGCCAACCATACTGTAGTTGGTTGAGCATCAATAAGCTCTCACTTCTTGTATCACTATCTGACATACTGTAGTTGGTTGAGCATCTATATAGTCTCACTTCACGTATCACTGCCTGACATACTATAGTTGGTCGAGCATCAATATGCTCTCACTTCATGTATCACTGCCTAATATACTAAAGTTGGTTAAGCATGAATATGCTCTCACTTCACATATCACTGCCTAACATACTGTAGTTGGTTGAGCATCAATATGCTCTCACTTCACATATCACTGCCTAACATACTGTAGTTAGATGAGCATCAATATGCTCTCACTTCATGTATCACTGCCTAATATGCTGTAGTTGGTTGAGCATCAATATGCTCTCACTTCACATATCACTGCCTAACATACTGTAGTTAGTTGAGCATCAATATGCTCTCACTTCACATATCACTGCCTAACATACTGTAGTTGGTTGAGCATGAATATGCTCTCACTTATGTATCACTGCCTAACATACTGTAGTTGGTCAAGAACCAATACGCTCTCACTTCACATATCACTGCCTAACATACTGTAGTTGGGCGAGCATCAATATGCTCTCACTTCATGTATCACTGCCTAACATACTGTAGTTGGTCGAGCATCAATATGCTCTCACTTTACGTACCACTGCCTAACATACTGTAGTTGGTCGAGCATCAATATGCTCTCACTTCATGTATCACTGCCTAACATACTGTAGTTGGTTGAGCATCAATACGCTCTCACTTCATATATCACTGCCTAACATACTGTAGGTGGATGAGCATCAATACGCTCTCACTTCACGTATCACTGCCTAACATACTGTAGTTGGTTGAGCATCAATACGCTCTCACTTCACGTATCACTGCCTAACATACTGTAGTTGGTTGAGCATCAATATGCTCTCACTTCACGTACCACTGCCTAACATACTGTAGTTGGTCAAGCATCAATACGCTCTCACTTCATATATCACTGCCTAACATGCTGTAGTTGGTTGAGCATCAGTATCCTCTCACTTCACATATCACTGCCTGACATACTGGAGTTGGTTGAGCATCAATATGCTCTCACTTCATGTATCACTACCTAACATACTGTAGTTGGTCGAGCATCAATATGCTCTCACTTCATGTATCACTGCCTAACATACTGTAGTTGGTCGAGCATCAATATGCTCTCACTTTACGTACCACTGTCTAACATACTGTAGTTGGTCAAGCATCAATATGCTCTCACTTCATGTATCACTGCCTAACATACTGTAGTTGGTCGAGCATCAATACGCTCTCACTTCACATATCACTGCCTAACATACTGTAGTTGGTCGAGCATCAATATGCTCTCACTTCACATATCACTGCCTAACATACTGTAGTTGGTTGAGCATCAATATGCTCTCACTTCACGTATCACAGCCTAATATGCTGTAGTTGGATGAGCATCAATATGCTCTCACTTCATGTATCACAGCCTAACATACTGTAGTTGGTCAAGCATCAATACGCTCTCACTTCACGTATCACTGCCTAACATACTGTAGTTGGTTGAGCATCAATATGCTCTCACTTCACGTATCACTGCCTAACATACTGTAGTTGGTTGAGCATCAATATGCTCTCACTTCACGTATCACTGCCTAACATACTGTAGTTGGTTGAGCATCAATATGCTCCCACTTCACGTATCACTGCCTAATATGATGTAGTTGGATGAGCATCAATATGCTCTCACTTCATGTATCACAGCCTAACATACTGTAGTTGGTCAAGCATCAATACGCTCTCACTTCACGTATCACTGCCTAACATACTGTAGTTGGTTGAGCATCAATATGCTCTCACTTCATGTATCACTGCCTAACATACTGTAGTTGGTTGAGCATCATTATGCTCTCAATTATGTATCACTGCCTAATATGCTGTAGTTGGTTGAGCATGAATATGCTCTCACTTCACGTATCACTGCCTAACATACTGTAGTTGGTCAAGCATCAAAACGCTCTCACTTCACGTATCACTGCCTAACATACTGTAGTTGGTTGAGCATCAATATGCTCTCACTTCACGTATCACTGCCTAACATACTGTAGTTGGTCAAGCATCAATACGCTCTCACTTCACGTATCACTGCCTAACACACTGTAGTTGGTCAGGCATCAATACGCTCTCACTTCACGTATCACTGCCTAACATACTGTAGTTGGTCAAGCATCAATACGCTCTAACTTCACGTATCACTGCCTAACATACTGTAGTTGGTTGAGCATCAATATGCTTTCACCTATGTATCACTGCCTAATATGCTGTAGTTGGTTGAGCATGAATATGCTCTCACTTCACGTATCACTGCCTAACATACTGTAGTTGGTTGAGCATCAATATGCTCTCACTTCACGTATCACTGCCTAACATACTGTAGTTGGTCAAGCATCAATACGCTCTCAATTCACGTATCACTGCCTAACATACTGTAGTTGGTTGAGCATCAATATGCTCTCACTTCACGTATCACTGCCTAACATACTGTAGTTGGTTGAGCATCAATATGCCCTCACTTCACGTATCACTGCCTAACATACTGTAGTAGGTCAAGCATCAATACGCTCTCACTACACGTATCACTGCCTAACATACTGTAGTTGGTTGAGCATCAATATGCTCTCACTTCACGTATCACTGCCTAACATACTGTAGTTGGTTGAGCATCAATATGCTCTCACTTCACGTATCACTGCCTAACATACTGTAGTTGGTTGAGCTTCAATATGCTCTCATTTCACGTATCACTGCCTAACATACTGTAGTTGGTTGAGCATCAATATGCTCTCACATTACGTATCACTGCCTAATATACTGTAGTTGGTTGAGCATCAATATGCTCTCACTTCACGTATCACTGCCTAACATACTGTAGTTGGTTGAGCATCAATATGCTCTCACTTCACGTATCACTGCCTAACATACTGTAGTTGGTCAAGCATCAATACGCTCTCACTTCACGTATCACTGCCTAACATACTGTAGTTGGTCAAGCATCAATACGCTCTCACTTCACGTATCACTGCCTAACATACTGTAGTTGGTTGAGCATTAATATGCTCTCACTTCACGTATCACTGCCTAATATACTGTAGTTGGTCAAGCATCAATATGCTCTCACTTTACGTACCACTGCCTAACATACTATAGTTGGTTGAGCATCAATATGCTCTCACTTCACGTATCACTGCCTAACATACTGTAGTTGGTCAAGCATCAATATGCTCTCACTTTACGTACCACTGCCTAACATACTGTAGTTGATCGAGCATCAATACACTCTCACTTCACGTATCACTGCCTAACATACTGTAGTTGGTTGAGCATCAATATGCTCTCACTTCACGTATCACTGCCTAACATACTGTAGTTGGTTGAGCATCAATATGCTCTCACTACACGTATCACTGCCTATCATACTGTAGTTGGTTGAGCATCAATATGCTCTCATTTCACGTATCACTGCCTAACATACTGTAGTTGGTTGAGCATCAATATGCTCTCACTTTACGTATCACTGCCTAATATACTGTAGTTGGTTGAGCATCAATATGCTCTCACTTCACGTATCACTGCCTAACATACTGTAGTTGGTTGAGCATCAATATGCTCTCACTTCACGTATCACTGCCTAACATACTGTAGTTGGTCAAGCATCAATACGCTCTCACTTCACGTATCACTGCCTAACATACTGTAGTTGGTCAAGCATCAATACGCTCTCACTTCACGCATCACTGCCTAACATACTGTAGTTGGTTGAGCATTAATATGTTCTCACTTCACGTAGCACTGCCTAATATACTGTAGTTGGTCAAGCATCAATATGCTCTCACTTTACGTACCACTGCCTAACATACTATAGTTGGTTGAGCATCAATATGCTCTCACTTCACGTATCACTGCCTAACATACTGTAGTTGGTCAAGCATCAATATGCTCTCACTTTACGTACCACTGCCTAACATACTGTAGTTGGTCGAGCATCAATATGCTCTCACTTCACGTATCACTGCCTAACATACTGTAGATGGTCAAGCATCAATACGCTCTCACTTTACGTACCACTGCCGAACATACTATAGTTGGTTGAGCATCAATATGCTCTCACTTCACGTATCACTGCCTAACATACTGTAGTTGGTTGAGCATTAATATGCTCTCACTTCACGTATCACTGCCTAATATACTGTAGTTGGTCAAGCATCAATATGCTCTCACTTTACGTACCACTGCCTAACATACTATAGTTGGTTGAGCATCAATATGCTCTCACTTCACGTATCACTGCCTAACATACTGTAGTTGGTCAACCATCAATATGCTCTCACTTTACGTACCACTGCCTAACATACTGTAGTTGGTCGAGCATCAATATGCTCTCACTTCACGTATCACTGCCTAACATACTGTAGTTGGTCAAGCATCAATACGCTCTCACTTTACGTACCACTGCCTAACATACTATAGTTGGTTGAGCATCAATATGCTCTCACTTCACGTATCACTGCCTAACATACTGTAGTTGGTTGAGCATCAATATGCTCACACTTCACGTATCACTGCCTAACATACTGTAGTTGGTCAAGCATCAATACGCTCTCACTTCACGTATCACTGCCTAACATACTGTAGTTGGTCAAGCATCAATACGCTCTCACTTCACGTATCACTGCCTAACATACTGTAGTTGGTCGAGCATCAATATGCTCTCACATCACGTATCACTGCCTAACATACTGTAGTTGGTCAAGCATCAATACGCTCTCACTTTACGTACCACTGCCTAACATACTATAGTTGGTTGAGCATCAATATGCTCTCACTTCACGTATCACTGCCTAAAATACTGTAGTTGGTTGAGCATCAATATGCTCTCACTTCACGTATCACTGCCTAACACACTGTAGTTGGTTGAGCATCAATATGCTCTCACTTCACGTATCACTGCCTAACATACTGTAGTTGGTTGAGCATCAATATGCTCTCACTTCACGTATCACTGCCTAACATACTGTAGTTGGTTGAGCATCAATATGCTGTCATTTCACGTATCACTGCCTAACATACTGTAGTTGGTTGAGCATCAATATGCTCTCACTTTACGTATCACTGCCTAACATACTGTAGTTGGTTGAGCATCAATATGCTCTCACTTCATGTATCACTGCCTAACATACTGTAGTTGGTTGAGCATCATTATGCTCTCAATTATGTATCACTGCCTAATATGCTGTAGTTGGTTGAGCATGAATATGCTCTCACTTCACGTATCACTGCCTAACATACTGTAGTTGGTCAAGCATCAAAACGCTCTCACTTCACGTATCACTGCCTAACATACTGTAGTTGGTTGAGCATCAATATGCTCTCACTTCACGTATCACTGCCTAACATACTGTAGTTGGTCAAGCATCAATACGCTCTCACTTCACGTATCACTGCCTAACACACTGTAGTTGGTCAGGCATCAATACGCTCTCACTTCACGTATCACTGCCTAACATACTGTAGTTGGTCAAGCATCAATACGCTCTAACTTCACGTATCACTGCCTAACATACTGTAGTTGGTTGAGCATCAATATGCTTTCACCTATGTATCACTGCCTAATATGCTGTAGTTGGTTGAGCATGAATATGCTCTCACTTCACGTATCACTGCCTAACATACTGTAGTTGGTTGAGCATCAATATGCTCTCACTTCACGTATCACTGCCTAACATACTGTAGTTGGTCAAGCATCAATACGCTCTCAATTCACGTATCACTGCCTAACATACTGTAGTTGGTTGAGCATCAATATGCTCTCACTTCACGTATCACTGCCTAACATACTGTAGTTGGTTGAGCATCAATATGCCCTCACTTCACGTATCACTGCCTAACATACTGTAGTAGGTCAAGCATCAATACGCTCTCACTACACGTATCACTGCCTAACATACTGTAGTTGGTTGAGCATCAATATGCTCTCACTTCACGTATCACTGCCTAACATACTGTAGTTGGTTGAGCATCAATATGCTCTCACTTCACGTATCACTGCCTAACATACTGTAGTTGGTTGAGCTTCAATATGCTCTCATTTCACGTATCACTGCCTAACATACTGTAGTTGGTTGAGCATCAATATGCTCTCACATTACGTATCACTGCCTAATATACTGTAGTTGGTTGAGCATCAATATGCTCTCACTTCACGTATCACTGCCTAACATACTGTAGTTGGTTGAGCATCAATATGCTCTCACTTCACGTATCACTGCCTAACATACTGTAGTTGGTCAAGCATCAATACGCTCTCACTTCACGTATCACTGCCTAACATACTGTAGTTGGTCAAGCATCAATACGCTCTCACTTCACGTATCACTGCCTAACATACTGTAGTTGGTTGAGCATTAATATGCTCTCACTTCACGTATCACTGCCTAATATACTGTAGTTGGTCAAGCATCAATATGCTCTCACTTTACGTACCACTGCCTAACATACTATAGTTGGTTGAGCATCAATATGCTCTCACTTCACGTATCACTGCCTAACATACTGTAGTTGGTCAAGCATCAATATGCTCTCACTTTACGTACCACTGCCTAACATACTGTAGTTGATCGAGCATCAATACACTCTCACTTCACGTATCACTGCCTAACATACTGTAGTTGGTTGAGCATCAATATGCTCTCACTTCACGTATCACTGCCTAACATACTGTAGTTGGTTGAGCATCAATATGCTCTCACTACACGTATCACTGCCTAACATACTGTAGTTGGTTGAGCATCAATATGCTCTCATTTCACGTATCACTGCCTAACATACTGTAGTTGGTTGAGCATCAATATGCTCTCACTTTACGTATCACTGCCTAATATACTGTAGTTGGTTGAGCATCAATATACTCTCACTTCACGTATCACTGCCTAACATACTGTAGTTGGTTGAGCATCAATATGCTCTCACTTCACGTATCACTGCCTAACATACTGTAGTTGGTCAAGCATCAATACGCTCTCACTTCACGTATCACTGCCTAACATACTGTAGTTGGTCAAGCATCAATACGCTCTCACTTCACGTATCACTGCCTAACATACTGTAGTTGGTTGAGCATTAATATGTTCTCACTTCACGTATCACTGCCTAATATACTGTAGTTGGTCAAGCATCAATATGCTCTCACTTTACGTACCACTGCCTAACATACTATAGTTGGTTGAGCATCAATATGCTCTCACTTCACGTATCACTGCCTAACATACTGTAGTTGGTCAAGCATCAATATGCTCTCACTTTACGTACCACTGCCTAACATACTGTAGTTGGTCGAGCATCAATATGCTCTCACTTCACGTATCACTGCCTAACATACTGTAGTTGGTCAAGCATCAATACGCTCTCACTTTACGTACCACTGCCGAACATACTATAGTTGGTTGAGCATCAATATGCTCTCACTTCACGTATCACTGCCTAACATACTGTAGTTGGTTGAGCATTAATATGCTCTCACTTCACGTATCACTGCCTAATATACTGTAGTTGGTCAAGCATCAATATGCTCTCACTTTACGTACCACTGCCTAACATACTATAGTTGGTTGAGCATCAATATGCTCTCACTTCACGTATCACTGCCTAACATACTGTAGTTGGTCAACCATCAATATGCTCTCACTTTACGTACCACTGCCTAACATACTGTAGTTGGTCGAGCATCAATATGCTCTCACTTCACGTATCACTGCCTAACATACTGTAGTTGGTCAAGCATCAATACGCTCTCACTTTACGTACCACTGCCTAACATACTATAGTTGGTTGAGCATCAATATGCTCTCACTTCACGTATCACTGCCTAACATACTGTAGTTGGTTGAGCATCAATATGCTCACACTTCACGTATCACTGCCTAACATACTGTAGTTGGTCAAGCATCAATACGCTCTCACTTCACGTATCACTGCCTAACATACTGTAGTTGGTCAAGCATCAATACGCTCTCACTTCACGTATCACTGCCTAACATACTGTAGTTGGTCGAGCATCAATATGCTCTCACTTCACGTATCACTGCCTAACATACTGTAGTTGGTCAAGCATCAATACGCTCTCACTTTACGTACCACTGCCTAACATACTATAGTTGGTTGAGCATCAATATGCTCTCACTTCACGTATCACTGCCTAAAATACTGTAGTTGGTTGAGCATCAATATGCTCTCACTTCACGTATCACTGCCTAACACACTGTAGTTGGTTGAGCATCAATATGCTCTCACTTCACGTATCACTGCCTAACATACTGTAGTTGGTTGAGCATCAATATGCTCTCACTTCACGTATCACTGCCTAACATACTGTAGTTGGTTGAGCATCAATATGCTGTCATTTCACGTATCACTGCCTAACATACTGTAGTTGGTTGAGCATCAATATGCTCTCACTTTACGTATCACTGCCTAATATACTGTAGTTGGTTGAGCATCAATATGCTCTCACTTCACGTATCACTGCCTAACATACTGTAGTTGGTTGAGCATCAATATGCTCTCACTTCACGTATCACTGCCTAATATACTGTAGTTGGTCGAGCATCAATATGCTCTCAGTTTACATATCACTGCCTAACATACTGTAGTTGGTTGAGCATCAATATGCTCTCACTTCACGTATCACTGCCTAATATACTGTAGTTGGTTGAGCATCAATATGCTCTCACTTTACGTATCACTGCCTAATATACTGTAGTTGGTTGAGCATCAATATGCTCTCACTTCACATATCACTGCCTAACATACCGTAGTTGGGTGAGCATCAATATGCTCTCACTTCACGTATCACTGCCTAACATACTGTAGTTAGTCAAGCATCAATATGCTCTCACTTCACGTATCACTGCCTAACATACTGTAGTTGGTCAAGCATCAATATGCTCTCACTTCACATATCACTGCCTAACATACTGTAGTTGGTTGAGCATCAATATGCTCTCACTTCACGTATCACTGCCTAACATACAGTAGTTGGTCAAGCATCAATATGCTCTCACTTCACGTATCACTGCCTAACATACTGTAGTTGGTCAAGCATCAATATGCTCTCACTTCACGTATCACTGCCTAACATACTGTAGTTGGTCAAGCATCAATATGCTCTCACTTCACATATCACTGCCTAACATACTGTAGTTGGTTGAGCATCAATATGCTCTCACTCCACGTATCACTGCCTAACACACTGTAGTTGGTCAAGCATCAATATGCTCTCACTTCACGTATCACTGCCTAACATACTGTAGTTGGTTGAGCATCAATATGCTCTCACTTCACGTATCACTGCCTAATATACTGTAGTTGGTTGAGCATCAATATGCTCTCACTTTACGTATCACTGCCTAACATACTGTAGTTGGTTGAGCATCAATATGCTCTCACTTCACGTATCACTGCCTAACATACTGTAGTTGGTTGAGCATCAATATGCTCTCACTTCACGTATCACTGCCTAATATACTGTAGTTGGTCGAGCATCAATATGCTCTCACTTTACATATCACTGCCTAACATACTGTAGTTGGTTGAGCATCAATATGCTCTTACTTCACGTATCACTGCCTAATATACTGTAGTTGGTTGAGCATCAATATGCTCTCACTTTACGTATCACTGCCAAATATACTGTAGTTGGTTGAGCATCAATATGCTCTCACTTCACATATCACTGCCTAACATACTGTAGTTGGGTGAGCATCAATATGCTCTCACTTCACGTATCACTGCCTAACATACTGTAGTTGGTCAAGCATCAATATGCTCTCACTTCACGTATCCCTGCCTAACATACTGTAGTTGGTCAAGCATCAATATGCTCTCACTTCACATATCACTGCCTAACATACTGTAGTTGGTTGAGCATCAATATGCTCTCACTTCACGTATCACTGCCTAACATACTGTAGTTGGTCAAGCATCAATATGCTCTCACTTCACGTATCACTGCCTAACATACTGTAGTTGGTCAAGCATCAATATGCTCTCACTTCACGTATCACTGCCTAACATACTGTAGTTGGTCAAGCATCAATATGCTCTCACTTCACATATCACTGCCTAACATACTGTAGTTGGTTGAGCATCAATATGCTCTCACTCCACGTATCACTGCCTAACATACTGTAGTTGGTCAAGCATCAATATGCTCTCACTTCACGTATCACTGCCTAACATACTGTAGTTGGTTGAGCATCAATATGCTCTCACTTCACGTATCACTGCCTAATATACTGTAGTTGGTTGAGCATCAATATGCTCTCACTTTACGTATCACTGCCTAACATACTGTAGTTGGTTGAGCATCAATATGCTCTCACTTCACGTATCACTGCCTAACATACTGTAGTTGGTTGAGCATCAATATGCTCTCACTTCACGTATCACTGCCTATATACTGTAGTTGGTTGAGCATCAATATGCTCTCACTCCACGTATCACTGCCTAACATACTGTAGTTGGTTGAGCATCAATATGCTCTCACTTTACGTATCACTGCCTAATATACTGTAGTTGGTTGAGCATCAATATGCTCTCACTTCACGTATCACTGCCTAACATACTGTAGTTGGTTGAGCATCAATATGCTCTCACTTCACGTATCACTGCCTAATGTACTGTAGTTGGTCAAGCATCAATATGCTCTCACTTCACGTATCACTGCCTAACATACTGTAGTTGGTCAAGCATCAATACGCTCTCACTTCACGTATCACTGCCTAACATACTGTAGTTGGTCAAGCATCAATACGCTCTCACTTCACGTATCACTGCCTAACATACTGTAGTTGGTTGAGCATTAATATGCTCTCACTTCACGTATCACTGCCTAATATACTGTAGTTGGTCAAGCATCAATATGCTCTCACTTTACGTACCACTGCCTAACATACTATAGTTGGTTGAGCATCAATATGCTCTCACTTCACGTATCACTGCCTAACATACTGTAGTTGGTCAAGCATCAATATGCTCTCACTTTACGTACCACTGCCTAACATACTGTAGTTGATCGAGCATCAATACACTCTCACTTCACGTATCACTGCCTAACATACTGTAGTTGGTTGAGCATCAATATGCTCTCACTTCACGTATCACTGCCTAACATACTGTAGTTGGTTGAGCATCAATATGCTCTCACTACACGTATCACTGCCTAACATACTGTAGTTGGTTGAGCATCAATATGCTCTCATTTCACGTATCACTGCCTAACATACTGTAGTTGGTTGAGCATCAATATGCTCTCACTTTACGTATCACTGCCTAATATACTGTAGTTGGTTGAGCATCAATATGCTCTCACTTCACGTATCACTGCCTAACATACTGTAGTTGGTCAAGCATCAATATGCTCTCACTTCACGTATCACTGCCTAACATACTGTAGTTGGTTGAGCATCAATATGCTCTCACTTCACGTATCACTGCCTAATATACTGTAGTTGGTTGAGCATCAATATGCTCTCACTTCACGTATCACTGCCTAACATACTGTAGTTGGTTGAGCATCAATATGCCCTCACTTCACGTATCACTGCCTAACATACTGTAGTAGGTCAAGCATCAATACGCTCTCACTACACGTATCACTGCCTAACATACTGTAGTTGGTTGAGCATCAATATGCTCTCACTTCACGTATCACTGCCTAACATACTGTAGTTGGTTGAGCATCAATATGCTCTCACTTCACGTATCACTGCCTAACATACTGTAGTTGGTTGAGCTTCAATATGCTCTCATTTCACGTATCACTGCCTAACATACTGTAGTTGGTTGAGCATCAATATGCTCTCACATTACGTATCACTGCCTAATATACTGTAGTTGGTTGAGCATCAATATGCTCTCACTTCACGTATCACTGCCTAACATACTGTAGTTGGTTGAGCATCAATATGCTCTCACTTCACGTATCACTGCCTAACATACTGTAGTTGGTCAAGCATCAATACGCTCTCACTTCACGTATCACTGCCTAACATACTGTAGTTGGTCAAGCATCAATACGCTCTCACTTCACGTATCACTGCCTAACATACTGTAGTTGGTTGAGCATTAATATGCTCTCACTTCACGTATCACTGCCTAATATACTGTAGTTGGTCAAGCATCAATATGCTCTCACTTTACGTACCACTGCCTAACATACTATAGTTGGTTGAGCATCAATATGCTCTCACTTCACGTATCACTGCCTAACATACTGTAGTTGGTCAAGCATCAATATGCTCTCACTTTACGTACCACTGCCTAACATACTGTAGTTGATCGAGCATCAATACACTCTCACTTCACGTATCACTGCCTAACATACTGTAGTTGGTTGAGCATCAATATGCTCTCACTTCACGTATCACTGCCTAACATACTGTAGTTGGTTGAGCATCAATATGCTCTCACTACACGTATCACTGCCTATCATACTGTAGTTGGTTGAGCATCAATATGCTCTCATTTCACGTATCACTGCCTAACATACTGTAGTTGGTTGAGCATCAATATGCTCTCACTTTACGTATCACTGCCTAAAATACTGTAGTTGGTTGAGCATCAATATGCTCTCACTTCACGTATCACTGCCTAACATACTGTAGTTGGTTGAGCATCAATATGCTCTCACTTCACGTATCACTGCCTAACATACTGTAGTTGGTCAAGCATCAATACGCTCTCACTTCACGTATCACTGCCTAACATACTGTAGTTGGTCAAGCATCAATACGCTCTCACTTCACGCATCACTGCCTAACATACTGTAGTTGGTTGAGCATTAATATGTTCTCACTTCACGTAGCACTGCCTAATATACTGTAGTTGGTCAAGCATCAATATGCTCTCACTTTACGTACCACTGCCTAACATACTATAGTTGGTTGAGCATCAATATGCTCTCACTTCACGTATCACTGCCTAACATACTGTAGTTGGTCAAGCATCAATATGCTCTCACTTTACGTACCACTGCCTAACATACTGTAGTTGGTCGAGCATCAATATGCTCTCACTTCACGTATCACTGCCTAACATACTGTAGATGGTCAAGCATCAATACGCTCTCACTTTACGTACCACTGCCGAACATACTATAGTTGGTTGAGCATCAATATGCTCTCACTTCACGTATCACTGCCTAACATACTGTAGTTGGTTGAGCATTAATATGCTCTCACTTCACGTATCACTGCCTAATATACTGTAGTTGGTCAAGCATCAATATGCTCTCACTTTACGTACCACTGCCTAACATACTATAGTTGGTTGAGCATCAATATGCTCTCACTTCACGTATCACTGCCTAACATACTGTAGTTGGTCAACCATCAATATGCTCTCACTTTACGTACCACTGCCTAACATACTGTAGTTGGTCGAGCATCAATATGCTCTCACTTCACGTATCACTGCCTAACATACTGTAGTTGGTCAAGCATCAATACGCTCTCACTTTACGTACCACTGCCTAACATACTATAGTTGGTTGAGCATCAATATGCTCTCACTTCACGTATCACTGCCTAACATACTGTAGTTGGTTGAGCATCAATATGCTCACACTTCACGTATCACTGCCTAACATACTGTAGTTGGTCAAGCATCAATACGCTCTCACTTCACGTATCACTGCCTAACATACTGTAGTTGGTCAAGCATCAATACGCTCTCACTTCACGTATCACTGCCTAACATACTGTAGTTGGTCGAGCATCAATATGCTCTCACATCACGTATCACTGCCTAACATACTGTAGTTGGTCAAGCATCAATACGCTCTCACTTTACGTACCACTGCCTAACATACTATAGTTGGTTGAGCATCAATATGCTCTCACTTCACGTATCACTGCCTAAAATACTGTAGTTGGTTGAGCATCAATATGCTCTCACTTCACGTATCACTGCCTAACACACTGTAGTTGGTTGAGCATCAATATGCTCTCACTTCACGTATCACTGCCTAACATACTGTAGTTGGTTGAGCATCAATATGCTCTCACTTCACGTATCACTGCCTAACATACTGTAGTTGGTTGAGCATCAATATGCTGTCATTTCACGTATCACTGCCTAACATACTGTAGTTGGTTGAGCATCAATATGCTCTCACTTTACGTATCACTGCCTAACATACTGTAGTTGGTTGAGCATCAATATGCTCTCACTTCATGTATCACTGCCTAACATACTGTAGTTGGTTGAGCATCATTATGCTCTCAATTATGTATCACTGCCTAATATGCTGTAGTTGGTTGAGCATGAATATGCTCTCACTTCACGTATCACTGCCTAACATACTGTAGTTGGTCAAGCATCAAAACGCTCTCACTTCACGTATCACTGCCTAACATACTGTAGTTGGTTGAGCATCAATATGCTCTCACTTCACGTATCACTGCCTAACATACTGTAGTTGGTCAAGCATCAATACGCTCTCACTTCACGTATCACTGCCTAACACACTGTAGTTGGTCAGGCATCAATACGCTCTCACTTCACGTATCACTGCCTAACATACTGTAGTTGGTCAAGCATCAATACGCTCTAACTTCACGTATCACTGCCTAACATACTGTAGTTGGTTGAGCATCAATATGCTTTCACCTATGTATCACTGCCTAATATGCTGTAGTTGGTTGAGCATGAATATGCTCTCACTTCACGTATCACTGCCTAACATACTGTAGTTGGTTGAGCATCAATATGCTCTCACTTCACGTATCACTGCCTAACATACTGTAGTTGGTCAAGCATCAATACGCTCTCAATTCACGTATCACTGCCTAACATACTGTAGTTGGTTGAGCATCAATATGCTCTCACTTCACGTATCACTGCCTAACATACTGTAGTTGGTTGAGCATCAATATGCCCTCACTTCACGTATCACTGCCTAACATACTGTAGTAGGTCAAGCATCAATACGCTCTCACTACACGTATCACTGCCTAACATACTGTAGTTGGTTGAGCATCAATATGCTCTCACTTCACGTATCACTGCCTAACATACTGTAGTTGGTTGAGCATCAATATGCTCTCACTTCACGTATCACTGCCTAACATACTGTAGTTGGTTGAGCTTCAATATGCTCTCATTTCACGTATCACTGCCTAACATACTGTAGTTGGTTGAGCATCAATATGCTCTCACATTACGTATCACTGCCTAATATACTGTAGTTGGTTGAGCATCAATATGCTCTCACTTCACGTATCACTGCCTAACATACTGTAGTTGGTTGAGCATCAATATGCTCTCACTTCACGTATCACTGCCTAACATACTGTAGTTGGTCAAGCATCAATACGCTCTCACTTCACGTATCACTGCCTAACATACTGTAGTTGGTCAAGCATCAATACGCTCTCACTTCACGTATCACTGCCTAACATACTGTAGTTGGTTGAGCATTAATATGCTCTCACTTCACGTATCACTGCCTAATATACTGTAGTTGGTCAAGCATCAATATGCTCTCACTTTACGTACCACTGCCTAACATACTATAGTTGGTTGAGCATCAATATGCTCTCACTTCACGTATCACTGCCTAACATACTGTAGTTGGTCAAGCATCAATATGCTCTCACTTTACGTACCACTGCCTAACATACTGTAGTTGATCGAGCATCAATACACTCTCACTTCACGTATCACTGCCTAACATACTGTAGTTGGTTGAGCATCAATATGCTCTCACTTCACGTATCACTGCCTAACATACTGTAGTTGGTTGAGCATCAATATGCTCTCACTACACGTATCACTGCCTAACATACTGTAGTTGGTTGAGCATCAATATGCTCTCATTTCACGTATCACTGCCTAACATACTGTAGTTGGTTGAGCATCAATATGCTCTCACTTTACGTATCACTGCCTAATATACTGTAGTTGGTTGAGCATCAATATGCTCTCACTTCACGTATCACTGCCTAACATACTGTAGTTGGTTGAGCATCAATATGCTCTCACTTCACGTATCACTGCCTAACATACTGTAGTTGGTCAAGCATCAATACGCTCTCACTTCACGTATCACTGCCTAACATACTGTAGTTGGTCAAGCATCAATACGCTCTCACTTCACGTATCACTGCCTAACATACTGTAGTTGGTTGAGCATTAATATGTTCTCACTTCACGTATCACTGCCTAATATACTGTAGTTGGTCAAGCATCAATATGCTCTCACTTTACGTACCACTGCCTAACATACTATAGTTGGTTGAGCATCAATATGCTCTCACTTCACGTATCACTGCCTAACATACTGTAGTTGGTCAAGCATCAATATGCTCTCACTTTACGTACCACTGCCTAACATACTGTAGTTGGTCGAGCATCAATATGCTCTCACTTCACGTATCACTGCCTAACATACTGTAGTTGGTCAAGCATCAATACGCTCTCACTTTACGTACCACTGCCGAACATACTATAGTTGGTTGAGCATCAATATGCTCTCACTTCACGTATCACTGCCTAACATACTGTAGTTGGTTGAGCATTAATATGCTCTCACTTCACGTATCACTGCCTAATATACTGTAGTTGGTCAAGCATCAATATGCTCTCACTTTACGTACCACTGCCTAACATACTATAGTTGGTTGAGCATCAATATGCTCTCACTTCACGTATCACTGCCTAACATACTGTAGTTGGTCAACCATCAATATGCTCTCACTTTACGTACCACTGCCTAACATACTGTAGTTGGTCGAGCATCAATATGCTCTCACTTCACGTATCACTGCCTAACATACTGTAGTTGGTCAAGCATCAATACGCTCTCACTTTACGTACCACTGCCTAACATACTATAGTTGGTTGAGCATCAATATGCTCTCACTTCACGTATCACTGCCTAACATACTGTAGTTGGTTGAGCATCAATATGCTCACACTTCACGTATCACTGCCTAACATACTGTAGTTGGTCAAGCATCAATACGCTCTCACTTCACGTATCACTGCCTAACATACTGTAGTTGGTCAAGCATCAATACGCTCTCACTTCACGTATCACTGCCTAACATACTGTAGTTGGTCGAGCATCAATATGCTCTCACTTCACGTATCACTGCCTAACATACTGTAGTTGGTCAAGCATCAATACGCTCTCACTTTACGTACCACTGCCTAACATACTATAGTTGGTTGAGCATCAATATGCTCTCACTTCACGTATCACTGCCTAAAATACTGTAGTTGGTTGAGCATCAATATGCTCTCACTTCACGTATCACTGCCTAACACACTGTAGTTGGTTGAGCATCAATATGCTCTCACTTCACGTATCACTGCCTAACATACTGTAGTTGGTTGAGCATCAATATGCTCTCACTTCACGTATCACTGCCTAACATACTGTAGTTGGTTGAGCATCAATATGCTGTCATTTCACGTATCACTGCCTAACATACTGTAGTTGGTTGAGCATCAATATGCTCTCACTTTACGTATCACTGCCTAATATACTGTAGTTGGTTGAGCATCAATATGCTCTCACTTCACGTATCACTGCCTAACATACTGTAGTTGGTTGAGCATCAATATGCTCTCACTTCACGTATCACTGCCTAATATACTGTAGTTGGTCGAGCATCAATATGCTCTCAGTTTACATATCACTGCCTAACATACTGTAGTTGGTTGAGCATCAATATGCTCTCACTTCACGTATCACTGCCTAATATACTGTAGTTGGTTGAGCATCAATATGCTCTCACTTTACGTATCACTGCCTAATATACTGTAGTTGGTTGAGCATCAATATGCTCTCACTTCACATATCACTGCCTAACATACCGTAGTTGGGTGAGCATCAATATGCTCTCACTTCACGTATCACTGCCTAACATACTGTAGTTAGTCAAGCATCAATATGCTCTCACTTCACGTATCACTGCCTAACATACTGTAGTTGGTCAAGCATCAATATGCTCTCACTTCACATATCACTGCCTAACATACTGTAGTTGGTTGAGCATCAATATGCTCTCACTTCACGTATCACTGCCTAACATACAGTAGTTGGTCAAGCATCAATATGCTCTCACTTCACGTATCACTGCCTAACATACTGTAGTTGGTCAAGCATCAATATGCTCTCACTTCACGTATCACTGCCTAACATACTGTAGTTGGTCAAGCATCAATATGCTCTCACTTCACATATCACTGCCTAACATACTGTAGTTGGTTGAGCATCAATATGCTCTCACTCCACGTATCACTGCCTAACACACTGTAGTTGGTCAAGCATCAATATGCTCTCACTTCACGTATCACTGCCTAACATACTGTAGTTGGTTGAGCATCAATATGCTCTCACTTCACGTATCACTGCCTAATATACTGTAGTTGGTTGAGCATCAATATGCTCTCACTTTACGTATCACTGCCTAACATACTGTAGTTGGTTGAGCATCAATATGCTCTCACTTCACGTATCACTGCCTAACATACTGTAGTTGGTTGAGCATCAATATGCTCTCACTTCACGTATCACTGCCTAATATACTGTAGTTGGTCGAGCATCAATATGCTCTCACTTTACATATCACTGCCTAACATACTGTAGTTGGTTGAGCATCAATATGCTCTTACTTCACGTATCACTGCCTAATATACTGTAGTTGGTTGAGCATCAATATGCTCTCACTTTACGTATCACTGCCAAATATACTGTAGTTGGTTGAGCATCAATATGCTCTCACTTCACATATCACTGCCTAACATACTGTAGTTGGGTGAGCATCAATATGCTCTCACTTCACGTATCACTGCCTAACATACTGTAGTTGGTCAAGCATCAATATGCTCTCACTTCACGTATCCCTGCCTAACATACTGTAGTTGGTCAAGCATCAATATGCTCTCACTTCACATATCACTGCCTAACATACTGTAGTTGGTTGAGCATCAATATGCTCTCACTTCACGTATCACTGCCTAACATACTGTAGTTGGTCAAGCATCAATATGCTCTCACTTCACGTATCACTGCCTAACATACTGTAGTTGGTCAAGCATCAATATGCTCTCACTTCACGTATCACTGCCTAACATACTGTAGTTGGTCAAGCATCAATATGCTCTCACTTCACATATCACTGCCTAACATACTGTAGTTGGTTGAGCATCAATATGCTCTCACTCCACGTATCACTGCCTAACATACTGTAGTTGGTCAAGCATCAATATGCTCTCACTTCACGTATCACTGCCTAACATACTGTAGTTGGTTGAGCATCAATATGCTCTCACTTCACGTATCACTGCCTAATATACTGTAGTTGGTTGAGCATCAATATGCTCTCACTTTACGTATCACTGCCTAACATACTGTAGTTGGTTGAGCATCAATATGCTCTCACTTCACGTATCACTGCCTAACATACTGTAGTTGGTTGAGCATCAATATGCTCTCACTTCACGTATCACTGCCTATATACTGTAGTTGGTTGAGCATCAATATGCTCTCACTCCACGTATCACTGCCTAACATACTGTAGTTGGTTGAGCATCAATATGCTCTCACTTTACGTATCACTGCCTAATATACTGTAGTTGGTTGAGCATCAATATGCTCTCACTTCACGTATCACTGCCTAACATACTGTAGTTGGTTGAGCATCAATATGCTCTCACTTCACGTATCACTGCCTAATGTACTGTAGTTGGTCAAGCATCAATATGCTCTCACTTCACATATCACTGCCTAACATACTGTAGTTTGTTGAGCATCAATATGCTCTCACTTCACGTATCACTGCCTAACATACTGTAGTTGGTTGAGCATCAATATGCTCTCACTTCACGTATCACTGCCTAATATACTGTAGTTGGTTGAGCATCAATATGCTCTCACTCTACGTATCACTGCCTAACATACTGTAGTTGGTCAAGCATCAATATGCTCTCACTTCACATATCACTGCCTAACACACTGTAGTTGGTTGAGCATCAATATGCTCTCACTTCACGTATCACTGCCTAACATACTGTAGTTGGTCAAGCATCAGTATGCTCTCACTTCACGTATCACTGCCTAATATACTGTAGTTGGTCAAGCATCAATATGCTCTCACTTCACATATCACTGCTAAACATACTGTAGTTGGTCGAGCATCAATATGCTCTCACTTCACATATCACTGCCTGACATACTGTAGTTGGTCGAGCATCAATATGCTCTCACTTCACATATCACTGCCTAACATACTGTAGTTGGTCAAGCATCAATATGCTCTCACTTCATGTATCACTGCCTAACATGCTGTAGTTGGTTGAGCATCAATATGCTCTCACTTCATGTATCACTACCTAATATACTGTAGTTGGTTGAGCATCAATATGCTCTCACTTCATGTATCACTGCCTAACATACTGTAGTTGGTCGAGCATCAATATGCTCTCACTTCATGTATCACTGCCTAACATACTGTAGTTGGTTGAGCATCAATATGCTCTCACTTCATGTATCACTGCCTAATATAGTGTAGGCCTATACGATTGAGAATAAATTAGTCAAAGAATAAATTACTTCTCAGCCGGGCAACACGTCAATGAGGTCAATTAAATTGGGTGGGGAATAGTACTTAAATACTCACAGCTACAAACCTGCAAAAATTACATTGATTAATTATACTCTTATATTTTAATTGGATCCAATTACGCCCCCCTTTTTGTGAGAAGAAAATAAAAGTGTAGGCTATAATTAATCCATGTTCCCTTTCTCGGTTAGCAAGCGTAGGCAGGTAAATATTATTCCCCGCCCAATTTAACTTAATTGAGCACACTAATGTGTTGGCCGATGAAAAGCGATCCTTTCGCAGACAACACTGAAAAATAAAGGAAATTTCTGAGAATATTTTTATTACTAACAGTGTGTAAATCACCAAATTGTTCACAAGTTGTATTTATCTCGTGGACTCCAAATGATGTTCGTCTATTCCTGCAATGAAATAACGAAAAATAACTGCTCGAAATAACCTAGAAAAACTGAATATTGTTACGTGCCGCCCCCTCGTGGCACTTTTGTTAACTGGATTACGGGGGGGGGGGGAGGGGTTGAAGCACAACACAGATTGTTCCTTTAAAGAAACGTATTAGCTTTATTGCGGCCAGAAGTATACACCATTCAACAGCAAATACAAGCAATTAGAACCTTACTCCAGTTTCCTCACGGAGAGAACACTTCCCTTTCACTTGTCAATAAGCCGCAGAAGTTAATCCCTCGTAATGAGGTGGTCCCATGCTCTGGCTGAAAACAACTGCACTAAGTCTGTCACTCACTGTTTCGCAATTCATCACAATGACCCCTGTCGCGCTGGGGAACACACACTCTTCAACACACAGTCTCTCCGTATGATTCACATTCCTTCACTGTCAAGAGAATCAGCTTCGCTAGGGTTTCGCAAGTCACGACGCCAACAACTGTCGCTCAAGGTAAACGCTCGCACAAGCTCGAAAACAATCTCTCTATCCCGCTTGCCAGGTCTCTCTTATATAGCAGTCTGGTGACTCAATAAATGTTTCTAGACCCGTCCAGGATTCACGGCTTCTCGAGGTTTCCATCACTGGCTGGGTCACGAATATTCTGGACCATCCCTTTGTCCTAGTGGCCCTGTTGCGTAAGGCGCACGTAATACATTGAGGAAGAGCACAGCCCGGGCCAGCTGTGACTCAACCGGCGAGGCGACGAAACAAACTCACAGCCGTAACACCACCCCATTCCTAAAAGGCTGATCGTCCCGATCAATCATTGGTCCGTCTGTGTCCCTCCGTAGGCTGCCAGGTGATCTCGATGTACGATCTTCATCTTCGCCCTCGGGCTCCGCTGGATCCTGTATGTGACATCGTTGATCCGTTTCACAACTCGGTACGGGCCCTCCCAGGACTTCTGCAGTTTGGGTGACAGGCCTTTCTTCCGTAATGGATTGAAGAGCCAGACCAGGTCGTCCTCGTGGAATCCTCCGGCATCCGTCTGTTGGTCGTATCGGGTCTTCATTCGGTCGGTCTCGATCCGCAGTTTCCTCCTCGCGAACGCGTGCACGTCCTCCAGTTGGTCGACCAGTTCTTGACAATACTGGCTTACCGGAACCGGATCATTTCCAGGTCGGCCGAAGTCAAGATCGACAGGTAGACGGAGTGCCCTCCCAAACATTGCCCAGTCTGGTGTGCACCCGGTGGCTTCATGCACGGCGGCGCGGTAGGCCAGGAGAAATAGTGGAAGATGTTTGTCCCAATCCCTCTGATGCTCGCTTATGACTATTCGGAAATGGTTCTCGAAGGTGCGATTGAATCGCTCTACCATCTCGCCGGACTGAGGGTGTAGCGGCGTTGTCCTTGTCTTCCGGATTCCCAGCAGCTGGCATAAGTTCTGGAACACCTGCGACTCGAAGTTCCTCCCTTGGTTGGAGTGCAGCTCCAGGGGTACTCCGTACTGGCTGACGAATTTCTTCACCAGGGTCTCTGCGATTGTCGCGGCTTCTTGGTTTGGGAGCGCATACGCCTCCGGCCATTTGGTGAAGTAGTCGCTGACGACCAATATGTAGCGGTTCCCTGCCTCGCTCAACGGAAATGGCTCAGCAACATCGATGGCCACTCTCTCCATGGGGCCGCCCACGTTGTAGGTCTTCAGTGGACCCCGTCGACTTCGTCCTGGTCCCTTGCTGGCTGCGCATTCGTGGCACCTCGCGCAGTGGTTTTCTACGTCTGTTCGGCATCAGATCCAGTAAAACTGCTCTCTCAGCTTCTCCAGGGTCTTCTTTATCCCTAGGTGTCCACCAGATGATCATCCATGGACTTCCTCAGGACTTCCTCCGTCATAGCCTTTGGTACGACGACTTGTTCCCGAGATGTCTTCCCGTCGGTGCTCTCCCAGGTACGGCAGATGAGGCCATCCCTTACAATCAACGAGTCCCACTGCGCCCAGTAGGACTTGAACTTTGGACTGCAGTCACTCACAATGTTCCACCCGGGTCTGGGAACACAGGCCCTCTTCCATTCGGCTATCAGTCCCAGCGCCCCTGAAGTTCCACGGTAGTCCTTCGGCACTGTATCCCGGTGTTCTCCTCCCTTCTGGTACAGAAGGTGCAGTCTTCGGGGCACGTTCTTCGTGACAGGGCGTCGGCATTAGAATGCAATTGGCCTTTCCAGTGCTGGATCTCAAAGTTGTTCTGCTGAAGCCTCTCTAGCCACCGCGCGAGTTGACCCTCGGGCTGCTTGAAGTTCAGGAGCCATCGCAGGGATGCATGGTCGGTCCTGATGAGAAATTCTTGCCCGTACAGGTACTTGTGGAAGTGTTCAATGGTCTTCACGATGGCGAGCAGTTCCTTCCTGTTGACGCAGTAGTTCCTCTCTGGCTTTGACAAGGCTTTGCTGAAGTAGGCCACTACTCTCTCCTCACCGTCCACTATTTGCGACAGGATTCCCCCTATACCAAAGTCGCTGGCATCGGTATCGACGATGAACCTTGTTCCAGGTCTGGGGTAGGCCAGAATAGGCGCGGTGCACAGAGCCTGCTTGAGTTGTTCGAAGGCACTGTGGCATTCTGCTGTCCACGTGAAGAGTTGGTCCTTCTCAGTCAGTCGATGCAGTGGTTTGGCGATGTCGGCGTATCCTCTCACGAAGCGACGGTAATAAGTGCAGAGTCCCAGGAAGCTTTGTAGTTGGGACTTGTCCTTCGGAACTGGCCACTCCCTCACAGCTGCGGTATTTTCTGGGTCGGTGCGCACCTCTTCCTCGGAGACAATATGCCCAAGGTACTGGACCTGCTTCTGGAAGAGCTGACACTTCTTGGGGCTCAACTTCAGCTGGGCAGCCCGTAGTTTCATCAAGATCTCCTTCAGGTTGCTGTGGTGCTCCTCGAAGCTTCTCCCCAGAACGATGACGTCGTCTAGGTAGACCAGGCAGGTCTTCCAGTGTAGTCCCCTCAGAATGGACTCCATTAGCCTTTCGAAGGTCGCAGGAGGGTTGCATAGACCGAATGGCATGATGGTGAACTGCCAGAGCCCGCTGCCCACAGAGAACGCAGTTTTCTCGCGGTCCTTAGGGTGGACCTCCACCTGCCAGTAGCCACTCTTCAAATCCAAGGTGGAGAACCATCTTGACCCTGATATGGTGTCCAGGGTGTCGTCGATCCGGGGTAGAGGGTAGCTGTCCTTCTTCGTGACGTCATTCACCCGCCTGTAATCCACGCAGAACCTGGTGGAACCGTCCTTCTTCTTCACTAGCACGACCGGAGAACTCCAAGGACTATGTGATGGCTCGATCACCCCTTGCTCCTTCATCTCTTCTACCATCCGGTCGACTTCGGCTTGCTTGGCGAGCGGGACACGTCGGAATGGGGCCCTAATCGGTGCGCTATCCCCAACGTCGATTCTGTGCTGGACCAAGCTTGTCCTGCCGAAGTCTTTGCTCCCCACGGAGAAGACATCCTGAAATTCATGTAGCAGGTCCCGAAGTTGGCGTGATTGGTCCTCGTCTAAATGTTCCTGGGATCCCTGGTACAGCTTCTGTAGTTCTTCTGGCAGGGCGCGCCTTCCTCGGTTGTCCGTCTGCAGGTGTCCGTCCGTCGTGTCTGTGATGAGGGCAATCCAGGTAACGGGCTCGCGGACTCCTGGATTGGTGTCCCGGTGAACCGTAATGTCGTAGTCGTTCAGGTTGGACAGGCGGACGTACGGCCGAGACGTCGTGTTGATGAGAGTCTTTGCAATTAGCAATCCTTTTGTCTGGATGTCCTCATATTTTGGCTCGACGATAGCCGCCACTCCCTCAGCAGTTCCGTCGACAATTACGGCAGCGCTGACCTCCGTCCTGGCGGGAACGATGACGTCCTCTCTCAGCCCTACTCGTCGTGCGGTGACGGCCTCGTGTGCTGGTTGCAAAGCAAGTTCCTCACCTCCAAAGTGCAGAGTGTTGGTACGCAGGTCCAAGATGATGTTGTTCAGGTCCAGGAAGTCCAGTCCGATGATCACTTCGTTTGATACATCAGCCTCGAGCACTGGATGCTTCACCGCCCGTCGACCAATGACGAACTCCAGAGATGCTTCGCCATGTGCCGGTGCGGTCTCTCCAGTCGTGGTTATTAGCTGGAGGTTCCTTTGCGTGGGTTGCACTCTCCACTTCGGGATCACGGTGGGATTGACGATGGTCCTCGACGCTCACGTGTCGATCAGCATGGGCCAGCTCACTCCGTTGACGACTCCGTCGACCATCAGGCTGCTATTATCCCTCCGTAACTGCGTCACACGAACTTGGACTGCCGGGGCTTGACGACGGTCACAAGCCAACCTTTGCCCCCCAAGGCTGGTTAATACTCGTTTCCCTGGGCTGCGCGGTTTACAAACGACTGATTTCCCGTCGGATACCCTCGGCGGCGGCGATCACCGCAGTCCTTCCTCAGGTGGCCTTTCTTACCGCAGGTCCAGCAGGTCGGTAGCCCTCTTCCGGGCCACCTCTCCGGTTGTCTTCCGGCTGTGTCGCGACTATCGAAGAAACGGCTTAGCGCCTCCATTAATTCGTCGGCCAGGGGCTTGGTCTCGTTGGTTTTTGCTGGTTCGTCGACGTCCACTTTACGCACCCGCGCGTGCATTCTAGATGCCTGTTTTGCCGTCTCGAACTCAAGTGCGTGGCTCAGCGCATCTGCCAGGGTCTTATTGCGCGCGGGTCGGAGCGCCTGTTGAGTGTCTGTGTCCCGTAGCCCGTCGGTGAAGGTCTGCGTCGCAATCTGTTCCAGAAAGTCGGCCGGCGCTGTTGGGTAGGCGAGCCTTACGAGGCGTGCGATGTCCATCTCGAACTCCTGTAGGGTTTCCGCGTTCTTTTGTACCCGAGTCCGAAGCTGCATCTGGTAGGCCTGCTGAAGATGGCTATCTCCATATCGGGACTCCATATGGGCGATTAGTGAAGCGTAGTCCTGGGATCCAGTCGGGATGGCCTGAAGGACGTTAAGGGCGTCCCCTCTCAGTGCTACAATGACAGCTGTAGCCTTTTCTGTGCTGTTCCAGTTGTTTATGGAACAGGTTGCCTCAAACTGACGTAAATAGGTGCTCCACGGGACCTTTCCATCGAAGGTTGGGGGCGTCACTCTGCTCTGTCCAGTTCCTCATATTACCGGTGTACCTGTGGGCGGGCGTCGGCGCAGCTCGGCAACTTCCTCTTGAAGAGCGTTGAATTTCTCTTCCACCCCCGTCAGTGGGCGTTGGCGCAGCTCGGCAACTTCCACTTGTAAGGCGTCGAACTTCTTTTCCACTGCCGTGACTTCTTCACGTAGGCCCTGTTCCAATTTCCTTGGCTTTCCTTAAATTTCGTCAGCAGACACTCTTCCAGATTTTTCTGGCCATCTAGAAATTTGGCGGTTAGGTCTTCTGCTAGCTTATTCTGACCGTCCTCTAATTTGGAAGTTAGGTCCTCGGCTAACTTCTTCTGGCCGTCCTCCATCTTCTTCTGGCCGTCTTCCATCTTCTTCAGGCCGTCTTCTAATTTGGCAGTTAGGTCCTTGGTTAAATTCTTCTGGCCGTCTTATAATTTGGTTTCCATGCCACTTAACTTTTCTAGCAATGCTGCCAATTGCGCTTCCATTTTAGTTGTTTGTCTTGTAAAGGGCATGCACTCACAGGAAAATTAGAGAAAAATGACCTGCTCGGGTTTTGAAACCAGGACCGTCAGGTGTTGTGCTTGTGTTTGAGTTCGTAATCCGGCTTCTGACACCAGTTGTTACGTGCCACCCCCTCGTGGCATGTTTGTTAACTGTATTACGTGGGGGTTGAAGCACAACACAGATTGTTCCTTTAAAGAAACGTATTAGCTTTATTGCGGCCAGAAAGATACACCATTCAACAGCAAATACAAGCAATTAGAACCTTACTCCAGTTTGCTCACGGAGAGAACACTTCCCTTTCACTTGTCAATAAGCCGCAGAAGTTAATCCCTCGTAATGAGGTGGTCCCGTGCGCTGGCTGGAAACAGCTGCACTTAGTCTGTCACTCACTGTTTCGCAATTCACCACAATGACCCCTGTCGCGCTGGAAAACACACACTCTTCAATACACAGTCTCTCCGTATGATTCACACTCCATCACTGTCAAGAGAATCAGCTTCGCTAGGGTTTCGCAAGTCACATCGCCAACAACTGTGGTTCAAGGTAAACGCTTGCACTAGCTCGAAAACAATCTCTCTACCCCGCTTGCCAGGTCGCTCTTATATAGCAGTCTGGTGACTCAATAAATGTTTCTAGACCCGTCCAGGATTCACGGCTTCTCGAGGTTTCCATCACTGGCTGGGTCACGAATATTCTGGTCCTAGTGGCCCTGTTGCGTAAGGCGCACGTAATACACTGAGGCAGTGCACATCCCGGGCCAGCTGTGACTCAACCGGCGAGGCGACGAAACAAACTCACAGTCGTAACAATATGACTGATCATGGGGTAGAGATGTTACCTTACTCGTTGGTTATCACTTATTTTGTGCTGCCAAGAGTAGGCTAAAGTTTCATCTTCAACAATTCCCTCCTCCGAATGCATGAGTCAACAATGAATTGTGATTTTTTACTCACAACTGAGGATGAGTTCTCCGCCGTGCCTGCTCTGGTTCGATCACACAGGAATCGCTATGACTTCGCTGTCCCTTCAAACCTGACCACCAACGCATCAACTGTGGTAGCTTCGGACATTTAACCACCCGAAAGGTTGATAAGGTTAGAGATCGACAATAGAAATAAACAATTTTGTGTATGACTGCGCAGACAATTAGAAATTTATATTAATTTGAATTTGGTAAGGTTCTGGACAATAAAGTACAGTAATGACATTCGATTTGCAATTGATGGTAAATGACATGTTACAAGAGGCCAGCTGCAGGTCCTCCCAGCTGATGCTTGTGAGTAACCGACACTTCACGAGGATGAAAATATGATTTACATGTAAATAATACCCAGTCCCCGAGTCAGGGTTACATTGGAGATAACAAACCTTCAGTCAAAATGTAGGAGGTTATCGGCAGCAATTCTGGCAATTAATGATATTCAACACCTGCAAAAATTATCCTTGGAAACCGCACTAGAACTATTCCAGATGAAAGTACTGTACAACCAATAATTACCTACGGCCTTCATCTGATTTGGGCACATCTTACAAAATCAAATATGAAAGTCATCGAAAAGCTTAAGGCTACGTTTCTGAAAAGAGTGTTATACGTCTCCAAATGGACTCCGTCCCGACTGGTATATGAATTGTGCAGAGAACCCATGTTCTTGGAAGACCTACGCATATGCTTGTCACTGCCATCCACGCCTTCATATCAAGAACTATTGCGAGAGCATCATCAGAAGAAATCAGAGATTTGGAGCGATTTTTACTCTACTGACGCTATGATAAACAGAGAGTGGTCAGTTGCCAATTACGAATTGCGTTATCTTGTTACCCGATATGCGGTACATGGTTTTCACCATAGAGTTTGCCGCACACACAGTTTCACACACCTGATATAAACTGTGTTTGTTCTCTCTGCGAGAAAACATGTGAGTGTTATCACCTTGCTACTTGCATGAAGAGGAATAAGTCCTTGAAGGAAATTTGTTGTGACTAGTTATGTAGTTATATTTCTTATTTTGTTTGCTTTGGCCATTGGCTGTAATAAATATATTATTAAAATGTAGCCTGCTAAGTACTTCTGGACGTAATTGTTGATGCTAATGCATAAAATACATATCTTCAAATTTGCTTGCATAACAAAGAATCCTTCCTTGGGAAATGTCAGCACCTTGGGAAGTGTGACATTGCAGTATAGCAGTTACGTTAAATCTACAACATTATCGTGCAAAATTATTTGCCTGGAGGAAAGCAACAGGCACATTGCATTCCTTCCTGACACGTCAACAGGATCCGCACTTGACACAGGAGTGCGCTTGCTTATTTGACCGATTGCATGGGCCTACGACTAAGAGGTTAACATAATGTGTTTCCTTTAATAACAAATCCTCAAAAGCTGTGTCATTATGCTTGTGACTGGTTTCTACCTGCAAGAAAGCCTGCCCATTAACACGATAAGCAGAGAGTATAACAACTGTTATACGATGAGGGTACCGGTAATTTGTTTTAATCATTATGACAGACCAGTAAACTTGCATTTTCTTCATTGCACAGAAAGTAAAAACATCCTAAGGGGATACATAGGTCTATAATAATAGGCTATGCAGCCTACTATGTTTTAAACACCCAAAAGACGGCCAAATACTTTAAACAAACACTTCTTTAAACAAATACATAGCGTGAGCTGTGTGAAAGTGGGAGGAGAGAGATCGAACTGGTTGGAACAGAGAAACGGCCTGAAACAAGGAAGTGCACTGTCACCGTTAGTTTTCATTGTGGTGATGGATGACATAATGACCAGAGTGGCACAAGTAATCGGGGAAGGAAAGATGAAAGCAATGGTGTTTGCAGATGATTTGGGGAAACAAGGAGGAAGAGGTACAGGAACAGTTGGACATGTGGAAGGAATAATACGAGGATATGGGATGAAATTTAGCATAAATAAGAGTGAGATGGTGATCACAACAAGGAAGAAGGAAAGAACCACAACGGGAATAACAATTGCTGGGGAACAGCTGAAGAAAGTGGAGAGTTTCAAGTATCTGGGAAGCCTGATACAAGATAATGGAAGAAACGATGAATAAATGAGCGGGGGAGGCAGGCAGAAGCATTCCGGAGGAGTGTGAGAAGCATGTTATGGAGCAAGGATGTCCCTCAGAACAGCAAAAAGATCATATATCGGACGTACTATGTCCCTATCCTGACGTATGCCTCGGAGACCTGGGTTATGAAAGGAAGGGAGAAGAGCAAAATACAGGTCAGTGAGATGAGGTTCTAGAGAAGCAGTATTGGAGCTAAAAGATGGACAGAATAAGAAATGAGAGGACCAGAGAATTAATGAAGGAGGAACCATTACAGGATTGTATAGAGAAATCTAGACTTAGATGGTATGGACATGTAAAACGAGTGGAGTAGAAGAGGATACCTAGGAGGATACACGAGACGAAGTGGGAAGGAAAGAGACCGAGGGACAGGTGGCTGAAGGGGGTGGGAGAAAGCGTGAAGAAGAGAGGAGAAGACTGGACAAGGGGGAGGCTGAGAGATGGTGGGAAGACAGAAGACGTCGGAGAGGCCTGTGTTCCAAGCAGACCCGGCCAGTGGCTGGAAATTGTGCAAGATGATGATGTTTATACAAATAACACACTCACTACCTACTAAAATAGTAGTCTTCTGAAAAATTCCAAAACTTCATAACTTTACTGTTTTTTTTTTTTTTTTACCAAAGTCTAGCAATTCTCTTCATGAGCAAGGCTTTAACACATGCATTGCAATAATATGAGAATTTTTTACCTTGTTTCATCTTCTGGGGGCCATTACCCATTCAAATTACCAACCATGATCGCTAGGCCTACTGCACCGATGCACAAGTATCCCACTGTGCGTGACAAAAAAAAAAAAAAAGGGGTGCACATATGGCTGACGTAGCCCAAGGGGCCGTGCTACCTAATAATTACTGGCCTAGGCAAAACCTATTGGTCTGGATTAACAAATTTTACTATTACAAAAAACATTTACAGCAGTGCAAACAAAAGGTACTGAGGAGTGAAATATTACAGATATTAAGTTCAGTACGTGGTGGACGTAACGCAGTAAGTTCTTTTTAGTGTGTGGGAGGATACAGATCTGACATTATTTTAAAGAACTCGTGCACTCTGGTGGTTGGAGGGTAATTACTTTTGAAGAGGTGTTCTGCCAAGTAGCCTGCAAAGTAAGATTTACTTTTTCCGAAGATTTGGATGCTTTATTTGACAATGCGCCATTCCCTCTGGATATTTTGGGTGTTGACGGATTCTTCTGGGATGTTGGCAGCCTGCATGTTTTGGAGATTTTTGTGGAATAGTTCACCACTCTTCTGGGTACAAACAAATTCCAATTTGTGGTTTACCTTCAGGTGCACGAAACCCTCCTTTTCCAGTGCATCATATGCGCCCCAACAATCGGAAATTATTATGGAACCTGGCAATAACCACTCCCGAATGACTTTGAGGAGTGTCTCGGCGTTCCTTTGGGCTACAGGAACGATAAAAAACTTATTTTTGTTCTCCCGTTCCACCGCACCGAAAACCCACTGTCCTCCGACCCGGCATTTCATGTTGTGATTTTGTTTTCCCACATTAGACTCGTCAATTTCGACAATTATTCCAGGCCCTCCATTTGGTACCCTGTTGCTGTACACCCAATGCTCGCACACTTCCCGGCAGAAGCAAGACCAGTTCGGGAATTAATTTATATTTCCCTTATCAGTGTTTCATGTCGAGGATTGGGAAGCAGGCACCACATAACAGTGAAGTTCACAATATCTAGTATAGATAACTTTGATTTGGAATTGAAGGTTCCTTCCAAGGCGGTTGCCTTATAGACACACTTTCGTTTTGGTCGTCCAGGAGCTGTCTTATTGCAGGTCACAACTAACCTACCAGTCGTTAACATCCACTTTACTTGTAGTTCGCTGTTACATTTTCGGCACGGAAGTGACTTAGCTATTAATTTGTGTTCCTGTAAGAGTTGTAATAACTTGTGTCGATCGTCATGGTATTGACGATTGAAACGCGTGATGGTAATTTCACACCTTACACAATCCATTATTGTTATTATCGTACGTGATCTTACGCTGCAGTCCTTCATAACTTATTGTTCATCCCTTTCGTATCCTTGGTGGACACAGGAACCTCTTCACCCAATAACTTCTGTGTTTGGCACGTAATTCGGTAAGAAGACGCTATGCTAAAAATCGCAACGTGAAGGAGTAGAAGGAGAAGAAGAAGAATGCTACAGATACCGACAGACACCGTGCTGTTTACGTTTCGGTTATCGAAGTTTTTGAAAATTATTATGTTTATCAGTGTGACAATCTTTTAAAGATTATGTTTACAGATGAGTGATTAATGTTTGAGCATATGTTCGGCTCAGAATTTATATCATGTATAGACTAAAATTACGATCTAGTTTGGCAAGTAATTTTCGTGTGACCTCTTGGATGGACTGTCACAAAATTCATTCTGTTAATATCCACCGCCTCTGCCAGTTAGTGAGTTGCAGAAATGATTCAACTTTTATTAATCTGTTGCTCCACTGATGTTTTTTTCTAATCCCTAAGTTGTTGGATCACCAAAGAGTAGAGATTTGATTTCTTTATCTTGCTTCATCTCCTTTCATTATCAGTTGAGCATAGTGCCTTCAAGTTCTGTACCTTAAACTTAAGCATGAATCGATTGATGTACATCTCCACCAACCTGTCACTGATGAGGGTATTTCTAGACGAGCTTTAGCAGAACCTGGTTACAGTCCTCGGGCAAAAGGCTTAGGCTATTAATTCTTTCCTTGACCTGATCCTGGATTTTACACTTGTACCTGGCTGATTATTGAAAATATAATTAAGATTCACGTACCTTTCTGGGAGTCATTAGGAATTGAAAATGCTGTCAATTATATATCACTGCAGCATCGCAAATATTTGTTATATTACGTAAATAAAAAAAAAATTATTTCTTGCTCGTTCAACGACGGTGCCAGTCATTTTTGAAGCGCACACATTGACTTCATATTACGTCCTATCACTGTTGCCAACATGTCTGATATAAAATACATCACACGACACACATAACGTAATTTTGTAAAAAAGGAAATAAGTTAATTGGCAAAATCATTGGCCTTGATAAAAATTATTGATGCGTGGCTACCCCGTGCGTGACAAAACTCAGGGGCATTATTATTGGCTGCTTCGTAACAATTATTGGTGCAGGCAAAAACCATTGGTCTGGATTAAAATATTGGACTAGGCAAAAATCATTGGTTTGGATGAAAATTATTGATGCTTTATGATATTCTTGATTGAAATTGGAGATTGTCAACTCGCATCCCGCACAATCCAAGTCTAACTTAAGACTGGAACTTGGCGCACTTCACATTAACTCGATGGAACTTTTTTCTGCAGGAGTTCATATGGCAGAGCACCAGAATTTTGCAGCCATTCTGTGTGTTTTCACTAGATTTTGCTCCATTCAGCCAAGGCGATAGAATCTTATTTCAAGTCTGGAATGTCTGCTTCAATTGGTTCCAAAAGTGCATGTTATTGTCCTTCTGGTTAGAGTTGGTTATTGTTGTCTTAAGGGGCGGAACAGCAAGATCATCTGCCCCTTCTGGTTAGGCCCCAGACCCCCCTTGTTTGTAGTGCAATCAGTAATTTTCATCCAGACAGTCATCTAACCAAGTAGCGACCAATGATTTAGACTAGACCAATGGTTTCGTGAAAATGAAATAGTGAGAAAAGCATCTGTCACTACACATGGTTATGCAGGTGTTTAAAGGGGCTGGCAGAGTGATTAAGGAAAGGGCATACATGTCCCTAGTCTGTCCTCGGCTGGAATATGCTGGGGGAGTGTGGGATCCATACCAAATATACCTAATAAAGGAATTGGAAGGAGTATAATGGAAGGCCGCCAGGTATCCAATTAGATTAGAGTGCCATATCCCCTCCAGGGACATAGGTGACCTGAATTAGAGCCCTTGACTTTGTCAAGGGATCACTAACCAGGCATCCCGAGCCAGAGTTTGCGTGTGGTAGGGTGGCCAGTTACTTTCCATTCCTCCTCCTGCCATAGCATCCGGCAGGTTCCCATTTTGCATCACGAAGCTGGGAGAGCCCGTACCAGACCATACCAAGACTTTTAAATTCTTGGCAGAGCCGGGGATCGAACCCAGTACCTCAGGGGTGACAGCCAACAATGCTAGCCACTGCGCTGCAAGGTAGGTATCCAATGGAGGACCTCAAATTGACAAATAGTGTGAGTAGAATGATTGAGGATTTGGAATGGGAAGGTCTGCCTTGTAGACATTGAAGATCAAGACTAGTGGGATGTTCTTAGCTTACAAAGGGGAATTTGGATGGGAAGACATTCATGAGAGATTGAGAAAGGGAGGTTCATATATAGGCAGATACAGTCATACTAGTAAATTAAAATTAAGTCAGTGGAATAGTAACTGGGGCAAATATTCTTTCATTGGGAGGGGGAAAGTAGAATGGAAGAGTTTGCCAGGGGACATTTTCACCCCTTTGCCCTCTGGAAAATTCAAGGAGTTGGTTAGAAAGCACCAGATCAGGAGACAGTGATGTGTGGTGCATGACTTGATGGATGAAGGAAAGTGTAAATTATTATTTTCTAATTATTTCTATTATTATGTGCGATTGGACCCGGATGGATCACGCAGTACTTTTATGATTAGTCTTTCCGATCCTCCATATAGTTCTCATTCTCTCTCCGTGGGCCCTCTTCCTTTCCTCAGTCCACTTGGTTTCTGGTCTCTTTGGAGCGTCATTCTATGGTATTACTATCCATCCATTTACCCTACATCGGAATAGTTTCCTGTCTAAGACTTCCACTGTTCTTACTTGGGCCTTCTCCAAATCCTGTTTGACTTGCTGAATCTACGGTAGGCTATATTCTTCAGTTTTTCTGCGTATGTCATGATCTTGGGTGTAAGCCTAGTTGGTGGAAGTCTTTGAACATGTCCATAAAACTTCAATCTTCGTTTTCTGATGTCCGCCGCAAGATTAGATAATTTCTCAGTTGCTTTATGAGTAGGGCTCGGATTTTTAGGTACTGAAAATAGGGAAAATATTTATTTTTTATGTATTAAAAATACCTGAAATATGTGACAAAAAAGTAAAAATATTTAATTATAATTTAGTTTATTAAGTTAATATAAACAATATGCTGTACTCACGAATGCAATTTATGCTATGTCTCACTGACTGCTGAAGCATTACAATACACAACGAGATACATCTTCAGGTTGTCCATCACAAATGACCGACGATTATCGCGAAACACTTCTTCTGAAGGCACGAAACTGCGGCAATATGTTTCTTGCCCTTGAGGTGCTGTGCAACTTGAGATCGCTGTTCAGCTTTGATTGCTTTCCCACAACAGAAAGCCCCCATAAGATGTAAAATTATCTTTAAATTCTGCAACAGATGATAATTTGTAGTTATTTTTACTTTAGGCATCGTAGAACTGCCTTACACTTCACAGTGCCAGAAATGGACTGCATGTGTGACACTGGTTCCAGGTAGCTGGGGGAGGTCTAGCATGTGGTGCAATATGGCTGTGAGCAAGGAAATCCCCGGCTTCCACAGTGAGTGGCACGGGGCAACAAGTTAAGAATAACACAGTTGCAAGCTGGCACACGCCCTGCATGAAGATTAGATAGCTCACAGGTTCTTCCCCGTTGAAGTAACACAGAACAAAAATTGCAATAAACTGAAAGATCTAGCATACTGATTTTTTTAATGTAAATATTTTGTCCTTTTATGTGCTAATAAGTGAAAAGCAGGAATTTATGTATTTATAGAAAAAATGCTTAAAATATGTATTTACATAAAAATCCGAGCCCTATTTATGAGATTTCAACCTGTATCCATCTTCTGTTCCTTCTGAGCCAAGAATTTTCCTCAAGATCTTTCGTTCTTCCTTTAGGATATTTTCCAAGTCACCCTTCCTGTTAAGTATTAAGAGTTTCACTTGCATACAAAGCTTCTGGTTTGATCACCGTGTTGTAGTGTCTGATCTTAGTATGTGTGGACATGCACTTTCACATAAGGCATTACAGCACTTAGTATTGTACACAATCACAATAAAGCACTATACAATACGATATACAGTACTGGTACACAGTAGCTTTATAAAACACCCAATTAGCTCGGAGCTCACACGTCTACCGCAGGAAAACCGTGGGAACACGGCAACCTGTTACAGCCGGCTATTGGCCGGGGACCGGCGGCCAAGCTCGAGCGGAATCATCTTTTCAAGCAAAAATAAAGACTCTGTAGTTCTTGTCTTTTGCTGCTTTTTAGTCAGTCAACACGATTGTGCCCAATGAATTGGGCATTGTACAAGTTATAAATATGTAAACACACTCCTGGATAATATTACATGTATTAGTTATCACACTTAAATGGGGCAATTTAGGATCACGCGTTTCGATCCCCAAGTGGCCATCATCATATCCTGATCACTGTGTTAAGGATAATTTTCACTATTGAAAATTCACTACTGTAGGGTTCAATAGCATGTCGTTAAATTCACTACATTCACAAAACCTTGCAACACAAAACAAACCTAACGTATAACTGGATTCAAACTGTGAATCAAACATCATACCACAAGGGCTGTTTTTTAAGTAAGGGCCGTTTTATTTAAAAAAATTAACTGAACATTTTATTTTGAAACCACATTTATTTTTAGGTTTTACATATCTTCCTCTATTTTTCTACATAGTTGCCTTGTTTATTTATGCACATGTCATACCTGAAAACTAAGTTCTGAAATCCCTCTGCTTAAAAGTTTGCCACCTGCTCTGACAACCAAGAATTCACGCTTAAGGAAAATCCATTGATAGAGTGGTTATCATGAATATTCGGTCCTCGTGAATTTTCGTGTCAATTGCAGTCACCGAGTCATCTGTGATCACAGATCTGAGCGTTCACCGTCATGAACATTTTCACGCCCACCCATCTTCGCACTTTTACCTTCCGTCATCGTATTATCACCATACACCTCACAAAGCAGACGATGAATGTCTGCAACCGACATGTTTCTTGCACTCAAAAAACGTATCACAGATCGTACCTCACACGCGGCGGGCGAATCAATAATCTAGAACATTGTAAAGATGCACAGTTCAGCGTACAGGTTAGCTACACAGCTGCAACTGACGCCTGCTTGTTCGCAAAGGATGCCGGGAGGTAGCGCGCACGCTTGTTGCGGCGTGCACACTAACTACGGGCTTTAAAAAAACAACAGCCCTTACTTAAAAAACAGCCCTCGAATAATCATCTAACGATGTGTTATTGAACCACAGTAGTGAAAGTTGCTTCTTTTTTTTTTATTTTTTTAGTCAATTTTACCCTCCAGGTTGGTGGTTCCCACGGACTCAGCGAGGCAACTCACCACTATCGCCTTTCCAGGCAGAGTCCTAGAGCTGGGAACACTTGGTCGGATTGGATACAACTGGGGAGGTGTGATCAGCACTTTGCCCATTCGGCCTCACCTGCAAAGCGAACCGGGGCCTCAGGAGGGAAGGGAAGATTGGGATGGATAGGCAAGGAAGAGGGAAGGAGGCGGCCGTGGCCTTACAGTAGGTACCATCCCGGCATTTGCCCCAAGACGAAGTGAGAAATCATGGAAAAACCCCTTCGAGGATGGCAGAGGTGGGAATCGAACCACCTCTACTCATTTGGACCACTTGAGGCTGAGTAGACCCCGTTCCAGTCCTCATATCACTTTTTCAAATTTCGTGGCAGAGCCGGGAATCGAACCCAGGACCTCCGGGGCGGCAGCTAACCATGCTGACCGATACGCTACGGAGGCGACAGTGAATTTCCAATACTGAAAATTAACCTTAACACAGTTATCAGGATATGATGAGGGCCACTTGAGGATCGAAACACATAATCCTAAATTGCCCATTTAAGTGTGATAACTAATACATGTAATTTTTATCCAGGAGTGTGTTTACATATTTATAACTTGTAGTACCCCACCCAATTCATTGGGCACAATCGTGTTGACCGACTAAAAAGCACCAAAAGACAAATTGTATAGGCAACACTGAAAAAAGAATGGCTTCAAATTTCCACATCCACAGATATATAGTTCACTAATTTTCCTAATTAACGAATGGCTACCTTTCGAAATAATTACTGTATACTTTTATCCACTGTAACTCGCAAGTAATTGCGAACTCCAATTTAATTATTCACTTACACACAAGGTGATACATTTTTATTCAGGGTGTCGGAAAATGAGAGGTAGAAAATCAAACCACGCATGGGTAGTGATGTGGGCCGGGTAAATACCTAATGGGAAGGTAAATATAAATTGGGTATTTACCTGGGTATATACCCACTGGTCATTTAAATACCCAAAATTAGGGTATTTTCAGTTTTATGAGCTTTGGACAACACATTTTGATGTGTTGATGAAGTGTTGGACAAACAAGGACTTAAACACTGGTATTTCATGCCTTAAATTGAAATCAGGAACAATATTGATCCTTCAAAACTAAAAGAAAAGGAAAATGGACATCTGGGTATTTTTGGGTATTTATATGTTTTGGCACTGTACCGACAGTAGTGGCTACGCTGGCTAAAGCTCCGCATTAGTTCATGGGGCCAAGCTCTCTGCTGACTCGGTAGACGCGTGGGTTCGAGCCCCACCGTCGGCCGTCCTTGAAATGGTTTTCCGTGGTTTCCCATTTTCAACACCAGGCAAATGCTGGGACGGTACCTTCTGACAGGCCACGGCCGCTTCCTTCCACATCCTTGCCCAGTTTCATCCACCATCATTCATTTCATCTCTCATAAACTCCTCTCATGAGGTTGGCATCAGGAAGGGCATCCGGCCGTAAAAATCATCGCCACAAATACTTCCATCGCATCTCATCCCCGACCCCGTTGGAAAATGGGAATAATAAGGGGTAGACATACATATGTTTTGGCACTGTAACCTTGTCTTTAAGTGTGTTTTTTCCTTAAACTAAAGTAAAATATTGGATAAAACTTTTGGTTGTTTTGTGTTTTACATTTTTAATAAATACCAAGATATTGAGAAGGTCGGGTTTTATTATGGTAGGCTACTGGAAATGAGCAACAAAGATGTGGGTGGGGAAAAGCTATTTTGTGCATATTAATTGAAATGTGCATGCCAAAACTCAAAAGGTAATAAGATATATTCAATAGAAAGGACATTTGAAAACAAAAAAATGCTTAGTAAAAGTGATTTAAGTTGTTTGTCATTCAATTTTAAATATAAAAAAATATTAATTCAAACAGTCGCTGTACTTCCCTCCCATTCTCTATTCTTTGTTTGATGGCTACTGTACTTAACCTAACTTTTTCAGTGTAGTGGAGTTGTTAGTTTATATCTCATGATCTAATTCCCAGTTCTAATTCTGTTTTTAAGTCCCAATTCTAATTAAATTGAATTTGATTAATTATCTAATGTTGTTACATTTCTAAAAAGTTAATGTAGAATAGTTTGCATACCGGTACCCTTTTTAAGGTTCAACTTGCCAGGACACAGGATTTTCAATGAAAATTTTAAAATACCCGGGTATTTCCCCAAATTGGGTATTTACCCGAGTATATACCCAGGGTATTTACCCTGATTTATAAATACCTGGGTATTTTACATCACTATGCATGGGGGTGGGTCTGGGGAGCAATATGAGTTAAGATACAATACCTGTGGGCGCAAACCAACCGTTAAGCCCCTGTGAGCATTTGTAATTACGTGGAAACTTGGCAACGTCACGCAATGAGCGGCGTCGACTCTTGTTCAGTGACCTCGCATCTGTTACGCTAATGACACAATTGAATAGAAATGGAATAATTTGACTAGAAACGAACCACTTGAAAACCGATTTAACTAATATTAACTTACTTCATAATAAGGACAACTTGAATACAAGACAAAGTAGAACAAACAAAGAATAAACAGCTTATTTAATTTTAAAAATTCAAAATGAGACGCAAAATGAACCAGTTTAATGTCGTGATTAATGGGCAGTAAGATCTGTCATGCAAAGGAAATCATCATCATCTTCATTTCCCCTTTTCCAGTTGACACTGGGTGGGGGAAATATGGTTCCTCTCCACTTTGTTCTGTCGTTCCACCATTCCTCTTCCGACTCAGTGTTCCAATCCAGGTTCCGTTTTCTAATACTATTCTCCACCGAGTCCATCCAACACATTCTTGGTCTTCCTCGTCCACTCTTCCCTGTCATCCGTCGTTCCAGTGCTCGTCTTGGCAGCCTTACTTCATTCATCCATTTGACATGTCCAAACCATCTCAATCTGTTTTGCTCCAGTTTGTCATTTAGTTTCTGTACTCCCAGTTCTTTCCGTATATCTTCATTTCTCACTCTGTCCCTCTTCGTTTTCTGGACCATACTTCTCAGGAATCTCATCTCAGCTGGTTGTACTCTGCTCTCATCCCTCTTAGTCATTGTCCAAGTTTCTGCTGCATATGTCATTATAGGAACATAATATGCTTTGTACAGAACTTCTTTAGCTTTAATTGGTATATCCTTGTTCCGTACTAGTCCCCGTACCTGTTGGTAGAAAGCACTCCCGAGTTGTATTCTTCTGCTAATTTCCAAATCTAGTCTTCCATCTTCAGTCAGTTCACTTCCCAAGTATTTGAAGTGTTTCTCTACTTCCAATTCCTTATCTCCTACTTTGATTACTCCTTTTCCTTCTTTCTTATCTCTACTCATCACCACTGTTTTACTCTTCTCCACATTTATCTTCAATCCCCATTGTGCAATCCTTTCATTTATTACGTCTAACTGTTCTTGTACCTCCATCTCATCCTCGCCCCAGATCAGGAAATAAAAAATAAAAAACAATCCGGGGAAAAAAAAACTTTTTCTGGATTTGAACCTGAAGCAGATGAGAGCACACTAAACGGTGCCAATGCCTTGCCCACTGAGCTTGAGAACCACAGGTCAGCTGCTCAGCTCGAAACACACAAGAGTGTGGACACCACACTCGATGCTGCTCATTGCACTACGTTGCCAAGTTTCCTCGTAATTACAAATGCTCACAGGGGCTTAACGGTTGGTTTGCACCCACAGGTATCTTAACTCATATTGCTCCCCAGACCCACCCCCATGCGTGGTTTGATTTTGTACCTCTTATTTTCCGACACCCTGTATATCTTTTTTGGCCTGCTCATACTCTCAAACCAACAAATTCAATTCCATATTCTTGATCTCATGTTTCTTTATGATCGTCCTTTGTCAGTCCTTTCCCTATTCCTTGCTCCATCCATACGTCACAATGGTGCCACTACGTCACTCCCCCTCCAGTGACAAGGTCCGGTGGTAAATTTAAAATTAATTAAGAACTAATAAAAATATTGTATGGTTCGGGTGCCAGGTGGAAGCTTTGTTATTTGACACCCAGAGGGTACCTTGCATGTTGTTCCTTGAAGCACTATGAAAGTCAAGAAGGTTAAGATATCTAAGCTCCTTCAACACTATAGCGCTTTCTACTAGATAAATGAGGAACTTAGTGTTGGCGGAAACTCCCGAGAATTAATTTTGCCATTATGAATATGGCCTACTGAATTCAAATGGGTTCTTTGACATGCCAACATCGTATGACATGCGTGTCGTAAATTTTTGCCGCCTTTCAAAAATCACTTACCATGGCCAGGAGCGAACCTGCAAGCTTGGGGTTAGTAGACCGACACGTTAATCACTCACCCACTGTGGCAAGCAGTTAAGAACATACTTGGTGGCCGCTCCTCCTGGAAATCCTGGAAAACTCCTGGATTTTTATTAGGTCTGGAAAATAGCCACTGTTAATTAATTATAAAAATCTTTCCATCTTAAATCATACTCCCGCTGCAGTTTTGGGTGAGCACTCTATCGTTAACTAAAGAAATTTCCTCAGGCTACCTGTTTCTGTGTGGGAGAACATGCAATAGTATTTTTGTAAAACATATTGAGTATATACAACTTCACCGCAATGAAATTGCAGGCGGCATTCTTTTCTTTTTAAGCGGATATTTTAGTCACAGAGGCTTTTTTAAAACAACAATTAAGTCATTTTTGTGTAGGCTTGCATATCAATAATGCAATCACCACTAATTTTTGTCAACATCTGTATAAGTAAACCAAACACAACTGCTTTATTATGGTCTTGAACTAGGCAACCGATAAAGCCCCCTCCCCCCGGGACTCGCACTTATTTTTAAGTCTGGAAAAATGAGAATTACTCCTGGAAAATCGTTGACCAATTTGAGTGGCCACCATGGAACTAGAATAATTATAATGAAAGAAGGAAACAATAAAGTATTTGCAAATTACACAAGAATCTCATGCTCAAGAAGTTGGTTGGTTCTTAAGTTTTGGGGCTGCGACAACGCTGTCATGTAGCCCCGTGTACTTTGGGTGTGTGTAGAATCTGTCTGATAACCGGTGTTAATTGTGATGACTGTATTAGTGTGTGTTATCTGTTTTTTAATTCAAGTACTGCAACTTAGAATTTTTCAAATAGTTCCTACTTTTTCCGCCAAGCGCCACCGTCAACGACTACTAGGCCAAGTTCAGAACTTAGCTACTAGACGCCACCACAGTCGGCTCTTGGCAACGAACGTAGAAACCTAAGAGCGTTGTTTACATTCTTAACCTATCCAATTTTTAGTTTCACACAGGTGCAATTAGTGGGAGGTTCTTTAACATGCCATAAATCTATGACATGGGACCACCGGCTTTACTTCCCCTCCGAAGGAAGGCTTCCTGAGGGATTTTTAACGCTCTTAAAAAATCCAACGGCTTTGGCCGGGTTTGAACCCGCTATCTTGGGCATAGAAGCTCCGCATGCTACCGACTAAGCCACTGAAGCTTGCTCAAGAAGGTGGTTTGGATAATGAACTGTTCTATCAACTCGTGTTTTCACGGCATTTTTTGGTACAATTTCACTGTGAAGTGATGTCCTGGTGGTCAATATTGGTGTTGATGATGAGTGGTTTCCTTGCCAGGGCTTTCCACAGCTCAAGGCACAGCGTTGTCAACTCTCCACTGTAAGCCACTTAGAGCCAGCAGTGAGACTGGGCAGAACTGCATGCAACTATGCAACATAGGGGCAAGCGAGTCGGACTCTGGAATCCACGTGGACCGACAGAGGAAGCATGTCAATAAATATGGTTATTGTCAGTGCGTGGTACTGAGTAATGTTCGAGTCACCGGTCGTTAACGAGGAATTTGAGAGGACTATGTTGTAGATCTATCGTATGGCTTTTAGTGCCGGGACTGTCCGAGGACATATTCGGCTTGTAAGGGGCTGTAGCTGCTTCATGTGGGCACCCATAGGGTAAGCTACAAGTTCCGTTCAATTTCAAGTACAGTAGTTCCAACTTTCGCTACCAGATATCACTGACACCTAGTGGTGAACGTTGGAACTTTGATAGAGCGTTACGTCGAAATCTAACCTAGAAATTTAGCTACACAAGTTTAGTTAGTGGAAGGATCTTTTACATGCCATAAATCTATGACATGGGACCGCCGGCTTTACTTCCCCTCCGAAGGAAGGCATACTGAAGGATTTTAACGCTCTTAAAAAATCAGACTACTTCGTCTGGGTTTGAACCCACGATCTTGGGCATAGAAGCTCAGCATGCTACCGACTATGCCACAAGCGTTGTTCTTACATAAAATCAAGTGAAAAGAGTCTAAAAACCTTGGGATGCTATATACTACACATTTAATGATATTATTTCTTCTGCATTGCTTTCTGATAATTTTCTTTTGTGTGCAGGTCTGCTATTCATAAGATGAAGCCATCAGCTATGGAGATCGTTCCTGCCCTGACTTGGTGACGAACTGCTCTGGAGAAAACAATGGCGTGAGTTCCAACATATTGCAATGTTTTACCCAACTTCTGGAAGAAGTAAACTGGTGTGACCCTGTACGCTAATGCAAGACTTGGAAATTGACACCACTTTGGTGACTTACAAGGGAATGGATTGCGGTGTAAAATTCTGATCTGTTTGAAATTTAGTACACAATATTCCTACAAAGTTGTACAATGGCGTAGTGAAAACCGCACGGGCCGCTTTCAATATTGAACGACGAAAACCTGCCGGGTGATGGCATGAGCGAGGAGGTGGGAAGAGGTAACGCTGACCTTGTATCCTAGCAGCACGCGGTGGCTCCTGACCACCAGGCAGCGACCTACAGTGCTGCTTTGGATTCCACCTTCCTCTAATCCCAACACTCCCTTATTAGTTTGGTAGGGCTCTGCAAAACAAAAGTGATGTTTCAGATGAAAAGGTCCCAAAGCGTTCAGGCATTCAGCCATGTAAGTGCGACACTTTTGTTTTGTCTGTTTTTAATTTTACTGGCATAGAAAACAATTAATGTTAAAAACTTTACTTTACAGTCAGAATATTTACAAATGTCAGAAAGTGACAACAATGATGATCAATTGGAACACCTTCCAAATTTTAATACTTAAAATGTTGTCGTTTTTCTATAAAGCTGCTTTGCTTCAAGTGATCGTTATGAAAGCTTGAGGCCGGGAGCCATTGCGTGCTGCTAGGATTCAAGGTCAGCTTTACCTCTTCCCACCTTCTCGCTCATGCCGTCCCTCCGGCAGGTATTCAGCATTCAATATTGGCGTTCAAGATTGAAAGTGGCCCTTGCGGTTTTCACTACGTCATTATACAACTTTGTAGGAATATTGTGTACGAAATTTCAACCAGATAAGAATTTTACACCGCAATCCGTTCCCTTGTAAGATGTCAAACACCTTTAACCACAATTTATTTACACATGTATGCCACGCACCTTTTTCCAAGAAATTAAGTCTAAAACGTGCAGCATACATGAGGAAATTTTATATGGACCACCCAAAACCTTGTTTGCGTTGCCTGTGTAGAATACAGTAGAACCTCTCTCGTCCACCCTCGGCAGGTCCGCCGCTCCGGTTGATCCGACCGTGCTCGAGCCGAACTTCCCCGTTATTCACTACCCATCGCGCCATTGTTGTATACAGGTAAGGTAACTGTATCGGTTTTCGTCAGTGAGCCAGTCGTCGTCACTCTCGTATGTGAGTACAAAAAATAAGCATGTCAACGGGTCTTTCTCAACGCACGAAGTCTTACGAGATTCGTCATACCTTCGTTGCCGATAAGGAGCAACTTTGCCAAATCGTGCGTGCGATGTAATAGGTGATTGATTCCCAGCGTCAAACATATCGTGTGAGTTAAGCTGTCTTGACGCGGAGTATTGCTTCTCGCATGTGCTAAGCAAGCACGTGAGTTAATTATGTGCATACGTGTTATGTTCCGACATTTTAAAATGTTACAAGTGTGTGATATAGTTGGTAATTGTTTCTGTAACATATGCGATTTGCTATTTCGTGCTCACGTTCCTAGTTAGGTTAGAAATGCTGGTGACGAACACTGGATTTAAAAACACGCACTTTACCAATGCTCGCCACTTGTGATGACAACTGGCACATTGTCATATTTCTTTGTAAGACCTAACTAACAGCGGCTATATACTTATAATGTAGTTCTGAAGCACCCTGCATTAATTAAATTGTCGTTTGATCATCGTGTCCAATAGTCGTCATAGCTGACGATCTTTAGAGCACATGCGTGACGCACACTAGTGCACGATAATGTTAAAGTTTGCATCAACGTTTCAGAACCAATAAACATTTACAGTGTGCTGTTATTATGTAGATCTGTCTCTTTGATGGCCGTAGGTCTACGCTGGCTGCGTGGCTCAGCAGTAACGTTCTCGCCTGCAGTTGCAGGATCGAATCCTGGCGCAGTCATCTGAAATTTGAGGGTGCGCAAATGGGAGGGAGCCGTGTCAGTAGTTTTACTGGCACGTTATAGATCCCCATCGGGGCAAAATTCCGGCACCCCGGGGTCTCTAAAAGCCGCAGTAGTTAAAAGGGACGTAAAACAAATAACATTATTATTATTATTATCAGTAGGTCTAGGCCTGGGTTTTTAGGTGAGCTAAAGGGGATTCTTTTTAAGTTGAGATGAAAAATATTCTAAGACTAAATCTTTGCTTTCGAGTAATACGTTGAAACGCACATTTCTCAATTAGCCTACGATATTCAGCAATGGAAGCTGCTATTAAGGTCGTTGAGGAGGACGGCATGAGTATTATAACGGCCGCGGAGAGGAATGGTGTTCCGAGAAACGACCTCTCGGACAAACTTAAAGGAAAAACTTGAGAGAGGAAGATGGGGCCAAGTTCCTTTTTAACAAAGGGTGTTAGTTCAATGGGTTATCTCACTAGGAAATTCGGGGATATCGGTAACATAGGATGATTTGCAAAATAGCGTCCAGTGCCTCACAAAAGAATTGAAGAGAGACTCTCCTTTCAAAGATGGGCGGCCAGGGAGGAAATAGTGTGAATCTTTCCTAAAAAGAAATCCAAGCCTGTCTTTACGATTGCATGGGTAAAATGGATGTGTGTGTGTATCAATTTGTTTTCTAATTTGTATACACATACTGTTGCTGACGTAGCTATTTGTTTTTGCAGTGGCATAATTTTAGTTCTTGAGTATAATTCATTTGAGGGTGTGAGCCAAGGAAATCCAAAGATAGATTTTATAGCACGTTTCTGGAGTATCTCAAGTTCTTTTATCAGCTCATTCTTTCAATACCCCCTATATGAAATTCATGTACATTAGATGTGAATGTATCAGAGCAAATGTATTCTGTTACACGCGGTTGAAAGCTCGTTCTTATGATCTTCCTTTGCATCACCACACGACACTGTTGGCATTTCTCTGTCATTGTTTATGTTCGAATCATTAACTTTCAACTTTTTCGATGCCTGGGTGGATGTTAAATAGTTGGTTATTTTCTTCATCCTTCAAAACTAACCACTCGCACAAAATAACAACCTATCCCACCTCCAAACACTTGCCTGCGTGCTTATATAGAACGGAGGTCCGAGTTGCCGACCAAAAGATACTGACTGGATAGATCGATTTAAATTGAGGATTTCTCGAAATCTCCTCCGGCTGTTGTGAACAGAGAGTTGACGCCAGCTGATCGATGAACTTTCAAATCTGAAGTTATATTTGCCGGACTAGGTCCAAATTTCCAATGTTTTTTCTTAAAGAGTTTTCAAATGTTTAAGGGGTACGCGTACCCCCGTGAAGAAAAGCAGTGCTTTTCACCAATCCAACATGGCGTAGGCCACGCACATTTTGTAGGACCTAGCACACCACATTCACTTCAATTTTCTGAACTGCTGTCCCCACTAGAGTCGCTTTCACTCTCAGAACTACCATCAGATTCATCTTCAGAGAAATCACTCCCTTCGCTATCTAACACATCCCACCGGTGAGCTTTTGCAGTGTGTTGTATTTTTTGTTGTTGTAAACATTAGCAATTCGTACAAATGTAGGTGTCGTGAACAATGTTCATTTTGCAGTCAATTGTAATAACGTGTTATGTGAGCGGGAAAAGGGATTCTGAAATTATCGTCTGGGGGTCAACGTTTATGACTTTACATACAGTATCGGCACTGCGAATACATTGGTATTATACACGGTCAGGTGTATTCTATGTACTGGTATACATTTATACCAGAGGTTCCCATTAGGTGGTCCACGGACCCCCAGGGGACCTCGACTGTTGGCCAGGGGGTCCGCGAACTGTCTTCAAGAAGTAACTGAATAATGAAAATGGAAAACGGAGAAAGTACAAACAGTTCCTTTAAAATAATAATTACTCATTGTCATCCACAGCATAGTAGTGGCGCAGCATAATTTGAGCTTTTCAAGTTTCCCGCTAGAAAGCGTTCTGCTCTTTTATCTCTGTGCTCTGCTCCGCAGCCATTTTGCATTTTGTGTGTTTACATTATTTACATGAGGTTTGAGAGTTGAAACTTTTGATTGTTTTAATTGTTAAAAGACCATTGAATATGGATCGTTGTGTTAATAAATATAGAAGTGAATGGGCCGCCTGTTGCCTCTCTTGAGCCTAGCCATTCAAAGAGTAAGCCTACTACGAAAAGTAGGAAATACGACATAAAATATTGGAAATTGGTTTTACGTATTGTGGACATGAAGATTGTGGTTCTTAAGTTTAGGGGCTGCGACAACGACATGAAGAATGTCCAAAGCCTCAATGCGTGATATGCTTTGAAACCCTTGCCAACAAGAGTATGAATCCTGCGAACCTCCGGAGGCATCTAGATACCAAACACTCGGAGCACAAAGGTACAATAAATCGATTGAATTCTTCAAAATAAAGTTAGCTGAACAGAAATCATGCCTGAAAGTAAAGGCCAAAAATGCTGGTGCAAATGTGAATGAAAATGCAACGATTGAATCCTACGATGTATCTCAGCTTGTCGCAAAACGTGCCAAAAACCATACCATTGCTGAAGAGCTCACTCTACCTTCAGCAATTATTTTGTGCAAGAGAATGCTGGGCGATGTTGCCGCAAAGTTTGTAAGTACCCACCCGCTGTCTAACAATACTATGCAAAGGGGAATTACTGATATGTCAAGCAATATTGAATAGACGTTGTTGGCAAGGCTCCACATGTGTGAAATGTTTGTTCTGCAGTTGGATGAGAGCACCAACATAATCAAAAAAGGCGATAATGTTTTTGTACGTTTTTTATGTCATGACGAAATATATAAAGATATTCTTCTTTCCTGTGAATTAGTACAAAGGTTCCCATTAGGAATTTAAATATTTGAGTCTCGACTTAAAATATTTTGGAGCAGGGGGTCCGTGCTTACATAACAATCGCTTTAGGGGGTCCGAGAAAAATTCCTAAAGGGAACCTCTGATTTATACAATGAAGGTCCAGTCTGTTCCGTTCATTGCACATCTTTGAACCATCAGACCACACCGTACCCCGCAAACAGTGACTCTTGCTATGCGTATTGGTTGGAAATTGCCAATGGTTACAAAAAAAAGAAGGAAAGAAAGAAAATTACATTGAACTGCAACAGCTCACCAGTGGGATTCGATCCAGTGATCCCGCACTTACGAAGCAGGGCTCATGCCGCTGAGCCATGTGCTCGTTGGATTCTTGCTAGCATACAACACACATGGACGTTGCACTGCAATTGCAATTAATTAATTTCTCGGAAACGGCTCAGAAGTGCATCTTACTACAGGGTCTTTCACTCAAAGTGTGGCCGGCCCAGCGCTCCAGGTAGAACGTGCAGCTATAAAGGTCAGACGATCTTATCGCAGCGCGCTGCTGTCACAGCATGTCATAATTAAGATAAGGAAGGAAGTGCTGTTGGATTGATGCTTCGGAATCTCGACCCTAAGCTCAGCGAGCTGCCTCTACGCGCCGCGCTGCTGGCCGCACTTTGAGTGAAAGACCCTGTACTTGCACCTGGTATACGCCTGGTCATGTCCTACACGTGTACCGAAGAGGGTTCGAATAGGTGACCCATGCATCGCATCCTCCCCTTGTAAGAATGTAAAGTGTTCTTCAACAATACCAATGCAACAAGTTGTGACAAATGTACAACACATGACTCTACTTCCATTATTTCAGGATATTGGCAAGTTAAACGCAAAAGAGATAAACATAAATAATGCAATGCGTCACCACGAGTAGAGCTCATCATATGATTTACGTGCTAATGTAATAATCTGCGACCAGAGCACGTCAAATGACGTAAATGGGTTAAAATAATCAATAAATCGGTCCGCTTCTGCCTACCATTGAGTTTGTATTCTCCTTTTTCTCCCCCCAATGGCTCAGAACTTGTGGGACATGGGTTGGCGACCCCAGCTGAGTCCGGCATTGCTTCCACTTACTTGTGCCGGTCCTTTCTGTTTTCTTTTCTCTCGACCTCCCTTGGTCAACTCTTGTTCTTTTCCCACCCCGACGGTATTAGGGTATCCATTAATATGATAAAATTGGTCCGGCCAGATCAAACATAAAATGCCAGCGTTTCGCCCCAGTGTGCCGTTGGGCTCATCAGTTGGTACAGACACACCTCACCAATACGCATGGCTATCACATACTGAGAAGGCCATCACAAGACACAAAATACAAGCAGTATTGACGTCCCGAGTGATGCCAATGTGCTACGGAAGTCAAGCTCCCTTTCATAATACAAAAACCTTACCTTGACAATCCAAATAGGTTATGAACATTCCCAAATGGGAATATGATGTTAATTTCCGTTTGATCAGATAAATTATCAATTAATATGATAAAATTGGTCCGGCCAGATCAAACATCATATTAATTGATAATTTATACGATCAAACGGAAATTATCATCATATTCCTATTTGGGAATGTTCATAACATATTCTATTGGTATTAGGGTATCCGAGGCGTAAGGGGTCTTTCACTTTCTCGCCTTAATTGGCCCTTGTCTCATCTTTCCTGATACCTTATTCTTCAAAGCGTCAGACCTCTTGTTTTCTTTTCATTGTATCTCCTGCCTTCGTCTTCACCTTTCCTATCTGCCTTTCCTGGCTCTCCTTTCTTCCAAGTCCCTTAATTCTAATTCTTCGAGGGTTGAGGGCATTTCCTTTCCTCCTGTCTTTTGTTTCCCTTATTCTTATCTTCCATTTCCTCTTCTAGTATGTTCAAGAGGGAACGCGGGGGTACGTGTACTCCTTGAACATTTAAACTGTTCAAGAGGAAATATTGGTACATTTGTATCTAGTCCGGCAAATTTAACTTCCGACCTGAAAGTTCATCGATCAGCTGGCGGCAAAGAGCTATTCACAACAGCTGGAGGAGATTCCGAGTAATTCTCGATATAAATCGATGTATCGAATCAGTTTCTTTTGGTCGGCAACTCGGCACATGGTTCTTATAGTGTTTGGAGGCGGGGTAGGTTGTTATTTTCTGCGTGTGGTTAGTTTTGAAGGATAATTAAAATAACAAACTATTTAACATCCACCCAGGCATCGAAAAAGCGGATTAATGATTTGAACACAAACACATACCTGCCAACTCTCATGATTTAGGTGGGAGACTCCCGATTTTACACCACTTCTCCCGCCCTCCCGCTTAACATATTAAATCTCCCGATTTGTTTTTTGAAAAATCCCTCGCGTAATTTTGTACTAAAAGTGCGAGATGACAAACTCCAGTCATCCTTCGAACAGATCAATTTTACGTGTATTGTGTTTCAGTACCGCAGTTTCGATGATGATGATAATTGCTGTTTTAAGGGGCCTAACATCTAGGTTATCGGCCCCTAACCGCAGTTTCGCTTCGTATAGGTAATTTATAGATAATTCTCCATAACTACTCGTAACGCTTAGTGGGATTTGAATAAGTTTCTCTTTGTTTGAAATAATATACGGTTAATTCAACACGTGTTCCTAGAAGTTTTCGTAATATCCTGAGAGTGAGAGGTAGTTGTAGGTTGCGGAATATTGTATCTGTTTAACACATGGAATTATTTGTGTATAACTTAAGATGTCGTTGGCATTAATATGTCGGTTGGCTATTGTGAATTTTCGATCGAGTGATTTTGTCTGTTCCTCGGTAATATGGCGAAGAAATATAGTTAGACATTCACCGTCTTCAAAATCTCCCGATTTTTCAGTTTGAGAGGTTGGCAGGTATGCAAACAATGACCGGACTTTGCAAATTGCCGAAAAATTGAGGATCGTGATGTTTTATCGACTACAACTGAGAGTACCCCTTAATTGTTTTTTTTTTTGATAAATAGGACTGGTTTTAGGTATAGTTTAATTTCATTTACATTTTCACATCACCCAAACCATTAGGGGCCGATAACCCAGATGTTAGGCCCCTTAAAACAACAATCGTCATCATCTCTTTTTCTATACATTAATTGTTTGTGGTCTTACATTTCAGACCTGAGCAGAACCAGCAACAAGCAGAAGCAGCTTTGTCGCATGTAAGTGTTATCAGGATTCTTGGGCTGGACACTTGCACCATGTCGTTTCTCATTTAACGAATCTGTGTTGTTGGGGCATTATTTCTTCTGAGTTGACATTTAACCCTTTATAGGGCAAAAGACTGGGGGTATATATATATATATATATTTTATTTTTTTTGCACATTTGTAATTGGGGGTGATAGATGAGTAGATGCAACAATTTTATGGCTGTGGATTCTATTTTATGAAATATGGGGTGGGAAATTATTATCCCCCTGCCCATACCCGACAGTATGTTTTCTTAAATGAGCAATGGGGTGATAATTCCCCACCTCCAAATTATGATGATACTGTGTTTATCACTCAATAATGAGGTTTATTTAACAGGATATAATAAATAAAAACTCCCATCACGCTCTATAATTTAAAAAACGTAACTCCCACGCAACACAAGGTCAGTGACCTATATGATCTTTGCCGAAAACTGCACAAAAAATATAAAAGTGATTTTGGAATGTTAAAAGTTAGTATATTCGATTATAATTCAATAATTTGAAAATAGTATTTACTAAAAACACAGAAAATTAATTTTAAAAATCTTCTATTCCTTGGCAAACACCCTGAGCAGGATAATTATTTCCATTCTAGCTGAAATATATTTACTCATGTGACCAAAACCATTATTAACATTGTATTTCAGTTATATACCAACGTTTACAAATCTCTTATCTTCAATAAAATCCCCTTCTTCTGTAAAACAATGCATTTCTTTCACTCAACACAACCGAACTGGCGAGCACGTGCACTGTGGAGACCACTGGGATATATGCTTCCCACCATCAAATTAATGGGTTTTCAATATTTCTCTGCATCTAGCATGTGGATGCATGTGGAACTGCTTGAAATGAAAGGGGTGGGAAGATTCTCTCCCTAACACCGTTCTATAAATACATGGTGGGAAGATATTAAACCAAGGACCTATAGAGGGTTAACACTGCACTGGTCGTCATTACAGGAAATCCAGCTAGGTCATTGAATTGAACTGTCATCTACCTTTCAAATAACTATTCACTCTTTGCACATTGTGCGAATCTTTTCTCTATTATTATATTATTAAATAACTATTCATAATGAGTTTCACTGAATACCTGCGTGGCAGTTGTAGTTTTAACTCCGAGTAATTATTACATAAGTGTTGACCGCGTCTGACAGACGCCATGCGACCTTTCTCCGTTACAAAGTAAGATCCTCTTTGAATGTATTTGCTTTATAATTATTGCAAGAAATTATTTATTTGTTGTTAATTCAATTAAGGGACTTGGGACAACTTGGTTATCAGCCCTGTGCAGTTGTGTGTGGGTGGAGCTTGTCTGATAACTTGTATTTCTGTGATGACTGTAGTACTGTGTAGATGTAGTAGGGAAAGGGATGGGGTTGGTGCCCCTGGATTTGAAGTAAGATACTATCCCGGAATTTACCTGGAAAGAGTGTGGGTAAACCCGGGGAAAAACCACACTCAGGATAACCGCTGTCACCGCCGGGATTTGAACCTCTGATCTCCGAACTTGCTGCAGCTACCCACGTGACGTCGTGCAATCCACCACTGCTCTTTACATTTGTCTGTATACAGTGATCTGTTTCATCAATGACAAGTTTTGTAGTGATTTGAGGACTAAAATCTCCATATTTGTAAATCAATTGTATATTTATGTTCGACGATATCTTAATGTAAATATTATACGTCAGAAAACTGTATCATAATGATGGTCATTATAGTACTGTTTTTCATTATGAGACAGTTTCTCCAGTCAATCAGAGCTCATTCATTGACCAATTAGGTAAGGATACCTTCGCGCATGCACTCAAAATCCAACATGTAGGACATGAATTACATGATTTGAAAGTTCAAATTGAATATCGGATCAACCATTGTAGTTACAATCCCAAACACAAAGACAAAATCAGCACGAACCTTTACGGTAACAAGAAAATACTATGACATATGCAAGAAATTTATGAATTTACGTCCTGAGGTTTGCAACACAGCATCCTTCTATATAAATTACTGACATGGAAAGTGCACTGTCCCATATGTTCGCGTAAATAAACTGGCGAATATGAGACAAGAAATAGCACTGTACCTTAATATCCCTAACTCCAATTTCTACACATTGCATTGCTTTCAAACGACTTCGCTGACAATATTAGTGAATGCTAGTCTTGATCGGCACTAGACATCATGCAGGCTGTAAACAGTAGCATTGCCAAGCAAAGTAAATAGTCTCTGCTTCTGAAGGTCTTTGACCCACGCATGCACTCTGTTCAGTCAGCAAAACCAGCATGTTCTGTTCACTAACTGAAGTGAATGAATCCCACAGATATTTATGAATATGTATGTTAAAACATATAATAAAGTTATAATTATCGTCGAACATAAACAGTCGTATGCAACTCGCCTATAATGGTAATTAAGACACTCGTATGGAAATTATAAAAACTCGCTATGCTCGTTTTAAAAACATACTCATGTCTTAATTATTGCCATTATAGGCTCGTTGCATTACTATATACACTGACCGGCAAAAAAAGTGGAACACTTTAATCTTTTATGTAATTTCTTAATTTATTCCACTAAAATGTATCGGTTTTCCAATATTTGCATTATTCATGTAAATTTTAGATGGTTGGCAACAGAGAATACCGAAACATGTTTTACAACATGCTTTAACCCACAAATTTCGTTACATTTTGCAAATCTTACAATTTTCTATTTTTTAGTAATGCTCTTTTGGGCTGGTGTTTATCAAATGTATTGCCAAACAAAACAGTATTAATGTTTGCACTGCGCTGCACGAGAACACTGGTCACTAAAAATGAGTGTTTTCACCCTCAGCGTCTATGACAGCTTGTAAACGCTCAGGCATACTGATCACAACTCGTCGAATGGCATCTGCCGGGATGCGATCCCATTCCTCCAGTAGCGTTGTTCTCAGTTGTGCCACGGTGGTGTGGTCACGCTGTCTTACGTTCCTTCCAAGCGTATCCCATACATGTTCGATGGGGTTCAAGTCAGGACTACGAGCTGGCCAGTCCAGGGTTTGAATCTCCACTTCCTGCAGATATTGTACAACACAGCGAGCAGTATGAGGTCGGGCATTATCCTGCATCAGCATGAAATTCTGACCAATGAAAGGCGCAAAGGGCATCCATCACATGGTTCATCAGGATCTCTTCGATGTTCCTTTGGGAATTGAGCGTCCCGTGATCGATGCACACCAACTCAGTGCGGGCCATAACGTTGATGCCACCCCACACCATAACCGAGCCACCTCCAAATGGAGTCCTGGAAGAGAAAGCGCCTTCTCCACACTCTTTCTCTTCCATCTGGAGATCTAAGGTTAAAGCTACTCTCGTCAGTTAAGAGAACAGAGGCCCACTGCTCGTGGGTCCATCCCAGATGCTGCCTTGCGAAGCGAAGACGCGCCTCTCTGTGATGTCGTTCGAGTGCGGGTCCACGTGCAGGTCTCCTGGACGAAAGATGAGCTTCTTCTTACTGTTCGCTCACTCACTCTCACATTTCTGACATTTTCCAGTTGATTTCGTGCCTGAACTGCTGAGGTATGCCGATCACGCAGAACTTGGAGGGTGAGAAATCTGTCATCCCTGGCACTTGTGCTTCTTCTACGGCCTGACCCTCGTCTCCTGTCGTATGTTTAGAGCTCTCTATAACGTTGCATTGCACGATGTATGCTACCGAGAGATGATCCAATGACCTCAGCAACATAACGGAAGCTGCGGCCATCCTCCACCAATGCAACTGCCTGTGCAGCTTCTTCACGGCTAAGAGCCATGTTTTAGTGTGAACTGCAAATGGATAACTTGCTAAAATGTGTGACAATGGTTCACATGTGTTAAACAAATGCCAGTTGTTATCCCTAGAACAACAATAAGCGAGCGGCAACACTCATAAACCTTAAATGCTTACAGTCCGCTTCCCGCCATAAAACCATTCAGATAGGCTCATCGAAGATTGGGGGTAATTGGTGGTAATAAATCACCCTAAGAAATGTCATATTATCAATTTCTATTCACGGATGTTTCAGATGTTTGTTCTAATGCATGAAAAGCTTTTAAAATGTGATTAAATCTTTTTCAAGGCTAGTTTAATACTATTTATATATATATTTTTTAACTGTTCCACTTTTTTTGCCGGTCAGTGTAGATATAAGAAGTAATTACATAATAAGTTGCTTTTATATCAATTCTCTATATTTCATAATAGACGCTAATACTTCAGAAATGTCCTAGATAGCATTTATATTCTTGCTAGAAACTATGAATTATGGAAATGTCTCGGAATGGTAATGGCGTCTCAGACGCCACGCAACCTTCAATGCTAGAAATTTGTGCGCGACGACTGCAGGGTTATGTGCTGCACTATAATATTTCCAACAAGAGAACGGATCTACGTGAAAGTGTCGCGTCACTGAACAGTTGATTCTTCCTATTGGAGAGTTGGTTGGTTGGCTCCTAAGTTTAGGGGCTGCGACAATGCGGTCATGTAGCCCCTTGTACATTGGGTGTGTGTAGAATATGTGTGATAACCGGTGTTAATTGTGATGGCTGTATTAGTGTGTGTTATCTGTTTTTTAATTCCAGTAAGGACTGCAGACTTTTGAATTTTTCAAATAGTTCCCACTTTTGCCGCCAAACGCCACTGTCAATGACTACTAGTTCAGAACTTAGCTACCAGATGCCACTGCAGTCGGCTCTTGGCAACGAACGTAGGAACCTAAGAGCGTTGTTTACATTCTTCTTGTTGTTTGAGTCTTCAGTCTTTTGACTGGTTTGATGCAGGTCTCCATGCCTCCCTGTCCTGAGCTAATCATTTCATCTCTACATAGCTACCACACCCTACATCCGAGGCAATCTGTTGAACATATTTTAACCTTGGTCTACCCCTACAGTTCTTGTCCTCGACCCTTCCTTCCATAACTAAGCTTGCTATTCCTGGGTGTCTTAGTATGTGTCCTACTAACCTATCTCTTCTCTTCATTAGCAGTCGCCAGAAGCATCTCTCCTCTCCCACTCGTCTTAATACCTCTTCGTTTGTAACCCTATCTACCCATCTGATCTTCATCATTCTCCTGTAACACCACATTTCAAATGCTTCAATTCTCCTCTTTTCTGCTGCACCAATAGTCCAAGTTTCACTTCCATAGAGCGCCACGCTCCAGACAAAGGCTTTCAAAAATGACTTCCTATTACCTAAATCTATATTCGATGTCAACAGATTCCTTTTTTGTAGAAAGGCTTTCCTTGCCTGAGCCAACCTACTTTTTATATGCTCTTTGCTTCGTCCATCACTGGTTATTTTGCTTCCTAAGTAACAGAAGTCTCCTACTTCCTTCAGCTTTTCACCTGTCAATTTGATGTCCTTAGATGTTTCTGATTTATTTCGGCTGCATTCCAGTATTTTGTTTTACATTTATTAATTTTCATCATGAATTCTTTTCTCAAGACGGAGTCCATACCATTCAATAACTCATTCAAATCCTCAGGCGTGTCGGCCTGTACTATGTACATTCTTAACCTATACAATTTAGCTTCACATAGGTGTACTGTAATTAGAGGAAGGTTCTTTAACATGCCATAAATCTATGACATGGGACAGCCGGCTTTACTTCCCCTCCAATGGAAGGCAGTGGCCTATTCCTATCATTAAAGCCCTGCACGGATGCTGATATCCACAGATATCTGCAAAATTTTTCACCATGCAGATAATGTTTAGAGTAAATTTGCGGATAGTGTTTAGAATACAATGTTGAACTGGTTTTTTTTAATAATTGTTTTTTTCTAAGGTCTGCATCTTTCACGTTTCTTGTTATTTCTCTATTTGCTTTTGCTTGGATTGTAGGACTCGTTTGGGATAAAGAAGTACAGCAAAAATTCGATTAACGGTCATCGTCGGGACCGTGGTTGTGACGGTTGAGCGGATAGACGGATAACAGAAACACTGTATTGTTCCTCCAAAACATGACTTTAATCAAATATATTATAGACAGATATCACTCTCACAGTAATGTAATATATTTTCGAGCGAAAAGAAATTAAACACGATTGTAATAGCAAATAAAACTATTTGTTACATGATAAAACATCCGTACAGTAGCTACAAATGTTGCAAAAGAATGTACAGTAGGCCTACAGTAATATAAACTTAAAGGTGAAATAGTTCATGTAACTTGAAAATAGTCAGTTATTTTCTTCTGCCTCTTTGATGCTCGACCTTTCACCGCGGCAATATTTCGTATTTTTTGGAGCAGTAGTGTCTGCGTTGCATTGGCCTCTTCTTGACTTTCAAACCCTTCTATACACTTGGACAGCATTGTTTCAGCCTCTGAGTGGCTAACAGTTTGTTTTTCGTCATGGTTTGAACACTCTTCTTCATCAAGTACACTCACTTCCCACTAAAATACAGGAAGTAAGCAAAGCGAACGCGTCACTGCACCTTATAGCACTTTGTTATTACAGTATTATTATGCTATTACAGCAATGGCGGTTAAACGAAGTTTTACTGTACCAAGGAAAAGCAAAGAGATAATGTATAAAGTGTACTATGTATCCATATTGACTTATGCTGCTGAGACTTGTACCTTGACAAGCAGGCAAGAGAGTAGATTTCAAGCCAGTGAAATGAAATTCCTAAGAAGTATGATAGGAAAGACAGAGTGAGAAATGAAGATGTTAGGACGGAAGTTGGGATGGGAAAACTAAACGAGAGAATTGAGAAGAATAAACTAAGGTGGTTTGGACATGCAAAGAGGATGGAGGAAAATAGAATACCAAGACAGATGCTGGAGGTAAAGTGCAAGGGTAAGAAAGCAAGAGGAAGTCCTAGAATAAGGTGGATTGATTCAGTGAAGAACAGCATAAGAAAAATAAATTTGGACTGGGACAAGATCGTGGAAGAGGAATGGTGGAAAGAAAGAGGAAGGTGGAGAAGTGATAAATACCCCGACCCGGCAGGAGCTGGATAAGGGGAAATGATGATGATGATAAAGACATTAATAGATAAGTGAGAAAAGCCAGTCATGGAAATACCCTCAGTGTTGACTTATGCAAAAAAAAAACTTTTTACCTGCGGGGATATATCCAACGATAATTAGCCACCCGCTGTTTCACATGCCATTACTCAGAAGGACAAAACTCGGTCAACGTTGTCCCTCGATTCACACATAGCTTAGGGGTAAGCGTCTTCCACCTTTCATTATTGTGCACCATAATAGGGTTATTGATGGGAATGTTTATTAGTGTTAAGCTTTCCAACCACCTGTTTGCCTTGACATTTTAATCTATATCGGCTGATGAAGGAGCCAAAACAATTAGGCCTCGAAACATGTACCCAATGACCACAAAGTGTTCATTAATCAAAATAAAGGTATTGATTAGGCGGAACTTTTGCCGCAATTATTAATAATGAGTTCATCAACACAGAACCAGCATGAACCTTTCAAATACTAAATTGCTGTAATTATGAAATTGATTGATAGAAACGAAGTATGGGAATAATGTAGTCTGTAATGAGCTAATTGTTTAATCTCTTCATTAGCTACAACATCTTATATCCAAGGTAATCTGTTTAACACATTCTAACCTTGGTCTACCCCTACTGTTCTTCTCCTGGAACTTATTCCTGGGTGTCTTAGTATGTGTCCTACCAACATACCGTATCTCTTCTCTTCTTTATCACATCACCAGAAACATCTCTCCCACTCGTCTTAATACCTCTTCATTTGTTACTCCTTCTACCTATCTGATCTTCATCATTCTCCTGTAACACCACATTTCAAAGCCTTCTATTCTTCTCTTTCCTGCTGCACTAACACTCCAAAATTAGTCAGTTAAAATGGGTGTACCATTTTCCTTGTACATGTCATCAAAATTTTAAACACAATTATGTTTAACAGCTACTTCATACCAATATTGACCTATGGTATTGAAGCATGCACCCTTACAAAGAGAGATGCATCAAGACTGCAAGCATCAGAGATGACATTTCTTAGATCCACCATCCAGAAGACCAAGATGGACTAGTTAAAGAACGAGGAGGTTAGGAAACAAGCTGGAATAAAGACATCCTTATTAGACCGAATCAGCACATCTAGACTACGGTGGTACGGGCATGTGATGAGGATGGAGCCTACAAGATCAGCCAGAATAAATTTGGAAAGACAGGTGGATGGAAAAATACCTGTAGGAAGACCTAGCAACCGATGGATGGACATGATCAAGATTGAGCGACCAGAGGATGGACAGTGGATGATGTTCTCCATGACAAGTTGTATATGGCAGGTTGAAGTGGAAGAGGCTTATAAACAGTACCCAGGAAACTGGAACTGTACAATGATGATGATGATCATCATCATCTTGCACAGTTTCCAGCCTCTGGCCGGGTCTGTTTGGAATACAAGCCTCTCCAACATCTTCTGTCTTCCCACCATCTCTCAGCCTCCACCCTTGTCCAGTCTTCTCCTCTCTTCTTCACGCTTTCTTCCACCCCCTTCAGCCACCTGTCTCTCGGTCTCTTTCCTTCCCACTTCGTCTCGTGTATCCTCCTGGGGATCCTCTTCTCCTCCATTCGTTTTACATGTCCATACCATCTAAGTCTAGATTTCTCTATACCATCCTGTAATGGTTCCTCCTTCATTAATTCTCTGGTCCTCTCATTTCTTATTCTGTCCATCTTTGTAGCTCCAATACTGCTTCTCAAAAACCTCATCTCACCTGCCTGTATTCTGCTCTCCTCCCTTCCTTTCATAACCCAGGTCTCCGAGGCATACGTCAGGATAGGCGCATAGTACGTCCGATATATGATCTTTTTGCTCTTCTGAGGGACATCCTTGCTCCATATCATGCTTCTCACACTCCTCCGGAATGCTTCTGCCTGTCTCCCCCGCTCATTTATTTCTCTATCGTTTCTTCCATTATCTTGTATCAGGCTTCCCAAATACTTGATACTCTCCACTTTCTTCAGCTGTTCCCACCAATTGTTATTCCCGTTGTGGTTCTTTCCTTCTTCCTTGTTGTGATCACCATCTCACTCTTATTTATGCTTAATTTCATCCCATATTGTTGTATTATTCCTTCCCACATGTCCAACTGCTCCTGTACCTCCTCCTCCTTGTTTCCCCAAATCATCAAATCATCTGCAAACACCATTGCTTTCATCTTTCCTTCCCCAATTACTTGTGCCACTTGGGTCATTATGTCATCCATCACCACATTGAAAAGTAACAGTGACAGTGCACGTTCTTGTTTCAGGCCGTTTCTCTGTTCTGTGATGATGTTTATTTAAAAAAAAAATGTAAATGTTCTTTATTCTGATAACATGTGAATGGAAAAAGGTTCACCTGTTTAACTACCTAATTTCATTTTATATAGTGATGCTAGTATTCTCCTCTACCCACCAGCCCATGGACAAGGACAAGGAAACATCAATGTCACCATCGATGGAGTGAGGCTTCAAGAAGTTACCACCTTCCCTTATTTTGGTAGCTCTCTGTCATCAAGTGCTAATATAGATTCTGAAATTCAACACAGGATTAACCGTGCTGGGGCATGCTTTGCAAGACTAAGGTCTAGAGTTTTTGACAACCGTGATGTCAATGCTGCAACGAAGATCCTTGTGTACTTTATTGATCTGGATCTTGGACAAGCTATAGACGACACCTCAAACAGCTGGAGCAATATCACCAGCGATGATTGAGGAGAATTCTTCATGTGTCATGGCAAAACAGGCATACAAACACCAGCATTCTTGAAGAAGCACAGACTACTAGTATTGAAGCCATGATTATAAAACGTTAGCCGAGATGGACAGGACACGTAATACGCATGCCCAATAATCGCATTCTCAAACAGGTGTTTTGCTCTGAATTAAAAGAGGGTAAGTGCTGTGTGGGAGGTCAGCGGAAGCGATTCAAAAACGTACTAAAAGCTAATATGCAATTGTGTCACATTGATAACCCTTGATCGCTCTTCCTGGAGATCACGTGTTAAAATTCAACACAGGATTAACCGTGCTGGGGAATGCTTTGCAAGACAATTTACATTAAATTCCAATTAGTTGCCCACTGTTTAATGAATGTTGGTTATTTTATTTCTCAATGTATCCATACATTATATTTTGGCTTGGCAATATCCAAATTGTTTCATACGTCTTGCATATATAAAATATTAGGTCAGTTTGGATTAAGATTATGTACTGCATTACCAAATTGGACAGCTAACTTCAACGGATCGATTCTGGTTTCTACTAACCCCAAGATTGCAGGTTCGCTCCTGGCCGTGGTAAGTGTTTTTTGAAAGGCGGCAAAAATACGACACGCATGTCATACGATGTTGGCATGTCGAAGAACCCATTTGAATTCAGTAGGCCGTGTTCATAATGGCAAAATTAATCTCGGGAGTTTCCGCCAACACAAAGTCCCTCATTTCTCTACTAGAAAGCGCTATAGTGTTCAAGTAGCTTAGATATCTAACCTCCTTGACTTTCATAGTGATTCAAGGAACAACGAAATTCGACATGCAAGCTACCCTCTGGGTGTCAAATTACAAAGCTTGCACCCGGCACCCGAGGCCAGACGATATTATTATTACCGTATATTTAAATTTGTAATAGTGTTTTGTAAGGATATCCATTTTCTCTTTTATCTTTGTAAACTTAGTTTTAAGATTATTTTAATTCAATATACGCTGACGAAGGTGTCATTGAACACCGAAACATGTACGTTTAAGCAGTGATTAAACCACATTTTTTAGCCTACTTTTCACATTTTGCAAAAATGAGGAAAAAGTAGACTTATGACATCGATCCGGGAAAATGTGTGTCTGTCTGTCTGTCCTTCTGTCTGTCTAAACAGCTGCAGCAATCGAAACCCAATTTAGTAAGAGTAAAGATGTATACCGGAATATCCCAAGCCCATATTTGAAAATAATGTCAGTGCTACCAACTGCTGAAAAAACACACTAGAAATTTGAGCTCCATGTTGGATATCTTGGAAGGTATGCATGGGAGCTATTCCAAAATTGGCACACATGTAGATAATACTATTTCAGTTTAATTTCCAGAAGCACATGCATGACAGTGTTGCCAAAATAATTTTAACACTTCTGATAGGTCCAATTTTTAAATGCATATAACTTTGACACTAACAATTGGCTTTCAACCAAATTTTTTATGTAATATGTGTACATAAACATATATGACTGAGGGTATTCTTAAGAGCCACCAGGGCTGCCAACTGTTGATAATTCCTCTCTCTCTTTTTTTATCCAAATACCAATATATCAGAAAGTGTGCAAGCCGACAGCTTTCAACACGTATGTGCTATGTGTAACATAACATATATGACTATAAGTATTCTTAAGAACAATAAGGGCTGACAACTGTTAATAAATGCTCTCTATATTTTTCACCCTAATATTCTAGATAGGTTCATATACTGTAAATTAATCATTGGCATGAATCTTAATTTTAAGAAAAGTAGGCTCTTTATTTCGTCACGGAACTTCTTGTTAGTGTTTGACAAGGCGGTTTTGAATAAGATAGATCACTTGTTCATCATGGTGCAATAAATGTTGAAGGAACAAATCGAATGGTACTCCGATGTATGGAATATGCAGGAAACGAACACAAGTGTTCAGTAAAGAATATTGTGATTTATTCCAAACTGAAATGTGAACATATTCGAGGGGAAAATTCAACAACAAATTGTGTTCTTTTTAACTCATTACATCTCTGTTGCACACTAAACATTTGGCATGCCCTTTATAAGCTGTACAGAAAAATAAAATTTCCCATTCTGCTTTAAAGACTGCTGTTTCACCACTCCTTTTTTTTTTTTTTGTATGCTGTTCAGTCATGACCACTGCGAAACTGATTTACTTACACGCTGTCAACAAAGCGCATTGGACTCGACTAGCGACTCCTGGATCGGCCGCCCACTTCAGCGTGCTCAGCCAGCCAAGCTCCTACCACCACTTCTGAAACTACCTTCCACCAAAGCGCTCGGAGCGCTGTCTGGATGGCCCTGGTCTAGGCCTACCATGCGACCACTGCCTAGCCATTTGGCCTGCAGATATTGGAGTGACGCGTGGTCAGCGTATCGGGTCTCCTCGGCCTTTAATCTTGGTTTTCGTGACCGGGGCCCTGCCTCACTGTCAGACATCTACTCAATTGTCCTCACGAGGCTGAGTGCACCCCGTTCCAGCCCTAACATCAGTTTCTAAAAATCCCTGACGGAGCCGGGAACTGGACAAGGGGAATTGAAGATTATGATGATTGAGTATAAAATCTGTGACATGATATCTTGCATTATCATGATGCAGCAGCCAGCCTGTTGCTTTCAGATGTGCCCTTTGGTCTTTGATATGGTCTTGGAGAGTTTTCACTTCATCCTTATACTATACTCCAATGACAGTCGTTTGTGCTGGTACGACATGCTGACTCATCATTCTCTGAATACATGGTGGCCACTACTCCTGGAAAACTCCTGGATTTTTATTAGGTCTGGAAAACCCCTGGAAAATGAATAAAAAATTGAAAACTCCTGGAAAATAGCCACTGTTAATTAATTATAAAAATCTTTCCATCTTAAATCATACTCCCGCTGTGGTTTTGGGTGAGCAGTCGATCGTTAACAAAAGAAATTTCCTCAGGCTACCCGTTTCTGTATGGAAGAATACACAATAGTATTTTTTTTAAAACATATTGAGTATAGACAACTTCACCACAATAAAATTGCAGGCGGCATTCTTTTCTCTTTTTTAAAGATGATATTTGAGTCACAAAGGCTTTTTTAAAACAACAATTAAATTATTTGTGTGTAGGCTTGCGTATCAATAACGCAATCACCACTAATTTTTGTCAACATCTGTATAAGTAAACCAAACACAACTGCTTTAATTTGGTCTTGAATTAGGCAACCGATAAAGCCCCGCCTCCCCTTCCCCCGGAACTCGCACTTATTTTTAAATCTGGAAAAATGAAAATCACTCCTGGAAAACTCCTGGAAAATCGTTGACCGATTTGAGTGGCCACCATGGAATATCAAAAAGTAATATGAACATAATTTTCCCAGCTCATACAAACAGCTTTATTGGGGAGCGTGATGGCGCAGTGGCTTAGCAGCTCGTCTTTCACCTGGACGACCGGGGTTCGAATCCCGGTGACAGCGGGGTGGAATTTTCACCTGAAAAATCACGTGGTGTCAGGAAGGGCATCCGACCTTAAATCCCCGGCCAAAACCAAAATGAGCCTGGTTGGCTCCGGTCACCCCAATTAATTGGGAAAAGCCGAAGAAAGATGATGATGATACAAACAGCTTTATTCAACTTTCAGGTGCTATTGACGAGACGGTTCATCAGCAATTCTGCCACGCCGTGGCGCCTTTTTAGTTCCACATTCCAGCTGTTTGAGGCGATGTTATTTGAAAGTAGACTTACCTGCTCTTTGGTGTTAGCCTATAGAACCATTTACTTTGCATGTATTAATCTCTATGGTGAAGCGGCTTCGGTGGCGTAGCTTGCTGCTGAGCTTCTATGCCCAAGATCATTGGTTCAAACCCGGCTGATAGTCAGATTTTTTAAGAACGTTAAAAATCCCTCAGTATGCCTTTCTTTGGAGGGGAAGTAAAGCCGGCGGTCTCATGTCACACATTTATGGCATGTTAAAGAATCTTCCACTAATTACACCTGTGTGGAGCTAAATTATAGGTTAAACATTTGACAAACGCTCTTAGATTACGATGTTCGTCGACTGTAGCCGACTGTGGTGACATCTGGCAACCAAGCTCTGAACTAGTAGTCGTTGACGGTGGCGCTTGGCGGCAAAAGTAGGAACTACTTGGATTGAAAACAGATAACACACACTAAAACAGTCATCACAATTAACACCGGTTATCAGACAGATTCTACACACACCCAAAGTACACGGGGCTACATAACCGCATTGTTGCAGCCCCTAAACTGAGGAACCAACCAACCAAAGTGGTGATGTCCTGAATGTGTTTATTCCTGATTTTTTCCACACTCCCTCCAGGCAAATACCGGGATAGTACCCCTTATTTTAAATCCCAGGGCACCTCCACATTCCCAACCTATGTATTTACAGTTACACACACAGAAACACAGGTATCAGACATTAAACTATACAGGGCTGATGACCAAGATGTCTCAGCCTCTTAAATGAATTGACAACGATAATACAGAACAGTTTCTCTAATTACAGGTTTTAGGTGGATCAATTTTTACATTTTTGTGTGATTTGTCAGTGTGAACACCAATTCATTTCTTCTTCTCCTTTTATGACCGCATAGGTAAAGCACTGCGTTGATGCGGATATCCGCAAAGTTTTTTACCATGCGGATATAGTTTGCAGGGCTGTGCAGATAGCGGATAAGCTGCGGATAATGCTTGGAGAAAATTTGCGGATAGTTTTTAGAATACAATCGGAACTTCTTTAATACCATTATTAGGACCCCGATGTTTATGACATATCGTATTTTTCCGTTATGTTTTTTTCATGACAAATGTAAGATGATGATTTAAGCTAGACTTATTCAAATTATGTCATTTAGCATAATTAACACTCCGAACAGGGAAGGGTTGCAATTCTGGCTGTGTAACATTCATTTTAGACATAGCACATGACTACAAAGCCTAAGGGAACAACTTTTCCTCAAATGTCTAAATATGATGATTTAGTAATTTATGCTTTATCTAATTAAGTAAAAGATACAGTCAGTCTGAGAGACTAGACTTCATATAATTTCAAATGACGCATGCTACAAATGCTACACATGTTAGAAAGGCTCAGGAGGGCTCTTTCAACAGACTCCATTACCCTTTAACTTAGGCTTCATGTGCGGGGAACGGAGAGCGGGAGGTGCACTCTACTGCATGACGCCACGCACTCGCCATCTCCGTATCGCATAACACCAGACCCCAGGAGTAAACTCAGACTCAACAGACTCCATTACCCTTTAACTTAGGCTTCCCGCACGGGGAACGGAGAGAGGGAGGTGCACTCTGCTGCATGACGTCACGCACTCGCCGTCTCCGTATCACATAACGCCAGACCCCAGGAGTAAACTCAGACTCAACAGACTCCATTACCCTTTAACTTAGGCTTCCCGCGTGGGGAACGGAGAGTGGGAGGTGCACACTGCTGCATGACGTCACGCACTCGCCGTCTCCGTATCACATAACGCCAGACCCCAGGAGTAAACCCAGACTCAACAAACTCCATTACCCTTTAACTTATGCTTCATGCGCGGGGAACGGAGAGCGGGAGGTGCACTCTGCTGCATGATGTCAAGCACTCGCCGTCTCCGTATCGCATAACGCCAGACCCCAGGAGTAAACTCAGACTCAACAGACTCCATTACCCTTTAACTTAGGCTTCCCGCGCGGGGAACGGAGAGCGAGAGGTGCACTCTGCTGCATGACGTCATGCACTCGCTGTCTCCGTATCGCATAATGCCAGACCCCAGGAGTAAACCCAGACTCAACAGACTCCATTACCCTTTAACTTAGGCTTCCCGCGTGGGGAACGGAGAGCGAGAGGTGAACTCTGCTGCATGATGTCACGCACTCGCCGTCTCCGTATCGCATAACGCCAGACCCCAGGAGTAAACTCAGACTCAACAGACTCCATTACCCTTTAACTTAGACTTCCCGCACGAGGAACGGAGAGAGGGAGGTGCACTCTGCTGCACGACGTCACGCACTCGCCGTCTCCGTATCGCATAACACCAGACCCCAGGAGTAAACTCAGACTCAACAGACTCCATTACCCTTTAACTTAGACTTCCCGCGCGGGGAACGGAGAGCGAGAGGTGAACTCTGCTGCACGACGTCACGCACTCGCCGTCTCCGTATCGCATAACACCAGACCCCAGGAGTAAACTCAGACTCGACAGACTCCATTACCCTTTAACTTAGGCTTCTCGCGCGGAGAACGGAGAGAGGGAGGTGCACTCTGCTGCATGATGTCAAGCACTCGCCGTCTCCGTATCGCATAACACCAGACCCCAGGAGTAAACTCAGACTCAACAGACTCCATTACCCTTTAACTTAGGCTTCCCGTGCGGGGAACGGAGAGCGGGAGGTGCACTCTGCTGCATGACGTCACGCACTCGCCGTCTCCGTATCGCATAACACCAGACCCCAGGAGTAAACTCAGACTCAACAGACTCCATTACCCTTAGGCTTCCCGCGCGGGGAACGGAGAGCGGGAGGTGCACTCTGCTGCATGACGTAACGTACTCGCCGTCTCCGTATCGCTTAACGCCAGACCCCAGGAGTAAAAACAGACTCCATTACCCTTTAACTTAGGCTTCCCGCGTGGGGAACGGAGAGCGGGAGGTGCACTCTGCTGCATGACGTTATGCATTTGCCGTCTCCGTATCGCATAACGCCAGACCCCAGGAGTAAACTCAGACTCGGTGCATATGCACTGAGCAACATGATGACGTCATACATGCCGTAACCGTAAGGCATAACGGTAGACCAAAGCATAACGATGAAGTCGACAAGATCATTTGAAATGATAAGGTATTATTGCAATGGATCAGAAACATGGGTTATGAAGAAGAGAGAGGTGAGCAGGATCCAGGCTTGCGAAATGAAATTTCAGAGAAACAGATAAGAGTAAGAAATGAGTGAGAGGGATTGTGGAAGAGAATCCCTTATAAGAGATCATAGAGAAGTCGAGAATGAGTTGGTACGGACATGTTAGGGGAATTCAGGATGGCAGGGTACTAAGGAAGATGCATGAGATGGAAATAAAGGAAGGCCAAGAGATAGGTGGTTAGTGGGGCGAAGGAAGGAGTGCAGAAAAAGAGGAGAGGAGTGGAGTGAAAGGTGGTGGGAGGATAGAAAACTATGGAGAGGCTTATGTTCCAAGTAGACCCAGCCAGGGGTTGGAAACTGTAAAAGATGATGATTGTAATTCCAGTAGATTTCTGATAACAAACGTTGGAACAATTGTGCGGATAATAGTTGTGCGGATAACGGTTTTTTATCCATGCAGGGCTCTACGCATAGGATCACTGTAGTCAGTCCATCGTTCAGATCTTCTCCGAAGGGATTGTTCGGGCTTTGTGTTTCTCCCAGAACTTCTTAAGACGTTTTGATCGTTGTGCCCTTTCCTCGGTTGGGTTTGTTTCTTGTAAGGGTAACGCCTGTTTTTGTATTCATGAGTTTTGTATCCAACTTTATGTTATTTGTGGTGTCATCTGTTGTAAGGCCTATCTCCTTCAGATCCTCTCTCACTTCTCTTATCCATGCACATCCTTTTGTCCGTGTGTCAGTCGTGTTTGTGTGATGGTGTGTGTGTGTCCCCTAATAAATTCTAAACGGCTGGAGCGATTTCAATGAAACTCGGTAAGATCATAGCACCATTCTGACCGACCCCGACCGTGCCCTTGAAATTTTATTGTGTCTCACCAATCTAACATGGCGGCTGTGCGAAATATTTCACCAGCATTCAGTATCTCTGAAACTATTACTGATATCACCCTGAAATTTTGTACGGTGATAAAGGGAACTAATAGAATTTCACTTATGTGAACTTTGAAAACCTGGTAACTACAAAACCAACATGGCGGTCAAGCGAAGTTGCGACTTTTAAATAGACGTTTCTCGTGATTTAACCATCCAAACACAATGAAACTTGGTACAGTATATGTTTATATACATTGTAATGCACCGACATCTAACTTCGTTCAATTGTTTACATAACCTCAAGATGGCGGCTGTGCGAAATATTTCACCAGCATTCTCTATCTCTGTAATTATTACGAGTATCACCCTGAAATTTTGCACGGAGATAAAGGGCACTACTGGAAGTTCATCTATGAGACTTAAAAAAAAAACGGTTAACTACAAAACGAACATGGCGGCCAAGCAAAGTTTGAAATGTTTAAATAGACTTTTCTCGCGATTTAATGATCCAAACGCAATGAAACTTGGTACAGCAAATGTTTATACACATTGAATTGCACTGGTATGTAATTTAGTTCAATTATTTACATAACCTCAAGATGGCGGCTGTGCGAATTTTTAAATTAAGTTTTTATTTCTTGTGTCGTAATCAAGCCATCGAAGTGAAAGTTTGAATAATGAACCTACGCAATAATTTTCCTTTAATGGTACATGATTCTATGGCCTATACATATAACAATCCAACATGGCGATCATCCGAAATATTTAGATGGTTCTCAATATCTACGAATCTATTACAGCAATCAAACTGAAATTTTGTATGTTGATAGAGGCAATCAGCGTTAGTAGGATATATGAAAATAGGCTGTATAGTTCTTCACTGAACTACTTGTTTGACATAAGTTTGTGCTGTACTAGTTGTTTGGTGGCGTAGTTGGTAGCATGCTGAACTGCTGTGCCAAAGATAGCGGGTTCAAACCCGGTCGAATTCATCAGATTTTTTAGAGCGTTAAAATCCTTCAGTATGCCTTCCTTCGGAGGGGAAGTAAAGCCGGCGGTCCCATGTCATAAATTTATGGCATGTAAAGATCCTTCCACAGACTTAACTTGTGTGGAGCTAAATTTCTAGGTTAGATTTCGTTGGAACGCTCTATCAAAGTTCCAACGTTCACCACTAGGTATCATTGATATCTGGTGGCGAAAGTTGGAACTACTTGAAATTGAACGGAACATTTAGCTCATCCTCTGGGTGTCCACTGGAAGCAGCTACAGACTCGGGAGAGCCGAACATGTCCTTGGACACTCCCGACACTAAAAGCCATACGATAAATTAATAAATCCAAAGAATTCCAGTCTTCTCTTACGCATAGTATTTGTAATGGGTTCTAGCTCTTTGTCCATCGGATGGGTGATACGAGACTACCACGCCAGGTTCTGTATGGTGAACTCACCTCCGGCACCAGACCTCATGGAGGCCCTAAGAGACGTTACAAGGACCAATTTAAACAGAATATGAAGTTGACAGGTCTCAATCCACAAACCTGTCACCAGCTTGTTAATGTACGTTCAACTTGGCGCCAGACCATCCTGGCTGCTGTCAAAATGTTTGAAGAAGAACGTCGTAGACTTGTTACGGCCAAGCGACAAGCACGAAAGCTCTGTACAGCACAGCCACACCCTCCACCAACAGTTCTGTGTGATCTGTGTGGACGTTTGTTTCATGTACGCATTGGGCTGTTCAGTCACCGTAAACATGCCTACAGACCTCAACCTTAGATTATTCTAGACTGTTTTGGAAAAAGATTTATACTCAGAAACGAGTTAAAACCGACGACGACACGACTTTGTTAGGTAGTATCCGCCACTGGCCATCTTTCTGATATTACCAATGCATTTATTGTTAATAGGTAATATATTGTTTTTGTGCTAGGTTGCAGGTCTGCGTAAAATGAAGACTGACGTGACAACTTTGCTAGTCCCAAAGCTGGAGCCACGAGACGTTCCAGTCCTTGAAGTTCACCAGGTGGGTTCTTTCTCTTATGTGATTTACAGTGTGGATTGTTTTCGTGGTTTCTTAACGTTAAATGCTATTAAAATGGGTAACTACCACAATATCAATTCACATACCTGCTAACTTTCCCGATTTAGGCGGGAGACTCCCGATTTTCTGTAGTTTTTCCCATCTCACGATAACTCAAGTTATCCTCCAGATGTTTGTAAATTATTGGCGAACTTCAAACATTTTCCAGTATTTTCGGAAGTGTTTTTAGGGGGCAGGTTATAAACGTTATTTGAGTGTCTGAATTAGTAAATGGGTTTTGTTTCAGTGTAAGTGGTTGATAATTTACTTTGCTGCAACATTTTCATCACCTTCTAATGTTCTTGCTCGGTGTTTCACATTTCACTATGGCCAAAAAATACAATTTCCCTGCATGATCGGATCCAGCAACGGTCAACGCTCTGTACTGTTCGTCGATATCATCATCTTGTACAGTTTCCAGCCCCAGGCTGGGTCTGTTCGGAACATAAGCCTCGCCACTTAGTCCTTTCTTCCCACCACCTCTCCATTGTCTCTCTGGTCCAGTCCTCGCCTCTCTTCTTGACACATTCCTCCACTTCTTTCAGCCATTATCTCTTGGTCTTCCCCTTGGTCGTTTCTTCTGCATCTGCATCTCATGTATCCTCTTGGGAATCTTCTTCTCTTCCATTCTCTTTAAGTGTCCATACCACCTCAGTCTTGATGTCTCAATCCTACCTTGCAAGGGCTCCTCTTTCACTATTTCCCTGACCTTTTCATTCCTCACCCTGTCTCTTCTTGTTACGATCCTACTTCGCAGGAACTTCATTTCACTTGCCTGTATTCTGCTTATGTCTCTTTTCTTCATTATCCACGTTTCTGTTGCATAGGTCAGTATTGGGATATAGTAGCTTGTGTATAACACTTCTTTGCTTTTTTGTGGGACATCTAATGGTTTTTATATCTCATGGTGGAAAAAGTGATATTTCGAAACACGTGGGAACAGTGTAGCGAGGAAATAAAAAAAAAGGAATTTTGTTAAGTGATGGGATAATAAATGCAGAATGCTAGTTTACATAATTCATTTTGAAGCATAGATGGCCAATTAATTGCACTATTTGCATCTCCTGAGTCGTCCTGATTTTCATATCAAAATCTCCTGATTTTTGGTTTTGTAAGGTTGGCAGGTATGAATTCAAAATAATCATATTTAACTCTTCCCGTGTCATTTCCGGAATATTCCACGCCAGCACTTTTTTCGTTGCGTGTCGTTTACGATATATTCCGCAACATGTTTCCCGCTCCAGCGGTTCGTTTACGGAATATTCCGCGAGCTGTCATAAGTTTACAGATAATTACGGCAGGTGGCAGTATGGTATTAAATAACGTATATGAACTCGCTCGGAACCGGAAATGACTACTTGAATCATTTCTTTTACTTTTTCTAGTATTCGTTTGATAGATACTTGAGTTTGACGGTATCAGCTGATGCATCTTTAAGCCGATGTAAACAGTGAAATGGCGGGCTTGTACAACAAAAATGTGGCTACGATATCAAGTTATTTGGAGGAATCAGATAGTGATTACTGTGACTTCGAAGAGAGTGTTGAAGAGATCGACGGTTCAGAATCAAGTGCAAGTGCAGTTGATGAAGATGTGAGTGATAATGATGCAGTTACAAGTGCAGTTCTCCAAGGTAGGCCAGCCATATCTTCATCCAGCGGGGTGTTTTGAAGATTATCACAAAAAGAAACACCACTGATATTGAAAACAGTGAGCTTCACTCTTCATAGTATATTGTGGTATGTGTGTGTGGTTTTTTTTTTTTGTATAAGTGATTTAAGCAGTGTAATTTTGTTCAACAAGAGAAAAAAAAACTGTTTTGCAGACTGAATTTAGCAAGTGTAAAAACCATGGTTTTCCTGAACTGTTTCGTATTTTGTAACTTTTTTCTCTTTTCAAATGCATTTTCAAACAAAAATAAAATGTAAAAAAAATTGACATTTTTGGGGAATTTTCCTTAAAATAAATGATCACTCAGGAAAAATACAAAATATATTCAGCGACACTGGAAAGGTGTTGAAGTTTAATCGAAATGAAATACCAATGGGTATGTATTGATTTTACTATGCCTTAGTCAATAAATTTAATTAATATACCTGTTACTACATATAGCATAGAAGCCTGTACCCAATCCAAGAGAAATACCAGCAAACTACAGGCTGTGGAGATGAAGTTTTTAAGAACTATGAGTCAGAAGACAAGGAGGGAAAAAATAAAAAATAAGATAACACCATCTTGTTCAAGTAGAACAATCTCTTAATGAGATCTGTGTTGAAGCCAGGCTGAAATTGTTTCGGTCATCTCAAAAGAATGGACACACATAGAACAGCTAGAGTGTGGTTTGAGAAAGAACTGAAAGGCAAGAGAACAAGAGGTCGACCGAGGAAGAGTTGGATTGACCAGGTTAGAAATGATCTTGGAGGGAGAGGTCTGGATTTGCAGCAGGTCGTGGAGGGGGAGACATTCTTGGAGAGAACAAAATGGAGAGTGCTCATTCACCGCACCCGGGAAACTGGAGCCAGTTCATGATAATAAAAAAAATTAAAAAAGTAATTATATCAGTTTCTGCCTTCTTCAGTAATTGTTTTTATAAGAAAACCAGCTGAAGTACCCGTGCTTTGCTACGGGTCATAAATAAATTAAAATGTGAAGGTGACAGTTAAAACAGGGGATAGGCAAGGTGCTGCGTGGAGGGAGAGTAAGGATGGAACATTTTGTCCAACTACACTGCTCGGCATTGACCGTGTTTTAAAGCACAAATTTAGGTTTTACTCACTAACAGTTGGAGATACACGAAAAGTGATAAGGACCTTTCGGATAGAAAATTAAATTGTAAACCTCGTATATGCTATCAAAAGTTTGCTATATTTTAACGTTCTCTTTTTGTTTGAATTGGAAATATGAAAGTTTGAAACCAAAGGGTGTAGTGACGTCACTAAAATGGTCGTCATCTTTAAATAGTGCAAAGTATCGAAATTAAAAGTAGCCTATATGTTAACCAGGTAAAATCAGCTACTTCCATGTTAAATTTCATGTAAATCGGTCCAGTGGTTCATGCGTGATTAAGTAATACACAGACACACACCATCTCATTTTTATATATTAGTATAGATAAACTATTGTGATTACGAGCAAAGTTTTTTAAATAATATTTTACTCGGATTTTTTCTATGAAAAATTAATAAAAATTATATGAAAATAGTAAGAAAATAGATTTGTAACAAATGTCGCCTTTAACTCTTTCGCTGCTGCATTTCTGACATCTGACTGCGTAATTTAATGAAGATATTGAAAAAAGTTTTAATGTGGATTTTCATTTATTATAAGTCATATCATAACACATGAAACAGAAAATAAATATATAATATCGCCTTTATGATCCATTCTGTGGTCCTTGGATCGATAAAACATTAACTTACACTTGACCTTGTAGTTTTCTTTAGTGAGCATTTTCATTCATTTTGAATCATAGATAACACATGAAACTCACAAAGTAGATGTTTTACCCTTGATATATATCCCGTGGTCCTTGGTTCAATGGAATCTAACACTGGCATGTGACCTTGAAGTTTACCTTGGTGTGATAACTTCCGAAGCAGGTAGTTGGACACACTGGGGTCTGTCCTGGGCAAGTCTTGCAATAAAATATTGTTTGTTTCCTCTTACACAGCCCCTTTCCTTTCTTTGAACACCGTACCGGCAATATGGAACAAACAACACAGTTGGGTTTGTGACTTTTGTCCTGTCGTTCCCCAATGAAGTGCCTCTCCGTGAGACGCGCGAGCGGTATCCCGTCAGAAGATCTTCGGCCGCGTTTCGCAGGTGGAGCGCGTTTGTACTTTTCTAGAAGTCCTGTTATTACATCATCTCTGAAGTCATGAGCACTTGTTTTCTTGTTATGGACCTTATTGTACACTATTCTTCCATTAACTAGGGTTGTTTCTATGATAAAATACCACAGGACCTGATACCACTTGATTTTCTTGTGCACGTATGTGTAATTCGTTTTCAGCTGATCGAACTTGTCAACACCATTCATTTCCTGATTATAATTCACAACTAATTTAGGTTTATCACGGGTAACATAACCGGTTGGACCCCTCTTTGATCTCTTCCTAACCTTCACAACCTCAGACGAGTGTACGGTCGTGAGCATATTTACCCAGCTGGTATCTTGCCACGAACATGCAAGCATTTTTTTAGTTGGATGATGCCAGAACTTAGGTTTCTGTCTTTTATTCATCTTCAGACCTTTCATCTCTTGAGGAAGACCTTTACGGTTACATCTCACTGTTCCGCATGCACCCACACTATTCTCAGCAAGATGAGTGGAAAGTTTAGGGCTTGAAAAGAAATATATAATTCTGCTGGTATTTTCCAAGTCTTTTGACAAGGTCCTAACAACTTTCTCCCTTAATGTGTCCCCTGGATCAGTCTCATTACTGTTCTTTCCCACGTAAGTCTGAAATCTGCACAGGAAACCACTTTTACTATCGTACAATGACCATAACTTTATGCCCCATTTTGTCGATGGTTTTGAAGGCGCGCTCATGGCTTCTCACTAGTGTGGTAGTCCACAGACGTCAGAGGGCCGAGAGGAATGTTGCCCGGCGGGAGACTACAAAGGAAATACTGTAATACTCACAACTTTGCTTTAAACAATTCCCAGTACACGCTCAAGACATGCATATTCATGTACGCATTATTAAAGAGCCACTTTGTTGACAAAGATCGTGTAGGAAGCAGCGGGAAAGTGCCAAGTCGACTAAAGTCGATTACCGCAGCGAACACAGTATCGATGTAAATCGACTAAAGTCGATTGACGCAGCGAAAGAGTTAATTTGATGACAATATAAAAATAGTTGGTGTTTGTACTGTGTTATTATAAATGATTGAAGTGATTTCACAGCTCTGCCGTAGCTTTATTATTTGACATATTGTCACAGGGCTTTGCTCTCACATAGAAAAACTCAAACAGTTTTTTTTTTACATATTTCAATTGCTCCCCCAGTGATTCTGCAGATATCATGTCGATAATCAAGCTCTTCCCAGTTCGGTGCAGCATGTCCCTATCAATTTGTTCAAAAGCACTGTTGATGCGAGCTCGCAGTTCTGTTAGATCTCTTGATAGAGGCGGTGTAAACACCGAATCTTTCACATAACCTCAAACAAAACAAAAAGTTGCATGGGGTTAGGTCGGGAGAGCGTGGAGGCCATGACATGAATTGCTGATCATCAACTCCACCATGACAGATCCATCGGTTTTGCAATTTCCTGTTTAAAATTTCCCGAACATCATGATGGAAGTTACGGCAGACTGATGTGAATGCATTTCAAGCACAACATACGCTTTCTCGGCACCTGCCGTAATCTTGTCTAACTGCTCACTGCTGCGCTCTCATGGCCGCAATCTGAAGTGCGGTTGCAACAATACAAAACTCTTTGAGTTTTCTATATGACTGTTGAGTTTTGTGACAATATGTCAATAAATGTAGCTACAGTGAATTTATGAAATCTCTTCAATCAATTATAATAACCCTGTATATTCGGCCGAAACTGGTATTATTTACGGGGGCGTGGTGGCTCAGCGGTCTAGCTGTATGCCTCTCACCAAGGCGGTCTGGGTTCGATTCCCGGTCAATGCATGTGAGATTTTCGAAGTGAAAAGCCATGTCCTGTGGTTCGGATTCCACGTAAAAAGGAGGTCCCGTGGCTCATAATCACAAGATTCACGGTCACGTAAAATTACAATCTTCCTTCCTTTTCCTTCCTTGGTATTATTTATTATTATTATTAATAATCTTGATTGGTCACATTGGACCACTTGAGTCGTTCCACAATCACTTCTTCTTTGAAGGTAGTACTGCTTGGTTCTTGCACTCTTTCCAGTACTTTTTCATTCTTTCAGATCGAGATTTTCTCAACTCATCTGAAATCTCCATAGGCTTTCTAAGTGTCATTTCTGCAGAAAATTTGTGAGTTTTAAGAATGGTGTTAATTTTATTTTTCTCCTCGGCATCTCTTATCTTGAGTCCAACTGCTTTGAGATCTTGTTGGATTTCTTGGATCCATTTTCCTCCAGTTTTCTTTCCTGGATTTCTCATCGCTAGATGGCGTACAATTCTGTTTTCTGGGAGCCGTAAGATGTGAAAAAATATGAAAATCTTTTCTTCTTCATTGTGCTGGTGATTGGATCAATCTCACGATAGACAGTTTCATTTGGGAGAATCCTCCAGACTCCCTCAACCTGATACTTTTTATTTAAGCACGTTCTAATAATCCTTCTTTCCGTTTTGAGGAGCTTATCAGTTCTTTGTTCATTTTTAATTTGGAACAGTGTTACAGAAGCATACGTGGCTTCAGGGAGAGTTACAGTTTTATAATGTTGGATCTTAGTAGCTGTTGATAGGCATTTTTTATTATTAGCCCAGGCATTTTAGGATTTTAGGTTGAAAAAAATCATGTAAAGCTAATTTTCTGAGAATTTGACAATTTGACCCTGGGGAACAACATACCAAAATTCTCCAAGCTTCCGATGCCGGCTTCCTTGTTTTCCAGGCCTAGAAACCTGGAATTCCAGGATATTCCTGGAGCGCCCGTAAAAACCAAATCGTTTATCCAAAATTGACAAAGTATGGTATCAAATGAAAGAGGAGAACATACAGGTTCTAAAAAACGTAAGAAAAGCAACATTCGGTCACTTCCGGTCGATTAAAAAGAAACACGCAAAATTCAATTTTTTAAATTTCTTTTCTAATCAACGCGGTTTTAAGTGACCAATACATGGGGTTAAAGGAAAATATGCTAATCAAAACGAAAGAGCATGTTTTTAGCTTTCCAGAAGTGTCTTTTGTTTGTTCGTACGTCTAATAATGCACAAGCTACAGCATGGTGTCCACAGGCAGGAATAGTCAGGAAAAGTCAGGAATTTTGTTTTTGGTCAGGAAAAGTGTGAAAAAATGGCGTGAGTCAGGAAAAAATGGCGAAAACTATTAGAAAGTCAGGAATTTTATATTAACCATACAGTATTTTCTGTTTTACAGTCATATTTTGAAGTTACTAATTCAACTAATCTCTGAAGATAAAAAGCAATAACTCCCTGGACATTATAGTAAGTTTTCATTTTTACAGTATATCATAGTAAAAACCTGTTTTACCTATTTTTTGTATGCTTTTTTGGCGTTGGCGTAGGGATGTGGCGACCACATCACTATAGTTTAGGTTATTAAGTACTTTGATTTATGTATCATTGCATTATAATGTACTTTATTTTGTATTTTAAATGAATAAAGAGGCAAACGTTGGGCAGCTATGGAGATGGTGGAGGCTGCAAATAAAAAAGTTATACACAGTATATTCGCTCAATAAATCTTTTTTCCCATGTTACGATGACTTCGCAAGTCAGGAATTTTGTTGAAAAATGGTCAGGAAAATTGACATTGAAAATTCTGTGGACACCATGTACAGCCAGAATAAGTTGAACACCACGTTGAGTTGGTTACGCGACGCCCATGTAAAAATCATAAAACGACGCATGATTTGCTAAATAAATAACAAAGACCGACAAAAACACACTCACATGTACAGTTGATAACATGCGTTTTAATGAACACTTGGTTTGTGGTTTTAACATCGACAATTATAAAAAACAAAACAATACCATTTGTGAAATTTAAAAAATATTTGGTGCAGTATTGTACACGTAGGGTCGACTAATGTCCTACGTCGGTGTCTATGGCTGGCACGGCCTCCTCCTGGAATGTAAAAAGAAAATTAATAGCTCTTTTTAGTGAAATCATTCGAATATTACAATGACAGAAATATGTATAAAAAAATATAAATAAGTCCTAGTCTTATAGATACCTAAAAGCATGTTGAAACATGAAATCTATAAACTAAATGTTACTGCAGCAGCTGATATATTTCGTTGCCGTGGTACTGCTTTCCGAGGTAAAGTAGGGGCTGGTGGTGACATCATAAAACCACCCATGTTGTGAAACGTCCCGTGTCCGGTCTGCGTGCGCACATTAACGTCAGTGTTATCAAAGGAATATTGAACACATTCTTTGTTCGGCTCTGCTTCGCCAAGCTGTTCTTCGCCTGTGTCATTTTCACTGGTCGTGAAAGCTATTACGTTATTCTCGTAACAAAGAACCTCATTGTAGGACACGGAGAAACCCATGTTATGAAGAAGATCTACAAGCTGCTGCGACCCGTAGTGTCGGTGGACATAACGCCAACTGCCAACAAGATAGGAGATAAAAAGGACTTCGGATGACAAGCTGAAATAATTGCCTGCCCAATGGCTTTTTTCTTGGCGGATTTGCCAGTAGCGCCCTCTAACTTGGTCGTGATGATCCGATCAAGAAACAGCTAGAGTATTCGGTAGAACGTCGGCATCTAACGACTGCTCTTCTGCGGACGGATATTCCTCCAGATTATATGCACGCGTCCGAATATCTTCTTTTATAATTTGAGCGGCCTTTTCTACGATTCGCCGACGTTCATCGGCCTCGGACTTCCCACGTTCCTCGTACCATTTGTCATGCAAGATGTTTTCTGCCGTTTCTTTCATATTTACCTTGCAGTTTCGACCTGGCAGCTCGGTGATGAAGATTCGCTGTCCATAGTGGCTAAGTAGTTTTTCTTTGAGATACTTTTGCGCGTAAGGGCCACATTCCATTTCTTTACATACTTTCTCAGGGTAGTCATGAAGATCACCAAGCGCGAACTGGCAATCTTCATTGGTCTTCAAGAACGTACAGAGCTTTTCAAAGGCTTCGTGTTTTTCGGGGTCCGCGGGACGGCTACGGCCAGTCTTGACGCTGCTACCATCACCCTCCAAAACGCCTCCGGATACAAATCGAAGATGACATTCTCGATGGTATTTGGCATCGGCAGCTACAAGGTCTATTGTGCTGTCCACACGAGCACTTACTGTACAGTACGTCCCCATTCATCGCCACGTTCGATTGCTCGGAGTCGGATGCCTGTAATAAACGGAATCGTTCGGATCTCGTGGGTAATACGTCTGTACTTAACTTCCTTTTTCGTCTCCTTCCCAGACGAGGCCTCTTTGCCACAGAACAGACAATCTTCTTTTATGTTGAAAGGGTCAACAGAAGAACGAAGAATAGGTTTTAAGAGCGTTTCCTCATTGGATAATTGAGGCGTTGACAAGGGAAAGGTAGTAAGTGCCAAAAATGATTTTTTTTTTTTTTTTTTTTTTTTTTGTGAAGAAGGTTGTAAGAACCAAGGCCAACACCGCAGAGAAAGTAGGAAGTCGTTCGGTGATTAGAACAGCTTGAAACTGTTCCCGCTAGATCGCTCTTGTGGCATGTACGAGGCTCTTGGCGCAGAGAACGGAGTAACTGCCTTGCGCGCCAAACACGTTCCGCTTGTTTCGTGTAAGTGATACTCAAATTATTGTGAAAATCAACATGCCTACAAAACCTGGTCCTTTCAAAATGGTAAGTTAAGTGACACTTCTTGAGATATATATCCTCACTTCAAAATAGCTGTTATTGTTGACGTGTATCTAGGCAAACTCATTAAACAAGAGACATAACCTAACCAATATTTTCTACTTTTCCAGGCAACATGTAAATATCGTTACAAGTGCCGCTGTTTCACTCAGGAAGAAATAAGCAAACACCACACCGAATTTTGGAGACAGACAGCAGACGTGCAAGGTACATATCTCATGGGTCTGATTAACATTGTCAACATTCAGAGAAGGAGGAATGGAAAATACAATGATCCAGCGTCAAGTAAAAGACAAGTTTCTGTAACCTATTCTTTACCCTCTGGCAATAGACATTTGCAGGTATGCAGCAGATCGTTTAAAGACATGCTAGGACTATCAGACAAACGTGTTTACACTTTGATAGAAAAGTTGAAGAAGGGGGACAAAGTGTTCCAAGACCAACGAGGGAAAAACCCTAACTCGCATGCTCACAAGTTAAAATACACTCAAGCTGATAAAGAACTCGTAAAATCGCACATCATGTCATTTCCTACGGAGGAAAGCCACTATTCCCGACACAAATCTTCAAAATGTTACCTAACCCCTGACCTTAACATTCACAGAATGTACAGGGCGTTCAAATTACAGCATCCTGATAAAGACATTGATCACAGATTTTACCGGATAATTTTTAATAAAGAGTTTCATAAGAAGTTATCATTTCATCGCCCACGGGCTGATACTTGCTCAACTTGTGACCTATTACGGATGAAAGCAAATTGCGCAGTTGGCTCAGTTTCTCTGATATCCCGGAAAGAGCTACACTTGTGTAAAGCAGAAAAGGCTACAAAAGCTCTCAACTAGGACAACAAGTATGCCCTCAAGTAGATCATCTACTTTGAGTGTTGATATGCAGCAAGTGATTTTCACTCCCACGTTAACACATTCCAATATGTTTTACTCCCGCCAACTTTCAAATTATAACTTGTGCCTTCACCTTGGTGACACAGGGCAAAGTTTCATGTGCTTGTGGCATGAGGGCATTGCCGGGCGTGGTGGGAACGAGGTCGCATCTTGCATGCTTAAAGCTCTTTCATCCTGTATCACTGCCAAAATAAATTTGCAGATATGGTGTGATAACTGTGCAGGGCAGAATAAGAATCGAATGGTGTTAATGGTTATGATTTATGTCATTGCAAAAAACTATTTTGATTCTGTTGAATTAAAATTCCTGGTTTCCGGACACTCCTACATGCCCTGTGACAGGGAATTTGGCATCATCGAAAAGAGAAAAAATCAATGTAAGACAATGGTTCCAGAAGAAGTAGCCGAAATGATTCGCAGTGCTAAAGTTTTCAAGCCCAATAATATTAATTATGATGAAAAATGATGACTTTTTTACTTTGCTGCTGAACCTGACAAATTTTTGAGTACGGGTGCTCTTAAAATAAGCCCCGTCAGCTGGATTCGAATTTCAAGAGAAGATTTCCCCGTGATTAAAACAAGACAGTCATTGAATGAAATTGAAATGTGGAAGGAACATGTATATTCAAAAGGCATCAGTCATTCGAGGCCATCACCAATCTTCAGAGTTTGCAACCCCTTGAAAGAAGAGTAGTCATCAATGAAGCTAAAAAGGATTTATTATCGATGATGGACTTCCTGGATAAAAAGTACAGGGTGTCGAGCGATACGGGAAATACGGGAATTATACGGGAATTTTAGTGACCCGGGAAAAATACGGGAATTATACGGGAAATTCGCACTTGATACGGGAAATCTTCAAAAGTCTCATAATGCCTGACTTCTTAGCCCCCGAACGCTCGGTAGAGTCCTCCCGCTCAGTCTTCTATTTCGCCAGCAGACTGCGCTGCCACCCGCAATTTGCGTCACCGATAGAGCACTAAGCGGGATGAGAACCCAGCCAACGTCGAATGCATGCTTTGCCTGGCCGACCGCCGGCCGTACCCTCTCCGCGCGCCACGCTGGTTGCTGACAATGACATGCAGGAGTTAGTCCGCATTGTTATTCAGAGGAGACCTGGGTTTCTCGACAAGAGCAGCCCTTAAAGAAGTTAACAGCTTAAGATCTCAGAAAATTCCAAACGCGTATGTGCTGCAATTTCGCACCAACTGCCGAAAATTGTACATTGGTATCCTATGGCTGAAAAAATCAGAGAGGTCAACTCTTGCTCACAAGAGACCCGTACTATTTCCTGCCTGGACCGTATAGGGGTCGCTGAGACTCTTAAGTTGGAAGAAGCTAGGATCGTCATTGCCCTGGAAATTCTTTGTAATCAGAAGAAGTTGCTTTCTGGCGCAATGGCTGACCGCTTCAAGAGCAGCTACTCCGCACTTCTGAGACTGCCCTCCGTCACTGCGCGTTTGAAGCAGTTCGACGGAAAAGAGCCACGGCTCGACGTGCTGTGGTCTGAAATAGTGGCTTCAGCAGTTCCTGCCAAAAAAAAAAAAAGATCTCTCAAGCTTCGTTAAAATGATACTGATTTTGTATCACAACAATGCAGCTCTAGACAGAGGGTTCTCCCTGAACAAGGAGTGCATGATCGTCAATCACAAAGAAGCAAGTCTGATTGGCATGCGTATACTGTTCAGGACGCTGTGATGGCAGCTGGTGGAGTAGAAAAGATACCGTGAGCAAGAGTCCATACTGCCCGAAACTCCTACGCCGTGTTCAAGGAAGCAAAACAGGTGCAAATCGACGGCTAAGGTGGCAGTCGAAAGAAAAGCCACGAAAGATCTCCAGGAATTGGAGAAAAAAAATAGTACTGTCAAAAGAACTTAATTTTGTGCTGTGTATAACTGAAGTTCCTAGTAACAATCTTGTATTTGTCAAAGTGACTTATTTAATTTCGTTTTGCATTATTTTATTTTCTATTTACTTTGATAAAATAAATCTGAATTAAAAAGTATTCGCGGCGTGTCGCGTGTGGAATGTTACTGTTTTTAGCCTTTCCATGATCTTCTTTCGCAGGGGAGATGCACATAGCCCACCAAATTGTTTTCAAGTCCGTGCAAACACTCAATCCAAATGCGTCACACATGCATAAATTTCAAAAACTACAAACAATATCTCACAGCTCTCGACATTTTACTATCAAACACCCGTCACCAACATGTGGCTACAAAATACACAAAACACGTGACAGAATTCTTCTCGTATGGGCAGGCATTGTTTCAGTCGCTTATTAACCACTGCCTGTTTCCTTACTTTTACTTCGCCGAAGTTCGACCCGAGGACTGGATACATCCCGTACAGCATGTGCTGAGAGAAATACTGAAGGCGATCTGGATATCGTGGTGGATGAAATGATTATTAACATTGGCAATTCATCAAGCTCTGACGAAGACAATGATGGTGGTGATGATGATAGGGACAGTGATGGGATGGAGGGTGTCAAAGAAATCCTTGCCAAGTGACTGAGGATAAGTTATTTATTGGAGTCAGTTCGCTTGCGTCAATCGATAATAGACCACAGGCTATTGTTTCCCATCATAGTGTTCAAAATACCGTCTGCCATTCAATAGCCTACAACTCGACAATATAAAACCACGGCAATAATATCGCCACTGAGCGGCTTGTTTGAGTGCTCAGTGCTAAATATGTATTTACCTTAACTTTACTTTTGTATTATCACAAAAGCTAATATTAACCGTAGAGAGTCGCGATTCAGAGAGTGTGCATCTGTCAACTACTGTAGTAAGCTGTGAACGACCTCCGCTCAGACTCTTGTTTCATGTTAAAGGATAATCATTGCATGGTGAGTGTTTTTATATTCATTAGCTGTAGAGTGTTTGCCCTATTTGTCGTATTTATTGAATTGGTACCGATACCGATGATAAAGGTATCATAGCTTCGGTGTGTAATTTATTTATTCATCTAAAAGTATCGTATTTCTCTGTATGAATGTCCTCGGCGTTGACTCAGGATCGTCTTTTAAAATATATTAAATATACCGGCATATCCTTCGCGTTGTTTCCTTCGAAATACAGGGTGTAGGTGAGAAGCATGCTCAGAATTCTTGCCGTGTGGCGGTTGGACGTAGGGTCTTGTTATGTGGCGACCGTGGTTTGCGGAGAGGAAAAGCGGGGCATAGTGACAGGAAGGCTGTCAGTACCGAATTCGTGGGGTTAGCAATACTGTATTTGTCCCATAATTTACGCGTGTAATAGCGGACACACTTTTACTATAAAAGTCGTGATCTAAAAAGGGATAGTGGGTGGGTTACATCTTATTACTACATGACCCGTCCGGCTCTGTGGCTAAATGGTTAGCGCGCTAGGCTTTGGCCCAAAGTGCCTCGGGTTCGCTTCCCGGCCGAGTATCAGGGATTTTAATCTCCTGGGGTTAATGACCGTGTCTCGGGGTCTGGGTGTATGTGCCGTCTTCATCATCATTTCATCCTCATTACGACGCGCAGGTCGCCGACGGGCGACAACTAGAAAGATCTGCACTAGGTCTCTCCGGAGGCCACACGATCATTATTATTACTACATAACCCCAGGATTATTAGTCATTATTACAAAGGGAATTTTGACTATTTTCAGTAGAGTAGAAAATCGTATCGCCGTGCTCCTATAGAGCTTACATTTTCTTTCGATCTTTCATTTGCCATAGGACGCGCCACTGGCGTATGTTTATGCATTACCATTTTCTGGTTTAGTAGTCAGGTATTGGAAGCAATGGGAACTGTGTACTACAATTTTCGTTGCATGTAACTAAGCAAATTATTGTTATTAAGAGAACGTAAAATGCACCAAGAATATGATCTTCAGCTGTGTGCAGTGAGAAAGCTCTGCATGTGTTCATTCCTTATGTATTAATGACGCGAAATGTTAGCTAACGTTGTGCCACATACAACACTCGTAGTCTCTAAATGTTGCCCATTTTCCCGTAAATTACAGCAGTTTATGTTTGAATTGCTTAAAAGATCGTGACAGAGAAAGTGTTTCTCCAATTGGATGATAGTATTTAACTGTATGCACGTCGTGTAATCTTGGCGAGGTGTATTTTTTCACGGAGCAACTTTACACCGTAGTAGGCACGCAAATTTTTGTATTTAGTTTTCTGGCATCTTGTTTTAAATTATTGACTAACATATTTCTAAATGCAGACAATCCATACCTCCATTAGGATTCGGGTTCCATAATTCATGCAAAATGAGGTTCGTTCGTTTGTGAAATTGAGGTCATAACCCCCCTACCCTTTCAGTGATTACTGTATGGTACTTTACGTAGACTAGGGTGAAGATGTAAATGAGCATTTTAAAAAAATTGTCGCCAGTTGTTTGGTTTATTAACTTACGGTAATATTTTCCATAGATACTGAAAACTAGGCACGGTTGGATTTTAAGGTGGAACCGCATGTGCTATCAAATATCGCTTTCTTGAAATACCTGGAATATGTATAGAATTATAAACTGATTTTTGGTTAAATGAGTGTTGAAGATAGGCTATTATAATTATAATGATTAAATAAATATTAAAGAAGAAACGATGCGTTAGTAAATATAGGCCTACCGGTACGGCGAATAGCCTATAACTCGTAGCTTCCGTCACAATTTAGCATTTAAACGGGTCACGTTAATGCATAATATACTAATATAACAACCGGATAGCAAATTATAATAATATTCTCACATATAACATATTTAATTTGCACCAACTTAAATATTGTAGTCTAAGAAATGCCGTTTGAAATGTGCAAATCGCACACTTTGTAGGCAAGCTGTTTGTTATGGTCGTCTCTGATGCAAAGTTTTACTAATTACTCTTTTAGGAGACACTTGTCTTTGGAATATTCATGAAAGGCCAACCCTCCAGTTCTTATTTCATAAGTTGAACGCCTAAAAACAAAACCACTAACCGAAATAATAAAGAAGATAATCGCGAACGAACGATTCACTGCCAATGAAAATCAAATGGTGATTCGCGGACCGGAAGTTCCCTATGCATAAGCTTCGGTGTCATTTGAACTCGTGGAAGCTCTATACGGTTACGGTAACATACAATTCAGTCACTTCCCGTAAACATTTATTATGTGACACTTCTATTCTCTACTCTCTCAACCCTCCTCAGTAAAACATTCAGTTATATCAGCTCTCCTCAGATAAACGGTATCTGCGAGAGAATTCACTCGTGCGCGCGCGCTTTGCTCACGCTACGGATTAGACCTAAATCTCGCCATAACCCGTGGGCTGGGGAAGTATCTCCAAAAATGCAGTTATACTTACGCCAGAAAATCTTGATTCGCGCTTTAAGATTCATTTTTCAGCCATTCGGTATGCGAACTCGAAGTCTTAGAGAGTTCTAAAATATACGGGAATTTGGTGGATTTTCGTACGGGAAATACGGGAATTATACGTGAATTTGAAAAAAGGTCATCGCTCGACACCCTGAAAGTATCATGCATTTTACAGGGATATCTGTGCCTAACAAAAGGAGTTTCAAGTAGTAGTACTGATTGTGTTGAAATCGCCATTTCTACATGGTATAAACAAATTATTTTACCACCATGCTATGCCCAATTCTGAAAATTCTTTCTTTAATATGTTAAGTGAGTGGATTTCTTCAACTTGGAAGTATTTTGTGTAATAAAGTGATAACAAAATGATCACAAATCGTTTTTTGCTTCTCCTGAAAAATTTCATTTTTGGCACTTACTACCTTTTCCTTGTCAACGCCTCAATTCTCCTTCGGGCCTTTTATCTAGAGATGCCTTTATCGAACCAGGCCGCGTGTAAGCGATCCTAAAAATAAAATAAGTAAAATTAGTTAAATATTTACTTGGTTCTACTACGAGAAAGTGGGCCCTCAGTTAGATCTAAATAACCAACTTTGAAGCTGAGATTTTAAGATCAAAACAAACTCCTGGTCAGTTTTCCTAAATTAAACATCATTAAGCCCTACTTCGACTAAAAACGTTACTAACATGCACAAAAGCTGTAAAAACTGTAAGAAGTAAGCTGTAAAAAAGCTTTGGATGGTATCCCAATTTCTATCGTAAAAAAATATCTAACGGATTTACTTTTTTCAAAAACCCTTACCATTGCATAGGTCTCGTTAAGGCGAACACCGTGGTATATGATAAAATTCCAAACGCTCAAATTTAACGGATTTAGAGCCGATTATAAATATGAAATTCACGTTTGCTTTGTTGCATAAGCGAAGTTATCCCAGCAAGCATCGCTTACTGGTGTCGGCCTGGCGGCCGCGGGTGCCAGGGCGTTCCCCTTTTGCTTACAAAGCTTGAGTGCGTCTTGGGTTCAAATCTCACTACAACCCAAACATTTTTTCTCTCTCCTTAGCACTTTAAGCCGCTAGGCCGACGGCTGTGCACATAGCTTGCTGGCATACCTTCTTTTGCGCGACAAAGCAAATGTGAATTGCGCAATTTCATTTGGCTCGAAATCCGTTAAATCTCAACATTTAAGACTTTATCAATGAGTGTAAGTCGCCTCCGTAGCGTCGCGGTCAGCATCGTTAGCTGTCACCCCGGAGGTCCTGGGTTCGATTCCCGACTCTGCCACCAAGACAATCGTATCTCAAGAACATTGTCTAGGAAATGGAATGTGAATCGTATGTCAATATGAAGAGAACTCCTGAAGACTGTAAGAAATGGCTGCAACGACAAGGCCTTTAGGTGCTGATGATGATTCGACCGGAAGTGACCGAATGTTGTTTTTCTTGCGTTTTTTAGAACTTGCATGTTTTCCTCTTTCATTTGATACCATACTTTGTCAATTTTGGATAAACGATTCGGTTTTTGTGGGCGCTCCAGGAATATCCTGAAATTCCAGTTTCCAGGGTTGCAAAACAAGGAAGCCGGCATCGGAAGCTTGGAGAATTTTAGTATGTTGTTCCCCAATGTCAAATTATCAAATTCTGAGAAAATTAGCTTTACATGATTTTTTCTAGGTTTTGACGATTTTTAGACTAAAATGCCTGGGCTATACCGTATTTACTCGAATACGACCCGCCCACGAATAAGACCCGCACCCTGATTTTGAAGAAGAAAATTAAAAAAAAAAAAAAATTACTCAAAATTATTTAGGGCCGGTTGCACCACGAGGCCGCTTAAACCCTGCTTTGCTAAGGGTGGTTTACGGTTAAGCGATCTTAAATACGACGGCTTAAGGCTGGGTGTTGCACCAACTCGTCTCGTACTTCGCTTAGGTGAACTGAGTTTACGGTGGGAGTCAAAGATCTTCGTTGCGTGAGAAATGCTCCCTGCAGCAAAGAATACGTAGTCTTACCGTTATGCCAACATAATCCCAGCCGTGCTGAATTACTTGCGTAACGATCATATGCAATATAAGGAAAGAATGACAACTTAAGTATCTAGGGAGCTATTTGAACGCTATTATTGTATTCGCATCATACATATAATATGAAATAATTTCGGCAGTATTGATCCTCCGAGATTGATTTTGTTTGTTATGTTGGTCACGGTTATCATTTTGTTTCTAGCCGTCGCAATAATTTTCCACGACTACAGCTGTTCTACTTTTGGGGTTGGCGACCAAAAATACATTACTAGTTGTAGAAAGAATTGCCTACTGTGTTTGCGAGACGTGAGCATCAGCTGTAGTAGACGCTGGGAAAACCGTTGTTGAAATATAATGCAGTGTATTTTCCTTATCATTACGGTAGCCTACTTCCTGAACATGTTATTGACTACACCCCACATAGAGGTGGTCGCATCTTGCGAAGGTTATGATTTCTTACTTGGTTTTCATTATATCGCTTGTTTATAAATACGCATATATTATAGCATTAAGCACGTATAGTGCGTATTTTCTAATGATATATATATATATACAGTATGTATACGAATGACACAGCATGTTGTATTGCAAGCATCCACAATAGGCTAGTTCGTCATTGGCTAAGGATTTCTACATCCGTCCCTGGGCTAATATTTAGTTTAACAACCAAAAATGTACATTGCGTTACTGCCAATATAAAGAAGAGTATTTCATTTTACGTTGTCAAAAGCTATGATATATGTACTACAAGCAACCGCGATTTTATTAAGAACGTGAAGGAAATCCCTGTGGCAACGCGTTGAAAGAATGTTATAACTTACGTATATATTTAATTTGTATCACAAAATCCACACTATGTATGCTTTATATTATAACGACTGAGTAATTAAAAAACAATAAAAGTCAAGCAAAAATATTTCTCCCCACTGGTAATCGAACCCCGGCACTCCGGGCGGGAGTCTAAAATGCTATCCACTCAACCACAGATCACGATATACGTTACGCCTTTATCAACAGATATAGATACTAATGCTTAGCAAGTGAGCACATGGAAGAAACTATCTCTTCAGTGTATTGTGCCGTCATTATAAACCATTTAATAATATTTTTTTTATTATTTCGTTGACTACATTATATAACAACACCTCCAACCTACTGAGATATGGATCAGACACAATGGGGCCTGCCGCCATTTTGGCGTATGAGTGAACGGATTAAACCATCCTTAAGTCTTAAACCACCGTGCACGGCCGCTCAATCTAAGCCTCGTTTAAGCCATTGCTTGTGGTCTGGTGCAACGGACCACATCCTTGAGGATAGTTTAAACCACCCTTAGTTCGTTAAGCGGAGGTGGTGAAACCGGCCCTTACAATCTTATCTTAATAAACAGAATAGCATTTATCCAAAATAGTTTCCAACAGTTTAGAAGTCGTCGTAAAATAACACACATCAAATGATTAAAAATACAAATAATAGTACACAAACACTTCATTCATAGTCATCAGAAGTACCAACTTCGGAACTTTTATCACCATCACTTTCCCACTAAATGTCGTCATCACTGACATCCATAGCATTCGAAATACTACATTTCTTGAAGCTCTTCCATATGAGATCTCCAGAGATACGATTCCGTGCCGTCAAAATCCACGAACACAGCAGCTGAACTTCCGGGCGCTGAATATGACCAGTTGGAGTCAGTGTGTGCTTATGGCCGCCATCCGCTCCGTATACAGCTGTTTCCAGGCTGCTTTGAACGGGCGGTTCACGCAGACATCCCGTGGTTGTAGCATAGACGTCATCCCGCTCAATCACGAATACATGACTCGTCAATATCATATTTCCTATCGGGCACAATTTCCAATAACTTCAGCTTCCCTCACAACTTTCAATTTCTCACTCGCAGTAAATGACCGCAAACGATTCGTAGCATTCATGTTTACACTCGGAAAACGTGCGCGTGACTGTATGACGCCGTGTGCTTACGGTTAAACAAAGTTATAGCCGGAAGAAGGCTAGCAACATCTAGTGGATACTCGCAGCACCCGATATCGCGCGTGGCGGGCAATTTAGATCTTTCAAATTTGGATGACTCAAATAAGACCCGCACCCCAATTTTTCACGTCCGAATTTGTTTAAAAATGTGCGGGTGGTATTCGAGTATATACGGTATATGTTGACCAGGTTATAGATTGTGCCTTTTTCATTTTATTTGTTCTATTTATCCAAGATACTTAAATTGAGGAACTAGGTTAATTTTATGATCATTTATATAGACTTTATTTATATCTAAGGGTTTCATAGGCATGATCTCAGTTTTTTCAAAGGATATCTGTAATCCTATCCCTTGAGCAATTTCTTGGAGACTAGTGATCTGAGTACAAACCTCTTCCTCGTCTAGTGCTAAAAGAGCCAAGTCATCTGCAAATCCTAAGCAGTTTATTTTTATTGATGGTTTTGTTCCAATTTTTATCATAGGAGGGTTTTCCTTTTGCCAAACCTACATGATGTAATCAAGAGCTACATTGAAAAGCAGAGACCGGTTTTTACTGTGAAAGCTGTTGATATTCCTCCCCTAAATTTAATTTTAGAATTTGTGTTTATTAATGTTAATTCAATGATTTTTATCAATTTAGGATGGAGACCAAATGATCTGAGGATTTTTAGCAGTGTCAGTCTATGAATACTATCATAGGCTTTCTTGAAATCTATAAAAGAGATAAAGAGTTGCTTATTTCTTTTTTTGTAATATTCCATTATTAATTTCAGGCTAAGGATTTGGTCTGGACAACTTCTGTAAGGGCGAAATCCTCCTTGATATTCTCCAAGTTGTGGTTCCAGAATGTTTTTAATCCTGTTCTAAATCATGTGAGAGAAAATTTTATATGTGCAGTCCAGAAGGGTAATTCCTCTGTAGTTATCTGGGTTCGTTTTATCTCCTTTTTAAATAATGGATGGATTATTCCTATGGTCCAGTGTGCAGGAATTTCTTCAGTAATCCACAATTTAACCTGATGTTGATGAAGATTTATAATTGCAGGTTTACCAGCATTTTTCCAGATTTCTGCGAAGACAAAGTCTTCGCCACAAGTTTTGTAATTTTTTTGTTCTTTAATAGCGAGTTCTACTTCATTGATGTTTGGAGGATTTATTAAATCAGGTGAAGTTAAAATAGGTGTATCAGTGTTTACTTGCAGGGTTTCCAGTGGATCATCACAATTTAACAGTTTCTCAAATGCTTCTGCAAGGATCTCTGTATTTTTCAACATTAATGTTGGAGCTTCAATTTTTTTTAGATATTTACCATTTTGTAAAAATCTTGAGATTGCTTTTTCTTGAAATCGTCTTCTATCTTTTCCAGTGTATTTTTAAGATGATTACGTTTCGTTTGTCTGATGATTTTATGGGTTAATTTTCTTTGTCTTGTTAGTTCTAAATTTGATTCTTCTGACTTTAGAGCTTGATGTTTTATCCATTATTCTTCTTCTTTCTTCGATTCGGCCAACTAGGGACCACGTCAGTTCAACCATCTCTTCTTTCGAGCTCTAACTACCACCCAGTGTTCCTGCATTCGTCTCCGGTGTTGTTCATTTCTCTCTTGGGACCACGCCTTCCCTGTCTTCAGTTTCGGCTTTTCCTGGAAACCTTTGTGCGTACGTAGTTTTTCCTGAAGTGGAACACGCTCCTGGATATCTTGAGGGGAAATTTCCATTTCACGTAGATCTTTCTCAACTTCCGTAAACCATGCCCCTTTGGTTTTCTTATCTTGAAAGTACGTCAATATCCGTTTTGATATCCTGCCTGGGCTCATTCGTGTCACGTGGCTATAAAAGGCAATCCTCCTTTTTCGAATCGTGGCATTGATCTTCTCCACGTGCTTGTACAATTCGTGGTTGTGACGCCTTCTGTACTCGCTGTTTTCTTTGATTATTTAATGCATATTAATTCAATTTATTGACTAAAGTGAAATAAGATTATTAAATACCTATGGTCTTCTTCTCTTTCTCTTTACATCATTCCCACTCCTGTGGGATCGATGTTTCTGACAGCTCTCCTCCATTTAACCTGGTTATGCACATCCTCTTCTGACAACTGTTTTTCTCTGAGCTCCTCCTGTACACAATCCATCCATCTTATTTTAGCTCTGCTCGCATTCTCACATGCCCGTACCGTTGAAGTAGCTTTTCTTGTATCTTCCTAGATATTTCCACAACGTTCCTCTTATTTTGACATTTTCCACTCTATCACGCTTTTAGTCACTCCACTCATCCACCTGAGCATTTTCATTTCTGTTACGTCAAGACTGTTTGTGTGTGTTTTGCGTGCAGGCCATGTTTCAGAGCCATATAGCAATGCTGGTTTTACGACAGTTTTATATATTTTCCCCTTAACCTTAGGCTTGATCCTGCGGTCACAAGGCACTCCTGACATTTTCCTCCAGTTCATCCATCCTACATGAATCCTGTGTGACACTTCCACATCCAGATTTCCTTCTCCAGTCACCACCGAACCCAGGTATTTGAACTCATCCACTCTATTTAATGTTTCCCCTTGCATTCTGATCTCACAGTCTTGATCTGTATTGAACCTCATATACTCTGTCTTCTTCCTGCTAATCCTGAGTCCTCTGTCTTCCAAGTCTGTCCTCCACTGTTCCAGTTTTTCCTCTATGACATCTTTGGTGGTACTACACAACACAATGTCGTCCGCAAACATCATGCAAGACATTTCATGCAAGACAAGATATTTCGTCCAGAATTAGGTCAAACAGATATGGACTTAAAGCCGAACCTTGGTGTAAATGTACCCGAACCGGAATCCAATCTGTAAGTCCAACGCTGCTTCTAACCTGTGTTCTTGCTTCTTTGTACATTTCATGAACCAACTGCACATACTTCTCTAGGACTCCCTTCACTCGTAAACATCTCCAGACTTCTCCCCGGGGCATCCGGTCATATGCTTTCTCTAGGTCCATGAATGCAAAGTGTATCCCTTCTGTCTTGAACGATACTTTTCCATTACTTTTCTCAGGGCAAACACTGCGTTTGTGGTCCCTTTTCCTCCGGTATTTCATTTAAATATCAGTTTGATACTTTGTGAATGTTCCTTGTTAGTATGTGTCGATTTCACCACCAAAGAAAATAATGGATGCGCACTGATGTAGGTGTCACTGTTTCCAGGAGGTGAATGTTCTGCCTAACGAGATTGAGGTGACAGCTCAGGATGGTTCCGAGAGGAGTAACCTGTGAGTATGTGTGTTTCCCTCTCCCCTCGGAGAGGAAGTAGCAGTGCAGACCAGTGCTGCCAGACTCAAATGGAGTGAAGGTCAAAATTATACTATTCTAAATACTATTTATATGCCTTCAACGGAACTGAACGGGATTCACAAATATTTCCGTTCAAGTTATGTTTCCGGTTAACGGAGTTAGGGCCGGGTTCACCATGGTTCGTCAAAATGTTAACAAGCCAATTAAGGCCGTTGACGGACGAGTACCGAAATGTCGTGGTTCACCAAACTAAAACAATCCATTAGCTTCCCTAACAAGCCGTCAAAACTAATTGCTCTGTCAACATGGAATTAACGACTTGACGGTCGGTTTACGTAGCATTCAAATCCAAAATGGCGTGCGGCAAAAGCCGGAATAGTCATGCATTAAACTTTATTCTGAATGATGACGATGTTTTTGAAGACATGCTAGATTTTATTCTAGCACTAACTTATAAATAACGAAGGAATTACTTGAATGAATTCGACGACACAGAAATTATCATGAGATTTCGGTTGTCAAAACCTTCTGTGTTGAATTTTCTACAGATGACAGAACCTAACCTGGAATTCCCATCTGATACGTAAGATAGCCCAGGCCTATGTACCATTTCTTATTTCCGTGTAATATCGTGTGATGCATTACGGTATTGCACATGTAGTTAATTTAATAAAAGACTACCTAAACGTTACAGCATCAGTCCTCTTATTTTCAATGATTTCACGATACTCATCCACCAAGTAGATAAGGGTGGACAATTATGTTTCTTTCATTTAACGAAAATTTCACGGTCCCTTGCTCTTTTCCTCATCAGCCATGTTTGTCTTTAACCAAGGAGTATGTAACTTTTAAGCTTTTTCAGTTAACGGCCTGCTTGATTACACCAAAGAATAAACATATACTGCCACAATCATCATCTTTCAATGAGGTTTGTACAGCCCTTAAGCATAACGCTTTGTTTGCTAATTCCAATCGGCGAATGTGCTGATGAAACTCCAACGAGCTTAATGCCGATGTCAAAGTTAACAACACATTTACTGACGGCCTGTTAACACTGCGTTGGTGAACCCGGCCCTTAGATCCATGCTAATATAATTAACCCTCAGAGGACGGAATTTAATATATAAAACCTCAAGACAGGTTACCCGCAAGCGGAGATTAATATATGATATGGTCAGAGATCCGCCAATACCGGCGCAAGTGGTACGCTAAAAACTCAACAGATGGCAGTAAACCAAACTTTTAGGTCTGGCCTAACAGGAAATCCCTTAATTGAGTGGTGTTTTCTCCCTGCTAGCTTCTCACAAGCTGTGAGAGATTGTCGTGTTCAGTCGAGCTTGCGGAGCAAGTTCTAAGAATGGCTGTTTGTGATTTATATAGTTATTTTGTGACATGCGCAGTAAAAGAGAGGGTCAGAGATAATATTTTATCACAATATTTGTAAAACTGTTCACAATTGATCACTTCATGACAAATAACCAGTATTTAGTGGAATGACTTTTATGCCCTTTATGCTCTCATATGCTGCCGTGAAAAGTTTCGATAATATCGTACGCACTTCTGAGACGGAGCACATCCAATTATCAAGATATAATAATAATATTGTATGCCCTCGGGTGCCGGGTGCAAGCTTTGTTATTTGACGCCCAGAGCACAGCTTGCATATTGAATTTTGTTTCTCCTTGGATCGCTATGAAAGTTAAGGAGGTTAGATATCTAAGCTCCTTGACACTATAGCGCTTTCTATCAGAGAAAGGAGGAACTTTGTGTTGGCAGAAAATCCCGAGATTAATTTTGCCATTATGAACATGGACTACTGAATTCAAATGGGTTCTTTAACATGCCAACAACGTACGACATTCGTGCCGTGATTATTGTTGCCTTTCAAAAATCACTCACCACGGCTAGGAGCGAACCTGTAAGCTTGGGGTTGGTAGTCCGACACGATAACCACTCACCCACCGTGGCAAACAATAATCAAGGTAAGCCATTAATATTATGTACATATGCAGGTTTATAGCTAGCGTTCGATAATTCTGGACAAGTTTTAATTCGACGTATTTTCGGTCCGCGTACAGACATAAAACGCATCCGCCTGCGTAGGGTTAAACCATCCACATACTGAGAAAAGATAAAATGATGCATATACCTTATTCATTGTTGTATTTACATATTTTTGCTAATGTATCTCTTTTACTCTCGTGTTAAGGTCAAGCACAACACCTGCTTTCAAAGCCACAATCACTACTGCCGAACTATGTCAGTAATACAGTGAGATTCTTTTGCTGGAGCGGGACCGCCTTCCGCCAGCCAACCGAGCTGTGGCTGCACGATTGTGCAGGGCGGAGGCGAGCTAACCAGGGTCATTAAAGTCATTATGTCACTAAACTTTCATCAACTAGGGTGTGTAGTGTCAGCGCACAGATAAGAAGGTGACATAAACAGCAGCTGTGTAACTATTTTAATATGAACCTTCAGTTGGTTATGGATTGACCAACAGCAACATGCCACACAGTTGGGCACCACTGTAACTAATTATAATATCTTACCACCTCAGGCTATAGGGGCAATATGCTTGCATTAAATGAATCCACACAGATCTCTTGTACAGGGGGTTTTTACTATCATTAATATTCTTCTGCTCCTATCTTCTCTGGTTGCATTTTATTAAAAATAATTTTCTACCTCAACATTCTTCAAAAAAATCACATCTATTTTCCAAATCAGAACATTCATACCACAGCACATAACATCTCATTATCCACAACTAAAGAAAAAAATAATCCTAGCACAGAGAGCATGGCAGCATCCATCTTGCATGACACATCTTCTAAACAGCCCATCCCCATGGCAACCATGCCATGTCAAGGAATTTTTTGACCTATCAGCCAAGGCCACCTGGTCTACCCACTAGCAAAGAGTCTCAAGGCACAGCACATAAGATTCTCCATGGTGGCTTACCAACCGTGGCCATGACTGGCAACCCGATAAAACAAAACAAACTAAAATACCTAAAAGAAACTAAAAGGAGTCTCTGTAACCTAGAAATGTTAGGTTACAGCTGCAATATTTAATTAAAGAAGCACAGATGTTTTTTTATTTCTTGGGAATCTGGATGACCTCAAGTCACCAGCATCTTTTCACAGAAGATACTAAAAATGTTCTCCTTCAGCTGACAGACAGTAACTTTGGAAGTTACGTTGTTACATTATGTAGCTATTCCTGCACCCCACTGCGTGTCTACTGTAATTAATCGAAGCACGGACCTAAGCCCGTTTGATGTTCAATTGTGGGTTAATTTATAATACAAAGTGTACAGATCAATTACCCGTACTCCAGTGGTGCTGGAGAACAATATACGGCAGCAGATATCCCTCACAACAGAAGGGAATTACGACGTATAAACGCTAATTTATTTACACGGTACAACGCCTGTCTGTCAGCTGAAGGAGAACATTCTCAGCTTCTCCTGTGGATAGGTAAGTTCTTTAATTATGATTTGCTGGTGAATTTACCATTAATTAATGTACTTTGTTGCGGTTCCCACCGGCATGCAACCCGCGGTGCGAGCTCGGTTGACTGGCGGAAAGCGCGCACCCGATAGCTGGTTGCCGGCAGCGCTCCAGCAAAAGAATCTCCCTGTATAATGAAAACACGTGATAAAGACCATGTCTGCCCAAAATCCTTATTGACAAAGTTGATTGAAATGGGTAAATATTACCGCAAGTCAATAAATTGTAATTCTTGAGTACAGTGTTGCATTATACCTTCTTCAGCAAACTGTGGTTGATATAAATAATAATGGCCGTGTGGCCTCCGGAGAGGCCGAGTGCAGGTCTTTCTAGGTGACGCCCGTGGGCTACCTGCACGTCGGATGAAGTGATGATGAAGACGTCACATACACCCAGTCCCCGAACCACGGGAATTAACCCCAGGAGATTAAAATCCCTGATGGCTCGGCCGGGAATCGAGCCCGGGGCACTTCGGGCCAAAGCCTAGCACGCTAACCATTTAGCCACGGAGCCGGACATTGATATAAATAAAGTTGCAAGATTGACACAAAATTTTATAAAAAGGCTGGTTTCAAAACTACAGTAGAGCATCGATAATCAGAATTAATTGTGACTGGACCCTGTCCGGATTGTCAAAATGTCCGGATTTTCAAAAAGAACAAAAAAAAACAAAGAAAGAAAATAAAAAGGTCGTAGGAGTTTATAATGGTAGTTGGTAGCATGCTGACCTTCTATGCCCAAGATCGCGGGTTCAAACCCGGCCGGTGTCGTCGGATTTTTTAAGAGCGTTAAAATCCTTCAGTATGCCTTCTTTCGGAGGGGAAGTAAAGCCGGAGGTCCCATGTCATAGATTTATGGCATGTTAAAGAACCTTCCACTAATTAAACTTGTGTCGAGCTAAATATTGCAGGTTAGATTTCGTTGAAACCCTCTATCAAAGTTCCAACGTTCACCACTAGTTGTCAGTGGCATCTGGTAGCGAAAGTTGGAACTACTTGTAGCTCACCCCATGTGTGTCCGCATTGAAGCCGCTACTGCCTCTGGCGAGTCGCATGTCCTCGGACACTCCCGGCACTAAAAGCCATATGCTAAATAAAAATAAATAAAATAAAAACAACTTGCTAGAACCGTTAATAATTCACTTTAGCTTCAGGAAAGCAGAATTGGAAGGGGAGTAAGTTGTCTTTCCCCCATACTGTTTAATATGTATCCGGAGCACATCATCCAGAATTGTATGAAAGGAAAGAGAGGAGTGCAGATTGGTGGTCGGAGGATAGAGTGTATTAAATTTGCCGATGATATGGTGTTATTGGCTGGCCCCTTGGTGTTGCGGTAGTGCGCCTGCCTCTCACCCGGAGGCTCCGGGTTTGATTCCCGACTCCGTCAGAGATTTTAGAAACTGACGTGAAGGCTGGAACGGGGTGCACTCAGCCTCGTAAGGACAATTAAGTAGCCGTCTGACAGTGAGGCAGCACCCCGATCACGAAAACCAAGATTAACGGCCGAGGGGACCCGATGCGGTGACCATGCGTCACCCCAATGTCTGCAGGCAAAATGGCTGGGCAGCGGTCGCTTGGTAGGCCTAGGCCCTTCATGGGCTGTAGTGCCAGGGGTTATTATTGTGGTGTTATTGGCAGAGAGTGAAAGAGTAATGATTGGAATGTTGGAAGATCTAAATATGACCTGTGAGAAATTCGGAATGAGAATTAATAATAATAATAAGACATAATGTATGGTGATAAGTTCAAGAAACGTAAGAACAACTTTAAAAGTTAGGACAGGACGAAATAGAACGAATAAGCGCGTTCAAATACTTGGGATGCATAATAACTTTTTTTTTTTTTTTTTCGTCGTGTAGCCTCCTGAGAGGCCGAGTGCAGGTCTTTCTAGTCGACGCCCGTGGGCGACCTGCGCGTCGGGATGAGAGATGGAATTGATGAAGATGAATGAAACTGGGCAAGGATGTGGAAGGAAGCGGCCGTGGCCTGTCAGAAGGTACTGTCCCAGCATTTGCCTGGTGTTGAAAATGGGAAACCACGGAAAACCATTTCAAGGACAGCCGACGGTGGGGCTCGAACCCACGCGTCTACCGAGTCAGCAGAGAGCTTGGCCCCTTGACCGAACGCAGCGCTTTAGCCCGCGCAGCCACTACTGTCGGTTGCATAATAACTGAAGACATGAGATGCAAACAGGAGGTGAAAACACGCATTGCAATTGTCAAGGAGACATTTAATAAGAAACAGAGGCTGCTTTATGGGGGTATGGACAAAGAAGATGGTACAATAAATGAAGAAATTGGAAAGAGAATCCAACAAGCAAATGGGTTTTACCAGTGTGTGAGAGGTTCAGTATGAAACCAGGATGTCCCAGAGAAATGCAAGAAAGTTCTATTCTCAATGTATTACACACCAATTTTGACATATGCAGCAGGTACTTGGTCCACAACAAAACACGATGGAAAGCCAAATCCAAGCAGCCGAGATGAAGTTCCTTAGAGGAATAATTGGGAAGACACGGAGGGATAAAGTCAGAAATGTGGACATTAAGGAGAGAACTGGGTTCTCAAAACTGCAAGACAAAATAGAAACCAGTAAGCTGAAGTGGTACGGACATATGATGAGAATGGAAGAATATAGAGTACCAAAAAGAATATTTGTGGAGAAAATACCAGGAGGAAGACCACGAGGAAGACCCAGAAAGAGGTGGATAGATACGGTGAAGGAAGGCATAGAGAAAAGAGTAAAAGAAAAAGAAGTATTGAAAGAAGGAAATGAATGGTGGAGGGATAGACAACTGTGGAGGTCCTTGATTCGCAACCCGACCCAGGGAACTGGAAACGGGAAATGATGAAGAAGAGGACAAAGGCCTGAGGAAGAGAATGGCGAAATGCTTTGTTTGGAGTGAAGCACTATATGGAGCTGAGACGTGGACATTGAGAAAAGAGGAAGAAAAGGGTTGGTTCTCAAGTTTAGGGGCTGCGACAACGCGGTCATGTAGCCGTGTACTTTGGGTGTGTGTAGAATCTGCCTGATAACCGGTGTTAATTGTGATGGCTGTATTAGTGTGTGTATCTGTTTTTTTAATTCAAGTAAGGACAGCAACTTTGAATTTTTCAAATAGTTCCTACTTTTGCCGCCAAACAGCACCGTAAACGACTACTAGGCGTAGTTCAGAACTTAGCTACTAGACGACGACGCAGTCGGCTCTTGGCAATGAACGTAGAAACCTAAGAGCATTGTTTACATTCCTAACTTATACAGTTTAGCTTCACACAGGTGTCATTAGTGGAAGGTTCTTTAACATGCCATAAATCTATGACATGGGACCGCCGGCTTTACTTCACCTCCGAAGGAAGGCATACTGAGGGATTTTTAACGCTCTTACAAAATCCGACGGCTTCAGCCGGGTTTGAACCGCTATCTTGGGCATAGAAAAAGGCCTCCGTGGCTTAGGCGGCAGCACGCCGGCCTCTCACCGCTGGGTCCGTGGTTCAAATCCCGGTCACTCCATGTGATATCTGTGCTGGACAAAACGGAGGCAGACAAGTTTTTCTCCGGGTACTTCAGTTTTCCTTGTCAAAATTTCATTCCAGCACCACTCTCCACTATCATTTCATTTCATCTGTCATTCATTTAATCATTGCCCCAGAGGAGTGCGTCAGGCCTCGGCAGCCGGCACAGTTCATATCCTCGCCGCTAGATAGGGGCTTCATTCATTCCATTCCTGACCCGGTCGGAGACTGGGAGCAGGCTGTGGATTTTCATTCATCTTGGGCATAGAAAGGATGAGGAAACAAAATTGGCTTGGTCAATGGATGAGAAGGAATTGTTTACTTACGGATGCAATGTAAGGAACGGTGATTGGTAGATGACGATTAGGACGGCGAAGATTCCAAATGGTTGACAGTATATGGATCGACGTAAAGTATGAAACAACAAAGAGAGTAGCAGAAGAAAGCTGCCATTTGAGGACCTGCCCTTGGGCAGGTCACTGATGATGATGTTGATTAGCAGGAATAATTGTAGCAGGTAAATAAAACCATTAATATGAACTTTCAATGTACACAATATATACATATTAACCCTCTTAGTTTCAAGCCATTTCCTGAAATACTTGCCAAGAATGCCAAGCCATTTTCAATGGTCATGCAGACTATTCGAAAAAAATCATAAATACCACATTTTCAACAATAGAATCATTATTTTTGCTTTGCATTATTGCCAATACTTCAATCTTTCATACATTATGTTCATAAAAGTAAATACGGCATCTAAACCTTTTTAATTGAGGTTATTCTGATAATTGTTAAATTTAAAAAAAAAACAGTTTTGAGCCTAAATTAAGGACACCTAAGAGTCATATTCGAAGAAACACTACGTTTCCAGCTGTAGAAAGTTCTTAGATAAAAACTTAACAAGAAGAAAAAAACTGCTCCACAATTTTGGCGGGAACGCGCGTGATTGGGGGAGCGCAAAGGGAGGGCGTGAATACAAACTCAAACCTATCGCGTAGCGGACTTTGAAGGAAAAAAATAAACACCGCACAGGCAAGCTTGAAACCTCACCTTCCCAACAGTATGAAATAATCACGGACATATGCCTACAGAAATCTACAAATACAAGATAAACAGCGCGCCGATTGAATCGGCTTTGGCACTTTTGGCGCAAGCAGCGTGAGCCGATCTAATCGGCGCGTGGCACTGAGAGGGTTAACAGAATACTGTACAGTTTATACATTGTCAGAGCTCTTAACACATTGGTGACCGGATGCTTGAGCTTGTCACTTACCCTGTGGACCAGACATTTTTCTACTGAGCATACTTGAGTACACTTGATCATAAAAATGTACATAAATATTAAACTAGTCAATATTTTATCTTCAAATATGGTATGAGTACTCACCAATGCTCCTAGTAGCACTTGAGTGTGTCGTGACTGTTTATACTTGTGAATGTTTTGATCATGGTAGAGGTTAGATTGGTCTACAAGCAAGGTGAAGTACTCGCTATTAAAAATCCTTTCAAGAACTTCACTCACACTTTCATTATCTTGTGGGACATATGTTAGTCCCTGTTCTAAATATCTCGGTGGATCCGTCTTTATAAAACCATCTTCAGCGTCAATTCCTAATACATCGTCAATGTTTACTTCGTAATCGTCATCAGAGTCACTTGAATAAATAGGCACATTAGGTAAATTACGGCGTGTAGGGGCTTGAATATCACTTCCACTATCACTCTCACATTCACTTTCTACTAATTCAATATCACAATTTCCATTTGAACGATCGTCTGCATGCAATTCTTCTAAAATATCGTCGTCAGCTAACACTGAATTACGCGAGCGCTCCATCTTATCATTGACTGAACCGGCAGAAAGAAAGTCGACGTTCGAAACTAAATCAAAGAATAAAAGAAGGCCGTGAATGAAAGAAAAGTGGCAGATATACATATACGATTTATTCTAATCAATGATGATGATTGAGTCTTCAGTCTTTTGACTGGTTTGATGCAGCTTTCCATGCCTCCCTGTCCTGAGATAATCGCTTCATCTCTACATAGCTACCACACCCTACATCCGAGGCAATCTGTTTAACATATTCTAACCTTGGTCTACCCCTACAGTTCTTGCCCTCGACCCTTCCTTCCATAACTAAGCTTTCTATTCCTGGGTGTCTTAGTATGTGTCCTACTAACCTATCTCTTCTCTTCATTAGCAGTCGCCAGAAACATCTCTCCTCTCCCACTCGTCTTAATACCTCTTCGTTTGTAACCCTATCTACCCATCTGATCTTCATCATTCTCCTGTAACACCATATTTCAAAAGCTTCAATTCTCCTCTTTTCTGCTGCACCAATAGTCCAAGTTTCACTTCCATATAATGCCACGCTCCAGACAAAGGCTTTCAAAAATGACTTCCTAATACCTAAATCTATATTCGATGTCAACAGATTCCTTTTTTTGTAGAAATGCTTTCCTTGCCTGAGCCAACCTACTTTTTATATCCTCTTTGCTTCGTCCATCACTGGTTATTCTGCTTCCTAAGTAACAGAAGTCTCCTACTTCCTTCAGCTTTTCACCTGCCTATTTGATCTCCATAGAGGTTTCTGATTTATTTCGGCTGCATTCCAGTATTTTTGTTTTACATTTATTAACCCCTCAAGCCGGTTGGCCGTACACTGTACGTCCGCTGGACTCTACTCGTTCAGCCGGTTCGACGTGGATTTTCAACCCCTCAAGCCGGTTGGCCGTACACTGTACGTCCGCTGGACTCGACTCGTTCAGCCGGTTCGACGTACCACAAACGTCCGGTGCAGGCGGAAGTTAAAATGCCTATTACGCATGAAACCCTGCTGCTTCGCCGGATCTTCTTTCACGTTATAAACCGAGAAGTTATGTACTTTCATGCCATCTCTGTTTCATAATTAGAACTAATAAGAAGTTGATCGATATCCGTTGCTTTTGACGACTCATATCGATCAGCGAAGGAACATGAAACGTGCTCTATTGAGTTTTAGGTTAGTTGCTTTAGAAGGTACCACATCCTTTCCTGCCATCTCAAGATTGTTTTGTGAACTATATCTAACTTGACAGTTTTAATCACTTATGAAGGGGAAGAACCGATAGCAATTACTTTGTAGATAACTTTTGCTTCGTAGGCTAGAGGCTACTCAGTCGCAAATTAATAATTGCCGGACTGTCTCATTCTCTTACGGGTGCAGATATTATTGGTTTGATAGATGACAGTAGTGGAAGTGATGTATAGGGAGCGATATTTTCGGTAGTGATACGGACTATGCACAGCATGATGTTATTGGAGAAGTGGGAGACAGCCCAGACGAAGAAGAAATAGGTTCAGCTGTAATAACAACGACCGCTGTTCTGTGTTTGTGGCGAGAGGTAGACTTCCTCACAAGCACACAAAAGATCCCCTTCACGGGTATGCCGGATCCAAGAAGGCATTTCACGTCAGTTTTTTGCTGCTTTCGACAATGTGATTGAACTAGTTTGAGAAACAAATATGTAGGCCTAGGCGGCAGATTGTATGGTGTCGCGCCCTTGAAACCAAGGTCGCGCTCCAGGAAGTGAGAGTCAGTGACAGGGGACAACATTTATGTGTTCTTGTGGCTTGTATTGTTGTTGGGGATAATGCAGAAACCTACCCTAAAGAGCTATTTCACCCCTATATTCTCTCAAACAATGCCAAGGAACAGGTTTGAAATAATATTGCAATATTTACATTTTGTTGACAATTCGACACGGGATGCATACATGGGGCCTAAAAAGCTTTTCAAAATTCAGCTTTTCCCGGAAATTATACCTGAAAAATATGTATATATGTAGATTGAACATTTTCATGTAACTATCTTGCTTTCATTGTAAATATACCTGAAACAAATACCAAAAGTGGAACTTATCAAATTATTATACTTTTGTAAATATTGCGTGTGATTATGGACAACCCTGAAGAGCAGTCGTCACATATCAGGGTGTCTACCGGTAACGAAAGTAACGGATTTTACAAATGGGTAACGAAAAAGTAACGAATTTTACATACGGGCTACGAAAATTTTCCGAAGGCGGATTGAATCATTTAAACTCGCGCCTCTAGGCTCAGAGATTGCGAAGGAGCGAGTTTCGCGCAAGCGGCGCCGATTGTATAAGTTATATTTCCCCGTGCCCGACCTCGAGGAAATGCATACTGAGGATTCCCTGAGTGGTATACATCGTTCAGCGTATATTTTCGGCATCAAGATGACTTTTTAGTTTTGTGTGAAATATTTATCTGTGTTATTAGGAAACTTGACTTTCCGCGAGACGTTTTTTCGTGAAAACTTTTGAAATTAATCAGAAACCTCGCATTTATTTGGAGACTATGTCAAATTGAAGTCCAGAAATAACGCGAAATAATCTAATGTCGCAATCTTGCGAAAATGTTACCGTTTCGAAAAAGGATTTTGAAAAAGCTTCGAAATACGTAGGCTATAACTTATTTTAAAAATCTGTCTCGTAAATTAGCGACATCCAGTATAGTTAATTCGAAATTCCGTTATATGTCGATTTTTCCTTCGAACTTTGGTTCCATCGGATATATTATAATCCAACCGGTTATTTCGAAAACTTGTATAACTTGTATAATTCGTGATTCGCATTCGAAAGAAAACGTGTCCTCTAGTCTTATTATTCGTGCAATCCTCTCAGAATAATTCTTATTATTTGATACGGTACCTACTTCGAACATTCATACTGAAGACGGCTGGCTGACCGCACGACTTGCCTGCGGGAATCTCGTCAAATGGACCGAGATCGACGTCAGTAGCGTAAAATCATAAAACCCGTCCCCTATCGTGAACTTGTGACCACGAGGACTGCGGGAATCCCGTCAAAGATGATAAGGCACCAATTACGAAACATTCCGAAACCTACTCGCTACTTTTCCCATGACCGTATACTTAAAAGCGTATGGGGAGCGAGAAGTGCGTCAACCCACTTAGAAATGACAGCCTACGTAGCGTTGCGATACTAATTTCTCCTCGTGATCCTGAACTAATGAGCTCCCAACCACAGCATAGGGACAGCGGGAATCACTGCGCCGGCCATACAACTTGTCCATAACTACTCGTGAATTTTAACCATGCCCAACCCTGAGCTTGCATCCACCATTCTGTCAGGACGAATGGACACTCTTTCAACAGCCGGGTGCGGCGCGATATGAATAATATCGCGAGGTCAACGTGAATCTCGTAAAACTGCCGATTGCGTAATAATGCTATATCTTCTCGTGCCCGAACTCAAGGACAATGGAAATCTCGTCGAACGACTAAAAGTTACACCGATTATCTAAATCGCGATATTTATCCGTGTTCTATCTGGAAAACTACGGGAATCACGACAAACGGGCGAGACCAGCGCCGATCGTGTAACATCTCGAAATTTCTCCGTACTTGACTGCGAAGACAGAATTCGGTTACAATCACGTAACGTCCCATAAATTTCTTCGTGATCTACCGCGGGGACAAAGGAAATCTCGTCAAACGGTCAAGAGCAGAGCAACCTCTTGGCAATTATAAAAACGCCTTTTGCACAAGACGACATATTAACTGAAACAATTCATTTGATAATAAATATCTAGTATTTATTTATTATTTTGAATTTTTTTATAACTACCTAAGTGAATTGTATTTACCGCTTTAAACACAGTTCATTGCTGTTTTTCTTCACCGCGTGATGAGCCCCTTTGCTTGCTGACCGCAGACGTATCTTGAATTCAAAGGTAACTAAAATTAACTAAAAGGTAGCTAAAAATTAACTAATTTTTACTTCATCCTTACAGTAGACACCCTGCATATATTACTGAGAAACATTGGACATGATTTCGGTAAGTAATCGTAAAAATTTCATTACGTTATATTTCGTAGATTTAACATTATTCATTTTTTACCTTGTTGGTGTCCAAACCTCTGCTGAGCTTAAATTTAAATACCGCCGGAGAAGTGAAAACCTCCGGATTAAATAGCCGGCCTGAGGGGTTAATTTTCATCATGAATTCTTTCCGTAAGACGGAGTCCAGACCAGTCGAAAACTCATTCAAATCCTCAGGCTTGTGGGCCAAGATGACGATGTCATCAGCAAATCTCAGAGTTGAAATTATTTCTCCTTGAATCTTCACTCCCACTTTAAATTTTTCTCCAATTTCCTTCATTGCATGTTCAATGTAAAGATTGAAAAGTATGGGTGATAAGTTGCAGCCTTGCTTTACACCTTTCTGAATACCAGCTTCTCTCTCATGTCCTTCAGCTCGAATGACTGCCGTCTGGTTTCTGTATAGATTGTATACCACCCTCCTATCGCTGTACTTTATTCCAATAGGTTTCAAAATGTCAAACAATTTAGTCCAATCAACGTTATCAAAAGCCTTTCCTAAGTCTACAAATGCCATGAACGTTCTCTTATCTTTCCTTATTCTACCTTCCAAAATCAGCCTAAGACTTAGTACAGCTTCCCTTGTTCCTACATTTTTCCTGAAACCAAACTGGTCTTCACCCAACTCAGATTCTATCTGGCTTTCAATCCTCTTGTAAATTATTCTAGACAGGATCTTTGAAGCATGAGTAACCAAGCTGATTGTACGGTAATCTTCACATCTGTCAGCTCCCACTTTCTTTGGTATAGGGATGATAACATTCTTCTTGAAATCAGGGGGTACCTCACCTGTCTCATAAATCCTACACACCAAGTGAAATAACCTGATCAGACCTTCATCTCCTATGCAGCATAGCAACTCAATCGGTATATCATCTATGCCTGGTGCTTTGTTCCTGCTTAAGTCTTCCAATGCTCTGTCAAATTCTGATCTCAATATTAAATCTCCATTTGCATCCTCATCAATTTCCTCCTCCCTTTCCATTACACGATTCTCAATCTCCTTTCCCTTATACAAACACTCTAGGTACGATTTCCATCTCTCAACCTTTCTTCCCTACCTGTTACAGGCTTTCCTTTTGTGTCCTTAATATTACAGCACTTAGTCTTCTTTTCCCCAAAAGTATTCTTAATCCTTCGATAAGCTGTGTCTACTTTCCCTAATTTCAGACAATTTTCTATACCTGCACATTTCTCTTTCAACCATTCTTCTTTCGCTTCCTTGCACTTCTTGTTGACCTCATTTCTCAGACGTCTGTATTCTGCTTTCCCCTTTTCATCTCTTACATTCTTGTATTTCCGCCTTTCATCCATCAATTCTAGTATATCCTGAGTGATCCACAGTTTTCTACCTATTCTTTCTTTCCTACCAATGTTTTCTTCTGCGGATTTTGTTATTTCATTCTTCAAAAGTGCCCATTCGTCTGCAATTGAAGTTTGTTTAGGGTTTTTCATTAGTCCTTCCTTTATACTCTTCTTGAATCTTTCGTTTACATCCTTTACTTTCAGTCTGTCTATTGCCCACCTTTTTGGCTTTTGACTTTTCTTCAGTTTCTTCAACTTTAATCTGCATTTCATTACAACCAGATTGTGGTCAGAGTTTATGTCAGCACCAGGATATGTTTTACAATCCAAAATCTGGTTTCGAAACCTCTGCTTGACCATAATGAAGTCGATTTGGTAACACCCTGTATCTCCTGGTCTCATCCATGTGTATATTCTTCTATTGTGGTTATTGAATAAGGTGTTAGCTATGACCAACTCATGCTCGGTGCAGAATTCCATCAGCCTGCTTCCTCGATCATTCCTTTCACCTAATCCGAAATCTCCTACTATCTTCCCTTCTCTCCCTTTTCCTACCACAGCGTTCCAATCTCCCATTACTATAACATTTTCATCACCCTTGATATACCTCAGAATTTCATCTATTTCTTCGTAGACCTTTTCAACATCCTCATCATCAGCTTGACTGGTAGGCATATAGACTTGTACCACTGTGGTGCACGTAGGTTTAGGATTTATTTTTGCTACAATAATCCGGTCACTATATTGCTCATAATATTCCACCCGCTGTCCAAGTTTCCTACTCAATATGAGACCAACCCCTGCTTGGCCATTGTTTGATTTAGTGCTAATTACCCTATAGTCTCCTGACCAAAAGTCCTGTTCTTCCTGCCAGCGCATTTCACTAATCCCAACCAAGTCCAACCTCAACCTATCCATTTCCCTTTCTAAGTTTTCTAACCTTCCACTTCCTAGCAGACTTCTAACATTCCACGCTCCGATCCGTAGATTATCAGATTTCCTCTTTGTCACTTCTGTGATGTTAACCCCCTCTCGAGTAGTCCCCACCCGGAGATCCGAACGGGGGACTAGTTTACCTCCGGATTGAAATTTTACAAGGGAGGAGCCCATCATCACATGTAATTATGCATAGAGAGGTGCATATTCTCGGGAATAGCATTACGGCTGTAGTTTCCCGTTGCTTTCAGCCGTGCAGCAGAACGCTGTGTAGCCATTTGTTGGCTTATATTATCAATATCTTAACCGTCTATAAGACTAGTAAAGAATTTATTTATTCTGAAAGGCTGCTACTCCCTTTCAGAATAAGTAAAGAGCAATTCTACTAACAAAGATACTAACCTTCTACTACCAATTAAATACCAAAATTCTACTAACGAAAACAATACTAAAGTTCCACCAACAACAAATACTACCATTAAATATTCTGTCACCAGGCGCACTCACATGCACCCTCACACATCACAGTCTAATGAAACAATGAACTATAACTAATAAACAATGCAACTGCCACCAGACACACACACATACCACAGTCTAATAGAACAATAACATATATCTATGTTTATGTATAGAATCATAATATGTTTCTTAAAATCTATAAATGCTATTGCAAGAAGCTTATTTAGTTTCTTGTAGTATGCCATAACTAAGTTAAGAGTAATGATCTGTTCAGCACAACTTTTCCAGGGATAGGCAATTTTTCTGTGATCTGAATTTTAGTTACAGCCATGTGTAAAGAAATCCTAATTGTATAAAGAGCGCTTGACTGGGGATAAAATTAACTGGAGTTCAAAATCTGAACCAGGTTCAGTCGTCTTCCATGTTGTATAAAACTATTCGCGGATTCCGAGATCCTAGTTCAATGTGATCTCAAGTTCAAGGATTTCAATATGGCAACAGCTCAAAATAGTAAGGATATTCACGTATAGCCTATAGTATGTTAAAAAAAAGTCCTCTCGGCACGCCGGAAGGCGGAGGTAGATTTCACCGGACAAACTTGGGGATAGGCGAAAATAGGCAGAATATGCAGGTTTTCGTAGAAGGATCAGACCTCATTTATTGCGAGAAGGTATTTTATAATTGGAGCTTAATTAACTTTGTTTTTCGTCATTTTATGCTTATTTTAAACATTTTATTGTCTTATGGGAACGGTAACCTTCTTGTCATTTGTGGTCCATTTTCATACTTGTGGTCACACTGTCCTTATGCAAGGTTTCGACACTGATGTGTAACTATGTAACGGTCTGTTACTTCTTCACGCAAAATTATATCTCCCGCAGAGATTTTGGTTGGTTCCTCAGTTTAGGGGCTGCGACAACGTGGTCATGTAACCCCGTGTACTTAGGGATGGCTGTATTAGTCTGTAATTCAGGTAAGGACTGCAGACGGTCAATTTCAAGCAGTAGTTCCTAATGTTGCTACCAGGTACTACCGTCAACGACACCTACCTGTGAACTTGGCTACTAGATGCCACCGCAGCCAGCAACTCGCAACGAACGTTGGTACTTCCCCTCCAAAGGAAAGCATACTGAGGGATTTTTAGCGCTCTTAGAAAATCCGACGACTTCGGCCGGCTTTGAACTCGCGACCTTGGGCATAGACATTCAGCATGCTTGCTACCAGTTACGTCACCGAAGCCGCTTCACACTTAGTCAGATGGAATTCTGAATATGATCTCGTGCAAGTGCGTTATCTTGGCAACGTCTGATGGCTCATCCCTCATCAATTTAGTAGTATTGCCATGGCAACCACTGATAGCTCTTGGCATTTTCTTATAATTCCGAAATCATTTTTCTCATCCCTTGGCATAATGGTGGGTCATATCAAAAATTCTTTCAGACAAAATTTTAGGTAATTATTAGGGGAATATTATCCATTTTGTACGGTTTTGATATAGTGCCTATTAAGAGAGATATGATTAATGTTTCCCGAAAAACCAATTTTTTCCCGCCCCTTTGGTCAATGGTTGGTGCTATAAAAAGAACTCTTCTAACATAAATGTTTGGGCTTTATCCGACACATAGTATGAACGTTGAACGGATTCGATATTTCACATATTAAGAGAGTTATAGCAATATTTCACTTTTTCGAAAAAAAGCCCCCCATTTTCACCCCCTTCGACCGATTTAGCCCAGTAACGAACTCGACCGAGATTTTATAGGTATACATATTCGGTAAAATATTCAAAGTGATTGGTGCAAAATTACGGCAGTTATCGTGTCCACAAGAAACTGATATGCATATATATATACACATATACATACATAAATTATATATAAACTTTTGAACTGACGGTGGTTTTGGGGTCTGGGGGATGTGAAACGCGAAGATATGTCGAAATTTTCCGGAAGTCGAAACATGGTACCCATTGCAATAGTTAGCTTTCTAATGAAATCTACCTCTGGTTGGTTCCTCAGTTTAGGGGCTGCGACAACGCGGTCATCTAACCCCGTGTACTTTGGGTGATTGTAGAATCTGTCTGATAAACGGTGTGAATTGTAATGGCTGTAGTAGTCTTTATTCAGGTAAGGACTGCAGACGGTCAATTTCAAGCAGTAGTTCCTAATGTTGCTACCAGGTACTACCGTCAACGACACCTAGCTGTGAACTTGGCTACTAGATGCCACCCCAACCAGCAACTCGCAACGAACGTTGGAACTTCCCCTCCAAAGAAAAGCATACTGAGGGATTTTAGCTCTCTTAGAAAATCCGACGACTTCGGCCGGCTTTGAAACCGCGACCTTGGGCATAGACATTCTGCATGTTACCAGTTACGTCACCGAAGCCGCTTCCCACTTAGTCAGATGTCAAAGTCAACCCCTGGCACCATCCAGCCCATGACGGGCTAAGGCCGACCAAGCGACCGCTGCCCAGCCATTTGGCCTGCAGATATTGGGGTGATGCGTGATCAGCGCGTCGGGTCCCCTCGGCCGTTAATATTGGTATTCGTGATCGGGGTGCTGTCTCACTGTCAGACAGCTACTCAATTGTCCTCACGAGGCTGAGTGCACCCCGTTCCAACCCTCACGTCAGTTTTAAAATCCCTGACGGAGCCGGGGATCGAACCCGGGGCCTCCGGGTGAGAGGCAGGCGCGCTACCCCAACACCACGGGGCCGGCTTAGTCAGATGGAAATACTGAATCTGATCTCGTGCAAGTGCGTTGTCATGGCAACGGCTCATCCCTCATCAATTTAGTAGTGTTGCCATGGCAACCTCTGATAGCTCTTGGCATTTTCTTATAATTCCGAAATCATTTTTCGCATCCCTTGGCGTAATGGTGGGTCATATCAAAAATTCTTTCAGACAAAAGTTTTAGGTAATTATTAGGGGAATATTGTCCATTTTGTACGGTTTTGATATTGTGCCTATTAAGAGAGATATGATTAATGTTTCCCGAAAAACCCACTTTTTTCCACCCCTTTGGTCAATGGTTGGTGCTATCAAAAAACTTATTTGACATAAATTGTTGGCACTTATCCGACACATATTATGAACTTTGAATGGATTTGATATTTCACGTATTAAGAGAGTTATAGCGAAATTTCAATTTTTCGAAAAAAGCCCCCCAATTTCACCCCCTTCGACTGATTTTGCCCATTAACGAACTCGACCGAGATTTTATAGGGATACATATTATGTAAAAAAATCAAAGTAATTGGTGCAAAATTACGGCAGTTATCGTGTCCACAAGAAACTGATATACATATATATATATACATATATATATATATACATAAATTATATATAAACTTTTGAACTGACGGTGGTTTTGGGGTGTAGGGGATGTGAAACGCGAAGATATGTCGAAATTTTCCGGAAGTCGAAACATGGGACCCATTGCAATAGTTAGCTTTCTAATGAAATCTACCTAAAAGGGCTACAATTTTTATGTGACTTATAATATGATCTATTATTAAAACAAGTACACGAGTGACATGATTACTTGAACTACTATCAATTCCACGGAAGTTGTATCTTGGATACTAACAATATTATAAAAAGCTGTATGGCTTGGAAATATTTCAAAATTTTTGTAAGAACTCTTTATATTTTGTTTCGTATTCCTTCAGGAATACTTGGGAGGAGCAAGTGCACTGTTAGAGGTGGGGAATTCTTATTCTTGTCCGACTGGTAAATATTAACTGTTGAAATGGTACAAGCCATTTTGCAAGTGTTGCCTGTATTTAATCAATCAACAGAGATACTCTTCAGTCGGTCAACTAAGAGTGTCCAAATAGATTGGGAAGAAATAAACGATTATTTTATCACCCTATTATCTGGTAGCGAGTTCGATTCCCGGCTATGTTACGAAATGTACAGTAATTCTGGTGTGATGGCTGGAATGGGGTACGCTCAGCTTCATGAGGAGGGTTCGATTCCCACCTCAGCCATCCTGGAAGTGGATTTCTACTCCAGGCAAATGCTGGAATATTTCCTAACTTAAGGCCACGGCCGCTTCCTTCCCAATCCTCACTTGAATTACAAATACACACACTAGTACAGCTATCACAGTAACACAGGTTATCACACACACCCAAAATAAACGGGGCTATATGACTGCGATCTCGCAACCCCTTAAAATAAGCAACAACAACAAAAGTATCTGAAAGAAATGTTACACGAATCATTTATACATTAACACAATACTCTAACAAATGGTGCGGGTTTAATTGGATGATATGTTTCGCTCGTTAAGAGAGCATCATCAGACCCAATTTTCAAAATAAAATAGGTCTACAAAACACTACCAACCCCAAAAACGGTCGCTGCCCTCCAACAACAATCCGAAAAAGGAAATAAAACATGTTAAGTGCCTACCTTCTAAAACATAAGTGTAGAGTCTGCTGTTGCTAAGTCAAGTCTAGAGAGCAATAGATTAGCACACGTCTATACAAGTCTCTTTCAAAGTGAGGGTATGGTTCGTTCACAGCGTGATAGTGATGGACAATGCTCCCTACCACGTGTCCAGCTTGATAAGGCCCCAACAAACGCTAGTTGAAGGACGAAATGATAGACTGGTTAGTTCGTCATGGTGTCAACGCAAACAAGGAAATGACGAAGGGCGTTCTTCTAGGCCTCATCAGGGAAAGGAAACCTAGAATACCAGTGTATCGCATTGACGAAATCACCAAAGAGCAGGGCCATGACGTCATAAGGCTGCCCCCGTACCATTGCCCTTTTAACCCTATCGAACTCACATGGGCTCAAGTTAAGGGTTATGTTGCGGTAAACAACAAGCGATTCACCCTGGCAGAGGCCGAAAGACTTACGACTGAGGGAATCAATCAAGTAACTGCCAAAGACTGGAAAAATGCAGTTTCACACGTGGAGAAAGAAATTAAAACTGCTATAGAAAATGAAATGACTTTGGACTACGAGGTGGACGAACTTATAATACGGTTGGAAGGTTCCTCCAGTTCTAGCTCTTCAAACCCTGGCAGCAGTACAGCAGCAGCAGCGAAGATGAGATGGAAGGGATTGAGCCACTACAAAATGATTAAGAACACCGTCAGTGGCAGGGGCGATTTCTCTGTGCATGCTAAGCTTGCCCTAATATTTTTCTAAAGCAGGCGAGTTAAAAAAATATTACAATATGTACCGTATCTGTAATAGATCTGCGTCTAATCAATGTGCAGTCCGAAATAGTTCAATACATGGTCAAGAGATGTCTCAGGAAGACCGAAAACAATGACTTGTATAAAACCGAGATTTCTCGGGGCCGTCCTCTACCGCTGGCAAGTGTACTACGAGAGTTCTCGGGGCCCATCTTCCATGTGTTAAAAAAATCTGTTATAGTTTTTTGAACTGCAGTAGTGGTTCGCTATTTTGCGGCCAAGATTAGTAGCGGTAAGACGACCCCGCCCAACCTATCGCATCAACGCTTTTGTTTTAGAAAACTTAGACTCCATCATCTGTCCGTATTGACAATTATAATTATGCACAATATTATTGTGACGAAAGTTCCCGTCTGTCAATACATGAATATGTCGTCAACTGCACTCACATTTTGCGGTGGGACATCTTTCAGGGCATCAACTGCTCCCTTCTTCAGCCACTAGTTTTTTAAATCATACTGTTGATATGCTTCAAAGACATTGAAAAACCCGGCCGAAGTCGTCGGATTTTTTAAGAGCGTTAAAAATCCCTCAATATACCTTCCTTCGGAAGGGAAGTCAAGCTGGCGGTCCCATGACTTAGATTTGTGGCATGTTAAAGAATCTTCCACTAATTACACCTGTGTGAAGCTAAATTATAGGTTAAACATTTGACAAACACTCTTAGGTTCCAACGCTCGTCATCAGGAGCCGACTGTGGTGGCATCTGGTAACCAAGTTATGAACTAGTAGTCGTTGACGGTGGTGTTTGGGGGAAAAAGTAGGAACTACTTGGAAAAATTCAATGTCTGCAGTCCTTATTTGAATTGAAAACAGATAACACACACTAATACAGCCATCACAATTAACACCAGTTATCAGACAGATTCTACACAGACCCAAAGTACACGGGGCTACATGGCCACGTTATCGCAGCCCCTAAACTGAGGAACCAGCCAACCGACATTGAAAAAAACATACATTAATATTAGAAAAAATATCTGGTTGAGAGCAAAAAAAAACAATCACTTGCACACATAAAAAAACACAGAACAAATAAAAACTATACGCGTGTGTTTTGATGATTAAAATTGGTGTATTGCCATTAAAAGTTCATGTTGTCAACGTTCATTAATCTTGCCCAGCTTGTTCGTATTCTTGCAGTAGCTGAGATACATTCTAGGTTTTCTGAATTATATGTTGTAACAAACTTGCGTTGTGCGGACTACTGCTAGCCGAGAAAAAAAGAGAGAGAAAACCCATATCAGTACAAAAGACGGGCTCATTGCCCTTGTTCAAAACAGAGGAAATGAAAACTTACATGTAGTCCCATTAGAAAGAAGAACGCAAATCGGGTTTAAGTTTGAAGGATAGTTCTTAGGAACTTCAATTCACATGCTTGGAGTTTGCTGAGCGCTCTCTTTTTTAACGTACTGTACATGTTTCTAAGCTGTATCTGAGAATAGGTAGAAAGTATGATCTGTACAAAGTCATTTTGGTTCTCATGGGTACTTAACTATCCCAAAGAAGAAGTCTTACAAGGTTGTAGAAGTTGGAACTTTTAGCCACTCTGCTTACAACTTCTTTATCTGCATTATTAGCAAACAATTTTTTTAAAATAAAGTTCATTTTGAGACATTCGTCGGCACAAAACTACCTGTGGTAACATGCAATTTAAGCATAACATCAGTTATAATAGTGAGCTAGTGGCAATGCTGTACCACCAGCTGAACTGTCCAGTTGGAAGTAACTATGATGCAACTTTAAATGAAATGGAAATGTTTTGTGGATAATCCTCAGAAGTTAATGCATTGATCTCCAAGAAATATCAAGAGTGCACTGTAATTTAAACATCTTGATTACCAGGGAATTCTTATGATATTAAAAGATTAATAGTTTCTGCCTTTCCAACACATTTAATACATTTTATGAAAATATTTAAAATAAAAACATGTTATGGGCACACTTAAATGGTTGGTATTATATCGATGTATCTTTTCTTTTCATTTCAGGGAGCAACAGTCTCCATCATCTCCCTCGTACACCAGCACGGAAGGGATCATCTTCAATGCAGAAAAGGCATCAGAGATTTGTCGTTTTTACCGGAAGGATAACCATACCCAATCTTATTTTGCTGCACACATGTTATATCATGCACGAGATAAACGTTATGTGTGTAAGGAGTGCAGAAAAGTATTTGCATGCCCAAATAATTACAATCTTCATAAGAAGTATTACCACACCGGAGAAATGGCTCAGAATACACAACTTGCAAGAGTTTACCATTGTGATAAGAAATCTAAACCTAAAGGTGTAGACGTGAAGAGAAGTCAGCAGATCTGCGATGCAGAGTGGCTCAGGTGTTTAAGCAGGGGTCAGGTGCAATATAAGATAAAGTTACCCTTGTCCACGACATCATGTCCAACTAGCCAGAACAATGGTGAAGAAGTAGGCAAGGTTTCTCAACCAACAGCATCTAAGCGAGACGGTTCTGCCACACAGACACTTCCAACCACAGACATTGGAATGAGTGTTAATCAAAGAATATCTTCAGATAACCAACAGGATAGTTCTTGCTCACTACCTCTTACATCCACAAACTACGGTACCAGTAATATTGAAGGAATGTCTTCAAATGATCAAGCAACATGGCAGAAGAGTTCTTCTGTGCATCTTCCTACATCCACAAACTACGGTATCAGTAATGTCGAAGGAATGCCTTCAAATGATGAAGCAACATGGCAGAACAGTTCCTCTATGCATCTTCCTATTTCCACAAACTACGGTATGAGTAATGTCGAAGGAATGTCTTCAAATGTCCAAGCAATTTGTCAGGAAATGCCATCTACAGTTGGTCAGAATAATGGTGGATGGAAGTCAGGACTGTCTCATGTAGTAAATGGCTCCAAGGGTGTTCATAGGAGGAAAGACGTGACAAAACTGGCTTTTCGGAGGACATTATCTCCCCTAAATTCCTCCTATTGTAATGCACCTGTCCAAGATTCATCTGCAAAAAATCCAGTTACCATAATGCCACCAAGTATTACAAGTCACAGTGGTACTGTTGGGACACAGTACGTGCCTCCAGTTAGTAATAATCCGGTGTTTGTTGACGATTCATCGCTGACTAGCAGCCCATCTTCTCTCAACAGTGTTGCTGTGAATATAGGACAGTGCAATAGCAATCAATACAGTAGTGCCTCAGCTGTGCCTTCAGAGAGTGTTTGTCAAGAAGCCCAAAGTGTAGTTGAAACAGCTGACAACTCTACATTGTCAGTGTGCGCAGACCAGGAAGCACAACACCAGCTACCTGCTGTGTCTCCTGTGAGGTATGGTCACCAGAATTCTGGTATTCCAACAGCTACAGTTTTACCAAACATAGTTCAAAGTTCTACTGTACCACAGTCACATGGGAACAGTGTCGTTATGTTCTTACCCTCAGTACCCATAAATGCACAAGGCAACCAGAATCCTTTCTCGTCAAACAAGCCTTACAACAACTTTGTTTGTCTGATGCCTGGATCTGCCATAAGCGATCAATCCAACTCCGATCTTTCCATGTCTAAAATGTCCACAAACAACCAAACCAACCTGGTTCCTCAATCCTCACAGCAACAATGTGTCCAGTGGGCAAAGCAGATACCTGGCATGTGGCCGGGGGTTCAAGTCCTACTTCCGGTAGTGGCTAATAACAATGTTGGACCCATAGTCATAAACAATGAGCAAAATGAAGAGTATGCCAATCAGAACAGTATTCAGGCACTCACCCCTTTTAGGACCATGCCACACAAAGGTAGTCCTAACATGTGGCAACAGGCACCACCCATCATGCCCTGCCCTGCAATGGTTAATGCATTCCCCACGGGTATTTCTGCAGGTTCACAAATGGTCATGTTAAATTCTGCATTTCCTGCAAATTCTTTTGCACAGTGTTTTTCCATGCCTTTCACGAATGTTCCCAACCAAACTAATTCTGTTCCAGTTATGTATTTCCAAAATCAAATCCCAGTACCTTCAAATAATGTAGTTATGGGTGCAAAGCAGGTCTGGCGTCCAGGATAGAGATCAGAAATCTACGGGACTGGACTTCAGTCCTTCCTTGAACTGTGAAATTTCACCTGTTGATAACTTTTATAGGATCAATGGAGATCAGAAGTGTGCGGGATTGGATTTCAGAAAAATGAATACTTTCAGACTTCTCTTTGAAAGAATAATAAAATTTCAGCCTTTCAATACCATTTATTGCTAATTACTTACAGGGACATGTTTCGAGGGCTAACACTCCCCCTTCATCAGCCTGTCCAACAAAACTTCGAAGGAAAACTTTCCTTGTATAAGCACATACAAATCACATGAAGAATAATGAAAATGTTCTCCAATCCATTATTTACAATTCCTGCTCGACGCTCCAAAGAAGATCCTCTTAATGGATTACTAAGGCCTATGCGCACCAAAACTTCTAAATTGGGCCGGTGCTGCAGGCTGCTGCCCACGTCATCGTGGGACCACTCTAGTCCCCATGTTGCTCCTGGCAACTCTAGTCCCCATGTTGCTCCTGGCAAACATCAAAGCAGAGAAAACAAGATAATCCTTGTGGCCGCGTCACTCGCTGCCGAACTGCAGTGCGCTTGGGCGTGAACAAAAGCAAACCGAATGCGCCTTGCGAAGACTCTTACTGCTGAGTGTCGGTGACGTGCCAGGAGCAACATGGGGACTAGAGTGGTCCCACGATGACGCAGTGGGGGCAGCGGCGTGTAGCACTGGCCCAATTCAGAAATTTTGGTGCGCATAGGCCTTAGTAATCCATTAACAGGATCTCCTTTGGACCGTCAAGCGGGAATTGTAAATAATGGATTGGAGAACATTTTCATTATTCTTCATGTGATTTGTATGTGCTTATAAAAGGAAAGTTTTCCTTTGAAGTTTTGTTGGACAGGCTGATGAAGGGGGAGTGTTAGCCCTCGAAACATGTCCCTGTAAGTAATTAGCAATAAATAGTATTGAAAGGCGGAAATTTTATTAATCTAAGTTATAGTTACGTCAATACGGACCTGAATAATCGACATTATGATTCAGACTTCTCAATATACAGTAGTTGCCAGTGTTTCGTTCTGGCATGCCATTGGACTCGTATTTTCAGTAAAAGAACAAGGAAGTTTGTGTATGATGTGGTTGAACACATCATCGTTAGAGTGTGTGCTTGTTTTATTAACCCTAGATGTCGGTTGATCTAAAGTGAATTTTGATGTTCTTCATTTTTCGATAAAATTGGATCAAAATGTAAAATCATCAGTTTTTTACGTTAAATCATCATCTACGGTGTATGTACCACCATGTGGCAGGTTCCACTATGTGGGTCCGATGTCTCCATGAGACCCAGTTCTGGGCTATATCGGAGTAAAGGTTTGTGCTCTTCAAGTCAGTATGTAGCACATTGGCACATTGTTGCTTTGGTCATCCCTTATGTCACCAGTGTGTACCCTACCTTTGCTTTTGTTTTGCGTTTTGCTTACATGGCATTGCTCAAATCATCACACACAACCTTTGCACTTTTATTATTTCAAATGATCTTGTCGACTTCGTCGTTACGGTTGGGGTCCATCGTTATGCGTTACGGACACGGACGTGACGTCATGCAGCCGCGCGGGAAGTGACGTCATGCAGCTGCGTGGAAACGTGATGTCATGCTCACGCGGGGAGCGAGAAGCAGACGCTAATGATTATTGGAGTCTGTTGAAAGAGGCCTGGCGTCGAGCGACCTGGGGCTTTGAGCGAAGCGAACACAAGAATACAGGGTGCCTCCTAAAGAGGTGTGCAGGATGTCAGAGCAAAATACAAGCGAAGCGAACACAAGAATACAGGGTGCCTCCTAAAGAGGTGTGCAGGATGTCAAAGCAAAATACAGGCAAAGCGAACACAAGAATACAGGGTGACTTCTAAAGAGATATACAAGATGCCATATAAGGATAAGAATACAGGGTGCCTGACCAAGAGGTGTGCAGGATGTCAGAGCTAAGCATCGAACCAGTCCCAATATTCCATCCCTACTCTCACTCAAAATAGCCCCCCCCCCCCTAATGTTCAGCCCGCCACTGCTCGCTCCCAGGTTCTACAACTCATCTCCCAACTCTCTACCATTACACTAGTCTAGCCAGATCGAACACAGGCCTGCCTGGGGCAAAAACACTCCTTTTCAGAGAAATAACAACTCCGCAACAAACTTCACGAAAACCCAAATTAAAATCGAAAATTACATTCTACAAACACCAAATTCAGTAAACTTCCCTCATTTCAGTTACGGTACTCTATACTTTAAACAGACACAGAAGGCATAGTCATGACTCCTTCATGGAATAGGCTATTGTCTGATCATGTTCACCTCTCCTTCACCTTTACCATAAATTTCATAAACTCTATTTAAAAATCAGAAACTCACTCCACAAATCTGGAAATCAGTATTCTTCCCTTATTTCAGATACACTATTCATTAAACAAACATATAAGGCATAATCATGACCCCTTCATGGAGTAGGCTATTGTCTAAATCTGGACACTTATACTACATCCTTACACTAATTCAAATTTACGGCCAAATGATCCTTCTGACAGGGAGGCAAAGGTTTCCGCCGGCTTGCCTGGGATGATGGGCCACAAAACCGCTATCAAAAAGTACACAATTTACGCTTTATTCAACCAAACACATCTCTAATACAAGTACAAGAAACACATTTCTTCCCGTGACTTTTAAAGAGGTGCCCGCGCGGGAAGCCTAAGTTAATGGGTAATGCAGTATGTTGAAAGAGTCCTGGGGCTTCGAGCAAAGCGAGTTTAGGAGTTTTGTGGGCTTGTTGGGGTTTCAGTTTCCCAACTTTTCACCAGTTACTGCATCTAGCATCATCTAAAGGCCCTCTGTCTCTGGCGGTTAGCAGTGACCGCTGTCTTTTCTTCTGCCCCAGGCATTCCCTTCTAGCCACCCATGAAATTCATTATGAGGACACAGATATACTCTCAACAGCAGTAGTGTACATTACTTTAGTTGACAACACGGAGATACAATAGAAATCCTTCAACATACCAATAGTTCCAACCAGAAAGACGACTCAGAACCTGTTGATTAGGCCTGGATCCACATTCTCAAGAACAGAAGAATCACAAAGCTCGAAGCAAGGTGTGGCCGAGACAAATCGGGCACATCCTCGGCCAGTCAGTGGCCTTCCCGTCCCACAGACTGCCAATCACCGACAGGATTGCTTTCAAGGAAATTGACCATGCATAATATAACTTGTCAAGGGTAGCTGTGAGACTCTGCCCCCACTGCTCTATCTTACATAATTTGTAGCCTAGTTTTATTATAGGGAATGCCTTCTATATACACTGATCAACAAAAGTTTGGACTACCGTCATCAATTGTATGCTACGATACTAGAGGTCTCATTTGTCTAGGCATGTCATTCATTATCCAGTCAGCACCCATATTCTCGACTGTGTGTACTACTGACATGCTTTGCGTTCGTTTCCTAGTGATGTAAACAGAACACTGTCGCAGCGGCACACCGCGAGCAGTCCCATATCACCAACAGCTGTAGTCAGTTTGTGTTCAGCTCTGCAGTGACATGCCACGTAGAGGCATACGACAGTTTGGTAGGGTCCAGATAGTGGCTTTACTTTTAGCAGGACATACACAGCATGATGTTGCCAATCGATTAAATGTCACTCAAAGTGGTGCGTCTAAGGTGTGGAGAAAGTACATAGAGACGGGAAATGTGAACGATAGACCTTGCAGTGATCATCCGTGTATGACAACACCAATGCAGGATCGTTTCCTCCAACTGTCGGCTCACAGGCGACCAACATCAACTGCCAGGGATATTGGATATGACTTCTCCCGGGCAACAGGGATTTATATCTCAGACAAACAGTGCATAGACGTTTGCATCAGAGTGGTCTTCATTCCAGAAGACCAATGAGAAGTTTTGCACTGAACCAACTGAACCGAGGCAAACGAAGGAACTGGGCTCTTGCTCATCAACATTGGACCATTGCAGAATGGAGTAATGCCATGTTTGCTGACAAGACCATGATTGGTTTACAAATGAACACTAGACGTGTTATTATTACTATATAATATTTGCAACTGGGAGTAATTCCCCGGTGGCAAATTGTACAAATACAGAAAATCACGAACAATAACATCATACACAATTCGCAATTTAGGAACTATAGTAATTGCATCGTAGTATTTGCACAAAATGTCAGTCTTTTCGTATACACATCAATATGTTTGGGGAAAGGCTCTAAACTGACGCAGGTAATGAGTTCCAATTATCAATACCACGGTTAATGAAAGAATATTTCTCATAATTTGTACGCTGTGGTCAGACCTTGATTTTATGTGGATGATCTGCCCTGCTCAGTGCTAGACGACGCCAGGAACACCCATACGTTCAGGAAGTCCATCCGTTTGCAGGTGAAAGTGTAATGTTCTGGGCAGCAATAATGATGGGACAGCGGACCCCTCTCATACCCATCAACGGCAATATGATTGGTCCCCGATACCTCCAAGAGATCCTACAACCGATTGTAAGGCCCTACAGATGTGCAGTCGATGACAACTTCATCCTCACCATACTCTAGCAGTGGCTCAGTATCGTCAAAAGAGGCAACATCAACCGAATGCAATGGCTAGCACAGTCCCCAGACATGAATGCAATTGAGCATGCATGGGACATGTTGAAGGTGGCCATTGCTCAGCGTACGAATCCACCTGACAATCTTCAGGACCTCACTGACGCTGCCCTAGAAGAGTGGGACCTCTTACCCCAAGATAAACTTGATGGTCTCATTCAGAGCATGCCTCGCAGAGTAGAACTCATCCGTGTGCGGGGAGGACATACTACTAAAGACTGATACTGGTCATCATGAGATATCGATTTTCAATGTTTTTGTTTTCAAACTGGACAAATAGAAGCAAGTTCACTTTGTTTTTGTACCATTTCATTGTTATCTAACCACGATTGTTATTGTTTTCAGAAGGACTGATGCTCAGTTTGTTAATAATTTATTATATAAACCTCAAAGGGTTTACTATAAGAAGTCATTGTAGTAAAATCTATGCTATTCCAAACTTTTGTTGAGCAGTGTAAATAAGAATTTTCGTCCCATTCACTTCAGTAGTTTCGATGCCAAGACAAACATTAACCCTGCAGTGGTCGCACGGCATCTGACCGCGTTGTTGCAGCCCCTAAACTTAGGAACCAACCAACCTCCATACAAGAAAGTGGCTTGGATAAACTTGGGTATAAGATTGGTTTGTTCCTGAGTTTAGGGGCTGCGACAACACCCGGGTAGTTTGGGTGTGCATAGAATCTGTCTGATAACCGGTATTAATTGTGATGACTGTATTAGTGTGTGTTATCTGAAATTCAGGTGAGGACTGCAGACGATCAATTTCAAGAAGTTTCTACTTTTGCTACCAAATGCTATCTTCAATGGCACCTAGCTGTGAACTTGGCATCTAGATGCCACCGCAACCATCACCTGTCGGCGAACGTTGGAACTTAATAGAGCGTTAATCAAATCTAACCTACAAATTTAGCTTCACACAATTGTAGTTAGTGGAAGGTTCTTTTACATGCAATAAATCTAAGACATGGCCTGCCTGCTTTAATTCCCCTCCGAAGGAAGGCTTACTGAGGAATTTTAATGCTCTTAAAAATCCCGATGACTTCGGCTGGGTTTGAACCCGTGATCTTGGGCATAGAAGCTCAGCATGCTACCAACTATGCCACCGAAGCTGCCTTGGGTATAAGACAACGTGGGTAAAACAAAAACCTCTATATAAGAAAGAATATTACTTTCCCCTTAAAGGTTCTTGTAACCAGGTTTGACTGCATGTACAGTATATTTGTTTTGAAGTACAGAAGAGGGAGAAAAACTAAAGGATGATATGTTTCGCTTATGAAGAGAACATCATCAGTAGGGCTCGGATTTTTAGGTAAATAAATATTTTTTTATGTAAATACATATTTTAAGCAGTTTCTCTATAAATACATAAATTCCTGCTTTTCACTTATTAGCACATAAAAAGACATAATATTTACATATTTTAAAGTCAGTATGTTAGATCTTTCAGTTTATTGCATTTTTGTTCTGTGGTCTTGAATGGGGAAGAACCTGTGAGATATCTAATCTTCATGCAGAGCGTATGTCAGCTTGCAACTGTGTGTTACTCTTAACTTGTTGCCCTGTGCCACTCACTGTGGAAGTCGGGGATTTCCTTGTCCATAGCCATATTGCATCACGTGCTAGACCTTCCCCTCCCCCAGCTACCTGGAACCAGTGTCACTCATATACAGTTCATTTCTGGCACTGTGAAGTGTAAGGCAGTTCTACGATGCCTAAAGTAAAAGCAACTACAAGTTATCATCTGCAGCACTATGTTGCAGAATTTAAGGATAATTTTACTTCTGATGGGGGCGTTCTGTTCTTCCAACCATGTGGAAAAACAATCATGGCTAAACAGCGATCTGAACTTAAACAGCACCTCAAGGGTAAGAAACATATTGCCGCAGTTGGGCGAGCCTTCAGAATAAGTGTTTTTGCGATAATCATCAGTCATTTGTGATGGACAACCTGAAGATGTATCTCGTTATGTATTGTAATTCTTCAGTAGTCATTGAGACATAAATGACACCCGCTAATGTGCCCTGACCTCACAAGACAAAATGAAAAACATCAAAAACTTAGGAAGTGTGGCAACTATTAGCCTACTGTTAAAAGCTTAAGCATCCGAAAAAGTAACTATTTTATATACGGTAACTACCACTGTATATTGCAAGACTGAGAAATGACAATTGATGTGATTGTCATTTGTCAGTCTTGCAACATAGTGGGTACCATGCATTCATCATCATCATCTTGTACAGTTTCCAGCCCCAGGCTGGGTCTGTTTGGAACATAAGCCTCGCCACTTAGTTCTTTCTTCCCACCACCTCTCCGCTGTCACTCTGGTCCAGTCCTCGCCTCTCTTCTTGACACATTCCTCCACTCCTTTCAGCCATCTATCTCTTGGTCTTCCCCTTGGTCGTTTCTTCTGTATCTGCATCTCATGTATCCTCTTGGGAATCTTCTTCTCATCCATTCTCTTTAAGTGTCCATACCACTTAAAGAGAATGGATGAGAAGAATGCATTAATGATAATAAAAAATAAAATTAGCCTTTAGACATCCCGTAAGGGCAAAGGCCTTCTGTTTGCACAGGAATGTGCTCGTGATTGGATTCCGAAGGTGAGCAATCCTTGGGAGCTTTTGTATATAAAATAGTAATAAATAATTAAAATATTGTAACTTTTTAGTCAGTTAACAATAGTACATTCCCAATTATTGGGAGGTGTGAAACAACCTGAAAAAAGAACGTGTGATAAAATGTTATTTGCAAGATTTCTTCTTTTAAGAAGAGGCAGTGCCTCTCCAGAAAGATTCTATAAATATGTTTCTTCAATAATGGTATAAGTTAGAATCAAAATTGATAATAAACATTTTGAAATTTTGGTCTGTATTCAGTCACAACAGTCAATATATTTAGAACTGTTAATAAATATTTTTGAAGCAACCCCATTAGACTGTGCCTAAAATTCCCTTTCCTTCCTGTGTAGCAGAGCTAAGAGAGGTGGTTCATCGAACTGCATTGCTATGCAATGTAACAGTTGGCAGTCGGAGCCTAGATATGGCTTGACAGGAATTCAAATATAGTGAAACCTCTAATCATCGTTTTCGGCGAGTCTCCAAGGAAAGAAACGCCTGATGCAAGAAAGCTACAAGTGGGGGATTGTATTCAGAATGCGTATTAATCCACTTACTAATGAATTATTGCTTTAAGAGGGGGGCTGGGGGAGGAAATACAGTATTAGCCCCCGGCCAAAATGTGCGAGGTTGAAGTGTTCTACGCCTCCTTCTTAAGTTTGGCTTTTGTGAAATGAATATTCAATCTATTTTGAAAATGTTACCACACTGATATAATATGAGATATTTTACAAAAGTTATGAAATCAACTAATTGTCCAACATCAACCTATTATTTGGTAGATCGCAAGACCACCTCCAATTCTCAACCTTGATGTCAACAGAAGCTAGTTAAGAAGAATCGTGATTGTGCCACAAGTAGGACAAGCAAACTATAGAGTGAATCTAAGGATGATAGATTGTCGATTGCTCAGATATCGACCAGTCTTCTACTCAAACGACGCTTCAAGGAACGGTAGATGTGATTTTTGTTAACACAACTCGGGACCATCAATCTGAGAACGACAGATAGAGGTTCCAAGCCCCTTAATGAAACATTTTCTTCGTGCTCTTTCACCCTCCAATTATGTTAACTAAAATACAGAGAGAATTAAGAAGCAATATATTTTCCTACCTCGGATGGCATCTCGGAAAAAAAAAGGTACTTATGTTTGCAGTATCATGCTGTGGCAATTAAGATTCTTTTGTTCAATATTTTAACTTGCTTCATATTCGTAATTGTCTTGACGGTTTGTATGGAATTTGTTCTAGTACTGTTGCCCATGTTGGGTTTTAATTGCTGAAGTGCAAAACGTTCATCTAGCAAGAGGCTCAACTCCAAGCATTAACCTTCGCGGAGGTAAATGGTCTGTTACCCAATACAAAAATTGTTATAAGATTCCAAGGCCCCAAATATTGGGTGCCATAATAGGTAGGGTCCCTGACTTGGCGAAACCGTCAGAAATTCAACAAAAACATGTCATTTCCATCGTAGAACACTAAATTGGGAAAATATCCGAAGTCGAAGTAGCGAAATATCGCAAAATTATTTTGCTTCGCGAAAACCGTTTAAAGCATTATTTGCGAAATGACACCGAAATAGGTTGGCCTATACTGTGTATAGACATTTAAAGTTTCCCAGTCTCGAAAGTTAGTGATATCTTTCAAACCATAAAGCCTGGGTGATTCGAAATTCCGTTATATTTTGAATTTTCCTTCTAAGTTTGGTTCCATCGGATTTATAATCCATGTAAAATTAACTATTTTGAGAATGTAATACGCCCTATCGTGATAATATTCATACAATTCTCCCCGAATAATGCGTAATGTTCGATTTCTACTTCGAACGTTAGTCTGCCAATGTTGCATCCTTGGAACGGACGGCGGACCACACGACTTTTCTGCGGGAATCTCGCCGAACGGACCGAGATCTCCATCGGTTGCGTAAAATCATATTTTTCAGTGTTCTTTAGCAAACTTGTGATTGCGGAATCTTGTCACGAAACATGCCGAACCCTAGTCGCGACTTTTCCCCATGTCTCACCTATAAACTTAGAGCGAGAAGCGCGTCAACTCGAAAACAGCATTGAGTGCGAATCATTACGATACTTATCCTCGTGATCCACTGCGAATTCACGACCACCGCATATGGACAGCGGGAATCACGTCAACCCACTTGCGAGTGACGCCGTTAATATAACATGGCCATGCCTGCTCACGAGTTTTGATCAAGCTCAAATTCGAATTTGAAAACGCTTGGGCCTTCTCATCGAATTGTCGGGTGCGGCGCCGATTGCGCAACACCGCTATTTTTCTTCGCGTCCAATACTAGAGCTCGGGTCAGCCGGGAAGGCGGCCAGCTTTCTGGGAACTGCGCATAGGGAGACAGAGATACATATCCACTGTTGCAACAGTTCCACCAGGTCTGAGTTCCCGCACCGCAAGCTGGTGCCGTAAGTTCCTGCGGTGTGGCAACACTGCCTCTTACCTCATCGAGCCCGTCTCTTTCACGCTGCTTTACACTTTTAAAGTATTCGTGCCCTTTGTAAACTATTTCTCGGGCTTGCCTACGCACAACCTGTCGTTTACTTCTCTCTGCATTCATAGCACTCAAAATGTACACAATCGCTTTCAGTGGATCTTTAAATATTACGATATAATCACTTCGCTTTACTGACAACACACTAGCCCAGATTCTCAAGACAGACTGACTGTGATTGGTGGGATGGAAGTGAGACATGACGTAATGGTAGCGTTGCGTTCTGCGCACCGCCTTCCCGGCTGACTCGAGCTGTAGTATAATGTAATGTTCGTGAAACGGTCTGCAAGCGGCGCTGATTACGTAACATCGTGTTATTTTCCCGCGAGAACGAATTAAATCTCGTCAGAACAACCTCTGGGTAAAATAACTTCTTGTACATAACATTACCTAATAGCTGAAACAACTACTTTGGTGTTAAATATTCATTATTTATTTAACTATAAAATAATTATGTATTGTTTATAATTTTATTAGTAAGTTGTTACTTTTATTATTCATTCAATTATTTATGTAACCATGATTATTAATAAAATTGTTCATGTTTTCTGTGTAAAATTGTCCATAAATTGTTCTTGTGCACAGAATAAAGTTGACTACATTTTAAACTAGGCAAATCGTAACGCCAACTCCGCTCATTGGTGGTTTTTTATTTATTGCTATTTTGATATTTAAATTACAGAAAATTCACGGCCCGGAGTTAACAGACATGTGCTCGTTGACAAACCGTAATGCGGAATATGCTTCTATTTATTATTATTATTATTATTATTATTTCTTTTTCTCCCTTAGAGTGCCAGACAACGATATATCGTTGTTCCGTATTTACGCCTAAAATACCAACAATGATATATCGTCGTTTGAACAGACCGCTCTTTTATACGTATTTAGTACTGTTGGATTTGCCAGGTGGCAGCACCATACGCGTTGATTCCACAGCTTCGAGCATAAATACAATAGAGTGCGCATTGCCACACTGCGCCTGTACTGTGACGTGAAACCAACATCTGGATCAGCTGACTAAAGGGAAAACAGAGGAACTTGTAATGGAAGGTGATAGGAGTTGGTGGGGAAATGATTTTTAATGAGGGTTTAAACACACATTTTCGTAATTTATACGACATTGGGAAAAGCATCGCATGTTTCTTTACGTACCGGAAGGTAGCAAAGGTTAAGAATGTAACATATTTGGTGTTAAAAGTGGCTGTCGTGTTCCGTAATACTCATACATCCAGAATCCCCTCTTGTAAATAATTAATAACAAATCCAATTTTGAATTAGGCCTACTGATTTTTGAACAGAATTGTGTTAGTGTAAAAAGTGGCTGTCGTGTTCCGTAATATTCATACATCCAGGATCCCCCCTTATAAATGCTTAATAACAAATCCAACTCTGAATTAGGCCTACTGATTTTTGAACAGAATTGTGTTTGTGTAAAAATTGGCTGCCGTGTTCTATAATATTCATACATCCAGGATCCCCTTTTGTAAATCATTAATAACAAATCCAACTCTGAATTAGGCCTACTGATTTTTGAACAGAATTGTGTTAGTGTAAAAAGTGGCTGTCGTGATCCGTAATATTCATACATCCAGGATCCCCTCTTATAAATACTTAATAACAAATCCAACTCTGAATTAGGCCTACTGATTTTTTAACAGAATTGTGCTTGTGTAAAAAGTGGCTGCCGTGTTCCGTAATACTCATACATCCGGGATCCCCTCTTGTAAATAATTAATAACAAATCCAATTCTGAATTAGGCCTACTGATTTTTGAAGAGAATTGTGTTTGTGTAGCTGGTCATTTTTAATTGTACGCCCGAGAGCTCCAAACAAGTTCGATCTATTACTACATCATTTCCTAATTTATTTGTCATCATTAGAAAATGTATTTTGGCTAATTTCAGTACCGATGCATTACTTTACAAAATTTTATCGTACGATTAGCTCTTATTCATCGTTACTTTCCACTTCAGTATTTTATGAAGGTGAACAAAACATAGGCAAATGGAAATAAGGAAGTCGATTGATTTAGTAATCGTTGCTTTTTAACAACTATGCATTACATTTGCTACAACGGAAATCATTACAAGCAATGAACTGTTTCCTTTTAAATTCCATTTTCCACGAATCATAGAAACCTTCGCAGTAATAATCCAGAACTTGGAAATCCTACGAATTGACTAATTTAGGGCTGCAATGTATCCTAGAAGGATCTGAAAATTTCCTCAACCAAACGCACTGTCCATACGTTTAATAAGATGACAAATATTACCGGTACCTCAGCGTGTTTATTATCGAAGACTACATCGTCACATCAGTAGCATAACCCGCAATTTGACACTGAACATGATTGAAAAGGAAGGCTATTTGATGTTGTGATGGTCCTAATTTTGCTTCATAGGCCTGTTCAGTGGAGTAAGGGATAGAGTAAATTTTAATAATTTGTAATAAATTTACAGATTAATTTTTTTTTCATGTCTCGGAATTAAGAGGAAACGTAAAGAAATGCAAGTAGTGAAGTCAAGAATTTTAGGGTTATTTTACAATGAATTAATTTAGGACTACCTATGGAAAGAAATGCCCGATCTTTTCCTAAACGTCTCCTTACATCCATACGCTGCACAGTAATACACCATTCTGGCTTAGTACGGTAATGAATAGAACAGAATAGCCCAATTCTCTCGTCACGTGTAGTATTTCAGTGCTCCAAACTATCCGCAGTTCCCGGCAGTTCCCTTTAGTCAGCTGATTGAGATGTTGGTTTCACAAATGTGACGTCAGCCATCTATTGTATTTATGATCTAAGTTCCACAGAGAAAGGATAGTAGTTTTTAACTACGTCGCTAGATGACGCGTAAGTTTCCTATTTCCGGTTCAGTGAATTTTTGAAATCTCTGTTCATCCGTGCCGTGTAACATCTATGACACATTGAGTAAAATGGCGTTGAGCGGGAGAAATAAATTTGTTGACGGCGATGATCTGGCTATGTACGTAAATAATTTGAGTGAAGAGGAGGATGATGATTACTCGGATGAGGAATTTAATCCTCCAATAGATGAGAAAGTGATAGCGGCGGGATTGATGTAAACATCCGACCGCGTGATTTTAGGCCTAAGGTAAACAGTGATAGTTACAGTTACCTTCAGAATGACAGTAGTAGCGATGACAACAACAACATCCAGCAGTTTCACGATTTCCGTGAAGTTCAGGTAGGAAAAGATGCAAAATACCAACCCTCACCTGGGAGGTTAGGGGTAAATCCTGAAGCCTATATTTTTGTGAACATGTTTTCTGTGTGTTGTGTTTATCTTTAGTGAAGGTAACTCCCAAACTATTGTACATAATAAAGTGATATTTTACGTGTTTATTCATCGGGAATGGGAGATTACAGAGAAGTAAACATTACTTATCTGTGAGTTGAATTTCTAATTATATTTTGTTTTATTTCGTTGTTTTTTTTTTGTTTTTTTTTTTACTTTTCGTGTTTTGAAAATGTTCCAAAAATATTTTTATTTTGAATAAACATGAGCATGATAATGTTAAAGTGTAGTTCAGAAGTAAGTGAGTTCTCTAGTTAGCATTTAGGGAAAATTTCAAGCCATTGTGTTGGTTATTGTGAATTATATAGCCCTGAGAGTGTGAACCTACAAAATCCTCTAAATCAGTCTGGCACTCTTGGCATACTGTGAGTGCGCAGGCCGGGCACTAAGGGGGTTAAATGGTTTTACTGTGCGGAAATTTGATATGTGACCAAATAAATGACTCATGTTGGACGCCAGACGGATGGGCTTTATACTTCCTGCCCTTTAGGGCCTCTTACCATAGACAGGGAGTACCATGAGTAAAGGAAGAGGTCTGACCCCTCAAGGAATGAGGGTATTACGAAGGAAAAGACAAGGATGTATTATGGAGCGACATGCGCAAATTTGCACTCTGGTGAAGAAATTCTTGTAACATCCACAGTAAATAAAAGGTAAGATTTTGCTCATTTACTAACGAGTGTGTAATGCATGCACATTGCAAGTTTCATAGTTCTTTGGCTAAAGTATGACACCGAAACGTACTTTTTCTAGAAAACATCACATTGTAAGATACCTTACAAAATTTTGCATAACAAGTCTAAATAGAGGTATGAAATAACCGTGAAAAGGAATTTTGATATCATTACTCATTTTTACAGCTCTTTTTTAGCCTATTTTCATTTTATAAAAAAAAAGAGATCACCTTGTATGTGTGTGTCCCTCTAATAACTTCTAAACGGCTGGAGCGATTTCAATGAAACTCGGAAAGGTCATAGCACCATTTCGGCCGACCCCAACTGTGCCCTTCAAATTTTATTACGTCTCACCAATCCAACATGACAGCTGTGCGAAATATTTCACCAGCAATCCCCCTGAAATTTTGTACGGTGATAAAGGGCACTACTAGACTCTCAAAAATCTGGTAACTACAAAACCAACATGGCGGCCAAGCGAAGTTGAGGCTTTTAAATAGAGTTTTCGCGCGAATTGACCATCCAAACGCAATGAAACTTGGTACAGCAAATGTTTATACACATTCAATGCACTGGCATCTAATTTAGTTCAATTTTCTTCATAACCTCGAGATGGTGGATGTGCGAAATATTTCACTGGCATTCTATATCTCCGAAACTATTACCGATATCACCCTGAAAGTTTGTACGGTGATAAAGGACACTACCGGTACTACAAGTTTATCTGTGTCTCTTTCAAAAACCTGTAATGTACAAAACGAACATGGCGGCCAAGCTAAGTTGAAACATTTTAATAGACAAATCTGGCGATTTTACCATCTGAGCTAAGTGAAATATGATACAGTAAATGAGTATACATATTGTAATGCACTGACATTAATTTTATTCAATTGTTTATATATACTCAAGATGGCGGCTGTGCGAAATTTTAAAATCAAGTTGTTATTGCTTGTGTCGTAATCGTGCGATTGAAGTGAAAGTGTGAATAATGAACCTACGCAATAATTTTCTTTTAATGGTAAATAACTCTATGGCCTATACATATAGCTACCCAAATGGCGACCATCCGAAATATCTAGACGGTTCTCAATATCTACGAATCTTTTACAGCAATTTTTATGTTCATAGAGGCTATGAACGTAAATTCACCTATAGGACTTTCATTCACCTGGTGAGCACGAATCCAACATGGCGGCGACGCGAAGTATAAATATTTAAATGTACGTTTCTCGCGATTTAACCATCAGAGTGAGGTGAAAGTCGTACGGTAAATGTTTATACAAATGTTAATCCACTGGCATCTAATTTATTTCAATTGTTTTCTTAATCACAAGATGGCAGCTGTGCGAAATTTTAAAATCTCTTTTTACTTCTTGTGTCCTAATCATGCGATTGAAGTTTAAATACTACACGTACACAATAATATTGATGTAATAGTACATACCGGTAACTTACATATATAAAAATCCAACATGGCGACCATCCGTAATATTAGATGGTCCTCAATATCTACGAGTCTATTACAGCAATCAAACTGAAATTTTGTATGTTGATAGTGACAATTAACATAAGTAGGACATTTGAAAATAGGCTTTAGTTCTTCAAGGAACTACTTGTTTTTCTTTCTTTCTTTCTTTCTTTCTTTCTTTCTTTCTTTCTTTAATGGGTTACCCTATGCCATCCTTTCCCAACTTTTTCGACTCGCGAACCCCTTCTACAACGATCTGAATATGCTGAACTACTGACTTTTAAATATACTATGTAGGCTACATGTAACTGCTCCTTAGTGGGTTCGCGGACTGTTGTTAATAGTGGAACTTGGATAATTCGAACCTCAAGGGACCAGTTAGAAAAATTCGAATTATCCAAAAATTCGAATTAAGAAAGTTATTTGAAAAGGGTAGAGAAAAGATATTGTAACTTAATGTATTATAATGATTCACGTTCAACAAAGCAGATTAACAGACACGGTGCTGTATAATGACTGTATCGTGAATAACCTCAAAAGTTTCAAATGATAAAATAAAACCAAAATGTACTATTCACCTATTTAACGACAGTAGTAATCCAGCAATATAGTTAGGTCTTACAGTTAGAAGAATGTACTGTTTTTCAAAAAAGGTTGAGATTTTTACCTGTTTTCTACAATTAAGTCTCTCGGCCATCACAAAAGGATCTAACAAATTTAATAAAGAGAAAAAAGAATCACTTACGTCATTTCTAATTAAAAAACGCCATAGTTCTGTAATGTGGTTTGTTGCTTGGGCTGTACACGAAACATTTTTTTCGGGAACCATCTTGTTTTTCGGAGTTTTTACACGTAAAAACTTCGAATTATCCAAAATATAATTTGAATTAACCACGATTTTTTAGCATTGATTGTATATAAAATGCCAGGGACCAAGCGAAAAATTCGAATTAAAGAAGATTTCGAATTATAGAAGTTCGAATTAGCCACGTTCCACTGTATTGTTAGAACACAAAGAAGCTGGCAGACTAAATTTCCATTATGGGAATGCATTCCTAACGTTGTAACATTTAAATCAGGCATTCGCGTTAAATATTAATGTATTGTGGGAATAATGTGATAAAATTCCCGACGTTACCGGTACACTTATAACAAGTAGGAGTCCACGCCACACGACCTGCTTTGGATGAGACGGTGCGGCTATATAGCGGCGAGCAAGACGGGTAATAATCTCAAACAACAACTTCGTTGGCGGCAAGGCCTGCGGAATTGCATTTCGGACCTTCGACCCGATTGCGAGGAAAATTATAAAATGTTATTCTAGGCAATGCTGACACCATCACATGGTTATGAAAGCCGGACGTCCTCGGAAATGGGAAATATCTTACTGCTGTAAATACATGATTCAACTTATTGAAAAGGTCAAAACGGGGTATTATAGATAATTTACCGTAGAATTCAAATAGACCATCAGTTGAATTTTTACCAATTATTATATTCATTTGGGCCCCATTTTTTTTTCAAAAACCAAAAACATTTAATAACATCAAAACGGTGAGAGATATAATAATATGATAAGGGGTAGAAAAGTTGCTAATCACTGAGGTCTTACACCTGTAGATTTATCTTTTTCGATAGGATCGACGGTTTCCGAGATATAACGATTCGAAAAAAAGAATGAAATTCACGGCCCCAAAAAAGGAAAATGGTGAGGGATATAAAAAAAATCATAAGAGTTAAAAAAGTTGCTAATCACTGAGGTCTTATATCTGTAGATTTAACTTTGTTCGATACGGCCAACCGTTTCCCAAATATAACGGTTCGAAAAAAAGGAAGAAATTCAGGGCCCCAGAAAATGAAAACGGTGAGAGATATCAAAAAATCATACGGGTTGAAAAAGTTGCTAATCACTGAGATGTTACACCTGTAGATTTAACTTTGTTAGACACGGCCAACCGTTTCCCAGATATAACGGTTCGAAAAAAACGGAAGACATTCAGGGCCCCAGAAAATGAAAACGGTGAGAGATATCAAAACATCCTAAGGGGTTAAAAAAAGGATGAATTTCTGGGCCCCAGAAAATGTCCGGCCCTGCACCGAATTTTACGCCCGAAAACAGTGTTCCTCACAGGCCCGATTTTTTTCCCCGTACCACATTTCAACTCGATATCTTGAAAATTCCGACCTGTAGTTTGCAAAACGTAAAAAAGTCACGCACGTACGTACATTTTCAGGGCCCCAAAGGAAGACAACGGTGAGGGATATCAAGAAATCCTTATGGGTAAGAAATTTGCATACCGTGGAGTTCTTACACCTGTACATTTAACGTTTTTCGATACGATCAGCCGTTTCCGAGATATATCGATTCCAAAAAAAATTTGAAATTCAGCCCCCCCCCCCCCCCCCAAAAAAAAAAATCTGGCCCTGCACCGTTTTTAAGCCCCGACAACAGGTTTCCTCACAGGATCCAACTCTTTCACCGCTCCAAATTTCAGCTCGATATCTTGAATATTGCGACCTGTACTTTGCTAAACCCAAAAATGTGACGCACAATGGACAGTTTCAGGGCCCCAAAAAAAGAAAATGGTGAGAGATATCAAAAATCGTTTTGAGCAAAAAAGTTGCATACCACGGAGATCTTACACCTGTACATTTAACGTTTTTCGATACGACCAACCGTTTCCGAGATATATCGATTCCAAAAAAAAGTTTGAAATTCAGGGCCCCCCAAAAATATCCGGCCCTGCACCGTTTTTAACGCCCGGCAATTGGTTTCCTCACAGAGTCTAACTCTTTCACCGCACCAAATTTCAGTTCGATATCTTGAAAATTGCGACCTGTACTTCGCTAAGCCCAAAAATGTCACGCAAAATGGACATCTTCAGGGCCCCATAAATGAAAACGGTGAGAGATATCAAAAAATCGTTTTGAGTAAAAAATTTGCATACCACGGAGATCTTACACCTGTACATTTAACGTTTGACGATACGACCAACCGTTTCCGAGATATATCGATTCTAAAAAAAAGTTTGAAATTCAGGGCCCCCCAAAAAGATCCGGCCCTTCACCTTTTTAACGCCCGACAACAGGTTTCCTCACAGGGTCTAACTCTTTCACCGCTCCAAATTTCAGCTCGATATCATGAAAATTGCGACATGTACTTCGCTCAACCCAAAAATGTCACAAACAATGGACTTTTTCAGGGCCCCAAAAAAAGAAAACGGTGAGAGATATCAAAAAATCGCTCTGAGTAAAAAAGTTGCTTACCGCGGAGATCTTACACATGTACATTTAACGCTTTTTGATACGACCAACCGTTTCCGAGATATATCGATTCCAAAAATAATGTTTGAAATTCATGGCCCCCAAAAAAGATCCGGCCCTGCACCGATTTTAACGCCCAACAATAGAGTTCGTCATAGGCACTAACTCTTTCACCGTACCAAATTTCAGCTTGATATCTTGAAAATTGCGACCAGGACATTGCTAAACGCAAAAATGTCACGCACAATGGACATTTTCAGGGCCCAAAAAAAGAAAACGGTGAGAGATATCAAAAAATCGTTATGAGGAAAAAAGTTGCATACCGCGAAGATCTTACACCTATATATTTAACATTTTTCGATACGACCAACCGTTTCCGAGATATATCGATTCAAAAAAATAGGATGAAATTCAGGGCCCCCAAAAAAGGTCCGGCCCTGCACCGATTTTAACGCCCAACAATAGGGTTCGTCACAGGCCCCAACTCTTTCACCGTACCAAATTTCAGCTCGATATCTTGAAAATTGCGACCTGTACTTTGCTAAACGCAAAAACGTCACGCACATACATACATACATACATACATACATACATACATACATACATACAGACTTTTTCCAATATACCACGGCTATATGAAAGCCTATAGGATCTTTAGATCCGGCTTTCATAACAAGGGGCATTACAGGGTTAATTTAATTTTATAGTAATAATATGGCAATGCCGCAGACATTTTAGCTTCCCTGGCCTCAAGGTCAAAGCGCGAGATTCAAAATACGAGGGCTATTCCAAAACTAAGGTCCGTTTTTTAATTTAAGTCCGTAGTTAGTGCGCACGCTGCAACAAGCGTGCGCGCTACCTCCCGGCATCCTTTGCGAACAAGCAGGCGTCAGTTGCAGCTGTGTAGCTAACCTGTACGCTGAACTGTGCATCTTTACAATGTTCAAGATTATCGATACGCCCGCCGCGTGTGAGGTACGATCTGAGATACGTTTTTTGAGTGCAAAAAACAAGTCGGCTGCAGACATTCATCGTCAGCTTTGTGAGGTGTATGGTGATAATGCAATGACGGGAGGTAAAGTGAGAAAATGGGTACGCGAGTTCAAAAGTGGCCGTCAAAATGTTCATGACGAAGAACGCTCAGGTCTGTGATCACAGATGACTTGGTGACTGCAATTGACACGAAAATTCACGGGGACCGAAGATTCATGATAATCACTCTATCAATGGATTTTCCTCAAGTGTGATTTCTTGGTTGTCAGAGCAGGCGGCAAACTTTTATGCAGAGGGATTTGAGAACTTAGTTTTAAGGTATGACAAGTGCCTAAATAATGAGGCAACTATGTAGAAAAATAGAGGAAGGTATGTAAACCCTAAAAATATATGTGGTTTAAAAATAAAATGTTCGGTTAATTAAAAAAAATAAACGGACCATAGTTTTGGAATAGCCCTCGTACAAAAAAAAATTATCACTGTGTCACAAAGTAACCTCTACAGTCATAAAGTATTATTTTGGTATTATTTTATTACAGTGAACTCAAGCAAGCCACTCGGTGGCAATATTATTGGCGAGTTTTAAGCTATTGGTTGACAGGCGATAATATTTGACCACTATGACGGGAAACAATAGAAATAACGAAGTAAAAATGTACGGTAAACAAAAATATTAAAACTCAATGCTAAAAATAAATGAAATAAGTTAATGACATTGAAAAGTACTCCGACACAGACGGTAAACAAGTGACTGGGGGGCAGATGACCTAGCTGTTTTAAGTGGCGGAATAGCGAGGTCATCTCCCCTAAAAGTTAGTTGATGATTGTAGTTTTAAGGAGTGGAACAACGAGGTTATCAACCCTAAAAGTTAGTTGATGATTGTAGTTTAAAGGGGTGGAACAGGTAGGTTATCTACCCTAAAGGTTAGTTGATGATTGTAGTTTTAAGTGGCGGAACAGCGAGGTTATCAGCCCTAAAAGTTAGTTGTTGAATAGTTTTAAGGGGCGGAACAGCGAGGTTATCTACCCTAAAAGTTAGTTGATGATTGTAGTTTTAAGGGGCGGAACAGTGAGGTTATCTACCCTAAAAGTTAGATGATGAAGTAGTTGTAGTTTTAAGGGGCGGAACAGTGTGGTTATCTACCCTAAAAGTTAGTCGATGGTTGTAGTTTTAAGGGGTGGAACAGCGAGGTCATCTACCCTAAAGTTAGTTGATGATTGTAGTTTTAAGGCGCGGAACAACGAGGTTATCTGCCCTAAAAGTTAGTTGATGATTGTTGTTTAAAGGGGCGGAACAGCGAGGTTATCTACCCTAAAGGTTAGTTGATGATTGTAGTTTTAAGTGGCGGAACAGCGAGGTTATCTGCCCTAAAAGTTAGTTGTTGATTGTAGTTTTAAGGGGCGGAACAGCGAGGTTATCTACCCTAAAAGTTAGTTGATGATTGTAGTTTTAAGGGGCGGAACAGTGAGGTCATCTCCCCTAAAAGTTAGTTGATGGTTGTAGTTTTAAGGGGCGGAACAGCGAGGTAGTGTACCCTAAAAGTTAGTTGATGATTGTAGTTTTAGTGGCGAAATAGCGAGGTTATCTACCCTAAAATTTAGTTGATGATTGTAGTTTTAAGGGGCGGAACAGTGTGGTTATCTACCCTAAAAGTTAGTTGATGGTTGTAGTTTTAAGGGGCGGAACAGCGAGGTCATCTAGCCTAAAAGTTAGTTGATGATTGTAGTTTTAAGGGGCGGAACAGCGAGATCATCTACCCTAAAAGATAGTTGATGATTGTAGTTTTAAGGGGCGGAACAGCGAGGTTATCTGTCCTAAAATTTAGTTGTTGATTATAGTTTTAAGGGGCGGAACGACGAGGTTATCCACCCTAAACGTTAGTTGTAGTCGGCCCCGTGGTGTTGGGGTAGCGCGCCTGCCTCTCACCCGGAGTCCCCGGGTTCGATCCCCGGCTCCGTCAGGGATTTTAAAACTGACGTGAGGGTTGGAACGGGGTGCACTCAGCCTCGTGAGGACAATTGAGTAGCTGTCTGACAGTGAGACAGCACCCCGATCACGAATACCAATATTAACGGCCGAGGGGACCCGACGCGCTGATCACGCGTCACCCCAATATCTGCAGGCCAAATGGCTGGGCAGCGGTCGCTTGGTCGGCCTTAGCCCGTCATGGGCTGGATGGTGCCAGGGGTTGAAACGTTAGTTGTTGATTGTAGTTTTAAAGGGCGGAACAGCGAGGGTACCTGCTCTAAAAGTTAATTGTTGATTGTAGATTTATGTGGCGGAACAGCGAGGTCATGTACCCTAAAAGTTAGTTGATGATTGTAGTTTTAAGTGGTGGAACAGCGAGGTTATCTGCCCTAAACGTTAGTTGATGATTGCAGTTTTATGTGGCGGAACAGCGAGGTCATCTACCCTAAAAGTTAGTTGATCATTGTAGTTTTATGTGGCGGAACAGTGAGGTCATGACTAAACAAGTGACTGATTGAATGAACATGCGCTGACAACGTGTTGTGCTAGTTGTCAAACTCCAGCCAATAAGAGCCCGCGGCGGCCATTTTATTCCATTCCCAACAAATGCTTCAGATTCTTTCTTTCGAAATAAAAAGGTATAGTTACCATGGCAACAAGTGGAAGCGCACTTAGTTTCTACTTTTTGAAGCATGCGCGATCACCATACACAGGCAGAAGGAGGTAACTTACGAATAGAAACATATCCACGATTCTGTTTCGGTTCTGGAACAAGCGGCTTCGGTGGCGTAGTTGGTAGCATACTGAGCCTTTATGCCCTTCGGAGGGGTGTAAAGCCCGCGAGCCCATGTCATAGATTTATGACATGCAAAAGAACCTTCCACTAACTACACTTGTGTGAAGCTAAGATTTGTAGGTTAGATTGATATCGCTACATAGTTCCAACGTTCGCCCACCAGGTGCTGGTTGCGATGGCATCTAGTAGCCAAGTTCACAGCTAGGTAGCTTGCCACGGTGGGTGAGTGGATAGCGTGTCGGTCTACTAACCCCAAGATTGCAGGTTCGCTCCTGGCCGTGATTAGTGTTGTTTTTTTTTGAAAGGCGGAAAAAATACGACACGCATGTCATACGATGTTGGCATGTCAAAGAACCCATTTGAATTCAGTAGGCCGTGTTCATAATGGCAAAATTAATCTCGAGAGTTTCCGCCAACACAAAATTCCTCATTTCTCTACTAGAAAGCGCTATAGTGTTCAAGGAGCTTAGGTATCTAACCTCCTTGACTTTCATAGTGATTCAAGGAACAACGAAATTCGACATGCAAGCTACCCTCTGGGTGTCAAATTACAAAGCTTGCACCCGGCACCCGAGGCCATACGATATTATTATTATTATTATTATTATTATTATTATTATTATTATTATTATTATTATTATTATTACAGCTAGGTTTCGTGGACGGTAGCAGTTGGTGGCAAAAGTAGGAAATACTACTTGAAATTGATCGTCTGCAGTCCTTACCTGAATCACAGATAACACACACTAATACAGCCATCACAATTAACACCGGTTATCAAACTTATTCTACACACACCCAAAGTACACGGGACTACATGGCCGCGTTGTCGCAGCCCCTAAACTAAGGAACCAACCAACGGTTCTGCAACACCATAATGTATTATTTTTGATCCAACTTTATATTTACAGACAGCAACAATATGACTCTCGCGATCTTGAATTTCAGCTGCTATTACTTTCTGTGAACAGGAGTTGGTGAGCCCCTGAGGGCATAGGTCCCTTACAAGGGAAGTATCAGGTAAGACAGTTCGAAACCTATCTTGAAACTTTGTTGACGCAGTCGTTGTACTATATGAGGACAATGTGCGGAAAATCAGCTGCCAGATGTGATGCAAGGCTCCGAAATGTGGCGAATCTCTCATATAAATCAATGGGAGGTAGCGAGTACCGTACATGTTGGAATGGACAGCCCTGACCGCCCAAGCACTCAAGGCCGGTGGGAAGGAGCCACACGCTCCAGTCAGCATATAAGCCTCGCCTCGTTACTACTCCGAGTGCCACAGGAATGTCCAGCACCTCCAGCCGTCATGCCAGCGTACCAGGATGTCAGGTATGATTTTGGAGCCTTGCAGTTTAATCTGTCAGCTGATTTTCCGCCCGTTATCCTCTTATACAGGGTCATTATCTTTGTGCGCCCCGGAAATTGCGGCGAACTATGGCGTTATTTGGCTGGCCAGGTGCGGACCGAGTTGACCTCGCAATTTTCCGTTCCGCTCCGCTGACTCATATCGTTAGTTCACACGTGTTTTGACATTCATGTGGACGTGTATCTGCAAAGCTTCGACGTTAGTGTTGCACGTTTAGTGAGTATTGTGATTACTGTGATTGTTGGTCATGCCTAGACACCAATTCACATTGCGCGAACGTGTGTATATCCATAATTCGTTCATGAAAAGCAGAAAGTCTTGTTCTGGAACAAGTCGAAAATTAAAATTTCGAATCAAGTTACCAGGAAGACTTGTGCCTAATACCAGTACAATTAGGAGGCTCGCTAAACGATTCAAGAAAATAGTCTCCGTAAATAATAAAATAAGTTGACAGGCAACGTTGTCTTCTTATTAACAATTCTTAGATGGGATTGTTGTCTATTCTTTCATCAGAAGATGTCAGGTGTGTGTTACAAGAGAGGGAGCTCATTCCCAGCATCAACTATGAGCACTGTAAGTAGCCTACACATTATTGAAAATGTTGGGTATAATAATAATAATATCGTATGGCCTCGGTGCCGAGGGCAAGCTTTGTTAATTGACGCCCAGAGGGCAGCTTGCATGTCGAATTTTATCGCTCCTTGGAGCGCTATGAAAGTCAAGGAGGTTAGATATCTAAGCTCCTTGACACTATAGCGCTTTCTAATAGAGAAAGGAGGAACTTTTTGTGTTGGCGGGAATTCACGAGATTAATTTTGCCATTATGAACACGGCCTACTGAATTCAAATGGGTTCTTTATCATGCCAACATCGTATGACATGCGTGCCGTGATTTTTGTCGCCTTTCAAAAATCACTTACCACGACCAGTAGCGAACCTGCGAGCTTGGGGGTTGGCAGTCCGACACGATAACGACTGTGCGTGGCAACCACCGACTGAACCGTGTACGCTCGCCCACCATATACGCCAGTCAATGCCGTCTTAGATTGCCGTGTTTATCGGGGTGCACAAAAATAATAATGACCCTCCAGTGGTTCTGAACTCGTAGAAGTCTGCGGACCACTCAGCGTGAAATTGAATCACGCACGGACCACCCCTCCGCCCCCCCCCTCCCCCCCAACCCTCCGCCCCTCCCACGCAATACACCTTATCAGTTGTAACCCTCCTCAATAACACTTATTTTAAAGATATTTCAATTCAATAACTGATAGTCATCACCGCGAATACATTCGGACGATTCTCTTTCAACGCACATCGTTTTTGAAATCCCCATTTATTGGCCACTTTTATATACGTGCTGGTGGACCCTTTTCTCCTGCGGACCACTCCCGAGGCACTCGCGGACCATCTGTGGTCCGTGGACCACCGGTTAAGAACCACTGTAAGTACAACGATTGCGTCCACAAAGTTTCAAGATAGGTTTCGACCTGTCTTACCTGATACTTTCCTTGTTAGTATTACCCAGTCCAGGATATGCCCGTTTTGTCCCCTCTTACGTCAAGACGTCAAGTAAGGATACGTTCGATCTCACCCACAGAGTGCTCCCTGGCGGCAGCACCAGTATGAACGATGGGTGTGATGGTTAAGCAGTTTTCTATTACACTATTGTTGATTGTCACGAAATATATCGTGATCATCGGCTTTCGTGACTGTTGCAATAACATCAGCTCTGAACTGACGACATGCAAGATAGTTGATATTCTCGCTACACTTGTTGGATACCATTAAACAATTATTTCTTGACTGTCACCGTGGAGGCCCGGGTTTGATTACCGGAGCTGCCAAGAAATTTAATTCTAGGGCTGGATCGGGGAACACTCAACCTAGTGAAGCAAAACTGAGAAGAGCCGGGTTTCGTTTCCTACCTCAGCCATCGTGGAAGTGGTTTTCTGTGGTTTCCCGCTTCTACTCCAAGCAAATGCCGGGATGGTAACTATCTAAAGCCACGGTCGCTTCCTGCCCAAGTATTATCTCAATTACGAAGCGGCTTCGGTGGCGTAGTTGGTAGTATGCTGAACTGCTATGCCCAAGATAGCGGGTTCAAACCCGGCCGAAGTCGTCGGATTTTTTAAGTGCGTTAAAATTTCTCAGTATGCCTTCCTTCGGAGGGAAAATAAAGCCGGCGGTCCTATGTCATAGATTTATGGCATCTAAAAGATCCTTCCACAGACTAAACTTGTGTGAAGCTAAATTTCTAGGTTAGATTTCGTTGGAACACTCTATCAAAGTTCCAACGTTCACCACTAGGTGTCATTGATATCTGGTAGCGAAAGTTGGAACTACGTGAAATTGAACGGAACTTGTAGCTCACCCTATGGGTGTCCACTTGAAGCAGCTACAGCCTCTGGCGAGCCGAACATGTCCTCGGACACTCCCGGCACTAAAAGCCATACGATAAATAAAAACCTCAATTACTAATACACACACTAGCACCGACATCACAGTGACACAGGATATCAGACAAAGTCTACACATACCCAAGTACACGGGGCTACATGACCACGATGTTGCAAAGTCCCTAAAGCATACCTGCCAACTTTTACGGTTTATCCGTAAAATTTACGGAAATTGCAGCATTTTACGGTTTTACGGATGAACGGTGTCATTTTACGATTTCGCGGACAAAAATTTGAAAAGATAATTTACATTCGATAATACCGCCCACTTCCGTACAATCGATTGTTTGCGTGGGTCGAAGGCAAGTCCACGATAGTCGATAACTCGTTCTTTGATATGATTCGTACTTTTAACCGTGTGATGTTTGTGTCTTCATTGTAATTGAATTTGAAGCCGGGATAACCGTTCTTCCATGTTCTTCGCATATTCTTTGTTCCGCTCCGTTCGCTCGTTGCGATTTAAACCATATTCTTTGACCACGTGAGTTGTTCATTGTTCGCGAAGTTGGCGTTCCTTGAATGTTTTCGTCTTTTAAGGTTATGGCATATTTTAATGAAGCGTTCGAGTTTTTGTGCTATAACTTCGTGCTTCGCAGTTTCCTGTATTCCTTGGACTAATTACATTCGTTCCACGTGTGTGTGTGTGTTTTATTTCTACCATATGCATATTCTTTCTTCACGTTGACAGTGACGTAATTAGGGCCGAGTGTCTGTTTACTTCCTTTTTGGTGGAACACAATGTGCCCTTAAGTGCGGCTGATCATGCTGGTGCTTTATATCAGAAGTTGCAAAGAAATATAGTTGTGGTCGCACGAAAACGACATGCTTTGTAAATAAAATGGCAAAAAATGCATCATCTGAAGTTGTTAAGTGCCTTCAGAACGGACCGGATACAGATAAATCCCTTTTCTTTCCATCAGTGAGAAACTACTTTTGTACTGCCTGTGACTACATCATCAACAAGTTTCCACTCAAGGATGACGTGTTAAAGAATGCTCAAGTTGCTAGGTTAGACAAAATTGAAGATGCACAGTTTTCTTCCATTCGTTTTTTCTTGGAAAAGTTTCCTATCATGTTATGCAAGGAAGAGAATGAAACTACAGATGAGGTGGTGAATGAGCTTCAGAGGCAGTTCACAGCTCTTCAGGTAGATGACACTTCGGCTGCACATCAAGATGCTGCAAGTGATTCCAGTTGGGCACAAATATCAAGAATTCGTGGAGCCGATAGACTTCTTAAGTATAACCGAATTTCTAGAGTAATGCTCTCTGTTCTCACCATACCCCATAGCAATGCAGAATGTCAACGTGTTTTTAGCCGTGTGAAGAAAAATAGAACACAGTTCAGGTCATCCATGTCCAATGAATCTCTGGAGTCTATTTCTATTTTGAAGACCAGGAGTTCTGGTCGCTGTTATGACAAAACATTTTCTCATGACTTTTTGCAGGAAGCTAAAAAGACCACAACCATGACTTTAAAGTCGAACTAGCATGTGATTTGCAGTGTGTATTATATTATTTCTTGCCTGTGTTACGTTAAACAAGTTTTATTGTGTAAAGCCTTTTTCAATTATCGTATATCAGCTTAATCTATCAAGGAAGTCCTGTTATGTGTGCTCCAAACCAATATTCACCACGCCTGCTGCTGATTAACATGGATTTCTTCTGGATTGTTATGTTCATCTACAAATTATGTAAGTAGATATGATTTCATTGAAGTATCCTGTTTAAAGCATGAATTATTGTATTTTGTAGCCCAGAAGTATTATTATTTTCGTCAAGCCGGGGGTATATCGAAAATCGTTCGATTTTTTGTCGCGCGTGTGTTTTACTGATAGCCCTTTTCAAAAGTTGGCAGGTATGCTAAAGGAATCAACAACAACAACAAAAAAACAATAATAATAATAATAATAATAATAATAATAATAATAATAATATCCCAAGTAGACAAATTCAAGTATCTAGGCGAAATTGTTCAGCCTGCAGGGTTAAATCAGGAAGCTAACAAAGAAAGAACTGCTAAATTGCAAAGGACTTACAAAATCACATGGAACAGATAGAACAAAAGATGTATCTCGAAGAATGCAAAATTACGACACTACAACACAGTCATCAAACCAGAGGCACTGTATGCATCCGGAACACTGATAATTGGGGGCAGGTCACAAATGAAGAGCATCGAGAAACAAGAGAGGAAAATCCTCAGAAAAATCCTAGCACCAAAGTTTGAAAATGGAATTTGGATGAAAAAGAAACCACATGAAATTTTTCAATCCGCACAAAAAATCACAGATAGCCTACTATCAGAAAACGACGATTAAAGTTCTATGGACACCTTCACAGAATGGATAACGACAGGCTGACAAAGAGAATTCTAAATCTAGCGCTAACGCTGAAAATCCGCAACAATTGGTTAACAGAAATACATGAAGATCTACAAGAAATGGGTATTGCTGAGTAAACCATTCCAGATAGAGAAAAATTTAGAGGCCTAGTAACCAAACATAAATTTGCAGAGAAACTTCAAAGGAAAAATACACGTTAGAAAGAAGCACGCAGAAAGGAACACAGTGAACGAATGAAGAGATATTGGAAAGAAAAGAAGAAGGAACATTGTGCAAAATAAGTTCAAGCGGGCTCCGTAGTTGGGCATAACGATTTAAAAAATAATAATATTACCGTTATTAATATTAATAATAATAATTATTATTAATAATTATATTATGCCCACAAGCCTCCGTGGCTTAGGCGGCAGCACGCCGGCCTCTCACTGCTGAGTCCGTGGTTCAAATCCCGGTCACTCCATGTGAGATCTGTGCTGGACAAAACGGAGGCAGACAGGTTTTTCTCCGTGTACTCCGGTTTTCCCTGTCAACATTTCATTCCAGCAACACTCTCCACTATCATTTCATTTCATCTGTCATTCATTTAATCATTGCCCCAGAGGAGTGCGTCAGGCCTCGGCAGCCGGCACAGTTCATATCCTCGCCGCTAGATGGGGGCTTCATTCATTCCATTCCTGACCCGGTCGGAGACTGGAAGCAGGCTGTGGATTTTTTTCAATTATAGTATGCCCAACAGAGGAGCGCGTTGGAACTTATTTAGCAGGGTTGAATAAGTTTTACCGTTACTTGCCAAAAATTAATAATTAATATTGTAATATTCATCGGTCAACACAAAATCATTCCAATTACTGGAATATGTGGAAAAAAGATACAGTCAGTCTGAGAGACTAGACGTTATATAATTTCAAATGACGCATGCTACAAATGCTACACATGTTAGAAAGGCTCGCTTCGCTCGAAGCCCCAGCACTCTTTCAACAGACTCCATTACCCATTAACTTAGGCTTCCCGCGCGGGAACCTCTTTAAGAGTCACCCTGTATTTGAGTCTGACATCTTTTACAACTCTTTAAGGGTCACCCATTATTTGAATCTGATATCTTGCAAACCTCTTTAAGAGTCACCCTGTATTTGAAATGAATCTAACATACTGTACACCTCGTTAAGTGTCACCCTGTATTTTGCTCTGACATCCTGCACACCTCTTTAGGAAGCACCCTGTATTCTTATCTTACATCGTGTACAGCTCTTTAGGAGGCACCCTGTATTCTTATCTGACATCGTGTACATTTCTTTAGGAGTCACCCTGTATTCTTGTCTGACATCTTGTACACCTCTTTAGGAGTCACCCTGTATTCCTGTCTGACATCGTGTACAGCTCTTTAGGAGACACCCTGTATTCTTATCCGACATCGTGTACATTTCTTTAGGAGTCACCCTGTATTCTTGTCTGACATCTTGTACACCTCTTTAGGAGTCACCCTGTATTCCTGTCTGACATCGTGTACAGCTCTTTAGGAGGCACCCTCTATTCTTATCTGACATCGTGTACATTTCTTTAGGAGTCACCCTGTATTCTTGTCTGACATCTTCTACACCTCTTTAGGAGGCATCCTGTATGCTTATCTGACATCTTGTACACCTCTTTAGGAGGCACCCTGTATTCTTGTCTGACATCTTGTACACCTCTTTAGGAGTCACCCTGTATTCTTGTGTGACGTATTGTACACCTCTTTAGGAGGCACCCTGTATTCTTGTCTGACATCTTGTACACCTCTTTAGGAGTCACCCTGTATTCTTGTGTGACGTACTGTACACCTCTTTAGGAGTCACCCTGTATTCTTGTGTGACATCTTGTACAGCTCTTTAGGAGTAACCCTGTATTCTTGTCTGGCATCTTGTACATTTCTTTAGGAGTCACCCTGTATTCTTATCTGACATCTTGTACACCTCTTTAGGAGTCACCCTGTATTCTTGTCTGACATCTTGTACAGCTCTTTAGAAGTCACCGTGTATTCTTGTCTGACATCTTGTACAGCTCTTTAGGAGTCACCCTGTATTCTTGTGTGACGTCTTGTACATATCTTTAGGAGTCACCCTGTATTCTTATCTGACATCTTGTACACCTCTTTAGGAGTCACCCTGTATTCTTGTCTGACATCTTGTACAGCTCTTTAGGAGTCACCCTGTATTCTTGTGTGACGTCTTGTATATCTCTTTAGGAGGCACCCTGTATTCTTGTCTGACATCTTGTACAGCTCTTTAGGAGTCACCCTGTATTCTTGTCTGACATCTTGTACAGCTCTTTAGGAGTCACCCTGTATTCTTGTGTGACGTCTTGTATATCTCTTTAGGAGTCACCCTGTATTCTTGTCTGACATCTTGTACACCTCTTTAGGGGTCACCCTGTATTCTTGTGTGACGTCTTGTATATCTCTTTAGGAGTCACCCTGTATTCTTGTCTGACATCTTGTACAGCTCTTTAGGAGGCACCCTGTATTCTTGTGTGACGTCTTGTATATCTCTTTAGGAGTCACCCTGTATTCTTGTCTGACATCTTGTACACCTCTTTAGGGCTCACCCTGTATTCTTGTGTGACGTCTTGTATATCTCTTTAGGAGTCACCCTGTATTCTTGTCTGACATCTTGTACACCTCTTTAGGAGTCACCCTGTATTCCTGTCTGACATCTTGTACACCTCTTTAGGAGTCACCCTGTATTCCTGTCTGACGTCTTGTATATCTCTTTAGGAGCCACACTGCATTCCTGTCTGACGTCTTGTATATCTCTTTAGGAGCCACACTGTATTCCTGTCTGACGTCTGGTATATCCCTTTAGGAGCCACACTGTATTCCTGTCTGACGTCTTGTATATCTCTTTAGGAGCCACACTGTATTCCTGTCTGACGTCTTGTATATCTCTTTAGGAGCCACACTGTATTCCTGTCTGACGTCTTGTATATCTCTTTAGGAGTCACACTGTATTCTTGTCTGACATCTTGTACACCTCTTTAGGAGTCACCCTGTATTCTTGTCTGACATCTTGTACACCTCTTTAGGAGTCACCCTGTATTCCTGTCTGACGTCTTGTACACCTCTTTAGGAGCCACACTGTATTCCTGTCTGACGTCTTGTATATCGCTTTAGGAGCCACACTGTATTCCTGTCTGACATCTTGTACACCTCTTTAGGAGCCACACTGTATTCCTGTCTGACGTCTTGTATATCTCTTTAGGAGCCACACTGTATTCCTGTCTGACGTCTTGTATATCTCTTAAGGAGCCACACTGTATTCCTGTCTGACGTCTTGTATATCTCTTTAGGAGCCACACTGTATTCTTGTCTGACGTCTTGTATATATCTTTAGGAGCCACACTGTATTCTTGTCTGACGTCTTGCACACCACTTTAGGAGCCACACTGTATTCCTGTCTGACGTCTTGTATATCTCTTTAGGAGCCACACTGTATTCCTGTCTGACGTCTTGTATATCTCTTTAGGAGCCACACTGTATTCCTGTCTGACGTCTTGTACACCTCTTTAGGAGTCACCCTGTATTCCTGTCTGACGTCTTGTATATCTCTTTAGGAGCCACACTGTATTCCTGTCTGACGTCTTGTACACCTCTTTAGGAGCCACACTGTATTCTTGTCTGACGTCTTGTATATCTCTTTAGGAGCCACACTGTATTCCTGTCTGACGTCTTGTATATCTCTTTAGGAGCCACACTGTATTCCTGTCTGACGTCTTGTATATCTCTTTATGAGTCACCCTGTATTCTTGTCTGACGTCTTGTATATCTCTTTAGGAGCCACACTGTATTCCTGTCTGACGTCTTGTATATCTCTTTAGGAGCCACACTGTATTCTTGTCTGACGTCTTGTATATCACTTTAGGAGCCACACTGTATTCTTGTCTGACGTCTTGTATATCTCTTTAGGAGTCACACTGTATTCTTGTCTGACATCTTGTACACCTCTTTAGGAGTCACCCTGTATTCTTGTCTGACATCTTGTACACCTCTTTAGGAGTCACCCTGTATTCCTGTCTGACGTCTTGTACACCTCTTTAGGAACCACACTGTATTCCTGTCTGACGTCTTGTATATCTCTTTAGGAGCCACACTGTATTCCTATCTGACATCTTGTACACCTCTTTAGGAGCCACACTGTATTCCTGTCTGACGTCTTGTATATCTCTTTAGGAGCCACACTGTATTCCTGTCTGACGTCTTGTATATCTCTTTAGGAGCCACACTGTATTCCTGTCTGACGTCTTGTATATCTCTTTAGGAGCCACACTGTATTCTTGTCTGACGTCTTGTATATCTCTTTAGGAGCCACACTGTATTCTTGTCTGACGTCTTGTACACCTCTTTAGGAGCCACACTGTATTCCTGTCTGACGTCTTGTATATCTCTTTAGGAGCCACACTGTATTCCTGTCTGACGTCTTGTATATCTCTTTAGGAGCCACACTGTATTCCTGTCTGACGTCTTGTACACCTCTTTAGGAGTCACCCTGTATTCCTGTCTGATGTCTTGTATATCTCTTTAGGAGCCGCACTGTATTCCTGTCTGACGTCTTGTACACCTCTTTAGGAGCCACACTGTATTCTTGTCTGACGTCTTGTATATCTCTTTAGGAGCCACACTGTATTCCTGTCTGACGTCTTGTATATCTCTTTAGGAACCACACTGTGTTCCTGTCTGACGTCTTGTATATCTCTTTAGGAGTCACCCTGTATTCTTGTCTGACGTCTTGTATAGCTCTTTAGGAGCCACACTGTATTCCTGTCTGACGTCTTGTATATCTCTTTAGGAGCCACACTGTATTCTTGTCTGACGTCTTATATATCTCTTTAGGAGCCACACTGTATTCCTGTCTGACGTCTTGTATATCTCTTTAGGAGCCACACTGTATTCCTGTCTGACGTCTTGTATATCTATTTAGGAGCCACACTGTATTCCTGTCTGACGTCTTGTACACCTCTTTAGGAGTCACCCTGTATTCCTGTCTGACGTCTTGTATATCTCTTTAGGAGCCACACTGTATTCCTGTCTGACATCTTGTACACCTCTTTAGGAGCCACACTGTATTCTTGTCTGACGTCTTGTATATCTCTTTAGGAGCCACACTGTATTCCTGTCTGACGTCTTGTATATCTCTTTAGGAGCCACACTGTATTCCTGTCTGACGTCTTGTATATCTCTTTAGGAGCCACACTGTATTCTTGTCTGACGTCTTGTATATCTCTTTAGGAGCCACACTGTATTCTTGTCTGACGTCTTGTACACCTCTTTAGGAGCCACACTGTATTCCTGTCTGACGTCTTGTATATCTCTTTAGGAGCCACACTGTATTCCTGTCTGACGTCTTGTATATCTCTTTAGGAGCCACACTGTATTCCTGTCTGACGTCTTGTACACCCCTTTAGGAGTCACCCTGTATTCCTGTCTGACGTCTTGTAAATCTCTTTAGGAGCCACACTGTATTCCTGTCTGACGTCTTGTACACCTCTTTAGGAGCCACACTGTATTCTTGTCTGACGTCTTGTATATCTCTTTAGGAGCCACACTGTATTCCTGTCTGACGTCTTGTATATCTCTTTAGGAGCCACACTGTGTTCCTGTCTGACGTCTTGTATATCTCTTTAGGAGTCACCCTGTATTCTTGTCTGACGTCTTGTATAGCTCTTTAGGAGCCACACTGTATTCCTGTCTGACGTCTTGTATATCTCTTTAGGAGCCACACTGTATTCTTGTCTGACGTCTTATATATCTCTTTAGGAGCCACACTGTATTCCTGTCTGACGTCTTGTATATCTCTTTAGGAGCCACACTGTATTCCTGTCTGACGTCTTGTATATCTCTTTAGGAGCCACACTGTTTTCCTGTCTGACGTCTTGTACACCTCTTTAGGAGTCACCCTGTATTCCTGTCTGACGTCTTGTATATCTCTTTAGGAGCCACACTGTTTTCCTGTCTGACGTCTTGTACACCTCTTTAGGAGTCACCCTGTATTCCTGTCTGACGTCTTGTATATCTCTTTAGGAGCCACACTGTATTCCTGTCTGACGTCTTGTACACCTCTTTAGGAGCCACACTGTATTCTTGTCTGACGTCTTGTATATCTCTTTAGGAGCCACACTGTATTCCTGTCTGACGTCTTGCATATCTCTTTAGGAGCCACACTGTATTCCTGTCTGACGTCTTGTATATCTCTTTAGGAGTCACCCTGTATTCTTGTCTGACGTCTTGTATATCTCTTTAGGAGCCACACTGTATTCCTGTCTGACGTCTTGTATATCTCTTTAGGAGCCACACTGTATTCTTGTCTGACGCCTTGTATATCTCTTTAGGAGCCACACTGTATTCTTGTCTGACGTCTTGTATATCTCTTTAGGAGTTACACTGTATTCTTGTCTGACATCTTGTACACCTCTTTAGGAGTCACCCTGTATTCTTGTCTGACATCTTGTACACCTCTTTAGGAGTCACCCTGTATTCCTGTCTGACGTCTTGTACACCTCTTTAGGAACCACACTGTATTCCTGTCTGACGTCTTGTATATCTCTTTAGGAGCCACACTGTATTCCTGTCTGACATCTTGTACACCTCTTTAGGAGCCACACTGTATTCCTGTCGGACGTCTTGTATATCTCTTTAGGTGCCACACTGTATTCCTGTCTGACGTCTTGTATACCTCTTTAGGAGCCACTCTGTATTCCTGTCTGACGTATTGTATATCTCTTTAGGAGCCACACTGTATTCTTGTCTGACGTCTTGTATATCTCTTTAGGAGCCACACTGTATTCTTGTCTGACGTCTTGTACACCTCTTTAGGAGCCACACTGTATTCCTGTCTGACGTCTTGTATATCTCTTTAGGAGCCACACTGTATTCCTGTCTGACGTCTTGTATATCTCTTTAGGAGCCACACTGTATTCCTGTCTGACGTCTTGTACACCTCTTTAGGAGTCACCCTGTTTTCCTGTCTGACGTCTTGTATATCTCTTTAGGAGCCACACTGTATTCCTGTCTGACGTCTTGTACACCTCTTTAGGAGCCACACTGTATTCTTGTCTGACGTCTTGTATATCTCTTTAGGAGCCACACTGTATTCCTGTCTGACGTCTTGTATATCTCTTTAGGAGCCACACTGTATTCCTGTCTGACGTCTTGTATATCTCTTTAGGAGTCACCCTGTATTCTTGTCTGACGTCTTGTATAGCTCTTTAGGAGCCACACTGTGTTCCTATCTGACGTCTTGTATATCTCTTTAGGAGCCACACTGTATTCTTGTCTGACGTCTTGTATATCTCTTTAGGAGCCACACTGTATTCCTGTCTGACGTCTTGTATATCTCTTTAGGAGCCACACTGTATTCCTGTCTGACGTCTTGTATATCTCTTTAGGAGTCACCCTGTATTCCTGTCTGACGTCTTGTATATCTCTTTAGGAGCCACACTGTATTCCTGTCTGACGTCTTGTATATCTATTTAGGAGCCGCACTGTATTCTTGTCTGACGTCTTGTATATCTCTTTAGGAGCCACACTGTATTCCTGTCTGACGTCTTGTATATCTCTTTAGGAGTCACCCTGTATTCTTGTGTGACGTATTGTACACCTCTTTAGGAGGCACCCTGTATTCTTGTCTGACATCTTGTACACGTCTTTAGGAGTCACCCTGTATTCTTGTGTGACGTACTGTACACCTCTTTAGGAGTCACCCTGTATTCTTGTGTGACATCTTGTACAGCTCTTTAGGAGTAACCCTGTATTCTTGTCTGGCATCTTGTACATTTCTTTAGGAGTCACCCTGTATTCTTATCTGACATCTTGTACACCTCTTTAGGAGTCACCCTGTATTCTTGTCTGACATCTTGTACAGCTCTTTAGAAGTCACCGTGTATTCTTGTCTGACATCTTGTACAGCTCTTTAGGAGTCACCCTGTATTCTTGTGTGACGTCTTGTACATATCTTTAGGAGTCACCCTGTATTCTTATCTGACATCTTGTACACCTCTTTAGGAGTCACCCTGTATTCTTGTCTGACATCTTGTACAGCTCTTTAGGAGTCACCCTGTATTCTTGTGTGACGTCTTGTATATCTCTTTAGGAGGCACCCTGTATTCTTGTCTGACATCTTGTACAGCTCTTTAGGAGTCACCCTGTATTCTTGTCTGACATCTTGTACAGCTCTTTAGGAGTCACCCTGTATTCTTGTGTGACGTCTTGTATATCTCTTTAGGAGTCACCCTGTATTCTTGTCTGACATCTTGTACACCTCTTTAGGGGTCACCCTGTATTCTTGTGTGACGTCTTGTATATCTCTTTAGGAGTCATCCTGTATTCTTGTCTGACATCTTGTACACCTCTTTAGGAGTCACCCTGTATTCCTGTCTGACATCTTGTACACCTCTTTAGGAGTCACCCTGTATTCCTGTCTGACGTCTTGTATATCTCTTTAGGAGCCACATTGCATTCCTGTCTGACGTCTTGTATATCTCTTTAGGAGCCACACTGTATTCCTGTCTGACGTCTGGTATATCCCTTTAGGAGCCACACTGTATTCCTGTCTGACGTCTTGTATATCTCTTTAGGAGCCACACTGTATTCCTGTCTGACGTCTTGTATATCCCTTTAGGAGCCACACTGTATTCCTGTCTGACGTCTTGTATATCTCTTTAGGAGTCACACTGTATTCTTGTCTGACATCTTGTACACCTCTTTAGGAGTCACCCTGTATTCTTGTCTGACTTCTTGTACACCTCTTTAGGAGTCACCCTGTATTCCTGTCTGACGTCTTGTACACCTCTTTAGGAGCCACACTGTATTCCTGTCTGACGTCTTGTATATCTCTTTAGGAGCCACACTGTATTCCTGTCTGACATCTTGTACACCTCTTTAGGAGCCACACTGTATTCCTGTCTGACGTCTTGTATATCTCTTTAGGAGCCACACTGTATTCCTGTCTGACGTCTTGTATATCTCTTTAGGAGCCACACTGTATTCCTGTCTGACGTCTTGTATATCTCTTTAGGAGCCACACTGTATTCTTGTCTGACGTCTTGTATATCTCTTTAGGAGCCACACTGTATTCTTGTCTGACGTCTTGTACACCTCTTTAGGAGCCACACTGTATTCCTGTCTGACGTCTTGTATATCTCTTTAGGAGCCACACTGTATTCCTGTCTGACGTCTTGTATATCTCTTTAGGAGCCACACTGTATTCCTGTCTGACGTCTTGTATACCTCTTTAGGAGTCACCCTGTATTCCTGTCTGATGTCTTGTATATCTCTTTAGGAGCCACACTGTATTCCTGTCTGACGTCTTGTACACCTCTTTAGGAGCCACACTGTATTCTTGTCTGACGTCTTGTATATCTCTTTAGGAGCCACACTGTATTCCTGTCTGACTTCTTGTATATCTCTTTAGGAGCCACACTGTATTCCTGTCTGACGTCTTGTATATCCCTTTATGAGTCACCCTGTATTCTTGTCTGACGTCTTGTATATCTCTTTAGGAGCCACACTGTATTCCTGTCTGACGTCTTGTATATCTCTTTAGGAGCCACACTGTATTCTTGTCTGACGTCTTGTATATCACTTTAGGAGCCACACTGTATTCTTGTCTGACGTCTTGTATATCTCTTTAGGAGTCACACTGTATTCTTGTCTGACATCTTGTACACCTCTTTAGGAGTCACCCTGTATTCTTGTCTGACATCTTGTACACCTCTTTAGGAGTCACCCTGTATTCCTGTCTGACGTCTTGTACACCTCTTTAGGAACCACACTGTATTCCTGTCTGACGTCTTGTATATCTCTTTAGGAGCCACACTGTATTCCTATCTGACATCTTGTACACCTCTTTAGGAGCCACACTGTATTCCTGTCTGACGTCTTGTATATCTCTTTAGGAGCCACACTGTATTCCTGTCTGACGTCTTGTATATCTCTTTAGGAGCCACACTGTATTCCTGTCTGACGTCTTGTATATCTCTTTAGGAGCCACACTGTATTCTTGTCTGACGTCTTGTATATCTCTTTAGGAGCCACACTGTATTCTTGTCTGACGTCTTGTACACCTCTTTAGGAGCCACACTGTATTCCTGTCTGACGTCTTGTATATCTCTTTAGGAGCCACACTGTATTCCTGTCTGACGTCTTGTATATCTCTTTAGGAGCCACACTGTATTCCTGTCTGACGTCTTGTACACCTCTTTAGGAGTCACCCTGTATTCCTGTCTGACGTCTTGTATATCTCTTTAGGAGCCACACTGTATTCCTGTCTGACGTCTTGTACACCTCTTTAGGAGCCACACTGTATTCTTGTCTGACGTCTTGTATATCTCTTTAGGAGCCACACTGTATTCCTGTCTGACGTCTTGTATATCTCTTTAGGAACCACACTGTGTTCCTGTCTGACGTCTTGTATATCTCTTTAGGAGTCACCCTGTATTCTTGTCTGACGTCTTGTATAGCTCTTTAGGAGCCACACTGTATTCCTGTCTGACGTCTTGTATATCTCTTTAGGAGCCACACTGTATTCTTGTCTGACGTCTTATATATCTCTTTAGGAGCCACACTGTATTCCTGTCTGACGTCTTGTATATCTCTTTAGGAGCCACACTGTATTCCTGTCTGACGTCTTGTATATCTCTTTAGGAGCCACACTGTATTCCTGTCTGACGTCTTGTACACCTCTTTAGGAGTCACCCTGTATTCCTGTCTGACGTCTTGTATATCACTTTAGGAGCCACACTGTATTCCTGTCTGACGTCTTGTACACCTCTTTAGGAGCCACACTGTATTCTTGTCTGACGTCTTGTATATCTCTTTAGGAGCCACACTGTATTCCTGTCTGACGTCTTGTATATCTCTTTAGGAGCCACACTGTATTCCTGTCTGACGTCTTGTATATCTCTTTAGGAGCCACACTGTATTCTTGTCTGACGTCTTGTATATCTCTTTAGGAGCCACACTGTATTCTTGTCTGACGTCTTGTACACCTCTTTAGGAGCCACACTGTATTCCTGTCTGACGTCTTGTATATCTCTTTAGGAGCCACACTGTATTCCTGTCTGACGTCTTGTATATCTCTTTAGGAGCCACACTGTATTCCTGTCTGACGTCTTGTACACCTCTTTAGGAGTCACCCTGTATTCCTGTCTGACGTCTTGTATATCTCTTTAGGAGCCACACTGTATTCCTGTCTGACGTCTTGTACACCTCTTTAGGAGCCACACTGTATTCTTGTCTGACGTCTTGTATATCTCTTTAGGAGCCACACTGTATTCCTGTCTGACGTCTTGTATATCTCTTTAGGAGCCACACTGTGTTCCTGTCTGACGTCTTGTATATCTCTTTAGGAGTCACCCTGTATTCTTGTCTGACGTCTTGTATAGCTCTTTAGGAGCCACACTGTATTCCTGTCTCACGTCTTGTATATCTCTTTAGGAGCCACACTGTATTCTTGTCTGACGTCCTATATATCTCTTTAGGAGCCACACTGTATTCCTGTCTGACGTCTTGTATATCTCTTTAGGAGCCACACTGTATTCCTGTCTGACGTCTTGTATATCTCTTTAGGAGCCACACTGTATTCCTGTCTGACGTCTTGTACACCTCTTTAGGAGTCACCCTGTATTCCTGTCTGACGTCTTGTATATCTCTTTAGGAGCCACACTGTATTCCTGTCTGACGTCTTGTACACCTCTTTAGGAGCCACACTGTATTCTTGTCTGACGTCTTGTATATCTCTTTAGGAGCCACACTGTATTCCTGTCTGACGTCTTGCATATCTCTTTAGGAGCCACACTGTATTCCTGTCTGACGTCTTGTATACCTCTTTAGGAGTCACCCTGTATTCTTGTCTGACGTCTTGTATATCTCTTTAGGAGCCACACTGTATTCCTGTCTGACGTCTTGTATATCTCTTTAGGAGCCACACTGTATTCTTGTCTGACGTCTTGTATATCTCTTTAGGAGCCACACTGTATTCTTGTCTGACGTCTTGTATATCTCTTTAGGAGTCACACTGTATTCTTGTCTGACATCTTGTACACCTCTTTAGGAGTCACCCTGTATTCTTGTCTGACATCTTGTACACCTCTTTAGGAGTCACCCTGTATTCCTGTCTGACGTCTTGTACACCTCTTTAGGAACCACACTGTATTCCTGTCTGACGTCTTGTATATCTCTTTAGGAGCCACACTGTATTCCTGTCTGACATCTTGTACACCTCTTTAGGAGCCACACTGTATTCCTGTCTGACGTCTTGTATATCTCTTTAGGAGCCACACTGTATTCCTGTCTGACGTCTTGTATACCTCTTTAGGAGCCACATTGTATTCCTGTCTGACGTCTTGTATATCTCTTTAGGAGCCACACTGTATTCTTGTCTGACGTCTTGTATATCTCTTTAGGAGCCACACTGTATTCTTGTCTGACGTCTTGTACACCTCTTTAGGAGCCACACTGTATTCCTGTCTGACGTCTTGTATATCTCTTTAGGAGCCACACTGTATTCCTGTCTGACGTCTTGTATATCCCTTTAGGAGCCACACTGTATTCCTGTCTGACGTCTTGTACACCTCTTTAGGAGTCACCCTGTATTCCTGTCTGACGTCTTGTATATCTCTTTAGGAGCCACACTGTATTCCTGTCTGACGTCTTGTACACCTCTTTAGGAGCCACACTGTATTCTTGTCTGACGTCTTGTATATCTCTTTAGGAGCCACACTGTATTCCTGTCTGACGTCTTGTATATCTCTTTAGGAGCCACACTGTATTCCTGTCTGACGTCTTGTATATCTCTTTAGGAGTCACCCTGTATTCTTGTCTGACGTCTTGTATAGCTCTTTAGGAGCCACACTGTGTTCCTGTCTGACGTCTTGTATATCTCTTTAGGAGCCACACTGTATTCTTGTCTGACGTCTTGTATATCTCTTTAGGAGCCACACTGTATTCCTGTCTGACGTCTTGTATATCTCTTTAGGAGCCACACTGGATTCCTGTCTGACGTCTTGTATATCTCTTTAGGAGTCACCCTGTATTCCTGTCTGACGTCTTGTATATCTCTTTAGGAGCCACACTGTATTCCTGTCTGACGTCTTGTATATCTCTTTAGGAGCCGCACTGTATTCTTGTCTGACGTCTTGTATATCTCTTTAGGAGCCACACTGTATTCCTGTCTGACGTCTTGTATATCTCTTTAGGAGCCACACTGTGTTCTTGTCTGACGTCTTGTACACCTCTTTAGGAGCCACACTGTATTCCTGTCTGACATCATGTACACCTCTTTAGGAGCCACACTGTATTCCTGTCTGACGTCTTGTATATCTCTTTAGGAGCCACACTGTATTCCTGTCTGACGTCTTGTATATCTCTTTAGGAGCCACACTGTATTCCTGTCTGACGTCTTGTATATCTCTTTAGGAGTCACACTGTATTCTTGTCTGACGTCTTGTATATCTCTTTAGGAGCCACACTGTATTCTTGTCTGACGTCTTGTACACCTCTTTAGAAGCCGCACTGTATTCTTGTCTGACGTCTTGTATATCTCTTTAGGAGCCACACTGTATTCCTGTCTGACGTCTTGTATATCTCTTTAGGAGTCACACTGTATTCTTATCTGACATCTTGTACACCTCTTTAGGAGTCACCCTGCATTCTTGTCTGACATCTTGTACAGCTCTTTAGAAGTCACCGTGTATTCTTGTCTGACATCTTGTACAGCTCTTTAGGAGTCACCCTGTATTCTTGTGTGACGTCTTGTACATATCTTTAGGAGTCACCCTGTATTCTTATCTGACATCTTGTACACCTCTTTAGGAGTCACCCTGTATTCTTGTCTGACATCTTGTACAGCTCTTTAGGAGTCACCCTGTATTCTTGTGTGACGTCTTGTATATCTCTTTAGGAGGCACCCTGTATTCTTGTCTGACATCTTGTACAGCTCTTTAGGAGTCACCCTGTATTCTTGTCTGACATCTTGTACAGCTCTTTAGGAGTCACCCTGTATTCTTGTGTGACGTCTTGTATATCTCTTTAGGAGTCACCCTGTATTCTTGTCTGACATCTTGTACACCTCTTTAGGGGTCACCCTGTATTCTTGTGTGACGTCTTGTATATCTCTTTAGGAGTCACCCTGTATTCTTGTCTGACATCTTGTACAGCTCTTTAGGAGGCACCCTGTATTCTTGTGTGACGTCTTGTATATCTCTTTAGGAGTCACCCTGTATTCTTGTCTGACATCTTGTACACCTCTTTAGGGCTCACCCTGTATTCTTGTGTGACGTCTTGTATATCTCTTTAGGAGTCACCCTGTATTCTTGTCTGACATCTTGTACACCTCTTTAGGAGTCACCCTGTATTCCTGTCTGACATCTTGTACACCTCTTTAGGAGTCACCCTGTATTCCTGTCTGACGTCTTGTATATCTCTTTAGGAGCCACACTGCATTCCTGTCTGACGTCTTGTATATCTCTTTAGGAGCCACACTGTATTCCTGTCTGACGTCTGGTATATCCCTTTAGGAGCCACACTGTATTCCAGTCTGACGTCTTGTATATCTCTTTAGGAGCCACACTGTATTCCTGTCTGACGTCTTGTATATCTCTTTAGGAGCCACACTGTATTCCTGTCTGACGTCTTGTATATCTCTTTAGGAGTCACACTGTATTCTTGTCTGACATCTTGTACACCTCTTTAGGAGTCACCCTGTATTCTTGTCTGACTTCTTGAACACCTCTTTAGGAGTCACCCTGTATTCCTGTCTGACGTCTTGTACACCTCTTTAGGAGCCACACTGTATTCCTGTCTGACGTCTTGTATATCTCTTTAGGAGCCACACTGTATTCCTGTCTGACATCTTGTACACCTCTTTAGGAGCCACACTGTATTCCTGTCTGACGTCTTGTATATCTCTTTAGGAGCCACACTGTATTCCTGTCTGACGTCTTGTATATCTCTTTAGGAGCCACACTGTATTCCTGTCTGACGTCTTGTATATCTCTTTAGGAGCCACACTGTATTCTTGTCTGACGTCTTGTATATCGCTTTAGGAGCCACACTGTATTCTTGTCTGACGTCTTGTACACCTCTTTAGGAGCCACACTGTATTCCTGTCTGACGTCTTGTATATCTCTTTAGGAGCCACACTGTATTCCTGTCTGACGTCTTGTATATCTCTTTAGGAGCCACACTGTATTCCTGTCTGACGTCTTGTATACCTCTTTAGGAGTCACCCTGTATTCCTGTCTGATGTCTTGTATATCTCTTTAGGAGCCACACTGTATTCCTGTCTGACGTCTTGTACACCTCTTTAGGAGCCACACTGTATTCTTGTCTGACGTCTTGTATATCTCTTTAGGAGCCACACTGTATTCCTGTCTGACGTCTTGTATATCTCTTTAGGAGCCACACTGTATTCCTGTCTGACGTCTTGTATATCTCTTTATGAGTCACCCTGTATTCTTGTCTGACGTCTTGTATATCTCTTTAGGAGCCACACTGTATTCTTGTCTGACGTCTTGTATATCTCTTTAGGAGCCACACTGTATTCTTGTCTGACGTCTTGTATATCACTTTAGGAGCCACACTGTATTCTTGTCTGACGTCTTGTATATCTCTTTAGGAGTCACACTGTATTCTTGTCTGACATCTTGTACACCTCTTTAGGAGTCACCCTGTATTCTTGTCTGACATCTTGTACACCTCTTTAGGAGTCACCCTGTATTCCTGTCTGATGTCTTGTACACCTCTTTAGGAACCACACTGTATTCCTGTCTGACGTCTTGTATATCTCTTTAGGAGCCACACTGTATTCCTATCTGACATCTTGTACACCTCTTTAGAAGCCACACTGTATTCCTGTCTGACGTCTTGTATATCTCTTTAGGAGCCACACTGTATTCCTGTCTGACGTCTTGTATATCTCTTTAGGAGCCTCACTGTATTCCTGTCTGACGTCTTGTATATCTCTTTAGGAGCCACACTGTATTCTTGTCTGACGTCTTGTATATCTCTTTAGGAGCCACACTGTATTCTTGTCTGACGTCTTGTACACCTCTTTAGGAGCCACACTGTATTCCTGTCTGACGTCTTGTATATCTCTTTAGGAGCCACACTGTATTCCTGTCTGACGTCTTGTATATCTCTTTAGGAGCCACACTGTATTCCTGTCTGACGTCTTGTACACCTCTTTAGGAGTCACCCTGTATTCCTGTCTGACGTCTTGTATATCTCTTTAGGAGCCACACGGTATTCCTGTCTGACGTCTTGTACACCTCTTTAGGAGCCACACTGTATTCTTGTCTGACGTCTTGTATATCTCTTTAGGAGCCACACTGTATTCCAGTCTGACGTCTTGTATATCTCTTTAGGAACCACACTGTGTTCCTGTCTGACGTCTTGTATATCTCTTTAGGAGTCACCCTGTATTCTTGTCTGACGTCTTGTATAGCTCTTTAGGAGCCACACTGTATTCCTGTCTGACGTCTTGTATATCTCTTTAGGAGCCACACTGTATTCTTGTCTGACGTCTTATATATCTCTTTAGGAGCCACACTGTATTCCTGTCTGACGTCTTGTATATCTCTTTAGGAGCCACACTGTATTCCTGTCTGACGTCTTGTATATCTCTTTAGGAGCCACACTGTATTCTTGTCTGACGTCTTGTATATCTCTTTAGGAGCCACACTGTATTCTTGTCTGACGTCTTGTACACCTCTTTAGGAGCCACACTGTATTCCTGTCTGACGTCTTGTATATCTCTTTAGGAGCCACACTGTATTCCTGTCTGACGTCTTGTATATCTCTTTAGGAGCCACACTGTATTCCTGTCTGACGTCTTGTACACCTCTTTAGGAGTCACCCTGTATTCCTGTCTGACGTCTTGTAAATCTCTTTAGGAGCCACACTGTATTCCTGTCTGACGTCTTGTACACCTCTTTAGGAGCCACACTGTATTCTTGTCTGACGTCTTGTATATCTCTTTAGGAGCCACACTGTATTCCTGTCTGACGTCTTGTATATCTCTTTAGGAGCCACACTGTGTTCCTGTCTGACGTCTTGTATATCTCTTTAGGAGTCACCCTGTATTCTTGTCTGACGTCTTGTATAGCTCTTTAGGAGCCACACTGTATTCCTGTCTGACGTCTTGTATATCTCTTTAGGAGCCACACTGTATTCTTGTCTGACGTCTTATATATCTCTTTAGGAGCCACACTGTATTCCTGTCTGACGTCTTGTATATCTCTTTAGGAGCCACACTGTATTCCTGTCTGACGTCTTGTATATCTCTTTAGGAGCCACACTGTTTTCCTGTCTGACGTCTTGTACACCTCTTTAGGAGTCACCCTGTATTCCTGTCTGACGTCTTGTATATCTCTTTAGGAGCCACACTGTATTCCTGTCTGACGTCTTGTACACCTCTTTAGGAGCCACACTGTATTCTTGTCTGACGTCTTGTATATCTCTTTAGGAGCCACACTGTATTCCTGTCTGACGTCTTGCATATCTCTTTAGGAGCCACACTGTATTCCTGTCTGACGTCTTGTATATCTCTTTAGGAGTCACCCTGTATTCTTGTCTGACGTCTTGTATATCTCTTTAGGAGCCACACTGTATTCCTGTCTGACGTCTTGTATATCTCTTTAGGAGCCACACTGTATTCTTGTCTGACGTCTTGTATATCTCTTTAGGAGCCACACTGTATTCTTGTCTGACGTCTTGTATATCTCTTTAGGAGTTACACTGTATTCTTGTCTGACATCTTGTACACCTCTTTAGGAGTCACCCTGTATTCTTGTCTGACATCTTGTACACCTCTTTAGGAGTCACCCTGTATTCCTGTCTGACGTCTTGTACACCTCTTTAGGAACCACACTGTATTCCTGTCTGACGTCTTGTATATCTCTTTAGGAGCCACACTGTATTCCTGTCTGACATCTTGTACACCTCTTTAGGAGCCACACTGTATTCCTGTCTGACGTCTTGTATATCTCTTTAGGAGCCACACTGTATTCCTGTCTGACGTCTTGTATACCTCTTTAGGAGCCACTCTGTATTCCTGTCTGACGTATTGTATATCTCTTTAGGAGCCACACTGTATTCTTGTCTGACGTCTTGTATATCTCTTTAGGAGCCACACTGTATTCTTGTCTGACGTCTTGTACACCTCTTTAGGAGCCACACTGTATTCCTGTCTGACGTCTTGTATATCTCTTTAGGAGCCACACTGTATTCCTGTCTGACGTCTTGTATATCTCTTTAGGAGCCACACTGTATTCCTGTCTGACGTCTTGTACACCTCTTTAGGAGTCACCCTGTATTCCTGTCTGACGTCTTGTATATCTCTTTAGGAGCCACACTGTATTCCTGTCTGACGTCTTGTACACCTCTTTAGGAGCCACACTGTATTCTTGTCTGACGTCTTGTATATCTCTTTAGGAGCCACACTGTATTCCTGTCTGACGTCTTGTATATCTCTTTAGGAGCCACACTGTATTCCTGTCTGACGTCTTGTATATCTCTTTAGGAGTCACCCTGTATTCTTGTCTGACGTCTTGTATAGCTCTTTAGGAGCCACACTGTGTTCCTATCTGACGTCTTGTATATCTCTTTAGGAGCCACACTGTATTCTTGTCTGACGTCTTGTATATCTCTTTAGGAGCCACACTGTATTCCTGTCTGACGTCTTGTATATCTCTTTAGGAGCCACACTGTATTCCTGTCTGACGTCTTGTATATCTCTTTAGGAGTCACCCTGTATTCCTGTCTGACGTCTTGTATATCTCTTTAGGAGCCACACTGTATTCTTGTCTGACGTCTTGTATATCTCTTTAGGAGCCACACTGTATTCTTGTCTGACGTCTTGTATATCACTTTAGGAGCCACACTGTATTCTTGTCTGACGTCTTGTATATCTCTTTAGGAGTCACACTGTATTCTTGTCTGACATCTTGTACACCTCTTTAGGAGTCACCCTGTATTCTTGTCTGACATCTTGTACACCTCTTTAGGAGTCACCCTGTATTCCTGTCTGATGTCTTGTACACCTCTTTAGGAACCACACTGTATTCCTGTCTGACGTCTTGTATATCTCTTTAGGAGCCACACTGTATTCCTATCTGACATCTTGTACACCTCTTTAGAAGCCACACTGTATTCCTGTCTGACGTCTTGTATATCTCTTTAGGAGCCACACTGTATTCCTGTCTGACGTCTTGTATATCTCTTTAGGAGCCTCACTGTATTCCTGTCTGACGTCTTGTATATCTCTTTAGGAGCCACACTGTATTCTTGTCTGACGTCTTGTATATCTCTTTAGGAGCCACACTGTATTCTTGTCTGACGTCTTGTACACCTCTTTAGGAGCCACACTGTATTCCTGTCTGACGTCTTGTATATCTCTTTAGGAGCCACACTGTATTCCTGTCTGACGTCTTGTATATCTCTTTAGGAGCCACACTGTATTCCTGTCTGACGTCTTGTACACCTCTTTAGGAGTCACCCTGTATTCCTGTCTGACGTCTTGTATATCTCTTTAGGAGCCACACGGTATTCCTGTCTGACGTCTTGTACACCTCTTTAGGAGCCACACTGTATTCTTGTCTGACGTCTTGTATATCTCTTTAGGAGCCACACTGTATTCCTGTCTGACGTCTTGTATATCTCTTTAGGAACCACACTGTGTTCCTGTCTGACGTCTTGTATATCTCTTTAGGAGTCACCCTGTATTCTTGTCTGACGTCTTGTATAGCTCTTTAGGAGCCACACTGTATTCCTGTCTGACGTCTTGTATATCTCTTTAGGAGCCACACTGTATTCTTGTCTGACGTCTTATATATCTCTTTAGGAGCCACACTGTATTCCTGTCTGACGTCTTGTATATCTCTTTAGGAGCCACACTGTATTCCTGTCTGACGTCTTGTATATCTCTTTAGGAGCCACACTGTATTCTTGTCTGACGTCTTGTATATCTCTTTAGGAGCCACACTGTATTCTTGTCTGACGTCTTGTACACCTCTTTAGGAGCCACACTGTATTCCTGTCTGACGTCTTGTATATCTCTTTAGGAGCCACACTGTATTCCTGTCTGACGTCTTGTATATCTCTTTAGGAGCCACACTGTATTCCTGTCTGACGTCTTGTACACCTCTTTAGGAGTCACCCTGTATTCCTGTCTGACGTCTTGTAAATCTCTTTAGGAGCCACACTGTATTCCTGTCTGACGTCTTGTACACCTCTTTAGGAGCCACACTGTATTCTTGTCTGACGTCTTGTATATCTCTTTAGGAGCCACACTGTATTCCTGTCTGACGTCTTGTATATCTCTTTAGGAGCCACACTGTGTTCCTGTCTGACGTCTTGTATATCTCTTTAGGAGTCACCCTGTATTCTTGTCTGACGTCTTGTATAGCTCTTTAGGAGCCACACTGTATTCCTGTCTGACGTCTTGTATATCTCTTTAGGAGCCACACTGTATTCTTGTCTGACGTCTTATATATCTCTTTAGGAGCCACACTGTATTCCTGTCTGACGTCTTGTATATCTCTTTAGGAGCCACACTGTATTCCTGTCTGACGTCTTGTATATCTCTTTAGGAGCCACACTGTTTTCCTGTCTGACGTCTTGTACACCTCTTTAGGAGTCACCCTGTATTCCTGTCTGACGTCTTGTATATCTCTTTAGGAGCCACACTGTATTCCTGTCTGACGTCTTGTACACCTCTTTAGGAGCCACACTGTATTCTTGTCTGACGTCTTGTATATCTCTTTAGGAGCCACACTGTATTCCTGTCTGACGTCTTGCATATCTCTTTAGGAGCCACACTGTATTCCTGTCTGACGTCTTGTATATCTCTTTAGGAGTCACCCTGTATTCTTGTCTGACGTCTTGTATATCTCTTTAGGAGCCACACTGTATTCCTGTCTGACGTCTTGTATATCTCTTTAGGAGCCACACTGTATTCTTGTCTGACGTCTTGTATATCTCTTTAGGAGCCACACTGTATTCTTGTCTGACGTCTTGTATATCTCTTTAGGAGTTACACTGTATTCTTGTCTGACATCTTGTACACCTCTTTAGGAGTCACCCTGTATTCTTGTCTGACATCTTGTACACCTCTTTAGGAGTCACCCTGTATTCCTGTCTGACGTCTTGTACACCTCTTTAGGAACCACACTGTATTCCTGTCTGACGTCTTGTATATCTCTTTAGGAGCCACACTGTATTCCTGTCTGACATCTTGTACACCTCTTTAGGAGCCACACTGTATTCCTGTCTGACGTCTTGTATATCTCTTTAGGAGCCACACTGTATTCCTGTCTGACGTCTTGTATACCTCTTTAGGAGCCACTCTGTATTCCTGTCTGACGTATTGTATATCTCTTTAGGAGCCACACTGTATTCTTGTCTGACGTCTTGTATATCTCTTTAGGAGCCACACTGTATTCTTGTCTGACGTCTTGTACACCTCTTTAGGAGCCACACTGTATTCCTGTCTGACGTCTTGTATATCTCTTTAGGAGCCACACTGTATTCCTGTCTGACGTCTTGTATATCTCTTTAGGAGCCACACTGTATTCCTGTCTGACGTCTTGTACACCTCTTTAGGAGTCACCCTGTATTCCTGTCTGACGTCTTGTATATCTCTTTAGGAGCCACACTGTATTCCTGTCTGACGTCTTGTACACCTCTTTAGGAGCCACACTGTATTCTTGTCTGACGTCTTGTATATCTCTTTAGGAGCCACACTGTATTCCTGTCTGACGTCTTGTATATCTCTTTAGGAGCCACACTGTATTCCTGTCTGACGTCTTGTATATCTCTTTAGGAGTCACCCTGTATTCTTGTCTGACGTCTTGTATAGCTCTTTAGGAGCCACACTGTGTTCCTATCTGACGTCTTGTATATCTCTTTAGGAGCCACACTGTATTCTTGTCTGACGTCTTGTATATCTCTTTAGGAGCCACACTGTATTCCTGTCTGACGTCTTGTATATCTCTTTAGGAGCCACACTGTATTCCTGTCTGACGTCTTGTATATCTCTTTAGGAGTCACCCTGTATTCCTGTCTGACGTCTTGTATATCTCTTTAGGAGCCACACTGTATTCCTGTCTGACGTCTTGTATATCTATTTAGGAGCCGCACTGTATTCTTGTCTGACGTCTTGTATATCTCTTTAGGAGCCACACTGTATTCCTGTCTGACGTCTTGTATATCTCTTTAGGAGTCACCCTGTATTCTTGTGTGACGTATTGTACACCTCTTTAGGAGGCACCCTGTATTCTTGTCTGACATCTTGTACACGTCTTTAGGAGTCACCCTGTATTCTTGTGTGACGTACTGTACACCTCTTTAGGAGTCACCCTGTATTCTTGTGTGACATCTTGTACAGCTCTTTAGGAGTAACCCTGTATTCTTGTCTGGCATCTTGTACATTTCTTTAGGAGTCACCCTGTATTCTTATCTGACATCTTGTACACCTCTTTAGGAGTCACCCTGTATTCTTGTCTGACATCTTGTACAGCTCTTTAGAAGTCACCGTGTATTCTTGTCTGACATCTTGTACAGCTCTTTAGGAGTCACCCTGTATTCTTGTGTGACGTCTTGTACATATCTTTAGGAGTCACCCTGTATTCTTATCTGACATCTTGTACACCTCTTTAGGAGTCACCCTGTATTCTTGTCTGACATCTTGTACAGCTCTTTAGGAGTCACCCTGTATTCTTGTGTGACGTCTTGTATATCTCTTTAGGAGGCACCCTGTATTCTTGTCTGACATCTTGTACAGCTCTTTAGGAGTCACCCTGTATTCTTGTCTGACATCTTGTACAGCTCTTTAGGAGTCACCCTGTATTCTTGTGTGACGTCTTGTATATCTCTTTAGGAGTCACCCTGTATTCTTGTCTGAAGTCTTGTACACCTCTTTAGGGGTCACCCTGTATTCTTGTGTGACGTCTTGTATATCTCTTTAGGAGTCACCCTGTATTCTTGTCTGACATCTTGTACAGCTCTTTAGGAGGCACCCTGTATTCTTGTGTGACGTCTTGTATATCTCTTTAGGAGTCACCCTGTATTCTTGTCTGACATCTTGTACACCTCTTTAGGGCTCACCCTGTATTCTTGTGTGACGTCTTGTATATCTCTTTAGGAGTCATCCTGTATTCTTGTCTGACATCTTGTACACCTCTTTAGGAGTCACCCTGTATTCCTGTCTGACATCTTGTACACCTCTTTAGGAGTCACCCTGTATTCCTGTCTGACGTCTTGTATATCTCTTTAGGAGCCACATTGCATTCCTGTCTGACGTCTTGTATATCTCTTTAGGAGCCACACTGTATTCCTGTCTGACGTCTGGTATATCCCTTTAGGAGCCACACTGTATTCCTGTCTGACGTCTTGTATATCTCTTTAGGAGCCACACTGTATTCCTGTCTGACGTCTTGTATATCTCTTTAGGAGCCACACTGTATTCCTGTCTGACGTCTTGTATATCTCTTTAGGAGTCACACTGTATTCTTGTCTGACATCTTGTACACCTCTTTAGGAGTCACCCTGTATTCTTGTCTGACTTCTTGTACACCTCTTTAGGAGTCACCCTGTATTCCTGTCTGACGTCTTGTACACCTCTTTAGGAGCCACACTGTATTCCTGTCTGACGTCTTGTATATCTCTTTAGGAGCCACACTGTATTCCTGTCTGACATCTTGTACACCTCTTTAGGAGCCACACTGTATTCCTGTCTGACGTCTTGTATATCTCTTTAGGAGCCACACTGTATTCCTGTCTGACGTCTTGTATATCTCTTTAGGAGCCACACTGTATTCCTGTCTGACGTCTTGTATATCTCTTTAGGAGCCACACTGTATTCTTGTCTGACGTCTTGTATATCTCTTTAGGAGCCACACTGTATTCTTGTCTGACGTCTTGTACACCTCTTTAGGAGCCACACTGTATTCCTGTCTGACGTCTTGTATATCTCTTTAGGAGCCACACTGTATTCCTGTCTGACGTCTTGTATATCTCTTTAGGAGCCACACTGTATTCCTGTCTGACGTCTTGTATACCTCTTTAGGAGTCACCCTGTATTCCTGTCTGATGTCTTGTATATCTCTTTAGGAGCCACACTGTATTCCTGTCTGACGTCTTGTACACCTCTTTAGGAGCCACACTGTATTCTTGTCTGACGTCTTGTATATCTCTTTAGGAGCCACACTGTATTCCTGTCTGACGTCTTGTATATCTCTTTAGGAGCCACACTGTATTCCTGTCTGACGTCTTGTATATCTCTTTATGAGTCACCCTGTATTCTTGTCTGACGTCTTGTATATCTCTTTAGGAGCCACACTGTATTCCTGTCTGACGTCTTGTATATCTCTTTAGGAGCCACACTGTATTCTTGTCTGACGTCTTGTATATCACTTTAGGAGCCACACTGTATTCTTGTCTGACGTCTTGTATATCTCTTTAGGAGTCACACTGTATTCTTGTCTGACATCTTGTACACCTCTTTAGGAGTCACCCTGTATTCTTGTCTGACATCTTGTACACCTCTTTAGGAGTCACCCTGTATTCCTGTCTGACGTCTTGTACACCTCTTTAGGAACCACACTGTATTCCTGTCTGACGTCTTGTATATCTCTTTAGGAGCCACACTGTATTCCTATCTGACATCTTGTACACCTCTTTAGGAGCCACACTGTATTCCTGTCTGACGTCTTGTATATCTCTTTAGGAGCCACACTGTATTCCTGTCTGACGTCTTGTATATCTCTTTAGGAGCCACACTGTATTCCTGTCTGACGTCTTGTATATCTCTTTAGGAGCCACACTGTATTCTTGTCTGACGTCTTGTATATCTCTTTAGGAGCCACACTGTATTCTTGTCTGACGTCTTGTACACCTCTTTAGGAGCCACACTGTATTCCTGTCTGACGTCTTGTATATCTCTTTAGGAGCCACACTGTATTCCTGTCTGACGTCTTGTATATCTCTTTAGGAGCCACACTGTATTCCTGTCTGACGTCTTGTACACCTCTTTAGGAGTCACCCTGTATTCCTGTCTGACGTCTTGTATATCCCTTTAGGAGCCACACTGTATTCCTGTCTGACGTCTTGTACACCTCTTTAGGAGGCACACTGTATTCTTGTCTGACGTCTTGTATATCTCTTTAGGAGCCACACTGTATTCCTGTCTGACGTCTTGTATATCTCTTTAGGAACCACACTGTGTTCCTGTCTGACGTCTTGTATATCTCTTTAGGAGTCACCCTGTATTCTTGTCTGACGTCTTGTATAGCTCTTTAGGAGCCACACTGTATTCCTGTCTGACGTCTTGTATATCTCTTTAGGAGCCACACTGTATTCTTGTCTGACGTCTTATATATCTCTTTAGGAGCCACACTGTATTCCTGTCTGACGTCTTGTATATCTCTTTAGGAGCCACACTGTATTCCTGTCTGACGTCTTGTATATCTCTTTAGGAGCCACACTGTATTCCTGTCTGACGTCTTGTACACCTCTTTAGGAGTCACCCTGTATTCCTGTCTGACGTCTTGTATATCTCTTTAGGAGCCACACTGTATTCCTGTCTGACGTCTTGTACACCTCTTTAGGAGCCACACTGTATTCTTGTCTGACGTCTTGTATATCTCTTTAGGAGCCACACTGTATTCCTGTCTGACGTCTTGTATATCTCTTTAGGAGCCACACTGTATTCCTGTCTGACGTCTTGTATATCTCTTTAGGAGCCACACTGTATTCTTGTCTGACGTCTTGTATATCTCTTTAGGAGCCACACTGTATTCTTGTCTGACGTCTTGTACACCTCTTTAGGAGCCACACTGTATTCCTGTCTGACGTCTTGTATATCTCTTTAGGAGCCACACTGTATTCCTGTCTGACGTCTTGTATATCTCTTTAGGAGCCACACTGTATTCCTGTCTGACGTCTTGTACACCTCTTTAGGAGTCACCCTGTATTCCTGTCTGACGTCTTGTATATCTCTTTAGGAGCCACACTGTATTCCTGTCTGACGTCTTGTACACCTCTTTAGGAGCCACACTGTATTCTTGTCTGACGTCTTGTATATCTCTTTAGGAGCCACACTGTATTCCTGTCTGACGTCTTGTATATCTCTTTAGGAGCCACACTGTGTTCCTGTCTGACGTCTTGTATATCTCTTTAGGAGTCACCCTGTATTCTTGTCTGACGTCTTGTATAGCTCTTTAGGAGCCACACTGTATTCCTGTCTGACGTCTTGTATATCTCTTTAGGAGCCACACTGTATTCTTGTCTGACGTCCTATATATCTCTTTAGGAGCCACACTGTATTCCTGTCTGACGTCTTGTATATCTCTTTAGGAACCACACTGTATTCCTGTCTGACGTCTTGTATATCTCTTTAGGAGCCACACTGTATTCCTGTCTGACGTCTTGTACACCTCTTTAGGAGTCACCCTGTATTCCTGTCTGACGTCTTGTATATCTCTTTAGGAGCCACACTGTATTCCTGTCTGACGTCTTGTACACCTCTTTAGGAGCCACACTGTATTCTTGTCTGACGTCTTGTATATCTCTTTAGGAGCCACACTGTATTCCTGTCTGACGTCTTGCATATCTCTTTAGGAGCCACACTGTATTCCTGTCTGACGTCTTGTATATCTCTTTAGGAGTCACCCTGTATTCTTGTCTGACGTCTTGTATATCTCTTTAGGAGCCACACTGTATTCCTGTCTGACGTCTTGTATATCTCTTTAGGAGCCACACTGTATTCTTGTCTGACGTCTTGTATATCTCTTTAGGAGCCACACTGTATTCTTGTCTGACGTCTTGTATATCTCTTTAGGAGTCACACTGTATTCTTGTCTGACATCTTGTACACCTCTTTAGGAGTCACCCTGTATTCTTGTCTGACATCTTGTACACCTCTTTAGGAGTCACCCTGTATTCCTGTCTGACGTCTTGTACACCTCTTTAGGAACCACACTGTATTCCTGTCTGACGTCTTGTATATCTCTTTAGGAGCCACACTGTATTCCTGTCTGACATCTTGTACACCTCTTTAGGAGCCACACTGTATTCCTGTCTGACGTCTTGTATATCTCTTTAGGAGCCACACTGTATTCCTGTCTGACGTCTTGTATACCTCTTTAGGAGCCACACTGTATTCCTGTCTGACGTCTTGTATATCTCTTTAGGAGCCACACTGTATTCTTGTCTGACGTCTTGTATATCTCTTTAGGAGCCACACTGTATTCTTGTCTGACGTCTTGTACACCTCTTTAGGAGCCACACTGTATTCCTGTCTGACGTCTTGTATATCTCTTTAGGAGCCACACTGTATTCCTGTCTGACGTCTTGTATATCCCTTTAGGAGCCACACTGTATTCCTGTCTGACGTCTTGTACACCTCTTTAGGAGTCACCCTGTATTCCTGTCTGACGTCTTGTATATCTCTTTAGGAGCCACACTGTATTCCTGTCTGACGTCTTGTACACCTCTTTAGGAGCCACACTGTATTCTTGTCTGACGTCTTGTATATCTCTTTAGGAGCCACACTGTATTCCTGTCTGACGTCTTGTATATCTCTTTAGGAGCCACACTGTATTCCTGTCTGACGTCTTGTATATCTCTTTAGGAGTCACCCTGTATTCTTGTCTGACGTCTTGTATAGCTCTTTAGGAGCCACACTGTGTTCCTGTCTGACGTCTTGTATATCTCTTTAGGAGCCACACTGTATTCTTGTCTGACGTCTTGTATATCTCTTTAGGAGCCACACTGTATTCCTGTCTGACGTCTTGTATATCTCTTTAGGAGCCACACTGGATTCCTGTCTGACGTCTTGTATATCTCTTTAGGAGTCACCCTGTATTCCTGTCTGACGTCTTGTATATCTCTTTAGGAGCCACACTGTATTCCTGTCTGACGTCTTGTATATCTCTTTAGGAGCCGCACTGTATTCTTGTCTGACGTCTTGTATATCTCTTTAGGAGCCACACTGTATTCCTGTCTGACGTCTTGTATATCTCTTTAGGAGCCACACTGTGTTCTTGTCTGACGTCTTGTACACCTCTTTAGGAGCCACACTGTATTCCTGTCTGACATCATGTACACCTCTTTAGGAGCCACACTGTATTCCTGTCTGACGTCTTGTATATCTCTTTAGGAGCCACACTGTATTCCTGTCTGACGTCTTGTATATCTCTTTAGGAGCCACACTGTATTCCTGTCTGACGTCTTGTATATCTCTTTAGGAGTCACACTGTATTCTTGTCTGACGTCTTGTATATCTCTTTAGGAGCCACACTGTATTCTTGTCTGACGTCTTGTACACCTCTTTAGAAGCCGCACTGTATTCTTGTCTGACGTCTTGTATATCTCTTTAGGAGCCACACTGTATTCCTGTCTGACGTCTTGTATATCTCTTTAGGAGTCACACTGTATTCTTATCTGACATCTTGTACACCTCTTTAGGAGTCACCCTGTATTCTTGTCTGACATCTTGTACAGCTCTTTAGAAGTCACCGTGTATTCTTGTCTGACATCTTGTACAGCTCTTTAGGAGTCACCCTGTATTCTTGTGTGACGTCTTGTACATATATTTAGGAGTCACCCTGTATTCTTATCTGACATCTTGTACACCTCTTTAGGAGTCACCCTGTATTCTTGTCTGACATCTGGTACAGCTCTTTAGGAGTCACCCTGTATTCTTGTGTGACGTCTTGTATATCTCTTTAGGAGGCACCCTGTATTCTTGTCTGACATCTTGTACAGCTCTTTAGGAGTCACCCTGTATTCTTGTCTGACATCTTGTACAGCTCTTTAGGAGTCACCCTGTATTCTTGTGTGACGTCTTGTATATCTCTTTAGGAGTCACCCTGTATTCTTGTCTGACATCTTGTACACCTCTTTAGGGGTCACCCTGTATTCTTGTGTGACGTCTTGTATATCTCTTTAGGAGTCACCCTGTATTCTTGTCTGACATCTTGTACAGCTCTTTAGGAGGCACCCTGTATTCTTGTGTGACGTCTTGTATATCTCTTTAGGAGTCACCCTGTATTCTTGTCTGACATCTTGTACACCTCTTTAGGGCTCACCCTGTATTCTTGTGTGACGTCTTGTATATCTCTTTAGGAGTCACCCTGTATTCTTGTCTGACATCTTGTACACCTCTTTAGGAGTCACCCTGTATTCCTGTCTGACATCTTGTACACCTCTTTAGGAGTCACCCTGTATTCCTGTCTGACGTCTTGTATATCTCTTTAGGAGCCACACTGCATTCCTGTCTGACGTCTTGTATATCTCTTTAGGAGCCACACTGTATTCCTGTCTGACGTCTGGTATATCCCTTTAGGAGCCACACTGTATTCCTGTCTGACGTCTTGTATATCTCTTTAGGAGCCACACTGTATTCCTGTCTGACGTCTTGTATATCTCTTTAGGAGCCACACTGTATTCCTGTCTGACGTCTTGTATATCTCTTTAGGAGTCACACTGTATTCTTGTCTGACATCTTGTACACCTCTTTAGGAGTCACCCTGTATTCTTGTCTGACTTCTTGAACACCTCTTTAGGAGTCACCCTGTATTCCTGTCTGACGTCTTGTACACCTCTTTAGGAGCCACACTGTATTCCTGTCTGACGTCTTGTATATCTCTTTAGGAGCCACACTGTATTCCTGTCTGACATCTTGTACACCTCTTTAGGAGCCACACTGTATTCCTGTCTGACGTCTTGTATATCTCTTTAGGAGCCACACTGTATTCCTGTCTGACGTCTTGTATATCTCTTTAGGAGCCACACTGTATTCCTGTCTGACGTCTTGTATATCTCTTTAGGAGCCACACTGTATTCTTGTCTGACGTCTTGTATATCGCTTTAGGAGCCACACTGTATTCTTGTCTGACGTCTTGTACACCTCTTTAGGAGCCACACTGTATACCTGTCTGACGTCTTGTATATCTCTTTAGGAGCCACACTGTATTCCTGTCTGACGTCTTGTATATCTCTTTAGGAGCCACACTGTATTCCTGTCTGACGTCTTGTATACCTCTTTAGGAGTCACCCTGTATTCCTGTCTGATGTCTTGTATATCTCTTTAGGAGCCACACTGTATTCCTGTCTGACGTCTTGTACACCTCTTTAGGAGCCACACTGTATTCTTGTCTGACGTCTTGTATATCTCTTTAGGAGCCACACTGTATTCCTGTCTGACGTCTTGTATATCTCTTTAGGAGCCACACTGTATTCCTGTCTGACGTCTTGTATATCTCTTTATGAGTCACCCTGTATTCTTGTCTGACGTCTTGTATATCTCTTTAGGAGCCACACTGTATTCCTGTCTGACGTCTTGTATATCTCTTTAGGAGCCACACTGTATTCTTGTCTGACGTCTTGTATATCACTTTAGGAGCCACACTGTATTCTTGTCTGACGTCTTGTATATCTCTTTAGGAGTCACACTGTATTCTTGTCTGACATCTTGTACACCTCTTTAGGAGTCACCCTGTATTCTTGTCTGACATCTTGTACACCTCTTTAGGAGTCACCCTGTATTCCTGTCTGACGTCTTGTACACCTCTTTAGGAACCACACTGTATTCCTGTCTGACGTCTTGTATATCTCTTTAGGAGCCACACTGTATTCCTATCTGACATCTTGTACACCTCTTTAGGAGCCACACTGTATTCCTGTCTGACGTCTTGTATATCTCTTTAGGAGCCACACTGTATTCCTGTCTGACGTCTTGTATATCTCTTTAGGAGCCACACTGTATTCCTGTCTGACGTCTTGTATATCTCTTTAGGAGCCACACTGTATTCTTGTCTGACGTCTTGTATATCTCTTTAGGAGCCACACTGTATTCTTGTCTGACGTCTTGTACACCTCTTTAGGAGCCACACTGTATTCCTGTCTGACGTCTTGTATATCTCTTTAGGAGCCACACTGTATTCCTGTCTGACGTCTTGTATATCTCTTTAGGAGCCACACTGTATTCCTGTCTGACGTCTTGTACACCTCTTTATGAGTCACCCTGTATTCCTGTCTGACGTCTTGTATATCTCTTTAGGAGCCACACTGTATTCCTGTCTGACGTCTTGTACACCTCTTTAGGAGCCACACTGTATTCTTGTCTGACGTCTTGTATATCTCTTTAGGAGCCACACTGTATTCCTGTCTGACGTCTTGTATATCTCTTTAGGAACCACACTGTGTTCCTGTCTGACGTCTTGTATATCTCTTTAGGAGTCACCCTGTATTCTTGTCTGACGTCTTGTATAGCTCTTTAGGAGCCACACTGTATTCCTGTCTGACGTCTTGTATATCTCTTTAGGAGCCACACTGTATTCTTGTCTGACGTCTTATATATCTCTTTAGGAGCCACACTGTATTCCTGTCTGACGTCTTGTATATCTCTTTAGGAGCCACTCTGTATTCCTGTCTGACGTCTTGTATATCTCTTTAGGAGCCACACTGTATTCCTGTCTGACGTCTTGTACACCTCTTTAGGAGTCACCCTGTATTCCTGTCTGACGTCTTGTATATCTCTTTAGGAGCCACACTGTATTCCTGTCTGACGTCTTGTACACCTCTTTAGGAGCCACACTGTATTCTTGTCTGACGTCTTGTATATCTCTTTAGGAGCCACACTGTATTCCTGTCTGACGTCTTGTATATCTCTTTAGGAGCCACACTGTATTCCTGTCTGACGTCTTGTATATCTCTTTAGGAGCCACACTGTATTCTTGTCTGTCGTCTTGTATATCTCTTTAGGAGCCACACTGTATTCTCGTCTGACGTCTTGTACACCTCTTTAGGAGCCACACTGTATTCCTGTCTGACGTCTTGTATATCTCTTTAGGAGCCACACTGTATTCCTGTCTGACGTCTTGTATATCTCTTTAGGAGCCACACTGTATTCCTGTCTGACGTCTTGTACACCTCTTGAGGAGTCACCCTGTATTCCTGTCTGACGTCTTGTATATCTCTTTAGGAGCCACACTGTATTCCTGTCTGACGTCTTGTACACCTCTTTAGGAGCCACACTGTATTCTTGTCTGACGTCTTGTATATCTCTTTAGGAGCCACACTGTATTCCTGTCTGACGTCTTGTATATCTCTTTAGGAGCCACACTGTGTTCCTGTCTGACGTCTTGTATATCTCTTTAGGAGTCACCCTGTATTCTTGTCTGACGTCTTGTATAGCTCTTTAGGAGCCACACTGTATTCCTGTCTGACGTCTTGTATATCTCTTTAGGAGCCACACTGTATTCTTGTCTGACGTCCTATATATCTCTTTAGGAGCCACACTGTATTCCTGTCTGACGTCTTGTATATCCCTTTAGGAGCCACACTGTATTCCTGTCTGACGTCTTGTATATCTCTTTAGGAGCCACACTGTATTCCTGTCTGACGTCTTGTACACCTCTTTAGAAGTCACCCTGTATTCCTGTCTGACGTCTTGTATATCTCTTTAGGAGCCACACTGTATTCCTGTCTGACGTCTTGTACACCTCTTTAGGAGCCACACTGTATTCTTGTCTGACGTCTTGTATATCTCTTTAGGAGCCACACTGTATTCCTGTCTGACGTCTTGTATATCTCTTTAGGAGCCACACTGTATTCCTGTCTGACGTCTTGTATATCTCTTTATGAGTCACCCTGTATTCTTGTCTGACGTCTTGTATATCTCTTTAGGAGCCACACTGTATTCCTGTCTGACGTCTTGTATATCTCTTTAGGAGCCACACTGTATTCTTGTCTGACGTCTTGTATATCACTTTAGGAGCCACACTGTATTCTTGTCTGACGTCTTGTATATCTCTTTAGGAGTCACACTGTATTCTTGTCTGACATCTTGTACACCTCTTTAGGAGTCACCCTGTATTCTTGTCTGACATCTTGTACACCTCTTTAGGAGTCACCCTGTACTCCTGTCTGACGTCTTGTACACCTCTTTAGGAACCACACTGTATTCCTGTCTGACGTCTTGTATATCTCTTTAGGAGCCACACTGTATTCCTATCTGACATCTTGTACACCTCTTTAGGAGCCACACTGTATTCCTGTCTGACGTCTTGTATATCTCTTTAGGAGCCACACTGTATTCCTGTCTGACGTCTTGTATATCTCTTTAGGAGCCACACTGTATTCCTGTCTGACGTCTTGTATATCTCTTTAGGAGCCACACTGTATTCTTGTCTGACGTCTTGTATATCTCTTTAGGAGCCACACTGTATTCTTGTCTGACGTCTTGTACACCTCTTTAGGAGCCACACTGTATTCCTGTCTGACGTCTTGTATATCTCTTTAGGAGCCACACTGTATTCCTGTCTGACGTCTTGTACACCTCTTTAGGAGTCACCCTGTATTCCTGTCTGACGTCTTGTATATCTCTTTAGGAGCCACACTGTATTCCTGTCTGACGTCTTGTACACCTCTTTAGGAGCCACACTGTATTCTTGTCTGACGTCTTGTATATCTCTTTAGGAGCCACACTGTATTCCTGTCTGACGTCTTGTATATCTCTTTAGGAGCCACACTGTATTCCTGTCTGACGTCTTGTATATCTCTTTAGGAGTCACACTGTATTCTTGTCTGACATCTTGTACACCTCTTTAGGAGTCACCCTGTATTCTTGTCTGACATCTTGTACACCTCTTTAGGAGTCACCCTGTATTCCTGTCTGACGTCTTGTACACCTCTTTAGGAACCACACTGTATTCCTGTCTGACGTCTTGTATATCTCTTTAGGAGCCACACTGTATTCCTATCTGACATCTTGTACACCTCTTTAGGAGCCACACTGTATTCCTGTCTGACGTCTTGTATATCTCTTTAGGAGCCACACTGTATTCCTGTCTGACGTCTTGTATATCTCTTTAGGAGCCACACTGTATTCCTGTCTGACCTCTTGTATATCTCTTTAGGAGCCACACTGTATTCTTGTCTGACGTCTTGTATATCTCTTTAGGAGCCACACTGTATTCTTGTCTGACGTCTTGTACACCTCTTTAGGAGCCACACTGTATTCCTGTCTGACGTCTTGTATATCTCTTTAGGAGCCACACTGTATTCCTGTCTGACGTCTTGTATATCTCTTTAGGAGCCACACTGTATTCCTGTCTGACGTCTTGTACACCTCTTTAGGAGTCACCCTGTATTCCTGTCTGACGTCTTGTATATCTCTTTAGGAGCCACACTGTATTCCTGTCTGACGTCTTGTACACCTCTTTAGGAGCCACACTGTATTCTTGTCTGACGTCTTGTATATCTCTTTAGGAGCCACACTGTATTCCTGTCTGACGTCTTGTATATCTCTTTAGGAACCACACTGTGTTCCTGTCTGACGTCTTGTATATCTCTTTAGGAGTCACCCTGTATTCTTGTCTGACGTCTTGTATAGCTCTTTAGGAGCCACACTGTATTCCTGTCTGACGTCTTGTATATCTCTTTAGGAGCCACACTGTATTCTTGTCTGACGTCTTATATATCTCTTTAGGAGCCACACTGTATTCCTGTCTGACGTCTTGTATATCTCTTTAGGAGCCACTCTGTATTCCTGTCTGACGTCTTGTATATCTCTTTAGGAGCCACACTGTATTCCTGTCTGACGTCTTGTACACCTCTTTAGGAGTCACCCTGTATTCCTGTCTGACGTCTTGTATATCTCTTTAGGAGCCACACTGTATTCCTGTCTGACGTCTTGTACACCTCTTTAGGAGCCACACTGTATTCTTGTCTGACGTCTTGTATATCTCTTTAGGAGCCACACTGTATTCCTGTCTGACGTCTTGTATATCTCTTTAGGAGCCACACTGTATTCCTGTCTGACGTCTTGTATATCTCTTTAGGAGCCACACTGTATTCTTGTCTGACGTCTTGTATATCTCTTTAGGAGCCACACTGTATTCTTGTCTGACGTCTTGTACACCTCTTTAGGAGCCACACTGTATTCCTGTCTGACGTCTTGTATATCTCTTTAGGAGCCACACTGTATTCCTGTCTGACGTCTTGTATATCTCTTTAGGAGCCACACTGTATTCCTGTCTGACGTCTTGTACACCTCTTGAGGAGTCACCCTGTATTCCTGTCTGACGTCTTGTATATCTCTTTAGGAGCCACACTGTATTCCTGTCTGACGTCTTGTACACCTCTTTAGGAGCCACACTGTATTCTTGTCTGACGTCTTGTATATCTCTTTAGGAGCCACACTGTATTCCTGTCTGACGTCTTGTATATCTCTTTAGGAGCCACACTGTGTTCCTGTCTGACGTCTTGTATATCTCTTTAGGAGTCACCCTGTATTCTTGTCTGACGTCTTGTATAGCTCTTTAGGAGCCACACTGTATTCCTGTCTGACGTCTTGTATATCTCTTTAGGAGCCACACTGTATTCTTGTCTGACGTCCTATATATCTCTTTAGGAGCCACACTGTATTCCTGTCTGACGTCTTGTATATCTCTTTAGGAGCCACACTGTATTCCTGTCTGACGTCTTGTATATCTCTTTAGGAGCCACACTGTATTCCTGTCTGACGTCTTGTATAGCTCTTTAGGAGCCACACTGTATTCCTGTCTGACGTCTTGTATATCTCTTTAGGAGCCACACTGTATTCTTGTCTGACGTCCTATATATCTCTTTAGGAGCCACACTGTATTCCTGTCTGACGTCTTGTATATCTCTTTAGGAGCCACACTGTATTCCTGTCTGACGTCTTGCATATCTCTTTAGGAGCCACACTGTATTCCTGTCTGACGTCTTGTATATCTCTTTAGGAGTCACCCTGTATTCTTGTCTGACGTCTTGTATATCTCTTTAGGAGCCACACTGTATTCCTGTCTGACGTCTTGTATATCTCTTTAGGAGCCACACTGTATTCTTGTCTGACGTCTTGTATATCTCTTTAGGAGCCACACTGTATTCTTGTCTGACGTCTTGTATATCTCTTTAGGAGTCACACTGTATTCTTGTCTGACATCTTGTACACCTCTTTAGGAGTCACCCTGTATTCTTGTCTGACATCTTGTACACCTCTTTAGGAGTCACCCTGTATTCCTGTCTGACGTCTTGTACACCTCTTTAGGAACCACACTGTATTCCTGTCTGACGTCTTGTATATCTCTTTAGGAGCCACACTGTATTCCTGTCTGACATCTTGTACACGTCTTTAGGAGCCACACTGTATTCCTGTCTGACGTCTTGTATATCTCTTTAGGAGCCACACTGTATTCCTGTCTGACGTCTTGTATACCTCTTTAGGAGCCACACTGTATTCCTGTCTGACGTCTTGTATATCTCTTTAGGAGCCACACTGTATTCTTGTCTGACGTCTTGTATATCTCTTTAGGAGCCACACTGTATTCTTGTCTGACGTCTTGTACACCTCTTTAGGAGCCACACTGTATTCCTGTCTGACGTCTTGTGTATCTCTTTAGGAGCCACACTGTATTCCTGTCTGACGTCTTGTATATCTCTTTAGGAGCCACACAGTATTCCTGTCTGACGTCTTGTACACCTCTTTAGGAGTCACCCTGTATTCCTGTCTGACGTCTTGTATATCTCTTTAGGAGCCACACTGTATTCCTGTCTGACGTCTTGTACACCTCTTTAGGAGCCACACTGTATTCTTGTCTGACGTCTTGTATATCTCTTTAGGAGCCACACTGTATTCCTGTCTGACGTCTTGTATATCTCTTTAGGAGCCACACTGTATTCCTGTCTGACGTCTTTTATATCTCTTTAGGAGTCACCCTGTATTCTTGTCTGACGTCTTGTATAGCTCTTTAGGAGCCACACTGTGTTCCTGTCTGACGTCTTGTATATCTCTTTAGGAGCCACACTGTATTCTTGTCTGACGTCTTGTATATCTCTTTAGGAGCCACACTGTATTCCTGTCTGACGTCTTGTATATCTCTTTAGGAGCCACACTGTATTCCTGTTTGACGTCTTGTATATCTCTTTAGGAGTCACCCTGTATTCCTGTCTGACGTCTTGTATATCTCTTTAGGAGCCACACTGTATTCCTGTCTGACGTCTTGTATATCTCTTTAGGAGCCGCACTGTATTCTTGTCTGACGTCTTGTATATCCCTTTAGGAGCCACACTGTATTCCTGTCTGACGTCTTGTATATCTCTTTAGGAGCCACACTGTGTTCTTGTCTGACGTCTTGTACACCTCTTTAGGAGCCACACTGTATTCCTGTCTGACATCATGTACACCTCTTTAGGAGCCACACTGTATTCCTGTCTGACGTCTTGTATATCTCTTTAGGAGCCACACTGTATTCCTGTCTGACGTCTTGTATATCTCTTTAGGAGCCACACTGTATTCCTGTCTGACGTCTTGTATATCTCTTTAGGAGTCACACTGTATTCTTGTCTGACGTCTTGTATATCTCTTTAGGAGCCACACTGTATTCTTGTCTGACGTCTTGTACACCTCTTTAGAAGCCGCACTGTATTCTTGTCTGACGTCTTGTATATCTCTTTAGGAGCCACACTGTATTCCTGTCTGACGTCTTGTATATCTCTTTAGGAGCCACACTGTATTCTTGTCTGACGTCTTGTACACCTCTTTAGGAGCCACACTGTATTCCTGTCTGACATCTTGTACACCTCTTTAGGAGCCACACTGTATTCCTGTCTGACGTCTTGTATATCTCTTTAGGAGTCACACTGTATTCTTGTCTGACATCTTGTACACCTCTTTAGGAGTCACCCTGTATTCTTGTCTGACATCTTGTACACCTCTTTAGGAGTCACCCTGTATTCCTGTCTGACGTCTTGTACACCTCTTTAGGAACCACACTGTATTCCTGTCTGACGTCTTGTATATCTCTTTAGGAGCCACACTGTATTCCTATCTGACATCTTGTACACCTCTTTAGGAGCCACACTGTATTCCTGTCTGACGTCTTGTATATCTCTTTAGGAGCCACACTGTATTCCTGTCTGACGTCTTGTATATCTCTTTAGGAGCCACACTGTATTCCTGTCTGACGTCTTGTATATCTCTTTAGGAGCCACACTGTATTCTTGTCTGACGTCTTGTATATCTCTTTAGGAGCCACACTGTATTCTTGTCTGACGTCTTGTACACCTCTTTAGGAGCCACACTGTATTCCTGTCTGACGTCTTGTATATCTCTTTAGGAGCCACACTGTATTCCACTCTGACGTCTTGTATATCTCTTTAGGAGCCACACTGTATTCCTGTCTGACGTCTTGTACACCTCTTTAGGAGTCACCCTGTATTCCTGTCTGACGTCTTGTATATCTCTTTAGGAGCCACACTGTATTCCTGTCTGACGTCTTGTACACCTCTTTAGGAGCCACACTGTATTCTTGTCTGACGTCTTGTATATCTCTTTAGGAGCCACACTGTATTCCTGTCTGACGTCTTGTATATCTCTTTAGGAACCACACTGTGTTCCTGTCTGACGTCTTGTATATCTCTTTAGGAGTCACCCTGTATTCTTGTCTGACGTCTTGTATATCTCTTTAGGAGCCACACTGTATTCCTGTCTGACGCCTTGTACACCTCTTTAGGAGCCACACTGTATTCTTGTCTGACGTCTTGTATATCGCTTTAGGAGCCACACTGTATTCCTGTCTGACGTCTTGTATATCTCTTTAGGAGCCACACTGTATTCCTGTCTGACGTCTTGTATATCTCTTTAGGAGCCACACTGTATTCTTGTCTGACGTCTTGTATATCTCTTTAGGAGCCACACTGTATTCTTGTCTGACGTCTTGTACACCTCTTTAGGAGCCACACTGTATTCCTGTCTGACGTCTTGTATATCTCTTTAGGAGCCACACTGTATTCCTGTCTGACGTCTTGTATATCTCTTTAGGAGCCACACTGTATTCCTGTCTGACGTCTTGTACACCTCTTTAGGAGTCACCCTGTATTCCTGTCTGACGTCTTGTATATCTCTTTAGGAGCCACACTGTATTCCTGTCTGACGTCTTGTACACCTCTTTAGGAGCCACACTGTATTCTTGTCTGACGTCTTGTATATCTCTTTAGGAGCCACACTGTATTCCTGTCTGACGTCTTGTATATCTCTTTAGGAGCCACACTGTGTTCCTGTCTGACGTCTTGTATATCTCTTTAGGAGTCACCCTGTATTCTTGTCTGACGTCTTGTATAGCTCTTTAGGAGCCACACTGTATTCCTGTCTGACGTCTTGTATATCTCTTTAGGAGCCACACTGTATTCTTGTCTGACGTCCTATATATCTCTTTAGGAGCCACACTGTATTCCTGTCTGACGTCTTGTATATCTCTTTAGGAGCCACACTGTATTCCTGTCTGACGTCTTGTATATCTCTTTAGGAGCCACACTGTATTCCTGTCTGACGTCTTGTACACCTCTTTAGGAGTCACCCTGTATTCCTGTCTGACGTCTTGTATATCTCTTTAGGAGCCACACTGTATTCCTGTCTGACGTCTTGTACACCTCTTTAGGAGCCACACTGTATTCTTGTCTGACGTCTTGTATATCTCTTTAGGAGCCACACTGTATTCCTGTCTGACGTCTTGCATATCTCTTTAGGAGCCACACTGTATTCCTGTCTGACGTCTTGTATATCCCTTTAGGAGTCACCCTGTATTCTTGTCTGACGTCTTGTATATCTCTTTAGGAGCCACACTGTATTCCTGTCTGACGTCTTGTATATCTCTTTAGGAGCCACACTGTATTCTTGTCTGACGTCTTGTATATCTCTTTAGGAGCCACACTGTATTCTTGTCTGACGTCTTGTATATCTCTTTAGGAGTCACACTGTATTCTTGTCTGACATCTTGTACACCTCTTTAGGAGTCATCCTGTATACTTGTCTGACATCTTGTACACCTCTTTAGGAGTCACCCTGTATTCCTGTCTGACGTCTTGTACACCTCTTTAGGAACCACACTGTATTCCTGTCTGACGTCTTGTATACCTCTTTAGGAGCCACACTGTATTCCTGTCTGACGTCTTGTATATCTCTTTAGGAGCCACACTGTATTCTTGTCTGACGTCTTGTATATCTCTTTAGGAGCCACACTGTATTCTTGTCTGACGTCTTGTACACCTCTTTAGGAGCCACACTGTATTCCTGTCTGACGTCTTGTATATCTCTTTAGGAGCCACACTGTATTCCTGTCTGACGTCTTGTATATCTCTTTAGGAGCCACACTGTATTCCTGTCTGACGTCTTGTACACCTCTTTAGGAGTCACCCTGTATTCCTGTCTGACGTCTTGTATATCTCTTTAGGAGCCACACTGTATTCCTGTCTGACGTCTTGTACACCTCTTTAGGAGCCACACTGTATTCTTGTCTGACGTCTTGTATATCTCTTTAGGAGCCACACTGTATTCCTGTCTGACGTCTTGTATATCTCTTTAGGAGCCGCACTGTATTCCTGTCTGACGTCTTGTATATCTCTTTAGGAGTCACCCTGTATTCTTGTCTGACGTCTTGTATAGCTCTTTAGGAGCCACACTGTGTTCCTGTCTGACGTCTTGTATATCTCTTTAGGAGCCACACTGTATTCTTGTCTGACGTCTTGTATATCTCTTTAGGAGCCACACTGTATTCCTGTCTGACGTCTTGTATATCTCTTTAGGAGCCACACTGTATTCCTGTCTGACGTCTTGTATATCTCTTTAGGAGTCACCCTGTATTCCTGTCTGACGTCTTGTATATCTCTTTAGGAGCCACACTGTATTCCTGTCTGACGTCTTGTATATCTCTTTAGGAGCCGCACTGTATTCTTGTCTGACGTCTTGTATATCTCTTTAGGAGCCACACTGTATTCCTGTCTGACGTCTTGTATATCTCTTTAGGAGCCACACTGTGTTCTTGTCTGACGTCTTGTACACCTCTTTAGGAGCCACACTGTATTCCTGTCTGACATCATGTACACCTCTTTAGGAGCCACACTTTATTCCTGTCTGACGTCTTGTATATCTCTTTAGGAGCCACACTGTATTCCTGTCTGACGTCTTGTATATCTCTTTAGGAGCCACACTGTATTCCTGTCTGACGTCTTGTATATCTCTTTAGGAGTCACACTGTATTCTTGTCTGACGTCTTGTATATCTCTTTAGGAGCCAGACTGTATTCTTGTCTGACGTCTTGTACACCTCTTTAGAAGCCGCACTGTATTCTTGTCTGTCGTCTTGTATATCTCTTTAGGAGCCACACTGTATTCCTGTCTGACGTCTTGTATATCTCTTTAGGAGCCACACTGTATTCTTGTCTGACGTCTTGTACAACTCTTTAGGAGCCACACTGTATTCCTGTCTGACATCTTGTACACCTCTTTAGGAGTCACCCTGTATTCTTGTCTGACATCTTGTACACCTCTTTAGGAGTCACCCTGTATTCCTGTCTGACGTCTTGTACACCTCTTTAGGAGCCACACTGTATTCCTGTCTGACGTCTTGTATATCTCTTTAGGAGCCACACTGTATTCCTGTCTGACATCTTGTACACCTCTTTAGGAGCCACACTGTATTCCTGTCTGACGTCTTGTATATCTCTTTAGGTGCCACACTGTATTCCTGTCTGACGTCTTGTATATCTCTTAAGGAGCCACACTGTATTCCTGTCTGACGTCTTGTATATCTCTTTAGGAGCCACACTGTATTCTTGTCTGACGTCTTGTATATCTCTTTAGGAGCCACACTGTATTCTTGTCTGACGTCTTGTACACCTCTTTAGGAGCCACACTGTATTCCTGTCTGACGTCTTGTATATCTCTTTAGGAGCCACACTGTATTCCTGTCTGACGTCTTGTATATCTCTTTAGGAGCTACACTGTATTCCTGTCTGTCGTCTTGTTCACCTCTTTAGGAGTCACCCTGTATTCCTGTCTGACGTCTTGTATATCTCTTTAGGAGCCACACTGTATTCCTGTCTGACGTCTTGTACACCTCTTTAGGAGCCACACTGTATTCTTGTCTGACGTCTTGTATATCTCTTTAGGAGCCACACTGTATTCCTGTCTGACGTCTTGTATATCTCTTTAGGAGCCACACTGTATTCCTGTCTGACGTCTTGTATATCTCTTTATGAGTCACCCTGTATTCTTGTCTGACGTCTTGTATATCTCTTTAGGAGCCACACTGTATTCCTGTCTGACGTCTTGTATATCTCTTTAGGAGCCACACTGTATTCTTGTCTGACGTCTTGTATATCACTTTAGGAGCCACACTGTATTCTTGTCTGACGTCTTGTATATCTCTTTAGGAGTCACACTGTATTCTTGTCTGACACCTTGTACACCTCTTTAGGAGTCACCCTGTATTCTTGTCTGACATCTTGTACACCTCTTTAGGAGTCACCCTGTATTCCTGTCTGACGTCTTGTACACCTCTTTAGGAACCACACTGTATTCCTGTCTGACGTCTTGTATATCTCTTTAGGAGCCACACTGTATTCCTATCTGACATCTTGTACACCGCTTTAGGAGCCACACTGTATTCCTGTCTGACGTCTTGTATATCTCTTTAGGAGCCACACTGTATTCCTGTCTGACGTCTTGTATATCTCTTTAGGAGCCACACTGTATTCCTGTCTGACGTCTTGTATATCTCTTTAGGAGCCACACTGTATTCTTGTCTGACGTCTTGTATATCTCTTTAGGAGCCACACTGTATTCTTGTCTGACGTCTTGTACACCTCTTTAGGAGCCACACTGTATTCCTGTCTGACGTCTTGTATATCTCTTTAGGAGCCACACTGTATTCCTGTCTGACGTCTTGTATATCTCTTTAGGAGCCACACTGTATTCCTGTCTGACGTCTTGTACACCTCTTTAGGAGTCACCCTGTATTCCTGTCTGACGTCTTGTATATCTCTTTAGGAGCCACACTGTATTCCTGTCTGACGTCTTGTACACCTCTTTAGGAGCCACACTGTATTCTTGTCTGACGTCTTGTATATCTCTTTAGGAGCCACACTGATTTCCTGTCTGACGTCTTGTATATCCCTTTAGGAACCACACTGTGTTCCTGTCTGACGTCTTGTATATCTCTTTAGGAGTCACCCTGTATTCTTGTCTGACGTCTTGTATAGCTCTTTAGGAGCCACACTGTATTCCTGTCTGACGTCTTGTATATCTCTTTAGGAGCCACACTGTATTCTTGTCTGACGTCTTATATATCTCTTTAGGAGCCACACTGTATTCCTGTCTGACGTCTTGTATATCTCTTTAGGAGCCACACTGTATTCCTGTCTGACGTCTTGTATATCTCTTTAGGAGCCACACTGTATTCCTGTCTGACGTCTTGTACACCTCTTTAGGAGTCACCCTGTATTCCTGTCTGACGTCTTGTATATCTCTTTAGGAGCCACACTGTATTCCTGTCTGACGTCTTGTACACCTCTTTAGGAGCCACACTGTATTCTCGTCTGACGTCTTGTATATCTCTTTAGGAGCCACACTGTATTCCTGTCTGATGTCTTGTATATCTCTTTAGGAGCCACACTGTATTCCTGTCTGACGTCTTGTATATCTCTTTAGGAGCCACACTGTATTCTTGTCTGACGTCTTGTATATCTCTTTAGGAGCCACACTGTATTCTTGTCTGACGTCTTGTACACCTCTTTAGGAGCCACACTGTATTCCTGTCTGACGTCTTGTATATCTCTTTAGGAGCCACACTGTATTCCTGTCTGACGTCTTGTATATCTCTTTAGGAGCCACACTGTATTCCTGTCTGACGTCTTGTACACCTCTTTAGGAGTCACCCTGTATTCCTGTCTGACGTCTTGTATATCTCTTTAGGAGCCACACTGTATTCCTGTCTGACGTCTTGTACACCTCTTTAGGAGCCACACTGTATTCTTGTCTGACGTCTTGTATATCTCTTTAGGAGCCACACTGTATTCCTGTCTGACGTCTTGTATATCTCTTTAGGAGCCACACTGTGTTCCTGTCTGACGTCTTGTATATCTCTTTAGGAGTCACCCTGTATTCTTGTCTGACGTCTTGTATAGCTCTTTAGGAGCCACACTGTATTCCTGTCTGACGTCTTGTATATCTCTTTAGGAGCCACACTGTATTCTTGTCTGACGTCCTATATATCTCTTTAGGAGCCACACTGTATTCCTGTCTGACGTCTTGTATATCTCTTTAGGAGCCACACTGTATTCCTGTCTGACGTCTTGTATATCTCTTTAGGAGCCACACTGTATTCCTGTCTGACGTCTTGTACACCTCTTTAGGAGTCACCCTGTATTCCTGTCTGACGTCTTGTATATCTCTTTAGGAGCCACACTGTATTCCTGTCTGACGTCTTGTACACCTCTTTAGGAGCCACACTGTATTCTTGTCTGACGTCTTGTATATCTCTTTAGGAGCCACACTGTATTCCTGTCTGACGTCTTGCATATCTCTTTAGGAGCCACACTGTATTCCTGTCTGACGTCTTGTATATCTCTTTAGGATTCACCCTGTATTCTTGTCTGACGTCTTGTATATCTCTTTAGGAGCCACACTGTATTCCTGTCTGACGTCTTGTATATCTCTTTAGGAGCCACACTGTATTCTTGTCTGACGTCTTGTATATCTCTTTAGGAGCCACACTGTATTCTTGTCTGACGTCTTGTATATCTCTTTAGGAGTCACACTGTATTCTTGTCTGACATCTTGTACACCTCTTTAGGAGTCACCCTGTATTCTTGTCTGACATCTTGTACACCTCTTTAGGAGTCACCCTGTATTCCTGTCTGACGTCTTGTACACCTCTTTAGGAACCACACTGTATTCCTGTCTGACGTCTTGTATATCTCTTTAGGAGCCACACTGTATTCCTGTCTGACGTCTTGTATATCTCTTTAGGAGCCACACTGTATTCCTGTCTGACGTCTTGTACACCTCTTTAGGAGTCACCCTGTATTCCTGTCTGACGTCTTGTATATCTCTTTAGGAGCCACACTGTATTCCTGTCTGACGTCTTGTACACCTCTTTAGGAGCCACACTGTATTCTTGTCTGACGTCTTGTATATCTCTTTAGGAGCCACACTGTATTCCTGTCTGACGTCTTGCATATCTCTTTAGGAGCCACACTGTATTCCTGTCTGACGTCTTGTATATCTCTTTAGGATTCATCCTGTATTCTTGTCTGACGTCTTGTATATCTCTTTAGGAGCCACACTGTATTCCTGTCTGACGTCTTGTATATCTCTTTAGGAGCCACACTGTATTCTTGTCTGACGTCTTGTATATCTCTTTAGGAGCCACACTGTATTCTTGTCTGACGTCTTGTATATCTCTTTAGGAGTCACACTGTATTCTTGTCTGACATCTTGTACACCTCTTTAGGAGTCACCCTGTATTCTTGTCTGACATCTTGTACACCTCTTTAGGAGTCACCCTGTATTCCTGTCTGACGTCTTGTACACCTCTTTAGGAACCACACTGTATTCCTGTCTGACGTCTTGTATATCTCTTTAGGATTCACCCTGTATTCTTGTCTGACGTCTTGTATATCTCTTTAGGAGCCACACTGTATTCCTGTCTGACGTCTTGTATACCTCTTTAGGAGCCACACTGTATTCCTGTCTGACGTCTTGTATATCTCTTTAGGAGCCACACTGTATTCTTGTCTGACGTCTTGTATATCTCTTTAGGAGCCACACTGTATTCTTGTCTGACGTCTTGTACACCTCTTTAGGAGCCACACTGTATTCCTGTCTGACGTCTTGTATATCTCTTTAGGAGCCACACTGTATTCCTGTCTGACGTCTTGTATATCTCTTTAGGAGCCACACTGTATTCCTGTCTGACGTCTTGTACACCTCTTTAGGAGTCACCCTGTATTCCTGTCTGACGTCTTGTATATCTCTTTAGGAGCCACACTGTATTCCTGTCTGACGTCTTGTACACCTCTTTAGGAGCCACACTGTATTCTTGTCTGACGTCTTGTATATCTCTTTAGGAGCCACACTGTATTCCTGTCTGACGTCTTGTATATCTCTTTAGGAGCCACACTGTATTCCTGTCTGACGTCTTGTATATCTCTTTAGGAGTCACCCTGTATTCTTGTCTGACGTCTTGTATAGCTCTTTAGGAGCCACACTGTGTTCCTGTCTGACGTCTTGTATATCTCTTTAGGAGCCACACTGTATTCTTGTCTGACGTCTTGTATATCTCTTTAGGAGCCACACTGTATTCCTGTCTGACGTCTTGTATATCTCTTTAGGAGCCACACTGTATTCCTGTCTGACGTCTTGTATATCTCTTTAGGAGTCACCCTGTATTCCTGTCTGACGTCTTGTATATCTCTTTAGGAGCCACACTGTATTCCTGTCTGACGTCTTGTATATCTCTTTAGGAGCCGCACTGTATTCTTGTCTGACGTCTTGTATATCTCTTTAGGAGCCACGCTGTATTCCTGTCTGACGTCTTGTATATCTCTTTAGGAGCCACACTGTGTTCTTGTCTGACGTCTTGTACACCTCTTTAGGAGCCACACTGTATTCCTGTCTGACATCATGTACACCTCTTTAGGAGCCACACTGTATTCCTGTCTGACGTCTTGTATATCCCTTTAGGAGCCACACTGTATTCCTGTCTGACGTCTTGTATATCTCTTTAGGAGCCACACTGTATTCCTGTCTGACGTCTTGTATATCTCTTTAGGAGTCACACTGTATTCTTATCTGACGTCTTGTATATCTCTTTAGGAGCCACACTGTATTCTTGTCTGACGTCTTGTACACCTCTTTAGAAGCCGCACTGTATTCTTGTCTGACGTCTTGTATATCTCTTTAGGAGCCACACTGTATTCCTGTCTGACGTCTTGTATATCTCTTTAGGAGCCACACTGTATTCTTGTCTGACGTCTTGTACACCTCTTTAGGAGCCACACTGTATTCCTGTCTGACATCTTGTACACCTCTTTAGGAGCCACACTGTATTCCTGTCTGACGTCTTGTATATCTCTTTAGGAGTCACACTGTATTCTTGTCTGACGTCTTGTACACCTCTTTAGGAGCCACACTGTATTCCTGTCTGACGTCTTGTATATCTCTTTAGGAGCCACACTGTATTCCTATCTGACATCTTGTACACCGCTTTAGGAGCCACACTGTATTCCTGTCTGACGTCTTGTATATCTCTTTAGGAGCCACACTGTATTCCTGTCTGACGTCTTGTATATCTCTTTAGGAGCCACACTGTATTCCTGTCTGACGTCTTGTATATCTCTTTAGGAGCCACACTGTATTCTTGTCTGACGTCTTGTATATCTCTTTAGGAGCCACACTGTATTCTTGTCTGACGTCTTGTACACCTCTTTAGGAGCCACACTGTATTCCTGTCTGACGTCTTGTATATCTCTTTAGGAGCCACACTGTATTCCTGTCTGACGTCTTGTATATCTCTTTAGGAGCCACACTGTATTCCTGTCTGACGTCTTGTACACCTCTTTAGGAGTCACCCTGTATTCCTGTCTGACGTCTTGTATATCTCTTTAGGAGCCACACTGTATTCCTGTCTGACGTCTTGTACACCTCTTTAGGAGCCACACTGTATTCTTGTCTGACGTCTTGTATATCTCTTTAGGAGCCACACTGTATTCCTGTCTGACGTCTTGTATATCCCTTTAGGAACCACACTGTGTTCCTGTCTGACGTCTTGTATATCTCTTTAGGAGTCACCCTGTATTCTTGTCTGACGTCTTGTATAGCTCTTTAGGAGCCACACTGTATTCCTGTCTGACGTCTTGTATATCTCTTTAGGAGCCACACTGTATTCTTGTCTGACGTCTTATATATCTCTTTAGGAGCCACACTGTATTCCTGTCTGACGTCTTGTATATCTCTTTAGGAGCCACACTGTATTCCTGTCTGACGTCTTGTATATCTCTTTAGGAGCCACACTGTATTCCTGTCTGACGTCTTGTACACCTCTTTAGGAGTCACCCTGTATTCCTGTCTGACGTCTTGTATATCTCTTTAGGAGCCACACTGTATTCCTGTCTGACGTCTTGTACACCTCTTTAGGAGCCACACTGTATTCTTGTCTGACGTCTTGTATATCTCTTTAGGAGCCACACTGTATTCCTGTCTGATGTCTTGTATATCTCTTTAGGAGCCACACTGTATTCCTGTCTGACGTCTTGTATATCTCTTTAGGAGCCACACTGTATTCTTGTCTGACGTCTTGTATATCTCTTTAGGAGCCACACTGTATTCTTGTCTGACGTCTTGTACACCTCTTTAGGAGCCACACTGTATTCCTGTCTGACGTCTTGTATATCTCTTTAGGAGCCACACTGTATTCCTGTCTGACGTCTTGTATATCTCTTTAGGAGCCACACTGTATTCCTGTCTGACGTCTTGTACACCTCTTTAGGAGTCACCCTGTATTCCTGTCTGACGTCTTGTATATCTCTTTAGGAGCCACACTGTATTCCTGTCTGACGTCTTGTACACCTCTTTAGGAGCCACACTGTATTCTTGTCTGACGTCTTGTATATCTCTTTAGGAGCCACACTGTATTCCTGTCTGACGTCTTGTATATCTCTTTAGGAGCCACACTGTGTTCCTGTCTGACGTCTTGTATATCTCTTTAGGAGTCACCCTGTATTCTTGTCTGACGTCTTGTATAGCTCTTTAGGAGCCACACTGTATTCCTGTCTCACGTCTTGTATATCTCTTTAGGAGCCACACTGTATTCTTGTCTGACGTCCTATATATCTCTTTAGGAGCCACACTGTATTCCTGTCTGACGTCTTGTATATCTCTTTAGGAGCCACACTGTATTCCTGTCTGACGTCTTGTATATCTCTTTAGGAGCCACACTGTATTCCTGTCTGACGTCTTGTACACCTCTTTAGGAGTCACCCTGTATTCCTGTCTGACGTCTTGTATATCTCTTTAGGAGCCACACTGTATTCCTGTCTGACGTCTTGTACACCTCTTTAGGAGCCACACTGTATTCTTGTCTGACGTCTTGTATATCTCTTTAGGAGCCACACTGTATTCCTGTCTGACGTCTTGCATATCTCTTTAGGAGCCACACTGTATTCCTGTCTGACGTCTTGTATATCTCTTTAGGAGCCACACTGTATTCTTGTCTGACGTCTTGTATATCTCTTTAGGAGCCACACTGTATTCTTGTCTGACGTCTTGTATATCTCTTTAGGAGCCACACTGTATTCTTGTCTGACATCTTGTACACCTCTTTAGGGCTCACCCTGTATTCTTGTGTGACGTCTTGTATATCTCTTTAGGAGTCATCCTGTATTCTTGTCTGACATCTTGTACACCTCTTTAGGAGTCACCCTGTATTCCTGTCTGACATCTTGTACACCTCTTTAGGAGTCACCCTGTATTCCTGTCTGACGTCTTGTATATCTCTTTAGGAGCCACATTGCATTCCTGTCTGACGTCTTGTATATCTCTTTAGGAGCCACACTGTATTCCTGTCTGACGTCTGGTATATCCCTTTAGGAGCCACACTGTATTCCTGTCTGACGTCTTGTATATCTCTTTAGGAGCCACACTGTATTCCTGTCTGACGTCTTGTATATCTCTTTAGGAGCCACACTGTATTCCTGTCTGACGTCTTGTATATCTCTTTAGGAGTCACACTGTATTCTTGTCTGACATCTTGTACACCTCTTTAGGAGTCACCCTGTATTCTTGTCTGACTTCTTGTACACCTCTTTAGGAGTCACCCTGTATTCCTGTCTGACGTCTTGTACACCTCTTTAGGAGCCACACTGTATTCCTGTCTGACGTCTTGTATATCTCTTTAGGAGCCACACTGTATTCCTGTCTGACATCTTGTACACCTCTTTAGGAGCCACACTGTATTCCTGTCTGACGTCTTGTATATCTCTTTAGGAGCCACACTGTATTCCTGTCTGACGTCTTGTATATCTCTTTAGGAGCCACACTGTATTCCTGTCTGACGTCTTGTATATCTCTTTAGGAGCCACACTGTATTCTTGTCTGACGTCTTGTATATCTCTTTAGGAGCCACACTGTATTCTTGTCTGACGTCTTGTACACCTCTTTAGGAGCCACACTGTATTCCTGTCTGACGTCTTGTATATCTCTTTAGGAGCCACACTGTATTCCTGTCTGACGTCTTGTATATCTCTTTAGGAGCCACACTGTATTCCTGTCTGACGTCTTGTATACCTCTTTAGGAGTCACCCTGTATTCCTGTCTGATGTCTTGTATATCTCTTTAGGAGCCACACTGTATTCCTGTCTGACGTCTTGTACACCTCTTTAGGAGCCACACTGTATTCTTGTCTGACGTCTTGTATATCTCTTTAGGAGCCACACTGTATTCCTGTCTGACGTCTTGTATATCTCTTTAGGAGCCACACTGTATTCCTGTCTGACGTCTTGTATATCTCTTTATGAGTCACCCTGTATTCTTGTCTGACGTCTTGTATATCTCTTTAGGAGCCACACTGTATTCCTGTCTGACGTCTTGTATATCTCTTTAGGAGCCACACTGTATTCTTGTCTGACGTCTTGTATATCACTTTAGGAGCCACACTGTATTCTTGTCTGACGTCTTGTATATCTCTTTAGGAGTCACACTGTATTCTTGTCTGACATCTTGTACACCTCTTTAGGAGTCACCCTGTATTCTTGTCTGACATCTTGTACACCTCTTTAGGAGTCACCCTGTATTCCTGTCTGACGTCTTGTACACCTCTTTAGGAACCACACTGTATTCCTGTCTGACGTCTTGTATATCTCTTTAGGAGCCACACTGTATTCCTATCTGACATCTTGTACACCTCTTTAGGAGCCACACTGTATTCCTGTCTGACGTCTTGTATATCTCTTTAGGAGCCACACTGTATTCCTGTCTGACGTCTTGTATATCTCTTTAGGAGCCACACTGTATTCCTGTCTGACGTCTTGTATATCTCTTTAGGAGCCACACTGTATTCTTGTCTGACGTCTTGTATATCTCTTTAGGAGCCACACTGTATTCTTGTCTGACGTCTTGTACACCTCTTTAGGAGCCACACTGTATTCCTGTCTGACGTCTTGTATATCTCTTTAGGAGCCACACTGTATTCCTGTCTGACGTCTTGTATATCTCTTTAGGAGCCACACTGTATTCCTGTCTGACGTCTTGTACACCTCTTTAGGAGTCACCCTGTATTCCTGTCTGACGTCTTGTATATCCCTTTAGGAGCCACACTGTATTCCTGTCTGACGTCTTGTACACCTCTTTAGGAGGCACACTGTATTCTTGTCTGACGTCTTGTATATCTCTTTAGGAGCCACACTGTATTCCTGTCTGACGTCTTGTATATCTCTTTAGGAACCACACTGTGTTCCTGTCTGACGTCTTGTATATCTCTTTAGGAGTCACCCTGTATTCTTGTCTGACGTCTTGTATAGCTCTTTAGGAGCCACACTGTATTCCTGTCTGACGTCTTGTATATCTCTTTAGGAGCCACACTGTATTCTTGTCTGACGTCTTATATATCTCTTTAGGAGCCACACTGTATTCCTGTCTGACGTCTTGTATATCTCTTTAGGAGCCACACTGTATTCCTGTCTGACGTCTTGTATATCTCTTTAGGAGCCACACTGTATTCCTGTCTGACGTCTTGTACACCTCTTTAGGAGTCACCCTGTATTCCTGTCTGACGTCTTGTATATCTCTTTAGGAGCCACACTGTATTCCTGTCTGACGTCTTGTACACCTCTTTAGGAGCCACACTGTATTCTTGTCTGACGTCTTGTATATCTCTTTAGGAGCCACACTGTATTCCTGTCTGACGTCTTGTATATCTCTTTAGGAGCCACACTGTATTCCTGTCTGACGTCTTGTATATCTCTTTAGGAGCCACACTGTATTCTTGTCTGACGTCTTGTATATCTCTTTAGGAGCCACACTGTATTCTTGTCTGACGTCTTGTACACCTCTTTAGGAGCCACACTGTATTCCTGTCTGACGTCTTGTATATCTCTTTAGGAGCCACACTGTATTCCTGTCTGACGTCTTGTATATCTCTTTAGGAGCCACACTGTATTCCTGTCTGACGTCTTGTACACCTCTTTAGGAGTCACCCTGTATTCCTGTCTGACGTCTTGTATATCTCTTTAGGAGCCACACTGTATTCCTGTCTGACGTCTTGTACACCTCTTTAGGAGCCACACTGTATTCTTGTCTGACGTCTTGTATATCTCTTTAGGAGCCACACTGTATTCCTGTCTGACGTCTTGTATATCTCTTTAGGAGCCACACTGTGTTCCTGTCTGACGTCTTGTATATCTCTTTAGGAGTCACCCTGTATTCTTGTCTGACGTCTTGTATAGCTCTTTAGGAGCCACACTGTATTCCTGTCTGACGTCTTGTATATCTCTTTAGGAGCCACACTGTATTCTTGTCTGACGTCCTATATATCTCTTTAGGAGCCACACTGTATTCCTGTCTGACGTCTTGTATATCTCTTTAGGAACCACACTGTATTCCTGTCTGACGTCTTGTATATCTCTTTAGGAGCCACACTGTATTCCTGTCTGACGTCTTGTACACCTCTTTAGGAGTCACCCTGTATTCCTGTCTGACGTCTTGTATATCTCTTTAGGAGCCACACTGTATTCCTGTCTGACGTCTTGTACACCTCTTTAGGAGCCACACTGTATTCTTGTCTGACGTCTTGTATATCTCTTTAGGAGCCACACTGTATTCCTGTCTGACGTCTTGCATATCTCTTTAGGAGCCACACTGTATTCCTGTCTGACGTCTTGTATATCTCTTTAGGAGTCACCCTGTATTCTTGTCTGACGTCTTGTATATCTCTTTAGGAGCCACACTGTATTCCTGTCTGACGTCTTGTATATCTCTTTAGGAGCCACACTGTATTCTTGTCTGACGTCTTGTATATCTCTTTAGGAGTCACACTGTATTCTTGTCTGACATCTTGTACACCTCTTTAGGAGTCACCCTGTATTCTTGTCTGACATCTTGTACACCTCTTTAGGAGTCACCCTGTATTCCTGTCTGACGTCTTGTACACCTCTTTAGGAACCACACTGTATTCCTGTCTGACGTCTTGTATATCTCTTTAGGAGCCACACTGTATTCCTGTCTGACATCTTGTACACCTCTTTAGGAGCCACACTGTATTCCTGTCTGACGTCTTGTATATCTCTTTAGGAGCCACACTGTATTCCTGTCTGACGTCTTGTATACCTCTTTAGGAGCCACACTGTATTCCTGTCTGACGTCTTGTATATCTCTTTAGGAGCCACACTGTATTCTTGTCTGACGTCTTGTATATCTCTTTAGGAGCCACACTGTATTCTTGTCTGACGTCTTGTACACCTCTTTAGGAGCCACACTGTATTCCTGTCTGACGTCTTGTATATCTCTTTAGGAGCCACACTGTATTCCTGTCTGACGTCTTGTATATCCCTTTAGGAGCCACACTGTATTCCTGTCTGACGTCTTGTACACCTCTTTAGGAGTCACCCTGTATTCCTGTCTGACGTCTTGTATATCTCTTTAGGAGCCACACTGTATTCCTGTCTGACGTCTTGTACACCTCTTTAGGAGCCACACTGTATTCTTGTCTGACGTCTTGTATATCTCTTTAGGAGCCACACTGTATTCCTGTCTGACGTCTTGTATATCTCTTTAGGAGCCACACTGTATTCCTGTCTGACGTCTTGTATATCTCTTTAGGAGTCACCCTGTATTCTTGTCTGACGTCTTGTATAGCTCTTTAGGAGCCACACTGTGTTCCTGTCTGACGTCTTGTATATCTCTTTAGGAGCCACACTGTATTCTTGTCTGACGTCTTGTATATCTCTTTAGGAGCCACACTGTATTCCTGTCTGACGTCTTGTATATCTCTTTAGGAGCCACACTGGATTCCTGTCTGACGTCTTGTATATCTCTTTAGGAGTCACCCTGTATTCCTGTCTGACGTCTTGTATATCTCTTTAGGAGCCACACTGTATTCCTGTCTGACGTCTTGTATATCTCTTTAGGAGCCGCACTGTATTCTTGTCTGACGTCTTGTATATCTCTTTAGGAGCCACACTGTATTCCTGTCTGACGTCTTGTATATCTCTTTAGGAGCCACACTGTGTTCTTGTCTGACGTCTTGTACACCTCTTTAGGAGCCACACTGTATTCCTGTCTGACATCATGTACACCTCTTTAGGAGCCACACTGTATTCCTGTCTGACGTCTTGTATATCTCTTTAGGAGCCACACTGTATTCCTGTCTGACGTCTTGTATATCTCTTTAGGAGCCACACTGTATTCCTGTCTGACGTCTTGTATATCTCTTTAGGAGTCACACTGTATTCTTGTCTGACGTCTTGTATATCTCTTTAGGAGCCACACTGTATTCTTGTCTGACGTCTTGTACACCTCTTTAGAAGCCGCACTGTATTCTTGTCTGACGTCTTGTATATCTCTTTAGGAGCCACACTGTATTCCTGTCTGACGTCTTGTATATCTCTTTAGGAGTCACACTGTATTCTTATCTGACATCTTGTACACCTCTTTAGGAGTCACCCTGTATTCTTGTCTGACATCTTGTACAGCTCTTTAGAAGTCACCGTGTATTCTTGTCTGACATCTTGTACAGCTCTTTAGGAGTCACCCTGTATTCTTGTGTGACGTCTTGTACATATATTTAGGAGTCACCCTGTATTCTTATCTGACATCTTGTACACCTCTTTAGGAGTCACCCTGTATTCTTGTCTGACATCTGGTACAGCTCTTTAGGAGTCACCCTGTATTCTTGTGTGACGTCTTGTATATCTCTTTAGGAGGCACCCTGTATTCTTGTCTGACATCTTGTACAGCTCTTTAGGAGTCACCCTGTATTCTTGTCTGACATCTTGTACAGCTCTTTAGGAGTCACCCTGTATTCTTGGGTGACGTCTTGTATATCTCTTTAGGAGTCACCCTGTATTCTTGTCTGACATCTTGTACACCTCTTTAGGGGTCACCCTGTATTCTTGTGTGACGTCTTGTATATCTCTTTAGGAGTCACCCTGTATTCTTGTCTGACATCTTGTACAGCTCTTTAGGAGGCACCCTGTATTCTTGTGTGACGTCTTGTATATCTCTTTAGGAGTCACCCTGTATTCTTGTCTGACATCTTGTACACCTCTTTAGGGCTCACCCTGTATTCTTGTGTGACGTCTTGTATATCTCTTTAGGAGTCACCCTGTATTCTTGTCTGACATCTTGTACACCTCTTTAGGAGTCACCCTGTATTCCTGTCTGACATCTTGTACACCTCTTTAGGAGTCACCCTGTATTCCTGTCTGACGTCTTGTATATCTCTTTAGGAGCCACACTGCATTCCTGTCTGACGTCTTGTATATCTCTTTAGGAGCCACACTGTATTCCTGTCTGACGTCTGGTATATCCCTTTAGGAGCCACACTGTATTCCTGTCTGACGTCTTGTATATCTCTTTAGGAGCCACACTGTATTCCTGTCTGACGTCTTGTATATCTCTTTAGGAGCCACACTGTATTCCTGTCTGACGTCTTGTATATCTCTTTAGGAGTCACACTGTATTCTTGTCTGACATCTTGTACACCTCTTTAGGAGTCACCCTGTATTCTTGTCTGACTTCTTGAACACCTCTTTAGGAGTCACCCTGTATTCCTGTCTGACGTCTTGTACACCTCTTTAGGAGCCACACTGTATTCCTGTCTGACGTCTTGTATATCTCTTTAGGAGCCACACTGTATTCCTGTCTGACATCTTGTACACCTCTTTAGGAGCCACACTGTATTCCTGTCTGACGTCTTGTATATCTCTTTAGGAGCCACACTGTATTCCTGTCTGACGTCTTGTATATCTCTTTAGGAGCCACACTGTATTCCTGTCTGACGTCTTGTATATCTCTTTAGGAGCCACACTGTATTCTTGTCTGACGTCTTGTATATCGCTTTAGGAGCCACACTGTATTCTTGTCTGACGTCTTGTACACCTCTTTAGGAGCCACACTGTATACCTGTCTGACGTCTTGTATATCTCTTTAGGAGCCACACTGTATTCCTGTCTGACGTCTTGTATATCTCTTTAGGAGCCACACTGTATTCCTGTCTGACGTCTTGTATACCTCTTTAGGAGTCACCCTGTATTCCTGTCTGATGTCTTGTATATCTCTTTAGGAGCCACACTGTATTCCTGTCTGACGTCTTGTACACCTCTTTAGGAGCCACACTGTATTCTTGTCTGACGTCTTGTATATCTCTTTAGGAGCCACACTGTATTCCTGTCTGACGTCTTGTATATCTCTTTAGGAGCCACACTGTATTCCTGTCTGACGTCTTGTATATCTCTTTATGAGTCACCCTGTATTCTTGTCTGACGTCTTGTATATCTCTTTAGGAGCCACACTGTATTCCTGTCTGACGTCTTGTATATCTCTTTAGGAGCCACACTGTATTCTTGTCTGACGTCTTGTATATCACTTTAGGAGCCACACTGTATTCTTGTCTGACGTCTTGTATATCTCTTTAGGAGTCACACTGTATTCTTGTCTGACATCTTGTACACCTCTTTAGGAGTCACCCTGTATTCTTGTCTGACATCTTGTACACCTCTTTAGGAGTCACCCTGTATTCCTGTCTGACGTCTTGTACACCTCTTTAGGAACCACACTGTATTCCTGTCTGACGTCTTGTATATCTCTTTAGGAGCCACACTGTATTCCTATCTGACATCTTGTACACCTCTTTAGGAGCCACACTGTATTCCTGTCTGACGTCTTGTATATCTCTTTAGGAGCCACACTGTATTCCTGTCTGACGTCTTGTATATCTCTTTAGGAGCCACACTGTATTCCTGTCTGACGTCTTGTATATCTCTTTAGGAGCCACACTGTATTCTTGTCTGACGTCTTGTATATCTCTTTAGGAGCCACACTGTATTCTTGTCTGACGTCTTGTACACCTCTTTAGGAGCCACACTGTATTCCTGTCTGACGTCTTGTATATCTCTTTAGGAGCCACACTGTATTCCTGTCTGACGTCTTGTATATCTCTTTAGGAGCCACACTGTATTCCTGTCTGACGTCTTGTACACCTCTTTATGAGTCACCCTGTATTCCTGTCTGACGTCTTGTATATCTCTTTAGGAGCCACACTGTATTCCTGTCTGACGTCTTGTACACCTCTTTAGGAGCCACACTGTATTCTTGTCTGACGTCTTGTATATCTCTTTAGGAGCCACACTGTATTCCTGTCTGACGTCTTGTATATCTCTTTAGGAACCACACTGTGTTCCTGTCTGGCGTCTTGTATATCTCTTTAGGAGTCACCCTGTATTCTTGTCTGACGTCTTGTATAGCTCTTTAGGAGCCACACTGTATTCCTGTCTGACGTCTTGTATATCTCTTTAGGAGCCACACTGTATTCTTGTCTGACGTCTTATATATCTCTTTAGGAGCCACACTGTATTCCTGTCTGACGTCTTGTATATCTCTTTAGGAGCCACTCTGTATTCCTGTCTGACGTCTTGTATATCTCTTTAGGAGCCACACTGTATTCCTGTCTGACGTCTTGTACACCTCTTTAGGAGTCACCCTGTATTCCTGTCTGACGTCTTGTATATCTCTTTAGGAGCCACACTGTATTCCTGTCTGACGTCTTGTACACCTCTTTAGGAGCCACACTGTATTCTTGTCTGACGTCTTGTATATCTCTTTAGGAGCCACACTGTATTCCTGTCTGACGTCTTGTATATCTCTTTAGGAGCCACACTGTATTCCTGTCTGACGTCTTGTATATCTCTTTAGGAGCCACACTGTATTCTTGTCTGTCGTCTTGTATATCTCTTTAGGAGCCACACTGTATTCTCGTCTGACGTCTTGTACACCTCTTTAGGAGCCACACTGTATTCCAGTCTGACGTCTTGTATATCTCTTTAGGAGCCACACTGTATTCCTGTCTGACGTCTTGTATATCTCTTTAGGAGCCACACTGTATTCCTGTCTGACGTCTTGTACACCTCTTGAGGAGTCACCCTGTATTCCTGTCTGACGTCTTGTATATCTCTTTAGGAGCCACACTGTATTCCTGTCTGACGTCTTGTACACCTCTTTAGGAGCCACACTGTATTCTTGTCTGACGTCTTGTATATCTCTTTAGGAGCCACACTGTATTCCTGTCTGACGTCTTGTATATCTCTTTAGGAGCCACACTGTGTTCCTGTCTGACGTCTTGTATATCTCTTTAGGAGTCACCCTGTATTCTTGTCTGACGTCTTGTATAGCTCTTTAGGAGCCACACTGTATTCCTGCCTGACGTCTTGTATATCTCTTTAGGAGCCACACTGTATTCTTGTCTGACGTCCTATATATCTCTTTAGGAGCCACACTGTATTCCTGTCTGACGTCTTGTATATCCCTTTAGGAGCCACACTGTATTCCTGTCTGACGTCTTGTATATCTCTTTAGGAGCCACACTGTATTCCTGTCTGACGTCTTGTACACCTCTTTAGAAGTCACCCTGTATTCCTGTCTGACGTCTTGTATATCTCTTTAGGAGCCACACTGTATTCCTGTCTGACGTCTTGTACACCTCTTTAGGAGCCACACTGTATTCTTGTCTGACGTCTTGTATATCTCTTTAGGAGCCACACTGTATTCCTGTCTGACGTCTTGTATATCTCTTTAGGAGCCACACTGTATTCCTGTCTGACGTCTTGTATATCTCTTTATGAGTCACCCTGTATTCTTGTCTGACGTCTTGTATATCCCTTTAGGAGCCACACTGTATTCCTGTCTGACGTCTTGTATATCTCTTTAGGAGCCACACTGTATTCTTGTCTGACGTCTTGTATATCACTTTAGGAGCCACACTGTATTCTTGTCTGACGTCTTGTATATCTCTTTAGGAGTCACACTGTATTCTTGTCTGACATCTTGTACACCTCTTTAGGAGTCACCCTGTATTCTTGTCTGACATCTTGTACACCTCTTTAGGAGTCACCCTGTACTCCTGTCTGACGTCTTGTACACCTCTTTAGGAACCACACTGTATTCCTGTCTGACGTCTTGTATATCTCTTTAGGAGCCACACTGTATTCCTATCTGACATCTTGTACACCTCTTTAGGAGCCACACTGTATTCCTGTCTGACGTCTTGTATATCTCTTTAGGAGCCACACTGTATTCCTGTCTGACGTCTTGTATATCTCTTTAGGAGCCACACTGTATTCCTGTCTGACGTCTTGTATATCTCTTTAGGAGCCACACTGTATTCTTGTCTGACGTCTTGTATATCTCTTTAGGAGCCACACTGTATTCTTGTCTGACGTCTTGTACACCTCTTTAGGAGCCACACTGTATTCCTGTCTGACGTCTTGTATATCTCTTTAGGAGCCACACTGTATTCCTGTCTGACGTCTTGTACACCTCTTTAGGAGTCACCCTGTATTCCTGTCTGACGTCTTGTATATCTCTTTAGGAGCCACACTGTATTCCTGTCTGACGTCTTGTACACCTCTTTAGGAGCCACACTGTATTCTTGTCTGACGTCTTGTATATCTCTTTAGGAGCCACACTGTATTCCTGTCTGACGTCTTGTATATCTCTTTAGGAGCCACACTGTATTCCTGTCTGACGTCTTGTATATCTCTTTAGGAGTCACACTGTATTCTTGTCTGACATCTTGTACACCTCTTTAGGAGTCACCCTGTATTCTTGTCTGACATCTTGTACACCTCTTTAGGAGTCACCCTGTATTCCTGTCTGACGTCTTGTACACCTCTTTAGGAACCACACTGTATTCCTGTCTGACGTCTTGTATATCTCTTTAGGAGCCACACTGTATTCCTATCTGACATCTTGTACACCTCTTTAGGAGCCACACTGTATTCCTGTCTGACGTCTTGTATATCTCTTTAGGAGCCACACTGTATTCCTGTCTGACGTCTTGTATATCTCTTTAGGAGCCACACTGTATTCCTGTCTGACCTCTTGTATATCTCTTTAGGAGCCACACTGTATTCTTGTCTGACGTCTTGTATATCTCTTTAGGAGCCACACTGTATTCTTGTCTGACGTCTTGTACACCTCTTTAGGAGCCACACTGTATTCCTGTCTGACGTCTTGTATATCTCTTTAGGAGCCACACTGTATTCCTGTCTGACGTCTTGTATATCTCTTTAGGAGCCACACTGTATTCCTGTCTGACGTCTTGTACACCTCTTTAGGAGTCACCCTGTATTCCTGTCTGACGTCTTGTATATCTCTTTAGGAGCCACACTGTATTCCTGTCTGACGTCTTGTACACCTCTTTAGGAGCCACACTGTATTCTTGTCTGACGTCTTGTATATCTCTTTAGGAGCCACACTGTATTCCTGTCTGACGTCTTGTATATCTCTTTAGGAACCACACTGTGTTCCTGTCTGACGTCTTGTATATCTCTTTAGGAGTCACCCTGTATTCTTGTCTGACGTCTTGTATAGCTCTTTAGGAGCCACACTGTATTCCTGTCTGACGTCTTGTATATCTCTTTAGGAGCCACACTGTATTCTTGTCTGACGTCTTATATATCTCTTTAGGAGCCACACTGTATTCCTGTCTGACGTCTTGTATATCTCTTTAGGAGCCACTCTGTATTCCTGTCTGACGTCTTGTATATCTCTTTAGGAGCCACACTGTATTCCTGTCTGACGTCTTGTACACCTCTTTAGGAGTCACCCTGTATTCCTGTCTGACGTCTTGTATATCTCTTTAGGAGCCACACTGTATTCCTGTCTGACGTCTTGTACACCTCTTTAGGAGCCACACTGTATTCTTGTCTGACGTCTTGTATATCTCTTTAGGAGCCACACTGTATTCCTGTCTGACGTCTTGTATATCTCTTTAGGAGCCACACTGTATTCCTGTCTGACGTCTTGTATATCTCTTTAGGAGCCACACTGTATTCTTGTCTGACGTCTTGTATATCTCTTTAGGAGCCACACTGTATTCTTGTCTGACGTCTTGTACACCTCTTTAGGAGCCACACTGTATTCCTGTCTGACGTCTTGTATATCTCTTTAGGAGCCACACTGTATTCCTGTCTGACGTCTTGTATATCTCTTTAGGAGCCACACTGTATTCCTGTCTGACGTCTTGTACACCTCTTGAGGAGTCACCCTGTATTCCTGTCTGACGTCTTGTATATCTCTTTAGGAGCCACACTGTATTCCTGTCTGACGTCTTGTACACCTCTTTAGGAGCCACACTGTATTCTTGTCTGACGTCTTGTATATCTCTTTAGGAGCCACACTGTATTCCTGTCTGACGTCTTGTATATCTCTTTAGGAGCCACACTGTGTTCCTGTCTGACGTCTTGTATATCTCTTTAGGAGTCACCCTGTATTCTTGTCTGACGTCTTGTATAGCTCTTTAGGAGCCACACTGTATTCCTGTCTGACGTCTTGTATATCTCTTTAGGAGCCACACTGTATTCTTGTCTGACGTCCTATATATCTCTTTAGGAGCCACACTGTATTCCTGTCTGACGTCTTGTATATCTCTTTAGGAGCCACACTGTATTCCTGTCTGTCGTCTTGTATATCTCTTTAGGAGCCACACTGTATTCCTGTCTGACGTCTTGTACACCTCTTTAGGAGTCACCCTGTATTCCTGTCTGACGTCTTGTATATCTCTTTAGGAGCCACACTGTATTCCTGTCTGACGTCTTGTACACCTCTTTAGGAGCCACACTGTATTCTTGTCTGACGTCTTGTATATCTCTTTAGGAGCCACACTGTATTCCTGTCTGACGTCTTGCATATCTCTTTAGGAGCCACACTGTATTCCTGTCTGACGTCTTGTATATCTCTTTAGGAGTCACCCTGTATTCTTGTCTGACGTCTTGTATATCTCTTTAGGAGCCACACTGTATTCCTGTCTGACGTCTTGTATATCTCTTTAGGAGCCACACTGTATTCTTGTCTGACGTCTTGTATATCTCTTTAGGAGCCACACTGTATTCTTGTCTGACGTCTTGTATATCTCTTTAGGAGTCACACTGTATTCTTGTCTGACATCTTGTACACCTCTTTAGGAGTCACCCTGTATTCTTGTCTGACATCTTGTACACCTCTTTAGGAGTCACCCTGTATTCCTGTCTGACGTCTTGTACACCTCTTTAGGAACCACACTGTATTCCTGTCTGACGTCTTGTATATCTCTTTAGGAGCCACACTGTATTCCTGTCTGACATCTTGTACACGTCTTTAGGAGCCACACTGTATTCCTGTCTGACGTCTTGTATATCTCTTTAGGAGCCACACTGTATTCCTGTCTGACGTCTTGTATACCTCTTTAGGAGCCACACTGTATTCCTGTCTGACGTCTTGTATATCTCTTTAGGAGCCACACTGTATTCTTGTCTGACGTCTTGTATATCTCTTTAGGAGCCACACTGTATTCTTGTCTGACGTCTTGTACACCTCTTTAGGAGCCACACTGTATTCCTGTCTGACGTCTTGTGTATCTCTTTAGGAGCCACACTGTATTCCTGTCTGACGTCTTGTATATCTCTTTAGGAGCCACACAGTATTCCTGTCTGACGTCTTGTACACCTCTTTAGGAGTCACCCTGTATTCCTGTCTGACGTCTTGTATATCTCTTTAGGAGCCACACTGTATTCCTGTCTGACGTCTTGTACACCTCTTTAGGAGCCACACTGTATTCTTGTCTGACGTCTTGTATATCTCTTTAGGAGCCACACTGTATTCCTGTCTGACGTCTTGTATATCTCTTTAGGAGCCACACTGTATTCCTGTCTGACGTCTTTTATATCTCTTTAGGAGTCACCCTGTATTCTTGTCTGACGTCTTGTATAGCTCTTTAGGAGCCACACTGTGTTCCTGTCTGACGTCTTGTATATCTCTTTAGGAGCCACACTGTATTCTTGTCTGACGTCTTGTATATCTCTTTAGGAGCCACACTGTATTCCTGTCTGACGTCTTGTATATCTCTTTAGGAGCCACACTGTATTCCTGTTTGACGTCTTGTATATCTCTTTAGGAGTCACCCTGTATTCCTGTCTGACGTCTTGTATATCTCTTTAGGAGCCACACTGTATTCCTGTCTGACGTCTTGTATATCTCTTTAGGAGCCGCACTGTATTCTTGTCTGACGTCTTGTATATCCCTTTAGGAGCCACACTGTATTCCTGTCTGACGTCTTGTATATCTCTTTAGGAGCCACACTGTGTTCTTGTCTGACGTCTTGTACACCTCTTTAGGAGCCACACTGTATTCCTGTCTGACATCATGTACACCTCTTTAGGAGCCACACTGTATTCCTGTCTGACGTCTTGTATATCTCTTTAGGAGCCACACTGTATTCCTGTCTGACGTCTTGTATATCTCTTTAGGAGCCACACTGTATTCCTGTCTGACGTCTTGTATATCTCTTTAGGAGTCACACTGTATTCTTGTCTGACGTCTTGTATATCTCTTTAGGAGCCACACTGTATTCTTGTCTGACGTCTTGTACACCTCTTTAGAAGCCGCACTGTATTCTTGTCTGACGTCTTGTATATCTCTTTAGGAGCCACACTGTATTCCTGTCTGACGTCTTGTATATCTCTTTAGGAGCCACACTGTATTCTTGTCTGACGTCTTGTACACCTCTTTAGGAGCCACACTGTATTCCTGTCTGACATCTTGTACACCTCTTTAGGAGCCACACTGTATTCCTGTCTGACGTCTTGTATATCTCTTTAGGAGTCACACTGTATTCTTGTCTGACATCTTGTACACCTCTTTAGGAGTCACCCTGTATTCTTGTCTGACATCTTGTACACCTCTTTAGGAGTCACCCTGTATTCCTGTCTGACGTCTTGTACACCTCTTTAGGAACCACACTGTATTCCTGTCTGACGTCTTGTATATCTCTTTAGGAGCCACACTGTATTCCTATCTGACATCTTGTACACCTCTTTAGGAGCCACACTGTATTCCTGTCTGACGTCTTGTATATCTCTTTAGGAGCCACACTGTATTCCTGTCTGACGTCTTGTATATCTCTTTAGGAGCCACACTGTATTCCTGTCTGACGTCTTGTATATCTCTTTAGGAGCCACACTGTATTCTTGTCTGACGTCTTGTATATCTCTTTAGGAGCCACACTGTATTCTTGTCTGACGTCTTGTACACCTCTTTAGGAGCCACACTGTATTCCTGTCTGACGTCTTGTATATCTCTTTAGGAGCCACACTGTATTCCTCTCTGACGTCTTGTATATCTCTTTAGGAGCCACACTGTATTCCTGTCTGACGTCTTGTACACCTCTTTAGGAGTCACCCTGTATTCCTGTCTGACGTCTTGTATATCTCTTTAGGAGCCACACTGTATTCCTGTCTGACGTCTTGTACACCTCTTTAGGAGCCACACTGTATTCTTGTCTGACGTCTTGTATATCTCTTTAGGAGCCACACTGTATTCCTGTCTGACGTCTTGTATATCTCTTTAGGAACCACACTGTGTTCCTGTCTGACGTCTTGTATATCTCTTTAGGAGTCACCCTGTATTCTTGTCTGACGTCTTGTATATCTCTTTAGGAGCCACACTGTATTCCTGTCTGACGCCTTGTACACCTCTTTAGGAGCCACACTGTATTCTTGTCTGACGTCTTGTATATCGCTTTAGGAGCCACACTGTATTCCTGTCTGACGTCTTGTATATCTCTTTAGGAGCCACACTGTATTCCTGTCTGACGTCTTGTATATCTCTTTAGGAGCCACACTGTATTCTTGTCTGACGTCTTGTATATCTCTTTAGGAGCCACACTGTATTCTTGTCTGACGTCTTGTACACCTCTTTAGGAGCCACACTGTATTCCTGTCTGACGTCTTGTATATCTCTTTAGGAGCCACACTGTATTCCTGTCTGACGTCTTGTATATCTCTTTAGGAGCCACACTGTATTCCTGTCTGACGTCTTGTACACCTCTTTAGGAGTCAGCCTGTATTCCTGTCTGACGTCTTGTATATCTCTTTAGGAGCCACACTGTATTCCTGTCTGACGTCTTGTACACCTCTTTAGGAGCCACACTGTATTCTTGTCTGACGTCTTGTATATCTCTTTAGGAGCCACACTGTATTCCTGTCTGACGTCTTGTATATCTCTTTAGGAGCCACACTGTGTTCCTGTCTGACGTCTTGTATATCTCTTTAGGAGTCACCCTGTATTCTTGTCTGACGTCTTGTATAGCTCTTTAGGAGCCACACTGTATTCCTGTCTGACGTCTTGTATATCTCTTTAGGAGCCACACTGTATTCTTGTCTGACGTCCTATATATCTCTTTAGGAGCCACACTGTATTCCTGTCTGACGTCTTGTATATCTCTTTAGGAGCCACACTGTATTCCTGTCTGACGTCTTGTATATCTCTTTAGGAGCCACACTGTATTCCTGTCTGACGTCTTGTACACCTCTTTAGGAGTCACCCTGTATTCCTGTCTGACGTCTTGTATATCTCTTTAGGAGCCACACTGTATTCCTGTCTGACGTCTTGTACACCTCTTTAGGAGCCACACTGTATTCTTGTCTGACGTCTTGTATATCTCTTTAGGAGCCACACTGTATTCCTGTCTGACGTCTTGCATATCTCTTTAGGAGCCACACTGTATTCCTGTCTGACGTCTTGTATATCCCTTTAGGAGTCACCCTGTATTCTTGTCTGACGTCTTGTATATCTCTTTAGGAGCCACACTGTATTCCTGTCTGACGTCTTGTATATCTCTTTAGGAGCCACACTGTATTCTTGTCTGACGTCTTGTATATCTCTTTAGGAGCCACACTGTATTCTTGTCTGACGTCTTGTATATCTCTTTAGGAGTCACACTGTATTCTTGTCTGACATCTTGTACACCTCTTTAGGAGTCATCCTGTATACTTGTCTGACATCTTGTACACCTCTTTAGGAGTCACCCTGTATTCCTGTCTGACGTCTTGTACACCTCTTTAGGAACCACACTGTATTCCTGTCTGACGTCTTGTATACCTCTTTAGGAGCCACACTGTATTCCTGTCTGACGTCTTGTATATCTCTTTAGGAGCCACACTGTATTCTTGTCTGACGTCTTGTATATCTCTTTAGGAGCCACACTGTATTCTTGTCTGACGTCTTGTACACCTCTTTAGGAGCCACACTGTATTCCTGTCTGACGTCTTGTATATCTCTTTAGGAGCCACACTGTATTCCTGTCTGACGTCTTGTATATCTCTTTAGGAGCCACACTGTATTCCTGTCTGACGTCTTGTACACCTCTTTAGGAGTCACCCTGTATTCCTGTCTGACGTCTTGTATATCTCTTTAGGAGCCACACTGTATTCCTGTCTGACGTCTTGTACACCTCTTTAGGAGCCACACTGTATTCTTGTCTGACGTCTTGTATATCTCTTTAGGAGCCACACTGTATTCCTGTCTGACGTCTTGTATATCTCTTTAGGAGCCACACTGTATTCCTGTCTGACGTCTTGTATATCTCTTTAGGAGTCACCCTGTATTCTTGTCTGACGTCTTGTATAGCTCTTTAGGAGCCACACTGTGTTCCTGTCTGACGTCTTGTATATCTCTTTAGGAGCCACACTGTATTCTTGTCTGACGTCTTGTATATCTCTTTAGGAGCCACACTGTATTCCTGTCTGACGTCTTGTATATCTCTTTAGGAGCCACACTGTATTCCTGTCTGACGTCTTGTATATCTCTTTAGGAGTCACCCTGTATTCCTGTCTGACGTCTTGTATATCTCTTTAGGAGCCACACTGTATTCCTGTCTGACGTCTTGTATATCTCTTTAGGAGCCGCACTGTATTCTTGTCTGACGTCTTTTATATCTCTTTAGGAGCCACACTGTATTCCTGTCTGACGTCTTGTATATCTCTTTAGGAGCCACACTGTGTTCTTGTCTGACGTCTTGTACACCTCTTTAGGAGCCACACTGTATTCCTGTCTGACATCATGTACACCTCTTTAGGAGCCACACTTTATTCCTGTCTGACGTCTTGTATATCTCTTTAGGAGCCACACTGTATTCCTGTCTGACGTCTTGTATATCTCTTTAGGAGCCACACTGTATTCCTGTCTGACGTCTTGTATATCTCTTTAGGAGTCACACTGTATTCTTGTCTGACGTCTTGTATATCTCTTTAGGAGCCACACTGTATTCTTGTCTGACGTCTTGTACACCTCTTTAGAAGCCGCACTGTATTCTTGTCTGTCGTCTTGTATATCTCTTTAGGAGCCACACTGTATTCCTGTCTGACGTCTTGTATATCTCTTTAGGAGCCACACTGTATTCTTGTCTGACGTCTTGTACAACTCTTTAGGAGCCACACTGTATTCCTGTCTGACATCTTGTACACCTCTTTAGGAGTCACCCTGTATTCTTGTCTGACATCTTGTACACCTCTTTAGGAGTCACCCTGTATTCCTGTCTGACGTCTTGTACACCTCTTTAGGAGCCACACTGTATTCCTGTCTGACGTCTTGTATATCTCTTTAGGAGCCACACTGTATTCCTGTCTGACATCTTGTACACCTCTTTAGGAGCCACACTGTATTCCTGTCTGACGTCTTGTATATCTCTTTAGGTGCCACACTGTATTCCTGTCTGACGTCTTGTATATCTCTTAAGGAGCCACACTGTATTCCTGTCTGACGTCTTGTATATCTCTTTAGGAGCCACACTGTATTCTTGTCTGACGTCTTGTATATCTCTTTAGGAGCCACACTGTATTCTTGTCTGACGTCTTGTACACCTCTTTAGGAGCCACACTGTATTCCTGTCTGACGTCTTGTATATCTCTTTAGGAGCCACACTGTATTCCTGTCTGACGTCTTGTATATCTCTTTAGGAGCTACACTGTATTCCTGTCTGTCGTCTTGTTCACCTCTTTAGGAGTCACCCTGTATTCCTGTCTGACGTCTTGTATATCTCTTTAGGAGCCACACTGTATTCCTGTCTGACGTCTTGTACACCTCTTTAGGAGCCACACTGTATTCTTGTCTGACGTCTTGTATATCTCTTTAGGAGCCACACTGTATTCCTGTCTGACGTCTTGTATATCTCTTTAGGAGCCACACTGTATTCCTGTCTGACGTCTTGTATATCTCTTTATGAGTCACCCTGTATTCTTGTCTGACGTCTTGTATATCTCTTTAGGAGCCACACTGTATTCCTGTCTGACGTCTTGTATATCTCTTTAGGAGCCACACTGTATTCTTGTCTGACGTCTTGTATATCACTTTAGGAGCCACACTGTATTCTTGTCTGACGTCTTGTATATCTCTTTAGGAGTCACACTGTATTCTTGTCTGACACCTTGTACACCTCTTTAGGAGTCACCCTGTATTCTTGTCTGACATCTTGTACACCTCTTTAGGAGTCACCCTGTATTCCTGTCTGACGTCTTGTACACCTCTTTAGGAACCACACTGTATTCCTGTCTGACGTCTTGTATATCTCTTTAGGAGCCACACTGTATTCCTATCTGACATCTTGTACACCGCTTTAGGAGCCACACTGTATTCCTGTCTGACGTCTTGTATATCTCTTTAGGAGCCACACTGTATTCCTGTCTGACGTCTTGTATATCTCTTTAGGAGCCACACTGTATTCCTGTCTGACGTCTTGTATATCTCTTTAGGAGCCACACTGTATTCTTGTCTGACGTCTTGTATATCTCTTTAGGAGCCACACTGTATTCTTGTCTGACGTCTTGTACACCTCTTTAGGAGCCACACTGTATTCCTGTCTGACGTCTTGTATATCTCTTTAGGAGCCACACTGTATTCCTGTCTGACGTCTTGTATATCTCTTTAGGAGCCACACTGTATTCCTGTCTGACGTCTTGTACACCTCTTTAGGAGTCACCCTGTATTCCTGTCTGACGTCTTGTATATCTCTTTAGGAGCCACACTGTATTCCTGTCTGACGTCTTGTACACCTCTTTAGGAGCCACACTGTATTCTTGTCTGACGTCTTGTATATCTCTTTAGGAGCCACACTGTATTCCTGTCTGACGTCTTGTATATCCCTTTAGGAACCACACTGTGTTCCTGTCTGACGTCTTGTATATCTCTTTAGGAGTCACCCTGTATTCTTGTCTGACGTCTTGTATAGCTCTTTAGGAGCCACACTGTATTCCTGTCTGACGTCTTGTATATCTCTTTAGGAGCCACACTGTATTCTTGTCTGACGTCTTATATATCTCTTTAGGAGCCACACTGTATTCCTGTCTGACGTCTTGTATATCTCTTTAGGAGCCACACTGTATTCCTGTCTGACGTCTTGTATATCTCTTTAGGAGCCACACTGTATTCCTGTCTGACGTCTTGTACACCTCTTTAGGAGTCACCCTGTATTCCTGTCTGACGTCTTGTATATCTCTTTAGGAGCCACACTGTATTCCTGTCTGACGTCTTGTACACCTCTTTAGGAGCCACACTGTATTCTCGTCTGACGTCTTGTATATCTCTTTAGGAGCCACACTGTATTCCTGTCTGATGTCTTGTATATCTCTTTAGGAGCCACACTGTATTCCTGTCTGACGTCTTGTATATCTCTTTAGGAGCCACACTGTATTCTTGTCTGACGTCTTGTATATCTCTTTAGGAGCCACACTGTATTCTTGTCTGACGTCTTGTACACCTCTTTAGGAGCCACACTGTATTCCTGTCTGACGTCTTGTATATCTCTTTAGGAGCCACACTGTATTCCTGTCTGACGTCTTGTATATCTCTTTAGGAGCCACACTGTATTCCTGTCTGACGTCTTGTACACCTCTTTAGGAGTCACCCTGTATTCCTGTCTGACGTCTTGTATATCTCTTTAGGAGCCACACTGTATTCCTGTCTGACGTCTTGTACACCTCTTTAGGAGCCACACTGTATTCTTGTCTGACGTCTTGTATATCTCTTTAGGAGCCACACTGTATTCCTGTCTGACGTCTTGTATATCTCTTTAGGAGCCACACTGTGTTCCTGTCTGACGTCTTGTATATCTCTTTAGGAGTCACCCTGTATTCTTGTCTGACGTCTTGTATAGCTCTTTAGGAGCCACACTGTATTCCTGTCTGACGTCTTGTATATCTCTTTAGGAGCCACACTGTATTCTTGTCTGACGTCCTATATATCTCTTTAGGAGCCACACTGTATTCCTGTCTGACGTCTTGTATATCTCTTTAGGAGCCACACTGTATTCCTGTCTGACGTCTTGTATATCTCTTTAGGAGCCACACTGTATTCCTGTCTGACGTCTTGTACACCTCTTTAGGAGTCACCCTGTATTCCTGTCTGACGTCTTGTATATCTCTTTAGGAGCCACACTGTATTCCTGTCTGACGTCTTGTACACCTCTTTAGGAGCCACACTGTATTCTTGTCTGACGTCTTGTATATCTCTTTAGGAGCCACACTGTATTCCTGTCTGACGTCTTGCATATCTCTTTAGGAGCCACACTGTATTCCTGTCTGACGTCTTGTATATCTCTTTAGGATTCACCCTGTATTCTTGTCTGACGTCTTGTATATCTCTTTAGGAGCCACACTGTATTCCTGTCTGACGTCTTGTATATCTCTTTAGGAGCCACACTGTATTCTTGTCTGACGTCTTGTATATCTCTTTAGGAGCCACACTGTATTCTTGTCTGACGTCTTGTATATCTCTTTAGGAGTCACACTGTATTCTTGTCTGACATCTTGTACACCTCTTTAGGAGTCACCCTGTATTCTTGTCTGACATCTTGTACACCTCTTTAGGAGTCACCCTGTATTCCTGTCTGACGTCTTGTACACCTCTTTAGGAACCACACTGTATTCCTGTCTGACGTCTTGTATATCTCTTTAGGAGCCACACTGTATTACTGTCTGACGTCTTGTATATCTCTTTAGGAGCCACACTGTATTCCTGTCTGACGTCTTGTACACCTCTTTAGGAGTCACCCTGTATTCCTGTCTGACGTCTTGTATATCTCTTTAGGAGCCACACTGTATTCCTGTCTGACGTCTTGTACACCTCTTTAGGAGCCACACTGTATTCTTGTCTGACGTCTTGTATATCTCTTTAGGAGCCACACTGTATTCCTGTCTGACGTCTTGCATATCTCTTTAGGAGCCACACTGTATTCCTGTCTGACGTCTTGTATATCTCTTTAGGATTCATCCTGTATTCTTGTCTGACGTCTTGTATATCTCTTTAGGAGCCACACTGTATTCCTGTCTGACGTCTTGTATATCTCTTTAGGAGCCACACTGTATTCTTGTCTGACGTCTTGTATATCTCTTTAGGAGCCACACTGTATTCTTGTCTGACGTCTTGTATATCTCTTTAGGAGTCACACTGTATTCTTGTCTGACATCTTGTACACCTCTTTAGGAGTCACCCTGTATTCTTGTCTGACATCTTGTACACCTCTTTAGGAGTCACCCTGTATTCCTGTCTGACGTCTTGTACACCTCTTTAGGAACCACACTGTATTCCTGTCTGACGTCTTGTATATCTCTTTAGGATTCACCCTGTATTCTTGTCTGACGTCTTGTATATCTCTTTAGGAGCCACACTGTATTCCTGTCTGACGTCTTGTATACCTCTTTAGGAGCCACACTGTATTCCTGTCTGACGTCTTGTATATCTCTTTAGGAGCCACACTGTATTCTTGTCTGACGTCTTGTATATCTCTTTAGGAGCCACACTGTATTCTTGTCTGACGTCTTGTACACCTCTTTAGGAGCCACACTGTATTCCTGTCTGACGTCTTGTATATCTCTTTAGGAGCCACACTGTATTCCTGTCTGACGTCTTGTATATCTCTTTAGGAGCCACACTGTATTCCTGTCTGACGTCTTGTACACCTCTTTAGGAGTCACCCTGTATTCCTGTCTGACGTCTTGTATATCTCTTTAGGAGCCACACTGTATTCCTGTCTGACGTCTTGTACACCTCTTTAGGAGCCACACTGTATTCTTGTCTGACGTCTTGTATATCTCTTTAGGAGCCACACTGTATTCCTGTCTGACGTCTTGTATATCTCTTTAGGAGCCACACTGTATTCCTGTCTGACGTCTTGTATATCTCTTTAGGAGTCACCCTGTATTCTTGTCTGACGTCTTGTATAGCTCTTTAGGAGCCACACTGTGTTCCTGTCTGACGTCTTGTATATCTCTTTAGGAGCCACACTGTATTCTTGTCTGACGTCTTGTATATCTCTTTAGGAGCCACACTGTATTCCTGTCTGACGTCTTGTATATCTCTTTAGGAGCCACACTGTATTCCTGTCTGACGTCTTGTATATCTCTTTAGGAGTCACCCTGTATTCCTGTCTGACGTCTTGTATATCTCTTTAGGAGCCACACTGTATTCCTGTCTGACGTCTTGTATATCTCTTTAGGAGCCGCACTGTATTCTTGTCTGACGTCTTGTATATCTCTTTAGGAGCCACGCTGTATTCCTGTCTGACGTCTTGTATATCTCTTTAGGAGCCACACTGTGTTCTTGTCTGACGTCTTGTACACCTCTTTAGGAGCCACACTGTATTCCTGTCTGACATCATGTACACCTCTTTAGGAGCCACACTGTATTCCTGTCTGACGTCTTGTATATCCCTTTAGGAGCCACACTGTATTCCTGTCTGACGTCTTGTATATCTCTTTAGGAGCCACACTGTATTCCTGTCTGACGTCTTGTATATCTCTTTAGGAGTCACACTGTATTCTTATCTGACGTCTTGTATATCTCTTTAGGAGCCACACTGTATTCTTGTCTGACGTCTTGTACACCTCTTTAGAAGCCGCACTGTATTCTTGTCTGACGTCTTGTATATCTCTTTAGGAGCCACACTGTATTCCTGTCTGACGTCTTGTATATCTCTTTAGGAGCCACACTGTATTCTTGTCTGACGTCTTGTACACCTCTTTAGGAGCCACACTGTATTCCTGTCTGACATCTTGTACACCTCTTTAGGAGCCACACTGTATTCCTGTCTGACGTCTTGTATATCTCTTTAGGAGCCACACTGTATTCCTATCTGACATCTTGTTCACCGCTTTAGGAGCCACACTGTATTCCTGTCTGACGTCTTGTATATCTCTTTAGGAGCCACACTGTATTCCTGTCTGACGTCTTGTATATCTCTTTAGGAGCCACACTGTATTCCTGTCTGACGTCTTGTATATCTCTTTAGGAGCCACACTGTATTCTTGTCTGACGTCTTGTATATCTCTTTAGGAGCCACACTGTATTCTTGTCTGACGTCTTGTACACCTCTTTAGGAGCCACACTGTATTCCTGTCTGACGTCTTGTATATCTCTTTAGGAGCCACACTGTATTCCTGTCTGACGTCTTGTATATCTCTTTAGGAGCCACACTGTATTCCTGTCTGACGTCTTGTACACCTCTTTAGGAGTCACCCTGTATTCCTGTCTGACGTCTTGTATATCTCTTTAGGAGCCACACTGTATTCCTGTCTGACGTCTTGTACACCTCTTTAGGAGCCACACTGTATTCTTGTCTGACGTCTTGTATATCTCTTTAGGAGCCACACTGTATTCCTGTCTGACGTCTTGTATATCCCTTTAGGAACCACACTGTGTTCCTGTCTGACGTCTTGTATATCTCTTTAGGAGTCACCCTGTATTCTTGTCTGACGTCTTGTATAGCTCTTTAGGAGCCACACTGTATTCCTGTCTGACGTCTTGTATATCTCTTTAGGAGCCACACTGTATTCTTGTCTGACGTCTTATATATCTCTTTAGGAGCCACACTGTATTCCTGTCTGACGTCTTGTATATCTCTTTAGGAGCCACACTGTATTCCTGTCTGACGTCTTGTATATCTCTTTAGGAGCCACACTGTATTCCTGTCTGACGTCTTGTACACCTCTTTAGGAGTCACCCTGTATTCCTGTCTGACGTCTTGTATATCTCTTTAGGAGCCACACTGTATTCCTGTCTGACGTCTTGTACACCTCTTTAGGAGCCACACTGTATTCTTGTCTGACGTCTTGTATATCTCTTTAGGAGCCACACTGTATTCCTGTCTGATGTCTTGTATATCTCTTTAGGAGCCACACTGTATTCCTGTCTGACGTCTTGTATATCTCTTTAGGAGCCACACTGTATTCTTGTCTGACGTCTTGTATATCTCTTTAGGAGCCACACTGTATTCTTGTCTGACGTCTTGTACACCTCTTTAGGAGCCACACTGTATTCCTGTCTGACGTCTTGTATATCTCTTTAGGAGCCACACTGTATTCCTGTCTGACGTCTTGTATATCTCTTTAGGAGCCACACTGTATTCCTGTCTGACGTCTTGTACACCTCTTTAGGAGTCACCCTGTATTCCTGTCTGACGTCTTGTATATCTCTTTAGGAGCCACACTGTATTCCTGTCTGACGTCTTGTACACCTCTTTAGGAGCCACACTGTATTCTTGTCTGACGTCTTGTATATCTCTTTAGGAGCCACACTGTATTCCTGTCTGACGTCTTGTATATCTCTTTAGGAGCCACACTGTGTTCCTGTCTGACGTCTTGTATATCTCTTTAGGAGTCACCCTGTATTCTTGTCTGACGTCTTGTATAGCTCTTTAGGAGCCACACTGTATTCCTGTCTCACGTCTTGTATATCTCTTTAGGAGCCACACTGTATTCTTGTCTGACGTCCTATATATCTCTTTAGGAGCCACACTGTATTCCTGTCTGACGTCTTGTATATCTCTTTAGGAGCCACACTGTATTCCTGTCTGACGTCTTGTATATCTCTTTAGGAGCCACACTGTATTCCTGTCTGACGTCTTGTACACCTCTTTAGGAGTCACCCTGTATTCCTGTCTGACGTCTTGTATATCTCTTTAGGAGCCACACTGTATTCCTGTCTGACGTCTTGTACAGCTCTTTAGGAGCCACACTGTATTCTTGTCTGACGTCTTGTATATCTCTTTAGGAGCCACACTGTATTCCTGTCTGACGTCTTGCATATCTCTTTAGGAGCCACACTGTATTCCTGTCTGACGTCTTGTATATCTCTTTAGGAGCCACACTGTATTCTTGTCTGACGTCTTGTATATCTCTTTAGGAGCCACACTGTATTCTTGTCTGACGTCTTGTATATCTCTTTAGGAGTCACACTGTATTCTTGTCTGACATCTTGTACACCTCTTTAGGAGTCACCCTGTATTCTTGTCTGACATCTTGTACACCTCTTTAGGAGTCACCCTGTATTCCTGTCTGACGTCTTGTACACCTCTTTAGGAACCACACTGTATTCCTGTCTGACGTCTTGTATATCTCTTTAGGAGCCACACTGTATTCCTGTCTGACATCTTGTACACCTCTTTAGGAGCCACACTGTATTCCTGTCTGACGTCTTGTATATCTCTTTAGGAGCCACACTGTATTCCTGTCTGACGTCTTGTATACCTCTTTAGGAGCCACACTGTATTCCTGTCTGACGTCTTGTATATCTCTTTAGGAGCCACACTGTATTCTTGTCTGACGTCTTGTATATCTCTTTAGGAGCCACACTGTATTCTTGTCTGACGTCTTGTACACCTCTTTAGGAGCCACACTGTATTCCTGTCTGACGTCTTGTATATCTCTTTAGGAGCCACACTGTATTCCTGTCTGACGTCTTGTATATCTCTTTAGGAGCCACACTGTATTCCTGTCTGACGTCTTGTACACCTCTTTAGGAGTCACCCTGTATTCCTGTCTGACGTCTTGTATATCTCTTTAGGAGCCACACTGTATTCCTGTCTGACGTCTTGTACACCTCTTTAGGAGCCACACTGTATTCTTGTCTGACGTCTTGTATATCTCTTTAGGAGCCACACTGTATTCCTGTCTGACGTCTTGTATATCTCTTTAGGAGCCACACTGTATTCCTGTCTGACGTCTTGTATATCTCTTTAGGAGTCACCCTGTATTCTTGTCTGACGTCTTGTATAGCTCTTTAGGAGCCACACTGTGTTCCTGTCTGACGTCTTGTATATCTCTTTAGGAGCCACACTGTATTCTTGTCTGACGTCTTGTATATCTCTTTAGGAGCCACACTGTATTCCTGTCTGACGTCTTGTATATCTCTTTAGGAGCCACACTGTATTCCTGTCTGACGTCTTGTATATCTCTTTAGGAGTCACCCTGTATTCCTGTCTGACGTCTTGTATATCTCTTTAGGAGCCACACTGTATTCCTGTCTGACGTCTTGTATATCTCTTTAGGAGCCGCACTGTATTCATGTCTGACTTCTTGTATATCTCTTTAGGAGCCACACTGTATTCCTGTCTGACGTCTTGTATATCTCTTTAGGAGCCACACTGTGTTCTTGTCTGACGTCTTGTACACCTCTTTAGGAGCCACACTGTATTCCTGTCTGACATCATGTACACCTCTTTAGGAGCCACACTGTATTCCTGTCTGACGTCTTGTATATCTCTTTAGGAGCCACACTGTATTCCTGTCTGACGTCTTGTATATCTCTTTAGGAGCCACACTGTATTCCTGTCTGACGTCTTGTATATCTCTTTAGGAGTCACACCGTATTCTTGTCTGACGTCTTGTATATCTCTTTAGGAGCCACACTGTATTCTTGTCTGACGTCTTGTACACCTCTTTAGAAGCCGCACTGTATTCTTGTCTGACGTCTTGTATATCTCTTTAGGAGCCACACTGTATTCCTGTCTGACGTCTTGTATATCTCTTTAGGAGCCACACTGTATTCTTGTCTGACGTCTTGTACACCTCTTTAGGAGCCACACTGTATTCCTGTCTGACATCTTGTACACCTCTTTAGGAGCCACACTGTATTCCTGTCTGACGTCTTGTATATCTCTTTAGGAGTCACACTGTATTCTTGTCTGACGTCTGGTACACCTCTTTAGGAGCCACACTGTATTCCTGTCTGACGTCTTGTATATCTCTTTAGGAGCCACACTGTATTCCTATCAGACATCTTGTACACCGCTTTAGGAGCCACACTGTATTCCTGTCTGACGTCTTGTATATCTCTTTAGGAGCCACACTGTATTCCTGTCTGACGTCTTGTATATCTCTTTAGGAGCCACACTGTATTCCTGTCTGACGTCTTGTATATCTCTTTAGGAGCCACACTGTATTCTTGTCTGACGTCTTGTATATCTCTTTAGGAGCCACACTGTATTCTTGTCTGACGTCTTGTACACCTCTTTAGGAGCCACACTGTATTCCTGTCTGACGTCTTGTATATCTCTTTAGGAGCCACACTGTATTCCTGTCTGACGTCTTGTATATCTCTTTAGGAGCCACACTGTATTCCTGTCTGACGTCTTGTACACCTCTTTAGGAGTCACCCTGTATTCCTGTCTGACGTCTTGTATATCTCTTTAGGAGCCACACTGTATTCCTGTCTGACGTCTTGTACACCTCTTTAGGAGCCACACTGTATTCTTGTCTGACGTCTTGTATATCTCTTTAGGAGCCACACTGTATTCCTGTCTGACGTCTTGTATATCCCTTTAGGAACCACACTGTGTTCCTGTCTGACGTCTTGTATATCTCTTTAGGAGTCACCCTGTATTCTTGTCTGACGTCTTGTATAGCTCTTTAGGAGCCACACTGTATTCCTGTCTGACGTCTTGTATATCTCTTTAGGAGCCACACTGTATTCTTGTCTGACGTCTTATATATCTCTTTAGGAGCCACACTGTATTCCTGTCTGACGTCTTGTATATCTCTTTAGGAGCCACACTGTATTCCTGTCTGACGTCTTGTATATCTCTTTAGGAGCCACACTGTATTCCTGTCTGACGTCTTGTACACCTCTTTAGGAGTCACCCTGTATTCCTGTCTGACGTCTTGTATATCTCTTTAGGAGCCACACTGTATTCCTGTCTGACGTCTTGTACACCTCTTTAGGAGCCACACTGTATTCTTGTCTGACGTCTTGTATATCTCTTTAGGAGCCACACTGTATTCCTGTCTGATGTCTTGTATATCTCTTTAGGAGCCACACTGTATTCCTGTCTGACGTCTTGTATATCTCTTTAGGAGCCACACTGTATTCTTGTCTGACGTCTTGTATATCTCTTTAGGAGCCACACTGTATTCTTGTCTGACGTCTTGTACACCTCCTTAGGAGCCACACTGTATTCCTGTCTGACGTCTTGTATATCTCTTTAGGAGCCACACTGTATTCCTGTCTGACGTCTTGTATATCTCTTTAGGAGCCACACTGTATTCCTGTCTGACGTCTTGTATATCTCTTTAGGAGCCGCACTGTATTCATGTCTGACGTCTTGTATATCTCTTTAGGAGCCACACTGTATTCCTGTCTGACGTCTTGTATATCTCTTTAGGAGCCACACTGTGTTCTTGTCTGACGTCTTGTACACCTCTTTAGGAGCCACACTGTATTCCTGTCTGACATCATGTACACCTCTTTAGGAGCCACACTGTATTCCTGTCTGACGTCTTGTATATCTCTTTAGGAGCCACACTGTATTCCTGTCTGACGTCTTGTATATCTCTTTAGGAGCCACACTGTATTCCTGTCTGACGTCTTGTATATCTCTTTAGGAGTCACACTGTATTCTTGTCTGACGTCTTGTATATCTCTTTAGGAGCCACACTGTATTCTTGTCTGACGTCTTGTACACCTCTTTAGAAGCCGCACTGTATTCTTGTCTGACGTCTTGTATATCTCTTTAGGAGCCACACTGTATTCCTGTCTGACGTCTTGTATATCTCTTTAGGAGCCACACTGTATTCTTGTCTGACGTCTTGTACACCTCTTTAGGAGCCACACTGTATTCCTGTCTGACATCTTGTACACCTCTTTAGGAGCCACACTGTATTCCTGTCTGACGTCTTGTATATCTCTTTAGGAGTCACACTGTATTCTTGTCTGACGTCTGGTACACCTCTTTAGGAGCCACACTGTATTCCTGTCTGACGTCTTGTATATCTCTTTAGGAGCCACACTGTATTCCTATCTGACATCTTGTACACCGCTTTAGGAGCCACACTGTATTCCTGTCTGACGTCTTGTATATCTCTTTAGGAGCCACACTGTATTCCTGTCTGACGTCTTGTATATCTCTTTAGGAGCCACACTGTATTCCTGTCTGACGTCTTGTATATCTCTTTAGGAGCCACACTGTATTCTTGTCTGACGTCTTGTATATCTCTTTAGGAGCCACACTGTATTCTTGTCTGACGTCTTGTACACCTCTTTAGGAGCCACACTGTATTCCTGTCTGACGTCTTGTATATCTCTTTAGGAGCCACACTGTATTCCTGTCTGACGTCTTGTATATCTCTTTAGGAGCCACACTGTATTCCTGTCTGACGTCTTGTACACCTCTTTAGGAGTCACCCTGTATTCCTGTCTGACGTCTTGTATATCTCTTTAGGAGCCACACTGTATTCCTGTCTGACGTCTTGTACACCTCTTTAGGAGCCACACTGTATTCTTGTCTGACGTCTTGTATATCTCTTTAGGAGCCACACTGTATTCCTGTCTGACGTCTTGTATATCCCTTTAGGAACCACACTGTGTTCCTGTCTGACGTCTTGTATATCTCTTTAGGAGTCACCCTGTATTCTTGTCTGACGTCTTGTATAGCTCTTTAGGAGCCACACTGTATTCCTGTCTGACGTCTTGTATATCTCTTTAGGAGCCACACTGTATTCTTGTCTGACGTCTTTTATATCTCTTTAGGAGCCACACTGTATTCCTGTCTGACGTCTTGTATATCTCTTTAGGAGCCACACTGTATTCCTGTCTGACGTCTTGTATATCTCTTTAGGAGCCACACTGTATTCCTGTCTGACGTCTTGTACACCTCTTTAGGAGTCACCCTGTATTCCTGTCTGACGTCTTGTATATCTCTTTAGGAGCCACACTGTATTCCTGTCTGACGTCTTGTACACCTCTTTAGGAGCCACACTGTATTCTTGTCTGACGTCTTGTATATCTCTTTAGGAGCCACACTGTATTCCTGTCTGATGTCTTGTATATCTCTTTAGGAACCACACTGTATTCCTGTCTGACGTCTTGTATATCTCTTTAGGAGCCACACTGTATTCTTGTCTGACGTCTTGTATATCTCTTTAGGAGCCACACTGTATTCTTGTCTGACGTCTTGTACACCTCCTTAGGAGCCACACTGTATTCCTGTCTGACGTCTTGTATATCTCTTTAGGAGCCACACTGTATTCCTGTCTGACGTCTTGTATATCTCTTTAGGAGCCACACTGTATTCCTGTCTGACGTCTTGTACACCTCTTTAGGAGTCACCCTGTATTCCTGTCTGACGTCTTTTATATCTCTTTAGGAGCCACACTGTATTCCTGTCTGACGTCTTGTACACCTCTTTAGGAGCCACACTGTATTCTTGTCTGACGTCTTGTATATCTCTTTAGGAGCCACACTGTATTCCTGTCTGACGTCTTGTATATCTCTTTAGGAGCCACACTGTGTTCCTGTCTGACGTCTTGTATATCTCTTTAGGAGTCACCCTGTATTCTTGTCTGACGTCTTGTATAGCTCTTTAGGAGCCACACTGTATTCCTGTCTGACGTCTTGTATATCTCTTTAGGAGCCACACTGTATTCTTGTCTGACGTCCTATATATCTCTTTAGGAGCCACACTGTATTCCTGTCTGACGTCTTGTATATCTCTTTAGGAGCCACACTGTATTCCTGTCTGACGTCTTGTATATCTCTTTAGGAGCCACACTGTATTCCTGTCTGACGTCTTGTACACCTCTTTAGGAGTCACCCTGTATTCCTGTCTGACGTCTTGTATATCTCTTTAGGAGCCACACTGTATTCCTGTCTGACGTCTTGTACACCTCTTTAGGAGCCACACTGTATTCTTGTCTGACGTCTTGTATATCTCTTTAGGAGCCACACTGTATTCCTGTCTGACGTCTTGCATATCTCTTTAGGAGCCACACTGTATTCCTGTCTGACGTCTTGTATATCTCTTTAGGATTCACCCTGTATTCTTGTCTGACGTCTTGTATATCTCTTTAGGAGCCACACTGTATTCCTGTCTGACGTCTTGTATATCTCTTTAGGAGCCACACTGTATTCTTGTCTGACGTCTTGTATATCTCTTTAGGAGCCACACTGTATTCTTGTCTGACGTCTTGTATATCTCTTTAGGAGTCACACTGTATTCTTGTCTGACATCTTGTACACCTCTTTAGGAGTCACCCTGTATTCTTGTCTGACATCTTGTACACCTCTTTAGGAGTCACCCTGTATTCCTGTCTGACGTCTTGTACACCTCTTTAGGAACCACACTGTATTCCTGTCTGACGTCTTGTATATCTCTTTAGGAGCCACACTGTATTCCTGTCTGACATCTTGTACACCTCTTTAGGAGCCACACTGTATTCCTGTCTGACGTCTTGTATATCTCCTTAGGAGCCACACTGTATTCCTGTCTGACGTCTTGTATACCTCTTTAGGAGCCACACTGTATTCCTGTCTGACGTCTTGTATATCTCTTTAGGAGCCACACTGTATTCTTGTCTGACGTCTTGTATATCTCTTTAGGAGCCACACTGTATTCTTGTCTGACGTCTTGTACACCTCTTTAGGAGCCACACTGTATTCCTGTCTGACGTCTTGTATATCTCTTTAGGAGCCACACTGTATTCCTGTCTGACGTCTTGTATATCTCTTTAGGAGCCACACTGTATTCCTGTCTGACGTCTTGTACACCTCTTTAGGAGTCACCCTGTATTCCTGTCTGACGTCTTGTATATCTCTTTAGGAGCCACACTGTATTCCTGTCTGACGTCTTGTACACCTCTTTAGGAGCCACACTGTATTCTTGTCTGACGTCTTGTATATCTCTTTAGGAGCCACACTGTATTCCTGTCTGACGTCTTGTATATCTCTTTAGGAGCCACACTGTATTCCTGTCTGACGTCTTGTATATCTCTTTAGGAGTCACCCTGTATTCTTGTCTGACGTCTTGTATAGCTCTTTAGGAGCCACACTGTGTTCCTGTCTGACGTCTTGTATATCTCTTTAGGAGCCACACTGTATTCTTGTCTGACGTCTTGTATATCTCTTTAGGAGCCACACTGTATTCCTGTCTGACGTCTTGTATATCTCTTTAGGAGCCACACTGTATTCCTGTCTGACGTCTTGTATATCTCTTTAGGAGTCACCCTGTATTCCTGTCTGACGTCTTGTATATCTCTTTAGGAGCCACACTGTATTCCTGTCTGACGTCTTGTATATCTCTTTAGGAGCCGCACTGTATTCTTGTCTGACGTCTTGTATATCTCTTTAGGAGCCACACTGTATTCCTGTCTGACGTCTTGTATATCTCTTTAGGAGCCACACTGTGTTCTTGTCTGACGTCTTGTACACCTCTTTAGGAGCCACACTGTATTCCTGTCTGACATCATGTACACCTCTTTAGGAGCCACACTGTATTCCTGTCTGACGTCTTGTATATCTCTTAAGGAGCCACACTGTATTCCTGTCTGACGTCTTGTATATCTCTTTAGGAGCCACACTGTATTCCTGTCTGACGTCTTGTATATCTCTTTAGGAGTCACACTGTATTCTTGTCTGACGTCTTGTATATCTCTTTAGGAGCCACACTGTATTCTTGTCTGACGTCTTGTACACCTCTTTAGAAGCCGCACTGTATTCTTGTCTGACGTCTTGTATATCTCTTTAGGAGCCACACTGTATTCCTGTCTGACGTCTTGTATATCTCTTTAGGAGCCACACTGTATTCTTGTCTGACGTCTTGTACACCTCTTTAGGAGCCACACTGTATTCTTGTCTGACGTCTTGTACACCTCTTTAGGAGCCACACTGTATTCCTGTCTGACGTCTTGTATATCTCTTTAGGAGCCACACTGTATTCCTGTCTGACGTCTTGTATATCTCTTTAGGAGCCACACTGTATTCCTGTCTGACGTCTTGTACACCTCTTTAGGAGTCACCCTGTATTCCTGTCTGACGTCTTGTATATCTCTTTAGGAGCCACACTGTATTCCTGTCTGACGTCTTGTACACCTCTTTAGGAGCCACACTGTATTCTTGTCTGACGTCTTGTATATCTCTTTAGGAGCCACACTGTATTCCTGTCTGACGTCTTGTATATCTCTTTAGGAGCCACACTGTATTCCTGTCTGACGTCTTGTATATCTCTTTAGGAGTCACCCTGTATTCTTGTCTGACGTCTTGTATAGCTCTTTAGGAGCCACACTGTGTTCCTGTCTGACGTCTTGTATATCTCTTTAGGAGCCACACTGTATTCTTGTCTGACGTCTTGTATATCTCTTTAGGAGCCACACTGTATTCCTGTCTGACGTCTTGTATATCTCTTTAGGAGCCACACTGTATTCCTGTCTGACGTCTTGTATATCTCTTTAGGAGTCACCCTGTATTCCTGTCTGACGTCTTGTATATCTCTTTAGGAGCCACACTGTATTCCTGTCTGACGTCTTGTATATCTCTTTAGGAGCCGCACTGTATTCATGTCTGACTTCTTGTATATCTCTTTAGGAGCCACACTGTATTCCTGTCTGACGTCTTGTATATCTCTTTAGGAGCCACACTGTGTTCTTGTCTGACGTCTTGTACACCTCTTTAGGAGCCACACTGTATTCCTGTCTGACATCATGTACACCTCTTTAGGAGCCACACTGTATTCCTGTCTGACGTCTTGTATATCTCTTTAGGAGCCACACTGTATTCCTGTCTGACGTCTTGTATATCTCTTTAGGAGCCACACTGTATTCCTGTCTGACGTCTTGTATATCTCTTTAGGAGTCACACCGTATTCTTGTCTGACGTCTTGTATATCTCTTTAGGAGCCACACTGTATTCTTGTCTGACGTCTTGTACACCTCTTTAGAAGCCGCACTGTATTCTTGTCTGACGTCTTGTATATCTCTTTAGGAGCCACACTGTATTCCTGTCTGACGTCTTGTATATCTCTTTAGGAGCCACACTGTATTCTTGTCTGACGTCTTGTACACCTCTTTAGGAGCCACACTGTATTCCTGTCTGACATCTTGTACACCTCTTTAGGAGCCACACTGTATTCCTGTCTGACGTCTTGTATATCTCTTTAGGAGTCACACTGTATTCTTGTCTGACGTCTGGTACACCTCTTTAGGAGCCACACTGTATTCCTGTCTGACGTCTTGTATATCTCTTTAGGAGCCACACTGTATTCCTATCTGACATCTTGTACACCGCTTTAGGAGCCACACTGTATTCCTGTCTGACGTCTTGTATATCTCTTTAGGAGCCACACTGTATTCCTGTCTGACGTCTTGTATATCTCTTTAGGAGCCACACTGTATTCCTGTCTGACGTCTTGTATATCTCTTTAGGAGCCACACTGTATTCTTGTCTGACGTCTTGTATATCTCTTTAGGAGCCACACTGTATTCTTGTCTGACGTCTTGTACACCTCTTTAGGAGCCACACTGTATTCCTGTCTGACGTCTTGTAAATCTCTTTAGGAGCCACACTGTATTCCTGTCTGACGTCTTGTATATCTCTTTAGGAGCCACACTGTATTCCTGTCTGACGTCTTGTACACCTCTTTAGGAGTCACCCTGTATTCCTGTCTGACGTCTTGTATATCTCTTTAGGAGCCACACTGTATTCCTGTCTGACGTCTTGTACACCTCTTTAGGAGCCACACTGTATTCTTGTCTGACGTCTTGTATATCTCTTTAGGAGCCACACTGTATTCCTATCTGACGTCTTGTATATCCCTTTAGGAACCACACTGTGTTCCTGTCTGACGTCTTGTATATCTCTTTAGGAGTCACCCTGTATTCTTGTCTGACGTCTTGTATAGCTCTTTAGGAGCCACACTGTATTCCTGTCTGACGTCTTGTATATCTCTTTAGGAGCCACACTGTATTCTTGTCTGACGTCTTATATATCTCTTTAGGAGCCACACTGTATTCCTGTCTGACGTCTTGTATATCTCTTTAGGAGCCACACTGTATTCCTGTCTGACGTCTTGTATATCTCTTTAGGAGCCACACTGTATTCCTGTCTGACGTCTTGTACACCTCTTTAGGAGTCACCCTGTATTCCTGTCTGACGTCTTGTATATCTCTTTAGGAGCCACACTGTATTCCTGTCTGACGTCTTGTACACCTCTTTAGGAGCCACACTGTATTCTTGTCTGACGTCTTGTATATCTCTTTAGGAGCCACACTGTATTCCTGTCTGATGTCTTGTATATCTCTTTAGGAGCCACACTGTATTCCTGTCTGACGTCTTGTATATCTCTTTAGGAGCCACACTGTATTCTTGTCTGACGTCTTGTATATCTCTTTAGGAGCCACACTGTATTCTTGTCTGACGTCTTGTACACCTCCTTAGGAGCCACACTGTATTCCTGTCTGACGTCTTGTATATCTCTTTAGGAGCCACACTGTATTCCTGTCTGACGTCTTGTATATCTCTTTAGGAGCCACACTGTATTCCTGTCTGACGTCTTGTATATCTCTTTAGGAGCCGCACTGTATTCATGTCTGACGTCTTGTATATCTCTTTAGGAGCCACACTGTATTCCTGTCTGACGTCTTGTATATCTCTTTAGGAGCCACACTGTGTTCTTGTCTGACGTCTTGTACACCTCTTTAGGAGCCACACTGTATTCCTGTCTGACATCATGTACACCTCTTTAGGAGCCACACTGTATTCCTGTCTGACGTCTTGTATATCTCTTTAGGAGCCACACTGTATTCCTGTCTGACGTCTTGTATATCTCTTTAGGAGCCACACTGTATTCCTGTCTGACGTCTTGTATATCTCTTTAGGAGTCACACTGTATTCTTGTCTGACGTCTTGTATATCTCTTTAGGAGCCACACTGTATTCTTGTCTGACGTCTTGTACACCTCTTTAGAAGCCGCACTGTATTCTTGTCTGACGTCTTGTATATCTCTTTAGGAGCCACACTGTATTCCTGTCTGACGTCTTGTATATCTCTTTAGGAGCCACACTGTATTCTTGTCTGACGTCTTGTACACCTCTTTAGGAGCCACACTGTATTCCTGTCTGACATCTTGTACACCTCTTTAGGAGCCACACTGTATTCCTGTCTGACGTCTTGTATATCTCTTTAGGAGTCACACTGTATTCTTGTCTGACGTCTGGTACACCTCTTTAGGAGCCACACTGTATTCCTGTCTGACGTCTTGTATATCTCTTTAGGAGCCACACTGTATTCCTATCTGACATCTTGTACACCGCTTTAGGAGCCACACTGTATTCCTGTCTGACGTCTTGTATATCTCTTTAGGAGCCACACTGTATTCCTGTCTGACGTCTTGTATATCTCTTTAGGAGCCACACTGTATTCCTGTCTGACGTCTTGTATATCTCTTTAGGAGCCACACTGTATTCTTGTCTGACGTCTTGTATATCTCTTTAGGAGCCACACTGTATTCTTGTCTGACGTCTTGTACACCTCTTTAGGAGCCACACTGTATTCCTGTCTGACGTCTTGTATATCTCTTTAGGAGCCACACTGTATTCCTGTCTGACGTCTTGTATATCTCTTTAGGAGCCACACTGTATTCCTGTCTGACGTCTTGTACACCTCTTTAGGAGTCACCCTGTATTCCTGTCTGACGTCTTGTATATCTCTTTAGGAGCCACACTGTATTCCTGTCTGACGTCTTGTACACCTCTTTAGGAGCCACACTGTATTCTTGTCTGACGTCTTGTATATCTCTTTAGGAGCCACACTGTATTCCTGTCTGACGTCTTGTATATCCCTTTAGGAACCACACTGTGTTCCTGTCTGACGTCTTGTATATCTCTTTAGGAGTCACCCTGTATTCTTGTCTGACGTCTTGTATAGCTCTTTAGGAGCCACACTGTATTCCTGTCTGACGTCTTGTATATCTCTTTAGGAGCCACACTGTATTCTTGTCTGACGTCTTATATATCTCTTTAGGAGCCACACTGTATTCCTGTCTGACGTCTTGTATATCTCTTTAGGAGCCACACTGTATTCCTGTCTGACGTCTTGTATATCTCTTTAGGAGCCACACTGTATTCCTGTCTGACGTCTTGTACACCTCTTTAGGAGTCACCCTGTATTCCTGTCTGACGTCTTGTATATCTCTTTAGGAGCCACACTGTATTCCTGTCTGACGTCTTGTACACCTCTTTAGGAGCCACACTGTATTCTTGTCTGACGTCTTGTATATCTCTTTAGGAGCCACACTGTATTCCTGTCTGATGTCTTGTATATCTCTTTAGGAACCACACTGTATTCCTGTCTGACGTCTTGTATATCTCTTTAGGAGCCACACTGTATTCTTGTCTGACGTCTTGTATATCTCTTTAGGAGCCACACTGTATTCTTGTCTGACGTCTTGTACACCTCCTTAGGAGCCACACTGTATTCCTGTCTGACGTCTTGTATATCTCTTTAGGAGCCACACTGTATTCCTGTCTGACGCCTTGTATATCTCTTTAGGAGCCACACTGTATTCCTGTCTGACGTCTTGTACACCTCTTTAGGAGTCACCCTGTATTCCTGTCTGACGTCTTGTATATCTCTTTAGGAGCCACACTGTATTCCTGTCTGACGTCTTGTACACCTCTTTAGGAGCCACACTGTATTCTTGTCTGACGTCTTGTATATCTCTTTAGGAGCCACACTGTATTCCTGTCTGACGTCTTGTATATCTCTTTAGGAGCCACACTGTGTTCCTGTCTGACGTCTTGTATATCTCTTTAGGAGTCACCCTGTATTCTTGTCTGACGTCTTGTATAGCTCTTTAGGAGCCACACTGTATTCCTGTCTGACGTCTTGTATATCTCTTTAGGAGCCACACTGTATTCTTGTCTGACGTCCTATATATCTCTTTAGGAGCCACACTGTATTCCTGTCTGACGTCTTGTATATCTCTTTAGGAGCCACACTGTATTCCTGTCTGACGTCTTGTATATCTCTTTAGGAGCCACACTGTATTCCTGTCTGACGTCTTGTACACCTCTTTAGGAGTCACCCTGTATTCCTGTCTGACGTCTTGTATATCTCTTTAGGAGCCACACTGTATTCCTGTCTGACGTCTTGTACACCTCTTTAGGAGCCACACTGTATTCTTGTCTGACGTCTTGTATATCTCTTTAGGAGCCACACTGTATTCCTGTCTGACGTCTTGCATATCTCTTTAGGAGCCACACTGTATTCCTGTCTGACGTCTTGTATATCTCTTTAGGATTCACCCTGTATTCTTGTCTGACGTCTTGTATATCTCTTTAGGAGCCACACTGTATTCCTGTCTGACGTCTTGTATATCTCTTTAGGAGCCACACTGTATTCTTGTCTGACGTCTTGTATATCTCTTTAGGAGCCACACTGTATTCTTGTCTGACGTCTTGTATATCTCTTTAGGAGTCACACTGTATTCTTGTCTGACATCTTGTACACCTCTTTAGGAGTCACCCTGTATTCTTGTCTGACATCTTGTACACCTCTTTAGGAGTCACCCTGTATTCCTGTCTGACGTCTTGTACACCTCTTTAGGAACCACACTGTATTCCTGTCTGACGTCTTGTATATCTCTTTAGGAGCCACACTGTATTCCTGTCTGACATCTTGTACACCTCTTTAGGAGCCACACTGTATTCCTGTCTGACGTCTTGTATATCTCCTTAGGAGCCACACTGTATTCCTGTCTGACGTCTTGTATACCTCTTTAGGAGCCACACTGTATTCCTGTCTGACGTCTTGTATATCTCTTTAGGAGCCACACTGTATTCTTGTCTGACGTCTTGTATATCTCTTTAGGAGCCACACTGTATTCTTGTCTGACGTCTTGTACACCTCTTTAGGAGCCACACTGTATTCCTGTCTGACGTCTTGTATATCTCTTTAGGAGCCACACTGTATTCCTGTCTGACGTCTTGTATATCTCTTTAGGAGCCACACTGTATTCCTGTCTGACGTCTTGTACACCTCTTTAGGAGTCACCCTGTATTCCTGTCTGACGTCTTGTATATCTCTTTAGGAGCCACACTGTATTCCTGTCTGACGTCTTGTACACCTCTTTAGGAGCCACACTGTATTCTTGTCTGACGTCTTGTATATCTCTTTAGGAGCCACACTGTATTCCTGTCTGACGTCTTGTATATCTCTTTAGGAGCCACACTGTATTCCTGTCTGACGTCTTGTATATCTCTTTAGGAGTCACCCTGTATTCTTGTCTGACGTCTTGTATAGCTCTTTAGGAGCCACACTGTGTTCCTGTCTGACGTCTTGTATATCTCTTTAGGAGCCACACTGTATTCTTGTCTGACGTCTTGTATATCTCTTTAGGAGCCACACTGTATTCCTGTCTGACGTCTTGTATATCTCTTTAGGAGCCACACTGTATTCCTGTCTGACGTCTTGTATATCTCTTTAGGAGTCACCCTGTATTCCTGTCTGACGTCTTGTATATCTCTTTAGGAGCCACACTGTATTCCTGTCTGACGTCTTGTATATCTCTTTAGGAGCCGCACTGTATTCTTGTCTGACGTCTTGTATATCTCTTTAGGAGCCACACTGTATTCCTGTCTGACGTCTTGTATATCTCTTTAGGAGCCACACTGTGTTCTTGTCTGACGTCTTGTACACCTCTTTAGGAGCCACACTGTATTCCTGTCTGACATCATGTACACCTCTTTAGGAGCCACACTGTATTCCTGTCTGACGTCTTGTATATCTCTTAAGGAGCCACACTGTATTCCTGTCTGACGTCTTGTATATCTCTTTAGGAGCCACACTGTATTCCTGTCTGACGTCTTGTATATCTCTTTAGGAGTCACACTGTATTCTTGTCTGACGTCTTGTATATCTCTTTAGGAGCCACACTGTATTCTTGTCTGACGTCTTGTACACCTCTTTAGAAGCCGCACTGTATTCTTGTCTGACGTCTTGTATATCTCTTTAGGAGCCACACTGTATTCCTGTCTGACGTCTTGTATATCTCTTTAGGAGCCACACTGTATTCTTGTCTGACGTCTTGTACACCTCTTTAGGAGCCACACTGTATTCCTGTCTGACATCTTGTACACCTCTTTAGGAGCCACACTGTATTCCTGTCTGACGTCTTGTATATCTCTTTAGGAGTCACACTGTATTCTTGTCTGACATCTTGTACACCTCTTTAGGAGTCACCCTGTATTCTTGTCTGACATCTTGTACACCTCTTTAGGAGTCACCCTGTATTCCTGTCTGACGTCTTGTACACCTCTTTAGGAACCACACTGTATTCCTGTCTGACGTCTTGTATATCTCTTTAGGAGCCACACTGTATTCCTATCTGACATCTTGTACACCTCTTTAGGAGCCACACTGTATTCCTGTCTGACGTCTTGTATATCTCTTTAGGAGCCACACTGTATTCCTGTCTGACGTTTTGTATATCTCTTTAGGAGCCACACTGTATTCCTGTCTGACGTCTTGTATATCTCTTTAGGAGCCACACTGTATTCTTGTCTGACGTCTTGTATATCTCTTTAGGAGCCACACTGTATTCTTGTCTGACGTCTTGTACACCTCTTTAGGAGCCACACTGTATTCCTGTCTGACGTCTTGTATATCTCTTTAGGAGCCACACTGTATTCCTGTCTGACGTCTTGTATATCTCTTTAGGAGCCTCACTGTATTCCTGTCTGACGTCTTGTACACCTCTTTAGGAGTCACCCTGTATTCCTGTCTGACGTCTTGTATATCTCTTTAGGAGCCACACTGTATTCCTGTCTGACGTCTTGCACACCTCTTTAGGAGCCACACTGTATTCTTGTCTGACGTCTTGTATATCTCTTTAGGAGCCACACTGTATTCCTGTCTGACGTCTTGTATATCTCTTTAGGAACCACACTGTGTTCCTGTCTGACGTCTTGTATATCTCTTTAGGAGTCACCCTGTATTCTTGTCTGACGTCTTGTATAGCTCTTTAGGAGCCACACTGTATTCCTGTCTGACGTCTTGTATATCTCTTTAGGAGCCACACTGTATTCTTGTCTGACGTCTTATATATCTCTTTAGGAGCCACACTGTATTCCTGTCTGACGTCTTGTATATCTCTTTAGGAGCCACACTGTATTCCTGTCTGACGTCTTGTATATCTCTTTAGGAGCCACACTGTATTCCTGTCTGACGTCTTGTACACCTCTTTAGGAGTCACCCTGTATTCCTGTCTGACGTCTTGTATATCTCTTTAGGAGCCACACTGTATTCCTGTCTGACGTCTTGTACACCTCTTTAGGAGCCACACTGTATTCTTGTCTGACGTCTTGTATATCTCTTTAGGAGCCACACTGTATTCCTGTCTGACGTCTTGTATATCTCTTTAGGAGCCACACTGTATTCCTGTCTGACGTCTTGTATATCTCTTTAGGAGCCACACTGTATTCTTGTCTGACGTCTTGTATATCTCTTTAGGAGCCACACTGTATTCTTGTCTGACGTCTTGTACACCTCTTTAGGAGCCACACTGTATTCCTGTCTGACGTCTTGTATATCTCTTTAGGAGCCACACTGTATTCCTGTCTGACGTCTTGTATGTCTCTTTAGGAGCCACACTGTATTCCTGTCTGACGTCTTGTACACCTCTTTAGGAGTCACCCTGTATTCCTGTCTGACGTCTTGTATATCTCTTTAGGAGCCACACTGTATTCCTGTCTGACGTCTTGTACACCTCTTTAGGAGCCACACTGTATTCTTATCTGACGTCTTGTATATCTCTTTAGGAGCCACACTGTATTCCTGTCTGACGTCTTGTATATCTCTTTAGGAGCCACACTGTGTTCCTGTCTGACGTCTTGTATATCTCTTTAGGAGTCACCCTGTATTCTTGTCTGACGTCTTGTATAGCTCTTTAGGAGCCACACTGTATTCCTGTCTGACGTCTTGTATATCTCTTTAGGAGCCACACTGTATTCTTGTCTGACGTCTTATATATCTCTTTAGGAGCCACACTGTATTCCTGTCTGACGTCTTGTATATCTCTTTAGGAGCCACACTGTATTCCTGTCTGACGTCTTGTATATCTCTTTAGGAGCCACACTGTATTCCTGTCTGACGTCTTGTACACCTCTTTAGGAGTCACCCTGTATTCCTGTCTGACGTCTTGTATATCTCTTTAGGAGCCACACTGTATTCCTGTCTGACGTCTTGTACACCTCTTTAGGAGCCACACTGTATTCTTGTCTGACGTCTTGTATATCTCTTTAGGAGCCACACTGTATTCCTGTCTGACGTCTTGCATATCTCTTTAGGAGCCACACTGTATTCCTGTCTGACGTCTTGTATATCTCTTTAGGAGTCACCCTGTATTCTTGTCTGACGTCTTGTATATCTCTTTAGGAGCCACACTGTATTCCTGTCTGACGTCTTGTACACCTCCTTAGGAGCCACACTGTATTCCTGTCTGACGTCTTGTATATCGCTTTAGGAGCCACACTGTATTCCTGTCTGACGTCTTGTATATCTCTTTAGGAGCCACACTGTATTCCTGTCTGACGTCTTGTACACCTCATTAGGAGTCACCCTGTATTCCTGTCTGACGTCTTGTATATCTCTTTAGGAGCCACACTGTATTCCTGTCTGACGTCTTGTACACCTCTTTAGGAGCCACACTGTATTCTTGTCTGACGTCTTGTATATCTCTTTAGGAGCCACACTGTATTCCTGTCTGACGTCTTGTATATCTCTTTAGGAGCCACACTGTGTTCCTGTCTGACGTCTTGTATATCTCTTTAGGAGTCACCCTGTATTCTTGTCTGACGTCTTGTATAGCTCTTTAGGAGCCACACTGTATTCCTGTCTGACGTCTTGTATATCTCTTTAGGAGCCACACTGTATTCTTGTCTGACGTCCTATATATCTCTTTAGGAGCCACACTGTATTCCTGTCTGACGTCTTGTATATCTCTTTAGGAGCCACACTGTATTCCTGTCTGACGTCTTGTATATCTCTTTAGGAGCCACACTGTATTCCTGTCTGACGTCTTGTACACCTCTTTAGGAGTCACCCTGTATTCCTGTCTGACGTCTTGTATATCTCTTTAGGAGCCACACTGTATTCCTGTCTGACGTCTTGTACACCTCTTTAGGAGCCACACTGTATTCTTGTCTGACGTCTTGTATATCTCTTTAGGAGCCACACTGTATTCCTGTCTGACGTCTTGCATATCTCTTTAGGAGCCACACTGTATTCCTGTCTGACGTCTTGTATATCTCTTTTGGATTCACCCTGTATTCTTGTCTGACGTCTTGTATATCTCTTTAGGAGCCACCCTGTATTCCTGTCTGACGTCTTGTATATCTCTTTAGGAGCCACACTGTATTCTTGTCTGACGTCTTGTATATCTCTTTAGGAGCCACACTGTATTCTTGTCTGACGTCTTGTATATCTCTTTAGGAGTCACACTGTATTCTTGTCTGACATCTTGTACACCTCTTTAGGAGTCACCCTTTATTCTTGTCTGACATCTTGTACACCTCTTTAGGAGTCACCCTGTATTCCTGTCTGACGTCTTGTACACCTCTTTAGGAACCACACTGTATTCCTGTCTGACGTCTTGTATATCTCTTTAGGAGCCACACTGTATTCCTGTCTGACATCTTGTACACCTCTTTAGGAGCCACACTGTATTCCTGTCTGACGTCTTGTATATCTCTTTAGGAGCCACACTGTATTCCTGTCTGACGTCTTGTATACCTCTTTAGGAGCCACACTGTATTCCTGTCTGACGTCTTGTATATCTCTTTAGGAGCCACACTGTATTCTTGTCTGACGTCTTGTATATCTCTTTAGGAGCCACACTGTATTCTTGTCTGACGTCTTGTACACCTCTTTAGGAGCCACCCTGTATTCCTGTCTGACGTCTTGTATATCTCTTTAGGAGCCACACTGTATTCCTGTCTGACGTCTTGTATATCTCTTTAGGAGCCACACTGTATTCCTGTCTGACGTCTTGTACACCTCTTTAGGAGTCACCCTGTATTCCTGTCTGACGTCTTGTATATCTCTTTAGGAGCCACACTGTATTCCTGTCTGACGTCTTGTACACCTCTTTAGGAGCCACACTGTATTCTTGTCTGACGTCTTGTATATCTCTTTAGGAGCCACACTGTATTCCTGTCTGACGTCTTGTATATCTCTTTAGGAGCCACACTGTATTCCTGTCTGACGTCTTGTATATCTCTTTAGGAGTCACCCTGTATTCTTGTCTGACGTCTTGTATAGCTCTTTAGGAGCCACACTGTGTTCCTGTCTGACGTCTTGTATATCTCTTTAGGAGCCACACTGTATTCTTGTCTGACGTCTTGTATATCTCTTTAGGAGCCACACTGTATTCCTGTCTGACGTCTTGTATATCTCTTTAGGAGCCACACTGTATTCCTGTCTGACGTCTTGTATATCTCTTTAGGAGTCACCCTGTATTCCTGTCTGACGTCTTGTATATCTCTTTAGGAGCCACACTGTATTCCTGTCTGACGTCTTGTATATCTCTTTAGGAGCCGCACTGTATTCTTGTCTGACGTCTTGTATATCTCTTTAGGAGCCACACTGTATTCCTGTCTGACGTCTTGTATATCTCTTTAGGAGCCACACTGTGTTCTTGTCTGACGTCTTGTACACCTCTTTAGGAGCCACACTGTATTCCTGTCTGACATCATGTACACCTCTTTAGGAGCCACACTGTATTCCTGTCTGACGTCTTGTATATCTCTTTAGGAGCCACACTGTATTCCTGTCTGACGTCTTGTATATCTCTTTAGGAGCCACACTGTATTCCTGTCTGACGTCTTGTATATCTCTTTAGGAGTCACACTGTATTCTTGTCTGACGTCTTGAATCTCTTTAGGAGCCACACTGTATTCTTGTCTGACGTCTTGTACACCTCTTTAGAAGCCGCACTGTATTCTTGTCTGACGTCTTGTATATCTCTTTAGGAGCCACACTGTATTCCTGTCTGACGTCTTGTATATCTCTTTAGGAGCCACACTGTATTCTTGTCTGACGTCTTGTACACCTCTTTAGGAGCCACACTGTATTCCTGTCTGACATCTTGTACACCTCTTTAGGAGCCACACTGTATTCCTGTCTGACGTCTTGTATATCTCTTTAGGAGTCACACTGTATTCTTGTCTGACATCTTGTACACCTCTTTAGGAGTCACCCTGTATTCTTGTCTGACATCTTGTACACCTCTTTAGGAGTCACCCTGTATTCCTGTCTGACGTCTTGTACACCTCTTTAGGAACCACACTGTATTCCTGTCTGACGTCTTGTATATCTCTTTAGGAGCCACACTGTATTCCTATCTGACATCTTGTACACCTCTTTAGGAGCCACACTGTATTCCTGTCTGACGTCTTGTATATCGCTTTAGGAGCCACACTGTATTCCTGTCTGACGTCTTGTATATCTCTTTAGGAGCCACACTGTATTCCTGTCTGACGTCTTGTATATCTCTTTAGGAGCCACACTGTATTCTTGTCTGACGTCTTGTATATCTCTTTAGGAGCCACACTGTATTCTTGTCTGACGTCTTGTACACCTCTTTAGGAGCCACACTGTATTCCTGTCTGACGTCTTGTATATCTCTTTAGGAGCCACACTGTATTCCTGTCTGACGTCTTGTATATCTCTTTAGGAGCCACACTGTATTCCTGTCTGACGTCTTGTACACCTCTTTAGGAGTCACCCTGTATTCCTGTCTGACGTCTTGTATATCTCTTTAGGAGCCACACTGTATTCCTGTCTGACGTCTTGTACACCTCTTTAGGAGCCACACTGTATTCTTGTCTGACGTCTTGTATATCTCTTTAGGAGCCACACTGTATTCCTGTCTGACGTCTTATATATCTCTTTAGGAACCACACTGTGTTCCTGTCTGACGTCTTGTATATCTCTTTAGGAGTCACCCTGTATTCTTGTCTGACGTCTTGTATAGCTCTTTAGGAGCCACACTGTATTCCTGTCTGACGTCTTGTATATCTCTTTAGGAGCCACACTGTATTCTTGTCTGACGTCTTATATATCTCTTTAGGAGCCACACTGTATTCCTGTCTGACGTCTTGTATATCTCTTTAGGAGCCACACTGTATTCCTGTCTGACGTCTTGTATATCTCTTTAGGAGCCACACTGTATTCCTGTCTGACGTCTTGTACACCTCTTTAGGAGTCACCCTGTATTCCTGTCTGACGTCTTGTATATCTCTTTAGGAGCCACACTGTATTCCTGTCTGACGTCTTGTACACCTCTTTAGGAGCCACACTGTAATCTTGTCTGACGTCTTGTATATCTCTTTAGGAGCCACACTGTATTCCTGTCTGACGTCTTGTATATCTCTTTAGGAGCCACACTGTATTCCTGTCTGACGTCTTGTATATCTCTTTAGGAGCCACACTGTATTCTTGTCTGACGTCTTGTATATCTCTTTAGGAGCCACACTGTATTCTTGTCTGACGTCTTGTACACCTCTTTAGGAGCCACACTGTATTCCTGTCTGACGTCTTGTATATCTCTTTAGGAGCCACACTGTATTCCTGTCTGACGTCTTGTATATCTCTTTAGGAGCCACACTGTATTCCTGTCTGACGTCTTGTACACCTCTTTAGGAGTCACCCTGTATTCCTGTCTGACGTCTTGTATATCTCTTTAGGAGCCACACTGTATTCCTGTCTGACGTCTTGTACACCTCTTTAGGAGCCACACTGTATTCTTGTCTGACGTCTTGTATATCTCTTTAGGAGCCACACTGTATTCCTGTCTGACGTCTTGTATATCTCTTTAGGAGCCACACTGTGTTCCTGTCTGACGTCTTGTATATCTCTTTAGGAGTCACCCTGTATTCTTGTCTGACGTCTTGTATAGCTCTTTAGGAGCCACACTGTATTCCTGTCTGACGTCTTGTATATCTCTTTAGGAGCCACACTGTATTCTTGTCTGACGTCTTGTATATCTCTTTAGGAGCCACACTGTATTCCTGTCTGACGTCTTGTATATCTCTTTAGGAGCCACACTGTATTCCTGTCTGACGTCTTGTATATCTCTTTAGGAGCCACACTGTATTCCTGTCTGACGTCTTGTACACCTCTTTAGGAGTCACCCTGTATTCCTGTCTGACGTCTTGTATATCTCTTTAGGAGCCACACTGTATTCCTGTCTGACGTCTTGTACACCTCTTTAGGAGCCACACTGTATTCTTGTCTGACGTCTTGTATATCTCTTTAGGAGCCACACTGTATTCCTGTCTGACGTCTTGCATATCTCTTTAGGAGCCACACTGTATTCCTGTCTGACGTCTTGTATATCTCTTTAGGAGTCACCCTGTATTCTTGTCTGACGTCTTGTATATCTCTTTAGGAGCCACACTGTATTCCTGTCTGACGTCTTGTATATCTCTTTAGGAGCCACACTGTATTCTTGTCTGACGTCTTGTATATCTCTTTAGGAGCCACACTGTATTCTTGTCTGACGTCTTGTATATCTCTTTAGGAGTCACACTGTATTCTTGTCTGACATCTTGTACACCTCTTTAGGAGTCATCCTGTATTCTTGTCTGACATCTTGTACACCTCTTTAGGAGTCACCCTGTATTCCTGTCTGACGTCTTGTACACCTCTTTAGGAACCACACTGTATTCCTGTCTGACGTCTTGTATATTTCTTTAGGAGCCACACTGTATTCCTGTCTGACATCTTGTACACCTCTTTAGGAGCCACACTGTATTCCTGTCTGACGTCTTGTATATCTCTTTAGGAGCCACACTGTATTCCTGTCTGACGTCTTGTATACCTCTTTAGGAGCCACACTGTATTCCTGTCTGACGTCTTGTATATCTCTTTAGGAGCCACACTGTATTCTTGTCTGACGTCTTGTATATCTCTTTAGGAGCCACACTGTATTCTTGTCTGACGTCTTGTACACCCCTTTAGGAGCCACACTGTATTCCTGTCTGACGTCTTGTATATCTCTTTAGGAGCCACACTGTATTCCTGTCTGACGTCTTGTATATCTCTTTAGGAGCCACACTGTATTCCTGTCTGACGTCTTGTACACCTCTTTAGGAGTCACCCTGTATTCCTGTCTGACGTCTTGTATATCTCTTTAGGAGCCACACTGTATTCCTGTCTGACGTCTTGTACACCTCTTTAGGAGCCACACTGTATTCTTGTCTGACGTCTTGTATATCTCTTTAGGAGCCACACTGTATTCCTGTCTGACGTCTTGTATATCTCTTTAGGAGCCACACTGTATTCCTGTCTGACGTCTTGTATATCTCTTTAGGAGTCACCCTGTATTCTTGTCTGACGTCTTGTATAGCTCTTTAGGAGCCACACTGTGTTCCTGTCTGACGTCTTGTATATCTCTTTAGGAGCCACACTGTATTCTTGTCTGACGTCTTGTATATCTCTTTAGGAGCCACACTGTATTCCTGTCTGACGTCTTGTATATCTCTTTAGGAGCCACACTGTATTCCTGTCTGACGTCTTGTATATCTCTTTAGGAGTCACCCTGTATTCCTGTCTGACGTCTTGTATATCTCTTTAGGAGCCACACTGTATTCCTGTCTGACGTCTTGTATATCTCTTTAGGAGCCGCACTGTATTCTTGTCTGACGTCTTGTATATCTCTTTAGGAGCCACACTGTATTCCTGTCTGACGTCTTGTATATCTCTTTAGGAGCCACACTGTGTTCTTGTCTGACGTCTTGTACACCTCTTTAGGAGCCACACTGTATTCCTGTCTGACATCATGTACACCTCTTTAGGAGCCACACTTTATTCCTGTCTGACGTCTTGTATATCTCTTTAGGAGCCACACTGTATTCCTGTCTGACGTCTTGTATATCTCTTTAGGAGCCACACTGTATTCCTGTCTGACGTCTTGTATATCTCTTTAGGAGTCACACTGTATTCTTGTCTGACGTCTTGTATATCTCTTTAGGAGCCACACTGTATTCTTGTCTGACGTCTTGTACACCTCTTTAGAAGCCGCACTGTATTCTTGTCTGACGTCTTGTTTATCTCTTTAGGAGCCACACTGTATTCCTGTCTGACGTCTTGTATATCTCTTTAGGAGCCACACTGTATTCTTGTCTGACGTCTTGTACAACTCTTTAGGAGCCACACTGTATTCCTGTCTGACATCTTGTACACCTCTTTAGGAGTCACCCTGTATTCTTGTCTGACATCTTGTACACCCCTTTAGGAGTCACCCTGTATTCCTGTCTGACGTCTTGTACACCTCTTTAGGAGCCACACTGTATTCCTGTCTGACGTCTTGTATATCTCTTTAGGAGCCACACTGTATTCCTGTCTGACATCTTGTACACCTCTTTAGGAGCCACACTGTATTCCTGTCTGACGTCTTGTATATCTCTTTAGGAGCCACACTGTATTCCTGTCTGACGTCTTGTATATCTCTTAAGGAGCCACACTGTATTCCTGTCTGACGTCTTGTATATCTCTTTAGGAGCCACACTGTATTCTTGTCTGACGTCTTGTATATCTCTTTAGGAGCCACACTGTATTCTTGTCTGACGTCTTGTACACCTCTTTAGGAGCCACACTGTATTCCTGTCTGACGTCTTGTATATCTCTTTAGGAGCCACACTGTATTCCTGTCTGACGTCTTGTATATCTCTTTAGGAGCCACACTGTATTCCTGTCTGACGTCTTGTACACCTCTTTAGGAGTCACCCTGTATTCCTGTCTGACGTCTTGTATATCTCTTTAGGAGCCACACTGTATTCCTGTCTGACGTCTTGTACACCTCTTTAGGAGCCACACTGTATTCTTGTCTGACGTCTTGTATATCTCTTTAGGAGCCACACTGTATTCCTGTCTGACGTCTTGTATATCTCTTTAGGAGCCACACTGTATTCCTGTCTGACGTCTTGTATATCTCTTTATGAGTCACCCTGTATTCTTGTCTGACGTCTTGTATATCTCTTTAGGAGCCACACTGTATTCCTGTCTGACGTCTTGTATATCTCTTTAGGAGCCACACTGTATTCTTGTCTGACGTCTTGTATATCACTTTAGGAGCCACACTGTATTCTTGTCTGACGTCTTGTATATCTCTTTAGGAGTCACACTGTATTCTTGTCTGACATCTTGTACACCTCTTTAGGAGTCACCCTGTATTCTTGTCTGACATCTTGTACACCTCTTTAGGAGTCACCCTGTATTCCTGTCTGACGTCTTGTACACCTCTTTAGGAACCACACCGTATTCCTGTCTGACGTCTTGTATATCTCTTTAGGAGCCACACTGTATTCCTATCTGACATCTTGTACACCTCTTTAGGAGCCACACTGTATTCCTGTCTGACGTCTTGTATATCTCTTTAGGAGCCACACTGTATTCCTGTCTGACGTCTTGTATATCTCTTTAGGAGCCACACTGTATTCCTGTCTGACGTCTTGTATATCTCTTTAGGAGCCACACTGTATTCTTGTCTGACGTCTTGTATATCTCTTTAGGAGCCACACTGTATTCTTGTCTGACGTCTTGTACACCTCTTTAGGAGCCACACTGTATTCCTGTCTGACGTCTTGTATATCTCTTTAGGAGCCACACTGTATTCCTGTCTGACGTCTTGTATATCTCTTTAGGAGCCACACTGTATTCCTGTCTGACGTCTTGTACACCTCTTTAGGAGTCACCCTGTATTCCTGTCTGACGTCTTGTATATCTCTTTAGGAGCCACACTGTATTCCTGTCTGACGTCTTGTACACCTCTTTAGGAGCCACACTGTATTCTTGTCTGACGTCTTGTATATCTCTTTAGGAGCCACACTGTATTCCTGTCTGACGTCTTGTATATCTCTTTAGGAACCACACTGTGTTCCTGTCTGACGTCTTGTATATCTCTTTAGGAGTCACCCTGTATTCTTGTCTGACGTCTTGTATAGCTCTTTAGGAGCCACACTGTATTCCTGTCTGACGTCTTGTATATCTCTTTAGGAGCCGCACTGTATTCTTGTCTGACGTCTTATATATCTCTTTAGGAGCCACACTGTATTCCTGTCTGACGTCTTGTATATCTCCTTAGGAGCCACACTGTATTCCTGTCTGACGTCTTGTATATCTCTTTAGGAGCCACACTGTATTCCTGTCTGACGTCTTGTACACCTCTTTAGGAGTCACCCTGTATTCCTGTCTGACGTCTTGTATATCTCTTTAGGAGCCACACAGTATTCCTGTCTGACGTCTTGTACACCTCTTTAGGAGCCACACTGTATTCTTGTCTGACGTCTTGTATATCTCTTTAGGAGCCACACTGTATTCCTGTCTGACGTCTTGTATATCTCTTTAGGAGCCACACTGTATTCCTGTCTGACGTCTTGTATATCTCTTTAGGAGCCACACTGTATTCTTGTCTGACGTCTTGTATATCTCTTTAGGAGCCACACTGTATTCTTGTCTGACGTCTTGTACACCTCTTTAGGAGCCACACTGTATTCCTGTCTGACGTCTTGTACACCTCTTTAGGAGCCACACTGTATTCCTGTCTGACGTCTTGTATATCTCTTTAGGAGCCACACTGTATTCCTGTCTGACATCTTGTACGCCTCTTTAGGAGTCACCCTGTATTCCTGTCTGACGTCTTGTATATCTCTTTAGGAGCCACACTGTATTCCTGTCTGACGTCTTGTACACCTCTTTAGGAGCCACACTGTATTCTTGTCTGACGTCTTGTATATCTCTTTAGGAGCCACACTGTATTCCTGTCTGACGTCTTGTATATCTCTTTAGGAGCAACACTGTGTTCCTGTCTGACGTCTTGTATATCTCTTTAGGAGTCACCCTGTATTCTTGTCTGACGTCTTGTATAGCTCTTTAGGAGCCACACTGTATTCCTGTCTGACGTCTTGTATATCTCTTTAGGAGCCACACTGTATTCTTGTCTGACGTCTTATATATCTCTTTAGGAGCCACACTGTATTCCTGTCTGACGTCTTGTATATCTCTTTAGGAGCCACACTGTATTCCTGTCTGACGTCTTGTATATCTCTTTAGGAGCCACACTGTATTCCTGTCTGACGTCTTGTACACCTCTTTAGGAGTCACCCTGTATTCCTGTCTGACGTCTTGTATATCTCTTTAGGAGCCACACTGTATTCCTGTCTGACGTCTTGTACACCTCTTTAGGAGCCACACTGTATTCTTGTCTGACGTCTTGTATATCTCTTTAGGAGCCACACTGTATTCCTGTCTGACGTCTTGCATATCTCTTTAGGAGCCACACTGTATTCCTGTCTGACGTCTTGTATATCTCTTTAGGAGTCACCCTGTATTCTTGTCTGACGTCTTGTATATCTCTTTAGGAGCCACACTGTATTCCTGTCTGTCGTCTTGTATATCTCTATAGGAGCCACACTGTATTCTTGTCTGACGTCTTGTATATCTCTTTAGGAGCCACACTGTATTCTTGTCTGACGTCTTGTATATCTCTTTAGGAGTTACACTGTATTCTTGTCTGACATCTTGTACACCCCTTTAGGAGTCACCCTGTATTCTTGTCTGACATCTTGTACACCTCTTTAGGAGTCACCCTGTATTCCTGTCTGACGTCTTGTACACCTCTTTAGGAACCACACTGTATTCCTGTCTGACGTCTTGTATATCTCTTTAGGAGCCACACTGTATTCCTGTCTGACATCTTGTACACCTCTTTAGGAGCCACACTGTATTCCTGTCTGACGTCTTGTATATCTCTTTAGGAGCCACACTGTATTCCTGTCTGACGTCTTGTATACCTCTTTAGGAGCCACACTGTACTCCTGTCTGACGTCTTGTATATCTCTTTAGGAGCCACACTGTATTCTTGTCTGACGTCTTGTATATCTCTTTAGGAGCCACACTGTATTCTTGTCTGACGTCTTGTACACCTCTTTAGGAGCCACACTGTATTCCTGTCTGACGTCTTGTATATCTCTTTAGGAGCCACACTGTATTCCTGTCTGACGTCTTGTATATCTCTTTAGGAGCCACACTGTATTCCTGTCTGACGTCTTGTACACCTCTTTAGGAGTCACCCTGTATTCCTGTCTGACGTCTTGAATATCTCTTTAGGAGCCACACTGTATTCCTGTCTGACGTCTTGTACACCTCTTTAGGAGCCACACTGTATTCTTGTCTGACGTCTTGTATATCTCTTTAGGAGCCACACTGTATTCCTGTCTGACGTCTTGTATATCTCTTTAGGAGCCACACTGTATTCCTGTCTGACGTCTTGTATATCTCTTTAGGAGTCACCCAGTATTCTTGTCTGACGTCTTGTATAGCTCTTTAGGAGCCACACTGTGTTCCTGTCTGACGTCTTGTATATCTCTTTAGGAGCCACACTGTATTCTTGTCTGACGTCTTGTATATCTCTTTAGGAGCCACACTGTATTCCTGTCTGACGTCTTGTATATCTCTTTAGGAGCCACACTGTATTCCTGTCTGACGTCTTGTATATCTCTTTAGGAGTCACCCTGTATTCCTGTCTGACGTCTTGTATATCCCTTTAGGAGCCACACTGTATTCCTGTCTGACGTCTTGTATATCTCTTTAGGAGCCGCACTGTATTCTTGTCTGACGTCTTGTATATCTCTTTAGGAGCCACACTGTATTCCTGTCTGACGTCTTGTATATCTCTTTAGGAGTCACCCTGTATTCTTGTGTGACGTATTGTACACCTCCTTAGGAGGCACCCTGTATTCTTGTCTGACATCTTGTACACCTCTTTAGGAGTCACCCTGTATTCTTGTGTGACGTACTGTACACCTCTTTAGGAGTCACCCTGTATTCTTGTGTGACATCTTGTACAGCTCTTTAGGAGTAACCCTGTATTCTTGTCTGGCATCTTGTACATTTCTTTAGGAGTCACCCTGTATTCTTATCTGACATCTTGTACACCTCTTTAGGAGTCACCCTGTATTCTTGTCTGACATCTTGTACAGCTCTTTAGAAGTCACCGTGTATTCTTGTCTGACATCTTGTACAGCTCTTTAGGAGTCACCCTGTATTCTTGTGTGACGTCTTGTACATATCTTTAGGAGTCACCCTGTATTCTTATCTGACATCTTGTACACCTCTTCAGGAGTCACCCTGTATTCTTGTCTGACATCTTGTACAGCTCTTTAGGAGTCACCCTGTATTCTTGTGTGACGTCTTGTATATCTCTTTAGGAGGCACCCTGTATTCTTGTCTGACATCTTGTACAGCTCTTTAGGAGTCACCCTGTATTCTTGTCTGACACCTTGTACAGCTCTTTAGGAGTCACCCTGTATTCTTGTGTGACGTCTTGTATATCTCTTTAGGAGTCACCCTGTATTCTTGTGTGACATCTTGTACACCTCTTTAGGGGTCACCCTGTATTCTTGTGTGACGTCTTGTATATCTCTTTAGGAGTCACCCTGTATTCTTGTCTGACATCTTGTACAGCTCTTTAGGAGGCACCCTGTATTCTTGTGTGACGTCTTGTATATCTCTTTAGGAGTCACCCTGTATTCTTGTCTGACATCTTGTACACCTCTTTAGGGCTCACCCTGTATTCTTGTGTGACGTCTTGTATATCTCTTTAGGAGTCACCCTGTATTCTTGTCTGACATCTTGTACACCTCTTTAGGAGTCACCCTGTATTCCTGTCTGACATCTTGTACACCTCTTTAGGAGTCACCCTGTATTCCTGTCTGACGTCTTGTATATCTCTTTAGGAGCCACACTGCATTCCTGTCTGACGTCTTGTATATCTCTTTAGGAGCCACACTGTATTCCTGTCTGACGTCTGGTATATCCCTTTAGGAGCCACACTGTATTCCTGTCTGACGTCTTGTATATCTCTTTAGGAGCCACACTGTATTCCTGTCTGACGTCTTGTATATCTCTTTAGGAGCCACACTGTATTCCTGTCTGACGTCTTGTATATCTCTTTAGGAGTCACACTGTATTCTTGTCTGACATCTTGTACACCTCTTTAGGAGTCACCCTGTATTCTTGTCTGACATCTTGTACACCTCTTTAGGAGTCACCCTGTATTCCTGTCTGACGTCTTGTACACCTCTTTAGGAGCCACACTGTATTCCTGTCTGACGTCTTGTATATCTCTTTAGGAGCCACACTGTATTCCTGTCTGACATCTTGTACACCTCTTTAGGAGCCACACTGTATTCCTGTCTGACGTCTTGTATATCTCTTTAGGAGCCACACTGTATTCCTGTCTGACGTCTTGTATACCTCTTTAGGAGCCACACTGTATTCCTGTCTGACGTCTTGTATATCTCTTTAGGAGCCACACTGTATTCTTGTCTGACGTTTTGTATATCTCTTTAGGAGCCACACTGTATTCTTGTCTGACGTCTTGTACACCTCTTTAGGAGCCACACTGTATTCCTGTCTGACGTCTTATATATCTCTTTAGGAGCCACACTGTATTCCTGTCTGACGTCTTGTATATCTCTTTAGGAGCCACACTGTATTCCTGTCTGACGTCTTGTATACCTCTTTAGGAGTCACCCTGTATTCCTGTCTGACGTCTTGTATATCTCTTTAGGAGCCACACTGTATTCCTGTCTGACGTCTTGTACACCTCTTTAGGAGCCACACTGTATTCTTGTCTGACGTCTTGTATATCTCTTTAGGAGCCACACTGTATTCCTGTCTGCCGTCTTGTATAACTCTTTAGGAGCCACACTGTATTCCTGTCTGACGTCTTGTATATCTCTTTATGAGTCACCCTGTATTCTTGTCTGACGTCTTGTATATCTCTTTAGGAGCCACACTGTATTCCTGTCTGACGTCTTGTATATCTCTTTAGGAGCCACACTGTATTCTTGTCTGACGTCTTGTATATCACTTTAGGAGCCACACTGTATTCTTGTCTGATGTCTTGTATATCTCTTTAGGAGTCACACTGTATTCTTGTCTGATATCTTGTACACCTCTTTAGGAGTCACCCTGTATTCTTGTCTGACATCTTGTACACCTCTTTAGGAGTCACCCTGTATTCCTGTCTGACGTCTTGTACACCTCTTTAGGAACCACACTGTATTCCTGTCTGACGTCTTGTATATCTCTTTAGGAGCCACACTGTATTCCTATCTGACATCTTGTACACCTCTTTAGGAGCCACACTGTATTCCTGTCTGACGTCTTGTATATCTCTTTAGGAGCCACACTGTATTCCTGTCTGACGTCTTGTATATCTCTTTAGGAGCCACACTGTATTCCTGTCTGACGTCTTGTATATCTCTTTAGGAGCCACACTGTATTCTTGTCTGACGTCTTGTATATCTCTTTAGGAGCCACACTGTATTCTTGTCTGACGTCTTGTACACCTCTTTAGGAGCCACACTGTATTCCTGTCTGACGTCTTGTATATCTCTTTAGGAGCCACACTGTATTCCTGTCTGACGTCTTGTATATCTCTTTAGGAGCCACACTGTATTCCTGTCTGACGTCTTGTATATCTCTTTAGGAGTCACCCTGTATTCCTGTCTGACGTCTTGTATATCTCTTTAGGAGCCACACTGTATTCCTGTCTGACGTCTTGTATATCTCTTTAGGAGCCACACTGTATTCCTGTCTGACGTCTTGTATATCTCTTTAGGAACCACACTGTGTTCCTGTCTGACGTCTTGTATATCTCTTTAGGAGTCACCCTGTATTCTTGTCTGACGTCTTGTATAGCTCTTTAGGAGCCACACTGTATTCCTGTCTGACGTCTTGTATATCTCTTTAGGAGCCACACTGTATTCTTGTCTGACGTCTTATATATCTCTTTAGGAGCCACACTGTATTCCTGTCTGACGTCTTGTATATCTCTTTAGGAGCCACACTGTATTCCTGTCTGACGTCTTGTATATCTCTTTAGGAGCCACACTGTATTCCTGTCTGACGTCTTGTACACCTCTTTAGGAGTCACCCTGTATTCCTGTCTGACGTCTTGTATATCTCTTTAGGAGCCACACTGTATTCCTGTCTGACGTCTTGTACACCTCTTTAGGAGCCACACTGTATTCTTGTCTGACGTCTTGTATATCTCTTTAGGAGCCACACTGTATTCCTGTCTGACGTCTTGTATATCTCTTTAGGAGCCACACTGTATTCCTGTCTGACGTCTTGTATATCTCTTTAGGAGCCACACTGTATTCTTGTCTGACGTCTTGTATATCTCTTTAGGAGCCACACTGTATTCTTGTCTGACGTCTTGTACACCTCTTTAGGAGCCACACTGTATTCCTGTCTGACGTCTTGTATATCTCTTTAGGAGCCACACTGTATTCCTGTCTGACGTCTTGTATATCTCTTTAGGAGCCACACTGTATTCCTGTCTGACGTCTTGTACACCTCTTTAGGAGTCACCCTGTATTCCTGTCTGACGTCTTGTATATCTCTTTAGGAGCCACACTGTATTCCTGTCTGACGTCTTGTACACCTCTTTAGGAGCCACACTGTATTCTTGTCTGACGTCTTGTATATCTCTTTAGGAGCCACACTGTATTCCTGTCTGACATCTTGTATATCTCTTTAGGAGCCACACTGTGTTCCTGTCTGACGTCTTGTATATCTCTTTAGGAGTCACCCTGTATTCTTGTCTGACGTCTTGTATAGCTCTTTAGGAGCCACACTGTATTCCTGTCTGACGTCTTGTATATCTCTTTAGGAGCCACACTGTATTCTTGTCTGACGTCTTATATATCTCTTTAGGAGCCACACTGTATTCCTGTCTGACGTCTTGTATATCTCTTTAGGAGCCACACTGTATTCCTGTCTGACGTCTTGTATATCTCTTTAGGAGCCACACTGTATTCCTGTCTGACGTCTTGTACACCTCTTTAGGAGTCACCCTGTACTCCTGTCTGACGTCTTGTATATCTCTTTAGGAGCCACACTGTATTCCTGTCTGACGTCTTGTACACCTCTTTAGGAGCCACACTGTATTCTTGTCTGACGTCTTGTATATCTCTTTAGGAGCCACACTGTATTCCTGTCTGACGTCTTGCATATCTCTTTAGGAGCCACACTGTATTCCTGTCTGACGTCTTGTATATCTCTTTAGGAGTCACCCTGTATTCTTGTCTGACGTCTTGTATATCTCTTTAGGAGCCACACTGTATTCCTGTCTGACGTCTTGTATATCTCTTTAGGAGCCACACTGTATTCTTGTCTGACGTCTTGTATATCTCTTTAGGAGCCACACTGTATTCTTGTCTGACGTCTTGTATATCTCTTTAGGAGTCACACGGTATTCTTGTCTGACATCTTGTACACCTCTTTAGGAGTCACCCTGTATTCTTGTCTGACATCTTGTACACCTCTTTAGGAGTCACCCTGTATTCCTGTCTGACGTCTTGTACACCTCTTTAGGAACCACACTGTATTCCTGTCTGACGTCTTGTATATCTCTTTAGGAGCCACACTGTATTCCTGTCTGACATCTTGTACACCTCCTTAGGAGCCACACTGTATTCCTGTCTGACGTCTTGTATATATCTCTTTAGGAGCCACACTGTATTCCTGTCTGACGTCTTGTATACCTCTTTAGGAGCCACACTGTATTCCTGTCTGACGTCTTGTATATCTCTTTAGGAGCCACACTGTATTCTTGTCTGACGTCTTGTATATCTCTTTAGGAGCCACACTGTATTCTTGTCTGACGTCTTGTACACCTCTTTAGGAGCCACACTGTATTCCTGTCTGACGTCTTGTATATCTCTTTAGGAGCCACACTGTATTCCTGTCTGACGTCTTGTATATCTCTTTAGGAGCCACACTGTATTCCTGTCTGACGTCTTGTACACCTCTTTAGGAGTCACCCTGTATTCCTGTCTGACGTCTTGTATATCTCTTTAGGAGCCACACTGTATTCCTGTCTGACGTCTTGTACACCTCTTTAGGAGCCACACTGTATTCTTGTCTGACGTCTTGTATATCTCTTTAGGAGCCACACTGTATTCCTGTCTGACGTCTTGTATATCTCTTTAGGAGCCACACTGTATTCCTGTCTGACGTCTTGTATATCTCTTTAGGAGTCACCCTGTATTCTTGTCTGACGTCTTGTATAGCTCTTTAGGAGCCACACTGTGTTCCTGTCTGACGTCTTGTATATCTCTTTAGGAGCCACACTGTATTCTTGTCTGACGTCTTGTATATCTCTTTAGGAGCCACACTGTATTCCTGTCTGACGTCTTGTATATCTCTTTAGGAGCCACACTGTATTCCTGTCTGACGTCTTGTATATCTCTTTAGGAGTCACCCTGTATTCCTGTCTGACGTCTTGTATATCTCTTTAGGAGCCACACTGTATTCCTGTCTGACGTCTTGTATATCTCTTTAGGAGCCGCACTGTATTCTTGTCTGACGTCTTGTATATCTCTTTAGGAGCCACACTGTATTCCTGTCTGACGTCTTGTATATCTCTTTAGGAGCCACACTGTGTTCTTGTCTGACGTCTTGTACACCTCTTTAGGAGCCACACTGTATTCCTGTCTGACATCATGTACACCTCTTTAGGAGCCACACTGTATTCCTGTCTGACGTCTTGTATATCTCTTTAGGAGCCACACTGTATTCCTGTCTGACGTCTTGTATATCTCTTTAGGAGCCACACTGTATTCCTGTCTGACGTCTTGTATATCTCTTTAGGAGTCACACTGTATTCTTGTCTGACGTCTTGTATATCTCTTTAGGAGCCACACTGTATTCTTGTCTGACGTCTTGTACACCTCTTTAGAAGCCGCACTGTATTCTTGTCTGACGTCTTGTATATCTCTTTAGGAGCCACACTGTATTCCTGTCTGACGTCTTGTATATCTCTTTAGGAGCCACACTGTATTCTTGTCTGACGTCTTGTACACCTCTTTAGGAGCCACACTGTATTCCTGTCTGACATCTTGTACACCTCTTTAGGAGCCACACTGTATTCCTGTCTGACGTCTTGTATATCTCTTTAGGGGCCACACTGTATTCCTGTCTGACGTCCTGTATATCTCTTTAGGAGTCACACTGTATTCTTGTCTGACGTCTTGTATATCTCTTTAGGAGCCACACTGTATTCTTGTCTGACGTCTTGTACACCTATTTAGGAGCCACACTGTATTCCTGTCTGACGTCTTGTGCACCTCTTTAGGAGCCGCACTGTATTCCTGTCTGACGTCTTGTACACCTCTTTAGGAGCCACACTGTATTTTTGTCTGATGTCTTGTATATCTCTTTAGGAGCCACACTGTATTCCTGTCTGACGTCTTGTATATCTCTTTAGGAGCCACACTGTATTCCTGTCTGACGTCTTGTATATCTCTTTAGGAGTCACACTGTATTCTTGTCTGACGTCTTGTATATCACTTTAGGAGCCACACTGTATTCCTGTCTGACGTCTTGTATATCTCTTTAGGAGCCACACTGTATTCTTGTCTGACGTCTTGTACACCTCTTTAGGAGCCACACTGTATTCCTGTCTGACGTCTTGTACACCTCTTTAGGAGCCACACTGTATTCCTGTCTGACGTCTTGTATATCTCTTTAGGAGCCACACTGTATTCCTGTCTGACGTCTTGTATATCTCTTTAGGAGCCACACTGTATTCCTGTCTGACGTCTTGTATATCTCTTTAGGAGCCACCCTGTATTCCTGTCTGACGTCTTGTACACCTCTTTAGGAGCCACACTGTATTCCTGTCTGACGTCTTGTATATCCCTTTAGGAGCCACACTGTATTCTTGACTGACGTCTTGTATATCTCTTTAGGAGCCACACTGTATTCCTGTCTGACGTCTTGTATATCTCTTTAGGAGCCACACTGTATTCTTGTCTGACGTCTTGTATATCTCTTTAGGAGCCACACTGTATTCCTGTCTGACGTCTTGTATATCTCTTTAGGAGCCACACTGTATTCCTGTCTGACGTCTTGTATATCTCTTTAGGAGCCACACTGTATTCCTGTCTGACGTCTTGTATATCGCTTTAGGAGCCACACTGTATTCCTGTCTGACGTCTTGCATATCTCTTTAGGAGTCACCCTGTATTCCTGTCTGACGTCTTGTATATCTCTTTAGGAGCCACACTGTATTCCTGTCTGACGTCTTGTATATCTCTTTAGGAGCCACACTGTATTCCTGTCTGACGTCTTGTATATCTCTTTAGGAGTCACCCTGTATTCCTGTCTGACGTCTTGTATATCTCTTTAGGAGCCACACTGTATTCCTGTCTGACGTCTTGTATATTCCTTTAGGAGCCACACTGTATTCCTGTCTGACGTCTTGTACACCTCTTTAGGAGCCACACTGTATTCCTGTCTGACGTCTTGTATATCTCTTTAGGAGCCACACTGTATTCCTGTCTGACGTCTTGTATATCTCTTTAGGAGCCACACTGTATTCTTGTCTGACGTCTTGTACACCTCTTTAGGAGCCACACTGTATTCCTGTCTGACGTCTTGTACACCTCTTTAGGAGCCACACTGTATTCCTGTCTGACGTCTTGTACACCTCTTTAGGAGCCACACTGTATTCCTGTCTGACGTCTTGTATATCTCTTTAGGAGTCACACTGTATTCTTGTCTGACGTCTTGTATATCTCTTTAGGAGCCACACTGTATTCCTGTCTGACGTCTTGTATATCTCTTTAGGAGCCACACTGTATTCTTGTCTGACGTCTTGTACACCTCTTTAGGAGCCACACTGTATTCCTGTCTGACGTCTTGTACACCTCTTTTGGAGCCACATTGTATTCCTGTCTGACGTCTTGTATATCTCTTTAGGAGTCACCCTGTATTCCTGTCTGACGTCTTGTATATCTCTTTAGGAGCCACACTGTATTCCTGTCTGACGTCTTGTATATCTCTTTAGGAGCCACACTGTATTCCTGTCTGACGTCTTGTATATCTCTTTAGGAGTCACCCTGTATTCCTGTCTGACGTCTTGTATATCTCTTTAGGAGCCACACTGTATTCCTGTCTGACGTCTTGTATATCCCTTTAGGAGCCACACTGTATTCCTGTCTGACGTCTTGTACACCTCTTTAGGAGCCACACTGTATTCCTGTCTGACGTCTTGTATATCTCTTTAGGAGCCACACTTTATTCCTGTCTGACGTCTTGTATATCTCTTTAGGAGCCACACTGTATTCTTGTCTGACGTCTTGTACACCTCTTTAGGAGCCACACTGTATTCCTGTCTGACGTCTTGTACACCTCTTTAGGAGCCACATTGTATTCCTGTCTGACGTCTTGTATATCTCTTTAGGAGTCACCCTGTATTCCTGTCTGACGTCTTGTATATCTCTTTAGGAGCCACACTGTATTCCTGTCTGACGTCTTGTATATCTCTTTAGGAGCCACACTGTATTCCTGTCTGACGTCTTGTATATCTCTTTAGGAGTCACCCTGTATTCCTGTCTGACGTCTTGTATATCTCTTTAGGAGCCACACTGTATTCCTGTCTGACGTCTTGTATATCTCTTTAGGAGTCACCCTGTATTCCTGTCTGACGTCTTGTATATCTCTTTAGGAGTCACACTGTATTCTTGTCTGACGTCTTGTATATCTCTTTAGGAGCCACACTGTATTCCTGTCTGACGTCTTGTATATCTCTTTAGGAGCCACACTGTATTCCTGTCTGACGTCTTGTATATCTCTTTAGGAGCCACACTGTATTCCTGTCTGACGTCTTGTACACCTCTTTAGGAGCCACATTGTATTCCTGTCTGACGTCTTGTATATCCCTTTAGGAGCCACACTGTATTCCTGTCTGACGTCTTGTATATCTCTTTAAGAGCCACACTGTATTCCTGTCTGACGTCTTGTATATCTCTTTAGGAGTCACCCTGTATTCTTGTCTGACATCTTGTACACCTCTTTAGGAGTCACCCTGTATTCCTGTCTGACGTCTTGTACACCTCTTTAGGAGCCACACTGTATTCCTGTCTGACGTCTTGTATATCTCTTTAGGAGCCACACTGTATTCCTGTCTGACATCTTGTACACCTCTTTAGGAGCCACACTGTATTCCTGTCTGACGTCTTGTATATCTCTTTAGGAGCCACACTGTATTCCTGTCTGACGTCTTGTATACCTCTTTAGGAGCCACACTGTATTCCTGTCTGACGTCTTGTATATCTCTTTAGGAGCCACACTGTATTCTTGTCTGACGTCTTGTATATCTCTTTAGGAGCCACACTGTATTCTTGTCTGACGTCTTGTACACCTCTTTAGGAGCCACACTGTATTCCTGTCTGACGTCTTGTATATCTCTTTAGGAGCCACACTGTATTCCTGTCTGACGTCTTGTATATCGCTTTAGGAGCCACACTGTATTCCTGTCTGACGTCTTGTATACCTCTTTAGGAGTCACCCTGTATTCCTGTCTGACGTCTTGTATATCTCTTTAGGAGCCACACTGTATTCCTGTCTGACGTCTTGTACACCTCTTTAGGAGCCACACTGTATTCTTGTCTGACGTCTTGTATATCTCTTTAGGAGCCACACTGTATTCCTGTCTGCCGTCTTGTATATCTCTTTAGGAGCCACACTGTATTCCTGTCTGACGTCTTGTATATCTCTTTATGAGTCACCCTGTATTCTTCTCTGACGTCTTGTATATCTCTTTAGGAGCCACACTGTATTCCTGTCTGACGTCTTGTATATCTCTTTAGGAGCCACACTGTATTCTTGTCTGACGTCTTGTATATCACTTTAGGAGCCACACTGTATTCTTGTCTGATGTCTTGTATATCTCTTTAGGAGTCACACTGTATTCTTGTCTGACATCTTGTACACCTCTTTAGGAGTCACCCTGTATTCTTGTCTGACATCTTGTACACCTCTTTAGGAGTCACCCTGTATTCCTGTCTGACGTCTTGTACACCTCTTTATGAAACACACTGTATTCCTGTCTGACGTCTTGTATATCTCTTTAGGAGCCACACTGTATTCCTATCTGACATCTTGTACACCTCTTTAGGAGCCACACTGTATTCCTGTCTGACGTCTTGTATATCTCTTTAGGAGCCACACTGTATTCCTGTCTGACGTCTTGTATATCACTTTAGGAGCCACACTGTATTCCTGTCTGACGTCTTGTATATCTCTTTAGGAGCCACACTGTATTCTTGTCTGACGTCTTGTATATCTCTTTAGGAGCCACACTGTATTCTTGTCTGACGTCTTGTACACCTCTTTAGGAGCCACACTGTATTCCTGTCTGACGTCTTGTATATCTCTTTAGGAGCCACACTGTATTCCTGTCTGACGTCTTGTATATCTCTTTAGGAGCCACACTGTATTCTTGTCTGACGTCTTGTATATCACTTTAGGAGCCACACTGTATTCTTGTCTGATGTCTTGTATATCTCTTTATGAGTCACCCTGTATTCTTCTCTGACGTCTTGTATATCTCTTTAGGAGCCACACTGTATTCCTGTCTGACGTCTTGTATATCTCTTTAGGAGCCACACTGTATTCTTGTCTGACGTCTTGTATATCACTTTAGGAGCCACACTGTATTCTTGTCTGATGTCTTGTATATCTCTTTAGGAGTCACACTGTATTCCTGTCTGACGTCTTGTATATCTCTTTAGGAGCCACACTGTATTCTTGTCTGACGTCTTGTATATCTCTTTAGGAGCCACACTGTATTCCTGTCTGACGTCTTGTATATCTCTTTAGGAACCACACTGTGTTCCTGTCTGACGTCTTGTATATCTCTTTAGGAGTCACCCTGTATTCTTTTCTGACGTCTTGTATAGCTCTTTAGGAGCCACACTGTATTCCTGTCTGACGTCTTGTATATCTCTTTAGGAGCCACACTGTATTCTTGTCTGACGTCTTATATATCTCTTTAGGAGCCACACTGTATTCCTGTCTGACGTCTTGTATATCTCTTTAGGAGCCACACTGTATTCCTGTCTGACGTCTTGTATATCTCTTTAGGAGCCACACTGTATTCCTGTCTGACGTCTTGTACACCGCTTTAGGAGTCACCCTGTATTCCTGTCTGACGTCTTGTATATCTCTTTAGGAGCCACACTGTATTCCTGTCTGACGTCTTGTACACCTCTTTAGGAGCCACACTGTATTCTTGTCTGACGTCTTGTATATCTCTTTAGGAGCCACACTGTATTCCTGTCTGACGTCTTGTATATCTCTTTAGGAGCCACACTGTATTCCTGTCTGACGTCTTGTATATCTCTTTAGGAGCCACACTGTATTCCTGTCTGACGTCTTGTATATCTCTATAGGGGCCACACTGTATTCCTGTCTGACGTCCTGTATATCTCTTTAGGAGCCACACTGTATTCCTGTCTGACGTCTTGTATATCTCTTTAGGAGCCACACTGTATTCCTGTCTGACGTCTTGTATATCTCTTTAGGAGCCACACTGTATTCCTGTCTGACGTCTTGTACACCTCTTTAGGAGCCACACTGTATTCTTGTCTGACGTCTTGTATATCACTTTAGGAGCCACACTGTATTCCTGTCTGACGTCTTGCATATCTCTTTAGGAGCCACACTGTATTCCTGTCTGACGTCTTGTATACCTCTTTAGGAGTCACCCTGTATTCTTGTCTGACGTCTTGTATATCTCTTTAGGAGCCACACTGTATTCCTGTCTGACGTCTTGTATATCTCTTTAGGAGCCACACTGTATTCTTGTCTGACGTCTTGTATATCTCTTTAGGAGCCACATTGTATTCTTGTCTGACGTCTTGTATATCTCTTTAGGAGTCACACGGTATTCTTGTCTGACATCTTGTACACCTCTTTAGGAGTCACCCTGTATTCTTGTCTGACATCTTGTACACCTCTTTAGGAGTCACCCTGTATTCCTGTCTGACGTCTTGTACACCTCTTTAGGAACCACACTGTATTCCTGTCTGACGTCTTGTATATCTCTTTAGGAGCCACACTGTATTCCTGTCTGACATCTTGTACACCTCTTTAGGAGCCACACTGTATTCCTGTCTGACGTCTTGTATATCTCTTTAGGAGCCACACTGTATTCCTGTCTGACGTCTTGTATACCTCTTTAGGAGCCACACTGTATTCCTGTCTGACGTCTTGTATATCTCTTTAGGAGCCACACTGTATTCTTGTCTGACGTCTTGTATATCTCTTTAGGAGCCACACTGTATTCTTGTCTGACGTCTTGTACACCTCTTTAGGAGCCACACTGTATTCCTGTCTGACGTCTTGTATATCTCTTTAGGAGCCACACTGTATTCCTGTCTGACGTCTTGTATATCTCTTTAGGAGCCACACTGTATTCCTGTCTGACGTCTTGTACACCTCTTTAGGAGTCACCCTGTATTCCTGTCTGACGTCTTGTATATCTCTTTAGGAGCCACACTGTATTCCTGTCTGACGTCTTGTACACCTCTTTAGGAGCCACACTGTATTCTTGTCTGACGTCTTGTATATCTCTTTAGGAGCCACACTGTATTCCTGTCTGACGTCTTGTATATCTCTTTAGGAGCCACACTGTATTCCTGTCTGACGTCTTGTATATCTCTTTAGGAGTCACCCTGTATTCTTGTCTGACGTCTTGTATAGCTCTTTAGGAGCCACACTGTGTTCCTGTCTGACGTCTTGTATATCTCTTTAGGAGCCACACTGTATTCTTGTCTGACGTCTTGTATATCTCTTTAGGAGCCACACTGTATTCCTGTCTGACGTCTTGTATATCTCTTTAGGAGCCACACTGTATTCCTGTCTGACGTCTTGTATATCTCTTTAGGAGTCACCCTGTATTCCTGTCTGACGTCTTGTATATCTCTTTAGGAGCCACACTGTATTCCTGTCTGACGTCTTGTATATCTCTTTAGGAGCCGCACTGTATTCTTGTCTGACGTCTTGTATATCTCTTTAGGAGCCACACTGTATTCCTGTCTGACGTCTTGTATATCTCTTTAGGAGCCACACTGTGTTCTTGTCTGACGTCTTGTACACCTCTTTAGGAGCCACACTGTATTCCTGTCTGACATCATGTACACCTCTTTAGGAGCCACACTGAATTCCTGTCTGACGTCTTGTATATCTCTTTAGGAGCCACACTGTATTCCTGTCTGACGTCTTGTATATCTCTTTAGGAGCCACACTGTATTCCTGTCTGCGTCTTGTATATCTCTTTAGGAGTCACACTGTATTCTTGTCTGACGTCTTGTATATCTCTTTAGGAGCCACACTGTATTCTTGTCTGACGTCTTGTACACCTCTTTAGAAGCCGCACTGTATTCTTGTCTGACGTCTTGTATATCTCTTTAGGAGCCACACTGTATTCCTGTCTGACGTCTTGTATATCTCTTTAGGAGCCACACTGTATTCTTGTCTGACGTCTTGTACACCTCTTTAGGAGCCACACTGTATTCCTGTCTGACATCTTGTACACCTCTTTAGGAGCCACACTGTATTCCTGTCTGACGTCTTGTATATCTCTATAGGGGCCACACTGTATTCCTGTCTGACGTCCTGTATATCTCTTTAGGAGCCACAATGTATTCCTGTCTGACGTCTTGTATAACTCTTTAGGAGCCACACTGTATTCCTGTCTGACGTCTTTTATATCTCTTTAGGAGTCACACTGTATTCTTGTCTGACGTCTTGTATATCACTTTAGGAGCCACACTGTATTCTTGTCTGACGTCTTGTACACCTATTTAGGAGCCACACTGTATTCCTGTCTGACGTCTTGTGCACCTCTTTAGGAGCCGCACTGTATTCCTGTCTGACGTCTTGTACACCTCTTTAGGAGCCACACTGTATTTTTGTCTGACGTGTTGTATATCTCTTTAGGAGCCACACTGTATTCCTGTCTGACGTCTTGTATATCTCTTTAGGAGCCACACTGTATTCCTGCCTGACGTCTTGTATATCTCTTTAGGAGTCACACTGTATTCTTGTCTGACGTCTTGTATATCACTTTAGGAGCCACACTGTATTCCTGTCTGACGTCTTGTATATCTCTTTAGGAGCCACACTGTATTCTTGTCTGACGTCTTGTACACCTCTTTAGGAGCCACACTGTATTCCTGTCTGACGTCTTGTACACCTCTTTAGGAGCCACACTGTATTCCTGTCTGACGTCTTGTATATCTCTTTAGGAGCCACACTGTATTCCTGTCTGACGTCTTGTATATCTCTTTAGGAGCCACACTGTATTCCTGTCTGACGTCTTGTATATCTCTTTAGGAGCCACCCTGTATTCCTGTCTGACGTCTTGTACACCTCTTTAGGAGCCACACTGTATTCCTGTCTGACGTCTTGTATATCCCTTTAGGAGCCACACTGTATTCTTGACTGACGTCTTGTATATCTCTTTAGGAGCCACACTGTATTCCTGTCTGACGTCTTGTATATCTCTTTAGGAGCCACACTGTATTCTTGTCTGACGTCTTGTATATCTCTTTAGGAGCCACACTGTATTCCTGTCTGACGTCTTGTATATCTCTTTAGGAGCCACACTGTATTCCTGTCTGACGTCTTGTATATCTCTTTAGGAGCCACACTGTATTCCTGTCTGACGTCTTGTATATCGCTTTAGGAGCCACACTGTATTCCTGTCTGACGTCTTGCATATCTCTTTAGGAGTCACCCTGTATTCCTGTCTGACGTCTTGTATATCTCTTTAGGAGCCACACTGTATTCCTGTCTGACGTCTTGTATATCTCTTTAGGAGCCACACTGTATTCCTGTCTGACGTCTTGTATATCTCTTTAGGAGTCACCCTGTATTCCTGTCTGACGTCTTGTATATCTCTTAGGAGCCACACTGTATTCCTGTCTGACGTCTTGTATATCCCTTTAGGAGCCACACTGTATTCCTGTCTGACGTCTTGTACACCTCTTTAGGAGCCACACTGTATTCCTGTCTGACGTCTTGTATATCTCTTTAGGAGCCACACTGTATTCCTGTCTGACGTCTTGTATATCTCTTTAGGAGCCACACTGTATTCTTGTCTGACGTCTTGTACACCTCTTTAGGAGCCACACTGTATTCCTGTCTGACGTCTTGTACACCTCTTTAGGAGCCACACTGTATTCCTGTCTGACGTCTTGTACACCTCTTTAGGAGCCACACTGTATTCCTGTCTGACGTCTTGTATATCTCTTTAGGAGTCACACTGTATTCTTGTCTGACGTCTTGTATATCTCTTTAGGAGCCACACTGTATTCCTGTCTGACGTCTTGTATATCTCTTTAGGAGCCACACTGTATTCTTGTCTGACGTCTTGTACACCTCTTTAGGAGCCACACTGTATTCCTGTCTGACGTCTTGTACACCTCTTTAGGAGCCACATTGTATTCCTGTCTGACGTCTTGTATATCTCTTTAGGAGCCACACTGTATTCCTGTCTGACGTCTTGTATATCTCTTTAAGAGCCACACTGTATTCCTGTCTGACGTCTTGTATATCTCTTTAGGAGTCACCCTGTATTCCTGTCTGACGTCTTGTACACCTCTATAGGAGCCACACTGTATTCCTGTCTGACGTCTTGTATATCTCTTTAGGAGCCACACTGTATTCCAGTCTGACGTCTTGTATATCTCTTTAGGAGCCACACTGTATTCCTGTCTGACGTCTTGTATATCTCTTTAGGAGCCACACTGTATTCCTGTCTGACGTCTTGTATATCTCTTTAGGAGCCACACTGTATTCCTGTCTGACGTCTTGTATATCTCTTTAGGAGCCACACTGTATTCCTGTCTGACATCTTGTACACCTCTTTAGGAGTCACCCTGTATTCCTGTCTGACGTCTTGTATATCCCTTTAGGAGCCACACTGTATTCCTGTCTGACGTCTTGTATATCTCTTTAGGAGCCACACTGTATTCCTGTCTGACGTCTTGTATATCTCTTTAGGAGCCACACTGTATTCCTGTCTGACGTCTTGTATATCTCTTTAGGAGCCACACTGTATTCCTGTCTGACGTCTTGTATATCTCTTTAGGAGCCACACTGTATTCTTCTCTGACGTCTTGTATATCTCTTTAGGAGCCACACTGTATTCCTGTCTGACGCCTTGTATGTCTCTTTAGGAGCCACACTGTATTCCTGTCTGACGTCTTGTATATCTCTTTAGGAGTCACCCTGTATTCCTGTCTGACGTCTTGTACACCTCTTTAGGAGCCACACTGTATTCCTGTCTGACGTCTTGTATATCTCTTTAGGAGCCACACTGTATTCTTGTCTGACGTCTTGTATATCTCTTTAGGAGCCACACTGTATTCCTGTCTGACGTCTTGTATATCTCTTTAGGAGCCACACTGGATTCTTGTCTGACGTCTTGTATATCTCTTTAGGAGCCACGCTGTATTCTTGCCTGACGTCTTGTATATCTCTTTAGGAGCCACACTGTATTCCTGTCTGACGTCTTGTATATCTCTTTAGGAGCCACACTGTATTCCTGTCTGACGACTTGTATATCTCTTTAGGAGCCACACTGTATTCCTGTCTGACGTCTTGTATATCTCTTTAGGAGCCACACTGTATTCTTGTCTGACGTCTTGTATATCTCTTTAGGAGCCACACTGTATTCTTGTCTGACGTCTTGTACACCTCTTTAGGAGCCACACTGTATTCCTGTCTGACGTCTTGTACACCTCTTTAGGAGCCACACTGTATTCCTGTCTGACGTCTTGTATATCTCTTTAGGAGTCACACTGTATTCTTGTCTGACGTCTTGTATATCTCTTTAGGAGCCACACTGTATTCTTGTCTGACGTCTTGTATATCTCTTTAGGAGCCACACTGTATTCCTGTCTGATGTCTTGTATATCTCTTTAGGAGCCACACTGTATTCCTGTCTGACATCTTGTATATCTCTTTAGGAGCCACACTGTATTCTTGTCTGACGTCTTGTATATCTCTTTAGGAGCCACACTGTATTCCTGTCTGACGTCTTGTATATCTCTTTAGGAGCCACACTGGATTCTTGTCTGACGTCTTGTATATCTCTTTAGGAGCCACACTGTATTCTTGCCTGACGTCTTGTATATCTCTTTAGGAGCCACACTGTATTCCTGTCTGACGTCTTGTATATCTCTTTAGGAGCCACACTGTATTCCTCTCTGACGACTTGTATATCTCTTTAGGAGCCACACTGTATTCCTGTCTGACGTCTTGTATATCTCTTTAGGAGCCACACTGTATTCCTGTCTGACGTCTTGTATGTCTCTTTAGGAGCCACACTGTATTCCTGTCTGACGTCTTGTACACCTCTTTAGGAGCCACACTGTATTCCTGTCTGACGTCTTGTATATCTCTTTAGGAGCCACACTGTATTCCTGTCTGACGTCTTGTATATCTCTTTAGTAGCCACACTGTATTCTTGTCTGACGTCTTGTATATCTCTTTAGGAGCCACACTGTATTCTTGTCTGACGTCTTGTATATCTCTTTAGGAGCCACACTGTATTCTTGTCTGACGTCTTGTATATCTCTTTAGGAGCCACACTGTATTCCTGTCTGACGTCTTGTATATCTCTTTAGGAGCCACACTGTATTCCTGTCTGACGTCTTGTATATCTCTTTAGGAGCCACACTGTATTCCTGTCTGACGTCTTGTATATCTCTTTAGGAGCCACTCTGTATTCCTGTCTGACGTCTTGTATATCTCTTTAGGAGCCACACTGTATTCCTGTCTGACGTCTTGTATGTCTCTTTAGGAGCCACACTGTATTCCTGTCTGACGTCTTGTATATCTCTTTAGGAGTCACCCTGTATTCCTGTCTGACGTCTTGTACACCTCTTTAGGAGCCACACTGTATTCCTGTCTGACGTCTTGTATATCTCTTTAGGAGCCACACTGTATTCTTGTCTGACGTCTTGTATATCTCTTTAGGAGCCACACTGTATTCCTGTCTGACGTCTTGTATGTCTCTTTAGGAGCCACACTGTATTCCTGTCTGACGTCTTGCATATCTCTTTAGGAGCCACACTGTATTCTTGTCTGACGTCTTGTATATCTCTTTAGGAGCCACACTGTATTCCTGTCTGACGTCTTGTATATCTCTTTAGGAGCCACACTGTATTCCTGTCTGACGTCTTGTATATCTCTTTAGGAGCCACACTGTATTCCTGTCTGACGTCTTGTATATCTCTTTAGGAGCCACTCTGTATTCCTGTCTGACGTCTTGTATATCTCTTTAGGAGCCACACTGTATTCCTGTCTGACGTCTTGTATGTCTCTTTAGGAGCCACACTGTATTCCTGTCTGACGTCTTGTATATCTCTTTAGGAGTCACCCTGTATTCCTGTCTGACGTCTTGTATATCTCTTTAGGAGCCACACTGTATTCCTGTCTGACGTCTTGTATATTCCTTTAGGAGCCACACTGTATTCCTGTCTGACGTCTTGTACACCTCTTTAGGAGCCACACTGTATTCCTGTCTGACGTCTTGTATATCTCTTTAGGAGCCACACTGTATTCCTGTCTGACGTCTTGTATATCTCTTTAGGAGCCACACTGTATTCTTGTCTGACGTCTTGTACACCTCTTTAGGAGCCACACTGTATTCCTGTCTGACGTCTTGTACACCTCTTTAGGAGCCACACTGTATTCCTGTCTGACGTCTTGTACACCTCTTTAGGAGCCACACTGTATTCCTGTCTGACGTCTTGTATATCTCTTTAGGAGTCACACTGTATTCTTGTCTGACGTCTTGTATATCTCTTTAGGAGCCACACTGTATTCCTGTCTGACGTCTTGTATATCTCTTTAGGAGCCACACTGTATTCTTGTCTGACGTCTTGTACACCTCTTTAGGAGCCACACTGTATTCCTGTCTGACGTCTTGTACACCTCTTTTGGAGCCACATTGTATTCCTGTCTGACGTCTTGTATATCTCTTTAGGAGTCACCCTGTATTCCTGTCTGACGTCTTGTATATCTCTTTAGGAGCCACACTGTATTCCTGTCTGACGTCTTGTATATCTCTTTAGGAGCCACACTGTATTCCTGTCTGACGTCTTGTATATCTCTTTAGGAGTCACCCTGTATTCCTGTCTGACGTCTTGTATATCTCTTTAGGAGCCACACTGTATTCCTGTCTGACGTCTTGTATATCCCTTTAGGAGCCACACTGTATTCCTGTCTGACGTCTTGTACACCTCTTTAGGAGCCACACTGTATTCCTGTCTGACGTCTTGTATATCTCTTTAGGAGCCACACTGTATTCCTGTCTGACGTCTTGTATATCTCTTTAGGAGCCACACTGTATTCTTGTCTGACGTCTTGTACACCTCTTTAGGAGCCACACTGTATTCCTGTCTGACGTCTTGTACACCTCTTTAGGAGCCACATTGTATTCCTGTCTGACGTCTTGTATATCTCTTTAGGAGTCACCCTGTATTCCTGTCTGACGTCTTGTATATCTCTTTAGGAGCCACACTGTATTCCTGTCTGACGTCTTGTATATCTCTTTAGGAGCCACACTGTATTCCTGTCTGACGTCTTGTATATCTCTTTAGGAGTCACCCTGTATTCCTGTCTGACGTCTTGTATATCTCTTTAGGAGCCACACTGTATTCCTGTCTGACGTCTTGTATATCTCTTTAGGAGTCACCCTGTATTCCTGTCTGACGTCTTGTATATCTCTTTAGGAGTCACACTGTATTCTTGTCTGACGTCTTGTATATCTCTTTAGGAGCCACACTGTATTCCTGTCTGACGTCTTGTATATCTCTTTAGGAGCCACACTGTATTCCTGTCTGACGTCTTGTATATCTCTTTAGGAGCCACACTGTATTCCTGTCTGACGTCTTGTACACCTCTTTAGGAGCCACATTGTATTCCTGTCTGACGTCTTGTATATCCCTTTAGGAGCCACACTGTATTCCTGTCTGACGTCTTGTATATCTCTTTAAGAGCCACACTGTATTCCTGTCTGACGTCTTGTATATCTCTTTAGGAGTCACCCTGTATTCTTGTCTGACATCTTGTACACCTCTTTAGGAGTCACCCTGTATTCCTGTCTGACGTCTTGTACACCTCTTTAGGAGCCACACTGTATTCCTGTCTGACGTCTTGTATATCTCTTTAGGAGCCACACTGTATTCCTGTCTGACGTCTTGTACACCTCTTTAGGAGCCACACTGTATTCCTGTCTGACGTCTTGTATATCTCTTTAGGAGCCACACTGTATTCCTGTCTGACGTCTTGTATACCTCTTTAGGAGCCACACTGTATTCCTGTCTGACGTCTTGTATATCTCTTTAGGAGCCACACTGTATTCTTGTCTGACGTCTTGTATATCTCTTTAGGAGCCACACTGTATTCTTGTCTGACGTCTTGTACACCTCTTTAGGAGCCACACTGTATTCCTGTCTGACGTCTTGTATATCTCTTTAGGAGCCACACTGTATTCCTGTCTGACGTCTTGTATATCTCTTTAGGAGCCACACTGTATTCCTGTCTGACGTCTTGTATACCTCTTTAGGAGTCACCCTGTATTCCTGTCTGACGTCTTGTATATCTCTTTAGGAGCCACACTGTATTCCTGTCTGACGTCTTGTACACCTCTTTAGGAGCCACACTGTATTCTTGTCTGACGTCTTGTATATCTCTTTAGGAGCCACACTGTATTCCTGTCTGCCGTCTTGTATATCTCTTTAGGAGCCACACTGTATTCCTGTCTGACGTCTTGTATATCTCTTTATGAGTCACCCTGTATTCTTCTCTGACGTCTTGTATATCTCTTTAGGAGCCACACTGTATTCCTGTCTGACGTCTTGTATATCTCTTTAGGAGTCACACTGTATTCTTGTCTGACGTCTTGTATATCACTTTAGGAGCCACACTGTATTCTTGTCTGATGTCTTGTATATCTCTTTAGGAGTCACACTGTATTCTTGTCTGACATCTTGTACACCTCTTTAGGAGTCACCCTGTATTCTTGTCTGACATCTTGTACACCTCTTTAGGAGTCACCCTGTATTCCTGTCTGACGTCTTGTACACCTCTTTATGAAACACACTGTATTCCTGTCTGACGTCTTGTATATCTCTTTAGGAGCCACACTGTATTCCTATCTGACATCTTGTACACCTCTTTAGGAGCCACACTGTATTCCTGTCTGACGTCTTGTATATCTCTTTAGGAGCCACACTGTATTCCTGTCTGACGTCTTGTATATCACTTTAGGAGCCACACTGTATTCCTGTCTGACGTCTTGTATATCTCTTTAGGAGCCACACTGTATTCTTGTCTGACGTCTTGTATATCTCTTTAGGAGCCACACTGTATTCTTGTCTGACGTCTTGTACACCTCTTTAGGAGCCACACTGTATTCCTGTCTGACGTCTTGTATATCTCTTTAGGAGCCACACTGTATTCCTGTCTGACGTCTTGTATATCTCTTTAGGAGCCACACTGTATTCCTGACTGACGTCTTGTATATCTCTTTAGGAGTCACCCTGTATTCCTGTCTGACGTCTTGTATATCTCTTTAGGAGCCACACTGTATTCCTGTCTGACGTCTTGTATATCTCTTTAGGAGCCACACTGTATTCCTGTCTGACGTCTTGTATATCTCTTTAGGAACCACACTGTGTTCCTGTCTGACGTCTTGTATATCTCTTTAGGAGTCACCCTGTATTCTTGTCTGACGTCTTGTATAGCTCTTTAGGAGCCACACTGTATTCCTGTCTGACGTCTTGTATATCTCTTTAGGAGCCACACTGTATTCTTGTCTGACGTCTTATATATCTCTTTAGGAGCCACACTGTATTCCTGTCTGACGTCTTGTATATCTCTTTAGGAGCCACACTGTATTCCTGTCTGACGTCTTGTATATCTCTTTAGGAGCCACACTGTATTCCTGTCTGACGTCTTGTACACCGCTTTAGGAGTCACCCTGTATTCCTGTCTGACGTCTTGTATATCTCTTTAGGAGCCACACTGTATTCCTGTCTGACGTCTTGTACACCTCTTTAGGAGCCACACTGTATTCTTGTCTGACGTCTTGTATATCTCTTTAGGAGCCACACTGTATTCCTGTCTGACGTCTTGTATATCTCTTTAGGAGCCACACTGTATTCCTGTCTGACGTCTTGTATATCTCTTTAGGAGCCACACTGTATTCTTGTCTGACGTCTTGTATATCTCTTTAGGAGCCACACTGTATTCTTGTCTGACGTCTTGTACACCTCTTTAGGAGCCACACTGTATTCCTGTCTGACGTCTTGTATATCTCTTTAGGAGCCACACTGTATTCCTGTCTGACGTCTTGTATATCTCTTTAGGAGCCACACTGTATTCCTGTCTGACGTCTTGTACACCTCTTTAGGAGCCACACTGTATTCTTGTCTGACGTCTTGTATATCACTTTAGGAGCCACACTGTATTCCTGTCTGACGTCTTGCATATCTCTTTAGGAGCCACACTGTATTCCTGTCTGACGTCTTGTATACCTCTTTAGGAGTCACCCTGTATTCTTGTCTGACGTCTTGTATATCTCTTTAGGAGCCACACTGTATTCCTGTCTGACGTCTTGTATATCTCTTTAGGAGCCACACTGTATTCTTGTCTGACGTCTTGTATATCTCTTTAGGAGCCACATTGTATTCTTGTCTGACGTCTTGTATATCTCTTTAGGAGTCACACGGTATTCTTGTCTGACATCTTGTACACCTCTTTAGGAGTCACCCTGTATTCTTGTCTGACATCTTGTACACCTCTTTAGGAGTCACCCTGTATTCCTGTCTGACGTCTTGTACACCTCTTTAGGAACCACACTGTATTCCTGTCTGACGTCTTGTATATCTCTTTAGGAGCCACACTGTATTCCTGTCTGACATCTTGTACACCTCTTTAGGAGCCACACTGTATTCCTGTCTGACGTCTTGTATATCTCTTTAGGAGCCACACTGTATTCCTGTCTGACGTCTTGTATACCTCTTTAGGAGCCACACTGTATTCCTGTCTGACGTCTTGTATATCTCTTTAGGAGCCACACTGTATTCTTGTCTGACGTCTTGTATATCTCTTTAGGAGCCACACTGTATTCTTGTCTGACGTCTTGTACACCTCTTTAGGAGCCACACTGTATTCCTGTCTGACGTCTTGTATATCTCTTTAGGAGCCACACTGTATTCCTGTCTGACGTCTTGTATATCTCTTTAGGAGCCACACTGTATTCCTGTCTGACGTCTTGTACACCTCTTTAGGAGTCACCCTGTATTCCTGTCTGACGTCTTGTATATCTCTTTAGGAGCCACACTGTATTCCTGTCTGACGTCTTGTACACCTCTTTAGGAGCCACACTGTATTCTTGTCTGACGTCTTGTATATCTCTTTAGGAGCCACACTGTATTCCTGTCTGACGTCTTGTATATCTCTTTAGGAGCCACACTGTATTCCTGTCTGACGTCTTGTATATCTCTTTAGGAGTCACCCTGTATTCTTGTCTGACGTCTTGTATAGCTCTTTAGGAGCCACACTGTGTTCCTGTCTGACGTCTTGTATATCTCTTTAGGAGCCACACTGTATTCTTGTCTGACGTCTTGTATATCTCTTTAGGAGCCACACTGTATTCCTGTCTGACGTCTTGTATATCTCTTTAGGAGCCACACTGTATTCCTGTCTGACGTCTTGTATATCTCTTTAGGAGTCACCCTGTATTCCTGTCTGACGTCTTGTATATCTCTTTAGGAGCCACACTGTATTCCTGTCTGACGTCTTGTATATCTCTTTAGGAGCCGCACTGTATTCTTGTCTGACGTCTTGTATATCTCTTTAGGAGCCACACTGTATTCCTGTCTGACGTCTTGTATATCTCTTTAGGAGCCACACTGTGTTCTTGTCTGACGTCTTGTACACCTCTTTAGGAGCCACACTGTATTCCTGTCTGACATCATGTACACCTCTTTAGGAGCCACACTGAATTCCTGTCTGACGTCTTGTATATCTCTTTAGGAGCCACACTGTATTCCTGTCTGACGTCTTGTATATCTCTTTAGGAGCCACACTGTATTCCTGTCTGCGTCTTGTATATCTCTTTAGGAGTCACACTGTATTCTTGTCTGACGTCTTGTATATCTCTTTAGGAGCCACACTGTATTCTTGTCTGACGTCTTGTACACCTCTTTAGAAGCCGCACTGTATTCTTGTCTGACGTCTTGTATATCTCTTTAGGAGCCACACTGTATTCCTGTCTGACGTCTTGTATATCTCTTTAGGAGCCACACTGTATTCTTGTCTGACGTCTTGTACACCTCTTTAGGAGCCACACTGTATTCCTGTCTGACATTTTGTACACCTCTTTAGGAGCCACACTGTATTCCTGTCTGACGTCTTGTATATCTCTATAGGGGCCACACTGTATTCCTGTCTGACGTCCTGTATATCTCTTTAGGAGCCACAATGTATTCCTGTCTGACGTCTTGTATAACTCTTTAGGAGCCACACTGTATTCCTGTCTGACGTCTTTTATATCTCTTTAGGAGTCACACTGTATTCTTGTCTGACGTCTTGTATATCACTTTAGGAGCCACACTGTATTCTTGTCTGACGTCTTGTACACCTATTTAGGAGCCACACTGTATTCCTGTCTGACGTCTTGTGCACCTCTTTAGGAGCCGCACTGTATTCCTGTCTGACGTCTTGTACACCTCTTTAGGAGCCACACTGTATTTTTGTCTGACGTGTTGTATATCTCTTTAGGAGCCACACTGTATTCCTGTCTGACGTCTTGTATATCTCTTTAGGAGCCACACTGTATTCCTGCCTGACGTCTTGTATATCTCTTTAGGAGTCACACTGTATTCTTGTCTGACGTCTTGTATATCACTTTAGGAGCCACACTGTATTCCTGTCTGACGTCTTGTATATCTCTTTAGGAGCCACACTGTATTCTTGTCTGACGTCTTGTACACCTCTTTAGGAGCCACACTGTATTCCTGTCTGACGTCTTGTACACCTCTTTAGGAGCCACACTGTATTCCTGTCTGACGTCTTGTATATCTCTTTAAGAGCCACACTGTATTCCTGTCTGACGTCTTGTATATCTCTTTAGGAGCCACACTGTATTCCTGTCTGACGTCTTGTATATCTCTTTAGGAGCCACCCTGTATTCCTGTCTGACGTCTTGTACACCTCTTTAGGAGCCACACTGTATTCCTGTCTGACGTCTTGTATATCCCTTTAGGAGCCACACTGTATTCTTGACTGACGTCTTGTATATCTCTTTAGGAGCCACACTGTATTCCTGTCTGACGTCTTGTATATCTCTTTAGGAGCCACACTGTATTCTTGTCTGACGTCTTGTATATCTCTTTAGGAGCCACTCTGTATTCCTGTCTGACGTCTTGTATATCTCTTTAGGAGCCACACTGTATTCCTGTCTGACGTCTTGTATATCTCTTTAGGAGCCACACTGTATTCCTGTCTGACGTCTTGTATATCGCTTTAGGAGCCACACTGTATTCCTGTCTGACGTCTTGCATATCTCTTTAGGAGTCACCCTGTATTCCTGTCTGACGTCTTGTATATCTCTTTAGGAGCCACACTGTATTCCTGTCTGACGTCTTGTATATCTCTTTAGGAGCCACACTGTATTCCTGTCTGACGTCTTGTATATCTCTTTAGGAGTCACCCTGTATTCCTGTCTGACGTCTTGTATATCTCTTAGGAGCCACACTGTATTCCTGTCTGACGTCTTGTATATCCCTTTAGGAGCCACACTGTATTCCTGTCTGACGTCTTGTACACCTCTTTAGGAGCCACACTGTATTCCTGTCTGACGTCTTGTATATCTCTTTAGGAGCCACACTGTATTCCTGTCTGACGTCTTGTATATCTCTTTAGGAGCCACACTGTATTCTTGTCTGACGTCTTGTACACCTCTTTAGGAGCCACACTGTATTCCTGTCTGACGTCTTGTACACCTCTTTAGGAGCCACACTGTATTCCTGTCTGACGTCTTGTACACCTCTTTAGGAGCCACACTGTATTCCTGTCTGACGTCTTGTATATCTCTTTAGGAGTCACACTGTATTCTTGTCTGACGTCTTGTATATCTCTTTAGGAGCCACACTGTATTCCTGTCTGACGTCTTGTATATCTCTTTAGGAGCCACACTGTATTCTTGTCTGACGTCTTGTACACCTCTTTAGGAGCCACACTGTATTCCTGTCTGACGTCTTGTACACCTCTTTAGGAGCCACATTGTATTCCTGTCTGACGTCTTGTATATCTCTTTAGGAGCCACACTGTATTCCTGTCTGACGTCTTGTATATCTCTTTAAGAGCCACACTGTATTCCTGTCTGACGTCTTGTATATCTCTTTAGGAGTCACCCTGTATTCCTGTCTGACGTCTTGTACACCTCTATAGGAGCCACACTGTATTCCTGTCTGACGTCTTGTATATCTCTTTAGGAGCCACACTGTATTCCAGTCTGACGTCTTGTATATCTCTTTAGGAGCCACACTGTATTCCTGTCTGACGTCTTGTATATCTCTTTAGGAGCCACACTGTATTCCTGTCTGACGTCTTGTATATCTCTTTAGGAGCCACACTGTATTCCTGTCTGACGTCTTGTATATCTCTTTAGGAGCCACACTGTATTCCTGTCTGACATCTTGTACACCTCTTTAGGAGTCACCCTGTATTCCTGTCTGACGTCTTGTATATCCCTTTAGGAGCCACACTGTATTCCTGTCTGACGTCTTGTATATCTCTTTAGGAGCCACACTGTATTCCTGTCTGACGTCTTGTATATCTCTTTAGGAGCCACACTGTATTCCTGTCTGACGTCTTGTATATCTCTTTAGGAGCCACACTGTATTCCTGTCTGACGTCTTGTATATCTCTTTAGGAGCCACACTGTATTCTTCTCTGACGTCTTGTATATCTCTTTAGGAGCCACACTGTATTCCTGTCTGACGCCTTGTATGTCTCTTTAGGAGCCACACTGTATTCCTGTCTGACGTCTTGTATATCTCTTTAGGAGTCACCCTGTATTCCTGTCTGACGTCTTGTACACCTCTTTAGGAGCCACACTGTATTCCTGTCTGACGTCTTGTATATCTCTTTAGGAGCCACACTGTATTCTTGTCTGACGTCTTGTATATCTCTTTAGGAGCCACACTGTATTCCTGTCTGACGTCTTGTATATCTCTTTAGGAGCCACACTGGATTCTTGTCTGACGTCTTGTATATCTCTTTAGGAGCCACGCTGTATTCTTGCCTGACGTCTTGTATATCTCTTTAGGAGCCACACTGTATTCCTGTCTGACGTCTTGTATATCTCTTTAGGAGCCACACTGTATTCCTGTCTGACGACTTGTATATCTCTTTAGGAGCCACACTGTATTCCTGTCTGACGTCTTGTATATCTCTTTAGGAGCCACACTGTATTCTTGTCTGACGTCTTGTATATCTCTTTAGGAGCCACACTGTATTCTTGTCTGACGTCTTGTACACCTCTTTAGGAGCCACACTGTATTCCTGTCTGACGTCTTGTACACCTCTTTAGGAGCCACACTGTATTCCTGTCTGACGTCTTGTATATCTCTTTAGGAGTCACACTGTATTCTTGTCTGACGTCTTGTATATCTCTTTAGGAGCCACACTGTATTCTTGTCTGACGTCTTGTATATCTCTTTAGGAGCCACACTGTATTCCTGTCTGACGTCTTGTATATCTCTTTAGGAGCCACACTGTATTCCTGTCTGACATCTTGTATATCTCTTTAGGAGCCACACTGTATTCTTGTCTGACGTCTTGTATATCTCTTTAGGAGCCACACTGTATTCCTGTCTGACGTCTTGTATATCTCTTTAGGAGCCACACTGGATTCTTGTCTGACGTCTTGTATATCTCTTTAGGAGCCACACTGTATTCTTGCCTGACGTCTTGTATATCTCTTTAGGAGCCACACTGTATTCCTGTCTGACGTCTTGTATATCTCTTTAGGAGCCACACTGTATTCCTCTCTGACGACTTGTATATCTCTTTAGGAGCCACACTGTATTCCTGTCTGACGTCTTGTATATCTCTTTAGGAGCCACACTGTATTCCTGTCTGACGTCTTGTATGTCTCTTTAGGAGCCACACTGTATTCCTGTCTGACGTCTTGTACACCTCTTTAGGAGCCACACTGTATTCCTGTCTGACGTCTTGTATATCTCTTTAGGAGCCACACTGTATTCCTGTCTGACGTCTTGTATATCTCTTTAGTAGCCACACTGTATTCTTGTCTGACGTCTTGTATATCTCTTTAGGAGCCACACTGTATTCTTGTCTGACGTCTTGTATATCTCTTTAGGAGCCACACTGTATTCTTGTCTGACGTCTTGTATATCTCTTTAGGAGCCACACTGTATTCCTGTCTGACGTCTTGTATATCTCTTTAGGAGCCACACTGTATTCCTGTCTGACGTCTTGTATATCTCTTTAGGAGCCACACTGTATTCCTGTCTGACGTCTTGTATATCTCTTTAGGAGCCACTCTGTATTCCTGTCTGACGTCTTGTATATCTCTTTAGGAGCCACACTGTATTCCTGTCTGACGTCTTGTATGTCTCTTTAGGAGCCACACTGTATTCCTGTCTGACGTCTTGTATATCTCTTTAGGAGTCACCCTGTATTCCTGTCTGACGTCTTGTACACCTCTTTAGGAGCCACACTGTATTCCTGTCTGACGTCTTGTATATCTCTTTAGGAGCCACACTGTATTCTTGTCTGACGTCTTGTATATCTCTTTAGGAGCCACACTGTATTCCTGTCTGACGTCTTGTATGTCTCTTTAGGAGCCACACTGTATTCCTGTCTGACGTCTTGCATATCTCTTTAGGAGCCACACTGTATTCTTGTCTGACGTCTTGTATATCTCTTTAGGAGCCACACTGTATTCCTGTCTGACGTCTTGTATATCACTTTAGGAGCCACACTGTATTCCTGTCTGACGTCTTGTATATCTCTTTAGGAGCCACACTGTATTCCTGTCTGACGTCTTGCATATCTCTTTAGGAGCCACACTGTATTCTTGTCTGACGTCTTGTATATCTCTTTAGGAGCCACACTGTATTCCTGTCTGACGTCACGTACTCGCCGTCTCCCAAGCATAACGATGAAGTCGTCAAGATCATTTGAAATGATAAAATAAAAATAATCTGAATATTAAGATTGTTACGGACTGTTGAGGAAGTAGAAGAAAACTAAGGGATGGCATGTTTCGCTCGTCAAGCAAGCATCATCAGATCCAAATATGCAAGACAGAATTATGATGATTATTTTATTGTTTTATTATCATTATATATATATATATATATATATGGCTTTTAGTGCCGGGAGTGTCCGAGGAAATGTTTGGCTCGCCAGTTTGTAGCTGCTTCTGGGCGGACGCCCATGAGGTGAGCTACAAGTAGCCTACCGTCGCGTGTGGAGTGTTGGTTGGGGAGGAGAGTTTGAGTGTAAGGACGAGGAGTTGGAAGGTAGCGGCTGTGGCCTATAATTACGGACCAACCCCGGCATTGGCCTGGAAGGAAGATGGGAAACCGACTATCTTCAAGGTTGCCGGCGGGGGGATTCGAACCTCCTCGCCTCCCGGATGTGAGCAACTGCCTGCAGCCACGCCGTAACGACCACGGTATGATGATGATGATGATGGTGATGATGATAATTGTTGTTTTAAGGGCCCTGACATCTAAGTTGGTTGGTTGATTCCTTAGTTTAGGGGCTGCAACAACGCGGTCATGTAGTCCCGTGTACTTTGGTTGTGTGTAGAATCTGTCTGATAACCGGTGTTAATTGTGATGGCTGTATTGGTGTGTTTTATCTGTGATTCAGGTAGAAGGACTGCAGACGATTAATTTTTCAAGTAGTTCCTATTTTGCTACCAAATGCTACAGTCCACGACACCTAACTCCGAACGTAGCTACTAAATGCCATTGCAGTCAGCACCTGACGGCGAATGTAGAACTAATATAGCGTTATCAAAATAACCTACAAATGTTAGCTTCCACAAGTGTAGTTAGTGGAAGATTCTTTTACTTACTTACTTACTTACTTACTTAAAGCCTCCGTGGCTTAGGCGGCAGCACGCCGGCCTCTCACCGCTGGGTCCGTGGTTCAAATCCCGGTCACTCCATGTGAGATCTGTGCTGGACAAAACGGAGGCAGACGGGATTTTCTCCGGGTACTCCGGTTTTCCCTGTCAACATTTCATTCCAGCAACACTCTCCACTATCATTTCATTTCATTTGTCATTCATTTAATCATTGCCCCAGAGGAGTGCGTCAGGCCTCGGCAGCCGGCACAATTCATATCCTCGCCGCTAGATGGGGGCTTCATTCATTCCATTCCTGACCCGGTCGGAGACTGGAAGCAGGCTGTGGATTTTCACTTACTTACTTCCTCGGCGCTACAGCCTGGGATAGGCTTTGGCCTCTCTCACGATTCCTCGCCATTCGTTCTTTCTATGAGTTTTCTCCCACCATATTCCAACCCTCATAGTTCTCAGGTCTTCTCCTAAGTCTTGTAGCCATCTCTTGCGCGGTCGTCCACGTCTCCTCTTCCCTTCCATAGTTCCATGTAATATCTTCCTTGATGTTCTTTCTTCATTCATCCTCTCTACATGACCAAGCCAATACAGACGTCGGGACTTAATAAATTTCACAATATCTTCACCTTTGATTATCTCTTCAATTTCTTTGTTTGTCCTGATTCACCACCCTTCGTCCTCCTTTACCGGGCCATATATCCTTCTTAAAACTTTCCTTTCAAAAATTTTGAGATCATTCTCATCATTTGTTGACATTGTCCACGTCTCAGATCCATAGGTCACCACTGGTCTAATAAGGGTCTTGTAGAGTTTAACTTTCAAGTTCCTACTTAACAGTTTTGATTTTAAGAGCTTAGTGTTAGCATAGTAAGCCCTGTTTCCATTCATGATCCGTTTATGAATCTCCTCTGATACCGAATTCTCACAATTTAGTATAGTACCAAGGTAACTGAAGCATTTTACATTCCTAAACTTATACTGACCAATTTCTACATTTTCTCTTGCTCTTCTATCTTTTCCCACTGACATATTCATATATTTCGTTTTCCATTCATTAATTCTCATTCCCATCTTTCCACTCTTCTCCTCCAGAACCTTGAACATTTTTTTAAAAGATTCCCAGTTCCGTGCCATCAACACAATGTCATCTGCATATGCATACGCCTGCTTGGACTTGCTTATTATCGTCCCTCCCAATCCCAGTTCTTTCATAACTTCATTCAGTGTCAAGTTGAATAAAACTGCAGACAATGAATCTCCCTGCCTCACTCCGGTATTCACCTGAAAATTCCTGCTAGTTTTGCCTCCTACATAAACCTTGGCCTGCGATCCTTCCATTGTCATTGCTAGTCTGATCAACTTCTTTGGCACTCCACATGCTTCTAGGGCGTTCAACATCTTCGTTCTGTCAATGTTATCAAACGCCTGTTGGAAATCAATGAATAGCAAATGCAGATCAACACCATATTCATAGCATTTCTCCATAGATTGTCTCATAACAAATATTTGGTCAGTAGTTCCCCTTCCTGGCCGGAATCCACACTGGTTCTCATCCAGTATTTCTTCAGCGTAGTCGCTCAGTTTCCTTTGCAATACACTTGAGAATATCTTATATACAACACTTAGAATTGTCATCCCTCTATAATTTCCACATTGTAACTTATCACCTTTCTTGAAGATGGGACAGATAAGGCCAACCTTCCAATCCTGAGGCATTATCTCTCTTTCCCATATCTCCCCAATCAGTTCATGTAGGTTCCTAGCTACCCCTTGTCCTCCATTCTTTATTACCTCCGCTATGATCTGATCCTCTCCTGGTGCTCTTCCATTTCGTTGACGCTTCACTGCCTCCATAACTTCATATATGGATGGTTTAGTGACCTGTGGCTCTACATTCATGTAGACCTGGCTCTCATTCATTTCGTCCTTACGTTCTATATTTAACGTATCTTTAAAGTGCTCCGCCCATCTTTCAAGAACTCTCTCTTCCTCTCCAATCACTTTTCCATCTTTACCCTTACACGAGTTCTCCCGTGGTTGAAATTCCTTTGTCATTCGTTTCGTTACTTGGTACAATTTCTTACTTTCATTCTGACTGTTCAATTCTTCAATTCTTTCCATTTGTCTTCTTAGATACATTCTCTTCTTCCTTTTCAGAACTCTTATTTGCTGTTCTTCTACTTTCTTTATATCTTTCACAATTCCATCTTGTCTCTCTTTGAATCATAATCAATCTGTCTGCATTTTTCTGCTCTATATATTTCCTACATTCATCATCAAACCATTCTTCATTCCTGCTCCTCTTCTTCTCCCCAATAGTTTCTTTCACAGTCTCTTCCAATGCTTTCTTTATTCCAGTCCATCTCTTCTCTACACTGTCATCCTCATTCATATTCTTTAATCTCTCTTCCAACTTCTTGTTCAGTGTGTCCTCATATTGCTTAACAATTTGTTTTTGCTGAAACTTTTACACGTCCAACTGTATCCTCTTAATTCCTCTGTCGCATTCCACATTCGCAATTCGCTCTCTTAACAGAGCTTTCACCAAAAAATGATCCGAATCACAGTTGGGGCCCCTTGCAGATCTGACGTCAATCATTAAAGATGCATGTCTTCTTGAAATCAAGACCTGGTCAATTTTGTTTACCACTCCAGTGCCTGGCATTTTCCAGGTTCCTTTGTGTATGTCCTTATGTTTAAAACAAGTACTTTTTATTACCATTCTATCACTATCTGCAAATTGGCATAGAAGCTTCCCATTTTCACTAGTATTAGTATGTAAGGAATGTTTCCCTGCTACATACTGCAAGAAGTCCTCTCTACGTATTTTGGCATTGAAGTCCCAAAGAAGTATTATCACATCATATTTTGGTATCATACTACATTCCTTTTCCAACTGGTCATAGAATGCATTTTTCTTCTCTTCACTATCGTCTTCTGTAGGTGCATACGCTGATATAAGTGTCAGATTTCTGAATCGTCTCTTTAGTCTCATTATACACATTCTATCTCCTAGAGGCTCAAATCCAAGAAAACTTCTTTTTATCTTTGAACTAATGATAAAACCTGTTCCACACTGACCAGTTCTTACTTCAGGATCACTGTATAACATTGTATAGTCCTTCTTGTGAATCCTACCGTTTCCCCACCATCTCACTTCCTGTAGCGCTACTATATCCATTCCATACTTCAAAACTTCCTCAGCTACTTCTGCAATTTTTCCTAACTGTAACATCGTTCGTACGTTCCATGTTGCCATTGTAAAAGTCATATCCTTTTTCCTTGTCGTTAAACATTTTCTAGGTTCATCATCGTTAATTCCGTCCAGAGAGTTTCGTAACTTTTGAGGTTTTACAGTGTGAGGTTGTTGGCCCCACGCCCAACTCCCAACCTGGAGGACCAGGGTACCGCTCTTAGTCTGGCTCATCACTTTAGACCTGTCCAGCTTGGGTGACCCTACCAGGAGCTTAAGCTCCCGCTGGCATAGCTCTGCAGATCATTTCAGCTCGCAAGCCCCCAAAACACCCGGCAATAACAAATAGCCTTCTTCAAGGTGGCAGTACCGGCGAGGGGGGGGAGATTCTTTTTCATGCCATAAATCTATGACATGGGACCGCCGGCTTTACTTCCCCTCCGAAGGAAGGCATACTGAGGGATTTTAACGCTTTTGAAAATCCGACGACTTTGGCCGGGTTTGAACCCGCGATCTCGGGCATAGAAGCTCAGCATGTTACCAACTACGCCTCAGAAGCCGCTGACATCTAAGTTATCGGCCCCTAATGGTTTGGGTGATAGTGAAAAATGTAGATGAAATGAAACTAACTACATACTTACATATTAAAAGAAGAAATGGAGAAAATAAGAATAAGGGAAACAAAAGACAGGAGGAAAGCAAATGCCCTCAACCCCCCGAAGAATGAGAATTAAGGGACTTGGAAGAAAGGAGAGCCAGGAAAGGCAGATAGGAAATGTAAAGAGGAGAGGGACCGCCCCAAAGTGAATGGAAGAAGGAGAAAGACCGGACCCAGCTCAGGAAGCCATCGGGGTCGCCAATCCTGAAGTCACCAGACGTGAGCCATTGAGGGTGTACCACAATCCAGGGTGCATCATAAGTGGTGAGGCTACACACACCCTGCCTCCTTGAGGGCCTTGAGCAGAAGGCAGGAGATACAATGAAAAGAAAAACAAGAGGTCTGACCCCTCAAAGAATGAGGGATCAGGAAAGATGAGACAAGGGCCAAATACGGCGGGAAAGTGAAAGACTCCCTAGGCCTCGGGTACCCTAATACCATCGGGGTCGGAAAAGAACAAGAGTAGACCAAGGGAGTTCGAGAGGGAAGATAACAGAGAAGAGCCCGGCACAAGTAAGTGGAAGCAATGCCGGAGTCAGCTCGGGCCCCGTGGTCATCAGCCCACGTCCCACAAGTTGTAAGACCCTGGGGGGGGGGGGGGAATATGCAAGAGAAATAGCTCTACAAAACACTATCAAACCCACAGTGACACCCACAGACAGCCTCTGCCCTCCAAAAAAAAACAAGAAAACCCGTCAGAAACTTAGTAAGTGTGGTAATTATTACTGACTAGCGGTAGTGCCCGGCATCGCCGTTGGATTTATTTGTCTTTTGGATGATAATGAATACCACTACAGAACTGGAGCGCTCAAGGATAAGGATCGGAAAGCACCAACGCTTATTGCAGCTGATAACCTCAGTATACTGCACCAACACCATCGCCCTTATACAGAGGCATACTATTGTCATGATAACTGTTTTAAGAGGCCTAAGAAATCTTTTTGCACTAATTACTCCCCGTGACTGCAATTTATAAGCAGCTCGCAATTCTGCACCAGAACACTGGTAGGAGCGACGTGACACAGCCTGCATTGCCTGGCAACAATAGACTTATGTATTATTGAAGCTGTTCGGGAGCGCTTGTTCTTCCGACTCACTGAACAAAAATCAATCTTTAAGGTTACCTGAGAGATGTAACATAATTCTACATAGCCTAAACTATTCCTCTTGAATCTGGCTACCATATACAAACAGAATTTTTCGAATCCGACTGGCAGTTCCAGAGATAAGCGCGTTTAAGCACACAAACAAACTCTTCAGCTTTATTATATTAGTATAGATAAATACAAAACTTAAGCACCGAAAAAAACCTATTTATTTTAATATAGCAAAACTTAGAAATGTCTGACACATGAACAAAGCAGTCTTCCTCCCCCCAACCTAATCTATGAAGGTATAGCTGTGATACACTCAAGCAGTAAGTCCTAAAAACTACAGTAGAATTATTGTAAACTAATAAGCGAAAACGAACTACAATTACTGTGTTGTGATGATTAAAAGCTATAACTACAATATAATATATTGTTTGCTTACTACTAATGTGTACAAACATCAACTATTGGTACATTGCAAATATTAGTAATGCATGGCCCTCTATGCAAATTTTATCAATGTACAGCACAAATATTAGTAATGCATGGCCCTCTATGCAAATTTTATCAATGGACAGTACGAATATTAGAAATGCATACCCCTCTATGCAAATTTTATCAATGGACAGTACGAATATTAGAAATGCATGGCCCTCTATGCAAATTTTATCAATGGACAGTACGAATATTAGAAATGCATAGCCCTCTATGCAAATTTTATCAATGGGCATTACGAATATTAGAAATGCATAGCCCTCTATGCAAAGTATCTCAATGGACAGTACGAATATTACAAATGATTAGCCCTCTATGCAAATTACCTCAATGGTAAGTACGAATATTAGAAATGCATGGCCCTCTATGCAAATTATCTCAATGGACAGTACGAATATTAGAAATGCATAGCCCTCTATGGAAATTATCTCAATGGACAGTACGAATATTAGTAATGCATGGCCCTCTATGCAAATTACCTCAATGGAAAGTACGAATATTAGAAATGCATGGCCCTCTATGCAAATTATCTCAATGGACAGTACGAATATTAGAAATGCATAGCCCTCTATGCAAATTATCTCAATGGACAGTACGAATATTAGAAATGCCTAGCCCTCTATGCAAATTATCTCAATGGACAGTACGAATATTAGAATTGTATAGCCCTCTATGAAAATTATCTCAATGGACAGTACGGATATTAGAAATGCATAGCCCTCTATTCAAATTATCTCAATGGACAGTACAAATATTAGAAATGCATATCCCTCTATGCAAATTATCTCAATGGACAGTACGAATATTAGAAATGCATAGCCCTCTATGCTAATTATATCAATGCACAATACGAATATTAGAAATACACAGCCCTCTATGCACATTATATCAATGGACAGTACGAATATTAGTAATGCATGGCCCTCTATGGTAATTATCTCAATGGACAGTACAAATCTTAGTAATGCATTGCCTTCTATGCAAATTATCTCAATGGACAGTACGAATATTAGTAATGCATGGTCCTCTATGCAAGTTTTATCAATGGACAGTACAAATATTAGAAATGCATAGCCCTCTATGCAAATTATCTCAATGGACAGTACGAATATTAGTAATGCATGGTCCTCCTCTATGCAAATTTTATCAATGGACAGTACAAATATTAGAAATGCATAGCCCTCTATGCAAATTACCTCAACGGACAGTCCGAATATTAGAAATGCATGGTCCTCTATGCAAATTTTATCAATGGACAGTACAAATATTAGTAATGCATAGCCCTCTATGCAAATTATCTCAATGGAGAGTACGAATATTAGTAATGCATGGCCCTCTAAGAAAATTATCTCAATGGACAGTACGAATATTAATAATGCATGGCCCTCTATGCAAAGTATCTCAATGGACAGTACGAATATTAGTAATGCATGGCCCTCTAAGCAAATTATCTCAATGGACAGTACGAATATTAGTAATGCATGGCCCTCTATGCAAATTACCTCAATGGTAAGTACGAATATTAGAAATGCATGGCCCTCTATGCAAATTATCTCAATGGACAGTACGAATATTAGAAATGCATAGCCCTCTATGCAAATTATCTCAATGGACAGTACGAATATTAGAAATGCCTAGCCCTCTATGCAAATTATCTCAATGGACAGTACGAATATTAGAATTGTATAGCCATCTATGAAAATGATCTCAATGGACAGTACGGATATTAGAAATGCATAGCCCTCTATTCAAATTATCTCAATGGACAGTACAAATATTAGAAATGCATAGCCCTCTATGCAAATTATCTCAATGGACAGTACGAATATTAGAAATGCATAGCCCTCTATGCTAATTATATCAATGCACAATACGAATATTAGAAATACACAGCCCTCTATGCACATTATATCAATGGACAGTACGAATATTAGTAATGCATGGCCCTTTATGGTAATTATCTCAATGGACAGTACAAATCTTAGTAATGCATTGCCTTCTATGCAAATTATCTCAATGGACAGTACGAATATTAGTAATGCATGGTCCTCTATGCAATTTTTATCAATGGACAGTACAAATATTAGAAATGCATAGCCCTCTATGCAAATTCTCTCAATGGACAGTACGAATATTAGTAATGCATGGTCCTCCTCTATGCAAATTTTATCAATGGACAGTACAAATATTAGAAATGCATAGCCCTCTATGCAAATTACCTCAATGGACAGTCCGAATATTAGAAATGCATGGTCCTCTATGCAAATTTTATCAATGGACAGTACAAATATTAGTAATGCATAGCCCTCTATGCAAATTATCTCAATGGAGAGTACGAATATTAGTAATGCATGGCCCTCTAAGAAAATTATCTCAATGGACAGTACGAATATTAATAATGCATGGCCCTCTATGCAAAGTATCTCAATGGACAGTACGAATATTAGTAATGCATGGCCCTCTAAGCAAATTATCTCAATGGACGGTACGAATATTAGTAATGCATGGCCCTCTATGCAAATTACCTCAATGGAGAGTACGAATATTAGTAATGCATGGCCCTCTATGCAAAGTATCTCAATGGAGAGCACGAATATTAGTAATGCATGGCCCTGTATGCAAATTACCTCAATGGAGAGTACGAATATTAGTAATGCATGGCCCTCTATGCAAATTATCTCAATGGACAGTACGAATATTAGTAATGCATGGCCCTCTATGCAAATTACCTCAATGGAGAGTACGAATATTAGTAATGCATGGCCCTCTAAGCAAATTATCTCCATGGACAGTACGAATATTAGTAATGCAAGGCCCTCTATGCAAATTACCTCAATGGAGAGTACGAATATTAGTAATGCATGGCCCTCTAAGCAAATTATCTCCATGGACAGTACGAATATTAGTAATGCATGGCCCTCTATGCAAATTACCTCAATGGAGAGTACGAATATTAGTAATGCATGCCCTCTAAGCAAATTATCTCCGTGGACAGTACGAATATTAGTAATGCAAGGCCCTCTAAGCAAATTATCTCAATGGACAGTACGAATATTAGTAATGAATGGCCCTCTATGCTAATTATCTCAATGGACAGTACAAATCTTAGAAATGCATAGCCCTCTATGCAAATAATCTCAATGGACGGTACATATCTTAGAAATGCATAGCCCTCTATGCAAATAATTTCAATGGACAGTACGAATATCAGAAATGCATAGCCCTCTATGCAAATTATCGCAATGGACAGTACGAATATTAGAAATGCGTAGCCCTCTCTGCAAATTATCTCAATGGTCAGTACGAATATTAGAAATGCATAGCCCTCTATGCAAATTATCTCAATGGACAGTACAAATCTTAGAAATGCATAGCCCTCTGTGCAAATAATCTCAATGGACAGTACAAATCTTAGAAATGCATAGCCCTCTATGGAAATAATCTCAATGGACAGTACAAATCTTAGAAATGCATAGCCCTCTATGCAAATAATCTCCATGGACAGTACGAATCTTAGAAATGCATAGCCCTCTATGCAAATTATGTCAATGGAAAGTACGAATATTAGAAATGCATAGCCCTCTATGCAAATTATGTCAATGGACAGTACGAATATTAGAAATGCATAGCCCACTATGCAAATTATATCAATGGACAGTACGAATATTAGAAATGCATGGCCCTCAATGTAAATTACCTCAATGGACAGTACGAATATTAGAAATGCATGGCCCTCTATGCAAATTATATCAATGGGCTGTGCAAATCTTAGAAATGCATGATCCCTATGTAAACTATATCAATGGACAGTACAGATATTAATAATGCATGGCCCTCTATGTAAATTATATCAATGGACAGTGTAAATCTTAGAAATGCATGACCCCTATGCAAATTATCTCAATGGACAGTACGAATATTAGAAATGCATAGCCCACTATGCAAATTATATCAATGGACAGTACGAATATTAGAAATGCATGGCCTTCTATGCAAATTATATCAATGGACAGCACGAATATTAGAAATGCATGGCCCTCTATGCAAATTACCTCAATGGACAGTACGAATATTAGAAATGCATGGCCCTCTATGCAAATTACCTCAATTGACAGTACGAATATTAGAAATGCATGGCCCTCTATGCAAATTATGTCAATGGGCAGTGCAAATCTTAGAAATGCATGACCCCTATGCAAATTATCTCAATGGACAGTACGAATATTAGAAACGCATGGCCCTCTATGCAAATTACCTCAATGGACAGTACGAATATTAGAAATGCATGGCCCTCTATGCAAATTACCTCAATGGACAGTACGAATATTAGAAATGCATGGCCCTCTATGCAAATTACCTCAATGGACAGTACGAATATTAGAAATGCATAGGCCTCTATGCAAATTACCTCAATGGACAGTACGAATATTAGGAATGCATAGCCCTAAATGCAAATTACCTCAATGGAAATTGAGGATATTAAAAATTATTGAAGTATTAGTACTATCATTAGATATGGATCTCCTCCTATACTCATAACAAACGACTGATTTCAATATTGTCATTATGAATTGCACAGATGCATAGCCTCGGTTTATACATCTCCCTATAAGATTCTGAACGCACATTATTTTACAGATGCGTGGGAGGAGATGATGGTGGTGTACTTATTGATTAGGTTGCCTTCCCAGCAGGCCACACTGCGAGAGAGTCAGCGTATTGATTCCCAGGGCCTCATACACAGTTCTGTGTCGGTGAAGCCGCTAGCCAGTACATCACCATGGTGGGCATGGATAGGATGGTTAGCGAGGAAGGGAACTATCCCCAACAACAATACCAGGTGCCACAGATACAGCCAGGTATACGACCCAAGGTTGATCCTGAGGCTCAAGGCGAGGTCGATCCTACTTTATACCCAGAACCCAAGGAGGCCACTCATAAGATTCGAGGAAGATCTGATATATTAGAATTACTATGTGGCGTTGTAGATCAGGAATTGTTAATGGTCAAGACTTTTTATTTCTTCTTCTATTCTGCCTTTGGTTCGCTATTCCCGCTCATGGGAGTTTACTTCAAACAGATGGGCATGAACCCAGGACAGTGTGGGCTGCTCATTGGGTCAAGACCGTTCGTCGAGTTCTTATCTGCACCTTTCTGGGGAAGCCTAGCTGACAGGTAAGTGATGAATATTTGAGTGGAGATTTAGGCAAATCATATGTATCTAGAAAACAGAAATTTGGCACATAAAAACATTATACTGACAGAAAGCTTCTTAATTTTTTTCAGGGGCATGATGTATGATTTAAAAATATTATAATAAATCAAATTCGAAATTTTTAGAAGACAATTATGTACCTTTTTCTCGAAAACCACTGGCGATAGATATCTAAAATTTAGTGCAGCTTTGCTCAATTTATGCGGAAAGAAATTAGTGGAAGGAATTTGTTGGTTTAGTTAATGTGTTTGAATAATTAAAGTTTTACAATTTTCTTGCTATTTTTCCTTCTTCAATGACATTCTCACGACAGCAAAATAAGTACCCCTTAATTTATCAAATTATACTTCCACCAAGTCATTTATTGAACTTGGTTGTGCAATTGTGCAAAAATATTAAGTCAAGATCTGTGATAGTTTCTGGTAAAAAGGAGCATGCATATGACAAAATCATATTTCTAGAAAAATGGATTTGAAGATGAATGTTAATTCGATTCTAAGCTAACATAATATGGGATTTAAAAAAATACATTTTCGGGTGTCTTGGTTAGCATTCTTGGCTGTCGTCCCAGAGGTCCAAGTACGATTCATGGTTCTGTCAAGAATTTTAATTCTGGTAATTTTAATGAGCTACTCATAATTATACAAATAAATATTGTCAAATATATATTTTAATTCATTTCATTTAATAATTATTTCCAAGGTTTAGTCATAGCAACTAATTTTTCAATGTATTCATTGATTTATAGATTTGACACAGCGATATATTTATTAATATTCTTAGTTGAGCTTTTAGCTAACGAAGACTTCATTGTAGGGACCGAGCATTTAAGCACTATAACCGATTAAAATATGCATTAAATACTGTTATCTCGTTATCTGTTACTTACAAAGGATGACCAACACGCAGGTGAAACCAATTTTTATCGAGATGGCTTAGATTATACTCGATTTCAAATGCACAGGGTCTTTCATATAAAGTAAGAACGGCAAGCGGCAGTTTTGTTATTCGCTGCTGCGGTGGCCTTGGACGAGCTTGTGACGCGCCATGGCCCCCTGCTGTACTATTAAAAGCGCGCACGTAGTACACACGAGGGCTTTTTTTTTCAAGTTCCGATGGACTGTATAAAAATAACAGATTGACATACCAAACTGATTTTACTACTAAATGTTTTCTTGTTCTATTCGTAGCCTATGTCTCAACATAATCGCCAAAACGATTGAAACATTTGTCGTATCGTTACACCAGCTTTCCAATGCCCTCGGCAAAATATTCTGCCGCCACTGAGGTGGATACGTCTGGACAGTCCCCTGACGTTTTTACTTTTTGACGAGGCGTCGCCGCCCAACCTTACATTCAATCCTCGAAAAAGGTGAAAATCACTCAGTGTTGGTTTGTATGGTCCAAAACTTCACACTTGAATTCTTTGAAAACGTCTATCGTAACGTGGCACAGTGCGTGAATTATTTTCACCTTTTTCGAGAATTGACAGTTGGTGTAACGATACGACAAATGTTTCAATCGTTTTGGCGATTATGTTGAGACATAAGAATAAAACAAGCAAGCAATTAGTAGTAAAATCAGTTTGGTATGTCAATCTGTTATTTTTATACAGTCCATCGGAACTTGAAAAATGAAACAGCCTCGTATGTACTTTGCGCGCGCTTTCAATAGTACAGCAGGGGGCCATGGCACGCCACAAGCTCGGCCAAGGCCACCCCAGCAGCGAATAACAAAACTGCAGCTTGCCGTTATTACTTATATGAAAGACCCTGTATATGCTAAAATATGTTGTTATGTATAGAATATGCAATATATTCAATACACTCACAAAATTTGCGGCTTCGGTGGCGTAGTCGGTAGCATGCTGAGCTTCTATGCCCAATATAGCGGGTTCAAATCCGGCCGAAGCCGTCGGATTTTTTAAGAGCGTTAAAAATTCCTCAGTATGCCTTCCTTTGGAGGGGAAGTAAAGCCGGCGGTCCCATGTCATAGATTTATGGCATGATAAAGAACCTTCCACTAATTACCCCTGTGTGAAGCTAAATTGGATAGGTTAAGAATGTAAACACACTCTTAGGTTTCTACGTTCGTTGCCAAGAGCCGACTGCGGTGGCGTCTAGTAGCTAAGTTCTGAACTTGTCCTAGTAGTCGTTGACGGTGGCACTTGGCGGCAAAAGTAGGAACTATTTGAAAAATTCTAAGTTGCAGTCTGTAGTTTTTTTTTTAAAGACAGATAACACACACTAATTCAGTCATCACAATTAACACCGGTTATCAGACAGATTCTACACACACCCAAAGTACACGGGGCTACATGACTGCGTTGTCGCAGCCCCTAAATTTAAGAACCAACCAACCACACTCAAAAAATATGCTTTTGCATATGCGCATGTGCATTTTCAAAAAATCCAGTCCCTACTTCATTTTCAAACCAAAACATGTAAAACAATTGAACAATTGTTTCTTAATTTGTATTGATTGGCGTAGTATTATTAATAATTATTAATCAATACGGTAAATATCATACATCATGGTAAATACTATTGCTCTTTACACAAGTACTTGAACACGATGTTGAGCACCCGCACTTCTGAAGTGTATGAAGGGTTGCATACATGTCACTGTATAATCCTTCTTGCTAAACACCCGCACTTCTGACGTGTATGAAGGGTTGCATACATGTCACTGTATAATCCTTCTTGCTAAACACCTGTGTCTCTGACGTGTATGAAGGGTTGCATACATGTCACTGTATAATCCTGCTAAACACCTGTGTCTCTGACGTGTATGAAGGGTTGCATACATGTCGCTGTATAATCCTTCTTGCTAAACACCCACACTTCTGACGTGTATGAAGGGTTGCATACATGTCACTGTATAATCCTGCTAAACACCTGTGTCTCTGACGTGTATGAAGGGTTGCATGCATGTCACTGTATAATCCTTCTTGCTAAACACCCGCACTTCTGACGTGAATGAAGGGTTGCATGCATGTCACTGTATAATCCTTCTTGCTAAACACCCGCACTTCTGACGTGTATGAAGGGTTGCATACATGTCACTGTATAATCCTTCTTGCTAAACACCCGCACTTCTGACGTGTATGAAGGGTTGCATGCATGTCACTGTATAATCCTTCTTGCTAAACACCCGCACTTCTGACGTGTATGAAGGGTTGCATACATGTCACTGTATAATCCTTCTTGCTGAACACCCGCGCTTCTGGCGTGTATGAAGGGTTGCATACATGTCGCTGTATAATCCTTCTTGCTAAACACCCGCACTTCTGACGTGTATGAAGGGTTGCATGCATGTCACTGTATAATCCTTCTTGCTAAACACCTGTGTCTCTGACGTGTATGAAGGGTTGCATACATGTCGCTGTATAATCCTTCTTGCTAAACACCCGCACATCTGACGTGTATGGAGGTTTGCATGCATGTCACTGTATAATCCTTCTTGCTAAACACCCGCACTTCTGGCGTGTATGAAGGGTTGCATACATGTCGCTGTATGATCCTTCTTGCTAAATACTCGCGCTTCTGACGTGTATGAAGGGTTGCATACATGTTGCTGTATACTCCTTCTTCCTAAACACCCGCACTTCTGACGTGTATGAAGGGTTGCATGCATGTCACTGTATAATCCTTCTTGCTAAACACCCGCACTTCTGACGTGTATGAAGGGTTGCATGCATGTCACTGTATAATCCTTCTTGCTAAACACCCGCACTTCTGACGTGTATGAAGGGTTGCATGCATGTCACTGTATAATCCCTCTTGCTGAACACCCGCGCTTCTGGCGTGTATGAAGGGTTGCATACATGTCGCTGTATGATCCTTCTTGCTAAATACTCGCGCTTCTGACGTGTATGAAGGGTTGCATACATGTTGCTGTATAATACTTCTTCCTAAACACCCGCGCTTCTGACGTGTATGAAGGGTTACATACATGTTGCTGTATGATCCTTCTTGCTAAACACCCGCTCTTCTGGCGTGTATGAAGGGTTGCATAAAGGTCGCTGTATAATCCTTCTTGCTAAATACCCGCGCTGCTGACGTGTATGAAGGGTTTCCTATATAATGCTGTATAATCCTCAGCCTATAGCCAGGGTTGGGTAAATTATCGTTTTTTTCTTTTAGGTCGGTTTACCCTCCAGGGTCGGCTTTTCCCTCGGACTCAGCGAGGGATCCCTCCATTACCGCCTCCAGAGTAGTGTCTTGGAGCTTGAAGCATCGGGTAGGGGGATACAACTGGGGCGGTGAGACGAGCGCCTCGCCCAGGCGGCCTCTCCTGAAAAGCAAATAGGGGCCTCATGATGGGAAGGGATGGAAAGATTGGGAGGGATAGGCAAGGACGAGGGAAGGAGACGGCTGTGGCCTTACGTTGGGTACCATCTCGGCATTTACCCGGAGACGAAGTGAGGAAACCACAGAAAACCATTTCGAGGATGGCACCCCCTTTACTCATTTGACCTAATTTAACTCATTTTTAATTCACTACACATTGCCATGTCGCTGCAAAGGTACATCATTCAATTTATAACAGATATGAAACGGTCAAATATTGTATTTTGTCTGAGATTCGTAGTGTTTCACTTTTTATGCCGGTGAGTGTGTGTATTTGTCATTCGCTGCAGAATTCTGTAAAATATACTGTTCTCTTCGAGCAGATGGGGGGGTAATATTTATCACAAAGGGACTAGCACACTTCACAGACGCACTCTAGGTAGGACGAGTGGTACGTTTTGGTCATGCATATCTTAAAGTCGAAGCCGAGCACCTCAAAGCGCTTGACGTTATAGCGTAGCTCGTAATAACAGAGTCCTTTCCAATCTTCGTTCGTCATTGCTGCTGTGCTGTATAAATACAGTGGATTATCTCTCTTCTTTGCATGTAACTCGAGAAGAGCATGGCTTAGTAGATTCTTAGATCCTTTATGAAGAAAGATTCACCCGCTAGTTCGTATGCAAGGCGAGAATGGCTATATTTCGACAGGCATGAAAGCTTTTGAAAGAAGAGCGTTTTCACATTTTATAGATATTTTGTATAAAAAATATGGTTGCTTAGTAGTATTCTCTCCCCTCCTCCCTCCAACCCCTACTGTAAATTACTTGATTTGAACAGAAAAAAGGAATCCACTAATTGAAAGAAACTGACAAAAACAAAACTATCGCTACAACAGTGCAACCTGGCACCCATCGAGTGGTGGCACACCTCAAGCCTTAAAACTAATTCAATTCATGAAAAGTGAATAATAAGTTATGTAGTTAAAATATACAATATAATAATTAATATTATTGATGCGTAACATCTTTCCACTCAGTTGTTGGATATTTCTGTGGGAGTGATTTTGAAAAATGGGACGGAAGTGGATCGGACGGAAGTATGTAAGAGGCGCTGCCAGCTAGATCGCTGCTAAAGCAGCCAGGAGGGATGCGATTCAGCTGGCAGTGGTAAGAGGAAACAATGAGCGCGTGGTGGCGGAGATTAGTACCAGGACGTACTGTCAGCCATGTGGAATGTATGTCGTACACGGGTTACTTCACGTTTTGGAGGCGCCTTAAGAGATATTCATACAATAAATAATATTCAAGTTGTCGTTCTTTGGTGTGAAAATATTCATTATATCATATTTGCTGAAAACAATTATGATTTATTAAGAGTCTGTTTTTCAATCTCTGGATAAAAGTGATGGGCATCCACTTCCCAAGTAACTTTGCTCAACACTTTTATTCTAAACGGTAAACGCTCATGCGAACTCGGGTGCTTACTGGCACGTGAAAATAAGTAACCATCTTGTACTCTAAATTCCAGTGGTTGTAATGGCTGCGTGGATGACATCTTGGTCTGCGAAGCATGAGGTCTCAGGTTCGAACCCCAGTCCCGGCAATTACTTTTGCTACCAGATTATCGATTTAAACAATATCTATCATAACATTATGCGTCATTTTAACAGAATCTACATGAAATTTTGATTTATCTAATTTTAATTTCATTATTTTGCACCAAGCTGGAATTGGGAAATTTGATTGTACTGAACATTATTTCTAGTAGTCTTTGGATAGGCTAGAGACTATGGTTTCATTCCTCCTCTTAATTTACGTTATAATATGTGATGTTTGTTCAAACAAGTGTGACAGTAGCATATCTCCAATTCAATCTATGCGTTCATCATAGTACCAGTATGAAAACGGAGCGTAAATTCACATTTTAAGAATGTCCAAGCTGTGTAGTATACGAGTAGGATAACATGTCAGATGTTACACATCATATGCGACTACTGTAAGGCTCGTATCTTTTTAGCCTATTTTTATTTTATGAAAAAAAATAGGCTTATGAGATCACCTTTTGTCCGTGTGTCTGTGTGTGCGTGTGTGTGATTCGTGTGTATGTCCCCCTCCCCTAATGACTTCTAAACGGGTGGAGCGATTTTAATGAAACTCGGTAAGATCATAGCACCATTCTGGCTGACCCCGACCGTGACCTTCAAATTGTATTGTGTCTCACCAAACCAACATGGCGGCTGTGCGAAATATTTCACCAGCATACAGTATCTCCGAAACTATTACAGATATCAATCTGAAATTTTGTACGGTGATAAAGGGCACTACTAGAAGTTCACCTATGAGACTTTCAAAAACCTGGTAACTACAAAACCAACATGACTGCCAAGCGAATTTGAGACTTTTAAATATACTTTTCTCGCGATTTAACCATCCAAACGTAATGAAACGTGGTACAGCAAATGTTTATACACATTGTAATGCACTTCAATTGTTTACATAACCTCAATATGGCGGCCGTGCGAAATATTTCACTGCCATTCTATATCTCCGAAACTATTACAGTTATCATCGTGAAATGTTGTACGGTGATAAAGGGCACTGCTACAAGTTTATCTATGTAACTTTCAAACATATGTAAAGTACAAAACGAACATGGCGGCCAAGCGAAGTTGAAATTTTTTAATAGACTTTTCTCGTGATTTAACCATCTGAGCGCAGTGAAATGTGGTACAGTAAATGATTATACATATTGTAATGCACTGGCATGTAATTTAGTTCCATTGTTCAGATACCCTCAAGATGGCGGCTGTGCGAAATTTTAAAATTAAGTTTTTATTTATTGTGTCGTAATCATGCGATCGAAGTGAAAGTTTGAATAATGAAGCTACGCAATAATTTTACCTTAATGGTACATAACTCTATGGCCTATACATATAACAATCGAAATGAGCGAGCATCCGAAATATTTTGACGGTTCTCAATATCAACGAGTCTTTTACAGCAATCAAACTGATATTTTTTATGTTCATAGAGGCTATGAACATAAGTTCACTTATAGGACTTTCAGTAAACTGGTGAGCACAAATCCAACATGGCAGCGATGCGAAGTATAAATATTTAAATGGACGTTTCTCGCGATTTAACCATCCGAGTGCAGTGAAACTTTGCACGTTAAATGCTAGAACAAATGTTAATCCACTGGCATCTAATTTATTTCAATTGTTTTCGTAACCACAAGTTGGCAGCTGTGCGAAATTTTAAAATCTCGTTTTTACTTCTTGTGTCCTAATCATGCGAATGAAGTTTGAATACCACACGTACACAATAATCTGAAATATTTAGACGGTTCTCAATATCTACGAATCTATCAAAACAATCAAACTGCAATTTTGTATGTTGATAGAGGCAATTAACATGAGTACGATATATGAAAATAGGCTGTATAGTTCTTCACGGAACTACTTATCTTGACCTTCTATGGACCACGCTTTACCTTCTCTGCCAGTATCTTGTCATTCTTTCTCCTACTTCCCTCTTCTGTGTAGGTTCTTTTCTTTGTCACTGGATCCGGGAAACCTCTGTACTCCTTAATAAGTCGTCTAAATTTCTTCCTGTCTGCTAGGTCGTCTTCTTGTACCCCTATCTTGACTAGGTCAGTTCTCACTTCTTGCAAACATTCGAAAATTCTTTTTGTCAGTCTGTTGCCATCCATTGTCAGGAGGTGTCCATAGAACTGTTATCTCCTCTTCTTCATCAGTTCAACCACACCTTCAGTTTTCTGGTGCAATTCTTTGCTTGTTCTTAGTCTTCTCTCTTCATATTTTATCTTTGGGCCCGGGATCTTCCTAAGAATTTTTCTCTCTTTTTTCTGACATTTTCGAGCCCACCTTTCCCAATCATGTCCAACGTTTCTGCTGCATACAGATGTTCGGGTTTGGCGACAGTGTCTAGGTGTCTTAGTTTAGGCCCGTACCGACAGTAGTGGTTACGCTGGCAAACGCGCAACGTTAGGCCATGGGGCCAAGCTCTCTGCTGTCTCGGTAGACGCGTGGGTTCGAGCCCCCGTCCTTGAAATGGTTTTCCGTGGTTTCCCATTTTCAACACCAGGCAAATGCTGGGACGGTACCTTCTGACAGGCCACGGCCGTTTCCTTCCACATCCTTGGCCAGTTTCATTCATCTTCATCCATTCCATCTCTCATCCCGACGCGCAGGTCGCCCACGGGCGTCGACTAGAAAGACCTGCCACACGACAAAAAAAAAAAGATAGCACGTTCTTGTTGTAAGTATCCTTCGTCAATTGGTAAGCCATTTCCATTTTCCTTATCCGGTTTTGACAGCTTCCTTTTCAGACCCATTCTCCTATATTCTCTCCCCCAAGCTTTTAACTCTCTTAATCTTGCCTTCTCTTAGCTGCAAGTGACGAGGAGCCTCTTTGATGTTAATAATAATAATAATTATTAAGGATGATATTCGGGCCCAAGTTTCAAGAGGGTATATGGATGCGAAAAAGCTCGGAAGAACTATATGCATTGACTGAACGATTCTCTTCAGTCGCACGCAAACGGCGTATGAAATTTGATGGACATTTAACACGAATGGATGATTCACGTCTGACTAAGAAAATATTTTTTTATTATCAATGGGTACCGACAAACCAAAATTCGCTGGCTAATAGATATACAAATCGAACTTACTGAAATCGACATTGATCAAATGACTACAACAAAGACTACATACAGACAGACAAAAGATCAACACCCACTAATTTGCACCCAAGAATCCATCCGAGAAAAGCTTGATACTCCAAAACTCATGGACACAAGAAAGACGGCAGGCCCGGAGTGAAAGAATGAAGACATTTTTCGCGAATAAGAAGTTCAAAAAGATGAATTCCAGTGCTATTTAATGGTTCCACGTGCTCCTTAGGGGATGAACGAATATAATAATAATAATTATTATAATGATTAAAAAATAATACTAATAATAATATATTCCTCGGAAACCTTGATTATTGTAGGCAGATCTCTCATTAAAGACGTAGAGAAACAAGAAAGCAAAATCCTTGGTCCAGTCTGTTCAGAAGGAATCTGGAGGAAACAGAAGTCTCAGTAGCTTTATCAACATTCTGACAAGATCAGTGACACCTTCAGGAAAAGACGATTGAAGTTCTACTACGGCCACATTCTCAGAATGAACAATGACAGGCTCACCAAAAGGATTCTCAATGAAAGTCAAGAACAACTGGCTTAGTGAAATAGAAAAAGACCTTCAAGAAATTGGCTTTGCAGAGGAAATTTTATAAGATCAACTCCTGTTCAGAACATTGGTCAATAACCATCGTTTTTCTGAGAAAATGACTACCAAGACCAACAAACCATGGACTGAAGAACGGAGGAAGATTTTGGGAGAGGAAGAAACATCATTAGCTAAATAAGTTCTATCGCTCCACATATGGGCAAAACGAAGTAAAAAAAAAAGTTTTACTTCCCTTTTAACTACTGCCAATTTTAGAGATGGCGGGGTGCTGGAATTTTTCCCTGAAGGGGATCTTTAACGTGCCAGTAGACACGCAGTAGACTGTTGATATTTCACCGGAAACTCAACCATACCTAGTCGATTAGATTAGCAGTTTGCCTTTTCTACCATTACGAGTGCTAGTGTGAGTCAATGCAGAGTTTTACTTAAGCCCTTATAACTACTTATAACTATACGATTTTTCAAAAAAAATGTGACTATTGAACCAAGGAACACATTTAAGAAAGAATTATATAAATAAGTAAATTTGGCTAGGATTTGAACCAAAAGGAAAACGAGTAAAGTAACAAGCGATTTTAGGCTGTTTTTTTTTTCGGAACTGCATTCAGGCTGGAACTGATTTTCAAATTATTATTTTTTTAGTTTGATAGAACTCTCTAAGATTCACAATTTGAAACCTTTCTGCGCCCTTTATCCCTTGAACTTTTGGCACAATTGAGGAAATTGATTAATTTTACGTTTTTGCTAAGATGGGGATCCCTACTGTAGTCTGCTAAGATAAGTTTTCAACAGTAAAAGGACGTAGAATCCATTTATATATTTATTTAATCGCGTCAAACAACAAACAATATACACTCATCCCAGTACAGCGCCACCCTCATAGGCTCTACGAACCCACACAAAATTCAAATGTAATGTGACCAGTATCCAGACAGTTCACAGGCCTCTTTGGTGGGTTGCATCAAGTCCTCAAGAGAGCAGGTTGTGATGATGATTATAATTGTTGTTTTAAAGGGTCTGACAACTAGGTTATCCACCCCTAATGGTCTGGGTGATAGCGAAAATGATAATGAAATCGAAACCATAACGAAAATAAAGTTAGACTTGAAATACTTACAAAATGGAACTCAGATTGAAAAGACTCACAAAATGTAAAGAGGAAACACTTACAAAAGGTAATTTAGAAGGAAAATACTCTCAAAAGGAAAAATACGCATGAAATGTAGTTTAGGTTCTAAATTCTTACAAACTGCAATGTAGATTCGAAATACTCACAAAATGCAATTGAGATTGAAAGTACTTACAAAATGCAATTGAGATTCAAAATACTTGCAAAATACAATTGAGATTGAATATACAAAATGCAATTGAGATTGAATATACACAATGCAATTGAGATTGAGATTCAAAATACTTGCAAAATACAATTGAGATTGAATATACACAATGTAATTTAGATTGAGATTCAAAATACCTGCAAAATACAATTGAGATTGAATATACACAATGTAATTTAGATTGAGATTCAAAATACCTGCAAAATACAATTGAGATTGAATATACACAATGCGATTTAGATTGAGATTCAAAATACTTGCAAAATACAATTGAGATTGAATATACACAATGCAATTGAGATTGAGATTCAAAATACTTGCAAAATGCAATTGAGATTGAATATACACAATGCAATTGAGATTGAGATTCAAAATACTTGCAAAATGCAATTGAGATTGAATATACACAATGTAATTGAGATTGAGATTCAAAATACTTGCAAAATACAATTGAGATTGAATATACACAATGTAATTGAGATTGAGATTCAAAATACTTGCAAAATACAATTGAGATTGAATATACACAATGCAATTTAGATTGAGATTCAAAATACTTGCAAAATACAATTGAGATTGAATATACACAATGTAATTGAGATTGAGATTCAAAATACTTGCAAAATGCAATTGAGATTGAATATACACAATGCAATTTAGATTGAGATTCAAAATACTTGCAAAATACAATTGAGATTGAATATACACAATGTAATTAAGATTGAGATTCAAATACCTGCAAAATACAATTGAGATTGAATATACACAATGTAATTGAGATTGAGATTCAAAATACTTGCAAAATACAATTGAGATTGAATATACACAATGCAATTTAGATTGAGATTCAAAATACTTGCAAAATGCAATTGAGATTGAATATACACAATGTAATTTAGATTGAGATTCAAAATACCTGCAAAATACAATTGAGATTGAATATACACAATGTAATTTAGATTGAGATTCAAAATACCTGCAAAATACAATTGAGATTGAATATACACAATGCGATTTAGATTGAGATTCAATATACTTGCAAAATACAATTGAGATTGAATATACACAATGCAATTGAGATTGAGATTCAAAATACTTGCAAAATGCAATTGAGATTGAATATACACAATGCAATTGAGATTGAGATTCAAAATACCTGCAAAATACAATTGAGATTGAATATACACAATGCGATTTAGATTTAGATTCAAAATACCTGCAAAATACAATTGAGATTGAATATACACAATGCGATTTAGATTGAGATTCAAAATACTTGCAAAATACAATTGAGATTGAATATACACAATGTAATTGAGATTGAATATACACAACGCAATTGAGATTGAGATTCAAAATACTTGCAAAATACAATTGAGATTGAATATACACAATGCAATTGAGATTGAGATTCAAAATACTTGCAAAATGCAATTGAGATTGAATATACACAATGCAATTGAGATTGAGATTCAAAATACTTGCAAAATGCAATTGAGATTGAATATACACAATGCGATTGAGATTGAGATTCAAAATACCAGCAAAATACAATTGAGATTGAATATACACAATGCGATTTAGATTGAGATTCAAAATACTTGCAAAATGCAATTGAGATTGAATATACACAATGCAATTGAGATTGAGATTCAAAATACTTGCAAAATGCAATTGAGATTGAATATACACAATGTAATTGAGATTGAGATTCAAAATACTTGCAAAATACAATTGAGATTGAATATACACAATGCAATTGAGATTGAGATTCAAAATACTTGCAAAATACAATTGAGATTGAATATACACAATGCAATTTAGATTGAGATTCAAAATACTTGCAAAATGCAATTGAGATTGAATATACACAATGCAATTGAGATTGAGATTCAAAATACTTGCAAAATGCAATTGAGATTGAATATACACAATGTAATTGAGATTGAGATTCAAAATACTTGCAAAATACAATTGAGATTGAATATACACAATGTAATTGAGATTGAATATACACAATGCAATTGAGATTGAGATTCAAAATACTTGCAAAATGCAATTGAGATTGAATATACACAATGTAATTGAGATTGAGATTCAAAATACTTGCAAAATACAATTGAGATTGAATATACACAATGTAATTGAGATTGAGATTCAAAATACTTGCAAAATGCAATTGAGATTGAATATACACAATGTAATTGAGATTGAGATTCAAAATACTTGCAAAATGCAATTGAGATTGAATATACACAATGCAATTTAGATTGAGATTCAAAATACTTGCAAAATGCAATTGAGATTGAATATACACAATGTAATTGAGATTGAGATTCAAAATACTTGCAAAATGCAATTGAGATTGAATATACACAATGTAATTGAGATTGAGATTCAAAATACCTGCAAAATACAATTGAGATTGAATATACACAATGTAATTGAGATTGAGATTCAAAATACTTGCAAAATACAATTGAGATTGAATATACACAATGCAATTGAGATTGAATATACACAATGCAATTTAGATTGAATATACACAATGCAATTTAGATTGAATATACACAATGCAATTGAGATTGAATATACACAATGCAATTAAGATTGAGATTCAAAATACTTGCAAAATACAATTGAGATTGAATATACACAATGTAATTTAGATTGAATATACACAATGCAATTCAGATTGAGATTCAAAATACTTGCAAAATACAATTGAGATTGAATATACACAATGTAATTTAGATTGAGATTCAAAATACTTGCAAAATACAATTGAGATTGAAAATACTTACAAAATGTAATTTAGATTCAAAATGATCACAATGTTATGTCGGCCCGCTATCCAAAATAGGCTACTTACAATATGTAATTTAGGTTCAAAATACTCACAATATGCAACGTTAATTGAAAGTACATGCAAAATGTGGTTGAGTTTCAAAAAACTCACAAAATGTATTTTAGAGACACGGGGAGCCAATTCACAAAAACAGGGCGGGAATCATAAGGAGAAAAGGAACTATACTGAAAAGAAAAAGAAGGCTGATCCCTAGAAGAAGGAGGGATCAGGAAAGATGAGACAAGGGCCAATTAAGGCGGGAAGAGACTCCCTAGGCCTCCGATACCCTAATACCGTCGGGGTCGAAAAAGAACAAGAGTTGACCAAGGGAGGTCGAGAGGAAAGATAACAGAGAGGAGACCGGCACAAGTAAGTGGAAGCAATGCCGGACTCAGCTGGGGTCCCGTGGTAACCAACCCACGTCCCACAAGGTGTGAGCCCCTGGGGGGCCAGCAGGATGTAGGGCACAGCTTGCAGATGAGGAGATGGCCCATGGTCTGCTCTTCACCGCATTTGTATAATGTGGAGTCACACGCAAATCCCCACTTTTTTAGGTTGCTTTTAGATCTGCCAACTCCTGAGCGCAGCCATATTGGCCAAGTTTCGTCATGTCCTGGGGCGAGACTTTCAGCAGGTAACATCCAACCTGTCGGACTGTATCATCTTGACTGCCATTCATTTTTCCTAAATGTTGGAGAAGGTTGAGAGGCGTTCTGTGAGTGAAGGAAACTTGGTCTTGACTTGAGCCTTGAAGATGCCGGTTGATACCCATATAAACCAGTGGCGATTCCTCCATGTAGGACGTGAGGATCATCCTACAGTCAGATCTCAGCTGTAACAGTTTAATATATATATATATATATATATATATATATATATATATATATATATATATATATATATATACGAGCCTTACAGTAGTCGCATATAATGTGTAACATCTGACATGTTATCCTACTCGTATATTACACAGCTTGGACATTCTTAATGTTAATTTACGCTCCGTTTTCAAACTGGTACTATGATGAATGTATAGATTGAATTGGAGATTTGCTACTGTCACACTTGTTTGAACAAACATCACATATTATACTGTAAATTAAGAGGAGGAATGAAACCATAGGCTCTAGCCTATCTATAGACTACTAGAAATAATGTTCAATACAATCAAATTTCCCAACTCCTGCTTGGTGCAAAATATTGAAATTGAAATTAGATAAATCGTAATTTCATGCAGATTCTGTTGAAATGACGCATAACGTTATGATAAATAACGTTTCTCGTGATTCGCAGTCCAAGACGCTATGATCGCAGCTATTACAACCACAGAAATTTATAGTACAAGACGGTTACTTATTTTCACGTGACGGTAATAATATGGAATTAACTTTTTATGCTCCATTAATATTTTGCTTTTTTTTTTCGATAATGTTCCTGCGTAGAATTGAGTTTTAAATTAGTTATGAATACGCCTACTTGACAGTAATAGACTGGTTCACTTTTTCCAAAAACACCTCTTTTCCAATTTGAGCGGCATTTTGGGTAACATTTGGTCAAATGGCTTATTTTTACTAATTCAAACCTACTGAACACGAATATCGCTGTTGCCTGGCTTTTTTCTCCGCCGGAAACCCGAAATCCAAGATAGCGGCCAATATGGCAGACTTAGCCCTATATCTGCACTATCTTCGTCTCCTCACGTATTTTTAGCCTACTTTTCACATTTTGCAAAAATGAGGAAAAAGCAGACTTATGAGATCGATCCGGGAAAATGTGTGTCTGTCTGTCTGTCTGTCTGTCCTTCTGTCTGTCTGGCTGTGTGTGTGTCCCCCCCCCCCTATCAACTCCTAAACGGCTGCAGCAATCAAAACCAAATTTAGTATGAATAAAGATGTGCACCGGAATATCTCACGTCCATATTTGAAAATGATGTCAGTGCTACCAACTGCTGAAAAAAACGCACTAGAAATTTGAGCTCGATGTTGGATATCTTGCAAGATATGCATGGGACCTTTTCCAAAATTGGCACACATGTAGATAAGACTATTTTAGTTTAATTTCCAGGAGGCCAACCATGACAGTGATGCCAAAATAATTTTAAGCCTTCTGATAGGTCCAATGTTTAAATGCATATAACTTCTACACTATCAATTGGATTTCAACCAAATTTTGTATGTAATATGTGTACATAAACAGATATGACTGAGCGTATTCTTAAGAGCCACCAGGGCTGCCAACTGTTAATAATTGCTCTCTCTATTTTTTAAAATCCAAATACCAATATATCAGAAAGTATGCAAGCCAATAGCTGTAAACTATGCTCACGTATATTCTGACATTTTAGATTAATTTGGAGTAACTTATATACGTCAGTTCTACCAACATGATTATAAGCCTGCTGATAGTACCAATTTTTAAATACATGTAACTTCTATACTATCAGTAGGATATCATCCAAATTTCACATGTGCTATGTGTAACATATCAGATATGACTATAAGTATTCTTCAGTGCAATCAAGGCTGCCAACTGTTAATAAATGCTGTCTATATTTTTTTACCCTAATATCAATATATCAGAAAGTATGCAAGCCAACAGCTCTAGACTTTCCACACGTATAGCACCTGACATTCTAGATTAATTTGGAGTAATTAATACTAGGCAGTGCTGCCAACATGATTCTATGCCTGCTGATATGTCCAATTTTAAAATACATGTAACTTCTATACTAACAAATGGATTTCATCCAAAATTGGCACAACAAGATATCATAATATTTCAGATTATTTCTGACCAGCACACGCATGACATTGTTGGCAACATTGCTTTTACGCGTGCTGATAAATCCAGTGTCTAACTGCATGTAACGTCCATTGGACTTCAACCAAATTTTGTATTCTGTACCTTAAGAGATGGAACTAAGAATATATTCAGTCACCAGGGCTGCCAACTGTAGTGCTCTATTAGGCTACATTATACCAGGTATAGTTTGAACTAATTAGATTTTTCGATATTACCAACTTAATTTCGTCATTATTCTAGATAGGTTCATATTCTGTAGAATAATCATTGGCATGAAAAGTAGGCTGTATAGTTCTTAACGGAACTTCTTGTTTTTTATTCCGATAGGGGTAAATTATGCTGTAAAGCATTGTTGAAACAATGGTTTGTCGATTGACTAAGTTTTTAATCACACTGAATAAATTGTTCCTTTTAAAAATATATACAAAATATAAATTTTCTCCTTGTAATATTTTACAAAATTTGTAAAAGCCTAGGCAGCCGTATGTGATGTTAACTTGTGATCAAGCGCTCTACCATAAGTTGTTGGAGATCAAGTGGGTCTCAGAACTGTTTCAAAATCGGGTTGTTTTGAAGATGGGAGGTTTACACTTTGCACTTAATTTTCTGAAAACCATAGGACAGCATATGGCAGGAAGTGGTAATCGTGAGATCTGGGTGGAAAGCGGAGTCTTAGCAGAGGGATCGGCCGCTGGAGTTCTTGATGGAAGGGCATATGGTAAAGGTCTTCGTATTCACAAACTTATGTTCCAGGCTTTATGGCGCATTTTACTGGATATGCTGGCTAATGAGAAGAGCTGCGATATTTTTGAAAACCTCCCCTATGATGCAGAAACAGCTATCGAGCATTTCCTCGTACAAGAAAACCGGGAAAAAATTAAAGACTTTGTTTCCGAGGCATCACGATCGAGTTCAAATTTTGCGTACTGGTGGTCATATCTGGAGATGGTTTCGACATTACTCAAATTTACAAGGGGGATCCATTCTGGAAATTGGGACATGTATTTGACTGCTCTAAAGGAGATGCTTCCTTTTACTGCACGATACGACCACACCAATTACACTAAGTCCTTGGCAGTGTATATAGCTGAAATGCATCAACTCCCTGAAGAAGTTGAGATGGTATTCAGGAAGGGAGACTTCGGGGTCCAACGTAGCAACGGAAAATTTTGTCAAGTTGACGTGGATCATGCACAGGAATGGATAGTGGGCACTTCTAAGAAAGCCGGCGGATTAGTTGGAATCACGCAGGAAGAGTCTGCTCTGCAACGTTGTGTCTTAACATTTCACTGTCTGGCTCTGTGGCTAAATGGTTAGCGCGCTAGGCTTTGGACCAAAGTGCCTCGGGTTCGATCCCCGGCCGAGCCTTCAGGGATTTTAATCTCCTGGGGTTAATTCCCGTGGCTCGGGGACTGGATGTATGTGACGTCTTCATCATCACTTCACCCTCATTACGACGCGCTGGTCACCCACGGGCGTCAACTAGAAACACCTGCACTCGGCCTCTCCGGAGGCCACACGATCATTCATCATCATTTCACTGGAGGAACGATATTACTAACTCCGCGTTTGAAATGTTCGGGGTAGGAACAGAAGGCTGCTCATATAAAGAACAATCTGTCTATCCCGGTAGGAGACGGCGGGACAACTCGGACCAAGAAAACTCTTGTCCACTTTGAAAACTTCTAAAGTTATCTCAGAAGACAACGCTGATCTCTCAACTATTCACAATGTAGCAACTAAGGACATTGCTACCGTCAAGATCCTAGATTCGCTTCGACGCGCACGAGAACTGGGACTTGAACAAGAGAATAAGTTCGTCTCCAAACGCCTTGTGTCATCTGAAGACACGGGGAAACCGCAAGTGAGCTTCCATTTGCCCATTTCTAAAAATCGCCCTCTCACACTGAACGACTTGCCGAAAGTTTTGACGAAGAATACGACGCACAAAACAGTGCTGACAAGTGAGTAGTGACAGGAGTGTTCTCCAAAGAATAGTAATGGCTTACGAGGCCTGGAGGGAAATTGATCTTCAAGAAATTTTAAAACATGAGCTCATGGTCTGTCCTCCATCCCTGACAAACACGGATGGAGATTTAAGAAGTGGAGATAAGTCTACCCTGATTACAACTCTAACTAAGGACATTGACTGCCCTGATAATATAGTTCTGGAGAGAGAATCTCCACATTTACTCATTGACGGCATGGCAATGATCAATGCACTGCAGAAACCAGCAAAATGCGTTACGTTTGTAGATTACGCCATGGCAGTGGAAAGACATATCCGTTCCTACACTTCTGTCTATTCAAGAATCGACCTTGTTTTCGACCGGTAGGTGTTTTACATTATTATTATTATTATTATTATTATTACGTTGTGCTATGAATATTTTTATCTTATTGAACATTTATTTCTTAATTTTTGTTGTAAATAGTAAATAGTCATATTTTTTTGTCCGAACTATATTATGTACGAAAAAATGAGCGTTGGTAGCTCTTTGTAACGCATAACTATTATTTATATCGCTTCTCACGACAAATTTATCCCCAAAACCGTTTTCAGAAAAAAAAACTGAGGAAACGAAAATAATGCAAATATAAGGCTAAGGCCGCCATCTTGGATTTATGGCTTCCGGTCGAGAAATCAGCCTGGCAACAGCGATATTCTTGTTCAGCAGGTCCGAATTAGTAAATATAAGCCATTTGCCCAAATGTTACCCAAAATGCCGCTCAAATTTAGAATTTGGTAAAACTGAACCAGTCTATAAAGGGAAAGCCTATAGTGGTCCATGAAAGGCTAGGCCATTTCCCGTATAAACTCATCTATATATATATTATATTGATCATTGCATTACCGCAATGTGGGTTAATATCTGAATAGCCATTGTGCAGAAACATAATACTGGCATTGCCGACTAGTTACAATGTTTCATATTAAAGCATATCGTCATTTAAATACTGATGCGAAGACTTTGACCATTTGGTTTATGTTTCAATCAGTTGACACCAGAGTTCGCATGAGCGTTTACCACGTTTCGAATGACGAAGGGAAGTGCTGAGCAAAGTTACTCGGGGAGTGGATGCCCTTCACTTTTATCCAGAGATTGAAAAACAGACCCTTAATAAATCATAATTGTTTTCAGCAAATATAATATAATTAATATTTTCACACCAAAGAAAGACAACTTGAAGACGATTTATTGCAGGATATCTTTAATGGAGCCTCCAAACTTTGAAGTAACCCGTATGCGATATACACACCACATTGCCGACAGTACGTCCTGGTACTAATCTCCGCCACCACGCGCTCGTTGTTTCCTCTTACCACTGCCAGCTGGATCGCATCCGTCCTCCTGCTTTAGCAGCCAGGAGGGATGTGATCCAGCTGGCAGTGCATCTTACACACTTCCGTCCTTTCCACTTCCATCCCATTTTTCAAAATCACTCCCACAAAAATATCTAGCAACCGAGTGGAAAGATGTTACACATTAATAAATTGATTGTTTTGTAAAATAGTCGCCTTCTCGATAAGCTCTGTCACTCTCAGTACTTGTAACTAGTTCTACATTTCACCCTTAGATGGGTGAGTAGAAAGCTGAGGAAGGAAGCCTTGCATTCTCAAAGCACGTGTTTATAGCTTTAGAAATGTATGGGTGGTCTTGAGGGGAAAGGGGCAGGTTGGGTCTGTTTAATGGCGCTCTGAGGACGTCGACTGAGATCCTCAAATCTCGCTATTGGTTGAATTTAAACCAACATACGGGCTTATTGGTTACGATGTCGCGCGGTCAGAATGGATAGTCTGTTTTCAGCGTGTGCACATCTTTGAAGTGGTATTCGATTATATTGTATTGTGTAAGGTGTTCGTAATTGTGCTGTGCGACTGAATAATTAATATTAGACTGAGTCTAATATCTCAATTTAGCCCAGCTATAAGAATTATCTTAAGTTAATAAGTAGCAGGGGCGTATATAAGGGGGGAGGTGCTGAGGGGGCTCCAGCCCCCCCCCCCCTCTCCTGAAAAAAGCCAATAAAAATTAAGAAAGTGCTGCTTTGATTTGATTTGATTTGATTTATTTTCACTGCTACACTTAGAGCTTAAGAGCTCATTTACAGTAGCGCCCTACATAAAATAAGGTTAGGGCTTATAAAAATAAAACATTTCACCTACATTCACATTATAAATAATCATAGTCTAACAATTATAGTAACAAAAATATAGTAACAATACAATAATAATAATATTACTAATGATAATGGAAAAATTATATACAAAAGCGTGAGAGTGCATACAGACTATCAGCCCGAAAAACAAACACCATATACTGTACAAGAAGAGCTATTGAAGTAGACAGGTTGTCAGCTATTGTCCTTGTGTTATAATTGAACTTTAAAAAAGTAATCAAATGTGAGAGGTATACTGCTCCAAGAAGCGGGATGAAAGATGTCTTTCGAAAGCTGCAGTGCTTGCAATGTTGACGAACTTATATACATCGAAGGTGTTGAAGAGGCGTGAGGCGGTGCAAACAAAAGATTTATTGAACTTCATGGTTCGGTGTATAGGAATCTGGAGTGTTAATTTTGTGTATCTATTTTCTAGATTATGAACAGAATGCATTGGTGTAAAGGCATTGTAGAGATATAACGGGGTCTTGGTATGTAATATTTTATGTGTCAGAATGGCAACTGATAACTGCCTGCGCTCGTGGAGTTTCAGCCATTTCAGCTGCACGTAGTAAGGTGTAATATGTTCATCTCGCCTTACATCCAGAATGTACCGAACACATGCATTCTGGACTCTTTGTAATTTGATATTCTGTGTTTCTGGTAAATCATTGTATACAGCAGAGCCATAATCAATGAATGGAAAGATGAGAGTTTGGACGAAGAGCTTACGTATGTTAGGTGGGGTGTAAGAAACAGTTATTTTCAGGAGATGCATAGTTGATACAACCTTCCTTACCACATTAGACGTATTATCTGCCCACGACAGTGTTCTATCAAATATCACTCCGAGATTATTGACAGTGTTTCTATATTTAATATTATTATCTAGTATCTTGATGGGTGGTAGTGAATTAAAATCTACTGAATTCAGAAGTTTTGTGTATCCAATGGATATAAGTTGTGTTTTAGATATGTTCAAGTTAAGATTATGATTTTGGGCCCATTCACAAAGCCTGTCAATGTCTTCATTAAACAGATTTATACGATCACATGCAGTGTTAGGCGTGAGGTGAAAATAGGCTTGGAGGTCATCAGCGTATATATGAACAGAACTATTTCGGAATTCATTAGAAACATCGTTTATATATAGCGAGAAGCATAGTGGACCTAAGACAGATCCCTGAGGTACTCCACTTTCTACCAATTTCCAGTCTGAGGAGGAGCCATCCGCGAGGACCACTCTCTGTGTACGCATGGAAAGGTAGGATTTGAACCAGGAAAGAGCACTCTGAGAGAAGCCAAAAGATTTCAGCTTTGCAAGAAGTATATTGTGGTGCACACAGTCAAAAGCCTTAGGATTGTAAGCTGACGCTTGTCCATAGCTGAGCGTATATCATCGCTGACCTTTAACAATGCAGTGGTGGTACTATGACCCTTTTTAAACCCAGATTGGTAAGGATTGGAGATATTAAATTTAGTTAGGTATTCACATACTTGTTCATGAACTATTTTCTCAAGCGCTTTACTAAGGGCACAAAGGATATTTATTGGTCTAAAGTGACTACAGCTAGTGGGGTTTTTATTTGGTAAGAACATAAAATAATTGTAAATTTGGTTGTACCCTAATCTTAACTTATTGTCTGAGTTATAAACAATATTAAGATTGAAATTATACTAACTCGTGGTGTAGTGGCTAGCATTCTTGGTTGCCGCCCCGGAGGTCCAAATTCGATTCCCGGCTCCTCCAAGAAATTTTAATTCTAGTCTGAGGGCTGGAACGGGGTACATTCAGCCTTGTGAGGCAAAACTGTGAATAGCACATAACGGTACTTTTTAGAAATAAATTATCAACTTGTAAAAAAAACTGTTTACCTTTCTACTTAGTAAATTGACAAATATTTAGATATTTGCCATTCATACTCCATAGATCATAATGGAAAATTCATTAAGTATAAAATTTTATTTGTGTGTTGTGTTGTACTTTTTTTTGTATTTGAATCTTATCTAAAATAATTACACAAAGTTATATGCTCTAAGATATTGGTTGATATTTCTGGGTATTTTGCGGTGACAATCCCCTGAGAATGCTCACAATTTTCCATGATAGCCAGCCCCCCCCCCCCCCTCCGAAAAAAATTGTATATACGCCCCTGATAAGTAGCCTATTATATTACGTCCTACACATTATAAAAATCAGCAGTCACCACCGATATAAAGTGTGGGATTTCAAGTCCAATACCTTAGATCTCTCCAGTCTTGCTGCAGACTCACGGCGGATATCTGGAGGTGGGTTACCTGCTAGGCTAGACAATGCTAGTGGTGTAGATCGCAAACTACTGCACAGCTATGAGGGTACAGACTGTAGTGTTGTGAAACTTGCGAAATGTACTGTAGTCTTTGAGATTCCATTATCGACCAAGAGGATGGCCTCAATAATTACAGAGAGGTGTGCCGAAGCGAGAGGGGAGTGTCTATTGTTTCATCAGTCATTGGAGATAAGGTGCACTGGTACACAATCGTCTTAATGACTAATTGGAGTCATATCACTAGACACAGCAGCTCAATATGGCTAATGACTCAAGATGCGTATTTTTAGCCTACTTTTCACATTTTGTAAAAATGAGGAAAAAGTAGACTTATGAGATCGGGCAAATGTGTGTCTGTCTGTCTGTCCTTCTGTCTGTCTGGCTGTGTGTGTGTGCCCCCCCCCCCCCCTATCAACTCCTAAACGGCTACAGCAATCGAAACAAACTTTGGTAGGGGTGAAGATCTGTACCTGAATATCTCACGGCCATATTTGAAAATGATGTCAGTGCTACCAACTGCTGAAAAAACGCAATTGAAATTTGAGCTCCATGTCGGATATCTTGGAAGGTATGAATGGGAACTATTTCAAAATTGGCACAAGTATAGATAATAATATTGCAGTTTAATTTCCAGGAGGCCATACATGGCAGTGTTGCCAAAATGATTATAAGCCTGCTGATAGGTCCAAATTTTAAATGCATATAACTTCTACACTATCAATTGGAATTCAACCAAATTTCGTATGTGCTATGTGTACATAAACAGATATGATTGAGCGTATTCTTAAGAGCCACCAGGGCTGCCAACTGTTAATAAATGCTCTCAATTGTTTTAAATCCAAATACCCATATATCCGAAAGTGTGCAACCCGACAGCTTTAAACTATGCACACGTATAGTACCTGGCATTCTATATTAATTTGGAGTAACTTATTTACGTCAGTGCTACCAACATGATTCTAAGCCTGCTGAGAGGTCCAAATTTAAATACGTGTAACTTCTATACTATCATTTGGATTTCAACCAAATTTCGTGTGTGCTATGTGTACGATAACAGATATGACTATGCCGATTTTTAATAGTAACCAAGGCTGCCAACTGTTAATATATACTGTCTCTATTTTTGTTACCCTAATATCAATAAGTATGCAAGCCAATAGCTCTGAACTTTGCACACGTATTGTACCTGGCATTCTAGATTAATTTGGAGTAACTAATATACGTCAGGGCTGCCAACATGATTCTAAGCCTGCTGATAGGTCCTATTTTAAAATGCATGTAACTTCTGTACTAACTAATGGTTTTCATTCAAAATTGACGACAATAGATCATATTATTTCAGATTATTTCTGACCAATACATGTATGTCATTGTTGCCAACATGATTTTACGCGCGCTGTTAGATCCGATGTTTAACTGCATGTAACGTCTATGCTATCCATTGGCCTTCAACCAAATTTTGTATTCTGTACCTCAAGAGAAGAAACTAGGAATATATTCAGTCACCAGGGCTGCCAACTGTAGTTCTCTATTAGGCTACATTATGACAGGTATACAGTATTTCGAACTAAATAGAAATTTCGATATTACCAACTTAATTTCGTCATTATTCTAGATAGATCCATATAGATTAATTATTGGCATGAATCTTAAATTTTAAGAAATGTAGGCTCTTTAGTTCGTCACGGAACTTCTTGTTTTTTTTTTGTCGTATGGCCTCCAGAGAGGCCGCGTGCAGGTCTTTTTAGTCGACGCCTGTGGGAGACCTGCGCGTCGGGATGAGAGATGGAATGGATGAAGATGAATGAAATTGGGCGAGGATCTGGAAGGAAGCGGCCGTGGCCTGTCAGAAGGTACCGTCCCAGCATTTGCCTGGTGTTGAAAATGGGGAAACCACGGAAAACCATTTCAAGGACGGCCGACGGTGGGGCTCGAACCCACGTGTCTACCGAGTCAGCAGAGAGCTTGGCCCCATGACCTAACGCTGCGCTTTAGCCAGCGTAGCCACTACTGCCTGTTGTGCCCAAGGTTGCGGGATCTAATCAGCTGACATTTGAGGGTGCGCAAATAAGTGGGAGCCCCATTTGGGGTGAAATTCCGCCACCGCGGCGTCTCTAAAAGCCGCAGTAGTAAAGAACGTCACACCAATAACATTATTATTAATTATTTAAATCATTTAATCCGCCTTGTCAATGCTAAAATTTATTATTATTTGAACAAACATCGTTGAACAATGATAGAGGCGCTACTGACGAGGGAAGTAGGCCTACCCCAGCTCGAACGGCGAAAACCGACTGAAAGTGGGTTTAAAGTATACAGTTGCACCTATGTCAATAGCTATCAATGTCATTCATCTGTAAAAGTAGGCCTACGTGTTTGGTCGCCAGCGCCATCTGAGTATGTGATAATGTGATCACCGTGGCATTTGAGTTTGGACTATTGTAAATAATTGAGTATATCTACATGTTGGCCTTGTTAAGGGTGAGTACTGTACCATTCCGCAGTGTTTTAATCACTTCATTGCAACTCCACATTTACACTTCGACGTCGAATAAAGGACAACACAGTATCTTCTATTGTGGGAAAGATGACTATGTCGACACGCTACTGCATGTGTTAAGATTGCTTGTTGCAAGCAAGTGTTCAACCTTTTGCCAGATGGTACTGCACCACATCTGTTTCTTGTTAATATAATGGTCCGAATTGCCTGTTGCACGGTAGTTTCTGCTGCGAATTGTGTTTATGAAATCTTTGTACGCCGTAACTTCCAAACATTGATTGTACACTAATGCGGGGTTTTACAGATAAATGCCCGTGATGGGTAGTAGAACAGACATATCTTCGTATGTTAAGCACACTGCCAGTCGGTTTTAGCCGTTCGGGCTGGGGTACTTCCCTCGTGAGTAATGAGTAAGGGAGAGGCAATTGAGAACACTTCAGATCATGCTGCATCCACTGTGCATGTGTCTCATTATTCTACTCAAGATCGCTCAACCATAAAGGTTCAAGTAATACTGATATTTAATTTCACCATCATGGTTCACCTTCTTTCAAATCCCCACTCATTCATAGTCCCCCACGATTAAAGATAACAGCAGCCACTGATACAAAAATGAACTTTTCACCGTTTTTCAACATACATATCGGTTCAAAAATGATTAGACGAACTTCTTTCATCCAGCTGACCACTAACAACTGCAACTTTACCTGGGAAAATGTCTTCTCTTTACCCCAATATGTATGTCCATGACCTTAGCCATAATAAAAAGTTACAGTCAGTCTGAAAGACTAGACTTTATGTAATTTCAAATGACGCATGCTATAACTGCCTTCTCGCTTCCCTCGAAGCCCCAGGTCGCTCGACGCCCCAGGACTCTTTCAACAGACTCCATTACCCATTAACTTAGGCTTCCCGCGTGGCTGCATGACGTCACGCACTTGCCGTTCATTACCCATTAACTTAGGCTTCCCACGCGGCTGCATGACGTCACGCGGTCGCCGTCTCCGTAATGCATAACGTTAGACTCAAGCTTCCCGCGTGGCTGCATGATGTCACGCACTCGCCGTCCATTACCCATTAACTTAGGCTTCCCGCGCGGCTGCATGATGTCACGCGGTCGCCGTCTCCGTAACGCATAACGTTACACTCAAGCATAACGATCAAGCCGACAAGATCATTTGAAATGATAATATTTTTCTTTCCCTGTATTGATTAGGATATCTGTGCAACAGAGTCCACTTTACAATGCAATGTTTTTATTCAACAACTACTCCACTTTACTCCTAGTTGCGATACATGTTTCGGCTCTTCTGAAGCCTTCATCAGTCAATAAGCAACATAGAAATTCACACAATGTTCGATTTAAAAGCATTACACCTGACATGTTCGATTAAAATTGTACAAATTCACAGGCGTCATACGTTCGAACATAAAATAGTTATAATTATCGTCGAACATAAACAGTCGTATGCAACTCACCTATATTGGTAATTAAGACACACGTATGAAAATTATAAAACTCGCTTCGCTCGTTTTATAAACATACTCGTGTCCTAATTATTGCCATTATAGGCTTGTTGCATAATGTACTAATGTATAACAAAAACAAAAAAACAAAAAAAAACAACCTCTGACACTATACAGCCCATGACGGGCTAAGGCCGACCAAGCGACCGCTGCAGATATTGGGGTGACGCGTGATCAGCGCGTCGGGTCCCCTCGGCCGTTAATCTTGGTATTCGTGAACGGGGCGCTGTCTCACTGTCAGACAGCTACTCAATTGTCCTCACGAGGCTGAGTGCACCACGTTCCAACCCTCACGTCAGTTTTAAAATCCCTGACGGAGCCGGGGATCGAACCCGGGTCCTCCGGGTGAGAGGCAGAATGTAGAACAAGATACGTAAATAACGCTGAATAAACCCACACATATTAAACTTTGAAAGAGTTCGTACTCAAATATTCTAATACCTGTAGAAAGTTTATTTTAATGTGTGTATTGATTGCCGAGTTAATGGGGCTTCATTATTCATGTTTTAACATGGGCGGTATAGGGATAGCTGACGCCCCTTAAACAAACTTGTAGAACTACGGAGAACAACGAGACTGGCTTGTGAGGGAAGAAATAAGCCTTCCACAAGGCGTCAGTGTTCTTGCTAACACGTGTCCTGGTTCCTCCCGTGTTGCCCAGCAGCTTTTGGTGAAACAAACCCTGAGTCACGATAGATCACGATGTAGCACGGAAATTCCTTGTTTTACCCACGTTGGCGCTTATCCAGGTGTTCGACCGCACGACTCAATTACTACATTTATCGTTAGGCGCCGTCAGCGGGAAAGGCCGCCATGAACTACACCCTCCTCACAGACTGCAGGTGCCAAATCACTAAAAAGTGCGACTTCTGTCAAGAAATAAAATGTACGACAGAACAGGCAAGCACTTCCTTTCAGAAAAAAATCAGGAAGTTCTAAAGAAGTTGTCATTTGAAGTGTCATTGGTCATTTCTAGCCTATTTAATAAATACAGTTGAACTTAATTACAACGACATTTGTTTCAGCGATAATTTGTTTATAACGTCATGTTTTCTGCCGTACGGACGTATTCTTCATAAGGAGTATGTTTCTCATCCTCGCTTAATAGCCTACAACAAACGTGTATTTGTCATATAATGATATTTTCAGCTTCAGTTTGCAATAAGGTTTTTCCAAAACACAACGTACAAGAAAATCTGGCAACCTGGAATATTATTTTCTCTTCTCTTCTCTTCTGCCATTAGTGCATACTGCTTCCTCCTGTGAACACAACTTGAAAGACACCAGGCCTGCTTCAAGACCAAAGTCAATACTGTAGATTCCCCTCCTCATTGTAACACTTGCGCATTCTACAGAACTTATTTACAGTTCGTACCTGAAGTCAGTTTCCATAACAGTTTTTCGCGAAGTGTACACATTTTAGCGTAGCATGGGCAGTAAGTTTTAGCATTGGAAAAGAAAGAAGAAAAGAAAGTGATTCATGAAATTGCAAATGGAATGAGAAAAGCTGACGTGTGTCAGTTTTTATTGCTTGATATAAATACTCCTCTAGTGTATTTATAAAATGTCCTCTGCAATAGTTTCATTGATTTTTTGATGTTAGAAATGGAATGACGACTTTCAGCCATGTGTTCACCTGTCTTTTAAAACATTTTACAGCGTCAACATGTTCTTTGTATATGGTATTGGAACTCCTTCCTGTTTGACCAATATAGTTCTACATATTTTACATGCCTTATCGTAAATTCCTGATTTTTGGAATATGCTGGTTCTATTCACTCACTGTGTGAGAGTTGAAGATTATATTTTGTTGTTAATGTTGGCAAATTTAAATGCAGTGAAGAAATTGAGCATTTTGAAAGAGTAAAGAGGAAATGGAAACATAACTAAAATTAATTCTTATCTTCTTGGGATTATTTGGATAAAGTGGTGTTAGTTTAGATTTTGATCTTCTTGATTATAAGTTTTGACTCTGATTAATTGAGTTTAGTTTCCTTTTTCTTTGTCTATGACAGAGATAGAGGAAGGACGAGTGCCGTCTTGATATGACTGGGAAAAGTTGTTTGCCTGGAAGTGTAGACTCATGTTAAATAAAATTCAGGGTTTATGACATATTGGCTTTCACGGTCATTAATTATACTCTAGTAAATCTTTTAGGTTTCTGCCTTGTCTGTTGCGGGTGTTTGCCGAGGCGTACTTGGTTTACTCAATCTCGTGAAGTAGAACTGAGGAAAGGTGGGTTCGATTCCAACCTCAACCATCTTGAAGTGGTTTTGCGTATTTTCCCCAGATCTACACCAGATATACACCTCAATGATTGAAAACACACAAAAGAAATTCGTAAAATATTTTCATTTTAAAAGAACAGTCATCTATCCTCACTTGATACCATACCAGGAACTGCTAATATATTTTGTTGTAGACAGTTTAGAAATACGAAGATAAATAGATGCCATGAAATTCCTTTTCAAAATTATAAATAATTCATTTGATGATTCCGAATTCTTTTCTCTCTTAAATTTCCATGTACCACGCATCAATTCATGGAACATTATCACATTTGAAAGTAAAAGAACCAGGGCATCTGCCCACTTAATGTCACCGCTGAACAGACTATGTAATATCTTCAATGTTTTTCAAAGAAATTATGCCATAGATTTTAGTACTTCCTTGACAGTAGTTTGGATGGAATTCTTAACCGTTCTCCAGAAATAATGTATCAAACTTTTTAAATTGTAAATCATGAATTGCTACCACAGGGTCATTCTACTTAGCCAACCTTGTATTACATCTGTATTGTACTGTTTTAATTTTACACGCCAGAGGTTGTAGCTGTTTCAAGCTGACACCCCTAGGGTGAGCTTCAAGTTCCATTCAATTTCAAGTAGTTCCAACTTTCACTTCCAGATGTCATTGATATCTAGTGGTGAACGTTGGAACTTTGACAGAGCGTTACAACGAAATCTAATCTAGAAATGTAGCTTCACACAAGTTTAGTCTGTGGAAGGATCTTTTACATGCCATAAATCTATGACATGTACCCGCCGGCTTTACTTCCCCTCCGAGGGAAGGAATAGTGAGGGATTTCTAACGCTCTTAAAAATGCCGAAGGCTTCGGCCGGGTTTGAACCCGCTATCTTGGGCACAGCAGGTCAGCATGCTACCGACTACGCCACCGAAGCTGTTGTTTATTTGTTTAAACGCACTTTTTAAACAAATTGTCGATATTTATGCAATCAGAGTGCAATTCGTCACTGTTGCGGGTAATTCCGTTTGGGTTGTGTGCGCCCCATGTGTACAGACTACCTGCCCTACTCTAGTGTTATGCGGGCTGGATGCGACACAGTTCTGCCAGGGGCTATCATCTTGTTTATTTGTTTAAACAAATACATATATTTCAGTTTACTTTTCAAGAAATGCAAGATTTTTCCTGTACTATTAAAACGATTTGGAAGATTTTGGCAAAAACGCACCTTCTAACTCCATCTGGTTTAGGAACTTTAGTTTATTGTCGGATGAACTTAGCGTATTATACAGGGAGATTCTTTTGCTGCAGCGGGGCGGCGCACGGCCGCCGGGCGCGCGTGCCTTCCGCCAGCCAACCGAGCTCGGCCTGCGGATTGCCCGCAGGTTGAAACCGTAACAAAGTACATTAATTAATGGTAAATTCACCAGCAAATCATGATTGAAGAAGATGCTGAAAAAGTTCTTCAGTTGACAGACAGGTGTTGTACCGTATAAATAAATTAAAGTTTACACGTTGTAATTCCCTTTTGTTGTGAGAGATATCTGCCGCCGTATATTGTTCTCCAGCTCCACTAGGGTACGGGTAATTGATCTGTACACTTTGGATTTTAAATTACCCCACAATTAAACATCAAATGAGCTTAGGTCCGTGCTTCAATTAATAACAGTAAACACGCAGGGGGGTGCAGGAGTAGCTACATAATGTAACAATGTAACTTCCAAAGTTACTGTCTGTCAGCTGAAGGAGAACATTTTCAGCATCTTCTGTGAAATGGTATGTTCTAACCTTTATCTGTTGACGTGAGGTCATCCAGATTCCTAAAAAATAAAAAGAACATCTGTGCGTCTTTAATTAAATCTTGCAGGAAGCTCTTATGTTACCTTCTTATCTGTACGCTGACACTTCACACCCACGTTGATGAAAGTTGGGTGACTGACTTTAATGACCCTGGTTAGCTCGTCTCCGTGCAACCCTGCGGCCCTAGAAGGTTTGACTGGCGGAAGATGCGTGCGCCTGGCAGTTGGCCTCTGGCCCCGCTCCAACAAAAGAATCTCTCTGTACAATAAATAGGTGTTTTTTTTTTCGTGTGCTTAATGCCTTAATTTTTTTTTCAGTAATAATTATCACACTCTTACTAACTTTTCTGAGTTTTAATATATATATTATTTTGATCTGATCATGCTCGCTTGGCGAGAAAAACATGCCATCCCTTAGTTTTCATATTCTGCTTCAATAGTCCGTAACATTCATATATATTATTTCAGTAGTATAGATCCCTCCTGCGGCGCTCACAAGCGACCGATCGTGACAAATGTGCATTCAAATGAAAGAGAATAGACATTAGTAGTGACAAATTGCACTCTAATTTCTTAAATATCTATAATTTCTTTAAAAAAAATGACTTTAAACAAATGTACGAAGTGTGAGATTTGCGCATACTGTTGCTGTAGGAAAATGCGCTCCATAATTGCTGTCCACTTCACATTTTGACCACTGTGACGCCTGTTACATGTCTTTTTAACATTATGAGATCTTTCCTTTATCATTTTGCATGGATTTCAGAAACGGTCAATCAAAGGAATGAGTAGCCTACTCAAATCGTATGATTTCATAAATATCGAATAACCGGTGAGTGTTATGATGATCCAATTTTCAGTGATTTCCTTCTTAAGTTAGGGACCGTAGAACTTGGAATTCTAACTGAAACGTAATAGAACATTTAGCAACAAGCCTATAATGGCAATAATTAAGACAAGCGAAGCTAGTTTTATAATTTCCATAATAGTGTCTTAATTACTATTATAGGCGAGTTGCATACGACTGATTATGTTCGACGATAATTATAACTATTTTATGTTCGAACATAAATATTCATACATATCTGTCGAGATTTCGCCAGTTTTAAGTACTGAACAGAGCGCATGGGACGCAGAGAATACCTTATATTTGACCATGGCCTCCTCAAATACCCCACTATGACACTAGCCACGCAATGGAATTAAAGATAGGAGGCCGTGGAAGTCAGCGCAGATGCGATGCTATCCTTACCTAATTTTCACACAACCGTTTCTTGAGCTCTGATTAGTGGGAGAAACTGTTTCAGAATGAATAATAGCCTAGTGTTATAATGACCCTCATTATGATACAGTTTTCTGACATATAATATTCACATTTCGACATCGTCGAACACAAAATAGTACATTATGCAACGATCCTATAATGGCAATAATTAAGACACGAGTATGTTTATAAAACGAGCGTAGCCAGTTTTATAATTTACATAATTACCATTATAGGCGAGTTGGATACGATTGTTTATGTTCGACGATCATTATAACTTTATTATATGTTTCAACATACATATTCATAAATATCTGTGGAATTCAGAATTTCGAAAGCAGAGACCATTTACATTGCTTGGCAATGCTATTGTTTACAGCCTGCATCATGTCTAGTGCCAATCAGAACTAGCGTTCACTAATATTGTCACCGAAGTCGTTTGAAAGCAATGTGCTGTGTAGAAATTGGAGTTGGGGTATTAAGGTACTGTACAGTGCTATTTCTTGTCTCATATTCGCAGTTTATTTACGCGAACATATGGGACGGTGCACTTTCCATGTCGGTAATTTATGTAGAAAGATACTGTGTTGCTAACTTCTGGACGTAGATTCATAAATTTCTTGCATATGTCATAGTATTTTCTTGTTACCGTAAAGGTTCGTGTTAATTTTGTCTTTGTGTTTGGGATTGTAACTACAATGGTTGATCCAATATCCAATTTGAACTTTCAAATCATGTAATTCATGTCAGACATGTTGGATTTTGAGCGCATGCGCGAAGCTATCCTTACCTAGTTGGTCAATGAATGAGCTCTAATTGGCTGGAGAAACTGTTTCATAATGAAGAATAGTGTTATAATGACCCTCATTATGATACAGTTTTCTGACATATAATATTTACACTTCGACATCGTCAACATTAAAAAAAAAGAAACACACATAATTATCCAGGCCATGGTGATGAGCGATGTTCGGGAGAAGCCGGACAAGGCACACATCCAGGTTATCGCCTGAACTCCCTCATCTAGCACTCGGCTCGTATATCATTAATAAGCTATTGTCCTGCCAACGAACGGGCGGGAGAATCGATCGCTGAGAACAGAGCGGAAATAGCGGAGCAGCATTGCCCTAGTTCAGGGAACTGTGGAGTGAGGCAGGCTGATTACATCTACAGTCCTTCCTGCTTTTGACATCACGTCCAGGCCATACCAAAGCGAGGGGCAAATGGGGCTACAGCCCTGGCGCCCGAGCGCACACAATGACCAGGAGGAGATAACCACAATTTTTAGCCTAATTTCGCATCTTTTTTCTTTTTTTTTTTGCAAAAAATGAAAGTAGACTTGCGTCTTCGGTGGCGTAGTTGATATAGCATGCTGAGATTCTATGCCCAAGATCGCGGGTTCAAACCCAGCCGAAGTCGTCTGATTTTTAAGAGCGTTAAAAATCTGATTAATTGATTGATTGTTTGAGCAAAGGCCCAAATCTGTTTATTTAAACCAAATCTACTTGTTAATTGTCACTTTAACTCAGAGAGTCATATCATGACATACAGAATAATGAGAAATACGATAAATACATTGATTACATACATTTACAATATGGCATTAGATAAATAAACCAAATGTTCATACGGCATTAAATAACTTCCTTTTTTTTTTTTTTTTTTCAAAAACTTAATAATGGTTTGCAGTGGTTGTCTTCATTCAAAATATCACTGGCCAACTTTTCTGATGGAGATTGCACAACGTTCTTTCTTGATCATAAAGAGTATAATGTGGACAACAGTGTTCTTCATTTTTGACAGTTCTCCATGGGAGACACCTTTGAGCTACATGAATATGGCATGTTCCACATACACATCACAGAAAAATTTACTTTTATTTTCCTATCGAGCCCTTACTGTCTGTAAGAGACTGATAAGTTTTATAGTAAAGAAAAAAAAAACAAGAACATCAAACTCACAGCATGGATTCAGAACGAAAAAATCTACAGACAGCAATATATGGATGTACTGTAGTGCGTTAAAATCACTCAGTATGTCTTCCTTCGGAGGGAAAGTAAAGCCGGCGAGCCCATGTCATAGATTTATGGCATGTAAAAGAACTTTCCACTAATTACACTTGTGGAAGCTAAAATTTGTAGGTTAGTTTGATAACGCTCTATTAGTTCCAACGTTCGCCACCGGGTACTGACTGCGATGGCATTTAGTAGCCATGTCCGCAGCTAGGTGTCTTAGATGGTAGCATTTAGTGGCAAAAGTAGGAAATACTTTAAAAAATGAATCGTCTGCAGTTCTTTTAAATGAATCACAGATAACACACACTAATACAGCCATCACAATTAACACCAGTTATCAGACAAATTCTACACATCCAAAGTATACGGGGTTCCGCGTTGTCGCAGCTCCTAAACTGAGGAACCAACCAACCAACCTACAACATGAGATCTGCACGGGGCAAAAGTTGTCAGTCAGTCTGTCTGTGTGTGTGTGTGAGTGTGTATATCTGTCACCCCTCTAACAATTCAAACACGACGAAACTGAATTGAACGAAATTTGGTACAGAGGTAGCACTAGCAAAGGATACCTCAGTGTCATCTTTTATATCACTGCCATTTTGACGGAAACATAATGGCGGCCACCCAAATGTTCAAAGCTTAAATCAAATTACGACTAAACTAATCATCTGATCTGCACCAAATTTTGCCACAATATGCCTTAATGTGAGAAGGTAATCAACCAAATAGTTTCAAGATGACGTATAAACACAGGCTATCGGACAAATCCAACACACATACCCAAGTATACGGGGCTGATGACCTAAATAACTCGATTCCCTAAAGTAAATTAACTGCAGCAGATCAAGTGTTGAATGTGGAGAGGAAACAGAAGGCTCTACCTTCGAGGATAAAATTATCACAATTTATCTGCTGGACTTATTCTTTTTTTTAAACCATTTTGAAATAAATATAACACAAAAGTAAATTGATCAATTCCTTAAATTTTGTTTGGTCACTAAGCAAGTGTCCATGAATCAGTGCATTAAAATTCCTTCTGTACGCCTAGTTTTTTACATGTCATTAGTTTGGTGGTTTGGAGTTGCTTTCTATCTAATGATGGCCATTAGCTGTTAATATATTCTTGTTTGGAATCGCTTTCACTTTACAGTACATATACTTAATTCGATCATCATCTCTTCTTCCTCCTCTATAAGAAACAATATTGACGCTGATTTCACTCTGCTTAATGTAATTCGGGTAACGTTATATCATTTCAGACTATAATCGGCTGATTATCATTTACACGAACCTGTATAAGCAAAGAGTAGGCTACTGAGCTGATGAGAAATGACAGTGCTTCTGTTGTAGGAGGTAGTGGAAAAGCTACATTCTCTATTCTTTGAAGGACGATGATCGCCGGCTAGGGAAACCGCTTTTCTGACTTGGGCACCGAGCGATCTTCGCCAGCGATGTCTGTCCGCGATCACTGCTGTAGCCAAACCGTACCTTGACGCTTGGTGTCCATGTATTGTTTGAACGAAACCATATGATTATCGTCTGTCATCGTTTCCTGTAAGCGAGGTTTACGTTTCTTTGAAGTCATTTCATTTGAAGTTGTTGATCGTTCAATGATTAGAATGTCTTCATTTTGTTGACGATTTTGCCAGGTTCGTCGCTGAATATTACTACTTTCTGATTTTTAATGTTATTATTCCCTTTTTGAGTATTGTGTGCTGGCTGACAAGTCATGGACACCAAGCGTTAGATCACATCCTTTGTCGTAGGCTATGTAGTTCACTAAATTGACATTAAGCTTATTATTTATTTTTATTTTTGTTATGATAGTGTTTGTAGCCATTTTATGTTCGACGATGTCGAAATGTAAACATTACTGTATCATAATGAGGCTCATTATAACACTATTTTTCATTATGAAACAGTTTCTCCCACCAATCAGGGCTCAAGAAACAGTTGTGTGACCAATTAGGTAAGGATACCTTCGCGCATGCGCTCAAAATCCGCTGTAAACAATAGGTGTTCTGTGTTGGCAAGCAAAGTGAATGGTCTTTGCTTTCGGAGTGCCTTGACCCACGCATGCGCTCTGATCAGTCAGCAAAGCCAGCGCGCCCTGTTCACTAACTGAATCCCACAGATTTTTAAGAATATTTATGTTAAAACATATAATAAAGTTTATGTTCGACCCTGACTATTATGTGTCAGGAAACTGTATCATAATGATGGTCATTATAACACTATTTTTCATTATGAAACAGTTTTTCCCACCAATCACAGCTCAAGAAACAGTTGTTTGACCAATTAGATAGGGTTAGCATCGCACCTGCGTGGAGTTCCAAGGCCTTCTAAACTGCGTTGCCTAGCGTCATAGTGGGATAATCGAGAGGGCCATGGTCAAATACAAGGCATTCTCTGCGTCTCATGCGCTCTGTTCAGTACATAAAACTGGCGAAATCTCGACAGATATTTATGAATATTTATCTTCGAACATAAAATAGTTATAATAATTATAGTCGAACATAAACAGTCGTATGCAACTCGCCTATAATGGTGATTAAGACACTCGTGTGGAAATTATAAAACTCGCATACGTTCGTTTTATAAACATACTCGTGTCTTAATTATAGCCATTATAGGCTCGTTGCATAATGTACTATATATCGTCGAACATAAACAGTCGTAGGCAACTCGCTTATAATGGTAATTAAGACACTCGTATGAAAATTATAAAACTCGCTTATGCTCGTTTTATAAACATACTCGTGTCTTATTTATTGCCATTATAGGCTCGATGCATAATGTACTATTTCACTGTTGCCTTAGTAATCGAAATTTAATGTTATTCAGTTGGTCAACACGATTCTACTGAATTGTAATGAGTGTTTCCCTAACCCTGAAAGAAAAAAATACATGAGATTAATAAATACAATTGGATGACCAGTTTCGATCGTCAAGCGATCATCATCAGACCCATTAGACTTCAGCTAATAAATCTATGTCTACAAGTATGGGTGATGGTATTTACAATACGTGCACTTCAGATGGGTAGATAGGGTTACAAACGAATAGGTATTAAGACGAGTGGGAGAGGAGAGATGTTTCTGGCGATTGCTAATAAAGAGAAGAGATAGGTTGGTAGGACACGTACTAAGACACCCAGGAATAGCAAGCTTAGTTATGGAAGGAAGGGTCGAAGGACAAGAACTGTAGGGGTTGACCAAGGTTAGAATATGTTAAATGGATTGCCTCGGATGTAGGGTATGGTAGCTATGTAGAGATGAAACGATTAGCTCAGGACAGGGAGGCATGGAGAGCTGCATCAAACCAGTCAAAAGACCGAAGACTCAAACAACAAACACTTATTTAGTTGCAGTACTAACGCAACTCGTCAATATTTGTCAGTTATATGACTGCGATGTTTTGTTGAGATACTGAAAGTGGCGATTGGCCTCCAAATTTGCTTGCTTAGTGTGATTGTTGTTGAATGGTCAGTTCAGAGTGGATTGTGCACTTAGCTGCTTGAGTTGCACGCGGTTCGGATGCGAGCAGTTGACCTCGTCACTGCCTCCACTGAACTGGGAGGAATTACCTGTGCACGAGTATCCCTTATCTCCGTAGGCTTTCACCCTCCCTCGTCCCTAAATGTTTGTGTTCATCGAATATGTAACATACAGTATAGGTGTTGCCAAGTCTAGACCTCCTAAATGAGGATTATTTTTCTTTTTCGTTACCGTATCCTTAAATCTTAATTCCCAAGTCCTGTTTTCAACAATAAGTTCGTAGCCTGAAGGACTAGAACCGTGATTTTTAGCCTATTTTCATTTATGAACAAGATGTTCAGTAAAGAACATATAGCCTACTTTCTCCTAAATTCATGGGTATTGTTATAACTCTTTATCCTTTTCAAGGAGTATAACTGAATGTTGGTTGTAGTAGCTTGTTGAAATACAACGTGCTATACGGATATTAAACATGAATATGAGGTGCCCTTTGCTAGTACTACCCCTGTAAAAAAAAACATTCAATTCCTTTTCACCGTGTTTGAATTGTAATGGGGAATCGATTTGCACACATACATGGCCGCTATCTGCAAACTATTGGGCTGATGACCTTGTAGTTCAGTCAAAGATGCTTCCCACAAAAAGGTGTGTTGTTGCAAAATTTGGTACAGATCAAATGATTAGTTTGGTCGTAATTTGATTTAAGCTTTTACATTTGGGTCTCTCGCGAGCTCATAATCATACAAATCGGCATTTGGCTGTCCAGTATACTCTGGGGGCTCTTTTCAGAAATCTGGATTTCACCTTTTCGAGTTCTTCCGATTGTTGGTAGTTAATGAACTCCCATGTAAACTCTAGACCTTATTAAAACTCAGCAATTCTTCTAGGTTTGTGCCGTGTCTTGTGTGGGGTTTCGCCTAGGAGAGGTAGTGCGCAGTTCGCTATTCCTGTGGGGGTCCGGGCTAGCTTGACTTGGTGTCCTTTTTGGAGGCCTTTATAGGGAGGTTATGGACTTATGGTTAATTGAGCTCTTAGTTCTCGCAGTAAAAAGGCACAGGTGCACTTCATAAAAAGGGAGGTAGCGTGCAGTTCGCTACTTCTGTGGGGGTCCGGGCGGTGACACCACGAGCCCGCTGATGAACCAGCTTGGTCAGCAAGGGTATGACCTTTGCTCGGAAGATCGCCGTTGCTGCTTCCAGCGCTATTAGAGTGATGCGGTATCTGCCTTTGCTCTTGTGTGTAAGCTAGTCGGAAATTTCGTCCTGTAACCTAAAGCGTGAAGCCAAGGTATTTGAAATTATTTTACTATGTTCAGTTCCTTGCCGTTGCATAGCACTTTGTCCGATTCTGCTGATCCACCGCCAATCCGGATGATGGTCATGTCTGTCTTGTCCTCGTTTATCGTTATTTAATTTTCCTGTCGTTAATACTAATCAATGTAATCATAAAATGTATCCTTCCTCTGGCCGCACTAACTGTCAGTAATCCTATTAATGAATGGTGCGCAGTGAGGCAGATCAGAGGCAAGCCTCAGTGCTTGCGGCGGTGTTGTGATTGCGTCAACCCACACGCATCACTACATTATCTACTAAATCGATCACATCAGATATCGATAGCGTGCTGGGAGCCTCACGGCGTGCTGCATGCCACTTCACACAGAACGTCGTGACTGGCTCCTGTTATGATACGATTTGATATGACGATATGCCTTTGTTGTTAATTCAGTTTGGGGGTTTGGGATATCTTGGTCAGTAGTCCCGTGTCATTGAATGTGTGTTGAATATTAATCTAATAGCAAGTGTTTTCTTTTTGTGACTATAGAAAGGTTATGGGATTCTTTTCTATCTGGGAACACATTTTGAATTTTATGAAGGCCCGAATTTAAAAGATTGCTTTGAACCCGTTTTTCAGTGTTAGCAATTAATATTATAACTTTCAGTCGGTCAACCCAAACATAATTCCAATTACTGGAATACGTGAAATATAACATGAAATGAAATACATGTGATTAATCTCTTCATAGTATTAAATCAAGTTCCCGATTCGTGGATCATGCGATCGAAGTCAACGTGTGAATAATGAACCTACGCAATAATCCTCATCTAATAGTACAGTGCTGGTCAAAACAATAAGGACACTTCCCATAAACGGAAAAATTGTATTCTTAAGTTATTAAGTCCATTTCAAAATTAATATGATGATGATAATTGTTGTTTTAAGGGGCCTAACATCTAGGTTATCGGCCGCTGATGGTTTGGGTGATCGTAAAGATGAAAATGAAATGCAAACTTAAAACTAAAACTAACTACTAACCTACATACTAGAAGAAGAAATGGAAAACTAAAGGAGAATAAGGCAAATAAAGGACAGGTGGAAAAGAAATGCCCTCATCCCTCGAAGAATGTGGATTGAGGGACCTGGAATGAAGGAGAGCCATGAAAGACAGATAGGAAAGTGAAAGAGGAGAGGGTCCTCCCCAGAGGTAAGGGACAAAAGGGGGAAACCGGACCCAGCTCAGGAATCCCTCGGGGTCGCCAACTCCCGAACTCACCAGCCGTGAGCCCCTGAGGGTGTAGCATTATCTAGGGTGCACCAAAAGTGGTGGGGCTACATACACCAGGCCTCCTTGAGGGCCTTGAGCAGAAGGCAGGAGATAACATGAAAAGAAAAACAAGGCTGACCCCTCGCAGAAGGAGGGAATCAGAAAAGATGAGACAAGGGCCAATTAAGGCGGGAAATGAAGACTCCCTAGGCCTCGGATACCCTAATACCGTAGGGGTCGGAAGCGAACAAGAGTTGACCAAGTAAGGTCGAAAGGAAAGAAGACAGAGAGGAGGCCGGCACAAGGAAGTGGAAGCAATGCCGGACTCAGCTGGGGCCCCGTGGTCGCCAACCCACGTCCCATTAGATGTCATCCCCTGGGGGATCAAAATTAATAAGTGATCAGTTCACATACATTTCAATGTTAGAGCAATGTTAGCCACCTTTGGCTTTCCTGCATGCTGAAACACACTGCACCATTGAGTCAATAAGGCTGTGGCTGAGTCCGGCATTACTTCCTCTTACTTGTGCCGGGCTCCTCTCCGTCTGCTTTCCTGCCGCCCTCTCTTGGTCAACTCTTGTTCTCTTCCGACCTCGACGGTATTAGGGTATCCGAGGCCTAGGGAGTCTCTTCCTACCTACAATTTGCCACATTATTTCATCTGGAACACTTCGACGACCCATTTTGTTTCAACAAATTCCTGAACTGGACGAAGTACGCACTTATCCTCAAAAATATCACAAGCTGCTCATAGAACAAGCCAATCAGCTGTTCCCAAACATCATTTCCCGCCAAAACAGACGTGTATCAAGTAGACTGTGATAACATTTGAGAGCTGGTGCCAAACATAACATTTTAAAAAGACCATAAAAAATTGGGACTTTTCCTGAAAATTTCAAATAATTCAAGAGAAATATATCACTCTCTCACTCATCCTCGCATTTTTCCTCAATAATTTTACACTATACGTTTGATAGGTATTTATTAGGTTTATTGATATGCCAAATTTCAAATGTGTACGTGCCCCCGTCTTCCCTTAGGATGGGAGTTTCCGTGCATACGAGTGTTAATTTTTGTGCCATACGGTACTTAAAAATTGCTAATAACTTTCGGATTTTTTTAACCAAAATCCGTGTGTTTTTATTAAACGCCTGCTCATTCTCTGTAGGTTGTATTAATAATTCCAAAAATAGCGCATTACCAATACACTGAAGGCAAGTGGCAATAGTTTCCTTATTGGTGGTGTCCTTATTGTTTTGACCAGCACTTTACATAACTCTGTGGCCTACATATTTATAGTCTATTCAAATCCAACATGGCGACCATGCGAAATATTTAGATGGTTCTCAATGTCTATTAATCTATGACAGCAATCAAACTGTGAAATTTTGTTTGTTGATAGAGGCCATAAACAAAAGTTCACCTATGGGACTTTCAATAACTTGGTGAGCACAAATCTAGCATGGCGGCGACGCGAAATTTAAATATTTAAATGGACGTTTCTCGCGATTTAACCATCCGAGTGCAGTAAAACTTGGTACGGTATATTCTTATACAAATTTTAATCCAGCTAGCATCTAATTTATTTGATTTTCTTTTCATAACCACAAGATGGCGGCTGTGCGAAATTTTAAAATCTCGTTTTTATTATTTCTTGTGTCCTTATCGTGCGATTGAATTTTGAATAATACACCTACACAATAGTGCATAACTCTAAGGTCTACATACAGGATGATTCAGCTAAGAGGGCCATCTTAAATATCTAGGGAACCGTTTAAGATATCGTCATTCTGTTTTCAAGTTCTTAAATCGCATTACGGTGCTCATACAACACGGTCCATTTCGCCCCCTGCACATACGTATTTACCGAGAATCCGGTAGCAACTTCGTTTTTTTAATGGGACTATACTGATTTCACCTACTTGAACAACTAAGATTTAAGTAACACGTTTAGTAATGTACTTATTTCGCAAATTCGACGAGTATTTTTTGAGATATTAAAGGTTTCCATATGTGTCGGCATTAGACAGAAAGCGCTGCTCCAGCCGCTGAAATGTGGAGTGCATGCTCTCTTGCGTGGCCCACTCCTTGTTGACAAACACATATACCGCATTTAATCCATTCTATGCATAGTGTAATGTGTACATTTTCAAAATGTTTGATGATTAACCGGACTCGTAAGAATTAACATTAGACAAGACATTCGCAATGAACTAAATTGGCGAGTTTTGTTATATTTCTGATTATAATAATTATGTACATTAAGTTATTGTCGAAGGTCCGCCAGCACTAAAAAATTCCGCACTTTATTTATCCTTCTCATTGAGGTGTGTTCAAATAGTTCCGCAAGGATTCAGGACTAAGTGGAGAGGGAGAAAGGCACACGTACATAAGAGACTGGATTTTGATTATGTACACATTACAGTTTGCTATGAATGGAATACATTCGGTATGTGTGTTTGTCAACAAGAAGTGGGTCACGCAAGAGAATCATGCACTCCGCATTCCAGCGGCTGGCGCATTGATTTCTGTCTAATGACGATACATATGATGAACAACTTTAATATGTCAAGAAGTACTCGTCGGATTTGCAAACTAAGCACATCACTGAACTTGTAACTTGATTCTTAGTTGTTCCAGACGGTGAGACTAATATAGTTCCATTTAAGAAACCAAAGTTGCTGCCAGTTTCTCGGTAAATACGGTACTTATGTGCTGAGGCCAAATTGGACCATGGTGCATGAGCCCCTTAATTTAAGAATTTGAAAACAGAATGACGATATCTTAAACGGTTACATATATATTTGTGGTGGTCTTCTTAGCTGAATCACCTTGCATATAAACATCTAACATGTCGACCATCCGAAATATTTAGACGGTTCTCAATATCTACGAATCTATTACAGCAATCAAACTGAACTTTTGTATGTTGATAGTGGCAATTAACATAAGTAGGATGTATGAAAATCGGCTGTATAGTTTTTCACAGAACTACTTGTTAGTTATGTATAAGCAAAGAATATGTATTTACATAAAACTCCTAGCCCTAGTGATAAAAGTAGCAGCGTTATAGTTACGTAATGTAATTAGTAACGTGGTTACCTAGTCAGTACCATAAAAAAACGCGTTATTCCCCATCCAGGTTGGTTCCTCAGTTTAGGGGCTGCGACAACGTAATCATGTAGCCTCGTGTACTTTGGGTGTGTCCGATAACCGGTGTTAATTGTGATGGCTGTATTATTGTGTGTTATCTGTAATTCAGGTAATGACTGATGACGATCAATTTCAAGTAGTTCTTACTTTTGCAACCAAATGCTACCGTCAACGACACGTAGATGTGAACTTGGCCACTAGATGCCCCCGCAACCGGCACCTTCACACAATTGTATGAAATGGGCCCGCTGGCTTTACTTTCCCTCCGTAGGAAGGCAAACTGACGGATTTTTAACACTCTTAAAATTCCGTCGACTTCGGTCGGGTTTGAACCCGCTATCTTGGGCATAGAAGCTCAGCATGCTACAAACTACGCCACCGAAGCCGCCTATTCCCCATTCTGCTGGTGCAGATATGTGAACACTTCCGATACATGCTCTGCAAAAAGGAGTCTGTGTTGACAACCAAACAAGGACATTCATCATGGGGATGTCACACGCCATATGGTACTTGGTCTAGTGCCGACTGAAAGATCGATAGCAGAAGTCGAGATGTGGGCCAGCGAGTTCAACACGCCATTACATCACAGCAGGCGTTTTCAACCTAGTGCTCGCGAGCACCACGGTGCTCTTTAACACACCGACTGGGGGGGGTTGTTCGGGTTTAACTCCCCCCAAAGACGTTTGTTTACTTGAATCCTTATAGTGTAAAGAAAAAAGATAGATTTGAAGCCATTTTCAGTGTTGCCATATTAACAATTAATATTGTATCTTCAGTCGGCCAACACAAAAATCATTCCAATTACAGGAATATGCGAAAAATAAACCGAAATAAATTACATGTGATTAAGAAGAAAACTAAGGAATGGCATGTTTTTCTCGTCAAGAGAGCATCATCAGATCCCAATATCCAAGGCAAATGGCTCTACAAAACCTACAGTGACACCCACATATAATCTCTGCTCTCCGAAAACAAAATACACGTAAACCCGTCAGAAACTTAGGAAGTATGGTACTGTAATTATTACTGATAATGATTAAGGCATTAAGCGCCGAACAAAGAATGCCATATAGTACTTGTCCTAATGCCGACTGAAAGATCGATAGTAGAAGTCGAGATGTGGGCCAGCGAGTTCAACATGCCACCACATTACAGCTATTTGTAAATAGCATTAGACGCTCCGCGTCGAACGCAGAGGCTTCAGCGCTGTCTCACTTCTAGTTTCACACAACGCTCCGTGGTACAACATGCACTCATATTAGCGTCCTGGCTCAACTCTTCTCTCCACTGTACACACTGTTCAGAACCGTAATGGACTTTTACTTGTCAACGGCGGCCAGCCACTTCTGGGACTCTACTCGACTCGATTCCCGCTCGCCGGTTCTTAAATACCAGTTTACGGAACCTCTCGTAGCATCTCGGCTACCCTTGGCCTATTGGGTGATGTTCTGGCTCACTTACGTCCACCCCTTTCCAGAAACAGAACAATCCAGCAATACTCGGCGTTGCAGTGATTGGAAGTTCGAATCCCGGCGCTGATAGCGTCTATCCTAACCCCGAGTTTTCCACGCCTTCTCCAGGACACATGGTTATTTACAGTGTGATCTCTTATTAAGTTGAATTCAATCAGGGCTGTATTTACTGTTGTCACTAATATTAACTCACAACCGGGTGAGTTAGCCGTGGTGGTTACGGCATGACTGATGGCAGTCGCTCACATCCGGGAGGCGAGGAGGTTCGAATCCCCCCGCCGGCAACCTTCAAGATGGTCTTCTGTGGTTTCCCATCTTCCTTCCAGGCAAATGCCGGGGTTGGTCCCTAACTATAGGCCACAGCCGCTACCTTCCAACTCCTCGTCCTTACATTCCAACTTCCCTCCTTCCCTCCCCAACGGTACTTGTAGCTCACCCATTGGGTGTCCGTCTCGAAGCAGCTACAAAACTGGCGAGCCGAACATGTCCTCGGACACTCCCGGCACTAAAAGCCATACGCTAAAAAAACTAATATTACAAGGTCATCATGTTTGCAGACCACTTTCAGACGCTAAAAATGGCACTTATAATGTAACTTGAAGGTTGGCAGCATGAGCAGATCGTACTGTTGATGTGACGTCATTCCGAGTTTGCCAATGTTTACACCGTTAGCTAATTAAGTGAACAACACATAACATAACCTAATAATGCAACGTATATTGAAGAACATTCATTCATTTTTATTTCGTATAGACTGTATAATTATTCTATCTATTATTATTGTATATGGTTAGCACAAGATTACGCCATCTATAATTTACCTACTGGTAAGTTATTACACAGTGATGTTACAATGTGTACGAAAGTAAAATAATATCCATGCTGGCAGCAATATTGTTTCGGACAGTTAATTTTCTTCAAATAATAAACAACTTACTTTTCAATGGTTAAAGCATATGAGGCGTCCATTTCCAAACAGCCTCTTGTCCACGAGTACATTTTTTTGGCAAACAAGAAAAAACGTTTGGAATGTTCTTTTTCTGATGGAACATGCTCATTCCAGAGTTGTTTGGTTAATAATGACCTATATGATATATCTAGATAGTTTCTTGGGTAAAGCCACAATCATTAAAAAATATTTGGACAAGGGTCATTTTGGAACTGACTAACGGACAAGGGGCATTTTGGTCCTGTATGCTCTGAAGAAGGTCCTTTATTGTTTCTGTATTACATACTTTTCATTTATATGACTGGAAATATGGATATTCCGTATTCTCATTAACTCAAGAATTGTATTGCATTTTATTTTATTTGAAAATAGCAAAAGTAAATAATTTCCTAAACATATTAATCTTCATTGAAGTAATTTCCTTAATGCCATCATGTTACACCATGTCATCAATATCCTCCATCAAACCACCATCATTTTCCTCTTCTGAACTTTTGTCCTTATCTTGCACAGTATTTGACAGAAGGAGGGTTTTGTATAACTAGAGTGTTGGAAGTTTGTCCCATGTAGGACCAAAGTGGAGCTGAAGTAGCTTCCTGACATCGTCTCTCTTGGGCTGCTTCAGTGGCACACCAGATGGAATAATAGCTGGCTGAATATCTCTAGCATTTCTCCCTGGGCGACAAACTTTCCTACCTACACCAGTATCATTGTTGTAGGATACCTCGCCACGTACAAGCACTCGAGCCGTTGGCTCATTTCCTCGCATTACAATAAATCTCTTACAGGTGGAAAACCGAAAGTGCCACTGGCTTGGTTTCTTCACAATACCAACAGAAGCGTCTTTCCAGGCGTACATTCGAAAGTCTTCTCCTACTTTTAGAACAGTCCCATGTTTCCTAAACACTTCATAGTATTTTCAACCTCGACTATTGTGTCCATGTTTAGCAAGTCCTTCTCAATACGACCAAACACTCGATCAGGTGGCACTGGGAAGAATAACTGCACTTCACGAATATTTGGGGGAGCATCAGAGTCTAACCACTTCATCAGCATAGAAATCAATGTAGTGTTTTTTTTTATTGTCTGGCTGCGTGGCTCAGGGGTAACGTTCTCGCTTGCTGATCCCAAGGTTGCAGGTTCGAAACCTGGCGCAGTCAGCTGGCATTTGAGGGTGCGCAAATGCGAGGGAGCCGTGTCAGTACATTTACTGGCACGTTAAAGATCCCCTTCGGGGCAAAATTCTGGCACCCCGGCGTCTCTAAAAGCCAGGGTAGTTAAAAGGGACGTAAAACCAATAACATTATTATTTTGTAGTGTTTTTATTCTGACTCCCGCAACCATCTGCAAAAAGTCGCACTACTTCATATTCACTTAAATCACTGTGAATGAGTCTATGATGAATGGCAGAGGCAAAAACAGAAGAACCTTTGTGATGATCTGCTTCAGTCCAAGTGTATAGAAATACCTTGTCTCGAGTTTGTGAATCCTTCGATGTTCCTTGAACGATGCCAAAATTGTACAAGTAGAGCTGCCTAGAGTAATAAGCAGCTTGGTCAGGTACTTTAGGTAACGGCATATTCTTTTGACAGTCAAAAAAAAAATGTGACTGATTTTTCAACATGTGTGTGGAGGTGTTCGAATAATGCATTGGCTTTACGTTTATGGCACTCAAATTCAATCTCCAAGGACCTGTTGGTTTCTACCTTAAGCCTCTCTTCATATTGAATGCACTTGGAACATTTATCAGTTGCTGGAATGTAGAAACTTGTGTTATACTAATTGCAAAAAATATTTCTAAAGAACTCGTAGTTTACTTTTAGGTTGTCATTAGCACACGCACTGTTATAAGCATCCCATAGTCGTCGAATGGTGAGAGTGGAATCAAGGTACATTTTTTAGTGTTTTTATTCCGGCAATAATGGCTGTCAATAGGTACCAAGGATTCAACAAACATCTTGACATTGTTATGTTTATCAGTGTACAAATGAGAACGATGGTCACCACCTCGATTTTCTCTTGCAGGCAGTCCTGTTTGCCAGTGGAATCTACAAATCCTCTGCACTCTTTTTTTTGTCAATGTTAAGAATACTTAAAAAAGCACGTTGGCAAATCTGGATTTGTTTAACTGAATCACCACACTTCATGGGCATAAAGTACTTGTGCCAGTATTGGGTGTTTTGCTTACGTTCGCCCCTGCTTCTATCACGTTTAGGCGTTTCTTTAGAAGTATATTTTAAAATAATGTTATCCTGATCAACTTTAACACTTTTATAATCACAGTGGTGTGGGTAGAACATCTGGTGGAACCTACGTACATCTTGCATTGTCATAGAAGAACACTGAAACTCTTTCCTTCCTTTATGGTCACACTTTGGAAGAGTTGGAAGCCTTTGAGATGAATGGCTGGCCTTTTTATCCCTATTCTTTCTCTACGCAGCGGGATTTCGTTTCTTTTTGCGTCCTTTGCCTTTAGGAGAAGGTCTCACATGGCCTCTCTGTTTCAAAGAATGTTCAGGTCCACTGTTAGAAATGCCTTCGTTCATAGTCACAAACTCACCAATTGTAACAAGAACAACACAAAGAATTACTTCCAAAAGTTAAAACACTGAAAACTGGTCAAACATTCGCGGTAAATAAACAATACATTATAGCGCGAAATGCACTCAGAGACGTACACTGTTGACGTCAGCTCACGGCATATCCGATCGTCAGAATTTATCCCTGTCTTTTATTCAGGCTAAACCTACTATTACCCACATCTAAAAAGAAATTTACTCTCATAAAAGGACAGCAAATTAATATTCAGAAGTAATTTTATGACAGGTGCTGAAACTACTTCATATACTGGACAAGGGGCACTTTGGAAATGTCGTCTCTCATTGCGTGGACAAGGGTCATTGTGGTTCTGTATAACACCAGTGATTTATATCCCGCCATATTGAATGGACAAGGGGCACTTTGGAAATGTCGTCTCTCATTGCATGGACAAGGGTCATTGTGGTTCTGTATAACACCAGTGATTTATATCCCGCCATATTGAATGGACAAGGGGCACTTTGGAAATGTCGTCTCTCATTGCATGGACAAGGGTCATTGTGGTTCTGTATAACACCAGTGATTTATATCCCGCCATATTGAATGGACAAGGGGCACTTTGGAAATGTCGTCTCTCATTGCATGGACAAGGGGCACTTTGGAAATGTTGTCTCTCATTGAATGGACAAGGGGCACTTTGGAAATGTCGTCTCTCATTGCATGGACAAGGGTCATTGTGGTTCTGTATAACACCAGTGATTTATATCCCGCCATATTGAATGGACAAGGGGCACTTTGGAAATGTCGTCTCTCATTGCATGGACAAGGGTCATTGTGGTTCTGTATTACACCAGTGATTTATATCCCGCCATATTGAATGGACAAGGGGCACTTTGGAAATGGACACGAATTTCAACCTCACTTTTAAAGGGTTTGGAGTCTTTTTGTATCTGTAGAATACGCATACTTCAAAAGAGGAGAATGAGAGGAAGACAGTGATACCAATATCTTAATTTCAAAAATTTTGGGACAAGGTGCTGTTTGGAAATGGACGCCTCATATCACAGTACAGGGCATTTCTCGATTTAACAATTTGCTATTGGCGCACCAAGTGGTGTGACCTGGTAACAAATTCCAAATTCATAATTATATCAATGGAAGTTTGTATGCGGAAATGGATAAATAAATAATATCTGGAAAGAAAGTGTAGCATTTATGCCTCAGGTTTGCCGAAGCTATTCGGGATAGATAAAGGAAATTAATGTTATTGGTTTTATGTCCCTTTTAACGACTGCAGCTTTTAGTGACTTCGGTGTGCCGGAATTTTGCCCCGAAGGGTATCTACTGTCACAGCTCTCACGCATTAACGAACCCCCAAATGTCAACTGGCTGCGCCAGGATTCGATCCTGCGAGCTTGGGCACATCAGGCGAGAATGTTACCACTGAGTCACGAAGCCAGCCTGGATAATGAAGAATTGCTTAGCAGGATATATATATTTATTTATTGATTGATGGATTGATTAATTAATTTATTTATTTATTTATTTATTTATTTATTTATTTAAAGACGAGTGTTAGATACTACAGTATATTGAGGATATGAAATGCAGTGTCGTGAATGGGCTTGTCTCTCATTCATGCATTACTTTCTTCGCTTTAGCATTACGGCTAAAACGTTTATGAACATATTTTTCTTTTTCCTCATTTTATGTGGGCTCTTTTAATTACCAAATGTGATATGAGATATTTTTGGCGAACCAGGATCTTAGCCTACAATTTGGAGTGGCGTAAAGCTTTCCCGCCATTTTAAAATCAGACTTTCTCGACCTCGTAGGCCTATCTCATTTCCTAATATAAAGGCAAAGTTAGTAAAATCATAGCCGAGGCTATACGATTATTATTATTATTATTATTCCTATTATTATTATTATTCACATATTTCTCATTTTACAATGTTTTTTAGAATGGGAGTACGAATCAATGATCAAGTACAACCAAATACAGTTTAGGTTTTGATGTTTCCTCGTCTTGTATTTTTCTCTTTGAGGGCCTACACCTTTTGGAAGAGGTTTTAGTACAGTTAAACCTGCCTAAACCGATCCCTCTATATACCGGAAACCTGGACAAATGAAACACAAAATCCGGAACGGAGGAATTTCCTATGTAAAATGACACTGTCAACCGGAAAACTGCCTAACGCGGAAACGGAAAGAAATTCTGGAACTGTCGGCGTAAATAACCTGACTAAGACGGATTATCTTATCCATAATACAAAGCTATATAACTTACTAAATTTTGAGTGCGACTGTACTTCCACCAAAGTCCTAGGAAACATTAACTCTAATTTTTCCTCAAGGATGCAGCAGGTATGCTACATTTCAGAACATTTGTACCATTACTTTTTGCAACCCTCTTGTAATACACACAGTTTCCTTTTGACAAATGAGAGTATAAGTACGAGTAGAAGAAAACACCGAACTGGAGTAATCCTTACAGGTGTTCACTTTACTGTGTACCGCATTGATTTACGTACCGTACTGTAATTCAATGACAATGACTTCTAAACATAAGACACTTACACTGGAGGGGAAAATTAAAGTTATTGAAGAATACGAGAAAAAGAATTAACTGTGTTGTTTAAAGTGGGAAAAACTAAAATTAATTCATGTTTTTTTTTTTTTTTTTTTTTTTTTTTTTTAGCGTATGGCTTTTATGCCGGGAGTGTCCGAGGACATGTTCGGCTCGCCAGTTTTGTAGCTGCTTCGAGACGGACACCCAATGGGTGAGCTACAAGTACCGTTGGGGAGGGAAGGAGGGAAGTTGGAATGTAAGGACGAGGAGTTGGAAGGTAGCGGCTGTGGCCTATAGTTAGGGACCAACCCCGGCATTTGCCTGGAAGGAAGATGGGAAACCACAGAAGACCATCTTCAAGGTTGCCGGCGGGGGATTCGAACCTCCTCGCCTCCCGGATGTGAGCGACTGCCATCAGTCATGCCGTAACCACCACGGCTAACTCACCCGGTAATTCATGGTAATCCTATGCGATAATACAGTATCTTTGTAGTGCATTTTGTCTTATTAAAACCCAACCCTTTGTAAAACGTAAACCTGCGAAAACGGAAAAATAAATCCGGAACAATTGCGCTCTGCTTTAGGCAGGCTTTACTGTATTTGTGGGATTCCGGCTTGGCACAGATCCCGGCTTTAATAGATTTGATTTAAGCGTAATGTGCCTTCTTTCTTGTTTACAGTAGTTTATCCAAGTCACTTCTCTGACATTTTAAAACCCACAGGTCACATCTACAACTCATCGGTATTAAGGTTTAGCTGTTCTACAATTTAAACGAAAGCATATTGTATCTTGCATCACATAAAATATGAGTCGCGTGGCTGAGAAGTTTTGGGAGTACTACAAAAAACTGTGTTACTGGAAGAATATTTAAGTAAACACAATAACTTCTTATTACACATTCTTGTCGCGAGGGAAACGGAAGAATGACCGCGAAATTCTTCTGCACTTCATAATTATTGCAGCCATACTCAGTACCAGGGTAGTGTATAGGCTAGAGTTTTATTTTGCGGGGTTAGGGGATGGGATGGGGGTGGGGGGGGGGGCTAACCAGGGGGTTGGGGGAATGCAATAGCCCCCAAAGGAAAGGGATCCGGGGTTCCTCCCAGGGAAACTTTTGTATAATTTGGTGAAGAATTATGAGATTTAAGGCTATCTGGCATCACTTTTTCAACCAGTTAGTTGTGATGTTTACTGTCAAACACAACTAATACCATTTCATGTTACTTGTTATTAATACAATCATCTTGTTCACTTGATAGTGTTTATATGGAAAGAATTAACAATACTGTTTTAATTTACGGTACAGCTTACATTATTACATAAAGTCAAGGTTTCTTGAAGCATTACCCAATCGATTAATAACTTTATCATGAGTGATTTGTATGTCTCTCTGTGAATAGATAACAATACTAGACCGTTGAGTCTCGTTTACGGAAGTAGAATTTCTGAAGTATGATTTCAACCTGCTCAAACTCAAACTCCGTTCGGCGGTAGCTACAGAGACATGTAAAATTGCCAAAAGTTTGATAAGGGTATAAAAGTTAGGGGGAAAAAAACCTTTTGTCACACGCTTCAAGGGCACTTATTGCTGTTCTTGGTAGGTTCATAAGAGCTAAGGCTCTGGAGAGTAATAAGAGGTTATGTTGTTACACATAAAATCAGAGCAAACTGATTGTCACACAGCTTACATCGTTCTACCGTTGGCTCGCTTTGCACCGTTGCCATATGTCATATAGTATGCGATATAGTACACGGTCTTTAATGTTTTACTTCATAAACAAATATTATATGTGACAACATTTCGGGGGGTGGGGGGTAAAATGCCAGAGAAGTGACTTGGATAAACTACTGTAAACAAGAAAGAAGGCACATTACGCTTAAATCAAATCTATTAAAGCCGGGATCTGTGCACAGCACATATCTTTCCACTCACGATGAGAGGAGATATCAATAATTCAAACTTACAATTAATGAGGAAATTGAGTAATTCCAAGCACGTCAACAACAAGACAAGCTTCGACAACACTTTTATGGCGGGCTAAGTTACCGTTAGGTCGCACCGCTAGATAGTGCTCGTGTTGTTGTCCCTCGATATCCGGCTGACTGTCCAGTGGTTAAAGTAAGATGTGTCGGATTACATGGCGGATTGCGTAGACTTCGCTTTGTAGAATGGTCGATTACAGTGTTCGTCATGCTTACTGTTTTCTCGTTCCAGATGGCAGAAAGGGAAGATGTTGTTACTCGCATCTCTGTCGGCCTGGGTCATCTTCACCCTGCCTCTGGGATTCATCCAGCCTCCAGCCGCGTCCTGTCTGCTGGAGAGAAACTCCACGTACGTGTTGCGCGCACCAGAGGTGTCGCAGTCGGCCGTTATGAAGCGAGAAGCTCCAAGCCCACTCTTCCTCATTGATGACCTCAAGCATCCCAAGCTAGTGCGGTCCATTCGGTCGCCTAGACCTCATCTTCCTATCGGCAAGAGCCCGGTCAATGTGCAGTACGCTACCAACTACGACGCGAGTGAACATCAGAGCTGGGTATCGCCGATCTTCAGCTCCATTGTCTACCGAACACAGGTGGGTGCATAGAGCATTGGCAGTTTTCAGCCTGAGAAGAGGGAGGGGCATGTGGGCCAACAGCCCTGGACGGGGTAGAAGGACCCAGAGTAGACAAATTCACTCAATTTAGTTTTCAAACAAAGTCTATATTCATTATATAAAAGGCGTGTTTTGGCGCTCCCTCTGGTTTTAACCTGGGTTAGGTTTGGTTACAGTTTGCGGTTACACTCGCCAAAACGAAATAGGTTAAGAAAAGTTACAATATGGCGTCGAAAGATGTATTGGAATCGATATGGTGAATAAACAAGATGTTCAGTAAAGAATATATAGCCTACTTTCTCCTCAATGCATGGGTATTGTTATAACTCTTTGACCTTTTCAAGGAGTATAATTGAATGTTGGTTGTAGTAACTTGTTGAAATAAAACGTCCTATACGGATATTAAACATGAATATGAGGTGCCCTTTGCTAGAGCTACCTCTGTAAAAATTTCATTCAATTCGGTTTCACCGTGTTTGAATTGATATGGGGAATCGATTTGCACACATGCATGGCCGCTATCTGAAAACTATTGGACTGATGACCTTGTAGTTCAGTCAAAAGATGCTTCCCACAAAAAGGTATCTTGTTGCAAAATTTGGTAGAGATCAAATGATTAGATTGGTCGTAATTTGGTTTAAGCTTTTAACATTTGGTTGGCCGCCATTACGTTTTCGTCAAGATGGCGGCGATATAAAACATGACACTGAAGTCTTTGATAGTGCTACCTCTGTACCAAATTTCGTTCAATTCGGTTTCACCATGTTTGAATTGATAAGGGGAATCGATTTGCACTCATACATGGCCGCCATCTGCAAACTATTGGGCTGATGACCTTGTAGATTGGCCAAAAGATTGTTTATACATAAAGGTATAACGTTACAAAATTTGGCAGAGATCAGATGATTGGGTTGGTCGTAATTTCATTTAAGCTTTGAACATTTGGGTGGCCGCTGGCCGCCATTACGTTTCCGTCAAGATGGCGGCGATATAAAACATGACACTGAGGTGCCCTTTGTTAGTTCTATCTCTGTACCAAATTTCGTTCAATTCGGTTTCACCGTGTTCGAACTGATAGGGGGGGGGGGACAGACATTCAGAGTACACACACACACACATTCACACACAGAGAGACACACAGACATACACACAATTGTTGGCCCTGTGTAGATCTCATAAGTCTACTTTCATTTTTTGCAAAAATCGAAAGTAGGCTAATAATGGTATTAGAATTGATATGGTGAATAAATAATGATGTTGTCGACCAGATGTGTTTCCTTCAATATATAGAGGGCGAAACTATTTTAAAAAATATCGCAATGGCTCTGAATACGTCCAGAGAACGGGCACTTAAGACCTTCATTGTAGGTAGGCCTATAGCGAATATTGGATATCTTTGTACAGTGAAACTGATTTCCATATTCATTTTAGGGTGACTCACGAAACTTTCCAAACAGTAGTGTGCTCATAAGGGGGAGAAATGGTAGCTAAGAAAAAACTGGAATTTGATATGGTAGTACTTGGCAAAAGAAGGCTCAATGGTGACCATAGCCGATCGCTTGGCTGAACAATTTGCCGCGTAAATAAATATAGAATGGCTTCCTACTGACTTATGCCAGTGGCATAAAAACCCCTCGAAAAACACGTTACATATTCGCCTCGGATCATCGGGTGATTTACCGTGACGACGGTCCATTATCTGATTATCCCAGACACGTTTATAATCCCCATCCAAAATACATATTACATAAATGAAATCACCCTAAATTACAGATATATACACTCATAATTTTTCTTCACGCGCTTTGCGTCAAAGTTTGTTGTCACTATGGATTGCACTTTGCAACCAGTCCAATGTTTTTCATATAGAATAGTGTTACACGGATATTTCCGCCTCTCAAATTTCTCTATGTTGGAAAAATTGACATAATTAATGTGTGAGCACTATGTATTTATGATGTCATATCACACGCATTGAAGGTGTTCTGATATATTTATATCACCATAGAACTTTCTAATTTCACTGGAGGTTCCTTCCTTATTGTGAAATTAATCCCACTTATCACTGAGCACACGATCACACTATTGTGGCAGCGCCTCGTGACCATAATACTTAATCTCTCTTTAAAGTAGATTAAATTAATATTGACTTCTGAAAAAAAAAACAGTAAATGCGCATTACATATAACACCAAATATTTCTGTGCCGTAATCGCCCTGTCTTGTTAAGTTCCCGTAGACCATATTCTACTTAATACTAGTTCTCAACACAGACCAGTTCTCCTCACACAAATAATACCTTTGTACCAATTACCTTAAATTACACACTTACAAATCTTACATGGCGAGGCCGTAAACAGAAATCACGTGTGCTGTTATGTATGAGTTTCATGAAGGACTGTCTCGCATTCTGATGGCCCATCTTTTGTCCCGTGGACGCCTTAAGCAAAAATACCCTGTACAAGCGCTCACCCATCTCTTGGGGACAAATGGGAATTCACCAGCGCTACCAAATTCTGGCCTTGGTGTATCGAGACATTTTAGTGCTCAAGAGCATCCGACAATCCCGTCATATTTCCCTGTACCTTAAAAACTCTCATTTACTTACATACTACCCCCCTGTGTGACTTCTGATACGCCTGCCTGGAAGACCATCTCCTCCCACGCACCAAATACCACACTTACTCATTTGATAGGCTGGCTCGCCAGCTAAACATCCTCACTTTATGACACATACTTTCTGAGACTATGCATATTATACGTCCCATATAATCTGTTTCCCTCACTATTCTCCAGCACATATGCTGTTTTGCCAATACGTTTGGAAACTATAAATGGGCCCTCGTAGAGATAAAAGAACTTGGACATGACTTTCTCTAGCTTATTTGACTGTTTCGGCACTCTAAGTAAGACTCTGTCTCCCGGCTCGAATAGGTCAAATTTAGTTTCTTTTTGTTGGCGAATTCTCTTTTGTGCTGACTTAGATAAATTCTGTTTCGCCAACTGGACAATGTAATCCATCCCCGGTTGCTTACCCTCATTTAATCCCAACACCCTCGCTAGTTCATTTTGTGGTCTTTTTCCGAAGTGAACTTCGTATGGCGTCAATTTCGTGCTGTCATGCTGGACAGAATTCAGCCAAGTCTCGACCTTGGGAAGATGTCCAACCCAGGCCGCATGCTTGTCATGCACTAGAGTCCGAAAAAGACGAGCCACTTCCCTTAATGGACACTCTGCAGAATTACCCTGAGGGTACCTTACAGAGGAATGAACGTGTGTTATACCAGCTTCCTGCATACTGGTTCTCCATTTCTTTGCAGTAAACTGTGGTCCACTGTCAGATAGTATCCTGAGAGGAATGCCAAACTCAGGTACATACTTATTAATGATCAGACGGCTACACGCTAGTCCCGTGGCTTTCCTTAGCGGATATAGCTTGACATACTTACTAAAAGCGTCAATAACTATAAAAATGTACTCGTAGCCGTACTGTCCTTTAACGATCGGGCCAAATAAATCCACATACAATAGTTCGCCGGGACTACTGGTGAGAACTGCAGATCTCTCCCCCACTAAATATTTAACTGGATATTTACTCCTTTAAGCCTCCGTGGCTTAGGCGGCAGCACGTCGGCCTCTCACCACTGGGTCCGTGGTTCAAATCCCGGTCACTCCATGTGAGATCTGTGCTGGACAAAACGGAGGCAGACAGGTTTTTCTCCGGGTACTCCGGTTTTCCCTGTCAAAATTTCATTCCAGCAACACTCTCCACTATCATTTCATTTCATCTGTCATTCATTTAATCATTGCCCCAGAGGAGTGCGTCAGGCCTCGGCAGCCGGCACAGTTCACATCCTCGCCGCTAGATGGGGGCTTCATTCATTCCATTCCTGACCCGGTCGGAGACTGGAAGCAGGCTGTGGATTTTCATTTTCATTTACTCCTTTGACAGGTGTCACACTTAGCTAAAATCATCCTAACATCCCTTCCCATTTTACTCCAAATGAAGTCACGACCAATTTCATAGAAGACCTTGGCAGCACCAAAGTGTCCTAATTCCCTATGAATGAACCAAATTAGCTCCTCCCGCAAAGTGGCAGGAACACATATTGCCCACCGATTATTCCTACATTTCCTTGCAAGAAGCCCATCCTGCATCTTGTACGTGAACCGTCCTACTTTCACATACTCTTCTTCACCTATTTCCAACCTAGCCAGTGGCTCCTTTAACTTGACGTCATCACGTTGCTCCACTAGCATATTTCTCAGTGTCTGTAACGATGCCCTGTTGCTACTGTCCACACATGCACATATTAAAATACCGTCCTCTGCTTTAACCACAGGATAATCCCTACATAAATTAGTGTCCCTCGATAGCATGTCTGCAAGAATGTTATCTTTGCCTTTAATATATTTTACTGTGAATTCGTATTCCTGCAGAGCAAGAATCCACCTACTAACTCTGTTAGAACTGAGTTTACAAGTTCTCATATACAGTAAAGCATGGTGATCTGTGTGGATCTCAAATTTCCCCCCTACTAAATACATTCTAAATTTCCCTAAACTGCAAACAATACCTAAAAGCTCTAACTCAGTAATCGTGTATCTTTTCTCTGCTGCTGTCAATCCTCGCGAGGCTAAAGATACAATGCACAGATTACCCTCATCATCTTTCTGACATAATACTCCAGCAATGCCTATATGTGAAGCATCTGTCATAACCACATATTCCTTATCTTTTAAAGGATACTTCAGCACTACAGCTTTCTCAAAACCTTCCTTCAGCGCTCTAAAAGCCTGATCATGCTTGGACTCCCATCTCCACCGAGTCCCACTTTTAAGCAATTCCCTGAATGGTTCTAGCAACCCTGAGTATTTAAGAACGAACCTCCTGAAAAAGTTGCAAATTCCCAGGTAAGTTTTTAACTGTTTAACATTCTGTGCCACCTCTGCGTTAAGTATCTCATTAACCCTACTTTCTTCTGGTGTTACACCTCTACTCGACATTCTATGACCTAAAAATGTCACTTCTGACTGACAGAATGACGACTTAGATAGCTTCAAAGTGAACCCTGCCTGATCTAACTTCTGAAAAACTATATCTAAATGACGTAGATGCTCCTCAGAACTGCGTGAACTAATTACCATATCATCTATGTAAATGGTTACAAACTCTCCTGTGTCATCCCCTAATGCGATGTTTAAAGCCCTAATTAAAGATGCTGAACTACTCTTTAACCCATAAGGTGTTCTACAAAATTGATAAAGGTTATATTTATGACTAAAAGCTGTAAATGGTCTATCTTCGTACATAAGTGGCACTTGCCAAAAACTGGAACTCAAATCTACACAAGTGAAATACTTCTTCCCCTCAAATGTTTGCATTAATTCTTCTATTGACATAGATTTCAGGTGATCTGAACTAATTCTACTGTTAACCAAACGAGCGTCTAAACAAATACGAACCGTGCCGTCGGTCTTGGGTACCGTGTTCAAAGAATTAACATATGGACTGTTAGAGTGCTCAATAATCCCATCTTCAAGCATCTGATTAATTTGTGCCTCAACTGCACTCTGATAAGCGAAAGGTACAGGATATCTATGTCCTGTGAATACTGACCTATCAATAACGTTCAATGAATGTGTATAGCAATTGGCCATACCAATGCGATCCTCAAAAACTCTCCTATTACACAATAACACATCATAGAGCCGAACACATTGTTCCACCTCTATATCTCCCTGAAATGCAGCATCACGTAACGAGTCCTCTAGACTTCCGTTCGTAATCACACTGCCCACAAAACATGGAGAACCCCGCTCTACGGCTGGCGATATCTCATTTAAAGTACAAATCACCCCTACAACACTACTCCTCTGAATATGGTCATTGAACGCTACTTCTACTTCAGAATCTCCCCATTTAAATTTCAAACTCCCTACATCATAACATAAGTTACCAGACACTCTACTTAGCCACTCTGAACCCAAGATAACACTGAATACTAAATTTGGAATTAAAAGGCAAATCTGCTTCTCTACATGATTATTAATTTTAATGTCTACTAAAACGTGCTTAGAAATTACTTTAGACCTCTTCCCAACAGCTGTGATAACAAAAGTGCTTTTAATTGGCATCTCCTCAAAATTTACTCCAGTTCCTTTCATTTTATCATAAAATGCACTACTTATGCAACTCTTCATACAACCACTATCAATTAAAACATCTGTGTACGCCTCGGACACGTTAAATTTAACTATGGGGCTCTTACTAACCACTTCCTGAATAATACCTTCATCATTTAGTTCATGTAATAATTCATTTCTTACATTTAGGTCATAGGGTTCCTGTATAATTGTATGGACAGGGCATGCTACAGACTGAGATTCTGACCTTACTTCGCAGCCTGGTTCGCGTTTAAAGAACCGCTACAACTGGCCGTAGTACTACTAACTACTGAACTGGTCTGCTTGTTCTGGGCTGTGTTGTCATTGTTTGGCTGTATATTACTACCACTAGGCTGTCCTCTTCCTTGACCCCTATTCTGGTTGTAATAATTTCTCCCTTGATTTCCCCTGTAATCATTGTTCCTCCCTTGATTTCCCCTGTAATCATTGTTCCTCCCTTGATTTCCCCTGAAATCATTGTTCCTCCCTTGATACTGATTACCATAGCCATTTCCTCTGTTCTGATTTAGCTGATTATTATTATTTCTATTTTGAGCGTTGGCCCCATCGCCACCGTTCCCTTGAACTTCCTGATGCCTGGCTTCATTAGGCCTATTATTATTATTACCCTGATTCCTATTGAAATTGTCCTCATAACACCCTCTCCCTAGTGCATCAAATGTGCTTAACAAATTTTCTACTTGTGATATAGTCTTTACATTCTGGATACAAGCAGCCTCCTTGATCCTATAGGGAAAGTGCCTAAGTAGCAACCTCACCACATCACTTTCCTCCTTCAAGCCATCAAGATATTTACACACTAATACCTGCCCTAAAATGTATTCGGTCATGGTGGAGCTTCCTTTAGGGTTATATTTACCACACACTACTCCCTCACGATGCTGCGACTGAATAACCTCATTCCAGAACTTTTCACAGAATTTCATTTTAAAATCATTAATATCAGTAAACTTGTCTCTGTAGACAGCAAACCAATTCCTCGTTTCCCCCACAAACACTTGTTCTAAAATTTCAACTACCTGGCACCACTCAATACTACCATTTTCCAACCTCTCCCCGAATTTATTTTCTATAGTATTCATGAACTCCATTGGGCACCCCTGTCGATTGCTGAACTTACCCAGTTCTACCTCCCTGTGTGTGCTATTCACAAAAACTGGCCAATTCTGACTATTTTCTTGCCTGATCCTAGCTTTTAATTTCAATTCTAACTCTGCGATTTTCTCCTCAGCCTTCCTCTCAATACTGTTTACTGTTAATTTAATGTTTCCTTCTGATTCTTCTACTTTATCATATAGCTTTGCTTGTTTCTCCTCAATCTTGCTAATGCTCTCTCTATTATTCTCTCTTAAATCATTTACTTCTGCAACTATTTGCGAGTGGACTTTCTCAATTTTACCCCCCAGCTATTCCTTAACCTCTTTAGTTGCTACCTGAATTTTGTCAATTTCTCCCCCCAATTGCTTTTTGACCTGCTGTGTTTCCAGTTGCACTAGTTCTTTTAAATTTTCAGCCTGTGTACTGATTTTAATTTCCAACTCCTCCTGTACTTTTCCTAATTTTCTGTCTACATCTGCAATAATCTCTTTAGCCTTTTCTTCCATCACCCCCCTGATCTCACCTCTAATCAGTTCGAATTTGTCACTCATTTCCCTACTGTTTTGTTCTAATTTAGCATTTAAGGCATCTGTAACTTTCTTTATTTTCCCTACTGTTTTGTTCTAGTTTAGCGTTGTTTTGTTCTAGTTTAGCGTTGTTTTGTTCCAGTTTTGCATTTAAAGCGTCTGTACTGTGCCCGTTTAGACCGGAGTCCGCACGACCACATATGCATTTTACCAATAATCAGTCAGCACGAGAATCAAAATATCCCGGGGCGCCAGATGGGTTAAAGCAAATCGCAAAAACGACATCAAATGAAAAAAATGCTTTACTGATTTTTGGCTCAATGCAACAATAAGGATAGAAGGAGATTCAATTGGGTATAACACATCTGGTAAAATTATCTCAGTTTATTTTGAAGTTAAAATTGACTGCAAAGATGCTCAAAGCAGCATCATCCACGTGTGGCGATCCACACTCTTATTTACACACAATATACAGAAATTTTCCAAACACATTTGACAATCTTTTTGGAAACACAAGTCCGATTAATAGTCCTGTAGACTGTGTTCCAAAATTATTTGTGATTAATTCCAGTTCAAAGTTAATTGTCTCTACTGGAAATATCGTAGATCACTGTTTGAATATTTACATGATATTAACACTCGTAGAATAAAGGTTCATAGAATTTTAAACTTTCACTTATTTTCCAGTTTCAAAAATATATCGTCGAAAATATTATTATCATTGAATCAACACACATTATTTACACATATTAATAACATCTGAAAAGTATTTGACCTTGAGCATAGCATCGAAGAACTGTGCGAAGCACAACAACAATTAATTGTTCTTCTGACATTAAACATTCGAGAAGTGACTCGATTATGAACTTCAAGTTTCTAACAAAATACATGATTTCTGAATCATCAACTTGATCACTAAATTGTTGAACCATTCAACTATTCAATTTTCCACTTGGAATCATTATTATGAAAAATATTTATATTTATGGCCATTCTTAGTAACTTTTACAACTTGCAATTCTTCGACAGAATGCGGAAATAAGAATTGTAGCTTCATAAAAAATTCATTTAGTTCATGGCACTAGGATTGAAAATATCCTTCAAATTATTCGTGGTTAAAGAATTATTTTTAATTGGCAGTGGCCCATTCTATTATTTGTGTAAGAACACAATATTACAACAACAACGGCAAAGGTCTTCCTCTGTAGAAGAATAAACTACTATCATGACAAATCCGGGTTCTAGCAAAATCAAAGTCTAAATGGAATTCGTAAACAAGGTTGAAATAAGAACTGATGGTTTCAAGAAATAACCTTCGGGTCATTCATCCGACGAAATGTGTAGTTCCAATACTCCTACTATAAACCTAAGCCATCGAACCTGCTATTTGATTGATGCTCGAAAAAACCTCTTCATTCCTGCGACTTAAACATGCGCACCTGGGAATGGCATTTCAACTACTCCACACATATAAATTTTCTTCCCAAAATTTATACAATAAATCAAGCCTCTGCTTGTTATCAACACTGGAAGATTAATAAACTGACAAGTTTATTTTATTTTACCATTCAGTTCAACCCGTGAATTTACCATACTTATGAAAATCTTTATTTCACTTTCGAGTGTATTTACGTCATGATTTTATATAAATACAAAAATATCCTATTTGATACAAATATCATTTGCTTCCCGTTTCATGCCTCTCCGTGTTATCTGAAAAAATATACTTTGCTCAATGCAAATATCAACTGTTCAACCAGAACTGAAATGTTGGTTGAATGCGGGCTTGCGCTAACCACTCTCCTTCGGAAAATCTCCTGTTCCAGACTAGAAATGATTAAACTACTTCATAGGCTCTTTCTCAATACATATGATTATTATAAAATATAATATCCAAGAATTATTTAGAAAAATTATGAAAATTATTATTATTATTATTAGTGGATTATTATTATTATTTATATTATTTTAAATGTGTTTAATTATCATCTCATTATGTGAGAATCCACATGTTCGAATCTTCGAAGATGGAAAAAATATCCATTCCTCAACAAAATAATTTAACTCAACCTTTACATCGACGGTTCTCCGTGGTTTCCCTAAAATATGAAATATTCAAATAAATCTTCGTTATGCTCGGTCATCGATCCTAAACTGTTCTGAGTGCTGAAAATACTCAGAATAACTCTAATATGTCTTGCGTAAATCATTGCAAGCTTTAAATACGACGAAAAATAATGTGTTGGTCATCTGCAGAAAAATAGTTTGTTCCAATTAGCTAGGCATAAAATAATTCAAATGTGGCTTACATTTCTTGATGGTCTTGAAGCGTAGTAAACCTGGTCTGTACCAGATTTATCCATAGACATGCCCCATCGGACAAGCACGTATAATCCTTGTATCGGCCGCCATTATATACCCACAATCCGTCTAGTCAGACATAGTGGTAGTATCTTTTGACGTTTGAATTAACTGTTGTTCCATTTTAATATGGGCTTCTATCAAAGCCATAACAGTTTGTTTAAATAGGGTCAGATCTAAGTGATCTATTCTTAGATATGTCAGTTGTAACATAACTCACGGTAATCTTATCAGTACAAGAAAAACACTGACAGTCTAACCAATCAACGGCTGTTCTGAAGATCGTTCCCTGGGCATGGTTTATTATATCACCATCTACCATGCGCTAAGCAACTTGTAGTTTCCCTTGCGTAGACTAATGAACGCCACCGTTATAGACTAGTCTTCAGTGTACTGACAGATCGAAGTGGTTAACTAGTTACAAATAATGAAAACTGACTGAAATGGATTTAAATATCCAAGTATTAAGTTATTACTGGACTGTGACAAAATACTAATTCTAGACAAAGTCTAGCATATGTCCATGTAGAAATATAAATATTTCCACCAATGTCTGTAGAAAAATCAATCACCTCAGTGATTCTCCTCGCCTGAAACTTACTAAGTTCCACCTCGTAGCGCAGCACTTTCGTGACTATCACGACTTTGAAAAGAACTTCTGCGTAGATCCGGCAACCATGTGCCTTGGCTCAGCGTCGCAGCAACTTGCTCGGCAAATGCTTGTGTTGAAATGAGCTATCGATGCTTCGGCCAGCTGGATTTTATTCAAAACTGTCAGGGTCACGCCGCATCAGCTGATATCTGGAAATCCTCATATCTCTTGAATCCCTGGTCCGATTTACTTGATAATAAGTGCATTCTCTTTCATTTGGCCGTGCCAGTAATCTGATCCAAGTCTCAAGTCTCTACTCCATGGTTAACTATTTAATCAATAAATAGCCTCAACCTCTGCTATTACTCGCTACGTCACTTGACATCCAAGTATCGGTAAATTCTTTCCAATTGCTTCGAGAAGCAATGGAGCGCGATATTCAAATATCTCAACTTTCAAAAGCGGCTGTAGCCTTTCCCTTGATATCTAGGTGTCTGAATCTTGGAATACCCATTCCTACAGTTGGGCACATCCTCCCCACACCTAGCAAAAAATAAAAATTGAAAAATTTTTATTTTTCCTATCTACACATTAAATCATCTGGTTCTTGAATAATAAATCTTCAAATTCGATGCATTATAAGTTCCCACGATGTTACCAGTTCGTGTATTGGCTACTTCATAGCTTCCATTATTGTTTACTTCCACAATATTCAAAATCTTCAATTTCACCAGGTTTAATATCAAAAATATCGTGATACTCTTCCAAAATTTTCCCTAGCTCTGGGGACTCCTTCTCAGTGTAGACTTCTCTTCCTTCAGCTTCATGAAAAATCAGAGACCATTGAGCATCTCCCTCGATGTCTTCCTCTTCTTTTCCCTCGAAGTTAATCTCTTCGGTATTCTTGAATCTAATCGTCTCTGTCTTCATGTCTATCACTGCTTGATATTTCTGAATGAAATCTGCTCCCAATATCATGTCAAAAGCCATGTCCTTCATTACAACAAATACATGTCGGAAATCATGTCCTCCAATCGTAATACATAAGTATAATTGTGTTTTACACAGAGATATTTTATTGGGTATTATTCCTTGGATCTTAATTCCTGATACTGGAATCTCCTCTAAATTCTCTTTTAGCTTCCACAGAATATAAAGTTTCTCACTCACAAGACAAAGCATAGCCCCAGTATCAATCAAAGTATCGACAGGCATACCGAATACTTCGCATGATATGATTGGCATTCTAATTCTTGTACCCATTTCTTTTCGTTCGTCATTCTGTTGAATTAAGTCATCATCCTCTGCTTGCCATTTAATAATTCTGGAAGTGAAAGTGTTCAAAATTCTATCTTCTACTGTGTATTCGAAGTTTTTTTTTTCATTACCATTCCCCCGGGATTGTTGTGTTCCCGATGGACCTGGTTCGTTGGGCCTCTGCTCCAAAAATTGCAAGTTATCTTGGTGTCTTGCTTCCAAATTTTTCCTCGTCTCCTTGTTGAACTCTTCATTGGACTGACGAGTATCCACATTCCCTCTGTTATTGTAGTTGTTTCGACCATAATATCTTCTCTCCTGGTACCTTCCTTGACTATCTCGTGGTTTTCTCCATCGAGTATTGTAACGATTACCACCATCCGGTCTCGCATAAGGCTTGTAACTGTACCTGTTACTGTACTGATTCCATCCTCTCTTATTTGGATCTTCCCTCGGCGTTTTCTCTTCTCGCCCCTCTCGAATCTCTCGAGGTGTCTGAGAATAACTATCAGCCATAACAGCATACACAGCGTTGTTACTCTTTCCTCCCTTCTGATGAAAGAATTGAGCGTTCGTATGATCCAGCTTCTGTAATACTTCATCAAATTGTTCCATATTATAGATATCAACAGCGATCAAAGTCCTCTGGACGTCTGCTGGAAACTGACGTATCAATGCAGTAATCAACTCGTTATCTGGCATCGGCGGATCTAAATGTTGCAGTTTAGAAAGCTGTCCAGAAAAGTACGTAGAGTATCGAGTAGGTTGTGACGTCGAGAATCTCTTCGAATATAACTCTGCTCTGACTTGCTGTTGGGTTTCCGGGGACCAAAACATTTTCAATAACCCACGAGAAAACTCCTCAAAAGTGGTTAGAGTGGATCTAAAAGCACTAAACCAAAGAAGTGCAGGACCTTCCAAAAACTTCCCTATCACTCGGATCTGTCTTTCTTTAGGGATCTTGGAATCTTTCAGGTAATCCCCTGCTTCTCTCAAAAATTCCACGGGTGTCACAGAATCTCGCCCTGAAAATTTAGAAGGCTTATCTTCTACATTCTTAAATACAGTTATGGGGTTGGATTGAAATACTGTCCTGACCTCATCCTGTCTTTGACTATCCGTGTCTCTAGCTCCTCCTAGATTTATCTGTATCTGTTCTTTTCCCCTTACATTTGGCATTTTTAACAGATGATCAGACTGTTTCTCATCCTTGATTTGAGTTTTCATAGCCTCAAGTTCCTTCTGGTTTTCTTCTGCCATTTTCTTAATTGCTTCAGTTTCTTTACAATTTTCCTTAACATCAATGGATATCTGGTTCATAACAGTCTCATGACTTTTCAATGACCCTGTCATATCTGATATGTCCTTCTGAGTTGCTTGGATATCTTTGGCAATTACTTCAATATGGGATGACAAAGATTCCCTAATCTCCTTGATTCCCTCTTGATTCTCCAGCTTGAGTGTGTCTTTAATTTCATTGACAACTGTGGTCTTAATTTCAGTTTGCAATTCATTAATCACACCTTCTCTTATTTCTCCCATGACAAGTTCTTTGAATTGTTCCGTTAAACGTTGAACAACTAGAATTCCCATCTCGTTACTCTCCTTCTTCACTCTGACTTCTAGGTCGATCATGTCTTCACCAACTTTCCTAAGACCATGTTCTATCCTATCAGCTAAGATTTGGGATCGAAGATCGGCATCGCGAAATTTTTCGTCCATTAAACTTGCGTTAGTGGCTAATGAAGTTTCGAGCTCATGTGTTTTTTCGCATAATTTATTCATTTTACTCTCAAGTGACATTTTCAAAATTTCCGAATTCTCTTTAAATTTACTTTCCATAGAATTAAATTTACTATTTAAACTTTCTTTCAAGTTATCTTCTAAAGAATCAGAACTTTCTTTAAGTTTATCATCTAAACTTTCTTTCAAGTTATCTTTTAACCTGCTTTCTAACAAATCGGAATTTTTTTAAGTTTATCATTCATATTTTCTCTAAGTTTATTTTCTAAAGAATCAGAATTTTCTTTAAGTTTATCGTTTAAACTTTCTTTAAATTTATCAGAATTTTCTTTAAGTTTCCTTTCCAAAGCCTCAGTATTTTCTTTCATAATGGCTGCTACACGCAGTCCAGCCTCTTTTGAACTCTCCTCCAAACTCCTCATCATCCTCATCATTTCTTCCATAATTTCAATTATTATTCAAAACTTAGGGGTATACAATATTGGCAAACACAAGCTTATAACTAGAACAAGAAATATGAATAGCTAATTGGAACACTCTAATAAAATGAGATTTATCCTAATGTCGACGTGATGGAAAAACAAAATTCTCTACTTTTACGAATTACATTTACCACAATATCACAAGAAAAATATGCAAGTTCTCAAATATCCTCCACCTGGATTCTAATAATGTGTATGTCCAGTCATCGAACGTTTACTACTGAATTTACTTGACGCCCTAATGGTTAAGCCATTATCAAAAATAATCAAACCCATTCTAATTATTAACCAAGTTAAATTTTTAATTTTCCCCACTAATTGGGTTTCCTACTAATTTATTCATCCAAACCAGACATCTCTCAACTCCCAAAATATTTCTATAAAAATTATCACAATTTCAAATCGGCATGCGATTGACCATGTCTAAATCGGGACCCACGTTCGAAGCCATTTCTCTCTCTATCTTATTTTATGTGCCCGTATAGACCGGAGTCCGCACGACCACATATGCATTTTACCAATAATCAGTCAGCACGAGAATCAAAATATCCCGGGGCGCCAGATGGGTTAAAGCAAATCGCAAAAACGACATCAAATGAAAAAAATGCTTTACTGATTTTTGGCTCAATGCAACAATAAGGATAGAAGGAGATTCAATTGGGTATAACACATCTGGTAAAATTATCTCAGTTTATTTTGAAGTTAAAATTGACTGCAAAGATGCTCAAAGCAGCATCATCCACGTGTGGCGATCCACACTCTTATTTACACACAATATACAGAAATTTTCCAAACACATTTGACAATCTTTTTGGAAACACAAGTCCGATTAATAGTCCTGTAGACTGTGTTCCAAAATTATTTGTGATTAATTCCAGTTCAAAGTTAATTGTCTCTACTGGAAATATCGTAGATCACTGTTTGAATATTTACATGATATTAACACTCGTAGAATAAATGTTCATAGAATTTTAAACTTTCACTTATTTTCCAGTTTCAAAAATATATCGTCGAAAATATTATTATCATTGAATCAACACACATTATTTACACATATTAATAACATCTGAAAAGTATTTGACCTTGAGCATAGCATCGAAGAACTGTGCGAAGCACAACAACAATTAATTGTTCTTCTGACATTAAACATTCGAGAAGTGACTCGATTATGAACTTCAAGTTTCTAACAAAATACATGATTTCTGAATCATCAACTTGATCACTAAATTGTTGAACCATTCAACTATTCAATTTTCCACTTGGAATCATTATTATGAAAAATATTTATATTTATGGCCATTCTTAGTAACTTTTACAACTTGCAATTCTTCGACAGAATGCGGAAATAAGAATTGTAGCTTCATAAAAAATTCATTTAGTTCATGGCACTAGGATTGAAAATATCCTTCAAATTATTCGTGGTTAAAGAATTATTTTTAATTGGCAGTGGCCCATTCTATTATTTGTGTAAGAACACAATATTACAACAACAACGGCAAAGGTCTTCCTCTGTAGAAGAATAAACTACTATCATGACAAATCCGGGTTCTAGCAAAATCAAAGTCTAAATGGAATTCGTAAACAAGGTTGAAATAAGAACTGATGGTTTCAAGAAATAACCTTCGGGTCATTCATCCGACGAAATGTGTAGTTCCAATACTCCTACTATAAACCTGAGCCATCGAACCTGCTATTTGATTGATGCTCGAAAAAACCTCTTCATTCCTGCGACTTAAACATGCGCACCTGGGAATGGCATTTCAACTACTCCACACATATAAATTTTCTTCCCAAAATTTATACAATAAATCAAGCCTCTGCTTGTTATCAACACTGGAAGATTAATAAACTGACAAGTTTATTTTATTTTACCATTCAGTTCAACCCGTGAATTTACCATACTTATGAAAATCTTTATTTCACTTTCGAGTGTATTTACGTCATGATTTTATATAAATACAAAAATATCCTATTTGATACAAATATCATTTGCTTCCCGTTTCATGCCTCTCCGTGTTATCTGAAAAAATATACTTTGCTCAATGCAAATATCAACTGTTCAACCAGAACTGAAATGTTGGTTGAATGCGGGCTTGCGCTAACCACTCTCCTTCGGAAAATCTCCTGTTCCAGACTAGAAATGATTAAACTACTTCATAGGCTCTTTCTCAATACATATGATTATTATAAAATATAATATCCAAGAATTATTTAGAAAAATTATGAAAATTATTATTATTATTATTAGTGGATTATTATTATTATTTATATTATTTTAAATGTGTTTAATTATCATCTCATTATGTGAGAATCCACATGTTCGAATCTTCGAAGATGGAAAAAATATCCATTCCTCAACAAAATAATTTAACTCAACCTTTACATCGACGGTTCTCCGTGGTTTCCCTAAAATATGAAATATTCAAATAAATCTTCGTTATGCTCGGTCATCGATCCTAAACTGTTCTGAGTGCTGAAAATACTCAGAATAACTCTAATATGTCTTGCGTAAATCATTGCAAGCTTTAAATACGACGAAAAATAATGTGTTGGTCATCTGCAGAAAAATAGTTTGTTCCAATTAGCTAGGCATAAAATAATTCAAATGTGGCTTACATTTCTTGATGGTCTTGAAGCGTAGTAAACCTGGTCTGTACCAGATTTATCCATAGACATGCCCCATCGGACAAGCACGTATAATCCTTGTATCGGCCGCCATTATATACCCACAATCCGTCTAGTCAGACATAGTGGTAGTATCTTTTGACGTTTGAATTAACTGTTGTTCCATTTTAATATGGGCTTCTATCAAAGCCATAACAGTTTGTTTAAATAGGGTCAGATCTAAGTGATCTATTCTTAGATATGTCAGTTGTAACATAACTCACGGTAATCTTATCAGTACAAGAAAAACACTGACAGTCTAACCAATCAACGGCTGTTCTGAAGATCGTTCCCTGGGCATGGTTTATTATATCACCATCTACCATGCGCTAAGCAACTTGTAGTTTCCCTTGCGTAGACTAATGAACGCCACCGTTATAGACTAGTCTTCAGTGTACTGACAGATCGAAGTGGTTAACTAGTTACAAATAATGAAAACTGACTGAAATGGATTTAAATATCCAAGTATTAAGTTATTACTGGACTGTGACAAAATACTAATTCTAGACAAAGTCTAGCATATGTCCATGTAGAAATATAAATATTTCCACCAATGTCTGTAGAAAAATCAATCACCTCAGTGATTCTCCTCGCCTGAAACTTACTAAGTTCCACCTCGTAGCGCAGCACTTTCGTGACTATCACGACTTTGAAAAGAACTTCTGCGTAGATCCGGCAACCATGTGCCTTGGCTCAGCGTCGCAGCAACTTGCTCGGCAAATGCTTGTGTTGAAATGAGCTATCGATGCTTCGGCCAGCTGGATTTTATTCAAAACTGTCAGGGTCACGCCGCATCAGCTGATATCTGGAAATCCTCATATCTCTTGAATCCCTGGTCCGATTTACTTGATACTAAGTGCATTCTCTTTCATTTGGCCGTGCCAGTAATCTGATCCAAGTCTCAAGTCTCTACTCCATGGTTAACTATTTAATCAATAAATAGCCTCAACCTCTGCTATTACTCGCTACGTCACTTGACATCCAAGTATCGGTAAATTCTTTCCAATTGCTTCGAGAAGCAATGGAGCGCGATATTCAAATATCTCAACTTTCAAAAGCGGCTGTAGCCTTTCCCTTGATATCTAGGTGTCTGAATCTTGGAATACCCATTCCTACAGTTGGGCACATCCTCCCCACACCTAGCAAAAAATAAAAATTGAAAAATTTTTATTTTTCCTATCTACACATTAAATCATCTGGTTCTTGAATAATAAATCTTCAAATTCGATGCATTATAAGTTCCCACGATGTTACCAGTTCGTGTATTGGCTACTTCATAGCTTCCATTATTGTTTACTTCCACAATATTCAAAATCTTCAATTTCACCAGGTTTAATATCAAAAATATCGTGATACTCTTCCAAAATTTTCCCTAGCTCTGGGGACTCCTTCTCAGTGTAGACTTCTCTTCCTTCAGCTTCATGAAAAATCAGAGACCATTGAGCATCTCCCTCGATGTCTTCCTCTTCTTTTCCCTCGAAGTTAATCTCTTCGGTATTCTTGAATCTAATCGTCTCTGTCTACATGTCTATCACTGCTTGATATTTCTGAATGAAATCTGCTCCCAATATCATGTCAAAAGCCATGTCCTTCATTACAACAAATACATGTCGGAAATCATGTCCTCCAATCGTAATACATAAGTATAATTGTACCGGGTGAGTTAGCCGTGGTGGTTACGGCATGACTGATGGCAGTCGCTCACATCCGGGAGGCGAGGAGGTTCGAATCCCCCCGCCGGCAACCTTGAAGATGGTCTTCTGTGGTTTCCCATCTTCCTTCCAGGCAAATGCCGGGGTTGGTCCCTAACTATAGGCCACAGCCGCTACCTTCCAACTCCTCGTCCTTACATTCCCGCTTCCCTCCCCAACGGTACTTGTAGCTCACCCATTGGGTGTCCGTCTCGAAGAAGCTACAAAACTGGCGAGCCGAACATGTCCTCGGACACTCCCGGCACTGAAAGCCATACGCAAAAAAAAAAAAAAAAAAAAAAAGTATAATTGTGTTTTACACAGAGATATTTTATTGGGTATTATTCCTTGGATCTTAATTCCTGATACTGGAATCTCCTCTAAATTCTCTTTTAGCTTCCACAGAATATAAAGTTTCTCACTCACAAGACAAAGCATAGCCCCAGTATCAATCAAAGTATCGACAGGCATACCGAATACTTCGCATGATATGATTGGCATTCTAATTCTTGTACCCATTTCTTTTCGTTCGTCATTCTGTTGAATTAAGTCATCATCCTCTGCTTGCCATTTAATAATTCTGGAAGTGAAAGTGTTCAAAATTCTATCTTCTACTGTGTATTCGAAGTTTTTTTTTTCATTACCATTCCCCCGGGATTGTTGTGTTCCCGATGGACCTGGTTCGTTGGGCCTCTGCTCCAAAAATTGCAAGTTATCTTGGTGTCTTGCTTCCAAATTTTTCCTCGTCTCCTTGTTGAACTCTTCATTGGACTGACGAGTATCCACATTCCCTCTGTTATTGTAGTTGTTTCGACCATAATATCTTCTCTCCTGGTACCTTCCTTGACTATCTCGTGGTTTTCTCCATCGAGTATTGTAACGATTACCACCATCCGGTCTCGCATAAGGCTTGTAACTGTACCTGTTACTGTACTGATTCCATCCTCTCTTATTTGGATCTTCCCTCGGCGTTTTCTCTTCTCGCCCCTCTCGAATCTCTCGAGGTGTCTGAGAATAACTATCAGCCATAACAGCATACACAGCGTTGTTACTCTTTCCTCCCTTCTGATGAAAGAATTGAGCGTTCGTATGATCCAGCTTCTGTAATACTTCATCAAATTGTTCCATATTATAGATATCAACAGCGATCAAAGTCCTCTGGACGTCTGCTGGAAACTGACGTATCAATGCAGTAATCAACTCGTTATCTGGCATCGGCGGATCTAAATGTTGCAGTTTAGAAAGCTGTCCAGAAAAGTACGTAGAGTATCGAGTAGGTTGTGACGTCGAGAATCTCTTCGAATATAACTCTGCTCTGACTTGCTGTTGGGTTTCCGGGGACCAAAACATTTTCAATAACCCACGAGAAAACTCCTCAAAAGTGGTTAGAGTGGATCTAAAAGCACTAAACCAAAGAAGTGCAGGACCTTCCAAAAACTTCCCTATCACTCGGATCTGTCTTTCTTTAGGGATCTTGGAATCTTTCAGGTAATCCCCTGCTTCTCTCAAAAATTCCACGGGTGTCACAGAATCTCGCCCTGAAAATTTAGAAGGCTTATCTTCTACATTCTTAAATACAGTTATGGGGTTGGATTGAAATACTGTCCTGACCTCATCCTGTCTTTGACTATCCGTGTCTCTAGCTCCTCCTAGATTTATCTGTATCTGTTCTTTTCCCCTTACATTTGGCATTTTTAACAGATGATCAGACTGTTTCTCATCCTTGATTTGAGTTTTCATAGCCTCAAGTTCCTTCTGGTTTTCTTCTGCCATTTTCTTAATTGCTTCAGTTTCTTTACAATTTTCCTTAACATCAATGGATATCTGGTTCATAACAGTCTCATGACTTTTCAATGACCCTGTCATATCTGATATGTCCTTCTGAGTTGCTTGGATATCTTTGGCAATTACTTCAATATGGGATGACAAAGATTCCCTAATCTCCTTGATTCCCTCTTGATTCTCCAGCTTGAGTGTGTCTTTAATTTCATTGACAACTGTGGTCTTAATTTCAGTTTGCAATTCATTAATCACACCTTCTCTTATTTCTCCCATGACAAGTTCTTTGAATTGTTCCGTTAAACGTTGAACAACTAGAATTCCCATCTCGTTACTCTCCTTCTTCACTCTGACTTCTAGGTCGATCATGTCTTCACCAACTTTCCTAAGACCATGTTCTATCCTATCAGCTAAGATTTGGGATCGAAGATCGGCATCGCGAAATTTTTCGTCCATTAAACTTGCGTTAGTGGCTAATGAAGTTTCGAGCTCATGTGTTTTTTCGCATAATTTATTCATTTTACTCTCAAGTGACATTTTCAAAATTTCCGAATTCTCTTTAAATTTACTTTCCATAGAATTAAATTTACTATTTAAACTTTCTTTCAAGTTATCTTTTAAAGAATCAGAACTTTCTTTAAGTTTATCATCTAAACTTTCTTTCAAGTTATCTTTTAACCTGCTTTCTAACAAATCGGAATTTTTTTAAGTTTATCATTCATATTTTCTCTAAGTTTATTTTCTAAAGAATCAGAATTTTCTTTAAGTTTATCGTTTAAACTTTCTTTAAATTTATCAGAATTTTCTTTAAGTTTCCTTTCCAAAGCCTCAGTATTTTCTTTCATAATGGCTGCTACACGCAGTCCAGCCTCTTTTGAACTCTCCTCCAAACTCCTCATCATCCTCATCATTTCTTCCATAATTTCAATTATTATTCAAAACTTAGGGGTATACAATATTGGCAAACACAAGCTTATAACTAGAACAAGAAATATGAATAGCTAATTGGAACACTCTAATAAAATGAGATTTATCCTAATGTCGACGTGATGGAAAAACAAAATTCTCTACTTTTACGAATTACATTTACCACAATATCACAAGAAAAATATGCAAGTTCTCAAATATCCTCCACCTGGATTCTAATAATGTGTATGTCCAGTCATCGAACGTTTACTACTGAATTTACTTGACGCCCTAATGGTTAAGCCATTATCAAAAATAATCAAACCCATTCTAATTATTAACCAAGTTAAATTTTTAATTTTCCCCACTAATTGGGTTTCCTACTAATTTATTCATCCAAACCAGACATCTCTCAACTCCCAAAATATTTCTATAAAAATTATCACAATTTCAAATCGGCATGCGATTGACCATGTCTAAATCGGGACCCACGTTCGAAGCCATTTCTCTCTCTATCTTATTTTATGTGCCCGTATAGACCGGAGTCCGCACGACCACATATGCATTTTACCAATAATCAGTCAGCACGAGAATCAAAATATCCCGGGGCGCCAGATGGGTTAAAGCAAATCGCAAAAACGACATCAAATGAAAAAAATGCTTTACTGATTTTTGGCTCAATGCAACAATAAGGATAGAAGGAGATTCAATTGGGTATAACACATCTGGTAAAATTATCTCAGTTTATTTTGAAGTTAAAATTGACTGCAAAGATGCTCAAAGCAGCATCATCCACGTGTGGCGATCCACACTCTTATTTACACACAATATACAGAAATTTTCCAAACACATTTGACAATCTTTTTGGAAACACAAGTCCGATTAATAGTCCTGTAGACTGTGTTCCAAAATTATTTGTGATTAATTCCAGTTCAAAGTTAATTGTCTCTACTGGAAATATCGTAGATCACTGTTTGAATATTTACATGATATTAACACTCGTAGAATAAATGTTCATAGAATTTTAAACTTTCACTTATTTTCCAGTTTCAAAAATATATCGTCGAAAATATTATTATCATTGAATCAACACACATTATTTACACATATTAATAACATCTGAAAAGTATTTGACCTTGAGCATAGCATCGAAGAACTGTGCGAAGCACAACAACAATTAATTGTTCTTCTGACATTAAACATTCGAGAAGTGACTCGATTATGAACTTCAAGTTTCTAACAAAATACATGATTTCTGAATCATCAACTTGATCACTAAATTGTTGAACCATTCAACTATTCAATTTTCCACTTGGAATCATTATTATGAAAAATATTTATATTTATGGCCATTCTTAGTAACTTTTACAACTTGCAATTCTTCGACAGAATGCGGAAATAAGAATTGTAGCTTCATAAAAAATTCATTTAGTTCATGGCACTAGGATTGAAAATATCCTTCAAATTATTCGTGGTTAAAGAATTATTTTTAATTGGCAGTGGCCCATTCTATTATTTGTGTAAGAACACAATATTACAACAACAACGGCAAAGGTCTTCCTCTGTAGAAGAATAAACTACTATCATGACAAATCCGGGTTCTAGCAAAATCAAAGTCTAAATGGAATTCGTAAACAAGGTTGAAATAAGAACTGATGGTTTCAAGAAATAACCTTCGGGTCATTCATCCGACGAAATGTGTAGTTCCAATACTCCTACTATAAACCTGAGCCATCGAACCTGCTATTTGATTGATGCTCGAAAAAACCTCTTCATTCCTGCGACTTAAACATGCGCACCTGGGAATGGCATTTCAACTACTCCACACATATAAATTTTCTTCCCAAAATTTATACAATAAATCAAGCCTCTGCTTGTTATCAACACTGGAAGATTAATAAACTGACAAGTTTATTTTATTTTACCATTCAGTTCAACCCGTGAATTTACCATACTTATGAAAATCTTTATTTCACTTTCGAGTGTATTTACGTCATGATTTTATATAAATACAAAAATATCCTATTTGATACAAATATCATTTGCTTCCCGTTTCATGCCTCTCCGTGTTATCTGAAAAAATATACTTTGCTCAATGCAAATATCAACTGTTCAACCAGAACTGAAATGTTGGTTGAATGCGGGCTTGCGCTAACCACTCTCCTTCGGAAAATCTCCTGTTCCAGACTAGAAATGATTAAACTACTTCATAGGCTCTTTCTCAATACATATGATTATTATAAAATATAATATCCAAGAATTATTTAGAAAAATTATGAAAATTATTATTATTATTATTAGTGGATTATTATTATTATTTATATTATTTTAAATGTGTTTAATTATCATCTCATTATGTGAGAATCCACATGTTCGAATCTTCGAAGATGGAAAAAATATCCATTCCTCAACAAAATAATTTAACTCAACCTTTACATCGACGGTTCTCCGTGGTTTCCCTAAAATATGAAATATTCAAATAAATCTTCGTTATGCTCGGTCATCGATCCTAAACTGTTCTGAGTGCTGAAAATACTCAGAATAACTCTAATATGTCTTGCGTAAATCATTGCAAGCTTTAAATACGACGAAAAATAATGTGTTGGTCATCTGCAGAAAAATAGTTTGTTCCAATTAGCTAGGCATAAAATAATTCAAATGTGGCTTACATTTCTTGATGGTCTTGAAGCGTAGTAAACCTGGTCTGTACCAGATTTATCCATAGACATGCCCCATCGGACAAGCACGTATAATCCTTGTATCGGCCGCCATTATATACCCACAATCCGTCTAGTCAGACATAGTGGTAGTATCTTTTGACGTTTGAATTAACTGTTGTTCCATTTTAATATGGGCTTCTATCAAAGCCATAACAGTTTGTTTAAATAGGGTCAGATCTAAGTGATCTATTCTTAGATATGTCAGTTGTAACATAACTCACGGTAATCTTATCAGTACAAGAAAAACACTGACAGTCTAACCAATCAACGGCTGTTCTGAAGATCGTTCCCTGGGCATGGTTTATTATATCACCATCTACCATGCGCTAAGCAACTTGTAGTTTCCCTTGCGTAGACTAATGAACGCCACCGTTATAGACTAGTCTTCAGTGTACTGACAGATCGAAGTGGTTAACTAGTTACAAATAATGAAAACTGACTGAAATGGATTTAAATATCCAAGTATTAAGTTATTACTGGACTGTGACAAAATACTAATTCTAGACAAAGTCTAGCATATGTCCATGTAGAAATATAAATATTTCCACCAATGTCTGTAGAAAAATCAATCACCTCAGTGATTCTCCTCGCCTGAAACTTACTAAGTTCCACCTCGTAGCGCAGCACTTTCGTGACTATCACGACTTTGAAAAGAACTTCTGCGTAGATCCGACAACCATGTGCCTTGGCTCAGCGTCGCAGCAACTTGCTCGGCAAATGCTTGTGTTGAAATGAGCTATCGATGCTTCGGCCAGCTGGATTTTATTCAAAACTGTCAGGGTCACGCCGCATCAGCTGATATCTGGAAATCCTCATATCTCTTGAATCCCTGGTCCGATTTACTTGATACTAAGTGCATTCTCTTTCATTTGGCCGTGCCAGTAATCTGATCCAAGTCTCAAGTCTCTACTCCATGGTTAACTATTTAATCAATAAATAGCCTCAACCTCTGCTATTACTCGCTACGTCACTTGACATCCAAGTATCGGTAAATTCTTTCCAATTGCTTCGAGAAGCAATGGAGCGCGATATTCAAATATCTCAACTTTCAAAAGCGGCTGTAGCCTTTCCCTTGATATCTAGGTGTCTGAATCTTGGAATACCCATTCCTAGAGTTGGGCACAGTACTTTCTTTATTTTCCCTACTGTTTTGCTCTAATCTTGCATTATTCTGTTCTAACTTTGCATTTAAGGCATCACTACTAACTTTGTTCTGATACATAAACTCGAGAAGTAAAGTTTTTAATTCTGGTTGGCCGCCTACACTCCCTGTTTCAGTATCGGGATTTACCTCCGCTACCCCGGTGCTACCATCACTCGACATACTGCTCGTATCATCACTCTCCAGTTGATGACCACTACGTAACCTCATCTGTTTTTCTTTCTCATCCCCCATAATGATATACACTGATAAAGACAAATAACCCCCAAAATACAGGCACAGAAATATATACCCTTCTCCTTCCACAAATGTTATTAGGTTTTCAGCCCCGAGTTGTCGGCGACAAGTGTAGCGCTAATTAGTGCCCCATGTTGGTAGCGACAAATTGTAACATTTTTGCTAGCCCACACGTTGAGCGACAAGTGTAACGGTTTGGCTGCCCCTAACTGTTGGGTGATAAATGTAACTCTTTACCTTTGCCTAAGCTATGTTGTTTTAATGGGCGCCAATACCTCAACGCAATGTTGAAATCTAAATTTGAATTTAACAACGTCTAGCTCTGGTAGAACACCTTCAAGAATCTATTCACTCAGATCGTGGTATGATTTGATCATTAACCCAACAAACAATTGTAACAGGAGAAGGAATTGGTCTATATCTAATGCTACCTACTGAAAGCAAAGATTGCATTGTAAAAGAAATGAATTTATTATATAAAACAAGAATAGCAAAATTAATAATAATAATAAGTTTAAAATTTAAATTGGAGCGTTGCGATTTTAATATTACCGATAGAAAATTACGTGAAAGCGGATCTGATAAATTATTGATTTTACTCTTATTCCCAAGCTATGAAGTTACTGAAATATGAAATATAAAACAAAGAGAAATGAGAGATTGCGTATTTCTGCGTCATTTGCGCTTACCACTGGAAATTGCCAAAGCATTTCCCTCGTACTGGATGATGTTGTGTGCTTCCCACAGTCTCCTGGACGTCGTCATCTCCGTCGATATTTGATGATATACTTGTAGATTTGGTGACTTTATGGTCCTAATATCGGAGCCATACCCTCGTACAACCACACTGGTTAAGTTTTAAACAGATAGTTCTCCACACCACGGAACATTGGAGCGACACACACTTGCAACCGAACTAGTCAGGTCTTTCACAGATTGCCCCCCACTCCACCGAACATCGGAGCGACTCCCGCGTGCAACCATACTCGGCAAGTTCTACACAGATTGTCCCCGCTCCACGGCGCGCCGAACGATATATGCACACGTCGGCTCCCCACCTCGGTACCGACTTCCAGCTTACGTGGTCTCCACTGATTGGCTGCTCCCCAGGCTCTCCTTCCCCTTCTCTGGCTCATTACACACGGCGCGCGGATGATGAAGTCGATTTCCGTTCCAACTATCCGCCTTTTCTTGACGCTGCGACCCAAGCTTGCGTAATACTTCTTGACAAGAATCAGCCTGTATTTGAATTTCCAGTGAGTCATGTCTCTCATAATATCCTAACTGACGAAACTCCGTAAAATTCCGTAAACACATAATTTTCTATGATATTGTCGTTCGTAATAATTTGCTTGATAGCGTTTTCTAAGACATAGAAAACCTATCTGTATGCTTATAATTTTTATAAAATGCTCCGAAAATACCTTAATAATAATTATAATAAATTAATAATAATTATAAATTAACATGAAAAATTCTCTTGGCTGAACAATTCGCCGCGTAAATAAATATAGAATGGCTTCCTACTGACTTATGCCAGTGGCATAAAAAAAACTCGAAAAACACGTTACAATCAATTCACCATCTCCGGACATTATCATAGAGTAGACAAATCATTGGAATTTCCCTTCCACCTTCTAACGTAACTATAAAAGTTTTTCCACCCAACACCCCCTCCCCCATTTAAGTTTTGCATATAATTATCGTGAGCAGCCTTCTTTTTGAGGACTAGTCTTTCGATAATAATTTAAACTTTAGCATATGCTCGTAACTATCGCGTCGTTTGTTATAATCTTTCCTTAATTTCTTTCAAGTCCCCTGATTTCCCTTGTGTAATATTCCGGATCCGGGTTTTGCTTCAGTAATTTAAACAGCACGAATTTATGAATAGCACGATTTAAGATATTTAGAAATTTTTCCCACAATATATTTATATGACACCCCTCCGACGCCCATCTTACAAATTCATGTAATCCTGAAATTTGCTCTGATCTGCTCAGCTGTACTGAAATAGTTTAACTTCTTCGACGGAGTCAAGTATTGGAGTGTCACTGTGTCTAATATTTAGTTCAACACTGGAGTGGTCACTAATTCCAGGAACTCTCATACAACTAATATACAGCGCCACAGGTCGTAATAAATAAACCACCTGGGAGGAACCCCTCTCCCTAACTAGCTTGTTTGCTGCAAGTTGAGCTTGGCTACCGCTAGTTGAATCACCGGACCAGTTCACACTTGGAAGATTTACAATTGAAAATCCACAGCCTGCTTCCAGTCTCCGACCGGGTCAGGAATGGAATGAATGAAGCCCCCATCTAGCGGCGAGGATATGAACTGTGCCGGCTGCCGAGGCCTGACGCACTCCTCTGGGGCAATGATTAAATGAATGACAGATGAAATGAAATGGTAGTGGAGAGTGTTGCTGGAATGAAATTTTGACAGGGAAAACCGGAGTACCCGGAGAAAAACCTGTCGGCCTCCGTTTTGTCCAGCACAGATCTCACATGGAGTGACCGGGATTTGAACCACGGACCCAGCGGTGAGAGGCCGGCGTGCTGCCGCCTAAGCCACGGAGGCTTTCGGAAGATTTACAATTAGAGCACTCTATTATTTTAATAATAATAGAGAAAAGATTCGCACAATGTGCAAAGAAAACGTATTAGTTCTCAACATCGAGACAGAATTTAGTCAGCGACACTAGTCTTTTCCCGCAAAACATTGCGTGGTACCTCTCACAGCTTCTTCCGCACAATTTGCATATACAAATTCTTGTAGTTCATGATAGTTGGCTCTGCTGCATACCCTATGGTGAAAACCGTGAACAGCGAAACGCGTCATTAGGTGTCTTAGTTCATATCCTGGCTTTTTCCAATCACTGTTTAACATTGCGTCTGTAGTGTAAAACTCCAGCCATATTTCTTCCCTTTTTCTTTGAAGGTCTATAAGCTAGGACTGATACGCATGTGTAGAGGGTAGATGTAGTTGCAGGCGGAGATCTTCTATGAAAAAATTTCCTTAGCCAGCACATATACCAGGCGCGAACGGGTGTACTTTGATACACCCAACGTCTTTTTTAGGAATTTTGCTTTTACTTTTTCTAAGTCCGTTAGATTACTTTTGGTAAGGTGCTCCCAAATTAACTCCATGCCGTATGTTATGATGGGCGTATTTTTCAATTTAAATATTTCCATTGCTGTTACTAGCGAGATCTGTGGAAGAGTTTTTAGACTTATCATAGCTAAGGTCGCAGCCGTTATTCTTTCTTTGACATGTATCGTGAAGACATTTCCATATATCTGTAATGTGATCCCTAAGTATTTAAAGTATGGGACAGTTGTTATTGGTTCATTTCTGTATGTGATCTTGTCATTGGTTGCCGACTTGCCTCCTTTCCTTGGAAGATTTAAATCCCCGGCAATTATAACATTCTTTTCCATAGATTTACCCGTACAGGTGATGTCATAAAGAGAATCCAGTAACGAGAAGTTGTCCTTCGGTGCTCGATACGCCTCTATCACCTGAAGAGAGTTTAACTTTGCTTCATCCAACATTTCTACACATAACAGCTTATCCATATTGACCCAATTATATCTTGTACCCCACCCGTTCATTTTCCAAAAACCTGTTCACCGACTGAAGAGCTAAAAATTAACAATATTAATTTTAGGTAACAATAAAGAGAAGTGATCTCGAATTACTATTACTAAGTATAAACGTATATGCAGCAATCCAGTCGTTTGTCATCAATCCGAAGATTGATTCTATCAAATTTAACATTTCATCGTATTACATATTTTTAGCCTATTTTCATTTTATGAAAAAAAAAATGGGCTTATGAGATCTCCTTTTGTCCGTGTGTGCGTGCGTGCGTGTGTGTGTGTGATGGTGTGTGTGTGTGTGTGTGTGTGTGTGTGTGTGTGTGTGTGTGTGTCCTAATAACTTCTAAACGGCTGGAGCTATTTCAATGAAACTCGGTAAGATCATAGCACTATTCTGGCCGACCCCGACCGTGCCCTTCAAATTTTATTGTGTCTCATCAATCCAACATGGCGGCTGTGGGAAATATTTCACCAGCATTCAGTATCTCCAAAACTATTACCGATATCGCCCTGAAATTGTGTACGGTGATAAAGGGCACTACTAGAAGTTCATCTATGAGACTTTCAAAAACATGGTGACTACAAAACCAACATGGCGGCCAAGCGAAGTTGAGATTTTAAATAGTTTTTCTCGCGATTTAACCATCCAAAAGTAATGAAACTTGGCACAGCAGATGTTTATACACACTGTATTGCACTGGAGTCTAATTTAGTTCAATTGTTTACATAACCTCAAAATGGCGGCTGTGCGAAATATTTCACTGACATTCTATATCTCCGAAACTATTACATATATCACCCTAAAATTTTGTACGGTGATAAAGGGCACTGATACAAGTTTATCTATGTATTTTTCATAAACCTGTAAAGTACAAAGCGAACATGGCGGCCAAGCGAAGTTGAACCATTTCAATAGACTTTTATCGTCATTTAACTCTCTGAGCGCAGTGAAATGTGGTACAGTAAATGATTGTACATATTGTAATGCACTGGCATCTACAATTGTTTACATAACCTCAAGATGGCGGCTGTGCGAAATTTTAAAATTAAGTTTTTATTTCATGGGTCGTAATCATGCGATCGAAGTGAAAGTTTGAATAATCAACCTAGGCAATAATTGTTCTTGAATGGTACATAACTCTATGGCCTATACATATAACAATCCAAAATGGTGAGCATCCGAAATATTTAGACGGTTCTCAATATCTACTAATCTTTTACAGCAAACTGAATTTTGTATGTTCATAGTGGCTATGAACATATGTACCTATAGGACTTTCAGTAACCTGGTGAGCACAAATCCAACATGGTGGCGACGCGAAGTATAAATATTTAAATGGACGCTTCTCGCGAATTAAGTATCCGAGTGCAGTGAAAGTTTGCACGTTATATCCTTATACAAATGTCAATCCACTGGCATCTAATTTATTTCAATTGTTTTCATAACCACAAGATGGCAGCTGTGCGAAATTTTATAATCTCTTGTGTCCTAATCATGCGATTGAAGTCTGAATACCACACGTACACAATAATCTTCATGTAATAGTACATAAATAAAAATCCAACCTGGCGACCATCTGAAATATTTAGACGGTTCTCAATATCTACGAATCTATCACAACCATCAAACTGAAATTTTGTATGTTGATAGAGGCAATTAACATGGGTAGGTTATATGAAAATAGGCTGTATAGTTCTTCACGGAACTACTTGTTATTATTTATTTAGCTCAGAGGGGAATTGATCTCCCTAATCCCCCCCGGGTAGTTACGCCACTGTGCCAACGTCACATTTCACCTTTTAGTAAAACTGAAATAGCTTGACAAGTTATTGTGCTACGACGACGTTTGTTGGCTTGAGACACTACGCAGGTTATGGAAGGTCATTCTTCTGGCCAGGCTGTGTGCCGTCCGTAGTGTGGAAAAGAGCACGCATGTGCTCAGGAGCCAGATGACCTGCCCCGCTCCGACATACAAGCGTTGGCATTTTGTTTAGAGGTTGTGTGTGCTCTCAAAACGATGACTCATATGACGAGTCGGTGGTGAACCTCAATTACGGATGTTATAAAAAAAAAGGAGGGGTGACGGTAACTTTTCATTTCATTAGCAGAAAGGCATGCGAACAGCTAACGTTGTATGGAAAAGAGTGCTTAAAGAATTGTTGAAATTAATGCTGCGGAGCAACACGGGTCTTCTAGTCTTTCCCATTTGGAGGGTACGATGAATCAACTTTGGCTATTGTCCATTGTATTCAATTTCGTTTGTTTCCAAATTTCCTACATCCTTCTAGAGTGTCGATCTTTCTCCTCTTGAGTCCACTTTCTGCGAGTTCTTTGTTTGTCTCTTTCTTTCTTCCTCTCTTGAAATTCTGTCTTTTGAAAAGCTTCTCTGAAGAGTGATCTGTTTGCTATTATGTATGTCTGAATTTTGGCGTTTGTCAAATCTTTGTCAATTTCAATGAACCATGTGGGTTTGGATTTGTAACTATTCAGTAAGTTGATCTGTTTAGTTAGTCTACTATTTTCCATTCTATAAATGTGCCCAAAAAACTGCAATCTTCTCTTTTTCATTACATCAGTTAATTTTTAGCCTACTTTCGATTTTTGCAAAAAATGAAAGTAGACTTATGAGATCAACACAGGGCGAAAAAAGTGTGTCTGTCTGTGTGTGTGTATGTGTGTGTGTGTGTGTGTGTGTGTGTGTGTGTGTGTGTGTGTGTGTGTGTGTGTATGTGTGTGTGTGAGTCTGTGTGTGTGTGTGTGTGTGTGTCTGTGTGTGTGTGAGTGTGTGTACTCTGAATGTCTGTCCCCCCTATCAATTCGAACACGGTGAATGCGAATTGAACGAAATTTGGTACAAAGGTAGCACTAGCAAAGGACACCTCAGTGTCATGTTTTATATCGCCGCCATCTTTACTAAAACTGAATGGCGGCCACTCAAACGTTCAAAACGTAAAATCAAATAACGACTAACCAAATCATCCGATCTCTATCAAATTTGGTAACAACATACCTTCGTATAGGATGCGTCTTGTGACCAAACTACAAGGTCGTCCGCCATACCATTTCAGGATGGCGGCCGTGCGAATTATGCAAACTTTATAATCCATATCATGGGACCCACCAGTTCCGATTATCGAGCCGAGAATCGTTTTAACTGTTCTAAAGGAAGAGGCACGTTCGAAATTAAAAGTTTATTTTGTAATACTATAGTGCAGACGTGATTTTAAAAAGCTGAGCTGATTCAGTAATAAGACAAGATGGCAGCGGATATCTTGTGCCTGACTTATATTTCACTAATTTGAGTATTGCATTCAATATAGCGTACTGATACAAAATAAATAAACTTTGTATGAAATGCTTTATATATAAATAATATACTCCAGTGATGAAATCGTTTAGTATAAATCATTATTTGCTAACAAGTTCTATGTAAGTCATTTTATAAAGAACGATATTCGTTGACACAATTAGCTCAGAGGTAGAGCGTTAGCCTATCGTTCTAATGCCTATGGTTCAAACCCGATCGGAGCTAGGTTTTTTGCTTGAAATGTTATATGTTTATTGTTTTGTAATGACTCAGATGTTTTAAAATTAAGCGTTATATTGTGCATATTATGGTGTAAAATATATATTTAATTAAAACATAATTCGCCAGCAGATTTACTCGAGACATCTAGCTGCCAAAAAGGTACTTATTAACTTCCAGATTTTATTGAAAAGTTTCTTCTTCTGGCCGCTAGAATGCACTCGCACTGTTAGGATTATATTGTTCGATATTTCAGCACAAGATGTCACAACTAGTCTACGTGGGGCTCCATTGATTAATATACCATTGGCATTCTATGCGCATCGAATTTGAAGAATGACAAGATGATACTACGATACATTTTTACTTTTTATTTTAAAGGCTTTGTAACAGTCTATTTTGCGTTACTTGAAAATGTTATTTGAAGTAAAGAACAAAACGATTTCGCATAGTAACTGAATTGAAGCCGTTGATGTTAGTTCAGGTTATTAATTACTACTTTTATTTCAGGCAAATAGCAATCGAAAATATCCACATAGTTTGTATACACACGTCTCTGTAGGGTCATGGAAAGATTTGTTAATTCAATTAGGGTTGTGAAAGCCATGCACAACCAGACGTGTAAAGACATGCCTCAACTCAAAGTTGGATGTTGCCCACGGCAGGTCATATATGTAATAATAATAATAATAATAATAATAATAATGTTATTGGTTTTACATCCCTTTTAACTACTGCTGCTTTTAGAGACACCGGGGTGCCGGAATTTTGGCCCGAAGGGGATCTTTAACGTGCCAGTAAATGTACTGACACGGCTCCCTCGCATTTGTCCACCCTCAAATGCCAGCTGACTGCGCCGGAATTTTGGCCCGAAGGGGATCTTTAACGTGCCAGTAAATGTACTGACACGGCTCACTCGCATTTGTGCACCCTCAAATGCCAGCTGACTGCGCCAGGATACGAACCTGCAACCTAGGGCCCAGCAAGCGAGAACGTTACCGCTGAGCCACGCAGCCAGTCCGGTCGATTATGTCTCCAGATCCATAACATTCTTGATATACTTCTTATCTTTCTTTCTTCAATGATGGTAGCAGTTTTTATCTAGGTTGTGGCGTTTGGTAGAGGTAAATCGTTTCTAAGGTCTTCAACAAAGAATAGTTCTATTATACTCTTTGATAATAACAACGAGTTATAACTATACTCATACATTTAGGAGAAAGTAGGCTATATGTTCTTTACTGAACATCTTGTTCACATTTCAAATATAACTCTCTGGTTGGTTCTTAAGTTTAGGGGCTGCGACAACGTGGTCATGTAGCCCCGTGCACTTTGGGTGTGTGTAGAATCTGTCTGATAACCGGTGTTAATTGTGATGGCTGTATTAGTAATATAACTCTCTATTCGGTCGTAACCTATATTCAGCGTTATTATTTCTTTTAGCTCCCAGTTTTTTCCCCCTCAGAATTCGTCTTTCAGTCTTCTCTAATTTGTCTAAATCACTAAATCTTGTCAGAGTTTCAGGTCTGACCACTATTTGATAGTGCCTTAATTTAGTGTTCCTGGATAAGGTTCATTATTATACACATCTTTTGTCATATGAAAACACCTTTGTAATTTATAATTTATGCATACCGGTATGCGTTTCTATTGCTGTATTTTCCTGTGAGTCGTTCACTATCCACTCTCCTAGGTATTTAAAGGAATTTGTTTTACATACTGAACTGTCATGAATTTGTGATACTTATCGGGGCATCGGTGATGTTTGTCATGAACTTTTTTTTTTTTCAAATGATATATGTAATCTGACTTCGGCTGCCTGTTTTTGCAACTCTCTAATTTGTTCTTGGGCAGTATCCAGTGAGTCAGTAAGTAATGCAATGTCATCCGCAAAAGCTAAACAATCTACTGTGATTTTATTTGGATGTCTTCCTAGTTGAACGCCTTTGGTATTGATGGCTTTCCTCCACTCTCGAATTACCTCTTCCAATGCACAATTGAAAAGCAGAGGTAACAGACCATCTCCTTGTCTCACACCTGACTATATTTTGAAATATTTTGAAAGATAACCTCTAAATTTAACTTTGGAAGTTGTGTTCGTTAATGTTGCTTGAATTATTTCAGTTGTCTTGTTATCAAGTCCAAATTCCTTCAGAATGTTAATAAGTGCCTTTCTGTCAATGGAGTCATAGGCTTTTATAAAATACACAAAAGTAACTGCATATTTCAAGTTCCTGATTTTCCTCATGTGTAATATGCTCTTTAAATTTAGTAGTTTCTCCGTACACGATCGTCCCTTCCTAAAGCCTTCCTGATACTCTCCCAGTTTTGGGTCGAGTATTTTTTTCTGCTCTTTTTAAAGTGCTTTGGATAAGATCTTATAAGTCACTAACAAGAGGGAGATTCCCCTGTAATTGTTTGGATATGCTTCCTTCCCTTTCTTATGTAGTGGATGTATAAGGCAGATGTCCATTCTGATGGTAAACTGTCTATTTTCCATATGTCATTTATGATTTCCGTTAAACATACTAGGATCATGTTGTCACTCGAGTATTTCCATAATTTAGCAACTATACTATTCTATCGAGATGTTTTGTTATTTTTAAGTTCGTTTATAATTTCTTTAATTTTATTTTTTGTTGGTGGTTTTGAATCTGGGGAAATGGGGAGTATATTATCAAAATTAAATGTCTCCTTTGGTGGATCGCAGTTCAGGAGTTCTTCAAGATAATCCGCAAGTATTCAGCAATTTTCAGCGTTTTATATGCAGCTTTCAGTGTCTTTGGATCTGTGAAAAGTAAGCTTGGTGGAGTATACTTCATTAAACTACTCCTGAAAGTTTTGTAGAAGTCCGTTGTATTTTGCTGTCTGAAGTCTAATTCTATTAATGTTAATTGGTCTTTCATATGTTGCACTTTTATCCTTTTGAGTCCCTTGGATGTATGTTTTCGGACTTCTATAAGGCTGTTCCTAGTATGCTCATTTTTATTTGCATTCCAGATGTTCCAAGCTCGTTGTCTTTTAAAGATTAGTTCATCACACTCAGCAGTCCACCAGGCATGTTTTCGCTTTCTTTTAAGGAGAACGGTTTCTTCTGCTGTCTGTACTAAGTCTCTTTGAAGTTGTTCCCATGTTTTAGGTGCTCTGCTTTCCAAAAGTGTTTTGAAATTATTTTCTGTGGCTAATTTTTTTGTATCAAACTTTTTGGATTGATAATGATTTTTCTTTTTATAAACTGGTCTAATTTTGAATTTAATGAGAGATATATAGTGGTCTGAATCTAAACCTGCACCCTTAGCAACTTTCACATCGAGTATCTCCGTTGTAGACTGTCTGCTAATAGAAACATGGCCAAGTTGTTTCTCCCCACAAACTGGATTTGGGGAAATTCAAGTAGTTTGTTTCCTAGGAATTTTTTGGAAGAATGTAGATTTCAGGACTATGCTTAAACTAATGAGTCTTTCTCAATTTGTGTTGGTTCTTTTATGTGCGGGGAAATTGCCTACTATGGACCGATGTTGACGTTCCTTGCCGATTTGATCGTTAAAGTCTCCAAGTAGTAGTATTATACGTATTTTTTGATGGAATTTGATCTAAGATGTTTGATAGTTCTAGTCTTTATTATAATGATGTTTCTCTTCTGTTCCAGGACATAGAGAAAGCCTTCTTCCTCCTCCTGTTACTGGTCATCATTGGCGAGTTCTTCAGTGCCCCTGCCATAACACTAGCGGATTCAGCAGTCATTACTCTTCTGGGTGAAGACGCGGATCGCTACGGGCATCAGCGAATGTTCGGCTCGCTAGGTTGGGGTTTGGCTATGTTCTTTGTGGGCATTGCACTCGACCACTCCACGTCTTTTCCGGACCACCCCTGTGGTCCCGACTCGCGTGAAAAGAACTATACGATATGTTTCGCAACGTTCTCCGTGCTCATGGGCTGTGCCATAATCACTGCCACCCAGATCACGTTCCGCTACGACTTCCCGTCAGAAGAGACAATCGAACAACCAGAGAAACAGCCCGCTGAAATGTCGTATGAAGACACGATGCAGCAACAGTTGGCTCAACAACTGAACTTGCCTCAGCTTGCAGAACCTACCAAAGTCCCCTTGGAATCTAAGGCCGCACCGCCACTGCTTGGCAAGGTAATCTCAGCAATACGCGTTTCTTCTTATTAACACTACGAGGGGCATTCAATAGTAAGTTATTGTCTGATGAATTCTTGTCAGGAGCAGGGAGAGAAAGTCACCTGTATGACGTAATCTGTTTTCCTGGAGATAACGGTACAGTCTGCACTGAATGTCGATGGATCATTGTGATACGAGCTTTGTGGTCTTTAGCCTATTTTCATTTATGAAACAAGATGTTCAGGAAAGAACATATAGCCTACTTTCTCCTAAATGTATGGGTATAGGGCCAGGATGTTGATGCCGTAAAAAGTTAAAAAAATGCACTTAAAACGTTCAAAAATGACTGTAATAAATGACCCAAAAATTCGAAAAATGCACAATAAAATGGAGAAAATGATCTTATAATAATAAACTCGCCAATATTTCATAAATTAAATCTTAAGCTCAAACTGAAAAGTCAAACAAAATAGATTTCTAGCACTTAACAAAAGGTTTATGTTCACTAGTCGGAGTTGCAGTGCACTACGAATGTCATTCTGATGTTGTCAAATGTAAATGATCTGTGGTTCTGCCAACAAGTTTTTTTTTATCTCGAAAAGCTGCGTTCAACATCGACTGATGTGATCAGAGCATACTTGAAGTGAGGAAGGTCGTTTGCTGCTAAATCCTCCTCAATCCCATCCATGCAGTAGTTTTAACCAGAAAGAATGTCTGAGATTTTGCAGAATGTTTTATACCCGGTGTTTTTGCCCAGCACTTGTTTCAGTATTGATGCAATTCCCGCAGCAATTTTGCCACGATTGTTGCTAAGACTAGTTTCCACCCGGTTGATTAAGGAAATGGAAACAAGATTTCAATATTTTCAATTATCTTGTATCAGCTACTAGCTTCTTCTTAACTCTGAGACACGTAACTCCCTCATATAACGCTGTGACATGATGAAATTGGAAAAAAAATGACCTCAAAAGGCCGATTTCTCTACAATAAGACCAAAAAATCTAACAAACTTAAAAAAAATCTCTTAAAATGGAAAAATAGGAAAAAAATGCAGAAAGATGCAAAATAAAAATGTCATATTTGAAGTCGGGATGGCCCGTCCGGAGTTTCTATGTACCTACTTCAGCATTTTTTTAGACAGCTCAGTAAAAAGATGATATGTCATCAACATCCGGGCCCTAGATAACTCTCTGTCCTTATCACCTCCTAATCTCTTCCTATTCGAAGTGAAAATTGGTACACTGGATTTGAGCAGCGGCGTTCAAACCATAGTTTATAATACCACAGTATTTCGCAATTGCATCAGCAAACACTCCAAACAACGTAGGAATTCAGTATATTAACACTGACTACACTGACACTGGTCTAAACGTGTCATTGGGAGAAACACATTTAATATACCTACTGCACACCTAATATTTAATCACGCCTATACTTGGCAGTGTGCTCTATCGTCAACAGCTCGCATCTAGTAGGCGGTGGATAGCTCCCACATACTGTAGTTCAACTGGTTGCTAGTAGATGTCACTCCTGCAGATCCATTGGAGGACTTTGTTATAATTAAATATATATTTTCCATTGCAAAATGCACAATATAACGCTCAATTGTATAACGCCTCAGTACTTAACAAACAATAAGTATAAAACAATCAAGCAAAATAATACAACTCTGTTAGGATTAGAACCCCAGCCGGCCGGGTTAGAGACCAACGCTGTAACCACAGACCTAAATAATTATGTCCTATCAAGTTCAATGTTATCAATCGATTTAGATACAACGTCTTAGCAAATAATGACTTTGACTTTGGTGTATATTTCAAACAAAGTTCATTTCATACAAAGTTCATATTATTTCTATCACTAGGCTATATTGCATGCAACATACTCAAATTCGTGAAATATAGGTCGGAACGAGAGATCAGCTGCCATCTTGCCTAGTAACCGAGACGGTTCAGCTTTTTAAAGCCACGTCTGCACTATAATATTACAATATAAACTTTTAATTTCAAACGGGCCACGTCCTTTAGAACAGTTTAAACGATTCTCGGTTCGATAATCGGAACTGGTGGGTCCCATGTCATGGATTATAAAGTTTGCATAATTCACACGGCCGCCATCCTGAAATGGTACGGCTGATAACCTTGTCGTTTGGGCACAAGACGTGTCGCATATGAAGGTATGTTGTTACCAAATTTGGTAAAGATCCGATGATTAGTTTGGTCGTAATTTAATTTTAAGTTTCGACCATTTGAGTGGCCGCCATTACGTTTTGGTAAAGATGGCGGCAATATAAAACATGACACTGAGGTGCCCTTTGCTAGTGCTACCTCTGTACCAAATTTTGTTCAATTTGGCTTCACCGTGTTTGAATTGATAGGGGGGACACATACATACAAGGTACACACACTCACACACACAGACAGATACACGAAGTTTTGGCCCAGTGTAGATCTTATGTCTACTTTCATTTTTTGCAAAAATCGAAAGTAGGCTAACTATAGGCTTATGAGATCACCTTTTGTCCGTGTGTGTGTATGTGTGTGAATTCAATCAAACTCGGTAGGGTCATAGTAATATTTTGGCCGATTCCGACCGTGCCCTTCAAAATGTATTACGTCTCACCAATCCAACATGGCGGCTGTGCGAAATATTTCACCGGCATTCTATATCTTCGAAATTATTACTGATATCACGCTGATATTTTGTACGGTGATAAAGAGCACCACTAGAAGTTCACCTATTTGACTTTCAAAAATCTGTAACTACAGAACGAACATGGCGATCAAGCGAAGTTGGAATATTTAAATAGACTTTTCTCGTGATTTAACCATCCGAACGCAGTGAAACTTGGTATTGCAAATTTGCACACACATTGTAATGCACTGACATCTCATTTAGTTCAATTGTTTACATAACCTTAAGATGGCGGCTGTGTGATATTTTAAAATTAAGTTTTTATTTCTTGTGTCCTACTCATGCGATCGAAGTCAGCGTTTGAATAATGAACCTACGCAATAATCCTCATCTAATAGTACATAACTCTATGGGCTACACACATTAAAATCCAACATGGCGACGATGCAAAATATTTAGACGGTTCTCAATATCTATTAACCTATGAGAGCAATCAAACTGAAATTTTGTATGTTGATAGAGGCTATAAACATAAGTTCACCTATGGGACTTTCAATAACCTGGTGAGTACAAATCTAACATGGCGGTGACGCGAAATTTAAATATTTAAAAGGACGTTTCTAGCGATTTAATCATCCGAGCGCAGTGAAACTTGGTACGGTATATGCTTATACAAATATTAATCCACTGTCATCTAATTTATTTCAATTGTTTTCATAACCACAATATGGCGGCTGTGCGAAATTTTAAAATCTCGTTTTTATTATTTCTTGTGTCCTAATCATGCGATTGAAGTTTGAATAATACACCTATACAATAATCTTCATGTAATAGTGGATAACTCTAAGACCTACATATATAAAAATCCAACACGGCGACCATCCGAAATATTTAGACAGTTCTCAATATCTACGAATCTATTACAGCAAACAAACTGAAATTTTGTATGTTGATGGAGGCAATTAACATAACTTAAGTTGGATGTATGAAAACAGGCTGTATAGTTCTTCACGGAACTACTTGTTCAGTTGGGTATTCTAATTTTTGTTACGTTAATGGTCTTAAGGGTGCCCAATACCACCCTGTGGTGTAGCTGGTGAGGCTGTCGCCCTGGTAGTCTGCGTTCGATACTATGCTTATCCTGATGTTTATATCTCTTGAAATGTAATTTCTACCTTTGGTTCAACTGTTTCATTTATTGGAATCGTCCTATTCATTTTTATTATTAAAGGGTATCGTGACTTTAATAATTATACCAAGGGCCTGAATGCACGCCATTGAATATTGTATTTCCAGACGAAGGTGTTCGCGCAGACGACGCGCGAGATTCCCGAATGGGTGACTGTCCTCAAGCAGTTTGCTAATCTCAAGTGCGGTTCCTTCCTGTTCGTGTCGTGGTTCATGGGCTTTGGTATCGGACTGATCTTCACCTTCCTCTTCTGGCACCTACAGGTAAGTGAAGTTACCACCGTCGACCATCCTCGAAATGTAATTCCGCGATTTCTCATTTTCAATCCAGGCATTTGTTTGAACAGGATCTTCTAATAGACCTTGCCGGCTTCCTTTCAATTCCTTACTCTCATTCCTTTATATTCATGCATTTAATTTCTCATTAACATCCTCTGATGCTATTATCATCATGAAGGATATCCACACATAAAAGCCATTGCCACAGAAACACAATCTTTTCTTCTCATTCCTGATCCCGAAGGAACTTTCTTTTTTCTATGGAAACCGTAGGGTAATCTTCAAAAGACAAATTGCAAGCTTCCGGACTTACAACTGTGCAACCTCACAAACCCTATGCTTGGCGTAAGGCCACCCCAGAACTGCCTGTTCAGCCTTACCTCAGGATGGAGCCACTGTTATGACCAGAGGTCTCAGTCAATTTCATTTTACTTGATGATAATGAAATTACTCATCATCATCCTCGCTGTCTTCAGTAACCAATCTTCTAGGTTCCTCCTCTTTTTTGTTTGTATCAGCTCAGAGATGTACAGTAGACAGTAATCTGTGCCCAACTCTCTCCGCTGCTGAGCATTTTATCCACCACATTGTCTGGTGTAATGACTCCAACGTTTGTCTCCAGAAGCCTTCGAAGATTTCTCCACCTCAAGCATGCAAAGAACGTTTGCTGAATGTCATCCCATTGACCATCACAATAACGACACCATGAACTCGGAGATATTCCCATTCGATGAAGGTATGCTTCATAATAACCATGGCCAGAGAGAAACATGGTACTGTAATAATTCACCTCACCATGTTACATCGACAACCATGGCTTCAGCTTCTTGATGAACCTAGCGGTCCACCTGCCACGATGTTCACGTTCCCATTCTTCCTGCCATTCCAGAAGAGATCTATCTCTTTCCTCCCTCTTCACGCGTATCTTAGAATGCTCTTCTTTGCGCAAGTATGATAATATCAGAGAAGAAGATACACCACAGAGAGATATTTTTAGGCAAAAAGTGCTAAAAATGGAAGGATTCCAAGGGAGGAAGGGAAAGAAACCCGTCTCGAAATGGTCCGAGGAAAGGAAGAGGAAACATAGTGAGATGATGAAGGAACAGCAAAGGACAAAGTATTGAAATTGGGTCGTGGTCCCTAGACGACCGAAACGAAAATAATAATAATCTCGATCAACAGCAAACTGAGACACTACCAGACAGTGATTCGTCCGGAAGTCATATACAGCTGAATGTTTGTGTCAGACAAAAAAATGATGAAAAAGTTAAAGCTAATAGAGAGAAAAATTCTTACGAAGATACTTGGACCTCAAAGAACAGAAGATAGAAAAAAAAGAGAACCAAGAATTATACCTCAGATTGGATAAAATGAGCCTCCGTGGCTTAGGCGGCAGCACGCCGGCCTCTCATTGCTGGGTCCATGGTTCAAATCCCGGTCACTCCATGTGAGATCTGTGCTGGTCAAAACGGAGGCAGACAGGTTTTTCTCCGGGTACTCCGGTTTTCCCTGTCAAAATTTCATTCCAGCAACACTCCCCACTATCATTTCATTTTATCCGTCATTCATTTAATCATTGCCTCAGAGGAGTGCGACAGGCTTCAGCAGCCGGCACAGTTCATATCCTCGCCGCTAGATGGGGGCTTCATTCATTCCATCCCTGACCCGGTCGGATGAATGGAACAGGCTGTGGATTTTCATTTTCATTGGATAAAATCTCAGACACCATCCGCAAAAGAAGGGCCATGTTCTTTGGACATATAATACAGAATGGACCCAGGTAGATTAACCAACCGGATAATGAAATTCTTTACGACCAGGGAAACCACAGCTCACTGGTATCAGGAGGTGAAGAAGGACCTAGAAGAAATGGCAAAATCTGAAGGTGAAGTCAGCAACAGGGAAGCATACAAAGCCAAAATTAAGAATTTCACGGGTTTTAAGAGTCATCCTACATCCCGGATCCCGGTAACATGGACTGAAGAAATGAGGAGAATGCAGAGCCATAAAATGAAGGAATATTGGACAAAAACAAAGACCCAGAAGCTGCTGGAATCAAATTAACGTGGTCCAGAGTCGGTCGGTCTAAACGACAGAAAGACGAAGACGAAGAAGTGGGTAGAAATAAATAAATACCCTAATCTAAAGTGTGTGTAAGTAGTTGCTTTTTAGAGGGCAGAACATCGAGGTAATCTGACCCTAAAAGTAGATAATTATAATACTGAAGAAAACATCGTATTTTGAAAAGTAGAAAATAGAAAGTTCATGCAGAAAATTAATCGAAAACCTAAGAAAAATCTATATTTTTACACAAATAAATATTACGCTTAAAATATTATTGATAAAAGTGATGGGTAAATTCCCAGGAACTTTGACATCCGGAAGATTACCTCAAAATTCCCAACGGTCAAAATTCTTAAAATTTAGTGGGAATTTTGAAACTAGTAAAAATGAAAACTCTAAATATGTTCACACCTAAAATACATAAAAACCAAATTTCTTAATACAGAATAGTTTTCTTTCATTAATACGAGGCATGTCCAGAAAGTAAGTTCCGTTTGGTTATAAAATTAAATTGTGTACAGATACAGAAGAAATATTTATTGCTCAACATTCTGCACCTCTTAAACTACTTTTCCACATAACTGCCAAACTTTGCAGGTATTTGTCATAGCGTGGCACAAGTTTTTGGATACCTTCTTCATAGAAGTTTGCCGCCGACCCGTAAACGAGAGTGAAGACTCCCCTGTAAGATATCCTACCGTTCGGCTACTACTGTTAGGCAAATTGCGTGCTTACCAGGAGAACTGCGTATGTTTAGGAGTTCTCCTGACCACATACGCAATTTGCCTAACAGTGGTGGCCGAATGGTTGGATATCCTACAGGGGCGTCTTCACTCTCGTTTACGGGTCGGCGGCAAACTTCTATGAAGAAGGTATCCAAAAACTTGTGCCACGCTATGACAAATGCCTGCAAAATGTCGGCAGTTATGTGGAAAAGTAGTTTAAGAGGTGTAGAATGTTGTGCAATAAATAATTTTTCTGTATCTGTACACAATTTAATTTTATTACCAAACGGAACTTACTTTCTGGACGTGCCTCGTATTATGAACAGGTAAAAATTTGCAATAAGAAAAAGTGTAACATTTACTAATTTTATTGAGTAATGAAATCCATTTTTAACAATATCAGAAAAAATAACTTCCATGGGTAATTTCTTTATCACGTGGTTGATTAAATAATTATTTTTTAAGTCTTTCAATCTTACATTGAATCATTCTCAGGGACTCACTTTTCACCAGGAACGCCATTTCATCAGGATCATCTTTCTCTTCCTCTTCCTCCATGTAACGGAATATATACAGGGTGCTTTAAAAGACCCATTACTAACTTTAAGGGCTTACAGTGGGGACCAAGAGGGTTAAGTTTAGCATAGGAACTTGTGACCGGAAACGGACCATCTTCCCGCTACTCGCAAAATATCACCACAGCAAACGTTCACAGTTCCCGCATTTTCGGCGCTCTGTCCGACTCCTGCTGCTTGTCGTCTGGGTCCAATTACAGGTGGGGCTCGATGTGACGACCACCGACGTCAACACTGACCCTGTTCTGGTACACACGATCACCAATTCCTGGTCCTCCAACATCCACCACCAGTAGGTCTTCCTTGGATTCCACAGGGGTCTCGTAAATCAAGGTTTTCATGTGACCCCACAGGTGTCAAGTCGGGTGAACGTGCAGGCCAAGCAATCGGGCCACCACGACCTATCCACTGTTGCCCAAATCTGCGGTGCAGATGATCTCGAAAAATGAGTTGGTGCGCCATCGTGCTGAAACACCTATGTTTTTACGCACATGCAGTGGCATATCGTCTAAGAACTCAAGCAGTACGTCTTGAAGGAATACCAAGTACGCAGCACCCGTGAGATTTCGTGGAAGAAGGTATGGAATGTCAACAAACCGGTAGGGGATATGTGATCGTTCAATGACGTACGTACTCTAGTCAGTAGCGCCGAAAATACGGGAGATTTTAACGTGTGCTGTAGTGTTTTTTTTTTTTTTTGCGGGTAGCGGGAAGACGGTACATATCCGGACCCAAGCTCCTATGCTAAACTTAACCGTCTTGGTCTCCACTGTAAGCCCTCAAAGTCTGTAATGGGAATTTAGAGACACCCTGTATAATCTGAAACTGTGCCTGTCAGTGTGTGAATGTGATGATCAAATGAAATATCTGAGGTTCCCAACACCTTTCTTTCATTCTTTCTTAAGATTGCTTCTTGAATTTCCATTGTGTGAAACAAAAATATCAACTTCCCATTCCTAACTGAGGACAACGTTAAGTATTGTAATGCAAGGAAAATAATGACAAAATTAAACATTTCCAGTCTGGGAATATTCCCAATAAACTGGCCGGGAATATTTCCAACTAAAATATCATCCTGCGGGAATATTCCCACAATTTATTCCCATGGGAATAAACCGACGTAGGCTTCTTCCCACGGAAATATTCCCACGAAAGCTTCTTCCCATGGGAATATTCCCACATATTTTCCCGTTGGAATAATCCCACATAAATGTTTTCCCACGGGAATATTCCCAGATAAACCTTTTCCCATGGGAATGTTCACATGTACATTTCTTCCTACGGAAATATTCACCACATAGATTTCTTCCCACGGGAATATTGCCACATAATCTTCTTCTCATGGTAATATTCCCACATACATTTCTTCCCACGGGAATATTCCCACAGATTTTTCCGCGGGGATAATCCCACATAAATGTCTTCCCATGAAAATATTCCCACATAAACTTCTTCCCAAAGGAATATTCCCCACGTAAATTTCTTCCCACGGGAATATTCCCACATAAACTTCTTCCCACGGGAATATTCCCCACGTAAATTTCTTCCCACGGGAATATTCCCACATAAACTTCTTCCCACGGGAATATTCCCCACGTAAATTTCCTCCCACGGGAATATATACCGACATATATTTCTTCCCAAGGGAATATTCCCACAAATTCATTCCCCACATAAATTTCTTCCCATGGGAATATTCCCAACACAAATTTATTCTCTCGGGAAAATTCCCAGACCCAACACTAATTTTTATTATTATTTCCTGTGTTGCAGGATTATGGAGGTAGTCCCACTCTGTTTGGTGTGGCGTCCGTCATCAACCACATCTCGGAAATATTTGCTTACTTCTTTAGCTTCAGGCTGATCAAACAAATCGGCCATGTTAAGGTAAGTTGTGGAAAGATCCTCTAATCACTCAAGAATTTTTGTATAAGGATATTTAATTTCTTCAGTCACAAATAATGAAAGAAATGTATGACAGCGTGCTCGAGAACACAGCAAATTTGAAGCAAAAGGGCGTAAAAGGGGTATTGCTGTACTTACGGATATGAAAATGAGCATTATATTTGAAGTATTACGGTCAAGTTTCTTCATTTATTACAAATCGTAGGATATTTCTTAGTTTGTAATTTGGAAGTAAGCATGTTGCAAATACAAAAGAGGCGTGATTACTTTAGGAGCAACAGTTGACAATGTGACAAATTTGTATACGAATACTTGAGTGGTTTCTACATGGTATAAAACATAGTCCCCGATTCTTGGATGTAACGGGTAATCTCGAGAACCACTGAATGGATTTTGATGCGGTTTTCACCTTTCTGTAAAGGATTTCTCGTGGAAAGTTTCTGTTGAAAAACATTCTTTTATGATCAAAGGAAGCCGAGCTGAATTGAGTTGAAGAAAAACCTGCCGTCCGTGCGTCTTTTAAGCTTACGCTGGGTAAACCGTTAAAAATATATTTACACTGTAAGTGTAAGAATTGTTCAGCTTGAAAAGTTCTACAAAAAAAAGTCCATGACAGCATATCTCTTATCTTTAATACATCGCCCACCCGGTGTTTTACGTTTTCATTTCTTCCAACAATCTCTATTCAATTACTAGCTAAGGAGACAGTTTATGAGCTTGCTAGCAAGCGAGCCTATCACCACAGTTTCAGCCTTCGTTCCTCAGAATACACAGTCAAGTTTAGATTGGACGGAAGGGGTATTTTTGTTTCATGTACCTCGCCATTCTTAAATTACGTCTGACAAGAATACGTTGCACATGCATCTCCATGATAATATAATTAATAGTCCAGTCAGTGATTTTAACCCATCATGCCGAGGCGGAAAACGGATATAGGTCGTAGTTCATTGAAATCGAAAAAAATACGCCTTTTAAGATTACGCTGAGTAAACCGTTAAAGATACCGGGAGAAGCCGAGGCGGGTATACTGTATACCAGTAATATTATTTCATAAATACAAAATGACGGCTATCTACTGCTAGTACTTACCGAACCGACTCACTAGATGGCAGTCCAGCACCCTTCAAATGCTTATGTGTATTTTTCATCCTGCCGGTGCAGATGCAGATTCAGCCATTTGAGACTCGACCATCCCGCTGCTCATCTAAAGCAGAGAAGTTGCCAGCACATCAGGGGTTCAAACTGAAGCTCCTATTACTTACGTTGTTATAATCGTGTCTGATACAGCCTACCCTGTACATTGTAATATCGTGTTTCAGGTCTTGTGTCTGGGATTGGTGGGCAACATCTTGCGCTTCCTCTACATCTCGTGGCTCACCATTCCGTGGTGGGTGCTGCCCTTCGAGTTCATGCAGGGTAAGTGGCATTGCCATTGTGAACGCAGAAATGAAATGGTTGTCAAAGCATAAACATGATATTTTTATAGGAATCTGTCCAAAGAAGATATGCAAAATACCAAAGAGTTTATCGGTTCAATTCTTAGGCTATAGGCTACAGCTTTTTGTTTTCAGTAACAATACTGCATTTTTGCCCACTATGAACATAAAATGGGAGGACTACAAGGTTGGATCGAGAAAAGTCTTTGCCCCTACTTTCTTTAGCAAAAAAACCAACATGCCGGTATTACCCTTTTAAGATTTGATTGCCGCTGAGCATGGCTGCGCCACCGTTTGTTGATTATTGTAGCAGGAGCCCCGCGGGGTGAAGAGGAGGACACAGTGCAGTCTGCACATAAGTCAAGCAGCATTGCTCGCGCTACCTGTCTTAGAAGCTCAGATAAGGGTCATGTCAGGATATGGAGCTGAGTCATATCCTACTCGCGCAACTGTACCTGCCAACGAAGCAGAGTGGCGTGTGACACACGTAAACAGAGAATAGTTCCCATCTCGACCGCCGGCAATCAATTCGTGAAAGGGTAATACATGTAATTACAAATATGCGTACTGTTCTACGTGAAAAATGAAAATACACAGCCTGCTTCCAGTCGACCGACCGGGTCAGGGAATGGAATGAATGAAGCCCCCATCTAGCGGCGAGGATATGAACTGTGCCGGCTGCCGAAGCCTGTCGCACTCCCCTGGGGCAATGATTAAATGAATGACAGATGAAATGAAATTATAGTGGAGAGTGTTGCTGGAAAGAAATTTGTGACGGGGAAAACCGGATTAAAACCTGTCTGTCTCCGCTTTGTCCAGCACAGATCGCACATGGAGTGACCGGGATTTGAACCACGGACCCAGCGGTGAGAGGCTGGCGTGCTCCCGCCTAAGCCACGGAGGCTCTACTGTTCTACGTAACTTACAATATTTTTCCACGCAGTCTCCACATTTGTTCAGATATTTCTCCCAACGCAGTACTATATTTGAGAAGCCCCTGTGGTAGAATTTAGCCGACTGACTGTTGAACCATCGTCGGACTGCTGTCTTGGCGTCATCGTTGCACGTGAATTTCTGTCTTGCCAGGAACTTCTTCAGCGGACCAAAATCACTAGGGGCGAGGTCAAGACTGTTGGTGGGTGGTCCAGACTCACCCGGTGAAATGACCGGAGTTTGTTGATGGTTCTGGCTGCCACATGTGGTCTCGCATTGTCATGGTCCGCTGAAGACGTTCCTGGCAGGACAGCGATTAGTGCAGCCAATCCACAACCTACTGGCCGGGTTATGTAACACTGACACTAGAATCGCCTTTGTGTGGCTTCCGAGCCATGTGGGAAATGCGGTAGTGAGCGGATCGAGCTGCAAAAGAGGCGGTATTCACCTCTCAGTCATCGTTCTCATCTCTGTGGTGGCATGTGATCCTGTTACGCTTAGTTGTGCTGATGCGAAACAATAGAAACACACCATTGTGGTGTTTGAGGCCATTTTTCAGTGTTGTCTCAGTAATCGAACTTTTTCGGTTGGTCAATACGATTGTACCGAATTGTAATGGGTGGTTCCCTAATCCTGAAAAAAAAAATACATGAGATTAATAAATGACAACAAAAGAGAATAAAATAAGTAAATTTGTAAATTTCAAGTACCTTGGTGAGATAATCCAACCTAACGGACTCGACAAAGAAGGAAATCATGAGAGAGCCAGGGAAATGGAGCTTGCTTTCCACCTTACGAAAACACATACAACAAGAAAGCGATTTCTATTAGGACTAAACTACGACACTATCAAACATTAATTCAACCAGAGTGCCTGTATGCTTCGAAATGCCTAGGACGACTAACAACTAAAAAAGACGTTGAAGAATTTGATGGAAAGGAACGAAAAATTTTAAGAAAAATTCTCGGACCAAAAAAAAAGTGCTGACACATACTGATTCGGTAGAAACAAAGAAGTATCGTATATAAAACATGCAGCAGAATCTCCGATACCATACGAAAACGAAGAGTTAAAAACTTTGGACTTCTTTCAAGAATGCCCGACGACAGACTCACTAATAATAATATCGTATGGCCTCGGGTGCCTGGTGCAAGCTTTGTTAATTGACACCCAGAGGGTAGCTTGCATGTCAAATTTCGTCGTTCCTTTGAACGCTATGAAAGTCAAGGAGGTTAGATATATAAACTCCTTGACACTACAGCGCTTTCAAGTAGAGAATGGAGGAACTTTGTGTTGGCGGAAAATCCCGAGGTTAATTTTGCCATTGAACACGGCCTACTGAATTCAAATGGGTTCTTTAACATGCCAACAACGTATGACATGAGTATCGTGATTTTTGTCGCCTTCAAAAATCACTTACCATGGCCAGGGGCGAACCTGCAATCTTGGGGTTGGTAGTCCGACACTATAACCACTCACCCACCGTGGCAAGCTACAGACTCACTAAGAATATGTTTAACTACTTAAACAAGCCCAATAGAAAAGGCAACTCTTATGACAAATGGTTTACTAACACCAAGAAGGATCTACAAGAAATGAACATCACTGATCAAGCACGACATCCGCAACAGAAATAAGATACACACATTTGATGGGTTCCTAGAGCCAGAAACAGCGACCAAGAAGAAACAACATTGGTCAGCTGAAAAGAAAGAAGCTGTGAGCAAGAGAATGAAGGAATACTGGAGCCAAGGAAAACTGAAATCATGAAGAGTTATTTACGTGGTCCTTAGTTGGCCAAAATCGATTATGATGATGAAATACACCTGGAAGACCAGTTTCCATCGTCAAGTGATCATCATAAGATCCATTACATTTAGGCTATTAAATATATGTCTACAAGTATGGGTGATAGTATGGATGATGTAACATATTCCATGAACACAGACAGTTAGGAATGCGGGAAGGGGAACGTCTAGGAAAGTAAGAGATACTCGCGCACAGGAAATTTCTCCTAGTTCAGTGCAGGCAGTGTACAAGAGTAGCTGCTCGCATTCAGACCACAAACCACTCAAGCAGCTAAGTATACAATCCACTCTAGCCTGAACATTTAACAACAATCATACTAAGCATGCATATTTGAGGGACTTAGTGCTATAGGTGTCTAAACAACATGTCGTTTAAGGTTACTTTCCTATGTTGTTTACATAAGGGAAAAGTCCTTATTGAATTGTGAATTAAACATCTATGGCACTGAGCCACTCATTTGAAACAGGGGCGTATATAAGGCGGGGGCTGAGGGGGCTCCCCCCCCCCCCCGAAAAAAGGCCAATAAAATTAAGTGCTTTGGTAAAAGCATAAAATAATTGTAAATTTGGTTGTTCCCTAATCTTAACTTAACAACATTAAGATTGAAATTAGACTACCTCGTGGTGGTGTAGTGGTTAGCATTCTTGGCTGCCGCCCTGGAGGTCCGAATTCGATTCCAGGCTCTGCCAAGAAATTTAATTTTAATTCTGGTCTGAGGGCTGGAACGAGGTACACTTAGCCTTGTGAGGCAAAACTGAGAATTCCACAGTACGGTACTTTTGAGATTATTATCAATTTGAAAAAAAAAACTGTTTACCTTTCAGCTTAATAAATTGACAAATATTTAGATATTAGCCATTCACACTCCATTAAAAAAATTATGTTGTATTTTACAACTTTTTTTTGTATTGCCACTATTGTAGGATATATAAAATTAGAATTTTACAATTAACGCTTATCTAAAATAATTATTGTTGTTTGAGTCTTCAGTTATTTGACTGGTTTGATGCAGTTCTCCAGGCCTCCCTGTCCTGAGCTCATCGTTTCATCTCTATATAGCTACCACAACTCACATCCGAGGCAATCTGTTTAACATATTCTAGCCTTGGTCTACCCCTACAGTTCTTGTCCCGACCCTTCCTTCCATAACTAAGCTTGCTATTCCTGGGTGTCTTAGTATGTGTCCTACCAACCTATCTCTTCTCTTCACCTCCCCCCAGGGGCTCACATCTAGTGGAACGTGGGTTGGCGACCACGGGACCCCAGCCGAGTCCGGCATTGCTTCCACTTACTTGTGCCGGGCTCCTCTCCGTCTTCTTTCCTGTCGACATCACTTGGCCAACTCTTGTTCTCTTCCGACCCCGACGGTATTAGGGTATCCGAGGCCTAGGGAGTCTCTTCATTTCCCGCCTTAATTGGCCCTTGTCTCATCTTTTCTGATACCCTCCTTCCGCGAGGGGTCAGCCTTCTTTTCGTTTCATGTTATCTCCTGCCTTCTGCTCAAGGCCCTCAAGGAGGCCGGGTGTATGTAGCCCCACCACTTTTGGTGCACCCTAGATAATGCTACACCCTCAGGGGCTCACGGCTGGTGAGTTCGGGAGTTGGCGACCCCGAGGGATTCCTGAGCTGGGCCCGGTTTACCCCCTTTTATCCATTACCTGTGGGGTGGACCCTCTCCTCTTTCACTTTCCTATCTGCCTTTTATGGCTCTCCTTCTGTGTCACCCCCTCCTAGGCACTCTACTATCTCGCTCAGCTCGACAGACTCCCTAGAGGGCCTGCCAACCTGAAGGAAACTTACCAACGGCGACCCCAAGACATCTTTTACGGGACTTCATGGTTTTGCCTTGGCGGCCGGTGTTGACGACGTATTCGGGTGACACCCTCAGATGGACAAGAGAGGAAAATACGTCGTTTTATCCACAAGCTTGAAAAGTGGAAGACTTACCTGGTGAGGATCTTTCCACCGTAGCTGTCTTGAGGGTGGGGATGGGACGTTAAAGGCGAAATGAAGTCGTAATCAAAATATAAAAGGGGTCTGTATTATAAAGTATCAAAAATATATAAAAATAGGAACAATATTTGGTTACAAACTAGTGTTTCATGAGAAATTGGTACTTGAGAGGATGATAAACGTCGTTGACGTCACGTGGCACGACACACCACTTAACATGCTTTTAGGACCTCAACAGAATTAAGAAAAGAACAGGTACACATAGGGTAATATCTTACAATTAATTAAAACACAAGGGGAAGCTATCCCTAGCAAATATGAAATGACAGGAGAATCGAACTGGGAATACGTGCACACAAATCCCCTGAACGAAACCTAACTTGAAAATGCCACCGTGAGGTTACACAAATGAGAGGACAAATTACAAGTTACACACGTAAAAGAAAATTAGGATCAACTAACACGCACGAACATACCAGGGAATAAACGTAAAAGTAAATAAATAGAAATTAAATGAAAAGCTACATTACTAATTACAGGCTCCAGAAAAGCGGAGCGGACGGTACCACACGACCATCAAGGGCCTCGACGCGAACTCGACTCTACTCTTCAAAATGGCGGAAGCTAACGGTATACCAAGGCACGATTGCACCATAGTGCGCCGCTCCCAAAATTCGAGATTCGAACCAATCCCATAGGTTAAACAGAAATACAACAAAATTGGAAATTCAAAAATGAAACGCACAGGGGCGTAAAGGAGGACAACCAAGGCAAAAGCGTTACGTAACAACAACTAGCACGTGGACGTAAGGTGATGCAATACCAGGAACAGGGACCCCTTAAAACTAAAATAATAAAAATTCTACATGGCTAAAAACGGGAAAATTCTAAGAAGCGTGATCACAGAAAATAAATGAATAAATTTGGACCCAAACTAAAGGACGCACAAGGTTGCACAACAAGGTAAATCCTCGCCCAAAACGAGAGAGACTTCCCACCATGAAAACAACTTCCGAAGAAGGGAAAATTGATAAACAATTCAGATATTAAACAGAGGGAGTAATCAACCCATTAAATCGGCCGAAGTTCAACCAGTTGCGCAGTACCCACGAGGTACGTAATACCACGACGCAATACACAGAAGGGGAAAAAACAAGGCCCCGAAAATAGGTAGATAAACAACAAACACAATATCACACTTCTTGGAACTTACCTGTGCCACTACATGTTAAGAAAACTAAAAAACTAAATAAATAATATCGCTCCACGAGGAAGCTGATACCTGTCCTATAGGCCCGGGGTATCCGAATCCCCGGGAGATGTTTCCTTTTTGAAAGTCAGGCAGCAAGAGAGGGAGTTCGCACACAAACATTCAACATATATCAAAATGGCACGATAATTTCTAAAGAGCAGTAGTAGCACACACGCACACTAGAATCCCCTGGCTTTCTTGAACGTTGTCCATAAGACACTGCCGTGTTCGCTTCCGTGAAAGTTGGCCACACTGGTCGGTCGCTGTGCGCTCGTCACTTGTCGTCTCCCGGCGTTCGATACATCTCGCGATGATCCTGGTTGGAGCAATCGATACAGGCGATGTTGATTTCATAAATGCGTAAATCCAAAGTTATTTTGAGGTTAGGAAATGCAGAATTCCAGAACCAGTGCACATCAGGTCCTGAGTTATACCTCGCGTGTTTGGACTGCGAGTGCGGTGTTTTATCCATAAAGATTTAGTTTACAAGGTCTTCACAGGTCGAATTTGCGACAGTCGGCATAGGCCACAATGTTCTTCAGATTTTTGGGTAAGTGAAGGAATTTATGAAGCGTTCGCTCCAACTGGAAATACAGGGACGGGTAAATTTGGCAGGAAAGAATATCTTAGGTTAGGTATATTTTTATGTCAGCTAAGTGGCGTGAAACACGTCACACCTTCCTTCCCTCAATCCGCAATTATCGAGGGTTGAGGTCATTTCTTTTCCTCCTGTCCTTTATTTGCCTTATTCTCCTTTAGTTCTTCTAGTATGTAGGTTAGTAGTTAGTTTTAGTTTTTAGGTTTGTATTTCATTTTCATCTTCACGATCACCCAAACCATCAGGGGCCGATAACCTAGATGTTAGGCCCCTTAAAACAACAATTATCATCATTATCATCTTCTCTTCTCTGCTACTAGTCTTCGTTTGTAGTTTGTAACCCTATGTATCCTTCTGATCTTCATCATTCTCCTGTAACACAACATTTCAATTCTCCTCTTTTCTGCTGCACCAATAGTCCATGTATAATTTTTGCATGATTATGGAACCACCCATTACAATTGGGTACAATCGTGCTGACCGACTGAAAAACATTAAATATCGAAGGCTAATAGTTTATAATGCTGACCCGTTTTGTGCAGGCATCACTCACGCAGCTGTGTGGGCGGCCTGCTGCTCGTACATCGCACACAACACTCCCCAGCAGTTGCGGAGTTCGGCTCAGGGAGTGCTGCAAGGTCTTCATCACGGTCTGGGACGAGGTTGTGGAGCCGTCATCGGAGGCATCTTCGTTAACTACTTCGGTAAGTACAGAGTCATTATCTTTGTGCGCCCCGGTAATCGCGGCAAACTATGGCGTCATTTGGCTCGCAATATCCTGCTCCACTGACTCATATCGTTAGTTCGCAAATGTTTTGTCGTTCATATGGACGTGTATCTGCAAAGCTTGGACGTTAGTGTTGCACGTTTAGTGAGTATTGTAATTACTGTGATTGTTGATCATCCCTAGACAACAATTCACATTGCGCGAACGTGTGTGTATATCCATAATTCGTATGAAAAGTAGAATGTCTTGTCCTGAAACGAGACGAAAATTTCGAATCAAGTTTCCAGGAAGATCTGTGCCTAATGCCAGTACAATTAGAAGGCTCGCTAAACAATTCAAGAAAACAGGCTCCGTAAATAATAAAAATGTTAACAGACAACGTTGTGTTCTTGGAGAACAAAAATTAGATGAGATTCTTGTCAATTCTGTCATCAGAAGATGTCAGGTGTGTGTTTCAAGAGAGGGAGGACATTTTCAGCATCGACTATGACCACTGTAAGTACACATTATTGAACATGTTTGGTAAAAGTGTAAAAGTGCACGCCAACCACCGACTTAACCGTGTACGCGCCCGCGATCAGCGCCAGTCAACGCCGGCTTAGCTTGCCGTGTTTACCGACGCGCACAAAGATAATGACCCTGTATCTCTCCTCTTACCCTAACTTACACACTACTGCGTGAGCAGAATAAAGTGGAACCACTCCAGCCTGTGCGTGGGAATTTCTGAGTAAGTGAGTCGGTTGGCCCGTGACACAATACAATGCCGGCCGGGTGTACTCAAAGCCGCACTTCAGTGCGAGGTTTCACTCTTTGTTAAACGTTTGCGACAATAATACGTGACAATGTATTTACTGTGTGCAGGCTGCGCTGCCGCGGCGCCGGTTCCGCTTTATGTTGCTCACCCGGTAGAAGACAAAATGGGCAAAAAAATAAAGAATTAAAAGAGAAGATGAAAGGCCTTCAATGCTTAAAGGATGAAAATTGAGGTAGATACTAAAAAGGAAGTAGAGCCATGAAAGACAGATATGTTCGTTCCTCAGTTTAGGGACTGCGACGACGCGGTCAGGTATCCCCATGTACTTTGTGTGTTTGTAGAATCTGTCTGATAACCAGTGTTAATTGTGAAGGCTGTATTAGTGTGTGTTACCTGTAATTCAGGTAAGGACTGCAAACGATCAATTTCAAGTAGTCCCTACTATTGCTACCAAATTCTACCGTCAACGACACCTAGCCGCAAACTTGGCTACTAGATGCCACCACAACCGTCACCTGGTGGCAAAGGTTGGGACTTAATTGAGCTTTAATCATATCTAACCTGCAAATTTAGCTTCACACAATATTAGTTAGTGGAAGATTCTTTTTCATGCCATATATCTATGACATGGGCCCGCCGGCTTTACTTCCCATCCGAAGGAAGGCATATTGAGGGATTTTTAACGCTCTTAAAAATCTGAAGACTTTGGTCAGGTTTGAACTCGCGATCTTGGGCATAGAAGCTCAGCATGCTACCAGCGTAAGCTTAAAAGGTGCATGGATGGCAGGTTTTTCAACTCGATTCGCTGAAATCGTTACTGCTCGGCTTCCTTTGGACATAAATGAATGTTTTTCTACAGAAATCTTCCTCGAGAAATCCTTTACAGAATGGTGAAAACCGCATCAAAATCCATCCAGCGGTTCTCGACAATACCCGTTACATCCAAGGATCGGGGACTTGATTTTATACTATGTAGAGATTGTAACTTATTTATTGTAATATTTAGTAATTTTTCTCTTTGGTATGTTACAGGTACAACGGCCACATTCCGTGGTTATGGTGTCATCTGCATATTCGTCTTGGCTGGCTTCATCTTCATAAACTTCTATCGCAAAGATACAGGCTTTGTATCAGAAATACCAGCCACTGAAGATCCTCGTCAGGTATGAACCACTGTATCTCAAAATTAGATATGCTCCAAGATTATTACCAAATTCCATTAGCTGAGGGAGATAAATGGCTGCTTTGTTACGGTATGAGGAGTAGAAGGAAAGCCCAATTTGATTACCACAGAGAAAGATTTTAAAAGAGTTTAAAACAGAAGAAGCACAAGTACCATATTAAGACCCATTGGCTTTCTTAATTGTTTTGAAATGTTGATTGTCTGAAACAACAACGTTTGGATTTTGAGTTTGAAATTGTTGGATGTACTTCATCACAATGTAGGTCGCGTACCAAATATTAGGGGCAGGTGACCTTGCTGTTCCGCCCCTTTAAAACCCCAATAACTAACTAACTACCAAATATTATCTAGTAAATCACTTGGAAAATTCTTTTAGGGTGTGTGGTTGTGCAGTGGTCAATCCGCTTGCCTCTCACCAAGGCGAACCTGGTTTGATTCCCGGTCAATGCATATGAGATTTTCTAAGTGAAATATCACGTCCTGTGGCTCGGATTTCACGTAAAAATGGAGGCCCTGGGGCTCATGATCGCGAGATTAATGGTTAAATAAACTACTATCTTCCTTCCAAAATCGTTTTAATTTACCGGTCGAGAGCGTTAACGCGCTACCTCGTGTCTTGCTGGCATCATGGGTTCAAATCCCACCTCAATAGCTTCGGTGAAGTAGTCGGTAGCATGCTGAACTGCTGTGCCCAAGATCGCAGGTTCAAACCCGGCCGAAGTTGTCAGATTTTTAAGAGCGTTAAAATCCTTCAGTATGCCTTCCTTCGGAGGGGAAGTAAAGCACGTCATAGATTTATGGCAAGTAAAAGAACCTACCATTACAATTGGTGGTGTGTAGCTAAATTTGTAGGTTATTTCGTTCGAAACGCTCTATCAAGTTCCAACGTTCGCCGCTAGGTGTCAGTGACTGAGGCATGTCGTCTGGTAGCCAAAGTTGAACATACTTGAAATTGAACTTGATGGGCGTTCAATTAAAATACCCTGTTATGGCCATTGGCTGTAATTCAAATATAAAATCCCACCTCAGCCGTCCTGAAAATGGTTTTTGTGGTTTCCCATTTTCACCACCAGACAAATAGGTCCACGGTCGATTTCTTTCCAGAATGCCTTCCCTGCCCGTCCTAAAAATAAAATAAATAGCCATTGGCTGCATTAATAAAATTAAAATCCTTTTAATATGCGGGAGAGGTTTTATATGGCAAACTATTGGAATACATAAAAATAGGCTATATAGTTCATTAACCCTAGAATGGTAGAGATCGTCTCCGTGACGAAAACAGGATAATATTCTGCCTCCCCTACTTCTCCGTTTTGTCCAATCCCCACCAGTGTTTGGCAGTCCTAAAATACAAAGCAAATTAGTCAAAATAAGAAGAATAAAAAAATCCATAAAACCCCTAAAAACAATCAAAATTTGCCAAAATTTGTCAAAAAAGCTCAAAATGATGAAAAAAAACTTAAAATCTAAAAAAACACAAAACATTAAAATTAGTCAAAATACAAAAATAGAACAAAATCATGCGAAAAATTTTGGGACCAAGAATTAAAGATGGAATTCACCTTCCGAAACCTAATGCTGACATCTATTTAAAAATTACTAAAATCACAGACACAATCCGTATGAGAAGGATCCAATTTATGGGACATTTGGACAGAATGGACCCAACTAGGTTAACAAATAAAATCTATACGTTTTTGCAGAAAAAGGCAACAAGGTCCAATTGGTACAAACAGGCGGAAAAGGACTTTGCTGAATTAGGTTTTCCCAATCTCAAGGATCGAGAGGAAATTAGGAAAATTACTAATACACGGGGTTTTGAGGCAGAAGAGTGAAGACCTACCAGACACGTCTGGTCGCAGCAGCGAAGACTCGCTCAATCGTTGCGCATGAAGAGTTATTGGGCAAACATCAAGGCCAAGAAGTGTTGATTACGCGTGGTCCTAGGAGACCCATTCGCGCAGAAGAAGAAGAAGAAGAAGAAGAAGAAGAAGAAAACAATCAAAATCAGTCAAACAGCTCAAGAAGGAAAATAAAAATAACAAATAGTTTCGTGAAGAACTATACAGCCTATTTTCATATATCCTACTTATGTTAATTGCCACTATCAACATACACAATTTCAGTTTGATTGCTGTACTAGATTCGTAGATATTGAGAACCGACTAAATGTTTCGGATGGTCGCCATGTTGGATTTTATATATGTAGGTCCTAGAGTTATGTGCTGTTACATGCAGATTATTGTGTACGTATAGTATTCAAACTTCAATCGCATAATTAGAGCACAAGAAGTAACAATTATATTTAAAAATTTCGCACGGCTGCCATCTTGAGGTTATGGAAACAATTGAAATAAATTAGATGCCAGTGGATTACCATTCGTATAAGGATTTACTGTACCAAGTTTCACTGCACTCGGATGGTTAAATTGCGAGAAACATCCATGTGAATATTTATAATTCGCGTCACCGCCATGTTGGATTTGTGATCACCAGGTTATTTCAAGTCCTATAGGTGAACTTATGTTTATAGCCTCTATGGACATTAAAAAATTCAGTTTGATTGCTATAATAGATTCGTAGATATTCAGAGCCGTCTAAATATTTCTGATGGTCGCCATGTTGGATTGTTAAATGTATAGGCCATAGAGTCATGAAGCAATAAAAGAAAATTATTGCGTAGGTTCACTTCGATCGCATGACTACATCACAAGAAATAAAAACTTAATTTTAAAATTCGCACAGCCGCCATCTTGAGGTTATGTAAACAATTGAACTAAATTAGATACCAGTGCATTACAATGTGTATAAATATGTCCCGTACCAGATTTCAGTGCGTTTGGAACATTAAATCGCTAGAAAGGTATACTTAAAATTTTCAAATTCCCTTGGCCGCCATGTTCGTTTTCTAGTTAAACGGTTTCTGAAAGTATTATTGATGGACTTCCAATAGTTTTCTTTATCTCCGTACAAAATTTCAGGGAGATACCGCTAATAGTTTCAGAGATATAGAATGCCGGTGACATATTTCGCACATCCGCCATCTTGTGGTTATGTATACAATTGAACGAAGTTAGATGTCGGTGCATTATAAATGTATATAAACATATACTGTACCAAGTTTCATTGCGTTTGGTTCATTAAATCGCGAGAAACATCTATTTAAAAGTCGCAACTTCGCTTGGCCGCCATGTTGGTTTTGTAGTTACCAGGTTTTCAAAGGTCACATAAGTGAACTTATAGTAGTTTCCTTTATCACCAAACAATATGTCAGTGTGATATGGGGAATAGTTTCGGAGATATTGAATGCTGGTGAAATATTTCGCACAGCCGCCATGTTGGATTGGCGAGTCGTAACAAAATTTGAAGGGCACGGTCGGAGTCGCCCGGAATAGTGCTATGAACTTACCGAGTTTCATTGAAATCGCTCCTGCCGTTTAGATTTTATTAGGGGGACACACACACACGAATCACACCCACACACACACCCACACACACGCACCCACACACACGCACACACACACACGGACAAAAGGTGATCTCATAAGCCTATTTTTTCAAAATTGAAAATAGGCTAAAATTAGTGAAAACCAGCTCAAAAATTGCAAATAAATAAATAAATAAATAAATAAAAATTAGTGAAAATCCAAAAACAATTAACAAAAACCAAACAAAATTAGGAAAACAGTCTCCATTGTGTTAGCCTGGAGAGTGAAATAAAAGTTGACGTAAGTAGTATTCATTATCAGTTTCTAGAATCTTAGTCGTAAGCGATGTGAAGCGCTACCGATAAGAACTTTGCAACTAGCACTGCCGTTCTATGGTTAATAGTATACAAGAGCAGCGTGACTTTTACACTACCAATTTGTTAATATAATTATACAGTCTAATGATTATCATACCTTGAATCATATTTAGGGAGTCAATCCAATTTGAATTTAATGTCCATTAACATCTAAATTACCAAAATATCGGTCTTTATTTTGGTAACATTAATTCTTGCACATTCAATGATGGCAGCCATGTTTCTATTTACATCACATTATGCAGCCACTGTTGCCAGCATGTGGGATACAAAATACACCACACAGGTCATGCTAAAGATTATTGATGCATGAGTACTCCCACTGTGCGTGCCAAAACCCAGGGGGGCATATAAGGCTAACATGGCTCATCTAGTAATTATTGGTCACTTGCCACTAATATCCCCTACAGTACCGTATGTGCGGGGTTGGCAGCAGCTCGCCATTCTTCCCGTCTCTCCATTTTCCTCTTCAGTTCACAGTATGAGCCACAACCCATATCTTGCAGTATTTGATTAATGTACTCCAGTATGGGTCTTCCTCTATAATTCTTGCCGTCTACTGTTCCCTCGATTATAAGCTTAAGGAGTCCATTGTGTCGCAGTATGTAGCCCACGAGGTGATTCTGTCTTCTTTTTAAATATTTAAGGAAGCATCTTCTCTCTCCCACTCTTGTAAAGACTTCCTCATTTGTGACCATTTCTTTCCAGCTGATTTTCATAATCCTTCTATAGCACCAGGTTTCAAATGCTAGTAGTCTTTTCCTCTCTCTCTCTCCTATTGGCCAAGATTCGCTGCCATATAGCGCGACGCTCCATACATAGGTCTTCAACATTTGTTTCCTCACATCAAGACTTATGTTCCTTGCAGTAAATAGGTTCTTCTTTTTATAGAAAGCGTTCTTGGCTTGGGCAATCCTACTTAATATCTCTCTGCTGCTTCTTCCATCATTCGTTATTTTACTTCCCAGATAATTAAACTCATTCACTTCTTGTATCGTTTCATTTCTTGACTATTGCTGTCTGGATTTAGCCATTTCTACTACAGACCAAAATTGTTTTGTTCGTATTTATTCTCATATTAAATTCTTCCTCCATTATTTTGTCCATCTTGCTGAGGATCTTTTGTAAGTTTGGAAATCAGCTAATTTAACTCTGTCCAATACAATAGTTAGTTTTCTGGAAAAACTCTTATATTTGAACACTGAACTTTATTTTTGCTTCCAGGTGGCTGAGGAGACGGCCCACCTCGCTCCCCACGGAGTCCCCAGCAACCCGTTGCCTCGGGCACTGTCGAGTAACAGGCTCAATGAGCTGGGTGGAGACCAGGGTGGATACGGAGCAACTTACCAGACCACTGGCGGCAACCTCGACATTCCTGGTGGACAGCAGGGAGGTATGGCAACACTGTTTCGTTTATATTTATCCCAACCATACAAGTTCAGCTGTTTTAAATAGTTATTGCTCCAATTAGGCCCAGGGGATTGTGTCATCAGCCCTGTGCAATTACTTGATAACCTGCTTGATATGGTGACTAATAATATTCTTAAGGTCTAGCACAGGGGTTCCCAACCTGGGGGGGCTTTGGGCTTTATCAAGGGGGGCGTGAAGTCATTTCCGAATTAAGTTTCTTTAACTCGAATATTACAATTTTGTATAATAAACATTTTTCGAATCTAAGTGAGTGTCGCGCTAAGTCAATCATTCAAAAGCACTGGTAATTGCCAACTGTCAGCACAAACCTCTGCGGAGCCGCGAGGTTGGAGGTGAAATAAGGAATTTGTATGTTATAAGGAGCAAAATGAATGCCAATTTTATCGTTTAAATGGCATATCTTTGTGATTTCTTTGAAGCTTTGAACAGTTTGAACTTAAAGCTCCAAGGCAATAACTCAAATATTATGCTTGCTTATGATGCCATCAGAGCTTTCCTGGAAAAATACAGTTATGGAAACACTGGCTTCAGTTGAACAACTTCTCATCCTTTCACCGCCTTAATGAAATTTTGCCGGAAAATGAACATGGGCTTAATAAATTAAGGTGCAAATTCAGTCACATTTGGATTCCCTGGCCCAAGAATTCAACTTCTAATTTTCTGATATCTCGTCGGATGAATGGTACTGGATGTTAACAAGAAATCCGTTTGCCATTGACATTGAAGCACTGCCAGCACAACTTCAAGAAGAAGCCATAGATTTGAAGTGTGTTTCAAAGCTAAAAGATGGTTCCAAAATATTAGGACTGGGTGACTTTTGGGTAGACTGTCTTGCAATTTATCCTGAAATAGCCAAAGTTGCATTGCGTGTCATTGTCCCATTTTCAACGACATTTATGCGAGTCAGGATTTTCAACGCTGAGTGTCATAAAAACAAAGCAGCGCTGTCGGCTTTATGTTGCAAGTGATCTCCGCTGTGCTCTGTCAAATATCAAACTAAACATACAGAATCTTACCAAGAGAAAGCAGTGTCAACCCTCTCACTGACATTTGTTGACTAAAAATGTAAGGATTTATTGTAAAAGTGCGTTCATTGTAATGTGCTAAAATTAAGTTAGTATGTAATAGATACAAAGCGCGTACTTCACATTATTTTTTCAGAAATAATTATTCCTTTATGTAGTGTTATTAGATTAGGTCTATATCCTTCGCGTTAGTTTATCGAAGAGGTTATAGAAGCGACGAGTGGAGGGTCGAGGGGGTAGGGGGTAGGGGGGAGGGAGATGGGCGCAATGACCACCCATATCTGAAAAGGGGGGCGTCAGCTGGCAAAGGTTGGGAACCACTGGTCTAGCAAGTAAAAATAAAAATTCAAGTCTAAAGCCTTTGTGGTGTTTGAAGCCATATTTTCAGTGTTGCATTAGTAAACAAGAGTTTAGTGCTTTTCAGTCAGTCATTTATTAATCTCATGTAATTTATTTCAGAATTAGGGCATAACCCATCTCTTTTGGGTACATTCGTGTTGACTGACTGAAAAGCACTAAACTCTTGTCTAAAGCCTTTATGAATATATAGACATTTTAGAAGTCATTTAAAGTCTTGTTTAGGCACAGATGACTTCTCTCTGCCCCTTAAAACCCCAATAACTAACAAACTATAGTCTTGTTCTCATAGCCTAGTTAAAGAATAGCTTTTCAGTTGGGTCAACATGTTTATGTGTCCAAATAAATTGGTCAGGAAATAACTCTAACTTATCTACTCTCACCAACTAACCTCTTAAAAGTACAGTACATGGATTGATATACACTTTAATTGGATGAGATGTTTTGATCGTCAGGCAAACATTATCAGATCTTGTTCACTTATGACTTTTTCTTTAGATTTGTTGGATCTGTATGGTAGTTATGAAAATTTCTATAACGTGTCAAAAAATCCATTAAGGGTTCATTCAGGGGCATAAAACTCCTTGCAAACGTGAGGGAGGGCAAATTTATAAACAGCGGTTGCCTACCTACCGGGGATTTTTTTAAGTTTAAGGCTTTAAAGCCTAAAATAACACGGAAATGAAGGACTAACGATATTGTTTTTTGAAAAAGATGATTTTTATTCATTTCTAATTAAAATTCAATGAAATATCTATACAAAATTCGTCAACGTCGAGCAAAAGACCCGTACAATGACTGCTGTCGATCTTTGTTGACAAACAGTTGGGCAAGACGTGTGTCATCTGGCTTGATCAATCATTTCTGAGTAGGTGGCCAGTAGACAGGAATGATTCCGTCTAATTTGCCTCATCGTAGATCAGAGGTGCTCTTTATCCCTTCTCATCACCGTAAAACTGTTCTCTGCAGTACAGCTTGAAGCAGGTACGACGAACGGATTCACGATCATCACAGTGACAAAGTACAAACTGCGCAAATTTAAATGAAGTAATTAACAAAGTTTAGACAGAAGTGCTGGAGCTCCACCGATTTGGGTAAACACAACACAAGTGCAGCACTAAATGTTAGGGCCCCTTCGGACGAGGCCACTTAGCAGCGCTTCTCTGAAGCGCTTCTGTTCATAAATACTCTAGATAAATGAGAGCGTTCACACACAGCTACCGCCAGAGAACAGAGGCGCAGCAGACGCTCTGTGTAGTTGACTTCACCACTGGTGGCGGCCAAAAAAGTAGAGCTTCTCTTCGCGAAACCAGGAACTATATTGTTGGTTTCAGACAAGGCTGCAGCCACGCCACTAATTTAGTGGCGCGTACGTAGCGCGACAGTAGCTCTAAAACGGACACATGGTCGTGTATTTTGCTGTTCCCAGGTTCCTATTATTTCATTTTTGCTGCGAGCTCGGGCCTGTATTTCTTGCCTTGTTTTCTGTACCCTTCCCGAATATCGTTGCTGATACCATCTGAAAGCACTTGAAATTAATGTTTGGACGTGGGAAAGTACGCAAAGAACTTTTCGTCATCCAGTTGCAGATCATCGAATAAGGTATAGAACAGTCCTCGATTTTGTCTTTCCAAAACCAATGGATGAACCCAGAATCTTCTTGTTTTCCGTTGAAGTTTCTTTCTCCTCCATATGAGGAACATGGCAAGAATTATATCACCTTCTACATCCACGTCTACTCGAAAACTGATGAGTTCTCCACCCGGGTATCAAATACTAGCAAGGCCACCAACGTTTGATAGAAGCGCCACTAACCCTTGGTAGAAGCGCCATCAACGCGCCACTGACGCTTGGTAGAAGTGCCACCAACACGCCACAAAGCAGCGCTGCTAAGTGGCCTTGTCTGAAGGGGCCCTTAAACTTCTGACGTCGCGTGCAACACTGCTTTTCGAACTCCATCGGTGCAACGCAGGGCGCATGCACAGTGTGTGCTTAAAATGCGAGATGTGCGAGTTGAATAGTTGTGTTATTTTACCTCGTTGGTTTTTAAAAATAATGCGCTGTTGTTATCTGGCAGGAATAATGATATTGTGTGTTGTGTGTCACAGTATCATACCTCAGTTTTAAACTGGGGCTCGCAAATAATAGTTTGAAAATACACCTTTTCGGATCGTCATGGTAAGGCGACAAAGCTCAAAGCGCCTCAGCCGGAAATGGGAGAGGGAGGAAAACCAGACTGTTTGTTCAGTAGAATAAAGAAATTACAACGATGCAAGGCAATATGGCTTTCCCTATTTTCCACCTAATGTAGTATTATATTACATTTTGCAACGAGCCTATAATGGCAATAATTAGACACGAGTATGTTTATAAGAAACGAGTATGTTTATAAAACAAGAGAAGCGAGTTTTATAATTTCCATACGAGTGTCTTAATTACCATTATAGGCGAGTTGCATACGACTGTTTATGTTCGACGATAATTATAACTAGTTTATGTTTGAACATGAATATTTGTCGAGAATTCGCCAGTTTTATGTACTGAACAGAGCGCATGGGACGCAGAGAATACCTTATATTTGACCATGGCCTCCTCAAATACCCCACTATGACACAGTGAAATTTAAAATAGGAGGCCGTGGAAGTCAGCGCAGATGCGATGCTATCCTTACCTAATTGGTCACACAACTGTTTCTTGAGTTCTGATTGGTGGGAGAATCTGTTTCATAATGAAAAATAGTGTTATAATGACCCTCATTATGATACAGTTTTCTGACATATAATATTTACATTCCGACATCGTCGAACATAAAATCATTTATAGAATAGTTTCGAGATATTTTCCTTTTTTTTTTTTTTTTTTTTTTTTTTTTTTTTTAACGGTACTTAAAACTTTTGTCTAGCACCTAAATCTTGAGGGGGCAATGCCGCTTCCTACCCCTGCCCTCCCCATGTTTTACACCCCTGCGTTCATCCATAAAATATGCTTGCTCAAACAGGGTTGTGGTGTCCTTACAAGAATGTGACAACAGTGTACAATAATTTGGAAGAAAGGTCTGTACGAAAACATGTTCCTTCATCAGTTTCTTTCTTGTTATGTTATTCCCGCCCAATTTCATTGGGTACATTTTAAGATGTTGACCAACTGAAAATTAATTATTTAACAGAATTACCACAAGTGAAGACCTCGAGGACTACTTTGAGACATGCTGGTCTGGTGTATTTCACTTCGCCGCCCTTCCCCGACTTAGAAATTAACTCATGTTTCACGTTGCAGGTGCTCCAACAAACCCCTTCCTGCAGAACGGTGGAGGAGGGGGTTACAGTTACCGGCACGCAGAGCCCAGCGAGTCCAGCCACAGCACCGAAGAGGAGTGCATTCGACGTAACTTCCAGGTGAGATCAGTGGCGGCTGGCGGATAATTGTTCTGGGCGTTCCACTATTTTCATTAAGGAGGGGTAGCGGCTTCGGTGGCGAAGTCGGTAGCATGCTGAACTGCTGTGCCCAAGATAGCTGAAGTCGTCGGATTTTTTAAAGAGCATTAAAATCCTTCAGTATGCCTTCCCCGTGGTGTTGGGGTAGCAATGCCTGCCTCTCACCCGGAGGCCCCGGTTCGATTCCCGGCTCCGTCAGGGTTTTTAAAACTGACGTGAGGGTTGAAACGGGGTGCATTCAGCCTTGTGAGGACAATTGAGTAGCTGTCTGACAGTGAGGCAGCGCCTCGATCACGAAAACCAAGATTAACGGCCGAGGGAACTCGATGCGCTGATCACGCGTCACCCCAATAAATGCAGGCCAAATGGTTGGGCAGCGGTCGCTTGGACGGCCTAGACCCTTCATGGGCTGTATAGTGCCAAGGGTTGACTTTTTTGTTTCTTTATGCCTTCCTTCGGAGGGGAAGTAAAGCCGGCAGTCCCATGTCATAGAGTTATGGCATGTAAAAGATCCTTTCACAGACTAAACTTGTGTGAAGCTAAATTTCTAGGTTAGATTTCGTTGGGACGTCTATCAAAGTTCCAACGTCCACCATTAGGTATCATTGACATCTGGTAGCGAAAGTTGGAACTACTTGAAATTGAACGGAACTTGTAGCTCACCCTATGGGTGTCCTCTTGAAGCAGCTTCAGCCTCTAGTGAGTCGAACATGTCCTCGGACACTCCCGGCACTAAAAGCCATACGATAAACAAATAAATTAAGGAGGGGTGGGGGTAGGGTAAGAGACTGCTTGATATCAGAGAAAACTAATTGCTCTGCAAAAGAGATGTACCTCATTCATCACGAATGCTGCGCTTGATAGAACATCACATTGTCATCGGATTAAATGGATTGCGGTATAAGTTGGTCTATATGAAAAACTTCACGAGAACAAAACAACGTAAGTTGTATATGTGGGAGAGAAAAAAACGCGAGTGTCACAAGTAGGCGCAAATTACATTGTAAGACATAGTATCGGCAATTGACAGAGCATCTCGGATGTCTCTGTCCACGTCTCGGCTCCCTTGTTGCAATCAGCGGGCAACGACCAACTGAGTTAACTGTTGGGATAGAACTTACTCGGTCTAGCATCTCTGCCATACCCTTCACTATTGAGATCTGGTCAGTGCTTGGGCCTGGCAACGACCAAACGGACGAGCACTTCTAGACAGTTGGCACGCTTCGCTTTCTCAGACAGTTCACAGTAACTTACTATAAGATTTCCAGAATTATTTAAGAACAAAACTATGAATTCCTATATACTATATATGAACTTTTGTTGCTAATAATAATATAACGATATTAATTTTTGTCCAGCGGCTTCGGTGGCATAGTTAGTAGCATGCTGAGGCTTCTATGCCCAAGATAGCGGGTTAAAACCCGGCCGAAGCCGTCGGATTTTTTAAGAGCGTTAAAAGAAAAACCTCAGTATGTCTTCCTTCAGAGGGGAAGTAAAGCCGGCGGTCCCATGTCATAGATTTATGGCATGTTAAAGAACCTTCCACTAATTACACCTGTGTGAAGCTAAATTGTATAGGTTAAGAATGTAAACAACGTTCTTAGGTTCCTACGTTCGTTGCCAAGAGCCGACTGGGGTGGCGTCTAGTAGCTATGTTCTGAACTAGGCCTAGTAGTCGTTGATGGTGGCATTTGGCGGCAAAAGTAGAAACTATTTGAAAAAATTCAAAGTTGCAGTCCTTACTTGAATTAAAAAACAGATAACACACACTAAGTACACAGGGCTACATGACCGCGTTGTCGCAGCCCCTAAACTTAAGAACCAACCAGTCTATATGAAAAACTTCACGAGAACAAAACAATGTAAGTTATATACATGGGTTGTTTTTTTAGTTTTGGCACCTTAGTTATAACTGGATTAATAACACTTAGATGGTTCCAAGTTTCACAGGCCCTCGATGTAGTCCCCACCGTTGCGTACAATTTGTTCCCAGCGATGCGGAAGTCGTTGGATCCCCTTGGCACTGCCCAATCTATTGAAGGTACGAAGAGAGCGCTTGGCAGCCTGCTTAACGTCTTCAATGGTACGGAAGCGCTGCCATACTGTTCCCCGAGGGCAAACCGTTAATGCGGCGTACTTTGTTAGTTTCTGCAAGACCATCTCCGAGGAGCTCTGAGAAGGAAACGGCATCACCACATGCTTACACCGCCCTTCGTTCTGCATGACAATGCTAGGGCACACACAGCAGGCGTTGTGTCGGCATTGTTGGATCTTTGGGGCTGGGAAGTCCTCTATAACCCGCCATATTCTCCCGACATCAGTCCCTGCGACTGTGATCTCATCCCGAAGATGAAGATGACAATGACGTTAAGCAGGCTGCCGAGCGCTCTCTTCGTACCATCAATAGATTGGGCAGTGCCAACGGGATCCAACGACTTCCGCATCGCTGGGAACACGTTGTACGCAACGGTGGGGACTACATCGAGGGCCTGTGAAACTTGGAACCATCTAAGTGAGTTATTAATCCAGTTATAACTAACAAGGGGAGGATACGATGTATGGGTCGCCGATTCGAACCATATTTAGTACACGTGTAGGGCATGACTAGGCGTATACCAGGTGCAAGTAGTAAGGTGCGCTTCTCAGCCGATTCCGAGAATTTAATTATTAATTATTCATAATTGCTGTAGTGCGTTCATTTGCGCTGTACGTTAACATGAAGCCAAGGAGCGCATGGTTCAGCGGTAAGAGCCCTGCTTGTAAGCGTGGGATCACTGGATGGAATCCCACCGGTGAGCCTCTATTTTTTTTGTAAACATAGGCAATTCGTACAGCTGTAAGTGTCGTGAATAATGTTCATTTTGCAGTCAATTGTAATAACATATTCTGTGAGCGGGAAAAGGGATTCTGAAATCATCGTATGGGGGTGAACGTTTGTGATATTATATACTGTACAGTCGTGGCATTGCAAATACATCGGTATTATACATGGTCAGGTGTACTCTATTATATGTATACGTTTATACACTGAAGGCCCAGTCTGTTCCGCTCATTGCACGTCAGTGAACCATCAGACCACCCCATACCCCGTACCCACTCCCCTTTCCCACTCACATAACACGTTATTACAATTGACTGCAAAATGAACATTATTCACGACACCTACATTTGTACGAATTGCCTATGTTTACAAAAAAAAAAAGGCTCACCGGTGGGATTCGATCCAGTGATCCCATGCTTATGAAGCAGGGCTCTAACCACTGAACCATGCGCTCCTTGGCTTCGTGTTAACGTACAGCGCACATGAACGCGCTACAGCAATTACTAATAATTAATAATTAGTTTCTCGGAATCGGCTGAGAAGCGCACCTTACTACTTGCACCTGGTATACGCCTGGTCATACCCTACACGTGTGCTAAATATGGTTCGAATCGGTGACCCATACATCGTAGTATCCTCCCCTTGTAAGGAGCCAAAACTAAAAAACCAACCCATGTATGTGGGAGAGAAAAAAACGCGAGTGTCACAAGTACGCACAAATTACATTGTAAGACATAGTATCGGCAGTTGACAGAGCATCTCGGATGTCTCCGTCCACGCCTCGGCTCCCTTGATGCAATCAGCGGGCAACGACCAGCCAAGTTAACTGTTGGGATAGGACTTACTTGGTCTAGCATCTCTGCCATACCCTTCACTATTGAGATCTGGTCAGTGCTTGGGCCTGGCAACAACCAAACGGACGAGCACTTCTAGACAGTTGGCGCGCTTCGCTTTCTCAGACAATTCACAGTAACTTACTATAAGATTTCCTGAATTATGAAAGAACAAAACTATGAATTCCTATATATATATGAAAGGAAGCTTGCAACTTTTACTGCTAATAATAATATTACGTATTAATTTTTGTTCTTGAAAAAGTCTGGTCGTTGTGCAACACTGCAACCTTATTATCGGCCGCCGCTAGATTTAAGGTGTCTATATCAGAAGCACACCCACTCTTTGGATACCTCCCTGTCCCACGTAGACTTAAACTTAGGTGAAACTTTTGAAACGATGGTCGACCTTGAAGGGACAGCAGACATTGCCAGAATGGAAATGTGGTAGGAAAGAACTGACCATCTCTCAAACTGAATGGTTTCAAAGGAAAGCCTGCCTTCTGGTCACAAGGAGGAATGCGCTACATAGAAGGCATTGAATAGACTTCGAACAGGAGTGGGTAGAATTAAGTTGAATCTGCAGAGATGGGGGGTTTACAACTGAATTATCCTTATGTGCAGCAGACAGTTCAACACCTTGTGCCCATCAGCATGTACAATGGAAGAGTTAATCCTAGCTTCCCCTAATGCTGTTGACATCGACGGCTACTGGGTAAAGAACATTTAACTATTAGACTTTGCCTCTTAGTTGAGCATATTAATAATATCTGAATAAGATTTTGGGAATATGTTGTAGTTTCCATTTGAGCGGAAGAATTATCAATAAATGATAAAAATGGTCCGGTTAGCTCAAACAATGCCAAAAATACAAGCAGTATTGACGTCACGAGCATGCCAATGTGCTTGTATTTTGTGTCTTGCATAGCCTTCTCAGTATGTGCTAGCCACGCGTTTTGGTAGGTGTGTCTGTACCAACTGACGAGCCCAACGGCACACTGGGGCGAAATGGTGGCATTGTTTGAGCTAACCGGACCATTTTTATCATTTATTGATAATAATAATATATGTACATACAGTAACTCATTAACTTGGTTTATATTTATATTCCATCGTGGTAGTTAAATTCTGTATCTTAAACTCTAAGTACTTCGGACACAAATAAAGAAAGACTACAGATTACAAATAGTCTGGAAAGAACATGAAAATATTTTTTTTTATTTATTTTTTATTTTATTTTTAGGGAATGAGGAAAATCTTGCCTGAGTCTGCAGTCCACAAGGTGTGGAATTCTTACCCACTAAAAACCACATATCCTTCTCTTACGGTGTGTGTCTCCGCCCCGGAAGTGCTCTCGTATTACTTCAGGGCATGAAGCCTCTTATGCTTCTTCTTTCTTCAATTCTCCCTTATTATCGCTCATTAGCATATAAGTCGCTCTTCTTTGGCGCAAAGTAATAATAATAATAATGTAACAACCATGGATCTCTCTTTCCATTTCCTATCTCTCTCTTCCTCTCAAGTGCAGAAATAGCTAGGCTTGCTACGACTGCTTGCATAACTCATGCAGGTAAGACACATTTACGTGGGCGTCTTCGGTGGCGTAGTCGGTAGCATGCTTAGATTCTATGCCCAAGATAGCGGGTTCAAACCCGGCCGAAGCCGTCGGATTTTTTAAGAGCGTTAAAAATCCCTCAGTATGCCTTACTTCGGAGGGGAAGTAAAGCCGGCGGTCCCATGTCATAGATTTATGGCATGTTAAAGAACCTTCCACTAATTACACCTGTGTTAAGCTAAATTGGATAGGTTAAGAATGTAAATAACGCTCTTGGGTTTCTATGTTCGTTGCCAAGAGTCTGTTTGGAACACAAGCCTCTCCAACGTCTTCTGTCTTCCCACCATCTCTCAGCCTCCACCCTTGTCCAGTCTTCTCCTCTCTTCTTCATGCTTTCTTCCACCCTCTTCAGCCACCTGTCTCTCGGTCTCTTTCCTTCACACTTCGTCTCGTGTACTCTCCTGGGTATCCTCTTCTCCTCCAATCATTTTACATGTCCATACCATCTAAGTCTAGATTTCTCTATACCATCCTGTAATGGTTTCTCCTTCATTGATTCTCTGGTCCTCTCATTTCTTATTCTGTCCATCTTTGTAGCTCCAATACTGCTTCTCAAGAACCTCATCTCACTGGCCTGTATTTTGCTCTTCTCCCTTCCTTTCATAACCCAGGTCTCCGAGGCATACGTCAGGATAGGGACATAGTACGTCCGATATATGATCTTTTTGCTGTTCTGAGGGACATCCTTGCTCCATAACATGCTTCTCACACTCCTCCGAAATGCTTCTGCCTGCCTCCCCCGCTCATTTATTTCTCTATCGTTTCTTCCATTATCTTGTATCAGGCTTCCCAGATACTTGAAACTCTCCACTTTCTTCAGCTGTTCCCCACCAATTGTTATTCCCGTTGTGGTTCTTTCCTTCTTCCTTGTTGTGATCACCATCTCACTCTTATTTATGCTAAATTTCATCTCATATCCTTGTATTATTCCTTCCCACACGTCCAACTGTTCCTGTACCTCCTCCTCCTTGTTTCCCCAAATCATCAAATCATCTGCAAACACCATTGCTTTCATCTTTCCTTCCCCAATTACTTGTGCCACTCGGGTCATTATGTCATCCATCACCACAATGAAAAGTAATGGTGACAGTGCACTTCCTTGTTTCAGGCCGTTTCTCTGTTCCAACCAGTCTGATCTCTCTCCTCCCACTTTCACACAGCTCACGCTTCCCTTGTACATCTCCTTTATCCTTTTTATAGTCCATTTCTCTACTCCTCTATCCTCCAGGGACTTCCATACTTTGTTTCTGCATACACTGTCATATGCTTTCTCAATGTCCAGGAAGGCCATCAGTAGATCTTGTCCATACTCATAGTGCTGTTCTTGTAACTGCCTTACAGCAAAAATCAAATCCACTGTGGACCTTCCTGCTCTGAAGCCATGTTGTTCTTCCCTCATCCCTCCTTCTATCCTTGTCCTAATTCTCTTTTCCAAAACTTTCTCGAAGATCTTTGCACAATGACTCATCAGTGTTATTCCCCGATAGTTTCTGCAATCTGTTCTACTACCTTTCTTGAAGATCGGGACAATTATTCTTTTTTCCAGTCCTCTGGGGTCTTCCTTTCCTTCCATGCTGTCCTCATCACTCGGTACAACCACTGTATCCCCACCTCTCCTGCTGCTCTCACCATCTCCACACTCAACTCATCCACACCTGGTGCCTTCCCTCCTTTCATCTTCCTCACTGCAACTTCCACTTCTTTCCATGTTAAGTCCTTTTCTGTTTGCAGTTCATCTTCCTCTTCCCCGATTTCTTCCTTCTCACCATCTTTTCCATTTGGGTTCAGAAGTTCTTCAAAATTTTCTTTCCACATTTTCTTCAGTTCTTCCCTATTTTCTATCTCTTGTCCCCTTTTGTTCACCATTCTAACATAATCCGTAGGCTCCTTCCGCCTCTTATTTTTTACCATCCCATACAGGACCTTTTTTGTACCTTCACTATCCTCCTTCATCATCTTTGTCCACTCTTCCATCCACTTTCTTCTCTCCTCAGCCACTACTCTCTTCGCCTCCTTCTTTCTTTCCTGGTACTCTTCCCTTGTTTCTACCGTCCTATTTTGATACCACCTCCTAAAGGCTCTATTCTTTTCCCTTACTATATCTTTTGTCTTCTCATTCCACCATGGTGTTTCCTTCCACCTCTTCTTACTACTTGTCCTCCCACATACTGCTTCTGCTGCACCTACTAGTGTCTTCTTAAATCTAGCCCATTCCTTTTCCACCCCTCTTTCTTCATCTGTTGGAATTCCTTCCTTTACCATTTTGAGGTACTCGACCCTTTTATCCCCTTCTTTCAGTTTCCATATCCTTATACGTCTTTCCTGGTTCTCAGTCCCTTTCTTCTCCTTACTCCCTCTCAGGTTCATTACCAGCAATCGATGGTCGCTATCTAGGTTCTCCGATGGTATAACCTTGATGTTCTTATTTAGTTCTTTCTCATACAGTATATAGTCGACCACCGACTTCCTGGCCAAGTCTTCACTGTACCATGTGATTGTGTGGCTCTCTCTTTTCTTAAACCCGGAGTTCCCAACTAGCAGGCTGTTCCTCTGGCAGAAGTCCAACAGTCTCTTTCCTTCCTCATTTCTTCCGCCCCAACCCTCTGGTCCTAGAACACTCTCATAACCTTGTCTTTCTCTTCCTACATGGGCATTCAGATCCCCCATAACAATCATATTTCTTCCTACCAGCTGCTTCTGCAATTCCTCTTCAAAATCCTCCTTCTCTTCAGAGGCGCAGCCTACTTGTGGAGCAAACAGATAACACACACTATTACAGTCATCACAATTAACACCGGTTATCAGACAGATTCTACACACAGCCGAAGTACACGGGGCTACATGACCGCGTCGTCGCAGCTCCTAAACCTAAGAACCAACATTTACGTGTGGACAGACGAGTCGAATTAGCATCTTTCGTGTTACTCATAAAACAGAGATGTTCAATTATTTATATTTCACAAAATAATAAAATTTATGTCAAAACTTGTATGGATATTCCAGTTCGTGCAACAGAAATTCAATTGAATCGGTCGGAACTGAAAAGCATTAAGTCAAAAATGGTCATTTTTTAAAGAATTTGTATTGTGAAGTATTTACCCAAGGGCCATGGAACGGCATAGGAAAGAATTAAGTAAGCCTTCTGTTTAAGTCACGAACCTATGTTAAAAGTAGTGCGATCAGAGGAGAAAAGCATTAAGTCATTGACTTGGTGCCTTTCAGCGCCATATTCCTCACTAATGTTGGCCGCACTGCAAGATTCTGCGTGTTACAGTGTTATTGTATATTACATTTGTACAGGATTTAGGTGTTGTTTTTTTTTGTTCCAAACCCATTTTAAAATAAAATTTCAAGTGAAATATTAATTCTGAATGACTTGATGCCGCACTAAATTGACCACGGAGCTGAAAGGGATTAAGTCACGTTTCCAAAATTGATTTTAAAAATATGTTCATTATTAAAATTGATATTCCTCTAACACAAATATAACCTGAATAGTTGCTTCACGACATGGATGACTAATATAGTGTGTTTGTCAAGTTCTGTGCTGTCAATGACATTTTATCTGTCTTCTGAAAAGTAGTGAAAACTGGCTCAATACCCTTTAGCTCCGGCCGATTCAATTGAAGAATGGATCTCAGGGAAGCTTGTACTCTCGTGCACCAGGTTGAGAACGCCTGGGCTATAAACACGATGAATTATTCCTTTGACCCAAATAATCTTTCTAATAAATTGACTATATTTAGATATTAGAGACATATTGTGGAATTGTAATTGGAGAGTCTTCAATTATATTACAGGGGGGATGTTGCGCCTTGATTTATAATTTAAGTGGGCAGAAAATGTCTTTCTGCCCCTGTTCCACATCCTGATAATGCTGCTTCTCACTGGAGGATGTTTGTGTTTCAGATGTACAGTGAAGTCCTCTCTCAGTACAGCGGGCCCAAGGTTCCACCAGCAATCACCCGACTGCACACCCAGCAGCCTGGCCCTCACCCAGCCACTGCTGCCTATGACTGGTAATACCAGGGAATACAATCATAGACAACTCTTTGTGTAAGAATGGCCGTCTCAAGCCCATAACTCTCAGAGTCTTAAAGAAACTCATTGATGGGACGAAGTAAAGTATTGCTCACTCTCAGTTTTAATTTACCAACTTGAGACATCATGATCATCAGCCTCGTGGTATTTTGATGTCTGGAGTAATTCCCATGACTGTAAATGTCCAGATCTAGGATTGAGGAACTCTATCAACATTTTCTTAGAGTATTTTATTATTTATTATTTAGCGTATGGCAACAAGTTAGATACAAAAGTACAAATATACACAGACAAGAAACATGTTTCCCGGGAGCAAGATTTAATTATATTGCAAGTGCAACTGGGCGATCCACTGTATGGCTTCCTCTGTTGGTTCCAGAAAGTCATTTGGTCTACCTGTATAGGAACGTCGCACATATTCACTTACAATATGGGGGATTGTTTGTTGAGAGGCACCACAGTCGCACTCCGGTGATGTAATATATTTCCACCTATAAAGGGCGTCCCTGCATCGTCCATGATTTGTTCTCACCCGATTCAGTGTGGTCCAGAGCTTACGTGGTAAATGATGTCCACTAGGAAGATGTTCACCAGAAAAGAAGTTGTGTAACTGTGGCAACTTTCCAGCGACTTCTCCATTCTTCTTCTTAGAGTGAGTGTGGAAAATGGGGTATTTTACTTAAGTTGCTGTTATGGAGATTGTTACTCTAAGATGAACTTCCAAGCGAGGCGCGCATGACGCGTGAAGGGCTCCATCTTGGCAACGCTGTACTGAGCCCTCCCGGAGCGGCTAGCTAGTGAACCATGTCTTATTTCCCCGTACAAATACAAACCGATATAAAATAAGTGAATTAATTTACGTATTTCACAGTCATACAGCATAACGTTTTGATGTATAAGGATTACAACGCGACCAAGAACTACATTTTCCAACCACCCCAGGCTGAGAAAAAGTTACCTTACAAAAATGATAACAACTTTGTTTCTTGGACACACAAAGTTTTGAAATTAATAAACCAGTTATACAACAATCCAATGTATATTGTGTTAAAATTTGGATTCGATCTGATGACGAGTTTTTGAGAGAATAATTCTTAAATGTGACGCATGGTTGAAACAGCCTTAAAAACGGGTCCTTTTTGTGTTCCAACTGCGATAAAAAATATTAAAATAGAAATACAAAATTCCAAACCTACATGAACTAACGTAAAATAGAACGACAAAAATGATGATGTTATTGGATTTTATGTAGGTCTATTGGTTACTTCACAAACAACCTTCAACCTCGAGTGTACATAATACTTTGGTCGACAGTAGGTATGTTTTCATGTATAGATTTTTAAAACCCTCAAGATAGACTTTAAAGGGGCAGATGACATCGCAGTTTCACCCCTTAACACAACAATAACAACTATAGATTTTAAATCTCTTTTAATGCCGGTATTATGTCATTTTATTAAAAGTATATTTTTGTGTACTCCTGAGTTTTCGACAAGACATTTATTGTAAATTAAGGACAATAGTGTTGTCAGGTCAACAAACCACAGTATATTTAAATTAATCGATTAATTTTATTACCAACTCATGTCACTATTTCACAAAAGCAGGGTTTCAGTCTGGACTGATGCACTTCCATTCAGATCACCAAGTTGCTACAAAGGAAACATTTTTCCTTATAAAATGATGTGATGACGTTCTTAACCTGAACACAATGTCAACAAAAATTTGATTAATGTCGTTTCTTTGCGATCAATTCTTATGTGGGCTAATATTTTCCTCTTGCCATCATTCAGGGTCTCTTTTACTCTGAAGAATGTACACTTAAGTCAAGGCAAAATGAGAGTAATTTTAACGATGTATTCCGAGCTTCATTTATTTTTTTATAAGAAATGAGATATTAACCAGTGTAAAGTGACAGCATTATACTATTTGCTAATGTGGAATGTTATACAAGTATTGTGTGTGTTATGCTAAAATACATCGAGAGACTAGAGGTTTTTCTTTTCTATTAGTGCCTACAATTTGTGTGTTTGTCTGCGAGTATGTGTGTGGGGAATCATTACCTTCTAGATTATACAAGACCTTGACTGTAAAGGTTAGGAATGAGAGTTGTGTTTATTAAGGTCAAGAGAACTTAACAGCCTTTTTTGAATGTAACCAAATGCCTTTCAATAGCATATACTGTATATCAGATGTGTCCGATATTGTTTAATATATGTTACTGTAAATTGTTTTCATCGCCTATTAATCAAGTCCACATCAGCGTCCTATTATAGGAATTTAGAAGACAACGTTCATGCCAAAACCAAATCGTGTACTCTCTAACTAACTTCAGGGGCCATTCCAAAGCCAAATTGTGTACCTACATGGCACATGTCACATGCATCATTTTATCTCCTTATAGGCCTATTCTGAAATTAGTTCGTTCAGCAAATTCGGGTTTGAATGATGGGTCAATCAGACAACTAAACCATCGTTCTGATTGGTGCAGCTAAAGACAAAGAATGAATCGTTTATGGCAACATCCATACTGGAATAATGCTGAAGAATGTAACCCTATTGTCATGTCTCAACAACTACTAGAACAACTCAACAACTACCCAGTGAAGTTCCACTCCTATTACAAAATGGAAATTTCCACTTTTAACAAGTTGTTGGAATTCATGAAACCATTGCTAAGTGGATCTATTGATCACTTGATATATTCAGATGTACTATTCTACCCCTCAATGCTTTGAATTAAACCATGATTTTCTTTCGTAATTGGGTCCGTATTGACTTGCAATTCTACCGCTTCAAAGTCGACAGACTGGTGTACTCTCTGGAGTTCTTCCAGAAGTAATCTACTCACAAGTCATAAAAGCTCTGAAAATACTTACTGAATGGTGGGTTAGGGTGACTTAGGAAGAGGCGAGTCAATTTCCTGATAATAGACCCACACCAAAGTTGGACGCTAATAAAAGCCGCACGTGCTACTTGCATCCTCAGTGTGTAAGCTCTTGTTTGATTACATGGTCCCACAGTTGTTCAAAATACTCACAAAATATATTTGATACAAAATTCAAAATGCAATAACTGAATCCTTAAAAAAAAAAAAGGATTGTATTCTAAAATCAGAATTTAATGTTTTTCAGTAGGTCAACACGATTGTACCCAATTCTAATGGGTGGTTCCCTAATCCTCCAAAAAATTCATAAATACACTTGGATGACCAGTTTCGACTGTCAAGCGATCATCATCAGGACTAGCGGCTTCGGTGGCGGAGTTGGTAGCATGCTGAACTGCTGTGCCCGAGATAGCGGGTTCCAACCCGGCCAAAGTCGTCGGATTTTTTTAAGAGCGTTAAAATCCTTCAGTATGCCTTCCTTCGGAGGGGAAATAAATCTGGTGGATCCATGTCATAGATTTATGGCATGTAAAAGAACCTTCCACTAACTATAATTGTGTGACACTAAATTTGTGAGTTGGACTTGATTACCACTGTATTAAGTTCCAACGTTTGCCGCCAGGTGCCGGTGGCATCTAGTGTCCAAGTTCACAGCTAGGTTGATGGCAGCATTTGGTAGCAAAAGTAGGAACTACTTGAAATTGATCGACTGCAGTCCTTACCTGAATTACAGATAACACATCACAATTAACACCGGTTATCAGACAGATTCCACACCCACCCAAAGTACACGGAGCTACCTGACCGCATTGTCGCAGCCCCTAAACTGAGGAACCAACCCACAAGTTTTTCCCCTCAAGCATGTAAAGGCCTTGTGTAATCCATTAGGTAATGATGGAATATGATGTGTTGGGTTTGAGACGGTCTCCCACTCTTCTTTACTCTTCAATGTACATTACTCATTATAATAGCCATGGACCACACAATATTTTGTGGGACTCTAGATGGAAGCTCGTTCGTCCTCCTTGTATATGAAAGGTGATTGTTTGTTTCGTAAATCCTGTTGACTTGCAAATACATTGTCATATAATTATACAGAGGACATAATCTGCCATGGTCTGGAATTAAGAGGAATGGATTTAGACTGTATAAAATAAGTCAAGTACAGAGGATTGGTTGAAGGGTCTGTAGTCAAGAAGTTATTTCATGCAACCCCAGTTTTAGAAATAATTTAAAGTTATGGTTTGTTTATGCATGCTTAGCTGGTATCTTTACAGCAGGCGTTCTCAACCTTTCTGAGGCTGTGAGCACCACTCTCATGCTAAACCAAGTACCCGAGCACCATCAATCGAATATTAAACATTCTAGTCTGAAACTTGAGGTATTCTGGAATGGTATGTTATTGGATCATTGCTTCCATCCCAGATATCTAGGTGTCACCTTGGACCGTACACTCACATACAAGGAGCAGTGTTTTAAGCTAAAACAGAAGATCTCTTCGAGGAACAGCCTCCTCCGTGGACTGGCAGGGACTAACTGGGGCACGCATCCCCAAACGTTAAGAACAACAGCATTGGCCTTATGCTATTCAGCAGAAGAATATGCCAGTCCTGTGTGGTACAAGTCAGCCCATGCAAAGCAGGTGGATGTAGCCTTAAATGAGAGCTGCAAGATTATTACAGGTTGCTTGAGGTCAACTCTCATCAGTCAAGTACACTATCTTGCAGGGATTGCTCCGCCTGATATCAGAAGAGAAGTGGCTGCAAACAACGAAAGAAGTAAATCATCTGCTATGACCTCGCACCCACTCTTCGGATATCGGCCTGATGAGAGGAGATTAAAATAGAGAAGGAGCTTCCTAACAACTACTCAACCTTTACAAGGAACAGCAGCAACAGCTCGAGTTGCTGTGTGGAAGGAGAGGACCAGCAATCTGTCTGAATGGATGGAACCAAAGGAATCTCTACCTCCTGGTCACACAGAGAACTGGCTAATCTGGAAGTCCTTGAACAGACTGCAGGAAGTTGCAAGATCCAGGGACAACTTATATATGTGTCATTTTCCGACCAAAACAGTCCTGTGTGATTGTGGCGCAACCCAGACAACTCAAACACCTCTTCTCCTGTCCATTATGCCCGTACGGCTGCACAATGAATGACTTGACTGAAGCTAATTCAAGTGCTATCGAAGTGGCTAAGTTCTGGGCAGAAACTATTTGAAGTAGTCTGTTGAACTCATACTTGTGTGCATTTTATGTTTTGTACTTCTGACATGAATAAATATATATAAATCACAAGTCTTTTTAAAAAAGAGTTTATTGCAGCCAATGCCCAAAATTATGCTTAAATTACTAATAACATTAAACAGAATTTTGTTTGACCAATCTTTCTCTTAGTACACGTCACAACATAATAAACGTTGCAAGTCTTCCCGCACAACACACACCTACGTTCCTTTCCAGGGAGTGAAAAGTTTGCTGCTGTTCCTTGTAATGGTTGAGTAGTTGTTAGGAAGCTCTTTCTCGATTTTAATCTCCTCTCGGCAGGTCGATACCCGAAGAGTGGGTGTGAGGTCATAGCAGATGATTTACTTCTTTAGTTGTTTCCAGCCACTTCTCTTCTGATATCAGGCAGAGCAATCCTTGCAAGATAGTGTACTTTACTGATGAGAGTTGGCCTCATGCAACCTGTAATAATCTTGCAGCTCTCATTTAAGGCTACATCCACCTGCTTTGCATGGGCTGACTTTTACCACACAGGACTGGCATATTCTCCTGCTGAATAGCATATGACCAATGCTGTTGTTGTGATGAAAACACTATTATTTCAGTTCGTGCAACAGAATTTGAATTGAAGAATTAATCTCAGAGGAGCTTGTGCTTGCGAGTATCATTTAAAGAGCACCAGGTTGAGAACGCCTGCTTTACAGCAATCAGCTTCAAACACCCAGGAGAAAATCACAACTGAGGATGGTCACTATTAGCATTGGGATTTGAACCTGTGATCTCCGTATTTCCAGACCCCACTTGCAGCTGGCAATCATGGTGTGCGACTTAGTGAGCACGCCTATGATGCAGGGTATACAGTATATAGATTATTTGAGGCATTGAAAAGAAACATGGATGAAAGACCCTCTTCAATTTTTCAGACATCAAAAACAGGAAAAAAGAGAGGGTCTTATGTGCAAGTAAATATAGTCTACAGTATTTAAAATGACATGAAATGAAGTAAGTGTTAAGGGGTGAAGGCCATATATCCAGGAGGCTCTGTTTGAAGGTGTGCACGTGAAGGAACTACCCATAAAGAGCAGAGGAATAACCTCTGGTGGTGGCCGTTTCTGCTTTTTAAGTACAGATGACATTGAAATTCTGTACTTAAGAACAAAAACTGGCATCCCCCGAGGGTCATCTTCACCTCTCACCACACAATGATGTCATCATCAAGGAAGGAGGAAAGACAGAAGAGGTCTGACCCCTCGTAAAATGAGGATATTGGGGGAAAAGGGAAGGCATGGAGAGATAGGACATTAGAGGCACTCTTGGCCTTCAATACCCTCAGGGTCCCATTGGACGACGGTGGTCAACAGGAAAGGAGACAGCTCCTTGGTTGGCAATTCACATTTCACAATTTGTGAGCCTCTGGGAAGGGACAAATATACTCTCAAGAAAAATGTTCATAATATATAAAATTCTCGAATAGTGAATGTATTTGTAATTAAATGGGGACTAAGATGCAGCAGGATTTAGAAGAAAGTTTTGATTTGTGACAGTCAAGTTTTGAAACATGAATCTTCACACCCTGCTGTATTCTAGTAATCCAAAGAGGTTGAAAAACTATTACTACTAGAGGTACAGAAAGAGATGAGGTAAAGAATTGAACACTGCATTGATTAGGACATCTCAGCTGTTTTAAGCAATGCAGCTTCTTTTCAAACAGCTGGCTCTCATGTTAGCTTTGGAGTCCTTTATGTCATCCCATGATGGCAGCTTTCAATTCTGCACTCAAAGCTCGAGTCCCTGCATATTATAATAGTTAAGCCACACAATGCATTATTCTACAGGGTCTTTCACTCAAAGTGGGGCCGGCCACACGACTGGCGCAGCACTAAAGGTAACAGGTTGAGCCAAAGGTCAGACGAGCACATTGCGACATGGAGCTGAGACAGTTGTGACGCAGGTTTTGACGAGTGAAGTTGACTTCGTTATTTAGTTTATAGTCTATTTTAAGTTACACGTGTTATAAGTTTATAACGTGCATACATGGTTATTGTTTAATTGTTATTGTGTTAAATTTTATAACATGTTATTGCTAAGTGTTAAAGACTATTGCTTCAATGTTTATTTATAGGAGAAATTGAAAAATAAGGTTTATGCAACAACACACTAGATGAACTCAAACTATATATCACGAGAGAAATGGAGGCTATCTCGGTAGATGAACTAATGCGTGTGAAAGAAAATTTTCTTAGAAGATACCAGAAATGTGTAGATGCAGGAGGAGGACATTTTCCAACATCTTCTGTGACAATGATTTTACTTTGATTATGTGTTATTATGAGTGCTTGTTATTTACATGCGATTCGTACTGGCGCTCTCTCGACCACAAACTCAGCGAGTTGCCATGTGCTCGTCCGACCCTCCACGCGCCGCGCGGAAGCGTACAACTTTGAGTGAATGATCCTGTATTTCCCGATGTTTTTTTTCTTCTTTTCGAATTCAACAATCACGACGTACTTTCTTCTTCTTCTTCTTTTGAATTTGGCCAACTATGGACCGCATAGAACTTAAGGCTTCTTGGCCTTCCTTCTCTTTTCTTCCCAGAACCTCTTCATTCTTTCGCTCCTTATCTTTCTCTGCTCCTCGGAAATGATCCGCACGGGTCTCTTTGTAATTGGTTTCTCTTTAAATGATTTTAAACTGTCTACCTTTCTTCTAAACTCACTTCTATTGCGGATCAACTCTGGAGTAATTCCAACTTCTGCTGCATCCCTCTTGACCTTTTCTACCCACTTAGAGGTGGCCTTTAATCCCATGATGTATTTGAAGATCTTTTTGGTTAGTCGGTTCTCGTTCAATCTTACCAGGTGTCCATAGAATTTCAGCCTCCTTTCCCGCATTGTGTCCGAGAACTTTTCAGAACACTTGTAGAGCTCCTCGTTTTTCCTCTTCTTCCAAATTCCATCAGAAGTCTTCTGAGGTCCCAGAATTTTCCTCAGAATCTTCCTTTCCTTTTTCTCAAGTTCTGGCAGCTCCTCCCCTTTTTTATTTAAAATTAGACAGTCGGAAGCGTACAATTCTTCTGGTTTTATGACTGAGTATGATATTGCCCGTTTGATATACCTGTTCTGTGTTAGCTTGTAGGCCAGGTCTAATTTTCTGGCTCTTCCCTTGTTTGCCTCTTTATCCAGTCCGTTGGGTTGGATTCATTCTCCCAGACATTTGAATTTCTCTGTTCTTTTTAATTTTCCCATGTTTTACCTCTATATACCTCTTGTGTTGGTGTCTGTACTCTATATATTCTGTCTTTTCATAAGAAACTTGAAGACCCACTTTTTCGGCGATTTCATGCAGGATCTCCAGCATCTTTTGAGCGTCTTCCCACATAGAACGATGGTGTAGCACACTGGTTCAGTTTCTACAGTATCTTGAGTGGCTCAAGAGACCATCTTGAAAATGGCTGTGTCTTCAGCAATTCTGACATACAAAACCTGATGGGGGTGCAGGAATAAGTCACTTTCCATGTGGCCCTCTTTGTCATCAGATCTTCACTTCTTTTCCTTTGTGATATCTTAATCCCATTTAGTACCAGTTACCAAGCATCCCAGCGATAAGCGGTCATTTCCCATCCAATGAGAGACGCCCCAGCCTGACTTAGTTTTCTTTACAAACATCTGAATGAAGCATTTTACAGTTAATGAACTGATATGAATACGGTACATATTTTCCTGCAACAGAAATCTTATACTTGTAAAACTAACAGTTTTAAAAGCCATTTATTTGCATTTTCTTTCACTATTCTTCCATGCAAATTTTAAAATGTTATAAATACATTGAAATTAAACCAAGAAAAATACCCTTGCGCATATTTTTTTTTAAGGGCCGTGGTGGTCAAGAGCGCCAACGCGCAACCTCGTGTCTCACTGGCATCGGGAGACAGCAGGGTTTCAAATCCCACCTCGGCCGTCCTGAAAATGCTTTTCGTGGTTTCCCATTTTCACAACCAGGCAAATGCCGGGACGGTTCCTTTCAACAGGCCCACGGCCGATTTCCTTCCAAAAATCCCTTCATTGACCCGTCCTGAAAAGAATGTGAATGGCCATTGGCTGCGTTAATAAAATTAATATTTTTTACACACTATTGGTGACATTAAATCTCAATTTTCAGAAAATTCGATAAGAAGATTCCTTGGGAAAAGGTACATAAATATGTATTCAAAATTAAAATTTGGAATTTCAATAGAAACTCCAAATTGTGAGATAGATGTCTGAAAAATGCGTACAATATAGCTATTTGTACTAATAACACATATATTAATTCTTTTTATGCAAATCTGAGTAGTGGTATGGAAGATACATGCTTTTTTCAATGCATATGCATATTGGTTGATGTCCCCCCTTAAACATTAAAATATGCAGTCATTCTCATTCTTTTATATAGCCTATGGGAGCGAAGATATTTCATGAAATGTGTATCACTGATACTGAGACACTTAATTTAAATACATTTTAAATAATCATATGCACTTATTGTCCTGTGTTATTGGTAACGTCGGTAATATCTTTTGCACTGACTAATGAACTTGAACTCCTAATCGTGGCCCAACTATTATAATACATAATATATATAGGGACTCGACACAAAACTAGTGCCGAGTGTACTTCTAGTATTAAAAATAATATTCCAATCTATTTGGAATAATCTTTTGTTCAAAAGAAGGTAGTAGGATGAGATTGTGTGCTATTAAAACTAATATGATATACGGATATGTGCAATATGCAGAATATATTCCCTAACAAGAGGTTATGTATGTTTATTATGTGAATGTATGTATTTTATTTGCAATGTTGGTTTGGTTGTTGCCAAATATAACTGAAGATACAATGAATACTTACAGTATGTACATATTTATATATTGAAGCCTTATTTTATACCTCTAAAGCATGGGTGCTTACAGGACTTGTAAATTTCTAGGTTATTTTCTTTTTACAAGAAAATTCAGTCTTCTTAAACTTATCATCTTAGACCAGGGGTCTCCAAACTTTTTAGTCTAAAGGGTCACACTGACTCCTCCTTTAAGTCCCAAAGGCTAGCTCATCCTACCAACATACTGTGGTTTTGAATGATAAGCTAATTTTCGTTTTGAGACTAGCTGGCGAGTGAGATATCCATGGCACAGGGCTCTTGTGGCTTTTTTCCCTATTTTGGAAATACTGGTAGTTATCTGTGTAAAAATCATTCTCCAAGATGAAATATACAAAAAATATTTACAAATTCAAATTAACTGATGAGCATTTGAAATCACTGCTGATAATTTCCACCTAGTGAACTTGATCCACAACGGCAAACAATTTTCAGTGGAAAGTTACAGCTACATAAATCTCAATCATTATTATAATGTTCAATTTCATCACGTGATTCACATATGTATGTCACTTACTGGAAGTTTTTAGGTTAGTTAATTAGTTATTGAGGTTTTAAGGGGCGGAACTACGAGGTCATCTGCCCCTATTTTTTAGGTAAATCTCATATACCTGATTACTTTTAAAATGTTCAGTATTTATGTCAGTTATTGTGTTCTTAATCGTTCCTTAAACGAAAATATTTGATTATTATTTTGTATGATTTACTTACATTCAAAATAAACTATGGTGGGCCGGTTTTGGCCCACGGGCCGTGGTTTGGAGACCTCTGTCTTAGACTATAACATTAACAACGGGATTTTCTTCAGCTGCTTGCCATCCACATAAAGAAAATTGATATTATAACTTTTCAGTTGGACAACAGAATGTAATCCCAACTACTGGGACTTGCGAAAAATAACCTGAAAAAAAATTCATGTCATTAAAATATATACTAGGAACCTGCTCTGGCTTCGCCTGGAATCTAAAATGGTTAACCAGCGTAAACTTAGAAAGGTGCACAGACGGCATGTCCGTGACGCAATTCAGAATAGCCAAGGTGAACAGCGAAACTCCAAACCCATATACTCTTCTCTGAAGTCTTAACTCGAGACGACTCGACAGTTTGAGGCTGGCTGTTGGAAGAAATGAAAAAGTAAAAAAACTTATAGTGGGCGATGTATCAAAGATAGAGATATGCTGTCGCGGACATTTTTGTAGAACTTTTCATGCTGAACACTCATAGTATATAGATATTTTAGCCTAAAAAATGAGGAAAAAGTAGACTTATGAGATCGGGCAAATGTGTGTCTGTCTGTCTGTGTGTGTGTGTCCTCTATCAACTCCTAAACGGCTGCAGCAATCAAAACAAAATTTGGTAGGAGTAAACATCTATACCTGAATATCTCACGGCCATATTTGAAAATGATGTCAGTGCTACCAACTGCTGAAAAATCGCAATTGAAATTTGAGCTCCACGTTGGATATCTTGGAAGGTATGAATGGGAGCTATTTCAAAATTGGCACACGTGTAGATAATAATATTTCAGTTTAATTTCCAGGAAGCCATACATGGCAGTGTTGCCAAAATTATTATAAGCCTGCTGATAGGTCCAAATTTTAAATGCATATAACTTCTACACTATCAATTGGATTTCAACCAAATTTCGTATGTGCTATGTGTACATAAACAGATATGACTGAGCGAATTCTTAAGAGCCACCAGGGCTGCCAACTGTTAATAAATGCTCTCAATGTTTTTTATCCAAGTACCCATATATCAGAAAGTATGCAAGCCGACAGCTTTAAACTATGCACACGTATAGTACCTGACATTTTATATTAATTTGGAGTAACGTATGTACGTCAGTGCTACCAACATGATTCTAAGCCTGCTGAGAGGTCCAACTTTAAATACATGTAACTTCTATACTATCATTTGGATTTCAACCAAATTTTGTGTGTGCTATGTGTACCATAACAGATATTACTATGCCGATTCAGAGTAACCAGGGCTGCCAACTGTTAATAAATACTGTCTCTCTTTTTGTTACCCTAATATCAATATATCAGAAAGTATGCAAGACAATAGCTCTAAACTTTGCACACGTATAGTACCTGGCATTCTAGATACATTTGGAGTAACTAATATAGGCCTACGCCAGTGCTGCCAACATGATTCTAAGCCTGCTGATAGGTCCAATTTGAAAATGCATGTAACTTCTATACTAACTAATGGATTTCATTCAAAATTGACACAACAATAGATCATATTATTTCAGATTATTTCAGACCAATACATGTATGTCATTGTTGCCAACATGATTTTACGCGCGCTGTTAGATGCAATGTTTAACTGTGTAACGTTCATGCTGTCCATTGGACTTCAACCAAATTGTGTGTTCTGTACCTTAAGAGATGGAACTAAGAATTTATTCAGTCACCAGGGCTGCCAACTGTAGTTCTCTATTAGGCTACATTATGCCAGGTATAGGCTACAGTATTTCGAACTAATTAGAAATTTCGATATTACCAACTTAATTTCGTCATTATTCTAGATAGATACATATAGGTTAATCATTGGCATGAATCTTAAATTTTAAGAAAAGTAGGCTCTTTAGTTCGTCACGGAACTTCTTGTTAATGATTTACCCAGCGTAAGCTTAAAAGGCGCACGTACAGCAGGATTTTCTTCGACTCGATTTACTGAAATTGTTTTTGCTCGGCTTCCTTTGGTCATAAATTAATGTTCTTCTGCAGAAACCTTCCTCGAGAAATCCCGTACAGAATGGTGGAAACCGCATAAAAATCCATCCAGTGGTTCTTGAGATTACCCGTTACATCCAAGAATCGGGGACTTTGTTTTATACTATTTAGAGATAACCTAATTGAAGTTACATTCACAGAATATTATTAATAATTAACACTGAAAAATGGCTTCAAAGTAATTTATACATAATTATAAAGACAATCACAATTTATAAAGCATTTTTAAAATTTATTTAAAAAAACTTTTTTCATTTTCATTATATTTATTTATTATTTAGGATTGTTTCAACCTCCTATGGGTTACGATTACACAACTGCCTTGACTGTTGATGTTCTTTCCTGTTACGCCAATACTCTTTCATTCGTTGGCTCACTCTTGCTCGTTCCTCGTCCGAGAACACCCTTCGAGTTCTCTTAGGTTTCTCTACGGACAGATCAATCACCTCCGGAATTTTCCTTCTGATCACTTTTCTGTTTGCAATATCTCCCTCCTCAATGTCAAATTTTTAAGATCCTGATAAATTTCTTTCAACCATGGTACTTGAGTCTTTCTCCTTTCCTAAAACATGAGGATTTTATTTGCTAGGCGCTCCGGTCCCATTCTTCTCAAGTGTCCATAGAAAGTATAGTTGTATTTTCCTCATAGATGTTGAAATGTTCTCGCATTTTTATATAGCTCTTGATTTGATCTCAAATGGAAGGTAAACTCAATTGTTGCTGCTTTCTTGGGTCTCAGAATTCTCCTCAGAAATTTACGTTCTTTCTTTTCTATTTTTGTGATTCCCTTTCTGGCAATTGTCTCCTCTGCATAAAGGCATTCAGGTTTCACCACGGTGTAATAGTGTCTGAGTTTGGCTTCATAGGAGAGGGATTTGGACTTGTAAGTTTCCTGGCATAATCTGAATGCAATCTCCATCTTCTGCGCTCTCTCTTCAATAGCTGACTTCTCATCGTTGTTAGGAGTCAGAATCTCCCCTAGATACTTGAATTTGTGGGCTCTTCTTATGTCACTATACTTGGTTTCCATTATTCATTAAAATATTAAGAAAAATAAATACCATAAACCATGTCTTTTTTCAAATAGAATGCTTTATACATTATGTGGATGGTAAGCAGCTGAAGAAGTTCCCAATTTGGAAAAGAAACATGTATAGTACCATTATATAAAAAATATTTTAACATCATATTGACAAATGCAGACAAAATATCAGTGTTATTCTTTGTGAATAAACTAAGATAATTTCTAAATCAATACGGATCAAAAAAGAAAAGAAAAAACATGTTTTTATCTTGTCTACTTATATAACATTATCAACAAATACTATATCACACATTTTCAAGATCAGTGGCAAAAATAAAAAAAAGTTATAAAACTCAGCAAATCTTATTGGTTTTTGCCGTGTCTTGATGATGATTGTTGTGTTAAAGGGCAGGACAGCGAGGTCATCTGCCTCACAGTTTAATATAAACATTTTTGGTGGATACCTATACATGAAATCATAATAATAATTAATAATTACAACAACAACAAAAACCTTATACAGAATATAAAAATTTGAATTCCACATCAAAAGAGAACAAGTTCATTGAGTTACATAACACTTGGAAATTAACATAGCTGGCCCTGACCCGCTTTTACATGTAGAGCGGATGACGTGATCAGCAGCCACTGTGACATTGTCTAATATAAGACTGAGCATATTCCATACATGGAGGTTTTTACGTAGATGTACACACTTGGTTAAAATGTCTTTTGTGGTATTTTGATCATTTGAGTCCAATGGTGCACCAGGGTGAAATCCGACAACAGGCAAGGTAAAATACTAGAAACTATGCTGGGGTTTCCAACAAAAAGTGAATTAAGAATAGAAATTTAATGTTTTTCCGATGGTCAATATGATTGTTACCCAATCATAATGGGTGGTTCCCTAACCCTGAAAAAAAAAAAAAAAAAAAAAAAAATTACATGAGATGAATAAACACACTTGGATGACCAGTTTTGATCGTCAAGCGATCATCATTAGATCCTGTATACTTAGGCTATTAAATCAATGTTTACAAGTATGGTCATTACAATTCGGTGTACAATCATGTTCACCAACTGAAACACATTACATTTCGATTACAAAGGCAACACTGAACAAGTAGTTCCATGAAGAACTAAATAGCCTATTTTCATATATCCGACTTCTGTTAATTGGCTTTATCAACACACAAAATGTCAGTTTGATTGCTGTCATAGATTAGTAGATATTGAGAACCGTCTAAATGTTTCGGATAGTCACCACGTTGGATTTTTATGTTGACCATAGAGTTATGTACTATTAGATAACGGTTATTGTGTAGGTTCATTATTCAAACGTTGTCTTTATCGCATGATTAGGACACAAGAAATTAAACCCTAATTTTAAAATTTTGCACAGCCGCCATCTTGAGGCTATGTAAACAATTGAACTAAATTAGATGTTGGTGCATTACAATGTGTATAAACATTTGCTGTACCATGTTTCACTGCGTTCAGATGGTTAAATCGCGAGAAAAGTCTATTTAAATGTTTTAACTTTGCTTGGCCGCTATGTTCATTTTGTATTTAAAAATGTATATTCGACCCTGGCGAAATGTAAATAATATATGTCAGAAAACTGTACTATAATGAGGCTAATTATGGTACAAGTTTTCATTATGATACAGTATCTCCCACCAATCAGAGCTCAAGAAACAGTTGTGTGACCAATTAGGTGAGGATAGCATCGCACCTGCGCTCACTTCCATGGCCCCCTATTTTAAATTTCACTGCGTGGCGAGTGACATAGTGAGGTATTCCAGGAGGCCATGGTCAAAAACAAGGTATTCTCTGCATCCCATGCGCTCTGTTCAGTACATAAAACTGGTGAAATCTCGACAGATATTTATGAATATTTATGTTCGAACATAAAATAGTTATAATTATCGTTGAACATAAACAGTCGTATGCAACTCGCCTATAATGGTAATTAAGACACTCGTATGGAAATTATATACTGTATGTTTGGAGTTTCGCTGTTCACCTTGGCTTTTCTGGATTGCGTCTGGCACCTGTTGTCCGTGTGCCTTTTAAGCTTACGCTGGATGAACCGTTTAAGATAACGGGACGGGTTGCTAGTCAAATTAAAAAAATAAACCAAAAATAAGAATTTCCGAGTTAAGGCACGGTTTTCTGGAGACCATCACAATTTGAGATTATGCTGAAATAGTGCAATATTCTTCACAAAATAATAACATACCGGTAGTAAAAGAATCTTCGGCTCATAAGAAATGCATGAAACAACTAAAATAAATGGGAATTTCTCAACCACCAGTGACAAAGAATTAGTTATTGTTGTTTTAAGGGACAGAACAGCATTGTCATCTGACCCTAAAGGGACAAAGAAAACATCTAATAATATGGGGTAAATACCTCATCAGGTTACAAATTGGGAACAAGAATGTTTGTTTTAATAATTTGGCAATGTCAGTAGGTACAGGCCGCCTCATAGCGTAGTGGCTAGCATTCTTGGCTGTCACTGCGAACACCCGGGTTTTATGCCAAGAAATATAATTCGATTTTTAGGAGCATTAAAATCCTTCAGTATGCCTTCCTTCGGAGGGGAAGTAAAGCCGGTGAGCCCATGTCATAGATTTATGGCATGTAAAAGAACCTACCACTACAATTGGAAGTGTGTAGCTAAATTTGTAGGTTATTTGGCTAGAAACGCTCTATCAAGTTCCAACGATCGCCGCTGGGTGTCAGTGTTGTCTAGTAGCCAAAGTTGGAACTAATTGCCCAGTTTCATTCATCTTCATTCATATCATGTAATCCACATGCGACGGTACTTGAAGCTCACCCCATGGATATATATATCGTATGGCTTTACAAGTAGCCTATACAAAAGTATCATTCAAATGGAAATGTCCAAACTTGACAACCAGTCCAGAGCACTTGGTGTAGAGTCCTCAAATCACCGTCAAATGCTCGAAGGGGGCAGTCCTAAACAATATGGTCCATCATCTGGTCTTCCGCTCCGCAGTCCCAATCAGCAAATGAACAGAAACCCCACTTCTTCAAGGTGTGACCACATCTCCCTAGACCCGTCCTAACGCGGTTCAGTTTTGACCAGGATGGACGTCCACATAGAAGCAGCTACAAACTCTGGCGAGCCAAACATGTCCTCGGACACTCCCGGCACTAAAAGCCATACACTAAATAAATAACCGTAAAATATTATGAGTTGTGAATAACCCACCCTTTATCCCGTAAAACTCGACACCCACTCAGTCCACATAGGTCAAGTTTAGAAGACTCTAGTGTAATACAGGTGCCAAATTTTGAGTTATGCCACTGTTCGTGTAAATGAGTGGTATTTTGTCTCCATGTGTCAAATTCTTTTTCTTCTTCTTCTTTTTTTCTTTCTTCCAGAATCCTTGAACCTGTACCTCTCTAACAAGATACAGTATCTTGAAGGTACCCATGACGCCTCCCTGAACAGTGAATGTGGAGTTAATTCTGAACTATGTTTAATGTTGGTGATTATTGTTTTGACGGGAGGAGAACATCAAGATCATCTACCCCTTATACTCTGAAGAGGGAAAAGGGAGCGTTGTTTGTTATCCCTCAGAAAATGAAAGACACTCTAGACCTCTATATATGAAATACAGTACAATTTACATGCGCAGTGGTGTAGCTGTGCACAGCGAGCCTTCACACGTTTGTTACCAGTGTAAATAAAGTATGCAAAATCTCTTCGCAAATCTCGTACATATATCGAGTCCAGTCTCAGTGTTCTAATCAAGCTGTCAGCGTGGGGACTGTGCGGACAACAATAGTGTAATGTGTGAGTGACAAGAATAATGGCCGACGAGGTGATGGGCAGGTGTGCCACAAGACTGTCAAGGAGATGTAGACTCTCTCTAAATAGTCAGCCCATTGGTTCAAGTATATTGTATATCACGTCTAGGGGAAATTTTCAGTGTTGTTGATGACGTGCGGACGTTGTTCGTTTGTTTGATGTTTTGGCTTGAAATGCTGCTATATTTGTCAGCTGTATGAGGTTTCAAACAGTGCATCATTACATGCCGATGTACCGGTAGTGATGTAAGTTCATACATTACATTTAGTTGTTCAATTTAATTGAAAAGTTGCACTGTACAAAGCCATTGGCCGCTACTTGGTTAGATGACAGACTGGGAAAAACCATTGGTCGCTACTAGGTTAGACGACGTCTGAGAGAAACCATTGGTTGCTACTAGGTTAGACGACGATCTGGGGGAAACCATTGGTCGCTACTAGGTTAGATGCCGGTTTGGGAGAAACCACTGGTCGCTACTAGGTTAGACGACGGTCTGGAAGAAACCATTGGTCGCTACTAGGTTAGACGACGGTCTGGAAGAAACCATTGGTCGCTACTAGGTTAGACGACGGTCTGAGGGAAACCATTGGTCGCTACTAGGTTAGACGACTATCTGGGGGAAAACATTGGTCGCTACTAGGTTAGACAACGGTCTGGGGGAAACCATTGGTCGCTACTAGGTTAGACAACGGTCTGGGAAAAACCATTGATCGCTACTAGGTTAGACAACGGTCTGGGGGAAACCATTGGTCGCTACTAGGTTAGACGATGATCTGGGAAAAACCATTGGTCGCTACTAGGTTAGACGAGTCTGAGGGAAACCATTGGTCGCTACTAGGTTAGACGACGGTCTGGGCGAAACCATTGGTTGCTACTAGGTTAGATGACGGTTTGGGGGAAACCATTGGCCTGTACTAGGTTAGACAAGTCTGGGCAAAACCATTGGTTGCTACTAGGTTAGACGATGGTCTGGGCAAAACCATTGGTTGTTACTTGGTTCGACGATGGTCTGGTCAAAACCATTGGCTGTTACTAGGTTAGACGACTGTCTGGACGAAACCATTGTCTGCTACTACGTTAGACGACGGTCTGGACGAAACCATTGGCCACCAGTAGGTTAGACAACTGTCTGGACGAAACTAATGGTCACTACTAGGTTCGATGACTGTCTGGACAATAAATTACTGCTTGTACTACAAGCAAGGGTGTCTGGGGCATAAGCCCCAGGTTGGGTTTGAATTTGTATATAAAGCCTTAGTAACACATAGAAGTTAGCATGTATGCATCATTAAACCCTTAGTGTTGTCCATGACGTTATGATTACCACCATTTTATGTCTAGGGGAATTTTGTTGTGTAATGTATCACAATCTATACTACTTCCAGCCCATTGGTTTCAGTAGTGAACAAGAGGAAAGATGAGAGAGCGATTTGAGTAAGTGGGAAGCAAAGTCAATCTCGTAATGAAAATAAACTGTTTCTTGAAGGATCCAGAATGTTTGTACTCCGAATTAAATTAATGACAGAAAATGAAATTCTTCGAAAGCTTGATCCAACGTCTTGGTGTACCATACCAACTGATGAGCCCAATGATGCACTGGTGCGAAATGCTGGCAAATCAGTTTGAACTAGCTGGAAAATTTTTGGAAGGATTTTCGTTTTCTTTGAAATTTGATGTGAAGTCAGTCTCAGCTGAAGTCCAGAGGTCACCAACCCTTGAATCATAAATTGATGGTGCAGCTGCCAGGTTCAAGGTGAAATGTCATAGCCGATGTTTTAGGTTCCATGGGTTAAGGCCTTGGAGAGGCGTCTAGATTGCACATGGTTCAGAAGTAACACACATTCATTGCTCTGTATGAGATTGTAATCAGTCGTGCTATAATATATTACATATCACGAATTCATAAAGAATGGAATGCCTATATATTTGTAGTCATATGAATGTGTTAATCCAGTATTACTAAAAAGCACTGTCATGTGGTAGAAGTAGCAATAAGAGACATTGATGGTAATCTGAGGAAAGAAAACAGTTGAAGCCCTGATTATCCGTTGTGATTTCATAAGTCATTTCATTACATAAGCCAATTAAGTAGCATGAATGGAAATTCACAATATGCGATGACCAAGCAGATACATGCCCGATTGTACATAAATACATTCCTCTTAAAAATAATATGCCTAACGATGCAATTCATGAAATATATATTGAATTGAAGTACAGTACATGTTTCGGCCCTACAATGGAGTTTTCTTCAGCTTATTTCTATGACAAAATCTATTCTAGTTAAAACTCAGAGTAAAAATAACTACTGTAAATAAATACCGCAAATAAATAAATAAAATTTATGGCACAAAAGCTATAAATAAATACATACATACTTACATACCGGTAAATAAAATAAATTATAAGAACAAATAAAATTATGGGACAAAAACTATACACAAAGATATAAATTCTCACAAAATCATAAATAAATAAATAAATAAATAAATAAATAAATAATCAAAACAAATAAAATTATGGGACAAAAACTATATACAAAGATATAAATCCTCACCAAATCCCAAATAAATAAATAAATAAATAAATAAATAAAAACAAATAAAATTATGGGATAAAAACTATATACAAAGATATAAATCCTCACAAAATCCCAAATAAATAAATAAATAAATAAATAAATAATAAAAGCAAATAAAATTATGGGACAAAAACTATATACATAGATATAAATCCTCACAAAATCACAAATAAATAAATAAAAACAAATAAAAGTATGGGACAAAAACTATATACATAGATATAAATCCTCACAAAATCCAAAATAAATAAATAAATAAATAAATAAATAATAAAAACAAATAAAATTATGGGACAAAAACTATATACATTCCTCTTAAATGAGTGGTATTATGTCTCCATGTGTCAAATTCTTTTTCTTCTTCTTCTTTTTTTCTTTCTTCCAGAATCCTTGAACCTGTACCTCTCTAACAAGATACAGTATCTTGAAGGTACCCATGCCGCCTCCCTGAACAGTGAATGTGGAGTTAATTCTGAACTATGTTTAATGTTGGTGATTATTGTTTTGACGGGAGGAGAACATCAAAATCATCTACCCCTTATACTCTGAAGAGGGAAAAGGGAGAGTTGTTTGTTATCTCTCAGAAAATGAAAGACACTCTAGACCTCTATATATGAAATACAGTACAATTTACATGCGCAGTGGTGTAGCTGTGCACAGCGAGCCTTCACACGTTTGTTACCAGTGTAAATAAAGTATGCAAAATCTCTTCGCAAATCGCGTACATATATCGAGTCCAGTCTCAGTGTTCTAATCAAGCTGTCAGCGTGGGGACTGTGCGGACAACAATAGTGTAATGTGTGAGTGACAAGAATAATGGCCGACGAGGTGATGGGCAGGTGTGCCACAAGACTGTCAAGGAGATGTAGACTCTCTCTAAATAGTCAGCCCATTGGTTAAGTATATTGTATATCACGTCTAGGGGAAATTTTCAGTGTTGTTGATGACGTGCGGACGTTGTTCGTTTGATGTTTTGGCTTGAAATGCTGCTATATTTGTCAGCTGTATGAGGTTTCAAACAGTGCATCATTACATGCCGATGCACCGGTAGTGATGTAAGTTCATACATTACATTTAGTTGTTCAATTTAATTGAAAAGTTGCACTGTACAAAGCCATTGGCTGCTACTTGGTTAGATGACAGACTGGGAAAAACCATTGGTTGCTACTTGGTTAGATGACGGTCTGGGGGAAACCATTGGTCGCTACTAGGTTAGACGACGTCTGAGAGAAACCATTGGTTGCTACTAGGTTAGACGACGATCTGGGGGAAACCATTGGTCGCTACTAGGTTAGATGCCGGCTTGGGAGAAACCACTGGTCGCTACTAGGTTAGACGACGGTCTGGGGGAAACCATTGGTCGCTACTAGGTTAGACGACGGTCTGGAAGAAACCATTGGTCGCTACTAGGTTAGACGACGGTCTGGAAGAAACCATTGGTTGCTACTAGGTTAGACGACGGTCTGAGGGAAACCATTGGTCGCTACTAGGTTAGACGACTATCTGGGGGAAAACATTGGTCGCTACTAGGTTAGACAACGGTCTGGGGGAAACCATTGGTCGCTACTAGGTTAGACAACGGTCTGGGAAAAACCATTGATCGCTACTAGGTTAGACAACGGTCTGGGGGAAACCATTGGTCGCTACTAGGTTAGACGATGATCTGGGAAAAACCATTGGTCGCTACTAGGTTAGACGAGTCTGAGGGAAACCATTGGTCGCTACTAGGTTAGACGACGGTCTGGGCGAAACCATTGGTTGCTACTAGGTTAGATGACGGTCTGGGGGAAACCATTGGCCTGTACTAGGTTAGACAACAGTCTGGGCAAAACCATTGGTTGCTACTAGGTTAGACGATGGTCTGGGCAAAACCATTGGTTGTTACTTGGTTCGACGATGGTCTGGTCAAAACCATTGGCTGTTACTAGGTTAGACGACTGTCTGGACGAAACCATTGTCTGCTACTACGTTAGACGACGGTCTGGACGAAACCATTGGCCACCAGTAGGTTAGACAACTGTCTGGACGAAACTAATGGTCACTACTAGGTTCGATGACTGTCTGGACAATAAATTACTGCTTGTACTACAAGCAAGGGTGTCTGGGGCATAAGCCCCAGGTTGGGTTTGAATTTGTATATAAAGCCTTAGTAACACATAGAAGTTAGCATGTATGCATCATTAAACCCTTAGTGTTGTCCATGACGTTATGGATACCACCATTTTATGTCTAGGGGAATTTTGTTGTGTAATGTATCACAATCTATACTACTTCCAGCCCATTGGTTTCAGTAGTGAACAAGAGGAAAGATGAGAGAGCGATTTGAGTAAGTGGGAAGCAAAGTCAATCTCGTAATGAAAATAAACTGTTTCTTGAAGGATCCAGAATGTTTGTACTCCGAATTAAATTAATGACAGAAAATGAAATTCTTCGAAAGCTTGATCCAACGTCTTGGTGTACCATACCAACTGATGAGCCCAATGATGCACTGGTGCGAAATGCTGGCAAATCAGTTTGAACTAGCTGGAAAAATTTTCGAAGGATTTTCGTTTTCTTTGAAATTTGATGTGAAGTCAGTCTCAGCTGAAGTCCAGAGGTCACCAACCCTTGAATCATAAATTGATGGTGCAGCTGCCAGGTTCAAGGTGAAATGTCATAGCCGATGTTTTAGGTTCCACGGGTTAAGCCCTTGGAGAGGCGTCTAGATTGCACATGGTTCAGAAGTAACACACATTCATTGCTCTGTATGAGATTGTAATCAGTCGTGCTATAATATATTACATATCACGAATTCATAAAGAATGGAATGCCTATATATTTGTAGTCATATGAATGTGTTAATCCAGTATTACTAAAAAGCACTGTCATGTGGTAGAAGTAGCAATAAGAGACATTGATGGTAATCTGAGGAAAGAAAACAGTTGAAGCCCTGATTATCCGTTGTGATTTCATAAGTCATTTCATTACATAAGCCAATTAAGTAGCATGAATGGAAATTCACAATATGCGATGACCAAGCAGATACATGCCCGATTGTACATAAATACATTCCTCTTAAAAATAATATGCCTAATGATGCAATTCATGAAATATATATTGAATTGAAGTACAGTACATGTTTCGACCCTACAATGGAGTTTTCTTCAGCTTATTTCTATGACAAAATCTATTCTAGTTATAACTCAGAGTAAAAATAACTACTGTAAATAAATACCGCAAATAAATAAATAAAATTTATGGCACAAAAGCTATAAATAAATACATACATACTTACATACCGGTAAATAAAATAAATTATAAGAACAAATAAAATTATGGGACAAAAACTATACACAAAGATATAAATTCTCACAAAATCATAAATAAATAAATAAATAAATAAATAAATAAATAAATAATCAAAACAAATAAAATTATGGGACAAAAACTATATACAAAGATATAAATCCTCACAAAATCCCAAATAAATAAATAAATAAATAAATAAATAAATAAATAAAAACAAATAAAATTATGGGATAAAACTATATACAAAGATATAAATCCTCACAAAATCCCAAATAAATAAATAATAAAAAAAAAAAAATTATGGGACAAAAACTATATACATAGATATAAATCCTCACAAAATCACAAATAAATAAATAAATAAAAACAAATAAAATTATGGGACAAAAACTATATACATAGATATAAATCCTCACAAAATCCAAAATAAATAAATAAATAAATAAATAAATAAATAAATAATAAAAACAAATAAAATTATGGGACAAAAACTATATACATAGATATAAATCCTCACAAAATCATAAATAAATAAATAAATAAATAAATAAATAATCAAAACAAATAAAATTATGGGACAAAAACTATATACAAAGATAATCCTCACAAAATCCCAAATAAATAAATGAATAAAAACAAATAAAATTATGGGATAAAAACTATATACAAAGATATAAATCCTCACAAAATCCCAAATAAATAAATTAAAAAAAATTATGGGACAAAAACTATATACATAGATATAAATCCTCACAAAATCACAAATAAATAAATAAAAACTAATAAAATTATGGGACAAAAACTATATACATAGATATAAATCCTCACAAAATCCAAAATAAATAAATAAATAAATAAATAAATAAATAATAAAAACAAATAAAATTATGGGACAAAAACTATATACATAGATATAAATCCTCACAAAATCCCAAATAAATAAATAAATAAATAAAAACAAATAAAATTATGGGACAAAAACTATAGATATAGATATAAATCCTCACAAAATCCCAAATAAATAAATAAAAACAAATAAAATTATGGGACAAAAACTACGGTATATACAAATATAAATCCTCACAAAATCCCAAATAAATAAATAAATAAATAAATAAATAAAAACAAATAAAATTATGGTACAAAACTATTTACATAGATATAAATCCTCACAAAATCCCAAATAAATAAATAAAAACAAATAAAATTATGGGACAAAAACTATATACATAGATATAAATCCTCACAAAATCCCAAATAAATAAATAAATAAACCAATAAATGAATATCCATAAAAAACATTAAATTAAAAAAAAAAAGAAACAATTCTGAACTTGTTAAAGATGCCAAAAGTTAATTAATATTGTCAAAATAAATAAAATACTACTTGCAGTCAGATATCAAACATGAAAATTTCTTCAGTTATTTTCAAAATACATCCAGTTATCGACATGGAAAACATCTTCAAAGTTAAAAATTTTCTAACAAGTCACAAGATTGAAGAAAAGAGACAAGTCAGTCTGAAAGACTGGATTTTATATCATTTAAAATGCTACAAATGCTGAAAAAAGTCACACTCGCCGTGTCATTGCCGTCTCGAAACGCCAGAGCTCACCAGTGAACTCAGTACACATGCACCAAGCAGTACTATGATGTCACACACCTCAGTGCATTCTCGGTACATTTCGTGACGCCGCCGTAACGTAACAACGAAGTCGACTAGATCGTTTAAAATGATAAAATTTTCAAACTTTGAAGATGTTTTCCATATTGATAACTAACTGGATGCACATTATTTTAAAAATAAATCAAGAAATTTTCATTTTTGATATCTGACTGCATGTAGTTTTTTTTTTTTTTTTTTTGAATATTCATTAACTTTTCTTATCTTTAACAGAATTCAGAATTATAATATTTCAATTCATGAGCCCTAGTTCAAACCCAGTGACTTCACCTGGTGCGCACACAATAACTGCTAGTCCATTGGCGAAAGTAAAGATAACGAACATCCATTTAACAAATCATTATGGGACGGATAATTGGGGTTCTGCTGGACACTGAAAATAACAATACCTTCCTATTTTGTCGTACTGTAACCTAGAGAGCACATTATATCTCCTGTTGTTATATTTTGAAAGCTCAGGTATGTTGAAAGCTTACATATGTTATTAAACATTAGCTGGTCTGATACTCCCATTTTTTGTACATGTTATGTAAAATGATATTCACTATATGCACCAAATCTGTTTGTAATCTACTTATTTTAAGTAGCGAAATATTTTGTAATATGGAAAATCTAAAAAAATTGAAGATAATGAATAAAATCTAATTAAAAAGCTTCCATGTTCCTTGTCCCCTTTTAATCCATTTTCTCCCAATTAAATCCTTAAATATATATATATATATATATATATATATATTCTAAAATAACTTTAACTCCAAAATATTTGGGGTTGCCAGAGCCAATCTGGCTCAGTTTTGTTTTGGTCGGGGATTTAAAGCATGATGCCCTTCCTGATGCCAGTTAAATACGGGGTATTCAAGTAGAAGGAACAAATTTCAAACATTTATTTCGTCCAAACTACAAAAGGTAGAACCATAATTCCAACGTTCCTGGACAGACAAAAGTGTAAAATGTGAATGATTAATAATTTCTGATACATCCACTTTTTCATCTTTCCGTTAGAGTTAATCACCATAATGTTAGAATTTGGGCAAGTGAAAATCCTATGGCAATTATTGAACACGATCGAGATTAACGTCTTCTGTGCTATATCGGTAAACAAGGTTTATGGACCTTTCTTGTTCACGGAGAAAACTGTGACAGGACAAATCTATCTAGAAATGCTTCAAAACTGGTTATTCCACACCCGATGTTACCTGAATGACACCATTCCAGGATGCTGGATTGTAAGAGGAGGAGCAGAAGATCAACTTCATCACCGGTGGCCTCCCATGTCTCCAGACCTCACTCCCCGTAATATTTATCTGTGGGGTTATGTAAAAGACCATGTTTTTTTCCCCCCTATGCCTGACACTGTTGAAAGTCTGCAACATCGAATTGTTGAAGCTGTGAATTCGATAACTAGAGACCAGCTGATCCGTGTGTGGCAAGAAATGAGCCACCGTGTTGATATTTGTCGTGTAATACATGGTGCTCGTATTGAATGCACGAAAAAGTGAAAATTGAACTTTTCTCTTTCCAGGAACGTTGGAATTGTGTTTCTATCTTTTGTAGTTTGGAAGAAATAAATGTTTGAAATCTGTTCCTTCTTTTTGAATAACCCTTGAGGTGAAAATACCTCATCGATAGCAGCCATCTGGGTAAAAGGCAAGTGGCTATCCCACTATGCCAGTGGTTTTCAAACTCTTTACCAGGTGAATAATATAATAATAATGTCGAGGGTAAACCTGTACATCTGGCATTTCTGGAATGTGAAAAGGCTTTTGACAGAGTGCCACATGAGCTCAATGGAGATCACTTTGGGTTCACAGGGTCCCAGAAGCTTATGTCTGATACATCCAGCCTCTCTACCACAATGTCACAAGTAAAAGTACGCTGTTCAGCTGGAGTTTCACCTACATTCCCCATCAGTGTTGGAGTTCATCAAGGTTCTGCACTTTCACTCCTTCTGTTCGTTTTGTGGATGGATACAGTAACAACCGACATACAAACGCCTCACCCATGGACAATCTTATATGTTGACGAAATATTTCTCGTCCATCAAACTCGTGAAAATCTCGATAATCGTACTCTGTGCTGGAAAGATCGCCTGTACAAAAAATAGTTTAAAAGTCAACATAGGAAACTCTGAATATCTGCATTGTGGCACACAGACCAATGGTACCATTAACATTGAAGACCATCAACTCAATCATCATCTTCATTTCTCGTTTCCAGCTTCCTGGATCGGGTTGTGATTTAATGACCTCCATAGTTGCCTGTCTCTCCACCATTTCTCTCCTTTTTTAAGAACATCTTCAGGTTTTCTTCCCCTCTTCTCTATGCGCTCCCAGACTGTAACCGTCCATCTCTTTCGGGGTCTTCCTCGTGGTCTCTTCCCTGTCATCTTTTCAGAAAAAGCATTCTTTGGTACTCTCTCCTCTTCCATCCTCATCATGTGACCATACCACTTTAACTTTGTTGATTCTATCCTGTCCTACAGCTTCAATATTCCTGTCCTTTTTCTTATCTCTTCATTTCTAACTCTATCTCTTCTGGGCTTGCCTTCGATGCCCCTTAGAAATTTAACTACCTTGATGTTTGCAGATGATTTGATGATTTGTGGAAACAAGGAGGAGTTATAACAACAGTTGGACGTTGGGAAGGAATAATACAAGGATATGGGATGAAATTTAGCATAAATAAGAGTGAGATGGTGATCCAACAAGGAAGAAGGAAAGAACCACAATGGGAATAACAATTGGTGGGGAACAGCTGAATAAAGTGGAGAGTTTCAAGTATCTGGGAAGCCTGATACAAGATAACGATAGAGAAATAAATGAGCGGGAGAGACAGGCAGAAGCATTCTGGAGGAGTGTGAGAAGCATGTTATGGAGCAAGGATGTCCCTAAGAACAGCAAAAAGATCATATATCGGACGTACTATGTCCCTATCCTGAGGTATGCCTCGGTGACCTGGGTTATGAAAGGAAGGGAGAAGAGCAAAATACAGGCCAGTGAGATGAGGTTCTTGAGAAGCAGTATTGGAGCTACAAAGTTGGACAGAATAAGAAATGAGAGGACCAGAGAATTAATGAAAGAGGAACCATTACAGGATGGTATAGAGAAATCTAGAATTAGATGGTATGGACATGTAAAACGAATGGAGGAGAAGAGGATACCCAGGAGGATACACGAGACGAAGTGTGAAGGAAAGAGACCGAGAGACAGGTGGCTGAAGGGGGTGGAAGAAAGCGTGAAGAAGAGAGGAGAAGACTGGACAAGGGTGGAGGCTGAGAGATGGTGGGAAGACAGAAGACGTTGGAGAGGCTTGTGTTCCAAACAGACCCGGCCAGTGGCTGGAAACTGTGCAAGATGATGATGATGATGATGGTTCTCTCATCACTTCGGATGGCAGGACCATTCTCGACGCCCGAGCATGAGTAAATGCTGCATGGCTGAAATGGCGCCAAGTCCCTGGAGTACTGTGCGATAAGTAAATACCTATCCACCTAAAAGGATAACTTTACAAGACCATGATAAGGTCAGTGGCACTTTACGGGACAGAATATTGGCCAGTTCAACCAAACACGAACAAGCTTATGCTGGGTAAACTGTTAAAGATACCGGGCAAAGCTGGGGCAGGTTGCTAGTTTATATATGAGACGCACGGTTCCAAAATCCACCTTATCCATTTCGGCAAATTTTTCAGGAGACGAAAAAAAACCTTTCTTGTTCAACTTCAGTAAAATTAATGTATTTATTCATGTATATTAAATCGAGATATATGCCCTTATTCATATACCTCCGATCTGCATACAACTCGTGATATACAAGGAGGATATTAACAAATTAAGATCGGATAAGGAGAGTTCTGGAACTGTCATGGTGCATAAGGGCGGATTTTGGGAACGTAACTAACACTTTATAATGATAACTTTCGTCATAAAGTGATATTATAATCGAAATTGTTTCATTGTTTATGTTCTGTAAAGTCATAAAATATGCTAAACATTAGGAAATGTTTATCCTGAAAATAAGTAATGTGCGTGAAAAAAACTGGCACGAAATAATTGGGAACAGCATTGCCACCAGTTTCAAAGAATACACACTTACACAGTGTACATAGAACTACACAAATATCATGCTGACACCTTTTCCATGGAGTATTCTTTGAGATACGCTCCACTTTCGGTCCACATAAATATGGCTAAGGTGAATTTTGGAAACATCATCTTAGGATAAGACAGGTTTTGGAAATGACACCTGAATTCATGTTACATTTACATGGGATAAGGCGTGTTTAGGAACTATTTTCTTGTTGATAAAGGTACTAAATCATATGAGCTATGGAGATGAGCGAAAAACTCAATTTTCCTAAAAACTGGTTAAGGCTGTAACACTCTCACCTCCTCGCTGGAGTTGATTTAACTTTAACTACCCTCATTTATTACAAACCTACAGAATTTACTGCCTTTAAATACAGGCCACAAGTGATTTTAACGTTACTTCCCGACTTTTAATGGGCGCCAAGGTTGACCATATGGGTCTTCCTGAATAAAATAGAAATAAATATAAAGCTGTTGCCCCGACTATGAAAACTCTTTCCCCCAGGAGTAGGGCATTTGGCATGCGTTTGCTGATGTACCAGGTTCATACAAGACAGGAATATAAACACACATGAATTTAACGAAATAATCTATTGGCTGTTCTAACACATATGTACACAAATATACAACACAAAATACACTTGCAATAAAACTTTGTACAGTACCTTTTGTTCACTGCTTCTACGCTCTTAGAGCAACAACACTTCTGGTCAGTTTGACCCCAGGCATTCAGCCTCCTATCAATTTACACTTGTGTAGTTTGTACGGAAAGTGTACACAAATTCCAACAGTCGGCGATTATAGCGTTGTTCCACGGTCTTCTTGCTCGATCCACGATAAGTCGCTCGCCACCACTTTCCAACACGTGGACCACAAATAGCTTGTTAGGCCTAGACGTATAGTCATGTGTTATAATCGTCCTTCGGGCGTGATTTGCACCAACAACCCATGGTACAATAGCCGAAGCTCAGAGGAGGCTTATAACTGCCTTTGCTGTTGGTTACCGCACTATGACATAGCACGACCCTGATTCGCAAGAAGACATCGTAACAGCATCAAACACGCCATTTTAAACACACATGAAGCAATATCCTTCCACACAGTCCTGTCCTTTTGCCTGCCGGAACTCCATTGGCGCGCGCCCACTCCAAGCGGATATTCGTGGCAACATTGGAACATTTGACGATCGTAATTCTGCTGAGCGCACACTAACTTCACTGAGTACTTTTCCTACGCCGGGTCATCAGAGTTAAGGCTATTCTTAGCCCAGGCATTTCCTGGCTTGACACAAATAAGTCAAATTACCGTTTAACTTTTCCATATGCCCCAACTTCCAGCCTTCGAAAATTTTGACTCGTGTACCTATAGTACAGCCAGCAATAGAAACTTTTAACATTTCTAGTTAAAATAAACACATTAACCCCAAACCAAAATGAAATAATGCTTCTACTACAGGTAATAATACAGTCTTTTATATCCCTGTTCCCAAAACGTAATAAATCTCAATAAACCCCGTATTTTATAATATCAAATATCCAAAAACCGATAATTAATAAACAGTGATCCTAGGTTGTCCGGACCATCCAAAAATGAATCCGTCCACACAAAAACACACAGGCACAATAAAAATCACCTCTGCAACCCCACATTAACCCAATATAATAAGATATGAATAAAATACCCCAAACTAAATGCACGAAGCAAAACCCGAGGGTGAGCTACTGTAACTGAATAAATTCGGTTACAGACGCCCCCACAAGGATCAATCTCTAAACTACAAGGCTATAGATTTATCCTTGTCCCTCACACAAATACACTAGTACTACTGTCTTGTCATCGTGAGCAAGATCTCTAGGTGACATATAGCTTGAGGTAAGCAACGTTATATGTACCTAGGACCTTGTCATCGTTGGAAATCAAGCTGTAGGCACATGCACCTACTCTGCGGTCTATAGCAACTGGACCCGAATGAAAAACCTCAAGAATGCAACTCTGTTCTATCGACAGCAGACGCTCAGCTCGCAACAACACCAGATCACCTATCTTAATCTTTACCCCCTCCCTTCCCTGCTGTTTCAAAACCATCTTACCTACAATTACAATAATCCTAAATTTATTTAATCTCTTAGGGTACAGCTTCCCCGGTTGAAAATCCCAAAATCCTGCGACACACACAAAAAGAAATCCTTCCTGCAAACTACTGACTGCCACGCCCTCCAAACATAACCTAATGGTACCATACCACATGGTCACCACCACAAGAAGACTAACAGACAGACTGTTACTAATCTCAAATATAACCTCAAAAAGCATCTGACCAATCACCTCAACAACACCTTCCATGTAAGAATGAGCTATAGGGTACCTAGGACCGCTCAAGCCAGACCTATCTGCGATGTCAAAACTCTGCCCGTAGCCGTGAGTACATCCAGGTTTCCCCGAGAACACCTCCCTGTGTTCCCTCAGAACGTCAAACACTTCTGACTTCTGACCCTCGTCCAACATGGTATCTTTAACAACTGCCTCCACACAGTGATCATCATCACTCAACTCACGATCATCTCCCATGATCCAGAAACAACAGTGATCCACATCACTCAACACATGATCATCTCTCATGACCAAAATACAACTTGATACCATGCCGACACCTAATTCTTCCTCCTCAGAAACCTCTTTTATCACCTGAATGCATCCAACGACACTAACAAAATCTCTACCACCAACCTGATAATCTAACCTAACCCAATCCTGTTGCTCACTCCACCCAAACTTCACTTGCGCCTTACTGTAACCTAATTTACAGCTCTGGTCTCCTAACCTATCAGATCCTACATTGACATTATACTCTAAATTATGTTTCTCTTCCAGAGCGTGAGCAGGAATACTATGCAAGGACTCTCCCCCTGCTCCATATAGTGAGTCCTGGCGAAGTTTAAACTTCCTGGCCTATTGCTTCTCTCAACCTGCCTTTCCATGCCGCGCCCCCTATTCGCCTGCTCTACCTCACGTGGTCTGTTCCCCGGTTGATTGTTTTTCCCGTACCCCTGACACACATTGTTATTTCTTCCTCTCCCATGATCCTTATACCACATGTACCTATCTCCCCTACCTGGATCCCAGTTCTTCTCTCTCCTCTGATTATAATTTCCTTCCCTACGATTACCCCCATTTCTCTGACGTTGCCTACCTGTCTTTCTCAAGGTACCTAACCTTCCAAGTGACCTCTCTATGCCTGTAATAGCGACTATCTCCTGCACACACACTGCAGTCCTAATGTCATCAGAGAAATTACATACTAACTTTCTAACAAAACCGCCACTCCCTCCTAGTTCCAAATGTTGACCACGTAGAATTCTACCTACAGTATCTTCCTCCATACTAGTCACTATCTCGCTAACCTGGCTAATATTCTCATCTACCTTCTTCATACCATTCCCTAGCAACCTAATCTCGACTCGCTCATCTATCTCCACTACCTCACCGCTCTCCTCACTAAATTCAGCACTCTCAAGCATCTCCACTCTCCCAGCACTCTCCCCACTAACTTCAGCGCTCTCATCCTTCTCCACTCTCCCAGCACTGGCATCACTAACCACAACGTTCTCTTCCACAATGCCTACAATTTCCACTTTCTGCTCTCCCAACTTCCTATCTACCCTGGGAAATTTCTGGCTAGTCTCCAGTGTCTGGCTAGAAATCTCCCCTGCCAACATCACTTGTTGAGCATCCAACTCATCTACTTCCGAGTCTACGCTCTCTTCCTGAACAGCAATCTGACCACCTAGCTTAATTTCCAGATTAGTGATTTCTACTCTGACTTCACTAAACTGGCGAGTAACACTGCTGTCTAGGATAGTCACCTGCTCTTTGACCTCATCTATCTTTGCTGATATTTCCTTCATCTGGGAGGACATTTGACTGGTTATCCTCTCCACGGAACTGTTACTACGACACAGGAGCTTCTCCAACATGTCCATCATACTTAATTCATTTCCCCCCTTGCCTGGCAAATCTCCCCTGACTCTACTGTTTTCCCCCATCCCTACAGCAAATTGCCTATCAGCCCCTGCCTGATTCTGCCGCTCACCAGCACCGTCCACCAACAAAGCAGAATTGCATCCTGGCTCTAACGTAGCCATCCCTAATTGAAATACGTGAAATTATGCAAATATGCCTACAGTTTAATTCCTGTGTCCTGGTACACATCAGCATGTCTAAGGCCTCACGTTGGGTGCGCCACTGTAACACTCTCACCTCCTCGCTGGAGTTGATTTAACTTTAACTACCCTCATTTATTACAAACCTACAGAATTTACTGCCTTTAAATACAGGCCACAAGTGATTTTAACGTTACTTCCCGACTTTTAATGGGCGCCAAGGTTGACCATATGGGTCTTCCTGAATAAAATAGAAATAAATATAAAGCTGTTGCCCCGACTATGAAAACTCTTTCCCCCAGGAGTAGGGCATTTGGCATGCGTTTGCTGATGTACCAGGTTCATACAAGACAGGAATATAAACACACATGAATTTAACGAAATAATCTATTGGCTGTTCTAACACATATGTACACAAATATACAACACAAAATACACTTGCAATAAAACTTTGTACAGTACCTTTTGTTCACTGCTTCTACGCTCTTAGAGCAACAACACTTCTGGTCAGTTTGACCCCAGGCATTCAGCCTCCTATCAATTTACACTTGTGTAGTTTGTACGGAAAGTGTACACAAATTCCAACAGTCGGCGATTATAGCGTTGTTCCACGGTCTTCTTGCTCGATCCACGATAAGTCGCTCGCCACCACTTTCCAACACGTGGACCACAAATAGCTTGTTAGGCCTAGACGTATAGTCATGTGTTATAATCGTCCTTCGGGCGTGATTTGCACCAACAACCCATGGTACAATAGCCGAAGCTCAGAGGAGGCTTATAACTGCCTTTGCTGTTGGTTACCGCACTATGACATAGCACGACCCTGATTCGCAAGAAGACATCGTAACAGCATCAAACACGCCATTTTAAACACACATGAAGCAATATCCTTCCACACAGTCCTGTCCTTTTGCCTGCCGGAACTCCATTGGCGCGCGCCCACTCCAAGCGGATATTCGTGGCAACATTGGAACATTTGACGATCGTAATTCTGCTGAGCGCACACTAACTTCACTGAGTACTTTTCCTACGCCGGGTCATCAGAGTTAAGGCTATTCTTAGCCCAGGCATTTCCTGGCTTGACACAAATAAGTCAAATTACCGTTTAACTTTTCCATATGCCCCAACTTCCAGCCTTCGAAAATTTTGACTCGTGTACCTATAGTACAGCCAGCAATAGAAACTTTTAACATTTCTAGTTAAAATAAACACATTAACCCCAAACCAAAATGAAATAATGCTTCTACTACAGGTAATAATACAGTCTTTTATATCCCTGTTCCCAAAACGTAATAAATCTCAATAAACCCCGTATTTTATAATATCAAATATCCAAAAACCGATAATTAATAAACAGTGATCCTAGGTTGTCCGGACCATCCAAAAATGAATCCGTCCACACAAAAACACACAGGCACAATAAAAATCACCTCTGCAACCCCACATTAACCCAATATAATAAGATATGAATAAAATACCCCAAACTAAATGCACGAAGCAAAACCCGAGGGTGAGCTACTGTAACTGAATAAATTCGGTTACAAGGCGGGTTTTGGAACCGTGCGCCTCATATATATTATAAGGACAATACCCGATTTGAGGCTTTATCAACAATTTTATTTGCATAACATTTGGAACTTAATCCAATAGCACTGTTTTTAGGCCGAAACATGTACTACCACTAATGTAAGAATAAAAAACTATTGTATTGAAAACTGGGAAAAAGCTTGAATATAATCAACAAATCAATACAGACAATAAAGACTTACGTCACAGAAATACAACCCTTTCCATTCTGGAAGTTTGTGAAAATCATTCAGTGCTGGCTAGGTCTATATGGCAGATGGTCCAAAACTTCACACTTGAATTCTTTGATAAAGTGTTTCGTAACATTGGCACAGTGCAGTCGTGAATGATTTTCACCTATTTCGAGAATTGAAGGTATGGTTGGGCGGCAATGCCTCGCCAAAAAGGAAAAACTTCAGGAGACTCTCCAGACGTACCCACGTCAGTGGCGGCAGAATTTTTTGCTGAGGGCATTGGAAAGCTGGTGTAACGATTTGACAAATGTTTCAATCATTTTTGGCGATTATGTTGAGACATAAGAATAAAACAAGCAAACATTTAGTAGTAAAATCAGTTTGGTATGTCAATCTGATATATTTATACAGTCCATCGTAACTTGGAAAAAAAAAACAGTCCTCGTAATTGTTGTACAAGATCTATAACAGGCACAGATAAATATTAAAATCGGCATTGTTTTGGCTCCTGGAATGTGGTGACCAAACTGATGGCACGATCACTGTGGGTGAGGTTCAACTTAATAAAATGACCCAATTCAAATACCTTGGGGCATGCATCACGATTCATGATACCAAAACAAGAGTCACTGCTGCACGGATGAAATAGTGACAAGTTACTGGGGTCCTATGTGATAAGAAAATTCCATTGCATCTAAAATCTAAAGTACAGGGTCATTATCTATGTGCGCGCGAGTCAACACGTCAAGCTAAGCCGGCTGTGACTGGGGCAGATCGCGGGTGCGCATACGCGGTTCAGCCGGTGGTTAGCGCATTCCGCTGACTCATATTGTTAGTTCACATGTGTTTTGTCATTCATATGGACGTGTATCTGCAAAGCTTAGACGTTAGAGTTGCACGTTTAGTGATTACTGTGATTGTTGGTCTTGCCTGGACACCAATTCACACTGCGCGAACGTATGTGTATATCCAGGCGCGGATCTAGAGTTTGGTTTTGGGGGGGGTCAGAGAATCGATCTAGAGTTTGGCCTTGCGGGGGGGGGGGGGCAGAGAATCGAAATTGTTAAGAAAAATGGTATCACTAAAAACGCAATCACAAAATAACCAAACGTTCAAAACCAGACCAATTTTTTTGCAAGCTACATGGATAGAAATTTGATGCATTTAGCGCACCAAAAATATTCGTACAAATTGCAACGGCGTGTTTTGCGACTTTTACATCGAGCTTCGAGAAAAGGATCAAGGTACGTTACAGTTTCGGCAAGTCGAGTTGGTACCGACAAAGGGAGAAAGTCACAGCTTATATTGCCAACCAAGCTTGCGGTTTGGAAGTCGGCAAAAATTTTTGGTGCGAAAAAAGCCCCAGTTTCCTATTCGTGCATTGCTGCACATTCATCGTGACATCACTATAAACATCGATTCGGTAATCACAAGGTTTGCTAAACAAAATAGACGAGTTGATTTTGTTGTATAACTAATAGTTTTTATACAAGAGGTTTGAAGTTGTAAATATGTACAGTTGTAACAGAACATAATAATTCCAATAAAGATAATTCAGTATTGAATAAAATGAAAAAAAAAACTGTTTTTCAGTTAAAATTCGTTAAGTTTTATTTGTCTGGTAATTGTGTTTTCGTTTTTTGAGTTTGCAAAAAAATTTGGTCTCCGTTTGGGGGGGGGGTCATGACCCCCGTGACCCCCCCCCCCCCTTGAATCCGCGCCTGTGTATATCCATAATTCGTATACGAAAAGCAAAAAATCTTGTTCTGAAACGAGACTGAAATTTCGAATCAAGTTTCCAGGAAGACCTGTGCCTAAGGCCAGTACAATTAGGAGGCTCGCTAAACGATTCAAGGAAACAGGCTCGGTAAATAATAAGAGAGTTGACAGGCATTCTTTCATCAGGAGATGTCAGGTTTGTATTACAAGAGAGGGAGGACATTTTCAGCATTGCCTATGAGCACTATATGTGCACATTATTGAACATGTTTGGTAAAAGTGCGCACCAACCACCGGCTGGACCGGGTGCGTGCGGCCGCGATCTGCGCCAGTCACAGCCGGCTTAGCTTGCCATGTTTACTCGCGCGCACATAGATAATGACCCTGTATATCGCACAGTGATTAGACCGGTGGCCCTTTATGGATCTGAATGCTATCCTACAACATCGAAGCATGAACAGGCGCTTCATGCAATGGAAATTAAGATATTGCGATGGTCCAATGGCTTGACTCGACTGGACCATATCAGGAATGATGCTGTGTGGAAGGATTTCAAGGTTGCCCCAATCAGAGAAAAAATGCATGAATCATGTCTGCGGTGGTATGGACATGTGCCCCGTAGCAGTGAAACCTCAATTGCAAAGACTGCCCTTCAACTGAATGTGGAGGGTCGTCGACCTCGAGGGCAACCTCAGACCTGCTGGTTATGCCCAAGATAGCAGGTTCAAACCCGGCCGAAGCCGTCGGATTTTTTAAGAGCGTTAAAAATCCCTCAGTATGCCTTCCTTCGGAGGTGAAGTAAAGCCGGCGGTCCCATGTCATAGATTTATGGCATGTTAAGAACCTTCCACTAATTACACCTGTGTGAAGCTAAGTTGTATAGGTTAAGAATGTAAACAATGCTCTTAGGTTTCTACGTTCATTGCCGAGAGCCGACTGCGGTGGCGTCTAGTAGCTAAGTTCTGAACTAGGCCTAGTAGTCATTGATAGTGGCGTTTGGCGGCAAAAGTAGGAACTATTTGATAAATTCAAAGTTGCAGTCCTTCCTTGAATAAAAAAACAAATACACACACTAATACAGCCAACACAATTAACACCGGTTATTAGACAGATTCTACACACACCAAAAGTCCATGGGGCTACATGACCGCGTTGTCGCAGCCCCTAAACTGAGGAACCAACCAACCAACCATGGATAGGGTGAGAGATGACATGCGGCTCACTAAACTACGCCCTCAGGACGCTATGGATCGATTGAAGAGGAATCATTGCAGGATGGCAGACCCCACATAAATGGGAAAATGCAAAGAAGATGATTGTAACGTGTTTTTCGAGGGGTTTTATGCAACTGGCATAAGTCAGTAGGAAGCCATTCTATATTTATTTACGCGGCAAATTGTTCAGCCAAGAGAATTTTTCATGGTAATTTATTATTATTATTAATTTATTATAATTATTATTAAGGTATTTTCGGAGCATTTTATAAAAATTATTAGCATTCAGATAGGTTTTCTATGTCTTAGAAAACGCTATCAAGCAAATTATTACGAACGACAATATTATAGAAAATTATGTGATTACGGAATTTTACGGAGTTTTGTCAGTTAGGGTATTTGAGAGACATGACTCACTGGGAATTCGAATACAAGCTGATTCCTGTCGAGAAGTATTACGCAAGGCTGGGTCGCAAGGTCTGGAAAAGGCGAATTGTTGGGACGGGAAACGACTTCTCCCTCTCGCGCGCCGAGTGTAATGAGGCAGAGGAGGGGAACTGGCGGCGTGCTCAGCCAATCAGGGGAGACAACGTAAGCTAGAAGACGGTACCGTGGTGGGGGAGCCAACAGGTGCATATATCGTTCGACGCGCCGTGAAACGAGGATTATCTGTGTAGAACTTGCGGAGTACGGTTGCAAGTGCGTGTCGCTCCGATGTTCAGTGGAGTTGAAGACTAACTTTTGCAAAACTTAACCAGTGCGGTTGTACGAGTGTTTGGGTCCGAGGTACGGACCATAGAATTATCTAATCTACCAGAATATCATCAAATTCCGACGGAGATGACGACGTCCAGGAGACTGTGGGAAGCTCACAGCATCAGCAAGTACGAGGGAAATGCCTTGGCAATTTCCAATGGTAAGCGCAAATGACGCAGAAATACGCAATCTCTCATTTTTCTTTGTTTTACATTTCATATTTCAGTAACTTCATAGCTTGGAAATAAGAGTAAAATCGATTTATCAGACTCCGTTTTCACGTAATTTTCTATCGGTAATATTCAAATCACAACGCTCCAATTTAAATTTTGTACTTATTATTATTATTAATTTTGCTATACTTGTTTTATATAATAAATTCATTTCTTTTACAATGCAATCTTTGCTTTCAGTAGGTAGCATTAGATATAGACCAATTCCTTCTCCTGATACAATTGTTTGTTGGGTTAATGATCAAATCATACCACGATCTGAGTGAATAGTGTCTTGAAGGTGTTCTGCCAGAGCTAGACGTTGTTAAATACAAATTTAGATTTCAACATTGCATTGAGGTCTTGGCGCCCATTAAAACAACATAGCTTAGGCAAAGGGAAACCATTACATTTGTCACCCAACAGTAGGGGCAGCCAAAACGTTTCATTTGTCGCCGACAACTTGGGGCTGAAAACCTAATAACATTTGTGGAAGGAGAAGGGTATATATTTCTGTGCCTGTATTTTGGGAGTTATTTGTCTGTATCAGTGTATATCATTATGGGGGATGAGAAAGAAAGACAGATGAGGTTACGTAGTGGTCATCAACTGGAGAGTGATGATACGAGCAGTATGTCGAGTGATGGTAGTACCGGGGTAGCGGAGGTAAATCCCGATACTGAAACAGGGAGTGTAGGCGGCCAACCAGAATTAAAAACTTTACTTCTCGAGTTCATGTATCAGAACAAAGTTAGTAGTGATGCCTTAAATGCAAAATTAGAACAGAACAACGCTAAATTAGAACAAAACAGTAGGGAAAATAGAGAGAGTAATGAAACATTAAACGCCAGATTAGAACAAAACAGTAGGGAAAATAGAGAGAGTAATGAAACTTTAAACGCCAGATTAGAACAAAACAGTAAGGAAAATAGAGAGAGTACTGAAACTTTAAATGCTAAATTAGAACAAAACAGTAGGGAAATGAGTGACAAATTCGAACTGATTAGAGGTGAGATCAGGGGGGTGATGGAAGAAAAGGCTAAAGAGATTATTGCAGATGTAGACAGAAAATTAGGAAAAGTACAGGAGGAGTTGGAAATTAGAATCAGTACACAGGCTGAAAATTTAAAAGAACTAGTGCAACTGGAAACACAGCAGGTCAAAAAGCAATTGGGGGGAGAAATTGACAAAATTCAGGTGGCTACTAAAGAGGTTAAGGAACAGCTGGGGGGTAGAATTGAGAAAGTCCACTCGCAAATAGTTGCAGAAGTAAATGATTTAAGAGAGAGTAATAGAGAGAGCATTAGCAAGATTGAGGAGAAACAAGCAAAGCTATATGATAAAGTAGAAGAATCAGAAGGAAACATTAAATTAACAGTAAACAGTATTGAGAGGAAGGCTGAGGAGAAAATCGCAGAATTAGAGTTAAAATTAAAAGCTAGGATCAGGCAAGAAAATAGTCAGAATAGGCCAGTTTTTGTGAATAGCACACACAGGGAGGTAGAACTGGGTAAGTTCAGCAATCGACAGGGGTGCCCAATGGAGTTCATGAACACTATAGAAAATAAATTCGGGGAAAGGTTGGAAAATGGTAGTATTGAGTGGTGCCAGGTAGTTGAAATTTTAGAACAAGTGTTTGTGGGGGAAACGAGGAATTGGTTTGCTGTCTACAGAGACAAGTTTACTGATATCAATGATTTTAAAATGAAATTCTGTGAAAAGTTCTGGAATGAGGTTATTCAGTCGCAGCATCGTGAGGGAGTAGTGTGTGGTAAATATAACCCTAAAGGAAGCTCCACCATGACCGAATACTTTTTAGGGCAGGTATTAGTGTGTAAATATCTGGATGGCTTGAAGGAGGAAAGTGATGTGGTGAGGTTGCTACTTAGGCACTTTCCCTATAGGATCAAGGAGGCTGCTTGTATCCAGAATGTAAAGACAATATCACAAGTAGAAAATTTGTTAAGCACATTTGATGCACTAGGGAGAGGGGGTTATGAGGACAATTTCAATCGGAACCAGGGTAATAATAATAATAGACCTAATGAAGCCAGGCATCAGGAAGTTCAAGGGAACGGTGGCGAAGGGGCCAACGCTCAAAATAGAAATAATAGTAATCAGCTAAATCAGAATAGAGGAAATGGCTATGGTAATCAGTATCAAGGGAGGAATAATGATTTCAGGGGAAATCAAGGGAGGAACAATGATTACAGGGGAAATCAAGGGAGAAACAATGATTTCAGGGGAAATCAAGGGAGAAATTATAATGACAATAATTACAACCAGAATAGGGGTCAAGGAAGAGGACAGCCTAGTGGTAGTAATATACAGCCAAACAATGACAACACAGCCCAGAACAACCAGACTAGTTCAGTAGTTAGTAGTACTACGGCCAGCTGTAGCGGTTCTTTAAACGCGAACCAGGCTGCGAAGTAAGGTCAGAATCTCAGTCTGTAGCATGCCCTGTCCATACAATTATACAGGAACCCTATGACCTAAATGTAAGAAATGAATTATTACATGAACTAAATGATGAAGGTATTATTCAGGAAGTGGTTAGTAAGAGCCCCATAGTTAAATTTAACGTGTCCGAGGCGTACACAGATGTTTTAATTGATAGTGGTTGTATGAAGAGTTGCATAAGTAGTGCATTTTATGATAAAATGAAAGGAACTGGAGTAAATTTTGAGGAGATACCAATTAAAAGCACTTTTGTTATCACAGCTGTTGGGAAGAGGTCTAAAGTAATTTCTAAGCAAGTTTTAGTAGACATTAAAATTAATAATCATGTAGAGAAGCAGATTTGTCTTGTAATTCCAAATTTAGTATTCAGTGTTATCTTGGGTTCAGAGTGGCTAAGTAGAGTGTCTGGTAACTTATGTTATGATGTAGGGAGTTTGAAATTTAAATGGGGAGATTCTGAAGTAGAAGTAGCGTTCAATGACCATATTCAGAGAAGTAGTATTGTAGGTGTGATTTGTACTTTAAATGAGATATCGCCAGCAGTAGAGCGGGGTTCTCCATGTCTTGTGGGCAGTGTGATTACGAACGGAAGTCTAAAGGACTCGTTACGTGATACTGCATTTCAGGGAGATATAGAGGTGGAACAATGTGTTCGGCTCTATGATGTGTTATGGTGTAATAGGAGAGTGTTTGAGGATCGCATTGGTATGACCAATTGCTATACACATTCATTGAACGTTATTGATAGGTCAGTATTCACAGGACATAGATATCCTGTACCTTTCGCTTATCAGAGTGCAGTTGAGGCACAAATTAACCAGATGCTTGAAGATGGGATTATTGACCACTCTAACAGTCCGTATGTTAATTCTTTGATAACGGTACCCAAGACCGACGGCACTGTTCGTATTTGTTTAGACGCTCGTTTGGTTAACAATAGAATTAGTTCAGATCAGCTGAAATCTATGTCAATAGAAGAATTAATGCAAACATTTGAGGGGAAGAAGTATTTCACTTGTGTAGATTTGAGTTCCAGTTTTTGGCAAGTGCCACTTATGTACGAAGATAGACCATTTACAGCTTTTAGTCATAAATATAACCTTTATCAATTTTGTAGAACACCCTATGGGTTAAAGAGTAGTTCAGCAGCTTTAATTAGGGCTTTAAACATCGCATTAGGGGATGACACAGGAGAGTTTGTAACCATTTACATTGATGATATGGTAATTAGTTCACACAGTTTTGAGGAGCATATACGTCATTTAAATATAGTTTTTCAGAAGTTAGATCAGGCAGGGTTCACTTTGAAGCTGTCTAAGTCGTCATTCTGTCAGTCAGAAGTGACATTTTTAGGTCATAGAGTGTCGAGTAGAGGTGTAACACCAGAAGAAAGTAGGGTTAATAAGATACTTAACGCAGAGGTGCCACAGAATGTTAAACAGTTAAAATCTTACCTGGGAATTTGCAACTTTTTCAGGAGGTTCGTTCTTAAATACTCAGGGTTGGTAGAACCATTCAGGGAATTGCTTAAAAGTGGGACTCGGTGGAGATGGGAGTCCAAGCATGATCAGGCTTTTAGAGCGCTGAAGGAAGGTTTTGAGAAAGCTGTAGTGCTGAAATATCCGTTAAAAGATAAGGAATATGTGGTTATGACAGATGCTTCACATATAGGCATTGCTGGAGTATTATGTCAGAAAGATGATGAGGGTAATCTGTGCATTGTATCTTTAGCCTCGCGAGGACTGACTGCAGCGGAGAAAAGATACACGATTACTGAGTTAGAGCTTTTAGGTATTGTTTTCAGTTTAGGAAAATTTAGAATGTATTTAGTAGGGGGGAAATTTGAGATCCACACAGATCACCATGCATTACTGTATATGAGGACTTGTAAACTCAGTTCTAACAGAGTTAGTAGGTGGATTCTTGCTCTGCAGGAATACGAATTCACAGTAAAATATATTAAAGGTAAAGATAACATTCTTGCAGACATGCTATCGAGGGACACTAATTTATGTAGGGATTATCCTGTGGTTAAAGCAGAGGATGGTATTTTAATATGTGCATGTGTGGACAGTAGCAACAGGGCATCGTTACAGACACTGAGAAATATGCTAGTGGAGCAACGTGATGACGTTAAGTTAAAGGAGCCACTGGCTAGGTTGGAAATAGGTGAAGAAGAGTATGTGAAAGTAGGACGGTTCACGTACAAGATGCAGGATGGGCTTCTTACAAGGAAATGTAGGAATAATCGGTGGGCAATATGTGTTCCTGCCACTTTGCGGGAGGAGCTAATTTGGTTCATTCATAGGGAATTAGGACACTTTGGTGCTGCCAAGGTCTTCTATGAAATTGGTCGTGACTTCATTTGGAGTAAAATGGGAAGGGAAGTTAGGAGGATTTTAGCTAAGTGTGACACCTGTCAAAGGAGTAAATATCCAGTTAAATATTTAGTGGGGGAGAGATCTGCAGTTCTCACCAGTAGTCCCGGCGAACTACTGTGTGTGGATTTATTTGGCCCGATCGTTAAAGGACAGTACGGCTACGAGTACATTTTTATAGTTATTGACGCTTTTAGTAAGTATGTCAAGCTATATCCGCTAAGGAAAGCCACGGGACTAGCGTGTAGCCGTCTGATCATTAATAAGTATGTACCTGAGTTTGGCATTCCTCTCAGGATACTATCTGACAGTGGACCACAGTTTACTGCAAAGAAATGGAGAACCAGTATGCAGGAAGCTGGTATAACACACGTTCATTCCTCTGTAAGGTACCCTCAGGGTAATTCTGCAGAGCGTCCATTAAGGGAAGTGGCTCATCTTTTTCGGACTCTAGTGCATGACAAGCATGCGGCCTGGGTTGGACATCTTCCCAAGGTCGAGACTTGGCTGAATTCTGTCCAGCATGAGAGCACGAAATTGACGCCATACGAAGTTCACTTCGGAAAAAGACCACAAAATGAACTAGCGAGGGTGTTGGGATTAAATGAGGGTAAGCAACCGGGGATGGATTACACTGTCCAGTTGGCGAAACAGAATTTATCTAAGTCAGCACAAAAGAGAATTCGCCAACAAAAAGAAACTAAATTTGACCTATTCGAGCCGGGAGACAGAGTCTTACTTAGAGTGCCGAAACAGTCAAATAAGCTAGAGAAAGTCATGTCCAAGTTCTTTTATCTCTACGAGGGCCCATTTATAGTTTCCAAACGTATTGGGAAAACAGCATATGTGCTGGAGAATAGTGAGGGAAACAGATTATACGGAACGTATAATATACATAGTCTACGAAAATATGTGTCATAAAGTGAGTGTGTTTAGCTGGCGAGCCAGCCTATCAAATGAGTAAGTGTGGTGTCTGGTGCGTGGAAGATCTGGTCTTAAGGCAGGCGTATCAGAAGTCACACAGGGGGGTAGTATGTAAGTAAATGAGAGTTTTTAAGGTACAGGGAAATATGACGGGATTGTCGGATGCTGTTGAGCACTAAATTGTCTCGATGCACCAAGGCCATTTTTGGCAGCGCTGATGGGTTCCCATTTATCTCCAAGAGATGGGGGAGCGCTTGTATAGGGCTTGTTAGCTTAAGGCGTCCACGAGATAAAAGATGGGCCATCAGAATGCGAGACAGTCCTTCATGAAACTCATACATATCAGCACACGTGATTTCTGTTTACGGCCTCGCCATGTAAGATTTGTAAGTGTGTAATTTAAGATAATTTGTACAATGGTATTATTTGTGTGAGGAGAAATGGTCTGTGTTGAGAACTAGTATTAACTAGAATATGGTTAACGGGAACTTAACAAGACAGGGCGATTACGGCACAGAAATATTTGGTGTTATATGTAATGCGCATTTACTGTTTTTTTTTTCAGAAGTCAATATTAATTTAATCTACTTTAAAGAGAGATTAAGTATTATGGTCACGAGGCGCTGCCACAGTAGTGTGATCGTGTGCTCAGTGATAAGTGAGATTAAATTTCACCATAAGGAGGGGACCTCCAGTGAAATTAGGGAGTTCTATGGTGATATAAATATATCAGAACACCTTCAATGCGTGTGATATGACATCATAAATTCATAGTGCTCACACATTAATTATGTCTATTTCTCCAACATAGAGAAATTTGAGAGGCGGAAATATCCGTGGAACACTATTCCATATGTAAAACATTGGACTGGTTGCAAAGTGCAATCCATAGTGACAACAAACTTTGACGCAAAGTGCGTGAAGAAAAAATATGAGTGTATATATTTGTAATTTAGGGTGATTTCGTTTATGTAATATGTATTTTGGATGGGGTTTATTAACGTGTCTGGGATAATCGGATAATGGACCGTCGTCACGGTAAATCATCCGATGATCCGAGGCGAATATGTAACGTGTTTTTCGAGGGGTTTTATGCAACTGGCATAAGTCAGTAGGAAGCCATTCTATATTTATTTACGCGGCAAATTGTTCAGCCAAGAGAATTTTTCATGGTAATTTATTATTATTATTAATTTATTATAATTATTATTAAGGTATTTTCGGAGCATTTTATAAAAATTATTAGCATTCAGATAGGTTTTCTATGTCTTAGAAAACGCTATCAAGCAAATTATTACGAACGACAATATTATAGAAAATTATGTGATTACGGAATTTTACGGAGTTTTGTCAGTTAGGGTATTTGAGAGACATGACTCACTGGGAATTCGAATACAAGCTGATTCCTGTCGAGAAGTATTACGCAAGGCTGGGTCGCAAGGTCTGGAAAAGGCGAATTGTTGGGACGGAAAACGACTTCTCCCTCTCGCGCGCCGAGTGTAATGAGGCAGAGGAGGGGAACTGGCGGCGTGCTCAGCCAATCAGGGGAGACAACGTAAGCTAGAAGACGGTACCGTGGTGGGGGAGCCAACAGGTGCATATATCGTTCGACGCGCCGTGAAACGAGGATTATCTGTGTAGAACTTGCGGAGTACGGTTGCAAGTGCGTGTCGCTCCGATGTTCAGTGGAGTTGAAGACTAACTTTTGCAAAACTTAACCAGTGCGGTTGTACGAGTGTTTGGGTCCGAGGTACGGACCATAGAATTATCTAATCTACCAGAATATCATCAAATTCCGACGGAGATGACGACGTCCAGGAGACTGTGGGAAGCTCACAGCATCAGCAAGTACGAGGGAAATGCCTTGGCAATTTCCAATGGTAAGCGCAAATGACGCAGAAATACGCAATCTCTCATTTTTCTTTGTTTTACATTTCATATTTCAGTAACTTCATAGCTTGGAAATAAGAGTAAAATCGATTTATCAGACTCCGTTTTCACGTAATTTTCTATCGGTAATATTCAAATCACAACGCTCCAATTTAAATTTTGTACTTATTATTATTATTAATTTTGCTATACTTGTTTTATATAATAAATTCATTTCTTTTACAATGCAATCTTTGCTTTCAGTAGGTAGCATTAGATATAGACCAATTCCTTCTCCTGATACAATTGTTTGTTGGGTTAATGATCAAATCATACCACGATCTGAGTGAATAGTGTCTTGAAGGTGTTCTGCCAGAGCTAGACGTTGTTAAATACAAATTTAGATTTCAACATTGCATTGAGGTCTTGGCGCCCATTAAAACAACATAGCTTAGGCAAAGGGAAACCATTACATTTGTCACCCAACAGTAGGGGCAGCCAAAACGTTTCATGATGATTGTTTTGGCTCCTTAAGCTGTATGTTCCTCCTTAACCCTGCATAGGGCGCGGCTGATCTGACAAGCACAGGATTGGTTTTTTTTTTGTGCGACTTCCCGCAGCGCGCCGTGCGGAACCCTTCCCTCCCAGTAGTTTCCTAACTTTGGTGGCTGGTTCCAACCTGTCCGGTCAGTTTGTCTTCAGCCGTCAAGGAAGAGCGTCACACAGGTTTTGATCTGACAGGCTCTTCTTTTTCTTCATTTTCCGGTTCCAGCGATCTGGGTCGGGGTGTGAATCAAGGACCTCCATACTTTTCTGTCTCTCCACCACTCTCGTCCCTCTTCCAGTACATCCTCCACACTCACTCCTCTTTTCTCAACGCTCTCCCTCACTGCATCCATCCACCTCATCCTCGGCCTTCCCCTTTGGCGCCTTCCCATGACTTTCTCGGTAAATAATCGCTTTGGGACTCTTGTCTTCTCCCATTCATATCATATGTCCATACCATTTTAGCTTACTGATCTTGATTTTGTCTTGTAACATTGGGAATCCTGTTTTCTCCCTAATTTCCTTGTTTCTTATTTTGTCTCTGTGGGTCTTTCCAATTATACTTCTAAGGAACTTCATCTCTGCTGCCTGGATTCTACTTTCCTCCCGTTTAGTTGTTTTCCACGTGCCTGCTGCATACGTCAATATAGGTGTGTAATATGTTGAATACAATATCTTTTTACATTTCTCGGGAACTTCCTGGTTACACACCAGACCCCTCACACTCTGGTAAAACCCAATTGCTTGTTGGATCCTCTTACCAACTTCCTCACTTATCCTTCCATCATCTGTTAGGACACTCCCTAAGTATTTGAAGCTTTTCACAACTTGTAATGGTTTTTCATCTACTGCAATATTCCCCCTACCATCTCGCACATTTCTTGTCATCACAGGCTCACCGCGCCCAATTACGTCGCAAATCCAAGGTCAGTATATTTTCACTTTGGATAGCTGATGATCGTCCAACATCACCCCCAGCCCCCTACAAGAGGTCCAGATGCTGTGATTGCACCGTGGAGACAGGAATACGACGGCTCACGAACTATTCCTGTGTGAAATGCAATCGAGGAATATACCTTTCTTATGCGAAACCATTCTGCGCAACATGCTTTTCAGCCTGCTCTTGAGATCCCACAGCGGCTTTGATGGTTGACGACTCCGACTGATTTCTGTCCCCACACATCTCAACTTGATGCCTGACCCATTTTTTTGGAACTTTTTTTAAGGTTAAATGGTTGCATTTTGATATATATTTATATCCATGATATGCGAATTGTGCATTTTGACTTGTTTTGGTTTTTGTACCTAAATAAATACTAAGAATTTTTTTTAAATTGATTTTATATTTTTCCCTTATTGTCAACATCCTAAAGATGATTGGTAAATTTTGGTTTAATTTAATATGGAGTTTTAGGGACTTAATATTTTTTTAGCATAGTGTGCCCGTCAGGCTCACTGCGCCCCAATGTTGAGAATCCTTGACCGCGCCCTATGCAGGATTAACCACTTTGCTAAAAGATGCTAAATTCGGAATGCACAATTTTTTATTTTTAGATTTTACCATCAAGCAATTGTTATGTCCCGGTGTCGGTTCAAGGAAAAACCGTACAGGACATTCAACCTGGTCAGCAACAACCCTGCTGCCTTATTATAAAAGCTGTGGACTCAGGTGTGAGGGGTCAGTCAGGGACTGCGGAGACAGTAGTCTTTGAGTGCGAGGTCATTTGCCTGCCGATCGGGCAAGTTGGGTCATCGAACGCTCTTTGACCAAGGGCACGGAGCTGAGCCGGTACTTGGAAGCACCATAACTAATGAAGCAGGTGAGAACCAACATTTCTATTTCATTCATTTTCATAAATTCAATCCTTGTATCTATGTAGCGGATTCTTTTACTCCCTTAAAGGAATAAACGGGAAGTTAAGCTTTCAATCTCTTTCATTGGGGAGCATTCCCTGATTCTTGAATCTCCTCCCACTCCCATTTCCTTGTGTAATAGGGTGTGCCATAATCGCTATCAGAAGCTATCGGGTGGACACGATAGCGATCCTGGTACTTGACCTTGGAGAACCCCTGATTGGCCTACGGCTTAAGTCCATGCCATCAGGTGGGGACACAACTATTGGTGGGGTGCAACACTATTTTTTCCCCATAACAACATATGGACTTGAGACCTGCACAATCTTGAGAAGGATGGCAGTAGACTCCGGAAAACAAGAAGGGACAAGGTCAGAAATGAAAGTATAAGGGTACAGGAATCTCTTCTAGGACAAATTGAAAGTTCAAGGCTGAGGTTGTTTGGATATGTAGAAAGAATGGTACCCAACAGAATAGTAGAAGTATGGCTGGAGAAAACAGTTATAGGCACTCGACCCAGAGGAACACCTAGAAGTAGGTCAAACTAAACCTAACTAGCAGAGGAATGAATTGGACCGAGATTGAGAAGACCAAGATCTATCTGGACCAACAAAGATGGAAGTGGCTCATAAACCACGCCCTGGAAACTGGAGTTGGTCTACAACAACGATGATGATATGTTAAAAACCACAAAGTTTAGTAATTGATTAAGGTTCCAATCTATTAAGACTCCTTGTTTTACTTGCACTGTATGTAAACTGCTGGCCAAAAAAAAAGTGTAACACTTGGATATTTTCAAAGAATGAATGAACACCAAATTACTTTTAATTGCATTATTTTGAAACTTGGTTGGTTCCTCAGTTTAGGGGTTGCGACAATGCAGTCATGTAGCCTCGTGTACTTTGAGTGTGTGTAGAATCTGTCTGATAACCGGAGTTAATTGTGATGGCTGTATTAGTGTGTGTTAACTGTTTTTAATTCAAGTAAGGACTGCAGACTTTCAATTTTCAAGTAGTTTCTACTTTTGCTACCAAATGCCACCATCAACGACAACTAGTTCTGAACTTGGTTACTAGATGCCACCACAGTCAGCTCCTGACAAAGAACGTTGGAACCTAAGAGCATTTGTCAAATCTATAATATAACCTATAATTCAACTTCACATAAGTGTAATTAGTGAAAGGTTCTTTTACATGCCATAAATCTATGACATGGGACCGCCGGCTTTACTTCTCCTCCGAAGGAAGGCATACTGAGGGATTTTTAACGCTCTTTAAAAATCCGACGACTTCGGCTGGGTTTGAACCCGCGACCTTGGGCATAGAAGCTCAGCATGCTACCAACTATGCCACCAAAGCCGCTTATTTTGAAACTTAAATGCAAGGAAGATGAACAGCAACTTTATGAACGACCATTTTCACTTAAAATTATACTTTCAGATGAGAATAAATGAAGTTCTTTGTGATTTTTGGCAAATTCTGTCCACTTTGTCCAACGTCAACTAATGCAACAGTGCTTCCAGAATCTACAGCACTTTAAGGCATCTTTACTGCAAGCAAACTTCTCGATGCTTCAGGAAGTACTGTACCCGTTTCCCAGAGGTCACGGTGGCCCGGCAATCACGTGATGTCCAAGAAACGATACAGTACCACGATGAAAGAAAAATGGAGTACCTGAAATATAAGTTTGCAAAAAGCGAACTAAAAATACTTGGGCTGGCATGAGATTTAGTGTCTCGGGTCGGGTCATTTAATGGGATAGGTGAGAAAGGTTAACTCAAACACGTATTTCCAAAAATAAATAGGATTGTATTATTCTATCAGGATCACGCTACTATCTGCAGGAATAATTTGAAATTTTCTAAAATAAATGTCTTCTTTTTATTGAAGAGCAGAAGGACACACAATAAGTAGAAAATAAATATCACTCCTACGATCTCTGTTATTAGAGTTATTGTGGGATCTTTGATCCATAAGTCCTGACCTTATCAGAAGATCGTCCTAATAATGAATTGCATTGAGGAGATAAAAAATAAATAGAGTTCATTGTCCGCTGTTTTCAACTTGTTGGATTATCAAAAAAAAATTACTGTACTTTACAATGGTTATGAAATAAATTGTTAACAATGATCTCCTCAAGGAAATTATTGCTAAATAATATATACAAAAGGCGAATTGGAAGAACTTGTATCAATAAAGGATATAAAATCGATGGGCAATGGAGAATAATACCTAACAATATGGTCTATAACAACCTAGAGACCCATTACTGATACCATGCGAAAGAAAAGACTAGGATTCTTTGGGCACATCATGAGAATGCCAGATTCACGTCTTCTACAACAACTGGTACAGTACAATCTTGCTTCAAAGAACACAACAACTGGATGCCAATGGTTAAAAGAAATCAGAGAGGACTTAAAAGAAATTCGCCTAACAACAGAAGATGCTGGAAATAAGAAAAGTTTAACTACAGCATTTAAAAATATGACGTTTCATTTTCCACTCACAAAAAAGAAAATTCCTACAAGAATATTTTCCGCCAAGAAAGGGCAAGACGATCTATACGCATGAAGAAGTACTGGGAGGACCACAAGGCTCGTCCAGTTCCTACAAGTCGACAAACTAACGCTTGGTTTAAGTGATCCTATGTGGTCTCAAAAGGCGAAGAAGAAGTAAATACAAAATTATACTCTTTTATGATATTATAAACGGATATCTGTCAATGACCTCTGAATCCATTTAAACTTCCTAAATTCCACAAATGGGTTACTAATAAATTGTTCATCCATGAATTAAATTCATCAATTACTTGCCTGATTATTAATTACCATTAGAATTATTTAAATTAAGTTTGCGATGTTAAACTAACTGAATAATAAATACCAGATTGTCTGTGACATCATTAAATTATTTGTATTTAAAAAAATCATCCGAATTCTGACATGTGATTCCAAGATTTCTCATAGATTAAATAACACATTCATTCATCCATCAGCACCTCCATTTAACCTAAATATGAGTGGCACAAATTTTATCATACACCGTAATTGGATTGTGTCAACACTCACACATCCTCAAAATATTCTATATCATCGTAGAAGTAGTGAAATCCTTAATCACTCTCTTAATTACCTGTAATAGATTGGATTGGTCACCTGTACTCAAATCCAACTGTTGCCACTGTAAGACCACCTTCCAGACAAAAGTGTCTACAACACCATTAGTCGCTGTGCTATAAATACATGAGCTGTTCCTAAAATTGTGACCAATAATTCCATATAACTTAACTCTCAATAAATCTATCAGATTCAACAATCCATCAAAAATTGATCAATTCAAAATTCATAATTAGTTGAAAATCACTGTCGGCTTTCTGAATAATATTAGCAATCAAAATCGAAAAGTCAGCAATAAATTGACTCAAATTTCTGCATTAGTGACAAGGTTAATTAATCACTTTGTAATTAATATAAATTAATTATTCATAAATAATCCATCTCAAATTTAATTATTTACTGCCCTTGACTCAATTAGTTAAAACGCGTTAACTAGCGGTGTGAAATACTCTGTCATTGGCAATCACATTAAATAATTTAATGTGATTCAAACATTCACAATAAAAAACTAAGAATGGAGAATTAATTCAATAAAATCCTATCAAGTTAATAAATCATCCTCACTAGTAAATTCGTAAAAGAAATATAACAATGTCTTATATCTAAGTTGCTCTATTAGTTTGGAAATCAGGAATAAATATCCAATCGACTACTGGTGTTAAATTTTAGAGCGCGACCACCGGAGGGTTAACAATACCACAATAAACCACCATTCTTACATCCCTATAATTGCGGAAGCACAAAGCAGTCAAGTCAATACAGGTACCGACATTTAAGTCCAAATCCAACCCCAGACAACAAAATCCCGTACATTTTCATATTCTTGTTCCCAAATGTACGAAACATGATCCTTTGCCCCGAGACGGAAAAGATGGTTGTTCCTTAGTATAGGGGCTGCGACAACGAGGTCATGTAGCCCCGTGTACTTTGGGTGCGAGTAGAATCTATCTGATAGTGTTAATTGTGACGACTGTATTAGTGTGTGTGTTACCTGTTTTTAATTCAAGGACTGCAGACGATAATTTCAAGTAGTTCCTACTTTGGCTATCAAATGCTACCATCCACGACACCTAGCTGTGAACGCGCTACTACTAGATGCCATCGCAACCAGCACCCGTGATGAACGTTGGAACTTAAGAGCATTAATCAAACCTAACCTACACATTTTATCTTCCCACAAGTGTAGTTAGTGGAAGGTTCTTTTTCATGCCATAAATCTTCGACATGAGACCGCCGGCTTTACTTCCCCTCCGAAGGAAGGCATACTAAGGGATTTTTAACGCTTTTAAAAAATCGGACGACTTCGGCCAAGTTTGAACTTGCAAACTTGGGCATAGAAGCTCAGCATGCTACAAATTACACCACCAAAGCCGCCAGACTTTAAAAAAAAAACATAATGAACATAATTATCGAACACTTTTCGACAACTTACATTTTCTTAAGTGTGACAGTTTTTTTGACCAGCAGTGCATATGTAAATACAGTAAATCGGTCTGACTACATGTAAACTCATATACTGGAATAACCAGTCTCAAAATGATGCCTCCTTAGGTTATTGATTGATTGTTGTTTTAAGGGGCAGAAGAGCAAGGTCATCTGACCATATCTAGTCAGGTTATGAATTGCACAACCTGGCCGAAGTCGTTGGATTTTTTAAGAGGTTAAAATCCTTCGGAGGGGAAGTAAAGCCGGCGGTCCCATGTCATAGATTTATGGCATGTAAAAGATCCTTCCACTAACTAAACTTGTGTGAAGCTAAATTTCTGGGTTAGATTTTGTTGAAACGCTCTATCATAGTTCCAACATTCACCACTAGGTATCAGTGACATCTGGTAGTAAAAAGTATTAACTACTTGAAATTGAACGGTTCTTGTAGCTCACCCCATGGGTGTCCACTTGAAGCAGCTACAGCCTCTGGCGAGCCAAACATGTCCTCGGACACTCCCGGCACTAAAAGCCATACACTAAATAATCAATTGCACAATTCTCCAAGTACTGATCAAGGGTTGAAAAAAAAATTAAAACCACACAAACTCAATAGATAAGATAAAATTGCAATATTTTTATTTGTTTCGTTTTCTATTACAATGTTAAAAATTAATAGCACTTGTTTGAGAACACAAAGGAATACATGTAACAATGTATGTTGTGAAAAATTCCCAACAAAGAGCACATGGAAATAACAATGTCGTGGAAAAGTCTGAAAACATGGGAATTAAGAATACTTGATGGAAATGAAAATATAGATATTTGTCCAATACATTTTTCACAAGGTAAGAATGAACACCTTATACTTAAAGCATTAAGGAGATGATTTTTATTAAAAGTTGTGACATATCAATAATTAGCTCCATATTAGTTCTACTTACAAATGCTGACCTGCTTTCAAAAAGGAACTGAGGCATTTTATTAATGTAACTTCTAGATTATATTACACACTCTTATCAAGGTAAAAAGAGAATCTTCTACATACTAGGATGAAAGTTTATTTCTTTAAAGTTTGAATTCCTAACTAATGTGAAAAGAGTGATAACCACGTAAACTAACTCCTTACACGATAGAAACGAGTAAGCGATGACAATATTTCGGTTCTGCTCGATAAAGCTTTCATTTGCATGCCATTTAATTTGTTGAGTGGCCAAACCAACGGTGCTATTTTACTGTCTGTTTCACATTCAATAGCCTCTGCAATTTCAGATACAAGGCACTATTTATTAAAAATAAACCCAAAAGTAGGTCATTTTCAGTACGTTATAATTTAGGATACTCCAGTGGATTTTAGTTAGCTATTTATTTAGTATAGAATGTCCCAGTGAATTAGGTGGCTCAAGGGGGGGGACTGCCCTTTACAAATACACCTTAATGTTGTTAATATACAGGGTGTCCCAGAAAAAACACTGACAAGGTTAAGTATGATGTGCGGGAAAGCAGACTGATAGGTTTTCGAGAAGGAACCTGTATCCAGAAATGAACGGTGTGGGCACTGGAGAGTGTCGAAGTCGGAGAACGGTTGCGACACATTGGACGGACGAAAATCCGCATGCACATGTGATTCGCAACCACCAACACAGGTTCTGTATTAATATCTAGGCTGGGAACATTGTTGACCATCTCATTAGGCCATATCTACTGCCCAACAGACTGACAGGACAGATCTACCTCACATTTATTTGAGATGGTTTGCCTACCCTATTGGAGGAAGTGCCACTAAATGTTCGGCAGGTAATGTGGTTGCAACACAACGGCACTCCAGCACACTTTGATGTAAATGTGCGGAATCACCTCAACATCTTATATCCCAATCGATGGATTGGTCGAGATGGACCGGTTCTATGGCCAGCATGGTCACCATATTTGACACCTCTCGACAACTTTCTGTGGGGTTGTATGAGAGTATAGTGTAAGCCACTCCTGTTACGTCAGCGGACAAACTTATTACTCGAGTCCACGGAGTGATTGCCATCTTTCAAAGACAATCGCACGTATTGGATCATGTGCGTGCGGCTCAGCATCGCCGACGTAGGCTCTGCAATGATGTCGGAGGTACACAGTTCGAATCCCATTTGTAAGGAGCTCCATGTGCCACTCATGTTGAGTTTATTGACGACCTGTGGAACACTCATCCCTCTCACACTTCGATGCGCTACAGCGTCAAAGCCATGTGTTTCTGGATATAGGTTCCTTCTTGAAAACCAATCAGTTTGCCTTCCCGCACAACATACTAAGCCTCGTCTGTGTTTTTGTGGGACACCCTGTATAAGATGAATATTTAAAAATAGCAATATCATAGTAAAGTATCACAATACTGAAGGTTCTATTGGAAAATAAAAGAACATTTAAGAATATAATATACTTAAGCAGTAGGAATATTATTCACTCCATATGAGATCTGTGCTGGACAAAACGGAGGCCGACAGGTTTTTCTCCGGGTACTCTGGTTTTCCCTGTCAAAATTTCATTCCAGCAACATTCTCCACTATCATTTCATTTCATCTGTCATTCATTTAGTCATTGCCCCAGAGGAGTGCGTCAGGCCTCGGCAGCCGGCACAGTTCATATCCTCGCCGATAGATGGGGGCTTCATTCATTCCATTCTTGATCCGGTCGGACACTGGAAGCAGGCTGTGGATTGTTTTTTCCATTTCTATATTTTGTCCTCAATAAAGGACTGTGACTGTGTTTCTCTCACTAAACACAGCATAACTTAGCATAATGCCAAAATCTATGACAATTTCTTGGTGCAATATTTATATTTTAAAGAAAAATAAATGTGAAAACTGTTCTATATTTTTCGATGTATTGATTCCAGAAGTACCTGCGTGATTCCTTTTTAAATCTGTTTGGGTTTTGTAATTATCTCAGATTAGGAGGTAGATTGTTATATAAGATGTGCTGACTGAATAAGGAAGTGCTATTGACACGATATCTGGTAGTGTTTATGGACTCCAAGTAGAACTGGTTTGCTGATCTTGAATTATAGGCATGAATCTCTTTCCTGTATTGAAGTTCGGTGTTAACACCAAACAGACGTAGTTTATACCCGAGCATAAATAAAGCTTATTGATCTGTTTGTTTCCTGAAATACTTCTAGAGTCTGTTTCAGAAAATAGTAAGTGCACACAATTTTTATTGCTCATTTTTGAAGTATTTCTAGCTCATTTATTGATTCCTGTGCACAATTACGGGTCATCCATAAAGTAAGTTTGCTCGAAGAGGGTGGGCTCTCAAAAAAATGTGACAAAAATGTACGATAATTTGGTGTGGAGTCTGTACAAAAATATGTGCGTTCGTCATTTTCGTTATTACCCGATTTAAAAATCAAAATTTTAATAAAACAATTCTTTTGAAGGTTGATTTGTGAAACAAAAAATTCAACCTGTGTAGCATTCTCACGATTTCAGAAATATATTTCCTGCTTCTGGTGCATGTAAAGTGGATTTTTCTCAATGCGCTGAGTTGGGCAATACATCGGACATCTGGTGCTGGTGTGGAAGATTTACCTGACATCCATCAAGTACTTTGTAAGGGTTAAAATACTATATCCTGGTGAAAGGTCTAGAATATTTCAATTTAGTTTTCACATTTTAACTGCCCAAAAGAGTATGATGGCTAGTATTCTGGACCCTTATGTACATTTCTTGAGCACTTTGTGTAGCAAGAAGAACAGAAAGGACCATTGAACAACAAAATTTAAGTATCTAGGTTCTGTCATTGCTGAAGATGGCACGATAACCGCCGATATAATCCATAGGGCCATGTCTGGGTGGAACAAATGGTGCGAACTAACAGGAGTTTTATGTGATCCGAAAATCCCCATAAGAACGTAGGGTCAAGTTTATAAAACTGCCGTAAGACCAATCCTACTCTATGGTAGTGAAACATGGGCTACTATAAAGGCACATGAGCAAAAGCTACATACCACTGAAATGTGTATGTTACGTTGGGCAGGTGGAGTTACTCTCAAAGATAAAATCCGTAATGAACATGTGCGAGGCAGTTTCAAAGTAGCGCCTATAACTGAGAAACTTTTAGAAACCAGGCTAAGGTGGTATGGACATGTTATGCGAAGACCGGAAAATCATGTAGTGAAGAAGTGTCTTTCCATGGCTACATAAAAGAGAGGGAGCGGCAGACCTCAAACAACATGGATGACGAATATCCAAAGGGACATGAGAGTATAGGGCCTATTTGCTAATGATTCTTTACAACGAAATGACTGGCGTCTCAGGATTAAGAAAGCCGACCCCGCGTAACGGTAAAAGGCGAGGAAGAGGAAGAAGAATGGGACCATTGAGGCTCGAGAATATGCACATCTAAAGAATTCTGCCACACTTCATGAATTATCCAATGGGGTTATAAAACTCCACGTTATACAATTACTTTGTTGGAAGCTGTTTATAATATCCATTCTGGCAACAGCAGTACGAGTGTCGTATATTCATGAAGGGAAGGGATAAGCATGTTGTTGTGTTCCCTCCCTCACCATGAAACCGACCTTCATTTATGACCTGTCTGCATGACCTTCAATGAATAACAGCTCACTCTGTCTACTACATGTTACCTTGTTTATATTTCGAGTTTAAAAAAACATGTTTATGCACAAAACCAGTTTGTCACGTCTTGTTTTCTCGTGATAAACCGAACACGAGGTAACTGCCGACTCATCTATAAACAGTATTTCCTTCCCTGTTTTACGCACTGTAGAACGAAAATGAATGTTTTAAATCTTAAAAGCACTGTAGATGTACAAGCAGTTCTACTGAATGAGATGTAATTTCCCTCTGTTTTCTCCTAAACAATATTCCTTTCACTGTATACTAGCAGACCCATGCGAGAACTCCTGCATGTGTATAAACCACCTGCCCGCTTTTATTGGTACATGTGCTCGACGTGACACATTTCTGGCAGGGGCTATCATTTTATTTATATGTTTAATTGCACTTTATAAACAAATATATTTCCATTGACTTTTCAGGAAATACAAGATTTTTCCTGTACTATTGAGAATATTCGGAAGACTTGGGCACAAAATGCACCTTCTAACTCCCTCTGGTTATAGAGCTAAGTTTTGTGAAACATACACCTTAGCGTTTTATATATGTGATGATTCTTCACGTCTTTCGGCACTTGTTGACCTGGAGAATCATATGTTCCGAGCTGCCATCCACCCTGCGCAGTCCATTACTTTTCTCCCAGAGCAACATGTGGCCTGGACAAGGCTAGTCAGTGACCTCTTTCCACCGTACACTGCTGGTCAGCGTCTCAGTCGAGCACAAATGTTGGTCAGCATTTGCTGTGTATGATTGGTTGGTTGGTTCCTCAGTTTAGGGGCGGCGACAACGCGGTCATGTAGCCCCGTGTACTTTGGGTGTGTGTAGAATCTGTCTGATAACCGGTGTTAATTGTGATAGCTGCATTAGTGTGTGTTATCTGTAATTCAGATAAGGACCGCAGACTATCAATTTCCAGTAGTTCCTACTTTTGCTACCATCAACGACACCTAGCCGCAAACTTGGCTACTAGATGCTACCACAACTGGCACCTGGCTGCGAACGTTGGGAACTAATAGTGTGTTAATCAAATCTAATCTACAAATTTAGCTTCACACAATTGTAATTAGTGGAAGGTTCTTTTACATGCCATAAATCTATTACATGGGGCCGCCGGCTTTACTTCCCCTCCGAAGGGAGGCATACTGAGAGATTTTTAACGCTCTTAAAAAATCTGACGACTTCGGCCAAGTTTGAACCCACAATCTTGGACATAGAAGCTCAGCATGCTACCAACTACGCCACCGAAGCCGCCCTTTTGCAGTGTATAAATCTTGTCATGTGTCTATATTAAGTGAAGAGTAAATATCCTAAACTTTCCGATCATCATTCAGTGTTGAATAGTTCGTTGGACAGCACAATTATGAAGATGTTGGATGTCTACAACACTGATATATCTTTTCTGTCAAAGGTTCATCATCATAATCACTTAACACTTCCAATTTGCCGGGAAGGGTGGTTGTCAGGCTTATAGTTACGAGGGGGATACACTGGGTAACTAAAGTTTAAACCCCTCCCCACACATACACACAATGAAATATTCATTGTCGCGCATTGACAAAACTGATTATTTAGTTAGTTATTGTTGTTTTAAGGGGCGGAACTACGAGGTCATCTGCCCCTCTGATTATTTAAGGATATTTAAAAAAAAAGGATAGTTTTAGTCATCTTGGTGTCCTTGCTGTTGAATCTGACCTGAAAGTGAAATTGGACTACATTTGTTTGCATATGACAAGGCATTGGTTGTGTAGGACATTATGTTAAAATTATATGTAAATTCTTAGTATTAAGTTTCTGTTTTTTTTTCTTCTATTTGTAATTTTAGTAAACACATCTGAATGAAGATAGCACATTTGAGATTTTGTAGCAGGTCTTTTCAAAGTTGTAATACATCACCACTGCATTTGCATGTCAGCCACGTAATCCATTCACTCACAGCAGATAGTCTTGGAATAAAATGATCACGCCTTGTATATGAAAAGATACCAGTTCCCGGGTATATTCCCGTTTGAACTAGAAACTGACTTATCTTTAAATATATTTACTCTGCAATTTTGACTATACACTCAGTGTACACTGAATTCAAAGGGCAAAGGCAAGGATTAATTTAAGATATTTCAAGTCCATTTTCTAAATTTTAGCTTCATTGGCTATACAATTAACATCGAATACCGTAGTCAACTATTACCTACATAAATAATTGTGTATATAGCCCAGAGACATGAAGAGACTGACTGGCGACAGGGAAGAATGGAAGAGGAGGATTGCTGCCGACCAATCTACAGATTGAGAACATGAATGAATGAATAGCCCAGAAATGGATACAACTCAATACCCGATAACTGGGCCTATTTCAGATGCTCATAAACGTATGTCATTTGATAACTTTGCACTGTAAATCAATCGATCACTTTTGATTGTAAGTTTAATATTGGCTATTTTCTTTTGTATTGATTGTCCAAACCAGAGTCTTGGTATATCTAGTCTGTTATACAAGGCTTTTGCAATGAATATTGAAAAACAATAAATTAATCAATCATTCCAGAGTTGCCTTGTATGTTCAAGTTTACAACACTGATGTCTCACTCATAAAAACAATGCAATTAAACAGTAGCAAAACATTGTCAATGCATACCGTGCGTATCTTTTACTCAAGCACGAGTCCTTATTATCTTAAAGACAACACTATTTTTATTATAATATATAAAGGGAATTGAAAGAGATAGTTATATAGAAGATCAACTACTCTCATAAAATGAAAGCACTACAATCATACATACAAACACTCCACACTCTTTAACAAGTTGTACTATGTCTGCCTCTCGAAAGGACTAGACTAAACCAATTCAAAAATTGGTGTATTAAAACTGCTTCTCATCAGCCCTCGTAACCATCTTTAACATTAAAAGCTTTACAAAACTGACATTTTCAATGATTAATGTGCAAAGTCCCTTCCATTAACATGTTATACATATTTTCAACCACATTTACTCCAGGGTTGGGGAGCGAGTTACTTGTATGGTAAAGACGTTACTAATTTAATTCAGTTTCTGTAACACCGCTACTTTTAACAGTAACTAAAATGCTGTTTACATTTTCAAGATGAAGCAATCAATGTGGTGTTTCACATTTTATTTTGAATATTATAAAAGTCTATAGTGAAATACATTTTACAGATGTAGTCAAATAATTAGAATAATGTGTGCTATTACCTGAAAGTAATAATGATATCATATGACCTCGGGTGCCCGGTGCAAGCTTTGTTATTTGACACCCAGAGGGCAGCTTGCATGTCAAATTTTGTTGTTCCTTGGAGAGCTATGAAAGTCAAGGAGATTAGATATCCAAGCTCCTTGACACTATAGCACATTCTAGTAGAGAAAGGAGGAACTTTTGTGTTGGCGGAAAATCCCGAGATTAATTTTGCCATTATGAACACGGCCTACTGAATCAAATGGATTCTTTAACATGGCATGCGATTCTTGATTTTTGTCGCCTTTCAAAAAAAATCACTTACCATGGCCAGGAGCGAACCTGCAAGCTTGGGATTGGTAGTCCAACATGATAACCACTCACCCAACGTGACAAGCTACCTGAACGTAAACATAGGTACCCTAAAGCAGGTGTTCTCAACCTGTTGCTCGCGAGCACCATGGTGCTCTTTAAATGAAATTTGGGGCTCTCGACATAAGAGCCAAAAAGTGCTCCCGAACACAAGCTCCCCTGAGTTCCATTCTTCACTCCAAATTCTGTTGCGCGAACCGAAATAATAGTGTTTTTATTAAAAGTTTTGACATCAATTTGTGAAATAGTATTTTTAATCTTCAGTAATTGGACATCGCTGTTTTATGAGTAACACAAATTATGCTGATTCGACTCGACTGTCCACACCTAAATGTGTCTTACAGAAATGCACGAGTCATGCAAGCAGTTGCAGCATGCTCGGTGAGTGATTAATCCCTAGTATTTCAGCATTTCTGAGGGAGAGACAGATAGGAGAAGGAAAGAGAGGTGCACGCTAATTGCATTATTATTATTATATTAGATTTAATGGTGCTCGCCTACTTGGTAAGGCTTAAGGGAAGTGCTCACAGTCTCAAAAATGTTGAGAACACCTGCCCTACAGTATTCTAGTAATGACTTATTTCTTTAAGCAAATACAGTAAGCTTTATGCATCCCTTAAAGTATTTGATACAAAGCAATTTTGGCCGTTTAACACCGGAAAAGTTAGCAAAATTCAAAACTATAATTGTATTTAGAAATGAGGTGTTCTTGCCATAGGATTAGTACTGATTTTTCTGAAATATAAATACCAACAGTTGGTTGTCCTAATAATTACAATGCATTTATTTTGTCATCCTGGACAGAACATATCAGTGCTGTATGTAAAAATAATATCTTGAGTTTGTGAGATAATTGGCATAATAAGAACATTGCTGATTCAAAGGTATCATAAAGACATGAAATCGCTATGAACAGGAGTTTTGAAGCTATCCATGATTGTAATCAGATCATCACAAAACAAGAGACAGATTCTTAATTATAACCTGTAATTCTTAATTAATTGTGGAAATAAAACTTTATTCTAATAATTAGGTCACATCTATAATTAATTGATATGTTATTAGCGTTTTTTCCAAAGGAAACATTAAAAACTAAGTTCTTCTATAAATTCCGTTTATCCAAGTCTGGCTTTTACCTTGGACTCCAGAAAGAATAACTCATCTTACCCCTTTAACTGGCAATGTCTTGCGATTCTAAATCAGAGATACGTTTAGGCGCCTGGACCTAAGTGACCTCTGACTAGTTCTCATTAAGATAAGGTTAGAGACGGATTTGAGAAAGAAGTGATAGTAGGTCAGGGTATACCAATTTTGAATATTGTCAGTGAGGAGTTAATTTTATATATTTACATAGTTTACACTCACATTGGAGCACTTAAATCAAACCAAATACATTGAAGTCCTCTCCAGATTTACGGGGAATTCAGCCATCGTCTTCCTCCTCTCCCAAAACCTCTTCATTCTGGCTGACCTTTCCTCATCAGATATTGTTTACGTTGATTAATTTTGTGTAAGTCTTATATGTTTGTTCTTCAGAATCCTTTTTCTTCTCTATTTTCAATTTGTTTCATAGTAATATTCAACTCATCAAAATCATTTTGAACTTCTTTGAACCAATTTTTTTGCTTTAATTTTTCAATAATTGTTTTTGTATTGTCATGTAATCTCAATAAATGACAGGAAAAGGCAATTCTCCTTTCTCTCATCGTGTCTATTACCGAATCACTTTCGCAATAGACAACTGCATTAGGCAACTATCTCCATTGTCCATTCACCTGGTGATTTTTACGGATTATTTCGATTATCCTTCTGTCAACCTTCCGCTGTTGATCTGTCGATCCGTAGAAGACTTCAATGTATTTGCTTTGATTTAAGTGCTTCAATGTGTGCGTAAACTATGTAAATAGATATTTATATCCAATAACATCGCCTCACTTCCTAATTCAAATGTTTTGATTTATTTCCAACGTTTATTGTTTAAGCATACCTCAAATATACCAAACAAATCAAGGAATGCTTTTACTTCAGGTTGCACAGGTATTAAAAGGAATTCTTACCTGTCAGCTTCAAGACTAATTTCTTTATCTGGAAAACTAATATAGCACATAGTTCTAATAATATGTCCACATCTGTAGTTATGTTTAATAACTAACTTACCCATCCCTGATTTGCTCATTAAGTAAAAGGCACCAGATAAAAAAAAAGATTATTTTACATTTACTGGATTAGAGAAACAACCTATCTGCCAATGCAGCCACCAGTCACACTGCATGATACAATAGTACATTGTTATATCAGTAGAAGATGGATAACTGTAAGTCCTATTGCTTGTGGAGGGAACTGAATAGATAGGATTTCATGTCTGGGAATGTGCTACTACAGGGATTTTGTTTTATATGTGATGGGGATTTTTGCTCGCCCGCTCTGCGAGCCGGTCTCCCGCCAATCACTTTGCCATAATGAGCTTCTTGGCACCAAGTTTCTCTCCTTTGCAGTCTGCTGAGAGCTTTAACAGCGTGAGGTTCAGTAGTCAATTGTTCACGTATTTAGTGCTCAGTGTGCTATTCCAATGCGATTTTCATTAGGTGAACGTTTAAATTCCTATACTCAATGACTCAGTGCCGCATTACGGAAAAGTTCTTGGCGGGAGACAGGCTCCCAACGTGGGCGAGCGAAAATCCCTGTCACATATAAAACAAAGTCCCTGTACAAGTAAAACAAAATCAAAGCAAGTCTTTAAATAAATTAAACTTCTCAAAAGAGTGTTTTATGATCAAACGTTTCTTTTTAAAATCTTTGAAGTCATTCCGCCTTGTCAATACAAATTTTTGTTTCATTTTAATATCATATTAATGTACAATTCGGTCAATTATCTGATATTCCTCAGCATTGCTTCTTTTTATAATTTTAATTGTAATTACGAAATGTTTGTTAAAAATAAGAAACATATTGTCACAAAATAATTTAAATATTTTCCTCATATTAAAATCAACACATTAATATAAATAGTTAGATTTGCATCAATGTACTGCCAAACGAGTGATGTGGGCATAAAAAAATGTGATGTGGACAATTATTAGATTAGCATCAAGTTTCCAAGAGTTTTCTTTGATTTATAAAATGTGATGACTCCTTAGCAAACACAATCAACAAGCATGAGCTGAATGTACGAGTATAAATGCAGGAGTTTGATTAACAAACGAAAGGTCTTTCACGAGGTCACTGAAACTATTCTACTTCCTGAACAAACACAAAGATGTATGGGATGTAGCCTACTATAGATATAAAATTAACTATATCTGAAACAAATTGGACCTTATTGACAAAATTCAAATGAAATCTAATATTATAATCAATAAATATATTATTATTAGTTATTTAATGTACTAGGACTAGTTTCGACCATAGTGTGGTCATCAGCAATCTTAACTAAGTTGTCATAATAAACTATTAAAAAATCAAGTTACAAGTAATTGAATGATGATTATTATTTCTATTGGATAATGGTGTTGGTCAGCATCAAATTTGTTTTGTGTCTGAAGATAAACTTAATAATATCAAAACTGTGCAAGATTTGTATGTAAGAATTATCCTTAAAAACTACGAAATAACTTGGTTGTATTTTTGAGATGCTCTTAAAATATTCCAATACTAACGAAATCAGATCTGTTAACTTGCCAAGTTATACCAAAAAATATTTTTACTAACAGAAATAAAATTATTTGAAAAGTATCAAATAAAATATGTGGTTTCTAGTAAATTATCTTCTAAAAAACTTAAAAGTACTGTGTTGCTCTAAAGATTTAAAATCGAATTGAATTTGTAATATTTACACACAAAAGGAATATCAATTATATGTTAAAACCAAATAGAAATGTTCTTCTAATATTTATAAAGTACCGGTAACATAGTCTCGCAAATATAGTCATGACAGACTATGGAAAACCACTTGGAGGCTTTTTGTCCCCTGCCCAAATAATTATGAGGGCTTGGTGTCTGCTTCCTTTATCTCAACAATCAATATCCCTCACGGTTTAAAGGTACTTGTGGCTGTTGACAATAGCATAGCAGTCACTCGAGTCAACTATTTAAGCAATCGTGTTAGTACTTATTTTCATGACAGAAACAAATCAGGTACCGTATCGCAACATAAGCAAACTATACCAATACTATTTCCTATAACTTTCTCAGTATGTGAAAAATCAAATCAATTCGTATTATACTATCTTTTAGATAAGGGCCAAAATCATCTCAGTAAAGCTTTTTGATAACACCAACCATTGACCAGGGTGGGGAAAATGGAGTTTTGGGAGAAAAGAAAAAAATCATATCCCCCCTTTAAAATGGTCAATATTCCTCCGAAAATTACCTAAATTATTTGTTTTGATATGACCCACCCTTACATCAAGGGATGAGCAAAATATTTTTGTACTTATAAGATCTCAAATTGATGAAGGAAGAGCCAAACGTTACCAAAACGCCAGCTCACGAGGTCAAATTGAGATTTCCATCTGTATTTGCCTGGTGAAATCTAACTCCGGCTTCCAGCGTGCCGAGAGGGATTTTTTCCCCTTCTTTTCGTGCATTACTAGTGAGCTGGCCTGTGACCACAAACGCTTGATTGTACTAACATAAGAAGTGTATTGGCAAAATTGCTGTAACTGTTTGTCTCGGAGAGCAGAAACTTAGAGGTACCGTGGCTCAAGATTGAGAGATTAGCAGTCGTGTAAAACTACAAGCTTCCTTTTTACCCTTAAAAAATCACTCTCCAACTGGGTGAGAAATATTTGTAAGTGTCTGAGGATCAATCGCAACTCAAGTTCAGTGGCCCAATTTAAGAATATAAATTCATTCATCCAGATTATTAACAATTAGCATCCTTACCACCACGTGGTGTAACAGCTAGCGTTCTTGACTTTAGTCCCGGAGGTCTGGGTTGAATTCCCGGCTCTGCCAAGAAATGATAATTCTGGTGTGGGGGCTCGAATGGGGTACACTCGGCCTCGTGAGGCAAAACTGAGAATAGGAGGCTTCGATTCCCACTTTAGCTATCCTGGAAGTAGTTTTCCGTGGTCCTACACCAGGCAAATGCAGGGATGATTCCTAACTTAAGGCCACGACTGCCTCCTTCCCAATTCTGCCTCTGATTTACAAAGCAATTATATGCAACACCAACTGAATATATTTACCATTATCTCCTGCAAAAAAATTATAAAAAATATAATACTAAGATAATATAATGGTGAATTCTCTTTACTCAGCAATTGTTTTGAAAAGAAGAAAAGAAAAAGAAAGTTAATTAGTAACATTGTTACCCCCTCAATAGTCAATACCATAAAGGTGACGATTATTAGAAATAGTATTACTTCCCAACACTGGAGCAAATGGTTTTGATGTAGTTGAAAAAATGTTTATGAGAATATTACAAACTTTTGTTGAAGTGTTTATAGAATCAACCCCAGAAATTGCTGGAAACCAGAATCAGGCCTCATTCCTGTAGTTGCCATAATCAAAACTTCTAATTTTTTGAAGAAACAAACTCATTTATATGATATTTGACATCCATTAACAATGAAGGGCCTTTTGCTATTTCTCGTATAATCGCCATACGAAAGTCAAGCAAATGGTACACGAGCAGTGGTCAACAACATGAATTACAAAGGGGAAGGATATTTCATTTTATTGTGATGGCCAAATGCCACTGAATTTTGCCCTTACCATTTATATACATTAATGAAATATGAATATATGTGACAAAATCATTGGAACAAATGGCAGAATCTGTGTCATACATGACCACAACAAGCCTCAGTCTAATTCCAGAACCATTACCAAACATAAAGGCATCTTTTCAAATAAGCAAAAAATATATCTATACTAATAATAAAGGTCTAGTGGCATTTATTTGTCTGCTACTTTTTCATGCATAAACTATTCAAACAATTTAGATGACAGTTTGCATGAACACCATTTATATACCAGCGAAAAACATAGGACTATTGCCGTTTCAATATGGTGCAATAGCTAGGTTTCATTTCCGTAGCAAGTACTGCCGTGTCCCACCCGGCGAACAGGTATCCATGGCAGGTTGCAAATTATATTCACCCTTTCCCACGCTTCTAATTATTTGGATTCGATTCAGAGTTATGTACTTAGGTTAGAACAATAAAAGTGGAGTTGCAGATATGCACACAAGTACATTTTTACCTGTATGAAGGACAGGTAACAAGCTGGTATTCTTCTTCTTCTCCTTTTGAGACCACAAAGGATCACTTTACCCAACCATTAGTTCGTCGACTTGTAGGAACTGTACGAGCCTTGCGGTCCTCCCAGTACTTCTTCATGCGTATCGATCGTCTTGCCCGTTCTTCGGCGGAAAATATTCTTGTAGGAATTTTCTTCTTTGTGAGTGGAAAATGAAACGTCATATTTTTAAGTGCTGTAGTTAAACTTTTCTTATTTGCAGCATCTTCTGTTGTTAGGCCAATTTCTTTTAAGTCCTCTCTGATTTCTTTTAACCATCGGCATCCAGTTGTTGTGTTTTTTGAAGCAAGATTGTACTGCACTAGTTGTTTTAGAAGACGTGAATCTGGCATTCTCATGATGTGCCCAAAGAATCCTAGTCTTTTCTTTCGCATGGTATCAGTAATGGGTCTCTAGGTTGTTATAGACCATATTGTTAGGTATTATTCTCCATTGCCCATCGATTTTATATCCTTTATTGATACAAGTTCTTCCAATTCGCCTTTCGATCTTCTGTAATCTGTCGGTTTTAGAATGTTCATTTAGATGGAATAATGTTTCTGCTGCAAATGTGTCTTCCGGTTTTATGACTATTGTAATGTTTAACTTTTGCATTAATTGATAAGCATTTCTTTTTGTAAGTTTCCCATGTTAATTTTTGAGCCCTAGATAACTTGTTGGTTCTTATTTGAATTGACGCTTTCTCATTTAAATTGTTTGTTATTAGCTCTCCTAGATATTTGAATCGTGTTACAATTTTAATTTTTGTATCATTAATTTGTATTTCCTTTAATGGTGTTGGTTTTTGTGGCATGATTTCTGTTTTTTCGAATGATATCTTAAGGCCAATTTTATTTGCAATTGTCTGAAGCTCTGATATCTGTGTTTTGGCTTCCTCTAAATCTTTCGCCAATAATGCCATGTCGTCTGCAAAACCAAGACAGTTTGTTTGAATTTTTCTCCCTATTTTTATATTTGGAGGGCATTTCTTAGACCATTCTCGCATTACCATTTCCAATGCACAATTAAATAGTAATGGTGATAAGCCATCACCCTGTCGTAAACCGGTTGTGACCTCAAATGGGTCAGAGAATTCACCTCTGAATTTAACTTTTGATTTGGTGCCTGTAAGAGTTAGTTTTATGAGATTTGTATACAAGCTGGTATATAATAAATTGTCAAAATATTTTAATACGGTAAGTAAGTTATCACATTAAAAAATGTAAGAAAGGTTATTTTTTTATCCATGCACTGCTTCTACAGTATTCCATTACTATTGTTTAAAAAATAATTTAAAAAAATAATTATGGTTAAAAATTTAAACATGGTAATGATATTTTAAGTACATTTTTAAGTTTTTAACCTTACATAAATTTTATTATTTTAATGTTGTAAAGTAAAGAAGTGTTTTCAACTTATATATGCTGCAAAAAGAAAAAATATTGTATAATTGCCAATACCCTTTCAAAAAGAAAAAAACAAACAACAAACACCTGCATAATTACTTCCAAGAACAAAAGATTGAAATAGTAAAATAATTCAAATATCTCGGAGAATGGATTAGTTGGAATGCTGGGGAATGCAAAGCAATGGAATCCAGGAAAAATAAACTTGAAATGACCTTCTAACTAACGAAAGATACCGTACATACAACAAGAAATCAGTTTCATGGGGGTCCAAAATTAAACATTATAAGACAGTGATTAAACCAGAAGCACTGTATGCAGCAGAAACCCTAAACATGAATTTCAAAGACCAGATGGAGAAACTTGAATTAAAGGAATTAGGAAATATCATAGGACCAAAATTTCATGACAAGATAATGCACATCAAGAATGAGACACACTATTCCCAGTCAATGCATGAGAGATTTTCTAAGTGAAATGCCATGTCCTGTGGTTCGGATTCCATGTAAAAAGGAGGTCCCGTGGCTCATTCTCTCTATATCTTATTCCATATAAGTTGAGAGTCAAATGACAACACGGAGAAGAGCTCTTACCTCTTACTGACGTGAAGTTAAAGCCAGTTTACAATTGATACGGTGTCTAATATTTCAAACGAAGGTTTTTTTATTTTTATTTTCAGTATGTCAACACAAATTAATTCCAATTACTGTACTGTAATATGTGGTGAAAAAAAAACGGGGGGGGGGGGGGGGGGGAACCTGAAATAAATTTCATGTGATAAAGAAGAAAACCAAGGGATAATTTTATGTAAAAGAGTTTGCTACATTGTAGCTGAAGGTCTTTTAGACCGAAACATGTACTACCACTAGTGAAAGAAGAAATTGTTGTATTGAAAAGTGGAAAAAAGCTTGAAATATAATATAATAAAATAATTGAATATAATCAACAATTATGTAACAAATATTACTTGAGTATTAAACAGTAAGTCAATTCATTTAGCAACAGGGATATTTACTTCATTTATTTGTTGTGTAATGGATTCCTACAGGGACAAATACTTTTGAAAATATTCCTTTGAGTATGTCAGTACTAATAACCATTTATGATCATTTTCTTTCTCTATTGATTGTTTTTCTTTTGCAGTGAATTTATAGGTAGAGCTCAGCAACTTGAAGTGTGACCCTGTGCGAGCGCTAGCTCCGTCAGCGAGCTTGTAGTTCGCATTTTTCCAGGGTTTCAGTTGGAGTTACTGAGCTCGAGTATCACTGTTTATGCTATATTACTTTTCAATAGTATGAAGTATGTGTGTAATCAGAAAATCAAGTTATTTGAGGTGAAAATAAAGGTCGATGATTCAATCTTTGGAGAGTTAAGTAAAAAATTTAATTCAGCAGCATAGGGGTTAATAATAATAATTAGATACTCCAACATCGAGACCGATTTCCACAGACGACGACTGAGATTTTACAACCACATCATGAGACTGAATGACGACCGATTAACAAAGAGAATTCTGACATACTTGAAACTTACTCGTAAAGTGACAACAGTCTGGATTACATAGGTCCAAATTGATCTGAGGAGTGCCAATATCACATCAATAGACATCAAGGATCAAATGACATTCAGACTGTGACATTTTTATCATAGTAGCGCTTCGGTGGTAAGATCATGAACTATGCATATTTGAGTGCTAATCTGTGGAATCCATGGAGGAGGATCTAGCGGTAGAGGAAGTGGATTATCTTAGAAAAGGCAAGAAGATGAGATATATGAACTCTGGTTGTGGGAGGATTTTAAAAAATCATGATTGTAGGTTTGGAGATTATGATATGGGTATGTGCTTGTATATGTGAACTGGAAGATTTTGTTACACTGAATGAACGTGTCTGGATTGTTTATCATTGCTGGTCCCGTAATGCTTCTAGTAGAGAAGATTGCTTTTAATAAAGAAAGATCTAGGAAATCATATACTTTTATTGGAGCAAAACAAATAGATTATATATGATATTCATATTTCTCCTCAAACCGTAAGTAACATTCCCTGTAATTGATTGTATATTGCAGTAGATATCTAAACTTGCTTTCCTCACTGATGGTATCTTGGTTGGTATTCAGAAATACCCTACCCCTTGAGATTGTAGAGGACTTGTTTTTCTATTTCATTGAACAAGAGATTGATTACTCATAGATTTAATTTGTATATGAGTTGCCCACCCGGATTTTTCTTCTTATCCATAAAACTTTTTCAGGTGTTACTTTAATGGTGGGATTGGTTGTTGGTTCTTATATTTACCCTTTCAGTAATAATTTTAACATTCCTTTTAATAACAACAACTTAGGGGAACCATTAGTAAAAAACATTACATTTGGCACCTTAACGTGGGACTCGAGAACCAGGATACATCAGTGTGGGAGTAGGAGAGTGTGACTTGTGCAAGTGTTATCTGAGGGATAGGTTATTGTGTACGTATTTACATGGAGGATGAACGAATGAGAATAATGAATGGGAATGGAGTGAGTTGTAGCAGGATGGAGATGAATGGAGAAAATGTGGTGGTGTGCATGTTGGAGAGTGATGGGAATGAGACTGGCAGTAGTGTGATGGCAGGAGAGATGACTTATGTACTAGTACAGGATGTTGTAAGCCAGTACAGGATGTGTTAATGCCAGTGCAGGATATCCTAAATATGTTAAGGGAAATGAATGAAAAATTTGATAAGAATAATCAGGAGATGTTAAGACAAATGGATAAAAAATATGATAAGAATAATCAGGAGATGTTAAGGCAAATGAATGAAAAATTTGATAATAATCAGGAGATGATAAAACAAATTCATGAAAAATTTGATAAGAATAATCAGGAGTTGAGTAAGAAATTGGATAAAGTAATGCATGTTAATGAGGAGTTAGATAGGAAGTATGGATTGTTATAGCATAGTATTGAGGGGGTAAAATAGGAAATTAGAGGTGAGGTAAGGAGTATGGTGGAGGAAAAGGCGGAAGCAATTATAAAAGAAGTAGATCAGAAAATGATGAAAATGGAAACTAAAATACCAGAGAAATTAAATGATATGACTAGAGAAGCAGATAATAAATTGGAAAGGGTACAGGAACATATTCTAGAGAAAATTGAGAAGGTTGAAAAGGTGACTGGTGAGAGGATATTAGATATGGAAGTGAGATTAAAGTCTCAAATAAAACATGAGAATGGTCAAGTTAGAGTGGGTTTATTAGGAGTGAATAATCTGAAAGAACTTGAGTTACCGAAATTTAACAATAAACAGGGTTGCCCCATGGAATTTATGGAAATTGTAGAGAATAGATTTAAAGATAAACTTAATGAAGGAAGTATAGAGTGGAGTCAAGTTTTAGAATTATTAGATCAAGCTTTTGTAGGTGAAACTCGGAACTGGTTCCTAGTATATAGGAATTCATTGGATAGTTATAGTAGTTTTAGGAAGAAATTTTGTGATAAATATTGGAACGAATCAATACAAGCACAATTAGGAGAAAGAGTGATATTTGGACAATACGATAGTAGAGATGGTATGAGTATGACTGAATATTTTCTGAGCCAAGTGTTAATATGTAAATATTTAGATGGGATGGCTAAGGATGATGATGTAGTAAGGCTGTTGCTTAGGCATTTTCCTTATAGAGTAAAGGAGGCGTCATGTATGCAAAAAGTTACTAATATATCGGAATTAGAGAACTTATTGGGGAGCTTCGATGCATTGGGGAGAATTCTGTATGGTACATATAATGTACACTCATTACGGAAGTATAGGTACATCTATGCCTGGCATTTAGAGATAGGTATTTTGAATGCAGAGTTTATGATTTAGTTAATTATATTCATGTATATTCTTATGTGATGGATGTATATTTGGAATTAAATGTGTAGGGGGCGTGTCACGCGACTTCATTATTATTATGATTCATGTTTTGAGGCATATTATGTCTATCTTGTGATCTACCTTAGGATATATTTGCACAGGGTAGGCTACATTTGTTGGTTTGCTGTAATGTACATATCTTTTAGTGAGAATGTTATTTAATTTTCTTTCTTATTTTTAGTCAATCCATTAATTCTGTTTTTTTTTTTTAAATATCTTTTGACCATAATTTACCTTGGTTTTTGCATCTGTTAATTTGATTTGGTACAGTAATTTTGTATAATTGAAATATGATTTCTAAGTTTTCGTATTCAAGAAGTCTAAATATGGTAATTATATGGAGATATGAAGACTGGTTATGATAGACCCTACATAATGATGCAGTAATCACAGTAACTCGTGCAGTTTTAGTTAATGGAATATACTTCAATGGCAACTTGACAAAGTAAATCAACTCGAGAGACACAAGATCTGAACAGTTTCATACGTCAAGCAATGATGTGACAAATATGGATATGGTGCATACAACAGATAGCTATATGTATGGTAACTTCCTTGACTACCAAGCAATTCAGCTGGACTACCAGGGAGATAAACTCCTCATGTTGATTCTCTTGCCACAAGGTTGTGGAGATAGCAGAGAACTGGATGAACTCTCTGGGACTGTGAACCTCACTGCTGTTCAAAATGGACTGAGGCGAACAAAAGTTGATGTGACTCTCCCCAAGTTCAAGTTGGAACAGACTATTCACATGAATGAATATATGCAAAAGATGAATATGCTGCCAAGGATCTTCACAGTGGATGGTTTGGTGGAACTATGTATGAAAGAATGCCTGACTGGATATAACATCTCAGCACCCTTGTCGACAAAAATGGAAAAATCCTGGTGAAGGGTCTTCATGAAGATGTTGCTCCAATTACTGAAGACGTAAATGGTCTTGGACTTGGTATCTAACGTACTTATGGTTATTTGGGTTAAATGTGTATCAGAAATCCCTCCAAAATGACTTTGTTGTCAAGATTTCTGGGGGCGAATGTGACATTTTTATCATAGTAGTGCTTCGGTGATCAGATCATGAACTATGCATATTTGAGTGCTAATCTGTGGAATCCATGGAGGAGGATCTAGCGGTGGAGGAAGTGGATTATCTTAGAAAAGGCAAGAAGATGAGATATATGAACTCTGGTTGTGGGAGGATTTAAAAAAATCATGATTGTAGGTTTGGAGATTATGATATGGGTATGTGCTTGTATATGTGAACTGGAAGATTTTGTTACACTGAATGAACGTGTCTAGATTGTTTATCATTGCTGGTCCCGTAATGCTTCTAGTAGAGAAGATTGCTTTTAATAAAGAAAGATCTAGGAAATCATATACTTTTACTGGAGCAAAACAAATATATATGATATTCATATTTCTCCTCAAACCGTAAGTAACATTCCCTGTAATTGATTGTATATTGCAGTAGATATCTAAACTTGCTTTCCTCACTGATGGTATCTTGGTTGGTATCCAGAAATACCCTATCCCTTGAGATTGTAGAGGACTTGTTTTTCTATTTCACTGAACAAGAGATTGATTATTCATAGATTTAATTTGTATATGAGTTGGCACCCACCCGGATTTTTCTTCTTATCCATAAAACTTTTTCAGGTGTTACTTTAATGGTGGGATTGGTTGTTGGTTCTTATATTTACCCTTTCAGTAATAATTTTAACATTCCTTTTAATAACAACAACTTAGGGGAACCATTACAAGACATAAGATCCACAGTTGGGAAGTTACACCTGAAGATCGACCAAAGAGATCGGGGAAAGGATGGACGGAAGAACGTCGAGTTCGACACAGTGAACAATGAAGGAGTTTTGGAAAAACAAGAAAAATGGCAGCAGCAGATAAATAATTTGTTTTATGTGATCCTATGGGTCTGAACACAACTTACAGTAAGTAAATAAATAAATAATAATAAAATTATCCAACACATGTGAGCCTTTCCATCTATAGTACAGAGGTGTGCAAATTATTAGACTCAATGGCAGTTTTCCAACATTTACTTTGTAAGTTTTGGGACTTAATAAAGTAGAAATGTTATGCAAGGCACAGAAATTATTTCAAATGTTTAATTAATAGTCTTAATGACATTTCTTTTCAAGAATCTCACAGTAAACTAATTTTCTACAGTTTCCACTAAAAGAGGAGCCTTGTTAGTGCAGAATGCCACACGTTTTGGTTTGATTACTTTATTCTAGTTTTTGTGTGAATTTAGACCAGAAAGATTGAAAGTCTCTTATTACTGATTGTCCACTCTTGAACTATTCAGATTCATGGACAACGGATTGAAATAATCTGATTTGGAGGATACACTCCAAAGTGAATTAAAAAAAAAAAAGAAAAACCGGACCCAGCTCAAGTGTCCCTCAAAATCTTCATTTTCAAGTCCACAGGGGGTGGGGAAACATTAAGCAGGATAATAAAAATAAAATGATCTTGCATAAGACATTGTGACTGATTTAAATTCTTTATTTATGTCTAATAATTTTTACACCTCCGTATATGGCTTGTACTCTTTGTACAACACATGATCTCCTTGTTCATAAATTATGCTACTTTCTAAAACTGGAAATGGACAGGGATGGATAAACAAACAAACAAAATATAAAATAATTAAAACTTTAATCAGAAAACAATTTATTCTTTGAGTAAACTAGCAATTACAAATTTAGAAATCATAACTTAGCTCAAGGGTTCCTAAACTGTCCCCTTGGTCCAGAGCTTTATGGTCTCAATGGATTTTGAAACAATATTCAATAAGGATACATATTTTAAAGAACAGAATGAATGATGATGATGATAAGGGGCAGAATGCTGAGGTCAAAATGAATAAATTATACAACAAATTCATGTTGTGAAAGTAGTACATACAGCTTGGAAATAAATAACTCAAAAATCAAAGTAAAGATCTTGAACCAAGATTAGGAGAACCCTGATGTGAGAGTGGTTGGATATGTCGGCCAACCTTACAAAACCAAAAATCAGGAGATTTTGATAAGAAAATGAGGAGATACAAACAGTTATTGCTTATTCTGCGTGTCTCGAGCAGTTCATACCTTCTACGAATCATGCCGTGAAATCCACGTTTAACCTTTTCTGGTTTCTTTAATTCAGTTATTTTGGCATCACCCCTTGATTCAGAGCATTATGGTCTCAATGAATTTTGAAACTATTTTCTATAAGGATTTTAAAGAACAGAATAAATGTTCATGATTGTTGTTTTAAGAAGTGGAACAGTGAACTTGCAAATCTCCTTTTTTCCTCCCAGAATTTCTTCATATGCTCTCCAAGTCGTCGTCTTCTGTCTTCAGATGACCTTGGATTTTGAGCTATGTTTTTCCTGAAACCCTTTGAATTTATCAACCTTTTTGGTTTCAATAATGCACAAAAATCGTTCCAAAAACTGTTTCAAGAAAACAGATTTCTTTTGTTACAGTGAAGAATCAAACACCGAGCAAAAACACTAGAATGTTACGGAAATGTTGCAGCAAAATCAATAAACAACCGCTGACACGAAGACCCCTTCTACGAAATCAGGCACACAAATAACATTCATTACACTTCAATAAATACTGGAAGTGAACTTCACATAAACACACCATCGTGTTCAGAGCCAAACAATACAGAACACAATTAAAACATTCAGCAACAAAAGCATCTACACAAACACAGTGCACGAGAACAAAAGACAATGAGACATATATGCACTATGTGCAGTGTTGATTGTAACCTGAATATTGCACGGAATATAGTGAAGGACTTCCGGCCGCTGACGTGTGAAGCTGAAATAGTGTGATTTTAAAACAAATGTTTGAAGTTTGACAATAATTAGCCAAAATCAGGAGAAAATCTTCAATAATCGGGAGGCGGAAGAAACTATGGAAAATCGGGAGTCTTCTGCATAAATCAGGAGTTGGCAGGTATGCATTTTGAGAACTTGGGACAATGATCACCAACACAGGAGACCGTGAACCTGAAATCCGCAGATATATTTTGATGGCTAGGAGTGGCTCAGTGGTAAAATTAACCCACTTATGGAAAGATACTGTGATCACCACTAATACAAAAATCAGAATTTTCTGAACACTCATCTTTCCAATTGCCACGTATGGAACTGAAACATGGACTCTCGTGACACCTTCGAAATGTGGAGCTATAAGGGGTTGTTTTAAATAACCTGGAACAACGTTTCAATACTGCAGCAGCTTGACGTCGACCCCTATGAGCCACAAAACCAGAAGAGTCGGAGAAACATTTTGCAGAAGGAAAAGTCGTCGATCAAGAGGACAAGAACCAACTTGATAGGTGGACCAGACAAAGAGTTTGATTGCACAACACATGCATGTTCGGCTACATTACTGGGTCACCAAAAACAAATCCCTCTCCTTTATTAGATAGCCCATGTAGCCTGCAGATTGTGGGGTGTGGCTATGCGACGTGTTCCTTCTGTTGTTAATAATGGCTTTCTTGAACAGGGTCATGGTCTCTCAGATCAGAGAGCTACCCAATTGTCTTCACAAAACTGATACATCCCGTTCACATTCGTATCGGAGCAGGAGTCCCTAGGCAAGAGTTACCCCTATACCATGGGGCTTGGCAGAATACAACAACTTCATGCATAAGAGGCAAGGATACAGGAATAGATGGATTTCTTCTGAATAAATGATTCATAACTGAAGGATACTTTCAAACTTTCACTGAATGATAAGTGGGCCCACACTAACAGCTATACGGGGGAAATAATTGAAAGTATTTGGATGAGGAAGAATAAAAAATATTCAATTAAAAACGTCCAACTTTATACCAAATGATCGTAAATGGCCTTTCTTTGCATCAAAACATCCATAAGTACAGGTTTAGAACCTCAAAAGTTATGTAAGATACATTAAAAAAATCTCTTGTCAAATCTGAACATTTTTCAAAAAGGGGCTCAGGATATCATGGTCATCAGCACTGTGAATTTGGGTGTGTGTGTGTTCATTTTGTCTGGTAACCTGTGCTACTGTAATGACTGTAGTAGTGAGTGTAAAAGTAATTATTATGGACAAGTTAAGGTAGGTGCCCTGGGACTTGAAATAAGGTACTAGCCCAGCATTTGCCGGGAGGGAGTGCGAAAAAACTATACCCAGGTTAGCCGCTGTCAGCACCAGGATTCGAACCTCTGATTTCAAGACTTACTGCACCACCCCATTGCAGTTGTAGCAAAATTTAGCGTGCATGGCTACTATGCGGGCTCTTATGCAAGAGCAATTAGTAGCGCAGTTTTACAATTTTTTCCCGCTCCTTCAGAGCACAAATCATTGTATTGGCTTTAATATAATACAGTTTAAAGGATGCTACCATTTTTTCTTTTTCAAGTGTAAAAATGCAAAAAAATCAGTAGTTGAGTAAACTGGAAACCAACTTTTGGTTTTATTGCGAACATTAATATAAATACCTGCATTAATTTAAAGGATGCTACCATTTTTTCTTTTTCAAGTGTAAAAATGCAAAAAAATCAGTAGTTGAGTAAACTGGAAACCAACTTTTGGTTTTATTGCGAACATTAATATAAATACCTGCATTAATTTAAAAAAAATGTACTGTATGTGTATATATATGAAATGTTGCTTCATCCTCCACAGTAGTTGAGTACACCATCGATTTTAAATGCCCCCACAGGAAAAAGAAAACTTCAATGGGTTTAAGTCTGACGAGTGTGGGGGCCAAGCAATTCGCCCACCTCTACCTGGCAATTAGGCTACCACTCATTCAGGAGGGCATAATATCTACCTTCATGTTTGATATTTCAATAAATATTCATTTCCATACCCATGTTTACAGAACCCCTTTTGACCCCTTACGTGCATGTGTGGATTCTAATCCTGAAAATTTAGCGATTGTTAATGAAACACCCTGGGTACGGTATGTGAAAACTACGAGAAAAAAAAAAACAACTAAAACTTGAACCTAAATGTTGACTAAAACAGCCATTTAACTCTACAATACTAACATACATAAAATGTGTGTATAAATCCCTTAAGCTAAGTACTTACAATTTCCTCTTTATCTGTTCCCCACCACATTATCTTCCAAGAGTGCTTCCACTGGTCAGTGGTGGTAATGTCAATGCTTTTGTTAATAATGCCAATCAGTTCCAGAGGCATAATCCTGGGGCAAAGAATTGGCCCACGACCTGACTGGAAATTATGGTTGAGTTTAACAAAATATTGGTGTCTCCATGGCAAAATCAAAGAGGTGGAGGATTTGATGTGAGTATGTTGAATCACGTAAGAGGGATTATAAAAACAACCTTATAAACACCAAAGCCAGCACAACAGACAATGTACTGCTACTTATGTGAAAGTACACAACTTCTGTGTTAAGCTGGGACTTACCATATTCAACTTCAAAGAAACACAGAGGATTCAGTGTACAAAATAAAGCGTAACATACCGTAAGTAAAATGTTAATTTCAACCATTTGACCCAAATGGTGCCTTAGCACAAAACAAAGTATGTGAATTTTACGTACTATTAGTACTAAGCATCTATTGAATAAAGAAGTTAGTATTCCAGGGTTAAATGGTCTATGAATAGCATAATGTTAGGAACAGTCAAAGTAGCAAGCAAAGCTGGGAGTAGGAATCTATTGGTTCATTTAAGGACTTGGAACATCGTAGTCATCAGCAGCAACAAAGACTGTCAGTATCAGGCTAGATTATGAGGATGGTGTTAAAAGTTATTGATTCAAAGAGTAATATTTCCCCACTGACAAACATTTGCAATAAAGAGAGAGAGTTTCATAATTTAAATGAAGTCAATTGTTCAGATGTAGGCTACTGTAGTAATGTGTATAGATTAATGGCTTATTTTGCTTGATAGGAGCAGAAAGCATGATGATTACGAGTGAGTTTTTCTTCTTTTTGGGTTGCTTATTTTGTTCCAACAGACAGTGGACTCTAGATCCTGCACATATCCGCCAACCCTATAAAACCAACAATCAGGGGGATGTTGATATGAAAAACAGGAAAATTTCAGGAAATGCAAATAGTGCATATCTGCTCAATTAATTGGCAAACTATGCTTCAAAATGATTGATGTAAATAAGCATTCGGCATTCATTATCCCATTGCTTACACTTTTAACACCAAAATCTTTTTCTTTTGCTATACTCTTCATTCTTTTTTTGTGCTTCTTTCTTCCCACGTGTTTTTAAATTCACATTTTCCACCATGTGATATAAAAACATTACATCGACAAACAGTACAAAATGCAAAATAATTGACCTTTGCAGGCTCATGCAAGGAAATTGATCCGAAAACTGTTTAAAAAGAACAGAATTGTATTTTTTGCCATAGTGAAGAGTCAAACACCAAGCAAAAACACTAGAATGACGATAATGTTGCAGCAAGATCAATAAACAACCACTTACACTGAAACAAAACCCATTTATGAATTCAGGTACCCAAATAACCTGCCCATTATAAACACTTAAAAAAAAAAAGGCCTGTTTGCCATCTCTTGATTTGGCACCCTAGGCTAGAGTAAAATGTGGCTTTTCATCGAGGTCTCAGTCTCACCCATGGCTGTGATTATATGGAAGCTACTGAGGTATTGGTGGTGCTTAGTAATGGCAATGGCATTCGAGGCACAGTTAGTGCCTGTGGATGCAGTGAAAGGTTCTACTCATAGGGTTGGTACTTCTGTTCTGACTCAGTGAGGAAAGCAATGACAAACTACCTCACTCCTCATCTTGCCTAGTACGCCTCAATATAGCGCTGCTTTGGGTTTTTGTGGGTATCTACCCATATAACCTAAAGGCAGTACTTTTTGAGGCTCCAACCAGCCTTCGGGCTGACTACCTAACAGACAGAGAGAGAAAAAAAAAACACTTGAGTAATCAAGAGGTGGAAAAAACTATGAAAAATCGGGAGTCTCCCGCCTAAAATGGGAAAGTTGGCAGGTATGCCTGCAATATCAAACTTACGAGAAGCAGCAGACCCCTCAACTTAGTCCATTACAATCACACAACCTTACTGTTACACCAGCAAGATTGCCGAAGAGATTTTCCTGCAACGGAATTATTCTTGAAATAACACAGACACACAATCAAGTATGGGGGGGGGGGAGGTAAATTCTTGCACAATTAAAAAGTGATCATTCTTGATCCTGCCAAGAGCCTCATTATTATTGGTCAAGAAAGTTCCATTAATCTGGCCATAAATACTTCACATTCTTAAAAGCCCTAATATACCAAAGATAATTTTTATTACTTTTCGGAATAAGATGAATTGCAAACACAGAGTAGCTACGGCTAAACATTATTAACTGGAAGTTATTGCTGTTCCAATGTGGTCAAAGAATGAAGATGCTGTTATGATCATTAGTATACGATGGGTGATCCAAAAATAACTGGAATCATACTGTTGCTCATGCCATCCTTGTAATACCCGGTTGCGCCGCTAGATGATTGCTGTAGAACCTCTCCGGAGTCAGTCTGCCAAGCGGAGTTATCTGAGGATGATTAGTGTGGTTTCCGTGAGTGTGTAGAAATGGCTGATTCTCACGAATATGGGGCTGTGAAGTTTCGATTTTTACTTGGCAAGAATGCAGTGGAAACTGCTGTGATGATGCAAACAGCTTACAAAGAACATGCTCTAAGTAAAACTCAAGTGTACGAATGGCATTCTCGGTTTAAAATGGGGGAAGTAGCCATTGTAGATAAACTCTGTTCCGGTCATCCTTCAACTGCTCAAGCCGAGGACAACATCGGCAAAATCAGTAATCTCATCAGTAAAGATCAACTTAGGGTAATTGATGAACTATCCTACTTATCTGGATTGTCGTACAGCTCAAATAAGCCCCTTTTTTATGTTGATTTGGAAAAGCGAACAGTAGCAGCCAGCCAAGTTTGTGCTCAGACTTCTCACCGAGGAACAAAAGGATCTTGGCGTTCAAGCCTGTCGTGAAATAAAAGATGCATTCCAAGATGATCCAATTTTTTCAGCAAAATCATAATGGGTGATGAGTCATCGTGCTATGTGCCAGATCTAGAAAGCAAACAACAGTCATGACAATGGAAGTTACTTGGCTCACCTCGTCCAAAAAAGAACTTGTCGGGTGAAATCGAATGTGAAGACTACGGCGATCTGCTTAACATTTTTATTTAATGGTTATGAAAAAACTGCGCAGAAGTTTGGCACGAAAACGTCCAACTTTGGGGCCTTCTGGCGAGTGGTTCCTGCATCATGACAAGCACCTGTGCACACAGCTCTCAAAGTTCACCAGTTTTTGACCTCGACAAAGACGACTACCTTGAACCAAGCACCCTACTCGCCAGATTAAGCTCCATTGGACTTCTTCCTGTTTCCTAGGATGAAAAGGGACTTGAAAGGACATTTTTTCGACATCGATAACATAAAACACAATGTTTACTCTCAGATTTAGATTAGATTGCAAGACGACGACAATCGTAAAAGATATCCTCTTAAATACAAGTTCAAAGGTTAAATTTATGGGAGGACTGAGCGCAGAATGTTCAATTGATACTGGAGTGTGCCAAGGAGATGAATTATCTCCATTGTTGTTTAATTGTGCACTCGAAAAAGTCGTCCAAGAATGGAGATGAGCTGGTGCACCATCCCATAGTCTAGGACCAAAACTCAAAGGGATAACACTCGACTGTTTGGCATTTGCGGATGACATGGCGTTAATTGCTCCAAACATTTCTGATGCCCAGAAACAACTTGAATTACTCCAAGAACAAGCAGCTAAAATCGGCTTACAGATTTCTTTTGACAAAACAAAATTTATGACGGATATTAAAACTGCTTCGAATATACTCTGCATTGGTAATTGTAAGGTCTCCCAAGTGAAACAAGTATTTAGGTGTTTATCATCTAGGCTTACAGGATGGAGCCGCGTCGTATATCTGTGATTATTTCCCGACGTTTCGGCTGACATTGCAGCAGCCTTAATCATGGGTAGGTACGAGTTGGTGTCCGTACTCAAACTAACGGTCATAGCCATTAGCTTGGAGCGTGTTCCAAACTCGTTTCTTCTCTTCAATTACGCTATCCTCATCGCAAATGTGGTTGGCTCTGGTGATGAGTGTTCTAGCTACCATTTCTTTCTGCGATGGAGGATGACTCGAGTTAGCATGCAGGTACCGATCTGTGTGGGTATCTTTCCTATAAACCCTGTGTCCGAGCGTGTTATCTGTTCGTTTATAGAGCAGAACGTCTAAGAAGGCCAGCTGATTATTATCTTCTAATTCCATTGTAAATTTGATGCTCGGATGTCTGGAGCACATGAAGTCTAGAAAGTCCTGAAGTGTGGTGCGTCCAGGTTCCCATATCAAAAAGACGTTGTCTACGTATCTGAACCAACACTTAGGCTTCAATGGGCTCCCCTTTATCGCTTCTTCTTCGAAGTTGGCCATGAACACGTTAGCCAATAGAGGAGAGAGGGGGGAACCCATGGCTGCTCCCTCTGTTTGCTGAAACATTTGCCCATTAAAAAGGCAAGTGAGCTCAGCAAGCGCGATCGTTTCTGGCGTAGAATGTCCAATCTCCTGCTGTAGGAGTGAGTTTCCTCCCCGTATTTAGGTGAATGGATCAATGAAACTGGCAACAAAAGAAAATCTACAGAAGCAAGACTACAGAAAATGGAAACTGTTTTCCATTTGACAAAACAAGTTTATAACAAAAAATGCCTCCCTTGGAATTGTAAAATTCAACATTATAAAACTGTAGTCTTACCTGCAGCCTTTTATGCAGCAGAGACACTTCATCTACAACATAAAACACTGAGAAATCAATTGGAGATTAAGGAAGTTAAAATCATTTGAAAAAATTTGGGACCAAGAATCAAAGATGGAATTTACCTTTCAAAACCTAATGCTGATGTCTATTTGAAAATTACTAAAATCAAAGACACAATCCGTATGAGAAGGATCGAATTCATGAGACATTTGGACAGAATGGACCCAACTAGGTTAACACATGAAATCTATAAGTTTTTGCAGATAAAGGCAACAAGGTCCAATTGGTACAAACAGGCGGAAAAGGACTTGGCTGAATTATGTTTTCCCAATCTTAAGAATCGAGAGGAAATTACTCGTACACGTAATTTTGAGGGTGAAGAGAGAAGACCTACAAGACACGTCTGGTCGTGGCAACGAAGACTCGCTCAATCGTTCTCATGAAGAGTTATTGGGCAAACATCAAGGCCATTAAGTGTTTATTCCGCATAGTCTATGGAGACCCATTCGCGCAGAAGAAGAAAAAACAATATCACGGCGGTGCTAGCAGGTATAAGGAAGACGAATTTAAAACTTGCTTCGAACAATGGAATGAACATTAGGACAAGTGCATTAGTGTTAATGGAGAGTACTTTGAAGAAGATGAAAGTTGTATTGGAAACTAATACAGTACATGATTTCAAATTTCAGTTATTATTGGGTCCCCCTTGTAATTACCACATATTTCTCGAATTTAGGTAAGATGGGTCCACACGAGTTTTACTCCTTTGACTTACACTTCTGCGATGGGCATTAAAGGCGGTCGAATTCAATGGTACGTGTTCTGTCACCCGTGGTTGAATATTTTAATAGATCCAGTCTGTGTTCAAAGGTCCCAATAGGTTTGCAAGTGGATTTAAAACATATAAAAGACACATCATGTCAAGGTTCGATGGAGAACAAGTTACAATGGTACCACAAAATTCTGCTTTTGTGAAAACATTGGCTAAGGTACACCAGAAAACTGTTGAAATCTATAATCCAAGAAACTGAGTAACACATTGTTTCGCAATGACCACTGGAATTTCCAGGAGTGCTATGTTCCGGGACATGAGGCAAGGTCAGTAGCAAGGATATTCACTTAACTACAGTAATTAAATGTTCTGAGAAATATCACAAGGTTGTACAGTTTTCAACCAATCTCCTTGAACCCTAAGTTACTTTTCATAGAAAGTACCTGTAACTTTTACCGACGGTTGCTGCCCTGTATCCCCTCCCTCAGAGCACATGACCTCGCCCGTCCCGACCACCGCTCGTGCGCAGTCGCGCCTTTTAGATGAGTAGTGTGAGACCAGCGCTCGCGAAAGACAGTCGCAATGTTTTCCAAGCAGGAGCAGAGAACGTGGATAAAAATTCAGTGTGCTAGGGGTCGCAGTGCTAAACAGTGTCACCGAGGATTGCAGGAACCGTTCAGAACGGTAGCAAGATGGCTTGCAGCCTTTCGAGATGGGCGCGAACGTGTGGAGCACATGCCTCGATCTGGTCACCCACCAGTAAGTGATGACAATGTACAGATGGTGTCCGCATTAGTAGAGGTGGATCGGAACGTAACGATTTGTCAATTAGAGCAAGATACCGGACTGGCGCATTCAACTGTCCTCCACATCCTGAAGGACTTACTGAAAATGAGGAAGATTGCGCCCAAATGGGTTCCGCATGACTTAACCGACATGCACAAATGGCTGCGATGACGCTTGTCATATGCACTTGCAGCGTTATGAGCGCGAAGGAGAGGCCTTCTTACGGCGTATCATAACCATTGACGAGACGTGGGCCAGATCTTATGAGACACAGTTAAAACGCCAATCGAACGAGTGGCGGCACCACGGAAACAAATAGTTCGACCAACCCCCACCAATGTGAAGGTAATGTGGATTCTTGCCTATGATTGGGATGGTGTGATCATTCACCATACTGTTCCCCGAGGGCAAAACGTTAATGCGGCGTACTATTGTTCGTTTCTGCAAGACCATCTCCGAGGAGCTCTGAGAAGGAAACGGTGCCACCACATGGTTACACCGCCCATCGTTCTGCATGACAATGCTAGGGCACACACAGCAGGCGTTGTGTAGGCATTGTTGGATCGCTGGGGCTGGGAGGTTCTCTATCACCCCCCCATCGGTCCCTGCGCCTATGATCTCATCCCGAAGATGAAGATGACAATGCGCGGGGAGCACTTCTGTACCATTGAAGACGTTAAGCAGGCTGCCGAGCGCTCTCTTCGTACCATCAATAGATTGGGCAGTGCCAATGGGATCCAACGACTTCTGCATCGCTGGGAACACGTTGTACACAACGGTGGGGACTACATCGAGGTCCTGAGAAACTTGGAACCATCTAAGTGAGTTATTAATCCAGTTATAACTAAGGTGCTAAAACAAAAAAAACCATATATTATGGTAATAGCCCTAGCTAATACAGGTAATGAAATAAGGAGTAAAGCGGTAATATCTACAGCTCAAACAAATAAAGGGATTAGGTCTAAAGATATTCCACGTGCTTGTTATTTGATTGTTCGTTTACTGCAGCTGGAATTGAAGAAACTCCAGATAAACTTTACTAAAAAATTCAGAAAATTATACCTCTTAAAAGATAATCTTACAATGACAGTATACAAGCTGATATTACAAAATTAAATTTAATATAATGTGCATTATCAATTACAGGACAGATTCCCTTCCGGGGTGTCAGTGGTTGTTGAAAAGCTCAATAAAACCCAACTACCTTGGGAGGAAGAGAGATCTGACCTTCTGATGAAAGGTCCCTTAGCATGGCATAATGTACTAATTATTTTGTGTCGCAACCCACAAAGGTGGATGATTTGTATAGTATAAAGCACAGGTCACACTAGGCTGGTTGCCAGCCGTGAATTAAGGAAGCTGCTACTATCAGCGTGATGTGACCACAGAACTCGCAGCTGGCGAAGTAGCACATGTTCAATTTTCGTAGCAGGTAGTGGCGTCTAGGTGGTCACGTGATTCAACTCGCATCCGCTGGTGTCAGCTAGCTGCCCAGCCTGACCACCTCAGTAGCTCACCATCCGCGAATAAAACATGTGGCTTCAATTCATACGGTAAATAATGCCGATTTTAAGTGGTCGGGGAAGGAGATTATTGAATTTCTAAATGTATTTCAAAATTATTCATGCTTGTGGGATGTTTTGTCAAAGGAATATCTTAATAGGAATGTTAAAGAGGCAGCTTACAATGAACTGTTAGAAAATCTAAAGGATGCTGGGATGCCTGGTAAACTTAATAATCGCCGAATTTCTTGTTTACGTGAACCCACAGGCAACATGCTGACCAGAACTAAAAATCCTGACCGGATTGCCAGTCACTGCTTGCTGTGTGTGACTCGTGCTTAATAGTGATCAGTAACTAGCATAGCTTCCAGGTTATACTGTATACACACACAAGGTGTATGGAAAATGAAGTCCAATAATATCAAAGTAGGATACATTATACTGATTAATTTAAGTATAGGAAACAATATTTTCCGAGACATAATAATGAACATATTGGAAATAATCTGTTGGGTGAAATAGGGCATGTAACCAAAACCAATGCAAGAGGCATAATAATGATCTTAATGTTAAACAACTATGCTTTATATCAACAGCTGGTCAAAGCATCTCCTCATTTGACCCATATAACACCTTGAGTTGCCACACATACCTGCTCTTCTTGGATGGTAACAATGACCACATGCAGGCAAGGGACGACTTCGGCCAATATTCATTGTTAGCAACATAACAGTTAGTTATTATTGTTCTAAGGGATGGAACAGCGAAGTCATCTGGCCCTAACATGACTGTAATAAGAATGTTGTGGATCTCATTTCAAGGCATTGCAAATGATATTCAGAATGCACCACAAATTAGACGACATTCCTTGCTTCATTTGCCTCGGGATGAAAATGGTTCCTATCTTCATACCACTTGTCCTAATCACCTTCACCATGCCCTACGATAAACTATTGGATACAATTTTATGTACACCCTGTATATGTCTAGGTAACCAAAACTTCAGTGTATGGAGACTGGGTCTCAATAGTTTCTCGTTAATTCATTTTAGGGGCTTGGGACATCCTGTCAACAGCCCCGTATAGTTCGGTGTGTGTTGAAGTTTTCTCATAACCTGTATTTATGTGATAGTGTGTGTAGCTGTATTAGAGCAGGGAGGGAGGTAGGAGCCCCGGAACTTGAAATAAGGTTCTACCCCACCATTTGCCTGGAGCGGATGTGGAAAAACAACTCTCAGGATAGCCGCTGTCAGTGTTGGGATTCAAACCTACGACGAGCAGCTGCCCTCACGGTCATGGTGTATGATTTTTTCGAATATGGCAATAGTTTCTAAGACTGTTTGAGCCATAAAAGCTAACCATTTTTATCAAGATGAGCTGAGTAATGTTCTGAAATCATGCTCATTAACTTTTTCCTTCTGTTTTCATTAAATTACTATCAACTTTTTGTATAATATGCCAGCCTCATTTAAGGACATTTTCAGTCTAAACATACATTTCCAAGCCATGCTCATGCGCGTGCCCGAGCATTTCAAATGTGGGACTGGAGAAACACGTTAATTCTTTGCACATCTGTGCTTTTTTTTTGTACAAACATGCCTCTATGCCAGGTGTTCTCAAACTTCCGCCCCCCCCCCCCAACAAATGTTTCTTTCTTTTCGTAGCACTTCTCATGGGCTAATAATAAACAAAGCACATCAAAGTTCAACTTTTTATCTAGTTTTACCACTGCTAATAAGCCACTTAACCATGGGAAATGGCGTTACTTTTATCAGTTTATTGTAAATCGGGCTAACCACGCACTAGAATTCACCTGTCTTTGAACTGACTGCAAAGGCTTAGCTGGATTTGAGTCGACAATGCCAGTAATAGAAGAATCTATCCTTGTGAGGAAGTGGTGGTCATATTGTCAAGCGGCTTATTATCATTAGTGATTGTTACATGTTTGTTAAGGAGATATCAGTGCAGGTGTAGGGTGAAAGGAAATGTTACTCTACACCAGTGGTCCGCGGGAGAACAGGGTCCACCAGCACGTATAAGAAAGTGGCCAATAAATGGTGATGTCGAAAACGATGTGCGTTGAATGAGAATCGTCCGAATGTATTCGCGGCGATGACTATCAGGTTTTGAATTGAAATATATTTAAAATAAGTGTTATTGAGGAAGGGTTACAACTAATAAGTGTATTGGGGAGAGGGAGGGAGGAAGGGGGCGGGATTGTCCGTACACGATTCAATTTCAGGCTGAGTGGTCTGCAGACTTCTACGGGTTCAGAACCACTGCTCTACACCTTTTCTCAGAATTCCTGCTGGTAGGGTCTACTGGTCAGTTCTTGTGAAATACGACAGCAAAAGTATGAGTTTATTAGTCTTGAATGGTCGTGGGAGCTTCCTGTCTATGAGAGGTTCATGGATATGAGGATAGCAATATTTGTAACAAAATATGAAACATAAATACCGTATTTACTTGGCTACAGTACCCCCCCCCACTAATTTTCGAGAGCCATAATACAAAATTCTTGGAAATCACTTATAGGACCTCTCCTTGATTATTGAGAGTCCTGGCCATCATTGTCTAGCAACGAGCATAGCGCAAGCAGCTCCGAGCAGATGGGATACGGCCGGCGCTTGGTCAGGCAAAACAATCGCAGTCAGAGGTGGTTGGCAATAATCATGGAATATACTTGTCTTTGTATACCAGATGTTGGATCATTGTTGGCTGCCATTCAATGGTACATGAGCTCTGTTGCTAACAAGGCGTGACCTTGTTTGAAGAAAGAAGTCTCCGTCTTCCTTTCTGTGCATACGGGCTATGACTCACGCTATGCGACAGGTGGCTGGCCAGCCAGCTGATATACGCACGCACTTAGTTTATTTTGATTAAATATATCATACTATGTAGCATCAGAATAAAATAGCTAATTTTTACTCTCTCCCTTTCCCAAAATAATGGATTTTTGCGAAGTTCGCATCTATAGTACCCCCCACCATTTCGGAACTAAAGACGTAGGGAAAAAGGGGGTCCTATGGCCGAGTATATACGGTATTTCAATCAGAGCCGACGCCCCCCTTTATCACTCTCCAAGTCCCCTACTTTTGAGGACATCTGCTCTATGCTGAGGTTTCTGATTGCTACCTGTACAATTTTGAACACATGTGGCAGAAAATAACCCATGGAGTAGATGTTCAAGGACTATGCAAAAGTATACCAAGAAGCTAGATTGGTATGGTAAGTCATTTTACATGCAAAGTCGCTCTGAGCAATCACATTCATTCCTTTGTATACAGGCGCATAGCATGTGCAGTCCTGTATTACGCTAACAACATGTATGTCATAAGTAGGGGGCAGATTTCTATGACAAGTCCTATTTTTTCCCTTAACATTATATCTTATAGTCTTGTATTTTCAACACGTTTCCAAGCATGATAATCAAAATTTAACAGTTTTTATTGGACATATAAATGCATATTTAGGCTTTCTTAAGTTTTATGGCATATTTTGAACAAAATATTATAAATGCTATATTTTGCTAATTTTCATTTAAATTTCGTTTTATAAAAATCAGAATAAGCTCTAGAAATTATTATTCAGGATAGACTGGAATATACTACTGAAGAACCATTCTAAAGTAGTGTATGGAATGTTTCTAACAGGTAAGAGCTATTGTTTGCTAGCCGAGTCAATTCCTGGAAACCGGACTATTGTTTACACGGAAGCAGAGGTAGGCTAATTCCGCAGTTATTTGTCATCGTTCTTATCTCTCTCCTTCACCCTATCCTCTTTCACCTTCAACACACTGATTGACCTTGGTCACTCATTAGGGAGCTTCAGTCATTCAGTTCTTTTCAATATGCCTAAAACGAAAGTCTCAATTTGTGGTAAGTTATGAAGTTTTGTTAGCGAGTTTGGTGAAAACACATTCAGTACGGATGGAGTGCTATTCTGTAAATTGTGTGAGGTTAAAGTCATATATTGAATTTTATAGGTCATATTTTTATGTTTTTTAGGTCATAAATGCATACATATTTCATACATTTTTAGGTCATAGAAATCCACCCCGTAGTCATAAGGTACAACAAAAAATGGAAATGTCGTGCTCCAACGAGCTAAGCAACCAGACATCACACGCACATGGCAATTAACACCAACCATATCAGCAATATATACATGAAACGCTAATACAGGGCTCTGGAGTTCTCCCTACGTGCCATTATTAACATTGTACATGAATCGATCCAGCAGAGGACAATGCATTAATTCCGATCACCGAAACACACCAAGCCCCGTCAACATTTTCAACAGCCTATTTCCATTACAACATCATTGGACCAAACAAGTTGATCAATAGTCCAACGAAAATGAGTCAAATGCGACGACGAGGTGAACAACAACGTCTTATCTTCACACAAGATCAAGTGAAATGGGCATGGTATTATAAAGTATAACATAAATTTCTCGCCAAATCAATACTTTTTACTTACATAAAAATTCTATAGGTACATGTTTCGAAAACACACAATGTTTTCTTCCTCAGCCCACTTATTGGTGTTAAACATCATATAACATCGATAACCTCACATTGTGTGTTTTCGAAACATGTACCTATAGAATTTTCATGGTATTATAAACCAGCATTTTTAATTAGTAGCGTAGGATTTAAAAAAAAATGAATACAAGTGCAACAAACATTTTCAAGTGTTATTCTATTTGTCAGCAACAAACATTTTAAAGTGTTATTTTATTTGTCAATGTGAAAGGTTTTTTTAATGTTCATGGTGACTGGCCAGTACCGTAATAGCTGACGAAGGAGCAGATTTTTGGAAAATAGTAAGCTCCGAAACAAGTACTAGTATATAAACATTAAAAACATTAGTATTGACTAGATGGAATCAAGTGTATTTTCAACTTTCAAATTAATCATCGTCAATACGGACCAATCATGAACAATGTTATTAATCTCAATCATGCAAAAAGAAACCATTCCCAATAGAGATCGAGTAGATACTATGTGTTTGTAATCTGTGTATTCATCTTATACCGGAAATAAATAATACTTCTTTGACAAACGTCCAAGCTTTTTAATAAAATATTTGTAATAATAGTATTTACAGATAAGGTACGTAAAGATACAAAGAAAAATAAATCAAAGTTACATACGCAAAAACGTTACATCCAACAGAGATAATGAATGATTAGGCCGAATGTTTAAAAACCATTTCACAGTAAGTCATGATATGGTAACAAGTAGCCACCACCAGTATTTCTATACATTTGATTTCACAAGGAGGATTCTGAATTGTATGGATGTTCTGCAGTCTTAAGTGAAAGCTAACTATGCATTCATTATGGACAAAAACATTGAATTTTACTGTCAAAATTAACACTCACCTTTCAACAACAAGACTGCGTACTGTCTGAAATAAAACAATATACCTTAGTATATAGTAAGGGAAAAGAATAGAGCCTTTAGGAGGTGGTATCAAAATAGGACGGTAGAGACAAGGGAAGAGTACCAGGAAAGAAAGAAGGAGGCGAAGAGAGTAGTGGCTGAGGAGAGAAGAAAGTGGATGGAAGAGTGGACAAAGATGATGGAGGATAGTGAAGGTACAAAAAAGGTCCTGTATGGGATGGTAAAAAATAAGAGGCGGAAGGATCCTACGGATTATGTTAGAATGGTGAACAAAAGGGGACAAGAGATAGAAAATAGGGAAGAACTGAAGAAAATGTGGAAAGAATATTTTGAAGAACTTCTGAACCCAAATGGAAATGATGGTGAGGAGGAAGAAATCGGGGAAGAGGATGATGAACTGCAAACAGAAAAGGACTTAACATGGAAAGAAGTGGAAGATGCAGTGAACAAGATGAAAGGAGGGAAGGCACCCGGTGTGGATGAGTTGAGTGCGGAGATAGTGAGAGCAGCAGGAGAGGTGGGGATACAGTGGTTGTAACGAGTGATGAGGACAGCATGGAAGGAAAGGAAGTCCACAGAGGACTGGAAAAAAGGAATAATTGTCCCGATTTTCAAGAATGGTAGATTGCAGAAACTATCGGGGAATAACACTGATGAGTCATTGTGCAAAGATCTTCGAGAAAGTTTTGGAAAAGAGAATTAGGACAAGGATAGAAGGAGGGATGAGGGAAGAACAACATGGCTTCAGAGCAGGAAGGTCCACAGTGGATTTGATTTTTGCTGTAAGGCAGTTACAAGAACAGCACATAGAGTATGGAACGGATCTACTGATGGCCTTCCTGGACATTGAGAAAGCATATGACAGTGTATGCAGAAACAAAGTATGGAAGTCCCTGGAGGATAGAGGAGTCGAGAAATGGACTATAAAGAGGATAAAGGAGATGTACAAGAGAAGCGTGAGCTGTGTGAAAGTGGGAGGAGAGAGATCAGACTGGTTGGAACAGAGAAATGGCCTGAGACAAGGAAGTGCACTGTCACCGTTACTTTTCATTGTGGTGATGGATGACATAATGACCCGAGTGGCACAAGTAATTGGGGAAGGAAAAATGAAAGCAATGGTGTTTGCAGATGATTTGATGATTTGGGGAAACAAGGAGGACGAGGTACAGGAACAGTTGGACGCGTGGGAAGGAATAATACAAGGATATGGGATGAAATTTAGCATAAATAAGAGTGAGATGGTGATCACAACAAGGAAGAAGGAAAGAACCACAACGGGAATAACAATTGGTGGGGAACAGCTGAAGAAAGTGGAGAGTTTCAAGTATCTGGGAAGCCTGATACAAGATAATGGAAGAAACGATCGAGAAATAAATGAGCGGGGGAGGCAGGCAGAAGCATTTCGGAGGAGTGTGAGAAGCATGTTATGGAGCAAGGATGTCCCTCAGAACAGCAAAAAGATCATAAATCGGACGTACTATGTCCCTATCCTGGCGTATGCCTCGGAGACCTGGGTTATGAAAGGAAGGGAGAAGAGCAAAATACAGGCCAGTGAGATGAGGTTCTTGAGAAGCAGTATTGGAGCTACAAAGATGGACAGAATAAGAAATGAGAGGACCAGAGAATTAATGAAGGAGGAACCATTACAGGATGGTATAGAGAAATCTAGACTTAGATGGTATGGACATGTAAAACAAATGGAGGAGAAGAGGATACCCAGGAGAGTACACGAGACGAAGTGGGAAGGAAAGAGACCGAGAGACAGGTGGCTGAAGGGGGTGGAAGAAAGCGTGAAGAAGAGAGGAGAAGACTGGACAAGGGAGGAGGCTGAGAGATGGTGGGAAGACAGAAGACGTTGTGTTCCAAACAGACCCGGCCAGTGGCTGGAAACTGTGCAAGATGATGATGATGATGACCTTAGTACACTCATTTTCTACACTGTAGGGCATATTGGAACATACCAACTTCTGGTTCATATAGGTTAAGCAATGATTTTGATTTGATATACAGTAGTTCTGATAGAAGTTTAGGTGTGTGAGAATTCTAGGCAAATTTTAAATTTACAGAAATTCAGCAATATTCTAGGAAGCTGAGGAGATGATCCGTGAAAATGCAGAGAGATGCCGGGGAGGGGGTTACTAGGTGCTTAGTATCTGCAGGACGACAGATGATCTACTATTTGCTCATGGAGAGCAATATCTCATACTGGCCTTCATCACACGTAATACTGTAACCCGAGTGTTTTAGTAATGTCTACTAGATTACACAAGATCTTGAATCAAGGTTGCATCATTTAAGGTCAAGTGCACTGCCTATTCAATTAAAATGTTTCTCACAGAGCCACTTGAACAAAGCCCATTATATGAATCTAGAAGGCGATGCTCATATCAAAGCTAATATCGTGCACAGAAACACTTGGACAAAGCCTCCTAGAATAAGAATCTAGAAGGCAACGCTCATATCAAAGCTAATATCATGCACTTTGACTCACAGAACCACTTGGACAAAGCCTCCTAGAATAAGAATCTAGAAGGCAATGCTCATATCAAAGCTATTATCGGGCACTTTGACTCACAGACCCACTTGGATAAAGCCTCTTAGGACAGGAAACTAGAAGACAATGCTCATATCAAAGCTAATATCGTGCACTTTGACTAGCATCAGGAGGCTGAGTTTATAGTTATAGGCAACATTTAAAGAAAATTGTTCTACCTCATTAATACAAGAGAAAACTTCAGTTAATTATTATGTTTTGAACTGAAATTAATCAGCAATAGGCTACATTATGACATAACATAAAAATCACTTCATTGGCTCAAGTATTCCTTCAAGAATCATCAAGAAATGTTTTATTTAAGACTCTTTCAAAGTGTTTTTATTATCTGCAAGATTTTTCGTGTTAAATTCAGTGTTACATTTACAAAAAACAATTAACTTCATTTTCTTGTATTTCTTTAAATATTGCCAATTGTTATTATCATGTCAACATAATCCATAACAAGCATGATATGATTAATTTCTATGATGTTTTTGAGCCAAGTAGTAGCAATACCCTTCCTACCCCTGCCTCTCCGTCCAGGATTTCCATCCCTAGTCTAGCTGAGGATCAACACATCAGCTCACTACAATACTTCCTGCAAATTCCATCCACTCTTCTCACTGTCTCTCAGACTGGTTATATTTATGAAAGTGAGCATAAAATTCAACAGGTATGTATGGGTAAAACAGACAACTTTGGCAACATAGATGTTACGAAAACGTTTTACTAAACAACAGGAAAGGATAAGAAAATGATCAGATCACAATACAAAGGCACCTGCATGAAAAATTAATTGAAGACATTCTTCATTCATTGTTGCTTTGTTAAAAAGAGAAAACGTCCATAGCAACTGAAGAACTGATATTACCAATATAGTTCTAGCAGAATTCACAACCTTTGATATGCTATGCACAAAAACACGCAAGTGTCATAGCACCACAAACTTGGAAGTATCATAAAAATGCATACATGTAGGGCACATTGGAAAGAATATCAATCAATATTTAAACCTAAATATATATAACACACACATTTGGTTTCAGTTGTAAAACAAACTACAACCGAGGTCATCATGATGTTAAAAGGCTTGGATAGTAAGTTCATGTCACACTCTATGTAAGACAATATAACTGAATGCAAATATGATGATTTTTAAAATAAAATCCTTGAGACTTCTATCGATGAAATGCAACGCTGTTAGGATGTTCACTATATATTTGTTAACACGCTGCCATTTCACATTACTCCTGTGGTAAGCTTTATCAAAATAATTTTTTTTAAATTAAAAATCAGCTAATAGCGAACCAAACACTACATGCAAAGCAATATTATGTCCAGGAGCAGTGTCTCACAGTGTAATACAATGCTCAATGAAATGAAAATCCACAGCCTGCTTCCAGTCTCCGACCGGGTCAGGAATTGAATGAATGAAGCCCCCATCTAGCGGCGAGGATATGAACTGTGGCGGCTGCAGAGGCCTGATGCACTCCTCTGGGGCAATGATTAAATGAATGACAGATGAAATGAAATGATAGTGGAGAGTGTTGCTGGAATGAAATTTCGACAGGGAAACCCGGAGAAAAACCTGTCTGCCTCCGTTTTGTCCAGCACAGATCTCGCATGGAGTGACCGGGATTTGAACCACGGACCCAGTGGTGAGAGGCCGGCGTGCTGCCGCCTAAGCCACAGAGGCTTCACAATGCTCAATAATACACATTTTAATTACCGTATTTAAATATTTCACGTCTACATTGGAGCACTTAAATCTCAGAGTATTAGAGATTGTATGTATTTGTATGTGCACACATCTGTAGAACAATTGAAAACTCTTAACTCAATTACCCTGTATTCTGGGCAGGCACACCTACAACTGTCCTCACCCAAAAACAGCTTCGTTCCAAATCAATAGAAGACAATACAAACAGCTGGAAGCTATGTAATGGTGAAAAGAAAACTTCAATAGGCTGGTACCAATATACAAAGTTCTACCATGATTAAAGACATTAAAATGGGTCTTCCAAAACTATAGGCTACTAAATTCAACGCATTTCCTTGCAAAATATTCAACCAATGAAGATTTTATAACTACTTTAAAAATTCGGGTTTACCTTCTCACGAAAAGACCCTGAAGACATTTTTAAAATCAGGGACACACATCACAGGATTCTTCCTCGTCTGAAAGCCATCCCGCCTCGCACTCGATGAAGAACGAATCGTCCATAATATTGTTTAGAGCACTGATTATCCTAAATGGTCTTGGGATTCTTTTACATTAGGTGTACGGGCTTCAAGATCATGTAACTATGAAGGAGATAGCCAACTGTATATCCTATATTATTATAGTCAGCAGGTTCCATGATCATTGGCCTCGGGATTTGCTTACTGGCTTGAAACTCGGCTTCTGTGATGAGCTTTGAAGAGACAATTATTCAAATTACATAAATCCTGGATTACAAAAGCACGCAGCCTAAATATTTCCCACCTAATAATCTGAAAGGCAAGGGAAATGTTAGTTTATACATACATACATCCAGTCCCTGGCCAAAGTCATATGACCACTTAAAGAAACATGGGAAAATACATTTCTACCACAGTTGCTATTTCAATTTGATTTTCTCGTAACTTACAACTTAATTAAACCATGGAAGATTTTGAAATTTCACATTCTTTGCTATTTCTGGCTCAATCCAAAAACATTCCATTATTACCCTTTTTGCTTGATTACAAATTCATTGCTAAGGCATTTTGGAAATATTAAAGAGAATAATGTTAAATTTTCCAGGAAGAAGTCAAACTTATTCTAAACGGACATGAAATATATTTTATCCATGTGGTAATTGGTTAGGTCTAACTTAACATTAGAATTTCACTATAGAAGGGGCACTTCCACGAAAAGTAACTGAATACAAGAACCGGATGCATTTCTCTCAATGAATATAAATTGACAGCAACAAACAACTTCCCACACAAGTTTCCTTGACAGGAAGAAAAAAGAGAAAAACACAAATAAAACTACTGCTGTGGCTTTAGAGACACTGGGGTGCCAGTATTTTGCTCTGAAGGGGATCTATAACGCTCCAGAAAATCGACCAACATTTAAGCACCATCAAACAGACTACGGCAACCTTAAGCAGAGCTGTGCATGTAGTCAACCAAAACTTGATTCTGCTTCCTTCAATTGGACAATTCCAGTATGGCGAAGCTTACAAGGAAGAGCGCTTAAAAGCCATCGCAATAAACAATTTAGTAGGTCTGTAAATGGGAGACGAAGTGCACTATATTATATATTTTGAATTTAACAGGAGAGAGAGTTTAAAAAAATTGGAGTGCATTGTGTAGATATTGCCACCTGGACACTGTGTCCAATTTTCAGATTAAATAATAATAATAATAATTAAACTTACCCCATGATTGATCCAAAGGAACCTAGGAATACGACGACTCTTGTTCATCTTAGAACCTAAGGGTCGTGTGGCCAGCACTACAATACCCTGAACCGCATTACCTCAGTTTTAGGCCATGGGGCACTACTTTTCATATCAAGTAGCTGATCAATTGTCTTCATGAGGCTGAGTGCACCCTGTTCCTGCCCTTATGTCAGATGGAGCCTCCTAGGTATCATGCAAACATGCCTTCCCTACACCACAAAGCAATAATAGAATAATAATAATAATATTATACAAGGAGCCTATTTCCAAAAGTCGACATCTGTATTTTTTGAGTTATTGAGAAAAAAGGATAAAACGATCAAACGGTAAAATTCAGTAATCTACCTCTGGCCCTATTTTTTAAAATGTTTATGTTAGCATTTGTACCAAGAAAACATAAAATTTCCTGAATTTTACTGCTTAAACGTTTTTCTCAATAACTTAAAAAATGCAGATGTCGACTTTTGGAAATAGTCTCCTCATATAATGCTATAGTAGGCCTAATAATATTAATGACAAGTGGAATAACAAAGTTAGTTATGGAAGGAAGGGTCGAGGATAAGAACTGTAGGGTTAGACCAAGGTTAGAATATGTTTAACAGATTACCTCGGATGTAAGGTGTGGTAGCTATGTAGAGATGCAACGATTAGCTCAGGACAGGGAAGCATGGAGGTCTACATCAAATCAATCAAAAGACTGAGGACTCAAACAACAACAGTGGAATAATACTGTTATTCTTCCCTGGTTTCAATTATAAGGTTTAATAATATAAAACACACAAAGCCTTTGTAACATCCCAATCTCTAATTATGATAACTTTTGTTAAATTATTGGTATCCGCATTGATATCATGATGGCACTTTTACATATTTCATGCCCATTTTGGAGCACTTGAATCTTCTGAGAATTAGCTAGAGATTGTGTGTTTATATGTATACATTTTATGTATTTATGACAAGAAACAAAACCTATCTCTCACTTCTGTGCCCTTTCCAGGTGGTTAAATTGCTTTATTACAGACAGTGCTTTACATACTGAAAAGGGTGTGAGAAATAAAGTTTAAAAAAATAAGGCAAAATCTCAATTTCCCCAAAACAGGACATAGTGTCCTCTTCATATAACAATTTTGGTTTTCCCCCCTACACAGATGTGGTGAATTCTAACTTTAAAGTCATTGTTCAGCGATTGTAAAAAAAACAATCGTTGAGGAACTCATTCTTTCATATCTCATGACTAATTTAAGAGAAAACTAACATGGTTAAAATCACTGTTTTATAGTATGTACTCGCAATGCTAATGATTTTATTGTTACCATCCAAGCCTCATCACAATGACCTCATTGCAACTCATACATACCTTTACACTGCTATGATCGTTGGCCCATGAAAAAGTATTTTCACGTACTCTTAAAACTACTGTATCTTTTAAATGTTCTGAGAGGAAATCATGTGTAGTGACAGCAGTGTCATGTGTGCTTGAAAAAAAATCAAACACCACTCAACAGTGAAATCTGTTCAAGAAGTCTTTCCTTATTTTTTATGGAAACATTACTGCCCTTCAAAAATTGTGAACATGAGGTTTGGAAGAAAAGTACAGACTATTTGTTATTCAATATCAAATAGATGTAAAATTGAACTACTGCAATAGCCATAGTACACACTACAAGTTTGTAATGCCACATTCTCTATCTTGCATATAATTTAACACTGGAATCATCACGATTGTATCTAGAAAGTTTAAATTCTTGATAAATTTGCAATTTTCTAGATTTCTTTTATCAGTGCAGACTACAATTTAATCTAGCTTTACTGCAAATGATTGTTCAATGTCAAAAGTCCTTCTCAATACAGATTCCCTTCACATTTTGCAGTACTACTTGGAATCATTTTACTACTAAGATGAGCATGTTTACTAGAGCTCTAAAATAAGACTAAAACTTCAACTACAAGTAAATTACTTGAGGGTATTTAAGGAAAACTTCCACTTCATCTTGTTAACATAAGTAAAGTCTTGATTATCCCACCTTCCATTTTATCTGATACAAAAACAAAACTAAGGAAAGAGATATATGATCTACCATATATTTTACTTGATAAATACGTTCTGTTAAAAGTAGAATAAATGTAAATTTTACACAAAGTGCCATTTTTCCATACAGGACATTGCAATAGTTAGGAAAAACATCACTTTGATTTTGGAATGTGACACACCCATGCCACTAAATCTTCAGACTTGACAGTCTGTCATCTTTATGTCCGCTCATAAATACCACTCTATAGCGGGACAGAATCAAAATAATATACTAATAGTATGGTTTTAACATACCTTTAATTGCCAACTTACTGCTGGTATTTAATCCTAAATCTTGGGCACAAAAGACAAGCACTTCAAAGAATCGAGCCACTCATATATACAGTATATAATTATATATATTTAAAAAAAAAAAGGTAGAAAATAAGGTAGTAGTTACACGTGGACGTTAATCTCGTGACCATGAACTACAAGACCTCCTTTTTACGTGGCATCTGAACTGCAGAACGTGACTAGTTACCTCAAATGCATTAACCAGGAATCTTGCCTGGATGAGAGGCAAGAAGCTTGACCGATATGCCATCACATCCAATTGTAACGTGTTTTTCGAGGGGATTTTACGCCACTGACATAAGTCAGTAGGAAGCCATTCTATATTTATTTACGCGGCAAATTGTTCAGCCAAGAGAAGTTTTCATGGTAACTTATTATTATTAACTTATTATTATTATTAGGGTATTTTTTGGAGCATTTTTTATAAAATTATAAATATATAGATAGGTTTTCAATGTTATAGAAAACACTATCAAGCAAATTATTACGAACAACATTATCGTAGAAAATTATATGATTACGGAATTTTACGGAGTTTTGTCAGTTAGGGTATTATGAGAGAGATGAGTCACTGGGAATTCGGCTACAGGCTTATTCTTGTCAGGAAGCATGACGCAAGCTGGGTTGCTGCTTCAAGAAAAGGCGAAATGGCCTGGAACGGTAATCGACATCGTCCTCGCGCCGAGTGTAATGACCCTGAGGAGGGGAGTAGCGCGTGGTGGCTCAGCCAATCAGAGGAGAGCGGGCGAGAAGAAGCCGGGTCCAGAGAGGGGAGGCGACGAGTGCATATATGGTTTGTGCGCCGTCGAGGCAAGGACTATCTTTGTAAAACTTAACCAGTGTGGTTGTACGTGTGGTTGGTTCCGATGTTCGGACCATAAATTATCATATCTACAAGTATCTCATCAACTAACGAAGAAGATGACGACGTCCAGGAGGCTGTGGGAAGCTCTCTTCAACATCCAGTACGAGGGAAATGCTTCGGCAATTTCCAGTGGTAAGCGCGAATGACTCAGAACTACGTAATCTCTCGTCTCTTTTTTTCATTTTCAGTATTTCAGTAACTTCATAGCTTGGGAATAAGTGTAAAATCAGTAATTCATCCGACTCCATTTTCACGTAATTTTCTAGCGGTAATATTCAAGTCGCAACACTCAAATTTAAATTCAAACTTATTATTATTATTAATTTTGCCATACTTGTTTTATAAAATAAATTCATTTCTTTTAACCATGCAATCTTTGCTTTCAGTAGGTAGCATTAGATATAGACCAATTCCTTCTCCTGATACAATTGTTAGTTGGGTTAATGATCAAATCATACCACGATCTGAGTGAAAAGATTCTTGGAGGTTTTCTACCATAGCTAGGTGTTGTTAAATATAAATTTAGATTTCAGCATAGCGTTGAGGTCTTGGCGCCCATTAAAACAACATATCTTAGTCAGAGTAAATATTTCAAAGTGCAAGGCAGGGCTAGTCGAAAACATTACATTTGTCACGCAACAGTGAGGGCAATAGAAACCGTTTCACTTGTCACCCAACGTGAAGAAACCGTTTCACAATCAGCTGATCATCAATGAAAGAAGGAATTTATTTCAGAAACACGAATTTAACATCATTTTGTAATTATTAGTTTAGACTTATTTTGGCAAGATTGGGGTCTGGGCCCTCTCATCCATCTAACCAAATTATACCACGAGTTCAGTGTAAACAATACAATTCAATGGGGGGGTATAAATGTAAGCTTCAACCAATCAAGTCTCATATTACACTGAAAGAGGGAGAAAACATTCAAAAAATTTCAAAATGCCTGTTTTACTAAAATATGGCTTTCAGCTTATTGAGTTGAGGATCAGTGAGATTCCCAAATTACCAGTACTTCACAGTATAACCGAGATAGAAGCCTAAATGGTTACCTCCATTTCCATTCATTCCTATGTGGCTTTGAAACTATAAGGTGATTCTATTGAAATGTTCACATAACCTAGCTAGTAGGTTATAACACTCTGCAACAATGGGTGTTGCAGGAAAAAGTGGTTGTAACAGTTAGTACACACAAGAGAGCAGAGATGAACAAGTATTCTCTGCAAAAGACACAAATGCTTTACTGGATTCAGGTCTGGATTGTGTACCAGCCAGTTCAATCTCGATGCCAAAGTATTTAATGTAACCATTAATTTTTACTTTCAGATTTCCACTTCCTTAGAGTTCTCTATTGTGATCTACTGTAATCTGCAAGGAAGAAGTTAAAGTAACAATGAAACTCTCCCCACATAGATCAAATTTGCAGTATGGGTGGATTCAGGATCTCGTACATAAGCTGGAAGTAATTGATACGAGGGTAACACGATTGATTGCTTGGACAAACAGATGGCAGCAGAGGTTGGGGGTCATTCGTAATGGAAAGATAATGGGAGAGTTTGAAATGAACGCATTAGATGAGGCTGTCTGAGCCCACTAAGATGGTGGGGTCAAGAGGATAAACAGAGGTAAACCTGGGAGGTGATGGTTAAATTTGGTGTTTCAACAATTTTAAGGGGAAAGATTTAAAAGCAGAGGAGACCACACAGTGCTAACTGCTAATAGAGGATCAATTGTGCACAGAGGCTTGCAGGCTGCACTGGATGCTGAAAGGAAAACCATTGTTCAACATTAAGTGTCCATTTGGCACAAAACACAGTTTTTATTCCCTGAGCTGAGAGAGGTTTATTTTTTCTTTAATTTATTTTGGTGGATCAATTCTTTGAACGCATTAGGTGAGGCTGTTCGTATGAGCCCACCTAAGATGGGTCAAGAGGATAAACAGAGGTAGACCTGGGAGGTGGTGGTTAAATTTGGTGTTTCAATAATTTCAAGGGGAAAGATTTACTTATTACTTTTTTGCAGGTTTACAATACAAGTTTGTAATAATTAAGGCTTCAATTTAGTATGGTTTTTTATTTTGAATGAAAAAATGGAAGAAAGTGCATATCATTATCATATGAATGACTTAACATGTTACAGGATCACGTTGGACAATCACGACTTTACTACAGTCAAACACTAACTATAATAACAAAGTGACTTACAAGAGTGAAGATCAATTTGATGTATCACACTGTTTTTGAGCTCTCAAAAGAAGCCAAATCATCTTATCAAACATAACAATCACATGTAAATATCCACATAAACACAGGTACACCTTTTACGAATACTGACCCTTATTTTAATAATCACTACCGATTTTTTTTCTTCTTCCTTTTTCTTTTACAATTGCATCCGTTTGTGGTAGATAGATGATGGTTTACTCTCTCCTTTTGAGCTTGGGCCAGTTCCTCTGAGCTCCACATAACAGAATAGAGCACACACCGTCAGCCCGGCATCCCATTTTAAAAATATAGAATCCAACTTGACAGAGTGAGGGGCAGAGCTTGGTAAAACACAAGCTCGATCTACCAGACAACGGCTGACTCAATCAGTCATTCTCACAGCCATATCTACTAAAAGTATAATAACTCTCTTCTAATTCTTCTTAAAAAATTACAGAATATTAATATCTACTTTTTGCTGACTGATAATCAGAAATTTTAACTCACTAAAAATAGAAATAAAATCTGCAAATTAAATAAATGTTAAAAATATTTCCAGTTCAAATGTGACAGCAGTCACTGATACATGAATATTCCTACTTCAATCCCTGAGTGGTGTGTTGCTTGTGTTTATGTTTTGGTGTCATGTGTCAATTTGTTCAAATGATAACACAGAAAATGACAAAGTAGCAAGAAAAGCTGTAGGGTTACGTACGCATAATACATCCTAAATGCATTATTTGCCAATTCTCAATTATTGTGGTTTCACACAAGATATCTTACTTTGAATGATTTCATAACATTGGGAATAATTCCTGAAACCATGACCAAAATGTAAAATTATCAGTCAGATTAACAACACTGACAAATTGGCAAGCTTTTGAAGTTTATATGTACGATTTATTCAACTAGATACAGTATTTCCACCACAATTTTTCTGTTTGGCAAATGAAAACATGTAATATGCCTCCACAATTTGGCCAAATTAGCATTTCTGTGGCTACGATGGTGATAACTAGTGAATACTACATCTTTTAACAAGAAAAATTTCAAAGGATTTACATTTTGAATGTGGATCTATTCTTAAAAGTACAAGCAATGTGTATGTTACGCTTTGTTTGACAATTGGCAACAATTAATTACACTTCTATCACTATTACGCTATGTAAATGAGGCCAACCACAATTGTATTAAGAACCTATTTGAACAATAAAACTCATGAGTACACAAAGTCTTGGAACTTAGAAAATGATTACATTAAGAAAAAGAAAAAGAAAGAATGAGTAATTCTTTTGAAATGAGATGAAACTGAAATTTTAGTTATAGTGGCATTTGTAAAATTGAAGTATTTTGACATAGAAAATAAGAATGAATTGGAATGAAATAGAAAACAATTCGTTAAGGTGAAAATTCTGTTACTTAGTCACGTATAACAACATTTCATTGCATAATATACATATTTTACTGTTTAAATATGGATTCTTTTGGTAAAAATGTTTCGTTGTCTCGAAATAACTTCTTACCCCTTCCCCTCTAAAAATCTCTATAGCTGTACTTTTTGAGTATCTAACATTGACGTAGCCGTCAGCTGAGAGCAAGAAGCGAGGTGTTCATTACACATTTAAATGTGCACTTGTGGGCCTAGTTAAAAATAAACTATGTAATGTGATGTATTTTAACTCCATCGATGATGCAGTTTGCTTTCATTTTCCAATATTATGAATATTACAACATAGCAGGTTTTTGTCTCCAACAAACTATAATATCCCATGAAGGAGGGCACTTGTCCAAATTTTGGCATTATATCAAATAGACCTAGTAGCGGAAATTAACGGGATGAGATTGTATAGTAAATTAGTTAATATAACGTGGGCTTTCACAGCCAGTATTATATTCTTTGTACAGATCCAAGCCAATACATATAACTAATTAATGAATTTACATATGTTTACTTTACACACTTCTGTTCATAGGCTTCTTCCCCTTACCAAGGTTTAGTGTATGCCATTTTCTCACTTGAGATCTTAACTCACAATACAGTTATAGTTCACAGGAGCCGACGTGAACACTTCCTTAGCAATTAGCAAAGTGATTCCTCCCACATGGACTCTCCTGCATGCAAAACTTGTTTTGTGCCTTCAGAAAGTAATCGCACACTAGACCCAGACTATACCCTGTATTTCGAAAGAAAGAATCTGAAGCATTTGGCAGGAGCAATATGGAATGGCCTCTGACGGGCTCCTATTGGCGAAAGTTGGCACAACATGTTGCCAGCGCGTGTTCATTCATTCTGTTGACGACAATGATTATGATGATGATAGGGACAGTGAAGAAATGGAAGGAGTTGAACCTTTGGTGTCAGTTGGCTTGCGGCAATTGATGATAGAACACAAGTGGTTTGAATTCTATTGTTTCCCCATCAGTGCTCAAATATTACTGCCTGTTATCCAATACAACTCGACAATGCAAAAATACGGTAACAATATCGCCACAGAGTAGCTTGTGTGAGTGCTCGGTGCTAAATATTTCTTTGCCTTACCATTACTCGTGTATTATCATGAAGGAGGCTTAACCATGAAGAGTTGCGATACAGTTTTTGAGGTTTTAAGGGGCAGAACTACGAGGTCATCTGCCCCTACAGTGAATGTGCTTGTTGCTATCATGACCTGTTGTTTCTGTGTCAACTATACTGTGAATGACCACCATCCAGACTTTTTCATCTTGAAGGATAATCATCAATAATACCTGCTTATTGTGAGCATTGATATATTCATAAGATTACTTTGTTTTATCAACTGTAGAGTGTTTTTCCTCTTGTATTTATTGAATTGAATAACGGTGATAAAGATAAGCATGGCTTTGATGTGCAAGTTATTTATGTATTTCACTATTTGAATGCATTTGAATGACTAGATCGAATTATAAAATTCGTAGTGTATAACTGTACAATTCGTTGGAATATTGATCATTGTGGATCCGCATCAACAAACAATTAATAATATCAAAAAAATTGAAATTTTCCGCCTAGGCAATACTTATGGCATCTGTATTTTAGATAATCACATACATGTTTCAAGGCCTATTCAATTTTTGGCTCCTTCTATCAGCCTTTACAGTCACATAAGCAAGCATTAAAAATATCGACAATTAAGTACATAACTATTTTTAACATAGTTTCACAATCTTAAGTTTAGTTACTTAACCCTTAACTATGGAGGTGCGGTCAACATGACCACGGTGGAAAAATAAACACGTGCCACACCTCGATTATCGCCCTCTCAGTATATTTGCTTGCGGTACCTTTCTATGTCAAGAAGACCTCTCCACTGCACTTATCTTATCCGTCATTAATAACCATGCAGCCGAGATAAGAAGCTGATGAGTTTCGTAGCGGCCAGGGTGACCGCACGTCCACGGTTGAAGCAGTGGAGGAGCGTATCAACATTGCTGAGGAGAAGCTTGAAAAACGGATAACTTGTCGTCTGTACCCACCAGCAAAGAAGAGGAAAACATATTACAAATACTATAGATGTGAAAAACCAGTATGCTTGCGTGTACAAGAAAGATCTGCTACGAATGTGTTGAGTGAGAGTAACATTGAGGGTCAAGTTCAGTTCCACCCCAACAAGAGATCAGTCTCATGTGTGGTTAATTTTCAATGCAGTGGTTATCCAACAGCTTTAATACCAAAGCTAGGGTCCATTCTGGTTGATAGTGTAAAGGATATGTGTGTTCAAATGGAACAGTGCATTCTGAGTAACGAAAATTGCTGTGACTGTAATCTGAAGGTATGAGGGTTCTACAAATTAACAAATGAAAAATGTTTTGGTTTTGGGTCGAATAAAGTGTAATTATTCAAATGAAAACAGCTAGCAATTTCTCTAATTAACCCTCCCTTCCATAGCCACATTAATTTTGATACGGTCTCTGTGACCTCACGTCCATGTTGATGTCACTGAAAATGTACATCTATAGTTAAGGGTTAATTGTCGATATTCATTATGCTTGCTTATGTGATTGCAAAGACTGATGAAGGGGTCAAAAATTTGTTTTGAAACATGTACGTGATTATCTAAAATACAGATGCCAGAAGTATTGACTAGGCGGAAAAATTTCATTTTTTTAAAATGTTATTACTTAATTGTACAACTATAAGGTCCAAAGTGTAGCCTGTGTATTATTCGAATCAACTGATTTACAACAACAACAACAAAAAATTGGCAACACAGCTCAGCTGTTCCAAGCTCCCGTCATATCCTTCACATTCTTTCTTTAGAAATAAAGTGGTTAGAGTTGATCAAGAACAGTATGATAAGAATGTAGGCCTACCTGAACTGGAAAAATATTGACGAGTCATGGTGGCTGGATAGAGGAAGGCAGAAAAGTGCCTAATCTGGCCGGAACTTTTAAATGAAAATTGATGATGATTACTATGAACTAATATTTTCTGTCCAATACAACTGGGTTTCGATTAATATGTTGGCCAACTGAAGAGTAAAAACTAGAAGTAGTAATTTCTTGTCAACCATGAACAGAACAAAAAACATGGTTTGTTATGAATTAAAAATTCTGATTATCTTTATTTCGATTATACGTAACATCACATTGTTCAGTGATGGTAGAAAGGGAGGGTATGAATAATATAGAGTAAAAAAAGAATGTGTTAGGAAAACACCCCCTGGCGGAGTGGAATGTGATATGTGCATTCGAACAAACAACACAACACAAGCTTGAGCAATTTCTGGATTGTACTTCATCACAAAGAAATAAATATGAAACTCAGTCTTTAATGTTAGCCAACCTTATCCTACACAAATTGGAAACTTTGGCCCATTACTAGAGATAGTGGATTATAGCATTTAAAAGAAAAACTGGTTAGAAACTAGGATGATGTGCAATATTACATGTAATTAGAATAATAGGATCATTGCTAGTCATAGAATATACAAAATACACATGCAAATAAACAAATTTAAAAATACTTAGTAATTAAAAGTCAGCATTTAGGCCCTTACCAGACAAAGAAAATGCCCCCCATAAAAAACTCGAATCACATTCGATCCAAAATAATTTTACCGAAGAATAATTCTTAAAAATTTCTTATTTTTACAAAGAAATACAGTATGTTTTTAAAGAAAAGTAATAGGTTAAAAGATGATGTAGGTATTTACTGGAAAAAGCTAAAGATTTCACATTTTTGAGCCAATTTTACGGTTTATCACAAATTTTGAATCTACTGTTAATGTTAAAAACCACGAATTCTACCTTTACACATGAGAGTGAGAAGGTGACAAACAACAACTGTCCACATATGGCACCGAGAAATGTGTTCTCCGTAGTGTTCGCTTTCGTTAGGAATAAACCTGAAAACGTAACATTTATATTATGGGAATATTTATCAACTAAACGACTAAAAAAGGACATAGGCTTTCCTCGATACATACACTATGTAAATAAAGGAACATAGAATGTAATTTAAAGTAAATTGTTATATTATTGAAAATGGACCTCACTTAGAATTCACGCTACGGAATCACATGAATTTAGTAATTTCACATACTCTCAAGTACAGATAATAATAGTCTCCATTTTATAATCACCTATACAACGAGTACAGTAGAGTCTCGATATTTCGAGTTTCCCATAAATCCGAGCCTCGTAAAACAAAATCAAATTTGTTCCTTGATGTCTAAATTACGAGTGGAAATAACAACAAAAAGTGAGTGTTCATACCGTAGCAATCCGTTTCCCCCCACCCGCCCACAACACAACACACCACCTGGAAGTGACAGACTCTTCTATAATTGACATGATCAACAACTCGAACGCCGTGTGAGAGAGATGAGGACGACGAGACCAAAACCGTGCTGCTGCTGATTCACGCCGATGGCTACGCTGCAGTTAGGCCACCATACTCTACGTGGAACACCAACCTGAGACAATGCCAACTAATATCCTGCTCTTGAAGCGGTGGCGTGAAATCACCGTGCGGAAGCGTTGCAGCTTCACCAAACAAAAGACAATTCACCATCTTTTCATGAAGTGTAAATTGTTACCAGACTTAAGTTAAAACTTTTAAATGCCAATGTAAATACTTTGTTTTAATAAAAGTTCATTCTTGATGTCTGTATTCTTTTCAACATTGTTTTACAATACAGTATTTCTTTTTCCCACATAAATTTCAGTTCGAGGTGGTCACGGTCCCGTTCACCTCAAACTATCAAGACTCGACTATTCAATTCTTAACTCCAAAATTCGCCAACATCACAAATGCATAAAATTCTAGGTCTGACTCAGTCTCATTCTTAGCTGTGGTTATATGGAAGCTACTGAGGTACAAGCAGTGCTAACTACGTCAGTATTCAGAACATTGAAATGTATCGAACTGTGGACAGTCACTGGACTCCGAACTTTGAAGCCATATAGAAGTTTCCAATTTGTATTAAATACAATAATTGTCCCCTTATAGAACATTTCAAATAGGTTACGTTCAACACAGGAGTAAAGAATGATAAAAATGCATTTTATGAGATGAGGAAAGTAGAAATGCAAAAGCAACTTATATATTATATTTACATAACACGCTTATTAATGGTATGAGAAAATTTATAATCAATGGAACACTATCAGGTAAATATACTCGTATTTACATCAAATTTGCACGATTTAAACTTTCATTTGAAAGTATATATAAAAGAAGGGTAAATTTCTCTGAACAAAACGGCTTCCTTTTCTCGTTTCATTACAATATGATGAATATTATAATAATCGTCAACAATAAGTTATTTTCGTGATAGTTTTATTTAACTAACAAAAACAAACAGAATATTGTTTCAGAATAATATAATCTTGTAGAGACCCACAAATCTCAATAATGGAAGAACTAGAAAACCTTCGACTACTTGCAAAATAAATATATATGTTGAAAGAGTCATGCAAGTCTTCCTATCTACAATATAGGGGAGAAATGTATTGCCTCTCAATGAAATTTAAATAACAAAATCAAATTTTAACAATTGGCAGCTTCTACCCTTCTTTAATTTACAGTAATTTTAAGAGGAAACCATATTTATAGTGGTTTTGAAATGGCAAGCTGTTGCCTGATCACTCTGCAACGAAGGCCAGCCGTAGCTCACAAAATTGATAACCGAGAAGCAAATATTCTGTTTATTCAACTACGGAATTGTTTCATTTAGAGGCTGCAATCATCAGCCCCTTGTACTTGGGTGTGTGTATTTGTAATTGAGGCTAGATTGGGAGAGAGGCAGTCATGGCCGTAAGTTAGAAACCACCCCGGCATTTGCCTGAAATAGAAGTAGGAAACCACAGAAAACCACTTCTAGGATGGCTGAATGGACCCCGTTCCAACCATCAGACAAGAATTAAATTCACCTCAGGGGACAGTAATTTAAAGGGGTGAAACAGCAAGGTCATCTCCCCTTCGCAACACAGTTATGTTTATTTGAAAATTTTGGGATGGATGCCTAAATAAGAAAACAGCCTAACGCAAATAAAACAAAAATTAAAAAATAAAACGAATACCGTAATACCAACAAACAAAAATGTACGGAATAGCCACTACAGCGTGAGGTGGTCTATTCAACTGTGTAAGATGAGTTATGTGTGTCAAGAGAATTGTTTATCGAACCTATCCCTCATCCCATATAAGTCGAGAGTCAATGACAAAACGCCAGGGCCATTGTACATTTGATGTACTGACGTGAAGTAAAAAGCCAGTTTACAACTGATATGGTGTCTGTAATATTTCAATGGTAGTGTGCTCGTATAGGTAAGAGCTCTTTTTCGCGGCTCTGGCGTGTTGTCATAGACTCAACTTTTATGGGATAAGGTATAATGCGAGCAACATTCTGCTGGTGAGACCTCCACAGAACTGTACGCATAGCCAGTTGCAAGTTCTGGGAAGGCTTTGAGAATCAGTGTAGTTTATATTTAATAAATAACATTGCTCAATGAATGCTTCATCTTCCAAGAACATCATGAAAGAAAATCACAAGCAATGAAAGCACCTAAATGATCAATATGATTATAATGAGAAAAGGGGTTAATTTTCATACTACTATAATACCTGAATATTATCAGCATATTAGTTTTTCAAAATTTGGAAGCAAGTCGAGGTTGGTACAGAACACCTCTCATCAGAATTTCTGCCACCAATGGCCCGTCACATGTGATATACAGGGAACGACTGACCACATCTCTGAAATTGCACGCACAATAGTATCGCGATACCACTCTTGCAGACGCTAAAACTGCGCTAGGGCCACAGAGAAATTTATGTCTTGCTGTGGGCTTAACTGGCCTGTTTGCCATCTCTTGATGAATACAGTACATTTGCATTTGTCAGTTGGCACAGGCTAGAGTAAAAAGTGGCTTTTCACCGATGTCTCAGTCTCACTCATGGCTGTAATTATATGGAAGCTACTGAGGTATGGGTGGTGCTTAGTAATGACATTCGGGGCACAGTCAGTGCCTGTGAATGCTGTGGAAGGTTCTACTCATAGGGTTAGGATTACTGTTCTGACTCAGTGAGGAAAGCAATAACAAACTACCTCACTCCTCTTCTTGCCTAGAACGCCTCAAAATAGTGCTGCCTTGGGTTTTTGTGGGTATCTACTCACATAACGTAACGGCGGTACTTTTTGAGGATCCAACCAGCCTTCGGGCCGACTACCTAACAGACAGTGGGCTTAACCCGACAGGGTGGAGTGACATGGTGCACGTCATGAAGCGGCCATCTGCTTCTGTGGAGTGATGTGTGGGACTAATGTTTGCTTTGTGCTTATATCTAGTGGCCAGTTCATAAACTATTACAAATCTAGTGACATACATTTGTAGACAAAAGATCGATCTTTCATTTGAGGTATATAAAGATCGAGTGTATATTGATTACGCGGTATTGTATATATTGTCTGAAAGAGCGGGATGGTTTTGTTGTTGTCATAGCTGCCAAAATGTTTGTTTTGATCGCAGATTCGAAAATTAGCCTAGCGATATTTTAACAGATGATGTTATGGAAAGATTTCTCTTGTTGAACAAGGACATGAATTTAGAATCTGAGAGTAAAAGGAATAATGAGAGGAAAAATATTGGCCGTAATGTAATCGATGGCAGATTTTCAGGAAGACAAGAGTGTTTACATGGGGATAAAGAACTGTTCACAGCAGAATATGAGCCTCATATATTTCTAGTAACTCATGTTATTGTGTGTTTACTTGTTAAATTGAGAATTTGGTCAAACCCTTTGAAATGTTTGTCTGTTATGCCTGATTAACTACACGGTCGCATTCCGAGCATGCATTGCGCTTCCCTTCTCCCGCAGCACAAGGTAAGCCGAGCGTAAGGTATTCCCACTATGAGAGGTTAAAAAGATTAGCAGTAGAGCCAGGATTGCAAGCACCATAGCACAGCGATTCAGTCATCTGCAGATGTCAAAACTATGCCTATTGATGGCCGGTGGAATGAATATCTTACAGTGAACTTAGTAGGTTTTGCAATGCTGATATTTACCTTACGCTTGTGAGTGACAACGATCTTATTTCTGGGTATGCGCGCACCGTAACATCACAATAACAAATCCTGCGGCTGCCGAAACTGTGCCTAACGATGCAGCAATGGAATGAATTCCTTTTGACTCTATAGGTTTAGCAATGCTGGGATTTGCTAGTGATAGACTAGCGAGTAACTCCGACCTTTTCATGGGCATGTGCACATTGAAACAGCGCAATGATGATGCTCGCAGCTGCCAAAACTGTGTCTAATTATGGTCGGTGAAACACATATCATACCACTAACCTACTAGCAACAGTGGTGAGAATCGCAACCAGCTTATGAGTGACACTGACATTATTTCTGGGTGTGTACAGTGCCATATCGCGACACTACTGCTGAAACTGTTGATGAAAGAGAGCAACTTTGAGGGGGAGGAGTTTGGGTAAGGCAAGAATTTCAACTAACCTGAGAGCAGTACCATAACATCATGATACCTGCTCTTACGGGCGATGAAACACTTTTAGTGTACAGTACAATTTTATACGAGTCATATGATTCTAAAATTCAGGTCTTACTGTAGCTACGAAGACTTGCAACAAAGATAAAAGGCTATACAAGCACGGAAAATTTCGGGTCAACATTTATTCTAATATCCTTCCACAAGATACAAGAGTTTGTCATTAACTTTTATGCAATATGCAATTCTTTTCAACTGTATTCTCCTGACTCGAGTGAAAGGTAGGCTTCATTCATAATATTCCAGAAGGGTGAAGCATAATGAAATAATAAAATTTATACACCGCTATCAAGAAGTAGGCTACAGTCTAATTTAGGGGGGGATCTCAACATAACTGTACAGAACAAACGGGTGACATAACTAGACATCGGATTTATATGCAGTATAAATCACCAATATAAGCATGCAACTACGGCGTGTTGTAAAAATTGGTGAAATATGCACTGTTACATCTAAATAATAAATATAATTTAAACTTCCAAAATTTAGTATTCAAGCCAAGTACTCACTTATTTTCATGCTATTGAACACTTTTATCGAATGCAAACAAGATTTCTTTACTAGGCTCACACAATTCACCCGCGCTAATAAATCAAATCGTGAGTTGAATATCAAGGAAAAACAAAAATTCACACTAGACTTACAGCTGTGGCTGTAGTACCAACAATTCGTGCATAGTTTGTGAGACGTATCAAATCTATCTTTCTCTACATCATTGTCAGGAACTGACGAACGCTCATACCTGCCAACCTATCAAACTGAAAAATCGGGAGATTTTGAAGACCATCGATGTATAATCATATTTCTTCGCCATATTACCGAGGAACCGACAAAATCACAATAGCCTACCGGCATATAAATGCCAACAACATCAAGTTATACACAAATATTTTCACGTGTTGAACAGATACAATATTCTGCTGCCTTCAACTACCTCTCACCGTCACACTATTATGAAAACTTCTAGGAACAGGCCCTGAATTAACCATCGACTATTTCAAACAGAGAGGTACAGTATACAAATCCAACTAAGCGGTACGAGTAGCTATAGATATTTATCTATAAATTATCGATACGAAGCGAAACTGCAATATCTAAACATTCCACGTAAAATCGATCTGTTCGATGGATGACTAGAGTTTGTCATCACACTTTTAGTTCGAAATAATGCGTGATAATTTTGAAAAATCGGGAGATTTAATAGGTTAAGTGGGAGGGCGGGAGAAGTGGTGCAAAATCGAGAGTCTCCCGCCTAAATCGTGAGAGTTGGCAGGTATGAACGCTGTGTTCTTGTCTTGACGTTTCCTTCAAATCTTACCACGACTGTAATGTTCATTCAGAACAAGGCCACTCATACCGAAAGAGATCACAGCATTAAAAGTAATTTACATTTTCTTGAAGATAGCTTGTAAAAAATGTTAAAATATGCTTTACTAAAGTAAAGATAGTTTTGAAGCCATTTTTCAGATTTGCCTTATCAACAATTAATATAGTAAAAAACGAATTAAATTATATCTAACTGCTAATAAAATGAACTCTCTTTTACAGACACAGACAGTTTTTTAAGGCAAGAAAGTCAGCTTAACCTCCGTTATTCGGACAAAATCATTTGGGTTTCAAACGCAAATTAAGTTGTGAAGGGCATGCAAACAACAAAACCAACAGCTGATCAAGACAGTGAGTTGAGAGTGAAATTGAAGATGAAAATCCTGTAACAAAATATAACTCAGCTTGCCAGGTGGGTGGAGCGACTGAAAAAATATGTGCTCTTAGTTGCAGCGATACTTCTGCGCTGTCATTAATTAATACAACAGTTACATCTTGCATTTGAACAGGGACTTACTCCATGCAAAGTTCACTCGACAAACCAACCTGCCTGATCATCATAAAATTGCAAGTACTGTACTCTACAGTACTGCTTTTATTTACCGTAATTGGAGATTTGTTTAACCTAACTATAGTACAGTTTTGTATTTTGTTGATATGTAATGTACATATTGCATTTTAATTTCTTTCTTAACTCAATTTTGATTTTAAAATGTGGCTCCTCCCAGATATGGACAAATTATTTCGTCCGATCAGTGTCCGCAATTGAGAGGTTTCACTGTATATACTTCAGGTTATTTTCCACATATTCCAGTAATTGGAATGATTTCGTGTTGAACAACTGAAAGTTACAATAATAAATGCTTTATTAAGTCGAAAACATGCACAATAAATCCAAATATTTACTAATCACAAATTTATGCTAATATGCATATAATATATGCACAATTAAACTTAATAATTCTCCTAATTTCACCTTGAAACACATTTCCTTGTCGGTTTTGGAGGTCTAAATATCGGTAAACCAAATATGTATTTGCATACAAATCCAATGTCTAGTTGTAACTCCTGTAATTAGGAACTAAAGGTGGGGGCGGGAAGGAAATCGATATATAAACGAGTGTTTGTAAATGTGTATTATTTCATCTAACAGTGCACTTAAAATTAATATTGCTAAAGCAATTTCCCTCATGGCAAACTCTCTGCCCGAGTGGAAAGGTAACGAAGATCTTTGGAAAATAGCGAGTAAGGTTCTGTTTATATACAGAGCTTTGAAGCCACTTTTACATGTCACCTTATTGACAACTGATATTAAAACATTTCAAACGGTCAACACAACAATCCCAATTCCTAAGAAATGTGAAAAACCAACTGAAAAAAAAAAAAAAAAACATGTGATAAAAATTATTTGTTATAGATTACAGAAGACTGAGAAAAACTAGGATGGCATGTTTCACTCATTTCAATAACAGATATTTTTGAATCACAGGTATTTTTTTTAATTTTTTCAATTCCTTTTTTTTTTTTTTGCATTTCCCAGTAATTGGGATCATATAATGTTGACCGAATCAAAAGATGCAATATCAATAACGATTAAAGTTCTGTTGGTGTTGCTTCATTTAGGCGCTAAGAACATCACGATCAAAAGCCTCGTGAAAGTAAATTACTGCACAAACAAAAGAACCAGAAATCTGCAAGATATAATTTGCAGCATCATATATAATAAACAAAATCCTTTGGATTAAAATAGTTTTTCATTCATTTTGAATGATAAATATCTGAGAATGAGGGTCTCTACCCAACTGAAAGGTCGTGCGACAAGAGTGAGGGGGTCAGGGCAAAAAGGAATGGGACATGAGGAGGGAAGGGGGAGAATTCTTTTCAATTACTTTTCGCGCATTAGTTCACCAGAGTCTGCCCTTTACTGGTGCCAAGCTTAGCGACGGCAGAGAGGTGGTTGACGGTACTGGAACGACGGGCTGAGTGGTTGCTCTATTCTGAAAAGCGAATCCCGAGGGAACCCCTCTCGACCTCTTTGACCAGTCATTGCTGTGGGACCGACGATGGTGGTTCCTTCACGTCGTTGCCGTCTAGTTCAAACTGGTCTTGTTCGATTGGCTTCTTCAACCACATCCCAAGTTCAGCCTTGTGGAATGCCTGCACCAACTGCTCCTTAGCCATCTGCACAATGAAAACAACATAAGAATTGACAATAGAACAAGTTTTTACCAATAAGTAGCTGCAACAAAGGTGACTAGCCATACTTTCGCATCACACTGTGATACTCAAACACAATCTTAATTAGTTATTGTTGTTTCAAGGGGCGAAACTACAAGGTCATCTGCCTCAAACACAATCTTACACTCTCTTTACTTCATAAAAACTGAATTAATGAGACAACTGTTAATACTTTAATGTTTAATGATTCGGAGGGGAAGTAAAGACGGCGGTCCTATGCATAGATTAATGCCATGTAAAAGAACCTTCCACTAATTACACTTGTATGAAGCCAAATTATTGGTTAGATTTGACTAACGCTCTTAGGTTCCAAAGTTCGTCGTCAGGAGCCGACTGCGGTGGCATCTAGTAACCAAGTTCAGAACAGTTGTTGTCAATGGTTGCATTTGGTAGCAAAAGTAGGAACTACTTGAAAATTGAATGTCTGAAGTCCTTACTTGAATTACAAACACATAACACACACTAATACAGCCATCACAATTATCACCGGTTATCAGACAGATTCTACACACACACACAAAGTACACGGGGCTACATGATCTCGTCACAGCCCCTAAACTGAGGAACCAACCAATGTTTAATGAAACATGTTTTCAACCCTTCGTTGGGGTCTTCGTCAACATGGGTTGCATTAAGATAACATACACCAAATCTTCTATGAAAAATTATATCTCTACCTTATGGTTCCTACTGTGAGATGAAATGAGCTGCTGAAGACAGAACAATGGTTGCGGAGACAAGGCATTGCCTTTAGAAGTTGATAAATAATAATATCGTATGGCCTCGGGTGCTGGGTGCAAGCTTTGTAATTTGACACCCAGAGGGTAGCTTGCATGTCAAATTTCGTTGTTCCTTGACTATGAAAGTCAAGGAGGTTACATGTTAGATATCTAAGCTCCTTGAACACTATAGCGCTTTCTAGTAGAGAAATGAGGAACTTTGTGTTGGCGGAAACTCTCTAGATTAATTTTGCCATTATGAACTCGGCCGACTGAATTCAAATGGTTTCTTTGACATGCCAACATCGTATGACATGAGTATCGTATTTTTGCCGCCTTTCAAAAATCACTTACCACGGCCAGGAGCGAACCTGCAATCTTGGGGTTAGTAGACCGACACGATATCCACTCACCCACCGTGGCAAGTTAGAAGTTGATTGATGAAATAGTATAAAACAAAATCCCAGATTCTTGGATGTAACATGTAATCTCAAGAACCACTGGATCTATTTTGATGCGGTTTTCACCATTCTGTTAAGGATTTCTTGAGGAAGGTTTCCGTAGAAAAACATTCATTTATCACCCAACAAAGCCGAGCAGCAACGATTTTAGTGAGTCGAGTTGAAGAAAAATCTGCATCTGTGCGCCTTTTAAGCTTACGCTGGGTAAACCGTTAAAAATATCTACCTAGTCTAGCCATAAATACTGTCACAAACTTATGGATTGGACTGTAGAACCAGTTTCCCAGGTAACAAACAATCGTTGGGCTGAAGGTTAGTCTTGACCATTGTGTGTACAACAGTGAAAGAGAAAGACTGAATCTTCTTTGTTTAAGAATGGAGTGGAGTGATTACGAAAACAGGGTAGCTGTAATTGCCTTGCACAGGGTTGGAATGTCACCAACGGCGATTTTCCAAACCCTGAATAAGTTGAAACTCAGCAAGAGGTTCGTCTACCGGACAATCAAGCGATTTACTGAAACAGGCAGCGTGAATGATCGCATGAGGGTTGGTCGTCCTCGCAGTATGAGAACAGTGGTGGTCGTTAAACAAGTGGCGGCCCGTATTCGGCGAAATCCTGTCCGGAAGCAGAAGATAATGGCTCAGGAGCTCAACATTTCGCCACAATGAATGTCCAGGGTACTTTCTGAAGACCTTATGGTGAGAGCTTATCGACAGAGTACCGGACATTTCTTACAGGCCAGACGTTTGTTTTAGACGAGTGAAAAATCTTAATGGAAGCCTGGAGGCGAGTTACTACAGTACCTGTGTTGTTATCAGCTGCCCCAAGCAGTCCGATGATTGACAAAGCTGTTTCACACTACTGCTGAAGTACAGTCATTGGCAAATATAATGACGTTCTGTTCGTAACGTGTACTTCCGCGTAACATAATACTTTGATGTGGACTGTACTGTGTGCTAAGTCTGGAATTCCATTACATCAGATCGGTGGTGACAAGTGTGAAGCGATAGGGTGAGAGAGTGCGTGTGTGTAGGCTCACCCGCAGGCTTCAAGGTCAAGGGCAAATGTCTAAAACAAACGTCCGGCCTGTGACACTGCAACTGAAGCAGCACAGGAAACTTAAATCAAGGCAGCTCCTCCAGCAGTACGCCAGCAATGGGCATGGAAGAATCCTCTTCACCGTTGAAGAGAGCTTCAATCAACAAAACAGAGTATGCAGCAAGCTCTCAAGAAGCTCCTAAGAGCATCCCTAAGGTCCAGAAAGGCCATCACCCTGCCTAAGTCATGGTTTGGTGGAGCGTAGGCTACGAGGGCCTCACCAAGCTTCATTTTTGTGAGAGGTGTATAAAAACAAGTGCCCGAGTGTGTGTTGAAACTGTTCTGGACCCTCTTGTGAAGGACTTGAGCAACACAATGTTCAACAATGAGCCTCGGATCTTCCAGTAAGATTCTGCACCAGCTCATAAGGCAAGGATGGCACAACAGTGGTTGCAGGCCAATGTACCGGACTTCATCTCCACTGCTGAATGGCCTTCTGGTAACCCTGAACTAAATTCTTTGGACTTTGAACTATGGTCAGTGCTAGAGGGAATGTCTGCAAGACACCCTTCACTTGAAAGTTTGAAGCGCTCCTGGTGGCAGCAGTGGCGGATTTTCCGATTGATACTATCCGTTTTGCGATAGATGACTGACCAAAGAGATTCCAAGCCTGTGTGTGTGCTAATGGTGGACATTTTGAAGTCTGATTGGTGCAACCTGGGCATAATGTATGTGACTACAAGATATTAAAAAGATATTGATTTTTTTAAAAGTTTAAACCATTCTCCATTTATTCGCAAAATATTGTGACAGTATTTATGGCTAGACTAGGTATATACTATGAGTTTAAGAATTGTTCAGCATGAAAAGTTCTATAAAAATGTCCAGGACATCATACCGTATCTCTATCTTTAATACATCGCCCAATATACGTGTTTATACGTTTTCATTTCTTCCAACATTCTCCATTCAGTGGAAATTTAAATTACTAGCTTCAGAGCGAGCAAGCCTATCACCCCTGCTTCGGCCAGCATCAAACTGTCAGAAACAACGTCCAGCAATTAGTTGAAGGCTGGGACAGCACCGAAGAAGAAAGTACAAAAACAGAAGTTGGTGGCAGAGCTATCGCATAGATGGAACGACGGGAGATATGTATGTATTGTGATGGCTGTACAGTAAACCCTCGATTTAGTGGATTAATTGGGGCAGAGGCTCGTACGCTAATTCGTGAATTTAGAAATTAGAGCTCTTAAATCAAAATATTTTTAAAAAATCTTAAAAAAGAATGGGATCCATCTTTCAAAATTTATCGGCCCACGCTTTGAGATGAACGTTCTTAATTGCGCAGCTCTCGAGATATAAAAATGTTGACATTGTACCAATGAATAATCAATATTTGCGAATTGGTGAGCGATTGTATTGCCCGTGGCACTATCGATTAACTGTGTTCTATTTAAAAAATGGCTGCATGTTGTTCTTGCATCCACGATTATGGCTCATTATTTGGTAGTTTCATTCGGTTGCACTAATAGACAGGAATGTTCTGTGAGGTTTTATTTATTCCTTTTACAGTAAAAACAGCAAGGTCATGTCGGCCACTAATTAACGAGGTTTAACTATCTTTAGTATTTACTGTACTTTATAAATAAGAAGAATTTGGGACGCAAGTGCATCCGAAGTCCGTTTAATCGAGGTTTACTAAATCGTTTACTGTATTAGCGAGAGTATATTTGTAATTTAGGTAAGAATTGTGAAGATTTTTTTCAGTCTAACAAGTGTGAGTAATATGCAAGTAAATACAGTATTCAGTGAAATCACTTGATGCTTCTGCTGTGGACTTTTGTGCGTTTGGGCTTCTGAAAAGGGCATTGGGAAACAGGTGTCCTCATACCATGGAGGCTTATGAAAAGCCTGTGAGGAGGAGGAGTGGAAGAACATGGACATGGCTGTGCTTTGTAAGTCTTCTTCAGCCGAAATTGAGGTGCAGAGCTATAGCTCACATGAAAGTACATCAGATAGAGTACTATAGATTGAAGTGGTGGCTGGCGAATAATTGTTCTGGGCGTTGCACTATTTTCATTGAGGGGGTGGTGGTGGGGTGGTAGGGTAAAAGACTGCATAATATCAGAGTGGTAGGGTAAAAGACTGCTTAATATCGGAGTAAACTGTATTCAAATCCGCGGTAAAATGCATGTTAGTCTACATGAAAATATTCACGAGAACAAACAACGTAAGTTATATAAGAGGACGAGAAAAAACCGCGAGTGTCTCAAAAACACGCAAATTACATTGTAAGACATTGGCAGGTGATGGAGCAATCTCTGTCCACTCCCTTGTTGCAATCAGCGGGCAACGACCAGCCGAGTTAACTGTTGGGATAGGACTTACCCAGTCCAGCATCTCTGCCATGCCCTTCAGTATTGAGATCTGTTCGGTGCTCGAGCCTGGCAATGACCAAACGAACGAGCGCTCCTAGACGGTTGGCGCGCTTCGCTTTCTCAGACAGTTCACAGTAAGTTACTATAAGACTTACTGAATTATTAAAGAGCAAAATTATGAATTCCTATACATATAAAAGGAAACGTACAACTTTTATCACTAAGAACATTATTACGGTATTAATTGTTTTTCTTGAATTAAGTTGGTCGTTGTGCAACACTGCAACCTTATTACCGGGTATTCCTGGGGCTCGCATATTAATAGTAGTTGTAATAAAATTTACTGCTCCTAAAATTGAGGAAATTCCTGCTAAGTGAAGTGAGAAAATTGCTAAATCTACAGAGGCACCTGCGTGAGCGATATTTGCAGAGCCGCCACTGATAGAGGGTGGAGATGAGGATTTTCTTGAGGTAAGACCCTAGCAGATTTAGTTTCCCGAGATTGGAAACCAACTTGATATTATAAACAGACTTAAACCGTTTCGCAATGCAAGTATTAGGATCGAGTCTCTTGGTGGTCTCTTATCTGAGGAAGTCACAGCCACGTGCCCAACGTATTGGAGGCATAGTGTACGCTCACACTTGCGTAGAAGACTCCTACGATTGACTCCTCCCACTTCTTGTCTCCATGTCTCGCCCCAGTAAGGAACGGGCCACCAACTACTAAGCAATGACGTGGTTGATGATTCTCTCCCACACTTACCACTGAAGCTGTATCAAGTATCACTACTCCACGCCTAGAAATACAACAGACATTAGGCAATATAAATCTGTTATATAAAAAGCAACAAAAATCAACTGAATTTTTCGTTGTTCTATAAATGCTGTATTTATATATATATACACATACTGATATCTGCAGAGAAAAAAAAACCATACACAGTATATTATCCAGGCTTTTCTTGATGAAATTTCAGCTCTTAATACACAGTGCAGACAATCTATATATATAAAGCTCAATGTTTGTCTGTCTGTCTGTTATGTATACAAATCCACACTGTTTCACCGATCTGAACCAAAATTTGTATACTTACCCTTCGGAACCCTACGGGTAACCCTGTCCACTTGAAATTTCCGACAGACCACCCCATTCCCTGCATTTAGGCCCTTTGGCCCAAATCTACACCGTTTCACCTATCTCAACCAAAATTTGTAAACTTACCATATGTAACCCTGTGAATAACACTGTCCACTTAAAATTTCGGACAGACCACCCTATTTCCTGCATTTAGGCCTTTAGGCAAACATCTACACCGTTTGACCGATCCGAACCAAAATTTGTATACTTACCCTTTGCAACCCTGCGGGTAACCCTGTCCACTTGAAATTTCGGACAGACCACCCCATTCTCTGCATTTAGGCCCTTTGACCCAAATCTACACCGTTTCACCGATCAGAACCAAAATTTGTATACTTACCCTTTGGTACCCTGCGAGTAACACTGTTTGCTTGAAATTGCGGACAGACCACTCCATTCCCTGCATTTAGGCCCCTTGGCTAAAATCTACACCGTTTCACCGATCTGAACCAAAATGTGTATAGTTACCCTTTGTAAATCTGTGAATATCACTGTCCACCTAAAATATCGGACAGACCATCCCATTTCCTGCATTTAGGCTCTTTGGCAAAAATCTATATCGTTTCACCGATCCGGACCAAAATTTGTATACTTACCCTTTCGAACCCTGCGGGTAACCCTGTCCACTTGAAATTGCGGACAGATCACCACATTCCCTGCATTTAGGCCCTTTGGCACAAATCTACACCGTTTCACCGTTCAGAACCAAAATTTGTATATTTACCCTTTGGTACCCTGCGAGTAACATTGTCTGCTTGAAATTGCGGACAGACCACTCCATTCCCGGAAAGAGGACAGGGTCCGTCCCAAAGGCATTGGAAAAAAGGTGTAAAACCGGACCCGCTCAGGAAATCCTCAGGGTTGCCATCTCCCGAACTCACCAGCCATGAGCCCTTGAGGATGTAGCACTATCCAGGGTGCACCAGAAGTGGTGGGGCTACACACACCCTGCCTCCTTGAGGGTCTTGAGCAGAAGACATGAGATATTAAGAAAAGAAAAAGAAGGCTGACACCTCGAAGAATGAGGCTATCAGGAATGATTAGACAAGGGCCAATTAAGGCGGGAAAGTGAAAGAGTCGCTAGGCCTCGGATACCCTGATACCATCGGGGTCGGAAGAGAACAAGAGTTTGACCAAGGGAGGCTGACAGGAAAGAGAACTGAAAGGAGCCCGGCACCAGTAAGTAGAAGCAACGCCGGACTCAGTTGGGGTCCCGTGGTCGCAAACCCACGTCCCACAAGTTGAAAGACCCTGGTGGGTGGAGGGGGGATGAGGGGGCCAGGTGTGAGAATAGCTTGCTGATTCATCGCGAGTTGACATGAGAGAAATGTCCAGACCCCGCCGTGTTACCTGGTATTGCTGACTATGCTGATGTTCATACAGGGTCTTTGCTCAAACCACTGTAGTGTTACGAAAGAATGAGTGATTCACCGGTCAATGTGAATAGGACCGGGAACCCCCCCGAACGTCTGTCATCATATATCGTCATCATCTGCGATTCGTGCAGCTTGGACCCGGGCAGTACTCGATAAGCTCTTTCACTACACGCATCGAGTATAGGCCTAAGCCAGAAAATAACGTTCAGACTTTGGAAGACATCGAAGGTAGAAATCTAAATTGCCTATATCAGATTTAAAATTACACCATGTTCGTTTAGTAGTCATTTTTCATTACCTTATTATTATCATAAGGGCAAATGACCTAGATGTTACGCCCATTATACCACTAATCACCACACACAATAAGTCTTCATCGCCTGTGAATTTTGAAATATTTCTTTCTATCACGGTAGTTTGTAAGTTTGTCGTGTCAATTCAACAGTAGTTTTCATTATCATCCTCATCAAAAGGGCAAATGGCCCAAATGTTACGTCCATTATACTACTAAGTAACACCACAGTCTTCATGGCCTGTGATTTTAAAATGTGTATTTCCATTAGTTTGTAAGTTTGATATACCCGTTCAGTAGTAGTTGTCTTCATTATCATCCTCATCAAAAGGGCAAATGACCTAGATGTTACGTCCATTATACAGTACTATTAAGCAACACCACAGTCTTCATTGCCTGTGATTTATAAAATGTGTATTTCCATTAGTTTGTAAGTTTGATAGTCTGTAGTTTGTAGTCTTCATTGTCATCCTCATCAAAAGGGAAAATGACCTAGATGTTACGCCCATTATACTACTAGGCAACACCGCAGTCTTACTCGCCGGTAATTTAAAAATATGTATTTCTATTAGAGTGTAAGTTTATTATACCCGTTCAATAGCAGTCGTCGTCAGTATCATCTTCATCAATGACGTTGAGTGTTAAGGAGACTGAAATACTATCATCATTCCACCGGGCGAAGCCGGGTACTACTGCTAGTGAATAGAATACAGTAGAACCTAGTTAACACGCCCCACATCAGTAAGTTTTATGCATATCACGTCGTAATTTTCAAGTCCCGATTCTTAACTAACGAAAATAAAGTAAAAGTACCTTATTTATCATGTTGCTTATTTTGCCACTTATCGCTTAGAGCGATCGCATTTTCATCAGCCCAGAAAGCATTCTTTGTTTACCCCTGGAGGAATGTGAGCCCATACGGTGTGATGAGAAATTGAAAATTCTTGAAGAAATAGACATACATCATGAACACACTGTCAAAATTAGACGCTACATTGTAGGCTACTCGCTTGGACAGAGAAGTTGTAAGCATACAACAGTGGATATGTTTTTTAAACGCCAGTCACTTATGTTATTTCATTAACTGTGTCAATATGTTAATTATTAATTCGTTCCATGTAAATTAATGTAACCTTCATTTGTTTGAGGTTAAAATCTATATGTGTGTTGGTTAAATACATCAGCTGGCCCGATACGGTTTGCAACTACGAAGTTACAAGATTACAAAATAAGTAAGTGTAATGCAATATCCATAACCAATTTTAAATGTTTTAGTAATTGATGTTTGTTTCTGACATTTAGAAATAATTTTGGCATCATGAGGGACTAGTGGACAAGTTCTAATCAGTGTTGTGTTTTGCCACGTTCTGAGATTTGTTTGAGATCGTATAATGGAGGATGTTGTTGTTGGTTTTTTTTTTCCCCCCCACGAGCGAGCATGACTAACCTCAAAAGAACTTCAAATAGGTACTTTATAGGAACCATTAGGTCTGAAAATATTTCATCATACAATATTAAATACCGTATTTACTCGGCTATAGGACGCCATCGCCTATAGTACCCCCCTTAATTTTTGGGAGCCAAATTACAACATTCTTGGAAATTGACGAATTCCTTACTATCGTTATTCTGATTGCGGCAGCACTGTCTGTCTCGGGCTTCTGAGACACTCTGTCAAACAAACACGGTGCAGCTATAACGGGGAAAGTGTTATATCTTTTCAGGGGTGGCTGACAATAATCATGGAATATACTTGTGCTCAGAGATTTCCTCCGGGTCCATTTTATTATGCATGGGACAATTCTTCTTCGTTCACGGATTATTCCACCCACTTCTATACCTTCTCCCTGAATCATATGGGCTCACGCGGTCTGGAATTCATCATGGTTGCTCTTCCTGTCTGCAGGAGGAAGTCTCTATGTTGTGACCGCTGTCCATCACCCGGACATTTCTTCATCCGTGACTAACAGGTAGTGTCGTATTTTTAATTTGTTTGAGAACTCGTTTTGTATGTGGAGTGTTATTAAATGTGATCTGCCTTTACTAACTGTGTACTCTATGGTAGTAGCTTCGGTCTTTGAGGAACTCGCTGCGCGGATGTTGTGGTGTATCATTGCTGATGAAAGATGTAAACTTCGCTTATTTTGACTCTCTCCCTAACCCAAAATAATGGATTTTAGAAAACTTCTCGCCTATAGTACCGTCCCCCAATTTCGGAACTAAAAATTTAAAAGAAAAAAAGGAGGTCCTATAGCCGAGTAAATACTATAATGTGGCATTTAATGCACATTTGAAGTCTGTAATTGGTTATCCTTCTCGGTTACAAAAAATCAGGTCCAGAAAATAAAATTAAAATCACAGTCGCTGTATGTATCTGAATTTTAGTAAAACAGCAAAAGAGTATGGGATTCTGGAGGTTAAATTAAATAAATATACTAAGAAAGGCTACTTTTCTCACAAGTTTACTCACGTTGTACTCCTCGACAGCAGCCTTAGCCTCGGCATACTGTCGTGGGCAGGAACCAAAAGTGAGTCCCGTCAGAGAGTTGATTCTGCCCACCAGATTCAAGAACCGTCCAAACAGTCCCCGCTTGGATAATCGAGAGGGATTGCCTCGCTCGTCCTTACCCGTCACAGAGTTGATAATCTCTGGTCCATCTTGCCCTGAAAACATTCATGGTGATAATTAGAGCAAGGATTTCTAGTTCTATACCTACTGATATCGCGTCAGGAGATGGCAGTCCAACACGCTGTGACGGGGTGCGGGGGGTCTTGCAGTACGCATGCGCGGCCCTCATATTCCAAACTTAAATATATCGGCTTCGCGCATGCCAATCGCTGTTATTGCAGCACACAACACGCAGCCAGTGAAAGAAGGAATGTGCTGAGTGAGTGAAACAAGTAGTGACTAACTGAATGTTTTCAGAATGCGCGATACGCAGTGAGCGGGAAGACATCTGCAGTTCAAACCCAACTGCCAACTCCTGGCGCGATATCAGTATTTTATGTTTATTTTTATCCTCCCTTTCCTTTCAATGATTGATTGGATGTACACCTAGTTGTGATTTTCCTATGTTGTTGAGTTCTCAGTCTTTTTACTGGTGATGCAGCTCTCCATGCCTCCCAGTCATGAACTAATCGTTTCATCTCTACATAGCTACCAGATCTTACATCCGAAGCAATTTGTTTAACCTTGATCTACCCCTACAGGTCTTGTCCTTGACCCTTCCTTCCATAACTAGGTTTGCTATTCCTGGGTGTCTTAGTATGTCCTACCAACCTATATCTTCTCTTCATTAGCAGTCGCCAGAAACATATCTCCTCTCCCACTCGTCTTAATACCTCTTCATTGGTAACCCTATCTACCCATCTTCATCATTCTCCTGTAACACCACATTTGAAATGCTTCTATTCTCCTCCTTTCTGCTGAGCCAATAGTACAAGTTCCACTTCCATAGAGCGCCATGCTCCAGACAAAGGCTTTAGAAAAAGACTTTCTAATACCTAAATCTATATTTGATGTCAACAAATTCCTTTTCTGTAGAAATACTTTCCTTGACTGAGCCAACCTACTTTTTATATCCTCTTTGCTTCGTCCATCACTGGTTATTTTGCTTTCTAAGTAGCAGAAGTCTCCTACTTCCTTTAGCTTTTCACCTGCCAATTTGACGTCAATAGGGGTTTTTAATTTCATTCGGCTGCATTCCATTATTTTTGTTTTACATTTATTGAATTTGATCATAAATTCCTTTCTCAAGACGGAGTCCATACCATTTAATAAAATCTGAACCTAGCTCGTTTCTCCTTCCATGTTTGTCATGTGTGTTCCTGCTTTGCATGTCCTGTTTTTGTTATTTTTACGTTCCCAAGTCTTCCTTTCCTGTGTTTGCCTGCTTTAGCCCCCATCCTACAGACTCAGATGAGTTGGAAGCTAACATACAGTAAGCATGTAAAACAAACAACAGCTATTACAAGTTCTGAACACCCAACTTCCATTTTAAAATTACAAACGGGCTAACAACTACATATTGGCATTTCCTCCACAGCAGTAGGGCAAATGTACAAAGTATCATTTTAATTCTCATTCATTCATCACGTAAACAAGCCTTTTGGTTTCATTTTAATTCAAGTTAATCTTTCCTGTGTTGGGTCGAGTTTCTGTGGTTGTAAAATTGTTTCTTATTAACCCTTTCCCGCACACATTTTGAGATAATTTATCCCCATATTTCACCCTTCTCTACTTTTCCAGATTTCTCCTGATTGAAAGCTGCATTGATATTGGTGTAGTTGGCTATTTCACTGAATAGTACATCACCTCCTTTACATATGAATATAATAATCCATTTTTTTAAATTTATCCACTTTCCAAATTATGTACAGGTCCAACATCGCCTATACAATTACTAGGAGTTGTGAAATGAAAAGTCTGAGATACCTGAATGACCGGAGCATCACCATCTTCATTTTCATTGCCATTATCACTATAATTAACTTGGTCAATATCTCCTACATCCTCTAAAACAATCACTTCCACCTCTCTCTCTTAAGTTAACAGCCCTGGAGCTGGTCTGCAGCAACTCTCCAATCTTCTCTAACAATTCTGTATCTCTTTACGCGTTTATATCGAGCTCAGTTTCAACGTCCGCAATACTCAAACCGGCCATGATCACAAGAGTACACAGTTCATCCAGACCTGTCAATGTTTACATGGAATTACACTCTTCAGTTGTTTATTTCCTAAGCCTTCTTGATTCTACAACAGGCTCATCGAAGCACAATGATATCTCTGACTATCTCCCCATCAGACAGTACGATAGAGACCGTCAGGGAGCAGATAACGGCAGAGAACGCAGTCGGGACTTCCGGGTGCTCAGGACCAGAACTGAAACACAATTGAAGGGCGCTTACGGGCGCTATGGGCGGGAAAGGGTTAACAAGTTCTTTTCCAATTTGGTGTGTAGTAAAAAACATTCTCTCTCTCTAGTACAGCCATCACAATGAATTGAATACTTTTCAATACCTAGGCAGACTTAGGTTGATTTCATGAGAAAGCTACCTATTGCAATGGGTAATTGCTCTCACTCACCTATGGTCCAGTTCACACTGTAGTTTGGAGCCTTGCCCGGCTGTCGTACTTCTGGAGATGTGATGAGGCTCATTAGAGGTTTGTTCATCCGGTAAGGAGGGGGGAGACCTTGGATAGTATTCTCAATCCTGCCACACACAGCCCTAAACAGAACAGATAAACAAACTTGTTCTTATGCAAGTTATGACTTCAAAACAGAGGTTGCAAATCTTCAGTCAACCTGATTAGGTTAATTTTAAATTTGCCTACATGTTTTTTGATAATCATTAATAGAAAATGATAGGCAGAAGGAAAGAAAAAATGGAAAAACAAGGACAAACACTTTAAAAAGGCAAAACAATATCCACAGCTGGCTACCCACCTGATGAAACTAGGAGGTTGAAACATGGTCTTCGGGGACTACAGCATTGTAGCATGTAATAATAACAATGTTATTAGTTTTGTTATGGGGGATATGAATGCCCATGTAGGAAGAGAAAGACAAGGTTATGAGAGTGTTCTAGGACCAGAGGGTTGGGGCGGAAGAAATGAGGAAGGAAAGAGACTGTTGGACTTCTGCCAGAGGAACAGCCTGCTAGTTGGGAACTCCTGGTTTAAGAAAAGAGAGAGCCACACAATCACATGGTACAGTGAAGACTTGGCCAGGAAGTCAGTGGTCGACTATATACTGTATGAGAAAGAACTAAATAAGAACATCACGGACATCAAGGTTATACCATCGGAGAACCTGGATAGCGACCATCGATTACTGATAATGAACCTGAGAGGGAGTAAGGAGAAGAAAGGGACTGAGAACCAGGAAAGACGTATACGGATATGGAAACTGAAAGAAGGGGATAGAAGGGTCGAGTACCACAAAATGGTAAAGGAAGGAATTCCAACAGATGAAGAAAGAGGGGTGGAAGAGGAATGGGCTAGATTTAAGAAGACACTAGTAGGTGCAGCAGAAGCAGTATGTGGGAGGACAAGTAGTAAGAAGAGGTGGAAGGAAAAACCATGGTGGAATGAGAAGACAAAAGATATAGTAAGGGAAAAGAATAGAGCCTTTAGGAGGTGGTATCAAAATAGGACGGTAGACACAAGGGAAGAGTACCAGGAAAGAAAGAAGGAGGCGAAGAGAGTAGTGGCTGAGGAGAGAAGAAAGTGGATGGAAGAGTGGACAAAGATGATGAAGGAGGATAGTGAAGGTACAAAAAAGGTCCTGTATGGGATGGTAAAAAATAAGAGGCGGAAGGATCCTATGGATTATGTTAGAATGGTGAACAAAAGGGGACAAGAGATAGAAAATAGGGAAGAACTGAAGAAAATGTGGAAAGAATATTTTGAAGAACTTCTGAACCCAAATGGAAAAGATGGTGAGGAGGAAGAAATCGGGGAAGAGGAAGATGAACTGCAAACAGAAAAGGACTTAACATGGAAAGAAGTGGAAGATGCAGTGAACAAGATGAAAGGAGGGAAGGCACCGGGTGTGGATGAGTTGAGTGTGGAGATGGTGAGAGCAGCAGGAGAGGTGGGGATACAGTGGTTGTACCGAGCGATGAGGACAGCATGGAAGGAAAGGAAGACCCCAGAGGACTGGAAAAAAGGAATAATTGTCCCGATCTTCAAGAAAGGTAGTAGAACAGATTGCAGAAACTATCGGGGAATAACACTGATGAGTCATTGTGCAAAGATCTTCGAGAAAGTTTTGGAAAGGAGAATTAGGACAAGGATAGAAGGAGGGATGAGGGAAGAACAACATGGCATCAGAGCAGGAAGGTCCACAGTGGATTTGATTTTTGCTGTAAGGCAATTACAAGAACAGCACTATGAGTATGGAACAGATCTACTGATGGCCTTCCTGGACATTGAGAAAGCAGAAACAAAGTATGAAAGTCCCTGGAGGATAGAGGAGTAGAGAAATGGACTATAAAGAGGATAAAGGAGATGCACAAGGGAAGCTTGAGCTGTGTGAAAGTGGGAGGAGAGAGATCAGACTGATTGGAACAGAGAAATGGCCTGAAACAAGGAAGTGCACTGTCACCGTTACTTTTCATTGTGGTGATGGATGACATAATGACCCGAGTGGCACAAGTAATTGGGGAAGGAAAAATGAAAGCAATGGTGTTTGCAGATGATTTGATGAAACAAGGAGGAGGAGATACAGGAACAGTTGGACGTGTGGGAAGAAATAATACAAGGATATGGGATGAAATTTAGCATAAATAAGAGTGAGATGGTGATCACAACAAGGAAGAAGGAAAGAACCACAACGGGAATAACAATTGGTGGGGAACAGCTGAAGAAAGTGGAGAGTTTCAAGTATCTGGGAAGCCTGATACAAGATAATGGAAGAAAAGATAGAGAAATAAATGAGCGGGGGAGGCAGGCAGAAGCATTTCGGAGGAGTGTGAGAAGCATGTTATGGAGCAAGGATGTCCCTCAGAACAGCAAAAAGATCATAAATCGGACGTACTATGTCCCTATCCTGGCGTATGCCTCGGAGACCTGAGTTATGAAAGGAAGAGAGAAGAGCAAAATACAGGCCAGTGAGATGAGGTTCTTGAGAAGCAGTATTGGAGCTACAAAGATGGACAGAATAAGAAATGAGAGGACCAGAGAATTAATGAAGAAGGAACCATTACAGGATGGTATAGAGAAATCTAGACTTAGATGGTATGGACATGTAAAACGAATGGAGGAGAAGAGGATACCCAGGAGGATACACGAGACGAAGTGGGAAGGAAAGAGACCAAGAGACAGGTGGCTGAAGGGGGTGGAAGAAAGCGTGAAGAAGAGAGGAGAAGACTGGTCAAGGGTGGAGGCTGAGAGATGGTGGGAAGACAGAAGACGTTGTGTTCCAAACAGACCCGGCCAGTGGCTGGAAACTGTGCAAGATGATGATGATCAGTTTTTGTTTTCCAACGTAGACTGGGTCGGAGGGAAAATAACGCAGGGGATGCCCTGGCATTTTCCAAGGCAATATCATATGAACACTCATTTTTGGCTATTATTACCACACCCATAGGCATTTTAGAGCTACTGCCAGGATAAATTTTAGGCCACTCCTAACATGGAGAACAGATGCCTTTTGTAGCCACTCCTCTGGAGAACAGATGCTACAGGTAATGGGATTTCAGTAGCAATTCGCCTACTGTGGGTTCATTCCCCACCTATGGGGGCTCATCCGCCTGAAGCCGTTGACCCCTGTTGGGAATCAGGTTATTTCTCGCTGTCTGATACTTCGCGTAGAGTTGCTGGCTCTATGGTCTACTCCATTCCGTAGCAGGACGAACCTGGCCTGACAGGGATTATTGGTTTTACGTCCCCTTTAATTACGGAAGCCGGGGTGTTGGAATATTGTCCTAAATGGGATCTTTAACGTGCCAGTCAATTTACTGGCACGGTTTCCTTGCATTTGCTCACCCTAAAATGCCACCCGATTCGATCCTGCGACCTTGGTCACAGCAGGCAAGAACATTACTACTCTGCCACACAGCCAATCGGTGAATTGAATGCCCATCTTTGAAGGGAGTGTGTCCTGCTGTAGGGATTGTTTTCATTTATTCCTCTCTTCCCTTGCTACTTGCATCTACCTGTCATTGCGTTTGTCCTTTATACGTGTTTCCATCCTCCATTTCCTGCCCAATCATTGATTGTATACAAATTCATTCATAAATGAACAAATGGCTGCTCTGACAATGTCTAGGGATCGGATTCTTAGATTTTTACCTATTTTCCCTTTCTTCTAAATACAAATATACTTCCATACTTTTCCGAATCACACTCAAAAGGGCCATATTCACGAGTTCTGTAGTACCTTAAATATCCTAAATAATATGCGAGTACCTAAAAATAACTAATTGTTCCATTTACTGTAGTATATTTGAAGTTTTAGTCAATAATGTTTAAAAGTAAATCTGAGACAGTGTTTATTCCTAGCTCTAGTTGATTGAGAGAAATCCTACCTGCCAGAAAATTCAAATATTTTCAGCACTTTTCAGCTTATACCTCATTGTTAGGTTATTTACTGTCAGGATAATGCGGATAGATCTCTTATTGTTTACAAGAATCCTATATTCTAAATAAACAAAAGGAATTAAACAGGCTCGAGTGTGAAAATCACCTCTGACAACCTTGGTTTTATTGAATTTGAATAACTATTAAAATACTAGCAGGCACCCGCAGCTTCGCACGTGATGAAGACAATGGGGATGATGCATTATTGGATTGCTGATAAATTGGTCTATTCTATTACAGCAATCTAGACTGGGTGGGTCTCTTTCAATTCGGAAAGTTCTGATGCCTACAGTATATTAGTATGAGCCACAAAATAGGAATTCCATAGAGTTGAGAAAGTCTACAAGGTACGATGTTACCTTCTGCAAACACATTCTAAAATTACGTTTTTGGTTTTGGCATGTTTTGCTGAGGCATAACGATTTTGATGTCTGGATACTCGTGAGCACGCCGCATAGCCTACAGTTGCCCATGGGAAAAAATGGTTTGGTCAAAATGTACACCTGCTGCTGTTAACGGTGTGTCATTGCGCTTTTTAAATAGTAATTGCGAATATTGTTTGAAGAGGGAACTGCACTCTTGCACATTGGAATGGCAAATCTATCGGAATATGGGGAATTAAAAGTATTTTTCCTTAAGGTATTCAGGTTGTCATTTTCCCACAATTATTGAAGATTTGAACGTCAACATGTCGCTATTAACAGACCTATAGTAAAATATCTCTCACCTTGGCCACTGATGTACATTATACAGCCTCTTCCAGTGTTACATTCCAGGGATTGAAATTCTCCAACAACGCTTTTGTCTCACATGCCTCTCTAAATATTGAAAATTCCTGATTATTGTGCCTTTAGATATTTTTGAAAGAGGTTGCCCTTGCACTAGGTGTAGATGCATTGTCAAAGGAAAACATTCCATGTTACGAACATGGACCGTGTAACCTGTACCGAAAGCTTCTGCAGATTTAACATCAGGCCAATTCTGAACAACAGTTCCTTGAACACAGATTTGCCAATATTTTATTGTATCGCTCCAAGTGTAATATCTCTACAGGGTACGTACATAAAATTTGGTTCAGATTGGTGCAATTTGTGCCAAAGGGCCTAAATGTAGGGAATGCAGCGGGCTGGACAGCGTTACTCGCCGGGTTCCAAAGTGGAAGTACGTAAATTTTGGTTCAGATCGGTGAAACGGTGTAGATTTGTGCCAAAGGGCCTAAATGCAGGGCATGGAGAGGGTTGCTTGAAATTTTAAATGGACAGTGTTACTTGTCGGGTTTCCGAGGGTAAGTATGTAAAATTTGGTCCAGATCGGTGAAATGGTGTAGATTTGTGCCAAAGGGCCTAACTACGAACATTGAGCTTTATATATATGAAAGGTAGCTTATGAGTTAATCCAGGGTATAAGCTATCAGTGTAAACCGCACTTCTATCAGTGTAATCCGAAGTGTTCCAAAAAAATAAGTCCGTAAAATTTGGTTCCGTTCGGTTAAACGGTGTAGATTTGTTCCAAAGGTCTTAAATGTAGGGAATGGAGAGGCCTGTCCGAAATTTCAAGTGGACAGTGCTACCTGCAGGAATCCAAAGGCAAAGTACGTAAAATTTGGTTTAGATTTTTGAAACGGTGTACATTTGTGCCAAAGGACCTAAATGTAGAGAATGGAGTGGGCTGTCCAAAATTTCAAATGAACAGTGTTACTCACAGGAATCCACAGGGTAAGTACGTAAATTTTGGTTCAGATCGGTGAAACGGTGTAGATTTGTGCCAAAGGGCCTAAATGCAGGGAATGGAGAGGGCTGCTTGAAATTTGAAGTGAACAGTGTTACTTGTCGGGTTTCAGAGGGTAAGCTTGTAAAATTTGGTCCAGATCGGTGAAATGGTGTAGATTTGTGCCAAAGAGTCTAGCTACGAACATTGGGCTTTATATACGAGGTGGTGACACGCAAAGACGAATATGTCCACCTAATACAGTTTTTCACAATCAACAAAAAACATATTTCAGCCATACATGATAAAAAAAATAACATATTGAAATGCAAACAATTTCATTTTCATGCAAAAAGGGCAATTCATGACTGCAAATAAATCTACAATGAAAATATTTGTTTAAAAAGCACATTTAATTATGGACATGTTTTCTTTTGCATGAACCGTTTGGACAAGTTTGGCTTTGAATGATTTTCAAAAGGAAAGTGTTTTATTTTTTCATAATCGCTTACATTTTATTCATTAATGGTTGCCATAAGATACCAAAATAAAGTAATTGACATTAAATTTACGCGGTTTATTTCCACCTTCAATATTTCGGGACGTGGGTTGGCGACCACGGGACCCCATCGGAGTCCGGCATTGCTTCCACTTACTTGTGCCGGCTCCTCTCCGTCTTCTCTCCTGTCGACCTCCCTTGGTCAATTCTTGTTCTTTTCCGACCCCGACGGCATCAGGGTATCCGAGGCCTAGGGAGTCTTTCACTTTCCCGCCTTAATTGGCCCTTGTCTCATCTTTCCTGATACCCTCATTCTTCGAGGGGTCAGCCTTCTTTTTCATTTCATGTTAACTCCTGCCTTCTGCACAAGGCCCTCAAGGAGGCAGGATGTATGCAGCCCCCACCACTTCTGGTGCACCCTGGATAATGCTACACCCTCAGGAACTCACGGCTGGTGAGTTTGGGAGTTGGGGACCCCGAGGGATTCCTGAGCTGGGTCTGTTTTTCCCGCTTTTTCCTCTGACCTTGGGGCAGGCCCTCTCCTCTTTCCTCCTTTCCTATCTGCCTTTCATGGCTCTCCTTCCTTCCAAGTCCCTCAATCCTCATTCTTCGAGGGTTGAGGGCATTTCTTTTCTTCCTGTCCTTTATTTAACTTATCCTTTATTTGTTTACCATCTCTTCTTCTAGTTTGCAAGTTTGTAGTTAGTATTAGTTCTAGTTTTCATTCTCATCTCATCTTTCACTATCACCCAAACCATTAGGGGGCGATAACCTACTGTCGACCAAAGTATTATGTGTACTCGAGTTTGAAGGTTGTTTGTGAAGTAACCAATAGACCTACATAAAATCCAATAACATCATCATTTTCGTCGTTCTATTTTACGTTAGCTCATGTAGGTTTGGAATGTTTAATTTATATTTTAATATTTTTTGTCGCAGTTGGAACACATAAAGTGCACGTTTTTAAGCGTGTTTCAACCATGCGTCACATTTAAGAATTATTATCTCAAAAACCCGTCATCAGATCGAATCCAAATTTTAACACAATATACATTGGAATGTTGTATAACTGGTTTAATAATTTCAAAATTTTGCGTGTCCAAACTCACTTATTTTATATCGGTTTGTATTTGTAGGCGTAAATAACACATCGTTCACCATCTACCCGCTCTGTGAAAGCTGTACAGCGTTGCTGTGATGGAGCCCGTCACTTCTAAGCGAGGCATGCCATGATGCGTGATAGGCTCCATTTCGGCAACGCTGTACAGCTTTTCCGGATGCGGGTAGCTGGTGAACAATGTGTTATTTCCGCCTACAAATACAAACCGATATAAAATAAGTGAGTTAATTTACGTATTTCACAGTCATGCAGCATAACTTTTTGATGTATAAGGATTACATCGCAACCAAGAACTACATTTTCCAACCACCCCGAGCCGAGAAAAAGTTACCTTACAAAAATGATAACTTTTTTTCTTAGACACGCAAAATTTTGAAATTAATAAACCAGTTATACAACATTCTAATGTATATTGTGTTAAAATTTGGATTCGATCTGATGACGGGTTCTTGAGATAATAATTCTTAAATGTGACGCATGGTTGAAACACGCTTAAAAACGTGCACTTTTTGTGCTCCAACTGCGACAAAAAAAAAATTAAAATGTAAATTAAAAATTCCAAACCTACATGAGTTAACGTGCAATAGAACGACGAAAATGATGATGTTATTGGATTTTATATAGGTCTATTGGTTACTTCACAAACAACCTTCAAACTCGAGTGCACATAATACTTTGGTCGACAGTAGATGTTAGGCCCCTTAAAACAACAATTATCATCATCATCATTTTCCTCTTTCTGCTACCCTTGTTTGCCGTCTTCACACGAACACATTATTCATTCATTCTTCTACAACACTGACGTAATAATTTTAATAGCAATATGTATGTATTATTAAGCCAGAGCACAGAAGCACGGAGCTAATGCTAATGTCAGCTGCTCTGCGCGGGAACGTCTGGTGTCGCGCGGAATGGATATCACGCGACATGAATCAGCGCTTCCTACTGGCCGTATGGACTAGTTCGTGTTTGCGCTGAACCATGAATTTTCACAGCCTTGTATCATGGGACATACGGTATTCAAGTTTGCTTAAAAGGCACAATCTATTTACATTCCGCTCATCTTGTACGTCCCGTTCCATATTGTATTTTAATTTTTTTCAATTGTGGACAAGTTCGTCTTTGCATGTCACCTCCTCATATATGGATGAAAGACAGCCTATATGTTGATCCAGGGTATAAGTTATCTCCATTTCAAATTTCATCCAAATCCGTCCAGTCGTTTTAGTGTGAAGAGGTAACAAACACACTCACTCACAACCTTTCAACAACAACCTGGGTACAAGAAGTAAAAATAATAGGATTTGGAAAGAAATAATATCAGAGAATAATACACACCACAGAGAGAAAATAATAATATAATATACAGGGATATAGGGATTTAAGGAGAGAAAATAATGCCTAAAAGTGTGAAGTTCTTGGTGATCATTTGAATGACGTATCATTATGTAAAATATTTACACTCTTGTTGAATCAGATTTTCTTCAACAATTAGGCATTAATTTAAAGTTTTGCGCAGTTTTCCTTTTGCTAAGCGGCTTCGGTGGCGTAGTTGGTAGCATGCTGATCTTCTATACCCAAGATCGCGGGTTCGAACCCGGTCGAAGTCGTCGGATTTTTTAAGAGCGTTAAAAATCCCTCAGTATGCCTTCCCTCAGAGGGGAAATAAAGCTGGCGGTCCCATGTCATAGATTTATGGCATGTTAAAGAACCTCCCACTAATTATACCTGTGTGAAGCTAAATTATATATAGGTTAAACATTCGACAAACACTCTTAGGTTCCGATGTTCATCGCCAGGAGCCGACTGTGGTGGCATCTGGTAATCAAGTTCTGAACTAGTAGTCGTTGATGGTGTCATTTCATGGTGTCCACAGAATTTTTAATGTCAATTTTCCTGACCATTTTTCAACAAAATTCCTGACTCTCAAAGTCATCGTAACATCGGAAAAAAGGTTTATTGAGCAAATTTTTTATTTTATTTGCAACCTCCACCATCCCCATAGCTGCCCCAATGCTCGCCTCTTTATTCATTGGTTGGTTGGTTCCTTAGTTTAGGGGCTGCGACAACGCGGTCATGTAGCCCCGTGTACTTTGGGTGTGTGTAGAATCTGTCTGATAACCGGTGTTAATTGTGATGACTGTATTAGTGTGTGTATCTGTTATTTAATACAAGTAGAGACTGCAACTTTGAATTTTCAAATAGTTCCTACTTTTGCCGCCAAACGCCACCGTCAACGACTACTAGGCCTAGTTCAGAACTAGCTACTAGACGCCACCGCAGTCGGCTCTTGGCAACGAACGTAGCAACCTAAGAGCGTTGTTTACATTCTTAACCTATCCAATTTAGTTTCACACAGGTGTAATTAGTGGAAAGATCTTTAACATGCCATAAATCTATGACATGGGACCGCCGGCTTTACTTCCCCTCCGAAGGAAGGCATACTGAGGGATTTTTAACGCTCTTAAAAAATCCGACGGCTTCGGCCGGGTTTGAACCCGCTATCTTGGGCATAGAAGCTCAGCATGCTACCAACTACGCCACCGAAGCCGCCCCTCTTTATTCATTTAAAATACAAAATAAAGTAAATTATAATGCAATAATACATAAATCGAAGTACGTAATGAGCTAAACTATAGTGATGGGGTTGCCACATCCCGACGCCGACGCCAAAAAAAGCGAAAAAAATAGGTAAAAAGCGGTTTTTACTATGATACACTGTAAAAGTGGAAACTTACAATAATGTCCAGTGAGTTATTGCTTTTTATCTTCAGAGATTAGTTGAACTAGTAACATCAAAGTATGACTGCAAAACACAAAATACTGTATGGTTAATATCAAATTCCTGACTTTCTAATACTTTTCGCCATTTTTTTCTGACTCACGCCATTTTTCACACTTTTTCCTGACTTTTCCTGACTAAAAACAAAATTCCTGACTTTTCCTGCCTGTGGACACCATGATTTAGCTGCAAAAGTAGGAACTACTTGAAAAAATTCAATGTCTGCAGTCCTCACTTGTATTGAAAACAGATAACACACACTAATACTGCCATCACAATTAACACCGGATATCAGACAGATTCTACCGGTTCCTAGTTATGACACAAAACAAATATAAAACGTTCCTTTATCTAATACCATGAAAAGTAGATACAAATGTATTTTATTAATATGGATAATTGCAACAAAACACACGAGATATGAAGGATAGCCATTAAAGGTGAACCATACCTGTACATGTGGCTGGGATGAAACAAGCTGCCCAATACAATACTCTCCAAGTAGATAGGTTCCACGAAATGTGAGAGCAGAGCACCCTGCACGCCAGACACGTTCCAGCGAGCAATCTTGTCCGAGCACGACATGGTCAGTAACCGCTGGCCCTGCAACACACGAATGTAACTTCATACCTACCAACCTTACAAAACCAAATATCGGGAGATTTTGATATGAAAATCTTTTATTTCTTATTTTTATATTTTACAAGCTGTACCCGGCATGCGTTGCAATGCCAATCAAAGAAAGTGTTGGCGTTGAAATTCTGTTTTTTGAAGTGCTTTTGGATACACAACATGTTTTTCAATTTCCGTTAACTGCCCCTATGCTATCGTAAAATGGATTTTCTAATTTAGAATCAATCGTGGGAGCGTGCACAACAACTTTCAAAAGTTTCATCGCAATCAGATGAATGGTATATGAACGTATACGGGATTTTGTTTGAACGATTCGTGCGCTGTCACTCATTTGTTGATTCTACTCGTACGCTACCTATTGAGAAATGAATTTGCTAAGTCGAAACCCTACCCTGGCGGGTACACAATAACTCATCAAGGTTTCATCACAATCGAAGAAGGTTATATGAATGCATAGGGGATTTTGTTGAAACGCTTCGCGCGTCGTCACCCATTTGTTGCATATACTCGTGCGCTACCAATTGTGAAATGGATTTATTAAGTCGAAACCCTTCCCTGGCGTGTACACAATAACTGATCAATGTTTCATCGCAATCGGATGAATAGTATATGAACGCATACCGGATTTTGTTTAAACGATTCGTGCCCCGTCACTCATTTGTTGAATCTACTCGTGCGCTACCTACTGTAAAATGTATTTACTAAGTTAGAAACCGTCACGCAAGTGTCCACAACATCTCACCCAAGTTTCATAGCTATCGGACTAATGGGATATGAAGACATAGGGGAGTGTATTAAAACGCTCCGCGTGTCGTCGTTCATTTGTCGAATCTACCCGTGTGCTACCTACTGTGAAATGTATTTACTAAGCCAGAAACCTTCCTTGGAGTGTCCACCATATTTCATCCAAGTTTCACCGCTAACGGCAGAATGGTATATGACCTTATACGGGACTTAGTTGAAACGCTCCGCGCGTCGTCCCTCATTTGTTGAATCTACTTGTGCGCTGCCTGTTGTATAGTGGATTTTCTAAGCCAGAAACCTTCCATGAAGTGTACACAACATCTCACCCAAGTTTCATAGCTATCGGACGAATTGTATATGAATGCATACGGGACATGGTTGAAACGCTTCGCGTGTCGTCGCTCATTTGTTGATTCTACTCTTGCGCTACTTATTGTAATATGGATGTACTCAGCCAGAAACCTTCCCTGGAGTGTACACACCATATCACCAAAGTTTCATCGCAATCGGATGAATGGTATGTGAACGTATACGGGACGTTGTCGAAACCCTTCGCGCGTAGTCACTCATTTGTTGAATCTAAACGTGCGCTTCGTATTGTAAAATGGATTAACTAAGCCAGAAACCTTTCCTGGAGTGTACACAACAATTCACCAAACATTTATCACTGTCAGACGAATAGTATATGACCTTATACGGGACTTTGTTGAAACGCTTCGCGTGTCATCGCTCATTTGTTGAATCTACTGCTGTGCTACCTATTGTAAAATGGATGTACTAAGCCAGAAACCTTCCCTGGAGTGTACACAACAGCTCACCCAAGTTTCATCGCTATCGGATGAATGGTATATGACCTTATATGGGACTTTGTTGAAAAACTTCGCGTGTCGTCGCTCATTTGTTGATTCTGCTCCTGCTCTTCCTATTTTTAAAGGGATTTACTAAGCCAGAAACCTTCCCTGGAGTGCACACATCTCAACCTAGTTTCATCGCTATCGGACGAATGGTATATGAACGCATACGTGACTTTATTGAAATGCTTCGCGCGTCGTAGCTCATTTGTTGAATCTACTCGTGAGCTGCCTATTGTAAAGTGGATTTACTAAGCCAGAAAATTTCCCTGAAGTGTACACAACATTTTACGCAAGTTTCATAGCTATCGGACGAATGGCATACCTGCCAACTTTTGAAAAGGGCTATCAGTAAAACTCACGCGCGACAAAAAAAATCTAACGATTTTCGACATACCCCGGCTTGACGAAAATAATAATACTTCTGGGCTACAAAATACAATAATTCATGCTTTAAACAGGATACTTCAATGAAATCATATCTACTTACATGATTTGTAGATGAACATAACAATCAAGAAGAAATCCATGTTAATCAGCAGCAGGCGTGGTGAATATCGGTTTGGAGCAGACATAACAGGACTTCCTTGATAGATTAAGCTGATATACGATAATTGAAAAAGGCTTTAAACAATAAAACTTGTTTAACGTAACACAGGCAAGAAATAATATAATACACACTGCAAATCACATGCTAGTTCGACTTTTAAGTCATGGTTGTGGCCTTTTTAGCTTCCTGCAAACAGTCTTGAGAAAATGTTTTGTCATAACAGGGACCAGAACTCCTGGTCTTCAAAATAGAAATAGACTCCAGAGATTCATTGGACATGGATGACCTGAACTGTGTTCTATTTTTCTTCACAAAGCTAAAAAAAAACATTCACATTCTGCATAGCTATGGGGTATGGTGAGAATAGAGAGCAATACTCTAAAAATTCGGTTATACTTAAGAAGTCCATCGGCTCCACGAATTCTTGATATTTGTGCCCAACTGGAATCACTTGCAGCATCTTGATGTGCAGCCAAAGAGTCATCTACCTGAAGAGCTGTGAACTGCCTCTGAAGCACATTCACCACCTCATCTGTAGTTTCATTCTCTTCCTTGCATAACATGATAGGAAACTTTTCCAAGAAAAAACGAATGGAAGATAAGTGTGAATCTTCAATTTTGTCTAACCTAGCAACTTGAGCATTCTTTAACACGTCATCCTTGAGTGGAAACTTGTTGATGATGTAGTCACAGGCAGTATAAAAGTAGTTTCTCACTGATGAAAAGAAAAGGAATTTATCTGTATCCGGTCCGTTCTGAAGGCACTTAACAACTTCAGATGATGCATTTTTTGCCATTTTATTTACAATACATGTCGTTTTCGTGCGACCACAACTATATTTCTTTGCAACTTCTGATGTGGGAAACATCTTCTTAAATAAAGCTCCAGCATGATCAGCCGCACTTAAGGGCACATTGTGTTCCACCAAAAAGGAAGTAAACAGACACTCGGCCCTAATTACGTCACTGTAAACGTTTCCAGACTTAGCAAAAAAGGTGTTGATTTTCTTGCTATCTTCTTCGATTTAACATAACTAATGTGTTTACCGCACTTCACATGATTACTTAAATCGTTTTTTCCACCATATGCAATATTAATATCACACCCACATACCGTGCAAAAGGCAAATTTTTATCTCTTTCTTGATTTTAGTATGCACGGAAAATCAACCGAGTATGATTCTTTAAATGTCTGGAAGTACTGTTTCTTGTTGGATTTGTTCATTCTCGATATCTACTAAAACATCGAAAGGAACCTGGATCACTGAACGTCACATAAAATTATAACATAAAACAATTAAGACAGCCAACACTTCATTAAAACATGTCAAAACACACCAACCATTAAATGAACACGACGCCAACCTCGTGAAGATAGAATATGCACATGGTAGAAAAAAATAAACACACACACACGTGGAACGAATGTAATTAGTCCAAGGAATACAGGAAACTGCGAAGCACGAAGTTATAGCCAAAAACTCGAACGCTTCATTAAAATATGCCATAACCTTAAAAGACGAAAACATTCAAGGAACGCCAACTTCGCGAACAATGAACAACTAACGTGGTCAAAGAATATGGTTTAAATCGCAACGAGCGAACGGAGCGGAACAAAGAATATGCGAAGCAGAGCCTGTCAACACCTAAGATTCACATGCAAGAACGGTTATCCCGGCTTCAAATTCAATTACGATGACGACACAGCCATCACACGGTTAAAAGTACGAATCATATCAAAGAACGAGTTATCGACTATCGTGGACTTGCCTTCGACCCACGCAAACAATCGATTGTACGGAAGTGGGCGGTATTATCGAATGTAAATTATCGTTTCAAATTTTTGTCCGCGAAATCGTAAAATGACACCGTTCGTCCGTAAAACCGTAAAATGCTGCAATTTCCGTAAATTTTACGGATAAACCGTAAAAGTTGGCAGGTATGGAATGGTATATGAATGCATACGGGACTTTTTTGGAACACTTTGCGTGTCGTCGCTCATTTGTTGAATCTACTCGTGCGCTATCTACTGTGAAATGTATTCACTAATTTTGAAACCTTCACGTAAGTGTATACAACATCTCACCCAAGTTTCATCGCTATCGGACGAATGATATATGAACACATACAGGACTTGTTTGAAACGCTTCGCGCATCGTCACTCATTTGTTGAATCTACGCGTGCGCTACCTATTGTAAAATGGATTTACTAAGTCAGAAACCTTCCTTGGAGTGTACTCAACAACTCACCCAAGTTTCATCGCAATCGGATGAATGGTATATGAACGCATAGGAGACATACATACCCACAGACAAACTATCACGTTACATTGATTTGTATATATATAGATTATTTTTCCTACACTTTACATTTTCCTAGTGCATCTTTGTTCCCACGTGTTTAGAAATGTCACTTTTCCAACCATGTGACTTAAAAATCATTACATCGACAAACAGTACAGAATGGAAAATAATTGATCTCTGCTGGATTCAATCATGCACGGAAATTGTTCCAAAAACTGTATTAAAAGAAAACAATTGTATTTTTTGCCAGAGTGAAGAGTCAAACACCGAGCAAAGACACTAGAATGTGACAAAAATGTTGCAACAAAGTCAATAAACAATTGCTTAAACTGGAACAAAAACCATTTACTAATTCAGGTACTCAAATAGCATTCATTACCTGCCCACAACCAACACTTCAAAAAATACTGGAAAATGTTTGAAGTTCGCCAATAATTTACAAAAATTGGGAGGATAACTTGAGTAATCGTGAGGCGGGAAAAACTACGGAAAATCGGAGTCTCCCGCCTAAATCGGGAAAGTTGTCAGGTATGTAACTTCCTAACACCAACCATAGATTCATAAAAAACCTTTAACCTTAAACACTCACTCAAGGAATGGTATAATACACATGTAAGACAAGACAGTAGCAAAGCAGGGATTTATTGTTCAGAGTCACCTAACTCTGAACACTCAACGGTATATCTATTGTGGCTTTAAACACTAAACAACGAAATGATCACTGGTTCGGCCACTGTCTTGGCAAACCAGTTTTGTGTTTCCCTATTTGTTTCCACTCTGTGTGGTTGTACATATATTTATTATTTGTCTTCATTGTATTTATTCATTGTCAAGTTTGTTTAGTTTATGTTGGTTAGTTGTCATGATTCATTTGTTTTGATTACATGTTGTATTCCCACTGCCGTGTTTCCAGTAGGATATTTTTGCTTAGAAGGTATTTTGGTGTTCTAAGTTGGCGACATTGATTCTTCTTTATTCTCTTTGACTTGTCTTTGAACTCTCTACTGTGATTGACTGCTTTCAGCCTATCAGAGGCCTCCTTGCTGTTTGTAGCGACCAATCACGTGTTTCTTCTTCGTTCTCTAAGTCTGCAGCCATGACGGAATGTTGTGCTTCAACACTGGTTGTGATATATCAACGAATATCCAGCTAATCATTTCTATAATTGGTGCTATCTTCATAGTAACCGTGCTTAGCAATCATGTCCTATGCACATGATTCATATTTTGTTAGGGCAGTGACATTATGGTGATTTTCGGTCTCATCAAACCATGCTTGATGTTGCTACGCGCCATGTCGACGAATTCTTCAATCCGCGGCGTCGGATAGTTTGTTGTAATGTGTTTACTTCCATCTTCATCTACTGCCTAACAATTTGTCTTCACGCGTATGAATAATGATGTTGCTTCATGTGATAAGTAATTCATCGTTTGTCTGGAAGCATGTGCCACAAGGCCAGGCACCATCACTAAATGGAGGTTGACGCTAGGCTAAACTGCTTTACTATTGTGACAATGCCGTGCGATTGGCATATCCCGGTATTTGTATGACAGCAACTACTTTGACTTCCTGCGTTTCACACATAATTTGTTTTATTAACAATTCATTTTTTGGGCTTATGGTATCGGCGCATCACTGTAAGTCAGTCCTGGTTCGACGACACATTCTCGTTCCATGCGACCTGTTTTTTTTTCATTATTTGTTGCAACTCCACTTGTGTTGCAAATTCAAACTATATCATTCTTTGGAACCGCCGTGTATTGCATGCCGTTCTATGATGTACTGATCTGCAGCTACGTTACTTAACGTGTGTTAACTCCATACGAGTGTTTCTTCAATTGTGTAAATTTGTGCCAGTGTTTCTCATATGTTTATGTGCCACCTTTGAGTATTTGTTTTATGTGCCACCTATTTGATAATATATCTTATTATTGGTTATTGGTGGTGTTGTGTCCTTTATGCCTTCCTAGACCTCCTTATTTGGTGACAATAATATTGTCTGGTCCTCCACATGTTTGCTAAATTGTTATGCGACCTTTTTATAAAGTCAACCCTTTTATCATTACATCTTATCTAATGCTTTGGCCAACAAACCCTTATACATTGTCCACTATTACCAGAATACTCTTGGTGGGTTGTTGACTTCCCGCGTTGGCCATTACATTATTTGGTCCTCCGGGCCGGATATTGAGCTGTTTACTATTTTGAATTATTAAGCATTGTTGGCCATGTTGGGCCCTTGTTTCTTGCTATTTCACCAGGAAGGCCATAAATTAACATTGTATACGTTCCCATTAACTTCCCAAGGACACAATACAGTATTCTATGTTCAGATGTTTGTTTACAACTTAATCGAGACCATTGTCTCAGTGTTTATTTTTTGTGTTAGTTAAGTTGTTGTGTTAGTTAGGTGTGCAACTCTGGTAATTACATCTAGGCGGGCAATCCTAAAGTCATTATGGAGGATGCCCAAAAACGACTTTTAGTTAGGAAGCGTGCAGTCGCTAAGGGCATGCTTACCTCACAAGAAAAAGTAATTAGCAACTTTCAGGACATTACAGAAGAGCAATATCAAATGTTAGTGTTACGCAAACACAAATGCGAGGAAATTTATGAACAATTTAACGAAGCGCAAGTCGCTTTAGAGGATATTACAGACAATATCGACGAAGAAATAGCCGAACATTGTGACTTCGAAGATAAGTATTTTGAGTTGATGGTTAAAATTAAACTACATTGTGACAATTTCAAAAAATCCAACACTACAGACAGTGATAACCCTTTGAATAATTTGCAGAGTGCACAATTTCCTAATGCTAACGTAGCTGCAGCGCATATAAAGTTGCCTGAAATTCAAATTCCGCAGTTCAGTGGCGACTTCACAGACTGGCTGAATTTCAGAGATAGCTTCAAGGCCATAGTAATTGATAACCATGCTCTTTCTGATATTGTTAAGTTCTACTACCTTAATTCTAGTCTTAGTGGGGAGGCCAAACTCCTCCTAAAGAACATTACTGTGTCAGATGATAACTTTATGGTTGCATGGAACTTGCTGACAACTCGATACAATAACATTAGGCTCATAGCGCATAACCATGTCACCAAGCTTTTCATGCCCCCTGCATACGGTAATGATTCAGTGTCCTTGCGTGCCATCATCGACCACTTTGTTTCTCATGTCAATGCGTTAGAAGCTTTGGACTTTAACGGGGTTCCCCTTCAAGACTTGTTATTGTCACATTTTATATTGGAGCTACTAGATAATGATAGCATCCGTGAATGGGAGAATCATGTTGATTCTGGGAGAATTCCCACTCTCCAGGACTTGGTTAGCTTCTTAGAGAAAAAATGCAAGGTACTGAAAATAACTGAAAGGAATGGGTCCAAGCTTGCATTACATACTGCTGTAACCAAACTTAAAACTGAAGGTCATTCGCCTCAGAAACCCATGTTAACTACTACCAAATTTCGTTGTACATATTGTAGGAGCATTGATCACCAATTGTCGAAATGTGGTACCTTTATTAAACTTTCGTCCACAGCCAAATGGGATTTTGTCAGGTCTCGAAAATTATGTTATAATTGTTTGCGTAATTTCGAGCCTAATCATCAATGTTCGAAGTACTCTTGTAACACTTGTTCCCGAAAACACCACACTCTTCTTCACTATGAGCCCTCCAGTGGCACTAGTAATGATGCTTCTCAAGCTAATGCTAACGTGGTAAACACTAGTTGCAGTAACGTCGCTCGTGACAATCAATTTTCAAGGACGCTATTACCCACTGCCAAGTTGAATATATTAGCTGGCAATGGCTTACGTGTACCTGTCACTGCACTACTTGACTCTGCATCAGATTGTAACTTAATTTCGTCACACTTAATTAAGAAATTAAGACTCCACACCAAACCTATGAAGGTACACATTCGCGGTGTTGGTCAAAATCAAAGCACTGCTACTGTTGTTGCTGATGTGAACGTTTTTGCCTGTGCTACTAATTGGTCTGTTAAGCTTGAATGTCTCGTGGTTCCCAATATTGCACTTGAGCTACCCGCTGCTGGTTTCGACACCTCTGAATGGAACATTCCATCACATATTGATTTAGCTGATCCTGATTTCAATTGCACTAAATCTATTGATCTTGTTCTTGGTGCAGAATATTTCTTTGACCTGTTATGTCCTGGTAAAATCATACCAGTTGGTGATTTGCCCATCATTCAAAATACCTCTGTGGGTTGGGTGTTTTCTGGGAGGCTGCCCAGTGCAAGCACCTCGCAACCATCGCACGTGGTATCAGCACTTACACTCTCACGCCCTCATGTAGAACAACAGCTGGAAGCGTTTTGGAACGTTGAAGAATTTGAAACCCCAGTGTCGTCTGTTGACGAATCCATATGTGAAGAACACTTTGTTGCTACTACCACTCGCCAAGACGATGGTAGATTTGTGGTTAGACTCCCTCGCAAGGTAGACTCGGAGCCTCTACGTGCCTCTCGCTACGCTACACTAAATCGTTTTCACTCTCTCGAAAGACGTTTGGCTCGCAACCCTGAGTTAAGGTTAGAATACACTGAATTCATGCATGAATATCTAGCCTTAAACCATATGCAAGTCGCCCCCCACCCGATTGATGGTGAGGTTTACTACATTCCCCATCATCCTGTTTTCAAGCCGCACAGTACTTCTACAAAGCTCAGAGTGGTATTTGATGCTTCGATGGTTACTACGTCTGGGTGCTCCCATAATGATACCTTGTTGGTGGGCCCTGTAATTCAGCAGGATTTGTTCTCTATTTTGCTTCGGTTCCGTACTCACTTGATAGCGTTTGCAGCTGACCTGAGTAAAATGTACAGACAGATTCTTGTAGATCACAAAGATCGTGACTTACAGAGAATATTTTGGAGAGGCTCTCCTTCAGACCCAATAGTAGAATATCAATTAAACACTGTTACATATGGCACTGCCCCAGCTTCCTTCTTAGCCACTCGTGTGCTAAAGGAGCTCGCCCTCACTGATGGCACAGCTTTTCCAGCTGCCACTCAGATTGTTTTAAACGACTTCATACCTGCCAACCTCTCAAAGTGAAAAATCGGGAGATTCGACGCGGCGACGGGGAGGGGGGGGGGGGGGGGCGAGGACGCTACATAATACATACATAGGCTAAGACATTGCAGCAAATATGTATCGAAGATCATATTATTGGTCGTTGTTGCAGGTGACTGAGGCTGATTTTGCCCTCTTCAAAAAGGTCTTGCTATATTCTTGCTCAAAACACTTCTCTTTCTGAATCGACTTCAGAGTTGTAAGTTTGTCCAAAGTCTTGTCAGAGAGAGATGACCTGAACATCCTCTCACACTCTGCATTACTATGCGGAATGGTCAGAATGGAAAGCATAACTTGAGTACCCCACCACTACATATCATTTGGCCTACCAGTGCCCACTTCACATCAATTCTCTCTTCTTCTTCAATAGATGTCACATCCTCAAGTTGGAAGTTACAAAATTGGGAATGTAAAGCATCCATTTCCTCATTAAAATTGACTTGAGTGTCTGTTAACATGCTAGGAAATGTATTTACAAAAAACTTAATTTTGGAAAATGAAATGTCCCCCTTTCCAATATGCGAGATACTGAAATCACACCTACAGACACTACAAAATGCAAATGTTGCGCCTCTTCCTGACTCAGTTATATGCGGAATCAGGGTGTCTACTGTTAAGGATGAAGTAAAAACTAGTTACTTTTTAGCTACCTTTTAGTTAATTTTAGTTACCTTTGAATTCAAGATACGTCTGCGGTCTGCAAGCAAATGGGCTCATCACGCGGTGGAGAAAGAGAGCAATGAACTGTGTTTAAAGCGGTAAATACAATTCACTTAGGGAGTTACAACAATTTCAAAAATAATAAATAAATACTAGAAATTTATTATCAAATGAGTTGTTTCAGCTAATATGTCGTCTTGTGCACAAGGCGTTTTTATAATTGCCAAGAGGTTGCTCTGCTCTTCTCTTGACCGTGGCGAGATTTCCTTTGTCCCCGCGGTAGATCACGACGAAATTTATGGGACGTTACATGATTGTAACCGAATTCTGTCTTCACAGTCAAGTACGGCGAAATTTCAAGATGTTACACGATCGGCGCTGGTCTCACCCGTTTGTCAAGATTCCCGTTGTTTTCGCGATAGAACACTGATAAATATCGCGATTTAATAATCGGTGTCACTTTTAGTCGTTCGACGAGATTTCCATTGTCTTTGAGGTCGGGCGCGAGGAAATATAGCATTATTATGCAATCGGCGCCACTTGCTGTCCGTTTGACAAAAATACAGTTGTTCTCGTCATTGAATGCGGAGAAATATCGCGATGTATCGCAATCGCTGCCGCTCTCAGCCGTTTTACGAGATTCAAGTTGTCCTCGCGATATTATGCATACCGCGCCGCACCCGGCCGTTGAACGATTGTTTATTCGTCCTCACAGATTGGTGGATGCAAGCTCAGGGTTGGGCATGGTTAAAATTCACGAGTAGTTATGGACAAGTTGTATGGCCGGCGCCGTGATTCCCGCTGTCCCTATGCTGTGGTTGGGAGCTCATCAGTTCAGGGTAGATCACGAGGAGAAATTAGTATCGCGACGCTACGTAGGCTGTCATTTCTAAGTGGGTAGATGCACTTCTCGCTCCCCGTACGCTTTTAAGTATACGGTCATGGGAAAAGTAGCGAGTAGGTTTCGGAATGTTTCGTGATTGGTGCCCAATCATCTTTGACGGGATTCCCGCAGACCTCGTGGTCACAAGTTCACGATAGGGGACGGGTTTTTTGATTTTACGCTACTGACGTCGATCTCGGTCCATTTGACGAGATTCCCGCAGGCAAGTCGTGCGGTCAGCCGGCCGTCTTGAGTATGAATGTTCGAAGTAGGTATCAAATATTAAGAATTATTCGGAGAGGATTACACGAATAATACGACTAGAGGACACGTTTTCTTTCAAATCCGAATCACGAATTATAAAAGTTATACAAGTTTTCGAAATAACCGGTTAGATTATAATATATCCGATGGAACCCAAGTTAGAAGGAAAAATCGACATATAACGGAATTTCGAATTAACCATACTGGATGTCGCAAATTTACGAGACAGATTTTTAAAATAAGTTACAGCCTACGTATTTCGAATCTTTTTCAAAACGGTAACATTTCGCAAGATCGCGACATTAAATTATTTAGCGTTATTTCTGGACTTCAATTTAATAGTCTCCAAATAAATGCGAAGTTTCTGAATAATTTCAGAAGTTTTCACGAATAAACGTCTCGCGAAAAGTCAGGCTTCCTAATATAACACATAATTATTTCACACAAAACTAAAAGTCATCTTGATGCCGACGATATACGCTGAACGATGTATACCACTAAGGGTATCCTCAGTATGCATTTCCTCGAGGTCGGGAACGGGGAAATATAGCTTATGCAATTGGCGCCGCTTGCGTGAAACTCGCTCCATCGCAATCTCTGAGCTTAGAGGCGCAAGTTTAAATGATTCAATCCGCCTTCGGAAAATTTTCGTTACCCGTATGTAAAATTCGTTACTTTTCCGTTACCCATTTGTAAAATTCGTTACTTCCGTTACCGGTAGACACCCTGGGAATGTGATCTTTGTACACACTTTTAAATGTCACATATCATTTCGCCTTATTACCGACGAACCGACGCAATCACTCAGTTCGAAAAATCACAATAACCTACCGGCATATTAACGCCAACAACATCAAACTAAGTTATACACAAATCATATAATTTCACGTGTGAAACAGATACAATATTCCGCAGCGTACAACTACCTATCACCCACTGGTCATTATGCAACACATCTAGGAACAAGCGCTGAATTAACCTTCGACGATTTCAAACGAAGACTTATTCGAAGCCGATTTCAAACGAAGACTTATTCGAAGCCAACTTTTTATAACAGCAGGACGCGACGCGGGAGTTAGTACGCAGTTGTCGATTATCGATACAAAGCGAAACTGCGGTATCGAGATATAACTTCAAAACACGTAAAGTCGATCCGTTCGATAGACGACATATTAAATCCGAAATTACGCGTGGGTTTTTTGAAAAATCGGGAGATTTAATACGTTAAGCGGGAGGGCGGGAGAAATGGTCTGAAATCGGGAGTCTCCCGCCTAAATCGGGAGAGTTGGCAGGTATGCGACTTCTATGTTGATGATTGTATCTCGGGATGTGATTCCGAGCATGACGCACTCATTCTGTATGATGAATTGACCCTTCTTTTGAGATTAGGTGGTTTTGAACTGTGTAAGTGGAGTTCAAACTCCATGACTCTAATAGATAACATTCCTCTTGATCATCAAGAGAAACAACAACTCCGTAGTTTCGGCGATGGTGAAGAAACAGTCGCCAGAACGCTAGGACATTATTGGCAACCTATCGATGACTTGTTGCGGATTCAGTCACCTATCGTGAACTGTGACACTTCAATTACTTTTACTAAGCGTTCATTTTTGTCCATTGTTGCCTCTATCTTTGACCCTTTGGGTTTAGTGTCACCTATTGTGGTTGCTTGTAAGATTCTCTTCCAAGATTTGTGGATTCACAAACTCGGTTGGGATGACCCCCTTCCAATGGAAATCACGCAAGCTTGGCTGAATATTTATAGTAATTTACCTGCGATTTCTGAGATTTCTACTCCACGTTTGATTAAGCCTGCTTCAGAAATCAAATCTATGCAACTTCATGGCTTCTGCGACAGCAGTCAGCAGGCCTATGGAGCTTGTCTCTATTTATTGTCAATTGATACCAACGACATCGTCACTGTTGCTCTTGTGTGCGCTAAGTCGAAGGTTGCTCCTCTTAAACAGTTGTCTTTGCCCAGACTTGAGTTATGTGGTGCACTTTTGCTTTCCAAATTACTTGCAAAGGTGCAACCCGCTTTGAACTTGCTTATTGAATCCGTCTATTGTTGGACAGATTCCACTATTGTTTTGTCTTGGTTGGCTTCGCCCCCCTCAAAATGGAAAACCTTTGTAGCCAATAGAGTTGCTGAAATACAAAGGCTTACTGTTCACTGCGCCTGGAAACATGTTTCTTCCCGTGACAATCCAGCCAACATAATTTCCCGAGGCTGTATGCCCTCAGAATTGAAAAATAATCAGCATGGTGGTATGGTCCAGCATGGTTGAAGGCCTTTACAAGCTCCAGTACTTCAGATATCTTTGACACTCCTGTGTCCGAATTGCCTGAGTGTAGAATTTCGTGCGCAAATGTATCTAAACCTGTTGACATTGAATTTTTAAACAATTTTTCTTCCTACACAAGATTGTTGAGGGTCATAGCCTACTGTATTAGGTTTTTCTCTAATTGTAGAAATACCACTAGGATCAGTGGTCCACTCACTGCCATTGAAATTGATGTTGCACTACTTACATGTGTGAAAATGATTCAAGCTCAGTGCTACTCTACTGAACTTGCTGCTCTAATGAAGAATGAGCAAGTGCCATCCACTTCCACCATCAGCAATTTGCACCCTTTGCTTCACTCTGATGGCACTATTCGTGTGGGAGGCCGCTCGGAATTGGCCGACCTTCCATTTGATACAAAACACCAGATACTTTTGCCCAATGACCATCATTTCACTAAAGTCCTGGTCAGACATACCATTTAAAGTTGCTTCATGGAGGGGTCCAGGTTGTGATTGCGACTATCCGACAACGCTTCTGGATACCTTCACTACGAAAACTTGTTCGTAGCCTATCTCGCTCTTGTGTTACTTGCGTGCGCTACGCTGCACGTCCTTCTGAACAGTTAATGGGTCAACTCCCAGCTGTTCGCCTCCATCAAACCTTTCCCTTTAATCACGTTGGTGTTGATTACTGTGGTCCATTCACTATCAGGTACGGTGGCCCCAGGTCAAGGGTCTCGACTAAGGCCTACATCGCAATGTTCGTTTGTATGGTTACGAAGGCTGTGCACACTGAAGTCGTCACTTCCCTCTCCAGTCATGCTTTCGTTGTAGCCTTTACTCGCTTCTGCAGTAGAAGGGGCGTTCCCGCTCAAGTGTATTCCGACAATGGTACCAACTTTCAAGGCGCACAGTCTGACCTTGCTGATCTTGGTTCGTTGCTCTCCTCTGCAGATTTTCAATCTGTTGTTCAAGATTCTACCTCATCGCTACTAATTCAGTGGCACTTCATTCCTCCTAGTTCTCCGCATTTTGGTGGAATTTGGGAGGCAAACATCAAATCTTTGAAATCTCATTTAATAAGAATCATGAAGGCTCAAGTACTTACGTATGAAGAATTGACCACTCGCGTGGTGCAAATTGAAGCCATTCTAAATTCTAGACCCATTTCGCCTATGACTGAGGATCCTACTGACTTGTGCTATCTCTCGCCAGGTCACTTTCTTGTTGGACGACCTTTGAATGCCTTGCCCATTCCTGACGCTTCTGAAGTGCCCATCAATAGGTTGTCTAGATGGCAATTACTTCAACAGATTATGACTTCATTGTGGCGTAAATGGTCCACAGATCATTTACTCTCCCTTCAACAACGTCACAAGTGGAACCATGTGTCTCCTAACCTCAAGGTTGGCACGCTTGTGCTTATTATGGACGACAATGTTTCTCCTACTTACTGGCGACTTGGACGTATTCTTGAGGTTCATTGTGGTAAGGACGGCCTAGCTCGTGTGGTCTCTCTACATACCACCTCTGGACTCTTGAAACGTCCCATCGTCAAGGTGTCTCCCTTGTTGCCGCAGAACTAAACCCTCTTGTATTTCATAAACAACCTGCCTGTTGTTTCTGTGCGGACAATATGGTTCGGCCACTGTCTTGGCAAACCAGTTTCGTGTTTCCCTATTTGTTTCCACTCTGTGTGGTTGTACATATATTTATTATTTGTCTTCATTGTATTTATTCATTGTCAAGTTTGTTTTGTTTATGTTGGTTAGTTGTCATGATTCATTTGTTTTGATTACATGTTGTATTCCCACTGCCGTGTTTCCAGTAGGATATTTTTGCTTAGAAGGTATTTTGGTGTTCTAAGTTGGCAACATTGATTCTTCTTTATTCTCTTTGACTTGTCTTTGAACTCTCTACTGTGATTGGCTGCTTTCAGCCTATCAGAGGCCTCCTTGCTGTTTGTAGCGACCAATCACGTGTTTCTTCTTCGTTCTCTAAGTCTGCAGCCATGACGGAATGTTGTGCTTCAACACTGGTTGTGATATATCAACGAATATCCAGCTAATCATTTCTATAATTGGTGCTATCTTCATAGTAACCGTGCTTAGCAATCATGTCCTATGCACATGATTCATATTTTGTTAGGGCAGTGACATTATGGTGATTTTCGGTCTCGTCAAACCATGCTTGATGTTGCTACGCGCCATATCGACGAATTCTTCAATCCGCGGCGTCGGATAGTTTGTTGTAATGTGTTTACTTCCATCTTCATCTACTGCCTAACAATTTGTCTTCACGCGTATGAATAATGATGTTGCTTCATGTGATAAGTAATTCATCGTTTGTCTGGAAGCATGTGCCACAAGGCCAGGCACCATCACTAAATGGAGGTTGACGCTAGGCTAAACTGCTTTACTATTGTGACAATGCCGTGCGATTGGCATATCCCGGTATTTGTATGACAGCAACTACTTTGACTTCCTGCGTTTCACACATAATTTGTTTTATTAACAATTCATTTTTTGGGCTTATGGTATCGGCGCATCACTGCAAGTCAGTCCTGGTTCGACGACACATTCTCGTTCCATGCGACCTGTTTTTTTTTCATTATTTGTTGCAACTCCACTTGTGTTGCAAATTCAAACTATATCATTCTTTGGAACCGCCGTGTATTGCATGCCGTTCTATGATGTACTGATCTGCAGCTACGTTACTTAACGTGTGTTAACTCCATACGAGTGTTTCTTCAATTGTGTAAATTTGTGCCAGTGTTTCTCATATGTTTATGTGCCACCTTTGAGTATTTGTTTTATGTGCCACCTATTTGATAATATATCTTATTATTAGTTATTGGTGGTGTTGTGTCCTTTATGCCTTCCTAGACCTCCTTATTTGGTGACAATAATATTGTCTGGTCCTCCACATGTTTGCTAAATTGTTATGCGACCTTTTTATAAAGTCAACCCTTTTATCATTACATCTTATCTAATGCTTTGGCCAACAAACCCTTATACATTGTCCACTATTACCAGAATACTCTTGGTGGGTTGTCGACTTCCCGCGTTGGCCATTACAATCACCGGGGTGAATCTAGATACAGGGAGTGCTTCTTCCAAAATTGAGGGAGTGCTCCAAAAACGGACTAATCATCATTTAGCTAAAGCTGAGAAAATAGGACATTAGCGTTTGGGTAAAAAAATCACCGGCATTCTATATCTCCGAAACTATTACTGATATCACCCTGCAATTTGGTATGGTGATAAAGGGCGTTACTAGAAGTTCACATATGTGACTTTCAAAATGTTGTTAAGTACAAAACGTACATGGCAGCCAAGCAAAGTTACTTTCAAAATAGCATAAAGTTCATTAAATAAGCCTCTCTGATGCTAGCCCGTTTCAGAGAAGATTGTTCACACTTTTCTCCATAGATTGCACAACATAACTCAATTTCTGAAAAAAAAAAAAAAAGATGGTTAGGCTGTTTTAGTGAGCACCCAGTCAATTTCAAGTTACTACAATCACTTTGTGGGATGCCGTTCACCTTAACCTCTCTGTCGTGTGTTAATGAGGGAAAGGGACTATCATGTTGCTGACGTGTTCCATCCCTCTCCGAGTTAAATAAACTTTGTCAATAAGGATCACTCGGAGTAGACAATGGTTATTTACATGTCTCTTCGAACAAAATATTGCATATGACTTTTTTCAAAAAACACCCCATAGTGGGCCAATATAAAACCATTACTTGTGTTTTAGTATCAATTTACAATAATTTCTTCTTTTCTCCAAGTCAAGGAGAATATAAAAATGCAAAGATAAAATGCCATACCATCCAGTGGTGAACTAATTGCAATGAATGTACAGTACTAGTACCATAATGAGAGCTGAACAAACTACAGTGAAACCTCTCTTTACGGACACTCCCTAGATAGGGACAGAATTTTAAGTCCAGAATGTCTGCTTAATCTCCGTTATGCGGACAAAACATTCGGGTTTCCAATCGTAAAATTTGCACAATGAGAAAATCTCTACTTTGAAGACTGTACTGTACTCCCGTACATATTATTAAGAAGAATGGGATAAAGACTGCATACAGTAGTCACCTTCCAGGTCAGTAAGCTGCAAGATTGATAAAGGTTGGTTGGCTCTTACACCTCTAAAACAGGGATTTACTCATGCAAAGTTCACTCGACAAACCAACCTGTCTGATTTATTTAAGAAGTCATCGTAAAATTGTAAGTACTGTACTCTACTGTACTGCAATACTGCTTTTATTTACAGTAATTGGAGATGTGTATAACCTTATCTATAGAATATAATTGTATTTTGTTCAGATTATAATTAAAGATACGAGAAAATAGCATTTTGAAATTGATTTTGTAGCACTTTCATTTTGAAAAATAGCATTTTGGAGCATTTTGAAATTTAAAAATTAGCTTTTTGTAGCATTTAAAAGTTCCTCACCAGGTACAATAAACAGGTTCAAAATAATATGCACGGAAACTAATTCCAACATGTGCAGGATTGGAAATATGGGTGTTTCTGATAAACGGCATAAGCATTTAATATAAGTCTCCTGTTGTGTGTGTGGTTTTTATTTATACTAAGGGAGTGTTAGAAGTATTAAAATCCTAATATCAGTATTACAAAAATGTAGAAACTTGACATCATACATTTTTCAGAAATGTGAGATCTCTGAAAATAAAGGCATCAGCCTGGCTAATTGGCAAGATTGAGTTCAAGTGCTGTCGGTTGTATGACGTGAGACGAGGGTACCTAAGCTATGCTCAAAAGATCCAATGGCCATGTTCTCATTATGCAATCAACAATAACAGGTGTTGTGCAGCAACTCAAATATTGAGGGCCGGCAGAGAGTTGTATTAGTTCACTGGTACTGTCCCCGTTTACCTGGATAGTAGGCTGTCAGATATCCGCCCCCTCAATCGGATTGCCAATTATCAATCGCACCGGCACAGTTACATCAATGAAAATGGCACTGACAGATACTATCGAGATAAGAGCACAGAAGTTCACAGGAAATCATTGTGGAACACACCAAAATAGACGGGGGTTTCATACTTACCGTTACTCACCTCTTAATTATCTCGGGGTTTGAGTTGACAACAGGATCACTAAAGTCTGTTCACACAATAACCTCCACCATGACATTTAAAAATGAACCAAGACGAAGACGAGAACTTTGAACTGTACAAAAGCTTTATTTCTATTAAAGGGTATGATTTTACTAACACAACAAAAGCAACGTGGCTATCAGTAGCCCAAGTCAATTTGACTACGTCCTCCAGTAGGACTTGCAAAAATTATCATACAACATGATATAGAACATTTTAGCCCCCAAGAGCTCCAAATAACGTAATATTCATAACACTATTGGATTGGAAAAGGACGTCAGTGTGTGACATATATAGAGCATTTGGTTTCCTTTTAATAAACATGAGAATGGTATTTATAGTCGCAAGGCCAGAGTGTGTACGACTTCACTCTCTGAGAACCATATGTTGGCACAGCTGCGGGCTACCCTCCAGCCTGTTGCATACTGGTCAAATGGACTCCCTTCTCACATGCTAAGTTACGTAAGACTACAGCTTGTTCTCTCAAGCTTTTAAATGTCTAGAAGACAACTCACATTAATATTTACGCAAATCTTTCAAGTACTTTGCTCACATCCTATTGGATCATTATGTTAATTTCTTAAACTTGTTAAGTTCAATCCAAATGTTTAATTAGCTCTTAAATGTTTATAACAAAATCACATAAATTATTTATAACAATTAGAAATTGTTTATAATATTTGTCAAAGACAATAAAAATATTATAAGCACGCCTTTAACATCACTCTCGTTCCACATTATTTTCAAAAATATTTACAGCAATTATTTACAATATTAACATTTAAATTGTTTAAATTATTAATTTAATAAATACATTAACCACATGTTCATTCGGTTGGTAATTTTCATAATCGTGATTAATATAATCGACCAATGAAGGTTAGTTATACATGTTAATGTCACAATCTGGTTTAATAAAGGTTTTAATAATGATTTGTGACGGCAACCTTCATTCAAAATCTTATCTCAAATTCTTTCAAAACTCGAGTTAATTCTAACAGTAATTCACTTGATTAATTTTCAACGAACTATGACAATCTTACTCCAGCGGAAAATCCTTCGCTAACAAGTTAATGCACAATCTGCATTAAAAAATATGCCCAAAATCATCATATATTAATCTATATGGCATTAAAAACTTCCACATAACTTACAAAACTTCCACAAATAATTCTTTAACATTAATTCCTGTGGGAACTTCCTTCATATTCAAGGGCATTATACCTCAGCGACTTTCAACACGCGCTGCACTAGCGATTATACATTTATAGTTCCACTTAAAAATTTTATAATCATTAATTGTTTCAAAACTGTTTTTCTATTTAACCTTCGTGGATTTCATTCATGAACCGAAATGAAGTCAAAACTTGCCAATCACAAACAAATTTAATAGTGAATACGCTTATATACGCCTGTCTGGTCTATCAAAATTTAGGATTAACATCTTAAAAGAAATTGTAGTATGAAAATACTATCATCAAATAAAGTGCGACTAAAATGCAAAGTAGTCGAATAGAATCCAATTAGACTGGGTAATGCAAACATCGTTATATAATTTTCTAATTGAGAAAAACTCCTAACAAAAGTACTTGACTTTAATGCATTCAATAATTCATTATTAAAGTTACTCTTTCACAAAAGTGTCTATGATGCAATGTTCATTCATAACTGACGATAAATGTCTGTGTTGCAATCAATACAAATAACGACTAGTATTTCCAAGATCGTCGACAACGTAAGAGATTTTAACGCTCTAAAATCATTTAAATGTTCTTCCTTCTTGATGATGACAGAAAATTGGTCAAAGTAATTAAACTGGGGTTGAATTACTTTAATAAAATGACACGCTGTCTGAATTTAAATCTGCCATTAAAAATCATTAACTTACAGTCAAATCGTGACTACCAAAAATATTAATTACTGAAAAATCTAACTATCAGACTCAACTGATTCAAAATCATTAACTATGCCCATGACATAACAATGTCTTAATAAATCGTCGAAAAATGCAAAACTCATCAAGGTGAACTGAGAATAAGAATCTCAACAAGAAAATAGGGCAAAAAACATGAGGATAAAAATATGGGAAAAATGGTTGCTCAAACATTATTAATAAACTCAAATACAATAAACGTTCACGACTACCTTATCTGCCGATTGACGTTCCAGAGGAAAATTCCCCAAAGAAGACTGCTGATGGATCCATTTCACCACGTTAAAGTTGAGCTCCATCCTCGAAATAGGAAATAGCACCCTCGGAGAATCGAACTGCTTCCTTCTCCGGAAATCGCTCTGCTCCTCGAAGACGAATAGACATCCTTCCGGCAATAATCTTCTTTGTGAGTCGGGACATCCCTGACCTCTCTTGAAAAATTCCCTGAAGTTCCAGTAGACAATCGTCATGAAGTTTTGTAGAAATTTCCGAAGAAATTATTCATATTCAGAGTATGAAATTGTTTCTATGGCTGTTCGATGGTATTCAGCCTTTAATTACGAAACATGGGTGTAGATGGTATTCACCGCATGTTCGCTTGTGTGGAATAGCAATTAGCGAAGTTCCATGTCGCTATCTTACTCCGTTGAAGTATGTCCCAATTGCAATAAGCCCTTTTAGCCTTCCATCTGCTCTTCGGTTGTAGTGTCAGAAGAACAAACTGCCGTATTCAATTGCTCCATTATACTGTATCGTTCTGTAACCAAGCAATCTGAAGTCTTTCTATTCCACTCGCAGCGTCAGCCTTGCGTTGATTCTGGCTATACAAAAGTGCTTCTCTACTGGCGAGATAATCACTTTTGTCAGTCGTATAAAACTGCTAATATCTTTTAAACTAATCGGTCGAAATTGTTCAGCTTTTCTCTATAACTGCATGTAGCACTGCACAATACAATTAGCTTATCGGAGACCGCTAACTGTTCGAAGCTAAACTTGTAGAAGCTTTCTAAGGTCCGTTTCAACTTCACCTAGTTTGACTTGGATCTCGTTAATATAGTGGCCTCGCCACGCGTTATAAAGACGATTCTTTTCACTGCTGTTCACTTCGACGTCTCACTATAATGAATGTATAAGAAAAGAACTTTCACAATAGACTTCGATGATCTGAGAATGAGATCTCAGAATGATCAGAGAACGAAAAAGGCTCCTCTCTTCTGCGCAAGCCCTTTTATTAACTTCCCGAGGGGCGTTTCCATCCCTTCCAGAGCGTGATACTACGTCATCGCTAGAACTTCCAACTTCGGTAATACATGACGGATTTTCAAAATTCAAAAACTGAAAATAAATTTCACCAAAATTCCAAATCAATGCTTCTACTGCAAATGGATTTCCACAATTCTGCATTCCAAAAGTAATAAAAATACCATAGTTTCAGCAATCTCCGTCTTCCTTTAAACTATCGTTGATTGGTTCATGCCTCTCCTCCAATAGCATAGTTTCTTCCTCAGCAGAATTCCTCGTTTCCTGCGACTGCGTCGTAAATCTTGGAACATTCTCGACTAAATGCTGACGTCACTGAGAATCTCAGCTCAAGTAGCCTGCTGGTATAACATTTACGTCATCCGTGCTTACGTCATGACTACCCACGTCATAACTATGACAGCCATAACTCTCCTTATAAATTTCAATATAGCCACCGTGGTCTCTACATAATTCAATTACGGGGGCATTCTCCTCTCACCACGTTTTAAAAACAGTTGCAAATTGTTTTTAAACTCAATGTTACAAGTATCTCAACTCTCTTGAACACGAAATTGAATTATTACTGGCTTACTCTAGTATGATATTTCCTCTATGTTCCTTAATCATAAATTTCTTCTACTCGGGTTGTGTGTGGTTAATGTATTCTTTCCTCTCTACTTTCTCTTCTGACCAGTATTTCTATTTTCTAAGTTCTGCTGGCTCGTAGAAGGACCAGGATCGATTACAACATCCTGCCTTTTCTTTTGATTGTCAGCTTCTTTATCCCTTAATTCTTTTAAGTATTGCTGGCTTTCCTTCTCTCTTTGCTGATACTGATCAGGTGTCATAACCTGACTTTGAGTATTCTGGTTTCTATTTTGGTTTTGGTTATTCCTATTATAGTTACGGTTATACCCATTATTGTTATAATATCTGCCTCTTCCATTGTAGTTTCCTCGGTTGTAGTTCCAACCTCTTCTCTGTTGATACGGTCGGTAACCTTGTGATCTGTAATTTCTAAACTGATTATTCCTGTGAGGACCTACATTGTCAGTTTTCTCCTGCTCTGGCTTGTCAGTTTGTTGGACTTGGTCCATATATACCGTATTGATTTCTTTAAATTCCTGCCTTTGACCTTTCTGGACTACGTTAGGCATTGGGCTTGTGTAGTCTAACCTTCTTAGTAATTCATCCATGCTGGATAAATCCCTGATGTTGGACGAAATTATAAGTCTCCTCACCTCAACTGGCAGCATACGAGAAATCGCATCTATTAGTTGCTCCGTGGACAATGGGGGTTGCAAAAATCTCAAGCGGGACAACTGACTCGTAAAGAAATCAGCGTACCTCGTTGGAAGAGTACCTGAGTATTTTCTTGAATACACCTCCGCTCTTAACGAATTCTGCGCTTCTATGGACCAAAATCGTTTGATTAATGCCTCTGCAAACTCGTCAAAGTTACTGAATGTGTATCTAAATGCGCGAAACCATTCGAGGGGTCCTCCAATCAGATATCTCTCTACTATCTTCATCTCTCTCTCTCTGGGAATGTGAGCTTCGATGAAATAATCTTTGAGATTCCTTACATACTCTATAGGTGTCAAACTATCAGTGTTACTGAATTTTTGTGGTTTGTCTTCGAAATTCCTAATGACCGTCACGTTCCTCAGATATGAATCCGGATAGTTTTTCCCACTATCTCGGTAGTTCCACTCAGGTTCCATATTCCTCCCGTCATCCTCCTCTCTGAATCTGGATACACGTTCTTCAGGAGTCACGTCTCTTTCTTCTGGCTCTAGGTTATGTCTTCTAGCATAATTCCTATTCAATTCGCAAGCTAAGCCTTCTGTATCCTTGTCGGTGATTTCTGTTAAGACTTTCTTGACTATCTCTTCTTTGTAGTTCTCCATTAAACTAGCCTCTCCTAACTTCAAATTTTTCAGTTTACTCGTCGTTTCATTTACGTCAGAGACAACTTTATGAATTTGATCCTCTAATGTAGATTTTAAAGTTTGCATATCCTGATCTAGTTGTGTTCTATCGTCAACTTGTTTTTCGGATAGCGAATTTATCCTGACGCTTAAATCTTTCCTAATCTGTACTACTTCATTGTTAATTTCTATCTGCGTACTGGCAAGTTTTCTTTCAATCCTTTCCTGAATTTGGGTTACATGTTCCCCACTTGACTTATTCCACTCGTCTTTCCATACCGCTACGTTTGCTGTTAACATTTCGGCTATGTCTACTTCGATATCCTCTTTTAATACTCTATTGTGGTCTAATACCTGTGTTCTCATGACCTCTACATCATACTTCAACTCTGCTAAAGACGTTGTTGTTCTAACTGATTCATCAACTAGTCTAGTCGCTAATGCAGTTATATTACGCGTACAAAGAGTTTTTGAGTTTTCGATTTCTTCCCTGACTTTATTTACATCAGTTTGGACTTTAGTGATATCTACGAAAACTGTGTTGACCTCTACCTGAATCTTAGTTATGTCACTTTGCACCTCAGTTATATCCGCATGAATGTTATTAATGTCTACCTGAACATTGGATACATCAGTTCTAGCTTTTTGAATTTCTTTTTGGACTTCCTCGACCTTGTCTTGGACAGTCGCTACATCGTTTTTGACAACAACTACTTCGGCTCTAGCACAAGAAATATCCCCTCGGACATTAGCTACATCCAGATTTAACATTGTAAGGTCTTTCTGTACCTTAGACACATCAAATTTAACATCATCAACATTTTTATGCACATTAGATACATCTGTGCGGATGTCAGTTACAGTATTTTCAATTCCTAGGGTATTAATCTGTAAACGCGACATATTATCCTCCAAATTAGCAGCACTAGTTTGGATACCCTTCAAACTTTCACCCATACTAGCTTTCAAATTACTAGCATTCTCCTCCATTCTTGCATTCAAATTAGCAGACAAATTACTAACATTCTCCTCCATTCGACTATTATTCTCCTTCATGCTTTCATTCAGCATCTGCTTCATACTGCGATTCATGTTAGCAGACATCTCCTCTAACATCTTCTTCAAACTTTCATCTGCCATTACAATATTATTCAAAAATGGATTGCTGTAGGGACATACATCAAAAGAGCAAAATAACAACATTTGAGCAACACTTTTCACCATATATAAATTTGATCAATTTTCTGTCTTAAATCTAACTTATAACTACCTTATAATTAATATTCGAAGATACTTCATGTTGAAACAAACTCAAGCACATGTTCAAATTTCCCTGGCTCATTTTAAAATATCCTAACACAAATAATTTACATTTACAATCCAAATATTTTAATTTTATCTTTAATATGACTAAAATGTCATAAGCCGGTCAAATAAAATAAGATTCCAGATTATAGGCGATTTTCCTAAGTTTCCAGCCTATTTAACTTTTCTCAAGTTGTATAAGATCTGATCTTTTCTGAGTGTAATTTTCCTAACACAATACAACATTTAATTCCTATATAATCACACTCTTAACTACTACAATTGGCCTAGACATCTAACAAAGAATCAACCTCTTTATTTGAGTCTAATCGAACCTCACGTTTTAGGTTTGCCACTCTTTCTGGCGTTCAACCTGGTAATCCAGTTTTGTCGAATTCGAGCCCCAACGTTTTAGGTGCGCCAATCTTTCTATTGTTCAACCTGGTGATCCAGTTTTGTCGAATTCGCCCCACGTATTAGGGTCGCCAATCTTTCTGTTGACTCAGCCCCACGTTCTTGGGTCGCCAATCTTTCTGTCCCCGTTTACCTGGATAGTAGGCTGTCAGATATCCGCCCCCTCAATCGGATTGCCAATTATCAATCGCACCGGCACAGTTACATCAATGAAAATGGCACTGACAGATACTATCGAGATAAGAGCACAGAAGTTCACAGGAAATCATTGTGGAACACACCAAAATAGACGGGGGTTTCATACTTACCGTTACTCACCTCTTAATTATCTCGGGGTTTGAGTTGACAACAGGATCACTAAAGTCTGTTCACATAATAACCTCCACCATGACATTTAAAAATGAACCAAGACGAAGACGAGAACTTTGAACTGTACAAAAGCTTTATTTCTATTAAAGGGTATGATTTTACTAACACAACAAAAGCAACGTGGCTATCAGTAGCCCAAGTCAATTTGACTACGTCCTCCAGTAGGACTTGCAAAAATTATCATACAACATGATATAGAACATTTTAGCCCCCAAGAGCTCCAAATAACGTAATATTCATAACACTATTGGATTGGAAAAGGACGTCAGGGTGTGACATATATAGAGCATTTGGTTTCCTTTTAATAAACATGAGAATGGTATTTATAGTCGCAAGGCCAGAGTGTGTACGACTTCACTCTCTGAGAACCATATGTTGGCACAGCTGCGGGCTACCCTCCAGCCTGTTGCATACTGGTCAAATGGACTCCCTTCTCACATGCTAAGTTACGTAAGACTACAGCTTGTTCTCTCAAGCTTTTAAATGTCTAGAAGACAACTCACATTAATATTTACGCAAATCTTTCAAGTACTTTGCTCACATCCTATTGGATCATTATGTTAATTTCTTAAACTTGTTAAGTTCAATCCAAATGTTTAATTAGCTCTTAAATGTTTATAACAAAATCACATAAATTATTTATAACAATTAGAAATTGTTTATAATATTTGTCAAAGACAATAAAAATATTATAAGCACGCCTTTAACATCACTCTCGTTCCACATTATTTTCAAAAATATTTACAGCAATTATTTACAATATTAACATTTAAATTGTTTAAATTATTAATTTAATAAATACATTAACCACATGTTCATTCGGTTGGTAATTTTCATAATCGTGATTAATATAATCGCCCAATGAAGGTTAGTTATACATGTTAATGTCACAATCTGGTTTAATAAAGGTTTTAATAATGATTTGTGACGGCAACCTTCATTCAAAATCTTATCTCAAATTCTTTCAAAACTCGAGTTAATTCTAACAGTAATTCACTTGATTAATTTTCAACGAACTATGACAATCTTACTCCAGCGGAAAATCCTTCGCTAACAAGTTAATGCACAATCTGCATTAAAAAATATGCCCAAAATCATCATATATTAATCTATATGGCATTAAAAACTTCCACATAACTTACAAAACTTCCACAAATAATTCTTTAACATTAATTCCTGTGGGAACTTCCTTCATATTCAAGGGCATTATACCTCAGCGACTTTCAACACGCGCTGCACTAGCGATTATACATTTATAGTTCCACTTAAAAATTTTATAATCATTAATTGTTTCAAAACTGTTTTTCTATTTAACCTTCGTGGATTTCATTCATGAACCGAAATGAAGTCAAAACTTGCCAATCACAAACAAATTTAATAGTGAATACGCTTATATACGCCTGTCTGGTCTATCAAAATTTAGGATTAACATCTTAAAAGAAATTGTAGTATGAAAATACTATCATCAAATAAAGTGCGACTAAAATGCAAAGTAGTCGAATAGAATCCAATTAGACTGGGTAATGCAAACATCGTTATATAATTTTCTAATTGAGAAAAACTCCTAACAAAAGTACTTGACTTTAATGCATTCAATAATTCATTATTAAAGTTACTCTTTCACAAAAGTGTCTATGATGCAATGTTCATTCATAACTGACGATAAATGTCTGTGTTGCAATCAATACAAATAACGACTAGTATTTCCAAGATCGTCGACAACGTAAGAGATTTTAACGCTCTAAAATCATTTAAATGTTCTTCCTTCTTGATGATGACAGAAAATTGGTCAAAGTAATTAAACTGGGGTTGAATTACTTTAATAAAATGACACGCTGTCTGAATTTAAATCTGCCATTAAAAATCATTAACTTACAGTCAAATCGTGACTACCAAAAATATTAATTACTGAAAAATCTAACTATCAGTCTCAACTGATTCAAAATCATTAACTATGCCCATGACATAACAATGTCTTAATAAATCGTCGAAAAATGCAAAACTCATCAAGGTGAACTGAGAATAAGAATCTCAACAAGAAAATAGGGCAAAAAACATGAGGATAAAAATATGGGAAAAATGGTTGCTCAAACATTATTAATAAACTCAAATACAATAAACGTTCACGACTACCTTATCTGCCGATTGACGTTCCAGAGGAAAATTCCCCAAAGAAGACTGCTGATGGATCCATTTCACCACGTTAAAGTTGAGCTCCATCCTCGAAATAGGAAATAGCACCCTCGGAGAATCGAACTGCTTCCTTCTCCGGAAATCGCTCTGCTCCTCGAAGACGAATAGACATCCTTCCGGCAATAATCTTCTTTGTGAGTCGGGACATCCCTGACCTCTCTTGAAAAATTCCCTGAAGTTCCAGTAGACAATCGTCATGAAGTTTTGTAGAAATTTCCGAAGAAATTATTCATATTCAGAGTATGAAATTGTTTCTATGGCTGTTCGATGGTATTCAGCCTTTAATTACGAAACATGGGTGTAGATGGTATTCACCGCATGTTCGCTTGTGTGGAATAGCAATTAGCGAAGTTCCATGTCGCTATCTTACTCCGTTGAAGTATGTCCCAATTGCAATAAGCCCTTTTAGCCTTCCATCTGCTCTTCGGTTGTAGTGTCAGAAGAACAAACTGCCGTATTCAATTGCTCCATTATACTGTATCGTTCTGTAACCAAGCAATCTGAAGTCTTTCTATTCCACTCGCAGCGTCAGCCTTGCGTTGATTCTGGCTATACAAAAGTGCTTCTCTACTGGCGAGATAATCACTTTTGTCAGTCGTATAAAACTGCTAATATCTTTTAAACTAATCGGTCGAAATTGTTCAGCTTTTCTCTATAACTGCATGTAGCACTGCACAATACAATTAGCTTATCGGAGACCGCTAACTGTTCGAAGCTAAACTTGTAGAAGCTTTCTAAGGTCCGTTTCAACTTCACCTAGTTTGACTTGGATCTCGTTAATATAGTGGCCTCGCCACGCGTTATAAAGACGATTCTTTTCACTGCTGTTCACTTCGACGTCTCACTATAATGAATGTATAAGAAAAGAACTTTCACAATAGACTTCGATGATCTGAGAATGAGATCTCAGAATGATCAGAGAACGAAAAAGGCTCCTCTCTTCTGCGCAAGCCCTTTTATTAACTTCCCGAGGGGCGTTTCCATCCCTTCCAGAGCGTGATACTACGTCATCGCTAGAACTTCCAACTTCGGTAATACATGACGGATTTTCAAAATTCAAAAACTGAAAATAAATTTCACCAAAATTCCAAATCAATGCTTCTACTGCAAATGGATTTCCACAATTCTGCATTCCAAAAGTAATAAAAATACCATAGTTTCAGCAATCTCCGTCTTCCTTTAAACTATCGTTGATTGGTTCATGCCTCTCCTCCAATAGCATAGTTTCTTCCTCAGCAGAATTCCTCGTTTCCTGCGACTGCGTCGTAAATCTTGGAACATTCTCGACTAAATGCTGACGTCACTGAGAATCTCAGCTCAAGTAGCCTGCTGGTATAACAATTACGTCATCCGTGCTTACGTCATGACTACCCACGTCATAACTATGACAGCCATAACTCTCCTTATAAATTTCAATATAGCCACCGTGGTCTCTACATAATTCAATTACGGGGGCAGTACCAAGGTGCCAATTGTTAGAATAAAGCGAGCTGTAGTCAGGCGACAATGCTTGTCTTATGAAGTTTACTGTGTGGCAGGTGGAATGACGAAAATGCCAGGCTGTCCTGGACTCGATGGACGAATTGGTTCAAATTCTGAGGATGTCTATGAAATCCTTTTGTGTGGTTTTCCTACTAACTCCTTGCCAAGTTCCATTCATTTCTTTTAATAACTTATCTTATGAGGTAGGATTCAAGAAGTGCCATTAGACCATTAAATAGAAATTCAATGCCCCTCATCCATGGCCCTCATTGAAAAGGAAGTAATAATGTGAATCATCCATTTACTTAACTTTGTGTAAATATCACACAATGGATAATTAACTAAATATAAAATGTATGTTTACTCCCTCATTATTTCCTGACCACACTGCGACTCTTGACTTACAATCTGTAAAACAGTATCCGAATTCACGGAGAAATCGCCGGACGACATGTAACATAACCTATAACTCACACATGGTAGAGAATACTTTCATCATATTATTCAAAATATGCCAGCCAGCCGGATTTGATTTGCCCCGCAAGACATGGGTAACTCTCAACAGAGTCCGCACTAACCACGGGAGATGCGGATCAATGATGTTTAAATGGGGCATGCGATCTTCCCCAACCTGTGATTGTGGTGCAGTTAGACAGACTATGAACCATATTGTCACTGAGTGTATTAGTAGGGCATTCACTGGATCAACACAGGACTTTGTAATAGCCTCTACTGAAGCCATAAGATGGCTAGAAAATATAGACATTAATCTTTGAACACCCTTTCCCTTGCATGATTGTAATAGTTGTAATGTGTTACTTATTGTATGCTTGTATATTGTTTATGTTGTTTGTTTTGTGTTGTACCATACGCTAATAATAATAATCATATTATACATTTCCCAAAGCAAAGAGAACGCCTAACAAAAATTGTCTATTCATATCACGATACGTACTTGAGTTTTCATTTTCATTTCAAATACAAGAAATGAGGGCCGGCGCGATATAAACCTATATAAGCATAACCTTATTGCTCTAATTTTTACAAAGAATCGGCACAAACGACTGGAATATTCCCTTTATTAGCACAACCAACTGAAACTACGAAATAATTTCTCCAAAATCATCGTTTTACTGGCGATAAACAGTGGATATTATGCGGCAATAATAACAGCACCATTTTCAAATTAATTTTTACCGCAATAGATTGTTTTCACGACAATAATCTATGTTCGTACATATCGATTATTACTCGTAAATATCGATTATATAGCAGATATTTTCATTGCTGGGAACTCGCAAATTTCAAAGTTGCGGCGCGAAAATGTAATAAAACATAATATTCAACATTAATCGGTAAATTCGGCATTTTTCGCATTTATGGGAATAATTCGCAAGAACCCTTAGTTATCGCACTTTGTCGCACATTCAGTTTCGTAAATTTTGGGTATACATAGTCATATTAGTTACCAGGTAGTTGAAAAAAGGAGAAAAAAGTAAAATTCGCATTTATCGCAATTGCGATTTTCCCGTATCTCTAATTATAATGTACCGGTACATATTAAATTTTTATATCTGTCTTGACCCAATTTTGTATTTAAAATGTGGCCCCTCCCATTTAAGGACACCTCCCAGATACGGACAAATTATTTAGTCCGATTAGTATCCGCAATTGAGAGGTTTCACTGTATATATTTTTCAGTGGTTTATGGCCTGGTAACCGCATGTTCCCAGCAAACCCCAGCCAATCTGTGAAGGAAAGCAAAACAAGGAGGGTAAAAAATGAATGATTGGGAAAGGGATGATACGAACATGGAGGAAAAAAAAAAAAAAAAAAAAAAAAAACACTAACACACAGACAAGCAGGTGCAGGTGAACGGAGAGATAAAAGGGAAAAACATAAAATAAAGACAAGAATAATCTCCACGATAAACTTGGTAAATTCCTACAAAATTCTATAAAACTTTATTCAGTGTGAAAGATGAGGCAATCATGATGATCAGTTAAGAAGATATTTTAATCTAGTTAGTTATTGTTGTTTTAAGGGGTGGAACTATGGGGTCATCTGAACCTCCTAACACAAATAAAAATATACAAATTTAGAATGGAATTAAGAATTGGGAGGTGGACATTTAAATATGAAAAGACCGAAAATTAATAAAACGAAAAATTAAATAAAACTAACAAGTACAATATAAACAAAAAATTAGAGAAAACAAAAAAAAATGTCGAATCAAAAAACACAAAGTCTTTGAGTCAATGATCACTTATAAATGTAGATTGCTGGTCCTAATTTTAATCTCTACAAATTCTCAAATGTTCTAAAGATGAAGACTATGGAATATAACAATTGATCTCCTGATTTGCTGCAGTTGTGTTGCACGAATTAACACACACGATTGTGTGGGTTCTCTGCTTAGTTTTGTGTTAAAAGAATGCAAATATGTTTAACACATAGATCGAAAGATTTGTCAGTTTTCAGTTAAAACTAGAAGCTGAGAACTGGTCCATTTTCACACTGCACACAAAGGCTCACCTGCAGAACTCCGTCCCAGGTTTGGATGCCATCACTGGACTTCACCGGAATCGTACCTTCCCCTGACTCGATCTTGGTGCGCAGCTGGCCTCTGGCTTTCCTATTTGGATGCTTGTCAATAGAATCATCTTGGGACTCGGCTTCATGTGGTGAAAATATCCTGTACACAACATGGGTAGGAAATCATCAATCTTATTAGATCTTGAACATGATGAACAGCTGCTACAAACAGAAGACCTAATATTTAACTCTTCCCGAGCGGAATACGGTATCATTTGGAAAATTCCTACATTTAAAACTGGCGCAGTTTTCCATCAAAATAGTTAATGTTAAACCCATGAGATGGCACTACTATGCAGACACATGTTTGTTATTTAATTATGTCTCCCGTAGAGACCGCTTTGACTTCACAAATACCCGCAGGCAGTAGCTGCATCGGATGAACGCATGAGTCATTGTGTAGCTGGTGAAGTGAGTGCATTTTTACAGTGTTTATTTGGTGACGAAAGCATAATTTTAAGGAAAAGGCTATGGAATGATGAAGATACACTGTAATGTCTGCTTTCGATTTGAGTGATGGTTTGAAGTGTTCCACGCTTAATTATTAACTTGACAACCTACTCAAACTTAAAGTATCAACAGGTAAGATAATTTGATAACGACAGATCTCTTTTCTATAGGAAGGCCTTCTTTGCCTGTGCTAACCTACTTTTCATATCCACTTTGCTTCGTCCAACACTTACTAGAAAAGATTCTGGTGTGTGAGCTGGAATGGGGGAAAACACAGCCTCGTGAGGCAAAACTGAGAAGAGGGAGGTTCGATTCCCACCTCAGGCATCCTTCTACTCCAGGCAAATGCTAGGATGGTTCCTAACTTAAGGCCATGGCTGCCTCCTTACAAATCTTATCCCCAATTTAAAAGAAGAAATTAACACCAGTACAGCCATCACAATAACACTGGTTGTCACACAAATTCCGCACACACGTACCCAAATACACAGGGCTATATGACCACGATATCGCAGCCCCCAAAATAAGCAACAACTACTAGGAAAAGACAAACAACAGAGGAAGGGCAAAAAGGAATCATATGACTGTGCCATGGAGATTGAAAATCTACCTATTCTATATTGTAGCATTAACCCTTCCTGAGTTGATGCTTTTTATGGCTCTGGGCAGATTGTTTTCAAAAATTAAAAATATGTAGATTAAATTTAGTGCATGAGAAATATAAATTGCATATTTTGAATTTTTGACAAACAAATTTAGATTGCTGGCCCTAACCCACTATCACTTATAACGTGGATGACAAGATCAGCAGCCACCAAGTCATGGCTAATATAAGTTTAAGTAAAGAAGACAAGTGTGGGCTTGTTCCGAGCAACTGTAATTAAGATTTCACCCCAACCCAAAATACACACCTAGCATCTCCACAGGGAGCTGTACTGATGTACAAGTGGAACTTGACATTCTCCTTTAGTTGATAACCATTCTTCTCGGGCACTTTCATGAAGATGGACTGCTCAGCAGACTCTGAAACAAAGAGAAGAAATATATAGCTGTCGTTGGCAGCAATGACTCGATTCCTAGCAAACTATAAAAATCACACTGAAAGCAATTGGTGGAAGTGCCTTTGAGGACTGAACATGCCAATCAGGAAATGAAACATGCGATCTCACAAATTGCATCAAATGGATGGGGGATGGGTATGGTTCAGCTTGCCGGAGCTGTTGTGTACATCGTTGAGCCTCTGTGTGTCTGCGGCGGCTCTCTTTCAAACTGGTCAACAGCAGCAGAGAGCTTCATCTCGTGCTTCCCCAGTTTGGGAGTTGATACCATGTCATATTCAAGTTCATTTTGAGCAGGTTAATTCAAAATTTAAAAGATCTAAAAGACTAACTTTGAATTTGACTGATAACCTGTGTTACCATAGTCTGCATTTGTACAGGGTGATTCTTGATGCAGCTTACAACTTCAATAATGTGTAATTATTTATTGGAACCACGTACAGACTTGGTTTATATGTCATTATATTGCAAAACACAAAGTTTTGTCTCACGTAGTTTGTAGTTGCACAGTTGTCTGCCACGTGCGCCGCCCGTCATTGGTTGGAAATGGCATCTTTCACTAGACGGAAAGAGCGAAGTGCATGTTCTGGTTTGAAGAAACCAAGTCAGCAACGAGTGCACAGCGGAGGTTTTGCACAGAATTCGGCAAAACCCACCAAGCAGACCAACAATGTACAAATAATGGCGTTCTGTGCGACACACTAAAGCTCCTGGATGCACACCTGTGACTGGCGATGTGGTAGAAACAGTTAGGGAGAGGTTCGTCCGCAGTCTGGAAAAATCAACACGGCGTCTGTCACTCAAAACTGTTATCCCATAGACCACTGTTTGGCAGGTGTTGCGTCGACGTTTGGCCGTGAAAGCATACCGACTGCCCTTGGTTCAAGCACTGAGTGAAGCAGATATACATACCAGACATGAATTCGGTCTTGACTCGTTGGATCGTATCAGCCGTGATGAGTTATTCTTGAACAATGTAGTCTTCAGCAATGAATCAACGTTCCACCTTTCTGGCCGAGTCAACACACACAATTTTTGTATTTGGGGGCACGGAAAAACCACATGGGCACCATGTGCAGGTGGTACGTGGCAGCCCCAAAGTGAAAGTTTTTTGCGCTGTTTCAAGCGAATAAGTGTATGCACCTTTCTTCTCTGCTGACACAACTATCACCAGGCATCATTTATCTGGATATGCCACAGAACTTCCTTACTCCACAGTTGGATGAAGATGACCACGATGGATGCATGTGTTGGCAACAAGATGGCACCCTGCTGCACTACCTTTCAGACATCAGGGAATTCCTTGATTAATGTTTCCTGGGTAAGTGGATAGGTTGTGGCCGCCACGGTCTGCAGATTATACACCACTGGACTTCTTTCTGTGGGGCTTAGTGAAAGATAGGGTGTACATCCCTCCCCTACCTGCAAATCTTGGATGTACCAAGACATCACATGACAACAGCTATCCTTTCTGTTACCCCGGAAATGCTGATTCATACAGCTTCGACTTCCGTTGGGATGTGTCCAGGATGACAAATGATGCACACATTGAGCCGTAATGGATTTGTCAAAAAATCTTGAAGTGTTTTGCTATGTAATGACATATAAACCATGTCTGTAAGTGGTTCCAATAAATAATTACACGTTATTGACGTAGTAAACTACATCAGGAATCACCCTGTATTTTAGGCTAGGATTGGGAAAGGAGGCTGGTGTGACCTTAAATAAGAAACCATCCTGGCATCTGAGTGGAATAGAAATGGGAGACCACAGCAAACCACTCTTAGGTGGGTCCAATTCCCACCTCTTCTCAATTTTGTCTCACGAGAATGAATGTACAGACGTGGCCAAATTATGAGAACAAAAAATGTTTTCTCAATTACAACTTAATATCTACTTACAGTATTATATTCATTTGTTTTTATTATAGTCAAAGATGGCTTTGATAATCAAAATTTCAGTTCTATTTCAAGGTGTAAAATCTGTGAGCCAACAGGATTCTGTGCCAATGTTTTTCGAAAAGAAAAGAAAAAAAAAAAAAAATCAGTCTATTTTCTTATTATCTCAAAATATTCTTGGAGGCTGGATTTAGACAGCTCCTTAACCCGGTCCATGAGTCAATCCTAATTGGCTACATGGATAATTCTTGCCAGGCGCGTCCACGTCGCGGGGGTGGGCAACGGTACTGTAATATACCATGGAACTACAGTACCGGCTAAGTTCTGGTGAGGACCCAGTCCTATGGGGTATAACATAGGCCCCGTGCACAGGGTTACGTGCGAAGACCTCAAAGGAATCTGCAGCGGAGAAGATGGACTTCAGAACGGTGGAGATTGCGGAAGAGGCAACCCAGTACTCAGGGAATAGTATGAGTACAGCATCAATCGGCAGCGTCTGTTTCCCATGTTAGGGGCGGCTGCAAGGGCGTCTGTTCTCCATGTTAGGGGCGGCCTGAATAATAGCTGGCAGTAGCTTCATAAAATGCCTTTGGGAGTGGCGACCCCATCGTAATAATAGCCTAAAATGGAAATGGCACTTCCAATGATTCGGAAAAGGTTAGGGCGTACCTTGCAGGCGACGCGCAGTTCCTTTGGTACTGGGGGAACTGTGAGAAATGGGCGACCAGTAACCGAAATGAAAGTGGGAATCATGAATGTCATGACCCTGACAGGCAAGGTGGAGGAGGTGGTAGACTTCATGGAGAGGGAGAAGGTTGGAATGATGGGGCTGAGTGAAGTGAAAAAGAAAGGTAAAGGAAGGAAGAAATTGAGGAAAGGATATACATTATACTGGAGTGGTGGCCAAGAGGCAAAAAATGGCGTGGGACTGATAACCTCGAAACAACTGGAGGAGTATGTTGAAGTGGTAGAGTGTGTGAGTGACAGAATAATGAAAATTAGAATGAAGATGAAGAATGACGTGATGGACTTCATACAAGTGTATGCACCACAGACTGGAAACAGAGAAGAAGATATTCAAGTATTCCTGGAGGATGTAGAAAGAGTAATCTCAGATGTAGAAGTGGTGATCATGGGAGACATGAATGCACAAGTCGGAAATGAGAGACAAGGAAAGGAAGAAGTCGTTGGACCATATGGATATGGGAAAAAGAACCGGGAAGGAGAGGAACTTGTAAACTTTTGTGAAAGGAATGGACTGATAGTGGGTAATTCATGGTTTCGGAAGAAAAACAGCAGGAAAATTACGAGATATGGGTGGGGTGATAGAAGAACAAAATCAGTAATTGACTACTTCCTGGTGGAAAGGACAAATCGCAGAAAGCTGATGGATGTGACAGCTTTACCAGGAGAAGCATTTGATGGGGACCATAGAGCTGTGGTGGCAAAATTTAGATGGGGAAAATTGGAAAACCTAAAGGAGATCAGAGAAAGTAAAATAAAAGCATGGAAATTGAAAGACAAAGCTGTACAGGAAGATTTTCAGGAGAGATTGAAGCAACAAATCCCAGTTACTGAAGTGGGAAATGTAGAAGAGGAATGGTCCCACTTTAAAAAGGCATTTGCTGGTGCAGCCGAGAGTGCTTGTGGTAGGACGTCAACAAGAGTGAAAGAGAAGGAGACACCGTGGTGGAATGAGGAAGTGAGGAAAGCAGTGAAAGAAAAGAAGTCTGCATGGAAAGAATGGAACCGAGATCAAACAGAAGAAAGCAAAAGGAAGTATCACGACAGCAAACGGAGGTGTAAGAAAGTGGTAGGAGAAGAAAAGAAGAAAAGTTGGGAAGAATTTACTCGAAGAGTGGAAACAGATGTAAGTGGCAGTAAAAGGATGCTGTATGGGCTTTTAAGAAGTAAGAGGAAAGAAAGAGTTACTACAAAGCTGGTGAAAAAGGAAGATGGAGAGTTGTTAACACACCCAGAAGAGATAAAGGGACGATGGAAGGAGTATTTCGATAAGCTATTGAATGTGAGCAATTGTACTGGTGAGATCAAAGTGACACAGCCTGACGACTCTATAATAGAAGATGATATAACAATGCTGGAGGTGGAATTAGCAGTACAGAAAATGAAGATGGGAAAAGCAACAGGGGTGGATGAAGTCAGTGTAGAAATGATAAAGGCTGCTGGACCTGTTGGTATGCAATGGCTGTATCGACTGCTAAAGTGTGTGTGGAAATGGAAATGTGTACCAGAAGACTGGGAGAAAGGGCTAATAATACCAGTGTTTAAGAAAGGGGACAAGAAAGTGTGTGATAACTATAGAGGGATCACCCTTATATCACAGATAGTAAAAAATACTGGAAAGGATATTAGAAAGAAGAATGAGAAGAAAGGTGGAAGGAGAGTTGCAAGAGGAACAGTACGGCTTCAGGAGTGGAAGATCCACAGTGGACCCAATCTTTAGCTTGAGGCAGGTGATGGAAAGGAACTGGGAATATGGAGAGGATTTGATCATGACTTTCATAGATCTAGAAAAGGCATATGATAGTGTCCCCAGAGAGAAGGTATGGGAAACCATGGTTAAGAAGAGACTGGGAAGAGAAATGTTGGAAATGGTGCAAGCAATGTACAACAACTGTGTTAGCAGGGTACTGACCCCAGTTGGAAAGACAGATTGGTTTAGGAACAAGACTGGACTAAGCAGGGGAGTGTGCTGTCACTTCGTTTGTTCATAATGGTAATGGATGAAATTGTAAAGGAAACAAAGGAAGCATATGGACATAAAGAAATGAAGCTACTATTATTTGCAGACGATATTGTGGTCTGGGGAAGGAACACCGAAGAAGTGCAAAAACAACTAGATCCACTGAATGAAAATATTCAGAAGTATGGCCTGGAAATCAGTATAGAGAAAAGCAAGACCATGGTGATGACAAGAGGGGAAAGACAAGGAAAGGGCACTGTGAAAATTGGAAGTCAGAGTTTGGAAATTGTGGACACGTTCAAATACCTAGGAAGTGAATTGATGCAAACTGGTAGGTTGGACATGGAGATTGGCAGGAGGGTACAGCAGAGCAATGCATTCTATCAAAGTGTAAGAAAACTTGTTTGGGATAAGGAAGTACCAAGGAAAGGCAAGGAGGTAATGTATAAAATGTACTATGTACCCATATTAACTTATGCAGCTGAGACTTGGACCCCGACGAGCAGGCAAGAGAGTAGAATCCAAGCCAGTGAAATGAAATTCCTAAGAAGTATAATAGGTAAGACAAGGAAAGACAGAGTGAGGAATGAAGAGGTTAGGAATGAAGTTGGGATGGGAAAACTAAATGAGAGAATTGAGAAGAATAAACTAAGGTGGTTTGGACATGTAAAGAGGATGGAGGAAAATAGAATACCAAGACAGATGCTGGAGGCCATGTGCAAGGGTAAGAGAGCAAGGGGAAGACCTAGAACAAGGTGGATCGATTCAGTGAAGAACAGCGTGAGAAAAAGAAGTCTGGACTGGGACAAGATCGTGGAAGAAGAATTGTGGAAGGAAAGAGGAAAGTGGAGAAGTGCCATAAATACCCCGACCCGGCAGGAGCTGGATAAGGGGAAATGATGATGATGATGATTCTTAATCTAACATTAAAGATATCACTGTCCAAGAGGAAGTTACAAAAATCATTAATTGTGTAATTATATGCAATGTAGGCTGTACACTTTTTATAATCAGTCTTGAGGATAGAATTCATGATGAAAATTAATAAATGTAAAACAAAAATAATGGAATGCAGCCGAAAGAAATCAGGCACCCCGATTGACATCAAATTGGAAGGTGAAAAGATAAAGTAGGAGACTTAAGCTACTTGGCCAGCAAAATAACCAGTGATGGGCAAAGCAAAGTGCATATAAAAAGTAGGTTGGCTCAGGCATTTCTACAGAAAAGAAATCTGTAGACCCCAAATATAGATTTAGTTATTAGGAAGTAATTTTTGAAAGCCTTTGTGAGGAGCATGGCACTCTATGGAAGTGAAACTTGGATTGTTGGCCCAGCAGAAAAGAGGAGAATAGAAGCATTTGAAATGTGGTGTTACAGGAGAATGATGCAGATCAGATGGATAGAAGAGAGTAACAAATGAAGAGGTATTAACACATTGGTGACCAGATGCTTGAGCTTGTCACATAACCTGTGGACCAGACATTTTTCAACTGAGCATACTAGAGTGCACTTGATTATAAAAATGTACATAAATATTAAACTAGTCAATTTTATCTTCAAATTTGGTATAAGTACTCACCAATGCTCCTAGTAGCACTTGAGTGTGTGGCGACTTTATTCTTGTGAATGTTTTGATCATGGTAGAGGTTAGATTGGTCTACAAGCAAGGTCACTTGAATAAATACGCATATTAGGTAAATTACGGCGTGTAGGGGCTTGAATATCACTTCCACTATCACTCTCACATTCACTTTCCATCAATTCAATATCACTATTTCCATTTGAATGATCGTTGGCATTCAATTCTTCTAAAATATTGTCGTCAGCTAACACTGAATTACGCGAGCGCTTCATCTTACCATTGACTGAACCAGCAGAAAGAAAGTCGACGTTCGAAACTAAATCAAAGAATAAACGAAGGCCGTGAATAAAAGAAAAGTGGCAGATATACATCTACGATTTATTCTAATCAATGTGCAGTCTGAAATAGTTCAATACAGGGTCAAGAGATGTCGCAGGAAGACCGAAAACAATGATGTGTATAAAACTGAGATTTCTTGGGGCCCGTCATCAACCGCTGGTGAGTGTACTACGAGATTTCTCGGGGCCCGTCATCAACCGCTGGTGAGTGTACTACGAGATTTCTCGGGGCCCGTCTTCCATGTGTTAAGACGAGTGGGAGAAAAGAGAAGTTTCTGGCGACTGCTAATGAAGAGAAGAGATAGGTTTGTACGACACATAGTTAAGACACCCAGGAATAGCAAACTTAGTTATAGAAGGAAGGGTCGTTGACAATTACTGTAGGGGTAAACCAAAGTTAGAATATGTTAAACAGATTGTCTCGGATGAAAGGTGAGGTAGCTATGTAGAGATGTAACGATTAGCTCAGGACAGGGAGACATGGAGGTCTGCATCAAACCAGTCAATAGACTGAAGACTTAAATAACATCAGCATAAAAATGTACAGTCTCCCACAAGTCCAACCCCTCCTCCACGTGGTGGGAGACGGGCAACGGCATGAAGTAGGGGATTGCCTGTAGGGGTGAAGTACAGTGGGGACTTTGTGTGCCCCGGGACCGCTACGGTAGCTGTGAAGGCTCTATGGGAACCCTGAAAAGTGACGGCTGACGGGGCTCTGGTGAAGCTACGATAGGCCTAGCAAGCCAGTAGTGGATATCATATTTGCTTTCAAACCAGGAACAGGCCTCGGAAAGGACGGATGCAAACGACGACGACCCGGATATGCTAATGGACTACGAGTTGGGACATTAAACATACAGACAATGACAGGAAAGGTGGAGGAGATTGTGGATGTGATGGAGAGAAGAAAACTGGATGTACTGGGCTTGGCAGAAACAAGATGGAAAGGAGAAGGTCGCAGAGAACTGAGGAAAGGGTACCGGTTGTACTGGAGTGGGAACAGTGAAGGAAGGAGCAGCGGAGTAGGAGTAGTTGTGAGAGATAGAATGAAGGAAGAGGTAAAGGGAATAAGTGACAGGATCATGAAGATCAGAGTAACTGTAAAGGGAAGAAGCCTGGAGATAGCCCAGGTATATGCCCCTCAAGTTGGATGTACAGCTCAAGAGAAGGAAGACTTTGAGGAGGAGCTACAACAGCAGTTGAATGGTCAGAGCATCATTGTCATGGGAGATTTGAATGCACATGTAGGAAGTGAAAGGCAAGGATATGAAAATGTATTGGGAGCAGAAGGATGGGGTAGCAGGAATGAAGAAGGGAGAAAGTTGCTGGATTTTTGCAAGAGAAATGGTTTAGTGGTAGGCAACTCCTGGTTCCGGAAGAAAGAAACCCACAAGGTAACGTGGTACAGCAGTGATTTAACAAAGAAATCTTTGGTAGATTACATGCTGTACGACTGGGAAATGAAGAGAAGTGTCAGAGATATTAAGGTAATACCATCAGAGGCCTTAGATAGCGACCACAGAATACTTGTAATGAACCTGGGAGTTGTTAAGGATAGCAAGAGGACAGAGTACCAGGAAAGGAGAATCAAAGTATGGAAACTCAAGGAAAAGGAAGTCAAGGAAGAATTCCAGAAGATAATAAGGGAAAGGATGCCAACAGACAATCCTAAAACAGGGGAACAGGAATGGAAGCAATTTAAAAACACAATGGTGGAAGCTGCAGTGGCAGTATGTGGAAGAACAAGCAACAGAAAGCGGTGTAAAGAGAGAGTAAAAGAAGCTGTGGGAAGGAAGAACAAGGCTTTCAGAGTGTGGTTCCACGAAAGAACTGATCTGACAAGGGAAGATTATAAGATAAAGAAGAAAGAAGCAAACAAGATTGTCTCAGAGGAGAGGAAGAAGTGGATGGTAAAGTGGACAGAGATGATGGAGGAAGACAGCAGAGGAAATAAGAAAGTACTTTATGGGATGGTCAAAAGTAAGAGAAGAGGTCTGCGAGAGGATGTGGTAATGATGGACAAAAACGGAAATGAGGTACACAACAAAGAGGCACTCAAAGACAGTGTGGAAAGAGTACTTTGAGGATTTGCTGAATCCAAATGGTCATAGGGAGGAAGACAATGTATTGGAAGATGGAGAAAATAACACAGGAATGGAAAAGGACCTGACTTGGAGAGAACTGGAAATGGCTATAGACAAGATGAAAGGAGGAAGGGCACCAGATGTGGATGAAGTGAGTGTTGAAATGGTGAAGGCAGCAGGGGAGGTTGGGAAACAGTGGCTGTACCGTGTGATGAGGGTGATATGGAAGGAGAAAAAGACCCCAGAAGATTGGAAGAAAGGATTAATTGTCCCAATATTTAAGAAAGGAAGCAGAAAGGAGTGCAGAAATTACAGGGGAGTCACACTCATAACTCACTGTATCAAGATATATGAAAAGATATTAGAAAGTAGAATACGAGCCCAAGTGGAGAGAAAATTGAGAGAGGAGCAGTATGGATTCAGACCTGGGAGATCAACAGTGGATCTCATATTTTCAGTGAGACAGCTCCAGGAACACCACTACGAATTTGGAGAGGATCTGCTGATGGCCTTCCTGGACATCGAAAAGGCCTATGATAGTGTGTGTAGGGAGAAGATTTGGAAAGCAATGGAAAACATGGGAGTGGAAAAAGAGACTGTAGGCAGAGTGAAGGAGATGTATTGTGGAAGTGTGAGTTGTGTGAAAGTTGGAGGGAAAAGAACAGACTGGTTCAGACAAATGAGTGGCCTGAAACAGGGTAGTGCGCTGTCACCCCTTCTCTTTATTGTGGTTATGGACGAGGTAATGACACGGATAGCAGGAAAGATAGGAGAAGATGAAAGCAATGGTGTTTGCAGATGATCTCATGGTCTGGGGAAACAAGGAGGAGGATATTCAGGAGCAACTGAAGGCTTGGGAAGAAACAGTGGGAGAGTTCGGATGGAAGTTCAACATCAGTAAATGTGAGATCCTGTTAACGACCAGGAAAAAGGACAGACCAATGAGAGGGATAACACTTGGAGGTGGACAGCTGAAGAAGGTGGAAAGTCTCAAGTACTTGGGAAGTATAGTGGAGGAAAATGGGAGAAATGACAAAGAGATTACGGAACGTGGCAGACAGGCAGAAGAATTTCTGAGAAGCATTAGGAGCTTAGTGTGGAATAAAGATGTCCCACAAAAAAGCAAGGAAGTGTTATACAGAAGCTACTATATCCCGATACTGACCTATGCTTCAGAAACGTGGACAATGAAGAAAAGAGACAAAAGCAGAATACAGGCAGGTGAAATGAAGTTCCTGCGAAGTAGGATCGGAGTAACAAGCAGAGACAGGGTGAGGAATGAAAAGGTCAGGGAAATGGTGAAAGAGGAGCCCTTGCAAGGTAGGATTGAGACATCAAGACTGAGGTGGTATGGACACACAAAGAGAATGGATGAGAAGAAGATTCCCAAGAGGATACATGAGATGCAGATGCAGAAGAAACGACCAAGGAGAAGACCAAGAGATAGATGGCTGAAAGGAGTGGAGGAATGTGTCAAGAAGAGAGGCGAGGACTGGACCAGAGTGACAGCGGAGAGGTGGTGGGAAGAAAGAACTAAGTGGCGAGGCTTATGTTCCAAACAGACCCAGCCTGGGGCTGGAAACTGTACAAGATGATGATGATGATGATAAAAATGTACGACATTTACATGACAGAATTGTCCTATTTTTAAATTTAATTGTTTTAAATATTTCCCAAATTTTATGGATTACACCTAAAGAAATTAAGATTAGTTGTAACAATACACCGGAATAAAAAATAAATCACTATCAGTTATTTTGAAAATATTTCTCCATTTGGAGTGTATAATAATATGGCCATATCTGTAGAATGTTCCAAAACACAGACCAGAATTAAATTTCCTGACAAGAGACAGAAAACAAACCTTTGGCACAGACATTTCAATACATATTTCTAGTGCACACAAGGTGTCAAACTCCAACAGAAGATACTTACCATTTGTAATGCACAGTTCCAGCTGAGAGTAGAGAAAGTCCACAAGACAGCGACGAGCTATGATCTCGGCATGTGTGTCGTTCAGGGATGACCCAGTCACACTCATATGTTCTCCATTGATACATTTAGTGCCGGTCGTGACAGAGATCACCTTGGCATCTTCCATCTGAGGCCCAGTGGTCATCACGATGCCCGCTAGGACCTTACGGCGCGAGTGTGAAGGGTGGCCTTCCATCAGCCCGGTGAACTTGTTGATCACTAGCCTGCAACGAGAATGAATCAATGCATAAATAAATAGTTATTTTTTCAGATGCCTAATGCTTGTGTATTTATCAGTATTTATCAGACACTGTATCGCCGTGATACCAAGAAACTAGGGAGCGCTTCCACCAACAAAAGATGAGATACATCTTGAATATCAAGTTGGAGGACTACGTGACCAACACTGCAGTTCTCGAGAGAGCGCATCTCAATAGCATTGAGGCAACTATCATCGCTTCTCAACTGCGATGGTTAGGCCATGTTCACCGTATGAGTAGGGACACTCAAATTTCGCGACTCGCGAAATTCGCGAATTTTTCAAAAAAATTAAATATGATGGGAGAAAGGCTTATAGGACATGTGTTACGAATTTAAATGTAATTTGGAACACTATCTATTCGCGAAATTTTGACATTTCAGCTCCACATACGAATTTTTAGGTTTACTCGCGAAATTTATCGCAACTAGAGAAATACTGTATTTCCTCGCATAATCGTCGCACCCCAATTTTCAAACACTAAAATAGGTTTATAAAATGTCATCGCATAATCGTCGCATAGCGTATTCGTGCGCCAGTCAGTTGCACATGCTGCCGCGACTTTATAACCTGGCGCGACTTTGTCAGAAGAAAAATATGTCGTCTTTATGCTTGCGGGCTATGAACTGTGACGCGAGCAGCAAGCTTCGTCACTTAGCACATTCCTCGAGCGTATAATCTGGCGTGATCTTGTCAGGAGAAAGTAATCTCGTCTATTTGCCTGCGGGCTATGAACTGTGACGCGAGAAGCCAGCGCACATTCCGCGAGCTTATGGGCCTAATCTGGCGTGATCTTGTCAGGGGAAAGTAATCTCGTCTTTATGCTTGCGGGTTATGAACCGCGATGCGAACGGAAAGCGCACATTCCGAGAGCTTATAGGCCTAATCTGGCGTGATCTTGTCAGCAGAAAGGAAGCTCTTCTTTATGCCTTGAGGATATGAACTGTGACGCGAACGGCCAGCGCACAATCCGCCAACTTACAGGCCTAATCTGGCGTGATCTTGTCAGCAGAAAGTAATCTCGTCTTTATGCCTGCTGGCTATGAACTGTGACGCGAACGGCCAGCGCACATTCCGCGAACTCATAGGCCTAATCTGGCGTGATCTTGTCAGCAGAAAGGAATCTCGTCTTTATGCTTGCGGGTTATAAACCGTGACGCGAACGGACAGCGCACATTCCGCGGGCTTTTAGGCCTAATCTGGCGTGATCTTGTTAGGAGAAAGTATTCTCGTATTTATGCCTGCGGGCTATGAACCGCGACGCGAACGGACAGCGCACATTCCACGAGCTTATAGGCCTAATCTGGCGTGATCTTGTCAGCAGAAAGTAATCTCGTCTTTATGCCTGCGGGCTATGAACTGTGTCATGAGCGGCCAGCACACATTCCGCAAGTTTATAGGCCTAATCTGGCGTGATCTTGTCAGCAGAAAGTAATCTCATCTTTATGCCTGCGGGCTATGAACTGTGACGCGAGCGGCCAGTTTCGTCACTTAGCACATTTCGCGAGCTTATAGGCCTAATCTGGCGTGATCTTGTCAGCAGAATGTAGTCTCGTCTTTATGCCTGCGGGCTATGACACGCGACGCGAACGGACAGCGCACATTCCGCGAGCTTATAGGCCTTATCTGGCATGATCTTGTTGCTCAGACTGGAGACAAATTCCAAACCAATTGCTGCAGAAGTGTATCCCAAACTTCAGAATTTGAAGAAGCATTTACAAGTGGTTGCTGCAGGAATGTTCAGCAACAAAGTCCAGGAAGAGCTGGATGCCCTGAAAGGTAATCTTACGGGCAGAGCGATGGAGGAAATAAAGAAGATGTCAGGCCATATGCATACGAAGTTGGACAACCTGATGTTGGGGGACCCAGCCCGTACATTTTTAGAGCCAGTGTCTGAGCTCTTCTACGGGCAGAATGTCTTGTCGCAGTCTACAGCAAGAGACAAACTGAAGGCCCTATTCAGCAAAATACCGTCACTGAAGGGTATTCCCGTTGATGAAGGAGTGCTCGCATATAGGGATCTTCAGGATATTCTGAAGAAGAATGCAGAAATAGCGGTGGAAGATGCCCTTCAGGCAATGCGTGAGGATCATCAACCCTTTGTTGATGGTGCATTAAGGGCACTGTGGGTTCCAGTGTCAAATGTAAATTATGAAAGATTATTTTCAAACTTTTCTTGTGTGTTGACGGATTTCAGAACTAATCTAACAGTGACAAATTTGGAATTGCTGTCATCCTACATTATGAATGTAAAGCATGAAAGGAAGCAGGGAGGTAAAGTTTGTAAATATCTTTTTTGTCTTTAATGTTTGCGATTTCTGTCTTTTGTACCGATAATTTTCAAGTTACAATATAAATATTTGAAAGTACTGACTGCCTTTCTATTTCCCTAAGATCCATATTATCTAAGAATTTGTCTTTTCTACCCTAGAATTTTTGTTTCCTACTCAAGAATTTTAATTACCTACCCAAGAATTTTCCCTCGTTACTCAATAATTTTTTCTCTTTTTACTCAAGAATTCAGCACCATTTCATTCAAGAAATTCGAGTGTCCCTACGTATGAGTGATACCAGGCTTCCACGTCAATTCCTTTATGGTGAACTTTGATTCCGGCACTAGACCTCATGGGGCCCCTCTGAAGCGTTTTAAAGACCAGCTAAAACAAACACATCATGACGACGACTGGTATACATATCCACTCGTGGGAAACATCTGCTGCGGACCGTTTACTGTGGCGAAACACTACATCGACCACCGTCCACTTATTTGAAGAACATTGCAGACATGGAGAGGCCAAGTGACAAGCAAGAAAGCTTCGTCAATTATAACCCCGCCCTTCCCCGACCATTGAATGCAATTTATGTGGGCGCATGTTTTATGCCAGGGTTGGCTTGTTTAGTCATCAAAAACACATCCACAAGCTGGTCTGAAAAGCTCTATGCAGGAAGAAGTATGTGAACTCGGAATCGAGTTACAGCCGACGACGAACAGAGTTGCCACACTTCCTACATTTTGGACAGGCTTTTTGATTTTGAAGGGCAGAGACCGTTGGTGGGCGTCATTGCAGGCTTGGCAGCGTTTTGGAGAGCTATTTTGTCTTGTATATTTGAAGAGTGATACATGTTATCCCTTAGTTTTCTCCCTCTTCTGAAGTTCATGAGAATCACATGTGTTTTTTTTTGCCAGGTATTTTTTCACATGTCCTAGCAATTGGAATAACATATTGACCGACTGAAAAGTTGCAATATAAATTAGGATTCAGAAGCACTCGTCAGGGAGTGCCATATTCATGATTGAAGACCGGTCGATAAAATACAGTTCAGAGCGATGCATCGAATATACGTTGGTCATACACCATCTATTGGTGGCCAGCAGAAGGTGGTTCTTGTGAAAATTTCAAAGAGAATATGAAATTGTACAAAATTTTAGTTCATCAGTAAAACTATAAAAAACACTGTACAGTAGACTCTCTGCTATCCGTCTCGTAACTATCCTATTTAATGCTGTACCAATTCTTTTCCAAAGCTTTAAAGAGTGGGCTCCTGCTAGAACCCTATGTGGTATTTCAAAACATGTTATGCACAGTATATACCCGAATAATCCCCGCACCCTCATTTTTGTAAGGAAATTAAAAAAAAAAAAACTTATTTTTCATTTTGTCACTTTTAAACAAATATATACAGTAGAACCTCGATGCATCGTTTTTCAAGGGGGAGGGGGAAAATGACGATGGATGCGGGAAAACGATAATAGCGGGTAACAAAAAAAATTAGTAAAAAAATGTTTTTTCCTGATCCCTGCAAAATCCCTATAATTTCCATGTTAATTTATTTCCGATATACGTTTTTCACGCTTATACGATCATATTTTAAGTCCCTTCCAATATAAAGCGTCATTTATACGTTGCGTGTTCTGAGAAAGTATGCATGGTTCAATGCAAACTTTTGGTACAGCCTGTACTTCCGCTCCGAAGGATGCACCGCGTGCTATTATTTGTGTTACGATGGCCTTTCACGGCGACACTCGCTTGTCAGTGTCGCAACAAGGAAGCTTGGTTTGTTTACGTCAGGTTGATTTAAAGGCTTTAATTGCGTATTCTTCTGTTGTTCGGCTTGCATAATAAGCGAGCGCTATTTGTGTTAGCCAAAGTGTTGTTGACCTCTCAAAATAACAGGAAGCAGCCAAAGAACACAGACAGCATCTGAAGCTTACGTTAAGATGAGCGAAAGAAAGCGGAAGTGTATTACAATCACCGATATATTAAACATTTTATTATTTCCGCTTTTATAATTTTTATTTGTTTTTTTAGGACTTCTCGTCAACCCATTAAAAATATGCGATTGATTCTGTGTTATAATAATCTTGCGTCTTCAGACAAATTAAAATCCATAAATTAATTTAGGCCTACACTGCGGTATTTAATTAATGACGATGACGAAGAGCCCCAGCATAATACAGTGGATTTTAATGATACTGTCAATGCTCTAAGGACTATCAAACATTTTGTGACGCGCCTCAACGTTTCTGAGGAAATAATGGCCGAATTATATCGGTTTGAAAATACTGTTCACGCCGTGGCCGCGGCAACAAAAAACAAGTCAAGATAACAGACTACTTCGTAATGTGACTCAATTTTCTTTGTTTTGTTGTATCTGGGTGCATTTCTCTTGTAGTTGTTTTGTTACATATTGCCGATTATAGTTAAACAATCGTAATATTATTTCTTGTTTTTCACTTCTTAACGGGGACCCACGCTAGCCCGCCCGCGTTGCGAGCCTGTCTCTCGCCGGCACTTGGCCGTAACGCGTAGCTCGCGCGGCACTCATTGAGTAGCCTATAGTTCACAGCCGGTGCTGAAAATGTTCGCCATTCACTGCTACGCATCCCTGGTACCTCTTTATGAAATTGTAATTTACGTTCTGAAGTTCCTCAGCACCGATTGACTGCATTTCAGCTGTAATACACTGCAGTCCAGTCTACTTGAACCTTGCTCAAGCCTAGGAACTTCTAATCGTTCGTACCTCGTACATTCTCGCGTAACAGATTGCCGCTTCCAATTCAAAATAACGTTTGCATATATTTTCTCATAAACGATCAATGCGGGAAAATTGTGGCCAAGGACTGGTGATTTTGTGACGATCCATGCGAAAAAACGATAGTTCGAGGAACGATAGATGCGGGGAAATTTAACATTAGTTCATATGGAAAAATTTCGGGACTAAATAAATTGAACGATACATACGGGAAAACGACAGTTCCGGGAACGATGCATCGAGGTACTACTGTACTAATAATACTGTACTACATATCACTAAAGATACGAGAAAATAGCATTTTGAAATTGATTTTGTAGCATTTTCATTTTGAAAAATAGCATTTTGGAGCATTTTGAAATTTAAAAATTAGCATTTTGTAGCATTTAAAGGTTCGTCACCAGGTAGGCCTACAATAAACAGGTTCAAAATAATATGCACGGAAACTAATTCAAACATGTGCAGGATAGGAAATATGGGTGTTTCTGATAAACGGCATAAGCATTTAATATAAGTCTCCTGTTGTGTGTGTGGTTTTTATTTTTACTAAGGGAGTGTTAGAAGTATTAAAATCCTAATATCAGTATTACAGAAATGTAGAAACTTGACATCATACATTTTTCAGAAATGTGAGATCTCTGAAAATAAAGGCATCAGCCTGGCTAATTGGCAAGATTGAGTTCAAGTACTGTCGGTTGGTTGTATGACGTGAGACGAGGGTACCTAAGCTATGCTCAAAAGATCCAATGGCCATGTTCTCATTATGCAATCAACAATAACAGGTGTTGTGCAGCAACTCAAATATTGAGGGCCGGCAGAGAGTTGTATTAGTTCACTGGTACCAAGGTGCCAATTGTTAGAATAAAGCGAGCTGTGGTCAGACAACAATGCTTGTCTTACGAAGTTTACTGTGTGGCAGGTGGAATGACGACAATACCGGGCTGTCCTGGACTCGATGGACGAATTGGTTCAAATTCTGAGGATGTCTTATGAAATCCTTTTGTGTGGTTTTCCTACTAACTCCTTGCCAAGTTCCATTCATTTCTTTTAATAACTTATCTTATGAGGTAGGATTCAAGAAGTGCCATTTGACCATTAAACCACCGGCAAATAGAAATTCAATGCCCCTCATCCATGGCCCTCATTGAAAAGGAAATAATAATGTGAATCATACATTTACTTAACTTTGTGTAAATATCACACAATGGATAATTAACTAAATAATAAAATGTATGTTTACTCCCTCATTATTTCCTGACCACACTGCGACTCTTGACTTACAATCTGTAAAACAGTATCCGAATTCACGGAGAAATCGCCGGACGACATGTAACATAACCTATAACTCACACATGGTAGAGAATACTTTCATCATATTATACATTTCCCAAAGCAAAGAGAACGCCTAACAAACATTGTCTATTCATATCACGATACGTACTTGAGTTTTCATTTTCATTTCAAATACAAGAAATGAGGGCCGGCGCGATTTAACTTATATAAGCATAACCTTATTGCTCTAATCTTTAAAAAGAAGGTTGAACTGTACATTGCTATACAGCGGCGTCTGGGGAGTTTTCAGGGAGGTCAGTGACATCGTTTTACTGGCGATAAACAGTGGATATTATGCGGCAATAAAAACAGCCCAGCACCATTTTCTAATTGATTTTTACCGCAATCGAGTCTTTTCACGACAATCGACGTTCGTACATATCGATTATTACTCACAAATTTGAAAGTCGCGGCGCGAAAATGTAATAAAAAATAATATTCAACATTAATCGGTAAATTCGGAACTTTTCGCATTTATGGGAATAATTCGCGAGAACCCTTAGTTATCGCACTTTGTCGCACATTCAGTTTCTCAAATTTTGGGTGTACATAGTCATATTAGTTACCAGGTAGTTGAAAAAAGGAGAAATGAGTAAAATTCGCATTTATCGCAATTGCGATTTCCCCGTATCTCTACATATCATTAAATAAAACACAAGAATGTACACAATCATTTCTTAATAACCTAAACCTATAGTATACATTTTAGCTAGAAAGAGCACATCAGAATGTCATGGAGAGGCATCCAGCACCCTGCATTAGAAAAACATTGCAGTGTGAGTTACCGTCTGCGTCCCGCATGGCTGTGTGTAAGAAGCGTGCAGTACACAACGACTGAAAAAGAGCAAAAGAACAAGTTTTTACGGCATCCTTCAAGTTAAAAGTGCTAGAATTTGCCGCAGAAAATGGAGTGACAGCGGCGAGTCGTAAATATGAAGTGCAGCCGTGTATGATTCGTTATTGGCGTAACCAAGACAAATGATTGGGAACAAAGAAAACTTGTAAGTCCTTCCGCGGTGTGAAAAAAGGAAAGTACAAAAATGCGGACATAAAAGTTCTGGAGTGGGTTTGAGAAACAAGAGACAATGGTCATGCTGTAAATCACATCATGATGCCGCTTAACATTTCAACACTGCGTAATCTTGAACTCGGCGCAGGCACTGTTGTGCGGCTGCAGCGCTGTGATGGTACAAGAGTGGCTATTTAAATGGGCTATTATCACTTATTATGTAAATAAAGAATAGGTTAAAATAACTATTTTGTGTGTTGATTTAAAGACGCTAGGTGCTCCTTTGTGTGCCTTTATCCTATTCTATCAAGGGAAATTTTTGAAGCCGAAAATTCAAAAAAGCAGCCGATGGCACAATGGGCGGAACTTAACATTTACACAACTGACTGTCGTCCATTACTGGGATGATAACTACTTGTTTATACACTGTCCAGCCACATTAATGTGACCACCCGATCACTGCGAGACGTGCAGGAAGACAGTGATCACCCAGGGAATGCCACGAAAACATTCCCCACACCATAACGCCCTCCTCTGGCGATTGGTGCAGGGTGTTTGCGTTCAGACGTTTCACGCCTTATACGCTAACAGCTATCTGTCCAATGGAGCATAAAACGTGATTCATCGGAAAAGGCCACCAATCATCACTCAGTGGACATCCAGTTGCGGTATTGGCATGTAAATTCCAGCCTTCGTTGCCAATGAACAGCAGTCAGTATGGGTGCATGAACCAGGCGCCTACTGCGGAGGCCCATACGTAGCAACGTTCGCTGAACGGTCATCGAGAAGACACAGTTGGTAGCCCCATGGTTCATTTGGGCGGTCAGTTGCTCTACAGTTGCACGTCTATTTGCCCGTACACATCTCATCTGTGGCCTGTTCTGTATCACAGTTGCATTGGCGCAGGTTTTGAATAGTGCCATTTAGCCATGCATGGTACACTTTAACCACGGCGGCTCACAAACAGTTTACAAACGTAGCAATTTCGGTGATTTCCACTTCCATTAAACATGCTTTATATACCCTCCACTGCTAGTGCTGTCACCTGCCGTCTGTGCGGGGTTATTGCACATTCATGACGAACATAGGTGGTGGTCATATTCTTCTTCTGCGCGAATGGGTCTCCTAGGACCACGCGGAATCAACACTTATTGGCCTTGATGTTTCCCCAATAACTCTTCATACGTAGCGATTGAGCGAGTCTTCGTTGCTGCGACAAGTCATGTTTGGTAGGTCTTCTCTCTTCTCCCTCAAAACCCTGCGTTAGAGTACTTTTCCTAATTTCCTCTCGATCCTTGAGATTGGGAAAACCTAATTCAGCCAAGTCCTATTCCGCCTGTTTGTACCAATTGGACCTTGTTGAAAAATCCACAGCCTGCTTCCAGTCTCCGACCGGGTCAGGAATGGAATGAATGAAGCCCCCATCTAGCGGCGAGGATATGAACTGTGCCGGCTGCCGAGGCCTGACGCACTCCTCTAGGGCAATGATTAAATGATTAAATGAATGACAGATGAAATGAAATGATAGTGGAGAGTGTTGCTGGAATGAAATTGTGACAGAGAAAACCGGAGTACCCGGAGAAAAACCCGGCTGCCTCCGTTTTGTCCAGCACAGATCTCACATGGAGTGACCGGGATTTGAACCACGGACCCAGCGGTGAGCGGCCGGCTTGCTGCCGCCTAAGCCACGGAGGCTTTACCAATTGGACCTTGTTGCCTTTTTCTAATAATAAAAACCTAGTAAAAATATTAAATATACAATTCTCTAACTCACCTGGCTATGTGATCGGCCAGCACTTGAGGCAGGGCTAGTTGCTCGAAGGTGACTGTGGGTGTCCCGGGAGAGCTGATGCTCCGATTGGGCTGCATTGGTGAACTAAACGGGGTGAAGGTAACGTTGTACAGTTTAGCCAGAGCAGCTTTGGCAGCTGCAGCCTTGCCCAACTTCTTGCTTGGACCTGTGTGGAAAACAATCCATATCATAAACAATCTCCTTAGAAAAACTCAGTTAAATATACAGACAATGCAAAGGGTATAATAATTATACAAAAATAATGATAACAATAATAACAGTAATGCTGATGAATGAAGCAAAGAGGATATAAAAAGTAGGTTGGCAGGAAAGGAAAGTATTTCTACAGAATAGAAATCTGTTGACACCGAATATAGATTTAGGTATTATAAAGTCATTTCTTAAAGCCTTTGTTTGGAGTGTGGCACTATATGGAAGTGAAACTTGGACTGTTAGAGCAGGAGAATTGCAGCGTTTGAAATGTGGTGTTACAGGAGAATGATCAGACGGGTAGATAAAGTAACAAATGACGAGGTATTATGAAGAGTGCGAGTGGAGAGATGTTTCCAGCGACTGCTAATGGAGAGAAGAGATAGGTTGGTAGGATACATACTATGACATGCAGGAATAGAAAACTTAGTTATGGAAGGGAGGGACGAGCACAAGAACTGTAGGGGTAGACCACAGTTAGAATATGTTGAACAGATTGCCACGGATGTAAGAAGTGCTAGCTTTGTAGAGATGACAATTCATATTGTAGCTTTCAGAAGCTCAACACAAAATAATTCCAATTACTGGAAAATGTGAAAAAAAATAACGTGAAATAAATTTTACATGTGATTAACCCTTTTGATGCCAAGCCAAGTTTAGTGAAATTAAAATTATCCCCCACCTATATTTTTCAAGATAGAATGTTGATATTCTTTTCTGTTGCAGGTAAACATATTATTAACATACTAGATAATTAATATTTTGCTTCATTTGTGTTATAAAAAATCTTCAAAATTTATTTCGGTAAAAAAAAAAAAAAGTTCCCGCTGGAAGCAGCTACAGCCTCTGGCGAGCCGAACATGTCTTCTGACACACCCGGCATAAAAGCCATACGATAAAATATGCATATGTGACATAATAAATTGTATTCTTCATAGAGATTTATAGGAATTTTACTATTACCAGTGACAATAAAGAAAGCATCTAAAATGATGGGGGTAAATACTTCATCAAGTTGGTAAACAGATAATAAATCGGGAAAATGAACATTGATTCTAAAGAATTTGGTCACAACTGTAGAGGAAGAGAATAGTACAGACCTGTCCCTTCAAAGGTTTCTCCATCGATGGTGACAGACATTGTGAACTTGGCGTACGGCTCGCCCGTTTCCGACATACACTCGTACTTGATCCCCGGGCGCAGTTCGTTGAGCAGCATCACGGGACTCTTATCGCCAGGGAAGATGGGCATACGTGGAGTGCTGCGCCGAGATGCTGCTATCAGAGCGGAGTTGTTACCGATGGAGCTATTGCCATTCTGCACCACGCCAGCACCACTGCCCGTCATTACTCCGACGCCACCCTCCGCCTTAAAACCATCACACAACACGATTCAGGTACACATATTTTATCAGCAGTGAAGTTGGGTAGTCGATTCATATACAGGGTGGGCACAAAGTCCCGTTACCCCTATACATTTCAGGATATACAATGATTTTTTTTAACATTTTCTGTTTCAGAAATACCGTATTTACTCGAATACGACCCGCCCCCGAATAAGACCCGCACCCTGATTTTGAAGAACAAATTTAAAAAAAAAATTTTTTTTACTCAAAATTATTTACAATTTTAACTAAATAAACAGAATAGCATTTATCCAAAATAGTTTCCAACAGTTTTGAAGTCGTCGTAAAATAACACACATCAAACTATTAAAAAAACAAATAAAAGTACACAAACACTTCATTCATAGTCATCAGAAATACCAACTTCGGAACTTTTATCACCATCACTTTCCCACTAAATGTAGTCATCACTGACATCCATAGCATTCGAAATACTACATTTCTTGAAGCTCTTCCGTATGAGATCTCCAGAGATACGATTCCATGTCGTCTGTATTGGCCAACGCGGGTAGTCAACAACCCACCAAGAGTATTCTGGTAATAGTGGACAATGTATAAAAATTTGTTGGCCAAAGCATTAGATAATGATGTGATAATACAAAGAGTTGACTTTACAAAGGTCGCTTGACAATTTAGCAAACATGTGGAGGACCAGACAATATTATTGTCACTAAATAAGGAAATCCAGGAAGGCATAAAGGACACGACACCACCACTAACTAATAATAAGATATATTATCAAATAGGTGGCACATAAAACAAATATCCAAAGGTGACACATAAACAAATGAGAAACACTAGCACAAATTTACACAATTGAAGAAACACTCAAAGAATTAACACACGTTACGTCTTGAGCCTAAAACACACATATTGTCTTGAACGTAGCTGCAGATCAGTACATCATAGAACGGCATGCAATACACGGCGGTTCCATAAGAATGATATAATTTAAATATGCAACACAAGTGGAGTTGCAACAAATAATGAAAAAACAGGTCGCATGGAACGAGAATGTGTCGTCGAACCAGGACTGACTTACAGTGATGCGCGGATACTGTAAGCCCAAAAATGAATTGTTAATAAAAACAAATTATGTGTGAAACGCAGGAAGTCAAAGTAGTTGCTGTCATACAAATACCGGGATATGCCAATCGCACGGTATTGTCACAATAGTAAAGTAGTTAAACCCAGCGTCAACTTCCATTCCAGTGATGTTGCAGGAAGTCAAAGTAGTTGCTATCATACAAATACCGGGATATGCCAATCGCACGGCATTGTCACAATAGTAAAGTAGTTTAGCCTAGCGTCAACTTCCAATTAGTGATGATGCCTGGCCTTGTAACATGCTCCAAGACACGATGAATTACTTATCACACGAAGCATCATCATTATTCATACGCGTGAAGACAAATTGTTAGGCAGTAAATGAAGATAGAAGTAAGCACATTACAACAAACTATCCGACGCCGCGGATTGAAGAATTCGTCGACATGACGCGTAGCACCATCAAGCATGGTGATGAGATCGAAAATCACCGTAATGTCACTGCCCAAACAAAATATGAATCATGTGCATAGGACATGATTGCTAAGCACGGTTACTATGAAGATAGCACCAATTATAGAAATGATTAGCTGGATACTTGTTGATATATCACAACCAGCGTTGAAGCACGACATTGTCATGGCTACACACTTAGAGAACAACGAAGAAGAAACACGTGATTGGTCGCTACAAGCAGCAAGAAGGCCTCTGATAGGCTGGAAGCAGCCAATCACAGTAGAGAGTTTAAAAACAAGAAAGAGGCCTCTGATAGGCCGAAAGCAGCCAATCACAGTAAAGAGTTCAAACAAGTTAAAGAAGAATCAATGTGGCCAACTTAGAATACAAAATTACCTTCTAAGCCAAAATATCCTACTGGAAACACGGCAGTGGGAATACTACATGCAATCAAAACAAATAGATCATGACAACTAATCAACAGAAACAAAACTAACTTGACAATGAATAAATACAATGAAGACAAATAATACAGATATGTACAACCACACAGAGTGGAAACAAATGGGGAAACACAAAAACTGGTTTGCCAAGACAGTGGCCGAACCATATTGCCCGCACAGAAACAATAGGCAGGTTGTTTATGAAAATACAAGAGTGTTTAGTTCTGCGGCAACAAGGGAGACACCTTGACGATCGGACGTTTCAACAGTCCAGAGGTGGTATGTAGAGAGACCACACGAGCTAGGCCGTCCTTACCACAATGAACCTCAAGAATTCGTCCAAGTCGCCAGTAAGTAGGAGAAACATTGTCGTCCATAATAAGCACAAGCGTGCCAACCTTGAGGTTAGGAGACATACGGTTCCACTTGCGACGTTGTTGAAGGGAGAGTAAATGATCTGTGGACCATTTACGCCACAATGAAGTCATAATCTGTTGAAGTAATTGCCATCTAGACAACCTATTGATGGGCACTTCAGAAGCGTCAGGAATGGGCAAGGCATTCAAAGGTCGTCCAACAAGAAAGTGACCTGGCGAGAGATAGCACAAGTCAGTAGGATCCTCAGACATAGGCGAAATGGGTCTAGAATTTAGAATGGCTTCAATTTGCACCACGAGAGTGGTCAATTCTTCATACGTAAGTACTTGAGCCTTCATGATTCTTATTAAATGAGATTTCAAAGATTTGATGTTTGCCTCCCAAATTCCACCAAAGTGCGGAGAACTAGGAGGAATGAAGTGCCACTGAATTAGTAGCGATGACGTAGAATCTTGAACAACAGATTGAAAATCTGCAGAGGAGAGCAACGAACCAAGATCAGCAAGGTCAGACTGTGCGCCTTGAAAGTTGGTACCATTGTCGGAATACACTTGAGCGGGAACGCCCCTTCTACTGCAGAAGCGAGTAAAGGCTACAACGAAAGCATGACTGGAGAGGGAAGTGACGACGCCGTAGGTATCAATTGACAATAAATAGAGACAAGCTCCATAGGCCTGCTGACTGCTGTCGCAAAAGCCATGAAGTCGCATAGATTTGATTTCTGAAGCAGGCTTAATCAAACGTGGAGTAGAAATCTCAGAAATCGCAGGTAAATTGCTATAAATGTTCAGCCAAGCTTGCGTGATTTCCATTGGAAGGGGGTCATCCCAACCGAGTTTGTGAATCCACAAATCTTGGAAGAGAATCTTACAAGCAACCACAATAGGTGACACTAAACCCAAAGGGTCAAAGATAGAGGCAACAATGGACAAAAATGAACGCTTAGTAAAGGTAATTGAAGTGTCACAGTTCACGATAGGTGACTGAATCCGCAACAAGTCATCGATAGGTTGCCAATAAAGCCCAAGCGTTCTGGCGACTGTTTCTTCACCATCGCCGAAACTACGGAGTTGTTGTTTCTCTTGATGATCAAGAGGAATGTTATCTAATAGAGTCATGGAGTTTGAACTCAACTTACACAGTTCAAAACCACCTAATCTCAAAAGAAGGGTCAATTCATCATACAGAATGAGTGCGTCATGCTCGGAATCACATCCCGAGATACAATCATCAACATAGAAGTCGTTTAAAACAATCTGAGTGGCAGCTGGAAAGGCTGTGCCATCAGTGAGGGCGAGCTCCTTTAGCACACGAGTGGCTAAGAAGGAAGCTGGGGCAGTACCATATGTAACGGTGTTTAATTGATATTCTACTATTGGGTCTGAAGGAGAGTCTCTCCAAAATATTCTCTGTAAGTCACGATCTTTGTGATCTACAAGAATCTGTCTGTACATTTTACTCAGATCAGCTGCAAACGCCATCAAGTGAGTACGGAACCGAAGCAAAATAGAGAACAAATCCTGCTGAATTACAGGGCCCACCAACAAGGTATCATTAAGGGAGCACCCAGACGTAGTAACCATCGAAGCGTCAAATACCACTCTGAGCTTTGTAGAAGTACTGTGCGGCTTGAAAACAGGATGATGGGGAATGTAGTAAACTTCACCATCAGTCGGGTGGGGGGCAACTTGCATATGGTTTAAGGCTAGATATTCATGCATGAATTCAGTGTATTCTAACCTTAACTCAGGGTTACGAGCCAAACGTCTTTCGAGAGAGTGAAAACGATTTAGTGTAGCGTAGCGAGAGGCACCTAGAGGCTCCGAGTCTACCTTGAGAGGGAGTCTAACCACAAATCTACCATCGTCTTTGCGAGTGGTAGTAGCAACGCAGTGTTCTTCACATATGGATTCATCAACAGACAACACTGGGGTTTCAACTTCTTCAACGTTCCAAAACGCTTCCAGCTGTTGTTCTACATGAGGGCGTGAGAGTGTAAGTGCTGATACCACGTGCGATGGTTGCGAGGTGCTTGCACTGGGCAGCTTCCCAGAAAACACCCAACCCACAGAGGTATTTTGAATGATGGGCAAATCACCAAATGGTATGATTTTACCAGGACATAACAGGTCAAAGAAATATTCTGCACCAAGAACAAGATCAATAGATTTAGTGCAATTGAAATCAGGATCAGCTAAATCAATATGTGATGGAATGTTCCATTCAGAGGTATCGAAACCAGCAGCGGGTAGCTCAAGTGCAATATTGGGAACCACGAGACATTCAAGCTTAGCAGACCAATTAGTAGCACAGGCAAAAACGTTCACATCAGCAACAACAGTAGCAGTGCTTTGATTTTGACCAACACCGTGAATGTGTACCTTCATAGGTTTGGTGTGGAGTCTTAATTTCTTAATTAAGTGTGACGAAATTAAGTTACAATCTGATGCAGAGTCAAGTAGTGCAGTGACAGGTACACGTAAGCCATTGCCAGCTAATATATTCAACTTGGCAGTGGGTAATAGCGTCCTTGAAAATTGATTGTCACGAGCGACGTTACTGCAGCTAGTGTTTACCACGTTAGCATGAGCTTGAGAAGCATCATTACTAGTGCCACTGGAGGGCTCATAGTGAAGAAGAGTGTGGTGTTTTCGGGAACAAGTGTTACAAGAGTACTTCGAACATTGATGATTAGGCTCGAAATTACGCAAACAATTGTAACATAATTTTCGAGACCTGACAAAATCCCATTTGGCTGTGGACGAAAGTTTGATAAAGGTACCACATTTCGACAATTGGTGATCAATGCTCCTACAATATGTACAACGAGATTTGGTAGTAGTTAACATGGGTTTCTGAGGCGAATGACCTTCAGCTTTAAGTTTGGTTACAACAGTATGTAATGCAGGCCTGGACACATTCCTTTCAGTTATTTCCAGTACCTTGCATTTTTTCTCTAAGAAGCTAACCAAGTCCTGGAGAGTGGGAATTCTCCCAGAATCAACATGATTCTCCCATTCACGGATGCTATCATTATCTAGTAGCTCCAATATAAAATGTGACAATAACAGGTCTTGAAGGGGAACCCCGTTAAAGTCCAAAGCTTCTAACGCATTGACATGAGAAACAAAGTTGTCGATGATGGCACGCAATGACACTGAATCATTACCGTATGCGGGGGGCTTGAAAAGCTTGGTGACATGATTATGCGCTATGAGCCTAATGTTATTGTATCGAGTTGTCAGCAAGTTCCATGCAACCATAAAGTTATCATCTGACACAGTAATGTTCTTTAAGAGGAGTTTGGCCTCACCACTAAGACTAGAATTAAGGTAGTAGAACTTAACAATATCAGACAGAGCATGGTTATCAATTACTATAGCCTTGAAGCTATCTCTGAAATTCAACCAGTCTGTGAAGTCGCCACTGAACTGCGGAATTTGAATTTCAGGCAACTTTATATGAGCTGCAGCTACGTTAGCAGTAGGAAATTGTGCACTCTGCAAATTATTCAAAGGGTTATCACTGTCTGTAGTGTTGGATTTTTTTGAAATTGTCACAATGTAGTTTAATTTTAACCAGCAACTCAAAATATTTATCTTCGAAGTCACAACGTTCGGCTATTTCTTCGTCGATATTGTCTGTAATATCCTCTAAAGCGACTTGTGCTTCGTTATATTGTTCATAAATTTCCTCGCATTTGTGTTTGCGTAACACTAACATTTGATATTGCTCTTCTGTAATGTCCTGAAAGTTGCTAATTACTTTTTCTTGTGAGGTAAGCATGGCCTTAGCGACTGCACGCTTCCTAACTAAAGGTCGTTTTTGGGCATCCTCCATAATGACTTTAGGATTGCCCGCCTAGATGTAATTACCAGAGTTGCACACCTAACTAACACAACCAACTTAACTAACACAAAAAATAAACACTGAGACAATGGTCTCGATTAAGTTGTAAACAAACATCTGAACATAGAATACTGTATTGTGTCCTTGGGAAGTTAATGGGAACGTATACAATGTTAAATTTATGGCCTTCCTGGTGAAATAGCAAGAAACAAGGGCCCAACATGGCCAACAAAGCTTAATAATTCAAAATAGTAAACAGCTCAATATCCGGCCCGGAGGACCAAATAATGTATTGGCCAACGCGGGTAGTCAACAACCCACCAAGAGTATTCTGGTAATAGTGGACAATGTATAAAAATTTGTTGGCCAAAGCATTAGATAATGATGTGATAATACAAAGAGTTGACTTTACAAAGGTCGCTTGACAATTTAGCAAACATGTGGAGGACCAGACAATATTATTGTCACTAAATAAGGAAATCCAGGAAGGCATAAAGGACACGACACCACCACTAACTAATAATAAGATATATTATCAAATAGGTGGCACATAAAACAAATATCCAAAGGTGACACATAAACAAATGAGAAACACTAGCACAAATTTACACAATTGAAGAAACACTCAAAGAATTAACACACGTTACGTCTTGAGCCTAAAACACACATATTGTCTTGAACGTAGCTGCAGATCAGTACATCATAGAACGGCATGCAATACACGGCGGTTCCATAAGAATGATATAATTTAAATATGCAACACAAGTGGAGTTGCAACAAATAATGAAAAAACAGGTCGCATGGAACGAGAATGTGTCGTCGAACCAGGACTGACTTACAGTGATGCGCGGATACTGTAAGCCCAAAAATGAATTGTTAATAAAAACAAATTATGTGTGAAACGCAGGAAGTCAAAGTAGTTGCTGTCATACAAATACCGGGATATGCCAATCGCACGGTATTGTCACAATAGTAAAGTAGTTAAACCCAGCGTCAACTTCCATTCCAGTGATGTTGCAGGAAGTCAAAGTAGTTGCTATCATACAAATACCGGGATATGCCAATCGCACGGCATTGTCACAATAGTAAAGTAGTTAAGCCCAGCGTCAACTTCCATTCCAGTGATGTTGCAGGAAGTCAAAGTAGTTGCTATCATACAAATACCGGGATATGCCAATCGCGCGGTATTGTCACAATAGTAAAGCAGTTTAGCCTAGCGTCAACTTCCAATTAGTGATGATGCCTGGCCTTGTAACATGCTTCCAGACACGATGAATTACTTATCACACGAAGCATCATCATTATTCATACGCGTGAAGACAAATTGTTAGGCAGTAAATGAAGATAGAAGTAAGCACATTACAACAAACTATCCGACGCCGCGGATTGAAGAATTCGTCGACATGACGCGTAGCACCATCAAGCATGGTGATGAGATCGAAAATCACCGTAATGTCACTGCCCAAACAAAATATGAATCATGTGCATAGGACATGATTGCTAAGCACGGTTACTATGAAGATAGCACCAATTATAGAAATGATTAGCTGGATACTTGTTGATATATCACAACCAGCGTTGAAGCACGACATTGTCATGGCTACACACTTAGAGAACAACGAAGAAGAAACACGTGATTGGTCGCTACAAGCAGCAAGAAGGCCTCTGATAGGCTGGAAGCAGCCAATCACAGTAGAGAGTTTAAAAACAAGAAAGAGGCCTCTGATAGGCCGAAAGCAGCCAATCACAGTAAAGAGTTCAAACAAGTTAAAGAAGAATCAATGTGGCCAACTTAGAATACAAAATTACCTTCTAAGCCAAAATATCCTACTGGAAACACGGCAGTGGGAATACTACATGCAATCAAAACAAATAGATCATGACAACTAATCAACAGAAACAAAACTAACTTGACAATGAATAAATACAATGAAGACAAATAATACAGATATGTACAACCACACAGAGTGGAAACAAATGGGGAAACACAAAAACTGGTTTGCCAAGACAGTGGCCGAACCATCGTCAAAATCCACGAACACAGCAGCTGAACTTCCGGGCGCTGAATACGACCAATTGGAGTCAGTGTGTGCTTATCGGCCGCCATCTGCTCCGTATACAGCTGTTTCAAGACTGCTTTGAACGGGCAGTTCACGCAGACATCCCGTGGTTGTAGCATAAACGTCATCCCGCTCAATCACGAATACATGACTCATCAATATCATATTTCCTACCGGGCACGATTTCCAATAACTTCAGCTTCCCTCACAACTTGCAATTTCTCACTCACAGTAAATGACCGCAAACGTTTCGTAGCATTCATGTTTACACTCGGAGAACGTGCGTGTGACTGTATGACGCCGCGTACTTACGGTAAAACAAAGTTATAGCCGGAAGAAGGCTAGCACCATCTAGCGGATACTCGCAACACCCGATATCGCGCATGGCGGGCAATTTAGATCTTTCCAATTTGGAGGACCCAAATAAGACCCGCACACCAATTTTTCACGTCCGAATTTGTTTAAAAATGTGCGGGTGGTATTCGAGTATATACGGTAATCAATGGCTGCTACTAGTGACTATAGTATTGAAGAACGCATTGTCACAAGCACTTGGGTTCATGAGAGACCAAGAACAGGGATAACGTTGGAACAAGTGCGTACTGACTTTGAGCAGCGATTCGGACGACAGCCTCCTCAAAAGACAACTCTTTGGTCGATATGGGTGCAACTTTAAGTCATGTTTCATGTGTTTGCGCAGAGTTGACCAGGGTATACCCAGTTCCGCGGATCGTTTACGAGTTGACTTCGCTGGTGATCTTTCCACTGACTCCGCGACTTCTCGGCACTGTTCCTCTCTTGTTGATGGTCGACCACTTCTTGGTTTGTCCTTCACGCTGCCTGTAGCGAACAGTTTCTTTTTCCAACGTAAAAGTGTTGTCTTTTGAGGAGGCTGTCGTCCGAATAGCTGCTCAAAGTCAGTACGCACCTGTTCCAACGTTTTCCCGGTTCTTGGTCTCTCATGAACCCAAGTGCTTGTGACACTGCGTTCTTCAATGCTATAGTCACTAGTATCAGCCATTGATTATATCTGAAACAGAAAATGTTAAAAAAATCAATGTATTTCCTGAAATGTATAGGGGTAACGGGACTTTGTGCCCAGGGTGTAGGTGCTGAGTGAGATTAGTGGTCATGTAGCCCCATGTACAGGGTCATTATCTATATGCGCGCAAGTAAACACGGCTGTGACTGGCGCAGATCGCGGCCGCGCGTACCCGGTTCAGCCGGTAGTAACTAGCATTTTCACACTTTTACCAAAAATGTTCAATAATGTGTACTTACAGTGCTCATAGGCGATGCTGAAAATGTCCTCCCTCTCTTGTAACACACACCTGACATCTTCTGATGAAAGAATGTCTGTCAACTCTTTTTATTATTTATGGAGCCTGTTTCCTTCAAATGTGGATATACAGGCGGATTCTTAAAATCTCGTGGACAGAACATGTGAGTAATGCCGAGGTTCTTCAGCCTGTGAGCAGCCAATCTAAGCCGTTACAACACAAGAAGAGAAAATTGGACTACTTGGGACACATGATGAGGAATCCAAAATACCGTCTGCTCCAAGTTAAACTTCAGGGTAAAATTGAAGGTCAGAGTGGACTGGGAAGGAGACGGAGACGAATAACTTGGATGGATAATTTACGAACGTGGTTTGGGTTGTCTTCCACAGAACTCTTCAGGATTGCACAGGATAAGGTGTTAGCCAACGTCCGTATCTGATAAGGCAGAAGAAGAAGGAGTTTCCTTGAATCGTTTAGCGAGCCTCCTAATTGTACTGGCATTAGGCACAGGTCTTCCCGGAAACTTGATTCGAAATTTTCGTCTCGTTTCAGAACAAGATTTTCTGCTTTTCATATACGAATTATGCATATACACAGGTTCTCGCAATGTGAATTCGTGTCTAGGCATGACCAACTATCACAGTAATCACTAAACATGCAACACTAACTTCTAAGCTTTGCAGACGCACGTCCATATGAATGGCAAAACACGTGTGAACTAACGATATGAGTCAGCGGAGCGCGCAAACCACCGGCTGAACCGAGTACGAGCAGCCGCAAACTGCGCCAGTCACAGCCAATTTAGCTTGCTGTGTTTACCCGCGCGCACATGTATAATGACCCTGTACTTGGGCGTATGTGGAGTCTGTCTGATAACCTGTGGCATTCTGCATGAGACTTTCTGGACGTCATTTTCCTAAACCAGTACCTCCAACACAGTCAAAGCAGAAGCCACCGGAAGTGTTTTGTATGTCAGCACACAAAGAAGAGACCAACCAAAAGAACAGACACTAAGTGGATGTGTATTGAGTGTGATCGAGTACCATACCCTAAAGACATTTTGATATGTGAAACTGTTGTAAAATTAAGTTGTGTTGTATAGGATACACACTTGATCAAATATAGAGAGTAATTATGTTTTTGTCAATTTCCTTTCAGTATTTCGAGAAAAATATTTCTACGCCCCTGGTTTCAATTAAATTGAGGGTATCAGTTATGTAACATCCGTGTATATTTTGTAACTTTATTAATAGAGAAAAAGTTAAGACTCAAAATAACTTATAATTGAGAACTCAAATTTTTCACGAAAAGAAAGAAAAAAAAAACCTGGTGGCCTGTAAGTGTCAGTAAAAACTCGCTGATCAAAAGGTTAAGTCAGAAAATCTCATTTTTGGTTTATTTTATATTTTGATAGTGGGTAAATTTGCAATCATTTTCGTGAAAACTAGAAGTATTTATCTTAAAAACTTTTACTATTAGGAGCCAAGTAGATATTAACTAGAATCGGGCACTTTTATTTTATACTAAGTAGAGTTTTAGTTGCAGTAGTAATTAAACAAGCACAAATAGTATAGGTTTGTTGGTTATGTGTGATTTTTTTTGTTAAGATACTGATAGTGGCGATTGACCTTCAAGTATCTATACAAGAAATCACACATAACTAACAAATCTTGACTAGTTATGTTAGTTTAATTACTACTGCACCTAAATAAGTGTACATATTGTAAATACCATCACCCGTATTTGTAGTCATAGATTTAACAGCCTATGTGTAAAGGATCAAGTGATGATCAGCCCTTTCACTTTCAAGCTCTCATGTGATGGATGTGTGAAAACTGTCAGCCATATTTACCAAGCTGTGCACACACTTCTTTTAAAATGAGATGGAAGAGAGACCACTGAAAATATTAAAATAAAATATTATAAACATAGACTGTATAAATCACTTGTTATTACTGAAAATAAGTGATGTCTCTGAGCCATATGATTTCAATGATAAAGAAACAATAAAAAATAAAAAACATTTGAAATTTTTGAATTAATTTTGGGAAATGGAATTTGCTTGTAGTCTACTATTCATGTCAAAAGAAACTATATTATTTGATAGTGTGATAAATGTCAAGATTCCAAAATTACCAACGAAAACTGAGACAAATACACGCAAGTTTGCCACCAACCACGACATAAACAAGACATGAAACTCCATGTGCACACGTTTCAGACTCTAAGAATATAAATATAGATTGTCAGAGGTTCCTGTGGAATATAAACATGAGTTAACATTGCCTTCTTCATATTCCCTGAAAATTGCTGTTATCAAGCATAAAAATAATTAAATAAACAATAATAAAGGCAGGGAATGATGGATCGTTACCCTGACAGTTTCTGCAGGAACAGGGCGTAACGACAGATCGTTACCTTGAAAGTCAAAGGGTTAGAGACCCTCATTTATGGTAATACAAAAGGCTTCAAAGTGGTGATATAAAAACGGGAGGTGTGATTGTGCTTAATAACTATGTAGATGGGGCACGGAGTTGGTTAAATAATAAACACTATAAAAACGTTTGTAGGAATAACAAACAATTTATTCTAATTACCGTATTTCCTCACATAATCGTCACACTTTTTTAGCCTAAAATTCGTGGAAAAAAGCAGGGAAGCATATTTAAATTCAAAGAATATACTGTATCATTATTTGCTGCACGGGCCAGTCATTCACGTAGCGTAAGTCTGGCGTGAGTCATGGCTGCAGTCAGACACAGGCTTCTTTCTTCTAACAAGGACACGACAGGTTGAAGCTCGCTGAATGTGCCGTTTGCGGTTCATAGCCCGCAGGCATAAAGACGAGATTACTTTTTGCTGACAAGATCACACCAGATTAGACCTATAAGCTCGCGGAATGTGCGGTTCGCGTCACAGTTCATAGCCCGCAGGCATAAAGACGAGATTATTTTCAGCTGACAAGATCACGCCAGATTAGGCCTATAAGCTTGCGGAATATGCGCTGGCCGCTCGCGTCACAGTTCATAGCCCGCAGGCATAAAGACGAGATTACTTTCTGCTGTAAAGATCAAGCAATATTAGGCCTATAAGCTCGCAGAATGTGTGCTGACCGCTCGCGTCACATTTCATAGCCCGCAGGTTTAAAGAGAAGATTACTTTCTGCTGACAAGATCACGCCAGATATGCGTTTGCGGAAAGTGCTAAGTGACGAAGCTTGCCGTTCGCGTCACAGTTCATGTCCCGCAAGCCTAAAGACGAGTTATTTTTCTTCTGACTAAATCGCGCCAGGTTATAAAGTCGCGGTAGCATGTGCAACTGACTGGCGCACAAATACAAATATGCTATGCGACGATTATGCGATAAAATTTTATAAACCTATTTTAGTGTTTGAAAAGTGGGGTGCGACGATTATGCGAGGAAATACGGTACTATTATTATTACTATTACTGTATTTTCGAAAGAAATAAAACTCAAATGAATGTGTGTTTAATGTCTAACCTAACATTTATTTCAACTAATATTCTCCATGGTTGCAATAGCAATGGTTGCACTAACTCGTGCAACTTATGTTGTCCCCCAAGTATAAGCTGAGCATTGTTTCCTTGATTTCAGGACTTCAACCAATCAAGCTTGAGAAGGGACTTCGTTATCCTTTATCGTATGAAACATTTATATTTAAGATTTCGGGGGTCCACTGTTGCTCACGTCCGCAGGTATTACCTATAAATTGCCCTGCACGTGTCCCCTGGGTGGTGCTAAGCGAGCAACAACGTACTGACTGCCAGACTATCTCTTGTAGATCTCCTGGCAATGCAAGACATGCATAGTTCTTATAGCTTGAAAGACTCTTTTCAGAGCCCCATGACAAGAACAATTGGGAACAACATCAAAATCCTGCAACTAAATATTGAAGGCATTAGTCGATCAAAGAGTGATTACCTATCAAGAATTCTCCGTGAGAACAGGATAGACCTAGTCTTGATACAGGAAACTCATACAGCCACCGAAGATGATCTCCAGAAAAGAGGGAAAATTCATGGTTACTCCGTGGTAGGTGCAACATATGATGGCGTGTATGGTGTCGCGACATATGCACGAAACAACTTGGATAATGTTAGTCTCATTTCCGCTTCTACAGATGACAACATTCACCTTGTAGTTGTTAAAGTTCAAGATTTAACAGTAATCAACATCTACAAACCACCTACAATCTCCTGGCAACCTACAGTGATTCCTGTCACTGCAGACCATCCTGTCATTTACGCAGGGGACTTCAACAGCCACCATGAAAACTGGAATTATGCCCAAAACGATCCTTGTGGCATAGATCTTGTTAGCTGGGCTGAAGAACACCATTTACACCTAATATTTGATGCCAAGGATCAAGGAACATTTAAATCAGCCGCCTGGAAGCATGACTACAACCCAGACCTGTGCTTTGTGACCCAAAACAGTAATTATCAACCTCTGCCTACTAGGAGAATAATAATGGACAACTTTCCACGTAGTCAACACAGACCAATACTGTTAGATATAGGAATTTCTGTGCCCTTGATATCTACACTGCCAAGACCCCGATGGAATTTTAGCAAGGTGGATTGGGTTAAATTTACAAAAGAAGTAGATCAATGTATCAGATGGATTCCAGCAAAAAGTAGCTCATACCATAGATTTGTTGGACTGATTACCTCAATAGCCAAGAAACATATTCCACGGGGGTTTAGGAAAGAATATGTCCCAGGATGGAACGAGCAGAGCGAATATCTTTTTAATGAGTATATTGAATCAGGTGACCAAGAAGTTGCTGAGGAACTTCTGCATAGCTTGGATGCTTCACGGAAGCAGAAATGGGTGGATACTGTTGAAGGGCTGAACTTCCAACACTCAAGCAGGAAAGCTCGGAATCTCCTGAGGAAACTTGGAGGGAGCTCATCTGGAGGACGAGACAAGCCTGACATTACACCTGATACAATTGCTAGTCACATTATTTCAACCTCACGAACGACTCGAGACAAACTCCATACTAAGATGGTGAAGAAGGAACTCAGACACCTTAAAACATCATCTCCACAGACATCATCCTTTGCAGCTGCCTTCAACCGTGAAGAAATAGACGTAGCAAAGACTTGAAAAGCGGATAGGCTCCTGGCTTTGATGGCATCCATCCTGAGTTCCTAATTAACCTAGGCCACAATGCTAGGAACTGGCTCGCTAGCTTTTTCAGTGATATCTTGAAACTGGGGGCGATACCAAAAGAATTTAAGAAAAGCAAGATTATTGCCATTTTGAAACCTGGAAAACCAAAAGATCAACCCGGAAATTATAGACCAATAGCTTTACTGAGCTGCTGTTACAAACTCCTAGAACGACTGATTTACAACAGAATCTGCCCTATAATCACCCAACACATTCCTACTGAACAAGCGGGCTTCAGACCAAAACACAGCTGCTGTGACCAAATTCTTACCCTTACCTCATATATAGAGGCTGGTTTTCAACTGCAACTGAAAACTTCTGTTGCATTTTTAGACCTCTCAGCTGCTTACGATACAGTTTGGAAAGAAGGGTTAATATACAAACTACACCGAGTGATTTCTTGTAAAACAACTGTCAAGCTCATCACGAACATGCTCAGTGACAGGATCTTCCAAGTGATCATGGGAACACAAATAAGCAAGCAAAGGAAACTGAACAACGGTCTTCCACAAGGATCGGTACTAGCTCCACTCCTCTTTAACCTATACATATCAGATCTACCGGAAACTCAGTCAAAGAAGTTCTGCTATGCTGACGATATAGCTCTTGCCACAAGTCACAGCAGCATCAGTGAAACTGAAAAAACGCTTGGAGAGGACATGGCTATCCTTGAAAGGTATAACGGAACAAGTTAGATCTGAACCTTCCGATGCGCATGTGCGTCCAGTTGCATTACGTCATCCCCCCGCTTGGATTCTTTGTCAACCAGTGAGCACATACTTCGTCACGCGCTGGTTAGATGTTGCCAAGTAGTCATTATTCCCAGAACCTTGGCGGGGTACAGATGCTGTCAAGGCATGCGAAGCAAGACTGAGCCGCTCTGTTCTTTGACAAGCACGGCAACAAGCTTGCTGTCAGGAGTGTGTGAAGTGGGCGCGCTCTCAGTTCATTACCACCAATACCAATGCTATGTCACTGAGAATGCTCCTATTCGATACTTTATGCTTGCATAATATAACCACGACAAGCAGCCCCAAACAGTTGTTGCACCAAAGAGGGGAAATCGCATTTGCGCCTAGTGATCCCACTACTTCCCCTCCTAGACGAGACTCCGCCATGACAGGCCAGGTCTAACTTGCCACGCTATATTTCATCAAGTGGAGACTTAAGCCAAGCTTAACTAAAACTGTGGTATCCTGTTTTCATCTCAACAACAAAATGGCAAACAATGTAATTCAAGTACCCTTTGGAGGAACTATCCTCAGGAATAACAAATTTCCTAAGTATTTGGGCATTACCCTGGATCGCACCCTTTCTTTCAGAAAACACCTTGAGAATACAGCAGCTAAAATAAAAAGTCGCAACAACATCCTCGACAAACTTTGTGGCACATCGTGGGGAGCCTCTGCAGAAACCCTAAGGAGTTCTGCTATAAGTCTCGTCTTCTCTGTGGCTGAATATTGTGCTCCAGTATGGATAAATAGTCCTCATGTGAAACTGATTGATACCCAGCTCAACAATACCATGCGGAAGATCAGCGGAGTCATCAGACCCACTCCCTCTTATTGGCTTCCTGTCCTCAGCCACATTATGCCACCTCACCTGCGGAGAAAAGTCGCTCTTCTCAGAGAATATGACAAGATCATGGCTAATTTGGACCTTCCCATTCACGATGACATTCCAGATCTTCAGAGAGGCAGGCTGAAGTCCAGACATCCGCCAATTGTTTTTGCACAGGAACTAACTGAGAACCAGTTTAATCCATTCAACGAATGGAAAGGAGAGTGGACTCTCAATACTGACCACCTGCTTCGGCCTCTACTTTCCAAAAACAGTCCAGTTCCAGGATTTCACCTCCCAAGGAGGGCATTGACTGCTCTAAATAGGATCCGCACAAATACCGGAATCTGCGCAGAGTCCTTGTTCAGATGGGGCAAAGTTCCGTCCCCCCAGTGTGACTGCAGTGCTCCTTCCCAGTCTATACAACACATTGCATTCGAGTGCAGACTGCGGGCCTATGAAGGTGATCCACTGGACTTTATTCAGGCCACACCTTCTGTGATACTGTGGCTGGATAGTTTGGACTTAAAAATATAGATATGTTGCTGTTTCTTGTCATGTGTATTTATGTATATATTGTATATAGTACTTTCTGTCATCTTTCAATCTTGTTTCTGCATGAAAAAAAAACAACTTATTAGCAGCATTTCGTTGGGATCTAGCATTTTAGGGTGAAAATAACATATTTCGCTGCTTTAATATCGACAAAAATTGCATTTTGGGGGTAAATACATGGTTGTGATAATATATACAGGGTCTTTCATATAAAGTAAGAACGCCAAGCGGCAGTTTTGTTATTCGCTGCTGCGGTGGCCTTAGCCGACCTTGTGGCACGCCACGGCCCCCTGCTTTAAGCGTGTGTACAATCCTGTATGAAATATTACCTAATAAAAGATGCTGGAAGTGTCGTCCTTCCTGGGTTATACAGGTATTGTATCTGGTAACCACATTCTGGCTGACGCGAGTGAGTTCTGCCACTGTCATGTTTCTGATTTTTAATTTTATGCTTTTCATTGAGCACTGAGTCAGTAGTATCAAACTTATTTACAATTACATGAATCTGTGCTAGTGAAGGTGGCACTTCATCAGGAAATTGCTGAACAAATGCATCACGTACCCGCCGAGCCAACTCGTACTTAAAATGAGTTTTACATACAAAACGATGTTGTAATGATAACTGTCTCATGTTAATATCTGAGGTTCAGACTGGCGACTGAACACCTGCACATTTATTGCAAGGTCGAGTACAGTATACAGGGTGTTCCCAGCAAGCCCTACTTTGTGCTGTAACTCGTTTCTTTTTCAAGATATTTTAATTTTGACTCTTGCCTTGGAAAGTACTTTTTAATCTCTAAAACTTTTGTTTCGTTGGTTTTTGTGTGACGTTCACGCATAACACGCAAATCAACTTTTCGTGGCACATATTTGGCACTTTTTTTGCCCAAATCGGTTTTTTGACATCACCTATCGAAAGAGCTACATCAAATTACTCGAATAAGCCACCAAAATATCAGTGTTTAGATTGGTTCGACCGGGCCGGACAGAGGCAGGTCGCATGCTACAAGCGGACGAAAATCTAAACACAAACTCGCATTTTGCGAGTTTGATTTGGGCAAAAACTGATATTTTGGTGGCTAATTCAATGTCGCTCTTTCGATAGGTGATGTCAAAAAACCGATTTGGGCAAAAAACTGTACTACAAAAAGTTGATTCGCACGTTATGCGCAAACTTCACACAAAAACTAACGAAACAAAAGTTTCAGAGCTTGAAAAGTACTTTCCAAAGCAAGTGTCAAAATTAAAATATCTTGAAAAACAAACGAGTTACAGCACAAAGTAGGGCTTGCTGCGAACACCCTGTATACTATGCGTGCGCTTTCAATACTACAGCAGGGGGCCATGGCACGCCACAAGCTCGGCCAAGGCCACTGCAGCAGCGGATAACAAAGCCGCCGCTCACCGTTTTTGCTCTATATGAAAGACCCTGTATATAATGCTTGCTGAAAAATTTCGCGCATATCGTTGAAACCGAGAATCCGGGACTCTGTGATTGACAACTGAAACTGGTCATCCAAGACGATTTATTAAATAATAACCCCTAGCACTACAGCCCATGAAGGGCTTAGGCCTACCAAGCGACCGCTGCCCATCCAATTTGGTCTGCAGATACTGGGGTGACACGTGATCAGCAAATCGGGTCCCCTCGGCCGTTTATCATGGTTTTCATGATCGGGGCGCTGCCTCACTGTCAGACAGCTACTTATTTATCTTCACCAGGCTGAGTGCACCCCGTTTTAGCTCTCACGTCACTTTCTAAAATACCTGACGGAGCCGGGAATCGAACCCGGGGCCTCCGGGTGAGAGGCAGGCGCGCTACTCCAACACCACGGGGCCGGCTGAGTATATATTAATCTCATAATTACAATTGGGTACAATTATGTTGACAGACTAAAAAACAATAAATTTGTATTACCGTTTTGGCCCGAAAATAAGCCGCACTTATTAAAAATATTTGGGTAAAAAATCTGGGTGCGGCTTATATTCACTGCCTACACTTTATGTCATGCACTGTTTAAAAAGGAAAGCTCATTAGCAAGAACACAGCAACATAATAATAATGTTATTGGTTTTACGTCCCTTTTAACTACTCCGGCTTTTAGAGACGCCACGGTGCCGAAATTTTGCCCCAAAGGGGATCTTTAACGTGACAGTAAATCTACTGACATGGCGCCCTCGCATTTGCGCACCCTCAAATGCCAGCTGACTGCGCCACGATACGAACCTGCAACTTTGGGCCCAGCAAGCGAGAACGTTACCGCTGAGCCACGCAGCCAGCCAACAAAGCAACAACAACAGTCTGTAAGAGAAACTAGCGACATTTAATGACAACCATGCAAACTTTTGTATTGGCGGTGACATTGTTATTCAATAACACGGTATTGTTTCATAAGCATGAATAATCTACGGTAACTAACTAAAACTTCCTTTATACGATTCACATGTATACGTTTTCTACACTTATACGATTTTTTTCCTGGTCCCGTCAAAATCCCTATACTTCTCATGTTAATTTATTTCCGATATACGTTTTACATTTATTCGTTTTTCACGCTTATAGGATCATATTTTAAGTCCCTTGCAATATAAAGCGTCAATTATACGTTACGTGTTCTGAGGAAGTACGTATGTTTGAATGCAAACTTTTGGTACAGCCTGTAGGCTACTTCCGCTCGGAAGGATGCACCGCATGCTATATTATGTTACGATGGCCTTGAGTGACACCGGTGATCACGGCGACGCGACACTCGCTTGTCAGAGTGTCGCAAACAAGGAAGAACAGCTTGCGGAATAAGCGAGCGCTATTATTGTGTTAGCCAAGATGTTGATCTCTCAAAATAACAGGAAGCAGCCATAGAACACAAATAGCATCTGAAGCTTATGTTAAGATGAGCGAAAGAAAGCGGAAGTGTTTTACGATCGCCGATATATTTAAATAATTATTATTTCTGCTTTTATAATTTTTATTCGTGTTTTTTTAGGACTTCTCGTCAAACCATTAAATATACGCAATTGATTCTGTGTAATAATAATCTTGCGTCTTCAGACAAATGAAAATCCATAAATTAATTTAGGCCTATACTACGGTATTTTATTAATGACACGTTGAAGAGCCGCAGCATAATACAGTGGATTTTAATGATGCTGTCAATGCTCTATGGACTATCAAACATTTTGTGACATGCCATAACGTTTCTGAGGAAATAATGGCCGAATTATAACGGTTTGAAAGTACTGTTCACGCCGTGGCCGCGGCCAACAAAATCAAGTCAAGATAACAGACTACTTCGTAAAGTGACTCAATTTTCTTTGTTTTGTTGTATCTGGGTGCATTTCTCTTGTAGTTGTTTTGTTACATATTGCCGATTATAGTTAAACAATCGTATTATTATTTCTTCGTCATATTGCTCATATTGGCCCGTATTGACGCAAAATGAATGCAGTAGAGTTTATTTTATTTCCGCCCTATTCAATTCTGTTTTTCACTTCTTAGCGGGAAAGTGCTTGGCGAGAACCGTCTCGCGGCGCAAGATAGGGTCCCCGTCGCATTTAAAACAAAGTCCCGGTATAACCCATATTGTCACATACATTTTGCAGTTTTCATTCACCGACTTTCATTTGCGAGTTTTTCACACTTATACGTTTTTTTCCTTTGGTCCCCTGGAAATCGTATAAGTGAAGTTTTACGGTATCGGTAAGATCTGTAAGAAAGCCTGTTTAACACAAAAATGAGTGATCATTTACTGGTAGAGCGAAAAGCTTCATCAAGCAAAGGAATTCGGTGTGCTTATGAGGCAGTCTTCAAACTTGCTGTGACGCGATATGCCAGAAGCACAACCAACAGAAAGGCAGGAAGAAACTACGGATGTCAGAAAAACATGTTTATATGTTGGTAAGTACAAGATAATACGTGGCCTGTCTAATTATTATCGACCTTGAATTTTCCCACGCAACGTAGTGATGCGAAGTCGGTGCCACTCACAACAGTGGAGGGAGAAACCTTACTGTGCATGCTTGACTTTTTCCCTCCGCGTTCGTGTATCTCTGTCGCTGGCTAATGGCCGCCAAGTGAGGTATTGTTACAAGTGTTGGTCGGATTGAAGTTTCTCGCAAGTTGACCGAACTAATTGAGCAAAGATATTGCATCAAATTTTGTGAAAAGCAAGGTGATTCTCAAAGTGAAACAACTCGTAGAATTCAGCGGGTGTTTGGACACGATGCTATGGAGGTAACACAAATTAAAGAGTGGTTCACCCGATACAAAAATTGCCGCACATCGGTGGAGAGTGATCAGCATCCTGGGAGGCCACAAATCGCTCGAAATTAAACTGTTGTTGAGAGAGTGAGTGAGTGTTTGACCCTACGAGAGATGGCGGTAGAAGATGGGATCAGTAAGGATTCCGCACATGCAATTTTGTGTGATGATTTGAACATGCACAGAGTGGCTGCAAAATTGGTAGTAGCATCATGACAATGTCCCTGCACATTCATCACAATTGGTCCGGACTATCTTGACGACACATGCAATTCCAATCGTTCGCCACCTCCCTACTCTCCAGACATGGCTCCTTGCGACTTCTGGTTGTTTCAGAAACTGAAGACGCCATTGAAAGAGTCCCACTTTGAGAGCAGAGAAGAGATAACGAGGAATGCGACGGCAGAGTTGAACACCATACCAAAAGAAGCTTCCAAAAATGTTTTCAAACGTGAAAGGAGCAGTGGGCTAATGTGTGCATGCGAGAGAGGCCTACTTTGAGGGGGATTAGGGTCCCAATCCCATCAGGTAAATAATAGATTTTTCACGGCCAAAGGTCGGAATGGTAAGTATTAAATGTTTGTGTATAATCTGACCATTGCCTGGAATAAAGTTCTTATTATAAAACAGGACATCTGGTTAAGGTCCCAAAATAGAGAGTATTTGAAGCGTATGCAGAAATAAACATCTATGTTACATGAATATCTATGACTTTAGTCATTTTTCCAAGTTTTCCCGTATTGATTTTGATAAGTTATGCAAAGTGGACATTTGCATAACTTATCTATGTTACATTTTGTGTAATTTGAGATATTCACAGAACAAACAACTACGATGTTTTCTGAATACGTATTTGCAAGTAGTTCCGAGCATATCTCAACAGATGGCTTTAGTATTCCGAAATTGTGAAGCGAAATGCACTTGAAAAATAACGGAACAAAAGTCTATGTTACATCGCTTCCCGCTCGAACGCGGCAATAATGTTATGAAGTTAATCGATATAATGAACTCATTCTAGTCAGGAACCTACTCTCGTGTTATCAGTTGTGTATTACTAAGCTTATTTGTGCACATTAAGTGTTGAAACCAAATGGAAAAGCACCATAGTTATATTTTGAAACTTAATACATACCTGCCAACCTCACAAACTGAAAAATCGGGAGATTTTGAAGACGGTGAATGTCTAACCATATTTCTTCGCCATATTACCGAGGAACCGACAAAATCACTCAATCGAAAAATCACAATAACCAACCGACATATTAATGCCAACGACATCTTAAGTTATACACACATAATCTCATGTGTTAAACAGATACAATATTCCGCAACCTACAACTACTTCTCACCCTCAGGATATTATGAAAACTTCTAGGAACACGTGCTGAATTAACCATAGATTATTTCAAACAAAGAGAAACGTATTCAAATCCCACAAAGCGTGATGATCTATAAATTATCGATACGAAGCGAAACTGCGGTACCGAAACACAATACACGTAAAATTGATCTGTTCGATGGATGACTGGGGTTGGTCATCTCACACTTTTAGTCCAAAATTGCGCGTGGGATTTAAAAAAAAAAATCGGGAGATTTAATATGTTAGGTGGGAGGGTGGGAGAAGTGGAGTAAAATCGGAAGTCTCCCGCCTAAATCGCGAGAGTTGGCAGGTATGTTAATAGAAATACCTTGACCACGGCAAAGAAACGAGTTCATTAGAGTTTTACATTTAAAGGAAAATAATTTCCACGGACTAAAACATTATAAGTAGGTTCAAAAAATAACATTAAATTTAAAATAATGGTAGTCTATTCTGCACGCCTCCATTATGTATGAGTGAGTGAGCGCGCGCACTGTAATGTGTTGGTTTACGGGACAAAAGTCTTTGTTACGTCTTACCGCGTAGCCAGGACCCTTCAACAAGTCACCTTTATTGCCGTTCTTCTCAATAAGTAAGAAATGCAACAGTCGTTTGTTCCCGCATACGCTTCATTTAATGACCACAATTATTCACCTTGACTGGCGTGCAGTCTCCAGCGCCAGCAGGCTGGAACGCATTGAAAAGCGACGCCTCGGTCTCCGTAACGTCACTGGTAAAATCCAGGTCGGAGATGTGCATGTTCATAGCCTGTTGAGCTTCTGGAGCGTTCTTGAACTGCACGAAGGATCGTAGAGCAGCTTCGGCTGCGGAATGTTTGGCCAACTTCTTGGACCGTCCTTGCCCTTCAAAAACCTGTCCATTGACCTGAAAACACAGACAACAGTGAGCACAATGGGCCACATGCAATTTCATCACTGCCAGCAAATAAAAATATGAAAAAACAAATAGATACATACAATTTTAAACTATAGAGCGAACTATTGCTACTGTTGATTTATTTTGGCACTTTGGGACATCATGATCAGCAGCCCTACATACTGAGTTATAATCATTAGGGTTGGAAATTGAGGTAGGTATCCCGGGACTTGAAATAAAGTACTATTCTGACATTTGTCGAGAGAGAGAGAGAGAGAGAGAGAGAGAGGGAGGGAGGGTTGGTTCCTTAGTTTAGGGTCAGTGCGGTCATGCAGCCCCGTGTACTTTGGGTGTGTGTAGAATCTGTAAGATAACCAGTGTTAATTGTGATGTTTGTATTAGTGTGTGTTATCTGTTTTTAATTCGAAGCCTCCATGGCTTAGGCGGCAGCACGCCGGCCTCTCACCGCTGGGTCCGTGGTTCAAATCCCAGTCACTCCATGTGAGATCTGTGCTGGACAAAACGGAGGCAGACAGGTTTTTCTCCGGGTACTCCGGTTTTTCCTGTCAAAATTTCATTCCAGCAACACTCTCCACTATCATTTCATTTCATCTGTCATTCATTTAATCATTGCCCCAGAGGAGTGCGTCAAGCCTCGGCAGCCGGCACAGTTCATATCCTCGCCGCTAGATGGGGGCTTCATTCATTCCATTCCTGACCCGGTCGGAGACTGGAAGCAGACTGTGGATTTTCATTCATTTCATCTGTTTTTAATTCAAGTAAGGACTGCAGACATTGAATTTCAAGTAGTTCCTACTTTCGCCGCCAAGTGCCACTGTCAACAACTACTAGTTCAGAACTTGGCTACTAAACGCCACCGCAGTAGACTCCTGGCGACAAACGTAGGAACCTACGAGCGTTGTTTAACCTCTAATTTAGCTTCACACAGGTGTAATTAGTGGAAGGTTCTTTAACATGCCATAAAACTATGACATGGGACCATCGGCTTTACTTCCCCTCCGAAGGAAGGCATACAGGGATTTTTAACACTCTTAAAAAATCCGACGACTCCGGCCGGGTTTGAACCCACAATCTTGGGCATAGAAGCTCAGCATGCTACCAACTACGCCACCGAAGCCGCTAGAGAGAGAGAGTGGAAGACCACATCAAAATGGCTGATGTCAGTTGTTTGAGTCTACAGTCTTCTGACTGGTTTGATGCAGCCCTCTATGCCTCCTTGTCCTGAGCTAATCGTTTCATCTCTACATAGCTAGTCCACCTTAATCCGAGGCAACCTTGGCCTACCCCTACAGTTCTTATCCTCAAAGCTTCCTTCCATAACTAACTTTGCTATTCCTGGGTGTCTTAGTATGTGCCAGTACAGGATTGAATAATTTCATTGCACTTCTTTAACTTTCTAATCCAATCCAATAAAATGTTTTTCATAATAACTTTCTTTCTTAGAACCATATTAATTTTCAAGTGATCCACATGAAGATTCACGAAGGTGACGAAACAGTCATTGAAAAGAAAAATGTATAAGGCTAATATACACCTCAAATATATAAAAAGGCAGGAGCTGGATAAGGGGAAATGATGATGATGATATAAAAAGGTGAAATTTGCTGGAGAATATTAAGAGTATAAGATGATATTTGCCAGAAAAATGTTAAAACATATAAGGTGAGGTACTGTATGCTAGAAAATGTACAATGTAAAATGTATGAGGCGAAGTATGCTAGATAAATGTAAAATGTAGCGTGAGGTATGCCAGAGAAATATACAAAGTAAGGCATGCTAGAGAAATGAAAATAATGTACAAGGTGAGGTATGCCAGAGAAATGAAAAAATGTACAAGGTGAGGTATGCCAGAGAAGTGTAAAATGTACAAGGTGAGGTATACTAGAGAAACATAAAATGTATGCTAGAGAAGTGTAAACTATACAGAGTTTGTTTTACATGTGACGGGGACCCCCGCTTGTCCACACTTTGCCGTTATGCGGTGCTTGCGCAGCCCTGAGTCATTGAGTATAGGAATTTGTACTGCAATGTGATACTTGACCAAATTTTTGACGAACTGCTCACACTGCCGAAGCATCCATGACAGAATTGCGTCGCATTTTCGGTACTAGGATTATAAGTCGAAACGTGTGGTCCCCGCGAAGCCCAGACTTATCACCATGAGACTTATCTGTGGGGGACGCTTAAAAATGAAGTTTATGCAAGAAACCCTCACATTATAAATGAGCTTAAAGGCTATATTACAGATGAAATACAGTCAATCGGTGCTGAGGATCTTCAGAAAGTAAATGACAATTTCATAAAGAGGTGCCAGCGATGTGTAGCAGTGAATGGCAAACATTTTCAGCACCAGCTGTGAACTAGGTAAGTACAAATTCCTATAATCAATGACTCAGTGCCGCGATAGCGCCACATAACGACAAAGTGCCTGGCGGGAGACAGACGCGCAACGCAGGCGAGTGGGCAAGCGAGGGTCCCCGTCGCATATAAAACAAACTCTCTGTATAAGGTGAGGTATGCTAGAGATATATAAAATGTACGAGGCGAGGTATGCTAGAGAAGTGTAAAATGTATAAGGTGAATACCTCACCTAGAGATAGAGATATATAAAATGTACGAGGTGAGGTATGCCAGAGAAGTGTAAAATTTATAAGGTGAGGTATACTAGAGATACATAAAAATGTTCAGTGTTAGGTATGCTAGAAAAATGTAAAATGTACAAGGAACGACTTGCCAGGAAAATGTACAATGAGCCACTTTGAATCCCCCCTTTCCTTTTTTCTTATTTGGAACAAAAAAGTGTGTGAAGTTCCCAATAAAATAGTTTACTCAGAGTGAACTTAGAACAGAATAATACAATTTCTCACCTCGACTGAGACAGTGAAGGTTGGAGCATGCACAGGCCCAGACTGTCCCACTGTAGTGTAGGCCAGGCCTGGACGCAGTTCATTAAGCGCACACACAGCATTCTTGGGTTGTGACTGTGCAGGACTTTTCTTACGTTTCTTCTTGGCTGGTCCGGTACCTTAAAGTTGAACATCATGCTACTTAACACTGTACATAACATACAAAAAGTGAATAAATCTACCTAGTCTACTCGTAAACACTGTCACAAACTAATTTAAGATAAAACTCAACAATTTTTCTAGGTTTATGCTGTCTCTTATGTGGGGTTTCGCCTGGGAACACCAAGATGACCCATCAGCGGGCTCTTGGTGTCAGACTCCCACAGGAGTAGAGAAATGCGTGCTACCTCCCTTTCTATGAAGCGCACCTCCGCCTCTTTACTACGCGAGCTAAAAGCTCAAGCAGCCTTAACCTCCCTATGAAGGCTTCCAAAAAGATGGCACGGACTCCAGAAGCCCACTGATGAGCCAGCTTGTTGTTCCTATACGAAACCCCACACAAGACACAGCAAAAACCTAGAAAAATTGCTGAGTTTTAATTAACTGGCCATGAAAGCCAATACAGTATACCATCTAATTTGAGATAATTCGCGTGCAGAAAATTCGTCTTGCGGTTAATTTACGGCAGCGGGGTACGCAGGATTCTTTCTGGGGGGTGGCCAATGTTACTAATATACAGGAGTTGAATATTTTAATGCTAGAGGGTGTTACTGAATATTTTCAGAGTGCCAACAATATTGTTTCCAGACCAATGGTTTTCGCCTAGACCAATAAAGGTTAGGTAGTGGGCCGCGTTAGGCTAATATAAACACCCCTGGTTTTTGCCACGCACAGTGGGGATAGTCACGCATCAATAATCTTTATCCAGACCAATGGTTTTGCCTAGTAGTACAATCAGTAAGTTGGCAGCAAACATGGCGGCGTTCTTTTTGATAAGTTTATTACTTGAAAGTTAATGTTGACAATTACCTTATTTTGGAAGTGTTTACGCGGTGTTTGTTAATGGCAAATGGCTTTAATAACGTGGCAGAGTAATTACAAACCATTTTCAGAGTGCTACTAAGTAAAATAACGCACTTTCGAAACGGGCAACGGATAATACACGAGAGCCATATATTTTGATTAATATTCATAAAAACACAATACAGTATTTAATAAACTTCTCTTTGCATGAAAACTATTTTAGGCTTCATTATTTTATTTTTCAGCACAATAAAAAATGGAAGGAAAAAAACCAACCATTATTTAAAAAATATGGAAAATAGTAACTAAATAGCCTATTAGAACTGAAATGATGCAGTTTTCATACATGACTGATCATGATATTGATATTATGCGAGAGAAAAAATAATGTTTTGCTCTCCGTGTTCCTAGGCTACTAATAATTCTCAAAATCGGCCTATCTTGATGGCTTAATCAGCATCACTGATAGGAATTAATTGCTGAAACTCCTCATGTACCGAATCAGTGGCATAGCCAGGTTGTTACTGGAGGTAAAGCTCTACCCACAATGCGCTGTCGGCCGAAGGTAGTGGGCAGATGAAGTCAGAAGTGGGTACTGATATCGCGCCAGGAGATGGCAGTTGGGTTTGAACTGCAGAGGTCTTCCCGCTCACTGCGTATCGCGCATTCCAAAAACATTCAGTTGGTCACTACTTGCTTCACTCACTCAGCACATTCCTTCTTTCACTGGCTGCGTGTCGTCTGCTGCAATAATAACCATTGGCATGCGGGGAGCCGATATATTTAAGTTTGGAATATGTGGACCGTACTGCAAGACCCCCCCCCCCGCACCCCGTCACAGCGTGTTCAACTGCCAATTCCTGCCGCGATGACAGTAGTTCACAACCTAGACACCCACGATGCGCAGTCATTAAAATGCTAGAAGTAAATAATAACTTGACTTTTATTTATTCCTTGAGAAAGTTGTCAATCGTCGATAATCTAACCTAAAATTTGCAAGGATGGACGACTTGGAGCTGTACGGTTTATTTTTATTGCTGCTAACTGGTACAGCATTGTTAAAATTGAGAAAAAATACTCGTACATCCAGTATCCCCACATGTAAATAATTAATAACAAATCCAACTCTGAATTAGGCCTACTGATTTTTAAACATATTTGTTTTTGTGTAGCTGGTCATTTTTGATGGAACGCCTGAGGGCTTCCAACACGTTCAATCTATTACTGCATCATTTCCCAATTTATTTTTCGTCAAGAGAAAATGTGTTTTGGCTAATTTCAGTACCGGTAGGCCCTACTTTAGAAAATTTTATAGCACGATGAGCTCTCATTCAGCGTTACCTTCCACTGCATTTCATTTGGTACAAAGGAAAACATTATAATCATTGAACTGTTTCCTTTTAAATACTTGGGCTCACACATGTAATATATCCAACGGCGTTCCCTCACAAGATCAATGAATGTATCTTCTATACCAAGGTCAGTACATTCAGTCATCCTTTTATATACTGTAATTATGCGAAGAATATAGGCCTACCGTGAATACAACTAGTCAACTACACAGCTGATGACAAGCGGGAAAACGACCAAGTGACGTCAGCTTGAGATCTTTTCTGATTGGCTCTTAAATATGCAGTTGGCTGTCAAAGATAAAATTGGCGACAGCCGACCACACGCTGCCGATTGTCAACTATTTACTACCGACATACAACTTCACATTGTGAATGACGCCATAAGAGAGCACGGGTCTGACTTCAACTGCGGCCTGCCGTCTACCGTCTGCGCATTGTGGGTAGAGCTTAAGAACCCCCTATTGGAAAATCGGCATGGTTGTGATTTGAGTCTGTTTCACCACTACTTGATGTACTATTGTTGCCTTTCGGCCCGAGTCACCATTTGAGACTACACAAGTTTTCATGACAACGTATAACCACAGTCTACCTACACAGTCACAAGCTTGGCTCATATTTTTCTACCGCGTGACAACAATGCTCTCACGCAGCAAGCATGTGCCGATTGCGTTGTGTTGGGGTATGTTAGCATTGTGTAACAGTTATCTCTTTAATCATGTGTTTCACAAGAGGAGATGTGCAGTGCAATAAACAAATCAAATATTAGAATCCATATTTCAGTGTTGCTAAGTAACCTATATGATCGCTTTTCAGTAGGTCACCACAAGTGTACGGAACCCAATTTGATTGGGAAGGGAGTGACGATTTATCTCCTAATGCCTGAAATAAAAATACAGTAAACTCCCGATTACCCGCGGAATTGACTGGCGCGGATACCGCGGATAAGCAGCAACATTGCTGGTAATGGTTAAACAAAGGTCGTAGGCACTAAAAAGCAACACACAAGTGCTTTAAATAAGTCTTTTATACAATAAAAGGTCGTACGTGATAACAAAACTCAGTCCATGTTATTTGTGTTATTAAAAAGTCTTGTTTACTGTTTAACAAAAAAATCGGTCATTTGATTTTGCTTTTTCGTAGTGAAACACTTTTTCTTTATTTGTGATTTGAGATTTCTCAACACCATCTCGTCACAAAGTGATGCGTCGTCTTGCTCTTCAAGGTATTGAAGAATCCTGCCAATGTGTCCTAATGCTGCATCATGAGTAACTGTCCTCTGCATCTACATTTCCTCATTGTCTTCCGATTCAACCGATTCAATCCCTCGTACTTGATTTATGATGTTTTCATCTGTAGGGATGGTAGAGACAAGGGAAGAGTACCAGGAAAGAAAGAAAGGAGGCGAAGAGTGTAGTGGCTGAGGAGAGAAGAAAGTGGATGGAAGAGTGGACAAAGATGATGGAAGATAGTGAAGGTACAAAAAAGGTCCTGTATGGGATGGTAAAAAATAGAAGGCGGAAGGATCCTACGGATTATGTTAGAATGGTGAACAAAAGGGGACAAGAGATAGAAAATAGGGAAGAACTGAAGAAAATGTGGAAAGAATATTTTGAAGAACTTCTGAACCCAAATGGAAAAGATGGTGAGGAGGAAGAAATCGGGGAAGAGGAAGATGAACTGCAAACAGAAAAGGACTTAACATGGAAAGAAGTGGAAGATGCAGTGAGGAAAATGAAAGGAGGGAAGGCACCGGGTGTGGATGAGTTGAGTGTGGAGATGATGAGAGCAGCAGGAGAGGTGGGGATACTGTCATCGCAGCAGGAGATGGCAGTTGAACACGCTGTGACTGGGCGCGGGGGGGTCTTGCAGTACGCATGCGCGGTCCACCTATTCCAAACTTAAATATATCGGCTCCCCGCAAGTCAATTGTTATTATTGCAGCAGACGACACGCAGCCAGTGAAAGAAGGAATGTGCTGAGTGAGTGCAGCAAGTAGTGACCAACTGAATGTTTTTGGAATGTGCGATACGCAGTGAGCGGGAAGACCTCTGCAGTTCAAACCCGACTGCCATCTCCTGGCGCGATATCAGTACAGTGGTTGTACCGAGTGATGAGGACAGCTTGGAAGGAAAGGAAGACCCCAGAGGACTGGAAAAAAGGAATAATTGTCCCGATCTTCAAGAAAGGTAGTAGAACAGATTGCAGAAACTATCGGGGAATAACACTGATGAGTCATTGTGCAAAGATCTTCGAGAAAGTTTTGGAAAAGAGAATTAGGACAAGGATAGAAGGAGGGATGAGGGAAGAACAACATGGCTTCAGAGCAGGAAGGTCCACAGTGGATTTGATTTTTGCTGTAAGGCAGTTACAAGAACAGCACTATGAGTATGGAACAGATCTACTGATGGCCTTCCTGGACATTGAGAAAGCATATGACAGTGTATGCAGAAACAAAGTATGGAAGTCCCTGGAGGATAGAGGAGTAGAGAAATGGACTATAAAGAGGATAAAGGAGATGTACAAGGGAAGTGTGAGCTGTGTGAAAGTGGGAGGAGAGAGATCAGACTGGTTGGAACAGAGAAACGGCCTGAAACAAGGAAGTGCACTGTCACCGTTACTTTTCATTGTGGTGATGGATGACCTAATGACCCGAGTAGCACAAGTAATTGGGGAAGGAAAGATGAAAGCAATGGTGTTTGCAGATGATTTGATGAAACAAGGAGGAGGAGGTACAGGAACAGTTGGACGTGTGGGAAGGAATAATACAAGGATATGGGATGAAATTTAGCATAAATAAGAGTGAGATGGTGATCACAACAAGGAAGAAGGAAAGAACCACAAGGGGAATAACAATTGGTGGGGAACAGCTGAAGACAGTGGAGAGTTTCAAGTATCTGGGAAGCCTGATACAAGATAATGGAAGAAACGATCAAGAAATAAATGAGCGGGGGAGGCAGGCAGAAGCATTTCGGAGGAGTGTGAGAAGCATGTTATGGAGCAAGGATGTCCCTCAGAACAGCAAAAAGATCATATATCGGACATACTATGTCCCTATCCTGACGTATGCCTCGGAGACCTGGGTTATGAAAGGAAGGGAGAAGAGCAAAATACAGGCCAGTGAGATGAGGTTCTTAAGAAGCAGTATTTGAGCTACAAAGGTGGACAGAATAAGAAATGAGAGGACCAGAGAATTAATGAAGGAGGAACCATTACAGGATGGTATAGAGAAATCTAGACTTAGATGGTATGGACATGTAAAACGAATGGAGGAGAAGAGGATACCCAGGAGAGTACACGAGACGAAGTGGGAAGGAAAGAGACCGAGAGACAGGTGGCTGAAGGGGGTGGAAGAAAGCGTGAAGAAGAGAGGAGAAGACTGGACAAGGGTGGAGGCTGAGAGATGGTGGGAAGACAGAAGACATTGGAGAGGCTGGTGTTCCAAACAGTCCCGGCCAGTGGCTGGAAACTGTGCAAGATGATGATGATGATGATATCATCTGTAAGGTGCTCAAAACCCGGTTCATTGTCATCACATTCGATCCACTCAACGATATTTTCCTCATTTACATAAACACCTCTGGTAACAGATTTAGCTAAATTAGCTACTACTGTACACGTTTTGTACTGTACTGTATTTGCGACATACGATTTTTATTATGTTTAAGTATTTAGTAACTTTATTTCAATTTTTGAGAAATAATTTTCGGTTTCAAAACCTTCCTTTTTATAAAAATGTTCTCCTACAGGCACCGCGGATAATCGAGAGTTTACTGTAGGCCTACATGAATTGTTTATACCCCTGGCACTACAGCCCATGAAGGGCCTAGGCCTACCAAGCGACCGCTGCCCAGCCATTTGGCCTGCAGATATTGGGGCGACACGTAGTCAGCGCCGTTCCCTCGGCCGTTAATCTTGGTTTTCGTGACCGGTGCGCTGCCTCACTGTCAGACAGCTACTCAACTTTCCTCACGAGACTGAATGCACCCCGTTGCAGCCCTCATGTCAGTTTATAAAATCCCCGACAGAGCCGGGAATCGAACCCAGGGCCTCTGGGTCAGAGGCAGGCACACTACCCCGACACCATGGGGACGGAACATGAATTGTTTATAAACTTAATAAATCACTTCTCACATAAACAGGGAAATTAATTGAGGCTATCAGCACAATAGTGGCCTAACCCACATTTTTTTTAATGGAGATGTTTACACAGAATATCTCTTTACACCCTACCCTTACGTCCTACAATCACCAGGAACGCTATTGAACAACATGCACAATGTGGCAGCATAGGATGCTGTTTATGCACCGTGCAGTTCCATACTAAACGGAGCGCAATACTGGCCTATGCCACATAGCAAGACTTTACCGACACTGGTACCTAACGTCAGGTTGTTACTAGAAGAGACAATTGTGAACGTACTGCCTTGGAATACACGACTTGTATACCAACAAAGCTACCCTGTATAGAGTGAGAGCGAAGCATTGCGAGGACTGCAAGAGATTGGATCGTGTCTCTTGCATTACATTAAAAAAAACGCCCAAACAAACCAACTGATTATGTACTTGGACCAGTGTGGCAGGCAAAATCGTAATATAATGCCAGTTCCTCACGGTAAAATTTTCCTTCAAATTTATTATACAATAATTTAATTTTATAAAATTTCTGTTGCTCACGGTCAAATTCAAGTTTTATAAAACCTTTGATAAAACTTTCCATAAAATAGGACATGTTCTATTCCGTAAAATTAATTTTACAAAACGAACCAATCAGGGAAGCTGACATGAAGATGATGCTGGTGACACGTGGTGAGAAGATTGTGAAGCTCGCTTGTAAACAAACACTTCGAAAATGGCAGGCTCCGGCTGGACTAAAGAAGCTGTTAGTGTTTTACTGGACGAGTACCAGAAATATCCGTGTTTGAATGAGGTTAAAACGCCCATATACCACAACAGAAGTGCAAGAAGGGAGGCAGAAATCTCAATCGCCGAATATGTTTCACAAATTCGACCGAACACAAGCCAGGCTGATGTGAAGGCGAAGATAAACGGGCTTCGAACTCGCTTGCAGTCTCATTTCAGGAGAAATGGCTTGCCTCATGTTAGTGTCCTGTCGAATATTTTGGGACCAACAAGATCTAGGAGTTTTTTAAAACTGCTTTCCTCCATTCTTAGAAAATTCCTATATGAATTCTGATCTTCTAACCTCAACTCATTTTCGACCACCAAGGACAGCATTCCTCTACTCTTCTCTTTATCCATTCCCGAGTCCTGGACTTCCTAGCATTTCTTTTCTTCCTTTTTACCACTGTGCGACATATAATTGTAGCTAAAGCAGCAATTTTTGCTTTGTTTGTTGGAGCCATACTCTCAAACCAATGTGAGTTGAACAGCTGATTCTTGGTTCAGAAGTTTATCGGTAGATAGCGATCCTGATATATGCACGGATTTTATAAAATAATTTTACCGTGAACAACACAGCTTGCTTTTGTCAAATTTTTATAAAATTAGTTGTAAAATAAATTTTAAGAAACATTTTACCGTGAGCAACGGGCATAAGAATGGCCATACTAGGCCAATGTCAGTTCATGGTTCTACATGCAGACTTTTCACCGGAAGAAATCCACCATAAATTCTTAGTCAGTGGGCATTCATACCTACCGTGTGACCAAGGCTTCAGTATCATTGCGAAAAACAAGAAATTTCAGTAATTCTGCATGCCGTGAGAACATGCCTTTTCGTAACTTTTAACAAGGTATATTATTGAAAATATAGGATTTATGATTTACATACCTTTCTCGGAGTTGTTGGGAGTCGTTTCACAATCTCAACTACAACTGCCGCACCTCAATAAAGTTTTTTTTTTTTTAACGAAAATAAAGAATTTTTATCGTGTTCGTTTCACTACGGACGCCATCTTGGACACTCGACAGACAGACAGGTGATTACGTTACCAACATGTCACACACTAAATTCACCATTCACCATTTCACATGTAAAGACGTAAAGTACTGCCTGGCCGAAAATTACTGCTATTACCACAAGCAAGGGGGTCTGGGGCGTAAGCCCCAGGTTAGGTTTGTTTTTGTATGTAAAACCTTAATAAGATAGAATTTATGTCCGCTACTAGGTTAGGTACTGCCTGGCTGAAAATTACTGCTAGTACCACAAGCAAGGGGGTCTGGGGCGTAAGCCCCAGGTTAGGTTTGATTTTGTATGTAAAACATTAATAAAATAGAATTTAAGAAGTAATTTCACATTTCACACAATCCATGGTTAAAGTACGACTGACGAGTTGGATTTGGCGCAATAGTATATTACATTATCGACGCTCTTTTGTTTCTTTGTATACCCGGTGCGAGATAGTACCAAATGCGTGGGGTTAGCATTCCTGACTTAGTGAGAAAGATGTCTCCTAGAGACTTCATTTCAACTATATACGTAGTGCTGCTATTTGGGATGGCTGGGTGGGTCTATGACAGCAGACGAGTCAACATCTATTAATTTATCATCTCCAGATACCATTACTACAGGTACTTTGGCTAATTTCATTACTCAATTTTTTTATACACATGTTCTCACGGTGTGCAGCGCTACCGAAATTTCACCCGAACATATACACATCCTCTGACTGGATGAATGGCATTGCCACTGCACGCAAAAAAAAAAAAACCTTCACCGCTATACCGATGACAAAGAATGATTTCATGTCCACATTACGTTAAGAGAGAAACATACGTAACCGAAAAGTGTCGACACAAAATACCAGGGTTCAATGGTCGGATATACAGTGGCTTTTCCATAGGCCTACAGTGTCCTCTCCCCCATATGATGTATTATAAAATAATATTTAAATGAGCCAGATGTTCCGATTAATGACATAAGTTCTTTGAAACGAGGGTCGAAAGTACTTGAGACTCTGGACTTACTATATGCCAATGGACACGCGATTAGTGAGTTTGAAAAGAAAGATTTGATGACCTTGCTGCAATTCCTACCCCCCGTGTACCCATGGTAATTATCATAACTTGAAGACATCTGCAGTGTCGTGTGCCGACACCACTCCTGTAAATGATGATACGGATGATGGAAATTAAATGCCATATGTGTATGTTGTCGAATGTGTGAATAAAGTTTGTAGTGCAATAATGGCCTATTCCACATATTTAGAGTATTACGGTCACGTGCGTCGAAACAATAGTGGCCTAACCCACACAAAAAACAGCCAAAACTACACTATTACTCAGCAATTATTCTAGGTTTGTGCCGTGTCTTGTGTGGGGTTTCGCCTAGGACGCCAAGCTGGCTCATCATCGGGCTCTTGGGGTCCCCGCCTGGACCCCTGACACGGCACAAACCTAGAAAACTTGCCGAGTTTTAATTCACTGGCCGTGAAAGCCAATATACCATCTTTTTACACTATTACTAATTAACTACACATATATATCTGATCACCGTACACCATACCACAATCATGGTTATATGCCACAAACACTACCTTACACGTCAGTTTTTCGAACATCCATATCTTCCAGCGGCCATTCCCACAAACCAATGTGCTGAGGGTTAGGCCAATATTTCACTGATAGCCTCAATTGTTACTCCTCGCCCTATCTAATTGGGTGTATTCGTGTTGACCGACTGAGAAGTCATTCTATTAATGTCGACTATTCAAATAACAAGAAAACACCCAAGTTCCCAAAGGACCCCAAAAGGTAAGACTTGAGCTATGGATATTAGGCTAGTATTATAAAGCTTTTCAAACAAACAACAGAACTAGGAGTTTAACTGGTTATAAATCAATAATAATGTTATTGGTTTTACATCCCTTTTAACTACTGTGGCTTTTAGAAACGCCGGGGTGCCAGAATTTTGTCCCGATATCTTTAATGGTTTACCCAACGTACCGTAAGCTTAGGCGCACGGATGGCAGGTTTTTCTTAGACTTGATTCACTGAAATAGTTACTGCTCGGCTTCTTTTGGTCACAAATGAATGTTTTTTCAACAGAAACCTTCCTCAAGAAATCCCTTACAAATGGTGAAAACCCCATTAAAATCCATCCAGTGGTTCTCGAGATTACCCGTTACATACAAGAATCGGAGAGATGTCCGCGACTATCATTGAAACAAATACATGAATTTATAACTAGTATAGGCTATGAATTCTGCATGCCAGTAAATCTACTGACACGGCTCCCTCGCATTTGCGCACCCTCAAACGCCAACTGGCTGTGCCAAGATTCGATCCTGCGACCTTGGGTCCAGCAAGCGAGAAAATTACCGCTGAGCCACGCAATATGAAGAGCAAGTACACAAATGTCTCTGGGGTGGGGGGTTACGCCACTGTTTCGCGGGTCTCTTAAGAGAAATTCTTACAACTACTAATCATCACGCCAAGTAAAATAATAACTCAGTATCTTAAAAGAATTTTAACACCTTGCCATGCGTGGAGGCGAAATCATTGAGACTTGAGAAGACTAGATAAGTTATTGTTGTTTTAAGGGGCGGAACTACGAGGCCATCTGCCCCTATTTGAGAAGAATTAACTGCGATGTAACAGGACTACTTACCGACTAATACCAGGAGGAACAGGACTACTTACCGACTAATACCAGAAGGATAAAATCCTCCAAACCCATGTTGCCGCACGTGGTAGGCCTATAGCCGAATTCCTTCATCTTCGTAGCCGAGACAATACAAGAAGAACGCACTTTCCCTCGGAACATACCCATCCTTTACTATGGTTTATACGCTCGCACAAAAACAAACGTTTTCCACCTTCTGTGGCGACGATATTTCCTATGTTGATATTATTACCGTATTGCAAAAACTAGAGTGCGGGAGTGATGCACGGGAATCCCGAAAGTTCCCACAGTCAAGCTACAGTGTCTCTATCTATAGAGCTTCCACGAGTCAAAATGGCACCAAACAAAGAACCGAAGATTAATGCATAGCGAACTTCCGGGCGGCGAATCTACTGATATCGCGCCAGGAGATGGCAGTTCCAGTTGGGTTTGAACTACAGAGGTCTTCCCGCTCACTGCGTATCGCACATTCCAAAAACAATCAGTTGCTTCACTCACTCAGCACATTTAATTTTCAGTGGCAATGAATCGTTCGTGATTATTTTCATTATTATTTCGGAATGTGGTTTTGCTTTTAGGCGTGCAACTTATGAAATAAGACTAGAGGGTTGGCCTTTCATGAATATTCCAAACAAGTGTCTCGTGTGCAAATCGCACACTTTGTAGGCAAGCTGTTTGTTATGGTCCTTTCTGTTGCGATGTTTTACTTTCAAACGGCAGTGGTCTTTCTTGGACTTGATTGTATTAAGTTGGCGCCAATTAAATACGTGAGAATATTATAATAAGTTGCTATATTAGGTTGTTATATTGGTATCGTATATAATAGCCTATATAATAACACTTAATAAACACCAAAATTCACGCGCTGGGGCAGTTTAATTTCCTTATGAAATGTACAAATATTTTTCTTCCTCCGTCCATGTACATCTCCGGCCAGTCTTCGCGCGTTCGCTCAAGGCCAACCATTTCCTGCAAGAGACAGTGCACGTCGTAATAAATGACTGGGGTGGATTACATCACAACACGTGTGTTTGTGTACGTAAAATAAATCGCACCCAGGTGAATTGCAAGCAACACGGGCGTTTCTTTTGTGTGTTTGTCTTTGTTACTGCAAGTAAATTTAGTTTTATTTTCAGCCGTTATGTACGGTCTAGTGGTGTTACAATAGGCTATTAACAATGTGTTGGCGGAACTGGTATATTATTTCAATTTTATTTTCAATGATGAACAATACAGGATCATCAAAAAAATAATGCCTAGATTTTAAATAATTGCTATAAGAAAACTGTTAAAGGTAATGTAATGGATTTAGCCTTAACATGCGTGGAAAAGATAACATTTTTCATACTTTGGTAGGTTTCAATGTGAGTTCCGTCTGTTGCTCTGCCGACGTTAATTTTTATTTTATTTTTATAATGTGTCAGTGGTGCGGGTTACGGTACTTCATAACAAGGTTATTGGACCTTCCTTTTTAGCTCAAAAAACAATTACAAACCTAATTTACCTCGACATACTTGAAGAGCATGTGTTAGCTCAAATAGGAGATATCGCAGACTGGAGAGCCTGTCAATTTTATGCAAGGTGGAGCTTCGCCTCGATATAGGGTTGCCAGATTTCAAGAATGGAAAACGGAACACACGACCCAAAACATTTGTTTCCTATTAATCGAGATCCTTAATTGTTGTAATAAATAATACACATATATATTACATAATCAAATACACAAAATTAAAACTAGATATTGCCGACATAGTACAGTACAGCTGGAATGGTTTTGTTCCAAAAACCGTGCTATGGTTGGCTTTTTGTAAATCGTTAGAAAAGCACAAAAAAAAAATTAACTCTAAATTTCGGAATAATTTGTAGTATCATGTTGTCGGAAAACTCAGAAAAAAAAAGTTGAAAAGCGTTTTTCTCTGGATCGACGTATTTTAAAGAAATTTTTTTGAAACAAAAAATATAGAGGACATTGTCACCTACAATTTGTATCATTGAGGTCATGTCATACGTTTTGAAATGCAGAAGCTAGGTGGCGCCAAAGTTTCCAAAAAAGTGTCTTTTTTTACAACAGATTTTTTTAAACAAAAGAGTGAATGAGCAAATGCAACGTTGCGTAGTCAAGGCTACTATTGTTACTGCGGAGAGAGCGGTGGGCATAGTTTAGACCGGGACCGGTGTCGGACAATTTTCACACTTCGGCAGACTATAACTTTGGAACGGTAAGTCGGAGGGAAAAAATGTTTCAATAAATGTTGTAGACAATTTTGAGAGGAACAAATTTCTGATTCGCTCTTTTGCGAACAAAACATTTCTTCTAGGACAAAAAGTGGAAAAACACTTTTTTGGAAACTTTGGCGCCACCTAGCTTTTGCATTTCAAAACGTATGACATGACCTCAATGAGACAAATTGTAGGTGACAATGTCCTCTACATTTTTTGTTTAAAAAACTTTCCTTTAAAATACGTCGACTCAGAGAAAAACGCTTTTAAAAATTTTAGAGTTTTCCGACAAAATTATCGTACAAATTATTCTGAAATTTAGAGTTAAACTGTTCTTGTGCTTTTCTAACGATTTACTAAAAGCCAACCATAGCACGGTTTTTGGAACATAAGGGGTTTCTTCTGTGCAGCTGTACTGTACTAATAGGCCTATGACACCAGCAACTTACAAATGCTTTTAATTTGAACGACCCGTTGCAAGGATTTTTTATTTGTAGGTACCTTCTGATAAAATTCACTACAATTTTCGTCATAATTGTAATATGTGAACAATTCTTGTTTTATCAAACTATTGGAGCTTCTGTTTCTATCATCTCTCCATTTGATATTCATGACAGGAAAAACTCTCTTCGTAAAAGCATTGGAGGGGAAAATGCTGAGTATTCACTTCACAAGGACTAAGATATTCCTTAATTTTGTTGCTCCTAATAAATCTATATCATGTGCCCATCTATCTGACACAGACATGGAAATCATTTTCTCTTTAAACTTGCACCTGTATCGCCACAAAACAAGCTAGATATTACAATCAATTCTGAAGCGGGACATTTGAAAATTGGTGCGAAATTGATTATCAAAATAACCAAAAATCGGAATATTTGGTGTTCCGTTAAAGATTAAAACGGAACGCGGAACAAAATAAAGAAAAAACGGAATTGTTCCAGGTAAAACGAAAAGTCTGGCAACCCTACCTCGCTAACTTCGCGTGGTACGCGATGCACTCGAGCGACTCGACTCACGTCTGCAGAGCAACAAACGGAGCTCACATTGAAACTTACTAAGATAAGAAAAAAAAATGATATCTTTTCCACACATTTTATGGCTAAAACCAATACATTACCTCTAATAGTTTTTTTTAATAGCAATTATTTAAAATAATAAAACTTTATTGCAGTCGAACGACCATAGAGTATAACAGTTTAGATTACATGTGCATGTAAATATCATTATTCTTTGCTGTATTCCTTCAGTGATTTTGTGCGCTTTTGGCACAAAGTGAAATGGTAGCGCTCACAGGCCTTCCCGCAGGGGATGCATACACACACTGGTGAGGGATCGTGAAAACTGTTTCTCGTGCATATTTTGTGATGGAAACCGTGCACTGAGAGCCTAGTTATGGCACTTCGTAGGTCTTTGTTTGCTCCCGACCAGTTCCTATCCAGCATCGCATCTGTTATATAGAAATCGAGCCAGATGTCCGATCTCTTGCTTTGTCTGTCCCGAAGTAGGTCTGACTCTTGTTTGGTCGCTGGTAGCTGTTTTCGGAACCTCAAGTCTTCTATGAGGAAGCACGTGTTTGCAAGCTCATAAGCCAGTCTTGAAGGAGTGTATTTTGATATGCCTAAAATTCTCTTCGGGTATCTTGCTTTAACACATTCGAGGGTCAGAAGGTCTCTGTTTGTCAGGTTGTTCCATATTAGTTCAATGCCATAGGTCAAGACAGGCATTATCTTTGCGTAGAAAAGTGTTATTGCAGTGTCTAGTGCTAGTCTTGTCGGATTCTTAATGTCGTAGATAGCTTTGATGGCGGCGGCTGCCCTCTCCTGTATGTGAATTCTGTACAATGAACCTGATGCTTGTAGAGTGATTCCCAGATACCTGAAGGCATTATTTTTCGATGATCCTGTATTTTGGAGCCTATACAGAATGGATACTTTTGATAGTGTCCAAGAATTTCTCAAATAGTTGGGTTTACAGCTCGAAGCACACATAGCATATCGGGCTACTACCCAAACCTTAACCATTCATTTTATAGCAGCACTGAAGCACATCAGTTGTACTGAGGTTGAACCACCTCCTCCTCAGTGTTATTCAAGTCCTCCACGAGAGGGTCCATAATAGTTTTCAAATACACTCTGGTACTCATTTTTATGCCCCCTCCCCCACAAAACAAAAAAACACTGATAGTCGGTCTGAAAGACTAGACTTTATATCATTTTAAATGCTGCGTGAACTCAAAGTCTGTTAGCAAAAAAAAAAAAAAAGAAGTGCAAACCAAGGTCAAAGGAGGTAGCTGGCTGGATGACGTCATGCTCACCGGGGCGCGCGGGGAAAGGAAGAAGCTCAAGTAGTACTATGATGTCACACACCTCAGTGCATTCCCAGTACATTTCGTCCTATCACCATAACGTAACGCCAGACCCTAGCAAAGTCGACATAATCATTAAAATGATAAAAAAAATCGGGTGTGACCCTCAAAGCTCATCCCCCACCAAACCATAACTGAGGAGTGGTGACTTCGCTGGACCTTAGAAACTCTCTCACGAGCTTCCCTACAGCATGCCGCATAAAGCCTATTGTTCTGGCGGTTAAAACCCTCTTCAATAGTAAGACTTTCTCGTTGGAAAAGTGAGTCCTCTGATGCCCATTGTTAGCCTACCGCTGCAGGAGCTGCCTTGATATCAGTTTCCATTGCAGCTTCAGCTGTGGTGTCGGGTAATGTCTGTCATTCCGCCAACAACCCCTCACCCCAGTCAGTTATCGAAGTTTTAAGGGGCAGAACAGCGAGGTCATCTTCCCCCTCTTAACACAGATTCAAGTATACAAATTTAGAGGTGGATAGCTAAATAAGAATAGCTCAAAAATTAATAAAACAAAAAAATGATATAAAACTAATAAGTATAAATGTTAGCAAAATCTTACGGATTACAAAAAATTCGGAATTCAAAAAAGAACAAAGTCTTTGAGTCAATGGTCACTTTAAAATTTAGATTGTTGGCCCTAAACCACTCGCACTTATAAGGCTGATGACAATATTAGCAGCCACCATGTCATCGGCTAATATAAATTTGAGTGTCATCTGCAAACCAAGGTTTCTTCGTAGATCCGTAAGATCTACACAATCGGTTAAAATGTGGGCCACAGTGAATACGGCTCAACAGGTACAAAGTGGGGGGTCTTCCCTTCTCATCAGATATGAGTGGGTGGATCTTGCATGACCTATACTTAGCCTACACAAAATGAAAGACTCCCTCTGAGACCGTAAAGAGCTCCGCCACATGCAATTAGTTCCCTCGATCGCTTTCAGTTTATTGGGCATTGGGTGAGCTAGGCATTTACTCTCCCAGAATGCCAGTACTTGTCGGCATAACTGAGAGCGAATATCCCTAGCGGATGCGTACATTGGCCTAGGTGGTATTGATACCACCTCTTTTTCAGCTTGATACGCAACTCCCATGTAGCTTGGAAGCCACAGAAACGCAATTCGAGTGTCAGCGCGGCACAATCCGACTGGTATGTCGTGAATTCACTGCACTAAGGGGTGTTGCGGGAAACATGTAGCAATTGACTGCAACGAGCTCAAAGAGTCGGTACACACGAGAAAGTGGATTCGTGCATCCTGTAGTGCAAACTGCCGAGCTTCATGAATGGCAACGAGCTCCACAGTAAAGACACTAAGGGCCTCAGGCAAAGAGATTTATGTATTCAGAAAGTACCCTTTGGTGAAGTGAAATTTTGAACTTCCATGATATTATCTTCTGCTTCCAGACAGGATTTCGCCATATACAGACTGCCGCCACAGCTGGGATTGTCCTCGTACTGTGAGGACGACCAACCCTCGTGTGATCTTTTACTCTGCTTGTCTCAGTAACAATTATGTTTTTTCCACTTTGCAATAAAAATAAAAAAAATTGTATTGTAAAGTGGAGTCGAGAAAGTAAGAAAATATTAGACAAATTTGCAATAGAAGAAAGGGTACACAAGATGGAAAGAGCATATATGGTATTACTAAGAATGTTTATAACAAAAAAGTGCCCATCTAAAAATCTTAAAATAAGGCACTACACTACACTACTGTGGTAAAACCAGAATGCCTATATGCGAGTGAATGCCTAGTATCTCTACATAGTATAAAACAAAGTCCCCGATTCTTGAATGTTCCGAGTAATCTCCAGAACCACTGGATGGATTTTGATGCGGTTTTCTCCAATCTGTCAAGGATTTCTCGAGGAAGGTTTCTGTAGAAAAACATTTATTTGTGGCCAAAAGAAGCCAAGCTGTAACGATTTCAGTGAATCAAGTCGAAGAAAAAACTGCCGTCCATCCGCCTTTTAAGCTTACTCTGAGTAAACCGTTAAAAATATCTATGTGCTATGAATGTAAGAATTGTTCGCATGAACAGTTCTACAAAAAGGTTCTGGACAGCATATATATCGCCCACTATAAGTGTTTGTACATTTTCATTTCTTCCAACAATCTCCATTGAGTGGAAATTTAAATTACTATTGAAACGTTATTAGTGCCCCATGTTGGGCGCCAAGTGAAACGTTTATTAATGCCCCATGTTGGTAGCGACAAGTGTAACGTTATTTACTTTGCTCCACGTTGAGCGTACAAATGAGACGTTTTGCTAGCTCCTAACTGTTGGGTGAGAAATGTAACTGTTTACCTTTGCCTAAGCTATGTTGTTTTAATGGGCGCCAAGACCTCAACGCAATGTTGAAATCTAAATTTGTATTTAACAACGTCTAGCTCTGGCAGAACACCTTCAAGACTCTATTCACTCAGATCGTGGTATGATTTGATCATTAACCCAACAAACAATTGTATCAGGAGAAGGAATTGGTCTATATCTAATGCTACCTACTGAAAGCAAAGATTGCATTGTAAAAGAAATGAATTTATTATATAAAACAAGAATAGCAAAATTAATAATAATAAGTATAAAATTTAAATTGGAGCGTTGTGATTTGAATATTACCGATAGAAAATTACGTGAAAACGGAGTCTGATAAATTGATTTTACTCTTATTTCCAAGCTATGAAGTTACTGAAATATGAAATGTAGAACAAAGAAAATGAGAGATTGCGTATTTCTGCGTCATTGGCGCTTACCACTGGAAATTGCCAAAGCATTTCCCTCGTTCTTGAAGATGTTGTGAGCTTCCCACAGTCTCCTGGACGTCGTCATCTCCGTCGGAATTTGATGATATTCTGGTAGATTAGATAAGTCTATGGTCCGTACCTCGGACCCATACACTCGTACAACCAAGTTTTACAAAAGTTCGTCGCTAACTCCACTGAACATCGGAGCGACACGCACTTGCGACCGTACACCTCAAGTATTTCACAGATAGTCCTCTTCCACGGAACATCGGAGCGATTCCCGCGTATATCCACACTCGGCAAGAACTACACAGATTGTTCTTGTTTCACGGCGCGTCGAACGATATATGCACCTGTTGGCTCCCCCACCATGGTACCGACATCTAGCTTACGTCGTCGCCACTGATTGGCTGCACCCTACGCGCTAGATCCCCACTCCTTCCTCATTACACTCCGCGGGAGGGAGAAGTCGATTTCCGTTTCCACAATTCGCCTTTTCTAGACCTTGCGACCCAAGATTGCGTCATGCTCCTCGACAAGATTCAGCGTGTACTTGAAATCCCAGTGAGTCATCTCTCTCAAATACCCTAACTGACAAAAACTCCGTAAAATTCCGTAATCAGATAATTTTCTATGATATCGTCGTTCGTAATAATTTGCTTGATAGCGTTTTCTAAGACATAGAAAACCTATCTGAATGCTAATAATTTTTATAAAATGCTCCGAAAATACCTTAATAATAATTATAATAAATTAATAATAATAATAATAAATTAACATGAAAAATTATCTTGGCTGAACAATTTGCCGCGTAAATAAATATAGAATGGCTTCCTACTGACTTATGCCAGTTGCATAAAACCCCACGAAAAATACGTTACACTATGTAGCCTACTTCGGAGAGAGTTTACGAGCTAGCCTTATCACCCCAGCTTCGGCCAGCATCAAACTGTAGAGTTGTGTCGAGTTAAGACTTCAGAGAAGAGTATATGTGTTTGGAGTTTCACTGTTCACCTCGGCTTTTCTGAATTGCATCTGGGACCTGCCGTCCGTGCGCCTTTTAAGCCTCCGATGGGTAAACCGTTAAAAATACCAGGCGAAGCTAGTTAAATTATAAATGAGGACAAACTTGAAGTACCACAGGAGGAGGATTGAGAAAAATCTTAGGCCCTATGAAATGTAAGATCTAATGATGAAATATACAGAACTATGCTATAGATAGAGCCCTGCGCGGATAAACAAAACATTACCCACATCCGCACGACTGTTATCCGCCCCGCATCCGCATGACTCGTAAAAAAATCCGCTGATATTTCAATTCTTGTTTCTTGACCTCCGCTTTAGACAAGAAACTGGCTATACCGTACTTCTTTAGCAACTTTCGCACTTGTGCTGTAGTAGGTTTGATGTGCCCGATTTGTGTTCCGAGTATGAACACACTTTTTTACAGGTAAAACATCCTACTATATCGTTCACCTCTTTGGTTCCATTGAAAACGTAACCATATGTCTGCCTTATCCTTGACTTGAGCTTTGTTTCATGCACTATTGAATATTCACCTTGTTTTGTTTTAATAGATATTTTATCCATGTTGGTTAAATGATGTTCATACTCCCGGTCGCGCTAACATTTACTAAGTGAACTTCTCTTTACGCTTGGAGAAAGGGATTGACATTTGGCCGGAACTTCCAAGTCAGCCATCATACTTCTGCCTCTTGACCCATCAATGTTCGCATATACTATGTGAGCTGCCTGAATAGGATTGACATTTCGCCGGAAATTCCACGTCAGTCATCACCCCTCTGCCTCTTGACCAATCCATGTTCGCATAGTTGATGTCATAATACACTGTGTTGCAATATCACAGCCCACACGTTTCAGTGCCAAGTTAGAAATAAATCTACAGATAAACCTGGAACCAGATCTTCCAGGATAGCTTAGAGGGCGAAGTAACTGACTTGAGGAATGTTAATGATGTCACCACGATGAACTAACAAGCTTATTGACAGCATTATATCTCGTACATACAGTAATAATGGCAGTGAGAATTGATGAGATGTCAAGACCTTCTACTACAAACATACGGTACTTAATAAAATGTAGTTGAAACCATATGAGTAAAATAAGCATGAAGCTGTAGATTGGCATATCAAATATGTAATATTATCGAAAGTTCCACATCGTATTCTAAAAACTATCCGCAAATTTACTCCAAACATTATTCGCTATCCGCACAGCCATGCAAACTATATCCGCATCCGCGCAGGGCTTTAGCTATAGAAAGCATAACGGAAACGATAAGAAAAAGGAGATTGATAGTTCTTGGACATATTTACAGAATGGATCATTCCAGATTAACGAAAAGGATATTCAAGTACCTTTGGGAGAAAAGGTCGACGACTAGTTGGAGTCAAGAGGTAAAGAAAGCTTTATAGAACAAAATAGTATGAGAAGAGGACATTGTGGACAGAGAGATTTTTCGAAAGAAGGTGTTAAGTATGGAAGGATTCCAGAGAAGAATGGAAAGGAAACCTGGGGCAAAGTGGTCTGAGGACAGAAAGAAGCAGCATAGTCTAAGAATGAAGAAATATTGGGAAGAACGGAAGAGAAAACAACAAAGAGTTAAGAATTGACATTGACACATGGTCCATAGCAGGCCTCATCAGAAAGAAGAAGTAGTAGAGGGTGGGAAAAAAAGGAATTATTCTAATCAATATGGACAATAAATGACTTATGCATACCTGCCAACTCTCCCGATTTCAGACCATTTCTCCCGCTTAACGTATAAAATCTCCCGATTTTTAAAAAATCCGACGCGTAATTTCGGATTGAATGTGCGAGATGACACTCCAGTCGTCTATCGAACGGATCGACTTTACATATTTTGAAGTTATATCTCGATACCACAGTTTCGCTCTGTATCGATAATCGACAACTGCGTACTAACTCCCGCGTCCCGTCCTGCTGTTATAAAAAGTTCGCTTCGAATATGTCTGTTTGAAATCGTCGATGGTTAATTCAGCGCTTGTTCCTTGATGTTTTGCATACTGACACGTGGGTGAGAGGTAGTTGTGCGCTGCGGAATATCGTATCTGTTGCACACGTGAAATTATATGATTTATGTATAACTTAGATGTTGTTGGCGTTAATATGCCCGTAGGCTATTGTGATTTTTCGATCTGAGTGATTGTGTCAGTTCCTCGGTAATATGGCGAAGAAATATGATGTGACATTCAAAAGTGTGTACACAGATAACTTTCCGCATATAACTGAGTCAAGAAGACGCCCAACATTTGCATTTTTTAATTTCTGTAGGTGTGCTCTCAAAGAAACAAAGACAATGTACAATGTGTTGGGGAAAAAAAAAACTTTTATTATTTCATGTGTAAGGAGGAAGACACTGACAGTATAACACGTGCAGAAGTATTGTTCACATCGTTTATAATTCAACATAATCTCCCTGTCAATTGTTCCGATCACGCTGGTCCTTTATTTAGGATGATGATCCCAGACTCAAAAATTGCCGGGAGATATGGCTCAGCCAGAACTCAATTATGACAAATTGTCTAAAGTTATGCTTTCCATTCTGACCATTCTGTATAGTAATGCAGAGTGTGAGAGGATGTTCAGTCTTGTCAGAAAATCAAGAACGCAGTTCAGGTTATCTCTCACCGACAAGACTTTGGACAAACTTAAAACTCTGAAGTCGATTCAGAAAGGAAAGTGTTTTAAGCAAGAATATAGCAAGACCTTTTTGAAGAGGGTCAAATCAGCCACAGTCACCTGCAACAACGACCAATAATATGATCTTCGATACGTCACTAGTTTTGTATGCCTGAGTGTGGTCAAAAGAAAGGTATGCTTGTTTGATAGACTAGTTAGAATTTACAATTACTCAGTCTTAAGTACATTTGTAAACTGGGATGTCATATCATGTTAGTCATGTACAGTTTAATAGTGTAACTTATATATTTGCTGAAATGTCTTAGCCTGTGTATGTATTATGTTGCATCGCACACACCCCCCACCCCCCAATCGCCGCCGAGTCGAATCTCCCGATTTTTCATTTTGAGAGGTTGGCAGGTATGCGTATGTCATAGACTAGCAGTAGTGCCCGGTTTCACCCGGTGGATTTATTTGTTTTATGAATGATAATGAATACTACTACAGAACTGGAGCGCTCAAGGATAAGGATCGGAAAGCACCAAAGCTTATTGCAGCTGATAACCTCAGTATACTGCACCAACACCATCGCCCTTAAACAGAGGCGTACTATTGTCATTATGATAACTGTTTTAAGGGGCCTAAGAAATCTTTTTGCACTAATTACTCCGCGTGACTGCGATTTATAAGCAGCCCGCAATTTTGCACCAGAACACTGGTAGGTACAACGTGATGCAGCCCGCATTGCCTGGCAACAATAGACTTAAGTATTATTGGAGCTGTTCAGGAGCGCTTGTTCTTCCGACTTACTGAACAAAAATCAATCTTTAAGGTTACCTGAGAGGTGTAGACTAATGCTACATAGCTTAAACAATTTCGCTTGAATCTGCCTATCATATACAAAAAGAATTTTTTGAATCCGACTGGTAGTTCCAGTGATTAGCTCGTTTAAACACACAAACTCTTCAGCTTTATTATATTAGTATAGATATACAGGGGCCTGTTCCACGAATGAGCTTTGCAACTTTTCACTTTGCACTTTTCAGTTCAGATTTTGTTCCACCATCACTTTTCAGATTTGTCTTGCAAAGTGAAAAGTTAGGAATCTTTTCACTTTTGAAGACTGTTATGTTCCTCCATTGGTGCAGAAATGCAAAGGAATGATTGAAAAGTTTTCAGAAATCTTTGCAAAGAGACGATTCCCTTTTCAGATGCTAATGAACAAGTCTCTACACTACTTTCTCGGCGCAGAATTTGGTTTAGTGTTATAAATATGTTACGCAGGAGCTTTTGTTATCATCAAGTGAGGATAGTGATGAAGAATGCAACAAGAAGACGTACAAAGACAGGATGAATTTTCATAACCTCATTTTGGTATAAACAGGTTAAAAGTCCCGCCTGATCAATACTTTTATTAATTAAGATCACTGTGTGGTATTGATAACGCTGAACTTTTAACCTGTTTATACTAATTAGTTTATCAATACGGAACCAGAATGAACCTTTTAAGTTCTAAAATAACCTCACTTTGATGGAATTTCGTGAGTGTTTTCGTATTACCCCAATACAAACTGACTATATTCTTGAAATAATTGGCCATTTATTGAAACCTGACTATAGTACTCAGTCCCCACTACATACGCCAAATTGCAAGACTGGCGGCAATTGACAAATACGATTGTAAAATATGCCAAATTGCAAATCATCGGCGATTGTCAAATACACCATATTGCAGGTTCTGCAACAAAAAGAAGTCGATCTCTTTCCGAAACGGAACAAATTCTTATATGCTTTGGCTACATTGGTTAGGAAACGGTATAGCAGCAATGTATGGGACAGCAAAATCAACTACTTGCAGAACTGTTACTAAAGTTCTCAAGTTCACCAGGAAAAATAAAGCATTAAATCATGGAATAAATATACTGTTTGTTCATGGAATAAACATGATCGGATCATTCCTATGCAAAGACTTTTCACTTTGCAAAGAAATTGAAAAGTAATACATAGATCATGGTGGAACAGAAAGACTTTGCACTTTGCAAGAATTGAAAAGTGAAAAGTTGCAAAATTCATTCGTGGAACAGGCCCCAGGTCTCGGTAAATCGCTGGATAAGGCAGTAGACGAACCTTCTGCCGATTTTCAGGGTTGGGATTAATCTCAGTGGGTGACTTTCCAACCTTAGTTATTGGAGTTTTAAGGGGCAGAACAGCGAGATCATCTGCCGCACTTTCCAACCTTGTGTAAGGCAATTACAGCTGCCCTGATTTCCATATCCACTCCATGCTTAAGCGAAGAATATCTGTGATCCAGTCTTTCTCGATTACTGTTGAACACATACTGGTCAGCCGCAACGGTTGCCATCTACCCAAAAACTCCGTTCTACACTCCACACCAAATGTTGCTGACAGTATTATGGATGGACTAGGTATATAACAAAATAGCACTGGTAGATATACAATCACTATGAAGAAAAAGGACACAAACATGGAAAAATGCTTAATAGAATATTATTGACTAGCATTACCCGTCGCGGCTTCACCCGCGAATATTCTAGTTGTAAAGAGTACACTTAGCAAAATCTCAATCATGAATGCCATGACTGATTTATCCTTAGTATGAATAATCAAACTTGATCAATTCAGCTAATGGTGCAGTGGTTAGGGGTTTGTCATTCCTTCATAGGTATATCAGAGCGAAGTTAGTTTTCTGGGAATATCACAGGCACTGTTAATTTAAGGGCCTTTAAATGTGGTTTTCGGAGACCCTTTATAGTCGGGTGAAAAAGACCTTTCTTACCACACTCACACGTGAAAAAATTCTAGAGTGCCCCTTGACCCCCTTAAGCGCATTATACTGTATGTATTGATGAATTTTACAGCTTAATTTGGTTCAGTGATAACCTTATAACCATCTGGAAACTTTCACAGTAATGTAATAATTGGAATTGCATTGCTTCTTACAGAAATAGATGGACCTGTGAGATTCTGTTACCATGGTTACCGTGTTGCATTCTTTCATTATTTAATTGTAAATATACATGTTTTAAGGTATTTATTTAATTGTGAGGCATTGAAAGAGTAAGTGAGTCCGTTTCGCTTACGCATTGGGTTATGCTGAACCTGTAGGTACCCCATATGTGTAGGTTGGTGTTAATGGGACCTTATTTTCAGTACAAAACTGGAATGGGACCTTAGCAGAATAATATAGGGAGGGATATTATTGTTTTCTTCTTTTGTGTTTTGGCTTATGTACTCCGGTTATACAAATTGAATTGAAAATGATCCACCTAGTCAATACAAGTCCAGTCGAACTTCGATATCTAGAAGTGCTTTCGGAGATAGAAATTACTTTGAGTTATCGAAAATTCGAGACATGCAAAAAGCGTGTTCTATTATGATAAATATATAAATATTCAACTGTTGCTACTGTTGTTACCCACTTACTCTCATTGTCTGAAGTGCACATTGACCTTAATCTGTCTTCCAGCCTTAACCCTAGAACCGGCAAGAGTCGATGGATCGACGGTTTCCCCATTTCTGTAGCGGCAGAGTCGATTCTTCGACGCTTTTTTATTTCTTCATTTAGTAGCTCTGTTCCGCTGAGAGATGGCATGACATGCCTTGTCGTGTGTTCCTAGAAGTTTACAGATGCTTCTTACTCATTTTCATCCACAGAAACCATCTCCTCGTATAAGTTTCCTTGTAAACCAATGAGGGACTCGCTGCCATGCGAGCCAAAACATATCATACAATGGCGCTGTACATGTTAACGCTACCGCTCTTATTTTGAGGATGTAATTATTATATGTATTAGGAAGTTAAAAGGGCACCTTTGTTGTTATAATTTCCGTCTACAATATTTTCGTTTCAGTTGGCTGTAATAACATTTACAAGAACGTAAAGTTCGGTTACGCACTTGGGTTATAGGCCAAAAATGGCTCATGGAAAATACATTTTTTGCTATCAATCAAACAAATATTATTGCATCGACTTGAAACTCTCACACATATTATATAGCATATATGTGCACCATTTTGTGTATCTTGGATTTTGTGTTTCATGTTCCGTCTCGTATTTTAGGTTGTTAGAATTTTGATATTGCTCATTAAATAATAATTCCACCGTTTTCAATTCTCAATTTCATTTTTTTTTTTTATGAAGCTTCACAGAAAAGTTAACATTACCATCTGAATCTGTGGTTTATTAGCTTTTCAATGACATGCAACAGTGCCATGAAACATTGTTCACAATAGGTTGAAAATAAGAATCCACTAGGTAGCAAAATATCACACAAATTGGCTGCCGGTACAGAATTTCACATTGCCGGTTCTAGGGTTAAATAGCATAATATGCTGACAGAAATACACAGTCCAGGTGCCCTACACAACTGAATCCATATTGTAATTTCCATGTCACACCTAAAGAATTTAATTCAACTGCATTTTCACCCCAACTTTGGAATAAAGACACATTGGAGTGACAAAAGCCATTTTTCAGTGTTGCATAATTCAATTAAAGAAACTAACATGCTTTTATGTACAAAATGGGATACTTGTACTTAAAAGTGTGTTAGTTTGTAATAATATCTTGTTGGTTTTTTTTTAGTTTTTTTTTAGGGTATGTAAATACAGTAGCCGGCCCCGTGGTGTTGGGGTAGCGAGTTTGCCTCTCACCCGGAGGCCCCGGGTTCGATCCCCGGCTCCGTCAGGGATTTTTAAAACTGACGTGAGGGTTGGAACGGGGTGCACTCAGCCTCGTGAGGACAATTGAGTAGCTGTCTGACAGTGAGACAGCGCCCCGATCATGAAAACCAAGGTTAACGGCCGAGGGGACCCGACGCGCTGATCACGCGTCACCCCAATATCTGCAGGCCGAATGGCTGGGCAGCGGTCGCTTGGTCGGCCTTAGCCCGTCATGGGCTGGATAGTGCCAGGGGTTGTTTTTTGATGTAAACACAGTAGAACGTCGTTTATCCGGACTAAATGGGACCGAAAGAGTTCCTGATAACGATTTTCCTGGATAAAGAAACGTGCGTTTATTTCACAGGAAAAAACATGCACAGTACATTATGGTGATAACCACCAAGCTTCTCATTTAGCTGTAACGCTTTCTCACATAACAAAGGTCCAGAAATGGGATCTCTCTTACTTCTTGTCTGAATAAACATACGTACGCCGCTTCTTCCAATTTTTCATCTGTGGCGGGACTCATGGTTTTTCTCTTTTTATACCCTTCACTGTCTAACTTCGATGCATAATTCAGAATTTCACATTTTTTGTTCTTCAAATCATAAATTGCAGATTTTCCAGCACAGTTTTCATTAGACACTGCACACTCTTACCTTTATCCCAGTTTATTAATGATCTCCACCTTCTACTCAATCGATAAAACATTGCGATTTCTTTTTTCTTTTTGCCCCTCGCATAAGCCATTTTCACAACGTAATACACACTCACATACTGGAACACGTTGAAACATCATAAACAATCGATAGAAGACAACAATAATTGAAAACGAGAACCGATTCACTACTGAAGGCCGCGCACACTTCCTCATACATAACAAGCGATGCTCCGTCTTTTTTTTTTTTTTTTTTGCCCGTCCAGATAATTAACGTTCCGGTTGTTTGACGTCCGGATAAACGACGTTATACTGTACATGTTTCCCGACTAATCCAATTGGGCACAATTTGTGTTTATCGACTGGAAAGCTTTTTTTAATATAAAGACACACATTGTATGTCTGGAGAACAAAATATCATTCGAGTTATCGAAACATTTGAATAATAGAACTTCGAATTATAGGAAAAACAAGACATACTGTGTAAATTGTGTAGAACTTTGTTGGGAAATTAAAATTACTTTGAGATATAGAAGTTCGACTGTATTTTCTTTTTAAATGTAATATTACCTAATTATACATGTTTCAGGCTTTCTACAGCCCTTCCTCAGCAATGGTAATCGATCAATCTTAACCCTAGAACTGCAGATCATCTTTCAGGAAGATGGTGTGCTGTCTGATTTAGTACAACCGTCTCTATGAAAGACTGTCTCCGAATTCAAACCAGTTTTATTGTTAACCATCAGATGGCACTAGTACAAAGTCGTGCTTGTTCTTCTGATACTTTTATATATAGTTCTGAAAGCCCTTGAGAAACAAATGAAGATCTGTAGGTTAATATTTGGTTGCAGAAGTGGAAGTGCAGTAAAACAGTTTTCCGTTTCGCAGGTTTCCGTTTTACAAAGGGTTGAGTTTTAATAAGACAAAATACACTGCAAAGAAATACTGTATTATCATGTAGGATTACTATGAAATAATTTGAGATTTTCCCACTTTAAAGAACACAATTAATTCTTTAGCCGGACGTTTGTTTTTCTTGTGTTCTTCAATAACTTTAATTTTCTCCTCCAGTGTAATTGTCACTGAATTACAGTATGTAAATAACTGCAGGACACAGTAAAAAGAACGCCTTTGAAGATTACCCCAGTTCACTGATTTCTTCTACTCGTACTTCTACTCTCATTTGTCAGAAGGAAACTGTATTACAAGAAGGTTGGAGGAAGTAATGGTACAGATGTTGTGAAATGTAGCATATCTGCTCCATCCTTGAGGAAAAATTAGAGTAATAGTACATAGATTACATAGCTGGTGTACTCTATGTACTATTACATAGTACAAAAAATTTTTTTTTTTGGTGCCAGGGATTTTGTAACTGATTTTAGGTATACTTGGGGTCACTGAATCTAAATATGAAATATTTTTTTCTCTAACAGCTCTATTTTTTTAGATATCAGTTTTCCTCCGTCATCTCTATTTGTTTAGATCTGTGTTGTTTTTATGTGCAGTTGTACACGAAATGTGCAGTTCTAACTCGATTTTGTACAATTCTCAATCATAATATACAAGGATTGGGTCATGTACATTGTGTCGTATCATCAGTCTGATCTCCTTGCTTCTTGTGCCTATGCGATAGCAGAGGCAAAACACACCACTGGGTTAGAAAAGAGTGGCCTAAGAGAGAAAACATGGATGTTGGGCGGAAAATGTTGAACGAGAGAAAATCATCTTTCCTCAACTGCCTTATGAAGCAGTTTGTGAAGGCTCTTGATAAGAACGGAGAGTGTTTGCATTTATAGGAAATATAATGCCTCACTTGAGTATGGAAAAACTTGAAGCAGGGATATTTGATGGCCCACAAGTAAGACAACTCATTAAAGATCCTGACTTCGTAAATTCGATGAATGAATCTGAGCTAAAAGCCTGGACTTCATTTGTGTGAGTTGTAAAACATTTTCTAGGCAAACGTAAAGCTGAAAACTATGTTGGACTGGTAAATGAGATGCTTAACAGTTTCAAATACCTTGGGTGTGCACTATTTACACAGCAACTTAGACCGTTTTCCTGAAAATTTTGCAGACAACAGTGAGGAACAAGGTGAACGATTTCACCAGGATATTAAAACTGTAGAGGAACGCTAGCAAGGAAGATGGGCATACATGATGGCAGATTACTGCTGGAGCTTAAAAAGGGACTGTTCCAAAATACATTCAAGAATGTCACGGAAAAGAAGCTTCCGAAGTGTCTAGTGACTGGTTGGTTTCATTCATGACTTGTTCCTCTTGTTTTTATTATATATAACAACATTTGCATAATATAATTAATGAAAATTCCGTGTTTAGCTTGTTATTACCATGCGATACTGTAATGTATATTTCACAAAAATGTCATATCTCAGAAACTAGAGCTGCTAAGCAAAAACTAATGCCATATTTGAATTCAGGGCATCAAATTCATATGAAATCAGCTTAAAAAGCCCTGGCTCCAAAATCACTCTTGACCAGTGATAATTCGTCTTAGTCAGGTTATTTACGCCTACAGTTCCGGAATTTCTTTCCCTTTCTGCGTTAGGCAGTTTTCCGGTTTACAGTTACATTTTACATAGGAAATAAGTCGGTTTTGAATTTTGTTTTCCGTTTGTCCAGGTTTCCGGTGGGACCAGTTTAGGCAGGTTTTACTGTATTTCTATGTTGACATTGAGGTAAAATGGCAGCCAACAATGTTGAAGATTCTGAAATCTAGCGCCCGATTTGTGACGATTCGTGTGACAGTACGGACAATGACACTGATTTACTGTGTGGAATCACATTAAAATGATAGTGAAAGTAAAGACAGTTCAACCGGCGAACAATGTGTCTTGGAAATTACGGACCCCCCACTAATGCAAGTGATGTCGGAGATAGGTGATTTAATTTTAGAAAAATATTCTTTTGTTAAACTAACTAAACACTTAGAACTTCGCATGTGTGATGTTTCTGAGATGAATTATATGTGAAAAGATGCTTTTCTAGTGCAGAAAAGTCCATAATATTTTTAGATAAAAAATGATTTGATTTTAGGGCATCTATGGATAATCTACTGGTCAGCAAAATTGTAGTCCTAATCATAACCATTTACCTGCTTCTTATTGTGTTTGACCTTTTCCATGTTTTGTATCCTCCTTGTTATAAGTAAACATTCAACTCACCATCAAAAATATCCATAGGAAATGCACGCTTCTGTCCTTTTGGGCTATCCTGATGAAGAGAAAGAGGAAACATATATGACATTACAAATATATTACCCAGTGAATCAAATCAATCTCTACGACAGCCTGGACATGCCCAGCAGATGTAATGGATAATAATAGTAATGTTATGGGTTTTACGCCTCTTTTAACTCCTGTGGCTTTTAGAGATACTGCGGTGCCGGAATTTTGCCCTGAAGGGAATCTTTAACGAGCCAGTAAATCTACAGACACTGTTCCCTCGCATTTGGGCATCCTCAAATGCCAATTCACAGGATTCAATCCTGAAACCTTGGGCACGGAAGGTGCTAACGTTCCCTCCGAGCCACACAGCCAGTCAAGACATAATAGAGAAGATAGTCAATCCCTTTGCAAGCAGCTCAACTATTCTGCAACATGAGTAGAGCAACTGTTTCAAAATTCAATGGTATTGAAACATTAGTTACCACCAACAATGGTACATAAGTGATGGTTACTCTGCCACACAATTTCAGGTGCTCCCCACAGACCCCATTTTTTTTACAATAACTGTATTTTCCTCCCCACTATATTCTTCTTCAAATGCCTCATCCTCCACGAACAATGGCGATCAGTAGCATGATTCCGCTGTTTGTCCATAGCTTTTCTGAACAGCAACACTGTGTTCAATCCAAACCACCAAATAAATAAATAAAACATAAATTTAAAGAAATAAAAATAAATTTAAAAAATAAAAGAATAGATTGAAAAATAATTAAATAAAACTGTCCATGGTACTTTCCTCTAACAATGGAAAAACAGATTGAAAGCCACGCCCCACATTGACCGTCTTCCAGACATTGTGTAATTTAAAATAGTTTGAAACGTCGTAAAAGTCTGAAATAAAAAGGATTCGAACGAAGTGACCACACAGACAAATTAACACACAAAACACACAAAATTATTTTCATACTTGACCCTTTCCAGGTGCCCTTAAACAGAAGCAAAGTATGGTGGGGCTGTAGCGTTTGCTCTTCTGATCGACTCTCCTATCGCTCCAACCTAAGCCCCTCATTCCTGCAAGGTTTCTTTTTTTGTGGGAGGCAAGAGCTCAACAATGTGAACAATGACTGTGCAATGAGGCTCTCCTAAAGTTGCTACTGGAAATTTAAAAGACACCCATGTTGAGCTACTCTTGTGACTCGTAGTGCCTCAATGGAAGACGTTGCTGCAAAAGGGATTCAGGTACACTTTTTCAGCAAATAATTGGTCTTGTATAGAAAAATTTGTCTCATGTGGTGCTAAAAGGATTCAAATGCAATAAAAAAGAAACCAATCCATTAGTATCTGCTGGGTAAGACTGGAAACTTTAACCGCAGTTAGGATTTGAACCAGAATCTTCTGCTATCTTGGCAGGTGCATTTAGCCATTTACGGCTAATTTTCCAGTCTTAATTCCAGGCTGTCTGTAGTGGATGTAAGTTGCATAATATACAGGAAAAGTTATGATGGACTTCTTCTCTCCCTAGGTATTTCCTCTCCAATGCACACACTGCTTGACTGCCCGGGAACTGACCAAGAGAGCAGAGTAGTAGAATGACAATGTGCACACAGCAGTCTGGCCCAGGGCTAGGGACATGTGGTGTACTTTGATATGTGTTGGAATTGTCTGATATTAATTGTAGCATTGTGTGCATTATCAGGGTGTATTAGTATGTTATGTGCGCAGGTACACTGTGGGGTTTTGTAATTGCAAGAGGTCCTCAAAATAATCTGGATTTCAGACAATGTTATCGTAATCAATGATACAGCTTATAAAGACATACTCACCCCATGATTGGAAATATCTCCCATCTTATCCTGCTTTGCACCAGCTGCAAAAATAAGAGATAAGAAGTATTAGCTTTAAAAATGTTAGGTGGAGGAAGAAATCAGACTTCTTGAAGAATAAGGATGTCCAGAAAAGATATCTAGAGTATTTCAATACATGGCAATCCTTAAAGCTGCGTTTACACTAGCAAGTTATTGCAGCAATAACTTGCAAGGGGGAACTTGCGGGACAAAATTGCAAGTCAGAACTTCTCGGCAAGTTGACTTGAGGCTATGAGCAATTTACTGCGCAAGTTACTTGCACTGTCAGTGTAAATAGGATTGTTGTGAGCTTCGCAAGTTACTTGCAGACATAGAATTTGTTCCTATTTTGTGCAAGTGAAGGGAGACATAGAATTTGTTCCTATTTTGTGCAAGTGAAGGGCGCAAGTTAGCAAATATGTGAATACACATATCGCTGGCTGAGTACAGTAGAGGCGTAACTCAGAAGTCAATGAAAAGTCCCCCAACAAACTCCTCCCTATTATAATATGGTTCGGCACAATTATCTTAATAGATTGAAGAGTACTGCCTATCAATAAATAAATATTTAAGAAAAAGGAAATCTGAAAAAAAAAAAAAAAATAACGCTGACATCAGAATGAAAGTTTCAAGTTGTGCCATATTGAAGTATAGGATCTCCACTTGGTAAGGCACTTTTATTTGTTCAATCAGTTATAATGTTTACTCTACATAGCTGAACACAGAATAATATAAGGAACATTTAGGTGTATCTTGTTTTTATGTAAAATTACGGGTAACGTTTTTATCGACATCTAAACTCTAGTATCTGTACTTTCTTATACGACAGTAAATGTAATAAAGCACGACTGTTGTAAAGAGTGTACTTTCTTCTAACACAGTAAATGTAATAAAGCACGACTGTTGTAAAAAGAAGAGCGCAGCTTCCTGGAAACTCCGGGCCTAGGTTTTGGGAAGAGCTTGGCTAAAATACGTGGGCCAGTCCGGGCTGGGTGCAAGCACACTAATTGCAAACATGTGCTAGATGCATACGTGCTAATTCCGGACAACCCTAATTGATTCTTTTTTTGGTGCTAGTTGCGTACATTACCTTTGCATCATTTAGTTCTCACGAATCTCGCCAGGTCATGGGCACCTGCGAAATTTCTTCGGGGGAGGGGGGCAAGTAATTTTTTTCATTTCATTACCTATCTGTCACTAGGTGATGATGAGACGTATCCCACCCCCCACAATTTCCGTTTTATTTCTTACATGCTTTGTGATATTCATTATTTGGCTGCTGTGAAACCGTTGGGTACATTAACTTTATGGCATGAATGTGAGAAATAGTTTCTTTTTTTTAGTTCAGAGTTTTTGTCAATAGAAGTTCGCATTTCTTTGTGAATCGTCGTCATAATGTTAATTTTCTAAAAACAACTAAAAAGTAGTTGCATCACCATGTATCGACAAAAATAAAAATCAAGCAGTTCACTAAAATGGCAATGTTAATCCAGTTCGCCGATTTTCTAAATAACTGGAGATATTTTCAAATAATCCCAAATTACTAAGTTAAATAAAACTGTGGAATTACCCCTACATCTAAATCAGTTAACCATCAGAAACTTCAATTTATGAAATAAACGGGTGTGATGATGAACCCTTCCCCAATGCGGGTGCCCAAGGGCCAGGAATAGCCATTCTACTACCTTTTTACGTCAGGCTCCAACATAACCTCAAACCTGGTTCGCAAACCCTTGTCAATTTAATTGACTTGCACAACAAGCACCATGTAAATGGTACCTGCAAGTTATTGCTGCAAGTGTGGTCAAGAAAACTTGCGCAACTCTCTTGCTTGAGGTGTAAACACACCAGAAATGTATTTATTGCCAGGCTGAAATAGTTCGGTCATCTCAAAAGAATGGACACACAAAGAACAGCTAGAATGTGGTTTGACAATAATAATGTTATTGGTTTTACGTCCCTTTTAACTACACTGGCTTTTAGAGACGCCGGGGTGCCGGAATTTTGCCCCGAAGGGGATCTTTAACGTGCCAGTAAATGTACTGACACGGCTCCCTCACATTTGCGCACCCTCAAATGCCAGCTGACTGCGCCAGGTTTCGAACCTGCAACCTTGGGCTCAGCAAGCGAGAACGTTACCCCTGAGCCACGCAGAGAATGTGGTTTGAGAAAGATCTGAAAGGCAAGAGACCAAGAGGTCGACCGAGGAAGAGATGGATCGACCAGTTTAGAAATGATCTCGCAGGGAGAGGTCTGGATTTGCAGCAGGTCGTGGAGGGAGAGACATTCTTGGAGAGAACGAAATGGAGAGCGCTCATTCACCGCACCCAGGAAACTGGAGTCGGTTCATGATGATGATGAATAACTTGCTAGTGTAAACGCAGCTCTAAGAATATAACGAATAGTATTCCAGGCCGTGAAAGCCATACTTTACGAATAACAACAGAATAATAATCTAACAAAGAGATTTTGTGCTCAGATGCATTTAGATTTCACAATTGGTTTCTACTCACCATCTATGTCCATAGAGGTGTCATTCTCGCCTGTTTTTAACAGCTGCTTGAAGACAGACAAATGTGGAATGTTAGTTATAGTTATTGTTTAAAGAGGCAGAACAGCAAGGTTCAACTGCCCGTAAATATGGAATCTAATAATACGAACACAATGTTATAGAAATAGCATAGAAACTAGACATTTCAAAATTAAGAGTTGGCCAGCACAAGGTTGTAACTTACAAAACCTACAAGCTAAACAGTTCCTGTATGTACAGTAAAACATATATAATTGGGAAAATTTTCCATTTTTGGTCCGTATTGACAATTGTTATTTGTGTTGATTCAAATTAGCAGGTTCCGCCAATCAATACCTTAATGCATTTACATAAACCCTAGGTGCAGTACATGTTTCGAACCATTATCAGTCCTTCATCAGCTGACTTAATGTCTTGTCAACAGCATAACACATAAAAACACTGAGCATTGACACAAAGATATGCATACACGTTAAAATATTCACAATCATTCATTAAAATTCATTAAAAGATATTCAAGCTTTAAAAAAGTTTAAAAAACACTGCAAGTTCAATTGTTCCTGTTAAATTATGCTAATTCTCTTGATTAGCATCTTGTCAGTCCATTTAGTATTCCTGTTCTCTTCAAACGTGAGCGGCGAAGTCGTACAAATTGTTGGGTTGAATTTTGCCATGTATAGGGAGCGAACAAATGGATAAAACTGTCCCAATTGCGTGGCTCGAAGCAAATGAAAACTTCTAATTAATTGATTGATCCAGGCAGCAAAGTAATCCTCTGTTAAACAAGAAAAGAAAAGAGGTATTGAGACTTGCATTAGTGGAGAAACAAGAGATAAAACTCAGCAAATGTGATAGTCTATGAGAAGCCGCTACTGAAAGTGAAAGTGACAACTCATACCTTTTTAAAGCTTGAATATATTTTAATGAATGATTGTGAATATTTTAACGTGTATGCATATCTTTGGGTCAATGCTCAGTGTTCTTATGCGTTATGCTGTTGACAAGACATTAAGTCAGCTGATGAAGGACCGATAATGATTCGAAACATGTACTGCACCTAGGGTTTATGTAAAAGCATTAAGGTATTGATTGGCAGAACCTGCTATTTTGAATAAACACAAAAAAAAACATATATAGGCATGATAAAAAACAATGATTCCGCTTTTCTTGATTCAATATCGACTTGAAATGAATTTGTTTTAAAAAATCACCAGCTCGTCCATTTGTCAATAGTAAAAATAAACTATAAAAGCGGTACATGTTTCGACCAATTACTGATGTCCTTCCTCAGCTTAAAGAAATCCTTGCAGAACATCACTTTCAGACCAGCACAGGTACACCAAAACACTTGAATGTTCTGGATGATTTATTATTAGAGTTGGTAGTTTGAATCATTTAAAAATATAAAATTTCACAGTAAAGAATTCCAAATTTAGTGTTTTGTAGCATCTATAACAGACTGGTGAAAAACATAGATTTGGTGCAACATTCCATGTACTGTAACTATAGGACTACAATAATATAGTTCAATAATAATAAAACTATTCCCCATAATATTTGCAAAATATAACATACAAATGCACAAATCAAAAATTAGCATCTTTATACCTTGTTTTTTTTCCCCCATGGTAAGTGATTTTTGAAAGGCGACAAAAATCATGATACTCATGTCATACGTTGTTGGCATGTTAAAGAACCCATTTGAATTCAGTAGGCCGAGTTCATAATGGCAAAATTAATCTCGGGATTTTCCGCCAACACAAAGTTCCCCATTTTTCTACGTGAAAGCGGTATAGCGCTAAGGAGCTTAGATAGGCTATCTAACATCCTTGACATTCATAGCGCTCCAAAGAGCATTAAATTCGACACGCAAGCTGCCCTCTGGGTGTCAATTAACAAAGCTTGCACCCGGCACCCGAGGCCACACAATATTATTATTATACCACGATTTTTGAAAAATTTTATTTAGTAAAATTTACGATATTGGTCTTTGGCCGTGAAAGAAATTTCTTGTGTTGAAAATTTCCAAAACGGTTCGAATACAGTCATGGCACGAAAATTGTTTCCCGTATGCGTTCATATACCATCATCGATTGCAATGAAACTTGGGCGAGTTGTTGTGTGCACTCCAGGGAAGATTTCTGGCTTAGTAAATCCATTCTACAATAGGTAGCACACGAGTAGATTCAACAAATGAGTGACGGCGTGTGAATCATTTCAAGTCCCTATGTGTTCATATACCATTCATACGATTGCGATTAAACTTTAGTGAATTGTTGTGCACACTCCAGGAAAGGTATTTACAATAGATAGTGCACGAGTAGAAGATTTACGAATTAGAAAATCAATTTTACAATAAATGGAATGTGAGTCATTTCAGCAAATGAACTTCTGTGAACATTTGTGCACGGCACAATGTATTTGGTCTGTACTACGCAAGTACCGAGGCATAATACTCGTGGTGTATATATTAAGCCACAGCCGTCTTCAACCAAAATCCTGGTCCCAGTACAGCCATCATAATGACAGATCTCATCAGTTTCCACACGCACCAAGCCTAAGGTGGATTTAACGAGCGAACAATTCACCTTGCTGTTATACATTAAAAACATGACTAAAACAGTAGCTTTAGACAAATTCTTTCACATTTAAATAATTTATACCAAAATGCAAATTTCACAATAACTTAATATTTCAAGAAGCTGTTCGTATGAGCTGACTCATTGTCAGATGGTGGGGAGGAGAGATTACCTAAGAGGTTTAAGAGTTTGGCTGTAAATGGTAAGAAGAAGGTTATTGGTTTTACATCCCTTTTAACTGCTGCAGCTTTCAGATACGCTGGGGTGCCAGAATATTGTCCCAAAGGGGATCCTTAATGTGCCAGTTAATCTACTGACACTGCTCCCTTGCATTTGCGCACCCTCGAATGCCAACTGACTGCGCCAGAATTCCATCCTGCAATCTTGGGCAATGCAGGAGAGAACGTTACCGCTGAGCCACGCAGCCAGTCTAGAGGGTAAGAGAAGCAGAGGTAGACCTACGAGGCGATGAACTATTTCAAAGTCAGATATGTGGAGCAGAGGAAGACACATTGCTAACTGCTAATAGGGGATCATGGAGGCTACCAGTTCGCAAACAGACGCTTGTAAGACTAGACTGGACGCTGAAAGGCAAAACAGTTATTGTTGTTTTAAGGGGCGGAACTACGAGGTCATCTGCCCTAAAGGCAAAAACAGTCTTAAATGAAAATGTATGTATATTTGAAGGAATACTACTAATTTTTAACAATTCTCTAAATGAATGGTTTTAAATCACAAGTATAAAAGACTATGCTGATGATGTGATGCTTGCGGCACACACCAGGAAGGATCTTGAAACCCAAGTCCAAACATGGTATGATGGTCTGGAAAGATTTGGTCTTCGTTTAAATATCCACAAGACTGAATACCATGAAACGATTTCATCTCCTGGAACTATACAAATTAATGGAGCCCCTCTCGCCAAGGTGGATACATTAGATATTTGGGTTCTCGATTACAGAGCGACGGCTGTATAAATGAAGATGTGCTAGCAAGAATCAACGCAACGTGGATGCGATTCAGAGATGTAACTGGTGTTCTTTGTGATAAGAAGATGCCCATCCACCCAAAATCACAGGTATACTGCTCCAGGGTGACGCCAGTTGCATTGTATGGTACGGAGTGTTCTAAAAGTGCTGAGCACTCGCTACATGTCATGGAAATGCGGATGCTGAGAAGATAGTTAGGCATTTCTCTGCTCGACCACATCAACAACACAACGATCCGACAACTAGCTGGTGTTGCTCCAATCGATGAGAAAATGCAAGAATGGAGACTTCATTGGTATGGCCATGTCGTACGAGCACCGCATGGTTCAGTCATCAGCTCAGCCTATCATATTGCTGTTAGACCTAAGCTAAGATGGCTAGACACTATAAACTCAGATCTAAGATCTAGAAGCCTAAACCCACAGGAAGCGCTTCATCAAAAGAAATGGCGTGCATTGACCCGAAAAGCGGACCTCGTTCCAACGGGAACACGCCAAGAAGATTAAAGACTATGACTAAAAAGTAGGACTTAAAAAACTAAAATAATTTAGAATACAATAAATATTTGACACTAATTTTTCCCAATTCACATAACAGTTTCATGTAGTTTTGAACATATCTTTATTTTAAATTTTCAACTTTCTTTTAAATCCCAGCTCGGCTTCACCCATGGACTCTGCGAGGGATCAATCCTCTACCGTCGCAAGGACGGTGTATGGGAGCTGAACACACATAGTCAGCAGATACAACTGAGGATGGTGACATTCCGATCGCCCAGGCAACCAATACTTGGGTCTAATTAAGGATGGGTCAGGGAAGGGATTTTGGAAGGAAGTCGGTCGTGGATCTGTTGAAAGGAACCGTCATGGCATTTGTCTGGTGGTGAAAATAGGAAACCACGACAACCTTTTTCAGGACGCTCTCCCAATGCCAACGAAGCACGAGCTAGCCCGTTACTGTTGTCAACCGCCGTGATCGGTAACATTTATTTTTGCTCCACAATGTCGCAAAAATAACCCAAACGACCTATTACTCACTAATTTGAGCCTAGTTTTTGCAAAATTATTCTCCCACTCTAAGCTAGGGGTATTCCATACTCTCTCGACTCCCCGGTGTGACATTACTTTCATTGGAGGGTTGCATCCAATCGAAAACGCCAAGATTATGGCACTTCTTTTCCACAGAATATCAAGAAACACATATATTTAAGGCGGTATTCAGAAAATTATTTAGTCATTTCGTGCTTCTTTGGACGTTCCCCTCTTTCGTTTCAACTTACTGAGGAAATCCAAAAGAATAAAATATTTTCAACAATACAACTAACCACGTCCGGTGTTTCACTTAATTTAAACATGTCAATATTTCAGTGGGAAGTAATTCATGTCAAGACAAACTCACAACATAACACTGCTTTGTACATAACTGAAGTGTATCAGGCACTACGCTGGTATGTCTCCCCTTGTGAGCAGGGTGAAAGTACTGTTTGAAATTAGCCAATCGGAATCACTTTCACCGCTAGTCTTTAGCAAGAGACCCCATTCGGTACGTTGCTGGGCTACTCTTACCCTCCCTTTCTTCCCCTCGTGCCGCTGAAAAGCCCTTTCAGCGACCGTGTTAGACTTGCGGTATACCAAAGTACAGTCACTCACAGCTAAATGTGTGTACCCCAAAAAGAAATTAGCGCCAGCTTCCGTGACAACAATCGGCGGAACATGAATGATGACAAACTCGATTTTCCTGTCTGCACTGCCACATACAAGTCCAGAAAATGTTGAGAAAAACATTTTACAATTTAATTGCAGGTGGTATACTGCCGGTATATGCGATGGATAGGAGAATTCGCCATTGGTTACAAATGCTTTAGAATAAAACAATTATGATATTTTTAACTTGTCATTCTTCAAATCTGATGCGTATAGAATGCCAATGGAAGCCAAATCAATGGAATCCCAAATAGAACAGTCATGATGTCTGGTGGAAAAGTTTTGCATAAGATAATAATGTTATAACAACCTAGAACGCATTACTGATACCATGCGAAAGAAAAGACTACGATTCTTTGGGAACATCATGAGAATGCCAGATTCATGTCTTCTAAAACAACTAGTGTAGTACAATCTTGCTTCAAAAAACACAACAACTGGATGTCGATAGTTAAAAGAAATCAGAGAGGACTTAAAAGAAATTGGCCTAACAACAGAAGATGCTGCAAATAAGAAAGGTTTAACTACAGCACTTGAAAATATGACGTTTCATTTTCCACTCACAAAAAAAGAAAATTCCTACAAGAATATTTTCCGCCCAAGAAAGGGCAAGACGATCAATACGAATAAAGAAGTACTGGGAGGACCGCAAGGCTCGTACAGTTCCTACAAGTAGACTAACTAATGGTTGGTTAAAGTGATCCTACGTGGTCTCAAAAGGCGAAGAAGAATGTTATTTGTTTTACGTCCCTTTTAACTACTCTGGCTTTTAGAGAATTTAGGGAGCCGGAATTTTTCCCCGAAGGGGATCTTTAACGTGCCAATAAATCTACTGATACGGCTCTCTCGCATTTGTGCACCCTCAAATGCCAGCCGACTGCGCCAGGATTTGGACCTGCAACCTTGGGCTCAGCAAGCGAAAACGTTACCCCTGAGCCACGCAGCCAGGCTTTTGCATAAGATATCCATCCCTATTCTAGATGTAATATTGGTCATTCTAATAAAAATAATTTTTAAATAAATGTTGGCAGTTTTGTCTCGGCCAATGAATTTTCTTCTTCTTCTTCACCTTTTGAGACCACGTAGGATCACTTAGTTCATCTGTCATTAGTTCATCTACTTGTAGGAGCTGTACGAGCCTTGCGGTCCTCCCAGTACTTCTTCATGCGTATTGATCGTCTTGCCCTTAGTTGGTCGGAAAATATTCTTGCTGGAATTTTATTTTTTGTGAGTGGAAAATGAAAAGTCATATTTTTAATTGCTGTAGTTAAACTTTTCTTATTTGCAGCATCTTCCGTTGTTAGGCCAATTTCTTTTAAGTTCTCTCTGATTTCTTTTAACCATCGGCATCCAGTTGTTGTGTTTTTTGAAGCAAGATTGTACTGTACTAGTTATTTTAGAAGACGTGAATCTGGCATTCTCATGATGTGCCCAAAGAATCCTAGTATTTTCTTTCGCAAGGTCAGTAATGGGTTCTAGGTTGTTATATACCATATTGTTAAGTATTATTTGCCATTGCCCATCTTTTTTATATCCTTTATTATACAAGTTCTTCCAATTCGCCTTTCGATCTTCTGTAATCTGTCGGTTTTAGAATGTTCATTTAGATCAGTGGTCTTCAACCTTATTTTAATGAAGGGCCAAATTTTTGTTATGAAAGGCCTCGAGGGCCGCATTAATCTTATTATATATCTATATATATTGTCTTTCAACTTGGAAGAAAAAACATCATTTTTTAAAATAAGTTTTTATTTTGTTTTAAAATTACAGTGAAATCAATATTAAAATATGTTACAAAATTCAAAACTAAATTAAAAATTTCAAAATGGTATTTTTTTTAGTTCAATGAGAAATCTGATACTGTTTCTCTTTCACTAATCTGTCAACATTGGCATTTATGTTGGATGAAGCAATTCGAAGAGTGTTCTCTAAATGAGTGTCATAAACACGATTCCTCAATTTTGACTTCACATTCTCCATTTTGGAAAATAGCTGCTCACAGATGAAAGTGCTGCCAAAAAGGGATGCTGTCGACAGAGCATGAGATCTGAATGCTGGAAATTGATCTTTTTCAAAATACAATGAGTCTAAAACTTTAAAAGTCCAAAATTTTAAAGTTACTCCTGTAAATCGCTATTTCACTGAAACTCAATAACTTCCTTTTGTATGTTTCCGGGATGGTCTCCCACATTCTCACCAAATGGAGTACAAAATAGCAATTTTCCGTTTGTCACAGGGTTGCCACACTTGCTTCGCCGGTTACAAAATTCCCTACTACGGCCTACGAAGCATGATAACATTTAAAAATCAACAAAATGATGCAATCTCCTCAATTGTTTGTTCTTTTCATCATCGGTACATGACATAACACTGTTGTGGCTATCGAAATACCATCAAATATGAATTATTGAAACTAAATCGTTTTGCGGGCCGCTGAAATATACGTGGTGGGCCGCAAGTGGCCTGCGGGTTGAAGATCACTGATTTAGATGGAACAATGTTTCTGTTGCATAAGTAACTAGTCTTAGTGGTTCAAGTTAGGTGACTAACAACACATGTCACATTCATACTGTGTGTTTTTTTTTATTTTTTATGAATTGTTGAACATTTGTAGTCTTGTTCAGCACACTGGTTTGTCTACAGCAGGAGTTGTGGGTCTTGCATTAGACCTGTAATTGCCTTAATAAAGGCAAAATCAAACTTACAACGGGAAGAAAATGACCCTATGCTTGTGCTGGACAGTGTGAGGGCCATGTTACCTGGTATCAGCCAGTCGTGCAAACCTCTACATTATACAGGGAGATTCTTTTGCTGGAGCGGGGCCGGCGACCGGCTGTCAGGCGTGCGTACCTTCCGCCAGCCAACCAAGCTTGGGTGCTGAAAATGTTCCCCGTCAGCTGACAAACAGGCGTTGTACCATGTAAATAAATTAGAGTTTACACGTTGTAATTCCCTTCTGTTGTGAGAGATATCTGCTGCCGTATATTGTTCTCCAGCTCCACTAGAGTACAGGTAATTGATCTGTACACTCATGAAAGTTTAGTGAATTAATGACTTTAATGACCCTGCTCGGTTGGTTGGCGGAAGGCGCGCCCACCCGGCAGCCGGTCGCCGGCCCCGCTCCAGCAAAAGACTCTCACTGTACAACCTTGTCCAGGCCAACCATCATACAAAACAATTCTGGAATGTAACTCACCTCGTTGTTGCAAGTCTTGTTGCCCTCAGGGGAATGTACTGTCACAACACACAAAAAACACATTAATAAAATGAACTTGAAAGGCAGTAGAGGTACTTCTGCAGAACTCTTCTTTTGATTACTTGAGATGTTAAAAAAAAAAAGGATTGCTTTCCCAACTGCAAAACATTCCTATATTATGTGTTTGAGAAACGAGTGCTGCTGATCTCGCCTGCACCACAGTTTGATGATCATAGCAGCTGCAGCCTTGCAGGATGAAGAGGGGAACCCGGAGGTGATGGAGTACAGTGTTTATACGAGTTCAGCACAGCTGAGCGTAACAGGAGCATGTGTCACCACGGAGAGGGGAAATTATGACTGCATCATATTCCTACCCGCACGACTATACCTGTCTACAGTGCAAATACCAGTTCCCAACTTGGATGCCGGCACTCTTATCTCAAATGGGCAAGAACACTGTTTTTAGTTTTATAGATTCTGACATTTTGATTTTAAAAAATGGGCAGTTAGAACTATCTGTAACCACCAGAACCAGGCGAGTGCCTTTTTGGCCTTTTAATGTTATGCTTTTCTTTAGATTAATTGTGTGCTTTTCATTTTGATAATGCCTAAATTTACTATACTCAGTGTGAGAAGGAGAGATATCAATTGGCGGAAAGAAGATCAACACTTAAGGTATGCCAACGACACACTTACTATAGGTACCAGCGCACTGTAGACCATAAATGGGAGCTTTGGAGTGGATGAGCAAGTATTATGGCCTGGAGATCAACAAAGGCAAAACCAAGATGCTGATCATCAACATAGCAACTAATTGCCAGCTCAATCTGTGAGAGGTGGCAGCTTTCCATATCTGGAGTTCCTTATATCCAACTTGGGAGGAAGCTCCAAAGAAATGGCCAGATCAGCAACCTCTAAGCTGAATCGGATTTGGAAAGACAAAACCATAACAAAGTACACACCAGACTCCATCCAGTCAACGCTCTCGTCTTCCCAATCAAGATCTACGCCACCAAGATCTGTACCCTGAAAAAAATTGATAGGAACAAGATTGAAGCCTTTGAGATGTGAGTGAATCGGCGCAATGTAAGAGCCTTTTGGACTGAACATCGCACTGATGCACAGCTCCTGGGAGAGCTGGATACATCAACCGAACACCATAAAAATGTTGTTGGTTTTACGTCCCTCTTAACTACTGAGGCTTTTAGAGACGCCGGGGTGCCGGAATTTTGCCCCGAAGGGGATCTTTAACGTGCCAGTAAATCTACTAACACGGCTCCCTCGCATTTGCGCACCCTCAAATGCCAGCCGACTGCGCCAGGATTTAATCCTGCAACCTTGGGCACTGCAGGAGAGAACGGTACCGCTGCGCCACGCAGCCAGTTCCCGAAGAACAGGCACAATACATAAACTGATGGTCAAGGGGAAGATGGACGGGAAGAGACTCCGAGCCAGGATACCGATGAGATGGTTGAACCAGCTGCAGCCCCCTACTTGGAAAGTCTCTTCAACAGGCAACCCAAGCAGCAGGGGTAAGAGAATTTTTAACATCTAGGTTATCGGCCCCTCAAGAGATATTAAGACCCCTGACAGACTGAAGAGCCACCATTCAAAGGCCTGAGGAGAAGTATACTGTTGTTTAAAGTTCTTTGTGTTTTAAAACTCGGTTTGGGCCAATCGTACTCATTATATCAATTTATGGTAAGATATCTCTGGTTTTCCAACATCCTTTTGTATTCATGTTGTTTCATTTGTGGGATGACAACGTGGTAATTTAGCCCAGTGTACTTGGGTGTGCGTGTGTGTCCACATATATACTGTATATAAATAAAATTTCCCTGTTAACCTGTGTTATTGTTATGTCTGTAGTAGTGTATATATTTGTAATTCAACCGAGGATGGAAATGAGGCAGCTGAGGTCTTAAGGGGAAAGTCTGGAGAAAAAAATATCTGCTTAACCTAATGTATGGATTTTTACCATTTTTTGTGGAAATGTCACCTAAATAAAAGTGAAGGCATTCTCGAAACTAATTTGATATATAATGGTTTCTGACAAAATAAATATTTAAAAGAAAAATGTCAGATCCATTTTATTTGTGAATATTAATTGCAATGTTATTGAAAATTTGGAACTTGCAAGAGATTAATATTTCAAAAGACACTGTGCGTTATTGTTTCTGTATATAATTTATTTCCTTTGATATATTGTTTTGAAATTGACATACCGTAATTGTTATGTCCTAAAATTTGGGAATAAAAAATCCTGCAATCAAAACTTCCAATACAGGTTTCGTAATATCACTGTGCTTGATATACCATACGAATTTGGTTACATTTGTCACTATATTACAGGAGAAAAATGGAATTCAATACATAAAATTGGAATTTTCATGAAAATTAAAACAAAGTTCAAATGAAGTTGTCCTCCTGATCCATTACCCCAACGCCTTCAGAATCATCTCTTTTCCATCCTTTCCATGTAATCGATACTAAATTAATTCATTGTTGGTCAAAAATCAATCTGTACATATTCTTCTTCAGCAATCATTTTATTAAGTGAAATTGTGTAATAATAATAACTTTTTGCATGCATTAATATCATCTTAAAACACATATTTTTAAAAAGTAATTAGAAAGGGGAAAAATTCACTCGAAAGGGGAAAAAAATTGTAAAAACCCTTGTCTCTAAGTCATAATCTTCTGCCAGTCGGGAATTCATTTTGAATTAACACAGAAAAGGTTTTATCTTGAACTACGCAAACTAGATAACTTAATCGAGAGTTAACTGTACTTTGATTTTATTCTGATAAATTATATGCCATTTGGGATTGTTTAACAATTCACCAGTTCATTCCTACATACCATCTATATCCATGGGAGGCACGTTCTGGTCTGCCTTGGCCATCTCCTTGAGGACAGACAAATAGATATTATAATGCAGACATGAAAATGACAAAAAGTATAGATTGGGGCTTCTAGCATTTAAACTCTCACATTTAGAATTTAACATTTTTTGGCTTCTACAATTTTCAGATTTGACATTTTGTAGCAAATTTGTTACAAATAAGGATTTTGAGCAATATTAATCCCCGAATTAAATTAAAAGAATATAAAGGAAAACATTTAATTATTTAAAAGCACAACGAATTACTTGGCCAACATACAAGAAAAAAATCTCTTTCCATAAATGCTAAATTTCAACATTACTGTTCATTCGTTAAACCTGAAGCAACTTACGCTTGTGAAACACTATTTAAATTAAACACCAAACCAACGACAGACCAACTGCGGAAGGTTGACAAAAGGATAATCAGAACAATCATTAATAAAAACCACCAGGTGGATGGACAATGGACATTGTTCAATGTTGCCTAATGCAGTTGTCTATTGGGGTAAGTGATTCAATAATAGACATGATGAGAGAAAGGAGAATTACCTTTTTCTGTCATTTATGGAGATTGCATGACAGTAGACTACTAAAACAACTATTTAACTATTTTTGAAAAAATAAAACAAACGATAATTGGTTCAAAGTTCAAAATGATTTATATGAGTTGAATATTACAATGAAATAAATTGAAAATGAGAAGAAAAAAGGATTCTGAAGAACAAACACAAAAAATTAATCAAAGAAAACAATATGTCATATCTGATGAGAATGAAGAGGTTTTGGGAGAGGAGGAAGATGACAGCAAAATTCCCAGTCAATCCAAAGAGGATTTGATTGCATTTGGTTTGATTTAAGTGCTCCAATGTGGGCGTAAACAGTGTAAATAAGTCAATTGCATTGCTTATCATACATAGTATAAAATGAAACCTCAATCCTGTCTGTGTGTTTGTTCAGGCAAATCTCCAGACACCACGGGATGGATTTCGGTACGGTTTCACCATTTTATAAACCATTTCTTGAGAAAGGTTTGTATGTGTAAACATTCGTCAATGACCAAAGGAAGTCAAGCAATGACAACTTGTGGTGGAGATGGGGAGCCATATGTGCACCTTTGTACCTTAAACTGGCTAAACCAATAAAAAATATAACAATACTATGATGGTACGAATTGATCAGCATAAAAAAAAAATCCACAAAAACAAGTCTGCAACGGCATATATCTCTATCTTTAATACAAAGCACACTATACTAACTCACTCACTCCGTAGGCTTCCGAGGGACATGAATATCGCACACCGTTCTCACAATCCATCACCATCTATCCATTTCAATCTTGAGCCCGTTTCATCCCAGTTATCTATATTGAGAATCCATCACAGCCAACCAATCTCCTTTTTCCAGGTGTTTGTAAGTCATCCTGAAGGTCTTTTCCCATCAGGAGACTCCTTGTTTATATATTTATGACTGCCCTGCTATTCTGCTTTCTTAACCCTTTTAGTACTAGTCGCTTATAGGTGGTATATGTGAAGAATACCAGGCTTCTTCTCAAGAAATTGCAATGTTGTACTAAAATCATTATAACTTTTGTATTTTTGAAAATATACCCCCAAAATTTTTCTTGATCATTGAAAATGAGTTGCTTTACCATTCTACCAAATAACACACTATGTTACAATAACACTACAACATACAAAAAAATATTTGTTTTATTACTGTGAAAATAAGAAGAGAAAAGTCAAAATTGAGAGAAAGAAACAATTCAAAATGAAAATTACACACAACCGGTTGTTATTGTCTGCAGTCACATGTTGTTGGTTTACTCTGGAAAGTTTCATTGTTTTAGGTAATATAGTTTCTAATTTAAAAAATATTTTAATACACCATGCACTGTACATATTTCACATTTTATGCTGGTTCACTTTTAGCACTTGTGATACCCTATGCAGGTACCATGAAGACCTTTCACACACTTGGAACACTCAGTTCGAGACCTTTTTACTGGGCCTCCATCTATTTTGCTGCACACAATGCATCTTTTTAATAATATACCACTTAATTTCACCAAAAGTTCCCCTTCTCTTGGTGGATGAAGCTTAGCTAACATTTTGGTTTGTAGGTTTTTTCCTGGACCCATTCCTATTCTATGGACTTGAGCCGTGTCATAACTTTACTCAAAGTACTTTCTTTGTATATCAAATAGGCATTCAGCACCATTCGAGCAAAGATGCAAAATACCACCTTCATCAAACATTTCAGTGTTCGTCACTCTTCGAAGTACGTGTACAACCTCATGTCAGGTGGGTTCGAACCGACGGTCACTATCAATTGGAACTTCACTAAACCCTGTTATTAGGTACACAGGCATTATTGTCATTACCGCCTACACTGTCTTTATTTGCGTCACCGTCACTCTCCGAATCAGTAAAATTGTTACTTTCACTAATGACAATACCACGAGATTTATGGTACTGCGGAATGTCATAGCTGCTCTCACTTCCTGTATCAGAAATAAAACACCAACATCATTACTACATGACCCTGATATTGCTACATCTTCATCAGACTCGATGTAATCATCATCGGCGCACACTCTATTGATATAGACTACTTGGCTAGATCATCATTGTTTACGAACACATCCCATGCGGCTGAGGCCATATTCGTACTAACAACGGTACGTGGACAAAACAGTGGGCGCCTTCTAAAATATCATATCTCCGTAAATAAAACTATTACCGCGATAGTTGTGGTAAATTTAGGAACTGCAGGCTTTGCCAATTCTGGATAATCTGCGTTGTGCTGCGATCTGTAAGAAAACTGAGAACTACAAGCGTATATAAAACTGCCTGCATGAGGAGCGCTATTGCGTTCCTGGCTGTTTTCGTTAACACGCCGAGGAACACTTTTGCGCTCCTTGGTATTCTAAGAGTTAATATATGGCCAGCCCAACGAAGTCTACTGACTCCACGATGCCCATTATAGATGCAAATCTCATAATTAGATCCTTTTCTTCAGTTTTGAGAAACAAGATCAAACCCATGGCTAAAGATACAGGGTCATTGAAAAAGGTTGCAGCAATTTCAAAAAAATCATACAGAGTCTGTACTGAAAGTAGTCGGACCGGATTTTTTACACGCAGATGGACAGACTGCCCGCGGCTTCTCCGCCTGGAGTTGGTGGAGGGGGGTGTAAGGAAGGCTGGGAGCCAGCCACACAGTTGGTTCCCAGCTGTAGTGGAGTGTAAATCGCTCATCTCCATAACCTCTGCAAGTGCACTCGTCACTCTGTGTCATGGTTCGTCTGTTGAAACAGCGCGCTACGCCATCAAATTTTGTGTTAGACTCGGCAAAACTGGTAAAGAGACTCACGATATGATCACGACGACTTACGGTGATAACGCCATGGGCAGATTGAGCGTTTTTGACTGACACAAGCCGTTTCGGGAGGGGGGAGAGGAAGTTGAAGACGATGCATGTACAGGACGACCTTCGAGCACCAAAACGGATGAACATATGGCAAGAGTGAAGACATTTTTGGACAATGACCGCAGAGTAACGTTTTTACGTGGAGGTCCTTAAACGGCTGAGAAAATGCATCGTCCGTGTCCGCCCAGCGATCGCGATCTCCTGGCGGCTCCATCACAACAATGCGTTGCGTCACACAGCCTTCCACGAGCTGGCGTACCTGGCCCAACGCAACATTGCCTCAGTCCCCCTATAGTCCCGACATTGCCTCAGCAGACTTTTTCCTCTCCCCCCCACCTCAAAACCACCCTAAAAGGACATTGTTACGGCTCCGTGGAAGCGTTGCAACAGCTCGTGACGAGGGTGCTCGACAGCATTCCGGTTGCCGCCTTCCAGAAAGCGTACGAGGGTTGGAAATCCCGCTGACAGCGGTGTGTGGATGCAGAAGGGTCCTACTTTGAAGAATACTAAGAATGTGTATCATTTCTGTCTATAATTTTTTTTAAATTGACTCAGTCCCACTACTTTCAGGACAAACCCTGTATCTCCCATTGTGAGCTAAATTAATAATTCGACCTGAAAACTAATCAGGAACTCATAGAGTTTTGTTTTAGGTGACTGTACTCCTCCCGTGACTTTCAGCCGATGCGCAGAATGATTGCGCGACAGAAAGCTGCCATGCCGGTCCTATTCAATGGCCTCCTAGAAGCCCCGACTTGACACCCCTAGACTTTCTTTTTTATGGGGATACGTACAAATCATTGTATTCAGTGAACTGGTCAGAGATCTGCAACATTTAACCCTTTTAGTGCCGGAGTCGCTGTGAGCGATCCTCATAAAATGAACGAAACTTGCCAGCGTCGCTCTGAGAGACGGTTCGTTTTTGTATTCTTAGAAGGGCTTATAGACTGAAAATGGCGTCTAAACTTGACGTGACCATTAAAGAGAGTTCTAGCTACCATTTTCTGGCAAACATCTTTTGTTTTCTGTCTATCGATATACTCGAGCGATATTTGAAGTTCCTTGACTTGTGACACGTAAAAGCATGGCGTCCAAGGGAAGGAAGCATTGTTTGAGAGAGGAAGAAATTGAAGAATTAATGAGTCAAGTGGTGAACTCTTGAACTTCGTGGACAGTGATTGCGATCTTGTGTGTGAAGAATCAAGTGCCGATTCCGCTTCAGAATAATGCGATCGTACATAACCAAACAAATGATAGTGATGGTAATGATGTTGATAGTAATAGTGACTGAGAAGAAAGGATTGTTGACCAGGACAATCCTCCACAGGCTACACAACCACAAATGTGAAAGATAAAACTACAGGGTGCCCTTCTGTTTATTTATTTATTTTCACTGTAATTATTTTTTATTTTATTTATATCAACAATGCCATTGTTGGTGTACGGTATTTTATGAATATGCTAGATTTTAGAATTTCGGATTTTTGACTGCCCTGCTGATATTTTTTAAACTAAAAAAACTGCATTTCCTGGTTCCTTTGTTATGTATGTGTGCTCTCCAGTGTTCATTTTTACTCCAATTATATGCGTGTGGTAATAGGAATAATCAAACTTTCTAATTTTATTTTACAGAAGAAATTATTTTAATTAATTAATTAATAAAGAAAGAAGTAAGTTTCATAATGATCTGAAAATTTCCCTGAATTTAGATAGCTATGTTTTGCAATCCCTGACTAAATTTCGCTTTCGTATCTTTCAAAACAGAGGATGTACATATTTTTTTCTGAAAGCCTACATTTTCCATTAAAACAGCCTGGCACTTTTAGACTTCACCTTTACCTTTTCGCCTGGCACTAAGAGGTTTAAGACAACGCATCACCGCTGCTGTTGCTACAATCACGTCTGAGATGATCCAGCGCACTTGGGCCAAAATCGACCGGATGTTTGCAGAGCAACCAAGGGAGCACACATAGAAGCATTATCAGGTATGAGAAAAAAAATATGTTTGAGTTGGTGAATTTAACAATTAAAAAAAATACTCGTTTTAATATCTCAAGTAGTTCCTGAGCTATGATTTTTTGAAATTGCTGGAACCTTTTTAGATGACCCTGTATTTTGATGCACTCCAATTTCAAAAACTTGCAGATGGTCATGTTCTATCTGGGTTGTGCTTCAAGTTTCAGCAGTATACAAAGGCATGGATTGATGATTGTATTTATAAATAATAGTTTTTGTGTTCCTTGCTAAACACTTCGAGCCCAATACAGAGCCAGAGAATAAAATGCCTTGTTTGCATTCTTAATACAGGACTTGCTTGGTGTTCTTGATGCCTCGACCAAAACAGCCAGGAATTTAAACTCATCCACTCCTTTAAAACATATATTTTCCAATCATCAGAGGTAATCTTGCAGTATCCCTATGAGTTGGTTTCTGTACGGTCATGTACTGTATCCTTTTATAAATTACTCGCAAGCCAATTTGCTGTTATTTCCTCCAAATACACAAGCTCCCTGGAATAATGAAGTAAGCACCACCTAATAAAATGTTGAGAAATGAAGAAATAATGTGGAAACATCAAGTTGTATATTTTAAAGCAATTGTTGTCATTACCATGGGGACAATGGCTTATCTACACAAAATAAATGTAAAACAAAGAAATTGAAACATCACTTTGACAAAATGTAGCGCTTTCAACTTTATTCCAGGGAGGCTCTTACTATCCAATTTCTAGCTATTCTGGCTTATAAAAATAATTTTATCTGCACGTGTTTTAAGTTGTTTCCTCAATGTGGTTCCATTCGGCACAAGAACTAATTTCTTAATAACCTTTCCAAATGCTATATTGAGCAGAAGACGAGACAGTGCATCTCCGTGACTCAATCCAGTTCTATTCTGAAAAGCACAATCATATTTTCTTCCCATTAATCAAAACATAGCTAACATTACCATCCATGCATAGTTTGTACATATTTATTACTAGTTTGATGGGAAAGCCAATCTCCTTCATGATGTACCATAAGCCCCCTCTTGTAGTCAGCTTTAACTCGTTTCAGAGTATAAATCTTCTTCCTAATCAGTTCACTCCTTACTCAAGCCAGTAAATATGCTTGCGGTGACCAAACTGTCCAATCCTAAAGTGGAACAAGCGTCCACACACTGAATCGTTGGAGGAGGACGTGGTTGTGCTGCACAGAGTTTACGTGCTTGTCGCTTGGTATCTTCATGTCTATGACGTTCCCCTTCCAAAATTTTCACAGTAGTCAAGATGGTCTGACACCAAGTTGGACGGTCTTCAGTAAGTGTGTCCAGGATTTTGGATCGAGCCCTGCCTACTTCATAAGTCTCCTTAAATTGGTCCTTGTAATGCCTCTTAGGACCTCCATGAGGTCTGGTACCGGAACAAAGTTCACCAAACAAAATCTGGCGTGGAAGTCTCGTATCACCCATCTGTAGTGATGTGGGCCGGGTAAATACCCAGTGGGAAGGTAAATATAAATTGGGTATTTACCTGGGTATTTACCCAGTGGTCATTAAAATACCCAAAATGAGGATATTTTCAGTTTTTGATCTTTATACAACACTTTTTTGATGTGTTGATGAAGTGTTGGACAAACAAAGACTGAAACACAGGTATTTGATGCCTTAAATTGAAATCAGGAACAATATTGAGCCTTCAAACCTAAAAAGGAAAATGGACTTCCGTTTTTTTTTTTTTTTTTTTTTGACACTGTAACCTTGTCTTTAAGTGTGTTTTTTCCTTAAACTAAAGTAAAATATTGGATAAAACCTTTTGGTTGTTTTGTGTTTTAAATTTTTAATAAATACCAAGATATTGAGAAGGACGAGTTTTATTACGGTACTGGAAATGAGCAACAAAGATGAGGGTGGGAAAAGCTACTTTTGTAGTAATAAGAGTAGGCTATATGCATACCGTATTAATTGAAATGTGTATGCCAAAGCTCAAAAGGTAATAAAATATATTCAATAGAAAGGACATTTGAAAAAAAAAAAAAAAAAAAAAAGCTTAGTAAATGTGCTTTAGGTTATTTTTCATTCAATTTTAATTATTAAAGAAATATTAATTTTTTAAATCATACTCTAAATAATACAAATGCATGTCAGGAAGTTTTTGCAGTATGTGTGCTCTATAATGGGTGAGGATGTACCAGCAAGCATATGGGTTGGCAACACTGCTCAGCTCATCCTAGCCAGAATTCAAACTGACACTGTACTTCCCTCCCATTTTCTATTCTTTGTTTGATTTTCTATCTACTATTTACTAGTCTTTTTGGTTATTTGATTATTTATTTTATATATGAACTAGCAACCCGCCCCGGCTTCGCCCAAGAACAGTTATGAATGCAGGGTGATAGGCTACTTCTGAGGTCTTATACGATTTCCTTGTATACGACATTAGTCGTTTTCCCTCCAGCAGTGAACATGAAAAGATTTCGGTTTGATGTAATACGCGATAGAGCTACGTAAAGCTGTCCATGAGAAAAAAAATCTCCACTAAGATCAACTCCAGTCACGCTAAGTGTCTGATCCTGTGCTTTGTTTATAGCCGTGCCAAAGCAGACTCTTACTGGGAATTGTACTCGTTTGAAATGATAAGGCAAATCTGAAGGAATCATAGGGATTCTGGGCACTAAGACCGTTTCTCCTGTACCACAACTAGTTAAGATAGTTGCTTCAATGAAACAGTTTTCCAAAGTTTTCACTACCAAACGCATCCCATTGCATAACTTTAGTGGATGTAATTTACTTAGCAATATAATAGGCACTCCTACTTTTAAAATAAGCTTGTGTGGTGGCAAGCCAGAAGGAAATAAAAGAATTTAGGAATTCTACAGGGTAATGAACAGCTTATTCACAATCAACTACTGCGTCTAGCCTACTGAGTAATATACTTGAGCCTGGGCAATGCATTTGGAGAACACCAAGTCATTAATTTTCACAACTTGTTCGTTTGTCGGAGATAATATTGCTCTTTCTTTAAACCATGAATGAGACTTGTTAGATAGGCCATGGATTTGAGGATAAACGCTATCAATCAATTCTTGAATACTGCTTACTAAAACACAGAAATCGTGACAGAGGGTAATTTTCCCGCCAAAGACCGGTAAATCTCCATTTCCGACTCTAAAGTAACAAATTAGCAAACAGACTATTATCTTCTGAAGAAAAGAGTACTCTCATGTTAGTTTTGAGTGCCAATTTTATTATATCCGGCCAGATGAAAGATATTTTTAATGAAGCTTTCACTTCGTCGGCTCTCGTTCCTCTGGTAAGAACTGGTAAGATTTGACGAAAATCTCCGGCGAACAAAACTGTGCAGCCATATCATACCTTCCTTCTTAGTGTTTGTTATAAGCTTGTTTCTGATCGTGGTTCAGACGGTGTTCTTCTTGAGCAATGGTTTGAAGGAGCCGAGGACGAAGTCTTTCTTTCTCGGGGGCGTGGTGGCTCAGCGGTCTAGCTGTATGCCTCTCACCAAGGCGGTCCGGGTTCGATTCCCGGTCAATGCATGTGAGATTTTCGAAGTGAAATGCCATGTCCTGTGGTTCGGATTCCACGTAAAAAGGAGGTCCCGTGGCTCATGATCTCAAGATTAACGGTCACGTTAAACTACAAGCTTCCTTCCTTCTTTCTTTCTCTTGTTCCGATTCCTTAGATCACGCAAGGTCCTGTCTACAGCTTCAACGGAAGTTTTGAGCGACATTTTAGCCTCATCCCATACATCTAAAGAACAATTTTGGATTAAACTGGCAGTGTTACTTTGTTTTGAAATATTACATACGTTTCCATCATTACTGCTTACTTTCAAAGGAAGTTTAAATGTGCATGTGCTGTTCTTTCCCCTTCCAAAAGTGTGGCAGCAATTCCAGATGATGCGGTGGAAAGAGCAATATTACCACCAGACCTCACTTTGGCGAGCAACACATTAATCAAGAAAGTTATGCCTGTGCCTCCAGGGGCGTCGAGAAAAAATATCTTACCTTCCTTCTTAGTGTTATAAGCTTGTTTCAGATCATGGTTCAGACGGTGTTGTTCTTGAGAAATGGTTTGAAGGAGCCGAGGACGAAGTCTTTCTTTCTCTTGTGACAATCGAGAAATTATTTGTTGCTCTGTTTCACTGTTACGTGATAAGAGCTTTTTTTTTTTTCGATGTCAATGAACTATGACCTATATCCATTTTACATCTCGGCATGATGGCGTAAAATCACTGACTGGACTATTAATTATAACGAATTGTTGTCAGATGTAATTTAAGAATGGCGAGGTGCATGAAACACAAATCCCCCTTCTGTCCAATCTTAAATTGACTGTGTAATTTGCGGAACGAAAAGTTCACAGGCGAAATGAAGAAAAACCGAGTTGCACTTCCAGGGAATGGCGAGGTGCATGAAACACAAATCCCCCTTCCGTCCAATCTTAACTTGACTGTGTATTTTGCGGAACGGAAAGTTCACGGGCGAAATGAAGAAAAGCCGAGTTGAACTACCAGGGAAACTCCAAACACAACCAACCTTTTCTGAAGTCTTAACCCAACACGACTCGACGGTTTGCTGCTGGCTGTATCTGGGGTAATAGGTTCGCCCGCTAGTTAGGTGTAACAGGGGTGATAGACTCGCCCTTAGCTAGCTCGTAAACTGTCGCCTCAGTATTTGAATGGACATGGTTGGAAGAAATGAAAACGTAAAAACACTTATAGTGGGCGATGTTTTGAAGATAGAGATATGTTCACAAGGAATTTTTGTAGAACTTTTCATGCTCAACAATTCTTACACTCATAGTAATTAGATATTTTTAACGGTTTGCCCAGCGTAAGCTTACAAAGCACTCTGACGCCAGGTTTTTTTTTCTTCGATTTTTTTGCTGAAATTGTTAACTTACTGCCCGGCTTCCTTTGATCATAAATAAATTATTTTCAACAGAAATCATCCTCAAGATATCCTTTACAGAATGGTGAAAACCGCATCAAAATCCATCCAGAGGTTCTCGAGATTACCCGTGACATCCCAGAATCGGGGACTTTGTTTTATACTAAGTAGATATGATATTACTAACTGTTCTGAAAAACTGTATATAGGCTACACCTTTTGTAGAACTTGGCCAATGATCTGAATAAATTTCCCCCAACTTTTATCTCAATGTTCGAAAAAAAAAAAGAAGCCTAGTTCAATTCTCACCCCAAGTTTTTCAGGTTATAACTATTGAATTTTATCTCCTGATCTAATTCCCAATTCTAATTCTGTTTTTAAGTCCCAATTCTAATTAAATTTAATTTTATTAACTATCTAATGTTATTACATTTCTAAAAAGTTAATTTAGAATAGTTTGCATACCGGTGCCCTTTTTTAAGGTTCAACTTACCATGACACAGGATTATTAATGAAAAATCTATTATACCCGGGTATTTACCCAAATTGGGTATTTACCGGAGTGTACACCCTGGGTATTTTACATCACTACCCATCTGCCGGACATGTCCAATCCATCTAAGCTGATGACCAATGATGGATGATTCTATACTATTGGCATGCACATTCTCAAGAACAGCAAGGTTGGTGATCTGGTCTTCCCACTTGACCCTTAGAATGGATCAAAGTTTTTGTTGCTGGAAACGCTCAATCTTTTCAAAATGTTATGCTGGAAATCTATGAAGAAGTAAAGAACAGACTCCCTGTGTTCCCACACTTAATCATTAATAGTCTTAATGGGAATTATGTTTTCTGCAAAGGACCTGTTACTACGATAACCTCCAATACAGCATTTGGTTTTAACTGCTGTAGGAGAATGGATGATAATATTTTGTATGTTTGTTCGCAAATGATATGCCATGATAATTTTGAAGTTCTTGTTTATCTCCTCCTTTATGAAGTAACAAACAGTGATTCTTGCACACTATAAGTGTTTTAATATTATAGTTTGCAGTCAACAGATTTAGGAAAGAGCTCTGAAAATTAACCAGTTAATCCTTAACAAAATAAACAAAATAAAAATTCAGAAGAATTGGAAGTTTTTGGTACAAACCACACCTTCTAACTCCCTCTGGTTTAAGAGCTTGAAATTTATGAAACATACACCCTAGCGTTTTTTATATATGATGATGTTTAGTACCGTTTTAATAATTTTGTAAGAAGTAAAAGCCTATAAAACCCATATTCTTTCCACAACTCTCTGTATACTCTGTGGATGAGTTAGTACTGTATGGTTAGGCATTATAGTATTTTATGCTCTTTATTTATTTTTATACAGTTTATGCCCGCATTGGAGCACTTAAATCAAACCTAGTACATTTAAGTAATCTAAGAATTGACAAGGAATTTAGTTATCTTCCTCCTCTACCAAACCTCTTCATTCTGGCTGATCTTGCTTCATCCGACATGCCATATGGTTTTCGTTTCTTAGTTTTTATTGTAAATCTTACATGTTTGTCCTTCAAAATCCTTATTTCTACTCTATTTGTAATTTGTTACATTGTAATATTCAACTCGTCTAAATCATTTCAAACTTCCTTAAACCAATTATTTTTTTGTTTTACTTTTTCCAAAAGTAGTTAAATAGTTGTTTTAGTAGCCTATTGTCATGTAATCTTGATAAATGACAGAAAAAGGCAATTCTCCTTTTCCTCATCCTCATCGTGTCTATTATTGAATCACTTTCCCGGTAGACAACTGCATTAGGCAACAATCTCCATTGTCCATCCACCTGGTGGTTTTTTTTTATTAATGATTTTTGGAAGGCGGAAAAAATTACGACACCATGTCATACGATGTTGGCATGCCAAAGAACCCATTTGAATTCAGTAGGCCGTGTTCATAATGGCAAAATTAATCTCGGGAGTTTCTGCCAACACAAAGTTCCTCATTTCTCTACTAGAAAGCGCTATAGTGTTCAAGGAACTTAGATATCTAACCCCCTTGATTTTCATAGTGCTTCAAGGAACAATGAAATTTGACATGCAAGCTAACCTCTGGGTGTCAAATAACAAAGCTTGCACCCGAGGCCATACGATATTATTATTATTATTATTATTAATGATTGTTCTGATTATCCTTGTACAGTTGATCTGTTGTTTGTTTGGTGTTTAATTTAATGTTTTTCGCAAGCGTAAGTCGCTTTAGGATTAACGATGGAACAATAATGTTGAAATTTAGCATTTATCGAAAGAGATTACTTCTTGTATGTTGGCCAAGTAATTTGTTGTGCTTTTTTGAATTTAAATGTTCTACTTTCTATTGATTATTTTTATTAGAGTTCCAAGTGAGAATTCCATCAAGATATATAAACTTATTTACAATTTTAATTTGTTTGTTATTGTTTAATAGAATAAAAATTATATAAAATCTTTAAAATGCTGCAAAACATCAAATGACAAAGCACTGTCCATAATAATGTTTTGGCTAAATCGTCATCAGTATGATAACGACCAAGATAAGCTCGCACAGACCTTGATAAGTTCAACAATATGGAAGTCCAAATGTTAAAAAGGAATACATTTCAGAATGGAATACAAAATCTGAAAGGGTTTCAAGTAAAAAAAAAAAAAAGAACTACCAATTTTGTGTGTCAACGATTGTGAACATTCATGTAACAGTATGGCAAAACACTGTATTTTTCTGTATGTCTTCAAATATTTACATAGTAATAACAAAAATTTAGTACATAACTTACCGCGTTAAAGGATTTCCTAGTTGTCTTGTCGGGAGGAGCTGTTCCCACTGTGGCAGAAACAAAAACAAACACACATTAATGCGAGGCAGCAGAGGTACATTGGACATTGATGGGGATTGTTCTCTTAAGGGGTATAACACCTAGGTCAGGCGGCTTCGGTGGCGTAGTTGGCAGCATGCTGAGCTTCTATGCCCAAGATAGCGGGTTCAAACCCGGCCGAAGCCGTCGGATTTTTTAAGAGCGTTAAAATCCCTCAGTATGCCTTCCTTCGGAGTGGAAGTAAAACCGGCGGTCCCATGTCATAGATTTATGGCATGTTAAAGAACCTTCCACTAATTGCACCTGTGTGAAGCTAAATTGGATAGGTTAAGAATGTAAACAACGCTCTTAGGTTTCTATGTTCGTAGCCAAGAGCCGACTGCGGTGGAATCTAGTAGCTAAGTTCTGAACTTAGCCTAGTAGTCGTTGACGGTGGCGCTTGGTGGCAAAAGTAGGATCTATTTGAAAAATACTAAGTTGCAGTACTTAAATTAAAAAACAGATAACACACACTATTACAGTCATCACAATTAACACCGGTTATCAGACACATTCTACACCCCCCCAAAGTACACGGGGCTACATGACCGCGTTGTCGCAGCCCCTAAACTTAAGAACCAACCACCTAGGTCATCTACCCCTAGTGATATGGATGACAGTGAAAATGAATATGAAAAAGAATATTACTGACTTGCATCTAACTTAGATAACAGAAAAAGAAACGGGCAAATGAAAAAAGAAGGCATAAGGGAAATAAGAGACCCCTGAAGAATGATAATTGAGGTGCTTGGAAGGAAGTAGAGCCATGAAAGGCAGATAGGAAAAGAAAACGGCCCAACACTCGAAGTCAATGGAAAAAGAGGAAGTTATTGTTTTAAGGGGCGGAACTATGAGGTCATCTGACCCTTAAAAAAAAGAGGAAGAAACAAACACAGCTCAGGAAACCCTTAGGGGTCGCCAACTACAGATTGATGTTTGTTGTAGATTGATTTAGGGGCTTTGCTGCATCATGGTCCTGAACCCTGTGTATTTGGGCATGTGGGTGTGTAATTTTTCTGATAACCTGTGTTATTGCAGTGGCTGCTAATCTAATCGACCGGATATGGTCGAGTTTCATTGACTCACACAAGCGCTCGTACTGGTAGAAAAGGAAAACTGCTAATCTAATCGACCGGATATGGTCGAGTTTCATTGACTCACACAAGCGCTCGTACTGGTAGAAAAGGAAAATGCTAATCTAATCGACCGGATATGGTTGAGATTCCGGTGAACAATCATCAGTCTACGGCGTGTCATCATGCCGGCACCTCGCAAGAAACGTTTAGTGTGTCCTTTACGTTTGGAAAAGTGGAGTAAACAACGAAAATTAAATACAAATGCATCAACAAAATGATTCAGTGCTGAACTGACTTCGATTCGGAAATCTGACGAAAATGTAACAGGATGTGTTCAATGAGTTACTTGCCTGAAGGGGCCGGCCCCGTGGTGTAGGAGTAGCGTGCCTGCCTCTCACCCGGAGGCCCTGGGTTCGGTTCCCGGCTCCGTCAGAGATTTTAGAAACTGACGTGAGGGCAAGAACGGGGTGCACTCAGCCTCGCGAGGACAATTGAGTAGCTGTCTGACAGCGAGGCACCGCCCCGATCACGAAAACAAAGATTAACGGCTGAGGGGACCCGATGAGCTGATCACGCGTCACCCCAATATCTACAGGCCAAATGGCTGGGCAGCGGTCGCTTGGTAGGCCTAGGTCCTTCACGGGCAGTAGTGCCAGGGGTTACTTGCCTAAAAGGGAGGTTTTTTTTTTATCCATATGGTGTTTGCTTCTTTAGTTGAAATGACTGCCACCGGCGTTTTCAGGTTAACTCATCCAATTAAACCCCCCACCATTTGTTACAGAAGTGTGTTAATGTAGAAATAATTCATGTAACATTTCTTTCAGATAATACGGCGATGAAATAATCGTTACTTTCTGCCCAATCTATTTGGGCACTCTTCTTCTTCGCCTTTTCCCGTTACTCGGGGTCAGCTTTCTTAATCCTGAGGCGCCAGTCATTTCGTTGTAAAGCATTATCAGCAGATAGGCCCAATACTCTCATGTCCCTTTGGACATTCGTCATCCATGTTGTTTGAGGTGTGCCGCTCCCTCTCTTTTGTGTAGCCATGGAAAGGCACTTCTTCACTACATGATTTTCCGGTCTTCGCATAACATGTCCATACCACCTTAGCCTGGTTTCTAAAAGTTTCTCAGTAATAGGCGCCAGGGGGACGACAGTTCATAGGGAGCGCGTGGGTCGGGGTAAGGCCCTGTACTGTTTGTTCTGCCAACCAATGAAGAATTAATTTTAGCACTAAGGTTCCGTAGTTGGCACTCATGAACGTTCACATCAAACCGAATGGCGGAAGCGGGAATAGTCTGTTTTGATTGATTTTCCTCGTGGTGTTGTTGGTTGTTTTGATTTGTTCAGTATTTTCATTGTTTATTTGAATTGAATTGAGAGTCAATCATGCCACTGCAAGGGAGGAAAAATTGCCAAGCACCGGGATGTAAGAATTATAATGATAGTAAGAACAATACGGCAATTTTCATTTTCCTGGTGTTGACCATGTGAAAAACTAGTGGGCAATATGGACTACTCACGAATAAAAATATATAGAGAATAAATGTGTGCATTTCATCTCTTGTTTGTTTCCTTACCCATTCTCCTTTGCATTGCAATAAAATTTGTGGTTTAGGGCTACGGGGAGGGGTGGGTGGTTGCGGGCATGCTAGGCAAAAAGTGAGGTTATGGCAATGTAGTGTATGCATTTGGACGATTTTCTTTATATTCATCGAATATCCCAACTATTCTGTAGAGTATGAGAGCATTTTTAATTAGCCTAGAGGTGAATTAAGCTCTAGAACGGCATAACTGTGTCTTTCGTGACAAATCCATTGCCAACATTGATATATATCAAAATGTATTCTTTTCCTATCTGGACATATATTTCAGCACTTAGCGAAAGGCGCAGTTATGTTTGAGTTATATTCATCAATAATCAATAACTCGTCGCAGAACATACTGTTCATTTACGTGTAATAAAGGCTACATTCATATGGCTTTTTACTTTTTATGTTGCCAGACTTGGCAGTACAATCCATAGCCTCAGGAGGTGTTCTCTCTCGGAAATTCTATAACCAAAAGTGACGAATCTCTTATACTTACATGATCCTTGATAGGCGCTACTTTGAAACTGCCTCGCACATGTTCATTGCGGATTTTATCTTTGAGAGTAACTCCACCTGCCCAACGTAACATATGCGTTTGTGTGGTATGCAGCTTTTGCTCATGTCCCTTTGTAGTAGCCCATGTTTCACTACCATAAAGTAGGATTACCCTTCGTTCTTATGGGTATTTTCGGATCACATAAAACTCCTGTTAGTTCGCGCCATTCGTTCCACCCAGACTTGGCCCTATGGATTGTATCGGCGGTTATCATGCTATCTTCAGCAATGACAGAACCCAGATATTGAGCAATTCTGTTGATTATACCAGGGGCGCAAAACTCTTCGCAAACATGGGGGCGGGGGCCAAATATATAAACTGCGGTTGCCTACCTACCAGGGAAATTCTTTTTTTAGTTTGAGGCTTTCATCATCATCGGTTATCCACTCTAGTTGCCCGGGTGTGGTATACGAGCTCTCTTCACTTCTGTCTGTCCATGTAGCACCCTTCTCTAGCGGCTTCGGTGGCGTAGTCGGTAGCATGCTGAGCTTCTATGCCCAAGATAGCGGGTTCAAACCCGGCCGAAGCCGTCGGATTTTTTAAGAGCGTTAAAAATCCCTCAGTATGCCTTCCTTCGGAGGGGAAGTAAAGCCGGCGGTCCCATGTCATAGATTTATGGCATGTTAAAGATCCTTCCACTAATTGCACCTGTGTGAAGCTAAATTGGATAGGTTAAGAATGTAAACAACGCTCTTAGGTTTCTATGTTCGTTGCCAAGAGCCGACTGCGGCGGCATCTAGTAGCTCAGTCCTGAACTTGGCCTAGTAGTCGTTGACGGTGGCACTTGGCGGCAAAAGTAGGAACTATTTGAAAAATTCTTAGTTGCAGTACTTAAATTAACAAACAGATAACACACACTAATACAGTCATCACAATTAACACCGGTTATCAGACAGATTCTACACACATCCAAAATACACGGGGCTACATGACCGCGTTGTCGCAGCCCCTAAACTTAAGAACCAACCAACCAACCAACCCTTCTCTCAGGACTGTATCGCAGTTGACTCCTCTTGTTCCTATATTCTCTCATTTGGTCCAGCTATCTCTTCCTAGGTCTTCCTACCGGTCTTTTTCCAACCACCACTGTCTGAAGCCAATGTTTTGCTGTCCAACCATCGTCTATTCGTTTGGCATGGCCAAACCATTTCAAATGAGCCCGTGCCACTCTTTCATTCAAGGATTGGTACACACCTGCAACTTCCTGTATTCTTTCATTCCTTCCTTGATTTCTGGACCATACTTCGCAGCAACTTCATTTCTGCGGATAGCAGTTTGCTAACCAGTTGTTTGGTTGTTGCACAGGTTTATAAACCATATGTTACTATTGGGGTGAAGTATGATTGAAAGAGAATCTGTTTTGATCGTAAAGGAACTTGCTCGTTCCAGAGAAGATTCCAAACTTGATGATAGAACTGAGCTGACTTTTTGAAATAACACGGTAATGTAGGTCTAACACTGTATTAAAAAAGAAAATTTGGTGGCGTAGTCGGTAGCATGCTGAACAGCTATGCCAAAGATCGCGGGTTCCAACCCGGCCGAAGTCGTCGGATTTTTAGAGTGTTAAAACACTTCAGTATGCCTTCCTTCGAAGGGGAGGTAAAGCCAGCGGTCCCATGTCATAGATTTATAGCATGTTAAAGAACCTTCCAATAATTACACCTGTGTGAAGCTAAATTGTATAGGTTTAGAATGTAAACAACACTCTTAGGTTCCTACATTCATTGCCAAGAGCCGACTGCGGTGGCGTCTGGTAGCTAAGTTCTGAACTAGTAGTCGTTGACGGTGGCATTTGGCGGCAAAAGTAGGAACTATTTGAAAAATTCAAAAGTCTGCAGTCTTTACTTGAATTAAAAAACAGATAACACTCAGTAATACAATCATCACAATTAACACCGGTTATCAGACAGATTCTACACACACCCAAAGTACACGGGGCTACATGACTGCGTTGTCACAGCCCCTAAACTTAAGAACCAACCAAGAAACGCTTTATCAATTCCAGTGTTCACCGCCAGGTGTCAGTGACATCTGGTAGCCAAAGTTGCAACTACTAGAAATTGGAACTTGCTGGGAGCCTACGCGCAGTCAATTAAAATACCCTGCAGTGGCCATTGGCTGCAATTCATATATAATAAATCAATTTTTTAAAAAGATGATATTTATTCATATTTTAATTAAAATACAAAATACAATCAGAATATGAATACAAAACATAAAACATTTGCCAACGTCTAGCAAACGACTGACTGCCGTACATCTCTGTTTACAAACCGTTGAGCAAGACGCGTGTCATCAAGCTTGTCAACCATTTCCCAAGTAGGTGGCCAGTATACAGCAGTGATTCCGTCTAATTTGTCCCGTCGTAGATTAGAGGTAGTCTTTAACCTTCTGCACTCCTATGTCAAGTCCCACACGACATGACGACAGCTTTTACTTACAGCGCCCGTAGGTCTTCTGTGTTGTATTCCAGTATTGTGGAGCCATCTAGTGGTCTCAGAGAGAACACCTTTCCTTATTTGCAGGAATTGTAATGAATTTTTAACCTTCGTTATTCTCAAATATTTATGACAGTTTTACTGATGATAAAGATCGTAACCATGGCGTCTGCTTTATTTTCGAAAAGTACCACACTATGAAAAACGACATGGATTTAACGTAGTTTGTGTTCTAATAATAATGTTATTGGTTTTACGTCCATTTTAACTACTCTGGCTTTTCGAGACGTCGGGGTGCCGGAATTTTGCCCTGCAGGGGATCTTTAATATGCCAGTAAATCTACTGACACGGCTCCCTCACATTTGCGCACCCTCAAATGCCAGCTGGCTCTGCCAAGATACGAACCTGCAACCTTGGGCCCAGTAAGCGAGAACGTTACCGCTGAGCCATGCAGCCAACCGAGTTTGTGTTCTAACTGTAAATATATTTCATATAACATAATTATATTTTGTGTTAGGAATATTGACGTGTTTGGGAATCGGTTACTCCTTCTTATTGGCAAGCATAGGTTTGAACGGGTTGAACATTTCAAATTCTTAGGAGTCATGATTGATGAACAGAATCATAGAGAAGTGGAAATTAAAGTTAGAATACAGAATGCTAACCAAGTGTACAACTCTCTGAATTTTTTATTGGGATCCAAATTTTTGACGAGAAATACAAAATTGAAAATATAATATACCATCATTAGTCCAGTTCTAACTTATTGTTACGGCTGTAAGTTTGTGTCATCAGTCGCCCGTGAGTCACAACTGCCCCAGGGCTGGGCTGTGCCCTGCCTCCTGTATTGCGCGCGCCTTATGCAACAGGGCTACTAGGACAAAGGGATAGTCCAGAACATTCGTGACTGGACCAGCGCTGGAAACCTCGAGAAGCCGTGGACTCTGGATGGATCTAGAAGCATTTATTGAGTCACCGGCCGGCTATATAAGAGTGACCCGTCAAGCAGTGGTTGTTGCTGTGTTTTACGAGCTAGTGCGAGCGATTATCTTGTGCGACAGAAGTGTGGTGACGAAGTGCTGTGCGAGTTACGAAATCCTGTGACATTGTTTCTCCCAGCTTGTGAACAGCGTACATCAAGTGCTCGTAAGTAACTGTATTTGTTGTACCTGAGGAAGAGGGGCAGCTAGCTTCTGCCAAGGCCACCGGACTCATTAGGACGGATTAACTTATGTGGTCTGTTGCAAGTGAAAGGGGCCAAGAGCGCATAAGGAAGAGACTTGAGGAAACTGGAGAAGGCTCCTAATTGCTTGTATTTGCAGATTAGTGTAATTTTCTGGCCACAATAAAGTTAATTATTTCTTTAAGCAGTAATTGGTGTTGTGCTTTGTACCCCCACCGTAATCCAGTTAACAAAAGTGCCACTAGGGGGTGGCACGTAACAACTGGTGTCAGAAGTGGGATTATGAACTCAAGCACAACACCTGACGGTCCTGGTTTCAAAACCCGAGCAGGTCATTTTCTCTAATTTTCCTGTGAGTGCATGCCCTTTACAAGACAAACAACTAAAATGGAGGAGAAATTGGCAGCACTGCTAGAAAAGTTAAATGGCATGGAAACCAAGATGGAGGACGGCCAGAAGAATTTAACCAAGGACCTAACTGCCAAAATGGAAGACGGCCAGAAGAAGATGGAGGATGGCCAGAAGAAGTTAGCAGAGGACCTGAAGGACAGCCAAAATAAGTTAGCAGAGGACCTAACTTCCAAATTAGAAGAAGGCCAAAATAAGTTAGCGGAGGACCTGAAGCAGATGGAAGACAGCCAGAATAAGTTAGCAGAGGACCTGACCGCCAAATTTCTGGATGGCCAGAAAAATCTGGAAGAGTGTCTGCTGACGAAATTAGAGGAGAGCCAAAGGAAATTAGAACAGGGCCTACGTGAGGAAGTCGCGGCAGTGGAGGAGAAGTTCAACACCTTGCAAGTGGAAGTTGCCGAGCTGCGCCAACGCCCGCTGATGGGGGTGGAGGAGAAATTCAACGCCTTGCAAGTGGAAGTTGCCGAGCTGTGCCAACGACCGCTGATGGGGGTGGAAGAGAGATTCAACGCTCTACAAAAGGAATTTGCTGAGCTGCGCCGACTCCCGCCGACAGGGATGGAAGATAGATTCAAAGCCCTACAAGAGGAAGTCGCCGAGCTGCGCCGACGCCCGCCGACCGGGGTGGATGAGAGAGTCAAAGCCCTACAAGAGGAAGTTGCCGAGCTGCGCCAACGCCCGCCCACCGTTACACCGGGAATATCAGGAACGGGACATAGCAGAGTGACGCCCCCAACCTTCGACGGAAAGGTCCCGTGGAGCACCTACTTACGTCAGTTCGAGGCGGCCTGTTCCATAAATAACTGGAACAACACAGAAAAGGCTACAACTCTCATTGTAGCGCTGAGAGGTGACGCCCTTAACGTCCTTCAGGCCATCCCGACTGGATCCCAGGACTACGCTTCACTGATCGCCCATATGGAGTCCCGATATGGAGATAGCCATCTTCAGCAGGCCTACCAGATGCAGCTCCGGACCCGGGTACAGAAGAACGCGGAAACCCTGCAGGAGTTCGAGATGGACATCGCACGCCTCGTAAGGCTTGCCTACCCAACAGCGCCGGCCGACTTTCTGGAGCAGATAGCGACGCAGACCTTCACCGACGGGCTACGGGACTCGGACACTCAACAGGCGCTGCGACTCGCGCGCAATAAGACCCTGGCAGATGCGCTGAGCCACGCACTTGAATTCGAGACGGCAAAACAGGCATCCAGAATGCACGCGCGGGTGCGTCAAGTGGACGTCGATGAACCAGCAAAAACCAACGAGACCAAACCCCTGGCCGACGAATTGATGGAGGCGCTAAGCCGTTTCTTCGATAGTCGCGGCACCACCAGCAACGACACAGCCGGAAGACAACCGGAGAGGCGGCCTGGAAGAGGACTACCGACCTGCTGGGCCTGCGGTAAGAAAGGCCACCTGAGCAAGGACTGCGGTGATCGCCGCCGCCGAGGGTATCCGACGGGAAATCAGTCGTCTGAAAACCGCGCGGCCCAGGGAAACGAGTATTAGCCAGCCTTGGGGGGCAAAGGTTGGCTTGTGACAGTCGTCAAGCCCCGGCAGTCCAAGTGCGTGTGACGAAGTTACGGAGGGACAATAGCAGCCTGATGGTCGACGGAGTCATCAACGGAGTGAGCTGGCCCATGCTGATCGACACGGGAGCATCGAGGACCATCGTCAATCCCACTGTGATCCCGAAGTGGAGAGTGCAACCCACACAAAGGAACCTCCAGCTAATAACCGCGACCGGAGAGACCGCACCGGTACATGGCGAAGCATCACTGGAGTTCGTCATTGGTCGACGGGTGATAAAGCATCCAGTGCTTCTGGCTGACGTATCAAACGAAGTGATCATCGGACTGGACTTCCTGGACCAGAACAACATCATCTTGGACTTGAGTACCAACACTCTGCACTTCGGAGGTGAGGAACTTGCTTTGCAACCAGCACACGAGGCCGTCACCGCACGACGAGTAAGGCTGAGAGAGGACGTCATCGTTCCTGCCAGGACGGAGGTCAGCGCCGCCGTAATTGTCGACGGAACTGCTGAGGGAGTGGCGGCTGTCATCGAGCCAAAATATGAGGACATCCAGACAAAAGGATTGCTAGTTGCCAAGACCCTCATCAACACGACGTCTCGGCCGTACGTCCGCCTGTCCAACCTGAACGACTACGACATTACGGTTCACCGGGACACCAACCTAGGAGTCTGCGAGCCCGTTACCTGGATTGCCCGCATCACCGACACGACGGACGGACACCTGCAGACGGACAACCGAAGAAGACGCACACTGCCAGAAGAACTACAGAAGCAGTACCAAGGATCCCAGGACCATTTAGACGAGGAACAATCACGCCAACTTCAGGACCTGCTACGCGAATTCCAGGATGTCTTCTCCGTGGGGAGCAAAGACTTCGGCAGGACAAGCTTGGTCCAGCACAGAATCGACGTTGGGGACAGCGCACCGATTAGGGCCCCATTCCGACGTGTCCCGCTCGCCAAGCAAGCCGAAGTCGACCGGATGGTAGAAGAGATGAAGGAGCAAGGGGTGATCGAGCCATCACATAGTCCTTGGAGTTCTCCGGTCGTGCTAGTGAAGAAGAAGGACGGTTCCACCAGGTTCTGCGTGGATTACAGGCGGGTGAATGACGTCACGAAGAAGGACAGCTACCCTCTACCCCGGATCGACGACACGCTGGACACCATATCAGGGTCAAGATGGTTCTCCACCTTGGATTTGAAGAGTGGCTACTGGCAGGTGGAGGTCCACCCTAAGGACCGCGAGAAAACTGCGTTCTCTGTGGGCAGCGGGCTCTGGCAGTTCACCGTCATGCCATTCGGTCTGTGCAACGCCCCTGCGACCTTCGAAAGGCTAATGGAGTCCATTCTGAGGGGACTACACTGGAAGACCTGCCTGGTCTACCTAGACGACGTCATCGTTCTGGGGAGAAGCTTCGAGGAGCACTACAGCAACCTGAAGGAGATCTTGATGAAGCTACGGGCTGCCCAGCTGAAGTTGAGCCCCAAGAAGTGTCAGCTCTTCCAGAAGCGGGTCCAGTACCTTGGGCATATCGTCTCCGAGGAAGGGGTGCGCACCGACCCAGAGAAGACCGCAGCTGTGAGGGGGTGGCCAGTTCCGAAGGACAAGTCCCAACTACGAAGCTTCCTGGGACTCTGCACTTATTACCGTCGCTTCGTAAGGGGATTCGCCGACATCGCCAAACCTTTACATCACCTGACTGAGAAGGACCAACTCTTCACGTGGACAGCAGAATGCCACAGTGCCTTCGAACAACTCAAGCAGGCTCTGTGCACCGCGCCTATTCTGGCCTACCCCAGACCTGGAACAAGGTTCATCGTCGATACCGATGCCAGCGACTTTGGCATAGGGGGAATCCTGTCGCAGGTAGTGGACGGCGAGGAGAGAGTAGTGGCCTACTTCAGCAAGGCCTTGTCAAAGCCAGAAAGGAACTACTGCGTCACCAGGAAGGAGCTGCTCGCCATCGTGAAGACCATTGAACACTTCCACAAGTACCTGTACAGGCAAGAATTTCTCATCAGGACCGACCATGCATCCCTGCGGTGGCTCCTGAACTTCAAGCAGCCCGAGGGTCAACTCGCGCGGTGGTTAGAGAGGCTTCAACAGTATAACTTTGAGATTCAGCACAGGAAAGGCCAACTGCATTCTAACGCCGACGCCCTGTCACGAAGACCGTGCCCCGAAGACTGCACCTTCTGTGCCCGAAGGGAGGAGAACACCGGGATACAGTGCCGAAGGACTACCGTGGAACTTCAAGGGAGCTGGAGCCGCGAATCCTTCACGCGGGCGCTTGCGGAAGATGATGACCTGGGACTGATAGCCGAATGGAAGAGGGCCTGTGTCCCCAGACCCGGGTGGAATTGTGAGTGACTGCAGCCCAAAGTTTAAGTCCTACTGGGCACAGTGGGACTCGCTGATTGTAAGGGATGGCCTCATCTGCCGTACCTGGGAGAGCACCGACGGGAAGACATCTCGGGAACAAGTCGTCGTTCCAAAGGCTATGACGGAGGAAGTCCTGAAGGAAGTTCATGGAGGATCATCTGGTGGACACCTATGGATAAAGAAGACCCTGGAGAAGCTGAGAGAGCGGTTCTACTGGATCGGATGCCGAACAGACGTGGAGAACCACTGCGCGAGGTGCCACGATTGCGCAGCCAGCAAGGGCCCAGGACGAAGACGACGGGGTCCACTGAAGAACAACAACGTGGGCGACCCCATGGAGAGAGTGGCCATCGATGTTGCTGGGCCATTCCCGTTAAGCGAGGCAGGGAACCGCTACATATTAGTCGTCAGCGACTACTTTACCAAATGGCCGGAGGCGTATGCGCTCCCTAACCAAGAAGCCGCGACGATCGCAGAGACCCTGGTGAAGGAATTCTTTAGCCGGCACGGAGTACCCCTGGAGCTGCACTCCGACCAAGGGAGGAACTTCGAGTCGCAGGTGTTCCAGAACCTATGCCAGCTGCTGGGGATCCGGAAGACAAGGACAACGCCGCTACACCCTCAGTCCGACGGGATGGTAGAGCGATTCAATCGCACCGTCGAGAACCATCTCCGAATAGTCGTCAGCGAGCACCAGAGGGATTGGGACAAGCATCTTCCACTATTTCTCCTGGCCTACCGCGCCGCCGTGCATGAAGCCACCGGGTGCACACCAGCCCGGGCCATGTTTGGGAGGGAGCTCCGTCTACCTGTCGATCTTGCCTTCGGCCGACCTGGGAATAATCCGATCCCGGTAAGCCAGTATTGTCAAGAACTGGTCGACCAACTGGAGGACGTACACGCGTTCGCGAGGAGGAAACTGCGGATCGAGACCGACCGAATGAAGACCCGATACGACCAGCAGACGGATGCCGGCGGATTCCACGAGGACGACCTGGTCTGGCTCTTCAACCCATTACGGAAGAAAGGGCTGTCATCCAAACTGCAGAAGTCCTGGGAGGGCCCGTACCGAGTCTAGAAACGGATCAACGGTGTCGTCTACAGGATCCAGCGGAGCCCGAGGGCGAAGATGAAGATCGTGCATCGAGATCGCCTGGCAGCCTACGGAGGGACACAGACGGACCAATGATTGATCGGGACGATCAGCCTTTTTAGGAAGGGGGTGGTGTTACGGCTGTGAGTTTGTGTCATCAGTCGCCGCGTGAGTCACAACTGCCCCAGGGCTGGGCTGTGCCCTGCCTCCTGTATTGCGCGCGCCTTATGCAACAGGGCTACTAGGACAAAGGGATAGTCCAGAACATTCGTGACTGGACCAGCGCTGGAAACCTCGAGAAGCCGTGGACTCTGGATGGATCTAGAAGCATTTATTGAGTCACCGGCCGGCTATATAAGAGTGACCCGTCAAGCAGTGGTTGTTGTTGTGTTTTACGAGCTAGTGCGAGCGATTATCTTGTGCGACAGAAGTGTGGTGACGAAGTGCTGTGCGAGTTACGAAATCCTGTGACATTGTTTCTCCCAGCTTGTGAACAGCGTACATCAAGTGCTCGTAAGTAACTGTATTTGTTGTACCTGAGGAAGAGGGGCAGGTAGCTTCTGCCAAGGCCACCGGACTCATTAGGACGGATTAAGTTCTGTGGTCTGTTGCAAGTGAAAGGGGCCAAGAGCGCATAAGGAAGAGACTTGAGGAAACTGGAGAAGGCTCCTAATTGCTTGTATTTGCTGATTAGTGTAATTTTCTGGCCACAATAAAGTTAATTATTTCTTTAAGCAGTAATTGGTGTTGTGCTTTGTACCCCCACCGTAATCCAGTTAACAAAAGTGCCACTAGGGGGTGGCACGTAACATTATGGTGCATAATCATGGAGTTTAAGAAAACAGGAAGGACACCAGCTGCAGGTTTTCGAAAATAAAGTGTATAGGAAAATTTTTGGACCATTTTTTGACCCCACATCTTAAAGCTGGAAAAAAAGGTCAAATAAAGACATACTCTCACTATCACAGCAAGAACCAATACGCAACATCATTAACTCCAGAAGACTTCGATGGGCTGGTCATGTACTAAGGATGGGAGATGATAGGATGGTCTTACAAATCTTTAAAGAAGAACCAAGAGGAAAAAGGCCAGTAGGAAAAACCACGAAGTTCCTGGAAAAATGAAATCTCCAAACTTGTTTAGACATCTGAATGTGGACAACTGGCAAGAACTCGCCCAAAACAGTGGTCAGTGGAGGCATTTTGTGAGATCGGTGCGGGATCTTCGTGTCCCATAGAAGCCTTCCGAGTTAGTGAGTTAGTTTGTTTTGCAGTGTTCACTTCCTATAGCTGTTCATAGTGCAGAAATTAATTAGGAGTGGATCAAGAAGCATACGCTAAGGGTAATGGAGTACAAAAGGTTAACATTTCTCATCACCGAAAAACTTCTCTGCAGAACAGCTTGGAGTAGGTACGACAAGCAGTGACAAAGTACAAACTTCACAAATTTAAAAGAAGTAATCAACAAAGTTTGCCGGCTCTGTGGCGTTGGGGTAGCGCACCTGCCTCTCACCCGGAGGCCCCGAGTTCGATTCCCGGCTCCGTCAGAGATTTTAGAAACTGACGTGGGGGCTGGAACGGGGTGCACCCAGCCTCGTGAGGACAATTGAGTAGCTGTCTGACAGTGAGGCAGCACCCAGATCATGAAAACCAATATTACAGCCGAGGGGAACCGATGCGCTGATCACGTGTCACCCCAATATCTGCAAGCCAAATGGCTGGGCAGCGGTCGCTTGGTATCCTAGGCCCTTCGCGGGCTGTAGTGCCAGGGGTTATTAGGGTTATCAACAAGTTTAGACAGAAACTGATGAAATGCTGGAGCTCCACTGATTTGGGTAAACACGACACAAGAGTAGCATCTAATGTCAAACTTCCGACGACACGTGCATCACTGCTTTTCGAACTCTGTCGGCGCAACACACGGTGTGCTTAAAACGCAAGAAGTGCGAGGGAAGAGTCGTGATATTTTACCTGGTTTGTTACTACTGTACAAAAAAAAAAAGAGGCACGGTTAACATTGAAGTATTAGAAGCCATTTTCCAGTGTAATCTATTAACAGAATGCTTTTCAGTTTGTCAGTACAAGAATATATCCTGGACCCAGTAAGGGAATTCCAGAAGCAACACAACTATGACCTATACCACCATGCAAAGAGGCTCACTTCTTCTTCTTCTTCTTCCTAGCATTGTCCCGCTGGTAAAGGGTCCGCTTTTTTGGTCATTGACCTCCATTTGGTCCGGTTTCATGAGTCAGCTGGATTTAGGCGGGTGATTTTTAAGTCACCATTTATTGTGTCTTGCCAACGCTGCTTCGGTCGTCCTCTGGGGCGTAGGCCTTCAAACTCAAAATGAAGGACAGAGTTAGTAACAGTATCAGGCGCTACACTGAGGACATGGCCATACCATCGGAACCGTTTCTCTCTCATTTTGTCCACAATTGGAATGACACCCATTTGCTCCCAAATTGCATCGTTTCTGACATGGTCAATAAGGGATATGCCCATTGTCCAACGGAGCATTCTCATTCCCATGGCGTGTAGGTGACGTTCTGAAATTTTGTCGGATGGTCGACATTCAACTCCATACAGCGCCGTACCACTGACCGATATAATTATCTTGGATTTGAGACGAAGTGTCATTTTCTTGACGCAAAGCACAAAGAGGCTCTCTGACTGCCAGGAAAAGGTATCTATAGTTAAAGACCTGTGCGGATGCGGATAAACCCGCGGATATCTGCAAAATGTTTGACCATGCAGATAGGGTTTGCATGGCTGTGCGGATAGCAGATAATGTTTAAAGTAAATTTGTGGATAGTTTTTAGAATACAATGTTGAACTGGTTTTTTTTTAATAATTTTATTTTTTGCTAAGATCTACGTCTTTCACGTTTCTTGCTATTTCCCTATTTGCTTTCGCTTGGATTGTATGAGAATAATAGAGAAGTGAGAGAAGCCAGTCATGGAAATACCCTCAAATAGTGTTTGTCCGGCTCCGTGGCTAATTGGTTAGCATGCTAGGCATTGGTCCGAGGGGTTCCGGGTTCAATTCCTGGCTGGACCATGGGGAATTTTATCTCCTGTGGTTAATTCCTCTAGTTCGCGGACAGGGTGTTTGTGTCGTCCTTATGTACAAAGAAACCAAAAACTGGAAAACAAATAGAATAAACAGAAACAAGAAAGAAAGAAAGAAAGAAAGAAAGAAAGAAACGAAAAACAAACGTCTTGAATTATGCCAAAATATCTCCCTTTATACCTGTGCTTGCCTGCGTTGGTATATCCGACGACCATATGCAACAATCCACGACACCTAGCTGTGAACTCTCCTAATACTAGATGACATCGCAACCAGCGCCTGGTGACGAACGTTGGAACTTAAGAGCATTAATCAAACCTAACCTACAAATTTTTCTTCACACAAGTTTAGTTGGTGGAAGGATCTTTTAAATACCATAAATCTATGACATGGGCCTGCCGGCTTTACTTCCCCTCCGAAGGAAGGCATACTGAGGGATTTTTAACACTCTTAAAATATCCGAAGACTTCAGCCGGGTTTGAACCCGCGACCTTTGGCATAGAAGCACAGCATGCTACCAACTACGCCACCGAAGCCGCCTCTTGGTCTAGTAGTTTTCAAGCAAAGTGCACAAAAGAGACAAAAAGAAACTGTTCTTTAAAAAATGAACTTAATTTTGACCGAGTTCTTACCTCAATGGTAAGTATAGAAAATTCTGTTCCCCCGACAGGAACAAAATAAACTCCCAAAATAAACTCGAATCTATCTGGGCTACCAACATGAAGACGTGTATCTCTCAACAAAAGGGGGGTGTACTCACTAATTTTGCTCTCATAGTTTGCTAGTAGAAAACATTTACAGACGTCTCAGCAAAAGTAGGCATGTCCTTTCACGAGGTATCATGTGGGTTTATGGGTTATACAATACTCATTTTTATGTTTACTTAGCTTATCCAACAGAATCCTTTGCTTTATATTGCAATCAGCCCTGAACGCCTAAAATATGATTTTCAAAGATATTTGTCACCTTAGGGGCAGATGACCTTGTAGTTCCGCCCCTTAAAACAACAATAACTGAACTACCTAGGTCCCTACCGTATTTATATAATATGAAGCAACTCGGCTTAAGGCTATCTCATGCTCAAGAAGTTAACAACGATCCCAAAATTAGTGTTGATGTACCCATAGAATTTTCTAAGTCCTTATTAAACCGCGTTGTTTTTAATTAAAACCAGATTAATTTACATATAACTTCCCTCCCGCCAAGAAAAGAAAACAAGCTAATATTGTCCTGCTAGATGGGACTAAAAATTATTTGACACTAGCCTCAGTTTGAAATTTTAAGTTATATTTTGCAGGGAAAAAAGTTAGATTGGCAACCCTGGGAGGACAGAGTTGTATTACCACAGTCTAAAATACACAGTCGCGAAGCTCGCTTCATTATGAAATTGCATCTTCTTGGTAGGTGGAGCGACACTAGCACTCGCGGTGGCCAGCAAGCTGGCAACTGCCTTGAGCACGTTATTCGCAGCACAGATGATTTCACTTTTGCAGGGGTTTTATGAATTTTAACTCACCCGAGTGATTATTTCATTTGTAAACATAAGTCATGTTAAATCACGAACTAGTACAGAATAGAGAAGCCACAATGTTGATATAATGTACACTTTTAATACATAGAAACATAAAAACATTTGCTTTGTTCTTATTAGTTCAGTCCTCTACAATTATACCTACTGCTCTGGTCTAAGCTGCGTGAACCTGACAGGAATGTGCATCGTTGACTATGAGAAGTGGTGTTGACGAGTGATGAGGTTTCTCGGTCCATGCATAGTACAGAACCAAATACAATGGTCGGTGAATCACTCACTCATCGTAACACCACACTGGTTTCAGGAAAGACCCCATGCTAGCAGTATTGGAATAGACGAGAATGTCAGGTAACACGGCTGGCTGTCGACAGGGTTCTCAGTTCTCGCCTGCTCCTTCCCTGCTTTTGCCCTTCATCCCGCAAGTTCACAGAGCTTAGACCCGAGCAGGAGGTACAGTTGTATGATGTATTTAATGAGTCTTACGTAGAATGGCCGAGTTATAAATTCATATATTTGTTACAATGATAGCTAGGCTATATCAAATTCTTAACCATATCAAAAGCTAGTTATTCCATTAAATTGAGTAACATAGTTACCGTAATTGAACAGCTGAGTGGAAAAAGGATAACATTCCATTTACTAAGCAATTGAGCAATTGTAGTACTACGAGTAATTAGTTATGTTACAAAATGTTTTACTGAGGTTGCTGTTAGTTAGCGAGTAAATTCGTTATTACAAACCGACTTCAGTGGCGTAGTAGGTAGCATGCTGAACTGCTATGCCAATGATGGCGGGTTCAAACCCGGCTCAAGTCGTCGGATTCTTTAAGAGTGTTAAAATCCTTCAGTATGCCTTCCTTTGGAGGGGAAGTAAAGCCGGCGGGCCCTTGGAATAGATTTATGGCATGTAAAAGAACCTACCACTGCAATTGGTGATGAGTAGCAAAATTTGTAGGTTATATTTGGCTGGTTAGGAAACGCTCTATCAAGTTCCAACATTCACCGCTAGTGTTAGTGACAGTAGCATCTGGCAGCCAAAGTGTTAAATGGAACTTGTTGGGAGCCCTCGGGCATTCGATCAAAAATACCCAGCTTATGGCCATTGGCTGTGATTCTTATATCATTAGTAGGACTAGGATTTTTAGGTAAATAAATATATTTGTATGTAAATACATATTTTAAGCATTTTTTCTATAAATACATAAATTCATGCTTTTCACTTATTAGCACATAAAAAGACATAATATTTAAATTTGTTTAAATCAGTATGTTAGATCGTTCAGTTTATTACATTTTTGTTCTGTGTTACTTCAACGGAGAAGAACCTGTGAGCTATCTAATCTTCATGCAGAGCATATGTGAGCTTGCAACTGTGTTATTCTTAACGTGTCGCCCCGTGCCACTCGCTGTGGAAGTCGGGGATTTCTTTGTCCATAGCCATATTGCACCACGTGCTAGACCTACCCCCTCCTGCAGCTACTTGGAACCAGTGGTCACTCACATGCAGTTCATTTCTAGCACTGTGAAGTGTAAGGCAGTTTTACGATGCCTAAAGTAAAAACAACTATAAGTTATCGTCTGCAGCAGTATGTTGCAGAATTTAAAGATAATTTTACTTCTGATAGGGGCGTTCTGTTCTGCCAACCCTGTGGGAAAGCAATAAAGGCTGAACAGCGATCTCAAGTTACACAACATCGCAAGGGCAAGAAACATATTGCAGCAGTTTCGAGCCTTCAGAATAAGTGTTTCGTGATAATCATAGGTCATTGGTGATGGACAACCTGACGATGTATCTCGTTGTGTATTGTAATTCTTCAGCATTCAGTGAGACATAGAATAAATTGCATTCGTGAGTTCTGCATATTGTTTATATTTACATTAATAAACTAAATTATATTAAAATATTTTTACTTTTTTGACACATATTTCAGGTTTTTTAATACAGAAAAGAAATATTTTCCCGATTTTTAGCACCTAAAAATCCTAGCCCTAATCATTAGTGATTAAAGTGGTGGAATGTTCTCTTTTTTCCACTCATAATTTTTACAGTTGGAGAAATAGGAATGAGAAACTCAGCAATCATTCTAGGTTTATGCCATGTCTTGTGTGAGTTTCGCCTAGGACACCAAGCTGGCCCATCAGCGGACTCTTGGTGTCCGAGCTTGGACCCCCACAGGAGTAGCGAACTGCACGCTACCTCCCATTTTATGAAGCGCACCTGCACCTCTTTACTTCGAGAGCCAAAAGCTCAAGCAGCCTTAACTAACGAGCCCAACGGTACACTGGGGCTGGCAAATATGTTTGAGTTAGCAGGGCCATTTTTATCAAATTTTGTTAAAATATATTAGCTCAAACAGATAATAAATATCCAGTTTCCTTTGGGAACAGTCACTTCCAATATGGATTCCAAGGTAAGGTTATATTATTTTGTGGAAGGGACAATCTCATAGTACACTGGCATTGCTCGTGGCGTCATTTTGAGCCTTGCAGTGGCCTTCTCAGTATGTACTAACCATGTGTATTGGTGAGGTGCACCATATCAACTGATGAGTCCAATGGTACACTGGGCGTCGCTGGCAAATATGTTTGAGTTAGCAGGGCCATTTTAACAAATTTTGTTCAAAGGAAAAAATGAGCCAAACTCCGCGACTGGGTAAGTAAACACTATGGTGATTCGTTGTCATGAAGACGTGTCTTGCCTCAAAAGGGGAGCCGGGCCGAAAGGCAACAACTGTACATCACCAAATAGCCAGCGGGGTGGTGAAGCAGACACAAATCATAGCCATGCTACCGGGCGAGTTAGCCGTGGTTGTTACGGTGTGGCTGCAGGCAGTCGCTCACATCCGGGAGGCGAGGAGGTTCGAATCCCCCCGCCGGCAACCTTTAAGATGGTTTTCTGTGGTTTCCCATCTTCCTTCCTGGCAAATGCCGGGGTTGGTCCCTAACTATAGGCCACAGCCGCTACCTTCCAATTCCTCATCCTTACATTAACAGTTTCCTCCCCAGACAACACTCTACACACGACGGTACTTGTAGCTCACCCAATGGGTGTCCGTATAGAAGCAGCTACAAAACTCTGGCGAGCCGAACATGTCCTCGGACACTCCCGGCACTAAGAGTCATACGCTAAAAAAAAAAAAACAGCCATGCTGATTTTCTAATGGGGGGGGGGGGGTGTTCTAACCCCCCAGTAACCCCCCCCCCCCCCCACCTCCCTGGCTATACCACTGGTCAACACAAATTGTGCCCAATTACATTAGGTGGGAAAACAAGTATTTAATTAGCCTAATCTGAAAGAAATATTACATCAAGATGCTTATCACAAAATAGCACACATTTATATACAAAAATTGGAAGACATCTTTTGATGTCGAGCGAATATAATCAGATCCTGCTCACTTAGGCTTAGTTAACCCTCTCAGTGCCATGCGTCGATCAGATCGGCGCGCTGTTTATCTTATACAGTAGAACGTGGCTAATTCGAACTTCTATAATTCGAAATCTCCATTAATTTGAATTTATCCCTTGGTCCCTAGCATTTTATATACAATCAATGCTAAAAAATCGTGGTTAATTCGAATTATATTTTGGATAATTCGAAGTTTTTACGTGTAAAATCCGACCGAAAGCCAAACAGTTGGGTCAGGAATTCCTGAAAAACGACGTATCATTGACATGCGGCCCCTACTCGATGATTTTGCCTACATGACTAACAATACCCCTGCGACGCTCCTTCCAAGGTCAATGCCCAACCCCTCCCCCTCCCATTGTTTTGCAACGCTTCACATCTCATAACTCATAACAGTGTCATCCCTTCCACCTGTCTGGTAGTGCGTGCTGAGTAGTCTGATTAGACTTGTGGTTGTTGTTTAGAAGTTTGGTTTTGCCTGTCTTTTAAAGTGTGTGTACAGAACTAAGATGTCGTCATCAAAGCCTCGGGTTCCATAAACAACTTGGACTTTGGCGGAGAAAATAGCGGTGATTAAAGAAGTGGAAAAGGGAATGAAGGAAAAAAATCTGAAATTGCCAAGGCTTTTGGGATTCCACCAAACATGTTGTCAACATACCTAAAAAATAAAGACAAAATTCTCGGTTATGAAAATGAGAGTGGCAAATGCCGAAAAAGGTTGAGGGAACCGAAATATTTGAATTTGAATATTTTCTCTACCCTTTTCAAAGAACTTTCATAATTGGAATTTTTGGATAATTCATATTTTTTTACTGGTCCCTTGAGGTTCGAATTATCCAAGTTTCACTGTATTTGTAGATTTTTGTAGTCCATAATTATTTTATACTGTTAGAAAGGTGAGGTTTCAAGCTTGTTTACTTTTTTTCTTCGAAGTCCGTTACATGATAGGTTTGAGTTTGTATTTACACCCTCCCTTTGCACTCCCCCAATCACGCGCATTCCCGCCAAAATTGCGGTGCAGTTGTTTTCTTCTTGTTGAAGTTCTGCCTACAGATGTATCTAAGAACTTTCTGCAGCTGGAAACGTAGTGTTTCTTCGAATATGACTCTTAGGTGTCCTTAATACAGGCTCAAAACTAATTTTTTACAAAAAGAAAAATTGCAAACTGAACAATTATCAGAATAACCTCAATTAAAAAGGTTTAGATGCTATATTTACTTTTATGAACATAATGTACAGTATGAAAGATTGAGGTATTGGCTATAATGCAAAGCAAAAATAATTATTCTTTGGTTGGAAATGTGGTATTAAATGTTTTTTTTTTTTTTTCGAATAGCCTGCATGACCATTAAAAATGGCTTGGCATTCTTGCAAGTATTTCAGGAAATGGCTTGGCACTAAGAGGGTTAATGTACAATGTTTATGATTTACACTTGTTTTCCCGCCTATCTAATTGGACACAATTCGTGTTGACCGACTGAAAAGCTGTCTTTAATCTATTAAGATAGTAACCAGTGTTTTCAAAAATGTTATTTTAGTAATACAAATGCAGTAGAATGTCGTTTATCCGGACTAATTGAGACCGAAAGTGTTCCGGATAACGATTTTTCCGGATAATCAAACATGCGTTTATTTCATAGGAGAAAACATGCACAGTACATTATGGTAATAACCACCATGCTTCTCATTTAGCTGCAACGTTTTCTCACATAACAAAGGTCCAGACTTATTGTCTGAATAAACCATAAGTACACCGCTTCTTCCAATTTTTATCCCTAACTGATCTCATGGTTCTACTCTTTTTAGATCCTTCTTCCCTATCTAACTTCGATGCATAATTCAGAATTTCAACTTTCCTTTCTTCAAATCATAATTGTGGATTTTTCAACACTAAGTTTTCATTAGACATTGCACACTCTCACCTTTATCCAGTTTATTAATGATCTCCACCTTCTTCTCAATGGATAAAACTTAGCGATTTCTTTTTTCTTTTTTGTCACTCGTAGAAGCCCTTTTTAACAACGTAATACAGTACTGTACCGTACAATACACACACTCACATACTGTAACACATTGAAACATTATAGAGTAAACTAACGGTAGGGGACAACAGAGACAATTGAAATTGAGAACCGACTCATTAAGTCTTTAATTTTATTTTATTTTGGCTCGTCCGGTTCCGACTCACTACTGTAGTGAGTGCGCGCAGCTCCATCTTCTTTTTATTTTGCTCGTCCGGATAATTGACGTTCCGGTTGTTTGACGCCGGATAAACAACGTTCTAATGTAGTATTAAAACATTAGTCGTACATGTTTCGGGATATAGCCCCCTTCTTCAGCTTAAGCAAATATTAAAAAACAAAATAAGGAAGCAACATTAAAATAAATAGTTCTATTTTCGGGTGCTTAAAGCCTCAATATTTATCATTAATAGTTACCACATAAAATGTGAGCTTATTCATTTGTAATAAGTTGTGTGTGGTTAACAGTAAGAGGGGGGCCAAGAGCCCTAACTTTACCACAATAAAGGCATTAATAAAAATAATAAATTTCCCGATTTCTTCCAGGATGAATCAGAAAATTCCTTCAGAAACATCAACAGTAAAATTTGCTATAAAATTTCACAGGTCCATGTTACCTCAATTAAGCCCTATTGAGCATTTTGGATGACTTTCAGGTCCACAGCATCCCTCCAGAACGTTTCCCACCTAGCAAGCTCAGCCGAGTGTGAACTGCAAATGCATTAAGAACAATCTTATCTTATCTCTTCCCCCCCTCCTCCTGTTCTGGTTATCTTTCCACCACGCTGTCCTGCAATAATGCCATATATCAAATTAGCAGATTTACCCCGTGTAGGATACCACCGGGGCTAGCTACTCCCATCCAGGCATGAGCAAAGATATCTCCTGACTTGTAAGACAAGCGAGTTCACACCCCGCTGTTGGCCATCCTTGAAATGGTTTTACATGTCATATTCATCATCATCCTTGTCCAACTCCAGTCACCCGGGTGTCGTAAAATAGTCTCTTCCACTCCTGTCTATCCTTCCACTTCTCCTCCATTACTTCTGCCACATCCAGTCCAATGTCACATGGATTTGGTCCATCCATCTCCTCTTTGGAGTTGGCCCCATGGTGTTGGGGTAGCGCTCCTTCGTCTCACCTGGAGGCCCTGGGTTCGACTCCCGGCTCCGTCAGGAATTTTAGAAACTGACGTGAGGGCTGGAACGGGGTGTACTCAGCCTCGTGAGGACAATTGAGTACCTGTCTGACAGTGAGGCAGCACCCTGGTCACAAAAACCAAGATTAATGACCGAGGGGATCCGATGCGCTGACCACGCGTAACGCCAATATCTGCAGGCCAAATGGCTGGGCAGCGCTCGCTTGGTAGGCCTAGGCCCTTCATGGGTTGTAGTGCTAGGGATTATTATTATAATGTTATTATATCTCTTCTTTGGTGTTCCAACCAATCTAATTCCGTCAATGTTTCTCACTAATTCCCTCTTTGCAGCGCTATCTATTTCCATCTTTTACACATGGCCCTCAACATCAGCTTCTAAAAGCTACAGCCTCTGGCGAGGCAAACATGTCCTGGGACACTCCCAGGACTAAAAGCCATACAATAAATAAATCTACAGGCTTGTCGTTGCAGCCATTTCTTACAGTCTTCAGCAGTTCTCTTCATATTGGCATACGAGTCGCATTCCATTTCCTTGACAATGTTCTTGAGATACGATTGTCTTGGTCGCCCCCTTGTTTCTTTTCCCAAAATTTTTCCTTCAAAGATTACCTGGAGGCGAGTGTCATGTCTGAGTATGTGTCTCATGAATTTTGCTTTCCACTTCTCGATGGTGAACAGGCATCGATTCTCCTGAATTTGGTTCCGAACTAGCTCATTTCTCTTTCTTTTCATCCGGCTTGTTCGGGTCATTCGTCTCCAAAACCACATAGCCAAACCATCTTAATCTCGACCTCTGTATTCGCTGTACTAATGGTTCCTGTATATTTAGTTCTTGCCCAATTTTCTAAGTTTCGGGATTTCTCTCTTCTAAGTCTTCTGGAGAGATGTTCTCAAGAATTTCATTTCAGTCGCTTTGATCTTACTGTTTCGCCGCTTGTTAGTAACAATTGTTTCTAGGCCATAGGTTACTGATCAGTGATCACTCTTGCTGACGCTGTGGCCATATTGCAGACACCGTATCTGCAAGAATGCAACAACCGACATTTCTGATAAGGAAATACCACTTGATTTCAAATTGTTTCAAAAAGGAAAAAAAAAATGTTTGTTATAAACTTGTTTTGTGAAAAGGAAAGCAGTTTCCATTTTCTGTAGTCTTGCTTCTATAGATTTTCTTTCGTTGCCAGTTTCATTGATCCATTCACCTAAATACTTGAAGTCTTTCACTCGGGAGACCCTACAATTACCAATGCGGAGTGTATTCGGAGCAGTTTTAATATCAGTCATAAATTTTATTTTGTCAAAAGAAATTCTTTTATGAAGAGCAAACCCACCAAATTTGAACACTTTCCTAGTAAACCACATGGCGACCTCCCCTTGTCAGATTGAAACGACTCACAAAATGGAGAGTGGTAAGACTTACAAAAGGGAATTTGGAAGGAAAATACAAAAGGAATAGAATGAAAATATGCACAAAATGTAGTTTAGGTTCAAAATACATACAAAATGCAATGCATAGTCGAAATACTTACAAAATGCAAATGAGATTGAAAATACGTACAAAATGCACTTGAGGTTCAAAATACTTACAAAATCTACATTGACTGGCCAAAAAAAATGATCACTTGAAAAATTCAACATTACTTTCATTCAAATCATAAATATGAACGGTATAGGCCTAGTACAGTATATACTGTTTATAGCATGGAAGTAAGGTTAATTGGTTTCCTGGATGCATTACCATTCCTTATGTCACTGCTTCACTTAACAATCGCGATTCTTTGACACGATGCTGTTTCCCGCGGAAAGATGTGCGCGCCATCGCATCGTCAACAATGCAATGATTTATTATTATTTTTTCTTTTGTCACTTATTGGCACAGGAAAAGATCAATACAGCCATATCCTCAGTGTTCTTGTGCAATTCAGAAACGAATATGCGCTTGAGGCCTGAAGATGTTGCCAGGGCAGTGGCTCTGAACAAAAATGGTGGTGCGCATATCTTTCCACGGGAAACAGCATAATGCCAAAGAATCGCTTTTAAGGGAAACAATATGAAGAATGATAATACATCCAGGAAACCTTACTTCCATGCTATAAACAGTAACTTATGTACTAGGCCTAGAGCGTTCATATTTATGATTTAAATGAAATTAATGTTGAAATTTTCAAAAGATCGTGTTTTTTTTTCTTTTCTTTTTGCTGGTCAGTGTAATTGAAATTGAAAATACACATGCCATTTAGATTGAAAAACTCCCATTTCAGATACAAAATACTCACAAAGTGCAATTGAAATCAAAATGCTTACAAAATGCAATTGAAATTGGAAATGCTTACAAAATGTATGGTAGTTTCAAACTACTCATTTGGATGGACAATACTTACAAAATGCAATTTAGATTGAAAATACTTACAAAATGCAATTTGGATTGAAAATACTTATAAAATGTAATTTAGATTCAAAATACCCACAAATTGCAATTGAGATTCAAAATACTTACAAAATGGCCACAATACAAAATGCAATTTAGATTGAAAATACTTGCAAAAAGCGGTTTAGGTTAAAATACTTACAAAATGCAATTGAACTTCAAAATACTCACTTAAGTCCCAGCCCCTATATTGAAAGACTTACTAAAGAGCAATTTAGATTGTCAATCCTTACAAAATGTAATTGAGGTTAAAAATACTCGCAAAATGCAATTTTGATCGAAAAGACTTACAAAATGCAACGTTGATTGGAAATACCTACAAAATGGAGTGTGGATGCAAAAAAATCGCTAAAGGGAATTTAGATACACGGGGAGCCTATTAACAAAAACAGTGCGGGAATCTTAAAGAGAAAAGGAAACAAGAGTTTAGTGCTTTTCAGTCGGTCAACACGAATGTACCCAAAAGAGATGGGTTATGCCCTAATCCTGAAATAAATTACATGAGATTAATAAAACACTAGGATGACCAGTTTCGATCGTCAAGCGATCATCATCAGATCCAATACACTTAGGCTATAAAATCTATGTTTGAAATACAGGTGAAAATATTTACAATATGTACAATTATTTAGTTGCAGTATTGGTACTGCAACTGTCAGTGTATGCTAAATGCAGTATATATGTTAGGTGAAATGCTAAATGGTGATGGCTATCCGGAGATTGTACTTTAGAGAGATTATATGGCTGTAAACTATGGTTAAACTATAAAATTTTTAGGCTAACTACTTATCTGATTGTCTTCCGTACTACAGCTATTCGCAGTTTCCGTGCTCACTTGAACTCGCTGTGCGGTCGACTGCGGTGGTTATCTTAACGACTGGTTTTTCCCTGCCTTCCCCCCCTGTCCCTACGTGCTGTGGGGAGTGATCGCGATGTGTTTATGTGAGGTGTTGCCAACCTAGATAAGATGTATGTTATTGAATGAGGTGGATCTACAACTATTAAAGACCGTGGATTAGTCCTCGCCACGCGTGGAGCATAACCCATTCGAACTAAGCGTTGACGGTCTTATGAGGACGTCCCGGCACCTTTAATACTGCCTCTAATATGGGCCTTGGTTTATTGCAGAAGAAAAGTACATCGTACACCTGATCCAGATAACATTTACCTATTAAAAACCCCCTAATTTCCCCCCTTTTTTATCTAGCTTGGCTGTGTCGCTAAATTGTGTTTTGTTTCCGACAGGGTGTATTTTTTAGTAGCGTGAAGAGGGGTGAGCTCTCCATGAACGTGTGTCCATTTAGATTGTTGGGATTGTTTCGTTTGGCTAGGTGTATCTCGATTGCTTCCTTTATGTCAAGAGCTCTGCCTTTCGATTCGTGATGGATTATTTTAAGGTCCGACTCTATGTTGGTAAAGCTATGCCCTGCGTCACACATATGTTCGCACACGGCTGAATGTGTTCCGTATCTTATCGCATTTCTATGTTCATTATAACGTGTGTCTACTCGCCTTCCACTCTGCCCGATGTAATTAGCTTGACAATCGGTGTCTTGGCACGTTATAGAATATACCCCTGACCTTGAATACGGGTCACGTTTATTTAGATTACTATTTAGGAGGTGCCTAGCGGTTGTGTTTTTCGTCGTGAAAGCTATCTTTATGCCTTGCTTTTTGAATAGGTTAGTGATTTTATATGTATTCGCATTCACATAGTTGAAACGCGCAAATTTTTTCTCATTACTGTCCGGTTTGGGAATCGTTTTATCTTTATTTTAATGTTTGGCTATAATTTGATTTATTTTGCTTGGGGAGAAGTTGTTTTCCTTTGCTATTTGCATAATAGTTCTTATTTCCTTATTATAGTTGTCTTTTGACATGGGTATGTTTAAAGCCCTGTGCACCATTGAATTGAAACCCGCTAGTTTGTGCGTACTGGGGTGATTAGACTGATTGTCGATTGCATGCGAGGTTTGTGTTGCTTTCCGGAATATGGAATATGAAAGGTCGTTGTCTTTACGTTCAATAGTTATATCGAGATAATTTATTTTCCGGTCTATTTCGGGTTCCTTAGTGAATTTGATAGAATGGTGAAGGCTATTAATGGATTGGATAATTGTTTCTTCGCTTGTTAGTTCAGTATCGTAGATGCAAATTACATCATCTACGTATCTTTTCCATATTACTATTCCCTTTGTTGAAGTCTTTTCTAAGAACGCATTTTCTAGTGCATTGATGAAGATGTCAGCGATTAACCCACTTATTAGTGGCGATCCCATTGCTAGGCCTTCTCTCTGTGTGTATATTTTATTGTCGAATTGAAACACGTTTTGGGTGAGAACGACCCTCAGTAATCTCACAATCTCTTCAATTTCTTTTACCGAATTGTTGGATTTTAAGTTGTTTTCGATAGTGTTGATTGCTTCAATAATCGGAATATTGGTGTACATGTTAGTTACGTCGAAGGATACTAGCCTGAAGCTAGGTTTCATTTGTAGGGTGTCCAATGCTGTTACTAGTTCTGTTGTGTTCTTTACAGAGTTGTTTTTGTCGTTGGAAAGACGGCATTTTAAGATTTTTAGTAACTCTTTGCTGATTTTGTAATTAGGGGCATTCCTACAATTGACTATTGGTCTCATTGGGCATTCCTTTTTGTGTATTTTTGGTTGTCCCCTCAATGACGGTATTTTCGGGTTCATGTTTATTAGTTTTGATTTTTCAGCTTTGGTCAGTATGTATTCTGTTTCTTTTAGCGCACTTTTTATTTGTTTTTGGAATTTGTTGGTGGGGTCTTTTGTTAATTCCTTGATTTCGTTGTTGTTTAGGAATTCGACTGTTTTTTCAATGTATTCTGTTTTGTTCAAAATTACTGTAGTGTTTCCCTTATCTGCTTTTGTGATGATTAAGTCATGTTCTTTTATTTTTTGTTTCAACGACTTTATTTCTTTGATTTGTTTGTTGTTTTGAATGTTATTGCTATCGCCCTCTCGTTTGAGGATTTTTTTGGCTTCGTTGGTGGCGAGATTTTTGGTTAATTCCCTGTCTTCTGCTGGGAGCTTGTGACTGGCTATCTCAATATCTGTGATTAACTGTTTTATATTGTGGTTCGTGTGTGCGTCTGTGCAGTTGTATTTCAAACCTTTGTCTAACATATTCATTTCACCTTGAGAAAAGGTTACGTTCGTTCTGTTGTTTACTCTGCTGTGGAAATTGAATTCATTGTTATTCGTGTGTTGTTCGTTAGATTGATGGTTCTGTGATTCTCCTAGTTTTCTTAATTTATTTTCTAGCGTTTCATGCTTCCTCGTTGCTCTGATTTTGATGGTGTCATGTAGGTGTTCGGTGAAGCTGTCCCATTGGGCTGCGTGCCAGAAATTACTTAGTAGCAATTGAATGTCGTATAATTGTTGGTTAATTTTTTGCTTTCTTATGTATGCAAATCTTAATTCGTTTTTTATCCAAAGCGCTTTGGCTTGTTTAGTTGAAATGATCGAGGCTGGTGTGTTCGGTACGGTTTTAATTGGTACGTATTTAGGGGTGAGGTTTAGTTCTATACATTTTTTGTTGAACCAAATTGACTTGTCTAAATTCACGAGTTTAAGCCTGAGTGATTTGAATTTCTTGGCTTCACGATTTGCCTGACTAGCCGTGAACATTGTGGTGTTTGAAGCCATATTTTCAGTGTTGCCTTAGTAAACAAGAGTTTAGTGCTTTTCAGTCGGTCAACACGAATGTACCCAAAAGAGATGGGTTATGCCCTAATCCTGAAATAAATTACATGAGATTAATAAAACACTAGGATGACCAGTTTCGATCGTCAAGCGATCATCATCAGATCCAATACACTTAGGCTATAAAATCTATGTTTGAAATACAGGTGAAAATATTTACAATTTGTACAATTATTTAGTTGCAGTATTGGTACTGCAACTGTCAGTGTATGCTAAATGCAGTATATATGTTAGGTGAAATGCTAAATGGTGATGGCTATCCGGAGATTGTACTTTAGAGAGATTATATGGCTGTAAACTATGGTTAAACTATAAAATTTTAGGCTAACTACTTATCTGATTGTCTTCCGTACTACAGCTATTCGCAGTTTCCGTGCTCACTTGAACTCGCTGTGCGGTCGACTGCGGTGGTTATCTTAACGACTGGTTTTTCCCTGCCTTCCCCCCCTGTCCCTACGTGCTGTGGGGAGTGATCGCGATGTGTTTATGTGAGGTGTTGCCAACCTAGATAAGATGTATGTTATTGAATGAGGTGGATCTACAACTATTAAAGACCGTGGATTAGTCCTCGCCACGCGTGGAGCATAACCCATTCGAACTAAGCGTTGACGGTCTTATGAGGACGTCCCGGCACCTTTAATACTGCCTCTAATATGGGCCTTGGTTTATTGCAGAAGAAAAGTACATCGTACACCTGATCCAGATAACATTTACCTATTAAAAACCCCCTAATTTCCCCCCTTTTTTATCTAGCATGGCTGTGTCGCTAAATTGTGTTTTGTTTCCGACAGGGTGTGTTTTTTAGTAGCGTGAAGAGGGGTGAGCTCTCCATGAACGTGTGTTCATTTAGATTGTTGGGATTGTTTCGTTTGGCTAGGTGTATCTCGATTGCTTCCTTTATGTCAAGAGCTCTGCCTTTCGATTCGTGATGGATTATTTTAAGGTCCGACTCTATGTTGGTAAAGCTATGCCCTGCGTCACACATATGTTCGCACACGGCTGAATGTGTTCCGTATCTTATCGCATTTCTATGTTCATTATAACGTGTGTCTACTCGCCTTCCACTCTGCCCGATGTAATTAGCTTGACAATCGGTGTCTTGGCACGTTATAGAATATACCCCTGACCTTGAATACGGGTCACGTTTATTTAGATTACTATTTAGGAGGTGCCTAGCGGTTGTGTTTTTCGTCGTGAAAGCTATCTTTATGCCTTGCTTTTTGAATAGGTTAGTAATTTTATATGTATTCGCATTCACATAGTTGAAACGCGCAAATTTTTTCTCATTACTGTCCGGTTTGGGAATCGTTTTATCTTTATTTTTATGTTTGGCTATAATTTGATTTATTTTGCTTGGCGAGAAGTTGTTTTCCTTTGCTATTTGCATAATAGTTCTTATTTCCTTATTATAGTTGTCTTTTGACATGGGTATGTTTAAAGCCCTGTGCACCATTGAATTGAAACCCGCTAGTTTGTGCGTACTGGGGTGATTAGACTGATTGTCGATTGCATGCGAGGTTTGTGTTGCTTTCCGGAATATGGAATATGAAAGGTCGTTGTCTTTACGTTCAATAGTTATATCGAGATAATTTATTTTCCGGTCTATTTCGGATTCCTTAGTGAATTTGATAGAATGGTGAAGGCTATTAATGGATTGGAGAATTGTTTCTTCGCTTGTTAGTTCAGTATCGTAGATGCAAATTACATCATCTACGTATCTTTTCCATATTACTATTCCCTTTGTTGAAGTCTTTTCTAAGAACGCATTTTCTAGTGCATTGATGAAGATGTCAGCGATTAACCCACTTAGTGGCGATCCCATTGCTAGGCCTTCTCTCTGTGTGTATATTTTATTGTCGAATTGAAACACGTTTTGGGTGAGAACGACCCTCAGTAATCTCACAATCTGTTCAATTTCTTTTACCGAATTGTTGGATTTTAAGTTGTTTTCGATAGTGTTGATTGCTTCAATAATCGGAATATTGGTGTACATGTTAGTTACGTCGAAGGATACTAGCCTGAAGCTAGGTTTCATTTGTAGGGTGTCCAATGCTGTTACTAGTTCTGTTGTGTTCTTTACAGAGTTGTTTTTGTCGTTGGAAAGACGGCATTTTAAGATTTTTAGTAACTCTTTGCTGATTTTGTAATTAGGGGCATTCCTACAATTGACTATTGGTCTCATTGGGCATTCCTTTTTGTGTATTTTTGGTTGTCCCCTCAATGACGGTATTTTCGGGTTCATGTTTATTAGTTTTGATTTTTCAGCTTTGGTCAGTATGTATTCTGTTTCTTTTAGCGCACTTTTTATTTGTTTTTGGAATTTGTTGGTGGGGTCTTTTGTTAATTCCTTGATTTCGTTGTTGTTTAGGAATTCGACTGTTTTTTCAATGTATTCTGTTTTGTTCAAAATTACTGTAGTGTTTCCCTTATCTGCTTTTGTGATGATTAAGTCATGTTCTTTTATTTTTTGTTTCAACGACTTTATTTCTTTGATTTGTTTGTTGTTTTGAATGTTATTGCTATCGCCCTCTCGTTTGAGGATTTTTTTGGCTTCGTTGGTGGCGAGATTTTTGGTTAATTCCCTGTCTTCTGCTGGGAGCTTGTGACTGGCTATCTCAATATCTGTGATTAACTGTTTTATATTGTGGTTCGTGTGTGCGTCTGTGCAGTTGTATTTCAAACCTTTGTCTAACATATTCATTTCACCTTGAGAAAAGGTTACGTTCGTTCTGTTGTTTACTCTGCTGTGGAAATTGAATTCATTGTTATTCGTGTGTTGTTCGTTAGATTGATGGTTCTGTGATTCTCCTAGTTTTCTTAATTTATTTTCTAGCGTTTCATGCTTCCTCGTTGCTCTGATTTTGATGGTGTCATGTAGGTGTTCGGTGAAGCTGTCCCATTGGGCTGCGTGCCAGAAATTACTTAGTAGCAATTGAATGTCGTATAATTGTTGGTTAATTTTTTGCTTTCTTATGTATGCAAATCTTAATTCGTTTTTTATCCAAAGCACTTTGGCTTGTTTAGTTGAAATGATCGAGGCTGGTGTGTTCGGTACGGTTTTAATTGGTACGTATTTAGGGGTGAGGTTTAGTTCTATACATTTTTTGTTGAACCAAATTGACTTGTCTAAATTCACGAGTTTAAGCCTGAGTGATTTGAATTTCTTGGCTTCACGATTTGCCTGACTAGCCGTGAACATTGTGGTGTTTGAAGCCATATTTTCAGTGTTGCCTTAGTAAACAAGAGTTTAGTGCTTTTCAGTCGGTCAACACGAATGTACCCAAAAGAGATGGGTTATGCCCTAATCCTGAAATAAATTACATGAGATTAATAAAACACTAGGATGACCAGTTTCGATCGTCAAGCGATCATCATCAGATCCAATACACTTAGGCTATAAAATCTATGTTTGAAATACAGGTGAAAATATTTACAATATGTACAATTATTTAGTTGCAGTATTGGTACTGCAACTGTCAGTGTATGCTAAATGCAGTATATATGTTAGGTGAAATGCTAAATGGTGATGGCTATCCGGAGATTGTACTTTAGAGAGATTATATGGCTGTAAACTATGGTTAAACTATAAAATTTTAGGCTAACTACTTATCTGATTGTCTTCCGTACTACAGCTATTCGCAGTTTCCGTGCTCACTTGAACTCGCTGTGCGGTCGACTGCGGTGGTTATCTTAACGACTGGTTTTTCCCTGCCTTCCCCCCCTGTCCCTACGTGCTGTGGGGAGTGATCGCGATGTGTTTATGTGAGGTGTTGCCAACCTAGATAAGATGTATGTTATTGAATGAGGTGGATCTACAACTATTAAAGACATTGGATTAGTCCTCGCCACGCGTGGAGCATAACCCATTCGAACTAAGCGTTGACGGTCTTATGAGGACGTCCCGGCACCTTTAATACTGCCTCTAATATGGGCCTTGGTTTATTGCAGAAGAAAAGTACATCGTACACCTGATCCAGATAACATTTACCTATTAAAAACCCCCTAATTTCCCCCCTTTTTTATCTAGCATGGCTGTGTCGCTAAATTGTGTTTTGTTTCCGACAGGGTGTGTTTTTTAGTAGCGTGAAGAGGGGTGAGCTCTCCATGAACGTGTGTTCATTTAGATTGTTGGGATTGTTTCGTTTGGCTAGGTGTATCTAGATTGCTTCCTTTATGTCAAGAGCTCTGCCTTTCGATTCGTGATGGATTATTTTAAGGTCCGACTCTATGTTGGTAAAGCTATGCCCTGCGTCACACATATGTTCGCACACGGCTGAATGTGTTCCGTATCTTATCGCATTTCTATGTTCATTATAACGTGTGTCTACTCGCCTTCCACTCTGCCCGATGTAATTAGCTTGACAATCGGTGTCTTGGCACGTTATAGAATATACCCCTGACCTTGAATACGGGTCACGTTTATTTAGATTACTATTTAGGAGGTGCCTAGCGGTTGTGTTTTTCGTCGTGAAAGCTATCTTTATGCCTTGCTTTTTGAATAGGTTAGTGATTTTATATGTATTCGCATTCACATAGTTGAAACGCGCAAATTTTTTCTCATTACTGTCCGGTTTGGGAATCGTTTTATCTTTATTTTTATGTTTGGCTATAATTTGATTTATTTTGCTTGGCGAGAAGTTGTTTTCCTTTGCTATTTGCATAATAGTTCTTATTTCCTTATTATAGTTGTCTTTTGACATGGGTATGTTTAAAGCCCTGTGCACCATTGAATTGAAACCCGCTAGTTTGTGCGTACTGGGGTGATTAGACTGATTGTCGATTGCATGCGAGGTTTGTGTTGCTTTCCGGAATATGGAATATGAAAGGTCGTTGTCTTTACGTTCAATAGTTATATCGAGATAATTTATTTTCCGGTCTATTTCGGATTCCTTAGTGAATTTGATAGAATGGTGAAGGCTATTAATGGATTGGAGAATTGTTTCTTCGCTTGTTAGTTCAGTATCGTAGATGCAAATTACATCATCTACGTATCTTTTCCATATTACTATTCCCTTTGTTGAAGTCTTTTCTAAGAACGCATTTTCTAGTGCATTGATGAAGATGTCAGCGATTAACCCACTTAGTGGCGATCCCATTGCTAGGCCTTCTCTCTGTGTGTATATTTTATTGTCGAATTGAAACACGTTTTGGGTGAGAACGACCCTCAGTAATCTCACAATCTCTTCAATTTCTTTTACCGAATTGTTGGATTTTAAGTTGTTTTCGATAGTGTTGATTGCTTCAATAATCGGAATATTGGTGTACATGTTAGTTACGTCGAAGGATACTAGCCTGAAGCTAGGTTTCATTTGTAGGGTGTCCAATGCTGTTACTAGTTCTGTTGTGTTCTTTACAGAGTTGTTTTTGTCGTTGGAAAGACGGCATTTTAAGATTTTTAGTAACTCTTTGCTGATTTTGTAATTAGGGGCATTCCTACAATTGACTATTGGTCTCATTGGGCATTCCTTTTTGTGTATTTTTGGTTGTCCCCTCAATGACGGTATTTTCGGGTTCATGTTTATTAGTTTTGATTTTTCAGCTTTGGTCAGTATGTATTCTGTTTCTTTTAGCGCACTTTTTATTTGTTTTTGGAATTTGTTGGTGGGGTCTTTTGTTAATTCCTTGATTTCGTTGTTGTTTAGGAATTCGACTGTTTTTTCAATGTATTCTGTTTTGTTCAAAATTACTGTAGTGTTTCCCTTATCTGCTTTTGTGATGATTAAGTCATGTTCTTTTATTTTTTGTTTCAACGACTTTATTTCTTTGATTTGTTTGTTGTTTTGAATGTTATTGCTATCGCCCTCTCGTTTGAGGATTTTTTTGGCTTCGTTGGTGGCGAGATTTTTGGTTAATTCCCTGTCTTCTGCTGGGAGCTTGTGACTGGCTATCTCAATATCTGTGATTAACTGTTTTATATTGTGGTTCGTGTGTGCGTCTGTGCAGTTGTATTTCAAACCTTTGTCTAGCATATTCATTTCACCTTGAGAAAAGGTTACGTTCGTTCTGTTGTTTACTCTGCTGTGGAAATTGAATTCATTGTTATTCGTGTGTTGTTCGTTAGATTGATGGTTCTGTGATTCTCCTAGTTTTCTTAATTTATTTTCTAGCGTTTCATGCTTCCTCGTTGCTCTGATTTTGATGGTGTCATGTAGGTGTTCGGTGAAGCTGTCCCATTGGGCTGCGTGCCAGAAATTACTTAGTAGCAATTGAATGTCGTATAATTGTTGGTTAATTTTTTGCTTTCTTATGTATGCAAATCTTAATTCGTTTTTTATCCAAAGCGCTTTGGCTTGTTTAGTTGAAATGATCGAGGCTGGGGTGTTCGGTACGGTTTTAATTGGTACGTATTTAGGGGTGAGGTTTAGTTCTTAGAAAAGACTTCAACAAAGGGAATAGTAATATGGAAAAGATACGTAGATGATGTAATTTGCATCTACGATACTGAACTAACAAGCGAAGGAACAATTCTCCAATCCATTAATAGCCTTCACCATTCTATCAAATTCACTAAGGAATCCGAAATAGACCGGAAAATAAATTATCTCGATATAACTATTGAACGTAAAGACAACGACCTTTCATATTCCATATTCCGGAAAGCAACACAAACCTCGCATGCAATCGACAATCAGTCTAATCACCCCAGTACGCACAAACTAGCGGGTTTCAATTCAATGGTGCACAGGGCTTTAAACATACCCATGTCAAAAGACAACTATAATAAGGAAATAAGAACTATTATGCAAATAGCAAAGGAAAACAACTTCTCGCCAAGCAAAATAAATCAAATTATAGCCAAACATAAAAATAAAGATAAAACGATTCCCAAACCGGACAGTAATGAGAAAAAATTTGCGCGTTTCAACTATGTGAATGCGAATACATATAAAATCACTAACCTATTCAAAAAGCAAGGCATAAAGATAGCTTTCACGACGAAAAACACAACCGCTAGGCACCTCCTAAATAGTAATCTAAATAAACGTGACCCGTATTCAAGGTCAGGGGTATATTCTATAACGTGCCAAGACACCGATTGTCAAGCTAATTACATCGGGCAGAGTGGAAGGCGAGTAGACACACTTTATAATGAACATAGAAATGCGATAAGATACGGAACACATTCAGCCGTGTGCGAACATATGTGTGACGCAGGGCATAGCTTTACCAACATAGAGTCGGACCTTAAAATAATCCATCACGAATCGAAAGGCAGAGCTCTTGACATAAAGGAAGCAATCGAGATACACCTAGCCAAACGAAACAATCCCAACAATCTAAATGAACACACGTTCATGGAGAGCTCACCCCTCTTCACGCTACTAAAAAACACACCCTGTCGGAAACAAAACACAATTTAGCGACACAGCCATGCTAGATAAAAAAAGGGGGGAAATTAGGGGGTTTTTAATAGGTAAATGTTATCTGGATCAGGTGTACGATGTACTTTTCTTCTGCAATAAACCAAGGCCCATATTAGAGGCAGTATTAAAGGTGCCGGGACGTCCTCATAAGACCGTCAACGCTTAGTTCGAATGGGTTATGCTCCACGCGTGGCGAGGACTAATCCACGGTCTTTAATAGTTGTAGATCCACCTCATTCAATAACATACATCTTATCTAGGTTGGCAACACCTCACATAAAACACATCGCGATCACTCCCCACAGCACGTAGGGACAGGGGGGGAAGGCAGGGAAAAAACCAGTCGTTAAGATAACCACCGCAGTCGACCGCACAGCGAGTTCAAGTGAGCACGGAAACTGCGAATAGCTGTAGTACGGAAGACAATCAGATAAGTAGTTAGCCTAAAATTTTATAGTTTAACCATAGTTTACAGCCATATAATCTCTCTAAAGTACAATCTCCGGATAGCCATCACCATTTAGCATTTCACCTAACATATATACTGCATTTAGCATACACTGACAGTTGCAGTACCAATACTGCAACTAAATAATTGTACATATTGTAAATATTTTCACCTGTATTTCAAACATAGATTTTATAGCCTAAGTGTATTGGATCTGATGATGATCGCTTGACGATCGAAACTGGTCATCCTAGTGTTTTATTAATCTCATGTAATTTATTTCAGGATTAGGGCATAACCCATCTCTTTTGGGTACATTCGTGTTGACCGACTGAAAAGCACTAAACTCTTGTTTACTAAGGCAACACTGAAAATATGGCTTCAAACACCACAATGTTCACGGCTAGTCAGGCAAATCGTGAAGCCAAGAAATTCAAATCACTCAGGCTTAAACTCGTGAATTTAGACAAGTCAATTTGGTTCAACAAAAAATGTATAGAACTAAACCTCACCCCTAAATACGTACCAATTAAAACCGTACCGAACACACCAGCCTCGATCATTTCAACTAAACAAGCCAAAGCGCTTTGGATAAAAAACGAATTAAGATTTGCATACATAAGAAAGCAAAAAATTAACCAACAATTATACGACATTCAATTGCTACTAAGTAATTTCTGGCACGCAGCCCAATGGGACAGCTTCACCGAACACCTACATGACACCATCAAAATCAGAGCAACGAGGAAGCATGAAACGCTAGAAAATAAATTAAGAAAACTAGGAGAATCACAGAACCATCAATCTAACGAACAACACACGAATAACAATGAATTCAATTTCCACAGCAGAGTAAACAACAGAACGAACGTAACCTTTTCTCAAGGTGAAATGAATATGTTAGACAAAGGTTTGAAATACAACTGCACAGACGCACACACGAACCACAATATAAAACAGTTAATCACAGATATTGAGATAGCCAGTCACAAGCTCCCAGCAGAAGACAGGGAATTAACCAATCTCGCCACCAACGAAGCCAAAAAAATCCTCAAACGAGAGGGCGATAGCAATAACATTCAAAACAACAAACAAATCAAAGAAATAAAGTCGTTGAAACAAAAAATAAAAGAACATGACTTAATCATCACAAAAGCAGATAAGGGAAACACTACAGTAATTTTGAACAAAACAGAATACATTGAAAAAACAGTCGAATTCCTAAACAACAACGAAATCAAGGAATTAACAAAAGACCCCACCAACAAATTCCAAAAACAAATAATAAGTGCGCTAAAAGAAACAGAATACATACTGACCAAAGCTGAAAAATCAAAACTAATAAACATGAACCCGAAAATACCGTCATTGAGGGGACAACCAAAAATACACAAAAAGGAATGCCCAATGAGACCAATAGTCAATTGTAGGAATGCCCCTAATTACAAAATCAGCAAAGAGTTACTAAAAATCTTAAAATGCCGTCTTTCCAACGACAAAAACAACTCTGTAAAGAACACAACAGAACTAGTAACAGCATTGGACACCCTACAAATGAAACCTAGCTTCAGGCTAGTATCCTTCGACGTAACTAACATGTACACCAATATTCCGATTATTGAAGCAATCAACACTATCGAAAACAACTTAAAATCCAACAATTCGGTAAAAGAAATTGAACAGATTGTGAGATTACTGAGGGTCGTTCTCACCCAAAACGTGTTTCAATTCGACAATAAAATATACACACAGAGAGAAGGCCTAGCAATGGGATCGCCACTAAGTGGGTTAATAGCTGACATCTTCATCAATGCACTAGAAAATGCGTTCTTAGAAAAGACTTCAACAAAGGGAATAGTAATATGGAAAAGATACGTAGATGATGTAATTTGCATCTACGATACTGAACTAACAAGCGAAGAAACAATTCTCCAATCCATTAATAGCCTTCACCATTCTATCAAATTCACTAAGGAATCCGAAATAGACCGGAAAATAAATTATCTCGATATAACTATTGAACGTAAAGACAACGACCTTTCATATTCCATATTCCGGAAAGCAACACAAACCTCGCATGCAATCGACAATCAGTCTAATCACCCCAGTACGCACAAACTAGCGGGTTTCAATTCAATGGTGCACAGGGCTTTAAACATACCCATGTCAAAAGACAACTATAATAAGGAAATAAGAACTATTATGCAAATAGCAAAGGAAAACAACTTCTCGCCAAGCAAAATAAATCAAATTATAGCCAAACATAAAAATAAAGATAAAACGATTCCCAAACCGGACAGTAATGAGAAAAAATTTGCGCGTTTCAACTATGTGAATGCGAATACATATAAAATCACTAACCTATTCAAAAAGCAAGGCATAAAGATAGCTTTCACGACGAAAAACACAACCGCTAGGCACCTCCTAAATAGTAATCTAAATAAACGTGACCCGTATTCAAGGTCAGGGGTATATTCTATAACGTGCCAAGACACCGATTGTCAAGCTAATTACATCGGGCAGAGTGGAAGGCGAGTAGACACACGTTATAATGAACATAGAAATGCGATAAGATACGGAACACATTCAGCCGTGTGCGAACATATGTGTGACGCAGGGCATAGCTTTACCAACATAGAGTCGGACCTTAAAATAATCCATCACGAATCGAAAGGCAGAGCTCTTGACATAAAGGAAGCAATCGAGATACACCTAGCCAAACGAAACAATCCCAACAATCTAAATGAACACACGTTCATGGAGAGCTCACCCCTCTTCACGCTACTAAAAAACACACCCTGTCGGAAACAAAACACAATTTAGCGACACAGCCAAGCTAGATATAAAAGGGGGGAAATTAGGGGGTTTTTAATAGGTAAATGTTATCTGGATCAGGTGTACGATGTACTTTTCTTCTGCAATAAACCAAGGCCCATATTAGAGGCAGTATTAAAGGTGCCGGGACGTCCTCATAAGACCGTCAACGCTTTGTTCGAATGGGTTATGCTCCACGCGTGGCGAGGACTAATCCACGGTCTTTAATAGTTGTAGATCCACCTCATTCAATAACATACATCTTATCTAGGTTGGCAACACCTCACATAAACACATCGCGATCACTCCCCACAGCACGTAGGGACAGGGGGGGAAGGCAGGGAAAAACCAGTCGTTAAGATAACCACCGCAGTCGACCGCACAGCGAGTTCAAGTGAGCACGGAAACTGCGAATAGCTGTAGTACGGAAGACAATCAGATAAGTAGTTAGCCTAAAATTTTATAGTTTAACCATAGTTTACAGCCATATAATCTCTCTAAAGTACAATCTCCGGATAGCCATCACCATTTAGCATTTCACCTAACATATATACTGCATTTAGCATACACTGACAGTTGCAGTACCAATACTGCAACTAAATAATTGTACATATTGTAAATATTTTCACCTGTATTTCAAACATAGATTTTATAGCCTAAGTGTATTGGATCTGATGATGATCGCTTGACGATCGAAACTGGTCATCCTAGTGTTTTATTAATCTCATGTAATTTATTTCAGGATTAGGGCATAACCCATCTCTTTTGGGTACATTCGTGTTGACCGACTGAAAAGCACTAAACTCTTGTTTACTAAGGCAACACTGAAAATATGGCTTCAAACACCACAAAGAAAAGGAAACGTAATGAAAAGAAAACAAGAGGTCTGACCCCTCGAAGAAGTAGGGATCAGGAAAGATGAGACAAGGGCCAATCAAAGCGTGAAAGCGAAAGACTCCCTAGGCCTCTGATACCCCAATACTGTCGGGGTCGGAAAAGAACAAGAATTGACCAAGGGAGGTCGACAGGAAAGAAGACGGAGAGGAGCCCGGCACAAGTAAGTGGAAGCAATACCGGACTTAGCTGGGGTCCCGTGGTCGCCAACCCACGTACCACTAGATGTGAGCCTCTGGGAGGCGAAAGAAAAGACTAGGATTCTTTGGGCACATAATGAGAATGCCAGATTCACATCTTCTAAAACTAGTACAGTACAATCTTGCTTCAAAAAACACAACAACTGGATGCTGATGGTCAAAAGAAATCAGAGAGGACTTAAAAGAAATTGCCCTAACAACAGGAGATGCTACAAATATAAAAAGTTAACTACAGCACTTAATACGACTTTTCATTTTCCACTAATGAAAATTCCAACAAGAATATTTTCCATCCAAGAAGGGGCAAGAAGATCAATACGAAAGAAGAAGTACTGGGAAGACCTCAAAGCTCGTACAGTTCCTACAAGTCGACGAACTAATAGTTGGTTAAAGTAATTCTTTGTGTTCTCAAAAGGCGAAGAGGAATAGGAATATACAGGGTCATTAAATATGTGTGCGCCAGTAAACACGGCAAGCAAAGCCGGCTGTGACTAACACAGATCGTGGCCGCGCGCACCCGGTTCAGCCGGCTGTGGCGCACACTTTCACCAAACTATGTTCAATAATGTGTACTTACAGTGCTCATAGGCGATGCTGAAAATCTCCTCTCTCTCTTGTAACACACACCTGACATCTGATGAAAGAATGTCTGTCAACTCTTTTATTATTTACGGAGCCTGTTCCCTTAAATCGTTTAGCGAGCCTGGCATTAAGCACAGGTCTTCCTGTAAACTTGATTCCAAATTTTCGTCTCGTTTCAGAACAAGATTTTCTGCTTTTCATATACGAATTATAGTCCAGTCAAATTAGACCAAAAATGATGGTTTTGCTGCATTAAATCATGTAATTCCAAAATTTTTAGGAATGTGTAGAGGGAGGTTCCATGGACAACGCCTAATCAAGTCCCGTCGATTTCAGGTGCAGAGGGGGGGAGGGGGGGGCATGGGGGGACTCGAAGGCCCCCCTTTTTCGTTTTTGGAGCATTACTTTCAAATGGTGCATCTTACAGAAATGTTTATACTTTCCTAACTGAAAGGTAATTAAATGCCCTACAAAATGGTATATTCATTTTCACACCTGTGTGTTACCTTCTTCGAGATATGAGCTGGTGAACATGGAAATATTTGCAGAAAAATATGTAGCGCCTCACGTTTCTCGTCAAACTTGCCCTTCCAATCCGTTTGCCTTCCATTTTACAGGAAAGTCGTGAGGAAGGAAGTTTTTTACAGGAAAGGCGTGAGGAAGGAAGTTGTAGAGCACGAAGTTGCCTTCAAGAAAATATATACTTATGCTAATTTATCTTTATATCTTTAAACGTTAGAGCGTTTTGACGTATGGGGGTCGGTTTTGTGATTTCGCTAGTAAACTGCTCGTTATTTTACTTCCGTTTTCAATGGCTTTAACACTCTGTATCAAGTTATTTATTTTCATTATGCAAACAAATAGTATTTAACCCATATAACTAATATAATATACTGTCTGTTGTTGTCAGCCCGAAGGCTGGTTGGATCCTTAAGACAGAAGAAAGCTTGCACAGTGGTTGGCTGATCACCCGCCTTTTGCTCTACGTGATTCTTTGATGTCCCTTTCAACCGGTTTAATAGGAACCAACAACATCAACTGTTACCAAGCATTGGAAATCGGAACCCATACAATGGGGACTTTTGTTGGAATGAACTTTTCAGAAATTAGGCTGTGTAAGAAGAATGCAGTAGTCCCTTTGACTGTTATGAGCAACACTATCAAACTGGACAACGAAGTAATGGTGGTCGAGCCTTTAATGATTTTCCAGAGAACCATTATAAACAAGAGAACTGAAGGGGATGTAGAGGAGCTGTTGAAGTGTGAGTTAGCCCCATATCCCATGACTCTTTTTGATGAAGGGATGATGAGGAAAACCAAAAAGTCCGCTCTCTACAATGCCTTTCCTTATTGCAGTCAAATAATCAACCTGAAGACCTGTTTCACGGTAATCGATGGCGACATTCTTCTTCATAGAGTAAAGTAGAACAACAGCACTAAGTTCGCCTCCATCTGCGATGAATATGTGTCCTACGTTATCAACCATTATGGCCACAACTCTGCTGTTGTGTTTGATGGTTACGAAGACACGAGTTCCAGGAAAAGAGGCGAACAACGTCGGAGAGCATCAAGTAAAACATCAGTGGATATAGAATTCGATGAGAACATGGTGGCTTCTGTTCAGCAGGAAAACTTCTTTTCCAACGAAAGAAACAAAATTAAGCTGATTAGTATGTTAGCGCAGGCCTTGGATGCAAAAGGTATACAGTTTACTATAGCCAAAGCAGACGCTGACTGCAGCATTGTCAGGTATGGATTACAAAATACCCCTCATTCAACTGTGGTGGTAATTGGCGAGGACGTAGACCTGCTCGTCTTACTCGTGGCACTCACACCACGAGACACAAATGTCCTTTTCATGAAGCCTGGACGAGGCAACACAGAAGACGGACTGTACTCCTCCCAACAACTTCAGACCTTGCCAGTACATTCTATTTATCCATGGCTTCACTGGATGCGATACCACTTCTGCCATTTTTGGGAGAAGTAAAGCAGCCATAATCATATGTTTCGAGCGGTATCCTAACGAAACCAAAAGCATCACTGAAGTTTTTTATGACTCCACATCCTCGCCAGGAGATATCGCTGAAGCTGGGGAATAAATGTTCCTACTGATGTATCAGGCACCACTCCACGAGCATGACCTCAATCATAACAGGTACATTTCATTTTGTATTGCATGTACTAACTTCGTTGCTGTTTGATAAATACATATTCTATTGTATTATGTTCTATTCACAGGTACATGTGCTTCGTCAAATCATCAGCCAAGATGAAAGCAAACTTGTCTTCATTGCCACCTACAAAAGATGCTGCTCTATATCACTCGTGCAGAGTGTTTCTACAGGTTCAGCAGTGGTTTGGAAATGAAAAACTCGAACCTGAACGTTGGGGTTGGACAAGGGGAGATGGAGGATATCTGACTCCTATTAAGACCAAGGCCGCTATTGCACCTGAGAGCGTGCTCAATTTTATATTTTGCCGTTGTGCCACAGGCTGCGGTATCCGGCATCCACTGCTCACCTGTCTGTGGCAATTGCCACGGCGCTTGCACCAACAGTGCTCCCATTCAATTAGAGTCAGAAGAGTTGGACGATGAGGAGTATGAAATGTTTGACAGTCAATAAAAACGATTGTATTAGAATTAAGTTTGGGTTGTTACTTATTCCTCTCTGTCTCATTCCTAGGTGGTCACTTTTTTTAAACTGTGGCCTTCTTGTACCTTGGTGTATAGGTTCCAGACATACATTTACAGTGGACACTGGTAATTGGGGACATACCAGGTGACCCATTTTACGCACTAACACGTACTAAACGGGCTAGGTACAGTCTCACAGAAAAATGTACGCATTTCAAACATATACAGTTTATAACCAACCCCCCCCCCCCCCCCCCCAATTTGGTCAGTAATTTATGAACATTTTAAACAATTGAATGACATATTCAAGTTTCTCTTTGTCCAACAAGTAAATTTATTTTTATTATAAGAGGGTAACAGTGGCGTTAACTATAAAAGAGGCATTCATAACTTATTTTTTAAAGAATATATACAGCGAAAAATAACGAACTCTTCAGAACTGCAAACTATTAAATTTTGATCATGTTTTCATTCCCATAAAAACGAAATTGTATTCCGAAATATTGGGCTCCCCCAAAACAATCATATATACGCCACTGCGTTCATATATATTTATACATTCTAGGTATATATCATTATTTATATGGGTAATAAATACCATTTATGTTTACATAATCAATAAATAACGAGTTACAGAGAGTTAGAGCCGTTGAAAACATCAGTAAAATATTGAGCAGTTTACTAGCGAAATCTCGAAACTGACCCCGATACGACAAAACGCTATAACGTTTAAAGATATAAAGATAAATTAGCATAAGTATATATATTCTTGAAGACAACTTTGTGCTCTACAACTTCCTTCCTCACGACTTTCCTGTAAAATGGAAGGCAAGCGGATTGGAAGGACAAGTTTGACGAGAAACTTGAGGCGCTACATATTTTTCTGCAAATGTTCCATGTTCACCAGCTCATATCTCGAAGAAGGTACCACACAGGTGTGAAAATGAATATACCATTTTGTAGGGCATGTAATTACCTTTCAGTTAGGAAAGTATAAACATTTCTGTAAGATGCACCGTTTGAAAGTTATCCACCAAAAACGAAAAAGGGGGGCCTTCGAGCACCCCCTGCCCCCCCCCCCCGTCCCCCCTTATCACCTGAAATCGACGGGACTTTATTAGGCGTTGTTCAGGGGACCTCCCTCTACACATTCCAGAAAAATTTGGAACTACATCGTCCCACCTCTGGCAAACTAGCGAAAGTGGAAAAATAGCGAATCTGCAATCTATATCATAGAATTACTATTAATATAAGATCTACAGTCTGGCAAAGTATTGTTGTATCTGTAGCTCGTTCCGTTTGGCTACAATTAGCTCTTCTTTATTTACGAAACTGCATACAATGGGATTTTGACAATGGTAAAGTAGCGAATCTACACTTTGGTTAGTTTGCCGTAGTCATCACAATAGCATACAACAATGTTTACTACAGCAAAGTAACGAATGTGTCAGATTCGCCTGATATTGAGAATGTAATGATGTCAGATAGCTGCGAGGGACAACAAAAATATGCCAACTTTGTTTGTATGTGTCTAGAAACAATCAAGAAACACCAAAAATTCCAGCAGATTGATCACATTTATTTTGAGCCAGGGCACATTTTAATGGAATGTGATTCTATTCATCAAACAATATATACGTCTGCAAAGAACCTCCCAGTGTGCACTCCTGAAGGATGGGTTCAACAGATACGAAATGCATGCAAGAATCCAGCACCCTACAATGTTTCTTTATTGGTGCACGCTGACTTTATAGATTTCAGCCCGAAAAAGAACAGTTTTATATCGGTTGAAGGTAAGAATCCTTTGCCTTTCCGAAAACTGTTTGGTTTCGTTATACGAAGGTTCGTTCTCAGGAACCGAAAAGGCCGCCTATCAGACTGTCAAGTAGTGAAACCTTACCCTGCAAGATTCTGCATCTCCGGTGCAAAATTAAAGTATCAGAAAAATCTTTTCTATAACCTGCAAATTCCAAAGGCTTATCATGCATTTTATGAAACCCTTCCGTCATCAGAAACAGTGAGAGATACACTCCCCGAACCTGATGTTTCAGAAGAATCAGATTTTGAGTAGATTGTGGTACCGGTATGCTAATTTATGTAAGTTATTAATTTATTGTAATTAGCCTACTTTTCACATTTTGCAAAAATGAGGAAAAAGTAGACTTATGAGATTGATCCGGACAAATGTGTGTCTGTCCTTCTGTCTGTGTGCCTAAATGGCTGCAGAAATCGAAACCAAATTTTGTATGAGTAAATATATATATCTGAATATCTCCAGCCCATGTGTGAAAGTTATGTCAGTGCTACCAACTGCTGAAAAACCTCAATTGAAATTTGAGCTCCATGTTGGATATCTTGGAAGGTATGCATGGGAGCTATTCCAAAATTGGCACACATATAGATAATATTTCAGTTTAATTTCCAGGAGGCCACACATGGCAGTGTTGCCAAAATAATTCTAAGCCTGCTGATAGGTCCAATTTTTAAATGCATTTAACTTCTACACTATCAATTGGATTTCAACCAAATTTCGTATATAAACAGATATGACTGAGCATACTCTTAAGAGCCACCAGGGCTGCCAACTGTTAATAAAGGCTGTCTCTATTTTCTTACCCTATTATCAATATATCAGAAAGTATGTAATCCAACAGCTCTAAACTTTGCGCACGTATAGTACCTGCCATTCTAGATTAATTTGGAGCAACTAATATACGTCAATGCTGCCAACATGATAGGCCAAATTTAAAATTACATGTAACTTCTATACTAACAAATGGATTTCATCCTAAATTGGCACAACAAGAGATCATAATATTTCAGATTATTTCTGACCAACACATGCATGACATTGTTGCCAACATGATTTTACGCGCGTTGATAGATCCAATGTCTAACTGTATGTAACGTCCATGCTATCCATTGGACTTCAACCAAATTTTATATTCTCAACCTTAAGAGATGGACCTAAGAATATATTCAGTCACCAGGGCTGCCAACTGTACTGCTTTATTAGGCTACATTATACCACGTATATTTCGAACTAATTAGAAATGTCGATATTACCAATTTAATTTTGACATTATTCTAGATAGGTCCATATAGATTAATCATTGGCATGAATCTTACATTTTAAGAAAAGTAGACTCTTTAGTTCGTCACGGAACTTCTTGTGTTTTATTGTGTTCAATTTTTGAAGAAAATTATTGGAATTTAGACTTTTTTCCTTTAAATGGAAGTCTAATGGTCTAAAAATTAATTTAAATAATTGTTTCTTTTGTAATTGTATTGCAGATTCGATACTTAGGAACAGTAATACTAGAGATAATAAGATAAAATCACTCTGGCAAAGTAACAAAACTGCCATTTAGGCCCTTAAAATTAAGACAAGAGCTAACATCAATGCACCCTATAAACATGTTGGTTAACCAGTCTACTGAGTATTAAAAGTGACCGAAAAAGAAAATAACTGGATTTTATACAAGTAGATGAAACTTGTTTTAGCTCTCCTGTAAAATGAAGAATTTTCACTTTTGCTAGTTTGCCAGAGGGGGGACAACATGATTTAATGCAGCAAAAAATCCTAATTTGACTGGACTATTATGGATATAAATACGTTCGCACAATGTGAATTGGTGTCTAGGCATGAACAACAATCGCAGTAAGTTAATCACAATACTCACTAAACATGCAACACTAACGTCTAAGCTTTGCAAATTCACGCCCACATGAATGACAAAACACGTGTGAACTAACGATATGAGTCAGGGGAGCGCGCCTACCACCGGCTGAACTGGGTGCACGCGGCCAAGATCTGCACTAATCACAGCTGCCTAAGCTTGCCGTGTTTACTGGCGCGCACATGTTTAATGACCCTGTACAAACACCAACTCATCATCATCATAAACCATCTCCAGTTCCCCCGAGTGTGGTGTACGAGCCCCTTCCATCTTGTCCTGTCCTCACACCACTTCTCCTCCATCACTTTGCTCCAGTCTAGACCTTTCTTCATCACATCCTTTTTGACTAAATCTATCCATTTTCCCCTTGGTCTTCCAACAGAACTTCTTTCTTCCACCTTAAAACCTTGACACAACCTGAGCTATGTCACATAATAAACCAGCTGGAAGGGAGGAGTGTGAAGCCTCAACCAACCAGAGCGGCAACATTTATGGTATATTATAATAAACTCCGCAAATAGCCTTTATTCATCTCATAGACCAGGGCCATCCAAACAGCGCTCCGGCCGCGCTCTAAGCCAGTGCTCCAAGCTCATTGGTGGAAGGTACTGTAGTTTCGGTGGTGGTGGGAGGAGCTTGGCTGGTTGTGCACGTGGTCTGCCCGCCGCGCCGAAGTGAGCAATGTTTGTCTCAACGTACATTTGTAAGCGTTTCTTATCTGTTCTTAAGCTTACCAAAAGTAAACCTTGTGCAACAATGAGCGATAGAAACTTGCGCAATTGTTTACGAATAGCTGTGTCCAGAAATAGTGTACCCAATTTAGAGAAGATTGTTTCCTCAAAAACTAAATGCTCGTAAAAACGACAGAGCAAAGGTCTCTCAAGGTCTTTACTATCTGTTCAAATGAGTCAAGTGTTGTTGAATTTCAGTTTGAAATAAATCACAATATTCTTTACTTAACACTTGCGTTCATTTCCTGCACAATTCATACATCAGAGTGCCATTCGATTTGTATATGCAGTATATTTTTTATGGCAAAACAGCCCTTTCAATATGATGTCAACAAACCCACAAAATCCGTCGACCCCACGACTGTACGTATGTATCTATTCAGCGCGGTCCAAATATTGTCCGCCTCCTCGCTGCCACAGTACAGTGGTGGTAGGGGAAGGAGTGCTAGCCTGACTGCCCAGTGCTCCCCGAGCGCGGCCACGCTCTCAGACCGCAATGGCTGGATGACCCTGTCATAGACCATCTGTTGACCATCTCAAGATTTTTTTTTTTTTTTTTTTAAAGAAAAGTGTTTAGTCTATGTTATTCAATGTCTCAATTTGACTGGTCAACGAGATTGATATAGGCTGATGAAGGGGCTATTCAAATTGTGAAGCCTCGAAACATGTACCTAAGAATGATGTGGTAACAAACCATTGATTAAAGTACTGACTAGACGGAAACATTGTTTTAAATATATTTAATGGCGGCTTTAGTGGCGTAGTAGGTAGCATGCTGAGATTCTTTGCCCAAGGTCGCAGGTTCAAACCCGGCTGAAGACGTCGGATTTTTTTTAAATCCCTCAGTAAGCCTTCCTTCGGAGGGGAAGTAAAGCCGGCGGTCCCAGGTCATAGATTTATGGCATGAAAAAGAACCTTCCACTAACTAAAATTGTGTGAGGCCAAAATTTGAAGGTTAGCATTGATAACGCTCTATTAGTTACAATGTTCGCTGCCAGGTGCTGGCTGCGATGCCATCTAGTAGGCAAGTCCACAAGCTAGGTGTCGTGGATGGTAGCATTTGGTAGCAAAAGTAGGAACTACTTGAAATTACTGTCTACAGTCCTTACTTGAATTAAAACAGATAACACACACTAATACAGCCATCACAATTAACACCGGTTATCAGACAGATTCTACACACACCCAAAGTACACGGGGCTACATGACCACGTTGTTGCAGCCCATAAACTGGGGAACCACAGACCAAATATTAACTAATTATTGTGTCAATACGGATCCATCATGAATGTCAACATTCCCAAATCCACTTATATTACGTAAATTTAGATATTGCTTGACAAGTTCAACTGAAGCCCTGAATGAGGGAGCTGTTGGAGCGAGGAAGGGAGGAGGGAGAGCATGTGGTAGGCGGGGGGAGAGAGAGCACGAGCGCGATAAGAAAGAGGCAATGCCAAATCAATAACTAAATACATCAACTGTGTCCATTGTTTAAATTAATAACACACACCTAAGAATATAAACAACTTGAGGTATGCAGATGACACCACTTTGGTTGCTGAAAGCAAGGAAGAGCTCGAGGATATCATTATGAAAGTTAAAGAACAGAGGGAAACCACGGGCTTGTACTTGAATATCAAAGACAAAACTAATGTCAACAGGTTTAACATCAAACATAATGATAGATAATGAGATAATCACAGAGGTGAATAGTTTCTGTTTGTTGGGATCAACCATTAGTAGTAGTGGCTCATGCAGTCAAGAGATTCGCTGAAGACTTGCCCTAGGAAGAGCAGCTATTAAAGGCCTGGATAAGATCTTCAAGTGTTCCGATGTTTCTTTGCCTACTAAAATTAGAATGGTTAAGGCACTAGTCCTTCCCATAGCTACATATGGTTGCGAAAGCTGGACCATAAGGAAACGAGGTAGGAAGTATTTTGATGCTTTTGAGCTCTGGTGTTGGAGAAGGATACTGCGTATTCCTTGGACAGCCAAGAAGACAAATGTATGGGTGATTCAAAAAATCAAACCTGTCTCTTGAAGCATTAATAACACGATTACAGCTGTCATATTTTGGACACATTATGAGACGTTCTGATTCGTTAGAAAAGACAATTTTGCATGGAAAGGTTGAAGGGTCTCGGAGGCGAGGGCGACCAGCATTGAGATGGATCGACTCCATCAAATCCAACATGAATATGTCAGTGAAGGATCTGAAGTATATGGCATAGTCCATCCATGCAGTCGCTAGGAGTCGAAGCCGACTTTATGGCACCAGATCATCGTCGTCAAGATAGTTGTTGGAATGGCGTGATTTGATGTGTTACATTGACTATTGGAAATAAAATAATTAACCGTTTAAACTCGGCAATTTTTCTGGTTGGTTGGTTCTTAAGTTTAGGGGCTGCGACAACGCGGTCATGTAGCCCCGTGTACTTTGGGTGTGTGTAGAAACTGTCTGATAACCGGTGTTAATTGTGATGACTGTAATAGTGTGTGTTACCTGTTTATTAATTTAAGTACTGCAACTTAGAATTTTTCAAATAGTTCCTACTTTTGCCGCCAAGCGAAACAGTCGACTACTAGGCCAAGTTCAGAACTTAGCTACTAGACACCACCGCAGTCGGCTCTTGGCAACGAACGTATAAACCTAAAAGTGTTGTTTACATTCCTAACCTATCCAATTTAGCTTCATACAGGTGTAATTAGTGGAAGGTTCTTTAACATGCCATAAATCTATGACATGTGACCGCCGGCTTTACTTCCCCTGCGAAGGAAGGCATACTGAGGGATTTTTAACGCTCTTAAGAAATCTGACGACTTCGGTCGGGTTTGACCCGCGATCTTGGGCATAGAAGCTCAGCATGCTACCAACTACGCCACCGATGCCGCCGGCAATTTTACTAGGTAGGAATTACCATATCGTGTGCGGGGTTTCGCCTAGGAACACCAAGCTCATCAGCGGGCTCTTGGGGTCCGAGCACACACACCAAGAGCTCACAGATGAGCCTATCTTGATAAATCTGGGCGATACCCCGCACAAGACACGGCAATAAACCTAGAGAAATTGCTGAGTTTAATTCCTTGACCTGAAAGCCAATATTCCAATAACCGTTTAGTTTGACATAAACACAAAATATTGTTCATAAAATATAATCCTGCAAAATGGAAAATAATGACAACACAACCTACGCCTAGCACACATTTCTTAAACAGTCTCAGAAGTTTTTAAAGAAAGAACGTAAGAATGTACAACTGACACCGCTGGGAAGTTATCCTCACGTACATGCGCAACCCAGCGCCAGTGTGTACAATGTTGTGAAACCATCAGCTATTAGGACAAAGCTGCCTGCGATAAATCCACAATGCTTGCCTTATGAACTTCACCGTGCGGTAGCTGGCAACGGAAAGACAATAATGAAACATTTGACAACTATGAATGAACTCTCTCCTTACTGGTTTCTGATGACAAAACTGTGCAAGTCACGCCTTTCGCGGCAGCAAGTAGTAGTAGATCCTGTAGCATGATGAACTTTTTGCGCTGTAAGTATACAGTATATTGTAAGCCTGTTGTTTGAGTCTTCAGTCTTTTGACTGGTTTGATGCAGCTGTCCATGCCTCCCTGTCCTGAGCTAATCGTTTCATCTCCACATAGCTACCACACCCAACATCTGAGGCAATCTGTTTAACATATTCTAACCTTGGTCTACCCCTACAGTTCTTGTCCTCGACCCTTCCTTCCATAACTAAGCTTGCTATTACTGGGTGTCTTAGTATGTGTCCTACCAACCTATCTCTCCTCTTCATTAGCAGTCGCCAGAAACATCTCTCCTCTCCTACTAGTCTTAATACCTCTTCGTTTGTAACCCTATCTACCCATCTGATCTTCAACAGTCTCCTGTAACACCACATTTCAAACGCTTCAATTCTCCTCTTTTCTGCTGCACCCATAGTCCAAGTTTCACTTCCATAGAGTGCCACGCTCCGGACAAAGGCTTTCAAAAATGACTTCCTAATACCTAAATCTATATTCGAAGTCAACAGATTCCTTTTTTGTTGAAATGCTTTCCTTGCCTGAGCCAACCTACATTTTATGTCCTCTTTGCTTCGTCCATCACTGGTTATATTGCTTCCTAAGTAACAGAAGTCTACTTCCTTCAGCTTTTCACCTGCCAATTTGATGTCCATAGAGGATTCTGATTTATTTCGGCTGTATTCCAATATTTTTGTTTTACATTTATTAATTTTCATCATGAATTCTTTCCTCAAGACAGAGTCCACCATTCAAAAACTCATTCAAATCCTCCGGCATGTCGGCCAAGATGATGATGTCATCAGCAGTTGAAACTATTTCTCCTTGAATCTTCACTCCCACTTAGTGATGTAAAATGTCTAGGCATTTATAAGTCCGGGCAAATGTCCAGGATAATTGCTAGGGCAAATGCCCAAAACCCATAAATGCCCAGGCATTCTGGGCATTTACCTCTTTTAAAATCATATAATGCAACACTTATATAAATATTGTTTTAGCTATATATGTGTATACATATATGTATTCTATATATTTATCCATAAAAACAGGAGTTGAGGCCAAAATAGGCTGCGGAAGTTGTTGTAGGAATTCACTGAAAGTACTTGATTTTGGTTCTGAGACTGAGCTTGTGCTTGTTACTGCAGATTTGTTGTTGAAATCATCCACTTCAATTAGTAAAGGTTCATAAGGGGGTTTTCTTTCAAAAAGTTTTTCAACCACTGTAATTAATTGTATCTAACTGAAGCACTTTTTTTTAAGATCCTGAGGGCACTTACAACACTCCTTTATGTGCTTTTCCATTTTGTTACAATGTGACTGTTAATAATCCTTATTACAATATTTACTAGATACTCCTTTCCCTTTCAAATTAAAAAAGATCCAAATAGGTCCTTTTTCCTAGGCATTTTGTAATGATTTTAATCTAACACTAATCGTCGCCTCCGTAGCGTAGCGGTCAGCATGGTTAGCTGCCGCCCCGGAGGTCCTGGGTTCGATTCCCGGCTCTGCCACGAAATTTGAAAAGTGGTACGAGGACTGGAACAGGGTCTACTCAGCCTCGGGTGGTCCAAATGAGTAGAGGGGGTTCGATTCCCACCTCAGCCATCCTCGAAGTGGTTTTCCGTGGTTTCCCATTTCGTCTTCGGGCAAATGCCGGGATGGTACTGCCCCCGTAAAATGAATTATAAGGGATGAAAATGGGAATATTTTTTTTTTCGAAGCCCATGATAAAATTTAACCAAGGAATATGATGGCTGGAACTTGGCAGAAACCAGTCGTGAGGCGACGTCGAGCTAGGAGGGAAATTCCGTCACGTGATTGTATTGCGCAATGGAAGTTTCTAGAAGCTTGGAATCGACCTAGCAACAGCGAATATTCCCAGGATTTGTTTAAATCATCATCATCATCATCTTGAGCAGTTTCCAACCGCTGGTCGGGTCTGCTTGGAACATAAGCCTCTCCATCGTTTCCTGTCCATCCACCATCTCTCGTCATTTACTGTGTCCCAGCACACTCCTCTTTCCTCCACACTCTTCTTAACTCCTTTTGTCCATCTGTCCCTTGGTCTTCCCCTTGGCCTCCTTCCCGTCATTTCCATTCCAAACATCTTCTTCGGTATCCTCTCCTCTTGCATCCTCCTCACATGTCTATACCATTGTAGCCTAGATCGCTCTATTCTATTTTGCAATGGTTCCTCTCTTACCATCTCCCTGACTCTCTCATTCCTTACTCTGTCCATTCTTGTCACTCCTACCCTACTCCTCTGGAACTTCATCTCCACTGCTCGTATTTTATTCTTGTCCCTTTTCTTCATCACCCATGTTTCTGAACCATATGTCAAAATTGGCACAAAGTAGGTCTTGTAGATGATTCCTTTACATTTTTGTGGTACATCTTTATTCCATATCATCCCCCTAACACTCTTGAAAAATCCATCTGCGCACCTTCCCCTCTCATTTATTTCCATCCTATTGCCTCCCTTTTCTTCAATTATGCTTCCCAAGTACTTGAAGCATTCTACTTTCTGCAACTGCTGTCCTCCAAGTGTTATGCCCATATCCAGTCTGTTCTTCTTCCTCGTTGTGATGACCACTTCACTCTTTTGTGCTGAGAACTTCATCCCATATGATAACACTACCTTCTCCCACTCATCTAATTGCTCTTGTACTTCTTGCTCATCCTCTCCCCATACCAGAAGGTCATCAGCAAACAACATTGCCTTCATTTTCCTTTCCCCAATGCTATTTACCACTTTTCGTATGATTTCATCCATCACCACTATAAATAACAGGGGTGAGAGGGCACTTCCCTGTTTCAGACCACTCTCCAGTTGAAACCATTCCGTTCTCTCTCTTCCCACCTTTACACAGCTTTTGCTTCCCTCGTACATTGCTTTCACTCTTGCCACTGTCTCCTTGTTCACTGCTTTTGCTCTCATTGCTTCCCATACCTTGTTTCTATTAATACTATCATATGCTTTCTCAATATCCAAGAAGGTCATCACCAGATCTTTCCCATATTCATAATGGTGTTCTTGTAGCTGTCTTACTGCAAAGATGAGGTCAACTGTTGACCTTCCTGGCCTGAATCCATACTGTTCTTCCCTCAGCCCATCTTCAACTTCTGTCCGAATTCTTCTCTCCAGTACCTTCCCAAATATTTTGGCGCAGTGGCACATGAGTGTAATTCCCCTGTAGTTCTTGCATTCCTTCCTACTTCCCTTTTTAAATATGGGTATTATTATCCCTCTTTTCCAGTCCTCTGGTATTTTCTTCTCCCTCCATATCACTTTCATTACTCGAAAGAGCCACTGTGTTCCTATCACCCCTGCTGCTCGCACCATCTCCACACTCACTTCGTCTATTCCCGGTGCCTTTCCCCTTTTCATCTTCTTTAATGCTTCCTCCACTTCTTTCCATGTCAATTCCTTCTCTGAAATGTCTTGGTCACTGTCTGTTTCTTCCTCCACAATGTCCACTACGCTGGTTTTAGTTGGATTTAGGAGTTCCTTGAAGTATTCTCTCCAGATAACCTTTACTTCTTCCATATTTTCGACCTCCTTTCCATTCCTGTCCACCATTCTGACATTTTCCCCTGTATCTCTTCTCTTTGCCTTTATCATTCCATACAACACTTTCTTACTGCCATCACAGTCCTCCATCATTTCTGTCCATTTCTCCAGCCATTTCTTTTTCTCTTCCTTCACTACTTCTCCTGCTTCTTTCTTCCGCTCTTGGTATTCTTCTCTTGTTCTGTCTGTCCTCTGTTGGAACCATTTCCTGAATGCTTCATTTTTCTTTTTCACTGCTTCCTTAGTTCTGGGGTTCCACCATGGTGTTTCCTTCCACCTTTTCTTTCCACTAGTTCTGCCACACACGACGTCCGCTGCTTCTACCAACACGTCCTTGAACCTATTCCATTCTTCTACACCTGTTTTCGGATCATCCTTCAGTAATTTGTTCCTCACTAATATCTGGAACTTCTCCTTATTTCCATCCTCCTTCAGCTTCCATGTCCTTATTCTTCTTTCTTGGTTCTCAGTTCTCCTCTTTTCCTTCAGTCCTCTCACCTTGGCGACCAGCAGACGGTGGTCACTGTCCAGGGCTTCTGAGGGTATTACCCTTATATCCGTGATACTCTTCTTTGTCTCCTTCCCGCATAGAATATAGTCCACCACTGATTTCCTAGTCAAATCCCTGCTGTACCAAGTAATTTTATGGCTCTCTCTCTTCTCGTACCATGTGTTTCCAACCATTAGCCCATTTATCTTGCACAGTTCCAACAATCTCTCTCCTTCCTTATTCCTGTTTCCCCATCCTTCACCACCAATCACTTCCTCAAAACCTCTTCTATCAGTTCCGACATGGGCATTTAGGTCTCCCATGACTATCAGGTCTCTCCCCACTAACTGCTTCTGCAACTCCTCTTCAAACTCGTCCTTCTCGCCTTCTGTGCATCCCACCTGTGGTGCATAGACTTGCAGAATGTCCAGGTTTCTACCTTTCACAGTGATTCTGGCTCTAATTATTCTATCACTTACCCTCTTTACTACCTCCCTCAGCCCTTCTCTCACCACCATTCCTTCTCCATTTCTCTTCCCCTCCTCATTTCCTATCCAGTATAGCTGCAAGCCAATTCTCAGTTCTTTTCTTCCTTCCCCTCTCCATTGCGGTGATTGCGGTATATGTGATCCATATATCCATGTATTCCATAGTGAAGAACAATATTCAGTCTAGTATTATGAAGATTATTTGTTTAAATATTGTTATAAATTATCCCATTGGATATGAGCTTACAGCCAATAGGAAGAAGTTTTAGAGAAGACGAGAGTTCCAGCAACTAAATTTTTATGGATATTTAATTCATTTAAGCCCTTAGAGAATGAATTTATATATTGGAAAAGAGAAGAATATGATAATAAAATATTGGATATATTTTATAAGTCAATAGCAGGTCGCTATTGGAAGAAATAAGCGATTTGCTAGAGCCCGCGTGAATTCGAGAGGGAACTCGAAAAGGCGGCTAGAATCGGTAGACCTGGAGGGGAGACGCCAAGCACCGGGGCTCTTGTGTATCTGAACGCCGAAGAGGTCAGACGTGTGCGATTGGAAGAGAAAGGAGTTCCGAGTGTTTCACCGAGCTAGTAGAAGGTGACTCGTGGAGACAAGGCTTAAGCAAGGGCGGAATTAGGAGACGACCGCACCTTGAATCTAGGTGAAGTTGCGAGGATCACATATACCGCAATCACTTTGGTCTGATCGGCTTCAGAGAATTTATTTCAACTACATATTGTAGCTGACTAGCAGATATTGTATATTACGAACTTACAGAAGTTTGAGAGAATTATTTCAGCAATTATAAGCAGTTTTGTGAAGCACAAGAAAAGTGTTTCTTTCCAGCGCGATACGACACTTTGTCCGAGCGACTGCAGCTCAGGCAACAGCCACCCGTGAGTACGAGTGCATATTAATATTGCTTGTGTGGAACTGTATTACAACACTTAGGATGGAGATGTATTCCATAGTGAAGAACAATATTCAGTCTAGTATTATGAAGATTATTATGGACTAAATTATTATGTGCGCCAGGAGTATAAGCAGATAGAAGCGATATAGTCAGCGATGGAGCTTCGTTAGAGGAGACTGTTCGTGAATGTCTACATAGAGAGCGATCATGAGACTTGATGCATAACTCTATTCTAGTGCATTCTCGTCAAACATGAGCTCAACATTAACATCAGAGACTACAGAACGATGTTCAGATTCCATCTACATGACTGTTCGTTATACGAGTGAGGTCCAAGACTTTCTCTTCAAATGCCTTTTGAAGTGGAAAGCAGAACTTTCGACGCTACTCACTGTTATGATGAGACTGTGCTGTGATGGAGATAGAAGAAAACATCAAGATTATCAAGAGGTCGAGGGTTATCCCGGTCACAAGGAAGATGATGATTGGAGGCCCGCAGTTCGATTCCGGTCGGAGCTTGCTGTTTCCAGTGGGGGAATTCGTTCCTTTCCTGAGGTCACGAGTTCGTGGAGACAAGCTAGGATCCAGCCCAGATCTTTGGGAGATGTAACATTCGAGTATTCTGTTATACTCTATCTTGATCTTCTAGATCTTCTAACCTTGTAGTGACATTTTCTGAGCAAATCCTTGATCCATATTTCGATACAGTTTTTATGTACTCCATGTATAGCATTTTTTATTCTTCGAAATTTATTATAGTGATCGTCTTGCGACGCTTTTAACTTCGTTTGTTAGGAATCCAGTTTCTGAACTGAGATTATTTACTTGTTCGAGGAACAAGCTTTTGACATTTCCTTTAAGGAACAGTATTTTATTTTCGATGTTTTTGTATTCATTCTGAATGCAGGTGATAGACATTTTCGTCTATGTTACCCATTAAATTTATTTTTATTAGTTTAATTTGGGCATTTTATCCGTCGAGAAGAAACGTCAAGAAAGAAGATCTTGGTAGTGATATATTGTGAAATATCATGTCACATTGTGGAAAAGAAACATTTAACGTGGACACGATTATTATCGTCAGAACTCATAGACATTCGTTCTGAATGAAGAGAATACGAATATGACTAACTGTATGTTTTTATTGAAGAAAGCTATGAACTTTCAGTCATTTAATTTATTGGAAGCTAGAATCTTCTTGGAAGATTACTTATCATCCGACGTTAGGGTAATTATCGTTTGATATCCTCGTCGTGATAGATTCTTGTTGGACACAAATACATAGATATGATTTTGTGATTAAATATTTACGAGGAGAAATATCATGTCACGTTGTAGACATAATATTCCTTCCTCGATTAAAGTCGAACCCAGATGTGTGAAGATGAGATGTAGTATTGTTATTAAATGTATGCACGACAGTTTATACTGATCAGAGTATCGTTTCAAGAGTATTAAGTGAGGAGGTCAGTATCGTAAATTCCAGAGGTCGTTAAGATGTATAAATTAATAATTTAACAATTGTTGTTATTGTTCATGAGATCAGCGATTGTGATGACAACGCTGAGAAATTATGCCCTTTTGTAGGAATGCCAGATTGAAAGAAGTGGAGTTGATAACCCTTTGATGGTGGTTTTTTGTGTATTTCCGTATGTAGTTGGCATACGAGGTTATTGCGAAGGTGTGTTCCGCATTTTAAAGTACAGTCATTGCGTGGGCATGACTAGGATTGGCAAGGCATTAAAGTGTGAGTAGAGAGTACTCCTTATTTTGTTATACACGACCTGGGATTTAGAGAGGACAGGAAGGGTCACGGTTGAAATTGGAACAGGAAATTGATGATGACAGCTGTTATGCTATACTTTTATCGAGATTATTAAACCTAAACATGTAACGGCATATGTTTCACCTTAAGTGGTCGAATGTATTAAAACTATTTTGACACCAGATCAGATAGGAGAGACTGGTGGTGGTTATTTCTGGTGATGTAGAAGATTTTAAGGATCACAGTTCACTGTATTTGACATAACTACTAGATCAGAGCGCAGGCTCGAGTGTATTTAGGCGCTATTACTTTGGAAGGACTATAGCTGGTGCTATGAGCGTCATTATAAATTCATTTAGTGTTAATCTTTATTATTTGCCAATCGAGTGTATAACATGTTAGGAATAGGAAGTTTATAGTTTGTTTAACGTAGAGGTTAGAGTATGAATGAGTATGTGACTGTATGTGGTTTGTTTCTTGTTCAGTGCGAATGAAATGAACTCCATTGGGACGTCACAATGCGAGAGTATGAATGTTAGTGTGTATAGAAGTTTTATGCCAGTAGCATGTAGGATTTGCGTCCAGTTCACATATTTGTCTGACGTGAATCTATTTCATTGTAACACAGCTTTTATTGTTATGGAGAGCACATTTGTGGACCAGGCGGGAATAGCGAGGACTTCTTTAAAACTCGTTTCTAGCCAAGGCCATAGCTCGGCCAGGCCGCACAAATGGGGAGAGATGTTGCGAACCGCACGGCGCGCGCTCTTTCTTTTTTTAAACCAGCCAGACTGGGAATGTAGCGGTAAATGTTATGTCATCGGACACGTGGCGAGGGTCGCGTGCGCCGAGCGCCCATATGTTCGTGGGAGCGTGCCAGAAGAATGTAAATACACAGAGGTGTGTAACTATTGTACAGCTTGATGTATGGACACAAGCTACACCAAATTTTGTCATTATGTTCATAGAACGCAGGTCTTTCAGTGGCGTGAGTGTAGAGATGAGCGAATGGGAGTGTGTATTTTATTTTGTTGTGTGAATGTTTAGCCCTAGTTTACATTTTGTTATTAAATCGTTTAGTTTTATTAGAAGCTGTGTCGTCATGATTCATTTTAGATATAAGGAGATGCAACTGTGAAACCCATTTTAGGTCCAGAGAGGCTGACCACGAGATCCCCGAGAATAAGGTAGGTGTTTTACCGCGAGCTAAGTGTATTTTTCATGTAATTCACAGTTGTATTGTAATTTCCGCCACGTATATTCGCGAGGGTCTAGTTAGAAGTAGATCCTTGACTAGTATTTTGCGCCGGAGCTGTCAGGGTCTACGAATCCAGCTGTTGCTTCGGATATCCAACAGACCGCCTCTAGAATATACGGGGACAGTACCTACTGTATGGCCACGGCCGCCTCCTTCCCTCTTCCTAGCCTAACCATCCCAATCTTCCATCCCCTCCCATCCCTCATGAGGCCCCTGTTCGCTTTGCAGGTGAGGCCACCTGGGCGAAGTGCTGATCACACCTCCCCAGTTGTATCCATCCCGACCAGATGTTCCAAGCTCCAGGACACTGCCCATAGAGGCGGTAGTGGTGAGTTCCCTCGCTGAGTCCGTGGGAACCACCAACCTAGAGGGTAAATTGACTAAATTTTTAAAAAAAAATCTAACACTTAAAAATATAAATAGCCTAAGAAAGAAGTGAGGTTATCTCAGACTCAACCACTCAACAGACAGCTCTACTTCACAACTAACTGGGCTGGGCTGCTGGTGGTAGAATGCCTCGCCAATCTCAAGGCCACAACCACCCTACCCCCATTCCAAGATCATAGCACAATGGCTGCCCAGGGCCTAGCCCATCCACCCTCCTCCCAAAGCCATTATTCACACCATAATCAAACTCCTACCTAATTTTCCTAAATATAAATGAGTAGTCCTGCAGGCTTAACTCAGTAATACAATGTTTTATTCAAACCAGATATACATAATTCCCATTTAGATGTTATTGACAACATTGACACAGGATGATTAAATTATTATTAGCAATATTCAGGCATTACTAGTTTATCCATGAAATGTATCTTTGATTAATGGTTTTATTATGTTTTAGATGCTCTAGTAACAATCACAAGTAGTAAAAAATTTAAAAAAAAAAGAAGTTTTCTTAAATGCCCAGATTTTGGGCGCTTAAAATTGCTTTGGGCAAATGCCCAGGCAAATGTCCATTTATAGATGTCCTGCCCACTGGGCATTTGCCCGGCCCACATCACTACTCCCACTTTAAATTTTTCTCGAATTTCCTTCATTGCTTGTTCAATGTAAATATTGAAAAGTATGGGTGATAAGTTGCAGCCTTGCCTTACACCTTTCTGAATACCAGCTTCTCTCTCATGTCCTTCAGCTCGAATGACTGCTGACTGGTTTCTGTATAGATTGTAGATCACCCTCCTATCCCTGTACTTCATTCCAATAGTTTTCAAAATGTCAAACAATTTAGTCCAATCAACGTTATCAAAAGCCTTTTCTAAGTCTACAAATGCCATGAACGTTCTCTTATCTTTCCTTATTCTACCTTCCAAAATCAGCCAAAGACTTAGTACAGCTTCCCTTGTTCCTACATTTCTCCTGAAACCAAACTGGTCTTCACCCAACTCCGTTTCTGTCTGGCTTTCCATCCTCTTGTAAATTATTCTAGACAGGATCTTTGAAGCATGAGTAATCAAGCTGATTGTACGGTAATCTTCACATCTGCCAGCTTCCCCTTTCTTCGGTATAGGGATGATAACATTCTTCTTGAAAACAGAGGGTACCTCACCTGCCTCATAAATCCAACACACCAAGTGATATAACCTGATCTGACCTTCATCTCCTATGCGGCGTAGCAACTCAATTGGTATATCATCTATGCCTGGTGGTTTGTTCCTGCTTAAGTCTTCCAATGCTCTGTCAAATTCTGATCTCAATATTAAATCCCCTTTTGCATCCTCATCAATTTCCTCTTCCCTTTCCATTACATGATTCTCAACTTTCCCTTATTCAAACACTCTATGTAAGCTTTCCATCTCTCAACCTTTTCTTCCTTATCTGTTAGAGGCTTTCCATCTGTGTCCTTAATATTACAGCACTTAGTCTTCTTTTCCCCAAAAGTATTCTGTATCCCTGCATTGTATAGAACCCCTGTTACAGTATTACTTTCTTGTAAGCCTACATACGGGATTTTGCAACCAGTATAACACCAATTGAAATTATTAGAATCATCATCATCAGTTTATCTGCCTGATGGCAGGTTTCTTCATGGTCAGTCTCTCCACCTTATCTGGTCTTCAGCAGCACGTTTCATCAGCTCATACGATTTATCAATCTTGATGGATTCAGATTCGCCAGACTCCTCACTTTCCGTATCATGTTCACTTTCATTCAACGAATGATTCTCGTCATCTGATGCTCTAGTGTCATCAAACGGTTCACAATCACTATCGTCATCATCAAACAAATAGCGCCTTGCAGTACGCTGTTGTTGTTGAAGAGCTCGGTTTACTGATTCTTCTTTTTCTACGCTTCGCAAAAGTTGATCAATCCTCTCTATTTCCTTCGGATCCATGTTTTCTAACACGAAACATAACACTAACGCAGAAAGAACTATTAAGACTCACAGTACGGAACACAAACAAAAGAACAACATGAAATGCAAGACCTCGCATGCGGTGGAAAAGACTTATGCCGAGGTCAGAGTTTTCTTCCTCGTGGTAACAATGGACAACAAATTTAGATTAACTGTTACTGCACTAGCATTGTCAACTCTGCAACGGAGAATAATAGAAGCAAGAGCAAGACGAGATGTAAGCTCATTGCAAATTACAAATGAATAAATGAATGTGCGGTCCAAAAGACCGCACGGCGAGTTCTCCTGGGTTAAAGAACAGTTACATCTGATAAATACTTAATGTATGCATTACATACTACGGGAGAATTTCAATACGACGGTTGCATTAAAGCGGAAAATACATAACTTAACATTGTTTGGCAAATTTAAAAGGAACATCTGATACCTTAATTCCATTTCAAGAATCCCGTTTTTTTTTTTTTTTTTTTTTCCATTATTCTAAATGTTTTGGATAAATATTAGAATTGCCACATATCCACATTGGGCATTTCAACTCAAATTCTTATGCGAATTTCCGAATTTCTGCTTCCCATACAACAAGGTTAATTCATGTCATCGTTATACTAGTTGGCACCTATTCAAAATTGTTAATAAACTCCGTATTGAAGAGGATTCAACTTATTTAATCAAGCGCCAAACTGAATTATTTTATTGATTTTAGAACTTTATTTTCTAAATTATTTTGTGATAAAATCTTTTAAAGCTTAACATTTTTACACTCACCGTTAATAGTTCTTTTCTAACTACTTTTTTAAAATTATTGTAAAAAGACCAATTTTATATTTATTTAATTAATACTGCATTTGTACGGATATCCATTTTATTACTATAATTTATTTATTACAATTATTATCATTAATTCTTCATTTCTAATTTAGATTTAAGTCATATATGCTATTTTAGTTTTCAATTCTTAATTGATTTTCTTTTTAGGCTGAAGATGACCTCATTAAAGGTCGAAACATGTCCCAATATATAAAACATATATTTGTTTATGTATCGATTTGGCGTATAATTTTAAACGTTTAATTAGTTATACTTACCATTAACAGGAGATGAATTCTTCGTTGCTGGCATTGCGGAACTCTGGAAAATAAAATCGATGTTACATTAGTGAAAAGATAACACACATCAGATCACAACAACAAAGTGATTACTGAGATCCAAAAGTTCATGCAAAATTATACTTTTGCATATTATTTTTCTCCTTTGCCTGTTGAAGTGCATATCTCTGCTTGAGAAGGACGTATATTCTAATTTCCTATTGTTTTGAAGCGCTTTTTGTTACTTCATGTTCTTAAGGCCGTATATTTTGATTTGGACTCCGAGAATATATCACAGAATAACATTATTTTAATACCTAGTACATTTGAGCCCTTTTTGCAAGTTAATATCAATTATTTTTACTCAGCATTCACTGTGTAGATTCTTCTTCTTCTTGTTCTGCTTTTACAGCCTCATTGGACCACTTCAGTCAATCATTTCTGGTCGTCTTCTTCAGTAAATTTCCTTTCCGAGTCGCCCAGTAGCTCTTCATTCGCTCTGATCTTCTCAGGCGTTCCTCATCTGTAAATACCCTTTTTACTGTATTACGTCTGTCTAGTTTAGCCTGAAATCTTATTTTTATATCTCTTAAGTTTTTTTAATTTTTTTGTTTTGTTTTGCAAGTCATTCAAGGTTATTTCTAATTCTTTCATATCTTCTCTAATTTCCTTAATCCATCCTACTTGTTGTTTCATATTCCAAAGTTTCACTACAATTTTTCTAGATAACCTGGTTTCTGGTGTCCTCATGATGTTACCAAAAAAAGAAATCCGTTTCTTCCGAATAGCATCAGTGATGGGCTCCAGTTCTCTGTATACCACTTATTTGGTACTATCCGCCACTGTCCATCTTTCTGATTTTGTCGATTCTGTTTTTCTGAGTAACTTTAAAAAGAGTTTCACTTCCATAGGTCACCTCTGGTTGAACCACCATCTTGTAATGTTTTAATTTTGTTGCGATTGATAGACATTTTCTTTTATATGTAGACCATGTTAATTTTTGGGCTTTTACCATTTTATTAGTTCTTTCTTGCCATGCAGGTTTCTCATCCAAGTTGTAAGTTATAATTTCTCCTAAGTATTTAAATTGCTTCACTATTTTAACTTTCTTGTTATTTACTGTTATGTGATTGATTACAAGTGGATTTGCTACCATTATCTCTGTCTTTTCAAATGATATCTGAAGTCCAATTTTTTGTGCTATATTTTGTAGGCTTATTATTTGATTTCTGGCTTCTTGAATATTATTAGCCAGTAACGCTAAGTCATCTGCGAATCCCAAGCAATTTAAGTCTATTTGATCTTTCTTGGTTCCAATTCTTATGCTCCTAGGATTTTCTCTGTACCATTCCCTCATGACATATTCCAAAGCACAATTGAAAAGTAGAGGCGATAAACCATCTCCTTGTCTTAATCCTGTTTTAATCGTAAACGGTTCAGATATTTCTCCTCTGAATTTTACTTTAGATTTGGTGTTTGTTAGAGTTAGTTTTATAATTTTTATTAATTTGGGATGAAGTCCGAAATTTCTTAGTATTTTCAGCAATGAAGATCCATGTATACAATCATATGCTGTTTTGAAGTCTACGAAGGTTATGACTTGCTGTTTTTTGTCTACGTTTGTAGTAGTCCATTACTAATTTTAAGGTGATTATCTGTTCAGGGCAGCTTCGCCATGGCCGAAATACACCTTGATATTCTCCTATTTCCAGTTCTAATTGATCTTTACAACGATTATATAGAATTCGTGACGATTTTATATGTGATATCCAAAAGGGAAATTCCTTGATAGTTGTCAGGATTTTATTTTACTCCTTTCTTGTGTAATGGATGTATTATAGCTGTAGTCCAATGGTCTGGCAGTTCTTCTTTGATCCAAATGTTCACTATGCATTGGTGTAATTAAATCTTTACTGGTTCTGCTGCATATTTCCACAATTCTGCAAATGTTTGATCTTCTCCACTCGCTTTGTAGTTTTTGAGCTCTCTCAGAGCTTTGTAGACTTCTTGGATTGTGGGTGGATTTATGTTTTCTGATGGTATTTTAACAGTGGTGTCTGAATTTATTTGAAACAGTTCTGGTGGATCTTCACAATTTAGCAACTTGTTAAATGTTTCTGCTAAAATTTCTGTATTTCTTTTATTACTATGAGCTGACTCGCCATTTTTGTCTTAACATTAATGTTGGAGGTTCATATCTTTGTAGTCGTTTGCTAAAAATTTTGGAGTAATCTCTTGAGTTTGTTTTCGCGCTATTTGTTTCGATCATCAGAAGTATATCCTTTTGGTATAGCCGTTTAACCCTTCATATTATTTTTTGAGTTATCTTCCTTTTTTTTATGAGATCCAAGTGTGATTCATCTGTTTTTTTGACTCTGATACCGTCACCAGGCTTGATGTCTATCTTCCACTGTATTATCACACTCATCGTTCCACCATTGGTGTTTCTTCCTTGGATTTATTGGGGCTCCTTGTTCAGCTATTTGTTTCAATTCAGGAACTATTTCCTCTAGATCATCTGTTATTTTAATATATCTAGTTCGTTCTTTGTATCCCTTGTTATTTATTAGTTTATGAGGGTCGTATGTTCACTTCTTTTTAGGTGAGGTTTTTTCTTTGTCAACGGGATAAATTTAATTTTAATCTTTATCATGTAATGATGTAATATGTCCCACAAAAAAGCAAGGAAGTGTTATACAGAAGCTACTATATCCCGATACTGACCTATGCTTCAGAAACGTGGACAATGAAGAAAAGAGACATAAGCAGAATACAGGCAGGTGAAATGAAGTTCCTGCGAAGTAGGATCGGAGTAACAAGAAGAGACAGGGTGAGGAATGAAAAGGTCAGGGAAATGGTGAAAGAGGAGCCCTTGCAAGGTAGGATTGAGACATCAGGACTGAGGTGGTATGGACACTTAAAGAGAATGGATGAGAAGAAGATTCCCAAGAGGATACATGAGATGCAGATGCAGAAGAAACGACCAAGGGGAAGACCAAGAGATAGATGACTGAAAGGAGTGGAGGAATGTGTCAAGAAGAGAGGCGAGGACTGGACCAGAGTGACAGCGGAGAGGTGGTGGGAAGAAAGGACTAAGTGGCGAGGCTTATGTTCCAAATAGACCCAGCCTGAGGCTGGAAACTGTACAAGATGATGATGATGATGATGATGATGTAATGATCCGATCCAGTATCTGTTCCTCTCAGAACTTTCACATTGTAGATTTCCCTGTGATAGTTCTTATCCATACAAACATGATCTAGTTGCCATTCACCTTTTTTCCAGTCCGGATGTTTCCAAGTTTTGAGTATATTTGGTCTTCTCTTGAAGTAAGTTGATTTGGAGATCATATCATGGTTCCTGCAAAATTCCACCAGTCTTATGCCATTCCTGTTTGTTCTTCTCTGTGCTGGCCATTTTCCTATTATGACTCTATATCTTTTTTCCTTTCCTAACTGGGCATTAAAGTCTCCAATTAAAATTTTGGTGTGACTTTTATTTATGTTTGTTGCGGAAAGCTACCAAAATCCCTCCACATCATCTTTGTGTTCTTTCTTATTATTTTTATCATTAGTTGGGGCATGGGCATTTAGAATGGTATATGTTCTATTTGCAGCTTTTAGAGTTAGTGTCGAGAGCCTAGGGGATAATGCTTTAAATTCTATGATGGATTCAATTATTTTGAGATTGACTACAAATCCTGTTCCGAATTGTGGACATTGCTTCATTACTCTTTTTTCTGGTATTCCCTTGTAAATTCTATACCCTTGTGATTCTATTGGTTCCTGATCGGTGTTTCTCATTTCTTGAAGCCCGGTTATTAGAATCCCTTTGCGATCCATTTCGTCGGTCAAAATTTTGAGTTTTCCTGGCTGTATGATGGAATTTATATTGTGTGTTGTTACATAGTTTATCTGTATAAATATTGTAAAATTATTTTCATTTTTATGAATTCAATGGCTATTAAAATTGTATATCAGTTATACTTAAAAATTAACATAAAATAATTATTGATGGTCAACACCACTTGTAGATCCATAAAAGAACATTTCCTACTATTTAGAACTGTTTCTTAGGTAAGATATTTAAAAAAAGGTGTAGTTATATGTCAGTCTGTTTATATTCTCTTGATATTAGAAACAGAAACTCTAAAGAATACAGAGTGATAGTAATGTCCCTAGTTATTTCATAATTAAGGGCCTTATTTTTTGGCGAAATAAAACTGTCGATTTCGGTGTTAAAACTGACACTATTTCGGTAGGTATTTCGCGTTATAAATTTCCATAATGATCGATGTTTCTTCTGCAATCTTCCTTTAGTTTGGGGTAAATCAAACAAATTATGTGATAAGGGGTTTTAAAGAGCACTCTGTTAATGTATCCTTGTTATTAAATCTTAGAACAACCAAATAATACGGTATACAAAATGTTATCAGTCGCGAACTTGCACTGCTGTATCTACGATCACAACGCCATTTTTGATGTAATCGATAGCAGATATCGATTTTCATCCATAGCCTTAGAAATCGTGGAATGGAATACACATACTTCCGGCTTTGTGAGCATTTGTGTAGAGAATATACAGCACTATCAATCAAATGAGAAGTAAACCATGACTGTCAATTCCTCAGAAGCATTTAAGTTTATGGCAGAGCTTTTTCGATAATATTTAGCATTTTTTGTACAAAGTGGAGTATCATCATCATCATCATCATGATCGAAGTCCCACTCCAGTCACCCGGGTGGGGTTTACAAGCCTCCTCCACTCCTTTCTGTCCTTCCATTTTCACTGTTCCATCACTTCTGCCACATCCAATCCAGCTTCTCCAATGTATATTACGTGTTAATTTGCATAATTCGTGCAATAAATCAGATTTCGGGTTATTTCGAGAGTTTAATTTGCTAAAATACGGTACTTTAAGTACATAGAAAGTCATATATAGGCAAAAAAGAAGAAATGAGAAAAGTTTGCACGTATCGCTATTACCAAAATATACGGCCCCTATTCATAGTGCATCTTTTTTGAAACATGTCGCATATTTGACCAATAAATACTGTATTTTTGCATGCATATTTATTCATTTAATAGTGCATAAAATTCCAGGCCCTACTGTCGACCAAAGTATTATGTGCACTCGAGTTTGAAGGTTGTTTGTGAAGTAACCAATAGACCTACATAAAATCCAATAACATCATCATTTTCGTCGTTCTATTGCACGTTAGCTCATGTAGGTTTGGAATTTTTAATTTATATTTCAATATTTTTTGTCGCAGTTGGAGCACAAAAAATGCACGTTTTTAAGAGTGTTTCAACCATGCGTCACATTTAAGAATTATTATCTCAAAAACCCGTCATCAGATCGAATCCAAATTTTAACACAATATACATTGGAAAGGGAGGCATGGAGAGCTGCATCAAACCAGTCAAAAGACTGAAGACTCAAACAACAACAACATAAGTGGTTTATTAATTTCAAAATGTTGCGTGTCCAAGAAAAAAAAGTTGTTATCATTTTTGTAAGGTAACTTTTTCTCGGCTCGGGGTGGTTGGAAAATGTAGTTCTTAGTTGCGATGTAATCCTTATACCTCAAAAAGTTATGCTGTATGACTGTGAAATACGTAAATTAACTCACTTATTTAATATCGGTTTGTATTTGTAGGCGGAAATAACACATCGTTCACCACCTACCTGCTCCCGGAAAAGCTGTACAGCGATGCCGAAATAGAGCCCATCACGCATCATGGCGTGCCTCGCTCGGAAGTGATGGGCCCCATCATCATCATCATCATCGGCTTTAACTCGAAACCGAGTATAAATCTTCTTCCTTCAGTCCAGTTTGTGGATGTGTTTAAGGTGACTAAAGAGTCCAATCCTGGCATGGAACAAGCGACCACACAAGTCGCATAGTATTGCTGGAGGAGGACGTGGTTGGGCTGCTCGAAGTTTCCTAGCTTGACGCTTGGCCTCTTCATGTATGCGTCGATCCCTTTCAAACGCCTTTACAGTATCCGAGATGGTACGGCGCCAAGTTGAGCGGTTTTCAGCCAGCATGTCCCAGGTTTGTGAATCAAGACCTGTCAATTTCAGGGTCTGCTTAAATTGGTCCTTGTAGCGCCTCTTAGGACCACCATGAGGTCTGGTGCCATAGCATAACTCACCATATAGCATTTGACGAGGTAATCTCACATCATCCATCCGATGGACATGACCAATCCATCTAAATTGGTGACCTATTATGGATGATTCTATGCTGTTGATTTGAGCCTTTTCCAGAACAGCAATATTGGTAATGCGGTCTTCCCATTTAATCCTCAGGATTGATCGAAGTTTTTGTAGGTGGAAACGCTCAAGCTTCCTAAGATCACGTCGGTAAAGGGTCCACGTTTCACAGCCATACAACAATGTAGAAATGACTACTGCTTTGTACACCATAAGCTTTGTACTCATGGATAGATCTTTATTCATGAAGACCCGGTGCGCTCATCGTCCATATGCTGCATGGGCTGCGCCAATTCTCTTATCCACATCCTGCTCACAGGTACAGCTCACAGAAATGGTACTGCCCAGGTACGAGAAGTGGTCAACCTGTTCTAATGGCAAATTTGAAATGGAGATATTGAACTGAGGAAGAGGTGTGCCTGGTGAAGGTTGTGCCAAGACTTTAGTCTTATTGACATTTATGGTAAGACCAAAGCGATCACATGCACTTTTGTACCAGTTAACTGACTCTTGCAGCTCTTCTGGTGTGAGAGTTGGTGACGCAGCATCATCTGCATACAACATGTTAGTAACCTTAGTAACCTGAGTTTTCCTCAAGGAGCGGAGACGAGTTAGGTTGAAAAGCCCTCCATCAAAACGATACTTGATCTCCACACCTGGGATGTTTGTGGGTGAATCATAAAGCATTGCAGCCAAGTACAGCGCAAAAAGCGTTGGAGCCAGTACACATCCTTGTTTCAGTCCATGGGTAATGGGAAATTCATCGGACATCTTATTCTGATGGCAAACCTGACCTGTCATGCCATCATGGAGAGCTTTGATTAGATCTACAAAACGCTGAGGGCAACCAAACCGCTTCAGCACTGCCCACATGGCTGGTCTTGGAACCGAATCAAATGCCTTTTCCAAGTCATAAAAGACTAAGAAGAGTGGATTCTGTTGTTCTCTACATTTTTCTTGTAGCTGTCTCACACAGAAAATCAAGTCAATTGTGCTTCTGGAAGTTCTAAATCCGCATTGTGACTCTGGGAGGATCCTCTCAGAGATAACCTTGAGGCGGTTAAGTAGAATTCTTGCAAGAATCTTCCCCACAATTGATAGCAGTGATATACCACGGTAGTTGCCACAAACACTGCGATCACCCTTTTTAAAGATAGTGACGATAGTGGCATTCTTTAGGTCTCCAGGTACCTTTCTTGATTCCCAAATTCTGAGGATAAGGATGAAAATTCTTGTTTTGAGGGAATGACCTCCGGCTTGAATTAGTTCCAGAGGGATGTTATCTGGGCCAGGTGCTTTTCTGGGTTTCAATTGGGTGAGAGCTGCACTGAATTCATGATAAGTAGGAGGTACTGCCAACCACAGTTGTTCAGGTTGTTGCGGCACATCACAGAGGAAGTCTTCAGCAGCTTCTGATGGACGATTTAGGAGATTGGAGAAGTGCTCCTTCCAGCGTTCCAAGATTTCTTGACTATCAGTAAAGGTAGTAGAATTATCAGCGCTTTTCAGTGTACCTGATGATGAGCGAGATGGTCCATATATTTCCTTGAGTACGGCATAGAAGTTCCTCAAGTCTCGAGCATCCGATAATCTCTGCAGTTCCTGAGCCTTCTGTTGCCACCAAGTATTTTTAATCTGCCTTATCTGCGTCTGGCATTTACCCTTGAGTTCCAGTAGTTTATCTCTCTTTGTGTTGGAAGTTGGGTCTTGAAGATGGGCAAGATAGGCATTCCTTTTGGCATTGATGAGAGACAGAATTTCCTCATTGTTGTCATCAAACCAGTCTTGTCTTTTCCGCACTATAAAACCAATGGTTTCCTCAGCTGACTGTGTGATAATCTTCTGTAATGTGGCCCATTCTTGCTGAATATCATTTGTTACTGGGTTTTCTGATAACTGGGTGACGATCCTGTTTCCAAAATGTTTGTACATGGATTCATCCTGAAGTTTGGATGTATTAAACTTCTTTCTTGGCAAATTTTTGATGTTCCTAGGTGGTTTAGGTCTGATGGATATCCTGAGCTTACATATAAGAAGTTTATGATCTGTCCAACAATCGTCTATATTCCTTGCTGTTCTGGTAATAAGAGTGTCCTTCTTATCACATTGCCGGGTAATGATATAATCAAGAATGTGCCAATGTTTGGAACGAGGATGCATCCACGTGGTTTTGAAGCGGTCAGGTAGCCGGAACTGCGTGTTGGTAATGAAAAGTTCGTGTTCTGCACAAAGACCAAGAAGCAACAGTCCATTGGGATTACATTTTCCAAGTCCCTGTTTGCCCATCACATTATTCCATAGCCTGTGATCTTTCCCAACTCTGGCATTGAAGTCACCGAGGAGCAAGAGTTTATCTGCAGATGGTACCTTGGAGATGATTTCACTTAGCTGATTATAGAACTGAGCCTTTACTTCATCATCAGAATCTAAGGTAGGAGCATAGGCAGAGATGAGTGTCATAAAGGAACCTCCTGAGAGTGGTATGCGGAGAGTCATGAGCCTTTCGCTGATTGCAATGGGTGTAAGTTGGTGATAATTTACCAGTTTGGTCTTCACAGCGAAGCCCACACCATGAATACGACATTCACCCTCATCCTTTCCTTTCCAGAAGATGGTATATCCTGTTCCAGATTCAGTAATCTTGCCTTCAGCAGACAGCCTAGTTTCACTGAGAGCAGCAATGTCAACGTTGAGTCTTGATAACTCATGGGTTACGAGAGCTGACCTTCTCTCAGGTCTAATGTTATTGTCAAAATCAAGCAAGGTTCTGATGTTCCATGAACCAATAATCAAATTGTGATTCTTTACTGTTTTTGAGTTTCGACCGCATGAGGGGTGACCTGCTGAGTGCGGTTGCCCAGCCGGACCAAGATTGTGACTTCCGATGTTTAGCCCACCTTTTCTAGGGCCTTCCCCATGTGGGGTGGGCAGCGGTGATCCTAAATAGGCCTGCCCAAACACAGATGCAGGACCGAATTCCTGAGTAGTCACAGAGTCTCCGGAAGACGACCATCACACATCTGCTGCCAACGTGCAGGTCCGAACTAGGGGCTTCCAGTTACACCCATAACCTGCCCCCACCGTCCATATCCCATCGCCGTTGGACTTTGAAAAGTGACGTTCGGAAGAAGTGCCACTGGCGTGAATTTGTTTAGGGTGGATCTCAGCTTGCCAGGACGAGACCCACACACTATGATCTCTGAGCCTTATCCTGCGGCTCACAAAGAATGAGACATGCAGGACCGAACACAGAGACTGCAACGAACTACCGCATACTCAAGTACTACTGAGGTGCGCCTTTACAGCCAGTCCGTCTGGCGTGGCCTCTTCCGCCTCTATGACCGTTGGGAGCCATGAGAGTGATTGGCTCCTCATCCGCTCATTTTGCCGTTGGGCCAAAACCTGCCCATCATAACTATGGACAATAGTTTGCCCTATTAAACCTGAGCAATAGGCTGCCCCTTCCGCCAACCACACTGTGCCGGAGTTCACCTCTTTCACTGCAGGTACCGTTGAGGACTTCACCGTAACCCTGGCAAGGGACCCTAACAAGGTACTACCAGCCGGGCCAGCTGGACCAAGGTTTTTTAAAGAGGTGTTACTCCTCTATCGCTCCCTGCTTGATCATACTATATATATATATATACTGTAACACTGTATAACACTACACTAGGTGCTATTGCACCACACTGTAACACTCCACTAGTAGCAATACCTACACTGTATAACACTACACTAGGTGCTATTGCACCACACTGTAACACTCCACTAGTAGCAATACCAACACTGTATAACACTACACTAGGTGCTATTGCACCACACTGTATCACTCCACTAGTAGTAATACCAACACTGTATAACACTACACTAGGTGCTATTGCACCACACTGTACCACTCCACTAGTAGTAATACCAACACTGTATAACACTACACTAGGTGCTATTGCACCACACTGTAACACTCCACTAGTAGCAATACCTACACTGTATAACACTACACTAGGTGCTATTGCACCACACTGTAACACTCCACTAGTAGCAATACCAACACTGTATAACACTACACTAGGTGCTATTGCACCACACTGTAACACTCCACTAGTAGCAATACCAACACTGTATAACACTACACTAGGTGCTATTGCACCACACTGTATCACTCCACTAGTAGCAATACCAACACTGTATAACACTACACTAGGTGCTATTGCACCACACTGTATCACTCACCTGGTAGCAATACCAACACTGTATAACACTACACTAGGTGCTATTGCACCACACTGTGTCACTCCACTAGTAGCAATACCAACACTGTATAACACTACATTAGGTGCTATTGCACCACACTGTGTCACTCCACTAGTAGCAATACCAACACTGTATAACACTACACTAGGTGCTATTGCACCACACTGTGTCACTCACCTGGTAGCAATACCAACACTGTATAACACTACACTAGGTGCTATTGCACCACACTGTAACACTCCACTAGTAGCAATACCAACACTGTATAACACTACACTAGGTGCTATTGCACCACACTGTATCACTCACCTGGTAGCAATACCAACACTGTATAACACTACACTAGGTGCTATTGCACCACACTGTAACACTCCACTAGTAGCAATACCAACACTGTATAACACTACACTAGGTGCTATTGCACCACACTGTGTCACTCCACTAGTAGCAATACCAACACTGTATAACACTACATTAGGTGCTATTGCACCACACTGTGTCACTCCACTAGTAGCAATACCAACACTGTATAACACTACACTAGGTGCTATTGCACCACACTGTGTCACTCACCTGGTAGCAATACCAACACTGTATAACACTACACTAGGTGCTATTGCACCACACTGTAACACTCCACTAGTAGCAATACCAACACTGTATAACACTACACTAGGTGCTATTGCACCACACTGTATCACTCACCTGGTAGCAATACCAACACTGTATAACACTACACTAGGTGCTATTGCACCACACTGTGTCACTCACCTGGTAGCAATACCAACACTGTATAACACTACACTAGGTGCTATTGCACCACACTGTAACACTCCACTAGTAGCAATACCAACACTGTATAACACTACACTAGGTGCTATTGCACCACACTGTAACACTCCACTAGTAGCAATACCAACACTGTATAACACTACACTAGGTGCTATTGCACCACACTGTAACACTCCACTAGTAGCAATACCAACACTGTATAACACTACACTAGGTGCTATTGCACCACACTGTATCACTCACCTGGTAGCAATACCTACACTGTATAACACTACACTAGGTGCTATTGCACCACACTGTGTCACTCACCTGGTAGCAATACCAACACTGTATAACACTACACTAGGTGCTATTGCACCACACTGTAACACTCCACTAGTAGTAATACCAACACTGTATAACACTACACTAGGTGCTATTGCACCACACTGTAACACTCCACTAGTAGCAATACCAACACTGTATAACACTACACTAGGTGCTATTGCACCACACTGTGTCACTCCACTAGTAGCAATACCAACACTGTATAACACTACACTAGGTGCTATTGCACCACACTGTAACACTCACCTGGTAGCAATACCAACACTGTATAACACTACACTAGGTGCTATTGCACCACACTGTATCACTCACCTGGTAGCAATACCAACACTGTATAACACTACACTAGGTGCTATTGCACCACACTGTAACACTCCACTAGTAGCAATACCAACACTGTATAACACTACACTAGGTGCTATTGCACCACACTGTATCACTCCACTAGTAGCAATACCAACACTGTATAACACTACACTAGGTGCTATTGCACCACACTGTGTCACTCACCTGGTAGCAATACCAACACTGTATAACACTACACTAGGTGCTATTGCACCACACTGCCCCACTCCACTAGTAGTAATACCTACACTGTATAACACTACACTAGGTGCTATTGCACCACACTGCCCCACTCCACTAGTAGCAATACCAACACTGTATAACACTACACTAGGTGCTATTGCACCACACTGTGTCACTCCACTAGTAGCAATACCAACACTGTATAACACTACACTAGGTGCTATTGCACCACACTGTATCACTCACCTGGTAGCAATACCAACACTGTATAACACTACACTAGGTGCTATTGCACCACACTGTAACACTCCACTAGTAGCAATACCAACACTGTATAACACTACACTAGGTGCTATTGCACCACACTGTATCACTCACCTGGTAGCAATACCAACACTGTATAACACTACACTAGGTGCTATTGCACCACACTGTGTCACTCCACTAGTAGCAATACCAACACTGTATAACACTACACTAGGTGCTATTGCACCACACTGTGTCACTCCACTAGTAGCAATACCAACACTGTATAACACTACACTAGGTGCTATTGCACCACACTGTAACACTCCACTAGTAGCAATACCAACACTGTATAACACTACACTAGGTGCTATTGCACCACACTGTGACACTCACCTGGTAGCAATACCAACACTGTATAACACTACACTAGGTGCTATTGCACCACACTGTGTCACTCCACTAGTAGCAATACCAACACTGTATAACACTACACTAGGTGCTATTGCACCACACTGTGTCACTCACCTGGTAGTAATACCTACACTGTATAACACTACACTAGGTGCTATTGCACCACACTGCCCCACTCCACTAGTAGCAATACCAACACTGTATAACACTACACTAGGTGCTATTGCACCACACTGTGTCACTCCACTAGTAGCAATACCAACACTGTATAACACTACACTAGGTGCTATTGCACCACACTGTGTCACTCCACTAGTAGCAATACCAACACTGTATAACACTACACTAGGTGCTATTGCACCACACTGTAACACTCCACTAGTAGCAATACCAACACTGTATAACACTACACTAGGTGCTATTGCACCACACTGTATCACTCACCTGGTAGCAATACCAACACTGTATAACACTACACTAGGTGCTATTGCACCACACTGTGTCACTCCACTAGTAGCAATACCAACACTGTATAACACTACACTAGGTGCTATTGCACCACACTGTATCACTCCACTAGTAGCAATACCAACACTGTATAACACTACACTAGGTGCTATTGCACCACACTGTGTCACTCCACTAGTAGCAATACCAACACTGTATAACACTACACTAGGTGCTATTGCACCACACTGTGACACTCACCTGGTAGCAATACCAACACTGTATAACACTACACTAGGTGCTATTGCACCACACTGTAACACTCCACTAGTAGCAATACCAACACTGTATAACACTACACTAGGTGCTATTGCACCACACTGTATCACTCACCTGGTAGCAATACCAACACTGTATAACACTACACTAGGTGCTATTGCACCACACTGTGTCACTCCACTAGTAGCAATACCAACACTGTATAACACTACACTAGGTGCTATTGCACCACACTGTATCACTCCACTAGTAGCAATACCAACACTGTATAACACTACACTAGGTGCTATTGCACCACACTGTGTCACTCCACTAGTAGCAATACCAACACTGTATAACACTACACTAGGTGCTATTGCACCACACTGTGACACTCACCTGGTAGCAATACCAACACTGTATAACACTACACTAGGTGCTATTGCACCACACTGTGTCACTCCACTAGTAGCAATACCAACACTGTATAACACTACACTAGGTGCTATTGCACCACACTGTATCACTCCACTAGTAGCAATACCAACACTGTATAACACTACACTAGGTGCTATTGCACCACACTGTGTCACTCCACTAGTAGCAATACCAACACTGTATAACACTACACTAGGTGCTATTGCACCACACTGTATCACTCACCTGGTAGCAATACCAACACTGTATAACACTACACTAGGTGCTATTGCACCACACTGTGTCACTCCACTAGTAGCAATACCAACACTGTATAACACTACACTATGTGCTATTGCACCACACTGTGACACTCCACTAGTAGCAATACCAACACTGTATAACACTACACTAGGTGCTATTGCACCACACTGTGACACTCCACTAGTAGCAATACCAACACTGTATAACACTACACTAGGTGCTATTGCACCACACTGCCCCACTCCACTAGTAGCAATACCAACACTGTATAACACTACACTAGGTGCTATTGCACCACACTGCCCCACTCCACTAGTAGTAATACCAACACTGTATAACACTACACTAGGTGCTATTGCACCACACTGTGACACTCACCTGGTAGCAATACCAACACTGTATAACACTACACTAGGTGCTATTGCACCACACTGTAACACTCCACTAGTAGCAATACCAACACTGTATAACACTACACTAGGTGCTATTGCACCACACTGTGTCACTCCACTAGTAGCAATACCAACACTGTATAACACTACACTAGGTGCTATTGCACCACACTGTGACACTCACCTGGTAGCAATACCAACACTGTATAACACTACACTAGGTGCTATTGCACCACACTGTGTCACTCCACTAGTAGCAATACCAACACTGTATAACACTACACTAGGTGCTATTGCACCACACTGTAACAATCCACTAGTAGCAATACCTACACTGTATAACACTACACTAGGTGCTATTGCACCACACTGTGTCACTCCACTAGTAGTAATACCAACACTGTATAACACTACACTAGGTGCTATTGCACCACACTGCCCCACTCCACTAGTAGCAATACCAACACTGTATAACACTACACTAGGTGCTATTGCACCACACTGTGTCACTCCACTAGTAGTAATACCAACACTGTATAACACTACACTAGGTGCTATTGCACCACACTGCCCCACTCCACTAGTAGTAATACCAACACTGTATAACACTACACTAGGTGCTATTGCACCACACTGTATCACTCACCTGGTAGCAATACCAACACTGTATAACACTACACTAGGTGCTATTGCACCACACTGTATCACTCCACTAGTAGCAATACCAACACTGTATAACACTACACTAGGTGCTATTGCACCACACTGTGTCACTCCACTAGTAGCAATACCAACACTGTATAACACTACACTAGGTGCTATTGCACCACACTGTATCACGCACCTGGTAGCAATACCAACACTGTATAACACTACACTAGGTGCTATTGCACCACACTGCCCCACTCCACTAGTAGCAATACCAACACTGTATAACACTACACTAGGTGCTATTGCACCACACTGTGTCACTCCACTAGTAGCAATACCAACACTGTATAACACTACACTAGGTGCTATTGCACCACACTGTGTCACTCCACTAGTAGTAATACCAACACTGTATAACACTACACTAGGTGCTCTTGCACCACACTGCCCCACTCCACTAGTAGCAATACCAACACTGTATAACACTACACTAGGTGCTATTGCACCACACTGTGTCACTCCACTAGTAGTAATACCAACACTGTATAACACTACACTAGGTGCTATTGCACCACACTGTATCACTCCACTAGTAGTAATACCAACACTGTATAACACTACACTAGGTGCTATTGCACCACACTGTAACACTCCACTAGTAGCAATACCAACACTGTATAACACTACACTAGGTGCTATTGCACCACACTGTGACACTCACCTGGTAGCAATACCAACACTGTATAACACTACACTAGGTGCTATTGCACCACACTGTGTCACTCCACTAGTAGCAATACCAACACTGTATAACACTACACTAGGTGCTATTGCACCACACTGTGTCACTCACCTGGTAGCAATACCAACACTGTATAACACTACACTAGGTGCTATTGCACCACACTGTATCACTCCACTAGTAGCAATACCAACACTGTATAACACTACACTAGGTGCTATTGCACCACACTGTATCACTCCACTAGTAGCAATACCAACACTGTATAACACTACACTAGGTGCTATTGCACCACACTGTGTCACTCCACTAGTAGCAATACCAACACTGTATAACACTACACTAGGTGCTATTGCACCACACTGTGTCACTCCACTAGTAGCAATACCAACACTGTATAACACTACACTAGGTGCTATTGCACCACACTGTGTCACTCCACTAGTAGCAATACCAACACTGTATAACACTACACTAGGTGCTATTGCACCACACTGTGTCACTCCACTAGTAGCAATACCAACACTGTATAACACTACACTAGGTGCTATTGCACCACACTGTGTCACTCCACTAGTAGCAATACCTACACTGTATAACACTACACTAGGTGCTATTGCACCACACTGTGTCACTCCACTAGTAGCAATACCAACACTGTATAACACTACACTAGGTGCTATTGCACCACACTGTGTCACTGTGCCCCATCACATCAACACTGTACAGCTTTCCCGGAGCGGGTAGGTGGTGAACGATGTGTTATTTCCGCCTACAAATACAAACCGATATAAAATAAGTGAGTTAATTTACGTATTTCACAGTCATACAGCATAACTTTTTGATGTATAAGGATTACATTGCAACTAAGAACTACATTTTCCAACCACCCCGAGCCGAGAAAAAGTTACCTTACAAAAATGATAACTTTTTTTCTTGGACACACAACATTTTGAAATTAATAAACCCGTTATACAACATTCCAATGTATATTGTGTTAAAATTTGGATTCGATCTGATGACGGGTTTTTGAGATAATTTTTAAATGTGACGCATGGTTGAAACACGCTTAAAAACGTGCACTTTTTGTGCTCCAACTGCGACAAAAAATATTAAAATATAAATTAAAAATTCCAAACCTACATGACCTAACGTAAAATAGAACGACGAAAATGATGATGTTATTGGATTTTATGTAGGTCTATTGGTTACTTCACAAACAACCTTCAAACTCGAGTACACATAATACTTTAGTCGACAGTAGTGATTACAGTTTACACCACGGTTTTTGGCCGGTGGTCTTGAAAGCTCGCGCATTGCAGCGAGTTTAGTAATAGCAGCCGACAGGGCATGATCCTCTGGTTGTCTGGAGTCCCGCCAGCAGGTTGGAATTTTTATCTTCAGTCCGACATTTCGACCACTATTAAAAATGAAATAGTCACCATATCCAGCAAATGATATGAGTGCACGGTGGTAATTCAGTTGACATGCTGTAACGATTCATTTTGGTTACTTTTAGTTTGTAGCATGGTCACCTCTTGCTAGGGCACTACAGGGAGTTTAGTGTTTTGTGCATATTGGATACTCTGTGGTGACCTAGTAATGAGGTGGCAGGGGACTTTGGTCATCAGAGAGGTCACTATGGCGATGTCTTGAAAAAAAGTGAAGATGTTATGCTAGGTTATGGTTTGATGATTGGGATTCAGCTATGAGAGAAAGGTTTATAAAAATGGATTGCTTATAGATGCAGGAAAAGATATATAGGGAGAATTACATGGTATCACTCAAATCGATCGACGATTTTCCAGGAGTAATTCTCATTTTTCCAGACTTAAAAATAAGCGAGAGTCCCGGGGGAGGGGTGCTTTATGAGGTTGCCTACTTCAAGACCAAAATAAAGCAGTTGTGTTAGTTATTGTTGTTTTAAGGGGCGGAAGTACGAGGTCATCTGCCCCCCCCTAAAGCAGTTGTGTTTGGTTTACTTATACAGATGTTGACAAAAATTAGTGGTGATTGCGTTATTGATACGCAAGACTACGCACAAATTATTAGAAAAAAAAGCTCTTGTGACTGAAATATCAGATTTTAAAAAAAGAAAAAGAATGCCGCCTGCAATTTTATTGCGGTGAAGTTTTCTATACTCGATATGTTTTACAAAAATACTATCACGTGTTCTCCCACATAGAAACAGGTAGCCTGAGGAAATTTCTGTCGTTAACAATAGAGTGCTCACCCAAAACCGCAGCGGGAGTATGATTTGAGATGGAAAGATTTTTATAATTAATTAACAGTGGCTTTTTCCAGGAGTTTTCCAGGATTTCCAGGTTTTCCAGGAGTAGTGGCCACTATGGAATTATCAATGAATTAAATGAATACCTGTGCAGGTTCCTTTATGTTTTAATTGATAGTGATCTGAGTATTTATCGTATGGTATAAAACACATCACAATATATATTATAATATAATGATAATTAAAACAGCATGAAACAGAAAGAAAATAACTATATACAAGGCTGAACTCAGATAAGGGTCACAATGTCAGATTTGCATCCTTTATGTAGTCAATGCATTTTTGTGTAGCCATCAGGAACTCAACTGAAGCCCCAGAGAAGGAAAGTTAGTAGACAATCTTGTGTGATATGCTGAATAGTTTGTCTATCAGCACCGCATGTACATTTCGGAGAAGGAATTTTCCCCCACCTGTGAAGAGAGTCCGCGCATCTGCCACAATTTGTTCTTATCCTATTTAGGGTGGACCAAATTCTTCTAGGAAGCTCAAAACCTGGAGGCTTGGTTGTGATACATGGCATAGTTTGTTGTTCCGGTGAGGCAGAGATTGACCAGAACTGCTTCCAACGGGCAGTCACATTGAACTCACTTTCAACGAGCCTTTGTGCAGTAGTCAGATGAGGGTGGCGTGAGCGAAGTCTATTCCTACTAATATCAGGAAAATCATGGTGCACGGGAAGATGAGGATTTTTGCAGATGGCGCTGTACACCTTCATAAGTTAATAGAGGAATGTCCATCTTATCGGGTATATGTATTGTCTGTCTGCCCTGTTGTTAAAATAAAATATCCCTTGTGAGTATAATCAACCACTACCCCGAAACAAATTGAAAATAAAACGTTACAACACAAAGAACCAACGTGGGGATTTTTGTTGTTGGATTTACCGAGAGGAAGTAGTAACGTTACAATATTGCACCTCAACGTGGGACTATCGATAAAGGAACGTTACACTGCGTAATAAAACCCTCAAAATGAACCTCTTATCTCACAAGTCAGGCCGGAGTTTGACAGGCAGAGCAATCAGCAACTGAGATAAGAGAACAGCTGACGTGACATGTATCTCCTGTACCTCAATGCATCACCAAGTGCTTCGTCACAGAATTATGATATTGCAAGTGATACGAGACATACTGTCAGCAGACTCATAAATTATAGGCCTGCCCTCCTTCCTACATTTATCTATTGCACATAAATATGAAACAGGCCAGGATTGAATATCTTTCTCTTGTATTAAAAGCTCAGGAATTTGGTTGTGAAGAGTTTTGCCACGAAGTTTTCATTAAACCGGTGACATTTCGCTCAACCCATTATGCACAACATGCACACGAAGAACTGCAAGTAACTGGGATAAGTCTATTATTTAATTTATACCTCACCGGAACAGCACACACAGCCTAGCTTTCAGCGTAACTGACAATTCACGTATCTTTGCATATGCCTAAGGCTCGACTGTCCTCCGATTGCGAAACTGGAACTGAGCGGCCAAAAACCGTGGCATAAACTGTACATTCAACCGACGGCAACTACTGCATAACTGCCAAATTTTAAAAATAAAAATTAGTTTAAAAAATTAAGTAAAGTATACACCACAACTAGGGGAATTTTTATAGTAGTCGATGACATCACGGATGAAGATATTCCGCACTGTACCGCTGCTTTTCATTTCTTTAATGTTGGTATGAGGTTTAATACAGTGTATGCTCACATTTAGATGTGGTTTGGTGATTAACTACAAATGTTTATATGAGTAGCCCATTTGCAAAACCAGCTATGTGCATAAATTTACGAGAATGTGATAATGCTTTTTTGACTTTTCAAGTCGCTGATGAAGGTGTCAATGTTACAAGGCACTGAAACATGTACCAACATACGTAAAGACAAGTGATTATGTCACGATAAAATCTTTAATAAAACAAGTATTGACTAGGCGGAACCATAAAAAACTTTGTTTATTATTATAATGAGATAATGGTATCCTATGTAGCTTTATGATACTGGCTTCTTATTTAGCTATGTTTCAGGTTCCTAAACCAGCTATAACAGTTTTAATTTTTTTTTTATTGTTGTTTTAAGGGGCGGAACTACGAGGTCATCTGCCCCTCTTAACACAGATTAAAGAATACAAATTATGAATTGAATTTTAAATTTTGAAGTGGACATCTGAATTTAAAAAGACCAAAATTTAATAAAACAAAAACTAAAATAAAAATAATAAAAATAAACAAAATTTACGAAAAAACAAAAACATTATCATTCAAAAACGAACAACTCGTTGAGTCTATGTTCACTGGAAAATTTAGATTGCTGGCCCTAACCCACTCTCACTTATAAAGCGGATAACGCGATCAGCAGCCACCGCATCATCGGCTAATATAAGTTTGAGTGTCATCTGCAAACCAAGGTTTCTTCGTAAGTCTGCAAGATCCACACACTCTGTGAAAATGTGGGCCACGGTGAAAACGGCTCCACAGGTACAAAGTGGGGGGTCTTCCCTTCTCATTAGGTAAGAGTGGGTGGATCTTGTATGACCTATCCTTAGCCTACACAAAATGACGGACTCTCTCCGGGCCCGGAAGGAGCTCCGCCACACGCGGGTAGTTCCCTTGATCGCTCTCAGTTTACTGGGCAGTGGGTCAGCTAGCCACTGACTCTCCCAAAAAGCCAGAACTTGTAGGCGTAACTGAGAGCGAATATCTCTAGCGGGTACCTCCATTGGTCGAGGTGGTAGTGATACCACCTCTTTTGCAGCTTGATCAGCTAACTCATTTCCCGCAATTCCCATGTGGCTTGGCAGCCACAGAAAGGTGATTCGAGTGTCAGCGTGGCACAGCCCGGCTAGTAGGTCGTGGATTCGCTGCACTAGGGGGTGTTGCGGGAAACATGTTGCAATTGACTGCAGCGAACTCAAAGAGTCGGTACACACGAGAAAGTGGATTCGTGCATCCTGTAGTGCAAACTGCAGAGCTTCATAGATGGCAACGAGCTCCGCAGTAAACACACTACAGGACTCAGGCAAAGAGATCTTGGTAATTGCACCATCAATAACATAAGCACAACCCACCTTCTCGTCCACCTTCGAACCATCCGTGTAGAGAATGCCAGCGTCCGGAAATTGGTGAACTATGCTGTGGAACTGCCTCTGGTAAACGGAGGCATCCGTGTTCACCTTAGGACCTCGGTGCAGATCTAACCGAATTTCCGGACGCGGGACTTGCCACGGAGGCACCTCTCTAGGTTTCCGGATCATACAGGGACCTACAGCCACTCCTATTTCAGTACACGAGCTATCAAGTCTAATACCAACCGGCCGAGTGGCACGAGGCCGGTTGGCGTACCCCTGGTGGTTTGGGTACCGAAGAGAGCTTGATAGGTCGGGTGTAGCGGCATTTGACGCACATAGGCAGCATATGTTAAAAGCATATGTTGGCGTCTATAATTTAAAGGTGGAACACCCGATTCGGCGAGTAGGCTGGGTATCGGGCTGGTCCGGAAGGCACCGGTAGCCAGCCTAACGCCACTATGGTGGATACTGTCCAGCATTTTCAAGGTTGCCGGCCTTGCTGAACCACATGCCGCAGAACCATACTCTAGCCGGGACAGGACGAGGGCTTGGTAGAACCGTAGCAGCACCGCACGGTCAGCCCCCCACGTAGTGCCACTAAGAAACTTGAGCATGTTCAGTTTCCTGAGACATGTCATTTTCAATTGCCGTATATGGTGCTGCCACGTTAACTTGCTGTCAAAATGGAGCCCCAGGAAGCGATAAGTGTCAACCAACGGCAACGCAGCATCCCTGAGATGTAGTTCAGGGGGTAAATGTAGCCTCCGTAGCCGACAAAAATGGACGACGGATGTTTTCGCTGCTGAAAAACGAAAATCCCGGTCGTGAGCCCACCTGTCGACCCGGTTGATGGCTAGCTGCAATTGCCGTTCCACGACTGCCAAACTTCCAGAGCTGTAATGCAGAGCTAAATCGTCTACATACAGCGATGGAACTACCGCGGACCTGGCGGCGGCAACAATGCCATTAATGGCAATCACGAACAAGGTGACACTCAGCACTGAACCCTGAGGAACTCCATTTTCTTGGGTATAGTATTGCGATAATGTCCTACCGACCCTTACACGGAAGAGTCGGACGGACATGAAATTCGCAATGAAAGTCGGTAAGTTACCACGGAGTCCCCACTTGTGAAGGGTGGAAAGGATCCCGTAGCGCCATGTGGTGTCGTAGGCTTTCTCGAGGTCAAAGAAAACCGTGACTAGGTGCTGCTTTCGGAAAAAAGCCTCCTGTATGGCGCTCTCAAGTCGCACCAGATGGTCAGTGGTGGACCTATGACAGCGAAAACCACATTGGTACTCAGACAGGAGACCTTTATCCTCCAAGAACCACACCAGTCGACGGTTCACAATCTTTTCGAGCAGCTTACATAGGCCATTTGTCAAACAAATGGGCCTATAGCTGCTTACAAACTTGGGATCCTTTCCAGCCTTAGGAATCGGTATCACGATCCCCTCTCGCCATTGAGATGGAAACTCCCCTTCAATCCATATACGATTGAAGAGGATCAACAGTTGTTTTATACTGGCTTCGCACAGATGTTTTAACATTTGATTATGTATGTTATCCGGTCCAGGAGCTGTATCCCTGCACAGTGCAAGCGCACTGCGCAGTTCCCATTCAGAGAATGGTACATTATAGGACACCGAAGCAGCAGTGGCAAAGGACAAGGGGTGAGTCTCTGCCTCCCGCTTCAGTCAGAAATGTAGGATCGTAACTCCCGGAGCAGGATACATCGGAGAAGTGCGAGCCAATGCTGTTGGCAATGGCGAGATGGTCCGTGATGATGTCTCCATTGATGGATACTCTGGGTATCGACAGTGATGTCGGGAGTCCGGAGATCCGGCGAAGCTTAGTCCACACTTGAGATGAAGGAGTATGCGCCGTCATAGACGACACGTACTTTTCCCACGTCGTTTTCTTACTCTCCCGAATCAGATATCGGGCTCTGGCACGCATCCTTCTAAAGGTGATAAGGTTGGCCACAGTGTTTTGCCTCCGATAGCATTTGAAAGCACGTCGACGATCTTTAATGGCTGCTGCAATCTCGGCTGTCCACGAAGGGACAAGCTTCCGGGGTGAGTTGCCGGATGAGGAAGGTATTGTTTCCTCAGCAGCAGCCAAAATACCATTCGTTATGTGAATGGTATGATCGTCGACACTCTCAAAGGTATCTTCGGCAAACACCGCACGTGCCATGAAAGTTGGCCAATCAGCACGACGGAGAAGCCATCGACTTGGTAACTCGATGGCTCTCTGGTTTGGAAGAGTAACGATAATTGGAAGATGGTCACTATTACAAAGGTCGTCGTGTACACCCCACTGTAGCAGGGGAACCAGCGCACGACTGCACAAGGTAATATCGACACTTGAATAAGTGCCGTGTGCAATAGAGAAGTGCGTAGGTTCCCCTGTGTTCAACAAACACAGGTCCAGCCGCCTGATCAGCCTCTCAAAATCTCTCCCTTTACCGCTAGTGGTAGCGGAGCCCCAGATGGTGTTGTGGGCATTAACATCTCCCAGAAGGAGGAAAGGAGGGGGGAGCTGAGAGACTAGATCCACCAGCTGATCGTAATCCGGCTGAGAATCAGGCGGGATGTACACGTTACATACTGTTGCCATTACTGGCAACGAAGTACGAACTGCAACTGCCTCTAGCTGAGTACGCAACGGCACCTCTTCACTAAAGAGGCTAGAGTGGACGAGAGTGCAGACGCCACCAGCGGCCACAGCTCCGTCCACCCGGTCCCTAGAGAAGAGTTTGAAGTGACGCATTGTTGTCTCATGTCCAGGACGAAACCTGGATTCCTGAAGACAAACAATGGTTGCCGAAAACGAAGATATTAATTGTCGTAACTCAGCGAGATGAACAGAATAGCTATTACAGTTCCATTGTAATAGTGCCATGGTGTGGACTTAAGTAGAAGTGGGTCTTCTACTTATGCTTGACCGTTAGCCACCCTTCCCCATCTCTAGTTGGAGATGATGGGGCAGGAGAGCACACCTCAATCTCCACATCTCCTTCCGAAGACGAAGAAAATGGAGCGGACGCTCTCTTGGGTTGCGCGCGGTCGTCGTCGGACCTCACGAGTCTCGCTCTTGGGGAAGAGCGAGAGCGGTGTCTAGGGACTTTCTCCCTGTCTGAAGACGGGGTACTTGTCCCCGACACGCCCCGAGCATGCTTCTTTCTAGACCGACGCAGACGTCTATTCGGGGAAGTAGGTGGTCCCTTCCCCACAGAAGTCAGGTCCTTGCAAAACAAGGCCGCTCCAGCTGGCACCACTCCCTTGGTAGGAGGGGAATGGCCAGCAGATGGCTGAGCTGCCTTGTATGCAGGAGAGGAAGAGAAACGGCGCTGAACCGCCCCGCTCTTCTCCGCCGGTGACTTATTTTTCCTATAGGGGAGTTCCTCCACTCTAATGGGTTTGGCTTCTGCGGGCATCACTCCCTTGATGGTCGAGGGAGCGGAAGGCCCAGCAGATGAAGGAGCCATCCCATCAGCCGGAGGTCGAGAGAGACGGCGCCGCTCCGTCCCCCTCTTCTCCACTATCATTGTCTTATCAGGTGGGCTGGATGACGATCCAGCCCCGGTCGCAGAAGTCTTCTTTGCCTCGTTGGCAGGGGAAGACTTCTTCACCGACCGTTTCGGAGAGGAAGATGACTTCTTCTCCGATTGCGCCGGTTTAGATGGTATAACCGGCGCCTTTTTCACAATGGCCGAAGAAGGTTGTGTAACATTCTTCGGGCTGACAGGTCTCGCTTGGACAGCGAGGGGAGACTTTACGATCTCAGAGTAGTTCGTCGTCGAGGGTACAGCACGGGGAACGAAAGTGGCAGGGGTGATAGGTGGCGTCACCTTAGCCGCGAAAGATACCGGAAATTCGGGTGCAGTCATATCACGGTATCTCTTTCGAGTGTCGTGATATGAAAGCCGATCCAATGTTCTGATTTCTTGGATCTTTGCTTCTTTGCAGAACTCAGGGCACTGCTTCGACCGCGGAGAGTGACTTCCTTGGCAGTTAGGACACGTCGGGGGAGGCGTACACCCCACACCGTCATGTGTCCCCTTGCCACACTCTCTACACACCGCCTTGGCAGTGCACCTGGCAGAAACATGACCGAATTTCTGGCAATTGTAGCAGCGCATAGGTGGAGGGATGTACGGTCTAACGTCGCAATGGTACGACGTGACCTTCACCTGCCTAGGCACTACATCACCCTCAAAATGGAGAATGAAAGCGCCAGTATCGACGCTATCATTTCCAATTTTCCGGGTGATGCGCCTAATCCTGGTGACGCCTCGCTTCCCCAGATCCCGCATCAATTCCGCGTCGCTGTTTAAAATGAGGTCGCGATGGAATATAACTCCACGGACTTCATTCAGCGTATCGTGCTTCTGAACCTTAACGGGAATTTCGCCGAAGTGCGTGCATTCCAGCAACGCTTCGGTTTGCTGCCGGTCAACGGTATGCAGCAGGAGCTGCCCGTTCCGGAGCTTGGAAATCCCGTTAAGGTCGCGATATTTCCCCTCTATTTCCTCTGAAAATAGGATCGATTTTACCTGTTTAAAATCTCCCCCGTCTGTCCTGGTAGCTACCAGGTAGCGAGGAGACCTGTCAACAGGGAACTTCTTATTAAATGCCTCATCCCAAGGCGTATACACCTTGGGATTCGGTCTACACTCCAGAGACGGCTTTTTAAGGGTGCCACCCTGTACAGGTGTCCGTGATCGTTTACTACGCATCCCGGACGAAATCCTCCCCGAATACTGCCCACTCCGAACGGGGGCTATCACTGTGGGCGCCACCCAGCCAAGGCAATACCTACCTGGCATAGCAGATATTGCCCGGGGTCCCAGTGCCTCGAACAGGCACTTCCCCCTCGGCATGCACAGGATTTATTCAGCTCCAGTATTCGGCCATGCAGGGACCTTCGTTGTAAGGCGGATACTACTGTAGGGTACATGGCGCACCCACCTGACGGGATGGGGCATACCGTCTAGGCTTTCTGGCCAGATGGCCAAGCTGGTGGCCCTTCCCCTAACAGCATGCATGTTTGTTTCTATTGGTCAAACCAGAGCTGGGACCAGAAAACCAAAATCGACCTTTATAAGGCCCCCTCTAAGTCGCCTTTTACGACAGGCAGGGGATACCGTGGATGAATTCTGCCCTCCCCATCCACAGGGGGTCTGAACAAATCAAAACTGGCAAGTTATTCGGCCATGTCGGCCCTATTAGTCGCCTCCTACGACAGGCAGGGCATACCGTGGGTGTATTCTAACCCGCACCCACACGGGGTAACAGTTTTAAATTTGACATTAAAAACGGCAAACGGTTGCAAAACTTGCTACATGCATGGCAGGTACGGGTGCAAAGCCTGCTAAATTCACAGGCCAATTAAAACTCAGCAATTCATCTAGGTTTGTGCCGTGTCTTGTGTGGGGTTTCGCCTAGGACACCAAGCTGGCTCATCGGCGGGCTCTTGGTGTCCCCGCCCGGCCATGAAAGCCAATATACCATCTTTCACAGGGCAATGTTTATGTTTACAAAACCTGTTATATGTATATTAACTAACATAGCCGTCCTTCGGGTAGAGCTGCAAAACCTGCTATTTTCCTTTCCATAAGAACAGCACTGCACTCCTCTTTATCAAAGAAAATAAAGCTAAAACACTTATCTCTAATGTAGATAGATAGATTGGCTGTACTGCATACTGTGGAGAATCAGCTGTGAAATTCTGCTTGCAATTGTTTCACTCGCGCACCAATTTCTCTGAGTACATTGATGTGGATGCAGCCTACAAGCTGATGTCTTGTTCCTACAAACTTTTTTAGTTATATTTTCTTTAAATGAATGAAGATAATAATATGTCAAGAGAAAATGCCGATAGTGGTAGTGACACAGAAGTTATTGCAGAGACTGAACCACGAAGATCAAGGAAGAGGAAGAGATGTCCTGAGACATGGGAAAGGAACGTGGCTAAAGTTTCAAGGTATGTTGGTCAATATTTTATTGGAATTAATTTACATTGCGGTGCTATTTTGCAGCCTAACCTAAAATAGTATATGCGCCTAAAAAAATTCTTGTCTATGCTTAACTTTACTGGATATCAGCTGTCATAGAGGCATGTCTGTTTTTAATGATTTTGTATGGTATAGTATTATTACGAAACTGCAGGTTTACTTTCCTCTACGTGCAATATACACAGCAGAGTTAAATGTAGTTTGTTGGCATCATTCTCTTATTGTTTACTGGTTCCTATTATTTCAGATATCGACCCAAACAGTTCCCAAGTATGCCAGCTTGTGGACATCAGACAGGTACATTTCAGTGCAAAGAATTGTCTTTGCAAGATGTAAGAAGGATTCACCATAGATTCTATCAGCATCCAGACAAAGAATGGCAGAATAATTTCATCCTTCAACATCTTTCTGTTTCATCTCCAAAGAGACGTTGTACACCTCCAGGTAACTCAAGTTGACGTCAAGTGAGCACAAGTTTTTGTTTGCCCAAGAAAAGAGAAAATGTAGTAAAGAATGTAAGAGTCTGCAGGGCAGCATTTCTTGACATCCTAAAAATAGGTAGGGATCGGGTGAACATATTATTTCAAAGGTTTCTTGACCAAGGTACAACGCCACCTGAGACTCGAGGTGGTGATAGAAAATCACTGAAATACGAACAGAAGTGAGAGGCTGTGAAAAATCACATACGGTCAGGTCATTCAAACCTCTGCAAAAACATTATTGTCGTGGCAAAGATACACATCGGCAGTACTTACGTAGTGACCTCAGTATTCAAAAAATGTGGACTATGTACAATGAACAATATCCTGGTGAAGATCTTCATGTGGAATATGACTATTGTATTACAGATCTATATTCAATGAACATTTCAATATTGGGTTCGGTGCCCCTTGTGTTGACAAATGTTCGACGTGTTGTCTTCTGAGAATAGGATATCAGCTGAGAAGAGTAAGCCTGAGCGAAAACAATGGAAATTCCAGCTTAAAGCTCACAAGAAACGAGCTTATGTTTTCTATGAAAAATTGCGTCAAGAGAACGACAATGAACTGACTCTCAGTTATGACTCAGAAGAACCTTGTGTTACCGAAAATACCTGACCAGGCTACATATTATGCAAGACAACTCTATCTTTACAACTTTACAATATGCGAAGGTCCCTCCAAATCTTCTCAAAGCAAAGCCAACACGTTTTCTTAAATATGGTATGAAAATGAATTCTGAAAAGATAGCATCTGCTGTTCACCACCACTTGGTGAATAAGGACCTGAAAACTGTCACCACAGATTATTCTCTGATGGCTGTGGTGGCCAAAATAAGAATAAAACAGTGATAGGGATGTTATTACACCGGCTTCTTCTTGAAGCGCCTCATAATATTGAAACAATTGAACTAATGTTCCCTATAGTAGGACATTCATTCATCCCGCTGGATCGGATATTTGGACATCTAGAGAGAGAATTTAACACTCGAAGTGTCATTGCAAACCCAGAAGAGTATTTGCACGTTATCAAGAGGTACGGAATCGTAACAAGTCTAGGAGAAGATGCCCCTGTTAAGGATTGGAAAGCATATTCAGATGACATTCTTAAAATCCCTGGACAATGGCATTTCCAATTTCAGAAAGCAAAGAGGTTATTAATCACAAGAAGCAAAAGCAATAAATCTCTCCTAGTTCGAGGAGAACCCTTCTACAATTTTGACATTGGTGAAGCGAAGAGTTTGTGCAGGAAGGGGAAGAATTTTAAGATCACTCACATCCCTGATATCCCAAGGGGGGGTGTTGTAAAATCGGCTAAGATCAAGGATGTTAAAAGACTTCTTGCCCATCACTTTGGGGAAGCATGGGACAGTAATCCAGATTCAGAATTTTATGTCAATGTATTTGCAGAACAGGACCATGATACTCAAAAGTTTGAATGATGATGCGGATGATGATCATGATGATGACACTTTGGACTTTGAACTAATGGAAACTGATGAAACAGACATAGCCTAAACTCATTTTGGTTGTACTTTGATAGTATATCAACACACACAGAACTATTCTAAACTGTGTATGTCTTTTACGTTGTAATATATTCCACTTTATGCAATATGTTCTTCCATTACGTGTGTATGCGTTGTAAATTGTAACGTACTCAATACATAATTCCATCCATCATGTGTGATTAAACTCCGCCACTACAATTGTAGCTGGTTTTGCAAACTAAGGCGCAAGGCGCAATCAATATGGCTGCCACTAGAGTTGCAAAACCTGCTCTGTGAACAACACAGTTGCAAAACCTGATGTATGCAAATAAAAAATATTATATTAATATCAGTTGTTTAATTTAATTTGAGGGTGGCATTGCACTCCCTTATAGCCCTTGTCTGGAAAAAACCATTGGTCGCAACAGGATTAGCCCAATCACTGGACAAAACCATTGGCCGCAACTGGGTACATGCACTGTCTGGACAAAACCAATGGTAGGAACTGGGTTAGACCACTGTCTGGACGTAACCATAGGTCACAACTGGGTTAGACCACTGTCAATCGAAACCATTGGTCGCAACTGCACTAGAGCACTGTCTGGACTAAACCATTGGTCGCAAATGAATTATAGCACTGTCTGGACGAAACCAATGGTCGCAACTGGGTTAGACCACCATCTGAACAAAACCATAGTCCCATCTGGTTTAGACCACTGTCTGAACAGAACCATTGGTCGCAACAGGGTTAGACCACTGTCTGAACAGAACAATTGGTCGCAACAGGGTTAGACCACTGTCTGAAGAAAACCATTGGTCCCAACTGGGTTAGACCACTGCATGGACAAAGCCATTCATCACGACTAGGTTAGACCACTGTCTGGACAAAACCATTCATCCCAACTGTGTTACAACACTGTCTGATCGAAACCATTGGTCGTAACTCGATTAGAGTACTGTCTGGACTAAACCATTCATCGCAACTGGGTTCTAGCACTGTCTGGATGAAACCAATGGTCGCAACTGGGTTAGACCACTGTTGGACAAAACCATTGGTCGCAACTGGGTTAGACCACTGTTGGACAAAACCATTGGTCGCAACTGAGTTAGACCACTGTCGGGACAAAAATAACATAGGTCATAAATGGGTTATACCACTGTCTGGACAAAATCATAGCACCCAACTCTGTTAGACCACTGTCTGGACAAAATCAAAGGTCCCAACTCGGTAAGACCTCTGTTTGGACAAAACCATAGGTCACAACAGGGTTAAACCATTGTTTGGACAAAATCATAGGTCACAAAAGGGTTAGGCCACTGTTTGGACAGAACATGTCACAACGGGGTTAGACCCATGTCTGGACAAAACCATAGGTCAGAACAGGGTTAGACCACTGTTTGGACAAAACCATAGGTCACAACTTGGTTAGACCACTGTTTGGACAAAACCATAGGTCACAACTGGGTTAGACCACTGTCTCGACAAAACCATAGGTCACAACTGGGTTAGACCACTGTCTCGACAAAACCATAGGTCACAACTGGGTTAGACCACTGTCTCGACAAAACCATAGGTCACAACTGGGTTAGACCACTGTCTCAACAAAACCATAGGTCACAACTGGGTTAGACCTATGTCTGAACAAAACCATTGGTTGCTACTGGGTTAATCTTTTAACCTCAAGATTCTAGAGTGTGTCTAATCAATATATTATTATACTAGCAGAATTACCCATTCTTCGAACGGTCTTCGGTATTAATAGCCAGACGTAATCAATTGAGCTACTGTTGCAATGGTTAGAGGCTTGGAACCTGTTTGTCGACAAAAAGTATCTTTTTCTTCTTCATTTCCCGTTTCCAGTGTTCTGGGTCGGGGTGTTAATCAAGGACCTCCATAATTTTCTGTCTCTCCACCACTCTCTTCCTTCTTCTAGTATATCTTCTACTTTTACCCCTCTCTTCTCTATGCTCTCCCTCACTGTATCCATCCACCTCTTCCTAGTCCTTCCCCGTTGCCTCTTTCCTGTTACTTTCTCTGTAAATACTCGCTTTGGGACTCTGTCTTCACCCATTCACATCATGTGTCCGTACCATTTCATCTTACTGATCTCTATCTTGTCTTGTAGCTTTGGGAATCCAGTTCTTTCCCTAATTTCTGTGTTTCTGATTTTGTCTCTTCGTGTCTTTCCAATTATTCCTCTAAGAAACTTCATCTCGGCTGCCTGGACTCTGCTTTCATCCCGTTTTGTTGTTGTCCATGTGCCTGCTGCATATTTCAATATAGGTGTGTAATATGTTGAGTACATGACTTTCTTACATTTCTCTGGAACATCCTGGTTCCACACCATACCCCTCACCATCTGGTAGAACCCATTTGCTTGCTGGATTCTCTTACCGATTTCCTCACTTATCTTTCCATCTTCTGTGATTATACTCCCTAAATATTTAAAACTTTTCACAACTTCTAATGTTTTCCCATTTACTTCAATATTCCCCCTACCATCTCTCTTATTTCTCGTCATCACGTCTTACTCTTCTCCACAATTATTTTCATTCCATACTCTTCTATCTCCTGGTTCCATACATCGACTTGTTCCTGTACTTCTGTTTCATCTTCTCCCCACATTACTATGTCATCAGCAAAGAGTAACGCCTTAGTCTCTTTACTTCCCATTTTCTGTTTCACTCGCTTATGGATTTCATTCATGACAGTGATGAAAAGTATAGGGGACAATACACTCCCTTGTCGGAGTCCTGTTTCTACATTAAACCAGTTTGTTTGTGTCGACAAAAAAGAGCATATTTTAACTATCATACTGTCGACAAAAAAGTATGATTAGTTAAAATATGCTCTGAAACTAAATTTACCTAATGTGTACTTCCTGACGTTAAAATAAAATTGAAAACCTCGTAGACGAAACGCAATACACGTCACATAAAAACTGACCCTCACTGTTGTGTCAAGTCCCCATCCAGAGGAAGGCCCCTTTAATAAATTATAAAGGCTTGTGTGCATGAAAATTCAGGTTTTTTAGCCTCCGATGGCCCAAGTTCCTAAAAGCAAGAAAAATAAATAATATATCAATTAAGAATTTTTGAAAATAATGCTGCTGTTTGGAGATATAATAGACCTTCTGTACGACATACCGCACGTTTAAGTCGTGTGAAAAAGATTGATGAATTTTACTGTTTTAATTGGTTCCGTGATAACCTTATAGCCATTTGCAAATGTTCACAGAAATTTAATAAATGGAGTGGCATTACTTCTTGCAGAAATAGGTGGAAAGTTGGATGTCACCTCGAGATGCTTTTGTCATGGCTACTGGCGTACATTCCTTCATTAGTTAACTAAATAAATTAGTTTTCTGGGAATATGAGAAACTGTTGGTTTTAGAGCCTTAAAATGTAGTTTTCGGGGACCCTTTGCGGCTATTTAGGGTCCCCGAGTTTTGTTTCCGACACCAAGGGGCAAAAAAAAAAGCTTTGTCCGCCGTTGTAGGCCGTAGTATAATAATAATAATAATATAACAATATAGAGATAGGGACGTAATAGACCTTCCGTACCACATCATCATCATCATCTTCATTTCCCGTTTCCAGCTTCCTGGGTCGGGTTGTGAATTAAGGACCTCCAACGTTTCCTGTCTCTCCACCACTCCTCTCCTGTTTTTAGTACTTCTTCAGGTTTTCCTCCTCTCTTCTCTACACACTCCCACACTGTATCGGCCCATCTCTTTCGGGGCCTTCCTCGTGGTCTCTTCCCTGTCATCTTTTCACAGAAAGTTTTCTTTGGTACTCTCTCCTCTCCCATTCTCATCATATGTCCATACCACTTTAACTTTGTTGTTTCTATCCTGTCCTGCAGCTTCAAGATTCCTGTCCTTTTTCTAATCTCTTCGTTTCTAACTCTATCTCTTCTGGTCTTGCCCTCTATACCTCTTAGGAATTTCATCTCCGCGGCTTGTATTCTACTCTCCTCTCTTTTTGTAGTAGTCCACGCTCCAGCTGCATATGTTAGTATGGGTCTGTAGTAGGTTGAATATAATACATTTTTACATTTCTTTGGGACATCTCGGTTCCACAGAATACCCCTTATGCTCTGGTAAAAACTGTTCGCTTGTTGTATTCTCTTTCCAATTTCCTCAGTTATCCTTCCATCTTCTGCGATCACACTTCCCAAGTACTTGAAACTTTTAACCACTTCTAGAAAATTCTAGAGTACCCCTTGACCCCCTTAAGCGCATTATATGTATTGATGAATTTTACAGCTTGATTTGGTTCCGTTCCTTTGAGTGTGGCGAACTCATCGTACTAATAGCCTATAAAATGAGTGAGTGTGAATTGAGGCCTCGGAAAGTGCTAGGGCGTCCCCTGCAGGCGACGCGCAGTTCCCAGGGGTCTGGGGGAACTGTGAGAAGTAGGCTACCAGACACCACAAACATCGCCTTCATAAACGTGATGAGCCAAAATGGCAAGAGAGAAGAATTGGTGGACTACATGGAAAAGAAGGAAATAGCAACGATGGGAGTCAGTGAAGCGAAATGGAAGGGAAAAGGTGAGAAAGAAGTCAAGAATGGGAAGGGATATAGAATATATTGGAGTGGAGGAAATAAGGCAATGAATGGTGTTGCAATAATATTGAGAGAAGACTTAGTGCAGTATGTTGAGAAAGTAGACCAAATTAATGACAGAATGATGAAAATTAGACTAGGACTTGAGAGTGGAACAAAGGATTTTATACAGATTTACGCACCCCAGACAGGGAAGGTAGATGAATGTTTAGAGGATTTCTTAGAAGAACTGGAAAAGTGTATAGAAGACAAAGAGGTTATAATAATGGGGGATATGAATGCACGTGTGGGAACAGATAGGCAGGGAAAAGAAGAGATAATTGGCCCATTTAGCTATGGAAATCAGGATGAAGAAGTAGAAATGTTAATAGATTTCTGTAGAAGGAATGGATTAATTGTTGGAAATACATGGTTTAGGAAAAATAACTCCCAAAAAATAACTAGGTATGGATGGGGAGACAGAAAGACAAAAACAATGATCGATCTTATCCTAGTGGAAAAGGATAAACGTAGACAACTGGTAGATGTGACAGCTATGCCAAGAGGAGATTTTGAAGGAGACCATAAAGTGGTGATAGCCAAATTAAGGCTTGGGAAAATCACAAAGCTTGCGGAGAAAAGGGAAAGAAAAATAAAGGTGTGGAAGCTAAAAGAGAGAGAGGCAATGGAAAAGTTCCAAGAAGACTTGAAAAAGGAAATTCCCAAAGACGAAGCAAAAAGTGTCGAACAGGAATGGACATGTTTTAGAAATTGTTTTGCGAAGTGTGCAGTAAACACTTGTGGAAGACTATCAGGGAAGAAAAAGGAAAGGGAGACTCCTTGGTGGAACAACAGGGTAAAGGAGGCTGTTAAAGAAAAACAAATGGCATGGAGGAAGTGGATAGGCAGTAAAAATGCAGAGAAATGGCAAAAATATAGAGAAGCAAAGAAGGCATGCCAAAAAATTGTACAAGAAGAAAAAAGGAAAAGTTGGGAAGGTTTCACGGAAACTTTGAAGGAGGATATCCAAGGAAGTAAAAAGGTTCTATATGGATTGGTGAAAAATAGTGTAAAAGGTAGGGAAAACACAAAATTTGTAAAAACTGAAGCAGGACAGATATTGTATCAAAGAGATGATATATTAAAAAGATGGGAAGAATACTTTTCAAAGCTACTAAATGTTAAATACATTGAACTGGAAGATGAAAAAGAACAAGAAGAAACAATGGAAGAAGAAGAAGAACAAGAAAAGGAGATCACTATGCTAGAAATAGAGGAAGCCATAGAGAAGCTGAAGAGCGGTAAAGCAGCAGGAGAGGATGAGGTGTCCACGGAAATGATAAAAGCAGCGGGACCAATAGGTGTACAGTGGTTGTATAGATTATTTAGAATAATTTGGAAGAAGAAAGAGATTCCAGAAGAATGGGGAAAGGGATTAATTATCCCGATTTTTAAGAAAGGTGACAAAAAGGAATGCAATAACTACAGAGGGATCACTCTTATCGCTCATGTAGCTAAGATCTTTGAGAGAGTTCTGGAAGGCAGACTGAGGAGGAAGATAGAAGGAGAGATGGAAGAAGAACAGTATGGTTTTAGGAAAGACAGATCAACATTTGACCTAATCTTTGCATTAAGGTAAATGATGGAGAAAAGATGGGAATTTGGAAAAGACATGGTGATGACATTTATTGATATTGAGAAAGCGTACGACAGTGTGCCTCGACAGATGGTTTGGAATGTATTAAGGAAAAGGAGAGTTAACGGAGCTGATGTCCAAATGTTAAAAGCTATGTACAAATATTGTGTGAGTAGCGTGAAGACCAGTATAGGAGAAACAGAATGGTTTAAAGTGGAAACAGGTCTCCGACAGGGAAGTGTATTGTCCCCCTTACTATTCATCATAGTCATGGATGAAATTCACAAGAATGTTAATCAGAGATTGGGACAAGAGGCAACAAAGGCCATGCTGTTTGCAGATGATATAGTGATATGGGGCGAGGATGAAAAGGAAGTACAAAAACAACTAGATGTATGGAATCAAGAAATAGAGAAATATGGGATGAAAGTAAGCACAGAGAAGAGCAAGACAATGGTAATGTCAAGAGGAAGGAAGGAAGGAAGGAAGAGGAAAGATGGAATTGAATGGGAAAATTCTAGAAGTGGTTAAAAGTTTCAAGTACTTGGGAAGTGTGATCACAGAAGATGGAAGGATAACTGAGGAAATTGGAAAGAGAATACAACAAGCGAACAGTTTTTACCAGAGCATAAGGGGTATTCTGTGGAACCGAGATGTCCCAAAGAAATGTAAAAATGTATTATATTCAACCTACTACAGACCCATACTAACATATGCAGCTGGAGCGTGGACTACTACAAAAAGAGAGGAGAGTAGAATACAAGCCGCGGAGATGAAATTCCTAAGAGGTATAGAGGGCAAGACCAGAAGAGATAGAGTTAGAAACGAAGAGATTAGAAAAAGGACAGGAATCTTGAAGCTGCAGGACAGGATAGAAACAACAAAGTTAAAGTGGTATGGACATATGATGAGAATGGGAGAGGAGAGAGTACCAAAGAAAACTTTCTGTGAAAAGATGACAGGGAAGAGACCACGAGGAAGGCCCCGAAAGAGATGGGCAGATACAGTGTGGGAGTGTGTAGAGATGAGAGGAGGAAAACGTGAAGAAGTACTAAAAACAGGAGAGGAGTGGTGGAGAGACAGGAAACGTTGGAGGTCCTTAATTCACAACCCGACCCAGGAAGCTGGAAACGGGAAATGAAGATGATGATGATGATTTGGTTCCGTTATAACCTTATAGCCATTTGCAAACTATCTTAGTAATGTAATAAATGGAATTGTATTGAGTCTTACAGCAACAGGATGGACCTGTGAGGTTCTGTTGCCATGGTTACCGGATTGCATTCTTTCATTCTTCTTCTTCTTCCTGGCGTTGTTCCCAATTATTTTTTTGGGTCCGCCACTCTGCACCTCGCTCTCCATTTGTTTTTTTTTGCTGCATCTGTAGGACGAAGACCTACGATGCGCATATCGTCGTGTAGGGTATCCATCCCACGCCTTTTTGGTCGTCCTGGAGGTCTTTGTCCATCAGGCTCGAGAGCAAGTGACTTGCTTACAATGGACTCTGTATTTGCTCGGGCTACATGTCCGTACCAACGCAACCGAGTCTCCCTCATTTTGGCTGGAATAGGGGCAATTCCAAGAGTATTGCGGACGTCTTCGTTCTTAATACGATCCACCCGTGTAATTCCCAAGGACCATCTTAGCATCCGCATCTCCATTGAGTGCAAAGTTTGTTCATGTTTCTTTGTATTAGGCCAGCATTCAGCTCCATACAAAGCAACAGGGCGGACGACTGATTGATAGATCTTAGTTTTGAGGCGCAATGGGATCTTGCGGTCACAGAGAACGCCTGTGACCAGGCGCCACTTCATCCATGCAGCATTCACTCTTGCACGGGCATCCGAGACTGTATCACCATCAGGTCTCACAACGGAGCCAAGGTATCGGAGATGTGAAGCTTTTGGTAGAGGGGTGCCATCCACTATGATGGTCCCATCTGTCTGGGAACCACATTCAAGATACTCAGTCTTAGTGAGGTTGAGCCGTAGTCCAAATTCACAGAGCCTCGCATTCCAGAGGTTGACCAATTGCTCTAGATCATTACGGGTCTCGCTTGCAAGCATGACATCATCGGCGTACAGTAATGTCCATGGTGGTTGCCTCTGCAAATCGGCAGTCACTGTATCCATGCATAGGATAAACAAGAGTGGAGATAGTGCAGATCCCTGGTGAACCCCAACTCGAATATCGAACGGTTTGGTGAGTCCAGCAGCACTGCGTACAGAGCTAGTTTTATTATTGTAGAGGAGTTGGACCCAACGCACATAAGCTTCTGGTACGCCATGAGATCGAAGAGAATACCATATAAGCTGATGGGGAACCCGGTCGAATGCTTTCTCCAGATCCAGAAAAGCCATGTGAATTGTCCTTCTTTTCTCCATATACTTTTCTATCAGAAGCCGCATTGCATGGATAGCATCAGTTGTTCCACGACCTTTCATGAATCCACATTGGTTAGGCGAGATGGTAACAATGCTACGTAAGCGAGTGTCAATCACACGTTCTAGAATCTTCATTATGTGGCATAAGAGACGAATGGGACGATAATTGGCACAGATAGCGACTTCGCCCTTGCCTTTCCATATTGGTACTGTGACGCTAGTTTGCCAAGCTGACGGGATCTGGTGGCTCGCAAGGCATTTGTTAAAGAACTCTGCAGAGGCATGACCCAACTGCTTCCATAGCTCTGCTGGAATATCATCAGGGCCTGTTGCCTTGCCATTCTTCATTGCGTGGATCGCAGTATTGACCTCGGCAGGTGTGATAGGTGGAACTGCACCTTGTACAGGTTCGGCTAATGGAATCGGTGGGTGAGGGAACTCTTCATTACAGATAGTATTGAAGTGTTCATGCCATCGTTGAAGGATCTCTGTTGGTTTTGTTAGAAGATGAAAATGAAAATCCACAGCCTGCTTCCAGTCTCCGACCGGGTCAGGAATGGAATGAATGAAGCCCCCATCTAGCGGCGAGGATATGAACTGTGCCGGCTGCCGAGGCCTGATGCACTCCTCTGGGGCAATGATTAAATGAATGACAGATGAAATGAAATGATAGGGGAGAGTGTTGCTGGAATGAAATTTTTGACAGGGAAAACCGGAGTACCCGGAGAAAAACCTGTCTGCCTCCGTTTTGTCCAGCACAGATCTCACATGGATTGACCGGGATTTGAACCACGGACCCAGCGGTGAGAGGCCGGCGTGCTGCCGCCTAAGCCACGGAGGCTTTTGTTAGAAGATGCCCGTGCTTATCCTTGACATGCATGACATGTCCTATGTCAACTGTGGCACGATGACGAGATCTGGCTAGCTTGTAAATATTATTGACCCCAGTAGATTCCTCTAGTTGTTTGTACAATGTACTTAGTTGCTTGGATTTAGCAACTGCATTCTTTCATTATTGAATTAAATGAAATTAATTTTCTGGGATTATCTCAACAACGGTTGGTTTTATGGCCTAAAAAGGTGGTAGGGCCCCCGAGTTTCGTTTCTCACATTGAGGGGCTGAAAATGAGCTTTGCCTCGCCCTTCTACGCCTATTTCAGCAAGTGTTTTAGGGGGGTAGGCCCCCTTTTATGAGAGCTACAGAGAAGAGTTACATCAATGATTAGTGTCTACCCAGCCGTTCTCGAGTTATAAGGGAACATAGTTGTCCACAGACAAACAAACAGACCGACATACAGACAAAAAAAATATTTTTGCGTGCATCCGTCATAAAACAGTCTGAAGCGCGTAAATTAGGCAAATTTCCTTAGAATTTAAGAAAAAAAAACAGACAAACTTTCATTTTTATATATATATAGAGATAGTCAAGAATTTCTTACTTAGGTTGCACTCGCTTTACGCCAAAACTACGGTACATAAATTGAGGAGTTCAAATGGAAAACCATGAAAGTGCCACGGAAATTAAAAATGATTTTATTTGTGGAAATCACAGCATGTGCCACGCTGAAGAAGGTGGTAAACAGTGTACGTGCATAAGGCTACACCATTAGTTGCTTCAGACATCGCAAGGAGGCGTTGCTGTTGTATGCGCCTTGTGTATGTATGCCCAGAGTTGTAAAGTGGAGAACCTTGAATGTGCCACCGCCGTTACAGCTGGTTGCTGTGTTTGCTTTTGTTCTAAAACAATGCACATGAGTGCAAGCATGCAGCTGTTCCTGTATTTTTCGTGCTAGCATAAGTGAAGACAAGAAGGACTTGACGGCAATGATCCCCTTTTTACCTGATTTTCGTCATAGGAAGCTACACTGACCGGCAAAAAAGTGGAACACTAATTTTTTATGTAATTTCTTAATTTATTCCACTAAAATGTATCGGTTTTCCAATATTTGCATTATTCATGTGAATTTTAGATGGTTGGCTACAGAAAATACCGAAACATGTTTTAGAACACGCTTTAACTCACAAATTTCGTTACATTTTGCAAATCTTACAATTTTCTATTTTTAGTAATGTTCTTTTGGGCTGGTTTTTATCAAACGTATTGCCAAACAAAACAGTATTAATGTTTGCACTGCAGTGCACGAGAACACTGGTTACTAAAAACGAGTGTTTCCACCCGTAACGTCTATGACAGCTTGTAAACGCTCAGGCATACTGTTCAAAACTCGTCGAATGGCATCTGCCAGGATGCGATCCCATTCCTCCAGCAGCGATGTTCTCAGTTGTGCCAAGGTGGTGTGGTCAAGCTGTCTGACGTTCCTTCCAAGCATATCCCATACATGTTCGATGGGGTTCAAGTCAGGACTACGAGCTGGCCAGTCCAGGGTTTGAATCCCCACTTCCTGCAGATATTGTAAAACACAGCAAGCAATATGAGGGCGGGCATTATCCTGCATCAGCATGAAATTCTGACCTACGAAAGGCCCAAAGGGCATCACATGGTTCATCAGGATCTCTTCGATGTACCTTTGGGAATTGAGTGTCGCGTGATCGATGCACATCAACTCAGTGCGGACCATAACGTTGATGCCACCCCACACCATAACCGAGCCACCTCCAAATGGAGTCCTGGAGGAGAAAGCAACAGGGCTGTACCTCTCTCTGCGCCTTCTCCACAGTTTTTGCCTTCCATCAGGAGATCTAAGATTAAAGCGACTCTCGTCAGTGAAGAGAATAGAGGACCACTGCTCGCGGGTCCATCCCAGATGCTGCCTTGCAAAGCGAAAACTCGCCTCTCTGTGATGTCGTTCGAGTGTGGGTCCACATGCAGGTCTCCTGAACGAAAGATGAGCTTCTTCAAACCTTCTTCTTACTGTTCGCTCACTCACTCTCACATTACTGACATTTTCCAGTTGCTTTCATGCCTGGACTGCTGTGGTATGGCGATCACGCAGAACTTGCAGGGTGAGAAATTTGTCATCCCTGGCACTTGTGCATCTTCTACGGCCTGACCCTCGTCTCCTGTCGTAAGTTTGGAGTTCTCTGTAACGTTGCACTGCACGGTGAATGCTACCGAGAGATGATCCAATGACCTCAGCAACATAAAGGAAGCTGCAGCCATCCTCCACCAATAAAACTGCCTGTGGAAGCTCCTTCACGGCTACGAGGCACGTTTTAGTGTGAACTGCACATGGATAACTTGCTAAAATGTATGACAGTGGTTCACACGTGTTCAACAAATGCCAGTTGTTATCCCTAGAACAACAATAAGCGAGCAGCAACACTCATAAACCGTAAACGCTTACAGTGCACTTTCCGCCATAAAACCATTAAGATAGGCTCATCGAAGATCGGGGGTAATTGGTGGTAATAAACCACCCTAAGAAATGTCATATTATCAATTTCTATTCACGGATGTTTCAGATGTTTGTTCTAATGCGTGAAAAGCTTTTAAAATGTGATTAAATCTTTTTCATGGCTAATTTTATACTATTTATATTACTATTTTTAACTGTTCCACTTTTTTTGCCGGTCAGTGTATATTCGCTTCCGAATTGTGTGGGCCCCAAGCGGAACGTGGAAGCAAAGCCAGTGTTGAGGACTAGAAAGAGATGTCTTCATAAAACATCAGTTAGACTTTAGTTAAGGCCAGGTAATGTGTAATACGTACATTACATTAAATCCAATATGCGTCTGCTACTTTGTGTTTTCTTTCGTTCAGGCATTATCCGTAGCATACTGTGGAAAACCATGTAAGTACAAAATTCCACCGGAAATAGGTGTTTGGCACTTGCATGTTTCTCCATTTGAACTCTTCGATTGAAAATGAACGATAAAATTGTAGCTAACTTATTAATGGTTTACACGTGTGGGCTTGCTGAGAACATAATACAGGGCCTTTCACTCGAAGTGGGGCCGGCGAGTGGAGAGTCGGTCGAGCACATGGCAACTCACTGAGCTCGGTGTCGAGAGAGCACCCGTACGAATCGCATGTAAATAACAAGCACTCATAATAACACATAATCAAAGTAAAATCAGTATCACAGAAGATGTTGGAAAATGTCTTCCCCTGCATCTACACATTTCTGGCATCTTCTAAGAAAATTTTCGTTCACATGCATTAGTTCATCTACCGAGATAGCCTCAATTTCTCTTGTGATGTTTGGTTTGAGTTCATCTAGTGCAGCGATCCTCACTACACGGCCGCGGCCCTCAAGACTGTTAGGGACAGGAATAAAAACATAAATTTAAGAGTTATGAAAGAAATATTTTATGAAAAAATTACGCAATATTTTATAAATATATGATATATTTATTTATTAAATGTATTGAAAACCTGTCGTCGTTTTTCTCTACTTAATTATTTACTCAGACTACCACTGTGTAGTTGGAGTGGAGCGACTAGCAGAGCAGAGCCAATGCCGTATCGCAGTAGTTACCAGGAGTGTGTCAATGACCTTGGCAGAGCGACGCCATATTATGTTGTATCGCGCATTAGTCATCCCCACAACAGTGGCACTGACCCAGTGGGGAGTTTTATCTAGCTCTGTGCAGACCTGTGTAAGTTGCGCCAGTGTTAATATGATTTTAGTGCGGTTAACGTTATCAATTGAACACATTATTTACGAACATAACATTTTAGTACAGTGATCAAATTTTTAAATTAAATATGGCAGGAGTGTACTCAAAAGGACTGAAACGAAAACTTGAGGATGAAAACCACGAGTTTCAAGCTGAGTGGGAGGAAGAATTCTTTTTTACAAAAGGTAAGAAAGAAGGGACTACCCTATGTTTAATATGTCGTGAAACGGGAAATGGAAACAAACTTTATGATTTGAACAGACACTACACTTCAATCCATTCACAATCTGACGAAAAATTCCCGAAAAATCAAAGATCCAAGAGAAAAGATTGCAATCTTTGAAAAAGTCTTTTGCTAGTGAACGTAGTACCCTTTTTAATGCAATGAACAAGAATGAGCTTACTACAAAAGTAACAAAGTAACAGAAATTTTAGCACAAAAGATGAAGCCGTTTTCTGATGTAGAAATTGGAAAAGAGTGTGTTGTCACCGTTTGTTCAACTTTGTTTTCACACTTATCTAATAGTAAGCAAATATTAGATGAAGTTTCTAAACTTCACCTGTCGGATTCAACTTGCATGATACGGTCACAGGACATAGCAGCAAATACAGTGGAACGTCGTTTATCCGGACTAATTGGGACCGAAAGTATTCCGGATAACGATTTTTCTGGATAATCGAACATGTGTTTATTTCATAGTACAACCATACTACAATAGAACAGTTTCTAATGCAGTAAACAATTCTCCATGACTTGGTCCTTCTTCATCTTTCCCATCTAAGCTTTCATCCTTTTCGTCTTCCCCACTTACTTCTTGCACCAGAGAAGCTGTCACTTTCCAACCAAGCTTGTGCGCCTTCTCTATAACAGTCGGAAAATCCAGCAACTTGGGCGAATAACTCATTTGTCACTGCATCCAAATCTTCATCAACAGTGTCTGTGGTCTTAACGGTCTCTTGTTCTCATGCCAATTTATTCAATGCGTTTCGAAGATTCTGTGGTGTTAAAGTGACAAATCCATCAGCTATCAAGTAACAGTAAGAGAAAGCTTTTTTGAAATAATATCACCCTCTCCTCATCTTCTGCCAACAGTAAACGACGTTCAAGTTCCTTCTTGTACATCCGCCTCAGCTTTTTTTTTTTTTTTTTGCCCATCCGGATAATTGACGTTCCGGTTGTTTGACGTCCGGATAAACGACATTCTTAATCTTACCGATGAACTGCAGCAAAGCAAATATTTTAGTCTTGTGCTCGACTCATCCACAGACATAAGAGTCAATTTCTTAATTGCTATTGTTCGTTAAGTATGTATCCAAGGATTGTGTTGTTAAAGAAGATTTTTTGGGCATGATTCCTATGACTGGACAAACTCGAGGTATTGATTATTTGAACACAATAGTAAGTTTCTTTTAACGAGCGTAGCATTGATTTGAAAAAGTTTTCTTTGTGTACTGAAAGTTGCCCATCAGCGTTAGGGCGAAATATAGGGTTCGTTCAGTTGTTGAAAACACATTTGGGAAATGACAGTTTATTAAGGTTTCATTCTATCATTCATCAAGAAAGCTTAGCTGTTAAATTTGGTGAAAATTTCAGCTGTGTTATGAAAACAGATGTAAAGATTGTGAATTTTATAAGGTCATATGAACTGATCCACAGAACGTTTCAAGATTTTTTGAATGAACTTATATCGCAATACGGGGACGTGCTTTACCACACAGAAGTGAGATGGCTGTGTAATGGTAAAGGTTTGGAACGTTTCTTCAGCATTCGTCATGAGATTACTCTGTTTTTGGTTACAAAGAAAGAAGAGTATCCTGATGTTTATAATTTTGGTTGGTGGCTTAAAGTAGCGTTCCTCACTGATACAATGGGCAATATGAATGAAACACCGACTCGATTGCAAGGAGACAACAATAAAATTGTAAGGAAAATTATGAGTATTGTGTTTTCACAGGAACAAAAGCTCAATATGTACTGTATGAAGAATTGTCAAACAGCGATTATTTCAGCTTTCCTTCTGTTAAAACTCTGTTTAATGAAAATCCAGATGAAAGTGAAGATGTTTCTGATTTACTAAAGCTGTTGACAGACCTAAAGGACGAAATGTCTGAGGTTTAATGACTTAAGGAAGTATCAAGAACCCTTTCGCTTGGTGGAAAATCCATGGGCAATAACAACAGCAAATGTAGCTCATCTTTCTGTTTTTGGATACGAAGCTAGGGATTTGAAAAATGAGTTAATTGATCTTCAGCATGATACGGAGCTCAAAAGTATTTTTGAAGAAAAAAAAAAAGGATAAGGCTCACTATGAGTTTTGGAAAGTGGTTGAAAAGGACAAATTTCCTAACTTAATTGACTGTGCTCAGAAAATTTTGCGATGATTTTGCATCTACATATGCCTGTGAATCTACATTCAGTAAGCTGAAGTTCATAAAAAACAAGTACAGATCCAGGTTAACGAGTGATAACGTTGACAACATTTTGAGAATTTCAGTTTCTTCCAACCTGCTAACATAGATGCCATATTAGAGAGTTGTGAAAGATTTCGCCCATCGACTTCAAAGAATTAACAAATTCCAGTATTCCTGAGTCAAGTAAGAGACATTTCCCGGCTTTTTTATGTGGAAAAGAGTTTATTTTATTGATGGCCCCGCACCATAGATTTTTTAAATTTAATTATTTAATTAATTATACTTTTCAAACTAATTTTTTTTTTTTTTCAGTGCAGCTATGACCTCCCTTGAACGTTTAGCAAGTTTAGATTTCAGTGAAATAACAGAAGACTTCAGCCGGAAAAAAGTCGCAATGTAATATTTTAATATTTCATAGTTGACATAATCTTCTTCAACGTTTCTTTCATATTATTTAAAAAATGTACTGTAGTGTGATCAAAATTTTGTAACTATTCTTCATTTTATTATAATTACAAAACTACTTTCCATTTGATTTGATATTTTTTAATTTCCTATTGTTGTGGGCCCCACCTTATAATATCGCCCAGGGCCCCGCAAGGTATGGATCTGCCACTGGTTATAATCATATTGTTTGTAAGTTATTTAACGCCACTTCGTAGTGTAGTATTGCAATGAGAAATTGCTCAAGGGATAGGATTACAGATATCCTCTGAAAAAACTGAGATCATGCCTATGAAACCCTTAGATATAAATAATCATCATCTTCATTTCCCGTTTCCAGCTTCCTGGGTCGGGTTGTGAATTAAGGACCTCCAACGTTTCCTGTCTCTCCACCACTCCTCTCCTGTTTTTAGTACTTCTTCAGGTTTTCCTCCTCTCTTCTCTACACACTCCCACACTGTATCTGCCCATCTCTTTCGGGGCCTTCCTCGTGGTCTCTTCCCTGTCATCTTTTCACAGAAAGTTTTCTTTGGTACTCTCTCCTCTCCCATTCTCATCATATGTCCATACCACTTTAACTTTGTTGTTTCTATCCTGTCCTGCAGCTTCAAGATTCCTGTCCTTTTTCTAATCTCTTCATTTCTAACTCTATCTCTTCTGGTCTTGCCCTCTATACCTCTTAGGAATTTCATCTCCGCGGCTTGTATTCTACTCTCCTCTCTTTTTGTAGTAGTCCACGCTCCAGCTGCATATGTTAGTATGGGTCTGTAGTAGGTTGAATATAATACATTTTTACATTTCTTTGGGACATCTCGGTTCCACAGAATACCCCTTATGCTCTGGTAAAAACTGTTCGCTTGTTGTATTCTCTTTCCAATTTCCTCAGTTATCCTTCCATCTTCTGTGATCACACTTCCCAAGTACTTGAAACTTTTAACCACTTCTAGAATTTTCCCATTCAATTCCATCTTTCCTCTTCCTTCCTTCCTTCCTTCCTCTTGACATTACCATTGTCTTGCTCTTCTCTGTGCTTACTTTCATCCCATATTTCTCTATTTCTTGATTCCATACATCTAGTTGTTTTTGTACTTCCTTTTCATCCTCGCCCCATATCACTATATCATCTGCAAACAGCATGGCCTTTGTTGCCTCTTGTCCCAATCTCTGATTAACATTCTTGTGAATTTCATCCATGACTATGATGAATAGTAAGGGGGACAATACACTTCCCTGTCGGAGACCTGTTTCCACTTTAAACCATTCTGTTTCTCCTATACTGGTCTTCACGCTACTCACACAATATTTGTACATAGCTTTTAACATTTGGACATCAGCTCCGTTAACTCTCCTTTTCCTTAATACATTCCAAACCACCTGTCGAGGCACACTGTCGTACGCTTTCTCAATATCAATAAATGTCATCACCATGTCTTTTCCAAATTCCCATCTTTTCTCCATCATTTACCTTAATGCAAAGATTAGGTCAAATGTTGATCTGTCTTTCCTAAAACCATACTGTTCTTCTTCCATCTCTCCTTCTATCTTCCTCCTCAGTCTGCCTTCCAGAACTCTCTCAAAGATCTTAGCTACATGAGCGATAAGAGTGATCCCTCTGTAGTTATTGCATTCCTTTTTGTCACCTTTCTTAAAAATCGGGATAATTAATCCCTTTCCCCATTCTTCTGGAATCTCTTTCTTCTTCCAAATTATTCTAAATAATCTATACAACCACTGTACACCTATTGGTCCCGCTGCTTTTATCATTTCCGTGGACACCTCATCCTCTCCTGCTGCTTTACCGCTCTTCAGCTTCTCTATGGCTTCCTCTATTTCTAGCATAGTGATCTCCTTTTCTTGTTCTTCTTCTTCTTCCATTGTTTCTTCTTGTTCTTTTTCATCTTCCAGTTCAATGTATTTAACATTTAGTAGCTTTGAAAAGTATTCTTCCCATCTTTTTAATATATCATCTCTTTGATACAATATCTGTCCTGCTTCAGTTTTTACAAATTTTGTGTTTTCCCTACCTTTTACACTATTTTTCACCAATCCATATAGAACCTTTTTACTTCCTTGGATATCCTCCTTCAAAGTTTCCGTGAAACCTTCCCAACTTTTCCTTTTTTCTTCTTGTACAATTTTTTGGCATGCCTTCTTTGCTTCTCTATATTTTTGCCATTTCTCTGCATTTTTACTGCCTATCCACTTCCTCCATGCCATTTGTTTTTCTTTAACAGCCTCCTTTACCCTGTTGTTCCACCAAGGAGTCTCCCTTTCCTTTTTCTTCCCTGATAGTCTTCCACAAGTGTTTACTGCACACTTCGCAAAACAATTTCTAAAACATGCCCATTCCTGTTCGACACTTTTTGCTTCGTCTTTGGGAATTTCCTTTTTCAAGTCTTCTTGGAACTTTTCCATTGCCTCTCTCTCTTTTAGCTTCCACACCTTTATTTTTCTTTCCCTTTTCTCCGCAAGCTTTGTGATTTTCCCAAGCCTTAATTTGGCTATCACCACTTTATGGTCTCCTTCAAAAACTCCTCTTGGCATAGCTGTCACATCTACCAGTTGTCTACGTTTATCCTTTTCCACTAGGATAAGATCGTCATTGTTTTTGTCATTCTGTCTCCCCATCCATACCTAGTTATTTTTTGGGAGTTCTTTTTCCTAAACCATGTATTTCCAACAATTAATCCATTCCTTCTACAGAAATCTATTAACATTTCTCCTTCTTCATCCTGATTTCCGTAGCTAAATGGGCCAATTATCTCTTCTTTTCCCTGCCTATCTGTTCCCACATGTGCATTCATATCCCCCATTATTATAACCTCTTTGTCTTCTATACCCTTTTCCAGTTCTTCTAAGAAATCCTCTAAACATTCATCTACCTTCCCTGTCTGGGGTGCGTAAATCTGTATAAAATCCTTTGTTCCACTCTCAAGTCCTAGTCTAATTTTCATCATTCTGTCATTAATTTGGTCTACTTTCTCAACATACTGCACTAAGTCTTCTCTCAATATTATTGCAACACCATTCATTGCCTTATTTCCTCCACTCCAATATATTCTATATCCCTTCCCTTTCTTGACTTCTTTCTCACCTTTTCCCTTCCATTTCGCTTCACTGACGCCCATCATTGCTATTTCCTTCTTTTCCATGTAGTCCACCAATTCTTCTGTCTTGCCATTTAAGCTCATCACGTTTATGAAGGCGATGTTTGTGGTGTCTGGTAGCCTACTTCTCACAGTTCCCCCAGACCCCTGGGAACTGCGCGTCGCCTGCAGGGGACGCCCTAGCACTTTCCGAGGCCTCAATTCACACTCACTCATTTTATAGGCTATTAGTACGATGAGTTTGCCACACTCAAAGGCCCTTAGATATAAATAAAGCCTATATAAATGATCAGGAGTCATCATGCAAATCCATTCCACGAGGATGCCGTACTGATTACATTCATGGTCTAAGTAAAGAAAACACACAACTGTTAGAAGAGTATATGAAACTCTTTGAGGAAGACCCCTTTAGTGAGGAAACATCAGATGCTGCTTTAAAACTTACTCAGTCTGTGGCAGAAGGTAAAAGAACTCTGTGGATAGAGATGATAGAAGGACTAGACATGTCCAAAAGCAGTCGGATGGCATGGAGTCTTCTACGACGCCTGAGTAACGATCCAACACAAAAGGAAACCCATGCAAACATTTCCCCAAATCAAATTGCTCAACAGCTTCTGAAAAATGGTAAAACAGACAAAAGAGGGAAAGGGCCTAAGTTTCAGAGACAAGAACATCTAAAAACTAAAGAGCTCTCAAATCTGTTTTGTGAAAACTAGCTACAGAAAGCTATACAACAATGCAAGAATAACAAGGCAGCGGGCATGGACGACATGCGGATAGAACAGGTAAAGAATTTTGGACCTACAACACTGAAATGGCTTCTGGAACTCTACAATAACTGCTTCAGACAGAACAAGATTCCGAAGATATGGAGGAAAACCAAGATCATTGTTATCTTGAAACCTGGGAAAGAGCCTTCTGACCCTCGACCTATCTCATTACTATGTCATCTTGATACGATATTTGAAAGGTTGCTATTGAACTGGTTATCACCAATGATTGATAGTCTACTCATACCTGAACAGGCAGGTTTTAGACCACAAAGGAGTACAGAGCAAGTAACTCACTTAACTCAACACAACACATAGAGGATGGGTTTGAAAGGGGGAAGATCACAGCGGTGGCATTTATCGACCTTTCAACAGCTTATGATACAGTCCAACACCTCATAATGGTGCACAAGATCTATGGATTGACCAAGGACTATGGTTACACCAGAATAATTGCCATCTTACTACACAATCGAAGATTCTATGCTGAATTCCAAGGAAGACACAGTCGATGGAGAAACCAAAGAAATGGTCTACCTCAAGGGAGCGTATTGTCACCGATACTCTTCAACATCTACACAAACGATCAGCCAAGACCTCTTCCCTGCAAAAGTTTCATATATGCAGATGACCTTGCCTTGACTGTGTAACGTAATCTTGATTACGGTACAAATTATTATTATTATTATTATTTTTAATATCATTGTGTAATTATTATTATTATTATTGAAATATCAAAGTTATATCGTTTTATTCACCCATTAATATCAAGGGAGGGGCCATACCATATTCACGTCATTACCATAGTTATATATAATATTGTCAAGTGCTTAGATTAAGAAACAGGGTTTTTATAGAGGTCTAGGGCTGTTTTATTAGTTAAATTGTAAAGACAGGACGGGCATGGTTGGAAGAAGTTACGGACGGTGAAGCAACATATTGCAAGAAAATGTATTTCTGGAACGAAGCCACGCTGACTGGAGACAAGGGCTTGGAGAAAGATTTCGGCGGAATATATATATGCGCAACGAGAGGAATAGCGGGTTCTGAGTGGAATATTTGAAGTACGCGGGCCTGTATTCCCGCTCGGAGAAGTTTTAGCGTCGCTTGAGGACTGAGAAATGCTTTGCTATAATTGGTCTGATGGGTCGCGGGCAAATTTATGCCGCGAAACATCGGGACCATTCAGAGTGTATAAAAGCCCAGCGCGACTTCAGCACTGGCTATTCTATAGATTCTATTCTGTCATTCACATATTCGATCACTCACTCACTCACTGACTTTGTGAGTCGTAGACTCTGCCAGTCCCTCAGTAAGATTGGACTTAGTGAATTCAATTAGCCTGGTTTGTTCAAATTTGCTTACCATGGTGATCAAACTCAGAAACAAGCAGCAGCAGCAGCAGCAACAACAACAACAACAACAACGAGAAGAAGAAAACATATGTTTTCAAAGGTCAATAAACGTGTGTTGGCGTAAGATCTCAAATTAGACTGCAAGCAGACCAACGAGATGGACTTTGAACCACAAGGCACCAGGTATGTGGACAGAGTTATTATCAACACAGAAGATCAGCGCTAGCGAGAAGACAGTCAACATTGCCCCGCAATTAGGGAATATTAATGCACATATTGTACACAGCTCGAAACCTCAGATCAAATGTTAATAATTTTGTTGTAAATAAACCAGTATTAGTTAAAATGTCTTGTTCATTGGGAGTTGAATATATAGGATAGTTGGAATGCAAAGAGTATCTCATAGAGCAAGTTTATTGCCCTACGCTCCGATGATAGATCTTGGCTCAAGGAAGGGAGCGGCCGTGGCTAAATAAAATTTTAATGTGTTATCTTTACGATAACTGGCGCCCAGTAAATCTAAATTAATAAAGTGTATGTCGTCTGTCTAGACAGGCCAATGCTAAATAAGAACGATGAGGTGGTTTTAAGGAGTCTTGAGTGTAATATCTGTAGAAACGTTATAAATGATCGCCCAACTTGTAGAGCGATATCCAACGACAAAGGTAGCCGTTACAAATGGCACAACCAATGTGGGGCTACGAAATATCGTACTGAAGTGAATGGATATTATGTATAAATCCAGTTTATTTCAAGTATGTTAAAGTTTAAAGTTGTTTTCATGTACGATATAAACGAGTACTCTTTGCATTCATCCCGAGTTTTTCAATAAAGAGGCATATATCAAGTTAGGGAACTACGGTTATAAATTAGGAGTGTTCCTTTGATGAGTTGTTTTTTTGGGTAATGAGTAACAGGGATAATTTGGGGAACATAAATTTGAGAAACCGTAGTATTATAAGATCAGTTAAAATGTCGAAATTAGATGTGCAGGGTACCAATGATGAGATGTCAAAAGTAAGCGAAAATCAGGAAACTGAGGAAAATAAACAAGACGGGGCTACAAACATCCAGATTAATGAGGGGGAGAATCCTTCCTGGCTTCGAAACCTGACGATGCTGATAACAGAACAGAACAGAAACATAGATATTAAGTTAGGCGAGCAAAGTGCAAAGTTAGCTGAACAGAGTAAGAAGCAAGAGGAACAAAGTAAGAAATTTGACGTGCGTAGCGATCAATTAGAAAAAGCAATAGATCATAAGTTAGCTGAGCAGAGTAAGAAGCAAGAGGAACAAAGTAAGAAATTTGACGTGCGTAGCGATCAATTAGAAAAAGCAATAGATCATAAGTTAGCTGAGCAGAGTAAGAAGCAAGAGGAACAAAGTAAGAAATTTGACGTGCGTAGTGATCAATTAGAAAAAGCAATAGATCTTAAGTTCACTGAGCAGAGTAAGAAGCTAGATGAACAAGGTAAGAGGTTTGATGAAGCCACAGAAAACTTCAATAGACAAATTAAAGAAGTAGGCCGAGAATTTCACAATAAGTTAGAAAACAGGATTAGTGAGGTGGAAGAATCATGGTCACTTAAGGTTGACGCCAGAATGCAACAAGTGTCGGAGCGAGTTGATAAAATTGACGAGGAAGTGAAAATTAAATGTAGTAAGGTTAGGGTTGACTTAGAAGGAGAAGTCAACAGTATGAAGGTCAAGTGTGATAATAATATTGCTAAAATAGGTGATTTAGAAAATAAACTAGAGAGCGATAATCAAGAAATTAGGGAAGAGGTTAACAGTAAATTTAACAGTATCAGTGAAGAAGTAGCAAGTAAGACAGATAAAATGGAGGAGAAATTGCAGAGATGTCAGAAGCAAATAGCAACAAATAGCGGTAATGTACAAATAGGAAATTTAAGTAGATTTCTAACTAAAGAGGCAGATTTGCCAGTATTCACAGGCAAGGCATATAACCCAATGGAATTCTTAAAAACAGTAGAAAAGAAGTTCGCTAAAGATTTAGAAGGGGGGATCGTTCAATGGGAACAAGTACTTGAGATGCTAGATAAATCTTTTGTTAGGGATTCAAGGTCATGGTTCAGTGTGTATAAATACCAGATGACTAGTTTTAGAAAATTTAAAGAGAAGTTCATAGCCAAGTACTGGAATGAAAATGTGCAAGAAAGAGAAAGATGTAACATTATTTTTGGGAAGTACCAAAGGAGAGATGGTGTTTCGTACACAGAGTATTTCTTAGCGCATGTACTTATATGCCAGAATTTAGAAGGTTTAGAGACTGAATCACAGGTAATTAAAACATTATTAAGGCATTTTCCTGATATAATTAAAGAAGCATTCTTCATGCAGAATATTACTACTATTGACGGGTTCGAGAAGCTATTGGAAAACTTTGACTCTCTTGAAAATAGTAGGACCGAACGCAAGCCAATAAGTAGAGGAGATAATTTCGGGCAGGGTGAGAGAGAGAGGGGAAGAGAACAAGGCAGGAATGCGAATTACGAAAGACGACTTGACAATGGGGGACGCACAGCAAATACGAGGAACGAGAATTTGAACAGAGTAGGGGAAGGTACTAGGCCAGACAGACGTACAGGTCAACAACAACAATCTACATCAGGGGCAGGTAGGCCTAATTTAAACGAATAACGGGTTGCAGTGAGGTCAACAGACAGCCCGAAGTGATTGCAGTTCAATGTCCTAGGAATATTGAGTATTTAGGAGATTTTAATATAGATGTTAGAGAAGAACTGCTTTATGACCTAAATGGTGGAAATTTAGATAATGTTGAGAATGAGATTATGTCACCAGTAATTAAACTTAATGTGTGGGGTAAAGAAGTTGATGTTTTATTGGACAGTGGAAGCGAAAACTCTTGTATAAATTTAAGATTTTTGGAAGATGTAATGAGAGAAGGTATTCATGTTGATATAATTCCAGTTAAGTCCACTTTCATTGTCACAGCTGTAGGTAGTAGGTCTCAGAAAATATGTAAGCAAGTCGCAGTTCCAATTAACATTAGTGAGTTAGTTAAATTTCAGCCCTGTTTGGCAGTTCCAAATTTAGTATATCCGGTGATTCTCGGTGCGGAATGGTTATCATTATATCAAGTTAAATTAGATTTTCATTTTGGCAGGATATGTTTATTTTGGCAGGATAAAGAAGTTCAGGTTACGTATAAGGTGTCTAAGACTGACAAACAGATGAAAGTGTGTATGTTTGAGGAAGAAAGCAACGTGGTTGTGAGTGATGAGTTTCCTGAAGTAAATGAGGTAGACCGCGGAGATGCTAGTGAGAGCAAAGTTTTTAAGGTGTGTCAGGTTGCAATGGAGTCTGAACTTGAGAGTAGGATCCATGATGCATTGTCACAGTGTAAGCTGGATGATGAGCAAGGTCATCAGTTACATGAGGTATTAATAAAATATAAGGAAATTTTCAGCTCAAAACCCGGAGCAACACACTTATATGAGCATAGTTTTGTCGTTAAAGACACAAGTAGTTTCGTAGGGCCTAGGTATCCTGTCGCAACTAAATATATGAAAGCCGTCGAAGAACAGATAGAATTAATGTTGGAAAACGACATAATAGAGCCTTCAGCTAGCCATTGTTTAAATCCATTAGTTGTAGTAGCCAAGAAAGACAATTCAGTGAGACTGTGCATAGACGGCAGAATGTTAAATACCAGAATCGAAAGCGACCAGCTGAGAACTGAAGCAGTGGAGGATTTAGTTCAACGTTTTCAGGGGTGGAAGTGGTTCTCAACAGTAGATTTTAGTAGTAGTTGCTCAACGTTAGTGAGGAAATTAGGTAGGACACTAGGTAGTTATTTCAGGTATGTATTGTTGACTCATGTGACGTTATTCAGGCTAGTCAGTGTTTTGTTGAGAGGTAGGAAGTACATGGAAGTTTGTAGCAACGATTGTTACGTAAGCCGTTGCCATCTTGTGCATTGGAAGGGAAAATGTCAAAGCTGTTTTTATTGTTTACTGGACCTTATGTCGTTTCGAAGAGGATAGGAAAGAATGCCTACTTATTGAAAGATCAGGAAAATTGTGTGATAGATACATATAACATTTACAATCTGAGGAAATATCATAGAAAAGAGCAAGTGCAGCAAGAAGGGCAGACTGCCGTGTGTTTATAATTAGAGTCGTGTCGTGGCTCTAAGGAATTGGTGGAAGTGAGATAAATCACTTGTGTTGCGTGAAACAAGAAGCAATATATATTGTGTTCTGTTATTGTAAGGGACTACAAGAACAAATGTAGCATGTAAATCCTGTATGACTGCACAGGACAATCAGAATGTTTATGTAACATTGCAAGAAGAGTGCAGATCAATCAAGGAAAATGAAAAGGGTATAATCATTATGTATGTAATTTGAAGGGTCATATATGTATATTCAGTGTATTTCCTGTTAAGTTTTAAAGGGAAGATTTGTGATTTCATCATTCATTACATTCTTTATGAAACCATGGGGACGTTTTGTAACGTAATCTTGATTACGGTACAAATTATTATTATTATTATTATTTTTAATATCATTGTGTAATTATTATTATTATTATTGAAATATCAAAGTTATATCGTTTTATTCACCCATTAATATCAAGGGAGGGGCCATACCATATTCACGTCATTACCATAGTTATATATAATATTGTCAAGTGCTTAGATTAAGAAACAGGGTTTTTATAGAGGTCTAGGGCTGTTTTATTAGTTAAATTGTAAAGACAGGACGGGCATGGTTGGAAGAAGTTACGGACGGTGAAGCAACATATTGCAAGAAAATGTATTTCTGGAACGAAGCCACGCTGACTGGAGACAAGGGCTTGGAGAAAGATTTCGGCGGAATATATATATGCGCAACGAGAGGAATAGCGGGTTCTGAGTGGAATATTTGAAGTACGCGGGCCTGTATTCCCGCTCGGAGAAGTTTTAGCGTCGCTTGAGGACTGAGAAATGCTTTGCTATAATTGGTCTGATGGGTCGCGGGCAAATTTATGCCGCGAAACATCGGGACCATTCAGAGTGTATAAAAGCCCAGCGCGACTTCAGCACTGGCTATTCTATAGATTCTATTCTGTCATTCACATATTCGATCACTCACTCACTCACTGACTTTGTGAGTCGTAGACTCTGCCAGTCCCTCAGTAAGATTGGACTTAGTGAATTCAATTAGCCTGGTTTGTTCAAATTTGCTTACCATGGTGATCAAACTCAGAAACAAGCAGCAGCAGCAGCAGCAGCAGCAGCAACAACAACAACAACAACAACAACAACGAGAAGAAGAAAACATATGTTTTCAAAGGTCAATAAACGTGTGTTGGCGTAAGATCTCAAATTAGACTGCAAGCAGACCAACGAGATGGACTTTGAACCACAAGGCACCAGGTATGTGGACAGAGTTATTATCAACACAGAAGATCAGCGCTAGCGAGAAGACAGTCAACATTGCCCCGCAATTAGGGAATATTAATGCACATATTGTACACAGCTCGAAACCTCAGATCAAATGTTAATAATTTTGTTGTAAATAAACCAGTATTAGTTAAAATGTCTTGTTCATTGGGAGTTGAATATATAGGATAGTTGGAATGCAAAGAGTATCTCATAGAGCAAGTTTATTGCCCTACGCTCCGATGATAGATCTTGGCTCAAGGAAGGGAGCGGCCGTGGCTAAATAAAATTTTAATGTGTTATCTTTACGATAACTGGCGCCCAGTAAATCTAAATTAATAAAGTGTATGTCGTCTGTCTAGACAGGCCAATGCTAAATAAGAACGATGAGGTGGTTTTAAGGAGTCTTGAGTGTAATATCTGTAGAAACGTTATAAATGATCGCCCAACTTGTAGAGCGATATCCAACGACGAAGGTAGCCGTTACAACTGTACAGACAGATGACTTTGAAGATGCAGAACAGTTGCTTACAACAGCTCTAGGAACTTTTTCCCATTACTACAACAAGAACCACTTGAAGCCGAACCCACAGAAAACTCAGGTCTGCGCTTTTCACCTTCGAAATCAGCAGGCAGGAAGGAAACAAAGTCATTTGGGAGGGCTCTGAACTAGAGCATTGTTTTACCCCCCAAATACCCTGGAGTTGCCCTAGATAGATCGTTAACCTATCGGCGGCACTGCCTTAACACTAAACAGAAGGTGGCAGCCCGAAATAACATCATTCGGAGCTCATTGTAATAATTGGGGTGCCCAACCCCAGGTAGTCCGTACTTCTGCAATGGCACTCTGTTTCTCCGCCGGTGAATATGCCTGCTCTGTATGGCAGAAATCAGCCCATGCAAAACAAGTTGACGTAGCTCTTAATGAAACTGCAAGGCTTATTACAGGATGCCTGAAACCAACTCCCGTCGACAAGCTGTGCTACGTGGAAGGCATTGCTCCCCCTGAAATACGTCGGGCAGTAGCCGCAAATGCCGAAAGAAAGAAAGTGGAAGAAAGTAAGCTACACCCACTGCACGGATATACTCCTCCAAGACATAAGATTGAAATCTAGGAAGAGCTTTTTACAGTCATTATCTCCACTTACCACATCCTCCAACAAAGCCAGAGAAGAACTGTGGGCAGCCAAAATCAATCATCTTTCAACAGGGGTAACACCAGCAGAATGCTTACCAGCCGGGCACAACTTGAACTGGACCACTTGGAAATCATTAAGACAGATTACGAGCAGGTGTTGGCAAAACTAAGGATAACCTAATGAAATGGGGATACCTACAAGAATCAACACTTTGTGAATGTGGAGAGGTACAGACAACAAAGCATCTGTGTCAGTGCTTATGCTGCCCTGATTCTTGCAGTGAGGAGGAGTTGTTTAACCCTTATAGTGCCATGGGGCCGATCTATCGGCCCAGGGAGCCTCTGCTAAAAGTGCCAAGGGCCGATCTATCGGCCCCGTTTTTCTAAACATTTTAGCGATGTTTCCAGTAACGCAGCTATTTTGCTCTTGTAACCAATACAACGCGGGAATCATTCTCACACTGTACATATCGATGTGTTTAAGTTCTGTGAACATTTGAATTAATAATAAGCACTCTTTGAGCATGCTGTAGTCAGCTGGCTTGGCGCGTGTTTTATCTTTTGAAGTCGTGATTGTTTATGTTCTTGCTTGGAGCTAATTACGATACTTGGTGATAAATATGGCTAGCTCTTTGAACGAAGAGGAAATAACTAATCTTTTAAAGCTGAGTGAAGAGTGTGAGAGTGAATTTTCGACTGATGACGACTGTGACAATTTTATTCCACCGTGTCTGCAGCCCGCGCGATAGGAACGCCAAGGCCGAGACACAGGAATGCTTTCGAAATAGGTAGGATTTACGCTGACAAAATCGACAGTGGTTTACCAGGTTCAGATTCCAATGATAAATCAAGTGACACCTCAACCAGTGATGGGGAAGAGGTTACCACAAATGTAGCAAGTAAAATAACATTGTGCAATGTGAAGACTACTATATACGCATGTCTTTGTAGAAACTGATCGTACTCAAAAACTATTTGATATAACTACTCCAAATTTGGAACATATATGTAGCATTCCATAAGTAATAACATGTATATAACAAAAGATAGTAATTCGAGTGTAGAGGCTTTCAACATTTTATCAAAAATTTTGAATTTCATTTATTTGTTTAAATATTTTTTAAAAGAATTTTTGCAATTAACAAAATAAAGTGAAATATCAATTAATTAGCATCCATTAAGTTACAAATATGTCTACCTGCTACAGAAAAAAATTTCAACATTCTATCTTGATAATTATCTATAGGAGATAATTTTTATCAAACCCTTGTAATTTCACTAAACTTGGCTTGGCATTCTTAGCATGTCCACTCATTAATAGCTTGGCATCAAAAGGGTTAAGGCAAAAGAAAATGCTATAGCAGTTGCTCGTCTATGGGCAAAGACAGTTTGATTATATACAGTATGTATAATTCCATGTTTCTCCTTTGATTTTGTATGCACAATATTATTTATCTGCCTCTGATTCGAGTAAATAAATAAATAATCATAAAATTAACCTAGTTCCTCAATTTAAGTATCTTGGAGAAATTATCACACATAAGTTAAACGAAAAAGTAACTTGGATAAATAGAACAAATAAAATGAAAAAGGCACAATCTCTAACCTGGTCAACATATATAATAAAAAATGCCTATCAATAGCTACTAAGATCCAACATTATAAAACTGTATCTCTCCCTGAAGCCACTTATGCTTGAGAAACACTGTTCCAAATTAAAAATGAACAAAGAACTGATCAGCTCCTCAAAACGGAAAGAAGAATTATTAGAACATGCATAAATAAAAAGTATCAGGTTGAGGGAGTGTGGAGGATTCTCCCAAATGAAACTGTCTATCGTGAGATTGATCCAATCACTAGCACAATGAAGAAGAAAATAATTTCATATTTTTTTCACATCTTACGGCTTCCAGAAAACAGAATTGTATGCCAACTGGTGATGAGAAATCTAGGAAAGAAAACTGGAGGAAAATAGATCCAAGAAATCCAACAAGTTCTCAAAGCAGTTGGACTCAAGATAACAGATGCCGAGGAGGAAAATAAAATTAACACCATTCTTAAAACTCACAAATTTTCTGCAGAAATGCCACATAGAAAGCCAATGGAGATTTCAGATGAGTTGAGAAAATCCCGATCTGAAAGAATGAAAAAGTACTGGAAAGAGCGCTAGAACCAAGCAGTACTACCTTCAAAGAAGAAGTGATTGTGGAACGACTCAAGTGGTCCAATGTGACCAATCAAGATTAATAATAATAATAATCGAATAAGAAAAATATATTTTGTAACTAACCTAAATTATACAGTTTGTACTTGCGGCACTGGGGAAAATTTGATACGAACTATATGGCTCTCTAAGAAATACTAGTGAGGACCCCTGATCTAGTGTGTTGTTGCATAAACCTTATTTTTCAAGTGTCCCCATAAATTAAAAAATGAAGCAAAGTGCTTTTAACACTCAGCAACACTACGTTATAAAATTTTGAAACACAATAACAAACAATAACCACGTACATACGTTATAAACGTATTACACGTATAACTTAAAATAGGCTATAAACGAAATAACGAAGTTAACTTTACTCGTCAAATCCTGCGTCGCAACTGTCTCAGCTCCGTGTTGCAATGTGCTCGTCTGACCTTTGGCTCGGCCTTCTACCTGCAGCGCTGCGTCAGCCATGCGGCCGGCCCCGCTTTGAGTGAAAGACCCCGTATATGGGTCCAAGGCTGCCTAATTTTGGTGGAGGAACATTTGGGTAATCTTTAACGCTGTAGGTCTACAGCTTGTACGTGGCATATTTCAGAACACCATTGACTTCCACAAGATGTTTTCTCTTAATAGACAGACTGGATGAGCTCAGACTTCAATACCACACTCTTGCATTCCTTGAATTAGCCAACCTAGGGGGCCTAAGTGACGACTACTTGAGACCCATAGTTTCCTCAGACTTGGTTTGTAATTTGCAAACTATTCTTGCAGAACTAATGTTTTGCACCTGTAATATTTCTTCTTTTATAGAAAGGTTAACCCTTCACACTCAAATGTTCAGCTGGTCTTGCCCCCAATTTTTATTTTTTCCTGAAATGTTCATAACATACCTTTTGTGTCCCATTCAATATATCTTTCAATGTTTCGTTCGTTAGAATATCTATCTCTGAAAAGAGACTTACTAAATATGTTGGTTGAAGAAGAAACTATTTATCGTTTTAAAAACCGTAATAATTTTTGTAATATCTCGTAGGCATTTGTTGATATTATTCTGCAGGCTATACGCTTTGAAGTTAACTCCTGTCTTCCTTGATATATCTGATAAACATATTTATACTTCTGTAATATTTCAAACGTACGTACAAATATTATATTTCTGTTTCTGAGCTACACATCAAATACATTTTAACCAAAATTTATTGATAGATTTCAGTTTGATATTCAGGAAATTGGCAAGGTAATGTGTTTGGAAGGTTGGTATAATGTATCACCGAGTAGTTTCTTCTAGGAAATGATATTCATTTCGGTTCCATATTGACAGTTTGATATGAAGAAGACTTTTTCAATTTCCGCCTATTCAATACATGTACATGTTTCGGGGCCTGTTTGGGCCGTTAATCAGCCCATGATACTGTACTATATTTTGGATGCATCAACTAATTTAACCAGTGTTTTAATGTTTTAATATGTTAAGTGTACTTTGTGCTATTATTGAGAGCTTCGATGTCACTTATGATTGATGCGTCCAAAATATAGTATCATGAGCTGATGAAGGGACCAAACAGGCCCCGGAAATGTACTCATAAGAGTGTGTATTGAATAGGCGGAAATTGAAAAAGGCTTATTCTTCATAGTTTCTTCTATCCACGATATAAAACCCACTACTGTACATTACTGTAATGACCATCATACCTTGTTAACAGAGAACTCTGCTTCTTTTCCTTGAGATATTTTTCCTGAAAGAAGGGAGAATCTAAATTAGGGACCAAACAAGGACAACACTTTACAAAGGGAAGAAATTCTCAAATTGGTACATGAGAAAGTTGCACAACCCATCACAAAGTACTATCTACTTAAAAGTATGCATTCATGCCCATGTTCAATTACAGCTCAATTATCTAGTGACATGCAAGCAGAGCCAAAATCCCTATACAGCAGGCGTTTTGAACCTGGTGCTCTTCAGATGAAATTTGGTGCTCTCATCGTATGAGCAAAAATATGCTCGCGAGCCCCAGCTTCCCTAAGATCCATTCTTCAATTCAAACTCTGTTACACGAACCAGAATAATAGTGTTTTCATTACAAGTTTTGACAGTCAGAAATTGTATATTTTTGTGAAATAGTATTTTTAATTGGTACAACTTCCCTTGATCAGAATCAAAGTAAAGAATTCTTAAATTGCTGAAATGCAATACTACAATGCATATATGAAAATATAAAAAGATCTTATACCAATAAGAAGATTAGGCCTATTATATAAACAGACAGACAGGCAGCACTGAAGGCTATAATAAGCCCTAAAGTGAACTCAAAGACTGGTGGACTTAATGCCCTAACTAAACTGGGGAGAACATAACAATGTCAAATTGATATGGGTCCCAGGACACAAGGGCATTGAAGGAAATGAAAAAACTGATGAACTCGCTCGAAAGGGATCGGCAACAATCTTTCCTGGACCAGAGCTGGCTCTAGGAGTATCCAAATGCTCCATAAGAGAAGCTATTAAAGACTGGATAAAAAGGAACATAGGAATAGACGGAAAACCAACCCTGGCATTAAACAAGGGAAATGTTCATCAACGAACCATGTAAGAAAATAACTGAAAAATTACTCAAATGTAAGAAAATTCAGTCAAGATACATAGTGCCTCTTCTCACGGGCCATGCACCCATGAAAAAGCACCTAAACGAAATGTGCATAATCAAAGGAAACCTAGACTGCAGACTATGCGGGAGGGAAACGGAGAAGGCCGATCACATAATCTATTCTTGCGAAGCTCTAGATCGCAGCTGATTCAATCTTTTTGGGAGATCGATAATTGAACCAAAAGTCCATCATGGGACTGTATTATCTTATTAAGGCACAGGGATAATGGACTGGTGCTGAGTACACAGGGCAGTAAAATAAGCCTCAAGGCTGCAGTACATCCGGAGCTTAGCTGACTGACCCTTTGGTATAAAAATAAATTTTAAAAATACTGCTGAAATTAGCCAAAATACCTGTAGTATTGGTAGGGAAAAATTCTGGAGATGTTATAGTAATAGATGTTTACTCCACCACTGTCTATAATCCACCCGCCGCCCCGAATTTGGTCACGACTTATATAGTAAAAGTCTCCAGCTGTGTTGGCCATTTTCGGCATTAATTATGCATAAGTACAGTGTTGCCAACCCCTAGTATTCGGCACTATTTCTTATCCGGCATCGCAAAACAAAAGTGTGCCATCAAGTTAAATGCGCCAAATTTCATTAGAGTGGTGAATACTGTTCTACATAACCACCTTGCTTGTAGTGCAACCAGTAATTTTCGTCCAGACAGTAGTCTAACCAACAAGCGACCAATGGTTTCGTCCAGACAGTAGTCTAACCAAGAAGCGACCAAGGATTTCGTCCAGACAGTAGTCTAACCAAGTAGCTACCAATGATTTCGTCCAGACAGTAGTCTAACCAAGAAGCGACCAAGGATTTCGTCCAGACAGTAGTCTAACCAAGAAGCGACCAAGGATTTAGTCCAGACAGTAGTCTAACCAAGAAGCTACCAATGGTTTCGTCCAGACAGTAGTCTAACCAAGAAGCTACCAATGGTTTCGTCCAGACAGTAGTCTAACCAAGAAGCGACCAAGGATTTAGTCCAGATAGTAGTCTAACCAAGAAGCTACCAATGGTTTCGTCCAGACAGTAGTCTAACCAAGAAGCTACCAATGGTTTTGTCCAGACAGTAGTCTAACCAAGAAGCTACCAATGGTTTTGTCCAGACAGTAGTCTAACCAAGAAGCAACCAATGGTTTCGTCCAGACAGTAGTCTAACCAAGAAGCTACCAAGGATTTCGCCCAGACAGTAGTCTAACCAGGTAACGACCAATGGTTTCGTCCAGACAGTAGTCTAACCAGGTAACGACCAATGATTTCGTCCAGACAGTAGTCTAACCAAGTAGCGACCAATGATTTCGTCCAGACAGTAGTCTAACTAAGTAGTGGCCAATTGTTTAGTCCAGACACCCATTTTAGTTCTTGTGTATTTTTCATCGGACATGTTGGCAACAGTGATGGGACGTGATTTACGTAATATTACAAATATGTCAACAGTGCAGCAGTGATAATTGACAGTATTTTCAATTCCTAAGGACTCCCAGAAAGGTATGTAAATCATATAATCATATACTAGCTGAAGTAGGACCCGTGCTTCGCTGAAGGTCATAAATTAGTTAGTTAGTTATTGTTGTTTTAAGGGGCGGAACTACGAGGTCATCTGCCACTCTTAACACAGATTAAAGAATACAAATTTTGAATTGAATTTAAAATTTTGAGGTGGACATCTAAATTTAAAAAGACCAAAAATTAATAAAACAAAAACAAACAATTAAATAAAAAAATAAAAAAAATATATATAAACATAAACAAAAATTACGGAAAAAACAAAACATTATCATTCAAAAACGAACAAGTCGTTGAGTCAAAGTTCACTGGAAAATTTAGATTGCTGGCCCTAACCCACTCTCACTTATAAAGCGGATAACGCGATCAGCAGCCACCACGTCATCGGCTAATATAAGTTTGAGTGTCGTCTGCAAACCAAGGTTTCTTCGTAAGTCAGCAAGATCCACACACTCGGTGAAAATGTGGGCCACGGTGAAAACGGCTCCACAGGTACAAAGTGGGGGGTCTTCCCTTCTCATTAGGTACGAGTGGGTGGATCTTGTATGACCTATCCTTAGCCTACACAAAATGACGAACTCTCTCCGGGCCCGGAAGGAGCTCCGCCAAACGCGAGTAGTTCCCTTGATCGCTCTCAGTTTACTGGGCAGTGGGTCAGCTAGCCACTGACTCTCCCAAAAAGCCAGAACTTGTAGGCGTAACTGAGAGCGAATATCTCTAGCGGGTACCTCCATTGGTCGAGGTGGTAGTGATACCGCCTCTTTTGCAGCTTGATCTGCTAACTCATTTCCCGCAATTCCCATGTGGCTTGGAAGCCACAGAAAGGTGATTCGAGTGTCAGCGTGGCACAGCCCGGCTAGTAGGTCGTGGATTCGCTGCACTAGGGGGTGTTGCGGGAAACATGTAGCAATTGACTGCAACGAACTCAAAGAGTCGGTACACACGAGAAAGTGGATTCGAGCATCCTGTAGTGCAAACTGCAGAGCTTCATAGATGGCAACGAGCTCCGCAGTAAACACACTACAGGCCTCAGGCAAAGAGATCTTGGTATTTGCACCATCAATAACGTAAGCACAACCCACCTTCTCGTCCACCTTCGAACCATCCGTGTATAGAATGCCAGCGTCCGGAAATTGGTGAACTATGCTGTGGAACTGCCTCCGGTAAACGGAGGCATCCGTGTTCACCTTAGGACCTCGGTGCAGATCTAACCGAATTTCCGGACGCGGGACTTGCCACGGAGGCACCTCGCTAGATGTCCGGATCATACAGGGACCTACAGCCACTCCTATTTCGGTACACGAGCTATCAAGTCTAATACCAACCGGCCGAGTGGAACGAGGCCGGTTGGCGTACCCCTGGTGGTTTTGGGTACCGAAGAGAGCTTGATAGGTCGGGTGTTGCGGCATTTGACGCACATTGGCAGCATATGCTAACAGCATATGTTGGCGTCTATAATTTAAAGGTGGAACACCCGATTCGGCGAGTAGGCTGGGTATCGGGCTGGTCCGGAAGGCACCGGTAGCCAGCCTAACGCCACTATGGTGGATACTGTCCAGCATTTTCAAGGTTGCCGGCCTTGCTGAACCGTATGCCGCAGAACCATAGTCTAGCCGGGACAGGACGAGGGCTTGGTAGAACCGTAGCAGCACCGCACGGTCAGCCCCCCACGTAGTGCCACTAAGAAACCTGAGCATGTTCAGTTTCCTGAGACATGTCATTTTCAATTGCCGTATATGGTGCTGCCACGTTAACTTGCTGTCAAAATGGAGCCCCAGGAAGCGACAAGTGTCAACCACCGGCAACACAGCATCCCTGAGATGTAGTTCAGGGTGTAAATGTAGCCTCCGTAGCCGACAAAAATGGACGACGGAGGTTTTCGCTGCTGAAAAACGAAAACCCCGGTCGTGAGCCCACCTGTCGACCCGGTTGATGGCTAGCTGCAATTGCCGTTCCACGACTGCCATACTTCCAGAGCTGTAATGCAGAGCTAAATCGTCTACATACAGCGATGGAACTACCGCGGACCCGGCGGCGGCAACAATGCCATTAATGGCAATCGCGAACAAGGTGACACTCAGCACTGAACCCTGAGGAACTCCATTTTCTTGGGTATAGTACTGCGATAATGTCCTACCGACCCTTACACGGAAGAGTCGGACGGACATGAAATTCGCAATGAAAGTCGGTAAGTTACCACGGAGTCCCCACTTGTGAAGGGTGGAAAGGATCCCGTAGCGCCATGTGGTGTCGTAGGCTTTCTCGAGGTCAAAGAAAACCGTGACTAGGTGCTGCTTCCGGAAAAAAGCCTCTTGTATGGCGCTCTCAAGTCGCACCAGATGGTCAGTGGTGGACCTATGAGAGCGAAATCCACATTGGTACTCAGACAGGAGACCTTTATCCTCCAAGAACCACACCAGTCGACGGTTCACCATCTTTTCGAGCAGCTTACATAGGCCATTTGTCAAACAAATGGGCCTATAGCTGCTTACAAACTTGGGATCCTTTCCAGCCTTAGGAATCGGTATCACGATCCCCTCTCGCCATTGAGATGGAAACTCCCCTTCAATCCATATACGATTGAAGAGGATCAACAGTTCTTTCATACTGGATTCGCACAGATGTTTTAACATTTGATTATGTATGTTATCCGGTCCAGGAGCCGTATCCCTGCACAGTGCAAGCGCACTTCGCAGTTCCCATACAGAGAATGGTACATTATAGGACTCCGAAGCAGCAGTGGCAAAGGACAAGGGGTGAGTCTCTGCCTCCCGCTTCAGAGTCAGAAATGTAGGATCGTAACTCCCGGAGCAGGATACATCGGAGAAGTGCGAGCCAATGCTGTTGGCAATGGCGAGATGGTCCGTGATGATGTCCCCATTGATGGACACTCCGGGTATCGATAGTGATGTCGGGAGTCCGGAGATCCGACGAAGCTTAGTCCACACTTGAGATGAAGGAGTATGCGCCGTCATGGACGACACATACTTTTCCCACGTCGTTTTCTTACTCTCCCGAATCAGATATCGGGCTCTAGCACGCATCCTTCTGAAGGTGATAAGGTTGGCCATAGTGTTTTGCCTCCGATAGCATTTGAAAGCACGTCGACGATCTTTAATGGCTGCTGCAATCTCGGCTGTCCACCAAGGGACAAGCTTCTGGCGTGAGTTGCCGGATGAGGAAGGTATTGTTTCCTCAGCAGCAGTCAAAATACCATTCGTTATGTGAATGGTATGATCGTCGACACTCTCAAAGGTATCTTCGGCAAACACCGCACGTGCCGTGAAAGTTGGCCAATCAGCCCGATGGAGAAGCCATCGACTTGGTAACTCGATGGCTCTCTGGTTCGGAAGAGTAACGATAATTGGAAAATGGTCACTATTACAAAGGTCATCGTGTACACCCCACTGTAGCAGGGGAACCAGCGCACGACTGCACAGGGTAATATCGATACTTGAATAAGTACCGTGTGCAATAGAGAAGTGCGTAGGCTCCCCTGTGTTCAACAGACACAGGTCCAGCCGCCAGATCAGCCTCTCAAAATCTCTCCCTTTACCGCTAGTGGTAGCGGAGCCCCAGATGGTGTTGTGGGCATTAACATCTCCCAGAAGGAGAAAAGGAGGGGGGAGCTGAGAGACTAGATCCACCAGCTGGTCGTAATCCGGCTGAGAATCAGGTGGGATGTACACGTTACATACTGTTGCCATTACTGGCAACGAAGTACGAACTGCAACTGCCTCTAGCTGAGTACGCAACGGCACCTCTTCACTAAAGAGGCTAGAGTGGACGAGAGTGCAGACGCCACCAGCGGCCACAGCTCCGTCCATCCGGTCTTTAGAGAAGAGTTTGAAGTGACGCATTGTTGTCTCATGTCCAGGACGAAACCTGGATTCCTGAAGACAGACAATGGTTGCCGAAAACGAAGATATTAATTGTCGTAACTCAGCGAGATGAACAGAATAGCTATTACAGTTCCATTGTAATAGTGCCATGGTGTGGACTTAAGTAGAAGTGGGTCTTCTACTTATGCTTGACCGTTTGCCACCCTTCCCCATCTCTAGTTGAAGATGATGGGGCAGGAGAGCACACCTCAATCTCCACATCTCCGTCCGAAGACGAAGAAAATGGAGCGGGCGCTCTCTTGGGTTGCGCACGGTCGTCGTCGGACCTCACGGGTCTCGCCCTTGGGGAAGAGCGAGAGCGGTGTCGAGGGACTTTCTCCCGGTCCGAAGACTGGGTGTCTGTCCCCGACACGCCCCGAAGAGACTTCTTCTTGGATCGGCGCCGACGTGTGTTTGGGGAAGTAGATGGTCCCTTCCCCACAGACGCCGGGTCCTTATAAAACAAGGTCGCTCCTGCTGGCACCGCTCCACTGGTAGTGGTGGGAGCGGGATGGCTAGCAGATACGTGAGCAGCCCTGCCTTTAGGAGAGGAAGAGAAACGGCGCTGAACCGCTCCCCTCTCCTCCGCCGATCTATTTTCTTTTCTATAGGGGAGTTCCTCCATACGGACGGGCTTGGCTTCAGCAGGCTTCGCTCCCTTGGTGGTAGTGGGAGCGGAAAGGCCAGCAGAGACAGTAGCCACCCCGTCAGCAGGAGGGCGAGAGAGACGGCGACGAACCGTCCCCCTCTTCTCCACTATCTTTGTCTTATCAGATGGGCTGGATGACGATCCAGCCCCGGTCGCAGAAGTCTTCTTTGCCTCGTTGGCAGGGGAAGACTTCTTCTCCGACCGTTTCGGAGAGGAAGATGACTGCTTCTCCGATTGCGCCGGTTTAGATGGTATAACCGGCGCCTTTATCACAATGGCCGAAGAAGGTTGTTTAACCTTCTTCGGGCTGACAGGTCTCGCTTGGACAGCGAGGGGAGACTTTACGATCTCAGAGTAGTTCGTCGTCGAGGGTACAGCACGGGGAACGAAAGTGGCAGGGGTGATAGGTGGCGTCACCTTAGCCGCGAAAGATACCGGAAATTCGGGTGCAGTCATATCACGGTATCTCTTTCGAGGGTCGTGATATGAAAGCCGATCCAATGTTCTGATTTCTTGGATCTTTGCTTCCTTGCAGAACTCAGGGCACTGCTTCGACCGCGGAGAGTGACTTCCTTGGCAGTTAGGACACGTCGGGGGAGGCGTACACCCCACACCGTCATGTGTCCCCTTGCCACACTCTCTACACACCGCCTTGGCAGTGCACCTGGCAGAAACATGACCGAATTTCTGGCAATTGTAGCAGCGCATAGGTGGAGGGATGTACGGTCTAACGTCGCAATGGTACGACGTGACCTTCACCTGCCTAGGCACTACATCACCCTCAAAATGAAGAATGAAAGCGCCAGTATCGACGCTATCATTTCCAATTTTCCGGGTGATGCGCCTAATCCTGGTGACGCCTCGCTTCCCCAGATCCCGCATCAATTCCGCGTCGCTGTTTAAAATGAGGTCGCGATGGAATATAACTCCACGGACCTCATTTAGCGTATCGTGCTTCTCAACCTTAACGGGAATTTCGCCGAAATGCGTGCATTCCAGCAACGCTTCGGTTTGCTGCCGGTCAACGGTATGCAGCAGGAGCTGCCCGTTCCGGAGCTTGGAAATCCCGTTAAGGTCGCGATATTTCCCCTCGATTTCCTCTGAAAATAGTATCGATTTTACCTGTTTAAAATCTCCCCCGTCTGTCCTGGTAGCTACCAGGTAGCGAGGAGACCTGTCAACAGGGAACTTCTTATTAAATGCCTCATCCCAAGGCGTATACACCTTGGGATTCGGTCTACACTCCAGAGACGGCTTTTTAAGGGTGCCACCCTGTACAGGTGTCCGTGATCGTTTACTACGCATCCCGGACGAAATCCTCCCCGAATACTGCCCACTCCGAACGGGGGCTATCACTGTGGGCGCCACCCAGCCAAGGCAATACCTACCTGGCATAGCAGATATTGCCCGGGGTCCCAGTGCCTCGAACAGGCACTTCCCCCTCGGCATGCACAGGATTTATTCAGCTCCAGTATTCGGCCATGCAGGGACCTTCGTTGTAAGGCGGATACTACTGTAGGGTACATGGCGCACCCACCTGACGGGATGGGGCATACCGTCTAGGCTTTCTGGCCAGATGGCCAAGCTGGTGGTCCTTCCCCTAACAGCATGCATGTTTGTTTCTATTGGTCAAACCAGAGCTGGGACCAGAAAACCAAAATCGACCTTTATAAGGCCCCCTCTAAGTCGCCTTTTACGACAGGCAGGGGATACCGTGGATGAATTCTGCCCTCCCCATCCACAGGGGATCTGAACAAATCAAAAACTGGCAAGTTATTCGGCCATGTCGACCCTATTAGTCGCCTCCTACGACAGGCAGGGCATACCGTGGGTGTATTCTATCCCGCACCCACACGGGGGAAGGTCATAAATTAAAATGTGAAGGTGACAGTTAAAACAGGGGATATGCGAGGTGCTGCACAGAGGGAGAGTAAGGATGGAGCATTTTGTCCAACTAAACCGCTCGGCATTGACCGTATTTTATAGCACAAATTTAGGTTTTACTCGCTAACCGTTGGAGATACACAAAAAGTGATAAGGACCTTTCGGATAAAAAATTAAATTTTAAACCTTGTATATGCCATCAAAAGTTAGCTATTTCTTAGTGTTCCCTTTATATTTGAAATGGAAATATGAAAGTTTGAAACCAAAGGATGTAGTGACGTCACTAAAATGGTCGCCATCTTTAAATAGTGCAAAGTATCGAAATCAAAAGTAGCCTATACAGAGTCTTTCATATAAAGTAAGAACGGCAAGCGGCAGTTCTGTTATACGCTGCTGCGGTGACCTCGGCCGAGGTTGTGGTGCGCCATGGCCCCCTGCTGTACTATTGAAAGCGTGCATATAGTACGAGGGCTGTATTTTTTTTAAGTTCCGATGGACTGTATAAAAATAACAGATTGACATACCAAACTGATTTTACTACTAAATGTTTGCTTGTTTTATTCATATGTCTCAACATAATCGCCAAACCGGTTGAAACATTTGTCGTATCGTTACAGCAGCCTTCCAATGCCCACGGCAAAAAGTTCTGCCGTAACTGAGGTGGTTACGTCTGGACAGTCTCCTGAAGATTTTCAGTTTTGACGAGGCGTTGCAGCCCAACCATACCTTCAATTCTGGAAAAAGATGAAAATCATTCAGTGCTGGTTTGGACTAAATGGCAGATGGTCCAAAACTTCACACTTGAATTCTTTGTAAAAGTCTATCGTAATGTTGGTACAGTGTGGTTGTGAGTGATTTTCCCCTTTTTCGAGAATTGAAGGTATGGTTGGGCGGCAACGCCTAGCCAAAAAGGAAAAACTCCAGGAGGCTGTCCAGGAATACCCACCTCCGTGGCGGCAAAATATTTTGCCGAGGGCATTGGAAAGCTGGTGTAACGATACGACAAATATTTCAATCTTTTGGTGATTATATTGAGACATAAGAATAAAACAAGCAAACATTTAGTAGTAAAATTAGTTTGCTATGTCAATCTGTTATTTTTATACAGTCCATCGGAACTTGAAAAAATAAAAAAAAAGGCCCTAGTATGAACTATTCGCGCACTTTCAATAGTACAGCAGGGGGCCATGGCGCGCTACAAGCTCGGCCAGGGCAACCGCAGCAGTGCATAACAAAACTGCCGCTTGCCGTTCTTACTTTACATGAAAGACGTTGTATGGTAACCAGGTAAATCAGCTACTTCCATGTAAAATTTCATGTAAATCGGACCAGTGGTTCTTGCATGATTGAGTAATACACAGACACACACCATCTCATTTTTATCTGTATTAGTATAGATTTTCAACGATCTTCCAGACTCTGTAAAAGTCTGGTTCTGGTTAAGGGAAGAATTAATTTTTAATCTGTTACGATTATATTTAGCTCATCGCTATTTCATTCCTAGTCAATGTGAAGACTACGATCCTGATTTAATTTTACTGTGATCTAACGGCATCTATAGGTCAAATTTATAATCTACGAAAGTGTTTGAGTTACCTCCGCTCCACCTTGCGGGTAACTTGGAACTACTGGTACACTAAATGGCCGCTAGATACTGTAGCTTGTGCGGGCTGATAACCTATAGACTCTGTTTCACACTGACAGTTGCCCTTGACAACTAATCTTGTTCTTTGTTGGAGAACAATGATTATTCTGCTAGACTTTATATGAGCAAGATGTAGGTAACATCTTGGGAGATCTTCAAGCTTCAGGTTAGCTTCGAGCTATGCCCCAGACTGGCTATGTTTCAATAAGAGCAATGAAACATACAGGGAACAGTTTGGCCGAATAATTTTTGATATTATTTTATTTTTAATTATCTTTAAATATGTTACAAGCAGTGTCGACATCTAAGGTAGATTATTCTTTGTACGATGGACTAGATTGGTTATTGCCCTGAAGGGTTTTGATGAATGTGGTTAATATGTGTTTGGTAAGTCATGTTCAGATGATGTTGCACGTGAAGTTGTGAAGTGGACTGTGTGTCCTGGTTTTCGGTTATGTCTGGCAGTGTTTGTGATCACACTCTTAATCATTGGTGATTATGTTGTATTTTACAACTGAGATGTGTTTTACGTCATTGCGGTGTGTTTCTTTGGTTGTTCTGGGTTAGAGTGATATGTTCTCGGCAAAGCATGTTATGCTTCTAAAGTGTGTAGCACTGTCTAGTGTCTACTCAGGTTTAAACTAAAACATATGTTCGTGTCATGGCGTGCAAATGTGGATGTTTTTTATGAATGGTTCATCATCTTCCTTATTCACGTGAGTAGCCAGTTTCGTCTATCATTGTATGTTTAGGCCTAAGTTTTATTTCTTGAGGGTCCTTATTATATTTTCTTAAGCCAGTCCAGGCACTCCCGTCTGTTGTACTCGGTGATCATACTTGCTTGTTGTCGAGACAGTTTTCTTAACCCTTTGGGGTCCAATGTCGGACTCAGTCCGACATCGTTAATTTTCAGTTTCGGTCCGATGTCGGACCTAGTCCGACACAACTTTATGGTTATATATTTCGTATGCTGGAGCAAAAATGGCGCTGAGCTTTACACAGTATACAGCCTAGGCCTCTCTCTGGTACCTACTGCCATCTCCTGTTTAATTTCTTGAAGCTGAATTGTATTTTCTTTGGAGATAGTTACTCACTGCCACAGCTGTGTTTACTTTTGTTAACGACATGGCGTCCACAAGCCGCATGGAGCCCGATTATATTTACGAACAGTTATGTGACAGTGGCGATATTGATGATGATGATGATGATTTGAGTACTGATTCTGATAGTGACATTAGTATTCCCGAATGTGAGAATGATATATTGAGAGAGGAGGAGGAAATTGAGGCGGAAGTTAGTGATGAGAGCGGTGGTGTAGGATGTGACGAATGGAAAGTTTATGAAGAAGGTGACCGGATTTGTAGTGAAAAGCCTGAAGTGATGGAAGAAATTGTATTTATGGGTGTTAGAGGTTGCTTTGTTGAACAGTTTTCACCGATATAATTTGCAACGAAAGGCAGAAAATAAGCCCAAAGTGAAACATAAGACTTTCAGGGACCAAGTTATCATGGGGCTTGTTGGGGACATTAGGAACAAAAATGCCCGTAAACGCGGCCGACGGAGCAGCTCTGACGAAGAATTTCGACTGAACGGGAAGCTACACATCATAGATGCTCGTGAGGACAAGAAAAGCAAGGACTGTGCCATATGTCCCGACAGGAAGGTGAAAGGTGGCAGAAAGGAGACATAATTTTATTGTGAGGCCGTCCAGGGAACACAGGACTACACCCAAACAAATGCTTCCGGAAGTACCAACTTTGAAAAAATATCGCTGATAATGTAGTTAACATGACTGATAATAAATACATTTGCTGTTCATATTTCAATGTAAATATTCAGCTTTTTACTTATATGAGTATTTCCTTCCCATACTTGCCTAATGTTAAATTGGACCTGTGCAGGGTGCAGGCGGGAAATCAATTGGACCCCAAAGGGTTAACCTTATATTTTATTTTTACTGGCTTACATTATTTTCCTCCTGTCTCGACATGTAGTGTACTCCTTATGAGTCTGTAAGTAAATCTGTGATGATGTAATTTATTTTATTTCTTTGTCTTTGGTTAACTTGACAACCTATTGTTCACCTTAAGTAATTATTGACATATGTTTATCGGATAAAGATATGAATATTTAGGACTCCATCTTGGGATCTGGTGATGATCAGACGTATTACTCTTCGGCTCGTACTTAAAAGGAATTTATTTGATTATTTTTCGTGGTTTAACTTATGATATTTTCGACGTTCATAACTGTTAGCAGCCGAAATAAATCAGAAACCTCTATGGAGATCAAATTGGCAGGTGAAAAGCTGAAGGAAGTAGGAGACTTCTGTTACTTAGGAAGCAGAATAACCAGTGATGGACGAAGCAAAGAGGATATAAAAAGTAGGTTGGCTCAGGCAAAGAAAGCATTTCTACAAAAAAGGAATCTGCTGACATCGAATATAGATTTAGGTATTAGGAAGTCATTTTTGAAAGCCTTTGTCTGGAGCGTGACGCTCTATGGAAGTGAAACTTGGACTATTGGTGCAGCAGAAAAGAGGAGAATTGAAGCATTTGAAATGTGGTGTTACAGGAGAATGATGAAGATCAGATGGGTAGATAGGGTTACAAACAAAGAGGTATTAAGACAAGTGGGAGAGGAGAGATGTTTCTGGCGACTGCTAATGAAGAGAAGAGATAGGTTGGTAGGACACATACTAAGACACCCAGGAATAGCAAGCTTAGTTATGGAGGGAAGGGTCGAGGACAAGAACTGTAGGGGTAGACCAAGGTTAGAATATGTTAAACAGATTGCCTCGGATGTAGGGTGTGGTAGCTACGTAGAGATGAAACGATTAGCTCAGGACAGGGAGGCATGGAGGGCTGCATCAAACCAGTCAAAAGACTGAAGACTCAAACAACAACAGTCATTAGAAGACTTTGAACAGATATTTAATGATTTAATCTTACCTTCGGTGAAATGATTAAAAGAGTTATGATCTAATAAGCTGATAGTTGATACATCGTCGTTTTCCTTATTTAATTTGTTTCCTCGTCTTCTACATATTTGATTAATGTTAGTTTGGTAAGTGTTCAAATGTTGATGTATTTTATTTATTGTTAAAATATATTATAAAGTTGATGTTGTTGTTCTCTATTCACTTAGATTCTATGCCAGGTAGTCTCATTAACCTCTGGGAAAACACTGGGTAGCAGATATTCCACGGTCTTCACTAGGTGGGGGTAGCAAATCTACAGTAAAAATAATTGGACATCACTGTTTTATGAGTAACACGAAAGATGCTGATTCGACTCGACTGTCCACACGTAAATGTATCTTACCAGCATGTGTCATGCAAGCAGTTGCAGCATGCCTGGTGAGTGGTAAATCCTTAGAGTTAGTTAGATATTGTTGTTTCAAGGGACGGAACTACGAGGTCATCTGCCCCTCTTAACACAGATTAAAATATACAAATTTGGAATGGAATTTAAAATTTAGAGGTGGATACCTAAATTTGAAGAGACCGAAATTTAATAAAACAAAAAATTAAATAAAACTAATAATTATAAAAAATAAACAAAAATTAAAGAAAACCAAAAATCATCATTCAAAAACGAGCAAGTCGTTGAGTCAATGTTCACTGGGAATTTTGGATTGCTGGCCCTAACCCACTCTCACTTATAAAGCGGATGACGAGATCAGCAGCCACCGCGTCATCAGCTAATATAAGTTTGAGTGTCATCTGCAAACCAAGGTTTCTCTGTAAGTCAGCAAGATCCACACACTCGGTTAAAATGTGGGCCACGGTGAAGACGACTCCACAGGTACAAAGTAGGGGGGTCTCCCCTTCTCATTAGGTACGATTGGGTGGATCTTGTATGAACTATCCTTAGCCTACACAATATGACGGACTCCCCCGTGACCGAAAAGTGCTCCGCCACACGCGAGTAGTTCCCTTGATCGCTCTCAGTTTACTGGGCATTGGGTCAGCTAGCAACTGACTGAATCCTTAGATATTTCAGCCCTTCTGAGGGAGAAAGAGATAGGAAAAGGAAAGAGAGGTGCATGCTTATTATTATAGTATTACTATATACGATTTAATGGTGCTCGGGTGCTTGGTATGCCATGAGGAAGGTGCTCACGGTCTTAAAAAAGGTTGAGAACACCTGCTGTACAGGATGGGTGTGGTAATAATAATATTGTATGGCCTCGGATGCCAGGTGCAAGCATTGTTAATTGCCTCCCAGAGGGCAGCTTGCATGTCAAATTTTATCACTCCTTGAAGAGCTATGAAAGTCAAGGAGGTTAGATATCTAAGCTCCTTGACACTAGCGCTTTCTAGTAGAGAAATGAGGAACTTTGTGTTGGCGGAAAATCCCAAGATTAATTTTGCCATTATGAACACGGCCTACTGAACTCAAATGGGTTCTTTGACATACCAACATCGTATGACATGCGTATCGTGATTTTGGTCACCTTTCAAAAATCACTTACCACGGCCAGGAGCGAACCTGCAAGCTTGGGTTGGTAGTCCGACACTATAATCTCTCATCCACTGTGGCAAGCCATGTGTGGGGTATAACAAGGAAACATATGACTCCCCCAGGTGACGAATCACCGAAAGACTGTTGTTGATTTGATTTCATTTGAGGGGCTTGGACATTATGGTCATTTAGCCCAGTGTATTTTGAGTGTGTGTGTGTAATTTTGGTCTGATAACCTGTGTTATTGTGATGGCTGTATAGGCGTGTGAACTTGTAATTCGGGAGAGGATTAGAAAGGAGACGACCGTTGTCGAACCATCCTGGCATTTGCCTGGAGTGGAAGTTGGGAACGTAGATCGACCTTGGATATACTACTCCTCAATTAAGTCACCTCATTCTGTTTATAAAACTATCTCAGCAGCACCCTGCTGGTGCGTCCACTAAGCGAGGACCAATCAGAGTTGATCAGAAAATAAAGAGGAGTTGTAGACGGACTGACGGAGCCGGCGGGTTCAACCAGAGAAGGGTTTCTAAATACCCGTTTAGGGTGGATCTGTGTACGGTGAGTGGTTCTCCCAAAAAAACATGTTACTACGATCACTTTCTGGGAGGCCGTTCTATATGTAATCAGTGTGACAACTGCTTCATGGGTCGCATGTCAACAGACAAGAAACCATTTGAACAGGTTCCCTCACTCTTCTCATGGCCTGCCTGTATGACCTTCACCTGAATACCAGCTGGCTGCATGCGTATTACGAGTTATCTTGTTTATGTGTCTCAGATTTGTTGATGTTTAGACACAAAGAAAAGTTAATCATGTCTCGTCATCTGGTTCCAGATTTACGCACAGTAGTAGGCTTCTAAGTGGTGTAGGGTCACTTGGGGTAAAATGGGTATAGTGGGGTGAAACCGGTATAAACAACATTTATAAATCCTAAACTATTGACAATATGCACCAGTAAAAAATATCAAATGTTTATTCCATGATTGCATGTTATTTCATTCTAAAAGCAGGTTGACAACATTGATAATGGCTTCTCAAAAAAACGTTGTTCTTGCCATGTGTTGGTGTAAATGAAACAAGAAGAAGCCATTGTGAAAAGTGAACCTGATAAGATTGAAGCTTCAAGGTATGTATACATTACATATGTCTATTTCAAGCTTTCATTAATTTCAGATTTTTAAGAGTGATAGTTTCTATTCATGGTGTCCACAGAATTTTCAATGTCAATTTTCCTGACTTTTATTGACTTTTCCTGACCATTTTTCGACAAAATTCCTGACTCACGAAGTCATCGTAACATAGGTTTATTGAGCAAATATATATGTTTTTAATTTGCAACCTCCACCATCCCCATAGCTGCCCCAATGCTCGCCTCTTATTCATTTAAAATACATAATAAAGTAAATTATAATGCAATAATACATAAATCGAAGTACTTAAAGAGCTAAACTATAGTGATGTGGTCGCCACATCCCTACGCCGACGCCAAAAAAGCGTTAAAAAAATAAGTAAAATAGGTTTTTACTATGATGCACTGTAAAAATGGAAACTTACAATAGTCCAGTGAGTTATTGCTTTTTATCTTCAGAGATTAGTTGAACTAGTAACATCAAAGTATGACTGTAAAACACAAAATACTGTATGGTTAATATAAAATTCCTGACTTTCTCTAATACTTTTCGCCATTTTTTCCTGACTCACTCCATTTTTTCACACTTTTTCCAGACTTTTCCTGATTAAAAACAAAATTCCTGACTTTTCCTGCCTGTGGACACCATGTATGTTATTCATTATTTAAGAATATGGGGTAAAATGGGTATAATGATGTTGCAGTCAGGACGGGAATTATTTCCAGGAAAACCATTAAGTTTCCTGGACGATTCAGCACACTGCCGTCGTGCAAAAGTGGTCAAAGACTTCCTAAGTAAGCAGGAAAATGTCACAGCACTGTCTTGGCCTGGCAATTCACCAGATCTTAATCCCATAGAAAATTTGTGGATGATATTCAAGAAGAGAATAAGAGAAAGGAAGCCCAGAACAAAACTGCAATTGATTGAGGCAATTGTAAACATCTGGTATCTGGGAGATTTTTCAAATTTGTCTAACTGTATCTGCCACAAATTGTAGATCACTATTATAGTTTATGCTTTGTTTTTTTTTTTTGCATAAATCTATGGGCCATTTTTAATTTGTAGCCAAATATATGACTTCTTAAATCCTTTTAGTGTCTTCTTTTTTACCTACATTACACATATTCAGGGATAAAGCTATGTTTTACTTTAAAAATATGTATTATACCAGTTTTCCCCCATCCATTTTACCTCATGTATTTAAATAATTAATAACATAGAAACTGTTGTTGTTTCTTATGGCTAGCCCGGATTCCAATCCATCAGCTTTCTTGCGTTCCAATAGAGTTGTGTGAGGTTTCCAGAAGTTCTAGCAGTCACATCAAGTTTGTTGCAATGTAGCAGGTGCCCCTTATCCATTTTACTTCCAGGTTCGTGACAAAGTGTGCATTCTTCAGATCTCAGGATGTTGATTCGTTTCAGATGAGCTGCAAGGCAGTCGTGGCCAGTGTTAAGTCTGAAGAAGGCTACAGCTTCTCTTCTTGGTGTTAATTTATATTGATCCCATTTAGCATCAATGTCTTCCCATAATTTGGTTTCTGCTGTTTTCTTTGCCATTTCTTCATACCTGTTTTTGATAGTATTCTTCAAGATCCTTTTTGCTGACATAAAATCATTTTTGACATAAAATCAGTCTGACTGACAGGTTGTTGTAGTGTGGTACCTTTTTTTTGCCAATCTGTCTGCCTCTTCATTTCCTACTATTCCAACATGAGAAGGGATCCACTGAAATGAGATATGTTTGTGGAGTCTTTGAAGGGTTTTTATCATACAAAAAATTTCTTTCAGTTCTTTATTTTGGGGCTTATAATTTGATGAGATGGCTTGGATGGCTGCTTTTGAATCTGTAATGATAACGCATTTTTGATAATCAATGTTTCTGCCTAATAACTGATGGAGTGCATGTGAAATTGCTCTTATCCCAGCATCAAAGTTTGTTTTGTTCTGGCCTACTGGGAAGTAGAGTGAGAAGAGAGATGAATGTATTCCCGCTCCATGTCTATTTTCTTCGTCTTGTGAGCCATCTGTAAATATTTTTAGCCATTGATTAGATGGATATCTTTCTTCTATTGTACAGAGGGCCAGTTGTTTTAGATCTTGTGGTAAAGAGCCTTTCTTGCAGACCTCTTCTAACAAAGTAAGATCTGTAGTCACTTGTATATATTCAATGGGGTTGACTGGCATACAGAGTGGTTCAAGTTTTATTTGCAGATTGCTCTTATTGATGTATTCTTTGGCGAGACTTAAGGGATCTTTTTGTGTTTTAAGATTGGGGCTAGAAACTGGTTTTTTGATCCATGTCATTTGAGGTAGTCTCTGTATATTGAGATATGCATTGGCTGTTTGATGTTTCATCTCTTCTTCTATTGGTAAGTTGTGGGTATATAATTGCAAGGCGATTATAGGTGTGGTTTTATAACCGCACACACAAAAATCTGAAATTAATGAAAGATTGAAATAGGCTAGACATATGTAATGTATACATACCTACAATACACATACTCAGGGGTAAAACAAGTATAATATACTTGCTAAAGTTATGTTTTACTTTAAAAATGTGTACTATACCAGTTTTCCCCCATCCATGGGGTAAAATGGGTGGTGTAAAAATGGTCATAATTTCTTACTATGTGCTCCATCAACGTATAAAATGCATAAACCTATTTTAGAAAGTCACAATGCTGAGTTCGGAACAAAATTTAAAAAGTTAATGTTTGATTGGAATTCATTATAAAAGATCAAAGATAAAAAGGAGTAATTTTTATACCCGTTTTACCCCAACTGACCCTAGCCAAAATAATGCAATGTAGTTTTCCTCTTGTTTTCTCTTAAACCACACCTTTCGGCGGTTCCTGACCTAGAGAATCGTATGTTATCTGCTGCATATTGTCTGTCCAGAGTTAAGAGTGTACCAAGTTAGTTAGTTATTGTTGTTTCAAGGGGCGGAACTACGAGGTCATCTGCCCCTCTTAACACAGATTAAAGAATACAAATTTTGAATTGAATTTAAAATTTTGAGGTGGACATCTAAATTTAAAAAGACCAAAAATTAATATATAAAAAAATTAAATAAAAATAAAAATTATAAAAATAAACAAAAATTACAGAAAAAACAAAAACATTATCATTCAAAAACGAACAAGTCGTTGAGTCAATGTTCACTGGAAAATTTAGATTGCTGGCCCTAACCCACTCTCACTTATAAAGCGGATAACGCGATCAGCAGCCACCGCGTCATCGGCTAATATAAGTTTGAGTGTCGTCTGCAAACCAAGGTTTCTTCGTAAGTCAGCAAGATCCACACACTCTGTAAAAATGTGGGCCACGGTGAATACGGCTCCACAGGTACAAAGTGGGGGGTCTTCCCTTCTTATTAGGTACGAGTGGGTGGATCATGTATGACCTATCCTTAGCCTACACAAAATGACGGATACTCTCCGGGCCCGGAAGGAGCTCCGCCACACGCAAGTAGTTCCCTTGATCGCTCTCAGTTTACTGGGCAGTGGGTCAGCTAGCCACTGACTCTCCCAAAAAGCCAGAACTTGTTGACGTAACTGAGAGCGAATATCTCTAGCGGGTACCTCCATTGGTCGAGGTGGTAGTGATACCGCCTCTTTTGCAGCTTGATCCGCCAACTCATTTCCCGCAATTCCCATGTGGCTTGGAAGCCACAGAAAGGTGATTCGAGTGTCAGCGTGGCACAGCCCGGCTAGTAGGTCGTGGATTCGCTGCACTAGGGGGTGTTGCGGGAAACATGTAGCAATTGACTGCAACGAACTCAAGGAGTCTGTACACACGAGAAAGTGGATTCTTGCATCCTGTAGTGCAAACTGCAGAGCATCATAGATGGCAACGAGCTCCGCAGGAAACACACTACAGGCCTCAGGCAAAGAGATCTTGGTATTTGCACCATCAATAACGTAAGCACAACCCATTTTCTCGTCCACCTTCGAACCATCAGTGTATAGAATGCCAGCGTCCGGAAATTGGTGAACTATGCTGTGGAACTGCCTCCGGTCAACGGAGGCATCCGTGTTCACCTTAGGACCTTGGTGAAGATCTAACCGAATTTCCGGATGCGGGACCCGCCACGGAGGCACCTCGCTAGATGTCCAGATCATACAGGGACCTACAGCCACTCCTATTTCAGTATACGAGCTATCAAGTCTAATACCAACCGGCCGAGTGGCACGAGGCCGGTTGGCATAACCCTGGTGGTTTTGGGTACCGAAGAGAGCTTGATAGGTCGGGTGTTGCGGCATTTGACGCACATTGGTAGCATATGCTAAAAGCATATGTTGGCGTCTATAATTTAAAGGTGGAACACCCGATTCAGCGAGTAGACTGGGTATCGGGCTGGTACGGAAGGCACCGGTAGCCAGCCTAACGCCACTATGGTGGATACTGTCCAGCATTTTCAAGGTTGCCGGCCTTGCTGAACCACATGCCGCAGAACCATAGTCTAGCCGTGACAGGACGAGGGCTTGGTAGAACCGTAGCAGCACCGCACGGTCAGCCCCTCACGTAGTGCCACTAAGAAACTTGAGCATGTTCAGTTTCCTGAGACATGTAATTTTCAATTGCCGTATATGGTGCTGCCACGTTAACTTGCTGTCAAAATGGAGCCCCAGGAAGCGATAAGTGTCAACCAACGGCAACGCAGCATCCCTGAGATGTAGTTCAGGGTGTAAATGTAGCCTCCGTAGCCAACAAAAATGGACGACGGAGGTTTTCGCTGCTGAAAAACGATAACCCCGGTCGTGAGCCCACCTGTCGACCCGGTTGATAGCTAGCTGCAATTGCCGTTCCATGACTGCCATACTTCCAGAGCTGTAATGCAGAGCTAAATCGTCTACATACAGCGATGGAACTACCGCGGACCCGGCAGCAGCAACAATGCCATTAATGGCAATCGCGAACAAGGTGACACTCAGCACTGAACCCTGAGGAACTCCATTTTCTTGGGTATAGTATTGCGATAATGTCCTACCGACCCTTACACGGAAGAGTCGGACGGACATGAAATTCGCAATGAAAGTCGGTAAGTTACCACGGAGTCCCCACATGTGAAGGGTGGAAAGGATCCCGTAGCGCCATGTGGTGTTGTAGGCTTTCTCGAGGTCAAAGAAAACCGTGACTAGGTGCTGCTTTCGGAAAAAAGCTCTCAAGTCGCACCAGATGGTCAGTGGTGGACCTATGAGAGAGAAATCCACATTGGTACTCAGACAGGAGAACTTTATCCTCCAAGAACCACACCAGTCGACGGTTCACCATCTTTTCGAGCAGCTTACATAGGCCATTTGTCAAACAAATGGGCCTATAGCTGCTTACAAACTTGGGATCCTTTCCAGCCTTAGGAATCGGTATCACGATCCCCTCTCGCCATTGAGATGGAAACTCCCCTTCAATCCATATACAATTGAAGAGGATCAACAGTTTTTTTATACTGGATTCGCACAGATGTTTTAACATTTGATTATGTATGTTATCCGGTCCAGGAGCCGTATCCCTGCACAGTGCAAGCGCACTGCGTAGTTCCCATTCAGAGAATGGTACATTATAGGACTCCGAAGCAGCAGTGGCAAAGGACAAGGGGTGAGTCTCTGCCTCCCTCTTCAGAGTCATAAATGTACGATCGTAACTCCCGGAGCAGGATACATCGGAGAAGTGCGAGCCAATGCTGTTGGCAAAGGCGAGATGGTCCGTGATGATGTCTCCATTGATGGACACTCCGGGTATCGACAGTGATGTCGGGAGTCCGGAGATCCGACGAAGCTTAGTCCACACTTGAGATGAAGGAGTATGCGCCGTCATGGACGACACATACTTTTCCCACGTCGTTTTCTTACTCTCCCGAATCAGATATCGGGCTCTAGCACGCATCCTTCTGAAGGTGATAAGGTAGGCCATAGTGTTTTGCCTCCGATAGCATTTGAAAGCACGTCGACGATCTTTAATGGCTGCTGCAATCTCGGCTGTCCACCAAGGGACAAGCTTCCGGCGTGAGTTGCCGGATGAGGAAGGTATTGTTTCCTCAGCAGCAGCCAAAATACCATTCGTTATGTGAATGGTATGATCGTCAACACTCTCAAAGGTATCTTCGGCAAACACCGCACGTGCCGTGAAAGTTGGCCAATCAGCCCGACGGAGAAGCCATCGACTTGGTAACTCGATGGCTCTCTGGTTCGGAAGAATAACGATAATTGGAAAATGGTCACTATTACAAAGGTCATCGTGTACACCCCACTGTAGCAGGGGAACCAGCGCACGACTGCACAGGGTAATATCGATACTTGAATAAGTACCGTGTGCAATAGAGAAGTGCGTAGGTTCCCCTGTGTTCAACCAGGGTGTCTACTGTAAGGATGAAGTAAAAATTAGTTACTTTTTAGGTACCTTTTAGTTACCTTTTAGTTAATTTTAGTTACCTTTGAATTCAAGTTACGTCTGCGGTCTACAAGCATAGGCGCTCATCATGCGGTGAAGAAAAACATCGATGAACTGTTTTTAAAGAAGTTTTTTATTTATCGTATGGCTTTTAGTTCCGGGAGTGTCCAAGGACATGTTCAGCTCGTCAGTCTGTAGCTGCTTCCAACGGACACCCTTAGGGTGAGCTACAAGTTCCGTTCAATTTCAAGCTGCTACCAGACATCAATGATACCTAGTGGTGAACGTTGGAACTTTGATAGAGCGTTCCGACGAAATATAACCTAACAATTTAGCTTCACACAAGTTTTGTCTGTGGAAGAATCCTTTACATGCCATAAATCCATGACATGGGACCGCCGGATTTACACCCCCTCTGAAGGAAGGCATACTGAAGGATTTTTAACGCTTTTAAAAAATCTGACGACTTCGGCCGGGTTTGAACCCGCTATATTGGGCACAGCAGTTCAGCATGCTACCAACTACACCACCGAAGCCGCTTTAAATGAAATTCACATGATGTTATAAAAATTTTAAAAATAATAAATATATACTAGATATTTAATATCCAATGAGTTGTTTCAGCTAATATGTCGTCTTGTCCACAATATGTTGTTATTATTACAGTACCAAGAGGTTGCTCAGCTCTTGACCATTTGGCGAGATTTCCTTCGTCCCCGCGGTAGGTCGCGAAGAAATGTATGCGATGTTACGCGATCGTCACCGAATTCTGTCTTCGCAGTCAAATGCGGAGAAATATCGAGATGTTACACGATCGGCGCTGGTCTCAGTTGTTTGGTGAGCTTCCCGTAGATTTCACGATAGAACACGGAGAAAAATCGCGATTTAGATCATCAGCGTCACTTTTAGCTATTCGACGAGATTTACATTGTCCTTGAGTTTGGGCACAAGAAAATATAGCATTATTACGCAATCGGCGCCACTTGCTGTCCGTATGACAAGAATACAGTTGTCCTCGTCATTGAATGCGGAGAAATATCGCGATGTATCGCAATCGCTGCCGCTCTCGGCTGTTTTACGTTGTCCTCGAGATATTATGCAATCGTCGCCGCACCCGGCCGTTCAACGATTGTCTGCCTGTCTATGTGTCCTGATAGAATGGCGGAGGCAAGCTCAATGTTGGGCATGGTTAAAATTCACGCGTAATTATGAACATGTTGTTCGGTCGACGCCGTGATTCCCTTTGTCCCTATGCTGTAGTTGGGAGTTCATGAGTTCGGAGTGGATCACGAGGAGGATTTAGTATTTCGATGCTACGTAGGCTGCCATTTTTTAGTGGGTTGATGCACTTCTCGCTCCCCGCACGCTTTTAAGTATACGGTCATGGGAAAAGTGGCAAGTAGGTTTCGTGATGGGTGCCCAATCACCTTTGACAGGATTCCCGCAGTCCTCGTGGTCACAAGTTCACGATAGGGGACGGGTTTTATGATTTTATGCAACTGACGTCGATCTCGGTCCGTTTGACGAGATTCCCGCAGGCAAGTCGTGCGGTCAGCCGGCCGTCTTGAGGATGCGATTTTGGAGGATGAACGTTCGAAGTAGGTACGGTATCGAATATTACGAATTGTTCTGAGAGGATTGCACGAATAATACAAGAGGGCAAGTTTTATTTCGATTGAGAACCACAAATTATCAACAAGTTATCGAAATAATCGGTTAGATTATATATCCGATGGAACGAAAGTTCGAAGGAAAAATCGACTTATAACGGAATTTCGAATTAACCATACTGAATGTCGCAAATTTACTTCACATATTTTTTAAATAAGTTATATGTATTTCGAAGATTTTTCGCATTTTTTTCGAAACGGTAACATTTCGCAAGATTGCGACATTAAATTATTTCGTGTTATTTCTGGACTTCAATTTGACATAGTTTCCAAATAACAGAAATGAGAGATTTCTTTTTAGTTTCGGAAGTATTCGCGAATATAAGTCTCACGAAAAGTCAGGTTTCCTAATACAGTAACACAGAAAAATATTTCACACGAAACTTAAAGACTTCTTGATGCCGAAAATATACGTTGAACCGATGTATACCGCTCAAGGTATCCTCGGTATGTATTTCCTTGAGGTCGGGCACGGAGACATATACCTTAGTACTAAGCAATAGGCACGGCGCCGCTTGCGTGAAACTCGCAATCTCTGAGCCTAACGGCGCGAGTTTAAATGATTCAACCCGACTTCAGAAAATTTTCGTTACCCGTTTGTAAAATTCGTTACTTTTTCGTTACCCATTTGTGAAATTCGTTACTTTCGTTACCGGTAGACACCCTGTCAACAGACACAGGTCCAGCCGCCTGATCAGCCTCTCAAAATCTCTCCCTTTACCGCTAGTGGTAGCGGAGCCCCAGATGGTGTTGTGGGCATTAACATCTCCCAGAAGGAGGAAAGGAGGGGGGGAGCTGAAAGACTAGATCCACCAGCTGGTCGTAATCCGGCTGAGAATCAGACGGGATGTACACGTTACATACTGTTGCCATTACTGGCAACGAAGTACGAACTGCAACTGCCTCTAGCTGAGTACGCAACGGCACCTCTTCACTAAAGAGGCTACAGTGGACGAGAGTGCAGACGCCACCAGCGGCCACAGCTCCGTCCACCCGGTCTCTAGAGAAGAGTTTGAAGTGACGCATTGTTGTCTCATGTCCAGGACGAAACCTGGATTCCTGAAGACAGACAATGGTTGCCGAAAACGAAGATATTAATTGTCGTAACTCAGCGAGATGAACAGAATATCTATTAGTTCCATTGTAATAGTGCCATGGTGTGGACTTAAGTAGAAGTGGGTCTTCTACTTATGCTTGACCGTTTGCCACCCTTCCCCATCTCTAGTTGGAGATGATGGGGCAGGAGAGCACACCTCAATCTCCACATCTCCTTCCGAAGACGAAGAAAATGGAGCGGGCGCTCTCTTGGGTTGCACGCGGTCGTCGTCGGACCTCAAGAGTCTCGCTCTTGGGGAAGAGCGAGAGCGGTGTCGAGGGACTTTCTCCCGGTCCGAAGACTGGGTGTCTGTCCCCGACACGTCCCGAAGAGATTTCTTCTTGGATCGGCGCAGACGTGTGTTTGGGGAAGTAGATGGTCCCTTCCCCACAGACGCCGGGTCCTTATAAAACAAGGTCGCTCCTGTTGGCACCGCTCCACTGGTCGGGATGGCCAGCAGATACGTGAGCAGCCTGCCTTTAGGAGAGGAAGAGAAACGGCGCTGAACCGTTCCCCTCTCCTCCGCCAATCTATTTTCTTTTCTATAGGGGAGTTCCTCCATACAGACGGGCTTCTCCCTCTTCTCCCCTATATTTTTCGTATTAGGTGGGCTGGAAGAAGGACCAGCCCTGGTTGGCAAAGTCTTCTTTCCCCCTTTAACTGGGGAAGACTTATTCGCCGATTGTTTCCGAGAAGAAGATGACTTTTTCTCCGATTGCGCCAGTTTAGATGGTATAACCGGCGCCTTCTTTTGCTGGGCCGAAGAAGGTTGTTGTACCTCCTTCGGGCTGACATTTTTCGCTGGTACAGCGAGGGGTGCTTTTAATACTGCCGAAAATACGGGCGTCGAGGGTACTACACTCGGTAAAGATGCGGCAGGGGTGAATGAGGGCGTCGTTGCAGCTGCAAACGATACCCGAAATTCGGGGGCATTCATATCACGGTACCTCTTGCGAGCGTCGTGATATGAAAGCCTATCAAGAGTTCTTATTTTTGAATTTTTGCTTCCTTACAGAACTCAGGGCACTGCTTCGATCGTGGCGAGTGGCTTCCTTGGCAGTTAGGACAAATCGGGGGAGGCGTACACCTCTCACCCTCATGTGTCCCCTTGCCACACTCTCTACACACGGCCTTGGCAGTGCACCTGGCAGAAACATGCACGAATTTCTGGCATTGATAGCAGCGCATAGGTGGAGGGATGTACGGTCGAACATCGCAGTGGTACGATGTGACCTTCACCTGCTTAGGTACTACATCACCCTCAAAATGGAGAATAAAAGCGCCGGTATCGACGCTGTTCTCTCCAATCTTTCGGGTGATGCGCCTAATCTTGGTGACGCCTCTCTTCCCCAGATCCCGCAACAATTCCGCATCGCTATTTAAAATGAGGTCACGATGGAAAATAACTCCTCGGACCTCATTCAGCGTTTCGTGTTTTGAGACCTTAACAGGAATTTTGCCGAATTGCGTGCATTCCAGCAACGCTTCGGTTTGCTTCCGATCAACGGTGTGCAGCAGCAGCTGACCGTTCCGGAGCTTGGAAATCCCGCTTAGGTCCCCGAATTTCCCCTCGATTTCCTCAGAAAAAATTATTGATTTTACTAGTTTAAAATCACCCCCGTCAGTCCTCGTAGCTACCAGGTAGCGAGGAGACTTATCAGTGGGGAATCTTCTATTAAAGGCTTCATCCCAAGGCGTATACACCTTGGGATTAGCTAGACACTCAAGAGACGGCTTTTTGAGGGTGCCACCATGTACAGGTGTCCGTGATCGCTTTGATGGCATCCCGGACGAAATCCTCCCCTAATACTGCCCACTCCGAACGGGGGCTATCACTGTGGGCGCCACCCAGCCAAGGCAATACCTACCTGGCATAGCAGATATTGCCCGGGGTCCCAGTGCCTCGAACAGGCACTTCCCCCTCGGCATGCACAGGATTTATGCAGCTCCAGTATTCGGCCATGCAGGGACCTTCGTTGTAAGGCGGATACTACTGTAGGGTACATGGCGCACCCACCTGACGGGATGGGGCATACCGTCTAGGCTTTCTGGCCAGATGGCCAAGCTGGTGGCCCTTCCCCTTACAGCATGCATGTTGATTTCTATTGGTCAAACCAGAGCTGGGACCAGAAAACCAAAGTCGACCTTTATAAGGCCCCCTCTAAGTCACCTTTTACGACAGGCAGGGGATACCGTGGATGAATTCTGCCCTCCCCATCCACAGGGGGTCTGAACAAATCAAAAACTGGCAAGTTATTCGGCCATGTCGGCCCTATTAGTCGCCTCCTACGACAGGCAGGGCATACCGTGGGTGTATTCTATCCCGCACCCACACGGGGGAGAGTGTACCAAAGCTCTTATGGTACTAGTGTTGCCCCGTGTAGCAGTACTCAACACGAGTAATTAAGACACTGGCAACAACAATGATGAGAAGCTTGGCAGCTACAGTACAACACAGCATGCAACTTGAACATTAATTCTGGAGGACACCAAATCCTGGCTTTTATGTTAGTTATTGTAGTTTTAAGGGGCGGAACTACTAGGTCATCTGCCGCTTTTACACTTATCATCATTTTCATTTCCCCTTTTCCAGTTAACACTGGGTGGGGGCAAATATGGTTCCTCTCCACTTTGTTCTGTCGTTCCACCATTCCTCTTCCGACATAGTGTTCCAATCAAGGTTCTGTTTTCTAATACTATTCTCCACCGAGTAAATCCAACGCATTCTTGGTCTTCCTCGTCCTCTCTTCCCTATCATCCGTCGTTCCAGTGCTCGTCTTGGTAGCCTTACTTCATTCATCCGTTTGACATGTCCAAACCATCTCAATCTTGTTTTGCTCCAGTTTGTCACTTAGATTCTGTACTCCCAGTTCTTTCCGTATATCTTCATTTCTCACTCTGTCCCTCCTCGTTTTCTGGACCATACTTCTCAGGAATCTCATCTCAGCTGCTTGTACTCTGCTCTCACCCCTCTTAGTCATTGTCCAAGTTTCTGCTGCATATGTCATTACAGGAACATAATATGCTTTGTACATAACTTCTTTAGCCTTAATTGGTATATCCTTGTTCCATACTAGTACCCGTACCTGTTGGTAGAAAGCACTCCCGAGTTGTATTCTTCTGCTAATTTCCAAATCTAGTCTTCCATCTTCAGTCAGTTCACTTCCCAATTATTTGAAGTGTTTCACTACTTCCAATTCCTTTTCTCCTACTTTAATTACTCCTTTGCCTTCTTTCTTATCTCTACTCATCACCACTGTTTTACTCTTCTCCACATTTATCTTTAATCCCCATTGCTCAATCTTTTCATTTATTACTTCTAACTGTTCTTGTACCTCTATCTCATCCTCGCCCCAGATCACAACATCGTCTGCAAACAACATTACCTTCATCTTTGCCCTACTATATTCTTTCATTGCTGCCTTCATGACGTCATCCATCACCATTACGAACAATAATGGTGACAACACACTTCTAATTAATGATAATATATGATTTCCATACCTGGGAGTCATTGCAATTGAAATTACTGTCCATTCACTACTGCACCGGAAATAATTGCTAAGTTACATAAATATATGTTCTAATCTCTTGCTCATTCAATGACGGCAGACATGTTTCCCAGGTGCACGAGGTCTCTTCAACTGTTACACAGGCGCACACATTGATGTCACAGATAAAATTACTACATGGTCATTATATATGTGCGCCCCGATGAACACGGCTAGCTAACAAGGGGACCCTACGGCAATCGGATTTTTGTATTTTTTTTCCGCTTCGGGTACGTAAAGATCAGACCTCGAATAATAATTTCCCCAAGCCGTTTGATGCCATATTCATAAATTCTCGAGCGCTTCATAACCAGCAAAGATGTTACCGAGTTCGAGCAGGATGCGTGGCTCACCCGGTAACGTTCGGGCCCAGTAATCGCCGGGACGCTAGTTCGTCTCACTTCGGGTGCTATATTTTCTATTATTTCAATTCATATACACGATACACGCAGAACTGTTATTCGGAATAATGACAGATCTCGAAGAAACAGCCATATTCAAATATTCCATCACATTCAATTTTACTCATTCCATTGTTTACATTTATTCTTCTATTCATATTTTTATTAATCTACAAGGTGTGAATATTATTGCTGGATATTATTTTTGTCCCTTATTCGCAATTTCAAATAAGAGATAATTAGAAATGAGACGTGTGCTTTTTCATTGGAAATTATAATTACATATTTGTGAATTACTATAGACTTGATGATTTTTATATTTCAATCACATTAGCAGTATATGAATTGAAAGAAGAAAAGAAAAAAATATAGCACCCAAAGTGAGACTCGAACTAGCATCCCAGAGATTACTAGGCCCGAACGTTACCGGGTGAGCAACGCTTCCTGCTCGAACTCAGTAACATCATTACTGGATATGAAGCGCTCGGAAAACTTGGAAGTCTATTTTCTCGAAAATTTATGAATATGGCATCGAACGGCTTTGGGAAATTATTGTTCGAGGTCTGAACTTTACGTACCCAAAGCGGGAAAAATTACAAAAATCAGATTGCCGTAGGATCCCCTTGTAAGCCGGCTTTGACTGGCGTACATGGTTCAGGCAGTGGTTGGCGTGCTCCGCTGACTCATATGGTTAGTTCACACATATTTTGTCATTCATATGGACGTGTATCCGCAAAGCTTAGACGTTAGTGTCGAACGTTTAGTGAGTATTGTAATTACTGTGATTGTTGGTCATGCCTAGACACCAATTCACATTGTGCGAACATGTGTATATCCGTAATTCGTGTGTGAAAAGCAGAAAGTCTTGTTCTGAAACAAGACGAAAATTTCGAATCAAGTTTCCAGGAAGACCTGTGCCTAACGCCAGTACAATTAGGAGGCTCGCTAAACTATTCAAGAAAGCAAGTTCCGTAAATAATAAAAAAGTTAACAGACAACGTTGTGCTCTTGCAGAACAAAACTTAGATAAGATTGTTGTCAATTCTTTCATCAGAAGATGTCAAATGTGTTTTACAAGAGAGGGAGGACATTTTTAGCATCGACTATGAGCACTATAAGTAGGCCTGCACAATATTGAACATGTTTGGTAAAAGTGTGCGCCAACAACTGACAGAACCGTGTACGCCCGCGATCAGTGCCAGTCAACACCGGCTTATCTTGCCGCGTTTGCGGGGAGCACAAAGATAATAACCCTGTATTTGTACTACAAGCAAGAGGGTCTGTGGCATAAGTCCCAGGTTAGACCTGCTTTTGTCTTTAGGTCCAAGCCTTAACACAACTAAATAGCAGTCACAGAGCAGCCATTATGGCAATTTCACGTACTCTGTCAAACATACTAACATCAACATCCAGTGGTGGATCCAGGCCTTGCGGGGCCCTGGGCGATATGATAAGGTGGGGCCCACAACAATAGAATAAAAAGATATCAAATCAAATGGAAAATAATTTTGTAATAATAAAATAAAGAATAGTTAAAATATTTTGAATGCACTACAGTACATTTTTTAAATAATATGAAAGAAACATTTAAGTCCCCTTGAAGAAGATTATGTAAACCATGAAATATTAAAATACAGTATTGTTCAAATAATTCATGGTTTTTGGGCTAATGCCGTATAAAATTTTATTTTATTTTAATATCACACGGCATTAACCCAAAAACCATGAATTATTTGAATAGTAATCCGGGCCGTGAAAGCCTTAATCTACGTATTAAAATATTACTTTGCGACTTTCTTCCCGGCTGAAGTCTTCTATCATTTCACTGAAATCGACTGTAAACTTGCTAAACGGTCACGGGAGATCATAGCTGCACTGAAAAAGAATATGAATTATAAATTAGTTTGAAAAGTATAATTAATCAATCATTTAAAACAATACGTGGCGCGGGGCCTCCCAGACCGCGGGGCCCTGGGCGGTCGCCCTCCCCTAGATCCGCCCCTGTCAACATCCATTAGTCACCAACCCCACCAAAATTTCCCTAGACATGAAGGTATTGCCATGGTGTCCACAGAATTTTCAATGTCAATTTTCCTGACTTTTCCTAACCATTTTTCAACAAAATTCCTGACTCACGAAGTCATCGTAACATCGGAAAAAACGTTTATTGAGCAAATATATATATATATATATATATATATATACATATCTTTTTTATTTGCAGCCTCCACCAACCCCATATCTGCCCACTATTCATTTAAAATACAAAATAAATTATAATGCAATAATACATAAATCAAAGTACTTAATAACCTAAATTATAGTGATGGGGTCGGCACATCCCTAGGCCAACGCCAAAATAGCGTACAAAGAAATAGGTAAAAGAGGTTTTTACTATGATGTACTGTAAAAATGGAAACTTATCATAACGTCCAGTGAGTTATTGCTTTTTATCTTCAGAGATTATTTGAACTAGTACAACAAAATAATGCTGGAAAACACAAAATACTGTATGGTTAATATAAAATTCCTGACTTTCTAATACTTTTTGGCATTTTTTCCTGACTCATGCCACTTTTTCACACTTTTCCTGACCAAAAACAAAAATTCCTGACTTTTGCTGACTATTCCTGCCTGTGGACACCATGTATTGCGATATATACTGGAACCAATTTGTTAAATTACTGTTGCATTGGTTGGTTCCTTAGTTTAAGGGCTGTGACAAAGCGGTCATGTAGCCCCGTGTACTTTGGGTGTGTGTCTGATAACCGGTGTTAACTGTGATGGCTGTATTGGTGTGAGTTACCTGTAATTCAGGCAAGGACTGCAGACGATCAATTTCAAGTAGTTCCTACTTTTGCCATCAAATGCTACCATCAACGACACCTATCTGTGAACTTGGCTACTAGTTGCCACCGCAACCGGCACCTGGCGGCGAATGTTGGAACTAATAAGAGCGTTCAAACATATTTTTGCTTCACACAAGTGTAGTTAGTGGAAGGTTCTTTTTCATGCCATAAATCTATGACATGGGACCGCTGGCTCTACTTCCTCTCCGAACGAAGGCATACTGAGGGATTTTTAACGCTCTTAAAAATTCCGACGACTTCAGCCGGGTTTGAACCTGCAACATTGGGCATAGCTTACTGTTGCAATCGCGTGTTAATCGTAATCACGTTGGCACTACGGAGATAATCCAGAACTCTTGCAGTATTTGGTGGCCGCCTCCATCAAAATCCGGAAAATTTTCCATAGAAATAGGTAATGTGACAAAGATACAGGAGTTGAACATTTTATCACTAAGAGTGTTATTACATTCTTTCAGCAGTGCCAACATTATTGTTTGGCGTTGGTTTTGCCGCTTAGTTCGAAACTTGGAATTGAAGTGGTGAACGCCAAATAAGGCTTTACATACTAACACAAACCTAACCTAATGCCCCAGATCCCCTTGATTGTAGTACAATTGGTAACTTTCGTCCAGACTGTCATATAACCTAGTACCGACCAATGGTTTCGCCCAGACCATCATCTAACCAAGTAGCAACCAATGGTTTCATCAAGACCGTTATCTAACCAAGTAGCGACCAATGGTTTCGTCCAGACCATCGTCTAACCGAGTAGCGACCAATGGTTTCGCCCAGGCCATCATCTGACCAAGTAGCGACCAATGGTTTTTGCCTCACCCATTTTAGTACATCAGTAATTTACCAGACGATCGTCTAACCTCTCTACAGAGGAGTGCAGTGAAGTGAAGTTGGCAGCATTGCCTGATATAAGCCTTATCCAACATCGCAAAGTGTTTTTCGTCAGTTTATTGATGCAAGTGAAAATGTTCATAATTTCCTTATTAAAGAGTAAATGTGGGGTTTCTTATAAGCAGTTAGCCTCAACAACATGGCACAATAATTACAATCAAGTTTCAGAGTGATACTAACAAAATTGAAAGGAGACATCACTCAATAAACAGAAGCCGAAAATACAACATCGACTAACGATAAAATGATCAACTCCTTTTTCCCAGCAATTCCCATAATAATTTTGGTAACACTGAATTAAACATCATTAATTCAATAAAACTTCCTAAAGTACTGAAATTAGCCAGAATACCTATTGCAATGATGAATAACACATCAGGAAATGGTGTAGTAAGTTAATAGATGTTTACTCCTCCGCTATTCATAATCCACCCACCATCTCTTATTTAGATTATGACTTATATAGCAAATTTCCAGCTGTGTCCACCATTATGCGCATGAATTATTATCAAATAGAGTATTGCCAACCCCACGCTTACGGTATTACTGTAAAATTTGTTGAATCCAGACCAATGGCTTTTGTCTAGACCAATAATTGTTAGGTAGCATGGCCTGCCTTGTGTACACCCCTATTCTTTGTCACGCACAGTGGGCTAGTCTCACACCAATAATCTTTAATTAGTGTGGCATATTTTGTAACCCACATATTGACAACAATGTATGCACCTCGGTGTGTGCGCATTGGTGACAGTTGAAGAGACCTAATGCGCTGTCAAACATGGCTGCCATTGTTATAGAGTTAGTTATTGAGGTTTTAAAGGACGGAACTCTGCCATTGTATAATTAGCAATAAATAAACACATATTTACGCAATTTAACACACACATCCGGTGCAGTAGTGACCAGGATAAGTAATTACTAGGGCTAGGATTTCGACGACTTTGCATCTTTTTTTTTTTTTTTTTGGTAAGCCTAATTCATTAATGAGTTTTATACAGCGAGATTCTTTTGCTGGAGCGGGACCGCCTTCCGCCAGCCAACCGAGCTGAGGCCGCACGGTAGCGCGAGGCGGAGGCAAGCTAACCAGGGTCATTAAAGTCATTATGTCACTAGGGTGTGTAGTGTCAGTGCACAGATAAGAAGGTAACATAAACAACAGCTGCAAGATTTAATTAAAGAAGCACAGATGTTTTTTTTTATTTCTTGGGAATATGGATGACCTCACGTCACCAGTATCTTTTCACAGAAGATACTAAAAATGTTCTCCTTCAGCTGACAGAAGTAACTTTGGAAGTTATGTTGTTACATTATGTAGCTACTCCTGCACCCCCGTGTGTCTACTTAATCGAAGCACGGACCTAAGCCCGTTTGATGTTCAATTGTGGGTTAATTTAAAATACAAAGTGTACAGATCAATTACCCGTACCCTAGTGGAGCTGGAGAACAATATACGGCATCAGATATCCCTCATAATAGAAGGGAATTACGACGTGTAAATGCTAATTTGTTTACACACGCTGAAGGAGAACACACTCAGCTTCTCCTGTGGATAGGTAAGTTCTTTAATAATGTTTTGCCATTTACCATTAATTAATCTACTTCGTTTCGGTTTCTACCGGCGCGCAATCCGCGTTGCGAGCTCGGTTGGCTGGCGGAAGGCGCGCATGCCCGGTAGCCGGTCCTGCTCCAGCAGAAGAATCTCCCTGTTTAAATGTGTTTCAGAGTAAGAGGTGCCGAACTAAGCATATTTGTTAGGGCATTTTCTTTGAATGTTTCTCTAATTTTGTGGGATAGGGCATTTTAAAGAGGTTTCATTTCATTTTTCAACACTTATCGGGGTTTATAGCATTTTATATGCATTTGAAGTAGCCTACTTCTTGAGTGTACTTTTTTTTCTTAAGTTTTCAAGGGTATACCCCTGAGGCCTCTCGTCCATTGGGAGCGGAAAGCTGCGAACTGCAAAACAACGAATTCGGGCTAACACCGTTCGTACGAAATCGTGCGAATGCCTATCGTCCATTGTCTCAGTATTCGTCCGGATTCATAAACGAGATGGCTCTCCGGAACGGTATTCCAGATGATTCTGAAGAATAATTTTTCGCTTTGGAATTATCACTTTGATTCGACGTATCACGCACAGGCGATATCGACGAAGACGGGAAATGTGGGTGAATCAAATTTACACAAAAAGAAAGGAGTTCGGTGAATTTTCTCACTTGTGGCATGATCTACAAGCCGACGAAGACCACCACTTTTCCTATTTTCGAATGAGAAAGGACACATTTCACTACATGCATGGCAACATTTCTTCTAAGCTCAAGAAATTCATTAATTTTAGATATTTCCTTTCCCGAACAAGCAAAATTAACATTTCACAATCTATTTTTCACTGCGGCACTCGTTCGCAACTAAAATCCCAACAGAACGGGATCGGTTTGCACTTTGCAGCTGTTCGGACAAAAACAGACGAACGATACGGGGGACCGCCCCCGACCAAGCCACGTCTTTGGATCGTTCGTGCATTTTCGTGCAACTTCGATTTCCACTCCCAATGGACGAGAAGCCTTATTATTCCTGTTTCGGCGGGATTGGGGATGGAATGCAATTAATTTATATGTGGCGGATGATTCCTGCCCGACGACAACGTTGTGACAGGAGATGAGTGGAATTGGGCGAGGAGTTGAAAGGACGTATCCGTGGTCTATTAGAAGGTTTGGTCCAGGTATTTCAGTTAACCTGAAAATGGAAAATCGTGGAAAACCATTACAAGGATGGCCAACGGTAGGGTTCGAACCCATTTGTCTACCGAGCCCAGACCAACCTGGACCCATGGCCTTGTGCCTCAGCGCGTAGCTACCACTGCTGGTTTCACCTTTTCAAGAGGGATATTTCCAGTTTTATGATATGTCATTTCTTAATAAGTTTTTTACTTTCCTTAGTTCTTGACTTACAGTAACTTCATTAAATGAACTTAATCGTTACTAAAACTGTACTATTTTATTCTATGTGATTTTGAAGGTGGCACTTGCAAGTAGTGCATCCTTTCTATAAAAAAAATTAAGTACTGAAATTACCCGAATTAATAGTCGGGAGAATATCTGGAGAAGATTTAGGCTGTGTCCCAAAGCTACATTTTCATCCGTAGTGAAGTAGATAGTCTACTAATATTCCAGATGTGACGTCACAAGTCATGATCCAAAGGTGCTTAGCACATAGCAATCAAGTCAGTAGTAGCTAGTGAACGAAAGTACATGCTAGATTTGTCGACTTGACTTGTAGACTTGTACAAGGAAGTTATAGAAATAGGGATGTATAGAACTAACACCGATAGAGCGCACTGTTGTTGTACTGGGTAAGCGCAAGGCGCTCTTCATTTGTCTCCTGTGTTCTCATGCCCCTAATATCTACGAATTTAAGTTGTTTAAATTGCTATTTTCGTGACTATGCCGAGCCATTGCAGTGTTCCTCTTTGCAAAAATCAGGGAAGCCCATTTCAGTTTCACCAATTTTCACAAAATAAAGAAATGAGGAAGAAATGGTTACATGCTATTAGAAGGAAACATTTCGGTGAAGAAAATCTGACCAAAAATATTAAAGTGTATTCCCATCATTTTCAACTCGGTGACTTCACAAAAACTGTGTAGGGCAAGTGTGATTTATAAAGGGAAATAATTCCTACCTATAAACTGATTAGACATTTCGATAACAACCACTGAACTTATGCGTTGGTATTTGAAGGTGAGAGAGCAAGATTAAAACCGGGCACTGTTCCATCGCTTTTTCCATGGACCACGAACACAACAAATATAAGGAACAGGCCATACACAAGAAAATTTCCGGATCACCACGATAAGCCTACAATATCGGAATCTGCATAAATTATCTCCATTGAAGTACGGTATGGGAAGAAATCGTCAATATAGCCTACAGGAAGAAGTGAATGTAACATTTGTGACTCCCATTTTCAAAGTCTTCAATACTCGGACAAATACTTCAAGAATAAATGTCACAACATTAACAATCACAAACGTATTATGGTTGGCTTCTTGAAATCAGAATTAATCGTCAACTTCCATCTGCCCGACGGGGAATGTGGTACCGGTAGCGACTGACTTCTACACTCTTGAGACTAAGTTAGTCAGATGATTGGAAACAGTTCGTGGCCCTAAAGCAGGGATTCTCAAACTTTTTAAATACTGTACCCCTAAGTCGTTTCCAAGGGGTACGGGAACGATTCGTATTAAGAAATTGACAAAATTACATAAGAACTAAACGTTGCGATGCATTTTGAGGTATACAATACCGGTATCAACTTTCTTTGATTATGTTCAGGCCTACCTTAAAACATGACAGTTTCATGTAAGCTATCAACCAAAAAAAGACATGAATCGAAGTCTTAAAGCAAGGGGAGCAAGTGAATATTTAAATCTCTATTTATAAAAGGAAGGTTGTAGTTTTATGTGATCGTTAATCTAGAGCTCATGAGCCACGGGACCTCCTTTTACGTGGAATCCGAAACACAGGACATGGCATTTCACTTAGAAAATCTCACATGCATTGACCGGGAAATCTCTATTTAAGATTTAAGTCTTATGGAGATATACTGTATTTATCAATATAGGCCTACAATACTCAAGCATTTTGACTCCTATTCATTATTTGAATAATAAAGCGTGTTAGAATTTTGTTATTACCGCTGTAGCCTATTAATTCTTCCTTCCTCCAACTAGTTTTAGCACCTCTAGTCCGTAGCTCATTTTGCAGCTGTTTAACGCTTAAACACTGAAAATCGTCCATAATATATTAGAGGATATACCTATAGCCATGGATGTGACCCAGATTATAAAGGATCAAGATGTCTCCATATACATGTATGCGGATGACATGGTGCTAACATCCACATCACTTGAAAGGTTACAGGAGACTTTCAACAGACTAGTAAACTGGGCGGACGAAAATGAACTTAAATTGAACGAAAACAAGACAATGTTCATGGCCTTTAGAAAAGGAGGTAGACTGTCAGTCAATCATCATTTGGAATATAAAGGCAAAAGATTACAATTAGTGAACAATTTTAAGTACTTAGGAGTAACATTCCAAACACAGGGAGTTGTATTTACGAAGCACATACAAGACAAAGTTGACACAGCAATGGTAGCAATGAATGACATAAGAAAACTCGGAAAATTGTCCCTTGATACAGGCATGGCGTTATTTAAGCTCAAAATTACTCCCATAGTTGCATATGCATTGGAAAATATATGGCAACACCTGACAAAGAATGACCTGAAGAAAATGGAAAGAGTGAAGGCAGTATACTTAAAAAAGTTACTCAATCTTTCAAAATACACATCCTCTCGCCTTGTATATGTATTGGCCAAAGAGCAATTTTATATAGAAGATTTAAGAAATCAATGGATGCTGCCCGCCACTGGAGCATATGATGCTTTACTGAGTGAACTTCGTGACAAGAGGAGACATATTTGGAGTGACTTCTACTGTACAGATGCCATGACGACTTGTGAGTGGATGAACTCGAATTATGAACTCCGTCATATGATGACACGAATGGCAGTGCACGGTTTTCACCATAAAGTTTGCACTGAAAAGAAGTTCCACCAGCCAAACTTAAACTGCGTGTGTATTTTATGTAAGAGGCAGTGTGAGAGATATCATGTATTAACATGCGGTGAACGTCAGATGTCTATTACAAAATTTTGTACCGAATGAACTTGTATGGTATTCCTACTATTATGGCCATTGGCTGAAATAAAATTTATTATTATTATATACCTATAGAATTAATTAATATAGTCTTGGAGTAAAAATAGAGAAGATATAATTTACTTTAGCTTAAAAAACTCGGTCACAATCTATACATTCCTCGCAGCTGACTGGGGGAAACATAGGACGATCGCCTTGCGCTTACCCAGTACTACACGAGAGCTATCTGGCGCGAACTTTCTCAGGCTACATCCCTATGGTAGGTTGTCTTTGGTCTTAATTAGGTTGCTTGGGACTTGGCCTATAATCTTTGCCAATTTCTCAACCGTGTTTCAACCCACGTGCTCTGTTGTTCTGTTTATTTTATTTATTATAAATGGATAGTTCTTCTGAAAACTCTCTTCCGATGGAAAGCAGAAATGGTGCGGAATTTAAACGCTGGGTTTTTCGGAAATCACGACAAGAGGATTGAAACGACATCTCGATTCATGCTCTCTAGCACACAATAAGGGCCTCATCTCAAGTTTTCAACTTGCCGCTGCCGTATTAACAGGATTGCCCTTCTTCTCTTCCTCCTGAACTGAATTCGCTTAATCAGCCAAACACAAACCATAATTAAGACTCGGCTAAAAAGGGATATGCCAGGTACATCCATGATGGTATCCAAAGCAATCCAAAAGATTGTATTGTTATTTTAAAACAGCTGATATCTTAAATTTGAACCTTCGATCGAGATTTGAACACTGCGCACTCTTCATGAAAGCGCAAAGAGGTTACAAGGAGAGCAGATCACCGCCATCTTGAGCGTTGGTTTGGTACCAGCATGTAAGTCCAGTGCGTTTCAGAACACAAGTATATGAAGGAGGCTGTGATCAAGCACACATGTCCCAAAGCTCCGTAGTGCGTAGTACCTAGTGAGTAGTTGCTAGCAGCTAGCCAAAAGCAGACAACTTGAGCTTTGGGACACAGCCTTAGTATTAGATGTTCACTCCTCCGCTGTCATAGACCCACCAACCCCCCCCCGGCAAATAGGAGCAGGCCTACTCTAGTGATATCAGCAATTACGCTTGACCAATTCAGCCAGCCAAGACACCAACCTCTGTATGCTTAGCTGACATCTGAAAGACTACCCTGTTGCGACAATTTAATACTCGGTTGGCCGTCAACCGGGGACCCTAACAGATTCCAGTGCAGGTTAGGTTAACATCTTCTGAAAATATATATTTCTTATTTAAATTCTTTTGTAGCCTATATTAAATTTGCATGTTTTTTCTGCTCATCAAATTTAGGCTATAACGCTCGAAATGTTAGTTACTCATTTTGCATCAGTTCCAGGAAGTTGCTACGCGAGTGAATCCCACCGATTTGTAAGTTACAGGCAAACGTCAGCACAAGAAATTATATGCTAATGCTGACTAAGGTTGCTTTTTATAATACCACAACTATCGTCTCCATCGTAAATATGACTGTCTTTATGTCATGAAATAGTTCATTTAGGCAATATACATAGACAGAAAACTAAGTGCAAAGAACCAACTTACGGCACATTTTAACCAACTTATGCTCCCACAATCACTGTTAGCAAATAAAAAGCATCTACTAATGTTGAAAGGCCGATATGTATTGAAAGTTAATACTATTTATCTTCAAATAAGCTCGATATCTACATAAGATGAAAATTAGTGCTCAAGCAGTTAATGACATTTCTTACCTCCATCAGATTTTACAGCGATACCAATATCAACCTGGGTCGTCATATTCATAAAACTAGGTAGAAGCGACTCACGCTAATTATCAAAATCACTATTCTAAATCAAATTGATCAAAAATCTCTTTAAACTTGCTTTAACAATTTAAATACCCAAGAAGCAACTCGGTAACCATTACCACAATGCGCTATAAACAGAAATGAATCGATAAAAATCATTACCTCGTTCAAAAAGTTCTCGTTCTCCGGTTGGCTAGAATTCGTTGCCAAGTTCAAACTCTCACTCGCCTCATTAACATCAAATGGAATACTCTCTCTTCGAACAGCCTCCGCGTACGTAGTCAGATGCATATAAATGAATTAATATTTATGAAATGTAAGAATATCGAGGTCATGAGCCTGAAAAACCACAAAGTGCCCGGGCCAGACGAAATGTTCAACGAGCACTTCAAATAAGCGTTTTCTTTGCACATTGTGCGAATCTTTTCTCTATTATTAATAATAATATTTAATGCAGCCAAATAGCCATAATGCAGTATACATATATACCGTACACATTTCACACTCACATACATAAATAAAATTTAGTCTTTGCAAAAAGAATTTAGGGATTATTAAAAGAAGCGTTTCCGTACGTTTAGAAGGAATATGGGCAGCGCTGTTCAACAAATGCCTCGAGACGTCTCCTGTTCCTTCCAACTGTAAGTCATCCACGTTAAAAGTATTGTATAAAGGTAAAGGAACCCCTGACTCACCTGATTCCTATAGGGGAATCGCGCTGGAAAATACATATTTCAAAGTGTTCAGCAAAATTTGATCCAACAGATTAACAGCAGAAACGGTCCGCATAATACCATATCATCAATTTGGCTTTATGAAAGGCAGATCCACCGTTCAGGCAATCACATATCTGCTTGATGACATCAGAGAAGCACTTAGGCGTCCAGGAAGAAAATCCCACACCGTTTTCATTGACTATAGGAAGGCCTTCGACCTCCCAGACCGTCAAATTATCATAGTTAAAATTCGTAAGCTACTTGGAAATGGCAACTACCTAACAGAAATCGTGTCTGGAATTATCCAGCATTGCTCAGTGATCATCAGAGACAACCAGCAGTCACCAGCACCAATTGTGCAAACAAAGGGAATCTTGCAGTGAGATCCAGCTAGCCCGCTCCTGTTTAACTTGACAACTGCAGATGTACCGGTAGTGGAAATTCTTGAAGACTACCTTGAAGTTCTACAAGAATGTTGGACTAGACTGACGTTATGGGCACGGAAGAACAACAACTGCAAGTAAATAGAGATAAAACGACCCACATGATATTCAGGAGGGGAGGCAGAGAAGCAGCCTGTGAGATGCTGTACCATGAAGAAGAGCCGTTGAAAATAGTCAATAACTTTAACTATCTGGGAATTAGCCTATATTAAAGACGTCTGTCAACTCATTCACGAAACATATAGAAAGTCGAACAATGGATGCATTAATAGCGATGAATGAGGTCAAACTGCTCAGAAGAATATCCATGCACACTGCAATGGAAATATTCTCCAGCAAGAAAATTCTTATTGTGTCTTATGGGATTGAATTGATATGAGACTATCTCACAGAGGCTATGCAAACTCTGAGTGCAAAGGCCCCAACCGCCCCGACTATGAGCTCCGCCACACTTGGACACGAGCACTCAGTTGTGAGTGGGGATTGTCGCTGAAGGACTTGTGTGGCGACCAACATATGCAATCTCGAGAGGATTGGTTCCGTTTTATTTACTGTGTATTCCTATGACCATTGGCTGCATTAAATGTTTATTATACAGTCCCCGTATAAAATGGTGATTTAGTCGTACAGGAAATACATTTCTAATATAATGATCGCTTTCAGACACACAAATAATCTAAACAGCGCCGTAGATAGATTAACCATAACCTATGTTCTACTAATTTAAAAAATAAGCTCTTCAACTTTCACTCGGTGCAGAGTAAGAAAACTTTTTAGTTAATCAATAAGTGAAGCTCGCACAAACGTCCATTACAAAGTATAAGGGATGTTCAAATGAAAAGGTTCGAAACGATACTGTGGGTACAATTTATTCGTTATTCAAAAGTAATCACCACAAGCCTGTGCACAGGCGTCCCATTGCTTCACTAGCCACAGGATTCCCTGTTCCCAGAAGTTTTCTGGTTGTGACAGAAGCCAATCCTGTACGGTGTCCTGTAGTTCGTCGTCCGATTGGAAACCATGGACGAACCATTAACAGTGACGTGTATTGTGCGACACTCCGTAGCCTACGCAAGTCCAGCAAGAACAAACGGCCTGAACTGATCACGTAGGGAGTGATCCTGCTCCATGATAACACTCACCCACACGTCTCTAACGTCACACAAGGTGTATTGGCCACATTCAAGTGGGAGCAACTTGAGCATCCGCCCTACATCCGGATTTGTCACCCTGGGAATTCCATCTGTTTGGTCCGTTAAAAAAGCAACTCAAGGGAAAACGTTTCCAATGGATGACGAACTACAGGACACCGTACAGGATTGGCTCCTGTCACAACCACAAGACTTCTGGGAACAGGGAATCCTGCGGCTAGTGAAGCAATGGGACACCTGTGCACAGGCCTGTGGTGTCTGTTGACTTTTGAATAACGAATAAATTGTACCCACAGTATCGTTTCGTACTTTTTCATTTGAACACCCCTCATATGTTTAGAACCTACTCATTTCTTTAATCCATTACCGGTAGTGTTTTCGTTCACTTCGGACACACACTGAAGTGATATCGAACAAGTCATAGGAGAGCGCTTCCAAAAAAATAATTTTTCAAATATTTCATAATTCCCCCTGTCAGCTCTCTAACAGGCTGTAAGTTAAAGCATTGGCACGCTCCCGTAAAGGCTCTAGCTGCGTGTACTTCTTTTTTCTATAACAAATAATATGGCATGCTTGGGCTATTGTAATGCTTAGTTTGCAGATATGGTAATTAATATGATGCATTTCCATGGACGATAGACTAATAAAGTAATATGAATGATCATTTACTTTCACGAGGGCGAATTTCCGTTGTAAATATTCAATCATATCGTATATGTCATATTTATTTGAATATTTCAGTAGCCTACGATACTGAAAATTAATGAACAGTAACTAATAAGAGAACCGCATGCAATACCCATAGCAGATTCGCAACGTACCGGTACCGTATATTAATTTCCATCAGTTTCTCCTTGATTAGGCTAAAAACTTGAATATTAAACTGAAGTAGTACATTATGAATTAAGAGTTTTAGGCATCTACTTACAGTAATTTGTGCGTCAAAAGTAGGCACGTTTTTGTCGGATAACAGTCGCATTCCAAACGCCAGCAATGGTTTGAACATCTCATTGGGCGTGCCCGCTGGCTTCATTCTCTGGCAGTTGGGGTGTCTCCTTGTATCGAATATGTTTTAGCAGAGTTTGCACACACATTTCTCTGAAGATTCTCTTACAAAATTTTAAATGATATATCCATGTATCGTCAGTCTTGTTATAGGTTGAATCGGCGTAACGTCGTGGTAGTACCGGTATCGGTAATACTCTGTGGATAAGCGGTGGCCATTATGTAGTACTTCTTGATTCCTTAGCTGTATTTGTTTCAAGCACGGAGATCTTTGTGCTCGTTGAATTACTTAAAACAGCTATCCAATATCATGAAATGACTATCAGCTGCGATTCATCATCGCGTCTGTTGAATAGAAATCGTTCCATTATTTTTTTTCTCTCTCTTCGTCAGCTAAGTGTCTTGGCTTGTAGATGGACGCATGTCTTGTGCGTAGATCCTCAACTATAACTGTACCCCGTACAAGTTCGTATGCTAGTTGGGAGGAACGAACTTAGAAATCCCTGGAAACAATTTGAGGCACGGTCTCTTGCTTTTATGAGACGAATTTTGCTTGTACGAAGCGATATGATGACTATGTCCCCAATATGGAAGAGCAGAGATATCAGTTTGGCTACCAAATGTAGATTAGTCAATGTTATTATATTCCCACTGTTCATGTATGGCTGTGAGAGCTGGACACTAAAACGGGCACACAAGAGGAAGACCGATACTTTTGAGCTATGGTGCTGGCTTAGACTCTTAAGAATACCATGGACCACGAAGTTACCAATAAGGCAGTATTAGAGCGCATCAAGCCCCATATGTCACTGGTGTGAAGTTGCAGCTGGCGTACTTTGGCCACGTTATGCGATCTGATGAATTAGAAAAAGCAATCATGCTAGGAATGATCAGCGGTACCAGAAGACCAGGTTACCAGAGGACACGTTGGTTGGACACCATTTAATCGGGCGAAACATACACAACTTACACCTCGATCAGCTAAAGAATGCAGTGTGGCACAGGACAACTTGGAGAGTGATGATCCATAGTATCGCCGATGGTCGGATCCCACTGAACGGATAACATCATCATCATCTTGCATTTACTTTTTCTGGTATTCAAGTCGTGATACAGTAGCTGATGTTAGGCCACGTATTCATTATTCCGTATGTTAAGATCGGGAGTTTTTTTAGCTTAGAAAAAATGCATTGCTGGCTTTAGGAACAGCTGTGTAATGTTTTGTATATCGTGAATGGCTATTAAGGTAACAGTTGTTTTTTCTTTAATGTGTACGGTATTCTGTAGGATTTATCTGCAATTTGCAGTGTTACTCCAAGGTAATTAAATGCGTTTGTGATTTGCAATGGGTCATTATTCGTAATAATAAGGAGTCGTCTGCTGCTGATCTTCCTCCCTTTCTCGAAAGAACACCAGGTAACGTATACCAGTCAAACGGGGAGGCAACAAATAAGGTCCTATTAGGTGACCTTGTACAATGCCCGCCCATACGTTGGGAGAATCGTTGCTGGTGTCCAGAGGTGTGGGTGGCGTGGGGACTTGTCATCACTCCAGACATGGCTGTTGCGGTAGTTGGAAACACCATCACGGGTGAAAGAGGCCTCATCCGTGGATAATCCATTGACAGAAGTAAACTAGGGGTTCATAATCATTTGGTCCCCGTGCTTGCACACATTCTTTATGATAGGGGTGTAATACCTTCTCCTTCAGTACTCTCCACACGGTATCCTTCGAAGTGTGCGCTTCACGGGCAAGGTGACAGGTGCTTATTGCTGGGTCTAACACCATCTCCTCAAAGTCTGGTGTTCGGACAAGTCCTTGGCGGGAACCTTGGCCAGCTCTCTGTGGTGTGAACGACCCCGTCTCTCGTAAGTTTGTATCCGCGGAAATAAACTTCTTTCAGTTGGGATGACGCCTGTTGGGGATGTACCCGAGGGCATTAGGCTGACTGGTGTCGAACCTGGGTCTCTGGGAAATTGAGAACAGACTAGAGATGCCAGCAAGAAACAAACCCAAGGTCTTTGAGGGAGTTTAAGCTATAAAAACCCATAGAGACAGGGCACAATGAATCACTAAGGTGATATGGAAGGAATTCTGACATTATTCAATAACATAATGTAGAAAATATCAGCAGAATACGGCAGTATTGGGCTGTAAAATGCATACAGTTCTGGAGTTAGCACTCAGAGTTGGAGCCCTTGACATGTTACAAATGAGTTTAGAAACTAGGCGTGGTTTCATGGCACCATGTCAGTCACCCGGATCTATTTACACCGTCTGAGGCAGTCAAGGACAGTGATGGACCAGTGAATCCCCTTCACATAAGAGAGAAGCCCAGTGGAATGGGAAACTGCAAGAATAATTTAATGATTACTCATGATTAAAGTAACTCAGAGACATGAGGATTGCACCTGCGTGAATGAATTGCAAGGAGGCTAATTATCAAGCCATCAGACGTCGAAATCGAAGCAGATTTAAGGCAATGCGCAAGAACACAGGAGAAATGAGCCCAGCGCAGAAATATTACCAGGTCATTGGGGAATCACTACCCAAGCGGCGTCGGTATGCGCTGGCAAAGGCAATTAATATTAATTAATTGACCGATCAATTCTCATGCACACAGGTAGATATGTAATCAGCGGTGCAAAATGGACCAGGAAAACATCATTTCAAGACAGGAGAAGCATGTAGAGAGGAGAGGAAGTTCCAAGGAATTTACGGATCTACTTTTCTGGAGAAAACAGATATAAGGTCAGTGGAGCAGGCAGTCGAGGACAGTCGTGCCATATATTCTAGTGCGAAGCGTACGTTGCCCGGGTCCAGGAAAGGGACGCGCGCACAGACTTTAACATTTCTAGTGTTAATCAGTATATTCGCCATTCGGCGTAAGGCACAAGTTAAGAACAATTAATACTATAAGACCGCAATACTTTAATAAGTTAGCGTTACGAAGTTATTAATATTCGTGTGCATTAAATGTACAGTGTTATGCACAAGTTAAGACAGTTTCATAATAGGTCAATCGTACCTCATAACGAAGAGATAATGTATTATTATAAAAATGTACGTGGGACTGTACAAGGCCTTGTTAATAGCGTACCATTCTAGGAGACTGTAAGTGCAGTCGAAGGACAATGAAAGTGGTAATTGTACGAGTACAATGTACAATGGACGAGCGCAATATATAATCTATTTGGTTAGACATGGTGACACTATGTCGAATTGCGCAGGTATAAACATTTTTGTTAATACGGGTGATGCATTTTGACAGGGATACCACTTTAATTAACGTTCAGTACGATATGGAAGCAGATCTATGCTAATATCGGGAAATTGTCAAATGATAGGAGTTGACGAACATTGGGGACCGCTGGGAATCGTCAAGCAGTGTAACGAGACTTTCAAACGAGATACAGGGTTATTCGTGGAGGAAAGATCTTCAACATCTGCGTTTCTGAGATTCTGCAAGAAGTGTCAACCAGTGAAAAATGTATATAATTATCGTGTGTTTTAAGTGATTTTTATATTTAAATATGTGTAATCTACAAGTATAGTGACCAATATAATGTGTTTTATGAAAAAGGGAAGCGATAGCTTCAGCATGATAATGCAAAGTGTAGTGTATGTATCAGTGGAAAAATTATATAAAGTGTGTGTAAAAAGTGTAAGAATGCCTTGCTAATATGCAAACTATGGCAGGCATTAACGGAGTACGCATATGGTCGGAGGCACCAGGATAACCCATGTAAGTACCCGAAAACCATGATGTTGTATTAAATATGTAGTCCACTGTATGTCGGTAATTTCAAAAGTTGTAAAATATGCCAATGAGAGTCAAATTTGGGAGGTATAACCTTCAGACATTAATGTTGTGTTGATTACGGTCAAGCTAAGATGTTCGTTGTACATCATTGTGTGGGTAAATTCGTTACCACTAACGTAGAAATGGCAGTTGAGTTAAATAGGAAGTTAACGTAACGAACACGGATGTTCAGATTGATGATATAACTACGGTTACGTTGTGTCGGTGTAGGGGAAATTGTGTCAGTAATAATAATGATAATAAATAAACAGCAGGGAAACTATGATTGTAAGCAAACAAAAAAATGTTAATTTGAATAACTGTATATCCAAGCAGTATTATTAAAAGTAATGGACCAAGCAAAGGAAGTTAGTATCAGAGTATCGTATGATAATGGAAGGAAATATGCAAAGAGATAGGAAATGGAAATGTTTAAAAGTGAATTGAATTGCAGCTTGATGAATAAGCTTATAAGAGTAATTGGTAGAGATTACCTTATTAATTAAGGACGGGATCATATCACAGGAGTCAAGGAAGTCAGGCGACTTAATCGACGTGTGAACTCTCGTATAGCCAAGGGCGTATGGAGATATACTGCATTCGAGCGTATATAGTGGGAAACCTAGCTCTGATTATTGCTATAGAGCGTTCCGGGTTCGAATCCAGTGGCGTATGAGAGGAAAACAATGACACCTCGCCATGACGCCTGATATCGACCGAGAACTGGCTAATTGTGGGAATTAATTCATCTCCTGGGGAGTGAATTTGACGGCAGGAAATTGTGCCCTGACCGTGTTCTTTGACAAAAGCGCCGACTATTCCAAAACGACTTTGTGATTGATGAATCTCGTTTCCTTCAGATAAATGTAAATGGACCTGTTGAGGCCAGCTATTAATATCCTAATGATAGGAATAAATGCTTAAACAATTCCATCTTCCGAAATGTATTCAGTATGAATTAGGTCATATGTATTTGTGTAGGTCACTAAGAGGATGCAATGTCATGTTTGGGAGCAGCAGGCTAAGGCCTGGAAAGGGAACACAAGGAGGGACGTGAGGGGAGTGGCGGCCATGTTGTTACCACCCGTCGCGGAGCTCCATTGTACTGAAGAAGGGTCGGGGAACAGACCGCACCCTACTCTAGGCTTGGATTAAGATGTGTAAAGTGGAAAACTATGAAACCCTGTTTGTTATAAAATAATGATTGTAGTAATGAATACAGAATATGTGTGGTATGAGACACATTGCTATTTAAGAATCGTTCTGATAACTTAATATTTGGCCAAGTTATGATATGTTAAAAGTTACATTTTTATACTGACATTAACACCTATTTCCGAAGGTGGATACTAGACGTCTCACGCTACGCCTGCTTACGGGTAGCATCAAGTCCCACCCGACACAGCGGTAACAGAATAACTATGAAAGTAAACTCATTACGGCATACGGTGGAGCTACAAAATGGTGGAATTACAATTACAAGTGGAGTTGCAATTAATAATGATGTGCAACTAATAGAATGGGTAATGCATGGTAGACTTAAGTATTTTGGTGGGAAGAGAAGTACAGGGCATGATTGTACGCATATTGTAAAGTCAAAAGTGTTTATAATGATTAACTAAAGACTGTGTAGTTGAAGGGTTACAATAAGTAACGTAAGATTGTAAGAATAACATTGATTGTGTACTTTTTACCAGTGCATCAGCGCACATGGGAATGAATTTTTATGATAACCTCATGGTAAAATAAAGTCAATAATCATTTGTAGTTGTGTGCGGATAAGGTGCGAATAATAATTGAATGTTTTTCATTGTTTTTGTGTAATATAATTGGGATTTTGTTTGTTTTGTTGAAGCCATGATTTTAAACTCAAAATTAAAGCCTTTAGAATAGAGTTGTGTGTTTTAATGTAGAGTTGATACCTCAGTCTCAAATCCTAAATATGCAACTGCTCAGTGGGTTGACCGGTACACGCCTGAGGACTGCTGCTAGCTGGAGGCGGAAGCATATTTTCCATGGAAATTCTTCACATGGGTACATGGGAAGTGGTGACATGTACGTGGGTTTGAACTAAAGGTACAACTTAAGTCGGTCAAGATCTAATGTAAACAACTCTAATAACGAATAGATGAAGTAGGGAAAGGACCGCACCTATCCTTGTGTAAGCTCATATACAACTAAACATAAATGTTGATAATCACCTTATACTTATCTTGGTCCAGGTAACTTGGGACGGTATTATTCTATCATGGAATCGCCTGAATAAGTGCAATATGGATGTTCTTGGCATTGCACAGCCTGACCAATGATAACATCTTCATTATCATGTCGCCGGTATGTGGAGCCAGTTGTAAATACGGGTTACCACAGGCGCGTGATCACTACTAATTTATCATGGCGAGGCCCAAAGTGGGACATTCAGCAATAAAACCGAATCCTTGGATGGTTTTTGCGATGTCTTGCGATGGATAGTCCCATGATAACCATCTAATTTATCATGGCGCCCAACGTGGGGATATGGGATTTAGGGAAACCCCATAGATTTTATATGGTATTTCATGGGGGAAAACATAATAATTGTATTTTGCCTCAAACTGTGTTTGAGTGATTTTTGAGTTTAGTAGGCTTTTGAAGTAACGTAGAGTCTCTCTATTGAGAAGAGAAGTGCCAAAGGGTACTGGCCTTACATACCCAATTCACAATTTATCCACAATCCAAATTTTAAAATACCATCTCACAATATGTGTACAGTGTCTTGAATTTCTCTTCAAAACGCATCCATACATGTATCCGTGAAGCCTGTCTATATCTCAAAGTGAATTGTAGTACAGGATGGCTGGTACGGAAGGGATACTGCAAGGTATTGCAGATCTAAGACAGCATTTTGATGCTGTAAATGAACAAAATAAGCAGGAATCCAAGGCTTTCAAGGATCAAATAGAGGCCAATCAGGCTGAAATAAACAACCGATTAGACGCCAGTCAGGCGGCAATTAACAACAATCAGGTTGAACTGAGTAATCGATTAGACGCTAATCAGGCGGCAATTAACAACAACCAGGTGGAACTGAGTAATCGATTAGACGCCAATCAGGCTGAAATAAACAACCGATTGGATGCAGATAAGGCAGAAATAAATGTTAAGTTAGGTCAAATGCAAGAAACAATTAAGACCGAGGTAACTGAAACCGTTGTAAGCATTATCTCAGAAATGCAGGTTAATACCGAAAAACGTTTTGAGTCGATAGTAGCGAAACTCGAAAATAATTTGCAGGCTTGTAAGCAATCTCAGGACGAAACGAACAGCAGGTTAGGTGCGCTGTCAAATGATATTAAGGATATACAAATCCAAAATTAGGCGAATCTCGAACGCCAAGCGAAACAGTTTTCCGAATTCAATAGAACTGTAGATCAGAGTTTGGAAGAGAACGACAGTAAATGGGATGAAAAGTTGAAAAGTTATGCGAGAGCGATTAACGGGGATTTTAAGAAGCATGATCAGAACATATTAGACCAATGCCAGGAAATAGGAGAAATTAAGGCCATCGCGAACGAAAGTAAAGAGCTAGTAGGCAACGTAAAAGGTCAGATGGGCAAAGTTCAGCAAGAATTGGACCAAGTTCAAAGCGACATTGTTATGGTCAACAAAAGACAGGAGGAAAACAGAGGGGAAATCACGAAGGTCAGAGCTGAAATATCAAAGGTTAATGGATACACCCAAGAAGAAGTCAAAGGGCTTAGGGAAGAAGTCGAAGGGAGAGAAGGCCAAAAGACAGAGGCAAACGACAAGACCCTTGCTCAAATAAAGGAAGACGTGGAAGATGAAATCTCCCATATGAAACAAAGCCTGAAGGTAGATAAGAAGAACATATTTCAAGTGGCAGAAGAAAACCGTGATAGACTAAGCAGAATAGAACAAGAAGTACTCGCTCGATTGGAAAGGGCAGAGATGAGCCACAATCAAATGGAGACTAGGATAATAGCACAGGAGGAGTCCCTAATGAAAGATCCTAAGTCAAGTGAAGGCAGCGTGGAAGATATGAGGAAAAACAGGTGGGCAGACTTAGAAACCCAACCTATAATAAGGAATGCTACAGGGCCAGGCGAAAGCACATATATGACGCCAAATGCACCGATCGCAGCTTCAACACCTCATGAAAATGCTATTCACAACCAAGTCGTGACTGTAATCAGGGCAAGCGGGGAAAAACAAGAAAGTTCTCAGGTAGCCATTGTAATATGACACCAAAATATTGGTTGAAAGAGGTATTCGAATATTTGAATGACGCGCGGATACCACAAGAGCGCAGGTTACGAGACATAGAGAAATTAACGGAGGGAGAGTGTGCGTTATGGTTTCGCAGTTTCCGTTATACCTTCAATACTGTCGAAGAGTTCCGGGAAGCTTTCCTGAAGCGATACTGGGATCCAAGCACACAACAGAATTTACGAGTGGATCTGTACTCAAAAAGATATAGCACCAACAATCCATCAAAGTACGCTGAGTTTTTCGTATCTCAGGTATGCAAATTCAATGAGCTAGATCAGGCCCTAGCCAATTAGAGCTATGCATTGCTATTGCCAAACAACTTCCTTATGAAATTCAAAGGCTGCTGATTTCGGCAAATGCAAAAACAGCAATGGAAATGGAGGCAGTTCTTAGGCAACTGGTCCTCACTACATCCAATAATATGCGTCAGAATCGAACCGTGGAACATGTACACATGACCAACACGCAAACTGACCAGTACAAAGCTCCGAAAAACAATGAGGCTACTAGTACCGAAACGTTGAGTTCCAACGGACATCAGTGGGAACATGAACCCAGGAGATGGCAACCGAAATATAAAGGGAACGCCGGTAGAGGAAGAGGAGGCCGAAACTACTGGAATCAACAAAATACACGGGGTAGACCATACCAAAATAACGAAAGAAACAATGACCAAGAAGGCAATAATCGAAATTGGAGACCCCAAGATAGAAGGCATAACTTTGACGAAGAGGTGGAGGAACGTTATCACGATTCACTACAATACCTCGATGAGAGAGGAGAAGAACCTAAGAAACAGCAAGTCCGCTGGGATGAGGCTATTCAAAATAGAACGTCACCAGACATATATGGAGATGGGGCCAAGAGTTTGGAATTACAGCGCAGTGAACAGGACAGAAGACACTCTAACGGGACTGGAGCTGTAGAGAAAAAAACACCAAAATTAGAAGATTTTGAGAATGATGGATGGAATGCAGTCAACATCATTAACTGGGTAGCTAAACCTGAAGAATTAATCGAGGATACAGGAGGATCACAGGTCATAATCAAAAGAGAATTGCCCATTATTATAGTAAGAGTGGCAGGGTTGAATGTAAGAAGCCTTTTGGACACAGGCTCAACTCTATGTCTCATGACACAAGCTTTGTATAATGAGATAGCGCATAGAGAAAACGTTTCGAAAATACCTATCTCAAGTGTCAACATTAAGGGTGTCATTCCTGACAAGACGATGATATGCAAATATCAGGTATTCCTAGACTTACAAATAGGAGGCTCTACATTTTCACAGAGTTTTCTACTCGTAGGCAAACTACCGTATAATCTCATAATTGGTGCGGAGTTTATAAGGCAATACAAAGTGATAATAGACCTATCACAGGACAGAGTCAAGTTCCGTGTGAATGAAGAAGCCGAAGGCTTAGAGGTCTCACTCAAACAGAATGAACCCGGGACAAATGAACAAGTATGGCATACATACAAAGACATGACTGAGGAGGAAGTGTTAGGCATTGAGAAGTTAGAAGATGAACTGCGAACACTAGCCGCAGACATGGAAAAGGATCTGGAACCCGAATTGGAAGACTATATTTTGGAAAAGCTAGAAGAAGCGAAAATTGGCCCGAGAGATAAAGAAAATTTAAAGAAATTGTTATTGGAACAGAAGGAAGTCTTTGACTCGAGACCTGGTCGTATAAAGAACTTCACTTATGCATTCCAAGTTAACGACTGGACACCATTTAGGCAGAAACCCTACCCAGTTGCCGAAAAGCACTATGCTAAAGTCAAAGAAGCAATTCAGGAGATGTTGGAGGCCGGTGTTATTGAGAAGACATCCACGCCGTACGTAAGCCCATTGGTGATAGTACCCAAGACAGACGGGACTGTCAGAGTGTGCCTGGACTAGAGAAATTTAAATATGAAGGTGATACCGGAGTTTGACCAAGTGCCACCTATTAAGGAGATCCTCAGGAAGTTTAAAGGAAAGACTATATTTACAAATTTAGACATCACAGCAAGCTTCCACCATATTGAATTGGAAAAGAAAACTAGTTTCTTGACAAGATTTATGTTTGATCAACCTACATATGCATTTTTAAGGCTTCCCTTCAGCCTGAAAACAGCTGGTTCAGCTTTGATAAGAGCGCTAGACCACAATCTATCGGAAGATGTTAAAGAGAGTACCATCAGTTACGTAGATGACATTCTACTCACATCGGAATCTCTGGAGGAGCAAATGAGAGACCTGAAGAAGTTGCTGGATAACCTTAGAGAAGCCAATTTTAAGGTTAATATAAAGAAGTCGCACTTCTGTCAGAAGGAAGTTAAATTCCTAGGGCACGTTATTGATGAAAATGGAGTCAGGCCAAACCCAGATAAATTAGAGGTAATTCGAAATTTTCCTCGTCCCACGAAAGTTAAGCACGTCCGACAGTATTTGGGAGTTATTGGATTCTTTGCTAACCACTGCCCAACCTACACTGCAACTGTGGCACCCCTGCAAGATCTATTGAACAAAGGAGGCAGGTGGAATTGGACGGAGCATTGTCAAGAAGCATTCGTGAGGTCTATACAAATTCTTTCGGAGTACGTGAAGCTGGGATATCCTGATTATACCCAGAAGTTCATAATACAGACGGATGCGTCACTTGTTGGGATAGGGGCGATGCTATTCCAAGAAAATGTTGATAAGCCTGAGGAGAAAGTTTTTATTGCCTTTATCAGTAGGAGATTGAAGGCCCACGAGAAGAATTACACGGTTACGGAGATATAGTTGCTTGCAATTCTGTACGCGTTACAGTATTGGCACAAGGTCGTGTATGGGTTTCAAATCGTCCTCAGAACAGACCATAAACCTTTAACATTCTTGTTAAAGACGGACTTGTCCAGCCAGAGGTTGACAAGATGGTCCCTGTATATTCAACAGTTCAATGTGGAAATAGAGTACTGTCCAGGAAAAGAGAATACCGGACATGCTAAACCGATATCCGAGAGAAGAGGAAACTCTAGCTGTCGAGATAGAGAACCGTGATCAGAAGACCTTAGATGACTTGAGGAATCTCACCACCTTACAACGTGAAGATCCTTGGATAAAGATAATGATTGATTACTTCGAGGGACGCTTAGCAAGGGGAACGGCAATATACAGAGAGGCAGAGGCGTTATCAACAGAATACTTGTGGTACAATCAGATGCTGCACAAGTGGAGTGACGTAGAGCATACCCGCCAAAGAATTGTTATTCCTGCATCTCTACAGAGGAGATTGGTATGGCTGGCGCACAGAGCATTTGGTCACCCTGGAATAGATAAGGTACCTGCCCTACTGAAAGAAGCATTCATTTGGCCGAAGTTAAGAGAAACTGTAAGAAATGCTATTAGGACATGTGATTTGTGCCAAGGGGTAAAGCCAAATGCCTTTTTAATGAGACAACGACCCATTCCATTGTTACCAGAGAAGCCAAGGCAATTGATGAGTGTAGACAACTTTGGACCAATGCCTAGGGCACGTAGAGGCAATAAGCACATTTTTGTAGCCATGGATGTATTTTCAAAAATGGTGGTATTATGCCCCATACAGAAGACCAGCTCGAAGCAGGTGCTAAAGAGACTGAAAGAGAGAGTTATTCCGATACTTGGAAAACCGGATAATTTACTCTCAGATCACGGGAGCTGTTTCAATAGCGCAGAATTTCGTCGGGAATTGGCAAATCTAGGAATTAGGCAGATTCTATCTACCATTCGGCATCCCGAGGCTAGACCCGTTGAACGTGTTATGAGGGAGATCCAAAAATACATGAAAATCTACTGTTCAGAGGAGAACTGGAGATGAATCGACGTCTTGGAGGTCATAGAGTACTGCATCAATAATACTGTGCACGAAGCGACAGGACAAATACCCGTGAGCCTACACCTTGATCAAAGACCGGAGAGGCCATGGGCTGGTATCATTCCATTACCTGTACATGCACAGCCAGGACGAGAATTGAGGATCCAGCGAACCTTCGAATATCTCCAAGCACAGGCTGAACGCCGCCAGAGGAGAAACCGTGGGAAGCGTTATCACAGACCGCTACTCATTGGAGAAAAAGTTTTAACTAAGAGGCTAGCCAGCTCAGATCCAGAAGCCCGTAAATACAAGAAGTTCGATTTTGGTTATCACGGCCCGTTCGAAATTATACGAGGCCTGCAGAACAATGCCTATAGGGTAAGGCATTTAGAGACTGGAAACGAGGTAGTTATGAATGCTGCCAATCTCAAAATTTACTATTCACCAGAAGAATTCTACGAACGAGAAGAAGTGATCGCAGCACACACCCAAGTGCACGTGGACAGCAAAGTCAGGCAAGCAGACGAGATTGGAGGCTCACGCAGCGAGACGGAAGGAAACCCAAAGAGCTCGCCTATGGAAGAAAGGAGACAGACAGAGTGCAAGTGTCAACAACAGTTATACAAGGAAATAGTCGGTTTAGCAGGGGAGGTGGAAGCCTTGAATGAAGCCCTCCGCGAGGACAATGAACGTCTGAGAGCCAGCCTGAGAATGGAAGGGGGAGGTAGATGAACCTACTCGCAGTCAGACGAGTTGAACGACCGCTATTATTAAACACTGAGGCGCGGTCAGGACACAGTCAGCCGGTGACTTAAAGAAGATCACTTGCCAATGACTTCTATAAGTTTAGCAAGGGGAAGATGTACCCGAGGGCATTAGGCTGACTGGCGTCGAACCTGGGTCTCTGGGAAATTGAGAACAGACTAGAGATGCCAGCAAGAAACGAACCCAAGGTCTTTGAGGGAGTTTAGCTATAAAAACCCCCAGAGACTGGACACAGTGAATCACTAAGGTGATATGAAAGGAATTCTGACATTATTCAATAACATAATGTAGAAAATATCAGCAGAATACGGCAGTATTGGGCTGTAAAATGCATACAGTTCTGGAGTTAGCACTCAGAGTTGGAGCCCTTGACATGTTACAAATGAGTTTAGAAACTAGGCGTGGTTTCATGGCACCATGTCAGTCACCCGGATCTATTTGCACCGTCTGAGGCAGTCGAGGACAGTGACATATGGTCCAGTGAATCCCCTTCACATAAGAGAGAAGCCCAGTGGAATGGGAAACTGCAAGAATAATTTAATGATTACTCATGATTAAAGTAACTCAGAGACATGAGGATTGCACCTGCGTGAATGAATTGCAAGGAGGCTAATTATCAAGCCATCAGACGTCGAAATCGAAGCAGATTTAAGGCAATGCGCAAGAACACAGGAGAAATGAGCCCAGCGCAGAAATATTGCCAGGTCATTGGGGAATCACTACCCAAGCGGCGTCGGTACGCGCTGGCAAAGGCAATTAATATTATTTAATTGACCGATCGATTCTCATGCACACAGGTAGATAATTATGTAATCAGCGATGCAAGATGGACCAGGAAAACATCATTTCAAGACAGGAGAAGCATGTAGAGAGGAGAGAAAGTTCCAAGGAATTTACGGATCTACTTTTCTGGAGAAAACAGATATAAGGTCAGTGGAGCAGGCAGTCGAGGACAGTCGTGCCATATATTCTAGTGCGGAGCGCACGTTGCCCGGGTCTAGGAAAGGGACGCGCGCACAGACTTTAACATTTCTAGTGTTAATCAGTATATTCGCCATGCGGCGTAAGGCACAAGTTAAGAACAATTAATACTATAAGACCGCTATACTTTAATAAGTTTGGCGTTACGAAGTTATTAATATTCGTGTGCATTAAATGTACAGTGTTATGCACAAGTTAAGACAGTTTCATAATAGGTCAATCGTACCTCATAACGAAGAGATAATGTATTATTATAAAAATGTACGTGGGACTGTACAAGGCTTTGTTAAAAGCATATCATTCTAGGAGACTGTAAGTGCAGTCGAAGGACAATGAAAGTGGTAATTGTACGAGTACAATGTACAATGAACGAGAGCAATATATAATCTATTTGGTTAGACATGGTAACACTATGTCGAATTGCGCAGGTATAAACATTTTTGTTAATACGGGTGATGCATTTTGACAGGGATACCACTTTAATTAACGTTCAGTACGATATGGAAGCAGATCTATGCTAATATCGGGAAATTGTCAAATGATAGGAGTTGACGAACATTGGGAACCGCTGGGAATCGTCAGGCAGTGTAACGAGACTTTCAAACGAGATACAGGGTTATTCCTGGAGGAAAGATCTTCAACATCTGCGTTTCTGAGATTCTGCAAGAAGTGTCAACCAGTGAAAAATGTATATAATTATCGTGTGTTTTAAGTGATTTTTATATTTAAATATGTGTAATCTACAAGTATAGTGACCAATATAATGTGTTTTATGAAAAAGGGAAGCGATAGCTTCAGCATGATAATGCAAAGTGTAGTGTATGTATCAGTGGAAAAATTATATAAAGTGTGTGTAAAAAGTGTAAGAATGCCTTGCTAATATGCAAACTATGGCAGGCATTAACGGAGTACGCATATGGTCGGAGGCACCAGGATAACCCATGTAAGTACCCGAAAACCATGATGTTGTATTAAATATGTAGTCCACTGTATGTCGGTAATTTCAAAAGTTGTAAAATATGCCAATGAGAGTTAAATTTGGGAGGTAGAATCTTCAGACATTAAGGTTTTGTTGATTATGGTCAAGTTAAGATGTTCGTTGTACATCATTGTGTGGGTAAATTCGTTACCACTAACGTAGAATTGGCAGTTGAGTTAAATAGGAAGCATAACGAATTTTATTATTTATCGTATGATGTTAACACAACACAATCACCTACATAAATACAGATTCATATAACACAGCAATAATACTAACAAATTATATAAATTATAAAGCAGATTAAAAAAAATATAAATCAACGTCCAACTCGTTGATCCATTTGACAGCCTCAGTTGTAGCAGAATGCAGGTCCTCCAGACTTCCTGGAAAAACTCGGAGAGGACATTCCAGTACTAAGTGCTCCATTGTCTGTGGAATGTCAGCGCAATCGCAATTCGGTGAGTCTTTCCAACCCCATTTGTGGAGAACAGAAGCACATCTTCCCAAGCCACATCTAATACGATTGAGTCTAGTCCAGGTATGTCTGGGCAGATTGAAGCCAGCAAGTTTTATGAGAGGATCCTCAACGTTCACGATGCCTGGTGGTGTAGATGTTGTCCACTCAACCCGCCAATTTTCATTAGGTTTAAAATTTCTGCTTGTTAAATCCAAGGCAGTTTTCCATGCAGGTTTACGGGATTTCAGTCTAGATGGGCCAAGATGTTTCATGTCTTCATGTATTGGGAGGGCCTTGTTATTTTGCACTCTCGACCAAAGATGAACCAGATTTTTCTGCCTTCTGATATGAGGAGGTGCGATATTACTCAGCACTGGTAACCACTGGACTGGAGTAGGAAGTAGTGTTCCAGATACAATACGCATGCTCTGTCGGAGCTGAACATCCACCCGTTGAGTGTGGCAGCTATTAAGCCATACCCCAGAGCAAAACTCGGCTGAAGAATAGATTAGCGCAAGAGCAGTTGTTCTCAGAGTGTTGGCATCCGCTCCCCATGATGTTCCAGCCAGGCGCTGAAGGAGGTTATTGCGGCTCTTCAATTTCGCAGCAGATTTACACAGATGGGTTTTGTAGGTCAGAGATCTATCCAAAGTCATTCCCAGATATTTAGGGGTGCTATTATACTGTAATTCTTTACCTCTAAAATTGACTCTAGGATGATAATTTGCATGCCTGTTGTCCAGATGGAAAGCAGTTATCTCACTTTTCTGAGGATTTGGTTGTAAGCGCCATTTTGTGAAAAAGTCATCCAGGACTTTGAGGTCTTGGGTGAGAACGGCCTCAGCTTCTGCGAAATTAGCATGTTGAACAGTGAGGTTGATATCGTCCGCATACATGAACTTGCGGGCTACTGTTTTCGGAAGATCATGGGTGTACAGATTAAAAAGAATGGGTGAGAGAACAGAACCTTGCGGCAGGCCATTATTCAGTTTACGGAATCGGCTTTTGTTCTGCTCAGAGTAGACTTTGAACAATCTGTTACTTAGCATGTTGTCTAACAAGTTCATAATCTTTAAACAAGGAACAGCCTTGATCAATTTCAATAGCAATCCCTCCTTCCAAACAGTATCATATGCTGCTGTGAGATCCAGAAAGGCTGATACGCTCTTCAGTTTCTTCTCAAACCCAGCTTCCACAAAGGTGGTCAGGGAAAGAACTTGGTCACTGCAATCACGGCCAGGTCGGAATCCTGCTTGTTCAATTGGGATCAGTGCCTCAATCGCTCGCGCTATTCTATTCAGGATCAATCTTTCCAGGAGCTTGAATGTCACAGATAGCAATGCTATTGGACGGTAACTTTGAGGTAAGTTCGGGTCTTTCCCTGGTTTTAAAAGGGCAATGATTTTGGTCTTCTTGAAGATTGCAGGTAACTTTCCTGATGCTAGTATACAGCTGAAAAACATAGCCAACCATCGTTTTGTAGCTGGACCACAGTTCTTTAATAATTCTGGATAAATCCCATCTAATCCTGCAGCTTTTCCATTTTGAAGAGAGATTAAACCTTCTTCCACTTCCTGTACAGAGAAGGGTCTCGAATATGTATCATGTGGCTGAGCTGAGCGTATGGCTTGCCTAAGCTTTGTTTTCACCAACCGGTTGAACTTCTTGTTCTTTGCTGTTCTAGAGGTTTGGACAATATGGTTAGCTATCGCATTTACATTAATAGATGTAGGTGTTTTCGATGGTATGGAAGCGGAATCTAGTTTCCGTATCAGAGTCCACGCCTTCCTGCTGGAATGGGTGAAGTTTAAACCTTCAACAGTATTTATCCATCTCTCTCTTCTACCTCTGTCAAGTGATTGTAGAAGTTCAGTAGCTTTCTCCCTGCTGCTATTTTCATTATACTCTTCTTTCAGTCTGTTGGACTCCTCATTCCATCCTGGTATATACTCCTTCCTGAAGCCTCTCGGAATAGATCGTTTGGCTGCTGCTTTTATTAGACCTATGAACCTTAAGTAGTTTTCAGGTACCGCTTGAATCCATCTAATGTTGGCATCTGAGTATTTTGCATAGGTTTCCCAATCTGCCTTCAGAAAGTTCCAGCGAGGACGAGGTGTGGAATGAATAACAGGAATCTGTACTCCAATTTTGTATATTACTGGCCTATGCCGACTATGGGGAAAGTCTTGAAGCACTTGTCGCCGAATGCGAGGTACGGGAGTTGTAAGGCTATTGGAAACAAAGCATTTATATCAGGTGAGTAATCTTGGTTCCATCGAGCTGAGTGAAATGTGCCTCTGTCTTTAGGGTCATACATCTGGGTAAGGTTATGTACTTCAGCCCATTCCGTCAGTTTAGTCCCATTTTCGTCATTCTGACAGTAGCCCCAAGATGTATGATGACTGTTGAAATCCCCTATGATAATATTTTAGCATAACGAATAGAATATAAAGTGTGATCTCTTCTCCCTCAATAGCATGTAATGAATACGGATCGGGTTGGCACTCGCCGCTACGCAGCGCTACAGTCGACTTGAGATTGTTGATTTCCACATATGTTTATGTGTTTATGTGCGATATATGAAGTATTTAATCGGTCGGAGTATTTTGGTGGCGTTCTGTGTAAACGTTTATTGATATACAAGTGCTTACACTATTACTTCATAGTATTAATACCTGAAATGCTATTGTAGGAAGCATTAACTGAAATGGAATTTAATTTCTTTTCGTGTGTTGACGTTATCTTCGTGTGTTAATTTTATTGTTATTTAATGTAAGTAAACAGCAGTTTAGCCCTTACATTTTCATGAGTGCTTAATGTGAGTAGTGAAGATGCCTTGGTCTATTGTACCAGGATGCAGATCTAGCTATGGGGACTGTAAAGAGGTCAGACGGTGTTTCAAACCTCCTAAAGATAAGGAACGTTTTATCAAGTGCAAAGGGGCCATACCAGGGAAGGATAGGGAACTTACTGAAAAGTCCTACATCTGTGATGCTCACTTTTCAGAAGATTTAATTGTTAAATTTGACAAATTTGTGATAGAAGGGAAGGAAGTAGTACTTCTCCCAAGAACCAACTGGCGATTGAAAGACAATTCTGTTCCACATGAAAATGAAAATCCACAGCCTGCTTCCAGTCTCCGACCGGGTCAGGAATGGAATGAATGAAGCCCCTATCTAGCGGCGAGGATATGAACTGTGCCGGCTGCCGAGACCTGACGCACTCCTCTGGGGCAATGATTAAATGAATGACAGATGAAATGAAATGATAGTGGAGAGTGTTGCTGGAATGAAATTTTGACAGGGAAAACCGGAGTACCCGGAGAAAAACCTGTCTGCCCCCGTTTTGTCCAGCACAGATCTCACATGGAGTGACCGGGATTTGAACCACGGACCCAGCGGTGAAAGGCCGGCGTGCTGCCGCCTGAGCCACGGAGGCTTTCTGTTCCACATATATTTCCTAATTTGCCTAAGTATTTGTCCAGTATGGTGTAAATAAAAATGCTCTTGATGCCATTAAAGACTACTTATGTGAAGAAAGGGATGAGAATAAAAAGGCAATGAGTTAAAATGCATATATGTACCGTAATGCTGAAGGAGGCGTGATCAGTTTTAGGCAATAGCCTACTCTATGAAGGCGTCATAACTATGCCTTCTATGTCTAATGTTAAGTTCTTCTGAAACGATGGTAGTTTACTGATTTTGGTGTTTGTAGAGTGAAATTTATGGTTATTATTGAATTGTATAGTAATCTACGGTAAAGTTGAAAGTTGCGTTCGTACGGCTTTTTTTCTTCTGTGTTGCAAGTCTGTTAAGGGAATGTAAAATGTGTAACAATGTGAAGAAATCCTTTCTGATAGCGAGGTTAATTTTTCAGTTCTTTTTTAAAATTTACCGATAGCTGGCAAAACTAATTGCATTTTGAACTTGCTCTCTGTCTTCGCTTATTGTCGAAACTGGACTATTACAGGAGACGACTTATCATACTAATATATAAAAATGAGATGGTGTGTGTCTGTCTTTCTGTCTGTCTGTCTGTCTGTTACTCAATAACTAAAGAACCACTGGTCCGATTTAAATGAAATTTTGCATGGATGTAGCTGATTTACCAGGTTTACATATAGGATACTTTTGATTTCGAAATTGTGCACTGTTAAAAAATGGCGACCATTTTAGTGACGTCATTAGACCCTTTGGTTTCAAAATTTCATACTTCCATATCAAATAAAAAGAGAACGGTAGGAAATAGCAAACTTTTGATGGCACATACGAGCTTTGAAATTTAATATTCTATCCGAAAGGTCCTTATCACCTTTCGTGTATCTCCAACAGTTAGCGAGTAAAACCAACATTTGTGACGTCACTACACCCTTTGGTTTCAAAATTTCATATTTCCTTTTCAAATAAAAAGAGAATGCTAAGAAATAGCAAACTTTTGATGGTATACATGAGCTTTAACATTTAATTTACTATCCGAAAAGTCCTTATCACTTTTCGTATATCTCCAACGGTTAGCGAGTAAAACCAGAATCTGTGCAATAAAACACGGTCAGCACCGAGCGATGCAGTATACAGTGTGGTCCACCAGCCCCTTATTTTTTTTGGAGGAAGGCAACCCAACTAACGCGTATATCATAGTCGTCCTAAAAACATTAGTACTTGGCCTAGTACAGCTTTACGGTTGAGTTCATGCTCGCGATTAAAGTCGAAATTATTGGCAGCAGTGTTATTTCAATGCCATCAACTATAACGAATGTGTAAATCGACACATCCAAACAACACTGCCTTACAAAGGACATGAAGTGTCTATGAGGACTACAAATAGACTCAATACGTGACAGCACCCTACCACGGCTCACGGTAGCTAAGATGGTTAAATCATGCTTCTCTGCTGTAACGTCAGCCATGCCGCAGTGTAGCATGTTCGATCCCAAGGCAAATAAGTTCTTTTTTTTTTTTTTTGCTTAATGCAGTTTACAGTAGCTGCACTACGGACACATATCTACCTGTTCCATAAATGAATTTTTATTTGGTCCTGAAAAGGACCGTTTTTATTCGATGCTACGTAGGCAGGTTAGACGATGACATAATGGTATGTAGGAAGAAAGCTTGTAGTTTAGCGTGACCGTTAATCTCGCGATCATAAGCCACGGGATCTCCATTTTACGTGAATTCGAACCACAGGATATGGCGTTGGTGAGAGGCAAAGAGCTTGACCGCTGCGCCACCACACCCCCCTGTAGGAATAAAGCAAGGTACTCTGCATATTCAGTGTAGCAAGTGTTCGAAATATTGACCACCTTGGTTGATGCAGATTTCAGCACGACGTATTACAGACAGTCTTGCACGCTGTAACATCTGAGGTGTAACAGCTTGGCATGCCTCGGTGATTAGTTGCCGAAGGTGGTCGGGATCTTCTGGCTCTTCAGGCTCATGTGCATATACTACCTGCTTTAAGTGACCCCACAGGAAGAAGTCAAGTGGCGTAAGATCGGGTGATCTGGCAGGCCAGTGAAAGGGTCCTCCTCTTCATATCCATTTATTTGGATATGTATCATGAAGATGGTTCCTGACGACAAATGATCCGTGAGGTGGGGCCCCATCCTGTTGCCACCACATTCGCAATCGCTCGCGCAGTGGCACAGTACATAAAACTTGCGAAATCTCGACAGATATGTATGAATATTTATGTTCGAACATATATTTTTTTTTTTAGTCGTTTACCCTCCAGGTTGGTGGAACCCACGGACTCAGCGAGGGAACTCACCACTACCGCCTCTACGGGCAGTGTCCTAGAGCTGGGAACATCAAATCGGAAGGGATACAACTGGTGAGGTGGGATTGGCACCTCGCCCAGGCGGCCTCACCTGCAAAGCGAACAGGGACCTCATGAGGGAAGGTAAGGGATGGTGAGGATGGATAGGCAAGGAAGAGGGAAGGAAGCGGCCGTGGCCTTGAAGAAGGTACTGCCCCCGTAATTGAATTATATAGAGACCACGGTGGCTATTTTGGAAATTATAGCGAAAGTTATGGCTGTCATAGTTATGACGTGGGTAGTCATGACGTAAGCACGGATGACGCAGACGTTATGCAAGCAGGCTACTTGAGCTGAGATTCTCAGTGACGTCAGCATTTATTCGAGAAGGATCCGAGATCTACGACGCAGTCGCGAGAAACGTGGAATTCTGCTGAGGAAGAGATTATGCTATTGGAGGGGAGATTTAAACCAATGAACGATAGTCTAAAGGAAGACGGAGATTGCTGAAACTATGGTATTTTTATTACTTTTTGGAATGCAGAATTGTGGAAATCCATTTGCAGTAGAGGCATTGATCTGGAATTTTGGTGAAATTTATTTTCAGTTTTTGAATTATGAAAATCCGTCATGTATTGACGAAGTTGGAACTTCTAGCGATGACGCAGTAACACGCGATGGAAGGGATAGATACGCCCCTCATGAAGTTCATAAAAGGCCTTGCGCAGAAGAGAGGAGCCTCATTCTCAGATTATAAATCAATCGTCAGATTTCAAATAGTCATTTCAGTGAAACGTCGAGTGAGTTTAGTTGTGAAAAAGTCGTCTTTGTAACGCGTGGCGAAGCCACTAGTCGAACATACAAGCAGTGCAGGTTTACTGTGAAGTAAATCTAGGTGAAGTTGAAACGACACTTATAACGCTTCTACAAGATTAGCTGTGAACAGTTAGCGGTCGCTTATAAGCTAATTCTCTTGTGCATTACTACAGTAAGGACTGTAGAAAAGCTGAACAGTTTCGAGGAAGTATTTTGGAAGTTATTGACAAAATTAGACGACTGACAAAAGTGATTTTCTCGCCACAGGAGAAACACTTTTTGTATAGCCAGACTCAACGCTGCGGCCGACAGGGCTAGTGAAATAGGGAGACTTCCGATTGCTTTTGTGACACAACACTGCTGTATAATGGAGCAATTTAATAAGGCAGTTTGTTCTTCTAATACTTTTACCGAAGAGCATATGGAAGGCTAAAGGACTTAATGCAATTGGGACATATTTCAACGGAGTTAAAATAGCAACATGGAACTTCGCTAATTGCTATTCCATACAAGCGAACATGTGGTAAATAACCATCTACACCCATGTTTCGTGAGTAAAGGCTGAATACTATCAAACAGCAATAGAAATGATTTCATACTTTTTGAATATGAATATTTCTTCGGAAATTTATACAAAAACTTCATGGCGATTTTCAACTGGAACTTCAGGGATTTTTCAAGAGAGGTCAGGGTTGTCCCGACTCACAAAGAAGATTATTGCCGGAAGGATGTCGTTCGTCTTCGTGAAGCAGTTCGATTCTCCGATGGTGCTGTTTCTGGTTTCGAGGATGGAGCTCAGCTTTAACTTGGTGAAATGGATCCATCAACAGTCTTCTTTGAGGAATTTTCCTCTGGAACGTCAATCGGCAGATAAGGTAGTCGTGAACGTTTATTGTATTTGAGTTTCTTAGCAATGTTTGAGCAACCATTTTCCCCATATTTTTGTCCTCATGTATTTTTGCCCGATATTCTTGTTTGAGATTCCTATTCTCAGTACACCTTGATGAGTTATACCTTTTTCGACGTTTTTATTAAGACATTGTTATGTCATGGGCATAGTTAATGATTTTGAATCAGTTGAGACTGATATTTAGATTTTTCAGTAATTTTCTTATTTTTGTAGTCACGATTTGACTGTAAGTTAATGATTTTTATGGCAGATTTAAATTCAGACAGCGTGTCACTTTATTAAAGTAATTCTACCCCAGTTTAATTACTTTGAGCAATTTTCTGTCATCATCAAGAAGGAAGAACATTTAAATGATTTTAGAGCGTTAAAATCCAGTACGTTGTCGACGATCTTGGAAATACTAGTCGGTATTTGAATTGATTACAACACAGACATTTATCGTCAGTCATGAACGATCATTGCATCTTAGGCAATTTTGTGAAAGATGAACATTAATTATGAATTATTGAATGCATTAAATTCGTGAAACTTGTGTTAGGTTTTTTCTCATATAGAGATTTATATAATGATGTTTGCATTCCCCAGTCTAATTGGATTCTATTCGACTATTTTTCAGTTAGTCGCACTTTGTTTGATGATAGTATTTTTATACTACAATTCTTTGAAGATGTTAATCTTAAATTTTGATAACCAGACAGGCGTATATAAGCGTATTCACTATTAAATTTGTTTGTGATTGGCAAATTTTTATTTCATTTCGATTCATGAATGAAATCCACGAAGTTTAAATGACAACAGTTTTGAAACAATAATTGATATAAGAATTTTTGAGTGGAACTATGAATGTATAATCGATAGTGCAGCGGACATGTTGAAAGTCGCTGACGTATAATGCCCTTAAATAAATGAAGGAGATTCCCACAATAATTAATGATGATAAAGATTGTATTAGGGGAGTTTTTTGTAAATGCTGTGGATGATTTTAATGCCATATAGATTAATATATGATGAATTTTGGGCTATTTTGAATGCAGTTTGTGCATTATTTTGTAAGCGAAGGATTTTCCGCTAGAGTGTATTGTCATAGTTCGTTGAAAATTTATCAAGTGAATTTACTGTTATAATTAACAAGAGTTTGAAAGAATTTGAGATAAGATTTTGAATAGAGATTACCGTCACAAATAATTAAATTTATTACAACCTTTATTAAACCAGATTGTGACATTTGCATGTATAACTAACCTTCATTGGTCGATTATCTTAAACACGATTATGAATTTACCAACCGAATAAAACATGTGGTTCAATGTATTTCCTAAATTATTAATTTAAATAATTTAAATGTTGATATTGTAAATAATAAATGTAAATATCTTTGACAATAATGTGGAACGAAAGAAATGTTAAAGGCGTGTTTAAATTTTTTTGTAATTATTTTCGACAATATTATAAACAATTTCCAATTGTTATAAATAATTTATGTGATTTTGTTATAAACATTTAAGAGTGTGTTTCATACTCTAAACTATGCTTTTTAAACATTTGGAGGATAACTTAACAAGTTTAAGTAATGTTAAAATAATCCAGTGGGATGTAAGTTAAACATTTGAAAGATTTGCGTCAATATGTATGAGTTGTCTTGTAGACATTTAAAGGGCCGTATTCAGAGACATCACTTCAACTTAACTTTCACTTACATCTTACTTTCCCGTGTATCAAAGCCTGAGTTGGTATTCAGAGACCATACTTAACTTACACTTAAGTGTGAACCTAGTCAAAAGTTAGTGAGATTCAAGATAGCTGAAGACCAACCTTAAACCTCACTTCATTGCTACAAATTGCCTGAATAACACTGTGATAACATCTGTTCAGTGCGATAAATTTAAGGTTACGATTGAAATGGATTTCGATGATGATGATGATGATGATGATGATGGATTCCAAGAATTCATAGATTACGCCTACGAGAATAATTGCCGGTACCACGGATGTATGTAAGAAATGGTGGAAATCATTTCGACACTCTCACAGACAGTGAATTTAAAAGACGTTACGGGTTATCTAATCAATGAGTAAATAACATTATAATGCCGCTGGTGATACCAGAACACGTTGAAAATCAGAACAGGAGAGGAATACGGTGCCGTTGCCAGTACATATTAAAGTATTGACTGCTCTAAGATTTTATGCAACTGGCAGTATGCAGGCAAGAAATATATAATATTATTACTACTTCCAAAATATCAATAACTGTAAGCAGAAATTATTAATATTTTTTCTGTATTTAGTGCCTAATTACTATTAGTCCTACTCGTTTTGAAGTTACACCTGGTCAACCATAACCTCTCAATCCTACTTCAGTTTTACTCTCACATTACATTTGTATATCTCCCAACGCCATTATTAATATTATTATTATCGAGTATTGAGAAAAAACGGTTACTCTGCGACCAATTACATTCATTGTGTTATTTAATGGGTTAGTAATGGTTCATGAAAAAGAATGGTAAGCTAAAATCTCAAAACGATTTTTAATAATATGAATAACCTTAATAAAACACAACATTGTTTTTATTATTTCAGATCGTATGTGGAGATCTTCATTGTATTAGCCAACCTTCTGTCAGTAGAATTATTGCTAAAATATCAGAATGTTTAGCTAGACATCTGGGAAGATATGCAAAATTTCCATCAACCCAAGAAGCTATATCCTATAACAAACGGGCATTTTATGATATATCAGGGTTTCCTGATGTTATGGGGTGCATTGACTGCACACACATTCCTGTTAGGAGTCCAGGAGGCCCTACTGCTGAAATTTATAGGAATCGGAAGGATGGATGTCTCTAAATGTACAAGTTGTGTGTGTTCCAAAATTGGAAATATTAAATATTGTATTTCGTTGGCCTGAATCAGCACATGACAACAGGATTTTTAAAACAGTGCTTTTATGACTGCATTCAGGAAAGGAGGTTAAGTGGAATTCTATTGGGTGACAGTGGATATGCCCATAAACAATACCTTTTTACACCAGTACTTACACACAAAATGAGGCTGAAAACAGGTACAACCGTGCTCATACAAGGACCAGAAATATTGAGGAACGATTGTTTGGTGTCTGGGAAACAAAATTCTCATGCCTATCGAAGAAACTGAACACCAAACTAAGAACAACTGCTCGTGTAGTAGCTGCTTGTGCAGTACTTCACAATATTGGTATAACTTGTGGAAATAATGTTTACAGTAATGTTGACTTTCCAGACAGAGTTGTGCCTGTCATGACCTCAGAAGACAGACCCAGAGGGCAAGCAATCAGAGCTGCATTTCTACAACGCCATTTTAATTAAATTATTACATTAGTCTATATCTAATAACATATTAATTAGACATTTTTTTTCTAGAACATTTTCATTTCCACTTCATGTTTCTCTTTCTTATGCTCAATTTCAAGAGCCATCTTTTGGCATGCCATATGTGCTACCATAACTTTTGCTGCTATCTCTTTCATTCTTAGGGAATGAAGTTCTTTGTCTTGTTGTAACAGTGCATCACACCTTTCTAGTCTCTTATCGGACTCCTTTCTTATACCAGTAACCAATTTTCTTGCCTCTCTGGCGGCTCCAGGGGTGTTATGTCTTGATCTCCTGGAACGTAGGAAACATAATTTAATTATGTTAATCATACATGTTCACATTACTGATATAAGACTGCAAATATGTGAAGTGGAATTTTAAATTATCTTACTAGTCTGTGCAGAATTTTCGAATTCCTCCTCTACATCCGCCTGCAAGTTTTCTTCATCCATTCCCAGACTACTATCGTTCAGTAGAATGTAAGCTCCACTGTTACATTTGTTGGCCACCAACGCCAGCATCTTGAACCTCGATATCAATTGTGTCGATGCCATCGATATTAGGATCAGTGCTTCTGCTAAATCCTGGATATGGACCCCCACCTGTAGTCGTCCTCTGCCTCTTTTCCTGAGCCAATTCCTGTTTCCTTTTAGTTTTGATGTTTTCCCGGCATTTTTAAATTTGTTCTGCTGTTCTCTGGAATAAAAACAATGTAATAATGACGAAACATTCATTTTATATTACAGGTAGATCATTATACAGGATGTATCCGTGATTATGTTACAACCTTTCATGAATGATGGAGGAAGGCAAATGGATACATTTGTGATAAGGGCCCATAGTCCGGAAACGATCGAGTCAACAGTTATTAATAATCGCAGTTATTTAACGTCCGGCCTCAATTTTATTTCTTAACAGACCCCGGGGGTTGCGGAATTTTGTCCGGCAGGCGTTCCTTAACGTGTCAGAAGCCAACGACATGGAGTTGGATGTGTTAACACCCGTAAACGCCACCGACCGCAGTCAGGGTTTAATCCCGCTAACTTGGGATTAGTAGACCAATACCGCATTCACTACACCACTGCGACCGGCAGTCAAAAGTTAAACCAAAAATCGGTCTGATACCTCTGACAGTGGAAAACATGTACTGTACTGTAATGTGGTACGATTGAAGGGTCGACACTCCCGACGAGCAGAAGAGGCTAGGAGGATAACTCAACTACTCCACTGCGTATTGACTGGATCGGTGTACGATGTCTGTACTGTAGATTTCAGTCTGTGTTGACGAGTTGAAGGGGGACGCCATTTTGAACAGTTGTTGTAAATGTATCAGCTTGTAAAAGGTATGCAGGTAAACAGTATTAAATTATTAGCATTTTGCTTATAACATGCGACTCGATCGTTTCCGTACTATGTGTCAGTAGATTTACTGTCACGTTCAAGATCCCCATCGGTGAAATATTCCGGCACCTCAGCGTCTATAAAAGCCATAAACCAAAAACATTATTATTATTATTATTTCCGTAGTATGGTTCCTTATCTCACATTGATCCATTTCTCTTCCTCCATCATCCCTGAAAGTTTGGAACATCGTCACGGATACACCCTGTAGAATAATGAATAGTGCAGTTACCCTTCCACCTTACACTGGTAATTATGTGCCTCACATCATGACTTAAGGTAGTTTATAAATACAAAATCATCTGTTTCCTCCGAGAACATACTAATATTGAGATCATACTGCAAATGTGATTTTTGTTCATTCTCAATTGGATTTCTTCACTTTCATTTTGTGGTATCTTTGTGCTAAAATATTTTATCTACGGTTACCACTGTAACATTCTAGTCGCAGTTCAAGGTACAGTATTATACGCTTAAATGATTTAGAGATTGCACTTACCTTTGTATACTGGGAATTCAGATTGAACTCGTCAGTGATTTCTTGCCATTTTTTTTCTTCATGGAAATCGAAACGACGTCGGATTTCTTATTCACCACGACGTCTCTATATTTAATAGCAAGTTCTTTTAGGTAGACTTTTTCGTCGGCGGTAAAATACAGCCTTTTCTTACTTTCTTCCGTTTCAATTTTTCTTACAGACGCTATTTTCAAAAAGCAACAAGCGATACAGAACACTAACTCACAAGCAAAAGCAAACAATGAATGTGGTGTGTTTATGCCACCGCCATCTCAATTAGAGGATCGAGACGACAGTGCGTTACGCACGGAGCAGTTGTGCACTTGAAATATTGTGTCCCATAATGACGTCAGGCACCAACGTCACTAGCTTTTAACTCAAATCTAACTTAGTCGAGTGGAAGTTAAGTTTCGTCTCTGAATACAAATTCGAAACTTCACTTCAAGTGGCCTAGCTTTTTACTTGACTAAGTTAAGTGAAAGTTAAGTTGAAGTGATGTCTCTGAATACGGCCCAAGCTTTAAAAGGAGCTGAATTCTTACGCAAGTGTGGTGAGAGGAGTGCGCCCCATTTGACAGGTGTGAGCCAGGTTAAAGAGTAGACCAGCCGGCCAGACATCTGGTTACAAGCAGGCGAGGTCGATACTCCGGCCTTGTGCCTATTTATACAAGTGCAATGTTTATTAAAAGAAACCAAATGCTCTATATATGTCGTACCCTGACTTCCTCATCCAATCCAAATGTGTTATAAAATGTTACGTTATTTTGAGCTCATGGGAGCTATCATATTGTTTGATAAATTTGCAAGTCCTTTAGGAGGACGTAGTCAGAGAGACATAGGCTACTGATAGCCACGTTTATTTTGTTGAGTTGTGAAAATCATACTCTTTATTTGAAAATAAAGCTCTTGTACAGTTCAAAGTTCTCGTCTTCGGTCTGGTTCATTTTTAAATGTCATGGTGAAGGTTATTGTGAGAGCATACTTTAAGGATCCTGTTGTCAACCCAATCCCCGAGATATTTATAAGAGGTAAGTAAGAGTAAGTATGTAACCCCGTCTATTTTGGTGTGTTCCACAATAATTTTTCTTGGTTACTTCTGTGTTCAAACCTCGGTAGTATCTGTCAGTGCCATTTTCATTGATGTAGCTGAGCTGGTGCGATTGATTGTTGGCAATCCGATTGAGGGGGCGGATATCTGACAGCCTACTATCCGGGTAAACGGGGACAGTACCATCCCGGCATTTGCCCGAAGACGAAGTGGGAAACCACGGAAAACCACTTCCAGGATGGCTGAGGGGGAATCGAACCCCTCTACTCATTTGGGCCACCCGAGGCTGAGTAGACCCCGTTCCAGTCCTCGTACTGCACCATTATTCATAAAAGGGCTTAAGTACAGACAGGGTTACAGTATTTTGGGAACACCCTGTAACTTCCTAACTTGCCTCTGAAGTCGATCATAACAGCTGGTCTGCAGCGAGAAAAAGCCATGCTATCATGAAAGAGATCGGCAGAGCTCGTGTTTCCGACGAGAAATCCGAAGCTCATCGATAATAACCATGTTGACTGTGTCTAACACCATATCGATCGATTCACCTGAGAGTGATTAATACAAATTAATGCATATTTAGCGCTTTATGTAAGCAGATACATGTGTCTATATGTATATTTCCATGGCAGAAAGCTATTATTAAGAAAGCCATTATTAAGAAAGCCATTATTAAGAAAGTATGAAGAACAGAAGATGATATGTTAACTCACTGCTGATCACGTTTCGACTGCGATATATTTCGTATCGAGTCATGACGTGTGTGTGGTGGTGGGGGAAGCAGATGTGAGACTCAGGCGACCTCGTGCAGAGCGCAATGTATATAGAACTTGACAGCGCAGAGGGTTGAGCTGGAAATCAGTGAAAGTAAAATCGCCAGCTAACGGGAGTTGTAAAAACGTGTGACCGTGCTGAAGTGTATTCTAGTTCGTTGAGCATTCTACGTGAAGTAGAAACGTGTTTAATAGGGCTCAGACATGGTCTTAAACATGTAATAATTTACCTCTGTGACTGTGTGTCTACAGCAACTAACGGGCCATGCGGATGGATACTTTTATAATCACGACCGCGAGTTCAGCCGTGATGTGTCACGAAACTCTGCATATAAACCGTCGTGGAAATGCAGCCTAGATTTGATTCACTCTTCACTGTGATTATTCTTTTTGAAAAGAGTACATTCTCAAGCAAGGTGTCAAGGGGAAGGGACAATATGAAGCTTATATCCACTACGATGGTAGGCTAAATTGATTTAAGAATACTGCATTAGCAGGGTACAGCGGGGACTTGTCGAAGGCAACTTTCTTTTAAGCATGAAGTGTGCACGCGACTCTCGTGTCAAGAGGGGCCGCGTCGACCCTCGTGAACTTGTTCACACGCGCGTTCTCATATTGGAACTTGTTAGTGACGGTTCGAGTTCACCTTCGCGTCGTGACGAGTTGATAAACTGTGTGCGGTCCTTCCGTTGGTGTTCGAATATGTATGGGAAGATATCGCCAGGATATGTTGGAACTATTTCGACCGACCGGGTGTTGTTCGAGCCTGGGAGGACTTTGGTTCGTTCTACGGAAACCCAGTTGAAGTCCAGCATATTTTCTGTTGGTCCGGAGCTGATTATGGCCAACGATATCCTTTTTTCCTCATCTAGATTCGCCAAAGGTACTGATCACTTCAACTTGTTACAGTAGTGTAGCGTGGACATTTATAAATACCACTTTGCCATATTTGATTTTGTAGTTTAAATGGTTCAGTAGAAAGTGCAGGTTCGATGTTTATTTCGAAACTGACCTTCTATGATGCCAGGATTTTGACTCATAAAAATGAGTGCATCCTTTGTGTAATTTTGATGAATAAATTAATAATTTCAGTAGTAGTTTACAGTATTTAAACTAATATGCTCATTCTTATTTGTCGAGAAGCAAAAGTAGGAAGAAGATTTACAGTTTTTCTTGTGAAAGAACATTATAGTAACGCAACTTTCTTTTGAGAACTTTGGTTGAGTTTTCATATTCTAGTGCATTGTTCTTTAAGCACTTTCGCTTGGATTATCGTATTCTTTAGAGGGGAATTTTCCTTTTCGTATTCTTATTAAGATATTAGAAGTTTTCGGACCCAGTTATTCTAAATGTTACTTCGGGTCCTTGGACTATATTTTCTTCAGTTTTTTTTAATAACAGATTTAACTTGTGTTTTCTGAGCGTGATTTTCGAAATGGATTGCCTAATGGGTCATTAGTCGCTTAGCCTTTGTTGCTAACCTAGATCCATGCTGTAGGTCTAATCCATCGACATTTTCGCGTTCGGGAAATTCAGGGAGGATCTTATTTTGAGATTGAATTTATATTTTTATAGACCTCTTTACAACCTCAGTTTGTGTGGTTGGGCAGCGTTATATACAGTTTATATATATATTTTTTTTTTTGAAGTTAACACTGGATTAAATTGATATCATTGCCTTTAGTGCAATAGTTTTTTCTATTAAGAGGGTATTTGAACGACATCCAAAATTGCGAGGATAATCCCAGGGACGACTTACTATAAGTCATACGTTTAAGAATTATGGATCTTGTAATAAATCAATGTAAGGCAAGTTTTTAAAGTTAGGTGGAATATTTCTGAAATCCACTGGGCTTTGTTGGTAATCTGTTACGGGATCATATTTTTCGAATTCAGGATTTTTACCATAAACTGCTGATTTGCATAATTGTGGATTTATAACAGTAAGGCTCCTATTATAGGTGCATATTGGTCTTTAGAGAGGCATGTACTATGAGTAATGTCTTTGTGTTTAAATATATTGATGCTATGCTTTGTAAAGCATATTTTTCTTGTTGAGGATTGAGCTAGGTGTGCCAATCAGGATTAGATTGATTGGGGTTTTAACCCAGAGAGAGGTGTTGTTTTAACCTAGTATGGTTAATAATTGGTCATTGTTAACTTTATCGCTGTTATCGTGAAAATGCCTGTGTGAAGATTAATATTTTTCCGAGCAGTATTGTTGGGAATCTTGAGTGGATATTCGGTTAAATATTTCCAGTAAAACTAATACAACAATTTTGTCATAAGATGTATGTTTAAAAGGGAAACCGATAACTTTTTAAGACTGACTTTACAATTAATTTTTGCTTAGCTTAACTGTTCGGCAGAATTTCCCTAAAACAAGAATTGAAATAATATTAAACAGAAAGGAATGTCGTGACTTCAAGTCAGTAGGAAGAGAATAATTGAAATTATTCTGGAATTTTGTGTAAATTATATTCTGTAAATAGGCCATATGAATTTCTTCATTCAATAACAAGAACATATAAAGTTACTGAAGATGTCGTGTAGGATTAGTAATTATAACCAGGATATTTTTGTATAAGATGTTATTTCCGTTAAGGAACCGAAATTAATTTAATGTATTCAAGTCTTATAATATTTCTCTTTTTGTAAATGCTTACCCTATGGGATTGATCATCATTATTATTAATATGCCTTATATTTTAATCAGCTAAAAGTTAGTTGTGATAATGGATAATATATATATTTTTTTTCTGGAAGATAATCCAATATTATCAATGAGATTTTTTTTGATTGGTCGTGGTATCGACGAAATTGATATTCTTCTGTCTTGTTTATTCTTACAATAAATCACTTTACTACTTGGTTTTAATTATTGCGTGATGCTTTATAGAGGTGATGGAAGGGTGTATTAAGGGGGCCATCGCTAGGTATTTTAGTGTTTACCACACCTTTGAGATTCTTTCTTCCTTTTGAAGAATTCTCGTGTTTTGAGCTAGTCTTTTCTTTTTCTGAGCCTTGGTCAGTCTTAATACATCCTGTTAGGTATTCGAGTGGCCCTATTATCCCTGTGTCTGTTGGTAGAACTTGGGGGGTCTTTAGAGCCGGGGCATTTTCAGGTTCTACGATCCAGCTGCTATCCAGGGATTCAACAGGTATTGGTAGGTAAAAGGGTACAGTACCACTTTTCAAATTTCGTGGCAGAGCCGGGAATCGAACCCAGGACCTCCGGGGCGGCAGCTAACCAGGCTGACCGCTACGCTACGGAGGCGACCTCGAACATAAAATACTTATAATAATTATCGTCGAACATAAACCGTCGTATGCAACTCGTCTATAATGGTAATTAAGACACTCGTATGGAAATTATAAAACTCGCATACGCTCGTTTTATAAACATACTCGTGTCTTAATTATTGCCATTATAGGCTCGTTGCATAATGCACTATTATGTTCGACCATGCCGAAATATAAATATGATATGCTAGAAAACTGCATCTTAAAGAGGCTCATTATAGTTCAAGTTTCATTATGATTGAGGTTCTCCAAAAATCAGAGCTCAAGATTTTCATTACGACACAGCTGTTTGACCAATTAGGTAAGGATCGCATCGCACATGCACTGACTTCCAAGGCCTCCTATTTTAAATTTCACTGCCTGGGAAGTGTCATAGTGGCGTATTCGAGGAGGCCATGAAAGAATACAAGCGTCCAATGCGCAATATTCAGTAAATGAAACTCGACAGTTATTTATGAATATTTAATTTCCTGCTGAATTAACTCGGGTAGGATTATTTTTGTGCAAACAAAATAACGTGTGTTGGCATGCTTGTGGAATTGATTATCAAATCTTTATCATCTATTCGAGGCCAACCTAAATCATCTAGGAAGTGGTTTCCCGTGGCATCCCACTTCTCACTTTCTATCCTTCTGGTGTATTCTGCTCCACATGTAGTGTAGGCAACCGTGGCTGAATGGGTAACGCGTTGGACTGCCGATTGAAGGATTCGGGGTACGATACTTAGTAGAGGGGGAAGATTTATAATTTGTTTTCGGTACGTTTTATCGTCTGTGTCGACAACTTTACCAATGTCTTACGACAGAAATGATACAAGAGGTCACAGTTAATTATTGAGGATGAGGCACTAGTAATATAGCGAGCAGATGCATTTTCAGGTTGGATTCCATGAACGGTACGTTGTTTCCGAATTCGGTATTACACGAAACATCTTAATATATACACGTCAAATAGAGTTTTCTTCTTCTTGCTAGAATTTAATTACAAAATATATTTTTTTAGTCGGTTTACCCTCCAGGGTTAGCTTTTCCCTCGGACTCACTGAGGGATCGCATCTTTACCGCCTCCAGGGCAGAGTCCTGGAGCTTGAAACATAGGTCGGGAATACTACTGGGGAGGTGGGACGAACACCTCGACCAGGCCGCCTCACCTGCAAAGCGAACAGGGGCCTTACGAGGGATGGGGAGATTGGGAGGGATAGACAAGGAGGAGGGAAGGAGGCGGCCGTGGCCTTACGTTAGGTAGTATCCCGGCATTTGCCTGGAGACGAAGTGGGAAACCACGGAAAACCACTTCGAGGATGACTGAAGGGGAAATCGAACCCTCTATGCTCAATTGGATCACCCGTGGCTGAGTAGACCCCGAACAAAATATTTTTGTTTTCTTTTCTTTTTAGTCGTTTACCCTCCAGGTTGGTGGAACCCACGGGCTCAGCGAGGGAACTCACCACTACCGCCTCTACGGGCAGTGTCCTAGAGCTGGGAACATCGAATCGGAAGGGATACAACTGGTGAGGTGGGATTGGCACCTCGCCCAGGCGGCCTCGCCCGCAAAGCGAACAGGGGCCTCATGAGGGAAGGTAAGGGATGGTGAGGATGGATAGGCAAGGAAGCGGGAAGGAGGCGGCCGTGGCCTTTAAGAAGGTACCATCCCGGCATTTGCCCGAAGACGAAGTGGGAAACCACGGAAAACCACTTCGAGGATGGCTGAGGGGGAATCGAACCCCCTCTACTCATTTGGACCACCCGAGGCTGAGTAGACCCCGTTTCAGTCCTCATACCACTTTTTCAAATTTCGTGGCAGAGCCGGGAATCGAATCCAGGACCTCCGGGGCGGCAGCTAACCATGCTGACCGCTACGCTACGGAAGCGACAAACAAAATAGTACCACGGAAAATTTTAAAGAATACGTATACCGGCGATCAGAATCTTGATTCATTAGAGGGGCTAGAACATCGCGATCATTTAGCCCCGTATACTTGGGTGTGTGTAGAATTCCTATGATAACCTGTCTATAGCGGTGTCTGTATAATGTATGTATTAGCAATTAAGGTGAGGGTGGGGAAGGAGGCGGCCGGGGCCTTAAGTTAGAAACCGTCCCGGCAATAGCCTGGAGCAGAAGTGGGAAACCACAGAGAACCACTTCCAGGGTTCAGAGGTAGGAATCGAACCCACCTCTTCTCAGATTTGCTTCACGAAGATGAGTGTATCCAATTTCAGCCCTCAGACCAGTATTGGATTTCTTGGCAGAACTGGGAATCGAACCTGGACCTCCAGAGCGACACGTCGATATGTTATGTTAATATCCATGACAGTTTTTTTTTAATTTTCTGCCATTACAGGTCACGTGGCAAAAGCTATCAATTCGATCGTATTCTCTTTATAAATCAGGAAAATTCAACCCACCCTTCACAAAAATACATGTAAGGGAATGAATGTGGCAATGTAGTTACATCCCAACTAAAATGGAGCGTGGGCTTTCATTCAAAAAAGTATGCCTACCACTGGATTCGATGCACTATTCTACCCATTTTCGCCCGCCGTCTACGGCCGTGCTTTAACCGCATCGGCCACCAGTGCATGGTAGACAGCGCGCGCTGCACTTGCAGTTGTTACTGTAGCCGTCCACCTCAAACGTTTAAATCCATCTCAAAGTCTTCAATCACGGTTTATGGTGTTGATTTAACTTTCTACTATTACAGATCACGTGGCATAAGCTATTAATTCGATCGTATTACGTGTATGTGTGTTATTTCAAGGAGCAATAAGTCATATGTTAGTAGAATGGGCCATACTATTTGGCGGGGAAAAGTTTAAGGTCGGTTTTTCTTTGCTAGACCCATGACCCAATTACATTGCGGTCACACAGTCAGAGCGCAGAGCAATATCGACCATCGGGGGAATTGCGATGTTAGTTTGGTTTCATAAAACTGAATAATAAGGGGCGGGTGGACCACACTGTATATATCTCTATATATAAAGATGAAAATTTGTGTGTTTTTCTCTGAATTTCTACGGAAATTCGAGTTGTTTACACGTTTCAGACTGTTTTATGATGGATGCGCGCGAAAATATTTTTTTTGTCTGTCTGTCTGTCTGTTTGTTTGTTTGTCTGTGGACAAATTTGTTCCCTTATAACTCGAGAACGGCTGGGTGTATCAACGTAAAATTTGGTACAGATATCCATCAGAGGCACGAAACTAATCATTGATGTAACTCTTCTCCGTACCTCTCATAAAAGGGGGCCTACTCCCTTAAAATACATGCTGAAATAGGCGTAGAAGGACGAGACAAAACTCATTTTCAGCCCCTCAATGTGAGAGACAAAACTCGGGTCCCCAAAAACCACATTTTAAGGACCGAAGACCAACCGTTTCTGAGATATTCCCAGAAAACTAATTTAATTTAATAAACTAATGAACGAATGCAAGCCAGTAACCATGCCAACGGAGTCTCAAAGGTCCATCTATTGCTGTAAGACGCAATGCAATTCCATTAATTACATTAGTGTGAAAGTTTGCAAACGGCTAGAAGGTTATCACGGAACCTAATTAAGCCGTAAAATTCATCAATACGTATAATGCGCTTAAGGGGATCAAGGAGTACTCTAGAATATTTTCACGCGATTTACACCTGCGGGTGTGGTAAGGCAGGTCTATTATATTCCTATACCCATATTATTCATTCATTCATTCATTCATTCATTTCGTATAGGCCATCTATGGACCGCGTCATTCCAACCGCCTCCTACTGGCTTTGATGTTTGCCCTGTACCCCCGCATTCGTTCTCGGTGGACTTCCTTCCGTTCCGTCCAAATCTTTCCCGTTTTCAGCTTCGGTTTTTCTTGGAAACCTTTACAAGCTTGAAGTTTCCCTTTGAGTGGGGCGCGCTCCTGAATGTCTGTTGGTGTAATCCCCACTTCTTTCAGATCTTTATCCAGTTCAATGAACCAGGCCCATTTTGTTTTCCTCTCCTGAAAGTAAGTTATGTTGCGGTTGGTCAGTCTCGCTGGGCTCATTCGTTTCACATGCCCAAAAAATGGTAACCTTCTCTTCCGGATGACGTTGCTTATCTTCTCCACATGAGTATATAGGTCATGGTTATGCCGTCTTCTGTATTCCCCATTGTCTTTGATGGAACCCAATATCTTTCTCAAAATTTTCCTGTCTTTGGCCTCCAGTTTCTCGACCAAGCCTTTTTTGTTCATCGTGAGGCATTCAGAAGCATGCAAGACCTCCGGACGGATGACACTGCAGTAATGTTTTAGTTTTGCGTTGAAGGATATTGACCTTTTCTTATAGATGTCCTTAGTTAAATGGTAGGCCATTTCCATTTTGCTCATGCGTGATGTGAATGCTTCTTTCTCTGATAATATCCCTTCCCTGACCCGTCCTGAAAAGAAAAGTACATGGCAATTGGCTGAATTAAAAATAAAATAAAAATAGGTGTTATAATTTCTCCCTATATTATATTATTATTAGTATTATATTATGGCGTACAACGACGAGATAAATCCCCTCGGTGCCAGCAACAAAACTCGGGGGCCCTAAAGGGTCCTCGACAACTACATTATAAGGCTCTAAATCCAACAGTTTCTGAAATATTTCCAGAATACTAATTTAATTTAATTTAACAAATTAATGAAGGAATGCAAATCGGTAACCATGAGAACATTATCTCAAGGGGTGGCATCCAACTTTACAGAAATCTGTAAGAAGCAATGCCACTCCATTTATTACATTTCTGTGAAAGTTTGCAAATGGCTATAAGGTTATCACGGAACTAACGTAGACCGTATAATTCATCAATGCAATTTAGGGGGTGAAGGGGTAACCTAGAATTTTTTCATGCAATTTTCACGTTCGACATATAGTACAGAAGGTCGATTATATCTCCAAACAGCAACATTATTTTCAAAAATTCCTGAATTGAACCAGCATTTTTTGCGGCTTTTAGGAATTTGGGCAATTTGAGGCTAAAGAACCTGAATTGTCATGCACCACAAGCCTTTATAATTTATGAAAGGGGTCTTCCTGTGTATGGGCACCTAGCACAACGTAGAGGGTCAGTTTTTATGTGACGTGTATTGAGTTTCGTCTACAAGGCTTTCAATTTTATTTCACGTCAGGAAGTACACGTTAGGTGAATTTAGTCTGAGAGCACATTTTAACTTTTTTTTGTCGACATACGGGTAGGCCCGACGAGAGGGGGGTCAGGCAGGGCTGGTGCCCCGGGGTCCGACCCTGCCAGGGGGGCCCGGCGTCCTCGGAGGATGGGTCCGATCGGGCATTGCTTTATTATTGCCTTTATGTGACTTGAATTTGCTACTGGCAATCATTCAGTGAATGCAATGAACTGTCTGTGAACAATGTCACAAGGATTGAGAAATTTATGATGTCAAGTGGACAATATTTTCCTCTACAAAGCGCTTGTGGGAAGAACAACTGTCTCAAAGGTGTCAACTTAGCGACGGGGCTTCGCTATGTATTGTTCTCAGAATATACCCGAAGACAGAGAGAGCATTCCATTATTCTAAATTCCACTTATTCGCCTTATGCACCAATCGTTCACATAACTTTCTCATCCCTTCACTTATTTCGCCAAGGCCACGAGAGTCTGGGCTGCCCTGGTGTATTTGGTCAGCAAGCTCAAGAGTTTCAAGTTTGGTGCGTCACGTCGAGCTTAGATATTTAGAGATGATAGTGTCTGAAATGAATATATTGTCTAACTAGACGTATCGTATGCCGTGCTGGCAGGTAAGTAAAACACATTTTATAGTAGCGTCCAACCAGTAATTCACTTTATAGTTGATTTAAGGGACAGAACAGCGAGGTCATCGTTCCCTAGTAATTCACTTTCACATTATGTGAAAAATTATCATTGCTTGCTAAATATCTTGCGAAGGGTGGGATGATTCTGTTGTCAAACGTAGATAGAAGAAGTGCATGCAAAATTGTTCATCTTCTCGTATGCTGAATTGAGAAAACAATGCTAACATTTGAATAATCTCTATGCTTAGGTGCAGTATAATAATAATAATTATTATTATTATTGGTTCATTCAATACGATCGACAATCCTAGAGGTACTTGGGTTCGTGCGCAAATCATTTCTGACTAAGGGATTTTTGACAACCTATATTACTATTGGTACTAGAGTTGGGAAATGCATCCAAAGACTGAAACTATGGTAATATTCCAGTATTTTTCTGGACTGAGTGTTTAATTAACCAGGAGAAAAATGACAATTAATCTAGGACACTGAACCACTCAACTTTGTTTTCCAATCCTCTCATGGGACGTCAGTGGTAAGGACAGATGACCTACCGTAGCTGTTCCGCCCCTTAAAACAACAATAAGTAACGTCAGTGGTGTGCATGGCGATGTAGAAATTAATATATTGCATGTAAGCAACCGCGCAGACTTTTCTAAGACCAAATATTGAACTCTGCTTAATTTAGAAGAAACTTAAGATGAAGTATTGTCGAATATTAATATAAATACAATTTCGTTTTGAGCTGGTGCAGTGACTGTTATTATTATTGGACATTTCTACGCCGTTTAGTCCAAAGAGCATCATCGATCTGCAAAGCACTTATTTTTCAGGACGCGAAGAGATATTTTCCCTTCCGAATCAAGCCCTTTCATGATACGCTTTAACGTCTCAGTACCGTTAAACATAAAATGAGTTGCTACCTTTATCTATGACTTGGAAATGACTCCGCGTCCTGAGGAAGCCGCGGCAGGAATGTAAGCTTCGGCTTACCGACTGCGGAGTAATTCGTAGCCTTACACAACAGTTAATAATAGGCCTATTTGTCGTTACAGTTGTTAATTCATTTAGGGGCTTGCGACATTTAACCGGTGTACTTGGTAGCTAGTAGGTCTAGTATTACTGGCGGGCAATGAACCATTGGTTCTCGGTTGGGAATCGTTTGCATCAACCAGTACTGTAGATAGCCTATAATTCAGTATTTGCTGACGCGTTAATTGTCCGGTTTATTTCTGAAGGCCTCCACATTATTGAATGAAGTTGACTGTAAAGCAGTAGTTTTCACAAATATTAATGAAGTAAATTATAAGATTCTCAGACAGCGAACAAAATAGAAAACCAAGAAACGTGCGAATTGTGTAGACTGAACGGGAGGCTAGTGGTTGTTGTATAATTAGAGAGGTGTTTTGGCAACATTGTTGTAACTATTTGTCTTTGAGAGTAGAAACTTAGACCCTCTTGAAACCACCCACTGCTGGAAGAAAAGCAGAGTATACACTGTGCTGTGCTATGGCCTCTGTGACATGATCAATCGCATGCCGTATTCTTAGTTGCCGACTGGGGAATGTGGGAATGCGTTGCCCGTCACGATTATCACTGTAATTATTAGGGTTAAGAGTAAGGTAGATGTCTTTGGACTTGAAATAAGGTACTATCCTGGCATTTGTCAGGAGGAAATGTGAAACCCACACTCAGGATAGTCGCTGTCAACACCGGGATTCGAACCTCTGATCTGCAGACTTGCTGTAGACCCCCTGGTGAGCAACTCCGTGGGGTCTTACTTGCAGGTGCAAGAGCTTTTACTTCAATAACGGATAGCCTTTTCAATAACCACTAAATGTCAATGGTCACCAAATTTGTACTCCAAAATATCACAAAAATAATCACCCAAATGGCATATAACTCAATAATTTGGACCTAATTTTTGCAAAATTTTCTGGAGGAGGACCCCCGGACTCCACTCTGAGCTTGGTGATATTCCATACCCCCAGATCTCCGGTGTGTTCACTCCCCCATAATCTTGGCTTAAATCCGCCCCCGATGGTTACCAGTCATAGATAGGATTGGAGAGTTTTAGGAGAACCTGGCTCGAGGTTTGCTTACTGCAAAGCAATATTAAATTATAAGAAGTCCACTGACTTCAAATTACAAAATATAGTTCAATTTCACATATTCTTATTTTGTGAAAACGATCACTGATCAGCTGCAATCTACTGATAGAACATAATAAATAACTTGACTTACGTATGAGTACTGTATACCTGTGGTTAACTATGAAAATATATTTTGCTTTGTTTATTGTACAATGATGTGTGATCGCCGTTGAACCAAAACACTTATCAGTGTTTAGGCTTAGACCCAAGGGCGTGATTCTTCAAGGGCAGCAAATTTTAAGAATGTCAACATAAAAATCCCATGAGTAAATCGTATTTTAAAATACGTCTTGTGTGTAAAAATCATGTTTTCATTATTAAAAGAGATTACGTCATATGTCACAGAGGCCGTAGTACTGCACAGTGTACAGTATATCCCTTCCACCTCTTTTAACATGCAGTTCAGTGAACTGTACTTCCTGTTGATTAATTTTTGGGTCTTGGGGGCCCGGGAGATTCCAGCCCCAGGGCCCGTCGCCGCTCTCCACGGCCCTGCATACGGGTTCATCGTAAGGATGATTTTATTTGATACTGTGTGGTAGATATACCCATATTTGGATATCTAGGTAATATGTTGTAGACAATAGAATTGTCTGTCTGTCTTTCTGTGTATCTTTATGTACGCCTATACCTCGTGTTCGGATGCTTGGTGCATCGTAAAATTAGGTATGGTAACCATGAGAGTCAATACACCAATCATTTATAAAACTCTTCGCCGTACTTTTCATACAGTAGAAGGGTGGATATAGAGAAAAACTTCTCAATATATGCTAAAATAGGCGAAATATAAAAATTATCCTAGAAGGACGACCAAAGCATATGTTGCACTTCTCAATGTGAGACACAAAATTCGGGAATCTATAAAGGGTCTCCGAAAACTACATTTTAAGGGCCTTAAATTAACAGTGTGTATGATATTCCCAGGAAACTAACTTCGTTCTGATAAACTTGAAGGAATGACAAACCGCTAACCATTGCAACAGTAGCTCAATTGATAATGTCTGGTGTTAACAACGAACACCGTTCGAAGAACGGGTACTTCTGCTAGTTAAATTATAATTGGGCACAGTAAAGTAAGTGGAGTGTCGAACTTATTAGCGCCTATGAGGATATCTTGCGGTGTTTTAACATGTAAAACAGGTCGCAAGATTTTAAAAGTCTCGTAAGCGCCAATGCTAACTTACATCACAGATCGGAGCCAGCGCTGCACTGCGGCGGACCAGGCGAACTAGGCCAGTGATATCACTTCATATTCTATTCGTTATGTAGGAAGTTAACGTAACGAACACGGATGTTCAGATTGATGATATAACTACGGTTACGTTGTGTCGGTGTAGGGGAAATTGTGTCAGTATTAATAATGATAATAAATAAACAGCAGGGAAACTATGATTGTAAGCAAACAAAAAAATGTTAATTTGAATAACTGTATATCCAAGCAGTATTATTAAAAGTAATGGACCAAGCAAAGGAAGTTAGTATCAGAGTATCGTATGATAATGGAAGGAAATATGCAAAGAGATAGGAAATGGAAATGTTTAAAAGTGAATTGAATTGCAGCTTGATGAATAAGCTTATAAGAGTAATTGGTAGAGACTATCCTATTAATTAAGGACATGATCATATCACAGGAGTCAAGGAAGTCAGGCGGCTTAATCGACGTGTGAAATCTCGTATAGCCAAGGGCGTACGGAGATATACTCCATTCGAGCGTATATAGTGGGAAACCTAGCTCTGATTATTGCTATAAAGCGTTCCGGGTTCGAATCCAGTGGCGTATGAGAGGAAAACAAGGACTCATCGCCATGACGCCTGATATCGACCGAGAACTAGCTAATTGTGTGAATTAATTCATCTCCTGGGGGAGTGAATTTGACGGCAGGAAGTTGTGTCCTGACCGTGTTCTTTGACAAAAGCGCCGACTATTCCAAAACGACTTTGTGATTGATGAATCTCGTTTCCTTCAGATAAATGTAAATGGACCTGTTGAGGCCAGCTATTAATATCCTAATGATAGGAGTAAATGCTTAAACAATTCCATCTTTCGAAATGTATTCAGTATGAATTAGGTCATATGTATTTGTGTAGGTCACTAAGAGGATGCAATGTTATGTTTGGGAGCAGCAGGCTAAGGCCTGGAAAGGGAACACAAGGAGGGACGTGAGGGGAGTGGCGGCCATGTTGTTACCACCCGTCGCGGAGCTCCATTGTACTGAAGAAGGGTCGGGGAACAGACCGCACCCTACTCTAGGCTTGGATTAAGATGTGTAAAGTGGAAAACTATGAAACCCTGTTTGTTATAAAATAATGATTGTAGTAATGAATACAGAATATGTGTGGTATGAGACACATTGCTATTTAAGAATCGTTCTGATAACTTAATATTTGGCCAAGTTATGATATGTTAAAAGTTATATTTTTATACTGACATTAACACCTATTTCCGAAGGTGGATACTAGACGTCTCACGCTACGCCTGCTTACGGGTAGCATCAAGTCCCACCCGACACAGCGGTAACAGAATAACTATGAAAGTAAACTCATTACGGCATACGGTGGAGCTACAAAATGGTGGAATTACAATTACAAGTGGAGTTGCAATTAATAATGATGTGCAACTAATAGAATGGGTAATGCATGGTAGACTTAAGTATTTTGGTGGGAAGAGAAGTACAGGGCATGATTGTACGCATATTGTAAAGTCAAAAGTGTTTATAATGATTAACTAAAGACTGTGAAGTTGAAGGGTTACAATAAGTAACGTAAGATTGTAAGAATAACATTGATTGTGTACTTTTTACCAGTGCATCAGCGCACATGGGAATGAATTTTTATGTGAACCTCATGGTAAAATAAAGTCAATAATCATTTGGAGTTGTGTGCGGATAAAGTGCGAATAATAATTGAATGTTTTGCATTGTTTTTGTGTAATATAATTGGGATTTTGTTTGTTTTGTTGAAGCCATGATTTTGAACTCAAAATTAAAGCCTTTAGAATAGAGTTGTGTGTTTTAATGAAGAGTTGATACCTCTTAGTCTTAAATCCTAAATATGCAACTGCTCAGTGGGTTGAACGGTACACGCTTGAGGACTGCTGCTAGCTGGAGGCGGAAGCATATTTTCCATGGAAATTCTTCACATGGGTACAGTACATTCGTGCTGCTCTGGGGGCACTGAATCCTGCCACTCCATACACTAAATGCATGTCGGCATATTCTTGTAACAGGTAATATTCAATCCTTGACAACGGGTCAAGAAATGTACACAGTAACACATCATAAGCTGCCTGTTGCAATGTACAACAGACACTAGGGATAGTGGTGCGAGTGCGGCACAGTTTAATGCGCCGGTGCAATGCATGCGGTCGTCACATTGCACACTTGTTGTGAGCTAAGTTGGCAGGCAGCATTAAGACTGGCGGACATTACTGTGCACAATTACTATGAGCTAAATAAAGGCATCTAATTACCACTACTGTAGACACCACAATAACACAGGTCGTTAGATTAAATCTACAAATTCTAGCCACGACGTCCAAGACCCTCAAATGAAACAACTACAACTCAACATTCCTACAGAAAGAATATACATATAGCACTTTCAAAATGAAACCAAAGAAACTAAACGCTACGTAGCCCGTGTTACCGTAGTAAAAGGCACTCGAATAGGAATAATCATACTGAATTTCTTTATGTTCATAGAGGCTATGAACAAAAGTTCAGCTTATGATTATCTAATTATGGAACAGAATTTTGAATTCTCTGCCGTAAAAATACAGCATTTTAGGTTAATAATTGTATGCGTATACCGTTCTCCGTCAGGAAATTTTCGTTTATGTATAGATAAATTAGAATTGTTACTCAATATCATGAGCAAAGTAAATTTCGATATAATAATTTGTGGGGATGTAAATGTGGATTTCTTAAAAGGTGATAGAAATTGTGAATTATTAACACAGTTACTAATTTCCTATGGACTGAAACCTCAATAAACACCCCAAAAAGAATAACAAAATTTAGTAAAACCACTCCTGATCAAATTTTTATAAATACAGATAAATATCGCCATTCAATAGAAGTCTATTTCCCGGGTTTTAGTGACCACCATGGATAAATACTGAGTTTTGAAGTACCCGAAAGTATCAATAATAATGAAAATGAAATAAAATCAAAGTGCAGGTCATTCATTGAAACAAATGTTACATATTTCAATGACTTATTAAATAAGGAAACATTGTCAGAAATTTATAAACTAGAAAATGTAAATGATAAATGATAAAACACTATTTTGAAACAGCATTCCCCTTTAAACAAAGCACTATTCAAAATAACAACGCTAGCAATTGGTTAACAACAGGGATTATAAATTCATGTCAAAGAAAGAAATTTCTACACAAATTATATAAACAATACCACACAACATCTGAATTCAATTTATACTACAACAAATACACTAGCATATTAAGTTGGGTAATAAGACTAGCAAAGAAAATGCATAATGATAATTTTATATCCCAATCATCGAATAAAAACAGGGCTACGTGGTCCGTGATAAAGAAAGAAACTGGAAAATCTGCTAAAATACAAAGGAACAATACCTCCAATAATAAAGTGATTAATAATCCAGAGGAAATAGCAAACACTTTTAATGACTATTTTCTGGATATTCCACAAAAATTATTACATAAATCACATGTAAATACACTAAATTCTAATAATAAAATAAATATAAGCAATGATTCTTTATTTATAAATCATGTCACACGTGAAGAGGTAAGAATAGTTATAAAAGAGCTAAAAATAAATTCTTTGCTGGTATTGATGGTATCCCTGATGCAATTTTAAAGAAATGTGCAGAAATTATAATAAATCCTCTTACGCACTTAATAAACAGTTCAATTCTCTCAGGAACTTACCCGGATATTTTAAAGTTATCAAAAGTAATTCCAGTGAACAAAAACGTTTCTAAAGATGAATTAGACAACTATCGTCCTATTACCTTGCCAACTGGTATTGCAAAAATTTTGGGGAAAAAATCATGTATAAGAGACTGATAAGTTTTATAGTAAAAAATAAAATACTATCAAACTCACAACATGGATTCAGAACGGAAAAATGTACACATTCAGCAATTTATGAATGCATTAATAGTATACCGTACTGAAATTAATTGACAATAAGGAACATGTAACTGGCCTATTCTTGGATTTATCGAAAGCATTTGATGTTGTTGACCATAAAATTCTCCTTATAAAACTAAATCAATACCGTATTAGAGGTCTAGCTAATAAATGGATAGAGTCTTACTTAACAAGGCGTAAACAAATAGTAAGCTTGAGATACAAGGATGATGGAACCAGATTACTTAATGAAACATTGTCCAATGAGGGTATTATTAAATTTGGAATACCCCAGGGATCGGTTTTTGGCCCACTACTCTTTCTTCTATATAACAATGATATAACACAGAACGTAGATTCTCATAAGGAAATTTTGTTTGCAGACGATACAACACTCATAATAAAAGGTGAAACTAAACAGGTCTTACTGCAGTCTGCTGACTCTGTTACAGAAGAGTTAACCAAATGGTCACAAGATAATCGCCTCATAATAAACTATTGAAAAAAACAGTATGTCTAAATGTCCACACTATACAGAATAGGAATCATGCGACGCCCAATATAACATTAAATGGTCATCGAATAGAAAATAAATTAGAAACAACGTTTTTAGGACTATGGATACAACATGAAATGGAATAAACATATACAATATCTGAATACTAAACAGAACTCGATGTGCTTTGCGTTATGTATTTTGAAAACTTGCACTAGCATGCACGCATTAATAAATACTTATTTTACTTATTTCCATTCATACTTAAGATATGGGGTCATATTTTGGGGTATGTCAATTTTGGATACAAAACAGGGCGATTAGAATTATGGCAAATGTAAACACTAGGGAATCATATAGACCTCTGTTTAAAGATTTAAACATTCTCCCACTGCCCTGCATTCATATATTTGAAAGTATTGTGTTTTTTTTTTAGAATTTAATGAATAAAGACATTTTTCTTAAAACAAACAATGATGTTCATAGGCATAACACAAGACAAAATCAAAACATTCATATATTACACACACACACGCATATATCAAAAAGGAACCTTTCATACAGGAGTTAAATTATACAATAAACTACCCCAGTATATAAAATTTGCCACAAAAATAAAAACCTTTGAAAGAATGTTGAAAGCTTATCTGCAGTACCATTGTTTTTACTCTGTAGTTGAATACCTTAGCATATAGGAGCAATAATTATAATTATATTTTAATTGTAATACCTAGCTGTATGTATAGAATTAAGTTTCCATATTGTGATAATAGAGTAAGATGTAAATAGTTGTCCAATAAGATTGTATGTCCTAAGATCTGTTATTTTAATAAGTTATAAATAGTTATAGTATTAGTAATATATACCTGTAAGTTCTTTTATTTTCTATGTAATTTCTGACATGTCCTATATCAAAATGTATTGTATACATGAAATTGATCAAATGGATAAATAAAAATCTAATCTAATCTAACTATAGTTATTTTAGTAACCTGGTGAGCACAAATCCAACATGGCGGCGATGCGAAGTATAAATATTTAAATGGGCGTTTCTCGTGATTTAACCATCCGAGGGCAGTGAAACTTTGCACGTTAAATGCTTATACAAATGTTAATCCACTGGCATCTAACTTATTTCAATTGTTTTCTTAACCACAAGATAGCAGCTGTGCGAAATTTTAAAATCTCGTTTTTATTTCTTGTGTCCTAATCATGCGATTGAAGTTTGATTACCACACGTACACAATAATCTCCATGTAATAGTACATAAATAAAACTCCAACCTGGCGACCATCTGAAATATTTAAACGGTTCTCAATATCTACGAATCTATCACAACAATCAAACTGAAATTTTGTATGTTGATAGAGGCAATTAACATAAGTAGGATATATGAAAATAGGATGTATAGTTCTTCACGGAACTATTTGATATCATTTTTTGGTTTTGTTTAGATTTTGCTGGACAAAACTACTAGGTCATCGACCTGAGATTTTGGAACCAATAATTGAAGAGACTTGTGTGAGGGCTCATTTTACTCGGGATTACACACTCTTTTCTGTGGATTATTTATGTTTCCAAATTTTATCAAACTACAAGGTCATCGACCTGAGATTTCGAAAACCCATAATCGTAGAGACTTGTGTAAGTGTTCATTTTACTCGTGATTACACCCTCTTTACCGTGGATTATTTCTATTTCCAAATTTTAGTAAACTGCAAGGTCATTGACCTGAAATTTCTTGAACCAATAATGGTAGAGACTTGACCAAGGATTTGAATTAGTCCATGTAATATTCGTTACTTGGTCAACTTTTGTTCTCTTTAGACCCGGACGGTATTAGGATAACCCAGGCTTAGGGTATTCATAATATAACGACATTTAGGGTTTCCCAACTCGCTGTTGTGTGACGGTAGATGTGAGTCAACGAATGGTAACGACTTAAACTCTACACACACGTGACACGGCGCTTGCAAGATTCCTAAAATCCAATTAAATTTAATAAAATGCCATAAGATGTCTCGAATTTCTAATTACACGATGTCGATGACTGATATATCCCTAGTCATTTACATATTTAACAACACAAGTCAGATGACCTCCCTGTTTACAATTTTAACCATACAGGACTAATAAACGAAATCATAAAATAGACCAACATGAATTAGACACTCGCAAGTATGATGATGATAGCAAACACTCGTCTCAAGTAGGTTGGCCTTCCAATGCCGAATGACTCTTCATCGATGAGTCCGGAGGTGACTATAAAGCCCAATGCGGGAGACAATTTTAACAGGTAGTACCAGGTCCAGGTGAGACATCCGAATTCATTCCCTGTCTTCTAATGAACACTCTGTTCTTTCTGCGCTGCCTCCGATCTTCTACCATACGTCGGTGGTTTTCTTCAAAAAGTATCGCACCACGATGAACAAGTGATCTCCAGGATGAACGATCAAGGGCTAAGGTCTCCCAGTTGTTGATATCAATGTGGCACATTTTCATATTAGCCTTTAGTACGTCTTTGAATCGCTTCCTCGGACCTCCCACACAGCGCTTGCCCTCAGTTAGTTCAGAGCAAAACACCTGCTTGGGAATGCGATTATTGGGCATGCGGATTACGTGTCCTGTCCATCGCAGCTGACGTTTAAAAAGCATGGTTTCAACAATGGTAGTCTGTGCTTCTTCGAGAATGCTGGTGTTTGTGCGTTTGTCTTGCCATGTCACACGAAGAATTCTCCTCAAACATCGCTGGTGATATTGCTCCAGCTTTTTAAAATGACGTCTGTAGCATGTCCAGGATTCAGTTCCATAAAGTAAGATGGGAACTACAACTGAGTTGTACACAAGGATCTTCGTTGCAGCATTGATATCATGTTTGTCAAAAACTCTAGACCTTAATCTTGCAAAGGATGCCCCAGCACGGATAATCCTGTGTTGGATTTAGGAATCTGTATTTGCACTTGATGACAGGATGCTGCTAAGATAAGGGAAGGTGTTAACTTCTTGAAGCTTCGCTCCATCGATGGTGACATTGATGTTTCTTTGTCTTTGTCCTGGAGCTGGTTGGTAGAGGACTTGGGTTTTACTGGGGTTAAGTTTCAGCCCAATCTTTTTGTATGCTGAAGAAAAAGCATTCAGGATTTTCCTTAGTTCGTCCTCTGATTGAGCTCCTACTGCATTATCATCAGCGTAGCCTACTGTAGCTCAACCAATGCAGCAGGAGATGTTCGAGTCCTTGCCTTTAGACGGCTCAAATTAAAGATCTTCCATTCCATCCTGTAAGTTATCTGTATGCCTGAAGGAAGATCATCTTTGACTAACTGCATGACAGTGGCAACGTACAGAGGAAACAATGTAGGGGTAATCACATAGCCTTGTTTATCGCCGGTATTTATATGAAATGGTTCTCCAATAGAGTCGTTACCAATGACATTTGCCTTCATATCAGTGTAGAATAGTCTTAAGATGGTAATAAATTTTAGTGGAAAACCATACAATGCTAAAATCTTCAAGGCTTCACGGTTTACCGAGTCAAATGCCTTACTGAGGTCTATAAAGGCAATATAAAGAGGTCTATTTTGTTCTCTACATTTCTCCTGAAGCTGACGAACAGTGGATATCATATCTGTGGTTCCTCTAGTAGGCCTGAAACCACATTGGCTCTCTGGGAGTATTTTCTCCACCAGGGATAGAATACGATTCGCCAAAATACGAGCAATAAGCTTTCCAAGGCATGATAATAATGATATACCACTATAGTTACCGGGTGAGTTAGCCGTAGTCGTTACGGCATGACTGCTGGCAGTCACTCACATCCGGAAGGCGAGAAGGTTTGAATCCCCCCGTTGGCAACCTTGAAGATGGTCTTCTGTGGTTTCCCACCTTCCTTCCAGGCAAATGCCGGGGTTGGTCCCTAACTATAGGCCACAGCCGCTACCTTCTAACTCCTCGTCCTTACATTCCAACTTCCCTGCACAACAGTACTTGTAGCTCGCGCATTGGGTGTCCGTCTCGAAGTAGCTACAAAACTGGCGAGCCGAACATGTCCTCGGACACTCCCGGCACTAAAAGCCATACGCTAAAAAAACACTATAGTTGTTCCAGTCTGCACGATCACCTTTCATAAATATGGGAACTATCAGACTATCTCTGAAATCAGCAGGCATTTTTTCAGTTCTCCAAATTTTAATGATAAGATCATGTATGTGTCTTATGAGTTCCTCACCTCCTTCTTTCTTTATATCATACACCTGCTCATCAATAACTGAGTCCTGGTTCAAGAGGTCTTCAAAATGCTCCTTCCACCTATTCATGATGGAGTATTGATCTTTTAGAAGTGTACTTTTGTCACTGGACCAAAGTGGATTTTTACCAAAAGTGGAGGGGCCATACATTGCTTTTGTGGCTTGGAAGAACTGTCACGAATCTTTGTCTGCAAGATATTGCAGCTCTTTGGCTTTGGATGTCCACCATGCATTTTTGAGTGCACGAATTCCTCTTTGGACATTTGCCTTCGCAAGACAAAATGCAAGTATATTAGGCACATGACTGAAATGTTCCCAAACCCCTACACACACACACACACAAATACACGAGGCTACATGACTACGATCTTCCTTACAAGTCCACAGCGAACTGCACTGAACTGAAGCAGAGGTTGTGGGAATGTTTATCAGCAGAAATTTAATTCCTCTTTGGTATCACCCAGACTGCATACGGCCTCTGGCGAGCTATTCATGTCTTCGGACACCCCTGGCACTAAAAGCCATACGCTAAATAAATAATAATAGCGTAAGATAAAGGATAAAGAGACCTTTCGTTTAAGGTAACATACAATTCTACGATTTCTAGTTTTAACATATAGCCTACTTTCCAAAATAAAATAAATTAAAATAAAATATCTCAAAAGTATAAAAAGTACAATGTTTTGTTCTAGTAATAAAGAACAGAGAGACTTTTCGTTTAATCCATCATACAACTTTCTATGATTTGTAGTTTATATGTTAACTTAACCAAACCTATGAGGTGTGATCAATAAGTTCCAAGATAGTGGCCACTTTTCCGCTCTCTCAAATGCTGTACCGCGTAAACTTTTATTGCAGGCGTATTAACAAACTTTTGCAAACTTGGATGACAAATGCACCTCAAAGGTCTACTCTACCTTCGTAAAGGGTACCGTATATTATAGTAAAGTTTAAGAAAGTAAAACGCTTTTATGCCTCTCTTTATTTACTCCAGACTTGAGATCTGTACTAGGACATAAACCTATGGGCATACAGATAGAAAGTTTTCTATAACGTTTAAACAATAGAAAGTATATTTCATGTTGTTACAGGTAGCTAAGAAGTGCACGAGAATCAACAACAACAACAACAACAAAAGCATTTCTACAGAAAATAAATAGTTGACAATACATATAGATTTAGGTACTAGAAATTATTTTAAAAGCCTTTGTATGGAGCGTGGAGATTTATGGAAGTAAAACTTGGATTTTAACGCATTAAAAGAAGAGAATTCAAGGTTTTGAAATCTGGTGTTACAGGAGAATGGTGAATATTAGATGAGTACATAGAGTAATAAATAAAGAGGAATGAAAATATGTTTTGGTGTCTTCTCACGAAGAGGAGAGATAGGTTGGTAGGACACTTACTAGGACATCTAGGAATAGCTTTCTTGTTTATGGAAAGAGGGGTTGAAACCAAGATTTGTAGGGGCAGACCAAGGTTAGAATATGTTAATCAGAATGTCTCGGATTTAAGGCGTGCCTGCTATGTAGGGATAAAACAATTAGCTTAGGACTGAAAAGGTATGGATAGCTGTATTAAACCAGTGAAAAGACTCAAGTATGTGTTGTTACAGGAGAATGATGAATTTTTGATGGGTACATGGAGTAACAAATAAAGAGGATTGAAAAGGTGTTTTGGACGTCTGCTAACGGAGAAAAGAGATAGGTTGGTAGGACACTTACTAAGACATCTAAGAATAGCAAACTTAGTTATGGAAGAAGGGTTGAGGTGAAGAACTGTAGGGGTAGACGAAGGTTAGAATATGTTAAACAAATTACCTCGGATGTAAGGTGTGCTAGCTATGAAGAGATAAAATAATTAGCTTAGCACTGGAAAGGTATAGACAGCTGTTTTAAACCAGTGAAAAGACTCAAAGTGGTGTTACAGAAGACTGATGAATATTAGATGGGTACATGGAATAACAAATAAAAAGGATTGAAAAAGTGTTTTAGACGTCTACTAACGAAGAAAAGATATAGGTTGGTAGGACACTTACTAAGACATCTAGGAATAGCAAACTAAGTTATGGAAGAATAGTTGAGGCCAAGTTTAGAATATGTTAAACAAATTACCTCTGATGTAAGGTGTGGTAGCTATGTAGGGATAAAACAATTCAGTGGCCTAGCCAAGGGGGAGGGGCCTAGGCCACGCCAAATAAATCCAGAAATCGGGGTGGCCATGAGCCTTTATGTTTTCTAACGGCTCGAACAAATTTAGAACCTACAACGAAATGTAAAATACCGTACAGTAAATGCAATGACAAAGAATGTACTGTACTAATACTATCAGCACGGCCAGACTTCATTTTCTGTGCCTGCACTGCTTGAAGGAATTTTTCAGAATTTCAGAATCAATTTATTTGGCGTTAAACACAAGTGCTATAGCCATCGTCAGGTTAATAATACAAAACAATATAATCAAACAATCCTACATTACTTAGCCTACTTTTAACAGTATATACAAACAGCTTATTATCGTTATAACAAAATGTAACCTTCTTCTGTTGTACTAAGTATTACACCAATCTGCTTCCATACATTCTTCCAGTGAATACCATGGATTCACCAGCAACCACTTTTGCAGCTCTTTCTTAAAGATTTTGGTTGGTAGTTGTTGGAAAGGCAAACTCAGTTTGTTAAAAAAAAATGCCAAGAATTTCATGACTGTTCTGTGTTTTTGAAAGCCGACACCATTGTGCGGTACCTCTATCTGGTGTGAGTTTCTTGTACTGTATGAGTGAACTGTTACCCGTCTGCCTGGCAATGCATGTGGATGTTTATTTTTCATATACATGAGGATATTTAAAACAAAAAGATTTATAACTGTTAGTTTGGAAGATTCAATAAATAAAGGTCTACAGGGTGTGTTAGGAGGAGCATTTGCAATAATACGGATTGCCTTTTTCTGTAATTTTAAGATATTTAAAATGTGTGCACTATTTCCAAAAAATATTAATCCATAACTAAAGAGACTTTGAAAGAAAGCAAAATAGGCTGTGTGTAAATATGTCGTAGGAACCTCATTTTTAAATGACGGAGTAGATACACCACCCTTGCAAGTTTATTCGAAAGGTTATAAATGTGAGGTTCCTATGTTAATTTTGAGTCAAAATTCATTCCTAATAGCTTAGCTTCTTTTATATCATTACTTATGTTTTTAAGGCTAAATATTAAATTTTGAGTTTAGTTTCATTTAAGTGGAATCCATTCTCACTGACCCATTTCCTAGCTTCTAGCAAGCACTGACTTGATAAATTTTTTAATTCACTTATACATTTGCTAGAACACAAAAATGTAGAGTCATCTGCATAAAGAATTGTTTTTCCAGAAACATTTACTGCTAAGTCATTCATCATAACGACAAAAAGAAATGGACCCAGAACCGAGCCTTGGGGTACACCATACCTAACTTCTAACACATGAGATTTCCTATCCCCATTCTCTACAAACTGTACTCAGTTTGTTAGATATGATTTAAAGACTTCATACTCTGATCCTTAATTCCGTACAGTGATAACTTTTGCAGAAGTATATCATGTGACACACAATCGGAGGCCTTGGATAGATCACACAGGAGTGCATCTACTGAGCTTCCTTCTTCAAAATGGTGCATTATGTGACAAACAAAATCATCCAGTGCACTAATTGTAGATTTTCCCGGAAGGAACCCAAACTGAGTTGGTGATAGTAGGTTGTTGTTGATGAAAAATCCATAAATTTGACTAACTATAACATATTCAAAGGCTTTTGACAGGATGGTTACTACAGACACAGGCCTGTAACTATCAGGTTTAGTCTTATCCCCTTTTTTGTATACTGGAACAACCCTCGTAATTTCTAACTGAGCTGGGAAATAGCCTACGCTAAGGCACTCGTTTATGCAGTGCGTCAAAGGAAATAAAATGCTGTCAATAATAGCCTTTAAAATGTTGTTGGTGAACCCATAACAATCCTTGCTATTGCAAGGTTTCATATTTCTTACAATTTTCTTTACCTCACTACAGTTTACCTTTCTCCATTTAAAAGTATTATTTGATAAACTTGGAACTATTTTTTCTACTCTTTCAATTGCTGCTGAAGGCAGCTGTGAGGCAGGTGAGCAAATCCTTTCGACAGACTCAATAAAATGTTTATTCAGAACCTCAGGACTGAGTTCTATTGTGGAACATTTATTTGCGACTCTAACATTGTTAATTACACTCCAAGCTGCTTTACAGGAGTTATTTGAAATTTCTATGAATCTGACGTTTGCTTCAAGTTTAGCTTGCTTAAGGGCACATTTATACTTATTACGCATTTGTAGATAATTCTGTTTAGATTCAATAGATCCCTGTTCATTATGTATTACGTAAAAAAAACATAACCTGTGATTTCATTTGTTCAAGCTCAGGTGTATACCATTTTATTTTATTTTTAGAATTACTCCCTTTTCTTGGAACTTTTAATCACCCCCATTGGGCATGTAGTATCAAAATATGAAAGAAATCATCAAACCATGTAATGGGAGAGTAGGAGTTGTCAGTAAAAACCCAATCAGATAGGATATGCCTAAGGTATGAATTAAATAGCTGTAATCTGTCAGGGGAAATATGTCTAACATGAATTATTGTGGGTGATTTAGCTATATTCCCATTTGAAAAACTACTGGATTGCATCACTTGAAATAAAACTGCTGAATGATCTGACAAACATGGGGCAATAACTTTAGTCTGGTACTGGCTGTGATTTAAATCCGTGAATACATTATCTAAGCAGGATGATCCTCTTGTTGGTTCATTAATTGTGTGATATAAACCAAAGGATTTGAAAAAATTCCGAACCATAAAAGCTTCTCGTTCATTGAATCTCAGGTCTACATTAATGTCTCCACAAATTACTAACTTATATTTTCGGTATGACTTTATAACACTATCCAAAACCCATTCCATACTTTTTAAAAATGTATAAATATTACTATCAGGTGTTCGGTAAGGCTTGATTCACACTATCGGTACAGTCACGCTACAGTCACGATCCGGTCACAGGGCAGCAGTATCCACACTACAACGGTGAAGCTCCAGTCTTGAGCAGCGAACAGTTGAGATCAGACCCGCGCAGGTCACAATGTCTGGTGTTTTCTCTACGATAGAGTTAGCAATTATATCGATCGCTCTAAGGGGCCTAACATCTAGGTTATCGGCCCCTAATGGTCTGGGTGATAGCAAAAATGACAATGAAATGGAAACCATAAGGAAATTTAGTCGGACTGAAAATACTTACAAAAGGAACTCAAATTGAAATGACAATAGGTAATTTAGAAGGAAAATACTCAAAATAGGAATTTAGATTGAATAAAATACTTACAAAATGCAAATGAGGTTCAAAATACTTACAAAATGCAATTGAAATTGAAAATACACAATGCAAGTTAGATTGAAAAAGGCCGGTTCAGATTCAAAATACTCACAAAGTGCAATTGGAATTCAAAATGGTTTCAAAATGTATGGTAGATTCAAAATACAATATGTGGAAGCCCGCGATTCAAACTACTGTACTTACAAAATGCAATGCACATTGAAAATGCTTACAAAAATATGGCTGAGATTCAAAATACTCACAAAATGTATTTTAGAGACACGGGGAGCCAATTCATAGAAACAGGGCGAGAATCTTAAAAGAGAAAATGAACTACAATGAAAAGAAAGAGAAGGCTGATCCCTTGAAGAATGTGGGATCAAGAAAGATGAGAGAAGGGCCAATTAAGGCGAGAAAGGTAGAGACTCCCTATGCCTCGGAAATCCTAATACCGTCGGGGTCGGATGAGAACAAGAGTTGAAAAAAAGGAAGGAAGCTTGTAGTTTAACGTGACCGTTAATCTTGAGATCATGAGCCACGGGACCTCCTTTTTACGTGGAATCCGAACCACAGGACATGGCATTTCACTTCGAAAATCTCACATGCATTGTCCGGGAATCGAACCCGGACCGCCTTGGTGAAAGGCATACAGCTAGACCGCTGAGCCACCACGCCCCTGAACAAGAGTTGACCAAGAGAGGTCGACAGGAATGAAGACGGAGAGGAACCCGTCACAAGTAAGTGGAAGCAATGCCGGACTCAGCTGGGGTCCCGTGGTCGCCAACCCACGTCCCACTAGATGTGAGCCCCTGGGGTTGTGGAGGGAGGGGGAGGGGTGGTGGGGGGCAACAATATGTCACAGTCCACTCGCAGCTAGGGTGGGTGCTGAAAAACGCGCGCTCTGCATGTTGCTTGCACGTGTGGTATGTTCACACTGACAGGCTAGTCACAGAACGGTACGTTCACGGTCCGGTCAAATATTCTCTGAATTGATCGTTGCCTGCACATGCCTGTACTGTGATTGTACTCTGACCGTACCGCGACTGCTGGTGTGTACAGTTCCTATGAAATCAGTTAAATAATATCTGACTGGACTGTGAATGTACCGAGACTGTACCGTGACCGTACCGATAGTGTGAATCAGGCTTAAAAGGCTACCATAACAATGTTAAAATCTACAAGTACTGCTGCCACAATTTCACAGTGTTTTTCTAAACCAAATTTTGACACATCAATCACTTGGTATTGCGTTTCTTCTGACACAAATATGGCACTTCCGCCAGCCTGATACAAACATGACTTGCGACGAAAACTATCTACTAGGACATAACCCTCAAGTTTAATCAAATCAATTTCTTGACTAGCAAGCCAGTGTTCATTAATACATAAACCTTGGTTGGTTCCTACTACTATTTAAAAATGCATTAAGTTGGTTTACTTAAACTACAAACATTTAAATGAAGAAAACAAATATTATCTTCACAAGATGCTTTAGGTGTAGAAAATGCAGTTGTATTAACCTTCATATTTGAATGAATGTGAGCAGTATGCCTACCTGTTTTGGTTTTTGGCCAAGTTTTCTTTACAAACTTGGCCTTACTACAGAGTTTCCCTGACTACCAACCGAATCACATTCCAATGGACGATTATCAGTGCTTAGGCCTACAGTGTTTAGAATAATCTTACTAATATCTAGAGCCAATTTTCTTTTACACATACTGTTTAAGTGCATACCATGGTTAGTAAACACGTTTCAATGATAATTACCTAAATCTACAATCTTAACATTTGGAAATTTACTGAAGTATTTCATATGATCATTTGTTTTCTTAATTTCAATATTGACACAAGACGAACTTGCAAGGTCATGTCTGAGAGGACAGGTAGTCACTATAATATTTGCAGTGTACATAACTTGCAAAAGACGAAAGAAATTCTTTATGAAAGGCTTAGCACAGTTCTGATAGATATCATTTGCACCTCCTGGCATATCTTTTGTGCAAAGATGTTACATTAAGATTGTCATTTTTTCTTTATTATCTTTTTTCCACTGTTGTAAAATTATCTGTCATGGCATCCAGAAGTGCCAATAAATGTTTGTTTTGAATTGGTATATTTTCCTTATAAAAGAAGAAAGAATCTGCGATACGCCGGTGAGCGTAAAAGTAAAATAAGTGGCGACCAGTGATAGGATAAATATAATCAATATATTTTAAGTATGGAGACAACCCAACGTGAACCGGATCGAGTGATGAAGCTACGTAAGGTAACACGGGCGGCGTTTTCGAGTCAGTTGAATAACCTCAAAGGTGAAATTGAGGACGTCCAGATGACAGCTCATGAAAAGAGAAGGAAAGTTCAGGTTTCCCTTTCTTTACTTCGGAAGAAAAATGATGAGCTCCTGCGGCTGGATGGTAAGGTCCTAAGTCTAAAACTTGACGTCGGCCAAGAGGACTTGGACGACGAATGTAGACTTGCCGATGACTATCAACGTCAATTTCTTGATATAGAGGTGAGTGTTGAATATATTCTACCTCCAGGAGGCATCGCTCAAGACAACAGTGATTGTAGCAGTGTAGATCTTGTGAGCAAGAGAAAAATCAAACTACCTAAATTAGAACTAAGGAAATTTGATGGCGATGTAAAACAGTGGCTACAGTTCTGGGGCCAGTTTGAAAAGATAGACAAGGATCCGGATATTGCACCGGAAGATAAGTTTCAATACTTAATGCAAGCTACTGTGAAAGGGTCTCGTGCTCGAGAAATCATTGAAAGTTTTCCACCTATTGGGGAAAATTATACGAAGGCAGTAGAATGTTTAAAGAGCAGGTTCGGTAGAGATGATCTGTTGGTTGAAGTTTACATAAGAGAGTTGTTATCTTTAGTTCTTAAGAAATCTTTCACTCCCGGTGATGGCAGTTCAATGTGTAGGCTTTAAGACAATTTGGAATCGCACATACGGTCACTTGAAACCATAGGTGTTACAACAGATAAGTGTGCATCTATGTTGTATCCTTTAGTAGTGTCATGTTTGCCTATGGAGTTTCTTAGGGCCTGGCAAAGAAGTTCCAACTTTGCACACACACGTGATTCGAAAGATAGGTTAGACAATCTCATACTATTTATGAAAGGTATTATGTATGTAGTTTATGTCCTCTATGGAACTTGGTCGGAGTGTATTTATGCTTTTACTCTGTGACAATGTTAGTTGTAAGTTGTTCATTGTGTTAAGATGTAGATTCAGATGTGTGTGCATATTAAAGAGTTATAATATCCGTTATTCAAAACATAATAGCTATAATGTGCTTTATTCAAAACATAATAGTTGGCGACGAGGAATTGGGACTTGATTCTCCGGTACAGATATAGCCTACATCAATGAAGTACGGTATTTACGTCGTCTGCTTCAACGGCCACGTGAGTAAAATCAAGAATCAGGCAAATCGACATGAAATGTACACAGAGTACTTGTAAACAATCCTAAGCAACTCATCGTATATTCAGCTACGTGTGCCTGCATGCCACATATTCAAAATAATATTTATCGCAGTTCGAACTTTGAGGTTATGCAATGTTGTTTTTTTTTTCACTCAAGCCCAGGACAATATTCGGTCATCGATCACTACCCAGTGTGTTTTAAATCTGTTATCTTGAAACATTTTATTATATTTGAACTGTGACTTTTAAAATTATTTCTAAGTTCCGTCAAGATGGACGCAAATCAGTTTAAACAATTACTGAACATTTTTACTGATTCTCAAGAGAAGTTACTTGAAAGGTATCAAGCTCACCAGCCCGTCACAACCCCACAAGCCACTAACATCACACCTTTTGAAAAATTTGATTCTGAAAAGGAAAAATTTGTGTCGTATTTAGAACGATTTGAAAATTACGCAAACTTCAAAAATGCCACCGATCCAACAAAGAAAGCTCAGCTCTTGTGTACATCAATAGGGGCAATTCATTATAACAATCTCTCTGCATTTTTAGGCCCTGATAAACCAATCAAGTCTCTCGGTTATAATGACCTAGTAAAGCATTTCAAGCATATACTGTCACCTCAAGTCTCAACCGTAGTTTCCCAACACTATTTTTTGAACGTCAATCAAAAAGAAAGTCAAAATATTGCAGTATTTGTTGCCACTCTAAGAAGCCACTTACTAGACTGTGACTTTTATATTCAGTGTACATGTGACGCCAGAATTTCAATGGCGGATGTTTTTCTTCGTGCACAATTTATACGTGGCTTGCGAGATAATTGGATCAGAGAGAAACTTCTCCAGTCTAATGACACGAAATTTGATGATCTCCTGAAGAAGGCTATAGCCTTGGAAGCATCGCGGTATGAGAGTAATCAGCTGTCAAAACAGCTCACTGCACCGTCAGACACTATAGAGGACACAAACAAAGTAACAAAAGCCACAAGTTCATATAATGACCGAAGTAGGAATCAATATAGCAGTGATACTCAGTCACGTTTTGTTCAACAGCCTAACCCAGGCTCTCACTCACGTTCACAGTCCAGGGGCCGCCGTAGTTCAGTCAATTATAGAGCACTAGGTATTGATGGATTATGCCTGAATTGTGGAAATTCAAACCACAGGTCAAGAGATTGTCGCACAAACAGAAACTCTCTTAAATGTAAGTCATGTAGGAAAGTGGGACATGTTGCAAAAGTTTGTATCACTACACTTCTTCAACAGTCAAATACACACAACATTGCAACTGAGAACATAGATGACAACTTGCATGACCACCCTGAAACCAATTTCGGGATAGGACAACTGGAATGCATCGAAGATCTCTTTGAAGTAGGACAAGAATCAGATAAATATTTCATCAGTGTTAAACTCAACAATAAATCACAAAGATTTGAAGTTGGGTAGATTATAGGCTGAGGAATAACCCACCCACCAAGGGAAGATGATTAAGAGAAGGAAGTAGATTTTGGATTGTAGAAAAAGGATAGAAAGATAGGAGGAGAGTCCTACAAAATTTATGAATTTGACTTTCAATACATTTAGAAGCGGTTGCCACCGCAAATCCGTGCTCGGATACCTAAAGTGGATACGAGCTTGGTCGAAGCTGACGGGAACCGCAGATAAGATGATGATGATGATAATTGTTGTTTTAAGGGGCCTAACATCTAGGTTATCGGCCCCACCGCAGATAAGACTTGGGCAGTTTGCCAGAGAAAGGCTTTAGTGTATTTCCTCCCAAGCACGAATAAAAGTACTATAGGGAAGGGTGATGGTCTGGCCAGACAGATAGTAAAAGCTTTATTGAGTATGAACGAGGGCATAAACCTAGGAAGAGCTAGGAAAGCCAGGATCCTGCCTAACTGTAGTATCAGAGAAATGATGAATCCAAAAACAAATATTTAATTTATTTAACAATTCAGGAGAAATTAATATTTTTGACAATTAAATATTTTGCAATCTTGTTAACAATTTGGGGTCGCAGACCTCCAACAACATTCAGAAATTGCTCTAGGCAAATAACAATTTACAAGGTTTCAAACCTTACATGTTTCTAAAATCTTTATAAGATTTAAACAAATGAACAATGAAATAATTAAAGCTTGAACGTGAATTGGAGTACAAAAAGTGCACCTTAAGAAATTCTTGAGAGAATGATCTAGAGAAAGTGACAACTTTGAAAATAACAATAATAACAACATGAAAAATAAGATAGAAGTTCCTACAACTTCTTATATTTATACAGAATTAATATATGAGAATTATACAAAGAGGGCAGGTCACTTACTGTGAAACCTGAAGAGGTGATCAAAAAGAAGGTTCTAGACTTCCTATGTTTAATTAGAAATCACGAGCCAAATGGGGCAGTTTACATTTCGTGAGACCTAAAAATAAACTCACTCAAGAGTTGAAAGAATTGTTTTCCCTGATTATAGGAAAGGAACAATGTGATTTAAAACTTGTATCACACAAGCAATTATGCAGAATTTAATTAATGTTAAACTAGCAAAGTTGGAAGGGCACTTCGTGAGTGACGCCTTATAGAAAGTTACAATTTTATTAATAATGGTTGTTAGTAGAAGGTTGAGGAAAGATCATTGGGATATAGGATCAATGTTCATGGCCGCATTTAATGTAAACGGACGAGCGCGACGCGGTAGAAACGTGGAGCAAGCACTGGTTATCACTGTAGTCTATAAAGATGGATGCAAAGTTCACTATAGAAACACTGAAGTTTATGAGAAAGAAAGTTATTGCAATTATGGAAATAACTGATTGCACTATATAGGTGAGAGTCTATTTCTTGAAAAAGTTGTGATTTACAATTAAATGCGCCATAGAATGTTCCAACGGGGGAAGAAAGTTCGCTATTGCAGTAATTTAAGGAAGATTCCTCATTTTAACTAGCATTTTCACAAGTGCGTGAACAATACTTGACGGCAAGACTCGCAGATAGAGTACAAGATCTCGAAGGTTCCAGAACGACCTTAGCAGAAAATGGGGTTGAGAAAATCCAACGGAGGAACTAGCTTTATAATTATAGACAGCGGGTATTAGATAATATCCCACGTAGCGAGAGGATTTCTCATTTGAATAGCTTAAGAAAAGCTCTTTTTTAATAAGGTTGGCTTATACAAACAAAAGCTCAACATGGCAAATCCCACGAAGAATGATTTTTGCCCCAAAGTAAATAATTTCACACTGTCTATAAATTATAATTAAAAGCACGTGTAAGTTAAAACCATGAAGATGAGGTTAAAACTTTTAAAATGGTACTTATCTTGATTTCATGTTGAAGTCGAAGTTTCCGTTGATGACTACTTAGCCAACATGGCGTAGAAGAGGGTGTGCCTCTTGGTTTGAGGAGGCAAGCTCGAGCGGAGCTTTGACTGACCGAGTCAACTGCAGACTGAGAAGTGAGAGCTGCTCAACGGAGCACGGAGGGACCAAGAAAGGGGGAAGGAGTGGGGGGTAGGAGACAAAAGGAGAACATATAAACATTGCCAACTTTGAAACAAAAAATTAATCTCTTGCTGAGCTGATCTTCTAAGAGTTGATAACAGATGATACTAGCGCAGCATGGTGAGTAAAGAAGTAGACGTAGTCCTCTTGCTCAAGGAGAAAATAGCTGGCGATGGTAACAGGATCTGGTGGCCAAATGGATAAGTAAGTCCTCTAGCACCAGGAAGAGTTGAGGAGCTTCAGAGATTCGCTGCGAGGTGACGCTAGGTGGGTCACAGAAGTTATATATCTAGAACAGACTCATACAAAATATAAGCGACCTGAACCCCTAAGAGAGAACAGAAGATCACTGTTGGTGTCTGACAAAGAGGAAGGAAAGAACATGCAAAAACATTGAAAATTATAATCTCAGGTACCGTGTATTCCAAGAATGCACCATACTGGGAGGGGCAGACACCAACAGCGAACAAGAAAAACAAGTACAGTAATAAGCAATTGCGGAGAAGTAGTCTTGTAATCTGACCATTAGTGGTCAAGACTCTGAATACGCTGACTCTCCTATCTCTTCCAGGGTAACACTCGGTCACTTTTCCAAAAGGCCAGACTAGGGGGGGGTGAAACATCCCTAACTAAGACCAAGTCTCCCACTTGAATGTCGGGACTGGAAAGAAACCACTTCTGTCTCCCTTGCAAGGAAGTTAAATATTCCAAGTTCCACCTCTTCCAAAAGGAATTGCGGAGGGCTTCAAGTTTACGCCAAACAATAGGTAAATCAGAATCCCTGAAAGAATTAGGAAGGGGAGGATGAGCAGAGAGAGAAGTGCGTGTAAGACAGTGACCAGGTGTGAGTGGAAGGAGGTCATCAGGGTCATTGGAAAGCGGAGTTAAAAGGCGAGAATTATCAACACATTCAATCACGAAATAGCTGGAAGCTGAGAGAAATAAAGCACTAGTAAAGATTACGATACGATGCGAAAGAAGAATTGACAAGTTTAAACAAAGCGTATAGAGACAAGTACATCTATTCAGGACAAGAATATACCAAATAAACAAAGAAACTATGCGAGTAGAAAGCAAGAACGCCATTGGTAACAAACGAGTAGCCATAAACAATGACCTCAAGTTATAATGAGTATCAAAGGGGTTACTCAGAAAAATACTTAAGTCAGCGAGAAACGTGACGTGACAAGTATAAATGCAAAAACACATCGAATGTGACGACGAGAAAAAACAAGTTTGTTCATCAATGAACAATAAGATTTCAAAATATGTAAGCAAAGTGAAATACATGAGCGCGTGAGAAATACGCAACGAAGTTTTGAAACAAGGAACGAAGCAGTTATAGAATACGAGCATGAGTAAGTGAAAGACGCAGGCAAGCGCGGCCTTGACACACATAGTAAAGGGAGATAAGGCATATAAATAGCTGAAAGAGTCCTTAACTGGAACAAGTTTATTTTGGGAAGTAGGTGAACGGCTTCTGTACTTGCAGGAGTGGCTCACTAGACAATGGTTGGCAATCAGCCAAAGTTGAGATAAGAGAAACATGCTTTGAACTTTGTCAAGCGTGCAGGAAATAAACAGTGACTTGACCTTAATCGGGCTTGTATACAAACATGTCTGACAAACAAGCAGCTCAAAGTACACAAACAACACTTGTTGAATCAGCTGTAACTTAAAGCAGATATTCGGGTTGGACGACATGCAGTCAATCGTAACTTGGACGTGAACAAACAATTTAAAGCTATATGAAATAAAGTAAGAAATCAATTTCGCATAATTTTGAGGATCACGAAATCGGACAATTTTCGACAGGAAAAAGCTTGATTCTTCCGAAATAGGAAGAAAAGCTGGGACATTGAGAAGGAAGTTATGCATAAGAATAGTTATTCTAGATGCTATAGAATTCAGATTTTCAAGCGGTTTCAAAAGCGACTTCCAATTGTGAGGAAGGAGGGAGGAGCCGACAGTGGCCATCCTTCTAAATAAGGAAAGAAGTGAAACATGGCTTACAGCAAAGTGATGGTGACTGATAGCCATGGTTTTACACAAGGGGAAGATAGTTTTCGAGGAAGAGTTTAAGCTATTACCTGCTATAAAAAAATGACATGAGAAGGTAAACGAAATAACACAAAGCAAGGCGAACTTGAATTGCTATCTTGTGCGGGAAGAAGGAAAAACCATTTAAACAACTTACAGAGGTAGCGTAGTTGTTCACGATAAGACATCGTTTCGGCAAGTGTTTTTCAAAAATATTGAGATCTGAAACATGAGCGTTCTCTTTTTCAGAAATAGGATTTATGTCAGCTGTAACGAAATGACATTGCGCTTTGGTTTGAACACTGGGATATTGAATTTCACCAGTAATAACCCAACCAAAATCGGTGTCTCTGGCGACCACGGTTGAAGATAACTTACGTGTTTGTTTGCGAAGGCACTTCCAAAAAACGTTGGCACTGAAAAGTACATCAATGGGACCTTGAGCATTAAACTGAGGATCGGCTAACCTTAAGTGCGAGGGAATGTTTAAACCGGAAGTATTAATAGAGTGACTTGGAGTGTCCTTGCCAATACTGGTAAGAATGAGACAGTTTAAATTAAGATTGGTGTTTCTTTGGCAAACGTCTCTGATTTTCAATTTTGAAGACTGCAAGACTTGAGTTTTCAAATTGTCAATGCCGGTCACATTGATAGAAGTAGGCGATGACGAAAGACCTAGTTTTTTAATCAACGATTGCGAAACAAAGTTGTGCGTTGAAGCGGAATCGAGAAGACCACGGGTTCTAAACCAATTTCCAAATTTATCTTGGATTTCGAATTGTACAGTGGTCAAAAGAGTTTGCGCACTATGAAAAGTTTCGGCGTTGGAAATGCAGGAAGAAGCATTAGTTTGTTCGGAGCTGCTCTGCATGGAGCTTGAAGAGGCAGGTACTGATGACCTCGATTTATCGTAAACGTGCAATAAAGAATGATGCGGTTTTTTACAATGGAAACAGAGATTTGATGACGTACAGTTCGAAGAAGAATGCTTAGGTGATAAGCAGTTGAAACAATGTTTGCTATTGAAGACAAACTTCCTTCGATCTTCGACAGATAATTCTTTAAAGGATTTGCACGAATACAATGTGTGAAGCTTTTTACAGAGCGTGCATTTTAACGATTTGTTGAGCGGCCTGATATCTTCTCTTACATGATTGAAAGAAGAACGGGTTTGCTTGTTCTCGACAGATGGGGGCTGATGTCCCTTTGAAGAAGAAAGTTTTTTTCAAAAATTTGACACTGAGGATTCGTTTCGACCTTTTCGCACTGAAATGCGAGTGCTGTTAGGACTTGGCATCGGCTGTTAAGAAACGAGATTAAGTGTTCGAAGGAAAATTCTTCCTTGCGAGCGAGTTCGATCTCCCAGGCCTTTAAAGTTGAAAAATCGAATCTTGATGTAGCCAGATGAATGAGTATGGTGTCCCATGTTTGGACAGGCTGCTTGAGTTGGTATAATGCTCTGACATTCAACTGTATAGAATCTAAGAGGTCTCTTAAAGAGGTGACGTCATTAGGTTTGACGGCTGGCAAGTTGAAAAGACAACGTATGTGGCGAGCTACACTCAAACGTAAATTGCCATATCTCTCTTTAAGGAGATTAAAGGCGATGTGGTAGTTGTCTGCGCTTAAAGGCAGTGACTCCACTAAGGCTAAGGCCTCACATTCCAAAGAGGTACGGAGGAAGTAAAATTTATGTATGTCTGGGCTCTCGATATTTTCATGAATTAGGGAGCAGTAAAGTTCGTAAAAAGAATACCATTCACCTTCCTTGCCTGAGAAGTGCGGTAGGCTTATCTTAGGAAGTAACGGTTTCGGTTTGTTCTCGTGAACTGAAGCGGGTGCGAACTGGGCCGGATTGATGACCCTAGTGTCCGGTTCTGAGATATTGCGAATCAGTTGGTGGGCCTTTGCAATCCCTTCAAAGTACAAGGGTTCGACCTCGTCCCGATCCGATTGAAGTTCTGGGCAAGCGGATTCAATCTCGGTTTGAATTTGTTCATAATAATCATAAGACCGTTCGTACAACTTAAGGCGATGTGTCAAGATGTCTAAATCACACTCAGCGGGATTTAATTTGCTGATGAAATTTCTGAATCTAGTGAGTTGCCCTTTATAGGAAGAACGTCTAGCAATGAGAGTTTCATCTTTTTCAGTAGGAGCCATGATAAAGAGAATAAATTGAAATACAACTCACGAAACTGTAGAACCTTGGAGATGCTGTCAAGTTTGCAGCAGCAAATGGGTATAAAGAACAGGACACCCCAATGGAGACAGGAGCGGCCTCTTTCCCGTTCACAGGCTTTGCATGATGTAGTTATAACTGAAAAATCCAAAGCAGATAATAATTTGCAAAGTATTGTCAAATGACACTTGACAAACAATAGAAATAAAAAATGGACTCTCCCGGGTTTCGGCACCAAACTTTGGGTAGATTATAGGCTGAGGAATAACCCACCCACCAAGGGAAGATGATTAAGAGAAGGAAGTAGATTTTGGATTGTAGAAAAAGGATAGAAAGATAGGAGGAGAGTCCTACAAAATTTATGAATTTGACTTTCAATACATTTAGAAGCGGTTGCCACCGCAAATCCGTGCTCGGATACCTAAAGTGGATACGAGCTTGGTCGAAGCTGACGGGAACCGCAGATAAGACTTGGGCAGTTTGCCAGAGAAAGGCTTTAGTGTATTTCCTCCCAAGCACGAATAAAAGTACTATAGGGAAGGGTGATGGTCTGGCCAGACAGATAGTAAAAGCTTTATTGAGTATGAACGAGGGCATAAACCTAGGAAGAGCTAGGAAAGCCAGGATCCTGCCTAACTGTAGTATCAGAGAAATGATGAATCCAAAAACAAATATTTAATTTATTTAACAATTCAGGAGAAATTAATATTTTTGACAATTAAATATTTTGCAATCTTGTTAACAATTTGGGGTCGCAGACCTCCAACAACATTCAGAAATTGCTCTAGGCAAATAACAATTTACAAGGTTTCAAACCTTACATGTTTCTAAAATCTTTATAAGATTTAAACAAATGAACAATGAAATAATTAAAGCTTGAACGTGAATTGGAGTACAAAAAGTGCACCTTAAGAAATTCTTGAGAGAATGATCTAGAGAAAGTGACAACTTTGAAAATAACAATAATAACAACATGAAAAATAAGATAGAAGTTCCTACAACTTCTTATATTTATACAGAATTAATATATGAGAATTATACAAAGAGGGCAGGTCACTTACTGTGAAACCTGAAGAGGTGATCAAAAAGAAGGTTCTAGACTTCCTATGTTTAATTAGAAATCACGAGCCAAATGGGGCAGTTTACATTTCGTGAGACCTAAAAATAAACTCACTCAAGAGTTGAAAGAATTGTTTTCCCTGATTATAGGAAAGGAACAATGTGATTTAAAACTTGTATCACACAAGCAATTATGCAGAATTTAATTAATGTTAAACTAGCAAAGTTGGAAGGGCACTTCGTGAGTGACGCCTTATAGAAAGTTACAATTTTATTAATAATGGTTGTTAGTAGAAGGTTGAGGAAAGATCATTGGGATATAGGATCAATGTTCATGGCCGCATTTAATGTAAACGGACGAGCGCGACGCGGTAGAAACGTGGAGCAAGCACTGGTTATCACTGTAGTCTATAAAGATGGATGCAAAGTTCACTATAGAAACACTGAAGTTTATGAGAAAGAAAGTTATTGCAATTATGGAAATAACTGATTGCACTATATAGGTGAGAGTCTATTTCTTGAAAAAGTTGTGATTTACAATTAAATGCGCCATAGAATGTTCCAACGGGGGAAGAAAGTTCGCTATTGCAGTAATTTAAGGAAGATTCCTCATTTTAACTAGCATTTTCACAAGTGCGTGAACAATACTTGACGGCAAGACTCGCAGATAGAGTACAAGATCTCGAAGGTTCCAGAACGACCTTAGCAGAAAATGGGGTTGAGAAAATCCAACGGAGGAACTAGCTTTATAATTATAGACAGCGGGTATTAGATAATATCCCACGTAGCGAGAGGATTTCTCATTTGAATAGCTTAAGAAAAGCTCTTTTTTAATAAGGTTGGCTTATACAAACAAAAGCTCAACATGGCAAATCCCACGAAGAATGATTTTTGCCCCAAAGTAAATAATTTCACACTGTCTATAAATTATAATTAAAAGCACGTGTAAGTTAAAACCATGAAGATGAGGTTAAAACTTTTAAAATGGTACTTATCTTGATTTCATGTTGAAGTTGAAGTTTCCGTTGATGACTACTTAGCCAACATGGCGTAGAAGAGGGTGTGCCTCTTGGTTTGAGGAGGCAAGCTCGAGCGGAGCTTTGACTGACCGAGTCAACTGCAGACTGAGAAGTGAGAGCTGCTCAACGGAGCACGGAGGGACCAAGAAAGGGGGAAGGAGTGGGGGGTAGGAGACAAAAGGAGAACATATAAACATTGCCAACTTTGAAACAAAAAATTAATCTCTTGCTGAGCTGATCTTCTAAGAGTTGATAACAGATGATACTAGCGCAGCATGGTGAGTAAAGAAGTAGACGTAGTCCTCTTGCTCAAGGAGAAAATAGCTGGCGATGGTAACAGGATCTGGTGGCCAAATGGATAAGTAAGTCCTCTAGCACCAGGAAGAGTTGAGGAGCTTCAGAGATTCGCTGCGAGGTGACGCTAGGTGGGTCACAGAAGTTATATATCTAGAACAGACTCATACAAAATATAAGCGACCTGAACCCCTAAGAGAGAACAGAAGATCACTGTTGGTGTCTGACAAAGAGGAAGGAAAGAACATGCAAAAACATTGAAAATTATAATCTCAGGTACCGTGTATTCCAAGAATGCACCAGAAGTCGACACGGGAGCAAAATATTCACTCATCTCAGAGAACGAATGTTCAACCTTGGGTCTTGGTTTGCCATTGCAGCCAACAAATGTCTGTTTTCGATCATATTCTGATCATGTTATCAAACCCAGAGGAAAAATTGTTGTCACAGTATCATACAAAGGAAAAGAAATTGTTGCAGATCTTTTTGTAGTTCCGCAAGGTCATGCCGCATTGCTTGGTCGTGTTTGGATCAGGGGCCTCGGCCTTCATCTGAAGGAAATTGACAAGGACACAAATCAATCACTTCACACTGAATCTGTCAACTCAGTGCAGTCAATTCAGGATATTTTACATCAGTATAGTACAATCTTTGAAGAAAAAATTGGATGCGTTCCCAATATTGAAGTAAAACTGCAACTCAGAGAGGGGGTGAAACCTGTCTTCAATCGTGAACGTGATGTCCCTTTTGCTCTTCGGGAACGCGTTGAAAAGGAACTCGCTTCATTGGAATCAGAAGGAGTTATTTCTCCCACAGCTTTAAGTGATTGGGGATCGCCTCTTGTTGTTATCCCAAAACCAGATGGGGGAGTTAGGTTATGTGTTGACTAAAAATGTGGAGTAAATTCAAGGTTGATTTCTGCAAACCATCCCATAAGACCAGTTAATGATGTTCTACATAGTCTTAGAAACTCAAAATTTTTCTGCAAGTTAGACTTATACAAGGCATATCTACATCTGAAGGTTGATGAAGAAGGTAGTATGATTCAAACTATATCCACTCACAAAGGAACCTTCAGGATGCACCGACTGAGTTTTGGCATCAAAACTGCCCCCTCAGAATTTAATAGGATATTATCACAGATCCTTCATGGTCTTCCAAAAGCTGAAGCTTATTTTGACGACATCATAATACATGGTACAACGAAGGAGGAGTGCACCAAGAACTTAATAGCCTGTCTAGAACGGCTTTCAAAAAATAATCTGCATTTGAACAAAAGCAAATGCTCATTTTTCAAGGAAAACATAGACTACCTAGGGCATATTGTATCATATAATGAGATCCGCAAGTCACCAGAGAAAGTTCAAGCTGTGTCACAAATGCCGCGCCCTAAAAACAATGAAGAAGTGAGACGCTTCCTTGGTATGGTGACTTATTATGCAAAGTTCATTCCTAATTTTTCAACGAAGTCCCACCCATTACGGCAGTTATTGCGGAAAGGTGAACGGTTTTTCTGGTCTGCAGCCTGTGAAGCAGCTTTCTTGAATCTCAAGTCCGAGTTATGTAGTGAACGTGTCCTTACCCCATTCAACCCATCACTGCCTATCATCTTGTCAACCGATGCCAGTCCTACTGGTGTTGGAGCAGTATTAAGTCATGAGATGGATGGCCAAGAAAGACCCATCGCCTATGCATCTCGTGCCCTAACACCAGCAGAATGCAACTACAGTCAGCTTGACCGGGAAGCGCTGGCAAAAATTTTCGCCACAACACACTTCTACAACTATATTTTTGAAAGAAATTTCATTCTTGTGACAGACAATGAACCTCTGTCTCGTATTTTTCATCAGAACAAGGGCCTGCCACAAATGACATCCGCAAGGCTCCTAAGATATGCATCGTTTCTCTCCGGGTTTGACTACACGGTAAGAGTGAAAAAAGGGAAAGATAACGAAAATGTTGATTGCCTATCCCGAGCCCCTGTTGCATCTACCTCGCCAAACATTGAAACATCAATAAATGCAGAAGTTTCACAACTCTTTGCTGAAACGATTCTTCAAGTGTCAAGTGAAGCCATTACGTACGAAACTATCCGTGATGAGACTATGTTAGACCCAGAACTTAGTGCCACCCTGCAACGTCTTCAAACTCAATCCTTGGATGAACCATATACAGTTGAAAATGGTATTCTATTCCGTCAAGACCGAATTGTTCTCCCAAAGAAACTACAAAAAAAATTGGGAAGAGTTACATTTAACACACCTCGGCATTGTGAAAACAAAACAGTTAGCAAGACGATATGTCTACTGGCCGCAATTAGACAAACACATTGAGAAGCTTATCAGATCTTGTGAAGAGTGCGCACAGACTCGTTCAAATCCACCAAAAGCTCCAATACACCCCTGGGATGAACCAGAAGAAAATTGGGAACGCATACACATTGACTATGCGGGGCCATTTGATAACCACCATTTCTTGATGTGTGTTGACGCGAAATCCAAGTGGGTCGAAGTACGAATGGTGAAAGACGCTCCATCCACTGCAACTACTATCAGTCTGCTTGACAATATCTTTACCGTACATGGGTACCCGAATGTCCTTGTGTCAGATAATGCCACTATCTTCACGAGTGATGTATTCAGATCCTATTGCAAGGAGAGAGGGATTTTTCAGAAATATATTGCACCAGGGCACCCAGCAACCAATGGGCTAGCTGAGAGAAACATCCAAACTTTGAAGAGGCGACTTCGTGCTGCTGTAAATGACCCGGCACCATTATCGACTAAGTTACAGAACATCTTGTTTCAATACAGAGCAACGCCATTGGCATGTGGACAGTCTCCAGCTGAACTATATTTGAAACGTCGGCTACGTATCCGGTTGGATGCTCTACTTCCAAACCAAAAGAGCTTGACTACATCCAGTTTCTCACCCCCTGTTCGCTCTTTCAAAGTGGGAGAGAGAGTGCAAGTCCGGATTCACCAGAAAAACCGTGATATTTGGCAGTTTGGTGTTATACAAACTAAACTCGGCCAGCGTCACTATGATGTGAAATTGGATTCGGGACGAATTTTAAAGCGGCATGTTGACCAGTTATTATCGACTCTCGTGCCAAAGAAAGATAAGCATGTCACTTTTGCTCCAACAAATCCTCCTGTGCGTGGTGTTCCAAACATACCAACACCAACCCAGTCAATACTAGAAAATGAGGATATTCCTCCTGCAACCCACACTTCAGATGATACAAGGCAGACCATCGTGCAACCAGATGAACGCCCTGATCGAAACAGCCTTCCACCACCTGCTGATAATTATTTAAGAAGATCAGCCAGAGACAGGCGACCTCCTCAGTATCTGCAAGACTAAGTGCCAAAATGAATATGAATAGTTCCTTTTATTTGTTTTTATATAAGTGGGGGAGACTATTATGTATCTAGTTTATGTCCTCTATGGAACTTGGTCGGAGTGTATATATGCTTTTACTCTGTGACAATGTTAGTTGTGAGTTGTTCATTGTGTTAAGATGTAGATTCAGATGTGTGTGCATATTAAAGAGTTATAATATCCGTTATTCAAAACATAATAGCTATAATGTGCTTTATTCAAAACATAATAGTTATGGAGACAACCCAACGTGAACTGGATCGAGCGATGAAGCTACGTAAGGTAACACGGGCGGCGTTTTCGAGGCAGTTGAATAACCTCAAAGGTGAAATTGAGGACGTCCAGATGACAGCTCATGAAAAGAGAAGGAAAGTTCAGGTTTCCCTTTCTTTACTTCGGAAGAAAAATGATGAGCTCCTGCAGCTGGATGGTAAGGTCCTAAGTCTAAAACTTGACGTCGGCCAAGAGGACTTGGACGACGAATGTAGACTTGCCGATGACTATCAACGTCAATTTCTTGATATAGAGGTGAGTGTTGAATATATTCTACCTCCAGGAGGCTTCGCTCAAGACAACAGTGATTGTAGCAGTGTAGATCTTGTGAGCAAGAGAAAAATCAAACTACGGTACCTAAATTAGAACTAAGGAAATTTGATGGCGATGTAAAACAGTGGCTACAGTTCTGGGGCCAGTTTGAAAAGATAGACAAGGATCCGGATATTGCACCGGAAGATAAGTTTCAATACTTAATGCAAGCTACTGTGAAAGGGTCTCGTGCTCGAGAAATCATTGAAAGTTTTCCACCTATTGGGGAAAATTATACGAAGGCAGTAGAATGTTTAAAGAGCAGGTTCGGTAGAGATGATCTGTTGGTTGAAGTTTACATAAGAGAGTTGTTATCTATAGTTCTTAAGAAATCTTCCACTCCCGGTGATGGCATTTCAATGTGTAGGCTTTATGACAATTTGGAATCGCACATACGGTCACTTGAAACCATAGGTGTTACAACATATAAGTGTGCATCTATGTTGTATCCTTTAGTAGTGTCATGTTTGCCTATGGAGTTTCTTAGGGCCTGGCAAAGAAGTTCCAACTTTGCACACACACGTGATTCGAAAGATAGGTTAGACAATCTCATACTATTTATGAAAGGGGAAGTGGAAGCCGAGGAACGGGTCAGTTTAGCAATTTCCGGTTTTGGAATCAAAGATAATAACAGGAGTAGAGACCAACCCAAATTGTCAGAGCACATTGCTACTTCAGCTGACTTGTTAAACACTAACCCAGTTGAGGAGAAGAGAGGGTACTGTATTTTTTGTGGAGGTCAACATGATGCCCTTAATTGTTTTAAAGCACAAAAATTAGGTCTTTCTGAGAAACAGAAGGTCCAAAAGGACAAGGGTGGGTGTTTTAAGTGAAGAAAGGACACTCTGTCAATAAATGTAAAGCCGTAGTACGGTGCATTATTTGTAGTAAGAGCCACCAAGTTCTGATGTGCCCTGATTTACCTCAGAATAAACAAAATATATCCCATAATAATGTCGAACACAGGCAATTCGGGGGGGAAAATGAACAAAAGACAAATTCGCTGAGTAATATTTCTAACTATCCTAAAGTTCTTTTGCAAACTTTGGTTATAAAGATGAAAGGTATTGTCTCTTCCTTCTTTGTTAGAGCCTTAATTGACTCAGGATCCCAGAGATCCTATGTTAAGAAAGACATTGTTAAAAGATTAGGTTACACTCCAGTCAGAACTGAAACAATTAAACGTGACCTTTTTGGGGGAGTGAAAACAAGTGTTAATGATCATTCATGTTACAAAGTAGAATTGAAAGCCTGGATGGAAAATATCAATTTAATTTTGAAGTATTGGATCAGGTTTTAATATGTAATGGCATTCCTTCGGTCAATAAAGGACCTTGGTTGAATGAACTTGAGGAAGAGAATATCAGCCTAACAGATATTGGGGATGAGTCTAGGCCTGTGGACTTGCTGATTGGGGCGGATGTAGCGGGAAAACTTCTGACAGGAAATATTAAAGTTCTATCTTCTGGTTTGGTTGCTGTGGAAACAACTTTAGGCTGGACTTTGCTGGGGAAAGTTCCACAACAATCTTCTGTTAACTTGGCAGAAGAAGTTACAGCTCTGTTTGTTAATGAGATCAACGATCTCTGGAGACTAGATGCCATTTGAATCTCAGACTCAGCTGTTAAAATGTCAAAAAATGAAAGACACCTTCAAATTAGAGATGATTTTCTAAGAGGTATTACTGTAAATGATGAGAGACGTTACGAAGTTTCATTGCTATGGAAAGAAGATAGATTGGCTCTTCCTAGTAACAGGGAGCTAGCACTCAAAAGGTTAGAATCTACCACTAGAAAGCTTCAGTCTCAAAATCTTCTCATTTCATACGATGCAGTTTTAGCTGAGTGGGAAGAACTGGGAATTATTGAATAAGTACCAGTCAAAGAAGTAGGGAATTATGGACACTATCTACCACATCGAGCTGTTATTAAGGAAAATAGCACTACCAGAGTTCGTCCTGTATTTGACGCGTCAGCAAGAGTTCTCTCAATCATTGTTTAGAGTGTGGACCCAATCTGATTGAACAGATTCCTTCCCTGTTACTAAAATTTCGGGAAGGAAGATGTGGGGTGACAGCTGATGTAGAAAAGGCTTTTCTACAAATAAGCGTTCGTCAAGAAGATAGAGATTTTCTTAGGTTATTCTGGTGTGATCCAAATGACTGGAAGAATATAATGTTATTTCGGCATCGGAGGGTGGAATTTGGATTAAAATGTAGCCCTTTCCTTTTAGGAGCAGTTCTTGATTACCATTGGACAAGGCAATGGAAGATTGTCAATATAGTAAAGAACAGATATCAAGACTTAAACAGAGCCTTTATGTGGACAATGTTGTAACCAGTGTTGATACTGAATCAGAACTGAAATAATTCATTAATGAAGCACGTGATATGATGCAGGAAGGAAAGTTCAACCTCAGAGGTTGGCAGGCCAACAATGATGCTTTCATTCTTGTAGGACAGACAGCGGTGCTAGGTTTACGATGGGATTTGGAATCTGACACTTTATTGTTAAACTTGGAATGGTTACAGAACCATGAATTGGGAGTGATCACGAAAAGATCCATTCTGTCAGTTGCACAAAAGGTATTTGATCCGATTGGCATAGTTAGTCCAGTACTTCTAGTTCCTAAATTGTTATTGCAAAAGATATGGCTAAGTGGTATGTCTTGGGATGAAAAGGTTACTGCTGAGGACCAATTTGTAACTTGGTATTCAAGCCTTTTTCTCCTGAAAGAGATGAGAATTCCACGCTGGTTTCATTATTCCAAGAACCACAGGGATGTCAGTCTACATATTTTTTGTGATGCTAGTGCACAGGCCTACGCTGCAGTAGTCTTCATACGACTACAAATTGACGGTGAGAGTAAGGTACACCTTCTTGCAGCCAGAGCAAGAGTAGCCCTCTAAAGACAGTCACAATTCCCCGACTGGAACTAATTGCTGCAACAGTGGGAGCTAGATTAGGTAATTCAGTGCTAGAAGGACTAAACTACCAAGATGTCAAGTTGTATTTCTGGACTGATTCGACAACGGTTTTAGCATGGACTCGAAAGGAAGAAACATGGACTGTGTTTGTCAACAACCATGTTAAAGAAATCCAACGGTTGACTTTACCTGAAATGTGGAGATATGTTCCTGGCCACTTGAATCCTGCAGATCTTCCTTCAAGAGGTTGTCTGGCAGAAAAATTGATAGCACTTCGATGGTGAGAGGGGCCAGAGTGTTTACGAAAGGACCGGCCAGAGTGGCCTGGTGAAGTTCCACCTGCAGAGGCAGAGCTGATTTTGCAAGAAAAGAGAAAATCAACTCAAACAATGAGTAACTTTGTAGATACTTCATGTGAGTTATGTAGCACCCCAAAACATGTAAATAATGATCAGTGCAGGTACCACGATTTTAATTGGTATTACTTATATTTTTCAAGCTATGGAAAAATAATTCGGTTGGTTGCTTGGATAAAGAGGTTTATCCAAAATACGCGAAGAGCAAACCTTACAAGAGCTCGTGGAGAATTATCATGTGAGGAGATAATGTGAGCAGAAAAAATAGTCGCAAGATTGGTACAGGAAGAGTCTTTCTCTTTAGAAAATGACAAAAGTCTCAGTAGCCTACAAGTGTTTAGGGATGAGGAGGGACTTCTGAGACTGAAAACTAAAATCATTAATCGTAGTGACCGTGAGTATTTTTGTACCCCTATTGTCAAATGTTCGGCCCTCCACCAATGGATAGATTTAATACACATAAAATAACTGAACTTTATTCATCATGCATTACATGCTGTCCGTTCCATTGGACGCCATTTTACTTAACTAACTTGAGTCAATGCCCTCTAGATCCTAGGGCTGCTTAATATATAAAATAAACAAAGACATCTCAATCAGTGTTCCCAACATTCTCCCACCAAGTTAACGGATGTGGAACAGTTAACTTCACATAGTCCTGGGAACATTATACATTCTGCTCACACCTGAAACAAATTGGCACAAAACAGACAAGTTAATCAACATATCTTTTTGGCACTTTTACAATTCTTCCACTCCTTGTCCTGATGCCTTCCCCTACGTCACTCACACTACCACATGAAACACCACTATCTTCTTTAACAGTCAGTTCACTGTCTGAAGTAGAAGGTTCACTTCCTTGGGCTTCTAGGAGGAGGTAGAGTCTTTGAACTGGGCGCAGAAGCTCTCCAGATGTAGTCTTCAGGCGAACAAGATGGGTGACTCCATCCTTTCCGGGCAAAAGTTCTAGGACCTTTCCTAAAGGCCAATCTAGTCTTTTTGAGTTGTCATTGCCAATGAGGACAACATCATCAACCTGAACAATTTTTTGCTGCTTGACATCCATCTGCTGTCGCAGCAGACCCAAGTACTCGCTACGGAACCTCTTTCTCAGATTCTCCTTAAGTCTTAATCTGTACTTCAACCTCTTGTTCAAACTGGAAGACTCGATGACATCAATCTCAGGCACAGCAGCTTCACGAATATCCTGAAGAAACATGGCAGGCGTTATTGCTCCTAGTTCATTGGAATTATCAGCTGTATATGTCAGAGGTCTTGAGTTTACTACACTTTCACAGTCACATAGCACTGTTTCCATCTCCGAGTATGTAAGAGATGAACGTCCAAGTGTTCTCCGAAGTAATCTTTTAACTAGTCCTATCAACCTCTCCCACCAACCTCCCCACCAGGCAGCAGTTGGTGGGTTGAACTTCCACTTTATCCTCTCCACTGAACAGTACTCGTATACCTTCGACCACTCGATTCGACTGAAGGCAGTTTCAGTACCAGAAAAGTTAGCCCCATTATCACTGAAAATTACAGCAGGTCGTCCTCTCCTAGCTACAAATCGACGAAATGCTTGCAAGAAAGCATCTGTTGACAATGACAGGAGTAGTTCCAAGTGAACAGCTCTGGTAACTCCACACGTGAACAAGCAAATCCACGCCTTTTCGTGTTTTTTCAGATGAAGAGGTCCAGCCAGGTCGACACCCGAAACTTCAAAGGCAGCAGCATCTCTCACACGTTCTGCTGGAAGTGGTGGAGTGGATACTACGAAGGGTTTAGCTTCCTGGCGCTTGCAGAGTGCACACTTAATTAACACTGACCGTAGTGTTCTTCTTCCTCCCATCACCCAGAATCTTTCCCTCATAATCGATAGAAGACCTTGAACGCCAACATGACACCTTCGAATATGAACATCCATAATCAGTCGTGACACAAAGGGATGATTTTTGGGCAAAAGTACAGGATACCGAAAGTCATGGTTGTCAGGTCTATTGGAGATCTTGGTTCGCAAGCGGAGGAGACCGTCATGATCTTCAAAGGGTTGTAGGCTGGAGATTCTGGGGTCCGTGGTACTGGGAAATGCATCTTTCTGAACTAGTTTCAAGACCCTTATCTCAGCAGAAGTGACTTCTTCAGTAGGAAGTGGTCCCGTCTTCTTCATAAAATGTTCAGAGCCAGCAGCTCTACAATTGTTTACAAAACGACCCATCCAAGCAACCATTCTAATAATTTTCTCACTCTTTGAAAAGTACCTGTAGTACCAGTCACTTGGAAGAGAATCAGCATTTGCACAAAGCATAGAGGAAACAACAGTACTCTTTCTTTCTTTCTTTCTTTCTTGAATAATAACATCCTCTTCAAACTTGACTTCGGCCGAAGGCCAACAGCTACGCTTTTGGTGCAACCATTTAGGGCCCTCCCACCATGACGAATGAAGCAACTTTTTACCTGAACAGCCTCTAGATGGCAGGTCAGCTGGATTACAAATCCCTGGAACATGATGCCACTGTTCTGGTTGAGTCAGCTTCCTTATCTCATTCACACGGTTCGCCACAAAGGTAGCCCACTTATCATCTCTTCTAATCCATGCTAAGACTGTGGATGAATCACTCCAGAAGTATGACTCACAGCTTTTGGGAAGATCTTCAATTATTGCTGCATGGAGCCTAGCACCTATCGATGCAGCAAGCAATTCTAGACGAGGTATCGTGACTGTATTGTTTGTGGGGGAAACTCTTGTTTTTGCCTGAACCAACTGTACATTTACTTGCCGAGTCGTCTCTACCCTCAGGAACACAGCTGCAGCGTAGGCATCCTTGCTGGCATCACAAAATGTATGCACACTCCATTCAGCAGGTCCACTGTTAGAAGGTAACCATCTTGGGATCTTCAAGTCTTTCAAGCATGCGACATCATCTACCCATTTCATAAATCTGTTGGCAATGTCTTGATCCACCTCTTCATCCCACCCAATGTTTACACTCCATAATTCTCTTAATATGAGTTTTGGCTCTAGGGTCACAGGAGAAGAAAAACCAATTGGATCAAACACCTTATGGGCAGTGGAAAGTATAGTCCTTTTGGTAATTTTCTCTGGATAATTCTGGAAACAGTCTGGGCTTATGGCCAGAGTGTCATGCTTTCTGTCCCAGATTAAACCAAGTACATTAGTGAGGCAAGCCTCTGTAAGTGTATCTGGATCTGAGAACTCCCATCCACGCAATTCGAACTTGCCATCAGCCATGATAGAGGTGGCTTCGTGAATGAATGTTTTAAGCTGATCATCATCAAGGCTAGTGACTACATTATCAACATAGAAACAATCCAAAAGACTTTTAATTGTGGTCTCAGATAGAGATGGGCAGCAGTCGACTGAAAACAGTCGAATTAGTCGATAGTTAAAACAATCGACTTATTCGACTGCTTTAAGAAACAGTCGAATGAATTCAACGACTACTCACCGTATCATAAACAAGTCGTTTGCAAACGACTGATCCCAAAACAATCGTTGGAAATCATTCGAATGAAACAAGTCGTTGGCAAACGACTAGTTCCAAGCGAATGGATTCTTTCGAATTTAAGTAGTCGTTGTAAACGACTGATCCCAAAGCAATCGTTGGAAATCATTCGAATGAAACAAATCGTTGGCAAACGACTAATTCCAAGTGAATGGAATCATTCGAATTTAAGTAGTTGTTCTAACCAAACGACTTCTTCAGTATAACTTCATGCTACAATTGATTGTGCTGTATGTTTATTGTAGAGCTTTAATTAATAAGTTAAGTATACCTGAAGGTGCCTATAGTTTTATACAGTTCGTTGATTCTTTCAATGAAATAGCCTAAATCCATTTGTCCAAGTTATTTGAAACGTTAAGCATTCAATATTTAGGTTATGTTTGAACTCCAGATACCGGTTTTGAGGCCCATCATAACCGGCAAGCCCAGGCAAGCCGGTAAATACCTTTGTCTCCCGGTCAGATGGATCATTTGGCCGTAATATTGAATTAGAGTAAGGTTGTAGTATGCGTGGTCAGATTTAGACAATAGCCTACTCCATGAAGGGGTCATGGCTACGCCTTCTATGTTTGTTTAATGAATAGAGTAACTGAAATGTGGGATGTATACTGATTTTAAGATTTGTGGAATGAGTTGATGAATTTTTAATAGAATTTAATGAAGTCTTCGGTCAAGTTGAAGGTGACATGATCGTGTTTAGACAATAGCCTACTCCATGAAGGGGTCATGACTATGCTTTCTATGCCTGTTTAAGGTGTAGTGTGGCTGAAATGAGGGAGGTTTACTGATTTTGGTGTTTGTGGAGTAGTCTTTTCGTTTATAATTTAGGTTTTGTGAAGCTTGTTGCGGAGTTGTTTTATGGATTTTATTGCTCTGCAAATGAAGTGTATTAGGGGATTCTGGGTTTGGTTTAGCTGTAGTTTACAGGGTTATGGCTGAGAGTTGTTGTAGCAGGCCTAACAACTGTGTCAGAGCAGTGGCGTGCTGTGTGGGAGGGGGGTTTAGTGGCAAAGACATGAGGGCAGGGATGGAAGAGTTTATGGGTTCCCTCACAGTTGGCGCACTTAGGCTTATCTCGAGGTACCGTATAGATAAAGTGGTGATGTGAATCTCCAGCGGGTACTGTGAGGACAGCTTGACGGCTGTAGGTGCCTATAGTTTTATACAGTTTCTTGTTCGTAGATTCTTTCAATGAAATAGCCTACGTCCAGTTGTCCAAATATATATGTATGTCATTTCATTGGAAATGTTAAGCATTCAATATTTAGGTTTAGTTTGAACTCCTTAACACAGTCTATACACTTTTAATGAGAATTGGGTGCATTCTTGAATTATTACTCAACTTGAACATGGGCTTACCAATTATGGCTTAGAGTTCTATTTATTTTATGATTGAATTTCATTCATTTATTCTACCGCGTGATAAATGAATTACAAGAAAACTATTATGAAATTCTCCCCATAGCGTGATGGTAATGATCGATGCAAACATAGAATAGATTTTCCAGGAAAATTAAATCAGAAAATATTGTATATTGGGATCCAATATTAATAGCATTTTAGCAAGTCGGAGGGCGTGTACGCTCAAATTGATTCTGGTCGTCAATTGTTTTGTAGAGATGGGCATCAGCAGTCGACTGACAAAAGTTAAAACCATCGACTTGTTTGACTGCTTTTAGAAAACAGTCGAATGAATTCAACGACTACTCACCGTAACATAAACAAGTCGTTTGCAAACGACTGAACTGATCCCAATTGTTTTAACATGTTCTGAGCGCTGGCATAGTTTTACGTTCTGGTCATAAATTGTTTGTATTCACATGGTTGCCAACATCTCCACTGAAATTTCGCTCTCGTTACTATTCTAAAGTGCTCTATTGTCGTCTCTCGTGTGTATTTATTCTAGGCTGTCGTGTTCTTGTTCAAGTTGTATTTCAACTCTACATTCTTAGTATTTTCTGCAAAACAACTAAGAAATAAAAGGTACGTCACAATTTTGGCTATGGAATTGTTACCGGTAGTTACGAACTCCCTTTCAGTTCTAGTAATTTAAATAAGTATTGGTCTATTGCTTCATGGCTGATGGCAAGTTCGAATTGCGTGGATGGGAGTTCTCAGATCCAGATACACTTACAGAGGCTTGCCTCACTAATGTACTTGGTTTAATCTGGGACAGAAAGCATGACACTCTGGCCATAAGCCCAGACTGTTTCCAGAATTATCCAGAGAAAATTACCAAAAGGACTATACTTTCCACTGCCCATAAGGTGTTTGATCCAATTGGTTTTTCTTCTCCTGTGACCCTAGAGCCAAAACTCATATTAAGAGAATTATGGAGTGTAAACATTGGGTGGGATGAAGAGGTGGATCAAGACATTGCCAACAGATTTATGAAATGGGTAGATGATGTCGCATGCTTGAAAGACTTGAAGATCCCAAGATGGTTACCTTCTAACAGTGGACCTGCTGAATGGAGTGTGCATACATTTTGTGATGCCAGCAAGGATGCCTACGCTGCAGCTGTGTTCCTGAGGGTAGAGAGACGAGGTAATGTGTCCTATACCAATATCGGGGAACATTTACTCATTGCAACATTGAATATAATGGCTGCACTATACACAACGCCGCAACCTCCATTCGAAGCACAGTAAAAATAAATAACTTGGATCAATTGCATGTTGCCGAGTGTCGCGTAGTCCAAACTAACGTCTGCAAAAATAGGTAGGTTAGGGAGAAGTTTGTTTTTTATCTGTTGGTACAACAGAACTCCGCGGGTAACGGCTTACAGTGCTTTGTACGCCACCTAGAAGCGAATACTTTCAGTCGAATACATGAAACGACACGCTTTTAAGAGCTATGCGTATTCAGGTAACCATTCGACTGAAAGTAGTCGAATATCTAGTCGATAGTTTCTTCCAACGAATGACTAGTAAGTCGATAGTTAAAAGTAGTCGATAGTCCCATCTCTAGTCTCAGAGTATGCAGAAATTCCCTCATGACAGTCATCTAGAATCCTTGAGAGATGAAGTCTGATAACTGCATTTAACAGATAAGGACTACAAACAACACCAAACACAACTCTCCTGTGTCGATAAACAATTATATTCCCCAAATCATCCTTCCATAAAAAACGTAGGAAGTTCCTGTAATTTGCATGTATACTAATCTGCAAGAAAGCTCGCCTGATGTCAGCTACAACTCCCACTTGCTTCAGACGGAATCTTAAAAGAAGTGGAGGTATCTGTTCTATCAATGATCTCCCTTTCTCCAAGCACGAATTCAATGAAGGACTATTCTTTTCATGAGCTGATGCATCGAACACAGGTCTAATTTTGGTGGTGCTATTTTCTTTCACTACATGTCTGTGAGGAAGATAATGACAGCTATCACTAACAATCTCAGAGTCAGGAACTCGTTCAATGACACCTTCTTCAAGCCATTCCTCAAAAACATGTTCATAATCTGGGTACAGGTTATTAGCCTTCAATTTCTTTATAGTAGAATCCAGTCGTTTTTCTGCCAGGATGTAATTCGATGGAAGAGGGGGGGGGGGGGGTGCCTATCCTTCCAGGGAAGATGGACTTCATATCGACCTTCACCATTCACCCTTACAGTCTTTTGAAAATGCTTGTCAACTTCCAACTGCAATTCAAGCTTAGTTTTCCGATCAACAGGATCCGTAATGCAAATCAACTCCAATTTCCAAAGATCTGAGATGTTTAAATCATTAATCAACATTGAGGTGACAATCATAGCAGTTGTAACTCTGGGTTGTTCACTGGGATATTTACCAAAAATGGTCCAACCTAACCTGGTCTCCATAGCTATCAAACCACATGATACACTTCTATCATTGCCCGTGAAGAGTCCGGCAGCAATGTCAGCACCAATCAGAATTTCTACAGGACCTGCAGTACCTATGGATTCCTGTATATTGTAGGTATTATCAAGTATTTCATTAACTAAGGCACTATTCTGAATATGAGGTACATTATCACAAATATTGTCTTGGTCCAAGACCTCAAAATTGCACAAATAATCATTATTGAGACTGGCAAGATGAATTCTATATTTATTGTGCTCACAAATACCGGTTTTCTGACCTCCGAACAGTGAATGGACAATAGTTTCTCTCCCAACAGGAGAATAGATAGATAGATAGATAGATTTTTATTAATTCCATTTGATCAAATACATGCATTCAATACATTTTGATATAGGACACGTCAGAATTTACATGCATAAAATAAAAGAACTAACAGGTATATATTACTAAGATTATAACTATTTATAACTTATTATAATAGCAAATCTTAATAGATACAATCTTATTGCACAACTATTTACACCTCACTCTATTATCATAATATGAAAACTTAATTCTATAAATACAACAACATACAGCTAGGTATTAAAATTAAATTAAAAAAGTAAAATATAGTTATAGATTCCATCACTCCTATACGCTAAAATATTCAACTACTGAGTAAAAACAATGGCACTGCAGATAAGCTTTCAACATTCTATCAAAGGTTTTTATTTTTGGGGCCAGTTTTATATACTGGGGTAGTTTATTGTATAATTTAACTCCAGTGTGAAAAGTTCCTTTTTGATATATGCTTGTGTGTGTGTGTGAAATATGAATGTTTTGATTTTGTCTTGTGTTATGCCTATGAACATCATTGTTTGTTTTAAGAAAAACATCTTTATTCATTAAATTCTTTTTAAAAAACATAATACTTTCAAAGATATATATGCAGGGCAGTGGGAGAATGTTTAAATCTTTAAACAGAGGTCTACATGATTCTCTCGAGTTTACATTTGCCATAATTCTAATCGCTCTCTTTTGTATCCTAAACGTGCTTGGTACATCTGGCGACATACCCCAAAATATGATCCCATATCTTAAGTATGAATGGAAATAAGCAAAATAAGTATTTCTTAATGTGTGCATGCTAGTGCAGGTTTTCAAAATACGTAACGCAAAGCACATCGAGTTCAGTTTAGTATTCAGATATTGTATATGTTTATTCCATTTCAAGTCTTGTTGTATCCATAGTCCTAAAAACTTTGTTTCTGATTTATTTTCTATTTGATGACCATTTAATGTTATATTGGGCATCGCAGGATTTCTATTCTGTATAGTGTGGAAATTTAGACATACTGTCTTTTTATAGTTTATTATGAGGCGATTATCTTGTGACCATTTGGTTAACTCTCCTGTAACGGAGTCAGCAGACTGCTGTATGACCTGTTTAGTTTCACCTTTTATTACGAGTGTTGTATCGTCCGCAAACAAAATTTCCTTATGTGAATGAACGTTCTGTGTTATATCATTGATATATAGAAGAAAGAGTAGTGGGCCCAAAACCGATCCCTGGGGTACTCCAAATTCAATAATTCCCTCATTGGACAATGTTTCATTAAGTAATTTGGTTCCATCATCCTTGTGTCTCAAGCTTACTATTTGTTTACGCCTTGTTAAGTAAGACTCTATCCATTTATTAGCTAGACCTCTAACACCATATTGATTTAGTTTGGTAAGGAGGATTTTATGGTCAACTACATCAAATGCTTTCGATAAATCCAAGAATAGGCCAGTTACATGTTCCTTATTGTCAATTAATTTCAGTATACTATTACTACATTCGTAAATTGCTGTCTGTGTAGATTTTTCCGTTCTAAATCCATGTTGTGAGTTTGATAATATTTTATTTTTTTCTATGAAACTTATCAGTCTCTTATACATAATTTTTTCCACAATTTTTGCAATACCAGTTGGTAAGGTAATAGGACGATAGTTATCTAATTCATCTTTTGAACCGTTTTTGTGCACTGGAATTACTTTTGATAACTTCAAAATATCCGGGTAAGTTCCTGAGAGAATTGAACTGTTTATTAAGTGCGTAAGTGGATTTATTATATTTTCGGCACATTTCTTTAAAATTGCATCAGGGATGCCATCAATGCCAGCACAGAATTTATTTTTTAGCTCTTTTATAACTATTCTTACCTCTTCACTTGTGACATGATTTATAAATAAAGAATCACTGCATATATTTATTTTATTATTAGAATTTAGTGTATTTACCTGTGATTTATTTAATAATTTTTGCGGAATTTCCAGAAAATAGTCATTAAAAGTGTTTGCTATTTCCTCTGGATTATTAATCACTTTATTATTTCTGGTCAGTGTAATGTTCCTTTGTATTTTAGCATATTTTCCAGTTTCTTTCTTTATTACGGACCACATAGCCCTGTTTTTATTAGATGATTGGGAAATAAAATTATCATTATGCATTTTCTTTGCTAGTCTTATTACCTTATTTAATATGCTAGTGTATTTTTTGTAGTATAAATTGAATTCAGGTGTTGTGTGGTATTGTTTATATAATTTGTGTAGAAATTTCTTTCTTTGACATGAATTTATAATCCCTGTTGTTATCCAATTGCTAGTTTTGTTATTTTGAACAGTTCTTCGTTTAAAGGGGAATGCTATTTCAAAATAGTGTTTTAGGGTACTGTTAAATGCATTAAATTTATCATTTACATTTTCTAGTTCATAAATTTCTGACCATGTTTCCTTATTTAATAAGTCATTGAAATATGTAACATTTGCTTCAGTGAATGACCTGCACTTTGATTTTACTCCATTATCATTATTATTGATTACTTCGGATACTTCAAAACTCAGTATTTGTCCATGGTGGTCACTAAAACCCGGACAATAGACTTCTATTGAATGGTGATATTTATCTGTATTTATAAAAATTTGATCAGGAGTGGTTTTACTAAATTTTGTTATTCTTGTTGGTGTATTTACTGTAGGTTTCAGCCCATAGGAAATTAGTAACTGGTTTAATAATTCACAATTTCTATCAAGTTTTAAGAAATCCACATTTACATCCCCACAAATTATTATATCGAAATTTACTTTGCTCATGTTATTGAGTAACAATTCTAGTTTATCTATAAATAGAGGAAACTTTCCTGACGGAGAACGGTATACGCATACAATTATTAACTTAAACTGCTGAATTTTTACGGCAGAGAATTCAAAATCCTGTTCCATAATTAGATAATCATAAGCTGTTATCTGTTCATGATCTAAATTATTTCTTAAGAAGATGCAAGTACCACCATGGCTAATATTAGATCTAGAGTATTTACTAGCTTGTATAAACCCTGGGAATTGAATTAATTCAAGTTGTTCCTCTTTCAGCCAATGTTCTGAAATACATAGTGCTGAGATGTCTTTAAGTTCATTTTTAAGCATTAGATTTATGTAATCAATTTTATTATAAAGAGACTGGACATTCTGGTGGTAAATTTTAAATTTGTTACTTTTGCAAGCTTGTGTTGGTGATTTATTTACATTATTATTATCATAATTGTTATTATTATTGTTGCTAGACAAATCCGAAATACCATTGTTGCACTCCGTTAAATTTGACTTCAAAAGATGTGAATGCCAAACCTCACGTTTGGCTTCTTCTACCAGTTTCCCTGCTTCCACTCTAATGATATTACTGTCGAATTATTCTTACCATTTGAATTTACAATTTTGCAGATTTCATCACTAAGATACTCTTTTCCTAATCTATTTAAGTGTAGGCCATGCCGAGTGTGGAACTTCCTGTCTAATTTACTTACATCTACAATTTGGACATTTGGAAAACTCTTACAAATTTTATGAATTTTTCCATTTGTAGCCTCTATTTCTATATTTACACATGACTTGGGAATTAAATCGTGTCTCTGCGGAATGTTTACAATAATGACATTTGTTTTTTGCATGGATGGCAATGTACCCTTTAAATCTTTGATTACCTTTTTACTCTCATTTCTATAGACGTCGTTTGCTCCAGCGATGATCACTGCGTAGTCCTTTGCAGTAAGGGACGCACACTCTCCTATCATCCCGTTCGTGACTTCTGCAATCTGAGCTCCTGGCTTCACTGTCGAAGTGACCTCCATTTCTCGGCTTCTCTCCAAAACGCTTGCTGCTACATCTCGCCCGTGGCTATCCGCAAATATCCGCATCTTCCTGGATTTTCTCTTTATCACTTTCTTCTTTTCTTCTTGAGGAAAGTCATCATTTTCTTCGACAAGCACTCCAAATGAATTTGAGACGGGAATTTCAGTTACATGTACTCCATTTATAGGCCTAGGCTTATTCAATCTTACCTTACCAGCAATCACTGTCGACCAAGTTTCCTTGCTTTCCCCTCTGTTTCCTTTTAATTTATTCAACTCTTCCATTAACTTAGCAATATCTTCCTTTAGCAGCTTTATAATTTCGTCTTTTGAGTACAGTTCGTTTCTCAGGTTATGACATTCGCATGACGGTAGCGGTAGGCCTACATTACGACAATCGGTTTCACTTTTCTCCTCATTCAATTTTACCTGAGATCTTGTGATGATTTTATTTGCATTTTTTACTTTTATTTTGCACGACGAGCATAAATCCGTTACGGTTACACAACCTGACGAGATACTAACACTGTTGACTGTCGTCATACTAGAGATCTAAGTGAGCCTAGATGTTTACACCAAATTACACTAAATTTAATTTAATTATTACTACCTAATAGAATTAATCTAATAACCTACCAATAAAGAAGAATGTGAAATACGTATATCTTCCAATCGGGTGAAGTCTCGTAAAAGCACCACTGCTCTACTTGGTTCAAACAGTGATTGAAGAAGTCACCGAATCTTTGGATACACGTTCCCACAACTTAGTTTAAGTTTATTAAATTATCAACAAGAATTTCTAAATACTATCAATATTCCGTATTACACTTGATCTAAGGAAAGTAACTTTATAGATTTTAAGCCTCTGTTATAATATTTTACCACTTTTATCAAATATTTACACTAGCTGCTATTTCACTACACTTTCACTGTGACGCCATCTTGCTTGCATCATTTCCCGTGCTGTTCTCTTCAACACATATGACCGTTGTGACCCTGTATCAAGAACTGCCTTCACAGTACGTTCACATCCATTCCCACGAACCTTCACCAGAAGCGTAGGAAGCAGCACACTATTATCACACGTTAAGTTAGCAAGGGCTTCATCTTTCTGTACAGTCATGACGTCAGGCCTAGGGGAGTCAGTACTGTTAACCACATTCTTACTTCTCTTAAAATCTGGACACAACAACATTACATGGCGCTTATCACAAATCAAACATTTTTGCTTGAAGGTGCACTTTTTAGCTACATGATTTGGTTTAATGCAAATAAAACAATATTTCCTATCCTTAATAATTTCAAGTTTTTCCGAGAGAGGCATATCACGTGCTTTATAGCAGTCAGCGCTGCTATGGCGTTCATTACTGCAAAAAGTACAAGCAGAACGCTTATTTTCCTGTAACGAGAGTAAACCCATTGCTGTTGGTACATCTTGCCTAGAACATGATTTAGGACTGCTATCTTTCTGCACTTTCTTTGCCCTATCAGCTGACTGTTTAAACCCAGACATGGCCACATGGATCCTTTCCTCATTTTGCACTTCCGCCTTCATGAAGAACATGAACTTATTAAGTCGTTGTTCTGCATTAGATATATCACTATATAAAGAACTTCGCTGCCATACTCTTAAAAAGTCTTCCGTCATGCACGATTCTAACAAAGGACAAAGGATTGCTGCACATTTCCCAGTTGTGAAACCAAGAGATTCAAGTGCCCTTAAATGACACTCGAGCTTATCATACATCTCCGTGAGTGAACGGCATGTTTTACTAGCAGGCAGGGTCAAACTGAGAAGATCCCTGATGTATACTTCAATTAGAAGATCTTCCCTACCAAAACGTTCCTGAAGTGCTTCTATCACTAACACGTAATTGTCATCTGTGGCTGGAAAACTGTCTACAACAGACCTAGCTCTGGAGTTGGGTAACGTAGCTTGTATAAGATAATAGAATTTATCAACTGGTGCAATCCCTACATTCTCATGAATACGCTGGAATTGGTTCCAAAACGGCAACCAATCTCTGAGTTCACCGCCGAACTTACGAAATTCTATGGTTGGAAGCTTTATTTTCCTATTTACTTGAGCATTCCGTGTTGAATCTTCACTTGTGATAGATTGTCGGTCTAGGGAATCAATTTTTAAACGCCGCACTTTTAACAGTTCGTACTTACTGTGATACTCGTCAGCCGCCAGCGCTTCTTGATCTAGTTCTTGTTCACTAGCACCGTTTTCCAACATCCATTCCATTTCCATAACCTCTTCATTCTGAGCATTGATATTCTCGAAGTACTGTTCCAAAGAAGCAAATGATGCTCGAGCTTCTTCATACTTTCTTCTTCAAGAAACTTATCAAGTGCAACGGAATGCCGCGCAAACAATGCTCTGTCGATTCGTCTTCTACTTTTAACCTTTTCCATTGCGGAAGTAATCACAAAACACTGACGAGAAAAACTATCGTGCCGTTACGCTGGGCGCCAAATGTCAAATGTTCGGCCCTCCACCAATGGATAGATTTAATACACATAAAATAACTGAACTTTATTCATCTTGCATTACATGCTGTCCGTTCCATTGGACGCCATTTTACTTAACTAACTTAAGTCAATGCCCTCTAGATCCTAGGACTGCTTAATATATAAAATAAACAAAGACATCTCAATCAGTGTTCCCAACACCTATTGTCTTGCCTTCAAACCATCCTGTGGTGCATCGTTTGATTATGAGTGAGCATAGTAAGGTCCAACCAAGATGTATATCTAAATCCCCTAATCCTCTGAGAGAAGGGATGTCAAGAGTAACCACTAAAAGTGGTAGAGATGTAAAATACCAAACAGATTAGATTTATAATTACTGTATTTTGAGGTAATTATAATTATTTATGTATGGTTGAGTTGTTCTTCCACCAACTCAAGGTGGGAGTATGTCATATCTTTTGGCAAAGATGCTACATTAAGATTGTCATTTTTTTCTTTATTATCTTTTTTCAACTGTTGTAAAATTAACTGTCATGGCATCCAGAAGTGTCAATAAATGTTTGTTTTGAATTGGTATATTTTCCTTATAAAAGAAGAAAGAATCTGCGATACGCCGGTGAGCGTAAAAGTAAAACCTCCTACCAACACCGTGAAATTAGGCCTACTTTTCATTTCGATGTTTGTGACACTCGGTTTCAAAGGGTTAACAATTTCGCTAAATTTCGCCCCTGGTTTAACACTACCACAAGCACGGAAATGACTATTTAAGTTATTAATTTCCGTAGCTACACCTCGACCGTGACTGTCTGAGAAAACACTAATTTTTACACTTTCCGATAACGAACATTTGAGGTTACCGATAGGTTTACTGTCCGCCCGCAGTTCCGGTTCACTTACGTCTCCAATATTTTCCATCTCATCACTATTATCATCTAAGACTGAAAATTTATTTTTAGTCACAATACTTGCGTTTCTAGTCACGATAATCGATTTTCTGTGAAGCTGAGTTTTGGGCCTCCCCTTGCGTTTTTGCGACCGCCATTCAGATTGCCAGTCCGAAATGCTTTCGGTACAATTTGAAGGCATTTCATCAAGCTCACTTGTGTCGGTAGCACTAATATTTACGTTGGAGGTGGATAACTTTTGTGACAGTTTATCCAAATCTTGACGTAAGACGTTTATTATTTCATCTTTCGTTTTCAGTTCGTTTTCAAGATGTTTTAATTGTTCTTTCGAACACAACTCGCACACATAATGATCACTGTTCTTAAAATAAGTTACATTTACTTTGGCACATTTTTCATGTAGGTAACCAAAAGTTGCAGCTCATTCAAAATATTCCTTTCATCACTCTTTTTGAACAGATTTTACACGAATTACCACTTATACGATTCGAAGTTTCAGAGCTATTCACACCCGAAACATACGCCGCCGCCATCTTCATCCGACTGAAATAACAGGGTATCAATTAGGATTGTGACGTGAGGGGATTTTCCAAGTACAGTACGTGCCTCAGTACTGGGGATGCAACCAGGTGATTGAGACAAAAGTCTGCCAAGGGATTAGGATTGCCAATTAGCAAGAGACCTCTCTGCAGGGGCCAGTTATAGCTTGTGTGCTTACACTCACTTGTCAGCTCTTAATTTCCATTTCCTAGAAATAGTTCAATAATGTCCCAGGCTACACTACTGACGCTGCGTGGTTTGTAACGGTTTCCCTGAGACTGTTCACACTATTGGGTGACAAATGTACTTTAACTTCTACGTATGAGATTGATTTGATAATTGGGCACCAAGGAGCCAACATCAAGTTGAATCCTAATATTTATATCAATCACTAGCTTGCGTAGAACACTTGAGATACTCTTTGAAATCTGGCCGTGGTATGATTTCATCATTAACCCTGATAACATTCGTATTGGGAGAAAGTTTTGTCTTATATATAAAGCTAACTACTGAAATTAAAGATTGCATGTCTGATAAAAGGAGTTTAATAGTCAAAAACAATGATGTGGTAAATTTAAGATTAATAAAAGGAGCTTAAAAAAAGATTTTACCATTACCGTACCACATGAAAATAACGTGAAATTGGAGTTCGGATTAATTTAAGATTATTACCAAGCTATGAATTTACTGAATTTACGACGATAACAAAATGAAAAAGAGAGAGATTGCGTGGATATGCGTCATTTCGGCTCACCATCGGAGAATCTTTCTCCCTCGTAATTCTCCCTTCAAGAGAGATTGCTGTAGCTTCTCGTTCGGCGTCATCTTCTTCCTTTTTTGATGGTGTAGCGAATTAATGTTGAAAGTTTGTATACTGTTAGTGGTGGATCTAAGTCCAAGAGCCACTTATACGATCTGCCTATACACAACAGAGCGTATGATATCCATGACGGAGGTCAGTGGAATATCGCAGTATTTTTCACCATGGAACACAATGTAAACCAAGTCCGAAGACTAGTTCGTAGATCATAATGTTCACTCGATATCACGGAAACAAAGTTAATGGCCAGTCCTACACGAAATAAAAGTTATAAGTCAGTCCTTCACGGAACAAAAGTTATAAGTCAGTCCCTCAACTCACGCTACGCACTAACTATATACACTGAGCACGCTCCCCTTCCATCGTACAACAAGCTGGCCTCCCGACTAGCCTGACGACCAATCACCGTGCGTCTTCATGCTTCTCACCACAGCTGGATATCGGCCGCTTTCCTTCTGATTGGCTGAGACTCCCCACGTGCTCGTTCCCGCTTTAAGAGTCCATTGCACTAGCTGTGACGCCAACCTGTAGCACTTTCCGTTTTACAAAACACATCACGTTTTCTTGATTGAAGAAGTTCCCTCTGGTTGCGAAATCTTGTTGTTGTACTCATCGGCTATTCCTGGACTCGTAATTTCCGATGACGCAAATCTCTCAACTAGGCCCTAACTGAATATAAAATTCGTAATCTCGGTAATCAAATAATTTACTTGTATAATGGTTACCGGTATAATCCGATTGATAGCGATTTTTATTAGATAGGAAACCTATCTGTATTGGTTTAAAATTTAAAAGCTTGAAAATGAAATATGAAATTAATAATAATAATTCTAAATTAAATTCACTTGGCTTAATAATCTGTCGCGTTCAATCATACATTAATTAGATCCCATCTGACTTATGTCAGTGGCGTAAATACCCTCCGTAAGACAGGTTACACTTGTTTGTCGCCATTCTTGGGATTTACGGTGGCTTTCTGTCTCTGCGAGAGGCGATATACAGTCTGTTAGTGGTAGTGTTGAGGAAGAGTCGCAAGTTCTTTGATAGTTGCTCTTTCCTTTTTGTCACATTAGCGAGTGTTTAAAAATGGACCGCTTTGTCATAAAGAAGCCAAAACTGGATACATCTTCGGTAAGTTAATGGAAGTTTTTATTGTTATGTGTAGCAAATTGAGGCCCGTATTTTGTTATATAGGTACAGCTTTTACAAATAATTTTCTCTGCACGAGAAAGACGCATTGCTCACTGATAGAATGTAAGTTATTCGATTTGTTTTAATAGGTTCGTATTAAATTATTATTATTTAAAGTGTATTACAGTTTCCTCGGAATAATAATAACAAACAAGAACTTTCCACTTCGACCGTTGGCTTACCTTAAAACAGCGCTGTTTAGATTAGACAAACAATAATAGACCTAAAAGTGTTGCAACATACCTACTTTGATGCCTTTATGGGTCTATTCTCTGTTCTGCAGCTATGATGACTTAATTCTTTCTCACGCATTCTACCTGTTTTTTTTTACAGATTTATTCAATCGACTAAGATCATTTCTGGTAAATAAACTATTTAAGTACACCAAGACATAGTAGGCTACGGTATTAATGTAAAGAACGTTATGAACTGAAACGTGTGAATTTGCCATAACTGATAATTGAAAATCTGAGCGACAGGGAGAAATGTAAATACTGATACAGCTGTGAGCTACTTCAAAACAGAAAGCAACAAAGGGCGGAATTCAGACAGTCATGAACAGACTGTAGAGTTTTGTCCTAAGCTAAAAATGAACCCTAAAGAACTTCGTAACAATCGCAATTGAGACACGTGTTCCTTCAACTCTGTCATACCACACTACCGAGAGACATGGCCAGATTAGAATGTTGCCGATGCAGACAACAATGATGCCGCTTTGCTTCAATTGCTTTTGCAACGACAGCAGCTTTTATTTTCTCTTTGTACCCGTTTCAGGTTAAACATCCCGGTAATAGCATTTCTGCTCCCACTGTCTTACCAACATTCCTCACCTTGTTTAGGCGCATCCCACAGGCCCAGCGCCCAGGCCCGACGAGAAGGGGGGGGGGATAGACAGGCCTGGTGCCTCGGGGCCCGACCCTCGCAGGGGGGCCCGGCGTCCTAGGAGGATGGGTCCGATCAGGCATAGATTTATTATTGCCTGCATGTGACTGAATTTGCTACTGTCAATTATTTAGTGAATTCATCGAACTGTCTGTGAACAATGTTACAAGGATTGAAAATCTTATTCTGTCAAGTGGACAATATTTTTCTTTACAAAGCGCTTGTGGGGGAAAAACTGTCACAAAGTGGTCAACTTAGGCGATGAGGCTACGCTATGTATTGTTCTCAGAATATTCCTGATGACAGGGAGAGCATTCCATTATTCTAAATTTAGCTAATTCGGATTATGCACCAATCCTTCAAATAACGTTCTCTTCCCTTCACTTATTTCGCCAAGGCCACGAGAGCCTGGGCTGCCATGGTGTGTTTGGTCAGTTAGCTCAAGAGTTTCATATTGTTTTATCCCTTGGTTGGGGGTGGGAAAACACGGTAGTATAGATGTGCTAATTTTGAGGACTGCTTCCGAATGAGGGTAGTTTCCCGTGGTTGGGAGAAACTACCAGTGTAGTGTGTTGGTGTGAGGGCTTAATCTATTGGGGGCGTCCCTGCAGGATGCAATTACCTGCCAAGGGGATGAATGTCTAAGTGCAGGCTGCCAATCTAGCCTGCCAATTAAGTAGACTGAGCAATTCAGCAAATGTGCAGAGTCAGTGACTCGGCGCTCTGCAGTCGAGTCGCTGGCTCGAATACAATAGAACCTGACGATGCAATTCCTGGTCGCCGCGGTCAGGGGCAATTATGACTAAGGTCAGGTTGGGTATAAGGATGTAAAGATGGAGTGTAATTAGTGATAAACGTGTATGTTTACTGACCATGTGTTTATTGGCCAGTAAATGTGATGTGATGTCCCTCTTGGGGAGTTTGAACAAATATAAAATGTGGTACAATTTGTAAGGTGTACAGTAGTTCGGGGTAGGTGTTTTACAAAGTTAAAGGAGTCTGAGCACCGCTAGATCTCACCTGGTGAAGAGCTGGAACGGACGTCGTCGGGCAGGGCCGCTGGCGAAGAACAGAACAGAACAGATAATCCCTCCACTCCGGGTTCCATTCTTATATGTTTCGGCGCTGCTTGGTCCGCATTGCATCAGTGTAGCTGCCCCAGATAGTTCTTAGTGTAAATGTTTATGTGAGTTTTGCAAGCCGTTGGCTAACCTCCTAGGCTTAGGTGGTCGCCACTTGCTGTGTAGAGATATGTTCTGGAATTATAGTGTTTCCAGTTGGGGTGGTTTTGGTGAAAGATGGCGGGGTGCGTCTTAGGGGGTACTGCCCCCGGGCTGTACAAGTCCCCTTCGTCGTTTGTTCGCGTCCTCGCGAACGGGAAGTAGAGTGGGCGTGTCGTTGTAATGGTTTTTCCTCGTTGTCTTCTTCTTCTTCAGTGTCGGTGTCGTGTGGGTGGATCGATATCGTGTTATTCTGGTGGTGTAGAGAGTTTAGCGTGTGCTCAGAGGGGGTGGGTTTTGGGTATATACATGTTCGTTATTCATTTGAAATTAATCACTATAAAACTTGACATTTGGAATAATAAAAAATAAAAATAAAGGAAAATACATGTTCTTGAAGTTATATGCGTGTTGGTATTATGCAGGAAGGAAAAAAAACATGGTTGGACGGGTGAATGTGCCGTCCGACGCTGTGTGGGAAAAAAATTGCTCGCTCCAAGGTATTGTATAAAAGATGGAAGAAAATAGAAAAACAGGTGCCCCAGGGTATAAGTTAAAGGTATATCAGAATGATTTATTGTTGTTGGGATGAAACGGGACACCTTCACAAATTTTATCGTTAGTAGAATAGAAAGGAAAGAGACAAAAGTGTGTAGAAACGTGTTTGGTGTTAGAATGTTGCAGTGCTTTATGTGTATTCTTCATATTTCCCGTGTTTTGATGGTTTTACAATTTCTTAAAATTTTCGATTACAATACTTACATGTTACGCTTAATTATATTACTATTACTACTAAATATTTTCTGCTCATGAGTACCTTTCTCCTATGTATATGGCCATAGCGCTGTTCTTTCTTGGCCACCTTTACCTTGTGCCATTCATCTGTGGCTTGTGACCTGCCTCTGTGGTTTAGTGGTTAAACCGCTCAACCGGTGTCGTGAATTTTCCTCCGTGGGTGGAAGAATTCACCTTGATGGCTAGGACAGACGTTCACAAAGCTACATCTTTCCTGGCTATCGCATCCGCTCCTTATTCAAGCGTCTGTCGTGTGTTGCGTCAGCTCCGCTCGGTGCCCCACGGTCACCTCGCGTAACCGCCGCCTGTTGTCATCACTTTATTAGTGTGACGGGAAATCGGTGAATATTTTGTGTGTGTGTGTCATGGTAGAGAGTGTGTACAAGCTGGTGTTGGAAATATATTTACAAAAGACATGTGTATGGTGCTGATGATCTGAAAAATAATAATTTATTAGTTAGTTCCTCTTTTCGGTGGAACGTAAGTAGAGGGCGCCTCCTGGTGTGCCTGAAATAGAGCGTGATATAATATCCAGATACATTTTGGTTATATCTCGTTCACATACTTATGTCTACTGTGCACCTTTTAATTCTAGCTTAGCCTAAGCCGGCTACAGCCTTACTGTTATACTTATGAATGTACTCCTGTCTTCCTGTGTATTTGTTATGTCTCCTCCGTGTATACAAGTGTATGAGTGTATTTGTGTATCGTGACGTCACCTTTACCTGATAATGATCATGTTGTCAGCGTTCCCATGATGCTGCAGTGGTGGAGCTCTTTGCTGGAAGAAAAGGCATGTAAATTAAGCACATGTGGCCAATACATTGTGTGCATATGTCGCGCAGCGCTGTTTTAAGGATCGGCTTGGATGATGCCACCGCCCTTGAGACCTCTTCGGACGTCTCATGTGTTATCGGGGTCGGTCAGCTCCAGTGGCTGTACCGTATACCTCGCTGATGGGTCGGACGGCTTCAGTGCCTCCGCCCTGTTATGTTTACTTATTTCTACTTAATTGCTTTGTCGGACTTATCCTGGCAACGTCTAGCCGCCAGGTGCCAAACGCTCTGTATCGCGTTCGCGTCGCATGCGCGTGTTTCCGCAATGCGTTGTCGGTCTTACCCTGGTAACGGTTTTAGTTGCCAGGTGCCGAACGCCATATGTCGCGTACGCATCGCATATTCCTATTTACCTTAATGTGTTATCGGTCTTACCCTGGTAACTTCTAGTCGCCAGGTGCCGAACGCTCTATGTCGCGTTCGCGTTGCAACCGCGTGTTTTCGCTATATATTGTCGGTCTTACCCTGGTAACGTCTAGTTGCCAGGTGCCGAACGCTCTATCTTAATTAAAAGGTACTTAGCCTAAATTATGTTGGTTAACATTAAAAAAATATATTTTGTATGTACAAGGCGAAATGGTCCTTAGTCTAGTGCCGAAATGTGCTGTAGCTGCTGTTTTACAACAGTGCTTATTAAATTTGCTTAATTCTAAGTTGCGTTCCAAATGCAACTGCCTTACTTACTAGAATTTTGATCGGAACGATCGCCCGAGGCAGTTTTACCTCCTCAGGGCACCACCCGTGTGCATTTTAGAAACACCGGTTGTCTCTAAAACCACCAGGCCCGAAAGCCCTTCTAGATTCCCTTCCCTTAATACTAACTGTCGACATCCCCCTCTTAATAACTAATATAGGCCTGTGCGACTGCGTAGCTAAGGAGCAAACGCCTCGCGCGGATATCCTTTCCGTTGATCTTAGGGGGTATATGCTTATATTGGCTTTATTCGCCATTTATTATTCATTTATGTTTATCATTGGGTTTGCCCACAAAACCCCTTTTGGCAGCCCGTTGCATACCTATTTAATATCTCTGGCCGCCCGGTGCGTTACCATTTAAGCTCTGGAGACACGGTGTCATCCATTTATGTGGGCACGGATCCGAATGATCGCATTCATTCCATATGCATTGTTTATTATTCATTTGTTATCATGTATTAAATTGATTTCACCTTATCTTCCGGGATAAGGACTTGGCGTGCCTAGGATTGGACCCGCTAAATCCTGAGACACTTCTTCACTTCCTCGAATGGAAGACTAACTCCCCGCCATAGGAGCTCTACTTAGGTTACAACTAGCTAAGAGTCTAGTCCTAATGTGGTCGTCTCTAGGTTCGTCTCCTGAGTCTAGTGTGGAGCTGGCTAATTCTCCTACTAGCCGTCAAAAGTCTCCCCTGCAGGTCTGGCTTTGATGACTGTGGCGCATAATGGGTATAACCTTCTCCGACACGGGGGCAGGCTAGGCACTCCCGAGATCTCGACGTTTGCCCGTGCCAATTCATCGCTGCTTCGACCTTACGTTATTCCGTCTTTAGTCTGGGTCAGGATCTGTTGCCGTCTGGCCCCGTCCCTGCCCTTCCGTGGAACTTCTGCTCCCTCCGTTTACCTGCTCATCATCATCTAGTGTGATGTCAGATTCCTTTTTTAAAATAAGTGTGATTTGCAAATATGTATGTGTGTACCATGTAATTATGTAAAAAAAATAGTGTTCTGGGGTTCTAGAATCTTCTAAATGCAGTGTCTACTTTAGCCTTATCAATGCCGTGTCGAATTTCCAGCGGTAATGCCTTGGTACTTTCCTAGAGGTGTTAGTAGGTTTGTAGGGCGTTTGGTCCCTTGTTATTAGGATCCGGGGGTGTTATTCGCTGAATGGGGTTAAAGAGTGGTGGAAGGGTTTGTGCATCGTTGGACTCCATATTTATGGTGGCCGGGAGCCGATGATACTGCTAGGAGGTACTTACAGAGAGTGGATGGGGTGGGATTTTCCCAGGTGTACAAAATTTAAAAATGTCATGCGGGTGTAATATTAATATAGTCCCTGGTGTGTGGATAGGATATTTCATGCATTGGGATGGATGTGAGGCGTGTCCGCTCTCACTTGAGGATAAGGTCTGTGCTGGGATACAATAAGTTTATGTCCCTTGCATGCGGGATTATTTAATAAAATACTGGTTAGTATAAGTATGGCCTCATCTCTCTACACAGAGATGTGCATTGCGATTGATATTAGTTTTCCGACTCACCTCTAATACTCAGGTGTAGGCGTTTGGTGCCAAGGTGTAGCATACCTTAATTTGTTAGACGCATGAAGTCTATCAACCCCGATGTATATTTTGAAATGTAGTGTAGCTGTTTTTATGTATCTGTATGTCTGTGTTGGATAGTGTTGTAGGTGACAGGGTATGTGGGAGGAAGGGTGCTGGGATGGTAGCCCGTAGTTGGTACCATGGCCATCCAGATGGCACTATCCATCTCTACTCCTGTCGTGGTGTGTCATCCTCTCTTAGTCACTGTGTGTTCTCTACCCGCTCCTTGGGATGTACGCTGGCTAAGTTGAGATGTCATACAGCATCTACTGTATTACAAAATACCAGTCTGTGGAGCGCCTGTGGGTCTGTGATACCTACGCTGTGGGAAAATGTTTGTGTCTGTGGGCACCGCCCTCGGGCTGCTCTTAGGATGTTTAAATGCAGTGACGCTGTGACCTCACGGTCTAACCTGGTCTCTTGTTCATAATGTTAGGGTAGCTTGTCATGGCCTGATCGCCTATAACGATTTTTAGAGATAAAAAATCAAGAAAAAAAATTATTAGGGGGGTGGTTGTTCCCTCCTGGAATCTGTCAGTATCCGCCCCTGAATGTTGAGCGTGTGTAGGAAGGAAGTGGCCGTGGCCGTAATTAGCGCGCCTGTGTGTGAGGTCGCCTATCGCTGACGTTTGCTGGCGCGTGGGATGTTATCGGAGAAGGCTTTATCTCGTGTCTCGTGGCTAATTGCAACGGCGCTCTCCTTTCTGTATCAACATCCGTGTCACTGTATGTCGTTATTGTTATTGTTTTTGTGTCCGTGTCATCATGTCTGCATGTCATTGTGACGTCTTGTTATGACAAGAATGTCTACCGGCAACAGTGTGTTGCAACGCGCTGGAATTCGCTTATTCGCAACGCAGTGTTTTTGTGTATTTGTCTTTGTGTCCTTGTATACAGCAAGTCTCTAATGTTATGTATGAAGGCTAACGAAACATGACTTTCGCAACTGTCTGTATGTTGACATGTGTTTTCATTCTTGTAAGGCCAAGGTGCTACCTTGTCACCTTTTTTCCGCTTACCAGCTTGTTTGGACTTTGCTTCCGCAATACCTCTGCTTCATGTAATTATCTATGATTTGTGTCTAGCAAGTCTATTGCCTATTTTCGGGGTAATCCAAATTGCCATGATTTTTGGCCGTAAAGATGTGGTGTTGTCTGTTTTGTGTGAGCGTTTATCTGTGAGAGTGGCGTCCCCCGTATTCAGGTGTCGGGCGCTATGGTTAAAAAGAAAGTGTCTGGTGGTCTCCGTTGAGGCCTGGCGTTCCCGGTACGTCCCCTGTTGGCAGTCCCGGGGTCACTAATGCCCTAAGTAGGCTATTGTAGCGAGTACCTTAGAACGAATCTACGTTCCTGTATGTAAAAGAACCTTCCTGTGTTCATGATTGTGTGGCTCAGTCGTTTATGTGCTTGTCTGTCCCCGTGTCCATATTCCTGGTTTAATTTGAACGTACTTGCGGATTGCCTTAATTTTGGCCAGTTTCCGTCTAGGTGGGAGTGAATTTTCCCCTGTAAATGTGTCTATCTGGTGTCCAGTCGCGCGGGCTGAGTTTTCTGACTTTCCATGTTGAAAAACCTGTGTGTTGGATCTAACCGATCTTTCGTCGGTCGACAGTTTTGGTTTTCAAGGCGTCCGGTTTTATTGGGTATTCGGACCCGTGATCCCGTGTAGCGCTCCGTGTTTTATGTCTGCGTTGTCTGTTGGGATTTTATGCGTCCCTAGTGTTGCCTCTTATCGTGTTGTCGCGCCAAAAATGCCGTTGGGTAGCTTCCTCTTTGGCACGTTTGTATCGTGTTTGTGCGTGTTGGATGTGTTAGGCCCTGGTGCGTACCTTATACATTTCTGTAGCCTAGGCTGCTGGAGGCTGTAGCCTGTTTATTATGTATGTAATATGTTTGGTACAGGCATGCAGGCTTGACGCAACCCAAAAAGGTATGGTAGCAAATTGTTTCACTTCTTCACTCAACTTGTCATCCAAGGCTCTGATAAGTGCTGGACTTGAATTTACCAATCCATATGGTACTCTTTGGTATACATAACAGGTTTGATTGAACATGAACCCTGTATAACATTTGCTGTCTTCTGTAAGCTCTATTTGATGAAATGCTGCAGTTAAATCAATCACTGAGAAACAGGTTTTATTCTTGAATCTCCTCAGTAGTTCTCTAATTTTTGGTGGCCTGTCGAATTCTTTCAGCAGAAGAGTATTTATGCCCCTGGCATCTAAACATAGTCTAAGACTACTATCTGCTTTCTTCACAACAGTGAGTGGATTTAAATAAGGAGTGGCTTGCTTTCTTATAATCCCGTCCTTTTCCATGCCTTTTATGAGCTCTGTCACTTCAGCTTGATACTTCTCCGGAATTGGATACAATTTCTTCTGAAAAGGTGTGTCATCAGCGAGCTTAATCTGATATTTATATCCTCTTATAATACCTGGCTTGTTATCAAAAATGTCTGCATACGTCGTGACCAATTCTTCTAATTTCTCCCTCTGATCTTCAAAATTCTCAATTTTTCTGCCATAGTGAGGTATTCCTTCTGCTTCAACTTCCATAACAATCTTCACAAGATTTTCTTCTGTAGTTTCTTCAATCAGACTACACTCATTCTCCTCCTTCTTCGTATCCTCTGGTTGATGTAGGCCTTCTTTAAATCTTATGACTCCATTTCGTAAATCGATCACAGCTCCAGTCTTTGTTATAAAATCAATGCCTAAAATAGCATCGAAATTTATCTGGCTCAAGACTATGAATATCTGCTCATATCTGTATTCATTTATAGAGAATTCCATTAGTGCTTGGACTTTACATTTCATGGTCTTGTCGTTAAATACGCCCCTGACTTTGATAGTTGAAACGGGCATTGCTATAAGTGAATTTCCATCCTTCAATCTGTGAAAACAGTTCTCTGATAAAATTGATGCTGTCGCTCCCGTATCTAGTAGTGTTCTCAGGCATTCTCCTTCTGATATGATTTCTATAATCGGTAATCTCGCTACTCTATCTGTTTTCGTCTCTTCTCTCTCATACAGGAGATCTTCATTCGTGGCTTCATATAACTCATTGATCTGGATTTCATGTCTGGTTACGGTGCTGTTTTCTTCCTCCTTCACTTCTTGGAATTAGACGTTTTTTTTGTACCCCTCCTGGGTCTTCATTCCTTCGATCTCTGCTTGTTCCAGGTTGAGATTCTTGATTCTGGTTATGCTGTCCCTGATTTTGGTCTCTCGCGTTCCTTTCTCTGAGATTCCTTAGGTATTCTTGACTTTCTCTTTCCCTATCATCATAATACCTTCTTACATTGTTATTATTTCTCCAACCTTGATTTTGTTGACTTTGCTGTTGTTGCTGTCTCGAATAATTATTCGTGTTCCTCCAGTTCCGATATCCCCGATATCCATAATTATTCGCAGGGTTATTTCGATTATATCCCTCTTTGCGATAATCATTGTTCCTGGTGTAATAGCTATTCCTCCATCTTTGATTTTCATGTGGTCTTCCTTCTCTAGGTCTCTGATAATCTGGTCGAAATCGATTTTGTCCATACATTCTTGATCTCGTTGGACCTACTCCATTTTTGTTCTCCTCTGTTTGCTGCATTTGATCGATGTGGATGGTGTGAATTTCTCTCTGTTCCTGATTTCTACCTCTCTGGTTTTGGTTTCCAGTTGAGTTGTTGGACACATTAGACGTGTGATCCAGTCTCCTCAAAATTTCTGCCATTCCTTCTAAAGTTTTTACGTTTGCCGAAATGAGGTGCCTCCTAACTTCCGTTGGTAACTGGCATGAAATAGCATGAACCAAGTCTTCTTCCGCCAAAGGAGGTTGCAAATACTGCAAGCGTGCTAATTGTTTCGTGAAGAAACTTGCGTATTTCGTTGGACTAGAATATGCATACTTCTTAGAGTAAATTTCGGCTCGTATGTCTTGTTGAAGTTCCTTGCTCCAAAATCGTTTCTGCAGAGCTATAGCGAATTCTTCAAATGTCTGATACGTGTATCTGAAAGCTCTGTGCCATACTAACGCTTCTGAATCCAAGTATTTTTCCACGACCCTCATATGTCTTTCACGAGGTATTCTATTGTCTTCTAAATACGACCTCATGCCTCTCAGAAACTCTACAGCAGTAATATTTCCTACTCCGCTGAATTTGTTCGGCTTCTCATCATTATTCTTGATCACGATAACATTGGCATTTGACCTACTCTGGTAAGGTTCAAAATCTCCTCCAAGTTCCCCTATTTCTGTTTGAAATGGCTCTCGAATGAAGTTAAAATTGGACTTCGGGATCTGCTGTTGACTAACCTCGCTTTCCTTATCCTCTTCTATCTTGTCTGTCCTAGCTTCTAATCTCCTTATTTCTTCTTTCAATTTTTCATCTCTTGCTTGAAAAAATCTCGTCAAGTCCTTTCTGATGTCCTCCCTGACTTCAGCTCTCAACGTAGATGAAAATGTAGCATCCCCTATCGTAAGTGACCTTAATTGCTGTTCTATTTCGCTGGTTTCCTTATCCTGCTTTGATCGAATTTTCGCTAGTTCTATGCTTATCTCATCGACCGTACATTTAATTTTGTCAAATTCATTTGAGTTAGTTAAATATGTTTTATGAACAATATCTGTCAGCGTGGCTACGTTATTAATTTGTAATATATCTATCCGCTTAGATAGATCTTCCCGTACCTTACTAACATTTATATTGGAACATAACTCTATAGCTTTAATGTCATTAGCTAATTTATGATGAATTTCTGATATAATTTGAGTTGTGACTGTTACAACCTCCTCCTTCATGTCCGTAACTGCCTTTACAATTGAAGCATTTATATCCACATTTATACCCTCTTCAATCAGTTTACTTTGACCTTCCAACTTGACCTGTAATTCACCAACAGTGTCATTTAGATTGTCAAGTTGTTCCTTGAGTTTGTTCTGGGCCCCTGAAATGTGTACATGATGAGTATTGTTCTCTTCCTTAATGGAGCTAATACTAGCCTGTAATTTCTGTTCTAGCTCTATCATGTGATTACTGTTAGCTAATTGGACTTCTAACCCTTTTCCTGCCATGTCCTGTTTGACTTGATCAAATGAAGCTTTTAATTCTTCCTGTGCATTACCTGCCCTTTCTAAAATTCTCTGAGCCTTTTCCTGATTTTTCCTAGCTTCCTCATGTATTTTCCTAGCTTCTTCCTGAGCTTTGTCCTGATTTTTCCTAACCTCCTCATGTATTTTCCTAGCTTCCTCCTGTGCTGCTCTTATTTCGGCTTGGATTTTTCTATCTTCGAATCTAGCCTGCTCCTGATTTAACCTGTCCTCCTCGCGAGCTTTTTCCTGAGCTAATCTCATCTCTGCTCTTATCCTATTTGCCTCTTCCAAAGCTAACTTGGCTTCTTCTCTTTCCTTCTCTCTAGCTAGTCTATCTTCCTTTCTGGCCTTCTCTAAAGCTAACTTAGCTTCTTTCTGTGCTAATGTTATACTAGCCTTAGTAAGTGTTTGAGCAACTGATAACTCTGCCTTGACTTCTGATTTTACAGTAGCTGCTGATTTCTGAATCTCGGCTTTCATCTGTTTAATGTTGTTGTGTGTCAATTGGTGGAGGGCTTCAAGGTCTTTGGTCAACGTACTTTGACCTTCCTTCATGGTTTCGAGCATCGTTCGAATGAACGTCATATCATTCGCTGACATAATTCTTCTTTCTTGAGAATAAGGGAAGTATCAACTACAAAAATTACCAGTGAATATCCAGATTGACCAACGCATGCATTTTATACCAGTGATGGAATATATAGAACATCTTAATCCTACTTACATCTATTTTAATTGCGAGTTATCTCGTATATCTTATCGTTCCATTTTACTGAACTGGCATCGTTACATTCTATCATCTCACTCAACCTATGTTTAAAAACATGAATTTACTTTTAAATTTACTATTACATGACAAATGTCGTTAGCTGGTTTAAAAAAATATGCCTCACAGCTGTAGTGTACTCCACTAATCTGCTGATGTTGTGTTCATCTCAACAATCATTAAATTTGGGATCGGCATTTTTCTTTTCAAAACTAATATGGCCTCACTCTCGAGTACTTCCAAACTTCTTCTCTCGAGTGCTCTATCGAATGCTCTTTCGAATGCTCTTTCGAATGCCCCACGTTGGGCGCCATTTAGATAATATACTATCTATATGCGCCCGAAGAAACCCATCAGTACTTATATCCACAGCTCTATAAAGGATTGCAGACATGTAAATTACCCAGCTCACAAACTTACCATGCCTACTAAGTAAAATTGGGAATTTCAGGAACATACAGGATAAATATTATTCGTAAAGAAAATAGTACTACTAGCCAAGGTACAAATTTCTACTATCATTTACATTTAGAGCAAATCGAAAAACTCCAATCTCGATGGGTGATAAGGTCTAATCTATAGTGAGCGCCTGTATCTATACCTCGTAGTACTATTTTCGACGATGACGATAATGAAAACGGTATCAGCTTAGATAAAAGTTGACTGAGTCGCTAAAAAGCGCCAGCCGTTTATTATGCTAAAAAAAGTATAAAACTGGCTTCCTCCCTGAATATTGTGTCTCCCTGACACTCTAACAAAAGTAACTCCAAAAATAAATTTGCACGTGGCACTGATATAGTAAGGAAACGTGAAACGGCGTGATACTAAGTATTGCCCTACTTTATACAGATCCGCTTCAACTCGGAACCGTAATTCCATATCTAATCAAAAATTATTCATGAACTATGTGCATATATACATTCATTTATGGATCTTTCAGATTATACACTTTATAGTGTCGAAAAGATTAAATTGTCTTCCTTCAATAGTCTTTCATCTACTCAACTTTCTCAACAATCAAAATCCAAACACACACCGCAACTATCGTGTTGAAAGTATTAAATACTCGTCTTAATCAATTGAACATAAGTGACAAACATTTAAGCTAAGCACTGTTCCTTTTTACCTTTTATCTATTTATCATGAAATACTGAAATAATTTCTGAAATTCTTTACTGTGTTAATAATTTTCTGATAAACAGTGAATACTAGAAGTGCACGGCATTAACCTTCGTTCCCACACTCTTCTTCCATAATTATACAACAATTACTTTCTCTCTTAAACACCTTGTACAGAAACTTCCTTTAATACACTCACATAACTTCACAATCATTGCGATCAATACTAGAAAAACTTAGAGACTCCTCAGCCTCCCTTCGTAAAATTACGTAACTCCTTTACGTTTATATCTCCTTAATTTGCACGGTAATTCAACTATAAACTTCCACTTCAATACATATACTTCCTAACTTTAACATTCTTCTCTATATCCTGATATAACTTCGCCTCTTGCTTATAATTCCATTTCTGCAATAAATCTCTGTACTTTTCACTTTCTGATCACCCTGTGATTTAACTTTGTTAACTTTCTTTTTCACGTGTTTAAATTCAGCTTTACATTTTATTACAACTTTTCAAGAAATATCAGTAAATATTCATATTCTTAACAAAATATATAAATTTGACTTCTTTCCATGAATATATTTGTTTAATAAATTCATCTATGCTTTTTTATGCTCTAAATCTCATTAGACATATGTGTATAAGCTTTTCGTAATACTTTCGTTCATAATTAGTTGAAAATAAATTTCTGACACTCGAATCAATATCATGAGTTGTCGAAATATTCTTTACTCTTCGTGACATAACTTCTTAAATATGCTGTTCTTAAATTTGCTCCAATAAACTTCCTTTACTTCACTTACAATTTTACTCCTTCTTTAGTTCGTTCGATGTTCTACTCCTTTTAAATAGTTCACTCTACATTCTTTTAAATAATTTGTTCTACATTCCTTTAAACAATTCGTTCTACATTCCTTTAAACAATTCGTTCTACATTCCATCGCTGCGATAAAACAGATTTAATTAAATTAAATCTAACGCAAATATGAAAAATACTACACGATTTCATCTGATATGACTTTAGTGCTAATAGCATCATTATGCCAAAATTTCGTCCAAGTGACTGAAATTTTCAAGAACAAGACAAATAACTCCTAAGCAAAGTACGAAAAATTACTATAACAAGATCTACACAAATTTAATTACTTTGACAAAATTATACGATTTAAATAAAGCACTTGAAAAATGCTGTTGAAAAATAATGCAGTTGAAAAAGAATGTTAATAAATATGCTGTTGGTCAATTGGATAATCACAGAACATAACTACAATTCTACATGATAAAAGACAATTTCTTCACTACCTTGAGTTGACTTCTGGTCTGGAGAATACATGCGTCTCGCCTGCCAAACCAAACGTGTCGTGGATTCCATAGAATCACCCACAGCTATGAAGACCGGATTGTGACAGAACCAGCTGGCCTCGTCTCCAAATAGAACAAGGTCGATGCTGTCCTCGGTGAATGACCTCGCCGTGAAACAGCTCGCTCCGCCACCTCTCCGTCCCTCGTGCACTGCAAGTAGTCCGGCTTCGACTCTCCATCTCTTCAGAATAGACATCTGGTTTCTTCAGAATTGACATCGGGTTTCTTCAGAATTGACATCTCGGCTCTGGTGGAATATTGTCGTTTATGCAAGCGGTTTCGTAATTCAAGATGTGTTAGAACTCTTGTAGAAAAGTATAAGTTTTGTTCGGTGATGTTGCGCGTTACGTAGGTATTCTGTTGCGCCTTTCATGTTAGTGAATTCTGGAATTCAACTGTACATCTTTGTAGTCTCCACTTCCCTATGCTTTAGCTTAGCACATGGTAATTCTCATTCCTCTGATAATATAATTAAGACTTCCCCGTTGCTGACTTCTAACTTGCATTTTCAATGTAATGTTCAAATATGCGTTCACACGTAGTGATACTGAATATCTTCTTGTCAAAATGTTTCAAGCTATGTGGAACAACTTTGCATAAGCACTGTAATATTTGGTTATACTGTTCCGTTCTGTTTTATAGATGTAGCTTGCTCCTAAGTTACAGTCTTACTGTACTTCACTCTACTTTGCTTTCAACTCTTATGAAACGTAGCACTATTATAAGAATACTCGTTTCTGCTCGAGGTCTTGACTCGATCAAATCTCAAATTGGAAAGAACTCTCTCGTCCGGTTCTCCACACTCCTCAAGTTCCAGTCTCTCTGCCTCCCCTCGTGGTGTGACGTAACTCCTACCACCTCTCCTCGCTTCAACCCGCAGTTCGACCTTCGTCTCTTCCCCTCTTTCATGACGTAACTCTCGCTTCAAGTGGCGTGATGTCTCTCGTAATATGGACCTTCCACATTCATATAATGGAATATATGTCCATCTTTAAATCATTCCTTCTTCCTTGCCTTTTATAAATGCATAAGATGTATAGTATTTCACTCATTTCCATACAGTTTTTCCCATATTTCTCGAATTTTTAATAAATAAAAATTTGCATCCACTCTTTTATTTCTTCTGGGTCTTGGTTCATATCCAGATCGGTTCTTCGGTAATGACCTTAAATAAATTCTGGCGCAGTATGTACGTTTATATTTAAATTGAAGCGTGACACTGTTCATCAAAATTTGTGAAAATAAAATTACAAATCAACATTCTTGCCAATCAACTGAAAGTTTCTACTACTTTGGATGTAATGGATGTAAATCAATTGGCTGTCGTTTCCACCAGTTTTATTCATCAGTTCGAAACACATTCAGTACAATAACCTTTTGTGCACTATAAAACTACATTATAGACAATTGCATATTGATGTTGCTGTCTGCTTATATTTACCAATTTCATGACTTGTAATTCGTAGGTTATGCCTAATGAGGCATATAATTTAATTGGCCGTTTGTAATGTGAAGTCCTTACTGTATTTATGTACAAATATTATGGTTTAACTAATGAAGCAAGGATTAAAAGTGCAGTTTGCACTGCCACCCTTTATTATTTTATTTTTAATATTGATATTTAGTTTCTCAGTCTGGTAACTTCTTGGATTTGCTTGAGATAGATTTATAGTAATATACTACCTTATTAACCTGCAGGCTGAGTTTTTTTTAAACATGCCCAGCTGTATACAGTAGCACAAGACCTATTGCAGGCTATGTCAATCCAAAATGTAGGCCTATTATAGTGCTCATGTCAAAGGTCGTTCTAAAGTTTTAACTATTGAGACTTGATTTGCATCGAAGATAATTTCAGCCGAGTCTGGCAAGGCTTCATAACCTTGGGCGTGACTTCACATTTTCATTTTTCCTATACAGCTTTTGATACCAACCACTTAAATCACAGTGTTTCAAGAGTTGCTCCCATTAAACATCACCAACACTTTTTTTTCTGCCCTGGTGGTGGGCTGTGTTGGAGTCTACAGAAAATAAAGTTGAGAAATAAAAATACATCTTAGGTTTCCATGACACAGTTGCATTTTATCCTACTTTATCTCCACTCAATATACCAATCCTACCAATGTTTCCTAATTCCTCATGCTGCATAAATAAACATGACCGATTACAGCATTAGCAATGATGACAGTTATTTATGAATTGTTAAAATGTTTTTAAAAGATGCATAGAAAGTGGCTTGATAACCCCTGTATCATCAATCCAATTAAACATTCCCACAGAGCTCTAATCAGAAGCTCATTTTATGTGCAACAGGTATGTAGATTAAACCTCCCTCCCAATAACTTGTAGGCCTAATCTGAACATAATCCATGTTAAGAGCTGTTTTTTGGTTCACAGGAAAACCTACCATTTAAAATCTTGCACATAGGCTACTAATCATATTATGGTGCAATTACCCATGGTAATTTTAAAAATCCTGGCTATCAACTACTGATTTAAATATTCCAGACATCTTTCTTAACTCCACTTTTACTGACAGCATGTAAGTCCTTACTGTCTTTTAAGCCATTGACCAATTATTTTTTTCATGAAATATTTTAGTCATTCTTCTCTATGTGAAATACAGTTGATGACAACTGCCTGGAAGACTCAGGTGTTTTTTCTCGTGTTGCTTCTCTGGTTGCCTACGACACTTCCTAATTATTAACAGAATGTTTCATTGAATTGTTGTATCCAATCGACCAACTGGTAATATATTATGGCTTGCTTTAATATTCCTATGAATCACTTTTAGATCCCATACATTAATGAAATACACAACAACATAGGCTGACATGTTGAACCAATCTCCCATTCCCTAACACTCCCAACTAATGGGACATAAGCTACCTAGTGGTTGGTTTCACATTGCTTCCATCTACATGTACCGTACTAGGTCTAGTAGAACCATAGGTATTGTGACTGTTTCTCCAACTCCGTCAAGGAAACTAATTCTGAACTAAGATCTGGAATGGGGTACACTGTCCCACGAGGGCAATCAAGGACAACTTGAATAATTCAAGTGATTTTTAATATCATTTTACAAACTAACCAGGTGCCTGGAAATGCTAGTGAAGGAGGCAGCTAAGTAGGCTAGCCTACTGGTATTCACCATTCAGCGAACATTCTCAGCGACTTGTCTATGCATAGGCCTATGACACAATTTTCAGATATTGATACAGTAGTCACAGAACACTAATGGTGCCCAGTACTCACAGCTTAGCATAGGACGGAGTGGATTCCAGCCACAGATTAACTTATGATCTGTCAACGGGTTTTCAAACAAATTGAGCACACACCCAAGTACAGGGGTCTTGACCATGATGTTCCAAGCCTCTGAATGAAACACTCCTCTTTAAGACTTTCTGGTCTTGCATCCATGGTCGATCAACATTCTCCTGATCTGTGTTCTCAAGTTTCTGATCGTTATGGACATTATTTTTATCCTGATAACTTCATATTTTGAGGGGTTGGGGTACATGCCCTATTCTTAATTAGTTCAGCATAAGATCATTGAATCCCCTTAAGAAAAATAGGGAACATCCATGTGTTATTTGACCATAGGAAAGGGAGAATTTAAAAAACTGAACCTCCAGGGACATTGATGCAGATGACTCCGAGTAAGTAGGCTAGATCAAAATGAACATGTTTCAGTGTTGCCTTAATAAAGGTTGATAACTTTCTACCGTTCAACATGAATAGGCCTATATTGGATGGGAAATATTTTTATTATTTGCAGAGATTACAAGGATGACTGGTTGATGTATCATTATTTTGTTAAGCGAACATAAGTTCCAAGTCCATATCGTGTTGGAACCCATATTACAGTGCTGCCTTAGGCTGTGTTTCTATCTCCCAAAATTTTAATAATGGCACCCCGTCGTGTTCGTTAAGCCGCCACTTTGTTCGCTGCTACGGCCTAGGGTGGGGGCTTAACGAAGGCGAGTGAATCAAAACGATCTAAATTTTTTCCGAGCATGGTCTCCAATCAAAACGTCCCGGATTGGCTGAGCACTTATTGGGTCCTTCCCGCCACACAGCCGCAATCAATTCCGCCATTAACCTCAATATATAACCAAACTACTTAAATTATAAATATTAATGTTGGTGAAGGGTGGGTGACTTGTGGATTAGATAAGCCATTTTTAGTGTTGTCTTCTATAGATTTGTGGGTGGCATTGTGGTATTTGGCAATATTGTAGTCATTAAGATAAATAGTTCTATTTCGGGGGCCTATCACTCATTTAGCGGTTTATCACAACCGTAGCCTACTATTACAAATAGCTGTACTTTATTAAGATTTTTCCGCACCTTCGCGAAATAGTGGCGTTGGATTGAGATTATTTTTGACAACCATTATGGGGTTTTAATAGTTTTTCATAGAGCATTTTTGTTGTCTTGTAGGTTGATTGATTTGACATGTTAGGCCTGCATGTACAGTTTTTTTCTGGTTTTGGGAATAATGCTAATTACCATTAAGTGCAACCGTGTTGACCAACACTGAAGTATGAGTTCCAACTCAATATTGACTTGGAACTTATGTTCGCTTAACAAAATAACGATGCTTCAACAAGTCATCCTTGTAATCTCTGCAAATAATAAAAATATTTCCCATCCAATATAGGCCTATTCATGTTGAACGATAGAAAGTTATCAACATTTATTAAGGCAACACTGAAAAATTTTCATTTTGATTTAGCCTACTTACTCGGAGTCATCTGCATCAATGTTCCTAGATGTTCAGTTTTTTAATTATCCCTTTCCTATGGTCAAATAACACATGGATGTTCCCTATTTTTCTTAAGGGGATTCAATGATCTTATGCTGAACTAATTAACAATAGGGCATGTACCCCAACCCCTTAAATATGAAGTTGTCAGGATAAAAACATGTCCATAACCAACAGAAACTTGAGAACACTGAGATCAGGAGAATGTTGATCGACCATGGATGCAAGACCAGAAAGTCTTAAAGAGGAGTGTTTCATTTAGAGGCTTGGAACATCATGGTCAAGACCCCTGTACTTGGGTGTGTGCTCAATCTGTTTGAAAACCCGTTGACAGATCACGAGTTAATCTGTGGCTGGAATCCACTCCGTCCTATGCTAAGCTGCGAGTACTGGGCACCATTAGTGTTCTGTGACTACTGTATCAATTTCTTAAAATTGTGTCATAGGCCTATGCATAGACAAGTCACTGAGAATGTTCTCTGAATTGTGAATACCAGTAGGCTAGCCTACTTCGCTGCCTCCTTCACTAGCATTTCCAGGCACCTGGTTAGTTGGTAAAATGAAATAGAAAAATCACTTGAATGGTTCAAGATGTCCTTGATTGTCCTAGTGGGACAGTGTACCCCATTTCAGATCTTAGTTCAGAATTAGTTTCCTTGACGGAGTTGGAGAAACAGTCACAATACCTATAGTACTACTAGACCTAGTATGGTACATGTAGCTGGAAGCAATGTGAGACCAACCACTAGGTAGCTTATGTCCCATTAGTTGGGAGTGTTAGGGAATGGGAGATTGGTTCAACATGTCAGCCTATGTTATTGTATATTTCATTAATGTATGGGATCTTTTATCATAGGAATATTAAAGCAAGCCATAATATATTACCAGTTGGTCAATTGGATACAACAATTCAATGAAACATTCTGTTAATAATTAGGAAGTGTCGTAGGCAACCAGAGAAGCGACACAAGAAAAAACACCCGAGTATTCCAGGCAGTTGTCATCGACTGTATTTCACATAGAGAAGAATGACTAAAATATTTCATGAAAAAAATAATTGGTCAATGGCTTAAAAGACAGTAAGGACTTACATGCTGTCAGTAAAAGTGGAGTTAAGAAAGATGTCTGGAATATTTAAATCAGTAGCTGGTAGCCAGGATTTTTAAAATTACCATAGGTAATTGCACCATAATATGATTAGTAGCCTATGTGCAAGATTTAAATGGTAGGTTTTCCTGTGAACCAAGAAACAGCTCTTAACATGGATTATGTTCACATTAGGCCTACAAGTTATTGGGAGGGAGGTTTATTCTACATACCTGTTGCACATAAAATGAGCTTCTGATTAGAACTCTGTGGGAATGTTTAAATGGATTGATGATGCAGGGTTTATCAAGCCACTTTCTATGCATCTTTTAAAAACATTTTAGCATATCATAAGTTACTGTCATCATTGCTAATGCTGTAATCTGTCATGTTTATTTATGCAGCATGAGGAATTAGGAAACAATGGTAGGATTGGTATATTGAGTGGAGATATAGTAGGATAAAATGCAACTGTGTCATAGAAACCTAAGATGTATTTTTATTTCTCAACTTTATTTTCTGTCGACTCCAACACAGCCTACCACCAGGGGGAAAGAAAAAAAATTGTTAGTGATGTTTAATGAGAGCAAATCTTGAAACACTGTGATTTAAGTGGTTGGTATCAAAAGCTGTATAGGAATAATGAAAATGTGAAGTCGCGCCCAAGTTTACGAAGCCTTGCCAGACTCAGCTGAAATTATCTTTGATGCAAATAAAGCCTCAATAGTTGAAGCTTTAGGACGACCTTTGACATGAGCACTATAATTGGCCTACATTTAGGATCGACATAGCCTGCAGTAGGTCGTATGCTACTGTATGCACCTGGGCATGTTTTAAATAAAACTCAGCCTGCAGGTTAATAAGGTAGTATATTACTATAAATCTATCTCAAGCAAATCCAAGAAGTTACCAGACTGAGAAACTGCATAGGCCTATCAATATTTAAAAAAAAGGGTGGCGATGCAAATTGCACTTTTAATCCTTGCTTCATTAGTTAAACCATGTAATTTCATACTGCATATTTTGTGCTTTAATACATTTATTATAATAATTGTACATAAATACAGCAAGGATCTTAAATTATATGCCTTAGGCATAACCTACAAATTACATGTCATATATTCAGACAGCAACATCAATACGCAATGGTCAATAATGTAGTGTTATAGTGCACAAAATGTTATTGTACGGAATGTACTTCGAAATGATGAATAAAACTGGTGGAAACGACAGCCAATTGATTTACATCCAAAGTAGTAGAAACTTTCAGTTGATCAGCCAGTGTTGATTCGTACTTTTATTTTCACAAATTTCGATGAACAGTGTCACGCTGCAATTTAAATATAAACGTACATACAATTCCTCATCAATAAGTGATTTGCACTTCATACTGTCATGAACTGGAATAGATTTCTAGCAATTTAATTGATGTAGAAATCTATACCTCTCGCCGCCATGTTGGTAATAATTGTAAGCAAACCCGCGGGCAGCCAATGGCTGGTAATAATTGCCAGCTAATGGGCGCGTTCAGCGGGCTCAGCAATCTGCTAACCTGCTAGGTACCTGCTGACTTGTTGCTAGGCTAGCAAGCGTGAGCCCGCCTGAACGCTTTGCTACAAGCTGACGCGGGAACTTTGAGCAATGCACAGAGTTCCTTTGAAACTACCATACTTATTGGTCTATGGTCTATGATAAATACATAGAAAATAATAACTTTTATGCGACAGAGCTGTAGTGAGTTCAAATCCCACCGTCGGCCGTCATGTAAATGGTTTTCAGTGGTTTCCAATATTCAGGTCCAGGCAAATACCGGGACAGTAAGTTACCTTCTAATAGGCCACGACCTCTATCTTCCATCTCCTAGTCAAGTTTCATTAATTTCAGTTCTCATGAGGTTGGCGTCAGGAAGTCCATCCGGCGGTATAAACCAACCGCCACATAGACTTTCATCGTATCTCATCCGCGACCCTGTTGAAAACGGGAATAATAAGGGGGTAGACATCCTGACGATAAGAATAACTCTTCTTTTGAAATTCAATTTTATTGTAGGCTAGTCCACTCCTTTAATTAGGCTGATTTCTTATTTAAACATCCGTCGAAATTTGTAAAGAAATATTGAATTCTCCTACGTGTTACGCGGGGTAGATGACCTCGCTGTTCCACCCTTAAAACAATTATCATAAAATACCCTACTATCAAACAAGCCAATTGTTTGGGGCAACATAACCCACAAAATTAACATGTATTAATTCCATAAAATCCAATCAAAGAAGTTTTTTCATATTACTGCTGCCCATAGTGGTAAGACACAGCACTGTATGTACATAATTGTAGTGCTAGGCTATTGGCAAGCTATTTTTGCTTTTGCTTAAAATTAATAAAATTAGGGATATCACTTTGTTGCCCCAAGCCGTTCAGTTATTTAATTCCCCCATATATTTCAATAAGGTAGCATATCAGATGCGATTAAAAATTTATATACAAAAACTTTTCCTACAAAAATGTGTCGAGTAGTAAATAACTTAATACTTGTAATATTTCTTTAAGGGGGCAGATGACCTCATAGTTCCGCCTCTTAAAACAACAATAACTATTTCTTTAAGGTTTGGGTGATAAAATATTAATTGTTGCTCCTCTCCCAAACTAATTGGACAGAATCATGTTGACTGACTGAAAAGAATTCTTTTAATGAAAATTTAATAGGAAGTTTTCACAGCTAGGGGAGACGTTCTCTATTCAGTCAACTAAGACTTGACCAGGTTTTAGAAAAAAAATCCTGAGTGTCGCCTTTGTTATCTAAGAAAGAATCAATTTTCAGTCGCTAAACACAGTATTTGCCCGAATAATTTGTCACACTAACTGGAAAGGATTTAATTGACCACATTGCTGTGTTGACTGTCTGAAAATAGATTCTTTTAATATTATGAAACTTGAGGGTAAGTCGATACTCACCATAGAATACTGTAATATTGGAATGCAAGAGAAATATACATGTCCTTAATGATATGGATTCAAAATAAGGTTGAATATTTGGAATGGTTTCCCTATGTTGGCTGACAGACAGAAAATATTTACTACAGTAATATTCAATGCCAGCTATTAGTATTGAATTGTGCTCTTACCTGGGAATCTACCCATTCGTTTATCCACATTTTGTAATAAGGGTATAAGATAGGGAGACCAGAAAAAGAATTGAAGTGAACATATTTTTTTAAATACTGTACCCCTAAGTCGTTTCCAAGGGGTACGGAAACGATTTGTATTAAGAAATTGACAAATTACAAAAGAACCAAACGTTGCGATGCATTTTGAGGTAAACAATACCGGTATCAACTTTCTTTGATTATGTTTACCTTAAAACAAGACCGTTTCATGTACGCTATCAACCAAAAAAATACACGAATCGAAGTCTATAAGCAATGGGAGCCAGTGAATATTTAAATCTCTATTTATAAAAGGAAGATTATAGTTTTACGTGACCGTTAATCTAGAGATCATAAGGCACAGAGGACTTCCTCTTTACGTGGAATCCGAACAGGACAAGGCATTTCACTTTGAAAATCTCACATGCATTGACCGGGAAATCTCTATTTATGATTTAAGTCTTATGGAGATATAGGCTATTTATCAATATAGGCCTACAATACTCAAGCATGCTGACTCCTATTCATAATTTGAATAATAAAGCGTGTTAGAATTTTGTTATTACCGCTGTAGCCCACTAATTCTTCCCTCCTCCCATTAGTTTTAGCGCCTCTAATCCGTAGCTCATTTTACAGCTGTTTAACGCTTAAACGCTGAAAATCGTTCATAATATATTAGAGGATATACCTATAGAATTAATTAATATAGTCTTGGAGTAAAATTAGAGAAGATATTATTTACTTTGGCTTAGAAAACTCGGTCACAATCTATACATTCCTCGTAGCTGACTGGGGGAAACATAGGACGATCGCCTTGCGCATACCCAGTACTACACGAGCACTATCTGGCGCGAACTTTCTCAGGCTACATCCCTACTGTGCCCACTACCGCAGTAGGTAATCTGTGACTACGTATCCCAACCTCCATATGGTGTGCATCTGTGCAGTGAGTGGTATCGGGTGTAGGGTACGTGCTTTTACGTCTTGTGTGGACTTCGGGTTTGTGACCTGTTCTTTGTTTAGAGTGTTAGATCTCGTTAGTGTTTAATCAGGTTAGTACCCCCTCCTAATAGGGGATAACTATTCGGCATGTCGTCCGAAAGTGATGGTAGTCAGATGGGGCGACCACCGGACGAATGTGAACACGTGGAATACGAGGGTGTAGCGTCAGTTGAAAGTATGCTTGTAGTGTCGGAGGTTGAGCTAGTATCAACTCCAACAACTTCCACTGCTGAAACATCTCCAATTATTGCTAAGCGACAGCCATTGTCAAACGACAATCGATATTACGACCATCACACAGGACCGTACACGGTGTTTGTGCAAGGTGAGGGCGATCAACATATTGGCAATTTACATCCGATGGCATTAGGAAAGCTCTTTTTCGAAAATAAGATCGTGGGGATAAAGAATATTCAACGCAAAGGCCGCAATCGTGTTCAGGTACAATTTAACAAGGCCATAGAAGCTAACTCCTTTTTACAAAATCCCTTATTACCAGCAAAGCACTTGGTCGCATTTGTTCCGTCCGCTAACGTCCAACGTGTTGGGCTAATTAGGGGCGTAGACACATCCTTAACGCACGATGAAATCCTAAAATATATTGATTCGCCTGTCCCAATTGTACGAGACCAGCGGTTTTTCCGGAAAAAGATGATCAATGACAAGTTAGAATCCCTTCCTACAGGAACAGTGAAAATTTTCTTTAAAACACAACGACTACCTGATTATGTATCTATTTTTAATGTACTCTTAGAGGTAACATTATTCATATTTTCCCCCATTAGATGTTTGAACTGTCAACGTTTTGGGCATGTAAAACTACACTACCGGGCTCGCGCCCCAGTTTGCGGTAACTGTGCGCAAGGACACTCTACGGAAACATGTAAGGAGACTCTGTTTAAATGTGCTAATTGTGGTGATAATCATCCGGCAGGCGCCGCACGCTGCCCCGAATTGGAGAAACAAAAGTCCATAAAACGTCAAATGTGTACCGAAAATAAATCGTACCACGAAGTTATTACGGCTAACTACAATGTACCGTTTAATCCTCTTACACTCCCGCAGCAATTTCCAACCTTAGAACAGTCTCATAATACGCGTAGAGATGATCCGCCGAGAAAACGAAAATATACTGAACTTGTGTCCCCAAAGCCGAAAGTGGTGAATCCCATAGGTTACGATCGACGGGCTTATCTCGAGATCTTGAAGCAACCATCTGGTAGTGGTGTAGGGGTGGCTTTGCAACCCGCCACAATGGGTGAGGAAATTTCGAAGAAACAGTGTTCTCAAACACCTGGCACTTCACGAGACCCGTCCCATGACATTATTGAAGATTTCCTGAAATTACAAGAATTATTAGGGCACAACGCTCAATGGAGCTTTTATGTGAAACAATTATTAGACAAAATAGTTCCGTTACTTCCCAATCCTCCTACCATAAAAATAATACCCTAGTAAGTAGTAGTCCTACAGTGGACTAATTTAGATGTGTGCTACATGTTACTCCTCCAGTGGAATTGCCGGAGTATTTTAAATAAGAAACATGAATTATTGCTTTTAATCCAGGAGTATGATCCGGATATCATATTCCTTCAGGAAACATGGCTTCGTGCCTCGTATAGATTCTCGATTCCCAACTACCTGGTCGAACGTCAGGATGGTCCAGGATATCGTGGCATAATGACGCTATTCAAAAAGACCTTACGATACACTCCTCTCTCTACTCAATTCTATATTCCTCATACTTATCATCACACCTTCCTTGTACAAGATCTACATGTAAGTCATATTTATTGTCCCCCGAGTATACAAGGTTCCCGTCGGCAATGGCAGGCATATTTCCGGTTCATAAAACAATTTCCTAAACATATTACCGTGGGGGATTTTAATGCACATCACGCCTTATGGGGCAGTGGTCGCGTTAATCCAAAAGGACGTCACATCGCGGAAGTTATACAGGATTTACACCTACATCTCTTAAATGATGGATCACCCACGCGCATTACCCCACCAAATAGTCCCCAAAGTGCGGTGGATTTAAGTGTCACTACTCTAGACTTATCTCATAAGATGACATGGAAGACCGTGCAGGATACGCATCAAAGCGATCATTATCCAATTATAATCGACTATGATGTCTCGCGTACCCGACATATCCCAAAAAACGTATCTAAGGTTAAGCGAAATTTACGATTTTTTGATTATGAGTTGTTCTCCCGATTTTTAGAGGATAGACTTTCACAGCATACACAGGGGCTCAGTAACAGTTATGCCTTTTTATTAGAGAATATCCGCGCCTATCTTAATATATATCACCCTTTAATTTCAACGACAGGTCCTCCAAATAATCGTGGCGCCTTACCCTCATGGTGGGATCAAGAATGCAGACAGCTGGTAAGACGGCGCAAGGCGAGTTTAAAAGCTTTTCGACATTATGGCTCTCCAACGTCTTATTTGCGATACAAAAGTCTCACTGCGCAACTACAACGTGTATTTAATGATAAAAGACGGGAAGCGTGGAAATTATATACTACCCAATTATGCAGTACTACGTCCCTAAACAGTATTTGGACAGCGATTAAACATTTCTCTAATAATCGTACTATCTCATCCCCCTCCCAACTTTCGGCGCAGGGATACCATGACCTGTATCATACTTGGACACCAGAAATAGTTATTCGCTTGCCTACATCTTGTACATCTGGTTCCCTGGAACGTTTTTCCAGGTTAATGCAGCCTATTACAAGTAGCGAATTAAGACACACATTTCGGCACAAAAAATCATCCAGCCCAGGGATTGATGGCGTGACTTATCAAATGATCGCTCGATTCCCAGTAAACGCTCAGAGTATCATTCTTCAACTATATAATTCCATCTTATGCACAGGGACCTTCCCGGAGGATTGGAATGTTTTTCAAACCGTACCGATTCTTAAACCCATGAAAGATGCTCGATTACCGAGTAGTTATCGTGGTATTCAACTTGGATCTTGTTTCCGAAAAATTTTCCAACATATTCTTCTCCGACGGCTTCAATGGTGCCTAGAATATTATAACCTGTTTCCAAAAACCCAATTTGTATTTAGGAAAAATCTTGGTACATCCGACCCCATAAATATATTCCTTACTGATCTACTCCTAGCAAAAGGAAAGAAAATGCACACAGTAGCTGTGTTCCTTGACCTCAAAAATGCATATGATTCTGTTGATCCGTATCTTCTTATTCAACTTCTAAGGGATCTAAATTTTCCCCTTCCCTTCAGGTGCTTAATACACAATATGCTATGCCATCGTCATATTACGTTAAACTCCCCAGCCGGTGTCTTTGATTCTCGACATACTTCTTATGGTGTTCCCCAGGGCGACGTTCTAAGTGGGCTTTTATACTTAATTTACACCCGTACTTTAGAAACAGTCATATTACCGCACGCTCGCATTCTACAATATGCGGATGACATTCTAATATATTGCACTCGAGAAGAGTTTTCCTCATGTCGAAGAGATATATACCACGCCTTATCTCATGCTCATGATTGACTACATCAATACGGATTTGAAACATCCGTAGGAAAAAACGCTGCGATGATTTTTACGCACAAACGAATTTACGACAGTTCTCCTATATTATACCGTCAAGGTCACATTCCGGTGGTGACAAGTGTCAAATATTTAGGGATTCATATTGACTGGAAAATGCAATGGGAGAGACATACGCAATACCTTCAGAGTCATCTCGCCAGTAAAATTAATGTTCTAAAGTCTCTCACTAGACGTAATTGGGGGGCGGACCCAGAATCATTATTAACGGTTTATCGTAACATAATCCGTTCCGTACTGGATTACAATTCCTTTTTTTTATTCAATGCCCAGCATCAGGCTCCTTCGGTTAGATAGAATCCAGTTTTCTGCCTTGCGTATAATTATAGGTGCGCTTCAATCAACCCCCACAGGAGCCCTGCTAGTTGAAACCGGAGAAATGTCACTTCAGCATCGGCGTAGATATCTTGCATGTATGTACCTGCTACGAAAAATGATGATAACAACATCACCTATTGTCCCTAAATTACAACTATTAGAAGAATATTATACGCGCCGATTATTGCCCTCCGTTTCTCGTCCTGCGTTACTAACCGCTTATTCCATGCTTCAACCGTACCGCCATAATATATTAAAAGTCATGCGGTTACCGATATATACTATTCCGTATGCTGCAACGTACTTTCAACCTCCTATTCTTCAGAACTCCTTACCCCAAGTATACCAGACGTTTCAACATCATCCTGTAATCATTCCCCGTATTTTTAGGGAAATAACGAATCCCTTGATCTCCTGTATCCTTTTTTACACAGATGGTTCTAAAATGGTTAACCCTGCGCGTGTGGGAGCAGCCTTTTGTGCTCCGGACTTACAAATCTCCTTTCAGTATACTTTACCCCCTGACGTCTCGATATTTACAGCCGAAATTTTTGCTATACGTCAGACGTGTTTTTATATCAAAAAACATGCCATTCGTCATGCTTTAATTTGTAATGATTCAATGAGTGTAGTGCAAGCACTTCAAAATGTTAGAGAGGCCGACAACTGGTTTTTATGTCAATTAGTGCAACAATTGTACACTTTACACACGGAGGGTTTTGAAGTCAGTATCATGTGGGTACCCGGCCATTGTCACATTGAAGGAAACGAAATAGCGTATAACCTTGCCAAAGATGCAGCAAAGGGACATGGAAAAACTTACAACATCGCCATACCAATGGCAGACCTGCGTTCTATAATTAGTTCGACAATACGGGAGGACTGGCAAGGCACGTGGACTAGCTACGCCAGAATTAAGGCCAAACACTATTTTGGGTTACAACCGACAATTTTAAACAAACCATGGTTTCACGGAGGGAAATACACACGACGACATATCATTACAATCATTCGTCTACGTTTTAACCATGCATTAACGCCGGTGTATTTATTCCGCATAAAAAGACGTGATGATCCTCTATGTGCGTGTTTACAAATGGAGGGTTCCTTAAATCATATTCTATTTCAATGTCCACTATACGACCATCAACGTGCTATAATGTTGAGAGCTCTATACGATTTAGGGTATGCACTTCCTTTAAATGTGGCCACATTGGTACATACGCCTACAATTCCACTGGTTAGTAGCATCGTAGCATTTTTCGACAATATTAATTTAAAGATTTGAAAGGGTAATCCTTTCCCATATCCATATTTGTGACCCGGTCATGTGTGTGTATGTGTAGCGAGTCACCAAGGTGGGTCGCTTCGGTGTGAAGAGTTAATACCATTTGTGTCCTCGTCTCTAATTCCTATGTTTTCCTCATATGTATCTCTCCACGTTGCGTCATATTCTTGTTTACGATTCCCCGCTACTCACTGGTCTTACGCTTTAAATCGGTAGTCTACGGTTACCCAATGATACATACCACTGCACAGTAGCAATTGGGTAAAGAGTTCACTATGCCCACTACCGTACCAAGAAGAAGAAGAATCTGTGACTACAGTCAGGAGAAGAACAAGAACCATGGACTGTGCAGGGTGTGAAATTACAATCACAAGTTTCAATCGTCAATACCATGACGATCGTAACAAGTTATTGCAACTTTTACAGGAACATAAATTAATACCTAAATCACTTCCGTGCAGGAAATGTAATAGCGAACTACAAGTAAAGTGGTCGGTAACGAAAGGTAGGTTATTAGTGACCTGCAATAAGACCCTTCCAGGATGTCCGAAACGAAAGTGTAACTATCAAGAAACCGCCTTGAAAGGAACCTTCTTTTCCAAATCATCCTTATCTATACTAGATATTGTGAACTTTACTGTTATTTGGTGCCTGTTTCCCAACCCTCGACACAAAGCACTGATGAGGGAAATAAAAATCAGTGGCAATACTGTAGTAGACTGGTCTTCCTTCTGCCGGGAGGTGTGCGAGCATTGGTTGTTTCAAAACAGGGTACCGATTGGAGGGCCTGGAATAATTGTCGAAATTGACGAGTCTAATGTGGAAAAACTAAATCGCAACACGAAACACCCAATCAAAGGACAGTGGGTTTTTGGTGCCGTGGAACGGGACAACAAAAATAAGTTTTTTATCGCGCCGGTAGCCCAAAGAAACGCCGAGGCAGTCCTCAAAATCATTCGGGAGTGGATATTACCAGGTTCCATAATAATTTCCGACTGTTGGGGCGCATATGATGCACTGGAAAATGAGGGTTTCGTGCACCTGAGGGTAAACCACAAATTGGAATTTGTGTGTACCCAGAAGAGCGGTGGATTATTCCACAAAAATCTTCAAAACATGCAGGCTGCCAACATCTCAGAAGTATCCGTCCACACCCAAAATATCCGAAGAGAATGGCGCAACGTCAAATACAGCATCCCAATCTTCGGAAAAAGGAAAGCTTGCTTCACAGGATACTTGGCAGAATACCTCTTCAAAAGTAATAACCCTCCAACCACCAGAGTGCATGAGTTCTTTAAAATAATATCAGATCTGTATCCTCCCACACACTAAAAGGAACTTAGGCCTACTGCGTTATTGAGTAACGTCCACCACATACTGAACTTAATGTCTGTAATATTTCCCTCCTATTGTGTTTCACTGCTGTAATTAATGTTTTTTGTATTAGTAAAATTTGTTAATCCAGAACAATGGATTTTGCGTAGACCAATAATTAGTAGGTAGCTACATCAGCCATATTATGCACCCATGGTTTTTTGTCATGCACAGTGTGATAATCGTGCATCGGTGCAGTAGGCCTTGTGATCATGGTTGGTAATTTGAATGGGTACCCAAATTATGAAACCAGGTATGAAAATCACACATTATTGCAATGCAATTATTGCCACGATCAGTATTTTCTAATCTAATGAGAAATGAAGAAAATTGCTAGACTCTGTGAAGAAAAACAGTAAAGTTATGAAGTTTTGGCATTTTTCAGAAGATTGCTATTTTAAAAGGCAGTGTATGTGCTATTTGTATAAAGGAGTATTTAAAATGTTTGGACATGTTTTGGGCGTTTAAAACATAGTAAGCTACACATTATTATAGACCTATGTCTCCCCTTAGCATGTTTTTACTTTCTGTGCAATGAAGACAATGCAAGTTTACTGGTCTGTCATAATGATTAAAACAAATTACACCCTCATTAAGTGTGTCCCCTAACACCTGTTATTTATTGTGCAATTTAGACCATCCTCCCTTTTCATCACTTTTAAAACCTTAGCTTATTGAAAATATATCATTTATAATATACATATCTTTCTGGGAGTTGTTGCGAGTCGTTTCACAATCTCTTCGTACTCAATAACCACTGCTGCACCGCAATAATTGTTATTTCACGGAAATAATGCATTTTCCTTCACTTACGGACGCCATCTTGGACAGTGATGTGACACCCGAAAGACAATCATGTGACTACGTTACCAACTTGTAAAAAGAAATTCACCACACGCCTTCGCTACTAAGTTAGGCACTGTCTTGTGGAAAAATACTGCTAGTACCACAAGCAAGGGGGTCTGGGGCGTAAGCCCCAGGTTAGGTTTGTTTTTGTATGTAAAACATTATTAAGATTGAATTTATCTCCGCTACTAGATTAGGTACTGCCTGGTCGAAACTTAATTCTAGTACCACAAGCAAGGGGGTCTGGGGCGTAAGCCCCAGGTTAGGTTTGTTTTTATATGTAAAACATTATAAATACATAAATAAATACTGTAATTGAGTTCACTTTCCAGATTTCATAAATCACGTGCAAAATAGTACCAAACGTGTGGGGTTGGCATTACTGACTCAGTTCATTTCAAGTTGGAGACTGACAACCAGGCTCTCAGCTGGGTGTTGGCTGGACCACCGGGCGCATTGCTCGCTGGGCCACCCGAATTTCTTCCTTCCAGTTTACCGTTCGCCATATCCGTGGGAGCGAGAACGTCGTTGCTGATTCGTTGAGCAGGATGTACGAGGAGGTGCCCGCGAAAACCAGCGACCCCCTCCCTTCTGTCCCGGATGTTTGTGCTGTTAATTCCGCACATCATATCTTGATGAACTCTCCCTTGCTTTTCAAGGATATCAGAAGGAGGACAAGCAGTTGGAGGAACTGATTTCGAAACTTGTTTCCGGGGAGATTGTTAAGCCTTATCTATTAAAATCTGGAGTCTTGTGTTGCCTCGCTAGGCATGATGGGAAACCAAAAATTGTCTTGCCATCTCAGTTGGTCGATGGGATATTGAAGTATTTCCATGAGTCGCCCGTTGGGGGGCATCTTGGTATATTTAAAACTCGTCAAAAGATACGACAGTCATTTGTTTGGAAAAATATGGATAAGGACATTCGTCGTTTTGTGCTGGGTTATAGAAATTGTAATGTGAGCAAACCTGCTGTAAACTCTAAAATTGGTTCTCTGTCTTCTGAACCTGCGTCGCGTCCTATGGAACGCGTCTTTATCGATTTTGTGGGCCCGTTCCCAGGGTCTCGATTGGACAACTGATTCACGCTTGTGTGTGTTGACGGATTCTCCCGTTTCAGCTGGATTTTTCCAATCAGATTGTGTAACTCATCTGCCGTGATGAAATGTCTAAATACTATTTTCACTTCCAATGGTCCGTGTCAGTTCCTGGTGTCTGACAATGCCAAGGCTTTCACTTCGCACCAATTCTGCAAGACACTCTAGATAGGTTTCAGGAATGGGTCGAGAATAACCAACTCCAGCTGAATACCGACAAGACAGTGCAAATGATTTTCAGAAGGGGAGGAAGATCATCTGTAAAAGACAAATTATACTACAGAGCAGAAGAGCTAAAGATTGTAAATTCCTTCAGGTATCTGGGAATCACTCTACAACCATCAGGTTCATCGTACAGAATTCACATACAGGAGAGGGCAGCAGCTGCCATCGAAGCTATCTACGACATTAAGAATCCGACAAGACTAGCACTAGACACTGCAATAACACTTTTCTACACAAAGATAATGCCTATCTTGACCTATGGCATTGAACTAATATGGAACAACCTGACAAACAGAGACCTACTGACCCTCGAATGTGTTAAAGCAAGATACCTGAAGAGAATTTTAGGCATATCAAAATACACTCCTTCAAGACTGGCTTATGAGCTTGCAAAAACGTGCTTTCTCATAGAAGTCTTGATGTTCCGAAAACAGCTACCAGCGACCAAACAAGAGTCAGACCTACTTCGGGACAGACAAAGCAAGAGATCGGACATCTGGCTCGATTTCTACACAACAGACGCGATGCTGGATAGGAACTGGACGGGAGCAAACAAGGACCTACGAAGCGCCATAACTAGGCTCTCAGTGCACGGTTTCCATCACAAGTTATGCACGAGAAACAGTTTTCACGATCCCTCACCAGTGTGTGTATGCATCCTCTGCGGGAAGGCCTGTGAGCGCTACCATTTCACTGTGTGCCAAAAGCGCACAAAATCACTGAAGGAATACAGTAAAGAATAATGATATTTACATGCACATGTAATCTAAACTGTTATACTCTATGGTCGTTCGACTGCAATACAGTTTTATTATTACTGACTCAGTGAGAAAGATGGAGGTCAGAACTTCGATTTCAACTATATAAGTTGTGTTGCTATTTGGGCGGGATGGTGGGTCTATGACAGCGGAGCAGTGAACATCTAATACTCAATCCTCTCCTGATATCCTCCAGACTATTAAATCGGGTAATTTCAGTTTTTAAAAATTTTTGTACAAAGGATGGTCTAATATGCACTATTACCCACACAGTTTTTGAGGATTTGTTTTTACAGGAAACAAATTATGTTAACCTCTTAGTCGTAGGCCTATGCAATCTGTCAAATGAACGATGACGCACTCCTATGTCAAGTGCGGATCCAATTGATGAGTCAGAAAGTAAAGCAATGTGCCTGTTGCTTACCTCCAGGCAATGATTTTTGCACAACAATATTGTAGGTTTAACGTAATAGCTATACTGTAATGTCACACTTACCTAGGTGCTGAGATTTTCCAAGAAAGGATTCTTTGTTAGGCAAGCAAATTTGCAGATATGTATTTTACGCATTAGCATCAACAATATTGCGTCCAGAAGTCCTTAGCAGGCTACATTTTGACCCGAAGGTTTGTTATCTCCAATGTAACTCCCGACTCGGGGACTGGGTATTATTTACATGTTTATCATATTTTCATCCTCGTGAAGTGCCGGTTACTCACATGCAACAGTTGGGAAGACCTGCAGCTGGCCTCTCGTAACACGTCATTTACCACCAATTGCAAATTTACTGTAATTACACTGACCGGCAAAAAAAGTGGAACACTTTAATTTTTTATGTAATTTCTTAATTTATTCCACTGCATATTTTGTGCTTTAATAAATTTATTTATTAATTTATTCCACTAAAATGTATCGGTTTTCCAATATTTGCATTATTAATGTAAATTTTAGATGGTTGGATAGAGAAAATACCGAAACCTGTTTTACAACACGCTTTAACTCACAAATTCCGTTACATTTTGCAAATCTTACAATTTTCTACTTTTTAGTAATGTTCTTTTGGGCTGGTTTTTATCAAACGTATTGCCAAACAAAATGGTATTAATGTTTGCACTGCACTGCACGAGAACACTGGTCACTAAAAACGAGTGTTTCCACCCTTAGCGTCTATGACAGCTTGTAAACGCTCAGGCATACTGTTCACAACTCGTTGAATGGCATCTGCCGGGATGCGATCCCATTCCTCCAGCAGCGATGTTCTCAATTGTGCCAAGGTGGTGTGGTCACGCTGTCTGACGTTCCTTCCAAGCATATCCCATACATGTTCGATGGGGTTCAAGTCAGGACTACGAGCTGGCCAGTCCAGGGTTTGAATCCCCACTTCCTGCAGATATTGTGCATCACAGCGAGCAGTATGAGGGCGGGCATTATCCTGCATCAGCATGGAATTCTGACCAATGAAAGGCACAAAGGGCATCACATGGTTCATCAGGATCTCTTTGATGTACCTTTGGGAATTGAGCGTCGCGTGATCGATGCACATCAACTCAGTGCGGGCCATAACGTTGATGCCACCCCACACCATAACCAAGCCACCTCCAAATGGAGTCCTGGAGGAGAAAGCAACAGGGCTGTACCTCTCTCCGCGCCTTCTCCACACTCTTTCTCTTCCATCAGGAGATCTAAGATTAAAGTGACTCAGTGAAGAGAACAGAGGCCCACTGCTCCCATCCCAGATGCTGCCTTGCGAAGCGAAGACGCGCCTCTCTGTGATGGTGTTCAAGTACGGGTCCACGTGCAGGTCTCCTGGACGAAAGATGAGCTTCTTCAAACCTTCTTCTTACTGTTCGCTCACTCACTCTCACATTTCTGACATTTTCCAGTTGATTTTGTGCCTGGACTGCTGTGGTATGGCGATCACACAGAACTTGCAGGGTGAGAAATCTGTCATCCCTGGCACTTGTGCATCTTCTACGGCCTATCCCTCTTCTCCTGTCGTAAGTTTGGAGTTCTCTGTAATGTTGCACTGCACGGTGAATGCTACCGAGAGATGATACGATGACCTCAGCAACATAACGGAAGCTGCAGCCATCCTCCGCCAATGCAACTGCCTGTGCAGCTCCTTTACGGCTAAGAGGCACGTTTTAGTGTGAACTGCACATGGATAACTTGCTAAAATATATGACAATGGTTCACACGTGTTCAACAAATGCCAGTTGTTATCCCTAGAACAACAATAAGCGAGCGGCAACACTCATAAACCGTAAACGCTTACAGTGCGCTTCCCACCATAAAACCATTAAGATCGGCACATTGAAGATTGGGGGTAATTAGTGGTAATAAACCACCCTATGAAATGTCATATTATCAATTTCTATTCACGGATGTTTCAGATGTTTGTTCTAATGCGTGAAAAGCTTTTAAAATGTGATTAAATCTTTTTCATGGCTAATTTTATACTATTTATATTACTTTTTTTAACTGTTCCACTTTTTTTTGCCGGTCAGTGTATTTTATTGTCGAGAAACTTACCAAATTCAAATTAATATACATTTCTAATGGACTGCCCAGTCATACACAAAATTGTATTTCTATTGCCGATCTCTAACTTTATCAACCTTTCGGGTGCTTAAATGTCCGAAGCTACCACAGTGGGTTGGTGGTCAGGGTTGAAGGGACAGCGAAGTCATAGCGATACCTGGGTGATCTAACCAGAGCAGGCACGGCGGCGAACTTATCCTCAGCTGTGAGTAAAAATCACAATTTATTGTTGACGCACGGGTTTGGATGGAGGGAAATGTTGAAGATGAGACTTTGCTCTTGGCAGCACTAAATAAATGATGACCAACGAGTAAGGTAACATCTCTACAGCACGATCTTGTCATGTTCGGATTTTCTAGGTAATTTCGAGCAGTTATTTTTCGTTGTTTCATTGCAGGAATAGACGAACATCATTTGGAGTCCACGAGATAAATACAACTTGTGAGCAATTGGGTGAATTTCACACTGTTAGTAATAAAATTATCCTCAGAAATTTTCTTTATTTTTCAGTGTTGCCTTCGAAAGAATCGCTTTTCATCGGTCAACACATTAGTGTGCTTAATTAACTTAAATTGGGCGGGGAATAATATTTACCTACTCACGCCTGCTAACCGGGAAAAGTAACATGGATTAACTATAGCCCACACCTTTATTCTTTTCTCGAAAAAAGGGGGACTAATTAAATCCTATTAAAATATAAAGACAAGCGCAACATATTATTTGGTCTAGTTACCAAAAAAAATCACTCTCCATAAATGCCAAATTACGACATTACGAATCAGTTATTAAACCGGAAGCAATATATGCTTGTGAAACACTTTTCAAGTTAAACACTCGATCAGTTACTGACACATTTTTTTTTTTTTTTTTTAGCGTATGGCTTTTTTAGTGCCGGGAGTGTCCGAGGACATGTTCGGCTCGCCAGTTTTGTAGCTGCTTCGAGACGGACACCCAATGGGTGAGCTACAAGTACCGTTGGGGAGGAATGTTGGATGGGAGGGTCGAGGAGTTGGAAGGTAGCGGCTGTGGCCTATAGTTAGGGACCAACCCCGGCGTCTATTACCAAATGAAGTGGTTTATAAAGAAACCGAGTCTATAGTCGATACTATGCGAAAAAGGCGAATTCCTTTTTCTTTTGTCATATTTCACGCCTGCCGGATGCCAGACAATTAAAAGTTTTTTTTTTTTTTTTTCAAAAGTAATACAAAGAACTCTTGGTTTATGGAAATTCAAAATGATCTGGATGAACTTGGCTTAACAATGTCCCAAATTGCTAACAAAGATGAGAAGAATATCTTGAAAAACAAGAACATCCGACTTCCCTTAAAAACTTTTACCCGCAAAACTTACACCATAAGCGATGCAGAGAGAGCGGCAAGGTCAACTAGAATGAAAATGTTTTGGGGAAAGAAGAAAATAAGAAGCTGATTCTTTAATATTGTTTTTGAGACATGTATATACTTGTTTTGGTTAAGTGCTCCAATGAGGGCGTAACATATGTAAATAAATAAAAGTGTATAATTAATCCATGTAATTTTCGCAGGTTTGTAGCTGTGAGTAGTTAAGTACTATCCTCCACCCAATTTAATTGACCTCATTGATGTGTTGCCCGACTGAGAAGTAATTTTTTACTAAAATATTCTCAACCATATAGGCCTACAGTGTGTTATGCAGTGATACGTGAAGTGAGAGCATATTGATGCTCAACCAACTACAGTATGTATTAATTCTGCAGTTTATGCCATCCTCCCAATGAAGTAAAAGGCAAAACCATTGGCCTGGATAAAGATTATTGATGCGTGTCTACCCCCCACTGTGCGTGACAAAAATCAGGGGTGTTATCTGTTCCAGGCCGTGCTATCCTACCACCATTGGTCTGGACGAAAATATTGGTCTAGGCAAAACCAAAGGATGGCATAATCTGCAGCGCCACCCAGTATGTTAGGCAGTGATACATGAAGTGAGAGCATATTGATGCTCAACCAACTACAGTATACGTTAGTATGAAGTATTACTTTTCCAATTTTCTGCCTAATCAATACTTTACTTCCAAAATATAATTTTAGGGGTACATGTTTCGAAACCTAATGTGGTTTCCTCCTCAGCCCACAATTATTAGTACACATCATGCATACAATATCGAAATTCATGTTGATGACAAAAAATCACATTTCATACATTAAAAACACTAATTAACATCAATAAAAATAACGTGCAATGTTCCAAGCAGCTTCTGTCACTTATTTTATCCTGTATTTTAACTTGTGTCATTAGCCACTCCTAAATCTTGTTGCTTATGATAGAAACCTATTATTGAAATACTGTTCAATGTCTTTTAAAAACATTAAAGCTGCATTATATAGTGAATCTTGTATTGATTTGATGGACTATAATGAACAATTTAAAAAATTTGGTGGCTGGCAATGTTTGATGGCACGTGGCAGTCAAATGTAAAGCTTCAAAAGGTGACAGTTTGTTGACAGTCAGTGGCAAAGAATTGTAAAAGCTTTCCCTTCTCTCTCATTCTGCATGTGGTACCTGAAATGAGGGAGTTAAGTATTTAATAGCTTCGAATATTGAAAAAGTACAAGTGAAAATATAATCTCGACTTCGGACAATTTGAATAAACTTACGAAAACAGTGAATTGGGAACTGCTTGCCGGTTTCATTAAAGGCTATTGGAGTGTTCCAGGTTCCTGAAGAAGAAAAACGGCAGTTAACACGTTGTTGACCCGTGACAGTATGTTAGGCAGTGATACGTGAAGTGAGAGCGTATTGATGCTCAACCAACTACAGCGTGTTTGGCAGTGATATGTGAAGTGAGAGCGTATTGATGCTCAACCAACTACAGTATGTTAAGCAGTGATACGTGCAGTGAGAGCATATTGATGCTCAACCAACTACAATATGTTAGGCAGTGGTACATGAAGTGAGAGCATATTGATGCTCAACCAACTACAATATGTTAGGCAGTGATACGTGCAGTGAGAGCATATTGATGCTCAACCAACTACAGTATGTTAGGCAGTGGTACATGAAGTGAGAGCATATTGATGCTCAACCAACTACAATATGTTAGGCAGTGATACGTGCAGTGAGAGCATATTGATGCTCAACCAACTACAATATGTTAGGCAGTGATACGTGCAGTGAGAGCATATTGATGCTCAACCAACTACAGTATGTTAGGCAGTGGTACATGAAGTGAGAGCATATTGATGCTCAACCAACTACAATATGTTAGGCAGTGATACGTGCAGTGAGAGCATATTGATGCTCAACCAACTACAATATGTTAGGCAGTGATACGTGCAGTGAGAGCATATTGATGCTCAACCAACTACAATATGTTAGGCAGTGATACATGAAGTGAGAGCATATTGAAGCTCAACCAACTACAGTATGTTAGGCAGTGATACGTGAAGTGAGAGCATATTGATGCTCGACCAACTACAGTATGTTTTTAATGCAAATTACAACAAAAGCAGTAAAAGTTTGAACATGTGTAATGTGATTCAATTACAGTAGAGTCAATGGAATTTATGCAAGTACTTTATTTATTTATTGTATGATGACGTGATACAAAGCTATTAACAAATATATACGGTAAGTTAATACATAATCTGAAGTGCGTAGTCTGAAATGATTAATTTACAGCTGCAGATCCAAATGGAGAGGCCAGTCAACAGCCTCTTGAGGTAGCCTGTGTCGATCTTCCAGTGTACCACTGATGGCTCAGAGGGGACAATCAAGTGATATGTATCTATAGTCTTCTTCTCTTCTCCATAATCACAATTTGGAAAGGACCTCCACCCCACTGATCCAGCGCACATCCACGCCCGCCCCGGCCAGTTCCAATCCGGTTCAACAAGCACCAGTGACGCTCATATAAGCGAAATACTATATATATATACGTTTGAAGTTACATTCTTACACCTACAATCTTCAGATTTCTTCACAGACTCTAGCGTTCGTCCTTGCATTCTTTGACACCCCTTGCCTTGACCAGAATCAAAGTAAAAAATTCTTAACCTACTGAAATTAGCCTAAATACCTGTAGTAATGGTAGGGAAAAAATCGCGAGGTGATATAGTAACTGATGTTCACTCCTACGCTGTCTATAACCCACCTGTCGTCCCGAATTTGATCACTATTTATATAGTAAACATGCCAGCTGTGACTGCCATTTGCGGCATTAATTATATTGCCAACCCCACGCATTCGGTACTATTTCTTATCCGGTATCATAAAACAAAAGTGTGCCGTCAAGTTAATGTGAAAGTGTGCCAAGTTTCATTACAGGGGTGAATACTGTTCTTTTTAAAAAACAAACCTAACCTGGAGCTTACGCCTCAGACCCCCTTGCTTATAGTGCAATCAGTAATTTTCGTCCAGACAGTCATCTAACCAATTAGCGACCAATGGTTTAGCCCTGTTCTGGTGTATTTTGTATCCGACATATTGGCAACAGTGATGAGACGTGATATGACGTCAATGTGTGTGCCTCAACGTGGCTGCCTTCGTTGAACAAGCAAGAAATAAAAAACTTTATTTACATAATATTACAAATATTTCCAGTGCAGCAGTGATAATTGACAGTATTTTCAATTCCTAATGACTCCCAGAAAGGTATGCAAATCATATCTGTATTTATCATTTATTTTCAATAATTTTCTTGGTTCTGTAGTAGTCTGGTTGTGGTCAAGGGAAGAATTAATCATTCGTCTACTCAGGATAACTTTTATAATATAATATTTCATGTAACTTGACAGTTTCAATAATTAGCCCCTTACGTTACACATTTCTGAATTGATTAGTCGGAACTGAAAACCTGCGGATTGCGGGCAAACTCGACATGCAGCATCTGCCCGCCGGTGTAGCAGGCGATCGTTGCACAAGGTCAAAGGAGCTACGGTCAGTCTGCCTTGGTATGTTCATCCCCCATTGAAAAGCACGTACTGTATCTGACCGCGAGTATCTTTCGCCTCGCGCCCGCTCTGTAAGGCTTTCATATTTATCAGTAATAATTACCACACTTACTATGCTTTCTGAAAGCCTCCGTGGCTTAGGCGGCAGCACGCCGGCCTCTCACCGCTGGGTCCGTGGTTCAAATCTCGGTCACTCCATGTGAGATCTGTGCTGGACAAAACGGAGGCAGACAGGTTTTTCTCCGGGTACTCCGGTTTTCCCTGTCAACATTTAATTCCAGCAACACTCTCCACTATCATTTCATTTCATCTGTCATTCATTTAATCATTGCCCCAGAGGAGTGCATCAGGCCTCGGCAGCCTGCACAGTTCATATCCTCGCCGCTAGATGGGGGCTTCATTCATTCCATTCCTGACCCGGTCGGAGACTGGAAGCAGGTTTTGGATTTTCATTTCACTATGTTTTCTGATGGGGTTTTCTAGAATTTTGTTTTTGGAGGGCAGAGACTGCCTGTGGGTGTCACTGTAGATTTGGTAGTGTTTTGTAGAGCTATTTGTCTTGCATATTTGGATCTGATGATGCTCGCTTGACGAGCAAGTCATGTTATCCCTTACAAGGGAAGTCTCTGAACCGGGGAATCACGGATCCTGCTGGAACTTTTCAGATACGTAGCGTTAGCCCAACTAGGCAGAACCGTGAAGAAAAATCTTTCGGAAATTAACTTCCCTATGTACTAGATGACCAAATAAGATTTCCTGCTTCATTGGCTGCGTCAGAGGTTGCTTCCCAACCGTACTATGGTTTACGGCCTACGGCGTACAATCACCGAATGAGAGGCAACATTGCATGATGAATGGTAACATTGGAAAAGTTATATGTTGACAGGAAGAAAAGTATGGAAAGGTCTCTCAGCATTCAAGAACAGGACCTATTGGACACTTTGGATGGTATGTTGATGGTTTTTTGGATGAGATGTTGAGTGCACTCCAGGGAAGGTTTCTGGCTTGTGCCGATCTGGTTTTTTGGCGTTCGTCTCTTGTAACAAATGTGTTTATTTGCTGTGCTTATTGATATTTACAGGTATCATAACTGGATGTATAGAAAACAGTACTATGAATGTGGACACCTATATATTGTAAAGAAGCAGCATTAATATCCCATGCCGCAGCGCAGCTTGTGAGCGCGAGTACGGGAGGGCAGTCGTTTCAAACGTGATCATTTGAGCCACCAATCAAGCGTGAGGCACACTCCCTCTTGACCAGCTTGCACAGTTCAAAATTGTTGTATTTACTGCCGTCTACGGTGGGTAGGAGTTAATTTCCGAAAGATTTTTCTTCACGGTTCTGCCTAGTTGGGCTAACGCAACGTATCGGAAAAGTTCCAGCAGGATCCGTGATTCCCCGGTTTACAGACTTCCCTTGTTAGTTTTCTTCTTCCTCAACAGTCCGTAACAGTTTATATAAATCAGTTTAATGAATTTTATCTCGTCGGTGAGCAGATAAAATTATTGTTGGAATCTAATTTCGCCAAATAACCGACAATCTTGTTCTCACCTTGTTTATCAATACTTCATTGTTAGCGACGTTTTGATCGGCAGATCATTTTCAAGGTACAACAAAACATCACTTGTACGTCGCTGACAATAAAGTTTTGATAAACAAGGTGAGAACAAGTTTGTCGGTTATTTGTCGAAATTAGATTCACAACAATAATTTTATCTACACACCGACTAGATTAAATTCATTAAACTAATTTTGATTGCCACGTGATATGCCTAAGAACACGTCGTCAACACCACCATTGGGAGAATGGAACAACAATGACGTCATTTTTGATCACTTGAACAGAAGTTATGATGAAGTCACATTGAACAACATTAAAAAAACTTTTAAAAAGTTGGTAAACCACACCAGGAGGAGAACCTTTCTTTTAACCTGCCGAACAGAAGACATGAGACCACAATTTGTAATGAACCTCGCTAGAAGTTTGAATTTTGTAAATTAATACAGGCTCAAAACTAGTAAAAAGTTTGGAAATTGGCTCACCACCTGTCAAACCAAAATTCTTAACCTCCAAATTGAAGACTGCAACATACACCTGAGATTCTTGTAGAAGATTATTGGAGATCTGGCAGAAAGCATAAAAACTTAGATTACGGCCCAAGATTTTGAACAACTAACATCACTCCGAACCACAAGATCAAAAAAACTCAACGACAAAACCTTCTTAACCCACCAAAAGAAGTTGAATGCATTAAGATTGGAGAAAAATCAACCTTCGCCTCAGATGAATACACTTTCTAACGAGAATTGGTTGATCAACCTCATTGATGTCAGATTCCACAACACATTGCTGATATAGTTTCTCTTGGACCAAAGTTCAACCAGGAAGTGGGAAAGCTGAACTTGAAGGATAAAATTAAGATCATCGAGAACTGCATTGGCAACATAGAAGATGACAACCAGAAGGAAGAAATCAGGAACACCGTTGTTGAAGAAATTATCAAGGACAAAAGGTATTTGGACCTCTAAAGGCTAAATACAACAGTGCATGCTCTGATTTCATGTGTAACTTCACGGGAACACCAGCCAATGCACCATGAAATACCATATATGACATCACAGGCCTTGTAGGCATAGCTTATCCCTTGGCGTTCACTCCGGCTAACATCATGAAGGGATTTAAAATTAGTGGTATTGAACCTTTCAACTCAAATATTTTTACTGATCAAGATTTTGTGGCATCTTATGTAACAGGCAGACCTTTACCAATTCAACAGTCTGCAGAAGATGACTCTCCAGGAGAAGGGCCGAGCAGACATACAGATGACAACATGGGGGATCCTGAGCTACAGTCAGAAGATCTACCATTTCAGCAGTCGGCGGAAGGTGACTCTCCAGGAGAAGGACCAAGCACATGTACAGATGGCAACATGAAGAATCCACAAACAAAAATTAAATCTTCTGAACAAATCTGGCCATATCCTAAGGTTGGCCAACGGAAAACTACTCGAGGTCGAAAGAAAGAAAAATCAACTGTCCTTACTAGTACACCAGTGAAACAACAATTAGAAGGAGCAGCAAAGAAGCGGAAACAGAACGAACAGAAGTCTTCTGTAAAACGCCGAATAATAGAAAGTAGCAGCGACTCTGAAGAATCTGATCTCGATTCTCATTTAGGCCTACATAATAGTGATGAAGACTTCATTGGGGACTTCATTGTACCCAAAGTGGAAGGAAAAACTGCCACTAGTAGCCGGAATTACGTTGCTCAAGTTGTTAAAATGTATGAAGATGGCTACGCAGTTCATTTTTATAAGCGAGTGGTTTCTACTACAAAATTTGAGGCTACAAAAGAAGAAGAAACCTTCATTGCTTCAGATGAAGTAATTGCCAAACTACCTAATCCTATACGTGGCACCAGAGCCCGCTATGAAAATATGATTCCCGATCGATATCACTAAATTCAGTGTCCACTAAGACTTGACATTTTCATAAAAATGTTTATTTTGTGCTAAACTTATGTATCTATTATAACAATTGTTGCAAGGGTTAATACAATATAAATATCTCTAATGAGAGTAATATATTTAATTTATTTAACCAAGAGGTCCAGTTAACCCTGACATATGGTCCAGTTAACCCAGCCACTGGGGTTAAGTGGACCAACATTTAGATCATAGTATTTTGTTTGTTTCTAGCAGTGTGTTGGAGATACAACCAAAATTAAGATACCAATATTTGCGATTATACCTAGGGACAAGTTCACGAAGAAAAAACTTAAAAAGACCTATTTCTACTGTCAAATTTTAGGGAAAGAAAAATTTAGGTCCAGTTAACCCCAAACTCCCCTACTATTGAGGAAGATCAAGAGATGATTTCTTTAGATGTCGCGTCTTTATTTACAAACGTCGCACACGAAGAAGTTTTAAATAGTTTGGAAAAGAGATAGTCTTGATAAAAAAAAGAACACCAAGTTACCGTGGTGGGAATGTGGAAAGGCAGTCAAATTGATTTTAGATTCAACGTTTTTCACTTTCGAAAATGAAGCTTATAAACAAAACTTGAATACACCAATGGGATCACCTGTTTCCCCTATTTTTGCTGATATCGTTATGCAAGATTTAGAAGAGAGTTGTTTTGATAAAGTTAATTTTCCGGTACCTATTTATGTTCGATACATAGACGATAACTTCATGGTCTTGCCTAAATCCAAAATCGGAGAGTTGGTTGACCTTTTTAACAACCAAGATGAACGTTTAAAATTCACACACGAACTAGAATTGAATAACAGAACTGCATTTCTTGATGTAGAAGTGATCAAAGAAGGTAACAGATTGAAAACAAACTGGGACCAAAAAGCTACTTTTTCCGGTAGAATTCTACACTTCAATTCACTCCACCCTATCCATCAGATAAAAGCAATAGTTTACAACTTGGTAGTCAAGGCCATGGAGCTCTCAGATGAACAGTTCCATGATGAGATTTGCCAAAAGTTAGAGATATCTGTGAAAAGAATTTTTATCCGAGGAAGTTTGTTTGCAAATACATGAAAAACCGCATTGATTTGATTTTTAAAAAAAGTACAAATGAGAATAACACCGTCTCAGAGAATGATCAAACAAGAGAGAGGAGAGCTTGGATTGTCGTTCCCCATATCAATAACACCATTGATATTATTTGCAATAAATTTAAAAAAACTAAAGCTGAACGTCATCAACTCCGTTGATAATAAATTAGGTGTTATTGTTAAGGGGAAAGACAAAACAAAGGGAGAAGATCAGACTAATGTCATTTATCAAATTGAATGCAAAAAAAGTTAACTGTAACAGCATATATATAGGTCAAACAAAAAGCAAATTGTCTACGAGAATAAAAGAGCATGAAAAGGACACGGAAGAAAACAATGTGTTGAGACCACATACAGTTGCAAACAAACATGACTTTAATTGGGATAGTGTGAAAATTATAGATAAGGAGATAGGTTTGAATAAACGGTTGATAGCTGAAATGTCATACATAAAGAGCAATTCAAATTGCGTTAACGTGCAAACAGACACCGAAAAGTTGCACAGAACTTACAATCCAGTACTTGTGCGTTAGGCTGCAAGATTGACAAACGTGCCAATGAGTCTTAATGTTTTTAGGTTACGTTGAATACAAGTGCAATTGACGGTTGTAAACAACATCGCTGTGATCTATTTTTATCAATAGTTTGTCACCGCGACGATGTTTGGGGCATTGGAAAAGTTTATGAAATTATTTATAAAAACTACAGGTATACTGTATATACGAATTGTAACATAGGAGATGTACAAGTGAGACTGATAATGTGATGTTTTGTTGTAGATTGAAAATGATCTGCCGATCGAAACATCGTTGACAATAAAGTTTTGATAAACAAGGTGAGAACAAGTTTGTCGGTTATTTGGTGAAATTAGATTCACCAAGATAATATTTTATAAATCTTAATCACATGTAATTTACCTCAGTTTTTTTTACATATTCCAGTATTTGGAATTATTTTGTGTTGATCGACTGTGCAAGTTACAATATTAGTTGTTAATATGGCAACACTGAAAAATGGCTTCAAAGCAATCTTTATGGCTCGACTGTCGGACCTAGTTTGTCCAACACACTCGGTGCAATGTTCTACTTATAATTACCGGTAGCTACCGGAAGGTAGACCACTTATTCAAGCCCCACCGTCGGCCATCCTTGAAATGTTTTTCTGTGGTTTCCCATTTTCAATTCCAGGTAAATGCTGAGACAGGTCCTTCCACATCCTTGCCCGGTTTCATTCATTTCATCTCTCATTAACTCCTCTCTTGGGGTTGGTGTCATCGCATCTCATCCCCAAACCCGTTGGAAACAGGATTAACAAGGGGTAGACTTACAATGCTGAAAGGCAGGCCACTTGGAGTGACAAAAAGACAAACGAACATTAAACAGCTGATAAAGAGAAATAAACTATCAACCAGTATGCAAATTCTAAACAAAGTATGGCTCTTTGGCCATGCAGCCAGCTCCAGTTTAATTTACTTTTACTTGCTTTATATGTCTTGGTATGACCAGAAAAGACTATTGTAATGTATATTGTATGTCCACCCCGATATTAATCCCTTCTCAACATGTTTGGGGATGACGTGATGAACTTCTTGGTTGGTTCTTAAGTTTAGGGGCTGCGACAACGCCGTCATGTAGCCCCGTGTACTTTGGGTATGTGTAGAATCTGTCTGATAACCGGTGTTAATTGTGATGACTGTATTAGTGTGTGTATCTGTTTTAATTCAAGTAAGGACTGCAGGCGATCAATTTTCAAGTAGTTCCTACTTTTGCCGCCAAACGCCACCATCAACGACTACTAGTACAGAACTTAGCTACCAGACGTCACCGCAGTCGGCTCTTGGCAACGAACGTAGTAACCTAAGAGCGTTGTTTACATTCTTAACCTATTCAATTTTGCTTCACACAGGTGTAATTAGTGGAAGTTTTTTTTAACATGCCATAAATCTATGACATGGGACCGCCGGCTTTACTTCCCCTCCGAAGGAAGGCATACTGAGGGATTTTTAACGCTCTTAAAAAAAACGACGACTACGGCCGGATTTGAACCCGCGATCTTGGGCATAGAAGCTCAGCATGCTACTGACTACGCCACCGAAGCCACCGTGATGAACTTCTATGGGGTGTGGTTTTGACAACTGGGTGCCGTTTCAGAGAGATGAAATGAATGTGAATGAAACTGGGTCAGGAGATGGAAGCAAGTAGCTATGACCTAATGGAAGGTACCGCCCGGTCATTTGCCTTGAGTTGAAAATGGAGAAATCGCAGCCGACGGTGAAGTTTCAACCCACATCTACCAAGTCCGCATATAGCTTTGCCTGTGCGTTAGGAAACGTAGCTACTGTTGTTTGTGTTATCATGTATAGAAATTGAATTAGCAACAACATATTATACATGTCATATCCGTGCCAATGGCCTGATTCAATTTGGCTGCTGAGCTAGAGTTCAGTTTCAAGGCCAACTCTTTACCACTGACCCACTCCAGGTGGCAAAAAAGAGAAAAGATGAAAGAAGTAAGGCCCTCCATTGGGATATATCGAGTAATGTGTCTGTCCCATCAAAGCTACTTTGTCAGGTATGAACGGAAGTGATAAGTGATAAATGTCTTGCCTCCATGGACAGGTTTTCGCATTTATCTTGGTAAGGGTTCATTCCATCATAAATATTAATAGCTGCAATAGCGGCTGGCTGGACTTCCGGAAGGTGTCCTCTCTCTTAAGTTAACAGCCCTGGGACTGGTCTGCAGCAACTCATCAATCTTCTTTATTCTCCACCATCCTCTTCAATTCGTGATATCATTTTGTGTCGTGTCTCATTATCTGTGTGATGTATGCAAGTGGTGGTCTTCCTCTTGTGTTTTTCCCTTCTAACATCACTTCGATGACTCTTGCTAGCAGAGCAACACATTTGCTCTTCTTGTTTTCACTCTCTTCATAAAGCTTCTTCTTTCTCCTGCTCTTCTGAATACCTCTTCATTTGTCATATGTTCTATCCAACTGATCTTATAAAAAAATGAACTCTAATAATGCTAAGAAAATTACATGTCATTGTAAATCTGTAGCTCTATCAATAAGGAAGACTGTGTTTGGTGATATCAAGCTCAGCGCGCAGTTCACTGGTCAGGATGTAGTTACGGACTCTCTGAATTCCGTCCGAAGATATGCCAGGGTGGGAGGGGGTGAGACATCAGGGTACAGGTGCGCTTGTAGCCGGTTTGAGAGGGACGAAGTGTGCGGAAAGTTATTTTAAGCCGGGCAGAGTCCATACAGTTCTGTAGCACCAGAAAATATTTAATCTACCCTTGCCCTTCTAGTCATCATGTAACAGGATCTACTCAGCAATGTTTCTAGGTTTATGCGGTGTCTTGTGTGGGGTTTTGCCTAAGAACACCAAGCTGACTCATTCGCGGGCTCTCGGTGTCAGTGCCCGGACCCCACAGGAGTAGCAAACTGTGCACTACTAGTGTTCCTATATGTCTAAATGTGTTGCTTTAATACTTCATCATGGTGGCCACTACTCCTGGAAATCCTGGAAAACTCCTGGATTTTTATTAGGTCTGGAAAACTCTTGGAAAATGACGAAACATTTGAAAATTCCTGGAAAATAGCCACTGTTAATTAATTATAAAAATCTTTCCATCGTAAATCATACTCCCCCTGCTGTTTTGGGTGAGCACTCTATCGTTAACGAAAGAAATTTCCTCAGGCTACCTGTTTCTGTGTGGGAGAACACGTGATAGTATTTTTGTAAAACACATTGAGTATAGACAACTTCACCGCAATAAAATTGCAGGCGGCATTCTTTTTTTTTTTTAAGCGGATATTTCAGTCACAAAGGCTTTTTTAAAACCACAATTAAATCATTTGTGTGTAGGCTTGCTTATCAATAAAGCAATCGCCACTAATTTTTGTCAACATCTGTATAAGTAACCCAAACACAACTGCTTTATTTTGGTCTTGAAGTAGTCAACCGATAAAGCCCCCCGGACTCGCACTTATTTTTAAGTCTGGAAAAATGAGAATTACTCCTGGAAAACTCCTGGAAAATCGTTGACCGATTTGAGTGGCCACCATGTTCATGCATTATGTAATAAATTAAAAATATTATTGAAATGAAATTCCAGTTGAGTCTGCCATTATACGCCTGATTTAAGCAACATGTACAGTATTGTCAACACCACGTATTCGATACAATTTCATATCCGGTATCATAAAACAGAAGAGCACCGTCGAGTAAATGTGAAATGCAGGCCCACCGCACTTAATAGGGAGCTCCCTATTGGCATGAAATCGGGCACCAACATATGAAAAATAACTCTTTGGGAATTTAGAGGATTTGGTAAATTCCCTGGCATCTATGGACAATTGGCATAGAATCATTGCTGAAAGGGAGGACAAGAGGAAACACATCTGGCAACATTACAACTGATGTCATGTTGACGAGAGACTGGACTTATACAAACTACGAGAAAACATGACTAGCTGTACATGGCTTCCACTTGATATTTGTCATAGTAACTTTAAACTGTGTTGCACAATAACAGTCCAGTTGTATTAGGGGTCAGCCTTGGAATGAAAGATAACAAGCTGTAAACTCGTATACACCTTCATTTTGGTGTTCTAAAGGTTGTCTCAAAAGTCTCGTAAAATCTCGTGTCTGCGCCGTAAGTTATTCAAGGTCAAAGGCCACAAAAATTAGTTTTTCACGATTATCTCGGTTTCTACAGCTCCAATGATATTATAAAAATTGAGCATAACGTTTGCAACAAATTTTGTTTGACAAAAACTTTCATACGCCCAACCGTTTTTAAGATAAGAGGGCAGAGAGCCCGCAGCACTCAGCCATACTCACTGCAATGCAAGGTCAACCGTGAATCTCAGTGAATAATACCTTGTATAAAGTAATTAAGTCATTGAAATATCATTAACAATACATAATATGTGTTATTTATTAGTCAATACATTATATATAATAACATTTTGCATATATCTAATATATTCATTTAATAATACTTACCTACCGGTACTTTGTGTAATTTAAAACTCATTAGATGAAATACTTATTGTATATCCTAATTTTATATTAATTTATTTAAAGTAGAAATAAAAAGAGTAAATATATTGTAATTTTACCTTTATTCAGTAGCTATATATTTCTTACAATTTGAATTGAAATGAAGTGAAAATATATAAATCTTTAATTATTTGAAGAACAAAAGTATTAATCTTCTTCTTCATTGTCGTCATCTTTCGGGCATGTGAAAATGTCACTTTCATTGTCGTCATCTTCGTTGTCCTGAATCGTTGTTTCCAGGCCTTCCAGAATTTCCGGGTCAAATGCACTCTCTTCCTCAGAGTCTCCTTGTGATAAAACAGCATTGAGGCAAGCTTGTCCATTACACTGGCCACAAGCTAAAGTGCATTGCAACCCCGATTTTGTGCACCCACAGCGTACACCACATCCATTCTTACAATTACAAAATAGTGTATTAAGTAATTTCTCAGGAGCTGGTGGTAATATTGTTGTTTTTGGCTTCAAGAGTTCATTTTGCAGCACCCAACCCAATTCCTGGGGTTCTAAATCATGCCCTAACCATTTTTGAACCTGGTAATAAACACGATTTATTTGCTGATGGGCTGCTGCACTTGTCGGTGGGAGATTGGACAACTGGACAGGTTTAAGAAGCTTTGTAGACTTGATGAACTGCCTATATCGAAGATAATCGATATTGCCCTCAGATTTAGGAGCATTATATATCGCTAGTAAGATGCGTAATCCATTTTCGTATAGCTGCTGTACGGGGCAGTTTAATTGTAGAAAAACTTGAAAACTTTGTAGAGTTATGATAGAAAGATTTTTTCCCTTTTTTAAACAGCGCAGAAGTTGTGTCACAGCCACTGAATGCATGTAAAAATAATATATGCTTTTCAGAAAGGGAGGATATTTGTCAAAACTTTTTGACGAATAGATTTGTGCTTTGACATTGTCTTTTCCAAGCTTTTTATAGAAAATTTCTTCTTGAAGTAGTTGAGTGCGTCCAATTAAAATAACGAGCAAATCTATGTCTTCTCCAATGATGTCGGGAGTCCTCTCATGTTTGAATTCTCCGATAGCTGTTTCTATGATAAGTACATCAGCATTATTTCATGCTTGTTTTGTTCTAATATTTATTTACACTCGCTAACTTTTCAATGAGCATATCTATAGGTTTCTTTTTATTACATCGATTTGACAAAAACTTATCTTGACTAATTGGCACAATCGTTGTTTCATCGAAACAAACTTCATAAAATTTCGATTGAGCAGCAGTTCTTATTTGTTCCATTGCTTTTATGTTTTTAGTGTAGTCTAAGTATCCATCACATACATCAATAGTTTTTGAACCATAATGTCTTTGTAAATACCGTACTTAACGTATTTATCTAAAACAACGGAAAAAGTATCGTCTTTACTCCATACAAATATAATAAAAGGAAGAGAGAATCCGCCTGATCAATACTTATAATTAAACATTGGAGGGTTACATTAGACCCATGTGGTACATGTTTTGGAGCTTATACTAGCCCCTTCATCAGCCATACATAGAGCAGCACTTATCAGTATCATTAAAAATATCTTAAGTTGAATCTAACATGACATTAATACATGAAATGGATGAAGATAAAAGTTATATAAATTAGGAATGATATGGTGAAATAAATACGAACAAACACATCCAAAAGAGGGGGATAAGAACTAGTACGGCACATATGATAAAAAACACATTAAAAAGAACATATTAAAATACAGTAGAACCCCTCTCATCCGCCCTCGGCTGGTCCGCCACCCCGGTTGATCAGACCATGCTGGGGAGGGGATGAGTACTGAATAACGGGCGGGAAGGGTTGGCGCCCGCCCGCACGGCGTCATGTGGGAATCACAGAGCGCGCCATCCCAACCTTTTGTCTCAGTTGAACTGTAACTATTGCTGTTATCACTTGTGCTCAGTCATCTGTCTTGGTTGTTGTGTGTTTTTCATCATGTCAGGAGTGAAACGTAAACACATTACTCGTTCATTAAATGAAAAATTAGCTGTGCTACAAAGACTGGACAAAGGGGATTCACTCCAAAAAATTGCCAAGGAACTCGATGTAGGCGTTACGACAATGACTGATTGGCGAACAAACAGGAAAGATATTGAATCATATACAGTGTCGATAGATGGTGACAATGCACTTAAAAATCGCAAAACATTAAAAAAGCCTAAACTTGAAGTGCTTGACAACGTATTGTGGATGTGGTTCTGCCAAGAGAGAAGAAAAGGAACCCCGATATCTGGGCCCATTATAAAAGAAAAGGCAATAGCTTTACAAAATAAACTAGAAACCGGAAGTGAATTCGCAGCTAGTGAAGGCTGGATTGACCGTTGGAAAACCCGTCATGGTGTCCGGTTTGTGTCAATTTCTGGTGAAAAACTATCTGCTGATGCCGAGGCAGCAAAAGAGTATTCTTTAAAGTTTAAACAAATTGTCGAAGAAAGAGAACTTTTACCTTGCCAAGTTTATAACATAGATGAGGGCTAAACTATGAAATGCTGCCAAACAAAACGCTCGCTGCATCAAATGAAACCGTGTCAGGAACAAAACTTAAAAAGATAGGCTAACCTGTGCTCCTTGCAGCAACGCTGATGGTACACAAGCTTCCCCTGTTTATTATTGGTAAATCTAAGAAGCCGAGGGCATTCAAAAACATAAACCTATCTTCCTTGCCCGTTTATTACCGGAATCAAAAATCTGCTTGGATGGACTGCAATCTTTTTAAATCTTGTTTTTTCGACGAGTTCGTTCCATCTGTTGAAAAGTACTTGGAAGAAAAAAAGCTACCGGTCCGTGCTCTATTGTGGTTGGATAACGCACCAACACATCCATCGGAGGAGGATTTAGTGAAAGGGGACATACGAGCCAGCTTCCTTCCTCCAAATGTCACATCACTTATCCAACCAATGGATCAGGGAGTGATAGAATAGTTAAAAAGGCGATATCGCAGAAAGTATATCAGCTCAATATTAGAGAAGTCTGAAGATGGTTGTAACTTATTTGAAGCTATGAAATCCCTCAACGTAAAAGATGCTATCTATACGATTGCTGAGTCATGGCAGGAACTGAAACCTGACACACTGCAAAAATCTTGGCGTAAGCTTTGGCCGGAAGTTATGACCGAAAGTAACCAGATGGAAGATGAGCAAAACAACGACACACAGGAAATCGTGAAAGATCTACAAATTGTACAACCGAATGTCGATACCAGTGAAGTTGAGGAGTGGATTGCCCAATGTGTCAAAGACTGTGAAACTGCTCGATGACAACCAAATTATTGCCGCTGTTTTGAAAAATAATGGCGAAGAAACTGAGAACGGGGACTCGGACGGTGATGATGACGAACCTCCTACTCGGATTTCACACACTGACGCCAAGAACGCTTTTGATGTTGCCCTTCAGTACATCGAATAGAACTCAACCTCAACACCTATGGACATTTTGTGGATCAAGAAATGGAGGAACACAGCAGCTAAGTCTAGAATTTCATCTGCTAAACAAAAATCTCTGACTTTTTTTCCAAATAACTTTGTACTACATACATATAGGATACATACCATCAATTTTTACGTATGTACATAAATATTTATTATTATATGTATTGCTCTTTTTGAATATGTAATAATAATAGCTTTTATTTAATTTATTGCAATGTCTTTACCAGAGGCGTAGCGCTATAATACGCCGATACGCCGGGCGTTCCCTGATTTAAAAATTAGAATGTGTATTCATCAAAGAGTAAAATATAAATTCGTTTTTAATTTATATAAATGCGGCGATAGCATATTACATGGCGCTTAGTTATTTTATTTCCGCACCCACCATATAACTAGTCTTAGCCCAGCCACGGTCCACTGCTGTGCTTTGCTTTTCTTGTACGCCAGAACTTCTTGGCGTCGAGAGCTATGTACCACCCCGGCCAGGCCACGGATCAGCGCATGCGCGAGTTCATTCTTGCTTCTCGGAAGGTAAGTGCTTCCGTACGCCGGCGTTTGGCTGGCGTAAACCACAGATTACGTACTACAACGATGGTGCCAAATAAATCCTATCTGGTTGACACCCACTGGCGTAAACTTTGTATGATCACTGTTCTGTTAACTCAATGGCCCAATCGCTGCGCTAGTGATAGTTCGAACTGTAGAAGTGTAGTTAATTTTAATTGTGCGCGAGTGTGTTTAATGCTGCCAATATGACTGAAGTAAGTTCACAGGACTCGAATGTTATTAATTTTCTAAAGGCAACTCCTTTGAGCACTTTATCATATGAACAGCGATGTGAATTAAAAACAAAAAGACCAAAGCCAAATTTATCAATTAAAGAAGCTGGTAAAAATCGCACACGGAGTTTTCAGTTTTCTTGGTATGACAGGTTTTCCTGTCGAACTGGGTGTGTTGAAATAAACAAAATGTTTTGTTACGTTTGCCTTATGTTTGGGCCGAAAGATACTGAATGGTGCAACAGAAGGAATTTCGGACCTGAATAATTCAATTAACAAAGCTGTAAAACACCAGTCTTCAAAATACAACAAAGCTGTAAAACACCAGTTTTCAAAATACCATTTGTTACATTGTGAAGCATATCATCTGCTAGGTAAAACTCGCATTGAGCATGCATTTTCTGAAGTTGCTCGACTACAAGCAGTAAAACATAATGAGATCGTGTCTTCAAACAGGCAGTATGCGCGACGACTCATTCAATCTGTAGTATTTCTCAGTACATAAGAACTAGCCTTCCGAGGGCATAGAGAAGATGAAAGTTCTATTAACAAGGGTAATTATTTGCAATTGTTGAATCTGCTCGCTCAAAATGAATCGATAGTTAGAGACCATTTAGAGTCATCATCATTATTAAAAGGAACATCTCCAGACATTCAAAATGACTTGATAGGAGTTAAAATAATTGCATTAAATGAAAAAAAATCAAATCCGAAATAAATGAATCCCCCTTTCTATCCATACAATCGGATGAGACATTAGACGTGTCATGTAAGAGCCAGATGAGCATAATATTTAGATATTGTGTGGATGATAGAATAGAGGAGAGATTCGTCGGCTTTTATGACGTTACCAAGAATAAAACAGCTGCGGGATTGTCAGAAATCGTGCACAAAGTTTTACTTGACTGGGAAGTAAATGGAGAAAAAGGCGTAAGCCAGACATACGATTTATTTATTTATTTATCGTATGGCTTTTAGTGCCGGGAGTGTCCGAGGACATGTTCGGCTCGCCTGAGTCTGTAGCTGCTTCCAGCGGACACCCTAAAGGGCGAGCTACAAGTTCCGTTCAATTTCAAGTAGTTCCAACTTTCGCCACCAGATATCAATGATACCTAGTGGTGAACGTTGGAACTTTGATAGAGCGTTCTGACGAAATCTAACCTAACAAATTTTGCTTTACACAAGTTTAGTCTGTGAAAGGATCTTTAACATGCCATAAATCTATGACATGGGACCGCCGGCTTTACTTCCCCTCCGAAGGAAGGCATACTGAAGGATTTTTAACGCTCTTAAAAAATCCGACGACTTCGGCCGGGTTTGAACCCGCTATCTTGGGCATAGCAGTTCAGCATGCTACCGACTACGCCACCGAAGCCGCTAGACATACGATGGCGCAGCTGTAATGGCAGGCTGATAAGGAGGCGTTCAAAAGCTAATGAAACAGTTTTGCCCATATGCTCTTTTCGTCCATTGTTACGCCCACCAATTAAATTTGGTACTCCTGTATGGCTCAAAAACAATAAATCAGGTTCGTTTGTTTGTCTGTACCTTGACTGCTTTTCACAGTTTTTTCAGCAAATCTTCTAAAAGGACAGTTTTGTTGACCAAAAGAGGATTTAAGCTTCCACGAGCAATCAATACGAGATGGAATTTTCATTCGAGGGCAGTTTTCACCATTATTAAACATTTCCAAGAATTGTAATGTATTTTGATGAAATTATTTATGATGAAAATAGTGAATGGGATGACGATTCTGTGAACTGTGCCATTGGTCTCAAATAACATATAGATGACCCAATCTTTGTATATTACCTATGTGTATTCGAAGCTTGTTTCTTTTACACTGATCATATTTTCAAATTGTTACCATCATCGACAGTGAGTATTGTAACTTACCATAATGAGAAAGAGGCTGTCGTCAAAAGCATAGAAAACTTAAGAAATGAAGATCTCACTGACATATGCGTTCAAAAAAAGCATCGAGTTGAATGAAAACGTAATGTATGATGGCAATCAAAAGAACACTTTGAGAGTGCTGACTTTTGGAATAGTAGATTCACTAACAGCTCAAATGAAAAGTAGATTCGAAGATCGTACTCATCTAAATTCCATAGAGTTAGTACAAGGAAATGAAGTTTAAAAATACACCGAAACATTCCCCCATAGCAAATTAGATTTTGTTGGTAAAACAGTATCCATTCTTTAATGTTAACCAATTACTATAAATGAACTTCACATTGTTTATGCAGATCAGACAAAGCATTTAGCTCTAAAAGATATTTTAAAATATTTTGTTACGAACGGTCTTGACTCCATCTATCAGGAAGTAACTAAACTACTACGCTTTGTACTGACTATTCCAACTACTACAGCTATCGATGGCGTAGTTGGTAGCATGCTGAGCTTATATGCCCAAGATAGCGGGTTCAAACCCAGCCAAAGTCGTCGGATTTTTTAAGAGCGTTAAAAATCCCTCAGTATGCCTTCGTTCGGAGGGGAAGTAAAGCCGGCGGTCGCATGTCATAGATTTATGGCATGTTAAAGAACCTTCCAGTAATTACACCTGTGTGAAGCTAAATTGGATAGGTTAAGAATGTAAACAACGCTCTTAGGTTTCTACGTTCGTTGCCGAGAGCCGACTGCGGTGGCGTCTAGTACTTAAGTTCTGAACTTGGCCTAGTAGTCGTTGACGGTGGCGCTTAGCGGCAAAAGTAGGAACTATTTGAAAAATTCTAAGTTGCAGTCTGTACTTAAATTAAAAAAACAGGTAACACACACTAATACAGTCATCACAATTACCACCGGTTATCAGACAGATTCTACACACACCCAAAGTGCACGGGGCTACATGACCGCGTTGTCGCAGCCCCTAAACTTAAGAACCAACCAACCAACTACTACAGCTAGTAGTAAACGCAGCATGAGCACGCTGAAAAGAATTAAAACCTACCTTAGAAATTCTATGAGCAATAGTCGCTTGTCGTGTATAATTCATTGGCTATTGAAAAAAAAAAGTGAGCTTTCATCAGAGCCCGCATTCCTTGAACACATCATAGACGTTTTCGCAGAAAATAAGAAACGACGAATGAAGCTGATGTACAAGACTGTGTGAGGTATGTGACAGTATCTTTCATATTAGCTTTTTGATTTGTTCCGTAGTTTAACTGTCGTTTAAAACTTTGGCGTCCCCAGCTCAAAAGTTCACGCTACGCCACTGGTCTTTACTATGGAGAACAATACAGTAATTTTTTAATATTGTCATTTAGACTTTCACGGCCCGTGTTATTATTCATAATGTTGAATTTTGGGCTTATGCCGTGTTTTATTATATTGCAATTCGACGCGTTTCGAAAGAAACCATGTCTTTCATCGTCAGGAATAATCTGGAATACGACAATGTTGCTAAGAGAAAGCAACGAAGAACATATAGAAGGTGCCCAAAGATGGACGCCATTATAGCCCCATGTTAGGGACAACGGAAAGCAGCAGTGAATTACTTTCTCAGGGTTCTGATAATAGGTAGCCAGGATTCACTGAGATTGTAGCCGGTGTCGCGGTTGAAATTATCTGGGTGTTTACGTATTTCAACCGCCTCCCTGATGATTCTGGGACGATATTGCTTTATACGGGCAAGAACATCCACCCCTTGGAACATGACATCATGGCCAGGTGTTAAAGCATGATCGGCAACAGCTGATTTATCAGGTTGAATGAGCCTGATACATCTATTATGTTCCTTAATGCGAGTGCATATTGTTCTCGAAGTCTGCCCGATGTAAACCTTGCCACAAGTACAGGGAACTCTGTAGATACCCGGTTGTTGCAATTTAGGCAAACTGTCCTTAGTTGGTCGCAGGAGTTGCCTAATCTTAACAGAAGTTCCAAATACAGTCCGTATGTTGTATCGACGTAGGATTTTAGCAATACGATCCGTTGTGTTATGTATGTACGGAAGGTAAGCAGTTCCTCTTACATCTCTTTTCTCAACTGACGTCCTATTATTATTTGTTGGTTTCAGAACCGTAGAAATCAAAGCCTTGCTATAACCGTTGCTCTCAAAGGTGGTTCGCAGGGTGTTAATTTCTTCTTGTAAAGAAGACACTTCACAAATCCTCCTAGCCCTGGTAGTTAGAGTTGTAAGGATACCATGTTTCTGGGCAGGGTGATGGTGAGAACTTGCGTGGAGATATCTATTGGTGTGTGTTGGCTTACGAAAAACGCTGTGTCCTAAAGATCCATCCTCTTTCTTGGTGACGAGAACATCTAAAAAAGGTATTTTGCCGTCAGATTCCTTTTCCATGGTGAAACAAATAGAAGGGTGCTGGAGATTAAGGTGATCCAGGAAATGGCTAAGATTTTCCTCACCTTCCGTCCAAACAACGAACGTGTCATCCACATAACGCCACCAGATCTTCGGTTTGAAAGGAGCCGACGACAAAGCTTTCTCTTCAAAGTTCTCCATGAAGAAATTAGCCACAACAGGAGAGAGAGGACTACCCATGGCCACACCATCAGTCTGCTCATAAAAATTCCCATTCCATAGAAAGTAGGAGGAGGTCATGCAGTGATAAAAAAGTCTTGTGATGTCTTCAGGAAAAAGGCCATTAATGAGAGACATAACACCATCAATAGGTACTCTCGTAAACAGAGACACCACGTCGAGACTCACTAGAATATCACCCGGCTGAAGTGTTATAGCTTTTAACTTTTCCACGAAGTGTGTGGAATCCTTAATGTACGAAGGCGTGTTACCCAGAAGCGGCTGAAGTAGTCTACCTAAGTATTTGGAAAGGGCATATGTAGGAGAACCAATCGTACTAACAATGGGTCTAAGAGGAACATCGGGCACTTAAAGATCTAAGGGACAATTCTGATATTATCGTTCTCCCCGCTGACAAGGGTAATGCGACAGTGGTATTGGATAAGGTTGATTATGATTCCAAGATCTCGTCTTTGTTATCAGATCCTGTATATAGGATTAATAGTCGTGATCCTACTACTCGCTACTCAAATGTCACCGTCAAATTGATCAAGCAATCATCTATTCCAGCGGATGCAGCGAAGACTCTCCTTCCAGGGGATGCTATTCCTCCGAGACTCTATGGTCTTCCTAAAATACATAAGGACGATGTTCCTCTTAGACCCATTGTTAGTACGATTGGTTCTCCTACATATGCCCTTTCCAAATACTTAGGTAGACTACTTCAGCCGCTTCTGGGTAACACGCCTTCGTACATTAAGGATTCCACACACTTCGTGGAAAAGTTAAAAGCTATAACACTTCAGCCGGGTGATATTCTAGTGAGTCTCGACGTGGTGTCTCTGTTTACGAGAGTACCTATTTATGGTGTTATGTCTCTCATTAATGGCCTTTTTCCTGAAGACATCACAAGACTTTTTTATCACTGCATGACCTCCTCCTACTTTCTATGGAATGGGAATTTTTATGAGCAGACTGATGGTGTGGCCATGGGTAGTCCTCTCTCTCCTGTTGTGGCTAATTTCTTCATGGAGAACTTTGAAGAGAAAGCTTTGTCGTCGGCTCCTTTCAAACCGAAGATCTGGTGGCGTTATGTGGATGACACGTTCGTTGTTTGGACGGAAGGTGAGGAAAATCTTAGCCATTTCCTGGATCACCTTAATCTCCAGCACCCTTCTATTTGTTTCACCATGGAAAAGGAATCTGACGGCAAAATACCTTTTTTAGATGTTCTCGTCACCAAGAAAGAGGATGGATCTTTAGGACACAGCGTTTTTCGTAAGCCAACACACACCAATAGATATCTCCACGCAAGTTCTCACCATCACCCTGCCCAGAAACATGGTATCCTTACAACTCTAACTACCAGGGCTAGGAGGATTTGTGAAGTGTCTTCTTTACAAGAAGAAATTAACACCCTGCGAACCACCTTTGAGAGCAACGGTTATAGCAAGGCTTTGATTTCTACGGTTCTGAAACCAACAAATAATAATAGGACGTCAGTTGAGAAAAGAGATGTAAGAGGAACTGCTTACCTTCCGTACATACATAACACAACGGATCGTATTGCTAAAATCCTACGTCGATACAACATACGGACTGTATTTGGAACTTCTGTTAAGATTAGGCAACTCCTGCGACCAACTAAGGACAGTTTGCCTAAATTGCAACAACCGGGTATCTACAGAGTTCCCTGTACTTGTGGCAAGGTTTACATCGGGCAGACTTCGAGAACAATATGCACTCGCATTAAGGAACATAATAGATGTATCAGGCTCATTCAACCTGATAAATCAGCTGTTGCCGATCATGCTTTAACACCTGGCCATGATGTCATGTTCCAAGGGGTGGATGTTCTTGCCCGTATAAAGCAATATCGTCCCAGAATCATCAGGGAGGCGGTTGAAATACGTAAACACCCAGATAATTTCAACCGCGACACCGGCTACAATCTCAGTGAATCCTGGCTACCTATTATCAGAACCCTGAGAAAGTAATTCACTGCTGCTTTCCGTTGTCCCTAACATGGGGCTATAATGGCGTCCATCTTTGGGCACCTTCTATATGTTCTTCGTTGCTTTCTCTTAGCAACATTGTCGTATTCCAGATTATTCCTGACGATGAAAGACATGGTTTCTTTCGAAACGCGTCGAATTGCAATATAATAAAACACGGCATAAGCCCAAAATTCAACATTATGAATAGTAATGTTTTAGGTCAGAGGTTGTTAATTTTACTGTAAATCCGTATTTTTCTGAATTTCCTTTTAATCCGACCTTTTTTGCGATCCGACCATACCCCTAGTCCCAAAGGTGACGGATTAGAGGGGTTCTACTGTATAGATCACTTGACGTTCATGTCGGCAAATATAATTTACAATGTTCACTGTGGGTCCTTATGACCTTGAACTTATTCGATTAGTTTCCAATGTTTACTCTTATAAAATCACTCCACTAAATATAAAGTGGTCTGTTGAAGATGCTGGTATAATAGGGGGTCAGGCTGTTTATGATCTCCTGCTGAAGGTACGAAGCTGATTACCGTAAAGACCAAATACGTCACAAAAAAAAAAAATTAAAGAAGAACAGGCCAAGCTTGAAACGGGGCTCTTGAGTGTGGAGCTTTGAGACGCCCATTAAAATTATTGCAAGGGCGCTCCCGGGTTGGAAATCCCAAAAAGAAGGTCCTCTCTCAAGGTGACAAGTCGTTGTGAGAGTAACTACGAAATAAACAAAGATAAGGAATTAGAGAAAAGATTACGTGTTAAACATATTACTGAACAACGGAATCGTGTTAAGCACAAGGGAAAGAACACCTAAGAAAAACCCTGTAGAATAAAATAAATTGGTGTGGAATAGACAGATAACTTACTCGTGGCAGAAGAGATTTCAAACACATCCGATGCAGGTCCGTGAGCTGTTAAGCGGCCTGAGGGCGAGGCCGGAATGCGGGCCTAGCGAGAGCGAACTAAGTGAGCAAGGGGGAGGGGAGGGAGGGCAGTAGATAGGGGGAATCGGAGGGGGGGAGGCGAAGATGGGAGCTCAAGGTGGTTTATTGTTATCTTTTCTTATTGACACGATGAAAAGCCTCCGTGGCTTAGGCGGCAACAGGCCGGTCTCTCACCGCTGGGTCCGTGGTTCAAATCCCGGTCACTCCATGTGAGATCTGTGCTGGACAAAACGGAGGCAGACAGGTTTTTCTCCGGGTACTCCGGTTTTCCCTGTAAAAATTTCATTCCAGCAACACTCTCCACTATCATTTCATTTCATCTGTCATTCATTTAATCATTGCCCCAGAGGAGTGCGTCAGGCCTCGGCAGCCGGCACAGTCCATATCCTTGCCGCTAGACGGGGGCTTCATTCATTCCATTCCTGACCCGGTCGGAGACTGGAAGCAGGCTGTGGATTTTCATTGACACGATGAAATCCGATAGAATGTCGAACAAAACATTGGAATCAAAATTAATCTCGTTGAGGTTGAGGGGATTGAAGATTCTCTGGGCGTTGTTGATCTCAATTGATTCTAATATGTTCATAAGTGTGCCTTTATTTGCACGGTGTAAAATTACTAGATCTTTGTTGATGCTGGTAAATTTATGGTTCATGTCACTCATATGGGAAGCCATGGCCGAAAATGTTCTGTATTTCGTGGTGTTAACATGTTCTAGAAATCTTGTATTGAAATTTCTCCCTGTTTGTCCAATGTAATTAATCCCACAGTCATTACAGCTTAATTTGTAGATCCCTGAAGCACTATATTTATCTTCCTGATTAATAGTGTGTGAATTAAAAAATAGATTTCTGTTGGTATGGACAATCAATACGGAACCATGACTAAACCTACTGATATTTACTCCATACGACGCGATGCAGAAGAAATCCACCATCGATAACATACGTCACATTATTTTCACCAAGTTCGATATCAATGGGTGTCATATTATCATTATAATGTGGCTTCATGGTTTTTCTCATGCCATTATTATCAAATAATTACCAAATAATTGTCATGAACTGACCTATATCACGGGAATACATCCCTCGTGGTTTTTCTCATGCCATTATTATCAAATAATTACCAAATAATTGTCATGGAAATACATTCCTTTGCCCTACAATAAGTATTTCATCTAATGAGTTCTTAATTACACTAAGTAAGTAAGTATTATTAAATGAATATATTTGATATGTGCAAAATGTTATTAAATATAATGTATTGACTAATAAATAATACAAATTATTTATTGTCGATGATAATTAAATGATTTAATAACTTTATACAGGGTATTATTCTCTGAGATTCACGGTTGACCTTGCATTGCAGTGAGTATGGCTGAGCGCTCCGGGCTCTCTGCCCTCTATCTCAAAAATGGTTGGGAGTATGGATATTTTTGTCAAACAAAATTTGTCACAAATATTATGTTCTACAATTTTTATAATAATTGTTAACATTATTAGAGCTATAGAAACCGAGATAATCGCGAAAAACTGATTTTTGTGACCTTTGACCTTGAATAACTTAACGGCACAGTCACGAGATTTTATGAGACTTTTGAGACAACTTTTAGAACACCAAAATGAAGGTGCATACGAGTTTACAGCTTGTTATCTGTCATTCCGCCGTTGACCCCTTTTTTTTTGCTCAAGTGACTGGACTACAAGATTTCACAAATGGAAGGGAGTGTAGTAGATATTGCATATTAGAATGTGAGGCAAGGAAGGTTGCCATTAGTGAATTCCTTAAATGTACCGGTATCTAATTAATGCACATTGTGCGCATTTATTAAATTATTATAATTTACTAGATTTCTTCTTATAAAAAGGAGGTTGGTACGAACTCGTCAGCCCAAGGCAATTTAAGTTACCATAAACAAATAAAAGATAGAAAATCCCAACCCTGGTTCGACCAGGACTGTTATGATGAACGAAATGAGACACTGTCAGTCTTGCACACAGGCGCGGATCTAGAGTTTGGCTTGGGGGGGGGGCAGAGAATCAAAATTGTTAGGAAAAATGGTATCACTAAAAAAGCAATCACAAAATAACCATACGTACAAAACCAGACCAATTTTTTTGCAAGCTACAGTACATGGATAGAAATTTGATGCGTTTAGCGCACCAAAAATATTCGTACAAATTGCTACAGTGTTTTGTGACTTTTACATCGAGCTTCGAGAAAAGTATCAAGGTATGTTACAGTTTCGGCAAGTCGAGTTGGTACCGACAAGGGGAGAAAGTCACAGCTTAAATTGCCAACCAAGCTTGCAGTTTGAACGTCAGCAAAATTTTTTGGTGCGAAAAAAGCCCCAAATTCCTATCCGTGTATTGCTGCACATTCAACGTGACATCACTATAAACATCGTTTCGGTAATCACAAGGTTTGCTAAACAAAATAGACGAGTTGACTTTGTTATATAAATAATCGTTTTTATATAACAGGTATGAAGTAGTAATACGTACAGTTGTAACAGAACATAATAACTTAATTGCAATAAAGATATTTTCAGTATTGAATAAAAGGAAAAAAACTGCTTTTCTGTTAAAATTCGTTAAGTTTTATTTATCTGGTTATTGTGTTTTTGTTTTTTTGAGTTTGAAAAAAAAATTTGGTCTCCCTTTGGGGGGGTCATGACCCCCGTGACCCCCCCCCCCCCCTTTTGAATCCGCGCCTGCCTGCACAGAGCTAAAGCCACAATGCAACAACATGATCTATCACTATACGCACAACAAAGGTGGTTATATAAAACTCTCATAAAGAAGAAGCCCCCCAGAACTCACATCTAGTGGGACGTGGGTTGGCGACCACGGGACTCCAGCCGAGTCCGGCGTTGCTTCCGCTTGTGCCGGGCTCCTCTCCGTCTTCTTTCCTGTCGACCTCCCTTGGTCAACTCTTGTTCTTTTCTGACGGTATTAGGGTAAAGATTAACTGGAGTGTTTTCGATTTGGTATTAGGGTATCCGAGGCCTAGGGAGTCTTTCACTTTCCCGCCTTTATTGGCCCTTGTCTCATCTTTCCTGATCCCTCCTTCTTCGGGTCAGACCTCTTGTTTTCTTTTCATTATATTTCCTTTTCTCTTAAGTTTCCGCACTATTTATCTAAATTCCCTTTAGCGATTTTTTTTTTGCATCTACACTCCCTTTTGTAGGTATTTTCAATCTACATTGCTTTTTGTAAGTTTTTTTAAATCTGAATTGCATTTTGCGAGTGTTTTCAACCTCAATTGCATTTTGTAAAGATTGGCAATCTAAATTGCTTTTTAGTAAGTCTTTCAATAATGGGGCTGGGACTTTAGTGAGTATTTTGAATTCCAATTGCATTTTGTAAGTATTTTCAACCTAAACCGCTTTTTGCAAGTATTTTCAATCTAAATTGCATTTTGTATGGTGGGCATTAAGCAAGTATTTTGATTCTCAATTGCATTTTGTGGGTATTTTGAATCTACATTACATTTTTTAAGTATTTTCAATCTAAATTGCATTTTGTAAGTATTGTCAATCCAAATGAGTAGTTTGAATCTACTGTACATTTTGTAAGCAATTTCAATTGCATTTTGTAAGCATTTTCAATTTCAATTGCACTTCGTGAGTATTTTGTACCTGAAATGGGTGTTTTTTAATCTGAATTGCATTGTGTATTTTCAATTTCAATTGCATTTTGTAAGTATTCTGAACCTCGATTGCATTTTGTACCTATTTTCAATCTCATTTGCATTTTGTAAGTATTTTGAATTTCAATTGCATTTTGTAAGTATTTTGAACCTAAACTACATTTTGTACGTATTTTTCAATCTATTCCTTTTCTCAGTATTTTCGTTCTAAATTCCCTTTTGTAAGTATTACCACTCTCCATTTAGTGAGTAGTTCCAATCTGAGTTCCTTTTTGTAAGTATTTTCCGTCTCATATTATTTTCGTTCTGGTTTCCATTTCATTGTCATTTTCGCTATCACCCAGACCATTAGGGGCCGATAACCTAGCTGTTAGGCCCCTTAAAACAACAATTATCTTCATCATCATCATAGAGAAGAAGAAGGCATAGAAGAAGACGGTAGATAAGCAGAATTTGCTCAAAGTGACCCGTTCATAGTGCTCAGAAAACTAAGACCACCAGCAATAAGAGAAATTTCTATGGACACGTGGGAAAACCATTTTGAAGCCATCCTAAACCCCCAACATACGGACATAGCCTACGAATACTATGCAACTGAAACATTAAATAGTCACTTACCCCTATAACAGTCCAAGAAATACGAAATGTGATCTTCATCATCATTCTCTCTTATCCAGCTCCTGCTGGGTCGTATTTATGGCACTTCTCCACTTTCCTTCCACCATTCTTCTTCCACAATCTTGTCCCAGTCCAAATTTCATTTTCTTATGCTGTTCTTCACTGAATCAATCCACCTTGTTCTAGGTCTTCCCCTTGCACTTTGCCTCCAGCATCTGTCTTGGTATTCTATTTTCCTCCATCCTCTTTACATGTTCAAACCACCTTAGTTTATTCTTCTCAATTCTCTCATTAATTTTCTCATCCCAACTTCCTTCCTAACATCTTCATTCCTCACTGTGTCTATCCTTGTCTTTCCTATCATACTTCTTAGGAATTTCATTTCTCTGGCTGGAATTCTACTCTCTTGCCTGCTTGTCAGGGTCCAAGTCTCAGCTGCATAAGTTAATATGGGTACATAGTACACTTTATACAATACCTCCTTGCTTTTCCTTGGTACTTCCTTATCCCAAACAAGTTTTCTTACACTTTGATAGAATGCATTGCTCTGCTGTACCCTCCTGCCAATCTCCATGTCCAACCTACCAGTTTGCATCAATTCACTTCCTAGGTATTTGAATGTGTCCACAATTTCCAAACTCTGACTTCCAATTTTCACAGTGCCCTTTCCTTGTCTTTACCCTCTTGTTATCATCATGGTCTTGCTTTTCTGTATACCGGTACTGATTTTCATGCCGTACTTCTGAATATTTTCATTCAGTGCATCAAGTTGTTCTTGCACTTCTTCGGTGTTCCTTCCCCAGACCACAGTATCATCTGCAAATAACAGTAACTTCATTTCTTTATTTCCATAGGCTTCCTTTGTTTCCTTTACAATTTCATCCATCACCATTATGAACAAAAGAAGTGACAGCACACTCCCCTGCTTAGTCCAGTCTTATTCCTAAACCAATCTGTCTTTCCAACTGGGGTCAGTACCCTGCTAACACAGTTGTTGTACATTGCTTGCACCATTTCCAACATTTCTCTTCCCAGTCTCTTCTTAACCATGGTTTCCCATACCTTCTCTCAGGGGACACTATTATATGCCTTTCTTAGATCTATGAAAGTCATGACCAAATCCTTTCCATATTCCCAGTTCTTTTCCATCACCTGCCTCAAGCTAAGATTGGGTCCACTGTGGATCTTCCACTCCTGAAGCCATCCTGTTCCTCTTGCAACTCTCCTTCCACCTTTCTTCTCATTCTTCTTTCTAATATCCTTTCCAGTATTTTTACTACTAACAGTGATATGAGTGTGATCCCTCATAGTTAGCACACACTTTCTTGTCCCATTTCGTAAACACTGGTATTATTAACCCTTGCTCCCAGTCTTCTGGTACACATTTCTGTTTCCACACACACTTTAGCAGTCGATACAACCATTGTATCCAGCAGCCTTTATAATTTCCATACTGATTTCATCCACCCCTGTTGCTTTTCCCATCTTCATTTCCTGTACTGCTAATTCCACCTCCAGCATTGTTATATCATCCTCTGTTGTCGAGTCGTCAGGCTGTATCACTTCCATCTCACCTGTACAATTGTTCACATTCAATAGCTTATTGAAATACTCCTTCCATCGTCCCTTTATCTCTTCTGGGTGTGTTAACAACTCTCCATCTTCCTTTTTCACCAGCTTTGTAGTTTCTCTTTCTTTCCTCTTACTTCTTTATTTAGAAGTCCATACAGCATCCTTTTACTGCCACTTACATCTGTTTCCATTCTTCGTGTAAATTCTTCCCAACTTTTCTTCTTTTCTTCTCCTGCCACTTCCTCTTGCTTTCTTCTGTTTGATCTCGATTCCATTCTTGCCATGCAGACTTCTTTTCTTTCACTGCTTTCCTCACTTCCTCGTTCCACCAAGGTGTTTCCTTCTCTTTCACTCTTGTTGACGTCCTACCACAAGCACTCTCTGCTGCACCAGCAAATGCCTTTTTAAAGTGGGACCGTTCCTCTTCTACGTTTTCCACTTCAGTAACTGGGATTTGTTGCTTCAATCTCTCCTGAAAATCTTCCTGTACATTTTTGTCTTGTCTTGTGATATCAAAGTCAAAAAACAAAAAAGCTTCAGGGCCTGACAGCATATATGCAGAACACATCAAAGAATCCTATCACATGCTGGAAGATTACTGGACAGAACTATTCAACAAATGCATGAGCACAGGAAAAATACCAGAGCATTGGAGAATTTCAACTATTAAAGTTCTTTTCAAAGGGAGAGGAGAGACCAGTAATCCAGATTCCTATCGAGGCATAGCCCTTGAAAACACATCTTTCAAAATTTTCATGGAAATATTGACCAGCAGGCTTACCTCTCACGTAGATGCACAAATGCCAGACAACCAATTTGGTTTCGGAAAGGAAAGAAGTACCCTTCGAGCAGTAAACTGCTTACTTGAGCAGGCTCAAGATACACTATGACACCCCGGAAAAAAGTTTTTTTTAGTATTTATAGACTACAATCTATTTATAGTCTCAATCCATATGCAGATGATATGGTAATAGGCTCAGAAGATAAAGAAGAGCTACAAACGGTACTAAACAGTCTCACCTCATGGGTGACAAAACTAAACAAATAATTTTCAGAAGAGGTGGAAAATTCTCCCCAAAGGGCACACTGACCCTTCAAAGTAATCACCTAGAAGTAGTTGCAAAATTCAAATATCTTGGAGTTACTCTCCAAACAACACTGACATCATTCAACATTCATGTGAAAGAAAGAGCAACAGCAGCGATAAAAGCAATTTACCACATTCAACAGCCTCAAAAACTCTCAATAAAAACAGCTATGACATCATTTAAAACGGCCATAGCACCAATAGTGACTTACGGAATCCATATAATTTGGTACAAACTGAAAGAAAATGACCTATTAACATTAGAGAAAGTCAAAGCCGACTATATGAAAAGAGTCTTGGGTATCGGGAAGACAGCGCTGTCATGACTTACTTATGTCTTCACAAAAGAAACTTTCTTCGCAGACGACATTAGACTGCAGATGCTACTGCCGCGCACCGAGACCTATGAGAGTGCCATTCAAATACTCAAAGAAAAGCAAAACGCTATCTGGGATGATTTCTACTCAACTGACGCCATAATGACTGACGAATGAAAAGAGGCAAATCTTGAACTCCGACACGTAATGACATGATACGCTACACATGGCTTTCACTACAAGTTCTGCCAAAACAAGAGATTCCACCAACCAACTGAAGAATGTGTGTGTTATCTATGCAGTGAATACTGTACACGGTATCATGCAAAATATTGCCGACAAAGTCATACATCAATAACCCAATTGGGATTGGAATAATGTACAGCGGGTTACTCTTTTGTATTTTGCACATTGTGCGCTGTTTCAATAATAATTTAAGTTACCATGGCTACAATGTAATCATGTTATGTTCCATGGCCAAGACATCACTTGAGTTGTTTACTGTGTGAGCTTGGGTGTTGATTTTATATTTATATACCGTATAATATTTATAATATGCCACAATTTTGGAAATGTCAAGCACCGTGTTGCGATTTCTATTGGGACAAACAAATGACCACTGCTCCCTTCAGGTTCTGTTGCTGCCAGTACCAACAAGGAAGTTCAAGAAGGTGCTTATTTATTGGAATATTACCTCTGTGTACTGCAGTGGCATAGCCAAGGGTAGTTAGAATCCCCCCCATTGGAAAATCGGCAGGTTGTGATTCGTGTCTGTGGTGATGTACTGTTGTCGCCTTTCAGCCCGGGTCCCCATTTGTGGCTACACACGTCTTCATGACAACAGTCTACCTACAGATCGCGAAGCTTGGCTCATATTTTTCTACCGCCAGACAATAATGCTCTCATGCAGCCTGCAAGAATGTGTCGACTGCGCTATGTTGGTGTATGTTATTGTTGCTTGATTTATTGTAGGCCTACCTTATGTGAGCATTGTGTTAAGGTTATGTTTTTAATTTAACATGTGCTTTACAAGAGGAGATAAAAAATGCAGTTCAATAAACAGATCTAATATTAGAAGCAATATTTCAGTGTTGCTAAGTAACCTATATGATCGCTTTTCAGTCGGTCAACACGAGTGTATGGTACCCAATAGATTAGGTGGGCAGTGACAATTTATCTCCTAATGCCTGAAATAAAAATACATGAATCGTTTATACACTTAATAAAACACTTCCCACATAAGGGGGGTGGTGGTATGAGAAGCGTTTTATTAAATGTATAAATAATTATTGTATTATGAATTACACAGGAAAATTAATTGTTACTCCTCGCCCAATCTAATTGGGTGTATTCGTGTTGACCGACTGGGAAGTCAGACTGTAATAAATAGCAAGACGACACCAGAGTTTCCAAAGGACTCTAAAAGGTAAGAATTGATCTATGGATTTTAGGCTCGTATTATAAAGCTTTTCAAGAGGAGTGTGATGGTGCAGTGGCTTAGCTGCTCGTCAATCACCCGGACGGCCGGAGTTCCAATCCCGGTGACAGTGGGGAGGAATTTTCACCTGAAAAATTACGTGGCCTCAGGAAGAATCCCCGGCCAAAACCAAAATGAGCCTGATTGGCTCCGGCGACCACAATTAGCCTAATTGGGACACGCAGTAGAAAGTATTATAAAGCTTTTCAATCAAACAACGGAACTAGGTCTTTAACTAGTTATAAATCAATAATAATGTCATTGGTTTTAGGTCCCGTTTAACTACTGTGGCTTTTAGAGACACCGGGGTGCCGGAATTTTGCCCTGAAGGGGATCTTTAACGTGCCAGTAAATCTACAGACACGGTTCCCTCGCATTTATGCACCCTTAAATGCCAGCTGACTGCACCAGGATTAGATCCTGCAACATTGGGAACAGCAGGCGAGAACTTTGCCACGGAGCCAGTCGGTTATAAATCAGAAGCATGTGTCTGTAGGATATCTATGCATGGCTTTGGTGGTGTAGTCGATAGCATGCTGAACTGCTATGCCCAAGTTCGCGGGTTCAAACCCAGTCGAAGTCGTCGGGCCCATGTCGTAGATTTATGGCACGTAAAAGAACTTACAACTACAAATGGTAGCGTGTAGTCTAAATTTGTAGGCTATTGGGTTAGACACGCTCTATCAGTTTCAAACGTACGCCGTTGGGTTTCAGTGACAGTGGCGCCTGGTAGCTTAAGTTGGAACTACTTGACATTGAATTTGGGAAACCTACGGGCGTTCATGTGAAATGCCCTGTTATGGCCATTGGCTGCAAATCAAATATAAATATCTATGCATTTTGAAAATTAAAACATACGGTAGGCTAAGTAAACGTAAAAGATGTCATCTCAAACGCGAGCCGACATTTTAATTTTCAGATGTAGAAAATGGCTTTTTAATAGTCAGAGAACTGATTTAATGAATAAAGATTTTGTACAATAATGTAAACTTATTCTCGAATCCTTTGGAAGCAAGCCAATTTATGTCGTCAGGATAATGCTCACAAACTTAGATGTCGTACACTTTTTGTTAATTATCTTATGAAATACCTGGTCTCCCACATGACTGCTGTGAAGGTACGGTACACAATTTTTATTGCCAATATTTTGTAAAATTGGCTTTGTATTATTTTGTCAAATTCAGGAATGAAAGGTTTCAAATCCACAGAAAAAATACGAAGTACCTACAATTGATCCTTTTAAGACCTTAAGATCTTTATATACTTTTCATTTCACAAATCACACTGGTATTTTTACTAATTAACTAAAATGTTACTCAATTTTACGGAATAACTAGCTTTTGATACGGTGAAGAATTTGATATTATATCCAGGCTTCGCCTGGTATCTGAAAGGGGTCACTCAGCGTAAGCTTAAAAAGCGCACGGAAGGTAGGTCTCAGACGCAATTCAGAAAAGCAGAGGTGAACAGCGAAACACCAAACACTTATAATCTACTCTTCTCTGAAATATTAACACGACTCGACAGTTAATGCTGACTGAAGCTGGGGTGATGGGCTCGCTCCGAAGCTAGTAATTTTACTTTCCACTGAATAGAGATTGTTGGAAGAAATTAAAACGTAAAATCACTTAACTTATAGTTGGCGATGTATTAAAGATAATGATATGTTGTCGGGGACTTCTTTGTAGAATTTTTCATGCTGACCAATTCTTACAATTGGATATGGATATTTTTAATGGTTTACCAAGCGTAAGCTTAAAAGTTGCAAGGATGGCAGATTTTTCTTCGACACGATTCACTGAAATCGTTACTGCTCGGCTTCCTTTGGTCATAAATGAATGTATTCCTACAGAAACCATCCTCGAGGCGTTCCACAAGGATCTATACTTGGACCTACATTATTCTTAATTTATATAAATGATATTGTGGAATGTAATTTGAGAGGGCATATCAAATTGTATGCAGATGATACAAATATCTTCTACACTGGGAAAGACATAATTGAAATCATACAAAATGTGCAACAAGATATAAATACTCTCTCACAATGGTTCCAGGCCAATAAATTAACAATGAACCTACAGAAGACCAATTACATGGTAATTTCAAAACAAAGCATGAAAGAAATCACACATGACAAAATATATATAAATAATATTGAAATAAAAGAGGTTAATCAGGCAAAGTATTTAGGTTTAATCATCGACAAACACCTGACCTGGATTGAACACGTTGAACGAATTGCTAAGAAACTCTCACCTATAGTAGGGATCCTAAGGAAACTTCGGTATCTTATTCCCCTAAACCTTGTAAAACAAATCTACTATTCACTTGTACATAGCAAGCTCCAATATTTAAATGTTATTTGGGCTCACTGCAGGAAATCCACACTGAATGATTTAATGACTATTCAGAATAGGGCTATTAGAAACATATTTAACCTTCCTTACTGCACTCCAGTAAAAGATCTGTACATCAGAAGTAAAATTCTACCCCTCAGCATAAGTGCAGAACTCCGAGCAGCTATGCTAATATACAAGATTAAACACAACACAATACTCTATAGCTCTCCCTACATCTTGAACTCGGACAATCATTCTTATGGAACTAGACATGCGAAGGACGTAGCCTTATATATAATTCACTCTTCTAAATATGGTAGAAATAGTTTCAAGTTCTCTGCATCACAGTCATATAATAAACTTCCTGATGAAGTAAAAAGTGCACCAACTTTGTCAGTTTTTAAGAGGAAAACTATGAAAGTATTGTGGGAAAAATTCGATGTATCTTAATACATCAAATAAGTTATGTAGTTAAAAATCCTAAGTGCTTATCATTTTAAGGGACCTTGGTCTAAATCTTAGATATGGTATCAACTTTATAATAGGCCTATGTCCTTATTCATCAATTTGTGTTACCTTCAGAATTTTCTTTCTTGGTGTGTAAACACACATATTACTGTACAATTCCTCTGTACGAGCCTATGGCTCTTTGGAATTAATTGAATAAAATATCTTAAAAAAAATATCTAAAATGGTTAAGACCGCATCAAATCCATTCAGTGGATGTAGAGATTACCCGTTACATCCAGGAATCGTGGACTTGGTTTTTATGTAGAGATGCCAGCAACTATCATTAAAACAAATACATGAATGTATAACTAGTGTGGACTATGAATTCTACGTAGGACTCATTAAATACGTCATACAACTGTACCTACGGATACTTATAGAGGACTGAACTAATAAAAACAGAGCATTCTTTTTATGTTTCTATGAATTAAAAGTGTACAGTATATCAACATTGTGGATTTTTTCTGTAGTAGTTGGTGATTTAACGTGACTTATGCTCACAATGGAAATAATCACTCATGTGAGTTAAAATTCAAAAACCCTTGCAAAAGTGAAATCATCTGACAGCGAATAACGTGCTCAAGGCAGTTGCCAGCTTGGTGGTCTCCGCTAGCGCTAGTGTCGATTCACCTACAAAGTGGACGCAATTTCGTAGCGCAGCGAGCTTCGTGACTGTGTATTTTAGACTGTGGTAATCCAACTCCGTCTGCCTCTCACCCGGAGGCCCCGGGTTCGATTCCCGGCTCCGTCAGGGATTTTAAAACTGACGTGAGGGTTGGAACGGAGTGCAGTCAGCCTCGTGAGGACAATTGAGTAGCTGTCTGACAGTAAGGCAGCGCCCCGATCACGAAAACCAAGATTAACGGCCGAGGAGACCCGATGCGCTGATCACGCGTCACCCCAATATCTGCAGACCAAATGGCTGGGCAGCGCTCGCTTGGTCAGCCTAGGCCCTTCATGGGCTGTATAGTGCCAGGGGTTGAATACAACTCCGTCCTCCCAAGGTTGCCAATCTAACTTTTCCCCCGCGAAATAACTTATAGCTTATTACAAACAGAGGCTAGCGCCAAATAATTTTGAATCCCACATAGCGGGACAATATTAGCTTTTTTTTTCTTTTCTTGGCGGGAGAGAAGTTATATGTAAATTAATCTAGTTTTTATTGAAAAAAAAACCGCGCTTTAATAATGACTTAGAAAATTCTATGGGTACATTATCACTAATTCTGGGATCATTATTAACATCTTGAGCATGAGATGACCGTCAGCCAAGTTGCTTCATACTACCAGGGCCGTCGCGAGGGCGGCGCGAGAGGTGCGGTCGCGCCAGGCCCCGCGCTCACACCATTTTTTTTTCTTTCATAAATGAAAAAAATAAAGATAGTGAATTTGATTCAGTCCAGCCCAAATTAAAATAAGCCCCCTTCTCTCCCGGGTGACATGGTTAAATGCAATAAGGACGCTATGACATTTTTTGGTATAGTTCAGCGTCTGTACACTTTGTTTGTAGCTTCCACGGAAAGGTGCATTTTGTTGATATGATGGCAGAAACTCCAAGGATCTTCGAATCGTTCATCGAGTGTTTGGAGGTACATGACACTATGGGAAAGGGGATAGCTGAGAGGGAGTATTGGAGGATAATAATCTTGATATCATGGACTGTAGGGGACAAGGTTATGACAACGGTGCTAATATGAAGGCTAATTACAAGGGAGTGCAGACGCGAGTAAAAAATATCAATAAGCGAGCAATGTTCATGGCATGTGTTGCACATAATCTTAACTTACTTTTGGGTGACATGGTTTAATGCAATAAGGACGCTATGACTTTTTTGGTATAGTTCAGCGTCTATACACTTAGTTTGTAGCTTCCACGGAAAGGTGGGACATTTTGTGCGAACTATGTCCTGGCCTCCTCACACTAAAATCTTTATCTAGCACGAGATGGGAATGTAGAATTCACAGTGTCAAGCCCATCAGGTACCAGTTAGGCAAAGTAAACGAAGCTCTAGAAAAAGTGGCAAAAACTACCAAATATCTTGTTACCCGGTCAGAGGCCCAAACTTTGTTGCTTCATACAATTTCGTATTAATTTGTTTTAAGCCTCGTTATCTGGTACGATATTTTATTTTCTGTGAACTCTACAAGTAAAACTCTCCAATCTGAGAAGACTTCGTTAGATACGGCTTTAACCGAACTTCAGGGCCTAAAGTCATTTTCTTCAAAATTATCGCAACACTGGCTTTAACAGTGCAGTGTCCACCGCTAGAGAAATAATGGAAAATTTAGGCTATGCAAAGAAATTTTCTATTCGCCTTCAAGGCAATCGCAAAAGGTTCTTTTATGAAATAAATCAGCAACATGATCAACAGGTGGAAAAAAAACGAAGAGGAACTTCAAAAAGAGGCTGAAAATAAATTTCGGGTAAATTACTTTTTGTCTGTCGTAGATACTGCACTGAGCTGCGTAGAAAATAGATTTAACGAAGTTTTTTTTCGGAATACTTTGGATTTCTTTTCGATACTTCCAAGCTTTCCAATCTGGAGGAAAAGCAATTGAAAGACCAATGTCAAACACTCTCTAATTTTCTAAAAGATCCAGAAGATCTTTTCTTGGAGCAACAAATATTTAGGTACGCTGTTCCGTCATCTGTAAAAAATGCTTTAGGTGCACTACAGTACTTATTAGCCCCGATAAAGGAGTCCTATCCCAATTTAACGATGGCCTATCGAATTATGCTTACAATTCCTATAACGGTTGCGTCGGGGGAAAGGAGTTTTTCCATTTTGAAACTAATCAAATACTATTTGCGATCAACGATGGCGCAGGAGCATCTGAACGGTTTGGCTACTCTGTCAATCGAATGTGAAACGGCCAAAAAATTAGAAATGAACGATTTAATCAGCACTTTTGTCCTAGCAAAGGCCCGCAAGGCGCCTTTTACATAAATAAACAAGTAGTTCCGTGAAGAACTATACAGCCTATTTTCATATATCCTGCTAATGTTAATTGCCTCTATCAACATACAAATTTTCAGTTTAATTGCTGTAACAGATTCGTAGATATTGAGAACTGTCTAAATATTTCAGATGGTCGCCAGGTTGGGTTTTTATTTTTGTACTATTAGATTAAGATTATTGTGTACGTGTGGTATTCAAACTTCAATCGCATGATTAGAACACAAGAAGTAAAAACGAGATTTTAAAATTACGCACAGCAGCTATCTTGTGATTATGCAAACAATTTAAATAAATTAGATGCCAGTGGATCAACATTTGTATAAGCATTTAACGTGCAACGTTTCACGGAACTCGGATTCTTAATTCGCGAGAAACGACCATTTAAATATATATACTTCGCGTCGCCGCCATGTTGGATTTGTGCTCACCAGGTTACTGAAAGTCCTATAGGTGAACATATGTTCATAGTCTCTATGAACATAAAAAAAATCAGTTTGGGTGCTGTAAAAGATTCATAGATATTGAGAACCGTCTAAATATTTCGAAAGCTCGCCATTTAGGATTGTTTTATGTATAGGCCATAGAGTTATGTACAATTCAAGGACAATTATTGCCTAGGTTCATTATTCAAACTTTCACTTCGATCGCATGATTACGACACAAGAAATAAAAACTTAATTTTAAAATTTCGCACAGCCGCCATCTTGAGGTTATGTAAACAATTGAATTAAATTAGATGGCAGTGCATTACAAGCTGCAAATTCATTTACTGTACCACATTTCACAGCGCTCAGAGAGTTAAATCACGAGGAAAGTCTATTAAAATATTTTAAATTCGCTTGGTCGCCATGTTCGTTGAGTACTTTACAGGTTTATGAAATATACATAGGTAAACTTGTATCAGTACCCTTTATCACCATACAAAATTGCAGGGCGATATCTGTAATAGTTTCGGAGATATAGGATGTCAGTGAAATATTTCGCACAGCCGCCATTTTGAGGTTATGTAATCAGTTGAACTAAATTAGACTCCAGTGCATTACAATGTGTATAAACATTTGCTGTGCCAAGTTTCATTAGATTTTGATAGTTAAATCGCGAGGAAAGTCTATTTAAAAGTCTCAACTTCGCTTGGCCGCCATGTTGGTTTTGTAGTTACCAGGTTTTCAAAAGTCACATAAGTGAACTTATAGTAGTTCCCTCTATCACCATAGAAAATGTCAGGGTAATATCGGTAATAGTTTCGGAGATATTGAATGCTGGTGAAATATTTCGCACAGCCGCCATGTTGGATTGGTGAGTCGTAACAAAATTTGAAGGGCACGGTCGAGGTCGTCGGGAGTAGTGCTATGAACTTTCCGAGTTTCATTGAAATCGCTCCAGCCGTTTAGATTTTATTAGGGGGGGACACACACACGAATCACACACACACACACACACGGACAAAAGGTGATCTCATAAGCCTATTTTTTCAAAATTGAAAATAGGCTAAAAAAGCTCTAAATTCTAAACAAACAAAAAACCAGTTTTTTTAGAAAGAAAAAGCCTGCCTTGTAAACCATGTTAGTTCTCGAACAAAGAGGCCGTTCAGCTCATATTTATCGGTGAAAGTGGACTTAGAGCACTTTTAGTAGTTAAGTTTATGAAAAATTGTATAGCCGTAGAAATGTTGAAATATATAAACGTGATTGCGTATTGTTATTAATTATGTGCGTTTCGGTAAGAAAATACATCAAGCACATGCTTCGTTTTCCATAATATATTATTTATGCAAAAAAAAAGTCACCTGTGTTAGCTCATTATATCGGGCTTCCATTGATATTGCTTGTTGATTTTATCTGATCAGGTGCTTCCTGAATCCAATTTTATGCTTATCCTAGTTGTTGAGGTTTGTTTAGAAACTAGAAATGTAATAAAATGAGTTTTAACTAGCCTAAAATTGTAATTTCTTATAAAACATCACTCTCCGTACAACACAGCCACTTACAGTCTAAAATTTGCATTTACTACCCCCCGCCAGCGAACTCATGCCTACTGGGCCCCGCGCACATTCTCGCGCCAGGCCCCGCGCACCCTCGTGACGGCTCTGCATACTACGTAAATATATGTCCAGCAATTCCCCGAATTACGGTTATCTCCCAGTTACGAATGAGTGAAATTTGTCGCCTGATGAGTAGTGTAATTAGCAATTATAAATTTCCCGGCTGTATGTAGCATTTGTAAGGTAAGAAAGACCTTGCTAGGTAACAAAAATCTTCGAAAATTATACTTTAGGCATGCAGGACTAATTGCAATATAGCCTAAAGCACAGGATCTTGTTGGAAAAACTGAATAAACATAAAAATGAGTTCCGGTATTGAATTACTCATAAATCAATATCATACATCGTGAAAGGACATGCCCACTTTTGCTGAGACATCTGTAAATAATTTATCTTGTTGAGAGATACGCAGTCTTCATGTTGGTAGCTCAAAATATTTGAGTTTATTTTGTTCCTGTCAGGGGAACAAGAATGTTTTAGAATTACCATTGAAGCGAGACAATTCCGTCAAAAATTAACTTAATTTTTTAACTGATCTGTTTTTGTCCTTTGAGCATATTACAAGTTATTACCCGAAAAATTCGGGATCAAAATACATCAAACTTTTCTTGCGTAATACTATCTCATAGAGAAATGGAAATAATTGTAGAGTTGTTGTTAATTCATTTGAGGTGCTTGAGACACCTTGATCATCAGTCCCGTGTAGTTGGGAGTGTGTTGAAGCTGTCTGGCAACCTGTATTGCTGCGATGATTGTAGTTGTGTGGGTAAATGTATATGGGACAGGGATGGAGTAGACGCTCCGGGCCTTGAGCAAGGCACTATCCCGGCAATTTCCTGTAGGGAGTGTGGCAAAACCCGGTGAAAAATCACACACAGGATAACCGCTGTCAGCACCGGAATTCGAACCTACGATATCCGTACTTACCACTGCTGCCCTCGTGACCATGGTGCATGTTTGACGAGCGCGGCTATGCCGCGGGACGAAATGCTTGTAAGACTTTGGCTTGAGTAACCATAACCACCCTCCCCCCCCCCACCCCCATTGGCCGATCCTGGCTACGCTACTGGTGTACTGTGAATTCTGTAAGTGCTATGTGAAAACATGTCATATGAGAGGGCAAAACTGCACCCTCAAGAATGGTTTATGAGTTAGCCAGGAAATCATTCCACATCAAAGATGTCCGATTAAAAATGCTATTACCATCTACCGCCCATACGTTGAACTTATTAAAAAAAGAGAATCTCGAAGAGAAACAAAATAACCTTGATTTCTACGCCATGGGTGCTATGTTGGAAAGGAGTTGGACCAGAGAAAATCAAAGACATGTCACAACGAGATTTGCTATACAGTACATGGGTTCCACCATTAAGTATACATACATTGTGGGGTTTGAAGCCATTATTTATTTATTTATTTATTACTCTCATGTAATTTTTTCCAGGATTAGGGTATAACCCAACTCTTCTGGGTACATTCGCGTTGACCGACTGAAAAGCACAAAACTTTTGTACACATACATGTAAAACCAAATCGTACCATTGTCCCCATCATAATTGTGTGTGTGATATTTGTGATACTTACCATTTAGTGAACTGTACAAAAATAATGAAGACACTGACTGAATATAGTAATGACTAAAAGGCATTTAGCCTACTCTACATGCCCATTTGGGTGAACCTTAATTCATTATATATGTGAAAAGAATTACCGTGGAATTTGATCATTTTTGTTTCATTTTATTGTTTTACCCTTGTTGTGGGGGGTAGAAACAGGGGGTGGGTAGGTGTCGAGGGTGGTGTGTGATCAGGGGAATTCTAACGGGTGTGATGGATTGTCGGGTGAGTGTTGGAAGGCGTAGTGGGTGAAAGGATAAAGATCTATGAATGATGGCTCACAAGCAAGGGCTGTTCCCTAGGGGTGAAGGTACTTGTCTTGCTACTAAAGTAGGAGCGAGCGAAGCTATAACTTGGCAGCTGACGCTGCGTTTCTAGCAATGCGCTTTAAAGGACAAGGTCGATTGGTGTGAGTGAACTAATAGTGCTGACCCAGTACTTTGTTCTACAAGTAAAGTGAGAGTGGGGAAGTGGGCCGTGAAGTAGGATGTGAGGACACAATAACAACAATCGGGCTTCTATGATAAAAGTGTATTACTAAGAGCTGTAGTATGAATGTAAATGCTTCCCTGGAATAAGGGATAGCTTTCAACAAGTATTGTGTACAATGTAGTAAGGTGTGGTAAAGTGGAAGGATGACAAACAGTTAGGGAAATCCTGAGAAGTACACACTCACATGCGGTACGGAGACGTCACTCGGCGGTTGGGCAGCGATTCTGGAGAAGACAGATATCCCCCTCCTAGAGGGATGTCTTTTTATGTGTTTTCGTACTGCTGAGTGTTGCAGGATTGGCAAACTACCGTTCTGGTAAACATTTCCTGTGTATTTGTTTATGTGTGAGGCAACGCTTGGCTAATAGCTGTGGCTATCTCTGCTCGCTTGGTGTGGAAAGAAGTGTGTTGCTGTTGTTGCTTACAGCTTTAGGGATGGTTTTCGGGGTGAAAATAGTGTAGTGTAGGGCAGATGGCGTAGATAGCAGGGGTGTGTTTAGGGATGATTATAGATGTAGTATTACGTAGACTAGTTGTAGATAGATGTCTGGAGTGTATTAGCCATATTGATATCTCTCTTAAGGGCGCTATGTGCCCTTAGCGCCCTAACATTATAGCGCATAGAAAAACTATATTATTTTAGAAAATACATATTACATTTTTAATTGAGTCCAACTAATACTTGCTATTGAGCTATTTTTAAAAAAATTATTCCACATCACTGATAAAACATGAGATCAAAGATAAACTTGGTTTGGGGTAACTTTGATCACCCCCAGTTTAACTGCATTGAATCGAAGGTTAAAGCCTATAGAACTGGTCTAAGTAAATCCCATGAATTATTTTTTGCTAGTGTGTTCATAGTATCAAGATTTTCATTGGGGGTTACGGTACTTGGATAGTCTACTTCAGATTCAAGTAAATGTACACAAGAAACAACTTTAGGGCTGTTTTTATTTAGAAAAGACTAGAAAACATAAGATTAACAACATAATGGTGGCTTATGCTGTCAACTAGAGTTGACGTTTCCTTCACATCAAATATTGCTGAAAAGCGATACAACAATCTCTGCCCTAAGCCTTCAATTTCTGGACTAGGCAGTACCCCCAAGGATGTCATCCTGTTTAATGTCAGAGATATCATTCTCCACTGCCTTGAACAATTTATTTCCCTCATCCATAGCTTTCATCCCCATGACCTGAATGTCTCTACCATTTACTTCCTGGATGACACCCACATACCTAAAAACAGTTTTTTTCTTGTTCCCCCATAGAACTTAACCAGGGCACACTGTCCAGGACAAATATTGCCATTTGAGGCTTGAACTAGGGGAGCCACCTCCTCTTCCTAACACTGCATGTTACACTCTCTATCACTATCACTAGAAAGTACAGGAATCTCACTCTCATTGCCACTGTCTTCCGAAGAACTTGCTGCTACACTCTTGCCAGGTATAACATTAATCTTCTTTTTTGTGGGATCCTAATCCATCAACCTTGTCTTTGTTGCTGTAAGAAAGCCAGCAAACTGCCATTAATTCCCTTCTCGATGTTTTCTGGATCAGCATCTGAAGAAGTCTATTCCGAACTGTTGTAGCATTGAAGGACACAATGCCTGTTGCCCTAAAGCCACTAACCAGATTTGTTATAACGTCCGTCTTAATGTCTCTGGGATCTTTTAGAGCCACATTATCCATCTTCCGAATTGCTGAGGACAAAGATGATGGAAACATGTGTTTCGGCAGCACTCCAACTCGGGGGTACTTACCTTTCCATTCAGTTAATAGTAGTATACACTTTTAGACTTTGGATATTGCGTAATCGTGAGGACATATTGCATCATCATGCACTTAATGGTGACGTCATGGGGCACTTAATGGTTGCTTAGAGCTAGCATGTGCACATGTTAGCGTGGGAAGAGGTTGACCTTTAGCCGCTTGAAGCAGATAACCTTTGGCTTATTTATGCGATGGAGATAAAAATTAATGGGTGTTGACGTCATCTGATAGCCATGCGAGTATGAGCATGTGCAGATGTGCATGCGATCACGTGATATGTCTGCAGTGTTCGCGTGAGTAACCGCTTGAATCAGATAACCTTTGGCTTGTTTATGCGGTGGTGATAAAAAATTAATGGGTGTTGACGTCATGGTAGGTTGTTTATTAGGATCATAACCGCCATCCAACACTTGAGCGAGCATGTGCACGTGCACATGTTAGCGTGGGAAGAGGTCGACCTTTAACCGCTTGAAGCAGATAACCTTTGGCTTATTTATGCGATGGAGATAAAAATTAATGGGTGTGGACGTCATCTGATAACCGTGCAAGTGTGCAGCTGTGCGAGCGATCTCGTGATATGTCTGCAGTGTTCGCGTGAGACGTGGTTGACCTTTAACGTCATTGCGTAAGAATGTAATCTTTGACTTCTTTAAGTAATAGTAATTTAAAAAAAATGAGATGATTGCGTCAGAAGCTTGTTTTGTAGCATTTGGTTTCTTGAGTATAGGTGGGGGTGAAGGATATATAAATGCATGTGTGCGTGGATGAGTTTAACTTCTACGTTTGCGCGAAGAGAGAGTGTGTGTGAAAGAAATAAAGAAAGTCAACGACGAGGAACAAACTGTGTGTGTGATGGATGTTCTAACGAAGTTCAATAACTTAGCCACTTGCGTTGAGTGTTCTAATAAAAAACTATCAGAACTAATAATTGATTTACCGTATGTGGTCCAAATTATTCGGGCTGTGGAGGCGAGATTTGGAAGAAAAATAGTGGTGGACATTATCATTGAAGATGAAATAACAAGTGTATTTCTACCAGCAGTATTTGCAAAACTAAGCGCATCAGAGATCGATGAACTAAACTCACTTAGAGGCAAACTGATGTTGGTGTATTTGGGGTTGAAGAACCGCTCACATCAAGTTGTTTTAAAACTGTAAATTTTTGGTGAGTATATATATGCGGATTATATATGTAATGATTGATATAACGATTGATATATATTTAGTTGCTTATTATTTCTTATTTTTTTCAGATTATCTAAAAACTAATAAAAGAAACAGCAAAATGAAGTGGAAAACTGTTAATTTTCTGAGTGGAACTGAACATCGATCGCATCCGGTAATAGAGTATCATCGTGTATGCTTTCATCAGTCTGAAGAGGAAGAAGGAGAAGAAGATGATAATGAGGTGAGTCATAATGAGAAAGAAGCTTGTTTTAACAAATGGACAGCTTCGAGTGGAATTTCAACATTTTCAGTCTACGTTACTAATGATAGCAAAACAGATGATAGTCAGCGAGAGGTGACAGAAACAGTTCTAAGATATTTGTTACAAGAATTATGTGAAGATGAACATTTTATTTGTTTCTTCGGATACAACACATTTGATGAGGTTTACAAAATTGAATTTTCCATGACTTGTTTTGAAGCAACAAAATTGAATGAGTATAGAAACAAATTGCTTGGTAAACTTCAGGATGAATTTCCCTTTGAAGCCATTCATTGTTCACTGGAGATTACAGGCAGTAATTTATCTCAATGGCTTGAATATACTTTAAAAGATTATAGGTTTATGGTGAGCCGATGTTACAGCAACTGCTGGTGGTGTATTAACAACAGTGCAAATTGGACAATTGCTTAGACAACAATGGCAACACCTCCTAGCAAACGTAGAAAGGTTGATATTGTAATACATAAAAACAGTGAAAATATAAGAAGCCAATTGGACAATGCATTTGAAAGTGTTTCTAATTTTAGAAGTGAACTACACGGTGCTATTTCAATATCATACCAAATCGGGGAATACACTCAAACGGACTTGATTGAGAACAGTGATGAGTTGATTGAATGTTGGAGAGTTATTAGTGACCACATATTGCAACAAGCTGTGAATTGTGAAGAAATTACACTTCAAATAAAGGATGAATCTTTCTTGGGCTGTGAGTTAATTGAAACGGCATTCAATTCTAGTGTACACACTTGCAGTTTCAAATGTTAAGAATGAGTTTTTGGATCCTCGCGAATTTTTAGCAAATGCTAATATTTGGTTTACAAAGTATGTTAAGAAAGCGTTAACTGTACAAGCTTTAAAGGTGAATTCAGTTTTGTGTGCACAGTATGTGCTTCGCGACATATCAGAAACAAAATATTTTGCTGTCAAAAATAAAGTAGTTTTCGAGTATACTGATTTAAATGAATTTTATAATAATCATATCATTGAAGGTACATTGACAAAAATGAGCGAATTTGAAGAAAATGGCTCTGGGTGGGCTTTAGAAAAAATTCATAGTTTGAGAATTAATAAAAAATAAATTTGTTGGATTTCAAGTAGGAATGTCCAATACTAGTAGATTGCCTGATGTAATAGTCAATAAACATGCAGTGCTAAATTTGTATGATACAAAGGAAGCTTGTTTTGCGTGGAGTGTAGTTGCTGGTTTGTATCCAAAAACTCGAAACGCGAATCATCTTTCTTCCTATCCTAATTACAGAGATGTTTTAAATTTAGATGATATTCCAATTCTAATGCAAATGAAATATTTAAATAAGTTTGAAAATCAAAACAATATTTCTGTAAATGTGTATTGAGCCCGTCAGAGGAGCTGCCAGGATAGCCAACAACCGCAATGACTTCCCTAACATCTCATCCGCCGGACCTAACTGCCGAGAGGATCAGGTGAACTTCCAAATAGGCCAAAGCGGCACGAGAAACTGTAGGCCACGGGGATCGTGGTGCATGGTGACGAAGGTCATAGACTGCCTAAGGAAAGGTTCACCTTAAAAACTAGACTGAGAAAAGAAACATCCAGACTTATGTAAAACACCGTGAAAATTTATTGTAAATTTTACAAACCCCTAGCCTAGTTCGGAGGGTTTCTATCGGCTAATCCGCAAGCAAAAATATTATCAAAAATAAAGAGCAGGTCCATACCTGAGTAAACCCTCGCGAAAGATCTGTCTCACAATAATAAAGCAACAAGAGCAACACTGGGGAAATGGTACGACGCAAATCCCTAGGTCAAGTTACAAGATCAAGCTAATATCAGAATTTACATTTAACAGGGTAGCAAAACAAATCTAAGTTAGGATGATACCAGCTCCACATTTACATTTAACGTTAATTCATCTAGCTAAGTCCTATCAATTAATGACAAAATTTACGGCGGTGACGTCCGTAATAACAAACAATTACATTCAAAGCTAAGTGAACAGCCATATAAAAACATCTAAGTCATTCTTAGGAACTAAGTGCTAATCAGTACACAACAGGGTAACATAGAGGATTCATACACTTTTATATTATCAAATAAATAAATAAGAGACCACAGTTTTATTCAAATGCCTGCCTGCACCTTGATTTACTCTTTGTAAGCCATAGTCATCTAATGTGTGTAATTACGGTGACGACTGCGTAGTAAAGACTACGTCTAACATCGTATGGCCTGCGCTCCACCAGCTAAGAACTCAAGGTTCGAGCAAGCTTCAGTCACAAAAAAAAGTGTCAGCTGTCCTCAAGTCATTTCCTCCAGGAAATACCTTCATAAACACGGCTATGTCAGCAGGTTCCAAATGCAAATGAACAAGGTTAAGCAGAAAGAATTCGTTAGTTAGGTTTTGTTTTATCAAAATTATGCGTTTTATTATTAAGATGTCGGTTTAGGTTATCGTTGATTTATGGCGAATAATACTGACAAGCCTGGGCACGGAGTGTCTCCCCTGAGATCATCTCTGCCAAAAGCCTCGACTCAAAAGTCGGAATACAATCAACGAGCAATAACAACTCGGACACACAATAGCACAAGTTACCAGCGGCGCACAGCTCGCGTTCAATAACTGTGGGGCGGGCCTGGACACAAGCAGTTACCCTCCCTAAACATCTGGTCAACGGGACAATCCCGGACATGGTACACACAATACCATCATACACGAAAAACCTCCCTAGCGGGGCTAGCCTACAACGTACTATAGAAAACCTGACATAACTGTACTCGTTCAAAAACAACGGTACACGCAACAGCGTTTAACTAACAAATGACAATCTACAGAACATATGATCAGATACAAGAATGGACACTGGGTTCCATAAGCTATAATTGCAATGAAAGGGAAAGTGAATGCTAAAAGCATTCTGTCCTATGTTAACATCAGTCCGTCTCACTCAAAAGCATGCGCTCTCAGTCGAGCGCTGAGTAGATATACACAAAACCTGTTCGTGTCGCCGCAGGCTACAAGATTCCTGCGCTGATAGACACAACACACTAACTAGGCCGGCAATTTAAGCAAGTTAATAACTGTAAAACTGGCCTCATAATAATACCTTTACCATAGGTTATAAACCTCGAAGAATATGTGCATAAAAAGCACGCTATAAATCTGAATACAATCATATAACTCTGTCTTTCACATCAAAGACGTTTAAAAGGTAGCAATGTCACTCATTGCTGAAGCTCTCTGCTCTCAAAGATATAACTCTAGTAGTTTCAAACATCAAATAAGCACGTGTCATACACATGACACTAACAAAATAATAATTGTGGCGCAAATTCCACTCTCTGCTGGATCTGCTTAATGATACGTTGGGAACTGGGTTCGATGCTAGGCAACGATGAAATGTCCCTTTTACTTATAAGGTCTACACATGACCTGGATGGCTTCTGAGCTCATCTCAAATGAAATATAATGCAGTTACAAACCTGGTAATTACAGTCGATTACCCAAATGATACGACTACTCTAACGAAGTCAGGGGTGTAACATAGACTGGTTGCAAAAAGTGCAGTTAAAGAAACGTAACCATGGCATCAGATTGCCATAACTAGAGTCTGCAAAGACTTGAAAAATCACCCCAGATAGGGTTAAACAAAGTAGCCTCAAAATGACTACAGTCACGTTTAGCAATAGATAGAAATTGACGTTCCACGACGTCCATCAAGCTGCACCAGGGTTGACGAAAATGTCGGACCCAAGGGTGACTAACTATCACTGCAAATAAATGACATCTTATTAGACTAATTACATTCCTTACCTATGAAATGGCTGTCACTAAGTTCGGTTGGTTCACAAACTACACTAATCTAACTATACCACCAGAAACTAGAACAAGGAAGGGTGTACAAAACTCACGATACGAAGGAGCTCACACTCAGCTCTCTGTCCAACAACAAGGGTTGAACAAAAGCGCCTCTGGCTTTCAGGGTTGACATCGTCCTCATCAGAACTTCCATCCGGGCTCTCCCAAAGACCAGGGTTCGGTTTGTCCCTGTAGTTGACCTCGTGAATGGACTGGACATGCCTAGGAAAGGCATCCTTGGTTCCTTCCTTCTCATTCGATGTTCAAGAAGTTCCATCATCATGCTGGTCCCATCTGAGACATCTCCCTCATACCATAATGGTATTAGCCCATGGTCTCGGCCTCGAACATGGTGTTGATAAAGTTGACCACGTGGGCGGTAGTATAACACTTGTAGTAGTTCATTATTTTCACTTGAAAATTACAGTATTTGTCGCAGATATCACAGGCTTTAAATATGACAGGTAACACAGCCTCTACACTTTGTAGATGTAAATGATGACTGGCCATGCACTGTTCTGCGGTTCCACACGTGTTCAGACGCTACTTTTTCTATCACGTGGCATCCGTGAAATGGGCGTCGTTTTATTATCGATAAATTTACAGTAGCAATCTGTGTATAATGTACTTTTATAATCACACTTCTCTAAAGTAATAATATCACATTTACCTGTATATTTTGCACCAGGCTCTCGGCCCTCCACAAACACGTGGGTGTAAAAATAAGGTGCTACAGAAATGTCGTAAATTTCACAATACTTGCCAATTAATTCACAATACAATTTGCGTTGATCACTGCACATCAATAACAGCGATTCGTAGAATACTCGTGCTCGATGCCACTCGATAATGATTTCCACGCTGAAAAGCGGACTATTTGCCACGTCTAATGCGACGGATATAATTACACGCCTACACAGAGCGATTCTCCAGACGTAGTGCAAGGAACTGCGTTCCTCGTGGAAGTAGGTCGTCAAAACTAAGTCGTTGAGCGACTACTTACATTCCTGTTTGCGTATCTGCAATGATATTACCTTACCTTAAAGTGAAAAAACATTCTCCAAAATGTTTCAATAATACTGAATGACGAAATGGAATATTCTGAGTCTCGTGGAAGGATAAAAATGATTAATAAGACCTCAGATAAATAATTAGCAGACTTCACCAAAGTCAAAAGTGCGATTCTCCGCTACTTCCAAGAGAATTATATAAGCTCTCGGCTTCTCGTAGCTTTCTGGGTGTGTTCAAAGGTAGTACATCCCATCATAAATGTGCTGTCGTGAAAAATATCACATGAACCTTAGCTCAGCGGGTTCAGTATGGAGCACAATATGATGAAAACAATTGGGTGTGTATGGGAACAAACGAAGTAAAAGGAAAAAAAAACATTTACTATTGTACCTTTGTATGTATCAGATAAAGTATATGAAAAGAGTGTGGACTTATTGATGTTGCAGATTGGAAACAGTGAAACTTTTATTTAATTAGAAATCTCGCTCGCCTTGTGCGTTCAAGCGTCACTAGCACCCAGAGACGGATTTATATATGTAGACGTTGTTTGTCATATTATTTTCTTGAGGATGAGTTAAATGTTCACTTTGCGGACTGTAAACAGTTTCCTGTTGCAAAAAGCATATTGCCAACTGACGAACAAAGATTTGTTAATTTTACAGAATTTAAATTTAAAGATACAGTTCCATTTATAATTTATGCAGACACTGAATGCGTTTTGTCTCCTGTTTCCTCTTGTTTTCCAAATAGTGACATTCCTAACTCTACATTAACATATAAACATATTCCTTACAGCATTTCTTTATACCTTCATTGTAATTTTGATAGTGATTTGTGCAGTTTTAAACTCTTTAGGGGAAATAATTGCATAGAATTGTTTGTTAAGGAACTTTATAGTATTGTAGATAAACTTCAAACATATTATTTATCAACTAAACCGATGTTAAAGATGACGGAAAATGAAGAAAGATTATTTTCGTTATGTAAAATTTGTCATATTTGCGAGAAACCGATTGCAGATGATGAACTCAAAGTACGCGATCATTGTCACATAACTCGAAAATATAGAGGATGCGCACACAATAGTTGTAATTTAAATTACAAAGTAACAAAGGTTCTGCCTATAGTATTTCATAATCTAACGGCCTATGATGGACATTTTATAATTAAAGAAATTTGTGAGAAACAAGATGGTGAGGTGTTACATAATCCTGGACATATAACTTTGTTAGCAATGAATATGGAACGTTATAAAGGGTTTACAATGTATATACGGGTTAAGAATGGATTCATTCAGTTAAGATTTATCGATGCATATAATTTCTTGTCCTGTTCACTAGATCAATGTTCATCTTCGTTAAGTAAAGATTCAAAGCAAATAACTAGACGTTATTTAATGATGATGCACAGTTTCGACTTACTGCGAGAAAAGGCGTGTTTCCATATGAATACGTCACAAGTATGGATGTACTTAACGAAACTAAATTACCTGAAATATCCAAGTTTTATAGCAGTCTTTATAATCAAACAATATCGAACGAGTATGAGTTTGCTCAATCGGTGTGGGAAACGTTTTCCTGTCAAACATTAGGAGAATACGCCGATTTGTATTTAAAAGTAGACACACTTCTTTTGGCGGATGTCTTTGAAAATTTTAGATCGAATGGCATGGAAACGTATGGCATTGATGCAGCTCATTTTTACACTGCTCCATCCATGTCTTGGTGTGCAATGAAAGAGATAACCAATGTTCAACTTGAATTGCTTCAAGATATTGATATGTTAAACTTTTTTGAACGATCTATTCGAGGAGGTAATGTTCAGTGTATAACACGACATGCGATTGCTAATAATAAGTATATGAAAACTTATGATGAGAAAAAACAAGACTCCTACATAATGTACTTTGAAGTTAATAATTTATATGGATATGCTATGATGGAATATCTTCCAACAGGTTGCTTTAAATGGGTTGCAAATGTTAAAGGGTTTAATGTTTTAAATATTGATGATACTTCATAAATCGGATATATCTTGGAAGTAGATTTGAGTTATCCTCAAGAGTTACATGACAAACATTCAGATTACCCTCTATGACCAGAAAAGTTGACAAAGCTAATGGCTACCCTAGATAATAAAGAACGTTATGTCTTGCAGTATAGAATGATAAAGCAATGTATTCAACTAGGAATGAAATTAGAACGTATTCACAGAATAATCGAATTCAATCAGAGTCAATGGCTAAAACCATATATTGATGTGAACACAGAGAAACGAAAACAGGCAAAAAATGATTTTGAATTTTTTCTTTATAAATTGACGAATAATGCAATTTTTGGTCGTTCACTGATGAATGTGAGGAAGTTAAGGGACATCAAATGGGTTACCAATTGGCATGGACCCTATGGTGCTAGGTCTTTAATAGCTAAGGCTAATTTTAAACATAGGATTATATTCGATGAACAATGTATGGCCATTGAGATGAGCAGACTAAAGATTTTTCACAATCAACCATCTATATTAGATTTGTCTAAATGTAAAATGAATGACTTTCATTTGAATGTTATTTTAGCAAATCCTGAATCAAATGTGAGGTTGTTATACACAGACACCGATAGTTTTATATATATACTAGCTGAAATACCCGTGCTTCGCTACGCGTCATAAATAAATTAAAATGTGAAGGTGACAGTTAAAACAGGGGATAGGCGAGGTGCTGCGCAGAGGGAGATTAAGGATGGAACATTTTGTCCAACTACACCGTTCGGCGTTGACCGTGTTTTATAGCACAAATTTAGGTTTTACTCGCTAACAGTTGCAGATAACTTTCGGATAGAAAATGTAATTTTAAACCTCGCATATGCCATCAAAGGTTTGATATTTCTTAGCGTTAGAAAATGCAATTTTAAACCTCGCATATGCCATCAAAAGTTTGCTATTTCATAGCGTTCTCTTTTTATTTGAAATTGAAATATGAAAGTTTGAAACCAAAGGGTGTAGTGACGTCACTAAAATGGTCGCCATCTTTAAATAGTACAATGCATTGAAATCAAAAGTGACCTATATGTTAACCAGGTAAATCAGCTACTTCCATGTAAAATTCACGTAAATCGGACCAGTGGTACTTGCGTGATTGAGTAATACACAGACACACACCATCTTCATTTTAGCCATGCTTCGCTCGCGTCATAGTCGTATCATATTGTTATTCAATGAAATGAGGGTTTAACCCCGTTAACACCCCTTTAGAACCTGAATAACCAAAAATCCCTCCTTAGTAGACGTTTTCGACACACAACAAACATATCCCCAAAATATCATTCTTCTAACTTTAATAGTTTTGGTTGGCCGATGAGAGCGAACATCCAAAAATCCTTCCTTAGCAGATGTTTTTCTTCAGGAATTTCACCCCTCCCCATATGCCCCTTAAATTGCATTTATGAAAAAACGGTCGAACACCTATTTATTTTATTTATTTATTTATTTATTTATTTTTAAGCTGATTGATTTCCTCAGAGTTTCAAACTCCTCCCTATGTCGTTTAAGAGATACATGCTCCGTTAGGAATTTTTAACCCCCACTTTTCATCCCTTTCCCCTCATAATATACACTACATCGAAAAACCATTAGACATGTGTCAGCTTATTTTTAATGATTACTATATGTGCCAAGTATCACATCCCCAAATGAAACCACTCGTGAGATATTGTTATTCAATGAAATGCACGTTTACCCCCTTAACACCTCTTTAGAACCTGAATATCCAAAACTATTTCCTTAGTGGACGTTTTCGACATACAACGAACATATCCCCAAAGTTTCATGTTTCTAACTTCAATAATTTTGGCTGGGCGATGATGAGTGATTGAGTCAGTCAGGACATTTTCTTTCATTTATTTTTGATTTCACCCGTCCCCATGAACCCCTTAAATTGGATTTATGAAATAAAAACCAGTCAAACACCTATTTACTTATTTAAAGCTGTTTTCCCCCTGAGTTTGATGAGTGAGTAAGTGAGTTAGGACACTTTCTTTCCTGTTTTTTTTTAAGAATTTAACCCCTCTCCAAGGGTCCATTAAATTGGGTTAATGAAAAAACGGTCGAACACCTATTTACTTGTATTTTAAGCTGATTTTTCCCACAGAATTTCAAACTTCACTCCTATGTCGTTTCAGAGATACACGCTCCGTCAAGAATCCCTCAACCCCCAATTTTCACCCCTTTCACCTCATAATATACACCACATCGATAAACCCTTAGACATATATCTGATTATTTTTAATGATTAGTTTATATACCGAATATCATATCCCCAAAGAAACAACTCATGAGATATCGTTATTTAATGAAATGCACGTTTACCCCCTTGACACCTCTCTAAAATCCGAATAAACAAAAATCATTCCTTAGTTAACGTTTTCGACATACAGCGAACATATTCCCAAAATTTCATGTTTCCAACTTTAATAGTTTTCGCTGGGCGTGATGAGTGAGTGAGTCAGACAGGACATTTTCTTTCAATTATTTTTACCAGAATTTCACCCCTCCCCATGGGCCCTTTAAATTGGATTTATGGAAAAACGGTCAAACACATATTTACTTACTTTTATGCTGATTTGTTTCCGCTGAGTTTCAAACTCCTCGCCTATGTCGTTTTAGAGATACACGCTCCGTTAGGAATCTTTCAATCCCCACTTTTCACCCCTTTCACCTCATAAACACATCAAAAAACCCTCAGACACGTGTCTTGTTACTTTTTAATGATAAGTTTATATGCCGTGTATCACATCCCCCAATGAAACCAATCGGGAGATATTGTTATTCAATGAAATGCAGGTTTAATCCCCTTAAGACCCCTTTAGAACCTGGATATCCGAAAATCCTCCCTTGGTACACGGTTTTGACATACAATGAACATATCCCCAAACTGTCATGTTTCTAACTTCAATAATTTTGGCTAGGAGATGATGAGTGAGTGAGTGAGTGAGTGAGTGAGTGAGTCAGGACATTTTCTTTCAATTTTCTTTTTTCAGAATTTCACCCCTCCCCATGAACCCCTTAAATTTGATTTTTGAAAAAAAAAACTGTCGAACAGCTATTTACTTACATTAAAGCAGTTTTTTTTCCTGAGTTTGATGAGTGAGTCAGTCAGTCAATCAGTTAGGACACTTTCTTTCCTGATTTCCCCCCCCCCACACAGAATTTCATCTCTCCCCATGGGCCCCTTAAATTGGATTTATGAAAAAAACAGTCAAACACATATTTACTTCTTTTTTATGTTGATTTTTTTCGCTGAGTTTCAAACTCCTCGCCTATGTCGTTTAAGAGACACACGCTCCGTTAGGAATCTTTTAATCCCCACCTTTCACCCCTTTCACCTCATAATATACACCACATCGAAAAACCCTCAGACACATGTCTTCTTATTTTTAATGATGAGTTTATATGCCGAGTATCACATCCCTCAATGAAACCAATCGGGAGATATTGCTATTCAATTAAATGCAGGTCTATCCCCTTAACACCCCTTTAGAACCTGAATATCCAAAATTTCTCTGTTAGTGGGCATTTGCGGCCCTTGAGGAAGCTGCATACCAGATTTCATTCCAATCCGTTCGGTGGTTTCTGAGATTTCGTGAATAATAAATGAATGAGTGAGTGAGTGAGTGAGTGAGTGGTATTTGACAAATATATAGTAGAAAGAAGATAGTGTCAAGTCTTTGTTATGCTAACCTCGGTTGACAGTGCTGTGTGAGCAGTTGAGTAACTAACGTGATTTCAAGTAAAGATCCTCATTTTCTATACCGGTAGTGCAGAGCGCAATTGGCATCAAGTCGGCCGTGTCTCAACTTGAGCTATGTTGCCATGGAAACTATCTGCCTTGCCATTCCTTCATGAATATATTTTATGATTTGATTAGCCTGTTTTTGAGTGCAAAAGGGCCGAAATCAGAAGAATGAGAAAGACTATCGAAAATTCATGTAGCCAGCGGTTCCTTCTGGGTCCTAAACTATGTGTATGCAAAATATGGTGGAGATTGGTGGAACGGTGTAGATTTGTATACGGAACCAACCCACATACATACATACATACATGCATACATACAGACTTTCACTTTTATTATTAGATACAGGGTGAGGCAATGAAACGGCACGATTTCAACTCCAGCTGACGGGCGGGGTGGGGGTTACGGAAGTAGGAGATATGGCCTTGAGCGTTTAGACAAGTGGAAATTTCAGTTGCCATGGAGCGTTGGGCGGGTGCGCAACGTGCGTTTGCTGTAAAGGCATATTACAAAAAAGCGGATAGTGTGGTTTGTGCTCAGCGTGCTTTCCGTCGTGAGTTCAATCTACCGCCACGCGCTCCCGTGCCGTCAAGGAAATCTATCCTCCTTTGGGTGAATAACTTTGAAGCCACTGCTAGCACAACAAAGAAAAGTGGTGCTAGTGAAAAAACAGTCCGGATCCCACAGAACATTGATCGTTTGCGCGATGCATTGCAACAAAGTTCTCGAAAATCAGAGAGACGTCACAGCGCAGAACTTGGTCTCAGCAATCGATTGGTGAGACGGATTTTAAAGAACGACCTACACTATCATCCATACAAATTACAGATAGTGCAAACCCTACAACCTCATGATTACAATAATCGCATAAGCTTTTGCCGAACGATGCTTAATGTTCTCGGAAGAATTGAAGAAAGAGTGCTCAACTTATGGATGAGTGATGAAGCCCACTTTCATCTAAGTGGCTACGTGAACAAGCAGAACTTCCGATATTGGTCCGGACATAACCCACAAGAACTTCTTGAAAAATCTCTCCATTCTGAAAAAGTAATAGTGTGGTGTGCAATGTCATCTCGTGCAATCGTGGGACCCTATTTTTTTTTGAAGATGAACATGGCAACACGCTGACGGTAAACTCTCAATGTTATTCTGACATGTTGGTAACGTTTGGTCTGCCTGAAATCGATCAGTATCATCCAAATGAAGAAACACTCTTCCAGCAAGATGGTGCAACAAGCCATACTGCTAACGCTTCTATGGATTTACTGAAACTCACATTTCCTGGACGCCTTATCAGCAAGAATGGTGATATCCCTTGGCCTGCCCGTTCACCAGACTTGACAGCTCCAGATTTCTTTCTTTGGGGCTATCTTAAGTCCAAAGTCTTCCAGGAAAATCCACCAAGAACAAAAGAAGACCTGAAGGAGCGAATTCGGCAGGAAATTAACAACATTCCGTTGCAGATGCTACAAAACGTCATGGGTGGATTTCATCTCAGACTCCGACAATGCGTGCAAAACCAAGGATGCCATATTACTGGCACTGTATTCAAAAAATAACAATGTTTTTATGGTTATACCATAATTTCCACTCATGTACTTAAGATTTATGTTAAAACAATTATCCTTTTTTTCTAAATAAATTATTTGTGGGTTTTCAAAATCGTGCCGTTTCATTGCCTCACCCTGTATATTCTATTATGATATTTATGAGTTCATAAAACAGCATTCAAATTTGTTTGATACTGGAAACTATGAAAAAACAATCCTTTTAGTATTGTCAGACAAAATAAAGGTGAAATTGGTTTAATGAAAGATGAACATGCTGGAAGGATTGTTGAAGAATTTATGGGGTTAAGACCCAAAATGTATGCAATAAAATTGTGTGATGAAATGAATAGCTTGTGTAAGGCTAAAGGCATTAAGAAGAGTGTGAGTAAAACTATGAATATTGATGAGTATCGAAAGTGTCTTTATAACAGAGATCAAGCCAACAAAGTTCAAGTTTGTATAATTTCAAAATCTCATTCTGTATTTACTCTTCGGCAAAATAAATTGGCAATTTCATCAAACGATGATAAAAGACACATAACTGAAAACGGAATTGTTACTTTACCGTTTGGTAATTTTTCTATGAAAAAATGATTAGAAACAAATTTGAGATTAAAGCACTTCATCTGTCTTACTTACTTTATTTCTTTCACACACACACTTTTATTCTGTTAATAATACTAATTTTTGTGTGTTCCTTTGCTTATGAAAAAGAGAATAAATAATAACCCAAATTTTGTGTGTATTATTTACAACTCCTCCCCCCACCATTCACATTTTCCTGATATATATATATATATATAAGTAATGCCTTTAGCCTTACACAAGCTATTCATTTCATCACACAATTTTATTGCATACATTTTGGTGAGATCATGGGTAATGATAACTTATATCGGCCAATACGGAGGAACTGTGCTTCGTTTGTGGATTCCAGGGAATAATAGTGGCTTTACTTTTAGTGCTGAATGTGTGTTAGTGTTATCTAGTGTATGTGTAATAGTGTTTTAAAGTAATATTTAATATGAATTTTGTGCTATAAATGTCCGCCATCTTGGTAATTGCGACAATATGATTCCATAGATAACACTATTTAGAGGTCACTCCGTATATCTGACCACGGCCGACTGAATGCGCTCATACCGGCCTAGACAATGAGACCTTTTTCATGAAATCTTGTTAGTTACTCAACTGCTCACACAGCGCTGTTCACCAAGCATTGCACGACTAAGACTTATCTCTACTTTGTGTAAAACCAAGTCCCCGATTCTTGGATATCACGGGTAATCTCGAGAACCACTGGATGGATTTTGATGCGGCTTTCACCATTCTGTACAGGTAATATCGAGGAAGATTTCTGTAGAAAATAATTTATTTATGATCAAAGAGAGCCAAGCAGTAACGATTTTAGATTTCAGTGAATAGGTCGAAGAAAGAACTTGACGTCCGTGCGTTTTTTAAGCTTACGCTGGACAAACCGTTAAAAATATCAATATACTATGAGTGTAAGTATTGTTCAGCATGAACAATTGTACAAAAAAGTCCGCGTGAGCATATCTCTATCTTCGATACATCGCCCACTATAAGTGTTTTTTGTTTGGACGGGAGGGGGATTTGGCTTGCACCTCGCCATTCTTAAATTACGTCTGACAGGAATTCCTTGCACATTCATAACTGTATCCGGGCGAAGCCGGGGCGGGTTGCTAGTGACACTATTATATTATCATTATAATTCCCACAATATCAAAATGCAAATTATATCACAAAATAAAATAGCGTGCTAATAAATCTAAGAGAAATTAGACATACCTTGCACCTCGTTACAGTTGAATTCGATCAGAATCACTCGGTTTTCATTAAAGTTTATGCATTTTTCTGCTGAACGGTCTGGAAGTTCGGCAACAGGAAACTAGGACTGTTATTTACTTAAAATATTCATTTTTGTATTTTTGTACTATTTGTGTTCATGATTTCATTACATTGTCAGAATTACCGACAGTAGTGGCTACGCTGGCTAAAGCGCAGCGTTAGGCCATGGGGCCAAGCTCTCTGCTGACTCGGTAGACGCGTGTGTTCGAGCCCCACCGTCGGCCGTCCTTGAAATGATTTTCCGTGGTTTCCCATTTTTCAACACCAGGCAAATGCTGTGACGGTACCTTCTAACAGGTCACGGCCGCTTCCTTCCACATCCATGCCCAGTTTCATTCATCTTCATCCATTCCATCTCTTATCCTGACGCGCAGGTCGCCCACGGGCGTCGACTAGAAAGACCTGCACTCGGCCTCTCAGGAGGCCACACGAAAAAAAACGTCAGAATTAATGCTTTAATTAGTAGGGTATACTATTCAGTGTACCTATTATAAATAAAAACCGTGAGGTTTCTCACCTCCCCATATTACGAAACCCGGTTGCCTAATACGGGGAAAGTGCACTTTTAAAGTTAACAATAATATCAGAGGGTATTACAACATCAAACGTGCCCATATTTGTAATATACATAGTATATCGCCTGAGGTTTACATTGGTGAGAAAACCAAAATTATTCCGTTCCTTCTTATGTCTAATGTGAGCCCTATAAAAAAAACTCCCCATATTTGGCGACTTTCCTCTACCCATTTTTAGAAGATACCTTATGCACTGGACAGCTGAATCCGTGATTAATTGTATAGGTAGCTTCGTAAGTCTCAGAACTCAGGAAGTCCTTTCTAGCAGCGTTACTAGCAGCTTTCAAAGTTTCAAGGTAAGAAAGAAAATATTCCTCTAGCCAGTTTAGGCGACTGACATTTAATGAGAAAATATGCCCTTTATCTGGATTTCTAGACTGAATATGATGATATGTGATGCGTACGTCATGCATAGCGAACCATTTATTAAGGTTTTTCAAAAAAAAATGGTTGCTTCTGCGTCCATGAATGTGTACGCTTCCGGGTGCATGCCTATATTTTCTTTCAGTGTACTAATGGCACCAATAACTTCTGACGAGAACACTTCCTTGGCATGCCGAACATTCATTTTTTCAAATTTAGTGGGTTCGATGTGTTTTTTAGTGAGGTGTCTGACCGGTTTGACGATCTCACCTTTTTGCATTGTGTATAGAAATGACAAGTATTTCCCTGAAATTATTCCAGTACCAACAGTCATCTCTCGTTACAGAAACTGCGTTCTAATGGTTTTTTTTTTTTTTAGAATGTGACAATGATCAAAACTAGGGAATACATTCCTAGACTCGTCGTATGGGTGATTGACCATTGGTTGCAAATTCCCTCCCCCTAAATGCCTCATCATTGTAGTGTTAGTTTTGTGATTATCAGAGACAGTTATTATAATTATGAAACCGCATTGTTCAACCTCGAGAATAACGTCCAGCAGGAGTTTATGTAAGTCCCGTCCTGACAGCTGCTTCGTGAAAAAGAAGGCACATGGTATCTGATAATTTGTCGAAAGATCTCTTAGCACAAAACACAACACACGATTAGCTGCTACTTGTTCCCGGCTGTAATTTTGATCCTCTCTTTCCTTTTAATGAGACGGTGCTGGAGTAGTGTCCTTGTACCCCAAGAAGGTGCAAAGTATGTCTAATTTCTCTTAGATTTATTAGCACGCTATTTTATTTTGTGATATAATTTTAATTTTGATAATGCGGAAATTATAATGATAATAATTATATAGTGTCACTAGCAAACCGTCCCCGGCTTCGCCCGGGAACAGTTATGAATGTGCAAGGAATTCCTGTCAGACGTAATTTAAGAATGGCGAGGTGCAAGCCAAATGCCCCTCCCGTCCAAACTAAAAACACTTATAGTGGGCGATGTATCGAAGATAGAGATATGCTCTCGCGGACTTTTTTGTAGAATTTCTCACGCTGAACAATTCTTACACTCATAATATAGTGATATTTTTAACGGTTCGCCCAACGTAAGCTTAAAAAGCGCGCGGACGCCAGGCTATTTTTTCGACCTTTTCACTGAAATCGTTACTGCTTGGCTCCCTTTGGTCATAAATAAATTATTTTCTACACAAATCTTCCTCGAGATTACCTTTACAGAATGGTGAAAGCAGCATCAAAATCCATCCAGTGGTTCTTGAGATTACACATTTAATATACGTACTGTACAGCTGATTCCTTATCGCGCCTATAATGGGAGAGGAGTGCGCTCTACCGGCAACGAGTAGAAACTTTCCAATTACATGTTATACATGGGTTCTGACTGGGAATGTCAAGGCCGGTATAGAGCGCAGCTCGTATTCAGTCGGCCGTGATCTGACTAACACCATTGACCTAACTGTCTCCATTCTGTTTTCTTTTGTCATTGATCCCATGGAGGCCATGAATAGGATACGCACTATTCTGTATAGTCTCGGTGTTACCTAGGTCACACAACCGGCCACTATTGTCAGCCATCTTTACGACCGGCAATGTGACGCTTTTGTACTAGACAGCATATTACATTATTACCTAGTCAGCTCACGTGGGGGTTTAGTTCCGAACTGAGTACGAGCTAAGCATAACCCTGCGTGAGACACTGGGAAGGGGGCCCTCAACCCCTACACGGCGCGTCCCGATGGCTGATGGGGAATTTCCTGTAGATATACAGGAAAGGTGCGAATAAGACCTAGTCAAATAAGCACCCGCGGATCAACTGAGGTGCATAAAACAATGGCCAACGGCTTCGATGGCAGAGGAGGACCTATGTCTCAATGGCAGCGAGGGCCGAAGAACCAAAATTGAAATCCACTTCGCGTCTGACTTGGATCGAGCGGCAAAGTGGTCAGCGTCTGTTTACCTAGTAGGTACGGCTGCATAGCTTATGTTCCAGGAACTAGCAATCCCTGGTCCTAAACTCCCAGTGGAAACACTGGATTAATCCTTGATTACAAGCAGTTATGATTCGTGCGAGTAACTACAGAATTACCCCAGGTGGTAACCAATCCACCCGTCCATGGACGGCAACCAGGTTTTCGGACTCTGGGGGACCTGGGCAACCACGATCACAGAGAAAGTCGGAGTTCTCTGGCAAACTACCATCAAAGACACCCACATACATCGGGACCTTCAACATCAACACATTACTAAAACCAGGCAAACTACACACCTTAACATCAGAACTAGATCGACAAAGGATACAGATACTAGCTCTTCAGGAAACACGCTTTACAGATGAGAGCACACTAGACTATGGTAACTACCGTATTTTCAAAAGTAAAACGGACAAACGAATAGGAAGAGGTGGCACTCCCCTCTTGGGTATGGCATTTGTAGTTCACAAGAGCATAGTTGATTCGATAAAAGAAGTCACTCCCATAAGTAATAGAGTAATGACTATGCGCATACAATGTGCGAACAAAAAATACACATTAATTAACGCACATGCCCCCACGAACATTGAAAATAAAAGGGACTTGCAGAAGGTAGAACAGTTCTGGTCTAAACTCGAAAAGATCGTGGCAACGGTTCCTAGAGAAGACACAAGGATATTACTAGGTGATTTCAATGCACAGATTGGCAAAGAAAAAGAATACCAAAAGACTGTAGGCAAATACCCAGCTCATAAATTCACCAACAAGAATGGCATGAGACTCATTGAACTGTGCCAACAGAACAACTTGAAGATAATGTCCACCTCTCTGAGGAAGCACCCTCGAAAACAGAAGACTTGGCGATCACCTGTGCAATCTCTTGGAGAATATCAGATCGACCATGTGGCCATCACACATCCTTTACAGAAAGAAATTCATGATGTGCAAGTTCGAAGAGGAGCCAATATTGACTCCGACCATTATCTAGTGCGAATCAAAGTGAAATTTACCCCGAAAAGAATCCACCCCAAGTAATCTCATCTTCAGAAATTTGACACGAAAAAGATAAAGGAAAGTAACATAACAGAGGAATGGGAAAAGGAAACGGCAAGCACCTGGAAGCAGTTCCATGACAAGATCATTACGAGAGCTAAAGAGATTATTTCATTGAAGAAGAATACGAAACATCCGTGGTGGGATTCTGCATGTGAAGAAGCACTGGAAATGAGAAAGAGAGCTTTTCAGAAATACAACAGTAAGAAGTCACTCGAGACTCAACAACACTATTTTCAGACCAGGAAGGAAGTGTCAAAAGTAATCAGACAAACTAAGAGGAAACACATGAAGGACCAATTGGAATCTATAGATCAAGACTTCCGAGATCACAAAACGCGAGATTTCTACAGGACGTTCGCAGGAAGAATGCGGGGATACACCCCACAGAACTTGTGTTTCCGAAAACAAGACGGAAACCTCGCGTTGTCCAACCGGGATAATTGTAGTGAACTGGCTCGGTATTTCTCTGAGTTACTCAATTGCGAGGAGCCAACATCACGATGGCCCAAAGAGACTCACGTACATGTAAACCCTGAATCTCTACCACCTACTAAAGAAGAAATCGAGAGACACATTTTCAGACTCAAAAGTAACAGGGCGTCTGGAGAAGATGGCATAGTTGCAGAACTATTAAAGAACATAGGCCCAAATACACTTGAGGAGCTCACACTAATCATCATGGATATCTGGAAAACAGAAAACTACCTGAAGAATGGAAATGTGCACTCATCCATCCGTTATACAAGAAAGGTGACAGAACGGATGTGAATAACTACAGAGGGATTTCTCTCCTTCAAGTCACCTACAAGATTCTCTCCGCGTGTCTTCTTCAAAGAGTACAAGAACAGCTTGAACACAAAATTGGTGAATATCAAGCTGGTTTCCGACCTGAGCGTTCTTGTGTTGAACAAATTTTTAACTTGAAGACGATATTGAAATATAGAGCGACCCGAAGCTCTCCGATCATTTGTAGTTTCGTCGACTTTAAGAAGGCGTACAATTCGGTCGATCGACAGTCTCTCTTTAACATCTTAGAAGAACTAGGACTTGATCCAAATACATTAAGACTCATCAAGGAAACACTCGCGGACACGAAGTCAAAAGTAAAATTTCTGGGTGAATTATCAGAGCCCTTTGCGATTAAGACCGGTGTGCGACAGGGTGACGGATTGTCACCACTGCTCTTCAACCTTGTTCTAGATAAAGTCATTCGAGAATGGGAGAAGGACTTGAATGCCCAGAAGCTCTGGAAACTCATTCAACTTGGACGAAAGAATGATGACATCAAGGTCAGTTGTTTAGCTTTCGCAGACGACCTAGCGATACTAGCAGACAGCGATATTTTAGCGATCAAACAGATTGAAGTCCTCAAGGAATGCGCTGAGAAAACTGGGTTGCAAATCTCATTCGAGAAGACCAAGTTTATTTGCACTAGGTTCAACATCCAGGAACTACAAACAAAATACGGGCACATCAAACGGGTTCCACACTTTAAATATCTCGGTGAGATCCTAGAACCAACAGGATTGGAAAAGGAAGCTCAGAAAATTCGATTACAAAAACTCAAAAGAGAGTATTGGAGAACCCGTGACATCTATAACAAGAAATGCATGTCCATACATACAAAAATCAAACACTATAAAACGGTGATTAAACCTGAAGTGCTGTATGCAAGTGAAACCTTGGTACTTAATAAGAAAGGTGATCTGGAAAATATCTTGAAGGAGGAAAGAAAGATCTTGAGGAAAATTCTGGGCCCAGAGAAAAGTGAAGAAGGGTATAGACTCAAATCACGCAAAGCCACGGAAAAACTATCCAACCTCGTCGCAGACATCAGGAAACGAAGACTGAAATTCTATGGGCACGTTCCCAGACTCTCATCTTCAAGGTTAACTCACAAGATTTTGACATACTCTGGAAAACTGAAGAACGTATCTTGGATACAAGATGTTAAAAATGACCAGGAAAAGGCCCGGATAGAAACGTCAGAAATACTAGACAGAAATGTCTACCGTCAGAAGATAAATAAATGGGTGGTACAGCCAGAGAATGAAGTCCCCAGAAGATCGGGGACTAAGTGGTCAGAAGAAAGGAAACAAGCTCACAGTGAAAGAATGAAAGCAATATGGTCTGTTAGAAAGGCGAATCATAAATGTAATGCGTGATCCAATAGGGTCCATACGCACATAATAATAATAATATATATATATATATATAATTACATTATATTACTTATCATTTAGTAATGGTGCGTTGTAAGAGGAGCAACTCTGCCACTCAATATAAACGATCAGGAAGTGGATCATTAATTAGTCGTGTACTTAATAAAACTATTGATAATTTACCCGTGGAATTACACATCCCGGGATATGAATATTGTGGACCAGGAACAAATTTAGAAAAGCGATTGAGCCGTGGTGATCCAGGAATAAATATATTAGATAAAGCGTGCAAAGAGCACGACATTGCTTACGCAAATCATAAAGGTTCAAACAAAAGAAGAGAGGCTGATGAAATTTTAGCGTCAAAAGCTTGGACTCGTGTAAAATCCCGTGACGCATCATTAGGAGAGAGAGAGCGGCTGCACTAACAGTCAGTGGCATAATGAAAGCTAAGTCTAAGCTTGGAGGAGGTAAACGAAAATTAAATTTAAAAAAAACAAACAAGAAAAGATTTTAAAAAAGAGCATTGAAAAAGCAAGGTGGTATTTTACCCCTACTTCCGATATTTGCAGCCTTGTCGGGCTTGGGAGGTCTAGCAGGCAGAGCAGCCGGGGTAGCGTCTGCTATAAACAAAGCGAAAGCTGCACAAGAAGAATTAAAAGAAATGAAATGACACAATCGAATGATAGAAGCAATGCGAGGAAAAGCAGGTCAAGGCATTTATTTAAATCCTCCTGCATACAAAAGATAATTAACCAAATACCAAATAAAGCATTAAGTAATTTCGATTTAGTTAAATACGCACATCAATTAAAGATTCCAAATTTTAGAGGAGTCTTTATGCGAGATACGTTACCAAGGCATCCTCGAAAAAATGAGAACTGTATTGTTAACCTTGAACCGATGGTTATATCTGGTTCACATTGGGTGGCTTTCAGTACACGAGGTAATACGTGCATTATTTTGATAGTATCGGTAATTTAAGACCGCCATTAGAACTTTTAACATATCTTAAAAATTGCTATCTACAATATAATTTTCATTCATATCAATCAATTACTTCATCGATTTGTGGACATTTATGTTTAGTCTTCTTGTATTGTATAAATAAGGGAAACACAGACAGTCTTTAAACATTTCAAAGATGGCTTTCGAAAGACGGATAACTCTTGAACGTAAAGGCTCAAAGATTGATGTTACATTGGAGAACCTGATTCATCTTGAAGGAGCAGAGTTTTTTGAAATAGGACTTGCAGGATTGTATACATCTAATTCTATTCGAAATGTTACCAACCGAAATAATAAATTTCGCATTCATTTTACTAATTCTTTTTTATCAATTGATTTAGTGATACCACCAGGTATTTATGAATTTGAAGATCTAGCCTCAACATTTGATGATTTACTTAGTTATCACTTATTGTCGAAACTTATAACAAACCATATACAAAAAACAAATCTTTATTTGGAAGAGGATATAAACGGGAAAGGACTCAACCGTCTTGTTTTGTCTTCTCCGTTTAATATTGATTTCGGTATACCCCACAGTGTAGCAGAGGCTTTAGGTATTGAAAAGAAAGTTTACCCTAAAGAGAATAAAAAGGAAATTGAGATTGATCGAAATAGAATAGAAAGTGAAGTAAAAATTAACGAAAATAATAAGGTTTTAGCTATAAAGATGAACGATGTGGATACACAATTTTAATAATACCCGATGCTAGCTATACGTTTCAACAATTAAGTGCAAAGATTAATGAATTATTACTAGCACATTTATTAGGTGAAGAAGACAAATTCCCTTCATATATTTATATTAATTATGATAAAGTGTTCTCTAATTGTAAACTATATTCGAAAAACTTTGCTATAGATTTTGGTGTTGCAGATTCTATTGCAGATTTGTTAGGATTTTCTCATAAAAAGTTCGAGGCAAACACAACTCATCATTCTGAATATATGATTAAAATTAACATTGTTAATAGTATTCGAGTATGTTGCAACCTTGTGCTTGGTACGAGTTCTTATTTGAACCATAAACCAACACACTCTTTATATAATTTTAAAGCTCATGTTCCTGCTGGTTATCCGATTGTTGTACAACCAACAACAATTAATTTTTTGCCTATGAACAGCAAGGTTATTCAACATGTATCTGCGCAACTTGAAGATCATCTTCAACAGCTCATTGATTTGCAAGATGAAGGTTTAACTGTAGAATTAATTATTCGTCCAGCACGATATCTTGCTATATAAAGTAATGGCATACTGTTATATTTTCATTCTACTTGAGTAAGCTTACTAGAAAACATTCACAAATATGGTTATACTATATAATACTCAAAGTTTGAAAAAAAGAAAAAAGAAGTCGACTCTGATTCGAAAAAGAAATATAAATCAATCAGTTAAAATTTCTAAAAAAGAACAAACAAAAAACGCCATCGCATCTTAAAATCTAAGAAACAGTTATCGAGTAACAACAAATATTTCTTACAGTCATTAGGCTATCGCGTACTTAAATTTCAATATAAATATATATGCAATTGGTAATCTTATTTAGTTTCTATCTATATTTGAAGCCGTTAACATGTTTAACATAACGGATAAAGGAGAGGTTGACAACAGAGTTGTGCGACGAGAAGAAAGAGTTTACAAAAGTAGGGGAGTGAGGCGGTTTCTGCCCCCCACCACCACTACTCTCAATACGAGCCGATAACTCCCAAACCCGTGGTCGGAGATTCACGAATGAGGTGTCGTTGGACTCGACCTGACGGGGGCTTTCATAAGGACCACTCATTTCAACCCCTAAATAAAACCTACCCCTACTAGGGGGTGAAATTGTAATTTTTAGTGAAAGTCTCTTTTCAAATACGACATGTATAAGGTGCGCTGCTAAAATGAACTTAAATGTTGTTGCTCATATTGCGCATGCGTTTTTCTGGCTGCCGCTATGGATGAACATTTTTGTTTTTGTTTTTTACGCATGCGCACTTGGGATTTTTGTAAGAGGGCGAGCTCTTTGAAAAAAATGATTGATAAGAAGAGGTTTTGGTGGTGAGGAGAGAGCCAGATAGTCGCCTACTTTCCTACGAAGTTTGCCGATATCTCTCAAACGCAAGGTCGGATTTGGACGTGTGACGTGTCAAATCGATTGTCTCGAAGCCCTATACATGTTATTAATAGGTTAAAGTTTTGAGAATGAGGGAAACAGGATTTTTGGGGGTAAAACCGTGATTTTAGACTTTTTCCGATATCTCACGAATGCATGGTCGGATTTGGTCCTATGACGTGTCAAATGGCTTGTCTCGAAACCCTGTGTATTTTGGTAATAGGTTAAAGTTTTTGAGAATGATGGAAACAGAATATTTTGGGGTAAAACCGTGATTTTAAACTTTTTGCTATATCTCGCGAACCAATAACGCTAGAGGCATGTACGACGGGTCCAAGGACTCGGAGTGACGTCCTCTTTGCTATGGATCACTCGTTATATTTCTTAAAAAATTTTGGAAACTCGATTTTGGGGTAAACACGTGTTTTTTGTGATTTTTGCCGATATCTCATGAACCAATAACGCTAGAGACATGTACGAGGTGTCCTAGGACTCGGGCTAACGCCCCCCTTTCAAATGTGTTAGCTTTTTTCCAAAAAAATAATTCACAAAGGGCCTAACGCCGTACATGTTGAAAAAAAAATCTTTACCGTTACCTGTTTATAATGTTTATGAAGCGTGGTGGTTGAGAGAGACGATACGGCTGAGTGTGTGTGTTTCAACGAACCTGTCGTTGACCACGGTGGCTGTGTTCAATAGATCAATCGATATTTCGACGGGTCGGTGTATGACAGAGCGAGGGTACGTTTTTTAACACCTTTTACCTTTAACGTGTAAACGGTGATGAGAACTTGGTTCTATGTTGGTCGAAGCGAGTACAGAAAACACATTTGCCGAGGAGCAGGAGGTGAATGTCATTTGAACTTATTGGATGGCGTTGATCTGACTTGACAACAGGTGACGCTTGAAGGTGAAATAATCTGACCATCGTGGTGGCAGGGGAGTGGGAAAGACATGTGAACATGTGTGAAACCACATGTACGCTAAACCAGTGACATCCTGTCTTGCTTCGTACGTGACAAAATGCGAGTTCATGTGAAATTTGATCTACCGCAGATGTTCTTTTAGACGTCATTTGTCCACGTGCGCGATAACTGTTAACAAGTGACATTCTGTTTTGCTTCGTACGTGACAAAATGCAAGTTGACGTGAAATTTGATCTACCACAGTTGTTTGCCTGGGACGTTAGCTGTCCACGTGCACGATAAGATAATGTTCAAAGCATGGGAAAAAAAGATTATACATGCAACGTAGCATATATAAAGACATGTCGTTATCATTTCCACGCTCACTTAGGTGACTACCTTTGAACACACTCGTTGCAGGAAACCCCTGGTCTAGTTTATCAGTTTTGGTGTTGGTGGAAAATACTTAACCTTGTTGTGGGGTAGGTATATAATTATTTATTTATATATTTATTGATTTTTATATAAATACATGCAATTATTTATTAATTAGGTAATTAATGATTTTATTTATTTATTTGTTTGCAGATAACGTGTATAGCCTACCTGTCGTGTGTCTGTGGGAAATATATTAAAGAAAGAGAAAGACAGACAGATAGAAGAGGAAACCATTTCCACACTAGCCCTCGAGACGTGAATATAGCAAAGCATTACACGTCAAGGTGAGATTTGTTTTTTATATAATATAACCTGTTTGATTTTGTTTTGTTTATGAAATGCATAAACTATATGCAATGGATATACTTATGGTGGTTTATTTTATTTCTTTTTAGAGTGTTGGAAAACGCTTGACCTTTGTTAATAACCAGGAACGTGTGTGTTTGGGACCATTGTCAAGCAGTCTACAGTTGAAAACTCAGGTGAGAGTGTTCTTTCTAAAATAATGTCATTTGCTACTGCTACCGATAGCCTAACTTGGGAACCTCTAAACAGTTGTTTCAAATCGCGCGTGTGCTCTGGCCGCGTGTCAATGTTAGAAAAAGTTTGATTCCCAAAGAATTTTTAGAATCTTGTTTTGAAATTTTTAAAATTGAAATTTGTACAGCGCAAAGGTTGCATACGGCTTTAAAGGTGAATACAGAACTGGTGTGCGATTTCATATATAAAAAGAAGGACGTAGAGCATAAAGAGACATTTTATATTTGCAGTAAAATGCAAGAGCTATTCATAGCCCATAATTTGGAACAGTGGTATGAAACTCACGTGGTGAATGCCTTGCTATCAAAATTTGATAAACTGCAACAAGGACCGAGTGGTCTAGCCTTAGACAAAATTCACCATCTACAAATCAACATTTGTCATTTCAACCCGTTAAATGCTGGGTCTAGCTATATTAAAACACCGCCAGCAATAGCTTCGAAAAAGGCTGTGGTGAATATTGAAAATTTTGATGATGAATGTTTTCTGTGGGCTGTGGCTGCGTATTTGCAGCCAGCACAAGACCGTCATGTTAACAGACCAGCAAAGTACAAGGCCAAGTTTGATGAATTAAAACAAACTTTAAATCTAACTCAAGTATCGTTCCCTATGGACTTAACCGAGATCCATAGGTTTGAACAAGACAACCATGACTTTTCGTTCATGGTCTATGGCCTTGATGGTGATGAGATTGTGGGTCCCCTTTATGCCACAAAAGAACCGAAACGACACCACATTCATCTTTTATATTTATCTGTAGGAGAGGTGAATCACTATTGCCTGATTAAAAGCTTAAGTAGATTGCTAAGCAGTCAAATGTCAAAGGACAAGCGTCCAAAACATATTTGTGATCGTTTCTTGCAATATTTTAAAACCCCCGTGCTTTTGGAACGTCATAGGGTAGATTGTGTTACTCAGGAAGCGGTGAGACTGATATTGCCACAAGGGGACAAGGCTGTGTTAAAGTTTAAGGACATTCACAAGCGTGACACTGTTCCCTATGTGGTATACGCAGATTTCGAAGCACTCACCACACCCATGGCGGGATGTGAACCAGATCCCACCATCAGCTCAACCACACCCATTCAAAAACATGAACCTTTTGCCATAGGATTTAATGTGGTGTGTGCCCATGACCCCACACAATCCGTTTACAAATACCGCGAGGGGCCAGATTGTGCCAAATGGTTCTTGGATGAACTTGTTAAGTTGGCTCATGATGTACAGGAATTACTAGACCACCCAGTACCCATGAGCCTATCTCCAGAACAGCAGCAGCAGTATGAGCATGCCACGACATGCCATATTTGCGAAAAGCCTATTTTAAGTGGAGAGGAAAAAGTCAGAGACCACTCGCACTTTACAGGGGAGTTTCGTGGAGCTGCGCATAGTATATGCAACTTGAACTTTCCAGCTCCTCGTTTCATCAGTGTCTTTTTCCACAATCTGGCGAATTATGACATTCAGTTTTTGATTCGTGAATTGGGTCATGTCAACAAGGGCTCGTTTACCATTATTCCCCAAAACCATGAGCGTTTTACGGCCCTGACATGGAGGTTGGGCGACTTTAGCATTCGATTTTTGGATTCCTTTAAGTTTATGGCATCCTCACTAGACAGCCTTGTGAATGGCTTGAATGAGGAGGAATTAAAAAATACTAGAATGCATTTTAATGATCCTGAGCAATTTCAATTGTGCATTCGGAAAGGTATATTCCCGTATGATTTCTGCAACAGCTGGGACGTGTTAAAGCAAAGAAAACTCCCACCACAAGAGAAATTTTACTCGAAACTAACACGCAGTACCGTTTCCGATGAAGACTATGCACATGCATGTCAAGTTTGGCGAGTGTTTGGCATCAAGACGCTAAGTGAATATGCTTTGCATTACCTAAAACTGGATGTATTGCTGCTCACTGATGTGTTTGAAAAATTCCGTAACTTGTGTCAACACATTTATGGTCTTGACCCGGCTCACTATTATACGAGTCCTGGGCTCTCGTTCGATGCCGCTTTGAAATACACTCAAGTGGAATTGGATTTACTCACTGATGTAGACATGGTTCTATTTTTTGAAAAGGGCATTCGTGGCGGCTTTGTGTCGCTTAACCAACGCCATGCCGAAGCGAACAATGTCTCCATGCCGGATTATTCACCGGACAAACCAGAATCATACTTAATGTACTATGACGTGAATAATTTGTACGGTTACGCCATGAGTCAGCCTTTGCCCTATGGGAAGTTTGCTTGGCTGACAGAGAAACAAGTGTCAGAATTTGATGTGAACATGGCTAGCCAAGAAACAGGCCGTGGATATGTGCTAGAAGTGGATATTGAATATCCCTCATCCTTGTATGATGAACATGCCGATTTCCCATTCTGCCTTGAGCAAATGGTTCCCCCTGACAGTAAAGTGAAAATTGAAAAACTCATGGGCACACTTTACAACAAAAATCGGTATGTGCTACATATCCAAATGTTGGTGCAATGCCTCGCCCAAGGCTTGGTGTTGAAGAAAATCCACTGGGGTATTTCTTTTGCTCAAAAAGCATGGCTTGAGCCATACATGCGACTCAACACAGAGCACCGACAAATGGCAACACAGCAGTTTGAAATTAATTTTTTTAAATTAATGAACAACTGCATCTATGGCAAGTCTATGGAGAATGTTCGCAAATACCGTGACATTAAATTGGTGAATGTCTGGGAGGGGCAGTGGGGTGCCCGGCGGTACATTGCCAAGCCAAATTTCAAATCGATCAAAATTATCGATGAGGATTTGGCTACTATTGAAATGAGTAAGACCAGCGTGACCATGGATAAACCCATTTACTTGGGTCAAGTCATTTTAGACTTTTCTAAATCGGTCATGTATCGATTTCACTATGAGTTTGCCAAACGCCATTTTGAGAACGTCTCTCTTTTGTATATGGACACGGACTCATTCATTTACCACATTCGTCACTGCAACCCCTATGACGTCATGAGGCAGCATAGTGACTGGTTCGACACCTCTTGCTATAGTGCTGACAACGTGTTTCAGCTTCCCATAAAAAACAAGAAGAAAATGGGCGTTTTAAAAGATGAATGCGGTGATTCCATTATGACGGAATTCGTAGGTTTGGCTTCAAAAATGTATGCTTACCGCACACTCAACTGTAAGGAAGCCAAAAGAGCAAAAGGTGTAGGTAGGGCAGTGGTAAAATCGCTACGTGTAGACGATTACTTAGCGGTTTTACGCACTGGCAAAGCTATGTCTCATACACAGTGCAGGATACAATCCAGCAACCATCATCTGTATCTTGTGGAACTGAGAAAACGCACCCTCGCCTCCATGGATAACAAACGTGTGTGGGCTGATGACCTGCTCACCAGCTTGCCCTGGGGTTATGATCGCAAGGAGGAGGAGGTGTGATTTCACTGTATAATCGTTTATGGGACATAGCTTTATGTAACTTGTAGATTTAGTATTTTGTAAATATTGGTTTCTGTCATTGTAAATAGTAGATTTTGTAAATAGTGGCAAACCACTTGGACCATTTGCTCTTTGAAAAGTTCTATGCAAACTTATTTTTTTAAATTTTTTGATTGGTTAATAGTGTGATTATTTTAACGCTGTACAAAGTTGAGTTTTTTTTAAATATGAAATAAGTAAGATTTTTAGTAACTTTAATAACTAGTATTTAATTATTTTTCATAATGTAAATGATAAACTAAAAAGTTCTTTTGGAATGAGTGTGCATGTCGAGAATGTGCTTTTGGGAATAAATAAAGTGGTTGTGTTTGTTCCCAAAGACAGGTGTGAATGTATGAATGGAGAGAGAAAACTGGTGTGTATGATTGACCAGAGCAAACACGATGAGGTAGGGTGGGTGGGTGGGGAGGGGGGTAAATGGTCACTTATATACTCATTTTGTTTTCAATAGTTTCGTTTTTTCATTGAAATGTGGCAGACAATAGACATTATTTTTGCAAAAACAGTCTTACCTGCAGTAGTCGTAGACCTCGACGTTTCTCCAAACACCCATAAACTCACTGCAGCATCGTCATGGTCATGCACTTGCATCAACATCATTATCAAATCTCAACTTTCGACATACACTAAATGGAAAAATGTGAAAACAGCAAAATGGAAAATCCATGTTTCCATATCACCAAAAACGCAAAACTTAAAACGGACATTTTTAACAACTGGAAATGGCCATGTGTAAAATATGAAAATTCAAAAACTTCAAACAGACATTGTTTAAAAAGTGTCATCAAAAAACTGGAAAAATCCATATCATCAAAAACGCAAAACTTGAAACGAACATTTTTAAAAACTGTAAATTGCAAATTGGCAAATGACAGTGTGTGGAATTCATCATGTGTAAAATGAAAAAATCAGCCATCAACATCACGATTTCTTAAAATTAAAAATAACAAATCATTGTGCTCTGGTAAACCTTTGTTTTTATTTCATAGTCATAGTGAATTGACAAAAGAAATATAGAATACAAACAAATCCCAATTCCTCACTCCTCAATGTTTATGTCCATGCATCATCAACTTTCCTTTCATAGCACTCATGACAATTAGGGCTGCCATCCTTTCACCCACTGAGGCATCACTGGATGTGAAACGTTGTTTAGCTTTCTTCAATAACAATTTATCTGCCACATGTCTTAAACCAGGATGACTATGGCGATAAGAAAGGTCATGCTCCTTGCATGCTTGATCCAAAAGATTAATGGGTACATCACCACGTTGTAAACGTTTTTCGAGACGAGTTCCAGGGCCGCAAAAACGATAACCTGGAAGATGGATTTCGAAAGGTAGGTATTGAATCACTTTGTCAATGACGCCATTGCCAGTACAGGTCTGGCATATCCTTTTCCATCGATGGTAAAAAGGTTTAGTCTTCCTCTTCCTCTGTGGACGATGTTTGTGTTTGTTGTTGTTGCTTTTTCTCGCCATGACACCCGTGGAATGATTCAACAAAGTCTTTACACGGACTTTTATGACCGTGATACAGTTTCACTAGCTGGCAAGTCGCACACTGACGCATAGACGGTATTTTTGCCATGGCCACTTGCTTATGGTGATCGTAATCCGTACAGGGTTGCAATCCACTCAACACAGGGTCTTGAGTCCATGATTTTGGTACATGTTGCCAGATTTCTTTGACCGCGTTGGCGGCCACATAATAAATGAACGACTTGGGCAGCGCCAAGAGTTCCTCTTTGGTAAAACTGTCTAGTTTCTTTTTGCACACAAAGAACTTGCCGATGGCTTTGTCCGTAGCATTGCCTTTCTCCATGGTATCACGTACTGTAGATGTTTACACGTCGCTTGTAGAAATCTCACTGGCGTCATTCACAGGTAAATCTTGAGTTATAATTTTGTTCAACAACTCCCAGCAGGCATGGGTGGTTAACCAATGAAAGAGATGCCACGCATGCGATAGGGCTGTATGGGTAATGTTGCCACAGGAACAAGTATCCATGAGCGTTTGCAGGGAGGGGCAGCCCAACTCCATGAGGTCGATACATTGGCAGTAAGACGCCAAAAATGGTTGCAACCATTGACGTTTTTCATTACCTTTCACAAATACCACATTGGCCGAGGACAAGTGTGCTTTCATGACCACGTCCAAATATTTATAGGAAATGGTTCCCTGATTCCAGTCTAGTTGCCTATGATTTTCAATCCACTGGGTTTGTTTACGGTCTTTTTCACACAACAAATCAAAAGCATGGGGTGGTTTAAATAGCAAATGCGTAGCTTGCGATACCCAAAACGTGGTACAATCGATCATGGCCACTTGTTTAAATATAAATTTGTTGTCACCAATTTTAAACCCTTGGCAATCCACAATGAGTGTGCGCAACATGTTGACGCTTGCCTGGACCAAGTTCAACTGACGACTGACTGACGATCAGGTGTGATCATGGCATGGACTTACCTGCCATGCTAGTTTCAAATTAAGGTTAGGGTAGGACAGGGGGACATGCAAAAATAAGAATTTAAGAATTACATCATTTTATTATCATAACACATCTTACAGGCTTCTCTCATTTTAGGATAAGGACGATAGCAACTGATACAACAATATAGTCTCTTGTGTTTGTAACGTCCATAACACCGATGATGTCCCAATGTCTCTAAACTAGACGTTTTTGATGGTGAGCTGCTTACCGAAGCACCATGGATACCATACGGCCCACATGTATCGTAACTTGTTTTTTTTTCATCACCCAGAGACACAAGTGAGGGATAGCTTGAATGACAGGATATATTTCCCACTTTCATTCTACACAGGTAGGGGCAGGTGGGTGACCAGCGCTGATGTTCCTGCATGGGTTCATCGCCCTCCTGCCATTGATCTATAATGATGGGACAAAAGGCACATTTCACTTCATCTCTTGTTTTTAAATAGTAGAATCCAGCGGCCGCCAAGGCTTGAGGGTTTATGAAAGGCACTGGCCATGTGGCAAAAGTCTTGAAACGTTGTTCCTCAGAGTTTAAATTCATGGATGTGACGTCTCTTGAGGCTTTAAAGCAAGACATGACTGAGCGGCTTGACGTGGGATGACCTGTTATTTATACACTCGTCACTTGGTTGGATAGTGGATAATAGTTGACTTGTTTGTGATGAATAATCAAACAGTAGGCCGTGGTATTGGCTGGTACATTGTCATGCGTTTCAAAATCTAGTCGAATGTCGATATTGGATGGCTTGACAGACTCTTCCAGGTAAGAACAGTCAAAGACAATCAGTGGTGCTCTTGCCTTAAACGCTTGGGGTAGTAGCATGGGGCCGTTCTCTTTTTGATAATACGACCATCGAAATTTAGAAAACAAGTCGTACAGGGGGCCAAACTTATTTTTTGAAAAATCCAAATCCAGTCCTTCATAGGGAAACACGGCTCCGTTGAGGAAAAGACGTGCATTTCTCAATTGCAGATGATCAAATTGCGTGGCATCTTTGGTTTGTTGATACTTGCGATTCGTTTGAAAACCCACGATCAGGTAGAGAGGTCTCTCTGTATAGCGAGCTGTTTTTACAGACCAACTGTGTGTGTTGGTGGTGGGCAATAGCGGATACTCATGGAGTGCCCAGCTTCTAAATTCCATGGGTAGAGGCATATCTCTCTTTACCATTTTGAGTATGTCCAGTTTTTTGCTATCTTCAAGGGTCACATGGGGGACTTTCCATAGCAAGCGTTGTAGTTGAATTTTTGAATCGATGGGGGCATTGTCGGCTCCCTTGAGTGCATTATTATCACTCCTGTCTCTCACTAGGTAGAGCACTTGCCTTGCGTTGACCACAATGCGCTGGTGATCTTCAGCAAAGCCTAGAACCAGTTTAAGAGGTAAATATCCAGTAAAGGTCCCATCGGTGTGTACCATCCAGTCATTGGTCGAGTCAGGATACCAACCTGCCATGCAAAGTGTTTTAGCTTCTTCCTCACTATAAGAGGGGTATAGTTTCATGACACTGGAAATGCCCACATTTCGAGTGCTATCCACCACGGTATCGTTAATGACATACCGCACTTCAGAAAACAGAAAGGCCAAACCATGGTTGGCCAACTTGGAGGTGGTGGGTGTAGAGCCATCGGCTTTGGTGAGCCGACCTTCAATCTGAATGACACTTTCATGCGGTAGGGTGTAAATATCTTGGTTGTTGATAACAAATTGAATTTCATCATTGTTATTGAGTCCAGGTGTTTGAGCTTGATAGGAATGGAGATCAATTCTTACCACTCCTGGTTGTTCCTCGATGCGGTTCGCTATCTCTAGGATAGAATTCATCGCGGGGGTTGACGTGGTAACCCAAATGCTGTAAAATCTGCTTGTCTTGAGATGTTAACATGTATTCACGTGGCAAACAACTAACACCATTCCTAGACGGTGTTGTTGCTTTATACACAAACTTCATAGTAGCTTTAGCACCAACTTGTAAGTCACAGGTGTGGTAGAATCTAGATCAATGAGTTGTTGCTCTCTATTGATCAGTCTTAATGTTATATTACTAATACTAGTGACAGCCACAGCATGAAAAAGTACCACTGGAGGGTTTTCACGAATAATATACCCATTGGGTGATGTCACAATAAAGTCATAAAGCGAATGCGATGGTTCTTGATTAGTGTACACTTGGCTAATAATATTACATGTCACCGACACATGATGGTCCTCAATGAATTTCACTTCATGGTCCGATTCATGTTTTTTGTTGGGCTCCAACACACGTGGTTTAAATCCTAGTAATGGGCCAATGGAATCGGGGTGTGTTTTAAAGTCAATGTTAAAGGTAGAGAAAATACTGCAGCGATGAGTGTTGGTATTGCCTACAAGTTCAAACTTGTGCGTTCCATCGAGAAATGACTTTAAACCATATTGATTGATCAACACCACATAAATGTGTTCATAAATATCATCGACCGTGTATCCACCAGAGTTCAGGGTGAGCACAGAATCATCATAGTAAAACTTGTTGTTCACATTTTCACGTATGTTGTATATTCGATTGTACGTTTCAAGAGAAACAAGTCCTAAACCATAGGGTTTTTCACTCAATTCGATAGGCGGGTAAAAGTCTAGGCTGACTTCAGGTCCACGTCCATGCAGTGTAAACGTTTTACTTTCTGCCGACATACTGGTGGCATTTTAGCTTATGCTGCGTCTTATATAAAAAAATTAAACACAAACGTCCACACTGTTGGCTGTTAAACGTTTGCTCACGTTTCACATTATAATAAATCTTGATCCTGTTTCCAAAATAGGTCACTAGTTCCATGGGTGGAGGCAAATTCCCAAAACTGTCAAAGTACCATACCATGGATCCCTCTTTGACATAAGCTACATAATGCGTTCCTGGTCCTCGGTGATCATCCAAATTGACAACAGCACATTCCTGTTTCCAGGGTCGTGGGGGTAATTGGTTTCGCATAAACACACCTCGAAAATGAGAAAGATTTAGTTGTTTAGCATAGCTTTCCACTTGTTGATGCGTCAGGGCATGTTTTGCTATGGCTGAGGTTATTTTTTTTTTAATATTTCGAAATGGTGAAATCCCATATCCTTGTTGATAAAAGGCTGGCTTTAAATTGGCATTTCTAGCCCCCATGGCGATCGCTTCCATCGTTTCATTGTGTCGCTGACTTTCTTTGAGTTGTTGCTTGCCCTGCTGCGCGGCTTTAATGGTTTTCGCCACTGCACTGGCACCGCCCAAAAGTGAGCCCAGAGCAGCCAAACCGGCAAATAATGCAGGTAAAAATCCAGCTCGTTTGGGGACGGGAATCACTCGCCCTTGGTTTGAACTCTGTCGCCGACGTTTTGGAATAACATGTCTCTGTGCTGCTCGAAGGGCTTTCCTTATGGTCAATACATTATTTTTTCTTTTTTTCTTTCGCAAGGGCTTGTCCACGAATGTTGTAAGCCCAGGCTTTGCCAAGGACAAAGTCCTTTTTTTAGTCTTTCTCACTGCATACCTTTGTTTCACCATGATGATAATGACCCACAACCTTCCACAAGAAAGTTTAAATCACAACTAACGTTAGATGGTTATTTCATGGCTGTATATTCCAATTCCACATAAAGTGGGAAATCGTTTATGGTTTTTCCCGCTTGCTTTTCATCCCATGTCAACATGAGGTGAAAGGATAATTCGTCACCTGCATTGACCATTTCATGGTTATGGACCAACATCCTATGACCATTTATCTTTATTTGTAAATGGTTCTCATCAGGTATGGCATATTTTATGTGAATGGTTCCATCATAGTGTAATCGATAGTGGCTTAAACCCGAAGCAAGCACATAGGTCAAGTGCTGATCATGGACTAGCGATAAATGGTTTCTGTCAATCACAGGTTTTTCATTTGTCAGATACACTAAAAATACAGATGGGATAAATTTATAAAGCCTTTTCATTTCATAGGTCATGTAACGCTTGGTACAAACATCGTCTTCGTCTTGCGGGTCTTCCACGTGAATAATTCGATGGTGATTAGCGCTATAGCCATTCACCGTAAGCTGGGGAACTTTGTCATAAAACTCATACACTTTGTTATCCACATACTTTTTCGTAGTAACGTCTGTAGACACTTGAGGATGTTTTACATGGGTTAACCGCTTTCCCTTAAAGTCATAATCTCCCTGTTTTGTGCGTGGCACTACTGACCTATCCACATAGTGTTTATTAGCAGGATCTGTTTCCTGTTTAGGATCATGTATGGGGACAGGCCTAGCTTTGGCCATCAACGCACGTCCAAAGACATCCATCGTCAACCTGTAGTACCAGTCTACTGTTTCTATGACAAGGTTCAGTGTCCTGTATATAGACAGCCTGCTAGCCTGTCTAAGCCTTAGTTGAAATGAAGATTATTAAGCAGCAAGAGTCATTCCACGTTGGGGACATGGTTTCCCATCTCTGTCCCACATCACGTGAACAACGCCATGGTTCACTGTTTCCATCTTCCATTCGCTGCATCATTGTGGGGCCTTCCGGCTGTGGAAAGACAAATCTTTTGCTAACGCTCATCACAGCGCCCAATGGTCTGCGTTTTCAAAATATTTATATTTTTGCAAAATCTCTCTACCAACCCCTCTACGTGTTTCTGGATCAAGTCATGTCTGGATTACAAAAAGAGAATATGGGTTATTTTACATATTCCATGCAAGAAAATGTGATTTCACCGGATGAGGTAAAGCCTGATTCACTCATGATTTTCGATGATGTATCCACTGAACGTCAAGGCATCATTCAAAGCTATTTTAGCATGGGTCGCCACAAACATATCGATTGCTTCTATCTTGGACAAACGTATTCAAAAATGTCCAAACAGTTGATTCGTGACAATGCCAATGTCATTGTTTTATTTCGCCAGGACGAGAGGAACAGTCGTCACATTTATAATGAACATGTGAATCCGGATATGACCTTTCAAATGTTTACAGAATTGTGTGCCAAGTGCTGGAACACTCAACGTCATGCCTGTTTAGTAATTGACAAACAAAGTGAACTCAACCAAGGACGGTATCGCTTAGGGTTTGATCATTTTATTGCTATTTAAGGCCCTGTCTCATTCCCCATCAAGTCATTGGTCAAGCCACCATGGCGTTAGCAGAGAGTCAATTGAAAAAGCATATTATTAGAGCAAAAAATACTATTCGCCAAAAGTTTCGTCAATTGAAACAATCACGTGCAAATCATGCTTTGTTTATTCAGCAACATTTAGCACCTCCACAAAAAGCCATGTTGAAACCCTCTTTCAAGCCATCTGAAACGCTACCCACCGTTTCACAAGCCACGCAGACGCTGCACGAGGACCCTGAGGAAGAGGAAGAGGAACAGGAAGATTTGACTAGTGTTAGTGAAGTTGAGGATGAGGAGGAACAAGTGTTTACGCCTCAAAAAAAGGCCGCACCCCTTGCAGAGTTTTTGAGAAAAAAGAAATCCTTGGCCATGGTCGAAACACCTTGCCCTTCCAAAGCATCTCCGTTTTCACAACTCTTGGCCACCCCTCAACATAAAGCTCAACTGAAAACCATTTTAATAAAATATTATGGATCAACATTGGAACCCTATTTCACCGATCTATTTATTGGAAACACAGATACCACGTATGGTGTTCGCTATGAGAATGATAGTTTTAAAATTGGCGATTCATCCATTAAATTTGCTCATACTGAAGCTGTCATTAAAAACATCAACTATAAATTAACGCCAGGACTGTTAAAGCTGCTCTTTTCTCGGACACCCTCTTCCCATGATTATACGTCAGAGGATCTTGACAAATATAAATCCATTTTATTGGATACCCATGCCCACAAAAGACAGTATGATCCCGCTCAACAAGTGAATGCCAATATATCTCAAAAATATAAAACCATCATTGCAAAAATGTTTCCCACCAGTCAAAGTACTCGTCGTAAAGCGTCCGCTTCGGGAGTGACATTTAAACCATTAAAACCCCTTGTGGATGTTACCTACTGGCACAATCCCAATAAGCTCGTCCAGCGGCTACAGTTGTTGCATGCCTCACGTCAAGCTGGCCACACCGGTCACGATTGGGAAATTCAAGAAATTGAACAAGAACTTCGAAATGCCAAAATTATTGTTTAAGCCCTCACCCATTAAAATGGGTATTGCTCACGAGTTGCATCGCCCAGCTAGGCGTCACTATCCGCGACTCAAGGTGATTTCACGAGGTGTGGATGAACTTTGGCAGGCTGACTTGGTTGAAATGATACCCTATGCTGACGTTAACGACGGTGTACGCTATATGTTGACCGTCATTGATGTCTATTCCAAAATGGCCTTTGTTGAACCTGTGCGTCACAAGTCTGGTCCACTAGTTACCAAGGCCTTTCAACATATTATTCAACACTCCCAACGTCAACCTCAGCTGCTACAAACTGACCAGGGGAAAGAATTTTTCAACAAGGATTTCTCCAGTTTTCTCAAATCTAAGGATATTCACCATTACACCACGTACAGCAACCTCAAAGCCACCTGGTCGAGCGGTTCAACCGAACATTGAAAACCCATATGTGGAAAGCGTTTACCGCTCAGGGCAGTTATCGCTGGTTGGACATGTTACCTGAACTAGTGTCACGTTACAATGACACCAAACATAGAACGATTGGGACCAAGCCACGCCTCGTGACTAAAAATATTCAGCGATTGGATAAACTGTTTAACCCCATAAAAACAGCCGATCCTAAACGTCACCGACTGAACATTGGGATTTTGTTCGTGTGAGCAAATTTAAGTCTGCCCTCAATAAGGGCTACACGCCTCAGTGGGGTACTGAACTATTTCGAATTCGTCGAGTCAACTTGGACACTCCAGTCACCTATTTACTCGAGGACCTCAACCATCAACCCATAAAAGGTAGATTTTATCTCCATGAACTTCAGAAAACAGCATTTCCTCAGCATTATCTTGTGGAAAAAGTGTTGAAACAAAAAGGAAATAAACTCTATGTCAAATGGTTAGGGTTTAACTCTACGTTTAATTCTTGGATCAATAAATTACATGTTGTGTGAACCTGTGCAATTTTTAATTTATTTATTCACACATGTTGTACACCACCTATAGCTCTATGTGTACAGTCCTCAGCTCCACATATTTCTTTCTCTTTCCACCTGTGTTCTCTCTTACATTACCCCTCCCCCTCTCCCCCTCTCCACCTCCCACCACTGCTGTTCGCAGCTCTTGCCTATCTATTGGTTGTGACATCATTCCGACAAGTTGCATCATGCTTTTTACTGATTCAGCGATTCCCACGCTTTGAACATTCTCTTATCAGGCACGTGGACAGCTAACGTCCAAGGTGAACACCTGTGGTAGATCAAATTTCACGTCAACTTGCATTTTGTCACGTACGAAGCAAAACAGGATGTCACTTGTTAACAGTTATCGCGCACGTGGACAGATAACACCCAAGCGAACACCTGTGGCAGATCAAATTTCACATGGACTTGCATTTTGTCACGTACGAAGCGAGACAGGATGTCACTGGTTTAGCCTACATCTGGTTTCACACAAGTTCATATGCATTTCACACTCCCCTGCCACCACGATGGTCAGATTATTTCATCTTGAAGCGTCATGGTCATTTTCCATTGCACTTGTTGTCAAGTCAGATCAATGCCTTCCAATAAGCTCAATTGACATTCACCTCCTGCTCCTCGGCAAGTTTGTTTTCTGTACTCGCTTCGACCAACATAGAACCAAGTTCTCATCACCGTTTACACGTTAAAGGTAAAATATCAGAAAACGAACCCTCGCTCTGTCATACATCGACCCGCCGAAATAGCGATTGTTCTATTAAGCATAGCCACCGTGGTCAGCGACAGGTTCGTTGAAACACACACACACCCTGCCGTATCGTCTCTCTCAACCACCACGCTTCATAAACATTATAAACAGGTAACGGTAAAGATTTTTTTTAACATGTACGGCGTTAGGCCCTTTGTGAATTATTTTGTGGGGGGAAAAATATCTACCACATTTGAAAGGGGGCGTTAGCCCGAGTCCTAGGACACTTCGTACACGTCTCTAGCGTTATTGGTTCATGAGATATCGGCAAAAATCACAAAAAACACGTGTTTACCCCAAAATCGAGTTTCCAAATTTTTAAGAAATATAACGAGTGATCCATAGCAAAGAAGACGTCACTCCGAGTCCTTGGACCCGTCGTACATGCCTCTAGCGTTATTGGTTCGCGAGATATAGCAAAAAGTTTAAAATCACGGTTTTACCCCAAAATATTCTGTTTCCATCATTCTCAAAAACTTTAACCTATTACCAAAATACACAGGGTTTCGAAACAAGCCATTTGACACGTCATAGGACCAAATCCGACCATGCATTCGTGAGATATCGGAAAAAGTCTAAAATCACGGTTTTACCCCCAAAAAACCTGTTTCCCTCATTCTCAAAACTTTAACCTATTAATAACATGTATAGGGCTTCGAGACAATCGATTTGACACGTCACACGTCCAAATCCGACCTTGCGTTTGAGAGATATCGGCAAACTTCGTAGGAAAGTAGGCGACTATCTGGCTCTCTCCTCACCACCAAAACCTCTTCTTATCAATCATTTTTTTCAAAGAGCTCGCCCTCTTACAAAAATCCCAAGTGCGCATGCGTAAAAAACAAAAACAAAAATGTTCATCCATAGCGGCAGCCAGAAAAACGCATGCGCAATATGAGCAACAACATTTAAGTTCATTTTAGCAGCGCACCTTATACATGTCGTATTTGAAAAGAGACTTTCACTAAAAATTACAATTTCACCCCCTAGTAGGGGTAGGTTTTATTTAGGGGTTGAAATGAGTGGTCCTTATGAAAGCCCCCGTCAGGTCGAGTCCAACGACACCTCATTCGTGAATCTCCGACCACGGGTTCGGGAGTTATCGGCTCGTATTGAGAGTAGTGGTGGGGGGGGGGCAGAAACCGCCTCACTCCCCTACTTACAAACCTTATTCAGCTAATAAATTCGAACATAATGATGAAATTTGAATACCAATTCAAAATGAAAAAAACATAGTTTTATTATCAGAAGGTGTTCTTCACTTAGAAGGACAAATTATTACTTCTAACGTAAATCCGGCTGCTTCTACTACAGCACATCCTGACCAAAATTTTGGGGCTAATCTTTTTAGCGAAATTCGCGTTACGTTAAATGGTAAAGGAATTGATCGTACACGCCATCTAGGTAATACAAGTTCTATAAAAACCTTTGCATCATATTCAAAAAACGAATATACAGCTTTACAAAATGCTGGTTATTTTCCCTCTTTAACAACACCAGCAAGTGAAGCAAATATTGTTCATAGTATCACAAAACGTTTCCATGTAATACTTCCTTTAAGCAACCTGGTTGGTTTAGCAGGGGATTATAGAAAGCCGATTTTAAACTGCAAGCATGAGCTAATACTTCTCTGATCGTCGAGTGACGCACGTGCGTTGCAATCTACAACCGAAAATGATCTTTCTAAGGTCAAGTTATTTAAAGTTTATCTAAAAATTCCTGTTTTATTATTATCGGACGAAGAACAAATTAAAGATTAAAACTAATGCAGAAAAATATTCCCATTCAGGTTGGTTTTCGATCAAGGGATGTTCATGTCTTGCCATCCCTACCTAGAACAACTAAATATAGTTGGACTGTAATGACAACTTCTGAAACTCAAAAACCACGTCAATTTTGATTAGGTTTTCAAACTAAAAGAAATGTACTAAATACGTGTTCTTCCTATTTTGACCATTGTAACATTAAATCTATAAGAGTTTTTTTTAATTCAATTTTTTATCCCTATGAAATGCCAACTTCTGAAATTGCTATAAATGACTACAGAGAATTGTATGACATGTTTGTTAAATTTCGTAATGTATATTATCAGATCGATGATTTTCGTTCAGAGACTCTAGTTTCACGAGATGAATTTAAGTCTCATTGTCCGATTATTGTAATTAATTGCCTCGAGCAAGTGGAGGCAGTGAAGACATCTTCAGTTGATGTGCGAATTGAAATCGAGACAAGTGAGAATACAAGAAACAACTCTTTATTGTGTTCTTATTCATGATCGTCAAATATCTTACAGACCATTAACTAATGAAGTAATTATCTAAACCATTATTTGCTAAGTTATAAGCAAGCAAGTAAACAAGTATTCTCACTTAAGTTTCAATCATGGAATTGACAACAACAAACTCTCCTTCTACTGATGCTGGCACGTGGAAAATGATCAAACACCTCCTCACTCCACATGTATATAAAATAATATTGTCAGGTGAGGGATTGGAACCCCCGCTTTCAATTTCTGAAAATTAGATCTTAAGTCTAACGCCTTAGACCGCTCGGCCAACCCAACACACGCAAATCATGCATATTAGCCAGCGTGTTTTGTTGATTCATATCAGTTCACATTTAGCTTCGTGTGGTGATCATCTTTTTTTTGTGAAGTAAAGCAGCATCATGAAGAATTTTAATTGTGTAAAGTATTCCAAGAAACAGTTAATGCAAATGATATTGAGTCAAAAAGGAATGAATTTAAAATCTGAAAGAGATCGGCTAAAACATTTAAGAACTGGTCTTCAGACAGTTTTACGAACACTGCATGGTTAGCAGCTGCAGGATTTTTCTATTATGGATATAAGAATATGGTCAGGTGTGCTTTCTGTAATCTGCAACTTAGTTATTGGGAAGAAGATGATCCGTTTGAAAACCATAAGAAATGGGCTTTTCCTTGCCCTTACGTAAACAATATTTCTCCAAGCATAGAATTAAAATATGAATATGAAAGACTTAAAACTTTTCAAAATTGGTCTCTTCCCTGTCCAAACGAATTTTGTTTAGCATCAGCAGGATTTTATTATACCGGTCATGGTGATAAGGTGAAATGTATATTCTGTAAGATTGTAATTGAAAATTATAGAGAAAAAGATATTCCTTTAAATGATCATAAAAATGGGCACCATATTGTCCATATTTAAGAGGGTTTTACGTCGGCAACGTTGATTTAAATCCTGAAAATCCTACTATTATTCCATATAATACAAGTTATGATACGTGTGGAAACAATATATGTTGATGTGATGGGATTTTTTGTGCAGTGTGCATTCTCAGATGTAAACGTTGACATGCTGAAGTTTGTTAATTAGTCAAACACTCTACCAGTAATTTCATTTACTAATGGTGAAAACCAGAGTAAAAGTGAAAAAAGAAAGCTTAGTGTTTTACTACCGAACACTATTCGATGTATCATTTGCGGTCCATCGAACTGTGGCAAAACAAACGTAATGATAAATGTATTAGGTCACAAAAATGGAGTTCGTTTTCAAACGTTTATATTTATTCTAAATCACTTGCTCAAAGTAAGTATGTTGAATTAAAAAAGTTTTTGGACTCTATAAAAGAAATAAATGTGATTTTTTTCTGATAATGATGAAGTTATGCCTCCAGAAATGGCTAGAAAAAACTCTATATTTGTTTTTGATGATGTAGCCAGCAATAAACAACAACACATGAAAGATTATTTCAGTAGGGGTCGTCATCACGATGTTGACGTATTTTAACTTTGTCAAACATATTTTTGTATATCTAAACATCTAATTAGAGATAACGCTATTTTTTAATTCTTTTTAAACAAGACGGAACAAACTTGCGTCATGTATATAACGATCATGTAAATACAGATAAGAGCTATGATCAGTTCTTTGATATTTGTTCTTATTGTTGGCAAAACTATAAGTTTGGCGTTTTGGTTATCGATAATGATAGCGATTTACAAAATGGTCGATATCGCAATGGATTTGATGTTTATTTTCAGTTATAAATAATAGTTCAAAAGAGCTAAATGCTCATTCGCGTTGTACACTTTGTGTGGTTAACAACCTAACTATGAGGGGCAGATGACCTCGTAGTTCCGCCCCTTAAAACAACAATAACTAACTAACTAACCTAACTATGACATCGTTTAACAAAATCAATAACGTGTCTATCAGACCACCAACTTCACGCCATGATATTGCAAGTAAATCGTATGTTGATGATAAGCTACTGCAATATGGAAATCAAGTAACAACAACAACAAGCGATGGGCATCTAAGTATTAACGGCAAACGGTTAAAAGTTGTTGGAACACCCATACATGTTGAAGATGCTTGCAACAAAGGTTATGTACTGAAGTTATCGAATGAGCTAAATAAAATTGAGTCTAAAGAAGACATACAACGAAACATTAACGACCTTAAATGTTTAATTTTTTTCAATTTGTAAAATAGAGAAACAACAACTTGACTTTGAAAGCAAACGTCTCGCAGGCTTAGCTTTACCATCATCTGCAAATGATGCAGTAAACCTTATTGCAAAGCAGCAACATACATCGAATATAAAAAATATCTGGAAAACCGAATAACCGAAGTGTTACAACGAGTAGAATTCATTCATGGTTTAGTGAGCGAATTTTCAGAAGATCACTTTCCGTTTGATGATGATAGTCTCGACTTGGGTAACAAAAGAATAAGAAATGTTAAAGATCCAATTCAAAATCAAGATGCGGTATCGTATTCTTTTCTTAAATCTCATGTAACAAAAGAACTCGATGAAATTTAAAAATCTCTTTTGAATATAAACAAAGATGATGAAACTGTAGATATGTTAAATAGAAGAATAACAAACATATCTCAACCAATCGATTCGTTAGATGCAATAAACAAATATTATTTAGAAAACTTTGCTGCTTCTCGAAAAGATCTAGAAGACTTAATCACTAAATTTAATAAACAAAACTTCTTAAACGTAGACGATGGTGGGACTTGAAATATGATGAGTAGACGAATTACTCACGTAAACAATCCCATATACGATAACGATGTTGCAAATAAGACGTTTGTTGAACAATATGCCGCTTCACGAGATGAATTTGAAAATATGGAACAGACTGTAAACAATCTACAACATCAAAAACAAACAAATGTCGAGTTTCCTGTTAACGACCAAGATGTGACAAATAAACGGTTTGTAGAACACTATGCTGCTTCACGAACTGAAGTTAATCAACTAAAAGAAATTTTAAGCAATTTACAAACTCGTATTGAGGGTGTTGCTAACAATCTAAATATTGTTAAAAAAGAAGAACTTGAAAGTTACGCTGCTGCATCCAAAGATGAATAAACAAGTTAAAAACTGAACTAGAAAAAATTGAGCAATTGGTTAACAAAGAACCACTTGAATGTTTTACCGCATCCAAAGAAGAATATGGTATATTACAAGATGAAGTAAAGAAAAAGAACTTATCGAAATTTGTTCTGACATTCTCCAACACACCATCAATCCATTCACCGGTATACACGCTTCATAATCATAATATACAGTACCAACATCCCTATAAAGGTATATTAAAACCAATTTTTGTTTCACCAAGATCTCCAATTGTGTATGCAATTTTAAATATACGTCAAGAGATTGAACTGGATGGCAGTGACATTGTAGTTGAAGAACAAGATGAAATACAGTTTCGACTTAGAGACCCTAAGAAACATAAAACCAATGATCTTCCTCTTCAAATTGATTTTGAATATACTATAAATAAGTAAAACAACTACAATTTTAGTTTAGTCATGGAGAAGAGCTCGAAGATTAAAGCTGAAAGTCGAGTAAAGGATAAACTTTCTCGCTTAAAAAAAGATGTTAAGGACAAGTATCTTTCACTTCAAAATGATGTTAGACGTCAAGAATTAGATATAGAGAGTAAGTTTAAACCAGTAACAAATTCATTAAATCAGCTTGTAGCTATTGCTAATACAACGTCAATTAAAAAGAAACTACAACAAATTAAAATGATGATTCTGAATCAACTGCTACTTCAGACGAAAAAGATGGAGATAGCATCAAAATAATTACACTACTTAACCGCTACTTTGATCCGTTCATTAAACAAAACGTGGATAGAACAATTGGTATAACGATAAGAAATGATAAACAATACCTGGGACGTGAACGAGTTTTCTTTGATAAAAAGTGGATAAAAGTTGGTGGTGAAAAATTTCCTATAACAGAGGGTCTACTTGAATTGATTCAAAGGAAAGTACCAGATCACTCTCTAATCGATAGGAGTGATTTAAGTTCTTATTTGAAATTATTAAATGTTTCAAACGTGTACAAAAGAAATTATGCAAGCAATGCAGCTTCGAGAGGAACACAATCTCATGAGTATAAAAATATAATCGAACCCCTTCTTACTGAAGGCATAGATAGAATTATAAAAACAACAGATGATAATGAAGAAGCAAATACCACGATGCATACTGGATATGGCCAAAAGAAACACATCACACCACAAGCCATTTGGAAATTCGAAGGAGGAAACAATATTGCATTTGTCCATTGGAATGAACCAAACAAATTAGTATCAAGACTTAAAAAATTAATTGCATCGAAAGCTGCAGGTCACACAGGACTCGACAGCGAAATCTTTGCAATTGAAGAATAACTAAGAAATGCAGGATATATTGAATAAAAATTCAAACATTTGTAAAACAATGCACATTATGTTATAAATCTTTGTTTAGAAAATAACTATGAACGAAATCAGACAAGAAATTGCAAAAGAACTTCATGCACCTCTTAGAAAAAAAGTTTAAAAGACGACATGTTATTAGCAAAGGAATCGATGACCTCCATGAAGCTGATCTTGTGGACATGTCAAAACTTGCAAAATGGAATAATGGATTTAAATATTTATTAACCATTATTGACGTTTACTCAAAATATGCATGGGCAATTCCTCTTAAAACCAAAAAAGGAAGTGAGATTGTAAAAAGTTTAAAATTTGTTTATTCTCAAAGTAAAAGATTGCCCAATTATTTTCACACTGATCGAGGAACGGAATTTTATAACAGCGAATTCAAAACATGGTCTCAGAAACAAAATCTAAAGCATTATTCCACTGGGAGCTCCATTAAAGCGAGCGTGGTAGAGAGATTTAATCGAACTCTTAATGAATCGATGTGGAAAGAGTTCACAACACGTGGTTCATAACGATGGGTAAATATTTTGCCTGAGTTATTAGTAAAGTATAATCACAAAATACATCGCAGCATTGGCATGAAACCTATTGATGTAAAAAGAAACAATCAACCTCGCTTGCCAACACAATATAATGAAACTTTAAGAAAACCTAAGTATAAAATTGGCGACATTGTAAGAATATCAAAAATCAAGAAACATTTCAGCAAGGGGTATAAAGCTAATTGGACTACGGAATTATTTACAATTTATAAAGTTCAAAATACTAATCCACGAACATATCTTTTAAAATATAATAAAAATTTGCCGATATTTGGGACATTTTATGAAGCAGAGTTACAACGAACAAAACATCCTAATATTTACTTAGTTGACAAAGTACTACCATAACGAATAGAATAAGAAGTGATATCACTGGCCTAGTACGCCTGGTCCGCCGCAGCGCAGCGCTGGCTCCGATCTGTGATGTAATTTAGCATTGGCGCTTACGAGATTTTATAAACTTGCAACCTGTGTTACATGTTAAAACACCGCAAGATAGCCTCATAGGCGCTAATAAGTTCGACATCTCCACTTACTTTACTGTGTCCAATTATAATTTAATAAGTCGTCTCCTGTAATAGTCCAGTTTCGACAATAAGCGAAGACAGAGAGCAAGTTCAAAATGCAATTAGTTTTGCCAGCTATCGGTAAATTAAAAAAAAGAACGGAAAAATTAACCTCGCTATCAGAAAGGATTTCTTCACATTATTACACATTTTACATTCCCTTAACAGACTTGCAACACAGCAAAAAAACGTACGAACGCAACTTTCAACTTTACCGTAGATTACTATAAAATTCAATAATAACCATAAATTTCACTCCACAAACACCAAAATCAGTAAACTAGCATCATTTCAGAAGCACTTAACATTTAACAGACATAGAAGGCACAGTCATGACCCCTTCTTAGAGTAGGCTATTGCCTAAAACTGATCACGCCTCCTTCTGCATTTCGGTAGATCTATGTTTTTAAACTCAATGTCTTTTATTCTCATCCCTTTCTTCACAGAAGTAGTTTTTAATGGCACCAAAAGCATTCTTATTTACACCATACTGGACAAATACTTAGGCAAATTAGGAAATATATGTGGAACAGAATAGCCTTTCAATCGCCAGTTGGTTCTTGGGAGAAGTACTACTTCCTTCCCTTGTATCCCAAATTTGTCAAATTTAGCAATTACATCTTCTGAAAAGTGAGCATCACAGATGTAGGACTTTTCAGTAAGTTCCCTCTCCTTCCCTGGCATGGCTCCTTTGCACTTGATAAAACATTCCTTATCGTTAGGAGGTTTGAAAAACCGTCTGACCTCTTTACAGTCCCCATAGCTAAGATCTGCATACTGGTACAAAACAGCAAGACATCTTCACTACTCACATTAAGCACTCGTGAAAATGTAAGGGCTAAACTGCTGTTTACTTACATTAAATAACAATAAAATTAACACACGAAGATAGCGTCAACACACGACAAGAAATTTAATTCCATTTCAGTTAATGCTTCCTACAATAGCATTTCAGGTATTAATACTATGAAGTAATAGTGTAAGTACTTGTATATCAATAAACGTTTGCACATAACACCACCAAAACACTCCGACCGATTAAATACTTAATATATCGCACATAAACACATAAACATATGTGGAAATCAACAATCTCAAATCGACTGTAGCGCTGCGTAGCGGCGAGTGCCAACCCGATCCGTATTCATTACATGCTATTGAGAGAGAAGAGATCACGCTTTTTATTCTATTCGTTATGGTACTACGTAGAAAAGGAACCCAAGCCTTCGTGTCTTGGCTAGGATTCGATTCAACTCACAACTCTTGGATTTCGAAACAAAAACATATTCTAATTAAAGCAATGTTAATTGGCCTGTTTGCCATCTCTTGATGAATACAGTACATTTGCATTTGTCAGTTGGCACAGGCTAGAGTAAAAGTTGGCTTTTCACCGATGTCTCAGTCTCACTCATGGCTGTGATTATATGGAAGCTACTGAGGTATGGGTGGTACTTAGTAATGGCATTCAGGGCACAGTCAGTGCCTGTGAATGCTGTGAAAGGTTCTACTCATAGTGTTAGGACTACTGTTCTGACTCAGTGAGGAAAGCAATGGCAAACTACCTCACTCCTCTTCTTGCCTAGAACGCCTCAATATAGCACTGCCTTGGGTTTTTGTGGGTATCTACTCACATAACGTAACGGCGGTGCTTTTGAGGATCCAACCAGCCTTCGGGCTGACTACCTAACAGGCAGACGTTTTTTAATTCACCGCAAAAAATATTATTATTATTACATTACTTGAAACTGATGAACATGAAATAGAAAACATAATTAAGGAATTAAAAACAGACAAATCGCCTGGGGCAGACAATATACGCTTGAAAGACATAAAGGCAACATCCAAAAAAACTATACCAATCATAACACATCTCATAAACAAGATATTCGAATCAGGCATAATACCAAAATATCTGAAATACACAATTATTAAACCAATATATAATAATGGCGATCACTTAGACTTTGGCAACTACAGACCAATATGCATTTTATCAATCCTACACAAAATAATGGAAAAATGCTTGGATAAGAGATTGAAGAATTTCCCAAATAAATATGATATTTTAAAGGGACACCTATACGGTTTTAGGAAGGGAGAAAGTACTGAACTACTCCTGGCTGAATTTGCCAATGTAATAAATAATGCCTTAAATAAGAACAATCACATAATGGTACTTTTTCTTGACTTTTCTAAAGCATTTGACACAATAAACTACTTGCTAAACTACACGATATTGGAATAAGAGTCACGACTTACAAACTATTTGAAAGCTATCTGAAAAACAGGGAAATTGCAGATATGGTCAATAACACTATCAGTGACGCAGTAGAAAGAACACGGGGTATCCCTCAAGGCAGTATTATTTCACCTACACTATATAACCTGTTCGTAAACGACATGAATGAAACCATTAAGCACAGTAAAATATTTATTTATGCTGATGACACCACTATATATACCATACATAAAGACTCTAAAACAGCTTTTGATAGACTTCAAGAAGACTTCAATAACATCACAAGATGGTGTCATGACAATAATTTGTATATAAATACAACCAAATCTAAAATAATGCACATCAGAGTTGATCACATCACACAAGAAAAATACAAACTAACGCACCACAGCATATCATGCATACACCAAGACATCCTGGCAGGTTGCAAATGTAACACCTTCATATATAGTACTTCGACACAAAAATACCTAGGAATTACCCTTGATGAACACTTTAAAATGAACACACACACAGTAAACATAATTAAAAAAAACTAAGAGCAAACCTCTACACCTTCTACAATCTCCGATTTTATGTAGATAGGAAAACGTACAAAACAATTTACAGTGCTCTGATTGAAAGCAAATTAAGATATGCTATAGCAGCTTGGGGAAATCAAAACACAACACTAATTAATAATCTTCAAGATAGCCAAAACAGGTTCTTTAAATATTTCACTGATATCCCTTATTTTAATATTAAAGAGTTGTTACAAATTACTGTACTGAATCTCTACTATCATGATCCAAGATCCAGGCATAAGGTCTCTCACAACATACAAACAAGAGCCATAACAAGTACTAAATATGTAAAACCCTTATGTATAAATAGCTATGGTTTCAAGAGACTAAATTATATTATACCATCACTACTTAATGAACTACCACCTGGATTCAAGAACATTAACAGAAAACAAACAGCTATAAGCCGCATTAAAAATATTACTTAACCAAACCTTAACTCATAACATACATTTATTAATATAACTACCATAGTGTAACTGTTTGTGTCTTTAATTATTTACATTAATACTTTATCATTATCATAACAAAAAAAATCATGCACTCTTGTATTGAAATATTATCTATATATATGTTGTAAATAATAATTAATATGTCTCACAGATAATCTGTACTGTCATCAGATTCGTGAGACATATCACAATAATGTAACATAAATAGTATTTAAGAAATAAATTAAATTAAATTAAATTAAATTAAATTATTATTATTATTATTATTATTATTAATGTGTCTCTATATATTTTCAGCTCACTAAAACCAACACACTCAGGAAAGAAAAGAATGATTGTACTTACCTTCCACACAAGATCACCAGCATATTCAACTCTGCAGAGAGCATCTTCAATTCTCAGCATCTTGGCGAAAAAAAAGAACTACTTACCACTTTAAGAACGAAGATCATACCATTTTTTTTTTCACTATTTCGTATTATATAATTAATGTAAACAACAATGATTAAAATAAATATATTTAAAAAAATATACATTTCAATATGAAACACCGTTCACTGTCCATTTAGTATAGTATTTGCACTTCTTCTTCTTCTTCTTCTTCTTATTCTTATTCTTATTCTCCTTCCTCTTCCATATGCTCTCCATCTTCTTCTCTTTCTTTCACAAAATCTTCAAGCCTCACTTGGTCTTGGTATACTCCATTAGGAGGGGGAGTCGCCCTAAATGCTTCCACTCTGGTTAGGATAGCATCCAGAATGGTTAACGTTAGACCGTTAAGCACAAATTCTGTGCAGTAGCGTTCGTCTCTTAGTATCCCAAGAATCTCTACGTCGAAGAGATCCTTCTCTAGTGCAGTGAACGATCTGACAATAATTTCCTCCTCCATTTTGGAGGAGGAAGCCATAAAATTACAACCCAACATCCTGGCTTTCTCTGCTAACGTCTTAACCTCTCTCAGATGTTGCATCTTCCCAATCAAAGAGTAGCAGAGAGACATGTTGAATTGTAACTACTGCATCATAATAATCTTGCTCTTATATACTATGAAGTTAAAGAAACAAAAAGCTCATTAAACATAACGCAAGGCGGCTTCGGTGGCGTAGTTGGTAGCATGCTGAGCTTCTATGCCCAAGATAGCGGGTTCAAACCCGGCCGAAGCCGTCGGATTTTTTAAGAGCGTTAAAAATCCCTCAGTATGCCTTCCTTCGGAGGGGAAGTAAAGCCGGCGGTCCCATGTCATAGATTTATGGCATGTTAAAGATCTTTCCACTAATTACACCTGTGTGAAACTAAATTGGATAGGTTAAGAATATAAACAACGCTCTTAGGTTGCTACGTTCGTTGCCAAGAGCCGACTGCGGTGGCGTCTAGTAGCTAGTTCTGAACTAGGCCTAGTAGTCGTTGACGGTGGCGTTTGGCGGCAAAAGTAGGAACTATTTGAAAATTCAAAGTTGCAGTCCCTACTTGAATTAAAAAACAGATACACACACTAATACAGTCATCACAATTAACACCGGTTATCAGACATATTCTACACACACCCAAAGTACACGGGGCTACATGACCGCGTTGTCGCAGCCCCTAAACTAAGGAACCAACCAACCAACCAAACATATCACATGAATGAAACTTTGTGAACTGATATCCAAACTTGTTCTCTCATTAAAATAATTTCAGAGTTCAATAATGATGGCTAAGAATTTAAAACAAACAAGCCAATATTCATTTCATATATATATATTTGTGTTATAAAACGGTCTATGCAGAATGAGACCACAGAGCATGCAAGCACACACAAAAAATTAACTAACAGCTGCACGTCCTATATGGATTAGCAAGCCGGACCCCCCACGTCCGGCTCGCTCGCGCTAGCCAAAGAACGATAACAGCCGCGGGCAAAGATTATCTGCTTCAAGCGGTCAAAGGTTATCTGCTTCAAGCGGTCAAAGGTCAATCTCTTCTTGCTGCTAACACATGCAGAGCACTAAGAAAACACGTGTCAATAACCAACTGGCTCTCCAAGGGCGTCGCGCCCATACAGTATCATTCAAATGTTAGTACACCTAAAACTTTCTGCTAACAAGACCCCATTTGAACATTTATTTTTCATTTTTGTCCTATAGACCTAAGAGTTGGTTTACTGGTAGAGGGGATAAAGAGCTTTCATTTATGGTAAACAAACTTTTTTGTAGAATTCATAGTTTCCAAAATAGTGAGCGTTTTTCAAAATTCATTTTCCTTTGTCCTACAGAGTTGAAATTTGGTATGGGGCTAGAGGAGGTCAAGGCCTTTCATTTATGTCAAACAAACTTTTTTATAGATTTCCTAATTTTGGAAATATAGCCTATTTTCAAAATTAAATTTATTTTGTCCTAGAGAGTTGAAATTTGGTGTGGTGGTAGAGCAGGTCAAGGCCATTCATTTATGTCAAACAAACTTTTTTGTAACATTCCTAATTTTGGAAATATAGCCACGTGCTCGCTCTAAGGGCCCATGACGTCACCATTAAGTGCATGTTGATGCAATATGTCCTCGCGATTACGCAATATCCAAAGTCTAAAAGTGTATACTACTGTTAATACATGGCGCCTTGCAGCTTTGAAGGCACGGAAGAAAGATACGTCCAATGGCTGACACAGATGTATGTTATCAGCCTTGCATAACTGTAGTACATTCTCATTGAAGTGGGAGGAGAGGTTGTCACCAATTAGAATTACTTGACCCTCCAACCGTTGAGCATGAGGGAGAAAGGTAGAACTAAACCAGTCATGGAATGTTGCAGAATCGATCCATTCATATTTGGTTCTGTTGTATCCAAAACCCTTTGAGCAACATGGCTCTGCACAGCAGGGTTCAACTTTCAACCTTTTAACGTGCTCAAGGCAATTGCCAGCTTGGTGGTCTCCGCTAGCGCTAGTGTCGATTCACCTACAAAGAGGACGCAATTTCGTAGCGCAGCGAGCTTCGCGACTGTGTATTTTAGACTGTGGTAATACAACTCCGCCTGCCTCTCACCCGGAGTCCCCGGGTTCGCTTCCCGGCTCCATCAGTGATTGTAAAACTGACGTGAGGATTGGAACGGGATGCAGTCAGCCTCGTGAGGACAATTGAATAGCTGTCTGACAATGAGGCAGCGCCCCGATCACGAAAACCAAGATTAACGGCCGAGGCGACCCGATGCGCTGATCACGCGTCACCCCAATATCTGCAGGCCAAATGGCTGGGCAGCGGTCGCTTGGTCGGCCTAGGCCCATCATGGGCTGTATAGTGCCAGGGGTTGAATACAACTCCCTCCTCCCAAGGTTACCAATCTAACTTTTCCCCCGCGAAATAACTTACAGATTATTTCAAACTGAGGCTAGCGCCAAATAATTTTGAATCTCTCATAGCGGGACAATATTAGCTTTTTTCTTTTCTTGGCGGGAGAGAAGTTATATGTAAATTAATCTAGTTTTTATTGAAAAAAAAACGCGCTTTAATAATGACTTAGAAAATTCTATGGGTACATTATCACTAATTCTGGGATCATTATTAACATCTTGAGCATGAGATGACCGTCAGCCTAGTTGCTTTATACTACGTAAATATATGTCCAGCAATTCCCCGAATTACGGTTATCTCCCAGTTACGAATGAGTGAAATTTGTCGCCTGAGTTGTGTAATTAGCAATTATAAATTTTCCGGCTGCATGTAGCATTTGTAAGGTAAGAAAGACCTTGCTAGGTAACAAAAATCTTCGAAAATTATACTTTAGGCATTCAGGACTAATTGCAATATAAAGCACAGGATCTTGTTGGAAAAACTGAATAAACATAAAAATGAGTTCCGGTATTGAATTACTCATAAATCAATTTCATACATCGTGAGAGGACATGCCCACTTTTGCTGAGACATCTGTAAATAATTTCTCTTGTTGAGAGATACGCAGTTCTCATGTTGGAAGCTCAGATATATTTGAGTTTATTTTGTTCCTGTCAGGGGAACAAGAATGTTTTAAAATTTCCATTGAAGCGAGACATTTCCGTCAAAAATTAACTTAATTTTTTAAAGAACTGATTTGCTTTTGTCTTGTGAGCATATTGTAAGTTATTACCCGAAAAATTTGGGATCAAAATACATGAAACTTTTCTTGTGTGATACTATCCCATAGAGAAATGGAAATAATTGTAGAGTTGTTATTAATTCATTTGAGGTGCTTGATACACCTTGGTCATCAGTCCCGTGTAGTTTGGAGTGTGTTGAAGCTGTCTGGCAACCTGTATTGCTGTGATGATTGTAGTTGTGTGGGTAAATGTATCTGGGACAGGGATGGAGTAGACGCTCCGGGACTTGAGCAAGGCAGTATCCCAGCAATTTCCTGTAGGGAGTGTGGCAAACCCCCGGGAAAAAAACACACACAGGATAACCGCTGTCAGCACCGGGATTCGAACCTACGATATCCGTACTTACCACTGCTGCCCTCGTGACCATGGTGCAAGTTTGACGAGCGCGGCTACGCCGCGGGACGAAATGCTTGTAAGGGTTTGGCTTGAGTACCCATAACCCCCCCCCCCCATTGATCGATCCTGGCTACGCTACTGGTGTACTGTGAATTCTTTAAGTGCTATGTGAAAACATGTCATATGAGTGGGCAAAACTTCACCCTCAAGAATGGTTTATGAGTTAGCCAAGGAATCATTCCACATAGAAGATGTCCGATTTAAAATGCTATTACCATCTACCGCCCATACGTTGAACTTATTTAAAAAAGAGAATCTCGAAGAGAAACAAAATAACTTGATTTCTACGCCATGGGTGCTATGTTGGAAAGGAGTTGGACCAGAGAAAATCAAAGACATGTCACAACGAGATTTGCTATACAGTACATGGGTTCCACCATTAAGTATACATACATTGTGGGGTTTGAAGCCATTATTTATTTATTTATTTATTTATTTATTTGTTACTCTCATGTAATTTTTTCCAGGATTAGGGTATAACCCAACTCTTTTGGGTACATTCGCGTTGACCGACTGAAAAGCACAAAACTTTTGTACACATACATGTAAAACCAAATCGTACCATTGTCCCCATCATAATTGTGTGTGTGATATTTGTGATACTTACCATTTAGTGAACTGTACAAAAGTAATGAAGACACTGACTGAATATAGTAATGACTAAAAGGCATTTAGCCTACTCTACATGACCATTTGGGTGAACCTTAATTCATTATATATGTGAAAAGAATTACCGTGGAATTTGATCATTTTTGTTTCATTTTATTGTTTTACCCTTGTTGTGGGGGGTAGAAACAGGGGGTGGGTAGGTGTCGAGGGTGGTGTGTGATCAGGGGAATTCTAACGGGTGTGATGGATTGTCGGGTGAGTGTTGGAAGGCGTAGTGGGTGAAAGGATAAAGATCTATGAATAATGGCTCACAAGCAAGGGCTGTTCCCTAGGGGTGAAGGTACTTGTCTTGCAACTAAAGTAGGAGCGAGCGAAGCTATAACTTGGCAGCTGACGCTGCGTTTCTAGCAATGCGCTTTAAAGGACAAGGTCGATTGGCGTGAGTGATCTAATAGTGCTCACCCAGTACTTTGTTCTACAAGTAAAGTGAGAGTGGGGAAGAGGGCCGTGAAGTAGGATGTGAGGACACAATAACAACAATCGGGCTTCTATGATAAAAGTGTATTACTAAGAGCTGTAGTATGAATGTAAATGCTTCCCTGGAATAAGGGATAGCTTTCAACAAGTATTGTGTACAATGTAGTAAGGTGTGGTAAGGTGGAAGCATGACAAACGATTAGAGAAATCCTGAGAAGTACACACTCACATGCGGTACGGAGACGTCACTCGGCGGTCGGGCAGCGATTCTGGAGAAGACAGATATCCCCCTCCTAGCGGGATGTCTTTTTATGTGTTTTCGTACTGCTGAGTGTTGCAGGATTGACAAACTACCGTTCTGGTAAACATTTCCTGTGTATTTGTTTATGTGTGAGGCAAGCGCTTGGCTAATAGCTGTGGCTAGCTCTGCCCGCTTGGTGTGGAAAGAAGTGTGTTGCTGTTGTTGCTTACAGCTTCAGGGATGGTTTCCGGGGGTGAAAATAGTGCAGTGTTGGGCAGATGGCGTAGATAGCAGGGGTGTGTTCAGATGTAGTATTATTCGTAGACTAGTTGTAGATAGATGTCTGAAGTGTATTAGCCATATTGATATCTCTCTTAAGGGCGCTATGTGCCCTTAGTGTTGGATATCGGGATATCATTTTGTAAGTATGTTCCTTGATGCAACAGCTATCCTTTGTTTTTTTTGTTAGTACTCTTTGTATGTATTCTTTGAAAGAGTAGTATTCTTTGTAATCCATGATGGAAGCATGTAGGCTATAATAAAATCTCTTGCACTTAAAACTGTTTAATTATGATAAAAGAATCTGAGAACGCCGGGTAGGCTTTAGAAACAACATATGGCGACCGTGACAGGACTATTTTGTTAAATTGTGGGTTGCATATTAGCGCAACATATATCGGGAAGTGTTTTATCCAGTTTGTAAACACGTGGTCAATTGGTCATGGATACATTGAAAAAGAAACGTACGGTAGTGCGGGCGGCATTTACTCGCGTGTATAACAACTTGGAAGAAAGAAGAAACTCAAGAGTGAACACAGAAAAGCAAGATGATGTGGAGGTTATGGCGGATCTGGAATTACTACGCGAGAAATTCGAGGAGATGGCGCGTTTGGATGCAGAAATTTTGGATTTGCTACTGCAAAATACGGCTACCAAATCGCAGGATTTGGATACAGAGGTACAGACCGCTGATGAATACTCAGGCAAGTACAAAAGAATAAGTATTTACTTGCAAAGGAGCCTAAACCCTGTTGATGATAGTATGTCTATGTCAAACATAACCAAAAGAAAATTTAAACTACCTGTTTTTGAGTTAAATAAATTTGGAGGGGAAATCAAGGACTGGTTAACCTTTTGGGGTCAATTTAAGAAAATTAATGACGATTCTGACATAGATGATTCTGACAAATTTCAGTATTTGTTACAAGCTATGGAGCCAAACACTAGAGCTAGGGAAGTGGTGGAAAGTTTTCCCCCTACAGGCAGTAACTATAGCAAGGCTATTGAATGCTTGAAAGCTAGGTTTGGTCGTGAAGACATTTTGGTGGAATTCTATGTCAGGGAATTGCTCAAACTGACTCTAGCGATGAATTCGAAGCATAATCAAGTCAGTCTTTCCTCCCTATATGATAAAATCGAGACACAGTTAAGGGCTTTGGAAACTTTAGGAGTAGCTACAGATAAATATGCTGCAATGCTATTTCCACTTGTTGAGTCATGTCTCACTGAAGAAGTTTTGAGAGCTTGGCAGAGAAGCTACAACACCAGTTCGGCTCAAACTGATGGTAAAACCAGACTTGATAGCCTCATGAATTTCTTGAAATGCGAGGTTGAAAATGAGGAGCGAATTTGTATGGCAGTCCAAGGCTTCAAGATAGGAAACCACTCCAAGGGTAGCATGAAAACATTAGGAGCAGAATCAAACCGTCATAACACCGGTACTAATGTTCCAACTGCAGCTGGCCTTGTCAATTTTATGCCAAACCAAAAAGTGTGCGTTTTTTGTGAAGGTAATCACTCAAGCGATGCTTGTTTTAAGGCCCAGAAAATGGAGCTGGATGACAAGAGGAACATTTTAAAAAGAAGGAACTGTTGCTTTTCTTGTCTTAAGATTGGTCACATTAGTAGAAAATGTAAAACACTGTTAAAATGTATTATTTGTGAGGGTAAGCATGTCCCAGTTATGTGTCCCAGAAGTCACAGGCAGCAAACTCCAAAAGAAGGGGGAACGGTTGAGAATTCTCTATCAAATGTGAACTGTAGTCAGGTATTTTTACAAACACTCATGGTGACCATTAGAGGAGAGCAAGAAAAACAAGTCCGTGTCCTCATGGACCCAGGCTCGCAACGTTCCTATATTAGGAAGGACACTGCTCAGTGTATGGGATATGAGCCCATCGGTGAAGAGACACTGATCCATGGTTTGTTTGGGGGTACGTTGTCTAATCCAAAACCACATCTTTGTTACAAGGTTAGGTTAAAAAGTCTCAAGGAGACCTATGCTTGTAATTTCGAAGCACTGGATGAAGAAAACATTTGTTCTCGCATCCCTGTCATTGAGCCTGGGCCATGGTTGACTGAAACTACTGAAAAAGGTATACAGCTCTTCGATGAAGATAAACCAGTTGAAGTTTTGGTGGGAGCAGATATATATGGAAAACTTCTCACTGGCAGAAGGGAGATTTTACAATGTGGGCTTGTTGCAATTGAGACTTATCTGGGATGGATTGTCACAGGAAAGATAAAGGGGCCCAAATCTTCCAATTCTATGACATCACTTTCAATGCTTGTTCATACCGAATCTGTAAGCAAACTTTGGGAGCTGGATGCACTCGGTATTCAAGATCCAGGTGAAAGGAAGAATAGAGAAGAGAGGGAACAGGCAACACATGATTACTTTATGGATACTGTTAGGACAAATGAAGAGGGACGCTATGAAGTGAGGTTGCCATGGATTGAAGGACACCCACCAGTTCCAAGAAATTTCAATTTGGGGAAAAGAAGAATGGAACACACCATCAAGAAGCTGAAAGAAAGTGATTCCAAAGAAATATATGATGAAGTTCTGAAGGACTGGACACAAGAAGGAATCACTGAAGAAGTACCTGTGTCACAGTGGGATGAAGGCCACTATTTACCTCATCGACCCATTTTTAAAGAAAACAGTACAACGCGAGTTCGACCTGTTTTCGATGCTTCGTCTAGAGAGCGTGGCTCTCCATCGCTGAACCAGTGTTTAGAGAAGGGCATTAATCTAATTGAAATTATACCTACATTACTTCTTCGTTTTAGGCTCCACCAAATTGGAGTAATAGCAGACATCAAGAAAGCATTCTTGCAAATCAGCTTATGTGAAGAGGACCGGGACTTCCTCAGGTTTTTGTGGGTTGACATTGAGGGAGAGTTGAAAATATTCCGCCATACACGTGTTGTGTTTGGAGTGACTAGCAGCCCGTTCTTGTTAGGTGCAGTGATCAATTTACATTTGAATCGTCTTGAACGTATGGGAAATGGGAGGTATTCCATAGCTACCATCGAGAAGCTAAAAAAAGAGTTTTTACGTGGATAACTGTGTAACCAGTTTACAATCTACTGAGGACTTGCACCGTTTTCAAGAAGAAGCAATAAGCATACTGGCAGAAGCTAAATTTGACTTGAGAGGTTGGGAATATTCAGATTCTAACCTAGAAAATAAGACAGCTACTCCTGTTCTAGGCCTTATTTGGGACAGAAAATTCGATACTCTAGCTGTGAGTAGCTACAAGCCTATGGACATTAAGGCCATCACTCGAAGAACTATATTGTCAATAGCACAGAGAGTGTTTGATCCTATTGGCTTCATGTGCCCTGTTTCGCTATGTCCAAAGCTTTTGTTACAGCAGTGTTGGGCCATGAAAGGGGGATGGGATGAAGAAGTTCCAGATAGTGTGAGAAATGCATTCTTATTATGGTTACAAGAACTTCCTGCACTTGAAGATGTGAAGATACCACGCTGTGTCATGGGAGTTAGCGATAGTGTAATAAGGTTGTCGGTTCATACCTTTTGTGATGCCAGTAAGCTTGCATATGCCGCAACAGTGTTCTTACGCTTGGAATACAATTCTTGTGTACATGTACAGCTGATACAGGCAAAGTCTAGAGTGTCACCGCTCAAAGGAATGACTATTCCAAGGCTAGAATTGTTAGCTGCAACCATTGGAGCTAGGTTGATGGCATCTTTGAAGAAAGAATTTGAAGAACTACATCCAGATTTCTTCTTCTGGACTGACTCGACTACTGTCCTCACATGGATACAGCGGGAAGATCATTGGGGAGTCTTTGTATGGAACAGGGTTCAAGAGATCAAGCGTCTGACAGCGAAGGAAGCTTGGAGGCACGTACCAGGCAATATGAATCCTGCTGATCTTCCTAGTCGTGGATGCTCTGCTGAACAATTGCTGGAGTCTAAATGGTGGGAGGGGCCACCATGGCTGAAGCTGCCACAGGGAGAGTGGCCTTCAGAAGCACCAGAACCAGATGAAGAAATGGTAAGGCTGGAGAGTAGGAAAGCTATCACCTCGGCACTTCTATGCAACGAGAGCGATGTGGGTCAGTTCTACAATTTCTCCAATGATTATGAGAAAGTTGTAAGGGTCATTGGTTGGATACTGCGGTTCAGTAATTCATGTAGAAAGAAATGTGTAGCGGGTCAAAGTGAGCTACAACAGAAGGAATTCAACGTAGCAGAGAAGTATCTCATACGATTGGTGCAAAGGGAGACTTTTAGGGGAGTCACAGATGAGAAACTTTCTACGTTGTGCCCCTTTATGGATGTCGATGGAGTCATTCGATTGAAGACGAGGATCACCGAAAGAAGTGATTTGGAGTACTTCAGGATGCCAGCAGTGTTACCTTCCAAACACCCTGTAGTTGAGAAGCTAGTGCTCGGAGCACATGTCAAATCTTGCCATGTAGGAGTGCAAGGTCTCCTAAGCCATTTGAGGGAAAAATTCTGGATTCTAAAGGGAAGGAAAGCTATTCGAGCCATTTTGACTAATTGCATTATCTGTCGGAGGTATGAGGCGAGAGGTATATCCGCAAATACACCAGCTCTGCCTGAACCACGAGTGCGGGATGCAGTTGCTTTCGAGACCACAGGTATCGATTTAGCAGGGCCTTTGTATTTAAGAGACAATCACAAAGTATGGATATGTCTATATACGTGTGCAGTTTACCGCGCAGTTCACCTGGAGTTGACCTCATCGTTGTCCATGGATTCATTTCTACGAACTTTCAGAAGATTTGTGGCTCGGCGGGGGTAGACCTTCAATTGTATATACAGACAATGGTGGAAATTTTGTTGGGACAAACAATGCCTTCAGTCAGCTAGACTGGGACAAGATTTCAAAATATAGCACTGTTCATCAGATTGACTGGCGATTCAATCCTCCCACAGCAGCATGGTGGGGAGGATGGTGGGAGCGCCTGATAAGGCTCCTGAAGCAACTGTTAAGGAAAACTCTTGGTAAAGCTTCACTGACCTATGAGGAGTTGGAGACAGTCGTATGTGACTGCGAAGTTGTGATGAACTCTAGACCGCTGACATATGTGTCAGACGATAGTACCGACTTAGCCCCTATCACACCTAATATGTTTCTGTTAGATACCAAAGAAATGGGGGTACCAGACTGTGATGTGATGGATTCTGACAACCTTAACAGAAGGAGCAGAAATCGTCAGAGGTTAAGAGACAGCTTTCGACAACGATTTAGGAATGAGTATCTAGGTCAGTTGGCCTTAGCTGCTCAAAAGAAGAGTCGCAAGTTGTTACTGGGAGAAGTTGTTCTTGTTGGAGCCGACAACCAGAAGCGAATCGATTGGCCTTTAGCTGTGGTGGAACAGCTTATTCCAGGACGCGACGGAGAAGTTCGCTTGGTGAAATTGAAGACGGCTTCAGGGGTCCTCTTTCGACCAGTTCAAAGACTATATCCTTTGGAAATCTGTGCAAGGGAGATTCAAACAGGCAATGAACTTGTCAAGAGTGGTGGAACTGAGACAACTGTCCAAAAGAGTGTGGAAGATAGTGAGGAGGTAGTGGGACTTGTGCAAACTAGATGTGGACGAAAAGTACAACTGCCAGCTAGATTCCAAAAGTGATTGTGATTTGATTGACTGATTGTTATTTTTTGTTAATATTGTTATTCATGTACTGTGTTCTGAATTGTTGTTTTAGTTCGAGTCGTTGAGAATTTAGTCTTGACTCGAAGGTGGGAGTATGTTGGATATCGGGATATCATTTTGTAAGTATGTTCCTTGATGCAACAGCTATCCTTTTTTTTTGTTAGTACTCTTTGTATGTATTCTTTGAAAGAGTAGTATTCTTTGTAATCCATGATGGAAGCATGTAGGCTATAATAAAATCTCTTGCACTTAAAACTGTTTAATTATGATAAAAAGAATCTGAGAACGCCGGGTAGGCTTTAGAAACAACACTTAGCACCGTAACATTTAATCGCATAGAAAAACTATCTTATTTTAGAAAATACATTTTACATTTTTAATTGAGTCCAACTAATACTTGCTATTGAGCTATTTTAAAAAAAATTATTCCACATCACTGATAAAACACGTGATCAAAGATAAACTTGGTTTGGGGTAACTTTGATCACCCCCAGTTTAACTGCATTGAATCGAAGGTTAAAGCCTATAGAACTGGTCTAAGTAACTCCCATGAATTATATTTTGCTAGTGTGTTCATAGTATCAAGATTTTCATTGGGGGTTACGGTACTTTGATAGTCTACTTCAGATTCAAGTAAATGTACACAAGAAACAACTTTAGGGCTGTTTTTATTTAGAAAAGACTAGAAAACATAAGATTAACAACATAATGGTGGCTTATGCTGCCAACTAGAGTTGACGTTTCCTTCACATCAAGTATTGCTGAAAAGCGATACAACAATCTCTGCCCTGTGCCTTCAATTTCTGGACTAGGCAGTACCCCAAGGATGTCATCCTGTTTAATGTCAGAGATATCATTCTCCACTGCCTTGAACAATTTATTTCCCTCATCCACAGCTTTCATCCCCATGACCTGAATATCTCTACCATTTACTTCCTGGATGACACACATATACCTAAAAACAGTTTTTTCTTGTTCCCTCATAGAACTTAACCAGGGCACACTGTCCAGGACAAATATTGCCATTTGAGGCTTGAATTAGGGTAACCACCTCCTCTTCCTCACACTGCATGTAACACTCTCTATCACTATCACTAGAAAGTACGGGAATCTCACTCTCATTGTCACTGTCTTCCGAAGAGCTTGCTACTACACTCTTGCCAGGTATAACATTAATCTTCTTTTTTGTGGGATCCTAATCCATCAACCTCGTTTTTGTTGCTGCAAGAAAGCCAGCAAACTGCCATTAATTCCCTTCTCGATGTTTTCTCGATTAGCATCTGAAGGAAGTCTATTCAGAACTGTTGTAGCTTTGAAGGATACAATGCCTGTTGCCCTAAAGCCACTAACCAGATTTCTTATAACGCCCGTCTTAATGTCTCTTGGATCTTTTAGAGCCACATTATCCATCTTCCGAATTGCTGGGGACAAAGATGATGGAAACATGTGTTTCGGCAACACTCCAACACGGGAATACTTTCCTCTCCATTCAGTGCTTTGAAGGCACGGAAGAAAGATACGTCCAGTGGCTGACACAGAAGTGTAGCATTAAATGGCAAACAAACAAAATGTATGTTATCAGCCTTGCATAACTGTAATACATTCTCATTGAAGTGGGAGGAGAGGTTGTCACCAATTAGAATTACTTGACCCTCCAACCGTTGAGCATGAGGGAGAAAGTTAGAAATAAACCAGTCATGGAATGTTGCATAATCGATCCATTCATATTTGGTTCTGTTGTATCTGAGCAACATGGCTCTGCACAGCAGGGTTTACCTGTCAACTCTCCTTCTTTCCAATTGTCATAAATTCCTTCACTCTTAAAAATAATATAAGGTGGCAACAGTATCCCTGAAGCAGAACCACACATCAATACAGTTGTTGCAGAGTTTGTGTGGTTTCAAACTTTAACAGGATATTTTATACCTCTCCTAAATATTCCCTTCATCTTACCAAGATCGTCAGAAACGTTGCTTTGATGATAATTAAATAATTATGTTGCATGCAGGTATGTTCCTTCAAGATTATCGAAGTATTGTTTCTTGGGACACTTCTGCCTTTAATGTTTTTAAGTTAGATGCGATTCTTCGCCCCACAATCCCACTGTGCCGTTTAATAAGGATAGTACCCAATCCTTCCCAGGAGAATTATCCTTAAATCTAGGTTCAAGGCACCCTTGAAGGTCCAGGTGCATTTTGGTAAAGATCTGAACATTTTGAACACTTAATGGAAACCCCCAGTCACTGCATGTCAAAAGCCCCTTAATTATTATTTAAGGAAAGCACACAATGTGCATAATGATACATAAATTACTGTTGACCTATTATTCCGATTGTCCTATTTGGGCTGTTTTGAGCATGATATATCTCACAGTGTTTATCGCACAATTTGCACACGCAGGATTCTTCCGGTTGATCAAATCTTGGGTTCCGACATAACTTGTAGTGAAAGCCGTGTGTTGCAAAGTTCGTAATTTGGCTGCTTACATTCCGATGTTGTAATAGCGTCTGTTGTGTAAAATTCGGGCCATATGGCATTAGTTTTCTCTTTTAACAGCTGTAGTGTCTTTTTGTAAGCCTTAGTATTTGGTAGCCAGAATTGTGCTTTAATGCCCTCAAAGAAGAAGGTTTCGTTTGTTAACACATATGTTAGCCTCGATGGTGCTTACTTCCCTACTCCTAAGAATCCGTTTTAGGTAACGGACTTTAATCTTATCAATTGTTGATAGATTTGTGATTGTTAGTTTGTTCCAGATGATGTTGATCCCCTAATTGGTGCTATAGTCGTCTTGAACAGTGTTATTGCAGAGGGTATTGAGATTCGCTGTGGTTGTTGGATATCGTCGTCGGCTGCAGCTCGTTTCCAATTTTCTGACAATACTCTTCCAAAATCAGGGCATTTTATGAGTGAAATTCTGGAGACTAAACAGGCCGATTATTGCATGGAACATCGGCCACATACTGAGCATCTTATAGTTGGAGGAGAGCGTAGACGGGTTTGACGAAACTTGCCGTGGAGTCGCTTCATTTCTGCCAGTTTGCGACGTTCCTGTTCAAAATTATTTACTGAAGCAGATATAGTTTGTCTCCAAAGTACACGATCTTCAGCCAGTGCCTCCCAAGTTAGAGGGTTAATTTCTGTCAACTTGAAGGTTTGTTTCAGTTGGTCTTTGAAGCGCCCCAAAGGTGCACCCAGTGGCATTTTACCAGAGCAAAGTTCACCGTAGAGGAATTGGCGTGGCAACCTGGTGTCATTCATGCGGCGCACATGTCCTGTACATCTTAGTCGATGACCAAAGATGATAGCTTCCACACTCTTTGCACATGCTTTCTCGAGGACAGCAAGATTGGATACATAGTCATCCCACTTAATATTAATGATCAAACAGAGCTTTTGCTGTTGAAAACGTTCCAGTTTTCTGATATCGCGATGATATAAGGTCCACGTTTCACACCCGCAAAGTAAAGTTGAGATGACCACTGCGTGATATACCATGAGTTTCGTGCGAATTGTAGGATCTTTGTTGCTAAGGACACGGTGTGATAATCGACCAAATGCCACATGAGGAGCTCGATGCCTGTTTCCTATATCTTGTTCAGAAGTACAGTTCTGCTCCATAAGTAGGGGGGGGGGGGGGGTAGTGGCGCTTCTAACTCTCCCATTTTATTTGTACCCGACTGTACATGTTAAAGTAATTAATATATCTCGAACGCATGGTCCCATTTTGACAAATGAGGTGTCGTTAGACTCGAGCTGATGTCCTTTTTGCTATGGACCACTCGTTATATTTTTGATTTTTTTTGAAAACCTTTGTTTTCGAAAGTAGGTGATAGTTTGAAAACCAAACATGATAGAATGTTGTGCAATGGCTCAAACGAACGGTCTCTATGTCCTTTAATTTTTATAATAAAACTTTTTTATTTTTTACATTTTTTGAAAAAGTGTAATTTTGAAATTCCTATATTTTGGAAACTAGACAGTTTACAAAAAGGTTTGTTTGACATAAATGAAAGGTCCCTACGCCCTCTACCGTCAAAATAAATTTCAAGTCTTTAGGATAAAAACTTAACAGTAGTGCTGCAATGACAGTTCTGCTCCACTAGGATGTTGTGAGCCACTGACGGCCTTGGGAAGGAAGGAGTAATGCTAGGAGGTCGTGCTTGGATTCGTTTCTTTCGTCTCGTTGTGCTCTTTACGAGAATGTAGGTGTTGAAAAGGTGAAATGCTGGAAACATGTATCTTTTTTGGTAAAACGTGATTTTAGACCTTTTGTTATATCTCGCGAACCAATCATGTTAGAGGCGTGTACGAGGGGTCCAAGGATTCGGGGTGACGTCCTCTTTGCTATGGACTCTGTATTATATATTTTTTAAATTGAAAATTTTTGTTTTTGAAAGTAGGTGATGGTTTGAAAATGAAACCTGATAGAACGTTGTGCCATAGTGGAAACGAATGGTCTCTATGACCTTTATTTTTTTGTAATAAAACTTTTTATTTTTTGAGATTTTTTGAAAACACTTAAATTTTGAATTTTTACTATTTTGGAAACTAGGAATTGTACGAAAGAGTTTGTTTGACATAAATGAGAGGTCCCTACTCCCTTGACCACGAAAATAAATGTTAAGACTCTAGGGCAAAAAGTATGCATTTTAAAACTTTTTAAAATTTAAAAAAATAAAAGAGTATTTGTAGACAGAGAGCCGGTAGCGCTGGGCGTGTGTTACTACGAAGCTATGACTGGCCATGGTGAATACAGGAAATGGCTATTTCGAGGGGGCGATGTATGGCAAAACGAGGGGTCGCTTTTCGATATTTTCCTATGACAGATGAATGAAGGCGAATATTTTCGAAAATCCCTCATGGCGATCTCGGTGACCATGCCCGGAAGAAATGAATTGCTATTTTGGCAGGACGGCTGGGCAGCTTATGACGGTTGATTTTGTGATATTTCCTATGACGGATGGGGGCGAATAATTGAAAATGTGTTAAGTGTGCTAAGAATTTTTTACCCCTGAAGGGGATCTTTTACATGCAAGTACACGGTAATAAGCGAGACTGCTGTCTGGCAGAGCGAATGGTTGTAGAATATGGAAACCTATAACATTCGCTCGACCAAGTCATGTGCATGTACGCAAAGAGCCAAAACGGTAAGGTCATCGGCCTGAAATGTTATAAACTACATATTGAACTGGGTGAAGTCATGTGTTTTAGGGTGAAAGTATGTGGTTAACATGATCATGTATTGAGGGTGGCCGCTTGCTAGTAATTATTATTACAGTAAAATGTTTAATAATAATAATAATAATAATAATAATAATAATAAGACACACACGTTTTGAATGCTACAGAACTGTGTTGCTTGCTCGCACTCAATACACGACCTGGCTAGGCCTTGTCAGAGCGACTGCTGATAACACAATAATGTCTACGTGGGCAGGAAGTAAAGGGTCAGGTTACTTGGCTGGTAGAGGCTAGGAGGTCTGGCGTTTAAACAGAGAGACCGCCATTTTAGTTCCTAGACAGCCGTACTACCGATGTATAAGAGGCAGCCATTTTGGTTCCTTATTAAAAGCATGAAACTAGTATAAGGTACACGAATCTTTTTCAGATTGTGGAATGTGAAGAGGCGTGGGAACACGTGTGAGAGAGCTAACAGGTCAAAACACTGAGAAAATGCAACTCTCTCTGTTGCTAGGCTAACTGATAACGATTGCGTTAGTGATGCACTTGCCATTTTAGCAAACGGACGTATACAGTAGAGTTCTGAACTGAACTTTGGAAGAAAAACTCCTTTTATTTTTTGGTAAGTACCTATGAATGATTATTTTAATAATGTCATGCTTATGAACCTTAAATTTGTAGTTATTGATAAGGTAATTAACGATTTTATTTATTTATTTATTTGTTTGCAGATAACCTGCATACCTTACATGTCTGAAATACAAGAAACCATTGCACTATTGACCCCACTAGAAGGAAACAGCAACAAACCACTGCAAGTGAAGGTGAGATTTTTTTTAAACTAACTTGTTTCTTTTTTTGATATTATTTTATTTTATTTTATGAAATGCATTTATTAACCTGAATGTAGGTATTTATAGCGGTTTATTTTATTTATTTATTTTTAGAAACTTGGAAAGAAAAGCTTTACCGCCGTAGCAGTGACTGAAAACCCGAGACGCAGTAGTGTGCAACCATTGTTTCCAGGCAGTGAACTATTGAAAACTCAGGTAAGTCTAACTTAAAGATGCTATTCCATTTTACCACTAATGAAAAACCCCTAGACAAAAAAATATTCATTACCTGTACATGACTGGGACAATGATTGCTTTCTTGATTAATGGCTATGTATTGGCAAACGGGACAAGACCATATTGGCTGTTGACCGGAAAAAGTACAAGGCCATATTGGATTTTCTAAAAACAAATATTTAAATTTAATTTATGGGCGGTTCCCTATGGAATCAACGAATATCCACAAGTTTGAACAAGATAATTTGGACAAAACGACATGACATTCATTTTTGTTGTTTATATATTGGTTAAAGGGGGATGTAAATGACTGCAACTTTATAAAAAAAAAGAAAATAAGTACAAGGGTTACTGTTAGTGTCGACATACAGTTTATTTTTGTAATGGTGTTTTGATATATTAATGCCAAATAATGTTAACGTTTTATTTACAAGTATTGATTGATTGAGTGATGGGTTATTTTGTTTGTTTTTTATAGGTGTTGTCATGCGCCATTAACATAGTGAAAATACAGTGAAAAAACCTTACATTGTGCTTTAAAGTACTCTGTGCAACGTTAATATGTTGGTAATGCTTGAGTAAGGTGTGATTTCGTTCGTGCTCCGCAAATTAATGTAACGCGTTAAGGAAAGTTCTGTGTTGGTGACTTCTTGTTGTGCTGCAGTTGGACTCTACGTGATAAAGTGCTTTAAGATACAAAAATCCACAGTGGAAGTCGGGTATGTAAATTGATTTTAACATTTTAATATTCTTAACAACAACACAAGCCAAACGAACAATTGAATATTCACAGTGCGAGTGTCATCAACCTAACAAATAGAGAAGGAGCGCGATTGTCACAGTCCTTGTTCGAGATATCGATATCAATATGACCACCAACGGCAAAATGGATGGGAAGAAGCGCGGCGTATCATCGGCCGGTGAGGGAAGCATCATTTTTTTTTCATCCCGAGCCTAGCCACAGTATGTAATTCTGAGCCTCTTATTGGCTGTTATGTCATGCCATTCTCCTGGTCCCGAATAGAGACGGTAGGTAGTAGCAGGGGTCACATCCGATCAAACATGGAGGAGAGTTATCGAGTGAGATGTGGATAATATTCGATGTTGAATTGGATTATTAGCGTGAAACAGGCATGAAACGTGCTTTAGATCAAGTTTAAAACAACCCACGCAGCAAATGAATGCGTTCCAATCAACATTTAATGTCCAAGTGAAATCATTCGACATTTATCCACATGTAGCCTACCTATGATAATATACTTCCTATACGAGTGGAAATGTGCACGAGAGGTAACGTGCGAGCTTGTTAACTTTTTTGTCCCGAGTTCAAGACTGCCCGAGAGCAGAAATTTTTACTTCTTTTGAATTATTTTACTATATCCTCCCTCCTTTTTACAGCATGTTTTATGCCTTGCTTTATTGAAATTATCTGTATGGGTGATTGAAATAATAAACATTGTTAGGCGGAATTCTTCCATGTTCTCACTTCAATTTATGATCCTCTGCTTACTGTTCAACGCGGCTAGCGTTCTTGGCTGTCTCCCCAGAGGTCCGGGTTCGATTCCCAGCTCTGCCGATGTATTTATTTATTTATTTACAAGTAGGTGGGCTCAATGACCACCATGTCCAATTTGATCAAATGAACAAGAGCAACATCAGCGTCGACTTCTACAGTGGTCAAGCTTCTTGCCTCACCAAGGTGGACCGGGTTCGATTCCCAGCTCTGCCGATAAATTTCAATTCTGGTGTGAGGACTGCAACGAGGTACATTCAGCCTCGTGAGCCAAAACTGAGTATAAGTTGGTTCGATTTCCACCTCGGCGATCTTGGAAGTGATTTTCCATAGATTTCCACTTCTACTCCAGACAAATGCCGAAATTGTTCATAACAATGCCACGACCGCCTCCTTGCGAATCCTCACCTGAATATCAAATACTCACCATATTACATACACCACAATAACACAGGTTATCAAAGAAATGTATTTATTTATTTATTTATTTATTTATTTATTTACAGGTAGGAGGGCTCATTGACCACCATGTCCAATTTGATCAAATTAACAAGAGCAACATCAGCGTCAACTTCTGCTTGCCTCTCCCCAAGGTGGACAGGGTTCGATTCCCGGTCAATTCACGTGAGAGTTACGAAGGGAATAATCACGTTCTGAGTTTTGGTTTCTAACTAAATTGGAGGTTCCGTGTCTAATGATCGCGAGATTGTGTGTTTGAGTCTTCAGTCTTTTGACAGGTTTGATGCAGCTGTCCATGTCTCCCTGTCCTGAGTTAATCTTTTCATCTCTACATAGCTACCACACCCTACATCCGAGGCAATCTGTTTGACATATTCTAACCTTGGTCTACCCGTACAGTTCTCGACCCTTCCGTCTAACAATGTTTATTATTTCAATCACCCATACAGATAATTTCAATAAAGCAAGGCATAAAACATGCAGTAAAAAGTAGGGAGGATATAATAAGATAATTCGAAAGGAATAAAAATTTCTGCCCTCGAGCAGTCTTGAACCCGAGACACAAAGTTACCGAGCTCGCACGTTACCACTCGTGCACATTTCCGCTCGTAGAAGTGATAAATTATCATAGGTCTTAATACATGTGGTTAAATGTCGAATGATTTCACTTGGACCTTAAATGTTGATTGGAACGCATTCATTTGTTGCGTGGGTTGTTTTAAACTTGATCTAAAGCACGTTTCATGCCTGTTTCACGCTAATAATGCAATTCAACATCGAATATTATCCACATCTCACTCGATAACCTTCCTCCATGTTTGATCGGATGTGACCCCTGCTACTACCTACAGTCACTATTCGGAACCAGGAGAATGGCATGACATAACAGCCAATAAGAGACTCGGAATTACATACTGTGGCTAGGCTCGGGCTGAAAAAAAAATTATGCGTGAGGGAACCAACACGGCAGCAGTGCCATCTGTTGCCGACGTGTATGAACTCCTTCAAGCTACAAGCAAGGAAGTTGCTAGCCTCAAGAATCTACACAAAGACACGGAAAGAGAACTGAACAAATCCCTGGAATTCGCTCACCAGAAACTGGACGAGAATTACGAACTCATAAAAATTCAGTCTGAAAAACTGACCAACTGTCTACAAGTTATTGAAAAACTTAAAGAAGAGAACATGACGCTGAAAAAACGATTGCATGAAACCACGCTACAGTTGGATGACCTGGAGCAATACGGCAGGCGAAACACTTTAGAAATAGTAGGGGTCCCAGAAATGCCCAATGAGGACACGTTTGAAGTTGTAAAGAAAGTAGGTATCGCTCTAGATATGAACATTGAACCAACAATGATTGACATTTGTCACCGCATCAGGAAACAACCGCACCAAACCAGCGCGGGGATTGTTGTGAAGTTTGTGCGGCGAACCGATAAAGAGCAGTTCTTGCAAAGGCGAAAAGTTAAACGCAATCTCAACTCCCTGATGGTAGGTTATGTTTCCAACGAACCAATTTATGTCAACCAAAGTCTAACATCGTACCGTAGGTCTATCTTAGGTCAGGCGAGAAAGCTCAAACGCGAAAAGAACTATGCATTTCTCTGGGTTGACAGATCTGGTACAATAAAATTGAGGAAGAAAGCTGAAGATAGACATGTCTACGAGCTGCGGACACCCGACGACCTTGAAAAACTGAGATAAACAAAATGGCTGAGGATAAGTCTCTTAGGATTTACTATCAAAACGTCCGAGGACTGAATAGTAAAACACAAGAATATTACCTTAATACACTTAATAGTGAATATGATATAATTATAAATACAGAGACATGGATTTCGGATAGTATGCAGGATGGTGAGCTATTTGATGATACTTTCACTCTACATAAAAGAAATAGGGAAGGAACTAAAAAAGGGGGCGGAGTTTTGATAGCAGTGAGAAAAGATATTGTTTCGAGTAACTGCCATTTTGATACCGGGGGCTTAGAAGCATTGTGTGTTAAAGCAATAATTAGTGGAAAAAATCATTTTATCATTACTGTGTATTTCCCTCCGAACTCCAAACTAGAGTCTTATCTTGCATTCTTCAGTGCAATTGAAGAAAAAAATTATCAAAACCATAATTTAATCATTGCAGGGGATTTCAATATTCCAACAATTTCAGGTACATGTTACGATTTTATTGCGGGTGGACCTTGCAGTAGAGTTCTTGCAAATTTTATGTCATTGTATAACTTGTCATCCCATAACAATATTCAAAACTCCAATCAAAAAACATTAGACCTTGTATTAACAAATATAAATAATACTATATCAGTTTTTAGGGATAGGGATCCGTTAGTACCAGAAGATGTTCACGATCCTGCACTAAGTTTAGTTATCAACTGCAATCGTATTGGAAGGGTAACAAATAGTACTACAAAAAAGTATATAATTTCAAGAAAGCAAATTTTTTAGGCCTGTATAGCTCGTTGCAAAATTCGGACTGGACCCCATTAAAACAATCTTGCAATGTTGAAGAAGCTGTTGGATATTTTTACAAAATATTCAACTCAGCTTTGGAGACAAATTGTCCTATAAAACATATTCAGTCAAAAAGAAAGTATCCTTGTTGGTTTAATAAAGAAATCATTAATGCTTTAAAACTTAAAGATTATCACCGGAAAAGGATGATGTACAGTCAAGCAAGTCTTGAATCTTACAAAGAGCTAAGAAAAAATGTTAAAACTATGATAAGCAGGAGTTACCGAAATTACATAAAACAGGTTCAGGAAAACTTAGGTGATAACCAAAAATATTTCTGGAATTTTATTAAAAATAAGAAAGGTAGCACAAATCAGAACAATCAAATAATGACATACAAAGGTAATCAGCTGAATAATTCAAGAGATATAGCAGATGGTTTCGCTGCATGTTTCCAAAGTATGTATTTGCCACAAGCTGCAAAATACGTCATTCAAGCAGAAGGAGCTGGTCCTAAAAGTTATTCTCCATTTTTGAATGATGTGACTGAAAATGAATACAAAATGGCTGCCAAACATCTAAAGCCCAAGCATTCAGTTGGTCCTGATGGTGTTCCGCCATATATAGTGAAGGGCTGTTCAGATGTGCTCAGAGAACCACTGTGTCTAATATTTAACCTGATACTGCGTACTCAAACTTATCCGTTATTATGGAAAACTACTAGGATCTGCCCAATTTTCAAATCTGGAGATAGGAACACAATTGAAAATTATAGGCCTGTATCAATTGTATGTGCACCTGCAAAGATATTTGAATTTATTCTGTACAATAGAATATTTAGACACGTTCAGAACTACATAACGGATAAACAGCATGGATACTTCCCTAATCGCTCGACCACTACTAATTTAATTAATTTTGTGCAGTACGTAATTAATGCATTTCATGATCGTAGCCGTGTTGATTGTATCTTTACAGACTTCGCGAAAGCTTTCGATAGATTAAATCATGATGTTTTAATTAAAAAACTCTCTGATTTTGGCATCTGTGAACTGCTATTGAACTTGATTGCATCATATTTGAACGGTAGACGGCAATACGTTTTTAATAATCGGTATGAATCCTATGAATTCATAGCCAACTCCGGAGATCCACAAGGATCAAATTTAGGCCCATTATTTTTATAATATTCATCAATGATCTACCACAAAGAATAAAACATTCAGAATGTCAATTATATGCAGACGATTTTAAAATTTACAAAGTTATAAAAAATTTAGAAGACGCAGTAAAGTTACAAGAAGACATTGATCGTGTTTTTATCTGGAGCATTAAAAATCAGCTAGCACTGAATATAAACAAATGCTTTTACCTTAAATTTTCATCAGCAAAATGTACATCCGATTATACATACACAATTAATGGAACAAACTTAAAACCAGTTATGTCTATCAAGGACCTGGGAGTTATTTTAATACATAACATGTGTTTTAAGCAGCACATCTATTTCTGTGCCAATTCGGCATTCAAAACTCTGGGATTTGTTATTAGGACAACTAAAGAGTTTACGCGCATTAAAGCCGTCGATCATCTATTCAAAATCTTGGTCCGTAGCAAGTTAGAATATGCTTCAGTTATTTGGCATCCGTATTATAAATCACTGGAAGCGAGCCTCGAAAAAGTTCAAAAATGTTTTCTAAGGTACTTATATTACAAAGACAACAATATATCTGCATTTAAATCAAATAAATCATATACTCAACTACTGGATGAATTCAACTACACTAGCTTGGCAGCAAGGCGCGAAAACTTACAGCAGGTATTTTTGTATAAAACAGTTAATGGAATGTTAGACAACAGTGGCTTCTTGCAGCAGATTCATTTCAATGTCAGAGCAGGAAATTTGCGAAATCGAGATCTCTTAGTTTGCAAAATACCAAAAACAGCATATTATAAAAATTCACCATTAGTAAGAATGTGTCTGGTGTACAATAAACTTGCCAAAATCAACAATAGTTTAGACTTCAGCTCTGCATTACCAGTATATATTAAGGTTTTAAGAGCTACAATTCTTACATTGTCAATGAATAAATTGTAAATGTTAGCAACTACCGGTATGGAATATAATCTGTAATTTTGTATTTATGTGTAAATATGCCTAGTACTTATGTTATATCTGAGCTATAGTGTGACTTATGTACCATTGTCAAATATTCTTCTAAAACTTCTTTCCATTTTTTTTTTGTAATATAGACCTAGTATGTAACCTTTTCGTTTGTTAAATCTGTAACTATTCAATATAGTGCTATGTACGCCTTCTGTAATTGGAGCCTAAGCTCTGTTGAAGGTATAAATAAATAAATAAGTAAATAAAAAAAGTTCAATACGACAAAACACACAGCGCACCACATCTTCTCGGTTCAAGGAAAAAAACGGCTTTTGCAAGTTTATGTTTTGACAAAAAGCCTACAGGCCAGGATTCAAATGTTAACCAACGATCAGGTTCTGATTTTAAATTTAACCCACGTGGTAAACCAACTTGCTCACTTGTTGTATTTGGTACTAACGCCATGTGTTATAATAAAAAAAATAATGTAAGATATTAACGTTGCACAGAGTACTTTAAAGCACAATGTATGTTTTTTTTCACGGTCTTTTCACTCTGTTAATGGCGCATGACCACACCTATAAAAAACAAACAAAATAACCCATCACTCAATCAATCAATACTTGTAAATAAAACGTTAACATTATTTGGCATTAATATATCAGAACACCATTACAAAAATAAACTGTATGACGACACTAACAGTAACCCTTGTACTTATTTTCTTTTTTTTTATAAAGCTGCAGTCATTTACATCCCCCTTTAACCAATATATAAACAACAACAAATGAATGTCATGTCGTTTTGTCCAAATTATCTTGTTCAAACTTGTGGATATTCGTTGATTCCATAGGGAACCGCCCATAAATTGAATTTAAATTTTTGTTTTTAGAAAATCCAATATGGCCTTGTACTTTTTCCGGTCAACAGCCAATATGGTCTTGTCCCGTTTGCCAATACATAGCCATTAATCAAGAAAGCTATCATTGTCCCAGTCATGTACAGGTAATGAATATTTTTTTGTCTAGGGGTTTTTCATTAGTGGTAAAATGGAATAGCATCTTTAAGTTAGACTTACCTGAGTTTGCAATAGTTCACTGCCTGGAAACAATGGTTGCACTCTACTGCGTCTCGGGTTTTCAGTCACTGCTACGGCGGTAAAGCTATTCTTTCCATGTTTCTAAAAATAAATAAATAAATAAAATAAACCGCTATAAATACCTACATTCAGGTTAATAAATGCATTTCATAAAATAAAATAATATCAAAAAAAGAAACAAGTTAGTTTTAAAAAATCTCACCTTCACTTGCACTGGCTTGTTGCTGTTTCCTTCTAGTGGGGTCTAAAGTGCAATGGTTTCTTGTATTTCAGACATGTAATGTATACCGGTTATCTGCAAACAAATAAATAAATAAATAAATAAAATCGCTAATTACCTTATCAATAACTACAAATTTAAGTTTCAGAAGCATGACATTATTAAAATAATCATTCATAGGTACTTACCAAAAAAATGAAAGGTTTTTTCTTCCAAAGTTCAGTTCAAAGCTCTACTGTATACGTCTATTTGCTGGTCCTGTTAGTGTATCACTAACGCAATCATTATCAGTCTGCTTAGCAACAAAGAGAGTTGCATTTTCTCAGCGTTTTGACCTTGAAAGTTTCTCTCTCTCTCACACACACACACACATGTTCCCACGCCTCGCCACATTCCTCAAACGCGATAAGATTCGCGTACCTTATACTAGTTTCATAATTTTAATAAGGAACCAAAAAGGCTGCCTCTTATACATTGGTAGTCCTACTGTCTCAGAACCAAAATGGCGGTCTCTGCTTAAAGAGCACACCTGCTAGCCACCACGAGGCAAGAAAGCTGACCCTCTACTTCCTGCCCACGTAGACATTCTTGTGTTATCAGCAGTCGCTCTGACAAGGCCTGGCCAGGTCGTGTATTGAGTGCGAGCAAGCAACACAGTTCTGTAGCATTCAAAACGTGTGTGTCTTATTATTATTATTATTATTATTATTATTATTATTATTATTATTATTAAACATTTTACTGTAATAATAATTACTAGCAAGCGGCCATCCTCAATACATGATCATGTTAACCACATACTTTCACCCTAAAACACATGTTTTTACCCAGTTCAATATTTAGTTTATTACATTTCAGGCCAATGACCTTACCGTTTTGGCTCTTTGTGTACATGCACATGACTTGGTAGAGTGAATGTTATAGGTTTCCATATTCTACAACCATTCGCTCTGCCAGACAGTGGTCTCGCTTATTACCGTTTACTAGCATGTTAAAGATCCCCTTCGGGGTAAAACATTCTTAGCATGCTTCACGCATTTTCAATTGTTCGCCTCCATCCGTCATAGTAAATATCACAAAACCAACCGTCATAAGCTGCCCAGTCATCCCACCAAAATAGCAATTCATTTCTTCCGGGTACGGTCATCGAAATCGCCATGAGGGATTTTTGAAATATTCGTTATAGGAAAAATCTAAAAAAAAAGCAACCCCTCGTTCTATCTTTTTGTCGTCCCCTCGAAATAGCCATTTTCTGTATCCACCATGGCTAGTCATAGCCTCGTTGGAACACACGCCAAGCGCTACCGGCTCTCTGTCTACAAACACTCTTTATTTTAAACATTTTAAGAAAGTTTCAACATGCACAGTTTTTGTCCTAGAGACTTGAAATCTATTTTCTTGGTAGAGGGGGTAGGGACTTTCATTTATGTCAAACAAATGTTTTTGTAGAATTCCTAGTTTCCAAAATATAAGATTTTCAAAATTGGACTGTTTTCAAAAAACATCAAAAATGAAAAAGTTTTATTATAAAATATAAAGGACATAAAGGCCATTCGTTTAAACTATGACCCAACGCTCTATCAGGTTTGTTTTTTAAACTATCGCCTACTTTCAAAAACAAAAATTTTCAAATTTAAAAAAACATATAATTCAGGGTCCATAGCAAAGAGGACGTCACCCCTAGTCCTTGGATCCCTCGTACACGCCTCTAGCATGGTTGGTTCGCGAGATATAACAAAAAGTCTAAAATCACGTTTTTAGCAAAAAAACATGTTTCCAGCATTTCACCTTTTCAACACCAACATTCCCGTAAAGAGCACAACGAGACGAAACACGAATCCAAGCACGCCCTCCTAGCATTACTCCTTCCTTCCCAAGGCCGCCAGGGGCTCACAACTTCCTAGGTGGAGTAGAAATGTCATTGCAGCACTACTGTCAAGTTTTTATCCTAGAGACTTGAAATTTATTTTTGCGGTAGAGGGCGTAGGGGCCTTTCATTTATGTCAAACAAACTTTTTTGTAAACTTCCTAGTTTCCAAAATATAGGAATTTCAAAAGTACACTTTTTTCAAAAAATGTAAAAAAATAAAGAAGTTTTATTATAAAAATAAAGAACATAGAGACCGTTTGTTTGAGCCATTGCACGACATTCTACCATGTTTGGTTTTCAAGCTATCACCTACTTTCGAAAACAAACATTTTCAAAACATTTTTCAAAAATATAACGAGTAGTCCATGGGAAAGAGGACGTCAGCTCGAGTCCAACGACTCCTCATTTGTCAAAATCGGACCATGCGTTCGAGAGATATTAATTATTTTAACATGTACAGTCGTGTCCAAATAAAATGGGTGCGTTAGAAGCGCCACTACCCCCCCCCCCCCCTACTTCCATAGATATGTAAAATGGTCTACTTGTTCCAAATTTGTGTTGGCGATGGGCATGTTGAATTCTGCAATGCTAGACCCAGGAACAGGCTGAGCAAGTACCTTTGTTTTGCCAGGATTGATCGTGAGGCCAAAACAATCACATGCATGCTTGTAGCTATTAACTGATTGCTGCAAGTCCTCAGATGTAAGGGCAGGTGATGCAATGTCATCAGCGTACTGCAGTTCAGTTATCATAGTGACATTTGTAAGACGTGATCGAAGTCTAGACAAGTTGAAGAGGCCTCCATCATAGCGATATCTGATATCTACTCCTGGTTTGCTCGATGCCTTATCCAGCATGGTAGCTAAGTACAAGGCAAAGAGAGTTGGAGCAAGACACACCCCTGTTTTAAACCATGGGTGATTAGAAAAGCTTCTGAGATGTTATTTTGATGGTGAACCTGACCAGTCATACCATCATGAAGTGCTCGCACCGGTTCCACAAACTGATCGGGACAGCCAAAGCGTCTCAGTACCTCCCACATCGCAGGTCTTGGGACGGAATCGAATGCCTTTTCCAGGTCGTAGAACACAAGTAAAAGGTCCTTCTGTTGTTCATTGCATTTTTCTTGAAGTTGCCGTGCACAAATTATCATGTTAAAAGTGCCTCTGGAGGCACGGAAACCACACTGAGACTCTAGAAGAGTCCTCTCGGAGATGACTTGAAGGTGGCTCAGTAGTATTCTAGCGAGTATTTTTCCTACTATAGATAGCAAGGAAATGCCCCGGTAGTTGCCACATATGCTACGGTCCCCTGTTTTGAATAAAGTGACGATGTTGGCATTTTTGAGGTCTCTGGGTACTATATGGGTTTCCCAAATCGACAATATAAGGGAGAAGAGCCTCGTCTTTAGAGGTAAGCCTCCAGCTAAAATTATTTCCTGTGGGATGTTGTCTGGTCCAGGAGCTTTTCTGGGTTTCAGCCTACCAAGGGCCTCAGAATTCTTGATATGCTGGAGACATCGCCATCCAAGGTTGAGAAGGAAGGTGTGGCACATCTCGTAGGAAATCTTCTGCAGAAGTGGAGCTTCGGTTTAAGAGAGTAGAGAAATGTTCCTTCGAGCGCTCCAGGATGTCTTTGGAGTTAGTAACTGTAGTACTTTCGTCAGCTGCCGTTAGAGTACCAATAGAGGAATGAATCGGACCATAGATCTCTTTAATTCCCTCATAGAAGTTCCGAAGATTTCGGGCATCAGCATAATGTTGAAGCTCCTCAGCTTTCTGTTGCCACCAGTTGTTCTTCATTTCCCTGATTCCAGGCTGACACTTCCGTTTCAGATATTAAACTGAGCTTTCTTTGCACAGGATGATGGGTCTTTGAGAAGGGATAAATGAGGTTCCCCCTTAACACTGATGAGTTCCAGTATTTCTTTGTTGTTCTCCTCAAACCAGTCTTGTCTCTTCGTACCCTCATAGTCAATGGTTTATTCAGCTGACTCGATGATGATCTTCTTGACTGTTGACCACTCCTGTTCAACATCTTTTGTGCGGACTGGATTGCTTTTGAAACGGGTCAAGATGCATGTTGGAAGTTAGATGCAATAGCTGCATTTGAAAGTTTGGAAGTTGCAAATCTGCGATGGGGTATGCTTGAACGTTGAGCGCAGGGTGTCCAGCGTTCTTGAAACCCTTGAAAACCGGAAAAAAACCGAGAATGAAAACAAACCTTGAAAAAACCTGGAAAAACCTTGAATCGCTCCGAAAAACCTGGAAAAGGCCATTAAGCTGACACGCGTGACTTGGTCAGCTAGCAATGTGTAGACTATTTATTAGTTGGTTTGGTTGTAAGCGATGTTTATTGTTCACTGTTCGACACAAGACTTGACCGCAGTTGCGCAAGAGACGTTAAAAGGTGTTTGAGGACCGTTGCCAGTCACCTCTCCTTACGTTCCTCTGAGGAATACGTTTCGACCATGAAGGATGTTTCGGTCAAAGTATGAAACTTCATCGGACAAAAATTGGCTAGGCGATTGTATTTGGCATTGCTCCCTATTTTATGATCTACGTTAATGAGCTGATCTCTAGTTGCGATGACATAGTTATCGGATTTGACGAAAGCTTAAATTCAATATCCCAAAAAACTCAGATGGACATGTACGTGAGGTTCTGGCATCCGGATAAAGCTCAAGTTGCCGTCCGTTATTTAAATTCAGCTTTTCGTAATCGTACTCGGGCCATTGATTTAAGAGAGGAGTTACTAAAGTCTTGGGAGACCGTTGATGGTCTGAAAAAGGTTTCCCAAATCTCTATGGACGGACCTCTTGTTAATCATAAATTGTTTCGAGAATTAGATGCCTAAGTGAAAGAATCGTGCGGAGTTGAATTGCTTGATATTGGAAGCTGCGGACTTCATGTTGTCCACTTGGCTTTTAAAGTAGCCATCATGTCTACTGGGTGGGATTTAGCATCCATTTTGTATTGTATGTATGACTTATCTAAAGGCGCGCCAGCACGGCGGAGTCTTTACGTTCAGTATACTGGCTGTACCTTGTTTCCGTTGCGATTTTGTGGAATACGTTGGGTTGAAAACAAAATGGTTGCAGATCGGGCCATAGAAATTCTTTCCAATCAAAGAAAGTTTGTCATTATAGCTGAAAAGGAAAATACCGCTCCCATTTCACGCAATTTTGAGAAAGACTCGTCGGCTGTTAAAGACAAATTATTGGAAACTAAACTTGCATTTCTTGGCTCAATCGCCGGCTTAATAGAACCATTTCTGGAAGAGTTCCAGACAGATGCTCTCATGGCGCCATTCTTGTATGAGGAATTTTCGCTCCCTCCTTGATATGTTTATGAAACCGATTGTTAAGCCTGATGTTATGCTGACAAGTTCTAATTCGCAAACCTTTGAGTTAAGCTCAAAGAATTTGATTCACGCCAAAAAGTTTGACAGTGGGTTCGTTGCTAAAGACGAGTTGTCCAAGGTTAAAAACGTGAAGGAATTAGACATTCTTCGCTTGAAGGAAAGTATGCTCGGTAGTCTAGTTAAGCTTATGGAAACATTGCGAGAGCGGTCTCCCAGAAGTATCGATTTGCGAGATTTATTTCTTGCTTAGATCCTGCAGTTGCTTTGAACGAAATGCGTTGACAAGTGTTTAGAAAGCCTTGTGGCGAAAAAGCGCCTCTCCGGGTCGAAAGCAGACCAAATCAAAATGGAATATGTGGAAGTGTGTAGAAATGCTCAGGTTAAAGAGCGTTTTAAAGCTTATAAGAGGAGTGAAACTAGATTAGATGAGTTATGGCTGGAAGTCATGGAGTTTTCACTAAAGCCCACTTCTAATCTGCTGGACTTGGTTAAAAGTATCCTTATACTGTCCCACGGAAACGCCACACTCAAACGTGTTTTTTTTTCGATTAATGAACAGTGCATCGTTGAGAACCAGATGGAGCATAGTTTAGTAGCCCAGTGCCGTGTTCACGACGCTATCCTCGACGCAGGTGATGTAGAAAAGAATAATATACCAAAATCTCTCATTTTGTTAATGCGAAACGCGCACTCTCGGTACTGCACCCGAATCCCGCATAGTCATAGCCTATATCCGCAAAGATAGAAAAGGATTGTAGGGAGGTCGATACCCGGCCAGGTAGGTCAACGCTACCCTACTAGGATAATGACTGGGGAACCCTCGATGCATACCGGTCATGCAATAACACTACCGATTAGTTACACATTTACATAGACAATAAACTATCCTAAACACAAAATGGTAGGACGAGAATCTCGGCTCTCGGGTGTGAACGGTGAACGTTGAGACTAACTTGAACTCTAGTAACTAATTCGCAGTATTATCGCATGTATATCGCAAGAATGAAATGATGATCAGATTTATAAGAAACGAACAGGCAAACACAAACTAGTGCCTGGGATTTATTTCCAAACAAATACAGATAGTAATATAAAATAATCCCCATCACCATGAATAAATAAACATGTTAAATTTAACTGTCACACACGTCAAATGGTTCTACTAATCGTAGAATAAGTGTATCTAAATATTCCTGTTACAGCAATGTAACGATATTAAGTTTCATAAAATGTTTACATAACTTTACAGTCACCCTGTGGCTGTGTTATTAAAAATAGTCTGATAAAATCAGCTGTTCACTCATGAAAAATGAAGTTAACAATTCAAAACCCTACATTATACACGGTGTGCGTAGAATGTAACTGTCTACTCTAATAAAATTGTTATTAATAATATATGGTTTAAATATTTACATTATTTACAAATCTCGTGCTTCACACGGTTCAAAAATTACCATTAACACTGTCAGTCGTGCTCTGACAGCTTCATAGTGTCTCTGTTATACAAATTACAGTTCTCCAACAATGCTTCTACCAACGATAAAATTCTCAGGTACTTCCAGTGGTGTGTCATAATAAAATATGCCTGAGTATCAAACAATTAAGTTAAATACAGCTTGGAATGTCGTGTCAATAAATAGAGCAATAGGTTAAAGATCGCTGCAAAACTACTACAAGACTTTATACATTACGTGGATCATTTACAAATACTCTCAAACATAAACAATTCAAACAATAACCTCTGTGTTAGCGCTCTCACTCATCTTGTAACAATTCGTTGCTCCAAATAGCAATATATTCCTTCCTTCCGCAATACAGTGAACAATACTTATCAAAGGCGTCATACTACGCTCCAAACATGTCATACATCCTTCCTTTCCTCTCTATAAACAATCTTTACAACTCCGCACGGCATTACTTCCTTGAAAAACTCATCTTGCTACACACTTGTAGAAGAATTAGTGATTTTACTAGATAACTACACGAGAGTATGTACCGTTCAGAATGCACTCCTAACTTTCAACTCCTGTCTAAATTATTAAACCTCGTGCATCAAATTACAACAACTACACGTTCGTTCACATTAATACAATTCACAAAGTACTTCTCATTCCTTTCATTAGCGCTTTTCGTTCTCTATGATCCATAATAAACTTGTTCTTACATGTTAATACAATGCTATTTTGTAGTTCGCTTGTCTTTTAGTTATTAATAAATTCATATCCTCCCGCTCCTGGTGTATATTTAAATATATGAACAATTCATATTTAAGTTGCTTTCAACATACAAGACCGCAGGTAGACTAACATATTTCCTGGTCTATTCATCTCAGTTAAACAATGTTTATACTTTAATTGTTGATAAATATAGGCATCATTTGACCTCAATTGTCAATACCATGATCCTAATTTATAGTGTATATTCGTAATATAATAGTTCAAGACTATTTAGTTGTCTAATAAGTTGTATTCCGCTATAGGAATTTTATAACACTCCAATTGTTATAAATGATATATCAGATGTATATGAACATCGTAATGTTCGTTACATAATTATAGCGTCTCACAATTATGCTTTACTTGATAACAATGCATTATAGACATATCAATGAATACTTTCCCTGTTACGCATAGAAAGTTTTAATAACAATTATAATGTTTAAATATTCTTACAATTTGTCAATATTTACGCTCTTCTCCAAAATACAATATAATCGAATAATCTAATTATTTTAGCATTATCGAGTGATCGCATTATCGAAGCATTCCTTTATAAAACGAGTATCGTTCAAAAGCGAGGGTCATACAACGTTTCCTTCAGAATAAAAAAATACGAGAAACGCAAATCTAAGTCAAATGAATTAAATAACGTCTCATACGACACATTACGACGTATCAAAAATTACAATGAAACTCTAAAATTTAAGCTATTAAAAGACAAAGAATAAAGATAAGAATAACTACAAATGGTTTTGGTCACTCCAAAAATGGACCTCTACTACTACAGCAAAACTACAGACATGAAACAAACAGTTGTTCTACCTTGAGACGTCTTCTACAGCCAGGGAATACCTCTGTCAGCTGTCCTAGATGTTGCGTCGAAGCTGTCATCGTTCGTCTCCCAGCGAAACCAGTTACTGCCAAGCTCGTTCGTCAGCTGCGGTGGACCCCTACTCACTTGGCCTGCCACATGTTCTTCAACACGGCTTGAGCTGCTAACGGTAGCTGCATCATCTTCTCGGCCAGCGGCCTGGAAACTGCGATTCCCAGTTCGATTGGCTGCAAATGGTCTTCTTCTTCTTCTTATCTATGTCTTGCAGAGTGGTCTCGCCATTGTAGATCCGCAAGTCCTGGGTTGACATCTCATCCTGGTGAAGTTGGACATCTTGCTTGTGGTGTAGAAATCATATTTCAATGCTGCAAGTTGGTGTGCAGTTGTAGCTGTGTCGATCCTTGAATTTTCGATTCACTCTGACCTCCCAATCCATGTTATAGATTAACCTCCTTTCATTTTACTTAGTTCTCCATAATCTCTTCTTCAATAGACGTATAATAAGCTTGTCCTCCCCGACTTATGATTTCTGCCATCATGTAGACTGTGATGTAGCTTGTGATGAAATATTGCTGTATATATATAAAATAGTTGCAGCAATATCGATGCTTTCAGTAGATAATGCTCTTAATTATTTCTTCTGTGTGAAATGCTGCTTATAGGCGAAGTCTCGTTCTAAAATTGTAATGCTTTTATACTCGCTGTTCTCTCCAATAATGTAAATGCGTTTCGCCGGCTTCTCCTCCCATCTTCCTCGGCGATGTCTTGGTTGTTTGATGGTACAACGGTGCTTATCGTCCGGGCTAATGCTGTGTTCAAAAACTGCTCCTTTGTTGTGCGCGTGCGTGAAACGCGTCTGCTCGTTGCCAGTCGCTATGAGAGAGTGTTTAGCCACGCTTCTCCTTCGCGGCACGTGTCAGTCCTGGCTTCGCTTCGCTAGTCTCCAACACATGTATATTAATAGAAATATACTCATATTCGCTCTATTATCCAATGATTTATATTTCTTTTCAACCAAATAAATTTCATATTGCATTCTACACCTGTATATGTGCTTATTTCTCTTAATATCTGCCAATTTTTTATTAAATCGATTCCCACAAAAATTATGTGCTATTAATGGATTGGCTGTTGAAATATTCTGGAAAAAGGCTCCTGGGTTTAGCCTCTTCTCCACGGGTCGTGTGCATTCCTTTGTTATGATAGCCTTGCTAACCAAACTGGTTTTCTCGTGCCAAACATGAAGCTTTGTACAAAATCCAGCTCCGAATGATCGAGCTCTTCCTTAGTTAAAATCTCATTCACCAGAATATTTCCAAATAATAAATTCCTCAAAATACTTCAAATTTCTCCAAAATACTTTCATTATGCATCACTTGCATCCCATAATGCATATATATTTATTAAATTATTTTAATTTCAAATTTCCAATTTTTCCTTTCAATGGTGCACAAGTCGTTCGAACCTCGGCTCGGTCAAAGGTCCTAAGCTGGGTTGAATTCGAGTTCAGTACTGCCCCCGTAATTGAATTATATAGAGACCAAGGTGGCTATATTGGAAATTATAAAGAAAGTTATGGCTGTCATAGTTATGACGTGGATAGTCATGACGTAAGCACGGATGACGCAGACGTTATGCCAGCAGGCTACTTGAGCTGAGATTCTCAGTGACGTCAGCATTTATTCGAGAAAGATCCGAGATCTACGACGCAGTCGCAGGAAACGTGGAATTCTGCTGAGGAAGAAATTATGCTATTGGAGGGGAGGCTTGAACCAATGAACGATAGTTTGAAGGAAGACGGAGATTGCTGAAACTATGGTATTTTTATTACTTTTGGAATGCAGAATTGTGGAAATACATTTGCAGTAGAGGCATTGTTCTGGAATTTTGGTGAAATTTATTTTCAGTTTTTGAATTTTGAAAATCCGTCATGTATTGACGAAGTTGGAACTTCTAGCGATGACGCAGTAACGCACTATGGAAGGCCTTGCGCAGAAGAGAGGAGCCTCAATCGCCTCATTCTCAGATCATCAATCGTCTGATAGCTCAATCGTCAGATCTCAAATAGTTATTTCAGTGAAACGTCGAGTGAGATTAGTAGTGAAAGAGTCGTCTTTATAACGCGTGGTAAAGCCACTGCATTAAACGAGAGTCGAGTATGCAAGCAGTGCAGGTTTACTGTGTGTAAATCTAGGTGAAGTTGAAACGCACATTATAACGCTTCTACAAGAGTAGCTGTGAACAGTTAGCGGTCGCCTATAAGCTAATTCTCTTGTGCATTGCTACAGTAAGGAGTGTAGAAAAGTTGAACAATTTCGAGTAATTATTTTGGAAGTTATTGACAATTTTAGACGACTGACAAAAGTGATTTTCTCGTCACATGAGAAGCACTTTGTATAGCCAGAATCTACGCTACGGCTGACACGGCTAGTGAAATAGGGAGACTTCAGATTGCTTTTGTGACACAACGCTACAGTATTATGGAACAGTTTAATATGGCAGTTTGTTCTTCTATTACCATAACTGAAGAGGAGATGGAAGGCTAAAGGACTTAATGCAATTGGGACATATTTCAACGGAGTAAGATAGCAGCATGGAACTTCGCTAATTGCTATTCCACACAGGCGAACATGTGGTGAACAAACATCTACACTCATGTTTCGTGATTAAAGGCTGAATACTATCAAACAGCAATGGAAATGATTTCATACTTTCTGAATATGAATATTTCTTCGGAAATTTCTACAAAAACTTCATGGCGATTTTCAACTGGAACTTCAGGGATTTTTCAAGAGAGGTCAGGGTTGTCCCGACTCACAAAGAAGATTATTGCCGGAAGGATGTCGTTCGTCTTCGTGAAGCAGTTCGATTATCCGAGGGTGCTGTTTCTTGTTTCGAGGATGGAGCTCAGCTTTAACTTGGTGAAATGGATCCATCAACAGTCTTCTTTGGGGAATTTTCCTCTGGAACGTCAATCGGCAGATAAGGTAGTCGTGAACGTTTATTGTATTTGAGTTTCTTAGCAATATTTGAGCAACCGTTTTCCCATATTTTTGTCCTCATGTATTTTGCCCATATTCTTGTTTGAGATTCCTATTCTCAGTACACCTTGATGAGTTATGCCTTTTTCGACGTTTTTAAGACATTGTTATGTCATGGGCATAGTTAAATGATTTTGGATCAGTTGAGACTGATATTTAGATTTTTCAGTAATTTGCTTATTTTTTTGTAGTCTCGATTTGACTGTAAGTTAATGATTTTTATGGCAGATTTAAATTCAGACAGCGTGTCACTTTATTAAAGTAATTCTACCCCAGTTTAATTACTTTGACCAATTTTCTGTCATCATCAAGAAGGAAGAACATTTAAATGATTTTAGAGCGTTAAAATCCATTACGTTGTCGACGATCTTGGAAATACTAGTCGTTATTTGAATTGATTGCAACACAGACATTTATCGTCAGTTATGAACGATCATTGCATCATAGACCATTTTGTGAAAGATGAACTTTAATTATGAATTATTGAATGCATTAAATTCGTGAAATTTTGTTAGGAGTTTTTTCTCATTTAGAGATTTATATAATGATGTTTGCATTCCCCAGTCTAATTGGATTCTATTAGACTATTTGCAGCTTAGTCGCACTTTATTTGATGATAGTATTTTTATACTACAATTCTTTGAAGATGTTAATCTTAAATTTTGATAGACCAGACAGGCGTATATAAGCGTATTCACTATTAAATTTGTTTGTGATTGGCAAATTTTTACTTCATTACGATTCATGAATGAAATCCACGAAGGTTAAATGACAACAGTTTTGAAACAATTAATGATTATAAGAATTTTTAAGTGGAATTATGAATGTATAATCGATAGTGCAGCGGACATGTTGAAAGTCGCTGATGTATAATGCCCTTAAATAAATGAAGGAGATTCCCACAGTAATTAATGATGATAAAGATTGTGTTAATGGAGATTTTTGGTAAATTCTGTGGAAGATTTTGAGGCCGTATATTTTAATATATGATGAATTTTGGGCCTATTTTTAATGCAGTGTGTGCATTATTTTGTAAGCGAAGTATTTTCCGCTAGAGTGTATTGTCATAGTTCGTTGAAAATTAATCAAGTGAATTTGCTGTTATAATTAACAAGAGTTTTGAAAGAATTTGAGATAAGATTTTGAATGAAGATTACCGTCACAAATAATAATAATTATTACAACCTTTATTAAACTAGATTGTGACATTAAATGTATAACTAACCTTCATTGGTCGATTATATTAAAAACGATTATGAAATTAACAACCGGATGAATATGTGGTTCAATGTATTTCTTAAATTAATAATTTAAATAATTTAAATGTTGATATTGTAAATAATAATGTATATATCTTTGACAATAATGTGGAACGAAAGTAATGTTAAAGGCGTGTTTAAAATTTTTGTAATTATCTTCGAAAATATTATAAACAATTTCTAATTGTTATAAATAATTTATGTGATTTTGTTATAAACATTTAAGAGTGTGTTTTATACTCTAAACTATGCTTATTAAACATTTGGATGATAACTTAACAAGTTTAGGGATTGTCAGAATAATCCAGTGGTATGTGAGTTAAGCATTTGAAAGATTTGCGTCAATATATATATGAGTTGTCTTGTAGACATTTAAAGCTTTGAAAGGAGCTGAATTCTTACGCAGTGTGGCGTGACGAGTGAGCCCCATTTGACAGGCATGCGCCAGGTTGAAGAGTAGACCAGCTGGCTCGACATCTGGTTATCAGCGGGCGAGGTCGATACTCTGGCCTTGCGCCTATTAATACAAGTGTGATGTTTATTAAAAGAAACCAAATGCTCTATATATATGTGTCGTATCCTGACTTCCTTATCCAATCCAAATGTGTATTGAATGTTACGTTATTTTGAGCTCATGGGAGCTAACATATTGTTTGATAACTTTGCAAGTCCTTTAGGAGGATATAGTCAGATTGACATGGGCTACTGATAGCCACATTTATTTTGTTGAGTTTGTTAAAGTCATACCCTTTATTTGAAATACAGCTTTTGTACAGTTCAAAGTTCTTGCCTTCGTTTTGGTTCATTTTTAAATGTCATGGTCAAGATTATTGTGGGAGCATACTTTAGAGATCCTGTTGTCAACCCAATCCCCGAGATATTTATAAGAGGTAAGTAGAAGTAAGTATGAAACCCCGTCTATTTTGGTGTGTTCCACAATAATTTTCTTGGTAACTTCTGTGTTCAAACCTCGGTAGTATCTGTCAGTGCCATTTTCATTGATGTAGCTGAGCCGGTGCGATTGATTGTTGGCAATCCGATTGAGGGGGCGGATATCTGACAGCCTACTATCCGGGTAAACGGGGACAGTACCAAGATCATTTACGCGAGCAAAATGCAAAAAATGAGACCTTAGCCAAAGCTGATAAAAAAACGTAACGCAAAAATGATCAAGGAACTAAATGCGAAGAAGGCAGCTTTGCTAACTGATGCTGCTAAGCAAGCAGCAAAAATCGATGACCAAGGAAAGGAACTGTAAGATTTGAACGTGCTCTAGTCTTGGTACGCCAAAATCTAGTTTTTACGGTGAATCACCAGTATTCGTAATGCTAATTTAAGTACGTACTTACCTAATAATGTGATTTACGTTGCCAAAAAGCCTTCTTTTTTGGCCTCTTGTTCTGTTTGTAGAATGTAAGGAATTTTGTTCTCAAAAGAGTTTACTTTAAGTTTGCGTTCGTTCCAAAATGTACACGAGATTTATTTTTTCATTTCTTTTAATTGTTGTGAAACTATGAAAGACAGATTTTATTTTCTTTCTGGAAATATATCAGATTTTTTACCTAACAGCTTACTTCTATCTCTCACTCACCAAGCTAACTCACAGCACCAAGCAAGAAATCACTTGAAAACCGCTTTTAACGAAGTTTGCATAGAAGTGATTCTTAACTAAATGGAATTAGCAACAGCTATTAAGAAATGCGCATGATGCAGTTTTAAAAAATCTTCCCGAGAATCCCCTTTATTTTCTAGGAAAAAATGCCTTTAAGTTAGTTGAGTTGCAAGAGTCCCTTGATTATTCTGTGTTTTGCTTACCGTACCAAAATATTTTTTATTATCTTCAATTTACATTTAATTGATCTACTATTACAATAATAGTTTTTTTTATCCCCCACACCTTGAAACTCACTTACAGTAGTCTAATCTTCTTTTATTTTTTAAAAGAAGGGAAAAACCCTTGAAAATCGTGTTTTTTGAGCCTTGAAAACCTTGAATTGAAAATCCCATTTTGGATGGACACCCTGGTTGAGCGGTAGATTTATGTCTGAAGGAAATTTTGAGTCGACAGGTCAGGAGTTTGTGGTCAGTTCAACAGTCGTCCACGTTCCTTGCAGTCTTTGTGACCAGAATATCCTTCTTGTCACACTGCCTGGTAATGACATATTCAAGGATGTGCCAATGTGTAGAGCGAGGATGCATCCATGTGGTCTTATAGCGATTGGGTAGGCGAAACTGGGTATTAGTGATGAATAATTCATGTTCAGCACATAATCCAAGAAGCAGCAGTCCATTGGCATTGCAGTTGCCCAGCCCTTGTTTGCCTAATACATTCTTCCACAGCTGATAATCCCTGCCCACTCGAGCGTTAAAGTCGCCAATCAGCAACAGTTTGTCTGTGGGTGCTCTGTTATTGATGATGGAGTTAATTTGGCGGTAGAAATGGTTCTTAGTTTCTTCATCGGCAATTAGATTGGGAGCATATGCAGAGATTATGGTGATGAATTTACCTTCGGAGATTGGTAGTCTGAGACTCATAAACCTTTCGCTGATTGCGATGGGAGTGAGTTGGTGGTCATTTACCAGTTTTGTTTTCACAGCAAGGCCAATCCCATGAATGCGGCGCTCTCCATCCTCCTTCCCTTTCCGAAATATTGTATAACCTAATCCAGGTTCAACAATTTTCCCTTCACATGACAGCCTAGTTTCGCTCAGAGCAGCAACGTCAATGTTCAGTCTAGCAAGCTCATGGGTGATGAGAGCTGTTCTTCTCTCAGGTCTGGCACTGCTGTCACAATCAAGTAGTGATCTTACATTCCAGGATCCTATAAACATTCTTTGTTGATATCCAATATTTTGACCGCAATGGTGGAGTGACCTGCTGAGTGTGGTTGCCCAGCCAGGCGTAATGTGACTGCCGATGTTTAGCCCACATTTTCTAGGGCCTTCCCCATTTAGGGTGGGCAGCGGTGATCCTAAATAGACCTGCCTAGACACAGATGCAGGACCGAATCCCTGAGTAGTCACTGGGTCTCAGAGAAAACGACCAACACACATCCGCCGCCAACGTGCAGGTCCAGACTAAAGGCTCCCAGTTTCACCAAAACCTGGCTCCACTGTCCTTATCCCATCGCCGTTGGGCTTGAAGTGGGAATAGTAGCCAGAAAGTGCCACTGGCGTGGATTTGTTTAAGGTGGATCGTAACTTGCCAGAAAGTAACCCACACACTATGGTCTCGGAGCCAGAACCTGCGGCACATGTGATATTAGACATGCAGGATTGACACCAAGATTGCAATGAACTGCCACGAACTCAAACTAAAACTCAGTGGTGCCTTTCTAGCCAGTTCATCTGGCATGTCTTCATCCGCTTGTCCGGCCGTTGGGAACCAGAACAGAAGTAGTGGTTCCTCTTCCACCTGTAAGCCGTTGGGTAGCAGGAATGATATACGGCAACTGTATATCTTTGCCCTATTAAACCTGAGAACTAGGCTGCCCCTTCCGCTATCCACACTATTGCAGAGTCCACCTCTTCCACTGCAGATACCGCAGAGGACTTCACCGGAACCCTGGCAAAGGACCCTCACGAGGTACTACCAGCCGTGTCAGCTGGACCTAGGTTTTTTAAAGAGGTGTTACTCCTCTATCACTCCCTACTTTGTTCTGGCTTGTGACAGACATAGCCTGGCTTCCCAATAATGGTTCCAGGTTGGCGAGGTTTTGTTGGATATGATACATGGCTTTTATTGATGCAGTGGCTCTCTCTCTCTCTGTAACATGGAAGTTGAAGGATGATAACGTTGTTTGCAAAGAAACTCCGAGGTATTTACATTTTGGAACTACTTCTCAAGGTTCATTGTGTAGTGTTATTGTGTTTATTGAAGCATGTTTCCCTCCTCTCCTAAAGATCGTTTCTTTGGTTTTACTTTGGTTGATTTGTAGTTCATTTCTGTTGACCCATGCGATGAGTCTGTTTAGGACATCTTGTAGCCCTTTGTAAACACTTGAGCCGATTGCCATGTCGTCCACATATAGTATAAGTGACGCTGGAGTGTCTCCGATTATCTCTGTGACGTCTGCTGTCATGATTTTTTACATTATTGGACTTGCTGAGTCGCCTTGTAGGACTCCATTTGTCTGTATAATGCTCTTGGATATAGTTGTACCATCTGATAATTGGATGTGATTGTACATTAAGATGTTGGAGATAATAATAGTGAGTGGATGATTTTCTCCTATCATGTGTGTTAGTTTCCAAATGCGTATCTCTCTGTTGATAAGATCAATGGCCTTACTATAATCTATAAATACTCCAAAGCATTTCTTCCCCATGTGTCTAAGCGAATCATGAGCTTGGTATATTAAGTAATTGATGGCCTGCAAAGTGCTTCTCCCTTTTCTGAAACCAAATTGATTTTCTGGTATTTGGGAGTCTGTTATTACCCATTTAAGATTTGATTGCCGCTGAGCGTGGCTGCACCAGTGTTTGTTGTTGATTGTAGCAGCTGCCCCGCAGGACGAAGCGGGGAACACAGCGATGACACGAGTTAATTCTGCACATAGGACAAGCAGCATTGCGCGTCACAGGCGATCATGTCAACACGGACAGTCAAACGATAACTGAGGCTATTGGAGGTGAGTCATGTCCTACTCGCGCAACTGTACCTGTCAACGAAGCAGGCTGACGTGTGACACAAGTAAACAAGGAATGGTTTCCATCTCGACCGCCAGCAATCAATTCGTGAAAGGGTAATAATGACGTAAGCCTGTTCATTATGATTTTCATGAAGATCTTGAATGTGGTGTTTTCTAGTGCTATTCCCCGGTATGAATCGGGGTTCTCAGTGTCACCTTTGGAGTGCCATGGCCTCTTACAGAGATAGATGGAAACTTGGTGTTCTCGTCTTGAGGTACTGTTGCCATGGAAACGACCGATCTTGCCATTCCATTATGAGTGCCAAAAGGCCGAAATCAGATGAATGAGAAAGCGGTTTCTTCTGGGTCCTGAACTATGTGTATGCAAAATTTGGTTGAGATTGGTGGAACAGTGTAGATTTGTATACAGAGCAAACATACCCACATACAGATTCTCACGTTTATATATATCAGACTATGATGACTTCATCCTTAACCGGTACGTACCTTTACATGCCTAACAAACAAATACGGTACCGTATACTACTGAATAAGCTTCTTCACGTCGTGCACCTGAAAATGAAACCTCGCGGGAAACTAGGTACCATAGGGGGAAAAAAAGAAGCATACACTATTTTGGTATATTGGCTTTCATGGCCAGTAATTAAAACTGAGCAATTTTTCAAGATCTTGTTCCTGGATCAATTTACTGTATATCAATAGCCAACGACCATAAAAAACGGCGATAAATTAACAGCATTAAAATATACGCATTTGATAGAATTGTAGGGATTTGAGGCCATTCTTTTTCAGTGTTGCCTATACAAATCGCAGCATTTCAGTCGGTCAACACGATTGTGCCCAATGAATTGGGTGGGGTACACGTTATAAGTAGGCTATATTAACACACTCCTGGAAAAAATTACATGCACCGTATTAGTTAACTATCACACTTAAATGGGCAATTTAGGTTTACACGTTTCGACCTTCAAGTGCCCATCATCAGATCCTGATCTCTGTGTTAAGGTTAATTTTTCACTACTGTAAATTCACTCATGTGGTTCAATAGCATGTCGTTAGATGCAATGGCGTAGGGTTTAACACCCCCCCCCCCCACTTGAATCCATATATTCTCCCATCTATCACCTGATTTACATTACCACCTTATTTACTCCTGTATATATGTTAAATATTATCACGTTCGTCACTTGGCAAATATGCTTCACTCTACTTTGGGGTTAGCCATGGGACGTTTTTCAGTTGAATTGTGCGATCGGTAACTTTTATCATATCGGTTTAATTGTGTGTGTCCGTTTCGTTAAAGATAATTCTGTACATGAGGAGTTTCTGCAATTTATTCCTCTCAATGAGGCAGATAAAGCCATTAGGATAGGCACATTTTGAGAGGCAATAGTAAGGGCAGTAAGAACATGGAGAGCGAAACATTATTTTTCTCTCACATAATATCAATATTACTGTATAAGCAATCACGTATTGACATAATGATACCACTGCTTTACTTCAGTTTATTTATTCAGTTACTGTTTTTCCTATTTAAAACATCTTTTTTTTGTTATTTTTTTATTGTGTTGAAAATATAATGAAGCCCAAAATAGCTTTCGTCCGAAGAGAATGTTTATTTAATTACCGTACTGTTTCTTATGAATATTAATCAAAATATTTTAATAATGTATGATAATGATGATTGTCGTTTTAGGGGCAGAACAGCAAGGTCATCTGCCCCTTTAATAGTATAGGCCTACACAATTACCATCCCTTCCATATATACCCGAGGGTATGGATGCTGACTGGCGATGAACCTGGTATTCTGGCAAACAGGAATCATGCCCACGATTTCACAGAAGACCGAACCCAAGATCTCTGAGGGGGAACAGCCGCAAGGAACCCGAGACATCCTTAAAACAATGATTACTGAGGTAATTACAGCTTAATTCCGAGTATGTGAAGGGAATTAAAAGCATTTATAAGGAGAAAGATTGTATGGTTAGTGGACTAACATACAAAATCTGTAGCCGAAATCAAGAACTCGAGGCAGTTTGACAGTTGACAAATACGGCTAGCTGAGGAGGCGGTCCAGACTGGAGCCATATCCATCACTGGCGTACTATTTACACGCGTCCGGTGGAATGGGGAGGTCCAGAAGTGTCTCGAAAACCATCTCCGAACAAAGACCAATGCGAGGAGGGGGAATAGAGCCAAGATGAATTAATTAATTACTCGTGAACGAGGCAATCAAATTGCATGAGAGTAACATCTATGTGCAGGAAATTCCAAGGAGCTAATTTAGGGGACATCAATCGCCTAAATCGAAGCCTAGAAATCATAAGAAGCGGATGACCACATCCAAGGCAGTTTTAAGGCAATTGGCGGAGGTTGACCGGGGAATCACCCGAAGGTAGCGTGGGCACGCCTTTGAGAAAAACAATTAATTATAATTAATTGAGCGAACGGATCGCCAGCACGAAGCCAGAATTGGAACCTCCAGATAAAAGTGCCCCAGAATCATGTATTATCAGGCCGGTAACTGCAATATCAGAGTAAAGGAAGCTCCCACACGAAGAAGGAACTACATTTTTGCCAAGATCCTTTATAAGGTCTGGGACGCTGGAAAGCGTCAGTCTTCTATAACCATTCATGCGGGGAACACGCAGTCGTTCTGAAGCCACTCATGCGGGGAACACGCACTCTTCTATGGCAGAACGGAACGCTAAGACAATGACAGGCGTGCATCATGAAGCGATGTACAAGTGATTATAAAGTAAAGCTACGCACAGTAAACGACGTGCATATAAAACAAGTTTAATGTACACAAGTATTGTGTGTAATCGCATAGGAAAGTCGCGAAGTCTCGTTGAAGACAATGGACTTATCCACTAGGTAAAGACGTGATCTGTAATGTATCGTTATAGTACTATGCCATAGTACACGATAGATCATGGGAGTGAGGACAGTATCACATGTTTTGTGATAAATATTCGTATAACAGACGCTAGATTGCAACGCTAGGCGCTCTGAAGAAGAAAGGGACACACAGTAGAGAATACGCTCTTAGTGAGACAGGAGAGATGTACACGCAGACTAGGGAGAGACTTTCACTGAGAACCAGGATACGTCAGGGGAAAATACGACACCTGCAACTCTGAAATCGCGCAGTGATGAGAAGCCCAGCGAGGCATTGTGTATAAATTCAGTGTATAAAAATGTATTTGTTCAAGTGTTTGTATTATAAAATATATTCTAACTGCCGTGAAAATGTGTGAAAGTGTTAAGTGTAAAATGTATCCAATTGAAGTGGTATCAAAAGTGTTCAAACCACAGAAAGTGTTTATTGTGAAATCTACGATGTTGTGCTAAAATATGCCAGAATGGTGGGTACGATGCTGTACTATTGGATAACACCACCAAGGAAAAGATGTGAGTACCATTCAATATGTTAATATAATAGTATAGCTCACCATATGTCCATGTCATTGTATGAAAAGTGCCATAGGGAACTTGAATTAAAAGAATTGTATGAGTTTGCATTCCTCATAATTGCATTAACTAGTTTAAAATTCTAGAATGATTTACTTACGACAGGAAATGCGTAAGATCATGGCCAATATGACAGTAACTTTAATTGATAATCTAATAAAGAGGTCGAAGTCGATAGAAACATGAATGTTCGGCATGTCTATGCCATGTAAATTAACGTTAAATTGTGTCAAGTTCGCTAGAAAGGATAAGTGGAATTATATGTGAAAGAGTGAAAATATATAATGTATCAGGATGTTTATAGACATGTTCCAGTGTAATAATTGCCAGTAATTAATACCAGTATGATAGAGCCGATATAAAGCCATGAAATAATAGTCAGATCCGGGAGGTTATAGGAGTGTCGTATGGGCCGAATTATCTAACAGCTATGATTGTTGAGCCGCTATAAGCGAGCGATGTTAACGTAGAAGCCAGAACTTTTACATAAATAAATGCCGGGAACTATTCCTCATCATGGGTGTCAGGACGTCTTGTGAGCCATTCTTCGAATGTAAGTATTGTACAGCCGTAGAGCGTACAAAATGCATATTGACAGCGTTGGGACAGGTGAGGTGCCTGTATGCCCATATCAGCATCATCATAGCGACTAAGGATTAACTGTGTCACCTTAGATCAGCTAATTAATGAATGATCCATCCTGGGAGGTGTGACGGTGTTATCATGGAGAGATCAAGCGATACCCTACCAAGTTCTTCGTATCGTGGAGGGGGAAACAGTGGGACACCCTATTCGCACGCAACTAGAGCCACAGACGATTCCTCATGACGGCATAGCTATGAGAAATTCACCCCGCTGTTGAGAATAATATTTGAGAGCCTTATTGAGCCAATTTTATTTACCCTAAAGATAGGAGGTTAAATATTTAGATATATTCCGTTCATAGCAACGACACAGTCCTACCCTTGCCCGTGAAATAATTGTGTGTGTAACCTTGAAGGCCTTGTTGACAAATTTAAGACTGGGTCATGTGTCCACCAGCTGGACTAGAGCGAGAAGGCCGTGCGGTAAAGGACAAGGCAGCCATACTCTTTTAGGGCGGAGCCAGTCAGACCTATTGTTCACACGACGGGTGGGCTGAGCGACCACCAACCCTTTTTAAACTGATACTGTGCAAGTGCAATATAAAAACTGATGCCCAGAAATAATTAAATGTTGGTTGTTATTACCGTATTGCATAAATCAATTGTATGCATTTAGAGTATGCAGAAATCTATTTTGCCAAGTTAGTGTATTGTAACTTTTGCTCAACCCTGTTGACGCACTTTTAAGAAGTGAAAACCCACTTAATGATAATTTATGCAGACGGGTAGCCCAAAATACGGCTTGACACAATTATAACAATATTAACGACTTGATAACGACCAGGATAGGACATATGGTGATGCTAATTACTGAGCATTCTTGTTGTGAAGGGAGATGGTACTCGGATCGCGTTTGAAACAAAGGGGAAAGAAGGATGATTGTTACACAAGTAATCGAACGTAATCATAATAAATATATTGTTGAATCATAAAATGTAATGATAAATGTTCCGTATGCACAACGGATAGTAAGATTAACTCAAAAATAATTGTATTTAAAGGTAAAGAGTGCTATAAGTTAACATGCTTATTTAGTGAAAGTTGTACTTAAATTTGAGATGATGCATTGATTGCTGTTAGTTAAGTTAAGCAATGTGAAATAAACTATGCACATTTCGTCTATGTCATGAGTGTATTTTATGAGTGCAGAATAGATTTGGGTGCAGTAAGGCACCACACATATTTAAAGACTCACATGTGATGAAGGCAGAGTTTTGCAGCATGCCTGGTGAGACCATGGTATTGATCTGCGCTAATCGATGGATTAGTGGGCCAGGGCTGCGGAGCACAGATGATTCAGATTAGGGTTTGTGTGACTGTGTAGAACCATCAGCTGTGTGCTCCATGTTTGAATTCCTGTTGTGGGATTTAAATGTAAATGTAATTGTGTTTTTGCTGTTTGTTTTTGCCATGATTATTAAGATTAAATTCAGTTATTATAGGGATATGTTTGTTTTCCATGTAGAGTAGTTACCTGGTAGATATCAAATCCTGAATGTGTGTTCGTATTGTGGGGGGACGTAACATGCCCCGAAAGACCCTGAGCTGTCGGGATACGAACACATGTTCTCCATATAATATCAAATGGTTACACATAGTAATGATCCCCCCCTCCCCCCGAGGAAATCCTACGTACGCCACTGGTTAGATGATTATAGTATGATGTTGATTCGCGTTATATGTTAGGTTTGTTTTGTGTATTACGCGAGTAACCGTGTATATGCTTGTGTGTACAATTTAGAATATCACACTTATAATAATAAATCAATTAACAAATTTTAGCATGAACTAGATAAATCTAAAATATTGAACACTTAACTTGGTATTGTTCTCCTCACAACGGTGCTCACTTGTGGACCTCCACACCACTACTGCTGCGGTGAGATCTGTATCTAGCCTAGCTCACTTGTCATCCTGCACGCTATCTGTTACCGGAATTTTAACCTGAACCAACAGAATGAGGTTGGAGGGACCTACGAAAAGTGTATGCTATGGACTCAGGAACTGTTTTCATTACTATAGTAGGCCATTTCAGCCGTCTTGCCACAACTTGGACATCTGTTGTAGCGCTCCCTATTAACCGTGTACCCCCACATCGTGTTTTTAAGATCCGTGTGCTAAGAATCTGGGTTCTACTATTTTCCCGTGGAATTACGACCGGGTACACGGGTCGCACCGAATATTGTGAAAGAGTGCCCGTTACACGGGTTTCCAGTGCTGTGTGCGGTAACCTTGCTCGAACATCTGTTCACGGCGATATCGTGCCGTTTTTACATGAATTTAGAAATCGTGTTTACGTGTGCAATGTGTCCGTGCGCGTTATTCGAAGCAGTGTGGAATTAATTATAAAGGTTAGTTCCAAGGATGAAAGAGGAGTAGATACAAAACTACTGTACCTAGGTATATGTAACAGAATAATAATAATAATAATAATAATAATAATGTATTATTTGCACAGTCATTTGACCATAATGTAACTAAACAACAAAATGAAAATATCAGGTGTAGGAAACGAATACAAAATAGAACAGTATAATAAGAACAACAATTTCTAGAAATATGACTCATTGACCAATTTACTTTAAGAAAACTTTGTTATGGAACAAGAATACCAAGAGATTTACATTTTCTGGCAGAAGACCATTCCATTTGGCTGTGACAATGTTTCCAGCAGAGGAAAAGCACCTTTCGGAGCTTGTGGATGTTGCTGGAATACAGAAGTATTTTTTCGCTAGAGCAGCAACCGCAGGATATTTGTGTTCCCTTGCTTCCCACTACTCAAATGGGTTCATGTCAAAACGTATCTGTGCCTCCGAAAGAAAATCTTCAAATTGAGATTCAGGGCTGTTACTTCCCCCACATGGCATTTGATACAAGAACTCCAGGGCGGAGTTGGTGGAGGGTTGATCGGGATTAACCACGACTTCAGCAGGTGCATCGCCCTGAAGCTTCTGAAGCACTCGGTCGCGAATATGTCGTCGAGCCTCTGCTATCTCATCTACCAAATCCTTGTACCTCGGGTCGAGGAAAGATGCAATCTGTCTAACAGTACTATCATTTATCTATAGGAGGCCGAACCAATCATTCAATTAACAGACCAAGGTAGACTGCACGTCCTCTAGGAAGCTGTCATACGACAACTCCTGGGTGCTGAGGTGGATTTAAATTATCTTCTGTATTAGTGGCCGCACCATCGATATGGGCGAATTGTCACCGCACAAGAGAGTGGTTACCACTCCCACAGGTTTAAGGAGCTTGGTTAAAACCTCCATGTAATGCTACTCCTGTTCAGTTACTTGCAGCTTCTGTGCTGTGGCCTTTGGAGTGCATGTCCGGTCACCTAGGACGTTGCTGACGGGGTTCCTGTTTATCAAAACGCGCTTGATCATGGCAAAAGTTGAAATCCAGCGGGTGTTGCAGCTCTGAATCAGGGGTTGCTCGGGTATTAAAAGTTGTGCTTGCATTTTTCTTCAGCGCACTGGAGACAACGTTCGAGTGCCGAAAATGGCCAACTATCTTGCTTGTATTCAGACACATTAGCAGCCTTTTCATGAGCAACAGCCTTGTTTGCAGCAAGCTGTACAGAATGTGCAGCACAAGTCACTTTATCCTTCTCCAGCACATCAATAGCGTGCACAGCGTTGACGACGTTGTACGCGTTGTCAGTGACGATGGCGGTGATCTTGTACTGCACATCCCATTTTTCTGCAACCAATTGCAATTCCGATGCCAGATTTTCTGTAGTGTGGCGGTCTTCCATTAAATGCGTGGTAAGCGTCATCGCCTTTGAAACCCACTGGGAGTCTATGGTGTGAGCCGTTGCCGTCAGGGAAGACGTTTGTGAGCGAGATGTCCAACAGTTAGATTTAAGGGCAACGCTTGATGCCGCTGATAGTTCACCCCGCACATTCTCTCTGACTCCATCGGTTAGTAGGAAAAGTCTTCGTGTTAGGGCATCCTCTGAAATACACAAGTAATTGGGCTCTACAACTGCCATGAACTGCCTAAACCCGTCACTAGCACAAAATGACAAAAGCAGTTGGTTCACAGCAACCATCCTCGCAAGAGCCTGATGTATTTCCTCCGAGCGTATGGTATCGCAGAGACGGTGTGCGTTAACTTTCACGCGTCACCTGCGTCGGCTCTCGGCTCGGGATGACCATACCTGCTCCTGCTCCTCATCATCAACATGGTCACCATCTTCAGTGTCTTCCTTTGTGGCCTCTGCGTAATGCCTGTAATAATACAATATCATTTTTAATTTCGGTGCGAAATGAAAGCCTTCACAACAGGCAAGAGCAAATAAGTGCAAATCGTGGAAAGTTGCATTGGAGATAAACAAGTACATCGCCTCTCCATTTCGCCGGTACTGAAGTCAAAGCAGTGTGGCGTGAGACGCGCCACCACCGCGAATATTGCACTTGACAACGATTGAAATGCGTACCTGCCCTGCCATTTCGGTGCAGAGAGCAGGATGACTCGACTGATTCGCTAATATCTGTAAAATTGTCTATGTACACAGCACATGCCACCAGGCACAACCCCACGCCGCCGACGCCAACAAAGTTGTCGGCGTGGCACCCGTGCGCCAACGCACCCCCGTCCTGAAGCTCCCATAGGCCACCACCGTTGCGTTCCCGATAAGCCCACCTGTCTAATTGTTGGGACCTTTTCTAATTTACGGCACGCAATTTACCTTATTTTAACAATCCACCATCTAAATATTATACGTCATCGGAATAGTTGTATGACTTATGTCGCTATTTATTTTAATTCCTTGTTAATGTGTGCACCAATCGGAAAATACCAGCAGCAGCGCAAGGGCGCTAAAGACCGGTGCGCGATGGAGCGTCAGAGTGCGCGGCGGCGTGGTGCCGTGGTGACGCACGGTAAGTGGATAAGCGTGTGTGACGTTGGCATGAACCGAAAATAATACAGATCGTAGCAAATCAGTCAAGTTGTCGGCATTAGACCGAAATGTCTGGAAAAGCGGTAATTTTCAACATATGTCCAGTTCCATTCGGTGAAGGCAGCGCTGCGGCGCCGGAGTGACACCACTTCGCCTTCGGCACCGACAACATGGCCTACTGACCAAAGGCGGTACGAGTGTCGCGGAAGCGCTTGCGTCTAGTCGTAAAAGTGTGTTATTCACAAAAGTTGGTCGTATGTAAACAATACCAACGTACTACCTACCAGCGAATTGTTACCCGTGACGGATATCGGGACTAATGCGCTCCACCCAGCCACACGCCTGCGATGAACGTGCAGACGTCGCCAGCGAAACCTCATCGCATGTCATTAGTGTGCATGATTCGTGCGCTGTGCGGTGTGTTCTCATTGTATGACTGTACATGCGTTCTCCGTCTTGCTCCACAACCACTCGCTGCAGCCATAACGAGGCGAGATGACGTAATGTAAACACAACAGCCCCGCTCCACGTCTAGGGGTAACAATTCCCTGGTAGGGTAGTAAATAGTACTATTTATTGTCAAATCAGGAAGACATTTCTGTAGTAGGTCGTGGTAACCACGGTACACTTAGGCATATGGCGTTACACAATTTGCATACATAATTACTTATCCGCGTTTGCTTGGCGACGTTTGTTGATTTTCCATATTCCGGTGTAACATTTTCAAGTGTCGTTCGATTGCTCCCGTGGACCCACCAGCACAGGAATATTCATTATTTTGGTTAGGAGAACATAGAGAGCAATACGCCTTATCTCCTTTCCCTTCTTCGTACTTCCACACCCAAATACTTGTTTTCCCCATTTCTCCTCTACTACGAAGCGCGTGCCAGCTGTGTGATGGTTTGACTACAATGATCGTACTGAACCATCGCCATCTACAATTCTCAACACCTGTGAAATTCCTCGTGGTAAATCAAACCTACTGAAAGTTGTAGAAGTGAGCATTTCCCGTATTAAGTTGTTTGTGTAACCAATGCCTTGTAATGAATTTAACCAACAAATTCTTCACTAATATTTCATTAAACTATTTCAGGTGCCTAAAAGTGTTGTGTGCCTGGCTGTAAGTAAAATTATGGCAGCACTATTAATATAAATGGTTATATTACAACGTTTTGATCACTACAGCGAGGTGGACTTTCTGTGTCTAGTAGGCCTAATTTAGTTTAGGTTATATCTTCATGTGTCTTGTACTGTACTCAGTTGGCAAGTGCTTTTAGGTAGATTTCATTAGAAATGTTATGTTTACTCATTTAGCTTGTAATTAATGCTCCTTCGAGCGCTCCTTAATAAATTTAAATTAGAAAGCTACCTATTTTTAAGTTAAGTGACCAGTGGAACATTATTGTAAGACTGTCAGCATTAAGCTGGGAGGCCAATTGTGACTATGATGAGTGCATCTGTGAACAAAAAGTGAAGGCTTCATTATCAAAGGCAGTCTCTAAGTTAGTAAGAATAGTCTTAAATATATTTTCTGAGCGCGTCAATGACGGCAGTGAGCATAGTAGCATGAAAAGAAATCTTCAGACATTGGGACATTGAGGTACAGTACAGACTTCTGTTATTACCTTATCGGGAATTGACAGTACATAGCATGATAATATGTATCCTTTATTTGTGATATTTGTGTGTAGATTTAGCGGACGTTATGTTCTGTTGTATTTTCGGAAACATTTGGCATCAAAGTGTATGTGTTTACGCAGTGTTAGCAATTACCACGTGCTTGCGATAGGCCTCCCAGATGACAGATGGGCGGTGTTGCTAAACCTTATGACACAGCTTGAGATTATAAATGTAGACGGCGATCAAGACTACTAAACTACAGAGGTTGCCTCAATATGGAGCTCTTAGGCGAGGGGACCGCGGGGAGAAGGGAAACAACGTGACGTCACTAGATTCCTCGTAGCGCGCGAGGTGCGAGATATGCAAGGAAAGTCAACTTTCCCTCTCATTATATTGTATAGATTTCAGTGGTTTAAACACGGGGCTTAAGCCCTTTTGTTTATAACCATGCCAGGCCAAATATGTGCTGTGGCAGTTTGTCACAGTTATTATAAAGGTGGAAATGACGTGTCGTTTTTCACGATGCCAAAAGACGCATGCCTTCGCAATCAGTGGATTGCTGCATGTAAGCGAAAAGATCATTTCAACCCTCAAACAAGTAGAATATGTTCCCTCCACTTTAAGACTGAAGACATTGAATAAGACTACAGGGCCTAATTGCTTAATATCAAGCCAAGCTTACCAAGGAATCTAAAACCAAATGGTAAGTGAGCCTAGCTGGCCTACAGTTTTGATGACATGCTAGGATGATTTTAAAGCTGTTAACATTTCTGACATATTTCGTATATGGTATTTTAGTGGTTGGAGCACTAGCTTTCAAAATACAATGGCTGTATTATCAAATCATAAATGTAAACGGGAGGGTTAGCTTAATATTTATTTAAAAAAACACTTGCTAGGCCTACAACTACATACATCCCACATGAACTTTGTTGTTCTCATATTACTTCCAGCTGTGCCAACGCTACATTTAACTCCAGTCACCATCAAGGAAGCAATGATCAATAAAAAGGAACCAGAGGACATTGTTTCAAGATCTACTCAGAGAAGAGAGTGAACAAAATTCAGTGAGTAAAAAATAAGCACCTCTTCAAACCCAGGCAGATGACAACAGGTTTGCAATTCTTCCTGAGAATTACAACAGGATTTTAGAAGAAAGTGAGCAGTTAAGAAAGCAATGTTTACAAAATAGAGCACACATTATTGATTACCAGAAGCAAATTGAGAAACTAGAAAATACAGTTGAAGAATTATCAGCTAAATTGGGAAAGACTCTCAGATAGTACTGAACCAGCAAGTCATTGGTACATTCTCAGCGGTGCTGAGTAAATGCCAATTAGATATCATCATCAATAAAAAGAAGGATTGTAGGCTTCAGAGTGTCTTATTTTAAGTAAAAAGGGAGAACTTCAAGTATTAGAGAAGAGAGAAAGGAAGATTCTGAGAAAAATACTTGGACCACAGAAGACTACTTATGGGACATGGAAGAAAAGGAAAAATGAAGAACTTTACAAGTGTACTGAAAAGATCACAGACGTAAAGAAGAAGCGGAGGCTAAAGTTCTACGGACATTTGCTACGAATGGATGAAGGCAGGCTGACCAAAAGGATCTTCAGCTACATCATGGGGTTAAAGGTTACATCTAAATGGGTAGATGAGGTGAAGAGGGATGCAGCGGAAGTTGGAATTACTCCACCGATGGCCTACGGTAGAAGATAGTTCCGCAGTCGAGTTGACGGAGTAAAATCATTTCAGAAGAAACCACCAAGCAGGAGGCGCAAACGGATCATTTCCGAGGACGAGAGAAAACAAAGAAGTGGCAGGATGAAGAAGTTCTGGGAAGAGAAGAGAAAGAAAGCCAATAAGACTTGAGTTCCTTGTGGTCCATAGTTGGCACGTTAAATGGACTTCAGATTATATTTCGACTGCATTTGCCATCAGATATCTCAGCAAACGATGTACATTTACCTCGGGCAAAAGCTACATTACCCTTTACCAGGAATTTCTTCATTGCAGAGATGGGCTTCAAGTTTAAATTCGAGACAAGGGATTCTGGCTGATATAATTCGTGTAATGGAAGTTACAGGCCACACTATGATTAGTTTCGAAAAAAAAAACAGTTCTCTCTTATGATGAAATAAAAGTGTCAGCTACATATGATTATCAAAAATAGGATGAAATAGTATGTCCTCATTCATACATGCAAGTTATTATGGCTGCAGGACTTTCTTCCAACTGGAAACAGCCTGTGTACCTCGATTTTGACTCTAAAATGACTAAGGATATGCTTGACCGAGTGACTATCGAGCTTGACAACGTTGGGTACAATGTGGTAGCCTGTGTGAGTGACTGTGGAGGTGGGAACATGGGTTTGTGGAGGGAATTGTCTATCTCAGTGAACTGCTCTTCTTACAACCACCCAGTAACTCAACAGCCTATATACTTTTTCGCAGATTTACCCCACTTGCTAAAACTTATCAGGAACTGGTTCTTGGATTATGGCTATATTCTAGAAAACGGATAGAAAGTTACCAGAGCTCCTGTGGTAGAATTAGTGAAACAAACCAATTTTGAGATAAACTCGAGCCATAAACTGACACCGAATCACATACAGAGTGGAAAAAAACAAAAGACAAAATGTTCGACTAGCAGCAAAGCTTTAGTCACACACTACAGCTACAGCTTTAAAGCACTAAAAACCAGGTCCAGATAAATTACTAGCAGAGGCAACAGGGGATTTCATAGAACGTGTAAACCAGTGGAATGATGTTATGAATTCATACTGTCCTAACCCGCCTTTACCAACAAAAATAACCCATGGTTTACTAATTGAACAGCAAAATATAATTTTGGACAAGATGGAAAATTTCATGAGCAATTCTCTTTGCATTGGTAAAAATTCTTTGCAAATATTCCAGAAAGCAGTCATCATTTCAATAAAATCCCTTCGACTTCTGTACCAAGATATGGTCGGTGGGCATAATATAAAGTACGTTCTCACACATAGGCTAAATCAAGATGTAGGCCTCCTGGAAAACCTCTTTTCACAATTGCGGACCCGTGGTAGCTTACACGATCATCCTTCTCCCCTTGACTGCATTTACAGACTGAGGATGATTATTTTAGGAAAAATCCAGGAGTAGTGCAAAAGCAAACAAACACTGCTGATCCAGATTCAGATAAATATTTAGTTGGTAAAGCACTAAACAAAGCTTGCATAGTGTCTGAATCAAGTAACGTGCTTCCAGAACCAACCTTAGACAGCAATGTGCAGCCAGAGTCCTTCATTGCCAATATCATGGAACAAAGTGAAGAAGATGACAAGGTTTATGTTGCTGGTTACGTAGCCCACAAATTCCAAGATAAATTTCCATAATTTGGGAACTTAACCTATGGAATGCAAACTCAACACGATTAAGCATTACAAACCTGGATTAAACACTTGTCATACGGTGGTTTGACCGATCCCTCAGAAACTTGGCCAAACCAGTTCCGGCACATTTCAGCTACATTCGTCACATTTCACGGAAAATACGGATTTCAACGAGGCAAGAACGTTCTAAGAAGAACGACAGATTTTGTGTCGAGAGAAGTTCCTGACGTACCGTCTGATGTGGTCGAGGCAGCTGTGAGAACAATTTTCTTCATCAGATTGAAACATTCCAATTCTATCTTGCATAAGAAGAGGTTATTGGAAGTCGCTAACACTCACAACAGCACCACTGATACTGCTGCCGAGTCTAGCCGAATTTCCAAGAAATTCAATAAGATCACAACATAAAATGTAAGTAGGCTACATTCAGTTATTTTATCGCCCATTTACCAATAATTTCATGAGAATAAACTGTTCTTTGCGTACTCAACAGCTGATGTTGACAGTTTCGTTACATTCGCCACATGGCGCGTTTGGTATCTTGTGACGTCATTGGCCTTCCAAGCGCCGATTGGTGAGTGAAAATTGAGGCAACCTCTGCAGTTTATAAGCCTTGGACGGCGATGACTGAACTGAACGCGTGTTCTTCGATCAGGTTAGAATTCTGACCACTAGGGGTGCCCTAACGAATAAGGGATGTGCAGTGCCGCAAAATATTAATCACGCGGTGCCCTGTTCGTAGTACTGTATTTCGAAAATATCCTTTTACAAAATACGTAGTGATGTCGTTTCATCTATTCTTTGTAATAGCAAAAACTTGTATTTTAATTTCTTGATGTGTTGGTTTTCATGATTCTACATTTGTTTTCAATTATACGGGGAATTCGTACAACAAAATGTCAAAAACATTCTTCCAAAGTTGCGAAAACGTTTCAAGCACCGCACGGGCACACGATCAGATATATATGTGTATTTACTGCTACACGGATTCTTCGAGCGTACCTACCCGTGTACACGGGTCCCGGGTTACACGGTACACGTCAATCCGTGTCTCATCGGTAGCCATAATCTGTTGCCACCCGGTCTATTAGGCGGTATAGCGTATAGGACCCTACGAAACTACCTAAGCACAGGTCTTGGTTTGTTAAAATAGACACATTGTGCATCCTCATCACCTGTGGAAATGAGGCTTTTGTGACTTTTTTATTTTGCCAATTTGATCATCCTAATGCTACACAAGAAATGGGAATCTTGATTTTATAACATAATCGGCGTGCGATCAAATATAATAAAAGAAATGAAATGGACCACGACACATCAGATGACTTGCAATCTGCGTAACATGTCCTACTTGGTAAGATTCTTATATTCACCGCTAGGTGGCATATCAGATAGCTGGAGTTGCCAAACGTGATCTTTTCGGATCTTTTGGATCATTGTAACCGCCATTTGTCACTCGAGTCGGTATTCTCCGTGCGTGTGGACATAGTGTACTGGTAGGTCCTCCCGTTTTTCCTTACCTAGCGTGTTCGGAGTGTCCCTCATTCTACCTTATTATCTCTTTCTTCTTGTGTGAATATTGTCTTTAGTGTAAACCTTTCGTTTTCTTCCCAGGTGAGTTAGTGCATGCTGTTTGTACTGTAATGGAGTCTTCCAGTGACGGTAGCTTGCATGCCCGACCCCCTGATCCTGTACTCTAACATTTTACCATGGATATTGTACCTCTCACGGCACCTTTTCAAACCCAATTGGTAACTGAACATTCTGCTCCTTCTACAATTGCTCCATAGGATCATCCCCGCTCCGATATCATCATTTGTACTGATCTTCCTTCTGTATACACTACTAATCATATGGGACCGTATATTGTTCATGTTGAGTCCAGTGATCAAAAGCGGTTGGGAAATTGCATCCCATGAGTCTCGGCCGTACTTTCTATGATCGCAAAATTAATGGTATCACTTCTATCCAACGCAAAGATCGCAATCGAGTACAAATTCAATTCAGTTCAGCTACACATGCAAACGATTTTCTGTTGCATTCCATTCTAAGAGAACGCAATCTTAAAGCTTTTATACCCTCCTCCAGCATTCATCGAGTTGGGGTTGTCAGAGGAGTTGATTTAGATCTATCACTTGAAGATATTATGAAATACATTGTCACTCCGATTCCCATTGCCAAACTTCAGCGCATGAATATGAGAGTGTTTAAAGATGGTCATCCTGAATACGTTCCCACGGGGACTGTTAAAATTACCTTTGCTTCTCAAAACTTACCCCGATCTGTCTCTCTTTTTAATGTTTATCTCGAAGTGGAAATATTCGTATGTCTACCCATTATATGCCAACGATGCCAAAGGTATGGTCATGTTAGCCTCAACTGTCGGGCAAAATCACCAAGATATCGTAAATGTGCTCAGTCACACTTGACTGTTGATTGCACTAGTGTGCTCTCTTTTTGTGCCCATTGTCTGCAAAACCACCCTTGTGGTTCTTCTCGCTGTGAATTCCATCAACACCAAATCGAAATCAAGCGCCAAATGTGCCTCACTAACAAATCTTACGAGGAAGTCACCAAACAGAACCCACTCACAGTCAACCCACTTCATTAGCGGAAACTACTTCTACGTTAGCTACTTCCCAGTCTCTTCCGAATTCTCTCCCAACGGAGGGTTTCACTAAAAAACGCAAATTTACTGCTGTTCTGTCACGTTCCCCCGAATTCCCCAACCCCCCGGGTTATGATCATCAGGCCTATAAGGCGATTTTACATCCCCCAACTAACTCTGATTCTCGGTCACTTGCTGGACCGTCTTCCATGACCCCCCTTACGCCGTCCCCCACTAGCTCGTCCTACCTGCTACCGCCTGCCGGTATGCCCACTGAATTATGCTGATTATGCTCAATTACTCACGTTATTAGGTACTAACGCTCAATGGCAACGGTTACTGAAACAATTATTTTTCAAATTTCTTAACTTTTTACCACCACAATCGTATGTTTCCTCCGTTAAACACACAAACCCTCCTGATCCCTCCCCACCCCCCTTAGATGCGTCTCCTTCAATGGAATTGTCGGAGCCTTCTACATAAGAAGCATGAACTCATTCAACTTGTTCAGGAATTCCATCCTGAGTCATATTAATTCTAGAAACTTGGTTACCGTCCAATTTCAACTTTCATCTCCCAAACTATCACATTGAACGCAGTGATGGCACACCCTACGGGGGCGTCATGACTTTGATTAAATATCACATTCCGTACACCCTTGTCCCGAACCAATTTACTATTCCCCGAACGTATTCCTTAACCATCCGATTAGACGCCTTCTATATCACAAACTTTTATTGCCCTCCAGCCATCAAAGGCAATTTTCGTCAATGGTTTTCCCTTTTACAATACCACAGTAGCTCGGGATCTCATATTCTCGCAGAAGATAATAATGCCCACCATTCCGCCTGGGGATGTGACAAAACCACTTCCAAAGGTCGTCATATTTATTCGGCCTTTACCAAACTCCACCTTCATCTTCTAAATGATGGTTCCCCTACCAGACTCACACTCACTGGACCAAACCAGGCAAAACGTGCCGTTGATCTCGCCTTTATCACCATTAATATTGCGCACTGTCTTCATTGGCCAACTATTCCTGATCTCCACCAAAGTGACCATTATCTTATCCTTATGTCCTACTCTCTTGCCCGTCCTTCTCGCCTCCCCTCTCTTCCCCCGCTACCCACTCGTTTTCTTCGACAATTTGATTCTTCCCTTTTTGCTGATTATATTCAAAATACCTCTCCTTCTCCTCACGGGACCTCTTCTACTGCGTATACCAATCTCTTATCCCATATCGGTTCTTATTTAGATATTTATCATCCCTTAACGGTTCACCGCTCTCCTGTTTCCCCTTCTTATCACATTTCATGATGGGATCATGCATGTGCCTTATTAATCAAACGTCGCAAACACGTCTTTAAATTATATCGACAGTTTAATACCCCTTTTACTTATCAAAATTATTAAAAAATTACTGCTCAACTTCAACGAATTTTTAATACGAAACGTCGTGCTGCTTGGCAACGCTTCACAACATCTATTAATCGATCCACTCCTCTTTCTCGTATATGGGCTAATATAAAAATTTTATCTCATACTTCCTCTCCCAACTCCACATCTTCCATATCTGACGCTGTCCTTCGTTCTTTTTATCATCATCTTACGCCGGATTTTGTTTCCCCCTTCTCTATTTGCCTCCATCTCCCGCTTGTACCAAATGTTCATGTCTACTTCGCCCCATAACTCTTTCCGAATTCACTAAAGCACTTCATAACAGAAAATCTACCCTACCGGGACTCGATTTTATCACATATAATATGCTGACTTCCTTACCCCTTTCGGCGCAAATAACTTAAGTAAATTTTTATAATCATTCATTCGGGTCTTACTCCGCATGCGTGGAATGTATTTCGGATCGTACCCCTCCTTAAACCTGGTAAAAATCCCCTGGATCATCATAATTATAGGGGTATCAGTCTTGGTTCTTGTATTCGCAAGACCTTTCAAAGAATCCTTTTACAGCGCCTCATGTGGGTATTAGAATATTATAATCTTCTCCCCATACATCAATATGTTTTTACCAAAAAGAAAGGCACCATCGACGACATCAATCTCTTTTAACTGATATTCTTCTCAATCGCTATCGAAAACATCATCTTCTTGCTGTGTTTTTAGATGTACAGTACAAGGCGCTTATGATAATGTCAACATCTGTCTTTTATTACAGATCCTGGCCCGTTGGCAATTTCTCACCAATAGTCAGTTATGCATTCACACCTCTAAACTTGTTCTCAATAATCGCTATGCATCTATTGGTTTACCTCAAGGCGACATCTTAAGTGGTATTTTATACAACATTTACACCCATGAACTTGAGAAGATAGTTAATCCTCATGTCCGCATTCTTCAATTTGCGGATGATATTCTCATCTGTTGCTCTCACCCCCCAGCTGTCTGAATGCCGCCGGAACATGACTACTGCTTCAAATCTCAGTCATGATTGGTTGCACCAATCCGGATTAACTACTGCCACTTCTAAAAGTGCTGCCCTCATTTTCACTCACCGTCGTCTTTATGACCGAACTCCTATTCGTTATCGGTATGGACATATCCCCCTGCGACATTCAATTACCTATCTTGGAGTTATTATTGATGATAAACTCACGTGGACACTTCATCTACAAAAGCTTCCAGTTACTATACAACGCAAATTCAATATCTTTCGTTCTTTCACACGCCGCAACTGGGGAGCTGATCCCTCTATCCTCTTGCTTCTCTATCAAAATTTCATTCGGGCGGTTCTGGACTATGGATGTCATTTTTTCGATTTAATGCCACCTAACCGCTGTTACACGTTACAATATACTGCCTTACGTATTATTACCGGCGCTCTTCAATCAAATCCCACTGGTGCGCTTTTACTTGAAACTGCTGAATTTTCTCTCGTCTTAAGACGTCGATATTTATCGCTTAAGTATCTTCTCGGTAAGATGGCTCTCACCCATTTTCCACTTATATCTAAATTGCAATTATTACATACCTATACTCAAAAATTGTCTCGTTTTCGGTCTTTCTACCCCTCTCTCTTAGTTGCTTATCGTTTCCTGCAACCTTATCGTTTTTCCATTCTACAAACCCGGAAACCCTTACCCCGTTCATTTTTAATCCCCGAATTCTCACTTGCATTTAGCCAACTCCCCACTTACCGACCTACGTCATAATACTCTTATTACTAATTCATTATTATCAAATTTCCTTTATACCCACCCTCATCACATCGTCTTCTATACTGATGGGTCCAAATTTTTCAATCCTATTCGTGTTGGTGCTGCCGTTTATCCTCCCCAACTAAATATTTCACTACAAATACTGTATATCTTCCTAGATTTCCATCTTTACGGCTGAAGCCTTTGCCATCCGACAAGCCTTACTTTTTATTAAACAGCATCATATTCAGATCGTAGGCTTTCGCGGCCGGTGTCTAGTTTATCATCTAGGCTTACAGGATGGAGCCGCGTCGTATAATCACCGATATACGACGCGGCTCCATCCTGTAAGCCTAGATGATAAAGCATCATATTCGCCAGTCCCATATTTGTACCGATTCTCTTAGCGTGCTCAGGGCTCTTTCAAACATCTCCAACACTGATAATTGGTACCTTATGCCAATTCTCCGTTTAACTTTCGAACTTTCTAATCTTGATTTTGATGTTATATTTTTATGGCTTCCTAGTCACTCTCATATTCCTGCTAATGAATTGGTTGCCTACGGCAAGATGGCGTCACAGTGAAAGTATAGTGAAATAGCAGCTAGTGTAAATATTTGATAAAAGTGGTAAAATATTATAACAGAGCTTAGGTATTCATATACGTACATTGGAAAAAATCCATAATTCTAAACCAATCACCTTATATTCTTTCTGGTGGTTCACTGCTAAGCAAATTAAGACGATTATACCTTCAGAATGCTTAATTTACACTTCCAGGGGTGTCCAAAATAAAATTATTAAAGAAATTGGTACTTTTATTCAAATCCCCTAGCAACTACAAAAATGCATCTATTTTAATTATTCTTTCACATACGTATAGCTACTAGTGTCCTTCATGTCCCCTACCAGAATTGTTAATTTATCAGCATTGTGTCTAGAATTATTAATTTTTTTTCAAAAAAGATGCAAAATTTCAATAATATTTTTCCTTTCTTCACATCCAGTTTTTGAATGGAGCCATATATCTTCACGGTTTTGGTACAGAACATGCCCTATTTCATTGTCTTTAATTTGAAACCTTGTTGAGATCGATAACTGAATTAGAACTTGACGTTTTCTTGTTTGAAACTGTAAGAGAAGCACGATTTTTAGTTTTTGAGTAAATTAGCTTGGAAGTTTCGCATAATGATTGAACCTCTTTGTTCTTACATGAAAATATTAGAATTCTCCTGATGCATATGTGGGACCTTCCTTGTCAAGTTTCATGTCTTCTTTCAGTTTTCTTCTTCCCCTGAGGTACCCTTTACCTTTCTTTTCCTGAATTTCTAGGGCATCAGTCTTCATGCATTCATCTGCATAGGTAGATACAACAGAAGATAAAACTTTCACATGTACACTATAAGCCATTGGCAAGGGTGGTGGTGGTGGGAGGTTTATAATGCAAGCAAACCTTTTGGCATCACTGTAACCATAAACAAGACATCTGTTTAACTCAGAAATGCGTTACTGCCTTTTTGAAGAGCAAAATTTGTTGCTTTCATAACCACATAAATCACACAATAAACCAAGAACTACAGCCCATCCAAAACTCTGATTTTCAAAGTTCTGAACTTTCATTGAAGAGCTTTTGAAGCAACTGGGACATGCTACCACATTTATTAAATTCTGAAGGCAATCTGTGTCAAATATAATGTTCAAATTACCACCAGATAAATCACAATCATCTGAAACACTACGGTAGGCCTACTCTCGGAATGTGATGCGCCACACGGTTAAGTATTTCATTGATTTAGCTTTCACTGGGTTTCATATGCTGGTTACCACGAAAACTACATATTTTCTCTTACTCGCCGATGTTTAGAGTCCATGATCGAGAATTTACACGGAAATGCACACAAGTAATGACGGGACGATAAAATATTTTCACTGCAAATACGTAACTATGGAAACGTACTGGATTGTAAACAATGTGTATGTAGAGCCATCTGTGGAAGACAGGGTGCACTAACGCTATTCAAATCCTGCAACATCGAGCGCCAATATTGAATAATAATTTCTAAAACAATCATGAAATACACTATGCAGCGCGGTGACCCGCCCACTCCAGACTAAGATGGTGTGCACTGGTCCCTTTAAATCAATTTTATAAGCACATTTATGCATGAAACATGTAAAAACCATATCTTTTCTGAAAGCAGAAGGATTAGGCTTTCATATGAAATCAAAAACACAAAAACAAAAATTTCGTCCAAATGCGTCATTTTAAACGTATATGAATACGTTGGTTGGATGGTTCCTCAGTTTAGAGGCTGCGACAACGCGGTCATGTAGTCCCGTGTACTTTGGGTGTGTGTAGAATCTGTCTGATAACCGGTGTTAATTGTGATGACTGTTTTAGTGTGTGTATCTGTTTTCTTAATTCAAGTAAGGACTGCAACATTGAATTTTTAAATAGTTCCTACTTTTGCCGCCAAACGCCATCATCAACGACTACTAGGCCTAGTTCAGAACTTAGCTACTAGACGCCACCGCAGTCGGCTCTTGGCAACGAACGTAGCAACCTAAGAGCATTGTTTACATTCTTAACCTATACAATTTAGTTTCACACAGGTGTAATTAGTGGAAAGTTTTTTAACATGCCATAAATCTATGACATGGGACCACCGGCTTTACTTCCCCTCCGAAGGAAGGCATACTGAGGGATTTTTAACGCTCTTAAAAAATCCGACGGCTTCGGCCGGGTTTGAACCCGCTATCTTGGGCATAGAAGCTTAGCATGCTACCGACTACGCCACCGAAGCCGCCTATATGAATACCTTAAAATCTATAAAATTACTTTCCTTAGGTCAAGTGAAATATGGAATATTGATAGTATTTAGAAATTCATATTGATAATTTAATAAACTTTAAGTAAGTTGTGGCAACGTGTATCCAAATATTCGGCGACTTCTTCAATCACTGTTTGAACCAAGTAGAGCAGTGGTGCTTTTACGAGTTTTCACCCGATTGGAAGATATACGTATTTCACATTCTTCTTTATTGGTAGGTAATTAGATTAATTCATTTAGGTAGTAATAATTAAAATAAATTTAGTGTAATTTGGTGTAAACATCAAGGCTAACTAGATCTCTAGTATGTCGACAGTAAACAGTGTTAGTGTCTCGTCAGGTAGTGTAACCGTTACGGATTTATTCTCGTCGTGCAAAATAAAAGTAAAAAATGAAAATAAAATCATCACAAGGTCTGAGGTAAAATTGAGTGAGGAGAAAAGTGAAACCGAGTGTCGTAATGTAGGCCTACCGATACCGTCATGCGAATGTCATAACCTGAGCAACGAACTGTCCTCAAAAGATGAAATTATACAGCTGCTAAAGGAAGATATTACTAAGTTAATGGAAGAGTTGAATAAATTAAAAGGAAACAGAGAGGAAAGCAAGGAAACTTGGTCGACAGTGGTTGCTGGTAAGGTAAGATTGAATATGCCTAGGCCTATAAATGGAGTACCGGTACATGTAACTGAAATTCCCGTCTCAAATTCATTTGGAGCGCTCGTCAAAGTAAATGATGACTTTCTTAAAGAAGAAAAGAAGAAAGTGATAAAGAGAAAATCCAGGAAGATGCGGATATTTGCGGATAGTCACGGGCGGGATGTAGCAGCAAGCGTATTGGAGAGAAGCGGAGAAATGGAGGTCACTTCGACAGTAAAAACAGGAGCACCAATTGCAGCGGTCACGAACGGGATGGTAGGAGAGTGTGCGTCCCTTACTTCAAAGGACTATGCAGTAATCATCGCTGGAGCAAACGACGTCTATAGAAACGATAGTGAAAAGGTAATCAAAGATTTAAAGGGTAAATTGCCATCCATGCATAATACAAATGTCATCATTGTAAACATTCCGCAGAGATACGACTTAATTCCCAAATCATGTGTAAATGAAGAAATAGAGGCTACAAATGGAAAAATTCATACAATTTGCAGAGTTTTCCAAATGTCCAAATTACAGATGTAAGTAAATTAGACAGGACGTTCCACACTCGGCATGGCTTACACTTAAATAGGTTAGGAAAAGAGTATCTTAGTGATGAAATCTGCAAAATTGTAAATTCAAATGGTAATATTTCAACAGTAATATCTTTAGAGTGGAAGCAGGGAAACTGGTAAAAGAAGGTAAACGTGAGGTTTGGCATTCAGATCTTTTGATGTCAAATTTAACTGAGTCCAACAATGGTATTTCGGATTTGTCTAGCAACAATAATAATAACAATTATGATAGTAATAATGTAAATAAATCACCAACACAAGCTTGCAAAAGTAACAAATTTAAAATTTACCACCAGAATGTTCAGTCTCTCTATAATAAAATTGATTACATAAATCTAATGCTTAAAAATGAACTTAAAGGCATCTCAGCACTATGTATTTCAGAACATTGGCTGAAAGAGGAACAACTCGAATTAATTCAATTCCCAGGATTTATATAAGCTAGTAAATTCTCTAGATCTAATATTAGCCATGGTGGTACTTGTATCTTCTTAAGAAATAATTTAGATCATGAACAGTTAACAACTTATGATTATCTAATTATGGAACAGGATTTTGAATTCTCTGCCGTAAAAATACAGCAGTTTAAGTTAATAATTGTATGCGCATACCGTTCTCCGTCAGGAAAGTTTCCTTTATTTATAGATATATTCGAATTATTACTCAATAACATGAGCAAAGTAAATTTCGATATAATAATTTGTGGGGATGTAAATGTGGATTTCTTAAAATTTGATACAAATTGTGAATTATTAACACAGTTACTAATTTCCTATGGACTAAAAACCTACAGTAAATACCCCAACAAGAATAACAAAATTTAGTAAAACCACTCCTGATATTTTTTAAAAATACAGATAAATATCACCATTCAATATAAGTCTATTGTCCGGGTTTTAGTGACCACCATGGAAAAATACTGAGTTTTGAAGTACCCGAAACAATCAATAATAATGATAATGGAGTAAAATCAAAGTGCAGGTCATTCACTGAATCAAATGTTACATATTTCAATGACTTATTAAATAAGGAAACATGGTCAGAAATGTATAAACTGGAATATGTAAATGATAAATTTATTGCATTTAACAGTACCCTAAAACACTATTTTGAAAAAGCATTCCCCTTTAGACAAAGAACTGTTCAAAATAACAAAACTAGCAATTGGATAACAACAGGGATTATAAATTCATGTCAAAGAAAGAAATTTCTACACAAATTATATAAACAATACCACACAACACCTGAATTCAATTTATACTACAAAAAATACACTAGCATATCAAATAAGGTAATAAGACTAGCAAAGAAAATGCATAATGATAATTTTATTTCCCAATCATCTAATAAAAACAGGGCTATGTGGACTGTGATAAAGAAAGAAACTGGAAAATCTGCTAAAATACAACGGAACGTTACACTGACCAGAAATAATAAAGTGATTAGTAATCCAGAGGAAATAGCAAACACTTTTAATGACTATTTTCTGGAAATTCCACAAAAATTATTAAATAAATCACAGGTAAATACACTAAATTCTAATAATAAAATATATAGTGATTCTTTATTTATAAATCATGTCACAAGTGAAGAGGTAAGAATAGTTATAAAAGAGCTAAATAATTTCTGTGCTGGCATTGATGGCGTCCCTGATGCAATGTTAAAGAAATGTGCAGAAAATATAATAAATCCACTTACACACTTAATGAACAGTTCAATTCTCTCGGGAACTTACCCGGATATTTTGAAGTTATCAAAAGTAATTCCAGAGCACAAAACCGGTTCAAAAGATGAATTAGATAACTATCGTCATATTACCTTACCAACTGGTATTGCAAATATTGTGGAAAAAATCATGTATAAGAGACTGATAAGTTTTATAGAAAAAAATAAAATATTATCAAACTCACAACATGGATTCAGAACGGAAAAATCTAAACAGACAGCAATTTATGAATGTATTAAGAGTATACTGAAATTAATTGACAATAAGGAACATAAATGCTGGATTTATCGAAAGCATTTGATGTTGTTGACCATAAAATCCTCCTTACAAAACTAAATCAATATGGTAGTAGAGGTCTAGCTAATAAATGGATAGAGTCTTACTTAACAAGGCGTAAACAAATAGTAAGCTTGAGACCCAAGTTTGATGGAACCAAATTACTTAATGAAACATTGTCCAATGACGGAATTGTTAAATTTGGAGTACCCCAGGGATCGGTTCTGGGCCCACTACTCTTTCTTCTATATATCAATGATATAACACAGAACGTTCATTCGCATAAGGAAATTTTGTTTGCGGACGATACAACACTCGTAATAAAAGGTGAAACTAAACAGGCCATACATCAGTCTGCTGACTCCGTTACAGGAGAGTTAACCAAATGTTCACAAGATAATCGCCTCATAATAAACTATTAAAAAAACAGTATGTCTAAATTTCCACACTATACAGAATAGGAATCCTACGACGCCCAATATAACATTAAATGGTCATCAAATAGAAAATAAATCAGAAACAAAGTTTTTAGGACTATGGATACAACATGATTTGAAATGGAATACACATATACAATATCTGAATACTAAATTGAACTCGACGTGCTTTGCGTTACGTATTTTGAAAGCCTGCACTAGCATACACACATTATGAAATACTTATTTTGCTTATTTCCATTCATAATTAAGATATGGGGTCATATTTTGGGGTATGTCGCCAGATGTACTAAGCACGTTTAGGATACAAAAGAGGGCGATTAGAATTATGGCAAATGTAAACACTAGAAAATCATGTAGACCTCTGTTTAAAGATTTTAACATTCTCCCACGGCCCTGCATATACAGTGTGGTCCACCCGCCCCTTATTATTTAGTTTTATGAAACCCAACTAACACTGCATTTCCCCCGATGGTCGATATTGCTCTGCCCTCTGACTGTGTGACAGCAATGTAATTGGGTCATGGGTCTAGCAAAGAAAAACCGACCTTAAACTTTTCCCCGCCAAATAGTATGGCCCATTCTACTAACATACGACTTATTGCTCCTTGAAATAACACGCATACACGTAATACGATCGAATTAATAGCTTACGCCACGTGATCTGTAATAGTAGAAAGTTAAATCAACACCATAAACCGTGATTGAAGACTTTGAGATGGATTTAAACGTTTGAGGTGGACGGCTACAGTAACAACTGCAAGTGCAGCGCGCTCTTTCTACCATGCACTGGTGGCCGATGCAGTTGGTCACTAGTCGTGGCCGAGTGAGGTACGTGTGTGCGCACTGTGTGACCGCATTTGGAAGAGTGTACGGTTTCCTAATACCGGTGCTTCCTTAGTTCCACGTGTGTACTGACCTTCCGTGTGTCATTCGGACAATACTTTTTCAAGTAGTGTTCCAGATAGGACAACAAAACCAGAAACCCAGAAAACCCCGCTGAAAATCATGTCCGGATACCAGAGGAAGAACACCGTACGCTGCCATTGGGACAGGCAGAGTTCTCGCCCCTCACCAGGAGAAATTCACCGCTGGATTGGCGATACCCTCCGGTTGACTGTCGACCAAGTAGAAGCCATCCAGTTAAATGCGCACGAGAAAACCATGTACATCAAGGTAATCAGCATATCTACTTATCAGAAATTGTTAAATACTTTTGCAGATCCTATTAAATTTCAGTATGACTCAGGCGAAATGATAAATGTTAAGCTCTCCACAGCGGATTCCAATTTTACCACAGTGCGGATATTTAATGTCCCACTCGAAGTTCCTCCTGAAATTTTCAAATCCGTCCTGTCGAAATATGGCACTGTGAGTGACGTCAGGAAAGAACAATGGTCTTCTGCTTATCAGTTCCCGGTGTATAATGGAATACGTGCCGTCAATATGGAAATCAAACAAGAGACTTTTGGTGGCCATTCTGGCTATATAACGTATAATGGACAGAAACAGACCTGTTTAATTTGCAATGCTACCACCCATCTACGTATCAACTGCCCAAAGAAAATGATTCCCCTCGGTATAACTCCTACACAACAACGACGTGCCCAATACTCGGAAGTTGTGACGCAGCAAACGTCATATGAAAACATGCTTATTGATCAGTCAGCTGGGACAACACCAGAAGTGACCTCGGTTACATATGACGCAGAACTGTTACCTTGCCCTGACCAGAGCAGTGAGCCACAGAGTGGCCCTGTGATATCGGCAACCTGTATCGCAGCCTTAGAACCGACTATGCCGTCACTACAGGCTGCCACAGAAATTTTGTCTTCACTGCCACCACCTTCTCTGGTATCTACCGACTCACCTACGCAGGTTGATCGGGGATCCGAAAATGTATCTAAGAAGATTAAAACAAATGCCTCGATTGCCGTACCAGCCCCGAAGAATCAAACTGGCTCCACAAACGTTTCCACAGCTGTGAAAAAGAAACAAAATCTTCATTCTACGTCATCTAGGGACCCACGAACGCTCACAAACGCTGACAGCCGGCCTATGAATGGCAGTCATAAAGAACTATCTCAACCTAATTTGAAATAGTGCACCAGTATAATTCTCACCTGTGTCTTTTTTTTTCTTTTTTCTCGAGTCCACCTTCCAGTATGTCTAGCACAGCTTTTATACTTTTCTTAATGGCGCAATTTCTCACTGTGGCCACTGTGAATATCAATGTAATAGAATGCCCTCTGAAATTTCAACTGTTGGAGAGATTCCTTCGAGATGCAGACATTGACATTGCCTTCATTCAAGAAGTTGCTCTACCCTGTTTGCCAATATCTGCCTTCTACAAACAATACATCAATACCGGTTATACGAATAGAGGGACCGGATTCCTCATAAGACATGATATCCCACTCGAAGGTGTGATATGCCATCCATCAGGACGCATAATATCTGGACATATAAACAATACCACCCTGATAAATGTATATGCCCCATCCGGGTCAAATAAGCGTGTGGAACGGAAAATGTTCTTTCAACAGAGTATACTGCCTCATCTGCACGACGTTAAGGAAAAACTTATTCTTGCAGGGGATTTCAATTGTATTCAACGCCCAGAGGATTCCACTAGTTCATACCAAGGTATCAACCCGGCTCTCAGGACCCTTCTTAACTCCCTACACCTCATTGATGCTGTGGATAGTTTAAGGGTGCCCCTGCCCCATTACACCTGTATAAGTCACAACTCCTCATCACGAATTGACCGCATATAATTTTCACAGGAACTTATCCAGCCTAGACGATATGAAGTGATACCTGCTAGTTTCACTAACCATCATGCTGTCGTATGTACAATCTCTTACCCCCATCCCATATTTCACATAGGAAGAGGTTATTGGAAGCTGAATTGCTCGCTGTTACTGGAGGAGGAATGCCAAGATATTTTCAGACAACACTGGACTCGATGGGTCCAACAAAAATGCAAATTTCGTGACTGCGCAGACTGGTGGGATATTTTAGTTAAACCAGGGATCCGCCGCGTCTTTAAGAACATATCCTACCAACGAGGTCGGGAAAGACGGGATACAGTTGAATTTTACTATCGAGTTCTTCGCCAGCTCCAGCAAAGATCTGATGCTGGGGAGCGTATATATGACCAGATTCGGGAAGTTAAAACCAAGCTCCTGTCCCTACAGCAAAGAACGCTCGCTCATATAAACGTGGCTTTAAAAGATCGTACAGTGCTCCCGGACGAAAGTGCAAGTGTATACCATATCGCCAAAGGACAACGGGAGCGGCAACGTAAATATATCCACCGCCTCCGCACCAGTACTGGAAGTGTCGTCACCTCCCCTGACGCTATACGTAGTGAAATATCATTATTTTATCAACAGTTCTACGCTAAGGCTGAAATTGATCCACAGCAGGTGACCCTATTGCTTTCATCTTGCAGTACCCAACTATCTCCGGACAACAAAACTCTGCTCAGCGCGGATATTACGGATGAAGAGATTCACTCTGTGGTTAAGCAGCTCCCAAACAACCGCTCACCTGGCATTGATGGACTGCCATATGAAATGTATAAACACTTCTGGCCTCTCATTGGCAAAGAATTTTGTCATGTCCTGCGTACCATTCTCCAACGTCGTGCTCTTTGTCAGTCACATCACGAAGGTACCATAGTCCTCATACCAAAAACATCCTCTCCCATGGCAGTTGATGACTTCCGACCGGTTACTCTGCTCTGCAGTGATTATAAAGTCCTTACCAAAGTACTTGCATGCCGATTGAAGACTGTTCTACATGATATCCTTGGTATTGAACAATGTTGCAGTATTCCTGGAAGAACTCTGCTAACAAACTTAGCGATACTACGGGACCTACACCTAAAAGCCGAAATGCTCCCCACTGAGCCAATGAGTTTTCTCACCTTAGATCTTGATAAAGCTTTCGACCGCATCAGTCATGAATACTTGTACATGGTCTTGCAACACTTTGAATTTCCTGAAATCCTTATTGACTACATTCGTATGATAAATTGTAATGCTACGTCTCGAGTGCTCGTCAACGGTTTTCTTTCCCCTCTGATTCCAATACAACGATCAGTTAGGCAAGGATGTCCCCTTTCCATGCTACTTTTTGTCATTGGCCTTGAACCGTTCATTCGGACTATCCAGGTGAAGCTACAGGGTTACAAACTGTCCACACATGTTTTTGGAATGTGCGCCTATGCTGATGACGTATCAATATTGATCCGCAATAATGAAGATATCTCCCACATCGATAGCGCCCTTCAGCTCTACCATATCGCCTCTGGAGCACAATCGAACCCCCAGAAAACTGCTTTGCTTCCGCTCAATACTAACTCAGTGATTACCCAACAGCCCTGGTTCCGGATAGTAAATGAGGTGAAAATTCTTGGCATTACCTGGAAGCAATCGCTTCTGGACACAATGCAAGCAAACTGGACTAAGGTCATTGCCAAAGTTAGGGGAGTGCTGATCCAATTTGGTCAAAGAAACCTCAATATAGTGCAACGGGTCATGATCCTCAACGTGTTTGCGCTCTCTAAAATATGGTATGTTGCACAACTTTTCCCACTTCCCAAAATGTTTGAGAGCCAATTGGCAAAATATACAGGTTGGTTTATATGGCAAGGATTTTTGTTCCGAGTACAACGGGAACAGTTGTATCTCCCATCCCGGCAAGGCGGGCTAGGGCTAACAGCTCATGGCATGAAATGCCGTGCACTCCTCTGCAAGAATGATATCACCATTCTTTCCCAACATGACACTTTTACGAAAGCGCTATACAAAGATATTCGAAACACAGCCCGTGGTTGTGATAGAGCTTTGCCGAAGATATTTAGGGACCATCAACAGCACTTTCTGGAAACTGTTCGCCAAATGCCTTCAGGGACTGTTCCAACGACGAAAAGTATTTATAACATGTTGCGGCAAGTGGTACACTCCAAACCGCGAATCGAGGCCACCACCCTCTACGTCCATTGGCCAACTGTTTGGAAAAATTTTGGGGCTATGACCATTTCTTCTGCTGTACACTCCCAGGTTTTTATCTTCCTCAACGATCTCATCCCAACCGCTCTACGGCGATATACCATCCGTCTTGAAGCTTACCCATGGTGTACTATATGTGGTCAAACTGATACGGCGATACACCGCTTCACATCATGCACGCGAATTGCCTCCACGTGGCTGTGGTGTAAGGGAAAAGTATGTCAACTATTAAATGTGCCCACGGATGACCTTGATGACAGGAAGTTGATTCGATTGTCGGTGACCGCCTTCCCCCAAATTAAACAGACTGCCATTGTGTGGATAATGGGCCAATATGTACACTTCGTGATGGACAATGATCAACATTTCTCGTTCCAGGATCTCAGGTACCACCTGCAAAAAGAGCGTTGGAAGCTTAGTGAAAATGGACAATTGTACGATAAATATGGACACTATCTGGATTTCTTGTGATGTATTAGTATGGTATTTATCATATCTGAAAATTCTGTAATTCTGTAAAGAGCTAATAAAAAAATGGAAAAAAAAGTGCGGTTATAGCACGGCCGTAGACGGCGGGCGAAAATGGCTAGAATAGTGCATCGAATCCAGTGGTAGGCATACTTTTTTTTAATGAAAGCCCACGCTCCATTTTAGTTGGGATGTAACTACATTGCCACATTCATTCCCTTACATGTATTTTTGTGAAGAGTGGATTGAATTTTCCTGATTTATAAAGAGAATACGACCGAATTGATAGCTTTTGCCACGTGACCTGTAATGGCAGAAAATTAAAAAAACTGTCATGGATATTAACATAACATATCGACGTGTCGCTCTGGAGGTCCAGGTTCGATTCCCAGTCCTGCCAAGAAATCCAATACTGGTCTGAGGGCTGAAATTGGATACACTCAGCTTCGTGAAGCAAATCTGAGAAGAGGTGGGTTCGATTCCCACCTCAGAACCCTGGAAGTGGTTCTCTGTGGTTTCCCACTTCTGCTCCAGGCTATTGCCGGGACGGTTTCTAACTTAAGGCCCCGGCCGCCTCCTTCCCCATCCTCACCTTAATTGCTAATACATACATTATACAGGCACCGCTATAGACAGGTTATCAGAGGAATTCTACACACACACCCAAGTACACGGGGCTAAATGACCGCGATGTTCTAGCCCCTCTAATGAAACAAGATTCTGATCGCCGGTATACGTATTCTTTAAAATTTTCCGTGGTATTATTTTGTTCGTCGCCTCCGTAGCGTAGCGGTCAGCATGGTTAGCTGCCGCCCCGGAGGTCCTGGGTTCGATTCCCGGCTCTGCCACGAAATTTGAAAAAGTGGTATGAGGACTGAAACGGGGTCTACTCAGCCTCGGGTGGTCCAAATGAGTAGAGGGGGTTCGATTCCCCCTCAGCCATCCTCGAAGTGGTTTTGCGTAGTTTCCCACTTCGTCTTCGGGCAAATGCCGGGATGGTACCTTCTTCAAGGCCACGGCCGCTTCCTTCCCTCTTCCTTGCCTATCCATCCTCACCATCCCTTACCTTCCCTCATGAGGCCCCTGTTCGCTTTGCAGGTGAGACCGCCTGGGCGAGGTGCCAATCCCACCTCACCAGTTGTATCCCTTCCGATTCGATGTTCCCAGCTCCAGGACACTGCCCGTAGAGGCGGTAGTGGTGAGTTCCCTCGCTGAGTCCGTGGGTCCACCAACCTGGGGGGTAAACGACTAAAAAGAAAAGAAAACAAAAATATTTTGTTCGGGGTCTACTCAGCCACGGGTTATCCAATTGAGCATAGAGGTTTCGATTTCCCCTTCAGTCATCCTCGAAGTGGTTTTCCGTGGTTTTCCACTTCGTCTCCAGGCAAATGCCTGGATGCTACCTAACGTAAGGCCACGGCCGCCTCCTTCCCTCCTCCTTGTCTATCCCTCCCAATCTCCCCATCCCTCGTAAGGCCCCTGTTCGCTTTGCAGGTGAGGCACCTCGTCCCACCTCCCCAGTAGTATTCCCGTCCTACGTTTCAAGCTCCAGGACTCTGCCCAGGAGGCGGTAAAGGTGCGATCCCTCAGTGAGTCCGAGGGAAAAGCTAACCCTGGAGGGTAAACCGACTAAAAATATATATTTTGTCATTAAATTCTAGCAAGAAGAAGAAAACTCTATTTGACGTGTACATATTAAGATGTTTCGTGTAATACCGAATTCGGAAACAACGTACCGTTCATGGAATCCAACCTGAAAATACATCTGCTCGCTATATTACTAGTGCCCCATCCTCAATAATTAACTGTGACCTCTTGTATCATTTCTGTCGTAAGACATTGGTAAAGTTGTCGACACAGACGATAAAACGTACCGAAAACAAATTATAAATCTTCTCCCTCTACCAAGTATCGAACCCCGAATCCTTCAATCCGCAGTCCAACGCGTTACCCTTTCAGCCACGGTTGCTTACACCACATGTGGAGCAGAATACACCAGAAGGATAGAAAGTGAGAAGTGGGATGCCACGGGAAACCACTTCCTAGATGATTTAGGTTGGCCTCGAATAGATGATAAAGATTTGATAATCAGTTCCACAAGCATGCCAACACACGTTATTTTGTTTGCACGAAAATAATCCTACCCGAGAGTTAATTCAGCAGGAAATTAAATATTCATAAATAACATTCGAGTTTCGTTTACTGAATATTGCGCATTGGACGCTTGTATTCTTTCATGGCCTCCTCGAATACGCCACTATGACACTTCCCAGGCAGTGAAATTTAAAATAGGAGGCCATGGAAGTCAGTGCATGTGCGATGCGATCCTTACCTAATTGATTAAACAGCTGTGTCGTAATGAAAATCTTGAGCTCTGATTTTGGAGAACCTCTATCATAATGAAACTCGAACTATAATGAGCCTCTTTAAGATGCAGTTTTCTAGCATATCATATTTATATTTCGGCATGGTCGAACATAATAGTGCATTATGCAACGAGCCTATAATGGCAATAATTAAGACACGAGTATGTTTATAAAACGAGCGTATGCGAGTTTTATAATTTCCATACGAGTGTCTTAATTACCATTATAGACGAGTTGCAAACGACGGTTTATGTTCGCCGATAATTATTATAAGTATTTTATGTTCGAGGTCGCCTCCGTAGCGTAGCGGTCAGCCTGGCTAGCTGCCGCCCAAGAGGTCCTGGGTTCGATTCCCGGCTCTGCCACGAAATTTAAAAGTGGTACGAGGACTGGAACGGGGTCTACTCAGCCTCGGGTGGCCCAAATGAGTAGAGGGGGTTCGATTCCCCCTCAGCCATCCTCGAAGTGGTTTTCCGTGGTTTCCCACTTCGTCTTCGGGCAAATGCCGGGATGGTACCTTCTTCAAGGCCACGGCCGCTTCCTTCCCTCTTCCTTGCCTATCCATCCTCACCATCCCTTACCTTCCCTCATGAGGCCCCTGTTCGCTTTACAGGTGAGGCCACCTGGGCGAGGTGCCAATCCCACCTCACCAGTTGTATCCCTTCCGATTCGATGTTCCCAGCTTAAGGACACTGCCCATAGAGGCGGTAGTGGTGAGTTCCCTCGCTGAGTCCGTGGGTTCCACCAACCTGGAGGGTAAACGACTAAAAATAAATAAAAAATGTATGTTCGAACATAAATATTCATACATATCTGTCGAGATTTCGCAAGTTTTATGTACTGTGCCACTGCGCGAGCGATTGCGAATGTGGTGGCAACAGGATGGGGCCCCACCTCACGGATCATTAGTCGTCAGGAACGATCTTCATGATACATATCCAAATAAATGGATAGGAAGAGGAGGACCCTTTCACTGACCTGCCAGATCACCCGATCTTACGCTACTTGACTTCTTCCTGTGGGGTCACTTAAAGCAGGTAGTATATGCACATGAGCCTGAAGATCCTGACCACCTTCGGCAACTAATCACCGAGGCATGCCAAGCTGTTACACCTCAGATGTTACAGCGTGCAAGACTGTCTGTAATACGTCGTGCTGAAATCTGCATCAACCAAGGTGGTCAACATTTCGAACACTTGCTACACTGAATATGCAGAGTACCTTGCCTTATTCTTACAGGGGGGTGTGGTGGCGCAGCGGTCAAGCTCTTTGCCTCTCACCAACGCCATGTCCTGTGGTTCGAATTCACGTAAAATGGAGATCCCGTGGCTTATGATCGCGAGATTAACGGTCACGCTAAACTACAAGCTTTCTTCCTACATACCATTATGTCATCGTCTAACCTGCCTACGTAGAATCGAATAAAAACGGACCTTTTCAGGACAAAATAAAAATTCATTCATTGGAACAGGTAGATATGTGTCCGTAGTGCAGCTACTGTAAACGGCATTAAGCAAAAAAACAAAAAACTTACTTGCCCTGGGATCGAACCTGCTACATTGCAGCATGGCTGACGTTACGGCAGATGAGCACGATTTAACCATCTTAGCTACCGTGAGCCGTGGTGGGATAGTCTCACGTATTGAGTCTATTTGTAGTCCTCATAGACACTTCATGTCCTTCGTAAGGCAGTGTTGTTCGGATCTGTCGATTTACACATTCGTTATAAATGATGGCATTGAGATAACACTGCTGCCAATAATTTCGACTTTATTCGCGAGCATGAACTCAACCGTAAAGCTGTACTAGGCCAAGTACGAATGTTTTTAGGACGACTATGATATACGCGTTAGTTGGGTTGCCTTCCTCCAAAAATAATAAGGGGCTGGTGGACCACACTGTATATCTTTGAAAGTATTATTTTTTTTTAAAGAATTTAATGAATAAAGATGTTTTTCTTAAAACAAACAATGATGTTCATAGGCATAACACAAGACAAAATCAAAACATTCATATTTCACACATTGTAATGTTTTCTACTAAGTAGCTTTCTCTGTATCCTACCCTGAAGAGTCCCCCAAGCAAACAGAATATAAAATAGAGAAATCCCGTTGGGCGCCAACTCAAATACAAATGTATAAGAGTAATAAACTTAAGTTCAAAACCAGATTAACACGAGTTCTCAATAAAATCAGGGTGTAGGGTAAAATATATACCAACCCGGATACAATCAGTTTGGGATGTAGTTTTGATATTCACTGCAAGAAACAAGCATGTACCGAGAATATTACTTACGGCTCTGTTGTCATATTATGATACACATATCTATAGTTCTGCAGTGTGATATGACTTTTTTTTAAGTTTTCTTTATTATAAGAACCCTTCTTTGTGAGAAGATTGATGGGATTATCATCAAGAAGCAGTCTAGACACCTTTAAATAATATATATTCACTTCCAGTATTTTTATAAGAGCACATTACTTCGTATATAATCCAATCCCCCTTTTTTTTATTTGTTACCTACTATTAACAACAATCTCTTGCTAACTCCTTTTCATATCTTCCTCTCTGCCTTCTAAAGATATGACACTACCCTAGTGTTGGATCCTCTTCTCCTTGACTCCACAGATATGCACTCACAAACACCTAGTTCAATATCTCAACACCTGAGCGCTCTTATGATAAAAAATGTCACATTCGCCCCCAGAAATCTATACAACAATGTTATTTTGGAGGGATTTCTAACACACATTATACCCAAATATCCGTCAGTACATAAGATACTAAATCGAAGACCATATACATCTTCATACAATGTTTCACCAAACACTCCACTGTAAAATACTTGGCAGCATTCAATCTCCAGGAAGAAATAGCAGTTACTTTGCAAACCAAATGATATACAACGTTAGTTCGTGCAAAGCCAGAAAATGTCAGAACCACAATCATAATCTCCGTCACAAAAGAACATATTTTCCATGGCAAGCAGCAACTCCACAAGGCCTGCTCTTCCAGATTCCTCCACATCTACTTTGAAAGACCAAAATGTTCGATGTCCCAACCATCTTCCTTGAGGGCAGGCTATACATCCAGATTACCATAAACATGAACAATCTCTTCTTCTTTTGATCCTTTCCAAGAACTCCTAGTAATTCAAGTGGATGACCAAGATCCTCACCATAATATAGGGTCTAAAGGTCCTTTTCTGTAGATGCCAACTTATATAGTACATTCCACAAAACTGGTGTATATAATTTCCATCATGTATTTTGTAATTGAAATACAGATGCCACATCCGTTGCTCTGAAACAGATTCACACCTGTCTATGATAACCAATCTTCATTTAGACTTCTCGAATCCAAAAACTTAGAAATCATATCTCGTTTAAACAAATTTACAGTACAAAATCAAACAATTAGATGCAAAAACAAAGTTCAAATTACAGTTAAGAGATTAATCAAAATCACTGTATTGACACAAAATAAGAAAGAAAATTAAATAATATTCTCACTACAAGATATGTACATTACAGAAAACTAACAAATGTACCTTGTGCAAATATATCCTAAGATAGATCACAACATAGACATAATATGCCTCAAAACATGAATCATAATAATAACGAAGTCGCGTAACACGCCCCCTACACATTTAATTCCGAAGATACATTCATCACATACACACTTCCTACACTCATAAGAATATACATGAATATAATTAACTAAATCATAAACTCTGCGATCATAATACCTATTTCTAAATGCCAGGCATAGATGTACCTATACTTCCTTTAAACAACAAATTTCCGTAATGGGTGTACATTATATGTACCATACATAATTCTCCCTTCATCTTCTAGAACATTATGCACAAGGACCTATCCTTTTTTTCTACTCTTATAATTCCTTACTTCCACCTCCTGTGTTCCCAGTCTACTGGGATCTCCCTGCAGATTTCCACCCCTGATCATCTGGTTACACACATCAAATCTACTATATCCTACTTCCAGCCTTTCCTCATCCTCTACTCTACATTCACTTACAATTTCCTCTACCTGCCGTTCATCTACTCCAATTTCACCTAACATCACCTCTAACTGTGGTTTCTTCTCCTCTTCTACTGCTTTATCAATAACCTCTACCTGCTGCTCCTTCTCATCTAATTTCTGGCAAACATTCCTATTTATCTCCTGATTATCGTTCTTTATTCCTCTACCGCACTGGCCAATTAATCTAATCCTCTCCTTATAATCTCTCCTCATCTCCTCCCTAAATTGAAAACGTAAACTTAGAACACCTTCCAGACTATCCTTCTCCTTAATACTTGTTCCAGGGTTTACCACAGCCACCCTTGTACACTTTGCCCTACCACTCTCACCATCACTATCTAACAAAACATCAACCTGCGCCCCCAACACATTCAATTCCACAATAGAAATCCCATTAACCTTTGCGGATTGTACTTTTTCCTCTACTAAATCTTCTAAGAGATCACTCTATATATCTAGGTCATAAGTTCCGGACAATATAGTATTAGCGGATATAATATCAGACTGATAATCTGACCTGTCATTACCGTCTGATTCTAGTTTAAATTTCCCCTAGACTCATCCACTGTTTCCACATTTCGACACCTATCATTGTTACTCTCTTGTCTCCTCTCCTCTCTTCTATCCTCTACATTTTCTTGTCTATTACGGGGATTATTCCTTTGATAATTATTATCATTCCGCCATCTATTATTTCTATTATTATGATTTTGATAAGGATTACCCTGTCTATGATTCGCTTGATTATTAGAGGAATTTAGTTGTTGATTATTATCCCTATAATTATAATTATCTCGACCTCTCTGGTCCTGATTTATGCGGCTCCCATAACCACTTGCTTGATTCTCACTTCTTCCCCCCAATGCATCGAAGCTCCCCAATAAGTTCTCTAATTCCGATATATTAGTAACTTTTTGCATACATGACGCCTCCTTTACTCTATAAGGAAAATGCCTAAGCAACAACCTTACTACATCATCATCCTTAGCCATCCCATCTAAATATTTACATATTAACACTTGGCTCAGAAAATATTCAGTCATACTCATACCATCTCTACTATCGTATTGTCCAAATATCACTCTTTCTCTTAATTGTGCTTGTATTGATTCGTCCAATATTTATAACAAAATTTCTTCCTAAAACTACTATAACTATCCAATGAATTCCTATATACTAGGAACCAGTTCCGAGTTTCACCAACAAAAGCTTGATCTAATAGTTCTAAAACTTGACTCCACTCTATACTTCCTTCATTGTTACTGCAGAAATACTGTATGTGGATGGGTTTAATTTAAACCAAAGTTGGAGAAAAGAGTGGTTAACTAAAACAGCGGGGACAAGTGCCCATTCTCTTGATCCTACAAAGGAACTGAAAGGTTCTGACCTCCCAAGGAAACTGTGGTGCCGTCTTAACAGATTCAGAACCGGCCATGGCTGCTGTAAATTCTTTCAACACAGATGGGGCTGGATCAATTCAGCAATGTGCGACTGTGATCAAGAGGAGCAGACAATGGATCATCTGCTCCGACGCTGCCCTCTGTTCTCGTTCCCTGGGAACCCTGCTGAACTCTTTCATGTCACTCCAAATGTCATAACTTGGTTTCAGAATGTGGATAATGTTGTATGATGTAAATTTTGTATATAATTCACCATACGATTAAATAAATAACTTCCTTCATGAAGTTTATCTTTAAATCTATTCTCTACAATTTCCATAAATTCCATAGGGCAACCCTGTTTATTGTTAAATTTCAGTAACTCTAGTTCTTTCAGATTATTCATTCCTAATAAACCCACTCTAACTTGACCATTCTCATGTTTTATTTGAGACTTTAATCTCACTTCCATATGTAATATCCTCTCACCAGTCACCTTTTCAACCTTCTCAATTTTCTCTAGAATATGTTCCTGTACCCTTTCCAATTTATTATCTGCTTCTCTAGTCATATCATTTAATTTCTCTGGTATTTTCAATTCCATTTTCATCATTTTCTGATCTACTTCTTTTATAATTGCTTCCGCCTTTTCCTCCACCATACTCCTTACCTCACCTCTAATTTCCTGTCTCACCCCCTCAATACTATGCTGTAACAATCCATACTTCCTATCTAACTCCTCATTAACATGCATTACTTTATCCAATTTCTTACTCAACTCCTGATTATTCTTATCAATTTTTTAATTCATTTGTTTTATCATCTCCTGATTATTATCAAATTTTTCATTCATTTGCCTTAACATCTCCTGATTATTCTTATCATACTTTTCATTCATTTCCCTTAACATATTTAGGATATCCTGCACCAGCATTAACACATCCTGTACTGGCCTTACAACATCCTGTACTAGTACATCAGTCATCTCTCCTTCCATCACACTACTGCCAGTCTCATTCCCATCACTCTCCAACATGCACACCACCACATTTTCTCCATTCATCTCCATCCTGCTACAACTCACTCCATTCCCATTCATTATTCTCATTCGTTCATCCTCCATGTAAATACGTACACAATAACCTATCCCTCAGATAACACTTGCACAAGTCACACTCTCCTACTCCCACACTGATGTATCCTGGTTCTCGAGTCCCACGTTAAGGTGCCAATTGTAATGTTTTCTACTAAGTAGCTTTCTCTGTATCCTACCCTGAAGAGTCCCCCCAGCAAGCAGAATATAAAATAGAGAAATCCCGTTGGGCGCCAACTCAAATACAAATGTATAAGAGTAATAAACTAAAGTTCAAAACCAGATTAACACGAGTTCTCAATAAAATCAGGGTGTAGGGTAAAATATATACCAACCCGGATACAATCAGTTTGGGATGTAGTTTTGATATTCACGGCAAGAAACAAGCATATACCGAGAATATTACTTACGGCTCTGTTGTCATATTATGATACACATATCTATAGGTCTGCAGTGTGATATGACTTTTTTTAAGTTTTCTTTATTATAAGAACCCTTCTTTGTGAGAAGATTGATGGGATTATCATCAAGAAGCAGTCTAGACACCTTTATATAATATATATTCACTTCCAGTATTTTTATAAGAGCACATTACTTCGTATATAATCCAATCCTCTTTTTATTTGTTTGTTACCTACTATTAACAACAATCTCTTGCTAACTCCTTTTCATATCTTCCTCTCTGCCTTCTAAAGATATGACACCACCCTAGTGTTGGATCCTCTTCTCCATGACTCCACAGATATGCACTCACAAACACCTAGTTCAATATCTCAACACCTGAGCGCTCTTATGATAAAAATGTCACAATATCAAAAAGGAACTTTTCACACAGGAGTTAAATTATACAATAAACTACCCCAGTATATAAAACTTGCCCCAAAAATAAAAACCTTTGATAGTTTGTTGAAAGCTTATCGGCAGTGCCATTGTTTTTACTCTGTAGTTGAATATTTTAGTGTCTAGGAGCGATGAAATCTTAAATTATATTTTACTTTTCTATTTTAATTGTAATACCTAGCTGTAAGTTGTTGTATTTATAGGATTAAGTTTTCATATTATGATAATAGTGTAAGGTGTAAATAGTTGTCCAATAAGATCTGTTATTATAATAAGTTATAAATAGTTATAGTATTAGTATTATATATCTATTAGTACTTTTATTTTATAGATGTAAATTCTGACGTGTCCTATATCAAAAATGTATTGTATACATGTATTTGATCAAATGGAATTAATAAAATCTATCTATCTATGGCTAAAAACGCTGCCCAAGAACACGGCGATACGTATGATTTAGCAATACCATACGCTGATCTGCTCCCCGAAATTCAAACTCACTTACGTCAAGAATGGCAACAATGGTGGAATTCCTATTCGCACTCCAAAGCAACATTTTATCATCGATTGCAGCCCATACCTCCCTTCAAGCCGTGGTTCACTACCGGGCAATATACTCGCCGTCATATCACAACCATTATTCGCCTCCGTTTTAATCATGCTTTATCCCTGTTCATTTAGCCCGCCTCCGTTTCCGCCCCTCGCCTATGTGCGATTGTGGGCAGTTTTTAGGAACTATCAATCACATACTCTTTGAATGTTCCCTTTATGATTCTCACAGACTTCAATTTTTTCATACCTTATTCAATCTAGGCCTTCAATTTCCCTTCACTATTGAAACCCTTCTTACCGCTCCAACCGACCCAGTTATTACCTCGCTATTAACCTTTATTGATGATTGTAACCACACATTTTGAATTTCGGACCTTTATGTGTGACCCGGTTGTGTTTACGTTTTAAGAAGTCGTCATTGTGGGTCAATTGACGTGAAGAATATTTCCCCTGTCTCCTTGGTTTCTCTTCCTTTTATTCTATCTTTCTTCTTAGCCACATTCCTTCATTTAGTGGATGGTTCTTAAAACCTTGGTTAGAGTAGACGCAAGAAAAGCTTGCCGAAGAATGCTGCGCAGATCTTCGGCCATGTTCGGGTGTGTTCGGTAGTGGCATACAAAGCCCCTCCCACTTCCCGGCAGTAGGTCGCTAGCAGAAGTTCTGAACGGATCGTCTGCCCAGGCTTGGCAGCCTGACTGTGACTGGGGTTCAAGTGAGATCTCCGCGCGTGTATGTAATGTCTTACACAGTAATAGCCTAAAAATACTGTTGAAGATGCCGGAAACAACAATGAGATTAAGAATGATCTAATTGTAAAATAGCAGTAAACTTACCTAATGGCCTATTCCTAGTGCACGTCTTCTGAAAGAGGTTGAAAGCCACTCATCTCCTTCACTGTCATCTGTGCTATTGGTGCTGGAGTCACCAACCTCTCTCTGTCACTATCGTCCCCAGATTAATGATTATGCGGTCTGATACTTCATCCATTATGTGATTGCTGTCAATGTACTTCTTCTCAATGTCTATTACGTGCCTACACCGATTAGACCATTCTTCTGCTCCAGTTGACGCAACTATTTCCATAAGCAATGTTCTTGCATCATCAAGTTTGAAAGTAACATTCTTTTCAGCTACATAATTTTTAACATGAGCCCAAATCATTTCGATAGGATTCAAGTCAGGGTGGTACGGTGGTAGACGCAAGATCGTGTGTCCATAGGTAGCAAGCAGTGTATCGATTTTATACGTCTTATAACGTGGTTTATGGGATTTAATCAAAGCGTGCAGTTGAGGTTTTATCATCTCTGTAAAAATCGAATACCCTTATCAGTCAACCAATCCTGCATAACCGTTTTTCGGGAAGATGATGTGGGTGCGCGCTCACATTGGGCATTATGGTACGAGGCATTGTCAATCACGACTACAGAATTGGTTGGCAAATTGGGAAATAATTTCTCTGTCAGATATTTTTCGTAATTTCTATAGTTCGTCTCATCGTGATAGTCCCCTGTTTTTGGTTGGATTTGAAAACCAACAAATTGGAATGGAACCTGCATCTGAACCGGCATGTACCACTATTAATATTTGCCCTTTCGAGATAGGTGACTTCAGTCCATGAAGAGAACCGTCACTCCAAGCCCTTGGCTTAGTGTGCGAACTATGCAAATATGTCTCATCAGTGTAAACAATAGGCCTACCCTGTTGTCGGTACCGCCTTATGCTCTGTAAGTACTGCATACGTAGGAGCCCTATGTCAGGCTTCTCCATAAGTATTCTACACATGCATTCTGTCTTCCTCGATCTAAAGCCTAGGCCTCGAACTATCTTGCTTAATGTTCGTACCCCACCTTAAAAATTTATATCCTCAGTCAGTTTCCCACGGATCTTTTCCAGAGTTGGCCTCTCGTCTTTGGTATTGTGAAAATTATGAATCGTACGCCTGACCACGCATTTATCAAAATCTTCTAACTTACACTTCTTGACAGATTTTGGTCTTCTCTTTCCAGGCGTTGAAAATGAATCCACCTCACCACTTTCAATTCTTTTGGCGCCTTGCATTATATTCCACACCGACCTTTCCGACACACCTGTTGCTTCAGCCACTTTATTTTGAATTGCGCATATGTTTCCAGCGAGATGTGTTTCGTTTTTCATGAATGTATACACATTATAAATAACTTCCCGAGTTTGACTGTGTAAAGTTTTGACACTCCCTAATTTAGAGCGAAACGGTGGCATTGCTAAGTACACTGAATATTATACACAAGTTTCAAGGCTTTAGGTATTCAACTAACGCACTTTCAGCTACGTAATATACATAAAATAGTAATAATACACACACACGTGTGATGCCTCCTGCACTCCACGTTTGGATTACAGCTGTAGACCGTCTCGGAGCGAGCTGCGTTGTTGAAGACTGGAGTGAGCAGTGAGCCCGGTAATCAGCATTCGGGGGACACACAGGAGCCCCGCAATGAGCTTTTTTTAGCGTACCGGTATGGCTTTTAGTGCCGGGACATGTTTGGCTCACCAGTTTTGTAGCTACTTCGAGACGGACACGCAATGGGTGAGCTACAAGTACCATTGGGGAGGAAAGTTGGAATGTAAGGACGAGGAGTTGGAAGGTAACGGCTGTGGCCTATAGTTAGGGACCAACCCCGACATTTGCCTGGAAGGAAGATGAAAAACCACAGAAGACCATCTCCAAGGTTGCCGGCGGGGGGATTCGAACCTCCTCGCCTCCCGGATGTGAGCGACTGCCAGCAGTCATGCAGTAACGACCACGGCTTACTCACCCGGTGCAATGAGCATTAATATACGCCGATTGATATTGGTCTCTGCGCATCGTTGAGTTTGCGAAAGCTTTTTTTTTTTTTTTGCGTCTGCTCTACATTCCGAACCTTCTTATTGGGTAAAGTGGTTTTGCTATGCCCACCCAGCTCCCTTAAAAGGAGAAGAAGAAGAAGAAAACTGCAAAGGGTGTGTTTCTATCTCCCAACATTTTAATAATGGCACCCCGTGGCGTTAACGAACAGCTGATTCCTCACCTCAACAAGTTAAAACGCAATGAGAGTGAAACGCGAATTATGATCCGCGTCATCCTGGCTTGTTATTGGCTGGCAATTATTACCAGCCATTGGCTGCCCGCGGGTTTGTTTACACTTATCACCAACATGGCGGCGAGAGGAATAGATTTCTACATCATTTAAATTGCTAGAAATCTATTCCAGTTCATGACAGTATGAAGTGCAAATCACTTATTGATGAGGAATTGTATGTACGTTTATATTTAAATTGAAGCGTGACACTGTTCATCAAAATTTGTGAAAATAAAAGTACAAATCAACACTCTTGCCAATCATTTGAAAGTTTCTACTACTTTGGATGTAAATCAATTGGCTGTCGTTTCCGCCAGTTTTATTCATCAGTTCGAAATACATTCAGTACAATAACCTTTTGTGCACTATAAAACTACTTTATAGACCATTGCATATTGATGTTGCTGTCTGCTTATATTTACCAATTTCATGACATGTAATTTGTAGGGTTATGCCTAATAAGGCATATAATTTAAGTGGCCGTTTGTAATGTTAAGTCCTTACTGTATTTATGTACAAATATTATGGTTTAACTAATGAAGCAAGGATTAAAAGTGCAGTTTGCACTGCCACTTTTTTTTTTTTTTGTTAATATTGATATGTAGTTTCTCAGTCTGGTAACTTCTTGGATTTGCTTGAGATAGATTTATGGTAATATACTACCTTATTAACTTGCAGGCTGAGTTTTTTTTAAACATGCCCAGATGAATACAGTAGCATAAGACCTACTGCAAGCTATGTCGATCCTAAATGTAGGCCTATTATAGTGCTCATGTCATAGGTCGTCCTAAAGTTTTAACTATTGAGACTTGATTTGCATCGAAGATAATTTCAGCTGAGTCTGGCAAGGCTTCATAAACTTGGGCGTGACTTCATATTTTCATTTTTCCTATACAGCTTTTGATACCAACCACAAATCACAGTGTTTCAAAATTTGCTCTCATTAGACATCACCAACACTTTTTTTTTCCCCTGGTGGTGGACTGTGTTGGAGTCTACAGAAAATAAAGTTGAGAAATAAAAATACATCTTAGGTTTCCATGACACAGTTGCATTTTATCCTACTATATCTCCACTCAATATACCAATCCTACCAATGTTTCCTAATTCCTCATGCTGCATAAATAAACATGACAGATTACAGCATTAGCAATGATGACAGTAATTTATGAATTGCTAAAATGTTTTTAAAATATGCATAGAAAGTGGCTTGATAAACCCTGTATCATCAATCCATTTAAACATTCCCACAGAGCTCTAATCAGAAGCTCATTTTATGTGCAACAGGTATGTAGAATAAACCTCCCTCCCAATAACTTGTAGGCCTAACCGGAACATAATCCATGTTGAGAGCTGTTTTTTGGTTCACAGGAAAACCTACCATTTAAAATCTTGCACATAGGCTACTAATCATATTATGGTGCAATTACCCATGGTAATTTTAAAAATCCTGGCTATCAACTACTGATTTAAATATTCCAGACATCTTTCTTAACTCCACTTTTACTGACAGCATGTAAGTCCTTACTACTGTCTTTCAAGCCATTGACCAGTTATTTTTTTCATGAGGAACTATTTTAGTCATTCTTCTCTATGTGAAATACAGTTGATGACAACTGCCTGGAAGACTGAGGTGTTTTTTCTTGTGTCGCTTCTCTGGTTGCCTACGACACTTCCTAATTATTAACAGAATGTTTCATTGAATTGTTGTATCCAATTGACCAACTGGTAATATATTATGGCTTGCTTTAATATTCCTATGATACCCTTTTAGATCCCATAAATTAATGAAATATACAACAACATAGGCTGACATGTTGAACCAATCTCCCATTCCCTAACACTCCCAACTAATGGGACATAAGCTACCTAGTGGTTGGTCTCACATTGCTATAATCTACATGTACCGTACTAGGTCTAGTAATACCATAGGTATTGTGACTGTTTCTCCAACTCCGTCAAGGAAACTAATTCTGAACTGAGATCTGTAATGGGGTACACTGTCCCACGAGGGCAATCAAGGACAACTTGTATCATTCAAGTGATTATTCTATACTGCTCAAAAAAATTAAAGCACCACTTTTTTCAAAGGCCACCAAATTTTGAAAAGTTGACCTACAAGCTCGAAATCTCAGTATGACGTTTGTCCTGACGCCTACCAAGCATATGCTTCAGCACAACTCCGCAACTTGAATAGTTTCGGGGTAGCACCCCGAAAACCAGACCATTTTCGAAAACCGCAAATTGAATTTTGCGAAAAACGCTGCAGGACTTGTCGCAGGTTGCCAATGCAGTCTAAAATGAATGAGTCTTGCTCTTAAAGGTTCCACAAACACGTTGAAATCGTTACATTTGACGTTTGGGCATTTTCAACCCCCTTCATCATCCCCTAAACATGGACTACCATTGGGGGCGTCTGAGAAGGTACCGGGTGTATTTAACCACCTGAAAACCTGTACACCGTCCTCAGTTGCTGATTGCAGTAAGTTCTTAAGGCCTCCGGCAATGTCCACACCCCCTAACACCCTCAACTGGCATGGGACCAAACCACCCCTTCTCGATTCACCCCCTAAGGAAGGTTTTAATCGAGATATTTATCAGTGCTGCTAATGGGGGGGTCTTCCCCTAACGTTTAAAAAAAGGAACTGTGCCTTTGTCACCACCCCTTCCCCTGCAACCCCCGTTTGTATGAGTTTTCGAATCAGGTCCTTTTTAAGGGCTGAAACGACGTCTTAATCGCTGAAAGGGCTGTAAAGGTCCTTAGAAGTAGTGATGACACGAAATCAACCCCTTCCGATCGATGATTGACATTCCGTCCCCCAAATTCGAAATTTTTGCACCCCTAACCCTCCCTGTCTGGACGCGTAATGCGTCATGGCAGAGTTTTCAGAGTTGGATGAAAATGAAGCTTATGGCCTGCAATGGAGCCCAAAACAGCAGGCTGGATAGAAATTCATCGGTAGGTTGGGAAACGGGACCAATTTTTTTCAAAAAAGTGTACAGCCTACAGTAAGTACGCCCATGCATAGGCAACCCATATCACGTCCATGAGTGTGGGTTGCCTATGATCGGCAATAGGTTACAAAGTTTGGCAATGGGAGAAAAATGACGTGATGTGGGTTGCCTATGCATTGGTGTACTTACTAGAGGCTGTTAACTTTTTTGAAAACTTTTTGGTCCCGTTTCCCACCCTACCGATGAATTTCCATCCAACCTGCTGTTTTGGGCTCCATTTCAGGCCATAAGCTTCATTTTGATCCAACTCTGAAAACTCTGCCATGACGCGTTACGCGTCCAGACAGGGAGGGTTGAGGGTGCAAAAATGTCAACTTTGGGGGATGGAATGTCAATCAAACATCGGAAGGGGTTGATTTCGTGTCACCACTACTTCTAAGGACCTTTACAGCCCTTTCAGCGATTAAGACCTCATTTCAGCCCTTAAAAAGGGCCTGATTCGAAAAATCATACAAACGGGGGTTGCAGGGGAAGGGGTGGCGACACAGGCGCAGATCCTCTTTTGGAACGTTAGGGGAAGACCCCCCCCCATTAGCAGCACTGATAAAAATCTCGATTTAAACCTTCCTTAGGGGTGAATCAAGACGGGGTGGTTTGGTCCCATGCCAGTTGAGGGTGTGGACATTGCCGGAGGCCTTAAGAACTTACTGCAATCAGCAACTGAGGACGATGAGCAGGTTTTCAGGTGGTTAAACACATCCGGTACCTTCTCAGGCGCCCCCAATGGTAGTCCATGTTTAGGGGTTGATGAAGGGGGTTGAAAATGCCCAAACGTCAAATGTAACGATTTCAACGTGTTCGTGGAACCTTAAGAGCAAGACTCATTCATTTTCGACTGCTTTGGCAACCTGCGACAAGTCCTACAGCGTTTTTCGCAAACTTCAATTTACGGTTTTCAAAAATGGGCTGGTTTTGGGGGCGCTATCCCGAAACTACACAAGTTGGGGAGATGTGCTGCAGCATGTGCTTGGTAGGCGTCGGGGCAAACGTCATACTGAGATTTCGACCTTGTGCAGTCAACTTTCCAAATTTGGTGGCCATTGAAAAAAGTGGTGCTTTAATTTTTTTGAGCAGTATATTTCTATTTACTAACTAACCAGGTGCCTGGAAATGCTAGTGAAGGAGGCAGCTAAGTAGGCTAGCCTACTGGTATTCATCATTCAGAGAACATTCTCAGCGACTTGTCTATGCATAGGCCTATGACACAATTTTCAGAAATTGATACAGTAGTCACAGAACACTAATGGTGCCCAGTACTCACAACTTAGCATAGGACGGAGTGGATTCCAGCCACAGATTAACTTATGATCTGTCAACGGGTTTTCAAACAAATTGAGCACACACCCAAGTACAGGGGTCTTGACCACGATGTTCCAAACCTCTAAATGAAACACTCCTCTTTAAGACTTTCTGGTCTTGCATCCATGGATCAACATTCTCCTGATCTCAGTGTCCTCTAGTTTCTAATGGTTATGGACATTATTTTTATCCTGATAACTTCATATTTTAAGGGTTTGGGTACATGCCCTGTTCTTAATTAGTTCAGCATAAGATCATTGAATCCCATTAAGAAAAATAGGGAACATCCATATGTTACTTGACCATAGGAAAGGGAGAATTTAAAAAAATGAACCTCTAGGGACATTGATGCAGATGACTCCGAGTAAGTAGGCTAGATCAAAATGAACATTTTTCAGTGTTGCCTTAATAAAGTTTGATAACTTTCTACCGTTCAACATGAATAGGCCTATATTGGATGGGAAATATTTTTATTATTTGCAGAGATTACAAGGATGACTTGTTGATGTATCATTATTATCATAACGAATAGAATAAGAAGTGATATCACTGGCCTAGTACGCCTGGTCCGCCGCAGCGCAGCGCTGGCTCCGATCTGTGATGTAAGTTAGCATTGGCGCTTACGAGACTTTTAAAACCTTGCGACCTATTTTACATGTTAAAACACCGCAAGATATCCTCATAGGCGCTAATAAGTTCGACATCTCCACTTCTTTACTGTGCCCAATTATAATTTAATAAGTCGTCTCCTGTCATAGTCCAGTTTCGACAATAAGCGAAGACAGAGAGCAAGTTCAAAATGCAATTAGTTTTGCAAGCTATCGGTAAATTTAAAAAAAAGAACGGAAAAATTAAACTCGCTATCAGAAAGGATTTCTTCACATTGTTACACATTTTACATTCCCTTAACAGACTTGCAACACAGAAAAAAAACCTACGAACGCAACTTTCAACTTTTCCGTAGATTACTATAAAATTCTACAATAACCATAAATTTCACTCCACAAACACTGAAATCAGTAAACTACCATCATCTCAGAAGAACTTAACATTAAACAGACATAGAAGGCATAGTCATGACCCCTTCATAGAGTAGGCTATTGTCTAAAACTGATCACGCCCCCTTCATCATTACGGTACATATATGTTTTTTAACTCGTTGTCTTTTTATTCTCATCCCTTTCTTCACAGAAGTAGTCTTTAATGGCATCAAGAGCATTTTTTATTTACACCATACTGGACAAATACTTAGGCAAATTAGGAAATATATTTGGAACAGAATAGCCTTTCAATCGCCAGTTGGTTCTTGGGAGAAGTAATACTTCCTTCCCTTCTATCACAAATTTGTCAAATTTAGCAATTAAATCTTCCGAAAAGTGGGCATCACAGATGTAGGACTTTTCTGTAAGTTCCCTATCCTTCCCTGGTATGGCCCCTTTGCACTTGATAAAACGTTCCTTATCTTTAGGAGGTTTGAAAAACCGTCTGCTCCCTTTACAGTCCCCATAGCAAGATCTGCATCCTGGTACAAAAGAGCAGGGCCGTGGAGAGCGGCGACGGGCCCCGGGGCTGGAATCTCCCGGGTCCCCAAGATCCAAAATATAATCAACAGGAAGTTCAGTTCGCTGAACTGCATGTTAAAAGAGGTGGTAAGGGTACACTGTACACAGTGCAATACTACGGCCTCTGTGACATATGTCCTAATCTCTTTTCATAATGAAAACATGATTTTTACACAAAGTCAAGACGTATTTTAAAATACGTTTTACATATAGGGTTTTTATGTTCACATTCTTAAAACTTGCTGCCCTTGAAGAATCACGCCCTCGGGTTTAAGCCTAAACACGGATAAGTGTTTTGGTTGAATGGCGATCACACATCATTGTGCATTAGACAAAGCAAAATATATTTTCATAATTAACCACATGTATACTCATACGTACGTCAAGGTATTTAATATGTGCTATCAGCAGATTGTAGCGGATCAGTCATTGTTTTCACAAAAGAAGAAAATGTGAATTTGAACTATATTTTGTAATTTGCTGTCAGTGGGCTTCTTATAATTTAATATTGCTTTGCAGTAAGCAAACCTAGAGCCAGGTTCTCCTAAAAATTCCCAATCCTATCTATGATTGGTGACCATCGGGGGCGGATTTAAGCCAAGATTATGGGGGAGTGGACACACCGGGGATCTGGGGGTATGGAATATCACCAAGCTCAGAGTGGGGTCCGGATCCTCTTCCGGAAAATGTTGCAAAAATTAGGTCCAAATTATTGAGTTATGGGCAATTTGGGTGACTATTTTTGTGATATTTTGGAGTAAAAATTTGGTGACCATTGACATTTAGTGGCTATAGAAAAGACTCGCCGTTATAGAAGTAAAAGCTCTCGCACCTTCAAGCACAAGCAAGTCTACAGATCGGAGGTTCGAATCACACTCCCTCCAGACAAATGCCGGGATAGAACCTTATTTCAAGTCCAGGGACACCTGCCCTACTCTTAACCCTAATAATTACAGTAATAGTCGCGACGGGCAACGCATTCCCACTCTTCCCAGTCGGCAACTAAGAATATGGCATGCGGTTGTTCACGTCACAGAGGCCATATCTCAGCACAGTGTATACCCTGCATTTCGTCCAGCAGTGGGTGGTTTTAAGAGGGCCTAAGTTTCTACTCTCCAAGACAAATAGTTACAACAATGTTGCCAATACACCTGTCTTATTATACAACAACCACTAGCCTGGCCTTCAGTCTACACAATTCGCACGTTTCTTGGTTTTCTATTTTGTTCGCTGTTTGAGAATCTTATAATTTACTTCATTAATATTTGTGAAAACTACTGCTTTACAGTCAATTCATTCAATAATATGGAGGCCTTCAGAAACAAACCGGAAAATTAACGCGTTAGCAAATACTGAATTATAGGCTATCTACAGTACTAGTTGATGCAAACGATTCCCAACCGAGCGCCAATGGTTCATTGCCCGCTAGTGAGATCGGTTGTATTTTACTTACTAGCTACCAAGTACACGGGTTAAATGCCGCATGCCCCTAAATGAATTAACAACTGTAGCGACAAATATGCCTATTATTAACTCTTGAATAAGACTACGAATGACACCGCAGTCGGTAAGCCGATTCCTGCATTCCTGCCGCGGCTTCGTCAGGACCCGGAGTCATTTCCAGTTTATAGAAAAAGGGAGCAACTCTTTTTATGTTTAACGGTACTGAGACGTTAAAGCATATGCCCAAGGGACAATATATCTTCGCGTCCTGAAAAATTAGTGCTTTGCAGATCGATGCTGCTCTTTGGAATAAACAGCGTAGAAATGTCCAATAATAACAACAGTCACTGCACCAGCTCAAAACAAAATTGTATTTATATTGATATTCGGCAATACGTCATCTTGAATTTTTTCTAAATTAAGCAGAGTTCAATATTTGGTCTTAGAAAAGTCTGCGCGGTTGCCTACATGTAATATATTAATTTCTCCATCGCCATGCACACCACCGACGTTATGTATTATTGTTTTATGAGGGAGAACAGTTTCTGTAGGTCATCTGACCTTACCACTGACGTCCCATGAGAGGAATTGGAAAACAAAGTTGAGTGGTTCAGTGTCCTAGCTTAATTGTCATTTTTCTCCTGGTTAATTAAACACTCAGTCCAGAAAAATACTGGAATATTAAGTAGTTTCAGTCTTTGGATACATTTCCCAACTCTAGTACCAATAGTAATATAGGTTTTCAATAAATCCCTTAGTCAAATTTGATTTGCGCACGAACCCAAGTACCTAGGATTGTTGATCGTATTGAATGAACAGTTATAATAATAATTATACTGCACTTAAGCAGCCCCTAAACTTAAGAACCAACCAACCAGCTTACAGATAATTCAAATGTTAGCATTGTTTTCTCAATGCAGTATACGAGAAGATGGACAATTTCGCATGCATTTCTTCTATCTACGTTTGTCAACAGAATCATCCCACCCTTTCACAAGATATTTAGCCAGCAATGATAATTTTTCACATAGTGCGAAAGTGAATTACTAGAGAACGATGACCTCGCTGTTCTGCCCCTTAAATTAACTATAAAGTGAATTACTGTGTGGACGCTACTTTAAAATGTATTTTAGTTACCTGCCTGCACGGCATACGATACGTCTAGTTAGACAATATATTCATTTCAGACACTAACACATCTAAATAGTTAAGCTCGATGTGACGCACCAAACTTGAAACTCTTGAGCTAGCTGACCAAACACAACAGGGCAGCCCAGGCTCTCGTGGCCTTGGCGAAATAAGTGAAGGGATGATAAAGTTATTTGAAGGATTGGTGCATAAGCCGAAAGAGCTAAATTTAGAATAATGGAATGGTCTCTCTGTCTTCAGGTATATTCTTAGAACAATACATAGCGAAGCCCCATCGCCTAAGTTGACTACTTTGAGACAGTTGTTCTTCCCACAAGCGCTTTGTAGAGGAAAATATTGTCCACTTGACATAATAAGTTTCTCAATCCTTGTATCATTGTTCACAGACAGTTCATTGCATTCACTAAATGATTGCCAGTAGCAAATTCAAGTCACATTAAGGCAATAATAAATCAATGCCCGATCGGGCCCATACTCCTAGGACGCCGGGCCCCCCTGGTAGGGTCGGGCCCCGGGGCACCAGCCCCGCCTGACCCCCCCCCTCTCGTCGGGCCTGCAAAAGAGCAAGGCATCTTCACTACTCACATTAAGCACTCATGAAAATGTAAGGGCTTAACTGCTGTTTACTTAGCCTACATTAAATAAGAATAAAATTAACACACGAAGATAACGTCAACACACGACAAGAAATTAAATTCCATTTCAGTTAATGCTTCCTACAATTGCATTTCAGGTATTAATACTATGAAGTAATAGTATAGGCACTTGTATATCAATAAACGTTTGCACAGAACACCACCAAAACACTCCGACCGATTAAATACTTAATATATCACACATAAACACATAAACATATGTGGAAATCAACAATCTCAAATCGACTGTAACGCTGCGTAGCGGCGAGTGCCAACCCGATTCGTATTCATTACATGCGATTGAGGGAGAAGAGATCACACTTTATATTCTATTCGTTATGTTATTATGTTAAGCGAACATAAGTTCCAAGTCCATATCGTGTTGGAACCCATATTTCAGTGCTGCCTTAGTAAACAAAATATTCTATGTCTTTCAGTCGGTCAACATGGTTGCACTTAATGGTAACTAGCATTATTCCAAAAACTAGAAGAAAAAAAACTGTAGGCTACATGCTGACCTAACATGTCAAATCAATCATGCCTACAAGACAACAAAAATGCTCTATGAAAAACTATTAAAACCCTTATAATGGTAGTCAAAAATAATCTCAAACCACCGCCACTATTTCGCGAAGGTGCAGAAAAATCTTCATAAAGTACAGCTATTTGTAATAGTTGCTACTGTAGTGATAAACCGCTACTGAGTGATACGACCCCGAAATATAACTATTTATCTTAATGTCTACAAGATAACGAGATTGCCAAAAAAAAAACACAATGCCACCCACAAATCTATAGAAGGCAACACTAAAAATGGCTTATCTAATCCTCAAGTCACCCACCCTTCACCAACATTAATATTTGTAATTTAAGTAACTTAGGTTCAAGGAGTAATAAGGAGAGGCCCTAACGGCAAGGAAGTGAAGCCAGAAGTTACTCCTTCACATATGCTCAAAACATTGCGGTAATCCCATAAGAAAAGCATGTAATGGTGTGACGTACGTACTTAAAAGTGGTGATATTTCGCGTGTGGGTCGAAATGTCGACACATGGGGCATATGTTTGCACAAACAGAACTCCCACCTGCCAAAGTAATGTCATTTCACAAGTAAATCCACTTTATTTGCCATTTATTGTGTTAAGTTTTCATCCTTAGAGTAGCCACCTCACGGTACTGTTCTAGTATCATTCGTTAGACGTTCAAATATTGGCATACGTGTCCACCAATATAATAATTTCGATTGCTAGGAATTAATTACGGATATTTTCCTCCGTTTCTTACTGGAAATAGTTTCTGCTTGCCAATTAATGAACGGTATTACTGGAATCTAATTACCCCAATCTATTTTCAACGTGGCTTGAGTTCTAGATTTATTGGTCGTGGGTGTTAGAAGATTGATATGACATTATTTGCATATTTTAGTGTGTTAATCTCAAACCTCAGCCTAGACCTTGTTTAGTTTGTTACCGGAACTGAACTGGCCTATTTTTTTAATCATCGTGCAATAAAAACAATAATGCCACCACCCAATTAGTTCGCATGTCTTAATATTTTAAATTTATTTTATTTATTTAATACACATTCGTGAATATAATGGCAGGCCTACTGGTATCTCGGTAATTATTTGGCTATTATTTGGTATAAGTTAAGAATAGTGATGGGTGTCTGGTTGCCTGAAATCCCACAATAATTACTGCATACCGGTATAATACATTCATTTCCCATGTGCTATACTATTCAGATCGGTGTATTGCTCTAGTTTATATTGTAAAATTAAACGTTACATGGCAGTTAACATGATTCTCGATTGCGACGAAAAGTATTGTGACTGGCGTACACTTCACGCTAGCCAGCAAAGATCAACAAATATTCATTGATTTCCATCGTCATATAGGCCTACCTTTCAATTTCGTAGTGTAGGCCTACCTGCACACGAATCTTTTTCTTTCGTAGTTCCGGCCCTTAAAGCAACAATAACTAACTAACTAACACGAATCTTTTACTGGTAATCATACTTAAATCCCACTAATAAATACGTTTACGGTACCGTAAACTCAATTTACAGCTCGAGCGGGCAAGTATGGGGGCGTGGTCAGTGCTTCAACTCTCCGCATGCTATAGCGCTGACAGGGCGCCTCCTTATTACTCCTTGCTTAGGTTATGTTAAATTGAGGTTAATGGTGGAATTGATTGCGGCTGTGTGGCGGGAAGGACCCAATAAGTGCTCAGCCAATCAGGGACGATTTGATTGGAGACCATGCTCGGAAAAATTTTAGATCGTTTTTATTCACTCGCCATCGTTAAGCCCCCACCCTAGGCCGTGGCAGCGAACAAAATGGCGGCTTAACGAACACGGCGGGGTGCCATTATTAAAATTTTGGGAGATAGAAACCGTAGGTAATCTGTGATAGAGAGTGTGTTTCTATCTCTCAAAATTTTAATAATGGCACCCCGTGGCGTTAACGAACAGCTGATTCCTCACCTCAAGTTAAAACGCAATGAGAGTGAAACGCGAATTAGAGTGTGTTTCTATCTCCCAAAATTTTAATAATGGCACCCCGTGGCGTTAACGAACAGCTGATTCCACACCTCAAGTTAAAACGCAATGAGAGTGAAACGCGAATTATGATCCGCATCATCCTGGCTTGTTATTGGCTGGCAATTATTACCAGCCATTGGCTGCCCGCGGGTTTGTTTACAATTATCACCAATATGGTGGCGAGAGGAATAGATTTCTACATCAATTAAATTGCTAGAAATCTATTCCAGTTCATGACAGTATGAAGTGCAAATCACTTATTGATGAGGAATTGTATGTGCGTTTATATTTAAATTGAAGCGTGACACTGTTCATCAAAATTTGTGAAAATAAAAGTACAAATCAACACTCTTGCCAATCAACTGAAAGTTTCTACTACTTTGGATGTAATGGATGTAAATCAATTGGCTGTCGTTTCCACCAGTTTTATTCATCAGTTCGAAATACATTCAGTACAATAACCTTTTGTGCACTATAAAACTACATTATAGACCATTGCATATTGATGTTGCTGTCTGCTTATATTTACCAATTTCATGACATGTAATTTGTAGGTTATGCCTAATAAGGCATATAATTTAAGTGGCCGTTTGTAATGTGAAGTCCTTACTGTATTTATGTACAAATATTATGGTTTAACTAATGAAGCAAGGATTAAAAGTGCAGATTGCACTGCCCCCCTTTTTTTGTTTAAATATTGATATGTAGTTTCTCAGTCTGGTAACTTCTTGGATTTGCTTGAGATAGATTTATAGTAATATAATACCTTATTAACCTGCAGGCTGATTTTTTTTAAACATGCCCAGGTGCATACAGTAGCACAAGACCTACTGCAGGCTATGTCGACCCTAAATGTAGGCCTATTATAGTGCTCATGTCAAAGGTCGTCCTAAAGTTTTAACTATTGAGACTTGATTTGCATCGAAGATAATTTCAGCCGAGTCTGGCAAGGCTTCATAAACTTGGGCGTGACTTCACATTTTCATTTTTCCTATACAGCTTTTGATACCAACCACTTAAATCACAGTATTTCAAGATTTGCTCTCATTAAACATCACCAACACTTCCCCCCCCCCCCCCCCCCCCCTGGTGGTGGGCTGTATTGGAGTCTACAGAAAATAAAGTTGAGAAATAAAAATACATCTTAGGTTTCCATGACACAGTTGCATTTTATCCTACTATATCTCCACTCAATATACCAATCCTACCAATGTTTCCTAATTCCTCGTGCTGCATAAATAAACATGACAGATTACAGCATTAGCAATGATGACAGTAATTTATGAATTGTTAAAATGTTTTTAAAAGATGCATAGAAAGAGGCTTGATAAATCCTGTATCATCAAACCATTTAAACATTCCCACAGAGCTCTAATCAGAAGCTCATTTTATGTGCAACAGGTATGTAAAATAAACCGCCCTCCCAATAACTTGTAGGCCTAACCTGAACATAATCCATGGTAAGAGCTGTATTTTGGTTCACAGGAAAACCTACCATTTAAAATCTTGCACATACCGGAAGGCTACTAATCATATTAAGGTGCAATTAACTAGGGTAATTTTAAAAATCATGGCTATCAACTACTGATTTAAATATTCCAGACATCTTTCTTAACTCCACTTTTACTGACAGCATGTAAGTCCTTACTACTGTCTTTCAAGCCATTGACCAATTGTTTTTTTTCATGAGGAACCATTTTAGCCATTCTTCTCTATGTGAAATACAGTTGATGACAACTGCCTGGCAGACTCAGGTGTTTTTTCTTGTGTCGCTTCTCTGGTTGCCTAGGACACTTCCTAATTATTAACAGAATGTTTCATTGAATTGTTGTATCCAATTGACCAACTGGTAATATATTATGGTTTGCTTTAATATTCCTATGATACACTTTTAGATCTCATATATTAATGAAATATACAACATCATAGGCTGAAATGTTGAACCAATCTCCCATTCCCTAACACTCCCAACTAATGGGACATAAGCTACCTAGTGGTTGCTTCCATCTACATGTACCGTACTAGGTCTAGTAGTACCATAGGTATTGTGACTGTTTCTCCAACTCCGTCAAAGAAACTAATTCTGAACTAAGATCTGGAATGGGGTACACTGTCCCTCGAGGGCAATCAAGGACAACTTGAATCATTCAAGTGATTTTTCTATTTCATTTTACCAACTAACCAGGTGCCTGGAAATGCTAGTGAAGGAGGCAGCTAAGTAGGCTAGCCTACTGGTATTCACCATTCAGAGAACATTCTCAGCGACTTGTCTATGCATAGGCCTATGACACAATTTTCAGAAATTGATACAGTAGTCACAGAACACTAATGGTGCCCAGTACTCGCAGCTTAGCATAGGACGGAGTGGATTCCAGCCACAGATTAACTTATGATCTGTCAATGGGTTTTCAAACAAATTGAGCACACACCCAAGTACAGGGGTCTTGACCATGATGTTCCAAGCCTCTAAATGAAATACTCCTCTTTAAGACTTTCTGGTCTTGCATCCATGGTCGATCAACATTCTCCTGATCTGTGTTCTCAAGTTTCTGATGGTTATGGACATTATTTTTATCCTGATAACTTCATATTTTAAGGGGTTGGGGTACATGCCCTATTCTTAATTAGTTCAGCATAAGATCATTGAATCCCCTTAAGAAAATTAGGGAACATCCATGTGTTATTTGACCATAGGAAAGGGAGAATTTAAAAAACTGAACCTCTAGGGACATTGATGCAGATGACTCCGAGTAAGTAGGCTAGATCAAAATGAACATTTTTCAGTGTTGCCTTAATAAAGGTTGATAACTTTCTACCGTTCAACATGAATAGGCCTATTTTGGATGGGAAATATTTTTATTATTTGCAGAGATTACAAGGATGACTTGTTGATGTATCGTTATTTTGTTAAGCGAACATAAGTTCCAAGTCCATATCGTGTTGCAACCCATATTTCAGTGCTGCCTTAGTAAACGAAATATTCAATGTCTTTCAGTCGGTCAACACGGTTGCACTTAATGGTAATGAGAATTAGCATCATTCCAAAAACCAGAAAAAAAACTGTAGGCTACATGCAGACCTAACATGTCAAATCAATCATGCCTTCAAGACAACAAAAATGCTCTATGAAAAACTATTAAAACCCCATAATGGTAGTCAAAAATAATCTCAAACCACCGCCACTATTTCGCGAAGGTGCAGAAAAATCTTACTATAGTACAGCTATTCGTAATAGTTGCTACTGTTGTGATAAACCGCTACGTACTGAGTGATAGGCCCCCGAAATATAACTATTTATCTTAATGTCTACAAGATAACGAGATTGCCAAAAAACCACAAATCTATAGAAGGCAACACTAAAAATGGTTTATCTAATCCACAAGTCACCCATCCTTCACCAACATTATTAATATTTGTAATTTAAGTAACTTAGGTTATGTTAAATTGAGGTTAATGGCGGATTTGATTGCGGCTGTGTGGCGGGAAGGACCCAATAAGTGCTCAGCCAATCAGAGACGTTTTGATTGGAGACCATGCTCGGAAAAATTTTAGATCGTTTTGATTCTCAGGGCTTCGTTAAGCCCCCACCCTAGGCCGTCATCGTGCCCAAAATGGCGGCTTAACGAACACGACGGGGTGCCATTATTAAAATTTTGGGAGATAGAAACACAGCCTTATGATCCGCATCATCCTAGCTTGTTATTGGCTGGCAATTATTACCAGCCATTGGCTGCCCGCGGGTTTGTTTACAATTATCACCAACATGGTGGCGAGAGGAATAGATTTCTACATCAATTAAATTGCTAGAAATCTATTCCAGTTCATGACAGTATGAAGTGCAAATCACTTATTGATGAGGAATTGTATGTGCGTTTATATTTAAATTGAAGCGTGACACTGTTCATCAAAATTTGTGAAAATAAAAGTACAAATCAACACTCTTGCCAATCAACTGAAAGTTTCTACTACTTTGGATGTAATGGATGTAAATCAATTGGCTGTCGTTTCCACCAGTTTTATTCATCAGTTCGAAATACATTCAGTACAATAACCTTTTGTGCACTATAAAACTACATTATAGACCATTGCATATTGATGTTGCTGTCTGCTTATATTTACCAATTTCATGACATGTAATTTGTAGGTTATGCCTAATAAGGCATATAATTTAAGTGGCCGTTTGAAATGTGAAGTCCTTACTGTATTTATGTACAAATATTATGGTTTAACTAATGAAGCAAGGATTAAAAGTGCAGATTGCACTGCCACCCGTTTTTGTTTAAATATTGATATGTAGTTTCTCAGTCTGGTAACTTCTTGGATTTGCTTGAGATAGATTTATAGTAATATACTACCTTATTAACCTGCAGGCTGAGTTTTTTTTAAACATGCCCAGGTGCATACAGTAGCACAAGACCTATGTCGATCCTAAATGTAGGCCTATTATAGTGCTCATGTCAAAGGTCGTCCTAAAGTTTTAACTATTGAGACTCGATTTGCATCGAAGATAATTTCAGCCGAGTCTGGCAAGGCTTCATAAACTTGGGCGTGACTTCCCATTTTTATTTTTCCTATACAGCTTTTGATACCAACCACTTAAATCACAGTATTTCAAGATTTGCTCTCATTAAACATCACCAACACTTTTTTTTGTCCCCTGGTGGTGGGCTGTATTGGAGTCTACAGAAAATAAAGTTGAGAAATAAAAATACATCTTAGGTTTCCATGACACAGTTGCATTTTATCCTACTATATCTCCTAATTGCTCATACTGCATAAATAAACATGACAGATTACAGCATTAGCAATGATGACAGTATTTTATGAATTGTTAAAATGTTTTTAAAAGATGCATAGAAAGAGGCTTGATAAATCCTGTATCATCAAACCATTTAAACATTCCCACGGAGCTCTAATCGGAAGCTCATTTTATGTGCAACAGGTAAACCTCCCTCCCAATAACTTGTAGGCCTAACCTGAACATAATCCATGTTAAGAGCTGTTTTTTGGTTCACAGGAAAACCTACTATTTAAAATCTTGCACATACCGGTAGGCTACTAATCATATTAAGGTGCAATTAACTAGGGTAATTTTAAAAATCATGGCTGTCAACTACTGATTTAAATATTCCAGACATCTTTCTTAACTCCACTTTTACTGACAGCATGTAAGTCCTTACTACTGTCTTTCAAGCCATTGACCAGTTGTTTTTTTTTTTCATGAGGAACCATTTTAGTCATTCTTCTCTGTGTGAAATACAGTTGATGACAACTGCCTGGAAGACTCAGGTGATTTTTCTTGTGTCGCTTCTCTGGTTGCCTATGACACTTCCTAATTATTAACAGAATGTTTCATTGAATTGTTGTATCCAATTGACCAACTGGTAATATATTATGGTTTGCTTTAATATTCCTATGATACACTTTTAGATCTCATATATTAATGAAATATACAACAACATAGGCTGAAATGTTGAACCAATCTCCCATTCCCTAACAGTCCCAAGTAATGGGACATAAGCTACCTAGTGGTTGGTCTCACAATGCTTCCATCTACATGTACCGTACTAGGTCTAGTAGTACCATAGGTATTCTGACTGTTTCTCCAACTCCGTCAAGGAAACTAATTCTGAACTAAGATCTGGAATGGGGTACACTGTCCCTCGAGGGCAATCAAGGACAACTTGAATCATTCAAGTGATTTTTCTATTTCATTTTACCAACTAACCAGGTGCCTGGAAATGCTAGTGAAGGAGGCAGCTAAGTAGGCTAGCCTACTGGTATTCACTATTCAGAGAACATTCTCAGCGACTTGTCTATGCATAGGCCTATGACACAATTTTCAGAAATTGATACAGTAGTCACAGAACACTAATGGTGCCCAGTACTCGCAGCTTAGCATAGGACGGAGTGGATTCCAGCCACAGATTAACTTATGATCTGTCAACGGGTTTTCAAACAAATTGAGCACACACCCAAGTACAGAGGTCTTGACCATGATGTTCCAAGCCTCTAAATGAAACACTCCTCTTTAAGACTTTCTGGTCTTGCATCCATGGTCAATCAACATTGTCCTGATCTGTGTTCTCAAGTTTCTGATGGTTATGGACATTATTTTTATCCTGATAACTTCATATTTTAAGGGGTTGGGGTACATGCCCTATTCTTAATTAGTTCAGCATAAGATCATTGAATCCCCTTAAGAAAATTAGGGAACATCCATGTGTTATTTGCCCATTGAAAGGGAGAATTTAAAAAACTGAACCTCTCTAGGGACATTGATGCAGATGACTCTGAGTAAGTAGGCTAGATCAAAATGAACATTTTTCAGTGTTGCCTTAATAAAGGTTGATAACTTTCTACCGTTCAACATGAATAGGCCTACATTGGATGGGAAATATTTTTATTATTTGCAGAGATTACAAGGATGACTTGTTGATGTATCGTTATTTTGTTAAGCGAACATAAGTTCCAAGTCCATATCGCGTTGGAACCCATATTTCAGTGCTGCCTTAGTAAATGAAATATTCAATGTCTTTCAGTCGGTCAACACGGTTGCACTTAATGGTAATGAGAATGAGCATTATTCCAAAAAACAGAAAATAAAAACTGTAGGCTACATGCAGACCTAACATGTCAAATCAATCATGCCTACAAGACAACAAAAATGCTCTATGAAAAACTATTAAAACCCCATAATGGTAGTCAAAAATAATCTCAAACCACCGCCACTATTTCGCGAAGGTGCAGAAGAATCTTACTATAGTACAGCTATTCGTAATAGTTGCTACTGTTGTGATAAACCGCTACTGAGTGATAGGCCCCCGAAATATAACTATTTATCTTAATGTCTACAAGATAACGAGATTACCAAAAAACCACAAATCTATAGAAGGCAACACTAAAAATGGCTTATCTAATCCACAAGTCTCCCACCCTTCACCAACATTATTAATATTTGTAATTTAAGTAACTTAGGTTATGTTAAATTGAGGTTAATGGCGGATTTGATTGCGGCTGTGCGGCGGGAAGGACCCAATAAGTGCTCAGCCAATCAGGGACGTTTTTATTGGAGACCATGCTCGGAAAATTTTTAGATCGTTTTGATTCTCAGGGCTTCGTTAAGCCCAGGGGGTGTCAACCAGATAGGGATTATTTGGTACCATCGGTGTAGTAGCGCGGCCAGACGTAAGGAGCGGATTAAGCGCTGTATATCGTCCTGCCAACATATGCATGATACACGTTGTAATTAAATTGCAAATATATCCCTATATTTAGTCAATAAATATACACATAATTCCTAATTGACATTTCCTTGCAATTATCTTGCTCACCGACGATAATTACGGCACTTATCATTAAATAAACATTATTTCTACTGGGTTGGCGGCATTGACCAAAATGGACGCACTGTTTATGTCGTGCTTGATGTAAACAATATTGGCCGTACATTAATATTTTATAATAAGCTAATGTTGTGTTCTTTCTCATCTTTCTTTCATCAAATCGTCTTCTTGGTAATGAGAAGTGAACAGTTCTTGTTCTGCTACGCCAAGTAAGTACGCTTATTTTAAGAGTTTAAGTGAAAACTTGTTTCTGTAGTGCCTGTGAAAAATATACCTTACCGGTAGCCTAGTTTTGAATTGATATTAGACGCAGTGTACAGGTGATATTCTACTTGACATATTAATTAACTTGCACTATTATTTATTCCACAGGTAGGCCTACCAAATTCTGTGAACAAACAAATCGTAAATTGCTGTTCTCGAAATAGCAGATGAATGTGGCAATTAGGCCTAGGCTACTCTCCTGAGAAATGACCAGGTAAGTGTCTATGTTACCGTAATGTTTTCAACTTGATATATTTGGACCAAAATGTATACCTCTGAAATAAATTTTAATGTTGGACCTGTAATTACAGGTTCTAAAATCTTAACACACACTGGTCCTATGGGTGGCTGTGTGCTCTTGTTCTGTGGAGCAAAGTCCAACATTAAAATTTATTTCAGAGGTCTACATTTTGGTCCAAATATACAAATGAACGAAGCACCAAATGGTGAACGCATTTGTACTCTGAATTTGAAGCATATTAAGTTCATCAGAATGGTTTCATTTTATGCGTATGTTGTTATTTTAGAATAGGCTATATTTATTTTTCTTCCCATCATTCCATAATTATTTTTAGAAAATTCACCAGCTACAGCACTATTCATGCGTTGCAAAACTATTTCTCCTCTGGCAGAAGATTAAGAATAGAATTAGAAACGATGAGACATCTTTCAGAAGGGTGATACCTACAGAAGCAGTAACAAAACCACTCCCCAGACACATCAAAAATCTAGAAGATATGCTGGATTAACCCTTAATTGTTGTGTAATAGAAACACACGTGGATTAGTTACATTAATCGCAGAAATAAAATTTTAGTTATTTTCTGAAAGGTGAGAGAGGCAATCTTATGGGTTTCATCAATCATAGATGTCTATTACATTAATAAATAAGCTTCTGTGTCCAACTAAAATAAATCCTCATCAGTTTTGATGTGGTGTTAACTCATAAAACAGTGTAAAGAAGATAGGTTAATATGTTTATGTTCGACACTGGTGAAATGTAAATATTATGTCAGAAAACTGTACTATAATGAGGCTCATTATAGTACAAGTTTTCATTATGATACAGTTTCTCCCACCAATCAGAGCTCAAGAAACAGTTGTGTGACCAATTAGGTGAGGATAGCATCGCACCTGCGCTCACTTCCATGGCCCCCTATTTTAAATTTCACTGCGTGGCGAGTGTCATAGTGAGGTATTCCAGGAGGCCATGGTCAAATACAAGGTATTCTTTGCATCCCATGCGCTCTGTTCAGTATATAAAACTGGTGAAATCTCGACAGATATTTATGAATATTTATGTTCGAACATAAAATAGTTATAATTATCGTCGAACATAAACAGTCGTATGCAACTCGTCTATAATTGTAATTAAGACAATCGTATGGAAATTATAAAACTCGTGTCTTAATTATTGTCATTATAGGCTCGTTGCATAATGTACTATTAAGTTACAAGGTGCACATATAATAAGCCACTACAACAGAGATCTGAGTGAAATCACATGAAATTTTATTAACAAATAGGTTCAGGCTAGAACTATTACCACTGTGTTGTATTGTTTCTTCCAGTATCACAGTAAACAATTTGTTTTAAAGGACTCTTCATCTTGTATTATGTTATATCGTGGGATAGATAGATACAAGATAAATATAATTCATTTATTATATGCCAATGTAATGGTTGACATACCTATATTTTATTCCTACACGTTACTTACAATATTTTTCAACACGTAGGATGCTAATGTCTAAGCCAGTCACAGCTCGTGCTCAGTAGCGGCTGGTGTAGAAAATTAGTTGTGTGTAGAGATGGGCAGCAGTCGACTGAAAACAGTCGAATTAGTCGATAGTTAAAACAATCGACTTATTCGACTGCTTTTAAAAAACAGTCGAATGAATTCAACGACTACTCACCGTATCATAAACAAGTCGTTTGCAAACGACTGATCTCAAAACAATCGTTGGAAATCATTGGAATGAAACAAGTCGTTGGCAAACGACTAATTCCAAGCGAATGGAATCATTCGAATTTAAGTAGTCGTTCTAATCAAACGACTTCTTCAGGATAACTTCATGCTACAATTCATTGTGCTGTATGTTTATTGTAGAGCTTTAATTAATAAGTTAAGTATACCTGTAGGTGCCTATAGTTTTATACAGTTCGTTGATTCTTTCAATGAAATAGCCTAAATCCAGTTGTCCAAGTTATTGGAAATGTTAAGCATTCAATATTTAGGTTATGCTTGAACTCCAGATACCGGTTTTCTGGCCCATCATCCCAGGCAAGCCTCCCAGTCAGATGGATCATTTGGCTGTAATTTTGAATTAGAGTAAGGTTGTAGTATGCGTGGTCAGATTTAGACAATAGCCTACTCCATGAAGGGGTCATGGCTACGCCTTCTATGTTTGTTTATTGAATAGAGTAACTGAAATGAGGGATGTATACTGATTTTAAGATTTGTGGAATGAGTTTATGAATTTTTAATAGAATTTAATGAAGTCTTCAGTAAAGTTGAAGGAGACATGATCGTGTTTAGACAATAGCCTACTCCATGAAGGGGTCATGACTATGCTTTCTATGTCTGTTTAAGGTGTAGTGTGGCTGAAATGAGGGAGGTTTACTGATTTTGGTGTTTGTGGAGTAGTCTTTTTGTTTTTAATTTAGGTTTTGTGAAGCTCGTTGCGGAGTTGTTTTATGGATTTTATTGCTTTGCAAATGAAGTGTATTAGGGGGTTCTGGGTTTGGTTTAGCTGTAGTTTACAGGGTCATGGCTGAGAGTTGTTGTAGCAGGCCTAACAACTGTGTCAGAGCAGTGGCATGCTGTGTGGGAGGGGGGGGTTAGTGGCAAAGACATGAGGGCAGGGATGGAAGAGTTTATGTGTTCCCTCACAGTTGGCGCACTTAGGCTTATCTCAAGGTACCGTACAGATAGAGTGGTGATGTAAATCTCCAGCGGGTACTGTGAGGACAGCTTGACGGCTGTAGGTGCCTATAGTTTTATACAGTTTCTTGTTCGTTGATTCTTTCAATGAAATAGCCTACGTCCAGTTGTCCAAATATATATGTATGTCATTTCATTGGAAATGTTAAGCATTCAATATTTAGGTTATGTATGAACTCCTTAACACAGTCTATACACTTTTAATGAGAATTGGGTGCATTCTTGAATTATTACACAACTTGAACATGGGCTGGGACTACTATACATTGCGATACGGCCGCGTATAAAATTCCCCTAAAACAAAATGGCGGCTTCCGTGACGTCATCAACGACGTCACGAAATACTCCTCTGGCAAGCTTACGGGAAAAGCCTGGGTAATAGGGTTTTTTGGGTGGGGAAACACCAAAAAACGTCATTTTTTTATGTATCGAAATCTATACTTGAGCTATATAGTTCAACTAAAGATTCCGATACATGAAAAAAATTCGCGAATTCACGTATTCTATGTATCGAAATCTATATTTGAGCTATATAGTTCAACTAAAGATTCCGATACATGAAAAGAATTCGCGAATTCACGTATTCTATGTATCGAAATCTATATTTGAGCTATATAGTTCAACTAAAGATTCCGATACATGAAAAGAATTCGCGAATTCACGTATTCTATGTATCGAAATCTATATTTGAGCTATATAGTTCAACTAAAGATTCCGATACATGAAAAGAATTCGCGAATTCACGTATTCTATGTATCGAAATCTATATTTGAGCTATTTAGTTCAACTAAAGATTCCGATACATGAAAAGAATTCGCGAATTCACGTATTCTATGTATCGAAATCTATATTTGAGCTATATAGGTCAATTAAAGATTCCAATACATCAAAGGAATTCGCAAATTCACGTCAGAGGAGTTTTTTGAATGGAAAAACGCAAAAACCGTCAATTTCTTTCTATGTATCGAAATCTATATTTGAGCTATATAGGTCAATTAAAGATTCCAATACATAAAAAGAATTCGCAAATTCACGTAAGAGGAGTTTTTTGGGTGGAAAAACGCTAAAACCGTAAATTTCTTTCTATGTATCGAAATCTATATTTGAGCTATATAGGTCAATTAAAGATTCCGATACATAAAAAGAATTCGCAAATTCACGTAAGAGGAGTTTTTTGGGTGGAAAAACGCAAAAACCGTCAATTTCTTTCAATGTATCGAAATCTATATTTGAGCTATATAGGTCAATTAAAGATTCCAATACATCAAAGGAATTCGCAAATTCACGTCAGAGGAGTTTTTTGAATGGAAAAACGCAAAAACCGTCAATTTCTTTCTATGTATCGAAATCTATATTTGAGCTATATAGGTCAATTAAAGATTCCAATACATAAAAAGAATTCGCAAATTCACGTAAGAGGAGTTTTTTGGGTGGAAAAACGCTAAAACCGTAAATTTCTTTCTATGTATCGAAATCTATATTTGAGCTATATAGGTCAATTAAAGATTCCGATACATAAAAAGAATTCGCAAATTCACGTAAGAGGAGTTTTTTGGGTGGAAAAACGCAAAAACCGTCAATTTCTTTTTATGTATCGAAATCTATATTTGAGCTATATAGGTCAATTAAAGATTCCAATACATAAAAAGAATTCGCAAATTCACGTAAGAGGAGTTTTTTGGGTGGAAAAACGCAAAAAACGTCAATTTCTTTCTATGTATCGAAATCTATATTTGAGCTATATAGGTCAATTAAAGATTCCAATACATAAAAAGAAATCGCAAATTCACGTAAGAGGAGTTTTTTGGGTGGAAAAACGCAAAAAACGTCAATTTCTTTCTATGTATCGAAATCTATATTTGAGCTATATAGGTCAATTAAAGATTCCAATACATAAAAAGAATTCGCAAATTCACGTAAGAGGAGTTTTTTGGGTGGAAAAACGCAAAAACCGTCAATTTCTTTCTATGTATCGAAATCTATATTTGAGCTATATAGGTCAATTAAAGATTCCGATACATAAAAAGAATTCGCAAATTCACGTAAGAGGAGTTTTTTGGGTGGAAAAACGCAAAAACCGTCAATTTCTTTCAATGTATCGAAATCTATATTTGAGCTATATAGGTCAATTAAATATTCCAATACATCAAAGGAATTCGCAAATTCACGTCAGAGGAGTTTTTTGGATGGAAAAACGCAAAAACCGTCAATTTCTTTCTATGTATCGAAATCTATATTTGAGCTATATAGGTCAATTAAAGATTCCAATACATAAAAAGAATTCGCAAATTCACGTAAGAGGAGTTTTTTGGGTGGAAAAACGCAAAAACCGTCAATTTCTTTCTATGTATCGAAATCTATATTTGAGCTATATAGGTCAATTAAAGATTCCAATACATAAAAAGAATTCGCAAATTCACGTAAGAGGAGTTTTTTGGTTGGAAAAACGCAAAAAACAGTCAATTTCTTTCTATGTATCGAAATCTATCTTTGAGATATATAGGTCAATTAAAGATTCCGATACATAAAAGGAATTCGCAAATTCACGTAAGAGGAGTTTTTTGGGTAGAAAAACGCATAACCGTCAATTTTTTTCTATTTATCGAAATCTATATTTGAGCTATGTAGTTCAATTAAAGATTCCAATACATTAAAACAATTCGCAAATTCACGTCATAAAACATTGTGGTGAATAATGTTGTTTTTGCTGGGGGGGCTGCGCCCCCCCCACACCCCCCCCCCCCCCCTCCCCCAACTTCCGATAGTTTGACATTTTTATGTTTTCCAATACTGCCTGCAAACACAAAAACAAGACCTATAAGCCGATAAATCTAATACAAAACATTGTCATATCTATTTTGCAGGTTTTCATGTACATGCCAATTTATCTCAATCCATTACTATTTTAAGAGGCGTATTCCCCAACACCATTACTGACGTAATATTATCGTTTAGTCAACTTTCATATGAAATGCAACAACCAAAATATATGTATTAACAACGTAAAAACTCACCGATATATTCCAAATACTATATTATTCCATATGTACAAGCAGAAGCACTGATTTTCCACAAATAACAGATTTTAGTTTAATGCAACAATTTCAAATTTTAAAAATTTTGATACACAAGCAAGCACACGATACTGCTAATATAAATGATACGCAAGAATAGTTATCTAATTATTACAGTTAGAAATCACTAACGATAATACCAAAATGGCGAACAGTGTCCAGCAAATTGCGGAGACAAACTCACCACTGAAATGACGTAGTAATCAGCTGACAACCAACTACCGGTTTTTTATTTCAAAGACATATGATCAAAATATACCATCGATCGACATATATCCATCAAAGATTCAATTTCATAAAGGAATTTCGCAATTTCTATTAATCTATAGTATGAACGCAATATCAAGTGCAACTTACCACATAACTAGAGACGTGAAGAACAGACAGCACAAATGTTGGAATGACATAACCCAAAAAAAAGAAATCTTTCTTTTCAAAGGCCCTATCAATCAAAAATAAAAGAATCAAAAATCTTGAACATCAGTCAACCATCCATACCCAAACATTCTCAGCAGACATACAACATACACCACATACATACACACACACAAGTTTCACACTAACTATATATAGAAAATAGACTACTTGCCTATGAAATTATTCAAATTTTATAAACCATTATTCTGGTTAAAAGAAATAACCTAAGATAAAAAGATTCATTAAAAAAAAAGTAATTGAAACAATTATATAACTCCATGAACACACTGAACATTGCTAATTGCCAATGTCAGATGAACAATAATTAAATAAATTTAACTCCTTAACGATGAAAATAATCACAAAATCAAACCCATTCCTCTGGTATAAGAAAAACAAAAAATTAACTATATTCATAAACGTGTGTAACCAAAAGCAATTACAACTTTAAAAAAATATAACAAATACTCAACTTGGCACATTGGAAAATTATAATTACTTTTCCATTCATTCAGAAACAGAAAAGAAATCATTCAGCAGGGACACACCCATTATAAATTGAACCCAGGTGATAAGGACGATCTCAACTATTAACGACCAATCTCGACCCCGCCAACGCATAAGCTAAAAAGCCATATTTAAGCGAATAAGGCAGACAAATCCCAGTCTTTACATCATGGGGCTTCTTGAACTCGTTAATAACTGCCTAATTTAGGCCTTGGTTTGTTGAAAATGTGGTACAGCGTACATCCTTCCCACTTGTAATATTACAAAAGGCTAATCCCCAGTCCCCAACTCCCCCATCCCAATAGCCTTCAAACTAATCCCTGCCAAGAATGAAAAACTAAAAACAAAACAATCACCAAACTTCAGCATACACTCAATCTCTCACACTTGGAGGATATAACCTCCGACAATCAACCAGAAACCTTTCAAACACACACACCCCGGGGTCCACATTCTTCCGCCACACATACTCATCCAAATGCTTCTGCAGTGACCCTTCCCGTCTTTTCCCCTTCCCAATGCTATACTTCACTGCAGACCAGAACCCTTCAATAGTATTTGTACATGCCCCAGTATCATAATTTTTAAATTGAACAGTATGGTTAACAGCAAAATGTTGAAATCCCTCATCATTTAACCCCCCATAACCCTTCCACATATCACTATAAATAATAGACCCTACCTTAATATATTTCCTAATTAAACCCAATAAAGTAACCTTATCCCTTTTATCTACAACCTCAAAAAAACACTCCCTCCCATTACTCCCCTGAACTACCCCACCAAAAACCCATGTATTCTTCATCTTCTTACCCCGATTAAACTTACGCTTCCCAAAACAACTCTCATCTATCTCTACGATAACCCCCTCCCCCCCAACAGGCCCCCGTTCAGACAACCAAGCACCACATACCTCTCTACAAAACACAAACCAGTCAATCACACTTACCGTCGATACATCCAACTCATGCACCACCTGATAAATAGGCATTCGCCAACAAAAACAATATACCATTAAAAAAATATCTTTTATGGTTAAACGGGCCTTTGCAAAAAAAGACCCCTTTCTAATGGTACGCCATACCGAACACTTCGAACAACGCCACATGACAAGGTCAGATGTACGTTGTGCTGACACCTTCGTCTCCTTCATATGTCGAGAACACTTCGGACATGCATATTCCGAAGCCAATAGGCCCTTCTCCCTAGCAAAAGCAACAGCTCCTTCAACCGTCGATAATAATCCGGCAAGGACAAGAAATTTCATTGCGGATCGAGGAGGCGCCATAACCTCTTCTCTCTCGCCACCACTTTCAGAAGATGAAACATTTTCCCTAGCCCTACACAATCCACTTGGCCCGGCCACATCCATAACTATACGAACTACTGCCGACTATTCATACACAGATATAAACGAGAAGTAATTAATAATCATTCACTACTTACCAAGAAACATCGGTACTTCGAATCACCATTCAATTCAACACCAACAGCGCACTCAACCATCAACAGCCGACAACGGAATAACCAATCAAACAGCCGACAACCGAACAACCAATAGCGTTCCGATTACGACATGACATGAAACCTAACGTCACGACAGCCAACCAATAGCGTTACCGATAGCAATACGTCAGCCGTGAGATCACGGTGACGTCACTGATCTCCCTAAATATTCCCCAGATACGGGTGTATCGGTAGGTATAGTTTAACCCATGGGCTTACCAATTATGGCTTAGAGTTCTATTTATTTTATGATTGAATTTCATTCATTTATTCTACCGCGTGATAAATGAATTACAAGAAAATTATTATGAAATTCTCCCCATAGCGTGATGGTAATGATCGATGCAAACATAGAATAGATTTTCCAGGAAAATTAAATCAGAAAATATTTTATATTGGGATCCAATATTAATAGCATTTTAGCCAGTCGGAGGGTGTGTACGCTCAAATTGATTCTGGTTGTCAATTGGTTTGTAGAGATGGGCATCAGTAGTCGACTGACAAAAGTTAAAACCATCGACTTGTTTGACTGCTTTTAGAAAACAGTCGAATGAATTCAACGACTACTCACCTTAACATAAACAAGTCGTTTGCAAACGACTGAACTGATCCCAATTGTTTTAACATGCTCTGAGCGCTGGCATAGTTTTACGTTCTGGTCATAAATTGTTTGTATTCACATGGTTGCCAACATCTCCACTGAAAGTTCGCTCTCGTTACTGTTCTAAAGTGCTCTATTTTCGTGTCTCGTGTGTATTTATTCTAGGCTGTCGTGTTCTTGTTCAAGTTGTATTTCAACTCTACACTCTTAGTATGGTATTTTCTGCAAAACAACTAAGAAATAAAAGGCACGTCACAATTTTGGCTATGGAATTGATACCGGTACTTTCAGTTCTAGTAATTTAATTAAGTATTGCTCTATTGCTTCACTTATTCAGAGTACATACAGGTAATGTGTCCTATACCAATATCGGGGAACATTTACTCATTGCAACATTGGATATAATGGCTGCACTATACACAACGCCGCAACCTCAATTCGAAGCACAGTAAAAATAAATAACTTGGATCAATTTCAATTTCTTTTCAGTACATATTATTCTTAAAAATAAATGAGACCAACCAGGTGGTATAGTTCTTGGTTGACACTTCTGGGGTCCATGTTTGATTGCTGAATGTCAAGAAATCTAATTCTAGTCTGAGGGTAAGAACAGGGTACACACAGCCTAGTGAGGTAAACCGGGAAATGTTGGGTTTGATTCTCCGCTTAGCCACCCAGCAAGTGGTTTATCATGGGTTCCCACACATACAGAATTTAAATTTCTAGGTAATTCCCATCTTGACTGCCTCCTGTAAATCCGAAAACAAGTAGGGTAGTCGTATTCATTCATTCCTATTCATGAGCTTAAATGGCACTCTGTCAAACGCATACATGTGTCAGAATCCAACACAACACAAAATAACATAATGACTTGATTTTGTCTGCTGTTAATTCATTTTATGGGCTTGGGACATCTTGGTCATCAGCCCCATGCAGTTGGGTGTGGGTAGAATTGCTCCGATTATGTGATGACTGTAGTAGTGTGTGTAGCTTTATAAGGGACAGGCTTGGGGAGGTGCCCCAGGAGTTGAAATAAGGTACTACCGGATTTCCATCAGGAAAGGAATAAAATAAAATAATGTTGAGGCCCACAGGAGAGATCTGCAGAATTATCTTGGCTGAGTGGACAGGGAATTTGTAACTGTTCCTGTTGGTATTTCAATTTCATTTTAGTACATATTATTAAAAATTCTTAAAAATAAATGTCCCTAACTATGGCTGCCACCTTTCCAGTCCTCATCTGAATTACAGAAAGTATAGCCTACACACTACTACAGATACCACAATAACAGAGATTATCATATAAATCCTATACACTTCCAAATATATGGGGCTAAATGAATATGTTATCAAAAGCCCTAAAATTAATATAAAAAACACAATGATTCTACAATAAGAGATTCTTTTAAAATATAGTTATAGTAGGTGCAAACATACACATAACAGCAAATTCAAGTTCTCCATTTCAAGCATTACACATTTATTAATTAACTGTTTCAACATACAAACTTGCATGTGTTGTAGGAATTTGCGGTTCATCGGTGTCAGCCATGGCATCAAGGAGGTAATAGGTCCATTATCATGTGCTGTAGCCTACCGTTATACCTTGGCAAGAAAGAAGAACATGCCTCAACACATACTTTTAAAAGGACCAGATTTGATTACTGTATTTTTGCTAAGTTTGATTTTGGCTCTCCCTGTTATTTTTTCTTCGTTGACAAACTTTTTAAATAAAACATGATGATTTCTAGCAGTATTGAGTGTGTTTCTTGTTTTTCATTGAAAGTCCTATTTCTCCTTTCCCCTTCACAGCATGTCATAGAATTTACTGTATTAGTGTGCCATGAAATTTGTTTATGTACATGTACTTACTGTATTTCACCCTTCAAAATTGGTGGAATGGATATATTTTAAAGGGAATATCAAATGAACTACTGTATATAAATTTTGTGATATCCAATTATTTTTCTGAAACTAATGAATTTGGCATTAATTACACTAACAATTTTAGTGTGATGAGGATCAGGTTACACCACCTATTTCCTTGGTATTCTCTCTTAAAATTTTCCTGTTATTGCGAACAGCATCAAGAATTTTAAGATATGAATATTCTCCCTTCCCAGTACTTTTCCTTTCTAGTTTAATCTCGGAACTAATCGGCTATAATTGGGCCTACAGTGGTTAATTGGAAGGGACCATTTTTTTTATTGAGTAATAATATGCTGCAGACCTTATAGTAGCCTAATTCTTGTCAATGCAATATGCTCCAATTGCAACTGAAAGAAATGTAAACATGTAAATTATTGATGAGGTCATGTCCTAAATGCTGTGATTGCTCATTTCAGAGTTCCGGAATTCACAATTTCCCACTTTGGTATTATTAAAAAAAAAACTGTTATTGCTATTTTGAAAGTGATTTATTTCGTGTAGATCATATTATCTCCACACTTAAAAACGTGTGCTATAAGTATTGGGAAGATTGTGATTTTCGGAACATTGAAGTGGGCAGAGCAGTTAGGACGAGAATATTTAGCGGAACGAGGGGAAGGGGTGGGGTAGGCTACCCGCACGGCCGTGCTCAACTAGTACCGCGGTCAAACACCAGACAGCGCTGAAGTCTTAGTGACCAAGAATTAGCATGGCTGTCGGCTATCTGTAGTAGTAGGTAATCTGTGGTTAAGCCCCCACCCTAGGCCGTCATCGTGTCGAAAATGGCGGCTTAACGAACACGACGGGGTGCCATTATTAAAATTTTGGGAGATAGAAACACAGTTTTATATTCTTTGATCCGTACCACCAAAGAGGATAAAATAATAATATGTTATTGGATACTCTCCAAGTGTAATGGTATTTTTTTTACGGCTGTGACTGGGTTCAGAGCATAAGTGCTATGCCTAATGAAGGAAAAAAATCGCATGTGTTTGAATCAGTTCGCGATGGATTGTGCAAGTTGTCTAATCACAATAAGTAATTTCAATCAACGGTATTACAATGACCGCAAAGAGTTGCTGAAGCTGTTACAGAGACATAATTTAGTACCTAAAACACTACCGTGTCCGAAATGCCACCATGAACTGATAGTTAAGTGGATAAAACACAAGCTATGTGTGACGTGCAACAGGAAAGTATCTGAAAATCTCAATCGACAGTGTAATTATAGAAAAACAGCCACCGAAGGTACATTCTTTTCCAAAGCCAAAATGTCCATACCCGACATACTGAGTTTCTGTGTTCTGTGGTGCATTCTTCCAAACCCTCGACAAGAAACAATACGCAACGAACTCCAAACAACAGCCCACAGTGTAGTTGACTGGTCTTGCTTCTGCCGGGAAGTGTGTGAGCATTGGTTGTACACCAACAGGGTACCGATTGGAGGACCTGGAATAATTGTCGAAATTGACGGGGCTAATATGGGAAAACGAAAATACAACACGAAACGCCCAATCAAAGGACAGTGGGTTTTCGGTGCCGTGGAACGGGACAACAAAAAGAAGTTCTTTATCGTTCCTGTAGACCAAAGGAACACCGAGACACTCCTCAAAATCATTCGGGAGTGGATATTGCCAGGATCCATAATAATTTCCGACTGTTGGAGCGCATATGATACACTGGAAAATGAGGGTTTCGTGCACCTGAAGGTAAACCACAAATTGGAATTTGTTTGTACCCAGAAGAGCGGTGAATTATTCTACAAAAATCTCCAAAACATGCAGGCTGCCAACATCCCAGAAGTATCTGTCCACACCCAAAATATCCAGAGGGAATGGCGCAATGTCAAATACAGCATCCCAGTCTTTGGTAAAAGGAAAGTTTACTTCTCAGGCTACTTGGCAGAACACCTCTTCAAAAGTAATTACCCTCTACCCTCCAGAGTGCACGAGTTTTTTAAAATTATATCAGATCTATATCCTCCCACACGCTATAAGGAACTTAGGCTACTGCTTTACTGAGTAATGTCCACCACAAACTGTATTTAATATGTGTAATAGTTTGCTCCTCAGTAATTTTTGTTTGCACTGCTGTAATTAATGTTTTTTGTATAGTAAAATTTGTTAAATCCCGAACAATGGGTTTTTCCTAGACCAATAATTATTAGGTAGCACGGTGTCATGCACAATGGGGTACTCTTGCATCGGTGCGGTAGTGATCATAGTTCGTAATTTGAGGTAAAGAAACAAGGTATGAAAATCACATATTGCAATAATAATGATAATGCGGCAAATAGCCAAAGGAATTACTAAGTATGCAGCCTACATATGACTTATTCCTTACTTAATTCAGTTGAGGACATATTTCTATAGTAACAGGGAAGGAGCTGGGAACCTAGGGAAAAATTCTGAACTACCGAAATTTGTCTTAAAAATACCTTTTATAATGATTCGAAATTGATCTGGGAATGATGTAGTTCGCTCCTCCGCTGTGTATAACCCACCCGCCTTACCAAATTACATTATGACTTATATAGTAAAAATTCCAGCTGTGTCTGCCATTATCGCTGTTAATTATGCACAATATAGTATAGTATTGCCAACCCCACGCATACGGCACTAATTATTCTAACTTTCGTTTTGTCCAACCCAATGGTTTAATCCAATGGTTACAGCCTATCGTGTCCAGATCAATGGTTTTTTTTCAGCAGGCCCCACTAGCTTCCCGTGGCCAAGGCTACACCTCTACCCGATCACTCTAACCTCATCATCATTTATTGAACAATTAATTCCAACGAGCCAGAGGCTCTTACATAGGAATTGTACAATACAAATTTATTGGCGTCTACTACAATTTTATATACATATATACCTTACATACACATTTGCTGCGTGATTAAGTTAATTTTCGGCAATGATACTTGACCTAACACTGTAATTAGCTTACCAAAAGAATATGTACAATGTAAATAACATAATAAAAGTAAAATAATAATTAAAAATTATTTACAAATCACTCTTTCACCGAAAAGCTAAAAAGAAGACCACTGGAAAAAAAATATGGACGGAGGAACGTAAGAAGGGGCATAGCGAGTTCATGAGGAGATTTTGGGAGGAGAGGAAGAGGAAACCTTCATTTTGTCCAATCCAATGGTTACAGCCTAACGCATCCGGAACAATGTTTACAGTCTAATGCGTCCAAATCAATTGTTTTTGACAATGGCTACACGTTAACACACGCAATCCAATGCATTTTGACAATGGTTATATACTGTAATAATAATGTTAATGATTTTCCATTCCTTTTAACTAATCTGGGTTTTAGAGACGCCGGCGTGTCGGTAATTTGCCCCGAAGGGGATCTTTAACGTGACAGTAAATCTACCAGCACGGCTCTCTCGCATTTGTGCACCCTCAAATACCAGCTGACTGTGCCAGGATAAGAGCCTGCAATATTGGGCCCAGCAAGCGAGACCGATACCGCTGAGCCACGCAGCCAGTCACAATGGTTACAGTGTAGCCATGTAGACAAATGGGTTTTGCCTAGTGGTGATGTATTTTATATCTTACATGTTGGGAACACTGCCGTGACATCAATGTCACGTCATATCTCGTCAATGTCTCGCCCAGCTAACAATTGACGAATGCCTTCCGAGTGAGCAACATAGCTGACGTACAGTCATTTGGGGTAACTTTGACCACATATTTAGAAATTATATTTTTCCCTCATGTGTTGTAATGTTGTATACAAGGCAGAACTAGTCCTAGATTATAGTTTATTATAATTAAGAATACATAAAATAATAATTATATATGGACAAAACTAGATTTTACCCCGGTGCAAAGTTACACTTATAATTGGGGTAACTTTGAACCACTGTACAAAATTCCACATTAAATACATTATTTTAATTAAGTGAGCAGTTAGAATAACATTGAACCAGTAGAAAAATTAAGCTACATGCTTGTTAATTCAAGTTCAAGCCAATATTTTATCAAGTTGTAGTAGATGTGAACATGGTGGTCACTACTCCTGGAAAATTTGGAAATCCTGGAAAACTCCTGGATTTTTAATAGGTCTGGAAAATGATGAAAAATTTGAAAACTCCTGGAAAATAGCCACTGTTAATTAATTATAAAAATCTCTCCATCCACTGCTAAAATTCCCAGTCCGCTCTTAGTCCTCGACATCATGATATCGCAGATGGGGTAGCAAGGGCCATCTAGCAGTCGCTCTGCAAACCCTGTTTATTTTTAACCGGAAATTTACGCACCGTGTTTTATCTTAAATCATACTCCCGCTGCGGTTTTGGGTGAGCACTCTATTGTTAACGAAAGAAATTTCCTCAGGCTACCTGTTTCAGTGTGGGAGAACACGTGATACTATTTTTGTAAAACATATTGAGTATAGACAACTTCACCACAATAAAATTGCAGGCGGCATTCTTTTCTCTTTTTTTATGCGGATAATTCAGTCACAAAGGCTTTTTTAAAAGAACAATTAAATCATTTGTGTGTAGGCTTGCGTATTAATAACGCAATCACCACTAATTTTTGTCAACATCTGTATAAGTAAACCAAACAAAACTGCTTTATTTTGGTCTTGAAGTAGGCAACCGATAAAGGGCCCCCCCCGGACTCGTGCTTATTTTTAAGTCTGGAAAAATGCGAATTACTCCTGGAAAATTCATGGAAAATCGTTGACCGATTTGAGTGGCCACCATGTATTATATTGTATTTAAAAAAGAAGTAACATGTAAAAGTGAGGGTGTTCAAAGTTACCCTGAATGACTAATTCAAATTGAACATATGTACTTAATTCAGCACATATTTCCCATACACTTGTCATAATGAACGGCAATTTCAATTGGTATTGTCCCCTGGAACCCTTGAAAAGGTATGAAAATCATACAGTGAACTCTCACTAATTTGGACTAAAGGAGGCGAGGTCTAGTCCAAATTATAGAAAGTCCGAATTATAGAAATATTTTCTAAAATATTGTACTGTAGCCTACAGTTCAAAACTTCTAAAATCATGAAAATACGCTTTTAAGTAACTACATACCTTTTCTTAACTAGCGTTTAAGTTTGAAGACAAAAGTCGACTTACTAATGCCAAACTCTGTCATAATACTCCGAGTAGAAGCACCGGCTTGGATTTTATCCAGCACTCTTTTGTCTTCTAAACTTTGATATGTATTAAAACTCAGCAAATCTTCTAGGTTTGTGCCGTGTCTTGTGTGGGGTTTTCACCTAGGACACCAAGCTGGCTCATCAGCGGGTGTCCCCCCCCGACCCCCCCCCCCCGCAGGAGTAGCGAACTGCGCTCTACCTCCCTTTATATGCAGTGCAACTGCACCACTTTACTGCGAGAACTAAAAGCTCAGGCAGCCTTAACCTTCCTATGAAGGCTTCCAAAAAGATGGTATATTGGCTTTCACGGCCAGTGAATTAGAACTCAGCAATTCTTCTAGGTTTGTGCCGTGTCTTGTGTGGGGAGCCCGCTGACGAGCCAGTTTGGTGTCCTAGGCGAAACCCCACACAAGACACGGCACAAACATAGAAGAATTGCTGAGTTTTAATTCACTGGCCGTGAAAGCCAATATACCATCTTTTTGAGATGTATACCCCTAAATACTCAGCTTAGTTACTGCATTCTAGGGAGGACAACAGAATGACACTTCCAAACCCTTTTAAGCAATCATAGAGATAGAATTTAACTCAATGTAACTGTAACTCATCATGGGGGCTTCATAAAGCGAACTGAGCAGGCTCTGCCTTTGTTGCGTGCTTGTGACCGATAATGATATGTAAGGTTCTTATTCTTGGCCGGGAATGGAGGGGGATGTGATCGGCATTTTACAATAGATGGCCTTGGTGCCAATGATGTCTGCTGCAGTACTACGGCGATGAAACCCTATCCGAATTATCCAAATTCCGAAATAGGCAGTACCATCCAAGTGGAACTGTAAAAGTCAGGTTCCTGTATCCTTCACTATTAATATTTCTTTTCTGACAACGAGAGATATGATATCCATCACATCGCTGTTCATACCACAGGCACACACATTTTAGATATTATTGCAATGCATGTGTTAAAGCCACGATCAACGTTTTCTAATCTAATGAGAAATGAAGAAAATTGATAAATTCCAAACGACTTATCACTCTTTTCTTTTTCATTTCAACTACTGTATATGATTTTCATACCTTATTTCATCTTTTGGGGGGACATTATCAATTTAATTACTAACCTCGGTCACTTCGGCACCGACTGCACTGAATATGTGCTAAATCACGGAAATATGTGTTTATTTATTGCTCACTTAACAACGGCAGCCATGACATTGACGTCACTAGTTGCCATCATGTCCGATACAAAATACACCACACGACAGGTAACATGCTAGCAGGGCACGGTTGACAAAAAACATTGATCCGGATTAGGGGCCGTATTTTTTGGTAATAGCGATACACGTGACATTTTTTCATATCTCCTTTCTGGCCTATATATGACCTTGTAGATACTTAAAGTAGACTATTTTAGCAAAATGAATTTGCGAAATATCACGAAATCTGATTTATTGCGCGAATTGCTCAAATAATCACGAAATATACTCCACTTGGTACGAAAATGCTAAATATTATCGAAAAAGCTCTCCAATACACGTTTAAATGCTTCTGAGGAGATGACCGTCGTGGTTTCCTTCTCGTTTGATTGATAGTGCTGCATTCTTCTCTACAGAACTGCCTACAAGGCCGGAACTATGTGTATTCAGTTCCGCGATCTCTAAGGCTATCGATGAAAATCAATATCTGCTATTGATTATATCAAACGGCGTTGTGGTCGTAGATACAGCAGTGCGAGTTTGCGACTGATAAAACTATCTGCAAACATCCAGCATTTAAGTTTAAAAATGCAGAAAATTAAAGTCACAACAGTTTTCTCGAGGGCTGAGGAATACAACAGTGAGGAGTTATATGTATTTGACGCTGAAGGAAAGATTCTAATGTGTAAATACTCCAATGTTCATATTCAGTGGGAACGAAAAGACACGTGCGATAAACACTGCAGGAATTCAGCAACGCATAAAAAGAGGAAGAAAGAAGGAAATGAACATAATTCTAAGCGGCAAATAACATTCGGCGATACTCTACACATCGCAAAGAAGTTTAAAAACCCCCTTATCACATAATCTTTAGATATATCCCATACTAGAAGGAAGATTTCAGAAGAAACGTCGATCATTATGACAATTTAATTCACGAAATACCCACCGAAATAGTGTCAGTTTTAACACCGAAATCAACGGTTTTATTTCACCAAAAAATAAGGCCCTTAATCTGGATGCATTAGGCTGTAACTATTGTCAAAAACCATTGGATTGGACGTGTTAGGCTGTACCCATTGTCAAAAACCATTGGTTTGGACAAAACGAAGGTTAGAATGGTTGGGTCGAGGTGCGGCCTTGGCCGCTGGAAGCTAGCGGGACACCGTTGTCAAAGAACCATTGAGTATTGAGCAACATTATGAACCATGGGAAGAAACAGTGGGAGAGTACGGATGGAAGTTCAACATCAGTAAATGTGAGATCCTGTACACGACCAGGAAAAAGGACAGACCAATGAGTGGGATAACACTTGGAGGTGGACAGCTGAAGAAGGTGGAAAGTCTCAAGTACTTGGGAAGTATAGTGGAGGAAAATGGGAGAAATTACAAAGAGATTATGGAACGTGGCAGACAGGCAGAAGCATTTCTGAGAAGCATTAGGAGCTTAGTGTGGAATAAAGATGTACAACAAAAAAGCAAGGAAGTGTTATACAGAAGCTACTATATCCCGATACTGACCTATGCATCAGAAACGTGGATAATGAAGAAAAGAGACAGAAGCAGAATACAGGCAAGTGAAATGAAGTTCCTGCGAAGTAGGATCGGAGTAACAAGAAGAGACAGGGTGAGGAATGAAAAGGTCAGGGAAATAGTGAAAGAGGAGCCCTTGCAAGGTAGGATTGAGACATCAAGACTGAGGTGGTCTGGACACTTAAAGAGAATGGAAGAGAAGAAGATTCCCAAGAGGATACATGAGATGCAGATGCAGAAGAAATGACCAAGGGGAAGACCAAGAGATAGATGGCTGAAAGGAGTGGAGGAATGTGTCAAGAAGAGAGGCGAGTACTGGACTAGAGTGACAGCGGAGAGGTGGTGGGAAGAAAGGACTAAGTGGCGAGGCTTATGTTCCAAACAGACCCAGCCTGGGGCTGGAAACTGTACAAGATGATGATGATCAAATTTCTAATGGGGGGTGGGTTATAGACAGAGGAGGAGTCAACATCTATTACTACATCATCTCCAGATTTTTTTCAGACCATTACTACAGGTATTTTGCCTAATTTTGTACTGTACTCTATAAAAAGTTATCAAGGATTCAGTGTTACTGAAAATTGTTACGACTTTGTAAAAAAACAACAACGAAGTTTTGGCATTTTTCAGAAAACTGCTATTTTAGAAGGCAGTATGCCCTACATACGTGCGTTATTTGTATAATGTTCAATGCGGCGAATGGCCAAAGGAATACGAAGTATGTACATATGAATGGCCATGGACAACTTAAGAGCATGGGGGTGGCTACACTTTCTTTTGGAAAGGGAAAGAGAATGATGAGCCCCGCATACATTGTGTTGTGTTCGCTGTTAAGAATGAACTTGTTTTACACCTTGAACTCCCAGCTGGTGTAAGTGAGCGACTTTTTATATTGCGCCTGAAGTTTGCAAAAAATCAACGAGCTACAGTAATTGGTGCCTATGCTCCTACTCGCATCTATGATGAAGATCAGAAAGAAGCATTCCACTCACAACTTGATCTGCTCCTAGCAAATACACCAAAATCAGACAAGATCATTCTCTTAGGAGTCTTCAATGCCCGAGTTGGTAAGGACACTGTGGTCTGGTGTGATTGGTAAAGATGGCATTGATAAGTCCAACTCTAATGGGATTCCCTTACTTACCAAATGTTTGGAGTGAATATCTTTTAATATTATCATTTTTTCCGTATTGAAGTAACAATTAATGAAACTTTTCCCACTTTGCAATACTACTTTTGTGCATTATTTGTATAATGTTCAATGCGGCGAATGGCCAAAGGAATTACAAAGTATGTACTTATGAATGGCGAGGAACAACTTGAGAGCATGGTGGTGGCTACACTTTTAATATCTTTCTGTTTTGGAAATTTAAGTAAAATAGAAATCAAAGAATTCATGTATTTAATGACCTCCTTACTGGAAAACACCACTTTCACTTTCAACAACAAAATTTTTCAACACAATAAGGGGCTTTATATGGGATCTCCAGCTTCGGGAATTGTGGCTGATATTTACGTAGACCACTTGGAATAGAATTATCAATCACATACAAGGAATCACATACTGGGGTAGATATGTAGACGACATATTGTAATGTTTTTTACTAATGGTTCCCCTAAGTTGTTATTAAAAGGAATGTTAAAATTATTACTGAAAGGGTAAATATAAGAACCAACAACCAATCCCACCATTAAAGTAACACCTGAAAAAGTTTTATGGATAAGAAGAAAAATCTGGGTGGGCGCCAACTCATATACAAATTAAATCTATGAGTAATCAATCTCTTGTTCAATGAAATAGAAACACAAGTCCTCTACAATCTCAAGGGGTAGGGTATTTCTGAATACCAACCGAGATATCATCAGTGAGGAAAGCAAGTTTAGATATCTACTGCAATATACAATCAATTGCAGGGAATGTTACTTACGGTATGAGGAGAAATATGAATATCATATATAATATATTTGTTTTGCTCCAGTAAAAGGATATGATTTCCAAGATCTATCTTTATTAAAAGCAATCTTCTCTACTAGAAGCATTATGGGACCAGCAATGATAAACAATCCAGACATGTTCATTCAGTGTAACAAAATCTTCCAGTTCACTTATACAAGCACATACACATATCCTAATCTCCAAACCTACAATCATCATCATCATCATCATCTTGTACAGTTTCCAGCCCCAGGCTGGGTCTGTTTGGAACATAAGCCTCGCCACTTATTTCTTTCTTCCCACCATCTCTCCGCTGTCACTCTGGTCCAGTCCTCGCCTCTCTTCTTGACACATTCCTCCACTCCTTTCAGCCATCGATCTCTTGGTCTTCCCCTTGGTCATTTCTTCTGCATCTGCATCTCATGTATCCTCTTGGGAATCTTCTTCTCATCCATTCTCTTTAAGTGTCCATACCACCTCAGTCTTGATGTCTCAATCCTACCTTGCAAGGGCTCCTCTTTCACCATTTCCCTGACCTTTTCATTCCTCACCCTGTCTCTTCTTGTTACCCCGATCCTACTTCGCAGGAACTTCATTTCACCTGCCTGTATTCTGCTTATGTCTCTTTTCTTCATTGTCCACGTTTCTGAAGCATAGGTCAGTATCGGGATATAGTAGCTTCTGTATAACACTTCCTTGCTTTTTTGTGGGACATCTTTATTCCACACTAAGCTCCTAATGCTTCTCAGAAATGCTTCTGCCTGTCTGCCACGTTCCGTAATCTCTTTGTCATTTCTCCCATTTTCCTCCACTATACTTCCCAAGTACTTGAGACTTTCCACCTTCTTCAGCTGTCCACCTCCAAGTGTTATCCCACTCATTGGTCTGTCCTTTTTCCTGGTCGTTAACAGGATCTCACATTTACTGATGTTGAACTTCCATCCGTACTCTCCCACTGTTTCTTCCCAAGCCTTCAGTTGCTCCTGGATTTCCTCCTCCTTGTTTCCCCAGACCATGAGATCATCTGCAAACACCATTGCCTTCATCTTATCTTCTCCTATCTTTCCTGCTATCCGTGTCATTACCTCGTTCATAACCACAATAAAGAGAAGGGGTGACAGCGCACTACCCTGTTTCAGGCCACTCATTTGTCTGAACCAGTCTGTTCTTTCCCCTCCAACTTTCACACAACTCACACTTCCACAATACATCTCCTTCACTCTGCCTACAGTCTCTTTTTCCACTCCCATGTTTTCCATTGCTTTCCAAACCTTCTCCCTACACACACTATCATAGGCCTTTTCGATGTCCAGGAAGGCCATCAACAGATCCTCTCCAAATTCGTAGTGGTGTTCCTGGAGCTGTCTCGCTGAAAATATGAGATCCACTGTTGATCTCCCAGGTCTGAATCCATACTGTTCCTCTCTCAATTTTCTCTCCACTTTGGCTCATATTCTACTTTCTAATATCTTTTCATATATCTTGGCACAGTGAGGTATGAGTGTGACTCCCCTGTAATTTCTGCACTCCTTTCTGCTTCCTTTCTTAAATATTGGGACAATTAATCCTTACTTCCAATCTTCTGGGGTCTTTTTCTCCTTCCATATCACCCTCATCACACGGTACAGCCACGGTTTCCCAATCTCCCCTGCTGCCTTCACCATTTCAACACTCACTTCATCCACACCTGGTGCCCTTCCTCCTTTCATCTTGTCTATAGCCATTTCCAGTTCTCTCCAAGTCAGGTCCTTTTCCATTCCTGTGTTGTCTTCTCCATCTTCCAATACATTGTCTTCCTCCCTATGACCATTTGGATTCAGCAAATCCTCAAAGTACTCTTTCCACACTGTCTTGAGTGTCTCTTTGTTGTGTACCTCAGTTCCGTTTTTGTCCATCATTACCACATCCTATCGCAGACCTCTTCTCTTACTTTTGACCATCCCATAAAGTACTTTCTTATTTCCTCTGCTGTCTTCCTCCATCATCTCTGTCCACTTTACCATCCACTTCTTCCTCTCCTCTGCGACAATCTTGTTTGCTTCTTTCTTCTTTATCTTATAATCTTCCCTTGCCAGATCAGTTCTTTCCTGGAACCACACTCTGAAAGCCTTGTTCTTCCTTCCCACAGCTTCTTTTACTCTCTCATTCCACCATGGTGTCTCTTTACACCGTTTTCTGTTGCTTGTTCTTCCACATACTGCCACTGCAGCTTCCACCATTGTGTTTTTGAATTGCTTCCATTCCTCTTCCCCTGTTTTAGGATTGTCTGTTGGCATCTTTTCCCTTATTATCTTCTGGAATTCTTCCTTGACTTCATTTTCCTTGAGTTTCCATACTACAATAAACCTACAATAATGATTTTTAAATATCCTCTCACATCCAGTGTTCATATACATCATCTTCTCTTTTCTAAGATAAGTCACTTCCTCTACCGCTAGATCCTCCTCCATGGATTCCACAGATTAGCACTCGAATATGCATAGTTCATGATCTCACCACCGAAGCGCTACTATGATGAAAATGTCACATTCGCCCCCAGAAATCTTGACAACAAAGTCATTTTGGAGGGATTTCTGATACACATTTAACCCAAATATCCGTAAGTACGTTAGATACCAAGTCAAAGACCATTTACATCTTCAGTAATTGGAGCAACATCTTCATGAAGACCCTTCACCAGGATTTTTCCATTTTTGTCGACAAGGGTGCTGAGATGTTATATCCAGTCAGGCATTCTTTCATACATACAGGGTGGCGCACGAAATGTCATACATCGAAAATGGTTTATAAAATGTGTACATCTGGGCTCACAACCATGTCCTTTCGAGAACAGAAACCTTATTTCATGCGTGATTCGACAGATAGCAGCACATGTCGCGCATGCGTACCGGCTTCCAGTTATACAGCATGGCGGATAAACGGAGGCTGACGCGCGAACAGAAGGTGAAACGTGTTATTTTATACGGAAACAAAGAGTGTAACTCGGACTTAGGAAAGGTTTCGTGTTCATTTCCATACCCGGTGGGCTCCCTGCCTGCAGACGGTGTATAGACCGGCCAGCCAATTTAAAACAGAAGGCAATGCATTGGAGAGAAAACGAACCCGGCTCATGCCAGCCCGCACACCGGATAATCTTGCTGCTGTGAGAGCGGCTGTGGCTCGGATCCCCTCCAAATCCACCATAACTGCCTGTGTTCATCTGGACATCTCTCGTCGGTCAATTCAGAGAATACTGCAGTCTGAGCTTGACCAATTCCCATACAAAATGACAACATGTCAGAAACTAACGGCGCTTGACAAGCAACGGCGAGTACAGTTTGTTGGGTGGTCTATTGCAGAAGGTGATCGCGTACTGCACAACACATGGTTCAGTGATGAGGCTTACGTTTATCTCAACGGTGCTGTGAACAAACATGTCCGGTTTTGGGCGAAAGAACGGCCTGCTATTGTGCACGAGTTTGAAAGTCAAGGTGTGAAAGTGTGTGTGTGGGCGGCAATTTCCAGTCATGGAATTATTGGGCCAATCATGACACATTCAACAGTGCGCGTTACATGACATGTTGCAAATCAGTTTCCTTCCACAACTCTTTGCATCACGACTACCAATAGAGACACAATGGTTCATGCAAGACGGAGTTCGTCTGCACACAGCAAATGTTGTTCTGTACTTCCTGCATGAACATTTCGGGCCCCGTGTGATGTCCCATCGATATCCCGAACGTTTTCAGAGCGGCTCAATCTGGGCACCACATAGCCCCGATATTAATCCCTGCCACTTCCTCCTGTGGGGATATTTGAAGGAGACAATCTACCACCAGAAACCAGAAAATGTACTGCAATTGCAAGCGGCCATTGTGACTTTCTTCCGAGGATTGAGTGAGGACATGTGTCGTCGAGTGGTCACCAACATGAAGGTTTGTCTCGAAGCTGTTGTATGCCGAGAAGGTGGGCATAATGAACATGTCCTGCATACTGACTAATCATGCACATTTCAGTGAATGTTGTAATGCCATTCTTTATTAAATATGTTGTATATTAAATATTCTATAAACAATTTCCAGTGTATGACATTTCGTGCGCCACCCTGTAGTTCCACCAAACCCTCCACTGTGAAGATCCTTGGCAGCATATTCATCTTTTGCATATCTTCATTCATGTGAATAGTCTGTTCCATCTTGAACTTGGGGAGAGTCACATCAACTTTTGTTCGCCTCAGTCCATTTTGAACAGCAGTGAGGTTCACAGTCCGAGAGAGTTCATCCAGTTCTCTGCTATCTCCACAACCTCGTGGCAAGAGAATCAACATGAGGAATTCATCTCCCTGGTAGTCCAGCTGAATTGCTTGGTAGTCAAGGAAGTTACTATACATATAGCTATCTGTTGTATGCACCATATCCATATTTGTCACATCATTGCATGACGTATGAAACTGCTCAGATCTTGTGTCTCTCGAGTTGATTTACTTTGTCCAGTTGCCATTGAAGTATATTCCATTAACTAAAACTGCACGAGTTACTGTGGTTACTGCATCATTATGTAGGGTCTATCATAACCAGTCTTCATATCTCCATATAATTACCATATTTAGACTTCTTGAATACGAAAACTTAGAAATCATATTTCAATTATACAAAATTACTGTACCAAATCAAATTAACAGATGCAAAAACCAAGGTAAATTATGGTCAAAAGATATTTTAAAAAAAACAGAATTAATGGATTGACTAAGATAAGAAAGAAAATTAAATAACATTCTCACCAAAAGATATGTACATTACAGCAAACCAACAAATGTACCCTGTGCAAATATATATCCTAAGATAGATCACAAGATAGACATAATATGCCTCAAAACATGAATCATAATAATAACGAAGTCGCGTAACACTCCTCCTACACATTTAATTCCAAATATACATCCATCACATACACACTTCTTACACACATAAGAATATACATGAATATAATTAACTAAATCATAAACTCTGCATTCAAAATACCTATCTCTAAATGCCAGGCATAGATGTACCTATACTTCCTTTAAACAACAAACTTCCGTAATGAGTGTACATTATATGTACCTTACAGAATTCTCCCCTCATCTTTGAGTACATATGCACATGGACCTATCCTTTTTTTCTACTTTTATAATTCCTTAATTCCACCTCCTGTGTTCCCAGTCTACTGGGATCTCCCTGCAGATTTCCACCCCTGATCATCTGCTTACACACATCAAATCTACTATTTCCTACTTCCAGCCTTTCCTTATCCTCTACTCTACATTCACGTAACATCTCCTTTAACTGCTGGTCATTCTCATCTAAGTAACTATCACCTACCAATTCCCTTAATTGCTGCACATCTATTCTACCATCATATATTTCCAGCCTTTTCTCAACTTCTATTCTAATTTCACCTACAATTTCCTCTACCTGCCGTTCATCTACTCCAATTTCACCTAACATCACCTCTAACTGTGGTTTCTTCTCCTCTTCTACTGCTTTATCAATAACCTCTACCTGCTGCTCTTTCTCATCTAATTTCTGGCAAACATTCCTATTTATCTCCTGATTATCGTTCTTTATTCCTCTACCCCACTGGCCAATTAATCTAATCTTCTCCTTATAATCTCTCCTCATCTCCTCCCTAAATTGAAAACGTAAACTTAGAACACCTTCCAGACTATCCTTCTCCTTAATACTTGTACCAGGGTTTACCACAGCCACCCTTGTACACTTTGCCCTACCACTCTCACCATCACTATCTAACAAAACATCAACCTGCGCCCCCAACACATTCAATTCCACAATAGAAATCCCATTAACCTTTGCGGATTGTACCTTTTCCTCGACTAAATCTTCTAAGAGATCACTCTTTATATCTAGATCATAAGTTCCAGACAATATAGTATTAGCGGATATAATATCAGACTGATAATCTGACCTGTCATTACCGTCTGATTCTAGTTTAAATTTCCCCTAGACACATCCACTGTTTCCACATTTCGACTCCTATCATTGTTACTCTCTTGTCTCCTCTCCTCTCTTCTATCCTCTACATTTTCTTGTCTATTACGGGGATTATTCCTTTGATAATTATTATCATTCCGCCATCTATTATTTCTATTATGATTTTGATAAGGATTACCTCGTCTATGATTCGCTTGATTATTAGAGGAATTTAGTTGTTGATTATTATCCCTATAATTATAATTATCTCGACCTCTCTGGCCCTGATTTATGCGGCTCCCATAACCACTTGCTTTATTCTCACTTCTTCCCCCCAATGCATCGAAGCTCCCCAATAAGTTCTCTAATTCCGATATATTAGTAACTTTTTGCATACATGACGCCTCCTTTACTCTATAAGGAAAATGCCTAAGCAACAGCCTTACTACATAATCATCCTTAGCCATCCCATCTAAATATTTACATATTAACACTTGGCTCAGAAAATATTCAGTCATACTCATACCATCTCTACTATCGTATTGTCCAAATATCACTCTTTCTCTTAATTGTGCTTGTATTGATTCGTTCCAATATTTATAACAAAATTTCTTCCTAAAACTACTATAACTATCCAATGAATTCCTATATACTAGGAACCAGTTCCGAGTTTCACCTACAAAAGCTTGATCTAATAGTTCTAAAACTTAACTCAACTCTATACTTCCTTCATTAAGTTTATCTTTAAATCTATTCTCTACAATTTCCATAAATTCCATAGGGCAACCCTGTTTATTGTTAAATTTCGGTAACTCTAGTTCTTTCAGATTATTCATTCCTAATAAACCCACTCTAACTTGACCATTCTCATGTTTTATTTGAGACTTTAATCTCACTTCCATATCTAATATAGAAAATAGAAAATGGCGGACGAGATGAAAACGCGGATTGAGAATGCTCTCAAAACGATAGTTAATATAGCAGAAACGAGTCGCTACCTTAAGAATGAGAAGAAGGAAGACATTCTAAAAGCGGTAAGCGAACTGAGAAACTGCTTTGATGTAATAACTAATGTAGTGAATGACAAGAACAACGAAAAGACCGATCCTGGAAGCGAGGTTATGGAATACCAAAGAGATGAAATATCAGAGGGAGAAGACAGCTCGACCTCGGTACAACTAGCGCTATCTGATGGGCACAACCCAGAACCTGAAAGCAGCAGTAGCAAGCAACTACACCCATCTGACGGCGGAATACAAAGTTCACACTCATCCGAATCGATAACCCCACTCACACAGCAACACAAAACCGTGCACAATGAAAATAAGGATCTGCCGGATATAAAAGAATACGTGAGATATATGATGGACTTCGTAACGAACAAAATAAATATAATTATAGAAGAGAAAATAAATCAGACACTGAACAGAAACGCAATGCCTACACGCAGAGGTAATGAAGAGGTCCATAACAATCCAGACGGAAGGGATAATAATCATAACTATAGAAGAGAATCAGAATGGACAAATGTAACAAATAAAAGAAATAAGCAATCCATCAGGGGAACAAGGATACAAGAGGACGATCTACAAGCTGCAGACAAAATGGCATGGCTTTACCTAGGCAATTTGAAAGGAAATGCCACAGAAGAGATGGTTAAAAGGTACCTAGAGAGAAATGGAATCAACGACAACGTCTATTGTGAAGAACTTCACACGCGAGGTAACAGCAAGGCCTTCAAAATAGGTTTTCTTTCCAATTCCTTGAAAATACAGAACGACCGGAATACTGGCCAAACAGAACAGTCGTAAGACGATTTCGTTTTCGGAGGTCACACTGTGATGAAGGAGAAGAACTACAATAAATATACACATGTGCTCCTATGGAACATCGAAGGCATAAAGAATGCCCTACCTCTTTTCCCAACAGAGACACTAAGCGGTTATAGCGTCATCATACTGACTGAAACATTTTTAACAGAGCATTTCAACATTCAAGGATACTACGGGACTCATTCATTCGCCCGCCAGACAGAAGGAAGACCAGCAGGAGGGGTCTCCATCTTTTTCAAACCGAATTTAGGAACAATAAAAGAAATAATAAAAAAAGAAAACACAATTATAGTAAAAACCACCCTACTATCAATCATAGGCATGTATGCTCAACCGCAAATGTCAATAGAGGACATAATCGAAAGAATAACAGAGGTCTTATCGCAAACAAAATTAGATGATAGAGTAATCTTCGCAGGGGACATAAACGCAAGAATAGACAAACCAACCATTAAAACGGAACTGATTAAGGAGACACTGGAAGAAGCAGGCTATGTCCTTATTAATAGCCCCAATATGAAGACATACATTGCCCCGAATGGAACCAGCGCCATAGATCTAGTCTTCTACAGAGGAACAGACATTAAAAAACTCAGTCAAAAAGCACTATGGACTTCAGCCATGGCCCCAATTAGGAAACATCTACCAATCTCGACTACATTTGAAATCTTCTGCCAAGACCAACTACCCATACCGCCAAGGAATAAAATATCCAGGAAACTAGATATAGAGAAACTAGGGCATATCAGCGAAGAAATAGATAAAGCAAAACAATTAATTCAACGGCATGAATTAACTGAAGCAGTGGAAATATGTACAAGAACCCTTCAATCATGTCAAACTCAAACGAAAATAAGGATATCACAACCATGGTTCAATAAAGACTGTTATAATGAACGGAAAAAGACCCTGCTAGCACTACATCGAGCGAAGGACACATCGGAACCGAATCACCTGGTACAATACGCCGAACAAAGAAGGAAATATAAATCACTAATCAAAAAGAGGAGAACGGATTATATTGAAGAAGATGCCAAGAGACGCGCTGCAAACGCTCAAAATGACCCATTCCTAATGCTTAGGAAACCAAAATCACCAGTAACGAGCAATATCTCCATGGAAACATGGGAAAACCATTTCAGAAGCATTCTCAATCATCAATACCAGTCAACAGCGTTTGAATTAACTCCAGTAACAATGACAGTAAATTACACCCCCATAACAAGACAGGAAATTATTGATACAATAACAACAGCAAAAAATGGAAAACCCCCCGGTCCTGACAGCATTTGCAATGAACACCTAAAAGACTCTCTGCCTGTCATGCTAGACTACTGGGTAGAACTATTCAACACATGCATACTCACTGGGGAAATTCCAGAGCAATGGAGGTCGTCAACAATCAAAGTGATGTTCAAGAAAGGAGAAACTGATGACCCTGATTCATACCGAGGTATAGCTCTCGAAAATACATCCTTCAAAGTATTCATGAAAATTTTAACAAACTGGCTTACAGAAGAAATAGATTTCCAGATACCGGAGAGTCAATTCGGCTTCCGAAAGGGGAGAAGCACATTACATGCCGTGAAATATCTAATTGAACAAGCCCAGGATACAATGAGGCACCCAGGAAAGAAATACTTTGTGGTCTTCGTAGACTACCGTAAGGCTTTTGACCTAATTGACAGAACGACGCTCGTCCGGAAACTCAGTCACCTACTAGGGGCTACACATCCGTTAGTAATCATAATCTCGAATATCATCAGATATAACTATGTCCAAATATCAGATAGCATAGCCCTATCCAAAAACATAACCCAAACAAACGGAATCCTACAAGGAGATCCAATCAGCCCAATATTATTCAACATCATGACAGCAGATATCACAGAAGTAATCATAGATACATCAGCATCACTTTTACTTTATGCGGACGACATGGCAATAGGTTCAGAAAACATAGAAGAGCTCCAAGAGGTCCTCAACAGGCTCACATCATGGACAGAAAGAAATGGCCTACAAATTAACCACAGCAAAACCAAACAGATGACCTTCAGGAAAGGAGGAAGGCATTCACTTAAAAACACAATGACTCTTCACAACAAACCACTAGAAGTAGTGCCGAAATTCAAGTACCTCGGAGTCACCCTCCAAACTACTCTAACATCCTACAATATCCACGTTAAAGAAAGAGCGGCCGCAGCAATAAAAGCCATCTACCACATCGAACAACCTCAACAAATATCATTGGGTACAGCAATGCTACTGTTCAGAACAGCCATATCACCAATAGCAACCTATGGGATTAGCATTACCTGGGAAAAACTCACACTCAGCGACCTGATGATAATAGAAAAAGTCAAGGCCCGATATCTTAAGAGGATTTTAGGCATAGGAAAGTCTGCACCTTCAAGGTTGACATATGTATTAACTAAGGAGGACTACTTCATCGACGACATCAAAATACAGTTTTACCTACCAAACACCAAAGCCTATGAGAATGCACGCCGAACCTTAAATGAGAAACGAAATGCCATTTGGTCCGACTTTTACTCCACAGATGCCATAATGACAGGAGACTGGAAACAAGCTAATTACGAGCTACGACACGTAATAACACGTTACGCCACCCATGGATTTCACTATAGATTTTGCAAAACCAAGAATTTCTACCAACCGAATGAAGACTGTGTGTGTGACCTGTGCAACGATCATTGTGAAAGGTACCACGTACAAAACTGCAAAATGAGGACAACCTCAATAATAGGACTGGCATTAGCATAATTGATCATTTATGTACAAACATGTATTTGCACATTGTGCGCTTTTCTTTTAATAATAATATCTAATATCCTCTCACCAGTCACCTTTTCAACCTTCTCAATTTTCTCTAGAATATGTTCCTGTACCCTTTCCAATTTATTATCTGCTTCTGTAGTCATATCATTTAATTTCTCTGGTATTTTCGTTTCCATTTTCATCATTTTCTGATCTACTTATTTCATAATTGCTTCCGCCTTTTCCTCCACCATACTCCTTACCTCACCTCTAATTTCCTGGTTTACCCCCTCAATACTATGCTATAACAATCCATACTTCCTATCTAACTCCTCATTAACATGCATTACTTGATCCAATTTCTTACTCAACTCCTGATTATTCTTATCAAATTTTTCATTCATTTGTTTTATCATCTCCTGATTATTATCAATTTTTTCATTCATTTGCCTTAACATCTCCTGATTATTCTTATCATATTTTTTATCCATTTGCCTTAACATATCCTGATTATTCTTATCAAATTTTTCATTCATTTCCCTTAACATATTTAGGATCCTGTACTGGCCTTACAACATCCTGTACTAGTACATCAGTCATCTCTCCTTCCATCACACTACTGCCAGTCTCATTCCCATCACTCTCCAACATGCACATCACCACATTTTCTCCATTCATCTCCATCCTGCTACAACTCATTCCATTCCCATTCATTATTCTCATTCGTTCATCCTCCATGTAAATACGTACACAATACCCTATCCCTCAGATAACACTTGCACAAGTCACACTCTCCTACTCCCACACTGATGTATCCTGGTTCTCGAGTCCCACGTTAAGGTGCCAAATGTAATGTTTTTTTACTAATGGTTCCCCTAAGTTGTTGTTATTAAAAGGAATGTTAAAATTATTACTGAAAGGGTAAATATAAGAACCAACAACCAATCCCACCATTAAAGTAACACCTGAAAAGTTTTATGGATAGGAAGAAAAATCTGGGTGGGTGCCAACTCATATACAAATTAAATCTATGAGTAATCAATCTCTTGTTCAATGAAATAGAAATACAAGTCCTCTACAATCTCAAGGGGTAGGGTATTTCTGAATACCAACCAAGATATCATCAGTGAGGAAAGCAAGTTTAGATATCTACTGCAATATACAATCAATTACAGGGAATGTTACGGTATGAGGAGAAATATGAATATTATATATAATATATTTGTTTTGCTCCAGTAAAAGGATATGATTTCCAAGATCTTTCTTTATTAAAAGCAATCTTCTCTACTAGAAGCATTACGGGACCAGCAATGATAAACAATCCAGACACGTTCATTCAGTGTAACAAAATCTTCCAGTTCACTTATACAAGCACATACACATATCCTAATCTCCAAACCTACAATAATGATTTTTATTTATCCTCTCACATCCAGTGTTCATATATATCATCTTCTCTTTTCTAAGATAAGTCACTTCCTCTACCGCTAGATCCTCCTCCATGGATTCCACAGATTAGCACTCAAATATGCATAGTTCATGATCTCACCACCGAAGCGCTACTATGATAAAAATGGCACAATATTTACAATTTTAGATGAAAATTTGATGAATGCAGACCAATTATTGGATAAGCTGAACAATATAAATTAGAATTAAAAAAAGAAATTTTCAATAAGAAATTAAGAATAATAGCACTAATAGCCACGAATAATGGATATAAACAGGAGTACGTCGATAGAATCAGATACATAATTCAAAATAAATTTAAATCAACAATAGCTAAAGAAAAGAAAATAGATCCAAACAAATATGCCACTTTCACATAATTATACGAATTCCAAAATTCATTCCGTCACCAACATATAAAATAAAACACAACATAACATAAATATTGCGTACATAACTAAGAATAACAACAGCAACATTTTCTTCAATCAGAATTCATTTAATAAAATCAACAAAAATAATAGCTCAGGAACGTACAAACTGAATTGCAACGATTGCGGGTGCAATTACTTAGGGCAAGCTGGTAGGTCATTTAAAATAAGATTTTATGAACACATAAATCCAAAGAAAAATACAACAAATTTTCGGCTATTGTGGAGAGGAGAATCATAGTTTCAGTACCATAGACAATGATTTAAAAGTATTACACATACAAAATAAAGGTAGATTATTGAATATTTAAAAAAATACCGGTAACTGTACCGGTTTTCGTCACTGATTCAGTCTTCATCACTCTCGTATATAAGTACAAAAAATAATTATGTCAACGGGTCTTTCTCAACGCACGAAGTCTTACGAGATGCGTCATACCTTCTTTGCCGATAAGGAGCAACTTTGCGAAATCATGCGTGCGATGTAATAGGTGATTCCCTGCGTCAAACATCTCCTATGAGCTGAGCTGTCTTAACGCGCCATTTGCTTCTCGCATGTGCTAAGCAAGTGCGCGAGTTAATTATGTGCATGTGTGTTATGTTCCGACATTTTAAAATGTTACAAGTGCGTGATATAGTTGGTAATTGTTTCTGTAACATATGTGATTTGTTATTTCGTGCTCACGTGCCTAGTTTTGTTAGAAATGCCGGTGACGAACACTGGATTTAAAAAAATGCACTTTACCAATGCTCGTCATTTGTGACGAAAACTGGCACATTGTCATTTCTCCTTGCAAGACCTAACTAACAGCGGCAATATACTTATAATGTAGCTCTAAAGTACCCTGTATTAATTAAATTATCATTTGATCATCGTGTCCAGTAGTCGTCGTAGCTGACGAACTTTAGAGCACATTCGTGACAAACACTAGTGCACGATAATGTTAATGTTAGTGTTAACGTTTCGCAACCAATAAACACTTACAGGGTATTGTTATTATTACGTAGGTCTCTCTTCTTGACGGCCGCACCTCAGTAGGCCTAGGTTTTTTTGGCTAGGCGTGCTGCAGAGGATTTTTTAAATTTTTATTGAGATGATAAATAATATATTATTCTAAGACTAAATCTTTGCTTTCAGGCAATATGTTAGATAGTTATTGTTGTTTTAAGGGGCGGAACTACGAGGTCATCTGACCCAGGCAATATGTCGAAACGCACAGTTCTGAATTATGATATTGAGCAAATGGAAGCTGCTATTAAGGCCGTTGTGGAGGACGGCATGAGTATTAAAAAGGCCGCGGAGAGGAATGGTGTTCCGAGAAACACCCTCTCGGACAAAATTAAAGGAAAAACTCCTAGAGAGAGGAAAATGGGGCTAAGTTCCATTTTAACAAAGGAAGCTGAGGCTATGCTAGTTCAATGGGTAATCTCACTACGAAAAGCGGGGTCCCGGTAACAAAGGACGATTTGCAAAAGCGTCGAGTGCATTTCACAAGAATTGAAGAGGGACTTTCCTTTCAAAGATGGCTGCCAGGAAGGAAATGGCGTGAATCTTTCATAGAAAGAAATCCAGGTCTATCTTTTACAAACCCCTCAAAATTTGACAGTAAGCCGTGCTGCAATTACAGAACATCAAAATAAAACCTGGGTTTCAGAAGTCTACAACTATTCAGTGGAAAACGACTTCCAGTCTATTTTGTCAGATCCTCGTCGACTGTTCACGCTGACGAGACGGTTTTCTTTCTCAATCCGAAAGGTAACAAAGTGCTGGCGAACAGGGGTTACAAGACAATATATCAGCAAGTGAATTCGGATGAGAAAGAATGCTTGATGGTACTTCTAACAGGCAATGCCCACGGCGATATTTCTCCTTCCCTTGTAGTGTTCAAGTATGAACGTCTTCCGCAAGACATCATTATTGCCTCAATGCCAGCACACTGGGGCATTGGCAAATCGCCAAACAGGTGAATGACGGGGGGAAGTGTTTTACGAATTTCTTAGTAACATATTTCATCCTGGGTTGGTTGAGAAGGAGATTCCTCTCCCTGACATTATTCATAGACGGGCACTTCTCACACTTGACCATACATATTAGTAAATTTTGTGAGGATCATGGAATTGTTTTGGTCGCTTTACTACCTAATGTCACACACGTACTTCAACCCACGGATGGAGGGGTTTTTAAGCTACTAAAGACTGCCTGGAAGAAAAATGTACATGAGTGGCGAATTCAGAGGGTTTCTATGGCAACAATCGGTGTTGGGCATCGGTGAATGGTCATTTTCCTGGCTGTTATGCCGTGGTCTCACTTGTTTAGAGCAGAATTACGATATTTTCCTGCTCGTATGTCTTCTAGCCACCAATCCCGCTTCCCGTTGCCGTCTTTTTTTTTTTTTTTTTTTTTTAATATTCCATTTTTATTAAAAAACATAAATACTGGTACTGTTTTATTCATAAATGTTAGCCTCCAAGTCGATAAATCGGTGTATTACGCAACAATTGACAGAAATGCATTATAAACAGCAGACATGGAAAATTAACAATGTGACGGCAATTGGTGCAAACGGGTGACGAATATAGGAAAAATCCAAATACATCGTGCCGAACACTGGCGCAAAAACACACATTTTTAAAAAATACGTCATTTTTCCTAAAACGAATATCTTTGATATTTGGTCTTTCCTAGCGTTTGAGTACAGTTTGAGGTTAGGTACAGTGCTTTTGTTGATTAAATTTACCAAAATGTGTACGGTGTATATGATTTCTTGTCTAAATCTCCCTTAACATGACGACCATTGGTGCATTTACCTTATCCTATGAAAATCACATAAATGACCTAACGTATAATGACAACATATTATTCAATACAATAGCCAAAATGAAGAAACAAAGCAAAAGCACGCCCAAAGTAGTTCAGCTCCTCACTTCACACACCCCTCCCTCCCCACACCTGCCCCCCTCTTCACCGCGCAATACGAGCTAGCATCAGCTGGTTGGCTGCTGGTTTCGCTCGGTGCCTTCACAGATACACACCTTGCCGAACATATGTAACAAGAAAGAAATAGATAATTGATTTCTGGATTTCACTTAAGTTAATTTATGACCTTTTGCTAGATTTATACATTTGAAATTAAATATCTCAAATGAAGACTAACATAAATACCCAGAAAACCTCAAATGCATGAAGGAACAAATGTGCGCAACAATAAAGCTTTTTTGAAAACTTTTAAATATCTAGCAATCCATCTCAGTGTCATTATCATCATTATTTTTATGTAATTTTAATTTTTGATTTGCTCCCAATGGTGTCATGGACTTTAAAATGCATTTGGCTGAAGAAGGTTCTAATAGGACCAAAACATGTACCACATGAGAATATAGATTCTCAACAAAATAAGTAGTATTGCAAAGTGGGAAAAGTTTCATTAAATGTTTGGAGTACTATCTTGTCATCACAAACACCTTGTTCCGACAAAAGGATGAGTTCAAAACTTCATGGCAACATCCTAGGTCCAAACATTGGCATTTAATTGATTATGTAATTGTACGTGCCCAAGACCAACATGATGAGATAATCACACGGTCTCTACGAAGTGCTGATGATTGCTGGACTCGCCATCGGCTAATAAGATCTGTTCATCTCCAACGAAGCAGGCAGGGAAAACACATCAGATGGAAATTTAATGCTGAACGTCTCCAGGATGTTAATGTTATAGAAAAAATCCATCATCTCCTAATTGAAAAGCTTCCTAAAGAGTACCCTACAAATACAGAACAACAGTGGTCGACCTTCATATCAGCATGTGAAGAATCAGTAGGTTTCATCAAGAAAAATCATTCTGATTGGTTCAATGAAAATAACCAAGAAATTATGGATCTCATAGAAAAAAAAGAGCATACATCACCTGGCAAAACAACCATGGATCTGCTTCCAAGAAACTGTACTATCAAGAATCCAAGACTGAAGTACAGCGACGAACTCGAGAACTAATGTTGGATGCATAAATCGGAAGAACTGCAACATCTGACTGAAACCAACAACACATGACCTTTCTTCAGTGCTACCAAAACAGTGTATGGTTCATCGTCTCAGGGCCTCAATCTCATACGATCTAAGGATAGCACTATGCTTCTGACAGACAGTTGCCCTATCAACGATCACTGGAAGGAACATTTCCAGGAACTTTTGAATAGGGACGTGACTATAAAAGAGACTTTGTCACTCAAATACAACTTTAGAGAATGACCAAAAAACAGATTTCTTATTGCTTACTTTATGCATTTTAGTGCTCACATAGGGGTATAAAAAAGTAACAAAGACACCCTAACCAAATCAAACTACAGTAGAAATTCAGTATTGAAAATCCACAGCCTGCTTCCAGTCGACCGACCGGATCAGGGATGGAATGAATTAAGCCCCCCATCTAGCGGGGAGGATATGAACTGTGCCGGCTGCCGAAGCCTCTCGCACTCCTCTGGGGCAATGATTAAGGGGTTACATGTCATAGATTTATGGCATGTTAAAGAACCTTCCACTAATTGCACCTGTGTGAAGCTAAATTGGATAGGTTAAGAATGTAAACAACACTCTTAGTTTTCTACATTCGTTGCCAAGAGCCGACTGTGGTGGCATCTGGTAGCTAAGTTTTGAACTTGGCCTAGTAGTCGTTGACGGTGGCGCTTGGCGGCAAAAGTAGGAACTATTTGAAAAATTCTAAGTTGCAGTACTTAAATTAAAAAACAGATAACACACACTAATACAGTCATCACAATTAACACCGGTTATCAGACAGATTCTACACACACCCAAAGTACACAGGGCTACATGACCGCGTTGTCGTAGCCCCTAAACTTAAGAACCAACCAAATGAATGACAGATGAAATGACAGTGGAGAGTGTTGCTGGAATGACATTTTTGACAGGGAAAACCGGAGTACACGGAGAAAAGCCTGACTGCCTCCACTTTGTCCAGCACAGATCTGACATGGAGTGACCGGGATTTGAACCAGGGACCCAGCGGTGAGAGGCCGGCGTGCTGCCGCTTAAGCCACTGAGGCTTCTGCAGAAATTCAGTATTAACATACAAAATTCTGGACATAGTTTTTATTGACTGAACAGAGGACATAATATTTTTTGTTTGCATGAACACGGGACATAGGCTTCCTTGACTGCACAATCTATAAAGCTCAATGTTTGTCTGTGTGTGTTATTCAGGACTGTTACAGGTCAGGGAAAAGTCAGTGAAAAAAATTCTGGTCATGGAAGTCAGGGAAATGTCAGGGAAATTTTCTGCAAGGTCAGGGAACTTTTTAATTTTTTAAAATGAAAGCGTGAATCTGTCTATTTGCCTGTAGCGCGAAGCTCCTTCGCTTTGTCGGGTTAGGGCTGCAAAATGCTAAAATTGTAAAATAGAGGAGAGAGAGCAAGAAAGGAACACATTGCGGTAGCCCTGCTGCTCTCGATACTTCGTCTCGTCGTTTGTCCCCACTACACTCTTTCCTCCACTTCCTCTTGCCCAAGTCGGTCGCGTTCCGTCGGGAATCGCGCTCGTTCGGGGCCAAAGCCTCTACTCCACATGCACCATACCCCTCGCGTCCCCTTTCATCTCGTCCGTGTTCGGTTCGCCGAAGTTTCGATTCGTGTACCTTCAGCATAGCACCTATGCTTGATCTACTAATACAGAGATGATAGTCGAAAATCAGCTCGAACGTTCTGTCATAGGTCTACGACAAGTGTACGATGGTGTTCAATCCGAGGGAGAGTTAGGTAAAGTGACTGTCACCAAAGAAATGCTCGTTAAGGCGAGGCATGCTCGTTCAGAATATGAAAATGCGCCTAAGGAGAGGGCCGCCGAAAAGAAAAGAAAACGAGGCCAAACAGAAGAGAGCAATTGTAGACGAGGTAAAAGAGTTGAAAACCAAAAGAGTCAAATTGATGTTAGAAAAAGAAGCCAAACTAAATGATATTGAAGAACGTTTAAAAGTGCTAAACAGCGGGTACTTGTAGAGTGTTATTCAAATAGATGTATGCAACGAAAGTTTTAAAGTTAGTGTGTTAGCTTTTTTAAATGTGATCGTAGTTACTTTCGCTAAGAATGTAGCAAAAAGGTGTATACTCCGAGCCAAATGCGTGGATTTCCTGCTTTAGTCCATCGATTTCTTAACCAGTATCACTCACTAAATTTGGTGTTTTCGATGTCAATATTTTTTCTCAGTATTGTTTATGTATTTTAAGTGTTAGTAATTATAGCAATAAGATCTTAGGGGCACAAAACATGTGTCACGATGTATGGTCATTCTAGAGTACGTCAGGCGTCCGTTAAAGCTTTTAAGTTTCAAACCATTCTTTTTATTCTTCAATTTTGATCAGTATAGGATAAGGTATCAACGAATCCGTGCCATTCCAGACTATTTGGATTTTGTAATCCATTGATGTCAGTCATGGCGCAGTCGTAAGACGTGTGCCGTTATTACGTCACTTTTACCCTTACTGCTCTGTTTAGTCGATGGTCTCTAGGACTCTGCCTGCAGTGGAGATATCAGTTCTCTGTTTTGCCGCTAGAGAGCTGCACCACGGTAAGAAGTTCATAGTAGCCTTGGGTCTGCTATATGTATCTTTGGAGCATGACCAGTCTTACTGATTTTTTGAAGTCAATTGCGTTTTGTTTTTCTTCGATGTTCTGTTGGGGTTTCTTAACTATGTACGACAGTCAGCTGGTGTGTGGACAGAAAAAGATCGACGGAGCCATTGCTAAGTTCTGTCTTCTTATGAAGTTATTCGAGTAATATAAAGATTTTAATGGCTATTCCATCGATGATAATGAGACCTATATAATTGATAGTTGGATAACTGTCGCGAAAAGTATGCTGGTCTACATAAGTCTTTCTACGTACGACAGTCAGCTGGGATGTGAATAGAGAACGATCGACGGAGCTATTACTAAGTTCTGTCTTCTAATGAAGTTATTCTTGTAATTAAAAGATTTTAATGGCTATTCCTTCGATGATAACGAGGCTTATATGATTGATAGTTGGTAACTGTCGTGAAATGTATGCTGGACTACATAAGTCTTTCTCCGTGCGAAGGCAAGTACTGGGAACGTGAACTATTTCCACATCTTCTAGTTTTGTTAAATATAATCTTGTTGTTAATGTTATTGTAAATGTAATGTTTAGAAATGCCAATAGATGTTGTTCATTTAAGGAACGCAGGTGTATCATTTCTATGTCTAAGCTTAGTACTGTGGTCACGGAATACTATTCTGGGTATGTTTTTTATGGGCCTGGTCATTCCAATTAAGGGAGTTACTCCTGCGTGTCAACTTGTATCATGAGCGTGGTTCAGATTATTTACCACATTTATATTTAATTGAGGTTAACTTGCTGGTTATAGACATGGAAGTGATTAGATATTGAATGAAATTACGTAAAGTGTTTATGATATTTTTATATAATCTCTAATTATTGTATTTTTTGTTTCATGTTATTTTACACCAAAACCAAATGGATAATCGAGCTATGCCTGCCATTTCATACTTGAATAAAAGTGAGGTAGCCTATGAGATATTGATTAGAAATGGATCTCCATCCTATCATCGTGAATTAGATGTCATTGCTTTAAGGAAACTAAAAGGTGTGCCTATTGTCATTTCCTCTCATGACAATATCTGTTGGGATGTAGGTAAGTCTGACATTGTACCCTCTGTTTCTTGCTTATTGGATTCGTTAGGTGGTTTGAATTGTGTTGGAAATCAGTCTGCTTCGCAATTGAATCGTATTAAGTACAGATCCATTCATTGGATTAATAGATTGCACGACTTGATTGAAGTTTGGTCACGAAGTGATAAGATATTTTCTGAAGAGTTATCTAGATTGCGAGCTAAACTTGTTGAGTATTATGACCAAATCTTTGCTGAGGTTTCTGAAGGTGCGAGTAATGATTCTATTGTGTGTGCGAATAGTGGTATTAATAATTGTGATGAAGCGTGTGAAAATAGTGATGGTCTTAATATTATCGAGAATTTAGAACGTGTGTCATTGAGTGAAAATGAAAACATGGTAGATAATTTTGAAAATAGGAATACTTCTGATGTTAATAGTCTGGTAGGGTCGTCAATCAGTTTATCCAGGGGTAGGTCGTGTACAATTAGGCCTGATGTGAACAAGCAAAGCAATTTCATAGAAAAATGTATCTCGGTAAATACTTCTGTACCTAATGTTTCTGCGATTAGGACTCCACTTAATCTGAATTATAGCTGTTCTGGTGTTAGCAAGTCTGTGCAGACTGGGAGGAGCCTATTAGATAAAAGTGAAGCGATTGATTGTGATATTTTCAATCCTCTATTGAGAAATTGTGCTTGGTCTCAGAGTAACGTACCGATGAATGCCATGCCTGACAATGGTGTTGGGTTCCAAAATATTCCCAACCCTGTGAATTTAATTCTAAAAGACTTCCATGTGTGCGATGGCACTGATAGTGACCTATTGGTAATTTTTTTAAGGAAGGTGATAGAATTAAGAGATGCTGCGGTCATGTATGGGTTATCCGAGTTGCAAATATTTAGGATCGTATACCCTTGTACGAATGGTTTACTTCGAGACAAGTTACTCGAGTGCATGTCTGCTAATTATTCTTTGGAATATTTTCAATCTGAAGTTTTAAATTATTTTATTTCCCCTCGTCTGTTGTCTGATTTACAAAGGGATTTTTTTTTTTTTCGAGTACAACGCATGGACGAAACGTTAAGTAATTATTTTATGGACATCAGATGTTATGCTAGGTTATTTGCTGTTGGGTTGTCTGAACAACAAATCGTTACTTCAATGGTGGAGGGAATTAATCCTAATTATAGATTATCGTTAGCTATGAATACCAAACCCAAAAGCTATAAAGAGTTCAACGATATTATCTTCGAAGCAGAGAAAGTTAATAAAGCTAATTTAAGGCGCATGGATGGTCCAGGGAGGTTATGTTCTACTGGTTTTCCCCCTTCTAGAGCTATTGTTGATACTAATTATTTTCAGAAGCGTGAAGAGAGGCAGCATGCTGACAGATATAACCAGCCTGACCAGAGTAGAAATATTTTTCTTAGTAATGACTTTCAGCATAGTAGCAGAGAACAAATACCAGTTCGTGTGGGGGCGGAGACTCCTCAGCGGCGTAACTTCAAGAGACCCGATAGGGGTAGCAACAAAGGTAGGAGATGTGATCGTTGTGGGTCATATGCCCATATTAGTCGTTGGTGTGATGTTAAATATAACAATAAATCTTTATCGTATGTAAACAAGACGTCATCAGATGATAAAATTTGGTATTCTAATGTGTCAAAAAAGAAATGTAAACGTTCACGTGACAGTAATTTTAGTCGGGGTCTGGTCAAAAGTAAAAAGATGTGTAACCGCATCACTGATGTTGCTCATGGAGTTTCTCCATTTATTGACATTGACATTAATAACGAGCCGGTTTCTGCACTTATTGACTCTGGGAGCGTGAGTTCATTTTTAAGCTTAGAATGGTTTAATAATATGAAATCTGTATGTAAATTTGGAAAACTGATTGCCGAGAATAATGATGTGAGATCCGCGAATTCTTCTTTTCTGGATATTAAAGGATACATAACAGTTAAGATCAGGATATTAAGTTTCACGTGGAAATTTAGGTTATGGGTCGTACATCGTCTGTCTTGTGATGTCATCCTTGGTGCTGACTTTTTGGCACATGTTGGGTTACTGATTGATCTGAGGGATCAAACATGTCAATTTAAGTTCAAGCCCCGTTTAAGGTTAAAATTTAATAATTATACTTGTGGTGTTGGTATTAATGCTGCTCAGAGTGGTGACAAACCTAATGATATTGAAGATTTGGAGCTGGGACATCTAAGGGAGGATCAAGCTAATAGTATTCGTAAACTATGCTCTGAGTTTACTGATGTTTTAACCGACAGGTTAGGTGTAACGAATATTTTGGAATATGAGATTGAGTTATCCGATTCAGTGCCTGTTAGGTCTTCTCCTTACCGTCTGGCTCCACCGAAGATGAAGGTTTTGAAAGGTATCATCGATAAGATGATTGATGAGGGAGTAATTAAGAAATCTACTTCTTCCTATTCATCTCCCATTTTCTTAGTGCCCAAACCTAATGGAGAATTTAGACCTGTGGTTGACTACCGTGCCTTAAATAAGAAGGTGATTCTCCAACAGATTCCTTTGCCGGATTTACAGTCCTGTTTTGGGTGGTTTCAGGGAGCAAAGGTATTTTCCGTTCTGGACCTAAACAAAGCATATATGCAAATTCCGTTGAGTGAGAAATCCAAAGCAGTGACTGCGTTCACCACGGATTGGAATTTGTATGAATTCGAACGTTTGCCCTTCGGGTTATCGACAGGTGCCGCTGTATTGAGTCGTTTACTGGACAATATTTTTGATGGGATAAAATTTAAGTCAGTCTACCACTATCTTGATGATGTGGTGATATTCAGTAAGTCTTTTGAAGAACATGTTGAACATGTTAGAGAAGTTCTTAAAAGACTTAAAGAAGCGGGATTGACAGTTAAGTTATCTAAGGTGTCCTTCGCAAAACCCCAAATTTCGTTCTTGGGTCACATTGTGTCGTCATCTGGTGTTTCAGTTGATCAGACTCGTACTCAATCCATTCGCGATTTCAAATCACCTAGAAACGTGAAAGAAGTTGCACGTTTCGTAGGGATGATCAATTATTTCCGTAAGTTCGTTCCTAATTTTGCGCACAGGGCAGCTCCGTTGAATATGTTAAGGAAGAAAGGTACCGAGTTCGTTTGGGGTCCCTCGCAAGAATCAGCTTTTGAAGATTTAAAAATGGCTCTTATTAACGCACCTATACTAGCGATTCCCGACTTCTCAAAACCCTTTATCATTCAGACTGATGCCTCCAACAGGGCAGTGGGCGCAGTTCTGTTACAGCAACATGAGGATGATAGATTGCCCATCGCCTATGCCTCACGTACTTTGTCTGACGCAGAGTTAAAATATTCAGTCTATGAATTAGAAGGATTGGCAGTTATGTTCGCCCTAGAAAAATTTAAGTTGTATGTAGAACACGTTGAGTTTGAGCTTGAAACGGACAACCAAGCTTTGAGTTGGGTTCTAGGTAGACCAAGGAAAACCGGAAGGATTGCTCGCTGGGCAACGAGGATTCTGTCCTTCAAGTTCAGGGTGAAGCATATAAAGGGCACTGAGAATGTGATTGCAGACTGTTTGAGCCGGATGTACGGAGAATTGTCTGATGATATTGATAATAAGGAAAATGTATGTAATAATGTTTTGATCAACGGGTCTTGTAATGCTATACTTTCCAATTATCCGTTGTTGTTCCGTGATGTATCGGGGTACCAAAGGGAAGATCCTGTGTTGTCAGAAATTATTCAGAATCTTGAGAGGGGAGAATCGGTCAAACCGTATTTCCTGAAAGGAAACTTACTTTGTTGTTCAGCACGTAGTGATAAGTTGGCCAAAATCGTATTGCCTGTTGTATTAATACCTGAAGTATTTAGGTACTTTCATGAGTCCCCTATCGGTGCACATTTAGGTGTGTTCAAAACTAGATTAAGGATAAGGGAAAATTTCATTTGGAAGGGAATGGATAAGGAAATCAAACGTATGGTAAACCATTGTCAAACTTGTAAACTGGCTAAACCGGCTACCAACACTAAGGTGGGAATGTTGTCATCGGAAGTGGCTACTAGGCCAATGCAGAGGTTGTTTCTAGACTTTATTGGCCCTTTTCCGGTGTCTAAGTGGGGAAACAAGTTTGCTTTGGTATGTACGGATGGGTTCTCAAGGTTTAATTGGATATTTCCAACTAGGGCTGCTACAACGCAAGTTGTTATCCGATGTCTTGAAAAAATATTTGCCTCGTTTGGCCCGTGCCAGTTTCTGATCACTGATAACGCTCAATGTTTCAAGTCTAGTGTGTTGAGAAATTTCTTATTTGAATTGTCAATTTCTCAAATTACATCTTCACCGTATTACCCTAAAGGTTCGTACGCTGAGCGTGTCAATAGAAATTTAAAAGCGGCGTTAATTGCCTTTCATCACAGTGATCATAGTAAATGGGACTCCTGTATACCTTGGATAACCTTTTCTTTTAATACCGCTGTCCATGAATCCCATAAAACCACTCCATTTTCATTAATGTTTTCTTTCACTCCTAACACACCTTTATCTAATATTTGGTCGATTAATCAGTTGTTACCTGAACAGTATACCTTTAGTCATATCAAGAGTATTTGGAAAAAGGCTAAGGAGAACATGAAGGTGGCTCATGATAGATTAGAAAAAAGGTATAATCTAGGTCGTAAACCTGTTGATATTAAAGTTGGAGATAAGGTTTTTGTGAAGAATTTTTCTTTGAAGGAGGTTGGACCAAAAGAGTCGGGAAAACTAAGAGAGAGGTTTCGTGGCCCTTTTAAGGTTGTTAGTTTCTTGACTCCCGTTACTCTTCTGGTCAGTGATACTGTTAAAAAGAGAATATTCAGGGTGCATCTGTCACATGTGAAGAAAGGTGCTAACGATATGAAATAGGGTATGTAAACGTGTTTATTCAAAATTGTGTACGGCAATTGATTATTCCTCTAGTATGTATGTTTTGTGTGTGCTATTGGTACGTTTTTTGTCTGCACGTGTGATTTTCTAAATTGTATTAGACAGACAAAATCATTTTCTTGTGTGCATGGTATGGGTATTTTGTTATGTGAGTACAATTTTCTAAATTGTACTAGACTGACAAAATCATTTACTCGTGTGTATGGTATGTGTGGACGTTGAGTGATCGTGTATGTTTAGCTTTGTTTTGGTAATTGGGTGGTTTGTTGTTGCTATTGATGGTAAAATAAGTTTAGGGTTTTATTTTATTTAATGGTTTTAAGGTATTTTAATGGATAACAGAATATATAAATTGGGATCTCGTTAGGATATCATTGGGCATCTTACGATCCTAATATTATCAAGGTATGGGACTTGATCGGGTGATATAAGGTGTTCAAAAATGTGATGGTAGGTATATTTTGAGTCTCCAAGTAAGTGCCTAGAGTGCACTTTTATTCGCTTGTTGATTTCGGAATGTAAAGACTTACAGGTGAGCTGAGGTTATAAGAAGTATGTCGAAAGGTAATTGTTGTTGTTGGTCGAAGAGAATATGTCAAGGGTAATTATGGTGATGAGTCGACATATTAATAGTGTTTCAGGGTAATTTTATTTTGTGTATGTCGGTGTTTTAATGTGATCCTATTTATATTTTTGGTAGATTTTTTGGGATATTTGTGGGTGGTAACTTGTTGTATATAAGGTGTGATTTTTGAGGTTGTGGATGTAGGAATGTAAGCTTTTTTATGTGATTTTGTTTGTCTGTACGTGTGTTCTGGTTATTAATTTATTGTAGAATCTTTTGGTTGATCTTGGGATTTGTTTGAGATCTTTCATCGTTTTTTTGGATTTGCTAATTTTTCGTTATGTATGTAATTTCCTAAATTTGTGCAGATCTTAAAAATGGACACAACCTTTGTTTATCGTGTGGATGTATGTCTGAGTGTGAGATGTTAGCTTTGCATATTAATTTGGGTGGGATGTTTCGTTTCTAGTTATGGTGTCAAAATAAGGTTAGGTTTCTAGCGATTTTTTTGGGTTAACTTATTACCGAAAGTATAATCTAGTATTTGTTAAAATACCTTTCAATGAGGTAAGTATTAGTTTAAGAGAATTACCTTACGATCCTTGACATTTTCTGTATGGGATCTGGTTTAGGTGAAAGAAGGTAATTATTAGTTGTAAGTTTAGTGTTTGTTAATATTAAAGGGTAATGTATTTGTGTCATTGTGTTTGAATAGGCGTTTTAACGAGAACTTGGTTATATTCTGGTATTTTCTGGGTAATTTGTGGGTGGTAATTTGTAATTTTGTTGATTGTGTGAAATGGAGGTAATGTGAGTGGTGTTATGAAAGGGTTGTGTGTTTATTTTGTTGGTTTGTGCGTGTCGTCTGATTCTGCTATATTTTTCTTTTTTGGGAATTTGTTTGTTGTTCGGTCGAATTTTATGGGCGATTCTTCTTTGTTTTATTCTCTGGTTGGTGTGTGTCTGGTCAGGGTTTCTATGAGTGGAAACAGATGGGCGATGAAGGATTTAACCTGCATTTAGTTAGTCCTGTGAAAATTTTATTATTTTTCTTTGGCAAGCAAGCTCATTTACATTTAAGTCTATATCTGTGTAGGTGGAAAGTATTTGTTGTCTGTTAATAAGAGAGTTCATTTTATTTGGAAATAATGTCTGTATAATGAAAGATTATTTTGGGTTGTTAAAGATGAGAAATATTTATTACATATGAGTACATTAAAAAAAAAGGATTGTAAAACTTAAAACCTTGATTGTAAAAGATGTGGAAATTTTTCTTTTTTTGGAATTCGATTTTGTCGAAATTCTTGCCAGATTTAATTGAAAGTTTATATATTATGCTGTTTCGAAAATCATTTTATTGTGTGTTAGTTGTAAGATCTTTATTACATGGTACTGTCCCAAGCGAAATTGATTTCAGCCCTATTTATTTGGAGATTGCTTCTGCGGAGAAGATTCTTTGGTGTATTATGTGAGGCAATTCAGAGCCCAGATGACTAAGCTGTCGCCGATGGATCTGTACGAATAGGAAACTACCTTCGTCTACGTTTGAAGACTTCGAAGATACAAATTATATTGTATTTGTACGAGAAAACCTGTATTTGGAATTTTGTACCATTGTAAGATGCGTGATAGTACTAGCAAACGTTCTTGACATGATGTCAAAACCTGGAAACGACATGCTAGTGTGATTTGAAATTGGTGGAAGAATGTGAAAAGACCTTATTTGGCATGAAGAGTTCATATTCTAATATGTTGTGATAAAAAAAAACTTTATTTTACATGAAGGTTTGCATGTCAGCATGATGTAACAATTCTATTTTCATTGACGTGGTTGTTGAACCAACGTCAAGCTTGTAGTGGGGGAGATTTGTGCCGTTATTACGTCACTTTTACCCTTACTGCTCTGTTTAGTCGATGGTCTCTAGGACTCTGCCTGCAGTGGAGATATCAGTTCTCTGTTTTGCCGCTAGAGAGCTGCACCACGGTAAGAAGTTCATAGTAGCCTTGGGTCTGCTATATGTATCTTTGGAGCATGACCAGTCTTACTGATTTTTTGAAGTCAATTGCGTTTTGTTTTTCTTCGATGTTCTGTTGGGGTTTCTTAACTATGTACGACAGTCAGCTGGTGTGTGGACAGAAAAAGATCGACGGAGCCATTGCTAAGTTCTGTCTTCTTATGAAGTTATTCGAGTAATATAAAGATTTTAATGGCTATTCCATCGATGATAATGAGACCTATATAATTGATAGTTGGATAACTGTCGCGAAAAGTATGCTGGTCTACATAAGTCTTTCTACGTACGACAGTCAGCTGGGATGTGAATAGAGAACGATCGACGGAGCTATTACTAAGTTCTGTCTTCTAATGAAGTTATTCTTGTAATTAAAAGATTTTAATGGCTATTCCTTCGATGATAACGAGGCTTATATGATTGATAGTTGGTAACTGTCGTGAAATGTATGCTGGACTACATAAGTCTTTCTCCGTGCGAAGGCAAGTACTGGGAACGTGAACTATTTCCACATCTTCTAGTTTTGTTAAATATAATCTTGTTGTTAATGTTATTGTAAATGTAATGTTTAGAAATGCCAATAGATGTTGTTCATTTAAGGAACGCAGGTGTATCATTTCTATGTCTAAGCTTAGTACTGTGGTCACGGAATACTATTCTGGGTATGTATTTTATGGGCCTGGTCATTCCAATTAAGGGAGTTACTCCTGCGTGTCAAGACGTAAAAGATTACAAAGTGTTAAATGTCTTTCTGTGTTGTCTGTGGGTCCGTGCAATACTTGTTTGCTTCCTAGACAATGAAAAGGGCTTTTGCAGTTAATCGTTGTAAATAAGTCCGATAGTTTTTGAGTCCAATTAAATGGTTTCGTTGTGCCATTTTTTTGATTACCTATTTTTAATTTCTTTCTTACCTTAGCAATAATTTTGAAAGATTCCGTGCCATGTACATTACTTACTCGTCGTATTATTTGACTATTGTTGTTGTTTGAGTCTTCAGACTTTTGACTGGTTTGATGCAGCTCTCCATGCCTCCCTGTCCTGAGCTAATCGTTTCATCTCTACATAGCTACCACACCCTACATCCGAAGCAATCTGTTTAACATATTCTAACCTTGGTCTACCCCTACAGTTCTTGCCCTCAACCCTTCCTTCCATAACTAAGCTTGCTATTCCTGGGTGTCTTAGTATGTGTCCTACTAACCTATCTCTTCTCTTCATTAGCAGTCGCCAGAAACATCTCTCCTCTCCCACTCGTCTTAATACCTCTTCGTTTGTCACCCTATCTACCCATCTGATCTTCATCATTCTCCTGTAACATCACATTTCAAATGCTTCAATTCTCTTCTTTTCTGCTGCACCAATTGTCCAAGTTTCACTTCCATAGAGCGCCACGCTCCAAACAAAGGCTTTCAAAAATGACTTCCTAATACCTAAATCTATGTTCGATGTCAACAGATTCCTTTTTTGTAGAAAGGCTTTCCTTGCCTGAGCCAACCTACTTTTTATATCCTCTTTGCTTCCGTCCATCACGGGTTATTTTGCTACCTAAGTAACAGAAGTCTCCTACTTCCTTCAGCTTTTCACCTGCCAATTTGATGTCTATAGAGGTTTCTGATTTATTTCGGCTGCATTCCAGTATTTTTGTTTTATATTTATTAATTTTCATCATGTATTCATTCCATAAGACTGAGTCCATACCATTCAAAAACTCATTCAAATCCTCAGGCGTTTCGGCCAAGATGACGATGTCATCAGCAAATCTCAGAGTTGAAATTATTTCTCCTTGAATCTTCACTCCCACTTTAAATTTTTCTCGAGTTTCCTTCATTGCTTGTTCAATGTAAAGACTGAAAAGTATGGGTGATAAGTTGCAGCCTTGCCTTACACCTTTCTCAATACCAGCTTCTCTCTCATGTCCTTCAGCTCGAATGACTGCTGTCTGGTTTCTGCATATATTGTATATCGCCCTCCTATCCCTGTACTTTATTCCAATAGATTTCAAAATGTCAAACAATTTAGTCCAATCAGCGTTATCAAAAGCCTTTTCTAAGTCTACAAATGCCATGAACGTTCTCTTATTTTTCCTTATTCTACCTTCCAAAATCAGCCTAAGACTTAGTACAGCTTCCCTTGTTCCTACATTTCTCCTGAAACCAAACTGGTCTTCACCCAACTCCGTTTCTATCTGGCTTTCCATCCTCTTGTAAATTATTCTAGACAGAATTTTTGAAGCATGAGTAATCAAGCTGATTGTACGGTAATCTTCACATCTGTCAGCTCCCACTTTCTTTGGTATAGGGATAATAACATTCTTCTTGAAATCAGGGGGTACCTCACCTGTCTCATAAATCCTGCACACCAAGTGAAATAACCTGATCAGACCTTCATCTCCTATGCAGCGTAGCAACTCAATCGGTAGATCATCTATGCCTGGTGCTTTGTTCCTGCTTAAGTCCTCCAATGCTCTGTCAAATTCTGATCTCAATATTAAATCTCCATTTGCATCCTCATCAATTTCCTCCTCCCTTTCCATTACACGATTCCCTTATACAAACACTCTATGTAAACTTTCCATCTCTCAACCTTTTCTTCCCTATCTGTTAGAGGCTTTCCATTTGTGTCCTTAATATTACAGCACTTAGTCCTCAAAAGTGTTCTTAATCCTTCGATAAGCTGTGTCTACTTTTCCTAATTTCAGACAATTTTCTATACCTGACTATTAGGCCATAGTTTTTAAGTCATTAGTTATAACAATTGCAATAACTTTTTGAATGTAAGAAGTTTCATTGTGAACTGAGTGTACTGACAAAATAAAGAAGTTAAAAATTATGTTCCTTGAATCCATTTTTTAAATTTATTTGTCATGTTATTTTTTAGATTAATTTATTAAAAAGTCAGATGAAGCCAGTTTTTTTCCATGCCTTCTGCATCTAAAACTGGGCTAATTCTTAAAATTAGCTTTTTGTTAAAATTATTTCTTTAAGTCTTTTCTTTACAATCTCTGAAAAGAAACTCTTTTTCTGTGTGAGATAGCTTACATATCTCATCTCTGCAAACAGAAAAGGACTTAACATGGAAAGAAGTGGAAGATGCAGTGAGGAAGATGAAAGGAGGGAAGGCACCGGGTGTGGATGAGTTGAGTGTGGAGATGGTGAGAGCAGCAGGAGAGGTGGGGATACACTGTACCAAGTGATGAAGACAGCATGGAAGGAAAGGAAGACCCCAGAGGACTGGAAAAAAGGAATCATTGTCCCGATCTTCAAGAAAGGTAGTAGAACAGATTGCAGAAACTATCGGGGAATAACACTGATGAGTCATTGTGCAAAGATCTTCGAGAAAGTTTTGGAAAAGAGAATTAGGACAAGGATAGAAGGAGGGATGAGGGAAGAACAACATGGCTTCAGAGCAGGAAGGTCCACAGTGGATTTGATTTTTGCTGTAAGGCAGTTACAAGAACAGCACTATGAATATGGAACAGATCTACTGATGGCCTTCCTGGACATTGAGAAAGCATATGACAGTGTATGCAGAAACAAAGTATGGAAGTCCCTGGAGGATAGAGGAGTAGAGAAATGGACTATAAAGAGGATAAAGGAGATGTACAAGGGAAGCGTGAGCTGTGTGAAAGTGGGAGGAGAGAGATCTGACTGGTTGGAACAAAGAAACGGCCTGAAACAAGGAAGTGCACTGTCACCGTTACTTTTCATTGTGGTGATGGATGACATAATGACCCGAGTGGCACAAGTAATTGGGGACGGAAAGATGAAAGCAATGGTGTTTGCAGATGATTTGATGATTTGGGGAAACAAGGAGGAGGAGGTACAGGAACAGTTGGACGTGTGGGAAGGAGTAATACAAGGGTATGGGATGAAATTTAGCATAAATAAGAGTGAGATGGTGATCACAACAAGGAAGAAGGAAAGAACCACAACGGGAATAACAATTGGTGGGGAACAGCTGAAGAAAGTGGAGAGTTTTAAGTATCTGGGAAGCCTGATACAAGATAATGGAAGAAACGATAGAGAAATAAATGAGCGGGGGAGGCAGGCAGAAGCATTTCGGAGGAGTGTGAGAAGCATGTTATGGAGCAAGGATGTCCCTCAGAACAGCAAAAAGATCATATATCGGACGTACTATGTCCCTATCCTGACGTATGCCTCGGAGACCTGGGTTATGAAAGGAAGGGAGAGGAGCAAAATACAGGCCAGTGAGATGAGGTTCTTGAGAAGCAGTATTGGAGCTACAAAGATGGACAGAATAAGAAATGAGAGGACCAGAGAATTAATGAAGGAGGAACCATTACAGGATGGTATAGAGAAATCTAGACTTAGATGGTATGGACATGTAAAACGAATGGAGGAGAAGAGGATACCCAGGAGAGTACATGAGACGAAGTGGGAAGGAAAGAGACCGAGGGGAAGACCGAGAGACAGGTGGCTGAAGGGGGTGGAAGAAAGCGTGAAGAAGAGAGGAGAAGACTGGACAAGGGTGGAGGCTGAGAGATGGTGGGAAGACAGAAGACGTTGGAGAGGCTTGTGTTCCAAACAGACCCGGCCAGTGGCTGGAAACTGTGCAAGATGATGATGATGATCTCATGTAATACAGTAGCTGGTAAAAAGTTAGCATGGACGTGTATTTAAAGAGAAAGAAAAAAAGGAATCGCCATAATGTCGTGCGATTCGTAGGTGTAAATCAGTAACTATTGTTTGATCAACTCGACAGGTTTTATTTTTAAAATATGTTCATACGGTGATCATAATAAAGTATCGGTGGTCAGGGAAAATGGGATCTCAAGTCAGGGAAAATGCAAATCTTGGTCTTGTAACAACCCTGTTATTTATACTAATCTACATCGTTTCACCGATCTGACCGAAAATTGGTATACTCACCCTTTGGAATCCTGCGGGTAACCCTGTCCACTTTAAATTTCAGACAGACCCCCTCCATTCCCTGCATTTAGGCCCATTGGCACAAATCTACACCGTTTCACCGATCTGAACCAAAATTTGTATACTTACCCTTTGGAACCCTGTGAATAACAGTGTTGACTTGAAATTTCAGAGAGACCACTCCATTCCCTGCATTTAGGCCCTTCGGCACAAATCTTCACCGATCTGAACCAACATTTGTATACTTACCCTTCGGAACCCTGCGAGTAACACTGTTCACTTGAAATTTCGGACAGACCACTCTATTCCCTGCATTTAGGCCCTTTGGCACAAATCACTGCCAGCTGGATCGCACCCCTCCTGGCTGCTTTAAACTGCCTGCCCATTCAACGATTACAGCATTGGTTTGAGCGTATAACCTTGTTTCCAAATAAAGGCGCTAGGAAGCAGCACCAAGTCACTGTGACAGACATAAGTTTTGTATTGGTGTTAATGGCGAAGTTGTGTTTGGAATGTATTCTGAATGATTTTATAATGCTGTACTGCTGCGTGCCCTTTTGTAAATCAGAACAGGGCAAGTTAGAATACCGGGGAATCTCATTTCATGAGATACCATCGGACAATTCACTGCGTGGATGTGGTTACGTGCAATTTCCAGAGAAGGTGACGAAGAGGAGGCAAATAAATAAATACATAATTGAATGAATGATTGAGTGACTAAATACGTGAATCAATAAATATGTAAGTAAATAAATAAGTGAATAAATAAGTAAACAAATAAATAAGAAAATAAATAATTAAATAAATGTGTAAGTAAATAGATAAGGAAATAAATAATTAAATAGATAAATACGTAAATAAAAGAATAAATAAGTAAATAAATACATATGTGAGAAAATAAATATATAAGTAAATGAGTAAACAAATAAATAATTAAATACATAAATATGTAAGTAAATAAATAAGTAAACAAATAAATAAGTAAATAAACATGTAAGTAAATAAATACATAAGTAAATAAATAAAAAAATTGTAGCATCTTTCATAGATTTCAAAAAGGCTTTTGACTCGGACAGAGAAACCCTGTATGGTATCATTCGAGAATTTGGGATGAAATCCAAGTTGGCCAACATAATCAAAGATACATTAACAGGCACAAGATCCAAAGTGAAGTTCATAGGAGACCTGTCCCAGTCGTTTGAAATCAAGACGGGTGTAAGACAAGGCGACGGACTTTCACCAATACTATTCAACTGCATCCTGGAAAAGATCGTACGAATGTGGAACTCAGAGCTTATAAATCAAGGAATAGGCCCGATCTGCTTAGAGGGGAAATCAGGAGGGATTAAAGTCAACTGTTTGGCCTTTGCAGATGATTTTGCGATACTCTCGGAAAGCCCAAGGGAAGCGATCACTCAGATTAACCTCTTAGAAAAGATCGCCAATAAGACGGGACTCAGGATCTCGATAGAGAAAACAAAATTCATGATAAATGACACACAAGGACCGAAATTCCTTGAAATGGAGATAGGGCGGATTCAGAGAGTAAAGAAATTTAAATATCTCGGTGAAATGATACAGGACAATGGTCTAGAGAAAGCTGCGGTAGGCGATAGGATCTCAAAAATGGAGAGAGCGTATGGGCTTACAAAAAACATCTATAACAAGAAATGCATATCCTGGAACGCCAAAATAAAGCACTACGACACTGTAGTCAAAACAGTATGCCTGTGAATGCCTTTCAATGAACTATAGGCTAGAGAAGTTGGAGGTTCTGGAAAGGAGAATCCTCCGGAAAATCATGGGTCCAATCCAGACGGAAACAGGATGGAAACTTTGGAGCAACGCCGAAGTCTACCAGAATGTACAAAAAATCTCGGCCACCATGAGGAAACGGCGGCTAATATTTCTTGGACACATGTACAGATTGGACAAATCCAGATTAACCAAGCAGTTGTTTGACTACTTCTGGAACAAAAAAACAACATCATGGATTAAAGAAACTCGGAAAGACCTTGAGAGATCTAACATCCAGGAGGCCCAAATGTTGGAAAGGGATACGTTTCGAAACAGGATACACAATTTGGAAGGTTTTCATGATGAGAAACGAGCTACAAAGACCGGAAGATCTTGGATGGCCGAACAACGGCAGCAGCACAACGATCGCATGAAGGAGTAATGGAGACAGAGGAAATTAAACTAAAACAGTGAAATTGTAGCGTGATCCTAAGTGGTCAATTCGTAAGTAAAAAAAAAAAAAAAAAGCAAATACATACTGTAAGTAAATAAATAATTAAATAAATTTGTAAGTAAACAAATAAAGAATGTCCAAAAAATCTGCACAGCCTTGTCTAACTCCTTTCCTTATTTTTGCTTCCTCTGGTTCATTTCCAATTTTAATTACTGCAATTTCATTTTTGTACAAATTCCAGATTATTCTTCTATCTCTATATGGGACTCCTATGTTTTTAAGAATTTCAAACATTTTTATCCAATGTACATTATCAAAAGCCTTTTCAATATCCACAAAGCATAAATAAGTTCTTTGGTCTTTTTCTAATATTTTTTCAAGTATAAGTCTCAATGCCAATATAGCTTCTCTAGTACCCTTACCTTTAACAAACCAAAATTGGTCTTCAGTCAGAAATTCTTCAATTTGCTTTTCAATTCGTCTTAATATTATGTTGGTGATAATTTTTGATGCATGAACGACTAAACTGATAGTGCGATATTGTTCACAATGTTTTGCTGCCATTTTCTTTGGTATAGGGATCATTATACTTTTTTCAAAGTCAGCCGGTATGTTTCTGTCCATGTAGATGTTTTGTACAAGTTTGAACAATCTCTCCTTCATACGCGGTCCACTTTTCTTGAGGAGTTCAGCTTTGAGATTATCAATGCCTGGCACCTTATTATCCTTCAGTCTTTGTAGAGCTAATTCTAATTCCTCTCTCAGTACTTGGAAGCCTAAATTATCTTCTGTTACTTTATCTTCTTCCTCAAGAACTTCATTTTCCTGTAAATTTACACCTTTGTATAGGGTCTCAATGTAATTTTTCCACCTTTTTTCAATATCGCTATGATCATCGAGAATTACTCCCTCTGCATTACTTATGGCATTACACCTGTTACCAAAGAAAATTTTTACCATCTGATATGCAGAATCTACATGTCCTTTAGTAGTCTTTTCTTCTATCATTGTGCATATATCCTCGTAATAATTTTCTCTTGCTATTCTTGCTTTTCTGTTTATAGCATTTCGCAATCTACTATATATTTGTCAAATACCACTCACGGCCGTAGGTGCTCGCTAAGAAAGGTTTTCAAAAAATTCTCAAAATTTTACAAGTCAAATTGTAACGTGTTTTTCGAGGGGTTTTATGCAACTGGCATAAGTCAGTAGGAAGCCATTCTATATTTATTTACGCGGCAAATTGTTCAGCCAAGAGAATTTTTCATGTTAATTTATTATTATTATTAATTTATTATAATTATTATTTAGATATTTTCGGAGCATTTTATAAAAATTATAAGCATACAGATAGGTTTTCTATGTCTTAGAAAACGCTAACAAGCAAATTATTACGAACGACGATATCATAGAAAATTATCTGATTACGGAATTTTACGGAGTTTTGTCAGTTAGGGTATTTGAGAGACATGACTCACTGGGAATTCTAATACAAGCTGATTCCTGTCGAGAAGCATGACGCAATCTTGGGTCGCAAGGTCTAGAAAAGGCGAATTGTCGAAACGGAACTCTCGCGCGCCGAGTGTAATGAGGCAGAGGAGGGGAAGTGGCGGCGTGCTCAGCCAATCAGCGGAGACGACGTAAGCTAGTTGGGACTGAAGAGTGGGGGAGCCGACAGGTGAATATATCGTTCGACGCGCCGTGAGACGAGGACTATCTGTGAAATACTTGACGAGTATGGATGCGCGTGCGAGTGGCTCCGATGTTCGGTGGAGTTAAGGACAATCTGTGTAGAACTTGCAGTGTACGGTCGCAAGTGCGTGTCGCTCCGATGTTCAGTGGAGTTAGCGACGAACTTTTGTAAAACGTAACCAGTGCGGTTTTACGAGAGTTTGGGTCCGATGTACGGACCATAGAATTATCTAATCTACCAGAATATCATCAAATTTCGACGGAGATGACGACGTCCAGGAGACTGTGGGAAGCACACAGCATCATCAAGAACGAGGGAAATGCTTTGGCAATTTCCAGGGGTAAGCGCTAATGACGCAGAAATACGCAATCTCTCATTTTTCTTTGTTTTATATTTCATAATTCAGTAACTTCATAGCTTGGAAATAAGAGTAAAATCAATTTATCAGACTCCGTTTTCACGTAATTTTCTATCGGTAATATTCAAATCACAACGCTCCAATTTAAATGTTAAACTTATTATTATTAATTTTGCTATACTTGTTTTATATAATAAATTCATTTCTTTTACAATGCAATCTTTGCTTTCAGTAGGTAGCATTAGATATAGACCAATTCCTTCTCCTGATACAATTGTTTGTTGGGTTAATGATCAAATCATACCACGATCTGAGTGAATAGAGTCTTGAATGTGTTCTGCCAGAGCTAGACGTTGTTAAATACAAATTTAGATTTCAACATTGCATTGAGGTCTTGGCGCCCATTAAAACAACATAGCTTAGGCAAAGGTAAACAGTTACATTTCTCACCCAACAGTGTGGGCTAGCAAAACCATTACATTTGTCGCTACCAACATGGGGCACTAACTAATAACCATTACATTTGGCGCCCAACGTGGGGATGAAAACCTAATAACATTTGTGGAAGGAGAAGGGTATATATTTCTGTGCCGGTATTTTGGGGGTTATTTGTCTGTATCAGTGTATATCATTATGGGGGATGAGAAAGAAAGACAGATGAGGTTACGTAGTGGTCATCAACGGGAGAATGATGATACGAGCAGTATGTCGAGTGATGGTAGTACCGGGGTAGCGGAGGTAAATCCCGATACTGAAACAGGGAGTGTAGGGGGTCAACCAGAATTAAAAACTTTACTTCTCGAGTTCATGTATCAGAACAAAGTTAGTAGTGATGCCTTAAATGCAAAATTAGAACAAAACAGTAGGGAAAATAAAGAAAGTACAGATGCCTTAAATGCTAAATTAGAACAAAACAACGCTAGATTAGAACAAAACAGTAAGGAAAATAGAGAGAGTACTGAAACTTTAAATGCTAAATTAGAACAAAACAGTAGGGAAATGAGTGACAAATTCGAACTGATTAGAGGCGAGATCAGGGGGGTGATGGAAGAAAAGGCTAAAGAGATTATTGCAGATGTAGACAGAAAATTAGGAAAAGTACAGGAGGAGTTGGAAATTAGAATCAGTACACAGGCTGAAAATTTAAAAGAACTAGTGCAACTGGAAACACAGCAGGTCAAAAAGCAATTGGGGGGAGAAATTGACAAAATTCAGGTAGCTACTAAAGAGGTTAAGGAACAGCTGGGGGGTAGAATTGAGAAAGTCCACTCGCAAATAGTTGCAGAAGTAAATGATTTAAGAGAGAGTAATAGAGAGAGCATTAGCAAGATTGAGGAGAAACAAGCAAAGCTATATGATAAAGTAGAAGAATCAGAAGGAAACATTAAATTAACAGTAAACAGTATTGAGAGGAAGGCTGAGGAGAAAATCGCAGAATTAGAATTAAAATTAAAAGCTAGGATCAGGCAAGAAAATAGTCAGAATAGGCCAGTTTTTGTGAATAGCACACACAGGGAGGTAGAACTGGGTAAGTTCAGCAATCGACAGGGGTGCCCAATGGAGTTCATGAACACTATAGAAAATAAATTCGGGGAGAGGTTGGAAAATGGTAGTATTGAGTGGTGCCAGGTAGTTGAAATTTTAGAACAAGTGTTTGTGGGGGAAACGAGGAATTGGTTTGCTGTCTACAGAGACAAGTTTACTGATATCAATGATTTTAAAATGAAATTCTGTGAAAAGTTCTGGAATGAGGTTATTCAGTCGCAGCATCGTGAGGGAGTAGTGTGTGGTAAATATAACCCTAAAGGAAGCTCCACCATGACCGAATACTTTTTAGGGCAGGTATTAGTGTGTAAATATCTGGATGGCTTGAAGGAGGAAAGTGATGTGGTGAGGTTGCTACTTAGGCACTTTCCCTATAGGATCAAGGAGGCTGCTTGTATCCAGAATGTAAAGACTATATCACAAGTAGAAAATTTGTTAAGCACATTTGATGCACTAGGGAGAAGGGGTTATGAGGACAATTTCAACCGGAACCAGGGTAATAATAATAATAGACCTAATGAAGCCAGGCATCAAGAAGTTCAAGGGAACGGTGGCGAAGGGGCCAACGCTCAAAATAGAAATAATAATAATCAGCTATATCAGAACAGAGGAAATGGCTATGGTAATCAGTATCAAGGGAGGAACAATGATTACAGGGGAAATCAAGGGAGAAACAATGATTTCAGGGGAAATCAAGGGAGAAATTATAATGACAATAATTACAACCAGAATAGGGGTCAAGGAAGAGGACAGCCTAGTGGTAGTAATATACAGCCAAACAATGACAACACAGCCCAGAACAACCAGACCAGTTTAGTAGTTAGTAGTACTACGGCCAGCTGTAGCGGTTCTTTAAACGCAAACCAGGCTGCGAAGTAAGGTCAGAATCTCAGTCTGTAGCATGCCCTGTCCATACAATTATACAGGAACCCTATGACCTAAATGTAAGAAATGAATTATTACATGAACTAAATGATGAAGGTATTATTCAGGAAGTGGTTAGTAAGAGCCCCATAGTTAAATTTAACGTGTCCGAGGCGTACACAGATGTTTTAATTGATAGTGGTTGTATGAAGAGTTGCATAAGTAGTGCATTTTATGATAAAATGAAAGGAACTGGAGTAAATTTTGAGGAGATGCCAATTAAAAGCACTTTTGTTATCACAGCTGTTGGGAAGAGGTCTAAAGTAATTTCTAAGCAAGTTTTAGTAGACATTAAAATTAATAATCATGTAGAGAAGCAGATTTGTCTTGTAATTCCAAATTTAGTATTCAGTGTTATCTTGGGTTCAGAGTGGCTAAGTAGAGTGTCGGGTAACTTATGTTATGATGTAGGGAGTTTGAAATTTAAATGGGGAGATTCTGAAGTAGAAGTAGCGTTCAATGACCAAATTCAGAGAAGTAGTGTTGTAGGTGTGATTTGTACTTTAAATGAGATATCGCCAGCCGTAGAGCGGGGTTCTCCATGTTTTGTGGGCAGTGTGATTACGAACGGAAGTCTAGAGGACTCGTTACGTGAAGCTGCATTTCAGGGAAATATAGAGGATGAACAGTGTGTTCGGCTCTATGATGTGTTATGGTGTAATAGGAGAGTTTTTGAGGATCGCATTGGTATGGCCAATTGCTATACACATTCATTGAACGTTATTGATAGGTCAGTATTCACAGGACATAGATATCCTGTACCTTTCGCTTATCAGAGTGCAGTTGAGGCACAAATTAATCAGATGCTTGAAGATGGGATTATTGAGCACTCTAACAGTCCGTATGTTAATTCTTTGATAACGGTACCCAAGACCGACGGCACTGTTCGTATTTGTTTAGACGCTCGTTTGGTTAACAGTAGAATTAGTTCAGATCAGCTGAAATCTATGTCAATAGAGGAATTAATGCAAACATTTGAGGGGAAGAAGTATTTCACTTGTGTAGATTTGAGTTCCAGTTTTTGGCAAGTGCCACTTATGTACGAAGATAGACCATTTACAGCTTTTAGTCATAAATATAACCTTTATCAATTTTGTAGAACACCTTATGGGTTAAAGAGTAGTTCAGCAGCTTTAATTAGGGCTTTAAACATCGCATTAGGGGATGACACAGGAGAGTTTGTAACCATTTACATAGATGATATGGTAATTAGTTCACGCAGTTTTGAGGAGCATCTACTTCATTTAGATATAGTTTTTCAGAAGTTAGATCAGGCAGGGTTCACTTTGAAGCTGTCTAAGTCGTCATTCTGTCAGTCAGAAGTGACATTTTTAGGTCATAGAGTGTCAAGTAGAGGTGTAACACCAGAAGAAAGTAGGGTTAATAAGATACTTAACGCAGAGGTGCCACAGAATGTTAAACAATTAAAAACTTACCTGGGAATTTGCAACTTTTTCAGGAGGTTCGTTCTTAAATACTCAGGGTTGGTAGAACCATTCAGGGAATTGCTTAAAAGTGGGACTCGGTGGAGATGGGAGTCCAAGCATGAACAGGCTTTTAGAGCGCTGAAGGAAGGTTTTGAGAAAGCTGTAGTGCTGAAATATCCGTTAAAAGATAAGGAATATGTGGTTATGACAGATGCCTCACATATAGGCATTGCTGGAGTATTATGTCAGAAAGATGAGGAGGGTAATCTGTGCATAGTATCTTTAGCCTCGCGAGGACTGACAGCAGCGGAGAAAAGATACACGATTACTGAGTTAGAGCTTTTAGGTATTGTTTTCAGTTTAGGAAAATTTAGAATGTATTTAGTAGGGGGGAAATTTGAGATCCACACAGATCACCATGCATTACTGTATATGAGGACTTGTAAACTCAGTTCTAACAGAGTTAGTAGGTGGATTCTTGCTCTGCAGGAATACGAATTCACAGTAAAATATATTAAAGGTAAAGATAACATTCTTGCAGACATGCTATCGAGGGACACTAATTTATGTAGGGATTATCCTGTGGTTAAAGCAGAGGACGGTATTTTAATATGTGCATGTGTGGACAGTAGCAACAGGGCATCGTTACAGACACTGAGTAATATGCTAGTGGAGCAACGTGATGACGTTAAGTTAAAGGAGCCACTGGCTAGGTTGGAAATAGGTGAAGAAGAGTATGTGAAAGTAGGACGGTTCACGTACAAGATGCAGGATGGGCTTCTTGCAAGGAAATGTAGGAATAATCGGTGGGCAATATGTGTTCCTGCCACTTTGCGGGAGGAGCTAATTTGGTTCATTCATAGGGAATTAGGACACTTTGGTGCTGCCAAGGTCTTCTATGAAATTGGTCGTGACTTCATTTGGAGTAAAATGGGAAGGGACGTTAGGAGGATTTTAGCTAAGTGTGACACCTGTCAAAGGAGTAAATATCCAGTTAAATATTTAGTGGGGGAGAGATCTGCAGTTCTCACCAGTAGTCCCGGCGAACTACTGTGTGTGGATTTATTTGGCCCGATCGTTAAAGGACAGTACGGCTACGAGTACATTTTTATAGTTATTGACGCTTTTAGTAAGTATGTCAAGCTATATCCGCTAAGGAAAGCCACGGGACTAGCGTGTAGCCGTCTGATCATTAATAAGTATATACCTGAGTTTGGCATTCCTCTCAGGATACTATCTGACAGTGGACCACAGTTTACTGCAAAGAAATGGAGAACCAGTATGCAGGAAGCTGGTATAACACACGTTCATTCCTCTGTAAGGTACCCTCAGGGTAATTCTGCAGAGCGTCCATTAAGGGAAGTGGCTCGTCTTTTTCGGACTCTAGTGCATGACAAGCATGCGGCCTGGGTTGGACATCTTCCCAAGGTCGAGACTTGGCTGAATTCTGTCCAGCATGAGAGCACGAAATTGACGCCATACGAAGTTCACTTCGGAAAAAGACCACAAAATGAACTAGCGAGGGTGTTGGGATTAAATGAGGGTAAGCAACCGGGGATGGATTACATTGTCCAGTTGGCGAAACAGAATTTATCTAAGTCAGCACAAAAGAGAATTCGCCAACAAAAAGAAACTAAATTTGACCTATTCGAGCCGGGAGACAGAGTCTTACTTAGAGTGCCGAAACAGTCAAATAAGCTAGAGAAAGTCATGTCCAAGTTCTTTTATCTCTACGAGGGCCCATTTATAGTTTCCAAACGTATTGGCAAAACAGCATATGTGCTGGAGAATAGTGAGGGAAACAGATTATACGGAACGTATAATATACATAGTCTACGAAAATATGTGTCATAAAGTGAGTGTGTTTAGCTGGCGAGCCAGCCTATCAAATGAGTAAGTGTGGTATTTGGTGCGTGGGAGGAGTTGGTCTTCCAGGCAGGCGTATCAGAAGTCACACAGGGGGGTAGTATGTAAGTAAATGAGAGTTTTTAAGGTACAGGGAAATATGACGGGATTGTCGGATGCTGTTGAGCACTAAATTGTCTCGATGCACCAAGGCCATTTTGGCAGCGCTGATGGGTTCCCATTTATCTCCAAGAGATGGGGGAGCGCTTGAATAGGGCTTGTTAGCTTAAGGCGTCCACGAGATAAAAGATGGGCCATCAGAATGCGAGACAGTCCTTCATGAAACTCATACATATCAGCACACGTGATTTCTGTTTACGGCCTCGCCATGTAAGATTTGTAAGTGTGTAATTTAAGATAATTTGTACAATGGTATTATTTGTGTGAGGAGAAATGGTCTGTGTTGAGAACTAGTATTAAGTAGAATATGGTGTACGGGAACTTAACAAGACAGGGCGATTACGGCACAGAAATATTTGGTGTTATATGTAATGCGCATTTACTGTATTTTTTTTTCAGAAGTCAATATTAATTTAATCTACTTTAAAGAGAGATTAAGTATTATGGTCACGAGGCGCTGCCACAATAGTGTGATCGTGTGCTCAGTGATATGTGGAATTAAATGTCACCATAAGGAGGGGACCTCCAGTGAAATTAGGAAGTTCTATGGTGATATAAATATATCAGAACACCTTCAATGCGTGTGATATGACATCATAAATACATAGTGCTCACACATTAATTATGTCTATTTCTCCAACATAGAGAAATTTGAGAGGCGGAAATATCCGTGGAACACTTCTATATGTAAAACATTGGACTGGTTGCAAAGTGCAATCCATAGTGACAACGAACTTTGACGCAAAGTGCGTGAAGAAAAATTATGAGTGTATATATCTGTAATTTAGGGTGATTTCATTTATGTAATATGTATTTTGGATGGGGTTTATTAACGTGTCTGGGATAATCGGATAATGGACCGTCGTCACGGTAAATGATCCGATGATCCGAGGCGAATATGTAACGTGTTTTTCGAGGGGTTTTATGCAACTGGCATAAGTCAGTAGGAAGCCATTCTATATTTATTTACGCGGCAAATTGTTCAGCCAAGAGAATTTTTCATGTTAATTTATTATTATTATTAATTTATTATAATTATTATTTAGATATTTTCGGAGCATTTTATAAAAATTATAAGCATACAGATAGGTTTTCTATGTCTTAGAAAACGCTAACAAGCAAATTATTACGAACGACGATATCATAGAAAATTATCTGATTACGGAATTTTACGGAGTTTTGTCAGTTAGGGTATTTGAGAGACATGACTCACTGGGAATTCTAATACAAGCTGATTCCTGTCGAGAAGCATGACGCAATCTTGGGTCGCAAGGTCTAGAAAAGGCGAATTGTCGAAACGGAACTCTCGCGCGCCGAGTGTAATGAGGCAGAGGAGGGGAAGTGGCGGCGTGCTCAGCCAATCAGCGGAGACGACGTAAGCTAGTTGGGACTGAAGAGTGGGGGAGCCGACAGGTGAATATATCGTTCGACGCGCCGTGAGACGAGGACTATCTGTGAAATACTTGACGAGTATGGATGCGCGTGCGAGTGGCTCCGATGTTCGGTGGAGTTAAGGACAATCTGTGTAGAACTTGCAGTGTACGGTCGCAAGTGCGTGTCGCTCCGATGTTCAGTGGAGTTAGCGACGAACTTTTGTAAAACGTAACCAGTGCGGTTTTACGAGAGTTTGGGTCCGATGTACGGACCATAGAATTATCTAATCTACCAGAATATCATCAAATTTCGACGGAGATGACGACGTCCAGGAGACTGTGGGAAGCACACAGCATCATCAAGAACGAGGGAAATGCTTTGGCAATTTCCAGGGGTAAGCGCTAATGACGCAGAAATACGCAATCTCTCATTTTTCTTTGTTTTATATTTCATAATTCAGTAACTTCATAGCTTGGAAATAAGAGTAAAATCAATTTATCAGACTCCGTTTTCACGTAATTTTCTATCGGTAATATTCAAATCACAACGCTCCAATTTAAATGTTAAACTTATTATTATTAATTTTGCTATACTTGTTTTATATAATAAATTCATTTCTTTTACAATGCAATCTTTGCTTTCAGTAGGTAGCATTAGATATAGACCAATTCCTTCTCCTGATACAATTGTTTGTTGGGTTAATGATCAAATCATACCACGATCTGAGTGAATAGAGTCTTGAATGTGTTCTGCCAGAGCTAGACGTTGTTAAATACAAATTTAGATTTCAACATTGCATTGAGGTCTTGGCGCCCATTAAAACAACATAGCTTAGGCAAAGGTAAACAGTTACATTTCTCACCCAACAGTGTGGGCTAGCAAAACCATTACATTTGTCGCTACCAACATGGGGCACTAACTAATAACCATTACAAAATTAGCATTTCACAAAAAGAAACGTTTATTCACTACAAATTCCATTAATCTTAAAACCAGAAAAAGATTATTAAAAGCGTATGTTTGGACATTGCCCTTTATGGTAGCGAAATGTGGACAAATGGAAAAGAAGAAAAAAGGAGGTTAAATTCTTTTGAACAATGGTGTTATAGAAGAATGCTAAAAATTAGCTGGACAGAAAAAATAATGAATGCTGAAGTATTTAAAAAGGTGGAGGAAAATTATTCCTTATGAAAAAGCATAAAGAGGAGGAGGACTAGACCGATAGGACATATTTTGAGACACGATAGCCTGCTGAAAACGGTATTGGAGGGAATGGTTGAAGGCAAATGATGTCGAGGAAGACCACGTCTACAATATGTACAGCAAATCATGTCTGATGTAGGATGCAGAAACTATGAAGAGATGAACAGGAAAGCTATAAATAGAGCAGACTGGAAAACTGCTACAGACCAATCCATGGATTGAATACTTAAGAAGATATATATAAATTAGAATTGTTACTCAATAACATGAGCAAAGTAAATTTCGATATAATAATTTGTGGGGACGTAAATATGAATTTCTTAAAATATGATAGAAATTGTGAATTACCATATTAACACAGTTACTAATTTCCTATGGACTGAAACCTACAATAAATACCCCGACAAGAATAACAAATTTTTATAAATAACGATAAATATCACCATCCAATAGAAATCTATTGCCCAGGTTTTAGAGACCACCATGGACAAATACTGAGCTTTGAAGTACCTGAAAAAATCAATAATAATGATAATGGAATAAAATCAAAGTACAGGTCATTCACTGAAACAAATGTTACATATTTCAATGACTTATTGAATAAGGAAACATGGTCAGAACTAGAAAATGTAAATGATGAATTTAATGCATTTAACAGTACCCTAAAACACTATTTTGAAACAGCATTCCCCTTTAAACAAAGAACTATTCAAAATAACAAAACTACCAATTGGATAACAACAGGGATTATAAATTCATGTCAAAGAAATGAATTTCTACAGAAAATATATAAACAATACCACACAACACCTGAATTCAATTTATACTACAAAAAATACACTAGCATATTAAGTAAGGTAATATAGCAAAGAAAATGCATAATGATAATTTTATTTCCCAATCTGTGATAAGGAAGGAAACTGGAAAATCTGCTAAAATACAAAGGAACATTACACTGACCTGCAATAATAAAGTGATTAATAATCCAGAGGAAATAGCAAACACTTTTAATGACTCTTTTCTGGAAATTCCACAAAAATTATTAAATAATTCACAGATAAATACACTAAATTCTAATAATAAAATAAATATATACGGTGATTCTTTATTTATAAATCATGTCACAAGTGAAGAGGTAAGAATAGTTATAAAAGAGCTAAAAAATAAATTCTGTGCTGGCATTGATGGCATCCCTGATGCAATTTTAAAGAAATGAGCAGAAGATATAATAAATCCACTTAATAAACAGTTCAATTCTCTCAGGAACTTACCCAGATATCTTGAAGTTATCAAAAGTAATTCCAGTGCACAAAAAAGGTTCAAAAGATGAATTAAATAACTATCGTCCTATTACCTTACCAACTGGTATCGTATTGCAGAAAAAAAGTGGAGAAAATCATGTATAAGAGACTGATAAGTTTTTGTAGTAAAAAAATTTAATACTGTCAAACTCACAACATGGATTCGGAACGGGAAAATCTACACAGACAGCAATTTATGAATGTAGTAATAGTATACTGAAATTAATTGACAATAAGGAACATGTAACTGTCATATTCTTGGATTTATCTAAAGCATTTGATGTTGTTAACCATAAAATAAAAACCTTTGAAAGAATGTTGAAAGCTTATCTGCAGTGCCATTGTTTTTACTCTGTGGTTGAATATCTTAGCGTATAACCGGCCCATGTGGCCGAGAGCGCTAGCTCGTGCCTCGTTGGCATCGGGAGAGCGTGGGTTCGAATCCCACCTCGGCCGTCCTGAAAATGGTTTTCGTGGTTTCCCATTTTCACCACCAGGCAAATGCCGGGACGGTTCCTTTCAATAGGTCCACGGCCAATTTCCTTCCAATATCCCTTCCCTGACCCATCCTGAAAAGTACATGGCCATTGGCTGCATTAATAAAATTATTAATATCTTAGCGTATAGGAGCGATGAAATCTTTAATTATATTTTACTTTTCTATTTTAATTGTAATACCTAGCTGTAAGTTGTTGTATTTATAGAATTAAGTTTTCATATTGTGATAAAGAGTAAGGTGTAACCTAAATAGTTGTCCAATAAGATTGTATCTCTTAAGATCTATTATTATACCTAGGTAATATGTTTTTTGTTGTTGTAATATGATGTATACCTTTAAGTTCTTTTATTTTATAGATGTAATTTTCTGACGTGTCCTATTTCAAAAATGTATTGTAATTGTAATGTATTGTAAAAATGTAATTGATCAAATGGATAAATAAAAATCTAATCTAATCTCAATTTGCCTTGAACGTGCACAGATTAAATATGTCGTACAACTGCGCTATGATGCTCAATATTACGTCGTATTCGATGAATAATGTTCACTTTACGAACTCTTGTTCACAGAAACTCTCTATTAAATTTCACTCGTAATACTGTATCTTCAAAAATATTGTAAGTTCCACTTGCACTCGCAAATACTAGTCCGTCTTTGTTACAATCATCGACCCTCAGGTCGCCGTCTCCCCTCCAAGAGTCCTCTCTTACGTGTTTTCACTGATTTTCCGCTTTTCATGCGCGGTACATTGGAAAACAAATTTTACAAATTTTCATGTGCAGTATAATTTCCAGAACGCTGTGAAGTCATATTTTTAAATCTGTATCCATTCGAGGTGTCTAATTTTATAAGTAATTCCTGGTTCAATTACCTTCAATTGGCGCTAATTATCCAGTCCTATATTTCTATTGGCCCTTGGTCACGTGGTCACAAGTGTAGTCCACGGTCAACTCGTTTATTTATGGTCGGCAACTCCCTTTGGTTTGGCAGCGTACAATAACAAGTTTTATTTTATTTCTGCAGCAGACTAGAGGCGGCTTTAATATTTCAAAGGAAATATAAGCTTCCTCCCCTTTAGGCAGTATGAAAACAAATCGTACTCTTTCTCTCTTCATTATATCTGCGTCTCATATATGTGATGCGGGTTGCTTTCTTCTCCCTGCACTTCTGCTCGTGTGTGTTTCTTGACGTAAATTTATATCACGCAGTCATGAGTCCATTGGTTTGATGCTGCTGGCTATTTCAAAACAAGGAAATATGGGTGCACCACCTACCTCCTCTACCTGATCCTTCATCTACTCTATTATCATCTACTTCCAGTCTCTCCTCAACTTCTACTCTGCTTTCACCTACAATCTCCTCTACCCCTCTTCTACCTTCACCTACACTCTCCTCTACCTCTCTTCTAATTTCCCCTACAATATTCTCTATCTCTCTTCTACTTTCACCTACAATATTCTCTACCTCTTTTCTACTTTCCCCTACAATATTCTCTACCTCTCTTCTACTTTCCCCTACAATATTCTCTACCTATCTTCTACTTTCCCCTATAATATTCTCTACCTCTCTTCTACTTTCACCTACAATATTCTCTACCTCTCTTCTACTTTCCCCTACAATACTCTACACCTCTTCTACCTTCACCTATAGTATTCTCTACCTCTCTTCTACTTTCCCCTACAATATTCTCTACCTCTCTTCTACTTTCCCCTACAATATCCTCTACCTCTCTTCTACTTTCCCCTACAATCTCTTCTACTTTCCCCTACAATATTCTCTACCTCTCCTACTTTCCCCTACAATATTCTCTACCTCTCTTCTACTTTCCCCTACAATATTCTCTACCTCTCTTCTACTTTCACCTACAATCTCCTCTAACTGGCTCTTAATCTCTCCTCTAATCTCAGTTTTCACTTGCTTTAGGCTTTCTCTCAACTTCTCATAATCTTGACCTAACTTCTGATTATTATGCTCAACTTCTGATTAATTTCTTCGAATTTACTATCTTTCTAGTTCCTTTGTTACAATCTCCAACAAGAACTGTTTCACAAGAATCCATAATGTACGAATAGTGACTAACCAATATGACACAGGAAACATTAATCAGAAGTTGGATTGAACACCAAAAGCAATAACCAACATCAACTACCTCGCTGTTCACGCAACGCATCATGGGAGTCAATTTTTATGTTGCTAGCGTTCCGATTGGCTGAAGTTGACAAAGTCTTGTTTGAATGAATACAGCAGTGGACAAAGTTGTTTTTTGAATGAATAGTCTACTTTCAGAGACCAATATAGCTAAGACAAAGTCACTTTTGAATGTTTACAGAGTGTTGGGACCTCAGTATGAATCTCACAAAGTGAAACCAGTTCTAAACTAATTTTTTTTAAATTTCTTGACAAAATCTCTTTTGAATGTGAGCTTCTCGGACCAATCCAATGCCATTATGCTGAGGTTCCTTCCCTTCAAGAAGTCGACGATGCGATCAGCCAGCTTAAAGACAACAAAGCAGCAGGGCAAGACAGAATTCCTGCCGAGTTCTTCAACTAAGGAGGTCACACCCTACGTGAACATTATGCATTTACTCATCACTAAGATAATAATAATGTTATTGGTTTTACGTCCCTTTTAACTTCTCTGGCTTTTAGAGACGCCACATCATCACTAAGATATGGACCACTGAAACCATCCCTGCTGATCTCAGAGATGCATTAATTGCTACCATCTTCAAAAAGAGGGACAGATCTGATTGTGGAAACTATCTTGGGATATCTCTGCTCTCTGTTGCTGGTAAATTTCTTGCAAGAATTCTATCAAACCACTTGACACCAATCGCTGCAACCTCTTCACCTGAGACCCAATCGAGGAACCATCGACATGCTCTTCAGTGCCAGGTCAATGCAGGGAACTAACCGCCCAATATACATGGCCTTTATAGATCTTGTCAAGGCCTTTGACTCAGTGCAGCGGGATGCACTCTGGAGTATCCATTGGCTGCCCACAAAAATACATTACGATTCTTAGACTGCTGCATGACGATATGAAGGGTACTGTTCTGTCCAGCAATGGACCTGGGGAACCATTTGACATCATCACAGGTGTTAAACAGGGATGTGTAATTGCCCCCACCCTATACTCATTATTTGTTGGCACAATTATACAGGGTGCCTGGGAATGTTCTCTGCAGCAGCTAAAGTTTATGCCTATGCAAGGAAATGTCTAGAAAATCATCGCTTTGGCATTGTTCTTGCTTGCTACGATTGTTAGTTATTGAGGTTTTAAGGGGTGGAACTACAAGGTCATCTGCCCCTAACTTGCAACAATATTAATCATTGAAATATGTATCAATACTGATCTTCAAAAGTGTATAATACTATGAAAATAACGAGACAATCTTCAATGAGAGATCAAAGTATATGAGTGTCCAAAATTAAATCAACAAAGGGAAATTATTTCCCCCATGTCCATTTCACCACAGGTGATAGTAACATGTAAACAAATGATAGTGCAACTGTCTTTGTAGAACCATGAAAGGATTGACATCGGTTGGTTGGTGCCTCAGTTTAGGGGCTGCGACAACGCGGTCATGTAGCCCCGTGTACTTTGGCTGTGTGTAGAATCTGTCTGATAACGGGTGTTAATTGTGATGGCTGTATTAGTGTGTGTTATCTTTAATTCAGATGAGGACTGCAGACATTCAATTTTCAAGTAGTTCCTACTTTTACTACCAAATGCTACTGTCAACGACAACTAGTTGTAAACTTGGGTACTAGATGCCACCACAGTTGGCACGAACGATGGAACTTATGAGCGTTAGTCAAATCTAACCTATAATTTAGCTTCATACAATTGTAATTAGTTACATGCCATAAATCTATGGCATGGGCCCGACGGCTTTACTTCCCCTCTGAAGGAAGGCAAACTGAGGGATTTTTAACTCTCTTAAAAAATCCGACGACTTCGTCCGGGTTTGAACCAGCAACATTGGGCATAGAAGCTCTGCATGCTACCAACTACACCACCGAAGCCGCCAGGAATGACATCAATGCCCCTATTGGCCGTTGTATGTTGTGTACTGCCATATTCATCCAGCTTCCACGTTCACTGTGTAACCTTTCAGCTATGGCACAGAGAAGATGCCTGGACGACTTTCCGGTGGAGGGCGAATGGAGAAGGGAAGCTGTCAAGCTGAAAAAGAATATTTTATTTACCATTGATCATTTACATGAAATAGGTTTCGTCATTCATGGCACAGTATTATTATTAGTATCCTCTATATGAAAAAATGAAAATCCACAGCCTGCTTCCAGTCTCCGACCGGGTCAGGAATGGAATGAATGAAGCCCCCATCTAGCGGCGAGGATATGAACTGTGCTGGCTGCCGAGGCCTGACGCACTCCTCTGGGGCAATGATTAAATGAATGACAAATGAAATGATAGTGGAGAGTGTTGCTGGAATGAAATTCTGACAGGGAAAACCGGAGTACCCGGAGAAAAACCTGTCTGCCTCCGTTTTGTCCAGCACAGATCTCACATGGAGTGACCGGGATTTGAACCACGGACCCAGCGGTGAGAGGCCGGCGTGCTGCCGCCTAAGCCACGGAGGCTTTATTAGTATCCTCTATATACAGTTATTAAAAATCAATATACCGACTTCGGTGGCGTAGTTGGTAGCATGCTGAGCTTCTAAGCCCAAGATTGCGGGTTCAAACCCGGCCGAAGTCGTCAGATTTTTTAAGAGCGTTAAAAAATCCCTCCGTATGCCTTCCTTCTTAGGGAGAAGTAAAGCCGGCGGTCCCATGTCATAGATTTATGGCATGTTAAAGAATCTTCCACTAATTACACCTGTGTGAAGCTAAATTAGGTTAAACATTTGAACTAGTTAGTCATTGACGGTGGCGTTTGGCGGCAAAAGTAGGAACTACTTGAAATTCAATATCTGCAGTCCTTACTTGATATTAAAAACAGATAACACACACTTATAAAGACATCACAATTAACACAGGTTATCAGACAGATTCTAAACACACCCCAAGTACACGGGGCTACATGACCGCATTGTCGCAGCCCCTAAACTAAGGAACCAACCAAAAATCAATATTAACAAATGTTATATCCAAGAATTCTTCTACAGTGTAAATTGGGTTTTCTAACATCCGATCCTACAGTTTTCTTTTGGACATACTGAAAGGCGTAGACTGTGCAGAATGTGGTAATTTATTAAAACAATGTATGGCATTAACTTTATTATGAGCTATCAGTTTTTGCCAGTCTATGGCTTGGGATATCAATGTTTCCTTTATTTCGAGTGTTGTGATGGTGTATGTTTTCCCTAGTGATAAATTCACTTAAATTGTTTTTGGCATACAGTAAGGTTGGTTGGTTGGTTCCTCAGTTTAGGGGCTGCGACAATGCTCTCATGTAGCCCCGTGTACTTTGGGTGTGTGTAGAATCTGTCTGATAACCGGTGTTAATTGTGATGGCTGTATTAGTGTGTGTATCTTTTTTTTTTTTTTAAATTTAAGTACAGACTGCAACTTAGATTTTTCAAATAGTTCCTAATTTTGCCGTCAAATGCCACCGTCAACGACTACTAGGCCTAGTTCAGTACTTAGCTACTAGACGCCACTGCAGTCGGCTCTTGGCAACGAACGTAGAAACCTAAGAGCGTTGTTTACATTCCTAACCTATCCAATTTAGCTTCACACAGGTGTAATTAGTGGAAGGTTTTTTGCATGCCATAAATCTATGACATGGGACCGCCGGCTTTACTTCCCCTCCGAAGGAAGGCATACTGAGGGATTTTTAACGCTCTTAAAAAATCCGACGGCTTCGGCCGGGTTTGAACCCGCTATCTTGGGCATAGAAGCTCAGCATGCTACCGACTAAGCCACCAAAGCCACTATATAATCAGTTTATTGCACCAGCAAATCGGGTACGATTTGTGAACCTCTTTCACTTTATCTTTGAAGATGGTCTTGACATCACCCCTCCTCCCAATTTCTTCTTTTATTACATCGAACCATGACCTTCTTGGTGCTCGAGTAACTTCTATCTCCATCCACTTCCTTGCCACTCTTCATTCTCATAATGTGTCCGAGCCATTTTGAAACGGTTCCTTTTCTCTAGGAACATATAGTTAGAAGCATGGCCACCTCTTGCTGGGACACTGCAAAGGGTTTAGTACATTTTAGATTCTTTGTGGTGGTCCAGCAATGGGTGACAGGGGGCTTTGCCCAATGAAGTTTCTTTGATGTAGGTTATTCTATATTCCTTTTTTTGTGTGTGTGTGTGTTTTTTTTTAAGTCTGCTTGTTGGAATAGTGTTATGTCTTATTCAGTGTTACTATGGATAGATAAAGGAAGAGGTTATCAGCTTGTTGGAATTGATGATATGCTATGTTTGAAGAAATGAGATTGTTCTTTAAGAAAAGGATTGGTTTTGATGTATGAAGAGGCATATTAAAGAAAGAGGATTATTCATAAATTAAATGAATACTTGTGTTCCTATGGAAAGAAAGAATGTTCTTTTATGTTTTAATTGATGGTGATCTGAGTAATGAATGGTTAACAAAGGAATGTCCATCACATATATCATGTATATGGATCGTCTGTCGTCTCTGCTGTGAAAATAAAATATCCCTTGTGTGTATGAACAACCACCACACCGAATAAATTGAAAATAAAAGTTACAACTTGCACCTCAAAGTGGGACTATCGATAGTAACGTTGCAATTTTCATCCTTGATCTGCAAATTTTTTCGGATAAGGGATTTTCTATTTCAGCCTGCGTTCTTATTATTTCATTCCTTAATTTAACTCTTCGTCTTCCTCACCATACTGTGGATCAAAACTTCATTTCCGTCGTTTGAAGATGGCTTTCTTTTCTCTTGGGTATTGCGCATGTTTCAAGGGTGTAAGTGGTTATTGAAATGAAATAGCTGTTATAGAGGGGAAGACGCACTTTTGCATCCCATAACAAGTTTAGCAATTAGCCTCCGTGGCTTAGGCGGCAGCACGCCGGCCTCTCACCGCTGGGTCCGTGGTTCAAATCCCGGTCACTCCATGTGAGATCTGTGCTGGACAAAACGGAGGCAGACAGGTTTTCCTCCGGGTACTCCGGTTTTCCCTGTCAAAATTTCATTCCGGCAACACTCTCCACTACCATTTCATTTCATCTGTCATTCATTTAATCATTTCCCCAGAGGAGTGCGTCAGGCCTCGGCAGCCGGCACAGTTCATATCCTCGCCGCTAGATGGGGGCTTCATTCATTCCATTCCTGACCCGGTCGGAGACTGGAAGCAGGCTGTGGATTTTCATTTCATTTTCAACGAGTTTAGCAATTGATAGTAAAAATGTGGTCCTTTTAAGGTTCTGTTTGTGACTTCAGGATGAATACTGGTTTCCCATGATGATATACTTTACAAGATATTGAAACTGTTCTAGTTGGATTCCATCTATGCAGATCTTTTGTTTACTTACCATCACCATTACAGTCTTATGCAGGGAGCACACTGCCTCCGTTCTGTTCAGTTTGCTTCGGTTCCGTTTCTCATGTATCCGTTCGCCAGCCGCACATTGCCCCAGTCTCCGTCAATCCAGTCTTGGAACACTACTCCTGTGAGAATAGTAATGTCGAGTTCATATTCTTCCGATGATGAGGAGGAAATTATAGCTATAACTTTAGGCTGTGAAGTAGCCGAGAAAAAATCAATAATATTTTGGTTTCACGACATAAATTTAAGAAGGGAAGAGTGCGGTAAATACTACCTTTTCTTTGCGATATCTCAGGCATACATCATAGCTAAAGTCGTTAGATTCCCATAAATGAAGACGAAATGTATGTTAATTACTTTGTGTTATGTTGGCCGCATCTATGTAGGTGTTTGTGTGATAACCTGTGTTATAGTGATGGGTGTACTAGAGCGTGTATTTGTAAATTGAGGATAGGATTAATGAGTTTATAAGTTGTTTCTCTGAGTTAATAAAAGCTGTTGTCATCTGTAATATTTATTTGTCATTATTACTATTTATCACAATAGTATGCAACATTAGAAACACGTATTTGCCCTTTTATGAAAGTAATTAAAGTAAAGTTCTTGGCTGTCGGAAGTCTGGGTTCGATTCCCCAGAGTGAGGGCTGGAACAGGGAACATTCAGTCTCGTGAGGCAAAACAGGAGGGTTCGATTCACACCTCAGCCATCCTCGAAAAGGTTTTCCGTGGTTTCCCCACACTTCTATTCCAGGCAAATGCTGGGATGGTCCCTAACACAAGGCCATGGCCACCTCCTTCCCAATCCTATCCCCAATTTACAAATACACACACTAGTACAGCCATCACAATAACACAGGTTATCACACAAATTCCACCAACATCCAAAAATAACTGGGCCTATATGACCGCGATTTCACAGCCCCTAAAATAAGCAACAACAAATAAAGTAAAGAACAAACAGTTTACGACCATCTCCCATACATTTCCATACCTGCCAAGTTTTCCGGTTTTCCCGGAAAGTTTCCGGATTTTTGGGGTGTTTTCCGGTTGTCCGGATTTACATAGTTTTTTCCGAATTTTTAACTCCTAGCTTTTTTTCCGTTCTCTGCAACCAAATCGCATTTCAGTTTTGATTTTCGATAATAGCTGCTATTCTGAGATGCGAGCATTTAAATTCGACTGAAAATCGACTGATAAGACTCAGGGTGTCGACCGGTAACGAAAAGTAACGAAAAAGTAGCTAATTTTATAAAGGTAACGAATTCTTATGTCTGGATAGTTGGAGGTAACGAAAATTCGCCGAGGTCTGTTAAAATCATTTAAACCCGCGCTGCTAGGCTCACAGATACAATGAAGCGAGTTTAACGCAAGCGGCGCCGATTGCGTAAGCTATATTTCCCCATGCACGACCTCAAGGCAGGGGCGGTTCGACCTTGTACATCTAGGGGGGGGGGGGGGAATTTAAAAAAATGCCGACTGGCTGTTTAACATTGCCGACTAGGCGCTTAAAAACTGAGCAACGGGAGGGAGGGGGGGGCAGTGGCGGCAAACGATACACAAGACAAATATACTTAATTAAAGGCTTTCATTTAAAATGTATTTTATTAGTTCCAGAATTTTGAATCGCAGGAAAATTTTATAAATGAACAAAATAATTGTTTAAATATTACAAGAATTAAAGAAAATCTAGTTATTCTTTCTAAAACCCTACTCTACGATGTTTTAACAAGGACTTCTTCTCCACTATCTCCATAATTTCAATGTCGTCGACCTTATCTTTCGTTGAAAACAACATCATGAGGGAGTCTAAGCGGTCGTCACCCATCGATGTCCGCAAATGTTTGTAAATGAGCTTCAACTTGCCGAAGGACCGTTCGGAAGAAGCAGAAGACACTGGGGATGTTAAAATCAGTCGAACTACTTGTCAACCACACGGGATAATCCTCTTTAATTTAACAGCAACTTTTGCGATTTCTTTAAAAGATGAGCACTGTTTACTGGCATCGAGCAGGATTTCAAGCTCAACCAGCACAAGCTCTTCATCTTGAAGGATGATTTTCGAGTGTGATTGCTTTATAGATCGGACGCGCTCGATGGTGCAATTTTTTCTATCAGCGGGTATCTTGAAAATTTTGTGGAATGGCTCTAGCAAAGGAATTAGTTTTGCAAGATTGTCTTGCACGCTTGTAGTAAGTACATCCACATCCTTTCTGTAGAATGTAAGAAAAGAAATTTCTGGTGTCGTTTCAGAATACGCGTCATACTTCTTTGCAAGTCGCCGGGTCATGTGGTTCTTTAAGAAGTCTTCCTCCGCATTTACTTGCATACTTTTCGCAAATGACGATGCGTTCATCTTGCCGTCGTTGTTGATATCTTCAAAAGACTTCAAAGCGCTCTGAATCAGCTGCATCACGTCTGCTACATTCAGCTCCTCCGCTTCTAAAAGCTCGGTTACGTTCTTAATTTTAAACATGATGTTTTTGGTAAAGTACATGCCTCAGTTAAATCAAAGTAGAAGCTTTTTGTGCAAGCCTGACGGAATATTTCGGGTTTTACTGTCAAATTCAGAATCGAATTAGGTTTTCATTGTATCCAATGCTGTGACTATCTCTTCATAAGGCGTAGAAACAGCTCTCATCGATTCGGCGCGCGCAGTCCACCTTGTTTTTGATAAATTCTTATGTTGAAGTGAATGTTCAATTTTATCCAGTTCTTTCTGCAAGCTTAAATGTCGTTTCATGCTACCCGAAAAAAACCTACAATGCTTCAAGAGTGTCAAAAAACTCTCTGATAAGTGCGCTAGCATTTCAAGCTGGCTCTACGAAAATGTTTAACCTGTGAGCTTGGCATGGAACGTACGGAATATATATTTTGCACTTCTCTGATAGCTTTTTCTGAGTGCCATTGTATATGCCAGTTATGTTACAAGCAAAGTCGTACGATTGAAACGCTAGTTTATCGAGTGGAAGTAAAAGTTCTTCTGAATTTGAAATTAATTTTTTTTTCAGCCAACTCCTCTCCAGTCTTTTTTTTTTAAACAGCATCTGTTTTTAAAAGATGCTCCACAGGAACGAGCTCTTCATCTTTTTCGACGACGTATCGGATATTCAACGCGAGGAGGTCTTTATGTGACATATCGGGAGTAGTATCTGCTATAACGGAGAACATACCGGCGTTCTTGATCTCTTCTGCAATTATTTCACGAGCTTTCCCTCCAAGTAGAGGGATGAATTCATTTTGAGAGTCCTTGCTCATATACATAACGTTGTGTTTCCGTGTATTCACTTCTTCCAACCACCTATTCATGACCGGACTATACCGTGAAAGTAACTTCACAATTCGCGTGAAGTTTCCATTATCTTGAGTGATTCCATCCTCGTGACCTCGGAAAGCCAAACCTTGCCGACAAAGGGTTGTGTCAATAAGTATCTGGATAACTTTTTTGTGGAACTCGTTTTCTTGTTCTTCCTCAATTCTGATCGTCCGTAAATATTTATCAAGGAGAACGTCTACGTGGCCTTTTGCATTGACAAAGAGGCACAAATCTGTCATAGCTGCTTGATGAGCTTCTGAAGTGAAGTGTTCTTGTAATTTGCCCTTTATATTCTTTCCACGATTTTTCAATTTGTGCCACTGACGTACTCCAGCGTGCGATCATTCTTCACTTGAGGACGCCCTTCCTCGTCCGTTTGGAAATAAGCCACAGGCAAAACAAAACACCGCGTCTTTTTCAATGCTGTACTTCAACATGGAAAAATCCGTATACCAGGCCGGATTAAATCGATGCTGCTGATTTTCTGGTATGTCTGGATTTGCTGGAAATACACTAAGTTTTGGCTTGAAGGCCCCAAGTGAAGTCGGGTACAGTCGTTCGTTTGCCGTGATAATTCTTTTCCGTTTTGTAGGATCGCGATTAACAGGTAAATCGCCCGCTTGAATGGGTACTGCGTCTGCACGCATGTTATTTTCCTCCTCTCTTGCTCATTGAAGCAACTGACCACTTTCATCCTGGATTCTGGATAAGCAGTCTTATCATTTCACCCATAAAAAGTTTTGTGTTTGGAATAGCATCTTCTTTTATTGTTTTCAAAATACCTTCAACTCTTTTGAAATGCGTTATATACTCACTAACTTGGCCAGAAAAAACAATCCACGAAAATTTGCTACTACCACTACAACCGGCATCCGATTAAGTTCCAGCTGCTCGTAACTTGCGAACGTTAGATGTGTTGGGGGATAGTGGTGGTTCAACAGTTCGCGATGAGCGACAGTGGTCAATGGCTCAACGGTAGATGATGGCTAACGATGGGCGATGGCTCAACGGTGGTAAATGGCGGAACGGTGGACGATGGCTCAACGGTAGGCAATGGCTCAACGGTAGATTTTGATTTTAATTGTACCTTAGCTACCCGATGGGCATTACGTTCAACCCTTTGAAGACGTCGAGCGTCGCAGGGGTGCTTTTCCGGATATTCGTTCCATCTGCAAAGTTACTTAGACTTGTCTCCTCCACCCCGCCCCGGTTTTCTTGTCACTGGGTTTTAAAACACTCTCTAGGTTTTATTTAAATTAAAAAAGATGGTTTAAAAGAGAACAACTCCCCCCCACAAAGATAGACTTTTATGGATTTATCGGGCATTTTTTCTTGATAACACCATTAAACATAAACATGGCTGAAAATATGCATGGATTTATTGTATTATTACGTACGTTTAATGGGTACGCGATGCTCCGTGAAAGTGTTCCGTGCCGGCGAAAACTCATGTCCCCACTGCCACTGTATTTGCACCTAGTTTTCACTCTAAAAGTTGCTGGTTCAGGAACGACTGCTTTCGCTCATTCTCAGTGGCCACTGCACTGATCATAGTGAGCACACCACTGAGGAACCTAGGAACCATAAACCTGTCAATTTTGTCACAATAGCGCGGATATGTGAGGACGCGCCGAGACAAGCGGTAGCAGGTCATAACATTCCTCCGACAACATCACAATGAGTTGGCTTGACCTGAAGTTATCAATGCGCTCACCAACACCTTTTGTCTAGCCACATGGCACAGATGCTGGGCTCGCTTCGCTGTGAAGCTGAGTCGCTCTGCATAATGAACGCGGGATATTACTCCCACCCAGGGACGTGCCGATGAGTTCATCCCTTGTCCTTGGTCCCATATTGCTCAGCTGTCATTCTTTCTTCAGTTTCCATACACAGAAACGAAATGGCAAGTGGCAGCCGGTGCACAGAGGACTGGAAGTGAAACTTTTAAAATGGTTACTTTGCCGACTCTTCCTCTTGCCCCACTGGGCTATTGCCTGGCTGCACGAAATTGTTGCTGCGTCCGTTTGTGTTGACTGTCGGTAAAAATGCCGACTGTCAGTATAATAAATATTTTTTTAAGAAATCGGACCAAATCGTATATGACCATGCCCCGTTATGCTTTTTTAAATGCTGTTTTGGGAAATGTTACGACTTCTTCAGGATTTGTCGACTGATGTCGTATTTGCCGACTGGGAAAATACCTGAGGGGGGTGAGACACCCCCACTCGAACCGCCCCTGCCTCAAGGAAATACATACTGAGGATACCTTCAGTGGTACTGTATACATCGGTTCAACGTTTATTTTCGGCTTCAAGAAGAGTTTAGTTTTGTGTGAAATATTTTTCTGTATTAGTCGGAAACCTGTTTTTTTGTGAGACGTTTATTCGCGATAACTTCCGAAACTCGACAGAAAACTCTCATTTCTGATATTGGCCTCTAAATTTCTATATCTCAAATTGAAGTCCAGAAATAACGCGAAATAATTTATTGTCGCAATCTTGCAAAATTATACCGTTTCAAAAAATAATTGCAAAAATGCTTCGAAATACATAACTATATTTTAAAAATCTATCCGTCTAGTGAATTTGCGACATCAAGTGTGGTTAATTCGAAACTCCGTTATAGGCCTATGTCTATTTTTCCTTCGAACTATGGTTCCATTATATATATAATCTAACCGGTTATCTCGAAAACGTGTATAATTTGAATTCGAAGAAAAATGTGCCCTCTTGTCGGATTATTCGTGCAATCCTCTCTGAATAATTCATAATAACCGATACCTACTTCGAACGTTCATCCTCCAAAGTCACATCCTCAAGACGGCTGGCTGACAGAACGACTTGCCTGCGGGAATCTTGTCAAACGGACCACGATTGACGCCAGTTGCGTAAAATTATAAAACCCGTGCCCGGCCGCGAACTTGTGTCCTCGAGGACTGCGGGATTTACGGCGCCGATCATACAACATGTCAATAACTGCTCGTGAATTTTAACCATGCCCAACCTCGAGCTCGCCTCCGCCATTCTGCCAAGACAGATAGATAGGCAGACAATCGTTGAACGGCTGGATGCGGTGCCGATTGCATAATATCGCGTTCTCATTGTGCAACCGCAAGGACAACGTGACTCTCGGAAAACGACCGAGAGCGGCATCGATTGCGATACATCGCGATATTTCTCCGCATTCGATGACGAGTGCAACTGGATTCTTGTCAAATGGACAGCAAGCGGTGCCGATTGCGTAATAATAACTTACCATATTTTCCCGTGCCCGACCTCAAGGACAATAGAAATCTCGTCGAATGACTAAAAGTGACACCGATTATGTAATGGAGATTTTTCTCCGTGTTCTATCTAGAAAACTACGAATCGCGTCAAACGGCTGAGACCAGCCCAGATCGTGTAATGTCTCGATATTTCTCCGTACCTGACTGCGAAGACATAATTTGGTGACGATCGCGTAACATCGCATATATTTCTTCGTGGTCTACCGCAGGGACAAAGGAAATCTCCCCAAACGGCCGAGATCAGAGCAACTTCTTGGTAATCATAACTTCTTGTACACAAGACGGCATATTTGCTGAATCAACTCTTTGATATTGTGTTCAAGTCTTCAGTCTTTTGACTGGTTTGATGCAGCTTTCCATGCCTCCCTGTCCTGAGCTAATCGTTTCATCTCTACATAGCTACCACACCCTATGTCCGAGGCAATCTGTTTAACTTATTCTAACCTTGGTCTACCCCTACAGTTCTTGTCCTCGACCCTTCCTTCCATAACTAAGCTTGCTATTCCTGGGTGTATTAGTATGTGTCCTACCAACCTATCTCTTCTGTTCATTAGCAGTCGCCAGAAACGTTCTCCCACTAGTCTTAATACCTCTTCGTTTGTAACCCTACCTACCCATCTGATCTTCATCATTCTACTTTAACACCACATTTCAAACGCTTCAATTCTCCTCTTTTCTGCTGCACATAGTCCAAGTTTCACTTCCATAGAGTGCCACGCTCCAGACAAAGGCCTTAAAAATGATATTAAATATCCATTATTTATTTTTATCTAAATCTTTGACACCATAAGTGAAGTTTATTCACTGCTTTAAACACAGTTCATTGTTGTTTTCCTTCACCGTGCGATGAGCTTCTATGGTTGCCGACCGCAGACGTATCTTGAATTAAAAGGTAACTAAAATTAACTAAAAGGTAGCTAAAAAGTAACTAATTTTTACTTCATCCTTACAGTAGACACCCTGTAAAGTTTATCGATTATCCCGTCTCGCAGATTATCGCTGCACTTTTGTCATTAATTCATTGCGTTTGACATTACGCTGAAAGTCGATAGAACTGTCTATCGATAATCACATCACGCAGATTATCACTGCATTTACATTACTATTTGTGCTTCGACTTTAAGTGGGAATGCTTGGTCAAGCGGTGCTTGCTGTAGTTTTGGTATTCGTGCAATTGTGTGACAAATTTTTGTGCGATTTAGTGTTTTCGTGATTAATTCAAGTAGGAAACTATATTCTTCAGAATTTTTGGAAACTGGCACAATGTATTAGATAGTCTCACATCACTGAGAGTTTGTAATCTCTTTCCCTGTAGTCTTTTATCGCTACTTTTAAGACCATGCGACGGATGTACGCGTTAAATTTTTGCGCTTTGGGATCTTCTGGATTTCTATTTTTGAAAGTTGGCAGGTATGCATTTCTTGTCCTTGTCAGATCGTGATGATTTTTTATCACCCATATCGTAAAGAATAGGATGTGTTTTTTCAACTTCAATCAACAGTTCCTCATTGATCGCAATCATTGCACTAAACAAATGTAACAAAGCAGTACAGTACAATCGCGATGTGCCTTCCGTCAACTTTGCTTGTTAGGGCAAGCTTGACTGAACGGTTGGTGGAGGGAATGGACTGAGGGGTGCGGAACTGATGCAGTGTGCGGCTAGACATTACTGTTGCATTGTAAGCAAGTCACCCAAGGTCAACTGAACGGAACGGATGCAGTGTGCTGACAGCTTTTCTATTGTTAATGTTTACAAAATGGGTGGGGTCTTCCCTTGTCATCAGCTACAAGAGGGTGGATCTTGCATGACCTATCCTTAGTCTGCACAAAACGATAGACTCCCTCCATGACTGGAAAAAGCCCCACCACACACAAGGAGTACTCTTCATTGCACACCAGGTCAGACTGTTTCCCAGAATCCCAGCATTTGTCGGTGAATATCTCTAGCCAGTATTTCCATTGATCGAGTTGACAATGATACTGCCCATTTTGCATCTCGATCCATCGACTCACTTCCCGCAACTCCCATCTAGAACGTAGTCGATTTGCTGCACCAACATGTGCTGCGGGACATGAAACGATTGTAATGAACTCAAAGACTCTGCACAGACGAGATATTTGAGTCTTGCAAACCGTAGAGCAGGGGTGCACAGCGGCCCTCAAAGTCAGCTTATGTGGCCCGCTGTTAAATATTTTATACCATTGTTAACGTGAAGAGATTTTTCCCATTATTGTAGGCCCTAGTTGAAATAAGAAAATTATAAAAATGTTTTGTTAAAAATAAATTAATAAATTGAGCCTGATATTGAAAAATAAACAATGCCAAGGGGCATTAAGCTACTACTTGATTTGATGATCAGTTTGGTGATATATTGATTTTCATTTTTTTTATAGCCTACTTTGATGTTAAGAATTCTGCTTTTTGTAAAAATAAAAATTTTACAACCTTGTGATAGTATTATTTTATTTTATATACCCCTAAACCTTTTCGAATTAGAAGTTGATTGTAAATCAGTAATTTGATAAATTAACAATGCAATTTGCCAAATTCAGATAATAGTAAAATTAGCTTTAGTGGTGGGGTTTGGCAAGTGCCTATTTGGAAAGGTAAATTGTGGCCTGCCACATACTATGTAAATATGAGCTTGGCCCCCACTTATAAAAAGGTTGTACACCCCTGCCATAGAGCTTCACAGGCGGCAACAAGCTCCACAGCGATGGCACCACAGATCCGCCAGAAAGAGCTCTTTGTATTTGCACCATCGATAACGTAAGCATAACCCACCTTCTCAATCCGTGTAGAGAATGCCAGCGTGGAACTGACTTTGGTAAATGGAGGCATCCATGTTCATTTTAGGATCATGGGGCACTACTCGCTAGGTATTCAGATCATACAGGAACCCACAGCTTCTTCATTACACGAACTATTAAGTCTTAACACCAACCAGCCAGGTGACATATCTGTGTGGTGCTTGACACCAAATGATGCAGCATCGAAATCACATACTGGCATCCATGCTGGATTGTTATATGTATAAGCCATAGAGTTATATACCATTAAATGAAAATTGTCGCGTAGGTTCATTATTTAAACTTTCACTTCGATCACATGATTATGCCACAAGAAATAAGAACTTAATTTTAAAAATTTGCACATCTGCCATCTTGAGGTTATGTAAACAATATTTGGACTTAGACAAAATTTGTTAACCCAATTCAAGTGGATTAAAAAACGTATGTTTACTGAAATATTTCACCGGCATTCTATATCTCCGAACCTATGAACCATATTTGACTGCGCTCAGATGGTTGGTTAGTTAGTTATTGTTGTTTTAAGGGGCGGAACTACGAGGTCATCTGCCTCTGTTCAGATGGTTAAATCGCGAGAAAAGCCTATTAAAATGTTTCAACTTCGCTTGGCCGCCATGTTCGTTATGTACTTGACAGGTTTTTGAAAGTTACATATATGAACTTGTAGTAGTGCCTTTTATCACAGTACAAAATTTCAGCGTGATATCGGTAATAGGTTCGGAGATATACTGTCATCGCGGCAGGAGTTGGCAGTTGAACACGCTGCGACGGGGTGCGGGGGGGTCTAGCAGTACGCATACGCGGTACACCTATTCCAAACTTAAATATATCGGCTTCCCGCATACCAATGGTTATTATTGCAGCAGACGACACGCAGCCAGTGAAAGAAGATAATGTGCTGAGTGAGTGAAGCAAGAAGTGACCAACTGAATGTTTTTGGAATGCGCGATACGCAGTGAGCGGGAAGACCTCTGCAGTTCAAACCCAACTGCCATCTCCTGGTGCGATATCAGTAGACATAGTGCAGTAACTTTGCCACATCAATGGGAAATAGGATTGTTTTAGCATTCCACAAGTCGTCAAGGGATGACTTGTTGGTTAAATGGCAGTCAACATATTGGGCACGTCATGGCTTCGCCGTTTTGAATGTGTGTGACGAGGAAGTCTGTTGGAGAAGCAACTGCAATTTTTTTATTGATAAACATTATGTGTCTCTTGTGTAATATGATGTTAATTTTTTACTATAGTCATGCTAAGTTTTATTATACGTCAGTTTTAATGAACATTTTAAGAGGTATTTGATTATGAACTATGTGTTTTTATAATTTAATGAGTACACCTGGCTGAAGAAGAGCTAATTAAGCTCAAAACATGTCCCAAGATTGAAACAAGTTAATTTGTCAATAAATTGTATTGAATAGACGGAAATGTATAATTACTAGTCAAATAGGAATATCAGTCAATACGGACCAATATGTTGTCGAATACTCCTAATGAGCTACTACTCGTCGGAAGTATCAACGAACACCTACAGTACGGATTATGTGATTGGTCAAAATTGAATTCTGAACGGTAAACGCTCATGAAAACTCTGGTGTCAACTGAGTGAAACACAAACCACATGATCTCCATCTTCGTATGAGTATTTGAATAATGATATGCTTTAATATGAAACATTGTAACTAGTCGGCAATACCGTTATTATGTTTTTGTACAATGGCTATTCAGATATTAACTCACATTGCGGTAACGAAGTTATCAACATAATATTATATATCGATGTGTTTATACGGGAACTGGGCTAGCCTTTCATGGACTACTGTACGCATTCCCTTTACTGCCAAGTAGGCCTATTCATAACGAATTTAAAACTCAATTCCACGCAGGAACATTATCGGAAATAAAAAAGGAAAAAATTACTAAGCATAAAATATTACTTCAATATTACCGGTACATGAAAATAAGAAACCGTCTTGTACTGTACTCAACATTTCCATGGTTGTAATAGCCGCGATGATAGTGTCTCGGTCTGAAGTTCATGAGTTCTTGGTTCGAACCCCAGTTGTGGCGATTATTTAAACAATATTTATCATATCATTATGAGTCATTTAAACAGAATCTGCATGAAATTATGACTTATCTAATTTTCATTAAAATATGTTGCAGCAAGCAGGATTTGAGAAATTTGATTGTATTGAACATCAGTTCTAATAGTGTATAGATAGGCTAGAGACTATGGTTTAATCCCTTCTCTTAATTTACAGTATAAAATAATATGTGATGTTTGTTGAAACAAGTGTGACAGTAGCATATCTTCAATTCTATCAATACATTCATCATAGTACCGGTATGAAAATGGTGCATAAATTACAAGACAAGTGACAATTTAAGAATGTCCAAGCTATGTAGTATACGAGATCTTTGAATTTTTTTATTTTTTATTGCCGTTTAATGTATACAAATGTTGTCACCTGTGTGTGTACCGAAGCTGATAATTCACGCGCAGCCACCACAGCACTTTTCGATAAACGAAAACAAGCCATGAAATAAAGATTCAAACCATTAGAATGCAAATCCATGTTACAACTCATACAGTGTTCACAGCCGGTAGGAGAAAAACAACAAGGAACTACGGAGTGTCACTACTCCGAAGGTTTAATGCTTATCCAGCACAAATAGCACCGAGTAAATATGACCAACTTGCCTATCACATGTATTCCCTTGGCAGCGCTGCCTAGCGATTGAAAAACAAAATATGGCGTTTAATGCTGGGAGTACGCTACTGCAAACTTTAAGATTAACTGGAAGGTTTTCCATATTAAAAGGTCCGTATTGACGTGTACAATTCATACAGGTAAGCAGTCCAGCACCCGATGACGCACATTTCACATTTATTATCCGCGTAGACGTCTTCATACTTAACTCATCTGTTTTCACGCTTTACAGCTTCCAGGCAGGAAATTTCCATTAGACACAAGTTTAAACATTCCAATTTGATCCCAGTAAGTTACTTTTAATTCCACCTAATTTTCTTTTTCTCTGATGCATTTACTCTTTCTCATAGATTTTCCATCTCTCTTTATAGTTTGCGTCGCAAACGGAACCTGTGGCAAGTTCACCTCTTCACTACAGGCCGCATGACGTATCAACACAAATATTGTCAACGTCTCTGCCCAACTTTACAACAAAGCACCTAAAGTCGGAAGGGTCTCGGCCCAGGCACCTTGTTCCTAACATGCCTCTCAAAACAAGCCGAGAGTACCTGTCACAACACAACGGCAACATATATCAAGGACAACCACGCCCCTAGTGATGTCATCAAACTAAAGCTTGCCAAAATCTTTTTTTTTTTTAATTTAAAGGGTTTCCTTTAAAAGTGTTTGTCAAGCTATCATCAAGCCACAAGAGATAGCAATGAGTTCTATTGTCTCAATGTGTCCATTGCATTAAGTTTTAAATGCTGTGTTAGATATAGTTCTGAATGCTCCTTTCTTATTTTTCTTACTATGTGCATGTTTTCTGTTGTTGTTATGATTCTGATGGATGTTAATAGGTTTCTGACTTATTTGGCTGAAGAAGGGTCGACAGAGACCCGAAACATGTCCCAATGACAATAAATCAATAATTGTCTATAATATTAAGTATTGATTGAGCAGAGACCCCACCCCATTATGAATGACTCCAAACTTTGCCCAGCGATTGAAAAACAGGCCCTTAGGCGAAAACGTGCACGGTTATTCCACAAACCAGATAATCGAGAATGTAAATGTTAACATCCCAGGAGCCAATTGTTTGGAAGAAACCACATTCAGCACTGTTGCAGCAAATAACCAAAGCCTGGAATCAAACAGTTATGAGTCCTCACATAGTAAACATGCAGGGCTATAGCACCTAGGCTTGATTTTTGTCCGGGAGATAGTTAAACAACTCGCTTGATATGCAGAGGGGTAGGTTCCTGATATGGCAGTGTCGTTTGCAGAATCGAGCAGGAAATTGCAATATACTAACTGCCGAAATTCTTCTCAATCAGACTGTTTTGCTGTTGATTCTTAGGGGCTTTGTGGCATCGTGGTCATGTAGCCCAATACACCTGGGTTTGTGTAGAATCTTCCTGATAACTGGTGTTATTGTGATGACTGTACTAGTGCATGTACTTGTAATTCAGGTAGAATTTGGTAGGAATCGGCCATGATCTTAAGTTAGGTACCATCCTGGCATTTGCCTGGAGTAGAAGTGGGAAACCAGGGAAAACCACTTTCAGGATGGCTGAGGCTGGAATCGAACTTGCCTCTTCTCAGTTTTTCCTCACGAGGCTGAGTGCACCCTGTTCTAGCCCTCGGAAAAGAATTAAATTTCTTGGCTAAGCAGTGAATCGAACCCAGGCCATCGCGGTGACAGTCAAGAATGCTAGCTAAATGAAACTGAAGAAGTCACTAATAAGTGGTTGGGCACTGCCATGTCCATGAACTTCAACAGGCATCAATAGCAGTGTAAAATTAATAACATCTAAGTAAATTCCTGGAATGAAAAATATTGTACCATTCCCATCGTTTATACAGGGTGAACTTTTTGTTGGAGTGCTCCACCAGCCAGCCAGGATCGCACACACCTTCTGCTACTCAGACACCATGGGCCACTGCTTGCCCAAAGGCAGAAACAGTGAGAGAATTAAGTATTTAACGGCAAATTCTAGACAAAATGTACAGATCTAATCCCGTATCCTAGTGGAGCTGGAGAACAATATACAGGAGCAGATATATCTCATAATGGAAGGAGAGTTATGTGTCGATGCCAATTTATTTAAACAGTACAATTGCTGTTTGTTAATAATGGAAAATATTCCCATCATCTCCAGTGGAAAGTAAGTTCTTTAATGATGAATTCACTATTAATGACTGAATTCTGTCACTTTCTGCCTTCGTGCAAGCAGCGGCCCAACCTGGATTGGCTGGCAGAAGGTGTGCTTGCACCTGGTTGGCTGGTGCCCTGCTCCAACAAAAAGCTCACCTGTATAAGCTGAAATGGATGTTGAATTTTGAGACAACTGCCACAGCCTTAGGTAGGCATTCACTCATTCATAGTTGTGTGTTGCAGTATGTATGTTTTTTTACTAGGATTTTCTAGGGTAATATTTCACGTATGTGTTAATCTAAAAAAATAAAATAAAAACTGGAGATGCTGGAGACCTACACTTGCATTTAGCATCTGTGAAACATTATTAGAATTGGTACTGTAGCAGTGTAAGGCACACATTCATGTACTAATGATGATACGGCAGCTTAGGCTCTACTCACCAAGGCACCTGCCTACGATATGTGAGAAGAGGAAGACAGCATGACACAAATAAATACAGGATGTTTACGCACCATTGGGAAATAACTGTGTTGGTCCACTGAAATTTTGTAATGAGTGGTGGGAATCTCAGGCATGGGAGATGATGACACCTATAGGCTAGGGAATTCATAATTAACCCATCAATGATGGGTACAACTGCTAATATATACTTATAACCCCTGACAGGATAATTCCATTGCGACAACATGCACAATGGGAGATTTGATCTTAGCTTCCCCTATTTCTGTTGATGACGCCCACTACCGGGCACAGAACATTTATTTATTGGACTTTGACTCTTACTTATGCATAATTTTTTGTACATGTGTTATCTTGGTTTATATTTATATTTCATTTATACTCTTTAACTGCATATTAATATATAGGTACTTGTGACACAAATAAAGAACTTGCTGTAATGTTATGTGAACATTTGTGATAGTAAAATTGCTTGCAGAAAAAATCATTAATAATGGCAACCTTCAAAGTTACAGCACCAACTATTCTATTAAACAATAACAAACAAATTAAAATTGTAAATCAATTTTAATATCTTGGTGAAATTCTCACTTGGAACTACAATGAAAAATCATCAATAGAAAGTAGAACATTTAAATAAATTATAAAAAACACTACGAATTACTTGGCTAACATACCAGAAGAAATCTCTTTCGTTAAATGCTATGTTTCAACATTAGCCTACTCTTATGTTGTTAAACCTGAAGTGACTCGTAAGTCATAATGAACACAGCCTATTATATACTTATACAAAATATACATTTGAGATCAGTAATCAACCTGTTCCTATTTAATCCATAGCACCTAAGTCCATTTCTTTAGTAAGCTGAGTGGCACAATTGGTAAGTCAAGAAATTCACAAAGAAATTTGATAAACTGGTCCGGCTAGCTCAAAACAGTTGTTCCCGAAGGAACTGATATTTCCAATATGAATTAGCAAGGTAAGCTAACATTATTTTTGAAAGGAAGTTTTGACTTCCGTAGTACATTGACGCTGCTCGTAGCGACATTTTGTGCCTTGCAGCGGCCTTCTCAGTATGTACTAGCACACACTGGTGAGGTATACTATAACCAACTGAAGAGCCCTTTGGTACACTGGGGAAAAATGCTGGCAACTGTTTTGAGCTATCCGGACCATTTTATCAAATTTCTTTGTGAATTTGTTAATGTACATAGCTGATGAAGCAAAAAGTGTAGAACAGGAATGGGCATGTTTTAGGAATGGTTTTGTGAAGTGTGCAGTAAACACTTGTGGAAGATTATCAGGGAAGAAAAAGGAAAGGGAGACTCCTTGGTGGAACAACAGGGTAAAGGAAGCTGTTAAAGAAAAACAAATGGCATGGAGGAAGTGGATAGGCTGTAAAAATGCAGAGAAATTACAAAAATATAGAGAAGCAAAGAAGGCATACCAAAAAATTGTACAAGAAGAAAAACTGAAAAGTTGGGAAAGATTCACAGAAACTTTGAAGGAGGATATCCAAGGAAGTAAGAAGGTACTATATGGATTCGTGAAAAACAGTGTAAAAGGTAGGGAAAATACAAAATTTGTAAAAACTGAAACAGGGCAGATATTGTACCAAAGAGATGATATATTAAATAGCTGGGAAGAATACTTTTCAAAGCTACTAAATGTGAAATACATTGAACTGGAAGATGAAAGGGAACAAGAAGAAACAATGGAAGAAGAAGAACAAGAAAAGCAGATAACTATGCTAGAAATAGAGGAAGCCATACAGAAGATGAAGAGTGGTAAAGCAGCAGGAGTGGATGAGGTGACCACGGAAATGATAAAAGCAGCGGGACCAGTAGGGATACAGTGGCTGTATAGATTATTTAGAATAATTTGGAAGAAGAAAGAAATTCCAGAAGAATGGGGAAAGGGTTTAATTATCCCGATTTTTAAGAAAGGCGACAAAAAGGAATGTAATAACTACAGAGGGATCACTCTTATTGCTCATGTAGCTAAGATCTTTGAGAGAGTATTGGAAGGCAGACTGAGGAGGAAGATAGAAGGAGAGTTGGAAGAAGAACAGTATGGTTTTAGGAAAGACAGATCAACATTTGACCTAATCTTTACATTAAGGCAGATGATGGAGAAAAGATGGGAATTTGGAAAAGACATGGTGATGACATTTATTGATATTGAGAAAGCATATGACAGTGTGCCTAGACAGGTGGTTTGGGATGTATTAAGAAAAAGAAGAGTTATCAGAGCAGAAGTCCAAATGTTAAAAGCTATGTACAAAAATTGTGTCAGTAGCGTGAAGACCAGTATAGGAGAAACAGAATGGTTTAAAGTGGAAACGGGTCTCCGACAGGGAAGTGTATTGTCCCCATTATTATTCATCATAGTCATGGATGAAATCCACAAGAAGGTCAAACAGAGATTGGGACAAGAAGCAACAAAGGCCATGCTGTTTGCAGATGATATAGTTATATGGGGTGAGGATGAAAAGGATGTACAAAAACAACTAGTTGTATGGAACCAAGAGATAGAGAAATTTGGGATGAAAGTAAGCACAGAGAAGAGCAAGACAATGGTAATGTCAAGAGGAAGGAAGAAAGGAAGAGGAAAGATAGAATTGAATGGCAAAATTCTAGAGGTCGTTAAAAGTTTCAAGTATTTGGGAAGTGTGATCACAGAAGATGGAAAGATAACTGAGGAAATTGGAAAGAGAATACAACAAGCGAACAGTTTTTACCAGAGTGTAAGGGGTATTGTGTGGAACAGAGATGTCCCAAAGAAATGCAAAAAAGTATTATATTCCACCTACTACAGACCCATACTAACATACGCAGCTGGAGCGTGGACTACTACAAAAAGAGAGGAGAGTAGAATACAAGCCGCAGAGATGAAATTCCTAAGAGGTATAGAGGGCAAGACCAGAAGAGATAGAGTTAGAAATGAAGAGATTAGAGAAAGGACAGGAATATTGAAGCTGCAGGACAGGATAGAAACAACAAAGTTAAAGTGGTATGGACATATGATGAGAATGGGAGAGGAGAGAGTACCAAAGAAGACTTTCTGTGAAAAGATGACAGGGAAGAGACCACGAGGTAGGCCCCGGAAGAGATGGGCAGATACAGTGTGGGAGAGTGTAGAAAAGAAGGGAGGAAAACCGAAGATGTACTAAAATCAGGAGAGGAGTGGGCGAGAGACAGGCAAAGATGAAGGTCCTTAATTCACAACCCGACCCAGGAAGCTGGAAACGGGAAATGAAGATGATGACATAGCTCAATCGGACAATTTCACATCCTGTTTCCTACGGGAACAGATATTTCCAATACAATTGGTAAGGTTAGAGATCGACAATCGATCTAAACAATTTTGTATCTGACTGGGCAGACCAGTAGAAATTTATATTAATTTAAATTTTGTAAGGTTCTCGACTCCAGTGCTAAAGGTTGTACAATAAAATAATGACAGTTGATTTGCAAATGGTGGTAAATGACATGTTACAAGAGGGCAGCTGCAGGTCTTCCCAGTTGATGCTTATGACTAACCGGCATGCCACAAGAATGAAATTATGATAAACATGTCAATAATACTCAAGACTGAGGTGGTCATCATCATCATCTTGCACAGTTTCCAGCCACTGGCCGGGTCTGTTTGGAACACAAGCCTCTCCAACGTCTTCTGTCTTCCCACCATCTCTCAGCCTCCACCCTTGTCCAGTCTTCTCCTCTCTTCTTCACGCTTTCTTCCACCCCCTTCAGCCACCTGTCTCTCGGTCTTCCCCTCGGTCTCTTTCCTTCCCACTTCGTCTCATGTACTCTCCTGGGTATCCTCTTCTCCTCCATTCGTTTTACATGTCCATACCATCTAAGTCTAGATTTCTCTATACCATCCTGTAATGGTTCCTCCTTCATTAATTCTCTGGTCCTCTCATTTCTTATTCTGTCCATCTTTGTAGCTCCAATACTGCTTCTCAAGAACCTCATCTCACTGGCCTGTATTTTGCTCTTCTCCCTTCCTTTCATAACCCAGGTCTCCGAGGCATACGTCAGGATAGGGACATAGTACGTCCGATATATGATCTTTTTGCTGTTCTGAGGGACATCCTTGCTCCATAACATGCTTCTCACACTCCTCCGAAATGCTTCTGCCTGCCTCCCCCGCTCATTTATTTCTCTATCGTTTCTTCCATTATCTTGTATCAGGCTTCCCAGATACTTAAAACTCTCCACTTTCTTCAGCTGTTCCCCACCAATTGTTATTCCCGTTGTGGTTCTTTCCTTCTTCCTTGTTGTGATCACCATCTCACTCTTATTTATGCTAAATTTCATCCCATATCCTTGCATTATTCCTTCCCACATGTCCAACTGTTCCTGTACCTCCTCCTCCTTGTTTCCCCAAATCATCAAATCATCTGCAAACACCATTGCTTTCATCTTTCCGTCCCCAATTACTTGTGCCACTCGGGTCATTATGTCATCCATCACCACAATGAAAAGTAACGGTGACAGTGCACTTCCTTGTTTCAGGCCGTTTCTTTGTTCCAACCAGTCAGATCTCTCTCCTCCCACTTTCACACAGCTCACGCTTCCCTTGTACATCTCCTTTATCCTCTTTATAGTCCATTTCTCTACTCCTCTATCCTCCAGGGACTTCCATACTTTGTTTCTGCATACACTGTCATATGCTTTCTCAATGTCCAGGAAGGCCATCAGTAGATCTGTTCCATACTCATAGTGCTGTTCTTGTAACTGCCTTACAGCAAAAATCAAATCCACTGTGGACCTTCCTGCTCTGAAGCCATGTTGTTCTTCCCTCATCCCTCCTTCTATCCTTGTCCTAATTCTCTTTTCCAAAACTTTCTCGAAGATCTTTGCACAATGACTCATCAGTGTTATTCCCCGATAGTTTCTGCAATCTGTTCTACTACCTTTCTTGAAGATCGGGACAATGATTCCTTTTTTCCAGTCCTCTGGGGTCTTCCTTTCCTTCCATGCTGTCCTCATCACTCGGTACAGCCACTGTATCCCCACCTCTCCTGCTGCTCTCACCATCTCCACACTCAACTCATCCACACCCGGTGCCTTCCCTCCTTTCATCTTGTTCACTGCATCTTCCACTTCTTTCCATGTTAAGTCCTTTTCTGTTTGCAGTTCATCTTCCTCTTCCCCGATTTCTTCCTCCTCACCATCTTTTCCATTTGGGTTCAGAAGTTCTTCAAAATATTCTTTCCACATTTTCTTCAGTTCTTCCCTATTTTCTATCTCTTGTCCCCTTTTGTTCACCATTCTAACATAATCCGTAGGATCCTTCCGCCTCTTATTTTTTACCATCCCATACAGGACCTTTTTTGTACCTTCACTATCCTCCTCCATCATCTTTGTCCACTCTTCCATCCACTTCCTTCTCTCCTCAGCCACCACTCTCTTCGCCTCCTTCTTTCTTTCCTGGTACTCTTCCCTTGTCTCTACCGTCCTATTTTGATACCACCTCCTAAAGGCTCTATTCTTTTCCCTTACTATATCTTTTGTCTTCTCATTCCACCATGGTGTTTCCTTCCACCTCTTCTTACTACTTGTCCTCCCACATACTGCTTCTGCTGCACCCACTAGTGTCTTCTTAAATCTAGCCCACTCCTCTTCCACCCCTCTTTCTTCATCTGTTGGAATTCCTTCCTTTACCATTTTGAGGTACTCGACCCTTCTATCCCCTTCTTTCAGTTTCCATATCCTTATACGTCTTTCCTGGTTCTCAGTCCCTTTCTTCTCCTTACTCCCTCTCAGGTTCATTACCAGTAATCGATGGTCGCTATCCAGGTTCTCCGATGGTATAACCTTGATGTCCGTGATGTTCTTATTTAGTTCTTTCTCATACAGTATATAGTCGACCACCGACTTCCTGGTCAAGTCATCACTGTACCATGTGATTGTGTGGCTCTCTCTTTTCTTAAACCAGGAGTTCCCAACTAGCAGGCTGTTCCTCTGGCAGAAGTCCAACAGTCTCTTTCCTTCCTCATTTCTTCCACCCCAACCCTCTGGTCCTAGAACACTCTCATAACCTTGTCTTTCTCTTCCTACATGGGCATTGAGGTCCCCCATAACAATCATATTTCTTCCTACCAGCTGCTTCTGCAATTCCTCTTCAAACTCCTCCTTCTCTTCAGAAGCGCAGCCTACTTGTGGAGCATACACTTGCACTATTTCTACGGTCTCTCCCCTCAGTGCTACTTTCACTTTCATCATCCTATCACTTGTTCTCCTCACTTCTTCTTTTAAACCATCTCGTACTACTACTCCCACTCCATTCCTCTTTCCCTCTTCGTTCCCACTCCAGTACAGTCTATAGCCTTTTCTCAGTACTCTCCTTCCTTCCCCTTTCCACTTTGTTTCTGCCAATCCCAATAAATCCAACTTCCTTCTTTCCATCATATCCACTATCTCCTCCACCTTCCCCGTCAGCGTTCTTAGGTTTAAAGTTCCAAATCTTAGTCCGTGTGTACAGCCGTGTCGTCGTCTATTAAATCCATCCTGTCCGAGGCTCGTTCCATTTTTGAAAGCATTTGGTTTTATCCACTACTGGCTTGCTGGGCCTATCGTAGCTTCACCAGAGCCCCGTTAGCCGTCACTTTTCAGGGTTCCTGTAGGACCTTCACAGCTACCGTAACGGTCCCGGGGCACACGAAGTCCCCACTGTACTTCGCCCCTACAGGCAATCCCCTACTTTGTGCCGTTGCCCGTCTCCCACGACGTGGACGAGGGGTTGGACTTATGGGAGACAAGACTGAGGTGGTATGGACACTTAAAGAGAATGGATGAGAAGAAGATTCCCAAGAGGATACATGAGATGCAGATGCAGAAGGAACGACCAAGGGGAAGACCAAGAGATAGATGGCTGAAAGGAGTGGAGGAATGTGTCAAGAAGAGAGGCGAGGACTGGACCTGAGTGACAGCAGAGAGGTGGTGGGAAGAAAGAGCTAAGTGGCGAGGCTTATGTTCCAAACAGACCCAGCCTGGGGCTGGAAACTGTACAAGATGATGATGATGATGTCAATAATACCCAATCCCCGAGTCAGGGGTTACATTGGAGATAACAAACCCCACTGCCTGGCCGGGATTCAAACGCACAAACCTTCGGGTCAAAATATAGGGTGCTAAGGATTTGTGGATGTTAAATGCATAAAATACATATCTGCTAATTTTCTTGCATAACAAAGAATCCTCCCTTGGGAAATTTCAGCACCTTGATAAGTGTGACATTATAGCAGTTACGTTAAACCTACAACATTGTTTACAAAAATCATCGCCTGGAAGTAAGTAACAGGCTCATTGCATTCCTTCCTGACCCATCAACTGGATCCGCACTTGACACAGAGAGCGCTTATTGTTCATTTGACAGATTACACAGGTCTACGACTAAGAGGTTAACATAATTTGTTTCCTGTAATAACAAATCCTCAAAAAATTATGTCATTATTCTTGCAACTTGTTTTCACTTGCAAGAAAACCTGCCCATTCACATGACAAGCAGAGGGTATAACAGATGTTAGGGGGCACACTTAATGATGATGGTAATTTGTTTTAATCATTATGACAGACCAGTAAATTTGAGTTTTCTTCATTTCACGGAAAGTAAAAACACACCAAAGGGAGTAATAGGTCTATAATAATGTGTGGCTTACCATGTTTTAAACACCCAAAACACTTTAAATACTTCTTTATACAAATAACGCACAAACTGCCTTCTATTATTATTATTATTAATCTTCTGTGGATTACAGACCTGATGTATGGGTAAGAGATCATTTGCAGCACATTTTGACCATTCCCTTTTTAGAGCTGTTAGCCTTTGCAGGGGAGGAGGGTGAATGTTGGATAATACTGGTAGCCACTTGAGTGGTGTGGATTTGAGAGTGCCCGATATTGTTCTCATTGTATCATTTAACTGGACATCAACTTTTCCTACATGTGCACTATTGATCCATACAGGGCTACAATATTCAGCAACCGAGTATACTAAGGCGAGAGCTGTTGTGCGAAGAACAGTCGCATTTGCTCCCCAACTTGTACCACAGAGTTTGTGAAGGATGTTGTTACGTGTTCTGATTTTAGCTGCTGTTCTGCAGAGATGTTCTTTGTATGTCAAAGAGCAATCCAGCACAACACCCAAATATCTTGGTTGGGTGCAATATTTTAGCAGTTGACCTCTGAATTGTACATGGGGAATGTAATGGGCCCTCCTATTATCCAGATGAAAGGCACTGACCTCTGTTTTGCTGATGTTGGGCTTCAGTCGCCAAGTGTCAAAGTAGCTGTCCAATTTTAGGAGATACTGTGTGAGAATTGTTTCAGCAGTTTCAAAATCTGTTGACTGGGCTGTCAGGGCTATATCATCAGCATGTAGGTGGAAGATCTGCAGTGTAAATATTGAAGAGATGATGATGATGATGATGATAATTGTTGTTTTAAGAGGCCTAACATCGAGGTTATCGGCCCCTGATGAAATGAAATGGCGTGAAATGAAAGGATGAAGATAAAAACAGCTCACTGCTATGGATGAAACGAAAATGGTTTAGATAAAATAGTCAGTGAGCCCCAACAATTATGCCTTATTTAGCAGGAAAAATACTTACAAAAAGGAACTCAGATTGAAACCACTCACAAAATGGAGAGCGGTAATACGTACATAAGGGAATTTCGAACGAAAATACTCACAAAAGGAATAGATTGAAAAATACGCACAAAAGGTAGGTTAAGTCCAAAATACGTACAAAATGCAATGTACAGTCGAAATACTTACAAAATGCAAGTGAAATCAAAATACAAAATGCAAATGAGATTGAAAATATGCACAAAATGTAATTTAGATTCAAAATACCCACAAAATGCAATTGAGAATTAACTACTTGAACAAAGCGGGGTAGGTTGAAAATACAAGGTGCAATTGAAATTGCTTACAAAATGTATGGTAGATTCAAACTTCTAATTTGGATGGACAATACTTACAAAATGCAATTTAGATTGAAAATACTTACAAAATGTAATTTAGATTCAAAATACCCACAAAAATGCAATTGAGAATTAACTACTTGAACAAAGCGGGGTAGGTTGAAAATACAAAATGCAATTGAAATTCAAAATACTCACAAAAGGACCCCCCTATATTGAAAGACTTACTAAAAAGCAATTTAGATTGTCAATCCTTACAAAATGCAATTGAGGTTGAAAAACACTCACAAAATGCAATTTAGATCGAAAAAACTTACAAAATGCAACGTAGATTAAAAATACATTAAAAAAATAAAAAAAAAACGCTGAAGGAAATTTAGATACACGGGGAACCAAGTAACAAAAACAGTGCAGGAATCTTAAAGAGAAAAGGAAATATAATGAAAAGAGGAGTGGAGAGGGGGAGAGAGGAGAGGGTCCGCCCCAAAGGGAAGGGACAATAGGGGAAAACGGACCCAGCTCAGGAATCCCTTCGGGGTCACCAACTCCCGAACTCACCAGCCGTGAGCCCCTGAGGGTGTAGCATTATCAAGGGTGCACCAGAAATGGTGGGGCTACATACACCCTACCTCCTGTAGGGCCTTGGGCAGAAGGCAGGAGATATCATGAAAAGAAAAAGAAGGCTGACCCCTCGCACAAGGAGGGTATCAGAAAAGATGAGACAAGGGCCAATTAAGGCGGGAAAGGAAGAGACTCCCTAGGCCTCGGATACCCTAATACCGTCTGGGTCGGAAGATAACAAGAGTTGACCAAGTGAGGTCGACAGGAAAGAAGACGGAGAGGAGCCCGGCACAAGTAAGTGGAAGCAATGCCGGACTCAGCTGGGGTCCCGTGGTCGCCAACCCACGTCCCACTAGATGTGGGCCCCTGAGGGGAGATTGAAGAGAAGTGGAGCAAGGACTGAGCCCTGTGGTAATCCATCATTTAATCTATAGGGCCTGCATATATTTCCATTTAAGTGTACTTCAATTAGTCGGTTGTTGAGCAGTGAAGCTAAAGTCTTGCAAGGAATGATTTTCAGGAACTTCAGGATCATTCCTTTTCGCCATACTGTATCGTACGCTGATGATAGGTCCACAAACACTGCAATGGTTTAATTTGTTTCTTCAAAGCCTTGTTCAATATGACTGGCTAGGGCTAAAACCTGATCACAGCAGTTTCTTTCGGGTCTAAAACCTGCCTGATCGACCGGGATGCACTGTAGTACAGTAGCTGCGATTCTGTTATAAACCAGTCTCTCTAGCAGTTTATAACAGATACTCAGTAGAGCAATAGGTCGGTTATCTTCCGCATTGCATCCGCTTTTACCAGGTTTTAGTATGGCTACAATTTTAGTTCTTTTAAAAAGAGGTGGAAGTCTTCCTTTCCTTAGGATGTCACTAAAGAATTTAGCAAGCCATTTCAGAGTTCTAAGGCCACAGTGTTTCAGAAATTCCGGGTAAATGCAATCCGAGCCTGCTGCTTTTCCTAATTTTGTTTCCTTCAGAGCATGAGACACCTCCAAGACAGAGAAGTCTTTTGAAAACCGAGTGTTAGTTTCTGCTCTAGATAGGTTGATCTGCAACTCTTTTAGGATTTGTCTTGTTTCATTCTTGTTTCTGTCTTTTGATGTTTTGGCTAAGCCAACAATTCTCCTAGCTACCTGTTCGGGCTTTATTTTTGAGGTCTTGCTACAGTAGTTTGGAATACTACTGCCCAGCTTCCTAAGTAGGGACCATGCATGTTGGAAGTTCATGCTAGATGTCAAAGTATCCCATTTCTCCTTCCTGGCAGAGTCTAAGCAGTGTAATAACTCATCAGCGATCTCTGTCCGATTGCTGAGTTGATATTCTTCATATAGCTCATTACATTTTGCACTCCATCCTGGAATATACTCTTTCCTAAATCCTCTGGGAATGTGCTACTTTGCTACAGCACATATCAGTCCAGTAAAACGTGTATAATTTTCAAGAACAGGTGGTATCCATTGGATATTGTGTTTCATCTCACTGGTGAAAGAATCCCAATTCATTTTTGTAAAGTTCCATCTAGGGACAGGATTTGATCTTATAATTGGGACTTCAATGCCAATTTTTAAAGAACTGGTCTGTGCTGGCTTCGTGGGAAATTGTCTAATACTTTTCTTCTACACGGGAGCGGTCTACCTAGTGCATCCTTGGAAACAAAACAAAGGTCTGGGTTATAATCCTGTTCCCATCTAGCCGAATGAAAGGTACCCTTTTCTTTAGCATCATACATAAGAAAAATATCTTCAGCCTCTACCCATTCTAATACACTATCACCATCTGAATTGGAATCTTTATATCCCCAGAGCATATGATGGCTGTTGAAATCTCCCAGGATGACGGTAGGGTGCTTTACGTTCTGGGCAATTCCGTTGACCCAGGGTTCAGTAGGTGGTTTATAGATGTTAATAATCTCCATGCCAGCAATAAAAGATTAATAATTATTTCAGGATTAGGGCATAACCCATCTCTTTTGGGTACATTCGTGTTTACCGACTGAAAAGCACTAAACTCTTGTTTACTAAGGCAACACTGAAAATATGGCTTCAAACACCACAATGTTCACATTGGACCACTTGAGTCGTTCCACAATCACTTCTTCTTTGAAGGTAGTACTGCTTGGTTCTTGCGCTCTTTCCAGTACTCTTTCATTCTTTCAGATCGGGATTTTCTCAACTCTTCTGAAATCTCCATAGGCTTTCTATGTGTCATTTCTGCAGAAAATTTGTGAATTTTAAAAATGGTGTTAATTTTATTTTTCTCCTCGGCATGTGTTATCTTGAGTCCAACTGCTTTGAGATCTTGTTGGATTTCTTGGATCCATTTTCCTCCAGTTTTCTTTCCTAGATTTCTCATCACCAGTTGCCTTCTAAAATAGCAGTTTTCTGAAAACCTGAAATAAACTAGATGTGATTAAGGTATATGTATATTGTTACGGATCGTGTGTGGACTGGAATGATGGAATGAAGACCAGTACTGAAGCATATCCGGATTTCCTGATCTGTGAGCATCAATACCGCAGAGTGATGGGGATACTGAAGGTTATACTGACCGTGTGAATGCGCTCATCATTAAATCTGTCAGTAAATATCTAGCAGCGATGGACGACACATGTGCTTCTCAAGGCCAAGTAGGGGTGTTTGAACAACCAGTTTTTACAACAGTTTATCGAACTGTACAAAACCCTGCCAGAATTGTGGGATGCTTCCAACCCACAATATATGAACAAAAATAAACGCAATAATGTGCCGACTCCATTCAGAGGATATGAAACAAATGTTTACAAACGTCTGTAACTTGAATACTGACTACATGTCAGAACGCTGTCTACAAAGCATATCGGTATAACCTGGCCACCAGGAGAAATGAGAAGATCGAAGAGCTCAAAATTTATATTTTATTTGGTCAAGAAAGCCAAATATATCTCATATTGTTCTGTAATCCTCCATTGCTACCTTTGTAAATCGTGTTACATAACAACAACAACACACAACAAATTTCATTTTCGTTTCCATTATTAGACCACGCACTTGCACAGTTAAGTATGTATGGTTAATATACTATAGGTACAGACGTGTACAGGGGCCATTTGGGTATATATCTCATAGTTAACCTTTTATTGAAGCTTCCCTTCTTTACAAAAATAGTTACACAAGTTGTCTCTTATTGTCTTGGCAGTTGTGGATGTATTTCTATTCAAAGTGCCTCTCAACTGTAAAAGGGGACATTCATCTGGGTTTTCTGTACCACTTGACTGCAAATACGTTTGATTAGTTTCTTTTACCAGAAAATTATGCAAATGACAAGAAGCCATTGTTATAATGGCCGCTTTCTTTGGCTCGAGGCAGATAGGCTTCTGAAACACTCCGAATCTACTGGACAGTATACCAAAGGTGTTCTCTACTACACACCGTGCCCGAGAAAAGCGGTAATTAAATTGCCGCCGTTCATCATTTAACATTTTCTGAGAATAGGGTTTCATTAGATGCACATTTAAAGCAAAAGCTTCATCGGCTATAAAACCAAAAGGGTGTTTGTCGGGTGTATATGGTAGCGTCGACGGCTCTGGTAGGTTTAGAGTATTATGTTGGAGGCGGTCACCAAATTGTGAATGAAAAAGCACACCTCCATCTGATATGCGTCCATTAATGCCAACATCTACTATGATGAGCTCTTTGTTTGCATTAACCACTGCCAGAAGTACAATGCTAAAGAATCCCTTATAGTTATAGTACATGGATCCAGAATGAGAAGGCTTTCTTATAGCAATGTGTTTTCCATCCATGGCACCCACGCAATTCCAAAACTGATACTGTAAGCCAAAACCGTCTGCAATACGATTCCATTCTTCATGCGTTGAAGGCAACTGAAACAACGAAACAATATGCATGTAGCGTGCCCGAACTTTCAACACCCCATCTAAAATAATTTTTATTTCAAGCAAGACATATTAACAGTTTACATTATCAATAATGATAGATTGCACACTTTGCAAGAGTTTTACTTTTTGAGTATTAAACAGGAAATACATCTTTACGTAATCATCTTATTTTTCAGGGAGAACAGCATGATGCACGCATTGCCCTAGACGAGTCACCTACTGAAACAGGTCCTACGACATCTTCACCAGCACCAGCACCAACAAAATCCATGACATCAATTAATAAGATCCAACCACCAATTAAAAGGCGGAGGGTACAAGGACCAGTTTCGAAACAAAATGAATTGCTTGCTTTAGCGTGCAATTACTTGTCACGGCCATCAAATGATGATGATAGTGAACATGGTATAGCGACGGTGTGGGCACTTAAGCTGAAAGAACTTGAACCTCGCCAGAAGTTATTCGCAGAAAAGGCTATAAATGATATTCTCTTTGAGGCTCAGTTAGGAAACTTAAATAGACATTCAGTTCAAATAAATGTGCATATGAATAACAGGCCTTCGTATAATGAGACAATATATTCTCCTTCTTGTTCGGCATCTAAAAAGAGCATCCAAGTCCGAATACTTTCCTACATGTTCCAAGTCCACAAAGTGAAATGCGGTATACAGAATCTACTGAGGGCACTCATATGATAAACGAAAACCTATTGACACTTTTCTCTTCTTTCAGGCCTACTGGGGATTAACCGGATTAGATTGTTTCATGCATCATAGCCATATTATGTAATCTCTGTTTTATTTTTATAATAAACAAATGCTTCTTAGTAAAGTGTTATTAATTCATGTCTTACCTTATGTACTCTTGTAGAACGTAACTCAATACTTCACATGTTTCTTCAATTGCCGTACTGATGGAAGCTGGTGACATTATAGCGGGAAACTTTAAATCTTCAAAATTTCTACCCGTTGCAAGATACCTCAATGTCACCGCCAATCTCTCGGCAACCGATAAACAGGTTCGCATTTGTGTATTCTGCCTTATTAGAAAGGGCTCTACCATTGCAAGTAATTTCTGAAACGTTCTGTCACTCATTCAGAGATAGTTTCGATAATCTTCAGCGTTGGTATATTGTATTTCACCCAACAATTTCATATGAGAATACTCTTCTCGTTTTTTAATCCAATCTTTAACCCATCGTTTACGTTTAACACAGCGTTTCGAGCAGTGTGCTAATATAATAGCTACACATGCCCTTCTTTTATTAATTACGATCCATTTTGGCGGAGTACTGTAACAAGTGCACAAATACTGACCAAAATATTGACAATAATAATGATCATGTAAGGTCACTACAATACTGATGTGTACTGTCAGTATTATTGCCTCCGTATTACTGATCAGTATTATTGACCGTGTAAGGCCCGCTTTTTAAGGGATGACATGTTTCGTTTGTCAGGTGAGCATCATCATCTTCATTTCCCCTTTTCCAGTTGACACTGGGTGGGGGCAAATAAGGTTCCTCTCCACTTTGCTCTGTCATTCCACCATTCCTCTTCCAACACAGGTTACAATCCAGGTTCCGTTTTCTAATACTATTCTCCACCGAGTCCATCCAACGCATTCTTGGTCTTCCCTGTCATCCGTCGTTCCAGTGTTCGTCTTGGTAGCCTTACTTCATTCATCCGTTTGACATGTCCAAACCATCTCAATCTGGTTTGCTCCAGTTTGTCATTTAGTTTCTGTACTCCCAGTTCTTTCCGTATATCTTCATTTCTCACTCTGTCCCTCCTCGTTTTCTCGACCATACTTCTCAGGAATCTCATCTCAGCTGCTTGTACTCTGCTCTCATCCCTCTTAGTCATTGTCCAAGTTTCCGCTGCATATGTCTTTAAAGGAACATAATATGCTTTGTACATAACTTCTTTAGCCTTAATTGGTATATCCTTGTACCATACTAGTCCCTGTACCTGTTGGTAGAAAGCACTCCCGAGTTGTATTCTTCTACTAATTTCCAAATCTAGTCTTCCATCTTGAGTTAGTTCGCTTCCCAAGTATTTGAAGTGTTTCACCACTTCCAATTCCTTATCTCCTACTTTGATTACTCCTTTTCCTTCTTTCTTATCTCTACTCATCACCACTGTTTTACTCTTCTCCACATTTATCTTCAATCCCCATTGCTCAATCTTTTCATTTATTACGTCTAACTGTTCTTGTACCTCCATCAGAGCATCATCAGATCCAAATATGCAAGACAACATTAAAATAAAAAATTCCTTTTGCAGTGCTTAATGCTTTAATATTTTTCAGTAATAATTACCACACTTATAACATATACAGGGTCTTTCATATAAAGTAAGAACGGAGAGCAGCGGATTTGTTATCCGCTGCTACAGTGGTCTTGGCCGAGCTAGTGGGGCGCCACGGCCCCCTGCTGTAGTATTGAACGTGCGCTTACAGTACAGTTTACACTTGACCTTGCAATAAGCGTGCAGGTGTTCACTGTTCATTCGCCAGTCCGACCCTCAGATGCTAACCTGGTGAGACAGTTATCACTACAACATTGTATTTTTGTTGTATGTAAAACTTATTTTAAGTACGAGTTGGCTCGGCGGATACGTGATGCATTTGTTCAGGAATTTCCTGATATGCCACCTTCACTAGCACATATTCACGTAAATAAGTTTGACACTACCGGCTCAGTGCACAATAAAAGACATAAAAGATCAGAAACATTACAGTGGCAGAACTCACTCTCGTCAGTCAGAATGTGGTTACCAGATACAATGCCTGTATAACCCAGAAGGACGACACTTCCAGCATCTTTTGTAAGGTAATATTTCATATAGGATTGTACACACGCTTAAAGCAGGGGGCCACGGCGCGCCACAAGCTCGGCCAAGGCCACCGCAGCAGCGGATAATAAAACTGCCGCTTGCCATTCTTACTCTATAAGTTCCGACCCCGACGGTATTAGGGTACCCGAGGCCTAGGGAGTCTCTTCCTTTCCCGCCTTAATTGGCCCTTGTCTCATCTTTTCTGATTCCCTCCTTCTGTGAGGGGTCAACCTTCTTTTTCTTTTACCTCCTGCCTTATGCTCTAGGCCCTTACGGAGGCAGGGTGTATGTAGCCCCACCACTTCTGGTGCACCCTAGATAATGCTACACCCTCAGGGGCTCACGGCTGGTGAGTTCGGGAGTTGGCGACCCAGAGGGATTCCTGAGCTGGGTTCGTTTTCCCCTTTTGTCCCTTACCTTTGGGGCGGACCCTCTCTTCTCTCCGCCTTTCATTATATTTCCTTTCGTCTTTAAGATTCCCGCACCTTTTTGTAGGTATTCTTAATCTACGTTGCATTTTGTAAGTTTTTCGATCTAAATTGCATTTTGTGAGTGTTTTTCAACCTCACTTGCATTTCGTAAGGATTGCCAATCAAAATTGCTTTTTAGTAAGTCTTTCAATATAGGGGGATCTTCTTGTGAGTATTTTGAATTTCAATTGCATTTTGTATTTTCAATCTACCCCGCTTTGTTCAAGTAGTTAAGTCTCAATTGCAATTTTGTGGGTATTTTGAATCTAAATTACATTTTGTAATTATTTTCAATCTAAATTGCATTTTGTAAGTATTGTCCATCCAAATGAGAAGTTTGAATCTACCATACCTTTTGTAAGCAATTTCGATTGCCTTTTGTATTTTCAACCTACCCCGCTTTGTTCAAGTAGTTAATTCTCAATTGCATTTTGTGGGTATTTTGAATCTACATTACATTTTGTGCATATTTTCAATCTCATTTGCATTTTGTAAATATTTTGATTTCACTTGCATTTTGTAAGTATTTCGACTGTATGTTGCATTTTGTACGTATTTTGGACTTAACCTACATTTTGTGCGTATTTTTCTATCTATTCTTTTTGTGAGTATTTTCGTTAGAAATTCCCTTATGTACGTATTACCGCTCTCCATTTTGTGAGTGGTTTCAATCTGAGTTCCTTTTTGTAAGTATTTTTCCTGCTAAATAAGGCATAATTGTTGGGGCTCACTGTCTATATTTTATCTAAACCATTTTCGTTTTATCCATAGCAGTGAGCTGTATTTTATCTTCACCCTTCCATTTCACGTCATTTCTTTCCGTCAGGGGCCGATAACCTCGATGTTCGGCCCCTTAAAACAACAATTATCATCATCATCATTACTTTATAAGAAAGACCCTGTATAAATCTTAATCGCATCAAATTTATTTCAGGTTATTTTCACATATTCCAGTAGTTGGAATGATTTTATGTTGACCAACTGAAAGCTACAATATTAATTATTAATAAGGCAACACTGAAAGATGGCTTCAAAGCTATCTTTACTTTTTTTAACCAAACCTAACAATTTTTTTCCATTTCTCATTAGATTAGAAAACATTCGATCGTGGCTTTAACACTTGCATTGTGATAATGTGTGATTTTCACACCTTGTTTCATCTTCCGAGGGACATTACCAATTCAAATTACTGACCATTATCACTACTGCACCGGAAATGTGTGTATTTATTTCTTGCTCATTCAACGACGAAGGCCATCGACCAGTGGTTTTGACGAGACCAATATTTTCGTCCTGATCAATGGAGGATTGATAGGGCCGCGTTAGCTAATAGATAACACCCCTGGTTTTGTCACGCACAGTGGGGGAAGTCACGCATCAATAATCTATATCCACGTTTTGCCTTTTATTTCATTTTTCATCTTGGCAACGTGTCACGTGGGTATAACGTAGTGTCCGGTGTGATTGTTAAATGGCCAACCTTGTCAAATGAACACGATCAATAATGCTTTATTTACATTAAAAGTAATACGTGGGGTTGGCATTATGGACTCCTTCACAAACATTCACAAAGACGGCCGTCAGAGCAGCAATTTCAGCTATATAAGTCGTGCTCCTATTAGGGCGGGATGGTGGGTCTACGGCAGCGGACGAGTGACCATCTATTACTATATCATCTCCAGATACCATTACTACAGTTATTTTGGCCAATTTCATTACTTACAATTTTTTAAACACATGTTCTCCTATTCTGTAGCGCCACAGAATGTTTTATGAACTCATTTGATTACCTTTTCGGTTCACTTTGCGAGGTTTGGACATCCCTTGGCAAGATTCCTTGAATTTTGTTCAGGGGTAATGCGGAGGAATAGGCTACCAGGTCCAATGAACAAACCTGAGCTGCTTCTCACACAAAACTGTATAATTCTTATTTTACTTAATGGGATTCAGTGACCAATTTGTTCCACGCTAAAATTAAAGTTATTGAAGCTAGTGTTAGAAAACATCGCAGAATTTGTCAAGCATTAGCGCAAAAAATAGCTGTGTTGCTTTAGTGTTTACCGTGTAATTGGTGTAACCCCTGTAGATGGATTATCAACAAGTCGGACAGTTACCGGCAGTTAGCTCTGCACTTCCCTATCCCACTCCCCCGGTAGTCTACTACTGCAACGTAAAAAATTGGTAAAACTTCACGAGAGGGTTTCCTTTGTATACATTTTTTTAACTACTGAAATTAACAAATTCACCTGAATCAATAGTCGGGAAAATATCTGAAGATGATATATATATATATTTTTTTTTAGCGTATGGCTATTAGTGCCGGGAGTGTCCGAGGACATGTTCGGCTCGCCAGTTTTGTAGTTGCTTCGAGACGGACACCCAATGGGTGAGCTACAAGTACCGTTGGGGAGGGAAGGAGGGAAGTTGGAATGTAAGGACGAGGGGTTGGAAGGTAGCGGCTGTGGCCTATAGTTAGGGACCAACCCCGGCATTTGCCTGGAAGGAAAATGGGAAACCACAGAAGACCATCTTCAAGGTTGCCGGCGGGGGGATTCGAACCTCCTCGCCTCCCGGATGTGAGCGACTGCCATCAGTCATGCCGTAACCACCACGGCTAACTCACCCGGTGATGATATAGTAATATATGTTTACTCCTCCGCTGTCTGAGACCCACCCAGCCATCCCAAATAGGATCATGACTTATATAGTTGAAATTGCGACTTCAGCATCTATCTTTATCAAGGAGTCAGTAATGCTAACCACATGCATTCGGTACTATATCGCATCCGGTAGACCTATGGTTTTGCCTAGACCAATATTTTCGTCCAGACCAATGGTGGATTGATAGCGCGGCCCAGGGCTGCGTTAGTTAATAGATAACACCCCTGGTTTTTGTCACGCACAGTGGGGGAAGTCACACATCAATAATCTTTATCCAGGCCAATAGTTTTGCCTTTTAAGCTGATGGATTGGAATCCGGGCTAGCCATAGGAAACAACAGTTTTGCCTTTTATTTAATGTCGTGTGGTGTATTTTGTATTGGACATGTTAGCAACATTGACAACGGGTAAGACTTTGCGTGTGACGTGAATGTAAGATGGCGCGGAATCTCGTAAGAATTAACTGTTATCGGTAGTAAAAGTAATTATTTCCCGTGCGGCAATGCCCATGCAAATCGAAAATGAACTCCCATAAGCTCCCAGAAGGTACGTGAATCAAATTATATATACAGGGTGGGGCAGAAACAATGACCCATTTTAAACATGTTATTTAACCATGAAGAAATACAACTACATATTATTACTGTACACTGTTCAAAAGAACACATCTTACGGTACCATTAATTACACATGTCACTTTTTGTAAATTATGTCCTTCAGGTGTCCACCATTGTTGGCGATGCAATCTTCTGAACGAACACGCAAATTCTCCATAACCTTACGAAGAGTGTCACCTGTTATGGCCTCGATTTCGGCTTGAATGTTGTTTTTCAATTCTTCAATAGTTGTTGGCCTGTTAGCATACACTTTGGATTTTAGGAATCCCCACAGAAAAAAATCACAAGTCGATAAATCGGGCGAACGGGCTGGCCAGTTGACATTGCCAAAGCGGGATACAAGATGATCTGGAAACATTCTGCGTAAGACTGTCATGGATGTTCTGGCCGTGTGAGCGGTTGCACCATCTTGTTGGAACCATAACGACCGCAAATTGATATTCTTACGGCGCATTTCCTGCATTACAAACTGTTGCAACATAACAACATATCGATCTGATGTTACTGTGACAGCGTCAACTGCATCATTTTCGAAAAAATACGGACCAATAATACCCTGCAGATACACACCACACAGTAACATTTGAGCTATGAAGTGGTCTTTCGTGCATCTGATGAGGATTGGTAGGCACCCAGTACCCACAGTTTTGTTTGTTGGTTGAGACAATAGTTTGAGACTATTGTGATTCTTCTTGTGAATAACTTAAAAAAGGGGTCTACTTGACTAAGTTGATCTTCAGTGCGCCAACGCTCTCTGTTGGGGATTTGAGATGTCTTGGTTCTCGAAAAAGTGACTTCAACGCGTTCTAGCGGTGACTTTCATTCTACTGAGCACTAGCTTTGTCCCCTAGATGGCGACGCAGTTGATATTCTAAAGGATTGGTTCGAAAAACATCTCTTGTTGGGTTCCCTTGACAACCCTTATTTACTTTGTTGGAAAAAAGCATTATTCTTCGAAAACTGACCGAGGAAAGATGTAGGTAACATCTTGGGAAGATATTGAAGCTCTAGGGCTAGCTTTGAGCTAGGCCCTAGACTAATTATGTTCCGATTACAGCTATGGAACAACCAGGAAAACTGTTCCGGTGGATAATTTTTGGATAAATTTAAAAAAATATATATATTTTACTTTTGACAAACAGTGTCGACCGATTTAAGGTAGGTTTATTATGTAAGATAAATTGAATTGGTTAAGTCACTGAATGGTAATTTGATGAACGTGGTCGTTTGTGCAGTGTGTGTCATGTCGAGAGTGTTGCACGGTAAAGTGAAATGTGGAATGAATGGACTGTGTGTTCAAAAGTTTGGTTTGGTGTGGCAGTGTTGGACATACTCTCTCAAATCATTAGCGATTTGTGTTGTTTGTACAACAGAGATGTGCTCCATCATTGCGGTGTGCATATTGGATGATTTGTGGTTGTTTGGTATGTTTTCGGCTAGCATGTTATATCTTAAGTTGGTAGCACTATTCGTGACTACTCAGGCTAGCGGCTGAAAAACATATGGTTTGGCATGGCATGGGTGTATGAATGTTTGTTTTGGTGAATGGTTCGTCATCCTTCTGATTCATGTGAGTAACCAGTTCAATCTGTCATAGTTTAGTTTGGCCTATGTTTATTTATTGTGAGGGTTGTTTTAGTTTATTAAGCCAGTCCTGACATTTCTGTCTGCATTCTTGGCGTTCAGGAGGAAATAAATTAAGCAACTAAGAAGAAAGTTTTAGAAACTGTCTTGCCAATGACCAAAAATGTTCGCCAAGAATGCAGACAGAAATGTCAGGACTGGCTTAATAAACTAAAACAACCCTCACAAGAAATAAACATAGGCCAAACTAAACTATGACAGATTGAACTGGTTACTCACATGAATCAGAAGGATGACGAACCATTCACCAAAACAAACATTCATACACCCATGCCATGCCAAACCATATGTTTTTCAGCCGCTAGCCTGAGTAGTCACGAACAGTGCTACCAACTTAAGAAGATATAACATGCTAGCCGAAAACATACCAAACAACCACAAATCACCCAATATGCACACCACAATGAAGGAACACATCTCTGTTGTACAAACAACACAAATCGCTAATGATTTGAGAGAGTATGTCCAACACTGCCACACCAAACCAAACTTTTGAACACACAGTCCATTCATTCCACATTTCACTTTACCGTGCAACACTCTCGACATGACACACACTGCACAAACGACCACGTTCATCAAATTACCATTCAGTGACTTAACCAATTCAATTTATCTTACATAATAAACCTACCTTAAATCGGTCGACACTGTTTGTCAAAAGTAAAATATATATATTTTTTTAAATTTATCCAAAAATTATCCACCGGAACAGTTTTCCTGGTTGTTCCATAGCTGTAATCGGAACATAATTAGTCTAGGGCCTAGCTCAAAGCTAGCCCTAGAGCTTCAATATCTTCCCAAGATGTTATCCACATCTTTCCTCGGTCAGTTTTCGAAGAATAATCCTTTTTTCCAACAAAGTAAATAAGGGTTGTCAAGGGAACCCAACAAGAGATGTTTTTCGAACCAATCCTTTAGAATATCAACTGCGTCGCCATCTAGCGGACAAAGCTAGTACTCAGTAGAATGAAAGTCACCGCTAGAACGCGTTGAAGTCACTTTTTCGAGAACCAAGACATCTTAAATGCCCAACAGAGAGCGTGGGCTCACTGAAAATCAACTTAGTCAAGTAGACCCCTTTTTTTTAATAAGTTTTTCACAAGAAGAATCACAAGTCTCAAACTATTGTCTCAGTTTACATAGCCCGATAAGTGAAAATGGGCCTCGTCAGACATCATGAAATTGTTGAGAAAGTCGGGTTGGGTGTTTTTCATCTCCAGAAGCTGTGTACAGAATGTTTGACGTGCCTGGAGATCTCTGGGCAATAATTGCTGCACCACTTGGAGTTTGTAGGGATGGAACTTCAAATCCAGATGCAACATCCGTCGCACACTTCTGGCCGAGATGTTAAGACCTTGTGAGTGCCGACGAACTGATCGCGTTGGACTTTGCTCGACAGCAGCTCGCACGCGTGCAATGTTGTCCGGGGTGCGAACTGTACATGGCCTACCAGACGGTTTCTTGATTGTTGCAGATGCTGTTGCTCTGAACTGCTAGACCCATCTAGTAATCGACTTCCGAGACGGAACTTGATCATTCCGACCAATGTCAAAATGTTGCCGGAACAAACTCTGTGTTCGTACGACACTGTCACCACATTTGAAAAACGTTTCTATTGCAAACGCACGGTGTTCGTTTGACCAACGCTCCATACTGACTGGCTATGCTTTGAACTGCACTACACACTGGTACCAATATCAACTCTCTAGGAAGCCGTGTTTAATAATGGCGGGCAATTTAAAATGGGTCATTGTTTCTGTCCCACCCTGTATATATATATTTTCAATATTTAGCCTTGTGAAAGTGATAAAAAGAAAGGAAACCCTCCCGTAAAGAATTAATAAACATTTGCCACGCCGAGCTTGTGTGTGTCCGATTGTGAGAACCTACTGTCATGCGCATCAATGTTCTCAGATAGAGAAGTATTTGGCACGTTCCCCACACCGTTCTACATCCCTTTCCCGCCGCTGAGCTCTTAATGTCAAGTGCAAACCTAAACGCCGGTATCTGAACCAATCCACAGTATTGTATTTACACTCGTAAATACACTGACCGGCAAAAAAAAGTGGAACACTTTAATTTTTTTGTAATTTCTTAATTTTTTCCAGTAAAATGTATCGGTTTTCCAATATTTGCATTATTCATGTAAATTTGAGATGGTTGGCTACAGAAAATACCGCAACATGTTTTACAACACGCTTTAATTCACAAATATCATTACATTTTGCAAATCTTACAATTTTCTATTTTTTAGTAATGTTGTTTTGGGCTGGTTTTTATAAAACATATTGCCAAACAAAACAGTGTTAATGTTTGCTCTGCACTGCACGAGAACACTGGTCACAAAAAACGATTGTTTCCACCCTTAGCGTCTATGACAGCTTGTAAACACTCAGGCATACTGTTCACAACTCGTCGAATGACATCTGCCGGGATTCGATCCCATTCCTCCAGCAGAGATGTTCTCAGTTGTGCCAAGGTGGTGTGGTCACGCTGTCTGACGTTCCTTCCAAGCATATCTCATACATGTTCGATGGGGTTCAAGTCAGGACTACGAGCTGGCCAGTCCAGTGTTTGAATCACCACTTACTGCAGATACTGTACAATACAGCGAGCAGTATGAGGGCAGGCATTATCCTGCATCAGCATGGAATACTGACCAATGAAAGGCGCAAAGGGCACCACATGGTTCATCAGGATCTCTTCAATGTACCTTTGGGAATTGAGCGTCCCGTGTTCGATGCACACCAACTCAGTGCGGGCCATAACGTTGATGCCACCCTATACCATAACCTAGTCACCTCCAAATGGAGTCCTGGAGGAGAAAGCAACAGGGCTGTACCTCTCCCCACTCTTTGCCTCTCTGTGATGTTGTTCTAGTGCGGGTCCACGTGCAGGTCTCCTGGGCGAAAGATGAGCTTTTACAAACCTTCTTCTTACTGTTTGCTCACTCACTCTCACATTTCTGACATTTCCCAGTTGATTTCATGCCTGGACTGCTGTGGTATGGAGATCACGCAGAACTTGCAGGGTGAGAAATCTGTAATCCCTGGCACTTGTGCTTTTTCTATGGCCAGACCCTCGTCTCCTGTCGTATGTTTGGAGTTCTCTGAAACATTGCACTGCACGGTCAATGCTACCGAAAGATGATCCAATGACCTCAGCAACATAACGGAAACTGCGGCTATCCTCTACCAATGCAACTGCCTGTGCAGCTCCTTCACGGCTAAGAGGCATGTTTTAGTGTGAACTGCACATGGATAACTTACTAAAATGTATGACAATGGTTCACAGGTGTTCAACAAATGCCAGTTGTTATCCCTAGAACAACAATAAGCGAGCGGTAACACCCATAAACTTTAAATGCTTACAGTGCGCTTCCCGCCATAAAACCATTAATATAGACTCATCGAAGATTGGGGGTAATTGGAGGTAATAAACCACCCTAAGAAATGTCAAATTATCAATTTCTATTCTCGGATGTTTCAGTTGTTTGTTCTAATGCGTGAAAAGCTTTTAAAATGTGAATAAATCTTTTCCATGACTCATTTTATACTATTTATATTACTTTTTTAAATGTTCCACTTTTTTTGCCGGTCAGTGTACTTTTGTGATCACCTGTATTAACCAGAATCCTGTCTATAATGGAAATATTTCTCGACTCCTAGAAGTTCCGTTCAAGACAGATTTTACTGTACTATAGAACATTTTCTGGATTTTGCGTATTCCCTCTCAAATATTCCACTCTTGCAACACAATATCCCAGCTCTCCACAGAAAAATTGTTTTGTGTTCGTAGGCCTATCTTCTCATCCCATCAGCTAGAGTGTGTGACTTCCTAGCACATGCGCATTGTCAAAGCTACGGACTTTGTCTAAATCCTGCCATCCCTTAAGAGAAACTTTTTCCAAACAGTGGTGCAAACAAAAATTACACACATTAATTGCACAGTGTTCAGTGAAATAGCCTATTACACAGATCAATTACAGTACATAGAGGACGTTACTCAGTAAAGCAGCAAGTTCCTTTTAGCGTGTGGGTGGATATAGATGTGATATAATTTTAAAGAACTCGTGCACTCTGGTGGCTAGAGGGTAATTACTTTTGAAGAGGTGTTCTGCCAAGTAGCCTGTGAAGTAATCTGTCTTCTTTCCGAAGATTGGGATGCTGTATTTGACATTGTGCCATTCCTTCTGGATATTTCGAGTGTGGACCGATACTTTTGGAACGTTGGCAGCCTGCATGTTTTGGAGATTTTTGTGGAATAATTCACCACTCTTCTGGGTACAAACAAATTCCAATTTGTGGTTTACCTTCAGGTGCACGAAACCCTCATTTTCCAGTGCATCATACGTGCTCCAACAGTCGGAAATTATTACGGAACCTGGCAATATCCACTCCCGTATGATTTTGAGGAGTGTCTCGGTATTTCTTTGGGCTACAGGTACAATGAAAAACTTATTTTTGTTCTCACGTTCCACGGCACCGAAAACCCACTGTCCATCGATTGGGCGTTTCGTGCTGCATTTTCGTTTTCCCATATTAGCCTCGTCAATTTCGACAATTATTCCAGGTCCTCCAATCGGTACCCTGTTGGTGTACAACCAATGCTCACACACTTCCCGGCAGAAGCAAGACCAGTCTACTACACTGTGGCCAGATATTTGAAGTTCGTTGAGCATTGTTTTGTGCCGAGGGTTTGGGAGGATACACCACAGAATACACAAATTTAGAATGTCGCGTATGGACAATTTGGCTTTGGAAAAAAAAGTACCTTCGATGGCGGTTTTCCTATAATTACACAACTGTTTGCGAGGTCCGGGTAGTTTCCTATTGCAGGACACAGTTAGGCTATTTTTCATCCACTTAACTCGGAGTTCACGGTGGCATTTCGCGCACGGAAGTGTTTTAGGTACTAAATTGTGTTGTTGTAATAGATTCAGCAACTGTTTAGGATCATCATAATATCGCCGATTGAAGATAGTTATAGTTATAACACAACTAGCACAATCCATAGTCGAACAGTAATTCAAAATTGCGACTCTTCTTCTTCTTTCTTCTTGGTACGGTAGTGGGCACAGTAAACTCTTTACCCAATATCTAACGTGTTGTTTGTTGTTGTTTGTGTTGCGTTGCTGGACACAGAAGCTTCTTCGCCCAATAACATCCGGCATGGGAATAGTCTACAGTAGCCATCGCAGTAAAATGCCGCAGCAAATTGGTCCATATGTTCAAAACCACTAATCTCTTGAACTTCGTTTATCACATTGCAACTGATGTCCACATTATCCTCTTCACTATCGAAGCTGATCTTTAGCACTGATGTCTAAATTTATATAATTATCGCACACGCCAAATATGAGAAATCAGGGAAACAAGATCTATCCGTATATGTATATGGGTGACCAAAAAACCGAAAACCACACCCAGGAGCACCAGAAAGAATAACGGGAAGGACCCCCTAAGAGCCCACCTAAGATTTTACAATTGAAATGGAAGGTGATCCAAATATGACATAATAGCATCCACCAATGGAACTGTAGGACTATGTACAAGTGACGCGATGTTTAACGGCAAGGGATAAGCAAGTCGCCTCAATTTCTCCAACATAATGTCCCGCTGCGGATTGAAGGTTTCGCACTGAAACAATATGTGATGTAAAGTACCTCGTGCCCTACCACATACACCTATCATTGTCCCTGAGATGCATGCGCTCCAAAGCTACTGGTGTAAGAGCGTGCTGGAACCGCATTCGAATGATGGTAATAATATGACGCCGCGAATATTTTCCGACCCGGAACCAAGGCGCTGTAGTTACGGATGGTTTTATTAAGAAAAAATGTTTTGCTTTACATTTTGCTATCTCGGTCCATTCATTTTGCCAAGCACTAACGACTCGCTGATGAATTATCGGTACTATATCCGGATACGGTATCCCGATATTATACACTGTTCCCTGACCGCATGCCGCATTCTTAGCCCAGAGATCGACTGTTTCGTTTCCTGCTATATGACAATGCCCAGGAATCCACATGATGACCACGTCTTGTCCTGTGAGGGTGAATGTATGGAAATATTGCACTATTTGGTAGAGATACCAATTATTTGAGTGCAGAAAATGAGGTAAGGCATTAATAACACTCAAAGAATCCGTGCATATTAGCGCGTGATGTAAACGATGGGCATGAATATAGTGACAAGCCTGGCGTATAGCAAAGAGTTCAGCTGTAAAGATTGTAAGATGAGGGGGGAGGCAATAAGTGCGACTAACCTGTAAATCAGGAGAGTAAAAAGCCGACCCCACGCGATCCGGTCGAACCATCTTTGAACCATCCGTATAAAAAATCTTATAATCGGAATACAAATCCTGAATATCTCGAAATGCACGAGAAATGATATTCGGATGATGCTTGAACATTTGAAATAGCAATGGAAAGGAATTATGCAGAATCTTAGGTTGGGTATGCAAAACCTTGTAGGGGATTGTATATGGAATTGCTAAACGGGTTTGTAACACATCCTTCCTGAAGGGTTGTAAAATCTCATAAGCTATGACCAGTGCCGGTTTATGTGAGCGATCTAAACGATTTTGTGCGTAATATTCCATCAGAAGTTGTAATTTAGAGATAATCGGAGACGCCACTAACGACAATTTGTAGGCCAAATATTTGCCCGCTATAAATGTGCGTCGATGTGACAAAGGTAACTCACCGGCTTCCACCAACAATGCACTCGTGGGGGTGGAGGCCAAAGCCCCTAGAATGATGCGGATGGCTTTATATTGTAGTCTATCTAACATTAACAAGCGACTGTTCGCCATTAGATCGTAAAAGAAACTGCCGTAATCTAATTGTGAACGAATAATGTTCTTGTACACTGTCAATAATAATGCGGGGTCCGCACCCCAACGACGCCTTGTCAAAGCTCGAAGGACCTGTAACCGTTTTTCGATTTTAACTTCAAGATATTGCACCTGCCGTGTCCACCGGAGTTTATCATCAATATAAATGCCTAAATATTTGATATTGCGCACAACATCTATGGTACCCTGTCGAAATAAAATAGGGCTCTGATCGTACCGCCGTTGATGCGTGATAATTATAGCAGAGTTCTTACCCGGAGATGTTTCCAAGCCATGATTACTTAGCCATTCATGGGCTAGAGTTAATGCAAGATATAAATCTGTTCGACATTGATGCAACGAGTCACGGGAACAATAAATCATAAAATCATCCGCATATTGTATGATACGGGCATAAGGCAAAATCACCGCTTCTAATTGTTGAGTATAAATGGAAAACAGAAAACCACTAAGTATGTCCCCTTGCGGCAAGCCCTGAGACGTCTGACGGTGGTCCAGCTTCCCCTCGGGGGTACGTAATATGAGACGCCGATGAGTTAAAAAATTGTGAACAATACAAAGAAATGGAGAGGGGAAATGAAGCTCCTGCAGTTTCCGTTGTAAAATCATGGGATCTACTGCATCATACGCCCCCTTAATATCCAGACAAACAGCAATAGTATGATGTTTACGTCCTTTAGCTAATAACACATCAGTTAAGAAAATCGAAATAGCATCGACAGTACTGCTACGTTTACGAAATGCGAATTGATACTTAGAGAATAAGTTGTAATATTCCATACACCATTGCAAACGTTGCAATAATACTTTTTGAAATATCTTCCTCACACAGGAGCCTAAATTGATCCCACGATAATTCTGAGGGTCACGTGCGTCCTTCGAGATTTTTAAGATAGGCAGGACCTCAAAGATATTCCACTCAGTGGGAAACGTGCCAAAACGTAATACTTCATTATATACAGAAATAAGTATCTCGAGTGCCTTGTCTGGAAGATAGGCAACCATCTGATATGTTATAGAATCGACACCAGGACTTGTCGATTTCGTACCTCGAAGAGCAGATTGAACTTCCGCGTGCGTTATAGGTTGCAGTAGAACATGGAAATGATCTGAAGCTGTATAAGACGGAAGCGGGCCCATATTGATAACTGTATCTGGCGTGAGATTTATATAAAATTCTTGAAAACCCTGCCGGCTAAGTCCTGTAGACGGCCCCATATAACGAGTATTGGACAAACTTTTGATGGTAGACCATAACTTAGTTAAAGAGGTTGTGGCATTTAATGAGCTGATGTGATTCTTCCATGCGTCTCGTCTCTTTTCATTAAATACTCGTTGGATCGTGGCTGTGACGCGCTTATACAAGATATAATTGTCATGTGTACCATGTTTCCGATATTTTCGTAAACACGCCTTCCGTCTTTTTACTAGTAAGGCGCACTCTGCATCCCACCACTGTATAGTCCCAGGACGTTGGAACCTACTATACGGAATGGAACGCTTCGGGTGATAACAATCCAAATATTGTTGAATAAGGTGATACAAAAGAGAGTATTTCTGACGTGGGAGGGGTGGGATACGGCCCAGATTATCCTGAATGAATGTCTGAAAGAGGTCGAAATCAAAGTATTTTAAAGAACGAGTTATTTTAGTGCCCCGGTGTATCGATGGTGCGACCCCAGTGCGATCATAAAAAATTAAAATAGGGAAGTGATCACTCTGATGCGTGTCCCCGATCGTGCTCCAATCTAATTTATGCGACAAGTCCGGGGTAGTGAGGGTTAAATCTACCGCACTTTTTGGACTGCCCGGGGGTGTCAATCTCGTAGGAGAACCGTCGTTTAACACATTTAAGGAAAATGTGGCAATCGCATGAGCAATATGTCTACCTTTAGCATTTGTTCGTTCACTGCCCCAGAGGCCATGGTGTGCATTAAAATCACCTAGGATAACATGCTTAGATCTTTGTGACACGTATTTAAAATACATGTGCCACTGTTGTTGCGTGCCCTGAACACGTGGTGGGCAATAGATATGACTAACATATATATCCCCCACCCGAAAAAATTGATGATAACAAAAAGGGAGGTGATACGGCAAAGACAGCGGAGTAATTTGTAAATCCGATTTACAGAGGGTTATTAAGCCTCCGTATCCCGGACCATCTTCACGAAAGACCGTATAATTGGGAATTTGAAAACGGTAATGTGGGTATAGCCACGTTTCTTGGATAAAAACGATCTCAGGGTGATATGTCGATATTAAATGAAGCAATTCATGCTTCTTATTTACCACACTCCGACAGTTCCATTGCAGCAGCCACATCCTTCACCTATGAACGACATGAGATGAAGAAAGAGACGAAACGAATCAACCCAAAAAAAAAAAAAAAAAACTATTGACAAAGTGCACCAGTGCCCCTTGGTAGTGGTTTTTCGAGGGGTGGAAGTAATGGCAGTATTTTATCTAATAACTTTTTAACACAGTGCGCCCACTGTGCATTGTGGCCTAAAAGCTCCATGAGTTCTGTAAATTCGTCTAGGATTTTTTGAGTAGGAGCAGTTTTATCGGGCCCCGAATCGGGCTCCAGTCGCCGGACACCGGATGTGCCCGGTTCGCTGGGCTTCTCAAGTGGTGATATCCGTTCCACGCTTGGGGTTTCTATCGGTTGCAAATATGCCGACCTATCATATCCCAAAGGTGTAATCAATTTCGGAGCCGGATGTACCAACTCTGAAAATTTACGCTTACGCGGAGGATCAAATCGTTGCCCACTAGGTGATGCTGCCAAAGGGGGGAATTGTTGGGGAAGTGCTAAAGGGTGAAAAGGGGTACTTGTCTGGCGCTTCACAATTTCATTATATGATTTGTTTTCAGTACACATCAGCCTCTTTATCTCTATTTGCTGCTGATGCACCTCACAGCGCACCGCCCCTGCCATATGATTGCCTTGACAATTAACGCACTTGAATATCACTTCTTTGCAGTCACTCGTTAAATGCTCCTGCGCACATTGTCCACATCTAGGTCCCCGAGCCCTACAGTGAAGTTGCACATGCCCGTACCTCTGGCACTTCTGACATCGAAGAGGTGAAAAAATGTACAAACTTACTTCTAAGAGAACATTGAAGATGCTGACATGAGTAGGCAAGTTTTGAGTTTCGAAAAAAATTTTCACCGTGCCCGTTGCTATTTTTTCCGATTTTCCATCTACGGTTTTAGTACGAAAAAAACGTTGTAAACGTACGATAGGTACAGGAGAGTCAATGAAACGCATGAGTTCCTCCTGCGTAAGGGAGGTATCTACCCCCCGAATGAGTCCCACTCGTTGTATGCTTGACGATGGTATAAAGGCCATCATATTTCTATCCTTTAACACCGGATGTTCCAAAAATGAATTGGCATCTCGTAGTGACTTAAATTGAACTTGAACCCGATTGCGCCCTTTTCGTTGGATTTCTTGAATTCCTGGGATTTTACGTTCATAAAACAACCGTCCCAAGGCCATTGGATGCAAATGTCCAATCGCTTGAGGCTCAACGCCTTGAACGAAAACTATATACGGCCCCGTATGATTTGAGTAGTAGCGATAGTCACTAGGAGGAGTACGAGGTTGTACAGGGGTTTGGACCACAGGAATAGCCCGAACTTCCGACATTTTAGTGTTCTCATGTTCATCCACAATATGCATTGATTCAATGTTGGCGTAACCATCAATAATAACCGCCGATGGATTATCCGGTGGGAGGCCTATTTGACCTCCCCCACTCTTCTCCGACATTGCGGCGAAGAATTTCCGAATGTATAGTACTTACATAAATCGTCACCAAGCACAAGGAAATAAAGACGAAAACAACACACTTAAATATGGATAGCAAATCGCACACCACACCGCTCACCGCACACACAAACACCAGACGAAAGCGACGGATATGTTGCTGCGTTCACAGCGGACGAGCGACTGTGATCTAACGTGTAGTGGTATGTATCATTGGGTAACCATCGACTACCGATTGAAAGCATAAGACCAGTGACTACCTAGTAATCGCAAACAAGAGCAACTCAAATTAACACTTGGGGCGCTGCGGTCGGTCTGTATAAGTAGGTTAAAAATACTCAATAACACGCGTTTGATATGGAACACTTTTTATTTTTCGGTTATAATCAGTAAATATTGTACAGCCTCCCAGGGGTATGCACCCCTTGGAGACCATCCCCCCATCATCTGCCTAAATCTCCTAACGGGCAACCCTTGGAAAGCCGGGCCAACATCCATAAAACGTAGCAAGGACAGCTTGCCACTCTAGAAGGCAGCTCAGTCCTTGCACAATGGTTACACATAGCGACATACTATTAACTGGGACAGCAATACCAAGACATTGCTGACAGCATAGCGCCGAAGAGTATAAGAAGGCGTCTTAATCAGGTCAAGGGATCTCTCCATTATCAGTGCTTCAACGATACGGCCGAAGGCTACGCCGGTGTCATCAGAGGTGAGTCAGTCAGTCGTGTTCAGACATCCTACTTTTGTAACCTGTAACCCACAACTTGTACTTTACATTGTGAACATAATTACATTCCCTACAAGGGACTCATACTTCAGAATTACAGACCAATAAACACTTGGTCAACACATCACACTAGTCTTACTGTCCACACGCCTCTTTACATCCCAACGCCCTTCCTTATTCCCGTCACGGTTAGACGTGACAGACGGTAGTCTAATAGCGCTAACTCAGATACCATTGTATTCCTCGAGCCGACCCGACTGCTAGCAAGCAGCGCGTGCCACTCGGCTGATACGAGCAGATTCAGTTACCTAATAAGCCAGTCAGCTGTGCGACCAGCACAGTGACCCTTGCATTGGGTCCCATCCCTTCAAACACTACTACATTATTTATAGGAACGCCCCCTAGTTCCTAGCACACCACAACACTCTACACTGGTCAGCTTACCCTGCCAAGGGAAGCTACCCTTTTTAGGCACAGCTTTATAAATTAGTACAATAACTCTTCCTTTTAGATCCACCCCCAAATAAGGGATCTAAAACACTGGTGGAGGCGCGGGACTACGCACAATAGAACGGGACTCAACCAACGAGCCCTCGTAGTCAAAACGACCCCTTGCGTACCGCAAAAAGCCAAGCAAATAGTGAAAAAAAAAAATTTCCCAGACAAAAACACCAGTTTTGCTCGAAAACTAGCTACACAGGGGAAATTCTTACTAAACCAAACTCCCAGCCCCAGAAAGAATCAAACAGATACGAAAATACACTGTCAAACACGCACAGATATTTCCTTTTATTTCATTCACATACACTTCAGGCAGAATGGCGCCTCATGCAGAGATTGCAAACCATAGAGGCAACAGGGTTACGCCAACATTATTAGCATTATTGTCCAGATGCCAGAGACACATACAAAGCCGGCAAACGCAAATACGGGCACTCCAAACAAAAATCGGGGCAATACAGGGCAAACAGCCATACACTCCGTCAGAGGGTAGGACAGCGCGATTAAGAGGCGCACATACGCTCTTGAATCACATACATGAACACCTCAACAGGATCCATATCCAAAGGCACGGAATACACGGCCAGTTGATCACCACACAGGGTCCCGTAATAAATAATGCAACCCTCCAGAGGTTGAGGGTGCACTACGCGACTTTACACGCTCAGTACAGGGAGTTAATTCGCGAGCAAGCGCTTCTCCAACTAGCGGCCACAAAACTATACAGAACACAGAAACATTAATACAGTAATTTGCAAACAGGCCATATGCCTCCACAGGCAGTACGCCCAAATTTGGGGCGGACATAAGGAACTCCGGACTCACTAGGCCATTTTTTGAGTACATGGCAGGGCCACCAGCCCAGCCGAGAGAGGACATAAGCGTGGATACGCTGACTCGATAATTTGCGAGGATGTCCCTCTCGCCATGTACTGCCACACATGGGAAGGAGGTCACCATGGCTACAGTCAAGAAGACGGCCAGGTTAGGCTCCAATAGGCTAAAAACACAAAGTTACACGAACACATGTCCTTCAGCTCCGGATCGGAAGGCAATTTTGCCAAACCGAGGGGCAGAGCCTAGAACAACCCCCTCGGAACAAAGGGACGAGAGGGAGTTGAAGCCAGGACTCTCAAATACACATAGCATAACAGAGGGACAACGGGACGTAACCACGTCATGGGCAGACGACATAGAGCCCGTCCCCCTACACATAAAGCCTACATACACCCACACAGATAGGCTCACACAATGGCAGGAGTCTGCCATGGCCACAGGCCGAAAAGCGGTCAGGCCACACGCCACCACATTGCTAGGCCAGACACAAGCCATTAAGCAACCTTTACCGCCAGTTCAAAGGGCAAATTTGCCGGAACGAAGGCGAACACCGGTATTAGTCCCTCAGGATGCACGATACACGCACGCACATTTTGAACAGGGACACACATAAGTTCCTCTACACGGGGGAAATACGCCAATAAATTCATACAGACTCACTAACGTAAACGGCACATTTTTTTCTCTCTTTCTCTATCTGCCTTCTTTAATGGATATGCAGTGCAACTTGGCTAGATCAGAGGTGCATGATTCAAAATCCTTGTTTTTTTTGTTTGCCCCTGACATTTTTTCTCCCAGGACAGCAATGATTATTGGTCGGAGTGGTCATCACCATAAATTGGATAACGTAAAGTTTATAATATTCAAAGCCCAGTAGAAGCCCATCAGGTGAGCTACGCGGCTTAAAGCCGGAAAGAGATATTTTGAGCATAGCTTAAACATCAAGTCACAGCATAGAGCTTAAGCGAGTCTTTCTAAGCAGAAATGACTAAATGTTCTACGTTCCGGTTCAACAGGTGGATAGATTCTCTTGCAGCGGGCAAAAGCCATAAGCGTGGCAAGAATTAAGAATCGCAAACTAGTTTTCAAAAATTTGGTGAGGTGTGCTTTAACCAACTGAAAAGCCCAATTGCACACCGGGGCGAACCACTGTCATTTTGTTGAGTTATGCCGGAACATTTAGCACAATTTGTGTATAAATATATAATGGCTCAACGGACAATACATATTTCTCTTTTGAAAAATATATATTCAATGCCAAGGTAAGGTTATAATTGCTTTGGAGTGGAGTTTCGACTCCCATAGTGCCCTGGCTTTGCTCGTGACGTGGATACACATGTATCAAATACGTCTGGCAATGGCCTTCCCAATGTGTACTAGACAAGGTCGGTAGAGTCCCCTGAGATGTAACCAGATTACTATAGTGCTAACGTCACCTACTAGGTGCATAGTACGATCAGGACCTACTTACCATTTTTTAAGCATTTTTTTCATAGTGTTTACGACACAATTTTGACAGACTATCACCGTCCGGCAACCCACTTTAGCAAAGCATACAGCAGTGGGCAGGCAACATACAAACATATATTCTATACCTTTTCAAAATGCTCTCTTAATACGGAGCGGGGCATAGCTCTTTTTTTTTCTCCTCTTTCTCTGCCTCAGTCATTAGGCCCGATGAAAAAAAAAAAGGGTGGCCAAGTTGAACTGTATGTATTTAACCCATAGGCATACGTGACACGTTACATTGCCTGTAATATAATTTTTTTATCATTTCCACAACAACACGTAAGCTAAAACGCTAACACACCGTAGGATGAAAACCCCAGACTTTGGGAAGCCCTGCATATTTTTGGAAATCACACAATCAATTTACATAGCCACATGACAGTAAAATACTACCAAACTGTCCCGGAGACACAACCTGAATAGTGCCAGAAACAATTACTCTGGGTAAAAGACGGTCTCAAAACCCGCAACCTTCTGAATACCAAGAATATAAGGTTGGGTAGCTATCCAGTTCTAGAATAGAAAAATGGGTAAGCTAAGACAGATTGGGACAGTCCCACTAACAGCGGGCCATAAACGAAAAACAACAAAATCGCCTCTGGCATCTAGTCACCAAACACGCGACTAGCGGCCCAGACACACTAGTGTATAACGACATTTGGTACAACAGATAGGAATATACCTGATCCCCGATACAGTTAACGCAAAATTTGGGGACACACATGTAGTTATTGAGAGGTTCTTTTGTATGGCGGACCGCCCCACTCACAATTACAGAGATAGCATTCAGACCGAGAGACACAAACATACAGTTACAGAGCATTGTCAAGCATGTAACAAGATAATGCACACGTGAATGAAATTGGACACTATCGAGAAGCGATAAGGCGCGCAGGGCTGGTTGACCTTCACGCACACAGACGAGCTAAGCCTGTTCCAAGTGGACAGGAACAAACGCATCATTCACGCCCGATTTAGAGACCCTATATCTTCCAAAATTACACTACGAGGGGAAATCAAAAACATACGAACTCTACACAGGTATGCATGCTTTCATTTGCGCATTGCACATCCACGGGAACGTGCCATAATATATGCGGCACGGAAATGATCACACCAAATCTTTACAGGCAACCGGCTCCGAACCCATGACCACACACAACACGCTCGTACCAAAAACTAACTAAACAACGGTATTTTTGGTACGAGAAACACAAGCAAAAACCACACTGGCGACGCCCCAAGCCCTGAAACACAACACAGACATAGAACACAGAGAATGACATAAGGTCACGGGTCTGAGTCCCAGTAAAAATTAGACACAAGGGAAAGCAGTTATCCAGGCTTCCAACCACACCGAAATTGGCCCATACAAATGCATGAACAGGGAATACTACATTTCCTCCCACCAAAAGCCAGACATAAAATTTCAAAATACACCTGACATGAGACATACATTTCCCAGACACAGGTAGGAAAATTTCGCAAGACACAAGTCTTAGGAAACAATGGCCACACAACGTCATTACCTAACTAGGATGAATTGCTACATTAGTCCGCTAGGAATCTAAAACAATGACCACACTTGCATACGTGCAGAAAAGCACTTGCCGGCGGATGACAAACAATAACATCACAGCCTGACATTACACATACCAACTGCTGACTTGCAGACTAGTCATACCGCAATACTGCTCATGACAGGGCACTATTGTTTACCGGCATTGACAATGAAATTACAAACACATAACAATTATAACACCATACATTTTTTTTCCACACTGCAAAAACATTTGGCAATGGACAAGACGTGACACAGCGGAACTTATCTTGGGCCTATAAGGGCACGCTCGCAAAGACGTTGGCAAGCCACGGGCGCCTTCTGCCCATACAGGCGATACATATTACGACTTAGCCTGCAACAGACCAACCGTCCGCGTGGTGTAGCGGAACATAGTCACACACACGCACATGCACTCAACAATTAGGAGCAAACACAGACAAGATCTCCCCCCTAATAACTTCTTTTATCGATCGTAAGGCATAGGAGTCATTACAGATGACTAGCACATGACCAGTCGCACTACGACCACTGGCCACATCTACACTACAAATGGCAGACCAGATTAGGTCATGAAGCTTTACTATCCCAAGGCGGGGATAGAAAGCAAGCATGGACCTAGAGAGGATGACAAACCATAGGTGGATAATCCCAGAGGGATTACCGACATACTACAGCAGGCTACCATTGTTAAATACCCCATTCCCTTCCAATAACCCTCTCACGCCCAACATAAACCAACGCAGACACATGTACACGACCAAAAACAGCTACACTACATTACAAAGTACACTCATGGGGTTGATGGACTTCATGCGTCTAAAGAGAAGGCATGCTACGCCTTGCACCACGATGCTACCACCTGAGGTTTAGGGGTGGGTCAGCAAACACTAAATAAGCATAATGCGCCTCTCCAAATGAGAGAGGAGGCCATAGATATATATACTAACCATTCTTTATTAATTAAATACTCCCGCATGACAGGAATATATTGATATTATGCCTCAACCTACACCTATCCGTACATGAAGGCAGACACTTCATATCCAGACACATGCATGACTATCCCATCCATTCACCAGGGATTTTCATATCAAACCTGCATGACATTTTCGTATCTTTGCAATCCCGGGAATTGCCTCCCCAGTCCACTCACTATAGGAGCATCCCAGAGGCATCACCGGTTCCAGGCCACCACTAACGTGGAACCCAAAGGTGCGCAACCCCTTCCTACCATACTTTAAGCCCACTCGACAAATAACTACCCCCAGATCCTAATAACAGGGTACCTGACATTACAGACCCTACTAACACCTCCATTAAGGTAAAGAAAGCATTATTGCTGGAAAGCTGACGTAGCAATGGTAGACCAGAAGTAGCCTATGTACTTAGAAGATCTACAACCCCACAACACTGGAAATATTTTACATTTTACACAGAGATTAAACTATTTACACAGGTTACGCCACATTTTTTTTTTACAAAGGAATCTGATACGATCTGATTGACGACAACGGTGTAAGCCGAAGGTCAGGAGAACCACACTTTGAGAGCTGGGGAAGGCGATGTGGACCCTTACCCCAGTTGGCTCGACAGCGCAGCGACCTCACTTAACTTAACGACTAGACCAAACAGACGAACCACGTAAGGTCAAAGCATTCGCGACCTGGCGCGGGCAAACATCGAGATCTAGGGGTGCATATTAGCTTATCCCCCTTGTCGGAGAAGGTTACACCCACTATGTGCCACGGTCGTCGAAGCCAAGACCTGCAGGGAGACTTTCTGAGAATGGCGGGAGAAATAGCTCACTCCGCGCCGGACTCGGGAGCTATCCCTAGAGACGACCCCATTATGACTAGACTTCTAGTTAAGTTTAAATTTAAGTAGGCACGGCTTCCATAGCGGGAAGCAAAACTCCTGTGCGTTGGAGAAGATTACTAATGCGAAAAGCATACCACGATTGCCGATACAGGCGAAGATTACTGCGAAAAACAAACCACGATTGCCGATACAGGCGAAGATTATTGCGAAAAGCAAACCACGATTGCCGACAAAGGCGAAGATATATTATGCCATTGGACGACAATGTCCAATGCCCACATAAATGGCGCCACAGCGGACAGTCAATGGGCATTAAGAGAGGGGCATTGCGAGCGCCTCATAAGGGTTACGTGGGCGGCCCACCTACGACTACACACGCAATGGCAACGATCAAAGAAATGGAAGGTACAGCAGGCGAAACGGTTTGCTTAGTGGCACCGTAAGCCGCCTGTGACTAGGTTAGTATTAGTAATAAGACCTAACATAGATGTCGACAATAGGATTAAAACGGAGGGGACTACGAGACATTGTTGGGTTCCGGTCCCGACAATGTACTACAAGGGAACCACCGCGAGAGAAATCAAACGGACAGCCTCCATCTAAATTTTAGTACTTAAGTCATAGTGCCATTTTCAGGTCACTTAGATATAAGCAAAATTACTAACCGCTGTTGCTAATAATAGCACAGCACATTTCGGCTTTAGAGTAAGGTCCACTCGGCATGTACATACAGTATAGTTTACATTTAATTAATTTTATTAATAAGTAAGATAAGTAGTCTTAAGATAACGGCGGTCGGCGCCTGATAGCCCAGAAACCCGGCATCAGGGTAAGTCCGACAGCTCATGATAAGGCATGATAATTCGTTGTAAGGTAGCATAAACCTACATTTAAGGCATTTTATTTTATTTATATATATATATAGATCACAATAGAATATATCGGCACTTGGTGACTCAAAATCCGTTACCAAGATAAGCCCGACACCATTTAAGCTAGAATAGGTTAACATAGGCTAACCTAGGTTAAGTTAGACTTCGGTGGCGTTACACTTAGTTTCCAAACTAAGCGCTACCAAGGAAGGTTATATATATACCTGTAATGAATTATAATGTATTGTACTGTACTATTCATAATTAACCCACTTTTCCCCACACAGGAAGACCACAGAGCTACGGAGAGATAAACATCTTTATATGGTTGCATTTTTGTTTTGTTTTGAATAACAGGTAACCAAGAACGTGAATATGTCTGTGGTAAATATATTACCAAAATACACATATATGTCATACACAAATACACTCCTTATCAATTTTAGTTGCACCCTTAAAGGTGACAACGCCAGCGGTCAGCGGTGGACAGCATACGTGGGATGATGACCATCGCTGAACGCAAACACATTTCAGAATACGCAAATGAAGCGTTACTTCAGGCTCAAAGGGCGACACAGAGTTTGTAAGTGCCGGACCTTCGACCCTAAGGTGGGATTCCGACCCACGACGGAAAACCACGAGGTTATGTGATAAGTACAGGGAGAGAATAGTGGACTAGCCACTAAACCGCACCGAGGAACGGCCGATTAGAGAACGGTCGGCGAGGCATAATAGTACGGTGCGCGCCAAGTATAAGAGGCATGCAATAACTGGCCAGGTAACAGAGCTCTATAAGGTTTATATATATATATATATATATATATATATATATATATATATGATAGTGATAATTGTAAAGTGTAAATTATTTTGTATTTTCTCGCCATGTCATACAATTGCAAGGGTCCACAAGAGTGGCAAGAATACTTATACGTACAGGGTACCCACATGGCAACCATTATTTTTTCTATGCTCATCTTCATTACATGTTTACTATGTTCAATTATAACTTGTCAGGAATTTTACAAATGTAAGGATTACTATTATTATTATCGGGTCATATCTGTTACCATTATCAAGACCACCAATGTACATAATGTCTATGATTTGTTTTCTTTCATTTTTCCTTCTTCTAACTTCCCCATTTGTCAGGGTGTTCCGTTTCATCCCGAACCAATAAATACACTTTGATTATATCCCTTAAATTATACCCTGGAACACCCATTTTTTCTATTCTCTCCTATCTTTCTCTTTGCAGGGAGCATTTTTTTCCCAAAGTAAAGCCAGACGACACAATTCCTCGTCTAGCTGGGTTTTTTCCTCCCTGCACAACTATGTAACGAATCACCATCAAAAACCATGTTTTTTTTTAAAACTAGCAATATGCCAACAATGTCATTTTTTTTCTTCAAATGTCAATTTTTTTTTCTCGATGACAATTTTTTTTTCAATGTCAGTTTTTTTTCTTTTTCAACGGCCATTTCTATTGTCACAATGCCAATGTCAATGTTATATATATATATCTATGTACATCCCATAACCCTCCCCTCTGAACACGGGCTGACCTCACACCCACACTTCGATACGACACCACCAGGAGATACGAGGGGGTTTCAAGAGCCACTACGTCAACATCCCAACCTCCAGTTCCGTTCCCGTTCGCGAGGACGCGAACAAATGAAGGAAGACGCTTGTACAGCCTCCCAGGGGTATGCACCCCTTGGAGACCATCCCCCCATCATCTGCCTAAATCTCCTAACGGGCAACCCTTGGAAAGCCGGGCCAACATCCATAAAACGTAGCAAGGACAGCTTGCCACTCTAGGAGGCAGCTCAGTCCTTGCACAATGGTTACACATAGCGACATACTATTAACTGGGACAGCAATACCAAGACATTGCTGACAGCATAGCGCCGAAGAGTATAAGAAGGCGTCTTAATCAGGTCAAGGGATCTCTCCATTATCAGTGCTTCAACGATACGGCCGAAGGCTACGCCGGTGTCATCAGAGGTGAGTCAGTCAGTCGTGTTCAGACATCCTACTTTTGTAACCTGTAACCCACAACTTGTACTTTACATTGTGAACATAATTACATTCCCTACAAGGGACTCATACTTCAGAATTACAGACCAATAAACACTTGGTCAACACATCACACTAGTCTTACTGTCCACACGCCTCTTTACATCCCAACGCCCTTCCTTATTCCCGTCACGGTTAGACGTGACAGACGGTAGTCTAATAGCGCTAACTCAGATACCATTGTATTCCTCGAGCCGACCCGACTGCTAGCAAGCAGCGCGTGCCACTCGGCTGATACGAGCAGATTCAGTTACCTAATAAGCCAGTCAGCTGTGCGACCAGCACAGTGACCCTTGCATTGGGTCCCATCCCTTCAAACACTACTACATTATTTATAGGAACGCCCCCTAGTTCCTAGCACACCACAACACTCTACACTGGTCAGCTTACCCTGCCAAGGGAAGCTACCCTTTTTAGGCACAGCTTTATAAATTAGTACAATAACTCTTCCTTTTAGATCCACCCCCAAATAAGGGATCTAAAACAATATGGTCCCTAAAATAATGACAGTGTTATTTTTAATTGTATATATGTATAACTGTGCGATACACGTGATCTAATTTGTGTGTTACACTGGATTTTATGTGTCAATTGCATATTATCAAGCATCGGTTGTCTGCTGGTATTTGTTTTTGAGCAGTTCGAGTCATGGCGCTGTTACGTTTAAAAGCTACCGTATATTTGAGTTTGCTCACTGTACCATAGACTCTAGAAATTATTTGCTGCTTGGTAGGGCGAAGGGATGAGTTTAACTTGTATTAAAACTCGGGGGAGACAGATTGCTTGATTTGTTAAATGGTTAGCAGGTAGGTTTGGTGTTGAATATCGGACTTATAGCAGGTTCTTGCAGAGTAGATATTTACCCTGCGAAGTCAAATTAGGCCTATATGACTCGTAGTGGAATGGCTCGGATATCGCAGAGCGAGGTGATGGTGGTTGGTAGGGTTATTGGAAATGAACTAGGGAGCGGGGAAGGATACCTGACTGATGAAGCTTGGCTGTCCTCGGCTGGTGTAGGCTTGGCTGTCTTGGTACGGCTTGGCTTGGCGAGACTGTGCTTGGCTGTCTTTGTGCGGCTTGGCTCGGCGTAACAGTGAACAACCCCAACTACATCGACTTACAGCCGTAAACTGAGCAATATACTTTGCTTTTACTCATTTTGCACTCTATCAACGAGTAAAACTTATTACTTATGTATAAAGACACGAAGAATTTACCACGATCTGCTTACCAATACAAGAAACCATATAGAAACAGTCACCACGTGACAAATGTACCCTACTTGGTAAGTTTCTCATTTATACCGCTAGATGTCATCTCAGATAGCTGGAGTTGCCAGGATTACCCATTCAAATCTTTAAATAAATATTGTCAAAAAATGTTACGATGTTACTAACCAGTGGAATTGTAGGCGTATGTACTAATGTGGCAACATTTAAAGGAAGTGCATAATCTAAATCATATAAAGCTCGCAACATTAAGGCACGCTGATAGTCATATTGTGGACAATGAAAGAGAATATGATTTAAGGAACCCTCCATTTGTAAACACGAACACAGAGGATCATCACGTCGTTTTACCTTTATGCGGAATAAATACACCGGCGTTAATGCAGGGTTAAAACGTAGACGACTGATTGTAATGATATGTCGTCGTGTGTATTTCCCTCCCTGAAACCATGGTTTGCTTAAAATAGTCGGTTGTATCCCAAAATAGTGTTTGGCCTTAATTCTTGCATAGTTAGTCCACGTGACTTGCCAGTCATCCTGTATCGTCGAACGAATTATAGAACGCAAATCAGACATTGGTATGGCTATGTTGTAAGCTTTGCCTTTGCCATTAGCAGCATCTTTTGCGAGGTTATCCGAAAATTGCGACTCAATTGACGCCACTTTTTGTATTACACAGCAAAGTGTTGTTGTTGTTATAGTAGGATTGCTGGACACAGATGACCACTTTACCCACCGCACCGCAGTTCTGTTAACACACACCAGTCACAAGGAATATTTGTGCGTTTGTACACACAGAAAGAAACTCGCTACCTAATCTATTCGACGTATACTCCTAACCATAGGGACTGAATTACACCGGTATATACGATACACTAAGAAGGATCAAAGAAAAATCAACACACATAAAATTCGTGCCAAACCGTAGGACTTTTAAAAAACACCGAACAAAAGGGTTATAAGAATTTATAAGGTAAAAGGGAAATGGTCCAAATACACCATTAGGGCCTCAACCAATGGAATTACAGGATTATGCAAAAGAGCAGTCATATTTAAGGGCAACTGATAACCTAAAGATCTTATCTTCCGGAGCATTACTATCCGTGGTTCATTGAAAACGTCACACTGAAACATAAGATGGTGAAGTGTACCCCTCATTCGACCACACACACATCTAGCATCCTCACGAAGGTTCATGCGTGCCATATACACCGTCGTAAGAGCATGCTGAAAACGCAAACGTATGATAGTAATAATGTGCCGTCTCGTATATCTGCCTACACGGAACCAGGTGCAGTTCGGATAGTGGGTTGTACCAGAAAATAATTACGGGCCTTAAATGGCGTGATATTTGACCATTCCGTTTGCCAATCACTGAGAAGCTGAGAAAAAGCACCGGCAGAATGTCCGTAAAAGTTAAAGCGATATTATAAACGACTCCACACCCTTGAGCTGCCAACTTAGCCATACGGTTCACCTCCTCGTTTTCCTGTATACACGAATGCCCAGGACCCAAGTGAGCACTACCTCCTGTACCATAGTCTGAAAAGAATACAACATTTGAGCAACTTGATAAACATACCAATTGTCAGAGCTACTGGGATTCGATAAAGCCCGGAGCACACTCAAGGAAACCGTGCAAATAATTGCAGGGGAAACCCTCTGTGTACGTATATACTGACAGGCTTGGCGAATAGCAAATACTTCAGCCGTAAAAATCGTTAGATACCCTGGAAGACTATATGTGCGTAAAAACTGTCGGTCCGGAGCTTAAGCAACCGCTCCCACTCTATTTGGCTGCGACATTCTTGAGCCATCTGTATAAAACATAGTATAATGGGAATAGCAATTGACGATATCCCTAAAGCAGCTCGAAATTACTTGCGGAAAACGCTGATACGTCCGGAATAGTGCCGGTAAAGCAGTGTGCAAGATATTTGGCGGGGATTGTAGTACAATATACGGAACCGTATAGAGCAAAGGCTTGAGCGTTTGAAGTAAATCTGGCCTAAATGGTTGCAATATTTCATATGCCAATACCAGGGCCGGCTTGCGCGGACGCGCTAAGCGATTTTGCGCATAATTCTCCACAAGCAGCTGTAATTTGCTGGTAATAGGGGACGCTGACAGTGACAGTTTAGAAACCAGGTACTTACTTGCCAAAAATCTCCTCCTTGAGTGTAAAGGTAATTCCCCAGATTCAACTAGTAATGCACAAGTTGGACAGAACGGAAGCGCCCCCAGTATAATACGTAAAGACCTTACTGCAACCTGTCGAATCTGACCAACCGACTAATCGTCATCATATCGAAGAAAAGGCAATCATAATCCATCTGGGAACGAATAATATTCTTATAGACCGTAAGTAATAAATTAGGATCGGCTCCCCAACTGCGGCGTGCTAAAGCTCTGAGGATGTGCAGTCTTTTTTCTATTTTAACAGTGAGTGTTTGAACCTGGCGTGACCACAGTAGTTGGTCATCAACATGTAATCCCAAATACTTGATGAACCACCTCTATGGCTCCCTGACGAAATAAAATGGGAGTGCGATCAACCAGACGTTGATGAGTAATAATTAAAGCAGAATTTTTGCTCGGCGAAGTTTCAAAACCATGATTATAGAACCATGTATGAGCAGCAGTCAATGCGTCATACATATCCTGACGAAAAAGATGTAGAGTATCACGGGAACAATAAATCAGAAAATCATCAGCAAATTGAGTGATACGTGCATAAGGAAGAATGACCGATTCTAATGTCTGAGTATAAATTGAAAAAATAATACCGCTTAAGATATCACCTTGAGGTAGTCCACACGAAGTCTGACGGTTGTCAATAACACCAATTGGAGTGTGTAGAAAGAGACGATAATGGTGTAAAAAATTTCGAACTAAAACTATGAAAGGTAAGGGGAAACTCATCTCCCCTAGTCGTTGTTGTAACACGACTGGGTCCACCGCATCATATGCCCCCTGAATATCCAAACAAACTGCAACCGTGTGTTGCTTGCGGGCTTTCGCTAATAAGATATCCGTCAAAAAAAATCGCAAGAGCGTCGATTGTGCCTAGCCGTTTACGGAAAGCAAATTGTGACCTCGAAAAAAGAGTATAGTATTCCAGACACCATTGCAATCTACGTAATAAATTTTTTTGAAATAAATTTCTGATACACGAACCGAGATTGATGCCACGATAGCTTAGGGGATCTCTGGCATCTTTCATAGGTTTTAATATCGGCAGAATTTCAAAATTATTCCATTCCTCGGGATATGTACCTGTTGTCAGTACCGTATAAACGTACAATGAGATCATGAAAAGGCAAATGGGTACACCTTTCAACAGAACGATCAAGATCGTCAGAGCTAGGTCCGGGAAGTGGGCCACCATCCCATAAGTAATGTAATCCATACACGGACTCGTGGATTTGGTGTGACGCAGCGCAGTAGAAATATCATTTCTCGTGATTTGTTGTTGTAAAACCCAAAACTTATCCGAAGCCAAATAAGGTGGCTCAAATACGTGTCTGGAAACTGAATCGGGCGCGAGGGAATGATAAAACATTTGAAACCCTGTCTGCGTGAACCCCGAACTAGGACGAGTGCGCCGAGTATTCGATAATTGGTTTACCAATGACCATAAGGTGCCCAAAGAAGTTTGGGAATTGAATGTACTAATATATTTTGTCCATGCCGTCCGTCGTTTATCATTAAATGTCTTCTGAAGCTTTTCAGTGAGACTTTTATGACGTAGATAATTATCAACAGTCCCATGGATGCGATATCTTTTTAAACATGCTTTTCTCCGACGAACCAGCAATGCACACTCAGCAATCCACCAATGAACCGCACCCGGATGCTGTAACGAATGATATGTTATCGCGCGCTTGGGGTGATAACAATCAAGAAATCCTTGTATCAGCTGTAATAACTAAAAATACCGTTGATTCGGAGGTGTCCGAGAAGTCCCCAAACCATCAGTTATAAAGTGTTGAAAATATCATAGTCGAAATGTCCTAAGTTCCTTTTGATGGTAAAATGACATGGACGCTCAAGTCTCTCACCCGTTTTCGCATAATAGATATGAATCGGAAAATGGTCGTTCTGATGAGTATCCCCAATTGTTCGCCATTCCAATTGATGGGCAATATCCGCTGTAGTAATAGTCAAATCGACCGCACTTTTAGGACGACCCGGAGGTGTTATGCGTGTAGGCGAACCATCATTAAGAATAGTCAAAGCATAAGTTTGAAGTGCATTCGCAATATGGCGACCTTTAGGGTTTACACGCTCACTGCCCCAGAGGCCATGGTGGGCATAAAAATCCCCAATAACAATATGTTTAGAAATTTGAGTAATATATTTGAAATACATCAACCATTGGCGTTGCGATCCCTGTACTTGGAGAGGGCAATATAAATTACTAAAAATACTATTTCCGATCCGAAAACACTGATGAAAACTACGAGGTTGAAGGTAAGGAATTGGCACCGCCGAAAAAGGGAGATCCATGCGAATAAGGGTGCTTATACCGCCATAACCTGGACCATCCTCTCTAACAACATTATACATTAGGATCGTAAAACGATATTGGGGCGATAGCCAAGTTTCTTGTAAAAAAAATGGCATCAAGGTGGAATTCATCGATTAATTTAATTAATTCATGCCGCTTGTTTACGATACTCCAGCAATTCCATTGGAGGAACGACACGTCTCTTCAAGAAAAGGAAAGATAAAAGAGTATAAACTATTGACTCACGGTCGGGGTATCATGCGGTGTTGATTTTTCCAGCGGGGGTAGCAAAGGTAATACCCTATCTAACAGATTTTTAACGCAATGCGCCCATTGCGCATAATGCCCTAACAACTCCATCGGTTTAGTAAATCCTGCTAAAATAATTTTTGTTGGCTCAGATCCAGGCGACCCTGAACCAGGCTCAGGACTGGGCAGAGTAGTTGTTGCCGATTTCTTGGCTGAGAAGACCGGTGGGGCCTTTTCCAACCTCGGTTGGTTAAAAATCTGGAAATAAGCACCCAGATCATATCCAGGAGGTTGTACCACTTTGGGGGACGAATGAACGATTTCCGTAAACTTGCGCTTTCGGGCTGGCTCAGCCTGCATAACACTGGGAGCTGTACTTAACGGCGGAAATTATTGGGGTAAAGTTAAAAGATTGAAAGGTGTACCCATTTGCCTTTTCATGATCTCATTGTACGACTTATTTTCCACACACATCCGAAGTTTAATTTCAACACGCTGTTGGTGAATTTCGCAACGAACGGTACCTGCAGGGTGATTCTCTTGACAATTCGCACATTTAAATAAAACCTCCTTACATCCCCAGGTGAGGTGAGGAGCAGCACAATTGCCACAACGAGGGGATCGAGCTCGGCAATGTAACTGCACATGTCCGTATCTTAGACACTTGGTGCACCGTAGGGGCGAGAAAATATACAAACTAACTTCCAGAAGAACATTAAAATGCTGACATAAGATGGTGATTTCTGAGTCTCGAAAAAAAAATTGACAGTCCCCGTAGCTATGCATTCCATTTGACCATCAACAGTTTTGTTTCGGAAGAAGCGTTGTACGGGCTATGTACTTTAGGAGTTCTTCATTCGTAAGAGAAGTGTCAACCCCTCGCATAAGTCCAACTCGTTGGACATTGGAGGAGGGGATAAAAGCTATCGGATTTCCCAAAAAAGTATTTGCATCTCGACAATTTGTAAATTGCATTTGTACCCTGTTTCGTCCCCTTCTCTGAAGCTCTTGTATGCCCGGGATTTTTCTTTCATAGAAAAGCCGACCCAAGGCCATCGGATGTAAATTTCCGACCGCCTGAGCCCCTTCCCCCTGCACAAAAATAATATATGGACCGGTATGATGGCTAGGATATCGATAGTCCGTGGCCGGGGTTCGTAATGTTTCCGTTGTGGACCATCGATGGGTTCGTTTGCACCGTAGGTGGATTGAGCGTATGCTCATGCACGATTGTCATCTCATCCATAGGCGTAATGCCATCCACAATAACTGCCTCCTCACTGTCAGGTGGTCGGCCCAATACCGCCCCATCGCTCGCCGCCGACATCCCTTCAAAACTTCACCAAGTATATAAGACTTACTAACGTACTTATAGCACAAGGACAAAAACACTAACTCAAATCACTATACACAAAATACACTACAACTGATCGACACACACACACACACACACGCGCGCGCGCGCGCGCGCGCGCACGCACGCACGCACGCAAGCCACAAGCGTTTGAGGTGTTGCTGTGACCACAGCTGGCACGGAACCCGGGTGGGTGAAACTGTATAGGGAGTTTGAGGCCAACGCTAGCTTGCATTGTAGTAGTACCTGTTGACAACGTTAAAAACGCTAGAAGTCACCGCGTACGACGATGAAGTTGAGTTGTACTTCAATAGATGGCAGGAAAATTGGTGAGTATTCTTGTTAATGTTGTATATTTAATTAATATTTGAATATATATCAATAGTAAATGCATATTGCAGTGCTTAGAAAAGAATACAATCGGTTTCGCACAATATTATACGAAGAAATTGAATTATATTGAATCACACATCGATTTTGTCGATACACTGCGCTAGAAAACGATATCACATACTATCAATATAATTCAAAAGAAGAGCTGGTTGTTCCAACGCTTCCCGTAATTCAAACGTGATATTTCTTAATTCGATTGATAGGAAGTACCGCACTGACAAATAATTCTGGTGTGTGTTAAGTGCAGCTGCAATTTTGTCTTACAATTCATTTTTAATATTGTACTATACTAGCCTACTCTGTATATTTGTACATAACTGTGGGGTAGGCCTATGCCATACTATGTGCTTTGTGGAAACATGGGCTGATAATCTTGAAACATCCACAACTATTCTGATAGAGCCTATGTTTTCTTCTCTACCTGATATCGCAGGGGGAAGAAATCGCCTATTATTAGACCAATGACTAAAATATGACCATTATAAGGCGGGGAAAGAAAGAAAGGAATATAAAGTAGAGGTGGGGGGGGGGGGGGGGTAGAATAGGGGAAAGGGCACTGGCCAGAGGGGAGAGGGGCCAGTAGGCCAAGTCGGGGACGGATCGCGCTCGAAAGTGCATCGTTGCGCCATCTCATATTGTCAGTTGGAACTACTTGCGCCGAGCAATAGGTTGGCATAAAAATTTTGCATTAAGATGCAGCTCTACCCGTACATCCTCCTTGCACGGAACTGAATACACACTGCCAGCTGAATCGTATCCAGGCTGCATTTTTTTTCAGCCCGAGCCTAGCCAGAGTATGTAATTCCGAGCCTCTTATTGGCTGTTATGTCATGCCATTCTCCTGGTTCTGAATAAAGACGGTAGGTAGTAGCAGGGGTCACATCCGATCAAACATGGAGGAAGGTTATCGAGTGAGATGTGGATAATATTCGATGTTGAATTGCATTATTAGCGCGAAACAGGCATGAAACTTGCTTTAGATCAAGTTTAAAACAACCCAAGCAGCAAATGAATGCGTTCCAATCAACATTTAAGGTCTAAGTGAAATCATTCGACATTTAACCACATGTAAGACCTATGATAATATACTTCCTTTGCGTGCCCATATGTGCACAAGTGGTATCGTGCGAGCTTAGTAATTTTGTGTCCTGGGTTCAAGACTGCTCGAGGGCAGACATTTTTACTTCTTTTGAATTTATTATATCCTCCCTCCTTTTTACAACATGTTTTATACCTTGCTTTATTGAAATTATCTGTATGGGTGATTGAAATAATAAACATTGTTAGGCGGAATTCTTCCCTGTTCTCACTTGAATTTATATTCCTCTGCTTACTGTTCAACGCGGCTAGCGTTCTTGGCTGTCTCCCCAGAGGTCCGTGTTCGATTCCCAGCTCTGCCGATGTATTTATGTATTTATTTATTTATTTATTTATTTATTTATTTACAAGTAGGTGGGCTCAATGACCACCATGTCCAATTGTCTCAAATGAACAAGAGCAATATCAGCGTCAACTTCTGCAGTGGTCAAGCTGCTTGCCTCACCAAGGTGGACCGGGTTCGATTCCTAGCTCTGCCGATAAATTTCAATTCTGGTGTGAGGACTGCAACGAGGTACATTCAGCCTCGTGAGCCAAAACTGAGTAGAGGTTGGTTCGATTCCCACCTCAGCAATCTTGGAAGTGATTTTCCATAGATTTCCACTTCTACTCCAGACAAATGCCGAAATTGTTCATAACAATGCCACGACCGCCTCCTTGTGAATCCTCACCTGAATATCAAATACTCACCATACTACAGACACACAATAACACAGGTTATCAGAGAAATGTATTTATTTATTTATTTATTTATTTATTTATTTATTTATTTACAAGTAGGAGGGCTCAATGACCACCATGTCCAATTTGATCAAATTAACAAGAGCAACATCAGCGTCAACTTCTGCTTGCCTCTCCCCAAGGTGGACAGGGTTCGATTCCCGGTCAATTCACGTGAGATTTACGAAGGGAATAATCACGTTCTGAGATTTGGTTTCTAACTAAATTGGAGGTTCCGTGTCTAATGATCGCGAGATTGTGTGTTTGAGTCTTCAGTCTTTTGACGGGTTTGATGCAGCAGTCCATGTCTCCCTGTCCTGAGTTAATCTTTTCATTTCTACATAGCTAGCACACCCTTCATCCGAGGCAATCTGTTTAACATATTCTAACCTTGGTCTACCCGTACGGTTCTCGACCCTTCCGTCTAACAATGTTTATTATTTCAATCACCCATACAGATAATTTCAATAAATCAAGGCATAAACATGCTGTAAAAAGGAGGGAGGATATAATAAAATAATTCAAAAGAAGTAAAAATTTCTGCCCTCGAGCAGTCTTGAACCCGAGACACAAAGTTACCAAGCTCGCACGGTACAACTTGTTATTATTATTATTATTAGCTCTCTACAGAATTACAGAATTTTCAGATATGATAAATACCATATTATTACATCACAAGAAAATCCAGATAGAGTCCATATTTATCGTACAATTGTCCACTTTCACTAAGCTTCCAACGCTCTTTCTGCAGGTGATACATGAGATCCAGGAACGAGAAATGTTGATCATTGTCCATCACGAAGTGTACATATTGGCCCATTATCCACACAGTGGCAGTCTGTTTAATTTGGGGGAAGGCGGTCACCGCCAAACGAATCAACTTCCTGTCATCAAGGTCACCCGTGGGCACATTTAATAGTTGACATACTTTTCCCTTACACCACAGCCACGTGGAGGCAACTCGCGTGCATGATGTGAAGCGGTGTATCGCCGTATCAGTTTGACCACATAGAGTACACCATGGGTAAGCTTCAAGACGGATGGTATATTGCCGTAGAGCCGTTGGGATGAGATCGTTGAGGAAGATAAAAACCTGGGAGTGTACATCAGAAGAAATGGTCATATCCCCTAAATTTTTCCAAACAGTGGGCCAATGGACGTAGAGGGTGGTGGCCTCGATTCGCGGTTTGGAGTGTACCACTTGCCGCAACATGTTATAAATACTTTTCGTCGTTGGAACAGTCCCTGAAGGCATTTGGCGAACAGTTTCCAGAAGGTGCTGTTGATGGTCCCTAAATATCTTCGGCAAAGCTCTATCACAACCACGGGCTGTGTTTCGAATATCTTTGTATAGCGCTTTCGTAAAAGTGTTATGTTGGGAAAGGATGGTGATATCGTTCATGCAGAGGAGTGCAGCCATGAGCTGTTAGCCCTAGCCCACCTTGCCGGGATGGGAGATACAACTGTTCCCGTTATACTCGAAACAGAAATCTTTGCCATATAAACCAACCTGTATATTTTGACAATTGGCTCTCAAACATTTTGGGAAGTGGGAAAAGTTGTGCGACATACCATATTTTAGAGAGCGCAAACACGTTGAGGGCCATGACCCGTTGCACTATATTGAGGTTTCTTTGACCAAATTGGATCAGCACTCCCCTAACTTTGCCAATGACCTTAGTCCAGTTTGCTTGCACTGTGTCCAGAAGCGATTGCTTCCAGGCAATGCCAAGAATTTTCACCTCATTTACTATCCGGAACCAGGGCTGCTGGGTAATCACTGAGTTAGTATTGAGCGGAAGCAAAGCAGTTTTCTGGGGGTTCGATTGTGCTCCAGAGGCGATATGGTAGAGCTGAAGGACGCTATCGATGTGGGAGATGTCTTCATTCTTGCGGATCAATATTGATACGTCATCAGCATAGGCGCACACGCCGAAAACATGTGTGGACAGTTTGTAACCCTGTAGCTTCACCTGGGTAGTCCGAATGAACGGTTCAAGGCCAATGACAAAAAGTAGCATGGAAAGGGGACATCCTTGCCTAACTGATCGTTGTATTGGAATCAGAGGGGGAAGAAAACCGTTGACGAGCACTCGAGACGTAGCATTACAATTTATCATACGAATGTAGTCAATAAGGATTGCAGGAAATTCAAAGTGCTGCAAGACCATGTACAAGTATTCATGACTGATGCGGTCGAAAGCTTTATCAAGATCTAAGGTGAGAAAACTCATTGGCTCAGTGGGGAGCATTTCGGCTTTTAGGTGTAGGTCCCGTAGTATCGCTACGTTTGTTAACAGAGTTCTTCCAGGAATACTGCAACATTGTTCATCACCAATGATATCATGTAGAGCAGTCTTCAATCGGCATGCAAGTACTTTGGTAAGGACTTTATAATCACTGCAGATCAGAGTAACTGGTCGGAAGTCACCAACTGCCATGGGAGAGGATGTTTTTGGTATGAGGACTATGGTACCCTCGTGATGTGATTGACAAAGAGCACGACGTTGGAGAATGGTACGCGAGATGTGACAAAATTATTTGCCAATGAGAGGCCAGAAGTGTTTATACGGTTCATATGGCAGTCCATCAATGCCAGGTGAGCGGTTATTTGGGAGGTGCTTAACCACTGAGTGAATCTCTTCATCCGTAATATCCGCGCTGAGCAGAGTTTTGTTGTCCGGAGATAGTTGGGTACTGCAAGATGAAAGCAATAGGGTCACCTGCTGTGGATCAATTGGAGCCTTAGCGTAGAACCGTTCATAAAATAATGATATTTCACTACGTATAGCGTCAGGGGAGGTGACGACACATTCAGTACTGCTGCGGAGGCGGTGGATATATTTACGTTGCCGCTCACGTTGTCCTCTGGCGATGTGGTATACTCTTGCACTTTCGTCCGGGAGCACTGGACGATCTTTTAAAGCCACGTTTATATGAGCGAGCGTTCGTTGCTGTAGAGACAGGAGCTTGGTTTTAACTTCCCGAATCTGGTCATACATACGCTCCCCAGCATCAGATCTTTGCTGGAGCTCGCGAAGAACTCGATAGTAAAATTCAACTGTATCCCGTCTTTCCCGACCTCTTTGGTAGGATATGTTCTTAAAGACGCGGCGGATCCCTGGTTTAACTAAAATATCCCACCAGTCTGCACAGTCGCGAAAGTTGCATTTTTGTTGGACCCATCGATTCCAGTGTTGTCTGAAAATATCTTGGCATTCCTCCTCCAGTAACAGCGAGCAATTCAATTTCCAATAACCTCTTCCTATGTGAAAAATGGGATGGGGGTAAGAGATTGTACATACGACTGCATGATGGTTAGTGAAACTGGCAGGTATCACTTCATATCGTCTAGGCTGGATAAGTTCCTGGGAAAAGTAGATGCGGTCAATTTGTGATGAGTTGTGACTTATACAGGTGTAATGGGGCAGGGGCACCCTTAAACTATCCACAGCATCAATGAGGTGTAGGGAAGTAAGGAGGGTCATGAGAGCCGGGTTGACACCTTGATATGGACTAGTGGAATCCTCTGGGCGTTGAATACAATTGAAATCTCCTGCAAGAATAAGTTTTTCCTTAACGTCGTGCAGATGAGGCAGTATATTCTGTTGGAAGAACATTTTCCGTTCCACACGTTTGTTGGTCCCGGATGGGGCATTTACATTTATCAGGGTGGTATTGTTTATGTGTCCAGATATTATGCGTCCTGATGGATGACATAGCACACTTTCGAGTGGGATATGTCTTATGAGGAATCCGGTCCCTCTATTAGTAGTACCGGTATTGATGTATTGTTTGTAGAAGGCAGATATGGGAAGACAGGGTATAGCAACTTCTTGAATGAAAGCAATGTCAATGTCTGCATCTTGAAGGAATCTCTCCAACAGTTGAAATTTCAGGGGGCATTCTATTACATTGATATTCACAGTGGCCATAGTGAGAAATTGCGCCATTAAGAGAAGTATAAAAGCTGTGCTAGACATACTGGAAGGTGGACTCGAGAAAAAGCAGAAAGAAAAAAAGAAAGACACGGGTGAGAAATATACTGGTGCACTATGTCAAATTAGGGCGAGATAGTTCCTTATGAGTGCCATTCATAGGCCGGCTGTCAGCGTTTGAGAGCGTTCGTGGGTCCCTAGATGACGTAGAATGAAGATTTTGTTTCTTTTTCACAGCTGCGGGAACATTTGTAGAACCAGTTTGATTCTTCGGGGCTGGTACAGCAATCGAGGCATTTGTTTTAATCTTCTTAGATACGTTCTCAGATCCCCGATCAACCTGCTTAAGTGAGTCGGTAGGTACCAGAGAAGGTGGGGGCAGTGAAGACAAAATTTCTGTTGCAGCCTGTAGTGACGGCAGAGTTGGCTCTAAGGCTGCCATACAGATGGCCTATGGCACAGGGGTACACTGTAGCTCGCTGAACTGGTCAGTGCAAGGTACGTGTTCTGCGTCATGTGTGTCAGAGGCCACTTCTGCTGGTATCCCAGCTGACTGATCAATAAGCATGTTTTCATGTGACGTTTGCTGTGTCACTACATCCGAGTATTGGACACGTAGTTGTTGTGTAGGAGTTATACCGAGGGGAATCATTTTCTTTGGGCAGTTGATACGTAGATGTGTGTTAGCATTGCAAATTAAACAGGTCTGTTTCTGTCCATTATAAGATATGTATCCAGAATGGCCACCAAAATTCTCAGTGGAGGGGATATCTTGTTTGATTTCCATAGTGACTGCACGTATTCCATTATACACCGGTAACTGATAAGCAGAAGACCATTGTTCTTTCCTGACGTCACTCACAGTGCCATATTTCGACAGGACGGAATTGAAAATTTCAGGGGGAACTTCGAGTGGAACATTAAATATACACACTGTGGTAAAATTTGAATCCGCTGTGGAGAGCTTAACATTAGTCACTTCGCCTGAGTCATACTGAAATTTAATAGGAGCTTCAAAAGTATTTAGCAATTTCTGATAAGTAGATATGCTGATTACCTTGATGTACTTCCCCCGTAAATTGAATTATTTAGGGACAAAATGAGAATATTTTCCGTCCCCACGATAAAATTTAACTAGCAAATTTAATTTCTGGAAGTGTGACACAAGAGTGTAGTGTTACAAGCTCGAGACTGTGGGAGAGCCCGATCACGTGATATATTGCACAATGGACGCTTCTAGAAGGCTATATTTAGCATAGCAACAGCGAGTTTGGAAATTAATATTATAAATATTGTTATAAATTATGCTATTGGATCCCAGCCCAGAGCCAACGAGAACAGGTCTTATTGAAGACGGGATCAACTTTAATTACACAACGTGATGAAATTATGCATTTAGGCCCTTAGAAGAAGATTTTCTTATTTGGTAATGAAGAGAATATTAAGAGAAATTATGTCTGATACTTTAAAAACCACAGATCGGTTAATCTACGCAGTAAGAAGCATTAGTAATCTACGCGCTAAAATTATGGTGGGAGATTGATATGGCCGCCAAAAATTCGATTTGGAGGGGGAGATCCAAGGATCGAGGTTCTTATTCCAGCAGACTTCGAAGAGTGAGGAAGTGTTTTTACTGGGTTAACGGAGATCCCAAAACTTAGTCCGAGTGCGACGACTGTCGACTTGTGGAGACGCGAGGATAGCTAGGTGGAACATTAGAGATCACCGCACTTCCATTCTACGTGAAGTTGCGAGGAACATTGTATTGATTATATCTCATATATAATTGAGATCTGAAGTTAAATATAAAGAAGCGAATATATATTAAGAACAGGTTGCATACTTTATATTGTGAAAAGTCGAGCGTTTTAATATTCACCGTTTCGACAATATCAGCCTGTCAAGTTAGATTTCCAAATGTGTTGGAAATAAAGCTGATTATCATTATAAATTGCAACGTGAAGTTGACGAACGCAGTTCAAGTCAACAGTGGCGGAGAACTTTTAATATTGGCGCAACACATAAACATTAACAGAATGACTATTATTATTCTTCAAACATTATCATTCAGCATAATTAACATTGTTGATATGAAGAACTAGATAGTCATGCGCCAGAGACATATTCGATAACAGGAGTTAAGATACAACGATGGAGCTTCGTTAGACAACGTATTCTTGAATACAGACGTAGTGTACGGTCCATCTTATTCATTTTCGTCAGTCTACGAACACTAATATAACATCAATTAGCAATGGAAACAGTTCATTCACTATTTATATGAATATTTCCATAATTATATTCCAATGATGAAGCTGATACATATTTACGACGGAGAATGAAGACTCTACAGAAGAGATTTGTCAAGATGCTAGGGAAAGGTAGCCCAGCAACACAGAAGAATTTGCCAGAAGGATGTCGTTCGAGCCCAGGCGAATGTTGGTGAATTCCAGAGAGAGACGTTTCTTATCTCTGAGGTCGCAGATCCGAGGTTCGAATGCAGATCCATCTCAGTGTCTTGTACTGATGAAATATCTAAAGTATTGTGGGAATACTTACATAGATCTTCAAGTTTTCGTCCAAATAAGGTATTAGTGTATCTCATTGTTATATAGAGCTTGATTAGTAACATTCTGAGCCAGCGATCTTATTCCATATTTCCAGCGATCTTATTCCATATTTCTATATTTTCACACTTCATGTATTTCAGTGCTTTTATGTATTTTACACTTCAGATGTGTGTTGAGTTTTTATACTTCAAGATTATTTAGAAGATGATTGCATTTCGTCTATTTTTCAATTTTATTCTACGGATCAGTTGTGGAACTGACATTAAACATTTTGTTTGTTGAATTATATTGCCTCATAGTAGAATAGTCGTTTCGACTCTCGAATTTTAATAATTTCATTTAAACCAAGTATTCTGACATCGTGTCATAGCTTCAAATTAAATTCTTATGAAATTTAATTTGAGCACTTTAATGTAACAACATAAAACTTTAAGACCAGAAGAAACATCGAATGATATTGTTATATCATTATTGTACATAAACTATCGACGATCTAAGAAATACTAATCGTTTGATAAGACCGAAGTCTTAATTCCTATGAACATTCTTTGTGTAGAGTGGAAAAACGTTACGACATTGACAAACCTTTCTTATTATTTGTAAAGCTAAGAGCTTTGTTAATTTAATATGTTAGAGGAAATACCTTTTGATAGAAGATTATTCAAATCTTTGGGTAGGAATTCAAAGCTAGTTTATCCTGGTCAAGATTGAATTCTATCTGACACTATAAATAACATGTGTGTTATTTTATCCTATTTGTGTAACATCACGTCATTTGTAGACATGATATTACAACGATAAACAATTTATTGCTTGACAAGTGAGATGAGACAGGAGTATTATTTTTATTACATGTATTTGCGACAGACGAGTTAACAGTTAATTATCTTGTTGTGGATTAAACTTTAGGAGGTTAATCACGACTGTCTAATATCGTTCATTACAATATTGGGAGTTTCGTTTGAAGAACTTACGCATGTATAATTGTAGTCCAGTAGTCATGTGCAATGATACTGAGGGTCATGCCATTATTTGAGAGAAGTTCCTACATAAGATATGTTAATAACAATTAATCCCTTTTTGGTTATTGTTTAACATAGTAGATGATAATTGTTTATGCCATATATACTGTTATATGAGGATTTGTAGAGCTATGGAGTGCTCGTGCGAGGGAATTCCGCATTTTAAGGAAGTCAAAGTATTGTTGTTCTTGGATAAAAAGGCATGTATCATGATAAGAGCCGTTGTATACAAGTAGTCCAGTTTTTGTGAATTAACGATTTAGCTGTGTAAACAGGAGGGTTTCAGCGGAAATGCAACTTGAGAAAGATTGTCTACTCACGTCTATAATACAATTATTACTTTTTTAAACCCGAAGTGATGTAATTACGTACAGTTTACCTTAATCAGTCGACTGTATTATACCGATAATGTAATGAAACCTATATAAGACGATGTGTAAGCGGTATATTAAACTACAGAACGTTAGAGAAGTATGGTTATGTGAAAAAACAGTGTATATATTTAGGTAAGATTTATATTGTAACCGAGAAGTTAGAATCTCGAAAGTGTCGCGTTTAGCAACACTAGATAATGGATATTATTATAATCATATTACATGTAAATAATTTTTGTGGAAATGATTTAATTAGTTAAATAATTTAGTAGGATTTATTAATCAATTGTTTTGGAACAGTGTGTGTTTATGAGCGGATGTTTTTGGGTATGAATGATTGTTCATTGTTAAGAGTATATGTGGAGCCGAATTGGTCTAGAACAATTGCGGAGTGCGAATGAAAGAGTGTATAAATTTTTTTAGAATGATTGTTAAGAAACAAAGTAGTTATGTGAACTTTTGTAAGATCTAAATGTTAATTTTTACGTGTTTTGTAAATGCACACACAAGCAGTCTCTGAGGGGTAGCGAGAATGATTCACCGTTAGCATTGGAGAACGATGATATAATATGAACAGGTATAGACCCACCGCCTTGTATTTATTGTATAAACCAGTTTCGAGTACGGCGTGGTGCCGGGATTTCATTGATGAAACAACGTTACTACACGTGCGTTCTGCAAACGCAGGCTTGTGAATGAAACCATGTGTCTGGAATGCCATTAAGAGGCTTCATTAAACGTTTTTATTTTACGCAGTGTAGGCCTAGAACAAGCCAAGATTTTATACTCATAATTTTAATACAGCATTGTAGTAAGATGTAGAGTTGAAAGGAGGTGTGAATGATTGTGTGTTTTTAATTTTAATTTCTATTGTTAAATTCGTTTATTGTTATTTTGTTTATAGTAGATTAGTTTACCCTATTGTTAATAAATTTTGTTCAGATTGTTTTCCATTGTTGTTGGAGTGTGATTCATTTTAAATATAAGGTGAAGATGAAAATGAAAATCCACAGCCTGCTTCCAGTCGCCGACTGGGTCAGGAATGGAATGAATGAACCCCCAATCTAGCGGCGAGGATATGGACTGTGCCGGCTGCCGAGGCCTGACGCACTCCTCTGGGGCAATGATTAAATGAATGACACATGAAATGAAATAATAGTGGAGAGTGTTGCTGGAATGAAATTTTGACAGGGAAAACCGGAGTACCCGGAGAAAAACCTGTCTGCCTCCGTTTTGTCCAGCACAGATCTCACATGGAGTGACCGGTGTTTGAACCACGGACCCAGCGGTGAGAGGCCGGCGTGCTGCCGCCTGAGCCACGGAGGCTTCTATAAGGTGAAGGTAATGGATATTATTATAATCATATTACACGTAAATAATTTTTGTGGAAATGATTTAACTAGTTAAATAATTTAGTAGGATTTATTAATCAATTGTTTTGGAACAGTGTGTGTTTATGAGCGGATGTTTTTGGGTATGAATGAGTGTTCATTGTTAAGAGTATATGTGGAGCCGAATTGGTCTAGAACAATTGCGGAGTGCGAATGAAAGAGTGTATACAAAATTTTAGAATGATTGTTAAGAAACAAAGTAGTTATGTGAACTTTTGTAAGATCTAAATGTTAATTTTTACGTGTTTTATAAATGCACACACAAGCAGTCTCTGTGGGCTAGCGATAATGATTCACCGTTAGCATTGGAGAGCGATGATATAATATGAACAAGTGTAGACCCACCGCCTTGTGTTTATTGTATAAACCAGTTTCGAGTACGGCGTGGTGCCGGGATTTCATTGATGAAACAACGTTACTACACGTGCGTTCTGCAAACGCAGGCTTGTGAATGAAACCATGTGTCTGGAATGCCATTAAGAGGCTTCATTAATCGTTTTTATTTTACGCAGTGTAGGCCTAGAACAAGCCAAGATTTTATACTCATAATTTTAATACAGCATTGTAGTAAGATGTAGAGTTGAAAGGAGGTGTGAATGATTGCGTGTTTTTAATTTTAATTTCTATTGTTAAATTCGTTTATTGTTATTTTGTTTATAGTAGATTAGTTTACCCTATTGTTAATAAATTTTGTTCAGATTGTTTTCCATTGTTGTTGGAGTGTGATTCATTTTAAATATAAGGTGAAGAATATTGTGGATTTAGTGTAGGCGAAGCAGAATTCCTAGTCCCCGAGAGGTAAGTAAAGGTGAGTGCCCCGTGTAGTTGGTTGTTGATCCACAATATTCTTGTAACTGCTGTCTGTAAATCCCTAAAGGCCGTGTTGGAAGCGATTTCTAACGTAGTATATGCCGGTGCAGTTAGATATAGGCAATCCAGCGGGGGCAATGGATATTCCAACAGGATCCTTTCCGGATTATCGGGTACAGTACATGGTTCTTCCTTGCGCCTTTAACTGGATGGCTTCTACTTGGTTGACAGTCAACCGGAGGGTATCACTAATCCAGCGGTGAATTTCTCCTGGTGTGGGGCGAGAACTCTGCCTGTCCCATTGACAGCGTACGGTGTTTTTCCTCTGGTATCCGGACATGATTTTCAGCGGGGTTTTCTGGGTTTCTTGATTTGTTGTCCTATCTGGAACACTACTTGAAAAAGTATTGTCCGAATGACACGCGGAAGGTCAGTACACTCGTGGAACTATCGGAAGCACCGGTATTAGGAAACGTACACTCTTCCAATGCGATCACACAGCTCGCACACACACACCTCACTCGGCCACGACTAGTGACCAACTACTCGTGCACATGTGCACTCGCAAAAGAAGTATATTATCATAGGTCTTAATACATGTGGTTAAATGTCGAATGATTTCACTTAGACCTTAAATGTTGATTGAAACGCATTCATTTGCTGCGTGGATTGTTTTAAACTTGCTCTAAAGCACGTTTCATGCCTGTTTCACGCTAATAATGCAATTCAACATCGAATATTATCCACATCTCATTCGATAACCTTCCTCCATGTTCGATCGGATGTGACCCCTGCTACTACCTACCGTCTCGATTCGGAACCAGGAGAATGGCATGAGATAACAGCCAATAAGAGGCTCGGAAGTACGTACTGTGGCTAGGCTCAGGCTGAAAAAAAATGCATCCCGGCTGGCTGCATTAAAGGTTTTCTTCTTCTTCTTGTAGAGAGGTTTTGGGCGTTGCGAACTCTTTACCCAGACGCAAATCAGAAGTATGTCAAAAGCTTGCCAATTTATCTAGCAAGGGGGAAAAAGGAAAAGGAATGTTGTGTAGAAGAGGAGTGTAAACTTCGAGCATACAATAGGAGGATAAACAATCGAGGACACAATAAGGTGCAAATCTTCAGGCCCAAGTGACGCGTCTTGGCAACTTACTACGTATTGGCAACTCAAACTAACACTTGGGGCGCTGCGGTCGGTCTGGATAAGTAGGGTTTAAAATACTCAATAACACGCGTTTGATATGGAACACTTTTTATTTTTCGGTTATAATCAGTAAATGTGGTCTCTAAAGTAATGACAGTGTTATTTTTAATTGTATATATGTATAACTGTGCGATACACGTGATCTAATTTGTGTGTTCCACTGGATTTTTTGGTGTCATTTGCATATTATCAAGCATCAGTTTTTTTGGTTGATGTAGATCAGCTGATTCAAATTTACACAGGGCTACACTTCGGACATTATTTCGGTACTATTATGCGCAATATAATGTAAATGTCGATCCTGAGTCAACGCCGAGGACATTCAAATAGAGAAATACGGTACATAAACAAATAAATAACACACCGAAGCTGTGCTACTTTTATCATTCCGAGACTAGCATCCACGCAAACCAGACGCCACTGTTCCAAGCTCCGACTTATATCGTGAATTGATGTCAAACTGATGATCCGCCAGCCTTTCCGCCAAGCCTACACCTCGTAATCGCTAAGTTCTTCGATATTCGAGCTATTCCACTACGAGTCATATAGGCCTAATTTGCCTCCCCGTGGGCACTGTAGAATGAGTGATTCCGCTACCATTCAAATATTCAACACCAAACCCACCTTTTAACCATCCAAATCAAGCAATTCCTGTCGCCCCACGAGTTTTAATACAAGTTAAACTCATCCCTTCTCCCTACCAAGCAGCCAATAATTAATTATTCAAGTAAATTCAATCTTACCAGCGCGCCCATCGTAACAGCTGTTTTTAAACTGAATAACCTTCGCTGGCTTTACGTCACAGGTCTTCTGTCTGTCTACCTCGACAAGTGTTAGATCCTTCCCGGGGTGGAAAGGTATTATTATTAGGTATTATTAGGTATCATTACATTTCGACTATTGCTATTTGCATCTTTTGGAAAGTGATGAAAACGTATATCCGCAGCCCTCTTATACATCGACTTACAGCCGTAAACTGAGCAATACACTTTGCTTTTACTCATTTTTCACTCTATCAACGAGTAAAACTTATTACTTATGTATAAAGACACGAACAATTTACCACGATCTGTTTACCAATACAAGAAACCATACACAAACAGTCACCTCGTGACAAATGTACCCTACTTGGTAAGTTTCTCATTTTTACCGCTAGATGTCATATCAGATAGCTGGAGTTGCCAATACAACCACTGCCAGCTGACAATGATACAACAAACACGAGGCGTCACACATAAGGGAAAGGGTTAAAGAGTAAAATGACAGTCGGAAATATATTGTAATAATGCAGTAAGAACAGGAGGCGTAGGGGAATAAAGGAGCACCGAAATATCTAAGGGAAGATAAAACCCGAGATGACGTAATGAATGAAGTGGTGTAGTACGTTGCGACATATACAGGGGACACTGAAATACGAGATGATTAACGGTGTTACATGCGCAAACCTCGGACGGTTGTAGGTTGCATCGTGCCATAAATACCGGAGTACGTGCATGATTAAAACGTAAGCGAATAATTGTAATTATATGACGACGAGTGCATTGACCATTATAAAACCATGGAAGATGGGGGATCGTCGGTTGGATATTAGAATAAAACTTTACTTTTACTCTGGCATATTCCCGCCATTGTCGGGACCATTCGTCTTTCAGTCGTTCTTGCAGAATAGGTAAAAACTCAGAGGCGGGGGTGGCAGTGGTGACAGGGGTACAGTGGCCCCTCGCAGCATGTTTGGCAGCCGAATCAACATAGTCATTTCCTGAAATAGTTGTATGGCCGGGGATCCAAGAAAAAACGATCGTGTATCCCGACTGTGTTAAATTATACGTCAACCTGAGAATATTAAGGATAAACCAGTTATCAGTGTGAGATACATTTTGCAAGGCCTGGAGAACACTTTGTGAGTCGGATAAGATGAGAGATCTAGAAATGAAATTCTGTTTAATGTATATGAGGGCTTGACGGATGGCAAATGCTTCGGCAGAAAAAATAGATACGGTATGGGGTAAGGTAAAAGAAGCAAGATGTAGGGTGGTGGGGATATAGAAGGCGGCGCCCACTCCTGGATGGGAGGCTAATTTGGATCCGTCAGTATAAATTGTAGTACAATGATGAGCACATTCTTCAAGTTGATGTACATAACGGCGTGCGATTTGGGGGTGGAGAAAGGAAACTTTTCGGGAAAAGTAGGATGCATGATGAATAACATCCGGTTTGAACTGATACAGGTGGAAGGGCGCGTTATAGCAGCTAAGCTTCCGGGTTTTTAAAACATCAGGACGAATACTGGTAAGGCCGATAAAAGATTGTAGAAGAGAGGGTAAGGAATATTTTTTAGTGAATGTTGGTGGTGATATTCCTGAAGTAATTGCAGTTTCGGGTGAATCCGGGGAGAAAAAAGAGCCATTTTGCGGAGGAGGTATCTATAGGACAGATACTGACTTCGGAGAGCAAGCGGCGGGTCAGAAGCTTCGACTAAGAGGGATTGTGTGGGAGTGGAAGAGAGAGCTCCTATGAAAATTCACAAAGTGGCATACTGTAATTTATCTAAAACAGTGAGGCGGGACTGAGGTAAAATATCATAAAAATGACAACCATAATCAAGGGAGGACCGGATGATAGAGCGGTATAATAGTAACAATATTTGAGGGTCAGCTCCCCAGGTACGACGGGTTAACGACCTGAATAAATGTAGATTTTTGTGACTTGTAATTTTAAGTGAGCAAGTTGAGGCGCCCAGGTCAACTTATTGTCAATCAGAAGACCTATATATTTTGTTTGGTGAGCGATATGGATGGACCCCTGTTGATATAGGATCGGAGAACGATCATAGATACGTCGGTGGGTAAAAATTAAGGTGGATTTTTTTTGTGGGACGGATTCGAGGCCATGAGTAAAGAGCCAGGGATGTAAATTCGTGAGGGCGTGAAACATATGTTGCCGACACGTGGATAAATTGGTGTGAGAACAATATAGAAGAAGATCGTCGGCATATTGGATGATACGAACATGTGGGAGTAACAGTCCCTCAATCTCGCAGGTATAAATGAGGTACAGAATGCCACTTAAAATATTGCCTTGAGGTAGACCAGAGGACGGTTGGGAAGGTAGAAAGAATGACATGACGGTGTTGTAAAAAAGCTGCAATCAAGTGAATAAAAGGGGAGGGGGAAATTCCATTGATATAGAATATCCAACAACAACGAGTCGTTGACATTATCGTATGCGCCTTTAATGTCGAGAAAAACGGCTACTGTAATTTTTTTTACGGCAGCTGGACAAGAGAAGATCTGTAAGGAAGATATTCAGGGCGTCACTTGACGACCTGCGTTTGACAAAGGCAAATAGGGGTTTTGGAACCGTAACATAATACTCTAGCGCCCAGATTAGTCGTGCCAGTAATATTCTCTGAAACGTTTTGCGAATAAAGGACCCGAGCTGAATTACTCGGTAGCTGCTGGATAGGGCTGGGTTTTTGCCGGGTTTTAAGATAGGAAGTAATAAGAAATCATTCCACGAGGTAGGAACTTGACCTGTATTTAATATGGTATTATAGAATTCGAGAAGGACCAGGTGAGCGGAAGAGGGTAAGCTACTGGCCTCTGTATCACAGGTGTTACATTGCCATTCATTTGTTTACCGCGCGCTCCTCGCACAGTAGCGGGATCGCTTGCCCTCAGCTGTCATAGCCGACACTGGCACACACACAATGCTCGCAAATGAACGGTAAATGCAACTCAGGCGTTTCACAAAATAACGTCTTACAAAAGCTGTAATAACTTGACTAATTCCATTCTAAACTCATTCATACTTTAAACAATCATTCTTACAGTCGCGATCGATGTTCATGACCACCGACGCTATCATTCACTCTATATTAACAATTAAAAACAAACACTCATTCCAAAAGCATTCGCTCCTTTCAACTACAATCTCTACTAAAAACATTTAACTATCATGACTATTATAATTAACATTAAATATCAAAAACCCTTTATATAAACAAAATAAAATATTTACACAATGCGTCTATCGCTCCCAATATTAATACTCGAGCGATATGACCGCGTTAGCTTCATTCGCAACGCATCTCCTCATAGTATAATTACTATGTCCTTCCTTAAAATGCTTGACCACAATCGTCATATCATGTTTAAAAGTCAATATCGGTTACTCAATGTCCGATCAGTTAAGATACGTACATCGTTGCTTCTAATTCAGTTACTGTAAATAACAAGATGTTCAGGAAAGAACATATAGCCTACTTTCTCCTAAATGCATGGGTATTGTTATAACTCTTTGTCCTTTTCAAAGAGTATGATTGAATGTTGGTTGTAGTAGCTTGTTGAAATACAACGTGCTCTAGGGATATTAAACATGAATATGAGGTGCCCTTTGCTAGTGCTACCTCTGTACCAAATTTCGTTCAATTCGGTTTCACCGTGTTTGAATTGATAGGGGGAATCGACTTGCACACATACTTGGCCACCATCTGCAAACTATTGGGCTGATGTTCTTGCAGTTTGGTCAGAATATGTTTCCCACATAAAGATATGGTGTTGCAAAATTTGGTAGAGACTAGATTATTAGGTTGGTCGTAATTACATTTTAGCTTTTAACATTTGGGTGGCCGCGATTACGTTTCCGTCAAGATGGCGGCGATATAAAACATGACACTGAGGTGCCCTTTGCTAGTGCTACCTCTGTACCAAATTTCGTTCATTCGGTTCCACCGTGTTCGAATTGATAAGGGGAATCTATTTTCACACAAAGATGGCCGCCATCCGCAAAATATTAGGCTAATGACCTATTAGTTTGGTCAAAGGATGCTCCCTCCATAAAGGTATGTTGTTGCTAAATTTGCTAGAGATCGGATGATTAGGCTAATCGTAATTTGATTTAAGCTTTGAAAATTTGTGTGGCCGCCATTACGTTTCCGTCAAGATGGCGGTGATATAAAACATGACACTGAGGTGCCCTTTGCTAGTGCTACCTCTGTACCAAATTTCGTTCATTCGGTTCCACCGTGTTCGAATTAATAGGGGGAATCAATTTTGACATAAAGATGGCCGCCATCCACAAACTATTAGGCTAATGACCTATTAGATTGGTCCAAGGATGCTCCCTCCATAAAGGTATGTTGTTGCAAAGTTTGGTAGAGATCGGATGGTTATGTTAATCGTAATTTGATTTAAGCTTTAAACATTTGTGTGGCCGCCATTACGTTTCTGTCAATATGGCGGTGATGTAAATTGTGCCGTTTCTTGGCACTAATCTCTGATCGAACGTACAATTTATACCTTGGCATGAACATTTGAATCGAGCGGCGGAGTTAGTTGTGGCTGGCCTCGATAGGTAGCATATCTTGCCGGTGCTGCCTAGGACAGGGATTGTAGTTCCTCTCTCTGCCCGATAGGAAGAGCTATGTTCTAGCGACAAGTATTTGACCATCTCGACGTTGACTTTTATGATTTAGGAAGGCTGGTATTTTTCGAGACATGTATGATTTTCGTACTGATGTTGTTAGGCCAGTCATCATGGATCTACGTGGTTTTATAAATACATAAGAAGTAAACTGAAGTTCTACGGTATGTGAAAATATTGAATGATATTATCCCTCTTCGTCAAGTTATTGGCTGGTTACTAATTGTAATCTTACTGGTGATAAACGTCAGGATATGATTCGTATATTATGGAATTAAGGTAGGCTATTCTGTCATCGTAAGTACTTGTGACTGTATCGACTGGCAAGGTAAATGTATTTATATTGTATTATCCTACGTTGTATGATAAGGGCCTTCAAGGTTATACATTCAAACTTAATGTCATCCTCGTGTATTCACACTAGTAGGTTAACTGACACTCATATTTGTTTTGCGTAATTAATGTTTTGTTTTCTGTTTTCTGTTAATTTGTAAATGTATTTTAATTACAAGTAGTATGCCTTATGGTCTGTGAAAATTTATTAATGTAGGACTTATTTTGATGTACTATAGCGCTAGTACGGTGATCGGTTTTCTTCTGTTTTTCATGATGGCGACTGTCGTATTGTTTTTAACTATGTGTGATCATCTGTTGTTAATATTTGAGAGATTTTTGGTAGCCATTGAGGTGAAAAGACGTAAATTGAATTAGCTCCGTATATTTTGAGTTGGAAGACATTAATTCTTCAGTTTTAGGCAACGTATTATATTGGATATTGTAACATACGTAGGCCTGGCTTTGTGACATGTATTGTCTCGGGAATTAATTATTTATTTGTGTGGAAATGTGTGAAATACGGTATGATGCATTATGCAGGGGCATAATGAAGCTATTGAATATTTAATTCGTCGTCCTCTTGATATTTGGCTTGGATTCTCACTAATGACAACAGATGATTGGTTGAAATCACCGCTTATTAACTTCATTGTAACAACATTGGCTGGATTACTAAAATATTTATTACAGTCAACTGGAAGGAACAAATATCTGATGTCAGAATCCACATCTTGTTTTGTAAGTGTTTTGTTTATATTGTATGCATGTTTATTGTGAATATATTATGTTTTTACCCGATCACCTTAGTATTATTTCTGGGTTCCGGGGTTCGAAGATGGTTTCAGACAATTACCCTCTGAGTATGAATTTACTATGGTCCAGTGCCTTCCCTCCCAAAGGCCATTACTTTAGTAGTGGGTCATAAATCATGACACTGAGATGCCCATTGCTAGTGCTATCTCTGTACCAAATTTCGTTCCATTCGGTTTCACCGTGTTTGAATTAATAGGGGAATCGATTTTGACACAAAGATGGCCGCCATCCGCAACCTATTAGGCGAATGACCTATTAGATTGGTCAAAGGATGCTCCCTCCATAAAGGTATGTAGCTGCAAAATTTGGTAGAGATCGAATGATTAGGTTAATCGTAATTTGATTTAAGCTTGAACATTCGTGTGGCCGCCATTACGTTTCAGTCAAGATGGCGGCGATATAAAACATGACACTGAGGTGCCCTTTGCTAGTGCTACCTCTGTACAACATTTCGTTCCATTCGGTTCCACCGTGTTCCAATTAATAGGGGGAATCAATTTTGACATAAAGATGGCCGCCATCCGCAAACTATTAGGTTAATAACCTATTAGATTGGTCAAAGGATGCTCCCTCCATAAAGGTATGTTGTTGCAAACTTTGGTAGAGATCGGATGGTTATGTTAGTCGTAATTTAACTTAAGCTTTGAACATTTGTGTGGCCGCCATTACGCTTCTGTCAATATGGCGGCGATATAAAACATGACACTGAGATGCCCTTCGATAGTGCTACCTCTGTACCAAATTTCGTTCCATTCGGTTTCACCGTGTTTGAATTAATAGGGGGAATTGATTTTCACACAAAGATGGCCGCCATCCGCAAACTATTAGGCTAATGACCTATTCATTTGGTCAAAGGATGCTTCCTCTATAAAGGTATGTTGTCGCAAAATTTGGTAGAGATCGGATGATTAGGTTAATCGTAATTTGATTTAAGCTTTGAACATTTGTGTGGCCGCCATTACGTTTCCGTCAAGATGGCGGCGATATAAAACATGACACTGGGGTGCCTTTTGTTAGTACTACCTCTGTACCCAAATTTCGTTCCATTCGGTTGCACCGTGTTCGAATTAATAGGGGGAATAGATTTTCACACAAAGATGGCCGCCATCCGGAAACTATTACGCTGATGACCTATTAGTTTGGTCAAAGGATGCTCCCCCCATAAAGGTATGTTGTTCCAAAATTTGGTAGAGATCGGATGATTAGGTTAGTCGTAATTTGATTTAAGCTTTGAACGTTTGTGTGGCCGCCATTACGTTTCCGTCAAGATGGCGGCGATATAAAACATGACACTGAGGTGTCCTTTGCTAGTGCTACCTTTGTACAAAATTTCGTTCAATTCGCATTCACCGTGTTCAAATTGATAGGGGGGACAGACATTCAGAGTACACACACTCACACACACACACACACACACAGACTCACACACACACAGACACACTTTTTTCGCCCTGTGTTGATCTCATAAGTCTACTTTCATTTTTTGCAAAAATCGAAAGTAGGCTAAAAATTAATAATTAATTTAGAGAACAGGAACATTAAATCCTTTCTGAATGGAGTTCCGCCAACTAAACGACATCTAGGCCGCAGATCTAATTACATGCAAAGTCTTCACTGACTTTCTTCAAAATACAACAACGCTACCTTTATACATACTCAGTACATTATGACACTAAATACGGAAATCTCCTTCGTATAACAAACACCTAAATTTGAAGCGGGGATCTCTCTATATATTGGCCGGTAGCACCGCTGCCTATGGTCTCGAAGGACCTCGCACTGTAGCTTGTCTACGGGAAGGAATATCCTCCGGACGATACGTCTTATCGCTACCAAGTCTGTCGAGAGAAGAACGCTCTTGACTGCCGTCTCCCCTCCAGCTCGTCTGAAAATTGCACCATAGTTAATACCGCGCAATGAATGGCGCTCACTTGTAATAATCCTTATTACGGTGAATATCTTACGATTTGCGTAATTCAGAGTAGTAGTAATATTGTAACATTTTCGGGGTTCGTTAATAATAGGTCAGGCTATAATGCACTAAATCTTTATTTACAATAATATTATTTAAACTAATTAACACGAAATCAAATTAGGCCTACTTCTTGCACACACACACAGAGTTTCACTTTACACAGCTATTAGTCACTATTTATGTACACTGATCTCTGCCAGTCAGTATCTCTGGCAGTCGCTATTTATGTTCTTTATTTCCACTGCACTGTCCACATTTATATCCACAGGTCGCTCGGCACACTCCTTCAGCGTAGACTCATCCATGACTGACTGCTCATCGCACATTACTGGTATATAACCAATCCAGTTCCTGGTCTCGAATGTTCTCGGTGTTGCCCCTTCCAGTAGCGTCGAGTATGTCCTCGTGGTTGGTTTCCCGAACTCTTTAGCTCCTCCCAGTACTTTGTTCGGGACCTTCCTGTCGCATCCAGTAGTTTCCAGAAGCAGAACAGTCTGGAAGCCTTGCGTCAATAGTCTACCTGATTCGTAGCGCTATTGTATTGGTGGCCTTGGGGAGGGGCTACCCTAATTAGCCTTGGCCTAATTGGCTGCCCAGCGTTCTCCATACACCCGTCCACTTGATACGAGGAGAAAGGGGTGGCGGCCGACGGCAACTGCACGAATCGTTACACTGCCCCCTCCTTAACACTGTTCCGTCTCGGAGCAGAAACTTCCAACAGGGTGACGGTAGGAACAGTTCGGTCCTTCACGGCATCGTGAGTTGACGAAGAAGTAATAGTCCACCGTTTTCCGAGGCACCACATCTATTCGGGGCCAGCAGCACACCAGAATCTCAATCCCTGTGCGTCAAAAGACTTCCTCTAGCATGCTTCTTACAATCCTCCAGTCCAACCCATCTAGTCCACAGCCCAGCTTGGGTACAGCTAATTTGGAAATGCTTCGCTCCAGTAGGAGCTCCCGCATAGCAAGTAGACTATCCCGGATGGCACGATAGGAGGGCTTCAGATGGGAAAGTGCTTTCGTCACCAGATAGAACAGCGATCGCTCGTTCCTGGTTAAGCACAACACGTCCCCGACACAAGGCTCTTGGCGCTGTAGCTCTTCCATCCCACCGTATTTCTGCCGGAACACCTGGGCGATTCCCAGGCTCATCCTCAGGTCCATAGCCACACAGTGAGCCAAGGCATACTCTCTGGCGGTTTGGAATAAATCCTGTCGAATCTCGGTAGTGACGCCATAACGAACTTTTCGGCCAATACCACATTGCGCCATGAACTCTTCGAAGGATCGTTCTGCTTCTGGCAATCGACAGATACGGGCGTGATGTACGTGCCCCTCGTCATGGTTGTCGCCCAGGAACGGTGCCAGCCGATTGAAATGGACCACTCGGGGTTTGCCATTCGGTCTCCTTCTGATACGATAGATGACGTCGTTGATCCTCTTCAGTACCTCATATGGTCCGTCCCAGGAGTGTTGCAGCTTCGGAGAAAACCCTCACCGCCTTTTTGGGTCGAAAAGCCAGACTAGATCTCCTGCTTGGTATCCTCCTGATTCGGTTCTTAGGTCGTAACGCTCCTTCATATGGTCGCTGGCATTCTGGATGTGTGCGCGAACTCGGTCGTGAATGTCATCCATCCTTCGACGAAGGTCGGAAATGTAGTCTTCGCCAACAACGTCATCCTTTGGTTTGCAGCCGAACGTCAGGTCACACCGCAACCGCAGCTCTCGGCCAAACAGCACATTAGCTGGTGTTTGGCCTGTGGTTTCATGGATAGAAGAGCGGTATGCCAGTAGAAACAAGTGGAGAAACCTGTCCCAGCCGCTGGTGGTCGGATACAATCTTGGACAGGTACTTCTCCACTGTTCTGTTCATGCGCTCCACCATGCCGTCGGACTGTGGATGCAGGGCAGTTGTTCTCGTTTTCCGGATCCCGAGAATCTGGCACATTTCCTGAAACACCGACGACTCGAAATTTCGCCCCTGGTCGGAATGCAATTCCAAAGGTACACCAAATCGGCTCACCAGCTCCCTTACAAGCGTCTCGGCAACCACCACCGCCTCTTGATTGGGCAATGCATATGCCTCTTCCCACTTGCTGAAGTAATCTATTGCTACCAAGATGTATTTATTTCCACTCTCAGTCGTAGGGAAGGGGCCCGCTACATCGATGGCGATCCGTTCGAACGGTGCACCAACGTTGTACTGCCTCATTGCTGATCTTCTCTTCTTCTGTGGCCCGTTCGCAGTGGCACAAACCACGCACTTTCTACACCATTCACGAACGTAATCGGAGCAATTGAACCAGTAAAATCACTCTCGGACTTTCTCTACGGTTTTCCGAACTCCAAGGTGCCCTCCGGACGTTCCATCATGCAGCAACTGCACTATCTCGGATACTCTGTTTCGTGGAACAATAAGCTGTAGCCTCTCCTGAGTTCCATTTTCATTCTCTAGTACCCTCTTTAGCATCCCATTTTCCAAAATCACGGAATTCCACTAAGCCTAGTAGGCTTTTACAGAGCGCGAGAAGGGAGCTACCTCTTCTCAGGTCGGCCGTTCCTCAGACTTTTTCCAACGCAGTAGGTGTTTTAAGTCCGGATCGTTTACTTGGTCCTTACGGATTTCCTCATCCTGCCAGTGGTCGTCAGTCACAGTACTTCTTCTTACCGCTGCAATTTTGTCTTCTATCCGATTGCAGTGCTTGCAGTCTCACGCGCACGGTCTCCTAGACAGAGCATCAGCATTTCGGTGTTTAAGACCAGCCCTGTGTTCAGAGTCGAAGTCGTACTCCTCGAGCCTTTCGATCCATCTGGCTACCTGTCTCTCCGGGTTCTTGAAACTCAGAAGCCACGTAAGTGCTGCATGATCAGTCCGTAGAACGAACTTCCTCCCGTAGAGGAACTTGTGGAAATGCTCCAACGACTTCACTACAGCAAGCAATTCCCTTCTAGTCACGCAGTAGTTCCTCTCCGGTTTAGAAAGAACCATGCTGAAGTAAGCTATCACTCTTTCCTGCCCACCTTGCAGTTGGGAGAACACGCTACCGATGCCCACATTGCTAGCATCGGTGTCCAAAACGAACAGTCCTTCCGGTTGTGGGTAACTCAGGATAGGAGCATTGGTCAATACCTCCTTCAGTTGTTCGAAAGCCTGTTGACAGGTCGTGTCCCACACAAAACTCTGACCTTCTTCGGTAAGACGAGTCAGAGGCTTCGCGATGTTAGCAAATCCTGGCACGAATCGACGGTAATAGGTGCATAGTCCGAGGAAACTCCTGACTTCGCGCTTATCCTTCGGTATTGGCCATTCCTTCACCGCGTTTATCTTCTCCGGATCTGCAGAGACCCCCTCTCCGGAAACAACGTGGCCCAGGTAATTAACTTCTTTCCGAAAGAGGAAGCACTTCTTGGGGTTGAGCTTCAGGTTGGCTTGTTTTAGACGTAAGAACACCTGCTCCAAATTCTTTAGATGGTCTTCAAACGTCCTTCCGAAAACGATGATGTCATCCAAGTAGACCAAGCAGGTTTCCCAAGACAGCCCTTTTAAGACTCGCTCCATCAAACGTTCAAACGTAGCAGGGGCGTTACAGAGTCCGAACGGCATAACTGTGAAGTTCCACAGCCCCGAACCGATCGTTAAGGCGGTCTTCTCCTTGTCTTTGGGGTCCAACCCGACCTGCCAGTAGCCACTCTTGAGGTCCAATGTGGAGAAGATCGTGCTCCAACCCAATGTGTCCAGGGTGTCATCGATTCGTGGTAGAGGATAACTGTCCTTTTTCGTCACATTGTTCAGCTGGCGGTAGTCTACGCAAAACCGCGTAGATCCATCTTTCTTCTTCACCAGACCCACTGGCGAGGCCCAGGGGCTGCTCGAAGGTTCAATCACCCCATCGCGAGCCATATCACTTATTATTTGCTCGGCTTCCTCTCGCTTGGCTAGTGGCAATCTTCTGGGCGTCTGGCGAATAGGTCTTGAGTCACCCGTATCGATGCGATGTTGCACCACGTTCGTTCTTACATTACAAGTCCCATCCTGGAAGGCATCCTTATGACGTTTGAGAAGTTCCCTTACCTCTCGGCTCTGCTCAGGATTTAGCCCTTGACACGCTGCCTCGATAAGACTGTCAAGCCACACTGAAGGTATACCGGATGAGGAGACAGCTGTTCGCACTTGGCGTAGGACGGAGGACACAGACGAAAAAATTCCCAGGCTGGTTCCTTCCCGAACGGTTATTGTGCGATCATGAAGGTTCATTACCCGCACAGGAATTTTCTCCCCTGCACGGACCAAAGCTTTGGCTACCAGTATTCCATGTCCAGTTTCGTCTTCGCCAAACGTAGGCCCTACCATGACGACACAACCTTCGGGGATTTCACCGTCCAGCTTCCCTTCTACCATTACTTCACTACGTCCTGGCAGTACCATGTCTTCCGCTGCTATCACCCGTACCGACGCGGCGTTCCTCTTCTGCAGCACTACCTCCTCGTTTCCGACTCTCAAAATTCCACTTCCCTAGTCTAGTCCGAATTTGTACTTAGTCATGATGTCCATCCCGAGAATAACGTCCTCTTCCACCTCAGCGACCAAGACACGATGGCGAAACTGGGTAACATCGATGATGAAGTCGACGACTGCCTCCTCTCGAACGTTGGCTGGTTACCCCGTTGCTGTTCGCAGTGTCCATCTTGTGGGTGTTATTGCTCTTCTCACGATGCCTGGTCGGATGATGGTCATTGTGGCCCCCGTGTCCAGCAGTAGGTCTCTGGGTTCTCCATCCACATGGCCACTAACAAAAATTGAGTTGGCTTGACAACCCAGAGACGCGACGATAGCCGAAATAGGGGCATTCCTGGTGTTGGCGCGGGTTGACAGTCGCCCCTTTCCATCAACCCTCTTTAGTTTCCCTCGCTGGTACTTGTTATTCGTAAGTTTAGGGCATCGATCTCCAAGGTGCCCAACCTCCCCGCAGCCCCAGCACCTCGTCCGTTACTTCTTCGACTGCAAGGCTTGAAGAACATTCTCCACGATTTCTTCTAAGGAAGGCACAGGTTGGACCTCATTGTCTCCCTCCAGAGCTCGAATGCGCGCCTGGCTGCGCACGGATTTTTGAACAGTCTCGAAATCAAGGGCTTGGGTCAAAGCATCGTTCAACGTTTTCGGGCGCGCCAGCTTCACAGCCCGCTGTGTCTCGGTCTCGCGGAGCCCGTCGAGAAACTTCTCGGTAGAAAGACTCTCGTAAACGTCGCTGGACACTGTTGGGTAGGCGCTCCTAACGAGACGGACTATGTCTGCTTCGAACTCCTGTAGGCTCTCGTTAGGTCTTGACAGCGATTTCTTAACTGGGAGCGATATAGCTGCTCCATGTGTCGATGTCCGAACCGCATTTCCAGTTTTTGAACAAGAACGTTGTAGTTCTGTCTCTCCGATAAGGGAACAGCTTGTAGGACTCGTAGGGCTTCTCCGCGCAGCGACAAGCTTATCATTGCAGCTTTCGTGGCTTCTGACCACCCATTAATCATGGCGGCGGTCTCAAACAAGGTGAAGTATTCTTCCCAGGCAGACTTCCCATCGAATGTTGGCAGGTCAGAACGCCCAACTGCGGGAACGGGTGCACGATCCATTGGCAGGTCAGTCCGCCCAGCGGCGGGAACAGGTAAACTCTCCTTACCTTCCGATGGTCCAGCAGCGGCAATGGTTTCGTTTCGTTCCTTGTCCTTATTTTGAAGCAGGGCGCTCGCAAGCTCGTCCTCCAACTTCCGCAGCGACTCTTCAAATTCCTCCCTCAGCTTCGTTTCCCTAGTGAGTGTTACTTCTCGAAGTTTCCTCGCAAGATTGACATTATTTTCCATTATATTTCTTTCCAGAATTTTGGAGTTTTCTACTATTTTCTTTTTTAAATTTTCCACATTGTCCGCCATTTTCTTTTGCAAAATTTCCACCATCTGACCTATACCGTCAATCCTGCCAGGAAGCTCAAACAGGAATACATCAGGGTCCTCGCCAGCGTCCAGCAGTAACTGACGTAAAAGCACTTGTAGCGTAGGCTTGGTTCCTGTTGCATCAGCATCCCTCTCTTCCAGTTTTCTCGCAATTCTGACACCTTCAGTGCTGAAAGTTTTACTTTCCTTGTCGCCATTTTATAGTCCAAAATGCGAGACTCACGGACAGTCCACACACGATTAACCAGGCTTCCAGATGGTACACATAAGACAGTCACTAAGAATTCACTATGGTACACACTTCCTTAAAGTAGGCCTTTTCAAAAGTACTCAGTTTTCGCAAAGAAGCACTCCTATAACCTGACCCTACACATCTGACACCAATTGTAACGTTTTCGGGGTTCGTTAATAATAGGTCAGGCTATAATGCACTAAATCTTTATTTACAATAATATTATTTAAACTAATTAACACTAAATCAAATTAGGCCTACTTCTTGCACACACACACACAGAGAGTTTCACTTTACACAGCTATTAGTCACTATTTATGTACACTGATCTCTGCCAGTCAGTATCTCTGGCAGTCACTATTTATGATCTTTATTCCCACTGCACTGTCCACATTTATATCCACAGGTCGCTCGGCACACTCCTTCAGCGGAGACTCATCCAGGACTGACTGCTCGTCGCACATTACTGGTATATAACCAATCCAGCTCCTGGTCTCGAATGTTCTCGGTGTTGCCCCTTCCAGTAGCGTCGGGTATGTCCTCGTGGTTGGTTTCCCGAACTCTTTAGCTCCTCCCAGTACTTTGTTCGGGACCTTCCTGTCGCATCCAGTAGTTTCCAGAAGCAGAACAGTCTGGAAGCCTTGCGTCAATAGTCTACCTGATTCGTAGTGCTATTGTATTTGTGGTGGCCTTGGGGAGGGGCTACCCTAATTAGCCTTGGCCTAATCGGCTGCCCAGCGTTCTCCATACACCCCGCCTACTTGACATGAGGAGAAAGGGATGGCGGCCTACGGCAACTGTACGGATCGTTGCAATATCTACTTTTAATTTTCTTTAAGTTTTCAATGGAGCAAAACCGTTACATAGGGCTTGAATGGCATAGTTAAACACGTTAACTAGGTAAAAGTCCATGTCTGCTTCATAGAGTCTCCTCTCATTGGCTGTAAGCATATATCCAATGACATATTTTATAACAATAAATTAAGCGCAATTTCCTTTTTGCTAGGCACTTTTCAATGACCGAGAATATTCTCGACGTCTCTGGTCACGTGATGTGTTTCTCCCATTGCCTGCGTTCACTAACAAAACTCGTCTTGAGCCAACTTCCAAGATTTATATTCTAATTGACACCCCCTACTACTTAAAGGAAAATAATAATAATATGTGTGTGGAGCCACTGGAGCTATTTGCGAACCATACCCGAGGAATATCTTTGGAAATGTCATCGAGAACTAGTACTCAGAAATGATACACATATACCAATTACGACATCATCTATTCTGACAAACATATTTACAATAATTAAAACACATGCACTTAACCTAATTAACATGCACTTTTAAAAAATTAAGGTGTGAAACTCAAACTTACATGCATTACTGAAGTACCATTCTGCATCGTCAAACCCAACATACCTCCTTTAAATAAATCAAACCCTGATTCATTCTCCATTCCTCGACAAATCCAACATGCAATAGTTAAAATCTTCATAACATACGTCTTCATGCAAATTCGGCAGAACTACTTCAAACTTCCAACTAATATCCTTAAAAAACGTCGTACAATCATATATCCTAATTTAAGGAGATCAGTATTCCATTTTCAGATCGAAGACAAGTATCTCGTAGCATACGTAAGAGTTTCGGTCCGTACATATTTATAGAAAATACCAAGAAGTCGACTTATTATAAATTCCCAAACAACGTCCCACGACTTCGACATCATCATATAGGCTTCATAATTAAATATCAATCGTCGACTATCATTAAATACGGACCACTCCAGAAATACGTCTATCACGTCTTAATGGTTCCCAAAAATCTCTCTCGGTTAAAACATTTGATCTCCAACCATAGTTGGACAATAATCTTCTCTGCCCATCACATCAGACAAAACAGAAATGAAAAACATCAAAGAATAACAAGGAGCACAGCAGACCCGAGATGCTCGTAACTAGTACCAGATATATCATAATTTCCCCAAATAAACAAACAGAAAATACAAACTTACCCGTACGACAACAAACAAACGACAACTTACAGAAACGACAAATAGAAGAAATAAATAAATAAGTAGAATATTCTCGGCATGTTCAACATCGGGTAAATCATGTTTGATCCGCAACCAATCAGAACATCTCGTATCGCCCTATAGCACGATGCCATACATATATAATTTAAATACTATTAAGTGAATCCCAGACTAAATGTTGACGTTACTAGATAATCTAACGTAAGTGCAGACATAAGGAAGTAGAACGCAAAAGAAACCAAATACTTTCTAACATTTGCTACATCTCAGTGCAATACATAATAAGGTCCGCACAAGTGTTTCCTTTCAGTTGGCAAACACGATTCGTAGACAACTCTACACAAGGACAGTTGAGGAACGTAGCGCGCTAATTACAGGACGACGACAAATATCTTCTGTCTCTCTCAGAACTATGCTACCCTCTAGTGAGCATTTGTACAAATACATCATTTCACGCTGAAAGGATCTGCCACCTAGTGGGAATCGACGTAACTTCAACTCACTGTCATCGCTCGAGACGGAATGCGTACTTTAGAAGAATACTGGGTACAGTGTGCCTAAAAGAAACGGCACACTAATGTTACATTTTATCATGGGCTCGGTTAATAACATCATTTTCATCCTAAATTATCCAAATTTCGGGTGCAGTACACTACCCCATTCCGTATGGTGGGCATTAAAGTCACCACCCAGAATATAGGATGGAAAGGACAATAAACAAAGAAGGATTGACACTGGCGTTCGTTGCCTATGATATCTGGGGGTATATAAAGATTGGTGATATAAAACGTGCTAACTTGAATGGTAAGGGAATATGTGTGGGGAAGGGTAAAAAGGAAAGGGATGACGCGATAAGAAAGCGACTCATGAATTAAAGTAAGTACGCCACCATATTTTGGGCCATCATGGCGTTCGACGGAATACTGTGGAATTAGGAACGAGAAGGTATGGTGTAACCATGTTTCTTTTAACAGGATTACCTCGGGCTGATATTCCTGTATTAACATAAGTAATTCATGAATTTTATTGAGTATACTGTGTGCATTCCATTGAAGGATCTTCATGAAAGAGGGGAGGAAATAACTTCCTGGCGTGTCTCAAGGGGTTTGAAGAGTTGGGTAAGAGAATGGAACGGCAAGCGAACTATTTTGTCGTAAATGTTTTTTAAAAGATGGGCCCATTGGGCATTCGTACCCAAAAGTTCCATGAGTTCAAGATAATCTCTAGTTATTTCTGGGGGCACAGGAGGGGGGTGGGGGGTCATGTTAGACGTCGAAGGGGAGGCAGAAAAGGGTACCGGACAATGCGGATGGTCACTGTGAACGATCGAGAGGTAGGCCTGACGGTCATATCCCAAAGGCGCGACAACTTTGGGTGGGATGTGAACAATAGATGTGAATTAGCGTTTTTTTTTTTTTGGTTATCGTAGGTTGTGTAGGGATGCAAGTTTGGGAAAGTGGGGGAAATTGTTGGGGAACGTTGAGCGGTTGAAAGGGGTTGTTAGATTGTGCAACAACTTCTTGATACGACTTGTTATCGACACACATTCGGGTTTTGATTTCGACTTGTTTTTGATGATATTGTTACGGCTGTGAGTTTGTGTCATCGCTCGCCGCTTGAGTCACAACTGCCCCAGGGGCTGGGCTGCGGCTTGCCTCCTGTATTGCGCGCGCCTTATGCAACAGGGCTACTACAGACAAAGGGATAGTCCAGAAGATTCGTGACTGGACCAGCGGTGGAAACCTCGAGAAGCCGTGGACTCTGGATGGATCTAGAACCATTTATTGAGTCACCGGCCTGCTATATAAGAGTGACCCGTGAAGCAGTTGTTGTTGTGTTTTACGAGCTAGTGTGAGCGATTATCGTGAGCGACAGAAGTGTGGTGACTTGCGAAACCCCTAGTGTAGCGGCGAAGTGAGGAACATACAGGGGACTGCCGTGTTCTGAGTAAGTGTGCTTTCACTGAGTGTCAGATATTGTGGTGTCGAAATCCTGTGACATTGTTCTCCCAGCTTGTGAACAGCGTACTTCAAGTGCTCGTAAGTAACTGTATTTGTTTTACCTGAGGAAGAGGGGCAGGTAGCTTCTGCCAAGGCCACCGGACTCATTAGGACGGATTAACTTCTGTGGTCTGTGACAAGTGAAAGGGGAAGTATTCTCGACTTGAGGAAACTGGAGTAAGCAAATAATTGCTATTTGCTGTTGAGTAGTGTATATTTCTGGCCACAATAAAGTTAATTATTTCTTAAAGCAGTAATTGGTGTTGTGCTTCCTACCCACCGTAATCCAGTTAACGAAAGTGCCACTAGGGGGTGGCACGTAACAACTGGTGTCAGAAGCCGGATTACGAACTCAAGCACAACACCTGACGGTCCTGGTTTCAAAACCCGAGCAGGTCATTTTCTCTAATTTTCCTGTGAGTGCATGCCCTTTACAAGACAAACAACTAAAATGGAGGAGAAATTGGCAGCATTGCTAGAAAAGTTAAATGGCATGGAAACCAAATTAGAAGACGGCCAGAAGAATTTAACCAAGGACCTAACTGCCAAATTAGAAGACGGCCAGAAGAAGATGGAAGACGGTCAAAATAAGTTAGCGGAGGACCTGAAGAAGATGGAGGACGGCCAGAAGAAGATGGAGGATGGCCAGAAGAAGTTAGCAGAGGACCTGAAGGACAGCCAGAATAAGTTAGCAGAGGACCTAACCGCCAAATTTCTGGATGGCCAGAAAAATCTGGAAGAGTGCCTGCTGACGAAATTAGAGGAGAGCCAAAGGAAATTAGAACAGGGCCTACGTGAGGAAGTCGCAGCAGTGGAAAAGAAGTTCGACGCCTTACAAGTGGAAGTTGCCGAGCTGCGCCAACGCCCGCTGATGGGGGTGGAGGAGAAATTCAACGCCTTACAAAAGGAAGTTGCCGAGCTGCGCCAACGCCCACTGACGGGGGTGGAAGAGGAATTCAACGCTCTACGAGAGGAAGTTGCCGAGCTGCGCCAACGCCCGCCCACCATTACACCGGGAATATCAGGAACGGGACATAGCAGAGTGACGCCCCCAACCTTCGACGGAAAGGTCCCGTGGAGCACCTACTTACGTCAGTTCGAGGCAGCCTGTTCCATAAATAACTGGAACAACACAGAAAAGGCTACAGCTCTCATTGTAGCGCTGAGAGGCGACGCCCTTAATGTCCTTCAGGCCATCCCGACTGGATCCCAGGACTACGCTGCACTGATCGCCCATATGGAGTCCCGATATGGAGATAGCCATCTTCAGCAGGCCTACCAGATGCAGCTCCGGACCCGGGTACAGAAGAACGCGGAAACCCTGCAGGAGTTCGAGATGGACATCGCACGCCTCGTAAGGCTTGCCTACCCAACAGCGCCGGCCGACTTTCTGGAGCAGATAGCGACGCAGACCTTCACCGACGGGCTACGGGACTCGGACACTCAACAGGCGCTGCGACTCGCGCGCAATAAGACCCTGGCAGATGCGCTGAGCCACGCACTTGAATTCGAGACGGCAAAACAGGCATCCAGAATGCACGCGCGGGTGCGTCAAGTGGACGTCGACGAACCAGCAAAAACCAACGAGACCAAGCCCCTGGCCGACGAATTGATGGAGGCGCTAAGCCGTTTCTTCGATAGTCGCGGCACCACCAGCAACGACACAGCCGGAAGACAACCGGAGAGGCGGCCCGGAAGAGGACTACCAACCTGCTGGGCCTGCGGTAAGAAAGGCCACCTGAGCAAGGACTGCGGTGATCGCCGCCGCCGAGGGTATCCGACGGGAAATCAGTCGTCTGAAAACCGCGCGGCCCAGGGAAACGAGTATTAGCCAGCCTTGGGGGGCAAAGGTTGGCTTGTGACAGTCGTCAAGCCCCGGCAGTCCAAGTGCGTGTGACGAAGTTACGGAGGGACAATAGCAGCCTGATGGTCGACGGAGTCATCAACGGAGTGATCTGGCCCATGCTGATCGACACGAGAGCATCGAGGACCATCGTCAATCCCACTGTGATCCCGAAGTGGAGAGTGCAACCCACACAAAGGAACCTCCAGCTAATAACCGCGACCGGAGAGACCGCACCGGTACATGGCGAAGCATCACTGGAGTTCGTCATTGGTCGACGGGTGATAAAGCATCCAGTGCTTGTGGCAGACGTATCAAACGAAGTGATCATCGGACTGGACTTCCTGGACCAGAACAACATCATCTTGGACCTGAGTACCAACACTCTGCACTTCGGAGGTGAGGAACTTGCTTTGCAACCTGCGCACGAGTCCATCACCGCACGACGAGTAAGGCTGAGAGAAGACGTCATCGTTCCCGCCAGGACGGAAGTCAGCGCTGCCGTAATTGTCGACGGAACTGCTGAGGGAGTGGCGGCTGTCATCGAGCCAAAATATGAGGACATCCAGACAAAAGGGTTGCTAGTTGCCAAGACCCTCATCAACACGACGTCTCGGCCGTACGTCCGCCTGTCCAACCTGAACGACTACTACATTACGGTTCACCGGGACACCAACCTAGGAGTCTGCGAGCCCGTTACCTGGATTGCCCGCATCACCGACACGACGGACGGACACCTGCAGACGGACAACCGAAGAAGACGCACACTGCCAGAAGAACTACAGAAGCTGTACCAAGGATCCCAGGACCATTTAGACGAGGAACAATCACGCCAACTTCAGGACCTGCTACGCGAATTCCAGGATGTCTTCTCCGTGGGGAGCAAAGACTTCGGCAGGACAAGCTTGGTCCAGCACAGAATCGACGTTGGGGACAGCGCACCGATTAGGGCCCCATTCCGACGTGTCCCGCTCGCCAAGCAAGCCGAAGTCGACCGGATGGTAGAAGAGATGAAGGAGCAAGGGGTGATCGAGCCATCACATAGTCCTTGGAGTTCTCCGGTCGTGCTTGTGAAGAAGAAGGACGGTTCCACCAGGTTCTGCGTGGACTACAGGCGGGTGAACGACGTCACGAAGAAGGACAGCTACCCTCTACCCCGGATCGACGACACGCTGGACACCATATCAGGGTCAAGATGGTTCTCCACCTTGGATTTGAAGAGTGGCTACTGGCAGGTGGAGGTCCACCCTAAGGACCGCGAGAAAACGGCGTTCTCTGTGGGCAGCGGGCTCTGGCAGTTCACCGTCATGCCATTCGGTCTGTGCAACGCCCCTGCGACCTTCGAAAGGCTAATGGAGTCCATTCTGAGGGGACTACACTGGAAGACCTGCCTGGTCTACCTAGACGACGTCATCGTTCTGGGGAGAAGCTTCGAGGAGCACTACAGCAACCTGAAGGAGATCTTGTTGAAGCTACGGGCTGCCCAGCTGAAGTTGAGCCCCAAGAAGTGTCAGCTCTTCCAGAAGCGGGTCCAGTACCTTGGGCATATCGTCTCCGAGGAAGGGGTGCGCACCGACCCAGAGAAGACCGCAGCTGTGAGGGAGTGGCCAGTTCCGAAGGACAAGTCCCAACTACGAAGCTTCCTGGGACTCTGCACTTATTACCGTCGCTTCGTGAGAGGATTCGCCGACATCGCCAAACCTTTACATCGACTGACTGAGAAGGACCAACTCTTCACGTGGACAGCAGAATGCCACAGTGCCTTCGAACAACTCAAGCAGGCTCTGTGCACCGCACCTATTCTGGCCTACCCCAGACCTGGAACAAGGTTCATCGTCGATACCGATGCCAGCGACTTTGGCATAGGGGGAATCCTGTCGCAAGTAGTGGACGGCGAGGAGAGAGTAGTGGCCTACTTCAGCAAGGCCCTGTCAAAGCCAGAAAGGAACTACTGCGTCACCAGGAAGGAGCTGCTCGCCATCGTGAAGACCATTGAACACTTCCACAAGTACCTGTACGGGCAAGAATTTCTCATCAGGACCGACCATGCATCCCTGCGGTGGCTCCTGAACTTCAAGCAGCCCGAGGGTCAACTCGCGCGGTGGTTAGAGAGGCTTCAACAGTACAACTTTGAGATTCAGCACAGGAAAGGCCAACTGCATTCTAACGCCGACGCCCTGTCACGAAGACCGTGCCCCGAAGACTGCACCTTCTGTGCCCGAAGGGAGGAGAACACCGGGATACTGTGCCGACGGACTACTGTGGAACTTCAAGGGAACTGGAGCCGCGAATCTTTCACGCGGGCACAAGCAGAGGATGATGACCTGGGACTGATACCCGAATGGAAGAGGGCCTGTGTCCCCAGACCCGGGTGGAACATTGTGAGTGACTGCAGCCCAAAGTTTAAGTCCTACTGGGCACAGTGGGACTCGCTGATTGTAAGGGATGGCCTCATCTGCCGTACCTGGGAGAGCACCGACGGGAAGACATCTCGGGAACAAGTCGTCGTTCCAAAGGCTATGACGGAGGAAGTCCTGAAGGAAGTTCATGGAGGATCATCTGGTGGACACCTAGGGATAAAGAAGACCCTGGAAAAGCTGAGAGAGCGGTTTTACTGGATCGGATGCCGAACAGACGTGGAGAACCACTGTGCGAGGTGCCACGATTGCGCAGCCAGCAAGGGCCCAGGACGAAGACGACGGTGTCCACTGAAGACCTACAACGTGGGCGGCCCCATGGAGAGAGTGGCCATCGATGTTGCTGGGCCATTCCCGTTAAGCGAGGCAGGGAACCGCTACATATTAGTCGTCAGCGACTACTTTACCAAATGGCCGGAGGCGTATGCGCTCCCTAACCAAGAAGCCGCGACGATTGCAGAGACCCTGGTGAAAGAATTTGTCAGCCGGTACGGAGTACCCCTGGAGCTGCACTCCGACCAAGGGAGGAACTTCGAGTCGCAGGTGTTCCAGAACCTATGCCAGCTGCTGGGAATCCGGAAGACAAGGACGACGCCGCTACACCCTCAGTCCGACGGGATGGTAGAGCGATTCAATCGCACCATCGAGAACCATCTTCGAATAGTCGTCAGCGAGCACCAGAGGGATTGGGACAAACATCTTCCACTATTTCTCCTGGCCTACCGCGCCGCCGTGCATGAAGCCACCGGGTGCACACCAGCCCGGGCCATGTTCGGGAGGGAGCTCCGTCTACCTGTCGATCTTGCCTTTGGCCGACCTGGGAATGATCCGATCCCGGTAAGCCAGTATTGTCAAGAACTGGTCGACCAACTGGAGGACGTGCACGCGTTCGCGAGGAGGAAACTGCGGATCGAGACCGACAGAATGAAGACCCGATACGACCAGCAGACGGATGCCGGCGGATTCCACGAGGACGACCTGGTCTGGCTCTTCAACCCATTACGGAAGAAAGGCCTGTCACCCAAACTGCAGAAGTCCTGGGAGGGCCCGTACCGAGTCGTGAAACGGATCAACGATGTCGTCTACAGGATCCAGCGGAGCCCGAGGGCGAAGATGAAGATCGTGCATCGAGATCGCCTGGCAGCCTACGGAGGGACACAGACGGACCAATGATTGATCGGGACGATCAGCCTTTTTAGGAAGGGGGTGGTGTTACGGCTGTGAGTTTGTGTCATCGCTCGCCGCTTGAGTCACAACTGCCCCAGGGGCTGGGCTGCGGCTTGCCTCCTGTATTGCGCGCGCCTTATGCAACAGGGCTACTACAGACAAAGGGATAGTCCAGAAGATTCGTGACTGGACCAGCGGTGGAAACCTCGAGAAGCCGTGGACTCTGGATGGATCTAGAACCATTTATTGAGTCACCGGCCTGCTATATAAGAGTGACCCGTGAAGCAGTTGTTGTTGTGTTTTACGAGCTAGTGTGAGCGATTATCGTGAGCGACAGAAGTGTGGTGACTTGCGAAACCCCTAGTGTAGCGGCGAAGTGAGGAACATACAGGGGACTGCCGTGTTCTGAGTAAGTGTGCTTTCACTGAGTGTCAGATATTGTGGTGTCGAAATCCTGTGACATTGTTCTCCCAGCTTGTGAACAGCGTACTTCAAGTGCTCGTAAGTAACTGTATTTGTTTTACCTGAGGAAGAGGGGCAGGTAGCTTCTGCCAAGGCCACCGGACTCATTAGGACGGATTAACTTCTGTGGTCTGTGACAAGTGAAAGGGGAAGTATTCTCGACTTGAGGAAACTGGAGTAAGCAAATAATTGCTATTTGCTGTTGAGTAGTGTATATTTCTGGCCACAATAAAGTTAATTATTTCTTAAAGCAGTAATTGGTGTTGTGCTTCCTACCCACCGTAATCCAGTTAACGAAAGTGCCACTAGGGGGTGGCACGTAACAATATGTACAGTGGGGTGAGCCACTAATATGGTTCTCCTCACAATGAACACAGCGTACCAGCACCTGGGTGCATGTCTGAGTCGTGTCCCTGCGCACATCGTCCGCAGCGGGGTGCACGTGCTCGACAATTTGGGCCGGTATGGCCATACCTCTGACAGCGGTTACAGATGATTGGGCGAAAGATAAAGACTTGTACCTCGAGGAGGACATGAAAAATGGAGACGTATTGGGGTAGAATCTGGGATTCGAAAAAAAAATCGTACTCGTGGGGAGCATTTGAACTGTGCCATCTATCATTTTACGGCGATTCATGCGTTGTACTTTGATTATTGGATATGGAGACTCTATATATGTCATGAGGTCTTCAGGCGATAAGGAGAGGTCATCCCCGCGGATTAAACCAATCCGTTGAATGTTTGAGGATGGGATAAAAGCTTTCAGCTGTTTGTCTGCAAGCAAGGGGTGTTGATGTAAAAAGTTAGCAGCACGTGCTGTAGTGAAAGTAATTTGTAAACGATTACAGCCCTTGGAATGGATGACCTTGATACCCTCAATATTGTGCTCATACAAAAGTTTGCCTAAACCCATAGGGTGTAAATTTCCAATATGTGTTTTGGCTGTGGACTCAACGTTAATTAGATAGGACCCAGAGTGGTTTAATGGGTACGGTCTGGATCGTTCCCATGAGATGAGGCGGATGAGACGGAATCGGTGGAGACAAGCTCGTTCAGTTTGCAAGGTAACAGACGATAATGCCGGGGTAAAGGGTGCGTTCAAAGGGACATTCTCGGTAAGGATAACTTCCATACTATCTTCGGGGAGGGGGCGAGGATTTTCCTCTCTCCCACTGTTTTCGGCCATGCCGCCGGAATAATAATCCGGGAATGGGCCGACTATTTACAGAGGAATATGCACTGGAACACACTAAGTCACACACAGACAGACGAGAACACACACGGATGACACAATGTAGAACGAGCTGATACTCCTCGCCACGAGGCGATACGAACGCACAGAATAACCAACCCGTGCGAGAAGCGAAAACGAACTGTAAAGGTTTTCGAAATAGGCTCGCAAGCAATGTGAAGGCGGTGATTTTCTTCTTCTTCCTCTTGTCAGATATATTTGGGCATAGCATAGCATTTACCCAGTCACTGAGAACTGTTGATTAAGAAAATGTTGGGAGTATCCAGATAACACTGGATATGTACTAGGGGAATTAAAAGAACAAACAAAACAGACAGGGAGAGTGGGAGCTAATCTTCACTCTTAAAAGCGACCAGTCTTAACGACTTACTACGTAAACATACATAGAGACCTAGTCACATATAATGGCGAGCAGGGGGCGGGGGGAGTAATTAAAAAAATAAGGTGACATTTATTGAAGAAAGTAATTAAAGATGTTAGGACCGGAAATGTAGGAGGATGGATATATTTAATTGAAGAGGAAAACCGAGGTTGTGTAATGATTATAGAAGTGTTTTTCGGGGCGTGTCATAAAGAGGACATTGAAAGATGATTTATGATTAACTGTACTGACATCCTGTTTACATGAACATAAAGAGGGGCGAGTGACCTGGCAACGTGCATATAGACTGGAGTAAGAGCATGATTAAATCGTAGTCTTATAATTGTGATAACGTGACGACGATCGTATTGACCTGAAATAAACCATGGTTGATGGGGGATCGTAGGTTGAATGCTATAGTAAAAACGTGCTTTCGTACGAGTATATTCTTGCCATCTCTGTAACTATACTGCGTGGAGTTGAATTTTAATGATAGGGATAAAATCTGTATGTGGTGTTGCTACTGTTAAGACGGAACCAGCACCGGAAGCTGCATCTCGGGCTGCTCTATCGGCACATTCATTACCTGGAATATGAGAATGTCCCGGCACCCATGTAAATACTATTTTACAGCCGAGTTGTGTTAAGTTTTAAGTTAAACCAAAAATATTAGAAATATAGAATACGCGCAAGAAGAGCTTGCCACAGAATCCTGCGCAGATATTCAGCAATGTTCGGTTGGGCTCGGTAGTGGCAGAACACGTCCCTCCCACTTCGCTGCCGTAGCTCGCTAGCAGCTGTTGTGAACGGACCTTCTGCCCAGCCGGAGGCTTGGCATGCTAAACTGTGACTGGGGCTCAAGTGAGATCTCAGCGCGTGTATGCAATACCTTACACAGTAGTTATTACCTGAGCCAGAACACAGTAACCTATACCCTAATTAGCCTATATTGTGTGCAGCTTCCTTGCGCTCTAGGCTTGAATTACAGCTGTAAACCGCGTCTTGCAGCGAGCCCGTAGGGTTGAAGAATGCAGTGAGCAATGAGCCCGGTAATCAGCATTTAAGGGACACACAGGAGCCCCGCATTGAGCATTAAACTATGCCGATTGATATTGGTCTCTGCGCATCGTTCAGTTTCGGCAGGCCCTTCTTGCGGGTACTCTACAGGCTATCCGTATTGGTAACATGACGTAAGGCTTGTAAGAAGCTCTGTGAATCTGTAATAACGAGCGTACGCAAAATGCGATGAGTTTTAATAAAAATTAAAACCTGACGTATGGCAAATGCTTCTGCTGAAAAAAATGGATAATGTATGGGGAAAGGAGAATTATTCGATTATGTTTTGGGCCGGGATATAAAAAGCAGCGTCTACTCGTGCCGGGGAGAGAAGCTTCGATCCATCAGTATAGACGGATACATATTGTTTATGTTGTGCTTCAAGTTCTCGGAAGGAACGAGAAACAAAAGTAGGATTATATCCAGAAGAAGCTCGGGAGATGACAGGCAAATGTTGGATGATATCAGGTCGAAACAATAAAAGATGGAAGGGTACATTGTAACAAATCGGTTTACGTGTCTGAAGTATATGAGGACGATGCGGGTAAAGAGTAAGCCATGACTATGGACGGGGGATAGAAGCACCGTAATAAGATTTTTTGATTGTACTCGTGTAGAAGTTGTAATTTAGGGAGAATAGGTGACATATGGGTAGCGATTTTCCGTAGTAAATATTTAGCGGACGAATATTGTCGCCGTAGAGAAAGGGGGTGGTCAACCGCTTCTATTAATAGTGCTTGCGTGGGAGTAGATTTTAAGGCACCCAGTATGATACGCACAGCAGTAAATTGTAGTTTATCCATCTGGTATAGTCGAGTCTGACGCATAACATCGTAAAAATGACTTCCATAATCAAGGACTGATCGGATAATATTGTGGTATAATAGGAGTATTTATTTATTTATTTATTTATTTATTTATTATGATCTCAAAAGGGGCACCTGAGCCGAGGCTCGTGATAGTGCAGTACATCAAGGTAACAATGGTATTTTAGTAATTACATGCAATTGTAAGTTACATTGTTGAATTCATTAAGAATTTAAACAGTTCTTTCCTGAAAGTTCTCAGTGAGGAGATATTTTTCAGACCATCGTGCAGTCTATTATATATAAATGATGAGTAATGCCTTAGTGAATTATTTCCAAACCTGCTGGTATTTATTACATTATAGTGGATATTGCTTGCATTTCTGGTGATGTGTGAGTGAGTATATGAATTGGTTGTGAGTATGATATATGAATTGGTTATTTTATGTTCAATTTTATATACGAGGCACGTCCAGAAATAAGTTCCGTTTGGTAATAAAATTAAATTGTGTACAGATACAGAAAGCATATTTATTGCACAACATTCTACAAAACTACTTTTCCACATAACTGCCGAACTTTTGCAGGCATTTGTCATAGCGTGGCACACGTTTTTGGATACCTTCTTCATAGAAGTTTGCCGCCTGTGTCTTCAACCAGTTGGAAACATCTTCTTTCAACTCGTCGTCATTGTTGAAGTGTTGACCGCCAAGGAAAGACTTGAGATGTGTGAACAGATGAAAGTCGCTAGGAGCGAGGTCAGGGGAGTACGGAGGGTGGTCAAACACGTCCCAGCCAAATCCCTACAGGAGGTTTTTCGTCACATTTGCAGTGTGTGGTCGTGCGTTGTCGTGAAGAAAAACAACACCTTTTGACAGCAACCCTCGGCGCTTATTCTGTATTGCGCAGCGCAATTTCCTAAGTGTCTCGCAGTAAGCATCTGCGTTGATTGTTTGACCACGCGGTAAGAAATCAATGAATAAGATGCCTTTCCAGTCCCAGAACACTGTGCACATCATTTTACGAGGTATCAAGATTTGTTTCGGCTTAACCTTTGCTGGGGATGAAGTGTGCCTCTATTCCATTGATTGCCGCTTCCTTTCAGGGGTGTCGTAAGAAACCCAAGTTTCGTCTCCTGTGACTATCTGTGTCAGAAATTCTTCGCCGCCTTCATTGTAACGGGTCAAGAACTGAAGTGCACTACCCATCCGTTTTGTTTTGTGTTGCTCCGTAAGAATCTTTGGTACCCAATGTCGGCAAAGTTTACGAAAGTTCAGTTTTTCGGTAACAATTTCATGTATTAGAGATCGTGAGATTTGGGTAAATTCCATAGCGAGAGCACTAATTGTAAACCTGCGGTTTTCCCGGATCTTGTCATCAATCGCGTGAACCAGTTCTTCTGTAACCAAAGATGGACGCCCGCTTCGTTCATCATCATGCACTTCACTACGTCCTTCATTGAACTGTCGGACCCATCTTCTCACCATTGAATCACTCATCGCATTTTGTCCATACACTTCGCAAATTTGCCGATAAATTTCAATTGGCGTCACTTTCCGAGCATTCTGAAAACGAATCAGAGATCTGATTTCACAAGCGGCGGGATTTTCAATCAACACCGACATTGTACGAGTAAACATGCACAACAACGCGTACGTGGCTGACAGCGCTCTCCAAATGGCACACGTTTCTTCTCCTTGATACAGAGCGTCTACCGCGCATATGCGGAACTGCGCTGCAGCGGAACGTACAACTAGTTGAAGACACAGGCGGCACACGTCTATGAAGAAGGTATACAAAAACTCGTGCAACGCTACGACAAATGCCTGCAACATTTCGACAGTTATGTGGAAAAGTAGTTTAAGGGTTGTAGAATTTGGTGCAATAAATATTTTTTCTGTATCTGTACACAATTTAATGTTATTACCAAACGGAACTTACTTTCCGGACGTACTTTGTATCATCATTACTGAGGCTCTTTGACGGAGACAATTTAGTGATAGGACATTACTTTGTTTGTGAAATTGCATTGTAGGTGTTAACATGGGAAGATTGAAAAGTATTCTCAAAGCCCTTTTATGTAATATATTAATTTTATTGAATAATCCTTTGCTGCAACAAGCCCAAATGTGGATCATGTATGCAATGTGAATTTCAATAAGTGCGTGATATATAGACTTCAGTAGTGCTCGAGAAACTTTGTATTTTACTCGGCTTAGAACTCCTATAGCTGGAATAATTTTTCCACCAATAGCTTTAACATGATCATCCCAAGAGAGTAGCCCATCAATGACTATTTCCAAAAATTTGGAAGATTTAACTCGGGGTAGACATTGGTCGTGAAAGTATAATCGCATGTCTAAAGGTAGGTTGCAGGAAGGCTTGTGAAAGACAATATAGTTAGTTTTAGTTAAGTTAACAGTTAGACGGTTTTCATGCATCCATGATAGAATCAGATGTGCATCTTCCTGCATTTTCTGTTCGAGTTTATGTACAGACTTTCCAACATAGAATACATTGGTATAATCAGAAAATAGGGATATCTTACCGTTTAAATTTAGTCTACCAATGTCGTTGATAAATATTAAAAATAATATTGGGCCTAAAACAGATCCCTGTGGCATCCCATTAGTAATTGCTTGGCAACTACTCTCAGCATTCATGCAACTAACAAATTGTTCCCTGTCCTTAAGGTAATCTACAAACCTGTGAAGTGAAGTTCTTCTCACACCAGCTGATTCTAATTTATGAATTAGGAGAGAGTGATCCACAGAGTCGAAAGCATTTTTTAAATCTATAAATAAACCTGATGCAAGCAATTCTGAATCTAGAGCCTCTTGAAGTCTAACAATAATATCTTCCACTGCATTGTTTGTGCTAGAGTTGGGAATGAATCCATACTGATGCGTATAGAAATAATGGTTACGAAGAAGAAATTTTAGTAGCCGGTCCTTCACTACCTTTTTTAATATTTTAGAAATAACAGGAAGTATTGAGATAGGTCTATAATTATTAACTTGATGTTCATCTGATCCCTTATAGATTGGTACTACTCGGGCCATTTTTAACTTCTTAGGAATTTTCCCTTCGCTCAAGTATGTATTTATGAATTTTGTGATATACGGTACTAACTGATGAGACAGGGTCTTAATGATGTTATTATTTAAGCCAGAAACATCCAAACTACTACTTTTTTTAAGACCATTACTTATTCGTAAGACTTCAATTTCATCTGTGGGCTCAAGAAAAATAGAGTTGACAGGTCCTGTTACTGATTTGGTGCAATCGTTGATAGGAATTTTATCGGCAAGTGACTTACCAATACTTGTGAAATGTCCATTGAAAATTGTACGGACTCATCATCATCATCATCATCATCATTTCCACTTATCTAGCTCCTGCCGGGTCGGGGTATTTATGGCACTTCTCCACTTTCCTCCTTCCTTCCACCATTCTGCTTCCACGATCTTGTCCCAGTGCAGATTTCTTTTTCTTACGCTGTTCTTCACTGAATCAATCCACCTTGTTCTAGGTCTTCCTCTTGCTCTCTTACCCTTGCACTTCGCCTCCAGCATCTGTCTTGGTATTCTATTTTCCTCCTGTACGGACTACAGTTGGATTTGTAACCAAATTGCCATTTACATCTAGGTTAATATTAGACTATTGTTATTATTATTATTATTATTATTGGCTTTGGTATTGGTAGATAATATATCATTGATTATTTTCCAGTGATTATTTGTGTTGTTTAATCTATTCAAAAAATATGCATTTTCTAGTTCTCTTCTCATCATTATAGTCTGCGTTGACCGGTAGTCACTACACAGAAGTAGTAATCTCCCTAAAGGGTCTTTTTTAAGACCACTTGTTATAGTCTCGATTAATATCGAGGGATTCTCGCGTGCCAAAGAGACCTTATTGGCTGATTTGTGCAACGAATGTAAATGTGACATACTCCTAATGCAAGAGACTCACCGGGGCTACAACAGCCATCGGCCCAAAATCGCAGGCATGGAGCTTGTTCTGGAAAGGCCCCACGATAAATACGGCAGTGCCATTTTTACCAAACCAAACCTAAATATCACATCAACCTCGCTGACTGGAAAGGATGACATCGAGATTCTTTCAATATCTACACCACACTTTTGCGCTACTTCTATATACAAGCCCCCCAATGTCGACTTCACGTTTGAGGAACCTGCCAACTTCAACTACCAGGACGTAAACTTCATCATTGGCGATTACAACTGCCGAAGCACATCTTGGGGATACCCAGATTCAGATATAAATGGCGAAAAACTGGAAACCTGGGCAGAGAATCATGATCTTCAGCTAATTCATGATCCAAAGCTGCCAGCATCCTTCAACAGTGGCCGATGGAGGAGAGGCTACAACCCCGATAATATCTTCGTGTCATCCAAAGTTGCTGGGAGTTGTTTGAAGATGATGGGTAAGCCCATTCCATCTACCCAACATAGGCCCATAATTTGCACAGTGAATGCCATGGTTGTGCCAGAGGAGGTGCCTTTCAAGCGAAGGTTTAATTTTCAGAAGGCCGACTGGGAAAGATTTGCCAAAGAACTTGATACAGAAGTTGCCAAAATCCCGCCGCAACCTGAGATGTATGAGGCATTTGTCAAATGCGTCCATACAGTTTCTAGAAGGACTACCCCAAGAGGTTGTAGAACAAGCTACATACCAGGACTGACTGATAACAGCAAACAGCTGATGAACCACTACAAAGATCTCTTTGAGGCAGACCCATTTTCTGATGATACTATCCATGTTGGCGAGGAATTGTTGCAAACTATCTCAGCACATTGTAAAGCTAAGTGGACCTCACTGGTAGAGAATCTCGACATGAAGTTAAATAGTAGGCGGGCCTGGAATCTCCTGAAAAACCTCAGCGGTGACCCAACGACATCTAGAAACTTCACCACAATAACAGCAGACCAGATTGCAACCCAATTACTCATGAACGGGAAGACTAAAGGTCGGAGCTCACGGGAGCAACTGGAACGAACCTCAGGACATGAGAACCATAACCTACGAGAACCTTTCACCTTGAATGAACTAGAATCTGCCATCTCCACGTTGAAATTGAATAAAGCTGCTGGCATCGATGACATCAGAGTAGAACAGATCAAAAAGTTCGGCCAGACCACCCTACAATGGCTGCTTACGATGATTAATGAGTGTGTATCTAAGCTTTATATCCCCAGGCTCTGGAGGAAAGCCCGAGTGGTTGCACTGCTTAAGCCTGGTAAGGAGCCAAACGATCCTAAAAACTTTCGCCCAATATCCTTATTATGTCACTGTTTCAAGATCTTCGAGCGCCTTATCCTCAACCGAATTAGCGGCATCCTTGAAGATAAGTTCATTCCCCAACAAGCTGGGTTTCGATCTGGAAAGTCATGTTGCAGTCAGATACTGAACCTCACTCAACACATCGAGGATGGGTATGAACAAGGTGAGATAACTGGAGTTGCCTTTGTCGATCTAACAGCTGCTTACGACACTATCAACCACAGAAAGTTGCTGAGGAAAGTGTACCAGACCTCCAACGACTACCAACTAACATCCCTTATTGGCACTCTCCTGCAGAATAGAAGGTTCCAAGTCTTTCTCCATGGTAAAAAGAGCAGATGGCGCATACAAAAGAACGGCTTACCTCAAGGCAGTGTACTCGCTCCTGTGCTATTTAATATTTACACTAACGATCAGCCCATACCAGAACATTCTAGGCTCTTCATCTATGCTGATGATACTGCAGTGGCTGCCCAAGGAAAAACATTTGAAGAGGTGGAGGGAAAGTTGACTTCTGCACTAGATACCCTTGGATCTTACTATGAAGCCAATCATCTTAAGCCAAATCCCAACAAGACTCAAGTATGTGCATTTCACTTAAGGAATAGAGAAGCTCGGCGGGAACTGGATGTTACATGGCAAGGCAAACAACTCCAACATTGTCCAACACCCGTGTATCTAGGTGTTACTCTTGACCGAACACTGTCCTTCAAGAAACATTGCCATAAGACCAGGCTGAAAGTTAGTTCACGGAACAATATTTTGAGGAAGCTCACAGCCACCACCTGGGGGGCAAGTCCTCACGTCCTAAGAACTTCTGCTCTTGCTTTGTGCATGTCTGCTGCAGAGTACGCTTCACCTGTGTGGAGTGCATCCAGTCACACCAAGCAGATTGACATTGCCATCAACGAGACCATACGAATCTTGTCGGGATGTATGAAGCCTACTCCAGTCGACAAACTTTACCCGATTGTTGGGATAGCTCCCCCAACTATCAGAAGGGCTGTTGCTGCTGATGCAGAGAGGGCGAAGCAGATTAATGATCCCCATCATCCACTGCATAATCATCAGGCTGTTGTCCGTCGACTGAAATCAAGAAAGAGTTTCATCGCCAGGACTCAACCACTGGAGGGAACATCGGAATCTAACCGCACCTCCAGGTGGAAGAGCAAGCTGCCGCCGGATATCCCTGTTAAGGAAGAGCTAGCCCCAGGAAATGACCTGCCTTACCCTGTTTGGAAATCACTTAATCGTCTCAGGGTGGGCGTCCCTCGTTGCAAGACCAACATGCAGAAATGGGGTATCCTTCCAGCTGATGGAGACACGTCCTGCGAGTGTGGAGCAACACAAGACCCAGCCCACCTGCTCATTTGTCCACTACTAGAACAACCCTGCACTACCCAGGACCTGATCGAGGCAAACAACAAGGCCATCGGAGTTGCTACATTCTGGAAATGATCGGACACGGAAATGAATGAATTATAGTCTGCAATTAGCTCCTTTGACAGATACTCACATCCAGATCTTACTCTGATTTCTGCCTTTTTAGTTTGCTATATAACCTGTTATTTTGATCAATTAGCTTTAAAAAATCTGGAGTTACCCATGGACAAGATGGCCTTAATCTTCCACTCGTATTATGACTCGATCTTAGGTCCCTAGTCTAACTGTTGGCGTTTTCCAAATAATAGATCAATTTGTCCACTATTGTTTCACAGCTATCATCATCCTTGATCTCTAATGGATTGAGAGACATAAAATAATCCACGGCTTTCAAATTCCATCTTTGCATTTGCTTATGCCTTTTATCGACTTGAGCAGTACCAGTAATATGAATTTCAAAGTCGCATACTTAAAGGTTGTGGTCACTAAAATCACTGAATACATTGTACAGGTTGAAACAATACTGTTTGTTAATATATAAGGTGTGTTCAAAAAGTAACCAGCCGGAGGCTGGAATGCGCAAACCGGTGACGACATCGGCTAATCGTGGCGAGTGTAACGAGGTGTGGTTCCGACCTGAGCGTGGAAGGTCACAGCCCGTCGCTAGAGGGCACGCGTGCACGTCACGTGACAATACAAAGCGAGCAGCAGCTTGCATCAATCGTCCAACGCTGCCAGTCGCATTGCAAACAGTGACATGGAGGCGTCAAAGGAAGAGCAAAGAGGTGTTGTTCGGTTTCTGACAGCGGAAGGAGTAGGGTGAATGGACATTCATCGCCGAATGTCACAAGTGTACGGCGAACACTGCATGTCCCTTGCAAGGGTCAAGGCGTGGCACAAGCGCTTCAGGGAAGGACGGGTGTCGTTAGCCGATGATGCCCGGTCTGGGGCACCCCCCTGCATTACCGATGACAACGTCCAACTGGTTGATGCACTCATTACCCAGGACCGCCGAGTGACAGTGAACGCCATAGCCGCTGTGGTCGGATTGAGCGTCAGAAGTGTGCACACCATCATGAAGGAACGACTGCACTAGCGCCAAGTGTGTGCCCAATGGGTGCCCCACAGTCTTCAACCACACCAGGAAGCATGTCGAATGGCCCACTGTCTTGGTCATCTGCAGCGCTATGCGAGGGAAGGTAATGGGTTCCTGGCACGAGAGGTGGCTGGAGATGAGTCATGGTGACATCACTTCGAACCAGAATCCAAACGACAAAGCCTCCAGTGGAAGCATCCAAGGTCACCACCACCCAAAATAGGCAAGGCCATTCACACGAGTGCAGGAAAGGTAATGCTGACGTTCTTCTTTGACAAAGATGGCCCCCTTCTGATACACTTCATGCCGCACGAGACAACAGTGAATGCCCAGCGTTTCTCGCAAACATTGACCACTCTTCGCCAAGCGATCAAAACAAAACGACCAGGCAATCTCACCCGTGGGGTCATTCTGCTCCACGATAATGCACGACCTCATACAGCCAACACAGTCGCGGCACTCCTGCAGAAATTCAAATGGGAGGTTCTCGACCACCCTCCATACAGTCCAGAACTCTCTCCCTGAGATTACGCCATGTTTGGTCCCCAGTAGGGGAGCAGTAGGAGTTCTAAGCCACCCGGCGCTGCTCGAGCGGCGTTCATGTTAAATAAGTGGATATCTCGCACACTCATGGTCAGATATTTACGAATGAGGTGTTGTGGGACTTGGGGTGACGTCCCCTTTCCTAAGGACCACTCGTTATATTTTTCAAAACAATTTTGAAAATTTTTGTTTCTGAAAGTAGGCGATATTTTGAAAACCAAACATGTTAGAACGTTGTGCAATCGCTTAAACAAATGGCCTCTATATACTTTATCATTAGAACAAAAGTTTATATTTTTTTGATTCTTTTTTTTTTTGAAAAAAAAAATCAATTTTTAAATTTGTATAGTTTGGAAACTAGGAATTCCACAAAAAAAGTTTGTTTAACATAAATTCATGGTCATTACCCCCTCTGCACACAAAATAAATTTCAAGTCTCTAGGACTAAAAATAAAACAGTACGGGAGCAGTGACAGTTCTAGATCACAGCCTACTTTCCTAAGACATTTGCCGATATCTCTCGAACACCTGGTCGGATTTGGACGTGTGACGTGTCAAATGGCTTGTCTCGAAGCCCTCTTTATGTTGTTAATAGGTTCGAGTTTTTGAGAATGAGGGAAACAGAATTGGCTTGGGTAAAACCATGATTTATACTTTTTGCTATATCTCGCAAACAAATAACGCTAGGCACGTGTACGAGGAGTCATAGGACTCGGGCTAACGTCCTCTTTTTGAATATAGTTTTGAAATTTTGACAAAGGGCCTAATGATACTTTTGTTGAAAAAGTAATTTTTAAAACGTTATTTTTGTACCTATTTAAAATTTTCATGAAGAGTGGTTGTTGAGAAAGACGATACCACTGGGCATGTGTTTCAACGAGGCTATTGCTACCCACGGTGGTGGTATCCCAATATAGTAATTGCTAATTCGGCGGGGCGGTTAATGACAGGGCGAGGATTCGTTTTTCCGATATGTTTACCTCTGAAGGGTGTCATTAACGTGTAAACGATTATGGGTTAAATGACAAATGATATTCTATGATTAGATGAAGGACAAACAGAACTTGGTTATACGTTGGTTGAAGCGAGTACAGAAAACAAACTTGCTGAGTGGCAGACTAGCAGGATGTGAATGTCATTTGCGCTTATTGAAATGCGCTGATCTGACTTGACAACAGGTGCAATGTAAAATTTCAAAGACGCAGAGGACGCTTCAAGGTCAAATAATCTGACAACCGTGGTGGGAGGGGAGAGCGAAATGTATGTGAACACATGTGAAACCACATGTAAGCTAACAAGTCACATCCTGTTTGCTTCGTACGTGAGAAAATGCAAGTTCATGTGAAATTTGACCTGGCACAGGTGTTCACCTTGGACGTTATCTGTCCACGTGCACGATAACAGGATGTGCAAGCGTGAGAAAAAAATATTATACATGCAACGTGACATATATAAAGACTCGTGGTTAACATTTTCACTCTCACTTATGTAACAATCTTTGAACACTCCACAGCGTAGTGTGAAACACTTGGTCTTGTTTAACAGCTTTGGTGTTGTTGGAAAATACTTAACCTTGTTGTGGGGTAGGAATTTGTTTATATATTTATTGATTTATATATATTTACGAGCATTTATTTATTGATTGATAAGGTGGTAAATGAATGTTTATTTATTTGTTTGCAGATAACGTGTATAGCCTACCTGTTTTGTGTGGGAAAGAGATTGAAAAAGAGAGAAAGACGGGCAGCTAGAAAAGGGAACCATTACCACACTAGCCCACGAAAAGGGAATAAAGCTATATATATATATATATAACCTCTTTGATTTTTGTTGTTGTTTATAGAATGTATTACTAAACGGAATTGATATACTTATGGTGGTTTATATTATTTCTTTTTAGATATTTGGAAAAACGCATTACCACTGTAGCCACTGCTACTGAAAACCAAGAGGCTTTAGAGTGGAACCATTGACAGGCAGACTACAGCTGAAAACTCAGGTGAGTGTGTTTCTTTAAAATCATGTCTTTTACCACTGTCGATACGTTAACTTGGGAAGCCTTAAACAGTTGTTTTAAATCGCGTGTGTGCTCTGGTTGCATGGTTAATGGTAGGGAAAGTTTAATCCCTAAATAATTTTTAGAATCTTGTTTTGAAATTAAAAAAAAATGAAATTTGTAGAGCGCAACGGTTGCATACAGCTTTAAAGGTAAATACAGAACTGGTGTGCGATTTCATATATAAAAAGAAGGACGTTGAGCATAAAGAGACATTTTATATTTGCAGTAAAATGCAAGAGCTATTCATAGCCCACAATTTGGAACAGTGGTATGAATCCAACGTGGTCAATGCCTTGCTTGCTAAATTTGATAAACTGCAAAAAGGACCCAGTGGTCTTGCCTTAGACAAAATTCATTTCAACCCGTTCAATGCTGGGTCTAGCTTTATTAAAACACCACCAGCAATAGCTTTGAAAAAGCTGTGGTGAATATAAAGAACCGTGATCATGAATGTTTCTGTGTTGGTGGCTGCGTATTTTCAGCCAGTAAAACAACATTTTTACAGACCAGGAAAGTACAAGGCCATGTTTGATCAATTGAAACAAAATTTAAATTTAACTAGAGTGTCGTACCCTATGGACTTAACCGAGATCCATAGGTTTGAACAAGATAACCAGGCCTTTTCGTTCATGGTGTATGGCCTTGATGGCGATGACATTGTGGGTCCTCTTTATGCCACAAAATAACCGAAACGACTCCACATTCATCTTTAATTTGTCTTACGGAGAGGTGTATCACTAATGCCTGATTAAGAATATAAGTCGATTGCTAAGCAGTCAAGCGTCCAAAGCACTTGGTAAAAACATATTTGTGATCGTTGCCTGCAATATTTTACAACCCCTACGCTTTTGGAACGACATAGAGTAGATTGTGTTTTTCAGGAATTGGTGAGACTAGTATTGCCACAAGGGGACAATGCTGTATTGAAATTTAAGAACATTCACATGCGTGACACTGTTCCCTATGAGGTGTATGCAGATTTCGAAGCTGTCACCACACCCATGGCGGGATGCGAACCAGATCACTCCATCAGCTCAACCACACCCATTCAAAAGTTTGAACCCTTTGTCATATGATTTAACGTGGTGTGTGCCTATGACCCCACAAAATCCTATTATGAATCCCGTAAGGGACCAGATTGTGCAAAATGGGATTTGGACCAACTTGTCAAGATGGCGGATCATGTACAGGGGTTACTGGACCATTCAGTACCCATGAGCCTAACTTCAGAACAGCAGCAGCTGTATGAGCATGCCACTACATGCCATATTTGTGAAAAGCCTCTGGTCAGTGCTGAAGACACTGTTCGTGATCACTCGCACTTTACAGGGGAGTTTCGAGGAGCCACCCACAAAAAGTGTAATGTGAATTACCCAGCTCCTTGATTTATCAGTGTGGTTTTTCACAATCTGACAAATTATGATATTCAGTTTTCAATTCGTGAATTGGATCATGTCAACAAGGGCTCGTTTTCAATTATCCCCCCAAACCATGAACGTTTTACAGCCTTGACATGGCGGTTGGTCGAATTTTGCATTCGATTTTTGGATTCCTTTAAGTTTATGGCATCCTCGCTAGACAGCTTTGTCAATGGCTTGGATGAAAAGGAATTAAAATACACCAGAACGCATTTCGGAAATCCTGAGCATTTTAAATTGTGCATTCGGAAAAGTATTTTTCCCTATGATTTTTGTAACAGCCGGTACGTGTTAAAGCAGAAAACTCTCCCTCTGCAAGAGAAATTGTACTCTAAGCTTACACGTTGTACCGTTTCCGATGAAGATTATGCACATGCATGTCATGTTTGGCGAGTGTTTGGTATCAAGATGCTAGGTGAATATGCTATGAATTACCTAAAACTTGATGTATTGCTGCTGACAGATGTGTTTGAAAAATTCCGTGAGTTATGTCAACACATTTATGACCTTGACCCGGTTCACTATTATACAAGTCCCGGCCTGTCATTTGATGCAGCTTTGAAATACACTGAAGTGGAATTGAATTTACTCACGAAGGTAGACATGGTCTTATTCTTTGAAAAGGGCATTCGCGGTGGCTTTGTGTCACTTAACCAGCGCCATGCCCACGCGAATAATGCCTACATGCCCTCTTATGCACAAGACAAACCAGATACGTACTTAATGTACTATGATGTGAATAATTTGTATGGCTACACCATGATCCAGCCTTTGCTTGGCTGGGTGACAAACGAGTGCCAGAATTTGATGTCAACAAGGCCAGCCAAGAAACCGGCCGTGGATATGTGTTAGAAGTGGATATTGAATATCCCTCATCCTTGTATGATAAACATGCCGATTTTCCATTTTGCCTAAAGCAAATGCTTCCCCCTGACAGTAAAGTGAAAATTGAAAAACTAATTGGCACGCTCTACAACAAAAATCGGTATGTGCTACATATCCAAATGTTAGTACAATGCCTAGCCCAATGCTTAGTGTTGAAGAAAATCCACAGAAGTATTTCATTACCCAAAAAGCATGGCTTGAGCCATATATGCGACTCAACACAGAGCACCGACAAATGGCAACACAGCAGTTTGAAATCAATGTTTTTAAATTGATGAACAACTGTATCTATGGCAAGTCCATGGAGAATGTCCGCAAATACCGTGACATTAAATTGGTAAATGACTGGGAGGGGCGTTATGGTGTCTGACGGTACATTGCCCAGCCAAATTTCAAATCAATCAAAATTATCAATGAGAATTTGGCTACTATTGAAATGAATAAGTCCAGCGTGACCATGGATAAGCCCATTTACTTGGGCCAAGTCATTTTAGACTTTTCCAAATCGGTCATGTATCGATTCCACTACGAGTTTGCCAAACAACATTTTGATGATGTATCTCTTTTGTACATGGAGCCTCCGTGGCTTAGGCGGCAGCACGCCGGCCTCTCACCGCTGGGTCCGTGGTTCAAATCCCGGTCACTCCACGTGAGATCTGTGCTGGACAAAACGGAGGCAGACAGGTTTTTCTCCGGGTACTCCGGTTTTCCCTGTCAAAATTTCATTCCAGCAACACTCTCCACTATCATTTCATTTCATCTGTCATTCATTTAATCATTGTCCCCGAGGAGTGCGTCAGGCCTCGGCAGCCGGCACAGTTCATATCCTCGCCGCTAGATGGGGGCTTCATTCATTCCATTCCTGACCCGGTCGGAGACTGGAAGCAGGCTGTGGATTTTTCATCTCTCTTGTACATGGATACGGACTCGTTTATTTATCACATTCGCCACTGCAACCCCTATGTCGCCATGAGGGAACATAGTGACTGGTTCGACACCTCTTCCTGTAGCGCTGACAACGTGTTTCAGCTACCCATAAAACAAGAAGGAAAAGGGTGTTTTAAAAGATGAATACGGTGATTCCATCATGACGGAATTCGTTGGTTCGGTCTCCAAGATGTATGCCTATCGCACCCTAGACTGTAAGGAAGCCAAAAGAGCAAAAGGCGTAGGTAGAGCAGTTGTAAAATCGCTATGTGTAGACGACTACCTAGCGGTTTTACAAACTGGCAAAGCTATGTTGCATAAACATTGTAACGTTTCGCGGCTAGTGCACAGCTTGCCCCATGCTTGGGTGACATGTTGTAACGTTTCATAGCTCGTGATAGAAAATGAGTGCATTAAATAGCTCGGTTAATAGGGCGCCAATCTCCAACAGACGGTTGTGAGATAAATTTATATTTATTAATTTGAGATTCTTTACTTTCGGGGGAGGGGCAACAGAGGCTAGCTGCAAAACACCTTATTCTATTATCTTGACCTCTGGGAAGTCTAGCATTGAGTAAATATTGACTGAAAGTCATAGAAGTTAAAAATAATTTATTAAGAAACAGGATGAGATGAATGACGTCTTGCGACCTTTCAAACAGATAAAATACAAAGGGGAAGTTATTTCTTTTAAATTATTGAAGTTAATAGTATTTACGTCCGACTTGCAATGGACAAATATGCATGAGCTCACCGGGTTGTAGATCTTCATGGGCGATGTTGGCGGAGGTATCTCGTTCCTGAAGTAGACATCTCGCGTAGTCTTCCATGGTTCCAATTACCAATCCTACCTGATAAAGCTATCTGCCCACTAATTGCACAGATACTGTCGCCTAGCTGAGTGAATAGAATGGTTTCACTCGTCTTCGATATTCAGCGCAATGCTGGAAATATCCTAGCTAGATCTCCACTGAGTTTACTAGTTGAACTTTATGAAATTTTGGTATTTGAATCTCAACAAGTGAGGTCCAAGTTTAGAATTTGACGTGCTTTCAAGTGAAAACATAATAATATTCTTCCTCTCCATACAGCTCTGTTCCGGCTTATAAATGGTAATTATGTCTCCCACCAGCAGTAGGGGATCTGCCAATTGCAATATCAAAGTATTGTCTACAGAAAGTGACGCTCCTTCCTTATTGGCCGAAGTAAGTCCTTTATCAAGCACCAAGTGGCTATATTGGGGTGAAGGTCTCTCCCCCAGTGACACACTTCCATATTGGTGTCATGTAGCGGTATCTTCCTTAAAAATCACAATGTTGCAGTTTTCTCGTCGTAAAACAATTTATTCTAAAAAGCTGTAGGGTCCATTGTTCCGACATCTTTTAGAATTAGCCTGTTGGCTACCGAGGGTCACTCCTGGTTGCGGCTCTCTTTCCATTCTTCCTGCCTCTTCATAAGCGGTTTATGACGGTTCAAGCGGTATCTATTGTCAGTTGTTAGTTCCACAAGTGAGCTCAAGAAATATATTTATTGGGGGAGGGGTTGTAAATTTACGGTTTGAAATCTCGGGTGACGTCTAATTACAAGAATGGATGAAAATGAACATAAGATTTTATACTACCCTTAAACACAATAAATATATACATGCACTATCGTTGCAATTGCACATCAATATAGTACTCTTAGTTCAATTGCTTTGGGTGTGGTGCACAAACACCACAACAGTGCAGGATACAATCCAACAACCATAATTTGTATCTTGTGCAACAGAGAAAACGTACCCTAGCCTCAATGGATAACAAACGTGTGTGGACGGATGACCTGCTCACTAGTCTACCATGGGGTTATGGCAACGAGGAGGAGGTGTGAATTTTCTGTTTGATGGTTTAGAGACATAGCTTTTTGCAACTAGTAGATTTAGTATTTTGTATTTTGTAAATATTGTTTTTTGTTATTGTAAATTGTTTTGTGAATAGTAGAAACCACTTAGGCCTTTTGCTCTTTAAAGCCCTGTGCAACCCTAGTTTTTATTTTTATTTTTAATTTTGATTGGGTTGAGAATTTGAAAATGGGTAATGTTAACTATTTGTTTTTAAGCTATACAAAGGTACTATTTGTTTTTTTTTTGTAACTTAAATGAGTAATAGCAATTATTTTGTAATGGTAAAATGTTAAATGGTAAACTAAACGTTCTTTGGGATGAGTGTATGTCAAGGATGTTCTTTGGAAATAAATAGCGTGGTTGTGTTTATTTCCAAAGACAAGTATGGTTGTGTGAATGTATGACTAGAGAGAGAAATAGAGGGAGAGAGAAAGCTTGTGCGTAGGTATCATTGATTGTTTGACCAGAGCAAACACGGCAAGGTAGGGTGGTGGGGAGAAATTAATGTATATAGCAAATGGTAAATAGTATACTATAGTTTTGCTTTTTTATAGTTTTGTTTCTGAAATGCAGTGGTAGATAGGCATCATTTTGTAAAACAGTCTTACCTGCAGTAGCAGTAGTAGGGCTCTACGTTTTTGGAAGCAAACAGAAAGAGACTGCACTATCACCATGACCAATCACTTCCATCAAGACCATTTCAGCAAATGTGTGTTTTACAAAACTAAACTTTCAAAACGAACTAAATCAATGTCCATGTCCATCCATTATTGACTTTCCTTTCATAGCACTCATGACAATTAGGGCTGCCAACCTCTCTCCCACTGAGGCATCATAGGATGTGAAACGTTGTTTAGCTTTTTTCAACAACTCTTTATCCGCCACACGTCTTACAGCAGGATGACTATGACGATAAGAAAGGTGACGCTTGATCCAAAAGATTAATGGGTACATCACCACGCTGCAAACGTTTTTCAAGATGAGTTCCAGGGCCACAAAAACGATAACCAGGAAGATGGATTTTAAAAGGTAAGTATTGCTTAACTTTGTCAATGATTCCATTGCAGGTACAGGTCTGGCATATCCTTTTCCGTTGATGGCGAAAAGGTTTGATCTTCCTTCTCCTCTGTAGACGATGTTTGTTGTTGTTGTTGCTTTTTCTCGCCATTACACCCGTGGAATGATGACACAAAGTCTTTACATGGACTTTTATGACCATGATAGAGTTTGACTAGCTGGCAAGTAGCACACTGTTGTATAGAAGGTATTTTTGCCATGGCCACTTACTTATGGTGATCATAATCCGTACAGGGTTGCAATTCACTTAACACAGGGTCTTGAGTCCATGATTTTGTTACATGTTGCCAGAAATCTTTCACTGCACTCGCTGCCACATAATAAATGAACGACTTGGGGAGCGCCAATAATTCCTCTTTAGTAAACTGTCTAGTTTCTTTTTACATACAAAGAACTTTCCAATCGCTTTATCAGTAGCATCCCCTTTCTCCATGGTATTGCGTCCTGTAGATGTTTACACGTCGCTTGTAGAAATCTCACTGGTGTCATTCACAGGCAAATCTTGAGTTTTAATTATATTTAACAACTCCCAACAGGCATTGGTGGTTAGCCAATGAAACAATTGCCGCACGAAGGCCAGGGCTTTATGGGTAATGTTGCCACAGGAACAGCGGTCCATGAGTGTTTTCAGTGAGGGGCAGCCCAAGTCCATAACATCGATACATTGACAGTAAGGCACTAAAAAGGGTTGTAGCCATTGGCGTTTTTCATTACCTTTTACCAATACCACATGTGCAGACGACAAGTGGGCTTTCATGACCATGTCCAGGTGCTTATATGAAATGGTTCCTTGATTCCAGTCTAGTTGCCTATGATTTTCAATCCACTGGGTTTGTTTACGATCTTTCTCACACAACAAATCAAAAGCATAGGGTGGTTTAAATATTAAATGGATAGCTTGTTATATCCAAAAGGTAGAACAATCAATCATGGCCACTTCTCTAAATATAAATTTGTTATCTCGAATATTAAACCCTTGACAATCTACAATCAGTTTGCGCAGCATGTTCAATTCGTAGGAAAGTAGGCTGTGATCTAGAACTGTCACGGCTCACCTACTGTTTTATTTTTTGTCCTAGAGACTTGAAATTTATTTTGTGTGTAGAGGGGTAAGGACCATGAATGTATGTTAAACAAACTTTCTTGTGGAATCCTAGTTTCCAAACTAGACAAATTTCAAAATTGAACTTTTTCAAAAAAAAAAAAAGAATCAAGAAATATAAACTATTGTTTTAATGATAAAGGGTATAGAGGCCATTTGTTTAAGCCATTGCACAACGTTCTATCATGTTTGGGTTACAAAATATCGCCTACTTTCATAAACAAAAATTTTCAAATTATTTTTTGAAAAATATAACGAGTGGTCCATAGGAAAGGGGACGTCACCCCAAGTCTCACAACCTCTCATTCGTAAAAATCCGACCATGACTGTGCGAGATATCCACTTATTTATCATGAACGCCGCCCGAGCAGCGCCGGGTGGCTTAGAACTACTGCTCCCCTACTGTCCCCTGAGAAGGGCACTGCGGGACCAACGATTCAACTCGGACGTCGACGTCCAGCTGTTCGTGCGGAACTGGTTCACATCGCAGCCAAGGGAATTTTATGAGACAGCCATTCACCGCCTCGTGTCACAGTCGGACAAGTGCCTCAACAGCCAGGGCCAATACATCTAACATACAGGTACTGGTTTCTGCCTACGGCTCGTTCCTTTTTAAACGCACCTTGTAGATATGATTTATCAAGGTAGCACTATCAGTTGTAACTCTGGTCGGATATATTGTATTACATGCATTCTGGTTGAAACAAACACATAATTTATCAAGTTCTTCAGCTAGACGACTTTGTCCTAACTTATCTATATTTATATCTCCAACTGAAAAGCATGCTTTATTAAGATATTTCATCCAAGTATCCTCAAGAATTTTAAGAAATTCAGTGCCATGATTCACATTCGGGTTGTAGCAAGCTAAAATTTGGAAATCCTTATTAAAACCGATTACCTCAACAGGCAATAGATTATAGGGAGTTTTAGTATCATTAATAGACATCACTATATTTGCCTTAAGAGGCCTTTTGATGAAAATAGTTAACCCTCCCCCTCTGGTATTAACCCTTGAACTGAAGTAACCGTTATATCCATTTACATTGAAATATTTCTCCTCTTCGAGTCATAACCATGTTTCAGTCAATACTATACTATCCAGGAAATTTGCTTCGGTTATAAGGCTGTTTAACTGAATCCATTTGTTCCTGATACTATGGCAATTTGAATATAATATTCTAAATCCAAAATTAATCCCTTTTATTTCCTTTAAGCTATCTGCCTGTTTTTCTACAACTTCCATAGGAATGATGTGAATTACAAGGTTTCCAAAGTGAGAATATCCTCAATACTTTTTACGAGAGTAATTGGGGATAACTCATCCTTCCTTATAAAACCTTTCCCTTCCCTTGACCAAACAAATTTGTAACCTTTCTGCCTTAGGTCCTTTGCTCTTTTGAGAAGGCCTATAGCTTTAGGAGTCAAGTGTTCATTTATATAAACAGTCTCTCCTCCTGTGCATCCACTAACATCCGATGAGGACAGTCGCTGTACATTAGTCCTTGCTTTAATTAGGTCAAGCTTCTTCCATCTGTTAACAAATCTCACCACAATGGGTCTGGGAATTGACCTACTAGCTGACAGAATCCGATGTGCAATGTTTATTTCCTCTTTGGCAATCTCGCAGCCCACAGCTTTTCCGATGTTTGACACATCTTCTTCCCGCTGTTCAGGCACTCGATGGATTTCTACGTTGTTCCTCCTGAGATATTGGTTGATGTTCTCGTTCTCCTCGCTCATATAATTTTTAACGTTACTTAACTAATTTTAGAGTTCCTTAATTTTTTCATCCCTATCCCTAAGTTTGGTTCTCAAGTCTTGAATGACTTTGGTATTGAAGTCAACACTCTCATTTAGTCTGTTGATAACTTTATCGACAAGTTTTTCAAGAAGAGAGTCAAATAGGTCACAATCGTTCTTCACTATTCCATGAACTACAGCTTTTAGTTCATCGGAATCCCACCTCACATCGCTTGAATCGAAGGTGTTATCCACGGAATCATTGTGGTTAGGTTTGCAATTCTTGCAGAACCATAGTATTTCCCCCGGGTTTGCAACCATTGCTTTAAAAACGGCATTTGATACATGCGCACAATTTAGGTGGAACGTTTCAATGCACTTTCCTTCACACTGCACATAATTTTCATTTTCTTTCAGCACTTTTTTGCATGAGTTACACGAGGTTTTACTATGTTTAGGCACCATGCTCTTCAGAGTGTAAACATTAAAGTACCGTAACTTAGTTCTTTCTAAAAACACAGTAAAAAAAACTCAATTGAACGAGTTATTTATCACCTTGGGGTCCGCACCCCATCGACGCCGGGTGATAGAACGTAGAATATTATATTCCTCATTGATATGAAGATATAGGTGATTGAGTTCAGGTTGCCATGAGAGTTTGTCATCCAACTGGAGTCCTAAATAACGTGTCTAATGTTGAAGTGGGATAGTTCCATGCTGATATTGAATGGGATGACGGTCATAAAGACTTCGGCGCGTAAAGATGAGAGCAGTGCTTATTTTGAGGAACAGTATCAAGGTCATGTAGAGATAACTGGTGTATTCCTAGGAATACATGTTCAGTCAGAGTTAGCTCTTGCTGCTCTTTGTTTAGTTTATTTATTTAATTTCTTTCTTCGCAGACACCAACAGTGATCCCTTTGAATTTCTTCTTTCCATTGGGCAGACATTTATTGTGTCTTTGAGTCTGATCTAGATGTGTATCTTCCATGGAAAGCCTAGCGGCATCTTGCAGCAAACCACCGAAGCTCCTCAACCTTTCCGAGCTCAAGAGGACTTCCTCACCAATCCACCAGGCGTCGTCCTTGTCGCCAGCTAACAACTCTTTGAAGACACTGCTCTATGAAGAAGAATTGTTGTATAATGTATTTTTGTTGTTGTTATGTTTCCCCTTCTGACATATGTTCTCTTGTCTTTTACCCCCTCTCCTTCGCCTCCCTGTTCCCTCCGCGCGCCGTTCAGCAGCTCTCACTTCTAATCGAGTCGTGAACGTGTGAGTTCGGCCTTTCTAAGAGGCTACCTCCTCTCTCCAGAGGTATAATTTTAAATCGACGCCTTGTTGTGGATGTAAGCTAACGGTCGCCAGGATCATCTACTTTCTTCAGCCATGAAAAAGCTAAGTACAAATCTTCAATGATGTTAACCTTGTTTTAATGGTTTTAATATGCTGAACACTTTTAATACAATTTTATAGACAGTGTGGGGAATTGCTCACTATTGTGCAATAACCGTCTCCGTGGGATTTTCTTTGTCAGGCTTTAGCTATATAAGCTGGCTTTATAACATGAAATCCAGTACTTATTGTACGAAATAAATGGGAATACCTTCCCACAACGAGGGATTTAAGTCAAATTAACCGCTGTCTATAAACTTAGCTTTTTCCACCGTGGGAACTCTATCGCACTGTCTAACTATCATTACAGCTCTAGAATTTTCCATTCCTAATATACTTCAAACTGCAAAGAACTATGATCAATACCATCAAATTGCCGGAACTTCCCGTTAAATGGAACTACTAACTGCAAACCATAAACTTTCGAACGCAATAAACTTATTCAAGTTCAAATTTTACTAAGTGTTCTCCATAACTGCAACAACTTCCTCTTGTTCTACGAACTTACATACATTACAAAGGTGACATTTTTCAACCTATCAACAAACTATCAGTGCTTCGAATTGTGTGAGCTAATTTCAACCGCGCCACGTTTGACTGAGAGCAATAAAACTGGCCAGAACTTTAAACTCCCAACTCCTTTTCCCGAAATACCTTTTACTAACACAATATAGGTTAATATCTTAATTTAGTTAAAACACAAAGAGGCCTCGCTTATAATTAAGCGCCCTCCCAAATTTGTTCTGCTTCTCATATAGTAATTCTGCGTCAACATATGTGGCTAGCCCACATTTTAATATGTATTGTTCTTCCCTTCTAAAACTAGGGAATTCTACTTCTTCTAATTATAAAAGAGTTAGCTAATTGTGTAATCTCAAAAATAAGATTTAAAATTATCCTTTTTGAATGTTCAAAAGTTTATCTATTGTTAAATAAATCATTTCTAATTTTTCGTTTTATCTCTCTCGCTAGAATCACGTTTAGGCAGGACCCTCTCTTCCCTGATTCTTCTCCTAAAATATCGCTTATTTCAAAATAAAAAGTCTATCTTTCTAACAAAAGACCTTTATTACTTTTTGCATTTTAACAACATTTAAAATAACAACGTTTTCAAAGTTTCGTTTAACTGTCACAGCTAATTCCAGCAAATCATTAAGGCAAATACAGTTTGCTCCGCCAGCTACCTATTTGCAGAGATCTTTTCTCGGACTTATGTTTTGCTTTCAAAATCTCAGTTTTGTTTAAGTTAGGTCTGAGGTTTTCCTCAGTTCTAAACTTTTAGTCGGCATTCTGCTGGGTAAAAGCTTAGCCTACTTTCAGTGCAACAATCGGTATTCATATAGGATTCTCACAAAAAACAGTAAAAATATTGCTAAAAGCACTAAAGTGTCTTGATCCCTTCCCATTCTGGGAGCATTCGGTTGGTTTGCCGGAGATCCAACAGTGTCCAAAAATAAAAATATGACTGCAAATTAAAATCTTTCCAGCATTTTCGATTGCGTAATAAAAGCTAACCCTTCTGAAGGGAAAGTTAGTAAATCCTTTACTTTTGGCTTACTTTGTCTTGCCAGAGTAGCACCCTTCCCCATGATACCCAAATCTCAGGTTGGGAGGGAAAGAGCGCTTACCACATGCTCGCAGGCAACCCCAGCTCCCGCTGCATTTCCCGTTAGCCGTTGTCAGGTCCCTATGCATTTTAGGTATCTCACGGGCTTTGTGCAGTAGAACCTTTCTCTAAATACTTACTTCTATTGGTTTTTAGGCTTTTGTGTTGGATTCTCATCCTTTCTACCTAAAAATTGTTTCCACTCCTAAACCCACATCCTTTTTTCTCTCATCATCTTCACTTGGGTAGTGTTAGTAGTCAGTAATAACTTACCAATAATCATCTGTGTAATACTGTTTATACATCGTCTGTCGACACATGTCGATATCTGAATGGGAACTATAGAGAAGAATGTCATCGGCATATTGTATGAGGTGCACATAGTGGAGGAGAAGGATCTCGATCTCACTCGTATATATAAGATATAAAATGCAATACCCTGCGGAAGTCCACATTAAGACGTGCTATCATGAAATTTCTCTGGATTAGGAGAGAGGAATCAGTTTTCTGTTACGTAAAAAAAACGGAAATCAGATTGATAAACACAGAACGAAATTTTCTGTCAAGTAACATTTTAAGTAGGAGGTATGAATTGACGTGATCATAGGCCCATTTAATATCAAGGAAAACTGCTAGCGTAGAAAGATTTCGGCAATGAGATAGAAGTAAGTCGAGGAGAAAATGATTGAGGGTATCTATGGTAGATTTGCGATTGAGAAATGCGAATTGAGTTCTGTGGACTAGGTCATAATATTTCATAGCCCAGATCAATCATGGCAGTAAAATTCGTTGGAATGTTTTTCGTACACAGGACCCTAGATTGATACCTCGGTAGCTTAAAGGATCTGACGGATTTTTTCCCGGCTTCAAAATAGGTAGGACATTGAAAATGTTCCAATCTGACGGTACAATACCAGTAAGTGATATAGTATTAAAGTAATCAAGAAGAACCTTTTTGGCATCATCTGGGAGAATATGAAGTATTTGATAGGAAATATAGTCCGGACCAGGGGTGGTGGATCGTTTATTGGTCAGGGCAGCATGAAGTTCATCATACACGATGGGTCGTATAAGGCAGTGAAATTCTGGACTATGATCTATGTGTGGGAAACGAAAATCAGGTTCAGCAAAATCGGGGGTAAGATGACAGTAAAAACGATAATAACCGTCATCTGTGAGTCGAGGATGATTAGAATGTAGAGGAGCGCCTGATATTGATTTAATGACCGACCAAATATGTTGAATAGGAGTCTTTCAATGGATTTGGGATATATACACTTGCCAGGCACAACGGCGTTTTGTATTAATGTACGTTGGACATGCGCAACAAACTATTTGTAATGCTGGTACGTATAGGGAGTGTGATGAGTACCGGTACTGTACCCGAAATTCACATAACCACCAACTACTATCCGAAGGATGGAAAGGATCGCAAGGGATGCTGATCCCCAGCTAGAAAAACCAACAATTCCCTGCTAGATGACGAGTTAGGAATCTCTCGATACATAGATATCAAAATACGAGTGAACTACTACTTAGCTACATACAAATCCTACAGTAAAGTGTTGGAGGACGAGATTCTCGGAATCTCGAGGGTGAACTGTTTAAAAGATAAAAGTGGGCGCCAGTATCTAACCAGTAGTTCATCATCATCATCATCTTCATTTCACCTTTTCCAGCTGACACTGGGTGGGGGGCAAATATGGTTCCACTTTGTTCTGTCGTTCCACCATTCCTCTTCCGACACGGTGTTCCAATCCAGGTTCCGTTTACTAATGCTGATCTTCACCAAGTCCATCCAACGCATTCTTGGTCTTCCTCGTCCTCTCTTCCCTGTCATCCGTCGTTCCAGTGCTCGTCTTGGTAGCCTTACTTCATTAATCCGTTTGACATGTCCAAACCATCTCAATCTGTTTTGCTCCAGTTTTTAATTTAGTGTCTGTACTCCCAGTTATTTCCGTATATCTTCATTTCTCACTCTGTCTCTCCTCGTTTTCTGGACCCTACTTCTCAGGAATCTCATCTCAGCTGCCTCTTAGTCATTGTCCATGTGTCTGCTGCATATGTCATTATAGGAACATAATATGCTTTGTACATAACTTCTTTAGCCTTAATTGGTATATCCTTGATCCATACTAGTCCCCGTACCTGTTGGTAGAAAGCACTCCCGAGTTGTATTCTTCTGCTAATTTCCAAATCTAGTCTTCCATCTTCAGTCAGTTCACTTCCCAAGTATTTGAAGTGTTTCACCACTTCCAATTCCTTATCTCCTACTTTGACTACTCCTCCTACTTCTTTCTTACCTCTTCTCACCACCGCTGTTTTTCTCTTCTCCACATTTATCTTCAATCCCCATTGCTCAATCTTTCCATTTATTACGTCAAACTGTTCTTGTACCTCCATCTCATCCTCGCCCCAGATCACAACATCGACTCTCAAACAGCATTAACTTCATCTTTGCCCTACAATAGTATTTCATTGCTGCCTTCATGATGTCATCCACCACCATTAAGAACAAAAATAGTGACAACGCACTTCCTTGCTTTAGTCCAGTGTCAATTTTAAACCATTCCGATGTCCCGACTCTAGTCTTCACACTACTGTAGCAATCCAGGCACATTCCTTTTATCATCTCTCTAAATTCCTTGCCTATCTCCCTATTTGTTAAGCTTTCCCAAACTTTTGTTCTAGGGATGCTATCATTGTCCTTTTCTAGATCAATATAAGTCATTACCATATCCTTCCCGTATTCCCAACTCTTTTCAATGTTCTGTCTCAGAATGAAAATGGGTTCCACTATTGATCAGCCCCCTCTAAATCCAAACTGCTCCTACTTTATTTGGTTTTCTACCTTTACTCTAATTCTTTTTTCTAGAGTTCTTTCCATTACTTTGGCAACATGTGAGATGATGGTGATTCCTCGGTAGTTAACACACAACTTCCTGTCTCCTTTCTTGAATATTGGCAATATTATTCCCTTTTTCCTGTCTTCAGGAACTTTCTTCTCTCTCCACACACTCCTGAGAAGTCTGTATGTCCACTGAAGTCCCACTGGTCCTGCCGCCTTGATCATTTCTATTGCCACTTCGTCGATTCCCACAGCTTTCCCCATCTTCATCTTCCTAACTGCCCATTCCACTTCTGCCATAGTAATGTCTGATTCTTCTTCTATTTTTTCCTCCACCTTTTTGGCCGTTTGCGTAACTTCTCCGCATGCCTGGCGTCTCACATTCAACAGTTCGCTGAAATATTCTTTCTATCTGTCCGGTATCTCTTCTGGTTTTGTCAATATTTCACCTTCTTTGTTTTTCACAAACCCAGTGTTCACCTTTTCATTTCTTCTACTTTTTATAATTCCAAACAGCAATTTCTTTCCACAATTTAAATCCTCCCTTATTTCCTGAGTGAATGTTTCCCAGATTTTCCTCTGCAATTACTTTCTTGCAATCTCTGTTTGCTTCTATTTTTTTTTTGCTCTACTTTCTTCAATCTTTTTTGTTTTCCATTTCTTCCAAGTTTTCTTCTTCTCCCTTACCTTTTCTTTCACTCTATCATTCCACCATTTTGTCGCCTTTTCCCGTACCTTTCCTGATGTTCTACCACATGTTTTCTCTGCACTGTTTACAAATGCACTCTTGAACTTTTCCCATTCTTGTCCCACATGGGTAATATCCGTCCTTGGTATCTGTTCTTGCAATTCTTTCTTAAACTCTTCTGCAATCTCCTTTTCCTTTAGTCTCCAGACCTTAATCTTTCTTTCCCTTTTTCTGGTAATCTCATAACTTTTCCTACTTTTAATTTTGCTACCACTGCCCTCCAAAGGCTTCCTCTGGAATGGCTGTGACATCGATTAGCTCTTTTTCGACTAAAACATTGTCTATCAGAGTTTTCGTTCTTCCATCCATACCTCGTTATCTTCTGACTATTTTTCTTTCTGAACCACGTATTCCCCATAATTAATTGGTTTCGCTGACAGAAGTCCATTAAGAAACCCCCTTCTGGATTCTTACTGCCATAACCATATGGTCCCAAACTCACCTCTCTTCCTTGTCTGTCTCTTCCCACTTATGCATTCAAATCTCCCATTACTATTATTTCCTTATCCTCTATATATTTTCCTCATCTTCTAGGTTCTCTTCTTTATTCCCCGTTTGTGGAGCATATACTTGAAATCTTTTGTCCCTGTCTGGAACTGTATCCTTCTTATGATCATCCTGTCACTTATCTTCTTCACCTCCTCCACATACTCTAGGATATCCTTTCTTATAATAATTCCTACTCCATTTTTTGCCTCCTGTCCTCCACTGTAAAACAGCCTATCCTTTATATAGTTTTCTTTCCCCTTTTCCTTTCCATTTCGTTTCACTGAGTCCGAGGATGGCTATATCCTTCTCCATTATGAAGTCCATTAGCTCCTCAGTCTTGTCCGTCAGGGTTAAGATGTTGACTGTCCCTATTCGGATGTATTGCGATGCTGGTCGCCGATTTCTCACAGCTCCCCCAGCATCTGAAGAACTGCGCGATTCGCCTGCAGGGGACACCCTAGTATTTTCCGAGACTGAACCATATTTGCTTTCATTTTAGGCTATTATTAAGATGGGGTCGCCACTTCCAAATTCATTTTATGACCTACTGCCAGGTATGAACTAGGCCGCTCCTAACATGGAGAACAGACGCCTTTTGTAGCCGCTCCTCTGGAATACAGATGCTACGGGTGTCCATAATATGGACAAATGTCTTTTACTCTATTAACCCCGAGCACTGTGTTACCTCTTCCGCCAACTTTGCTGTACCGAAGGACTCCTTCACCACCACAGGTGCCGTTGAGGTCTTCACTCATACCCTGAGCTTGGGCCCTCCTTATTTATAACCCCTGCAGACAGGGTGTCCCACTCAACTGTTACTGCTGTCCTCAGTAATATTGCTGTATAACACTGCACTCCCTCGTGTTGCATCACATTGTAACACTGTTACTACTGTCCTCAGTAATATCGCTGTATAACACTACACGCCCTCATGTTGCATCACATTGTAACACTGTTACTACTGTCCTCAGTAATATCACTGTATAACACTACACTCCCAAATGTTGCAAAAACCAGTAGTACAACCGTAGCGAATTATTAAATGATGAGATCGATTTTTACTATAAAAGGAACAGTCAATCTATCAAGCGCCTGCTAAGATTTATTCAATAAGGACGACAAATACAAATAAGTGTCCATCAAGAATTAAGTTAAAGTTCACTCACTTGAAATTAAATTTTATAAAAATTTAAATAATAATTATATTCACTAAAATAAAAATATACCGTGAATTTCAGTAACTGGACTTCACTCTGTCCTCATAAAGAGTAAAATAAAATTGTTATCGGTAGACATCTCGTCTATCAATATACCTTTCAACTATCAACAACTTGTAGATCATACTGTGTTAACTTCATTTTCAAATAAAGTTGTAGAACGATTGCTCCTATTTACATTTCGTTCATTACTCTCTCTATAAATCTCCTTAATTCCTACTTCTTTAAAATATATGACTTAATAAATTATTTAATCCTATCACTTATTATTGTTTAAATATTTACAATATTATTAAGTTTATCGTTGTCAGTTACGATAATGTCCTTCCTCTTTCTACGATCATTTATGCTTCACAATACTTTTTACATTAATCACATTTCATTGCTTTAAGCTTGTCACATCCACGAACTGTGTAACGAACGATTACGTTAATTACAGTTAAAAATATTGTCATAATCTTGATAAAAATTCGATAAGGATGATATTATACCAGACTACCGGGTGAGTTAGCCGAGGTCGTTACGGCATGACTGCTGGCAGTTGCTCACATCCGGGAGGCGAGGAGGTTCGAATCCCCCCGCCGGCAACCTTGAAGATGGTGTTCTGTGGTTTCCCATCTTCCTTCCAGGCAAATGCCGGGGTTGGTCCCTAACTATAGGCCACAGCCGCTACCTTCCAACTCCTCGACCTTTCATTCCCACTTTCCTCCCCAACGGTTCTTGTAGCTCACCCATTGGGTGTCCGTCTCGAAGCAGCTACAAAACTGGCGAGCCGAACATGTCCTCGGGCACTCTCGGCACTACAAGCCATACGCTAAAAAAATACCAGACTATCTTCTCAACACTTCAATAATATTTTTAATAATGGTTTTACAATCTCATATTTACTTTCATATTCGCTGTTATCATAATAAATTGCTTTCATCGACTACACTGTCACTATTACCATTAAAACATCGCTATCTTCCATTATAGCATCGCTGAAATACTCATATTCACTTACTATACAGCACAACAAGTCTTACATAACGTCTTATTAAACGCATAATCCTTCCTACATACAATCCTTTCCTGGTCGACTTAAAATAATGTACGGAATTCAATACCACATCGTGTTACTCACATTTACGTAACTTTCTCAATAATACGCCACGTCAATAACATCATCTCCTTCCACATACTTATTTCCACAATAATATTCCTTTCGGTTATACATTAATATACATTTCATCTTGCTAGACTTATTTATTGCTTGTTATACTTTCACTTCCATAATGCTTGTTAAATACTTCTCACCTTAAATACATTTCATTAGCGATTCCTTTAAACTTACTGTGTCCAATATGACAGTACAATATTATTATTATTATTATTATTATTATTATTAAATAACCACTATGTTGCTTATATTCTTTACGTGTTTAACTTCAAGATTATCGGTATTGTCTGAATATAAATATCATATTAATAACAATACGTTTATTTTCCTCTCCTTTTAGTGTTTCAAATTGCGAATAACAATTCCTTCTTTCCTTTCCTTCATATCTCAACATTATTTCTATCCCAAATATGCGACGATACATTCCATTACAATTCTGTATTTATTTTATTTATCGCTGGTCTAGAATTGTCATGAGTTCTATCTAGCATAACAAACTAGAATTCTTCTAACAATGACTCCAATATCATTATTACGTTACTCCATCGAGTTTCATAAAATTCTGATGTTCAACATCGAACCCAATCAATATTTATGTCTAAATCCAAAGATTTAAATATAATATTGTCATGTCATAAAATATCATTTAATGTTTTAAACTTTCAAAGTGTATAGATATTAGAAAATTAACACTTCCTGAAACAAGAACCGATATTGGAAATGCTCTGGAAGAGAAAGTGGAAATGATAAAAAGCACTGGACCAATAGAGGTGGAATCTACCTGGAATTCTATAAAAGGGAGTAACTTATAATTGAAATTCAGGAAAATAACATCGGACACAGCATCAACAACAAATGACAGTACTGGATAACAGATGAAATTCTAGCTCTTATGAATGAAAGAATGGAATATAAAACCACAGATCACATTAAATACAAAATTCTGCACAAAAGCATTCAAAGAAAGTGTAAAGAATCCCGAGAAATATGGATGACTAATAATGTAAAGAAATTGAAGTCCCGTCTTGCAAGAGAAACATGATTATTTTAACTTGCATAAGAAAGTGAAAGTACTTAGTGGTTTACAGCGGAAACAATATGGTCAAATTCTGAGAAACGCCAATAATGAAATCATCACGGATATCGAAGGGAAACTCAAAAGATGGAAATAATATATTGATACTCTTTTCCATGATGAAATGATCCTCCTTCGCCTGGTTAAGGAATAAATGAGCCTGGTCCTGGAATAACTACAAGAGAAGTTGTGCATGCTGTAAAACTTCAAAAGAATGGCAAAGCCACAGTGTCAGATGGAGTTTATGCTGAAGTTCTTAAAGTAATGATTGAGCAAGAATCTACCGGCCTTAATATCCAACATCCCTGTTCAATAAAATATATATTTCTACATTTATACCATCTGATTGGTTGAAATCAACCTTCATACCATTACCAAAAAAGCCTAACTCTTCTCAATGCGATGATTATCGTATGATTAGTTTGATGTCTCGTGTACTCAAAATATTTTTACAAATCGTTCACACTCGCATATATAAGAAATTTGAATCACACATGGAACAGAATCAGTTTGGGTTCAGAAATGGGGTCGGTACATGTGAGGCACTCTTCCCTTGAATGTACTAATACAGAGATGTGTAGACATGAATGTCGATGTATATGCATGTTTTATAGACTACAAAAAAAGCTTTTGATTGTGTCAGATATGAAAAGTTGATAGAAATTCTGAGATCAACTGGTATTGACCGCAATGATTTACGCATCATAAGGAATCTATATTGGAATATGACTGCGGATGTTAAAACAGTTCAAGGAACTTCAGAAACGGCTTCAATCAGAAAAGGTGTTCGTCAGGGTTGTGTACTTTTACAGCTTTTGTTCAACATTTATCCTGAGACAATATTTAAAAAATCGCTGGTAGAAGGTGGAGGGATCAATATAAATGGAAAATGTATTATAACATTAGATATGTGGATGATACTGTTGTCATATCAGATAAATTATCTACCCTTCAACACATGGTAAATTGCTTAGTACAACACAGTGTAGAATTCGGCTTGTGTGTGAACACTTTAAAAACAAAAATGATGGTGTTCTCTAAAAAGACCATAAGAGCAAATCTCACAATAAATAATAATATAGTTGAACAAGATAGTGTCCTCCTTCAAATACTTGGGCACCATATTGAACGAACTGTGACTCCAAACAAGAAATAAAATCTGGAATTGAACAGGTCAGGAAACAATTCTTTACCTTGCGGAAATTCTTTGTACGATCAGATCTCCGTCTACAGCTGCGAATTCGCATGATCCGTTGTTACATATTTTCTGTTCTTCTATATGGTTGCGAATGCTGGACCATGGATCCCTCTATTAAAAAACGAATCGATGCCTTGGAAATGTATCAATATCGTCGTCTCCTGCGCATTCCCTGGATATTGATAATTTCAAATGTCGAGGTCCTACATCGGATGAAAAAGCAAAAAGAACTGCTACATGTTATAAAGCAAAGAAAGACACAATACCTAGGCCACATCATGCGAAACGAGAGGTACCTATTATTACAGCTGATGGAAAGATACAAGGAAAAAGATCCGTTGGGAGACGCAGAAATGCATGGTTGAAGGACATTAGAAGGTGGCACCGGTGTACATCAGAGGAAGCATTTCATACTGCAATGTCAAGGTCAGAGCTGGCTACGTGGATCGCCAACCTTCGTTTGGAGACGGCGTCTTAAGAAGAAGAATGTTGTATCATGAAATATCATTTAACATCATGAAATATCATTCAATATCATTTAAAATTGAATCACATCGTATCATGAAATATCGCACATTACGTAAATACGAATTCGAACAGAATGAAAAATTTAAAATATTAAAAATGCGTCGAAGAATAAAAATTACGATACGTCGAAATTGGAATACGTTGACGTCTAAAATGACTGAGATTAATTTAACGAAAATGAAATATTAAATATTAAACATCGACAAAAAGCTACCAAAAAGTGGTCAGGTCAAAAATATCCACACTACAGTCAAAACTACTAAGAAATATAAGTCAGATCGCTGTAACTAACTTCTGCCCGTATCACCATCTTCAAACCTTGGCTTCTGGAATGCTAGGAATGATAGTTCTGCTCCCGCTCGAACAGCTGATTCAGCGTGCTCGGAATGCACAGCTGATTCTCGCCTCTCGCTGGTTCTGCTCCGGTAGAATGAGATCGGCTGACCTCACCCTCGGCATCCCCTGCTTTAGACTCGAACCTGCCCTCACTCATTCACTTCTGACCCAGACGAGTTTGTTGTTCATGCTTCATGCGGCACCTCTCTGGAAGTTCTCTCTGGTAGATATCGTAGGTCAGAAAAATATACTCAATGAGATTTCCAGAATGGTGTTGGAAATTCATTTCTGTAGTCAGTTATGTCGTGACTCTCGTAGACGTAGATGTTGGATGTCCACGTTACCATTCTTGACTTCCTCGGCATTTTATGTTACTCCGGGAATCCACAATTTTTCATAGGCTAGTTTCCCTCTCGATGCTTTAGTGTGCCATCTCAGTAGCCTTCGAAGATTTCAAAAGTAGCATCCTCGTCGACTCTGTTCTAGAACCAATCTAAAATTTATATTTCGCAATCGTCGTAATATTTGTCGAAATGTTCAAGTTGTATACGTTGTTTTCGTGGAATGTTTTAATACGGTACTTATATTTCCAATAACTCACGTAGCTTTGAATTTTGGATTATACTTGAATACTTCTTAAATACGGGCTCAGTACGGAATATTCTAAGTAAAGCCTTTCGTCGTTTAACAAGTCGTGTACATTCCTCATCCCACCAGGAGACCTTATAGGACAGAGCCTATCGAGATCGGACGTAATTCGAGGGGATGTTATAATTGTTGAATTACGGCCATAAGATGGGCATAGGGGGTACGGAATGGAGGCGCTAATAAACAGTAATATTGTTGAATGTATTCATAAAATGTTGTAGCCTCAAAAGTTATGAAGTTTCGTGCGTATCGGGGGGTTCTTCTAATAGAGAAGGGATCCAAAGTACCGACGTTAATAATGATAGGATAATGATCACTCATGTGATGTGTTTTCCAGATTAGCCGATGTGCAATATCAACTGTAGCGAATGTTAGTTCCACTGCACTGGCGGCCTGTGTAGGTGAAGTAAGTCTGGTGGGAGAACCATCATTTGACAGATGTAAGGGGACCAAGTGGGCTGCATGACAAACATGTCGTCCATTTGTTGTTTTTCCACTACCCCATTCTTCACGATGAGCATTAAAATCACCTCCAACAATTTGGAAGAAGGACGTCCACTGCCTTGTACATAGGGCGGACAATATATATTTGTTATTGTTAGGTCCCGTACTTTAATAGAGAGTATAGGTTTGTGGTATGGGGAAATTAAAGGGAGTGACTTGATATGTAATATTATTACGGATTAGGATAATGAGTCCACCATAATGTGGGCCATCAACCCTTTCAGCTTTATAATTGGGAATTTCGAAACGAAAGGAAGAGTACAGCCAAGATTCCTGAAGAAGAAGAATATCGGGAGAATGTTCGTGGATGAGGTTCAATAATTCATGTTTTTTATTTAAGATGCTATGAGATTTCCATTGTAGTATTTTCATGAAGTAGTAATTAGTTAAGCAGGGGGAGGGTGGGAGACATTCATATTGAGAGTGGGTGTAGGTTAGGATGAATTGGAGATGAGAACAGTCATTTTATCATAAATACGGTGAAGGAGATGTGCCCATTGGGCACTCGTGCCAAGTAAGTCCATCAATTGCGTGACATATTTTGTGAGATCATTCGGCACACCCACGCGGGGCGGAAGGCGTAATGGGTTGGGGGTGGGAGAAGGGGGGTTATGGAGAACATTTGGATAAGCCTGTCGATCGTATCCCAAGGGTGGGATCACTGAATTTCCTTTTTTGGGGAGTGGGCTATCAGAGGTGATGCCAAATGCGGTGGAGGAAGTGTTGGGAATTGTTGGGGAACATTCAATGATTGAAAGGGGGTGACTGAGGTAGTTTGCATAATTTCTTGATATGTTTTGTTCTCGACACACATACGCTTCTTTGTCAATTTGACGCTGATGATATTCACAGCGCGGGGACCCAGCAGGGTGGTTTTCTAAACAGTGCGCACAAGTAGAAAGTGTTTCGGTGCATTCAATTGTCACGTGACTCTGAGCACACTTTCCAAATCTCGGGGAACGTGCCCTACAATTGATACATGTGTGGCCGTAACGCTGACATCGCTGATAGATGATGGGGCGAAAAATAAATACTTGAACCTCTAGTACAGTGGTTATTAACCGGTGGTCCGCGGACCACAGGTGGTCCGCGAGTGCCTAGGGAGTGGTCCGCGGGAGAAAAGGGTCCACCATCACGTATATAAAAGTGGCCAATAAATGGGGATTTCGAAAACGATGTGCGTTGAACGAGAATCGTCCGAATGTATTCGCGGCGATGACTATCAGGTTTTTAATTGAAATATCCTTAAAATAAGTGTTATTGAGAAAGGGTTACAACCGATAAGGTGTATTGGGCGGGAGGGGGGATGAGGCGTGGTCCGTACATGATTCAATTTTACGCTGAGTGGTCCGCAGACTTCTACGGGTTCGGAGCCTCTACTCTAGTAGGACATTGAAAATAGAAACATAGGTTGGTAATTGTTGTGTTTCAAAAGTCACTTTTTCCGTGCCTATGGGCAGATATTCAGCCTTGCCGCCATTATACTTCTTACGTTGCATGCGTTGAACTCGATTGATCGGACAGGGGGAGTCAATGTATTTGGTTATTTCCTCATTAGTGACGGCGAGGTCTTCTCCGCGTATAACACCAATACGATAGATTTTTGAAGAGGGTATAAATGCCTTCAAGTTGCTGTAGGAGTGTATGATTAAAAAAAATCATTTGCATTGGTAGCGGTATGAAAAGTGACTTGGACTTGATTACGGCCTTTACGTTGAATGCAGTAGCGTAGCCAGGATCGACCAATGGGGGGGTTATGGGTAATCAAGCCAAATTCTACAAGCATTTCGTCCCGCGACGTAGCCACGCTCGTCAAACATGCACCATGGTCGCGAGGGCAGCTGTGGTAAGTACGGATATCGTAGGTTCGAATCCCGGTGCTGACAGCGGTTATCCTGAGTGTGTTTTTCCCCGGGTTTTGCCACACTCCCTACAGGAAATTGCCGGGATAGTGCCTTGCTCAAATTCAGGGGCGTATACCCCATCCCTGTCCCAGATACATTTACACACACAACTACCATCCTCACAGCAATACAGGTTGCCAGACAGCTTCAACACACTCCCAACTATACGGGGCCGATGACCAAGGTGTCACAAGCACCTCAAATGAATTAACAACAACTCTACAATATTTCCATTTCTCTATGAGATATTATTACACAAGAAAAGTTTCGTGCATTTTGATCCCGAATCTTTCGAGTAATACAATATGTTCAAAAGACAAAAACGAGTAAGTTTCATCTAAAAAATAAGTTGATTTTTTGACTAAAATGTCTCACTTCAATGGTAAATATATAACATTCCTGTCCCCCTGACAGGAACAAAATTAACTCAAATAGATCTGTGCTACCAACATGAAGACTGCGTATCTCTCAACAAGATAAATTATTTACAGAGGTCTCAGCAAAAGTGGGCATGTCTTCTCACGATGTATGATATTGATTAATGAGTAATTCAATACCGGTACTCATTTTTATGTTTATTCAGTTTTTCCAACAAGTTCCTGTGCTTTATATTGCAATTAGCCCTGAATGCCTAAAATATCATTTTCGAAGATTTTTGTCACCTACCAAGGTCCCTCTTACCTTACAAATGCTACATACAGCCAAAAAAGTTTTAATTGCTTACACTACTCATGCGACAAATTTCACTCATTCATAACTGGGAGATAACCGTAATTCGGGGAATTGCTGGACATATATATTTTCGTAATATGAAGCAACTCGACTGACGGTTATCTCATGCTCAAGATAATAATCCCAAAATTAGTGTTAATGCAATCATATAATTTTCTAAGTCTTTAATAAAGCGCGTTATTTTTAATAAAAACTAGATTAATTTACATATAACGTTTCTCCCGCCAAGAAAAGAAAAAAGAAGCTAATATTGACCCGCTGTGTTGGATTCAAAATTATTTGGTGCTAGCCTCAGTTTGAAATAAGCTATAAGTTATTTCGCGGGGGAAAAGTTAGATTGACAACCCTGGGAGTACGGAATTGTATTACCACAGTCTAAAATACACAGTCGCGAAGCTCGCTGCGCTATGAAATTGCGTCCTCTTTGTAGGTGAAGCGACACTAGCGCTCGCGGCGGCCAGCAAGCTGGAAACTGCCTTGAGCACGTTATTCGCGGCACAGATGATTTCACTTTTGCAAGTTTTTTTGAATTTTAACTCACCTGAGTGATTATTTCCATTGTTAAAATAAGTCACGTTAAATAACCAACTACTACAGAAAAAAGCCACAATGTTGATATACCGTACACTTTTAATTCATAGAAACATAAAAAGAATGCTCTGTTTTTTTTCAGTCCTCTATAAGTAACCGTAGGTACAGTTGTATGACGTATTTAATGAGTCTTACGTAGAATTCATAGTCCATATTAGTTATAAATTAATGTATTTGTTTTAATGATAGTTTCTGGCATCTCTACATAAAACCAAGTCCACGATTCCTGGATGTAACGGGTAATATGTAAATCCATTGAATGGATTTTGATGCGGTTTTCAACATTCAGTAAAGAATTTCTCGAGGATGGTTTCTGTAGGACAACATTCATTTATGACCAAAGGAATCCGAGCAGTAACGATTTGAGTGAATCGTGTCGAAGGAAAACCTGCCGTCCTTGCGCCTTTTAAGCTATGCTGGGTAAACCATTAAAAATATCCATATACTATGAGCGTATGTATTGGTTAGCATGAAAAGTTCTACAAAGAAGTTCCCGACAGCATATCTTTATCTTAAATACATCGCCAATTATAAGTGATTTTAAGTTTTAATTTCTACCAACAATCTCAATTCAGTAGAAATTTAAATTACTAGCTTCGGAGCGAGTTTACGAGCGAGCCCATCACCCCAGCTTCGGCCAGCCTTAACTGTCGAGTCGTGTCGAGTTAAGACTTCAGAGAAGAGTAGATAAGTGTTTGGAGTTTCGCTGTTCACCTCGGCTTTTCTGAATTGCGTCTGAGACCTACCGTCCGTGCACCTTTTAACCTTACACTGAGTGACCCCTTTAAGATACCAGGCGAAGCCGGGGCGGGTTGATAGTATGGATATAATATATAAGTAATATCAAATTCTTAACCGTATCAAAAGCTAGTTATTCCGTAAAATTAAGTAACATTATAGTTAATTACCGTAGTAAAAATACCGGTGTGCTTTGTGAAACGAAAAGTAAATATCTTAAGGTCTTAAATGACTCAATTGTAGGTACTTCGTATTTTTTCATTCCTGAATTTGACAAAATAATACAATGCCAATTTTTCAAAATATCGGCAATAACATTGTGTACCGTACCTTCACAGCCGCCATGTGGGAGACCAGTTATTTCATAAGAGAATTAACAAGCAGTGTACCACATCTAAGTTTGTGAGCATTATCCTGACGACATAAATTGGCTTGCTTCCAAAGGATTCGAGAATAAGTTTATATTATTATACAAAATCTTTATTCATTAAATCAGCTCTCTGACTATTAAAAAGCCATTTTCTACATTTGAAAATTAAAATGTCGGCACGCTTTTGAGATGACATCTTTTACGTTTACTTAGCCTACCGTATGTTTTAATTCTCAAAATGCATAGATATTTATATTTGATTTGCAGCCAATGGCCATAGCAGGGCATTTCACATGAACGCCCGTAGGTTCCCCAATTTCAATGTCAAGTAGTTCCAACTTAAGCTACCAGACGCCACTGTCACTGAAACCCAACGGCGTACGTTTGAAACTGATAGAGCGTGTCTAACCCAATAGCCTACAAATTTTGGCTACACACTTCCAATTGTAGTTGTAAGTTCATTTACGTGCCATAAATATATGGCATGGGCCCGACGACTTCGACTGGGTTTGAACCCGCGAACTTGGGCATAGCAGTTCAGCATGCTACCGACTACGCCACCAAAGCCATGCATAGATATCCTACCGAGACATGCTTCTGGTTTTAACCGACTGGCTCCGTGCCCAAGATTGCAGGATCTAATCCTGGCGCAGTCAGCTGGCAGTTAAGGGTGCATAAATGCGAGGGAACCGTGTCTGTAGATTTACTGGCACGTTAAAGATCCCCTTCAGGGCAAAATTCCGGCACCTCAGTCTCTCTAAAAGCCATAGTAGTTAAAAGGGACCTAAAACCAATAACATTATTGATTTATAACCAGTTAAAGTCCTAGTTCCGTTGTTTGATTGAAAAGCGTTATAATACTTTCTACTGCGTATCCCAATTAATTAGGGTCACCGGAGCCTATCAGGCTCAATTTGGTTTTGGCTGGGGATTTAAGGCCGGATGCCCTTCCTGACGCCACATAATTTTTCAGGTGAAAATTCCACCCCACTGTCAGCGGGATTGGAACTCCGGCCGTCCGGGTGATTGGCGAGCAGCTAAGCCACTGCACCATCACGCTCCCCTTGAAAAGCTTTATAATACTAGCCTAAAATCCATATAACAAATCTTACCTTTTAGGGTCCTTTGGAAACTCGGGTGTCGTCTTGCTATTTGAACAGTCTGACTTCCCAGTCGGTCAACACGAATGCACCCAATTAGATTGGGCGAGGAGTAACAATGAATTTCCCTGTGTAATTCATAACACAATAATTATTTATACATTTAATAAAACGCTTCTCATACACCCCCCCCCCCCCTCCCTTATGTGAGAAGTGTTTTATTAAGTGTATACACGATTCATGTATTTTTATTTCAGGCATTAGGAGATAAATTATCATTTCCCACCTGATCAAATTGAGTAGCATACACTCGTGTTGACGGACTGAAAAGCGATCATATAGGTTACTTAGCAACACTGAAATATTGCTTCTAATATTAGATCTGTTAATTGAACTGCATGTTAAATTAATGACATAACCTTTACACAATGCTTACATACAGTAAATCCAGCAACAATAACATGCACCAACACAGTGCAGTCTGCACATTCTTGCTGGCTGCATGAGAGCATTATTGTCTGGCGGTAGAAAAATATGAGCCAAGCTTCGCAATCTGTATGTAGACTGTGTTTATACGTTCTCATGAAGACGTGTGTAGCAACAAATGAGGACCCGTTCTGAAAGGCGACAACAGTACATCACTACAGATACAAATCACAACCTGCCGATTTTCCAATGTGGGGGGGGGGGTGTAAACCCCCCTCTAACACCCCCCCCCTCTTGGCTACGCCACTGGTTGAATGGACTTTATTCCCCCAATATGTCGATCATATAAGAGGCGACCAAGGCCCATTAGATGGAGATTCCCTATGTGAGTGGTGTCTTGCGATTCAATGTACCGGTACAGGCCGGACGTTTGTTTTAGACGAGTGAAAAATCTTAATGGAAGCCTGGAGGCGAGTTACTACAGTACCTGTGTTGTTATCAGCTGCCCCAAGCGGTCCGATGATTGACAAAGCAGTCTGACACTTCTGCTGAAGTACAGTCATTGGAAAATATCATGACGTTCTGTTCGTAACTACGTAACGTGTACTTCCGCGTCACACAATACTTCGACGAGAACTGTACTGTCTGCTCAAGCCTGGAATTCCATTACATCAGATCGGTGGTGACAAGTGTGAAGCGATAGGGTGAGAGAATGAGTGTGTGTAGGCTCACCGGCAGGCTTCAAGGTCAAGGGCAATCGTCTAAAACAAAGTCCGGCCTGTACTAGGTATATGTGATATGGGCCTGTATGATTGCATGGGTACAAACGAGTGGCAGAGGCCACAGAAGTGGCTACATGAGTAGGTGCTGGCTCGGGAACAAGAGTTACAATAGAGGAGAAGTCAACGGATGTATTCAGGTGAAGAATTGGATCAGTTAAATTGACAATTTCCCAGAGGCGGTTCTAGCCCTGGGCCCGGGGGGGGGGGGGGGGGGGGGGGGCAGTTTTAGTGAAATAATTATTTTAAAATTCCTTGGTTACTAAATAAATTGATAATTTACAGATATAATTTATCTGATATAAAACAAACTAATGCATTTAATTAAGTTAATTTTTCTTTCAATTTCAAAATTTATTTATTTTATTATATGTAATTTAAACACACAATTGAAATCGTGTATGAATATAGTATTTGTAAAATGCGTAGTGCATACACCAAGAGTATTAAACTCTTTTCCCAACTTTATGACATGCAAGTTCAGAAGTTTCCAATGTAGAGAAACCTCCATGCGATACAAGTGCATCGATATCTCCCCATCTCTGTGACAAAAATATGGGTGCAACTGTTTCTAATATAGACGAACCAGTACCATTTTATATCAGTGCATCGATCTATGATGGTCCATGCCAACCCCGTAAATCAGTTTATAAACAAACGTTACTATACAATAAGAACAGAAGTTTTAACAGTAAATTGTTTGATAGGTATACATTTATTGAATACTATGAGAACAAAGATGCTGTATTCTAGTTAGTTAGTTATTGTTGTTTTAAGGGGCGGAACTACGAGGTCATCTGTTGTTTTGTTAAGGGACTAATTCACCGAATTAGTGTTAACCATTATGAATTTAACTATTTATTTCACTACACAACTATACAACAGACATATTCAAACATAGTACAACGAACAACAACTGCCACAGTCTTTTGTCACAAAGTCCAAACACCACAAGATGGCCCTCCAGCCAGCGGCCGCCATTTAGGGTCCAAAAACGACTTAGACTCTTTTAATCAGTTCCATAATATCCTCCCACCTTTTTATCATACTATGATTAAAACCACTGTACTTCAAATATTACAGATCAAGGAAAATTTACAAATTGAGGCGGGATGGAATTCGTATCTTCCTCCCACACCTTGTCGAACTCAAATGTGGAACACCAGGGGGCGAGACAGGTACATCAGGGCTCGATACAGGTGCACCAGGGGTCGATACAGGAACACCAGAGCTCGAGACAGGAACACCAGGGATCGAGACAGGAACACCAGAGCTCGAAACAGGAACACCAGGGTCTTTATCCAAGACTTCTTCACACTGCCACTAAGTAAACGGAGTTGCTTCTAGAGGATAGATGTTCTGCACAGGCCGCTTCAACTCTCCAGTTGTAGTCTTCACCTTGACCACTCTGACGACATTGTCCTTTCCGGGATGTACTGAAACCACCCTTCCTAAAGGCCAGTCCATTCTACGTGCACTGTCACTTCCAAGGATCACTACTTCTCCCACCTTCAATTCTCGAGGTGAGTTTGCTTTGCCTTTTCCCGGTTTAAGTTGCCCTAGGTACTCTAGTCTGAATCTTTTTCGCAATTCTGCCCTCAAATGCTGCATGTGCCTGAACCTTTTTCCAGGGTTTATCTGATCAATGTGATCAATATCGGGTACTCCCACCCTCGGAATGTCCTGAAGAAACATTGCAGGTGTCAACGCTACCAAATCATCACTATCTTCAGACAAATAAGTCAAAGGCCGAGAATTGATGACTGCCTCTGCATCCAACAGAACCGTTAATAGTTCCTCATAGTCTAAGGAGGAACGACCTAGTACTCGTCGCAACAACTTCTTCAGCATTTGAACAATACGCTCCCAAAACCCACCCCACCATGCAGCAGTGGGAGGATTGAATTTCCAAACAATTCTCATGCACGTAGCCTCAAAATTTATTTTGGTCCAGTCAACTTCACTGAAAGCATTTTCTGCTCCCACAAAATTTGTCCCATTATCACTGTAAATGATGTTTGGTCTCCCTCTTCGAGCGACGAATCTCCTCAATGCTTGCAGAAACCCTGGAGTAGATAGTGTCCTAACGAGTTCAAAATGCACTGCTCTGAAGACCGCACACGTGAATAGCACCACCCAGACCTTTTCACCTCCTCGGAGGTATAACGGGCCAGCCAGATCAATTCCTACAATTTCAAATACAGAAGCGTCTCTAATCCGATCCTCTGGCAAAGGTGCAACTTCGATGGTAATTCCCTTTGCTTGGTGTCTTCTGCACCTGACACAGCTCGAAATCACCTTTCTTATTGTCCTTCTACCATTAACAATCCAAAACCGTTCTCGCAAAGTGGAGAGAAGAACTTGTACTCCAGCGTGAGACATTTCTAGATGTTTCTCCATGATCATCATGTGAACTAGCTGGTGTTTAGCTGGTAGCAGAATTGGAGTGAGGAATAATTCATCGTCCGGTCTCCTTATTAACCTTGTTTTTACTCGAAGTAATCCTCTTTCATCTTCAAACACGTTCAGATTTTTGAAGGACTGCTCCTTTTCGGCGAGCATCTCTTGCGTAACGATCTTCAACAGTCTCCTTTCAGCTACTTGCAATTCTTCGGCTTGGAGTTCCTTTGAAATACGTTTTTTGCCTTCTTTTGCTGTGTTGTGGATGAATCGTAGAATCCAGGCCGTCATCCTGACAACTTTTGAGTACTTGGAAAAGTATTTCAGATACCACTTTCCTTCTGGTTCCACAGAAACTAGTACAGTTGAAATTCCTTTCCTTTTCTCTTCATTTACCCTTTCTTCATCAGGCAAGGCATTGTCGAGAGGCCATTCCGAACTAGGAGATCTCAACCAATGAGGGCCCTCCCACCCTTTCGACGTCAAGAGTTTGGAAGCAGAACAACCCCTAGAAGGTAGGTCAGCCAGGTTATTCACTCCACGTACATGATTCCAGCTATCAGGGTTAGACAACTGTTTAATTTCCTTCACTCGATTTGCTACAAAAGTTCCCCAGACTTCCTTCCTCTTGATCCAGCAGAGAGCTGTTGTAGAGTCTGTCCAATAATATGTTGAAAGCTCTGCTAATTCTAAACTTGCCTTTATGGAAAATGCAAGGCGAGCTCCAATTGAACAAGCTAGGAGTTCCAACCGCGAAATAGTCATTTTTTTCAGCGGGGCTACACGAGACTTTGCTTGAAGAAGCGTTATATTTGTGTCATTTCCATCTTCTGAACGAAGCAACACAACCGCAGCATATGCTACTGCACTTGCGTCGCAGAACGTATGAAGGCTCCAAGATTCCTGTGTCTTGCAGCGTGCCATTTGTCTGGGAATTTTAATATCAGGCAATACCTCAAGTTCTTGATGCCAAATTTCAAACTTCTTCCTCAAGTCATCCTCCATTTCTTCATCCCAGCTCATTTTCTTCCGCCAACTTTCCTGCAACAGCAACTTCGGTACTAGAGAGACAGGACATGTGAATCCTATAGGATCAAAGATTCTCTGAGCAGCCGCCAATACATTTCTTCTAGTGATCTTGTCGTCAATCTTCGACATGTCAATTTTCTCACAAGAAAGAACATCTTCTGTCTTGTTCCATCGAAGTCCTAATACCGAGGTTACCTCAGGAACTGACGAGTCACTCTCGGGAGAATTTAGACTTGTGTACTCCCAGTTACGAAGATCAAAATGTGCTCTGGCCAGCAATGTGGTAGATTCTTCTATAAACGTACTCAATTCTTTCTCATTATCCAAAGAGGTGATACAATTGTCTACATAGAAGGAATTTCTCAGTCTTTTTGTTGTCTCTTGGTAGTCTACGCTCTCTTTCAATTGAAGGTCAAGAACTGCTTCCAGCAGAAATGGGCTGCAATTCAGTCCAAATACGACTCGGCAATGTCGAAAAACCTTCAATTCATTATCCTTTGAATCCTTCCACCACAAGAAGCGCAAGAAATCACGGTCACTTTCCTGAACAGATATCTGCAGGAACGCCTTCTTAATATCGGAAATCACTCCTATCCTATTTTTTCGAAACATCAATAGAAGTGTGGGGATTTGTTGTAGCAAATTAGGACCCTTTTCGAGACACTCATTTAAAGAAGGAGTATCCTTCGATTTGCTGGATCCATCGAACACGGGTCTCACAGTGGTGGTAGAGTTTTCTTTGAAGATTCCCCGGTGTGGTAAATAATAACACAGGTCTTCCTTTTCTCCTTCTGGAACCTCTTCAATTATGCCCTCATTCATCCATTCCTGAAACACATTTCCATATTCCTCAAACTTTCCTTCTTTGGTCAGTCTAGTCGAAACTGAAATCAATCTCTTCTTCGCTATCTCCTTGTTGTTCCGTAAGTACTGTCGGCTCTCCAACCAAGGTAACGCAACTTCATATCGGCTATCCGCATTAACCTTTACAGTCTCTTGGAAGTAACGACGTGCAGCTTCTTCCATCTCTTCTCTCGACTTGTTTTCCGTGGGGTCAGATATGCCTATAGTCTCCAAGTTCCAAAGGTCGGTTATAGAAGCAGATTGAATGAACAGGGTAGTTGAATACAAAGCCAGGAAACTACCCTCTTCGTCTTTCAATTTACCAGTCACAGTCCAGCCAAGCGTTGTCCTCACAGCAACCAATCCTGATTCAAGCGTATGGGTTTCATTCAGCAAGAGACTCCTCGCAACATCAGCTCCTAGCAGGACTTCCACGTCGGATGGATTTGTTCCCACATCAGACAGCCATATCCTTTTTGCTTTCATTTCCTTCATCCACGGTCCGAACTTCAACCTTGGAATCTTCCCACAGATTACCTTCTGGTCAATCAATTGCAACGTGGTATTAAAGGAACCATCACAACTGCTTACGTTCACATCATACAGGTGATGATCTTCTTCACGGGTCTCAGCGCCCCCAAACAACTTGTGGATCATCATCTCGGTCTTCAAAGGTTTATATCCCATTTCCTCAGCAGTCTTCCGTAAAATGTAGGATCTTTGTGATCCACTGTCTATTAGTGCTCGGACCATCTTCTCCTTTCCTTTATGTGTCAGTTTGATGCACAGCGTTTGTAGAAACACCTCCTTTGTGGCACTCTGAATGTTCATGGAGATATTGCTCTGCCTTTCCCTATCATCCTGTATTTTAGATTCAGGTTTCTCCTCGACCTTCTTTGTATTCAGTTTATGACACATGATCACAACGTGAGGACTAGTGCACAGTGGGCAACGAAGATGTGCCTTGCAATTTTTCACTCTGTGTCCTACCTTAAGACAAGCAAAACAACAGTTTTCTTTGGCCAGCTTGTTGCGCCTTTCCTCCAAACTCATTTGTTGAGCAAGGTGGCATTCCTTGCTCTCGTGGAATTTGCTACAAAACACACACTTTCTCTTCTTGCCTTCAAACTTGGCCGAAAACAAAGAATTCGCCGTTGGTAAATGTGTGTCGACATTTTTTCCTCTCACTCTCTCTTGTCTTTTCGTATCGGACAGACCAAAACCTGCCCGAGCAAAGGTTATCCTCTCTTCTCCCTCCACTTCAAGTTTGAGGAAATTTAGAAGAGCCTCTAGCCTATCTTTCTGTTCACCAATCAACTCATCATTCGCTGATTGATTTCTGAGCCATGTCCTTAAAACATCTTCAGGCAAGCATGATTCCACGAGAGGGAACAACATGGACCCATACTTATCCCTTGTCACACCTATAGATTCTAGAGCTCTTAACTTGCTCTCTAATGTGTCATACAGTAGGCCTACAGCTATTCCTGATTTGTCATTGTTGTGCGACACATTCTGAATGACTAACCCAATCAGCTCCCTAACGTAGTACTCCGTCAGGAAATCTTCACGACCGAACCGATTCTTCATGCACTCTATAACCTTTGGATAGTTTTCAGCGGTAGCCGGGAAACTGTTCAGAAGTTCTCTGGCACGACTGTCAGGTTTGGTGCACTGAATCAGATATTGAAATTTATCTTCTGATTCTATGTCACTATCTTCATGGATTCTCTTAAACATGCTCCAGAATCCTAACCAATCTTTAACGTCCCCTCCAAACTTGGCTAGTTCCAACCTAGGAAGTTTCAAGTTTCTTTTAGCTGCAGCTGAAGCTTCAGAAATGTGTTCTCTAACCACACCAACATTCTCATTAGAGCAAATATTCGTCATCTTTAACCTTACTTCATCTAAATTATCTCTATAAGTCTCAACTGCCCCGTACTCACGGCTGTAGACATCATCCTCTTCTTCTAATGCTAGTTCCAGTATTTTTTCATCCAAAGGAGCAAGTTCAGCACTTAACCTCTCCAATTTCATCAGCATCTTCTGTGCCGATTCCAGGTCAACTATTTCGCTGGTTAAATGACGCATTACCTCATTATACGTCTTTGTGTAGGACGCTCGAATTGGCTTACGTTGTTTCACAAGCTTTTCCATTGTCGTGTAGGCTAGGCTATACCAAGATTTTCACACACAAAGAAATCTTACGTATCTTGCCGTAACTTCTCGTAATTTACGTATTAAATCACGTCGGGGTCACCATATGTTTTGTTAAGGGACTAATTCACCGAATTAGTGTTAACCATTATGAATTTAACTATTTATTTCACTACACAACTATACAACAGACATATTCAAACATAGTACAACGAACAACAACTGCCACAGTCTTTTGTCACAAAGTCCAAACACCACAAGATGGCCCTCCAGCCAGCGGCCGCCATTTAGGGTCCAAAAACGACTTAGACTCTTTTAATCAGTTCCATAATATCTGTTTTCTGTGTCGTCATTTCGTTCAATATGATTCAAGCAATGCCTAACATGTTTTCAGTAAAACTGGATTTTGTAATTGGAAAAGAATTTGAGAAAAACGTGCAAAGCATGCTGATAGTGAATGTTATCTTCAATAGTAAAGTGAAACAGTTTTCTGGTAAGTGAACATAGCAGCACAGTGATTACGAAGCTAAGCGAGAAACCTCTGGTTATATTGCGTAACCGCTCAGCTGTGGCAACAATGGCCCGAGTCGCATTACTTTGTGCTCGGCAAGACATTGGGCTTACAGTTCATCGCCAAACAGTTTCGGATGATGACAGTGTTAATAATAAAGGTAATTTTGATGAAATTTTAAATGTAATTAAACTATAAAGTGAATGCACAAGTAAACAGTCTATCAAAGAATGCAACTTACTCATCTAAAGATTCTCAAAATGAATTTCTTGATATCTCAGCTAATATAATAGTTGAACTTATTGGAGGAGAGACGAAAAAATATAACAATGGTTATGTTTCCTTAATCCTGGATGAAGTTAGAGTTGTTAGTAAAGTGGAACAGATGTCCGTATGTGTCAGATATGTAGGACAAAATTCTATAGAGGAGCGTTTCATTGGTTTTATACATTTGTCTCAACTGAATGCTGAAAGTATAGCTAATTCAGCTTTAGAGTACCTTGTTTAGTGGATTTCGATCCATGTAAGTGCATTGGACAAGCATATGATGGAGCCGCGGTTCTGTCAGGGAAGATAAACGGAGTGCAGCGTTTATTGCGACAGAAGGTCATAACCCGTGTATTTACGTGCATTGTTATGCACATCGCTTACATTTAGTTTTGGTGGACGTTTCAAAGCCAGTTTGTAGACGTGGTAGGGGACACTTTTGGTTTACTGGTAGCAATTTATGCTTTTCAGTCTGTATCTACTGTAAGACACCAAAAGTTTGTTGAGATACAGAGTGATCTTCATCCAGGAGAACGTGTTTTAGAGATACCTCTTCAAAGTGACACGTTATGGGTATGTAAATATAGAGGAGTAATGTATTTTCAGAAACGTTCTGCTTCAGTTAAAGCAGCTCTGGAGTATTTTTCAAAGTCAGTTAACAAGAAAGAGGCAGCAGAAGCAAAAGGTTTGTTGAAACAGCTTTGTAAAGTGAAGGTGATGTTTGTGTTGCAAATCCTTTCTGATATTCTCGGGCTTGCCAATGGAGCCTCTATGTTCTTTAAACAAAAACATGTGGACTTCGGAGGGGCACATAGATTGATCTATGGTCTTGTAAAATCGTTGCAAGGAAAACGAAATGATTTTAAGGAACTATGGGCGGTTACATGTGACTCTGTTCAGTCGTTAGGCGTGAAAGTTTATATGCAATCTAGAGTCTCAAGTATTCCAAAGAACTTTTCAGACTACGTTTTATTAATGCCAGTCTCTGCGGAGAAAGAAGAGGAAAATGTCACATTATCAGAGACATGTAAAATAAATCTTTTTGAAATATTAGACAACATGGTAGAAGAGTTACTGCGTAGATTTACTGAAAATGATTTTGTGTGCAATGCAATGGATGCCTGAAACCCAAGAAGTGAAAACTTTTTAAATTTTGAATATATATATTCTCACGTTCTGTGAAAAGTATAATCTATTCTTCACAGACCGTAAGGTGCTACAGACTGAAATTAGTTTAGCTAAGAATGTATTTAGAGGCAAATATCCAAACACTTCCTCATTCTTTTTTCTGAACTTCTGAAAATGGAAGTTGCTTTTCCATAGCTACTATTATTTTTCAAGTTGATGCTGACTCTTCCTGTGTCATCTACTTCTGCTGAGCGCAGTTTCTCTGTCGTGAAACGAATAAAATCCTATTTAAGAGCAACAATGGCAACAAAGAGGCTTTCCAATCTCGCAATTCTTTCAATTGAAAGAGAGTTAAGTGGAAAATTACTTCACGACCCTTCTGATATAGTGAACCAGTTTGCCCAGAATAGAAACAGAAGAATAAATTTATGTGACAGTGAAGTATGCTATTTTTTTACCAATGATAGTTTTTAGCCTACTTTTCTCATTTTGCAAAAATGAGGAAAAAGTAGACTAATGAGATCGATCCGGGAAAATGTCTGGCCCCCGCAGATTTAAGCTTCTAGAACCACCTCTGCAATTTCTGTGGTAAGAATTTCCATAGATTCATCTGGGGGGCGTTTAATCTCCCCTCCGCCACTTTCCGTGGACATTGGGAAAGGTGGCAATAAACAAAAGGGGTACTTACCCTTTCTATAGAGAGATACCGATATATATAAGCAAACCCTAAATAAACAAAGAAGGAAAGGTGGATACTCCCAACACACTAAACTATGCCGTTAGACTATACACACGTCAAACAGGTCCGTTCGCGAGCGAGGAGTACACTTGGCCTGTAGGGCACAGAACAATGTAGGGCATATATAGCGTCTGTAAGGCCTGTATGTGTGTTTCGATCTCCCAAAAATTTTATGACGCCCCCCTGTGGCGTAAACAAACAGGCCAGTTTATTACCACCACGCATTTTAAGCTCCTTTCCATGTACACAGAAAGACTCTTCACTACCCATATGTGTTTTTGGATCGGCAATACTATTTTTAGTAATTTATATTGCCCTCCCCATGTTCAGGGATCGCAACGCCAATGGTTGATGTATTTCAAATATATTGCACAATTTCCTAAACATATTGTTCTCGGGGATTTTAATGCCCACCATGGACTCTGGGGCAGCGAGCGTGTCAACCCTAAAGGTCGCCATATTGTGCATGCACTTCGAACTTATGCTTTGAATATCCTTAATGATGGGTCGCCTATGCGCATAACACCACCGGGACGTCCAAAGAGTGCGGTAGATTTGACTATTACAACAGCGGATATTGCCCATCAATTGGAATGGCGAACAATTGGGGACACTCATCAGAGCGATCATTTTCCGATTCTTATGTAATATGCGAAACCGGGTGAGAAACTTGAGCGTCCATGTCATTTTACCATCAAAAGGAATTTAAGGCATTTCGACTATGATATTTTTCAACACTTTATAAATGATGAATTGGGGACTCCGCGAACACCTCCGTATCAACGGTATTATTCTTTATTACAGCTGATACAACGATTTCTTGATTGTTATCAGCCCCAGCGCGCGATATCATCGTATTCGTTACAGCATCCGGGTGCGGTCCATTGGTGGGACACTGAGTGTGCATTACTTGTTCGTCGGAGAAAGGCATGTTTAAAAAGATATCGCGTTCATAGGACTGTTGATAATTATCTACGTTACAAAAGTCTCACTGCCCAGCTTCAGAAGACATTTAATGAAAAAAGACGGTTGGCATGGCAAACTTATATTAGTACATTCAATTCCCATACTTCTTTGAGCACTTTATGGTCTTTGATAAAACAATTATCGAATACTCGTCGTACTCGTCCTAGTACGGGACTCACGCAGTCAGGTTTTCAAATGTTTTATCATTCCCTCACGCCTGATTGAGTTTCCGGACACGCATTTGTACCACCTTATTTGACTTCGGATAAGTTTCAGGTTTTACAACAACCAATCACGCGCAATGATATCTCGACTGCGTTGCGTCACACTAAATCCACGAGTCCGGGTATGGATTACATTACTTATGGGATGGTGGCCCATTTCCCTGACCCAGCACTGACGATCTTGATTGCGCTTTACAATACGGTACTGACAACTGGTACGTATCCCGCGGAATGGAATAATTTTGAAATTCTGCCGATATTAAAACCAATGAAAGATGCCCGAGACCACCTGAGCTATCGTGGCATCAATCTTGGTTCGTGTCTAAGAAAATTATTTCAAAAAATGTTATTACGTAGATTGCAATGGTGTTTGGAGTACTATACATTTTTTTCGAGGCCACAATTTGCATTCCGTAAACGGCTAGGCACAATCGACGCTCTTACGATTTTTTTGACGGAAATCTTTTTAGCGAAAGCCCGCAAACAACACTCGGTTGCAGTATGTGTGGATATTCAGGGGGCCTATGATGCGGTGGACCCAGTCATATTACAACATCGACTAGGGGAGATGCGTTTCCCATTACCTTTCATATGTTTAATTCGGATTTTTTACACCATCGTCGACTATTTCTACACACCCCAACTGGTGTACTTGATAACCGTCAGACTTCTCGTGGATTGCCTCAAGGTGATATTTTAAGTGGTATTCTTTTTTCAATTTATACTCAGGCATTAGAATCAGTCATTCTTCCTTATGCACGAATCATTCAATTCGCAGATGATTTTCTTATTTATTGTGCGCGTGATACTATCCAGCTTTGTCGTCAGGATATATATGATGCATTGACTGCTGCTCATACATGGTTCCATAATCACGGTTTTGTCACTTCGCCGAGAAAAAATTCTGCTATAATTATTACTCATCAAAGGCAGGTTGATCGCACTCCTATTTTATTTAGGCAGGGAGCCATAGAGGTGGTTCGCAGCATCAAATATTTGGGATTACATATTGATGACCAATTACTGTGGTCGCGCCAGGTTCAAACACTCACTGTTCGAATTGAAAAAAGACTACACGTTCTCCGAGCGCTAGCACGCCGGGGGTGGGGGGCAGATCCTCATTTATTACTTACGGTCTATAAGAATATTATTCGTTCCCAGATGGATTATGGTTGCTTTTTCTACGATATGCAGGCGAGTAGTCGGTTGGTCACATTCGACAGGTTGCAGTATCGGGCTTTACTTATTATTTTGGGGGCGCTTCAGTCCAGTCCCACTTGTGCATTACTAGTTGAATCTGGGGAATTGCCTTTACACTTACGACGGAGATTTTTGGCCAGTAAGTACCTGGTTTCTAAAATGTCATTGTCGGCGTCACCTATTATCAGTAAAGAACAGCTGCTTGTGGAGTATCATGAGGAAAATCGCTTCGCACGTCCGCGTAAGCCGGCTTTTGGTATTGGCATATGAAATCTTGCAACCGATTCGGTCAGATCTACTGCAAACGCTCAAACCTTTACCATACACGGTTTCATATAGTGTCCTACAATTCCAGCCAAATATATTGCACACTTCCTTACCGGCGCTATTCCGGATGTATCAGCGTTTTCCGCAAGTAATTTCACGATGCTTTCGGGATATTGTCAATTGCTATTCCCGTTATACTATGTTTTATACAGATGGCTCAAGAATGTTGTCACCAGATGGAGTGGGGGCGGATTTTTATGCTCCGGATCGACAGATTATACGCACATATAGTTTGCCAAAATATATAACGATTTTTACAGCTGAAGTATTTGGCATTCGCCAAACCTGTCAGTATATACGTACACACAGAGTTTCCCCGGCAATGATTTGCAATGATTTCCCCGGATTCAATGAGTGTCACCCAGGCTTTATCGAATCCGAGTAGCTCTGATAATTGGTATGTGTATCAAGTTGCGCAAATGTTGTAAGATTTTCAGACCATGGCACAGGAGGTAGTACTCACTTGGATCCCGGCACATTCGGGTATCCAAGGAAACGAGGATGTTGACCGCATGGCAAAGTGGGCAGCTCAGGGATATGGAGTAGTTTATAATATTGCTGTACCTTTTACGGACTTTCTGCCTGCTATTTATTCCCAGCTCCTCAATGAATGGCAAACTGAATGGTCGAATATCGCGCCAATTAAGGCTCGTAATTATTTTCTGGTACAACCCACTGTCCGAACAACCCCGTGGTTCCGGGTAGGCAGATATACGAGACGGCACATTATTACTAACATACGTTTGCGTTTTCAGCATAATACGTTTGCGTTTTCAGCATGCTCTGACGCCGGTGTATATAGCACGCATGAACCTTCGCGAGGATGCTAGATGTGTGTGTGGTCGAATGAGGGGTACACTTAACCATCTTATGTTTCAGTGTGACGTTTTCAATGAACCGCGCATAGTGATGCTCAGAAGGATAAGATCTTTAGGTTATACGTTGCCCTTAAATATGACCACTATTTTGCAGAATCCTGTAATTCCATTGGTTGAGGCCATAATGGAGTATTTGGACCATTTCCCTTTTACATTATAATTTCTGGTCCCCTCTTTCGTTTGCTGTATTTTTCTACGTTTTACGATTTGACACGAAGTATGTGTGTGTTGATTTTTCCTTAACCCTTCTTAGTGTATCGTGCATACCGTTGTGCTACAGCCCCTATGGATAGATTTTGCAGGCGAATGGTTTAGGTTAGCAAATTTCTGTCTGTGTGTACAAACATTACGTGTGACGGGTATGTGCTACTGTGGTGCAATATGTACAGAAGCTATTGGCTCTGTCCAGCAATCCTACCATAACAACAACAACACTACCCATATTCTTTGCTTCACTTCAAGCTCTTGAATCATTCGTATCCCAACCTCCATACGGTGTGCATCTGTGCAGTGAGTGGTATCGGGTGTAGGGAACGTGCTTTTGAGTGTTGTGTGGACGTCGGGTTTGTGGCCTGTTATTTGTTTAGTGTGTTAGATCTCGTTAGTGTTTAATCAGATTAGTACCCCCTCCTTTATAGGGGATAACTATTCAACATGTCGTCCGAAAGTGGTGGTAGTCCGATGGGGCGACCACCGGACGAATTTGAACACGTGGAATACGAGGGTGTAGCGTCAGTTGAAAGTATGCTTGTAGTATCGGAGGTTGAGCTAATATCAACTCCAACAACTTCCTCTTCTGAAACATCTCCAATTATTGCTAATCGACAGCCATTGTCAAATGACAATCGATATTATGACCATCACACAGGGCCGTACACGGTGTTTGTGCAAGGTGAGGGTGATCAACATATTGGCAATTTACATCCTATGGCATTAGGAAAGCTCTTTTTCGAAAATAAGATCGTGGGATAAAGAATATTCAACGCAAAGGACGCAATCGTGTTCAGGTATAATTTAACAAGGCCATATAAGCTAACTCCTTCTTACAAAATCCCTTATTACCAGCAAAGCACTTGGTTGCATTTGTCCCGTCCGCTAACGTCCAACGTGTTGGGCTAATTAGGAGCATGGACACATCCTTAACGCACGATGAAATCCTAAAATATATTGATTCGCCTGTCCCAATTGTGCGAGTCCAGCGTTTTTTTTTTTTTTCGGAAAAAGATGATCAATGACAACTACAGGAACAGTGAAATTTTTCTTTAAAACACAACGGCTACCTGATTACGTATCTATTTTAATGTGCTCCTAGAGGTAACATCATTCATATTTTCCCCCATTAGATGTTTGAACTGTCAACGATACGGGCATGTAAAGCTACACTGCCGGGCTCGCGCCCCAGTTTGCGGTAACTGTGCGCAAGGACACTCGACGGAAACATGTAAGAAGACTCTGTTCAAATGTGCTAATTGTGGTGATAATCATCCGGCAGGCGCCGCACGCTGCCCCGAATTGGAGAAACAAACGTCCATAAAACGTCAAATGTGTACCGAAAATAAATCGTACCACGAAGTTATTACGGCTAACTACAATGTACCGTTTAATCCTCTTACACTCCCGCAGCAATTTCCAACCTTAGAACAGTCTCATAATACGCGTAGAGAGGATCCGCCGAGAAAACGAAAATATACAGAACTAGTGTCCCCAAAGCCGAAAGTGGTGAATCCCATAGGCTACGACCGACGAGCCTATCTCGATATCTTAAAGCAACCATCTGGTAGTGGTGTAGGGGTGGCTTTGCAACCCACCACAATGGGTGAGGAAATTTCGAAGAAACAGTCTTCTCAAACACCTGGCACTTCACGAGACCCGTCCCATGACATCATTGAAGATTTCCTGAAATTACAAGAATTATTAGGGCACAACGCTCAATGGAGCTTTTAAGTGAAACAATTATTGGACAAAATAGTTCCATTACTTCCCAATCCTCCTACCACAAAATATAATACCCCAGTAAGTAGTAGTCCTACAGTGGCCTAATTTAGATGCGTGCTACATGTTACTCCTCCAGTGGAATTGCCGTAGTATTTTAAATAAGAAGCATGAATTATTGCTTTTATTCCAGGAGTATGATCCGGATATCATATTCCTACAGGAAACATGGCTTCGTGCCTCGTATAGATTTTTGATTCCCAACTACCTGGTCGAACGTCAGGATGGTCCAGGATATCGTGGCATAATGACGCTATTCAAAAAGACCTTACGATACACTCCTCTCTCTACTCAATTCTATATTCCTCATACTCATCATCACACATTCCTTGTACAAGATCTACATGTAAGTCATATTTATTGTCCCCCGGGTATACAAGGTTCCCGTCGGCAATGGCAGGCATATTTCCGGTTCATAAAACAATTTCCTAAACATATTACCGTGGGGGATTTTAATGCACAATACGCCTTGTGGGGCAGTGGTCGCATTAATCCAAAAGGACGTCACATCGCTGCAGATATACAGGATTTACACCTACATCTCTTAAATGATGGATCACCCACGCGCATTACCCCACCAAATAGTCCCCAAAGTGCGGTGTATTTAAGTGTCACTACTTTAGACTTATCTCATAAGATGACATGGAAGACCGTGCAGGATACGCATCAAAGCGATCATTATCCAATTATAATCGACTATGACGTCTCGCGTACCCGACATATCCCAAAAAAACGTATCTAAGGTTAAGCGAAATTTACGATTTTTTGATTATGAGTTGTTTTTCCGATTTTTAGAGGATAGACTTTCACACATACACAGGGGCTCAGTAACAGTTATGCCTTTTTATTAGAGAATATCCGAGCCTATCTTAATATATATCACCCTTTAATTCCAACGACAGGTCCTCCAAATAATCGTGGCGGCTTACCCTCATGGTGGGATCAAGAATGCGGACAGCTGGTAAGACGGCGCAAGGCGAGTTTAAAAGCTTTTCGACATTACGGCTCTCCAACATCTTATTTGCGATACAAAAGTCTCACCGCGCAAATACAACGTGTATTTAATGATAAAAGACGGGAAGCGTGGAAATTATATACTCCCCAATTAAGCAGTACTACGTCCCTAAACAGTATTTGGACGGCGATTAAACATTTCTCTAATAATCGTACTATCTCATCCCCCTCCCAACTTTCAGCGCAGGGATACCATGACCTGTATCATACTTGGACACCAGAAATAGTTATTCGCTTGCCTACATCTTGTACATCTGGTTCCCTGGAACGTTTTTCCAGTTTAATGCAGCCTATTACAAGTAGCGAATTAAGCCACACATTTCGTCACAAAAAATCATCCAGCCCAGGGATTGATGGAGTGACTTATAAAATGATCGCTCGATTTCCAGTAAACACTCAGAGTATCATTCCCAGGGGAGCGTGATGGCGCAGTGGCTTAGCTGCTCGTCTTTCACCCGGACGGCCGGGGTTCGAATCCCGGTGACAGCGGGGTGGAATTTTCACCTGAAAAATCACGTGGCGTCAGGAAGGGCATCCGGCCTGAAATCCCCGGCCAAAACCAAAATGAGCCTGGTTAGCTCCGGCGACCCCAATTAATTGGGAAAAGCCGAAGAAAGAAGAAGAAGACTCAGAGTATCATTCTTCAACTATATAATTCCTTCTTATGCACAGGGACCTTCCCGGAGGATTGGAATGTTTTTCAAACTGTACCGATTCTTAAACCCATGAAAGATGCTCGATTACCGAGTAGTTATCGTGGTATTCAACTTGGATCTTGTTTCCGAAAAATTTTTCAACTTATTCTTCTCCGACGGCTTCAATGGTGCCTAGAATATTATAACCTGTTTCCAAAATCACAATTTGCATTTAGAAAAAATCTTGGTACATCTGACCCCATAAATATATTCCTTACTGATCTACTCCTAGCAAAAGGAAAGAAAATGCACACAGTAGCTGTGTTCCTTGACCTCAAAAATGCATATGATTCTGTTGATCCATATCTTCTTCTTCAACTTCTAAGGGATCTAAATTTTCCCCTTCCCTTCAGGTGCTTAATACATAATATGCTATGCCATCGTCATATTACGTTAAACTCCCCAGCCGGTGTCTTTGATTCTCGACATACTTCTTATGGTGTTCCACAGGGTGACGTTCTAAGCGGGCTTTTATACTTAATTTACACCCGTACTTTAGAAACAGTCATATTACCGCACGCTCGCATTCTTCAATATGCGGATGACATTCTAATATATTGCACTCGAGACGAGTTTTCCTCATGTTGAAGAGATATATACCACGCCTTATCTCATGCTCATGATTGGCTACATCAATACGGATTTGAAACATCTGTAGGAAAAAACGCTGCGATGATTTTTACGCACAAACGAATTTACGACAGTTCACCTATATTATACCTTTATGGTCACATTCCGGTGGTGACAAGTGTAAAATATTTAGGGATTCATATTGACAGGAAAATGCAATGGGAGAGACATACGCAATACCTTCAGAGTCATCTCGCCAGTAAAATTAATGTTCTAAAGTCTCTCACTAGACGCAATTGGGGGGCGGACCCAGAATCATTATTAACGGTTTATCGTAACATCATCCGTTCTGTACTGGATTACAATTCCTTTTTTTTTATTATTCAATGCCTAGCATTAGGCTCCTTCGGTTAGATAGAATCAAGTTTTCTGCCTTGCGTATAATTATAGGTGCGCTTCAATCAACCCCCACAGGAGCCCTGTTAGTTGAAACCGGAGAAATGTCACTTCAGCATCGGCGTAGATATCTTGCATGTATGTACCTGCTACGAAAAATGATGATAACAACATCACCTATCGTCCCTAAATTACAACTATTAGAGGAATATTATACGCGTCGATTATTGCCCACCGTTTCTCGTCCTGCGTTACTAATCGCATATTCCATGCTTCAACCGTACCGCCATAATATATTAAAAGTCATGCGGTTACCGATATACACTATTCCGTACGCTGCAACGTACTTTCAACCTCCTATTCTTCAGAACTCCTTACCCCAAGTCTATCAGACGTTTCAACATCATCCTGTAATCATCCCCCGTATTTTTCGGGAAATAACGAATCCTTTGATCTCCTGTATCTTTTTTTACACAGATGGTTCTAAAATGGTTAACCCTGCGCGTGTGGGAGCAGCCTTCTGTGCTCCGGACTTACAAATCTTCTTTCAGTATACTTTACCCCCTGACGTCTCGATATTTACAGCCGAAATTTTTGCCATACGTCAGACGTGTTTTTATATCAAAAGACATGCCATTCGTCATGCTTTAATTTGTACTGATTCAATGAGTGTAGTGCAAGCACTTCAAAATGTTAGAGAGGCTGACAACTGGTTTTTATGTGAATTAGTGCAACAATTGTACACTTTACATACGGAGGGTTTTGAAGTCAGTATCATGTGGGTACCCGGCCATTCTCACATTGAGGGAAACGAAATTGCGGATTATCTTGCCAAAGATGCAGCAAAGGGACACGGAAAAACTTACAACATCGCCATACCAATGTCAGATCTGCGTTCTATAATTAGTTCGACGATACAGGAGGACTGGCAAGTCACGTGGACTAACTACGCCAGAATTAAGGCCAAACACTATTTTGGGTTACAACCGACTATTTAAAACAAACCATGGTTTCAGGGAGGGAAATACACACTACGACATATCATTACAATCATTCGTCTACGTTTTAACCATGCATTAACGCCGGTGTATTTATTCCGCGTAAAACGACGAGATGATCCTCTATGTTCGTGTTTACAAATGGAGGGTTCCTTAAATCATATTCTATTTCAATGTCCACTATACGACCATCAACGTGCTTTAATGTTGAGAGCTTTATACGATTTAGGGTATGCACTTCCTTTAAATGTGGCCACATTGGTACATACGCCTACAATTCCACTGGTTAGTAGCATAGTAGCATTTTTCGACAATATTAATTTAAAGATTTGAAAGGGTAATCCTTTCCCATATCCATATTTGTGACCCGGTCATGTGTGTGTATGTGTAGCGAGTCACCAAGGTGGGTCGCTTCGGTGTGAAGAGTTAATACCATTTGTGTCCTCGTCACTAATTCCTATGTTTTCCTCATATGTATCTCTCCGCGTTGCGTCATACTCTTGTTTGCGATTCCCCGCTACTTACTGGTCTTACCACGGTCGACTCTAGGAAGGTCGGAAGGTTCAACCTGACAACACTGTAGCTACGGCTATTGTCAGTCATGCTTCGTCACGAGCGCCTGAACTGAAACAGCTGTTTGCAAGCAAGGGAGGCGACAAAAACTACGGAATTAATATTGGACAAACATAATGTACATGTTTAGCAAAACATCTGTTGATTTTTATTTACACATGACCAGTGTTACTATCGGAAATAAATGAATAACGTGCATATGATCGTGAAAAGTTGTTATAAGAGCCAAGCAGCTGATATTAGGCATGAGTGACACGGAAATAATTTACCAACATAAAAGTGTTTAGCAAAATAAAGAAATTTGTTTTGGTTTCTTTTCGTATTTCACTAGTCTGAAGTATGGTAATAAAACAATTAGCGGTGTTATAATAATAATATGGAGTAAGTAAATGCAATTGAGGGTTATGTGATGCAAAATTGTAGGCTATCTCCCATAACATCTTCACACTGTAGGCCTATAATAAACCCTCGATTCCGCCGCACATGTATGTAGATAATTTACTACCATTATAGAAATAATCTGTTGCTGCTGGTATTCCATAACTGCATCAGATTACTTTTGTTTCCCTCAAGTGCTGCAACTTTCTCTTCCCATAACGAAGTTTGCTGACATCAACAGCATCATTCCTTGCTTGTGAATAAATGTTTAGCAATACAGTGGCAATAACTGAAAGTATTTTTTTCATTTAATTGACTAATATATGCAATCTACGAACCATTTCGAAGGTTCCCTAATCCAGGCCTGGCGCCGATTTTCGTCACTTGGGAACCTAAACACTGGTGTGTAGCTTCCCTTACTTGGTTAATTCGCATTACAGTTGGGGATACAGCATGTATCTGGCATTGTTACGGTGCCGAAACATTCCAGGAAAATCAAAGTTTAAAACATGAAGTACGATATGTGATAATTCCATGTACCGTAGGCATTTAAAAATACCATATTTGCCAGATACAAAGCACACTCGTCAGTGTGTTCTCGATTAGGGATTACAGTAAAAAAAACACATCTGGAAGGGTAGTATAAACGCTACTATAAAGCGTATAAACGTAAAAATCGTAAGAAACAAAATATAGAAGGAAATATCCCTATGAGATTAACAAGAACACCTGCCAGACTGAACGTTCCCTCGTGTTCCCGCCTGACAAGGGTATGACTGATGAACATGTTGCCAAGTCTCAGCCTTCCGACCTGTCTAGAGTCGACCGTGGTCTTACGCTTTCAATCGGTAGTCGACGGTTACCCAATGATACATACCAAGACCAACTACAATACTCAGACCTTAATAATGCAGGTCTCGAAAATGTGAAAATGGCGTATGCTGAAGCCCCTGCATATTGTTTGTTTACATTCGTTGCTGGGATACACTATTTAGCTTTGATTAGCTTCGTTTGATGAAAGTTGGGATAAACTGTCGCTCATCTGTAATTTTTAGTGTCTTCTGTATGTCTGTAAAGTCCAGTTCGCGTTAATGTACTGCAATCGTACGTAAATATGTGATAATACACATAATATGGACTGGTTCGTTTGTGTGATGATTGTCCAGTCAACCGATGGCATTGAGTCATTTACTTCGGATGTTGAAGTACCTAAGACTAAAGCATAATAGAAGTGTCTCAAGAATATACACCGCAATGATTTGCTAGTTAGTGACATTATAATAATAGCTTAGTACACTCCAGTAGTGTCGAACTTAAGTACGTAAAGGGAAAACGCAATGAGCATCTACGGCTAGACCAAACCGTTGACGTTATTTTGATCGCTCAGCAATATGTGCCTCCGTAATTCATTACCAGTCTGGCAGATGTTATGCACTGCCTTGTATACACTTCTGTCTCGGGACAGTCGGATGAGGAGCCAGAAAGCGACGCAAAGATGCGCGCGCACCCGGCCCGATGAGCATTTGAACAGTACCGACTTGAAATGCTCATCGCTGTCTCATTGAGTGATTGTTACCTACAAGAATTATCCCACCAGCGTACTTGTCTTTCATTCCTGTATGATTCTGTTCATCCTCGTCCGTACACCAGCTTTTATGACTGAAGTGTATCACACGCTAGCATTTCATGCGCCAAGTTGTAAGAAATAAAACATGGAGGACGGTTGTCGCTTCGGGGTAACATTTACAGTCGATTTGCATTATTAACGCAAAGCGGTCGTGAAACTTGCTTTAAGTACATTTGAAAATATGCCTGGTACAGAATGAATGCATTACAATCAATATTTAAGATAACTGTAATAATTGGATATTTAACCATGCGCACTATTAAGGAGCATGACAAAATGCGGTATAGTCAGTTGGAAAAGTGTGTAAGTGGTATCGCTCTCGCTTATTGTTTTGAAGATCCCGGGTTCAAGGCTATTCAAGGGCGACATTTTTTTTTTTTTACCCTCCAGGTTGGTGGAACCCACGGACTCAGCGAGGGAACTCACCACTACCGCCTCTACGGGCAGTGTCCTAGAGCTGGGAACATCGAATCGGAAGGGATACAACTGGTGAGGTGGGATTGGCACCTCGCCCAGGCGGCCTCACCTGCAAAGCGAACAGGGGCCTCATGAGGGAAGGTAAGGGATGGTGAGGAGGGATAGGCAAGGAAGAGGGAAGGAGGCGACCGTGGCCTTGAAGAAGGTACCATCCCGGCATTTGCCCGAAGACGAAGTGGGAAACCACGGAAAACCACTTCGAGGATGGCTGAGGGGGAATCGAACCCCCTCTACTCATTTGGGCCACCCGAGGCTGAGTATACCCCGTTCCAGTCCTCGTACCACTTTCAAATTTCGTGGCAGAGCCGGGAATCGAACCTAGGACCTCCGGGGCGGCAGCTAACCATGCTGACCGCTACGCTACGGAGGCGACTATTTACTTCTTTTTAATTATTTTATTATATCCTCCTCACATCGTACAATAATATTGCAACTTAGTTTTGTCTACATGATCTACGAGGACGATAGTCAACATGTTTTCTCTCATTTAAATTTCTATTTTCCCTAAATACTGTTTTAAACCATGGACGGATACTATTTAAATAGTTCAAAATTTATCCCAGAATAATAATATTAGCCTATGACACGTTCTGTATTTGGTTGGTTGGTTCCTCAGTTTAAGGGCTGCGACAACGCGGTCATGTAGCCCCGTGTATTTTGGGTGTGTGAAGAATCTGTCTGATAACCGGTGTTAATTGTGATGGCTGTATTAATGTGTGTATCTGTTTTTTAACTCAAGTAAGGAGTGCAACTTTGAATTTTTCAAATAGTTCCTACTTTTGCTGCCAAACGCCACCGTCAACGACTACTAGGCCTAGTTCAGAACTTAGCTACTAGACGCCACCGCAGTCGGCTCTTGGCAACGAACATAGAAACCTAAGAGCGTTATTTACATTCCTAACCTATACAATTTAGCTTCACACAGGTGTAATTAGTGGAAGGTTCTTTAAGGGGACACTATAGGCTACCCAAATTTTATTTTTATTTGTTTGCTCCCAGTGATCCAAACTGCACCAAATTTTATTTCCATACGACCAACATCTTTCATAACGCAAAAAGTGAAAAATTATTCCTTTCAGTTGATCGGTATGGGCAGAAATTACTAAAAGATAGTCTTTTCCAAAAAATAAAAAAAATGATACGAACTATTTACGGTACCACTAAAAATACACTGAAAATTACTGAAACTTTACATTCTTTTTACACCATGTACTCATTGCACAGACTAATAATTCTGTGCATGGGTTTGGAAAAATATGAAATAGTTCCTGAAATAAAAAATTGTTTCACAAAATTAATTTTTATTTCCAAAAATTAAAGTTAAAAATTATTTAAAAATAAACGATAACTATTTTAACTAATATGGATGCACAGAATTATGGGAGATAGATGTCTTCTCATGCTACAAAAATATTATTGAGATTGGTTAATATTTGCTACTGAATAGTTGGTGTAAAGTCCAAAAAAAATGAATTGTGCAGCAAAACAATTTTAAAACATTAGAACGTTTTTCTTCTTCACCCACTGTCTAAAAGTCCCCAGAACCATATGTTTCCCTTCCTTTTCTCTTATGGCGTCTTCTTCACCCAATTTCATCTCCTTGGACTGTTTTCTCATGAATTTCATTTGCTCCAGGCTGCGTCTAACACACTGCTGAATTCGCCGTTGATCCCGTCCTTTGCAGAAATGTTGCTATGTGGATATATTACAAGGAATGGGAATCTTAAAACTCAGCAATTTTTCTAGGTTTATGCGGTGTCTTGTGTGGAGTTTTGCCTAGGAACACCAAGCTGGCTCGTCAGCGGGCTCTTGGTGTCCGTGCACGGACCCCGACAGAGTTATCTACTTCAATAAGTGTTGTGGAAATGATAACGACGAATGTATCAATTTTTATCGCTAAATAGTTTGTTGAGGTTTTTTTTTTGTTCACTTTTTTCACTGTCGTTGATTTGTTGTTTTTGTTGTTTCGTTTGTTTACTTGTTATGTTTTCTTATGCTTCAATCGGAAACAGATTTACGGGAGCACATTTATGGCTCGTTCATATTCGACAGGGTGCGCGCGCATCGTTGCGCCGCTTTCCGGCTCCTCATCCGACTGTCCCGAGACGGAAGTCTTGTATACACGCCAAATAATACAGTGAACTTCTGTTCTATTGGTTAAGGAAGATGTTCCCCCTGTGCCAAACAGTGAACTCATTGTGTTCCGTCATTATTCATACTTCTGTGATTCTTACAGCTTGCAAGTTATTTTTTTATTATGATGTGTGTAATCAAGTGTTGTGAGTACCTTGCCAACTATGTACTTACATTGCGAGATGGTGTCCCGCGATATTTCCGTGAGAGGGGGATGGTGCTTTCCTACCTATAGTGCTTTACTAAATCAACTATTTCCAGCGTACAACTATTCCCAACGGTAACAGCGAATGTTTAATAGGTTAGATGGTAACATATTATCGTGTCCCTTGTGTAGTATTCTCTATAATTATGTTCTGATATCCACACGATGACTTCTTTGCATATTTCAATCAACTATTCGGTGTGATGTTTCACCCGAGATTTTAGACAATTCCACGAGAGATCTTGATTGAATTGTATCTCTATGGCGTTGGTTCGATTATTTCAGGCAACTATTCTCATTCCGATTGGGTACACAAATACTCTGCATGTGCTGGGACAGCACATCAGTAACCGGGTACTTTCTTCTCTCATACTTCAGAATCTGTTTGATTTTTTGCTAATATTGTGGTGTTTGAAGCCATATTTTCAGTGTTGCCTTAATAAACAAGAGTTTAGTGCTTTTCAGTCGGTCAACACGAATGTCCCCAAAAGAGATGGGTTATGCCCTAATCCTGAAATAAATTACATGAGAATAATAAAACACTAGGATGACCAGTTTCGATCGTCAAGCGATCATCATCAGATCCATTACACTTAGGCTATAAAATCTATGTTTGAAATACTTGTTGAACCAAATTGACTTGTCTAAATTCATGAGTTTAAGCCTGAGTGATTTGAATTTCTTGGCTTCACGTTTTGCCTGACTAGCCGTGAACATTGTGGTGTTTGAAGCCATATTTTCAGTGTTGCCTTAATAAACAAGAGTTTAGTGCTTTTCAGTCGGTCAACACGAATGTACCCAAAAGAGATGGGTTATGCCCTAATCCTGAAATAAATTACATGAGATTAATAAAACACTAGGATGACCAGTTTCGATCGTCAAGCGATCATCATCAGATCCATTACACTTAGGCTATAAAATCTATGTTTGAAATACTTGTTGAACCAAATTGACTTGTCTAAATTCATGAGTTTAAGCCTGAGTGATTTGAATTTCTTGGCTTCACGATTTGCCTGACTAGCCGTGAACATTGTGGTGTTTGAAGCCATATTTTCAGTGTTGCCTTAATAAACAAGAGTTCAGTGCTTTTCAGTCGGTCAACACGAATGTACCCAAAAGAGATGGGTTATGCCCTAATCCTGAAATAAATTACATGAGATTAATAAAACACTAGGATGACCAGTTTCGATCGTCAAGCGATCATCATCAGATCCATTACACTTAGGCTATACAATCTATGTTTGAAATACTTGTTGAACCAAATTGACTTGTCTAAATTCATGAGTTTAAGCCTGAGTGATTTGAATTTCTTGGCTTCACGATTTGCCTGACTAGCCGTGAACATTGTGGTGTTTGAAGCCATATTTTCAGTGTTGCCTTAATAAACAAGAGTTTAGTGCTTTTCAGTCGGTCAACACGAATGTACCCAAAAGAGATGGGTTATGCCCTAATCCTGAAATAAATTACATGAGATTAATAAAACACTAGGATGACCAGTTTCGATCGTCAAGCGATCATCATCAGATCCATTACACTTAGGCTATAAAATCTATGTTTGAAATACTTGTTGAACCAAATTGACTTGTCTAAATTCATGAGTTTAAGCCTGAGTGATTTGAATTTCTTGGCTTCACGATTTGCCTGACTAGCCGTGAACATTGTGGTGTTTGAAGCCATATTTTCAGTGTTGCCTTAATAAACAAGAGTTTAGTGCTTTTCAGTCGGTCAACACGAATGTACCCAAAAGAGATGGGTTATGCCCTAATCCTGAAATAAATTATATGAGATTAATAAAACACTAGGATGACCAGTTTCGATCGTCAAGCGATCATCATCAGATCCATACACTTAGGCTATAAAATCTATGTTTGAAATACTTGTTGAACCAAATTGACTTGTCTAAATTCATGAGTTTAAGCCTGCGTGATTTGAATTTCTTGGCTTCACGATTTGCCTGACTAGCCGTGAACATTGTGGTGTTTGAAGCCATATTTTCAGTGTTGCCTTAATAAACAAGAGTTTAGTGCTTTTCAGTCGGTCAACACGAATGTACCCAAAAGAGATGGGTTATGCCCTAATCCTGACATAAATTACATGAGATTAATAAAACACTAGGATGACCAGTTTCGATCGTCAAGCGATCGTCATTGACAAGTCAATTTGGTTCAACAAGTATTTCAAACATAGATTTTATAGCCTAAGTGTAATGGATCTGATGATGATCGCTTGACGATCGAAACTGGTCATCCTAGTGTTTTATTAATCTCATGTAATTTATTTCAGGATTAGGGCATAACCCATCTCTTTTGGGTACATTCGTGTTGACCGACTGAAAAGCACTGAACTCTTGTTTATTAAGGCAACACTGAAAATATGGCTTCAAACACCACAATGTTCACGGCTAGTCAGGCAAATCGTGAAGCCAAGAAATTCAAATCACTCAGGCTTAAACTCATGAATTTAGACAAGTCAATTTGGTTCAACAAGTATTTCAAACATAGATTTTATAGCCTAAGTGTAATGGATCTGATGATGATCGCTTGACGATCGAAACTGGTCATCCTAGTGTTTTATTAATCTCATGTAATTTATTTCAGGATTAGGGCATAACCCATCTCTTTTGGGTACATTCGTGTTGACCGACTGAAAAGCACTAAACTCTTGTTTTTGCTAATAATATTAATCTATAATTTCTGAACTTAAATACAATTCGTGTTAACTCGCCAAAAAGCTTCTTATTCAACCACAGAAACAGTGAGACTATTGTAGCTGCCCCTTGGGTGGAGATGAAGAAACCTATAATTCGAGGCCAGCACTATATAGATAAATTAATTCAGGTAAGTCTAAATTATTGATGCATATTTCTTTGGAACCTAGTCTCGCCTTGTGATATCTTTTATGCTCTTAGGTGAGTAAAAATAATAATTTACACGAACTGTGACAAGCGGGATGACATGATCTTAGCTATTGGTAGGGCAACCATCGCCGCCATGTTTTTTCTACATTAAGGTCTGAGGATTGTAGTTGGTCTTGTACATACCACCATGACGAATGAAAGAGAAAGTGAGAGGACTCCTAAAGTTCAAGCGCGCCCCGCCCGGTAGCGCTAGTGCGGGCAAGTTCCACGCTGTCGGTCAGCTGGTCTTAGGGATAATGCCAAGGGAAACGAATGACCGTACTTTGTGACTGATACTCTTTTAAAACGTAATTAGCGATTACAATTAAAATAACACGGCAGGGCACAATGGAAAATATAATTCACGGAAATAAGTACTACGGTCTCCATTACATGTTACGGAAGGCCCAGATTCCTGAAGTGGGCTATACAGACTATTACTTTTGTTGTTTCTTGTTGTGGCAATTTAGTTTCCTCAGATTGAGAGACTAAAGAAGGTGAATTTGTGGTCTGTATCTAATTAATGAAAATGGGGGAATGGCAGAGCGGCTCTTGAGAACACTAGTGACAGAGTTGAGATGGCTATTCTCAGAGGGAGTGATGCCTATGTGGTGATTACCTAATTCCTCAATGTGGGAAATAAATTGGGCTATGGGATTGAGCGCGTTAATTACTGTTTGCCTGACTGATTTACAAAGGCTAATACCAATAGGTGGGTGGGTAAGGACCATCGTGGTCTGAAGGTTACTGCCATTGGGTGAAGCGTACCACAGCTCTTTCTCGAAATCAAATGTCGGGAATGAGACGTGGCCCGGTGAGGGAGGAGGTGAGCTAGAGAGTGAGGAATCTGATTTTGGTGAATCTGTTTTAAGTGGAACGAGTGTTTGTGGGTATGCCCACTCGGATTTAGTGTTTTTGGATTAACAGGGGTATAATTTGGGCTTTTAGGGTCATCAGGGTCCTGAGTTATCAGGAATGTTATGCCCTAGTACGTTAATGTGCGAGGTTTAGTGTCAGTGCGCGACATGTTTGTGTTCGTGAGTATGGACTATGCGTGTAATTATTAATGAGTAAGAGGTCATTAGAGATAGTGGTCAAATACCTTGGTCGACCAGAGAATAAGGAAATAAGGAATTTACCATTCACTCAAAGTCATCCAGTTTAAATACAGTTGGAGCTATGACGTTGAGTGCGCTGATGAAATTTGAAGTTACTTGAAATAATTAATTAAATAATTAATTATTGGCTGCTTGGTAGGGAGAGGGGATGAGCTAAACTAGTATTAAAACTCCAGGGAGACAGGAGTTGTTTGACTAGGATGGTTACAGGGTGGGTATGTATATTTGAATGGTAGAGGAGTGACTTAATCTGCACTGTTACCAAAGGAGATGCAAATTAAGCCTATAGGAACGCAGTTGAATGGCTTGAAATATCGAAGTCGAGGCGATAGCGAGGCCTAGGCTTGGTAGAAAGGCTGGCAATCATCGATTTCATCAATTGGCGTTAGAAGACGGAGCTTGGAGCAGTGGCGTGCAGTTGCTTGGATGCTGGACTCGGAATGAGATAATCAAGCTTGTAGGCATGAGTGCATTGCCTAATAGAATGGGAACCTGGTGCTCTCAATGAGCTCCTTACGCCCCTTTATATAGTGATTTTTTTTGATTTTAATGAATTGTTTTAGGTGAAATTTGTTGTTTCAAGTGATTTTACACCGTACCGATTTGATAGGTCGGCAGTGGGTGCAATGATTGATTGGATATATTTGTTTGAAATGATATACATAATTTAATTAATTTTATATATATATGAATAAGATTATCTCTCAACAGTAATTCGCCATGGCTTTGTCCCTCAATTCCTGGACATATGAGTAAAGGTAGACCGTCCGTTCGCTGAGGGACAAGCACAAAACAGTAGACTAATATTAACAAAGAAATAGCCTATGTTTGAAGTAGGCCTACTCAAAACATAGAACGCTGATGTACACAAGACACAAAGAACTGAAAGCAAAGAAAATTCAATTTAATTCACACAAATATCTCACACAGTAGCTTCCCCCGCACTTTTCTATGACCCGGTTCGACGGAACAACAGGGCACGTGTTGGACATAATCGCTTGCAGTGCTTGTAGTGGCGGGACCACGAACTACCGTTCCATAATGGCGGAGTCCTCACACTTAGGTCAGGTAATCTAGGTAATCTGTCATTCTATTCGTTATGATACCACTGCCGACCACTACCATACCAAGGAGAAGAGGAAGAAGAAGAAGCTCTTGAATCGAAACGTTAACTGTCCAATGCACTAAGAGTGTGTTTCTATCTCCCAAAATTTTAATAATGGCACCCCGTGGCGTTAACGAACAGCTGATTCCTCACCTCAAGTTAAAACGCAATGAGAGTGAAACGCGAATTATGATCCGCATCATCCTGGCTTGTTATTGGCTGGCAATTATTACCAGCCATTGGCTGCCCGCGGGTTTGTTTACAATTATCACCAATATGGTGGCGAGAGGAATAGATTTCTTCATCAATTAAATTGCTAGAAATCTATTCCAGTTCATGACAGTATGAAGTGCAAATCACTTATTGATGAGGAATTGTATGTGCGTTTATATTTAAATTGAAGCGTGACACTGTTCATCAAAATTTGTGAAAATAAAAGTACAAATCAACACTCTTGCCAATCAACTGAAAGTTTCTACTACTTTAGATGCAATGGATGTAAATCAATTGGCTGTCGTTTCCATCAGTTCGAAATACATTCAGTACAATAACCTTTTGTGCACTATAAAACTACATTATAGACCATTGCATATTGATGTTGCTGTCTGCTTATATTTACCAATTTCATGACATGTAATTTGTAGGTTATGCCTAATAAGGCATATAATTTAAGTGGCCGTTTGTAATGTGAATTCCTTACTGTATTTATGTACAAATATTATGGTTTAACTAATGAAGCAAGGATTAAAAGTGCAGTTTGCACTGCCACCCTTTTTTTGTTTAAATATTGATACATAGTTTCTCAGTCTGGTAACTTCTTGGATTTGCTTGAGATAGATTTATAGTAATATAATACCTTATTAACCTGCAGGCTGAGTTTTTTTTAAACATGCCCAGGTGCATACAGTAGCACAAGACCTACTGCAGGCTATGTCGATCCTAAATGTAGGCCTATTATAGTGCTCATGTCAAAGGTCCTAAAGTTTTAACTATTGAGACTGGTATTGCAAAAATTGTGGAAAAAATTATGTATAAGAGACTGATAAGTTTCATAGAAAAAAATAAAATATTATCAAACTCACAACATGGATTTAGAACGGAAAAATCTACACAGACAGCAATTTACGAATGTAGTAATAGTATACTGAAATTAATTGACAATAAGGAACATGTAACTGGCCTATTCTTGGATTTATCGAAAGCATTTGATGTAGTTGACCATAAAATCCTCCTTACCAAACTAAATCAATATGGTGTTAGAGGTCTAGCTAATAAATGGATAGAGTCTTACTTAACAAGGCGTAAACAAATAGTAAGCTTGAGACACAAGGATGATGGAACCAAATTACTTAATGAAACATTGTCCAATGAGGGAATTATTGAATTTGGAGTACCCCAGGGATCGGTTTTGGGCCCACTACTCTTTCTTCTATATATCAATGATATAACACAGAACGTTCATTCACATAAGGAAATTTTGTTTGCGGACGATACAACACTCGTAATAAAAGGTGAAACTAAACAGGTCATACAGCAGTCTGCTGACTCCGTTACAGGAGAGTTAACCAAATGGTCACAAGATAATCGCCTCATAATAAACTATAAAAAGACAGTATGTCTAAATTTCCACACTATACAGAATAGGAATCCTGCGATGCCCAATATAACATTAAATGGTCATCAAATAGAAAATAAATCAGAAACAAAGTTTTTAGGACTATGGATACAACAAGACTTGAAATGGAATAAACATATACAATATCTGAATACTAAACTGAACTCGATGTGCTTTGCGTTACGTATTTTGAAAACCTGCACTAGCATGCACACATTAAGAAATACTTATTTTGCTTATTTCCATTCATACTTAAGATATGGGATCATATTTTGGGGTATGTCGCCAGATGTACTAAGCACGTTTAGGATACAAAAGAGAGCGATTAGAATTATGGCAAATGTACACTCTAGAGAATCATGTAGACCTCTGTTTAAAGATTTAAACATTCTCCCACTGCCCTGCATATATATCTTTGAAAGTATTATGTTTTTTAAAAAGAATTTAATGAATAAAGATGTTTTTCTTAAAACAAACAATGATGTTCATAGGCATAACACAAGACAAAATCAAAACATTCATATTTCACACACACACACAAGCATATATCAAAAAGGAACTTTTCACACTGGAGTTAAATTATACAATAAACTACCCCAGTATATAAAACTGGCCCCAAAAATAAAAACCTTTGATAGAATGTTGAAAGCTTATCTGCAGTGCCATTGTTTTTACTCAGTAGTTGAATATTTTAGCGTATAGGAGTGATGGAATCTATAACTATATTTTACTTTTTTAATTTAATTTTAATACCTAGCTGTATGTTGTTGTATTTATAGAATTAAGTTTTCATATTATGATAATAGAGTGAGGTGTAAATAGTTGTGCAATAAGATTGTATCTATTAAGATTTGCTATTATAATAAGTTATAAATAGTTTTAATCTTAGTAATATATACCTGTTAGTTCTTTTATTTTATGCATGTAAATTCTGACGTGTCCTATATCAAAAATGTATTGAATGCATGTATTTGATCAAATGGAATTAATAAAAATCTATCTATCTATCTATCTATCTATCTATTTGCATCGAAGATAATTTCAGCCGAGTCTGGCAAGGCTTCATAAACTTGGGCGTGACTTCACATTTTCATTTTTCCTATACAGCTTTTGATACCAACCACTTAAATCACAGTATTTCAAGATTTGCTCTCATTAAACATCGCCAACACTTTTTTTTTGCCCTGGTGGTGGGCTGTGTTGGGAGTCTACAGAAAATAAAGTTGAGAAATAAAAATACATCTTAGGTTTCCATGACACAGTTGCATTTTATCCTACTATATCTCCACTCAATATACCAATCCTACCAATGTTTCCTAATTCCTCATGCTGCATAAATAAACATGACAGATTACAGCATTAGCAATGATGACAGTAATTTATGAATTGTTAAAATGTTTTTAAAAGATGCATAGAAAAAGGCTTGATAAATCCTGTATCATCAAACCATTTAAACATTCCCACAGAGCTCTAATCAGAAGCTCATTTTATGTGCAACAGGTATGTAAAATAAACCTCCCTCCCAATAACGTGTAGGCCTAACCTGAACATAATCCATGTTAAGAGCTGGTTTTTGGTTCACAGGAAAACCTACCATTTAAAATCTTGCACATACCGGTAGGCTACTAATCATATTAAGGTGCAATTAACTAGGGTAATTTTAAAAATCATGGCTATCAACTACTGATTTAAATATTCCAGACATCTTTCTTAACTCCACTTTTACTGACAGCATGTAAGTCCTTACTGCTGTCTTTCAAGCCATTGACCAGTTGTTTTTTTCATGAGGAACCATTTTAGTCATTCTTCTCTATGTGAAATACAGTTGATGACAACTGCCTGGAAGACTCAGGTGTTTTTTCTTGTGTCGCTTCTCTGGTTGCCTACGACACTTCCTAATTATTAACAGAATGTTTCATTGAATTGTTGTATCCAATTGACCAACTGGTAATATATTATGGTTTGCTTTAATATTCCTATGATACACTTTTAGATCTCATATATTAATGAAATATACAACAACATAGGCTGAAATGTTGAACCAATCTCCTATTCCCTAACACTCCCAACTAATGGGACATAAGCTACCTAGTGGTTGCTTCCATCTACATGTGCTGTACTAGGTCTAGTAGTACCATAGGTATTGTGACTGTTTCTCCAACTCCGTCAAGGAAACTAATTCTGAACTAAGATCTGGAATGGGGTACACTGTCCCTCGAGGGCAATCAAGGACAACTTGAATCATTCAAGTGATTTTTCTATTTCATTTTACCAACTAACCAGGTGCCTGGAAATGCTAGTGAAGGAGGCAGCTAAGTAGGCTAGCCTACTGGTATTCACCATTCAGAGAACATTCTCAGCGACTTGTCTATGCATAGGCCTATGACACAATTTTCAGAAATTGATACAGTAGTCACAGAACACTAATGGTGCCCAGTACTCACAGCTTAGCATAGGACAGAGTGGATTCCAGCCACAGATTAACTTATGATCTGTCAACGGGTTTTCAAACAAATTGAGCACACACCCAAGTACAGGGGTCTTGACCATGACGTTCCAAACCTCTAAATGAAACACTCCTCTTTAAGACTTTCTGGTCTTGCATCCATGGTCGATCAACATTCTCCTGATCTGTGTTCTCAAGTTTCTGATGGTTATGGACATTATTTTTATCCTGATTACTTCATATTTTAAGGGGTTGGGGTACATGCCCTATTCTTAATTAGTTCAGCATAAGATCATTGAATCCCCTTAAGAAAAATAGGGAACATCCATGTGTTATTTGACCATAGGAAAGGGAGAATTTAAAAAACTGAACCTCTAGGGACATTGATGCAGATGACTCCGAGTAAGTAGGCTAGATCAAAATGAACATTTTTCAGTGTTGCCTTAATAAAGGTTGATAACTTTCTACCGGTACCGTTCAACATGAATAGGCCTATATTGGATGGGAAATATTTTTATTATTTGCAGAGATTACAAGGATGACTTGTTGATGTATCGTTATTTTGTTAAGTGAACATAAGTTCCAAGTCCATATCGTGTTGCAACCCATATTTCAGTGCTGCCTTAGTAAACGAAATATTCAATGTCTTTCAGTCGGTCAACACGGTTGCACTTAATGGTAATGAGAATGAGCATTATTCCAAAAACCAGAAAAAAAAACTGTAGGCTACATGCAGACCTAACATGTCAAATCAATCATGCCTACAAGACAACAAAAATGCTCTATGAAAAACTATTAAAACCCCATAATGGTAGTCAAAAATAATCTCAAACCACCGCCACTATTTCGCGAAGGTGCAGAAAAATCTTACTATAGTACAGCTATTCGTAATAGTTGCTACTGTTGTGATCCGCCCCCGAAATATAACTATTTATCTTAATGTCTACAAGATAACGAGATTGCCAAAAAAAACACAAATCTATAGAAGGCAACACTAAAAATGGCTTATCTAATCCACAAGTCACCCACCCTTCACCAACATTATTAATATTTGTGATTTAAGTAACTTAGGTTATGTTAAATTGAGGTTAATGGCGGATTTGATTGCGGCTGTGTGGCGGGAAGGACCCAATAAGTGCTCAGCCAATCAGGGACGTTTTGATTGGCGACCATGCTCGGTAAAATTTTAGATCGTTTTGATTCTCAGGGCTTCGTTAAGCCCCCACCCTAGGCCGTCATCGTGTCCAAAATGGCGGCTTAACGAACACGACGGGGTGCCATTATTAAAATTTTGGGAGATAGAAACACAGCCTCTATACTGAAACCGAACGTTCTCGTAGGTGGGGATTTTCGTTAGTCTTCTGTCATTTGGCCTGCCTTGGTTTTGGATTGCACGTTGAGGTTAAAACTTCGGTGGATTATAATTTAATTTAATTTACATTCATGTAATTTTAACACAACCGACCGTAAATTGTCTTGTATATAAATTATTATAGTATGTAATAATATAGTCTTAGTATATGGTGGAGATATACGATGATGTTCTAGGTTAGAAATGTTTTGCGGAAATGTCACTAAGGTACTAATATTTAACCAACGTAGTTGTTTCATTCAGTCGAGAAGTAAGCACTTTATGGAGAATGGAACTTTCCAAAGCAGGTTTCAGAACCGACTTTTGGTGTTTTGTTCTTTATTTATTAGAAATATCGCCCCAGCAATCAAATACCACAACTTGTCAGGAGGATTGAAATCCTTCTGTGCAGAGTACACTGTAGTACAGTTCCTGAAGAATGAGCTGTTGAAGATACCATTGTGTCTTAAAAGACATTCGGTGCATATTGTAAGGACGTGTACGGAGCAATGTGAGTGTGTTGTTGCTCACCGAATCAGGAGAGGACAGCAGATTTTCAGTTTGTACACAAGACTTTGGGATGAAAGAGCTTTGAAGGAGCTGGTTAGTCGGATGAGACAACAACTCTCAAAAAGAGGCAAATTGTTACTCTTAGGAGCTGTGGGTGTGAATGCTAGCAGTGAGTCAGTAATTAGTGACGAAGAAATTCAGAGGTATGTATATTTTCAAGTCATGGCTGTATTACATCTTCAGTTGTTTAATTTAGAGGCTATGGGACAGCATGGTCACAAGATACACTTGGGTGTGTTACATGGAATTGGAGGATTTCAATCCTAGTTATGAAGAATGAAAGGTTAAACTTCACAGGAGGGTTTCCTTTGTATACATTTTTTTAACTACTGAAATTAACGAATTCACCTGACTCAACAGTTGGGAAAATATCTGGAGATGATGTAGTAATAGCCTAGATGTTTACTCCTCCGCTGTTTGAGACCCACCCAGCCATCCCAAATAGGATCACTACTTATATAGTTGAAATTGCGACTATGGCATCCATCTTTTTCAAGGAGTCAGTAATGCCAACCGCACGCATTCGGTAGGCTACTATATCACATCCGGCAGACCAATGGTTTTGCCTAGACCAATATTTTCGTCCAGACCAATGGGGGATTGATAGTGCGGTCCAGCGGGCCGCGTTAGCTAATAGATAACACCCCTGGTTTTTGTCACGCTCAGTGGGGGGAAGTCTCGCATCAATAATCTTTATCCAGACCAATAGTTTTGCATTTTATTCCATTTTTCATGTTGGCAACATGTCACGTGGGTATGACGTAGTGTCCGGTGTGATTGTTAAATGGCCGACCTTGTTCAAATGAACACGATCAATAATGCGGTGGCGCAACAGAACAGGCGAGCATGTGCTTAAAAAACTATAAGTAATGAAATTGGCCAAAATAACTATAATAATGGTATCCGGAGATGATATAGTAATAGATGTTCACTCGTCCGCTGCCGTAGACCCACCATCCCGCCCTAATAAGAGCACGACTTATATAGCTGAAATTTCTGCTCTGACAGCCATCTTTGTGAATGTTTGTGAAGGAGTCCATAATGCCAACCCCAAGCATTCAGTACCAATGGTTTTGACTAGACCAATATTTTCGTCCAGACCAATGGAGGATTGATAGCTAATAGATAACACCCTGTTTTTCGTCACGCACAGTGGGGGAAGTCACGCATCAATAATCTTTATCCAGGCCAAGGGTTTTGCCTTTTATTTCATTTTTCATGTTGGCAACGTGTCACGTGGGTATGACGTAGTGTCCGGTGTGATTGTAAAATGGCCGACCTTGTTCAAATGAACACGACCAATAATGCTTTATTTATGTTAAAAGTAATTATTTCCGGTGCAGCAGTGGCAATTGAGAATGTGAAACGACTCCCAACAACTCCGAGAAAGGTTTGTCAATCATAGATACTATATTTTCAGTAATATACCTTGTTGAAGGTTACCAAAAGGCTTGTTCTCCTGTTCTGTAGAATTAATTGGGTGAATGAAATGCTGCTAAATACACAATTTTCTGTTAAACTGTAATTTGTTTCCATTTCTGCGTTCGACAGGTTCCGCGACATACAGGAAAATTAATAGGAATAATAGGTCATAATTCACGGGACCGGTGACTTGTTCCTTTGTATACAGGATTCGTTAAAGGGTGTTATTTCATTTTTTCTTTTTGGTGAACGCGGAATAAGGCTTTTCAAGCAAACACGAGCCCCAGACCCCCTTGTTTGTGGATCAAGCAGTAATTTTTATCCTGACAGATTTGAGTATTTTACGGACTTGCAATATAGTTTGGTCGTGCGTGGAAACAACAGACCAGACGTGGTAGAATATTGAACATAGGCCTACCGTATGTCTTTCACAAACCTTTCTGGGAGTCATTAGGAATTGAAAATACTGTCATATATCACTGCTGCACTGGATATATTGCTTAAATGAAGGTTTTTATTTGTTGTTTAATGAGGGCAGACATGTTTAATTGATGTCATATTGCTTCATCAGAGTGTCTACCGGAAACGAAAGTAACGAATTTTACAAATGGGTAACGAAAGTAACGAATTTTACATACGGGTAACGAAAATTTTCCGAAGGCGGATTGAATCGTTTAAACTTGCGCCTCTAGGCTCAGAGATTGCGATGGAGCGAGTTTCACGCAAGCGGCGTCGATTGCATAAGCTATATTTCCCCGTGCCCGACCTCGAGGAAATGCATACTGAGGATACCCTGAGTGGTATACATCGTTCAGCGTATATTTTCGGCATCAAGATAACTTTTTAGTTTTGTGTGAAATATTTTTATCTGTGTTATTAGGAAACTTGGCCGGCCCCGTGGTGTTGGGGTAGCGCGCCTGCCTCTCACCCGGAGGCCCCGGGTTCGATCCCCGGCTACGTCAGGGATTTTAAAACTGACGTAAGGGTTGGAACGGGGTGCACTCAGCCTCGTGAGGACAATTGAGTATCTGTCTGATAGTGAGACAGTGCCCCGGTCACGAAAACCCAGATTAACGGCCGAGGGGACCCGACGCGCTGACCACGCGTCACCCCAATATCTGCAGGCCAATTGGCTGGGCAGCGGTCGCCTGGTAGGCCTAGGCCCTTCAAGGGCTGTAATGCCACGGGGTTAGGTTAGTTTTTATTAGGAAATCTGACTTTTCGCGAGACGTTTATTCGCGAAAACTTCTGAAATTAATCAGAAACCTCGCATTTATTTGGAGACTATGTCAAATTGAAGTCCAGAAATAACGCGAAATAATTTAATGTCGTAATCTTGCGAAATGTTGTCGTTTCGAGAAAGGATTTTGAGAAAGCTTCGAAATACGTAGGCTATAACTTATTTTAAAAATCTGTCTCGTAAATTTGCGATATCCAGTATGGTTAATTCGAAATTCCGTTATATATCGATTTTTCCTTCGAACTTTGGTTCCATCGGATATATTATAATCTAACCGGTTATTTCGAAAACTTGTATAATTCGTGATTCGCATTCGAAAGAAAACGTGTCCATAGAGTCGTATTATTCGTGCAATCCTCTCAGAATAATTCTTATTATTTGATACCTACTTCGAACATTCATACTCAAGACGGCCGGCTGACCGCACGACTTGCCTGCGGAAATCTCATCAAATGGACAGAGATCGACGTCAGTAGCGTAAAATCATAAAACCCCGTCCCCTATCGTGAACTTGTGACCACGAGGACTGCGGGAACCCCGTCAAAGATGATTGGACACCAATCACGAAACATTCCGAAACCTACTCGCCACTTTTCCAATGACCGTATACTTAAAAGCGTACGGGGAGCGAGAAGTGCATCAACCCACTTAGAAATGACAGCCTACATAATAGCGTCGCGATACTAATTTCTCCTCGTGATCCACCCTGAACTGATGAGCTCCCAACCACAGTATAGGGACAGCGGGAATCACGGCGCCGGCCATACAACTTGTCCATAACTGCTCGTGAATTTTAACCATGCCCAACCCTGCGCTTGCCTCCACCATCCTGTCGGGACGAATAGACAATCGTTCAATGGCCGGGTGCGGCGCGGTATGCATAATATCGCGAGGACAACGTGAATCTCGTAAAACGGCCGAGATCGGCAGCGATTGCGATACATCGCGATATTTCTCCTCATTCAATGACGAGGAAAACTGGATTCTTGTAAGTGGCGCCGATTGCGTAATAATGCTTTATTTTCTCGTGCCCGACCTCAAGGACAATGGAAATCTCGTCAAACTACTAAAAGTGACACCGATTATCTAAATCGCGATATTTATCAGTGTTCTATCGCGAAAACTACGGGAGTCTCGACAAACGGGTGAGACCAGCGCCGATCGTGTAACATCTCGAAATTTCTCCGTACTTGACTGCGAAGACAGAATTCCGTTACGATCACGTAACGTCCCTTAAATTTCTTTGTGATCTACCGCGGGGACAAAGGATATCTCGCCAAACAGTCAAGAGCAAAGCAACCTCTTGGCAATTATAAAAACGCCTTGTGCACAAGACGACATATTAGCTGAAACAACTCATTTGATAATAAATACAGTATCTAGTATTTATTTTATTTTTTATTTTTTTATAACTCCCTCAGTGAATTGTTTACCTCTTTAAACACAGTTCATTGCTGTTTTTCTTCACCGCGTGGTGAGCCCCTTTGCTTGCAGGCCGCAGACGTATCATGAATTCAAAGGTAACTAAAATTAACTAAAAGGTAGCTAAAAAGTAACTAATTTTTACTTCATGCATACAGTAGACACCCTGTTCATATCATATGTCTCATCACTGTTGCCAACATGTCCAATACAAAATAAACCACACAACAAAAAAAATGAAAATCCACAGCCTGCTTCCAGTCTCCGACCGGGTCAGGAATGGAATGAATAAAGCCCCAATCTAGCGGCGAGGATATGAACTGTGCCGGCTGCCGAGACCTGATGCACTCCTCTGGGGCAATGATTAATTGAATGTCAAATTAGTGGAGAGTGTTGCTGTAATGAAATGTTGACAGGGAAAACCGGAGCACCCGTAGAAAAACCTGTTTGCCTCCGTTTTATCCAGCACAGATTTTACATGGAGTGACCGGGATTTGAACCACGGACCCAGCGGTGAGAGGCCGGCGTGCTGCCGCCTAAGCCACGGAGGCTTCACACCACACACGTAGAAAATATTGGTCTAGGCGAAACCAATGGCCTGGATAAAGATTATTGATGCGTGACTACCCCCATTGTGCGCGACATAAACCAGGGGTGTTCATATTAGCTAACGCGGGCCGCGCTACCAAATGGTGTAGGCGAAAACCATTGGTCTGCCGGAACGATATAGTACCGAATGGGTGGGGTTGGCAATACTGTACATGATGCTGAAAATGGCAGTCAGCTGGAATTTCATCTATATAAGTCGTGATGCTGTTTGGGATGGCTGGGTGGGTTACAGACAGCGGAGGAGTAAACGTCTATTACTTATCATCCCCAGATTTCTTTCCTACAATTTCTACAGGTGTTTTGGCTAATTTCAGTAGTTTAAGATTTTTTACTTCGGTTCTGGTGTACTGTACTGTTACCATTTTTTTAATCAACAGTAATTTTGTATCCCACATGGTGGCAACAATGTGTGCTCCTCGGTGTGTGCCGCTAGAGTGTGCCTTGTTGACAGTTGAACGAGATGCAAGCGCTGTCGGAACATGGTAGCCATTTTTAAAAGAGCAATAAATAAAAACATATTTATGTACTTTAGCACATATGAGGTGCAGTAGAGACCAGGGTTCCTAATTTCAATATGTAATATCACCCAGAAGATGAAACAAGGACACAAGGTACGGTATGTAAAAGTCACATTCATTTCCGAGGCAAGTGTATAAGCCGCGTTCTACTTTCATTCAGAATTAATGAAATGTTTGTACTTATTGTGCCATGTTATTGAAGCTAACTGCTTTTAACTAACACCACTTTCACACTTTGAAATAAGGAAATTATCAACATTCACTTTCAAATAATAAACTGATGAAAAAACAAGTCGTCATGTTGGATAAGGCTTCTATCTGGCAATGCTGCCAACTTCACCACACTCCCCTGTAGCGAGGTTAGGCGAAGGCGACTGTCTGGATGAAAATTACTGCATTGTACTAAAGTTTGGCGAGACAAAACCATTGGTCGCTACTTGGTTAGACGATGGTGTGGGTGAAACAATTGTTCGCGACTAGATTAGACGACCGAAGGGACGAAACCATTGGCCAGAATATTAATTCTGGAGGCGACCAAATCCTGGCTTTTACATTTCTACTAGGCTATTTATTGATACTAATATAATTTTTATAGGCTACTTTTCTGGGAAACCAGCCTCAGGGGAGCAGTCCATCTGTGCCAGTCCCAAGCTCGGATAAATGGTGAGGGTTAGTGGCTGGTGGATGAGTGTCAGTGGATGCACCAATGCTGGGTAGGTGTAACCGTTAAATACTGAGAAATGCTAGAGATGGTAGGCTTGCCTACTTACGTAACCAGCAAATCCTACTACTTTAAGGGAAATGGGGTAGGGGCGAGTATCTGGCACACTAAAGCGGGATTTTCTCGGCTAAGGTATGGTAACCCTGACAGAAGAGACCCTGGACCGCAAGGTTGGGGGTTGGACAAGTGGTAAAACCAGAGGAGACCAAATCCTGGGAAATAAATTCCTTAAACTACTGAAATTTGTCAAAATACCTGAGGTAATGGTCTGGAGAAAGTCTGGAGATGATGAAGCAATAGATGTTACTCTTCCACCGACTATTACCCACACACCATCTTCTGTTTAGATCACTGCTTGAATAGATAAAATACCGGCTGAGTCCGCCATTTTTCGCGTAATTTATGGACAAATACAGTATAGCCAACCCCACGCATACAATACTACCATCTGTACCATCTCCGATACTGGAAAAACGTTTGAAAGGGATCGACGCACACATGAAGAGGCCAAGCGTCAAGCTAGGAAACTTCGAGCAGCCCAACCACGTCCTCCAGCAATACTATGCGACTTGTGTGGACGCTTGTTCTATGCCAGGATTGGACTCTTTAGTCACCGTAAACACATCCACAAACTGGACTGAAGGAAGAAGATTTATACTTGGATTCGAGTTAAAGCCGATGATGATGATAGCCTGTATCTTAAAACAACAGCACCAAGATTAATTCTGAATGACGTATTACTCCTGTCTTCTTCGCTTTCATTTCGATAATATATGATTTTCATACTTACTTAATCTTGTACGGGGACATTATCAATTCGGCACCGACTGCTGACTGCACTGGATATATGTGCTAGATTATGTAATATGTGTTTTTATTTATTGCTCAACAACGGCAGCCACATTCCGACTGCTTGAATCCCGTTCAGCTGTCAACAAGGCGCACATTGTCAAAAACTATTGGATTAGACAAATCAAAGGTTAGAATGGTCAAGTTGAAGTGTGGCCTTTGCCGTGGAAAGCTAGCGAGGTATGGTTGACAAAAAAAACACATTGATCTGGACGCCTCAAGTCTGTAACCTATATCGAAAACCTATGGATTGGACAAAATGAAGATTAAATGGTCGGGTTGAGGTGCTGTCTTGGCCGTGGGAAGCTAGCATGGCATCGTTGACAATAAAGGCATTGAGTAGTACGGTAAGCGTGGGGTTGGCGATACTGTCTTTGAAGATCATTCATGCTCATAATGGTGGACACCACTGGACTTTTACCTATATACAGGGTGGTCGAGAAGTCCCTTTACATGTTATAGCATAGGACAGGAAACATTGTTATGAATAAAACAGGACTTTTTTATTTCAACATTTATTTGGAGTAAACACTGTCTGGTTACAATTAACAATTCCATTCATCGATCAACAATGTCAGTATGTATTCCTCCATGTTCGAAGCAGACTTTGATCCATCGCCATGTTCTTGTATGCATCCGCTGCAGCATGCGGTGGGTGATAGTTTCAAACGCCATGCGAACTCCATCTTTCAGTTAATCGTTGTTCACGTATCGTCGTTTACAAACGTTTTCTTTTATTATTCCCAATAGTGCATTGTCCGGTGTGCGGTGGTTTTCCAAACCTCACAGCGAAGTCCTTCAAAATGTCTGACATTGTCTTCTTCGTATTCTGACGTTCGTGAACCCAAACAGAAGCCACCAAACGCTCCTCAACAGTGAAAACACTTGTATCCGTCACGGTTGAACTCTTTCAACTGAAGGCAGCTAACTGCGCAGTGAGCTACGCAGCGAACCACGTGACACGACTTTCCCACACTAACCGAAGTGAACGTGTCAAGTGCGAGACTCGGCTCACGGTGGGAAATTTTTATCTCAACAATATGTAAATAATGCTAATAATAAATATTTATAATACATGTCTAAATTTATTGCCCTATGCTATAATATGTAACTTAAAGGGACTTCTCGACCACCCTGTAAGTCATGATCACATTTGGACCGGTGGGTGGGTTATAGACAGTGCAGGAGTAAACATCTATTACTACATCATCTCCAGATGTTTCCCGACCATTATTACAGGTATTTCGGCTAATTTTTGTACTTTAGAAATAGTTATCAGTGTGCTCAAAGTTCCATTCAAGCACCTCTTCGAAACAAATCACCCTCAAGACGCCCAAGTGCACCGTTTTTTTCTTCAATAACATCTGAACTAGGTCCTCCCAGCCGCTAAGACTGCAATTACCCAAAAACGCATCAATAATTTTCAGCCAGACCAATGGTTTTTGCCTAAACCAATAATTGCTAGGGCGTGCCACATTAGATTATATATCCTATACTCCCCTGGTTTTTGTTATGCACGGTGGGGGTGGTCATGCATCAGTAATCTTTTGCCAATTAATGCTTTTTCTCGTAATTACAATATTACATGTGTTAGTTAGTTATTGTTGTTTTAAGGAGCGAAACTACGAGGTCATCTGCCCCCAAAAATATTACATGTGTCGTGTATTTTTTATTCCACATGTTGGCAACAGTGAATAATGTCAATGTGTGTGCCTGTGTAACAGTTGAAGAGATCTTATGCGCCTCAGTAGCATGGCTGCCGTAGCTGAACGAGCAAGGAATAAAAACATTTAGGCTATTCAGATTATACAGGGTGTCTCAAACAAATGTACTAACACTTTGAATGACTATAAAATGATTATTTATGAACATAGAGACAAGTTTAAGGGCTTCAATTATAGAGGAGACATGTAATTAAAGCTCATGTTCGCAAATGTTCAAATTGATGACCGTCAGTGTCCAGACAAAGCTGATAACGCGAAGCAAAGGATTCGCAAACGTTATGACAAAGTTCATTTAGAATTTCGTGACATGGTCTTTCAATTAATTTCGTGTTGGAATGTAGGATTTCCAGCACAGGAGCTTCATGATGTGATGGACGCTATCTTTTGAGATGTGTGTCTCGAGCCGTTTGTCGTAGTGATTTCGGTGGGGATCGAGTGAGGGCTTCCTGCACCTGTCCTTATTTTCTAGGACTGGTGGATGTCCGTGGTCGTCCAGAACGTTTCTTGTTGACGTTATGAATGGTTTCCATCTGCTCAAATTTATCTCTGATGCGAGCAATGGTCTGGTGCGTTGGTGGGGGTTTGTCGAACTCCTGGACACTGACGGTGATCAATTTGAACATTTGCGAACATGAGTCTTTAATTACTTGTCTCTTCTATAATTGAAGCCCTTAAACTTGTCTCTATGTTCATAAATAATCATTTTATAGTCATTCAAAGTGTTAGTACATTTTTTGAGACACTCTGTAGAACTGAGGGGTATGAGAAGGTAATGGGTAAGTGGGTTGAGGATAAGGAAGCGAAGGCCAATGGGAAATGTTTACTGGTCAACCGTGCTAGCATGGGGTTATGAGCTGTGAACTCATTCTCGAAGCTTGAGGAGATCCACATATATGGGAGGGTTAGTTTCATTATGCCCAAAACCTCCGCGCCCCCCACCCCAGTGTAATTTTGACTGAGCTCCTCCCACTCTAGAAGCAAACCCTAGTTGCGCCACTGAGTTCTGTATAGACAAAAAGCTAAATTGAAGCTGGGGAAGCACTCTATTTAATAACTAAATCGAACGGAAAGCCAATGCTGGTAATAATAATAATATTGTATGGCCTCGAGCGCCGGGTGCAAGCTTTGTTATTTGACACCCCAAGGACAGCTTGCATGTCGAAATTTGTTGTTCCTTGAAGCACTATGGAAGTCAAGGAGGTTAGATATCTAACAGGGTGTCTACCGGTAACGAAAAAGTAACGAAATTTACAAATGGGTAACGAAAGTAACGAAAAAGTAACGAATTTTACAAACGGGTAACGAAAATTTTCTGAAGGCGGGTTGAATCATTTAAGCTCGCGACGCTAGGCTCAGAGATTGCGATGGAGCGAGTTTCACGCAAGCGGCGCCGTCCCTATTGCATAGTACTAAGCTGTATTTCCCCGTGCCCGACCTCAAGGAAATACATACTGAGGATACCTTGAGTGGTATACATCGGTTCAACGTGTATTTTCGGCATCAAGAAGACTGAAGTTTCGTGTGAAACATTTTTCTGTGTTAATGTATTAGGAAACCTGACATTTCGCGAGACCTTTATTCGCGAATACTTCCGAAACTAAAAAGAAATCTCTCATTTCTGTTATTTGGAAATTATGTCAAATTGAAGTCCAGAAATAACGCGAAACAATTTAATGTCGCAATCTTGCAAAATGTTACCGTTTCGAAAAAAAAAGTGAAAAATCTTTGAAATACATATAACTTATTTAAAAAATATGTCTAGTAAATTTGAGACATCCAGTATGGTTAATTCGAAATTCCGTTATAAGTCGAATTTTCCTTCGAACTTTCCTTCCATTGGATATATAATCTAACCGATTATTTCGATAACTTGTAGATAATTCGTGGTTCTCAGTCGAAATAAAACTTGCTCTCTTGTCGTATTATTCGTGCAATCCTCTCAGAATAATTCGTAATATTCGATACCGTACCTACTTCGAACGTTCATCCTCCAAAATCGCATACACAAGACGGCCGGCTGACCGCACGACTTGTCTGCGGGAATCTCGTCAAACGGACCGAGATCGACGTCAGTTGCGTAAAATCATAAAACCCGTCCCCTATCGTGAACTTCTGACCACGAGGACTGCGGGAATACTGTCGAAGGTGATAGGGCGGGGAGCGAGAAGTGCATCAACCCACTTAAAAATGGCAGCCTACGTAGCATCGAAATACTAAATCCTCCTCGTGATCCACCCTGAACTGATGAACTCCCAACCACAGCCTAGGGAATCACGGCGCCGACCGAACAACATGTACATAACTACTCGTAAATTTTAACCATGCCCAACCTTGAGCTTGCCTCCGCCATTCTGTCAGGACAGATAGACAGGCAGACAATCGTTGAACGGCCGGGTGTGGCGACGATTTCAGAATATCTCAAGGACAACGTAAAACGGCCGAGAGCGGCAGCGATTGCGATACATCGCGATATTTCTCTGCATTTAATGACGAGGACAACTGTATTCTTGTCAAACGGACAGCAAGTGGCGCCGATTGCGTAATAATGCTATATTTTCTTGTGCCCGACCTCAAGGACAATGGAAATCTCGTCGAATGACTAAAAGTGACACTGATTATATAAATCGCGATTTTTCTCCGTGTTCTATCGTGAAAACTACGGGAAGCTCATCAAACAACTGAGACCAGCGCCGATCGTGTAACATCTCGATATTTCTCCGTATTTGACTGCGAAGACAGAATTCGGTGACGATCGCGTAACATCGCATAGCCTACATTTCTTCGCGACCTACCGCGGGGACGAAGGAAATCTCGCCAAATGGTCAAGTGCAGAGCAACCTCTTGGTACCGTAATTATAACAACATATTGTGCACAAGACGACATATTAGCTGAAACAACTCATTGGATATTAAATATCTATTATTATTATTAATCTTGATTGGTCACATTGGACCACTTGAGTCGTTCCACAATCACTTCTTCTTTGAAGGTAGTACTGCTTGGTTCTTGCGCTCTTTCCAGTACTTTTTCATTCTTTCAGATCGGGATTTTCTCAACTCATCTGAAATCTCCATAGGCTTTCTATGTGTCATTTCTGCAGAAAATTTGTGAGTTTTAAGAATGGTGTTAATTTTATTTTTCTCCTCGGCATCTGTTATCTTGAGTCCAACTGCTTTGAGATCTTGTTGGATTTCTTGGATCCATTTTCCTCCAGTTTTCTTTCCTAGATTTCTCATCACCAGTTGGCGTACAATTCTGTTTTCTGGAAGCCGTAAGATGTGAAAAAAATATGAAATTCTTTTCTTCTTCATTGTGCTGGTGATTGGATCAATCTCACGATAGACAGTTTCATTTGGGAGAATCCTCCAGACTCCCTCAACCTGATACTTTTTATTTATGCACGTTCTAATGATTCTTCTTTCCGTTTTGAGGAGCTGATCAGTTCTTTGTTCATTTTTAATTTGGAACAGTGTTTCACAAGCATAAGTGGCTTCTGGGAGAGTTACAGTTTTATAATGTTGGATCTTAGTAGCTATTGATAGGCATTTTTTATTATATGTTGACCAGGTTAGAGGTTGTGCCTTTTTCATTTTATTTGTTCTATTTATCCAAGTTACTTTTTCGTTTAAGTTATGTGTTATAATTTCTCCAAGATACTTAAATTGAGGAACTAGGTTAATTTTATGATCATTTATATAGACTTCATTTATATCTAAGGGTTTCATAGGCATGATCTCAGTTTTTTCAAAGGATATCTGTAATCCTATCCCTTGAGCAATTTCTTGGAGACTAGTGATCTGAGTACAAACCTCTTCCTTGTCTAGTGCTAAAAGAGCCAAGTCATCTGCAAATCCTAAGCAGTTTATTTTTATTGATGGTTTTGTTCCAATTTTGATCTTAGGAGGGTTTTCCTTTTGCCAAACCTTCATGATATAATCAAGAGCCACATTGAAAAGCAGAGGGGATAATCCATCACCTTGTCTGAGACCAGTTTTTACTGTGAAAGCTGTTGATATTTCTCCCCTAAATATCTAGTATATATTTATTATTTTTAAATTTTTTATGACATCATGTGAATTTCATTTAAAGCGGCTTCGGTGGCGTAGTTGGTAGCATGCTGAACTGCTGTGCCCAATATAGCGGGTTCAAACCCGGGCGAAGTCGTCGGATTTTTTAAAAGCGTTAAAAATCCTTCAGTATGCCTTCCTTCGGAGGGGAAGTAAAGCCGACGGTCCCATGTCATAGATTTATGGCATGTAAAAGATTCTTCCACAGACTAAACTTGGTTATTGTTGTTTTAAGGGCGCGGAACTAAGACTAAACTTGTGTGAAGCTAAATTGTTAGGTTAGATTTCGTCGGAACGTTCTATCAAAGTTCCAACGTTCACCACTAGGTATCAATGATATCTGGTAGCAACTTGAAATTGAACGGAACTTGTAGCTCACCCTAAGGGTGTTCGATGAAGCAGCTACAGATTACGGTGAGGTGAACATGTCCTCGGACACTCCTGGCACTCAAAGCCATATGATAAATTAAAAACCTCTTTAAAAACAGATTGTTGTTTTTCTTCACCGCGTGATGAGCGCCTATGCTTGCAGACTGCAGACGTATCTTGAATTCAAAGGTAACTAAAATTAACTAAAAGGTAACCAAAAGGTACCTAAAAAGTAACTAATTTTTACTTCATCCTTACAGTAGACACCCTGTCTAAGCTCCTTGACACACTAGCGCTTTCTAGTAGAGAAATGAGGAACTTTGTGTTAGCGGAAAGTCCCGAGATTAATTTTGCCATTATGAACACGGCCTACTGAATTTAAATGGGTTCTTTAACATGCCAACATCTTATGACACTTTTATGTTGTCAGAAAATCCTGAGATTAATTTTGCCATTATTTATTTATTTGTTTATTGCTTTATTTATTGATTTATTTAGCTTATGGCATGGTACATCTACATAATTATTACAAGCTAAGGAACACATTAAACATATACCATACATTAGCATTTAAAAGAAAAATACATATTAAAATAAATTTTGATGTGGAGACACATATTCAACAGATAAAATTTTCAGATTTACAAGGTAATATTTAAATTCGAAATCCAATCAAGAGCAGGCTGCGTTGCATCATGAAAGTCTTTCAGGTTCCCATTATAGGCTCAAAGGCTGCAGTCCTCCACAATATGTTGGATGGTCTGTCTTTCAAATTCACAGTCGCACTGAGGTGAGGAATCCTTAATCCACTTGTATAAACTGTCTGTGCAGACCCCATGTCCCGTTCGAATCCTGTTGAGTGACTTCCATGTATGGCGTGGTAGTTCCATGCCAGCTGGTTTCTTGATAGGATCAATGAAGTTTCTATATTTCTCATGGAATACATTATTCCATACCTCAGACCACTTGTTGTCAATCTGAAAATTATTTAATTGTAGAGATTCCGCTTTTAGGATGGGTGGTCGGCGGGATTTCAAGCGACTTATCTTTACTGTAGGCATGTCAGAATGAATAGGAAGCTGTGGGGTGGAGATTATCTTTTGATATTCCTTCAGGAGAGAGTTTCGTCTACGTAAGTCAGGTGGTGCAATATAACTTAGAGGTGAAAGCCAGTACAGAGGAGTGGTCCTGATGCAACCTGATATTATCCTCATCGCCATTATGAACACGGCCTACTGAATTCAAATGGGTTCTTTAACATGCCAACAACGTGTGACATGTGTGCTGTGAATTTTGAAGTCTTTTAAACATCACTTACCATGGCCAGGAGCAAACCTGCAAGCTTGGGGTTGGTAGTCTGACACGAAAACCACTCACCCACCGTGGCAAACTGCTAATAGGGGATCATGGAGGAGACTTGTTCGTGAACAGAGGTATGCAGACTAGACTGGATGCTGTAAGATTATGCAGGTTCGAATGAATGAGTTTGAATGCATATACTATATTTTTCTTTCCTAGTGCATAAATACACCCTCTGTCTGAAAAGTTCAGGGAATGGACTATATTACGAACGGATTGTAGGCTTACCTGGAACAGCCGTTACTATCCTTTGAAGTAATCCCCGTGGATGGTTATAAACTTCTGAGAACGTCTGAACAAGTCCTGGAAACTCCTGGCATAGTCGTCTTTAGGAATAGCCTTCAGTTTGGGTCATCAAAACTCTAAATTGAAAGCAAGAGAGATGCGTGAATTTATGCAACCTGTCTTGCACACCTGATAGATGGGCGGCAGTGAGAAGGGTGAATTTATGCAACCTAACGTGCACACCTGTTCGACGGGTGGCAGTGAGAAGGGTGAATGTTCAGTGGAATGGAATGGTCCTGAAGACCATCATCACGGGTGATGTGACCTGGTGCCTGAGGTACGACCTCGAAGGCAAGCCTCAAAGTATGGAGTGTCGGGGTCCAGGGTCGCCCTGAAGGGTTTTTGGACATTTCGGACATCCAACGTAATGTGACGACCCAACTGAAGGCTATCCCTCAGGAAGACTATGCCAGGACTTGTACAGCCGTTCTAAGAAGTGCCTAACCATCCACGGGGATTACGTCAAAGGATAGTAACGGCTGTTTCAGGTAAGCCAACAATCCGTTCGCAATATAGACCCATTCACCGAACGTTTCAGTCAGAGGGTGTACATATATATTTTGGCTATTTTTTAATGCATGGATTTTTTGGTCTTCTTATGATATAGGAATAGCCCATGTGTATTGCTTTTGAAAGTGCTAATTGGTAATTTAAAGAATATGCTCTGCTAATCAATACAAATTATATGCATATTAGTACATGTTTCTGTCCAACATATTCAGCATATTAGAATTAAAGCTTCATCATCATGATCGTTTCTTCGCTCCAGCAAGCCGGGTGCGGTTATAAATGAGCCGTCTCCAATTTGTCCTGTCCATCCGTAACTGTTGTTCTTGTGTTTGATGCCAGTTCTTATCTCTAGCTTTAAGGTCCTTATAAATTTGCTTCTCTCACACATCGCGAGGTCTTCCTCTTGGTCTCTTCCCGGGAACACTCGAGGTATCCTGTGGGGAGCCATCCTCTTCATATGACCATACCATCTCAATCTTATAAACCGCACTCGTTCCAGGTTCCGTATTGACCATGTTTACAAGAAGTATAACACAATTTTCACTCGCCAAATCAATACTTTACTTTACTAAAAATACTATAGGTACATGTTTCGGAAACTTGATATGTATCCTTCTTCAGCCCATATGTTGGTGTGAAACATCATATAACATCGAAATCCTAGCCAAAAATAAACATACAGTTCGTATTTTCTTTCTTGTTCATCTCAATCTCTCGAGTTCGAGTGTCTCCAGCAGGCTCCTTTCCAATCCCAGTTGTTGTCGGATATCCTCATTCCATATTTTGTCCATTTTCGTCTTTTGAAGGCAAGAACGGAGGAACTTCATTTCTACTGCCTGGAGACGACTGTTGGTCCAGTAAGGGTTGCTGCTTCCAGTCCATATGTTAGTATAGGTATTAAGTATATCTTGAACAAACTAATCTTGGAAGCTTGTGGAGATGTTTCGTCCCAATGTAGCTGACGCATTGCCTGATAGAACTTGGAAGCTTTCTGCATTCTGTTGTTAATCTCTTGATGTATGGTATTGTCCGAGGAAAGAATACTACCTAAATACTGGATATTGTCTACAACATTTATCTCCTCATCTCCAAGTCTTAGATGGACCGTTGAAGGATTTCTACTCATCACCAAACCTACTGTCTTGGTTTTGCTGATTTTAAGACCCATGTTCCAAATTAATTCTGTCAAAGATCTAGTCTAGCTTGCACCTCCTCTTCTGACTCGCCCCACAACAAGACATCATCGGCGAAAACTAAGGCATTAGTTTCTTCATCCTTGCTTTTAACTGCTTTTAAGACTTCATCCATTATGATAATGAAGAGAAGCGGTGAAAGGCAAGTTCCCCTGTTGGATTCCGCTCTTTGTTTCGAACCAACCTGACTTCCCATCCTGGACCTGTACACAGCTCTTGGTTTCATCGTATAATCGTTGTACCCACGCTAAGAAAATAATTTAATAAAACTGTTGAGAAATGAAATTAGTCATGATAGAAAACATTTTTCACTGTTGCCTAATTCTATTAAAGCTTCTCAGTCGGTCAAAACAAATTGTGCCCAATTACATTAGGTGGGAAACAAGTATTTACATACCCTAGAAACTAGCACGCTTTTAATTGGATGACATGTTTCGAACGTCAAGGGTTTTTCCTCAGATCCTGCTCACATAGGCCTAATTAGTGAATTACACTTAAACAAAAATATATATATATACAGGGTCTTTCATATAAAATAAGAACGGCAAGCGGCAGTTTTGTTATTCGCTGCTACGGTGGCCTTGGCTGAGCTTATGGCGCGCCACGGCCCCCTGCTGTACTATTGAAAGCGCGCGCGTAGTACATACGAGGGCTGTTTTCTTTTTCAAGTTCCGATGGACTATAAAAACAACAGATTGACATACCAAACTGATTTTACTACTAAATGTTTGCTTGTTATATTCTCATGTCTCAACATAATCGCCAAAACAATTGAAACATTTGTCATACCGTTACACCAGCTTTCCAATGCCCTCGGCAAAATATTCTGCCGCCACTGAGGTGGGTACGTCTGGACAGTCTCCTGAAGTTTTTCCTTTTCGACGAGGCGTTGCCGCCCAACCATACCTTCAATTCTCGAAAGAGGTGAAAATCATTCAGTGCTGGTTTGGACTAAACGGCAGATGGTCAAAAGTTCACACTTGAATTCTTTGAAAAATCCATTGTACCGTTGGTACAGTGTGGTCGTGAATGGTTTTCACCTTTTTCGAGAATTGAAGATATGGTTGGGCGGCAATGCCTAGCCAAAAAGGAAAAACTTCAGGAGACGGTCCAGTCCTACCCACCTCAGTGGCGGCAGAATATTTTGCCGAGGGCATTGGAAAGCTGGTGTAACGATACGACAAATGTTTCAATCGTTTTGGCGATTATGTTAAGACATAAGAATAAAACAAGCAAACATGTAGTGTTAAAATCATTTTGTATGTCAATCTATTATTTTTATACAGTCCATCGAAACTTGAAAAAAAAAAAAACCAGCCCTCGTATGTAATACGTGCGCACTTTTAATAGTACAGCAGGGGACCATGGCGCGCCACAAGCTCGGCCAAGGCCACCGCAGTAGCGAATAACAAAACTGCCGCTTGCCGTTCTTACTTTATATGAAAGACCCTGCATATAATATTTATATTAACTTACATAAGTTTGTCCCCCAGGGGTTCACATCTAGTGGGACGTGGGTTGGCGACCACGGGACCCCAGCTGAGTCCGGCATTGCTTCCACTTACTTGTGCCGGGCTCCTCTCCGTCTTCTTTCCTGTCGACCTAACTTGGTGAACTCTTGTTCTCTTCCGACCCCGGCGGTATTAGGGTATCCGAGGCCTAGGGAGTCTCTTCCTTTCCCGCCTTAATTGGCCCTTGTCTCATCTTTTCTGATACCCTCCTTCTGCGAGGGGTCAGCCTTCTTTTTCTTTTCATGTTCTCTCCTGCCTTCTGCTCAAGGCCCTCAAGGAGGCAGGGTGTATGTAGCCCCAACACTTCTGGTGCACCCTGGATATTGCTACACCCTCAGGGGTTCACGGCTGGTGAATTCGGGAGTTGGCGACCCCGATGGATTCCTGAGCTGGGTCTGTTTTTCCCCCTTTTATCCATTAGCTGTGGGGCGGACCCTCTCCTCTTTCACTTTCCTATCTGCCTTTTATGGCTCTCCTTCCTTCCAAGTCCCTCAATCCGCATTCTTTGAGGGTTGAGGGCATTTCTTTTCCTCCTGTCCTTTATTTGCCTTATTTTCCTATTGTTTTTACATTTCTCCTTCTAGTATATAAGTTCGTAGTTATAGTTAACATGTCATTATCATCTTCACGATCACCCAAACCATTAGGGGCCGATAACCTATATGTTAGGCCCCTTAAAACAACAATTATCATCATCATCCATAAGTTTGTAAAAACTTGTGTAACGTGTAAACAATTTACAGACAGTATAGTACACTTCTATGGTTGTTGCATTATTATTATTATTATTATTATTATTATTATTAATGTGGATTAAGTCTGTAGCCTGTTCGTCTATGGAATTGTAATTATGAATCATTTCAGTAAAGTTGTCTGCTCTATTTTGTTATTATTGTAAATCAGGGGTACCCAAGTGCCAAGTTTATTTTTACATAATAAGTGGCAGGCCGCAAGTTACCTTTCCACAAAGGCACTTGCCAAACCTCTACAGCTCAAGCTAATTTTACTATTATCTGAATAACCTATTTTACCAGCAGATAAAAAATGTGTTTCAATACCATTTTTGTGTCCTCTAAATGGTTTAAATCCATTTTCGAGGTTTTTTGGCAAATTGTGTTATTAAGTTTTCAAATGACTGATTTACAATCAACTTCTAATTCGAAAAGGTTTAGGGGTTTATAAAATAAAATAATACTATCACAAGGTTGTAATTTTTTCATTTTTACTGAAGAAATGAAAATCAATGACCATCAAATCAAGCCGCACAACGACGAGTCGGTGTGTCAGTCGCGTGCTCACATCCACTTGTATTGCAAGAGTGACTCCACGGTCGGTCTGAAACTTGCAGCAGTCTGGTTATGCAAAACTTAAAATCTGTCCAATAATTGTTAACTTCTTAATTTATTTTTAACAAAACATTTTTATAATTTTCTTATTTCAACTCATCATCATCATCATCTTGCACAGTTTCCAGCCACTGGCTGGGTCTGTTTGGAACACAAGCCTCTCCAACGTCTTCTGTCTTCCCACCATCTCTCAGCCTCCACCCTTGACCAGTCTTCTCCTCTCTTCTTCACGCTTTCTTCCACCCCCTTCAGCCACCTGTCTCTCGGTCTCTTTCCTTCCCACTTCGTCTCGTGTACTCTCCTGGGTATCCTCTTCTCCTCCATTCGTTTTACATGTCCATACCATCTAAGTCTAGATTTCTCTATACCATCCTGTAATGGTTCCTCCTTCATTAATTCTCTGGTCCTCTCATTTCTTATTCTGTCCATCTTTGTAGCTCCAATACTGCTTCTCAAGAACCTCATCTCACTGGCCTGTATTTTGCTCTTCTCCCTTCCTTTCATAACCCAGGTCTCCGAGGCATACGTCAGGATAGGGACATAGTACGTCCGATATATGATCTTTTTGCTGTTCTGAGGGACATCCTTGCTCCATAACATGCTTCTCACACTCCTCCGAAATGCTTCTGCCTGCCTCCCCCGCTCTTTTATTTCTCCATCGTTTCTTCCATTATCTTGTATCAAGCTTCCCAGATACTTGAAACTCTCCACTTTCTTCAGCTGTTCCCCACCAATTGTTATTCCCGTTGTGGTTCTTTCCTTCTTCCTTGTTGTGATCACCATCTCACTCTTATTTATGCTAAATTTCATCCCATATCCTTGTATTATTCCTTCCCACACTTCCAACTGTTCCTGTACCTGGGGGGCGTGGTGGCTCAGCGGTCTAGCTGTATGCCTCTCACCAAGGCGGTCCGGGTTCGTTTCCCGGTCAATGCATGAGAGATTTTCGAAGTGAAATGCCATGTCCTGTGGTTCGGATTCCACGTAAAAAGGAGGTCCCCTGGCTCATGATCTCAAGATTAACGGTCACGTTAAACTACAAGCTTCCTTCCTTCCTGTACCTCCTCCTTGTTTCCCCAAATCATTAAATCATCTGCAATCACCATTGCTTGCATCTTTCCTTCCCCAATTACTTGTGCCACTCGGGTCATTATGTCATCCATCACCACAATGAAAAGTAACGGTGACAGTGCACTTCCTTGTTTCAGGCCGTTTCTCTGTTCCAACCAGTCTGATCTCTCTCCTCCCACTTTCACACAGCTCATGCTCCCCTTGTACATCTCCTTTATCCTCTTTATAGTCCATTTCTCTGCTCCTCTATCCTCCAGGGACTTCCATACTTTGTTTCTGCATACACTGTCATATGCTTTCTCAATGTCCAGGAAGGCCATCAGTAGATCTGTTCCATGCTCATAGTACTGTTCTTGTAACTGCCTTACAGCAAAAATCAAATCCACTGTAGACCTTCCTGCTCTGAAGCCATGTTGTTCTTCCCTCATCCCTCCTTCTATCCTTGTCCTAATTCTCTTTTCCAAAACTTTCTCGAAGATCTTTGCACAACGACTCATCAGTGTTATTCCCCGATAGTTTCTGCATTCTGTTCTACTACCTTTCTTGAAGATCGGGACAATTATTCCTTTTTTCCAGTCCTCTGGGGTCTTCCTTTCCTTCCATGCTGTCCTCATCACTTGGTACAACCACTGTATCCTCACCTCTCCTGCTGCTCTCACCATCTCCACACTCAACTCATCCACACCCAGTGCCTTCCCTCCTTTCATCTTGTTCACTGCATCTTCCACTTCTTTCCATGTTAAGTCCTTTTCTGTTTGCAGTTCATCTTCCTCTTCCCCGATTTCTTCCTCCTCACCATCTTTTCCATTTGGGTTCAGAAGTTCTTCAAAAGATTCTTTCCACATTTTCTTCAGTTCTTCCCTATTTTCTATCTCTTGTCCCCTTTTGTTCACCATTCTAACATAATCTGTAGGATCCTTCCGCCTCTTATTTTTTACCATCCCATACAGGACCTTTTTAGTACCTTCATAACTAGGGTCTACAATAATGGGATAGATCTCATCATTCACAATATTCACATTTTCAACAGTATAAAATATTTATCCACGGGCCGCATAAACTGACTTTGAGGGCCGCAGGTTGTGCACCCCTGTTCTAAATCAACCGTTCCTATTTAAACTATTGGCCTAATTGTATTGTAATCTCGTGTGGCGAATACACAAATACAAAAATACACGTATGCACTGAATGAAATGGAATTAAGTCAACTTATCTGGTTCGAGAACTGATCCTTGTAGCGTCCTTCGCTGGAGGAATTTGTGTTGACCGTCTGAAAAGCTTTCTTTAATAAAATTAATAAATGAAATTAAGTAAAATGTATACAGGATGAAATGAAGAAACTGGAAAAGCAAAGAACGATGAAAATATAAAATCTAATGGATGAGGTTGCCTCTGTAGCGTAGCGGTCAGCATGGTTAGCTGCCGCCTTGGAGGTCCTGGGTTTGATTCCTGGCTCTGCCACGAAATTTGAAAAGTGGTATGAGGACTGGAACGGGGTCTACTCAGCCTCGGGTGGTCCAAATGAGTAAGGGGAGGGGGGGTTCGATTCCTGCCTCAGCCATTCTTCGGGCAAATGCTGGGATGGTACCTGCTGTAAGGCCACGGCCGCCTCCTTCCCTCGTCCTTGTCTATCCATCCCAATCTTCCCCTCCCTTCCCATCACTCATGAGGCCCCTGTTCGCTTTGCCTGGGTGAAGTGCTGATCACACCTCCCCAGTTGTATTCAGCCCTGGCCAGATGTTCCAAGCTCGAGGACACTGCCCGAAGTGGCGGTAGTGGTGAGTTCCCTCGCTGAGTCCATGGGAGCCACCAACCTAGAGGGTAAATCGACTAAATAAAAATAAATAGATAAATGGATGAGTATTCTTGTAGAATGTAAAATAATACAGGGTCTTTATTTTTGCTTGGCAAGGCGATTCTGCTCGACCTTGGCCGCCGGTCCCCTTCCAATAGCCGGCTGTTACAGGTTGGCGCGCACGGTCTTCGGCTGGGTTTGAACCCGCTATCTTGGGCACAGCAGTTCAGCATGCTACCAACTACGCCACTGAAACCACTAAACTTAACTGTGTATAATATGTATGTTTCTGATACGAGAATAATAATAAATTGGTTAAATAAAGATTCTAAATATTTGAATATAACTTTCAAAACACTTTGGAGATGCATCTCCAAATAATTTGTAAGGATATCCGTTTTATTTTTATTTCAAATTTATTGTATTATTTTACATTTTACAAGGATGCTTATTCATTAGATCTTATATTTTCATAATTCTTGTTCATTGTTTCTCCAGTTTCTTCATTTCATCCTGTATATATTTTACTTAATTTCATTTCTCAACAGTTTTAGGTTGGTTAGTTCCTCAGTTTAGGGGCTGCGACAGCGCAGTCATGTTGCCCCGTGTACTTTGGGTGTGTGTAGAATCTGTCTGATTATCGGTGTTAATTGTGATGGCTGTGGTGTCCACGTGCTTTGTCGACTGATACTCAACTGACGTGTCCCCCTAGGTGCGGCCCTCTCTTATAATCAAGGTAAGGACTGCAGACGATCAATTTCAAGTAGTTCCTACTTTTGCTATCAAATGCTACCATCAACAACACCTAGCCGCGAACTTGGCTACTAGATGTTACGGCACCGGGCGGCGAATGTTGGAACTAAATAGAGCATTAATCAAATCTAACCTACAAATTTAGCTTCACACAATTGTAGTTCACCCCTCAGGGACCCACATCTAGTGTGACATGGGTTGGTGACCATGGGGCCCCAGCTGAGTCCGGCATTGCTTCCACTTACTTGTGCCGGGCTCCTTTCCTGTCGACCTCACTTGGTCAACTCTTGTTATCTTCCGACCCCGACAGTATTAGGGTATCCGAGGCCTAGGGAGTCTCTTCCTTTCCCGCCTTAATTGGCCCTTGTCTCATCTTTTCTGATACCCTCCTTCCGCGAGGGGTCAGCCTTCTTTCTCTTTTCAAGTTATCTCCTGCCTTCTGCACAAGGCCCTCAAGGAGGCAGGGTGTGTGTAGCCCCACCACTTCTGGTGCACCCTGGATATTGTTACACCCTCAGGGGCCCACGGCTTGTGAGTTTGGGAGTTGGCGACCTCAAGGGAGCTGGGTCTGTTTTGTCCCAATTTTCCTCTGACCTTGGGGCGGGCCCTCTCCTCTTTCCCTTTTCTATCTGCCTTTCATGGCTCTCCTCCCTTCAAAGTCCCTCAATCCTAATTCTTCGAGGGTTGAGGGCGTGTCTCTTCTTCCTGTCCATTATTTGCCTTATCCTTTATTTGTTTACTATTTCTTCTTCTAGTATGTAGGTTTGTAGTTAGTATTAGTTATAGCTTTTATTCTCATTTCGTCTTTCACTATCACCCAAACCATTAGGGGCCGATAACCTAGATGTTAGGCGCCTTAAAACAACAATTATCATCATCATCAATTGTAGTTCGTGGAAGGTTCTTGTACATGCAATAAATCTACGACATGGGACCGCCGGCTTTACTTCCCCTCCGAAGGAAGGCATACTGAAGGTTTTTTAACACTGTTAAAAAATACAACTTCGGCCAGGTTTGAACCTGCGATCTTGGGCATAGAAGCTCAGCATGCTACCAACTACGCCACCGAAGCCGCCTCAACAGTTTTATTAAATTAGATTCTTAAGGTTTAATTCTAATATGCTGAAGAAAGTCCCATTGTTGGATCGAAACAAGTAGCCTACTAGTTTGAATATAATTTGTATTGATTGGCAGAGCATTTTAATTAATAATCATCATCATCATCATCATCATCGAAGTCCCACTCCAGTCACCCGGGTGTGGTTTACAAGCCTCCTCCACTCCTTTCGGTCCTTCCATATTTCCTGTTCCATCACTTCTGCCACATCCAATCCAGCTTCTCTAATGTCCTTCAAAATGTGGTCCAACCATCTTCTTGGTCTTCCAACTGGTCTCTTTCCCTTGACTTCTCTTTCTAATTCCCTTCTTGCTACTCTTTCCTTACCCATTCTTTTTACATGTCCGAACGAACGTAACCTTGCTTTCTGTATCTTCTGATTTAAAGGTACTCGGATTTTAATATTTTGAATTCTATCTCTTCTTGTCTTTTTAACTGAAGTTCTTAAAAATTTCATTTCTAATGTTTGTATCTTACTATTTTGCCTTTTATTCGTTACCAGTGTTTCCAGTCCATATGTTACAATTGGTATGAAATACTGTTTATATAGTGTTAATTTCGTTCTCTTGGGTACTCTGTCATCCCATAAAAGTTCTCTGACTTGATGATAAACTGTGGTACCTTTACTTAGTCTGTTATTAATTTCAATGTTGATGTCATTACTTCCATTTATAGTGCTACCTAGATATGTAAACTGTTCTACGTTCTCTAACCGCACCCCATCTATGCTCACTTGACTTTTCTTTTTCTCTTTTCCACAGTTCATGACTACAGTTTTCTTTTTACTAATTACCATTCCAAACTCCTTCAGATTTTCATTCCAAATGTCCAGTCTCTTTTGTACTTCCTTTTCTCTCTTTCCCCAAATCACCACATCATCTGCAAATACCAAAGCATTCACTTCATTACTGATACTCTGTTTTACACGTTTTATAATTTCATCCATCAGTATAATAAATAATAATGGTGATAATGCACTTCCTTGCTTGAGGCCTTTTTTTGTATAAAATGTTTGAGTCACCACTTCCGACTTGTACACTGCTTATACTCTCATGATACAACATTTTTATCTTATTAATTAATGATTTTGATACATTCCTTTTCAGTAGACATTCCCATACATGTTTTCTCTTAACTGTATCAAAGGCCTTTTCCAAATCTAAAAAGATGAAAATGATTTCCTTGTTTCTATCCAGATGTTTTTTTTTAAATATCATACGTACTGTAAATATCTAATCGATTGTTGATCTAATAATCAATACAGCAATTTTCTCATTTTTTCCTGTAATGGTAAATGTTTTTGCTTTGTATGTCCTAATTGGTGTTGAAGGAAGTGAATGTGTTACCTGACTTTTGACGGATGGTTTTACTCTTCATTTTCTTAAAGCAGTTATACTCATGAGTTGGACTTCATCTACTCCCTGCGAGACAACACAGTTACGTGTTCCGATTGTCACCATCGCCAGATCGTGGACATCGTGGTGCCAGACATAGAATACTGTCAGTGTTCTGGATCGAAAGGCTCCAAAAATACCCTGTGTAAGTACATTTGTCCAACCATATGCATTAGTTAAGATTTTGAAAGAATTACTTCATAAATTAAAATTCAGTTGTGACCCTGGAATTCCATCTGAGCACTACTGTATATTACTACCACTTAATTGTGGTGGGGGATCCCCACTTTCATTTTTCCAGTCTTGGTCAGGGGTGTGATGGCACAGTTACTTCAACTAATAAGTGTTTATTCCGTGAGTGACATTAATGTGTCGAATGACACAGGCCTAACAAAGAAAGAACAAGAGAATAAATGTGAACTGTGTTTTTGTTACTTAGTGAGGTTATCGATGTAATTTGATGTTTTACACCAATTAGTGGGCTGAGGAAGGAATCATTATGTGTTTTCGAAACATGTACCTGTAGAATTTTTATGTAAGTAAAAAGTATTGATTTGGTGAGAAATTTATGTTATACTTCATGTTAACATGGTCAATACGGAACCTGGAATGAGTGCAATTAATCCATCCAATGCCGCAGTAAGGTAACTGTACCGGTTTTCGTCACTGATCCAGTCTTCGTCACTCTCATATATAAGTACAAAAAATAAGCATGTCAACGGGTCTTTCTCAACGCACGAAGTCTTACGAGATGCGTCATACTTTCCTTGCCGATAAGGAGCAACTTTGTGAAATCATGCGTGCGATGTAATAGGTGATTCCCTGCGTCAAACATCTCCTGTGAGCTGAGCTGTCTTGACGCGCCATTTGCTTCTCGCATGTGCTAAGCACGCGCGCGAGTTAATTATGTGCATGCGTGTTATGTTCCGACATTTTAAAATGTTACAAGTGCGTGATATAGTTGGTAATTGTTTCTGTATCATATGTGATTTGTTATTTCGTGCTCACGTGCCTAGTTTTGTTAGAAATGCCGATGACGAACACTGTATTTAAAAAAATGCACTTTACCAATGCTCGTCATTTGTGACGAAAACTGGCACATTGTCATTTCTCCTTGCATGACCTAACTAACAGCGGCAATATACTTATAATGTAGCTCTAAAGTACCCTGTATTAATTAAATTATCATTTGATCATCGTGTCCAGGAGTCGTCATAGCTGAAGAACTTTAGAGCATATTCGTGACGAACACTAGTGCACGATAATGTTAATGTTTGTGTTAATGTTTCGCAACCAATAAACATTTACATGGTATTGTTATTATTACGTAGGTCTCTCTTCTCGATGGTCGCACCTCAGTAGGCCTAGGTTTTTTTTGGCTAGGCGTGCTACAGATGATTTTTGTTATTTTTATTGAGATGATAAATAATATATTATTCTAAGACTAAATCTTTGCTTTCAGGCAATATGTTAGATAGTTATTGTTGTTTTAAGGGACGGAACTACGAGGTCATCTGCCCCAGGCAATATGTCGAAACGCACAGTTCTGAATTATGATATTGAGCAAATGGAAGCTGCTATTAAGGCCGTTGTGGAGGACGGCATGAGTATTAAAAAGGCCGCGGAGAGGAATGGTGTTCCGAGAAACACCCTCTCGGACAAAATTAAAGGAAAATGGGGCTAAGTTCCATTTTAACAAAGGAAGCTGAGGCTATGCTAGTTCAATGGGTAATCTCACTACGAAAAGCGGGGTCCCGGTAACAAAGGACGATTTGCAAAAGCGTCCAGTGCCTTACACAAGAATTGAAGAGGGACTTTCCTTTCAAAGATGGCCGCCAGGAAGGAAATGGCGTGAATATTTCATATAAAGAAATCCAGGTCTATCTTTTACGAACCCCTCAAAATTTGACAGTAAGCCGTGCTGCAATTACAGAACATCAAAGAAAACCTGGGTTTCAGAAGTCCTACAGCTATTCAGTGGAAAACGACTTCCAGTCTATTTTGTCAGACCCTCGGCGACTATTCAACACTGACGAGACGGTTTTCTTTCTCAATCCGAAAGGTAACCAAGTGCTGGCGAACAGGGGTTACAAGACAATATATCAGCAAGTGAATTCGGATGAGAAAGAATGCTTGACTGTACTTCTAACAGGCAATGCCCACGGCGATATTTCTCCTTCCCTTGTAGAGTTCAAGTATGAACGTCTGCCGCAAGACATCATTATTGCCTCAATGCCAGCACACTGGGGCATTGGCAAATTGCCAAACGGGTGAATGACGGGGGGAAGTGTTCTACGAATTTCTCAGTAACATTTTTCATCCTGGGTTGGTTGAGAAGGAGATTCCTCTCCCTGGCATTATTCATAGACGGGCACTTCTCACAATTGACCATACATACTAGTAAATTTTGTGAGGATCATGGAATTGTTTTGGTCGCTTTACTACCTAATGTCACACACGTACTTCAACCCACGGATGTAGGGGTTTTTAAGCTACTAAAGACTGCCTGGAAGAAAAATGTACATGAGTGGCGAATTCAGAGGGTTCCTATGGCAACAATCGGTGTTAGGCCTCGGCGAATGGTCATTTTCCGGGCTGTTATGCCGTGGTCTCATTTGTTTAGAGCAGAATTACGATATTTTCCTGCTCATATGTCTTCTACCCGCTTCCCCTTGCCGTTTTTTTAAATTCCATTTTTATTAAAAAACATATTTAAGTTACTGGTACTGTTTTATTCGTAAATGTTAGCCTCCAAGTCGATAAATCGGTGTATTATGCAACAATTGACAGAAATGCATTATAAACAGCAGACAAGGAAAATTAACAATGTGACGGCAATTGGTGCAAACTGGTGACGAATACAGGAAAAATCCAAATACATCGTGCCGAACACTGGCGCAAAAACACGCTTTTTTAAGAAATACGTCATTTTTCCTCAAACGAATATCTTTGATATTTGGTCTTTCCTAGTGTTTGAGTAGAGTTTTTAGGTTAGGTACAGTGCTTTTGTTGATTAAATTTACCAAAATGTGTACGGTGTATATGATTTCTTGTCTAAATCTCCCTTAACATGACGACCATTGGTGCATTTACCTTACGCATATCTTTGTAGAAAATGAATGTACTCTAAACCGATTTGATAAAATTACTTTGAACTTGGGATATTTATACACAATTCAATAAGTATTAACGTGTATATCACTAAATATAATATTTAGATTGTGTAGGCTGCCAAATTTATATTAAAATTTCCAACTAATTTTTTTAACAGAAGTATATTTTATAGATTTCTTTAAATTACACAAATGAAACAAAATATTATTTATTTAGCATCTAGTGCGTTAACAATATGTTTTCCTGCTACAGAAGTAAACATCAAACTTCCAGCTTGACAAATATAAGTAGGAGATTATTTTTATCAAACACTTGTAATTTCACTAAACTTGGCTTGGCAATTTTAGCATAACCACTCATAAAATGCTTGGCATCAAAAGGGTTAAATATGTTAAAAAGTGTAAATGTGTTAAAATGTTTGGCACTGCGCTACTGCTAGCGTCTTGCTTGACACGGTGCAGCATACAGTGGCCTGCCCGCCACATGGGACCTGCGAGGATCCATTCTGTGGAGAAGGACCTCACGGTTATATGTGTCTAGTTTTGCTTCTCTCTCGTTCTCCTCTACCTGATGGTTGGTGGGTAGCATGACTGTCTTCACCCAGTAACCTTCTATCTCGAGCCAACTGCTTGATTAGTTGGTATTGTACCCGATACCTAGTTGAGGCTATCGGCTACGCCAGCAGACATTAAGCCGTAGTTGAGATTATGGGAAGAGTTATGAAAAGATAGCGCTCAAATCGAGTCAAGAGGAATGTCAAGATGACGTAGAAGGTCTAGGATTAAGAAGGCACTGACAGCAGTCCAGCAGATGGAATTATGGATGGAAATATGAAGCTTTATTAAGATCTATATGGAACATGGTATTTAAACATCTCAGATGAGAAGATATAACAAGCATTATATATGGTAATAATTTGTAGGAAGACAGATAACCCTTAAGTTATTGTATAACTTAATAGCTGAGATGATCGGGGTTCGAGATTATATTTGTGACGCAAGACCACAGAGGTGGGGAGAACGTCACGTGACTGCGCCAGGGAGGTGCAGGTCAATGCAGTCTAGAGACAGTCAGTCGAGCTCAGTTAGCAAGAGAGTCAAGTACAGTTAGCAAGAGAGTGGAGTACAGCGAGCAAGGCAGTCGAGGTCAGACAGCGAGCTGAGTAGGACATGCCGAGCGTATGGTAAAAGTCTCGCAGCGAGCAGCATTTGTCACGGAAAGTGAAAGCGACAGGTTTTACTTCACTAAGCAGAGAACGGAAAGTAGGTCAGTGAGCCAGGCAGACACCCGCAGTAGGCAGCGTGAAGACCGGTTACGACGCCAGCTGTACGGGCCAAGCAAGCATGAGAAGGCCGGGGTTTAGAACAGAACTGTAATAGTAGTTGGAGAACTTATTTCGAGCTGCATTTTGGTAACGCAGAACAGCATAGCAGAGCAGCATGGCGAGGCCAGCTTTAAGCGGAGATTATTCTAGAACATTGCAGTAGAGACGAGCGGGTTATTTCCAATTTTATACGCAAGCAATATGATAGAAGCTGAACTTCATTACAACATTGAGTTGGGACTCATATTCAGTAATCAAATTGTACAGGCAGATAGTTAAGAGATACTACAACTGTGAACTTCAAATGAACATAGTTTTTCAATGACATTACGACTATGCATTTCATTACGGAACATGCAGAGCGACCATGGGGTCCAAGTAACATTAACATTTTTAGGCAAACGATCATCATCGGCTTTAACTTGAATCCGAGTATAAATCTTCTTCTTTCAGTCCAGTTTGTGGATGTGTTTACGGTGACTAAAGAGTCCAATCCTGGCATGGAACAAGCGACCACACAAGTCACATAGTATTGCTGGAGGAGGACGTGGTTGGGCTGCTCGAAGTTTCCTAGCTTGACGCTTGGCCTCTTCATGTATGCGTCGATCCCTTTCAAACGTCTTTACAGTATCCGAGATGGTACGGCGCCAAGTTGAGCGGTCTTCAGCCAGCATGTCCCAGGTTTGTGAATCAAGACCTGTCAATTTCAGGGTCTGCTTAAATTGGTCCTTGTAGTGCCTCTTAGGACCACCATGAGGTCTGGTGCCATAGCATAACTCACCATATAGCATTTGACGAGGTAATCTCACATCATCCATCCAATGGACATGACCAATCCATCTAAATTGGTGACCTATTATGGATGATTCTATGCTCTTGATTTGAGCCTTTTCCAGAACAGCAATATTGGTAATGCGGTCTTCCCATTTAATCCTCAGGATTGATCGAAGTTTTTGTAGGTGGAAACGCTCAAGCTTCCTAAGATCACGTCGGTAAAGGGTCCACGTTTCACAGCCATACAACAATGTAGAAATGACTACTGCTTTGTACACCATAAGCTTTGTACTCATGGATAGATCTTTATTCATGAAGACCCGGTGCGCTAATCGTCCATATGCTGCATGGGCTGCGCCAATTCTCTTATCCACATCCTGCTCACAGGTACAGCTCACAGAAATGGTACTGCCCAGGTACGAGAAGTGGTCAACCTGTTCTAATGGCAAATTTGAAATGGAGATATTGAACTGAGGAAGAGGTGTGCCTGGTGAAGGTTGTGCCAAGACTTTAGTCTTATTGACATTTATGGTAAGACCAAAGCGATCACATGCACTTTTGTAACAGTTAACTGACTCTTGCAGCTCTTCTGGTGTGAGAGTTGGTGACGCAGCATCATCTGCATACAACATGTTAGTAACCTTAGTAACCTGAGTTTTCCTCAAGGAGCGGAGACGGGTTAGGTTGAAAAGCCCTCCATCAAAACGATACTTGATCTCCACACCTGGGATGTTTGTGGGTGAATCATAAAGCATTGCAGCCAAGTACAGCGCAAAAAGCATTGGAGCCAGTACACATCCTTGTTTCAGTCCATGGGTAATGGGAAATTCATCGGACATCTTATTCTGATGGCAAACCTGACCTGTCATGCCATCATGGAGAGCTTTGATTAGATCCACAAAACGCTGAGGGCAACCAAACCGCTTCAGCACTGCCCACATGGCTGGTCTTGGAACCGAATCAAATGCCTTTTCCAAGTCATAAAAGACTAAGAAGAGTGGATTCTGTTGTTCTCTACATTTTTCTTGTAGCTGTCTCACACAGAAAATCAAGTCAATTGTGCTTCTGGAAGTTCTAAATCCGCATTGTGACTCTGGGAGGATCCTCTCAGAGATAACCTTGAGGCGGTTAAGTAGAATTCTAGCAAGAATCTTCCCCACAATTGATAGCAGTGATATACCACGGTAGTTGCCACAAACACTGCGATCACCCTTTTTAAAGATAGTGACGATAGTGGCATTCTTTAGGTCTCCAGGTACCTTTCTTGATTCCCATATTCTGAGGATAAGGATGAAAATTCTTGTTTTGAGGGAATGACCTCCGGCTTGAATTAGTTCCAGAGGGATGTTATCTGGGCCAGGTGCTTTTCTGGGTTTCAATTGGGTGAGAGCTGCACTGAATTCATGATAAGTAGGAGGTACTGCCAACCACAGTTGTTCAGGTTGTTGCGGCACATCACAGAGGAAGTCTTCAGCAGCTTCTGATGGACGATTTAGGAGATTGGAGAAGTGCTCCTTCCAGCGTTCCAAGATTTCTTGACTATCAGTAAAGGTAGTAGAATTATCAGCGCTTTTCAGTGTACCTGATGATGAGTGAGATGGTCCATATATTTCCTTGAGTACGGCATAGAAGTTCCTCAAGTCTCGAGCATCCGATAGTCTCTGCAGTTCCTGAGCCTTCTGTTGCCACCAAGTATTTTTAATCTGCCTTATCTGCGTCTGGCATTTACCCTTGAGTTCCAGTAGTTTATCTCTCTTTGTGTTGGAAGTTGGGTCTTGAAGATGGGCAAGATAGGCATTCCTTTTGGCATTGATGAGAGACAGAATTTCCTCATTGTTGTCATCAAACCAGTCTTGTCTTTTCCGCACTATAAAACCAATGGTTTCCTCAGCTGACTGTGTGATAATCTTCTGTAATGTGGCCCATTCTTGCTGAATATCATTTGTTACTGGGTTTTCTGATAACTGGGTGACGATCCTGTTTCCAAAATGTTTGTACATGGATTCATCCTGAAGTTTGGATGTATTAAACTTCTTTCTTGGCAAATTTTTGATGTTCCTAGGTGGTTTAGGTCTGATGGATATCCTGAGCTTACATATAAGAAGTTTATGATCTGTCCAACAATCGTCTATATTCCTTGCTGTTCTGGTAATAAGAGTGTCCTTCTTATCACATTGCCGGGTAATGATATAATCAAGAATGTGCCAATGTTTGGAACGAGGATGCATCCACGTGGTTTTGAAGCGGTCAGGTAGCCGGAACTGCGTGTTGGTAATGAAAAGTTCGTGTTCTGCACAAAGACCAAGAAGCAACAATCCATTGGAATTACATTTTCCAAGTCCCTGTTTGCCCATCACATTATTCCATAGCCTGTGATCTTTCCCAACTCTGGCATTGAAGTCACCGAGGAGCAAGAGTTTATCTGCAGATGGTACCTTGGAGATGATTTCACTTAGCTGATTATAGAACTGAGCCTTTACTTCATCATCAGAATCTAAGGTAGGAGCATAGGCAGAGATGAGTGTCATAAAGGAACCTCCTGAGAGTGGTATGCGGAGAGTCATGAGCCTTTCGCTGATTGCAATGGGCGTAAGTTGGTGATAATTTACCAGTTTGGTCTTCACAGCGAAGCCCACACCATGAATACGACATTCACCCTCATCCTTTCCTTTCCAGAAGATGGTATATCCTGTTCCAGATTCAGTAATCTTGCCTTCAGCAGACAGCCTAGTTTCACTGAGAGCAGCAATGTCAACGTTGAGTCTTGATAACTCATGGGTTACGAGAGCTGACCTTCTCTCAGGTCTAATGTTATTGTCAAAATCAAGCAAGGTTCTGATGTTCCATGATCCAATAATCAAATTGTGATTCTTTACTGTTTTTGAGTTTCGACCGCATGAGGGGTGACCTGCTGAGTGCGGTTGCCCAGCCGGACCAAGATTGTGACTTCCGATGTTTAGCCCACCTTTTCTAGGGCCTTCCCCATGTGGGGTGGGCAGCGGTGATCCTAAATAGGCCTGCCCAAACACAGATGCAGGACCGAATTCCTGAGTAGTCACAGAGTCTCCGGAAGACGACCATCACACATCTGCTGCCAACGTGCAGGTCCGAACTAGGGGCTTCCAGTTACACCCATAACCTGCCCCCACCGTCCATATCCCATCGCCGTTGGACTTTGAAAAGTGACGTTCGGAAGAAGTGCCACTGGCGTGAATTTGTTTAGGGTGGATCTCAGCTTGCCAGGACGAGACCCACACACTATGATCTCTGAGCCTTATCCTGCGGCTCACAAAGAATGAGACATGCAGGACCGAACACAGAGACTGCAACGAACTGCCGCATACTCAAGTACTACTGAGGTGCGCCTTTACAGCCAGTCCGTCTGGCGTGGCCTCTTCCGCCTCTATGACCGTTGGGAGCCATGAGAGTGATTGGCTCCTCATCCGCTCATTTTGCCGTTGGGCCAAAACCTGCCCATCATAACTATGGACAATAGTTTGCCCTATTAAACCTGAGCAATAGGCTGCCCCTTCCGCCAACCACACTGTGCCAGAGTTCACCTCTTTCACTGCAGGTACCGTTGAGGACTTCACCGTAACCCTGGCAAGGGACCCTAACAAGGTACTACCAGCCGGGCCAGCTGGACCAAGGTTTTTTAAAGAGGTGTTACTCCTCTATCACTCCCTACTTGATCATACTATATATATATATACTGTAACACTGTATCACACCACACTATGTGCTATTGCACCACACTGCATCACTCACCTGGTAGCAATACCAACACTGTATAACACTACACTAGGTGCTATTGCACCACACTGTGCCAAACGATATGTCACAAGCATATGCACTTATTAACATTGGCTCGTGCATTAATGCAACTCTTTCATGAAGTGTTATAAATTACCGAGTACGAACACAGCTACAGGGTGTTTCATAAACTTAGACACTCTCATAAACAAAATTTTATTTTCTGCAAGTGAGACTAAACCGCTGTGGAGATTGAACTTTCAACACTCAAACCGAACATTGTATGGGACAGTGGGGTAACGTAGAAGAGGAATATGGGGTCCGCTGTTTCTATGAACTTTTTCGTGAGGATTTGGACAGTATCCGCTATGGATAACCAGCAGTTCATCATGTCGGAGTAAACGCAGACAGAGACGCGATGGCACCACAGAGCGATGGATTCGATTCCTGAAGAGGAGGAGGTCCACCAGCTGATTCACTTGGGATTTGAAGGCAATCGTCATTGCGTGGGTGGAATGATATTCACGCCGATCTTTCGAGAAATTCATTACATAAGGATAATCGACGATCTTTGAAATTTAATAACAGCTGATTATGAGAAGGTACTGTAAGAGTTATAACTTTCTGATACGATTATTTTCATGAATACTGGGCACACATGTATATTTTTCTAATAGGAGTGATACGATTATTTAGACATGGCTTTGACTTTATATGCTTCAAATTTTGCTAGAATATGGCGTGACCATATGATATGGCAGGCATCATTATACGAAATTCTCACCATTGGTTGGCTTTATTAAGCAGATGTTTGGTCTTTTAGACATTTTTCCAGCAAGGATAGTTTTCATGAATAGTTTTTTTTTGTGTGACGAGTATTTCGAACTCGTGATCTGCAATTGATTATCTAAATTACTTCGTCAGTTCATTGCATACTAGCGAGTGTGTATTATTCATCAGTAGGGAGTTTTTTTCCATTGGATTGTTTGGAGATATTAAGATGTTATTCACTTTAGTGAATGAATATCGCTTTTATATGACAACTAGAGACTTGTTGATTCCGATCTGGTACATTCACTCATTTAGTCTTCGAGATGGGGTCTTTCGTATTTATACGATTGTATGGTGGTTACTCATCTTACCCATCGTTCAGGGCACTATCATGTTAGACGACGGGGCGAGGTCTTTCGTATTTATACGATTGTATGGTGGTTACTCATCTTACTTGCCATTGAGGGACTCATTTTTATCATCCGAGTGTACTTGAGATTGTAAGAGAATCAAACAAGGAACTACTATAGAGCATCCAGCGTTTAGAAAAGACTGTGGGTCTTATGGGCTTTTATCTTTAACGGAAACCCCCCCTACACTGGTTTTGTTACCTCACCTTTTATCATGAAGGAACTCTGAACATATATATTTTACGTCATAATAGCTTCCTACAATTATCTGCCAATTGATTACCATTGTTATTGCATACAAGTATCGTTTATATTACGTCTTAGTTATTCAAAAATTTACGAGGTTTGCACGCTGGAAAGAAGAGCCACGTCCCGCGCTGCATGCTCGCCCGGAGTGGAGCACGTGCTCAGTTCCACCGGCAACATAAGTTTTGAAGCACTATCTGTCATTGGTGTTACTGTTGTGTGTCTTATTTTCTGTTCGATCGAATCGAAATGGCTGGTGTTTTGGTGAAACGAAAACGAGGTGAGACGCTGAGAAGTAAGGAGAGGACAATAGTCGTAAACGTTTTCAATTATTTAAAGAGCAGAAATCCCGGCCAAAGTGTGAGTTGGGTCGCCGAAGAAACTGCTGTTGCTACAGGTACATCCAGATCATTAGTGTTCAAACTGCGCAGTGAATCGGCTTGTGGCCCCCTGGTGACACCTAATAAGAAGCAGAGGAGAAGAGTGAAAAGAAAAGACAATAGACTTACGAAATTTAACAGCGCGAGGGCCCCGCTTCGCTATTGTCCATACAGGTAATGAAGGCGGATTTGTGAACGACGCAAAGTTAGTATTCCTGTGTAAAAAGAATACCGCCGATGCGCACGACGAAATGGATGGAGAATGTTACGAACATTATTTTAAACACCAGTTACTCCCCAATCTCCCGCCTCGGTCAGTAATTGTGCTTGACAATGCATCGTACCACAGTAGGAAGAAAGAGCGCATTCCGACAATGTCATGGAAACGGCAAAGCATGCGAGAATGGCTTACTTCCAAAGGTGTCCATTATGAAGACTACATGCTTAAGAAACATCTTATGGAACTTGTGACTTCCATCAAATGGAAATATGACGCCTATAAAATAGACGAAATGGCGAAAGAACTGGGACATGAAGTGCTTCGCCTACCTCCGTATCACTGTGAACTGAACCCCATTGAACTCGTGTGGTCTCAAATTAAACGTTATGTAGGAATGAATAACACAACATACAAAACAAAAGACGTAGAAAAATTGATTCACGATTCTTTCGGAATTGTTTCAAATCAAAACTGGAGTAATTACGTAGACCATGTGAAAGAAATAGAAGTCAATATGTGGAAGGCAGATGAGCTGCAGGAAGACATTGAGCCCTTCATAATTCAATTGGAAGATAGTTCAAGTGACACCTCTGATAATAATGACAGTGATAGCGACGAGGATATGGAAGGGATCGAGCCACTGGCGGCCGAGTGAAGGATTACATGGTACGTAGAACGACTGGAAAGCCCAAATTAAATATCATTTATTGTTTTATTATTTTTATTTTATTATTATTATTATTATTATTATTATTATTAGTTATATAAGTACTGTCTTGTCCCTCGTAAGAATACTAATGGGGAGGATAGAATCTGTTATATATTCCTATCGCGCGCAGGCTATTAACAACGAATGAACTCGTCATGTAGGATATGAAACAGCTCATTCATCAGATGATTTGTGCGAGGCATTATATTTCTTTATTCATGGAAAGTCCCGACGAGCACACTTTAAGGTTTGTATACTTGGCCATGACCTTAGTTAAGGTACATTTCTCTGGAATGAAAATGGGAAACCACGGACATCCATCTTCATAACTGCCGACAGTGGGGTTCAAACCCAGTATCTCCCGAATGCAAGCTCACAGCTGTGCGCCCCTAACCGCACGACTAACTCGCTACAATATTACAAATATTAATCAAAACAACAAGAATAAAATTGAAAGAAACTAAATTAAGCCTAACTAATAGCAAAAGATGATCAACAGTACCGTATTGCTGATGTAAAAATAGTTAACATCGTCAGCATACATACGAGAAGGAAGAAAGAGTTGTGCTCTCGACATCTATCAATCAGTAATGCAAAATGATTGTCGTTATTGGTTCTGTTCGCTTATCCAATACGTTAACACCTGCAAAACTGCTCCTTCCAGGGCGTGTTCTATTTCAGGCGTTGTGTTGTATCGCTAACTTATGAAAGCGCAGTACTCGAAGCGCGTATGACGTCAGCGCTACCTCTGCGTAGAGCTAGCAACACTGTCGCCATAAGGCGCCACAGTCCTTTCTCAACGCTGGATGCTCTATAGTCACATATCAGTCGAATTTTTGTTAAATAAAGTAAAGATAAATGTCAGCAGGGTTACGTTTTTTAATTCTTGTTTGCCAATCCAATATTTTGTTGCTATGCTCTTTTGAGAGTACTTTCAGTTTAACAGCTGGTACAGCTGATGCTTTGATGATTTTTATAATTGTGTTTGATACCTTTGAGAAGGATTTAAAGTAATTGAATCTTGTAAGATGAATCATTAATGGTCAGATTTATTTTAAGGCAGATCAGTATTGCATATTTTGATATGAGAGATTATAGCACATTGGTGTTTTTCTGTGATGTGAATTATGAGAATTGTAAGAGAATTTATGCTATTTGAAAGCAGATCTTGAATTACTAAGGTAATATTTTTTCTAATTGTTTAAGAAGTTGTCTAGATGTGATCAGAGTAATTACAGTTATTGGAGATTGTGTGCGTTGATAATTTGAAGCCAGTTATATATTTTTTGTAGATCGTGCGACATGGTTAAGTGAAGTTTGTGATAGGCATTTTGTGGAAGTTGCCAAGTGATAGTTGCAATGTTGCTAATGTATTTTGAGGCAGACATGAGGTTGTCGAACCCAGTCTAGCGTAATTGTTGAGATTCAGGCTGTATATGCTGAATATTTATGGAGTTTTGTGGATTAATTGTGGTATTCAAATGTAATATTTGAAGAAGTGAGGATATATAATGTACTTGTGGATAGTCAGATCCAACGTGATGTCGTGAAGGCAATAATATTTTTTGGCATGATAATTAAATACGAGATATAACTTGGAAGTGATAAAACTGTAAGACAACGTTCTATAACCCATATTAAACAATTTGTTAGGAAATTAAACAAATGAATAAAGTTGATAATACAAGATTTTCTGATAATAATAATTAATGAAATAATAATCTGAAATTTAAGCATATTAATGATCTGACCTAATGAAATAAAAATCAGAATGACTAGATGAAATAATAAAAATCTAAATAACCAGAAGAATAAAATTTAAATAAATTGATAAATTAAATTTTGGAATAAATCAATGAATTAAATAAATAGATGAATTAAAGATTTGATAAATAAACTGATTTAAATAAATTAATAGAATAACTGAATAACTGAATTAGAAGGTGATAATTAATTAAAGAAGCTGATGATTAATGAATTTATGTGGAATTAAAATAAATTTAATTGAGATATGACTTAAAGGTCTCCCACAAGTCCAACCCCTCCTCCACGTGGTGGGAGACGGGCAACGGCATGAAGTAGGGGATTGCCTGTAGGGGTGAAGTACAGTGGGGACTTGTGTGCCCCAGGACCGCTACGGTAGCTGTGAAGGCTCTATGGGAACCCTGAAAAGTGACGGCTGACGGGGCTCTGGTGAAGCTACGATAGGCCTAGCAAGCCAGTAGTGGATATCATATTTGCTTTCAAACCAGGAACAGGCCTCGGAAAGGACGGATGCAAACGACGACGGCCCGGATATGCTAATGGACTACGAGTTGGGACATTAAACATACAGACACTGACAGGAAAAGTGGAGGAGATTGTAGATGTGATGGAGAGAAGAAAACTGGATGTACTGGGCTTGGCAGAAACAAGATGGAAAGGAGAAGGTCGCAGAGAACTGAGGAAAGGGTACCGGTTGTACTGGAGTGGGAACAGTGAAGGAAGGAGCAGCGGAGTAGGAGTAGTTGTGAGAGATGGAATGAAGGAAGAGGTAAAGGGAATAAGTGACAGGATCATGAAGATCAGAGTATCTGTAAAGGGAAGAAGCCTGGAGATAGCCCAGGTATATGCCCCTCAAGTTGGATGTACAGCTCAAGAGAAGGAAGACTTTGAGGAGGAGCTACAACAGCAGTTGAATGGTCAGAGCATCATTGTCATGGGAGATTTGAATGCACATGTAGGAAGTGAAAGGCAAGGATATGAAAATGTATTGGGAGCAGAAGGATGGGGTAGCAGGAATGAAGAAGGGAGAAAGTTGCTGGATTTTTGCAAGATAAACGGTTTAGTGGTAGGCAACTCCTGGTTCCGGAAGAAAGAAACCCACAAGGTAACGTGGTACAGCAGTGATTTAACAAAGAAATCTTTGGTAGATTACATGCTGTACGACTGGGAAATGAAGAGAAGTGTCAGAGATATAAAGGTAATACCATCAGAGGCCTTAGATAGCGACCACAGAATACTTGTAATGAACCTGGGAGTTGTTAAGGATAGCAAGAGGACAGAGTACCAGGAAAGGAGAATCAAAGTATGGAAACTCAAGGAAAAGGAAGTCAAGGAAGAATTCCAGAAGATAATAAGGGAAAAGATGCCAACAGACAATCCTAAAACAGGGGAAGAGGAATGGAAGCAATTCAAAAACACAATGGTGGAAGCTGCAGTGGCAGTATGTGGAAGAACAAGCAACAGAAAGCGGTGTCAAGAGACACCATGGTGGAATGAGAGAGTAAAAGAAGCTGTGGGAAGGAAGAACAAGGCTTTCAGAGTGTGGTTCCAGGAAAGAACTGATCTGGCAAGGGAAGATTATAAGATAAAGAAGAAAGAAGCAAACAAGATTGTCGCAGAGGAGAGGAAGAAGTGGATGGTAAAGTGGACAGAGATGATGGAGGAAGATAGCAGAGGAAATAAGAAAGTACTTTATGGGATGGTCAAAAGTAAGAGAAGAGGTCTGCGAGAGGATGTGGTAATGATGGACAAAAACGGAACTGAGGTACACAACAAAGAAACACTCAAGACAGTGTGGAAAGAGTACTTTGAGGATTTGCTGAATCCAAATGGTCATAGGGAGGAAGACAATGTATTGGAAGATGGAGAAGACAACACAGGAATGGAAAAGGACCTGACTTGGAGAGAACTGGAAATGGCTATAGACAAGATGAAAGGAGGAAGGGCACCAGGTGTGGATGAAGTGAGTGTTGAAATGGTGAAGGCAGCAGGGGAGGTTGGGAAACAGTGGCTGTACCGTGTGATGAGGGTGATATGGAAGGAGAAAAAGACCCCAGAAGATTGGAAGAAAGGATTAATTGTCCCAATATTTAAGAAAGGAAGCAGAAAGGAGTGTAGAAATTACAGGGGAGTCACACTCATACCTCACTGTGCCAAGATATATGAAAAGATATTAGAAAGTAGAATACGAGCCAAAGTGGAGAGAAAATTGAGAGAGGAACAGTATGGATTCAGACCTGGGAGATCAACAGTGGATCTCATATTTTCAGTGAGACAGCTCCAGGAACACCACTACGAATTTGGAGAGGATCTGTTGATGGCCTTCCTGGACATCGAAAAGGCCTATGATAGTGTGTGTAGGGAGAAGGTTTGGAAAGCAATGGAAAACATGGGAGTGGAAAAAGAGACTGTAGGCAGAGTGAAGGAGATGTATTGTGGAAGTGTGAGTTGTGTGAAAGTTGGAGGGGAAAGAACAGGCTGGTTCAGACAAATGAGTGGCCTGAAACAGGGTAGTGCGCTGTCACCCCTTCTCTTTATTGTGGTTATGGACGAGGTAATGACACGGATAGCAGGAAAGATAGGAGAAGATAAGATGAAGGCAATGGTGTTTGCAGATGATCTCATGGTCTGGGGAAACAAGGAGGAGGAAATCCAGGAGCAACTGAAGGCTTGGGAAGAAACAGTGGGAGAGTACGGATGGAAGTTCAACATCAGTAAATGTGAGATCCTGTTAACGACCAGGAAAAAGGACAGACCAATGAGTGGGATAACACTTGGAGGTGGACAGCTGAAGAAGGTGGAAAGTCTCAAGTACTTGGGAAGTATAGTGGAGGAAAATGGGAGAAATGACAAAGAGATTACGGAACGTGGCAGACAGGCAGAAGCATTTCTGAGAAGCATTAGGAGCTTAGTGTGGAATAAAGATGTCCCACAAAAAAAGCAAGGAAGTGTTATACAGAAGCTACTATATCCCGATACTGACCTATGCTTCAGAAACGTGGACAATGAAGAAAAGAGACATAAGCAGAATACAGGCAGGTGAAATGAAGTTCCTGCGAAGTAGGATCGGAGTTACAAGAAGAGACAGGGTGAGGAATGAAAAGGTCAGGGAAATGGTGAAAGAGGAGCCCTTGCAAGGTAGGATTGAGACATCAAGACTGAGGTGGTATGGACACTTAAAGAGAATGGATGAGAAGAAGATTCCCAAGAGGATACATGAGATGCAGATGCAGAAGAAACGACCAAGGGGAAGACCAAGAGATCGATGGCTGAAAGGGGTGGAGGAATGTGTCAAGAAGAGAGGCGAGGACTGGACCAGAGTGACAGCGGAGAGATGGTGGGAAGAAAGAAATAAGTGGCGAGGCTTATGTTCCAAACAGACCCAGCCTGGGGCTGGAAACTGTACAAGATGATGATGATGATGATGATGATGACTTAAAGGAATTGCAACTTGAGTTGAGGAATTAAACAATTTATATTGATGATTTAAGATGATTTAATCTGAAGGAGATGATAAAATAAGAGTGTGTGAATAATTAGAAAGTATAATGAAGTGATGATAATAATTTTCATTTAAATGATTTAATGGTGATGAGTTAATGATTCTGACAGGAATATATTGAATTTTGAGATGAGAATTAATGTGAGAAATATTTAACTTTGATGATGATGATGATGATGAGTATGACCAATGAGCAGTGGATTTTCTGTAATTCACAAACAAGCAATTATTAATGACAATGTAAATAGTGTAAATTAATTATTCGATGTTTAGGAGCATTTTACTAATGTATTCAACATTTAAATTATGCCATGCAAGCCATAAATTACGTGATATTTAAAATATGTGATTATAATATGTGTGTTTAGACAGATTAATAATTTTTTCAAATCCACATTCATGATGATAATTTTAAAGAGAAATTAGGTCTCAGGTATCACAAATGTCAGTGACGAAAGACAGTGCTACGGTGATCCTGAGAACACAAGAGAACTTTAGAGATTTTTCACGTTTTATGTGGATTAAATATTTTTGATTAGAAAAGAGATGGTTCGATTTTTGGACAATGACAATTTAACGTTGACATTCGACCATGCTCTCAGGTAGGATGAATATTTAAAATGTCTGTCTGACTATCAAAGTGAAATAAATTTGTTTTTATCTTAGTTGTGATCTGATGATGGTGTGATTTACCTTTTTCTTTCCTGGTCTTGATTAAGGCTTAACCGGAAAGGATGTGGTTTGCTAGGAGTTCAGTTGATGGCGCCCATTTATATTTGCATTTTTTAAAATTAAACTTAAGCCCGTAACGACCCTAGAGATACTTTGTCTCGTGTTACCCTCTGCTTTTTCGATATCTCAGCTGAATTTCCGACACATTCCTTATTTGACTAGAGGTTCATTTAACTCCGCTCTGTCCTGGAACTCCAGGAATGCGATGTAATAGCAGATGGGTCATCGCATCCCCAGGACGAACGGGTACAGTATGGACATCGCCCTTTAATGCCATCGAGGAGCCCTTCTCTTGGTCGTCATCTTTTAGTCTTCCCTTCCAGTTTCCCTTCAAACAGTATGGTGCACCATGGTGAATGTCGGAGTAACTGACCAATCCAACTATATCTTCTTTTCGTGATCATTTTTCCTAGACTGATTGTTTCTTCAGCTCTCGTGAAGACTTCATTTGTTAGCCTGTCAGTCCAGGGTATTCGTAACATTCGGCGCCAGCACCACATTTCAAATGCATTTATTCTTTTCTCATAGCCTTTAACAGAGTCCAGGTTTCAGAGCCATAGGTTGCAATGCTCCAAATGAAGCTCTTAATGAATCAAATGCTTTCTCACTGGTAGGGATATAGCCTTGGAGGTCAATAGGCTTCTTTTTTAACCCCTCAAGCGTGATATTGTGAAACTGTGGGCTGCACCCACAGTGTGCATTATTTCTAGCCTACTCCCAATGGTAAGTGCGGTATCATATGCATTTCGCTATAATTTCCAAACGCACTGGCAAAAGTTTTCAAAAAACACACACAATAACAACAACATATAACATAATATTATAAACTTTCAATAACCTGATTATCCCTGGTCAGCGGCACGTCAATACTGGGACTATCCCAGTTGCCCAATGTGTTCGTATTTCTTGGCGTTCTATCACGAATTACATCGTCAGCGTCACTATCTTCACTGGAAGTTATAGCGAACTCATCCTCTATATCGCTGTCACACTCTGACTCACTTTCGTTGGCACTATTATCGAGCAAATTAGCTATTTCTTTGTCATCAATAACTGTGCCAGGATCTGCCATGTTTACAAGCAAACACACGGTCCGCAAAAGCAGGAACACGTGTGCAGAGATCTGAAAAATAAATGACTGTGAAGATATGCGACACCTCCTGGCAATAATAAGTAGCTCGAAGTGTAGCCAAAAGTTGCCTCTTCCTGCCATCTGATGACCAAATAAATAACTATTACAAAGTCCACCCAGCGGGCGATTCATATTCGAAGGTGCACCATTGCGCCGCACACGCTATGAACGTGGCAGGCTAGTGGGCGCACCGTTGCGCCGTAAACGCTAAGGGGATTAATTAAAAGCTTCTCTAGCCTTGGTTATTCGAGAACGGACGTCCCTGTTACATCTCCCATTAGATGGGATGATGCTTCTCAAACAACTGAACTCATTTACTTGAGCCAATCTTTCTCCTTCCAACCAAACATAAACATCCTGTTTACCATCCGGAGTACATTTCATTATCTTGGTTTTTGTTTTGTTAACCTTCATATTACATTTCAGTAGTCTATTAATTTTGATTATCCCCCAGGGGCTCACAACTAGTGGGACATGGGTTGGCGACCACGGGACCCCAGCTGAGTCCGGCATTGCTTCCACTTACTTGTGCCGGGCTCCTCTCCGTCTTCTTTCCTGTCGACCACCCTTGGTCAACTCTTGTTCTTTTCTGATCCGACGGTATTAGGGTATCCGAGGCCTAGGGAGTCTTTCACTTTCCGGCCTTAATTGGCCCTTGTCTCATCTTTCCTGATCCCTCCTTCTTCGAGGGGTCAGACCTAGTTTTCTTTTCATTATATTTCCTCTTCTCTTTAAGATTCCCGCACTGTTTTTGTTAATTGGCTTCCCGTGTATCTAAATTCCCTTTAGCGATTTTTTTTGCATCTGCACTACATTTTGTAGGTATTTTTAATCTATGTTGCATTTTGTAAGTTTTTTCGATCTAAATTGCTTTTTGCGAGTGCTTTCAACCTCACTTGAATTTTGTAAAGATTGTCAATCTAAATTGCTTTTTAGTAAGTCTTTTAATGTGGGAACAGGACATTTTAGTAAGTATTTTGAATTTCAATTGCATTTTGTAAGTATTTTCAACCTAATCTGTATTTCGCAAGAATTTAAAATCTAAATTGCATTTTGTATGGTGGGCATTTTGCAAGTATTTTGATTCTCAATTGCATTTTGTGGGTATTTTGAATTTCAATTGCACTTTGTGAGTATTTTGAATCCGAACTGGCCTTTTTCAATCTAAATTGGATTGTGTATTATCAATTTCAATTGCATTTTGTAAGTATTTTGAACCTCAATTGCATTTTGTACGTATTTTCGATCTCATTTGCATTTTGTAAGCATTTTGAATTTCAATTGCATTTTGTAAGTACGGTATTTCGACTCTACATTGCATTTTGTATGCATTTTGAACCTAGCCTGCATTTTGTGCGTTTTTTTTTTCTCAATCTATTCCGTTAATGATTATTTTCATTCTAAATTCCCTTTTGTAAGTATTACTGCTCTCCATTTTGTGAGTAGTTTCAATCTGAGTTCCCTTATTTTTTTTTGTAAGTATTTTCTGTCTCGCTTTATTTTTGTTATGGTTTCCATTTCATTGTCATTTTTACTATCACCCAGACCATTAGGAGCTGATAACCTAGATGTTAGGCCCCTTAAAACAACATCATCATCATTAGGGCCCGGATGTTGATGACCTTAAAATTATCATTAAAAAAATTACCTAAAAATGATCATTTTCATGATTGTTTTGTACAAATAATGGTTCGAATAACAAACATTCTCAGTATAATTAGTGTAAACTATTAATCAATAGATTAACAATAAGTCATTTTCATTTCTACTACAAAGTGAAAAAATATATTACTAAATAAACATACCTTAGTTAGCGTTGCAATACACCACCATAGTCATCCTCAAGTTATCAAAGGTGAAGGAACGGCAGTTGTCAGCTAATACTGTTTTATATTTCAAGAAACTTCTCTCCACTTCCACTGATGTAATAGGAGCATATTTGAAAAACACTATGTGACTGGCTGTTAAATCCTCTTCAAAAATGTCAATTCTGAAGTCTTCTCCCGACAAAATACTAGCTATTTGACACACTGTCTGATACCCTTTATTCTTGTCCAAAACAAATTTTATTTTCTGTCTGACTGAGTCCCCAATCTCACCTTTTACATGTTTTATACAACCTTCAGCATTCCTGACTAACTCTATTGACTTGGCCAATAGCATGCCACTTTCTTCTAGGCAGGTTATGGTTTGTGGCAAAAATGAAAAATTTGATTTTATGCAAGCCAATTTACCTTCTTCCATTTGAGGATCAGAAAACAGGTCCTGTGCACTCCCAATAGCCTTAGCATCTGTCCTATCAAAGCCATTCACTACTTCTCTCACTATGTGAAAATTGTCACAATAGTATATGCATGCAGTACCCCAGCGTGTTAAAACTGGTGCGGGGGGCAAAGCTACATGAGGGGCCTTGTCTTTGAAATATTTAGTACGGGATGGTGCTTTTACAAAAACTTTCGTTACTGTGGAAACTAGTCTATCTACTTCTGAAAATTTTGATCGGACCTCTTCTGCAATTCGATGAAAAGCATGGGCCAGACAAGTAACATGCACCATCTTATTGTAAAATGCTTTGATAGATTTTGCTGCCTTTACCATGTAAGGTGCTGCATCTGTTAGGAAGAGGAGCACATTCTCATGTTGTATTCCCATAGGCCATATTAAACACATGGATTTATCGAACAGTTTGCATATCTGAGTGTGATTAACCGCTTCCAAAACCTCTGAGGTCAGAAGAAAAGTTTGTTCGGGACTGTTTGTTCCTAGGGTCCCTATCACTACATTTCCTACATAACGTCCCTCTGAATCTGTAGTCTCGTCAATTGATAAGTAATTTTTTTCCCATTACACATTCACGTATTCGGTTTAACGTGTCTTCGTAATATTTTGATAGGTAGTTTTTACGCAATGTTGATTCGTCTCGAATAGTATGACCAGTGTGGCGTTCAAGGAAATCACTTAATTTAGGATTGCTTAGTTTTCCTAGTGGAATATTAGCACTAACAAACACTTCACATAATTCTTTATAAAAGGAGACTTGTTATTTGATGTCGAAGCAGTTTCTTTTAACAGTAATTGAGACACTTTCCTTTTTTCCACATTTTCAAGACCTCGCAAATGTTTATCGCGCCCGACGTGTTGTTGTACGGTGAACCGTTTATCTGCAGCGACTTTGATTTCGCACACTTTACAGAATAAAATAGTTCCATCAGTTGAGAATATGTTTTCACCGAAATCTGACACATACTGTTTTAAACGGCTTGCAGTTGACTGCTTTTGTTTTGGCATTTCAATTGCACTGCGCAACAAAACGTCACACACCTACAACACAAACACAGCTTAAAAATCCTATAGTTGGAGGGTAGCAGAGTGAACGATCAGACGTCAGAACCGGCCAGAGCTGTCAACACTTCTAATAAAGATAAACTCGACACAAACCACATGGCACTGAGGGGATTACCCCGTTTCTTTTCTCAGACTGACGCAATACTCACGTGCACGTGAAGAGATCAGTGACGCAAACCGTACACACAAATGCTTCGTCGAGAAAAAATAAATCAGCTGCGTAGATAAGAAACGAGTAATGAAAACAGATGAGCACTGCAGAACTACATTATGTAGTCATGTTAGTCCAAGAATGTTAACGCTGACATGTTTAGAAATACAGATACTAAGAATATAACTTAAAAATGAGCATTTAACCAGGCTCAATAAAAAAATGACCTATAAACGTAAAACACCTGAAAAATGACCTAAAATGCCCCTAAATGTTAGAAAATGACTTTATTCTGCAAAATGTAGGAAAAATGCATTTTGATGACTTTTAAAAACCCCGTATATCTAACATATTTATTGTAGAATACACTTAATTACCACTAAGCATCGTCTCCGTGTACTCAGAAAAAAGATGACTTTTCATCAAAATCCGGGCCCTAATCATCATCATCATCATCATAAGGATTGACTTTGATTCACATGTTCTTTGTACTGAACATCGATAGTTTTATTGTAATATGTGTCCACACATTGTATTTTACAATCTTTCGAGAAAGAGAAGATCAAGATGGTGTTTCGTTGATGTGATTTTCAATCACAGCCTTTAACATGCAACAGCTATGTAGACGGACATTAGAGAATTAAATGTCTGACCCCAGCAGGACTAAAACCCACTCACCTCCGACTTTGTAGTCTGGTGCTCTGACACTAAGCCACAGAGGAACACCTTCATTCTCACTTTGGCAATCTACTGCTGACAATCATCGCAGTATGTTAGGCTCACATCATTGGCAAAGTGAGAATGAAGGTGTCAACCTTCCGTAGTCAACTCTTATTCTCTTTTGACCCCGACGATATTAGAGTATCCGAGGCCTAAGGTGTCTTCCACTTTCCCACCTTAATTGGCTCGTGTCTCATCTCTCCTTATCCATCATTCTTCGAGGGGTCAGACCTCTTCTTTTTCTTTTCATGGTATCTCCTGCCTTCTGTTCAAAGCCCTAAATGAGGCAGGGTGTATGTAGCCCCACTCCGGATATTGCTACACCCTCAAGGGCTCACAGTATCTCCAGCCTTCTGCTCAAGGCCCTAAAGAAAGCAGGGTGTGTGTAGCCTCACGCTGGATAGTGCTACACTTTCTAGGGCTCATAGAATCTCCTGCCTTCTGCTCAAGGCCCTCAAGGAGGCAGGGTGTGTGTAGCCCCACCCTGGATAGTGCTACACTCTCAAGGGCTCACAGTATCTCCTGCCTTCTGCTCAAGGCCCTAAAGTACCGTATGCAGGGTGTGTGTAGCCCCACCATGGATAGTATTACACCCTCAAGGGCTCACAGTATCTCCTATGTTCTGCTCAAGGCCCTCAAGGAGGCAGGGTGTGTATAGCTCCACTCTGGATAATGCTACACCCTCAAGAGCTCACAGTATCTCCTGCTTTCTGCTCAAGGCCCTCAAGGAGGCAGGGTGTGTTTAGCCCCACTCTGGATAATGCTACACCCTCAAGAGCTCACAGTATCTCCTGCCTTCTGCTCAAGGCCCTCAAGGAGGCAGGGTGTGTGTAGCCCCACCCTGGATAGTGCTACACTCTCAAGGGCTCACAGTATCTCCTGCCTTCTGCTCAAGGAGGCAGGGTATGTGTAGCCCAACCCTGGATAGTGCTACACCCTCAAAGGCTCACAGTATCTCCTGCTTTCTGCTCAAGGCCCTCAAGCAGGCAGGGTGTGTGGCCCCATCCTGGATAGTGCTACACCCTCAAGGGCTCACAGTATCTCCTGCTTTCTGCTCAAGGAGGCAGGGTGTGTGTGGCCCCACCCTGAATAGTGCTTCACCCTCAAGGGCTCACAGTATCTCCTGCCTTCTGCTCAAGGCCCTCAAGGAGGCAGGGTGTGTGTGTAGCCCCACCCTGGATAGTGCTACAACCTCAAGGGCTCACAGTACCTCCTGCCTTCTGCTCAAGGCCCTCATGGAGGCAGGGTGTGTGTAGCCCCACCCTGGATAGTGCTACAACCTCAAGGGCTCACAGTACCTCCTGCCTTCTGCTCAAGGCCCTCGAGGAGGCAGGGTGTGTATAACCCCACCCTGGATAGTACTACACCCTCAAGGGCTCACAGTATCTCCTGCCTTGTCCTCAAGGAGGCAGGGTGTGTGTGGCCCCACCCTGGATAGTGCTTCACCCTCAAGAGCTTGTGGCTGGTGAGTTCGGGAGTTGGTGACCCCGAGGAATTCCTGAACTGGGTGGGGATTTTCCCCTTTTTTCCATTGCTGAACCATGTATTAAGGAAGAATTCAAGGAGCCTGTCCGCAAAATGTTGCCCAAAGAAGAACTGACATCGGTAGATGAAAAATGGAACACACTAAAGATGGTCATGGTAGATACAGCAGAAAAAGTATGTGGATGACAGAGAAAAATTTGAAAACCTAAAGAAACTAAATGGTGGGATGATGATATAAAGAAGGCTATTAGTGGCAGAAACTCAGCAAGAAGAGCACTATTTCGAGCAAGAACGCAGGCAGATCCACGTGTATTAGAAGAGAAGCTTCCAGACAGAAAAAACTACATTTGAAACGGCTAGTTGTAGCTGAAAAGCAGAAATGTAAGGAAGTTCTGGCTACCAAAACGAGTTCAAAAGGCACTTTGAAACTTTACTGTAATGAAAATGTAAATGTTTCAGATGACAGGCCTTGTGATTTTAACAGCCTAAATGCAGATAGTTTGACATGGTTGGAAGTAGAGACAACAGTATCTAAGATGAGGAACAACCAGTCACCTAGCAATGATGAATTCAGTGTTGAGATGATTAAAACTCTTGGAGGGATCGGTCGACAATGGATGTACAGAGTACTCAACCGAATATGGAAAGAAAATACAATACCCAATGATTGGAAGCAGGAATAATCATCCCATTATTGAAAAAGTACTGGGAGAAAAATAAAACACAACTGTTTTTCTGGACATCGAGAAAGCATACGACCATGTACCACGCATGCATATATGGGAATGTTTGAGACTTAAGAAAGTGCCCAAGGACATCATAGCACGAGTACAACGATTATACGATGAAACCAAGAGCTGTGTACAGGTCCAGGATGGGAAGTCAGGTTGGTTCGAAACATTATCTTCATTACCTTAATGGATGAAGTTTTAAAAGCAGTTAAAAGCAAATATCAAGAAAATAATCCCTTAGTTTTAGCCAATGATGTCTTGGTGTGAGGTGAGTCAGAAGAGGAGGTGCAAGCTAGGCTAGATTTTTGGCAGAATGAATTTGCGACCATGGGTCTTAAAATCAGCAAAACCAAGACAGTTGGTTTGCTGATGAGTATAAATCCTTCAACGGTCCATCTAAGACTTGGAGATGAGATAAATGTTGTAGACAAATTCCAGTATTTAGGTAGTATTCTTTCCTCGGACAATACCATACATCAAGAGATTAACAACAGAATACAGAAAGCTTCCAATTTCTATCAGGCGCGTGTGTCAGCTACTTTGGGACGAAATCATTTCCACAAGCTTCGAAGATTAGTTTGTTCAAGATATACTTAATACCTATACTAACATATGGACTGGAAGCAGCAACCCTTACTGGACCAACAAACAGTCGACTCCAGGCAGTAGAAATGAAGTTCCTCCGTTCTTGCCTTCAAAAGACGAAAATGGATAAAATAAGGAATGAGGATATCCGACAACAACTGGGATTGGAAAGGAGCCTGCTGGAGACACTCGAACTCAAGAGATTGAGATGGTATGGTCACATGAAGAGGATGGCTTCCCACAGGATACCTCGAGTGTACTTTGGCCAGAGTGTCCCCGGGAAGAGACCAAGAGGAAGACCTCGCGATGTGTGGGAGTAACAAATTTATAAGGACCTTGAAGCTAGAGATAAGAACTGGCATCAAATACAAGAACACCACCTATGGATGGACAGGACAAATTGGAGACAGCTCATTTATAACCACACCTGGCTTGCTGGAGTGAAGAAACGATGATGATGATGATTGCCTTTGGGGCTGACCTTCTTTTTTTCTCTTTCCTATCTGCCTTTCATGGCTCTCCTTCCTAGGTCCTTAATTCTCAGTCTTCGAGGGTTGAGGGCATTTCCCTTCCTCCTGTCTTTTATCTACCATAGTCATCTTTTTGTTTTCCATTTTCTCTTCTACAGTGAGGGCCCTCCCTACAGTCATCGTGTGATGGATGGACCACTGAGTGTAGCTGCCTGTCGAGCAAGGCACACGCTCTAGCACAAGCATAGTGCCCAACTAATTTAACACATTTTCACTTCCTAACGTCTTTAATAATTATATGGGATACGAGACAGGCTACAGTACTTCACCACAAGTCTTAACTCTCTGAACTAAGGTATCTTGCCAGCTGGGAATGTAATCATTGCTATGACGCATGCGGGGCTACCCGTCCTGCAGTTGTGTAACAGTAGATGGTAGTCGAGTGGCGCTGACTCAACGCTGACCGCGTGTCACGCGGCCCAAGAAAGGCTTGGTGCTATAGGGAAGGCTCCCTCTGTACTATGTAAGTGTATAGTTCGTTTTTGTTATAGTTTCCCTTTTATTTTCACGATCACCCAAACCGTTAGGGGCTGATAATCCAGATGTTGGCCCCTTAAAACAACAATCCTGTGATTACAGTAGACAAAATTCTGACAGTTACCATGGCAACAAGTATTCATCATCTAGGCCTATAAACATACCCATGATTCAATGTTCCTCAGTGTAGTGTAAAACATGTACCGTTTTTTTTTTTTTTTTTTAAGGGGAGAGGTACACCTTCCACATGACAATTTCTATCGAGTAAAAAAATATATATATCTCATAAACTATATGTTGCAAAGAAATAAAATTTAGTGTTACCAACTGAAAATCCTGTAGTTCACCAATCAATTTCAGATGGAGCAGCACCCTTTCTTTCTAAAATCTAGACCGCTGCTAAGTGACAGTCGTTAGAAAATACAGTACAAGGGATTTGGAGACGGGCTCCTTGAGGCAAGGTGGACCACGAACCTAAGGTAGTGATCGCTGCTGATTGTACGGAACTTATAAAATAACAAAATTAAAACAGAAATCACAACATAATTTCAATAGTAATATTTCGGAACAGAAAGCCTTTCCAGATAATTAACAATATTTAAAAAAAAACGCAACAAACAGAACAAACATAATCTGTATACATATACCCAATCGAATACGTGTTCCTATCATTTACTCGTGGAGGACGGGTGTGGTTATATAATCAATCCCTGCGATAAGACGTTAGTTTCATTCGCAAGATTATCCCAAACATACGACATAACCAATTCGCATGAAATAGCTAACGTACTATACATACGATCTATGCGGAATTGTTTTCAATTCCTAAATCAGTGGAAGGGAGGGAAATGAAGAAGAAAAATACAGAACATGCTCGATAATCATCCACATTCTAAGAAACAAAAATGTTACAATTTTCAAAGATTAAAAATTCACTAGACAGCTAAAACCAAAGCAATAGTAACCCAGCAGATCCAAAAACAAAAAATAACCACACCATCTAAATGTTAAGATTTGCTCTATATAACGGCCGTCATCAGCGGCTCAGTTACATGTTCGAAACAAAAGTAAAATCATTTCTCCCAACTAACCAAACAAGGGGGCCAAGACAAACTGTTTCCCTTCCAAAACAAGAAGTTCCGTGACGAACTAAAGAGCCTACTTTTCTTAAAATTTAAGATTCATGCCAATAATTAACCAATATGGATCTATCTAGAATAATGACGAAATTAAGTAGGTAATATCGAAATTTCTAATTAGTTCGAAATACTGTATACCTGGCATAATGTAGCCTAATAGAGAACTACAGTTGGCAGCCCTGGTGACTGAAGATATTCTTAGTTCCATCTCTTAAGGTACAGAATACAAAATTTGGTTGAAGTCTATTGGATAGCATGGACGTTACATGCAGTTAAACATTGGATCTAACAGTGCGTGTAAAATCATGTTGGCAACAATGACATACATGTATTGGTCAGAAATAATCTAAAATAATATGATCTATTGTTGTGTCGATTTTGAATGAAATCCATTAGTTAGTATAGAAGTTACATGCGTTTTAAAATTGGACCTATCAGCAGGCTTAGAATCATGTTGGCAGCACTGGCGTAGGCCTATATTAGTTACTCCAAATTAATCTAGAATGCCAGGTACTATACGTGTGCAAAGTTTAGAGCTATTGGCTTGCATACTTTCTGATATATTGATATTAGGGTAACAAAAATAGAGACAGTATTTATTAACAGTTGGCAGCCCTGGTTACTATTAAGAATCGGTATAGTCATATCTGTTATGGCACACATAGCACACATGAAATTTGGTTGAAATCCAATTGATAGTGTAGAAGTTATATGCATTTAAAATTTGGTCTTATCAGGCGTATAATCATTTTGGCAACACTGCCATATATGGCCTCCTGGAAATTAAACTGCAATATTATTATCTATACGTGTGCCAGTTTTGAAATAGCTCCCATTCATACCTTCCAAGATATCCAACATGGAGCTCAAATTTCAATTGTGATTTTTCAGTAGTTGGTGGCACTGACATCATTTTCAAATATGGCCGTGAGATATTCAGGTATAGATCTTTACTCCTACCAAATTTTGTTTCGATTGCTGCAGCCATTTAGGAGTTGTTGGGGGGACACACACACACACCCAGACAGACAGACAGAAGGACAGGCAGACACACATTTGCCCGATCTTATAAGTAGGCTAAAAATACAACTTATTACATTTACAGTCACAGATCATCGTTCTTAAGACCACTCATTATCACTCTTAAAATCTGCTTTCTTTCCTCCGCAACTCCATATCCACAACACCATAGGCGTCTGACATTGTAATGTCTTTGTCAGAAACACGCTTCTTATAACCTTATCTACTATTTCACTTCGTTTATCATCATTGTCTGTACCAACATATCCAATTTCATTCATCATTTCATCTTCTATTTTCTTCTCTACTCAGTTTTCAGCTTCGTCTTGATCTTCCTTCTTCTTCAATGCTTTATCCAAGACTGCTTTCGGGAAGTTATCAATATCTCCATACTTTCATATATAGTTCACTGATATCTGTAGAATTAGCAATGATGTCATTAGTCCGAATCCACGCGCTCCAATTTCGTGATGGTTATTACCTCACGGCGATCTTGCTATGGATTATCGCTCCTAAGAATAGTCACGTCTGTCCAAGTAGATGAAGTAATGTTGACCGGCTTGTCCATTTTGACAAGGATGTGACACCCCGGAAGGAATAGATCCAGGTTCGATGCTCGGCAGTGATGAACGAACGGTGTGTGATAATGCAACTGGCACACTTAGCACGATTATTTAACACAGTCACTCATTATTATGCACAAAACACATATTATAATATGCTTGCAGTCATGCATTATTATACCACCAAACTTTGGTTGGTTGGTTCTTAAGTTTAGGGGCTGCGACACCGCGGTCATGTAGCCCCGTGTACTTTGGGTGTGTGTAGAATCTGTCTGATAACCGGTGTTAATTTTGATGACTATATTATTGTGTGTTATCGTTTTTTTTTTTTTAAATTCAAGTAAGGACAGCAGACTTTTGAATTTTTTAAATAGTTCCTACTTTTGCCGCCAACGCCACCGTCAACAACTACTAGTTCAGAACTTAGCTACCAGACGCCACAGCAGTCGGCTCATGGCAACGAACGTAGGAACCTATGAGCGTTGTTTACATTCTTAACCTATACAATTTAGCTTCACACAGGTGTAATTTGTGGAAGGTTCTTTAACATGCCATAAATCTATGACATGGGACCGCCGGCTTTACTTCCCCTCCAAAGGAAGGCATACTGAGGAATTTTTAACGCTCTTAAAAAATCCGACAACTTCTGCCGGATTTGAACCCGCGATCTTGGGCATAGAAGCTTAGCATGCTACCATCTACGCCACCGAAGCCGACCTCCAAACTTTCAATTGTGTTTTGTACAGTTGGATAGAGTTTACATTATAAATACCCCACAATTTGAAATGTTTACGTGAATGTTCCTTTGAGCTGTGATATACACTACGTACACCAAAATAATTGATACACGTAATTAAGTACAAGTTTTCGGGCTTGTAGGCCGTGGACCAGACTGCTGACCAAGGAAAGGAGCGGATCCCTTGAGAATGCCGGGCGCAGTTTCCGGTGAAGCGTCGAGAGATATCCTGTCTGGACCACGGCCTACAAGCCCAAAAAACTTGTACTTAATTATGAACGCCGGCTGTGAAAGCCTAAGCTGTTACACGTATTCAGGATTATTTTTTTCTTTTTTCATATTTTTACTTTAAATGTATATTATTTTACATTTGTTGGGTAAAACATATTCTCTTAAATGGGAATTATGCTTGATACACAAAATATTTTGGTGTATGTTGTTCATATTAGTACAATACACAATCATACAAAATTTCATTGAGATATCTTGAATAGTATTGGGGTTATCATGTAAACGCTGTGTGAAAATAAAGTTTTCGGAAAACGAGCTTAAAACTCGTACCTGAGGGCCGTTCTACACTAGCGGGTCAACTGCCGCGTTTCGCCCGCCTCCCACCGGACCATCAGACAGAACCTACAGTAATGAATTGGTCTGTATACACGAGCGTTTTGCGGGTCGCGGGAGGAGGCGTTCGAGACGCGTCGGGCGGGAAGCACGCCTCTGGAGGAGTCCTACCCGCGTACGAAACTACACATGGCGTTTTGCAAGCAGTTTACATGCGTCAGTAACCTCACGGCCGACTGGATGCGAGCTGCGCTCTCTATACCGGCCTTGACATTCCCAGTTAGAACCCATGCATAACGTTTAATTGGAAAATTTCCTCTAATTGCCGATAGAGCTCATCCCCAGCCCATGTATAGGCGCGATTAGTAAACAGCTGTGCAGTGTGTTTCTCACAGTGTTACGTTTAGAACAACAAAGTCTTGTTTCAGTTTCAATTATTGTAAGTAGTCAGTATTAATATACTGAATTCCTACGTTGTTTGGAGTGTTTGCTGATGAAATTGTAAAATGCTGGGGTAAATTATGAACTATGGTTTGAACGCCGCTGCTCAAATCCAGTATGTCATTTTGCACTTCGATAGAATAGAATAGAAGGCACTTCTGTTCACTCGCCACGTTTTGACCGCCACGTGTAGATTGCATAATTTTGGCACGGTCTGCTCTAGGCGGGTCACACGCCGCTTTTTGACAGTCACGTGTAGATTGAAACATTTTGGCATGGTAGGAGGCGGGTGAAACGCGGCAGTTTACCCGCTCGTGTAGAATGGCCCTAAGGCATGGTGTCCACCGGCAGGAAAAATCAGGAATTTTGTTTTTGGTCAGGAAAAGTCAGGAAAAAGTGTGAAAAAAAATAGCGTGAGTCAGGAAAAAATGGTGAAACGTATTAGAAAGTCAGGAATTTTATATCTTATAAAAGTGAAAGTCTGTATGTGGGTGGATTTGTTCCGTGTTCAAATCTATACCGTTCCACCAATCTCAACCAAATTTTGCATACACATAGTTTAGGACCCAGAAGGAACGGCTCGCTACATGGTTTTTCGATAGTCTTTCTCAGTCTTCTGATATCGGCCTATTTGCACTCGAGCAAAGGCTAATATATTCAGAAAATTAACTTATGAAGGAACGGCAAGGCCGGCCATCTCTATGGCAACAGTAGCACAAGACTGGACCACCAAGTTTCATTCTATCTCGGTAAGAGGCCATGCCACTCAATTTTCTCAACGTCAACACTACCTCAAGAAGTGATCACCAGGTTTCCACCTGTCTCTGTAAGGGGCCATGCTACTCCATTTTCTCCATGACTACTGTCAAGACGTAAACACCAAGTCATGGGCCTCCATTTTCTATCCAAACCACGATAAGAACATTAGGAATCTGAACACCTTAAAAATCTGAATACGTAGTTTTTTTAATTTATTTTTTATAGGGGTCGATGTAGGGAATTAAAATAATAATAAAAACAAATACATCGGCTAACCCTGCAGACGACCTAACGCAACAACGGCTATAGATATCGTCACGAAACTTAGTATTAAGATTAAATGAGCTTAACTGATTCTGTTATTGTTGATTGATTTAGAGGCTTGGCGACATCGTGGCCATGTAGCCCCATGAACTTAAGTGTGTATGATTTTTTTCTGATAACCAGTGTTACTGTGATGGCTGTAATAGTGTGTGTATTTGTAATTCAGGTGAGGATTAAAAATGAGGTTGATGTTGCCTTCAGTTAGAAACTATCCCTGTATTTGCTTCGAGTAGAAGTGGGAAACCACGGAAAACATCTTCCAAGTTTTGCCACGGGAGGCGCAGTGTACCCCCTTCCAGCTCTCAGACCAGAATTAACATTTCTTGGCAGAGCCAGATTCAAACTCGGACCTCCATGGCGACAGCCGAGAATGTTAGCCGCTAATCCACGTGGTAGTCTAAATGTGACATTTTGGGTCTAATGTCATACTCTTGATGCCGCTGCTGTTTTGAATCTTTACCTTATGACGGAAGGTATCACGCGCAATATTGCTGTATTATACTCTCCGTTAAGGTGTGTTTACGTTTATGTTTTATTAATCCTAATTTTTATGCTGCATTGTTTTAATTGTTGACATTGTTAACCTGTACCAGCCATCTTTTGTATTACAAATCAGGAATACAGTAACTGTGATAAGACTTTACTAAGACTAACAGAACCAGAATAATTTGTAGCAACCAAAATGAAACAGTAACCTAAAATGAATAACCACGCAGTGAACACTCCCTCTTTTCTACTTAAGACATGACTGTAACAGTAAATAATTTGTACAGAGCAGTACCTCCTTCACTGCCCTCAACAGATACAGTACCGTAGCAAACCTACAGGTAACTGACGTCACCAATAATTCTCATAGTAATCATTAGAAGCCATGACCAGGCTCCTTTTCTACTTAAACATGGGTACTTTCAAATTACTAGGAAAATAATATCGTACATTTTTCTCACGACTAAAAACTGCATCCATACTAATATATAAAAGTGAGATGGTGTGTGTCTGTGTATTACTCGATCACCAAAGAACCACTGGTCCGATTTGCATGAAATTTTACATGGAAGTAACTGATTTACCTGGTTAATATATAGGCTACTTTTGATTTCAATACTTTGCACTATTTAATGATGGCGACCATTTAAGTGACGTCATTACACCCTTTGGTTTCAAACATTCATATTTCAATTTCAAATTAAAAGAGAATGCTATGAAATAGCAAACCTTTGATGGCATATACTAGGTTTAAAATTTAAATTTCTATCTGAATGGTCCTTATCACTTTTAGTGTATCTCCAACTGTTAGCGAGTAAAACCCAATTGTGTGCTATAAAACCAGGTCAATGCCAAGCGGTGTAGCTGGACAAAATGTTCCATCCTAACTCTCCCTCCGCGCAGCACCTCGCCTATCCCCTGTTTTAACTTTCACATTTCAATTTATTTATGACCAGTAGCGAAGCACGGGTACTTCAGCTAGTTAACCATATTAACTCCCTCAAGTTCTAATTCAGGAACTGTGCCATTTGTAGAATCTTTCTGTTATAAAGATGAAGTCACAAGTGCTCAAATAAAGTAGGCCCTTAATGTCGTCCAAAATAAATTCTCTTAATTCTTTTGAAAATATTTCAGAAACCTTCAGGGAAATGTTTCCTGATAGTGCAATTGCAACAAAATTTCAATTGGGGAAGACGAAATGTTCATATGTCATCAATTATGGATTAGCTCCATACTTTTATAATTTACTGCAAGATGAAATTCTTTCATGTGATAATGTTATCTGTTTTGATGAGACATTGAACAATGTTGTTCAGCGAGGTCAGATGGACCTATTTGTGCGTTAACTTGACATCAAGTTAACACCAGATATTTCAACAGCATCTTTATGGGACATGCAACAGCTCAAGACATTTTAGAGGCTTTCAACCAGGGAATCTCTCCTCTTGCTAGAAAGAGTATTTTACAGGTGTCTATGGATGGACCGAATGTAAATTTGAGTTTCATAAAAAAGTTCAGTGACCAAATAATAGAAGATAATGCAGATGGCAATCATCTCGTTAACCTTGGTGTTTGCGGCCTTCACGTTGTCAATGGAGCCCTACAAACAGGAATGCATTCTGTAAAGTGGGACCTTCAATTATTTTTGAGAGACATGTATTATGTATTGAACGTCTGTCCTGCACGCCGAGCAGAGTACTTTGATTTATGTATTATTGCATTATAATTTACTTTATTTTGTATTTTAAATAAATAAAGAGGAGAGCTATGGGGATGGTGGAGGCTGCAAATAAAAAATAAATATTTGTTTGCTCAATAAACCTTTTTTTCCGATATTACGATGACTTCACGAGTCAGGAATTTTGTTGAAAAATGGTCAGGAAAGGTCAGGAAAATTTACATTGAAAATTCTGTGGACACCATGTAAGGGATTGGTAGTCCGAAGTTTAAAGAGACAACTTAAGCGACAGCAACTAACATTTAGGGGCATATCTCTGGAAGTATTGAAGATATTTTCCTTTTGTTTTCACCAAGTGAAAAATGAAAGATTAGTCATTCAAATAAGTCTTTTTTTTTTTTTTTTTTTTTACCCTGAAAGGTGTACCTTTCCCCTTGAAATGCATGACTTTTCTTTCATTTTCACCAAATAGAGACTTAGTAATTTGTGAACCACCTGATACAATATTCTTTGTTTACTGGTTTCTGTTATCATATTGGCAATTCTCTTGTTTTCCAGCCGATGATTCTGGGTGGATCCCATTTATTGAAAGGCAAGATCTCCTCGTATGGCGAAAAGAGGAAAAGCAGCCAGGTCAATATGCTTACAAAGGTAAATTTTTTTGCATGCATGACTGATTCCAAATAAGAGCACAAAAATTCGCCTTGTCACGAGATGGCAGTATCCATAATGTCATGGACGACACTAAAGGTTTAAACGTTGCATACAGGTTAAATTGTGTGTGTTAATAATGGTTTACATACAAACACAAACCTACCTGAGGCGTATGCCCCAGTCACCCTTGCTTGTAGTACAAAAAGTAATTTTCGTCAAGACAGTGGTCTAACCTAGTTGCGACCAATGTTTTAGTCCAAACAGTGGTCAAACCTTATAGCGACCAATGGTCTAGTCCAGACAGTGGTCTAACCTTACAGCGACCAATGGTTTAGTCCAGACAGTGGTCTAACCTAGTTGCGACCAATGTTTTAGTCCAGACAGTGGTCAAACCTTACAGCGACCAATGGTTTAGTCCAGACAGTGGTCTAACCTTACAGCGACCAATGGTTTAGTCCAGACAGTGGTCTAACCTAGTTGCGACCAATGTTTTAGTCCAGACAGTCGTCTAACCTTATAGCGACCAATGGTCTAGTCCAGACAGTGGTCTAACCTAGTTGCGACCAATGGTTTAGTCCAGACAGTGGTCTAACCTGGTTGCGACCAATGGTTTAGTCCAGACAGCGGTCTAACCTGGTAGCGACCAATGGTTTCGTCCAGACAGCGATCTAACCTGGTAGAGACCAATGGTTTCGTCCAGACAGTCGTCTAACCTGGTAGCGACAAATGGTTTCCTCCAGACAGTCGTCTAACCTAGTAGCGACAGTGCGACTTAGTCATAACGAAATCTTCAATATTAAAAATAATTAATGTCTTTTTAAATGTCTTTTCTATTTTTAACCAGGCAGCAGTTATTTGAACCAAAGGGCATGAGAGAGAAGATGGTATTCGGAAAGAGACAACTAACTTATCACCCATACTTTTCAAACTATACATTGAACAAGAAATTAAGGAAATCAGAGAAAAATTCAAAGTAGGTGTAAATATTCAAGGAGAAATAATTTCAACTCTTGAGATTTACTGACGACATCGTCATCTTTGCCGACACACCAGAGGATTTAGATCAGTTTTTAAATGGTATGAACTCTGTCTTGAGGAGAGAATTCATGATGAAAATTAATAAATGTTAAACAAAAATGTTGGAATGCAGCTGGAAGAAATCAGAATGGACGTCAAATTGGCAGGAAGCTAAAGGAAGTAGGAGTCTTCTGCTACTTAGGAAGCAAAATAACCAGTGATGGACGAAGCAAAGAGGATATAAAAAGTAGGTTCGCTCAGGCAAGGAAAACATTTCTACAGAAAAGGAATCTGTTGACATCAAATATAGATTTAGGTATTAGGAAGTCATTTTTGAAAGCCTTTGTCTGGAGCGTGGTGCTCTATGGAAGTGAAACTTGGACTATCAGCAGAAAGGAGGAGAATTGAAGAGTTTGGAATGTGGTGTTACAGGAGAATGATGTAGATCAGATGGGTAGATGGGTAACAAATGAAGAGGTATAAGACGAGTGGGAGAGATGTTTCTGGTGACTGCTACTGAAGAGATGAGATAGTTTGGTAGGACACGTATTAAGACACCCAGGAATAACAAGCTTAGTTATGGAAGGAAGGGTCGAGGACAAGAACTGTAGGGGTAGACCAAGGATAGAATATGTTAAACAGATTGCCTCACAAGGGGACCCTACGGCAATCGGATTTTTGTAATTTTCCCTGCTTCGGGTACGTAAAGTTCAGACCTCGAACAACGATTTCCCAAAGCCGTTTTATGCCATATTCATAAATTCTCGAGAAAATAGACTTTGAAATTTTCCGAGCACTTCATATCCAGTAAAGATGTTACCGAGTTCGAGCAGGACGTGTGGCTCACGCGGTAACGTTCGGGCCCAGTAATCGCCGGGATGCTTGTTCGAGTCTCACTTCGGGTGCTATTTTTTTTTCTTTCAGTTCATATACTTCTTATGGGATAGAAATATATAAATCATCATCAGGCGGATTGTCCTCCTCCACGCCCGACATTAGATCTTCTTGATCGTATGTTAGAAAAAATCACCCACCACGCCAAGAAACACTATCTGCTTCTCTGGAAACCAACGGTGAAATGCTACTTCGAACAGGCATCCCTTGAGAATGCCGTGGTATGTATCCCTTCTACCCATCCTGGAATACCCTCAAATCCTTTGTACTAGTGCAGCTGTGCCTACTTCGCAGGTAGAAAAACGTGACAAAGGCAAACGATACACGCAGAACAGTTATTCGAAATAATAATGACAGATCTCGAAGAAACCACCATATTCAAATATTTCATCACATTCAATTTTACTCATTCCATTGTTGACATTAATTTATTCTTCTAATTATATTTTTATTAATCTACAAGGTGTGAATATTATTGCTGGATATTATTTTCGTCGCTTATTCGCAATTTCAAATAGGATATAATTAGAAATGAGAAGTGCGTTTTTTCATTGGAAATTATAATTACATATCTGTGAATTACTACAGACTTGATGATTTTCATATTTCTATCACATTAGTAATATATGAATTGATAGAGAAAAAATAGAACCCGAAGTGAGACTCTAACTAGCATCCCGGCGATTTCTGGGCCAGAACCTTACCGTGTGAGCCACGTGCTCTACTCGAACTCTGTAATATCTTTACTACATATGAAGCGCTCGGAAAACTTCGAAGTCGATTTTCTCGAGAATTTATGAATATGGCATCGAACGGCTTTGGGAAATTATTGTTCGAGGTCTGAACTTTACGTACCCGAAGTGGGAAAAATTATAAAAATCCGAATGCCGTAGGGTCCCCTTGTCAGATGTAGGGTGTGGTAGCTATGTAGAGATGAAATGATTAGCTCAGGACTGGGAGGCATCAAACCATTCAAAAGCCTGAAGACTCAAACAACAACAGTCAGTTACAGTTCCAATTACTGGAATATGTGAAAGAAAACTGAAATGAATTACATGTGATTCAGATTATATATTGTTACGGACTATTGAAGAAGAAGAAGAAGACTAAGGGATGACATGTTTTGCTCGTCAAGCAAGCATCATGAGATCCAAATAAGCAAGACAAATAGCTCTACAAAACACTGCCAAACCTACAGTGACACTCACAGACAGTCTCTGTCCTCGAAAAAATAAAATTTAAGAAAATCTGTCGGAAAACGTAGTGATTATTACTGAAGATCCACAGCCTGCTTCTAGTCGAGCGACCGGGTCAGGGAATGGAATGAACGAAGCCCCCATCTAGCGGCGAGGATATGAACCGTGCCGGCCGCCGAAACCTGTCGCACTCTCCTGGGGCAATGATTAAATGAATGACAGATGAAATGATAGTGGAGAGTGTTGCTGGAATGAAATAGTGACAGGGAAAACTGGAGTACCCGGAGAATAACCTGTCTCTCTCCGCTTTGTCCAGCACAAATCTCACATGGAGTGACTGGGATTTGAACTACAGACCCAGCGTGAGAGGCCGGCGTGCTGCCGCCTAAGCCACATAGGCTTGACGGTATTTTAATTATTACTGATAAATATTAAGGCATTAAGCAATCAAATATATTGAGTAAAAAGTTTCCGCCCAATCAATACTTTTTCTGAAAAATTTTTTACTTCTTTCTCACATTAGGGACATGTTTCGAACAAATAATTTGTTCTTCTTCAGCCTATACATATATCAACTTCGTAATTATCTTAGACATTTGCATAATAAAATACATGCACATTAGACAATTCATTAAGAGTATACAATTACATTCATTAAGAAACATACAATTATAAAAACGCAATGTTAAAATACTTGATAACACATTAAAATATTTGGAAAATTTCTTGTTCCCATTTATACTGGATGGCCTTGTTGTGAAGGCTTATTAAACGGTTATAGGCAGCAGTTCAATAAAGGCTCAGAGTCATCCCTCTGGTTTATTCTTGCCGGTGATGTATTGATGGGTTTACATGGCTTTTGGTTGATTTTCTTTAATATCTGCGTCATACGGATTGTTGGTTTTTTGTTGGTAAGGCGATCCTGCCGTGAGTTGTTTATTGTGGAGTAAACTGTAAAGATACGAAATTTAATTAAACCGAAAAATGCGTCTGAGAAGAAGAATGGATATGTTTGAAGGGGCTAATCTGTAACTTACTGGGTACGTCTTGAATGTGACTGACGGGTTTAACTGAGTGAAATCTTCTTGCCTGGTGCTGTAATGATCCAAAGGACTAGTATCAGTAAGCGTGTGTAAAACGGAAACAGTTATCGCATGAAGTTGCATTGAACGGCTTACCTGTCTTGCCTGTGAGATGTGTAGCGTGGAGCCGTGTTACACAGACTGAACTGCTATGCGCTGGCTGAGGCAAGTGTTTACGTAGTGTGTGGCGGGGAGGGGAGGGTAAGGAGAGGTGAACTTGTCTTGGCTGCGTGGAAACAGGTGTGTGGGTGTGACGCGTGACGTCATCTGTTTTGATTATTAGCTTCATGGGGGGTGCAGGGTTAGCATTGATGTGGGAGGGAGAATGGTTTGATTGTTATTCGAAAACGTTTGTTTATACTGTTTGGAGTCTGGAAAAAATTTATTGATATTCTCATATAGAATGTTTACTTCGAAGTTGATTTCGTTGAGATTGTGTGTTGGGTTGTTGCGCTGCGCATTATCAATTTCTATTTGTTCAAGCACGTTCATTATTGCTCCCTTCTTGGCATAGTGGATGATCTCCATATCATTCTGGATATTTGTAAATTTATGTTTGGTGTCCTGCATGTGTTGTCCCATGGCCGAAAATTTTCTGTGTTTTATGGCGTTAACATGTTCGTAATATCTTGTTGTGAAGCTACGTCCGGTCTGTCCTAGATAATCTGCTTTACATTGTTGGCATTTCAGTTTATAAATGCCTGACGAATGATATTTGTTTGAATCGTTTACTTTCTTGGGGTTAAATATTAATTTGTGGTTGTTATTATTGGTTCTAAAGGCGATTTTTGTGTTGAATTTCTTGAGAATACTTGTTACGTCGTAGGTGTGTTGGTTGATATAAGTGAAGACGGCGAAATGTGTTTTCTCTTTCCTTAAGGGGGTGAGCTGAGATTGAGGTTTGTTTTTGATTTTGTTAATGATTTTTACTATGTCTGGTTGAGTGTAACCATTGGCTTCAGCGACTTGAAAGATTGTGGCTATTCCTTCGTACTAACTATGCCTTTAAAGCTAATAAATCTTTCAAGAACTCCCTCCAATTCTGCGAGAGAACCAAGAATCTAAACATCAAGCCCACACACTCCATTCACACTATAGACATTAAGGACATGTATACTAACATACCGGTTAAAACAACAATTAAAATAATCAAAAAGAACCTTCTAGACAATGAGAAACTATCGAAAGTAGAAATAGATGAATTCATGGAGATCCTTAGCTTCACTCTTAACAATAACTATTTCAAGTTTAACGATAAAATATATCAACAAAACCAAGGATTGGCGATGGGCTCCCCAGCCTCAGGCATCCTTGCCAACATTTACATCGACCATCTTGAAGCCAATGACATCATTAATAAAATAGAGGGCATTCTTTTTTGGGGGAGATATGTGGATGACATCTTTGTAATTCTGGATGCAAATACCATCAATTTCGAACAATTACTCAACAAACTGAATAGCATTGATGTTAACATTAAGTTTACAGGTGACCCCACAGTCAACAACTCAATCAATTACCTAGATCTCAAGATAACCACTAAGAATGAAAAAATACAATACAGCATATATAGAAAGCCAACACAAACTAGCACTGTAATCAGAAAGAATTCCAACCACCCCCAAGGTCACAAAAGGGCGGCGTTTGTCAGCTACATCAACAGAGCAATCAGCATTCCCATGTCAGAACAAGATTACCAGCAAGAAATAGCCACAATCTTTCAAGTCGCTGAAGCCAATGGTTACACTCAACCAGACATAGTAAAAATCATTAACAAAATCAAAAACAAACCTCAATCTCAGCTCACCCCCTTAAGGAAAGAGAAAACACATTTCGCCGTCTTCACTTATATCAACCAACACACCTACGACGTAACAAGTATTCTCAAGAAATTCAACACAAAAATCGCCTTTAGAACCAATAATAACAACCACAAATTAATATTTAACTCCAAGAAAGTAAACGATTCAAACAAATATCATTCGTCAGGCATTTATAAACTGAAATGCCAACAATGTAAAGCAGATTATCTAGGACAGACCGGACGTAGCTTCACAACAAGATATTACGAACATGTTAACGCCATAAAACACAGAAAATTTTCGGCCATGGGACAACACATGCAGGACACCAAACATAAATTTACAAATATCCAGAATGATATGGAGATCATCCACTATGCCAAGAAGGGAGCAATAATGAACGTGCTTGAACAAATAGAAATTGATAATGCGCAGCGCAACAACCCAACACACAATCTCAACGAAATCAACTTCGAAGTAAACATTCTATATGAGAATATCAATAAATTTTTTCCAGACTCCAAACAGTATAAACAAACGTTTTCGAATAACAATCAAACCATTCTCCCTCCCACATCAACGCTAACCCTGCACCCCCCATGAAGCTAATAATCAAAACAGATGACGTCACGCGTCACACCCACACACCTGTTTCCACGCAGCCAAGACAAGTTCACCTCTCCTTACCCTCCCCTCCCCGCCACACACTACGTAAACACTTGCCTCAGCCAGCGCATAGCAGTTCAGTCTGTGTAACACGGCTCCACGCTACACATCTCACAGGCAAGACAGGTAAGCCGTTCAATGCAACTTCATGCGATAACTGTTTCCGATTTACACACGCTTACTGATACTAGTCCTTTGGATCATTACAGCACCAGGCAAGAAGATTTCACTCAGTTAAACCCGTCAGTCACATTCAAGACGTACCCAGTAAGTTACAGATTAGCCCCTTCAAACATATCCATTCTTCTTCTCAGACGCATTTTTCGGTTTAATTAAATTTCGTATCTTTACAGTTTACTCCACAATAAACAACTCACGGCAGGATCGCCTTACCAACAAAAAACCAACAATCCGTATGACGCAGATATTAAAGAAAATCAACCAAAAGCCATGTAAACCCATCAATACATCACCGGCAAGAATAAACCAGAGGGATGACTCTGAGCCTTTATTGAACTGCTGCCTATAACCGTTTAATAAGCCTTCACAACAAGGCCATCCAGTATAAATGGGAACAAGAAATTTTCCAAATATTTTAATGTGTTATCAAGTATTTTAACATTGCGTTTTTATAATTGTATGTTTCTTAATGAATGTAATTGTATACTCTTAATGAATTGTCTAATGTGCATGTATTTTATTATGCAAATGTCTAAGATAATTACGAAGTTGATATATGTATAGGCTGAAGAAGAACAAATTATTTGTTCGAAACATGTCCCTAATGTGAGAAAGAAGTAAAAAATTTTTCAGAAAAAGTATTGATTGGGCGGAAACTTTTTACTCAATATATTTGATTGTAAGCGTCAATACGGACCTAAAAAATGGATAACCCTCCAGTTAATCTTCAAGGCATTAAGCACCGAAAAAAGTACTATTTATTTTAATGTTGCAAAGCTTGGAAATGACGATCCCATCGACAAGAACGATCTTCCTCCCGCAAATTAATCTATGAAGGTGTAGCTGTGATACACTTAGGCCTGTTCTTACAATCTCCAGTAAAGTGACAGTAATCTCTAACTGACAGTTGGCTTTACGGTCGGAGTAAAGTCCCGGTAAACATTCGGTCCTTCTTATCATGTTCCGGTTAATGTTTACGGTAGGTTAGCAGAACTGCGCATATTTTTCAACAGTTGGTACATATTTCTGGTTTGATTTGCAGATGTCTTGATACCTCTCAATAGTTGGCATGAGTGTATCTGGGTCAGGGAGTAAATAATAAATATATATTTTATATTCCTTGATCTTGATCTGTGTTCTTGGCGCAATCTGTTTGTTAAGTTACGATTATAAAGAGAAATATTAGATATGGAAGGACAATAATTATCACCAAATGAGACAAAGGCCTCAAGAGGAAAAGCTTCGTGAAACGGAATCGTCTAAATAAGTCTTGAACATCTAACTCCTCGTAATAATCACTTCGATTCTTATATACTTTTCGTCTCCTTCTTTAAACAGCATCAGCACTTGCGAAACCCATGAAATTATGGATAATTCTAGGCATATTGACGATGTATAAGGTGCGTTCAAAAAGTAACGAGCCGGAGGCTGGAATGCGCAAACCTGTGACGACATCGGCTAATTGTGGCTTGTGTAACGAGGTGTGGTTCCGACAAGAGTGTGGAAGGTCACAGCCCGTCACTAGAGTGCACGCGTGCACGTCACGTGACGATACAAAGCGAGCAACAGCATGCATCAATCGTCCAACCAAGACCAAGGCATTAGGCCATTCGACATGCTTCCTGGTGTGGTTGAAGACTGTGGGGCACCCATTGAGCACACACTTTCCGCAAGTGCAATCGTTCCTTCATGATGGTGTTCACACACTTCTGACGCTCAATCCGACCACGGCGGCTATGGCGTTCACTATCACTCGGCGGTCCTGGGTAATGAGTACATCAACCAGCTGGACATTGTCATCGGTAATGCGGGGGGGACTGGGCAACATCGGCTAACGACACCCGTCCTTCCTTGAAGCGCTTGTGCCACGCCTTGACCCTTGCAAGGGACATGCAGTGTTCGCCGTACACTTGTGACATTCGGCGATGAATGTCCATTCCCCCTACTCCTTTTGCTATCAGAAACCGAACAACACCTCTTTGCTCTTCGGTTGATGCCTCCATGTCACTGTTCGCAATGCGACCGGCATCGTTTGGACGATTGATGCATGCTGCAGCTCACTTTGTATCGTCACGTGACATGCACGCGTGCCCTCGAGCGACGGGCTGTGACCTTCCTAGCTCTGGTCGGAACCACACCTCGTTACACACGCCACGATTAATCAATGTCGTCACCGGTTTGCGCATTACAGCCTCTGGCTCGTTACTTTTTGAACGCACCTTATATGTAATCAGCTGGCGTTGAGATTATGATAGAAAATCTGGCAGTAAAGCAGTTTACGGGAGGAGAATCCTCCGGTAAAGTTCACTGCCGGTTAAGGCTTATTTTACTGTCAGTTTGTCGCTAACCGGGTATTGTAAAAATCAAGTTCCAGTAAACTTGCCGTAAAAGTGCCAGTAAAGATTTAAACGGAGATTGTAAGAACGGGCCTTAAGCAGTAAGCCCTAAACTACAGTAGAATTGTAAACTAATACGCGGAAATGAACTACAAGTACTCTGTTGTGATGATTGAAAGCTTTAACTACAACATACATGGGTTAGTTTTTTAGTTTTGGCACCTTAGTTATAACTGGATTAATAACTCACTTAGATGGTTCCAAGTTTCACTAGCCCTCGATGTAGTCCCCACCGTTGCGTACAACGTGTTCCCAGCGATGCGGAAGTCGTTGGATCCCATTGGCACTGCCCAATCTATTGATGGTATGAAGAGAGCGCTCGGCAGCCTGCTTAACGTCTTCATTGGTACGGAAGCGCTCCCCGCGCATTGTCATCGTGATCTTCGGGATGAGATCATAGTCGCAGGGACTGATGTCGGGAGAATATGGGGGGTGACAGAGGACCTCCCAGCCCCAGCGATCCAACAATGCCGACACAAAGCCTGCTGTGTGTGCCCTAGCTTTGTCATGCAGAACGATGGGTGGTGTAACCATGTGCTGTCGCCGTTTCCTTCTCAAAGCTGCTAGGAGATCGTCTTGCAGAAACGAACAATAGTACGCCGCATTAACGGTTTGCCCTCGGGGAACAGTATGGTGAATGATCACACCATCCCAATCATAGGCAAGAATCAACATTACCTTCACATTGGTGGGGGTTGGTCGAACTGTTTGTTTCCGTGGTGCCACCACTCGTTCGATTGTCGTTTTAACTGTGGCTCATAAGATCTGGCCCACGTCTCATCAATGGTTATGATACGCCGTAAGAAGGCCTCTCCTTCGCACTCAAAACGCTGCAAGTGCGTACGACAAGCGTCATATCGCAGCCATTTGTGCATGTCGGTTAAGTCATGCGGAACCCATTTGGACGCAATCTTCCTCATTTTCAGTAAGTCCTTCAGGATGTGGAGGACAGTTGAATGCGCCAGTCCGGTATCTTGCTCTAATTGACGAATCGTTACGTTTCGATCCACCTCTACTAACGTGGACACCATCTGTACAATGTCATCCCTTACTGGTGGGTGACCAGTTCGAGGCATGTGCTCCATACGTTCGCGCCCATCTCGAAAGGCTGCAACCCATCTTGCTACCATTCTGAACGGTAATGCAGCTGCACCGCACGCTTCCTGCAATCCTCGGTGACACTGTTTAGCACTGCGACCCCTAGCACACTGAATTTTTTTCCATGTTCTCTGCTCCTGCTTGGAAAACATTGCAACTGTCTTTCGCGAGCGCTGGTCTCGCACTACTCATCTAACAGGCGCGACTGCGCATGAGCGGTGGTGAGGACGGGCGAGGTCATGTGCTCTGAGGGAGGGGATGCAGGGCAGCAACCGTCGGTAAAGGTGGCTGTGCCCAACATTGTTGCAACTTGGCACTGAAGCATTGGTGCCACAACTAAAAAACCAACCCATGTACAATATTGTTTGTGTACTGCTAATGTAGACTCCTAAAGAATCATTCGCTACGGCCATGGAATCATGTCATCGATGTTCTGAATAATGTGTGGCTGCAGGGAGATTATGTTGAGAAATGACTCCTTTGTAGGGAAAGAAAGGAGACCTTAGAACTTGAACACATCTTGTATCTCTTCTTCTTTGCCTTTTGAGACCACAAAGGATCACTTTAACCAACCATCAGTTCGTCGACTTGTAGGAACTGTACGAGCCTTGCGGTCTTCCCAGTACTTCTTTATTCGTATTGATCTTCTTGCCCTTTCTTGGGTGGAAAATATTCTTGTTGAAATTTCTTTTTTATGAGTGGAAAATGGAAAGTCATCTTTTTCAGTGCTGTAGTTAAACTATTCTTATTTGTAGCATCTTCTGTTATTAGGCCAATTTCTTTTAAGTCCTCTGTGATTCCTTTAAACCATCGGCATCCAATTTTTGCGTTTTTAAGCAAGATTGTACTGTACTAGTTGTTTTAGAAGATGTGAATCTGGCATTCTCATGATGTGCTCAATGAATCCTAGTCTTTTCTTTCGCATGGTATCAGTAATGGGTTCTAGAGTGTTATAGACAATATTGTTAGGTATTATTCGCCATTGCCCATCTTTTTTATAACTTGAATTGATACATGTTCTTCCTATTCGCCTGTCGATCTTCTGTAATCTGTCGGGTTTAGAATGTTCATTTAGATGGAATTATGTTTTTGCTGCTTATGTGGCTTCCGGTTTTATGACTGTATTGTAATGTTTAAATTTTGCATTAGTTGATAACCATTTCGTTTCGTAAGTTTCCCATGTTATTTTTTGTGCCCTAGATAACTTGTTTGTTCTTATTTGAATCGATGCTTTCTCATTTAAGTTGTTGGTTATTAACTCTCCTAGATATCTTGTATATATTGTTACTTAGAATGGTTGTCTTTCTTGTGGGCTGCAGTGTATGGCAGGTACGAGGATGTATCGGCAGCAGATTTCTTGCGAGTCCAGATCGATACAAATTATCGCAAGGAGTGGGACACCACAGCCGTTCAGCTGGAGGTTCTGGAATCTGATCCCAATTCAAACTGCGACATCATCTACTGGGAAATGCAGTGGCCGGTAAGTTCTACACTCAATTGAAATGAATTTTTCCCTATTGCTTGCCATTTCCTCTTTTTATTGTCCAATTTGTTCCTAAACTTTTGACTCCAGTATTGCTTCCACTTGATCCAGGCTCCACTGTAACATCTCTTCTGTTGACCTCCCTTGGTCAACTCTTGTTCTTTTCCAACCCCGACTGTCTTAGGGTAACCAAGGTCTAGGTTGTGTTTCTTTCCTGATACCCCAATTTGTCGAGGAGTTATACCTCCTCTCAGGGTGTTGACTACTCTGGAAAACAAGGAATTATCAGAAAATTTTCATGACACTCAGGGAATTTTAGTTTTGAATGATTGCAAACTGTGCATTCTTATTGCAGGGGAAAAGTATATTCTGATGGTGAATGTCTTCAATGTAGAGGATATTCTTACCGATATTTAATTAATAAGGATTCATTTCTTGAAAGAATGAGCATATATTTACATCGGGATACCTTGTAGAGTTGAGGGATGAAAAAATCTGAGTTTTTTTCCTTTGATAAATGTGTGAGGGAAGGTCTATTCTATAAGCTGGCATATGATTTTTGCACCTTCCGGCTCTCTAAATGCCTTTTTCGGGGCATTTAATTATGGTGCTCAACTGACCACGCCCACCTGGCGTGGACTGTCGCCAAATGTTGTTTTTCGGCATGCTAATAGGAAGTCTTGTTTTGTCTGTTGGTAGTTCTGGTAGCTTATATAATCTCCATGGAAACATCTGAGTAGTTCTGGTAGCTGCCTCTCTTATATAATCTCCATGGAAACATCTGAGCATCGGTTTCCGCGTAAACTTGTTGATGTTTTGAATTTTCAGTGGTAACCTCGTGTTGATCAGTCGTCGTCGTTTTTATAATAATTCTTTACAGTTTTGTGTTCCCGTGTGTTGTTATGGGTCGAATTAGGAAGTTTGGTAAAGGTAAATATTATCGGCGTGTTGTAAAAGGTGTGAAGGGCGATTTTGGGTTGACTTCAACAGACTCAAAACATGACATTGGAAGAGCAAGCAGTGCCTCAAAAAGGAAACTCTATTACTTGGAAGCCGAGAGTAATGCCAGTTCTACTGTGAATAATGCAAGTAGTGATAGTTATGTAATTGTAAATAGAGGTGTACTTTCTGCTTTGCTACACTCATTTGCTAAATGTAAACACTGATGGTGTAGACTGTTTTGAACTAAAGGAAGATGAAAATAGTAGAAGGGGCTTAGCCACAAGATTGGTAATACAATGTAGTTCATGTGGCAGCAATAAATCAACTATGACATCAAAATTAGTTGAGAAGAAATATGAGGTTAATTTGAGGTTTGTTTATGGCATGATGTGCATTGGTAAAGGACAGAGGGCTGCTGTCACATTGTGTACGATGATGAACATGCGTCCACCACCCACTAGATTTAGTCTCTACACAGATTATATTCTAAAGGCCCTTCAGGAAGTGGCAGAAGAGAGCATGAAGCGTGCTACTCAAGAAACAATCATACTGAATGAGGGTAGTAGTGATATCACTGCAGCATTCGATGGATCTTGGCAAAAACGTGGCCACACTTCCTTGAATGGTGTTGTGACAGCCACCTCACTGGAAAATGAAAAGGTTATTGATGTGGAATGCCCGACCAAGTACTGCCAGGGTTGCCGTAAAGGAGATCAGCACAACTGCAGCAAGAATTATGAAGGTTACAGTGGTGGGATGGAGAGTGATGGGGTACTTGCCATGTATGAACGTTCTGTAGCAAATCGTGGTGGGGCCAGATACGTAAAGTACTTGGGTGATGGAGACTCAAAAGGGTTTGCGAAGGTGAATGCAGCACATGTGTATGGGAATGATATTGAGCTGCAAAAGCTGGAGTGTTGTGGACATGTTCAAAAAAGAATGGGGTCCAGACTCAGGAAGCTACGAAAAGATAAAAAGGGAATAAAATTGAGTGATGGCAAACCTCTCAATGGGCGGGGAAGACTGACAGATACTGCGATTAATCAGCTTCAATTGTACTATGGCCTCGCCATAAGAAGACATGGTGGGGAGAAAGACATTGCTGAAATGAGGAAGGCTGCTTGGGCAACTTTTTTTCATAAATGTTCGAAAGATGATAAACCTGAGCAAGGACTTTGCCCCAAAGGAGCTGATTCTTGGTGTGGGTACCAGAAGGCTGTCGCAACGGAAGGCACTTATGCGCATGAGAATTCTCTACCAATGGCAATTATGGAACAGATAAAGCCTATTTATAGAGATCTGTGCCATCCACAGCTCCTTAGAAAATGTTTGCATGGTCACACACAAAATCCCAATGAAAGTTTCAACCACTGCATTTGGGAGAGAGTACCCAAAAATGTGTTTCTTGGAATGAGTACTTTGAGACTAGGTGTGCTAGATGCTGTCATTTGTTTCAATGATGGTTCTGTGAGTAGAACACAAGTTTTAGAAAAACTTGGCATTGTACCAGGCAATGACATGGCATGTGCACTTCGCAAGAGTGATATGCTGCGACTTATGGAAGCTGAAAAGAGTGTCCAGGAGATGACCAAAGAAGCCAGGATAAAGAAGAGAGCTGAAAAGAAGAAGAAAGATGATGAGGAAACCAAGAATGAAGAGGAGTATGGAGCTGGAAAATTCTAACAGGCTGGTATGTGTCAAAAACTCATGTCTTTGTTTTTTGTCATTTACCGTAACTTATATTTTTTTGATATTCAGGTACACTTTTCTCTGAAACTACTGAACTTATTGTCATGAATTTTTTTATGGGTATGCATTGGGTCATTATAGGTGAAATATAACTGGATATTAACAGATATCAAGCCCTATAACAAATTAAATATTACAAAACATTTACCAAAATTTGGTACATCAAATATAATATTTTTTAATTGGCCAAATAATAATCTAATGAATAAAATCTTTCACCTACTGTGTAAATCAAAGCCTATACGACATATGTGGGCAGTTTAGTTGCTCTCTGTCTGCTACTTTCTGAGAAAAGTGTACCTAAAGAGATTAAAACATTCTCAAAAATTATTTTTCAGGTAAAATTTAAAATGTATTTTACATAAACTGGGCATTTGGATCTTACCAATATTCCTTCCCTGTGTTGAGGAGATATCACTAAATGCATGTGCAAAGTTTCAATGTTTTGAAATTAATGGTATAGTAGTAAGATGGCCTCAAAGTTTATTGAAATATTGTGGTCAGTTCCAAGACGAACTCTATATGGTGTCCTTAGTAACTCTTCAATAGTGATTTTCTCAAAATGAACATAGTTGGGCAGATGTCCTTAATAGCCTACATGTGAATTTTACTAATATTATGAGTAGTTTTAATTTTTATTTCTATTTTTTCTGCTTTTCTGACAATAGTTGATATTTTCGTGACATTAAATTTAGGAATTTTGTAAGATTTAGAAAGTGTTTATACTAGTGATTTTTAAAATTTGCAACCTTATCATGCTACCAGTTTCTGATAGCCTCTTTAAAATGTTCTTTGAATACAGCCTCTCAGGTTTATTACCCCCTTTAGACCATTGGGCTGAACTTGCACCGCCCTCTTAAAATAAACATATTCTTGGCGTGCCTCCTAGCTGCATCACTGGAACCAACTAGAAAAGAAAGGAGTACGCAGTGGAAATGGATGTTAATTTCTGACCTGTGCTGGGCCCGTACTTGCAGGCCAGATGTGCCGAGCGACTCCAGACTCCGTGAAGGTGGTCCCACGACGAGTGGTAGGAATACCCTCCTGGTGCTAGAAAGCTAGAATAAGTTAGGCCTAGGTTTGAAGAGAGAGAGAGAGAGCGTGCAGCCCGATCGCCAAACACTACTAAATAAGACACATGGGTAAAGAAATGGAAATTTAATGAATTGAAACCGAACACACAAAGAAACCCGGCCAGAATAACACACACAAAAAAGAATACCCTTCACCTAGGGGTCAAATAAAGTCACTTTCAAACGGGGAGGATAAATATAAATAACAATAAATAACTTACGATAGTAAATAACGTTAACAAATTAAATTCATACCTGTGCTCACTTCGGTGAAAACGATGTAAAAAGGGAGGAAGTAAAAGATCAAGAGGCAATCGAGCCGGTCGCTGGTCAACAACAATCACTTCTCTGCCTAGAGATGGATGGTTGTCATGACGACCACAAATCACAAGCATAGCAAAGATAAAACAAGAGGCTGTGTGCGTGTCGCAGAGGCTGTGGCGAGCAATGGGGATGCGATCGAGCTGGCAGTCCCCAGAGAAAAGAAAAGCAAAACCAAAGATACTATAAGAAGAAACAAATGACGTCAGGTGTCCGTGAAATATATCATGATACATACACGCAATCAAACACACAAAATGCTAGCCGACGATGCAGTAATAAAACACAAAGCAACTCGTGCTTGTAGGTAGTCTAGCAAAATATGCTAAACCTATATGGTCCCCAACTTACGTTCCGAGTTCGAACTGAATACGGTAAGGCCTACTTAAAGTTACCGCCGTGATCCAGTTGCCCGAAGCATGGAATGAAGGGAAAACATAAGGGCTAAAATATATGGTGTCATGCCTCGTGTTGGGAGAATGGTCGAAACGCCAACGTCCACAAACCACGGGAGACCCATTCGAAGATATGCCCAATCAAAACAGCATCAATGCACCTGGCAGCAAGAAAAACATACACTCACAAAATCACTCGCAGATATATTTCACGGCACAAATAAAAGGTTAAACAAAGACTCAAACAAAATAAAACAGGAGACCGCCATTACGATTGGTTCCACAGCAAATCCAAGCACACGACGAAGATCAAAAAGAAAGGTTAAATTTAGGAAATGAGCATAGTGGACACAAGGTTAGATGTATTACTTACATGAGTAAATGGAAGGCTTCGGCATAATAACAATGTTAAATAAAAAGGAAAAACTACATTTTAAATAATAAGGCGGAGAGCCTCAAGGCACGTCCGCACAGAAAGTATCTCACATGGCGTCTGAGTCAACCGGGACGGCCGCCAAAGAAAATAAAGAAATGAGAGATGTTAAACATGGCTCCATACCTGCCAACTTTTACGGTTTATCCGTAAAATTTACGGAAATTGCAGCATTTTACGGTTTTACGGACGAACGGTGTCATTTTACGATTTCGCGGACAAAAATTTGAAACGATAATTTACATTCGATAATACCGCCCACTTCCGTACAATCGATTGTTTGCGTGGGTCGAAGGCAAGTCCACGATAGTCGATAACTCGTTCTTTGATGTGATTCGTACTTTTAACCGTGTGATGGCTGTGTCGTCATCGTAATTGAATTTGAAGCCGGGATAACCGTTCTTGCATGTGAATCTTAGGTGTTGACAGGCTCTGCTTCGCATATTCTTTGTTCCGCTCCGTTCGCTCGTTGCGATTTAAACCATATTCTTTGACCACGTTAGTTGTTCATTGTTCGCGAAGTTGGCGTTCCTTGAATGTTTTCGTCTTTTAAGGTTATGGCATATTTTAATGAAGCGTTCGAGTTTTTGGCTATAACTTCGTGCTTCGCAGTTTCCTGTATTCCTTGGACTAATTACATTCGTTCCACGTGTGTGTGTGTTTATTTTTTTCTACCATGTGCATATTCTATCTTCACGAGGTTGGCGTCGTGTTCATTTAATGGTTGGTGTGTTTTGACATGTTTTAATGAAGTGTTGGCTGTCTTAATTGTTTTATGTTATAATTTTATGTGACGTTCAGTGATCCAGGTTCCTTTCGATGTTTTAGTAGATATCGAGAATGAACAAATCCAACAAGAAACAGTACTTCCAGACATTTAAAGAATCATACTCGGTTGATTTTCCGTGCATACTAAAATCAAGAAAGAGATAAAAATTTGCCTTTTGCACGGTATGTGGGTGTGATATTAATATTGCATATGGTGGAAAAAACGATTTAAGTAATCATGTGAAGTGCGGTAAACACATTAGTTATGTTAAATCGAAGAAGATAGCAAGAAAATCAACACCTTTTTTGCTAAGTCTGGAAACGTTTACAGTGACGTAATTAGGGCCGAGTGTCTGTTTACTTCCTTTTTGGTGGAACACAATGTGCCCTTAAGTGCGGCTGATCATGCTGGAGCTTTATTTAAGAAGATGTTTCCCACATCAGAAGTTGCAAAGAAATATAGTTGTGGTCGCACGAAAACGACATGTATTGTAAATAAAATGGCAAAAAATGCATCATCTGAAGTTGTTAAGTGCCTTCAGAACGGACCGGATACAGATAAATTCCTTTTCTTTTCATCAGTGAGAAACTACTTTTATACTGCCTGTGACTACATCATCAACAAGTTTCCACTCAAGGATGACGTGTTAAAGAATGCTCAAGTTGCTAGGTTAGACAAAATTGAAGATTCACACTTATCTTCCATTCGTTTTTTCTTGGAAAAGTTTCCTATCATGTTATGCAAGGAAGAGAATGAAACTACAGATGAGGTGGTGAATGTGCTTCAGAGGCAGTTCACAGCTCTTCAGGTAGATGACTCTTTGGCTGCACATCAAGATGCTGCAAGTGATTCCAGTTGGGCACAAATATCAAGAATTCGTGGAGCCGATGGACTTCTTAAGTATAACCGAATTTTTAGAGTATTGCTCTCTATTCTCACCATACCCCATAGCTATGCAGAATGTGAATGTTTTTTTTTAGCTTTGTGAAGAAAAATAGAACACAGTTCAGGTCATCCATGTCCAATGAATCTCTGGAGTCTATTTCTATTTTGAAGACCAGGAGTTCTGGTCCCTGTTATGACAAAACATTTTCTCAAGACTGTTTGCAGGAAGCTAAAAAGGCCACAACCATGACTTAAAAGTCGAACTAGCATGTGATTTGCAGTGTGTATTATATTATTTCTTGCCTGTGTTACGTTAAACAAGTTTTATTGTTTAAAGCCTTTTTCAATTATCGTATATCAGCTTAATCTATCAAGGAAGTCCTGTTATGTCTGCTCCAAACCGATATTCACCACGCCTGCTGCTGATTAACATGGATTTCTTCTTGATTGTTATGTTCATCTACAAATCATGTAAGTAGATATGATTTCATTGAAGTATCCTGTTTAAAGCATGAATTATTGTATTTTGTAGCCCAGAAGTATTATTATTTTCGTCAAGCCGGGGTATGTCGAAAATCGTTAGATTTTTTTTGTCGCGCGTGAGTTTTACTGATAGCCCTTTTCAAAAGTTGGCAGGTATGTGGCTCAAACTGAAGTAACATAGCCCATACAACTTCATAATAACCGTACTTACTCGGCTATAGGACCCCTTTTTTTCTAAATTTTTAATTCCGAAATTGGGGGAGGATACTGTAGATGCGAACTTCGCAAAAATCATTATTCTGGGAAAGGGAGAGAGTAAAGATAAGCTATTTTATTTTGATGCTACATAGTACGATATATTTAATCAAAATAAACGAAATTTACATCTTTCATCAGCGAAGATCCGTGACCCAATATTTCTGTAATATTATTCCCATTTTTCAACGGGGTCGGGGATGAGATGGGATGTGGCCGGATGCCGTTCTTTGTTTCAAAATACACTAATAATAATAATATCGTATGGCCTCGGTGCCGGGTGCAAGCTTTGTAATTTGACACCCTAAGGGTAGCTTGCATGTCGAATTTCGTTGTTCCTTGAAGCACTATGAAAGTCAAGGAGGTTAGATATCAAAGCTTCTTGAACACTATAGCGCTTTCTAGTAGAGAAATTAGGAACTTTGTGTTGGCGGAAACTCCCGAGATTAATTTTGCCATTATGAACACGGCCTACTGAATTCAAATGGGTTCTATGAAATGGCAACATCATATGACATACGTGTCGTAATTTTTGCCGCCTTTCAAAAATATCACTTACCACGGCCAGGAGCGAACCTGCATGCTTGGGGTTAGTAGACCGACACATTAACCACTCACTCACCGTGGCAAGCTCAAAATACACTACCGAGTGTAGGCTGGCGAGCGTATGTTGGTCGGCCGGCCGGCCACCTCTCGCATATGAAAAACTTAGTGGGATGAATTTACCCCCTAATCCCACTAAGTTGATCCCACTAAGTTTTGCATTTGGAAGCGTCAATACCAGGGTTGGCATGTTTAAAACTGTTTAAAACAATGCACATTGTTAAAAAATAAGTTTTAAACTCAATTCTTCAAACAACTGTCTAAAATATGTTTCTTTAGAAGATTTTTTTTGTTTTTGTTTTTTATATTTTTAATTAATCATTTTGCAATACAGTAGAGTACAGTGGTCTTCTCTGCCTTCTACTGAAGGTTTTACGTCATAATATAAAGTTTATAGAGTGAATTTGTAATGGTTTTGATGTCCTTGTTAAAAATTTTTGCAAGCGAACATCCATCAGAAAATATGGGGATGTATTTAAAATATTATAAATCCAAATGCCCCTGCCACTTTGTCTTTATTCAACAGGTTTCTTGTTGAGTTCACGAAAAACACAAACTAGTTTGGCAGCCTTCTCAGTCCCTAACCTATTCCTGACTTTGCTATGCACAAACCCAAAAGTGGAGAAAAGACGTTTTATCCCAGCTGATGAAGCAGCTGATGTGCTAGGCCTGAAGTTGTGTGATGAATGTTATTGTGCAGTGCCACCCACCATGTCACCATTTCTTTTAGTATTGCAGGTCCAAACGGGTATTACTTGAAGGGTGAACATTTTGCTTTGTACTTAATTAGGTCAGGCATTGCATATGGGTGGTAAGCTTCAACATACTCCATAGCAGAATGATATTGTTCTTCACTCAGTCTCTGTCCTCGATAGCGTGGATCCATGAGATTGGCAAGGAGATGGGTATCAGTTACAGCGGTGTTAAATCGTTTCATGAATTTCTTTAAGTCATTGGGATTGTTTTCATTTTTGAAAAAATTGAGCAGGTCAAGCCAAACCTCTACTGCTTCCCCAATGGTACAGTCATCACGCTGCATCTTATCTAATGAGACTGATGCAGTCATAAGTTTTACCCTTCTGGCTGAGTTTAGTTGTAAACATTGGTCTATTACTTACCATACAACTATGGTCAAGATGATCTCCAAAGTATTTATATTTAAGTATTAAAAATACAGCATTTTATTACACTGTTTAAAACATGTTCAGAATTTTAAAAAAACTGTTTAAAACAACAAAAAAAACTGTTTTAATGTTTTATTAAAAAAACTGTTATTTTGCCAACCCTGGTCAATACAGATCTAACATGGAAAGTATTCCATTCAATCTTAACCACCTCTCGCATAGCGTGAGTCATAGCCCGTATGCACAGAAGGAAAGACAAGCCTTCTTTCTTCAGACAAGGTCATACCTGGTTAGCAAAAGAAATTGCGTGTGTGTAACGGACTGGTGCGCAAATACAAACGAGAAGCTTATTTCCAAAAGGTACCAAATCCAAAAAGTAATATTTTACAGGAGAGAGGAAAAACACTCAGAGTGTAAAATTTCAACTGAAAATCCATTTGAGCACTTTTATTATTATTATTATTATTAATCTTGATTGGTCACATTGGACCACTTGAGTCGTTCCACAATCACTTCTTCTTTGAAGGTAGTACTGCTTGGTTCTTGCGCTCTTTCCAGTACTTTTTCATTCTTTCAGATCGGGATTTTCTCAACTCATCTGAAATCTCCATAGGCTTTCTGTGTGTCATTTCTGCAGAAAATTTGTGAGTTTTAAGAATGGTGTTAATTTTATTTTTCTCCTCGGCATCTGTTATCTTGAGTCCAACTGCTTTGAGATCTTGTTGGATTTCTTGGATCCATTTTCCTCCAGTTTTCTTTCCTAGATTTCTCATCACCAGTTGGCGTACAATTCTGTTTTCTGAAAGCCGTAAGATGTGAAAAAAATATGAAATTCTTTTCTTCTTCATTGTGCTGGTGATTGGATCAATCTCACGATAGACAGTTTCATTTGGGAGAATCCTCCAGACTCCCTCAACCTGATACTTTTTATTTATGCACGTTCTAATGATTCTTCTTTCCGTTTTGAGGAGCTGATCAGTTCTTTGTTCATTTTTAATTTGGAACAGTGTTTCACAAGCATAAGTGGCTTCAGGGAGAGTTACAGTTTTATAATGTTGGATCTTAGTAGCTATTGATAGGCATTTTTTATTATATGTTGACCAGGTTAGAGATTGTGCCTTTTTCATTTTATTTGTTCTATTTATCCAAGTTACTTTTTCGTTTAAGTTATGTGTTATAATTTCTCCAAGATACTTAAATTGAGGAACTAGGTTAATTTTATGATCATTTATATAGACTTCATTTATATCTAAGGGTTTCATAGGCATGATCTCAGTTTTTTCAAAGGATATCTGTAATCCTATCCCTTGAGCAATTTCTTGGAGACTAGTGATCTGAGTACAAACCTCTTCCTTGTCTAGTGCTAAAAGAGCCAAGTCATCTGCAAATCCTAAGCAGTTTATTTTTATTGATGGTTTTGTTCCAATTTTGATCTTAGGAGGGTTTTCCTTTTGCCAAACCTTCATGATATAATCAAGAGCCACATTGAAAAGCAGAGGGGATAATCCATCACCTTGTCTGAGACCAGTTTTTACTGTGAAAGCTGTTGATATTTCTCCCCTAAATTTAACTTTCGAATTTGTGTTTCTTAATGTTAATTGAATGATTTTTATCAATTTAGGATGGAGACCGTATGATCTGAGGATTTTTAGCAGTGTCACTTTTATTATGTTCAGATAGAATAAATGCATTGTTATACCAAGTATTTCTGTTTAGGCTTTTGCAGGTTAGGAAATATTCAAAGAAAATTATGGATTTGGTACTTTTTGGCACTGAAACTCTAAATACTTGCAACGGAAAGACATAAATTTCACTGCAGTCATCAGATTCTTCGAGAAAACTGATTGTATTTAGTTATGCAATAATTAGATTTAAGGTATTTACAGTGAAGGCATAGATTATTTAAATAATATTAAATAAAATTGAACAAAACAATGGAAATTTTGCAATGTAACTTAGCGGTGCTGAACTTATGGAATTATGATTGTAGTTTGTGTCTAAAGAACATGAATATGGTAAATAACTTGGAGGCTGGATTTAGACAGCTCCTTAACCCGGTCCATGAGTCAATCCTAATTGGCTACATGGATAATTCTTGCCAGGCGCGTCCACGTCGCGGGGGTGGGCAACGGTACTGTAATATACCATGGAACTACAGTACCGGCTAAGTTCTGGTGAGAACCCAGCCCTATGGGGTATAACATAGGCCCCGTGCACAGGGTTACGTGCGAAGACCTCAACGGAATCTACAGCGGAGAAGATGGACTTCAGAACGGTGCATATTGCGGAAGAGGCAACCCAGTACTCGGGGAATAGTATGAGTACAGCATCAATCGGCAGCGTCTGTTTCCCATGTTAGGGGCGGCTGCAAGGGCGTCTGTTCTCCATGTTAGGGGCGGCCTGAATAATAGCTGGCAGTAGCTTCATAAAATGCTTTTGGGAGTGGCGACCCCATCGTAATAATAGCCTAAAATGGAAATGGCACTTCCAATGATTCGGAAAAGGTTAGGGCGTACCCTGCAGGCGACGCGCAGTTCCTTTGGTACTGGGGGAACTGTGAGAAATGGGCGACCAGTAACCGAAATGAAAGTGGGAATCATGAATGTCATGACCCTGACAGGCAAGGTGGAGGAGGTGGTAGACTTCATGGAGAGGGAGAAGGTTGGAATGATGGGGCTGAGTGAAGTGAAATGGAAGGGTAAAGGAAGGAAGAAATTGAGGAAAGGATATACTTTATACTGGAGTGGTGGCCAAGAGGCAAAAAATGGCGTGGGACTGATAACCTCGAAACAACTGGAGGAGTATGTTGAAGTGGTAGAGTGTGTGAGTGACAGAATAATGAAAATTAGAATGAAGATGAAGAATGACGTGATGGACTTCATACAAGTGTATGCACCACAGACTGGAAACAGAGAAGAAGATATTGAAGTATTCCTGGAGGATGTAGAAAGAGTAATCTCAGATGTAGAAGTGGTGATCATGGGAGACATGAATGCACAAGTCGGAATTGAGAGACAAGGAAAGGAAGAAGTCGTTGGACCATATGGATATGGGAAAAAGAACCGGGAAGGAGAGGAACTTGTAAACTTTTGTGAAAGGAATGGACTGATAGTGGGTAATTCATGGTTTCGGAAGAAAAACAGCAGGAAAATTACGAGATATGGGTGGGGTGATAGAAGAACAAAATCAGTAATTGACTACTTCCTGGTGGAAAGGACAAATCGCAGAAAGCTGATGGATGTGACAGCTTTACCAGGAGAAGTATTTGATGGGGACCATAGAGCTGTGGTGGCAAAATTTAGATGGGGAAAATTGGAAAACCTAAAGGAGATCAGAGAAAGTAAAATAAAAGTATGGAAATTGAAAGACAAAGCTGTACAGGAAGATTTTCAGGAGAGATTGAAGCAACAAATCCAAGTTACTGAAGTGGGAAATGTAGAAGAGGAATGGTCCCACTTTAAAAAGGCATTTGCTGGTGCAGCAGAGAGTGCTTGTGGTAGGACGTCAACAAGAGTTAAAGAGAAGGAGACACCGAGGTGGAATGAGGAAGTGAGGAAAGCAGTGAAAGAAAAGAAGTCTGCATGGAAAGAATGGAACCGAGATCAAACAGAAGAAAGCAAAAGGAAGTATCACGACAGCAAACGCAGGTGTAAGAAAGTGGTAGGAGAAGAAAAGAAGAAAAGTTGGGAAGAATTTACACGAAGAATGGAAACGGATGTAAGTGGCAGTAAAAGGATGCTGTATGGGCTTCTAAGAAGTAAGAGGAAAGAAAGAGTTACTACAAAGCTGGTGAAAAAGGAAGATGGAGAGTTGTTAACACACCCAGAAGAGATAAAGGGACGATGGAAGGAGTATTTCGATAAGCTATTGAATGTGAGCAATTGTACTGGTGAGATCGAAGTGACACAGCCTGACGACTCTATAACAGAAGATGATATAACAATGCTGGAGGTGGAATTAGCAGTACAGAAAATGAAGATGGGAAAAGCAACAGGGGTGGATGAAATCAGTGTAGAAATGATAAAGGCTGCTGGACCTGTTGGTATGCAATGGCTGTATCGACTGCTAAAGTGTGTGTGGAAACGGAAATGTGTACCAGAAGACTGGGAGAAAGGGCTAATAATACCAGTGTTTAAGAAGGGGGACAAGAATGTGTGTGATAACTATAGAGGGATCACCCTCTTATCACAGATAGTGAAAATACTGGAAAGGATATTAGAAAGAAGAATGAGAAGAAAGGTGGAAGGAGAGTTACAAGAGGAACAGTATGGCTTCAGGAGTGGAAGATCCACAGTGGACCCAATCTTTAGCTTGAGGCAGGTGATGGAAAAGAACTGGGAATATGGAGAGGATTTGATCATGACTTTCATAGATCTAGAAAAGGCATATGATAGTGTCCCCAGAGAGAAGGTATGGGAAACCATGGTTAAGAAGAGACTGGGAAGAGAAATGTTGGAAATGGTGCAAGCAATGTACAACAACTTTGTTAGCAGGGTACTGACCCCAGTTGGTAAGACTGATTGGTTTAGGAACAAGACTGGACTAAGACAGGGGAGTGTGCTGTCACCTCTCTTGTTCATAATGGTGATGGATGAAATTGTAAAGGAAACAAAGGAAGCATATGGACATAAAGAAATGAAGTTACTATTATTTGCAGACAATATTGTGGTCTGGGGAAGGAACACCGAAGAAGTGCAAAAACAACTAGATGCACTGAACGAAAATATTCAGAAGTATGGCCTGAAAATCAGTATAGAGAAAAGCAAGACCATGGTGATGACAAGAGGGGAAAGACAAGGAAAGGGCACTGTGAAAATTGGAAGTCAGAGTTTGGAAATTGTGGACACGTTCAAATACCTAGGAAGTGAATTGATGCAAACTGGTAGGTTGGACATGGAGATTGGCAGGAGGGTACAGCAGAGCAATGCATTCTATCAAAGTGTAAGAAAACTTGTTTGGGATATGGAAGTACCAAGGAAAAGCAAGGAGGTAATGTATAAAATGTACTATGTCCCGGTATTTGTATCAAATAATGTATTGGCCAACGCGGGAAGTCAACAACCCACCAAGAGTATTCTGGTAATAGTGGACAATGTATAAAAATTTGTTGGCCAAAGCATTAGATAATGATGTGATAATACAAAGAGTTGACTTTACAAAGGTCGCTTGACAATTTAGCAAACATGTGGAGGACCAGACAATATTATTGTCACTAAACAAGGAAGTCCAGGAAGGCATAAAGGACACGACACCACCACTAACTAATAATAAGATATATTATCAAATAGGTGGCACATAAAACATAATATCCAAAGGTGACACATAAACAAATATTCAAAGGTGGCACATAAACATATGAGAAACACTAGCACAAATTTACACAATTGAAGAAACACTCAAAGAATTAACACACGTTACGTCTTGAGCCTAAAACACACATATTGTCTTGAACGTAGCTGCAGATCAGTACATCATAGAACGGCATGCAATACACGGCGGTTCCAAAGAATGATATAATTTAAATATGCAACACAAGTGGAGTTGCAACAAATAATGAAAAAACAGGTCGCATGGAACGAGAATGTGTCGTCGAACCAGGACTGACTTACAGTGATGCGCCGATACCATAAGCCCAAAATGAATTGTTAATAAAATAAATTATGTGTGAAACGCAGGAAGTCAAAGTAGTTGCTGTCATACAAATACCGGGATATGCCAATCGCACGGTATTGTCACAATAGTAAAGTAGCTAAACCCAGCGTCAACTTCCATTCCAGTGATGTTGCAGGAAGTCAAAGTAGTTGCTATCATACAAATACCGGGATATGCCAATCGCACGGTATTGTCACAATAGTAAAGTAGTTAAGCCCAGCGTCAACTTCCATTCCAGTGATGTTGCCTAGCCTTGTAACATGCTTCCAGACACGATGAATTACTTATCACACGAAGCATCATCATTATTCATACGCGTGAAGACAAATTGTTAGGCAGTAAATGAAGATAGAAGTAAACACATTAACAAACTCTCCGACGCCGCGGATTGAAGAATTCGTCGACATGGCGCGTAGCACCATCAAGCATGGTGATGATGAGATCGAAAATCACCATAATGTCACTGCCCAAACAAAATATGAATCATGTGCATAGGACATGATTGCTAAGCACGGTTACTATGAAGATAGCACCAATTATAGAAATGATTAGCTGGATACTTGTTGATATATCACAACCAGCGTTGAAGCACACCATTGTGTCATGGCCACACTTGGAGAACAACGAAGAAGAAACACGTGATTGGTCGCTACAAGCAGCAAGGAGGCCTCTGATAGGCTGGAAGCAGCCAATCACAGTAGAGAGTTTAAAAACCAGAAAGAGGCCTCTGATAGGCTGAAAGCAGCCAATCACAGTAAAGAGTTCAAACAAGTTAAAGATGAATCAATGTCGCCAACTTAGAATACAAAAATACCTTCTAAGCCAAAATATCCTACTGGAAACACGGCAGTGGGAATACTACATGCAATCAAAACAAATATCATGACAACTAATCAACAGAAACAAAACTAACCTGACAATGAATAAATGCAATGAAGACAAATAATACAGATATGTACAACCACACAGAGTGGAAACAAATGGGGAAACACAAAAACTGGTTTGCCAAGACAGTGGCCGAACCAGGATATGGAAGTACCAAGGAAAAGCAAGGAGGTAATGTATAAAATGTACTATGTACCCATATTAACTTATGCAGCTGAGACTTGGACCCTGACGAGCAGGCAAGAGAGTAGAATCCAATCCATTGAAATGAAATTCCTAAGAAGTATGATAGGTAAGACAAGGAAAGACAGAGTGAGGAATGAAGATGTTAGGAAGGAAGTTGGGATGGGAAAACTAAATGAGAGAATTGAGAAGAATAAACTAAGGTGGTTTGGACATGTAAAGAGGATGGAGGAAAATAGAATACCAAGACAGATGCTGGAGGCCAAGTGCAAGGGTAAGAGAGCAAGGGGAAGACCTAGAACAAGGTGGATCGATTCAGTGAAGAACAGCGTGAGAAAAAGGAATCTCGACTGGGACAAGATCGTGGAAGAAGAATTGTGGAAGGAAAGAGGAAAGTGGAGAAGTGCCATAAATACCCCGACTTGGCAGGAGCTGGATAAGGGGAAATGATGATGATGATGATGATGAACTTGTGAACTGGACAATGGAAAATATTATCCAGTACTAAAAGAAATGGCTCTCATTGGCTGCATGAATACGGTACATATTGGCACATTCAGGCCACAGGATTTGGTACTTATTGGCATCAAACGAGATTTTCAATATCCTGTTTGTTACGGATTTAGGTCTTTTGGCAATTTCTTTTCCTTTCATAAGATGAATCTTCCTATCAACGTACGTTTTCCATCATAATCTCAATTCCGATTATTTTGGATTTGGTATCTCTTGGAAATAAGCTTCTCATTAAGTGCTATGCACTGAGTATGTCATGAAATCTTTTTGACTCACAGTCACTCATTTTTCCGTATCGACTTGATATACCAAACAAAAGTTTATCAGTTCCGCCTCGTCAATACAATACATTTAAAACTTCATGAAATAATCACATGTCACACTCTCCTAATGGTACATGTTTCAACGGCTACATATATTGGCATCATCATCAGCCTTATATCGTATTAGCAGCACTTTTTAAGGAAACTTTTAATGTGTTCAGTGTATATGTGTTTTGAGTGTTTTATGTCAATATTTTACTTGTAACATATGTTTTTACCAAGTGATTTTTAAGTGCTGCTAATACGATATAAGGCTGATGATGACGCCAATATATGTAGGCGTTGAAACATGTACCATTAGGAGAGTGCGACATGTGATTATTTCATGAAGTTTTAAATATATTGTATTTACGAGGCGGAACTGATAAACTTTTGTTTGGTATGCCATGAAATGTCTCAGAAGCCCGAGACAGACAGTGTTGCCGCAATCAGAGTAACAATAGTAAAGAATTTGTCAATTTCCTACAATGTTGTATTTCGACTCTCAATAATTAACGAGGGGTACTATAAGCAATTTCCAAGAACTTTGTATTTTGGCTCTCGAAATTTAAGTTCAGTACTAAAGGTGTTGGGGTCCTATAGCCGAATAAAATGCGTAAACATTGATCATTATGACAATGGTAATAATTAATAACCGTGTCGACTGATAGTATTATCTCATTAAAACCGCCTAATCAAACACTAAAGAAACGTTTAATTACATTATTAATCATACATGTTTTGGTATTTCATCGATACCCTCCTCAGCATGATTGATATTAAATCTTAAAACTAGTTAACAAAGCCAAGAAGAAATGGATATCCTTACAAAAGTTGTTTTAAATCAAAAATGGAAAAGCTTGAAAATATATTAAATGCCATATATATAAAAGTGATAGTAAAATGATGTTATTAAAATAAGAGAACTACCTTATAAACTGCCTACGTCAATACTCCGTTAATTTTGTTCGATGCTGTAGTGACAGAATATGTCGCTGTCAGAAGAATGAAGAAGTGTAAAAGATGTAGGCTAAATTGTCGCTTCAATTGGAACAAAATTTGTGAGAAAAAAACGTAACAAATATTATATAATATAGTCTTCTAACCTTAAAAATTCAGTCGATTCCCAACTTGATGGCCCACAATGTTGTTATAGTTGTTTAATGGGTAACGCAATGTGCAGGTTATTTACTAAACACAGCAATCAAGCATATTATACAATCATTTAACCTCTAAAAAAGTAAACGTTTCTTTAGTGTTTGACTAGGCGGTTTTAATGAGATAATCCTATAGCCGAGTAAGTACGGTACTCTCATCACCCAGAAGCTCACAAAAGAGCAGCCCTGGTTAGTTTCGTAAATAGGTCTCGCAGCATTCCATTAAATGAAAATGATAATAAAACAGAGTTAACTAAGAAACACTTAAGTTCATTATACGCCAAATCAATACTAACAAAAACACACTTAAATGTCTACAATTTATAGACTATTTGAAGTGTACATGTTTCGAAACAACAATGGTATCTTCTTCAGCACAATTAAGAGAAAAACACTTATTCTAAGGAAAAACTTAAATTAAAAATGGATATCCTTACAATACAGTTTAAAAGAATAATTTGGAAAAAACATTTATAAATCCTTAAAATTATCTATGAAAATTTAGGCAATTATATGGTTAATCTTCTGAAAAATATATCTATGAAAAAATATTGTAAATATTCCTCTTCTGAAAAAATTATTAGTTATTATGGTTCGCTGAACATAAAAAGTATCTTAAAAATAAACTAGTAAAGCTTTAAAGTACTGTACCATGGAGTTGAAATAACACATGTAGTCATATCTCTGGAACTGATACAATCTTAGACCCTACTAAGAGCATCAAGTCTATATTTTGGATGTTCATTCAGTTCTTATTTGTCTTCTGTTCCGCATGCCAACTATTTCAATACGTGGTGGCATCTCAATCTCGAAAATCTTAAATCAGAGCATCAGATTGTCATCTACGTCGCTATGCCTTCAGTTCCGCATGCCAACTATTTTGGGATATTTAATGTATTAATATTAAATATTAAACTCCAAAATATTTATAGTTCTTTCAATGTTAAACATGTGATCATAAGTCCTTAATTAGTTTTTTCATAGATATATTTTTCAGGAGATTAACCATATAATTGCCTAAATTTTCATAGATAATTTTAAGGATTTATAAATGTTTTTTCCAAATTATTCTTTTAAACCGTATTGTAAGGATATCCATTTTTAATTTAAGTTTTTCCTTAGAATAAGTATTTTTCTCTTAATTGTGCTGAAGAAGAAACCATTGTTGTTTCAAAACATGTGCACTTCAAATAGTCTATAAATTGTAGACATTTAAGTGTGTTTTTGTTAGTATTGATTTGGCGTATAATTAACTTCAGTCATCATCTTCTTTGCATTTTCCCATTTATGTGGGGTCTGCCTTCCTGCAATGTTTCCTCCACTTCAGTCGATCCATAGCGTCCCGGGGGTGGAGTTTAGCGAGCCGAATGTCATCTCTCACCCTATCCAACCAGCGTGTTTGAGGTCGCCCTCGAGGTCGACGACCCTCCACATTTCGTTGAAGGGCAGTCTTGGCAACTGAGGTTTCACTGCTACGGAGCACATGTCTATACCACCGCAGACGTGATTCACGCATTTTCTCTGTGATTGGGCAATCCTGAAAATTAAATGTTTCTTAGTTATTCTGTCAATACGGATCCAAACAATTTGCTATTATGGCAAATATTTTTGCTTATTAAAACAGAGTTATCTATAATCTATCAAATAGTGTGAGCCAATGGTTTTAATAAGAGTTACATAGACAATATCGTTCATAGGATTAAAAGCAAACCAACCACTCAGCTTCAACCAGTCAATAAGAACAAATCGTCGTTTGCACTGTTTACTTTCTCCAATAGATTAACGTATAATGTCACTATTGTTTTCAAGAAATAAGACTGTAAAATAGCAAACAGAACAGTTCACACTAATCAGATTTTTTTTTTAAATTCTATGCATGTCAATCAAGAAGATAAATTTAACAGGTCAGAGGCTTGTTCCACGAATGAACTTTGCAACTTTTCACATTGCACATGGTGTCCACAGGCAGGAAAAGTCAGGAATAGTCAGGAAAAGTCAGGAATTTTGTTTTTGGTCAGGAAAAAGTGTGAAAATATAGCGTGATTCAGGAAAAAATGGCGAATGGTATTAGAAGGTCAGGAATTTTATATTAACCATATTAACTCCTTCAAGTTCTACTTCAGGAACTGTGACATCTGTAGAATTTTTCTGTTATAAAGATGAAGTCACAAGTGCCGAAATAAAGTGGGTTCTTAATGTCGTCCAAAATAAATTCTCTTAATTCTTGTTTAAATATTTCAGAAACCTTCAGGGAAATGTTTCCTGACAGTGCAATTGCAACAAAATTTCAATTGGGGAACACGAAATGTTCATATGTCAACAATTATGGATTAGCTCCATAGTTTCATAATTTACTGCAAGATGAAATTCTTTCATATGATAATGTTATCTGTTTTGATGAGGCATTGAACAAAGTTGTTCAGCAAAGTCCGATGGACCTATTTGTGCGTTAACTTGACATCAACAGCAACGAAGTTAACACCAGATATTTCAACAGCATCTTTATGGGACATGCAACAGCTCAAAACATTTTAGAGGCTTTCAACCAGGGAATCTCTCCTCTTCTAGAAAGAGTATTTTACAGGTGTCTATGGATGGACCGAATGTAAATTTGAGTTTCATAAAAAAGTTCAGTGTGCAAATAATAGAAGATAATGCAGATGGCAAACAACTCGTTAACCTTGGTGTTTGCGGCCTTCATGTCGTCAATGGAGCCCTACAAACAGGAATGCATTCTGTAAAGTGGGACCTTAAATTATTTTTGAGAGACATGTATTATGTATTGAACGTCTGTCCTGCACGCCGAGCAGAGTACTTTGATTTATGTATTATTGCATTATAATTTACTTTATTTTGTATTTTAAATGAATAAAGAGGCGAGCGTTGGGCAGCTATGGGGATGGTGGAGGCTGCAAATAAAAAATAATATTTGTTTGCTCAATAAACCTTTTTTCCGATATTACAATTGTAGCAGTTTTGCTAGCCCACACGTTGAGCGACAAGTGTAGCAGTTATTAATGCCCCATGTTGGTAGCGACAAAGTGTAACGGTTCGGCTGCCCCTAACTGTTGGGTGATAAATGTAACTGTTTACCTTTGCCTAAGCTATGTTGTTTTAATGGGCGCCAAGACCTCAACGCAATGCTGAAATCTAAATTTGTATTTAACAACGTCTAGCTCTGGTAGAACACCTTCAAGAATCTATTCACTCAGATCGTGGTATGATTTGATCATTAACCCAACAAACAATTGTATCAGGAGAAGGAATTGGTCTATATCTAATGCTACCTACTGAAAGCAAAGATTGCATTGTAAAAGAATTGAATTTATTACATAAAACAAGTATAGCAAAATTAATAATAATTATAAGTTTAAAATTAAAATTGGAGCGTTGCGATTTTAATATTACCGATAGAAAATTACGTGAAAACGGAGTCTGATAAATTATTGGTTTTACTCTTATTTCCAAGCTATGAAGTTACTGAAATATTGAATATAAAACAAAGAGAAACGAGAGATTGCGTATTTCTGCGTCATTCGCGCTTACCACTGGAAATGGCCGAAGCCTTTCCCTCGTACTGGATGATGCTGTGAGCTTCCCACAGTCTCCTGGACGTCGTCATCTCCGTCGATGTTTGATGATATACTGGTAGATTTGAAGATTTATGGTCCGAACCTCGGAACCAACACGTACAACTACAACGGTTAAGTTTCACAAAGATCGTCCTCCACTGCACGGAACATCGGAGCGACTCCCGCGTGCAACCATACTCGGCAAGTTCTACCCAGATTGTCCTCGTTCCACGGCGCGCCGAACGATATATGCACACGTCGGCTCCCCACCTCGGTACCGACTTCCAGCTTACGTGGTCTCCACTGATTGGCTGCTCCCCACGTGCTACTACCCCTTCTCTGGCTCATTACACACGGCGCGCGGATGATGAAGTCGATTTCCGTTCCAACTATCCGCCTTTTCTTGACGCTGCGACCCAAGCTTGCGTAATACTTCTTGACAAGAATCAGCCTGTATTCGAATTTCCAGTGAGTCATGTCTCTCATAATATCCTAACTGACGAAACTCCGTAAAATTCCGTAATCACATAATTTTCTATGATATTGTCGTTCGTAATAATTTGCTTGATAGCGTTTTCTAAGACATAGAAAACCTATCTGTATGCTTATAATTTTTATAAAATGCTCCAAAAAATACCTTAATAATAATTATAATAAATTAATAATAATAATAAATTAACATGAAAAATTCTCTTGGCTGAACAATTTGCCGCGTAAATAAATATAGAATGGCTTCCTACTGACTTATGCCAGTGGCATAAAAAAACCTCGAAAAACACGTTACATATTCGCCTCGGATCATCGGATGATTTACCGCGACGACGGTCCATTATCCGATTATCCCAGACACGTTAATAAACCCCATCCAAAATACATATTACATAAATGAAATCACTCTTAATTACAGATATATACACTCATAATTTTTCTTCACGCACTTTGCGTCAAAGTTTGTTGTCACTATGGATTGCACTTTGCAACCAGTCCAATGTTTCTCATATAGAATAGTGTTCCACGGATATTTCCGCCTCTCAAATTTCTCTATGTTGGAGAAATAGACATAATTAATGTGTGAGCACTATGTATTTATGATGTCATATCACACGCATTGAAGGTGTTCTGATATATTTATATCACCATAGAACTTCCTAATTTCACTGGAGGTCCCTTCCTTATGGTGAAATTTAATCTCACTTATCACTGAGCACACGATCACACTATTGTGCCAGCGCATCGTAACCATAATATTTAATCTCTCTTTATAAAAGATGAAATTAATATTGACTTCTGAAAAAAAAAAACAGTAAATGCGCATTACATATAACACCAAATATTTATGTGCCGTAATCGCCCTGTCTTGTTAAGTTCCCGTAGACCATATTCTACTTAATACTAGTTCTCAACACAGACCAGTTCTCCTCACACAAATGAAACCATTGTACAAATTACCTTAAATTACTCACTTAAAAATCTTACATGGCGAGGCCGTAAACAGAAATCACGTGTGCCGTTATGTATGAGTTTCATGAAGGACTGTCTCGCATTCTGATGGCCCATCTTTTGTCCCGTGGACGCCTTAAGCAAAAATACCCTGTCCAAGCGCTCACCCATCTCTTGGGGACAAATGGGAATTCACCAGCGCTACCAAATTCTGGCCTTGGTGTATCGAGACATTTTAGTGCTCAAGAGCATCCGACAATCCCGTCATATTTCCCTGTACCTTAAAAACTCTCATTTACTTACATACTACCCCCCTGTGTGACTTCTGATACGCCTGCCTGGAAGACCAACTCCTCCCACGCACCAAATACCACACTTACTCATTTGATAGGCTGGCTCGCCAGCTAAACATCCTCACTTATGACACATACCGTATATACTCGAATACCACCCGCACATTTTTAAACAAATTCGGACTTGAAAAATTGGGGTGCGGGTCTTATTTGAGTCATCCAAATTTGAAAGATCTAAATTGCCCGCCACGCGCGATATCGGGTGTTGCGAGTATCAGCTAGATGGTGCTAGCCTTCTTCTGGCTATAACTTGGTTTTACCGTAAGCACGCGGCGTCATACAGTCACGCGCACGCTCTCCGAGTGTAAACAAGAATGCTACGAAACGTTTGCGGTCATTTACTGTGAGTGAGAAATTGAAAGTTGTCAGGGAAGCTGAAGTTATTGGAAATCGTGCCCGGTAGGAAATATGATATTGACGAGTCATGTATTCGTGATTGAGCGGGATGACGTCTATGCTGCAACCACGGGATGTCTGTGTGAACCGCCCGTTCAAAGCAGCCTTGAAACAGCTGTATACGGAGCGGATGGCAGCCGATAAGTACACACTGACTCCAACTGGTTGTATTCAGCGCCCGGAAGTTCAGCTGCTGTGTTCGTGGATTTTGACGGCATGGAATCGTATCTCTGGAGATCTCATACGGAAGAGCTTCAAGAAATGTAGTATTTCGAATGCTATGGATGTCAGTGATGACATTTAGTGGGAAAGTGATGGTGATGAAAGTTCCGAAGTTGGTACTTCTGATGACGATGAATGAAGTGTTGGTGTACTTTTATTTGTATTTTCAATCGTTTGATGTGTGTTATTTTACGACGACTTCAAAACTGTTGGAGACAATTTTGGATAAATGCTATTCTGTTTATTTAGTTAAGATTGTAAATAATTTTGTGTAAAAAATTATTTTTTTAAAATTTTGTTCTTCAAAATCAGGGTGCGGGTCTTATTCGGGGGCGGGTCGTATCCGAGTAAATACGGTACTTTCGGAGACTATGTGTATTATACTTCCCGTATAATCTGTTTCCCTCACTATTCTCCAGCACATATGCTGTTTTCCCAATACGTTTGGAAACTATAAATATTTCTGCGTCACCTGCCTCCAACCTCGCAAGTGGCTCCCTTAAATGAACGTCATCACGTTGCTCCACCTAGCATATTTCTCAGTGTCTGTAACGATGCCCTGTTGCTACTGTCCACACATGCACATATTAAAATACCGTCCTCTGCTTTAACCACAGGATAATCCCTACATAAATTAGTGTCCCTCGATAGCATGTCTGCAAGAATGTTATCTTTACCTTTAATATATTTTACTGTGAATTCGTATTCCTGCAGAGCAAGAATCCACCTACTAACTCTGTTAGAACTGAGTTTACAAGTTCTCATATACAGTAATGCATGGTGATCTGGGTGGATCTCAAATTTCCCCCCTACTAAATACATTCTAAATTTCCCTAAACTGAAAACAATACCTAAAAGCTCTAACTCAGTAATCGTGTATCTTTTCTCTGCTGCTGTCAGTCCTCGCGAGGCTAAAGATACAATGCACAGATTACCCTCATCATCTTCCTGACATAATACTCCACCAATGCCTATATGTGAAGCATCTGTCATAACCACATATTCCTTATCTTTTAACGGATATTTCAGCACTACAGCTTTCTCAAAACCTTCCTTCAGCGCTCTAAAAGCCTGATCATGCTTGGACTCCCATCTCCACCGAGTCCCACTTTTAAGCAATTCCCTGAATGGTTCTACCAACCCTGAGTATTTAAGAACGAACCTCCTGAAAAAGTTGCAAATTCCCAGGTAAGTTTTTAACTGTTTAACATTCTGTGGCAGCTCTGCGTTAAGTATCTTATTAACCCTACTTTCTTCTGGTGTTACACCTCTACTCGACACTCTATGACCTAAAAATGTCACTTCTGACTGACAGAATGACGACTTAGACAGCTTCAAAGTGAACCCTGCCTGATCTAACTTCTGAAAAACTATATCTAAATGACATAGATGCTCCTCAAAACTGCGTGAACTAATTACCATATCATCAATGTAAATGGTTACCAACTCTCCTGTGTCATCCCCTAATGCGATGTTTAAAGCCCTAATTAAAGCTGCTGAACTACTCTTTAACCCATAAGGTGTTCTACAAAATTGATAAAGGTTATATTTATGACTAAAAGCTGTAAATGGTCTATCTTCGTACATAAGTGGCACATGCCAAAAACTGGAACTCAAATCTACACAAGTGAAATACTTCTTCCCCTCAAATGTTTGCATTAATTCCTCTATTGACATAGATTTCAGCTGATCTGAACTAATTCTACTGTTAACCAAACGAGCGTCTAAACAAATACGAACTGTGCCGTCGGTCTTGGGTACCGTGATCAAAGAATTAACATACGGACCGTTAGAGTGCTCAATAATCCCATCTTCAAGCATCTGGCTAATTTGTGCCTCAACTGCACTCTGATAAGCGAAAGGTACAGGATATCTATGTCCTGTGAATACTGACCTATCAATAACGTTCAATGAATGTGTATAGCAATTGGCCATACCAATGCGATCCTCAAAAACTCTCCTATTACACCATAACACATCATAGAGCCGAACACATTGTTCCACCTCTATATTTCCCTGAAATGCAGCATCACGTAACGAGTCCTCTAGACTTCCGTTTGTAATCACACTGCCCACAAAACATGGAGAACCCCGCTCTACGGCTGGCGATATCTCATTTAAAGTACAAATCACACCTACAATACTACTCCTCTGAATATGGTCATTGAACGCTACTTCTACTTCAGAATCTCCCCATTTAAATTTCAAACTCCCTACATCATAACATAAGTTACCCGACACTCTACTTAGCCACTCTGAACCCAATATAACACTGAATACTAAATTTGGAATTACAAGGCAAATCTGCTTCTCTACGTGATTATTAATTTTAATGTCTACTAAAACTTGCTTAGAAATTACTTTAGACCTCTTCCCAACAGCTGTGATAACAAAAGTGCTTTTAATTGGCATCTCCTCAAAATTTACTCCAGTTCCTTTCATTTTATCATAAAATGCACTACTTATGCAACTCTTCATACAACCACTATCAATTAAAACATCTGTGTACGCCTCGGACACGTTAAATTTAACTATGGGGCTCTTACTAACCACTTCCTGAATAATACCTTCATCATTTAGTTCATGTAATAATTCATTTCTTACATTTAGGTCATAGGGTTCCTGTATAATTGTATGGACAGGGCATGTTACAGACTGAGATTCTGACCTTACTTCGCAGCCTGGTTCGCGTTTAAAGAACCGCTACAGCTGGCCGTAGTACTACTAACCACTGAACTGGTCTGGTTGTTCTGGGCTGTGTTGTCATTGTTTGGCTGAATATTACTACCACTAGGCTGTCCTCTTCCTTGACCCCTATTCTGGTTGTAATTATTGTCATTATAATTTCTCCCTTGATTTCCCCTGAAATCATTGTTTCTCCCTTGATTTCCCCTGTAATCATTGTTCCTCCCTTGATTTCCCCTGAAATCATTGTTCCTCCCTTGATACTGATTACCATAGCCATTTCCTCTGTTCTGATTTAGCTGATTATTATTATTTCTATTTTGAGCGTTGGCCCCTTCGCCACCGTTCCCTTGAACTTCCTGATGCCTGGCTTATTAGGCCTATTATTATTATTACCCTGGTTCCTATTGAAATTGTCCTCATAACCCCCTCTCCCCAGTGCATCAAATGTGCTTAACAAATTTTCTACTTGTGATATAGTCTTTACATTCTGGATACAAGCAGCCTCCTTGATCCTATAGGGAAAGTGCCTAAGTAGCAACCTTACCACATCACTTTCCTCCTTCAACCCATCCAGATATTTACACACTAATACCTGCTCTAAAAAGTATTCGGTCATGGTGGAGCTTCCTTTAGGGTTATATTTACCACACACTACTCCCTCACGATGCTGCGACTGAATAACCTCATTCCAGAACTTTTCACAGAATTTCATTTTAAAATCATTGATATCAGTAAACTTGTCTCTGTAGACAGCAAACCAATTCCTCGTTTCCCCCACAAACACTTGTTCTAAAATTTCAACTACCTGGCACCACTCAATACTACCATTTTCCAACCTCTCCCCGAATTTATTTTCTATAGTGTTCATGAACTCCATTGGGCACCCCTGTCGATTGCTGAACTTACCCAGTTCTACCTCCCTGTGTGTGCTATTCACAAAAACTGGCCTATTCTGACTATTTTCTTGCCTGATCCTAGCTTTTAATTTTAACTCTAATTCTGCGATTTTCTCCTCAGCCTTCCTCTCAATACTGTTTACTGTTAATTTAATGTTTCCTTCTGATTCTTCTACTTTATAATATAGCTCCTCAATCTTGCTAATGCTCTCTCTATTACTCTCTCTTAAATCATTTACTTCTGCAACTATTTGTGAGTGGACTTTCTCAATTCAACCCCCCAGCTGTTCCTTAACCTCTTTAGTAGCTACCTGAATTTTGTCAATTTCTCCCCCCAATTGCTTTTTGACCTGCTGTGTTTCCAGTTGCACTAGTTCTTTTAAATTTTCAGCCTGTGTACTGATTCTAATTTCCAACTCCTCCTGTACTTTTCCTAATTTTCTGTCTACATCTGCAATAATCTCTTTAGCCTTTTCTTCCATCACCCCCCTGATCTAACCTCGAATCAGTTCGAATTTGTCACTCATTTCCCTACTGTTTTGTTCTAATTTAGCATTTAAAGTTTCAGTACTCTCTCTATTTTCCTTACTGTTTTGTTCTAATCTGGCGTTTAAAGTTTCATTACTCTCTCTATTTTCCCTACTGTTTTGTTCTAATTTAGCATTTAAGGCATCTGTACTTTCTTTATTTTCCCTACTATTTTGTTCTAATTTAGCATTTAAGGCATCTGTACTTTCTTTATTTTCCCTACTGTTTTGTTCTAATCTGGCGTTTAAAGTTTCATTACTCTCTCTATTTTCCCTGCTGTTTTGTTCTAATTTAGCATTTAAGGCATCACTACTAACTTTGTTCTGATACATAAACTCGAGAAGTAAAGTTTTTAATTCTGGTTGGCCGCCTACACTCCCTGTTTCAGTATCGGGATTTACCTCCGCTATCCCGGTACTACCATCACTCGACATACTGCTCGTATCATCACTCTCCCGTTGATGACCACTACGTAACCTCATCTGTCTTTCTTTCTCATCCCCCATAATGATATACACTGATACAGACAAATAACCCCCAAAATACAGGCACAGAAATATATACCCTTCTCCTTCCACAAATGTTATTAGGTTTTCAGCCCCAAGTTGTCGGCGACAAGTGTAGCAGTTTTGCTAGCCCACACGTTGAGCGACAAGTGTAGCTGTTATTAATGCCCCATGTTGGTAGCGACAAAGTGTAACGGTTTGGCTGCCCCTAACTGTTGGGTGATAAATGTAACTGTTTACCTTTGCCTAAGCTATGTTGTTTTAATGGGCGCCAAGACCTCAACGCAATGCTAAAATCTAAATTTGTATTTAACAACGTCTAGCTCTGGTAGAACACCTTCAAGAATCTATTCACTCAGATCGTGGTATGATTTGATCATTAACCCAACAAACAATTGTATCAGGAGAAGGAATTGGTCTATATCTAATGCTACCTACTGAAAGCAAAGATTGCATTGCAAAAGAATTGAATTTATTACATAAAACAAGTATAGCAAAATTAATAATAATTATAAGTTTAAAATTTAAATTGGAGCGTTGCGATTTTAATATTACCGATAGAAAATTACGTGAAAACGGAGTCTGGTAAATTATTGATTTTACTCTTATTCCCAAGCTATGAAGTTACTGAAATATTGAATATAAAACAAAGAGAAACGAGAGATTGCGTATTTCTGCGTCATTCGCGCTTACCACTGGAAATGGCCGAAGCCTTTCCCTCGTACTGGATGATGCTGTGAGCTTCCCACAGTCTCCTGGACGTCGTCATCTCCGTCGATGTTTGATGATATACTGGTAGATTTGAAGATTTATGGGCCGAACCTCGGAACCAACACGTACAACCACAACGGTTAAGTTTCACAAAGATCTTCCTCCACTGCACGGAACATCGGAGCGACTCCCGTGTGCAACCATACTCGGCAAGTTCTACACAGATTGTCCTCCCCTCCACGGAACATCGGAGCGACTCCCGCGTGCAACCATACTCGGCAAGTTCTACCCAGATTGTCCTCGTTCCACGGCGCGCCGAACGATATATGCACACGTCGGCTCCCCACCTCGGTACCGACTTCCAGCTTACGTGGTCTCCACTGATTGGCTGCTCCCCACGTGCTACTACCCCTTCTCTGGCTCATTACACACGGCGCGCGGATGATGAAGTCGATTTCCGTTCCAACTATCCGCCTTTTCTTGACGCTGCGACCCAAGCTTGCGTAATACTTCTTGACAAGAATCAGCCTGTATTCGAATTTCCAGTGAGTCATGTCTCTCATAATATCCTAACTGACGAAACTCCGTAAAATTCCGTAATCACATAATTTTCTATGATATTGTCGTTCGTAATAATTTGCTTGATAGCGTTTTCTAAGACATAGAAAACCTATCTGTATGCTTATAATTTTTATAAAATGCTATGAAAAATACCTTAATAATAATTATAATAAATTAATAATAATAATAATAATAAATTAACATAAAAATTCTCTTGGCTGAACAATTTGCTGCGTAAATAAATATAGAATTGCTTCCTACTGACTTATGCCAGTGGCATAAAAACCCCTCGAAAAACACGTTACACAATGACTTCACGAGTCAGGAATTTTGTTGAAAAAAAGGTCAGGAAATGTCAGGAAAATTGACATTGAAAATTATGTAGACACCATGTTGCACTTTTCAGCTCAGATTTTGTTCCACCATCACTTTTCAGATTTGTCTTGCAAAGTGAAAAGTTAGGAATCTTTTCACTTTTGAAGCCTGTTATGTTCCTCCGTTGATGCAGAAATACAAAGTGCAAAGGATGATGTGAAAAGTTTTCAGAAATCTTTGCAAAGAGACGATTCCCTTTTCAGCTGTTAATGAACAAGTCTCTATACTAGTTTCTCAGCGCAGAATTTGGTATAGTGTTATAAATATGTTACGACGAGAGATTTTGTTATCAAGTGAGGATAGTGATGATGAAGAATCCAACAAGAGGACATACAAAGACAGGATGAATTTTGATAACCTCACTTCGACAGAATTTCGTGAGTGTTTTCGTATTACCCCAATACAAGCTGATTATATTCTTGAAATAATTGGCCATTTATTGAAACCTGCAACAAAATGAAGTCTATCTCTTTTCAAAAACGAACAAATTCTTATATGTTTACATCGGTTAGGAAATGGTGCCCAGCACGGTATAGCAGCAATGCATGGGGCATCAAAATCAACTATTCGCAGAACTGTTACTGAAGTCCTCGAGTTCACCACGAAAAATAAAGCATTAAATCATGGAGTATTACACAGTTTGTTCATGGAATAAACATGATCGGATCATTCCTACACAAAGACATTTCACTTTGCAAAGAATTTGAAAAGTAATGCATAGATCATGGTGGAACAGAAAGACTTTGCAAGAATTGAAAAGTGAAAAGTGAAAAATTGCGAAGTTCATTTGTGGAACAGGCCCCAGGTGTTTATAAAATGGGCTGTAATGAGTGTGAGGCCAACTACATAGGTCAAACAGGGAAGGCGTTCAACACAAGTTACGCTGAACATGTTAACGCAATAAGGCATAGAAAATGTTCAGCCATCGCAAATCATATGCAAGAGGAAAGGCATAAATTCACGGATATAAATAATGACATGAATATTCTGCACTACGAGAGCACAGGAACTACGATGAACGTGCTTGAACAAATGGAGATCAACACAGCGCAAAGGTTACATCCATCTGATAACCTAAATAACATCTATTTTGAGACCAATGTGCTTTGCGATATGCTAACAGACTATTCAGTTAAAGTTTATATAATTAAAAAAAAAAAACCTTAGCCCAGTCGCAATATAGGTTTACAACTTGCAGTAGCACCTTCGGTTTCGGCTTCAGGTTTGATGGACATATGGCTTCCCCCTCCCCATCCCCTTCTGCCTATCCTCCTCCTGCCGTGTCACTTGGACCGAGGCTATGCTCGCTTCATTAGGCGATTCCTCTCCATCTGGAACGTGCAGGTAAGCCAACATGCATCATTCGGAACAAGACACACAGTTATTTAGTTTTACTTCACTTTACTTACACTTCAATTCAATTTGCCTGTAATAATTTTACTGTTTACATGACGTGAGGCGTATGGATTTGGGCCCGCTATCCCATCTTATGAGGTTCCCGGCTGGCTTTGATGTAAGCTTATTCACATTTAACTATTTAGACTATTTGATTTCTCTTGTCAGATGGATAGTGACAGCTTTATTTCGTTTCTTTAGGACTGATCTGGGTTGGAGCGAGTCCATAAATTATTGAATCTAAAGACATCTGTCTTCACATGAACCTTATTTTAGGGCTGAAAAGTTCAAGACAGATCAGCAAAAAAAAATTGAATACAAGATAGTACAAATTGTCAAAACATGGGCAAAGATGCACTCAAAAGAAGAGACAGTTTTATATAAAATTTTCAGGACATTTGAGTGTGTTTGTAGATATAGTTGTGTTTTAATGTGTTTTTTATTATGTTGATTGATGGGTGTTGGTGATGTGTTGGTGACTTAATAATGACGTGAGAGGGCTGAAGAAGGGCTAAATATTTGAATAGCTCGAAACATGTACCCTAGTTTTGGGAAGTGATATTTTGTCATAATATAGTATTGTTCAACTGATTTCCTTGTTGATTATTAGAGTGATTATATTGGCAATACGGACCTAACGTCTTCCAATATGGAAGATAATAATATTGAGCTTCAAATGTGCCGATAGACGGACTGTGGTTCGAGCTCAGGCAACACTTATTGCACAGAAGATGGGACTTGAAGATTTTAAAGTATCTAATGGCTGGATTGACAGATTCAAGAATCGACATGACCTAGTTTATAGATGTGTGCGAAGCGAAGCTGCTACCCTGGATAATGACGCTACACTGTGCGAAACTATTGAAACATGGAAAAGACTACAAACTCCTGACAATATTTTTAATGCAGATGAAACGGGGCTGTTTTTTTCATCTTCTTCCAGATAAAACCCTGGATTTTAAGGGCGCGAATTGTCCCGGTGGCAAACTTAACAAGGAAAGGCTTACCGTTCTCCTGTGCTGTAATGGAAGTGGAACCGAGAAGTTGGTACCGCTGGTTATTGGAGAAGCACACAATCTGCGATGTTTCAAGAATGTGCGATCTTTTCCATGCACGTACACTTCTAATACGAAAGCGTGGATAACTTCCGCAGTATTTGAGAATTTCTTACGCGCATGGGATGCAAGGCTTGGCATAAGAAATAGGAATATTGCACTCTTCATTGATGAGTGCCCCGCTCATCCCTCAAATGTTGAATGTAATTTCCTGCAGCGCTCGTGTACGAAAATATTTTGCCATGTTTAGCAATTGGCGCCATTTTATTAGTTATACAGGGTGTCTTTTATGTACCTTTGGAGAATGTTAGGTCGTGTAGGGGACGGGTATAGAAGTAATTTGAGATAGGGAACTTGGGGTCGGAGCGGCCTCCTTAACCCCTAAAATGAGGGTTGATTCAGGCCCTCCACCCTGTAAGTTATACAACCGACCCTAGCCTCTATTACCTTTCTCAATCTTTGAACTCATGGCAAGATTCATTTTACCATGTGGCGCTGGCGTAATGGATAACGTTGCGGTGCGAAAGGCCGGTAGTCCCGGGTTCGATTCCGGGCTTGGGCAATTTTTTTTTAAATGTTATTTTATAAATTCTGTAAATTAAACTGATCTTTGTGCACTTCATAGCATTAAATTGTTTAAGTTCTTTATAAAAAAAGATTTTGCCCAAGCCCGGAATCGAACCCAGGACTACCGGCCATTCGCACCGAAACGCTATCCATTACGTTAGCGCCACATGGTGAAACGAATCTTGCCAAGAGTTGAAGGATTGAGAAAGGTAATAGAGGCTTGGATCGGTTGCCAAACTTACAGGGTGGAGGGCCTGAATCAACCCTTATTTTAAGGGTTAAGGAGGCCGCTCCGACCCCAAGTTCCCTATCTCAAATTACTTCTATACCCGTCCCCTAGACGACCTATCATTCTCCAAAGGTGAGTCCGGGAATATTCTCCGCAGAGCCTACATGCGTCTGCGAGAGCTAGCTACAGCAGTTAGGTTGGTAGCACGGCTGCCGCTTGCATCATCTCTACTTAGTATAAAACAAAGTCCCTGTTTCTTGGATGTTACTGGTAAACTCTAGAACCACAGGATAGATTTTGATGCGGTTTTCACCATTCTGTAAAGGATATATCGAGTATGATTTCTGTAGAAAATAATTTATTTATGATCAAAGGAAGCCGAGCAGTAACGATTTTAGTGGAATAGTCGATTAAAAAAAACTGGCGTCCGGGCGCTTTGTAAGCTTACGCTGGGCAAACCGTTAAAAATATCTAAATACTATGAGTGTAAGAATTGTTCAGCATGAAAAGTTCTACAAAAAAGTCTGCGAGAGCATATGTCTATCTTCCATACATCGCCCACTATAAGGGAACAACTGAAGCTTGTCTCTTACAGCTTTATGTGCTGTCGACTTGGAGATTCCTGTTTGTTGAGCTAATTTTCGTGTTGATTTACTTGGGCTTCGCAGCATTATATCGGAGATTTCATCAAGTTTTTCGTCTGTTAAAAGCGTAGGCCTGCCTGTTCCCGGTACATCGTGAACTGAGCCAGTCACACAAAATTTACTTACCAAATCCCGAATGGTATCACGGTTTGGATACTTTGAATTAGGAAACCGCGCCTGAAATCTTAATTTTACATTTTCTGTAAACCGTTCGCCTTGGCGAAAAACGTATTCCACCAAAAAGAACCTCTCTCTTCAGTAGTAAACATTACCGCCTGTATACTGTTGCACTCTTCCAATAATAATCTATCCGAATGCTCGCTGACTGTAATACACGCTGAAGACCTGCAGGCTACCGCGCTTATCGCGATGCACATCGACAGCTCACACGGGGAAGTCCCGCTTTGAAGGACACAGTGCAGTGCAGCCAACTAAAACTCATGACTCAACCACTCACAGCTGCACGTACCCACTGCGGAGAACATTCCCGAGTGCCCTGTAGTAGTGATCATGACTAATATACAGTATGTAATTTTTTCAGGAGTGCTATTTATTTGTTATTCATATACATATTACCCTGGCCTGGCATTGGCCAAATTCGTTGACCGACTGAAGAGTTACAAAGGACAGTGTAAAGTCTGTGGTGTGTGTGTAATGTTGGTACTCTTCTTTGCCAATATTCACAGTGAACAGATGTTTACTGAAGAATGTGTCGGTCATTCATGGCCCGAAGGATTTTGTCCCGAGTTTTGTGTAACAATTGAAGAGTTGTGTGTTTTCCAGCGAATGTTCAGCAACCGCGACTACGTGTTCAATAGGCGCTACCTTGTGGATTCCGATAGGAGGCTGATGGTGCTGGTGAACAAGGGGACAGAACATCCCAAGCGTCCCGTGTGCAAGGAGAACTACCGGGTCACCGACTACTACAGTTATATGGTGATCAAACCTTTGCACCAGTTCACGGAGGTGAGTGCTTTGACTCTTTTTAGCACAGTAGAGAGAGTAGCCAGCAAACCTGGGGGAAACCTTGACAACAGATTGTACCTGGCCAAAAACATGGAATAAACATTGACATACCTGCCAACTCTCACGATTTAGGCGGGAGACTCCCAATTTTACAACACTTCTCCCGCCCTCCCGCTAAACGTTTTAAATCTCCCGATTTTTCAAAAATCTCACACGTAAATTCGGACTAAAAGTGCGAGATGACAAACTCCAGTCATCCATCGAACAGATCGATTTTACGTGTAGTGTGTTTCAATACCGCAGTTTCGCTCCGTATCTATAATTTATAGATAATTCTCCATAACTACGCGTCCCGCTTAGTTGGATTTGAATATCTCTGAGTTTGAAATAGTCGATGGTTAATTCAGCATGTGTTCCTAGAAGTTTTCATAATAGCCTGAGTGTGAGAGGAATATTGTATCTGTTTAACACGTGAAATTATTTGTGTATAACTCACTGTAGATGTTGTTGGCATTAATATGCCGGTAGGCTATTGTGATTTTTCGATCTGAGTGATTTTGTCGGTTCCTCGGTAATTGGCGAAGAAATATGATTAGACATCGATAGTCTTCAAAATATCCTGATTTTTCAGTTTGATAGGTTGGCAGGTATGCATTGACATTAGATTATTTATTTATTTATTTATTTATCATATGGCTTTTAGTGCCGGGAGTGTCCGAGGACATGTTCGGCTCGCCAGAGTCTGTAGGTGCTTCCAGCGGACACCCAGAGGGTGAGCTACACGTTCCTTTCAATTTCAAGTAGTTCCAACTTTCACTACCAGATGTCAATGATACCTAGTGGTGAACATTGGAACTTTGGTAGAGCGTTCCAACGAAATCTAACCTAGAAATTTAGCTCCACAAAAGTTTAGTCTGTGGAAGGATCTTTTACATGCCATAAATCTATGACATGGGACCGCCGGCTTTACTTCCCCTCCGAAGGAAGGCATACTGAAGGATTTTTAACGCTCTTAAAAAATCCGACAACTCCGGACGAGTTTGAACCCGCTATCTTGGGCACAGCAGTTCAGCATGCTGTTCAGATAAGAAAAATGGACAGAGAATTTTTATGCTGAATAAATGATGAGTTAAGTTTTAATTTCTATACATGTCTTCTCCTTATTATTTCAGTTTCAGTGGGGTGGGGAATGAGATGCGATATATTCCTATTTAATAAGCCATTAAGTAAACCATGGTTGGTGTCTTATGTTGAGGTTCTTTATTGTAAATTGTAAGTAGTTAGGGGACCTTGAGGGCCAATAACACTCCGGGGGTTTTGAGGGGTATGGAATTTTTAAAAAAGATGTGGGTGCAATGTGGTGAGTTTTGTGGCTGTCTGAGCTTAGTTTTCTTAGCATTGTTGCCGTTTTCTAGGCCTATATCTATTTGTAGTGGATAAAAAAAATAAAACATTAAAATATATATTTAAACTAGCGGACCCATGCGAGAAATCTCGCATGTTCATAAACCACACTTTCCCCAATAGGTTTATAATGAGAGACTTGAGGAGAAAGGTTGTTATGTTTTTATTTCAATCAAATGATTCTAGATCACTATTTACAGCATGTTGTAGGGGATCTCAATGCCCATGTAGGAAGAGAAAGACAAGGTTATGAGAGTGTTCTAGGACCACAGGGTTGGGGCGGAAGAAATGAGGAAGGAAAGAGACTGTTGGTCTTCTGCCAGAGGAACAGCCTGCTAGTTGGGAACTCCTAGTTTAAGAAAAGAGAGAGCCACACAATCACATGGTACATTTATGACTTGACCAGGAAGTCGGTGGTCGACTATATACTGTATGAGAAAGAACTAAATAAGAACATCACGGACATCAAGGTTATACCATCGGAGAACCTGGATAGCGACCATCGATTGCTGGTAATGAATCTGAGAGGGAGTAAGGAGAAGAAAGGGACTGAGAACCAGGAAAGACGTATAAGGATATGGAAACTGAAAGAAGGGGATAGAACGGTCGAGTACCTCAAAATGGTAAAGGAAGGAATTCCAACAGATGAAGAAAGAGGGGTGGAAGAGGAATGGGCTAGATTTAAGAAGACACTAGTAGGTGCAGCAGAAGCAGTATGTGGGAGGACAAGTATTAAGAAGAGGTGGAAGGAAACACCATGGTGGAATGAGAAGACAAAAGATATAGTAAGGGAAAAGAATAGAGCCTTTAGGAGGTGGTATCAAAATAGGACGGTAGAGACAAGGGAAGAGTACCAGGAAAGAAAGAAGGAGGCGAAGAGAGTAGTGGCTGAGGAGAGAAGAAAGTGGATGGAAGAGTGGACAAAGATGATGGAGGATAGTGAAGGTACAAAAAAGGTCCTGTATGGGATGGTAAAAAATAAGAGGCGGAAGGATCCTACGGACAGCATGGAAGGAAAGGAAGACCCCAGAGGACTGGAAAAAAGGAATAATTGTCCCGATCTTCAAGAAAGGTAGTAGAACAGATTGCAGAAACTATCGGGGAATAACACTGATGAGTCATTGTGCAAAGATCTTCGAGAAAGTTTTGGAAAAGAGAATTAGGACAAAGATAGAAGGAGGGATGAGGGAAGAACAACATGGCTTCAGAGCAGGATGGTCCACAGTGGATTTGATTTTTTCTGTAAGGCAGTTACAAGAACAGCACTATGAGTATGGAACAGATCTACTGATGGCCTTCCTGGACATCGAGAAAGCATATGACAGTGTATGCCGAAACAAAGTATGGAAGTCCCTGGAGGATAGAGGAGTAGAGAAATGGACTATAAAGAGGATAAAGGAGATGTACAAGGGAAGCGTGAGCTGTGTGAAAGTGGGAGGAGAGAGATCAGACTGGTTGGAACAGAGAAACGGCCTGAAACAAGGAAGTGCACTGTCACCGTTACTTTTCATTGTGGTGATGGATGACATAATGACCCGAGTGGCACAAGTAATTGGGGAAGGAAAGATGAAAGCAATGGTGTTTGCAGATGATTTGATGATTTGGAGGTACAGGAACAGTTGGACGTTTGGGAAGGAATAATACAAGCATATGGGATGAAATTTAGCATAAATAAGATTGAGATGGTGATCACAACAAGGAAGAAGGAAAGAACCGCAACGGGAATAACAATTGGTGGGGAACAGCTGAATAAAGTGGAGAGTTTCAAGTATCTGAGAAGCCTGATACAAGACAATGGAAGAAACGATAGAGAAATAAATGAGCTGGGAAGGCAGGCAGAAGCATTTCGGAGGAGTGTGAGAAGCATGTTGTGGAGCAAGGATGTCCCTCAGAACAGCAAAAAGATCATATATCGGACGTACTATGTCCCTATCCTGACGTATGCCTCGGAGACCTGGGTTATGAAAGGAAGGGAGAAGAGCAAAATTCAGGCCAGTGAGATGAGGTTCTTGAGAAGCAGTATTGGAGCTACAAAGATGGACAGAATAAGAAATGAGAGGACCAGAGAATTAATGAAGGAGGAACCATTACAGGATGGTATAGAGAAATCTAGACTTAGATGATATGGACATGTAAAACGAATGGAGGAGAAGAGGATACCCAGGAGAGTACACGAGACGAAGTGGGAAGGAAAGAGACCGAGAGGAAAACCGAGAGACAGGTGGCTGAAGGGGGTGGAAGAAAGCGTGAAGAAGAGAGGAGAAGACTGGACAAGGGTGGAGGCTGAGAGATGGTGGGAAGACGGAAGACGTTGGAGAGGCTTGTGTTCCAAACAGACTCGGCCAGTGGCTGGAAACTGTGCAAGATGATGATGATGATGCAGCATGTTACATCAACAGTATTTGCAAATGGCACACTTCTTACAAAAATCGATATTTATGAAATTAGAATGCGGAAGAAAAACTTGTAAAAGAATTATTTAATAGTTTTAAGGTTTTAGGCAACAACTCTTAATTGCAGCATGTTAGAGCATCAGCTCCGCCTTTGTCCGGTCCCAAGTCCGGAATGCGAAAGGAGGAGGGTTAGCTGGTTTGGCTACCAGCTGTAAAAACAGCTAACGCCGAATGTTGGGCGGCGGTAAGTAACTCGACCCCCTGAAGGGGCCAATGGCTTCTGGCGGATGAGCCCCTTTAGGTGGGGTGATGGTCCCCTCAGTGTAGGAAATGACACTGAAACCCATTACGTATATATTGGCCCAACGGCAAAACGGACGGAGGAGGAACTTCCCTTGTGGTTCTCAACGGTCGTGGAGGCGGATTAGGTCATGCCGGATGGACTGGCTGTGAAGGCGCAACTCAATGGTATTTAGAGTCTGTGGCAGTCCATTGCAGTCACGGTGCTAGAACCTGCACGTCTCATTTCATTTGTGCCGCAGGGTATAGTTCCGAGATCATAGTGTGTGGGTGACTTCCTTGCAAGCTGTGATCCACCGTAAACAAAATCTCGCTTGTGGCACCTTTTTCCTGCTGTCACATCTTTCAACACAAGTCCAGCGGCGATGGGATAAGGATGGTGGAGGCAGGTTTTCGGTTTGAAACTGGAAGCCTCTAGTTCGGACCTGCACGTTGGCAGCAGATGTGTGATGGTCGTCTTTCTGAGACCTCGTGACTACTCAGGAGTTCGGTCCTGCATCTGTGTTTGGGCAGGCCTATTTAGGATCACCGCTGCCCACCCCGAATGGGGAAGGCCCTAGAAAATGTGGGCTAAACATCGGTAGTCACACCTTCAGCCGGCTGGGAGGCCGCACCCAGCGGGTCACCCCTTTTGCGGTCGAAAAACGAAAACAAAGAATATCCAAACATTAATTATAGGATCCTGGAATGTTCGAACGTTACTCGATTTGAAGGACAATAACAGGCCTGAGAGAAGAACAGCGCTCGTTACCCATGAGCTTGGTCGAATGAACATAGATATTGCTGCCTTAAGTGAAACCAGATTGTCCAGCGAAGGTAAAATTACAGAGTTCAGTTCAGGTTACACCATATTCTGGAAGGGAAAAGATGAGGGAGAGTGCCGTATTCATGGTGTTGGTTTCGCTATAAAGACCACACTGGTGAATGATCACCAGCTAACTCCAACTGCTGTCAGCAAAAGAATTATGACTCTCCGAATCCCACTCTCCGGGGGTCACTTAATGACTCTTATCTCTGCATATGCTCCCACCTTGGATGCTGATACAGAAGTTAAAGACCAATTCTACCACCTGCTGAGCACAATCATCACCAAAGTACCACCTAGAGACAAACTCTTAATGCTTGGCGATTTCAACGCCAGAGTTGGTCAAGATCATCAATTATGGAACAATGTGATGGGAAAACAAGGACTTGGCAACTGCAATGCCAATGGCCTATTACTCCTTGGTCTATGTGCTGAACATGAACTCTTTATTATCAACACTCAGTTCCGCCTGCCGAATCGCTACAAAACCACTTGGATGCATCCTCGCTCGAAGCACTGGCACATCCTTGACTATATCATCACCAGGCAATGTGATAAAAAGGACATCCTTGTCACCAGGACCGCAAGAAGTGTCGATGACTGTTGGACAGATCATAAGCTCCTTTTTTGCCGGTTGAGGATTTCAATCTGCCGCAAACCGAAACGTTCCATCCACAACCTGTCGAGACGGAAATTTGACACTTCTAAACTCCAAGTAAAATCAATTGCTACAGATTACAGAAATAAAATCGCAAATAAGCTGGCTAGTCACCCTGTTAGCACAAATAGTGTTGTACAGGAATGGACAACGCTTCAGAAGGTCATTACTGAGTCAGCTGAGGAAACAATTGGTTTTGTGAAGAACAAAAGACAAGACTGGTTTGATGAAAATAATGATGAAATTACGTGTCTCATCAATGCCAAACGGGAAGCCCATCTATCCTTTCTTCAAGATCCGTCTTCCAGTGTGAAAAAATCACAATTCGTGCAACTTAAAGGGAAATAAAGAACAACTGGTGGCAGCGAAAAGCTGAAGAACTGCAAAGACTATCTGATGCTCGTGACCTGCAAAACTTCTATGCAGGCATAAATGAGGTATACGGCCCAATCCGATCATCATCAGGTACATTGAAAACTGCTGACAATTCCGCCATTTTAATTGAACAAGGACAAATTTTGGAGCGTTGGAAGGAGCATTTCTCTGCACTTCTAAATCGTGCCTGCAATGTTGCCGAGGACTTTCTTCACAACGTCCCTCAGCAGCCCCAACAACCATGGATGGCGGTTCCGCCGACATTCCGAGATTTCACCAAAGTGCTCAATCAACTAAAGCCGAGAAAGGCTCCTGGTCCTGATAACATTCCTCTGGAGTTGTTACAAAGTGGGGGTATGGCCTTGAAGACTCTACTTTTTACACTTATCCTGTTAATTTGGGAAACTCGAGACCTACCTGACGACTTGAAGAATGCTGCCATCATCACTATCTTCAAGAAAGGCGATCGTAGTGTGTGTGGGAACTACCGTGGTATATCGCTATTATCCATTGCAGGTAAAGTTCTCGCAAGAATTCTACTAAGCCGGCTCCAAAGTATCTCGGAGAGGATTTTGCCCGAGTCTCAATGTGGTTTCCGAACCTCCAGGGGCACAACAGACATGATATTCTGTGCCAGACAACTCCAGGAAAAGTGCAGAGAGCAACAGGAGCCCCTTTATTTAGTTTTCTATGACCTGGAAAAAGCCTTTGATTCAGTACCAAGATCTGCTATGTGGAAAGGATTAACGCACTTTGGATGTCCAGATCGCTATGTGGAATTGGTTAAAGCTCTTCATGATGGAATGTCTGGGAAGATTCTTCACGGTAACTCTGTATCCGATCCATTTCCAATCACTCATGGTTTGAAGCAAGGCTGTGTGCTTGCTCCAACACTTTGCATTGTACATGGCTGCCATGATGTATGAATCATCTTCCAACAACCCAGGCATAGAGATTAAGTTTCGCTTCGATGGAGGTCTTTTCAATCTGGCAAGACTACGTTCACAGAGACATACCCAAGTTACCCGGGTGACAGAACTGCAGTAAGCCGATGACACCGCATCTCCTGCTACGACATCTGCAGAGCTTCAACAATCAGTCAATCGCTTTAGCACTGCCTGTGATCTCTTTGGTCTCACCATCAATGCAAAGAAAACAAAGGTGCTTGCACAACCTGCCCCAGGATTACCTCTTCCTGAGTTCAATATCTCCATCTTAGACTCAACACTGGAGCAGGTTGATCATTTTTCATATCTTGGTAGCATCTTGTCTAAACGGTGCACTTGCGAACAGGATGTTGACAAAAGAATTGGGGCTGCCCATGCAGCATTTGGCCGTTTAATGCACAGAGTCTTCATGAATAAAGACCCAAAGATGCATACCAAACTCATGGTGTACAAAGCTGTCGTCATCTCAACGCTACTGTATGGCTGTGAAACTTGGACACTCGATCGCCGTGATATCAAGGAACTTGAGCGCTTCCACCAACAAAAGATGAGATACATCTTGAATATCAAGTGGGAGGACTACGTGACCAACACTGCAGTTCTCGAGAGAGCGCATCTCAATAGCATTGAGACAACTATCATCGCTCATCAACTGAGATGGTTAGGTCATGTTCACCGTATGAGTGATACCAGGCTTCCACGTCAATTCCTTTATGGTGAACTTTGCTCCGGCACTAGACCTCATGGGACCCCTTTGAAGCGTTTTAAAGACCAGTTAAAACCCATCATGACGATGACTGGTATAGACATCCACTCATGGGAAACATCTGCTGCGGACTGTTTACTGTGGCGGAACACTACATCGACAGCTGTCAACTTCTTTGAGGAAGAACGTCGCAGACATGAAGAGGCCAAGCGACAAGCAAGAAAGCTTCGTCAATTGCAACCCCGCCCTCCCCCGACCATTGAGTGCAATATATGTGGGCGCATGTTTTATGCCAGGATTGGCCTGTTTAGTTATCAAAAACACATCCACATGCTGGTCTGAAAAGCTCTATGCAGGAAGAAGTATGTTTACTCGGAATCGAGTTACAGCCGACGACGAGAGCATCAGTATTTGCAAATTCAGCTTAGCTGTAACACTCCCCGGTTATTCGACATTTATGAAATTATACGATTTGAGTACTCATTCCTTTGATTTACTGTTTCTGAAATCCAATCAAAATGATACAGGAAAGGCCTCAGTATGTTAAAATGACATGAAACAGGTGTCAATGCGGCCAAAATGTGAGGTGGACAGCAATTATGGAGCGTATTTTCCTACAGCAACAGTATCTGCAAATCGCACACTTTGTACATTTTTTAAAAGTCTTTTATATATATATAGATATAGATATTTATGAAATTAGAGTGCAATTCGTCACTGGTAATGTCGATTCTCTTTTATTTGAATGCTCATTTGTCACGATTGGTCGCTTGTGAGCGCCGCAGGAGGGCTCTATACTACTGAAATAATATATGATATTTTTAATAAAATCCTTAGAAATAGAAGTACGATGATATTCAATACACTCATACAGCATGAATGACAAAGAGTGAGTATTTATGTTCATTTGACACAAACAATAATCAGATTATAAAATAAAGATCATGATAATTTAGTTTAGTCTCCCATAAGTCCAACCCCTCGTCCACGTCGTGGAAGACGGGCAACGGCACAAAGTAGGAGATTGCCTGTAGGGGCGAAGTACAGTGGGGACTTCGTGTGCCCCAGGACCCTTACGGTAGCTGTGAAGGTCCTACAAGAACCCTGAAAAGTGACGGCTAACAGGGCTCTGGTGAAGCTACGATAGGCCCAGCAAGCCAGTAGTGGACGAAACCAAATGCTTTCAAGAATGGAACGAGCCTCAGACATGATGGATATAATAGACGACGACACGGCTGTAAACACGGACTAAGATTTGGAACTTTAAACATAAGAACGCTGACGGGGAAGGTGGAGGAGATAGTGGATATGATGGAAAGAAGGAAGTTGGATTTATTGGGATTGGCAGAAACAAGGGGGAAGGAAGGAGAGAACTGAAAAAAGGCTATAGACTGTACTCGAGTGGGAGTAGTAGTACGAGGTAGTTTAAAAGAAGAAGTGAAGAGAATAAGTGATAGGATGATGAAGGGGAAAGTAGCACTGAGGGGAGAGACCATAGAAATAGTGCAAGTGTATGCTCCACAAGTAGGCTGCGCCTCTGAAGAGAAGGAGGAGTTTGAAGAGGAATTGCAGAAGCAGCTGGGAGGAAGGAATATGATTGTTATGAGGGATCTGAATGCCCATGTAGGAAGAGAAAGACAAGGGTATGAGAGTGTCCTTGGACCAGAGGGTTGGGGCGGAAGAAATGAGGAAGGAAAGAGACTGTTGGATTTCTGCCAAAGGAACAGCCTGCTATTTGGGAACTCCTGGTTCAAGAAAAGAGAGAGCCACTCAATCACATGGTACAGTGATGACTTGACCAGGAAGTCGGTGGTCGACTATATACTGTATGAGAAAGAATTAAATAAGAACCTCACGGACATCAAGGTTATACCATCGGAGAACCTGGGTAGTGACCATCGATTGGTGGTAATGAACCTGAGAGGGACTAAGGAGAAGAAAGGGACTGAGAACCAGGAAAGACGTATAAGGATATGGAAATTGAAAGAAGGAGATAGAAGGGTCGAGTACCTCAAAATGGTAAAGGAAGGAATTCCAACAGATGAAGAAAGAGGGGTGGAAGAGGAATGGGCTAGATTTAAGAAGACACTGGTAGGTGCAGCAGAAGCAGTATGTGGGAGGACAAGTATTAAGAAGAGGTGGAAGGAAACACCATGGTGGAATGAGAAGACAAAAGAAATAGTAAGGGAAAAGAATATAGCCCTTAGGAGGTGGTATCAAAATAGGACGGTAGAGACAAGGGAAGAGTACCAGGAAAGAAAGAAGGAGGCAAAGAGAGTAGTGGCTGAGGAGAGAAGAAAGTGGATGGAAGAGTGGACAAAGATGATGGAGGATAGTGAAGGTACAAAAAAGGTCCTGTATGGGATGGTAAAGAATAAGAGGCGGAAGGATTCTACGGATTATGTTAGAATGGTGAACAAAAGGGGACAAAAGATAGAAAATAGGGAAGAACTGAAGAAAATGTGGAAAGAATATTTTGAAGAACTCCTGAACCCAAATGGAAACCACGGCGAGGAGGAAGAAATCGGGGAAGAGGAAGATGAACTGCAAACAGAAAAGGACTAAACATGGAAAGAAGTGGAAGATGCAGTGAGGAAGATGAAAGGAGGGAAGGCACCGGGTGTGGATGAGTTGAGTGTGGAGATGGTAAGAGCAGCAGGAGAGGTGGGGATACAATGGTTGTACCGAGTGATGAAGACAACATGGAAGGAAAGGAAGACCCCAGAGGACTGGAAAAAGGGAATAATTGTCACTATCTTCAAGAAAGGTAGTAGAACAGAATGCAGAAACTATCTGGGAATAACACTGATGAGTCATTGTGCAAAGATGTTTGAGAAAGTTTTGGAAAGGAGAATTAGGACAAGGATAGAAGAAGGGATGAGGAAAGAACAACATGGCTTCAGAGCAGGAAGGTCTACAGTGGATTTGATATTTGCTGTAAGGCAGTTACAAGAACATCACTATGAGTATGGAACAGATCTACTGATGGCCTTCCAGGACATCGAGAAAGCATATGACAGTGTATGCAGAAACAAAGTATGGAAGTCCCTGGAGTACAGAGGAGTAGGAAAATGGACTATAAGGAGGATAAAGGAGATGTACAAGGGAAGCGTGAGCTGTGTGAAAGTGGGAGGAGAGAGATCGGACTGGTTGGAACAGAGAAATGGCCTGAAACAAGGAAGTGCACTGTCACCGTTACTTTTCATTGTGGTGATGGATGACATAATGACCCGAGTGGCACAAGTAATTGGGGAAGGAAAGATGAAAGCAATGGTGTTCGCAGATGATTTGATGATTTGGGGAAACAAGGAGGAGGAGGTACAGGAACAGTTGGACGTGTGGGAAGGAATAATACAAGGGTATGGGATGAAATTTAGCATAAATAAGAGTGAGATGGTGATCACAACAAGGAAGAAGGATAGAACCACAACGGGAATAACAATTGGTGGGGAACAGCTGAAGAATGTGGAGAGTTTCAAGTATCTGGGAAGCCTGATACAAGATAATAGAAGAAACGATAGAGAAATAAATGAGCGGGGGAGACAGGCAGAAGCATTCCGGAGGAGTGTGAGAAGCATGTTATGGAATAAGGATGTCCCTCAGAACAGCAAAAAGATCATATATCGGACGTACTATGTCCCTATCCTGACGTATGCCTCGGAGACCTGGGTTATGAAAGGAAGGGAGAAGAGCAAAATACAGGCCAGTGAGATGAGGTTCTTGAGAAGCAGTATTGGAACTACAAAGAGGGACAGAATATGAAATGAGAGGACCAGAGAATTAATGAAGGAGGAACCATTACAGGATGGTATAGAGAAATCTAGACTTGGATGGTATGGACATGTAAAACTAATGGAGGAGAAGAGGATACCCAGGAGGATACACCAGATGAAGTGGGAAGGAAAGAGACCAAGAGGGAGACCGAGACAGGTGGCTGAAGGGGGTGGAAGAAAGCGTGAAGAAGAGGAGAAGACTGGACAAGGGTGGAGGCTGAGAGATGGTGGGAAGACAGAAGACGTTGGAGAGGCTTGTGTTCCAAACAGACCCGGCCAGTGGCTGGAAACGTGCAAGATGATGATGATGATAATTTAGTTTAGTGTGATGACTGGAACTTGTTTCGAAGTTTGGGCAACACGGCGCGGAGCGGACAAAATAGTCTCGCGGGCCCTAGGTTGGGCAGTCCTGCAGTAGAAGATGAAAGGAGGAAAGGCACCAGGTCTGGATGAGATGAGTGTGGAGATGGAGAAAGCAACAGGAGAGGTGGGGATACAATGGTCATATCGAGTGATGAAAATTGTGTGGAAAGAGATGAGGACTCCAGAGGACTGGAAGAAGGGAATAATTGTCCCGATCTTCAAGAAAGGTAACAGAAAGGAGTGCAAACACTGTCTGTCTGTCTGTCTGTAGGGTAATCAGCCAGGAGGCTGGTTGGATCCTCAAAAGGTGCCACCATAGTTTATGTGGGCTGAAACCCACAAAAGCCAAGAGCTTTATAATCATCATCATCATCATCATTTCCCCTTATCCAGCTTCTGCCGGGTCGGGGTATTTATGGCACTTCTCCACTTCCCTCTTTCCTTCCACCATTCTTCTTCCACGATCTTGTCCCAGTCCAGATTTCTTTTTCTCACGCTGTTCTTCACTGAATCAATCCACCTTGTTCTAGGTCTTCCCCTTGCTCTCTTACCCTTGCACTTCGCCTCCAGCATCTGTCTTGGTATTCTATTTTCCTCCATCCTCTTTACATGTCCAAACCACATTAGTTTATTCTTCTCAATTCTCTCATTTAGTTTTCCCATCCCAACTTCCTTCCTAACATCTTCATTCCTCACTCTGTCTTTCCTTGTCTTACCTATCATACTTCTTAGGAATTTCATTTCACTGGCTTGGATTCTACTCTCTTGCCTGCTCGTCAGGGTCCAAGTCTCAGCTGCATACGTTAATATGAGTACATAGTACATTTTATACATTACCTCCTTGCTTTTCCTTGGTACTTCCTTATCCCAAACAAGTTTTCTTACACTTTGATAGAATGCATTGCTCTGCTGTACCCTCCTGCCAATCTCCATGTCCAACCTACCAGTTTGCATCAATTCACTTCCTAGGTATTTGAACGTGTCCACAATTTCCAAACTCTGACTTCCAATTTTCACAATGCCCTTTCCTTGTCTTTCCCCTCTTGTCATCACCATGGTCTTGCTTTTCTCTATACTGATTTTCAGGCCATACTTCTGAATATTTTCGTTCAGTGCATCTAGTTGTTTTTGCACTTCTTCGGTGTTCCTTCCCCAGACCACAATATCGTCTGCAAATAATAGTAACTTCATTTCTTTATGTCCATATGCTTCCTTTGTTTCCTTTACAATTTCATCCATTACCATTATGAATAAAAGAGGTGACAGCACACTCCCCTGTCTTAGTCCAGTCTTGTTCCTAAACCAATCTGTATTTCCAACAGGGGTCAGAACCCTGCTAACACAGTTGTTGTACATTGCTTGCACCATTTCCAACATTTCTCTTCCCAGTCTCTTCTTAACCATGGTTTCCCATACCTTCTCTCTGGGGACACTATCATATGCCTTTTCTAGATCTATGAAAGTCATGATCAAATCCTCTCCATATTCCCAGTTCTTTTCCATCACCTGCCTCAAGCTAAAGATTGGGTCCACTGTGGATCTTCCACTCCTGAAGCCATACTGTTCCTCTTGCAACTCTCCTTCCACCTTTCTTCTCATTCTTCTTTCTAATATCCTTTCCAGTATTTTTACTATCTGTGATATGAGGGTGATCCCTCTATAGTTATCACACACTTTCTTGTCCCCTTTCTTAAACACTGGTATTATTAGCCCTTTCACCCAGTCTTCTGGTACACATTTCCGTTTCCACACACACTTTAGCAGTCGATACAGCCATTGCATACCAACAGGTCCAGCAGCCTTTATCATTTCTACACTGATCTCATCCACCCCTGTTGCTTTTCCCATCTTCATCTTCTGTACTGCTAATTCTACCTCCAGCATTGTTATATCATCTTCTGTTATAGAGTCGTCAGGCTGTGTCACTTCGATCTCACCAGTACAATTGCTCACGTTCAATAGCTTATCGAAATACTCCTTCCATCGTCCCTTTATCTCTTTCGGGTGTGTTAACAACTCTCCATCTTCCTTTTTCACCAGCTTTGTAGTAACCCTTTCTTTCCTCTTACTTCTTAGAAGCCCATACAGCATCCTTTTACTGCCACTTACATCTGTTTCCATTCTTCGTGTAAATTCTTCCCAACTTTTCTTCTTTTCTTCTCCTACCACTTTCTTACACCTCCGTTTGCTGTCGTGATACTTCCTTTTGCTTTCTTCTGTTTGATCTCGGTTCCATTCTTTCCATGCAGACTTCTTTTCTTTCACTGCTTTCCTCACTTCCTCATTCCACCACGTTGTCTCCTTCTCTTTCACTCTTGTTGACGTCCTACCACAAGCACTCTCTGCTGCACCAGCAAATGCCTTTTTAAAGTGGGACCATTCCTCTTCTACATTTTCCACTTCAGTAACTGGGATTTGTTGCTTCAATCTCTCCTGAAAATCTTCCTGTACAGCTTTGTCTTTCAATTTCCATACTTTTATTTTACTTTCTCTGATCTCCTTTAGGTTTTCCAATTTTCCCCATCTAAATTTTGCCACCACAGTTCTATGGTCCCCATCAAATGCTTCTCCTGGTAAAGCTGTCACATCCATCAGCTTTCTGCGATTTGTCCTTTCCACCAGGAAGTAGTCAATTACTGATTTTGTTCTTCTATCACCCCACCCATATCTCGTAATTTTCCTGCTGTTTTTCTTCCGAAACCATGAATTACCCACTATCAGTCCATTCCTTTCACAAAAGTTTACAAGTTCCTCTCCTTCCCGGTTCTTTTTCCCATATCCATATGGTCCAACGACTTCTTCCTTTCCTTGTCTCTCATTTCCGACTTGTGCATTCATATCTCCCATGATCACCACTTCTACATCTGAGATTACTCTTTCTACATCCTCCAGGAATACTTCAATATCTTCTTCTCTGTTTCCAGTCTGTGGTGCATACACTTGTATGAAGTCCATCACGTCATTCTTCATCTTCATTCTAATTTTCATTATTCTGTCACTCACACACTCTACCACTTCAACATACTCCTCCAGTTGTTTCGAGGTTATCAGTCCCACGCCATTTTTTGCCTCTTGGCCACCACTCCAGTGTAATGTATATCCTTTCCTCAATTTCTTCCTTCCTTTACCTTTCCATTTCACTTCACTCAGCCCCATCATTCCAACCTTCTCCCTCTCCATGAAGTCTACCACCTCCTCCACCTTGCCTGTCAGGGTCATGACATTCATGATTCCCACTTTCATTTCGGTTACTGGTCGCCCATTTCTCACAGTTCCCCCAGTACCAAAGGAACTGCGCGTCGCCTGCAGGGTACGCCCTAACCTTTTCCGAATCATTGGAAGTGCCATTTCCATTTTAGGCTATTATTACGATGGGGTCGCCACTCCCAAAGGCATTTTATGAAGCTACTGCCAGCTATTATTCAGGCCGCCCCTAACATGGAGAACAGACGCCCTTGCAGCCGCCCCTAACATGGGAAACAGACGCTGCCGATTGATGCTGTACTCATACTATTCCCCGAGTACTGGGTTGCCTCTTCCGCAATCTCCACCGTTCCGAAGTCCATCTTCTCCGCTGCAGATTCCGTTGAGGACTTCGCACGTAACCCTGTGCACGGGGCCTATGTTATACCCCATAGGACTGGGTCCTTACCAGAACTTAGCCGGTACTGTAGTTCCATGGTATATTACAGTACCGTTGCCCACCCCCGCGACGTGGACGCGCCTGGCAAGAATTATCCATGTAGCCAATTAGGATTGACTCATGGACCGGGTTAAGGAGCTGTCTAAATCCAGCTTTATAATAAGGCGTACTAACAAGGGGAGGATACAATGCATGGGTCACCGATTCGAACCATATTTAGTACACTTGTAAGGCATGACCAGGCGTATACCAGGTGCAAGTAGTAAGGTGCGCTTCTCAGCCGATTCCGAGAAATTATTTATTCGTAATTGCTGAACGGCGTTCATGTACATTGTACGTTAACATGAAGCCAAGGAGCTCAATGTTGTACCGGTAAGAGCCCTGCTTCGTAAGCGCGGGATCACTGGATCAAATCCCACCGGTGAGCCTTTGGATTTTTTTTTTGTTAACATAGGCAATTCGTACAACTGTAGGTGTCGTGAATAATGTTCATTTTGCAGTCAATTTTAATAACGTGTTATGTGAGCGGGAAAAGGGAGTTGGAATAAATCGTACAGGAGATTGATGAAAGAATACCTTTATTCACAGTATTTGCTGTTAGTACAACTGCCCACCGTTATTGTTAGTTTGTGTGCAGGTGACCTCGCCATGTCCGAACACTTTCCAACCAATACCCATAGCATGAGACACTACTTGCGGGGTACGAGGTGGTCTGATGGTTCACTGACGTGCAATGAACGGAGCAGACTGGGCCTTCAGTGTATAAACGTACAGCCTACATATAATAGAATACACCCGACCATGTATAATGCCAATGTATTTGCAATGCCCGACTGTACATTATGTAATGTCACAAACGTTCACCCCATACGATGATCAGAATCCCTTTTCCCGCTCACAAAACATGGTATTACAATTGACTGCAAAATGAGCATTATTCACGACACCTACAGTTGTACAAATTGCCTATATTTACAACAAAAAAAAGGCTCACCGATGGGATTTGATCCAGTGATCCCACGCTTATGAAGCAGGGCTCTTACCGCTGCACCACACGCTCCTTGGCTTCGTGTTAACGTACAGCGCACATGAACGCCGCACAACAATTACGAATAATTTATAATTAATTTCTCGGAATCGGCTGAGAAGCGCACTTTACTACTTGCACCTAGTATACGCCTAGTCATGCCCTACAAGTGTACTAAATATGGTTCGAATTGGTGACCCATGCATCGTATCCTTCCCTTGTAAGCGAGGCGAGGAGTGAGGTACAGTAGTTCTTTCCTCACTGATCCGTACAGCAATATCAACGTATGAGTACGACCTTTCACAATATCCACGGGCACTGGCTGTGCCCTGAAGGCCATTGCTCAGCACCACCCATACATCAGTCACTTAACTTAATTCCTGCCGCTCCTTACGGAGCATAGGGCCTTGGCGGAAGTTCTCCATGCAGTACGGTTCCTGGCCATTCCCTTCACTTGACTCCAGTTCTTGTCCACCTCTGCAATTTCATTTTCGATCATCCTCTTCCAGGTCTTCTTAGGTCGACCTCGCTTCCTGGCACCTTGAGGATTCCAGTCTAGCGCCGCCCTCTCAACAGCTCCGTCCGGCTTCCTTAGTGTGTGACCGATCCAGCACCATTTCCTCTCCTTGATCTGGATGCTAATCTGTTGTTGATTGGTGATGGTCCAAAGATCTCCATTTGAGATTATGTCCGGCCACCTCACATTCATCATGCGACACAGGCATCTGTTAATGAACACCTGTAGCTGGTTGTTGATCGGTTTTGTCACTTTCCATGTTTCACAGCCATAGAGAAGAATCGACTTTACGTTGCTATTGAAAAGGCGGAGCTTGGTCTTCCTGGAAATGTTTCTATTTCTCCAGATGGGGTAGAGCTGGACAAAGGCACCATTTTTGCCTTCCTGATACGGCTTCGAACATCTTCCTCTGCTCCCCCATCATTTGTCACTATACTCCCAAGGTAGAGGAAGGACTCAACTAGCTCAATTTCCTTTCCGTTGACTGTCAAGCTAGTCGTGACGTCAGAATTTATCCTCATCTCTTTGGACTTGTTGGTGTTGATCATCAGTCCTGCCCGTTCTGCTTCTCTCTGCAACCTCCCCAGCTTATCTTCTATGTCTCGGTACCGTTGTGCCATAAGACAAATGTCGTCTGCGAAATCCAGATCTTCAAGCCTGTCATTTATACCCCATTGAATACCCCTCTTCCGTCCCCCCATTACCTTCTTCATCACACTATCCAGGACCAACAGGAACAGAGTGGGGGTAAGGACATACCCCTGTCTCACCCCGGAACTGACCTTTATCTTTTCTGTTAATTTGCCTTCGTGTAGAACCTGGCACTCATACCCTTCGTACATCTCTTCCATGATTCTGATGATCTTTGTTGGAATTTTATATTCCTCGAGTGTCTTCCACATGATCCATACACCAGTAGCTTCCATATAATCCCATCCATGAATGAGACTGAGACATTGGTGAAAAGCCATTTAGGCAGTTACCACAAGAAATAACTTGTAACATTAAATACAAAATACTATCAAGAAATAACACAGATGAGCCATTGTGCAATGATTTTTGAGATAGTTTTGGAAACGTGAATTTAGTCAAAAATAGAAGAAGTTACTGTATGGCTTCAAAGTTATATTTGCTGTAAGACAGTTCCAGGAACAGCATTATGAATATGGAATAGTTCTACTTCCTGGACATTGAAAAAGCATTTGATAATGTATGTAGAAGTAAGGTCTCGGAGAACAAAGGAGTAGTAAAGTAGACTATTTATGGAGGACAAGGGAAATGTGCAACGGAAGTATGAGCTGTGTGGAAGTGGGAGGAGAGAGATCAGATTGGCTGGAACAGAAGAATGGCTTGAGGCATTACTGTTGCTCTTTATTGTAGTGATGGATGATATAATGACCAGAGTGGCGCAAGTAAGTGGTGAAAGAAAGATGAAAGTAATGGTGTTTGCAGACGATTTGATGATTTTGAGAAACAAGGAGAGAGTACAGGAGCAGTTGGATGTATGGAAAGAAATAGTACATGGATATGGGATGAAATTTAGCATAAGTAAGAGTGAGATGATAAGCCTCCGTGGCTTAGGCGGCAGCACGCCGGCCTCTCACCGCTGGGTCCGTGGTTCAGATCCCGGTCACTCCATGTGAGATCTGTGCTGGACAAAACGGAGGCAGACAGGTTTTTCTCCGGGTACTCCGGTTTTCCCTGTTAACATTTCATTCCAGCAACACTCTCCACTATCATTTCATTTCATCTGTCATTCATTTAATCATTGCCCCAGAGGAGTGCGTCAGGCCTCGGCAGCCGGCACAGTCCATATCCTCGCCGCTTGATGGGGGCTTCATTCATTCCATTCCTGACCCAGTCGAAGACTGGAAGCAGGCTGTGGATTTTCATTTTCAAGAGTGAGATGATTATCACAACCAGGAAGGAGGAGAGAGTCGCAACGGGATTAACAATTAGTGGGAACGACTGAGGAAAGTAGAGAATTTCAAATATCTGGGAAGCATGTGGAATAAAATAAATGAGCTGGAGAGACGAGTAGAATTATTCAGGAAGAGTGTTTGATGCAAGGATGTCCCTCAAAACAGCAAAAGGGTTATATATGGAAGGGAGAGAAGCAAAATACAGGCTAGTGAGATGAAATTCTTGAGAAACTGTATTGGAATGTCAAAGATGGGCAGGTTATGAAATGAGAAGATCAGAGAATTAGTCAAGAATGACACATTACAGGATAGAATGGAGAAATCAAGGCTTAAATGGTATGGACATGTTAAGCGAATGGAGTGGGAGAAGATATCCAGGAAGACACACGAGGTGAAATTAAAGCAAGAAAGGCCAAAAAAAAAATAGCTGCAAGATGTTGAGGACTGCGTGCAAGAGAAGGGAGAATACTGGACCAGGGTGGAGACTGAGAGAATGGCGGGAGGACAGAAGACTATGAAGAAGAACTAGGACAGTCTAGTCTTTGATAGCTTTGAAATATCAACTATTCGATAGTTCAAGGTTGATATTTTCATAGCTGCACATTTGAGAATGTGTGTGTAAAAGTGCAGCACAAGAATTACTTGAGATCAGCATCACCCTGTGAATTTCAATTTTATCTATATTTCAAATTAAACATATTAAATAACAAATCCCACTTTTGCAGCAAAAGTGGGATTACAAATTTCATTTGAAAAGACAGAGATTTTGCCAACCCTCGAGGTGGACACCCTTGTCCTTCAACTAAATGATAACAAACAAATTAGGGTTGTAAAAAAGTTCAAGTATCTTGGGGAAACTATTACTTGGAACCTAAATGAGAAAGCCGCAATAGAGTACAGAACAACAAAACTGAGACAAGCACAACGAGTCACTTGGTCAACTTATAAGAAGAAATCTCTCTCGATGAACGCCAAATTCAAACATTATGGTTCAGTAGTTAAACCTGATGCAACTTATGCAAGTGAAACCCTGTTGAAGATGAATACCAAAGCAACAACAGATAAAATCCAAAAAATAGACAGAAGGATCATCAGGACAATCATCAATAAAAAACATAACATCAAGTAAATGGACAATGAAGACTGCTGCCTAATGAAATAGTCTATCGGGAAAATGAATCAATTGTGGATACAATGCGAAAAAGGAGAATTGCCTTTTTCAGCCACATAGTAAGACTACCAGACTACTGAAACAATTATTCAATTTCTTTTGGAAAAGTAAAACCAAGAACAACTGGTTCGTTGAGGTCCAGAATGATTTAGACGAGCTAAATATTACAATGAAACAAATTGCAGAGAGAAAAGAGAAGAGGATTCTGAGAAGTAGGGATACAAGATTGAAATTAAAAACAGTCAAACGAAAACAGTACACCATTACAAATGAAGAGAGGGCGGCCAGGTCGGAGAGATTAAAGAAGCTCTGGAAGGAGAAGAGGAAGTTGAGAAGTCATTACAACTAATATTGTAAAGACCAAGTGTATTTGGATTGATTTAAGTGCTCCAATGTGGGCGTAAACTATGTAAATAAATAAATAACGAATAAAGATCCACTTCAAGTTTCAAAAAAACAAACATTTCTTCAAATTAACCAGTTGTGAATAATTGAAGTTTTACTGTGTGCAATTTAAAGATGACCCCAAAGCGTTTGATGAGGAATTCGAAATTTAAAAAACCTGTCATGTATTCGAGTAAATATGGCAGTTTTTTTTTTACTCTGTGCCAGTGATGTTAGTCTTCAGTCTATTGACTCGTCTGATGCAGCTTTCCAGGACTCCCTGGCCTGAGCTAATCGCTAGTGATGTGTAATGCCTAATTATACTTCTTCTTCTTCATTTCCCGGTTCCAGTGATCTGGGTCGGGGTGTGAATCAAGGACCTCCATACTTTTCTGTCTCTCCACCACTCTCATCCCTCTTCCAGTATATCCTCCACTTTCACTCCTCTTTTCTTAACGCTCTCCCTCACTGCATCCATCCACCTCATCCTCGGCCTTCCCGTGACTTTCTCAGTAAATAATCGCTTTGGGACTCGGTCTTCTCCCATTCATATCATATGTCCATACCATTTTAGCTTACTGATCTCGATTTTGTCTTGTAACTTTGGGAATACTGTTTTCTCCCTAATTTCCTTGTTTCTGATTTTGTCTCTGCGGGTCTTTCCAATTATACCTCTAAGGAACTTCATCTCTGCTGCCTGGATTCTACTTTCCTCCCGTTTAGTTGTTGTCCACGTGCCTGCTGCATACGTCAATATAGGTGTGTAATATGTTGAATACAAGATTTTTTTTTACAGTTATCTGGAACTTCCTGGTTCCACACCAGACCCCTCACACTCTGGTAAAACCCATTTGCTTGTTGGATCCTGTTACCAACTTCCTCACTTATCCTTCCATCATCTGTTAGGACACTCCCTAAGTATTTGAAGCTTTTCACAACTTGTAATGGTTATATCTACATAATAAGAATGAAGAGGTTTTGGGAAAGGAGGAAGATGACAGACATGTTCCCTAGATCACCGTTTCCCAAACTGTGGTACGCGTACCACTGGCTCTAGTGAACTTTTGGGTTGATAGGCATGCAGACTAAGCAGACAAGGCTGACAAAGCAGTTAGATCGTACTGCTGCAGTGGTATGCGGTGATGTTACGAAAAATATAAATAAAATATTAGATACCGGTACGTTACAAAAAAATATAGAAAAATAAAAATATAAAAACATTGATATGTTGCCCGAGGGCTTTAAGGCCAAAGTTAAGAAGCAGTTTTATTAATTGAATTGTGATTCAGAACTAAGGCTAACTTTTTCAAAAATGGCTCTAGTGAACTTTTGGGTTGATAGGCATGCAGACAAGGCTGACAAAGCATTTAGATTTTTACTGCCATTCAGTAAGTCGTATTTGTGTGAGACTGCATTTTTTTCACTTGTTTATCTCAAGAATAAATACCGGAATAGGCTCCTTACAGTGGAAAACGATCTTCGTTTGAGACTCGGCAATCTTAAACCAGACATTCCTAAGTGGCTTCTTATCTTCAAGCTCAACAGTCTAACTCTAAACAAACACAATTTACAATCCATATTTTGGTCTGCTACGTGAAGCCTCCGGGCTTAGGCGGCAGCACGCCGGCCTCTTACCGCTGGGTCCGTGGTTCAAATCCCGGTCACTCCATGTGAGATCTGTGCTAGACAAAACGGAGGCAGACAGGGTTTCCCTATCAAAATTTCATTCCAGCAACACACTCCACTATCATTTCATTTCATCTGTCATTCATTTAATCATTGCCCCCAGAGGATTGCGTCAGGCCTCGACAGCCAGCACAGTTCATATCCTCGCCTCCATTCCTGATCCGGTCGAAGACTGGAAGCAGGCTGTGGATTTTCATTTTCATTTTGGTCTGCTACGTAGTGGAGGTGGGGATTATAGTTACTATATCTCCCAACCTTTAGGTGGTACGCAAGAGATTCTCATCTCTTAAAGTGGTACACACTCAAAAATGTTTGGGAAACACTGCCCTAGATGACTTAAATGGATTTGGTTTGATTTAAGTGATTCAATGTGGGTGTAAACTATGTAAATAAATACCATCATCATTATCATGATTGGATTTGATACATCTTGTAAAAGATAGTTTCATTGCATTGTTGCTGTGACTTAGCTGAGTATTTGTGTGTCTGTGTTACAGCCTGGTATCGAGTTCAGCTTGACATACTACGACAATCCTGGTGTATCCATCCCCTCTGCAATATCTAATTGGGTTGCGAAGAGTGGTCTGTATTTTACTCCTGCTTCTTTAATATAGAAATCTTAAAAGTATTATCTTTGTAATCTAACAAAAGAATTGCTTTTCAGTTGGACAACATGTTAATGTGTCCAGTTAAATTTATAACACTCACGCCTGCTAACCTGGAAAAAGTTACAAGGATTAATTATGCACTTTTTAATCGTTTCTAAAAAAGGGGTGGCAGTTTAATTAAATGACATGTTTTGTTCGCTAGGTGAACATCATCAGGTCCTGTTTACTTAAGGCCTTCTATACTTAAGTACAATTATTTATAGTAAACAATTCTGAAACCCTTGATTGTTCAGACACAGATTATCCATACAATTATTTACAGTAAACTCTTGATTATCCGGACACAGATTATCCGTACAATTATTTACAGTAAACTCTTGATTATCCGGACACAGATTATTGTATAATTATTTACAGTAAACTCTTGATTATCCGGACACAGATTATCCGTACAATTATTTACAGTAAACCCTTGATTACCCGGGCTCAGATTATCGTACAATTGTTTACAGTAAACTCTTGATTATCCAGGCTCACATTATCGTACAATTATTGACAGTAAAATCTTGATTGTCTGGACACAGATTATCCGTACAATTATTTACAGCAAACTCTTGATTATCCGGGCACAGTTTATCCATGCAATTATTTACAGTAAACTCTTGATTATCCGGGCTCAGATTATCGTACAATTATTTACAGTAAACTCTTGATTATCCGGGCTCAGATTATCCGTACAATTATTTACAGTAAAATCTTGATTATCCGGGCACAGATTATCCGTACAATTATTTACAGTAAACTCTTGATTACGTCATATTGCTCATAACTGAATCACCTCTTGATTATCCAGACACAGATTATCCGTACAATTATTTACAGTAAACTCTTGATTATCTGGACACAGATTATCTGTGCAATTATTTACAGTAAACCCTTGATTATCCGGGCACAGATTATCCATACAATTATTTACAGTAAACTCTTGATTATCCGGACACAGATTATCGTACAATTATTTACAGTAAACTCTTGATTATCTGGACACAGATTATCCATACAATTATTTACAGTAAACTCTTGATTATTTGGACACAGATTATCCGGACTCAGATTATCCGTACAATTATTTACAGTAAACCCTTCATTATCCGGGCTCAGATTATCGTACAGTTATTTACAGTAAACTCTTGATTATCCGGGCTCAGATTATCCGTACAATTATTTACAGTAAAATCTTGATTATCCGGGCACAGATTATCCGTACAATTATTTACAGTAAACTCTTGATTACGTCATATTGCTCATAACTGAATCACCTCTTGATTATCCAGACACAGATTATCCGTACAATTATTTACAGTAAACTCTTGATTATCTGGACACAGATTATCTGTGCAATTATTTACAGTAAACCCTTGATTATCCGGGCACAGATTATCCATACAATTATTTACAGTAAACTCTTGATTATCCGGACACAGATTATCGTACAATTATTTACAGTAAACTCTTGATTATCTGGACACAGATTATCCATACAATTATTTACAGTAAACTCTTGATTATTTGGACACAGATTATCCGGACTCAGATTATCCGTACAATTATTTACAGTAAACCCTTCATTATCCGGGCTCAGATTATCGTACAGTTATTTACAGTAAACTCTTGATTATCCGGGCTCAGACTATCGTACAATTATTTACAGTAAACTCGTGATTAACCGGACACAGATTATCCGTGCAATTATTTACAGTAAACTCTTGATTATCCGGGCACAGTTTATTTGTATAATTATTTACAGTAAACTTTTGATTATCCAGGCACAGATTATCCGTACAATTTACAGTATAGACTTGATTATCTGGGCACAGCTTATCCATACAATTTACAGTAGACTCTTGATTATCCGGGCACAGATTATTCGTACAATTTGCAGTACTGGTATAGACTTGATTATCTGGGCACAGATTATTCATATAATTATTTACAGTAGACTCTTGATTATTCAGGCACAGATTATCCGTACAATTTGCAGTACCGGTATAGACTTGATTATCTGGGCACAGATTATTCATATAATTATTTACTGTAGACTTGATTATCCAGGCACAGATTATTCATACAATTTACAGTAAACTCCCAATTATTCGGGCACAGATTATCCGTACAATTATTTATAGCTAACTCCTGATTATCTGGGCACAGACTATCCATACAATTATTTACAGTAAACTCCTGATTATCAGGGCACATACTATCCATAGAATTGAAAATGGTGGAATTAGTATTTCATGAGCAATATCAAAATTCTAACATCCTAAAATACGAGATGAAACATGAAACACTAAATCCAAGAAATACAAAATGATGCAAATGTATGTACACAGGGCTGGATTTACCAATAGGCCCCATAGGCCCTGGCCTAGGGGCGCACCATGCTGAGGAGCGAAAAATTAATCCGCAATTTCTTTTGTCAGAAAATGTCCATGAAATGTTTTAGACTACAATACACGTCGACGTCCAACAAATGTTTTGCAACAGCAGATTTTTCGACTTCAGCTTTAGAACAGGAATATTTTATGATTTATTAAGTCTTGAATATTAATATCAGTTTAATTTGAATAATTCATTATGCATGGTTGTAGGTTGTATGATGTAGTGTCTATCTGAATATCTGTAAGTGTATAATGAGTCTTCAATGTTTTAAACTTATTTTAATATCTCCTTGGCCTTTATTTATAGTTTACTATCGTTTCGCGCCGCGGCTTTGCCCGCGATAATTGTAGTTGTAAAGAATACACTTAGCAACGTCTCAATCATGAATGCTATGTTTGATTTATCATATAATTTTGAATAATATTGATAATAATTTGGTAAAGACTGTAAACAAACAGACAATATAGCACAACAGTGGCACATAAATATAAAAATCTCCCCAACGTCACGTCGCATGTATAAACCCCATCGAAAAGTCCTTAGACACGTGTCTGCTTATTTTTTTAAATTATTACCCTAGTTAATATGCCGAGTATCACATCACCAAATGAATATAAACCGCACTCGTTCCAGGTTCCGTATTGACCATGTTTACAAGATGTATAACACAATTTACACTCGCCAAATCAATACTTTACTAAAAATACTATAGGTACATGTTTCGGAAACTTGATATGTTTCCTTCTTCAGCCCATATGTTGGTGTGAAACATCATATGACATCGAAATCCTAACCAAAAATAAAAATACAGTTCGTACTTTTTCCCCTCCCCATGGCCCCCTAAAATTGGATTTACTTACACCTATTTACTTATTTTTAAGCTGATTTTTTTCCGCTGAATTTCAAGAGAAAAAGTACGAACTGTATTTTTATTTTTGGTTAGGATTTCGATGTCATATGATGTTTCACACCAACATATGGGCTGAAGAAGGAAACATATCAAGTTTCCGAAACATGTACCTATAGTATTTTTAGTAAAGTAAAGTATTGATTTGGCGAGTGTAAATTGTGTTATACATCTTGTCACCAAATGAAACCACTCGTGAGACATTGTTATTCAATGAAATGCAGGTTTAACCCCGTTGACACCCCTTTAGAACCCGAATATCCTTCCTAAGTAGACGTTTTCGACATACAACAACAATATCCCCAAAATTTCAAGTTTCTAACTTTACTAGTTTTGGTTGGTCGATGAGAGTGAAGATCCAAAAATCCTTCCTTAGTGCACGTTTTTCTCCCAGAATTTCACCCCTCCCCATGGGCCCCTTAAATTGGATTTATGAAAAAAAGCTCGAACACCTATTTGTTTATTTTTAAGCTGATTGTTTTCCTCTGAGTTTCAAACTCCTCGACGATGTCGTTTAAGATATATACGCTCCGTTAGGATTCCTTCAACCCCCACTTTTCATCCCTTTCACCTCATTATATACTCCTCATCGAAAAATCATTCGACACATGTCTGCTTATTTTTAATGATTAGTTTATATGCCAAGTATCACATCCCCAAATGAAACAACTCGTGAGATATTGTTATTCAATTAAATGCATGTTTACCCCCTTAACACCCCTCTAGAACCTATATGCCCACCGCCCCATTTTTGGGGCGGTTGTTATTAATAGTTATAAGAAATGAAAACTACTTTTCTGATAAAGTTTGGTGTTGTAGATCAAGTGAGTTGGCATTCTTGGATATGATGTAGGAGCCTGTCAACAAACAACTGCTCTCTGAGAACAGTTATACATTGTTGACTACAGTCCATTATCAGAATGCGAAATGTCTTCTCAAAAGAGGTAAGTAATTTAATGATATCTTATTATTTTAAGGGTGACAATGTGATTCTATGTTCTTCATAAGTTAATAAGTGATGCTGTTTTGAAAAATTATCAGTTTCCTCTAATTGGAATACTTTAGGGGGCATTTCATTAAACGCCCCAAAAATGGGGCGGTGGACACAGGCGGGTACACTGTTTATATGCGATATTTTTACAATTATTTTTTAGATGTAATTAAATAATGGTGTCGTATTTGTATATTCATGTAATAAATAGACAGGCCTTTTATTATAACTGATTAGGTGACCTCCCATAACCTTTTAAAAAATTATTATTGGATTTCAATATCATTATACTGTACTATTAGATTTTACATCAAATGCTGATTACCGTATATTTACATATGATTTGTTATGTTTTAGGCTTACTGTTGATGAAATACCGGTAATTCTGGAGCAACCTAATCAGCAATTTGTAAGTGCTACCGTGTATATCAGTCCTCCAGAAAATCACCTCCAGAGTGACGGAGAAAGTGGTGATGAGAATGAACATGGTGACCTGAATAATTTGTCCGGGAATAAACTTCGGGTTGAGGGAGAACTTCGGGCAACTACACTCACTGACAATGGTCTCGAGGAAGTGGAAATAGCAGGTAATGAGGACAGAGATGACACATTACCCAGTACTTCCAACCAAGTATATCGGATCACGCCTCCAACTACTTCATGTGATAACTCCAGAGCACCATGCTCTCGGAAGAAGAAATCATTGCCACCATCACGCAAATGGAAACGCGTAGATTTACCATCCAAATCAGAACGTGAATGGGTAAGATCCGCAATCACTAGTGTAGACAAATCTCCAGCAGAACTTTTTGAGATGTTTTGGGATGATCATATAATTGAAACTATTGTCAGAGAATCCAAACGATATGCGATGTTTAATGCCAACCATAATTTTGATGTTCAAACAAGTGATATCAGGTTACTGATTGCTATTTTACTCCTGAGTGGATATATGACTCCCGCTAGGCACCACCTCTACTGGGACTCTAGTGTTGATACCTACCATCCCGGAGTTGCAAATTCCATGTCAAGGAACAGATTTGAGGAATTACTTAGCTATTTACACTTTGCAGATAACAACTCCTTGAATCCCAATGACAAATTTGCCAAAGTGCGCCGCCTCCTTAGGGATCTTCTCAATGAGAAGTGGTTACAGTACTTCCCTAAAGATGCCTATTTGAGCATCGTCCATGGTTCCATACTTTGGAAGACATGGAACAAAACAGCACATTCAAAACAAACCTGTAAGATTCGGTTTCAAAGTGTGGTCGATGTGTTAAAGATTAGGATACCTTGTTCAAGCTGAGCCTTATCAGGGTGCCTGCACGGTAACACACATCCTGAACTGGGTGTCGGGGGCTCAGTGGTTGTAGACTTGGTGAGTAAACTGCCTCAGAGTTCCGGCTACAGTATATTTACAGACAATTATTTTACTTCCCTGCCTCTGCTTTCAAAACTGGCTAGCGATGGCAACGACTGCACTGGAACGATTCGCAACAACCGTATTGAAAAGGCTCCCCTCAAAGAGCCTGCTACAGTGAAAAATCTACCACGGGGAAGTTATGACCAAGTTACAGATGTAGAATCAGGAATAACTCTTGTGAGATTCAATGACAATAACGTCGTAACTCTTGCATCTAACAAGATAGGTGTTTTTCCAATGGGTACATGCAGTCCTTGGAGTGGTAACGAAAAGAGAAGGTTGTCTGTGAGGCAGACAGCAATTGCTGCTGAGTATAATCTTTACATGGAGGGTGTAGACAGGCTGGACCTAAATGTTTCTGCCTATAGACCCGGTATAAGAATGAAGAAATGGTACTGGCAACTTATACTATTTCCCTTGAGCTGCAGTGTCAACAATACATTCCAGTTGTACAGGATGACCCCTGCGGGCATGGCTAGAGGTTCTTATGACTTTCTGGGCTTCATTCATTATATTGTTCAATGCTACCTTGGAAAATACACAAACCGCCTACCAATGGGTAGACTTTTGAAACCTGTGAAAAGGCATGTGCAATACGAAGTGAGATTGGATGGCGTTGGTGATATAATTATAACCAATCCATCGCAGGTTGGATGTGGAGAATGCCATAAAAACACTACAAAGAAGTGCAGGAAATGTGATGTCGGTTGCCACGCAACTTGTTTCGAGAAGTTCCACTCATGAGTGTTTGTAATAAACATCTGCTGCTGAGTAAACCCCTGCATGGGTGCTGTAGACATGCTAGAACAAAATGTCTTTGCTTATAGGCATCCTATCAGGATGATGAAGTTTTCCCTGAGTTGCATTATCAACGTGTATATTTTGGTTCTAATATCTTATTCTTATTGTTTCTTGTTCTGAATAATATTGTATTGCATTTTTATTGTCCTTCTTGGGCAACACTTGACTACATTCAAAAAATAAAATCAAAAGTCAAGCAAAGGTTGTTTACATTTACCTGCACCCATCCATGCCCACCGCCCCATTTTTGGGGCGCCATTAATCTCAAGACAGGAACAAAAAGTAAGTATTTTAACAACTTTTACACAATGAGAGGAACCCTTGGACTAATCCATGATAATATGAAAGAAATATGAGAAGGAAAAAAAAGTTGGGCATATATGGGTTATATGCCAAGTATCACATCCCCAAATGAAACAACTCGTGAGATATTGTTATTCAATTAAATGCATGTTTACCCCCTTAACACCCCTCTAGAACCTGAATATCCAAAAATCCTTCCCTAGTGGACGTTTTCGGCATACAACGAACATATCCCGAAAATGTCATGTTTCTAACTTGAATAATTTTGGCTTGGCGATGATGAGTGAGTCAGTCAGTCAGGACATTTTCTTTCATTTATTTTTCAGAATTTTACCTCTTCCCATGAACCCCTTGTATTGGATTTATGAAAAAAAAATGGTAAAACACCTATTTACTTATTTTAAGCTGTTTTTTATCCCTGAGTTTGATGAGTGAGTGAGTCAGTCAATCAGTTAGGACACTTTCCTTCCTTCCCCCCTCCCCATGGCCCCCTAAAATTGGATTTACTTACACCTATTTACTTATTTTTAAGCTGATTTTTTTCCGCTGAATTTCCAACTTCTCACCTATGTCTTTTAATAGATACACGCTCCGTTAAGACTCCTTCAACCCCCAATTTTCACCTCTTTCACCTCATAATAAACACCACATCAAAAAACCCTTAGACACAATCATGTCTGCTTATTTTTAATGATTAGTTAATATGCCGAGTATCACATCCCCAAATGAAACAACTCGTGAGTTATTGTTATTCAATGAAATGAAGGTTTAACCCCCTTAACACCCCTTTAGAACCTGAATATCCAGAAATCCATCCTTAGTGGATGTTTTCGACATACAACGATTATATCCCCGAAACTGTTTCCAACTGCAATAGGATTGACTGGGAGATGATGAGTGAATATCCAAAAATCCTTCCTTAGTGGACATTTTTTCCCAAGAATTTCACCCCTCCCCATGGGCCCCTTAAATTGGATTTATGAAAAAACGGTCAAACACCTATTTACTATTTTTCAAGCTGATTCCCCCCTTAGTTTCATACTTTTTGCCTCTGTCATTTAAGAGATACTTGCTCCGTGAGGAATCCTTCAACCCCCACTTTTCACCCCTTTCACCTCATAATATACACCACATCGAAAAACCCTCAGACACGTGACTTCTTATTTTTAATAATGAGTTTATATGCCGAGTATCACATCCCCCAATGAAACCAATCGGGAGATATTGTTATTCAATAAAATGCACATTTATCCCCTTAAGACCCTTTTAGAACCTGAATACCCAAAAGTCCTTCCTTAGTGGACATTTTCAACATGCAACGAACATATCCCTAAAATGTCATGTTTCTAACTTCAATAATTTTTGCTCTGCGATGATGAGTGAGTGAGTCAGGACATTTCCTTTCATTTATTTTTCCGAATTTCACCCCTCCCCATGACCCCTTAAATAGGATTTATGAAAATATGGTCGAACACCTATTTACTTATTTTTCAAGCTGATTTCGTGCCTCCCCTCCTCTCCCTGCCCCCTCCCGAGTTTCATACTTTTTGCCTCTGTCGTTTAAGAGATACATGCTCCGTTTGGAATCCTTCAACCCCCACTTTTCACCCCTTTCACCTTATAATATACACCACATCGAAAAACCCTCAGACACGTGTCTTCTTATTTTTAATGATGAGTGTATATGCCGAGTATCACATCTCCCAATGAAACCAATCGGGAGATATTGTTATTCAATGAAATGCAGGTCTACCCCCTTAACACCCCTTTAGAACCTGAACATCCAAAAATCCTTCCTTAGTGGGCGTTTTCGACTTACAACGAACATATCCCCAAATTTTGTGTTTTCCCCCAGGGGCTCACATCTTGTGGGCGTGGGTTGGCGACCATGGGGCCCCAGCTGAGTCCGGCATTGCTTCCACTTACTTGTGCCGGGCTCCTCTCCGTCTTCTTTCCTGTCGACCTCACTTGGTCAACTGTTGTTCTCTTCTGACCCCGACGGTATTAGGGTATCCGAGGCCTAGGGAGTCTCTTCCTTTCCCGCCTTAATTGGCCCTTGTCTCATCTTTTCTGATACCCTCTTTCTGCGAGGGGTCAGCCTTCTTTTTCTCTTCCTTTTACCTCCTGCCTTGTTCTCTAGGCCCTTAAGGAGGCAGGATGTATGTAGCCCCACCACTTCTGGTGCACCCTAGATAATGCTACACCCTCAGGGGCTCACGGCTGGTGAGTTCGGGAGTTGGCGACCCCGAGGGATTCCTGAGCTGGGTCCGTTTTCCCCTTTTGTCCCTTACCTTTGGGGCGGACCCTCTCCTCTTTCACTTTCCTATATGCCATTCTTGGCTCTCCTTCCTTCCAAGTCCCTCAATCCGCCTTCTCCGACGGTTGAGGGCATTTCGTTTCCTTCTGTCCTTTTATTTGCCTTATTCTCCTTTAGTTTTCCATTTCTTCTTCTAGTATGTAGGTTATTAGTTAGTTTTAGTTTTAAGTTCGTTTTTCATTTTCATCTTCACGATAACCCAAACCATCAGGGGCCGATAACCTAGATGTTAGGCCCCTTAAAACAACAATTATCATCATCATCAATTTTGTGTTTCTAACTTGAATAGCTTTGCCTTGGCGATGATGAGTCAGTCTGGACACTTTGTTTTATATAATAGATATATATACAAATTTAGAAATAGTTGAATCTCTCATTATTTTAATTTTTTAATTCATTTCACTTCCTGATACATTAGAATAAAATAAAAATCACCTTCACAAAGACCTTTCTGAGGTCAAAATTCTCCCTCGGTATGAACAAGGGGCGGCAAAAACCCACGGGCCTAGGAGCGCATAAAATCTAAATCCGGCCCTGTGAATACATGATATATTATCAATGAATGATAAAAATGGTCCGGTTAGCTCAAACAATGCCAGCGTTTCGCCCCAGTGTGCCGTTGGGCTCGTCAGTTGGTACAGACACACCTACCAATACGCATGGCTAGCACATACTGAGAAGGCCATGCAAGACACAAAATACAAGCAGTATTGACGTCACGAGCATGCCAATGTGCTACGGGCGTCAAACTCCCTTTTATAAAAACAAAAGCCTTACCTTGGCAATCCAAATAAGGTTTTGAATATTCCCGAAGGGAATATGTTGTAGTTTCCATTTGAGCGGATGAATTATCAATAAATGATAAAAACCTTATTTGGATTGCCAAGGTAAGGCTTTTGTTTTTATAAAAGGGAGTTTGACTCCCGTAGCACATTGGCATGCTCGTGACGTCAATACTGCTTGTATTTTGTGTCTTGCATGGCCTTCTCAGTATGTGCTAGCCACGCGTATTGGTAGGTGTGTCTGTACCAACTGACGAGCCCAACGTCACACTGGGGCGAAACGCTGGCATTGTTTGAGCTAACCGGACCATTTTTATCATTTATTGATAATTCATCCGCTCAAATGGAAACTACATCATATTCCCTTCGGGAATATTCAAAACCTTATGTACATGATATGTCTGAAAGTTTCAAGTCTATGCAATAATATTTGTTTGATTGATAACAAGAAATATTTTCCATGAGCCATTTTAGGCCTATAACCCAAGTGCGTCAACGAACTTACGTTATTGTAAATGTTTACAGCTGTTTTGCTACATGCAAGCCAACTGAAACGAAAATATTGTAGACGGATATTATAACAACAAAGGTGCACTTTTAACTCCCTAATATAATAATTACATCCTCAAAATAAGAGCGGTAGCAATAACATATACAGGGCCATTACATGATATGTTTTGGTTGACATGGCAGCGAGTCCCTCATTTGTTTCCAAGGAAACTCATACACGGAGATTGTTTCTATGGATGAAAATGACGAGGCATGTCACGCCATCTCTTAGCGGAACAGAGCTACTAAATGAAGAAATAAAGAAGTGTCGAAGAAATGGGGAAACCGGCGATCAATCGACGCTTGCTGGTTCTAGGGTTAAAACGAGCAATGAAATATATTCTTCCATCACTTTTTAAAAATGTCTTTTTTATTTTCTAAAAGCTTCCCCTGGGCGCAAAAACTTGCCTTGGCCCGCGGGTCGCCAGTATGAAACCACTGCGATACATTGAGACAAACATAATGCATGATTACACAGGCCTGCAATATTTAGGTTTTTGAAAAATACAACAGAAGTTTTCGCTAATTTTTTCTGTTATTTGGTGTGCTTATTTTGAAAATGACCTCCATTTATTTCCATCACGTCAGGGTTTTTTGTAAAATCGATATTGTAACTTTTAATATAACCTCCAAACTAGCCACCTCAGGTTGTGGGGCATTATGCTTGCTTTTAAAAGAATCCACAAAGACCAGGACACTGTATTCTCAAAAATCCACTATTTATTAATACAGGCAAGTTTCCAATACCTGGCATTCCAACAAAATCAACATCACATTCCTGGCATGGCAGCTTCCATGTTCCTTAGCCACTACCTATCAACAACTGATCCCATGGCAAACTGCCCTAAGATCAAGGCACCTATCAATCAGACAAGGCCACCTCATGCCACCAGCCATGGCCACCTATATGATACTCTGACTGACCACCATCAAAGAGTCTCAAGGCAGAGCACACAAGATTCTCCATGGCGGTCTACCAACCGTGGCCATGACTGGCAACCCGATAAAACAAAGCAAACTAAAATGCCTAAAAGAAACTAAAAGGAGTCTCTGTAACCTAGAAATGTTAGGTTACAATATTTTTGTTAAAATAGAGGGCAAAAAACAATTCTCCCTTGAGTTTAAACTTTTTACATCAAATATTCAGACGGTCGATAGACACTGCTCCAAGAGGGAAGTTGATACTACTCGCAGCTACTGCACGGAAGACATCCAACCAGATAAGTTAATAGCCTGCACTATACAGTACAACCATAGTTGACTTTTAGAACCATATAGTGACTCTGAACAGACAAATTCCGGATTTCTATCACCATTTTAGCATTCCATCTAACATCATATATACTACAACTAGCATACACCGACAAGTTGCATTACCAATACTGCAACTAAATAATTGTAAATATTTTCAAGCATAGATTTTACAGCCTAAATGTAATGGATCTGATGATGATTGCTTGATGATCGAAACTGGTCATCCTAGTATTTATTAATCTCATGTAAATTTTTTCAGGATTAGGGCATAACCCAGCTCTTTTGGGTACATTCGTGTTGACCGACTAAAAAGCACCAAACTTTTGTTTACTTAGGCAACACTGAAAAATGGCTTCAAACCCCACATTTGAAGCTCTCATTCGCGATTATCGGAAACTACAGTGTGATGACGAATTTATGAAGAGTAATATTAATGGGAGGTTTTGTGCGTTCTGGCTCGGACATACAACAAGTCAAATCCTTCACTTATCTAGGTCAAAAGATTACAGAGGACGGAAGGTGCACCACTGAAGTTAAATGCCGCATTGCTCAGGCAAAACTAGGTTTTATGCAGAAGAGGAGATTACTGTGTACCAGTCGGCTTAAGCTTTCCCTCCAAATGAGAATGCTACATGCTTTTGTATGGACAGTTGCGTTGTATGCCTGTGAGACGTGGACACTAAATAAAAATTAAAAGAACCGTCTTGAAGCCTTTGAGATGTGGTGCTATCGTAAGATGATAAATGTGATGTGGAGAGACAGGATATCGAACTCAAGGGTTCTCGACACCGTGAACCAACGGAGATCAATCCTACACACAATCCGTAAACGTCGTCTCGCATGGTGGGGTCGCACAACGCGCCACTCCAATTTAATGAGAACTGTGGCAGAAGGGTTCATTGAGGGAAAACATCCACGAGGAAGACCTAGAAATACCTTCCTTAAACAAATTCTAAACGACACCCAAGCACAGAATTATAATTCAATGAAGGAAGTGGCAAATGACACGATGATCTGGACATGTTTTTATGGCAACTGACCAGTCTTAGGACTGCAAACCAATGATGATAATGATGCATTAAGAGATTGGAAAGGTCACATTAGTGAAGCCTTGATTACATAAGAATAGATACAAACATTTTAACAATGGGGAAATTATAACTTCCTGAACACAGCAGGAAAATAAAGTGAGTATTAAAATGTGGATTTATAACCACATAAAGTATTTATACAGTAATGAAGAAACCAAATTATGGAAGGACATTGATGCTAAATGGGATCAATATAAATTAACACCTAAAAGAGAAGCTGTAGCCTTCTTCAGACTTAACACTGGCCATGACTGCCTTGCAGCTCATCTGAAACGATTCAACATCTTGAGATCTGAAGAATGCACACTTTGTCACGAACCTGGAAGTAAAATGGATAAGGGGCACCTGCTACATTGCAACGAACTTGATCTGACTGCTAGAACTTCAGGAAACCTCACACAACTCTATTGGAACGCAAGAAAGCTGATGGATTGGAATCCGGGCTAGCCATAGGAAACAACAGCAACAACAACAGAAATGTAATACCTGAAAAAATGGGAGGGAGCCTATTTATAGACTAAGCCTCATAGTAAATTGCAAGAAATTTGTTTGAATTACACTGAATTGTTAGGAAAGGAAAATTGGGAATATAGGAAAGAGGAATTAAGGTCTGGCGGATTTTATTGTTTCGAACGGATCGCGGTGGAGAAGATAGCCACTCATACACTTTTCATAGCACTGACAGCTTTGTAGAACATGAGGGAAATGTCACTATTGCAGTTGTTCAATTTGAGTTGGAAGTTAGCAGAAATTTGACGTTGTAGAGTATAGTCTTTCACCGTTTAGAATCTATTGCAAATAGAAGTTTCTAGAGTTGTAGTTACAGTTGAATAGGGCGAGTAGAAATCCCACGAAGGAAGCAAAGTTATGGTTTCAAACAGCTGTAAGTTTAACAGAATTCCCTCGATGTAGGGAAGGTATCCCCCTCAATTCGTACAAGAAGTACTAGGGTTTTGCATTACTTTCAATAGCAAGCTTATTTCAGCTTAAGAAGACAAAGACATTTCCCTCAAAGGGCAGTTAGGAGATTGCACAATAGTGTGAAATTTTAAATACTGCCGATAGCAATCATTAAAAGCTTAAAAACAGTTTAAAACCCTTCAAATGTGGTTTAAAAACACTTTAGAATGTTACTTATCTTTTAATTGCAGAGTAGTTGATGTTTCCGCCGATAAAATTCCGTTAAAACATGGCGTAGATTTCAAATTACCTCATGGGATTGCCTTCTGAAGAGAGGACTGAACTTTCACGTCGACGCACCAGAGGAGAAGTGACCGAGAGATTCAAACACTCGTAAGCCAAAGCGGCGAGAAAGAGAGGGGGAAAAACAAAAGGAACAGATACATAGTAGGTAACATAAGAAAAAGAAAAAATTATACATAATACAATTTCGATGCATAGAATAAAAGTCTTCATGGAGATTGTAGATTGTAGGGTGCCAACTGCTTCAAAGTGTAGAACTTGCAGTCATAGTTCGTGAGATGACTGGAATCAAGGGGTTCAACGAATTGCCGCATGGAGAGCTGTGGAGAGGCTTACATGGAAAATGCACATCTGAAACAATCTTTCAAACAGAATAAGCAAGTGTACAAAGAAACAGAAATACATGGTTAGTCTTCTCAAATCTCAATGATTTCGACTCCACACGTCATATCTTGTTAAAATTCTTTTAAACACGGAGGGATTACTTTATTTAGTTGCTGTAAAAATTACTACTTAAAAAAAATAATCTTGGAGACCTGTGAATTAACCGCAAAGCGAGTTATCCGCACGCAAATTATCGGGAGTACACTGTACTATAGATTAATCTCTGTCGTTCGCCACAGCTAAAATTACCACTAAAATATGCTGCACTCAGCTTATGTATGTGATTTTGCACTGCCTTGCTTAGGCCTTAGTTTATTGAGAATTTGGTACATAGTTCAAGGCCCACTCAGATAATCAGCCACATTAGACACTGTCCATTGATAGACTTTGTTGTATTGTCTTGATTTTTATTTCATGTTTGTTTTCTTGTATTAGGAATGCCCGATTTCTTGGGTCGAATCAGGGGAGCAGCCCGTGTATTAGCCAGCCGTCGGATAGCAGACGGACTAGTTGACATGATGTTAGATCTACAGCCGTTGCCTCTCATCGTAGATGAAGGCCCTCTGCAGGAAGAGGAACAAACAACAGATTTAGGCGAGGAAACTAAAGAGGCAAAGTCGAACCCTGAAAACCTGCAGGAGATGGATTCAGACAAAAATACTGCTTTGGACTCTCCAGGGACGGGAGACCAGCCATCCGGCCCTTTGGAGAGTTCTGAAGAGCCAAAATCAGATGAGCAGTCTTCACCAGAGGACTTGAAAGAGAAGACAAGAAGGGACAACTCTTTAGGAGAAAGCAAAGATGCAGGCTCTGAGGCAGAACCTAAATCCAAGGAGGAACGGGTGAAGAGCTCGTTGGATATTGGCTCGTTCCCATACCAAGACGCCCCAGAAATGAACTACTTGCAGTTCCACGCAGCCAACTTGTTTACTTGATAACCGCCGTAGTGTTGTTTACCTGAAGCATTTAACTTGGTAGTTGTGACTAGTATGATGAAATAACTGGATTGTTTTTTTGTTTTTTTCTATATATAACATGGTAGGCAAGGCGCACTATGTAAGGAGCATGTAATCTACTTGTAGATATCGGTTGGTTACCATTTTAATAATAGATGGCTTATTCAATTAAAGCTTAATAATGAATATTGAATAGAGTACTGGCAAGAAAGAGAAATTGAGTCACATTTATTCATATATATATATAGATTTTATTCATTGAGTTTGTGGTTTAGCATTTAAAATCAAATTGCAGTATCCGAGATAATGACAAATTGTTGTTTGTATAAGGTTGGTTGAGAATATAGTTTATGTGCAGTATTGCAAATAACAGAATTAATATAATAATACCACAAAATATTACTTGTCTTGTAATTTACTAAATACTCTGGAAAATTAAGACAAAAGGATGTAGCAGATGTGCCGCAAATAGATTGTAAGTAACTCACTTATTTAGAAATATACTAATTTACGTGTGTCTGAATATAAGTATTTAGTTAAATAGGATATTTTGTCTTTGGCCATGGAAAAGATCTCTTAGTAAAAAAAAAAAAGAAATTCCTAGCATATTCACCTCTAAAGTGGTTCTTGTTTGTACAAGGGAACAGATACTGATTTTACATGGCACTTTAAGAATTTAATTTATTAATCAAAAATATTGCATTCATAGGCTACTTTGAACCAATTTTGCAAACGTTTCATCAAACAGAAAAACTCCCAAGATTTCTGAGTTTTGAACAATTTTGTTTTTTATCATGAATTTAGACCTGACAAAAGAATTTCCATCGAGAGGTTGTGAAACATGGTTTTTGCATGAGTTTATTATATCAACACAAAGATAATTGATGGATTTTGGGGATTTTTTGCATTTCTCGATATTGCTAAAAACCACAAACTCAGATGATTTAGTAACCAGTGTATTTTGTTAAGAAGCAATCAATTGTTATTTATGCTGGCCACAATGGTTCTTTGTTAACTAGTGTTAGTGTCGCTTGTAGTTCCGTTAGAGAAATACAAGGATGTTGTTTTAAAGATTTACCAGTGGCCTAACTATTTGCTCTCTGGAGCAATTGTTAGAGACAAGACGTATTTTTGCTAGTCCTGATAGAAAAATAAAAAAGAAGCATATTATTATTGCAATAATTATGAATTTTTTTACGTCGCTATTTAACAGTCGAGTCTAAATGCTATTGTCGACACACTTCACACCAAAGACTACTTATACGAAGATTCATTATGTATGACATTTTCTCCAAAACCACATTCATTGAATATAGAGCATAACATATTTTGGAAAAGCCATTCTTTTGAAACTGACTGAACCTTATCGTTCCTTGACTGTAACATCCACAAAATAAGTTGTGTATGAAAATGTTTTATAAGTGTTTCTTTTTAAGTGATGTACAAATAAATGTATAGTTGATGTTATGTTGTTAGTTTTATTGTGTTTTTAATCACTCATGAAGGGATTTCCGCTTAGGAGAAGGGGGAACAATAGTAAATCCCCCCAGGGACTCATTCATTCATTCATTTCCGTGTCCGATCAACATTTCCAAAAAACTGCAGCTGCGATGGCCTTGTTACTTCCTCTAAAAACATCTTCCATTGTGCATGGGTTGTCCAGGAACGGTCAGATAAGTAGGTGGCTTGGGCATGGTGTCCACAGGCAGGCAGGAAAAGTCAGGAATTTAGTTTTTGGTCAGGAAAAGGTGAAAAAAAATGGCGTGAGTCAGGGAAAAATTGCGAAAAGTATTAGAAAGTCAGCCATATTTTGATGTTACTAGTTCAACTAATCTCTGAAGATAAAAGCAATGACTCACTGGACATTATGCTAAGTTTCCATTTTTACAGTACATCATAGTAAAAACCTCTTTTACCTACTTTTTGTACGCTTTTTTGGCGTTGGAGTATGGATGTGGCGACCCCATCACTATAGTTTAGGTTAATAAGTACGGTACTTTCGTTATATGTTAGTTATTGTTGTTTTAAGGGATGGAACTACGAGGTCATCTGCCCCTCATTAAGTACTTTGATTTATGTATTACTAGCTGTTACCCGCGGCTTCGCCCGCAATAACATTTGGAATCCCGTTATATAAATAGATAAGCATCGGTCGTAGTGGAAAATAATTCTATCACCTGAAACCAAAAATGCATGGGACGAAAAAAAAAAAACATCAAAATATCATGTTGGTTTCGGAACCTAAAAGACGTGAAAAATATAATAAAAGTATTTTTAAAAAAGCAATTTCTTGAAATTTCATTCGAATCTATTTTTATGTCATTCCTGGGACTTAGAAAATTCCGACCAAAAAGTATAAAATCATTAATAACTCCATAAGTATTCGTCGTATGATGAAATAGCAAGAGACAAAAAAGATGTAATGTGTTATTGTCTACAACATAGGCCATGTATAATTTTACACGCAGACATATTACGTCCCCCCCCCCCCCCCCATAATTTCACCCCTCCCCATGGGCCCCTTAAATTGGCTTTATGAAAAACCGGTCAAACACCTATTTACTTATTTTTTATGCTGATTTTTCCCCGCTGAGTTCCAAACTCCTGGCCTATGTCGTTTAAGGGATACACGCTCCGTTAGGAATCCTTCAACCCCCACTTTTCCCCCTTTCACCTCATAATATACACCACATCGAAAAACCCTCAGACACGTGTCTTCTTTTTTTTAATGATGAGTTTATATGCCGAGTATCCCATCCCCCAATGAAACCAATCGGGAGATATTGCTATTCAATGAAATGCAGGTCTACCCCCTTAACACCCCTTTAGAACCTGAATATCCAAAAATCCTTTCTTAGTGGGCGTTTGCGGCCCTTGAGGAAGCTGCATACCAAATTTCATTCCAATCCGTTCGGTGGTTTCTGAGATTTCGTGATGAATGAATCAGTCAGTCAGTGAGTGAGTGGTACACACATCAAAAAAAGTTTTGCATCACCTCGGTTCCCAGATCTCCGGCATATAGACGTTGACTGTGTATATTGTATCAAAGATACAGTCCCTTTGACTGTTCATAGATGTCACTAAAACTGCTCAAAGATGTAAACAACCATGCATGAGCAGGGCCTATTAGACGGAGGGGGTACGACAGCCGATCAGTTCCAGTCATTCCACCAGGACGAAGGTACGCTGCTCATGTTGTCTGTAGTTCTACCATGCCTAGAAGGTCAATACCGCAGTTCGATCGCGTCCACATTGTTACTTTGTGTCAAGAAGGGCTCTCAACAAGGGAAGTTTCCAGGCGTCTCAGAGTGAACCAAAGCGATGTTGTTCGGACATGGAGGAGGTACAGAGATACAGGAACTGTCGATGACAGGCCTCGCTCAGGCCGCCCAAGGGCTACTACTGTAGTGGATGACCGCTACTTACGGATTGCCGCTCGGAGGAACCCTGACAGCAATGCCACCATGTTGAATAATGCGTTTCGTTCAGCCACAGGACGTCGTGTTTCAACTCAAACTGTGCGCAATAGGCTGCATGATGCGCAACTTCACTCCCGACGTCCATGGCGAGGTCCAGCTTTGCAACCCCGACACCATGCAGCGCGGTACAGATGGGCCCAACAACATGCTGAATGGACCCCACAGAATTGGCATCACGTTCTCTTCACCGATGAGTGTCGCATATGCCTTCAACCAGACAATCGTCGGAGACGTGTTTGGAGGCACCCTGGTCAGGCTGAACGTCTTAGACACACTGTCCAGCGAGTGCAGCAAGGTGGTGGTTCCCTGATGTTTTGGGGTGGCATTATGTGGGGCCGACGTACGCCACTGGTGGTCATGGAAGGCTCCGAAACGGCTTTACGATACCTGAATGACATCCTCCGACCCATAGTGCACCCATATCGGCAGAATATTGGAGAGGCATTTGTCTTCATGGACGACAATTCTCGACCTCATCGTGCACATCTTGTGAATGCGTTCCTTCAAGATAACGACATCGCTCGACTACAGTGGCCAGCATGTTCGCCAGACATGAACCCTATCGAACATGCCTGGGATATGTTGAAAAGGGCTGTTTATGGACGTCTTGACCCACCAACCACTCTGAGAGATTTACGCCGAATTGTCGTTGAGGAGTGGGACAATTTGGACCAACAGTGTCTTGATGAACTTGTGGATAGTATACCACGACGAATACAGGCATGCATCAATGCAAGAGGACGTGCTACTGGGTATTAGAGGTAGTGGTTTGTACTGCAATCTGGACTACAAATGCTGAAAGTCTAGCTGTATGATGGTACAACATGCAATGTGTGGGTCTCATGAGCAATAAAACGAGCTGAAATGTTGTTTGTGTTGATCTCTATTCCCTTTGTATTTAAAGGTTCCGGAACTCTTGGAACCGAGGTGATGCAAAACTTTTTTTGATGTGTGTATTTGAGCTTTATATAGTAGATAAGCATGGGTCCTAGTGGAAAATAATTCTATCACCTGAAACCAAAAATGCATGGGACGAAAAAAAAACCATCAAAATATCATGTTGGTTTCGGACCCTAAAAGACGTGAAAAATATAATAAAAGTATTTAAAAAAATCTTTTTTGAAATTTCATTCGAATCAATTTTTATGTCATTCCTGGGACTTGGAAAATTCCGGCCAAAAAGTACAACATCATTAATAACTCCGTAATTATTCGTCGTATGATGAAATAGCAAGAGACCAAAAAGATGTAATGTGTTATTGTCTACAACATAGGCCATGTATAATTTTACACTCAGACATATTACGCCCCCCCCCCCATCATTTCACCCCTCCCCATGGGCCCCTTAAATTGGATTTATAAAAAAACGGTCAAACACCTATTTACTTATTTTTTATGCTTATTTTTTCCCGCTGACTTCCAAATTCCTGGCCTATGTCGTTTAAGGGATACACGCTCCGTTAGGAATCCTTCAACACCCACTTTTCACCCCTTTCACCTCATAATATACACCACATCGAAAAACCCTCAGACACGTGTCTTCTTATTTTTAATGATGAGTTTATATGCCGAGTATCCCATCCCCCAATGAAACCAATCGGGAGATATTGCTAGTCAATGAAATGCAGGTCTACCCCCTTAACACCCCTTTAGAACCTGAATATCCAAAAGTCCTTTCTTATTGGGCGTTTGCGGCCCTTGAGGAAGCTGCATACCAAATTTCATTCCAATCTGTTTGGTTGTTTTCTGAGATTTCGTGATGAATGAATCAGTCAGTGAGTGAGTGAGTGGTATTTGAGCTTTATATAGTAAATAAGCATGGGTCCTAGTGGAAAATAATTCTATCACCTAAAACCAAAATTGCATGGGACGAAAAAAAAAACATCAAAATATCATGTTGGTTTCGGACCCTAAAAGACGTGAAAAATATAATAAAAGTATTTAAAAAAAATCTTTTTTGAAATTTCATTCGAATCAATTTTTATGTCATTCCTGGGACTTAAAAAATTCCGGCCAAAAAATACAAAATCATTAATAACTCCCTATGTATTCGTCGTATGATGAAATAGCAAGAGACAAAATAGATGTAATGTGTTATTGTCTACAACATAGGCCATGTATAATTTTACACTCAGACATATTACGTTTCCCCCCTCCCCATGGGCCCCTTAAATTGGATTTATGAAAAAACGTCAAACACCTGTTTAGTTATTTTTTATGCTGATTTTTTTCGGCTGAGTTCCAAACTCCTCGCCTATGTCGTTTAAGAGATACACGCTCCGTTAGGAATCCTTCAACCCCCACTTTTCACCCCTTTCACCTCATAATATGCACCACATCGAAAAACCCTCAGACACGTGTCTTCTTATTAGCCTACTTTCGATTTTTGCAAAAAATGAAAGTAGACTTATGAGATCAACACAGGGCGAAAAAGTGTGTGAGTGTGTGTACTCTGAATGTCTGTCCCCCCCTATCAATTCGAACACGGTGAATGCGAATTGAACGAAATTTGGTACAAAGGTAGCACTAGCAAAGGACACCTCAGTGTCATGTTTTATATCGCCGCCATCTTGACGGAAACGCAATGGCGGCCCCACAAATGTTCAAAGCTTACATTAAATTACGACTAACCTAATCATCCGATCTCTACCAAATTTTGCAACAACATACCTTTATGGGGGAGCATCCTTTGACCAAACCAATAGGTCATCAGCGTAATAGTTTGCAGATGGCGGCCATCTTTGTGTGAAAATCGATTCCCCCTATTAATTCGAACACGGTGCAACCGAATGGAACGAAATTTGGTACAGAGGTAGCACTAACAAAAGGCACCTCAGTGTCATGTTTTATATCGCCGCCATCTTGACGGAAACGTAATGGCGGCCACAAAAATGTTCAAAGCTTAAATCAAATTACGACTAACCTAATCATTTGATCTCTACCAAATTTTGCAACAACATACCTTTACGGGGGGAGGATCCTTTGACCAAACTAATAGATCATCAGTCTAATAGTTTGCGGATGGCGGCCATCTTTGTGTGAAAATCGATTCCCCCTATTAATTCGAACACGGTGCAACCGAATGTAACGAAATTTGGTACAGAGGTAGTACTAACAAAAGGCACCTCAGTGTCATGTTTTATATCGCCGCCATCTTGACGGAAACGTAATGGCGGCCACACAAATGTTCAAAGCTTAAATCAAATTACGATTAACCTAATCATCCGATCTCCACCAAATTTTGCAACAACATACCCTTATAGAGGAAGCATCCTTTGACCAAACGAATAGGTCATTAGCCTAATAGTTTGCGGATGGCGGCCATCTTTGTGTGAAAATCAAACACGGTGAAACCGAATGGAACGAAATTTGGTACAGAGGTAGCACTAGCAAAGGGTATCTCAGTGTCATGTTTTATATCGCCGCCATAGTGACAGAAACGTAATGGCGGCCACACAAATGTTCAAAGCTTAAGTTAAATTACGACTAACATAACCATCCGATCTCTACCAAACTTTGCAACAACATACCTTTATGGAGGAAGCATCCTTTGACCAATCTAATAGGTTATTAGCCTAATAGTTTGCGGATGGCGGCCATCTTTATGTCAAAATCGATTCCCCCTATTAATTCGAACACGGTGGAACCGAATGGAACGAAATTTGGTTCAGAGGTAGCACTAGCAAAGGGCACCTCAGTGTCATGTTTTGTATCGCCGCCATCTTGACTGAAACGTAATGGCGGCCACACGAATGTTCAAAGCTTAAATCAAATTACGACTAACCTAATCATTTTATCTCTACCAAATTTTGCAACAACATACCTTTACGGGGGGAGGATCCTTTGACCAAACTAATAGATCATCAGCCTAATAGTTTGCGGATGGCGGCCATCTTTGTGTGAAAATCGATTCCCCCTATTAATTCGAACACGGTGCAACCGAATGGAACGAAATTTGGTACAGAGGTAGCACTAGCAAAGGGCACCTCAGTGTCATGTTTTGTATCGCCGCCGTATTGACAGAAACGTAAAGGCGGCCACACAAATGTTCAAGGCTTAAGTTGAATTACGACTAACATAACCATCCGATCTCTACCAATCTTTGCAACAACATACCTTTATGGAGGGAGCATCCTTTGACCAATCTAATAGGTTATTAGCCTAATAGTTTGCGGATGGCGGCCATCTTTATGTCAAAATTGATTCCCCCTATTAATTCGAACACGGTGGAACCGAATGGAACGAAATTTGGTACAGAGATAGCACTAGCAAAGGGCACCTCAGTGTCATGTTTTATATCGCCGCCATCTTGGCTGAAACGTAATGGCGGCCACACGAATGTTCAAAGCTTAAATCAAATTACGATTAACCTAATCATCCGATCTCTACCAAATTCTGCAACTACATACCTTTATGGAGGGAGCATCCTTTGACCAATCTAATAGGTCATTCGCCTAACAGTTTGAGGATGGCGGCCATCTTTATGTCAAAATTGATTCCGCCTATTAATTCGAACACGGTGGAACCGAATGGAACGAAATTTGGTACAGAGGTAGCACTAGCAAAGGGCACCTCAGTGTCATGTTTTATATCGCCGCCATCTTGACTGAAAAGTAATGGCGGCCACAGGAATGTTCAAAGCTTAAATCAAATTACGATTAACCTAATCATCCGATCTCTACCAAATTTTGCAACTACATACATTTATGGAGGGAGCATCCTTTGACCAATCTAATAGGTCATTCGCCTAATAGTTTGCGGATGGCGGCCATCTTTGTGTCAGAATCGATTCCCCCTATTAATTCAAACACGGTGAAACCGAATGGAACGAAATTTGGTACAGAGATAGCACTAGCAAAGGGCATCTCAGTGTCATTATTAATATCGCCGCCATATTGACAAAAACGTAATGGCGGCCACACAAATGTTTAAAGCTTAGATCAAATTAGGACTAACATAACCATCCGATCTCTACCAAACTTTGCAACAACATACCTTTATGGAGGGAGCATCCTTTGACCAATCTAATAGGTCATTAGCCTAATAGTTTGCGGATGGCGGCCATCTTTATGTCAAAATTGATTCCCCCTATTAATTCGAACACGGTAGAACCGAATGAACGAAATTTGGTACAGAGGTAGCACTAGCAAAGGGCACCTCACATTCATGTTTAATATCCCTATAGCACGTTGTATTTCAAAAAGCTACTACAACCAACATTCAATCATACTCCTTGAAAAGGACAAAGAGTTATAACAATACCCATGCATTTAGGAGAAAGTAGGCTATATGTTCTTGACTGAACATCTTGTTTTTAATGATGAGTTTATATGCCGAGTATCACATCCCCCAATGAAACCAATCGGGAGATATTGCTATTCAATGAAATGCAGGTCTACCCCCTTAACACCCCTTTAGAACCTGAATATCCAAAAATCCTTTCTTAGTGGGCGTTTACGGCCCTTGAGGAAGCTGGATACCAAATTTCATTCCAATCCGTTCGGTGGTTTCTGAGATTTCGTGATGAATGAGTCAGTGAGTGAGTGGTATTTGAGCTTTATATAGTAGACTAGCAGGTACCCGCGGCTTCGCTCGCGTCATAGTTGTGTCATATTTTTATTCAATGAAATGCAGGTTTAACCCCGTTAACACCCTTTTAGAACCTGAATATCCAAAAATCCCTCCTTAGTAGACGTTTTCGGCACACAACAAACATATCCCCAAAATATCATTCTTCTAACTTTAATAGTTTTGGTTGGTCGATGAGAGTGAATATCCAAAAATCCCTCCTTAGTGGACTTTTTCTTCCAGAATTTCAGCCCTCCCCATGGGCCCCTTAAATTGGATTCATGAAAAAAACGATCGACCACCTTTTTACTTATTTTTCAAGCTGATTCTTCCCCCGGAGTTTCATACTTTATGCCTCTGTATTTTAAGAGATACTTGCTCCGTTAGGAATCCTTCAACCCCCACTTTTCACACATGCACCTCATAATATACAGTTCATCGAAAAACCCTCAGACATGTGTCTTCTTATTCTTAATGATAAGTTTATATGCCGAGTATCGCATCCCCCAAGGAAACCAATCGGGAGATATTGCTATTCAATTAAATGCAGGTCTACCCCCTTAACACCCCTTTAGAACCTGAATATCCAAAAATCCTCCCTTGGTGGACGTTTTCGACATACAACGAACACAACCCCAAAATTTCATGTTTCTAACTTCAATAATTTTGGCTGGGCGATGATGAGTGAGTGAGTAAGTCAGGACATTTTCTTTCATTTATTTTTCAGAATTTCACCCCTCTCATGAATCCCTTATATTGGATTTATGATTTAAAAACCGGTCGAAGACCTATTTACTTCTTTTTAAGCTGTTCTTCCCCCCTGAATTTGATGAGTGAGTGAGTTAATCAGTTAGAACACTATCTTTCCTGTTTTTTTTTCCCAGAATTTCACCCCTCTCCAAGGGCCCCTTAAATTGGATTTATGAAAAAACGGTCGAACACCTATTTACTTATATTTTAAGCTGTTTTTTTTCCGCTGAATGTCAAACTTCTCGCCTATGTCGTTTAAGAGATACACGCTCCGTAAAAATCCTTCAACCCCCAATTTTCACCCCTTTCACCTCATAATATACACCACATCGATAAACCCTTAGACATATATCTGCTTAATTTTAATGATTAGTTTATATGCCGAATATCACATCACCAAAGAAACAACTCGTGAGATATCGTTAATCAATGAAATACACGTTTACCCCCTTAACACCTCTTAAGAACCCGAATAAACAAAAATCCTTCATTAGTTGACGTTTGCGACATAGAGCGAAAATATTCCCAAAATTTAATTTTTCCTACTTCAATAGTTTTCGCTGGGCGATGATGAGTGAGTGAGTCAGTCAGGTCATTTTCTTTCAATTATTTTACCTGAATTTTACGCCCTCCCCATGCGCCCCTTAAATTGGATTTATGAAGAAACGCTCGAACACCTATTAACTTATATTTGAAGCTGTCTTTTTCCCCTGAGTTTGATGAGTGAGTGAGTTAGTCAGTCAGTCAGGACACTTTCTCTCCCTTTTTTTTTTTTGTAGAATTTCACCCCACCCCATTGGCCCCTTAAATTGAATTTATGAAAAACCGTCGAACACCGATGTACTTACTTTTTAAGCTGTTTTTTTTTCGCTGAGTTTCAAACTTCTCGCGTATGTCGTTGAAGAGATACACGCTCCGTTTGGAATCCTTCAACCCTCACTTTTCACCCCTTTCACCTTAGAATATACACCACATCGAAAAACCCTTAGACACATGTCTGCTTATTTTTAATGATTAGTTTATATGCCGAGTATCATATCCACAAATGCAACCACTCACGAGATATAGTTATTCAATAAAATGCAGGTTTAACCCCATTAAGACACCTTTAGAACCTGAATATCCGAAAATTCTCCCTTAGTGTACGGTTTTGACATACAACGAACATATCCCAAAAATGTCATGTTTCTAACTTCAATAATTTTGGCTGGACGATGATGAGTGAGTGAGTGAGTCAGGACATTTTCATTTTTTTTTCAGAATTTGTCCCCTCACAATGAACCCCTTAAATTTGATTTATGAAAAATAAACTGTCAAACACTTATTTACTTATATTTAAGCAGTTTTCTCTCCCTGAGTTTGAAGAGTGAGTGAGAGAGTCAATCAGTTAGGACACTTTCTTTCCGGTCCCCCCCCCCAGAATTTTACCCCTCCCCATGAGTCCCGTAAATTGAATTTAGGAAAAAAACGATCGAACATCTATTTACTTATCTTTTAAGCTGATTTTTTCCGCTGAGTTTCAAACTCCTCGCCTATGTCGTTTAAGAGATACACGCCCCGTAAGGAATCCTTCAACCCCCACTTTTCACCCCTTTCACCTCATAATATACACCACATCGAAAAACCCTCAGACACATGTCTTCTTATTTTTTATGTGTCCATATGCCGAGTAACACATCCCCCAATGAAACCAATCGGGAGTTATTGTTATTCAATGAAATGCAGGTTTAACCCCCTTAAGACCCCCTGAATATCCGAAAATCCTCCCTTAGTGGACGGTTCCGACATACAATGATCATATTCCCCGAAATGTCATGTGTCTAACTTCAATAATTTTGGCTGGGCGATGGTGAGTAAGTCAGGACTTTTTCTCTCAATTTCCTTTTTTCTGAATTTCACCCCTCCCCAAGGACCCCTTAAATTGGGTTTATGAAAAAGACTGTCGAACACCTATTTACTTATTTTTAAGCAGTTTTTTTTCCCTGAGTTTGATGAGTGAGTCAGTCAGTCAATCAGTTAGGACACTTTCTTTCCTGTTTTTCCCCCCCCAGAATTTCACCCCTCCCTATCGGCCCCTTAAATTGGATTTATGAAAAAACGGTCAAACACCTATTTACTTATTTTTTAATCTGATTTTTTTCCACTGAGTTTCAAACTCCTCGCCTATGTCGTTTAAGAGATACACGCTCCGTTAGGAGGAATCCTTCAACCCCCACTTTTCACCCCTTTCACCTCATAATATACTTCTCATCGAAAAACCCTCAGACACATGTCTTCTTATTTTTAATGATGAGTGTATATGCCGAGTATCACATCTCCCAATGAAACCAATCGGGAGATATTGTTATTCAATGAAATGCAGGTCTACCCCCTTAACACCCCTTTAGAACCTGAATATCCTAAAATCCTTCCTTAGTGCGCGTTTTCGACTTACCACGAACATATCCCCAAAATTTCATGATTCTAACTTCAATAGTTTTGGCTGGGCGATGATGAGTCAGTCAGTCAGTCAGTCAGGACACTTGTTTTATATAAGAGATAAGCATGGTCCTAGTGGAAAATAATTCTTTCACCTGAAACCAAAAATGCATGGGACGAAAAAAAAACATCAAAATATCATGTTGGTTTCGGACCCTAAAAGACGTGAAAAATATAATAGAAGTATTAAGAAAAACTATTTTTTTTTTGAAATTTCATTCGAATCAATTTTTATGTCATTCCTGGGACTTAAAAAATTCCGGCCAAAAAATACAAAATCATTAATAACTCCCTATGTATTCGTCGTATGATGAAATAGCAGGAGACAAAAAAGATGTAATGTGTTATTGTCTACAACATAGGCCATGTATAATTTTACACTCAGACATATTACGTCCCCCCCTCCCCCCATAATTTCACCCCTCTGCATGGGCCCCTTAAATTGGATTTATGAAAAAACGGTCAAACACCTATTTACTGATTTTTTCCCGCTGAGTTCCAAACTCCTGGCCTATGTCGTTTAAGGGATACACGCTCCGTTAGGAATCCTTCAACCCCCACTTTTCACCCCTTTCACCTCATAATATACACCACATCGAAAAACCCTCAGACCCGTGTCTTCTTTTTTTAATGATGAGTTTATATGCCGAGTATCACATCCCCCAATGAAACCAATCGAGAGATATTGCTATTCAATGAAATGCAGGTCTACCCCCTTAACACCCCTTTAGAACCTGAATATCCAAAAATCCTTTCTTAGTGGGCGCCTGCGGCCCTTGAGGAAGCTGCATACCAAATTTCATTCCAATCCGTTCGGTGGTTTCTGAGATTTCGTGATGAATGAATCAGTCAGTCAGTGGTATTTGAGCTTTATATAGTAGATTGCATTATAATTTACTTTATTTCTATTTTAATGAATAAAGAGGCGAGCGTTGGGCAAATCCTGCAAATGAAAATATATATATATACTTGCTCAATAAACCTTTTTTCCGATGTTACGATGGCTTCGTGAGACAGGAATTTTGTTGAAAAATGGTCAGGAAAAGTCAGGAAAATTGACATTGAAAATTCTGTGGACACCTTGTTGGGTCTTGTTCAGCTCCACCCCCAGGGACTTATACCTATTCATTCATTTTCATTTGAAACTGTTTTGCCTTTTAGCGCCCAGTCCAGTCTGCAATTCTCTGTATGTAAAAAGATTCCTCTTCATGGTCCCCTAATAGCAGTTAACACTGCAACCTCCTCTGCTTCTACACCTCTCAACTAGAAATCCGTAAACGCTGCATCTAACCATCGCCTCGTAGGTCTACCTCTGCTCCTCTTACCCTATATAGTCGAGCTCATTAACCTCTTAAGTAATCTGCCCTCTGACAACTCCTTCGGATGGAGACTGAACTTGTTCGAATCGAGATTAAAGTCGTTCGAATCAAGGCAACCCGATCAGATGGAGATCAAACTCGTTCGGATCTAGTCTGAACTCGTTCAGATCAAGGCAGCTCATTCATATTGCGAGGAAACTTGTTCGGATCAACACTGAACTACTTCAGATTGGACTAAACTGGTTCACATTTAGACTCAACTCGTTCAGATTGAGATTTAGATGTTTCGAATCGAGAGACAACTCTTTCAGATTGAGATTAAACCAAATCGAATCGAGACTAAACTTAGATTGAGACAAAATACATTTTCGTAGACATTAAACTCTTATCACATTGAAACCAAACACATTCAGATTGTGACTAAACACATGCTAATTGAGAACTGTCTTGATCTAGCATTGGTGCCTCCCTTCTCTCCTCCTTCCTCGTGGTGTCCAACTTGGTGTTTTGGATAGTTGACTTCATCTCATGCCTTCTCATCTGCTGGTTAGCATGCATGTTTCCATACCATTGTCAAAATCAGTACCTGGTAGCTGTTGAACAACATAACCTTTGCCTTTTTTTTTGTTTGTAACTGTTTCCCAAACTAAACATCTAGAAGTGGGCAGTAAATCTAATGGCAAGGGTTTCTGGCACATGCACACACGCATAGTTCTCCTTGCCATTGTGATGTTGAAGTATTTGCAAAGGAGGAAAGTAGAAGGGCTAAGCGGAAGGTAACACACTTTTCTTCATGACCGTGGGCACTTTTGGTCATAGAATCCCCATCACGTGACCAAGATGGCAGCCGGTCATGTGACTTCAACAGGAATTCCCACATGGAGGAAAGAATAAGGGAGATGCCCTGAGCTTGTTTGAGTGAAGCCAAGCGCTGCGTCCAAAGTGGGCGTAACCTTAACTCATATTCGGTGTTCCACGACTTGCATGAGGCATTGTGCATGGTGTTTTCTGAGTTATCCTTTCAAGATATCTTTCCAGCCTTTTCTCACCTTAACTCATGCTGGAGCAGTAGTGATACGTTATTAAAAAAGAAAAACAGAAAAACTCTTCAATTCTAATCTCAGCATGTGCAAATTTGGTGTAAATACCAAAAAAGCCATTTCTCTGCAAATCCCAAATTATCAAACAGCTGTCGGTCAATAATTACGGTAGGCCTATGTAATGAATCAATTCGAGGCTAATCACCAAGTTTCCACCCCACAAACAAAATACCGCGCGGTACCGAAAGGTATAGGTATAGAGCACGCATGCTCTCAGACAATTGAAATCTTGTATGGGAAGATTGTATGTCGTCACACAAAGACGCGTGTCAGACTGAGAAAAAGAACACAGAGTACCGGTATGTGACAAGTTTAAACTTGTTTTAGTCTTTGTTGTTTAACATAAACAAAATGTTGAATACAAACAAACTATTTAACACGAATTCTAGTTTGAAGAAATGTTTTATGTATACCTTACTTGCATATTTGTTACATGTTGAGCTATCAACGAAAGAGAGTGAAAAAATAATACACCAAAAAGATTCTTAAACTATGTTTATCATAAGACAGTGTTGGTTAACACCATTTTACAAGGTTTACATAATACCGATATACGAACGGTAGGTGACGCCACTTTACAAGAACTAGTTACTGACCAAGTAGTTATAAACACCTACAAGATTACAACAAGTGTTTGACCCAATCTTACAAGATCTAGTTAGCATCATTATTGAAACAGCATGTTGGTTGACGCCACCTTACAAGATCTATCATTATAGAAAGAGCAAGTTGGTTGACACCATTTACAAGGTTTACTTAGTGACATTCAAACAGCAATCTTACAAGCTCTACTTAGTAATGGTGCAATTTCCTGCCGCTGGCATTCTCTACACGGATGGTTCGAAGCTGGACGAGAAAGTGGGTTGTGCTTACGTTATTGATGGTGCAAATACCAAGATCTCTTTGCCTGAGGCCTGTAGTGTGTTTACTGCGGAGCTCGTTGCCATCTATGAAGCTCTGCAGTTTGCACTACAGGATGCACGAATCCACTTTCTCGTGTGTACCGACTCTTTGAGTTCGTTGCAGGCAATTGCTACATGTTTCCCGCAACACCCCCTAGTGCAGCGAATCCACGACCTACTAGCCGGGCTGTGCCACGCTGACACTCGAATCACCTTTCTGTGGCTTCCAAGCCACATGGGAATTGCGGAAAATGAGTTAGCTGATCAAGCTGCAAAAGAGGCGGTATCACTACCACCTCGACCAATGGAGGTTCCTGCTAGAGATATTCGCTCTCAGTTACGCCTACAAGTTCTGGCTTTTTGGGAGAGTCAGTGGCTAGCTGACCCACTGCCCAGTAAACTTAGAGCGATCAAGGGAACTACTCGCGTGTGGCGGAGCTCTTTCCGATCATGGAGAGAGTCCGTCATTTTGTGTAGGCTAAGGATAGGTCAAACAAGATCCACCCACTCATATCTGATGAGAAGGGAAGACCCCCCCCCCCCACTTTGTACCTGTGGAGTCGTTTTCACAGTGGCCCACATTTTCACCGAGTGTGTGGATCTTGCTGACTTACGAAGAAACCTTGGTTTGCAGATGATACTCAAACTTATATTAGCCGATGACGCGGTGGCTGCTGATCGCGTTATCCGCTTTATAAGTGAGAGTGGGTTAGGGCTAGCAATCTAAATTTTCCAGTATAAATTGACTTAACGACTTGTTCGTTTTTGAATGATAATGTTTTGTTTTATCGTAATTTTTATTATTGTTATAATTTTTATTTTATTTTTTGTTTTATTAATTTTTGGTCTTTTTAAATTTAGGCGTCCACCTCAAAATTTTAAATTCAATTCCAAATTTGTATTCTTTAATCTGTGTTAAGAGGGGCAGGTGACAATAACTAACTAATAACTAATATTGTTGGTTGACAGTATCTTTTATGATCCACCTAGTGGCATGGTTGGTTGTCAGTTCTTATAAGATCTACCTACTGTCAACATAGAATTTATGTGCACTAGGGTTGGGAGATAAATAGCAAAATGCCCAACCGACCTACAGAAAAGCAAGTAACATCACAATATTTCTTGTTTATTTCTGCGTTGATTGATGATAACGTAAACTTTAAGAAACATGATTTAATTTATGAGATGTATAAAATAAACAAGTAGTTCCGTGAAGAACTAAAGCCTATTTTCATATATCCTACGTACAAAATTTCAGTTTGATTCCTGTAATGGATTTGTCGATATTGAGAACCGACTAAATATTTCGGATGGTCGCCATGTTGGATTTTTAAATATGTAGGTCTTAGAGTTATGTACTGTTACATGAAGATTATTGTGTACGTGTAGTATTCAAACTTCAATCGCATGATTAGGACACCAGAAGTAAAAACGAGATTTTAAAATTTCGCGCAGCTGCCATTTTGTGATTATGGAAACAATTGAAATAAATTAGATGCCAGTGGGTTAACATTTGTATAAGGATTTACTGTACCAAGTTTCACTGCACTCGGATAGTTAAATTGCAAGAAACGTCCATGTGAATATACTTTGCGTCGCCGCCATGATGAATTTGTGATCACCAGGATATTGAAAGTCCTATAAGTGATCTTGTGTTCATAGCCCCTATGAACATAAAACAAATCAGTTTGATTGCTGTAATAGATTCGTAGATATTGAGAACCGTCTAAATATTTCGGATGGCCGCCATGTCGGATTGTTATATGTATAGGCCATAGAGTCGTGTACCATTAAAAAAAAGGCATGGTGGCTCAGCGGTCTAGCTGTATGCCTCTCACCAAGGCGGTCCGGGTTTGATTCCCGGTCAATGCATGTGAGATTTTCTAAGTGAAATACCATGTCCTGTGGTTCGGATTCCACGTAAAAAGGAGGTCCCGTGGCTCATAATTTACAGATTAATGGTCACGTTAAACTACAAGCTTCCTTTTGTACCATTAAAGGAAAATTATTGCGTAAGTTCATTATTGAAACTTCCACTTCGATTGCATGTTTACGACACAAGAAATAAAAACTTAATTTTAAAATTCGCACAGCCGCCATCTTGAGGTTATGTAAATAGATACCAGTGCATTACAATGTGTATAAACACTTGCTGCACCAAGTTTCACTGCGTTTGGATCATTAAATCGCGAGAAAAGTCTATTGAAAACTTTCAACTTCGCTTGGCCGCCATGTTCGTTTTTCAGTTAACCGGTTGTTGAAAGTCTCATAGATGAACTTCCAAGAGTTTAGTGCTTTTCAGTCGGTCAACACGAATGTACCCAAAAGAGATGGGTTATGCCCTAATCCTGAAATAAATCACATGAGATTAATAAAACACTAGGATGACCAGTTTCGATCGTCAAGCGATCATCATCAGATCCAATACACTTAGGCTATAAAATCTATGTTTGAAATACAGGTGAAAATATTTACAATATGTACAATTATTAGTTGCAGTATTGGTACTGCAACTGTCAGTGTATGCTAAATGCAGTAAATATGTTAGGTGAAATGCTAAATGGTGATGGCTATCCGGAGATTGTACTTTAGAGAGATTATATGGTTGTAAACTATGGTTAAACTATACAATTTTAGGCTAACTACTTATCTGATTGTCTTCCGTACTACAGCTATTCGCAGTTTCCGTGCTCACTTGAACTCGCTGTGCGGTCGACTGCGGTGGTTATCTTAACGACTGGTTTTTCCCTGCCTTCCCCCCCTGTCCCTACGTGCTGTGGGGAGTGATCGCGATGTGTTTATGTGAGGTGTTGCCAACCTAGATAAGATGTATGTTATTGAATGAGGTGGATCTACAACTATTAAAGACCGTGGATTAGTCCTCGCCACGCGTGGAGCATAACCCATTCGAACTAAGCGTTGACGGTCTTATGAGGACGTCCCGGCACCTTTAATACTGCCTCTAATATGGGCCTTGGTTTATTGCAGAGGAAAAGTACATCGTACACCTGATCCAGATAACATTTACCTATTAAAAAACCCCTAATTTCCCCCCTTTTTTATCTAGCTTGGCTGTGTCGCTAAATTGTGTTTTGTTTCCGACAGGGTGTGTTTTTTAGTAGCGTGAAGAGGGGTGAGCTCTCCATGAACGTGTGTTCATTTAGATTGTTGGGATTGTTTCGTTTGGCTAGGTGTATCTCGATTGCTTCCTTTATGTCAAGAGCTCTGCCTTTCGATTCGTGATGGATTATTTTAAGGTCCGACTCTATGTTGGTAAAGCTATGCCCTGCGTCACACATATGTTCGCACACGGCTGAATGTGTTCCGTATCTTATCGCATTTCTATGTTCATTATAACGTGTGTCTACTCGCCTTCCACTCTGCCCGATGTAATTAGCTTGACAATCGGTGTCTTGGCACGTTATAGAATATACCCCTGACCTTGAATACGGGTCACGTTTATTTAGATTACTATTTAGGAGGTGCCTAGCGGTTGTGTTTTTCGTCGTGAAAGCTATCTTTATGCCTTGCTTTTTGAATAGGTTAGTGATTTTATATGTATTCGCATTCACATAGTTGAAACGCGCAAATTTTTTCTCATTACTGTCCGGTTTGGGAATCGTTTTATCTTTATTTTTATGTTTGGCTATAATTTGATTTATTTTGCTTGGCGAGAAGTTGTTTTCCTTTGCTATTTGCATAATAGTTCTTATTTCCTTATTATAGTTGTCTTTTGACATGGGTATGTTTAAAGCCCTGTGCACCATTGAATTGAAACCCGCTAGTTTGTGCGTACTGGGGTGATTAGACTGATTGTCGATTGCATGCGAGGTTTGTGTTGCTTTCCGGAATATGAAAGGTCGTTGTCTTTACGTTCAATAGTTATATCGAGATAATTTATTTTCCGGTCTATTTCGGATTCCTTAGTGAATTTGATAGAATGGTGAAGGCTATTAATGGATTGGAGAATTGTTTCTTCGCTTGTTAGTTCAGTATCGTAGATGCAAATTACATCATCTACGTATCTTTTCCATATTACTATTCCCTTTGTTGAAGTCTTTTCTAAGAACGCATTTTCTAGTGCATTGATGAAGATGTCAGCGATTAACCCACTTAGTGGCGATCCCATTGCTAGGCCTTCTCTCTGTGTGTATATTTTATTGTCGAATTGAAACACGTTTTGGGTGAGAACGACCCTCAGTAATCTCACAATCTCTTCAATTTCTTTTACCGAATTGTTGGATTTTAAGTTGTTTTCGATAGTGTTGATTGCTTCAATAATCGGAATATTGGTGTACATGTTAGTTACGTCGAAGGATACTAGCCTGAAGCTAGGTTTCATTTGTAGGGTGTTCAATGCTGTTACTAGTTCTGTTGTGTTCTTTACAGAGTTGTTTTTGTCGTTGGAAAGACGGCATTTTAAGATTTTTAGTAACTCTTTGCTGATTTTGTAATTAGGGGCATTCCTACAATTGACTATTGGTCTCATTGGGCATTCCTTTTTGTGTATTTTTGGTTGTCCCCTCAATGACGGTATTTTCGGGTTCATGTTTATTAGTTTTGATTTTTCGGCTTTGGTCAGTATCTATTCTGTTTCTTTTAGCGCACGTTTTATTTGTTTTTGGAATTTGTTGGTGGGGTCTTTTGTTAATTCCTTGATTTCGTTGTTGTTTAGGAATTCGACTGTTTTTTCAATGTATTCTGTTTTGTTCAAAATTACTGTAGTGTTTCCCTTATCTGCTTTTGTGATGATTAAGTCATGTTCTTTTATTTTTTGTTTCAACGACTTTATTTCTTTGATTTGTTTGTTGTTTTGAATGTTATTGCTATCGCCCTCTCGTTTGAGGATTTTTTTGGCTTCGTTGGTGGCGAGATTTTTGGTTAATTCCCTGTCTTCTGCTGGGAGCTTGTGACTGGCTATCTCAATATCTGTGATTAACTGTTTTATATTGTGGTTCGTGTGTGCGTCTGTGCAGTTGTATTTCAAACCTTTGTCTAGGTAAATGTTATCTGGATCAGGTGTACGATGTACTTTCCCTCTGCAATAAACCAAGGCCCATATTAGAGGCAGTATTAAAGGTGCCGGGACGTCCTCATAAGACCGTCAACGCTTAGTTCGAATGGGTTATGCTCCACGCGTGGCGAGGACTAATCCACGGTCTTTAATAGTTGTAGATCCACCTCATTCAATAACATACATCTTATCTAGGTTGGCAACACCTCACATAAACACATCGCGATCACTCCCCACAGCACGTAGGGACAGGGGGGGGGGAGGCAGGGAAAAACCAGTCGTTAAGATAACCACCGCAGTCGACCGCACAGCGAGTTCAAGTGAGCACGAAACTGCGAATAGCTGTAGTACGGAAGACAATCAGATAAGTAGTTAGCCTAAAATTGTATAGTTTAACCATAGTTTACAACCATATAATCTCTCTAAAGTACAATCTCCGGATAGCCATCACCATTTAGCATTTCACCTAACATATATACTGCATTTAGCATACACTGACAGTTGCAGTACCAATACTGCAACTAATAATTGTACATATTGTAAATATTTTCACCTGTATTTCAAACATAGATTTTATAGCCTAAGTGTATTGGATCTGATGATGATCGCTTGACGATCGAAACTGGTCATCCTAGTGTTTTATTAATCTCATGTGATTTATTTCAGGATTAGGGCATAACCCATCTCTTTTGGGTACATTCGTGTTGACCGACTGAAAAGCACTAAACTCTTGTTTACTAAGGCAACACTGAAAATATGGCTTCAAACACCACGATGAACTTCCAGTAGTGCCCTTTATCTCCGTACAAAATTTCAGGGTGATACCGGTAATAGTTTCAGAGATATAGAATGCCGGTGAAATATTTCGCACAGCAGCCATCTTGAGGTTATGTAAACAATTGAACGAAGTTAGATGTCGGTGCATTACAATGTGTATGAACATATACTGTACCAAGTTTCATTGCGTTTGGTGGGTTAAATCGCGAGAAACGTCTATTTAAAAGTCGCAACTTCGCTTGGCCGCCATGTTGGTTTTGTAGTTACCAGGTTTTCAAAAGTCACATAGGTGAACTTCTAGTAATTCCCTTTATCACCGTACAAAATTCCAGGGGGATATCGGTAATAGTTTCGGAGATATTGAATTCTGGTGAAATATTTCGCACAGCCGCCATGTTGGATTGGTGAGACGTAACAAAATTTGAAGGGCACGGTCGGGGTCGTCCGGAATAGTGCTATGACCTTACCGAGTTTCATTGAAATCGCTCCAACCGTTTAGATTTTATTGGGGGGGGGGGGGGGGGCACAATGACAAAAGGTGATCTCATAAGCCTATTTTTTCATGAATGAAAATAGGTTAAAAAAGGACCGGCTTCTGGCGACTGTCGAGGGAAATGTCGACTTAAAAGATTCACAACTCTCACCATCGTTGTTCTACAGCAACTAAATTTTAATATGTATTATTCAGTTATGTTTTCTGTGTATATTATAAGTTTCAGAATTTCATATCCAACACAAACAACAAAACAATCAATTTTGTGCATGTCCTGCATTTCGAACCTGGACTTCCGTTGATGTTCGTTCTTGGATGCGTTGTAATCCACATATACTATGCGTTTGCGATATGTAACTATTCACAATGTAAATAGATGGGTTTAGTTTATATGGATTGATGGTGTTTGAAACCATTTTTCCGTGTTCTCTAAGTACAGTCGAGTCTCGCAAACCCGGCACTCCGGATTTCTCGGCCATCCTGACAGGAGAAACAAATCATGATTTTTGTTTATTTTTGTGTTTCCGCACAGAGCGTTATTATGTTTTCTTTCGTCTTCCCCGACAATGGAATTATCGGCAGTTACATACGACGCGAAACAAGTTGACCTACAGTAGCTATATAGTAAGAAGAGTAACGACGACCTGATAAATACAGGTACCGGTAGTTGTACAATACATAGGCTTGCCATACGTCCCGGTTTGACCGGGACTGTCCCGGTATTTTGCTGTTGTCCCGGTGTCCCGCCCGGTTTTATCAATGTCCCGGAAAACGGCTGTAAGATGAAAAAAGTCCATTCAAGTCAAAAATAAAAGGGGTTTGAAAACAATGATTATTGTTAACGCATTAATTAATTGTCTTTTTAGTTTGACAAAAAAAAAGGTTTTTATATGGTTTTTGTAGTTAGACAAAAAGTTGTAATTAAAAAGACTTAGTAAGTTAATTGTTCAATTAAACAATTATATGAAGTACACTGACCGGCAAAAAAAAATGGAACAGTTAAAAAAAAGTAATATAAATAGTATAAATCTAGCCTTGAAAAAGATTTAATCACATTTTAAAAGCTTTTCATGCATTAGAACAAACATCTGAAACATCCGTGAATAGAAATTGATAATATGACATTTCTTAGGGTGGTTTATTACCACCAATTACCCCCAATCCTCGATGAGCCTATCTTAATGGTTTTATGGCGGGAAGCGGACTGGAAGCGTTTAAGGTTTATGAGTGTTGCCGCTCGCTTATTGTTGTTCTAGGGATAACAACTGGCACTTGTTGAACACGTGTGAACCATTGTGACACATTTTAGCAAGTTATCCATTTGCAGTTCACACTAAAACATGCCTCTTAGCCGTGAAGAAGCTGCACAGGCAGTTGCGTTGGTGGAGGATGGCCGCAGCTTCCGTTATGTTGCTGAGGTCATTGGATCATCTCTCGGTAGCATACATCGTGCAGTGCAACGTTACAGAGAGCTCCGAACATACGACAGGAGACGAGGGTCAGGCCGTAGAAGAAGCACAAGTGCCAGGGATGACAGATTTCTCACCCTCCAAGTTCTGCGTGATCGGCATACCACAGCAGTTCAGGCACGAAATCAACTGGAAATTGTCAGAAATGTGAGAGTGAGTGAGCGAACAGTAAGAAGAAGGTTTGAAGAAGCTCATCTTTCGTCCAGGAGACCTGCACGTGGACACGCACTCGAACGGCATCACAGAGAGGCGCGTCTTCGCTTCGCAAGGCAGCATCTGGGATGGACCCACGAGCAGTGGGCCTCTGTTCTCTTCACTGACGAAAGTCGCTTTAACCTTAGATCACCTGATGGAAGAGAAAGAGTGTGGAGAAGGCGCGGGGAGAGGTACAGCCCTGTTGCTTTCTCCTCCAGGACTCCATTTGGAGGTGGCTCGGTTATGGTGTGGGGTGGCATCAATGTTATGGCCCGCACTGAGTTGGTGTGCATCGATCACGGGACGCTCAATTCCCAAAGGTACATCGAAGAGATCCTGATGAACCTTGTGATGCCCTTTGTGCCTTTCATTGGTCAGAATTTCATGCTGATGCAGGATAATGCCCGCCCTCATACTGCTCGCTGTGTTGTACAATATCTGCAGGAAGTGAAGATTCAAACCCTGGACTGGCCAGCTCGTAGTCCTGACTTGAACCCCATCGAACATGTATGGGATACGCTTGGAAGGAACGTCAGACAGCATGACCACACCACCTTGGCACAACTGAGAACATCGCTGCTGGAGGAATGGGATCGCATCCCGGCAGATGCCATTCGACGAGTTGTGAACAGTATGCCTGAGCGTTTACAAGCTGTCATAGACGCTAAAGGTGGAAACACCCGTTTTTAGTGACTAGTGTTCTCTTGCAGTGCAGTGCAAACATTAATACTGTTTAGTTTGGCAATACGTTTGATAAACACCAGCCCAAAAGAGCATTACTAAGAAATAGAAAATTGTAAGATTTGCAAAATGTAACGAAATTTGTGAGTTAAAGCGTGTTGTAAAACATGATTCGGTATTTTCTGTTGCCAACCATCTAAATTTACATGAATAATGCAAATATTGGAAAACCTATACATTTTAGTGGAATAAATTAAGAAATTACATAAAAAATTAAAGTGTTCCACTTTTTTTTGCCGGTATTTTAAATTGTATTTTATTAACACTTCTTTCTAGATGGTAGACCAGAAAGAATTATCGTTAAAAATGAAAAATTGTATATTTTATGTAGCAAAAATTCCTTTTTTTTATATTTAAAGGTGTGTGGAACTAACAATTTAGAATGCCAGATTTCCCACTCCCGTCACTTGTGAGGCTTACTGTAAAAAAGGCTTAAAACTCACCATTTTGCTTCTAATTTTAAAAAAAACCCATACCCCCCCCCCCCTCCGACCCCCCGGTAAGGCCATCCCATATTCATGTGTCCCGGTTTCACTCACCAAAAATATAGCAAGCCTAACAATACCGTACTGTAAATGCACAAACTGTTGGCAGTAAGAAGGAAACAAACGATTCTCGCGCAGAGCGTTGTATTTAATTGATTGTGCATTCTCCGTGACACGCAGCAAGACATTCTGTTGGATGCAGATATTGTAGAGGCTGTCACAAGAAATTATGACATCGACGATCATGATGAAGTTGAAGATTGCGGAGTAGTGGAACAAAAATCACTCATACTGAGGGACTTAATGCCACTGAAACTACTCTTCGGTACTTTGAACAACAAGGTGCATCCGCTATGGACATACTGTTTCTTCGCCGTCTTCGTGACGAGAATTCAAGAAACAGGTTTCAAAGCGAAAAGCAAAAGAACATTACTCTTTTTTTTTTGTGTGTGTGCAAAAAAGTAAATAGTAAATTTCATGAAGTGAAAAAACTATTTGCCTACAGGAATTGTTTTGTACATATACTGTACAGTGTACATATTATAAAAATAATGCGTATGCCTAGTTTTTCTAAATTTTCTTCTATATTTTACAGTAACTGTTTTCCTTGTTTCTTTATGCAATACAGCAGTACAGTAGTGAACTATATATTCAAGTACTGTAATTATAGTGGCTTAATCGTTTTAAAACTTGTGTTTCTGTTAAAAATAAATAAATGTACTGCATTGCATTACTTTTAAACCAAAACAAACAGTTTATTTCTTCTTTTTAACACATTTCCCGATAATCCGGCATTTTCGCGAATTCGGTCACCCTTTAGTCCACATTAGGCCGAGTTTGCGAGACCTTACTGTACTATAATTGAAATTTTATGTTTTTAAATCGGTAAACACGATTGTACCCAATTGTGATGGGTTATTCCCTAATCCTGAAAAAAAAACATGAGATTAATAAATACACTTGGATGACTAGTTTTGATCGTCAAGCTGTCATCATCAGAACCATTACACTTAGGCTATTAAATCTATGTCTAAAAGTATGGGTCCAGGGGCAGATGACTTCGTAGTTCCGCCCCTTAAAGCCTCAATTGCATCTACTCGTACGCTACCTATTGTAAAATGGATTTACTAAGTCGAAAACGCTCCCTGGCGTGTACACAACAACTCATCAAATTTTCAACGCAATCCAATGAATGACATGGACACATACATGAATTTGTTTGAACGATTTGCGCGCCGTCACTCATTTCTTGAATCTACTCGTACGCTTCCTATTGTAAACTGGATTTACTAAGCCTGAAACCTTCCCTGGAGTGTACTCAACGATTCACCCAAGTTTTATCGCGAGCGGATGAATGGCATATGAACGCATACGGGACTTTGTTGAAGCGATTCGCGTGCCGTCGCTCATCTGTTGAATCTACTCCTGCGCTAACTGTTGTAAAATGCATCTACTAAGCCAGAAACCATCCCTGGAGTGTACAAAACATCTCACCCAAGTTTCATCGCTATCGGACGAATGGTATATGAACGCATACCCTACTTTGTTGAAACGCTTCGCGTGTGGTCGCTCATTTGTTGAATCTACTCCTGCGCTACCTATTACATGGTGTCCACAGGCAGGAAAAGACAGAAATTTTGTTTTTGGTCAGGAAAAGTCTGGAAAAAGTGTGAAAAAATGGGGTGAGTCAGGAAAAAATTGCGAAAAGTATTAGAAAGTCAGGAATTTTATATTAACCATACAGTATTTTGTGTTTTAACGCTATATTTTGATGTTACTAGTTCAAGTAATCTCTGAAGATAAAAAGCATTGACTCACTTGACATTATAGTAAAAACCTCTTTTACCTATTTTTTGTACGCTTTTTTGACATTGGCGTAGGGATGAGGCGACCCCATCACTATAGTTTAGGTTATTAAGTACTTTAGTTATATGTTAGTTATTGTTGTTTTAAGGGACGGAACTACGAGGTCATCTGCCCCTCATTAAGTACTTTGATTTATGTATTATTGCATTATAATGTACTTTCTTTTGTATTTTAAATGAATAAAGAGGCGAGCGTTGGGCAAAACCTGCAAATGAAAAAAGATATATAATATTTGCTCAATAAACCTTTTTTTCTTTCGATGTTACGATGACTTCGTGAGTCAGGAATTTTGTTGAAAAATGGTCAGGAAAAGTCAGGAAAATTGACCTTGAAAATTCTGTGGACACCATGTATTGTAAAATGGATTTACTAAGTCTGAAACCTTCCCCGGAATGTACACAACATCTCACCCAAGTTTCAACGCTATCGCACGAATGGTATATGAACGCATACGGGACTTGTTGAAACAATTCGCACGTCGTTGCTCATTTGTTGAATCTACTCGTGCGCTACCTATTGCGAAGTGGATTTACTAAGCCAGAAACTTCCCCTGAAGTGTTCACAACATCTCACCCAAGTTTCATCGCTATCGGATGAATGGTATATGAACGCATACGGGACTTTTTTTTTGAAACGCTTCACACGTCGTCGCTCTTTTGTTGAATCTACTCGTGGGCTACTTATTGTAAAATGGATTTACTACGCCAGAAACCTTCCCTGGAGTGTACAAAGCATCTGACCCAAGTTCCTTCGTTACCGGTATCGGACGAATGGTATATGAACGCATACGGAATTTTGTTGAAACCCTTTGCGTGTCGTCGCTCATTTGTTGAATCTACTCGTGCGCTACCCATTGTAAAATGGATTTACTAAGTCTGAAACCTTCCCCGGAATGTACACAACATCTTACCCAAGTTTCAACGCTATCGCACGAATGGCATACGGGACTTTGTTGAAACAATTCGCACGTCGTTGCTCATTTGTTGAAACTACTCGTGCGCTACCTATTGCGAAGTGGATTTACAAAGCCAGAAACTTCCCCTGAAGTGTTCACAACATCTCTCCCAAGTTTCATCGCTATCGGTTGAATGGTATATGAACGCATACGGGACTTTTTTTTGAAACGCTTCACACGTCGTCGCTCTTTTGTTGAATCTACTCGTGGGCTACTTATTGTAAAATGGATTTACTACGCCAGAAACCTTCACTGGAGTGTACAAAACATCTGACCCAAGTTCCTTCGTTACCGGTATCGGACGAATGGTATATGAACGCATACGGAATTTTGTTGAAACCCTTTGCGTGTCGTCGCTCATTTGTTGAATCTACTCGTGCGCTACCCATTCTAAAATGGATTTACTAAGCCAGAAACCTTCCCGGGCGTGTACACAACATTTCACCAAAGTTTCATCGCTATCGGACGAATGGTATATGAACGCATATGGAACTTTGTAGAAACGCTTCGCGCGTCGTCGCTCATTTGTTGAATCTACTTTTGCGCTACCTATTGTAAAGTGGATGCAATAAGCCAGAAACCTTCCCTGAAGTGTACACAACATCTCACCCAAGTTTCTTCGCAGTGAGATGAATGGTATATGAACGCATGTGGGACTTGGTTGAAACTAATCGTCCGCCATTTTGTTGAAGCTACTCGCGCGCTATCTATTGTAAATTGAATTTACTATGCCTATAACTTTTCCGGGAGTGTGCACAACAACTCACCAAAATTTGAACGCAAGCGGGTGAATTGTATATGAACGCATCGCCAACGTCCATTTGTTTAACCTACTCGCGCGCTATCTATTATAAATTGGATTTACTATGCCTATAACCATCCCGGAAGTGTGCACAACAACTCACCAAATTTTGATCCCAATCGGATGAATGGTTTATGAACGCATAAAAGACGAACAGACAGACATTCTTATATATACATATATAAGGTGCGTTCAAAAAGTAACGAGCCGGAGGCTGTAATTCGCAAACCGGTGACGACATCGGCTAATCGTGGCGTGTGTAACGAGGTGTGGTTCCGACCAGAGCGTGGAAGGTCACAGCCCGTCGCTAGAGGGCACGCGTGCACGTCACGTGACGATACAAAGCGAGCAGCAACATGCGTGAATCGTCTCCAACGCTGCCAGTTGCATTGCAAACAGTGACATGGAGGCGTCAAACGAAGAGCATAGAGGTGTTGTTCGGTTTCTGACAGCGAAAGGAGTAGGGGGAACGGACATCCATCGCCGAATGTCACAAGTGTAGGGCGAACACTGCATGTCCCTTGCAAGGGTCAAGGCGTGGCACAAGCGCTTCAGGGAAGGACGGGTGTCGTTAAACGATGATGCCCGGTCTGGGGCACCCTCTTGCATTACCGATGACAACGTCCAGCTGGTTGATGCACTCATTACCCAGGACCGCCCAGTGACAGTGAACGCCATAGCCGCCGTGGTCGGATTGAGCGTCGGAAGTGTGCACACCATCATGAAGGAACGACTGCACTTGCGCAAAGTGTGTGCCCAATGGGTGCCCCACAGTCTTCAAACACACCAGGAAGTATGTCGATGGCCTACTGTCTTGGTCTTGGTTGGACGATTGATGCATGCTGCTACTCGCTTTGTATCGTCACGTGACGTGAACGCGTGCCCTCTAGCGACGGGCTGTGACCTTCCACGCTCTGGTCGGAACCACACCTCGTTACACATGCCACGATTAGCTGATGTCGTCACCGGTTTGCGCATTACAGCCTCCAGCTCGTTACTTTTTTAACGCACCTTATATATATATAAGATAAGATTATATGGTTAATCTTCTGAAAAATATATCTATGAAAAATTTTGTAAATTTTCCTCTTCTGAAAACAATTATTAGTTATTATGGTTCCGCTGAAAATCAACATTAACTTAAAAATAAACTAGTAAAGCCTCCATGTAGTTCTACAACGGAGTCGAAATTACGCTTGTAGTCTTACCTCTGGAACTGATACAATCTTAGATCCTACTAAGTGCATCAAGTCTATATTTCGATGTTCATTCAGTTCTTATAGATTAACATGTTCATTCATTCGTTTATTTGCAATTGGGGGTGTGTCCCCCGGTGGCAAATTAAATATACATAACAAATACATAATTGTACATAACAATTCACTAACAATTAAACTGGAGTACTTACACAATTAGTCAGTCTTTTCTTAAACACACCTATATGTTTGGGGAAAGGCTCTAAGACTGCGGCAGGTAGAGAGTTCCAATTATCAATGGCACGGTTTACGAAAGAATATTTACCATAATTTGTTCGCTGTGGTCGGCCCTTAACTTTGAAAGGAAGATCGCTCCTACCCATGTGAGTAGGCTTTTCCATACGTTTGCTAAGCTCACCCCATGCTGGTTGATTTGTGTACGTGTTGTACATAGCGCAGAGTCTAGATTTCATCCTCCTAGCCTCAAGTGATTCCCACCCAAGTTTCTGTGGCTCACACTGCTCCTGGGATTAAAGTCACTGAGCACAAATCTAGCGGCCTTTCTTTGTACCATTTCCAACTCATTTATGAGCCCTACTTGATATGGATCCCAAACCGCAGAGGCGTATTCCAGAATAGGTCTTACAAGTGACAAATATCCTAATTCTTTAGCAGAGGTACTACTTCCTTTTAATACCCTCATTACAAAGTGCAGGGATTTGTAAGCTTTAGAAACTACACATCCTATATGACTACTCCATTTCATATCATTTCTTACGTGAACGCCCAAATATTTGCAAGGATCTTCTTCTACAAGTATTTCCGAGCCAATGTTATATTGAAAATCTTGCCTTCGCACTTTCCCTATTTTTATTAGACTACATTTTCTTGTGTCTATTTTCATTTTATTTTCAATCGCCCACTTATAGACCAGGTTCAGGTCATCTTGAAGTACTGCATTGTCTTGTGAGTCATGTATCTTTCGATATATTACACAATCATCCGCAAACAATCGACAGTCACTGCGAATCCCATTTGGTAAGTCATTTATAAACGCCAAAAATAACGAAGTTCCGATTACGCTGCCCTGAGGGATACCCGACGTTACGGTAATTTCATCCGAGAATCGGCCTTCAACTTTCACTTTCTGGGAACGAACCGTCAAAAAATTCTTGGATCCATAAAATTACTCTTCTATCAATCCTCGTCGAAGCTAATTTATGGAGTAGCATGTCATGCGGCACGACATCAAATGCCTTCGCAAAATCTATAACTACGGCGTCGACTGAAACTCCATCGTCTAACGATTCGCTAATATCTTGAAAAAGTGATAGCATCTGACTCTCGCATGAGTAACATTTCCGAAATCCATGTTGCCTATCATTAAACCATGATAATGTTTCCCACTGTTCCCTCAAGTAGTCGCAAATGAGATGCTCCATCTGTTTACAAACGATGGACGTAAGACTAACCAGCCTGTAGTTGCCCAATTCAAGTCTGCTCCCTCCCTTAAATATTGGGACTACCGTAGCTCTTTTCCAATCATCCGGGATTTGCGCATTGTTTATGGACACATTAAACATCACCTCTAAGTATCGTGCCACGGCCCTTCCTCCTAGTTTAAGTACTTCTCTAACAATATCATCAGAACCCTTCGATATATTGTAACGTAATTTTTGTATTAGCTTTACAATTGCTGACTGGTTTGTTTGGAGAAGTGGAGCCCCTGATTCTCCGTTAAGGTCCAACCCACAGCTATAGGATTTATTGAACACACTACCATAAAAGACATTTAATTCATTAGCAATGGCCTGCTTCTCAGTAATTAATTTACCGTCACCGGACATTATCATCGATAAATTATTTGAATTTCCCTTTCTTCTCCTAACATAACTGTAAAACTTTTTCCACCCATCGCCTCCCAAACCAAGTAAACCTTGCATATAATTGTCATGAGCAGCCATCTTAAGACGAGCTCTCTTGATAAAGACTTAAATTTCAACATATACTTGTCACTATCATGTCTTTTATTGTATAATTTCCTAATTTTCCGTTTAAGACTCCTGATTTCCCGTGTGTAATACTCAGGATTTGGGTTTTGTTTCAGTAATTTAAATGGAACAAATTTATCAATAGCGCTATTTAAAATTTTCAAAAAGTTAGTCCACAGTATATTAATGTGATTTCCTTCCGATGCCCATCCTACAAATAGCTCATTCAAATACCCCTGAAATTTGCCCTGATCCGCCCTGCGATACTGCAATATGATCTTATTTGCTACATCAGAGTCTAATTTTGTAATGTCACCGTATCTAATATTTAATTCAACCCCAGAATGGTCACTAATTCCTGGTACTTTCAGACAGTTAATATACAGCTCTACAGGCCTTACGAGATAAACATCTAAGGTATTATTGCCTCTAGTTGGGAAGTCAACTACTTGGGAAAATTCCCCCTCCCTTAAGAATTTGTTTGCAGCGCTCTGAGGTTGACCACAGCTAGATGACTCACCAGACCAGTCTACTTTGGGGAGGTTTAAATCTCCGGCAATTATTGTGCTCTTTTTCATAGCATTACCCGTACAAGTTTTATCACACAGTGTGTCGAGAAGCGAAAAGTTATCTTTCGGTGCTCTATACGCCCCTATCACCTGAAGAGGGAATTTATTCCCTTTTTCCGAAATTTGTACACATAACATTTCATGATCCGTATCAGCCCACTTTAAGAAACTAGCTATATTTTTGCGCACACAAATAAATAGCCCACCACCTCGCTTCCCCGATCCCTTCTGCACATTTCGTAGGTCCCTTGAATTATTTCATTACTATTTATATCCTCATATAACCAAGATTCAGTAGCAATGACAATGTCCGGAGAATACGTCTCTACAAGATTCCAAAATTCAATTAATTTATTTCCTAAACTGACAATTAACCTGCAGTAATCTTAGAGTCTTACCTCCGCAGCAAATATCCCGAAGTAGCTCCTTCTGTTCCCGTCGGCTGGCAACCTCTGGACCTGATCCTCCTCACAATGGCCGGTACGAACCGATGACCCTGTCATGTAGGCTCCCTAGGTTGAAAGCGCCCCGTCGATTAAAATGCAGCCCGTCTCGGGCGAAGTCACGGCCACCAATCCAGCAGTCAGCATCTACGTACACTAATCCCAGTTGTGCACAAACCCAGTCCATGCGGTCATTTACAGTCTTAACTCGCCTTAACGGAACATCCCCCCGCCGAACAATGCCACTCATTACAATTTTTGAATTTCTAAACTTGCTTTTAGCTTTTCTGCCTAGTTCGTAGAGCTCCCCCATGATGGAATCAGCTGCTCTTCTTCAAATCGTTCGACCCAGCATGGAGCAACAACGCTTTAACTTTGTCACAGTCCTCTACATTTGCTTCTTCCACTTGTTGGGCAAGCTGGTCAATTTTAATCCCCGGATAACACCGCACTTTCGCACCTGATTTCCTCGAGATATTCGCACTCCATCGTATCATAGAATCACCCATTATGATAACGTCATCCTCAGTTTGCTCCTGCACGCCGTCTTCCACACTGATCCCAGTAGAAAGCTGTTCAGTCACATCCTTCACCGTTTCCTCTGATTCACGAAGCTTTGTTCTAAGTTCCTGTATTATTTGATCCCTTTCTTTGATTTGCACCCTCAAACAGTCCGGCGTATCACATGTTGCTATTCTTGTTACTGTTCTTATTGATTCTCCTGTTAATGGCAATGCATATCAGTAACCTATAAATATTTTTATATGATATTCATATGAGCCAGGATTTATGATCGCATGTTTAGCATTAAAAAAAACTATAAATATTTTGGAGTATGTATTAAATATTCATACAATAAATATCATAAATAGTTGGCATGCGAGACAGAAGGCATAGCGATGAGATGACGATCTGATGCTCTGATTTAATATTTTCGAGATTCGAGATGCCGCTGCGCACTGGCTCATATGAACATCATATAAAAATATGTATAGGTTACTGATATGCATTGCCATTAACAGGAGAATCAATAAGAACAGTAACAAGAATAGCAACATGTTAATCTATAAGAACTGAATGAACATCGAAATATAGATTACATGCACTTTGTAGGATCTAAGATTGTATCAGTTCCAGAGGTATGACTACATGCGTAATTTCGACTCCGTTGTACAACTACATTGAGGCTTTACTAGTTTATTTTAAGTTACTGTTGATCTTCAGTGGAACCATAATAACTAATAATTTTATTCAGAAGAGGAATATTTACACAAAAAAATCATAGATATATTTTTCAGAAGATTATCCATATAATTACCTATAAAATCAATATTTCATATATATTTTTCAAAGATTATTTAAAAATGTTCATAGGTATTTTTATGGATTTATTAATGTTTTATCCAAATGTATTCTCTTAAAAATAACGAACTGTAAGGATATCCATTTCTTAATTTAAGTTTATTTTAGGATAAGCTTTACTCTTAATTGTGCTGAAGAAGAAACCATTGTTGTTTCGAAACATGTACACTTCAAATAGTCTATAAATTGTAGACATTTAAGTGTGTTTTCTGTTAGTATTGATTTGGCGTATAATTAACATAAGCGTTTCTTAGTTATAGTCTATGAGATATTTTGATAAGATACTGAAAGTGGTGATTGACCTCCAAAGTTTCTTACTTAGTGTGAGTATGTGATTGTTATTAAATGGTCAGTTCAGATTGTATTGTTTAGGCTATTTAGCTGGTTGAGTCCCATGCGGTCCGGATGAGAGCAGTTGACTTCGTCACTATCTGCACTCAACTGGGAGGAGTTTCCTAGGCTTTCCACCTCTCGCATTCCTAAGTGTCTGTGTTCATCGTGCAAATGTAACGTGTGTTGCCAAGTCTAGTCTTCCTGATGTGGTGGTGTATGTTACTGTATACTGGACATCTTCATTGTTAAAGACCAGTTTTCATTCTCGCTAAGCATTAGCTAAATAACCCACTTTAAGCGCAAACGGTCAAATGAGAATGTCTCGGAGCCTTTAATACTGCCATTAATGCCGGCCTTTGTTTATTGAAGAAATGATACATCGTAGCCTACATCCTGATCCAATAACATGTTTCCCTTATTAATCCCTCATCTAGCTTGGCTACCATGTAATTTGTTCCTTGTTTCCAACGGGGGGTGTTTTCTAGCAGTTTAAGGGGGTTAATTCTCCATGAACATATGTTGGTTTAAATTATTGTGGTTGTTTATTTTAGCTAAGTGTATCTCGATTGCTTCCTTTATTATGTCAAGAGCTCTACCTTTCGGTTCGTGATGAATTATTTTTAAGTTGGTTTCAATACAGGGTCTTTCATATAAAGTAAGAACGTCAAGCGGCGGTTTTGTTATCCGCTGCTGCAGTGGCCTTGGCCGAGCTTCTGGCGCGCCACGGCCCCTGCTTTAAGCGTGTGTACAATCCTGTATGAAATATTACCTTATAAAAGATGCTGGGAGTGTCGTCCTTCCTGGGTTATACAGGTATTGTATCTGGTAACCACATTCTGGCTGGCGCGAGTGAGTTCTGCCACTGTAATGTTTCCGATTTTTAATTTTATGCTTTTTATTGAGCACTGAGTGAGTAGAGTCAAACTTATTTACAATTACGTGAATCTGCGCTACTGAAGATGGCACTTCATCAGGAAATGGCTGAACAAATGCATCACGTACCCACCAAGCCGACTCGTATTTAAAATAAGTTTTACATACAAAATTACGATGTTGTAATGATAACTGTCTCATGTTAACATCTGAGGTTCAGACTGGTGATTGAACACCTGCACGCTTTTTGCAAGGTTGAGTACAGTATAAACTATGCCCGCGCTTTCAATATAACAGCAAGGGCAGTGGCGGCTGGTGTAGAAAATCAGTTTTGTGCTGTAACCCCCTCCCTCTAAACAATAACAACATTTAGCAACATTCACGCAGAAACACTCAAAAGTAAGTTGGGAGTGTTGAAATACCTTCTGGTGGGAACAGCAGATAGCTTCCTCTATTTTTTCCCCGTTTGCTCTAAAATGCTACCGCAGAGTCTAGAAGGTGCCACCGGCCACGTTCTCATTTCGCTTGACCAGTGCTGCCGCTCTGTGGTCGAACGAATAATCGTTGTGATATCTTGGCTCTGGACTTGGCTGCTGTCCCAACAGCACACCGGATAAGTTGAGCACGCATGCGCAAAAAGCAAAGTTCGTGTTTGCTGGCAATAAACGTAGAAATTCTAGCTGAGCTACGATCTTTACAGCCAGTGCCGGATGTGGAGTGGAGCGAACGACCAGTGAGGGGAATTGGAATATTTCCTATTCTTGGCGGACGTCTCTTTTAATGCACTGTATTTGAATGTACAGTAGATAATATTATTGCAATCATTTATTTTAAAATAAAACTATGTGCTGCAGCACTTCAGCACATAAGGTGTGGCCACCCCTGGCAGGGGGCCGTGGCACGCCTCAAGCTCGGCCATGGCCGCTGCAGCAGCGGATAACAAAGCCGCCGCTCACCGTTCTTACTTTATATGAAAGACCCTGTATTAGTGACGCTGTGTCCCGCGTTGCACATGTGTTCGCATGCGGCCGAGTGCATCCCGTATTTTATCGCATTTCTATGCTCTATAAATGGAGTACCGGTACATGTAACTGAAATTCCCGTCTCAAATTCATTTGGAGCCCTCGTCGAAGAAAATGATGACTTTCTTCAAGAAGAAAAGAAGAAAGTGATAAAGAGAAAATCCAGGAAGATGCGGATATTTGCGGATAGTCACGGGCGAGATGTAGCAGCAAGCGTATTGGAGAGAAGCGGAGAAATGGAGGTCACTTCGACAGTAAAACCAGGAGCTTCAATTGCAGCGGTCACGAACGGGATGGTAGGAGAGTGTGAGTCCCTTACTTCAAAGGACTATGCAGTAATCATCGCTGGAGCAAACGACGTCTATAGAAACGAGAGTAAAAAGGTAATCAAAGAGTTAAAGGGTGCATTGCCATCCATGCTTAACACAAATGTCATTATTGTAAACATACCGCAGAGATACGACTTAATTCCCAAATCATGTGTAAATGTAGAAATAAAGGCTACAAAAGGCAAAATTCATAAAATTTGTAAGAGTTTTCCAAATGTCCAAATTATAGATGTAAGTAAATTAGACAGGAAGTTCCACACGCGGCATGGCCTACACTTAAATAGGTTAGAAGAGAGTATCTTAGTGATAAAATCTGCAAAATTGTAAATTCAAATGGTAAGAATAGTTCATCAGTAATATCTTTAGATTGGAAGCAGGGAAACTGGTAAAAGAAGCCAAACGTGAGGTTTGGCATTCAGATCTTTTGATGTCAAATTTAACTGAGTCCAACAATGGTATTTCGGATTTGTCTAGCAACAATAATAATAACAATTCTGATAATAATGTAAATAAATCACCAACACAAGCTTGCAAAAGTAACAAATTTAAAATTTACCACCAGAATGTTCAGTCTCTCTATAATAAAATTGATTACCTAAATCTAATGCTTAAAAATGAACTTAAAGACATCTCAGCACTATGTATTTCAGAACATTGGCTGAAAGAGGAACAACTGGAATTAATTCAATTCCCAGGGTTTATAGTAGCTAGAAAATACTCTAGATCTAATATTAGCCATGGTGGTACTTGTATCTTCTTAAGAAATAATTTAGATCATGAACAGAACAGCTTATGATTATCTAATTATGGAACAGAATTTTGAATTCTCTGCCGTAAAAAAATACAGCAGTTTAAGTTAATAATTGTATGCGTATACCGTTCTCCGTCAGGAAAGTTTCCTTTATTTATAGATAAATTAGAATTTTTACTCAATAACATGAGCAAAGTAAATTTCGATATAATAATTTGTGGGGATGTAAATGTGGATTTCTTAAAATGTGATAGAAATTGTGAATTATTAACACAGTTACTAATTTCCTATGGACTGAAACCTACAGTAAATACCCCAACAAGAATAACAAAATTTAGTAAAACCACTCCTGATCATTTTTTTTAAATTACAGATAAATATCACCATTCAATAGAAGTCTATTGTCCGGGTTTTAGTGACCACCATGGACATATACTGAGTTTTGAAGTACCCGAAACAATCAATAATAATGATAATGGACTAAAATCAAAGTGCAGGTCATTCACTGAAACAAATGTTACATATTTCCATGACTTATTAAATAAGGAAACATGGTCAGAAGTTTATAAACTAGAAAATGTAAATGATAAATTTAATGCATTTAACAGTACCCTAAAACACTATTTTGAAACAGCATTCCCCTTTAGACAAAGAACTGTTCAAAATAACAAAACTAGCAATTGGATAACAACAGGGATTATAAATTCATGTCAAAGAAAGAAATTTCTACACAAATTATATAAACAAGACCAAACAACACCTGAATGCAATTTATACTACAAAAATACACTAGCATATTGAATAAGGTAATAAGACTAGCAAAGAAAATGCATATTGATAATTTTATTTCCCAATCATCTAATAAAAACAGGGCTATGTGGTCCGTGATAAAGAAAGAAACTGGAAAATCTGCTAAAATACAAAGGAACATTACACTGACCAGAAATAATAAAGTGATTAATACTCCAGATGAAATAGCAAACACTTTTAATGACTATTTTCTGGAAATTCCACAAAAATTATTAAATAAATCACAGGTAATTACACTAAATTCTAATAATAAAATAAATATATGTAGTGATTCTTTATTTATAAATCATGTCACAAGCGAAGAGGTAAGAATAATTATAAAAGAGCTAAAAATAAATTCTGTGCTGGCATTGATGGCATCCCTGATGCAATTTTAAAGAAATGTTCAGAAAATATAGTAAATCCACTTACACACTTATTAAACAGTTCAATTCTCGCAGGAACTTACCCGGATATTTTGAAGTTATCAAAAGTAATTCCAGTGCACAAAAACGGTTCAAAAGATGAATTGGATAACTATCGTCCTATTACCTTACCAGCTGGTATTGCAAAAATTGTGGGGAAAAATCATGTATAAGAGACTGATAAGTTTCATAGAAAAAAAAGTAAAATATTATCAACCTCACAACATGGATTCAGAACGGAAAAATCTACACAGACAGCAATTTATGAATATATTAATAGTATACTGAAATTAATTGACAATAAGGAACATGTAAGTGGCCTATTCTTGGATTTATCGAAAGCATTTGATGTTGTTGACCATAAAATCCTCCTTACAAAACTAAATCAATATGGTATTAGAGGTCTAGATAATAAATGGATAGAGTCTTACTTAACAAGGCGTAAACAAATAGTAAGCTTGAGACACAAGGGTGATGGGACCAAATTACTTAATGAAACATTGTCCAATGAGGGAATTATTAAATGTGGAGTAGGGATTGGTTATGGGCCCACTACTCTTTCTACTATATATCAATGATATAACACAGAACGTTCATTCACACAAGGAAATTTTGTTTGCGGACGATACAACACTCGTAATAAAAGGTGAACCTAAACAGGTCATACAGCAGTCTGCTGACTCCGTTACTGGAGAGTTAACCAAATGGTCACAATTTAATCGCCTCATAATAAACTATAAAAAGCAGTATGTCTAAATTTCCACACTATACAGAATAGGAATCCTGCGAAGCCCAATAAAACATTAAATGGTCATCAAATAGCAAATAAATCAGAAACAAAGATTTTAGGACTATGGATACAACATGACTTGAAATGGAATAAACATATACAATATCTGAATACTAAACCGAACTCGATGTGCTTTGCGTTACGTATTTTGAAAACTTGCGCTAGCATGCACATATTAAGAAATACTTATTTTGCTTATTTCCACTCATACTTAAGATATGGGGTCATATTTTGGGGTATGTCGCCAGATATACTAAGCACTTTTAGGATACAAAAGAGGGCGATTAGAATTATGGCAAATGTAAACACTAGATAATCATGTAGACCTCTCTTTAAAGATTTAAACATTCTACCACTGCCCTGCATATATATCTTTGAAAGTATTATGTTTTTTAAGAATTTAATGAATAAGGATGTTTTTCTTAAAACAAACAATGATGTTCATAGGCATAACACAAGACAAAATCAAAACATTCATATTTCACACACTCACACAAGCATATATCAAAAAGGAACTTTTCACACAGGAGTTAAATTATACAATAAACTACCCCAGTATATAAAACTTGTCCCAAAAATAAAAACCTTTGACAGAATGTTGAAAGCTTATCTGCAGTGCCATTGTTTTTACTCTGTAGTTGAATATCTTAGCATATAGGAGCGATGAAATCTATAATTATATTTTACTTTTCTATTTTAATTGTAATACCTAGCTGTAAGTTGTATTTATAGAATTAAGTTTTCATATTATGATAATAGAGTAAGGTGTAAATAGTTGTCCAATAAGATTGTATCTCTTAAGATCTGTTATTATAATAAGTTATACATAGTTATAGTATTAGTAATATATACCTATTAGTACTTTTATTTTATAGATGTAAATTCTGACGTGTCCTATATCAAAAATGTATTGTATACATGTATTTGATAAAATTGAATTAATAAAATCTATCTACCTATCTATCATTGGATCGTGTGTCTATTCTTCTCCCACTCTGGCCAATGTAATTTGCTTGACACAGGTGTCTTGGCACGTTATGGAATTTACCCCTGACTTTGAACACGGGTTTATTTATTTAAATAACTGTTGTGGAGATGCTTTCCGGCTGTGTTGTTTGTTGTGAATGCTATTTTAATGCCTTGTTTTTTGAGCAGATTGGTGATTTTGTATGTATTCGCATTCACGTAATTGAAACGCACAATTTTTTCTCATTGTTGTCCGGCTTTTAAATTGTTTTGTTTTTATGCCTGGCTACAATTTGATCTATTTTGCTGTATGGAAAACTGTTTTCTTTAGCTATTTTTGCTGGATTATTCCGATTTCCTTATTGTAATAAATTGTACAGCTCCACCTGTAGGACGTTTTGTGTCATGGCGCCTGACGGTATACCTTTTGAGTGTTTGATCCGTGGATTTTAGTGTTAGAGAGTCTTTTTAAGATTTTTATTTTGTATATATATATTACACCTTTAGGTGTGGCGAACCAATTATACAAATAGCCTAAATATGATAGTGTGTGAGTCGAGCCCTAAGATGGAGGTCCTTGAATCACGCCCCGACCCTGATCAATGGCACCGGGAAATGAAGAGGAAGAAGAAGATTCATTATAATTAAGCAAACACTCGGTTGCAATAAAATACAAACAACAAAAAATTAGCTAGGCGAAAAGCATGGCACGGCAATAAATAAATAAGTAAATAAATAGATAATTCATACAAAATAAATTAAAAACCCGGTAGTTGATTAAAAAATTAAAAATTAATCTACATGTTCGTAATAAAACTAGTAAGCAATATGTTATTATACTGTCTCCTGCCGTGGAGGCTGGATTTAGACAGCTCCTTAACCCGGTCCATGAGTCAATCAAAATTGGCTACATGGATAATTCTTGTCAGGTGCGTCCACTTCGCGGAGGTGGGCAACGGTACTGTAATATACCTTGGAACTACAGTACCGGCTAAGTTCTGGTGAGGACCTAGTCCTATGGGGTATAACATAGGCCCCGTGCACAGGGTTACGTGCGAAGACCTCAACGGAATCTGCAGCGGAGAAGATGGACTTCGGAACGGTGGAGATTGCGGAAGAGGCAGCCCAGTACTCAGGGAATAGTATGAGTTCAGCATCAATCAGCAACGTCTGGTTCCCATGTTAGGGGCGGCTGCAAGGGCGTCTGTTCTCCAGGGGCCTGTTCCACGAATGAACTTTGCAACTTTTCACCTTGCACTTTGCACTTTTCAGTTCGGATTTTGTTCCACCATTACTTTTCAGATTTGTCTTGCAAAGTGAAAAGTAAAAATTGAAAAGTTAGGAATCTTTTCACTTTTGAAGCCTGTTATGTTCCTCCATTGGTGCAGAAATGCAAAGTGCAAAGTAATGAAGTGAAAAGTTTTCAGAAATATTTGCAAAGAGACGATTCCCTTTTCAGCCGTTAATGAACAAGTCTCTATACTAGTTTCTCGGCGCAGAATTTGGTTTAGTGTTATAAATATGTTATGACGAGAGCTTTTGTTATCATCAAGTGAGGATAGTGATAAAGAATCCAACAAGAGTACGTACAAAGACAGGATGAATTTTCATAACCTCACTTCGACGGAATTTCGTGAGTGTTTTCGTATTACCCCAATATATGCTGACTATTCTTGAAATAATTGGCACATTCATTGAAACCTGCAACAAAAAGAAGTCGATCTCTTTCCGAAAAGGAAAAAATCACCACGAAAAATAAAACATTAAATCATGGAGTATTATACAATTTGTTCATGGAATAAACATGATCGGATCATTCCTACGCAAAGACTTTTCACTTTGCGAGGAAATTGAAAAGTAATACATAGATCATGTTGGAACAGGCCCCAGGTTAGGGGCGGCCTGAATAATAGCTGGCAGTAGCTGCATAAAATGCCTTTGGGAGTGGCGACCCCATCGTAATAATAGCCTAAAATGGAAATGGCACTTCCAATGATTCGGGGAAGGTTAGGGCGTAACCTGCAGGCACGCGCAGTTCCTTCGGTACTGGGGAAACTGTGAAAAATGGGCGACCAGTAACCGAAATGAAAGTGGGAATCATGAATGTCATGACCCTTACAGGCAAGGTGGAGGAGGTGGTAGACTTCATGGAGAGGGAGAATGTTGGTATGATGGGGATGAGTGAAGTGAAATGGAAAGGTAAAGGAATGAAGAAATTGAGGAAAGGATATACATTATACTGGAGTGGTGGCCAAGAGGTAAAAAAATGGAGTTGGATTGATAACCTCGAAACAACTGGAGGATTATGTTGAAGTGGTAGAGTGTGTGAGTGACAGAATAATGAAAATTAGAATGAAGATGAAGAATGGCGTGATGGACTTCATACAAGTGTATGCACCACAGACTGGAAACAGAGAAGAAGATATTGAGGTATTCCTGGAGGATGTAGAAAGAGTAATTTCAGATGTGGAAGTGGTGATCATGGGAGATATGAATGCACCAGTCGGAAACGAGAGACAAGGAAAGGAAGAAGTCATTGGACCATATGGATATGGGAAAAAGAATCGGGAAGGAGAGGAACTTGTAAACTTTTGTGAAAGGAATGGACTGATAGAGGGTAATTCATGGTTTCGGAAGAAAAACAGCAGGAAAATTACGAGATATGGGTGGGGTGTTAGAAGAACAAAATCAGTAATTAACTACTTTTTGGTGGAAAGGACAAATCGCAGAAAGCTGATGGATGTGACAGCTTTACCAGGAGAAGCATTTGACGGGGACCATAGAGCTGTGGTGGCAAAATTTAGATAGGGAAAATTGGAAAACCTAAAGGAGATCAGAGAAAGTAAAATATAAGTATGGAAATTGGAAGGCAAAATATACAGGAAGATTTTCAGGAGAGATTGAAGCTGTAGCCCCCCTTAAAAGAAAGTTACCTTGTTTGCACTCTCCCCCCATTTCCTAATATAATACTAGGCTACTGCTACCCATTAGAAAGAGGAGAGGGAAACCGGTTCAAAGCCCGTTGGGTGAAAGCGGGCCACGCGCCCAAAAGCCGGAAAGTAACCCTTAAATAACCTGGTAAATAAATACATACAATACTGTAAAATTATTTTTTTTAAATTCACCAGAAGAAAATAACCTTAAACCACATAAATTACACTACAATATACATGCAAGAACACCTTTACATAACAACTAATAGACTCCTCCTTCGTGCATTACACTAATACATGCACAAAAATCAGATGTGTTAGTACTCACTGGTCTGCAGTTCATCCTCTCTTTATATAACATATAGGTTCAGTACTTACCCCCAAATCATGGGTAGTGGCATTTATTTATTTATTTATTTATTTATTTATTTATTTTGCAATAGGAATCAATTTGAGCAGAATGGGATATATATTTTTTTAGCAACCGGCCGGTGCCTCGTAGCTCTCCTCACGGAGCATGTAGAAATAACTTACTATCAGGTCACGCAATTAAAAGAAAAAAATTCACCTTTAATACATCTCCAAAACGCAAGCAAGTTAGAACATATTTCAGGGCAAACGAGCATGACATCTGTGAACCCAACTGGCTAGTATTCACAGTCCGAAATTTTAGGAATAATCTGGAGTAAGATCCGCCAAAGAACTCCTCAAGTCAGCGCAAAACAATCTGATACTTTTCACCGTAAACCCCTGAATTCTTTCGAACGATACCGTGTCTCAAAGTATACGCGTTAGGGAAACATTCTTGTTAATGAAAACCGTATTCAAATAGACCAAATATTCGCTTTCCAGAAAAGCAAAAGAGAATATCAGCTCATATACATCGCGACACCATCCGCCAAGAAAAACGACGTTCAACTCTTTTTACATAAACAATCTATCACTTCAAAGCAAAGTAACTCGTCATGACAACGGAGATAACCAAAACAGCAAGGAAAACATTAAAGGTCATATAGGACCTCATAGGCAAGAAAACGCACTACCAAGATAAAATAACAGAAACAAAACCAAACCCTTCCTTATAAACAATCACCGAGAATGCTTCCCGCACATGCCTCTGTTCAAATTTACATTAAGTCACAGTGAAGGTAAAAGTAATGAAGGTGGCGATGAAATATAATAGTCGACGGACATCACAATAAATTTAAGCTCTCAGAATGTAAACTTCTTAACGGCACTAATAGGTTCATGATTTCGCCTACCGAAGAGCTCGCCGGCTCTCGGGAGACGGCCAGAAGTTTCGTTCACCCAATCTTACATTGTCGGCAACACTCGGACGTTGTCACTTTGTAACGTGTTTTTCGAGGGGATTTTATGCCACTGACATAAGTCAGTAGGAAGCCATTATATATTTATTTACGCGGCAAATTGTTCAGCCAAGAGAAGTTTTCATGTTAATTTATTATTATTATTAACTTCTTCTTATTATTAAGGTATTTTTGGAGCATTTTTATAAAATTATAAGCATACAGATAGGTTTTCTATGTCATAGATAACACTATCAAGCAAATTATTACGAACAACATTATCATAGAAAATTATATGATTACGGAATTTTACGGAGTTTTGTCAGTTAGGGTATTATGAGAGAGATGAGTCACGGGGAATTCGGCTACAGGCTTATTCTTGTCAAGAAGCATGACGCAAGCCTGAGTTGCTGCTTCAAGAAAAGGCGAAATAGTATGGAACGGTAATCGACATCATCCTCGCGCCGAGTGTAATGACCCTGAGGAGGGGGTAGCGCGTGGTGGCTCAGCCAATCAGAGGAGAGCGGGCGAGAAGAAGCCGGAGTCCGGAGAGGGGATGCGACGAGTGCATATATGGTTTGCGCGCCGTGGAGGCTAGGCGACTATATTTGTAAAACTTAACCAGTGTGGTTGTACGTGTGATTGGCTCCGATGTTCGGACCATAAAGTTATCATATCTACAAGTATCTCATCAACTAACGAAGAAGATGACGACGTCCAGGAGGCTGTGGGAAGCTCTCTTCAACATCCAGTACGAGGGAAATGCTTCGGCAATTTCCAGTGGTAAGGGCGAATGACTCAGAACTACGTAATCTCTCGTCTTTTTTTTATTATTTTCAGTATTTCAGTAACTTCATAGCTTGGGAATAAGAGTAAAATCAGTAATTTATCCGACTCCGTTTTCACGTAATTTTCTAGCGGTAATATTCAAATCGCAACGCTCCAATTTAAATTCAGTGTATATTATTATTACTATTAATTTTGCTATACTTGTTTTATATAATAAATTCATTTCTTTTAACCATGCAATCTTTGCTTTCAGTAGGGAGCATTAGATATAGACCAATTCCTTCTCCTGATACAATTGTTTGTTGGGTTAATTGATCAAATCATACTACGATCTGAGTGAATAGATTCTTGAAGGTGTTCTACCAGAGCTAGGTGTTGTTAAATATAAATTTAGATTTCAACATAGCGTTGAGGTCTTGGCGCCCATTAAAACAACATATCTTAGGCAGAATAAATATTTCAAAGTGCAAAGTGAGGGCCAGTAGAAACCGTTACACTTGTACGCTCAACTTGGAGCAAAGAAAACCGTTACACTTGTCATCTCAACGTGGGGCAAGCGGAACCGTTACACTTGTCGCTACCAACGTGAGACCGAAAACCTAATAACATTTGTGGAAGGAGAAGGGTATATATTTCTGTGCCTGTTTTTTTTTTTTTTTTTCATTTATCGGTGTGTATCAGCATGGGTAGTGCTGAGGAAGAAATGAAGTTGCGTAGTGGTCACCAGTTGGATAGTGAAGATACGAGCAGTATGGCTAGTCTTGGAAATGAAAGCAGTACAGTGATGTCGGAGGTAAATCCCGATACTGAGGGGGGTAATCAAAACAGTCAAGCAGGGTTAGAGAGTTTGCTTCTTGAGTTTATGCAACAAAATAAAATTAGCACAGACGCTTTAAATGCTAAACTCGAACAAAATAACGCTAGACTCGAACAAAATAGTAGGGAAAATAGAGAGAGTACTGAAACTTTAAATGCTAAACTTGAACAAAACAATGCTAAACTTGAACAAAACAGTAGGGAAAATAAAGAGAGTACAGAGGCTCTAAACGCTAAATTGGAACAGAGCAGTAAGGAAGTAAGCAATAAATTAGACAAGAAATTTGAGCAGATTAGAGGTGAGATCAGAGGGGTGATGGAAGAGAAGGCTAAAGAGATTATTGCAGGTGTAGACAGAAAGTTAGGAAAAGTACAGGAGGAGTTAGAAATTAGAATCAGTACACAGGCTGAAAATTTAAAAGAACTAGTGCAACTTGAAACACAGCAGGTCAAAAAGCAATTGGGGGGAGAAATTGATAAGATTCAGGTAGCAACTAAAGAGGTTAAAGAACAGCTGGGGGGAAGAATTGATAAAGTAAATGCAGAAATAATCACTGAAGTTAATACTTTAAGGGAGAGGAATAAGGAAAGCATTAATGAGATTAGTGAGAAACCAGCTAAATTAAGTGGTAAAGTTGAAGCATCGGAAGGGAGCATTAGGTTAACTGTAACTAATATCGAAAGAAAAGCTGAGGAGAAAATTGCTAAATTAGAACAGAAGTTGAAAGCTAGAATTAGGCAGGAAAATAGTCAGAGTAGGCCAGTTTATGTGAATAGCACACACAGGGAAATAGAACTAGGCAAATTTAGTAATCGGCAGGTTTGTCCAATGGAGTTCATGAATACAATAGAAAACAAGAAGTTCCGTAACGAACTAAAGAGCCTACTTTTATTAAAATTTAAGATCTATGCCAATGATTAATCTATATGGATCTATCTAGAATAATGACGAAATTAAGTTGGTAATATCGAAATTTCTAATTAGTTCGAAATACTGTATACCTAGCATACTGTAGCCTAATAGAGAACTACAGTTGGCAGCCCTGGTGACTGAATATATTCTTAGTTCCATCTCTTAAGGTACAGAATACAAAATTTGGTTGAAGTCCAATGGATAGCATGGACGTTACATGCAGTTAAACATTGGATCTAACAGCGCGCGTAAAATCATGTTGGCAACAATGACATAGGCTACATGTATTGGTCAGAAATAATCTGAAATAATATGATCTATTGTTGTGTCAATTTTGAATAAAATCCATTAGTTAGTATAGAAGTTACATGCATTTTAAAATTGGACCTATCAGCAGGCTTAGAATCATGTTGGCAGCACTGGCGTAGGCCTATATTAGTTACTCCAAATTAATCTAGAATGCCAGGTACTATACGTGTGCAAAGTTTAGAGCTATTGGCTTGCATACTTTCTGATATATTGATATTAGGGTAACAAAAATAGGGACAGTATTTACTAACAGTTGGCAGCCCTGGTTACTCTTAAGAATCGGCATATACATATCTGTTATGGTACACATAGCACACAAGAAATTTGGTTGAAATCCAAATGATAGTATAGAAGTTACATGTATTTAAAGTTGGACCTCTTAGCAGGCTTAGAATCATGTTGTTAGCACTGACGTATATAAGTTTCTCCAAATTAATATAGAATGTCAGGTACTATACGTGTGCATAGTTTAAAGCTGTCGGCTGGCATACTTTCTGATATATTGGTATTTGGATAAAATAAATTGAGAGCATTTATTAACAGTTGGCAGCTCTGATGGATCTTAATAATACGTTCAGTCATGTCCGTTTATGTACACATAGCACATACGAAATTTGGTTGAAATCCAATTGATAGTGTAGAAGTTATATGCATTTAAAATTTGGACCTATCAGAAGGCGTATATTCATTTTGGAAACACTGCGATTATGGCCTCCTGGAAATTAAACTGCAATAATATTATTATCTATACGTGTGCCAATTTTGAAATAGGTCCTATTCATACCTTCCAAGATATCCAACATGGAGCTCAAATTTCAATTGCGATTTTTCAGCAGTTGGTAGCACTGACATCATTTTCAAATATGGGCGTGAGATATTCAGGTATAGATCTTTACTCCTACCAAATTTTGTTTCGATTGCTGCAGCCGTTTAGGAGTTGATTGAGGGACACACACAGCCAGACAGACAGAAGGACAGACAGACAGACAGACACACATTTGCCCGATTTCATAAGTCTACTTTTTCCTCATTTTTGCAAAATGTGAAAAGTAGGCTAATAAATTCGGGGAGAGGTTGGAAGATGGTAGTGTTGAGTGGTGCCAGGTAGTTGAAATTTTAGAGCAAGCGATTGTAGGGGAGACAAGAAACTGGTTTGCTGTCTACAGAGACAATTTCGAGAATATTTCAGATTTTAAAGTTAAATTTTGTGAGAAATTTTGGAATGAGGTAATTCAGTCTCAGCATCGTGAGGGAATTGTGTATGGGAAATATAACCCGAGAGGAAACTACACTATGACCGAGTACTTTTTAGGACAGGTATTGACGTGTAAATATCTGGATGGTTTGAAGGAGGAAAGTGATGTAGTCAGGCTATTACTAAGACATTTTCCATATAGAATCAAAGAAGCTGCCTGTATACAAAATGTTAAATCTATTTCACAAGTGGAGAATTTATTGAGTACATTCGATGCTTTGGGAAGAGGTGGTTACGAGAAGAATTTCGGTAGGAACCAGGGTAACAATAATAACAGGCCTAATGAGAATAGGAACCAGGAAGTTCAAGGGAACAGTGGCGAAGGGGCTAACGTTCAAAATAGGGGGAACCAAAATAATAATAATAGTAATCAGCAATACCAGTACAGAGAAAATGGGTATGGTACGAACTACCAAGGTAGAAATAATGATTTCAGGGGAAATCAAGGCCGAAATAAAGATTATAGGGGTAATCAAGGGAGGTATAATAACAATAATAATTATAACCAGAACAGGGGTCAAGGAGGGAATCAGCCCAATGGTAATAACGGACAGAGAGATACCGTTAATACAAACCAGAACAACCAGACCAGTGCAGTAGTGAGTAGTACTACACCAAGCGGTAGTAATGCTTTAAACACGAACCGGGCTGCGATGTAAGGTCAGAATCTTAGTCTGTAACATGCCCTGTCCATACTCTTATACAGGAACCCTATGACCTAAATGTAAGAAATGAATGATTACGTGAACTAAATGATGAAGGTATTATTCAGGAGGTGGTTAGTAAGAGCCCCATAGTTAAATTTAACGTGTCCGAGGCATACACAGATGTTTTAATTGATAGTGGTTGTATGAAGAGTTGCATAAGTAGTGCATTTTATGATAAAATGAAAGGAACTGGAGTAAATTTTGAGGAGATGCCAATTAAAAGCACTTTTGTTATCACAGCTGTTGGGAAGAGGTCTAAAGTAATTTCTAAGCAAGTTTTAGTAGACATTAAAATTAATAATCATGTAGAGAAGCAGATTTGTCTTGTAATTCCAAATTTAGTATTCAGTGTTATCTTGGGTTCAGAGTGGCTAAGTAGAGTGTCTGGTAACTTATGTTATGATGTAGGGAGTTTGAAATTTAAATGGGGTAATTCTGAAGTAGAAGTAGCGTTCAATGACCATATTCAGAGAAGTAGTGTTGTAGGTGTGATTTGTACTTTAAATGAGATATCGCCAGCCGTAGAGCGGGGTTCTCCATGTTTTGTGGGCAGTGTGATTACGAACGGTAGTCTAGAGGACTCGTTACGTGATGCTGCATTTCAGGGAAATATAGAGGTGGAACAGTGTGTTCGGCTCTATGATGTGTTATTGTGTAATAGGAGAGTTTTTGAGGATCGCATTGGTATGGCCAATTGATATACACATTCATTGAACGTTATTGATAGGTCAGTATTCACAGGACATAGATATCCTGTACCTTTCGCTTATCAGAGTGCAGTTGAGGCACAAATTAACCAGATGCTTGAAGATGGGATTATTGAGCACTCTAACAGTCCATATGTTAATTCTTTGATCACGGTACCCAAGGCCGACGGCACAGTTCGTATTTGTTTAGACGCTCGTTTGGTTAACAGTAGAATTAGTTCAGATCAGCTGAAATCTATGTCAATAGAGGAATTAATGCAAACATTTGAGGGGAAGAAGTATTTCACTTGTGTAGATTTGAGTTCCAGTTTTTGGTAAGTGCCACTTATGTACGAGGATAGACCATTTACAGCTTTTAGTCATAAATATAACCTTTATCAATTTTGTAGAACACCTTGTGGGTTAAAGAGTAGTTCAGCAGCTTTAATTAGGGCTTTAAACATCGCATTAGGGGATGACACAGGAGAGTTTGTAACCATTTACATTGATGATATGGTAATTAGTTCACGCAGTTTTGAGGAGCATCTATGTCATTTAGATATAGTTTTTCAGAAGTTAGATAAGGCAGGGTTCACTTTGAAGCTGTCTAAGTCGTCATTCTGTCAGTCAAAAGTGACATTTTTAGGTCATAGAGTGTCGAGTAGAGGTGTGACACCAGAGGAAAGTAGGGTTAGCATGTGTGGACAGTTAGGCAACAGGGAATCGTTACAGACACTGAGAAATAGGTAGGTAGAGCAACGTGATGACGTTCATTTAAGGGAGCCACTTGCAAGGTTGGAAACAGGTGACACAGAAACATTTATAGTCTCCAAACGTATTGGTAAAACAGCATATGTGCTGGAGGATAGTAAGGGAAACAGATTATACGGGACGTATAATATACATAGTCTACGAAAGTATGTGTCATAAAGTAAGTGTGTTTAGCTGGCGAGCCAGCCTATCAAATGAGTAAGTGTGGTATTTGGTGCGTGGAAGATCTGGTCTTCCAGGCAGGCGTATCAGAAGTCACACAGGGGGGTAGTATGTAAGTAATTGAGTGTTTCTAAGGTGCAGGGAAATACGACGGGATTGTCGGATGCTCTTGAGCACTAAAATGTCTCGATACACCAAGGCCAGAATTTGGTAGCGCTGGTGAATTCCCATTTGTCTCCTAGAGATGGGTGAGGGCTTGAACAGGGTATTTTTGCTTAAGGCGTCCACGAGACAAAAGATGGGCCATCAGAAGGCGAGACAGTCCTTCATGAAACTCATACATAACAGCACACGTGATTTCTGTTTACGGCCTCGCCATGTAAGATTTGTAAGTGTGTAATTTAAGGTAATTTGTACAATGGTATTATTTGTGTGAGGAGAACTGGTCTGTGTTGAGAACTAGTATTAAGTAGAATATGGTCTACGGGAACTTAAGAAGACAGGGCGATTACGGCACAGAAATATTTGGTGTTATATGTAATGCGCATTTACTGGTTTTTTTTTTCAGAAGTCAATATTAATTTCGTCTATTATAAAGAGAGATTAAGTATTATGGTCACGATGCGCTGCCACAATAGTGTGATCGTGTGCTCAGTGAGATCAGTGAGATTAAATTTCACCATAAGGAAGGGACCTCCAGTGAAATTAGGAAGTTCTGTGGTGATAAATATATCAGAACACCTTTGATGCGTGTGATGTGACATCTTATATACATAGTGCTCACACATTATTTATGTCTATTTTTCCAACATAGAGAAATTTGAGAGGCGGAAATATCCGTGGAACATTATTCTATATGAAAAACATTAGACTGGTTGCAGAGTGCAATCCATAGTGACAACAAACTTTGACGCAAAGTGCGTAAAGAAAAGTTATGAGTGTATATATATGTAATTTAGGGTGATTTCATTTATGTAATATGTATTTTGGATGGGGATTATTAACGTGTCTGGGATAATCGGATAATGGACCGTCGTCACGGTAAATCATCCGATGATCCGAGGCGAATATGTAACGTGTTTTTCGAATAGATTTTATGCCACTGACATAAGTCAGTAGGAAGCCATTCTATATTTATTTACGCGGCAAATTGTTCAGCCAAGAGAAGATTTCATGTTAATTTATTATTATTATTATTAAATTATTATTATTATTAAGGTATTTTTGGAGCATTTTTATAAAATTATAAGCATACAGATAGGTTTTCTATGTCATAGAAAACACTATCAAGCAAATTATTACGAACAACATTATCATAGAAAATTATATGATTACGGAATTTTACGGAGTTTTGTCAGTTAGGGTATTATGAGAGGGATGAGTCACGGGGAATTCGGCTACAGGCTTATTCTTGTCAAGAAGCATGACGCAAGCCTGGGTTGCTGCTTCAAGAAAAGGCGAAATAGTCTGGAACGGTAATCGACATCATCCTCGCGCCGAGTATAATGACCCTGAGGAGGGGGGTAGCGCGTGGCGGCTCAGCCAATCAGAGGAGAGCGGGCGAGAAGAAGCCGGGGTCTGGAGAGGGGATGCGACGAGTGCATATATGGTTTGCGCGCCGTGGAGGCTAGGCGACTATCTTTGTAAAACTTAACCAGTGTGGTTGTACGTGTGATTGGCTCCGATGTTCGGACCATAAAGTTATCATATCTACAAGTATCTCATCAACTAACGAAGAAGATGACGACGTCCAGGAGGCTGTGGGAAGCTCTCTTCAACATCCAGTACGAGGGAAATGCTTCGGCAATTTCCAGTGGTAAGCGCGAATGACTCAGAACTACGTAATCTCTCGTCTTTTTTTTTCATTTTCAGTATTTCAGTAACTTCATAGCTTGGGAATAAGAGTAAAATCAGTAATTTATCCGACTCCGTTTTCACGTAATTTTCTAGCGGTAATATTCAAATCGCAACGCTTCAATTTAAATTCACTATACATTATTGTGGGAAACGGTTTCCAGATCATTGACACTCACAAGCATCGAATATAGAACTGAATTATTTATTATAACAATGAAACTGATTAAAATACAGTAGAGAATTAAGGGAATGTGTTTCGCGGCTCATCGGAACTCGGAATATTGCTTCTCTTCTTTTTATTCTCAGACAATGGCACTGAGCTTACTCCTGCGCCCGCTAGATCCCATACTCGGCCTTCTTGATCCTCATCCGGTTCCCACACTCGGCCGTCCTGATCCTCATCCGACCCGGATGAAGAAAATCCGCCCGGCCAGGGCCTCATGAACTCCGCACAGGACGATGTGATTCTTGGTCCAGCATGGTCTCCTTCTCTGCTGACGTCATATGTGTCGTTGAGTTTTACTCGAATCACTCGATAAGGTCCTAGACTTTTGGTTTTTAGTTTCAGATGTGGACCGATCTGAGTGCGTTTGATGGCAACCAGGTCATCGACCTGATACTTCTTAGGCTCCTTACGTCGTCGGTTGAATTCAGCACGATTTTCAGATTGTACTTTTTCTATCTGCTTTTTTGCATCTTCTCTCATCTGATCACGTTTTTCGTTGAACGAATCGATCAGCTCCTCTTCGATGAGTTGCACTATACGTAGATCATTTTGGCTGTGCATTCTGACTCCTGTCAGCAGCTCGAAGGGTGACATTCCGATGCTCCTCTGGAACGTAGAGTTGATAGCTCGTTGGACGGATGGTACAACCTTGTACCATTTTGTCGGATTGTCAATGCTAAGTTTAGCGATGAACTTGGTCACAGTTGAGTTGACTCTCTCGATTTGACCATTGGCTCTTGGCAGTCCAGCTGTGATCAAGACATGCTTGATTCCCTGCGATTTGCAGTAGTCCTGGAACTCGTGGGAGGTGAACGATGGCCCCCTGTCGGTGATCACTTGAACTGGGTTTCCAAAGTTCGTCCTCTGAAACTCCATCTTTTCAATCGTCTGGGCCGATTTGGTAGTTTTCACAGGATACAGCCAGGTGAACTTCGTGAAGGCGTCTATCACACAGAAGATGTGTTCATATCCCTTGTGTGTAGACTTAAGTGGTCCAATGTGATCCATGTGGTAGGTGTGCAATGGCACACTCTCCTTGAACATCGGATGTAACCAACCTTCTTTCTTGCCTGCCTTCCTGTTAACCACCAGACACTTCACACAGTTGGCTATGACTCGTTTCACCTTGTTGGCCAAGTCTGGAATATAATATTCCTGCTTCACGTCTTCTTCAGTCCTTTTAACAGCGTAGTGTCCCTTCTCATGTGCATCTCTGATGATTTCATGGTGCATTGCCCGCGGAACCACCAACGTCTCTCGCCCGTCAACAAATTTAAACAGCAGTCTATCTCTCACGATGAAGTTTTTGTAAGGCCCTTTCTCCAGTGTCGCTTTTATCGCTGTCAATCCTTCGTCTTTTCTCTGGGCGATTTTGATCCTCGCTGCAAGGCCATCAGGGAATCCAAACATCACTACTGGACATCGGCTCAGGGCATCGACATGTTTCATCCTTGTTGCAGTTCGGTGTTCGATGGTATAGTCAAACTCCTCCAAGGCCATAGCTCATGTAGCTACTCGTGGGACCAGGTCCCTTTTGTGCATTGTCTTTTGGAATGCCATACAGTCAGTCACAATCTTGAACGGAATTCCATTTTTCTTTTTGACTACCACCACTTGGCATGTATATTCTGATTGACTCGGTTCTATGATATCTTCCTCCAGCCACGCCTCGACTTGCTCATCGACAAATTCGTTCTCCAGCGGTGCCATTCGTCTGGGCCTGCTAAATGTCGGGTTTTCTTCTTTCAATGTGATCTTCATCTTGACATCAGTAGATTTCGTCTTCTTTGGTATATATCTCGCTACCAAATCCTGGATCTGTTCCCTTTTTTCCTCATCAACACAGTTCTCGATATCCAATTCCTGTTCGTCGGCTACCCTGATCAACATCATTGGGACCTCTAGTTTCTTGATGGTAACTCCTTGCTTGCTCAGGATGACCTCACCCTGATCCAATAGATCGTTACCAATAACCATGTCCCACTCCATAGTATCATCAGAAACAACATAAACGTTGGTTTGGAACTCCAGCTCGTCTACCTCAACGACTGTTGTGAAGCAACCTTGAGGAGCAACAAAACCATTACCGAATCCTTTCAAAACAAGATCCGTGCTCTTCAATCCTGGGGAACCCATGGTCTTATGGATGTTTTGTCGCAGTAGGTTATAAGGACTGCCACAGTCGATAAGTGCCTGAAGTTTCTGCTGACCCAAACTAACCTCTTTGAACTTGAGGCAGCTTTTCTATTCATCAATAAGATTGATACCTTGATTATTCCTCTTATCGTTCTTCCTCTCTTTTTTGCACTCGGATGAAATGTGGCCAAACTCGTTGCAGTTGAAACAACTCTTGCCTTTATCCTTGTGTTCACATTCCTTTGAACTATGAGCAGATCCACCGCAATTATAACATCTATCTCCACTACTCGCCTCTTTCTTCTTTGTACTGCTCCAGCACTTTCCGTCCTTCTCGTTGGCACTTCCTTGAAAATTATTGTCATTATACTTTGTGCTTTCCTTTGGCAAAGACTTCACCGCCATCTCATAACTTTTCATTTTCTCCTTGAAATCCTTGGAATTTTTTGCTCCATAGAGAAGAAGTTTTGATCCTGAATCGTCTTCGATCCCATCAATCACGTACTGACACAAAGAAACTTGCTCAACATCACCTCTACTGGCGATTTCCTTCATCACAAGAAAGTACTCCTGTAGAGATTCGTCGCGCTTTTTTCGTCGCTGGGTTAACAACTTGTGGATTTCTGCACTGCTTGCCGCAACGTCAAACTCCTCTTTCAAGGCCTTCTTCAGTGCAGTCCAAGACGTCAGTCCTTTCTCACCTTGAATAAAAAGCTTAGCTAAACCATCGAGTGATTTCTTAGCGAAAATAAACTTTTGCAGCTCACTCCATCCCATCAATATTGACGTCTCTTCAAAATCTGCAATCCATTTCTTCACTGGGTAACCATCCTTACCGTTAAAGGTTTTCATAGCGCCCTCTACGTCGCGGAACGACAATGAAAACTTATGCTGTTCTCTATACCTTCTGTGCTGGTCTTCCTCTTCGCTCTCTTCGTCTTCTTCATCCTCGTCATCATCGTCTATAATAGTTGCGAGTTCATCCAATTTTCTCAAGTAATAACAAATGGTGTTAATCATTACCTTCTTTGTCCCGATCTCGGTATTAAGAATCTCAGAAACTCGCAACAGATCAGCCTTGGAAAATGTTTCTTCGATAAATTTCTTCTTAGCTTCCTCTTCAATGGAATTTTCGTCAAAATCGAATCCAGGGAACTCTCGCAGTCGCTTTCGATTCTTCCTGTCGTCTGGTATATGCTCGAAAATGAGGTTATGCAAAACTTTGATTGCTTTGACCGGAGCATCACTTATGTTCTTATTTATTTTCTCTATTGCACCGAGTGTAGTCATCTTATTTGTTTACTCACGTCTATCAAGTAGATTTCCGTCAATACCGCTTCCTCAAAACCTCGCTATCAAGCCTGTTTTACCTCATTCACCAAACCGGTGATATTTGTAGGTGATATCGTTGAATACCGCTTCCCGTCGTTTCTCTCTGACGAGTCGCTATCCTCTTACCACATCCACAATCCTCTGTCGTCGTTTAGATTCCGACCCTCGTCGTCGTTACGGCACCAATAATTGTCACTGAAACTGAAGAACAAATTTTGCTAGCCTATGAATCCTCGTCGTAGATTCGCACGTCGTGGGCTCACAAAACTGCACGTCGTCTCGTCGTCAACGTCGTAAGCAACAGCAACAAATATGATTAGCCGTCCACTTCGTCGAAAATAGCGTCGTATTTTGCGTCGTACTTCGTGTCGTGGATTGCGTCGTAACTCGTTGTTTCAGTTCATCCCGGACGAGCCCCCATTTGTGGGAAACGGTTTCCAGATCATTGACACTCACAAGCATCGAATATAGAACTGAATTATTTATTATAACAATGAAACTGATTAAAATACAGTAGAGAATTAAGGGAATGTGTTTCGCGGCTCATCGGAACTCGGAATATTGCTTCTCTTCTTTTTATTCTCAGACAATGGCGCTGAGCTTACTCCTGCGCCCGCTAGATCCCATACTCGGCCTTCTTGATCCTCATCCGGTTCCCACATTATTATTACTATTAATTTTTCTATACTTGTTTTATATAATAAATTCATTTCTTTTAACCATGCAATCTTTGCTTTCAGTAGGTAGCATTAGATATAGACCAATTCCTTCTCCTGATACAATTGTTTGTTGGGTTAATGATCAAATCATACCACGATCTGAGTGAATAGATTCTTGAAGGTGTTCTACCAGAGCTAGGTGTTGTTAAATATAAATTTAGATTTCAACATAGCGTTGAGGTCTTGGCGCCCATTAAAACAACATATCTTAGGCAGAGTAAATATTTCAAAGTGCAAAGTGAGGGCCAGTAGAAACCGTTACACTTGTACGCTCAACTTGGAGCAAAGAAAACCGTTACACTTGTCATCTCAACGTGGAGCAAGCGGAATCGTTACAACTTCTTTTGTTTCCTTTATTAATTCCGCCGTGCTACCAACATTGCTAGTCCTCGAACATCGCCGTCTGCCAACTTGAAGATCCAAATCCCCTTTCTTCTCGCCCGCCGACAGATAGCAACTTCTAATAATATCAAGATAGTTTCATGGTGTTGTCCATAACATTAACAGATGAAATAAGTTTTAGGAGACATGTTCCAAATGGGTTTTAGAAGCAGTTCAAGTCATAGGATTTTTGATTATCGAAGTAGTTTATAGATGGAAATGTGTTTTAGGAGACATGTCTATACTGACATGGTCCAACAGGGTTTTAGAAGATATCTGGGTAGGGTATTAGTAACCAATATGTGACATGTGGGGTAAGGTATTAGTAACCAATATGTGACATGTGATAGCAACTGTCACAGAAACAACAAATCCCAGTTACTAAAGTGGAAAACGTAGAAGAGGAATGGTCCCGCTTTAAAAAGGCATTTGCTGGTGCAGCAGAGAGTGCTTGTGGTAGGACGTCAACAAAGGTGAAAGAGAAGGAGACACCGTGGTGGAACGAGGAAGTGAGGAAAGCAGTGAAAGAAAAGAAGTCTGCCTGGCAAGAATGGAATCGAAATCAAACAGAAGAAAGCAAAAGGAAGTATCACGACAGCAAACGGAGGTGTATGAAAGTGGTAGGAGAAGAAAAGAAGAACAGTTGGGAAGAATTTACACGAAAATGGAAACAGATATAAGTGGCAGTAAAAGGATGCTGTATGGACTTCTAAGAAGTAAGAGGAAAGAGTTACTACAAAGATGGTGAAAAAGGAAGATAGAGAGTTGTTAACTCACCCAGAAGAGATAAAGGGACGATGGAAGGAGTATTTTGATAAGCTATTGAATGTGAACAATTGTACAGGTGAGATGGAAGTGATACAGCCAGACGACTCTACAGCAGAGGTTGATATAACAATGCTGGAGGTGGAATTAGCATTACAGAAAATAAAGATGGAAAAAGCAACAGGGGTGGATGAAATCAGTGTGGAAATGATAAAGGCTGCTGGACCTGTTGGTATGCAATGGTTGTATCGACTGCTAAAGTGTGTGTGGAAATGGAAATGTGTACCAGAAGACTGGGGGAAAGGGCTAATAATACCAGTGTTTAAGAAAGGGGACAAGAAAGTGTGTGATAACTATAGAGGGATCACACTCATATCACAGATAGTAAAAATACTGGAAAGGATATTAGAAAGAAGAATGAGAAGAAAGGTGGAAGGAGAGTTGCAAGAGGAACAGTATGGCTTCAGGAGTGGAAGATCTACAGTGGACCCAATATTTACCTTGAGGCAGGTGATGGAAAAGAACTGGGAATATGGAAAGGATTTGGTCATGACTTTCATAGATCTAGAAAAGGCATATGATAGTGTCCCCAGAGAGAAGGTATGGGAAACCATGGTTAAGAAGAGCCTGGGAAGAGAAATGTTGGAAATGGTGCAAGCAATGTACAACAACTGTGTTAGCAGGGCACAGACCCCAGTTGGAAAGACAGATTGGTTTAGGAACAAGACTGGACTAAGACAGGGGAGTGTGCTGTCACCTCTTTTGTTCATAATGGTAATGGATGACATTGTAAAGGAAACAAAGGAAGCCTATGGAAATAAGGAAATGTAGTTACTGTTATTTGCAAATGATATTGTGGTCTGGGGAAGGAACACCGAAGAAGTGCAAGAACAACTAGATGCACTGAACGAAAATATTCAGAAGTACGGCATGAGAATCAGTATAGAGAAAAGCAAGACCATGGTGATGACAAGAGGGGAAAGACAAGGAAAGGGCACTGTGAAAATTGGAAGTCAGAGTTTGGAAATTGTGGACACGTTCAAATAACTAGGAAGTGAATTAATGCAAACTGGTAGGTTGGATATGGAGATTAGCTGGAGGGTACAGCAGAGCAATGCATTCTACCAAAGTGTAAGAATACTTGTTTGGGATAAGGAAGTACCAAGGAAAAGCAAAGAGGTAATGTATAAAGTGTACTATGTTCCCATATTGACCTATGCAGCTGAGACTTAGACCTTGACAAGCAGGCAAGAGAGTGGAATTCAAGCCAGTGAAATGAAATTCCTAAGAAGTATGATAGGAAAGACAAGGAAAGACAGAGTGAGAAATGAAGATGTTAGGAAGGAAGTTGGGATGGGAAAACTAAATGAGAGAATCGAGAAGAATAAACTAAGGTGGTTTGGATATGTAAATAGGATGGAGGAAAATAGAATACCAAGACAGATGCTGGAGGCAAAGTGCAAGGGTAAGAGAGCAAGGGGAAGACCTAGAACAAGGTGGATTGATTCAGTGAAGTACAGCATAAGAGAAAGAAATCTGGACTGGGACAAGATCGTGGAAGAAGAATGGTGGAAGGAAAGAGGAAAGTGGAGAAGTGCCATAAATACCCCGACCCGGCAGGAGCTGGATAAGGGAGATTGATGATTATGATGATGACTATCACCTGTCTGTTAATAATAAAATTATTTTATTGAAGTTTAGCAAAAGGGCGATGTTTAGTTCAAACAAACTCTGAATATATAACAAGTGCAGAATAAACCAATAAAAATAAATAAAACCTAAATAAATTATCAAAGACATATTTTGTCTTCCTTTGGTCACTGGCCTTGAATAACGGAAGGATCGCATAATTCGCCAGTTTCAATGTCCACTATTCAACTCTGCCCTTACGATGTGCCAATGGAAGTCTTCACACACATTAATGAGTCACTGTTTATCTCAGGGGCGTAAAACATCTCGCAAACATGGGGAGGGCAATTTTATAAACTGCGGTTGCCTAACTACCAGGGAATTTCTTTTAAGTTTGAAATACTGTAACATGTAATGTAGGCCCATCGCTTCATTTAAGAAAAGAAAGATTTTCATTCATTTGTAATCTTCTTTAATCGTATCGGCCAACTAAGGACCACGTTATTTCAACTGGCTTCTCTGGGCTTTGATCTTTGCCCAGTGTTCCTTCATACGTTGCCGGTGTTGCTCTTTTCTTTCTTCCGTCCACATCTTTCCCGCCTTTAACTTCGGTTTTTCTTGAAACCCCTGGTGGTCGTGTAGTTTCTTCCTGAGGGAATTGCGTTCTTGAATATCCCCGCAGGTAATTTCCATCTCTTGCAGGTCACTTTCCACCTCTTCGAACCAGGCTGGCTTGGTCTTCTTATTTTTAAAATAGTTAAAGATCCGGTTCGTCAATCGTGCGGGTTTCATTCTAAGCAAGTGGCCATAAAATGCAATCCTCCTTTTCCTCATTACATCAGAGATCTTCTGGACATGAATATACAGCATATAGTTATGCCGTCGTCTATATTCACCGTTGTCTTTAATCGGACCAAGAATTTTCCTCAAGATCTTTCTTTCCTTGAACTCCAATTTTTCTACCAGGCCTTTCTTGTTCATGGTGAGGCATTCCTCTGCGTACAGAGCCTCTGGTCGTTTGACAGTGCAATAATGCCTAAGTTTTGCGTTCAGGGATATTGACTTTTTGTTGTAAACGTCCTTGGTGAGTTGGTACGCCAGTAGGATAAATAAGCCGGTTCTGGCACAGGGGCTAATGGGCAAGATGGCCGCCGCGCGCAATCACTCTATGTTATTCTTATGGAGGGGTCATTCAGAGCTGGCACAGTGGCTAATGGGCAAGATGGCCGCCACTCCCCGAGACCGTGGGTGACGTCACAGGGGGAGGTCGGCCGTGTAGTTGCTAAATGGAATATTTATTATTATTATTATTATTATTATTATTATTATTATTATTAGGTAATTATTGATTGATCATGTACAATCTAGACCAACCTTATATTGTACACCTCGTGGTGTAGCGGCTAGTAATCTTGAATGACACTGCGGACACCCGTGTTCGATTCCTGGCTCTGTCAAGAAATTTAATTCTGGGCTGAGGGCTGGAAGGGGGTACACTCATTCTTGTGAGGCAAAAAACTGAGAGGAGCAGGGTTTGATTCCTACCTCAATCATTCTGGACGTAGTTTTTTGTGGTTTCCCAATTTAACTCCAGGCAAATGGCAAGAGGTACCGTAACTGAAGGCCATGACAGCCTCCTTTCCAATCCTCATTTAAATTACAAGTGCACACACTAATACAGCCATACAATAGCACAGGTTATTAGACAACACACACCCCCAAGTACAGTATACAGGGCTACATGACCATGATATCACAAAACCCCTAAAGAATCAACAACAACAACTGATATTCATGAAACATCTCTTGGTGTAGTGCCTAGCATTCTTGACTGTCACTGCTTAGGCATGGGTTCGATTCCTGGCTCTGCTAAGAAATTTAATTTTGGTCTGAGGACTGGAATGGGGTACACTCAGCCTCGTGAGGCAAAACTGGGAAGAGGTGGGCTTGATTCCTACCTCAGCCATTCTAAGAGTTTTTTCTGTGGTTTCCCACTCACACACTCTAGGCAAATGCTAGGATATATCTTAAGTTAAAGCCACGACTACCTCCTTTCCAATCCTTATCTGAATTACTAATACAGCCATTACAATAACACAGGTTATCAGACAAAACACACCCCAAGTACAGTATACAGGGCTACATGACCATGATATCACAAAACCCCTAAAGAATCAACAACAACAACTGATATTCATGAAACATCTCTTGGTGTAGTGCCTAGCATTCTTGACTGTCACTGCTTAGGCATGGGTTCGATTCCAGTTTCTGCTAATGATTTTAATTTTGGTCTGAGGACTGGAATGGGGTACACTCAGCCTCGTGAGGCAAAACTGGGAAGAGATGGGCTTGATTCCTACCTCAGCCATTCTAAGAGTTTTTTCTGTGGTTTCCCATTCACACACTAGAGGCAAATGCTAGGATATATCTTAAGTTAAGGCCACGACCACCTCCTTTCCAATCCTTATCTGAATTACTAATACAGCCATTGCAACAACACAGTTTATCAGACAACACACACCCCAAGTACAGTATACAGGGCTACATGACCATGATATCACAAAACCCCTAAAGAATCAACAACAACAACTGATATTCATGAAACACCTCTTGGTGTAGTGCCTAGCATTCTTGACTGTCACTGCTTAGGCATGGGTTCGATTCCAGTCTCTGCTAATGATTTTAATTTTGGTCTGAGGACTGGAATGGGGTACACTCAGCCTCGTGAGGCAAAACTGGGAAGAGATGGGCTTGATTCCTACCTCAGCCATTCTAAGAGTTTTTTCTGTGGTTTCCCATTCACACACTAGAGGCAAATGCTAGGATATATCTTAAGTTAAGGCCACGACCACCTCCTTTCCAATCCTTATCTGAATTACTAATACAGCCATTGCAACAACACAGTTTATTAGACAACACACACCCCAAGTACAGTATACAGGGCTACATGACCATGATATCACAAAACCCCTAAAGAATCAACAACAACAACTGATATTCATGAAACACCTCTTGGTGTAGTGCCTAGCATTCTTGACTGTCACTGCTTATGCACGGGTTTGATTCCTGGCTCTGCTAAGAAATTTAATTTTGGTCTGAGGACTGGAATGGGGGTACACTCAGCCTCGTGAGGCAAAACTGGGAAGGGATGGGCTTGATCCCTACCTCAGCCATTCTAAGAGTTTTTTCTGTGGTTTCCTACTCACACACTCTAGGCAAATGCTAGGATATATCTTAAGTTAAGGCCACGACCATCTCCTTTCCAATCCTTATCTGAATTACTAATACAGCCATTACAAGAACACAGGTTATCAGACAACACACACCCCAAATACAGTATACTGTGCTACATGACCATGATATCACAAAACCCCTAAAGAATCAACAACAACAAACAACAACAGCAACAACAACAACAACAACTGATATTCATGAAACACCTCTTGGTGTCGTGGCTAGCATTCTTGACTGTCACTGCTTAGGCATGGGTTCGATTCCAGGCTCGGCTAAGAAATTTAATTTTGGTCTGAGGACTGGAATGGGGTACACTCAGTCTCGTGAGGCAAAACTGGGAAGAGATGGGCTTGATTCCTACCTCAGCCATTCTAAGAGTTTTTTCTGTGGTTTCCTACTCACACACTCTAGGCAAATGCTAGGATATATCTTAAGTTAAGGCCACGACCATCTCCTTTCCAATCCTTATCTGAATTACTAATACAGCCATTACAAGAACACAGGTTATCAGACAACACACACCCCAAATACAGTATACTGTGCTACATGACCATGATATCACAAAACCCCTAAAGAATCAACAACAACAAACAAAAACAGCAACAACAACAACAACAACAACTGATATTCATGAAACACCTCTTGGTGTCGTGGCTAGCATTCTTGACTGTCACTGCTTAGGCATGGGTTCGATTCCAGGCTCGGCTAAGAAATTTAATTTTGGTCTGAGGACTGGAATGGGGTGCACTCAGCCTCGTGAGGCAAAACTGGGAAGAGGTGGGCTTGATTCATACCTCAGCCATTCTAAGAGTGTTTTCTGTGGTTTCCCACTCTTACATTCTTAAGCAAATGCCGGGATGGTACCTAACTTAAGGCTACAGCTGCTTGCTACCCAATACCTACCTCTATTACAAATACATACAGTAGTACAGACACAGGTTATCAGACAGCTTTTACATACACTCAAGTTCATAGGGTTACAAACGAAGAGGTATTAAGACTAGTGGGAGAGAAGAAATGTTTCTGGCGACTGTTAATGAAGAGAAGAGATAGTTTGGTAGGACACATACTAAGACACCCAGGATTAGCAGGCTTAGTTATGAAATAAAGAGTTGAAGACAAGAACTGTAGGGGTAGACCAAGGTAAGAATATTTTAAATAGATTTCCTTGAATGTACTGTAGGTTGTTGTGGTAGCTATATAGAAATGGAACGATTAGCTCAAGACAGTGATGGATAAACAATTGTTTCAAACCAGACAAAAAAGAAAAAACTAAAAGCACAACAAAAAATAGCAAAGTCTGTAAAAAATACATCATTAGCTTACCTCTTATTACACACTGGTCAATCCGCTTGGGAATATCACTGTTTTACACACACAGTCATTGTAACTTAGCCAAAATATAATTATTATATGAAAATACTCTTAAGGCGTATAAAATTTACAACTCACACACTCAAGCACACGGGGCTGGTGACTGAAAATGCACTAAAAATACACACTGTTTAATAATATCGTAATGTTCGCTAGCAACTCAGTACCTCCAGTGACCAGCTAGTCTGGGAGAGCTAACAGAGATTGCTGTGACAGTTGAAATGTTATCCTGTATGATAACGCGAAGCACGTACACATCTGAAAGACTCTTTTTTATAGAGATCTAGCTACAGAGTATGGATATTTAGATTACTTTAAATGTTGTAACATTTTCATTTTATTATCGTTTGATGTATTTTTGCAAAAGTGTGGGCTTGATTCCCAACTCTGGGGACTGAATCGGAGCACAGTATAGAAATATAGAGCTTGATGGCGTAGTGGTTAAGCAGTTTAACTTTCACTGCGAAGACCAGGGTTCGATCCCCAACTCTGCCAAGAAATGTAATTCTGGTTTGAGAGCTGGAACGGGGTACACTTAGTCATGTGAGGCAAAACTGAAAAGAAGTGGGTTCGAGTCCTACCTCAGACATCCTGGAAGTGGTTTTCTATGGTTTTCCACTTATACTTCAGGTGAATACCGGGATGATTCCTAATTTAAGTGTGCGCCTGCATCCTTCCCAATCTTCATCTAATTACAGATACACACACTACTGCAGCCATCACAATAACACAGGTTATCAGACAAATTCAACACACACCTAAATACGCAGGACTAAATGATTACGATGTCTAAGCCCTTCAAAGCAACAACGACAACAACGTAACATGAGACTGTACAAGGTAGACTATCATAAGAGTCCACTTCGTTGTGAAGTGGCTAGCATTCTAGGTCGTCACCTTGGAGGCCTAAGTTTGATTTCCGGCTCTGCCAAGAAATTTAACTTTGGTCTATACTAGGCTTTGTAAGGAAAAACCGAAAAGAGGTGGGGGTTCAACTTCCAGCTCACGTATCCTGGAGAGGTTTTCCGTGGTTTCCCACTTGTACTTCAGGTGAATACCGGGATGATGCGTAATTTAAATGTACGCCTGCATCCTTCCCAATCCTCATCTAATTACAAATACACACACTACTTCAGTCATTACAATAACACAGGCTATCACAAAATCCTATACACCAAGACGTCTAAACCCTCAAACGAAATGCATATGTACTTTGAATTGGCAGGTGAAAAGCTAAAGAAAGTAGGAGACTTTTTGCTACTTAGAAAGCAAAATAATAGTAATGGACGAAGCAAAGAGGATATACTATGAATTGCAGCCAATGGCCATAGCTGTGCATTTTTTATTTGACGCCTGAGGTCTCCCAACAAGTTCAATTTCATGTACGTCTAACTTTGGTTATCAAATGCTACTGTCACTAACTCTAAGTGGCGAACGTTGGAACTTATTAGAGCGTTACTAATTAACCAAATATAGCCTATAAAGTTTACCACACACTACCAATTGCAGTGCTAGGTTCTTTTACGTGGAACAAATGTATGACATGGGAGCTCAGGCTTTACCCCCCCCCCCCTCCGAAGGAATGCATACTGAAGGAATTAGTGCTTTCAAAAATCCGACGACTTTGGCCGGGTTTGAACCCGTTATATTGAGCCCAGCTATTAACTACACCACAGAAGCCGTTACATTGACATAAGCAATCACGCATATTCCAGAAACATTATGTACATGGGTTTTAAATAGCCACAATATCGGATAAGCCCTAAAGTGTGACCCTGAGGCTAATTGGTTAGCATGGTAGACTTTGACCTTATGGGATTTAGCTTTCACTCCTAGGATTTTAATGTGTTATGGAAATAGGAAACATAATTATGGAAAGAAAGGTTGAGGCTAAGAACTGCAGTGTAGTTCAAGGTTCGAATATGCTAAACAGATTGTCTTGGATGTAGCTTTATTTAGCATGAGCAGGGAGTAACTACCAACCTTGTAAAGAAAACTGAGACGTGATAAACTCATTTCTACCTCAGTCATATTGTTTCATGGTTTTACCACTTTTATTTATGGCAAATGCATGGATGATTCTTAACTTAAGGTTATGACTGCCTCCTTCCCAATCCTCACTTAAGTTTAAAAATCTGTACACCAATAACTATGCGGGAATCATTTATCTATTGGTTCTTTGTTATTGGAGTCGTTGCTCACAATTTGACGCACACGACTAGTTCATGTTATAACTACATAGGGTTACAAACGAAGAGGTATTACGACTAGTGAAAGAGGAGAGATGTTTCTGGCGACTGCTAATCAAGAGAAGAGATAGGTTGGTAGGACACAAACTAAGACACACAGGAATAGCAAGCTTAGTTATGGAAGGGAGGGTCGAGGGCAAGAACTGTAGGGGTAGACCAAGGTTGGAATATGTCAAACAGATTGCCTCAGATGTAGGGTGTGGTGGCTATGTAGAGATGAAACGATTAGCTCAGGACAGGGAAGCATGGAGAGCTGCATTAAACCAGTCAAAAGACTGAAGACTCAAACAACAACGTGTTTTTGATTTAGTCAATGTCAAAAGTTCATGATTGCGAAACACGATTTTATCATTACATATACCTTATCCCAAAGCATATGTATTTACATTCAATTGTATACAACCTCATAAACTACACTAATTTACACTTAACCTAATCAGGAAATAGGTTTTTTTATTTTCATTTTTATATTTCACACAATTGCAATTTTACAATTTTCCATTTTCAGTTTTTAAAAATGTCAGTCTTACGTTTTTGAACTCTGTCAATATGGAAACATGGATTTTTCAATTTGTTATTTACACATTTGTCAATTTTACAATTTTCCATTTACAGTTTTTAAAAAAGTCAGTTTAATTTTTTTTTGAATTTCATAATATGGAAACATGGATTTTCCAATTTGTTATTTGTGTAACAGTTAGCCCCATCCCTCCTCTTACCCTGTTTATTAGCCAAAATGATAATAATAATAATAATATTAGCATATCAAAATAAATGATCACATGACATTACCACACCCAGAATTAATAATAAAAAACACATGAAAGGCCTAATTTAATTACTCGCTAGGCCAGCTGAGTTCACAGCAAAAAACCTAGGAGTGAATGTTCCGATTTGCTTGGTATTCAAGAACATCCCCGATTTGATTTAGAAAGAGAGAACAGGCGGGACGAAACCAATGTCAAGACCAGCTTGTTGGGTGGAACGCTGAATGCGTACCTCAGCAGGCCGTATTAAATTGACCCTGCCAAAGATGAAGAAAGAAAAGGGGAATAATCTTCCTAGTGACTTCATGCAATAAATAATATGACAAATCGAAATAAGCTAACATGTATTGAGCAGTAAAATAAAACAATTACAAGAGACGGGGTTCCGCCACTTAATTAACGAACTGACAAATATGATCTAATTAAACACAAATGAATGACTTAATTTAAACAAACCAGACACTTGCCCATTTGGCAAGGTTTGACACATCTACATTTGTGATAGAAACGAATTTATCAGGAATGATTCCCCTGACGTCAAAACTAATGGAATAATAACATGAAGTTAGACTCTGTGCCACTTCCAAAACAAGGTTACATAAGTAATTTAAGAGCCGTTTAATACGACTAAGGCGGTCCGAAAGCCTGCTTCTGATTTAACGTCTTCAGCAGTCTTTCTGACCAAAGTTAAAACCACGAGGGTCCCATCCAGCTAACCGGAAATAGGATAATAATAATCCACTCCGCGGTAATTACATATAAAGGTGCCACACAAATCGTACCAACCCTTCCAAAATATTACATACTAAAAATAATAATGTCAGTCCGCTCGAAATATGGTCCATCGCCACATGGCCTTAAAATGACGTTACAAAATTTAGCAGTCAAAGTTTGTATTGATTGTCCTTGGTTATGCCCCTTAGTAATTAAATCATGATAGTACCACCTGCCGTCTTCGAACCCTCCGGGGAAAACTGCACACACGTTTTCCCCGGAGGCAAGTGCTCAAGAGTCTTTCTGTCAGCAACCTTCCTCACACACTGTTCCTCTCGTCCTGTTCTGCCCGTACTGTTCTCTGGAGTCACCGATTCCACCCTTGTATATCAGCCTATCCCCACCACAACCCTCCAGTAGCACCAACTGCGACTAGTTGCACAACCGGCCAAAACAAAAGCCAGGGTTCAAGGTCTTGAGTGGGTACTATAGAATAGCAGCCCATACAGGTTACTGCGTAGAAACCTTCTAGGAGTCGAGGTGTTACACAATGTCCTTTGTAAGATCTTTCTCAGAATAAGAGCTTGACGAATGCAGCTGACAATAAATGTTCACCTTTCAAAAGTTCACGGATCAAAGCTTGACTTATCCCTCTTTTCCATTTACGATTTTAGGTGACAGCACACACAAAGGCACAAATCCTGGCAGGATGGCCTCGGCGAACCCATTTCAGCAGTAGCCAGGTGCCACCTTGGTGAATGGGATTCTCAGAAGAGGGCTGGTGTATTTTCTCATGAGAATCTGCCCAGACCTGGACCTCCCGCTGCGTCTCGAAGATAAGATGAACATGTACCGATTTGCAAAATTGGTACATCCTCCTCCTCCAAAGGAAGACGATGGGGGGATGATGAACAGGGTGATGGTGTCCAGCTGGTCTCTTGGCAGCTGAAGAGGCTACTCCAATCCCCGCCAGCGGACCTTGAAGTAGATCTCTTCGGGTAGAAAGATGCCATGGGACCTAGATGGTACCTCCAAACTGGGCCCAGATTGGTGGCACACGTACCACATAGTGACCACTGAAACACACATCAGAACAGCAGCGTATGGTCCAAATACAGTTCCCTTAGAGGGAACAATCGTTCCAGGCCAGCCAACCAGCCCATAACAGCTGAAGTTATCCCAGGAAGGATAAAAAAAACATCACTCGAAGCATTAGTGTGCCATCGAAGTTCACTTAAGAGTCTTTCATGTCACAAGGGATACTTGAGGCTTCAAACAAGGTTCTACGCAAGGAGATAGTGTTCAGGGCATAATTAAAGGTCCACTGAAGTATTAAAATCACACGAAAGGGGCAACCAACTATACGATATGACTGACGTTAACAAGCTTAATTGAAAGTTCACTACAATACTTAGCAAGAATAACTATAATTTAACTAAGGTGTACAGAACCCAGAATTTTTTCTTTAGAATATGCAAATCAAAGGCACCTACAAACTTGCCCACCAAAATTTTTAAACAATGTTTCAAAATGAATTTACTTTAACAAAACCGAAGGACCATTTTTCTGCGACTTCACGAAATCAGGACAGCACGTAACTATTTCCAAAATTCACAATGACAATTACATTAACATGCCGCACGGGGCATTCCATCAGAACTACATTTACTATACCGCCCGTGGCACCGCTCAAGTTAATACATTACAAAATTACCTACCGCACTGAAGGCATCACACAGAGCTCGGTTTGATATGCACACAAACACAAATTACATGTCTTGCTCAATTTTACATGTTCCTGACCCACACTGCCCTCAGTGGCCTCCAAGGACAGGAGGAACAGAGACCACAACATCCTATCACGCAAGCACACTAGCAGCAAGACAAATAAAACAAGGAAAAAACCACGTCACCCACATAATTCACACACACATTCACACCTTAATAATAAGAATGCCCTTAATTCCATCGGGCTGTCACCCCGATATTTCTCCCACTCCATATCTGCCAACGGGCACTGTTCCCGGTGACACACAACGTCTCCTACTCCATAACTGCCTACGGGCTCTGTTCCCGGCGACAACACAACGCTCCCACTCCATAACTGCCTACGGGCACTTGTTCCCGGCGACAACACAAAACATAAATAACCCTAAATTCTATAGGACAACTAGCGAACCAGGAAAACAGCACGAGGACTGCAGTTCATAACCTGACGTGAATTATTAAAACAGTATGCACTGTCATTCACACACTACACAAACAAACACCGCCCTGTCCTTCACATGACAGGTCCTCTCCCTTTTGACACCGGGAGGAACATCACACTTGCGCCACCAAACCCTGGCCATCACGACAAAATCAGCTCGGTACCTGAGCTCCCCCTCCGGTCAACACACGACCCCACAGAGGGTAATTAACATCTTCCCCTACAAAGGCATGGCCGCCTCAGAAGATGACAGTACAACACATTACCAAAACATAAATACACATTCGACACAAGGTAGGGCACCCACTAAGCGTCACACACACCCAAGTGCACGTGGTTCACCTTCCAATCACACAACACAGACAATCACAACCCCGAAAATTTCTCTACGTGGCGTTACCACAGACTACAGACTTCTCCAACTAACAACGTGTGTCACCTACCATTAATATTTACCATCCAAATACCGGGTGACACTTTATGACCACACTCAAATCGAACCCATGATGCTTCAACTCACCACTGTCATCAAAACGTTCTTAAAACATTAACTTCACGAAGCTACTTAAAATCTCAAAATTCACAACCTCCTTGACTAACAACACGTGTCTGTATCTCACCAAATGCTAACGCCAATAAAATCTCTCCCAGAATATCAAAACTAATTTATTCAGAATTACAAATCACAGAAGTGACAGATGTTACATCTCAAAAGGCACGAAGCAATTAAAATCTTCAAAATAAGCCCATAAATCCAGCTCGCACCTAACCACATTGGAACCTCGCACTAAAAAAACTGCCAAGCTATCAACACTCTATTACTCAGAGAATTTAAATTTATTTACCACCAAAGATGATTACTCCCGTAACTACCCAGGACACTGACTGTCACTAAGGCTCACAATCGATCAGAACATCCGGTGGCAACAGCCAAACTCATACACACCCAAAATGATGGGGCTACACGAAATTTTAATGAACCCAGAACCTTTCAGAGTTGAAACTACAACAGAAACGCCAGCGGTCTAACAGATCAAGGCTGCAAGCTATAAATAACTAACCGACTAATGCACTGAAGCACCCTCAAGTGAAAACTCCGGAATCAAAATATCAAAATATGCATGAACGCCTACAACAGCTGATTGTGAAGTGAACACACCCAAGCTAACGGGAGTCTACATGAAATCTCACGAACCTACAACCCTTCAGAAATGCGACCACAATAGAAATAACCTAGCCGCCTAACAGCAAGAAACTGCAAGTTATGAATAACTAACGAACCAGCCCATTTCAATGCCATCGCAAACGAAGCATTGCAACCTCCCAAAAATCTCAAAATCAGACTAGTGAACACAGCAGCTGACATACAACGACAACTCAGCATGCCACCGCAGGATATCTCCCTAAAGGAAAACTTTCACCAACCGAACTACCAAATAATTTTTTTTTATATATACCAAAAATCAACAAGTATTCCCAGAGTTACCAACTTCATCACTGGAACTCGAACACAGGACTCCAGTTCCTAACATTCATCCATCATCCATCACACATCCTTCTCAAACATATCATTATAAGATTTTACCACCCACGACAATAACCCATTACATTCAATTATCCAAATTAGCAATCGTACAAATATCATGAACACAAAATTAATGGTATTGCGGACTCTTACCAAGAGGGCCTCCGTAGAGGTCTTTTAACCCCGACTCCCCACTGACTGAGCGGCCTCAACTACCCCAAAAAAAAATTCGCCTTTCACCGAGATAACGAAGTCCCATTCCTATAGTCACTCGACTCGGGCAAATACTATATACACCCTGCCTGGGCCCAATCAAGATGGTACTCACACCCCAAATTAAATGGACTCCTGACAGTAGATCCCCATACGAAGCACATCTGCATAATAGGTCCATTTTCAAAATGCAACTAATACAACTAATATAAAATCAATAATAATCCATTTTACGTTACTGGCAATTAGGCCTCAATTACTCCCACCCAAATTCAAATTGCAAACCTACATCAATTCATTCACACATGACTTTCATTCAATCAGCAGGATTTAAAAAAAACTGAAGGATTACAAAAGAAAATAAATACAATTTTGACCACCAAAGAACACCAGTTCGATTCCTAGTCAGGGCAGCAATAAAAATCGCATCACACACACTCTTTCATCCTGAACACAATCAACCACAGAAATACATTCATACCTCCACCAGACATACGTGCTCCCTTCCCTGACCAACTCTAAATTCCCCATTTACATCAGTATGTTAGTATTCGGATCGTCAAGACACTATAACGCCAACGGAGTATCAACTCACGTAAGGACCTGATAAAACAACCCAAAGTTGTAGCCCTGAAATCACAGTTCTCCTTACATCGTAGAAAAAACGTCCTAAAACGAAAGACACGAATCGGGGGAAAATATTTATTTACACCCTAAATGAGATGCGACGTGAAGGTGACTGCCTCCCAGAAACATCCCACTTAGTAAGTCACTCAACGAACACACACTAATATACTGAATATTAAAGCCATTTAATACTTGACCAATTTAGATGACAATCTAACCTTAAAATCCCCATGTCACAACAAGACTATTTACTCTCCCCCCAATTACTAAGCAAACTTAAACATAAATCATACATACATAAACACTCACCTGATTCATTTATACTGAATTAGCACACACGCAATTCGACATTTAACATCATTCAAAACACAATTACCGAACGTACATATTGACAGCAATTCCACCATTTTCCAGAATTAATTTAACGCAGAATAAGTTGACAATACCAAATTTTAATACTCTCACGGTCCAATTTAATTTGACAGAATTACCAACAGCGAAATAATTAACCCCCAGCTAAAGAAATGACAACAAAACTTGAAATGTTTGGCCTAATGAACAGCTGATCACTACCAATTATACCTCACACGTATTATGCACAGCGAATCGCAGAATTTCAGCCCTACATCACTAACAATTATTAAGAATAATTACAGATTTACCCCAAGGAACCTGCTGATGATAAATCCACACACGCAATTCACATTTTCACTGACATCAGTTGTATAAAATAATAACTTGTCACAGACGTCTGCCATGATGGTTCAAAATCACTACGTGATTCAACAGGCGTGTACTAAACGCACATCAAAACAGACACTAAGTTATTCTTACTGGAAATACAAGTTTATCAATTTCAGCCTATTTTCAAGAGAATTTAAAACGTCACTAATTTAAATTTTACCAACACTACTTCCAACCAGACAAACATTTTATTATTTCAAACACGTGACACAATTTAGTCAAAACAACACTTCCCGAGGTGTAGATTTAACACAGGTGCAGTAAAATTGAGCTGGACTAGTTCCTACAAGAACAGAATGAATTTACAACCACCCCAAAACCATACAAACAGCATATCAAAACTCACCACGTGTGAAATTCCTTCAGCCGGTCTACTCGTCAATCTGGCAACGCAGCACGGCCATTACTCTCCCGTCAGTCCTGATTTCGTCCAGCGCACGTGATCGCCACTTTCGGCTATCTGCTCGTCTTAACAGCTGACGACAGAATTGTTCATTTGGTCTTCGGTGTACACAGCGGTTATTTTACATGAAATCAAATCACAACATGTATTAGGTTCTGCTCTAATTACTAGCCTACCTATTGGAGAAAAGATTAGTAGTATGGAGGGCCCAATCTACATTAATTAAGTTACTGAATTTAATTTTAATTAATTACTGCAATCAGTCAATAGGAAGGATTGTTTACTAATGGCAAGATCACAGAGCAAAACCATGCTCATGCTACCATTGTAACAGTTAGCCCCATCCCTCCTCTTACCCTGTTTATTAGCCAAAATGATAATAATAATAATAATATTAGCATATCAAAATAAATGATCACATGACATTACCACACCCAGAATTAATAATAAAAAACACATGAAAGGCCTAATTTAATTACTCGCTAGGCCAGCTGAGTTCACAGCAAAAAACCTAGGAGTGAATGTTCCGATTTGCTTGGTATTCAAGAACATCCCCGATTTGATTTAGAAAGAGAGAACAGGCGGGACGAAACCAATGTCAAGACCAGCTTGTTGGGTGGAACGCTGAATGCGTACCTCAGCAGGCCGTATTAAATTGACCCTGCCAAAGATGAAGAAAGAAAAGGGGAATAATCTTCCTAGTGACTTCATGCAATAAATAATATGACAAATCGAAATAAGCTAACATGTATTGAGCAGTAAAATAAAACAATTACAAGAGACGGGGTTCCGCCACTTAATTAACGAACTGACAAATATGATCTAATTAAACACAAATGAATGACTTAATTTAAACAAACCAGACACTTGCCCATTTGGCAAGGTTTGACACATCTACATTTGTGATAGAAACGAATTTATCAGGAATGATTCCCCTGACGTCAAAACTAATGGAATAATAACATGAAGTTAGACTCTGTGCCACTTCCAAAACAAGGTTACATAAGTAATTTAAGAGCCGTTTAATACGACTAAGGCGGTCCGAAAGCCTGCTTCTGATTTAACGTCTTCAGCAGTCTTTCTGACCAAAGTTAAAACCACGAGGGTCCCATCCAGCTAACCGGAAATAGGATAATAATAATCCACTCCGCGGTAATTACATATAAAGGTGCCACACAAATCGTACCAACCCTTCCAAAATATTACATACTAAAAATAATAATGTCAGTCCGCTCGAAATATGGTCCATCGCCACATGGCCTTAAAATGACGTTACAAAATTTAGCAGTCAAAGTTTGTATTGATTGTCCTTGGTTATGCCCCTTAGTAATTAAATCATGATAGTACCACCTGCCGTCTTCGAACCCTCCGGGGAAAACTGCACACACGTTTTCCCCGGAGGCAAGTGCTCAAGAGTCTTTCTGTCAGCAACCTTCCTCACACACTGTTCCTCTCGTCCTGTTCTGCCCGTACTGTTCTCTGGAGTCACCGATTCCACCCTTGTATATCAGCCTATCCCCACCACAACCCTCCAGTAGCACCAACTGCGACTAGTTGCACAACCGGCCAAAACAAAAGCCAGGGTTCAAGGTCTTGAGTGGGTACTATAGAATAGCAGCCCATACAGGTTACTGCGTAGAAACCTTCTAGGAGTCGAGGTGTTACACAATGTCCTTTGTAAGATCTTTCTCAGAATAAGAGCTTGACGAATGCAGCTGACAATAAATGTTCACCTTTCAAAAGTTCACGGATCAAAGCTTGACTTATCCCTCTTTTCCATTTACGATTTTAGGTGACAGCACACACAAAGGCACAAATCCTGGCAGGATGGCCTCGGCGAACCCATTTCAGCAGTAGCCAGGTGCCACCTTGGTGAATGGGATTCTCAGAAGAGGGCTGGTGTATTTTCTCATGAGAATCTGCCCAGACCTGGACCTCCCGCTGCGTCTCGAAGATAAGATGAACATGTACCGATTTGCAAAATTGGTACAATTTGTCAATTACAACATTTTCCATTTACATTTTTTTTAAATTCAGTTTATAGTTTTTCAATTTTTGTCAATATGGAAACATGGATTTTCCAATTTGTTATTTACACATTTGTCAATTTTACAATTTTCCATTTACAGTTTTTAAAAAAGTCAGTTTAATTTTTTTTTGAATTTCATAATATGGAAACATGGATTTTCCAATTTGTTATTTGTCAATTACACAATTTTCCATTTACATTTTTTTAAATTCAGTTTATAGTTTTTCAATTTTTGTCAATATGGAAACATGGATTTTCCAATTTTGTGTTTTACATGTTTTTCATTTTTGGTCCTTGTACAAAAGTTCATATTTGCATTAGGAGTGGGAGGTGGGTAGTAATTAAAATGTATAAGCAGTGACCATACAATATTTCTTTATTAATTCAAATACATTTACAATATGTACACATATTACATTTGTTATTTTTGTTTTTTCTATGTTCTATTTATTTTTAAGTATGAATACCATTTTCCCCCATTGCATGTTATAGTAAAAAAAAAACTTGTAGATCTTTTTTCCATGGTGAACAATAGGCATGAAAACGTCATTATCAACATCATCATTATCAGCATGATCATAAGCAGCATCATTATCATAATCTTTATCACTAACATTATAATCACCATGATCATTCTCAACATCACTAGATCTGTCCAATTACTCTTGTTCCTCTTTCACAGGGTCCTCGTGTAGAGTTGGTGCTGCTTTTGATAGTGATAAGGGGTTTTTGAACGTTGAACTATCTTGAGCAGCAATATTGTTTTCTTGAACTTGCTTTTTAGTATTTTCATGATTGTTTGTAAACAGTAACCGTGGTTTGCTTGGAGCACTACATTGATGATCACTGACACTTAAAACCTTTCCATTTTTACTTTTTAGGTCACCGCGACACCTCAAAAGAGAGGTCGAAAGGGTGTCGCCCTTTCGACCTCTCTTTTGAGGTGTCGCGGTGACCTAAAAAGTAAAAATGGAAAGGTTTTAAGTGTCAGTGATCATCAATGTAGTGCTCCAAGCAAACCACGGTTACTGTTTACAAACAATCATGAAAATACTAAAAAGCAAGTTCAAGAAAACAATATTGCTGCTCAAGATAGTTCAACGTTCAAAAACCCCTTATCACTATCAAAAGCAGCACCAACTCTACACGAGGACCCTGTGAAAGAGGAACAAGAGTAATTGGACAGATCTAGTGATGTTGAGAATGATCATGGTGATTATAATGTTAGTGATAAAGATTATGATAATGATGCTGCTTATGATCATGCTGATAATGATGATGTTGATAATGACGTTTTCATGCCTATTGTTCACCATGGAAAAAAGATCTACAAGTTTTTTTTTTACTATAACATGCAATGGGGGAAAATGGTATTCATACTTAAAAATAAATAGAACATAGAAAAAACAAAAATAACAAATGTAATATGTGTACATATTGTAAATGTATTTGAATTAATAAAGAAATATTGTATGGTCACTGCTTATACATTTTAATTACTACCCACCTCCCACTCCTAATGCAAATATGAACTTTTGTACAAGGACCAAAAATGAAAAACATGTAAAACACAAAATTGGAAAATCCATGTTTCCATATTGACAAAAATTGAAAAACTATAAACTGAATTTAAAAAAATGTAAATGGAAAATTGTGTAATTGACAAATAACAAATTGGAAAATCCATGTTTCCATATTATGAAATTCAAAAAAAAATTAAACTGACTTTTTAAAAAACTGTAAATGGAAAATTGTAAAATTGACAAATGTGTAAATAACAAATTGGAAAATCCATGTTTCCATATTGACAAAAATTGAAAAACTATAAACTGAATTTAAAAAAAAATGTAAATGGAAAATTTTGTAATTGACAAATAACAAATTGGAAAATCCATGTTTCCATATTATGAAATTCAAAAAAAAATTAAACTGACTTTTTTAAAAACTGTAAATGGAAAATTGTAAAATTGACAAATGTGTAAATAACAAATTGAAAAATCCATGTTTCCATATTGACAGAGTTCAAAAACGTAAGACTGACATTTTTAAAAACTGAAAATGGAAAATTGTAAAATTGCAATTGTGTGAAATATAAAAATGAAAATAAAAAAACCTATTTCCTGATTAGGTTAAGTGTAAATTAGTGTAGTTTATGAGGTTGTATACAATTGAATGTAAATACATATGCTTTGGGATAAGGTATATGTAATGATAAAATCGTGTTTCGCAATCATGAACTTTTGACATTGACTAAATCAAAAACACGTTGTTGTTTGAGTCTTCAGTCTTTTGACTGGTTTAATGCAGCTCTCCATGCTTCCCTGTCCTGAGCTAATCGTTTCATCTCTACATAGCCACCACACCCTACATCTGAGGCAATCTGTTTGACATATTCCAACCTTGGTCTACCCCTACAGTTCTTGCCCTCGACCCTCCCTTCCATAACTAAGCTTGCTATTCCTGTGTGTCTTAGTTTGTGTCCTACCAACCTATCTCTTCTCTTGATTAGCAGTCGCCAGAAACATCTCTCCTCTTTCACTAGTCGTAATACCTCTTCGTTTGTAACCCTATGTAGTTATAACATGAACTAGTCGTGTGCGTCAAATTGTGAGCAACGACTCCAATAACAAAGAACCAATAGATAAATGATTCCCGCATAGTTATTGGTGTACAGATTTTTAAACTTAAGTGAGGATTGGGAAGGAGGCAGTCATAACCTTAAGTTAAGAATCATCCATGCATTTGCCATAAATAAAAGTGGTAAAACCATGAAACAATATGACTGAGGTAGAAATGAGTTTATCACGTCTCAGTTTTCTTTACAAGGTTGGTAGTTACTCCCTGCTCATGCTAAATAAAGCTACATCCAAGACAATCTGTTTAGCATATTCGAACCTTGAACTACACTGCAGTTCTTAGCCTCAACCTTTCTTTCCATAATTATGTTTCCTATTTCCATAACACATTAAAATCCTAGGAGTGAAAGCTAAATCCCATAAGGTCAAAGTCTACCATGCTAACCAATTAGCCTCAGGGTCACACTTTAGGGCTTATCCGATATTGTGGCTATTTAAAACCCATGTACATAATGTTTCTGGAATATGCGTGATTGCTTATGTCAATGTAACGGCTTCTGTGGTGTAGTTAATAGCTGGGCTCAATATAACGGGTTCAAACCCGGCCAAAGTCGTCGGATTTTTGAAAGCACTAATTCCTTCAGTATGCATTCCTTCGGAGGGGGGGGGGGTAAAGCCTGAGCTCCCATGTCATACATTTGTTCCACGTAAAAGAACCTAGCACTGCAATTGGTAGTGTGTGGTAAACTTTATAGGCTATATTTGGTTAATTAGTAACGCTCTAATAAGTTCCAACGTTCGCCACTTAGAGTTAGTGACAGTAGCATTTGATAACCAAAGTTAGACGTACATGAAATTGAACTTGTTGGGAGACCTCAGGCGTCAAATAAAAAATGCACAGCTATGGCCATTGGCTGCAATTCATAGTATATCCTCTTTGCTTCGTCCATTACTATTATTTTGCTTTCTAAGTAGCAAAAAGTCTCCTACTTTCTTTAGCTTTTCACCTGCCAATTCAAAGTACATATGCATTTCGTTTGAGGGTTTAGACGTCTTGGTGTATAGGATTTTGTGATAGCCTGTGTTATTGTAATGACTGAAGTAGTGTGTGTATTTGTAATTAGATGAGGATTGGGAAGGATGCAGGCGTACATTTAAATTACGCATCATCCCGGTATTCACCTGAAGTACAAGTGGGAAACCACGGAAAACCTCTCCAGGATAGGTGAGCTGGAAGTTGAACCCCCACCCCTTTTCGGTTTTTCCTTACAAAGCCTAGTATAGACCAAAGTTAAATTTCTTGGCAGAGCCGGAAATCAAACTTAGGCCTCCAAGGTGACGACCTAGAATGCTAGCCACTTCACAACGAAGTGGACTCTTATGATAGTCTACCTTGTACAGTCTCATGTTACGTTGTTGTCGTTGTTGCTTTGAAGGGCTTAGACATCGTAATCATTTAGTCCTGCGTATTTAGGTGTGTGTTGAATTTGTCTGATAACCTGTGTTATTGTGATGGCTGCAGTAGTGTGTGTATCTGTAATTAGATGAAGATTGGGAAGGATGCAGGCGCACACTTAAATTAGGAATCATCCCGGTATTCACCTGAAGTATAAGTGGAAAACCATAGAAAACCACTTCCAGGATGTCTGAGGTAGGACTCGAACCCACTTCTTTTCAGTTTTGCCTCACATGACTAAGTGTACCCCGTTCCAGCTCTCAAACCAGAATTACATTTCTTGGCAGAGTTGGGGATCGAACCCTGGTCTTCGCAGTGAAAGTTAAACTGCTTAACCACTACGCCATCAAGCTCTATATTTCTATACTGTGCTCCGATTCAGTCCTCAGAGTTGGGAATCAAGCCCACACTTTTGCAAAAATACATCAAACGATAATAAAATGAAAATGTTACAACATTTAAAGTAATCTAAATATCCATACTCTGTAGCTAGATCTCTATAAAAAAGAGTCTTTCAGATGTGTACGTGCTTCGCGTTATCATACAGGATAACATTTCAACTGTCACAGCAATCTCTGTTAGCTCTCCCAGACTAGCTGGTCACTGGAGGTACTGAGTTGCTAGCGAACATTACGATATTATTAAACAGTGTGTATTTTTAGTGCATTTTCAGTCACCAGCCCCGTGTGCTTGAGTGTGTGAGTTGTAAATTTTATACGCCTTAAGAGTATTTTCATATAATAATTATATTTTGGCTAAGTTACAATGACTGTGTGTGTAAAACAGTGATATTCCCAAGCGGATTGACCAGTGTGTAATAAGAGGTAAGCTAATGATGTATTTTTTACAGACTTTGCTATTTTTTGTTGTGCTTTTAGTTTTTTCTTTTTTGTCTGGTTTGAAACAATTGTTTATCCATCACTGTCTTGAGCTAATCGTTCCATTTCTATATAGCTACCACAACAACCTACAGTACATTCAAGGAAATCTATTTAAAATATTCTTACCTTGGTCTACCCCTACAGTTCTTGTCTTCAACCCTTTATTTCATAACTAAGCCTGCTAATCCTGGGTGTCTTAGTATGTGTCCTACCAAACTATCTCTTCTCTTCATTAACAGTCGCCAGAAACATTTCTTCTCTCCCACTAGTCTTAATACCTCTTCGTTTGTAACCCTATGAACTTGAGTGTATGTAAAAGCTGTCTGATAACCTGTGTCTGTACTACTGTATGTATTTGTAATAGAGGTAGGTATTGGGTAGCAAGCAGCTGTAGCCTTAAGTTAGGTACCATCCCGGCATTTGCTTAAGAATGTAAGAGTGGGAAACCACAGAAAACACTCTTAGAATGGCTGAGGTATGAATCAAGCCCACCTCTTCCCAGTTTTGCCTCACGAGGCTGAGTGCACCCCATTCCAGTCCTCAGACCAAAATTAAATTTCTTAGCCGAGCCTGGAATCGAACCCATGCCTAAGCAGTGACAGTCAAGAATGCTAGCCACGACACCAAGAGGTGTTTCATGAATATCAGTTGTTGTTGTTGTTGTTGTTGCTGTTTTTGTTTGTTGTTGTTGATTCTTTAGGGGTTTTGTGATATCATGGTCATGTAGCACAGTATACTGTATTTGGGGTGTGTGTTGTCTGATAACCTGTGTTCTTGTAATGGCTGTATTAGTAATTCAGATAAGGATTGGAAAGGAGATGGTCGTGGCCTTAACTTAAGATATATCCTAGCATTTGCCTAGAGTGTGTGAGTAGGAAACCACAGAAAAAACTCTTAGAATGGCTGAGGTAGGAATCAAGCCCATCTCTTCCCAGTTTTGCCTCACGAGACTGAGTGTACCCCATTCCAGTCCTCAGACCAAAATTAAATTTCTTAGCCGAGCCTGGAATCGAACCCATGCCTAAGCAGTGACAGTCAAGAATGCTAGCCACGACACCAAGAGGTGTTTCATGAATATCAGTTGTTGTTGTTGTTGTTGCTGTTGTTGTTTGTTGTTGTTGATTCTTTAGGGGTTTTGTGATATCATGGTCATGTAGCACAGTATACTGTATTTGGGGTGTGTGTTGTCTGATAACCTGTGTTCTTGTAATGGCTGTATTAGTAATTCAGATAAGGATTGGAAAGGAGATGGTCGTGGCCTTAACTTAAGATATATCCTAGCATTTGCCTAGAGTGTGTGAGTAGGAAACCACAGAAAAAACTCTTAGAATGGCTGAGGTAGGGATCAAGCCCATCCCTTCCCAGTTTTGCCTCACGAGGCTGAGTGTACCCCCATTCCAGTCCTCAGACCAAAATTAAATTTCTTAGCAGAGCCAGGAATCAAACCCGTGCATAAGCAGTGACAGTCAAGAATGCTAGGCACTACACCAAGAGGTGTTTCATGAATATCAGTTGTTGTTGTTGATTCTTTAGGGGTTTTGTGATATCATGGTCATGTAGCCCTGTATACTGTACTTGGGGTGTGTGTTGTCTAATAAACTGTGTTGTTGCAATGGCTGTATTAGTAATTCAGATAAGGATTGGAAAGGAGGTGGTCGTGGCCTTAACTTAAGATATATCCTAGCATTTGCCTCTAGTGTGTGAATGGGAAACCACAGAAAAAACTCTTAGAATGGCTGAGGTAGGAATCAAGCCCATCTCTTCCCAGTTTTGCCTCACGAGGCTGAGTGTACCCCATTCCAGTCCTCAGACCAAAATTAAAATCATTAGCAGAGACTGGAATCGAACCCATGCCTAAGCAGTGACAGTCAAGAATGCTAGGCACTACACCAAGAGGTGTTTCATGAATATCAGTTGTTGTTGTTGATTCTTTAGGGGTTTTGTGATATCATGGTCATGTAGCCCTGTATACTGTACTTGGGGTGTGTGTTGTCTGATAAACTGTGTTGTTGCAATGGCTGTATTAGTAATTCAGATAAGGATTGGAAAGGAGGTGGTCGTGGCCTTAACTTAAGATATATCCTAGCATTTGCCTCTAGTGTGTGAATGGGAAACCACAGAAAAAACTCTTAGAATGGCTGAGGTAGGAATCAAGCCCATCTCTTCCCAGTTTTGCCTCACGAGGCTGAGTGTACCCCATTCCAGTCCTCAGACCAAAATTAAAATCATTAGCAGAAACTGGAATCGAACCCATGCCTAAGCAGTGACAGTCAAGAATGCTAGGCACTACACCAAGAGATGTTTCATGAATATCAGTTGTTGTTGTTGATTCTTTAGGGGTTTTGTGATACCATGGTCATGTAGCCCTGTATACTGTACTTGGGGTGTGTTTTATCTGATAACCTGTGTTATTGTAATGGCTGTATTAGTAATTCAGATAAGGATTGGAAAGGAGGTAGTCGTGGCTTTAACTTAAGATATATCCTAGCATTTGCCTAGAGTGTGTGAGTGGGAAACCACAGAAAAAACTCTTAGAATGGCTGAGGTAGGAATCAAGCCCACCTCTTCCCAGTTTTGCCTCACGAGGCTGAGTGTACCCCATTCCAGTCCTCAGACCAAAATTAAATTTCTTAGCAGAGCCAGGAATCGAACCCATGCCTAAGCAGTGACAGTCAAGAATGCTAGGCACTACACCAAGAGATGTTTCATGAATATCAGTTGTTGTTGTTGATTCTTTAGGGGTTTTGTGATATCATGGTCATGTAGCCCTGTATACTGTACTTGGGGGTGTGTGTTGTCTAATAACCTGTGCTATTGTATGGCTGTATTAGTGTGTGCACTTGTAATTTAAATGAGGATTGGAAAGGAGGCTGTCATGGCCTTCAGTTACGGTACCTCTTGCCATTTGCCTGGAGTTAAATTGGGAAACCACAAAAAACTACGTCCAGAATGATTGAGGTAGGAATCAAACCCTGCTCCTCTCAGTTTTTTGCCTCACAAGAATGAGTGTACCCCCTTCCAGCCCTCAGCCCAGAATTAAATTTCTTGACAGAGCCAGGAATCGAACACGGGTCTCCGCAGTGTCATTCAAGATTACTAGCCGCTACACCACGAGGTGTACAATATAAGGTTGGTCTAGATTGTACATGATCAATCAATAATTACCTAATAATAATAATAATAATAATAATAATAATAATAATAATAATAATAATAATAATAATAATAATAATAAATATTCCATTTAGCAACTACACGGCCGACCTCCCCCTGTGACGTCACCCACGGTCTCGGGGAGTGGCGGCCATCTTGCCCATTAGCCACTGTGCCAGCTCTGAATGACCCCTCCATAAGAATAACATAGAGTGATTGCGCGCGGCGGCCATCTTGCCCATTAGCCCCTGTGCCAGAACCGGCTTATTTATCCTACTTACGCCATTTCCATTTTGTTCATGCGCGAAGTGAAGGTTTCTTTCTCACATACGTTGGGTTCTACCCACTCGCCAAGATATTTAAACTTATCTGTCCGTTTGATTTTCCCCTGGTTTACTTTTAGCTCCCTTGGTGCTGGCTTGATGTTAGTTATGAAGTGTGTATTCTCCAAAGAGATCTGAAGACCAGCTTTTGTTCCCTGTACCTGCAGCTGGTTAATTTGTTTTGTGGCCATGTCTAAAGAGTCGGAGAAAATTGCAAGATCATCTGCAAAAGCTAGGCAATCAATAGAAAGGTTCATGTTCTTGTAACCCAGTCGTACTCCATTTTGGACCCCATCGTTCATTTCTTTGCGCCACTCGCGGATGACTTTTTCAAGTGCACAGTTGAAGAGCAGGGTTGAAAGCCCATACCCTGCCTAACTCCTGTCTTAATTTCGAAAGAGTCTGAAATTTCTCCTCTGAACTTGACTCTGGAGGTTGTGTTAGCTAAGGTCTGTTGAATGATTGCCCTGGTTTTATTATCCAATCCAAATTCCTTTAGAATTTGAATAAGAGCTATTCTATCAATCGAATCATAGACCTTCTTGAAATTTCTTGTTCCTTTGCTTCAGATAGAAAAGGATGGATTTCAGATTCATAATTTGTTCGGCACATGAGCGCTCTTTCCTGAACCCTCCTTGGTACTCTCCTAATTGTGGATCAAGTTGTTGTTCTGCCCTAATCTGCAGAGCTTTTGAAATAATTTTGTAAGTTATTAGTAGGAGGGAAATGCCGCGGTAGTTGTTAACGTCCGTTTTGTCAACTTTCTTATGCAGGGGGATGAATCAAGGCAGAAGTCCAGTCACGCGGAAGTTTCTCAATTTCCCAAATCTCCTTGATAATGTCAGTCAATTTATCAATCATCTTTTCACCAGCATACTTCCACAATTTGGCGATTATCGAGTCCTCACCTGGTGCTTTGTTGTTCTTAAGTGACCGGATAATCTGTTTGATTTCTTCTTTCGTTGGAGGGGATGAATCTGGGTGGACTTGTATGTTGTCTTCAAATGAGAAAGTGGAGTTTGGAGTCTCACAATTAAGGAGGGATTCAAAGTATTTCGCTAGAATCTGGCAATTTTCTCTCTCACTGTAAGCTAGTCTCCCATTTGAGTCTTTGAACTGTAGACTCGGAGGATTGTATTTTCTTAGATTGCGTTTGAAGGTTCTGTAGAAGTCCCTTGTGTTATTCCTCTGAAAGTCTAGCTCAATTTGAGTTAGTTGGCTCTTGTTGTAGGCACGTTTTACATTGCTGATGATTTTTTCAGCGCGTTGTCTCTCGTTCACGAAGTTTTCCCAATTATCTTGTTTCTTTTCCGAGTTCCATTTCTGCCAGGCAAGTTGTCTTTGCACTACCACTGAATCACATGCATTATTCCACCACGCATGTTTCTTTGACTTCGTCAGTGGAACTGTCTCCTGTGCTGTTGTGACCAAGGCCTGTTGAAGTTCATCCCAATTTTCGGGATTCCAAGATTCTAGTTTTGAGTAAATTCTGGGCACAATCGTAGTTTTTCAGTATCAAATCGATTGATCTTTTTTAAGACGGCCTTTCTGGTGTTTCTCGGAATCAGTTTAACTTTGATTTTGGATAGATAGTGATCCGAATCTAGATTGGCATTTCTTAGAACCTTCACATTCTGTATTTCTCTCTGAGCTTTACGTGCAATTGCGACGTGATCAATTTGAAATTCGCCTAGATTTGGATTCGGAGAAGTCCAAGTCTTCTGTTTTCTGGGAAGGTGTTTGAACGCTGTGGATTTTATAACAAGATTGAAAGCCTTACATAGTTCTACGAGCCTCTCACCATTGCGATTTGTTCTCTGGTGAGCTGGATAGTTTCCGATAATGTTTTGGAACTTTCTTTCCTTACCCAGCTGTGCATTGAAATCTCCAAGAAGCATAATTGTGTGTTTGTCTGGAATATTACAGAGAACATCTTCAAGGTCTTCCCAGAATCTATCCGTTCCTTCCCGGTCTCTCTTATCCGTTTGATTGATTGGCGCATGGACATTCACAATAGTATAAACTTTGTTTGTGCTCCGGAAGGAGAGAGTTGAAACTCGACTGCTAGGCGAGCTGAAGCCAATGATTGAATCCAAAATCTTCCTACTGACGATGAATCCTGTGCCAAGGTTGGGAACTGTTTTTATTACACGTTTACCAGTTTTACCTTTAAAAATTCTGTAGCTTTCTGACTCAAAGGCTTGTTCATCTGTGAATCTCGTTTCTTGAATTGCTGTAATCAGGATTTGATGTTGGGATAAGGAATCAGTTGTTTCAATTTACCAATCTTCCGAAGGGAATTCGTGTTAAAGGTAACAAAGAAATTCCGGCGTTTGTGTTGGATCTTTCCTGGAGTCTCCGATACCTCCATGCATGTCAGCGCAGGCTCCACAGATTCCGAATGCCTGCATGCTTCGCTCAAGGCGAAGGTGGATTGGTTACCACCTGGGGTAGTAGCTTTTGCTGAACTTTCCTCCATGCTTTGAACAGTTGAAAAACTGTAGTTTGGGGTCAGTGATGTTTCACATCGACCAGGGTACTACCAAGGTTGTGAGCCTTGGAGTCCCCAGCACTGATCGGCTCGCCGACCCAGTTTCCCGCTGGGATTGGTTACCCAACCTTCCACTGAGTTTCTCGGCTTAACAGGGGCACCTCTTGTAGGTTATGTGCAGGAGTTGGAGTGAAAGAGACTAGTTGGATTCTCTTGCTGAATCCAATATGTTATGGTTGCAGATGATAGGCAACGACGCATTTCACTCCCATTTGCCCAGATCCACAAGGACTCCTCCCAGGTTAATTCCTGGGACCCATTTGTAATATTATAATTATATCCAAACTTGCATCTGCAGGGTAGCAGGGCGATGTACTTGCTAAATGAATCACACAAACGTACAGTACAGTAACTTCACTAAAATATACACTTATTTGTTACCGGTAATACCTTATACGAGATACATTACTCAATGACAGTCCAAATCCAAATTCCCTGGAAAAAGGTTGAAGTCACGATCTAGATAATAATAATGGTTCTTCTCCACTTTCAGATCCTTCCTTTCTGGTTGTTACGTCACAATGAACATCTATTTTCTCGATCCTAATCGCTTCTGTGTATAGCATGCCTCTTTTCATCTTGTTCCTTCCTTAATTTCTCGCAACTCAATTCCCATCTTTCCATACACATCAATTTCCTCCGACTGTGGTGACAGTCAAATTTTAAATTCCTTCTCGGATAATCTTCCTCAATATTTGATGATCCACTCTGGCAATTGCAAATAGGCTACAACTCGAAGCCTTCCTCCTGACTTGTTGGCACTTCCACAAGAAAAGTCTCTTTCCTTAGTCTTATTACTCCACGTTTTCTGGGAAACACAGCCCTCAATACTTGTCTGACTGCATGGACAAACCAACTCACAATACTTGATACTCTTCTATTCTCGTTATTGCATATTCCCAAGCTTCCTACATGTTACTACTATCTTCCTCAAGCTTTCTAATCTTTTTTTCAATAAGCGTATTCCTACATAATCATTCGTATATTAACATCACATAACCATAGTAACACTGTTAAATAAATGGGCAAAGCCCCCTGTCACTATTTGCTGGTCCACCACAAAGAATCTAGTTGGCTCAAAGCACTAGACTCTCTGTAGTGCCCCATCAATAGGCGGCCATGTTTGGTAATCTCATTTACTCACATCACACACCACGGCGCTAATACATACTTTCAGACTTACTAAATAAATACAGTTGATACCCATATCCAAAATAAAATAGTGACTTTATCAGGCAATAATTATACAATAACTATTCCTGTCCTCAATATAATAATATTAACCGCACTAGGCAATACCCCGAGGTTGAGCTATGTAACTGAATAATTTCGGTTACAGTCTCCACCTCGAGGATAAATCTCTAACTGCAGGGTTATAGATTTAGTCCTCGACCCTCACACAAATACATAACGTAGGCCTACGCCTATCTTGGTGATCAAGATCTCTAGGTGACATATAGCTTGAGATTAGCAATATTATATGTACCTAGGACCTCGTCATCGTTAGTCTTCAACCTGTAGGCACAAGCACCTATCCTATGGTCTACCAAATAAGGACCGAAATACAATTGACAAAACGTATGCATGCACTTCTGTTCTGCTGATGACAGATGCGGAACTCGCAGCAGCTCCAGATCTCCTACCTTAATGACTGGATGAGTGAACATGTGCTCACCGACTTCCTCATCTACATTAGGTTGGTCATTCAACAGATCTTCCTTCACGTCAAAATCGTACTTCTCCTTCAAAGCGTAAACAGCAATGTCAGATAAGGACTCCCATCATACCTACTTTGCGAGCCCTGTCTGAGTTTAAACCATCTAGTCTGTTATTCCTGTTTTCATCGAGCATCTGCTGTCTCAGTTCAGCACGCCCCCTACCTCCTACTTCTATCTCCCTTGGTCTGTTCACTAGCTGATTAGTTTCCCTGCTGCGCGTTCCTTTGATTTTCCTTACCATTATTCTATTTACCATAATTCCTATCTTCCCTCCCATAATTCCAGTTTCTAGCTCTCTCTCCTCCATGATTAAAATGTCCTTCCCTTTGATTTCCCCCTGGCCCTGGTTTCGCCTAAAGCGTTGATCCTCCCCAGTAACGTTTCCATGCCCTTAATAGTGACTGTGTTTTGCATGCACACGGCAGTTCTGATATCATCAGAGAAATGTCTTGCCAACTTCCTAACCAAATCCTCTTCGCTACCCCATAATTCTAAATTTTGAACAATAAGGACATGGGTCAAGAAATACTCTGTCAAAGTGACCACTTCGTTTCCTTGAAATTTTCCGAACAGAATTTTATCGCGTTTCCTCCCTTGTATCAAATCATACCAAAACATATCTGTAAATTTAGCCTTAAAATCCTGTAGGCTAGTGAGCCGTCCTAAAAACTTGATACCATGAACTGGCGTCTCCAATAAATGCTGCCGAAATTAAATCCTCTACGTGATCCCATTCTAGATAGCCTTCGTCTAATCCCTTGGCAAACCTCTTCTCCACTACCTTCATGAACTCCATGTGGTTGAACTTCCTGCCATTACATTTAGGTAACTCATATTTTCTTGCCTGACTGAAGTGCCCTTCAATATGAGTACCACTACTACAAGCTACCTTAAATTTTCTTAGTTCATGTTGAAATATTTCTTCGGTCTCTATCGTGATCCTGCCCACCTTCTCTCTAACTAGGCTGACCTCCTCATCTATCCTCTGTAACCCCTTCCCGAAAGTCTTTGTCTCACTCTTACAAGAAGCTATCTTCTGCTCTAACGTAACCTGCTCTTCCTTCACATCCTACAACTGATTGATGCTCTCCTTTAGCTCCTCGTGCGTGGCGCTATTCTGTATTTTATGAGTGTGCAGATCAAACCTCACACAATCAACCATCTCATCCACACTACCGTACCTAATATCTCATTTCTCTGGTCATCCATATTTCTGTCCAGACTAGCAAACTTCTGGCTAGTCTCCTGCGCCTGCCTAGAAATTTCCGCTGACAGCTGGCTCTGCTTGATTTCTATTTTACAAATCCCTCGATCAAGCCTTACACCTTGTTCTAGGATCTGACCACCTAGCTTAATGTCCAGATTACTGATTTCTAGCTCCATTTCGCTAATCTGGCGCGTCACACGGCAATCTAGGTTGGCCAGTTGATGACTCACATCAGTCATCATACTCACCATTTCTGATCTAAGACCATCTATCTGGTCAGAAAACTTGCTAACCATTTCAGATCTAAGACCATCTATCTGGTCAGACAATTGAGTGCTAAGACTACCATTCTGAAACAGAATCTGTTTCATCAGCTCCGTCATATCAATTGGCTCGCTCTGACTGCCGCCCGCATATATCGCTAAGTCAGAACTACTTCCAGAGCATATATTCTGCTATCCCTCAATAACCCCTTGATCATCCGTCCCTAACAGTATCTGGTTGTTCCTAGTTTCCATCTCGCTCTGCTGCTCGCTCCATTTCTCCCCCTGCAGAACAGAACTACTTTCTGGCTGATTCGTAGCCATATTTAATATTAAACCCATGCCCTACTCTTAAGTTTAGTAACTCCGTACCGTTTCAATTGCCGGAATGATTTTCAAGCCACCACATAGAAAATTTCTCACAATAACCAGAAAATATGTAAATTCAAAAACACATTGAAAATATTGGACCTATGATGCGACATTCCTAAACTATATCTTTTATGTTTACAATTTACTCCTGCTTTTGTGTGATTCATCAAATTCTTCGTGCCTTATAGTTGGGCGCCATTGTAATATTATCATTATATCCCAGTTTGCCAATTCAGGGTAGCAGGGCGATGTACTCGCTAAATGAATCACACAAAAATACAGTACAGTAACTTCACTAAAATATACACTTATTTAGTAATACCTTATACGAGATACATTACTCAATGACAGTCTAAATCCAAATTCCCTGGAGAAAGGTTGAGTCACGATCTACACAATAATAATGGTTCTTCCCCACTTTCAGATCCTTCCTTTCTGGTTGTTACGTCACAATGAACATCTATTTTCTCGATCCTAATCGCTTCTGTGTATAGCATGCCTCTTTTCATCTTGTTCCTTCCATAATTTCTCGCAACTCAATTCCCATCTCTCCATACACATCAATTTCCTCCGACTGTGGTGACAGTCAAATTTTAAATTCCTTCTCGGATAATCTTCCTCAATATTCGATGATCCACTCTGGCAATTGCAAATAGGCTACAACTCGAAGCCTTCCTCCTGACTTGTTGGCACTTCCACAAGAAAAGTCTCTTTCCTTAGTCTTATTACTCCACCTTTTCTGGGAAACACAACCCTCAATACTTGTCTGTCTGCATGGACAAACCAAATCACAATACTTGATACTCGTCTATTCCCGTTATTGCATATCCCCAAGCTTCCTACATGTTACTACTACCTTCCTCAAGCTTTCTAATCTTTTTTCAATAAGCGTATTCCTACATAACCGTTCATATATTAACATCACGTAACCATAGTAACACTGTTAAATGGGCAAAGCCCCCGGTCACCCATTGTTGGGCCACCACAAAGAATCTTGTTAGAAAATATAAATAATAGTGTATTATCTTTCAGGTTACCTCTTTGGACTTTAAGTTACTGACTTGAAGTGACATATCTCTACAGGATCTAAGATTGACTTGGCGTTTTGTTGTCGTCATGAACAGACTTTTGTTCCTGTAAAAAGTAAAATAAATAGATTGGAGTCAGATAGAATATGTAAACCTGTGTTTTAATTATATTTTTAACATTTGGTGAACCCCGACGTGATTGGAGACGTACAAATAACTGCCAATAATTATTCCTATCCAAGAAGAGAAGGAATAACATGGAACGGCTAATGAAAGGTAGGGGTCCTATTAGACAAAGTGTAACAAAGAAATGTCAATGCATTAAGGAGCTACTTGCTACAAAAATTACCTCGCAGGATAGTGGCTTGTTGAAATCAAATTTTAATCGTTTGGAAAGTTTAAAGGAGGACTTAATGAAATTGACGTGAAAATAATGGATCATTTATTAGACAATGATGCGGAGGACAATGTTATTTTAGCTGAAAGAGAAAGTACTGAGAAATACATTGACGAATTTGAGGTTATTAAGGTACAATAAACAATATAATTTTGTTCCCCGTGATTAGTTCTGCACCTAGCGAGAGGTTCGGAAATGTAGGATATAATCATATCAATAAACGAAGGTCCTTTAAGTTACCCAAAATTGAGCTAAAGACATTTAAAGTACAGTAGATCTAAAGAAATCGTTAGGTTTTTGGTCTCAATTCAGAAAGGCACACAAAGATGATACTTTGCACGACAGTGACAAGTTTCAGTATTTATTACAGGCAATGAAACCTGACACAGAATCACAAGCAATTGTTATTAGTTGCCCTCAAACAGCAGCAAATTATCCAAAAGTCATTGAAGCATTAAAAGAACGATTCGGCAGGGATGATCTTCTGATGAAAGTCTATGTAAGAGAACTTGTCGAAAATGAGAACTTTTCTTAGGGGCCTTGGGCTGAAAATGGCGTCTTGGTGAACCAGAATGATGTATCTTGTTCATACGTGTTTTTTATTCTTTGAACATCGATAGTTGCAACTGGTTGGCAAAATACAATGAAAGACAGAAGCTGTTATAAAATTAAGAAGTTGTACGTTAAGTTATTATTTTAGCTATATTGGGAAGTGGTGAATCGGGTAGATTCTTCGACGTTCCAACATTTGGTGACCCCGACGTGATAATATCGCATAGATACCGGTAAGTTCAAGTTTGAATATTTACGACAGTACCGTATTGTACGAAATGGCAAGCCATATAAAGAAACGAACGCCAGTCAGAAAAGCATTCACGAAGACTTATGAGGCTCTTATGAGCGAATTAGTTGGGGAAAGCCCAGAAGAGAAAGTTATAAAAACAAAATTCGCGTTTTTGGAAAGGTTATGTGGCGAATTAAATGTACTTGATGAGCAGATTTCCACAAAGTTCATGGAAGATGATAAAACTGAGTCAGATTTGGACAAAGAATGTGAATCGGTTGCAGAATATAGATATAAATTGGAATGTGTGCGCGTGGAGATGGAGGCATTTACTTTAAAATGTAATCAGGTAGCACATCAACTTACTGTTCAAGACGTCAGATCTTCCACAACCTACCAGGCAAAGATGAAATTGCCCAAGATCGAACTTTAAAAGTTTAGTGGTGAAATTAAGGACTATCTTGCGTTTTGGAGTCAGTTCAGGCGTATTCACGAAGATGATGACTTAGCAGATGAAGATAAATATTTAATTCAGTCTACTACAGAGGGCTCCAGGGCTCATGGTATTCTCGATAGCTTCCTATGCACTGCACAAAACTATAAGAAGGCTGTGGAGTGCTTGAAAAACAGATTTGGTAGGGAGGAACTATTAATTGAATACTATGTGAGGGAGATTTTGTGTTAAGTAATAAACAATGTTACGGATTCAAAGGGTAAACCCTACACAGCCCAAATGTATGATTCGGTCGCATCACCTCTGCGTGCGTTGGAATCTTTAAGTGTTACCTCAGACTAGTATGCTGCCAAGTTATTCCCTCTTGTGGAGTCATGCATACCTGTAGATATGTTAAGGGTGTGGCTGAGAAACACTTGAGGGGCCAATGAAGAAGAAAGTGTGAATAAACCGGATGAGGATTAATTAAGAAACCTTTTACATTTTCTGAAAGGTGAAGTAGAAGGCGAGGAATGGATTTTATTGGCCAAACCAGGACTTAGACTAGGCGAGGAAAATTACAAAGGAGAACGGATTTCTGAAGAAATGCTCCCCCACAGTAACCAGTCTTTTATCTGGTGAGAAGAGAAAATGCCACTATTCTTGCCTGTTTTGTAACAAATTGCACGAGAGCAAAGAATGCTTCTTGGCTCAGAAACTATCTCGTGAACAAAGGCAAGATGTTTTAAAAAGGGAAAATGGTTGTTTTGCCTGCCTTAGACCGGGACATAAGGCCAAATATTGTAAACAGAGGCTTAGTTGTATTGTATGTTTAAAGAGGTACTGTGCATTACTTGCCTCATCAAGGAGTTTTTAAAGATAATTCTACAACAAGTATTCATCCAGTCCTTGATGCTTCGTTTAAATCTAAAAGTGGACGTTCGTTAAACGATTGTTTGGAATCCCGATGGTGGGAGGGGTCCTACAGGCTTAGGTTGGAAGAAGACCGCTGGCCAAAAGACGTACATATTTGAGACGCGAAGTTGAAGACGGCTAGTGGGGAGCTGATTCGACCAGTACAACGACTGTTTCCTCTTGAAGTAGACGTACCACTTCAAGCTACTGGTCAAAGCGGAAGTATGGCAACGAAGATACGATCACAGTGTTCATTGACAACGGCGAAAACCACAAGAAGTGGCTGAGTGATAAAACTTCCTGTGATAATTTCTGAATGATTTGTGTATTTGTTTATTCATAATTGGTGTTTTGATTCATGTACATTTTAATCAAAAGGTGGGAGGTTGTTGAAAATGAGAACTTTTCTTAGGGGCCTTGCACTGAAAATGGCGTCTTGGTGTACCAGAATGATTTATCTTGTTCATTCTTGTTTGTTATTCTTTGAACATCGATAGTTGCAACTGGTTGGCAAAATACAATGAAAGGCAGAAGCTGCTATAAAATTAAGAAGTTGTACGTTAAGTTATTATTTTAGCGATATTGGGAAGTGGTGAATCGGGTAGATTCTTCGACGTTCCAACAGAACTGTTGAAACTAGTAATTTCAAATGCTACTCAAAAGGATAAAATCCCCCTTTCAACGTTATCAATTAAATTAGAATCGCATTTACGGTCACTCAGTACCTTAAACTTGACAGACACAGATCCAGGCACATGGTTATTTCTCTTAGTTGAGTCGAGTCCGCCAGAAGAAACGTTACGGGCATGGCAGAGGAGTCAATTTTCGAGACAAAATGTTAGTGAAATGGAACTTAGGATGTCTCGACTTGATTGTTTAATGGAGTTTATCAAGACTAAAGTCCTAAATTAGCAACAAATCTTGTTAGCACAGTCAGGTTTCGGTAGCAGAGAAGCGAAAGAAAAGACTGAAAGGGAGGGATGTTTTTCAAAAGTAGATAGGAAGCATATTAAAGATAAGATGAGTACACCTACAGTGGCAGCACTTAGCAATTCTTCAGAAGACTTATGTATCTTTTGCGAAAAGGCCCATGACTGCGAGAAATGTTTCAAAACAACATACACGACAGTTGATGAAAGAAGATCGAAGGTTAGAGAAAAGAAGCTTTGTTTCATATGCTTGCAATCTAATCATTTGTCAAAGTACTGTAAATCAAACATACGGTTCTTGGTTTGTTGTAAGAAGCATGCCACAGTTATGTGTCCTGATCTTTTGCAGAAATATAAGAATGAATCGAAGAAAAAGTCAGTCAGCGTCACAAAACTTCTAATATGGCTTATCACAAATATGTCCGTCAAGTAATATTACAAACACTGATAGTTACTGTCCACGGCAATGGCGGACGGAAAAGAGTGAGAGCTTTCTTGGATTGTGGCTCTCAGCGATCCTATCTTTTGAAGAAAACAGCTGAAGAACTCGGATTGATAGCATGTGCTGAAGTATTGGTTTCCCATGTTCTGTTCGGTGGAAGCAAGACCTCGGAAATAAATCACAAGAAGTACATAATTAAGCTACAGAAACCAGGCGGTAACGTTGCTTTTGAGATCGAAGTCATGGATCAGTCACGTGTTTGCCGGTCAATCCCACGAGTTTCAGCATGTTCTACCTTGTTTCGTAAACTTAGAACGAAGAAAATATGGATCAGCGATGTGGGTGATAACTGTCCAGAAATTCAGCTCCTTATTGTAATGGATATCTATGCTAAAATTCTAACTGGAAATGTTGTTCGGCTTAAGAGTGGTCTTACAGCCATAGAAACAAAGCTAGGATGGACTTTGGGTGGAGAACAAACTGACAACTCTTCTGAAGTGAACTTGGCCAAAACAACAATCACGTTGGCTTACAACGATGGCTCAATCATAGACTTGTGGAATCTTGAAACAATTGGTATTCAGGATCCAGTAGATATCAAGTCAGCTGAAGAACAAGATCGAGAAGTGAAATAGCATCTACTCAATACTTTAACCCAGAAAGAAGATTGACGTTATGTAGTTGGTCATCCTTGGAAGGAAGGACATCCAGAAATTCTGTCCAATTAGCAAATAGCAGAAAGAAGACTTCAGTCGACTACGCAGAAGTTGGAAAAGACAGGTCTCTTCTCACACTATGGCAAGATAATTGAAGACCGGACAGCAGAAGGTTTTATTGAAGAAGTTCCACAGGAAGAGGATGAGAAATCTTGTCATTATCTTCCACACCGACCTGTAATCAAACCTGAAAGTCTGACTACTCTAGTTCGACCAGTTTTTGATGCTTCATGCAAAACAGACAAAGGGCTGTCACTGAACGATTGCTTAATGAGAGGTTATAAAAAGTTCAAATTATCCCTGAAATTTTTTAAGGTTTCGAAAGAAAGAGCTGGGTGTTACTGCAGACATAAGGAAAGCATTCCAAATGATTGAGGTACGAGTTGAAGATCGTGATTATCTCCGATTTTTATGGTGGGAGTATTTCAAAACTATGAAATTGAAGATTTATAGACATCCAAGAGTTCTTCTTTGGAGCCACAGGTAATCAATTTATATTGGGTGTTGTATTGGATCATCATCTTAGATGATTAGATTATTGGCTGAGGAATAACCTAACCACCAAGGGAGGATGATTGAGAAAAGGAAGTGGGTTTCGGACTGGAGAAAAAAGGATGGAGAAATAGGAGGAGAGTCCCACAAAAGTTATAAATTTAACTTTAAATGCACTCAAAGGCGGTTGCCACTGCAAATCCGCTCTCTGATACCTATAGTGAGTAAGGACCTGGGCAAAGCTGACGGGAAACGCAGCTAGGACTTGGGCGGTTTGCAAGAGAATGGCTTTAGCGTATTCCCTCTCAAGCATGTATATGCCTACTATGGGGAAGGGTGATGGTCTGGCAAGACAAAGAGTAACAGACTTATTGTATGTCTGTTCAAAGGAATTAGTTTTTGAACAAATGATTCGAAGAATGCCTATAATTTGAATCGGTTTCGATATTTCCAGTTTTCGAAGTTGTAGAGTTCCTGAAAAGCGACCAAGTGCTTCCAAGAAGGATAGTGATAAAGGAATTATACCTTAGGGAATAATTTTGGTAAGTGAACCAATAGTTGCATTTGGAAATGGCTAAGCTTTTACCCAGCAAGGAGCCGACTAAAAGTTTAGGCAAAGAGAAACACTTATCTTTTGGAAAAGCCAACCATAAGATTTTTGGAGAGGATCTCCACAAGCAGGAAGCTGGCGTAGCGAGCTGTACTTGCCTTACTGGCCAGTTAGAATTACCGGTAGCTATTAAAGCTAAGAGAGACTTTACCAAGATAACCACTAAGAGTTCTTGCTCAAATGCAACAAGTGGTGAAAGCCCTATCAATAGATTTAATGACATTAAGTGGGAAAAGTCAAGGAAGACAGGATCTTGCCTAACTGTTATACTAGAAAAATGAAAAAGCGAAAAGGAACTCTTAATTTATTTAACAATTCAAAAGAATTTGATGGATTTAACAAAGATATATTTTCAATTTTATTAACAATTTGGGGTCGCAGACCTCAGAAAAAAATTAACGTTTGCGCCAGGCAATTAACAATTCATTAGGTTTTAAACCTTTATATGTTTTAAACTCCTCGCAAGATTTTGAAATAGCGAAGATAAAAATACAAAATTTAAAGACAATTAAAGTGATTAAAGTTAGACAGTAAATAGAGTACAAGGTGTGTACTTCTAGAAATTTCTGAGAAAATATTCTAGAAAGAGTAACAACTTTGAAAATAACAGTAACAAAAACAGGAAGAATAAAATAGAAGTTCCAAACTTCTTATATTGAAGCGGAATTACTCTTAGTGATTACACAAATGGGGCAGGTCACTTACTGTGAAACCTGAAGAGAAAGTCAAAAGGAAGGTTCTAGACCTCCTATGTTTAAGTAGGAATCACGAGACAAATGGGGCAAGTTTCCCTTTCGTGAAACCTAGAAATAACTCACTTATGAGTTGAAAAAATTGTATTCCCTAATTAGAAGGGAGAAACAAGATAATTAGAAACGTGTACAAAACACGTAGTTATACAGAAATTAATTAATGATATGTAAGCAAAAGTGGGAGGGCACGTCTCTAGCGTGACACCTCATTGAGAAAGACCTAAAGTAACAATTTTATTATGGTTTGTTATTAAGGGGTTTAGGAAAGGTCAACTGGGATGGAAGGTAAAAGTTCATGGCCGTATTTATAATAATCGAACGAGCGCGACGCGGAAGGAATACTGAAAGAACACTGTTTTTCACTATAGTCTGTTGAAATGGATGAAAAGTTCACTGTAGCAGCACGAAAGTTTAAGGCAAAGAAAGTTATTGCAATGATGGAAAATGACTAGTTACACTGGATAGGCGAGAGTTTATTGCTTGAGCAGGTTGTAGGTTATCATTAAATACGCCAGAGAAAATTCCAACGGAGGAAGGAACATTAGCTATTGAGCAGTAATTTATAAGGAAGATTCCTCATTTATAAATAGTATTCCCACAAGTGAGTGGAAAATACATGACGGCACGACTTGTAGATAGAGTGCAGAATCTGGAAGGTTCCAGAACGATCCTAATAGAAGAATAGGGCCAAAGTTATTCCAGCGGTGGAACGAGCTTAATATTTTATAGACAGTGGGTATTCGATAATATCCCACGTTGTGAGGAGATCTCTCATTTAATAAGCATACGAAATGCAGCTTTTACGAAGATTGGCTTAGACAGACAAAGCTCAATATGGAAAATCCCGCGAAGGATGATTATTTCCACAAACAAGTAATCTCACACTGCCTATAAATGATTATTAAAAGCATGTAGATAATAAAACCGATGAAGATGAGGTTAAAACCTGAAGTCTGTACTTATCTTTGCTGCATGGCGATGGTGAAGTTCCCTTTGACGAATAAACTTTAAGTTCCAACATGGCGTGGAATCTAAAGAATGCCTCTTGAGTTCAGGAGGCTGGCTTTAGTTAAGCCTTGACTGACTAAGTCAACTGCCGACGTACAAGTGAGGCCCACTCAGCGAAGCGCAGATGGACCAGGAAAGGGAAAAGAGTGGGGGTAGGAGACAAAAGGAATACATATCAGAATAGACAACCTTGAAAAAATAAATGTTTTTCTTGATGAATGGTCTTCAAAGAGTTGATAGCAGACGATACTAGCGCAGCATGGTTGGTGAAAAAGTAGACGAAGTTCTCTTGATCACGGAGATGATAGCTGGCGATGGCGATGAGATCTGGTGGCCAGATGGATAAGGAAGTCCTCTTGCACCGGGAAGAATTGAGGAACTTCAAAGATTCGCTGCTAGATGACGCTAGGTGAGTCATGGAAGATATATATCTAGAACAGACTCACAAGTAACATCAGAGACATGACCACCAAAGAGAAACTGGAAGATCACTGTTGGTGTTTGAGAAAAAGGAAGGAATGAACAAGCAAAGAGTATTAAAAAATATACTCTATCTTACCGTGTATTCCAAGAATACACCAAGCTGGGAGGGGCAAACACCAACAGAGAGCAGGAAAAACAATTAAACATTTAAAGGTAATGGAGCAATTAAAGACAGTGGTCTTGTGATCTGACCGTTAGTGGTCAAGATTCTGGCCACCCTGACTCTCCCATCCCTTCCAGGATAACACTCGGTCACTCTACCAGAAATCCAGACCAGGGGAGGAGAAACATCCCTAACCAGGACCAGGTCCCCCTCTTTAATGTCGGGACTGGAAAGAAACCACTTCTGTCTCCGTTGCAAGGAAGTTAAATATTCCAAATTCCACCTCTTCCAGAAAGAATTGCGAAGGGCTTCAAGTTTACGCCAAACAATAGGTAGATTAGAATCCCTGTAAGAGCTGGAAAGGGGAGGAGGGGCAGAAAGAGAAGTGCCTATAAGGAAGTGACCAGGTGTGAGTGGAAGCAGGTCATCAGGGTCATTGGAAACGGAGTTAAAGGGCGAGAATTAACAACGCCTTCAATCAGAACGGACAGTGAATTAAATTCTTCATAAGTCAGAATGCGATTACCTAAAACCTTTCTTAAATGACATTTAGTGAGCTTTACGCAGGATTCTCACCTACCACCGTGATGAGGAGCGTAGGGAGGTATAAAACGCCATTTGAAACCCTTTGAATAGGAAAAATTAGAGATCTGTTCCATGGCAGGAGAAGATGTGAGAGCTTTCTTCCACAAGGACGCTGCGCCCTGAAAGGTGGAAGCGTTATCAGAGAACATCTCTGCAGGAACACCACGCCTAGCGGCGAAGTGAGAGACAGCTGATAAAAAGTAAGAAGTTGAAGCATTCGTTACTAGTTCCAAATGGATTGCGCCAGTAACCATGCAAACAAAGAGAGAAACATAGATCTTACCAAACAATTTGCGTTTAGCTTCAGGGGAATTTCGTTGATATTGGAACGGACCCATATAGTCCACACCAGTTAGAGCAAATGGGCGTATAGGAGAAGAGCGAAAAGAGGGCAGATCGTTCATTAATTGAGTATTGATTTTAGGTTTCGCTTTGAAGCAAGGAATGCACTTGTGAATTACAGAGGAAACTTCGTGAATTCCATTTATAATCCAGTACTTTTCCCTTAAGAGGCAAAGCAGAGTGCGTGTACCAACATGCAGATTGCGATAATGAAAGTCACGTATAATTAAGGAAGTTACGTGATGTTTAGAAGGCAAAATAACGGGATGCTTTTTGTCTTCAGAGAGCAAAGATTAAGAGAGCCTACCACCTACCAAGTAACCCATTGTCATCAAGGAACGGGGCCAAAGCACGAAGACGACTGGATTTGGGAAGATCCCTTTTAGAAGAAAGTAAAGACAATTCAGAAGAAAAGGCTTCTTGCTGTGTCAGTTGTAAAACCTTAATGGTAGCGAGATTCAATTCATGATTGGTAAGGTGTGGTTTGGGGAGAAGAGGTTGGTTAACCACAAGATATTTCTATCTAAGGAGATAGGCGACAATTCGAATTAATTTGTGAAAGGAAGAATAGCGGGACAACAAGGGATGAGAAACGTTAGAAACAAGACACGAAGCAGCAGATAGAGATACTTTTGCTTCAGGCAAGTTGGAGTTTGTAGCTGGAGGTTTAGAAGGCCAACAAGAAGAGTCCTTGATTAACCATGAGGGCCCATGCCAGTACAACTGGGAAGCTGCCAATTGAGAGGGTAGACATCCACGAGAGATAATGTCGGCTGGGTTGTCAGCACTGGGCACATGCCTCCATTGACATCCCGATGAAAGAGTTTGAATTTTGGAAATCCCATTTGCAACAAAAGTTTGCCAGTGAGCGGGGTTCTTGGCGATCCAAGAAAGTGTGATCATGGAATCGCTCCAGAGATAGATTTGCGAGAATTCGACTTTTAATACTTCCCGTAATTTCTTAACAAGTTCTGCAGCCATAAGTGCAGCACACAATTCAAGCCTAGGCAAAGTGATAGTTTTAAGAGGAGCTACCTTCGATTTGGCACAAACAAGGTTGGAAACTGAAGATCCATTTAATGGACCGCGATAAACTAAATATGCGCAGCAACCATAAGCTTTTTCGGAACTGTCCGCGAACACATGAAGGAAAAAAGATGCATTAGAATGAGCGTTAATTAAATTTCTGGGAATTTCAATTAGGGAAAGATACAGCAAATTGCTGCGAAAAGAGAGCCATCGGTTAAGAAAAGAAAGGGGAACAGTGTCATCCCATTCACACTTGAGCGACCACAGCTCTTGCATGAAGAGTTTGGCTATAACAATAACTGGGGCGAGGAATTGAAGCGGATCAAAAAATTTTGCAATTTCAGAGAGAATCTGTCTGTTTGTGTTAGGGAGCTCTTCGGCGAGCGATACTTTATAGATGAGAGTGTCAGTACTAGTGCACCAATGAACTCCAAGAGTTTTTATGGATTCGGAGTTTCCACAAATTTCGACAGAGGAGGGATCTACGTCTTCAATAGGAAACTGGGCGAGAAACTCAGGGGAGTTGGAATTCCACTTATGAAGTGGGAAACCTCCATTCCTTAGCAATGCCTGAAGTTCTAAAGACACGAAAGAAGCTTCCTCCAGAGTGGGGAAGGACTGCAAATAATCGTCAACATAGAATGACGTGGTTAGCGCTTCAGAAGCTTTAGAATCAAATAAATAACCATCTTGATAGGCTAACAAGTGTAGGGATCGGATAGCAAGGAAAGCGGAAGGTTTTAAGCCATAAGTAACTTTTTAAACGAAATACTTTAATGGGCTTACTGATTTCGTCGCGCCACAAGATTCTTTGGAGATCTCGTTGTTCAGGCTGAATTAAAACTTGGCGGTACATCTGTTTTATATCCGCTATAACAGCTATGGGAAATAATCGAAAGTTTAAGAGTATAGCAGATAGATCTGACTGAATAGCAGGACCAGAGTATAGAGTATCGTTAAGGCTGTTGCCATTAACGTCAGGTGATGAACCATTGAAAACAACTCGGATTTTATCCCTTACAAGAGGATTTTTCCACACGGGATGATTTACGAAAACCGTTTCAATTGGGGGTGCAATTCATCATCAGATTTGTTAACAACTTCCATATGATCTAAGCTTTCATACTCATCCATGAAATCGGTGTACTTCTGTTTAACGAGAGGTTCTTTCTTGAATTTGTTCTCGATAGCAAAGAGAGCTTTTCTAGCTTTGGGTTGAGAGTTAATAAGTTTAGGGGGATTATGTAATCTTGGCATTTGAACAATGAACCGACCATCAGAAGAGCGAGTGGTGGTGTTCAGAAAAAGTTGCTCACAGAATTCATTTTCTGAAGAAGTCACGCTAGGAGGATCAACGCTTTCGAGTCTCCAAAACTGTTCCAGATCAGTATTGGCGAAATATCATTGCGATGCGGGTTGGGGAGAATAATGGGGAAGTTGACCGGTGACGATCCATCCAAAATTAGTGTCTCTGGCGACCACGTTTGAGGATAACTTGCGAACCTGTTTACGAAGGCAATTCCAGAAAACATTGGCACTGAAGAGTATGTCAATGGGGTTTTGTATGTTAAACAAAGGATCGGCTAGCCTTAAATGCGAGGGAATGTTTAAACCTGAAATATCCACAGAGTGACTTGGAGTGTCTTCTCCAATGCTATTGAGAATTAGACAATTCAGTTTGAGAAAGTTGTTTCTGTGACAAATATCTCTTATGGTTAGCTTTGAGAACTGTAAAGCTTGCGATTTTGAGCTGTTGATGCCCGACACGTTAATAGAAGTAGGGTTTACAGGTAGGCCTAGTTTTCTGATCAAAGAATTAGACACAAAATCATGAGTTGCCGCTGAATCGAGAAGACCGCGTGCACGGACCCAGTTGCCAGAGTTATCCTGAACTTCGATTTGGACAGTGGACAGCAATACTTGGGCACTACGAATGGACTTGGCATTTTGAATGTACGATGGAGCATTGGAACTGTTAGCATTATCACTTTTCTGAGAAGTAGATGCTGTCGATGACCTTGCCTGATCATGACGATGTAGTAATGTGTGATGAGCTTTTTCACAATGGAAGCAAAGTCTTGTGGACTTGCAATTTGAAGCGGAATGAGTGGGCGCTAGGCAGTTGAAGCAATGTTTGTTTTGGGAAACTAATTTTCTTCTGTCGTCGACTGACAGTTATTTAAAACATTTGCATAGATATAAGGCATGGGAATCTTTACAAAGTATACACTTTAATGGTTCATTTATTTATTTATTTATTTATTTATTTATTTATTTATTTACATAGGTCCCAATGAGCCTGAGCTCGTGTTAGGGACAATCAAGTAACATAGTTACAGCATGGCATATATATAATTTTGGTAACATTATTGTTTAGTTTAATAGTAGCCTAGCTTATATTAGATTGCTAGTGACTAACTTTACAGAGATAATTCGGTATGATACATTGCATTGCTTAAGGCTATTGTACATGGGCTATTCATTCCTTAATAGGAAGTCTTTTGTTTTCCTCTTAAATGTTTTTATAGAGAAACTTTCCCTTATGCCTAATGGTAGCGAGTTGTATTCTTTTATTATAGAGGACATAATTCCTTTAGTTCCAAATATAATGGATTGGGAATGGCTGGTGAATATTTGATTTACTCCTCTTGTTGCATAATGATGAATGTCATTTGCATGGGTAAAATGGAAGTGTGTGTGTATCAATTTGTTTTCTAATTTGTATACAAATACTTTTGCTGATATAGGTATTTGTTTTTGCAGTGGCATAATTTTAGTTCTTGATTATAATTCATTTGAGGGTGTGAGCCAAGGAAATCCAAAGATAGATTTTATAGCACGTTTCTGGAGTATCTCAAGATCTTTTATCAGCTCCTTCTTACAATATACCCATATGAAATTCATGTACATTAGATGTGAATGTATCAGAGCAAAGTATATATTTTTCAATTGTTGGCTAGTAAGACAGCTATATCTTAATCTGAAAATAATACCAATTAAAGGGCTGATTTTATGTTTTACATTTTCTACATGATTTTCCCAGGTTAGTGTACTATCTAGTGTGATACCTAGGTATGTTGCCTATTTAACCCTTTCTATTTCTTTGTTGGCTATGTTGACTATGTTTGTGGTCTCAATCTTGTATGATGGTTTATGGAAGAATAAATATTTTGTTTTAGTGATATTGATAACCATTTTGTGTGCTCTCAACCAATCCACCCGCTTATTGAGATCATAATTAATATTTAGCATAATTTCCTGTTCAGATGTTCCCAGATAGAGTATAAAAATATCATCTGCAAATAGTTTAAGCTTGCCTTTCAATTCTAATAATACTTTATCATTAATATAGGCCAAGAAAAGAATTGGTCCTAAGACAGAACCTTGAGGTACTCCTGTGTCAATTCTCATTTGAGATCCTTTTACATTATCGATTGCAACATATTGTTTTCTGTTAATGAGGTAGTTCTTGAACCAATTATGTGCCACTCCTCTGATGCCTGCAAATTCTAGTTTATTAAGGAGAATCTTATGGTTAACCAGATCGAAGGCTTTTTGAAGGTCAATTAGTACACCAGCAGCTAGTTTGTTTTCATCTAATGCCTTTTCTACATCAGTTACTACTTCAAATACAGCACTATCAGCTCCTCTATTTGGAATAAACTCATATTGGCAGTTTGCAAAGTAATCATTTTTCATGAAGAAATTCATAAGTCTTCAACAACGCTTTCTAGAACCTTGCTGATGGCAGATATAATATTAATGGGTCTGTAATTTGATGGGTGGGTTTTGTCTCCTTTTTTGTAGATCGGGACCACCCTAGAGACTTTACAGGCATCGGGGAATATACCAGTCATCAGTGAAAGATTTATTATTTTGACAAGATATGGTGTAAGGCCCTCAAGACACAATTGTAGCATGACATTAGTAGTGTTGTCCTCACTTATATTGTTTTTGTGTTTTAGGGAGTTTATAATTGATTGTATTTCATTAGCATCAGTAGGTAACATAAAGATTGTCTTAGTGCTAGTAGTATTTTTATAGCTTGTAATGTCCGAGGTAGAACCGTTTCCTTGATTTTCCCATATACTGTTAGCAATATTGACATAATATTTATTAATTTCATCACATATATTTTCCTTTTTTTCGACATTTGTGCCGTCGACTGTAAGTTTGACAATTTCTTTTTTCCCCTTCTTTGGCCTATTTAACATCTCATTAACAACACTCCACACTTCCCTCTGATTATTTGCATTTTGAATTTTTTGGTCAAAGTAGTTTCTTTGTAGGTTTCTCTTAAGTTTTGTAACTTGGTTGCTAATAAGTTTATATTCTTCTAAAATTTCTGCAGATGGATTTTTAACTTTGGTTTTTGTATATATCTTTCTTTCCTGTGTATTAGTGCTAAAAGATCTTGTGTGATCCAGGGTTTTATTGGTGGGGCACTTGGCTCCTTATTCGTATATTTCATAGTCCTTTATTAATGAAATCACAGAATTTATTGTAGTAGTCATTGATGTTAGTTTCATTGCATACAAATTCTTGAGTTATTAAATATTTATTAAGTTTTTTGTAGTTTATTTTATCCTTTTCTATTGGCCTATCATCACATATTGAGTTCCTGTTTATCTTTTTGTTTCTCATTTCACAGATTAGTAAATGGTGATCACTCAAATCATTATCAATATTATAGACATTACATATTTTGTCACAGTCGTTCACCAATACATGATCAATTAAAGTAGAGCTAGTTTGTGTTACACGAGTTGGATATTTTGTATTACATAAGACTAGACCGTATGATTTGACTAGGTTAATATAACTACTAGTATATCTGTCCCCAAATAATAGATCGATATTCATATCACCTAGTATTATAACAGGATTCGTTGAGTAAGAACTAATAATTACTTCGAGATCAGTTAGAAAGTGTGGAATGTTGCTTTTATGAGGGTTATAAGCAGTGATTATATTGTATTCTTGATGGCCTTTTCTCACAGTAATGTGCAGTATGCTGTGGGTGGAATTTATTTCCTTTACAAGGGTACTGCTACATTTGTTTGAAATATACAAAGATACTCCCCCTCCAGTTTGCTTTCTAACTATGTGATATGCAACATATTTCTTAATATTGAAAAACATTTTTGTTTGTTCTGTTAACCAATTTTCTGAGATTGCTAGGACATCTACACATTTGATTCTGTCTAACATTATTTGGATATCATCAAACTTGTTTTTTTTATGCTATGTGCATTTATGTGTACGCATTTTAGTGTACTGGTATCGGTTATTATCTGTTTACTGTCCTTAATTTTATAATAATCGCTAAGTGTATTACAGTTACACTCGGTTAATTCTAGTGTATTATTATTTGCATTACCTAAAAAATTTAATTTCTGTAATTCTAGTTCCATATGGGATAATACTTTGTAGATATCTTACTATTACATAGATTTTAGTTTGAGAGGGTGAGTTCATCCAGTATTTCAGCACTTGATATAAGCTTTGAGGGTCCATTTTGATTTTTCCGGATGTATATTTTGCAGTCTCTGACCCAAGTTGCAAAGATTTTTCCCTGTTGTCTCAATTCACGGCACTTTTTGGCGATGGTTTCATTTCTTGGGGGCAGGTGTTCATTGATATATATATTACCACCATCACTGTAACCAATTTCACTCGTCTTCAGGGTCTTCTGCTACTGAGAATCTCTTCCGTCTTCCACCTATTATTTAATTGCGAGGTTCGCTTTGAGTGTTTAAAACGAGAGAGCTAGCAATACGGCGTTCACTAGACCTAGTTGGGTAACCAGTGGTGTTTGGCTTAAATTTAGATAAGCTGGACCCAGGTTTTTGGGTACTAGACGCTAAGCGTTCGCTTTTATGTTTGATAGACATTAGTTCAAATTTAGAACTCGGAGATAAGGGTTCACTTTGGTTAGCTAAAGCGGTTAAGAGTTGGCATCTAGCATTTATGAAAGTGACTAAATGCTCGTAAGAGTAGTCGTCTTCTCTAGAAAGTTCAATCTCCCAAGCTTTAAGGGTAGCAGCATCAACTTTAGAAACCACTAAATGTATTAGGAAAGTATCCCAGTGTTCAGTGGGTTGATCTAATTGGGACAGAGCTTTAACGTGAAGTTGTGTAGTGTCAACGAGAGTACGCAAACTAATGACGTCATTGTGCTGTGACGCAGGTAGGTTGAATAGAGCCTTCATATGGCGTTGAATACGTAACCGTAAATTTCCGTATCTTTCTTTCAATAAGTTAAAGGCAATGGGGTAATTTTCGGCACTTAAAGGAAGTGCTTCAACTAAATGCAGAGCTTGACCTCGGAGGATAGATCTCCAGTAATGAAACTTGTAGATGACTTGAATGTCTTCATTGTCATGAACAAGAGAGCAAAATTATTCATAGAAAGAATCCCAAGTAGATTCGTCTCCGGAGAAGTGGGGTAAATCAATTTTAGGTAGAATTGGCTTGGGCTTGTGAGTACTATCGCGGAAAGAAGTTTGTGGTTCGTGAAGAGAACCAAGAACAGAAGCGTCCTTTTTCTGCTCCTCTTCGAGTTGGCGTATTATTTTGAAAGCAGAACCTATGCCTTCGTAATATTCGTTTTCTACTTCGACTCGATCTTCGGTTTGATTGAGCATACAAGTTTCTATTTCAGTTTGGATGTTGCAATAATTTTCATATGAACGTTCAAAATCCCTTACACGATGTTTTAACAAGTCTAATTGAGCTTCTGAGGGATCTAGCTCTTTGATGTATTTTCTGAATCGGGTAATTTGTCCTTTATAGGATGCTCGTTTAGAAGTAAGTTATTCATCCTTATCCTTTTCAGTAGGAGCCATGACAAGGTAAATAGATTGAAATATAACTCACGAAACTGTGGAACCTTGGAAATGCTGTCAGGCTGGCAGCAGCAAATAAGTTGAAAGAACGGGACACAACAAAGGAGACAGGAGCGGCCTCTTTCCACTTCACGGGCTTTGCACGATGTAGTTATAGCTGAAAGATTCAAAGCAGATATTAATAATTTGCAAAGTATTGTCAAATGACCCTTGAAAAAGAATAGAAAATAACAAGTGGATTCTCCCGGGTTTCCGGGACCAAATTTTGGGTAGATTATTGGCTGAGGAATAACCTAACCACCAAGGGAAGATGATTGAGAAAAGTAGGTGGGTTTCGGACTGGAGAAAAAAGGATGGAGAAATAGGAGGAGAGTCCCACAAAAGTTATAGATTTAACTTTAAATGCACTCAAAGGCGGTTGCCACTGCAAATCCGCTCTCTGATACCTAAAGTGAGTAAGGACCTGGGCAAAGCTGACGGGAAACGCAGCTAGGACTTGGGCGGTTTGCAAGAGAATGGCTTTAGCGTATTCCCTCTCAAGCATGTATATGCCTGCTATGGGGAAGGGTGATGGTCTGGCAAGACAAAGAGTAACAGACTTATTGTATGTCTGTTCAAAGGAATTAGTTTTTGAACAAATGATTCGAAGAATGCCAATAATTTGAATCGGTTTCGATATTTCCAGTTTTCGAAGTTGTAGAGTTCCTGAAAAGCGACCAAGCGCTTCCAAGAAGGATAGTGATAAAGGAATTATACCTTAGGGAATAATTTTGGTAAGTGAACCAATAGTTGCATTTGGAAATGGCTAAGCTTTTACCCAGCAAGGAGCCGACTAAAAGTTTAGGCAAAGATAAACACTTATCTTTTGGAAAACCAACCATAAGTTTTTTGGAGAGGATCTCCACAAGCAGGAAGCTGGCGTAGCGAGCTGTACTTGCCTTACTGGCAAGTTAGAATTAGCTATTAAAGCTAAGAGAGACTTTACCAAGATAACCACTAAGAGTTCTTGCTCAAATGCAACAAGTGGTGAAAGCCCTATCAATAGATTTAATGACATTAAGTGGGAAAAGTCAAGGAAGACAGGATCTTGCCTGACTGTTATACTAGAAAAATGGAAAAGCGAAAAGGAACTCTTAATTTATTTAACAATTCAAAAGAATTTGATGGATTTAACAAAGATATATTTTCAATTTTATTAACAATTTGGGGTCGCAGACCTCAGAAAAAAATTAACGTTTGCGCCAGGCAATTAACAATTCATTAGGTTTTAAACCTTTATATGTTTTAAACTCCTCGTAAGATTTTGAAATAGCGAAGATAAAAATACAAAATTTAAAGACAATTAAAGTGATTAAAGTTAGACAGTAAATAGAGTACAAGGTGTGTACTTCTAGAAATTTCTGAGAAAATATTCTAGAAAGAGTAACAACTTTGAAAATAACAGTAACAAAAACAGGAAGAATAAAATAGAAGTTCCAAACTTCTTATATTGAAGCGGAATTACTCTTAGTGATTACACAAATGGGGCAGGTCACTTACTGTGAAACCTGAAGAGAAAGTCAAAAGGAAGGTTCTAGACCTCCTATGTTTAAGTAGGAATCACGAGACAAATGGGGCAAGTTTCCCTTTCGTGAAACCTAGAAATAACTCACTTATGAGTTGAAAAAATTGTATTCCCTAATTAGAAGGGAGAAACAAGATAATTAGAAACGTGTACAAAACACGTAGTTATACAGAAATTAATTAATGATATGTAAGCAAAAGTGGGAGGGCACGTCTCTAGCGTGACACCTCATTGAGAAAGACCTAAAGTAACAATTTTATTATGGTTTGTTAGTAAGGGGTTTAGGAAAGGTCAACTGGGATGGAAGGTAAACGTTCATGGCCGTATTTATAATAATCGGACGAGCGCGACGCGGAAGGAATACTGAAAGAACACTGTTTTTCACTATAGTCTGTTGAAATGGATGAAAAGTTCACTGTAGCAGCACGAAAGTTTATGGCAAAGAAAGTTATTGCAATGATGGAAAATAACTAGTTACACTGGATAGGCGAGAGTTTATTGCTTGAGCAGGTTGTAGGTTATCATTAAATACGCCAGAGAAAATTCCAACGGAGGAAGGAACATTAGCTATTGAGCAGTAATTTATAAGGAAGATTCCTCATTTATAAATAGTATTCCCACAAGTGAGTGGAAAATACATGACGGCACGACTTGTAGATAGAGTGCAGAATCTGGAAGGTTCCAGAACGATCCTAATAGAAGAATAGGGCCAAAGTTATTCCAGCGGTGGAACGAGCTTAATATTTTATAGACAGTGGGTATTCGATAATATCCCACGTTGTGAGAAGATCTCTCATTTAATAAGCATAAGAAATGCAGCTTTTACGAAGATTGGCTTAGACAGACAATGCTCAATATGGAAAATCCCGCGAAGGATGATTATTTCCACAAACAAGTAATCTCACACTGCCTATAAATAGAGCCCTGCGCGGATAAACAAAACGTTATCCGCATCCGCCCCGCATCCGCACGACTGTTATCCGCATCCGCCCCGCATCCGCATGACTGTTATCCGCATCCGCCCCGCATCCGCACGACTGTTATCCGCATCCGCACGATTGTTATCCGCATCCGCCCCGCACCCGCATGACTTTTATCCGTATCCGCCCCGCATGACTTTTATCCAAATCCGCTGATATTTCAATAATATTCTTAAGTAATTAGATAAAGCAAAGTGTTAAACCAACACATTTAGGAGAAAGTAGTTCCTGACAATTTGCTTCATTGCAAGGGACTTCAAGTTGGATGACACTTCTGGTTCCTTGACCTCCGCTTTAGAAAAAAAAACTGGCTATACTTTTTTGGCTACTTTCGCACTTGTGCCTCAATAAGTTTGATGTGCCTGATTTGTGTCCTGAGTATGAATACACTTTTTACAGGTAAAACATCCTACTATATCGTTAACCTTTTCGTTTTAATTGAAAACGTAACCAAATGTCTGCCATATCGTTGACTTTAGCTTCGTTTCAAGCGCTATTGAATATTCAAGTTGTTTTATTTTAATAGATAGTGTATCCATGTTGGTGAAATTATGTTCATACCCACGGTCGCGGTAACATTCATTACGTGAACTTTTCTTTACCCTTGGAGAAAGGGATTGACATTTGGCCGGAAATTCCAAGTCAGTCATCATCCTTCTGCTCTCCGTTGCAATATCACAGCCCACGAGTTTCATTGCCAAGTTGGAAATAAATCAAGAGATAAACCTGGAACCAGATCTTCAAGGATAGCTTAGACGGCGAAGTAGCTGACTTGAGGAAAGTTAATGATGTCACCACGATGAACTAACAAGCTTATTGACAGCATTATATCTCGTACGTATAGTAATAATGGCAGTGAGAATTGATGATGATGATATGTCAAAACCATCTACTACAAACGGGAATGCATATGAGTAAAATAATCTTCTCGTGTATAAGTGCAATACGTGCCTGAATATTTTGTACGCAATAGGCTATAGGAGTATTCCTCTTTAAAGCATGAAGCTGTAGATTGGCATATCAAATATGTAATATTATCGTAAGTTTGTATTCTAAAACCTATCCGCAAATTTACTCGAAACATTATCCGCAGCGTATCCGCTATCCGCACAGCCATACAAACTATATCCGCATGGCGAAAATATTTGCGGATATCCGCGGGTTTATCCGCGGATATCCGCATCCGCGCAGGGCTTTACCTATAAATGATTATTAAAAGCATGTAGATAATAAAACCGATGAAGATGAGGTTAAAACCTGAAGTCTGTACTTATCTTTGCTGCATGGCGATGGTGAAGTTCCCTTTGACGAATAAACTTTAAGTTCCAACATGGCGTGGAATCTAAAGAATGCCTCTTGCGTTCAGGAGGCTGGCTTTAGTTAAGCCTTGACTGACTTAGTCAACTGCCGACGTACAAGTGAGGCCCACTCAGCGAAGCGCAGAGGGACAAGGAAAGGGAAAAGAGTGGGGGTAGGAGACAAAAGGAATACATATCAGAATAGACAACCTTGAAAAAATAAATGTTTTTCTTGATGAATGGTCTTCAAAGAGTTGATAGCAGACGATACTAGCGCAGCATGGTGGGTGAAAAAGTAGACGAAGTTCTCTTGATCACGGAGATGATAGCTGGCGATGGTGACGAGATCTGGTGGCCAGATGGATAAGGAAGTCCTCTTGCACCGGGAAGAATTGAGGAACTTCAAAGATTCGCTGCTAGATGACGCTAGGTGAGTCATGGAAGATATATATCTAGAACAGACTCACAAGTAACATCAGAGACATGACCACCAAAGAGAAACTGGAAGATCACTGTTGGTGTTTGAGAAAAAGGAAGGAATGAACAAGCAAAGAGTATTAAAAAATATACTCTATCTTACCGTGTATTCCAAGAATACACCAACAGTTAGTAACAAGGATGAACTGATAGTACGGAAAGTGATGAAATTTATGTACGTAGATAACTGTGTAACATCAGTTGATTCTGTAGAAGAATACAATATGTTTCGTTCTGAAATCACACGGATTCTAGCTGAAGCCAAGGTGGAGCTGAGATGCTGTGAATCTACAATAAGAAATTGTGAACTTTCGAAGATTGAAAGCAACAATGAAGATATTGAAAGCAATGGATGTGTCACGAAGGTATTAGGCATGAAGTGGAACAAGAAAATGGATACAATGGGGGTCTGTATTGTCGCTCAATTTCCATTCTCCCAAGATATACTTACCAAGACTTCGATGGATTTCTAGCCCCTGCGATTCTCCCGTTCAAATTATTGCTACAGGAATCGTGGAAAATAGGAGTTACAGAGAACTCAAGTAAAAAAAGTTTAAATCAAATTGGGACTCCCCTCTACCTGGCGTAATTTCGAAGGAGTTCAAACAGCGTTACCAGGAAATTGGCCACTTAGAAGAGATAGAGGTTCAAAGACTGGTAACTGGAGGAAAAACAGACAGACAGTCTTAGTCATTGCATACTTTTGTTGATGCCAGTCAACATGCCTACGGAGCAGTAGTGTATCTCAGAACTGAGGATGAGAACGGAGTATCAGTTCAGTTAGTACTAGCTAAAGCTCGAATAGCACTTCTCAAAAGGGTCACAATTCTAGCCTCCGTGGCTTAGGCGGCAGCACGCCGGCCTCTCACCGCTGAGTCCGTGGTTCAAATCCCGGTCACTCCATGTGAGATCTGTGCTGGACAAAACGGAGGCAGACAGGTTTTTCTCCGGGTACTCCGGTTTTCCCTGTCGAAATTTCATTCCAGCAACACTCTCCACTATCATTTCATTTCATCTGTCATTCATTTAATCATTGCCCCAGAGGAGTGCGTCAGGCCTCGGCAGCCGGCACAGTTCATATCCTCGCCGCTAGATAGGGGCTTCATTCATTCCATTCCTGACCCGGTCGGAGACTGGAAGCAGGCTGTGGATTTTCATTTTCAAAAGGGTCACAATTCCTCGACTTGAATTGTTAGGTTGTCTTATAGGAGGTCGTCTTGCTTCATTAGTCAACTCATCCCTTTCGTTAGAAAATGTAAAATGTTATTTTTGGAGTGATTCACGACCGCGCTTGCATGGATTAGAAGAAATGAACCATGGCAACCGAGTCATGGAAATAAGACAGCTGACTGACCCACAACACTGGATGCATGTACCTGGAGTTTATAACCCTGCCGACTTACTATCAAGAGGATATCCATCTGAATTGGCCAATTCCAACTGGTGCGAGGGACCACGCTGGTTGAGAGGTCCTGAAGAGGAGTGGCCTGCTTATTACACCAATGAAGGCACATATGACGAGGATATCATTGGTTCAAAAAAACACAGACGAGCCTGAAACTATGATGGGAATTGATCTGAAAAGAGATCTCACCTATTCTCAAAGAGTAAGAATTATGGGATGAGTATTAAGAATCTACAACAACGCTCGAAGAGAGGCAAAATTGTCCACTAACTGTTTTAGAATTAAGGGAAGCAGAATTACTTATTATAAAGTGTGTACAAGGGGAGTCATTTCCTCGAAATGGTGACACAATCTGCGGATTGAAAGTAATTCAAGACAGAAAAGGTCTAGTCCGTGTGAAGACAAAGATTACAATTAGGAATGGCCTTTTCACTTTCAGTTTTCCCTTGTTATTGCCCAGTAATCATGATGTAGTTGATGCCTTGATCAAGGAACAACATAAAGTTCACTGTCATGCTGGCATACAATTTCTTCTTGTACAGCCGAGAAAAAAGTTTTGGATCATTCAGAGTAGAAGAGCCATTAGAAATGTCCCGTATAACAAGACTAACGCCGGATTACCCGTTATGTGGAGGGCTGGGTTTGGTACTCATCGGCCAATGTGGTCTACAACCTGACAGACCTTGCTTGCTCTGCTACGTATATATGAAGTTAACATAACCTGTCTTTCCTTAGGGGAGTATTTCAGCTCTGTTGAGTGCTGACCTACCAAGCTTACGTTCTTGTCCACTATGGTAGTTGGATAAGTGTAACCTCTTCAAGTATATGATATATGCTACTTCGATAATCAAATGAAATAATGTTTTCAAAACCAATAAAATATATAATATATTCGTAAGAATTCTCAAGGTACAGATGCCAATAGGCAGAAATAGTAGTTGATCAAAATTTCATTCATGGCGGGCGAACAATGGAAGTGGGCGTGGCATCTTGCACGCAAAACCAAACATGATTAGGGTACCTCAGGCTATCGAAAATCCGAAAATTAGGAGAACTCGGTATTTAGATATTGAAATATATCCTCCAAGTTTGCGTCAAATCACAACGCATAATAAATAATCAAGTGCTTTGTCGTTTAGTATCATCACCAACAAACAACGTACGATCGTCCTTCGTACATTGCAAAATCAAGCCAAATCGAATTTATGTAGCTTGCGCAAGAGAAATTATTCAAACCACAATAAAATCAAGCACAAATAAGATATCAATATAATGAAATGAAAATCCACAGCCTGTTTCCAGTCTCCGACCGGGTCAGGAATGGAATGAAGCCCCCATCTAGCGGCGAGGATATGAACTGTGCCGGCTGCCGAGGCCTGACGCACTCCTCTGGGGCAATGATTAAATGAATGACAGATGAAATGAAATGATAGTGGAGAGTGTTTCTGGAATGAAATGTTGACAGGGAAAACCGGAGTACCCGGAGAAAAACCTGTCTGCCTCCGTTCTGTCCAGCACAGATCTCACATGGAGTGACCGGGATTTGAACCACGGACCCAGCGGTGAGAGGCTGGCGTGCTGCCGCCTAAGCCACGGAGGCTCAAGATATCAATATAATAATCAATTTAAATCAGTAGATTTCCACAAATTGACTTGATCCCAATAACAAACGTCGAAGTTACTTAAAACATAGTTCCCAATCGGCACTCCGAAATCGCCGAAAAACATTAATTTACGTTTAGATGAAATGATTTATAAAACGACGCGTCGACAAAATAAAAAACAGTTAAAAGTATTAATCTTCATTACCTTCGGTCTTGGTAGCCGAGGCTCTACGAACCAAGGCTCGACACTTCTGCCCGTGCTAAAGCCCCATCATGGAATGACAATGATATAGCTCTTGTCCCACCCACAACACCGAGTTCCTGGGCGCGCATGCGCACATCATCCAGAAACCACCAATCAGCTTGCAGTGGCGACAAGATGAAATGAAACAAATGAAGACACGTACCCGTCTTCACATGTTACCAAAATATTTTATCTGGACAAGGCCATATCAATACGGAAAACAAACAGTTCCCACTACGTTTATGTTGGCGATGAATTTACATAAAAACGGATTTCGAAGCCTTTGGTTAAAACCTACCTTTGACAATAGCCAAGGTCTCCCCACATACAGAACAGCTCACTTCACAATAACATGCAACATACAAGGTACAGAACTTCACAATAAAGATACAACGATTTCAATTACATGCAACTTCAAACATCGAAATGCACTATTACATTTCCAAATAATTTTCAGTCTCATGCAGTAGCAATAGTCTACTGGCATGCATTTTAAAATTAATTTAAGGGGAAGCTCATAATTCTTTATTTCTTCTTTTTCCTAATACGGGGTTTGAAAATTAAAATCTTGAGGTAAGCAACAAGGCTTTTTGACGAGATACGACGGCGGCCGACAGGACACGAGGACTCCCGACGGGCCACGGAGAGGGCCGACAGCAGGGTTTGAATATTGTGTCAATTTCAATTGGCACAGTTCTCCCTCTGCGAAAGCTCAACCAGGGGTTCAGCAGTTGATTCCGCAGGGCGCATGCAAGGCATGGATAGGGCTCACCGACAGACAGACTGTCATGTCTGTCACAGCTAGGCATCTTCACGTTGTGGTAGCAGGCACCTCCACTCCGACCAGCAGAATGGCAGACACCTCCGCCAGATGTTAGTTCGTGTATGGTGACAGCAGCTAGAGCTCATTGCTACCGCCACCCAAGATGAAAGGCAACTAGAACACAATCAAAACACAGCAGAAGGGAGCACCACCAAACATTGCACCATGGTTAGATCTTATCACCAGTCACCATGTCGTTGCATTCCAACCGCAAGAACGCGCACTAATCGCATACCTTCGAAGAACTTTATTATCGAATTTCACTCCCGTGACAACTTGGTCAAATTTCAAGTATCTTCTTCAATTGACACTGGAGCAGGTAATCAACTTCCAGTACAAGCTATCGGTCAGAAGACTTTAGTCAAGTAATTAAATTTAACAACAGAAGGGGGCATAGGAAACGAACATCACATTCCGATGCTCGGGCAAAGAAAATCAAGTTTCCCACCAAAATCCTGCGTTCACATTCTACGATGAATAAATTAATGGGGTTTGAAACGTGCTTAAATCACATAACCTCTCAATGATATGGTGACTTTGGCTCTCAAGTAAATTAATTAATTAATTAAAGGTATAAGGTACCACAATACCTTCTGGCAAGTCCCAGAAAATACAGGTATATTGATTTGATTGACCTTATAGGCTCAAATACACAGGCTTCAGCATGGCTTTTAACTTTACGTGTGACCACTCGCAGCAGACACAGAACCGAACCAACACAGTTCAACAAGCTTACCAGCAACAAATTTCAAATTTAATCACTTCACCAGGACAGCTCACATACCAGAAACCCTACTTCCATGGCACGATCACAACACTCAGTCAGCATAGACAATCATTAACAACTCGCATTCAACAGATGACCACATAAGCCATAACCTCACTTTCAAGTCACGAAACTCTTCTCATTCCTCACACCTTTCAGACATCAGCCCCTGCGACAACACGCAACACTCACAAACAACACTCGACAACATTCAACAATTCTGCCATAACCTCCGATCATCAACCTAATCCTCATTCAACACCAAACAATCCACTCAACGCCCAGTCAATAACTCAATCAACAATCCGCTCAACCATCTTCTAAACATCACAGTGCTGCTCAACTTCGCACCATGAGCAACCTTCACAGCCCATTATTTCACAGTCCGCACACTCACTTCATGCACCGAACCTTAGTGTAACCAATTCTGACACACAGTCAACTCCTTAACAATTACAGTGCAACCTATCAGCACCAATTCATCACAGGTAGCAAGACTACTATCAACTTTCCAATAGGTCACTCAATGCAACCAACTAATCATATCTTCACCTCGCAACAGAAACAACTACTCAGTAAGAAGTTCCCATAATTCGTCCGTCAAAGCAGACAATAAAATTATTAAATTTACCCCCCTTAATATCTTCTAATCTTTCCAATTGCTAAAACGAAACTGGCTCGAAACAGCTGCCACCAGCCCCGACGATAGGAAGTAACCACCTGCATATACTTCGCAACGTTAGTATCCACCTGCATACACTCCACCACGAAGTATCCACCTGCATATACTTCGCAACGAAATCTTCAGGGAATGAACATCCTGGAATACATTCGAACCTCGGGGTATAACCATCCCGAAATTCAACTGAGTCGCTATCAGCAACTAACCGTCCGTAGGTGCCTACGACGTCTGTATAACCAGACAAAATTTAAATTTTCCCAACTAATCAATTTCAGAACCAGACCTTCCGTCGAACTCTAAACTTCCTCCAGCCATCCTGCAAATCCACAGTTCACCACAGAAAGCATACTAAGCTTCATAACATTCCGGCCTTCGAACCCCGAATAGATAACTTCCAGTCGTCTTCAGAAACTGGCCAAAACACCTGCCACGTGTCGCAGCGAAAGGAAAACAACTGCCTGCATATACTTCACACGAAGTACCCACCTGCATATACCTTCCACGAAGTATCATAATTAAAATCAATAGGCACCACTCGACAAACCATCTCACATTATCAGGGATTAATCATCCTGGAATTCAAACTGATCACTCACTCATTAAAACCAACCGTCCGTAGGTACCTAAGCCGTCTGAAAAATCAGACAAGAACAATTCCCAACCCACCTAATTCCATAACAGAAACAGTTGCCAGCCATCTCCGGAACTAGTCTGGAACGCCTGCCACGTGCGCCAATTAAAGGAAATATCGCCTGCATACGCCTCTTCACAAAGACCTCCTGCATACGCCTCTTCACCAAAACCTCCTGCATACGCCTCTTCACAAAGACCTCCTGCATACGCCTCTTTACAATGAAAAGGCCACCTGCTTACGCCTCTCCACTTTCACTTATTAGGCACCACTCGACAAATCCATCACACATCAGGGAATTAAGCATCCTGGCATCTCCAACGAACCTAACCTCTCGATTCAACCCCCAAATACTACACCGAGTACCGAACTATCACGAACACAATCACCCACCTCAAATACCAATCAGGTACAAACACTTACAACACAAAATACAACAGCACCAACTCACAAATACTCACTCAGAGTACCAACTTAACAACAAGTACTCACACTGAGCACCAAGTACCAAGAAGGCACTTAACACACCTGAAATAAAAACAAACAAAATATACCCTCAAACACTAAAACGTATGATGTACGACCATCACCAGCCCGAACGACATCAAGAGTCAGAAGAGCATAGCAATGTCGACATCACCAACCCTCACTGAAAGCACCAGAATCATAACAAACAGAGACTGGGTACTTCCGCTAGGTTGGTATCACTTCATCAGCAGTACCTTAACTAACTCCCCAAAAGGCACCACTGCTCAACACAGCCATGTCACCAAACAAAACTAACAAATACCAACCACAGTTAGTACGAGAGAACGAAATGTTCAACAAAACCAAATATCCACACAGGATATCGAGTACCAATCAGTCAACAGGCACTCACACTCACTAAGTAAAAATAAATTAGCCCTAAAATAACCTTGATGAACGGGACACTCCAGCCCAAGCAATATTAAGGGTCAGAGAGAGCGCAGAATGCCCGACATCAACACCACCAAACACACCCACTACTCCTGAGGTGCATGTAACACCCTAACCTCTCACCACAACAAACACACTAGCACTCACGCCATATCATTCACACATGTCCAGGCACGTTCTTCTTCATCCGCCAAATCAAAATTTCAAAGTTTGAACCTAATTAAAATTTTCAATTTTCACAATTCACCAACTGAAGATCAAAACCTCTCCACCATTAAGCAAACAGTACACCACGATCATCGCTTCTTAGCACCCACTCGCTGCTGACACCATAACCTCGACATCACATTGCACTGAACAGCTGATCATGGGAGTACCAACCTCACAGCTGATGCAACACTTAACCTCAACAAGAAGGAATCTCAATCCCCGAAACGATTTAGTACTTGGAAAATTCTCCGCTGAAAATGAAATCTGCAGCTGCTCCACTGCTAACCTGAAATAAAATTTCAAGAAATTTCCCATCACCTGACCAAGATCAACTCTTCATAACACTGCACTCGCTGCTGTAGGCACTTACAGTACACAACCAAAGTTCACTTGCACGTTCACTGAAAGTACATAAAACCGTTGTACTACTAAAATCAGGTTACAACTCAGCACTATCTACCTGAGCACAGAGGTTTACTCACAACTGAATTGATAACTCTCCTCCAGATGACTAATTAACAACTGGGCAATTCACCGGAACTATCATTTTCACGACATCACTTTGGCAACACTGCCAGGAATATTGCAGCACGGTACAATTGCAGCACTTTTCCAATCACTTGAACTTTACACAGCAGAAGAAGCTATGAGCTCTTTGCTCGCCACTGTGCAGAGGTAAAATATTAACTACTTAAATAAAACACTGCATTATCTGGGCTTACCTCGCGATCTCTTGCAGCACCAACACCAGCGAGATAACCAAACATAGTCCAACGGCCAAGCCAACACCATCACTTGAGAAGTCACATGCCTTGAGTGTCAGCTTAACAGCTGATCTTGACTCGTCTCTTGCACGTACACGTACAAAAGAATGCCAGCAACGTCTCGAACCCGTACATTAGCATGAAAACAAGAACACAAAACCATTAGTAATAACACAGGTTAAACCCCTACCTAACTGATTAAGTTAATATAAAATGTTACAACTTTGCCCGTAACTCCCCATAACTTTAAGTTATGTTTAACAAGATCTGCCGGCTGCAGAAAATCGAAAACCACGATCTATAGCTACCATAATTACTGTCCCGTATAACAAGACTAACGCCGGATTACCCGTTATGTGGAGGGCTGGGTTTGGTACTCATCGGCCAATGTGGTTTACAACCTGACAGACCTTGCTTGCTCTGCTACGTATATATGAAGTTAACATAACCTGTCTTTCCTTAGGGGAGTATTTCAGCTCTGTTGAGTGCTGACCTACCAAGCTTACGTTCTTGTCCACTATGGTAGTTGGATAAGTGTAACCTCTTCAAGTATATGATATATGCTACTTCGATAATCAAATGAAATAATGTTTTCAAAACCAATAAAACATATAATATATTCGTAAGAATTCTCAAGGTACAGATGCCAATAGGCAGAAATAGTAGTTGATCAAAATTTCATTCATGGCGAACGAACAATGGAAGTGGGCGTGGCATCTTGCACGCAAAACCAAACATGATTAGGGTACCTCAGGCTATCGAAAATCCGAAAATTAGGAGAACTCGGTATTTAGATATTGAAATATATCCTCCAAGTTTGCGTCAAATCACAACGCATAATAAATAATCAAGTGCTTTGTCGTTTAGTATCATCACCAACAAACAACGTACGATCGTCCTTCGTACATTGCAAAATCAAGCCAAATCGAATTTATGTAGCTTGCGCAAGAGAAATTATTCAAACCACAATAAAATCAAGCACAAATAAGATATCAATATAATAATCAATTTAAATCAGTAGATTTCCACAAATTGACTTGATCCCAATAACAAACGTCGAAGTTACTTAAAACATAGTTCCCAATCGGCACTCCGAAATCGCCGAAAAACATTAATTTACGTTTAGATGAAATAATTTATAAAACGACGCGTCGACAAAATAAAAAACAGTTAAAAGTATTAATCTTCATTACCTTCGGTCTTGGTAGCCGAGGCTCTACGAACCAAGGCTCGACACTTCTGCCCGTGCTAAAGCCCCATCATGGAATGACAATGATATAGCTCTTGTCCCACCCACAACACCGAGTTCCTGGGCGCGCATGCGCACATCATCCAGAAACCACCAATCAGCTTGCAGTGGCGACAAGATGAAATGAAACAAATGAAGACACGTACCCGTCTTCACATGTTACCAAAATATTTTATCTGGACAAGGCCATATCAATACGGAAAACAAACAGTTCCCACTACGTTTATGTTGGCGATGAATTTACATAAAAACGGATTTCGAAGCCTTTGGTTAAAACCTACCTTTGACAATAGCCAAGGTCTCCCCACATACAGAACAGCTCACTTCACAATAACATGCAACATACAAGGTACAGAACTTCACAATAAAGATACAACGATTTCAATTACATGCAACTTCAAACATCGACATGCACTATTACATTTCCAAATAATTTTCAGTCTCATGCAGTAGCAATAGTCTACTGGCATGCATTTTAAAATTAATTTAAGGGGAAGCTCATAATTCTTTATTTCTTCTTTTTCCTAATACGGGGTTTGAAAATTAAAATCTTGAGGTAAGCAACAAGGCTTTTTGACGAGATACGACGACGGCCGACAGGACACGAGGACTCCCGACGGGCCACGGAGAGGGCCGACAGCAGGATTTGAATATTGTGTCAATTTCAATTGGCACAAGAAATGTGATTTCCAAGTGTATGCAGTGCAAACGACACAGAGCACAACACGCAGAATCAGAGACTACTCCACTACCACAAGATCGAATCAAGGATGCTGCAATATTTGAAGTTACTGGAATTGATCTAGCTGGACCATTGATTTTAAAGAATGGTTCGAATGTGTGGATTACATTGTATACGTGTGCAATTTACAGGGCTGTTCACTTAGAACTCGTATCTTCACTCAGCACAGGAGCATTCCTTCTATCATTAAGAAGATTCATTGCGAGAAGAGGACGTCCATCCATTATATATTGTGACAACGGAACTAATGTTGTTGGAGCTGCAAATATACTAAAAGAAATGTCCATCCAGAAAATCCTGAATGAATCTCAAATACAAGAAATTGAGTGAAAGTTCAATCCTCCCACAGCTTGTTGTTGGGGAGGTTGGTGGGAGCGTCTGGTTCATTCTGTCAAGGAGTTACTGAAGAGGATGCTCGGGAAGTCTGTTCTGATTTATGAAGAACTGTCAACTTCACTATGTGATGTGGAATCGGTTATTAATGGCCGCCCGCTGGCATACACATCAGAGGATCCAGAGGACTTAACTCCATTAACTCCAAGCATGTTTCTACATGAGATCATTGCTACCCATGTATGAGATCTAGATAAATTAGAGGAAGAAAAGTTCCGTTCTCGCTTACCTTTCAGACAGTACTTAATTCAAGAACTGAAGCAGAGCTTCAGGAAGGAATACCTCTCACAGTTGGTCCAACGTCCCAAAGGAAAGAAGGCATCATCTCTGAAGGAAGGTGACATGGTATTACTTGGTTCTGAGAAACTGAAAAGGGTGGAATGGCCTTTGGCGAGAATTTTAACGCTCTTCCCTGGACGCGATGATGCCGTGCGTGTAGCTAAAGTGAAAACGAAAGATGGGGTTCCGATTCGCCCAATTGAAAGACTTAACTCTCTGGAGATAGACAGTCAACAAACAATTTCCGATAGAAAATCGGACTTGCAAACATCAAGGCAGAGTTCGTATGTGACAAAAAGTGGTCGTGTACTCTGGCTGACCTGGGGTAGGTTGGAAGACCACATAGAAAAGTATACTTTCGAAATTGTTCCCACAATTTATGTTAGAAAATAGAAATTATAGTGTATTATCTTTCAGCTTACCTCTTTGGTCTTTAAGTTACTGACTTGAAGTGACATATCTCTACAGGAGCTAAGTTTGACTTGGTGTTTTGTTGTCGTCATGAACAGACTTTTGTTCCTGTAAAAAAAAGGAAAATAAATAGATTGGAGTCAGATAGAATATGTAAACCTGTAAACTTATGTTTCAATTATATTTTTAAGAAATCTAGTTAGCTCAAAGCACTAGACTCTCTGTAGTGGCCCATCAATAGGCGGCCATGTTTGGTAATCTCATTTACTCACATCACACCCCACGGCGCAAATACATACTTACAGAATTACTAAATAAATAAAGTTGATACCCATATCCAAAATAAAATAGTGACTTTATCAGGTAATAATTATACATTAATTATTCCTGTCCTCAGTATAATAATATTAACCGCACTAGGCGAAATCCCGAGGGTGAGTTATGTAACTGAATAATTTCCGTTACACATTATTTCGACGGCAGTCAGTGTTCGAGTCTTTTGTTAGTCGTTGACAAATGGGGAATCCTCCACTTTTCAGAAGAGTTGTTAGTTCTCTGTGCAGTTTAATAGCATCTTGGATGAACACTGTTCCGGTGAGCAGATAGTCGACGTAGAAATCGTTTCGGACAATCTCCGAGGTCACTGAGTACATCCGCCATCCTTCCTTCGTCTACTCTGTTAGGCATCTTGTGGCTAGGAATTGGGCTCCTACTGTACCATATGTGCCAGTGGTTAGCCGATATGGTTGCAAATGCGGATCAGGTGAGCTTCACCACAGAATCGTTTGCAAATCCCTGTCTTCAGGATGCACAAGAACCTAGCGGTACATCTTCTCAATATCCGCAGTGAAGGCATACTTGTGTTTGCAAAATCGTAAGACTATTGAAAATAGAACTTGCTGCACTGTAGACCCTACCATCATCATATCATTGAGAGACAATGACGATGAGGTTTTAGCAGATGCATCAACGATTGCATGATGGGGCAGGTAAAATGAATGACGATTCTGATCAGATGGCTCAACGATCTTCATTATGACCTAGTTGAAGATAATCGTACATAAACTTGACATAGTCTTTCTTTTGCGAAGTCTGTCTTTGAAGCTTCCTCTCCATGTACTCAAAACGGTTCCTGCAATTTAGCAAAGAATCTCCTAGTACCATTTGCGATGAACGAAGGGCCAATCTCACGACGAAGCGCCCCGTTCCTTTTTTTGTGGTGAATTTTGCAAAATGATCTTCACATAGTTTATCTTTCTCTGACTTGGGATGTGTTCTTATCTCTTCCTGTTCCCAGAACCGCTCCACCTGAGATAGTAATGTGTCAGTTCTGACAAACAACGTAGGCATTATTGTTCCTGCTACTTCGCTGTTCCTCTGAGTAGGTAGGTATGCAGCCTGCTAGAACCCATCCTAGCGCTAAGTTATGAAGGATGGGATGAACCTGCGACTGCTGACCGGGTCGTAGGATTTCGAAGAAAATAGCTGCTCCTAGATGAAGATCAACTTGACGAAGCTGGTTGAACTGAGGATCATGAGGTGATGTTCTTGGGAAACTGCTGATCATCGCAGTTGATTCGCGAGATAGAAAGCTGATCTGTGATCTGAGGCAGCACGGACCACACAATAGGCCTTTTGTTATCAGTCACCCTGGAATACATGTTTAATTGGCAGATGTGTGAGGACTATACTGCCTGGGTGTTACTGATATCACTGATGGGCATGCCATAACGACTCAATTTCAGACACAAACGATCAGCAAGTTCCCGAGACATGAAATTCAACTGACCCATAATTCGACCTGTATTATCCTTGATATTAACTATTGCGGTTGAAAGAAGAACCACATGCTGTAGATAAGATCCTTTTAAAGAGCAGTACGACTGTTGTTGTGAAGGAGGGCCTGTGGAGTTGACTGACGTATTACTGTCCTTGTAGTTATGCAGTAATGTGTGGAGTTTCTTGTTACAAGTTCTACAGTAACCAGCTTTACAGTTTGATACCATGTGATCACGCCGCAAGCAATTGTAACACAGTTTGTGGTCTTGAATTAACTTGATGCGATCAATCACTGTCATTTCCTTGAATTTTCGACATCTTGATAAAGCGAGTTGTTCATTACATGACTCGTGTCGAGGATATGTATGGTCTAAAAAGTATAAATTCATCTTAATGGGTTCAAATGCTTACAGACGGGGATATAAGCGATCCGAAGGGGTTAATGCTAATAGGAGTATCAAATATAAAACGATTATATCAAAATTGTTTCCAACCTCTGAGAGTGTTCGCCGAGGAACATCAGCCTCAGGTGTTGTGTTTAAAAAAGTTAAAACCACTCATCGATGTAACCTACTGGTATTATCCTTGTACGTTGGTCAAACGTCTACAGCTCTTGCATGCCTCTAAACAGGTTGGTCATACTGGTCATGAAGGTGAACTACAGGGCGCCAGGGAATGTTCTCCGCAATGCCTACGTGCTGCTGCCAGAGATAGAATCAGTGAAGGCCACACATGTGGGCTAGTTAGTCAAAGTCGTCAGTGCGTATTTCAGTAAGCGAGCGTTCATATAGATTATTGGAAGAGTGCAAGATGGTAATGTTTACTACTGAAGAGAGAGCTTTTATCATTTTAAATGATCTAGTCGACTTCGTCGTTGCGTTACGGTAACGTCACGAAATGTACCGAGAATGCACTGAGGTGTGTGACGTCATAGTACCGCTTGGTGTATGTGTACTGAGTTCACTGGTGAGCTCTGGAGTTACGAGACGGCAACGACACGGCGAGCGTGACGTTATCCATCCAGCTCCCTCCTTTCACCGCACGCTCCATCTCCCTCATGACATGTAACTTTCTAGCTTTCTGATTGTTTCTTGATCTTCTAACATGTCAAGAGTCTTTGGCTTCGAGCGAAGGGAGCAATTTTCAGCATTTGTAGCATTTAAAATGATATAAAGTCCAGTCTTTCAGACTGACTGCCTCTTTTTTAATGGAATACGTTTTTCGCGAAAGCGATTGGTTTACAGAAAATGTAAAACTAAAATTCCAGCCGCTGTTTGCTAATTCAAAGTGTCCTGACCGGGATACTGTTCGTGTTGATATCTGTCTTAGAAAACAAAGTCAACACTTCCAGCATCTGTTATGAATGGTTGTGGTGAGTACAAAGTTTACTGTTAGTTTTGATCCAAGCGGCAGCCATGCTGCCAACGTAACTGCTGATGCTACCTCTGGCAACTGCATGTAGGCACTGTGGAGAACATTCCCTGGCGCCCTGTATTAGAAATAGAAGAGAAGCTTTGTCATGCTGGTATTATTGTGTGATGGGTCAACGTAGCAACACCCCATCGCCTGCTAAAAACGGCCATTGCTCATGAGTTACATAGACCAGCTCGTCGCCTCTACCGTCGTCGTCATGTCATTACACGAGGAGTCAACGATTTGTGGGAAGCTGATTTGGTTGAAATGATTTCCTATGCTAACGCTAACGATGGTGTACGCTATCTGCTAACCATCTTTGAGGTCTACTCGAAAATGTTAAGTTATTTGCTGAACCGGTGAGTCGTAAGTCATGTCCTCTAGCCACCACTGCATTCAAGAATATTATTCAACGGTCTAAACGACAACCTCGTCTGCTCCAAACAGATCAAGGGAAAGATTTATTCAACACTACGTTCTCTAGCTTTCTCAAACCATTGGGCATCCACCACTATTCTAACTATGGTACCGTAATCTAAAGGCTAGCGTGGTGGAACGTTTCAATCGAACTCTCAAGACTACCATGTGGTGGGAATTTACAGCAAGAGGAACCTATCGCTGGCTTGATCCATGGCCGGCTCTACGGAAGGCCGCGGCGAGCGAAAATTGGCAACCTCGCCGTGAATGGCCAGTCTGCTCTGCCTAGCCCACTGAGTTACATGGAAAATGTGTCACGCGCTCGTCTTTTCTTCAAAATACTCTATGTAAATGAAATTATACCATTGATTATTACTATATAGTGGCTAGCTACAATGCCAAAGACTTGTGTTGTGCCGAATTGTAAGTCTAATTATCGTTCATCGATACAAACTGAAGGATTTCTGACATTGTTTGTGTTTCCTAAAAATCCATAATTGAAAGCCATATGGGAACGTGCTATTCCTCGAGCCAAATGGGTTCCTACGAAATATTCCTTCGTATGTATTAAACACTTTCTTCCTGAAGACGTAAGTTATGTTGAAAAATACAAGGATGGTGATGGGAATAATAAGGAATTCACACGGAAGAAGCCTGTATTGTTACCTCGTGCGGTTCCAAAGGTATTCCCAAACTTACCATCGTATTTGAGTAAGTGCTCCTCCAAGATAAGGAAATCTCCAGAGGAAAGAAGAGAAGAAAAAGAACGGAAAAAGGCTGCAGAGGAATGTGAGAAGACCCTTGCTGAGGAAGCCAACAAAATTACGACTTTCGAGTCCTTTGTTTGTGATATACAAAATAAATTGGTGGAGCATAAAACAGTCTGGTCTGTAAGTACTAGTGAAAACTATTGTATTTTGTATAAATTAGATGTGTCAAGCATACCTAAAATAAGGTAAAGTATAAGGGTAAACAATGATTTTACGGTCGAAATTCATATCAATGGAGGCGTAATTCCTAACGTTGTTGTTCTTCATTCTGGCTCTGTCATATTTCGAAATTCATTATTAAGTAAGTGGAGTCAGTTGTTCCAAGCAAGTTGTTTTCTTACCTGTAAGTTCTGTAAGTTCACTAGTCGTCCAGATTAATAGTTTAATAGATAACCTAAAAACTGACCTTGAAAACCAGGGAGACGAAACTTCAGAGATTCTGTTAAAAAGTTAATGTTTCTGCAAGATCAGTTTACACTTACTTTTTTAAAGAAACCTAGATATAACGTCACTACAACTCTAAATGCATTCCCCATTTATATGCAGTCTACAAAGTGTTATAACGCAATTAGATTTAACCATATTTTATCCCTACCTCATCCCCGAGTTTAACAAAAATGAACAACTTCCTTCGCCATATCCCCGAAAGCTGATGAAGAGAACAGTAACTTTCTAAGTCACATTGTGAAAGATTTATCAAATTTAGAAAGGGTTGTAAATTTACAGATTGATGAAATACATGTCAAACAAACTTTAGATTTAAAAAAATGGGCAATTCTTTGGTGTTGCTACAAATGAATCTTTCGATTTAGCTAAGACAGTTCTGGCCTTTCTCGTTAGTTCTGCTTTTGGAAATTTGAAAGAGGTTGTTAAATTAGTTCCAGTGAAACAATTAACGGGTTTGCAACTAGCTGATATTGCGAAAGGTGTTATCAGGCAAATACAGGATTGTGGCCTAAATATTCTATCATAATGGTGTGAATCGTCCTATGTTCAAAGAACTAACCGAACATTCTGATAGTAATTACTGGTTCCATATTGATGGAAACCCCCTAAAAACCTTTGTTTTATACGACAGTGTCCATGTATTAAAAATATACGAAATAATTGGCTGAATTTAAGTGGCATTGATAAGTCATTTATTATTCCTGTATGGGAAGATTTAGACTCATTTTCAAATGTTTTAAGTTCAGATGACTGTAACCCTGATTTTAAAGAGGTAACTCAAGCACCATTTAGTGACATACGAGCGATCTACAAAAAGGAATCCGATTTACTGATTAAATATTGTTATAAAGGTACTGCTTTTTTTGTCAGAGTAATCCTAATGTGGTGGTCCATTGTTAATATTAAGCGGCCTCTCACCCATGTTGTTAAACGTAACAGTCTTCAAATGCCTTTCCATAATCCCGAAGACAAAAGGTTGGCTTTCCTAAAGGCATTCCTCCAATAGTTGTCCACGTAGAAAAAGAACGATGAAAATAATTCCTCAAAAGAGAGTTGTTTAACCAATGAAACTTACAACGCTTTGTATGTAACAACCTATGTATTACGTGAGATTATTATTTATGCTCTACAGAATGTGAACCCCTCTTATGTGTTAACTGGCAAATTTCAGAGTGACCAATTAGAATCCAGGTTTGGGTAGTACCGCCAACTAACAGGCGGCAACTATAATATATCAGTTACTCAGGTAATGGAGGCCGAATTGAAAATAAGGTAGAAAAGCGTACTTGGCCTTCATTCAGCCAGGTATGGAGCAGTTACTTTTTCGAAAGAAATGATAATGTCCTCTTCCGATACAAATTCAGGAGAAAGTACAACAAGCAGCCTTTCGTCAGCTACTGTTGACGATACCTTTTACAGTATTTTAGAAGACAAGTACACTGAAAACATACAATTCGATGAGTCGGGTTTTATATATGCCTGTGGTTACATATCTTTCAAGCAATGTTCAAGAATAAAATGTGAAGAATGTTTGGCTTTGCTTAGAAATAAAGAAAAGATAAATGACAGCTACTTCAATCAAATAAATAGAGGCGGACTTTCAGTTCCTGCAGATTTTATTTTATCAGTGTGTAAACATGTTGTTGGAATTACGCAGGCACTAATTTCTGATAAGTTTTAGGAACAATTTTTGAAATGTAAATGTAACAATCAACCTAATTTCTGATAAGTTTGAGGAACAATTTTTAAAATGTAAATGTAACAATCAACGCCAAGTAATTCAAAATCTTAGTCTACTCGGTATTTTATCAGATATTGAATTGTCAGAAACTGCCGAGAAAACTTGTACCTGTGGATGTAATGTTATGACAATAGTCACAAGTATTGTCTTAACAATGAGTAACATTTTGTTAAATAATTACGGGAAGTTGAGGAATGAACGGTAACTTGCCATAGTAATCACAGAAAACTTGCTATTCTTTGTTAGAGGCCAACCTGTTGTATATTTTGTAAATGTCAAATAAATATTGAAAGCAAATTGGTTTTGTTACTCCAAGTAAGCCCTACTCACTCTTGACAATCCTTTTACTTTAATGTTGAAAAGAACAAATATTATTTCGTTATATCAATTTGTTTTTGTGGCGAAGCACACGCATCAACAGCTGGCCGGCTGCTATGGCCATCCCAGTTCAGAGAAGTGCAGCGTTGCAAGGTCGAACGCCGCGGCCTTCCGTAGAGCCGGCCATGCTTGATCTCGTGGACAGCCTAGCGGTACAGTCTAATGATACCAAACAAGGAACCATCAACATAAAACCACGTCTCGGAACAAAAACTAATCCACATTCGAATAAACGTTTTAACCCCATCACAACTGCAAATTCACGACGTCATAGTTTTCGTGTTGATGATAATGTACGCATCAGTAAACACAAGTCCGTTTTCGTCAAAGGATACACTCTTAACTGGAGCACAGAGATTTTTCGTATTCGAAAAGTAAAACTTCACAAACCAGTTACATATTTACTCCAAGACGACACAGGACAACCTATACACGGAGGCTTCTACGTGGAAGAATTTCAAAAGACGGCGTATCCAAAACACTTTCTGGTGGAAAAAGTAATTAAAACTTATGAAAAGAAACTCTTTGTAGAATGGTTGGGGTTTAACTCTACCAAACATTCTTGGATTAATAAATCTGATTTATTGTAAACCTTATTATTTATTAATATACTTTTTGCTTGGTTACCCTACCCGCTACTCCTGTGACATCATCCACCACCTCTCAACAGGTTTGTTCTTGTTCGAATGACGACTTAACTTTGAGCAAAAATCATTCGTAAAATGATAAACACCCGCATTGCATCATATGTCTGCTGATAAAACGTTCATCGCATCATATTTCTACCAATTTAGCATTCTCATGGCTTGGCAAGTTGGTTCATGTTTCGCTGACTCAATCGTAGATTAATAAACACCTGCATTGCATCATATGTCTGTTTATAAAGCGTTTCCCACGTGCTCACCTGCATCGCATCAAATTTCACCAATGCAGCGTTCTCACGGCTTGACAAGTTGGTTCATGTTTTGCTGACGCAATCATTGCATAATAAACTCTTTTGTTCCCACGCTCACGCCTGGCTGCACATGTTGACGTCATACACTACCTATTGACAGGATTTCACTTGTCTCACCAAAAGCATATTCACCATACCGGCTTCCAGTCCAACTCCCCATTCCTCATCCAATGTGCCGTTCTCGCTTCAGTGGTAATAGAGGCATTATAACCCCACAGGTTAGGTTATCTAGACTAAGTTCGGTTCGGTTTACTAAAGAGTGTGACCCCTTTCGTTTGTACCCTCGCACAACTTTCCACTATTATTGGTTCGTAAAATCTCGTGTCAATGACCTAATAGTTGATCAATAAATCGATAGTGAATAATCGATAAATAATCATTACAAAAAGCTCACCGTCTTACAAGATCCACGAATGAACATGCGAACTAAACAACATTATTTCACCCCCGACGTAGGGGCAGTTTTATAATTTTAAATGATCTAGTCGTCTTCGTCGTTACGTTACGGCAACGTCACGAAATGTACCTAGAATGCACTGAGGTGTGTGACGTCATAGTACCGCTTGGTGCATGTGTACTGAGTTCACTGGTGAGCTCTGGCGTTACGAGACGGCAACGACACGGCGAGCGTGACGTCATCCAGCCAGCTCCCTCCTTTCACCGCGATGACTTGTAACTTTCTAGTGTTCTGATTGTTTCTTGATCATCTAACATGTCAAGAGTCTTTGGCTTCGAGTGAAGGGAGAAGCCTCCAGCCTTTCTAGCATTTTTCAGAATTTGTAGCATTTAAAATGAAATAAAGTCCAGTCTTTCAGACTGACCGTCTCTTTTATCATTTCAAATGATCTTGTCGACTTCATCGTTATGCTTTGGTCTACCGTTACGCGTTACGGTTACGGCGTGTATGACGTCATCATGTTGTTCAGTGCATATGCACTGAGTCTGAGTTTACTCCTGGGGTCTGGCGTTATGTGATACGGAGACGGCGAATGCGTGACGTCATGCAGCAGAGTGCACCTCCCGCTCTCCGTTCCCCGCATGGGAAGCCTAAGTTAATGGGTAATGGAGTCTGTTGAAAGAGCCTTTCTAACTTGTGTAGCATTTGTAGCATGCGTCATTTGAAATGATATAAAGTCTAGTCTCTCAGACTGATTGTATCTTTTAAGACTCCTGAGCTAGTCCTTCTAACCAGAATAGCACCGTACATCGAGGCTGTTGTTCTTTCTGAACAAGCGAGTTTCAGACACGGACGCAGCTGCACTGATCTAGTTCTTGCTCTAACTACACACATTGCAGCAGGTTTTCAAGGCCACCTGAAATCAACAATAGTATTCATCGACCTTACAGGTGCGTATGATTGGCCTACTGTTTGGAGATAAGGGCTGATCTACAAACTTCGGTACTGCAAGTTGTACCGAGCCAAGAAATTGTGGATCTAATATCCAACATGCTACGTGAGAGGCAATTTGAAGTGTTTCTAAATGAATCCAAAAGCTAGAAAAGAAAACTATATAATGGCCTACCATAGGGATCTGTTTTGGCTCCACTTCTCTTCAATTTGTACATCCATGATCTGCCAACCACAAAATCAACCAAGTTCATCTATGCTGATGATATCGCGTTGGTTGCACGGAGTAATAACTTTCAAGATGGAGAACGCATTTTGTCGGAGTATCTGGTGAAAATGGCAGCTTTTTTCAAGACATGGAGATTAATCCCGAGCACAACAAAAACTTAAGTCTCTTGTTTCCATCCAGCAAATAGTGCTGCGTACTACAAACCAAGAGTTCTGTTCAATGGACAAGAATTGAGGCACAATTCTTACCCAAAATATCTCGGTGTCACTTCCTCTGATTATTGGTTCACGATATATCACCAAGCGCTGTCTACAGACACTACAACAACGCAAGTTAGAGGATTAGAATCTTCACTACACGCACTATTCATGATAATGGTTACGCCTGGGGAATAAAATACCTTATGGTGAGTGAAAATGTACTTTTAAACACAATTACGAAGGATGTTCAGGAAGCTGTGGGTTAGAATTCTTACTGTCCCTCTACCTTATTGCAGACTTAAGCCTCTAAATTCCAAGACTACTTAGAGTGGTTTCAGACATAAGCATTGGAACAACCTTCTTCTTGCATCTCCATGGGAAATTGCCATAGGCTTTCAACAGCTTGGCTCAATTCTGCCTCAAAGTATGTAAGTTTGTACATGCAAGAAATGAGTACTTTCCAAAAATAATGAAATAAAAGCAAATACGTACCATACTATCTTATTTATCTCCTACTCCTGAATCCTTCCCTGAACATTCATCTTAAAATTAGAATGGTCTGCATTTTTGGACCAATTAAAAGAATGTAGCCTCTAAGAACAAAAGCACATGCTATAGAGCTCCCCGGCAAAACTGAAAAGAACTTTTAGTAAGTATTAATGTTTCTGTACCACCTATGGTTTAATCAATCTAGAGAGCTAACGTAAAAGTTAACTTTCAACTGCACTGCCATAATACTGCTTAAATACATGAAATACGTAAAATAAAATGAGAGAAGTGGGCTCAAGCAACACCACCTAGATACATGCAGGTGGTGTTGGCTCGGCGCAAGTAGTTCCAACAGACAGCGTAGGATGGCGCGGTAATTCATTTTCGAGCGCGATCCATCCATGACCTGCTCTCCCTCCTACCCGTGTTGGGTTTACCCCTCCCTCACCCCTTGTCCGCCTTACCCACTACTGTTTTCCCTTCCTTTCTCAAACCCGCCTTATTACGGTCAGTCTGGCTGCGTGGCTCAGGGGTAACGTTCTCGCTTGCTGAGCCCAAGGTTGCAGGTTCGAAACCTGGCGCAGTCAGCTGGCATTTGAGGGTGCGCAAATGCGAGGGAGCCGTGTCAGTAGATTTACTGGCACGTTAAAGATCCCCTTCGAATTGTAACGTTTACTGAGACCACATAGGCCGTGATTCGTTTTTATAAAAATGCTTAGTGTTCTTTGGAGGTGGCGTTGGTGCGCTTGAGTGGAGGAAACTTGAACTAGTGAAACGAGAGTGTCAACTCTGACGATAGCAGAGATGAGTTTAGACAATGGAGTTGAACTTTGAAAAATAATAAGTGATTAGAGGTTATTGCAGATTATAAAAGAAATGTGTTTGTATGAAAAAAAAAACGCGAAGGAGAATATACTTGTTTCATCTGTCTTATTTAATACGTCGTATTAGTTATAGTATTACGGCTTCATCTATAGCTCTTCCACGGCAGTAAAAATTAATAAAGGATATAAAGACCAATGATATAACTTGGAAATTATATCATTGTGACTACATTACAGGAACCATTTAAATATACATCCCATAATACCACTAAATAGTAAGTAGCATTCCAATGATTTATTGTTATGTTGCAGTATAATATTAAGCTGCCTTGTTTACTGTAGTGTCCTGGTTGGTGTTATAAACACACCATTCCTGAGATGAATGAGTTCTCGTGTCTGTATTAAAAGAATATTCATTCATAGTAGACTATTCTATCTATGAATTGACGCCCTCCCGGAAACTTATATTTATATCACATTAAAAGAATCAATTACAAATGGCGCCCAACGTGGGGCACGAGAACCAGGACACATCAGTGTAGGGGTAGGAATGCTTATATATTGTGCGAGTGATTTTGGGGCTTGTGTTTAGAAGTGTAATTCAGTATGTCGGAGAAAGACATGAAGCTAAGAAGTGGTCTTGATAGTGAAGAGAGCGTAGATGATAATACTATGATGTCAGAAAGTAACCCGATTACTAGTAAAGAGAAAGGAATTTCGGAAGATTCATTAGCTGCGATCATGAGAATGCTGAGTGAAAGATTTGATGAAAGTAAGAAAGATAATCAGGAGATGCGAGAGGAAATAAGTAGGCAAAATCAGGAAATAAGTAGGCAAAATCAGGAAATAAGTGGGCAAAATCAGAAGATGAGTGAGACGATAGATAAAAATAATAAGGAAATTCATCAAAGGTTAGACAATGTGGTCAAGGAAAATGAGGAATTAAATAGGAAGTATGGGACTCTGCAGGAGAGTATTCAGGGGGTGAAACAGGAGATCAGGTGTGAAATTAAGAATATGTTAGAAGAAGAGGCTAAAAGTATTATAAAGGAAGAAAAGACTGTAGGTGAAAGTAGTTTGGAGTTAAAGGAGATGGTAGATGAAAGTAGCATAGAGTTAGAGGAAATTGTAAGTGAGAATAGAGTAGATGAGAGGAAGAATTTGTTAGAGGAGACGTTACGCGAAAGTAGCATAGAGTTAGAGGAAATTGTAGGGGAGAATAGAGTAGATGAGAGGAAGATAGTTGAGCTTGAAGTAAAATTACGATATAAGATAAGGCGATGTTGTAAAGGCATATATTGGAGAGGACGTAGTAGGCGTCAAAGAGGAATCAGATGTGGAGGTAGACGCCGCGGTTGTATAGGTCGAAATCGCTTAGGTTGTAGAGGTAGACGTGGGATAGGCCATAATAGGCAAGGAAGAAAGAAATGTTGTAGAGGTAGACGTAGAGGTCGCCGCCGACACAGCAGAGGAGGACGCTTTAATGGAAATAGAGGGGATGGATATTGTAGGCGTGATAACGATGAAAATGGTACTGGGGATACGTCTCGTTTTAGAATAAATGATACAGATAGGTCCAGAAGAGCAGTAGGAGTTCGCTATATTAGAGCATGGACAAGACATACAGGCCAATGCTATAATGAATCTAATGATGATGATGATGATGATGATAATGAGCCTAAATGTATTGACAATTTTGATAAAGTTGATGTCAAGAAAAGAGTTAACTTGGAAGTTAAAGCTGGGAAGAAAATCCATAGAGACACTGAATTAAGTGAACGAGAAGAAAATGTTATATTACTTAGATGTATATTTGAAGTTGTCAAGATCATTTTTTATCTGGACGTAAAATTAATGTGTTGGGGGCGCGTGCCGCTATTTGTTGTTCTAGTTATGAATTGGGTATTGGAGGCATATACAGTATATGTCTATTTTTTTAATTTTTGATACAGTTGCACAATGTATATGTATTCGTTTGTATGCTGTAATGTATATGTTTTTCATTGTGTGTGTTACCTAGTATCTTTCTTAATTTTGAGTTATGCTGTGGATATATTTTTCGTTATCTTCTATTTAACCTTTTGTCCATTCATATTATTGCAGCCTTTTTTTTTTAAATTGATTTTGTGTAGTAATTCTGAACAATTAAAATATAATTTCCAAGTTTTCTAAGTCATCGAATTAAAGTTGGAACTTTGTACAGAATACTTCAAGGAATGTCCTACACTGCATTCTAAAGTGGGCAGATTTGACAAGCTTTAAATGGTGGAGCAATGTTCACATTCAGCTATAAGCAATTGGGAATTGTATCGTGTGGTCTACTGCAAAGAACCATGTATCCCCTAAAAATGGATGCTGAACCAATATCAGAGGATATAGTACCAATATATATATATATTCACTACAAAAATGAACGGCCGACCTATAACCAGTTTTGCAATAGCCTTCTCAGTGTGTACCATGCTTAGGAAAATGTGGTAGTTACGACTAAGCCACCTTGTCCTAGCGGCAGTGGAGGTGGAGATGGTGATTTGGTATCTTGATATCCAATTGTGGATGTTATTCTTCAAGAACATTTCAAGTTAATCAGGGTGAGCTTGAGGTATGGAGAGGAGACTACAGAATTGGTTGAAGAGGCGGATAAAGGTTGGAAGATGGTGTGTTGTGCAGCTTGATTTGGACAAGATGATAGTATAATCACATGAAGAAGAGGGAAGTCCAGATCTCCGTGTATCACGGTCTTATGTATTTTTTTGTGTTGTATGTGTATCAGAAAGCCCTTCAATATGACATAGTTGTCAGGCTTTCTGGGGGCGATTGTAACGTTTACTGAGACCACATAGGCCGTGATTCGTTTTTATAAAAATGCTTAGTGTTCTTTGGAGGTGGCGTTGGTGCGCTTGAGTGGAGGAAACTTGAACTAGTGAAACGAGAGTGTCAACTCTGACGATAGCAGAGATGAGTTTAGACAATGGAGTTGAACTTTGAAAAATAATAAGTGATTAGAGGTTATTGCAGATTATAAAAGAAATGTGTTTGTATGAAAAAAAAACGCGAAGGAGAATATACTTGTTTCATCTGTCTTATTTAATACGTCGTATTAGTTATAGTATTACGGCTTCATCTATAGCTCTTCCACGGCAGTAAAAATTAATAAAGGATATAAAGACCAATGATATAACTTGGAAATTATATCATTGTGACTACATTACAGGAACCATTTAAATATACATCCCATAATACCACTAAATAGTAAGTAGCATTCCAATGATTTATTGTTATGTTGCAGTATAATATTAAGCTGCCTTGTTTACTGTAGTGTCCTGGTTGGTGTTATAAACACACCATTCCTGAGATGAATGAGTTCTCGTGTCTGTATTAAAAGAATATTCATTCATAGTAGACTATTCTATCTATGAATTGGCGCCCTCTCGGAAACTTATATTTATATCACATTAAAAGAATCAATTACAGTGTCAGTAGATTTACTGGCACGTTAAAGATCCCCTTCGGGGCAAAATTCCGGCACCCCGGCGTCTCTAAAAGCCAGTGTAGTTAAAAGGGACGTAAAACCAATAACATAAATAACATTATTACGGTCATCATTTAGTAAATATTCTCTTCCAGTACATTTTAAGGGGAAGAAATGCATTTACGCACAGAGTGTCGGGCTCCTGCTCCTGAGTAGCAGACTACCGACTAAAACTCCCCCGTTACTTCTGAACACTAGCCTGGAACCGTTTAGCACGTTACTTCAGGCTAGAGTCATTTTATATTTGCCCGTAGGGCACTCTTCCGTAATGAATCATCTTCAGTGGCGATCCAGATCCGTCTTCTTTGTTCAGAGGATATCTTCAACAAAACTTGCTACAAGTTTCCAATGTTCTTCATTTTGTAGCATTACCGCAACAATATTGTCGGGAGATATCTCTACACCAATGTGATCTTGAAGAGACTGACTATTTTGAACCCACCGTCCACAAGAGAAGAAGGTGTGATTAACACTATCTACCTCATTAACACAATAGATACAATCTGGTGAATCCACTTTCCCCATCTTCTTAAGATAAGAACAGAAGTACCCATGGCCAGTCAAGAACTGAGTGAGATAATAACCAACCTCACCATGTTTTCTCTCTGTCCAAACCTGCACCTGGGGTATCATTCTCCTAGTCCACTGGCTTCGGTGTCCTTGCTCCCATTTGATCAGCCAATTGTTGAAAATTTTGTGCTCTTGCTGTTCGTCTTGCATTTTGTAAACCTACTTCCGATTTCCTCCAGTAAATGTACTTGCGTTCTTTCGCTAAAAAAAATGGAATTATCCCAGCAATAACAAGAACTGCTTCTTCAGAGACCGTGCGATAAGCAGATGCCACGCGTAAAGCACCCCACCTCTGCACTTGTGCTAGTGACTTCCTATAAATTTCCTTATCCAGGGCATCCGCCCATATTTCCGCTCCACACAGCAGAACTGAATGGATGGCTGTCGTCAGTAATCTCCTCTTACTAGATTTTGGCCCACCAACATTAGCCATTGGCCGACTGAGAGACGTTACTCCTCTTGCCGCCTTATCTGCAGTCCGTCTAGTTTGTTCTCCAAAATTCAGTTTATTGGCGATCATGAGGCCCAGATATTTTGCTGCTGGCCGCGTCTCTACTTGTATGTCTCCTACCTGTATTGGGAGTATTGTCTGAATTCTCTTCTTTGTTAGGACTACAATTTCTGTCTTACTAAGTGCTAGAGACAGACCATGTTCCTCCATCCAACTATTGATCGTACGCATTACCATATTGAGTCGCAACTATGCCTGCTCGACACTTCTTTCTGCTACAAGAGCAGCAACATCATCTGCATAACCTACTAGGATAGTTTCATCAGGGACTTCAGATCTCAGCAAGCTATCATATGAGATATTCCATAGATCTGGTCCTAAAATCGAACCCTGTGCTGATCCGGCTGAGACCCGTACCCTGCGTTGTCCTTCTGTCGTGTTATAAAGCAACGAACGATCTTACAAGTAGGAATTTATCATCCGTAAGAGATAATTTGGAACATGAAATGTATTCTCCAACGAATTCAGCATGTCACTCCACTTGACAGAGTTGAATGCATTTCTTACGTCAAGAGTAACAAAGAGAACCGCACATTAATAATAATAATAATAATAATAATAATAATAATAATAATAATAATAATAGGTGATATTTCTCTTCCTGTGATATCAGTTGATAGTGTGTTGCATTTAATGGCTATTGTAAAAAATGAATGAAGTCGTCACGATATTGATAACCACATAGGCTTACTTCAATTGAAGTAACAACATTGAAAATTGCTCCTAATAATTCTTATCAGGTACTAGCAGTGCCGGCCCTAGGTCTTTTTGTAGTGTAAGCAAAGAACATTTTGGCGCCCTCCCCCTCCTCCCTCCCCCCCCCCCCCTCCCACCTTATACTCATCAGAGTACCTTTACTATTTTACTAAACGTTTTATATGGCCAAAAGGCAAAGGGATACACAAAAAATAACTTAAAACCAAACATTTATTTACAGGTCATTATTATTACATAGAATGACAATTATTGTTGATTTTTTGCACACTGTTGAAATCTTTTGAAATTAAAACGAGATTTTCCTGGCTTTCACTTTAGAAAACTCATTCAGCAGCAAATCTGTTTCCATTTCATTTAACAAATCATCTTCAATGACCAAAGTAGCTAGTTCACTCACGTACTCTTGGCTTAAAGTTGATCGCAAGTATGTTTCTTATAAGTTTTAACTTCGAAAAACGCCTTTCTCCGCTGGCCACTGATACCGGGAGCGTTAGCAGAATCCTCAATGCAACAAAAACATTTGGAAAAATGTCCACATAACCAAGTTTGGTTATAAAAGACGAGGCTCCAGCTGGGTGACTTCCAGGGGGTAGCATTGGTGAAAAAAATTGCAGTTCTTCGAACAGATCATCTACGTTCACATCACAGTCTCCTCCATCACTCAAAACGGTTTTGAAGGAGCTTACAGGCTTTCTTCAACTCTTGTTCGTTCAAATTATTCTCGAAGCTAGCAATGTCATAAAGAAATTTGAAACTTTCACTATGGTGTTCCATTAGCTCAAATCTCTGAGGCTATTGCTGTGTCAAGTACGACAAAGAAGAAGTTAACTTTAAATGTATTTTTTCCAGAACGTACAGCTTCATCTTCACTCTCATAGGAGAATTGTTTCTTTACTTTTCTTGGCCGAAGTGGGGTTTCTTTTTCAAAGTTAGCATCAACCTCGATTTTCTGCAAGTTCTTTTGCATCTGTAATGACGCCGTTTAGTCCTTGATCTGATCTCATCTTTTCCAGAAATGATTTTACACTTTTAATAAGATCCATTGAACTTAGTAGGTCATTTGTGACTTTTTGCAACAGTTTACTAACCATATTGGTTTTATGCAGGATCTCATGCCATGTCACTAAGCTGCATAGAAACTTGAAGTTTTGCAGTGTTTTTATTGTCCTACGGCAGTGTTCCTACCAAATGCATCAATTTTCTGATCTTGAGAAGCTTCATATAAAGCATCATGCACTTCTTCAATATGGTACCTCAAAGGGAACAATGCCTCAATTCTACTTTCCCATCTAGTATTGCAGAGTGGTTTTACTGTCAGACTTGAAACATGTTTCAGCAAAATATTCCATCTTTGAGTAGAACTGGAAAAAAAATCGTGTATAGTGCTGAAACAGTCTACAGCAATGTTGCACGACAGAGCTGCATCATTAATGACCAAGTTCAAGGAGTGGTTCCCACACGGTGCATAAAAAGCTCTAGGATTTAAATCAAGGATTCTCTTCTGGATTCCAAAATGTTTTCCCTTCATTGCGGAATCATTGTCGTACCTCTGACCTCTCATGGCTTTTAAAGGAATGCCTCGTGCTTCTAACTGTTTGAACAATACCTCTGTGAGGCCTCCACCTGAAGAATCTGTAATGGGAACAAAGCCCAAAAAATGTTCCTTAATTGAAATATCCTCATTTGCTAAAAATTTTACAAATCTTACAACAAGAGTCATTTGCTCGATGTGGCTAATGTCTGGAGCATAGTCTAATATAAAAGAATAGTACGTTGCTTGCTGTATCTGTTGTAAAATGTTAGCTTGAATCTTGGCCGACAAGAAACTAACAAACTCATTTTGGATACTCTTGCTCAAGTAGTGTGCGTGTGTTTCTTTTGAACTTATTCTTCTCACATGTTCAGCCATAAAACCATCAAATTTAGCTATGTGTTTTTCCAGCTTTAAGAAATTTCCATTATTACGTCCAAATAGGGTGTCTTTTTTTTTCCTCTAAAGGCCAATCCTTGAGTTCCCAAAAATTGTACAATACATAGTAGGCGTTTTAGAACTTGATTCCAATGTTCAGTTTCAGCACGAATAAGTCTTTCATTTTCCTCGTCAATAGTTGTTTTAAACGTAAACGTAAAGAGAGTTCGCGCCAACATTTGCAGTTTTGAATATGAATAGGGGATTTCTCATGACTGGTCAAAGTTTTTCTCAAGTTTTGCCAGTCAGAATACCCTTGGTCACCAGCAAGAAGAGAATTATCATTTCCAAAAAGTTTGCAAGCAAAACAAAAACTGCGTTTTTCAATATGGAATATATTAACCAAATCCTGCGGACTTGCTCTCCGTTTCAAAGCTTCCTTGTGTAATGCTTTGAGGAAAATCGCCTACCATTAAGGTACACAGGAAATTATTGGTCTGTGACCCGCTGTGGTCCTCGCTCAACAAGAATGTTTCGTACATCATCGTTTATTTTAGGTGGCCTTTCTCCACAGTCATTTGAAAAAACTTATGACATTTCTGCGCCCAGTTTCTGCAAATAATCTACCGACCTTAAAACTTTTATCTTTAGCTATACATAGTTTAAAAGACGTAATACATAGAGACCTTAAACATTGCATTCATAATTATGAGTAGGCTACTTGATGAGTACATTAAACCGAAATTTTATTAATATTAATAAATATTTATATTTTCAAAAATATTTTTATTTCTAAAACATGGTAAGAAAAAAATTGAACATTTTCAAACTGTTAAAAGTAAGTAGTATGAATAAACTTTTATAACAATTTTCGTTTATCAGGAAGATATGAATGTAGTAAGTTAATAAGTATATACAATTTTGGAATAGTAGGTTCAGTGGTTTTATTTGATATGTACTTAAATTTTGAAGAAATCTTCATTAAAGAACATTGAATCGGAAAAGGTACAGTCTCCCCTTAATACAAAAAATATATAAGGTGCCCCTTATCTTTCTCTGCCCTCTTTCCTCCCTCAACCTAACATAGGCTAAACTAACTATGGACTACTAGGCTTAGTTATATTTAAACAAAAGCTGTACAACGTTAACTAAGATTCAATTTACACCATTGCAAATCGTAATCTTAAAGAAATACCTAATGAATAACCCATTGCATTGTATCAACACAAACTTACAGTTTCAGTTTCAAAGGCTTGTTGACTTGTAGACGCCAGGTCTGATGAATCCTCGTCAACACCTGCGGTCCCGGTTATGTCATGGCCAATTGGTAGTGCCAATGGTGTTCCTGTAGTCAGTGTCAGATCCTCATCCTGCAATAAAAATAGCTGTTGGCCAAGTATACATAAGCACCAATATATCTTCTAAAGCTACCCTCAATTCCTAAATTCATTTTCTAAATATACAACTTAAGTATAAATTAATACTACTTAAGGATTAGTGCTATAATACTTTAAATAAATTACGACAGTATCCAGTAAAGCAATGCTATTAAATAAATACTATTATTATAATTTACATTATAAGGGTAAATTGTTTATACAAATGCTCATCAATTTAGATTAATTAATTTAGGCATTTGGAGTCATTAGCAAAAAAATATAAACTAAATTATTTACAGTTACACTTATATTTTGAGGGATTCTTCACTCATTGATGGTCCAGGCAGCTATGATATTGGTAACTTGTCGTCATCCTCATCGTTATGAACGGATTCAGTTAACTTAGTTGTTTCGTCGATCATTTTTGCACATGACGATGAAGCCGAAGGCGCAAAAAAAAAAAACTTTTTAGGGCTTTAGATTGATTCTCATGTTCTTTAGAATGCTGCAACTTTCTTTTACGGTGAAATGCACCTGATGGCTTTTTATTACTGGACATTTCGTGTGTCTAAAAATCATCTCCTCGTGTAAGAAGGGACAATAACACAGTGCAGCGTACGTCAACACATCAACACACTACAAACTACAACGATGAGTGAAGGCTGTCAGCTTGCTGGCAATACTGAGCCACTGAGCGGATAAAGACAAGAGACGTATGAGTCACGCGGACGAGTCGAAATAATTACTGGGAGGGGTGTTCTCCCTTTCGTGAATGGCGAGCGGTCATACTTCGACCGAACGGCTCCAGGCACTCCGTAATAGTTCTAAGTTTGTTTCATAAGTAGCATCACCCGTAAAGCGGCGACTCTTTAAAATGGTTATGCTGAATTTTTCCAATATTATTTCGTTTTGTTTGTTAGTGAAATAGTAAAGTAAAGCTGAAAAGACGAAACAAACAGAATGGTTATGTTATCAGGTTACATTGTTTATAATGTAAACATAACAGTTTGTTAATGTTGTAAAAATTTAAATTCGTAATATTTACAACATTACAAAGTAACTCCGGGCGCCCCTAACTTGATATTTCGGCGCGCCGCGGCACCCCCCATCTCACGGCGCCACCCGCGGCCGCGTAGTTCGCTTATATCTCGCGCCGCCCCTGGGTACTAGTACCAATATTACACCATTAGCAAACATTGGGGGAAAACATGCCATACAGGTTGAGAAAAGCCACCTCACAACATAGGTTATATGTTGCTTGGGGGGTAACATTTGCTGTTATGGCATTATTAATTCAAACCAGTCACAATGACTCATTAGGCTATTGATATGTAAAAAGTTCAGATGAAAACACATGGATTAAGATGTGTAACAAGCTCTAAGTACTATTGAAAAAATGTGAGTGTTGTTGTGTTGGTTAGTTATTGGAGTTTTAAGGGGTGGAACAGCTTCCGAATGTGTATATTAGACTGTGGTTTTCCGTTGTCATGAAAACGTGTGTAGCTTCAAATGGGGAGCCAGGCCAAAAGGCAACAACATTACATCACCAAGTAGCTGGCACGGTGGTGAAGTAGACACAAATAACAACCATGCCGACTTTCCAATGGGGGATCTGAGCCCCTCTCCCTCCACCCTGGCTACGCCACTGGTTCTCATTCAGAGTTGCATTAAGAGTATTTTTCTTTTTTATCATTTTAATACTGATACGATGACTTTTAACATGTGGTTTGTGTTTCAATCAGTTGACACCAGAGTGCGCATGAGTGTTTACCGTTCAGTATGAAAGTGTTCAGCAACGTCACTCGGGGAGTGGATGCCCATAACTTTTATCCAGAGATTGAAAGACAGACTCTTAATAAATCATAATTGTTTTCAGCAAATATGATATAATGCATATTTTTACACCAAAGAACGTCAACTTCAAGATGATGTATTGCATAAATATCTGTAATGGCGCGTACAAACCTTAAAGTACTCCATATATGATATGCATTCCACATGGTACATCTGGCAGCTGGATCGCTGCTTTAGCAGCCAGGAGGGATGCGATCCAGCTGTCAGTGCGTTTTATACACTTCCGACCGATCCACTTCCGTCCCATTTTTCAAAATCACTCCCACAAAAATATCCAGCAACCGAGTGGAAAGATGTTACACATCAATAAAGCCTTTATTGACAGGCATAAACTGAACAAATATTTTATTTTTATTTAGCATTTAAACAGAGTACCTGTCAATTGGTATGTACAGTTTTACTTAAGGGCACCCTTGTACCTACGTAGAATCTCTCTATATTGTTTAGTCCCTTTTCGTGGGGGGGGGGGCTGAACTTGGGGGTGAGTGTGAGAAGAGGGTGGCGTGTATCTAGGGGACGTTTAAAGGATGTGTGGGATCTCCGGAAGGGTGCTGGAGAGTGTTGTAATTAAAGAATATGCTCTACGGACCAAAGATTATAAGTAAGAGATTCACCTTCGGGCGGAAGATAATACCTGGCAAGCTAATTGTGAACGAACGAAGCTAGTGTTGCTGACGATCTATCTGTATGAGATGCGGGCGCGCGTGCTCTCTGAAAGACAAGATCGTCTGAGTTGTATGTAAGCTGATAACGCTGGCACAGCGATATTTCGGTAGGACGGTGTTTGAGGAGGGGCGTGCAGGTAAGTCGGCAGTATAACTGGTTGTGGGCAACAATGATAACAATCGAGCGTTGATGAAAGGTACTAGTTTACTAGTGTAATGTAATGTGCAAATGCGCTTCCCTCAACTGTAGGGATAGCTCAAACAAATTGGTGTACAAGTGTTACAAAGTAAAAGGTGTGGTAAATAGAGAGGATGTATATGTATGTGTGGAAATACTGAGAGACACACTCACCTCGAGGTACGTCGGCGTCACGCTGCTCACGGTTGTGGAGTCGTTCGGCAATAGATGTCCCCTCCTCTTTAGGAGGTTTCTTTATGTATTTGCATGTGCTGACCATTGCGGAATTGCTGAATAGCTGTTTTAGTAAGCAGCTGCTGTGTTCATGTTGATGTGTGTGGTAAGCTTGGGCAAGAGCTGTTACATAACTCTGCCGGCTTTGCGTAATTAGAATTATGTTGGTGTTGGTTCCCTTGGCCGATTAGGGTGCTGTATTAGACATGGGGGTAGATGAGGGTGTAGGCGTTGGTCATATAGTGTCGATGTTATTAATAGATGATTGTTGAAGTCTAGATTGTAGGTTTAATTGTATGAATCCTAGGTGTATGTGCTTTTACCCCTTTAAGGGCGTTAGGCGCCCTATAGGGCCCTAACAGGACGTCCTCCCGGTTTAGTTCGCGGCCTCGCGAACTGTAGTTAGACGTAGGGGTGGTCCTTCTCTCCTTCTTCTTCTTCTTCCACTTCTTCATTCTCCTGGGCTCCTCTGGTCGTGTCGGCGTAGATGATGTATCAGCTGTGGTGATGTGTTTGTACCTCAGTGTCGTAGAATTGTGGTGTGCTCTCAGTTAGGGTAGGTTTTTAAGGGTTGGAACATTATTTATACATATATAGATACGATTAATCGGAATAGAGAGAAAAATATGGGGTTTAACCCGTACATATTGAAATATAAATATCAGACTTATTATGATTCATAATTCAGTCTCTTACGCAGAAGGGAAAAAACATCTGGGCATTGCGCATTTGTGCTGTCATGCAGCGCGATGAAAGAAGTGCATTCTGCGTGTACAATGTATAACACTAAAGTGTATTGTGTATTAAGGTATAAAGAATGAAAAGTAGAATAAAATAGATGCCCCGTGGTGTATGTTTAAGGGTGTCATCAAAATGTGTTTATTGTAGGGTGAAAATAGGGCATCTTTACAAATTGGTCGTTAGAAGAATGAAAGGGAAATGCATGTGTTTAAATGTGTAAGTGTACAAGTAAGCAATGTGATATTTGTGAGTACAATGGTGACAAGAACAATGGTGATAATCTAGCAACGTGATACATGGATCGTTTAGGCATGGGCATGGTAATACTCATGGTAGTAGCAATAATAATAATAATAAGCATAATAATAGTAATAATCACAAGTCTGGTACCTTCTATAAAAATACAGTCATTCTGTAGAGCTCTTACCTGGCCATGTTCTTATACCTATACCTTATGCGCGCTATCTCTACTCTATTCTTAAATGCTATTCGGCCGTTGAACTCTGCTATTTTATTGGCTAGGTAGCTATCCTGTGTATACCCTAGAGGCATTCCCGCCGTGGGTAGAAAGTACACCCTGATGTCGAAGATCGGCACTTACAACTTCGTACTGCCCTTAAACACCGTGTGTCCCGCTTCATTTGAGCGTCGATATGTTTGCGTCAATGGTGCTCAACGTCCCACGGACGCTGTTAACCGTTGATCGCCGGTGTCGTCGCCTTATTGGCGCAACTGAAAGTTAAGGCTAGTGTGTATATCTGAAAGAAGGAGTGAGTGTAGTGTGTTCTGATAATTGGGAGACGAGCTCATGTTTGAGGGGTGGAAAATATATTTACAAAAGATATATGTACATTTTTTCCCCATCTGGAAAGAAATAGATAAGTGTACATTTATCATTCTGCTTACCGTCTGGTCTGCAAATAGAACGCATGTTTATTCATAATTATTATTGTATGCTCTGTCATCGTCTTATCATTAATGCTTAACACTATCTGCAGTTTTATCCTGGGTAGATGAGGGTGTAGGCGTTGGTCATATAGTGTCGATGTTATTAATAGATGATTGTTGAAGTCTAGATTGTAGGTTTAATTGTATGAATCCTAGGTGTATGTGCTTTTACCCCTTTAAGGGCGTTAGGCGCCCTATAGGGCCCTAACAGGACGTCCTCCCGGTTTAGTTCGCGGCCTCGCGAACTGTAGTTAGACGTAGGGGTGGTCCTTCTCTCCTTCTTCTTCTTCTTCTTCTTCTTCCACTTCTTCATACTCCTGGGCTCCTCTGGTCGTGTCGGCGTAGATGATGTATCAGCTGTGGTGATGTGTTTGTACCTCAGTGTCGTAGAATTGTGGTGTGCTCTCAGTTAGGGTAGGTTTTTAAGGGTTGGAACATTATTTATACATATATAGATACGATTAATCGGAATAGAGAGGAAAATATGGGGTTTAACCCGTACATATTGAAATATAAATATCAGACTTATTATGATTCATAATTCAGTCTCTTACGCAGAAGGGAAAAAACATCTGGGCATTGCGCATTTGTGCTGTCATGCAGCGCGATGAAAGAAGTGCATTCTGCGTGTACAATGTATAACACTAAAGTGTATTGTGTATTAAGGTATAAAGAATGAAAAGTAGAATAAAATAGATGCCCCGTGGTGTATGTTTAAGGGTGTCATCAAAATGTGTTTATTGTAGGGTGAAAATAGGGCATCTTTACAAATTGGTCGTTAGAAGAATGAAAGGGAAATGCATGTGTTTAAATGTGTAAGTGTACAAGTAAGCAATGTGATATTTGTGAGTACAATGGTGACAAGAACAATGGTGATAATCTAGCAACGTGATACATGGATCGTTTAGGCATGGGCATGGTAATACTCATGGTAGTAGCAATAATAATAATAATAAGCATAATAATAGTAATAATCACAAGTCTGGTACCTTCTATAAAAATACAGTCATTCTGTAGAGCTCTTACCTGGCCATGTTCTTATACCTATACCTTATGCGCGCTATCTCTACTCTATTCTTAAATGCTATTCGGCCGTTGAACTCTGCTATCTTATTGGCTAGGTAGCTATCCTGTGTATACCCTAGAGGCATTCCCGCCGTGGGTAGAAAGTACACCCTGATGTCGAAGATCGGCACTTACAACTTCGTACTGCCCTTAAACACCGTGTGTCCCGCTTCATTTGAGCGTCGATATGTTTGCGTCAATGGTGCTCAACGTCCCACGGACGCTGTTAACCGTTGATCGCCGGTGTCGTCGCCTTATTGGCGCAACTGAAAGTTAAGGCTAGTGTGTATATCTGAAAGAAGGAGTGAGTGTAGTGTGTTCTGATAATTGGGAGACGAGCTCATGTTTGAGGGGTGGAAAATATATTTACAAAAGATATATGTACATTTTTTCCCCATCTGGAAAGAAATAGATAAGTGTACATTTATCATTCTGCTTACCGTCTGGTCTGCAAATAGAACGCATGTTTATTCATAATTATTATTGTATGCTCTGTCATCGTCTTATCATTAATGCTTAACACTATCTGCAGTTTTATCCTGGGTAGATGAGGGTGTAGGCGTTGGTCATATAGTGTCGATGTTATTAATAGATGATTGTTGAAGTCTAGATTGTAGGTTTAATTGTATGAATCCTAGGTGTATGTGCTTTTACCCCTTTAAGGGCGTTAGGCGCCCTATAGGGCCCTAACAGGACGTCCTCCCGGTTTAGTTCGCGGCCTCGCGAACTGTAGTTAGACGTAGGGGTGGTCCTTCTCTCCTTCTTCTTCTTCTTCTTCCACTTCTTCATACTCCTGGGCTCCTCTGGTCGTGTCGGCGTAGATGATGTATCAGCTGTGGTGATGTGTTTGTACCTCAGTGTCGTAGAATTGTGGTGTGCTCTCAGTTAGGGTAGGTTTTTAAGGGTTGGAACATTATTTATACATATATAGATACGATTAATCGGAATAGAGAGGAAAATATGGGGTTTAACCCGTACATATTGAAATATAAATATCAGACTTATTATGATTCATAATTCAGTCTCTTACGCAGAAGGGAAAAAACATCTGGGCATTGCGCATTTGTGCTGTCATGCAGCGCGATGAAAGAAGTGCATTCTGCGTGTACAATGTATAACACTAAAGTGTATTGTGTATTAAGGTATAAAGAATGAAAAGTAGAATAAAATAGATGCCCCGTGGTGTATGTTTAAGAGTGTCATCAAAATGTGTTTATTGTAGGGTGAAAATAGGGCATCTTTACAAATTGGTCGTTAGAAGAATGAAAGGGAAATGCATGTGTTTAAATGTGTAAGTGTACAAGTAAGCAATGTGATATTTGTGAGTACAATGGTGACAAGAACAATGGTGATAATCTAGCAACGTGATACATGGATCGTTTAGGCATGGGCATGGTAATACTCATGGTAGTAGCAATAATAATAATAATAAGCATAATAATAGTAATAATCACAAGTCTGGTACCTTCTATAAAAATACAGTCATTCTGTAGAGCTCTTACCTGGCCATGTTCTTATACCTATACCTTATGCGCGCTATCTCTACTCTATTCTTAAATGCTATTCGGCCGTTGAACTCTGCTATCTTATTGGCTAGGTAGCTATCCTGTGTATATCCTAGAGGCATTCCCGCCGTGGGTAGAAAGTACACCCTGATGTCGAAGATCGGCACTTACAACTTCGTACTGCCCTTAAACACCGTGTGTCCCGCTTCATTTGAGCGTCGATATGTTTGCGTCAATGGTGCTCAACGTCCCACGGACGCTGTTAACCGTTGATCGCCGGTGTCGTCGCCTTATTGGCGCAACTGAAAGTTAAGGCTAGTGTGTATATCTGAAAGAAGGAGTGAGTGTAGTGTGTTCTGATAATTGGGAGACGAGCTCATGTTTGAGGGGTGGAAAATATATTTACAAAAGATATATGTACATTTTTTCCCCATCTGGAAAGAAATAGATAAGTGTACATTTATCATTCTGCTTACCGTCTGGTCTGCAAATAGAACGCATGTTTATTCATAATTATTATTGTATGCTCTGTCATCGTCATATCATTAATGCTTAACACTATCTGCAGTTTTATCCTGGAGACTTACCGTATATCTATACTCCGTGTGTCTATGTGCATTGTTACCGTGCGGCATGTTGTAGCAACGTGCGTCATCGTGAGTAATTGTGGTCCACTTAACCTGTTATCCCAAGATCATTTTGCTGTACGCTGCCGCAGTGGCGAAGCTCATAGATGTAATAAAAGGCATATTAATTAAATGTTCTGGCCAAAAATATATTCGTTGTATTGACCTTGCAGCGCTGTTGATGGGTCAGTCAGCTTCGATTGCGACCATGACGTGTACGTCTGTATCGGGCGCTTGTCCTATTGTACATATCCATTGTACGCTAAGTCATATAGGCCTTCTCGTTCGTCAATCATCTATTATCGCTTTTAAAATCGCTGTGTCACCAGTGCATTATCGTGTTTTCCATATTTAATTATCGCATTATCGGGATTACGATGCCTTATTGGTCTTATAATGCCGAATCGCCCTTCTATTTCTATGTGTGACTTATGATCTAACTACTTATTAATCCATTCCTAGAAATAGAGTTGCCAAATACCCCTTGTAAGTTACTGTTTTGGAACAGTAACTTATTGAATTTTCTTATTATCTAAGTTACCCCTGAAGTAGGTAACTGTGCCTTACATACTAAAATTTTTGGGTGAGGATCTTCCCGGTTGGTTTCCCTTCCGGAGTACCCGCGTGCCAACTCTGCTGGAACCGGAATCCAACAGGAAGGCCAGACTAAGTCCTTTTGCGGTCCCCTCCTACATACTAATTTGCTAGTATCCCCCTTTTATATTTATGTGTGTATTGGCCTTTGCGTTCGTCGTTGATCGATCATTTATTTTTCACTCATATCGCATATATCGCAGTATCGCTTAATATCATCGGGCGTCCCCGGGAATCATCCATTTATTATTATTTTGGGAGCCTATATTCTCAACTGTCGCTACCGAACATGTAAATCTCACGGTACGCCTTAAACCGACAGTTACTCTCATGAGCCGCTGCTCGACATTTAAAATAGGCTATATTATATTCGTTATATTTGATACGTTACTGCCCTGCTGGAACAAGGAATTGCCCTTCCGTACGGGAATATCTCAGTCTTGGAGTTGTAAATGCCCTCAGGTCAGGTAGCATAATGGTAGCAGAGCGTGGTTCTGGTATACCACATTTAATTTGTTTGAGAGACTGTCATATTGAGTTTGGAGTTGGGGAAGGCATCAGAAATTTTTCAGGCTTATGTGTTTAATCAAATTCTGTACTAAAAATTGTGATATTTTCTATTTCATGTCAACCTGCAACAAATGGAACCAAGAACCTTGAGATCAGCTTCCAGTCTAAATAAGGAGGAAATAGGATACGAGCTGATTGTGAGAGGCCGAACTCCATCTGGGCATAGGGAAATTGTTCTGCTTTTGTTGAAATCATTGCATGATATTCCGATTCACATCCCTTCCTTGGACGATTTAGACTGGGCGTTGGGTAAGTCTATAATTATACCATCTCTGGAAGGCTTGTTGCATGTGTATGATTGCCTTTATATTAATAGTGTTTCCTCTTCTTCTCAATTGAATATATTCAAGGTGCGTGCGTTACACTGGTATTATCGTCTCCATGATTTGATTAAAATTTGGCAGGAAAAGGATTCTGATTTTCACATTGAATTAATTTCTCTACGTGCAAAGCTTTTCGAGTGCATTTTTAAGTTGTTTCCTAATAATGGTGATCGTGACAGAGTAAATCCGATTGTGTATTCTATTGATGGGGTTCCTTCTGTAAGTGAACGTTGTGAAATAATTGATACATCTGTGTTGAAAGCAATTTAACAAATAATTCATAGCAATCGTCATTGCCTGTCGAGCCCACCACCATGTATAACGATGATGATCAAAATGACCCCATGTCAGGCAGAAACAGGGAAGCCAGGTCTGCCAACTACCATATGCGAACAGAATCAGTTCCACCGAACACTGCCAATGAAATTTTTGATGATTTGCAAGCTTTCTTTAGTAACATTTCTATTTCTGGTTTCTGAAAATAATAATGTGGGGGGTAATTCACCTGATGTTAGACCTAATGGTGGAAATCTAGCGTGCCAATCTAATGGGAACCGTATCAGTACTATTAATTTTAATGTTAACTCTGATGCATCGCCCAATCGTGGTATTCATTCTGGGGTAAATTTAAATATGGGAATCAAGTTTGGAAGTGTACCCCATCCCTTGACCTCATGTATTCAGTGTCTACAGATGTGTAATGGTAACGATATTGACCAATTGGTGAAATTTTTAAAACAATTCATTGATTAATGTGATAACGCTGAAGTTTTTGGGTGTTCAGATAGTCAAATATTTCATTTCGTTTTCCCATACACTACTGGACCGTTGCGAGAAAAATTAGTTATTGCTATGAGACGTCGTTATTCTGTTAATCGCTTTCAACAAGATATGTTATCTTCCTTTTTTTCCCAGTCGTGCGTTGAGTGTACTGATGCTTAAGTAATTCTATCGAGTACAGAGATTCGATGAATCATTAAATGAATATTTCATGGATATTAAAGGTTATGCGAGAGTATTTAGTGCAACTAACTGAACTCGAGATTGTATCATCTATTTTAAAGGGCATTAGTCCAGAGTATAGATCGTACCTGACTATGTGTGGTAGGCCTAGGAATTATGTTGAACTAATCAAGGTTATTTTGGCTGCTGAAGAGGTAAAACTTTCAGATTCCTTAAGAGTTGCTGATATTCCTCCGCCTAATCCTAATTATTTAAAATTCCAAGGTGGTAATACTCAGAATTACCGAATTGATAGTAAGCCTAATGCCTTTCAAGGCAATTATGCTCGAGGTAGAAATTCTTTGGTTTCTGATCGTCGTAGAACTAACTCTGATAGAAGATGTGACATATGTGGTTCGTATAATCACATTGCTAGGTGGTGTACGAGGAGACCTGGACCTAATCAATGACTATCTAATAAAGAGACCTCATCGGATTATCATGCATATGATACTATTGTGACGAAATTTAGGGAGGGAAATAATTATTTTGATGATGACAAAGGTCTCTAACTAAGAGAGAGGTTATGTACTAGGATAACAGACGTATCAGAACATTGTTCTCCGTTCATCGATATATTAGTCAACAACGAACCTGTGACCACTCTGGTCGACTCTGGTAGTGTGAAGTCATTCTTAAACAAAAGTTGGTTTGAAAATATGAGTTCTGTATGCAAATTTGGGAAAATTATTCAACAATCAAATAATTTTGTGTCGGCAAACTGCTCTAACCTTGAAGTTTTATGGTTGGTTAAGTTAAAAATAAGAATTTTAGATTTCACGTGGAAGTATGAATTATGGGTTGCTAATAATTTGTCTTGCCGTGTTGTTATGGGTGCTGATTTCATGTCACATGTGGGATTGTTATTAGACCTTAGAACTAGGTGATGTTGGTTCCGATTCAAGCCTAATTTAAAAATCAATTTCAAACCTTATGCTAGTTTTTCTGGAGTGAATTGTTCCGGAGATAAATCTAGTTCGGACACTATCGAAGACCTTAAATTTGAAAATTTGAATCTTGAACAAGCTGCTCAGCTTCGTGAAGTGTGTGCCTCCTTCCCGGAAGTTTTGACTGATAATTTAGGAATGACCAATCTCTTAGAATACAAAATTGATGTTTCGGACAACATCCCTGTACGTTCTTCTCCTTACAGGTTAGCTCCTCCCAAAATTAAAATTTTGAAGGACATGATTGATGCGATGGTAGAAGAGGGGATAATAAGTAAATCTACTTCTTCATATTCGTCACCTATATTTTTAGTGTCAAAACCTGATGGCAAGTTTCGGCCAGTAGTTGATTACCGTGCTCTCAATAAAAAGGTCATCCAACAGTCCATACCTCTTCCGGGCCTAAGATCCTGTTTTACTTGGTTCAGGGGTGCCAACTATTACACAATTTTAGATTTGAATCGTGCGTACAATCAAATTCCGTTAGCGGAAGAATCTAAACATTTAACAGCCTTCTCCACTGACTGGAACCTATTCCATTTTAACCGTTTGCCCTTTGGTATCTCTACGGGTGCCGCCATACTAAACCGTTTGCTGGATATGGTATTTGATGGTATCAAATTTAAGTTCGTCTATCATTACTTAGATGATGTTGTAATCTACAGTGAAAACTTCGATGATCATCTGAAACATGTAACTGAAGTAATGTCTCGTTTTAAGAAAGCTGGACTTACGGCAAAACTCTCCAAGGTTTCGTTCGCTAAACCTCAGATTTCATCCTTAGGTCATATTGTATCCTCATCAGGAGTTTCTATAGATCATTCCAGAACGCAAGCTATTCGGGATTTTAAAGCACCCAAGAATGTAAAAGAAGTAGCCAGGTTTATCGGGATGCTGGGTTATTTTCGTAAATTCATTGGTAATTTTGCTCATCGTGCGGCTCCAATAAATATGTTAAGAAAGAAAGGAGTCGATTTTGTTTGGGGACCTTCGCAAGAAGCAGCATTTGAAGATTTGAAATTAGCACTAATTAATGCTCCGATTCTATCTATTCCTGATTTCTCCCAAACCTTCAGAGTCCAATCAGATGCTTCCAATCGAGCTGTTGGGGCGGTGTTGCTCCAAGACCATGGACAAGGTATGTTACCGATAGCGTACTCCTCTCGTACCTTAAGTGATGCTGAAAAGAATTACTCTATCTATGAACTTGAAGCTTTAGCTGTAATGGATGCCTTAGAAAAATTTAAACTTTATATTGAACATGTTCCTTTCGAGTTGAAGACAGATAATCAAGCATTAAGTTGGGTTCTCGGTAGGCCGAGGAAGACGGGTAGAATAGCTCGCTGGGCTACTCGCATTTCCTCGTTCAAATTTTCGGTACGCCACATTCGTGGAAGTGAAAATGTGATAGCTGATTGTCTCAGTAGAATGTATTCTGAGGATTCCTAAATTGAAGAAAATGTAGGAAAGTGCAATAACGCAATTTTGGATTGTAACGTAAACACTGTAATTCTGTCTAACTGTCCGAAGTTGTTCGGAGATGTGAAAGAGTATCAAAAGGAAGACCCATTTATCGGAGAAGTTCTTAGGAAAATCGAACAGGGAGAGGTTATTAAACCTTACTCTGTGAGAAATGGTGTACTATGTTGCTTAGCTCGTCATGATAGGATTCCGAAAATTGTGTTACCTGCTGTATTAGTTCCTGAATTGTTCAAATAATTTCATGAATCTCCGGTTGGAGGTCATTTAGGAGTTTTTAAAACTAGGATGAAAATAAGACAAAATTTTATTTGGAAAGGGATGGACAAAGACATTCGTAAGGTGGTAAACAATTGCATAGCTTGTAATCTAGCCAAACCTTCGGTAAACACTAAGGTAGGGTTGTTATCTTCCGAAATTTCTCAAATACCTATGGAAAGATTATTCGTGGATTTTATCGGCCCGATGCCGTTATCTAAAATGGGAAACCGGTTTGCATTAGCCTGCACTGATGGCTTTAGTAGGTTCAACTGGATTTTTCAACTAGATCAGCGACAACGCAAGTGGTAATAAAATGTTTAAATGAAATTTTCGCTTCATTTGGTCCTAGTCAGTTTGTGATTACTGATAATGCAAAATGTTTTAAATCCCACGTTTTTCGTAATTATCTTTTTGAGCTGTCAATATGCCACGTTACTTCTACGGCATATTATCCTAAAGGTTCATATGCTGAAAGGGTAAACAGGAACCTTCGTGAGGGGTTGATAGCGTATCACCATAAAGATCACCAGTTGTGGGATAATTGTATACCTTGGTTGACGCATTCCTTCAACACTTCTGTTCATGAATCGCATCGCACCACGCCCTTCAGTCTAATGTTCTCCTATGTACCCAATTCCCCTATTAACAATCTTTGGTCTATTAATCAACTTCTACCCGATCAGAGTATTCCTGAAAATGTTCGCAGTGTTTGGAATAAGGCTAAGAGAAACATGAAGGTAGCCCTCGAAAATCTACAGAGAAGGTATAATGATGGACGTAAACCAACGTCAATTCAGGTTGACGACATTGTGTATGTTAAGAACTTCGCTCTTAAGGAGCCTGGATCAAGGGAGAGTGGTAAGCTGATCACTAGGTTCCGTGGTCCATGCAGGGTTGTAAGTCTTCTTACTCCAGTCACATTATTAGTCAGCGACCCTCAGAAAAAGAGGATATTTAGGGTTCATTTATCGCATGTTAAGAAGGGTGGTGATCCTTCGAAAGAGAATTTGTCATAAAATTGTATTGGAAATTTGTAAAAGCGAGGAATCTCTTAAATGTAATTATCCCTGATGTTCTTGTTTAAACCTAAGAATATGTTCCGTTGGCCATTTTATGTTATTTGAAGTATAGTGCCTATTTGTGTCCAGGTATGATTTTATTGTTAGTCATTAAAAAGAATTCTAGTACTATTGCTGTCGCAAGGAATTTGGGTTACAGATCAAGAATGTTGGTGATTCGAGCATATAAATTGGAGAATGAAGACTATCGTGTATGTCCGGGGCCCAGGACGTCGTGATGGAAATCTTCTTCGTTTAGAATTGAACTTGACACCCCTCTACCTGATAAAGATATTACATATGTATTCTCAAAATTATGTAAAAAACAAGTCCAGATTGTGAATTTACCCAAAGTAAAATGTTGAACTTATAAGCATGTTGGGAATTTCAGGTTTCTGGGAATTTGATGGACTCTTATCTCTGTGAACTACCAGTGAGGTGTACTATTGATCATGTTGTATGGATGAACTGTTATATAGTATTCATTTCAGCAAAGAATTGACGATCTATACTTCCTATCCCTCTACAAACTTGTGAACATTAGTGAACTATTGTCCACTATCGTAGGGAGGGAGGGTGGGTTGATACGTTACTGCCCTGCTCGAACAAGGAATTGCCCTTCCGTACGGGAATATCTCAGTCTTGGAGTTGTAAATGGTGCCATCTGGGTGAATGTGGACGTACTGACTGATTTGCTAACTGGGACGGGAGATTGCGCGCGTGTCTCCTTCCTGAATTCTTTGGCCTTTGTCGTCTATAAACAGTGGAACGTCGTAACCTGTAGAAATGACTGTTGTGAAGAGATTATTACTTGCTTGGAACTCGTAACGACAGCATGTGATTTCACGAAATCTAAATTTTTCGGGACCCTAGGTCGGCTTGGGCCGACCTAGAGGTGGTTCCCCAGTTCTAATACACATCCTTGTGTAACTATGTGGATATAGAACTTCAGTCTATTCTTATTGGAGTTAAAATTGTAGAAATGCACATTTGGCAACTCTCTTGTGATAGGCTTAACGAAGGTATATACTCAAGGTTTGTAATTTATATTTCATTAGGTACTGGAATATACTTCATAGTTGTTCATTGATACATGCGTAAGTGAAGGTGATTGTCACTGTGTGGTAACTTCTTAATATTTTATATATACTGCATTTCAGTTTTTTTCTGTGAAGTACCTAACCATGTAATGGTATCTGTAAGCGGCTTGGTAATGTATGTTCAACTATTTTATATTATTTTCCAGTAACCTAAATTTGTGTTTTGAGTTTAATTCTCTTAGGGATTTTATTTTAACGTTTGTATCTGGCCTGCCTTGTCTGTATGGTCCAGAACGTCATATTTTTCCGAGCAAATATATTTTATTTTTAACCTAATTATTGTAATTTCTCTCCATATCTTTGGCTCTTAGTATAGTTCCTTATGAACTCCGTGTCAAGTATCGCTAATTATGATACGTATTTTATTTTATGTAAAGTCTTGTTTCCGTAGGTTACGGCTCTATATTGTTGTTGTTCGTTTTTTCTGGTTAGCAATTAACGATTGAAATTTGTTATTAAAAAGGGTAGACATGTTTAGATTGGGAATAAGCTTGACGTAATAGTCTTCTGCTCTGACAAATATTTGAAGATTAATTACATGAATGGATAATTAATATTTTATTGAACCTATGTCGTTCAGCCGGGTTCTTATGGACATATAAGATAATTTATTGGAATTTCATTAAAGGGATGTCTGTTATTTTCTTTCATTTAGGTAAACCTCGTAATATCACTAGACATTACGTGAATGTCATTTTGTCCACGGTTCCTCGCTCATATTTACCTCCACTTGTATTTATTATGTAATCTAATTATTTATTTAATTTATTTACTGTTGTCATTATCTACCTGTAATGTTTGATTCTTAATATATATTGTCATGAAATTTTTCTTGTGTGTTTTCTTGACACTAAATTTAACATGTGTAGTCTCTTGAAACTAATTAACCTAGGTTATGATCGAAATAGGTACAGCGCTTTCTCTCAGGTCAGGTAGCATTAATCATTCATATTATTGCGATGTTCAACGCTCAGTGGCAGACTGGGTTATGCATCATTATCAACGCTCATGGCGGTATGCACCCAATTATCGCCTTACTATTCATTCATTATTTAAATCTTCTTTCTTGATGTTTAATATCTTCACCTGTGTTCGCGAACAGGACTTGGCTCTTTACCTACGCGCATGTAGGACTTACTCCCGCGCATCAGGATTGATTACTTACTTACAGACTAACTAGAATAGTCTAGAAGTGATTGGGACGCCTTTAGGTAAATCACCTGCTTTCTGGCTAGCGTAAAGCGTCATCACTCAGAATACTGATGTTACCTATGTTACGGTGATCTCTACGTCAGACGTTGAGGTGGCTGGTCTCATATCCGACGGTAATTCTTCCCCTAACTCGTCTGGATTCGGTGATCGTCTTCCGTAACGTATGTTGGGTTTAACAATCTCCGACACTATGGTTGGCTAATCCCATAGAGATCTTACTTGTTTTCCCGCGTTACGTTACCGTCGTATGAACCTCTGCCCTCCTATGAAACTCTGTCCTTGCTATTGTTTTATTACTTCACCTCCGTGTGCCCTCAGTTTTTTTGGTGTTCGGGGTGGGATCTTGTGGGAAAGTGTAAGTAGTATAGGGTGTATATATTTTTGGGGTGTGTAGGATATTGTAGGGCTTTATAGTGTAGTCGCATGGACTGCTTAGCACCTCTTGCTCAATCGGATTTCCACGCTGATATTTTTGTACATATCGCAGATATTGTTAATAGGTTATCTGGTGGTTTCATGCAAGGTATGTTAATGGGGTTCGAGGGTGTGCTATTGTCAATATTAGGTGTTACCGCGTTGGATAGGATGGTAATGCGTCATCGGGCTTTTCTTCATATTGGCCCTGGCCTATATTGCTTGGATATATCTTATTTTCTGGAGTACATGCTTGTATGTTAGAGGTGTGCCAGGGTGGTTTCTCCATGCTGATGTGAAAATTAAAATATTGCATGTGGGTATATTAATTAAAATCCTGGATATTTTAGGATGAGATTTGCATGCTTTGAGCGTATTTGGTTAGTGCTCGAGGTGAGGGGGTGTTTTCATGCGGGTCGTATAAAATAAAATCGTCTCATGCAGGTATATTAATTTAAAAATATCTGGTTAGTGTTTCTATGGCCATTATATGTATCGAGCGTTTCTTTGTTCATCTCCGAACGCCTCTTATCTTCAGGCGCGGAGCTATGTGCTTTGGGGGTGCAGTTACCCTGTGTTTGTTTATAAAATGCCCTTTTGGACTGTTTTGAGGATTATTTAGTGGTAGGGAGTGATGGGACGTGTATTATGCACTTGTGTATGTGTGCGGACTTTGGGAGGCTTGAATATTGCCTCTCTTGTGCCTTCTCTTGAGTATCTGCCCTCTCTTGGTCACACTTTGCTTACGCCGCGCGTCATCGCTATGTGGATGCGCGTTTACTAGGTGCCTGTGTTTAGTGCCTCTACATCGTGGTTGATACTACTACTCAAGATTATTACTCAGTGCCGCTTTCGTATAAACATCCCTTAGTATTAATATGGTATCATTTCAAAATGTTAGCGGTCGTGACTCTTTTTTATATCCCTCTGGCAATGTCTAATTTTTATCGTTCATGATCGCTACTATATTTTCGGGTAATCTAATAACGTTCCCTTATAGTATTGGGGTGCTGTATTTTCAATTAATGCAGTATCGTACCCTAATATTTATCCCTTGTATCATTTGTGTCAATGTATTGTTAAGGCCCCAGGGTCCCTACACCCTTAGGACCTTATGCTCCCCTAAGAGAGATGTGTCCCACGCCACTGGACCTACACATCTACAAGCTACACATCTACAGGAATCTACAAATACTCCGATAACCACTCCACAAATACTACACTTCTATCCCATCATTCAACACTCTCTTCTACCCCAAAACTACCCCAGGCTGGAAGGACAGCACCTCCAATACATTTTCGGAACACCGCAAGCAGGCTACCACTTATTACAGTTGGTTTTGCCAACAGCTTGCATCACTCACACACACAAACACTGGAGGTATCTGGAACACCAACAAGTGAAGTAACACCGAGTCAGCAGTTCCCAAAGACATAAGAAGGAGGCCCCCACTGGACTAAGGGTCCGTTGTTTGCCGACGGCCTCGCCCATCTACACCGTGACGTCCTGCCAGGGGTAAGTGTGACTCAGAATCCTAAACTTGTAATTTACATTTCTTCCCAATCTGACACCTGAATACTTGTATTTCACACATTGTCTAAACGTTCCCAATTGAAGAAACAAACGCTTGAAAGGCTCAGATGCCGAGCGTAACTGTGCGCTCAGCGACCAGGCGAATAGCTCGCATACAGCGTTTATCCCGCAAGTTAATAGCCCTTGCCCGATCGTGCAACCCTTAGGGTACGATCCCATACAAATAGAGCTCACCCCCCCCCCCCCCAACACTCTTTCACATACACGTGATCACTTTTCGTGATACTTTCAATGTTTAGCTTGGTCCATCTGTCGGTCAAATTTGTTTCTTGTTACCGAGATCCCCGAATGATAATTATTTCTTTGGAAATGTATTAATTGCTTAAACTATATGCATAACCTTGTTATTAATCACCTAATTCATAGATATTATAGTTACTCACCTAGTGTTTAAGGCTTCCGCAACACATCACTACAACGACTACACTGAGCCTGTCTGCTGCTTGCCTGCTGTCGCCACGAGCTCGTGACGTCATTTCCTTGGCCAACCAATAGCAGCGGTGTTTTTGGTCAGCTGCCTTCCTCGGCGGGTTTTCGTCGCTATAAAACCTCGAGTCATCTTCTGGGTGACGTGCCTCCCTTCATCCATTCTTCGGCCACGACTCTACGGGCCACTCTGGTGCCACTCTTCATCCATTCTTCGGCCACGACTCTACGGGCCACTCTGGTGCCACTCTTCATCCATTCTTCGGCCACGACTCTACGGGCCACTCTGGGCCGCTATTCTTCGGACTTACTCTACGGCCAACATTCTACTGTCAACATGTGACAATCTGCTTTTTGGTCAACACTGAGACCAATAATCTTCAAATATATTCTCGCCAAGACTTTTCAAGTACCGCAGTGAGAGTCATCATCTACGACTAATAATAATAATCTTCATGGTGCACTATCTCGCAGTGAGGAAAGGCACAAGGAAGGAATGTCAATAGTACTTGCTACGAGCTGTGGTCAGCCAGGACCAATCAAGTTTGTAAACAAACTCCAATCTCTCCAGTGCACAACAACAGCAGTGATACCTCTCAAATGTGTGGAGTGGGTTGCCTACTGGGACTGACAAATGTTCATACGTGACTGTGTTTGTATACATTTCTTCGCTTGAGGGATGATTCACTCCGGACATACCCTACACTAAAGTGTCGCCCAAGATAAGATAAGTTTCTTAGCACTCATTTATAGAACATTCTTATTGCCTCTTCTATTTTAAGAAGACAAAGTTGATCTTTGCCATGAACTTTTTAATAAGAAGCTCAAGTATTTTCTTCAGTGGTTATTAATTGATGTTTTGTTTGCTTAAACAGTATATTAATAAATTGCATATTTGTTACCTATTATGTTTAATTGTGAAATCCTTCAGCCCCTTATATTAACGCATAGTTCAGTCTTATTGCTTCACCCTAATGATATTGAATCCAAGCTAATACTTGTTGCTGTTCTCCCTATTATGAGTTAGAGTTTTCTGGGGCAAACTCCACCATATTTGTGGTGCCTCACCCCCGGGAAACATATCTGTTGCACCCTGGGAATGTTACATGTTTCATATCTTGGATTTCACATTAAACATTAACAATTTTTGTTTATTGTGTTTCAACACTAATTCAAATTGTAAGTTTCAGCCTGAGGCGCATGTTCAGCAGAGGAGGAGAGAAACGTAAGCTAAGCCGGTTTCTTCCGCATCAGACTAAACCTTACTACCTAGCAAGCTGTCATCCTCTGGCTTCCAGTACTCGAGTCACAATATTGACGTGAGTAACAAACAACTTTTAACATGCCTAACCTTGATTAAAAACTCAGCAACGCCAGAGCCTCTTGTAAGGGCAAGCTCACACGGTTTCGTACTTTTTTTAACGGAGCTTGAACCCCAAGAGCGTAATCTTGACATAATTTCGCAGAGGCTTAAGAATTATGAACAAGCCTTTGAGAAATATGATGAGATACAATGCAGTATAGAAGCTCAGCACCCGGGCCAGCAAAGTGATAGGTTGGAAGTTGAAAAATTATACTATCAGGGATTTGCTGAAGCTAAACAGCTTATTAGGGCTTTGACTTTAAAAGAAAAACAAGAAGATCAAACTTCTGCAGCATCTTCTACATCTTCTTCACGCATTATATTACCCAAATTAGAAATACCCAAATTCACTGGTAAGGACATAGAATGGGAGCCATCTTTTGAAGTATTTAATTCTTTAGTACATGAGAATACTTCTATCCCAGTAATTCAAAAATTTCACTACTTGCGTCTGGCAGTTCAAGGCAACGCACTTAACCTGGTTCAAGCACTTTCTTAGACCAGTGATAAATATGAAGTTGCTCTGAATCTTCTTAAGGATAGATATGGGAACATTCGTTTATCTATTCAACGCCATATACAAAGCTTATTCGAGTTACCTAACGTGCAAGCAGACAACAGCTTATCACTTCGTAAGTTGATTGACACTGCAGAACTACACGTCAGAGCATTGTCCAATTTAAACCAACCTGTAAATCACTGAGATTTATTTCTAGTTCACCTCATTTCTGCAAGATTGGATGCAAGTACATTAAAATCCTGGGAAACAGAACTTTCCCAGGATTTGCAATGCACTTATGAGGCAATTATTAACTTTTTGAAGGCTAGAAGCCAAGTCTTTTCCGCCATAGCTAATCAAAAATCTAGTATTTCAGATTCAAAAGCCTTCTCAAAAGACAAGGTTAACAGTTCTAATCAAAGAATTTTAAGATCACATGCTCTTCCTGTTGATGCTCGGTCACCTAACCAAATGAAAACGTGCGGTCTGTGTCAGCAATCGCATAATTTATACAATTGTGATGAATTTAAATCTTTATCAGTAGATGAAAGACGAAAGTTAATTACGAATAGAAAACATTGTTTTAACTGTTTGTCAGGCACTCATATGTTAAACAATTGCCGTTCACAACGTTTATGCTTTCATTGTAAGGCTAGACACCATTCCCTTTTGCACAGACATGAAAGATCACGGTTATCAGGACCAAGCAGTCCCAATACCAAGTCTAATTCTGAGACTTCTCAAAATAGTGCGCAGTCGTATGCTCCAAGTTCTACCTCGCTTGGCAAAGTCCAGGTTTTATTATCTACCGTGCAGGTTCCATTGAAAAATACTTACGGGAAATGGGTATCTGTCAGGGGATTATTAGACAATGCCACTACTAACAATTTTATTAGTGAATCGTTGGTACAAAAGTTAGGCCTCCCAAAACATCCTACCTCAATAGAGGTTACAGGAATAAACTGCTCTAAATCGCAATCCTTAAGCTTTGCTAAAGTGGATCTGAAGGACTCTAATAATCTTGGTATGCAGTTGCAATTAGATTGTTTGATTATCAATTCTATAGGCAACAATATTCCCGGCACTTCTTATCCTATTCAAAGTTGGAATATCCCGAATTTTGTCCAGCTAGCTGACCCTCATTTCAACAGAGCTTCGCCCGTAGAGCTTCTTTTCAGCTCAAGCGTATTTTGGCAATGTCTTCATTCCAATAAAGTAAAAATTGCTCCTAATGTTTTCTTCCGCGAAACTGATTTCGGTTGGATCGCTACTGGTCAAATATACCGTAATCCTATTCAAACTGTATCGAATTGTTATTTTGTTGGTGCCGATTTGAGTCAAGAGCTGACCAAGTTCTGGGATCTTGAAAATGTTCAGGCTACTTCTTCTTCTTCTTCTAACGAAATTTGTGAAAAGTTATACAAGGAAACCACTGTTCGTACTGCTGAAGGCAGATTTATAGTAACTCTTCCACGTATTCCTAATCCTCCCGCCATTACGGGCTCGCATTCCAGAGCACTCAGGGCACTATTTGCTATTGAAAATCGGTTCAAACGAGATGCTTCTGTTAAAACTCAGTATGCTTCCTTTATGGAGGAATATGAATCATCCAATCACATGGAGGTAATTTCTAAATCAGAAGAACTTGGCCATCCTTTTAAGGAAATAGTTTATCTAAATCATCACCCGGTATGGAAAAATTCTTTAACACAAGACAATATAAGAGTAGTTTTTAATGGCTCATCACCAGATACCAATGGAGTCTCTTTAAATGATACCTTGCAATGTGGTCCCGCTATTCAAACAGATCTCACCTCTGTCTTGCTTAGTTTTCAACCGTTTCCTATTGCTGTAATCTCAGATATTAAGCAGATGTACCGGTAGATTCTCGTAAATTCTGAGCAGCAAGATCTGCAAAGAATATTGTGGCGCGATGAGAGTTCCAAACCCATCAATATATTTAGATTGAAGACTGTGACATATGGCCTGAAGCCTTCAGCCATTCTTGCGATTCGGTCTCTCCACATGTTAGCCGAGCAAGATGGTCATCTGTATCATCCTTTGGCCTCTGAGGCATTAAAAACGGCATTTTATGTTGACGATTCCTTGTATTCTTTCCCTAATATTTCTGAAGCACTCCTTGTGTGCGAAGATTTGAAATCCCTGCTCCTAGGAGGTGGTTTTCCGCTCCATAAATGGACTTCAAATTCTACTGAATTTATATCAAAATTTTCATCAGAGGTCCCAGTTGATGAATTTGTTGCTATTCCTACTGATGAAGCAGCCGTAAAAGCATTGGGTGTTTTTTGGTGTCCTTCTTCTGATACCTTCTCTTATCAGGTACATTTGTCAGAATCTCCCCCTGTAACTAAGAGACAAGTTCTGTCAGAAATCGCAAAGATCTTTGACCCTTTGCAATATATTGCTCCTATAGTTATTGTTGCAAAAATTTTCCTGCAAAAGCTTTGGTCATTAAAATCTGACTGGGATGAAAATCTCCCCTTTCCTCTTTTAGAAGAATGGTTAGAGTATCGCAGTAGTTTGCTGGATCTCTCCAAGGTTTCTATACCCCGCCTTTTAATTTCTAATCCCAGCAGTATGACCTGCATGTATTTTCTGATAGTTCAGAACGGGCTTATGGCTGTTGTGCATACATAGTAGGACGTTCCTCAGCCACTTTCCCTGGATTTTCTAATTTAGTGTGCGCTAAATCAAAAGTTGCTTCACTTAAAACGGTATCATTGCCGAGATTAGAATTATGCTCTACTTTAATGGCAACAGAATTAACTACTAAACTAAATGTCAGTTTAAAGTTAAAATTTTGCCGCTCATTTTTTGGAGCGATTCTTCTATTGTACTAGCTTGGATTTCCAAGCCTTCTTCTCATTGGAATACCTTTGTGGCAAATCGCGTTTCTAAGATTCATGAAGTTTCTCATTCTGAACAATGGAGATATGTTCCTAGCCGTGAAAACCCCGCGGATATAATAGCACGTGGTTGCACGCCTAAAAAATTGATTTCTTCAGACCTGTACTGGAATGGTCCTCCTTGGCTAAGTCAGGAATCATCTTGCTGGCCTCGCTTAGCTAATCAATTTGCAGAAGAAGTACCTGATGCCCGCACTGACCCTGTCACGTCGCATCTTACTTCTACTTCTACTTCTACTAGCCTTTTTCAGAGATACTCTTCATTTGATAAATTGATTCGTGTACTGTCTTATATATTCCGGTGGAAATATTTAGTAATTGATCAACCATTGAAGCCTCAACCCTTTCTCACCAGAGTAGAGTTAGAATTTGCTACTCGCAAGATTTTGTTGCTTGTTCAGCAGGAATTATTTGCTCCTGAAAAGCAAGCTCTTATAAGTGGTAAAGATTTACCCAAGTCTAGCAGGCTTTCACCACTCACTCCTTTTCTAGACCAGGACGGCATAATACGTGTGGGTGGAAGATTAGCTATGTCTAGTTGTAAGGATGGGAAAAAACATCCCACCATCCTTCCTTCAAAGCATCCTATCACTACACTTATAATAAAAATGTTTCATTATAAACACCTTCATGTTGGCACTTGCACCTTGCTCTGTCTAATTCGTGAACTCTACTGGGTCATTAATGACGTTCATGAGGTTTCTTCTGTTGTCAAAAAGTGTATACCTTGCTTTAAGGTTAAACCACGCCTCGCCACGCAGATTATGGGTAATTTACCTCCATTTCGTTCAGAACCTAGTAAGCCCTTCGCTCTTACTAGCATCGATTACGCCGGTCCTTACGTATATCAGACCAATCCCTCTTAATCTAAGCACAAAATCTTAGGTAAACTTTACATCTCGTTATTTGTATGTATGGTGACGGGAGCCATCCACCTCGAGTTGGTTACGAACGCATCTGTATCTTATTTTTTGGCCGCCTTTTCTAGATTTGCTGCTAGAAGGGGTGTTCCATCTGAAGTCTTTTCAGATAATGCAAACATTTTTGTAAGTGCTTCTGATCTCTGGGCAAAAGTGTTAAGCTCCCCTTCGGCTAAAGAAAAAATTTCCAACTTTTCCTATTCTAAAGGGTTCAATTGGCATTTCACCCCGCCTTATGCTCCCCATCATGGGGGCCGATGGAAGTCCTGCATCAAACTTACTAAAAGACACCTTAAGAAAACTCTTGGTCCTACCGTACTTTCTTATGAGGAATTCAACTCTTTAATTATTCAAGTCGAAGGTATCGTAAATTCCAGACCTCTGACTCCTCTTTCTAACGATCCTAAGGATCTTTTACCTTTGACACCCAGTCACTTCCTGATTGGCTGTTCGCTAGCTGCTACTCCGCCTTTGCTGGTTCGACGCTGTGATCCTAGCCTACCTATCTTTTGGAGAAAAGTAGAATCTTTGCGCTGTTCTTTTTGGCGCCGATGGAAGTTAGAATATCTCAGCTTGCTAAATAGGCGTGAGAAGTGGTGGCTTCCTCAACCAGATGTACGAGTGGGGGACATGGTTCTTCTTCGAGACCCATCTCCGCCTCTCGTGTGGAACCTAGGCAGAGTTATTCACTGCCCCTTTGGCCGTGATAAACGCGTCAGAGTTGTTGATGTTTTAACTAATAAAGGTCTTTACACTAGACCTATCTCTGCTATCTGTGTTTTGCCTTTCGAGTCTTAGTTTACTCCTCGTCTGTTATCCATGTTTGTTTTGACTGATTCTTTTGTTTGTTTTCATTTGGAGTTCTCGGAGCATGATCACTTTTCGTGATACTTTCAATGTTTAGCTTGGCCCATCTGTCGGTCAAATTTGTTTCTTGTTACCGAGATCCCCGAATGATAATTATTTCTTTGGAAATGTATTAATTGCTTAAACTATATGCATAGCGTATAGAAGAGAAAGTGACGCGACTTGTGGAGTTTGTAGGGTCCAGCCGCTAGGTGGCTCTAGCGTCAGCTAGCGCTGAGTGAGGACGGTATCAATACAAGCAGTTGAATGTTACTTTTCAGTAACTGAATGTTATCAGCTTACACTACGTTGTATTAGACAAGATGATCCAAATATAAAATTCTCCGCACTGAGTATATACAACGCTAACGTCCGTTGTGTTAATTATGAAACATCAGATTGCGTCATAGGTTCATATAATAAGGAAATAAAACATTCTGACGGGGGTCAAAATGTAACTGTGTGAAAATCGTAAAGCTACAGACCATTCACTACTGCACAAATAAAGTAAATATAATATAATACAGTATAATGACAAACTCACCCATATAACTTATAGCTCTCAGTTGTCCGAAGCTTTGGACAGCTTACGCGATGATTTTCCAGACTTAGAAGTTGACTGCTCTTTCCTAATTTCTTTCGTACGAAAGAAAAAGCGCACTTCATGAAATGAAAAACGAGTTTTCCAATAAGGTCCAGTTTATGTTCCATACACCATCAAAAAATCACGGCCCTAAAACAATCTCATCAATGCTGTCCTAACACTCATAAAATATATCAACCCACAAATTTGAAAGGGAAGATAATTCCATTTCAACGACTACTTCGACCTGTAAAAGAATGTTGAAGACACTGTCAGACGGTTGAGTTAGGTAACTAAGGGCATTTATTGTGCCAAAGTCCTTTATATTAGTGAAAGTTGCAGCTGTTGTGTCCGACGGCCTTTTCACTTTGAAGGGTTGTTGCACACTTCACACAGCTGATCCCTTTCCTTAGTTGCTTGACAATATACCCGGCTAGATAGTGTGGGACTGCACCAGGCTTCAAACTCCATCTCATTCTCGCCATTTCGACTGTCTTTCCTTCTATAATGAAAGTGTCCGTTTTTATAAGGAAATTATCGGAGCAATGTTTGTCACATAGCCTGCAGATGACTTACTTGACAATTTAATGTCTTTCCTCGGAATGGCCTTAGCCCATTTAAATAAATCATCTTCGGCTTTTTGAGGTCTAAAAAAGTGCCTACCTGTTGCAGATGACTTGTCGTATCCAGATCGGCACCCGGGAACAAAACAACACGGCATATTCACTTACACAGTTTTGTTTGACGAATCTTACCAGGTTATAATTCACTCGACAGCACAAACGTAAAGAAATAAGTGTAAAGGCTTACAAATACTAAACACACCAGTGTCATAACGTATGTATTATTTCACTATCGACTCTTGATCGCATACACTTTTCAACACCAAGAAATAAGGACTAAATACGGCAGCATTTCCATGTTTTCAAACTCGCGAGCGCTTAGAAAGTGTCTCCAGCCAGCCACAACCAACCGCTGCACAGTCTACCGGCGGGCGCAGCAACTACCCATACTAAAGATACGGCAAACTCGGGAGTCGGCACACTTTCTCTTCTAAACGCTATGCTATATGCATAACCTTGTTTTTAATCACCTAATTCATAGATATTATAGTTACTCACCTAGTGTTTAAGGCTTCCGCAACACATCACTACAACGACTACACTGAGCCTGTCTGCTGCTTGCCTGCTGTCGCCACGAGCTCGTGACGTCATTTCCTTGGCCAACCAATAGCAGCGGTGTTTTTGGTCAGCTGCCTTCCTCTGCGGGTTTTCGCCGCTGTAAAACCTCGAGTCATCTTCTGGGTGACGTGCCTCTCTTCATCCATTCTTCGGCCACGACTCTACGGGCCACTCTGGTGCCACTCTTCATCCATTCTTCGGCCACGACTCTACGGGCCACTCTGGGCCGCTATTCTTCGGACTTACTCTACGGCCAACATTCTACTGTCAACATGTGACAATCTGCTTTTTGGTCAACACTCTGAGACCAATAATCTTCAAATATATTCTCGCCAAGACTTTTCAAGTACCGCAGTGAGAGTCATCATCTACGACTAATAATAATAATCTTCATGGTGCACTATCTCGCAGTGAGGAAAGGCACAAGGAAGGAATGTCAATAGTACTTGCTACGAGCCGTGGTCAGCCAGGACCAATCAAGTTTGTAAACAAACTCCAATCTCTCCAGTGCACAACAACAGCAGTGATACCTCTCAAATGTGTGGAGTGGGTTGCCTACTGGGACTGACAAATGTTCATACGTGACTGTGTTTGTATACATTTCTTCGCTTGAGGGATGATTCACTCCGGACATACCCTACACTAAAGTGTCGCCCAAGATAAGATAAGTTTCTTAGCACTAATTTATAGAACATTCTTATTGCCTCTTCTATTTTAAGAAGACCAAGTTGACCTTTGTCATGAACTTTTTAATAAGAAGCTCAAGTATTTTCTTCAGTGGTTATTAATTGATGTTTTGTTTGCTTAAACAGTATATTAATAAATTGCATATTTGTTACCTATTATGTTTAATTGTGAAATCCTTCAGCCCCTTATATTAACGCATAGTTCAGTCTTATTGCTTCACCCTAATGATATTGAATCCAAGCTAATGCTTGTTGCTGTTCTCCCTATTATGAGTTGGAGTTTTCTGGGGCAAACTCCAGCAACACGCACTCGGAGTTTCCGCACCTCCGTGGAAACTTGCCCCATTTGAACAACACCCCCTAAAATTCAACATTTTACACCCTTGTTCGTCCACACCACCAGTTCACGGACAGCACAGTATGCATTATTTAAAGCGTGCGCTAATTGTGACGTCATGCTATGTATTGGACAATGATGGATGCCGAGTGGCCTCTGTTTTCCTATCATCGCTTCGTTGTGCTACGTCACGTGTGGGCTAATTTTAGGCCTTTTCGCCCATCTATGTGATTTTTGTTTCCCTGTTAACGTGTGTGCTGGGTTTCTATTTAGATTATTTGGCTAATGCCGCTACTGCCATTGTATTGCATGTTAAAAATTCTTGGGACGTATTAGCGTGCTCGCCGCTGTGATAGGGGGTAGTCTTAGCTGCGATTGCCCACGGTCTTTGCCGCTTATGCAAACATTCATTTGTTGGTATAATAGTCGAAGTTTATAATAGACATGGAGTTTGCCTCTGTGAGTCGCCCGTGGCCTCTTCCTTATAGTTGCGCGTGTCGAGTGTTGAAATGTTCCGGCTTGCCTGTCGACGTCATAATGTATGGCTGAGCCGTTTCGTGCCTGGCGTTATCTAAGTGCCTTGTGGGAGTGGCTAGTATCGTGTAGTGTTGCCCACCAATCGTATGGTTGGATTTTTAATGGCTGTTCTCATTGCGTTCTGTGTGGGCGAGTGGAAAAAATGGCGTGCCGTTGTAGCGACTGTCGTCTTTGTGTTAATTGTTGTTAAATAATACTAATGCCTATAATGGCGATATAAATGACATTAAGAGTAATACTAGTAATGCCGTAAGTATTGCTCTTTTGGGATTGTGTACATTTTATGAGCTGGTCTGTTTATTTAGTGCCAGCATTTTTGTAATTTTTTGTTTATGAGCGTAGGCTGAAATGCCTTCCGCTATGTTATGTGCTCCTAAGGTAGGAATTTGTTTATGCATTGCGTACACACGGTTGGTAATGTTTTTGTTGCAATTGTATGACTGGGATATTGCGACCCTTGTTTATAAAGTAGCTTTTGCCCTATTAACTATACCCGCGCGTATAATCTATTTCCTATGATTGTTACCCTCTAGGTTTTTCTAACCTTTGCGGTTGTGGTGTTCGCTCCAATGATCGTCCATCAACCTGTGTAATTGTTGTGTCCGTGATCCAGACTGTCTGTCAACCTCTGTGATCGTGTGTTTGTAGCTCTGTTCCCTAGCAGCTTCCCGACAATGTTGCTCATCCTGTGATAATCTAGTGTCCCTTTCCTAGTGTGTATGGTAACCTATGTTATTGTGGTGTTTGTACTTCTAAATGTGTTTCCCTGATCTCCTGCGTATCGTTCAGTTTTAGTTTTCGTAACTTGTATATTATCCTGCGATAATGTCACTTATCTTGGAAGGGTGTTCTTAAAATTACGAAGAATATCGATATTCATGTGTAAACATAATAATTATTCATGCACGTAATTATTTAATATAGAGTAGTTTTAAAACATTATCTGGCCATGAATAATGTGGCATTTTACCACTATGCTCTAAAAGAGCATAAGTTTGTACCTTTTGTTGGCGAGTTTTTGTTTTAGCCCTCATGCAGGTTGTACGCGGCTTGTGGCGGTTGTGTATAAACCAACTTTGTGGGTGTGGAGTGTTAATTATTATTATACCGCTGTTGTACACAGTTTTAAGACTAACCCGGGTCTATCTTTTGTATATTCTAGGACAACTGCTTTTCAGTCGGTCGCCTGTTCGCCTCCTGTGTTTAGACGTGTACGGAGAAAAAATCCCTTAGTTTTAGAGTGGAATTGGCTAAGTTTTGTATCTGATTAAAATCATTACTCCGCAATTCGTTATGTGGTCTATTATCAAAATCCATTCCTAGATATAAACATGTATATCAGGTATGTGTACCCTACGATAACTGTGCCCTCAGGTCCTAAGTTAGTGCATTTTGTTAGCCTTCTCGCCTTCCTATGCAACTGCCTGTGATATCCTTATCGTTTGGGCGCTTGAAATGTGGTGTTGGCACCTAACATACTGCGTGTGTGATATGTGTACCTTGCATCGCTGAATCGCCGTGTCTGGTCAAAATGTGTTTTCATTAGTTTTGGAAACTGGCGCGAATGTGGTTGTGACGCGAATCGCGTACGGTGAAGCCGTTTTGCTCCTACGTCGCTTTCGCTCCTGATTTGCATATTATGCTATACTGCGCGTGTGCGTAAGGTCGTTACCTCCTATTATCTGCTGACGCCGACGGTCTATAGCCATATTGGTTTATAATCTGTGTGTTGAGGACGGGTTGTCTAAATGTACAAATGTGTAAATGTGTCGTGTTGACGATTTAGACGTTTCTTTCCGCGGACTCGTTCTTCTATTCCAGGAGAATGCTTATCGTTCCCTGTCTGTCTAGTGCGTCCGGGGAAGGATTTGCTATTCAGCAGAGCGCTGGCCGCCTGCAGACACATGCTACCTGTTACGTCATTCTTATCGCTCAAGTTGCACTTTCTGCCTTGTGGCACTGTAAGACTTCCAGCCCAGCACTGTGTTATCTTGCTACAATTACATTTATGTCCCATTATGCATCACAATATGTGCCTTCTTAATCTGTGTGGACAATGTGGCGTAGAAAATATGAGTTTCCCCCGTTTTTAGTATAAGTAGTGGCCGTTGGAATCCTGTTTTTGCATGTAGGCGTATCTGGGTTCGATTGGTAGAGCGCTCGCGCCTAACGAGGCATTCCGAGTTTTTCTGTTTAATAGTATTATGTTTGTTTGTGTTCTCCCCAGTAGTGTACCTCCTAAATAATATGTTCATTGCTGCTGATTATATAAATAATTGCCCTGTAATTTTAGAGTTAAATTTGCCATGTGGGTTTCGTCCTTTGGATGTTACTTTCCCATGATATGCTTTGCGGCATATCGGCAATATTATACTCTTAAATGTATAAAATATATGGTCTTTATGCACATATATATTGTGGTATGCAACAATGCCTTGTCCGTCCTATATCTAGAAAATACATGGGCTTTTAATGTATGAAATATCATACTGGCATTTATTACCAAGCTGCAGTCTGTGCGGGGGTTTGACTTTTTATCTAGCCCTCCTTGCTGCGATAAAGGATTGTCCCTTCAGGTCCCGTTCAATGTGTCCCCGCGTAACTAATATGGTAAGGGTTGCCCTTCCTTGTAAAAATTTAGGTCTCGAAGTGTTCAGTGTTTGTGTGTGTATACATGCGGTGAAGTTTAGCAATCGGCAAGCGGCAAATTACTGTATTTGATTGCTATCCGGAGCTTGCCTGTCCGCTGCTGCGATAACCTATTAATAGAGAAAAATTTCTACTGCGGGGCATCAGTACTCAATTTGGTTGTATTGCCTCGATATTCCTGTGTCTAGCTGTCGTTCGTCGTGTATAGGCATACAGGTCTAATATGTGTGTTTAAAGTGTTTCCGAGTGGCCCGCGATTCGGTTCCTGCCACGTATGCCTATTTAGGCTTATTGGGACTGTTAATCATGTGTATGTCTATGGCCTCGAGATTGAGTTGCACATGTTCTCGAATGATTGCCCTATAATTGGCATATAACGCAGTGTAATGCGCCCTTATTCTCTCTAGGGTCGCATTGGACGTTAGTGGACCGTATACTGTATTCAGTCGGTCGTGTATTCTGCTAATTTTAAGATGCTTCATGTGCAGGTCTTTGTGTATTGCATGCAGATGTCCGTGTGCGCGCCTACGCTGTGATTTCTTAACCTCTGATGGGGTGCGTGTCCATTTGTCCTGCGCCGCGCCTAACCGCGTGTGCATTGCCTGTATTTGGGCCTGTAGCCTTTGGATTCGGGTTTGACGCCCTTGGAGCAATGTAAATAATACTGGTGCTGCGCTGTCGCTCCTGTTGCTTATTACCCCTGTTGATTCTGCGCGAGATCCCATACTGTGTAGGTATGTGGTAACTATGTGTTGATGTGTAAGTGTAGTGTTGGGGATGGCTTTTCCTTTGCCGCTTAATCCTTTCTGTATATTTTTATGTGAAATAGGGGGATATATCTATGCCAGCAAAAATTCCTTACTTTTGGGGTGCTCGCTTCGCTTTACTAGAAGTTTGCTTCGAGTTAATTTCCTATAGGGTGTGCTGGTGGGGATAATATAATTCCTACATATCGAGGAGAAAAATTCACTGATTTACTCTTCAAAAAAATTTCTCTACTTGCTTGGCTTTGTGAAAGGTTTCGGTAACCGTACCACGAGATTTGTTGGCTAAACCTCTCTAACATGGCAACCCAGCGCCTCTACCACTTTGTTTAGCCCCTTTTCGTTGGGGGGACTGAACTTGGGGGTGAGTGTGAGAAGAGGGTGGCGTGTATCTAGGGGAAGTTTAAAGGCTGTGTGGGATCTCCGGACGGGTGCTGGAAAGTGTTGTAATTAAAGGGTAAGTTCTACGGACCAAAGATTATAAGTAAGGGATTCACCCTCGGACGGAAGATAATACCTGGCAAGCTTTGTGAACGAACGAAGCTAGTGTTGCTGACGATGCATCTGTATGAGCCGCGGACGCGCGTGCTCTCTGAAAGACAAGGTCGCCTGAGTTGTATGTAAGCTGATAACGTTGGCACAGCGATATTGAATACAGATTCACAGACTTCTTCTGACCATCGCCGTCGAGGTAACATCGGGCCTGCCTAACGATCATCAGCCGCTCAGCCCATTATCAAGATTCCTTAGCCAACAATCCCGTCCTGCTCCCTAGTTCACTTCAACAATAGCCATCCTGTCCGTTATCCATTGTTAATATTCAAACCCACCTTCCAGCCTTCCCAGTCAAGAAATCCCTTCGCCTTTGAGTATAATACAAGCTATACTCATCCCTCCTCCCCACTAAGCAGCCATTAATTAATTAATTAATTAATTTAATTCCAATTTCAAATTTATCAGCTCACTCATCGTCACAGCTCCATCTGTTAAATCTGGAAACTTTGAGTGACTGATACTTTTGTTTTTCCATCCCACTGGTCTACCCAGGTATTTGACCACTCTCTCCCTTTCTCAATTTAACACCTTCACTCACTCATTCAAACATGAAACCCAAAGCACTACCTACACCCTCAGACAAGAAAACAAACACAAACTGGAGAGAGAAAATGGACAGATTTGATCCCCTCTATGCCTCTAGGCATAAGGATATCCCTATGAATAATAATATGATCATGATCCATTCAGCCCCCTCCCTCACATTCCTCTCACTAGATACAGACAGAAAATATGTCAATTACTTGCCCCACACTCCGACATCATAGCCTGTATAGAGGAAACAGTCCCGCACTACATTACCGTCATTTCTACAGACAATGAACACTTTCTTACTATAGATAATGCTCTGTACGAACACCCAGATATTCCCCGGAGATTGATCATTTGTCCAGATCCAAATCACACCGGTTTGGAATCAGATTCGGGCTCTGAAGAGTCCGGCTCTGAAACGGAGGATACCCCTGAAAGTGGTCAGGAAGAGTCCACGCCGAAAGCCCCAGTAACTAGCGACCACTGGACTCAAACCTCTATGGCTCTTATTCATCCTCCTGCCAAGCCTAGGAGGAAAAATAAGAGCATCCAAACCACTCTGCCACCTTCAGACACAAGCCCAGTCGCCACTGACATCACAGCAGCAGCTATTCCCTCAGATAGCTCTGCTACATCTGTGCCCTCAGCGTCCCCTCCCTCTACACCTGTGCCTTCAGCGTCCCCTTCCCTACACCTCCATTAACACCGGCGTCGCAACCACCCCCCCCCCCCCCTTTCAGACAACATGCTACCCTCATTACACAATGCTATCGTTGCCAAAGGCTCAATCACTCTGCGCATGAGTGCAAACATGATGTCAGGTGTAACCGCTGCGGCGGGCCGCACCGGCATAGTGAATGTTCAGTGCCCAGGGACTCCCCCACGTGTGTAAACTGTAGGGGAGCCCATGCCGCGTCCTATTTAGGATGTAAATACATCAAGGAAGCGCTAAAACATCAACACTGGCAACGACAGCGCACAAACATGCATAGAAACATCCCCTCCCTTCTCACCATGCCCATTTCCCCTCCAAGCCCAGTTAAACTTAACAACACTGCCCTCACATGCATTCTACATATCCTGCAACAGCTAATTACCTCTAATTAGCTCCCCCACACTTCATGTATTCATTCACAACCCCTCTTGCCTCGCGGTTCCGCTGCGCATCTGCTCGGAGGATCGGCCACGGCCGTCCCCTTCCGGGATGGTGCCCAGTGGGCCGCGGGCCCTCTGCACGCCACTAGATGCGATGATAACTGTCTTTCTGTTGCTTTCTTCTGGTCTATGCCATGAGCTACAGCTCACCTTGATTTTTATGCCAGCTGCATTCTACCTCTCCCCAACCTTACCCTCTTCCAAAATTCCTACTCCTTCCCCTACCCCAAAATTCCCCAGGCCATATTCTGGTCAGTTTGATTCTCATGTACCAACCCCCTACATTTAACCTATTAAGTTCCATGTCCTATTCCCCCTTGATAAAGCTCTAAAGGCCCCAAAATGGGAGCCGACAGGCTAAAATGCACGTTAGCCGGCTTCGTTTGCCTGGGTCCTGAACAGCGATACTGCGATAGGACGGTTTTTGAGGAGGGGCGTGCATGTAAGTCGGCAGTATAACTGGTTGTGGGCAACAATGATAACAATCGAGCGTTGATGAAAGGTATTAGTTTACTAGTGTAGTTTAATGTGCAAATGTGCTTCCCTCAACTCTAGGGATAGCTCAAACAAATTGGTGTACAAGTGTTACAAAGTAAAAGGTGTGGTAAATGGAGAGGATGTATAAGTATGTGTGGAAATACTGAGAGACACACTCACCTCGAGGTACGTCGGCGTCACGCTGCTCACGGGTGTGGAGTCGTTCGGCAATAGATGTCTCTTCCTCTTTTGGAGGTTTATTTATGTATTTGCATGTGCTCAGTGGCGCCAATAGCATTTCTCTGAAGTCTAGCGAAACAATTTAGACACCCACCCACCCCTTCCAACCCCCCCCCCCCCTCCCTCCCTCCCTCCCTCATACGAGTTATGCTCACATATTGTTTACCAGTGCCGACAACTATCCCGTTTCCAAAACCTAACCAGACTTCTCGAGATTCTTAGAAACTTTTAGCGATAAGGCGAGATTTAAAAAAAATTAAAAACACACTTTCATCGAATACCGGTAAGCGTTTAATTCAATTAGTAGGAAATACAGTATTTTTAACAGAATTATGATATTCTCAAAATTTGAATGGTAAAAAGTGTCCAACATTAAAATACTGCTCACTTAGTTTTAGATAAAAGATAAGTAAGGGAAGTCTCAAAACAAACATTACTCCTCGGCAGACAGTTTTCATTTCGCTTAATGCGTTGTCTTCAAGCGGCAATGCTTTGGGCTTAAGGTGGCTGGAGCGTGGCAGTCACGTCCAAAAGTATCGTTTTTTTTCCTTCAAAATGCTCAAATAGGGCCAAAAAGAGTTTAGAAGCGTTGCGGAAGGCCCAGAGTATAATGCCAATACAAAATCCTTTGGAAAACTGCTAACTGAAAGCAGCTTTAGAGCTTTGAAAATGGCAGAAACATAGGTTTTAGTGTTTTTTGGCGGAAAAAACGGCCATTTGACCTTCGTTTTCTCTGTTAGACATCCTGTGACACCGGTATTTCTTAACGTTTTCTTTTTTTATCGTGTTGAAATCGTTATTTTTGGAGCTTTTGGCCGGAATCTATTCACTAGAACACACTTAAAAACGAACAAACTATTAAAATCTGCACTAAAACGGTCATTTTAAGCTAATTTTAACGTTTTTGTTTTGTAATTGTATTCTAGTGAATAGATTTCAGCCAAAAACTCCAAAAATAAAGATTTTAACATGATAAAAAAGAAAACGTTAAGAAATACCTGGGTCACCGGACATCTAACAGAGAAAACTTCGATAAAAAGGCCTTTTTTCCGCCAAAAAAAACACTAAAACCTAATTTTTGTAATTTTCAAAGCCATATAGCTGCTTTCAGGTAGCAGTTTTCTATAGGATTGTGTATTGGCATTATACTTTTGACCTTCCACAACACTCCTAAACTCTTTTTGGCCCTATGTGAGCACTTTGAAAAATCGATACTTTTGGATATGACTGTCACGCTCCAACCACCTTAAGAATATCTTCGGCCAAACAAAAAACTACGTAAAAAGTTTCATTACATACCTTTTTTCTTAGTACAGTAACTGTTTCGAAAGAATGCTACTATATGATGCGAACTCTAATATGACATTATCGTATTCAATATTTACGTCAATTTCACAAGGAATTATCATGAGGTCTTCCAATCGCTCACCACCCATAGTCGTACGTAGCCTGTTTTTGATTATGCGTAACTTGGAAAAAGTTCTCTCGGGTGTGGCGATTGCTACCGGGATTGTCACTGCAATCTTCAGTGCGGTGTACAAAGTGGGGAACACACTCTTCAAGCCTGCTGAGTGCATAATTTGAAATACAGCCATTAAGCTTCCAGTATTACCGGGATCCACTTGATCTAGGTTATCATCCCTGTCTTCAATCTCTTCTAGAGAGCTTCCTTCTTCAGTTTTTGATTCCTCCTCACCTTTGTCGGTCTTCGCGAAATCGTCGTCAGCAGAATCTTCATCGGCAAAAATGTCTTGTTTGTGCAGTTTCTCGGGCAATGATGCTGCCTTCTTGAATTGGGGGTAGACTTTCGAAAAAGCAGTGTTCTCTTCTAGGAGTTGAATTTTGTCCGTAAATTTTCCATACAGTTGACAGAAGTAATCGAATGCTTCATCAGGAAGAACGTTTCTACGACCGTTCACCCCAAGTAGACGACGATGCGAGAAGAGTGCCAAATCGCGGTATAACCCAACAGTTGTGTTGCCGAATCTATCTTCAAGGTGAGAAATTATTGCGTCCAGGCAAACGTTGTAGGTCTCGACTCGAAATTTCTTCATGGACTCATCAATTGGCTCATCTGCAGCTTCCTCGCCATACATCATCTTTTTGCGCCGCTTCAAGGGATCGGGCAGTTTTTGGAATTCAAATTCGGGAAATTCTCTGAGAAAATCTTCTTTCTCTTCAAGAATACATTCATATGCTCTCTCGTTTCGAAGGTGTTGCATTTCTATGAGCGTATGCTGGATTGCACTTATAGCTGCCAATAAATCAATATCAACACCTTGCAAAACTTTGCTCACAGGTCCCACCTTTTCGAAGACTTTCGAAAAGAGGAACGCTGTGAGAACAAAGCGTTCTGATAGCAAGTATCTTAACAGGCCTTGCGCTTCTGTGGCAGCTGATTTTTCGGCTGGTGTAACTTTATCGGTTGGGTCTTCGCGGTCAAGGGTTCGCAGTGGTGTCTGAATTACATGAAGCAGTGTGTCGATTAGAGCAGCAAATCTTGACAAAGCTACAGTGAGTGAAGAAGCGTGAGACATCCAACGTGTCGTGCTGACTCGTTTTAGTCGACGAACTCGCTCTTTGGGATACCGTTTTTATTGGTAATTTTCGAAAAGTTTGACTCTGCCTTTTGACGAACAAATGAATGCAAAGGTTTTTTCTAAAATTGAAAACAGATATTTTGCGTTTAAACATGCCATTACCGTATCAACCACTACCAAATTCATTCTGTGCGCAAAACACCAAACGTAAACAGCCGCAGGGTTTTCGTTTTGAACTTGAGCCTTTAGACCATTAAAATCACCCGACATGTTCGCTGCACCGTCATAGGATTCTCCGACAAGCAAGTTTTTCCAGTCTAGATTAAGTTCTCTGCATATGTCCTCGAGCGTCTTGAATAGGTTCTTGCTCTTCGTCGTCGCACATTCCTTTAACGCAACAAGTCGCTCATGCACTTTTCCTGTCTTTTCATCGACGTACCGGATAACGAAAGACAGTTGTTCTTTTCTAGATAAATCAAAAGTAGTATCCATTGACAAGCTAAAGAATCTCCCTTCAAACAGTTGTTTTTGAATCTCATTTTTAATAACTCGAGATATGGCATGAATCATTTGATTCTGTCTATTCCAGGTAAGAAAGCTTCGTTTCTTGCACTTTGGGTTAGCCTCCAAAGATGCTAAATACGCAGCCATTGGTGGAGAGTACTTTGCCAACAGCACAACTAGGTCTTTAAAATTCCCTTTTAGTTCTTCAGTCATTTTTTCTCGGTGTCCGCGCAGAGCTAGATTCCGCCTACCTAAATAAAGAATCACGTCTGTTAATTCTTTGACAATTTCCCTGTTTTCGGCTATTTTTAATTTTCTTCCTTCTTCCAAAGAAGGGACTAACGGCACAGATAAATCTTCTAGTTTAGCTATCAGTGACGCATCAACATGTTGTTCACTGGTCTCGTGTAGGAGAATAGAGCTTGTACCAGTTGACCAAGTACGGAATCCGTGGCGTGTCCACTCTTTCTTTACCTTCGACTGATTATCGAAGAGCATACAGTGAAGACAAAAAAGCCTATCTTTGGATACAGAGTACGACAACCACTCGCGCTGGACCGCGCCACTATCCGGAAGCATTTTGCGGTACCAGGCTGCATGGCATGATCTTCCCTCTTTCTCCTTGGGGAAGCCCCCTACAAGCTCTCGGTTTGGTTGGGAAGGACCTTTTGCTCGAATGTACTTAACCATTGCCGGAGTCAAATATTCCAGATTACAAAACGTTGCCGGATCGGAAGTTATCCCCAAATCGTCGCACCTTGTCGCTACTCGGATGCCAGTTCTATTCGCACTAGGACCTAAAGGGGGATGATTGGAAGGATAAGCGGGAAGCGAGTCCTGGTTATCAGTCAAGTGAGAGCTGGAAGAGCCGGGGAGTAACGGTACCGCTACCACCGCACTTGAAGCAAAGTTAACGGAATCCCAGGGAGGAGGTAGACTATCACCACCGGAATGTTTCTCTTGGTCCTCTACTCCTTTAGGGTCCATGTCAGAGGGGGAGGTACCACCACCATTCGGCTCATTAGCCACGGCCGCAGGAGATACTACACGTTCACAAAGTAATCCTGGAGGTTCAAAACTGGAAGGGCCCGGGATCTTAGGGACAAAGATTTGGTTCTCTTCATGGATCGTTACCACCGGTTCAAGGATTTTGGTACCACCAGCACCACCACCATCATCAGGAACACGAAAACCGTCACTACCAAGATCTGGATTAGGAGCATTGGGTCCTGTAATGAGAAATATAAACCACGGCTTAGATAAGGCAATTTCAGTAAAACAAATTACTACTAAAAGGAATAGGGAAATAGGACGCAAGATGCCGTGAAAAATAAAATACACGTTATGTCGCGGATATAAATTGTGCTACCAAGTTTAGGAACCGGAACTAAAATTTCGAGTATTTTTTCTTAAATTGGTAACGGTAACTACAGTGCTTTTTATGAAGGAAACAAACCTGACCAGTTCATCTGAAAAGCCAAAAAGCGGTATTACCAAACCACTACAAATGTAACATGTAGTTCCGCGAAGAACTAAATCCTATTTTCATATATCCTACTTATGTTAATTGTCACTATCAACATACAAAATTTCAGTTTGATTGCTGTAATAGATTCGTAGATATTGAGAACTGACTAAATATTTCGGATGGTCGCCATGTTGGATTTTTATATATGTTGGTCTTTGAGTTATGTACTGTTACATGAAGATTATTGTGTACGTGAGTTAAGTTTGTTGATATCCCGGGACGGGACACCAATTTGTAGCTTAACGATGCGTGGCAAACTACAAAGTGTTGGTCCCTCTCAGGATCTCCACGCGGCTGAGTGGTATCTTATTCAACAGAAATGAAGAAGTCCAGTTTTGCAGTTTGAAGTCAGTATTGTAATTTAATAATATGCCATTGTATACAGCACAGCTGGTTACTAGCTCGAAGAGCGATATTTACATAGTAGTAGTCTACAGAGTTGTCGGAGTCCACAGAGGGCGACTCCCAGAAATACAGACTTTATATACATTTGATTTACTTGAGAGGGGGTAGCTGGGCTCTCCCGAGGCTACCGTGTCTGACCAATGAGATGGCAATCCCCACACAGGGGTCACCACGAATTCCTTCTAGAAATTACCAGGCCCTTGTGGAACCTTTCACTTTAGAAAATTGAGGAAATACGTTCTAAGTTTATCTAAAGTGAAATCGTCGTAATGGAATGTGGTCATTTCCGTAAATGACTACGTCTTAGAATTCCTGGTGCTGCTAATGGCTATGGGCTGTTTCCGCCCTAAAAGCTTACAAGCAGTTTTACTTAAGTTAATTGATGGCCGGGCCCTGGTATTTCCTTAGATAGGTTTCATGTTGAAACATTCTACAAGCCATGTCCTGCTTTCTCCTTACTATAATAGTAATAATAATAATAATAATTTAGAAGTTAAATTCATTAGGAGATGCAGTCTGGAGTTCAATACCGGGCGAGTTATGTAATTCCTCCCCCCTTAGTTTCAAGGCACTGTCCTCAGTGGCATTTACATTTTCATAACCTTAATCTTAATGGTTTTACAGAAGTGATACAATTTCTTTCTAAATATGAGTAAAATAATACATATTATTACCATTACAGAAATTATGTTAATATACATAAATTGTTTTGTAGTGACATAAGTTATTGGTATTGGTTTTAGGTCTAGTTTCATCTTTGTTACATCCAGATGGGAAATATGGAAATTTATTTCATGTTTTGCAATGGGTTCCTCATGAATGGTCAGGAGTGGGAAGGTGTGGATGTAATTGGTAGGTTTTTGTTGGAGTGTTATACCCATACTTGAAATTGGACAAGATTCGTTAGAATAAATTATTTGTGGTCCAGAACGCTGTACTGTCTTTTGAGATTCTGGGCACGTTTGTAAGATCACTTCTGGCATGTTACTGAAGAAAAGGAGGTGTTCCTTATTTACAGATTGAAAAAGTTTCACATTGTTCTTTACAGAAGCAAATTCACATCCTACATTATTTGTTAAGTTGCAATTAGTAATTCTAATATTATAGTACATACAGATATAGGATTGAGTAACTTTTATGCAAGGTGCATTAGACCATTTTAATGTAGGGCCTTTCAGATGGGATAAGTACAATATTGTTAACAGTAGGGATAGGGGTTACATCATATAGTTGATATTGAGTTCCATCTGTAACAGGCATAGAAAGAATCACTATAAGTTCCTCGTCCAGCATGAGGACTTGAGTCTTTGACATTTTTAAATTTTCATACTGATGGTATTGATAAGTGTGGATTATATTATTCACAGGGTAAATTGATAACATATGTTTGACTATGTTTGTTAAGTCCTTCCTGGAAAATAATTTCACATTAGTCATCTCGTTGAATGAGAGGCTGATAGTTTCTTGCAACACTCGCACAATCTTGTTGAACTTGTTGATGCACATTAAACGTATTGGATGTGTTCCAATAAAATTATCTCGAAGTCTTCTGTTCGAAGTACACTTTGGATTGCCTTCATATTGGTGTTAACCTGGTTCATCTCAGTATAAAATTTCTGAGCAATGGAATTAGTAAATGATAGTAACTTATTAATATGCTTAATTTCATTATTGCGGAACTGTTTTAATGCATTAATTTGACTTTGCAAGTTATCAAAATCATCTTGATCTAAATTACCTGAAATGAATTTTATTACCTTTCCTAGTCCATTAATTAACCCTCTTTTAACTTTATCTGGAATGGGAGGTATTAATTTATTCAATTCCTTTTTAGTTTCTTTAGTTGTTTCAGTTAATTCTGATATCAAATAAGGAAAAGTATTGTTACTTTTTGATACAAGGCTGGAGACGGTATTATCAATCTGGTTATAAGAATCTTTTAAATTGGTAAGGTTAAAATGGAACATAAATTAATGGTAATTGTTGATTATCACCACAGATCCCATAGGGTCGGCATAAAATCCTGGAGTTTTTATGGTTTCAGTGTGGATGACGGCATATCCTGGTAGGAATTTGGAATTGGAAAAACCTTTCTTTTAGGTTTTATGTCACGGAAATTTCTGACATGGATTTTACCAATTTTCATTTTGCAATAAATGCGGTTTCCTTCGATTTTTGTTACGGTGCCCTCATTGTACAGGTTTCTGGATTTCTTGTTCCTAGTTAAGGGATCCGATAAATACACAGTCTCACCTAACTTGTATGAGTGTTGGAAGGTGAAGGTGTTGGGTTCAGGTTTGTTTTCATTTAAGATCTTTATTTGATTGCCTTGCCTCTCAATATACTCATTGATTTTTGGAGACGGGGAAAATATATGATCTAACGTTTTGTAGTATGGACCATATAGGATATTGAATGGTGGTTGTTTGGTGGCAGAATGGATCGAAGAATTGTAGTTTATGATTGTGGTGGCTAGAAGCTGTGGGAGTGGAGTGAACTTGTCATGATCACGTGAGATCCTCAGTTTTTCAAGAAGGGTTGAATTCAGTCTTTCCACTGGTGAATTAGAAGAGGAATTCAGGGGTGTGGTAGAGTGATATTCAATGTTAATGGCTTTACAATATTCGGTAATTAAGTTGTTTTCAAATTCTCCTCCCTGATCATGGGTGATCTTTTTGGGATAACCATGATGTGAAAAGTATACCTGCAATTGATTTAATACGGCAAGGGCTGTGCCATTAGGCAGTACATAGGCTTGTCCGTATTTTGAAAATACATCTAATATAGTTAGTATACGGCTTTGCTCAAAGTGGAAAGTGTCAATGTGGATTTGAGAGAATGGATGGTCGGCTGTGATGGGACCTTGGTTCGTCACCTGGTTAGGATTTCTCTCGTATTTATTTCTTTGACATAGATTACACTGGTTTATTAAATTACTGATTTGCTCTTTCAGATGTGGCCAGTAATACTTACTCCGAAGGTGTTCAAGGGTTTCTACGATACCATTATGATTTACTGAATGGTATTGTAATATCAATTGCTTTTGGGTTTCTGAGCATTCAATATCCTCTAAGAATTTGGACGCTCTGATGATTATTAATTCTGACGTGAACAACTTTTGACATTCCCTAATGAATGGGATTACTATTGTTACATCGTCAAAATAGACGGCATACTTGTTTGAGGGGTTGATTACTTTAAGCAGATGATCATTTAAATCTTGTTGGAGATTTTTCTGTGTGACAATCATGATGTGACGCGTGTTTTTCTTGAATAATTTCTGTTCAAGAATTTTTGGAAAATTTCCATATTTTATGATAATTTGATTTCGGTTTTGATTCAAATTTCGTTCTGACGCTTTCAGGGAGAAGATGGGGTCTTCCTGGCTTGAATGAATAGTTTCATTGTCCATTTCATCCTGGTATGTGTTATCTCCGGGGATAGCTAAATTAGAAGCTGTCCGATCATTTACGTATATCTGAATTCTAGAGAGTGCGTCTGCTACGTAATTAGTTTTGCCTTTTACGTACTTTATATCGAAATCAAATTCTCCGAGCTTTATCTTCCAACGATAAAGTCTCGAACTTGGGTCTTTTAGTGTGAAGAGCCATTGTAGAGGACGGTGGTCACATTCTATTTGAAAGTGACGCCCACATAGGTACGGTTTAAAATGTTTACAGCTTTCTACAATTGCGAGGAGTTCTCTTTCAATTGTAGAATAATTTCTTTCTGCAGGGTTCAGCGTTTTGGAATAATACGCGATAGGATGCCCCTTCTGTGTGAGAACACTTCCTAATGCGAAATCTGAGCTATCTGTAGTTAGTATGAAAGGCTCATCAAAATCTGGATATGCTAAGACCGGAGCGTTCATTAAAAGGGTTTTTAGGGTTTCGAACGCGGACTTGTATTCGGAATTTTATATATCAATTTTTGATCCCTTTCTTAAGTAGCGGTTCATTGGGTGAGCTATTTTAGCGAAATCTTTTAGGAATTTTCTGTAGAATCCTGCTAATCCCAAAAATTGCTTAATCTCCTTGGTGGTTTTTGGTATCGGATAGTCCTTAAATACCCTAATTTTCTCAGGATTGGACTTTACTCCATCTTGTGATACAACATGGCCAAGAAAAGCTACTTCCTTGTGAAGGAACTCGGTCTTGTCAAGCTGTATCTTAAGGTTTACTTCTCTCAGTTTTTGCAATACAAGGGTTAAATGGTGTTTGTGTTGTTCTAAAGATTTACTGAATACAATGATGTCGTCTAAGTATACAAAACAAAACTTATAAAGGAATGGGCGCAGAACATTGTCCATAACGCGCTGAAATATGGCAGGAGCGTTCTTAAGACCGAATGGCATCCTTTTGAACATTAGGTGCCTGTTATCAATGGTGAACGCGGTCTTCTCTCTGGACCGGGGATCCATTTCTATTTGATGGTAACCTTGGGCCAGGTCTAGTGTGGAAAAATATTGACAATGACCAAGGTTTTCCAAAATTTCCTCTATTCTTGGAAGAGGGTATTTATCCTCAATTTTTTTTGTTTAGCTGCCTAAAGTCTATAACTAATCTCCATTTCTTCTGTCCAGAAGCATCTTGCTTCTTCGGCACGATCCACACGGGATTGCAGTAAGGAGATTCGCTATGTGTGACTATTCCTTGGTTAATGAGTTTTTCAACCTCATCACTTAGTATTTTCTTTAATGCAGGTGGATAGCGATAATGTTTCTGATACACAGGGTCTTCATTGGTAGTGCGAATGAAGTGTTTTACAGTGTTTGTGAATGTTAAATCACAACCTGGGTAGTGGAATACATCTGAGAATTCAGAGCATATTTCTCGTATGACACTGTTCTCTAGATCATTCATGTGTTGTGTGCGGAGATATTCTTGAATATCGCACTCTGAAATATTATTCATTTCTAAAGGCTGTATCGGGATGTTTTCTAAAGGTTCAACAAACACTGGTTTGTTGAATTCCTGCTTTAACTGCGTTTCGCTGGGGTACATGACTTGGTAGTTTTCAGCACTCAATATTGCATCCGAGAAATATATTCCTCCACATTCAAAATTAGGAATATATACGTCTCCTTGTTCAATATTGACAGGGATCGCAATGGTGTGCATATCTACTACAGGTTGGAAATTAATTTGCTTATTACTGGAATGAAAATGAAAGGGTATATCCTTGTGAGCTAGTGTAACTAGTTTTTCTGCATAATCGATTTTCGCACCTAATTTGACAAAGTCACCAGTACCAATTAAGGCATCGAAGTAATCATGCCATTGCATGACCCTGAAATTCACAGGGGTGTCAATGCCGTGTTCAGAAAAGATAGGGAATTGCACATTATCTGCTCCTAATGTTTCAGAATGCACCGATTGAATACAAAAAGGTTCCTGAAAGATATAATCTGTAAAGAATGTGTGTGCTATTGATGGGTTCATGATTGAATTACATGCTCCACTGTCAATTAAGATTTTGAAACCAAATAATGTAATAAATGGTAATTTTGGAGCGTTCCTAATATTAGTTAGGGTTTCGATTGTGATGGCTGGGCCAAATGAAAATCCTGTTGTTGATCGTCATTTTGATATTCGTTTGGAACGAGGGATGGATCAATCTCAACATCATGGTCAAGCTCATATTCAGGTGGTTGTTCCTCCTGAAAGGATTCTGGTGGTATGTAGCCAAAATCATCGGCTTCTTCCGCGTGAGCATTTAAATTTCCCCGAATAGTGGAAACACCGGACTTGGGTTTTGGGTAGGTTTGGTTATTGGGCGCAAAACGTCTACCGATATTGTTAGGAGTTGGGTAAGGACGGTTCATAGAGGTCTTGAAAGGTTGTTGGTTCTGCGGTCTGAAGGGCTTCTGTTGAGATGGGTTAGAATTCATAAATTGTGGATTGGGTTGGTTCATAAAAGGTCGTGTGGGCAGGTTCTGAGGAACGAACTTGTTAAATGGTCTCATTTGTGGTGTGAAATTTGAATGTGTGAATGGATTATGAGTAGTGTGGTTTAGTGGTTGAGATGTTTGGTTGAATTTGTTTGGAGGTGGCTTCTGTACTCCTCTTAACTGATCCATGTAACTTTCATGCGCTCTATCATTGTCAAACATTCTACACAGTCTAAGTGCGTGGCTAAGGTCGGTAATTTGAGCATAGCGCAAATAAGAACGATATGGCTCCAAAATCCCGGCCTTAAAGGTATTCAAACTCAGATCTTCTAATTCTCTTAATTTCAGATCTAAAATCTGGTCTCTATAATTGATTTTGCACATGCTTTTGCACTGCAGCACAAGGGTATCTAACCTATCGTGGTAGTCATTGTGTGATTCGCCCCGTTTTTGGAAGCAATTGGAAATTTCCTGAATCAATAATCTTTCATCTTTGACATTACCATATTTTCTAATTAGATTCTCTTTAAATGTTTCATAATCTGAATTTGCATCTAAATCTAGAATACTACATGCTTTCCTTTTAAGTTTAAATTTCACTACATTAAATAAAAATTCATTAATAATGGCGGAATTGGGAGTTGCGTTGGCTCTCTTGTGGGTAGCTAGGAAACTATCACATCTTGCAATAAAGTAGTCTAAACTGCAAGAGGTAATTCCGTTAAACTCAGGTAGCAATTGGATCTGTGCGTATTCAAATTTAGTTAATAATTCTGTCTCCATTGTTAATGAGAAAGAAGTATTAAATTATTTAAATTAGAGCCTATTCAGCTAGTTAATTTGTTTATTTACTTTCAAACTGCAAATAAATGAAAAGGTATAATATACTTAATGATAATAATTATTATGATTATTCTTATGAGTTAGGTATATAAAAATAAAATATTTAAAAGCTTGAAGAAGTAAAATAATAGAGTATCTTAAAATTAATCACGTGAAAGAGCCGCGTTTAGGTTTCCACGACTAAGTAAAATAACTTATTATTATTATTATTATTATTAACTAATGATACGTGAAAGAGCCCCGTTTAGGTTTCCACAATAACTTATTATTAACTAAATGCTAACTTAAAATCACTTATTATCTTGCTACTAACATTAATTCAAAAGAAAAGAATGACCTGCATAAAAACAGCGTTTAGTTTCACGCAAATTCACTTTTTCCTTTGAAAATTAAATTTATTGTTAGTGCTCTGTGTGTTAGTTGAAGAATTGAAAATGAAAATGAACCAAGCTGTTACAGTAATACAATTACAATAGAGTTGCTTAAAATTGTCGACTTACATGCAGGAGAAGACGATCAGTGATGACTGCATCCTCCTGTGAACTGCGTAGTCGGTTGGTCACTGTCGAAAGGCGCTTCTTGACTGTTGTCGAGCGTTGTCGGCTAGCTTCCTTCCTTCTGATTGGTCTTCTTCGTTGTCGTCCGAGCAATCGAAAGGCGCTTCTTGACTGTTGTCGAGCGTTGTCGGTATACTCGTCCTTCCACGGCTTGGCGATAGTCGAAAGGCGCTTCTGGATCGTTGTCAGTATACTCCACCAACTTGCTCGTAGATCTTGTGGCGATCGTATATCTATCCCGGACGGGCTCCCAGTTAAGTTTGTTGATATCCCGGGACGGGACACCAATTTGTAGCTTAACGATGCGTGGCAAACTACAAAGTGTTGGTCCTTCTCAGGTTCTCCACGCGGCTGAGTGGTATCTTATTCAACAGAAATGAAGAAGTCCAGTTTTGCAGTTTGAAGTCAGTATTGTAATTTAATAATATGCCATTGTATACAGCACAGCTGGTTACTAGCTCGAAGAGCGATATTTACATAGTAGTAGTCTACAGAGTTGTCGGAGTCCACAGAGGGCGACTCCCAGAAATACAGACTTTATATACATTTGCTTTACTTGAGAGGGGGTAGCTGGCTCTCCCGAGGCTACCGTGTCTGACCAATGAGATGGCAATCCCCACACAGGGGTCACCACGAATTCCTTCTAGAAATTACCAGGCCCTTGTGGAACCTTTCACTTTAGAAAATTGAGGAAATACGTTCTAAGTTTATCTAAAGTGAAATCGTCGTAATGGAATGTGGTCATTTCCGTAAATGACTACGTCTTAGAATTCCTGGTGCTGCTAATGGCTATGGGCTGTTTCCGCCCTAAAAGCTTACAAGCAGTTTTACTTAAGTTAATTGATGGCCAGGCCCTGGTATTTCCTTAGATAGGTTTCATGTTGAAACATTCTACAAGCCATGTCCTGCTTTCTCCTTACTATAATAGTAATAATAATAATAATAATAATAATAATAATAATTTAGAAGTTAAATTCATCAGGAGATGCAGTCTGGAGTTCAATACCGGGCGAGGTATGTAATTCGTGTAGTATTCAAACTTCAATCGCATGATTAGGACACAAGAAATAAAAACGAGATTTTAAAATTTCGCACAGCTGCCATCTTGTGGTTTTGGAAACAATTGAAATAAATTACATGCCAGTGGAATAAAATTTGTATAAGGATTTACTGTACCAAGTTTCACTGCACTCGGATGGTTAAATTGCGAGAAACGTCCATGTGAATATTTATACTTCAAGTCGCCGCCATGTTGGATTTGTGATCACCGGTTATTGAAAGTCCTATAGGTGAACTTATGTCCATAGCCCCTATGAACATAAAAATATTCAGTTTGATTGCTGTAATAGATTCGTAGATATTGAGAACCGTCTAAATATTTCGGATGGTCGCCATGCTGGATTGTTATATGTATAGGCCATAGAGTAATGTACCATTAAAGGAAAATTATTGCGTAGGTTCATTATTCAAACTTTCACTCTCGATCGCATGATTAAGACACAAGAAATAAAAACTTAATTTTAAAATTCGCACAGCCACCATCTTGAAGTTATGTAAACAATTGAACTACATTAAATACCAGTGCATTTCAATGTGTGTAAACATTTTCTGTACCAAGTTTCATTGCGTTTAGATCATTACGTCGCGAGAAAAGTCTATTTAAAACTTTCAAATTCGCTTGGCCGCCATGTTCGTTTTGTAGTTAACCGGTTTTTGAAAGTCTCATAGATGAAATTCCAGTAGTGCCCTTTATCTCCGTACAAAATTTCAGGGTGATACAGGTAATGGTTTCAGAGATATAGAATCATCACCATCATCATCATCATCATCAAAGTCTCACTCCAGTCACCCGGGTGTGGTTTACAAGCCTCCTCCACGCCTTTCATTCCTTCCATTTTTCCTGTTCCATCACTTCTGCCACTTCCAATCCAGCTTCTCCAATCCTTCAAAATTTGGTCCAACCACCTTCTTCTCGATCTCGGTCTTCCAACTGGTCTCTTTCCCTTGACTTCTCTTTCTAATTCCCTTCTTGCTACTCTTTCTTTACCCATTATAGAATGTCTGTATTAAAACTGCTTGCTACTTTTTGCAACTTTGGCTTTTTTTTCTCCTTTTAGTGCTGTCGGAAGGAATTCCGTGGAAGGATCTTTTCGATGTTTGGCTCCATGCAAGAGGGAATGTGAAAGAAAGCGATATCTTACTAAACTATTTGATAGAAAATACTAATCTGGAAACCCTTGGACAGTCTGTTAAAGATATTGTTAGAAAAAAACGTATTGATTTTTCCGTGCAATTATGAAAAAGGTGGGTTGCAAGTCACAGGACATTAAGCAAGTTTCAGTCGCAAAATAAAAATTGGCTGGAAGGGAACATTGCACTAAATGGAGAGGGCATACAGGATGAAGCTTCCACAAGTAATGTGGGTCGTCCTTCTAAATCCTTCGTAGATTGTAGTGAATCTTCGAAAAGAAGGAATACGAGAAAATGTTCAAGGAAGCAAACAATGGAAGATATGCTGAATATGCTCTTGGTGTAATTTGATCCGTGAGAAGAAAAAAAAGACACAAAAGACAAACGACCCAATTCCTCCTGAGGTTCTAAGTGTACTACAAGATCCGGCATCAGAAATAGTATAGAGAAATGGACTAGTATGGCTTGAGGAATAATATAAAAATACTTTATTTATTACGTAGTGCAATATTTGTATACATTATTTTTTGTCGTCCTAATTTTTTCTTTAATCGAATGGATGTGTGGTACTTCAGTTTAATTCTGTACACCCCTGAAAGATCATATATTGTGTTAATTAATTCCTTCCCTTCTAAAGTGCTTCGTTGCACCACACGTTTAGCTGTGATAAGAACCAGATGGAAGGTACGGCATGTGTTTCGCTTGACTCATGAAATCGCATTTCAGTGACAAGTTAATTTATTACTGTGTTGACCAGAGATATAGAGATTGTGAGGACAAGGGAGATATGTTTTGTGTATTCATGCACATTATTTTATTATGGTTACTAAAAGAGTTCAATTGTTATTACTGTACCTACACATCAAATAATATTTTGTAATGTAGTGCATTCTCAAATGAAAATTAGCCTATTGTGGCATAATATTTGTAATAGTTCCGTTAAAATATCTATGGTTTGTATGAAGCTAGGAGTCCAACATAGCATACAAATTGTAGCTGATTTCTTTTAATCTGGAGTATTTTTCAAAAACCTGTAGTCACAAAATCACCTACGGTCAGCAGCATTAAGGAAAGTCTTCATCCAGTTTAACATTATTAATATTATTATTAATATCATTGTTATTATTAAGACAAGATAACCTCAATTCTTATAAATAAGAATAAGGAAAATGTTTAACATACTTTTGAACAGTTATTTTAAGGTTTATAGACCTTTTCCTACGCAAAGGAATTTTGCGCGGCCAGATAGGCTAAAAGGACCACTGTGCGCCGTGCCGCGTTGCTCGTGGTGAACCCTCCCCCCTCCAACTCACGATCGCAGTTCGAACAATTTAGAGGACCCTAGACGCACAGTATTATTGTACAATATCGATGGTTGTACAATAATATTGACTGTCTGTAGGTAGTATTGAAAGGTTGTGCAATATATTGTGCGAATCGACGAAGGTTTAATATTCGTATTTATTGCACAATGCGGGAAAGATTGTGTCGTGTGTGGACAGTATTGTGCAATATCTGATCTGTTGCTCTTGAGTATTATAAGTGATTGTTTTCCCTATACTCCTTCGGGCTGTATATCAAAGCTGTACAGGTCTCCATAAAAAACTCACTTATTAGGCCTAACTGCGGTGATACAGCACTTGTAAATTTCAGGTCTTCAAAGGTACCAGTATTTCATGTTGCAAGGTAACGTAAAGCTATTGATAAACGCTGGTTTGGAGGAATAGCTTCTCGCATTAAGGTATCATTTTTTTTAAAATTGAGGAATAACCATTGCAAGAAGTTCATCAAATGAATTAGCATCCAAACGCAAAAAGTTTCGAAAATCAGTTGTCTCACTCAGTCTCAGTTCGTTTAATAAGGTTTGATTAGTGTATTCATTTCGCTTCTGAAACCAATCTATCGCCCATTTGCGCTTCTTTGATTTTTTTTCTTTTTTACAGCCTCAGCCAATGCAATATCAATAATACAAAGTTTTGTTTCCCGCAACATGTTCACCTCACACGATGTAAACAGCAACTAAATTATTGGACAATTACATTGCACTGTCTAGGGACGTTCCATATATATATTGCACAAAACTTTGGACAATAATATAGAGCGTCTAGGGTCCGCGCGAGCATAAAATGCATCGTAGAAATTCAAACAAATGGGAAGTTGCAGTTCAAGGTTGGGGCGATTTCCCTATTGTTGGAACTTAGCTCGGCTAGCGCGGAGACGGTGTGTGTGGGGGGTCTACTATATTCCAAATAATAAGGCATCCTTATTTTTAATACGCTTTGTATTTCGCATGTCGCAGTGACCCTAATGTTGTGTTTAGGAATTTCAATGAGAACTTGAGGTATAACAAGCAAGCCATCGACAAACTACTGTAATTCTGATTGAGCTGAAATCATAACACAGGTGACTAACTTACACGATTTTTCGGAAACTACTCCACATAGCCCATCATAATAGCGTACGTACATCGTAAATCCTACATCGTTTATTCACAAATACCACGTAAAAATAACTGTACCGTACCGTAGATTACTATTATGGTTGACGTAGAAATACAGAAGAAAGCTGCTACCTGAACCTCTCACCAACTTAACTTAAAAGTGAATACAACGCTTTCCCTGCTTATTTTTTCTTTATTGTTTCAATTCAGCAGATGTCCCCTTAAGTACTATGGTTGTAAATAGACAATTTAACCGAGTCCCAGCATGCAGCATAGCTTCAAATTTTATTCAAGTCGGGAGTCAAAGACAACAATAGGCGCTTGCGTCTAACCTCAGTATGCACGACTTGAGACCAGCGCCAGTTCTGCGGTTTTTTTTCCTTTCTTCAGAAACTAATCTTTGCTCAGATGTAGGATGCACGGCAAGGTAGACTACATGTACATTTTCAGTTTGTGGAGAGATAGGTAATAGCCAAGGGTACGTCTACGCAAGTAAGCAAACAATAACACACCCACATTTCTACGTACTGAACCAACTCATGTCACTGGGGGTGAAGATTTTTACGAGTTTTTCCGCGAGAGGTTTTAGAGACCCAAAAAACAAAGAAGCCCTTGGCAAAGCCTATCACTTTTTGTGATTGCAACTACAATGGTCGTGATCTATTCTACCGTGGTTTCTACCGTGGTTTCTACTGTTGACTTACCGTTATTGCCACTCGCCCCAAGAGCCGGTGTAGGATTCCAAGAATTCAATTTTGAAAAAAAGTTTGTGATAGTGCCGGGGGAGGAGGCACGCACTGGGCATGATTCACAGTGCCTTTTCCAATTTTTAAAGTTCATCCCATTTTGGGAGGCACTTTTGCCGCACCGGCACACTTTAGAACTTGGCCACATGGCAGACTAGACGGCATACGTATAACTAGTTTGCCACACAACAACACATACACGTAACAAACAACAAACAACAGTACACGACGCACGACACAGCGATATCAACACAAACACAACTCACTCCTCTTCACCGCACAGCCCCCGCTTCACCCTTCGCCGATAGGCTATTGAGACGGGCTCGTGCAGCCGCGGGCGGGCTCGGGCGGGCTTGTGCGTTTCTCGCGCCACTTCCAAAACCACGGCGTGCATTTCAAACTGAGAAGTCCGGAGCTTTTACACATTCACAAAATGATAAACGATACTTTCGACAAGCTTGCTTGGAAAGACTCGGCAACGGCATTAATGTTACGTTCTTGTGAAACGCGAGGTTGGGTGGAAATATTCGATTCATACGTTAGGTTAGAAGGTTTGATGTCTCGCTCATTTGTTTGTATGTAAGTCCCAATTAACCATCATGAACATTCGGCTGACGCTGAATATTGATGAAACTTTTATTTTATGTTTAAACGAACAAACAATACAATAACTCAGTAACAATATGTTGTGGCCGGTACTGACGGTTCGTGCCAGGACATTACGATCTATTTATTAGTCATTTAGTCCTATTCTCCGACTTTCTTTCTTTCTTTCTTTCTTTCTTTCTTTCTTTCTTTCTTTCTTTCTTCCTTCTTTCTTTCTTTCACTCTTTCTTTCTTTCTTTCTTTCTTTCTTTCTTTCTTTCTTTCTTTCTTTCTTTCTTTCCCCCACCAACCCTAACCCACCCACCCACCTACCCACCTTGATGTCTAGCGGCCGCTAGACATCAACCATACAGTTGGCGCCACTGCATGTGCTGACCATTGCGGAATAGCTGAATATCTGTTTTAGTAAGCAGCTGCTGTGTTCATGTTGATGTGTGTGGTAAGCTTGGGCAAGAGCAGTTACATAACTCTGCCGGCTTTGTGTATTTAGAATTATGTTGGTGTTGGTTCCCTTGGCCGATTAGGGTGCTGTATTAGGCATGGGGTAGATGAGGGTGTAGGCGTTGGTCAGATAGTGTCGATTTATTTATAGATGATTGTTGAAGTCTAGATTGTAGGTTTAATTGTATGAATTCTAGGTGTATGTGCTTTTACCCCTTTAAGGGCGTTAGGCGCCCTATAGGGCCCTAACAATATATAAATTGAAAGTTTGTCTTTTTTCCCTGAATTTCCACGGAAATCTCTATGTATATAAGAATGAAAGTTTTTTCCCTGAATTTCCACGGATATTTGCGCGTTTGAGACTGTTTTATGACGGATGCGCGCATAAATAAATGTTTTGTCTGTCTGTCTGTCTGTCTGTTTGTCTGTGGGCATTATTTTGTGTCCTTACAACTCAAGAACGGCTGGGTGGATCAACGTAAAATTTGATACAGATATCCATCAGAGGCACGACACTAATCACTGATGTAAATCTTCTCTGTATCTCTTATAAAAGGGGGTCTACCCCCTTAAAATTCATGCTGAAATAGGCGTAGAAGGGTGAGACAAAGCTCATTTTCAGCCCCTCAATGTGAGAAACAAAACTCGAGGGCCCTTAGGGCCCCCCGAAAACAATTTTTTAAGGCCCTAAAACCACCATGTTTTGAGATGTTTCCGGAAAACTAATTTCATTTAATAAACTAATTAAACTCATAACTAATAACAGTTGAACGGAAACAATATACTATATCGGACACCCAAAGGGCTTCCAGGTCGGAGAGGATGAGAAAGTTCTGGGAGGAGAAAAAGAAGAAATTTACTCAAATGTATTGGTTTAAGTGCTCCAATGAGGGCGTAAAATATGTAAATCATACTAATATATAAAAATGAGATGGTGTGTGTCTGTCTTTCTGTCTGTCTGTCTGTCTGTTACCTAATAACGCTAGAACCACTGGTCCGATTTAAATGAAATTTTGCATGGATGTAGCTGAAATACCAGGTTTACATATAGGATACTTTTAATTTCGATATTTTGCACTATCAAGAAATGGCGACCATTTTAGTGACGTCACTAAACCCTTAGGTTTCAAAATTTCATATTTCCATATCAAATAAAAAGAGAACGGTAGGAAATAGCAAACTTTTGATGGCACATACGAGCTTTAAAATTTAATTTTCTATCCGAAAGGTCGTTATCACTTTTCGTGTATCTCCAACGGTTAGCGAGTAAAACCTACTTTTGTGACGTCACTACACCCTTTGGTTTCAAAATTTCATATTTCCATTTCAAATAAAAAGAGAACGCTAAGAAATAGCAAACTTTTGATGGTATACAGGAGCTTTAGCATTTAATTTTCTATCCAAAAGGTTCTTAAAACTTTTCGTGTATCTCCTACGGTTAGCGAATAAAACCTAAATTTGTTCAATAAAACACGGTCACATCGAGCGGTGCAGTATATCTCTACATATATAAAAAAGAAAATTTGTCTGTTTTTTTCTGAATTTCTACGGAAATTTGAGTTATTTACACGTTTCAGACTGTTTTATAATAGATGCGCGCGAAAATAATGTTTTGGTCCGTCTGTCTGTTTGCTTGATTGTCTGTGGACAACTTTGCTCCCTTATAACTCGAGAACGGCTTGGTGTATCAACGTAAAATTTGGTACAGATATCCATCAGAGGCACGACACTAATCATTGATGTAACTCTTCTCTATACCTCTCATAAAAGGGGGCATACCCCCTTAAAATACATGCTGAAATAGGAGTAGAAGGACGAGACAAAGCTCATTTTCAGCCCCTCAATGTGAGAGACAAAACTCGGGGGCCCGAAAAGCACATTTTAAGGTCCTACGTCCAACCGTTTTTGAGATATTCCCAGAAAACTAATTTAATTTAATAAACTATGAACGAATGCAAGCCGATAACCATGGCAACAGATTCTCAGAGATCCATCTATTGCTGTAAGACGCAATACAATTCCATTAATTACATTAGTGTGAAAGTTTGCGAACGGTTAGATGGTTATTATGGAACCAAATTAAGCTGTACATTTCATCAATACGTAAAATGCGCTTAAGGGGGTCAAGGGGTAGTCTAGATTTTTTTTCACGCGATTTACATCTGCGGGTGTGGTATGGCAGGTCTATTATATTCCTATACCTATGTTATATTATTATTAATAGTATTATATTATGGCGTACAACGACGAGACAAAGCCCCTCGGTGCCAGAAATAAAACTCGAGGGTCCTCGAAAACTACATTATAAGGCTCTAAAACCAACAGTTTCTGAAACATTCCCAGAAAACTAATTAAGTTTAATTTAACAAACTAATGAAGGAACGCAAATCGGTAACCATGACAACATTATCTCAAGGGGTGGCATCCAACTTTCCATCTATTTCAGTAAGAAGAAATTTATTACATTTATTACATTTCTGTGAAAGTTTGCAAATATAAGGTTATCACGGAACCAACGTAGACTGTATAATTCATCAATGCAATTAAGGGGGTCAAGGGGTAACCTAGGATTTTTTCATGCAATTTTCACGTGCGACATATAGTGCAGAAGGTCTATTATATCTCCAAACAACAACATTATTTTCAAAAATTCCTGAATTAAATCAGCATTTTTTGCGGCTTTTAGGAATTTGGGCCATTTGAGACTAAAGAACCTGAATTTTCATGCACCACAAGCTTTTATAATTTATGAAAGAGGTCTTCCTGTGTATGGGGACCCAACACAACGTAGAGGGTCAGTTTTTATGTGACGTGTACTGCGTTTCATCTACAAGGCTTTCAATTCTATTTCATGTCAGGAAGTACACGCCAGGTGAATTTAGTTTGAGAGCACATTTCAACTAATCTTTTTTTTTTTTGTTTTTTTTTTTTTTGTCGACATACGGGTTCATCGTAAGGATGATTTTCTTTGATACTGTTTGGTAGATATACCAATATTTGGATTTCTGGGTGATATGTTGTAGACAATAGTATTGTCTGTCTGTCTGTCTTTCTGTGTATCATTATGTACGTCTATAACTCATGTTCGGATGCTTGGTGCATCGTAAAATTAGGTATGGTAAACATGAGTCAATACACCAATCATTTATAAAACTCTTCACCGTTCATTTCATACAGTAGAAGGGTGGATATAGGGAAAAACTTCTCAAAATACATGCTAAAATAGGCGAAATATAAAAATTATCCCAGAAGGACGTTCAAAGCATATGTTGCACTTCTCAATGTGAGACACAAAATTCGCGAGCCTATAAAGGGTCCCCGAAAACCACATTATAAGGCCCTTAAATTAACAGTGTGTGTGATATTCCCAGAAAACTAACTTCGTTTTGATAAACTTATGAAGGAATGTTAAGGCCGCTAGCCATTGCAACAGTAGCTCAATTGATAATGTCTGGTGCGTCTCTAAAAGCAACAGTACTTAAAAGGGACGTAACACCAATAACCAATAACGCCGGCCGTGAAAGCCTAAGCTGTTATACCAATAACATTATTATTATTATTATTATTATTATAATGACTGGTGTTAACACCGAACACCGTTCGAAGAACGGGTACTTCTGCTAGTAAATAAATAAACTAATGAAAGAATGCAATCGGTAACCTAGGCAACAGAATCTCAGAGGTCCATCTATTTCTGTAAGACGCAATGCAATTCCATTTATTACATTACCGTGAAGGTTTGTAAACGGCTATAAGGTTATAACGGATCCAAATTAAACGGTAAAATTCATCAATTTATATAATGCGCTTAAGGGGGTTAAGGGGTACTCTAGAATTTTTTCACGCATTTTATACATGCGGGTATGGTACGGAAGATCTATTATATCCCTATACCTATATTGTTATATTATTATTATTATTATTATTATTATTATTATTATTATATTATGGCGTACAACGACGAGCCAAAGCTCATTTTCAACCCCTTGGTGTCAGAAACAAAACTCGGGGCCCCTAAAGAGCCGTGAAGGGTCCCCGAAAACTACACTTTAAGGCTCTAAAACCAACAGTTTCTTAGATATACCCAGAAAACGAATTTCAGTTAATAAACTAATGAAGGAAAGCAAGCCAGTAACCATGACAACCGTATCTCAAGAGGTGACATTTAACTTTCCATCTATTTCTGCAAGAAGTAATGCCACTCCATTTATTACATTTCTGTGAAAGTTTGTAAATGGCTATAAGGCTATCACGGAACCAACTATAACTGTAAAATTCATCAGTGCGCTTAAGGGGTTCAATGAGTACCCTAGATTTTCTTCACACGACTAACATGTGCGATATGTCGTACAGGAGGTCTATTTTACCTCCAAACAACAACAATATTTTCAAACATTTCTGATTCGAAATAGTATTTTTTGCTGCTTTTAGTAATTTGGGCCATTGGAGGCAAAAAAAAAAACTGTATTTTCATGCACCACAAGCCTTTATAATTTATAAAAGGGGTCTTCCTGTGGTTGGGTACTTGGCACAACGGTGAGGGTCAGTTTGTATGTGACGTGTATTTCGATTCGTCTACGAGGACCTCAATTTTATTTTCACTTCAGGAAGTTATTATATAGTTATTGTTGTTTTAAGGGGCGGAACTACGAGGTCAGGTAAATTTAGTTTGAGTGCAAATTTTACTGCTCGGGTCTAAGCTGCGTGAACCTGAGAGGAATGTGTATCGCGGACTATGAGAAGTGGTGGTGACGAGTGATGAGGTTTCTCGAACCTTGCATAGGAACAGAAGCAAATACATTAGTCTGTGACTCACCCACTCATTCGCAACGCCACACTGGTTTCAAAAAAGACCCTATGTTAGCAGTTTTGGAATATATGAGAATGTCAGGTAACACGGCGGGCTGTCGACAGGCTTCTCAATTCTCGCCTGCTCCTTCCCTACCTCTGCCATTCATCCCGCAAGTTCACAGAGCTTAGACCCAAGCAGTAACTAATCATTTTTCTTTGTCCACAAACAGTTTCCAAGTCCCCCATTGCAACAGTAGTTCAATTGATAATATCTGGTTATTAATACCGAAGACCGCTCGAAGAATGGGTACATCTACTAGTGTGTTTATATGAGGCAAAAAGGAAATAACGAAGCGAGTATATTGTGTATTAGCAAGTGTCAACAATTTAATAAGTGAATGTGTTCATGACTACCTACTTGGAGCTGCGTCCGATTTTTACCGCGAGATGTCATGTTTGATTGGTGGATTTGGCTTATGCTTATATTCTTAGACACTGTGGTTTCCTTGAAAGCGGCGCAGCCATGGGTTTTTAGGAAGATTTGTTGAGAATGTTCGTTGGTGTTTCTGATAATATTGCTCATGATAATTTCTCGGAAGAAGATTTTTAAGGAGATATTTCATTTTAAACGTGGCTAATATCCATATCTATACTGTCAGTGTCCACAGTGTTGCTGGCCAATTGCTTGTAAGTGTTAGATTTGTTTTTAAAGTTAGGGTTATGAAGGTTATTTCTGAGTAGTATAGTGATATCATCAATGTCGCCTAATCTACGTATGGACTTGGGTAGAGTTTACGATAGTACTTTTTTTAGACAAAAAATTGCCACTTTTCTAAAAATATCTGAAAACATTTTAAACTAATTCGCTCATAGAAGTGTGTGTTACTCCCAAATACTGGGATGTCGGGGTACCTTCCCTGTGATGCGAATAGACACAAATCTTCACTTGATAGGATCTTAAGCTGAGTGTTTCATGGGTTGGAAGTGTAAATTTTGACCCAATTCAGTGTTTACTAATACAGTGCCTGGAAGATTTCTTTGGCGTATTTGCACGTGCGTATGGTGCGTCCTCTGTATGACTTCAGGTTTAGTGAATTATTAGGCCTAGTGCGCGTCTGTAAATATGATGGCTAGTTCTAAACCAGAAGATGGGAGTGTGGTAGCAAATGTGGCTAAAAAACCTTATGGTGGAGTTGTGTTGACTCTGAATAATTGTCTTCTACCCAAAGAGAAGTTGTTCCCTACACCATCTTTTATAGATGGTTTAGATCAAGAAACAGAAACAGATTTGAGAATACTAGGTTGCGAGCTAATTCAGACTGCAGGTATATTGTTGAAGCTGCCACAGGTAGCAATGGCCACTGGGCAGGTTCTGTTTCAACGTTTTTATTACTCCAAGTCATTTGTACGTCATGCTATGGAAACCACCGCAATGGGTTGTGTGTGTTTGGCATCTAAAATAGAAGAAGCTCCTCGGAGAATTCGGGATGTTATCAACGTGTTTCATCACATAAAACAAGTGAGGGGGCAAAGAACTATACAGCCTATGATATTAGACCAGAACTACATTGCCTTAAAGAATCAGGTCATTAAGGCTGAACGAAGAGTGTTGAAAGAATTGGGTTTTTGTGTTCATGTTAAGCATCCTCACAAACTGATTGTGATGTATCTCCAAGTGTTAGGGTTCGAACGACACCAAAGTCTGATGCAGTTGGCATGGAATTACATGAATGATTCCTTGAGGACTGATGTGTTTGTGCAATATCAACCAGAAACTGTGGCCTGTGCTTGTATTTATCTTACAGCTCGCCGGTTGGGCATTCCATTGCCCCGTTCTCCATCTTGGTACTCTGTATTTCAAGTAAAGGAGACAGATATAGTAGACATTTGTTACAAAATACTGAAACTGTACACAAGGCTTAAGTGCAACACAGAGATGTTGGAGAAGCGCATCGACGAATTGCGGCGGCAATACCAGGAGGCTCGTCAGAAAGCACGTGCCAACAATATTGCTGTTGTTGGTACGGCTAGAAGCAACAGTCCTAATTCTCCCCCTGTACAAGTCCACAATGCTCACAAAGTTTCCCCGCGCCGACAGTCGAAACGGGAACGGTCTCTATCGCGCTCAAGGTCGAGATCTCGTTCTCATTCATATGAACGCCGGAGCAGGAAGAGGAACAGAAACGGACGAAGTTACTCGAGGTCTGTCAGTGGTTCACCTCACAAGATTCACCATGGGAGGGAGAAAGTACGGCATCGATCGAGAAGTCGGAAGAGGAGGCACAACGATTACGATCGATCGTATCACAAGTCGGGAAGTAGACATAAGTCGCGGAGCACAGATAGGCGCAAGGAGAGGAGATGACAGTCAAAGTATGAGTTCTATTGGACAAATAATAATAATTAAAGAATTATACAACAATTTACCTCTGAAATTGTGTTCATCATTGCTGGTACTGATACATAATTTTGTTAGGGATGTGCAAATTTGGCAAATTTCTTCCAATATGATTTCATTTCAATTTTAATTAAATGTGGCTGTAGTTGATATATATTTTTTGAAACTCTACTGCAGTTACATTCTTTTCTAGATGGAAAGGCGAGCTTTATTTTGTAGTTTTGAGCCTGTGGAATTGATCATAGCAAAGAAATTTTAGTTTGTACATCCTTAACTTTTCTATCGGTTTGATTGTATAGTCGAGATGTGATCATAACTTTAACTTGCAGCAATTTGTATAGTTTATTTTCTCAAAAGAATCTTTTAATAGTTTGTTGTTTTACATTCATTGGATTGGAATAATAAAAACTGAACAAAACGTGGATATTCTATAATCTAGTTAGATTTACTGTTATCATCGTTGAGGACAGCAAGCTAGATTCGCATGTTGGACCCTTAGTGACTTTCTTTGCTAGTTTCACACTGTGTAGTTGTACTTTGGGTGTTGCTTTTGTTTGAAGTATAATGGATACCTTTCTCGTCATTTCATTTTATTGAAGAGTTGCACCTTTATTTGAAATTAGTGTATCTAATGTATCTTTCAGTACTTGAAAGCAGAACATGGTAAATGTTGAGTGGAATTGTGTAATTCTTAAGATCTTTTACGTTTATGGTAAGATCTTAATATTTGTGTTCTCTTCATGCTGGAAACTAAATCACCTATTTTCGTTTATCAATATCCCAGTAACAGTTGTGTTGAGGTTAAAAATAACTTATTACTCCTTGTTCTTTTAATTTTCATGGGAAGAAAACTAGAAACTATGTAGGAAAAGACAAACGAGGTGCAGATATATTGAGTACAGTCGATCAACACTTAAAACAAGGACAAACCATGACAGGTTGAGGATTTTCAGCTGTTAGGTCATGTTGTGTACAACAGGTACACAAAATGACCCAATAGCTGATAATTCTCAATATTCAATGTAATCATGTAATAGAATATTGCACTCATTACACTGCATAGTGTGAAGTTATCTGGGATGATTTCAGTCATGATCCTCTAATGGCAACAAACATTGAGACCTGGGACTCAGAATCTGACCTTGTGCTGTGTGTATACCCACACACACACCCAGACAGACAGGGGCATAATCTTTGTTTAATATTTATTAATACGATTCTCAACCCGGTAGTAAGACCTTTGTACTGGTACTAAATTTCATTTTACTTTCTTGACCGTGTACTTTATTCACGTTGGAATTTTCTAAATGTTAAATTTGTTCAAAATAGTTTTTATGAAACTACTATGCTTGCCTTGAACTATCTCCATCACTTAGCCTTGTGAAAATCAAAGCAAGAATCTGTTCTTACACTATTATTGCTACCTTATGTGTGTGACCTCGATTCACAGCATTGGTCTGTGGGTTCAAACGAGATATGTTCGACCACCTGAGGAAAAACTAAGACGAGGTGGATTCAATTCCCATCTTAGCCAGAAGTGTTTTTCTGTGGTTGCCCACTTAATTATGGCAATGGTCACCTCCTTCCCAACCCTACCCTCAATTACATACCCGATTACAGACACCACAATAACACTGATTATCAGATAAATTCTACACACTTACATACAGTAGAATTGTTAATCACAATGTCCAAGCTATTAAATTAAACTTAGCAATATTAAATAACTTAAATCATTGCCAAAATTGATTTTAACAATTACACACTTAAATAAACCTACACTACTGTTTTGTGTAGTGGAATACATAGCATATAATTGCCAAAAAAGTATTTTGTATAAATCTAGGCTAGTTGAGCAAAGAGGCTCTTTTCTCAATATTTGAAATCTCATTCAATGGACTGCACAATTAACCCAATCTGCTAAGCAATTTAATCCCAACCCTACTTGCTTGTAATAGTTTCCTCCTCATATACAATATTTCTTATCATTTTCTGTTGTTGCAATTCTTAAAATTTTAACTTTTTCAATTGTTACACACTTTGATGTATCTAAAGTTATGTTTCTTCTGTCCTGTGGGTGTGTGTGTGTACATTGCTTGGTCTTCATTTTGTATTGTATATCAGCACTTGGGTAACAGGTTTTAACATGCTTTCTTGTGTTTGGTAGAGAAACGAAGAGTGCAGCATCTCCAGACCACGCTGGCAAAGATGGCTGGGTAGATGTGCCAGGCCACAGGTGGTATACGTTGTGTGTAGTCCGATGGGTTTGATCTCTTAAATATTACTGGTATAAGCTTCATATTGGCCACTTACCATACAATGTCGTTCTGCACTAAAAAGAGTTGAAATCTGAGAACAAGTTTTGTTCAGATATGTCAGCAGTCTCTGTAAGTAATGTAGAAATTACCTATTTTTCTGTTGAATACTACCTTTTCTTAAGTGTAAGTATATTTTTCATTGTTGTGTGATAAAAAGCATTCTTATTTATAAAGGCTGTGGTCATTTGGTACTTGAATTTTTTTTAATGATCCAATGTTTACTTGTAAGAACTTGGAGATATGCTTTTCTAGAGCCCTAAAGGAATAATGTTATTGATTTGGAAAAAACTGACATGCATTCCTTATATCCTGATGCTCAATCTAAACCGGTGCTATTTTTCTGATCATATTCCCTAGTGGAACTTTCAGTTGTCCTTGCTGTCCTTGAGTGTTCAAATATATCTTCCTGTACACGTAGAGAAATTACTAAATACAGAACTTTCAACCCAAACAGACATTGCATTTCAAATACCAATTCGTCTGAAATTTTTTTGAATCATGATGGCCATATGCACATTGTGTAGGCTAGAAATTTATTATATACTGCAGATAATAGATAACATTCCAAAGTTGTAAGAAAGTCTAATAACTTAATAAAAATCTTGGAGGCTAGCAGACAGCCTGCATGTGCTATGGTTGGGCATCACAATATAGGAATTACATTATAGAGAACTTGGCAGGATATTATGCTTATTTAATTTTTGTGTAGTTATATAACACTTGTCCTGATGAAAAGCAATTTCTGTTCTTGAGATGTGTAGGAAAGTCCTGTGTGATGTGGATAACAAGATGTTGCACAAAATAACAAGCAATCCAGTTGGCAGGAGAAGGTTAACAAAAGATAAGTTTATTTCCCAGTGTATATAGTACATAAGGCATTCCATCATTTTAGTAGGCCTAAGGCATTACATCATTTTAGTAGGCCTATCATTTTGAATCCTCATAATATGTGACGTGATAAAGTAAAGAAAGTCTTGTTTTTCTTTAAAATAAAACTAAAATATCTTATCATAGTTTTGCTTCCTTAATGAATTTACCTCTCTTTTCCACTAGCCCATTCAGGAGTCTCTAGCACAAAATCCTTTGAATTTGTCTATTGCTTCTGGATTAACAACTATGAGATGAGCCTTACCTAGAGGTTTGCGACTAACCATAAGGTAATGAATAGATAGAAATAGGGTAACACTGAATGAAACGTCTCTCATTCGATAAAACTTGTTGAAGTACTGAAATTAGCCAAAATATCTTTTAGATGATTTGGCGGCTTCGGTGGTGTAGTTGGTAGCATGCTGAGCTTCTATGCCCAAGATAGTGGGTTCAAACCCGGCCGAAGCTGTCGGATTTTTTAAGAGCATTAAAAATCCCTCAGTATGCCTTCCTTCGGAGGGGAATTAAAGCCGGCGGTCCCATGTCATAGAGTTATGGCATGTTAAAGAACCTTACACTAATTACACCTTTGTGAAGCTAAATTGGATAGGTTAAGAATGTAAACAACGCTCTTAGGTTTCTACGTTCGTTGCCAAGAGCCGACTGCAGTGGCGTCTAGTAGCTAAGTTCTGAACTTGGCCTAGTAGTCGTTGACGGTGGCGCTTGGCGGCAAAAGTAGGAACTATATGAAAAATTCTAAGTTGCAGTCTGTACTTAAATTAATAAGCAGATATACACACTAATACAGCCATCACAATTAACACCGGTTATCAGACAGATTCTACACACACCCAAAGTACACAGGGCTACATGACCGTGTTGTCGCAGCCCCTAAACTGAGGAACCAACCAACTACCTTTTAGATGAATAATATATCAGGAAATGGTGTTTACTCCTCCACTGTCCATTACTCACCTGCCATCCCTTATTTAGATCAGCTTTGTCTGCCATTATGCGTGTGAATTATCAAATTCAGTATTGCCAAACCCGCGCTTACAGTACTACTGTAAAATTAGTTGAATCTAGACTGATGGCTTTTGTCTACACCAATAATTGTAAAGTGTTAGCCATATAGCGTATACATCCCTGGTTTTTGTCACACACCAATACTCTTTAATTTGTGTGGTGTATTTTGTATCCCCATGTTAGCAACAGTGTGTCCACCTCGGTGTGTTCGTCTTGGCGACAGTAGAAGAGATCTCATGCGCTGTCGAACATGGCTTCTTTTCTTTAGCGTAGGTCCCGCCTAGTGGCAGGGTCCTATATGTGGGATCGTAGTCTCCATTTCCTTGGATCTTGGGCCATGTCTGGATGAAGATTGATAGCCTTTAGGTCATTGTGCAGTGTATCGGCCCACCCTTGCCCTGGTCACCCTCTGGGCCTCTTTCCAGACACATCTAGGGTGTAAGCTGAAGACTTCCTCTGTGATGTGCCGCAACAACCTGAAGAACTGTGGTTGGCAGTACCTCCTACTTATCATGAATTCAGTGCAGCTCTCACCCAATTGAAACCCAGAAAAGCACCTGGCCCAGATAACATCCCTCTGGAACTAATTCAAGCTGGAGGTCATTTCCTCAAAACAAGAATTTTCATCCTTATCCTCAGAATATGGGAATCAAGAAAGGTACCTGGAGACCTAAAGAATGCCACTATCGTCACTATCTTTAAAAAGGGTGATCTCAGTGTTTGTGGCAACTACCGTGGTATATCACTGCTATCAATTGTGGGGAAGATTCTTGCAAGAATTCTACTTAACCGCCTCAAGGTTATCTCTGATAGGATCCTCCCAGAGTCACAATGCGGATTTAGAGCTTCCAGAAGCACAATTGACTTGATTTTCTGTGTGAGACAGCTACAAGAAAACTGTAGAGAACAACAGAATCCACTCTTCTTAGTCTTTTATGACTTGGAAATGGCATTTGATTCGGTTCCAAGACCAGCCATGTGGGCGGTGCTGAAGCGGTTTGGTTGCCCTCAACGTTTTGTAGATCTAATCAAGGCTCTCCATGATGGCATGACAGGTCAGGTTTACCATCAGAATAAGATGTCCGATGAATTTCCCATTACCCATGGACTGAAACAAGGATGTGTACTGGCTCCAACGCTTTTTGCGCTGTACTTGGCTGCAATGCTTTATGATTCACCTACAAACATCCCAGGTGTGGAGGTCAAGTATCGTTTTGATGGAGGGCTTTTCAACCTAACTCGTCTCCACTCCTTGAGGAAAACTCAGGTTACTAAGGTTACTAATATGTTGTTTGCAGATGATGCTGCGTCACCAACTCGCACACCAGGAGAGCTGCAAGAGTCAGTTAATTGTTACAAAAGTGCATGTGATCGCTTTGGTCTTACCATAAATGTCAATAAGACTAAAGTCTTGGCACAACCTTCACCAGGCACACCTCTTCCTCAGTTCAATATCTCCATCTCAAATTTGCCATTAGAACAGGTAGACCACTTCTCATACCTCGGCGCTACCATTTCTGTGAGCAGGATGTGGATAAGAGAATTGGCGCAGCCCACACAGCATATGGACGATTAGCGCACCGGGTCTTCATGAATAAAGATCTGTCCACGAGTACAAAGCTTATGGTGTACAAAGCAGTAGTCATTTCTACATTGTTGTATGGCTGTGAAACGTGGACCCCTTACCGACATGATCTTAGGAAGCTTGAGCGTTTCCACCTACAAAAACTTCGATCAATCCTGAGGATTAAATGGGAAGACCGCATTACCAATATTGCTGTTCTGGAAAAGGCTCAAATCAACAGCATAGAATCATCCATAATAGGTCACCAATTTAGATGGATTGGTCATGTCCATCGGATGGGTGATGTGAGATTACCTCGTCAAGTGCTATATGGTGAGTTATGCTATGGCACCACACCTCATGGTGGTCCTAAGAGGCGCTACAAGGACCAATTTAAGCAGACCCTGAAATTGACAGGTCTTGATTCACAAACCTGGGACATGCTGGCTGAAGACCGCTCAACTTGGCGCCGTACCATCTCGGATACTGTAAAGACATTTGAAAGGGATCGACGCACACATGAAGAGGCCAAGCGTCAAGCTAGGAAACTTCGAGCAGCCCAACCACGTCCTCCTCCAGCAATACTATGTGACTTGTGTGGACGCTTGTTCCATGCCAGGATTGAACTCTTTAGTCACCGTAAACACATTCACAAACTGGACTGACGGAAGAAGATTTATACTCTGATTCGAGTTAAAGCCGATGATGATGTAAGCTGCTTTTGCCATTGTCGTCCCCTGCACGCAGCACATGTCCAAACCATCTCGGACAGTTTTCCTGCAATTTTTTCCTGATTAGGGCCTTACCAAACCGATTTCTGATGTCATTTGAAATACAGTATGATCCAGTCAATTGAAACCTGCTGACAGCAATTAGGATCAAGCCCTCTCTCATCACTACTCGTGTGTAAAAGACTCCAAACAAGATGTCAAATCATCAAAAATGAGCAATGAATAAAAACAAATTTACGTAATTTAGCATATATATCCAGTGCAGTAGTGTAGCGGCTTTGGTGATGTTGTCGGTAGCATGCTGAACTGCAATGCCCAAAGTCGCAGGTTCAAACCTGGCCAAGTCGTCATTTTTTTAAGAGCGTTAAAATCCTTCAGTGTGCCTTCCTTCGGAGGGGAAGTAAAGCCGGCGGGCCCATGTCATAGTTTTATGGCATGAAAAAGAACCTAGGCGGCTTCGGTGGCGTAGTTGGTAGCATGCTGAGCTTCTATGCCCGAGGTCGCGGGTTCAAACCCGGCCGAAGTCTTCGGATTTTTTAAGAGTGTTAAAAATCCCTCGGTATGCCTTCCTTCGGAGGGGAAGTAAAGCCGGCGGTCCCATGTCGTAGATTTATAGCATGTTAAAGAACCTTCCACTAATTACTCCTGTGTGAAGCTAAATTGTATAGGTTAAGAATGTAAACAACACTCTTAGGTTCCCAAGTTTGTTGCCAAGTGCCCACTGCGGTGGCGTCCGGAAGCTAAGTTCTGAACTAGTAGTCGTTGACGGTGGCGTTTGGCGGCAAAAGTAGGAACTATTTGAAAAATTCAAAAGTCTGCAGTCCTTACTTGAATTTAAAAAACAGGTAACATACACTAATACAGCCATCACAATTAACACCGGTTATCAGACTGATTCTACACACACCCAAAGTACACGGGGCTACATGACTGCGTTGTTACAGCCCCTAAACTTAAGAACCAACCAAAAAGAACCTACCCATTACAATTGGTAGTGTATAGCAAAATTTGTTGGTTATTTAGTTTATATACACTCTATCAGTTCCAATGTTCATCACTGGGTGTTGACAGTGGCATCTGGTAGCCAAAGTTGGAACTACTTTAAAATGAACTTTCATTCATTTCATCTCTCATTAACTCCTCCTGTGAGGTTGGCGTCGGGAAGGGCATCTGGCCGTAGAAACTATCAGCCACGTGGAATTAATCGCACTCATCCCCGACCCCGTTGCAAACGGGATTATTGGGGGGGTGGACATAGATAGATACAGTGCAGTAGAGACCAGGTTTAGTAATTTCAATTGTTAATGTCCCCCAGGAGGTGAAATAAGGTATGAATATCATCTTCTTCCTCGCCTTTTCCCGTTACGCGGGGTCGGCTTTCTTAATCCTGAGGCGCCAGTCGTTTCGTTGTAAAGCATCATCAGCATATAGGCCCAATACTCTCATGTCTCTTTGGACATTCTTCATCCATGTTGTTTGAGGTCTGCTGCTCCTTCTCTTTTGTGTACCCATGGAAAGGCACTTCTTCACTACATGATTTTCCGGTCTTCTCATAACATGTCCATACCACCTTAGCCTGGACTCTTTAAGTTTCGCAGTTATAGGCGCTACTTTGAAACTGCCTCGCACATGTTCATTACGAATTTTATATTTGAGGGTAACTCTCTCTACCTGCCCAACGTAACATACTCATTTTTGTGGTATGTAGCCTTTGCTCATGTGCCTTCGTAGTACCGTAGCCCATGTTTCACTACCATAGAGTAGGATTGGTCTTACGGCAGTTTTATTAACTTTACCCTTGGTTCTTATGGGTATTTTCGGATCACATAAAACTCCTGTTAACCCACATAACCAATAGTGGCACTTTTTGAGGATCCAACCAGCTTCTAGGCTGACTTCCTAACAGACAGTTTGCGCCATTTGTTCCACCCAGACGTGGCCCTATGGATTATATCAGCGGTTATCGTGCATCTTTAGCAATGACAGAACCTAGATATTTCAAATTTGTTACTCTTGGAGGTATGAATATCATTATATTATCGAAATGAAAGTGAAAAAGAAATGAGTGAGTTTTCATTCAGAATTAATGGAAACAGCAACCTGACTGAGAACATCTTGTAATTTCAATGGTTTCCTCAAGAAAAACAATCAAACATTGGACAGAAACACGGAAAAGGGACAAACGCATAAAAAGACAATCTCCGCAGCTGGACAGACGGCCTTCTTCAAAGGTGAGGATTTCTCTTGAAAGAAATCCTAGTGTAAAAGTTGAAAGGACTGCGTCAATTTAACATTACTAGTTGAGGAGATGACAACATGCCTTTGACAGTCACAACTACATTTATACGGATAATACATGATTTTCATACCTTTCTAGGGGACAATAGATATTGAAATTGCCGTCTATCAGTAGTGCACTGGAAATATGTGCTAAATTACGTACATACATGTGTTTGTTTCTTGCTCATTAAATTATGGCAGCCATGTTCAAGCGCTGAGCATTCGTCAACTGTTATATGGGCGGAGACATGACATATTCACATCACGGTAGTGTTGCCAGCATGTAAGATATAGAATACACCACCTCATGAGGTCTTGCGTCACTAAAGCCATTGGTCTAGAGAAAGATTATGCGTGAAACAACCCAGGCATGCATATACAGTGCACTCACTATAATTCGCGTGCGGATCATTCGTTTTGCGGTTAATTCGCGGGTCTCCAAGAGTATTTTTTAAAATGGAAATTCTCACAGCAACTAATCATCACGCTAAGTAAAGCAATCTCTCCGTTGTTTAAAAGAATTTGATGCGACTCAATGCGTAAAGACGAAATCATTGAGATTCGAGGAGACTGAACTGCGTTCTCTGCGATGTAACAGTAGGACTACTTGCACAATCTTCGAAATATATGAGCCTGTTGCCGCGAGTGGTATAGCACAGATTTCCTTTATCTTCGAAGCCCAAACAATACAAGAGGAATGCACTTTCACTCGGAAAGAGTATTGTAAGAGTATTGTTCTCCATTTTAGGTCCGTATTCAATATATTTACTAGCATTCACTATTAATGATTTCCGTCCTTTCTACAGAAATCATTAATAGTGAATGCTAGTAAGAGTATTGTAAATAGTGATTATTGCATTATGGCGCAAACTTGCGCGACACGGAGAGCGTGTATGTTGGATGTTCTTCATGCAGTCAACAAGTGATGGGAGAAAAGTACCGCTACTACGCTCTTACAAAAGCAAGCGCTTGCCAACTTCTGTGACGACGATATTTCGAACGGGCAAGTTAGACGTCGATAAAGATGATTGTTTTAAGACATGAAAGCAAAGAAGAAATAGCACGGAATTTGACTGTAGGTGAGGAAATCGGAGATCCAGTTGATATCGAGTGCGGTAGTGACGCAACGGAAATCCTGAAAGTTTCCCACAGTCAAGCTAGTGTCTCTAGTCACACTTATCTCTTATATAGAAAAACGAGATTAATTTTCCTTCTCATATAATGTTTTCTTCGTAAATGTGCAATCTAAAATTAGAATAAACGATCTAAGAAACAAAAAGCGATGACTGTTTTTGTTGTTGTTAAATATTAATGTAGGCATAATCCACATAGCCCTACCTCTAGCCTAGCATGTCTTAGACACTACAATCAAGTGTTATAATTATTATTTTGCGTGTTCAAGCCTATTTCAATATTTTAACCAATAGTTTTGCTTTTACTAGGCTTAATAAAAATAAGTGCGGATAATTCGCGGAAGTTGGTGCATTAATTAACGCGAATTAATGAGAGTGCACGGTATGGCTAATATGGCATGCAGGCAAAAACCATTGTGAAAATCCATTGGATTAAACAAAACGAAGGTTAGAATGGTCGGGTTGAGGTGCGGCCTTGGCCACGGGGAGCTGGCGGGGCACTCGATGATACTTTAGGCTGTAACCATTGTCAAAACCACTGTTCCTTTCATTTGCACCCCTCACAGAACGCTATCTAGACCGCCTATACAATTAGTACTGCATGGGTGGGGTTGGCAATATTGTGCTTGCGCATAATTCACATGGATAATGGCCGACACAGCTGGAATTTTACTATATACCATAAGTCGTGATATAATTTAGGAAGGCGGGTGGGTTATAGACAGCGGAGGAGTGAACTACATCTTTTCCACATTTATTTTGAATCATTAAAGAAGGTATTTATAGCCAATATCAGTAGTGTAGTACATTTTTCCGTATGTTCTTGTTTTCTCAACTGTTATTCAATTTAACTTCCATCGTATTTGTGTTATATGTAGAGGTTCGTAAATTTGGATGGTTATTGCACCTACTAAAACAACAATCACTGCATTACATGCCCTCTGATGACAGTATCAAGCTAGTGAGGTAAAAGATGGAAAGAATGAGTGATTTACTAAGTCAGGGACACAATGCAAAACTTGTCCAGTAAGATAAAAGAACGTTTAACATGGGCATAAGTTCACCTCTGAAGTCCTTTACATTCCTTTTGTGTGTAATGTGTGTTCTCTTCTAGCTTAATATTTAGACTTGGATAATGTGCTGATTACCAACACTCAATCGCCAAAATGAAAGGAACCCTGGAGAAAATGTATGTAAGCTGAGATATATTCCTGTCGTTGTAATGATTTTAGAATTGCAATTTTATTTTGTGATATATGTGATGAAGAAAGGGGACAGGGCCCTAGTACATTTTACAAGAGATTGGTAATTATGGCTCGGGCCACAGATGCAAATTACTGTACCATGAAAATTGACCTCGTGTCGTAATGAATATTATGACTTTCAAATGCCAAAAGAGGTAATTTCTCCTCATTTTTTGTCTTTGGAAAACATATCTTCTATGATGTTTATCATTAAAAGAAGCAACTTAATTATATAGACCGTAATTATTCAAAATGCTGTATATCAAATTTTGAGGCACCTAGAAGGTTTATATTTTTACCTCTAACTAAAAAGAGCTAAATTTTATAACATGAATTCCATTTTTACATCCTGTTTTTTTTTTTTTTTTTTTTTTTTTTTTTTTTTTTTCCCGTGTGGTCTCCTCAGAGACCTAGTGCAGGTCTTTCTATTCGACGCCCGTGGGCGACCTGCGCGTCGGAATCCTGTTTTATGAATTGGCTTATAAAAATGTCTTTATTCTGATTAAACATTTGTTCAATGTAAAGCCAGACAGTACCGTACATACTCGAATACCACCCGCACATTTTTAAACAAAATCGGACGTGAAAAATTGGGGTGCGGGTCTTATTTGAGTCTTCCTGATTTTAAAGATTTAAATTGCCCGCCATACGCGATATCGGGTGTTGCGAGTATCCGCTAGATGGTGCTAGCCTTCTTCCGGCTATCACTTTGTTTTTCCGTAAGCAGGTGTCGTCATACAGTCTCGCGCACGTTTTCCGAGTGTAAACATGAGTTCTACGAAGCGTTTGCGGTCGTTTACTGTGAGTGAGAAGCTGAAAGTTGTGAGGGAAGCAGAAATTATTGGAAATCGTGCTGCCGGTAGGAAATATGATATTGACGAGTCATGTATTCGATATTGGAGAAAGAAAAAAAATGTGTTGCTAACAAGTAGTGGTGCTCGTAGAGCTTTCCGCGGACTGAGTGTACAGTTTCCGGAAATTGAAAAACAACTTTATAAATACGTAACAGAAAGGCGGGAATTGGGAAATGGGGTGTCGACCGAAATGTGTCAATTAAAGGCATTACAGATCGCGAAGGAACTTTCTATGGTAGGGTTTAAAGCAAGCCGAGGATGGATTCAAAATTTTTGTAAAAGAAATGGGTTAAGCATACGAAGGCGTACCTCAATTTCGCAGCGTCTTCCTGGTGCCTATGAAGAAAAGTTACTTTCCTTTCAGCTTCACATAATTAAGTTGCGGAAGGAAAATTCATATTTGCTTTCCCAAATTGGTAATGCAGATCAGACGCCAGTCCACTTTGAAATGCCACTGGACAGTACTGTGAATGTTAAGGGATCTAAAAGTGTGACTATCAGAACAGGTGGTAATGAGAAACAATGGTGCACGGTAATGTTGTGTATACTCGCTGACGGAACCAAACTCCCGCCGTACATTGTTCTCAAGCGAAAGACTCTTCCAAAAAATATACCCGCTGGTGTTATCGTTAGAACTCAGGACTCTGGTTGGATGGACAGTTCACTGGTCGAAGACTGGTTAAAGTGTGTCTGGCAACGTCGCCCTGGTGCTTTATTACGACGAAAGAGCTTGCTTGTTCTGGACAGTTACCGCGGCCATACAACAGACGCTGTGAAGAAATTCGTCAAGGATGGGAAAACCGACCTAGCAATCATCCCGGGTGGGATGACGTCTATGCTACAGCCACTGGATGTCTGCGTGAACCGACCGTTCAAAGCAGCCTTGAAACAGCTGTATACGGAGTGGATGGTGGCCGATAAGCACACACTGACTCCAACTGGTCGTATTCAGCGCCCGGAAGTTCAGCTGCTCTGTTCGTGGATTTTGACGGCATGGAATCGTATCTCGGGAGATCTCATACGGAAGAGTTTCAAGAAATGTAGTATTTCCAATGCTATGGATGGCAGTGATACGACATTTTGTGGGAAAGTGATGGTGAAATAAGTTCCGAATTTGGTACTTCTGATGACGATGAATGAAGTGTTTGTGTCTTTTATTTGTATTTTTAATTGTTTCTGTGTGTTATTTTAGGACGACTTCAGAACTGTTGGAAACTATTTTGTAGAAATGCTATTTTGTTTATTTAGTAAAGATTGTAAATAGTTTTGTGTAATTATTATTTTTTTTAAACCTTTGTTCTTCAAAATCAGGGTGCGGGTCTTATTCAGGGGCGGGTCGTATTCGAGTAAATACGGTAGACGTTTTCTGGACAGTATTATAGCTCTGTACAAGAATCACATTTCATTTTTCATTAAAATGATGGTTAAATAATATTTTTTCTTTCAGCTCTGAAATATGCATGAGGGATGTACATTATTGAGAAGGGTGTGTAATAACATTTCATTTCCAGCTGATCATCCAATCTTATTTCGAACTATCTTTTATGGAACACGCGTTGACATTTTGGTCCGGTTAAACAAATTGAACTGTAACTGTCTACAGTGAAATCCCATGTAGTGTTCTTTGATTGAAGGCTTTCTTAAGTTTAGTGTGTTTCTCATTGTCTAAGCTGAGTGAATGGTATCTTAATCTGTCCCTATTTTAGTATTTCCGTTAATTAAATGTACACATTAAATGCCCTATAATGCATGTGACAAATTAATTGTGGATTAATTATTAGTTGCTGATTTATTTTGGAGCTTTGCCACATCGTGGTTATGTAGTCCCGTGTACATGGGTGTGTGTAGAATTTGTCAGATATGATCTGTGTTATTTGATGGCTGTATTAGTTTGTGTATTTGTAATTCGAGTGAGGATTGGGAAGGCGATGGCCGTGGCCTTAAGTTATACTCTGTGAGCTGCCTGAATAGGATTGACATTTAGCCGGAAATTCCATGTCAGTCATCACCCCTCGGCCTCTTGACCAATCCATGCTCGCATAGTTGATGTCATAATGTTCTGCGTTGCAATATTACATCCCACGTGCTTCAGTGCCTGTTCAGCTGTATCTCTGGCTTGTACAGTTTAGCAACCTCATTCTCAGACCACATGGCGAGGCGAGAACTGTCAATCCCGTTCTGGTAGCTCACAGAGTATAGGAATCATCCCAGCATTTGCCTGGAGTAGAAGTGGGTAACCATGAAAATCCACTTCCAAAATAATGGAGGTGGGAATCAAACCAATCTCTTCTCAGTTTAACTTTACGAGGCTGAGTGTACCCCATTCCAGCTTTAAGACCAGAATTAAATTTCTTGGCTGAGCCGGGAATCGAACCCAGAACTCTGGGGCAATAGCCAAGCATGTTAGCCGCTGTTCCATGAGGTGGACTGATGGGGTATTTGTGCAATGTTGATTAAACTCTAATAAATGCAGCATGTTATGCTATCTTTGCCGCAGTATCTCTCTCTAGTTATCAGCCATGTGCCCGGTTGGCAGTAACTCTCCATTCTTCTCGCTCCTCTGCTTTCCTTTTCAGTTTGTTGTAGGAATCACATCTCATGTCTTCTAATATTTGCGTCATGCACTCTTGTCTTGGTCATCCTCTATAATTTTTTCCCCTCTATGGAACCTTCAATTATTTCCCACAATAATCCATTATATCTATACAGTAAGATTCTGGAATCTTTTGAAAGTCCAAGGTTTAGAGTGCAGTTATTCGTCCATTCGCTCTGTATGGCTCTGAATGCTGGTCTGTAGCAATCAAGATATGCATAATTTGCTGACTGCTTTGTCTGACCCAGCTAGACCACGTCATGAATATAGATATCTGGAAGATCTTGGGAATTGGCTCTCTCACAGACTAGATGTGCGAGGCCCAACTTCGGTGGTATGCCTACGTAATACGTCGAGAAGATACAACTGTTATAACAATACAATCAGCCACATGGTCAACCATAGAATGCCGGATGACATAGTGTTCCTAATGCAATAGATAGAACCAGCGGGAGAATGGCTTACCGAACTGAAAACTCTGCTCCAATGCATAATTAATGCTAGGAAGATGATTATTATAAAAATTTGTCCTATTTTGGCAAATTTTCCCTTATTGTTGTGTTTATGTGTTTAAGACTGATGACAAATGCTTGCCAACATTTTTGTCTGTCTGTCCATATGCTTGCAACTCAAGAATGGCTGGGTAAATCAATATAAAATTTGGTATGTTTAACCTTCACAGACTTGGTTTCAATAATTTCATTGTTTTTCTTACCATAACACCCATTAAAAGAGGAACTATGTGGGCGAACCCTTCAAAATTGACATAATTTATTTTGTCATTCTAAGATCGGACAAAGGTGAATTAAGTTGCTTGAAGCGAATAATTTCATCAAAAGTCTTAAATATCTTGAAAACCTATACAGTATACAGACATTTTACCTATACTGAAGGGCTGCTGTTTTAATAGATCTGTTGTTTGAGTCTTCAGTCTTTCAACTGGTTTGATGCAACTTTCCATGCTTCCCTGTTCTGAGCTAATCGTTTCATCTCGTTATAGCTACCGGACCCTACATCCTTGGCAATTTGTTTAACATATTCTAACCTTGGTCTACCCCTACACTTCTTATCCTTGACCCTTCCTTCTCTAAGTTTGCTATTCCTGTGTGTCTTAGTATGTGTCCTACCAACCTATCTCTTCTCTTCATTAGCCGCCTGAGGCACCAGAATCATCTATCCTCTCCCACTCGTCTTAATACCTCTTCATTCATAACTATCTAGCTGTTGGCATCTCACCACGGCAGACCGGGTTCGATTCCCGGTCAATGCATGTGAGATTTTCGAAGTGAAATGCCATGTCGTGTGGTTCGGATTCCACGTAAAAAGGAGGTCCCATGGCTTATGATCTCACGATTAACGGTCACGTAAAACTACAATCTTCCTTCCTTATAACTCTATCTACCCATCTGATCTTCATAATTCTCCTGTAACAACACATTTCAAACACTTCAATTCTCCTATTTTCTGCTGTTCCAACAGTCCAAGTTTCACTTCTATAGAGTGCCACGCTCCTTCAAAAATTACTTCTTAACACCTAAATCTATATTCGATGTCAACAGATTCCTTTTCTGTAGAAATGCTTTCTTTGCCTGTGCTAACCTACTTTTTATATCCAATTGCTTCACCCATCACTGGTTATTTTGTTTCCTAAGTAATAGAAGTCTCCTACTTGCTTTAGCTTTTCACCTGCCAATTCGACATCCATAGGAGTTTCTGATTTCTTGTGACTGCATTCCAATATTTTTGTTTTAAATTTATTAATTCTCATCCTGAATTCTTTCCTCAAGACAGAATCCATACCATTTAAAAACTCATTCAAATCCTCTGGTGTGTCGGGTAAGATGACTATGTCATCAGAGTTGAAATTATTTCTTCTTGAATCTTTACTCCTACTTCGAATATTGCTCCAATTTCCTTCATTGCTTGTTCAATGTAAAGATTGAAAAGTATGGGTGATAAGTTGCAGCCTTGCCTTACACCTTTCTGAATACCGGCTTCTCTCTCATGTCCTTCCGCTCGAATAACTGCTGTCTGGTTTCTGTCTAGATTGTAGAGCACCCTTCTATCTCTGTACTTGATTCCTATCGTTTTCAAAATGTCAAACAACTTACCTCAATCAACTTTTATCAAAAGCCTTTTATAAGTCTACAAGTGCCATGAACGTTCTCTTATTGCTAGCTTCTAGCTTCCAAAATCAGCCTAAGACTTAGTACAGCTTCCCTTGTTCCTACTAGAGCTCGCGTCAGCTCGGAAGGCGGCCGGCTCTCTGGGATTTGCGCAGAGAGAGAAAGAGATGCATGTCCACTGTTGCAACAGGTTCACCATGCCGAGCCCCGCACCGCAGGCTGCTGCCATGAGTTCCTGCAGTATGGCAACACCGTCACTTAGCTCATCCAGCCTGCCTCTTTCACGCTGGTTTACACATGGCTTTCCTGGCAACACACTAGCTCAGATTCTCAAGACAGACTGACTGTGATTGGTGGGATGGAAGTGAGGCATGACGTAATGGTAGCGGTGTGTTCTGCGCACCGCCTTCCGGGCTGGCTCGAGCTCTAGTATCAAAAATTGAAAATTAAAAAGTTACTAAATTCAAATTTCTTATTAATTGATCCAGACAACCCTTGCCAGATAACATTTTAAGAACAAAATTTTGTCCCAACTAGGTAATAATTGAGGGGGTCGACGTAGAAAGAGCACATAGGTAAAAACTCATTTTGGAGATAACAAGAAATGAAATATTTGTCTTTGGTGTTTATTTCTTTTTCTTACTGTACCGGTAGTGTTTGTTATTATTTATATTTAATTCAGATATGAATAATTCATATAAAATATGACTAGGAATAGTTCATGAATGAAATAAATAAGACCTTTTAAATCAATATTGTGAGCCCTTTTTACGCAGACAGCATTTTCGGTGGTAATATTCAATCAACAAGACTTAATACAGTATTTTAAATTAAATCTAATCCAATAGTAATACAAGAGATTGAGTTTGTGGAAAAATTAAATGGCTTCTATAGAGCAGCATTGGTAGAGAATAACATTTCCTGCTCAGTCTTGGTTTATTGACATTGTCGGAGAATACTGTATAACCAAAAGGCCCTACGTAATTTACTGTTCATTCTTGGCTGATCATCTCTTCAATAAACGAAACATCGTCTTCAGACAAAAACTTGTACAGGCTTTTTACATCCTTTACTTTCATTTGGTTGATGACCAGTGGAGTGGTGAAGTGGTGAAGTTTTCTTGTTTGTAAGGACATTTCCAAATGTGAAAAAGGTTGAAATTTGCAGTGAAAGTGCGAGAACACAAAGCAGGACCACCTCTCATTTTTTTATGATCACATACTGCATTATTATGAATGGCACTTCATTTTTGGATACTGGCTTGCCCAAAAAGAATGGAGATAAAAACTTATCCCAATCTCGCAGTAGGTCCACATCCATGGTTTCTGCGGCACGACACCATTGCAGTAAGATAAGACTTGGCATTCCCAATCACTTTTTCCTGCTTAATATACTGCCTGATAAGTCCTATGTTCCTTACGCAGGTAACTTGAAACAGATATAACATCAGTTTTCAAAATAGCCCACCGAATCTTTCACCGTTACTAACTAGAGAAAATGGAGCGCAAACCTATGCATTCTGCGTAAAACGGGCCCATAGGTCTATGTGCCCTTTTTACGTCGACCGTCTCAATTTAGTTTCTTTGTTAATTTTTTGAAACCCTTTCCCTTAATTTGTCATGTTAGCCATCGTTCCCTTAATATGGCAGATTTAGCTGTGTCTCCCCTACCATAACAGTCTTTCCATGAAACATGGTCATTGAGAAAGGAATGAATAAAAAACGAAAATATCCTGTGGTTGTAGTCTCCAGTGGTCTACAGAACAGGATCTGCTCACTAATATCTTCAATATATATGATAAAACCAAGGAGTTGCGGTATGTCACCAATATTGATTCTCTCATCTCCTCGCAAAGCAGATATTCTATCAGTTTTTATTTTCTTCACAACTTGTTCATTGATATGACATTTCAGATATCCTGCGCTTGACTGAATTGTTGGAAAGAGGAACTTTCGAGACTTGATGTGCTGTTCCTGTGCCAACTATTATTGAATCTATAACTTCATATGCAGGGCCTATGATTTCCTCTCCAAGAATATTAGGTTTTAATTTTATAGCTATTGTTTGTTCTGCTACTTTAAACGAGGCTTCAGGAGGAGTGGCAGCTATGGTGCTCTTAACCATTTGCACAGCTAATTTCTTCTCTCTTAGTATAGGTGAAAAATACATCAAACTTTTTTGTGACATACTAGGATGCTTTGTTGCAAGATGTTGCTTCAGTTTGCTAAATACCATGGGCACATTGCTAAGTGTTTTACCACAAACTACCCACACAGGGAGAGGGTTTTCCTCATCTTATTCCACGGAAATACATACGCTAGGGAATTGTTCAAGTATGGTCTTTTCCAGTGTTTTTTTTTTCTTTCAGGGGGAACGTGAGGGTACACGTACCCCTTCAACATTTGAAAACTGTTGAAGAAATAATATTGGTACATTTCTATCTAGTCCGTCAAAAGTTCATCGTTCCGCTGGCGTCAACGCGCTGTTCACAACAGCTGGAGGAGATTTCGAGTCATCCTCGATTTAAATCGATCGGTCGAATCAGTTTCTTTTGGTCGGCAACTTGGCACTCCGTTCTTATAAGAACGCAGGCTAGTGTTTGGAGGCGGGGTAGGTTGTTATTTTGGGATAATTTTACATTGCGATGCGGCCGCGTATAAAATTCCCCTAAAAACAAAATGGTGTCTACCATGACGTCATCAACGACGTCACTCCTCTGGCAAGCTTACGGGAAAAGCCTGGGTAATAGGGGTTTCAGGGTGGGGAAACACAAAAACCTTCGAAACGAGGAGTGCATCGAAATCTGTAATTGACCTACATAGCTCAATTAAAGATTCCAATGCGTAAAAAAAATTTCAATTGATATTTTTAATTTTCCGCATCGAAATCTATAATTGGACTATGTAGATCAATTACAGATTCCGATACACATCGTAATTCTTGTAATTTGATAATTAAAAAACCGTGCATTGAAATCTGCAATTGACCTATATAGCTCAATTAAAGATTCCGATGCATAGAAAAATTTCGCGATTTAAATTGAGATTTGTAATTTTCCGCATCGAAATCTATAATTGGACTATGTAGATCAATTACAGATTCCGATACACATCGTAATTATTGTGATTTCATAATTAAAACCGTGCATCGAAATCCGATGCGTAGAAAAATTTCGCGACTTCAATTGATATTTTTAATTTTTGTTTAATTTAAAAAAAAAATCGTATCGAAACCTATAATAGGCCTATAATAGGCCATTACATTTGTTGACTTCCAAAAGGCGTGTGATAGCATCGACCGAGAATCCCTTTTCGAAATACTCAAAGAATTTGGATTAGATCAAAAGACAACAAATATTATTAAGGAAACACTCGTGGAAACCAAATCTAAGGTAAAATTTATGGGAGAACTGAGCAGAGAATTCCCCATTGACACAGGAGTCCGACAAGGAGATGGATTGTCCCCGTTGCTTTTCAATTGTGCACTAGAGAAGGTTGTACGAGAATGGCGAAAAGCAGGTGCACCGACGCATAGGATAGGACCAAAACTTAAAGGCATAGAATTAGACTGTTTGGCATTTGCTGATGACATGGCATTAATTGCCCAAAACATCTCTGATGCGCAATACCAACTTGAACTTCTACAAGAACAAGCAAAGAAAATTGGATTGCAAATCTCATTTGATAAAACAAAATTTATGACAGATATAAAGAATGCCCCATCTGAAATTGAAATTGGTACTGACCATATATCTCATGTGAAGGAATTTAAATATTTGGGTGAATGGATTACCGACAATTGTAATGAAAAGAGGTCCATTACAACAAGAATTCAAAAAATGGAAACTGCTTTTCAGTTAACGAAAAATACTTACAACAAAAAGAGTCTTTCCTCAAAATTCAACATTATACAACAGTGATCGGGCCCGAAGCTCTCTACGCTTCAGAAACTCTCACTCTTCAACATAGAACACTTCGAGATCAGTTGGAAGTGAAGGAACGTAAAATAATGAGGAAAATCTTAGGGCCGAGAATCAAAGATGGTGTTCATCTTCCATAGCCAAATGCTGAAATATATAAAACCATCTCCAAAATCACAAACAAAATGCGTATGCGACGAATCCAATTCTTGGGGCACCTGGAAAGAATGGACCCAAATAGACTAACTCACAAAATTCACACATACTTGAAAAACAAAACAACTAGATCAAATTGGTACAAACAGACTGAAAAAGACTTGCAAGAATTAGGATCGCCAAATCTCCTAGACCGAAATGTCATAAGAACACTTGCACTCACACGGAGTTTCGAGGAGGAAGAAAGACGGCCATACCACCATATCTGGTCTGCACAACGGAAGCAAACCCATTCGTTGCGTATGAAGGAGTACTGGGCTGCAAGAAAGGCTAACCATTGTTGATTCGGCGTGGTCCTAAGAGACCCATTCGCGAAGAAGAAGAAGAAGAAGAAGGTCTATATAGCTCAATTACATATTACGATACATATCGTAATTATTTGAATTAGATAATTAAAAAATTGTCGGCTTCTGTGATGTTATCGAGTTTACGAAATACTTCTCTAGTAAGCTTACGGGGAAAACATTGGTAATATATTATTTTGGGTGGTGACAACACAATAACAGAAATAAGCATTATAAAAACCTTAAAAATGGTTATGTATAGTTTGATTATTTTTTTCCAGTGTTGGCTACAAATGCGCCGTATTATTTCACATGTACAAGAAGCAGCAGTAATTTTCGCCAACACGTTCACTCACAACTTCGGAAATTCAACAATTTTCTTACAAATCTCCTACACAATCCACGCACACGTCACTGCTAACATCACAATCTCGTTCTATAGGTTATACACAGGAATATTTTTATTAATATTACATTGGGTTGACAAACCGGTAACACGTGAAAAAATGGCGATCCGCCTCGGACAAATTCGCGTGCGACACTAACGTAGAAATCAACTGACTACCTCGGGGACCAACGACCGGCAGGCAAAGAACTTAAATATCAAGACGTCATGGCGACGTCACCAAGGTAACTAAACATTCCCCCAAATGCGGGCGCATCGCAATGTAACAATGAACCGTTGTTTTGTGCGTGTGGTTAGACATCTGGCGACCGATACCAAAAGCAAACAGAGCAAGCGTGTAAATGGCAGTGATCAGCCTCTTTTACCAGTGTGGAATTTACTATAAGCAGGACAGCAAAATGAGACACTACCACAGTGTTTTTAATTTTAAAATGTAAAATGTTTAGAAATACTGAGTGCAGTTACCACCTTGACATGTTGACCACAAATAAATTGACCCAATGCAACTTTTCATTTAACATGTCAGCCCGGACTCTGCAAATTGCTGAAAATTGCAAGATCATGATGTTTTGTCGACTACAACTGAGAGTACGGTGACCGGACTCTGCAAATTGCCGAAAATTGCAAGATCATGATGTTTTGTCGTCTATAACTGAGAGTACCCCTTAAATTTAGAAAAAAAAGCACTGGTCTTTTCTTTTGTTTGTCATAATTGTGATGAATTTGACGATTGGGATATACTGTAAGGTTTAGCTTAAAGCAAGCACCAGGAGCAGACTACACTTTCGAGCTTACGTTTAACAATGAACTTAACCATGAAAAGAAAAAAAAAACAGTGAATCATTGCGCTGAACTCGTACACATTTATTGTTCTGTCGAAGTATCAGGAATGTTCATGAGAAAGCGAGTAGTTTATGTTGAATCGGGAATGTTCCGGAGAGATTGGCCGTAATGGCATCTGCTGGATACGAGTGTAATTGAATCATCGATCAGTGTCACAGTCTGTCGTGCACGAGAGTAATTAATTCGACTTATTTTATTTCAATACCTTACATGACTCAAGGTCTAAATAGGCCATAATTTTTTTTCTTTGGTTTTTCTCAATATCTCACAGCACTCTAGGGTGATCGAGCACTACGGTTAGGAACCACTGATCTAAACCATTATAATAAAACATTAGTTTTTGTTTAAAGGAACGCTGTGTTACATAATGGTAGATAAAAATAAATTTGTGATTTTTGCAATTTTTTTTTAAATTTTCTTTTTTCATGAAAATTTACCATATTATTTTTATTTACTCTGAACAATGAAAATGAGAGATTAATGATTTGTTTCAAGAAACCACATGCTTTAAATGTGAACTTTTTGGTCACAAGCATACATCTTCTTCTTCTTAGCGCCATCCCGTAGGAACGGGGTCCACTTTTTGGATCAATGCACGCCATTTCTTGCGAACTAATGCTTCACGCGATTTCAAGTTTCTTGATCGTAAATCTGCGTTAATAGTGTCCAGCCACCGCAATTTTGGTCTCCCATGCTGTTTCTGGCCGTCGGCCGTTAGATGGTAGGTAGGCTGAGTCGATGGCTGAACTTCGTGGTGCACGGACAACGTGCCCATACCAACGGAGTCTCCATTCCTGCATTTTCTCAGCTGTATGTCGAATCGTTGTGTTGGGGATATGGTCGAGCTGAGAAATGTCTAAAGTTCTTCGCAGCATCCGCATTTCCATGACATGAAGTGAGTGCTCAGCACTTCTTGGTGCTGGCCAATACTCGGTACCATATAATGCAACTGGTCTCACTATTGTGCGGTATATCTTTGATTTTAGGCTGATAGGACGGTGGAGACAAGGGAAGAGTACCAGGAAAGAAAGAAGGAGGCGAAGAGAGTAGTGGCTGAGGGGAGAAGAAAGTGGTTGGAAGAGTGGATAAAGATGATGGAGGATAGTGAAGGTACAAAAAAGGTCCTGTATGGGATGGTAAAAAATAAGAGGCGGAAGGATCCTACGGATTATGTTAGAATGGTGAACAAAAGGGGACAAGAGATAGAAAATAGGGAAGAACTGAAGAAAATGTGGAAAGAATATTTTGAAGAACTTCTGAACCCAAATGGAAAAGATGGTGAGGAGGAAGAAATCGGGGAAGAGGACGATGAACTGCAAACAGAAAAGGACTTAACATGGAAAGAAGTGGAAGATGCAGTGAACAAGATGAAAGGAGGGAAGGCACTGGGTGTGGATGAGTTGAGTGTGGAGATGGTTAGAGCAGCAGGAGAGGTGGGGATACAGTGGTTGTACCGAGTGATGAGGACAGCATGGAAGGAAAGGAAGACTCCAGAGGACTGGAAAAAAGAAATAATTGTCACGATCTTCAAGAAAGGTAGTAGAACAGATTGCAGAAACTATCGGGGAATAACACTGATGAGACATTGTGCAAAGATCTTCGAGAAAGTTTTGGAAAAGAGAATTAGGACAAGGATAGAAGGAGGGATGAGGGAAGAACAACATGGCTTCAGAGCAGGAAGGTCCACAGTGGATTTGATTTTTGCTGTAAGGCAGTTACAAGAACAGCACTATGAGTATGGAACGGATCTACTGATGGCCTTCCTGGTCATTGAGAAAGCATATGACAGTGTATGCAGAAACAAAGTATGGATGTCCCTGGAGGAGAGAGGGAGTAGAGAAATGGACTATAAAGAGAATAAAGGAGATGTATAAAGGGAAGCGTGAGCTGTGTGAAAGTGGGAGGAGAGAGATCAGACTGGTTGGAACAGAGAAACGGCCTGAAACAAGGAAGTGCACTGTCACCGTTACTTTTCATTGTGGTGATGGATGACATAATGACCCGAGTGGCACAAGTAATTGGGGAAGGAAAGATAAAAGCAATGGTGTTTGCAGATGATTTGATGATTTGGGGAAACAAGGAGGAGGAGGTACAGGAACAGTTAGAGGTGTGGGAAGGAATAATACAAGGATATGGGATGAAATTTAGCATAAATAAGAGTGAGATGGTGATCACAACAAGGAAGAAGGAAAGAACCACAACGGGAATAACAATTGGTGGGGAACAGCTGAAGAAAGTGGAGAGTTTCAAGTATCTGGGAAGCCTGATACAAGATAATGGAAGAAACGATAGAGAAATAAATGAGCGGGGGAGGCAGGCAGAAGCATTTCGGAGTAGTGTGAGAAGCATGTTATGGAGCAAGAATGTCCCTCAGAACAGCAAAAAGATCATATATCGGACTTACTATGTCCCTATCCTGACGTATGCTTCGGAGACCTGGGTTATGAAAGGAAGGGAGAAGAGCAAAATACAGGCCATTGAGATGAGGTTCTTGAGAAGCAGTATTGGAGCTGCAAAGAGGGACAGAATAAGAAATGAGAGGACCAGAGAATTAATGAAGGAGGAACCATTACAGGATGGTATAGAGAAATCTAGACATGTAAAACGAATGGAGGAGAAGAGGATACCCAGGTGAGTACACGAGACGAAGTGGGAAGGAAAGAGACCGAGAGGAAGGCCGAGAGACAGGTGGCTGAAGGGGGTGGAAGAAAGCGTGAAGAAGAGATGAGAAGACTGGACAAAGTGGAAGACAGAAGACTTTGGAGAGGCTTGTGTTCCAAACAGACCACAGACCCGGCCAGTGGCTGGAAACTGTGCAAGATGATGATGATGAGGAATCTTCTTATCACAAAGAACACCAGTGACATCTCTGAATCGCATCCAAGTAGCATTGATTCGTGCTCGCACATCTTCATTCACAGAGCTGTCGCCATTCAATAGTGAGCCTAGGTATCGGATTGTATTTACCTTGGTAAGAGGAGCTCCATTAATCCTATAGTTCCAGGGGATGGAATCGTTTCGAGGTATTCAGTCTTGTGGATGTTCAAACGAAGACCAAATCCTTGCAGACGATCATGCCATGTCTGCACTTTGGTTTCAAGATCCTTCCTGGAGTCTGCCGTAAGCATCCTATCATCAGGGTATAGCAATGTCCATGGGACACACTTCTGCAAGTCTCGCGTAATGTAATTCATGACGATAACAAGAGCAGGGGAGACAGAGCTGAGCCTTGATGAACCCCCCAACTGTCACAGGGAAGCTGTCAGTCAGTCCTGCAGGGCATCGCACGTGACTTTTGGTGTCATTGTACAGCATTTTTACCCAGTTTATATACATTTCTGGAACTTGATTATCTCGGAGAGCGTACCAAATCATCTGGTGTGGTACTCGATCAAATGCCTTCTCGAGCTCAAGGAAAGCAAGATGTAGTGGCCTCCTCTTCTCGCGGAATTTCTCCTGCAGCTGGCGCACAGCAAAGATTGCGTCTTATCGTGCCACATCCCTTGACAAACCCACATTGATTTGCCGAGAGCTGTACGATGTTCTTCAGCCTATCGTCTAGGATACGTTCGAATATTTTCATAGTGTGGGAGAAGAGTCTGATTGGACGGTAATTGGTACATTCAGCTGGGTCACCCTTACCCTTAAAGATAGGTACTGTGATACTAGTTGACCAATCTGTAGGTATTTGACCACGGAGAATAATTGAATTGAAGAACTCTGTCAGCCAGGTGGTCGCGTTGTCAGTAAGTTCCTCAATTCTCCAGATGTCTGCAGGAAGGTCATCTAGCCCTGGGGCCTTTCCATTTTTCATGCTACAAATGGCAACTTTGACTTCATCTTCAGTGATACAAGGTACTGGTCCAGCCGTAACATTGTTGTCTGGTATTTGTGGGTGAGGGAATTCAGTGTTGAATACTTCACTAAAATACTCCCGCCAACGGTGCAGAATCATCTTGCTATCGTGAAGTCGTCGACCATTCTTAACCTTCACACACATATAGTGTTCTATATCCTGACCTGCTCTACACCGTGCTCGGGCTAGTCGATAGATAATTTTGTCTCCGTCTTTAGCTGTCAGTTGATCATATAAATGTTTGTAGTGATCTACTTTAGCCTCAGCAACTGCTCTTTTTTGCCTCCTTCTTGGTGGCTTTATATTTCGGAAGATTCTCCTCATTCGGGGATGTTCGCAACTGTTTAAAAGCTGCTGTTTTTTCATGCACCATTTCCTGTACCTTGTCTGTCCACAACCACGTCTTTTTATCAATTCTGCGTGTACCTGGCTGTGTTTCACCAAGCTCAGATTGAGCTATACTAGTAACGCAGTTGTTGAATGATGCCCAAGTATAATCCGTATTAACAGAATCAACTGGAGGGAACACAATCTTCTCACTGAATGCCACTTTTTGGGAAATCTCGCCTACGAAGTAATACATAGCCAATCTGAGTATTGTGCCCTCCGCTAGTGTAGGTGATCAGGTGTGATTTGCATTTCTTAAAGAAGTTGTTAGTTATAATTAGATCATTTGCTTCAGCAAATTCAAGGATCCTATTCCCGTCTTCATTTCTAAGTTCATAGCCAAAATTTCCATGGCATTCATACCCCTCGCTGGTACTACCAACATGTTCATTAAGATCTCCACTAAGTAGAAATAGGTCTTCTTCATTGCACGATGTAACGGCATCTTGCAGTTCGTTCCAGAATGTGTCTTTAGCTGTCTCATCACAGCCTGTCTGTGGGGCATACACTGAAAAGATATGGGTTGCAAGCATACATACATTTGTGAATTTTCAATAATTTTTTATTGCTGTGACTCTTATAACAATAACTAATATGGAATTGATACACACCGCTTCTCTTCATTTATTTTAGATCAGTCTATGGCAGTATTAACATATGTAATCTTTATGCAGCATTGGAAGTTAAAAAGATACCTATGAAATTGATTGCCATAGTAAAAGCTACCATGGCTAACACCTAGGATACAGAATACATTTTCAAATCCTTTAATCACTAAGAATGGAGTTAGACAGGGAGACTCGTTATCCTGCTTGTTGTTCAACATAGCAGTGGAATGATCTTTAATTACTATGCTGTGATGGTAAAAAGCTATAATTATAACATAAGAAATAGTAAAACTCAGGTTTATGCCGTGTCTTATTTGGGGTTTCGCCTAGGAACACCAAGCTGGCTCATCAGCGGGCTCTCGGTGTCCGATCCTGGACCCCCACAGGAGTAGCGAACTGTGCACTACCTCCATTCTTATGAAGCGATCCTGTGCTTCTTAACTGCGAGAGCTTTCACCTCCCTATAAAGGCTTCCAAGAAGATGGTATTTTTGCTTATGCCGCGTCTTGTGTGAGGTTTCGCCTAGGATCATCAGAGGGTTCTTGGTGTTCGTGCCTGGACTGCGCGCTACCTCTCTTTATAGGGAGGTGAAAAGCTGCTTGAGCATTTAGCTCTCGCAGTAAAGCGCAGGAGTGCTTTCGCTTAATAGTTTACAATTCTACAGTAGTTTTAGGGCTTAATGCTTAAGTGTATCACAGCAATAGTAGCCAACCCCTGGCAATATACAGCCCATGAAGGGCCTAGGCCGACCAAGCGACCGATGCCCAGCCATTTGGCCTGCAGATATTGGGGTGACGCGTGATCAGCGCATCGGATCCCCTCGTCCGTTAATCTTGGTTTTCGTGATCGGGGTGCTGCCTCACTGTCAGACAGCTACTCAATTGTCCTCACGAGGCTGAGTGCACCCCGTTCCAACCCTCACGTCAGTTTTAAAATCCCTGACGGAGCCGGGGGTCGAACCTGGGGCCTCCGAGTGAGAGGCAGGCACGTTACCCAAACACCACGGCGCCAGCCAGCAATAGTAGCTACGCCTTCATATAGGTAGATAAGTTTGGGGGAGGAAGACTGTTTTGTTGATGATGTAATCATTTCTAAGTTTTGCAACAGTACAGTAGATTGTTCTTTTTTCAGGTGCTTAATGCCTTTATATATATCAAAAGCTTGTAGTTTAACGTGACCGTTAATCGCGCGATCATGAGCCACGGGACCTCCTTTTAACGTGGAATCCGAACCACAGGACATGGCATTTCACTTCGAAAATCTCACATGCATTGACCGGGAATCGAACCCGGTCCGCCTTGGTGAGAGGCAGGCAGCTGAACCACTGAGCCACCATGCCCCATCTTTATATATATCAGTGAGGTTTTTTGTTTTTGGAGGGCAGAATCTGTCTGTGGGTGTCTCGGTAGGTTTGGTAGTGTTTTTTAGAGCTATTTGTTTTAAAGATTTGAATCTGACGAAATACACTGACCGGCAAAAAAAGTGGAACACTTCAATTTTTTATGTAATTTCTTAATTTATTCCACTAAAAGGTATCGGTTTTCCAATATTTGCATTATTCATGTAAGTGTTAGATGGTTGGCTACAGAAAATACCCAAACATGTTTTACAACACGCTTGAACTCACAAATTTCGTTTCATTTTACAAATCTAACAATTTTCTATTTTTTACTAATGTTCTTTTGGGCTGGTTTTTATCAAACATATTGCCAAACAAAATGGTGTTAATTTTTGCACTGCACTGCACGGGAACACTGGTCACTAAAAACGAGTGTTTCCACCCTTAGCGTCCATGACAGCTTGTAAACACTCAGGCATACTGTTCACAACTCGTCGAATGGCATCTGCCGGGATGCGATCCCATTCCTCCAGCAGCGATGTTCTCAGTTGTGCCAAGGTGGTGTGGTCACGCTGTCTGACGTTCTTTCCAAGCATATCCCATACATGTTCGATCGGGTTCAAGTCAGGACTACGAGCTGGCCAGTCCAGGGTTTGAATCCCCACTTCCTTAAGATATTGTACAACACAGCGAGGAGTATGAGGGCGGGCATTATCCTGCATCAGCATGAAATTCTGACCAACGAAGGGCGCAAAGGGCATAACATGGTTCATCAGGATCTCTTCGATGTACCTTTGGGAATTGAGCGTCCCATGATCGATGCACACCCACTCAGTGCGGGCCATAACGTTGATGCCACCCCACACCATAACCGAGCCACCTCCAAATGGAGTCCTGGAGGAGAAAGCAACAGGGCTGTACCTCTCCCCGCGCCTTCTCCACACTCTTTCTCTTCCATCAGGAGATCTAAGGTTAAAGCGACTCTTGTCAGTGAAGAGAACAGACGCCCACTGCTCGTGGGTCCATCCCAGATGCTGCCTTGCGAAGCGAAGACGCGCCTCTCTGCGATGTCGTTCGAGTGCAGGTCTTCGGGACAAAAGATGAGCTTCTTCAAACCTTCTTCTTACTGTTCGCTCACTCACTCTCTCTCACATTTCTGACATTTTCCAGTTGATATCGTGCCTGAACTGCTGTGGCATGGCGATCACGCAGAACTTCCAGGGTGAGAAATCTCTCATCCTTGGCACTTGTGCTTCTTCTAAGGCCTGACCCTCGTCTCCTGTCGTATGTTTGGAGTTCTCTGTAACGTTGCACTGCACGGTGAATGCTACCGAGAGATGATCCAATGACCTCAGCAACATAACTGAAGCTGCGGCCTTCCTCCAGCAATGCAAATGCCTGTGCAGCTCCTTCACGGCTAAGAGGCTTATTTTAGTGTGAACTGCACATGGATAACCTACTAAAATATATGACAATGGTTCACAGGTGTTCAACAAATACCAGTTGTTATTCCTAGAACAACAATAAGCGAGCGGCAACACTCATAACCCTTAAACGCTTCCAGTGCGCTTCCCGCCATAAAACCATTAAGATAGACTCATCGAAGATTGGGGGTAATTGGTGGTAATAAACCACCCTAAGAAATGTCATATTATCAATTGCTATTCACGGATGTTTCAGATGTGTGTTCTAATGTGTGAAAAGCTTTTAAAATGTGATATCTTTTTCATGGCTAATTGTATACTATTTCTATTACTTTTTAAATGTTCCACTTTTTTTGCCGGTCAGTGTTTGCCATCGCTTAGTTTTCTCCTTCAATAATCTATATATCTTATTCTCATGTAATTTATTTCATGTTATGTTTTCACATGTTCCAGTAATTGGAATTGTTTTGTGTTGACCGACTGAAAGTTAACTGAAAGAGTAACTGCGAGTTTTTGCAGCGCCCACTACAAGTGCTCAATGTGAGAACCTTAAGTACACAACACACGTTCAACCGTAGTCTGCTCTCCCCACACTTTGGTCAGCTTGTCTGGAGTAATGCATACGATAGCTGCAGCAACTGTACGCAGGGTGTCGAGCGATACAGGATATGCGGGAAATGTATGGGAATTGTAGTGGCCTGGGAAATATATGGGAGTTTCCCATTTTATCCAGGAAATCTTGAAAAGTCTCGTAATGCCTGACTTCTTAGCCTCCGAACGCTTTGTAGAGTCCTGCCACGGGTGAGTGCCCTGCCAACATCACGACGAGACAGTTCAAGTTTCTAGCCCATGCGCATTGCTCACGCTACAGGCTTAGCGTAAATCTCGCCATCATCCCTGCGGAAGTGTCTCCAATCATTGTTACACACACTAGGAAAACTTAATTTGAGTTTTGAGATTCATTTTTCAGTCATTCGATGTGAATTCGTCTTGGAGAGTTCTAAAATATATGGGAATTTATTTAATTTCGTTCGGGAAAAATACGGAAATTTAAAAACAGGTCGCCACTCGGCACCATGATATGTCTCAGTTTATGTAGACTGCTGTGGTACAAACATGTGATTCTTAACATACCCCCAACAATAAGAAATCTATTGAAGGGAGGTTGCGGCTCCTTTGCAGGACACGTATGGAAACTCCGATATTATTTCGTTGGTTCTTTGGTTTAGGGACTGCGACAATGTAGCCCCGTGTACTTTTGGTGTGTGTAGAATCTGTCTGATAACCGGTGATAATTGTGATGGCTCTATTAGTGTGTGTTATCTGTAATTTGGGTAAGGACTGCAGACGATCAATTTTTCAAGTAGTTCCTACTAATGCTACCAAGTGCTACTATCCATGACACCTAGCTGTGGACTTGGCTACTAGATGGCATCGCCATCAGCACCTTGTGGCGAACGTTGGAACTAATGTAGCATTATCAAACTAACCTACAAATTTTAGCTTCCACAAGTGTATTTAGTGGAAGGTTCTTTTTCATGCCCTAAATCTATGACATGGGACCACCGGCTTTACTTCCTCTCCAAAACAAGGCATACTGAGGGATTTTTAAAGCTCATAAAAAATTCGACAACTTCGGCCGGGTTTGAACCCGCGATCTACTGCTACCGAATCTGCTGATATTATTTTGTTTTCTCTGTCTGTAAGCACTTAAAGTTAATCGCTTTTATGGTCTTTGAAGGTTTTATGTTCTCAAAACTCTGTCCTAAAATATAAATTTAAAAATCCATGTTTGTAGTCGGAGTTCGCCGTGGAGGCCCGGGTTTTATTCCCAGAAATTTAATTCTGATTTGGGGTACACTCAGCCTCGTGAGGCAAAACTGTGAGAGGCCCGTTAGAATCCCATCTCGGCCATCCTGGAAGTGGTTTCACACTTGTACTCCAGGTGAATGACAGGATGGTTCCTAAATTAAGATCACAGCCGTCTTCTTCCCAATCCTCATCTGAGTCACAAATAAATTCTACACACACCCAAGCACACGGGGCTACATGACCAAGATGTCGCAAAGCCCCTAAATCGATCAACCACTGTAGTCGAACTCCTCTTGCTTTAACCACTGAATAGCAAGTTACTTAATCTTTGAAGATAGTTTAACGGTTGTTTTTGAGCTGCCAGCATACATGTTCTCCTAGTCATTGTAAAGTCACTCTGCTGTAAGAAAACAGAAAGTCACTTATGGCCTAATCTTGTGCTAGACATATCACATATAGAATGTGCTGTGTACATAATATGAAAATGTGTTCATCTTCTTCTTCAATAGGTGTTACTTGTTATGCATTGTAATTTGACTAAACAATGTTAAGATTGGCGACCATGGACTAGACAACTCAATGCTGCATACTTTCAAGGTATATTATCAGTTCCAGCAGTTTCAATGCCTGCAAACATGGTGACTTTTAAACATGAGTGGCAGCAGTGAATTCAACTCAGCGGCAAGAAATTATACTGTTTTATTGTTATAGTTTTTGAGGACGAATGGTAAGGTTACATTGTTTGTAACTTCCTTTAAATGATTCAAAGTTTAATTTAACAACTCTTATGCAATTTTTTACCATTTTCTATCTCTACATATTTTTCTTATACCTTTAACCTTTTAAGTGCTGAGTTACCTGTTTGGAACCTCAGTGCTGATATTTTTTGTTTGCATGTAGAATATTTATAAACCGCACTCGTTCCAGGTTCCGTATTGACCATGTTTACAAGAAGTATAACACAATTTTCACTCGCCAAATAACCGACAGCAGTGCCTCAGCTGGCTAAAGCGCAACGTTAGGTCATGGGGCCAAGCTCTCTGCTGACTCGGTAGACGCGTGGGTTCGAGCCCCACCGTCGGCTGTCCTTGAAATGGTTTTCCGTGGTTTCCCATTTTCAACACCAGGCAAATGCTGGGACGGTACCTTCTGATAGGCCACGGCCGATTCCTTCCACATCCTCATTCATCTTTATCCATTCCATCTCTCATCCCGACACGCAGGTCGCCCACGGGCGTCGAATAGAAAGACCTGCACTCGGCCTCTGAGGAGGCCACACGGAAAAAAAACTCGCCAAATCAATACTTGTTTATAAGCCGTATTTTTAGGAGGGTCGTAAAATATTGACAGGTTGAAACTAGTTTGTTCTTTAGCGAATTTCAATAAGAAAGAAAAAAATTGAAAAATTGGTCCGGTGAGCTCAAATCAGTTACCAATTTGAAGATTCAAGGAGAAATCATTTCAACTCTTGAGATCTGCTGATGACTTTGTCATCTTGGCAGAAACACCTGAGAATTTGAGTGAGTTTTAAAATGGTATGGATTCTGTCTTGAGGAATGAATTCATGAAGAAAAAATTAATAAATGTAAAACAAAAAAATTGGAATGCAGCCGAAAGAAATTAGACATCCCTATGTACGTCGAATTAATTGGCAAGAGCTAAAGGAGTAGGAGACTTCTGTTACTTAAGAAGCAAAATAACCAGTAATGGACGAAGGATAGTGGATATAAAATGTAGGTTAGCACAGGCAAGGAAAGCATTTTTACAAAAAAAAGGAATCTGTTGACATCGAATATAGATTTAGGTACTAGGAAGTCATTTTGAAAGCCTTTGTAGCGTGGCGCTCTATGGAAGTGAAACTTGGACTATTGGTCCAGTGGAAATGAGAATAGAAGCATTTGAAATGTGGTGTTACAGGAGAATGATTTATACGCGGTACTCACCACTATCACGCTATGCTCCGTAAAGTTTCCACCAGCACGGAAAACCTCTTCCACTAAAAAACGCGCTCTTCAGTTGTAAGCATTCCCACTAGACTCAGCTTACACAAGAACTTGACGAGAACACAACTTACAGCGTCAACACTGTCACGCACAGGCACTCCCTGTCCGCAATAATGAACTGGTACTCCCCACCAGTAAGGTAACTGTACTGGTTTTCGTCACTGATCCAGTCGTTGTCACTCTCGTATATAAGTACAAAAAATAAGCTTGTCAACGGGTCTTTCTCAACGCACGAAGTCTTACGAGATGCGTCATACCTTCCTTGCCGATATGGAATAACTTTACGAAATCATGCGTGCGATGTAATAGGTGATTCCCAGCGTCAAACATCTCCTTTGAGCTGAGCTGTCTTGACGTGCCATTTGCTTCTCGCATGTGCTATGCCCGCACGCGAGTTAATTATATGCATGCGTGTTATGTTCCGACATTTTAAAATGTTACAAGTGCGTGATATAGTTGGTAATTGTTTCTGTAACATAAGTGATTTGCTTTTTCGTGCTCACGTGCGTAGTTTTGTTAGAAATGCCGGTGACAAAACACTGGATTTAAAAAACGCACTTTACCAATGCTCGTCATTTGTGACGAAAACTGGCACATTGTCATTTCTCCTTGTAAGACCTAACTAACAGCGGCAGTATACTTATAATGTATCTCTAAAGCACCCAGTATTAATTAAATTATCATTTGATCCTCGTGTCCAGTAGTCGTCATAGCTGACAAATTTTAGAGCACATTCGTGACGAACACTAGTGCACGATAATGTTAATGTTTGTGTTAACGTTTCGCAACCAATAAACATTTACAGTGTATTGTTATTATTACGTAGGTCTCTCTTCTTGACGGCCGCACCTCAGTAGGCCTAGGGTTTTTTGGCTAGGCTTGCTACAGAGGATTTTTAATTTTTTTATTGAGATGAAAAATATTATCTTATTCTAAGACTAAATCTTTGCTTTCAAGCAATATGTCACTTATTGTTGTTTTAAGGGGCGGAACTACGAGATCATCTGCCCCAGGCAATATGTTGAAACACACAGTTGTGAATTATGATATTGAGCAAATAGAAGCTTCTATTAAGGCCGTCGTGGAGGACGGCATGAGTATTAAATCGGCCGCGAAGAGGAATGGTGTTCCGAGAAACACCCTCTCGGACAAAATTAAAGGAAAATCTCCTAGAGAGAGGAAAATGGGGCTAAGTTCCATTTTAACAAAGGAAGAGACTATGCTAGTTCAATGGGTAATCTCACTACGAAAAGCGGGGTCTCGGTAACAAAGGACGCTTTGCAAAATAGCGTCCAGTGCCTCACACAAGAATTGAAGAGGGTTTTTCCTTTCAAAGATGGCAGCCAGAAAGGAAATGGCATGAATCTTTCCTAAAAAGAAATCAAGGTCTATCTTTTACGAACGCCTCAAAATTTGACAATAAGCCGTGCTGCAATTACAGAACATCAAATTAAAACCTGGGTTTCAGAAGTCTACAGCTATTTAGTGGAAAACGACTTCCAGTCTATTTTTCCAGACCCTCGGCGACTGTTCAACGCTGACGAGACGGTTTTATTTCTCAATCCGAAAGGTAACAAAGTGCTGGCGAACAGGGGTGACAAGACAATATATCAGCAAGTGAATTCGGATGAGATAGAATGCTTGACGGTACTTGTAACAGGCAATGCCCACGGCGATATTTCTCCTTCCCTTGTAGTGTTCAAGTATGAACGTCTGCTGCAAGATATCATTGCCGCAATGCCAGCACACTGGGGCATTGGCAAATCGCCAAATGGGTGGATGACGGGGGGGGGGTTACGAATTTCTCAGTAACATATTTCATCCTGGGTTGGTTGAGAAGGAGATTCCTCTCCCTGGCATTCTATTCATAGATGGGCACTTCTCACCCTTCACCATACATACTAGTAAATTTTGTGATGATCATGGAATTGTTTTGGTCGCTTTACTACCTAATGCCACACACATACTTCAACCCATGGATGTAGGGGTTTTTAAGCCACTAAAGACTGCCTGGAAGAAAAATGTACATGAGTTGCGAATTCAGAGGGTTGCTAATAGCGAAGATACTGCACTGAAGAAGGATTTTTCGAAACTTTTGGCAACAATTGGTGTTGGACCTCGGGCGAATGGTCATTTTCCGGGCTGTTATGCCGTGGTCTCACTTGTTTAGAGCAGAATTACGATATTTTCATGCTCTTATGTCTTCTATCCACCATTCCCGCTTCCCGATGCTGTTTTTTTTTATCTTTTTTTTTTTTTTTAAGAATATATTTACTGGTACTGTTGTTGGTGAAAGGCATGTGGTCAGGAAGCATCATTTACTTTGGACCCACAGTGAGGTTTCCATAGCAATGAGCTTGCTTTGAACAACTATAGATGTCACAGTTTGTATGAACTTGCTCCCTATTCGTCATGACATCTGTGCAGTAAAATTCACTCATTTTTGCAAATATCAGTGCATATGTACAAGTTTTCACTTTGACTTTAAACTGAGGAATATTTTTCTTTGTTGATTTTCCTTCGGTTTGCTCATAGAACCTTACCAACACCATGATGTAATAAAAAAATAAACATTTTTCAGGTGATGGATAATACCATTCCTCCAAGTTGCATCATAGTTGTCTGCTGTTGCCATCGGACATAAAACATAAGACGCTTGGGTGATGAGAATGTTCAAAAAAGTGCAAATGCCAATAGAAACATCAGGCAGGAAAGATCTGTTGCTGTTTCAGTGAAGCGATCTAATATGTACTGGATAGTACAAATGTCTAGTGTAGAAGCCTCCATAAAGACCAAGATGGATGTGATATTTGTGCTGTATGAATGATGCCAAGCTTCCTTGCCAAATTATGGCATAATTTGCTCCAGAACAAGACCTCATGAATCCCCTGTGAGGAGATACAAATACCATCTCATGGCCACCATGAAGATGACCGGTATGAATTCGCAAACCTGTGCAGCATGTGGCAAAGACCGCCTACTTTGTCGCCACTATCTCTGCTGTAAGGATAGTGTCGAGCGACATGCACAAAAATTATGGAAAACTCTTATCTTGCCCGGATTCAGCCGATGCCATTTGTTTGAAAATAATATTAAGTCTGTCTAGTCAATGCACATAAACTTAGTCGTTATTTATTAAAGGTTATACGCATTTCGGGTTTCTTCAGCAACAAATTCTCAGAGCTCAACTTTTAATAAATTCTTATGAACTAAACAGTTAAGTTGGGTGAACCTTTTTTCATGCACATGGTCTGTCTGTTAGGTAGTCAGTTTGGAGGCTGGTTGGATCCTCAAAAAGTGCCACCATAGGACTGAAACCCATAAAAACCAAAGGGAGCACTATAATGAAGCCTATTAGGCAAGGTGAGGAGTGAGATAATTTGCCTTTGCTTTCCTCACCAAGTCTGTACAGCAGTACCAAATCTATGAGTACTGTAGAACCTTTCACAGCATCTGCAGGCACTAGCTGTGCACATGGTACAAATATCAAATTCAAATTAAGATTTTACAAATTGAGTATTTATGGGGTTGTCAATCTAAAAACATCTTGTTTTATATAGTTATGATCTAGGTTACAAGCTCCCTTCTGTCAAGTGGGGCATTCGACATAGGCTATCTTGTTCAATCTTACAAGCAAACTTTGAAAATTAATAGCATGCTTATATTGTTATATCAACACTGAAGTGAAGTACAAATTAACAACAATAATAATAATAATTAACAATAATGATATTATTATTATTATTATTGTTAATTTGTACTTCAATTCAGTGTTGATTCTGTGATTGTCTTTAAACAGATGGGCTGATACTAAAGCTGAAGACATATGGTGGCACAGATCCATTTTTTCATCATGGTTTATTTCATGTCAATCTACAAATTGTCACATGTTTCATGCCACGATGGCCTGTCCACCAATTGATTTCATTCATTTTGAGAGGCAGAACAGTGAGTATGATTGAATGGTTTGCAGGGAAAAATATGTACAGTATACAGTCGAGTCCCACTAATCCAAACTAATTGGAACCGAACCCCGTTCGGATTAGGTAGATTTTCGTCAAATAAGACAACATATTGACTTTAAGGCTCGAACACCAAATTACACTGTACTGTAATGTTTTTATAAGCACTGTTGGCCTTTCAGTGCATGCGTCAGAAGATTGCTGACTTCACTTTTTAAGTGTTGATTTACTTTTCCGTTCGTTTTGTCGTTAATGTAGAAAAGAAATTGCATTCAAACTTTGTTATGCACATAATTAGTAGGTCTAGGCCTTTCATTTTTTTTGTTATTGTGTATAAGATAGCAGACAGATTCGCTGTTTACTCCTGTAGCATTTATTTCCTGGTTTTCAGTGCTAATAAATTTAAGTTTTCACTTGGCAAAACTAGTTTAATCTTATTCTTAATTTTTTCTGTTTTAAGATTCATAACAAATTTGGTAGATATTTTTTCCTAGCCCTGTTCGGATTGGCGGGACTCTACTGTACTCTGAAACGACTACTAGGGTGAGTTCTTGTGATTGGAGCTAGGATTGTCAATTTGGCAACCATGTCCTTCATTCAAATTAGATACCAACCTCTTCTTCTTCCCCCCCCCCCCCCCCCCCGCATATCATGTTACAATGTTGTTGCCTTGTTAACAATTGATATTGTCTGTCAGCACAATACAATCTGAATTTTTGGGAAATATGATCCATCCTTTTAATCCCACTCTTCATGAAATCTGTGCAATATCTTTTAATCACACATAATTTTTGGTAGATTTCATGAGAAAACTACCTATTGCAATGGGTACCATGTTGTGACTTCCAAAACATTTCACCATACAGTATCTTCGAACCCATTCCCTAGACCACTGTCAGTTCAAAAGTTAATATATAATTTACAGTTCACGCCACGGTTTTTGGCCGCTGAGCCCTGGTTTCACAGTTGTACAGAGGACAGGTGGCAAACCTCAGGCATGTGCAATTGATATGAGAGTTTTTTTCCGTGCAACTGAAAACTCACTTATCAATTGCACATGCCTGATGCTCACAGACTGTCATCTGTACGACTTTGAAACCGGGATTGACCGGCCTAAAGCCATGACGTAAACAGTATATATATATATATATATATCCCTTTCTTGTGGGCACAATAACAGCCGTCAGTTTGCACTAATCACTTTCAAATTTATACATAAAATATGAACATTTAAAATCTAGGTAGAGTTCGTTATTGGGCAAAATTGGACCAAGGGAAAATGGGTGGCCTTTTTCAAACAAGTGAAATATCACTATAGTTTCCTTAGTATGTTAAGAACTGAATCCATTCAAAGTTCGTACTATTCTTCGAATAAGGGCCAAAAACGTATCTGTCATTTTTTTTTATAGCACTAACTATTGACCAAAGAGACAAAAATGGAAGCAGCTTCGGTGGCGTAGTTGGTAGCATGCTGAGCTTCTATGCCCAAGATAGCGGATTCAAACCCGGCCGAAGCAGTCGGATTTTTTAAGAGCGTTAAAATTCCCTCAGTAAGCCTTCCTTCGGAGGGGAAGTAAAGCCGGCGGTCCCATGATATAGATTTATGGCATGTTAAAGAACTTTCCACTAATTACACCTGTGTGAAACTAAATTGTACGGTGGCGTTTGGCGGCAAAAGTAGGAACTACTTGAAATTTAAAGTCTGCAGTCCTCACTTGAATTGAAAACAGATAACACACACTAATACAGTCATCACAATTAACACCGGTTATCAGACAGATTCTACACACACCCAAAGTACACGGGGCTACATGACCGCGTTGTCGCAGCCCCTAAACTAAAGAACCAACCAACCAGACAAAAATTGAGTTTTGAGAGAAGAAAAAAAATCATACAATATCAAAATCGTTTAAAATGGTCAATATGCCTCTGAAAATTACCTAAAACTTTTGTCTGAGAATTTTTGATACTAGCATTACCCGTCGTGGCTTCGCCCGCGAATATTCTAGTTGTAAAGAGTACACTTAGCAAAATCTCAATCATGAATGCTATGACTGATTTATCCTTGGTATGAGTAATCAGACTTCTCAATTCAGCTACTGGTGCAGTGGTTAGGGGTTTGTCATTCCTTCATAGGTTAGTTTTCTGGGAATATCACAGACACTGTTAATTTCAGGGCCTTTAAGTGTGGTTTTCGGAGACCCTTTATAGTCGGGTGAAAAAGACCTTTCGTACCACACTCACACGTGAAAACTGCGTGAAAAATTCTAGAGTGCCCCTTGACCCCTTAAGCGCATTATACTGTATGTATTGATGAATTTTACAGCTTAATTTGGTTCAGTGATAACCTTATAACCGTCTGGAAACTTTCACAGTAATGTAATAATTGGAATTGCATTGCATCTTACAGAAATAGATGGACCTTTGAGATTCTGTTACCATGGTTACCATTTTGCATTCTTTCATTATTTCATTGTAAATATACATGTTTTAAGATATTTATTTAATTGTGAGGCATTTAAAGAGCAATTGAGTGCGTTTCGCGAACACATTTGGTTATGCTGAACCTGTAGGTACCCCATATGTGTAGGTTGATGTTAATGGGACCTTATTTTCGGTACAAAACTGGAATGGGACCTTAACAGAATAATATAGGGAGGGATGACCCACCCTTATGCCAAGGGATGAGAATGTTTTTGGAATGAAATTGATGAAGGAAGAGCCAAAGGTTATCCTGATAATGCCAGCTCGCGAGATCACATTCAGCTTTCCACTTGTCTTTGGCCGGTGAAGTCTATCTCCGCCTTTCGGCATGCCGAGAGGGATTTTTATTTTTCAGGTTGTATCACATTTTCCAATAATTGGGATTGTAATTGTGTTGACTGCCTGAAAAGTTACAATAATTAGAACTGGGATTTGCATCAAATTACAAATTTGTATACATTGAATTATCCATATTTTAAAATTTTTAGTACCAAATTGTATAGCCTATATATGCATGCATATTTTGGCAGGTTTTCTGTAGTGTATAAACTTCAGAGGTCTACTTATTGTGATCATTTCAGCTTCCAAGGAACCTATCTGTGTTATCCTTGATGGAAATCTCACAAGCTCATAACCTGACACAACAGGACATTGGCAGGTAAAACTATGTGGATAATATCATGGCAGAAGGTAATTATTATGGATTAAAAAAATAATACAGGCACTCTTTATCACTTTGAAAAAGGAAGAGCAACTTACTGGGGGGCAAGTACAGTTTCTCCTTTCCTGTGACTTTGAGATGATCTGTTAAGTCTATTTCCTCTATTTGTCTTACTTTTCTCCACCTGTGCCAAGCTCCTCTCTGTCATCTTTCCTGGTGAACTCCGTGGGTCAACTCTTGTTCTCTTCTAACCCCAATGGTATTCCGGTATCTGAGGCCCTAGGGTGTCTTATTTTCTGATACCCTCGTTATTCTAGGGTGGAGAACTTCCCCCCCCCCCCTATTGTAGAAGACCCTAAAGGACAAAGGCCATGCGTGGTGCGACCTGCACACCCTCAACAGCTCGTGGCTAAGAGAGTTCAGAAGTTGTGACCCGAGGGATTCCTGAGATGGATTGATTTTATCCCCCTTTTCCAGTGACGTTTGGGCAGACTGTCTTCTCTTCCCTTTCCCTGTCAGGGCTCTACTTTTGTCTGTGGATTAATTTTATCCCCCTTTTCCAGTGACGTTTGGGCAGACTGTCTTCTCTTCCCTTTCCCTGTCATGGCTCTACTTTTATCTGTGGATTAATTTTATTCCCCTTTTCCAGTGACGTTTGGGCAGACTGTCTTTTCTTCCCTTTCCCTGTCATGGCTCTACTTTTATCTGTGTCCCTTAATCCTTATTCTTCATCTTTTCCCTGACTTTAATTTTCCTTATTTTCTCTCCCCTCCATTTCTTCTAGTATGCAACTTAGATGTAAGTCTACTGTAGTTATAGTATTCATTTTAAATATATCACTAGAGGCAGATGACCTAGATGTTTTGCCCCATCAATCATCATCATGTATCAGTACTATGTGACTGCAGCCTTTTGTGTGTATGTATATATATATGCTCGTGTGTTTGATATTGTGCTTACCATTTCTGAACAAAATTTGTTTTAAAAACTGAAATAACTACTAATTTTCCCTAATTTAGGAAGTATGAAATCTTTTGGTGTCAAAATTCATATTAATTAATTAATAAGGAAGAAAGCAGTAATTTTCAGTGGTCCATAATAAATATGTTGCTAATACTGTAAAGAGATGTCGTGTGTGAAGAAGCTTCTGCTTTCTTTCGTTTTCCCCTTCAATAGATACACTTGGCAGTTGATGAATAAAAATAAAATCCCACATGCATGTTTATACTGATGCTAGCTTACATATTGCCAACTGGAGAAATAATGATGCTGACTCAGAATTACAATGTCATAAGAATAATTGTCATGTATCAGCTGGAAAATAAAGACGGAGAATGTAGCTTGAAAGTTTGGAACACAGTATGATTTAAACATAATTATGCGATCCTGATCCTATATTATTGTATAACAATGTTTTTAACCGTTCAATAACGATTAGAAAGAAATATATTTTTGATATGAACTAGGGTTTATACCAGGACATTTTTAACAATAAAATGCAAAATAATTTAGGTGCAATTTCGATTGTTGCTGGGATAGTTTGAAATTAGCAAGAATGAAATGTCCCTTGAAAAATGATTTTGCAAACTTCTGAGCATTTAGTGATTTTCATCCCCTAGGCAAGGTTGAGGGAAAGCAGGGCACAAATTGGATATACATGTAGCTTTATAATAGAAATGTCTCTTGAAAAATGATTTTGTAAGCTTTTGACCACTGATTCATCCCCTAGACAAGGGTGGGGAAAATCAGGGCACAAGTTGTTTAATATAACTTTTAAGCAAGATAAGTTAAAAGCACATTGCTTTGGTGTGCCTTCTATCTCTGCATACCATCGACCAGCTAAACAAAGTACACCGTAAGCATGTGGAGAAGAGCGGTGAAATAATTATTCATCCTTGCTAATTAGTAACTTCTGTAAATCAAAATGGCTCCTCAGCTAGCTACTCGGTTAATTTGCATTGTATTGTTAAAATTAATTTGTTTGCTTTAAAGAGTTTAAAATTTTCTGGTGTAACATTAGTCGTAGAAATGTGCAGTTTGTGCTAAGAACTTCTTGCTTTTCTTTCTTAAACAACAGGTGAAACATTATATCACTTAATGATATAAGGACAGGGTCACATATGATCAAATCAGTGTCCTCAAACTTTCTGACAACCCTGTATTGATGCTGTTAAAATGTGCAATGTGTAGAGTTTGTGGATTTCAGCATTAATGATAGATGATTCATGGTTGAACAGTTTTGAAATAATAATAAAATGTGAAATTGGCTCAAAACTGTTTATTACTAAGTAAATGCAGTAGGTTTTCTGAAAACTAGTATTTTTTCATACAATGTTGCCACATTCATTCATAAAAATTAGATTGAACATTATAAATTCTTGGGTCACAAATCTCATATTTTTTACTGTGCTGGTAGTGTCTTGAAGGGAGATGTCTCTTTTGGCCAAAGAACACAATGCTTGCTTGTTCATATTGAAATCCACTCGTAAGTTTGTATGTACAGTAGATATATACTTACCATATATACCCGAATGTAAGACGACCCCGAATATAAGACGAGGCCTAGTTATCAACTGCCTCTTACAGATTTTTTCAAAAAAAATTCTCGCTAACTCATAACTTGCACAATATATGCCCTTAAGGTCGTGCTTTCATTTTTGTAACGTCTCGTGTTATCGGAAATCCTTCTGCCCGCTTTTCCAAGACATACTCTATAATTTCTTTGTTCAAGAATGGGAGATGTTTTTAAATTAAGATACATTGATCACTCAATTACTGCTCGTAAAACTGACTGGTTGTTCTTGTAAAGATTGTTTTAAAACATATTTCCGCATGCTTTCGAACATATAATTTATCCGCTTAAAATGACGTGTATGCGTAAATCCTAACCTTAAAATGTGCGCTATTCGTATATGCATGGTAATTAAACATAACAAACCATATTTTAATCTTCATTAATGCATTGATTTGTTGCTAGTTATAAGATGCCAACACCACATACTACTTTTTAAATAATAATAACAATTTAAATTTATTTTTATTTTTTAAATACCCTGAATATAAGAAGACCCCAAATTTTTATAACACAAAAAGTGGGGAAAAACCTCGTCTTACATTCGGGTATATACGGTATGTTTCTCACTGTCATTTCTTCATATTTCATAGTATGCTACTATATTTTGTAAATTATATGCAAGCATGGCATGTAATTTATATTTAAACCCGATTATTCCATGATATATTGGATATAATCCTTATTTTCATTCAACTTTCTACAAAATGCTATAAACCGCAAACTCTAATAATGTTCGACATTTCAAGACAGTTGCATTATTTGTTTCCTAATTCCCTATTGAATTGTTCCATGCAGAAAAGGCTTCAGTCCAAATTAAATTATTTTGAGAAGTCCTGGCGGAAGGCGAGCACGTGCCTGGTAGCTGGCCGCTGCCCCAGCTCCAGCAAAAGAATCACTCTATATAACAGGCAATCTTCAAGCAAGAACATAACCCTTTTTGTTTTTAAATACAGTAACTCTTAGGTGTTCTTAACTCTCAACAATATGTAGCCTACAGACTGATGTAGGTGCTTGTAACAGTGCAATCAGTTGGCAAGGATATGTGAATTCTACACATTCGTCCATGTGGCCTATTTTAAGTCCCAAATGTACATTTAAATTTGGACAATTTTGACCCCTCCAAGTAAAATACAATCACACAGATGTTTTCCTCGAGATCTGACCAACATACAGCATATGCAAAGTTTCGGGAAGATTCACCTTCACAATGTCCCCTTGTTGGACAGCAAATGGAAAAGGAGGAAAGAATCGTGAACTGTCTCGGGCAGTAGTTAAAATGTTAATATTTCATGTGATTTTTCCATGTGTGTGGCTACATTTTCTTACTTGAAGTCAGTGTTGTCGACTTCGCCCATATATGCAACTACAGTAAAAGCGTATACTTATTACGCTATTTTTTTGGTGTAATTTTACGATATTATTCTAAATCCCGCTTCTAGCGCTTTATTTTTCGTGCCGAAAAAAGAGGGAACCCTCCGTATAAATTGTAAAAAAGCACTGCATTTGAGATGCTGGAATAATGATTCAGTAATAATAATATCGTATGGCCTCGGGTGCCGGGTGCAAGCTTTGTTATTTGACACCCAGAGGGTAGCTGCATGTCGAATTTTGTTGTTCCTTGAAGAACTATGAAAGTCAAGGAGGTTAGATATCTTAGCTCCTTGAACACTAGCGCTTTCTAGTAGAGAAATGAGGAACTTTGTGTTGGCGGAAACTCCCGAGATTAATTTTGCCAATATGAACACGGCCTATTGAATTCAGCTGGGTTCTTTGGCATGCCAACATCGTATGACATACGTGTCGTAATTTTTGCCGCCTTTCAAAAATTACTTAACACGGCCAGGAGCAAACCTGCAAGCTTGGGGTTAGTAGACCGACATGATAACCACTCACCCACCGTGGCAAGCTATATTAATAATAATAATAAATATTATCACAATAATAATATTACAGTAACAATAAAATACTGTACATGACTAAAATATTGTTTTGAAATTGTTTCCTACTTCATAAATCATTTCCCGTTTATTGCGATGTCCCGTGTATTACGCGTTTAAACCACAGTCCCTTGAAGAGCGTAATATCGGGGTTTTACTGGAATTCAAAAAGTTTGTATACTTTACAGTAGGATAGTACTGCACATAAAATTAACATAAATTATGCCTAGTTTGGACATTTACTATTTCAGTTGACTAAATTTTATGCAGCTGTTATTTTGACTAGATAATTTCTCTCAAATTACTACAGCTACTAAAATGAAGAAATATGGTACACTATTGGTTTAACATGTGTAAATTAAAAACTGAAAGTTGCCATTATTGTAGTCGTCTTGTAGCTGTTGATGTTGAAGGCAGGCAGTACAGTTGAGTCATATATCCGGGCGTGGGTGAAAATTTTTGCACAAATCTGCTGCTCACATTTCGTTTAAAAACATCCTTTCACTGTTGAAGTCACAAGTCTATCCCTATTTCTCACTTTGACAAGATCCATTTTGCTGAATACCCTCTCGCAGTCACCATTACAAAGAAGCCATGTCAACGCTCAGGGAGTAATGCTGAGAATACACTACCATCAAAATCTGTTTTAAGACTATGCAATTTCCCCCAAAATTTGGTTCTCCAGTACAAAAGCGGTTAGAATAAAAATAAGATGCAAATGGATGAGGCTCGTACACTGTGCGTACAATCAAGATCGTATGGTTCACAATGCTGCTTGGAGTTGTGATGGCAGCTGTGTAGTGTGATCACTTCTTGCTGTACTGCTCGAGAATATGCAGGATGTCTTTGATAGCTCCCTTGCCATATTCTATACGGGATTGTCTGCTTGCTTGAGAGAGCAGGCAATCTGAATGAAGAACACTGGGATAAGTAAATCTATGACTTGAGTCATATTTCTATCTTTTCCCGTATTATATATATATATCGTATGGTTGTACAAGTACACAAAAGTTTACAATTATTTAAATTGAAATGTCCAAATTTGACAACCATTCCAGAGCACTTGGTATCACTTGGTGTAGAGTCTTCAGACCACCATAAAATGCACGGAGTGGGCACTCCTGAACAATGTGTTTTATAGTTTGGTCCTCCACTCCACAGTCACAGGCAGCAGATGTACGGAAACCCCATTTCTTCAAAGTGTGACCACACCTTCCTTGACCTGTTCTAATGCGGTTCAGCTTCGACCAGGTTTGGCGTGGAAGTTGGAATCCCTCAACCTTCTTTGTAGGATCTTTAACCAGGTGAGCATTGTTGGGTGGATGCTCGTTCCAACGTTGTTGCCACTTGGAGGTCATGTTGAAAGAATTGATACCTTCTAAATCAACCCAGGGTGGCTTGCGTGATTTCAGACGTGTTGTTGGTGGATCTTGCAGGGCAACATACAACAGAGAGTTCTTATCAGAAGTGGTCTTCTTGAGCAAGCTTACCTTAGCTGCTTTCCTCCTTAGATCTTGCGGAGCGATATTAGCTAGGACTGGTAGCCATTGTGTGGGAGTAGATCTAACAGTACCAGTTATGACTCTCATGGCCTCATTGAGTTGCACATCAATCTTGGTGGTATGAGCACTGTTTTCCCATACAGGGGCACAGTATTCACCAGCAGAATACAAGAGTGCGAGTGCAGCAGAACGTAGAGTATTAGCGTCTGCACCCCAGCTGCTTCCGGCAATCTTGCGAAGTAGATTCACTCTCGAGCCAAGTTTCTTCGATAACTTGATGCACTGTTGTTTGAATGCCAAGGACCGATCCAGAGTGATTCCAAGATATATTGGATTGTAGTTATGGGGTACTTCGATTCCGTCAAAAGTAACATGCAGCTTCCTTTGGGCTTCTTTATTATTTAGATGGAATGCAGTAACCTCAGTCTTGTTCTGGTTGGGTTGAAGTCTCCATTTATGGAAGTAATCACTCAGTTTCGTCAGATCACTAGTTTGGGTATTCTCACAGTTCATAAGGTCTTTATTTTGGATAATTAATGCTAGGTCGTCTGCATACTGGATTTTCAAGGAATCTTGTGAGGCATGTCATGAATATATAGATTAAACAAAATGGGGGCCAAAACTGATCCTTGAGGTAGGCCATTGTTTAATGTCCTCCACCTGCTAGTTTGCCCATTCAGGAACACCCTAAAATGCCTATCAGAGAGCATGTTGTTCATTAAAAGTGCCAACTTTTGACATGGGATGATTTCAATAAACTTGGACATCAAGCCCTCCCTCCACACAGTGTCGTAAGCTGCTGTGAGATCCACAAAAACCGCAGCTGATTTTAGACCTCGTTGAAATCCAGCTTCTACTATAGTTGTCAATGTTAGGACCTGGTCGCAGCAACTCGGTTGTTTCCTAAAGCCACCTAGTTCGATGGGGATGATTTGATCAACGGCCTCTTGAATGCGATTTAGAATAAGCCTTTCTAGTAGCTTATAGGTCATGCTGAGTAGTGATATCGGTCGATAAAAGCATCAGATCAGTCTTTTCCCGGTTTCAGGATAGCAATTTTCTTAGCCTGTTTGAACAGCTTTGATAATTTTCCAGTTTTCAGAATCTCATTGAAAAATTCAATAAGCCACAACTTTGATTTTGGTCCGATGGTTTTAAGAAACTCTGGATATATGCCATCAAAGCCAGTGGCTTTGTTTACCTTTAGCATACTCAAGGCTTTATCTATTTATTTATTTAATAATTATTAGATACAACCATGAAAAGGTAATTTTACACTAATATTTTAACAATTGCAAATAATATTAACAAAAACAAACAATAACAACAACAACAATAACAGGTAACAATTGGCAGTGATGGCAGAAGGGATAAATCTCGGGAAGGACGCAGGGAGTGATTGGGGTAGTGAGTGATTAGGAGGGTGAGGGGTTAGGAATTGAGGGTGAAAGGGATCTTCTAATGTTATGTTTGAATGTTCGATAGGGAGAGAATATGTCAATATTTGGAAGGGAGTTGCTAAGGGTTGGTAGACGGTGGAAAATAGAGCGCTTCTGTACTTCAAGACGTGGGCGAGGTATGTGGTGTAAATGGTTCTGGCGTGTTGAACGGGTGGGAACGTGGAGTGGGAAGTAGCTTAAGAGCATGTTACATTTTGTGTAACCATTCATAATTTTATGTAGGAAACACAGGTCAGTAAGTTGTAGACGGCTTCTCAGGTCGAGTAAATTGAGCTGAATTAGAATGTCGGATTTGGCAAAGTGCCTTAGTGAAGGATTGCGAGTACTGTTCAATTTAGAAATATTGGTTATAGCCGAAGTAGACCAAATTGGAGAAGAGAAATCTAGGATAGGGAGATGATGATGATGATAATTGTTGTTTTAAGGGGCCTAACATCTAGGTTATCGGCCCCGGAACGTATGAGGTGAAACTCAGGGCAGTATCCTGGGACCCCTTCTCTTCGTGCTGTATATGGACGATATAAACACATGTGTGCAAAATTCTCCGTGTTCCCTTCTTCTATACGCTGATGACCTCAAGATATTCAGAAAAATTTCCAGTTCTGACGACCACGCTGACCTCCAGGAAGCAGTGAATACATGTACTGATTGGTTCAACAAATGGAAGTTATCTCCAAATCCGAAAAAGTGCTTCAATGTGTCTTTCTCACTACTGAAATCTAGAAATCAGGCGGACTATATAATATGTGGAAATAAATTGGATACGGTTTCTCAGGTAAGAGATTTAGGTATTATTCACGATGATAAACTGACATTCTCTCCCCACATTGACCATATCAAATCTCGCGCAATGCGCAGTCTCGGCATTCTATACAGATTCACAGAAATTAAAGACCTCACTGCACTTAAATCAAGTTCCTCAATGCAGAAATCACGTGAGTAGTCTGGGTGTGGTTTTAGTTGGGACTTCTTTATGTACAGTTCATTATTCACAGTTCGTGTCTGTTCTTTGTCTATTTTAGTTTTTGAAATATTCATCAGTCTGGATGCAACAGCATTAGCATTCACATGTGTAACTGTACTTGACAACCTGGGATCTGTACCAAGTTTTCTAATAAGATTCCAGGCTTTCCGACTAGAATTTGTGAAGTTGAGTCCTGCCGTTGTTTTATGCCATTTTTCTCTTCTGTTCTTGTTCAGAGCTCTCAATAGGTCATTAGCTGTTACCTTGTCGTGAGATTCTTGATATTTGGTGTATAACTCATCGCATTCTTGGGACCATCCAGGAATGTACTCCTTCCGAAAACCACGTGGGATATATTTTCTGGCATTTGTTTTAATCGCGCCCACAAATCGTTCATAATTGGATGGGACTGGAGGAATCCATTGAACGGTATTATCTAGACCTTTCTGAAATAGTTCCCAGTTTGCAAGTTGAAAATTCCATCGAGGTTGAGGTATGGAGGTGACTAACGGAATTTCAGTACCAAAATTTCCCGTATTGATTATGATATACTACTGTGGAGTTTTATTGTAGTATAACACTGGGACATGATCAAAATGCACATTTGTGTGTTTTGTATTGTGAATGGGAACAGTCTATAAATGATGCAGGTTCTTTGGGATGAGTCAAATGAAGAAAAGAGAAGGTAATTATGCAAATATATGCAAGGAAAGCACAGTACATTTAAACAAAAATTGTACTTATGTTAAAAGTTATCTCAGCTTGTCAACAATAGTTAAAATGCTTTGAATCCTGTGTCTCCACAGTAGCCAATGCAAGCTCTCTAATTTACACTCTGCCAGTCTTTCATGTTTTTCTTACTATCACTGAATATATCACGATAACATTATGCTGCCAATGAAGGTCCTACAACTTAACAGCATCAATATTTGTTGGTAACTGGGCAAGGCCCTGTTGCAGGCCGGAAAACAAGCTATGAGTCCCAGTTTTAACCAAGTCTGTAACACTACATTCCATACTCCGAGCAGCACATCACGGTTTTGAGTAAGCAATCGGGCAATGAAACTGTACCGTCTGCAGTAGGCTTTAGCACCTAGATAACTGCTGCATTCCTATTATCCTGTTTCTCATGTTATTTCTAATGTTGTTGGAGACCTTTTTGCATGGAACAATTCATGAAAGCTCTAACAATATTCAGTGTATATTGTTTCTTTATAGTTGGCAAGAAGTAACAGTTGCATGTTTCTCATTCCGGTGTGATTCATTAGTTTGAAGAAAGTGCATGTTCTATGGGAATTCACAAATTTCTGAGCTCTTCATTATTGCTGCTCATTGAAATTGCTTAAAATTTTGGATTATGTAAATTGCTATGAAAAGGAGTTAAAATGGTGAAGTCTGCTACTGCTGAGTAATGGTGGTAACAAAAGTGGCCAAGCTGCCAGCGTGGTCGTTACAAATGATATAACAAGGAATTTTTTGTGTTTTTCTCTCCTCACAGCAAATAAACTAGCCTTCAAACCAAAATTGTTTCGTTTCTTTGGCTACTGGTTCTGTGAAGAGGAAGAGGAGGAGACTGGGTTGACTTGTGAAATGACTCCTCCAAATTTCAAAAATATTTCTGTGTGAAAATATTTTTCATGACTATAGGCTCAATAAAGAGATTATCCAGATGTGTACATTCTGAAAAATCTGTTGAAATTGTAAAATAATTTGAATGTTGAATTGTAAGTAAGTATACAGGGTGACTGAAAATAGTTTCCAGAAATTTAAAGATGACAAAAGTTGATATCTAGTGTATTTTATGTCCTCCCAAAGAAGTGTGTGCTTGCCAGAAAATCATGGAAAGATGTCTATGTCAGCATATGGCCAGCCAAGCAGTCATGCTTGATAACTGGATAGCTGTAACAGGTTTAGGGTCAGATGACCCCACTGTTCCACCCCTTAAAATACTAAAGCAAATACACCTACAGAAAATGCTGCTTTGAATTCTAATGGTTGGAATTATTTTGTTGACCGACTGAAAGCTACAATATTAATGGTTAATAATAATGATCGTGTGGCCTCCGGTGAGGCCTAGTGCAGGTCTTTCTAGTTGATGCCCGTGGGCGACCTGCGCGTCGTAATGAGGATGAAGTGATGATGAAGACCGCACATACACCCAGTCCCCGAGCCACGGGAATTAACCCCAGGGGATTAAAATCCCTGATGGCTCGGCCAGGAATCAAACCCGGGGCACTTTGGGCCAAAGCCTAGCGCTCTAACCATTTAGCCATGGAGCCGGACATATTAATGGTTAACAAAGCAACACTGAAAAATGGCTTCACTAGTAAAAGTTGTGATAATTCCTGCATACCCCATGCTCTTGGAAATTTCTCTTCACTTCCAATATGTTTTGCAAATTCAAGGCACTGAGTTATAGAACATATCAGATTTGAAGCAGTTACCAATGGTGTTCACCCAAATGGTTCAGAGAAAAATTGATGAATGGTCCTCCCTCAAGTTATACAAATTATATAAATTTTCGGCAAATTACTTTCAGATTCCCTGTATATATATATTCAATACAAAAAATAAGTGGTTTTATTCACTGTGTGTGAAAATTAAAAGGGGCCAGTTGCAATATTTCCATTTTTACTGGAAACTGACAAATCTTAATTTCAGCCGGAGGGCTATTTTGTATGTCTGTACCTGAGCCAGAGTTTACTTGCAATAGGGTGATTGGTTCCTTTTCGCTCTGTCCCGCCAACAGCACAAAGGAAGATAGACACATGGATGTGCAGATGGAGGGAGATAAAAGGGGATAAAAACCAACCACAAACCAAAGACAAAAACAATCTCTAGATCTACCAATGTCTTCAGAGACGGGCATTCTTATTATCAATCCACAAGATCGACTGGGGAAGTAAATAGAAAAAAGACAATAGGTCATGTAATGAATGAACACACAGGAGGTCTCTAGGAAAATACAAGTTTATGTTTCCTTTTAACTTTCCCATTGGGAGCTATAGCATCAAAGAGCTTTTGATTGGATTGATGGGATGAACAACTAACTTAGAAGGCAGTAGTGTGTGTCATGTGTTTTCCCCTCTTACCCCTCCCTATGCCTGCAACTGCCTGTCATTTTCTTGACCAGTGAGTGTTCCATTCTATTTATAATGCATACAGGGTTTGTCTTGAAAGTAATGAGACCGAGACAATTTAAAAAAAAAATTGACAAATGATAAATATGCTCAATATTCTTCAAAGTAGGATCCTTCTGCATCCACACACCGCTCTCAGCGGGATTTCCAACCTTCGTACGCTTTTTGGAAGGCGGCAACCAGAATGCTGTCGAGCTCCCTCGTCACAGTCTGTTGCAACGCTTCCACGCAGCCGTGACAATGCCCTTTTAGGGTGGTTTTGAGGTGGGGGAAGAGGAAAACTTCTCCTGGGGCAATGTCGGGACTGTAGGGTGGCTGAGGTAGGGTTGCGATGTTGCGTTGGGCCATGTACGCCAGCACCTGGAAGGCTGTGTGGCGCGGCGCATTGCTGTGATGGGTCAGCCAAGTGCTGGCGATCGCTGGGTGAACACGGACGATGCGTTTTCTCAGCCGTTAAAGGACCTCCGCGTAAAAACCTTACTCTGCGGTCATTGTCCAAAAAATTTTTCACTCTTGCCACATTTTCATCCGTTTTGGTGCTCTAAGGTTGTCCTGAACGTGCATTGTCTTCAACTTCCTCTCTCCCCTCCCAAAACAGCTTGTCAGTCAAAAACATTCAATCTGCCCATGGTGTTATCACTGTAAGCCATCTTGATCATATCGTGAGTCTCTTTCCAAGTTTTGCCGAGCCCAACACAAAATTTGATTGTGTAGCGCGCTGTTTCAATAGACGAACCATGACGCAGCGTGACGAATGCACTTCCAGAGGTTATGGAGACGAGCGATTTACACTCCACTACAGCTGGAAACCAACTGTGTGGCTTGCTCCCAGCCTTCCTTACACCCCCCTCCAGCAACCCCAGGCGGAGAAGCCACGGGCAGTCTATCCGTCTGCGCAGGAAAAATCTGGTCCGACTACTTTCAGGACAGACTCTGTATTGTTGAAGAAGCCAAAACACATACAGTTTGTCACATTATTTAGGTACAAGTCAGGCTCCTTCACATATGATATACACACAAGCTGAATAAAATAAGGTCAAATGTGATTGCAAAAATAAGAAAAATAAAGGTACCTAAAAATAATTTTTTAATGTTAATTTTCCAGGTGATACAACTTATCTTGAAAACTGAAAACCACCATTAACTACTTAAATGGTGGTGTTTGCAGCTCAGAAATGGTATATCTGGCAACTGGGCCCTTTTTATAAGCATACCCAATATTGAAATGGTGAGGTTTCGTGGTGTAGGCTATGAAGGTGAGACCAATACAGTGGGATGCATACAATGAGCTTGAATGACAGTGTTTGTGCATCATTGTGAATAAAATACACACACATTGGAAGAGCACGATAATTGAAATATTAGAAGTCATTTAGTAGGATCACCAAAGTAATTTGGTATTAGAAACTTTTTGATCGGTCAACATGAGTGGATGGGCTGAAAAGCTTCTAATAATAGAGCAAGAAAATCTATGCTTTTCCTGCCACAGTTTCAGAAATTGTCACCCATATTCAGAAATATACTTACATTAATTTTGGAAAAAGTAAATTAATTATTAAAAGTCAGATTTTAGTTTTCCCTACAAAAGAAATTAATTATCATAGCTGCAGAATACTTTGACCATTTTCCTTTTCTTCTGAAAACATATTTATATTATTGATGATGCTCACCTGTTGACGCGATTATCTTATTTCATATTATTGATAATGGCCACTTGCCCACTTGTTACACGATTATCTTATTGCACAGGTTCAGTACCACTTGAAATTTAAATATTCTCTCCTGATTTTTTTATATCAAATTATAATAAAACATATTGAGAAAATATAGATTTTCTAAAGAGATTAACTTAAGTGTATGTTGCTCTGGAAAAATGGACCAGGACAATTTTTACATTCATTTAAAATGTAGGTAAAGGTATTAATCAAATTCAGCAAAACTTTTATTCTGGTAGACCACTTCCTGAATGTTTCAGAAACAGCTCGGTACAATATGTGTGTTACATTATTATAATAGGATAAATATTAGATTAGGGACCATACATAATTGTTTTGTTTTTTATGAAAATTTTCGAGGTACTGCGAGTCATCCTACTTTTGTAAGTAATTATTTGTTATGCTTCGTAAATATTGAAAAGTAGGACTGTGTGTGGCAACTAAATTTGTTTGAGGCTGGCATCAAACTCATTGTATTTAACTGGTGCATCTAACCAATGACTGTATTGACTTGCAGTAGCTCACTAGAGAATGTTTTTCCCACCTCTTTCTTAATATTCTTCCATTTATTTTAAAATGCTTCATGAGCATTATTGAAATACATTTCATTGAAACCAAATATGTATAAGTTTTCTTGAAACTGATATTTGAATGAACCATGAACAAAATAGGTTAAGTATCCATTGTTCTCATACATTGTATCCTTACTTAAGTAAGAAGAAAAGATATGTATATTTTATTTTATCATTGAAAAATGTTCTTAATGGTTTGTTTTCATCATCTAATGATAAAATTTGTGTGCAGAATCAGCATGATGATGATAATAAAAGAGGTGTTCATATATATATATATGTGTGTGTTAGTAAGAATTATCCCAAACCCTTACAGTTAACAGCATCTTTGCAGGCACAGTTATGGTAAGTGTTCAGAGAACCCTCTATAAAAATGGCCATTACAAATGTCTTTAGAGCGTCAATACTTTAAATGACGGTATGGAGTAAATGTAGTATTTGCCTCTTGCTTGCTTGTCCTGTAGTTGGCTCCTCTACCACAGCGATGTATCCTACTTCTCAATAATGCTGAGTGATAAAATGTAATAAGATTATTGTGTATTATAGAGAATTGCGCTCATTCTTCCATATTTTTCCTAACTACCATTACTTTCGTTTGTTCACTTTTAATTTCCATAGTTTAAGTGTGTTTGATAGGACTTGCAGCATTTTATTCATTTCTTTTTCGGAGTCTGCAACTACACTGACCAGCAAAAAAAGTGGAACAGTTAAAAAAGTAATGTAAAAAGTATAAAATTAGCCATGAAAAAGATGTAATCACATTTTAAAAGCTTTTCACGCATTAAAACACACTTCTGAAACATCCGTAAATAGAAATTGGTAATATGACATTTCTTAGGGTGGTTTATTACCAACAATTACCCCCCATCTTCGATAAGTCTTATCTTAATGGTTTTATGGCGGGAAGTGCACTGTAAGCGCTTAAGGTTTAGGAGTGTTGCCGCTCGCTTATTGTTGTTCTAGGGATATCAACTGGCATTTTTTGAACACCTGGGAACCATTGTCATACATTTTAGTAGGTTATCCATGTGCAGTTCACACTAAAACATGCCTCTTAGCCGTGAAGGAGCTGCACAGGCAGTTGCATTGGTCGAGGATGGCCGCAGCTTCCGTTATGTTGCTGAGGTCATTGGATCATCTCTCGGTAGCATTCACCGTGCAGTGCAACGTTACAGAGAACTCCAAACATACGACAGGAGACGAAGGTCAGGCCGTAGAAGAATCACAAGTGCCAGGGATGACAGAGTTCTCACCCTGCAAGTTCTGCGTGATCGCCATACCACAGCAGTCCAGGCAAGAAATCAATTGGAAAATGTCAGAAATGTGAGAGTGAGTGAGCGAACAGTAAGAAGAAGGTTTGACGAAGCTCATCTTTTGTCCCGGAGACCTGCACGTGGACCCGCACTCGAACGACATCACAGAGAGGCTCGTCTTCGCTTCACAAAGCAGCATCTGGGATGGACCCACGAGCAGTGGGCATCTGTTCTCTTCACTGACAAGAGTCGCTTTAACCTTAGATCTCCTGAAGGAAGAGAAAGAGTGTGGAGAAGGCGCGGGGAGAGGTACAGCCCTGTTGCTTTCTCCTCCAGGACTCCATTTGGAGGTGGCTCGGTTATGGTGTGGGGTGGCATCAACGTTATGGCCCGCACTGACTGGGTGTGCATCGATCATGGGACGCTCAATTCCCAAAGGTTCATCGAAGAGATCCTGATGAACCATGTTATGCCCTTTGCGCCTTTCGTTGGTCAGAATTTCATGCTGATGCAGGATAATGCCCGCCCTCATACTCCTCGCTGTGTTGTACAATATCTAAAGGAAGTGGGGATTCAAACCCTGGACTGGCCAGCTCGTAGTCCTGACTTGAACCCGATCGAACATGTATGGGATATGCTTGGAAAGAACGTCAGACAGCGTGACCACACCACCTTGGCACAACTGAGAACATCGCTGCTGGAGGAATGGGATCGCATCCCGGCAGATGCCATTCGACGAGTTGTGAACAGTATGCCTGAGCGTTTACAAGCTGTCATGGACGCTAAGGGTGGAAACACTCGTTTTTAGTGACCAGTGTTCCCGTGCAGTGCAGTGCAAAAATTAACACTGTGTTGTTTGGCAATATGTTTGATAAAAACCAGCCCAAAAGAACATTACTAAAAAATAGGAAATTGTTAGATTTGTGAAATGTAACGAAATTTGAGAGTTGAAGCGTGTTGTAAAACATGTTTCGGTATTTTCTGTAGCCAACCATCTAACATTTACATGACTAATGCAAATATTGGAAAATCGATACATTTTAGTGGAATAAATTAAGAAATTACATAAAAAATTGAAGTGTTCCACTTTTTTTGCCGGTCAGTGTATTATGATGTCGTTAGTAAATCTGATACAATGTATTCTTTCCACATTTGCTTTTATTCCCTTTGTCTTCTCCTTCATGATCTGAATAGCTTCTTCAATGAACAAATTAAATAATTTCAGAGGTAGGGGACATCCTTGTCTCCTTTTCTGATCCTGGTCTCTTCCTCTACCTTATTGATGGTTATTTTTGAGGTTTGATTCTGATATAGTTGATTAATCATTCTTCTATCCCTCCAATCAAATCCTATTTTCTTCATAGTTTTAAAGAGTAGACACTTTGTAAAAAGCTTTTTCTAAGTCAATGAAGGTAAGATATGTCTTCCTATTCATATCCATACTTCTATCCAATAGAATGCATGAAGCTAAAATTGCTTCTCTTGCTCCTCTACCTTCTCTAAACCCGAATTGGTCTTCTCCAATATACTTATCTACTTGTTCTTGACTCTATTAATGAGTATTTTGGATGCATGTGAAAACATTGATAGTGCTCTATGATTGGTGCAGTCAACTGCCTTTCCTATTTTAGGTATGGTAATGGTTCTGCATTGTGTGAAGTCTTCTGGCATGATTCCTCTTTCATAGCAGTCATTTATTACTCGGAATAATTGATCTTTCATGTTGTTACCTAAATTTTTCAACAATTCTGCAGGAATGTCAACACTGGTTGCCTTTTCTTCTTTGAGACTCCTAAGGGCATGTTCAAATTCATGTCTCGTGATTGGGAGACCTTGCATTTCTCTTTCACACTCATTGAGGTTTTCAATTAAATTATATCCATTCTTGGAGTCCTTATCATCATAAAATTCGTCCATGTATTCCTTCCAACAAGCACATATCTCATCAATAATATTCCCTCTTTATTTTTTAATTAATACTAGAGATTTCGTTCTAGGTTTGTACTGAAGGGCTCTAATTTTCTTATAAACTTTATCCCGTTTTCCCTTTTTCTGATCTTCATCTACCTCTTCAGCAATGCTGATCCTGTTTTCCCTTTTTCTGATCTTCTATCTCTTCAGCAATGCTTATGGTCCATTTCTCCTTTTCTTCTCTGCATTTGGTTGTGATGTAATTTTTAATTATTTTGTAGTCATCTAGATTATTTTCCTTCCTTCATTTCCTGAATTAGGTTTAATATTTCTTCTGTCATCCATGGTTTTCTGGGCTCCAATTTCCTTTTACCTAAAATCTCTTTTGTTGCTTCAATTATCACCATCTTAATATTAATCCACTGCATTGGTTCATCACTTCTATTAATGCATGCGAGATTTTCGAAGTGAAATGCCATGTCCTGTGGTTCGGATTCCACGTAAAAAGGAGGTCCCGTGGCTCATGATCTCGAGATTAACGGTCACTTTTAACTACAAGCTTGCTTGCTTGTCATCACTTCTATTAGCTATTGTATTGGTTCTTTCCTCGAAAGCCAACTTTGTTATTTCTTCTTTCAATCCCTCTATTCTCCATTTCTTTTTGACAGATCTCTTGATTCTTTTAAATCTAATGTTGCACTTGGTAACACAAGTGTATGATCACTATCTATGTCTGGACCTGGATAGCTGTGGCATAATTTGATTTAATGTTGGTGATTAAGCAAGAATAAATTTTTATAATTGTCTGAAATAGCTTTTAAAACAAACCAGTGCAGATAGCATTATTGCACTCCACATACTGCTCCTGCCCAATGTGGCCTGACTCGGTTGAAAGTCTTTCTTCTTCAGATGACCCTTATCTCTCGAACTGCATTTGATGGAGGGTAGAAAAGATTCTGTACTTCCCCAGAGCTCAGTGTTATTTATTTGTGGAGTGAAGTTGAACTGTTAAGTGAAGTGATCCTTGTATTCTATATAAATTTTGTAATTCTTCTTCTTTCCGATGGGCCAGCTCAGGACCCTGACGTTCAGCTTGGCGAGGGAATAAATTTATGTTTGCCTAATATTCGTGCATTCTCTGGCAATGTTTCTCCCCTCTCTCTTTTGTCCAGATGGTGCCGATTTTCTTACAGGATGGTCTGTCCTGAAACCTCTTCTGTTTTAAGTATTTTTCAGAGATGTGATCAGTTTCTAATATCACTTTCCATTATCTTAAGTTCTTGGATGTCCTTGTTAACTTCTGTTAGCCATGGTGTCATGATCTTTTGATTCTCCCAGTAGTTTAGAAGCCGGTTGGTTAGTTTTGTTGGGTTCATCCTGGAGACATGTCCGTAGAAAGCCTTCCTGGCCACATCTGTGATTTTTCTCAGTATAGCTGTACAGCTCCTGATTTTGTCTTCTTCTGTACTCATCTATTTTAACTGGTCCCAGTATCTTTCTCAAGATTTTCCTCTCCTGGATCTCCAGTTTGTCCTTCAAACCTTTCCTGTTCAGTACCAAGCACTCTGTAGCATACAGGGCTTCTGGACAAATAACTGCAGAGTAGTGTTTCAATTCGATGTTGTGAGAGAGACACTTCTTGTTATAAACATTATTGGTCAGTTGATATGTCAGTTCTAGCTTATTAATCCTGATTGTTAGTGCCGTCCTTTCGGGCTTTCAGACATTCTCCCAGATACTTGAATCTGTTAACTCTCTCAAGTTGACCCTGTTCCAACTGTAGTTTACTGGGACTCTCACTGATGTTGGTGAAATATTCTGTCTTTTCTAGTGACAGCTGCAATTCCACTCGGGCAGCCTGGTGTTGGAGTGTGCTGAGCTGTTCCACTGCTTCATGTACTGAATCTTGCCAGAAGTGCCAGGTCATCTGTGAATACTAAACAGTCTACATGTAAACCCTTTCATTTATGTCCCAGGTAAAGCCTGGTCGGAACATTTTGTTCATCTCACCACTGTCCGATGACTCGAGCCGGCCCCGTGGTGTTGGGGTAGCGCACCTGCCTCTCACCCGGAGGCACTGGGTCCGATCCCCAGCTCCGTCAGGGATTTTAAAACTGACGTGAGGGTTGGAACGGGGTGCACTCAGCCTCGTGAGGACAATTGAGTAGCTGTCTGATAGTGAGACAGCGCCCCAATCACGAAAACCAAGATTAACGGCCGAGGGGACCCGACGCGCTGATCACGCGTCACCCCAATATCTGCAGGCCGAATGGCTGGGCAGCGGTCGCTTGGTCGGCCTTAGCCCGTCATGGGTTGTATAGTGCCAGGGGTTGACTTTTTTTGACTCTCTGAAGAGAAGAGGTGAAAGCTTGTGTCCCCGTCTAACTGCTGTCTTTATCTCAAAACTTTCCGAAAGTGTTAATTTTATTATTAACTATGAATACAGAAACTAGAAAGCGGGGTAGTATTGGCAAACTGTGCAATAAAGAAAGAATTATAGTACTGAATCATTTCTTTGAGGAAATAATTGAAAGACAGCAGAATCTACTGGGTGTGCGAAAATTTTAATATATAGAAAATGAAAGTTAAAAACATTTGTGGGAAATTTGTATGGTTTTCACTAAATACTCACCTGTATACATCATGTGCCTGGCCTTGCAGAACTTGGTATGAGCAGTAGATCTGGCATTAGTGCACTCGAACACATACTGTCTTTTAAGGTAGAAATACACTATAAATAATTTATTAGCACTAACTTGGGAGCACTTAAATCAGTCCATATACATTGAAGGCTTCAGAATATCAGCTAGAGGTTTGGCTTTCAGCTTCTCTTCTGTTCTTCTCATTCTTCCCGACTTAGCTGCCCTTCATGTTTCTGTCCTTCAAAATACAATTCTTTCCTGGCCATGCTTTGTTATACCTAATCCTCCTAAATCATCCAGGACCAATTGTTCTTGATTTTATTTTATAAAAGTAAAAATAGGATTTTTTTACTAGCCATGTTTCTGGTAATCTTGATCCAGTATATGGCCAAAAAAGGCAATTCTACTTTATTGTTTTCGATGTGAAATGCCATGTCCTGTGGTTCGGATTCCACGTAAAAAGGAGGTCCCGTGGCTCATAATCACAAGATTCACGGTCACGTAAAACTACAATCTTCCTTCCTTCCTACTTTATTGCATTGTGCCTTTTATTCACTTTCCCGGTATTATTATAGAATTCCAAAATAACATGTTTTTCATTCGAGTAAACAGAAACCTCAGCTTTTAATAATTTGCCAGGGGGCGAGGTGATGTGCACTCCCACGCTGACCCATGCGGCAGATTGCTGGTAAATGTTGCAACACCAATCACTTATTAGCTGACCCTATGAATGAGCAATGCACGTTCGGCCCTTACATTCTGCTGTACTTCCGCAAATTATTATAGCATCTAACATTTTGTGAGTGCACTGAATTAAAAGCTAGGACACACTAACAGCTAACTAACAAAATTAGTTTTTGATTATACACTCACCGGCAAAAAAAAAAGCGAAACACTAAGATTTTCAGACAAAATTCCATCTTGGATTGCTTCTAACCTTGTATTAATCAAATATTATGACATTACAACAACTTGGCAGTGAATCATAAGTTAATTACCCTAATTAGTACAATAAATGATAGACATTATTCATCATAACAATCACAACTGTTCAGAAACACGAATTAGGAAATGTCGAAACCTGGAATCCATCGTACTGTCCTCACACTTGTTACACTGTATGTTTATGAATGATTACTCTATGACTTAGTCCGTTTGTCCACATGTTTGTACCACATTTCCATTGGCTCAATAACGGGTATTTACACCTCTAGCGGCAGTTACAGCTGTGATTCGATCAGGCGTGCTCAGGATGCAATCTCGAATGTTCTCTTGTGGTATGAGCTCCCATTCTTCCTCGAGCGCAGCTCGAAGTTGAGCTAATGTTTCAGGAGAACGACTCCTAGCACGTCTCCCAAGCATATCCCAGACATGCTCTATCGGGTTTAGGTCGGGACTACAAGCAGGCCACACCATGTGTACTCACGTACACAGATGGCAACGTGTGGGCGAGCGTTGTGATGCATCAGGATGAAGTTCTCTCCAATGACAGGTGCAAAAGGGACGACGTGATGTACAAAAATCTCCTCGATATACCGGTGGGCTGTCAGGCTCCCATTGTCAACGAACACAAGCTCCGTGCGCGTATCCGAGGTAATACCAGCCAAGACCAACACAGAGCCTCCATTGAACGGTGTCCTTGCAGAGAAGGTACAGGGTGATAACGTTCCCCGGGCCTTCTCCATACTCTCTCCCTCCCATCCGGTGCCCCCAAACAGAATCGGGATTCATCCATGAACAGCATGGAGCTCCACAGTCCAGTTTCGATGGGCGTTGGCGAATTGCATCCGAGTGACACGGTGCTCACGTCTAAGGAGAGGTCCTGTGGCGGGCCTCTTGGACTGTAAACCCACTTCATACAACCTCCTTCTTACTGACCTTTCACTGATGTTCTTGCCCCGTACTTGCTGCAAGCGATTTCTGGCCTTCACAGCTGTTGTGTGTCGATCACGAAGAACTTGCATTGCGAGAAAGCGATCATCGCGCTCAGTAGTGCTTTTCCTACGACCAGAACCGGGCCTTCTGGAGTAGATATTGTCCTCCCTGTACCTTTTAACAGTCCTGTACATGTTAGAACAAGATGTGCCTATAATGTTTGCCACATAGCGTATACTGCGCCCATCCTCCACTAATGCCACTGCTCTTGCAGCGGTTTCAGGAGAAAGAGCCACTATGATCTGACTTAGGAGCGAGAATAACTATTGTAGACTAACTGTAATGTCCACAAAAATATGCGGCACGAGAATTCACAGCAACAAACCTTAAGACAGCCGTCTGTGGTTATTCTTGTCCGAAGGCGGGAAACGGTAATATTGGTGCTGTGATCGTCACGATCAACAATGTTAGCAATTATTGCACTGAAGCTTCTCAAATGGGCTAATTAACTCATGATACATTGCCATATCGCTGCAATGTCACAATATTCAATTTGTACCAGGTTTTAAGCCGTCCAACATTGAATTTTGTCTGAAATTCATAGTGTTTCGCTTTTTATGCCGGTGAGTGTATTATTTATAACAAGTACAGTACATCTCTGGTACTGAACTAAGTTTTGCACGGTAAAGGTAGCCTTTGAGAACTAATTTACCTCTATGTTTCTGTCTTTCAAATTCTGAAGAACGGGTGAGCTTAAGGTGACACTCTGTAGATAAAATTCGAGATTTTGTTCATTTTGGTGTTTTTTTTTTAAGACTAAAATTGAAAGGTTGGTTGGTTCCTCAGTTTAGGGGCTGCGACAACGCGGTCATGTAGCCCCGCGTTTTGGATGTGTGTAGAATCTGTCTGATAACCGGTGTTAATTGTGTGTGTATCTGTTTTAATTCATTTATTTATTTATCGTATGGCTTTTAGTGCCGGGAGTGTCCGAAGACATAATCGGCTCGCCCGAGTCTGTAGCTGCTTCCAGCGGACACCCTTATTAGGGTGAGCTACAAGTTCCGTTCAATTTCAAGTAGTTCCAACTTGCGGTACCAGATATCAATGATACCTAGTAGTGAACGTTGGAACTTTTGATAGAGCGTTCCGACGAAATCTAACCAAACAATTTAGTTCACACAAGTTTAGTCTGTGGAAGGATCTTTTACATGCCATAAATCTTTGAAAGGGGACCGCCGGCTTTACTTCCCCTCCGAAGGAAGGCTTACTGAAGGATTTTTAACGCTCTTAATTCAAGTAAGGACTGCAGACATTCAATTTTTCCAAGTAGTTTGTACTTTTGCTGCCAAACTCCACCGTCAATGACCATCTAGTTCAGAACTTAGTTACCAGATGCCACTGCAGTCGGCTCTTGACGACGAACGTAGGAACCTAAGAACGTTAGTCAAATGTTTAACCTATATATAATTTAGCTTCACACAGGTGTACTTAGTGGAAGGTTCTTTAACATGTCATAAATCTATGACATGGGACCGCCGGATTTACTTCCCCTCCGAAGGAAGGCATACTGAAAGGATTGGCTTCTTCTTTCTTGTCACTGTTTTAATTCAAGTAAGGACTGCAGACATTCAATTTTTCCAAGTAGTTCCTACTTTTGCCGCCAATGACCAACTAGTTCAGAACTTAGTTACCAGATGCTACGCAGTCGGCTCTTGACGACGAACTTAGGAACCTTAGTCAGATGTTTAACCTATATATAATTTAGCTTCACACAGGTGTAATTAGTGGAAGGTTCTTTAACATGCCATAAATCTGTGACATGGGACTGCCGGCTTTACTTCCCCTAAAGAATAGGGTTTCTTCTTTCTTGTCACAAAGTTATTCCCTTGAATTCAAACAATTTATTACCTTAATGCTTTGTCAGTCTGCACACAGCAGAAATGGGCATGACATCTGCTGAACTGCTTTGTTAGATTATGATGTCATTGTCATGTTTCCATTCAATCAAATCAATAAAATATCCCTGATTTTGCAATTACGCATCCAGGGGATGGGCCAACAGTCTCCTTCCCCCACATATATTTCTACAGTATTGAGCTGTATGATCAACCATGTTTATGAATGAATTTATAAAGCCTGCTAAGGACTAATATTTCAGTACTTGACTCTACTATCTTTGAGCAACATTGTATGCTTGTAATGGTATTCCTGATGTCACTAAAATAATGCCAACAACTTTAAGTTTTGTTATTCTTGTATGTTTCTTCTTTCTTGCGAGTTCTGTGGCGGCAGCCAGTCTGTTTACTTTTGTGAAGTTTGCGCAAATAACCTCTTGTAACTGTGTATCAAGATACTATTATTATTGCAAGATAGTGTGCTGTAATATTTGATAGCTTGTATTCAAGGGATTAAACAATATGGGTAAACAAAATTCAGCTTTATCTAAGCGACAAAATGCTAAACTTTTGATAGGAACGAGATGGGGATCAGTTATTACCAAACAGGAGTCTCCATTGAAGAAACCAGGGACAAAAGGTCATGAAATGTTATCGGAAGTTGCCAAATCTCCAGATAGGAGCCCGATGTGCGAAGTGAAGAGACTCCTGAATAAACAGAGGGATCGTCGAGAGTGAAACAAAGTGTCCGCCGTTCTTTGGAGAAGGAGAAGAAGAGACAAGCTTCCAGAATTACCAAAATTCGTACAGAAGCTGCTAAGAAAGAAAAGGAAGAAAAAACATACGGTTCTGGTGACTTTTAGGTAATAGATCAGGAAGATAAACGTCACTTGAACTTGGCTTTAATTTTCCCACCCATTGTAATTTTATATTTAAATCCCATTTTCCTCCCATAATATTCTGCCAAATGTAACAAAATTTGTATGGTGTATGTATCACAGCTATATTAGGAAACCTGTGTATGGAATTCTTGATTGCAGAAATTTTTCCAGTAGTAGGGATTTAAAAGTATAAAATTTTAAAACATAAAAATTACACAAATTTGGTACAATAATATCTCATTATATAAATTTACAAAAGAATCAAAGCGTAGTACTTTTTAAAGAACTATTATCTACCTAACTCCAAATTTCCATTAACATGTCATTTAAAATCTATGAAGAAATTGGAATTAAAAATTTTAAAAAATAAAATAAAAAATCAACAAAATTATTTTGGAAAAACTATTAATTGTATATGAATCAAATGTTTGTGATATCTTTACTTTTATTTGGGTGACATTCCACAAAGGTTCATGAAAATCCATGCATTAGGTAAAAATATCTTTTTATCTCAGGAGTGTCGCCTTAAGGATCAAATTCAGCAATATCAAATTTATTTTGAAATTCGCCCTTTCAATACAATTAAAATCTTGTTTTACAGATATTTTTATACCCTTCATTTACAAGTTTTTTTTATTTTATAAATAGTATTTTCCAGAATTGTCAGGCAAAGATACAACTAGGCCTAAATATGCAAGTCATAACCATCTTTATGGTTATTGATAATCAGAGATCTTTTTTCAAATTGCTGGTTATTACGATTAAGCCCTGAGAGCAAAATTGGCTGAATACTGTTGAGTTAGCGAAAGTGGAGTTTTCAGTTCATGTAATATCTGTTGATTTACAGCAGACCTTACCAACACCTCAACTTGCCTGTTCATTGGCACTTTATCTATGGAAACTGTGGACATACAATTTGGGAATACATGGCAGTGTTAAAGATGTAGGTTACATGTTTTAGTGGGGTAGGAGTATTGCGTCAAGGGGCAGAGGAGAGTGCAATGTTGAAGTATCTCACTGTCGGATTGATACTCTAGTCGGAAGACACTAATGAAGTTGAACAATTGCAAACAAGAAGCAGTTGATCTGTCAGTTTTAATGCTATATATAGGCACTAAAGTGCCATACTTTCAAGAGAACATCGTAGTGGAAACATGCAAACAGATCCTATCCATGACTGACTTATGTTGATCCCATTTCTTTTCCTTCACCAGTTCTACCCTAATTCTGAATGTTACTATTTGGAAATTATTGATGGAAATGTTATTTTAACTGATGACTGGCATTATTTTTAGTTTCTGATTAAAAGAGGGTTGGTTCCTTAGTTTAGGGGCTGCTTTCCTAGTCAATACTTTTTATGAATTATTATTTAACTTCTAATACAATCATTTCTGGTGCATGTTTTGGGTGTATTCCATTTTTTTGCCCCCTTCATCAGCCATTAATAGATACTCAAATGAAATTAAGTAAACAATAAAGCACACAAATTTTGTAACATTTGCAGATACATTACTTATTTTTAAGCATCATGTACTTTGGGTGTGTGTAGAATCTGTCTGATAACCGGTGTTAATTGTGATGGCTGTATTAGTGTGTGTTATCTGTTTTAATTCAAGTAAGGACTGCATACAATAATTTCCAGTAGTTCCAACTTCGCTACTACTAGGTGCCATCACAACCAGCGCCCGGTGACGAACATTGGAACTTAAAGAGCATTAATCAAACCTAATCTACAAATTTTGGCTTCACACAAGTGTAGTTAGTGGAAGGTTCTTTTCAATGCCATAAATCGTTGACATGAGACCGCCAACTTTACTTCCCCTCTGAAGGACTTCGGCCGGGTTTGAACCCACGACCTTGGGCACTGATTAAAAGAGCTGAAATACTTGAACCAGAAATTGTTTGATTACTTTAACATTTAATATTTCTAATGCTACACCCCAAGGGCAGAGAGAGAAAGGAGAACCTGCAAATATTACGATAAGATGGAGAAAACAGGGCGAGACGTCGGAGGCCACACTCCTCACCACACGAGGTGCATAAAATTATGATGGAAAATGTGCGTTGAGCCGCTGAACCTGGTCTTCAGAGATCCGGCCTGGGATCCTACTCGTTCCTCCGATGAAGGTACCTAAAGGTGAAAAAAGGCAAACAGGAGCCCACAAGGTTTCTACAGTTTATCCCCCAGTACCCTGCATGAGACTTAATCAGTAAATGAAAACACCATGTGTTAAATTTGAAAACAAATTTTTAATCAATTAACTGAAATTTAAATTAATAATTTTTAAAAATAATAATGATTAAAAAAAGAGTCTCCTCCCCTCAAGCATGAACACTGTTCACGAATATGCCTCAGCATAAGTTGTACACCACTATTAGTCATTCCAAACACAGAAGACAGTCCATAGTTACACAAAGAAAATGTCCACCAGTTAAATCCAAATGATGGTTAAATATGCATCTTCTTGGTTAGGCGGAGTACAGGGTCAGATTACCAGTGAAGGGGTAATTGATCGCCTCGCAGTCCACTTGGTCAATAGCTTCACCTAGTGTCCACTCGCCTTCAGTAACAAAATTTTACATCAGCACCAGCGGCTTCGGTGGCGTAGTTGGTAGCATGCTGAACTGCTGTTCCCAAGATAGCAGGTTCAAACCCGGCCAAAGTCATCGGATTTTTTAAGAGCGTTAAAATCCTTACGCCTTCCTTCAGAGGGGAAGTAAAGCCGGCAGTCCCACGTCATAGATTTATGGCATGTAAAAGATCCTTCCACAGACTAGTGTGAAGCTAAATTACTAGGTTAGATTTTGTCAGAACGCTCTATCAAAGTTCCAAGGTTCACCACTAGGTATCATTGACATCTGGTAGTGAAAGATGGAACTACTTGAAATTGAACAGAACTTGTAGCTCACCCTATGGGTGTCCACCAGAAGCAGCTACAGCCTCTGGCGAGCCGAACATGTCCTCGGACACTCCCGGCACTTAAAGCCATACGATAAATAAATAAAAACATCAGCACCTCGTACTTTCAAGTTTCTTGACACGTTAGGGTAAGTTTGATAAAGCTAATTCAGGTTTTAGGCTGAAGAAATCGATAGTCGATCCGACAGTAATAGACATGAAGCGAAATGTAGCCAGCCATTTACATTTATTAAGTTAATTGTTTATAAAAATGTTCATCAATTATTAATCGTTAACTACCTCAGATTTTGACAAAGTACCGGTATATTTAAATTGCATAAAATTTCCCTATCGCTAACCTAGGTCGAGCTTACAATTGTGCATTACAATTACATTGTAATATTTTTTTTACATCCTTTCATTTGTTTACATAAATTGTTACATTCTTGGTAGACTGCTCCAGAGTACACGATACCAGCAAATACTACCAGTTTTCAGAGCTTCGGTATAGGAACAACCACTCAAAATTTCAAATGAAACGGGTACAAACAATTAACCATAAGTTAGGTTTCCCACCGATTCTTGCCAACATAATAGGATTACATTTTTCATTCCACACTTCCAGTTACATGTTCAGATTAAAATTTATCCGCTACCAAGACATGTTATCTTCTAAACAGTGTCAACCATTTTATCTTTACCGTTAAAACAATTTTACAGATGTATCCCAGTATTAGATCCAGACAAGTCAAACAATCAGGATAGTTGGGACACACTATATTTACACAATAAGCAATTTTAAACCATATTTTAGCATAATTCCTCTTTTGTCATCTCTCCATCTCGTTTTATATGAGATAGATGCACCCTCGAAATCTTCTAAGCCTTAGGATTTCTAATTAGCAAAGTGACGGGTGTCAGGAATGCTTCCACAAAACATGGACATTTGAAACGGGGAGTCAACTTTCTGGAAACCTTATTACTCACGCCTTTCGGCTCTTATGTGAGATCCCGATGCACTCTCTAGCCTTGTCGAATTTCTCCCTCATATCCTCGGGCATGAAATGCTCCATCAGAAAATCCTGCAGATTCCAAAGATTCGACAGCGGAGAATTTGTCAAAACTGAAAACATCAACGAAAAGGGTGTGGTTTGCGTGCTCTCGTGCACTGCAGTGTTGAAAGCGTAGGTAAGCCAATGCAAATTTGAATCCCACTTGGAATGGTTTTCCTGTTTCAATTGGATATTCCCCACCAGGCACTTCATGACTACCGGTCGTAGCCTATTTTCTCATTCTTTGGTCCCTGTCAATTCCCTGTGTCCGATAATGGTAATGCTTTGTGTCCAACAAATTCCGTCAGTTTTTGTTTGACTAACACTACCGCTGCTACACCCCGAAGGTGGAGAGAGAAAGGAGAACCTGCAAAGGTTACAATAAGATGGAGAAAACAGAGTGAAACGTCAGAGGCCACTATTATTAAAATTAAGACAATAAGGAGAGAACCCTATCTACGACCGGACATCAAACAAACAAACAAACAAATGTTGTTTACCAAAGTTGCAAAACGATTACCAAGAAAATAAATTTTAAAACAAAATCAAAAATACACCACAAGTTACTTAAAATAATTCTTTTCAATAAATGAAATCATATCTGGCCATATTAGAGACAAAAAATTACGGACCACAATGCATCACAAAGTAACAATGACGAAACAAATGAATTCATGTCCCTAAATAATGGTTCACCAAAATGCTATTCCAACTAACAAATTATTAAACCCTCTGTGAGATAGTGAGCCGTATTTAAAAGAAACTAATCGGGAGAATTCACATGGTAATATTAGTAAACGGGTAATGTTGCATACGTTTCCTTAGGCTCGGATAGGATTACATTGATGCTAACAAACTAAATAAAAATCAAACTAGAATAAAGTGAAGGGTTGCCGGGTATTACAAAAATATCAAGAGAATGTCAATAAGACTAACCATCTCCACAAGCAGAGGGAGGTATTAAAAAAAAAAAATGAGCTTTCAAGAAAAACAACTAACTGTATACATTTGGTGAGCACAAAACTCCACCTTCATTAACAAGAAAAGAAAGGAAAAAAAACACTTAGAATACATATCCATTTTAGCGTTGCAAGAAACTAGATTTCTGGATGAAGACACAATGGAGTCGGATGGCTTTAGAATATACAAGGGCAAACCCGGGTATACAATCTCAAATGGGAGACTGCCAATTCTAGGAACAGCTTTCGTGGTCAAGAAAAGCCTAATGAATTCATTCACAAAATTTAGCTCACCGTCGGAGAGAATCTCATTCCTATCATTCAGATCAGGGAACAAATCCTACACAATCATCAATGCCCACGCTCCCATTAACCAAGACAATAAAAGGAACAAGGAGAAAGTGGAAGACTTTTGGGAAACACTCGAAGATGAGACATCAAAAATTCCCCTTGGAAATGTAAAAATCCTGGTTGGTGATTTCAATGCCCAGATAGGAAAAGAAAGAAAATACAAAAGGATTGTTGGAGAATATCCTGCACATAACAGAACAAATCGAAACGGCGAGAGATTAATCAACTTTTGTAAGCAGTTCAACCTAAAACTTATGTCTACGAACTTCAAAGCCCTCCCAAAGAAGAAGAAAACATGGATTTCGCCCAATCCAATATTAGGCGAATTTCAAATTGACCACGTTGCAATTACAACAAAAAACAGATGCGAGATCATGAACGTAAAAGTGAGAAAAAGTTTGAAAATCGACACAGACCACTTTCTGTCAGAAATTAAAGTAAAATTTCAACCGAATAGGCATCAAAAGAGAGGTAAAAGGAAACCAAGGATCGACACGGAAATTCTGAAACAAAACAAAAATATCTATCAAGAAAACCTGTCAAAGTTGGAAATGAATAACTGGGAAGAAATTAGAGAATCGTTAACTAAAGCGGTCGAAAATGTGGGGCAGCGAAAAAGAAAAAAGAAACACAGGTGGTGGAACATACGATGTGACAACGCTGTTGACGAGAGGCTGAAGACATGGAAGAGGTGGTATTCCAACCCAACGAAGGAAAATTGGAATGATTTCAGTCAACAAAGGAAAGCCACTGCCAAGATCATCAGAGGAGAAAAGAGACAATATGATAAAGACCGGTTAGAAAGTATAGAAGAAGACTTCAAGAAAAATAATACCAGAAAGTTCTACAGAACTTTTAAGGAAGAATTACAACAATACCAACCTCCAAGTCTATGTTTTAAAAGGAAGGATGGTACACTCGCATTGAGTAACAACGAAAATTGCCACCTGTTGGCCAAGTATTTCGAAAGCCTGTTAAACTGCAAGGAACCACTGGAAAAACTGAAGTTCGAGAAGCCACCTAAGATGAATACACAGTCTAAACCACCAAGCCTCATAGAAATACAGAAAATCATTAAAGAACTCAAAAACGACAAAGCACCAGGAGAAGATGGTATAGTAGCTGAAATGTGGAAAATTGGAGGAGATAAGCTAGCGGAGAACTTACACCGTCTAATCTGTGATATTTGGGAAAATGAACAAATACCCAAAGACTGGAAAGGCGCACTTATACATCCTCTCCATAAGAAGGGAGATCGGACTGACCCAAACAACTACCGGGGAGTTTCGCTACTATCTATTGCTTACAAAGTACTTTCCAAGGCGTTGCTAAACATCGTAGAAGAACAGGTGGATCATCAAATAGGTGAATATCAAGGGGGCTTTAGAAAGGGAAGATCCTGTGTGGAACAGATCTTTGGTCTGAAAAGTATTCTGAGAGTAAGAGCTCTACGAAGCAAAAACACCGTAGTTGTGTTCATTGATTTCAAAAAAGCATATGATTCCATCGACCGGCAGACACTCTTCAATGTTTTGGAGGAATTTGGAATAGATGGCAAAACGCGAGCAATTATAAAACAGACACTAACAGAAACCGTCTCCAAAGTAAAATTTCAAGGAGAAATCTCAGAGGCTTTTGAGATTAAGACAGGAGTCAGACAAGGAGACGGACTATCACCAATTTTGTTTAACATCGTCCTGGAAAAAATAATGAGAGTATGGAGGAAAGCAATAAAAGAAGAAGGTATAGAAGGAATCTGTTTAGGAACAAAAAAGCAAGGTGTAAAGGTGGATTGCTTAGCATTTGCTGATGACATGGCATTGCTAGCCAAAGGAAAAGACGAAGCTCGAATAATGCTTGAAAAATTACATGAAATAGCTGAGAAGACTGGACTCAGGATCTCATACGAAAAAACAGAGTACATGGAGTACAGACACAATAAAGAAAAGCATCTGGAAACGAGATATGGGAAAATCAAGAGAGCTGATAAATTTAAATATCTTGGAGAATGGATCCAGCCTAATGGACTTGATAAAGAAGCAAATAGAGGAAGAGCTAGAAAGATGGAGCTAGCCTATAAATTAGTACAAAATAGATACAACAAGAGAACTATATCCTACAGGGCAAAGATAAGACACTATACCACGGTTGTCAAGCCAGAGGGACTCTATAGCTCAGAATGCTTGATATTGAATAAGAAAGGGGAAATCAAGGATTTAGAGAAGAAGGAAAGGAAAATCTTGAGAAAGATCCTAGGACCTGAAAAACAAAAAGATGGTACATGGAGGAAGAGGAGAAATGAAGATCTCTACAGACAGGCAGAGAAAATCACAGACACCATCCGTAAGAGGAGATTGAAGTTTTATGGACACCTCATGAGAATGAGCGAGAGTCGACTAACGAAGAGAATCTTTAACTACATCTCCAAGATCAAGGCAACTACATTATGGATAGAGGAAACGAGAAAAGACATGGAGGAAGTGGGGATAAATCCAGAAGACTTTTGGAATAGAGATGTGTTTCGAGCTAAGATTGATAAATTCAAGGGGTTCCAGGAAAAGCAATGTAAAAGGGCCAAAAACACCTGGTCAGATGAGAGGAGGAGGAACCACAGCGAAAGGATGAAGAAATTTTGGGAGAAGAAAAAAAGACTAACCAACAAATCAGTTGTTTTCCGTGGTCCACAGTAGGCCAAAATCGATGGAAGAAGAAGAATACAGTACTCCTTCCGGGGCACAACAAAATTTAGTTTAAAACACAAAATAGACAAATAAATAAAACGTAATAACCGATCCCAAAAACATGGCTGCATTTATACATTTTTCTTCAAATACAGGGTCATCGAAAAAGGTTGCAGCAATTTCAAAAGATCATAGCTCAGGAACTATTTGAGATATTAAAACGAGTATTTTTTATTTAAATTCACCAACTCAAAAAGTTTTTTTTATACCTTATAATCTTATAATAATGTTTCTATGTGCGCTCCCCTGGTGGCTCTGCAAACATCCAGTCGATAGTCTATTTCGGCCCAAGTGCGCTGGATCATCACAGGCGTGACTGTAGCGACAGCAGCGCTGATGCGTTGTCTTAAATGTTGCAGATCTCTGAGCGGTTCACTGAATACAATGTTTTTTACATATCCCCCCCAAAAATAAAGTCTAGAGGTGTCAAGTCGGGGCTTCTAGGAGGCCATTGAATAGGACCGGTCCTACCAATCCAACGATCAGGGAATCTTGCGTTCAGACCGTTTCGAACGTTAGCATGAGGGGCATCCCTACCTTAAACACGTCGGAAAGTGCGCTGAACAGTTATAACAGATTTTAACTCCACTAACCAAAACACTCACTGTGCTTTCTGCTGAATTGTCACTATTGCAATCACACTCTCTACCGAAACAGTGGCGTGGCAGCTTTCTGTCGCACACTCATTCTGCACATCAGCTGAAGGTCATGGGCGGAGTACAGTCTCATCTAAAACTCGATGAGTTCCTGATGAGTTTTCAGGTCGAATTATTAATTTATCTCACAATGGGAGATACGATTTCTTGAAATGGCTGCAAACTTTTTCTATGACCCTGTACAATCAAGTGATCCCGAAACCACTTAGTTCGGATAAAGAAGCCAGTTCAATTTACTCACGGCCCCAATAATATTGAATTGGCCAATCAGAATAAATGCCGCTTAAAACGACAATGCATATTAATAAGTATTTCACATGACACCACCAAACGTCCACTTGGTGGGTTATTAAATTAATAATTCATTTGTCATAGGTAGGGATAGGAATTTTTCGGTGATTTCAGAGTGAAGAAAGCGGTATTTTAAAGTGGCAAATTCGGTGGTTTCAAGTGCACTTTTCGGTACTTTCAAAATGTTAAATTTTAGGCGGGATTTTTTAAATATCATGGATAACATAACACATTTCAGTCATCCTTCAAAGTATACTTCAGTGAAGAGATCCAAATTCTCTTGTGACAAACGGTTACACATATCACTTAACGTGCTAGTGTAAGCTGAAAAACAAAAGTTCACAGTTAGCGTTTGAACAGGGTATCAAAATTGTTTTCAACACAGATTCTGAGAACTTTGGAAATACAAATGTCATTCCTTGCAAAACTCGAACAATGTCTGTCTTGGTCCTGTCGTGCATCTGCTTCTTGATTAAAGTTTGCAGTTCGTTGTATCCTCTTATGACCTCACTTTCTTCCAGTGTTCCACAGAATGGCAACTTCTTAATTTTCTTTGCAAGGTCCTCATTGATGTTCATTGGCACTATTTCTGATGGATCAAACGCACACATTTGTAAATCTTGTTCTCAGGGTCAACGGATCTCAGGCTGATTAATATTCTAAGAGCATGGGACCCAGCCTTTACTAAAACTGAATGTATTTTCTCTCTTTTTAACACATTTCCACAACCCTCCAACAGCTCCTTAATGTTGGTACCGTAAATTTAAGGGCTTGCTGAATTCTCCGTAGATGTCCATCTAGAAGGTGAACAGTCTCATAAGACTGGCCTTCTAATAAAGGGATGAATTCAGTGATGTCTGTGCCAAATTCTTTGAATCTCAAGTATTTCGTCATGTGAAACATTGTTCAGGAAATCAACACTAGAGTTATCAGTCCCTACTACTTCGTTCATAAATTGCACAATATCTTTCAAGTACTCTGACAGGTACACTACAGAATGAAACCAAGAAGACAACCTGTTTAAGACTGGTTCAGGAAACAGTGGCACATTTGGATATGGATACTTGCCATCTAGATATTCATGTCTGAAAGGCACACATGACGCCACGCGTCGAGTAGTTACTAGGATGAAGGGGCAGGTGACTTTGCTGTTCTGGCCCTTAAAACCTCAATAACTTAAGTAATTTATCAGGATGACCGCCCAGATTGATAAAGATCACTGTGTGCAGAAAGCGAGGTCCGCTATCTACCGTTAAGTTTCCGATCATTCCGTGTTTGTTGGATGCTCTCCATGCAGTCAAGTCATGAGAGAAAATTACCGCTACTACACTCGCACAAAAACAAGCCTTTGTCGGCTTCTGTGACGACGATATTTCAAATGGGCAAGGTGGTCTCACTACGATGACATTAGGGCAAAACCTGGATGAATGCCAAGATGCAGAAGAAAGTGACATTCAGTAGTTAGACTTCGATAAAGACGATCATGGTTTCAGACATGAAAGCGATGAGAATATTGTACGGAATTTGACTGTCGGTGAGGTAAACTGAGATCCAGTGCATGTCAAGTGAAGGAGTGATGCAACGGAAATCCCGAAAGTTCCCACAGTCAAGCTAGTGTGTCTATAGTCACACTTAACTCTTATAGAGAAAATCGAGATGAATTTTCGTTCTCATATATTGTTTTCTTCAGAATTACACAATCTAAAATTAGAAAAAATAAACTATCTAAGAAACAAAAAGTGATGACAGTCATTTCTCTTAGTTTTTAATATCGGTATAGGCCTAATCCACATAGTGCCTCTTACAATACTATGTTATAAAGTATTATAATTATTTTATTCTGCGTGTTCTTAAAATACATTTCAATATTTTAACCAATAGTTTTCTTTTTGCTAGGCTTAAAAACATTACTGCAGATTATTCGCGGCTTTCATAAATCCGCGGAAATTCGAGCATTAATTGCCGCGAATTATCGGAAGTGCACTATAAAGAAAAAAGCTAAAATTCGCGAGCTCAAAAACATTTATTTTCGCCATTTTTATGGTTATTATAACACATGATCACCTGTGTATTACTTCTTTTAAAAATTCGCGATTGCGAATTTTTCCTATCCCTAGTCATAGGGTGATCAGCTTCCAGAAATTCCTTACTGAGCACGAAGCAAGGAGCGCAATGCGCTCTCATACGGCAATATGGCATGTACCGCCTGCATACAACTGCATTCTGCCGGTGAGCGAAAACATTACTGGCAAATGAAGACTTTTAACTGAAGAATTAGTTTTCATTTAGTAATTGAGGTAGGAATTAGTGTTTTGAGACACGATTGTACATGGCTCACCTAACAAAGCCCCATTCCCAACGGGACAATGAAGTGTCAAGCCACAATGTTCGGTGATATGGCAAATCTATATATATAAAAATCAATGTTACTTGATAGTATGTATGTGGGTGTGTATGTCTCCTATGCGTTCATACACCACCCATCCGATTGCGCTGAAACTTGGGTGAGATGTTGATTACTCTCCAAGGAAGGTTTCTGGCTTAGTAAGTAATAACTTTGGGCCCTAAAGACAGCATCTCAAACAGAATTATGCCTGTACATTGAAAGCTAATAGCACAGCAGGCGCAGGATTAGCAAGATTTCACAATTGCCCCAAGCCCTTCAGTGGGGCGAAGTCCCATACTCAAGCAAGACCAAAAATAAGGCGTAATACCATCCACAATAATACATTATTATTATAGAAACAATACCGGGTGAGTTAGCCGAGGTCGTTGCGGCATGACTGTTGGCAGTCGCTCACATCCGGGAGGCGAGGAGGTTCGAATCCCCCCGCCGGCAACCTTGAAGATGGTCTTCTGTGGTTTCCCATCTTCCTTCCAGGCAAATGCCGGGGTTGGTCCTTAACTATAGGCCACAGCCGCTACCTTCCAACTCCTCGACCCTCCCTTTCAACTTTCCTCCCCAACGGTACTTGTAGCTCACCCATTGGGTGTCCGTCTCGAAGCAGCTACAAAACTGGCAAGCCGAACATGTCCTCGGACACTCCCGGCACTAAAAGCCATACGCTAAAAAAAAAAAAAAAAAAAATTGAAACAATTTCTCCTTCAGTTAGAGGTAATGCACAAATACTTCAGCTTAAATAAATAGTTTTGCACATATGCGTTCAGACGCTTGTCGACATATTGCACAGTAAAAATAATGTTGAATGACAGAAGCCAACAATCGAGCCAGTATAAAAACAACTAACAGGCCATTATGCATTACGCCTACCACCTTGTTCCTCATAATCCCGTAAGTAAATGGGAACATTACCTGAAAGACTTTCTTACAGATCTTACCGAGACTGAGCTACTGTAGATTATTCAAGCTTACGAAAGAATACCATGTTACTTTTTTAATGGGCTTAGGGTTCCACCTGAATCAATACTTTTATTGAAAATGATCACTTATGTGGTCATTAGAAATGGTACACGTTTCGAGGACTAATAGACATTTTATGTCCCCATCATCAGCCAATATTAAGCACTAAACGAGAAAATCATTTAATTAGCGTAGCACTAAAATGTCAATAAGCACTGAACCTAATATGGCGCACTATATAGATAGGATATTTGAATTGATTAAGGCACAATAAACGAAAAAACACTTTTAACTGGGTCAGTTCAATTCGATATAGTTGTTATAGACGTGACATCTACAAAAAGAATATGCGGAATGCTTCTTTATGGTCTGCAAACGTCATAGAAGACGTATCAGTGTTCGATGCAATCACAGTTCTGTTATATGAATCAATACGTAAAGTGACGGAAATATTAACATGGTATTTCAATACATCATCGTGTAGAAAACCAATGAAGATGCTTCGCTGAAATGGTGTGAATGTCAATATCAAGTTCGGCAGAAGTAAAAGATATACGAAGCAGTAGGAGTAGGTCTCCAATCAGCCTAAAGAGAAAAGGAAATATGAGGAAATTTAAATATGAATAAGGGGGAATTTAGAGCATGAATTACATTGACAAATTTATAAAATAAATTTATAACCAGGCTTCACAGTTGGTAACAAAGGTTTCAATACCTGGTAAAAGGAAATCAAGTTTCCAATGGCCTTCCCAGCCTTGACGTGGCTAGATTTATTGCCCGAGATTCATCTTCAAATTTAGTTTTCACAAAAATTGCCAAAAGGCACGACTACAATAGCTGGAATTCCTTTAGTTTTAGCCAGTTAATCTTGCAACCATTCACATCCTTTTTTTTTGTTGTTGTCCCTAGTTCTACTGAACTGAGGAATGACATGTTGTCTATCTGATAAACAATATTTTTTTTTCTGCCTGCAGTTTCTCATTACATTCACATAGTCCTCTGCACTTTACAAATGCTGCTGAAATTTAATGTCCACAAAGTCGCTATAATTGGGAAGAAAACTATCACCAGATACCTATCAAAATATTGAATCCGTTACAGTTAAGTGTTTGCAGGTACTTCAAATAAATCAATAAAGAAAGAGTAATTTAATTGCATTTTAGAGTATTAGATACTGTACAACAATCCCATTGCTGATAGGTGTAATAACCCTAGAAAAATGTTCTGTAAATTATCCATTGTAATCTTCTTAGTGCTGGTTTCACCACGAGGCCACTTAAATCCTCCTTTGCGAAGAGTGGCTTACGGTTAAGCGATCCTTAAATACAACTGCTTAAGGCTGGGTGTTGCACCAACCCGTCTCGTACTTTGCTTAGCTAAGCCATGGCTGGGCGAACATGGCAGCGAGAGTCAAAGATCTTCTCTTGGTGAGTAAGGCTCCCTTTAGCAAAGAACACGTGGCCTTACTGTTATGCCAACATAATCCCAGCCATGCAGAATTACTTGCCTAACGATCATGTGCAATATGAGGGAAGAATGACAACTTTAAGTATCTAGGGAGCTATTTGAATGCTAGTATTGTATTCGCATCATACATATGATATGAAATAATTTCGGCAGTATTGATCTTCCAAGATTGATTTTGTTTGTCATGTTGGTCACGGTTATCATTTGTTTCTAGCCGTTGCAATAATTTTCCACGACTACAGCTGTTCTACTTTTGGGTAGGCGAACATAAAATACATTTCTAGTTGTAGAGGGAATTGCCAACCGTGTTTGCAGGACTTGAGCATCAGCTGTAGTAGACGCTGGGAAAACCGTTGTTGAAATACACTGAAGAAAATGGAAATTGCAACACCCAGAAGGAGTGGTGCTACATTGCTGCAATTGAACATGCAGGACAAGTGTTCGGTTGCGATTCGATGATTACACTTTCAGGTCCCTCTGACCGCAAATTTGGACAACAATCAATACAGGATGTGCCCACCACGAGCTGCAATACATTAATTCATCGAGGCATGGAGTCAATAAGGCCCTGGATCGCTTCCTGAGGAATTGTGGCCCATGCTTGCTGCACTGCACGGGTCAGTTGTTCCAGAGTTGTGGGTGGCTGAGGACGGTTGGTCAGTTGCCGACCCATCATGTCCCACACATGATCAATAGGACTGAGGTCTGGAGATCTGGTGGGCCATTCTAAGGTTGTGATGTTGTGGAGAGCTTCTCTGGAGATGCGTGCAGTGTGAACCCGGGCATTGTCCTGCTGAAACATCCCATTAGCAATGTTCGCCATCATAGGGACAACCTCTGGATTGAGTACCCTATCAACGTACTGTCAAGCAGTCATAGTGCCCTCAACAAGCACTAATTGTGATTTCACATTAAAGCCAGTAGCTCCCCAGACCATTATGCTTGGTGTTGGCCCTGTGTGCCTCTCGACAATAAGGTCTGGGCGGCCCCTCTCCCAGGTACGTCGGCACACACGATTCCGGCGATCATTGCGGGCAAGACAGAAGCGCGATTCATCACTAAAGACGACCCCATGCCATTCGTCGACCCACGTCGATTGTTCTCGATACCAAGCCAGCCTTACACATCGCTGTTGTGGGGTCAATGGAACCACCTTCTGCAGGGATACGGGATCGCAAGCCAGCTGCACGTAGGCGATTACCAACTGTTTGTTGTGTAACGTGGGGTGCCACAGCTGCTCGAATTTGCACTGCTATTGCATGGGGTTCCATCCGGGCCATCCGAATGATGCGGCGATCCTCTCTCACAGTTGTCTGTGCCAGGTCTACGAGTGTGGGTACCTTCATTTGACCACTGCTGCCATACACGTTGTACCGTAGATGCCTGTCGGCCGACACGTGCAGCGACAGTCCTTAGCGATAATCCAGCCTCACACAGCCCAATTATCAGAGCCCTCGCAAACGGCGACAGTTGTTGATAGCGTGCTCTTCTCTGTCGTCGAGGCATGTTTGACGGGGAACACTTCACTACACAGACTGCAAGTCAACTACGCAACACCAGAGTCCGTATACTGGAGTTGATTCCTCAGTGACCAATTACGGGGGGAGACCTGTAGCAACAATCCAATGGGTCTGAAACTTTGATCGTTTACATACCATCGTTCCATATCTTGAAAATCAATGCCTTCATGGTGTTGCAATTTCCATTTTCTTCAGTGTATAATGCAGTGTATTTGTCCTTATAATTATGGTACTACCTGAACATGTTATTGACTACACCCCACATTCAGAAGGAAAAAGGAAGATTGTAGTTTAACGTGACCGTGAATCTTGTGATTATGAGCCACGGGACCTCCTTTTTACGTGGAATCCGAACCACAGGACATGGCATTTCACTTCGAAAATCTCACATGCATTGACCGAGAATCGAACCCGGACCGCCTTGGTGAGTGGCATACAGCTAGACCGCTGAGCCACCACGTCCCTCCCACATTCAGATGGTCGCATCTTGCGAAGGTTATGTTTTCTTACTTGGTTTTCATTATCTCTCTTGTTTTATAAATACGCATACATTGTAGCATTAAGCACATATAGAGCATATTTTGTAATGATTATATATATACAGTATGTATACGAATGACACAGCATGTTGTATTGCGAGCATCCACAATAGGCTAGTTCGTCATTGGCTAAGGATTTCTACATCCGTCCCTGGACCAATATTTAGTTTAACAACCAAAAATGTACATTGCGGTACTAACAATATAAAGAAGAGTATTTCATTTCACGTTATCAGAAGCTATGATATCTGTAGTACAAGCTACCATGATTCTAGGAGCGCGAAGGAAATCCCTGTGGCAGCGCGTTGAAAGAATGTGATGTTATACATATATATTTCATATTCATAGCAAAATGCACACTATGTATGCTTTATATTATAACGACTGAGTAATTATAAAACAATAAATGCAATAAAAATCAGGCAAAAATAATCCTCCCAGCTTGGAATCGAACCCCGGCAGTCCAGGTAGGAGCCAGTAACGTTATCCACTCAACCAAAGATGACGATATCAACAGCTATACATACTAGTGCTTAGCAAATGATCACACGGAAGAAAATATCTCTTCAGTGTATTGTGCCGTCATTATAAACCATTATATAATACATTTTTATTATTTCTTTGGCTTCGGTGGTGTAGCTGGTAGCATGCTGAACTGCTGTGCCCAAGATAGCAGGTTCAAACCCGGTCGAAGTCGTCGGATTTTTCAAGAGCGTTAAAAATCCTTCAGTATTCCTTCCTTCGGAGGGGAAGTAAAGCCGGCGGTCCCATGTCATAGATTTATGGCATGTAAAAGATCTTTCCACAGACTAAACTTGTGTGAAGCTAAATTTGTTAGGTTGAATTTCGTCAGAACGCTCTATCAAAGTTCCAACGTTCGCCACTAGGTATCATTGATATCTGGTGGCGAAAGTAGGAACTACTTGAAATTGAACGGAACTTGTAGCTCACCCTAATGGTGTCCGCTTGAAGCAGCTACAGACTCAGGCGAGCCGAACATGTCCTCGGACACTCCCGGCACTAAAAGACATACGATAAATAAATAATTATTCCTTTCACTTCATTATATAATAATAATATTTAATGCAGCCAAATAGCCCTAATGCAGTATACATATATACACATTTCACACTCTCATACATAAATAAAATTTGGTCTTTGCAGAAAGAATTTAGGGATGTCCTTCTCTCGGTACACACCAGCACATGGTACCTTTCACACTGCTTTCCACATAATCTGCATAGGCATTCTGTGTCAGCCTTATGGAACTTCTCTGTCTTGCACACACGATGGTGGAAGCCATGAACTGCTAGTCTTGTCACTAGATGGCGAAGGTCATTATATAACACCACCCTCAACCTACTGAGATATGGGCCACCCGCCATTTTGGCATATGAATGAACGGATTAAACCATCCATATGTCTTAAGCCACCGAGCACGGCCGCTTAATCTAAGCCTACTTCAAGCCATCGCTATGGTATGGTGCAACGGGCCACATCCTTGAGGATAGTTTATACCACCCTTAGTTTGTTAAGTGGAACTGGTGAAACCGGCCCTTAGTGAACTGCATTAGGAGCATTGTCCTTTTCCCAACGTTCGGTAGTACATGAAACATTACTGAAGTTCGTGACTTTATAAACCTCGTCAATTTAGTATGGTTGAAGACACAGGCTCCCTTGATGTTTCCTCTTCTGCACTGTGAGGAATGTGGCGGTTGGTCCAATATAAAATTGAATGTCACACACAGTCTAGTGTTGTAATTTAGAAAAAACACTATTTCCCGCTATGTCGCAAGGGGGGAGGTACACCTTTCAGGGCCAAAAAAAGGCAATATTTTAAATGATTTAATTGAATGACTAGTAGTTTATCTTTCATTTGGTGAAAGAAAATTGAAGATATCTTCAATACTTCCTGAGATATGCCCTTAAACGTAAGTGGCTGTCGCCTAAGTTCTCTTTAAATTTCCGACTGCCCCGCCCTCATAGCGTGTCACCTACTGCTGTGTTTATTCCTTTATTTTCTTGCTTCTCTTGTTTCCACGGATAGAGCCCTGCGCGGATAAACAAAATGTTATCCGCATCCGCACGACTGTTATCCGCATGACTTTTATCCAAATCCGCTGATATTTCAATATTATTTTTAATTTATTAGATAAAGCATAAAGTGTCAAACCAACACATTTAGACATTTGAGGAGTGAGTCGTTCCTGGAAATTTGCTTCATTGCAAGGAACTTCAAGTTGGATGACACTTCAGGTTTCTTGACCTCCGCTATAGACAAACAACTGGCTACTTTTGCACTTGTGCCTCAGTAAGTTTGATGTGCCTGATTTGTGTCCTGAGTATGAATACACTTTCTTACAGGTAAAACATACTACTATATCGTTCACCTTTTCGTTTCCATTGAAAACATAACCAAATGTCTGCCATATCGTTGACTTGAGCTTAGTTTCACACACTATTGAATATTCACCTTGTTTTATTTTAATAGATAGTTTATCCATGTTGGTTAAATGATGTTCATACTCATGGTCACGGTAACATTCACTAATAATAAGTGACCTCTCTTTATGCTTGGAGGAAGAGATTGAAATTTGGCCGGAAATTCCAAGTCAGTCATCATCCATCTGCTTCTTGACCCATCCATGTCCGCATAGTTGATGTCATAACTCTATCCGTTGCAATATCACAGTCAGCGTGTTTCAGTGTCAAGTTGGAAATAAATCTACAGATAGGATACTCATGGAACCAGATCTTCCAGGATAGCTTAGACCGCGAAGTAGCCGACTTGAATGTTAATGATGTCACCAAGATGAACTAACAGGCTTATTGACAGCATTATATCTCGTACATATAGTAATAATGGCAGTGAGAATTGAGGAGATGTCAAGACCTACTACAAACATACGGTACTTAATAAAACGTAGTTGAAAGCATATGAGTAAAATAATCTTCTCGTGCACATACGTGCCTGAATATTTCGAACGCAATAGGCTGTAAGAGTATTCCTCTTTTAAGCATGAAGTTGTAGATTGGCGTATCAAATATGTAATATTATCGTTCCACATTTTATTCTAAAAACAATCCGCAAATTTACTTGAAACATTATCCACAGCGTATCCGCTCAGCCATACAAACTATATCCGCGTGGCGAAAATTTTTGCGGATCTCCACATCAGCGCAGGGCTTTATCCATGGAATACACTGAAGTTCTTTTACTCTTTGAGGAACTGAACTTTCGATTTTCTATTGTTTATCTATTAGTGATGTGCTTGAGCCTGGCTCGAGCTGCTCGAACAGATGACGTCAGAGTTCGAACAAGTTCGAGCTTTTGTGCGCGCCGTGACCTATCGGCGTGTTCTTATCACCCAGAAACCTCAAGAAGGCTGTGTTTAGAGTATTGTGCTGGGCAGAATCGACTCATCATGTTGTTTCTGTGCACTGCTGTATAGTTTGTGCATATAACTCCTTCAAACAGTATCTGTAATGTGGAGACAGCTACAATCTGTGTTTATACGATGATCCGAAGCACATCTCTCCCCAGAATATACAAACTGCCTACAGAACATCATTGGAGCGCACAGAACAAAGGCGACGGGTTACAACACTTCCTTAGTTCAATGTTGCGGCAACAGTATGTGTATATATGCGATTAATTATTTTTTTCTCTGTGACTCCTGCATCAGTGGACTATATTTTTAATTCAGATGTTAAATTATGAGACTATCTGTTCTCTTTTTTCTTTTCAATATTTCATTAATCCGTAATATGATGTAAGTGTGTACCATACCATACCATTAATAATAATAATAATAATTTGTTCCGTTGCAGGAACATATGTTTGCCACTATCCTCTACAGTATTACATCCTTCCCAGAAGCCAAAGGCGTATCAGAGATGAGGTATGAGGAAATAATCGTATTATTATTATTATGTACAATTTCTCTTTCCCTGCACAGAGCACCTGGTAGTCACCACTCCACCCACATCAATATACTGAGAGTAGTAGTCAAATAGGTTCATTCACACCGTACGCAAGAGAATCCCTACTTAGTATAAAACAAAGTACCCGATTCTTGGATATCACGGGTAATCTCGAGGACTACTGGATGGATTTTGATGCGGCTTTCACCATTCTGTAAAGGTAATCTCGAGGAAGATTTTTGCAGAAAATACTTTATTTATGATCAAAGGGAGCCAAGCACTAACGATTTCAGTGAAAAGGTCGAAAAAAGAACCTGGCGTCCGTGCGTTTTTAAGCTTACGCTGGTCAAACCGTTAAACATATCAATATACTATGAGTGTAAGAATTGTTCAGCATGAAAAATTCTACAAAAAAGTCCGTGAGAGCATATCTCTATCTTCGATACTTCGCCCACTATAAGTGTTTTTAGTATGGACGGAAGGGGGATTTGTGTCTCGTGCACCTCGCCATTCTTAAATTACGTCTGACAGGAATTCCTTGCACATTCATAACTGTTCCCGGGCGAAGCCGGGGTGGGTTGCTAGTGGTTCCATAAAGTATCGTTTGGACGATCAGCGCTTCGCATAGTTTATGTGTGGGGTCCCTTGACAGTTCGAACAGGTTCGATTCCGTATCGAGCCTATGTTGCGTATTGTGCTGGCGCGACCCCGCTCGAACTTGTGTATCATACGCTCCTAGTAATGTGCTAGAGCCCGGCTCGAGCTGCTGGAACAGTTCGAACTGGTTCGAGCTTGGCGCGAGCTTTTAAGCGAACCGCGACCTATCGGCGTGTTCTTATCACCCACAAACCTCAAGAAGGCTGTGTTTAGAGTATTGTGCTGGGCAGAATCGACTCATGTTGTTGCTGTGCACTGCTGTATAGTTTGTGCATATAACCCCTTCAAACTGTATCTGTAATGTGGAGACAGCTACAATCTGTGTTTGTGCGATGATTCGAAGCACATGTCTTCCCAGAATATACAAACTGCCTACAGAACATCATTGGAGCGCACAGAACAAAGGCGACGGGTTACAACACTTCCTTAGTTCAATGTTGCGGCAACAGTATGTGTAGGCGATTAATTATATATTTGTTTATATCCTTGACAGTATTAACTTGCATCATTCCCAGAAGCCAAAGACGTATCAGAATGGAGGGCGGTGAATAACCTATATTAATACAGTATTATTATGTACAATTTGGTTTACGTCGTACCGACACAGATAGGCCGTATGGTGACAAAGGGATAGAAGAGGGCTAGGCGCGGAAGGATGCAGCCGTGGCCTTTATAAAGGTACAGCCCCAGCATGTGTGTGGTGTGCAAATGGGAAACCACGGAAGACCATCAGCAGGGCTGCCGACAGTGGGATTCGAAACACTTATAGTCTAATACGTTCACATATACCGTACGCGAGCAAAAGTTTGCAGAATATATCGTCTGGGCCGTCAGCGCTCCGCATACGGTACTTTATGTGTGGGGTCGCCTGGCAGCTCGAACAGGTTCGATACAGTATCGAGCTGGCGCGAGCCCGCTCGAACTTCAGTATCATTCGCCCATCACTATTATCTATGTTTACTTTTACTGAGAGTGCAAATATTGAAATTGTTTTGGTGTGAAAGAAGTTACATTTGTGCATGTATAATTGATTGCAAGTGGTGTTGTTACTAGGTGAACGTAAATGGTGAGACGTAAGGTTATATATAGGCCTAAAAAGGTGGAGTTCCATGGAAACAAATACACAAATATTGGAAACAAAGCACAAGCTCGAAGTAGTGCTTCAGCAAGAAAGCTATCAAGCAACACCAATTGTGCCAGTGATGTAAATATGCTTTTTAACTTAAAAATTGAAGTAGACAGGATAGTAGGGTTAGGTTGCAATGTTAAAATAATTTGTAGCAACTGCAAAGAAATTGGTGCTTTTGAAAACTCGAATAAATTAGGGAAAAACAATGTTTATTCCATAAACAGACAAGCTATTTATGCCATGAGGTGTTTGGGACAAGGTTTGGCAGGTTTATCTGTATTTTGTGGGCTCATGAACATGCCACCACCAATTAAAAAATCTACATACGGCACTGTCTGGTGAACAAACATATTCACACAGTTAAATCTGAAGTGGGTCAAGGATCCCTACATGGGGCAGCTGAAGAGGAAGTAAACCTCACAGCAAGCAGGGACATATCTGTGAGTTGTGATGGAACTTGGTTGACGATAGCCAGGACATAGTTCACAACATGGGGTATGTACCGCAATTGGTGTCAAGACTGGTAAAGTGATTGACACACAGGTATTGTCAAAAATGTGCAAGGGGTGTGAGCAGTGGAAGGGAAAGACTGATACTAAACAGTATTATGAGTGGTTGGAATGTCATAAAGAAGTTTGTAACATAAACCACGAGGGCAGTGCAGGTAACATGGAGGTGGAAGGTATGAGAGTAATATTCAGATGCAGTGTCAATAAGCACAATTTGTGATACCTGAACTATATTGGGGATGGAGACACTAAGATATACAAAGCTGTAGTAGAAGACAAACCATATGGACCAGCAACTCATATTGCTAAAAGGGAATGCGTAGGTCATGTTCAAAAAAGGATGGGTACCCAGTTGCGTAAGTTGAAAGAGACCATGAGGGGGAAAAGGCTTAGTGATGGAGAAACCTCTAAGTGGGAAAAACGGATTGACTATTCTGTGATAAATACCCTCACAGTTTATTATAGCAATGCCATAAGAGGCAATAGTTCATCTGTAGATGACATGAGACAGGCAATATGGTACCATAAGCGATCCAATGCACTATTTTTGCCCAAAGGGTAGTGAATCATGGTGCCCATATCAGAAAGCTGTGGTTGAGGGATCTGTACAGCAGTACACTCATAAGAACAGTATTGACCCTGCTATGAAAATGAAAATCCACAGCCTGCTTCCAGTCTCCGACCGGGTCAGGAATGGAATGAATGTAGCCCCCATCTAGCGGTGAGGATATGAACTGTGCCGGCTGCCGAGGCCTAACGCACTCCTCTGGGGCAATGATTAAATGAATGACAGATGAAATGAAATGATAGTGGAGTGTGTTGCTGGAATAAAATATTGACAGGGAAAACCGGAGTACCCAGAGAAACACCTGTCTGCCTCCGTTTTGTCCAGCACAGATCTCACATGGAGTGACCGGGATTTGAACCACAGACCCAGCGGTGAGAGGCCGGCGTGCTGCCGCCTAAGCCACGGAGGCTTCCAGTATTGACCCTGCTATAATGGAGTCAATAAAGCCAATATTCAAAAATCTTCTTCAGACAGAGTTGCTGATGAGATGTATCGGTGGTTACACCCAAAATAATAATGAATCACTCAACTCCAAAATTTGGAAAATATGTCCAAAAACTGGATTTGCTGGGAGAAAAACTGTTGAGATTGCAGTTAATGATGCCATAATGACATTCAATGATGGGATGATGGCTAGATTTCAAGTGATGGAGATGCTAGGGCTAAAGGTTGGGGTATTTTGTATTAAGATGCTTCATGAAGAGGATGACAAACGGGTTCGGTCAGGAAATAAACGTGCACATGAAGCTACAAAAGAAAGTAAATGCAAAAAAAAAAAAAAAAAAAGGCTTAGACTAGAAGCAGCAGCAAAAACCAACCAGAAGCAGGGCTTAGTTTATGCAGCGGGGGCTTTTTGATCCAAATTCTACCCTTAAGTAAGTTTGAAGCTCATTTCCCGAAAACTTCATTTTCACTCAGCGTTTACATGATAACTCAAAGACTATTCAAGATATCTTAATGAAAATTTGCATTATTGTGCCTTCTACTGACATGAACAACATACACTAAAACATTGTGTATCATTTATAATTTCCACTTACAAAATATTTTTCATAAAAACATTAAAAAAAGAAGTTAAAGTAAAACAGTTTTAAAAACATATTTTCTAAATGTGTATGTCAATAATTTTAGTGAATGTTATAGCCTAGAATGTTCTCAACAGTTCAAAAGAATATTCATATAAAAATTGTAAATTTTGGGGAACTTATCATGTAAACGCTGTCCAGCCGTCCAAAAAAATAGCTGAAAGTTTGGTGGTAAATTATGCATGACTGAATGCATATTACAATATATATCCTGTGAATAATAATGAGTGAACTGTGCTTAATAATCCTGCCCAATTTTATTTCATTCCAACATACAGTATAGTTTTTGAGATGTTTTTTTTTTTTTACTCGGTGGAAATAGTCATGTGAAAGGTGTACCTCCCCCTAGTCTCAAATAACATAATGAAAACACGTAATTTTAACAGAGCTGTTGCAGACACTGAATACGAAACTTGGAAAATTCATACTAATAAAATATTCCCCATTGCACTACAAAAGGTAGTACGTCAGTACTACACTAGGAAGCATTCTTATGAAAATTAGAGAGAAAACTCGAATTGATATAGTGTGTTATGAACTATTGGTTTATATCAGAATAGTGGCCAAATTAATGAACCACACCTAAAATAAGGAAACATACATATGAAAAGGAAAATCAGTCTTGAAATGATAATTCAGGAGATACGCCAAGATTGACACACTCACTCCGAAGGCTTCTGAGGGACATGCAGTTCCCATGCCAATCGCATAATCCTCTTCCACCCTTTTCGATCTTGAGCCCGCTCTTCCCAGTTATAAATTTGGATCTCCTTCTTCCAGGTGCTTTGGGGTGTTCCTGAAGGTCTTTTCCCATGAAGAGATCCCTTGTATAGATCTACTGGTGCTCTGATACCCTGCATCCTCAGTAGTCTACATGTGCAGCCCAGCACAGTCTGTTGGATTCTATCACACCCATTATAGTGCGTTGTTGAGAGGGTGTAATTAGATCTCTTCTGCCAGCTTTGGGAGATAGGATCGAACCATGGGCCAAATATTTTCCTATAAACTTCATTCTCAAAGAATTGTAACTAGTTAGTTATTGTTTTCAACTACGAGGTCATCTGCCCCAGACTTTTAACTACTGCCATTCTTTCTTGGTTATACTCCATGTCTCAGAACCATACAGAAGTACTGGTCCAATAATTGTATAGTAGATAATAAATTTTGAATTCATTGTTAAAAACTTGGAGCCTAATATAGGGCTCATAGAGTAAAATGCCTTATTTGCATTCTTAATTCTAGCTTGGTGTTCCTGTTGTCTGCGGTTCTGATCATCGATTAATACATCAAGGAATTTAAACTCCTCTATGCTTTTAAATACAGTATAACCCCTCTTTTACACTTTTCAAGGATCTGGAATGAAAAAGTGTAAATTGTGGGAAATCATTAGGTTACATTTTGTTATACACACACTTAAGAGAGAGAAGAAGAAGAAGAAGAAAAAAAAAAAAAAAGAAAAAAAAAAAAAAGCAGCAGCTCACGGAGAGCAAATAATGTTTTCCCACATAATATCAATATTATAAGCAGTCGCGTTGAACATTACAGCTTCATTTCAGTTTTAATATTTAGTTAGTTTTTTTTTCAATATTTTTATATTGCTGGAAAATACAATTTAAATAGCTTTCATGTAAAGAGAATATTTAATTATTGATTTATATGAATAATAATCGAAATATTTTAATAATGTACAAATAAAATTACCTTACGTTTTGAATGAAAACCCCCCCAAAAAGGAATCCTGCATCCGCTACTGATCTTAATCACTCTCTACTACTGCCGTTGTTTAATCGTTCCATTCCAAAAATTCCATAACAACGCTATGTAACGGGAAACTCCCAAAACCGCCGCAATACGAAAAGATAGGTTATGGTAATAAGCGACATGCAACAAGGCACCGGTTGAGTTTTCGATGACAATTGTTCAAAACCAGGTGACATATTCATTAGTTCATAAAGAAAAACAGGTGGCATATTTGTCAGCTTTACGAAACAGATTTCCGACAATTTACAAAATTGTCGCGACATATTTGTAGATTCGCCATGCTTTGAGAAACGCTAACTTGTCGAACGTTTTATTTCAAGTGACATATGTCAACTTGTCGAGTTTTATGTTGAAATAGGGCCCAGTTTGAAGCGCGATGCGAAGAAAAATCAAAGAAAACAAGCAGTCATTTGCATCAAAAAATGTTCATGGTGTCCACAGAATTTTCAATGTCAATTTTCCTGACCATTTTTCAACAAAATTCCTGACTCGGGAAGTCATCGTAACATTGGAAAAATGGTTTATTGAGCAAATATATATATATATTTACATATATCTTATTTGCAACCTCCACCATCCCCATAGCTGCCCAACGCTCTCCTTTTTATTTATTTAAAATACAAAATAAAGTAAATTATAATGTAATAATACATAAATCAAAGTACTTAATAACTTAAACTATAGTGATGGAGTTGCCACATCCCTACACCAATGCCAAAAAAGCATACAAAAAATAGGTAAAAGAGGTTTTTAATATGATTTACTGTAAAAATGGAAACTTACCAGAATGTCCAGTGAGTTATAGCATTATATCTTCAGAGATTAGTTAACTAGCAACATCAAAATATGGCTGTAAAATACTGTATGGTTAATATAAATTTCCTGACTTTCTAATACTTTTCGCCATTTCTTCACACTTTTTCCTGACTTTTCCCGACCAAAAACAAAATTCCTGACTTTTCCTGCCGGTGGACACCATGTTGCCGAGTGTCAGTTAGCAGAGAATATAAGCGAGAGTTATTACCTACCCAACATCAGCATAACTTAACTCGTCAGGAGTAATTCACTCTTCACTTATTGATGAAAGTGCCGGTCTCTGCTCCCAACACTTTGCTCGCTCTCTGGGTGCCTACCTGCTAAAGCTGAATGATCAAGGCCACCGGAGTTCCATAGTACGTGGCATGTCCAGTGCTTTGGAGTTTAACTTAAAACTTGTTCTCAAACAAAACTGTCTCTTCGGTGACAGCGACCAATATCGATATCTGTTAAAGACAATTGCCACTTTTTAGTGGAAAAAGTAGCCTCCCATGCTGCATCACATGATGAATAACACATGGCTTCGTCCTGCACCTGCATTCAATTAGTTTCCGTTGGAGTAGCGATTGGAAAAAGACCTGACTTGGAGAGAACTGGAAATGGCTATAGACAAGATGAAAGGAGGAAGGGCACCAGGTGTGGATGAAGTGAGTGTTGAAATGGTGAAGGCAGCAGGGGAGGTTGGGAAACAGTGGCTGTACCGTGTGATGAGGGTGATCTGGAAGGAGAAAAAGACCCCAGAAGATTGGAAGAAAGGATTAATTGTCCCAATATTTAAGAAGGGAAGCAGAAAGTAGTGCAGAAATTACAGGGGAGTCACACTCATACCACACTGTGCCAAGATATATGAAAAGATATTAGAAAGTATAATACGAGCCAAAGTGGAGAGAAAATTGAGAGAGGAGCAGTATGGATTCAAACCTGGGAGATCAACAGTGGATCTCATATTTTCAGTGAGACAGCTCCAGGAACACCACTACGAATTTGGAGAGGATCTGCTGATGGCCTTCCTGGACATCGAAAAGGCCTATGATAGTGTGTGTAAGGAGAAGGTTTGGAAAGCAATGGAAAACATGGGAGTGGAAAAAGAGACTGTAGGCAGAGTGAAGGAGATGTATTGTGGAAGTGTGAGTTGTGTGAAAGTTGGAGGGGAAAGAACAGACTGGTTCAGACAAATGAGTGGCCTGAAACAGGGTAGTGCGCTGTCACCCCTTCTCTTTATTGTGGTTATGGACGAGGTAATGACACGGATAGCAGGAAAGATAGGAGAAGATAAGATGAAAGCAATGGTGTTTGCAGATGATCTCATGGTCTGGGGAAACAAGGAGGAGGAAATTCAGGAGCAACTGAAGGCTTGGGAAGAAACAGTGGCAGAGTACGGATGGAAGTTCAACATCAGTAAATGTGAGATCCTGTTAACGACCAGGAAAAAGGACAGACCAATGAGTGGGATAACACTTGGAGGTGGACAGCTGAAGAAGGTGGAAAGACTCAAGTACTTGGGAAGTATAGTGGAGGAAAATGGGAGAAATGACAGAGATTACGGAACGTGGCAGACAGGCAGAAGCATTAGGAGCTTAGTGTGGAATAAAGATGTCCCACAAAAAAGCAAGGAAGTGTTATACAGAAGCTACTATATCCCGATACTGACCTATGCTTCAGAAACGTGGACAATGAAGAAAAGAGACATAAGCAGAATACAGGCAGGTGAAATGAAGTTCCTGCGAAGTAGGATCGTAACAAGAAGAGACAGGGTGAGGAATGAAAAGGTCAGGGAAATGGTGAAAGAGGAGCCCCTGCAAGGTAGGACTGAGACATCAAGACTGAGGTGGTATGGACACTTAAAGAGAATGGATGAGAAGAAGATTCCCAAGAGGATACATGAGATGCAGATGCAGAAGAAACGACCAAGGGGAAGACCAAGAGATAGATGGCTGAAAGGAGTGGAGGAATGTGTCAAGAAGAGAGGCGAGGACTGGACCAGAGTGACAGCGGAGAGGTGGTGGGAAGAAAGAACTAAGTGGCGAGGCTTATGTTCCAAACAGACCCAGCCTGGGGCTGGAAACTGTACAAGATGATGATGATGATGATGATGGAGTAGCGATAAGCCGCTTGGCACGGCCTGGCGACATTTAAGGCCGTCTCGTGGGCATTTCGTTCGCTTTTTTATATCAAGTAATTACTATTTAAAATCGCTGTCTTCTCTTTATGTTCGCAGATCCACTAGGTGTCAATTCCGGGAAATTTTAAGTTTCATTAAAAGAGGGGTCCAGATTGCATTGAAAACTTAGGAAAATTGAAGGGATCGAGAAAAATGTTAATTGCGGGAACGTAAAAGCGGGGTTATACTGTATATATTTCGCAATCATCAACCTACTCACGATTCGGTCTCGGTACAACCATGGCACTTTCCTCTTAATTTGAAATTTCAAATTGGGAGCAGTAGGGAAAGGGCTTCGGTCCCAGTTGGCCAACAAGGCTGTTAGATAATTGTGACAAGTTGGCGCAACTCTATTTATTCTTTTTACAATAAGAGCAGTAAGGTTACGTTTATATAGGTTTACCGTATCTATCATTAATTCTTCACACACCTGACCATGATTACAAATACATGTTGGAAAGTATTTTTCATTATACAGGGTTCCCAGACAGAAAGTCATACTAATTTCCTGACAAAAATTTGGCATTTGCACAATTTTTAACAGCCTCCTCCAGCCCATTGGCTGTCCAACACACACATGTACACAATATTTATTACTCACATAGGAAATACAACATTTTGAACAGTTAAGTACATGCAATTTAATAATGATCTGCCAGATAATTAATACATGGATAATGAAAATTTTACTATTAAAATTACAATTGATCACTTTTCATTGCTTCAAAAGATTCACAGGTTGCAGTTTGTCATCAACAACAAATTTGAGTCAACTGCCCTGACTTTTCAGGTCGCTGGGAAGCCTGTTATATGAATAATAGAATGTATATGTATATAGAGGAACCATTGCAAAATAGAATAGAGCGATCTAGGCTACAATGGTATGGACATGTGAGGAGGATGCAAGAGGAGAGGATACCGAAGAAGATGTTTGGAATGGAAATGACGGGAAGGAGGCCAAGGGGAAGACCAAGGGACAGATGGACAAAAGGAGTTAAGAAGAGTGTGGAGGAAAGAGGAGTGTGCTGGGACACAGTAAATGACGAGAGATGGTGGATGGACAGGAAACGATGGAGAGGCTCATGTTCCAAGCAGACCCGAGCAGCGGTTGGAAACTGCTCAAGATGATGATATGTTATGTTCTCCACAGACTTTTCCTTGTATACCACTGCATTTGAATATCATTCAGATGCTGTTGAATAGACTGTTAATCAAGCAAGAGTTGAGAAAGGGCATATCAGTAATTGCAAGTTTCCATTGGTCGCAAGGTTTGGCCTTTAGGGTGTTATGTTGCACAGAGGAGGGGAGAGGTTGGTTGGGTTAATTTGAAAATCTGTAATTCCAAGTACTCTTTCTTTTCCGTCTCACTTTGAATCAATTAGTCATGCACACTTTTGTTATAAGTGAAGGTGACATATTTTTGATCTTTTCCTGGCCTGCTTAACCCACCAACAGCCGAATTATTTTTCGTTTCGGATTATTTTCGTTTTTTATAATGCTCACGACATAATACCCAACCCTAAACGCTTAATTTTTTATCACACTTACGCGTAATTTCTGCAGAAATGGGCGAGCCGTTCATTGTGTCAATAAAGCGGCAAGTAAGGTTTTTTGGGTATCTTGTGTGATGACCTTTAAATTAATTTTCAAAGTTTTGAATCTTATTATCGAAATAATTAAAACATATACTTATCAATATTTTAGTTTCCTAAAAAAAAAAAAAAAAAAAAAAAAAAGGATAAGATACTCAAGACTGTTAGCAGGGGTTAGCTCCAAAAATTTCATCAAATTCAGAAAATGTTTACTAGGAAAAAGTTATATTTAAATGTTCAATTTCAAAAATTCAAGATAAACACAGTCCTCCTTTTCTCTTTCGAGCTTCGTCAGTGTGTATGGCCGTCAACCTTGATGAATGGTTTCTTCGTTTTCCGAATTCTAAACACCGTTTTGCCGTTTGTTTCCTTCGTCGCTCGTCTCTAACTTTGCTCAGTCGCTTCCTTATTGCTGACATTGGAGTGGTCTCTGTTGTTCTTGTCGCTTCTGACAGATAGCATCCTTGATTGAACTGTGAAACAGCTTCTGTCACAGCTAGTTCTACATTTTGCTGGGTTACAAATACATCCTTTGGCCACTTTGGCCAGATTATACTATGTTAACACTCATTTGTTTACAAACGACTTCAAAGACCTTATGATCACGGATCATAAATAAATACCTGCATCTCAAAGAACACTGGAATACCTGGAATGCTCAAGAGATGGCACCAAAGTCCAAAATCACTCATTACATTCATTCATATAATTTTTTCAGAGCAAACAAGTAACATTGTGACAGCTTTCTTATGATGCCACGCCTACTCCTCAGCTGCAGGCTAGTATTTAATTATATTTTTTCTACATTTCTCTTTGGAATTTTACAAAATCCTTTTGTACTATGAAAGCACTTATATGAATGAACATATTTAGGCAAAAAAAGAAAAACACAAAAATTCAATATTTTATTGCTAGACTATCCCCTTAACAAGGGAAGAATGAAGTTTTCAGGGAATATTTATGCGACTCCAGGCAAATCAGTTATTTACATGTTATTTATTTCTGAAAATGAATATCAAATATGTTGTACTGTACCACATTCGTTTCTAGAATATTCATATTCTCAAATATTATAAATGCATAATATAATGTTGGTCTACTTTAGATCTTCCCTTAACATGATCTAACGAGCGTGAAATACGTAGTTGCATCTAACGCACAGTCCTACGTCACATTTGATGCATTCAGTACCCGTTCGTGTTTGACTAGGGCACCCCTCTCGAGCGCATCTCCGCTGCACATTTCCACCACGGCACGATGAGGTGATTCATTTCATCGTAACTTAGTTGATCACCCAGATACCCAATGTCCTCTTGCAGTGCTGCTTGAGGCAGAAATATGCCCTGGCCCATGCAGAAAATCAACGGATCTTGTCAGGTGAATAAAATCTTTCGCCTGAACCGAAGCTGTTGCAAATCTCTTCGGGCCTTTTCCATAGACACCCAGGCGTTGCAAATTGTCACATCCAAGAAGTATGACATTATGGTCCACCACAATTTTTTGTCACGAATTCCCATGCAGTAACGGTTGACATTCTCGTCCATAACATCAGTGCCTCCCATATGTTTGGTGTATTCAGTGAGAAGTGCAGGCCAGGGAACTTGAAATTTCTCTTTCTCACTTTTAGAGGAACATGTTGCTTTAGTAACTGGTTTGACTCCATGAACTGACGATAATCCAGTAACCAAGGAGTTGTCCTTCCACCGAATAGCCATCCATATTGCCCTCGGTGCTTTTGGTGGAAATATAAGCACCACTGTAAGCAACACATAATAAGGGAATCTTACGTATTTTTCTAAGTCATGGCCTCCATTAGGTGATGTAAATTTTACATTTAATGTATGGTACTTAAAACTAAATAATTTGTGTATTAGTAAATTATATTAAAAACCAACCTTCAACGAAACTCTTAATACAACTGTCAAAGACAGTAGTTGCCACGGTAAACGGCTCGACATATTTATAGTAAGATACCCAAGGCATAGAATTTTAGTTGGAGTCTAGCACTATCTATAATGCAACCTTGATGTCTTATGAAGAGAAAGCACTTGTGTTAGGCATTATAACCCTAAGCAATCAAATTCAGAGGAAACACTTACCTCAAGTGAGCAACCATTGTTCATCTCCTTATCAATGACCAAACAATGACATTCGATCACGCATGGCGGGAAGACAGCTTTGTTTATTCACTGGGGCTCTGGAGTATGTAGAATGCTCAGATTGCAACACAAGCCCAGTAGAGCCAATACAGGGTCTTTCATATAAAATAAGAACAGCAAGCGGCAGTTTTGTTATTCGCTGCTACGGTGGCCTTGGCTGAGCTTATGGCGCGCCACGGCCCCCTGCTGTACTATTGAAAGCGCGCGCGTAGTACATACGAGGGCTGTTTTCTTTTTCAAGTTCCGATGGACTGTATAAAAACAACAGATTGACATACCAAACTGATTTTACTACTCAATGTTTAGGAGTATTCAACGTCATATTGGTCCGTATTGACATATAATCCTATTTGACTAATAAAATAGAGGGAAAATTTTTATTAGTCAAATAGGACCCAATGTTTGCTTGTTATATTCGTATGTCTCAACATAGTCGCCAAAACAATTGAAACATTTGTCGTATCGTTACACCAGCTTGCCAATGCCCTCGACAAAATATTCTGCCGCCACTGAGGTGGGTATGTCTGGACAGTCTCCTGAGGTTTTTCCTTTTCGACGAGGCAATGCCGCCCAACCATACCTTCAATTCTCGAAAAAGGTGAAAATCATTCAGTGCTGGTTTGGACTAAACGGCAGATGGTCCAAAACTTCGCACTTGAATTCTTTGAAAAATCTATCGTAACGTTGGTACAGTGTGGTCGTGAATGGTTTTCACCTTTTTCGATAATTGAAGGTATGGTTGGGTGGCAATGCCTAGCCAAAAAGGAAAAACTTCAGGAGACTGTCCAGACGTACCCACCTCAATGGCGGCAGAATATTTTGCCGAGGGCATTGGAAAGCTGGTGTAACGATACGGCAAATGTTTCAATCGTTTTGGCGATTATGTTGAGACATAAGAATAAAACAAGCAAACATTTAGTAGTAAAATCAGTTTAGCCGTTCATGGGTTAACTTTTCTTTGTGGTTTATTTCTTACCGTATTTTTCTAACTATTTTACTTGTATATTGTCGACTGTATTTAATTTCGCTATTTTGTTTCCTTTTTGTATTTATATGGTGGTAATTGCTCCATAAATTAGGCTATAGAAGATGGCCTTTGTGCGTGGACCTGGGTGTGTGGGTTGGCTGCCTGGGTGGTTTTTATACATAGTATGTACAAGAAGATGACGTAAAATGGCCATTTACTCTCTTTTTATTGTATTATCCAAATTATTGAGCGATTTATTATTTTCAGTCTCCAATGTGAATTGGATATTGTGGGTCGATATTCAATAGATTTAATTGTTTATCTGCCTATAATGCATTATTGTTTGGTACAACAAATATGTTGTCTACATATTGTCCCCAACATTCAATTACGTGGATTTTGTTGATTTGTGTATTTTCAACATGATCAATGTAGATATTGGCGAGTATGCCCGAGGCTGGTGACCCCATTCCCTGACCTACTCTTTTGTACATTTTATTGTTGAATTTGAAATAATTAGTAACAAGGGTAAATAAAGTAAAGACACTATTTCAATTTAGTTTAGGTTACTAAGTTCCAATAAGCTTTTCGAAGTGTGTGTTTTTATTTTTCCCCCTATGGGTATATTCGAATACATGTCTTTGATGTCAAAAGAATGTACAGCATTGGCTTTAGTTATTTTTATTTCTTTAGTTTCGCAAACAAATTCTTGTGTGTCGATAAAGGATGTCGTGGCATTAAATTTACAGTATTTAAGAAATTTCTGAATGACCTTGTTTTGTATGTGGATTTCTTTTGTTTATGATGGGTCTGTACGGTATGTTTAGTTTGTGTATTTTGGGTTTTTGCTGCCATTGGGGTTCACATTCAGTATGGCATTATGGTTGATCAAAAGATGGTTGGTTCCTCAGTTTAGGGGCTGCGACAACACGGTCATGTAGCCCCGTGTACTTTGGGTGTGGATAGAATCTGTCTGATAACCAGTGTTAATTGCGATGGCTGTATTAGCGTGTGATATCTGTAATTTAGGCAAGGACTGCAAACTATCAATTTCAAGTAGTTCCTACTGTTGCTACCAAATAGTACCATCACCAACACTTAGCTGTCAACCTGGCTACTAGATGCCACAGCAATCGGCACCTGGCGACGGACGTTGGAATTTTAAGAGCGTTAATCCAACCGCACCTACAAATTTAGCTTCACACAATTGTAGTTAGTGTAAGGTTCTTTTACATGCCATGAATCTATGACATGGGCCCGCCGGCTTTACTTCCCCTCCAAAGGAAGGCATAAAGGGATTTTTAACGCATTGACTCTATCGAGTCGGCGATTGCCTCAGCTTTCTCAAGGGGCATGTCTCTTCCCATCTTTCTATCTTAAGTTCCAACAGTCTATCGAGGATGATCTGTGCTAGTTCCTTGTATTCTGCACAATCAGAGGGATCACGAAATCTTTGCCATCGCTTGCGGAATTGATTCTTAATAATTATTAGATCCTTAATTACATCAGGGATACAGGACAGGGTGTTACGGGAGCTGGCATGTGACTGAGCGCCGATCAGGAAGTGGGTCCTATTTGTAGACTCACGTCCTGCCAGGCCCGAGGCGGGTTGACCAATAGGAGCACGTCTGGCTTGCCAGTCATGGCTGACATCATCAGCCGCTCTCTGTGCACTAGATGCAAGTCGATTGATGTATTTCTTGGCATTATCGAATTCTGCACAAATTCTAGGGGGTGGTAACAGACAAGTTTTTGTCAACATGCCATCTGTATTTGATGTAATCAAGGCTCTTATAGAGAGTCAAGGCTTGAACCTGCGATGTTGGCAAAGAGGATTCATATAAAGCTTGTATACAGAGTCTTGACACACACATGTACCATCAACCGATACCTTATGCCATCGTAAAAGCACACATTACAAAAACTTCCGTCACCTAAAATGCAAGATCTTAACTCAGATGTTTACAGATATCCTGGAAAAAGGGCTGCTGAAGGAAATCGCTACCAGAATGAGTTCTACCTGATACCACGTACACTAGTGAGGACCAAACAGAAATAGAAGTTTATTAGTTGTCATCTGAACACAATAATGATGTCTCATAAGTATTCTAAATTGAACTATTCATTAAAGGACTTATACAAATTCAGGATGGAAAGGTCAACACAAGACAATAAACAAATCAGATTTAAAAAAAAAACTATGGTTATATGATCAAATTTATCTTAGCTACAGTATTAAAACATGATACAAGTAGACAAACATTCAAAGGAATGGCAGGAGATAAGCCCTTGCAAACATGGACCCAGCAAACCAGTCTCCATCTCTAGCAGTCCACAGAAATAAACACTAAATTTAACTACATATACACTTAAAATACCAAACTCAGTGTAGTGGAGAAAAAGAGAGATGGAAACACTTACTAGGATGCATCACATTGTAACTAGATAGTCTACTGTTACAAAAATAATATATATATATTTGTATCTAATTTCTACGCTCGGCAAATCGGCTTTCATTTAAAACAGGCCTGGGCCATAGTAATCTTGCGTGAACACAAGATCACAACCCGAGAAACTTAACCTCTGTTTCAATTTAACGGATAGTAAAAAAATAAAAATGATGAAACTCACCATCTGAATATAGAATCAATTGAAACAAAAGAAAATATATAATTATATATATATACATTAAAAAAAAAGAAGAGATTATGGAGTTACATTACGTTGAGTAAATTCATGTTTCAATCACTTGCGCCACGTCGTCAATAATTGGGGAGAAAACTGATGAGTATTAACACCTGGAAACCAGTATGCATTGAAGATATTTAGGTAAAAAGAATTCTCTGATGCAAACTGCATTGCTTTTATTATTCTTTACTCATCTCTAGTAAACAACCATGTGTAATTAATGCACTGCGACCAACTTCTGAGATAAACACACACACAAAATAATAAAAAGAAAGGAAAAGTAAATCACACTACTAAAGTTAATGGGAAAGAAAACTAAATCCACAGGACTACTTTTAAAGGAGAGAGAGTTAATACAGAGATCTAACAACATATGAAATCACTTCAATCACTTCAGAAGGATCACAGATTTCAAATGCAGATAAATAATAACATTTTTTTAAATTTATGTCTTTTTTAAAATGAAGGGTGTATAAGCAAAGACTTCCAGAATTTGTCCCAAGAGAATGGTGTGTCGAGATCATGCCTCTCCTCTCTTTCTTAAGACAAGTATTATGCAAACAGGAAATACCAAGTGTGCATCCCAGTAAATATGTATCTGTCCTTGTGTCCAAGTCACCTCTATCACGATGGCCTGTATCCAAATATTTGGTAGTAATACAGAGTTAAAATGCTCAGTCATCTTTCTGTGCAGGTGAGTGATCGCGATCCTTCTCCGATGACTTGGAGCGGCTGCGAGATTTAGACTTACTGGCCCCTTTGCTCGCAGAACGAGATCGGGAACGGTCCCTGCAAAAACAAAGAAATAAAGATTAACACACACAACTAACATTTTATAATTTTGTTAAGCAATTGGGATGAAATTTCTAAGATCAAGTATTCAGAAGACAAGGCAATACAAAATTAGAAATGAGTCAGTCCACCTAAAGCTAGGGCTGAAAAGAAGTGTGCTTGACATTCTTGAGGAGTCAAGATTGAAATGGTTCGGTCATCTGATGAGGATGCCCTCTTGTAGAACACCTAAATCCTATTTTGAAAGGGAGATAATTGGCAAGAGACCAAGAGGTAGACCTCAAGATGGGTGGGATCTTGAAATTAAGACCCGTATAGATTTTATAGAATAATTTCTGGTTATTTTACTTTTATTTTTTTATGGGTGTGGTACTTCAATACGAACACTCGACAAACAACTCTACGACGTGCAGCAATTAAATAACTAGACTGCTCACCTCCTATCATGCAGCCGCATGGGGGGAGCTTGGTATTGGAATGGAGTTGACCTTGAACCTTGGCGTGCAGCCACCACTCATTTCGTCTCTCTGGCTGCTTTAGTTTGCTTTTGAGCCTCTGTTGTAGAGGACACTGTACTGTGATTGTGCTGCGATCATAAGGAGCTTAAAAAGTCAAGCAGCGCATTAACCTCAAATTCCTTGTGAAATTGAAGAAGTCGCCAACGGAAAGATTTCTCTTGTTAACGGAGGTGTTTGTTGATAATGCTATGTCACGTGCGTGAGTGTTTGAATGGCACACAAGGTTTACAGAAGGTCGGAAAAAGGTTGAATATGATGTCGAACGTCCGGGTCGATCTGCAAGTTCAAGAACTGAAGGAAATGTTCAGAAAATTAGTGAAATTTGTGCGGAAAGACAGACGTCTGAGCATTAGGATGGTCGCAGACAGGGTGCACATTAACAAAGAGACTGTAAGACAAATTGTGCATGATGAATTGAACATGACAAAAGTCTGTGCAAAAATGGTTCCCAAAAACATCACTCAGGAACAAAAAGGCAATCGGAAGGCGATTTGCTCTCATGTCATGGAACGACTCAAGGAAGAACCGGACTTGTTCACATGTGTCATCAATAGAGACGGGAATTTGCCTATTTTATTCCTGTATTTAGAAACGTAGGCTTTCGAGATATAAATCCGTTTTAGGTTCTTTTAGGCTAGATTTCGTTGGTTTTATTGTGCCTATAAATGCATACCTGCCAACCTCTCAAAGTGAAAAATCGGGAGATTCTACGCGGCGACGGGGGGGGGGGGGGGGGGGGGGGGGGGGGGGGGGGGGCGAGGGGGAACGCTACATAATACATACACAGGCTAAGACATTGCACCAAATATGTATCGAAGATCATATTATTGGTCGTTGTTGCAGGTGACTGAGGCTGATTTTGCCCTCTTCAAAAAGGTCTTGCTATATTCTTGCTCAAAACACTTCCCTTTCTGAATCGACTTCAGAGTTATAAGTTTATCCAAAGTCTTGTCAGAGAGAGATGACCTGAACATCCTCTCACACTCTGCATTACTATGCGGAATGGTCAGAATGGAAAGCATAACTTGAGTACCCCACCACTACATATCATTTGGCCTACCAGTGCCCGCTTCACATCAATTCTCTCTTCTTCTTCAATAGATGTCACATCCTCTAGTTGGAAGTTTCAAAATTGGGAATGTAAAGCATCCATTTCCTCATTAAAATTGTCTTGAGGGTCTGTTAACATGCTAGGAAATGTATTTACAAAAAGCTTAATTTTGGAAAATGAAATGTCCCCCTTTCCACTATGCGAGATACTGAAATCACACCTACAGACACTACAAAATGTAAATGTTGCGCCTCTTCTTGACTGAGTTATATGCGGAATCAGGGTGTCTACTGTAAGGATGAAGTAAAAATTAGTTACTTTTTAGCTACCTTTTAGTTAACTTTTAGTTAATTTTAGTTACCTTTGAATTCAAGATACGTCTGCGGTCTGCAAGCAAATGGGCTCATCACGCGGTGGAGAAAGACAGCAATGAACTGTGTTTAAAGCGGTAAATACAATTCACTTAGGGAGTTACAACAATTTTAAAAATAATAAATAAATACTAGATATTTATTATCAAATGAGTTGTTTCAGCTAATATGTCGTCTTGTGCACAAGGCGTTTTTATAATTGCCAAGAGGTTGCTCTGCTCTAATCTTTCCTTTGTCCCCGCGGTAGATCACGAAGAAATTTACGGGACGTTACATGATTGTAACCGAATTCTGTCCTCACAGTCAAGTACGGCGAAATTTCAAGATGTTACACGATCGGCGCTGGTCTCACCCGTTTGTCAAGATTCCCGTTGTTTTCGCGATAGAACACTGATAAATATCACGATTTAATAATCGGTGTCACTTTTAGTCGTTCGACGAGATTTCCATTGTCTTTGAGGTCGGGCGCGAGGAAATATAGCATTATTATGCAATCGGCGCCACCTGCTGTCCGTTTGACAAAAATATAGTTGTTCTCGTCATTGAATGCAGAGAAATATCGCGACGTATGGCAATCGCTGCCGCTTCCGCTCTCGGCTGTTTTACGAGATTCACGTTGTCCTCGTGATATTGTGCATACCGCGCCGCACCCGGCCGTTGAACGATTGTTTATTCGTCCTCACAGAATGGTGGAGGCAAGCTCAGGGTTGGGCATGGTTAAAATTCACGAGTAGTTATGGACAAGTTGTAAGGCCGGCGCCGTGATTCCCGCTGTCCCTATGCTGTTGTTGGGAGTTCATCAGTTCAGGGTGGATCACGAGGAGAAATTAGTATCGCGACGCTACGTAGGCTGTCATTTCTAAGTGGGTAGATGCACTTCTCGCTCCCCGTACGCTTTTAAGTATACCGCCATGGGAAAGGTAGCGAGTAGGTTTCGGAATGTTTCGTGATTGGTGCCCAATCATCTTTGACGGGATTCCCGCAGACCTCGTGGTCACAAGTTCACGATAGGGGACGGGTTTTTTGATTTTACGCTACTGACGTCGATCTCGGTCCATTTGACGAGATTCCCGCAGGCAAGTCGTGCGGTCAGCCGGCCGTCTTGAGTATGAATGTTCGAAGTAGGTATCAAATATTAAGAATTATTCGGAGAGGATTGCACGAATAATACGACTAGAGGACAAGTTTTCTTTCGAATGCGAATCACGAATTATAAAAGTTATACAAGTTTTCGAAATAACCGGTTAGATTATAATATATCCGATGGAACCAAAGTTCGAAGGAAAAATCATCATATAACGGAATTTCGAATTAACCATACTGGAAGTCGCTAATTTACGAGACAGATTTTTAAAATAAGTTACAGCCTACGTATTTCGAATCTTTTTCAAAACGGTAACATTTCGCGAGATCGCGACATTAAATTATTTAGCGTTATTTCTGGACTTCAATTTAACAGTCTCCAAATAAATGCGAAAAATGCGAGGTTTCTGAATAATTTCAGAAGTTTTCACGAATAAACGTCTCGCGAAAAGTCAGGCTTCCTAATATAACACATAAATATTTCACACAAAACTAAAAGTCATCTTGATGCCGAAGATATACGCTGAACGATGTATACCACTCAGGGTATCCTCAGTATGCATTTCCTCGAGGTCGGGCACGGGGAAATATAGCTTATGCAATTGGCGCCGCTTGCGTGAAACTCGCTCCATCGCCATCTCTGAGCCTAGAGGCGCGAGTTAAAATAATTCAATCCGCCTTCGGAAAATTTTCGTTACCCATTTGTAAAATTCGTTACTTCCGTTACCGGTAGACACCCTGGGAATGTTATCTTTGTACACACTTTTAAATGTCACATCATATCTTTTCGCCTTATTACCGAGGAACCGACGCAATCACTCAGTTCGAAAAATCACAATAACCTACCGGCATATTAACGCCAACAACATCAAACTAAGTTATACACAAATCATATAATTTCACGTGTGAAACAGATACAATATTCCGCAGCGTACAACTACCTATCACCCACTGGTCATTATGCAACACATCTAGGAACAAGCGCTGAATTAACCTTCGACGATTTCAAACGAAGACTTATTCGAAGCCGATTTCAAACGAAGACTTATTCGAAGCCAACTTTTTATAACAGCAGGACGCGACGCGGGAGTTAGTACGCAGTTGTCGATTATCGATACAGAGCGAAACTGCGGTATCGAGATATAACTTCAAAACACGTAAAGTCGATCCGTTCGATAGACGACACATTAAATCCAAAATTACGCGTGGGGTTTTTGAAAAATCGGGAGATTTAATACGTTAAGCGGGAGGGCGGGAGAAATGATCTGAAATCGGGAGTCTCCCGCCTAAATCGGGAGAGTTGGCAGGTATGTAAATGCCTATTTCAAGGGTTTGTGCCTATTTGGAGTATAATTGCCTATTTGCTGCCTTTTGACAGTATTTTAAAGTGCATTATATTGCAGCTGGTGTGCTCGACAGAATTATATTCTCATTTCTCAATATGTGTTTACCCCACGAACAAGACTGGGAATTCTCGGAAATCACCAGAAATAGCGCCTGGGATCTCGATATTAAGCCTCCAAACTTAACAACCCTTCGTTTTGTATTTCGCTTTTCTTTATATTGAAAATTTACCCGTTAGTACGTGTGTGAATTAATATCATAAACTTTATGCTGATTGAATAACAAAAGAACTAACTTAGTGCCATGTTTTTTCAATCTCGATATTAAGCCTACAAAGTTAAAAACCATTCGTTTCAGGTATTGTCCCCTTCAAAAGCCGCGTTAGGTTGGCGCTGCAACCTAACGGTGAATTAATATACAGTATATCCTGTACGCGTCTGAGTGTTGAATGGGCAGGCAGTTTAAAGCAGCCAGGAGGGATGTGATCCAGCTGGCAGTTAAAATGCCGCGGCGATCAGTGCGTTGGTGCTGTAACCTATCTTATGTTGAATGGACAGGCAGTTTAAAGCAGCTTGGAGGGATGCGATCTAACTGGCAGTGAGTGTAGCATGGCCTCTCACCGAGATAGATGGAAACTTGGTGGTCCCGTCTTGAGCTACTGTTGCCATGCAGCCAGGAGGGATGCGATCCAGCTGGCAGTGAAAATGCTGCGGCGATCACAGTGCGTTGGTGCTGTAACCTATCTTGTGTTGAATGGACAGGCAGTTTAAAGCAGCCAGGAGGGATGCGATCCAGCTGGGAGTGAAAATGCAGCGGCGATCAGTGCGTTGGTGCTGTAACCTATCTTGAGTTGAATGGACAGGCAGTTTAAAGCAGCTTGGAGGGATGCGATCCAGCTGGGAGTGAAAATGCAGCGGCGATCAGTGCGTTGGTGCTGTAACCTATCGTGTTGAATGGACAGGCAGTTTAAAGCAGCCAGGAGGGTCCAGCTGGGAGTGAAAATGCAGCGGCGATCAGTGCGTTGGTGCTGTAACCTATCTTGTGTTGAATGGACAGGAAGTTTAAAGCAGCTTGGAGGGATGCGATCTAGCTGGCAGTGGGTGTAGCATGGCCTCTTACCAAGATAGATGGAAACTTGGTGGTCCCGTCTGGAGCTACTGTTGCTATGGAGATGGCCGGTCTTGCTATTACTTCATCAGTTTATTTTCTGCTTTTATTAGCTTTTCTTGAGTGCAAAGAGGCCGAAATCAGAAGAATTAGAAAGACTATCGAAAATTCATGTAGCCAGCCGTTCCTTCTGTGTCCTAAACTATGTGTATGCAAAATTTGGTTGAGATTGGTGGAACGGTGTAGATTTGTATACGGAACAAATCCACCCACATACATACTTTCACTTTTATATATAAGATATGTTATTAAATTATAAGTTGCTTACTGTTAATTCTTTTTGTAGTAATTATATATGTTATTAAATTACAAGAATTTTTTTTCATGCCTATTTTACACGTTAGTGCCTATTTACATGCCTATTTTAAGAGCCTATATGCCTGCCTATTTTAACTGTTTTTAGTGCCTATAATTCTAGTCTCTAGTCATCAAATGTGATGAAACATGGATCTTCCAGTACGACCCTGAAACAAAGTGTCAATCGATGCACTGGAGAACTCCCACATCGCCAAGAATGAAAAAAGCACGAATGAGCAAGTCCAAACTGAAGGCAACACTGGTCTTTTCTTTTCGATATCAGGGGTATTATCATGACTGAATGGGTGCACGAGGGTCAAACCGTTAATCAGAACTACTACAAAGAAGTCCCAATCAAGCTGAGGGAATGAGTAAGGAAGAAAAGACCGGATTTGTGGAAGAACGACGCATGGTTTCTGCATCAGGACAACGCGCCAGCCCACAATGCCCTATCTGTGAAACAGTTTTTAGCAGACAAGCGCATTCCTGTGCTCGAACATCCCCTTATTCACCATATCTGGCTCCTTGTGAATTTTCTCTCTTCCGAAAAGTACAAAGTGCATTGAAGGGAACACATTTTCAGTCTGTTGAAGCGGTAAAGGCAAAAACGGCAGAATTATTGAAGAGGGTTACAATGGATGACCTACAGCATTGCTTTGAACAATGGAAGGCACGTATTCAGTGGTGTATAGATAGGGAAGGGGAGTATGTTGAAAGGGATAAAAGTTAATTGTAACTTTGTTTGTAATCACATTTCTATCACCAGTCTGCGGCTTCGGTGGCGTAGTCGGTAGCATGCTGAGCTTCTATGCCCAAGATAGCGGGTTCAAACCCGGCTGAAGCCGTCAGATTTTTTAAGAGCGTTAAAAATCCCTCAGTATGCCTTCCTTCGGAGGGGAAGTAAAGCCGGCGGTCCCATGTCAGATTTATGGCATGTTAAAGAACCTTCCCCTAATTACACCTGTGTGAAGCTAAATTGGATAGGTTAAGAATGTAAACAACGCTCTTTGGTTTCTATGTTCGTTGCCAAGAGATGACTGCGGTGGCGTCTAGGAGTTAAGTTCTGAACTTGGCCTAGTAGTCGTTGACGGTGGCACTTGGCGGCAAAAGTAGGAACTATTTAAAAAATTTTAAGTTGCAGTACTTAAATTAAAAAACAGATAACACACACTAATACAGTCATCACAATTAACACTGGGCTACATGACCGCGTTGTCGCAGCCCCTAAACTTAAGAACCAACCAACCTATCACCAGTCCAGTTATTGAATAGCCGCACCTCGGATGGTGACCTTGAACCTTCGCGAGCAGCCACCGCTCGGTTCGTCTCTCTGGCTGCTTTAGTTTGCTTTTGAGCCTCGTTGTAGAGGACACTGTACTGTGATTGTGCTGCGATCAAAGTGAACTTAAAAACCAAGCAGCGCATTAACTCAAAATTTCTTAAGAAAGTCGCCGATGGAAAGTTTTCTTCTGTTAATGGAGGTGTTTGGTGATAATGCTATGTCACTAAACACACCTTTTTTTTTGCTGAAGCCGTATGCGTGTATCATACATTTTGTGAGAAATGTATATACCCTAATCTTAAGACTAGGTTTTCTCCCACTTTCTGTGTTATAAAAAATTGGGGTCGTCTTATATTCAGGGTATAAAAATTTTTTTGATCAAGGTTTTTAAAAATGGTTATTATTATTATTCGCAAAGTAGTATGTGGCAGCAGCATCTTGGACCTCTCAACGAAACAATGCGTTAATGAAGATTAAAATATGGTTGGTTATGTTTAATTACCATGCATTCACGAATAGCGTACATTTTGAGGTTCGAATTTATGCATACACGTCATTTTAATCGGATAAATTATATGTTCGAAAGCATATGGAAATATGTTTTAAAACAATCTTTACAAGACCAAAACCCGTCAGTTTTACGAGCAGTAATTGAGTGATCAACGTATCTTAATTTAATAACGTCAGCGCTCTTTCCAAGTTGATCCCGGACATCTGAAATTCGTGTCATAATTTAAATACTAAACACACAATTTTTTTTTGCTGAAGCCGGTACGCGCGTATCATACGTCTTGTGAGAAATGTTACGGGTCACCAGAAACATATGAATTCTTGTTTTCTGTGTCGTGAAATTGTAGATCTAAGATACAGGTTATGGCCAGTTCACATTAATAGAAAATTACGATCGTTCGTCATCTCAAATAGAGTATTTAATTCTTCCTTGTTTTGGTGTTGCTTCGATGCATGCTGGTTTTCAGGTTGAATTTGCATTGAATAAGCTGAAGACAAATTAAAGAAGGCCGTCAGTTGAACTCGTGCATGATTGGATATAGGGGTGTGGGATAGCTTCTTGAAGACTATAATCGCAAATGCACTGGAGGGAAGTTAGCATGATGATGTACGCGAGAGTAGCTCGAGGTTGGCATCAGCGACGGCAGTTGATAATTCCAGTCGTCTCGTTTCAATCATGCAAATTTTAAGTTTCCCCCCCGGGATAAAGGTATTTTCCTCACTAATACCCGCATTTCACTGAAGATTTTCACACTTATTTTTGGTTAGAAAAGTGCGAGTTACTGTATATGCGAGCAAATGCCGGTAATCTACCAGTGAACAGCGACAACGTGGCAAGTAGTCACGAATGCACACCCACTGTAACAATGTACAGTTATTTTCTGTGTACCAACTGCAGAATCCCTTTATTTTCTTTCTAAAATATAGTTAGTCAATAAGGACCTCGATTAATTACATTAGGAGTCAGAAATTAATGCGAGATACGATGCAAACTTCAAGTTGAAAGTGATTTGTTATGCTGAAACAACATCAAATGTTAAAGCAGGACAGAAGTACGGAGTGAGCGAGTGCAATGTGCGTTGATGGCAGCAAACTAAGGACAAACTTAAAAGTGCGTTTCCCTGACTTGAACAAAGAAATTATAGAGTATGAAGCGGCAGAGGGATTTCCGATAACACGAGCCGTTAAAAAGTTATGAGTTGGCGAGTATTTTTTTGAAAAAATCTGTAAGAGGCGTTTGATAACTAGGCCTCGTCTTATATTCGGGTATACACGGTAATTTCTTCAAAACTAACACAGATCGAGCAGCCTACACCCTGCTTAGGCTTTCACGTTGCTCTAGTTGATACCCTTGGCACAACATTAGTTATTTCCACAACACACAAGGTAAATAAGATTTTACGAAAATTTGTACTGTATATCACTAGAGTTTATGTTTATTTGCAATTGTGATGGACGCGAAAATTTTAGCGATATATTGCGAAATTGGTTCAAAATGCAAAATTATACGATAAACTTGAATTTCTTGCATTCATGCTAAATATATTGGGGAAAAAAAAAAAAAAAAAAGGCTTTTGTCTCGTACGAAAGATACAGGTTTCAGGGAAAATAATTACATCTGTGACACTTTGTTGGCCAACTTGTTCGGCCCGTCACCTTTCCTGCCCAGAATAATACTCTCAAATCCCATTTGGAACATGGCTTGTTAGACAGGTCTCCTTGACCTAATTATAACATAATCCCTGAAATTTCTGTTCAAGGTCTTTCCAGTTTGGAAGCCCAGACCATTTAATCTCCTACAGCGAGCAAAAAGCAGTCATTAATTGCAATTATTTATTTAGTGTATGGCAATAACAAAACTGAATTACAACATAATAAAAATACAAAATTAATTTAACCAAGGCATTGTGAGGTTTGAAGCATTTTTCAGAGTTGCCTAAGTAAACAAAAGTTTGGTGCTTTTCAGTTGGTCAACACGAATGTACCCAAATAGAGCTGGGTTATGCCCTAATCCTGAAATAAATTACATGAGATTAATAAATATACTACTGTCGACCAAAGTATTATGTGTACTCTAGTTTGAAGGTTATTTGTTAAGTAACCAATAGACCTACATAAAATCCAATACCATCAACATTTTCGTCGTTCTATTTTACGTTAGTTCATGTAGGTTTGGATTTTTAAATTTATATTTTAATATTTGTTATTTGTTGGAACACAAAAAGTGCACCTTTTTAAGCGCGTTTCAACCATGCGTCACATTTAAGAATTATTATCTCAAAAGCCCGTCATCAGATCAAATCCAAATTTTAACACGATATACATTGGAATGTTGTATAACTGGTTTATTAATTTCACAATTTTGTGTGTCCAAGAAACAAAGTTGTTATCATTGTTGTAAGGTAACTTTTTCTCGGCTCAGGGTGGTTGGAAAATGTAGTTCTTGGTTGCGTTGTAATCATCATACATCAAAAAGTTATGCTGTATGACTGTGAAATACGTAAATTAATACACTTATTTTATATCGGTTTGTATTTGTACGAGGAAATAACACATGGTTCTCCAGCTAGCCGCTCCGGCAATAGCTGTACAGCGTTGCTGAGATGGAGCCCATCACTTCCGAGCGAGACGCGCCATGATGCGTGTGGGCACCATTTCGGCAACGCTGTACAGCTGTTCCCGGAGCGGCTAGCTGGTGAAACATGTGTTATTTCCCTGTAGAAATACAAACCGATATAAAATAAGTGAATTAATTTACGTATTTCACAGTCATACAGCATAACGCTTCAATATATAAGGATTACAATGCAACCAAGAACTACATTTTCCAACCACCCCGAGCCGAGAAAAAGTTACCTTACAAAAATGATAACTTTGTTTCTTGGACACACACAATTTTGAAATTAATAAACCAGTTATACAACATTCCAATGTATATTGTGTTAAAATTTGGATTCGATCTGATGACGGGTTTTTGAGATAATTCTTAAATGTGATGCATGGTTGAAACACTCTTAAAAACGTGCACTTTTTGTGTTCCCACTGCAATAAAAATATTAAAATATATATTAAAATTTCCAAACCTACATGCCCTAACATAAAATAGAACGACGAAAATGATGATGTTATTGGATTTTATGTAGGTCTATTGGTTACTTCACAACCTTCAAACTCGAGTGCACATAATACTTTGGTCGACAGTAGGATGACCAGTTTCGATCGTCAAGCGATCATCATCAGATCCATTACACTCAGGCTATAGCATCTACGTTTGAGAATACAGGTTAAAAATATATACAATATGTACAATTATTTAGTTGTAGTGTTGGTAATGCAACTGTCAGTGTATGTTAAATGTGGTATATCTAATGTTAGGTGAAATTCTAAAATGGTGATAAAAATCCAGAATTTGTCTGTTCGGGGTGATTATATGGTTATACAAAATCAACTATGGTTATACTGTAATAATACAGGTTGATACTTATCCGGTTGTCTTCCTAACTGGGACTTCAAGCAGTTTCGTGTTCACTCTGGTACCCAGGTGTTAACTGGACAAGACTGGATTTTCCCTTTCTCCCCCTTTTGTTACTGTGTTCGATCTGACATCAGTGCCATGTTTATTTGTGTGACGTTGCCAAGTCTAGATAAGAATGTATGTTATTGAATACAGGAAGATCTACAACTATTAAAGACCGTGGAACTAAAAAGCCATTTAAACTAAGCGGTACACGGTCCATTGAAGACGTCCCGGCACCTTTAATACTGCCGCGCTTAACGGCCTAGGTTTATTGCAGAAAAAAGTACATAGTACACCTGATCCAAATAACATCTACCTATAACCACGGCTATTCCCCCCCCCCCCTTTATTTTTATCTAGTTTGGCTGTATCGCTAAGTTGTGTCTTGTTTTCGACTGGGTGTGTTATTTAGTAGAGTGAAAAGATGTGAACTCTTCATAAAAGTGTCTTCATTTAGATTGTTGGGATTGATCTGTTTGGCTAGGTGAATCTCGATTTCTTCCTTTATGTCGAGAGATCTGCCCTTCGATTCGTGATGAATTATTTTTAGGTCAGTTTCGATTTTAGTAAAGCTGTGCCCCTTGTCACACATATGTTCGCATACGGCTGAATGTGTTCCGTATCTTATCGCATTCCTATGTTCATTATAACGTGTATCTACTCGTCTTCCGCTCGGTCCAATGTAATTAGCTTGAAAACCAGTATCTTGCCATGTAATAGAATATACCCCTGACTTTGAATACGGGTCTTGTTATTTAGATTACTATTTTGCAGGTGCCTCCCGGTCGTATTATTCGTTGTGAATGCTACCGTATTTCCTCGCATAATCGCCGCACCCCACTTTTCAAACACTAAAGTAGGTTTATAAAATTTCATCGCATAATCGTCGCATAGCATATTCGTATTTGTGCGCCAGTCAGTTGCACATGCTGCCACGAATTTATAACCTGGCGCGACTTTGTCAGGAGAAAAATATCTCGTCTTTATGCTTGCGGGCTATGAACTGTGACGCGAGCGGCAAACTACGTCACTTAGCACATTCCGCGAGCGTATAATGTGGCGTGATCTTGTCAGGAAAAAAGTAATCTCGTCTTTATGCCTGCAGGCTATGAACTGTGACGCGGCGGCCAGCGCACATACCCCGAGCTTATAGGCCTAATCTGGCGTGATGTTGTCAGCAAAAAGTAATCTCTTATTTATGCCTGCGGACTATGAACTGTGACGCGAGCGGCCAGCCTCATCACTTAGCAATTCCGCGAGCGTATAGGCCTAATCTGGCATGATCTTGTCAGGAGAAAGTAATCGCTCGCGTCTTTAAGCCTGCCGGCTATGAACCGCGACGCGAACGGCCAGCGCACATTCCGCGAGCTTATAGGCCTAATCTGGCGTGATCTTGTCAGCAGAAAGTAATCTCGTCTTTGTGCCTGCGGGCTATGAACTGTGACGCGAGCGGCCAGCGCACATTCCGCAAGGCCTAATCTGGAGTGATCTTGTAAGGAGAAAGTAATCTTATCTTTATGCCTGCCGGCTATGAACCGCGAGCGGCCAGCGCACATTCCGTGAGCGTATAGGCCTAATCTGGCGTGATCTTGTAAGGAGAAAGTAATCTCATCTTTATGCCTGCCGGCTATAAACCGCGACGCGAACGGCCAGCGCACATTCCGCGAGCTTATAGGCCTAATCTGACGTGATCTGGTCAGCAGAAAGTAATCTCGTCTTTATGCCTGCGGGCTGTGAACCGCGACGCTAATCAGCACATTCCGCGAGCGTTAACCTGTTGTGACCTTGTTAGGAGAAAGAAGCCTGTCTCTGACTGCAGGCAATGACTCACGCTACACGAATGACTGGCCCGTGCAGCAAATAATGATACAGTAAATTCTTTGAACTTAAATATTCTTCGCATAATCGTCGCACCCTGCTTTTTCCCACGAATTTTAGGCTAAAAAAGTGCGACGATTATGCGAGGAAATACGGTATTTTTATGCCTTGCTTTTTGAATAGATTAGTGATTTTATGTGTGTTCGCATTCACATAGTTGAAGCGCGCAAATTTTTTCTGTGCAATGGGCTTTAAACATACCCATGTCAAAAGATAATTATAATAAGGAAATAACCATTAAACAAATAGAAAACAATTTCCCGCCAAGCAAAATACACCAAATTGTAGCCAAACATAAAAATAAAGATAAAATTATTCCAAAACCGGACATTAATGAGAAAAAAGGGATGTAAAACCAATAAGGTCCAGCAGTCCAGCCATAACTACGCCAACCCGCCACCAGTCTCGCTATCTTTTATTACCCTTACAACGCAAACCCATCAGCGACTGGTAGGATGAGCTAGTATTAAATAAAGAGAGAATTGCTATTACAGTAAAGCCATCCTTACTTCCGACTTGACGTTTCAGTGCTAACCTAGAGTTTCGTTCGCTAAATCACTACATCATTAACGAAACTAGATTTGAATGGCTGCCTGTGATTGGCTAGTTAAAGAGATTTTCCTGGTTATCACAGGATAACTCTAGGGTAACACTGAAACGTCAAGTCGGAAGTAATGATGGCTTTACTATACCTTACCTTCCATTGTCCCTGCTGAACTCTTGTTTGTTGTTTTGTTTGAGGGGCTTGGACATAGTGGTAATTTACATCCGTGAACTAGGGTTAGTATGGAATTTTGTCTGATGACCTGTGTTATTGTGATGGCTGTATTAGTGTGTGTATTTGTAATTCAGGTGAAGATTGTGAAGGAAATGGCCATGACCGTAGGTTAGGAACCATCCCGGCATTTGCCTCGAGTAGAAATGGGAAACCATGGAAAACTACTTCCAAGTTGGAAGAGGTGGGAATCGAACCCACCTCTTTTGCCTCACGAGGTTGAGTGGACCCCATTCCAGTCTTCAAACTAGAATCAAATTTCTGGGTACAGCCGGGAATCGAACCCTGACCTCCTGGCAACAGCCATGAATGCTAGCCGCTGCACTACGAGGTGGACCTGAACTCTTGGCAAAGCCAACTGCGCTTGGTTAGGAGTGCCCCTTTTTACGTACTACCTAGCACCTGCCTGGCTCGGGGGCTTGCACCACACTTCCAACAGAGGACTCCACCTGGCTCTTTTCAACATTTCACGAAAGGAAACGGCTAACAGCATGTCTGACAAGAACATAAAATGCTTAAAATTGATCAACTTCTTCATAAAACCAAACATAGGCTTCCAGAAAACAGAATTGTACGCCAACTGGTGATGAGAAATCTAGGAAAGAAAACTGGAGGAAAATGGATCCAAGAAATCCAACAAGATCTCAAAGCAGTTGGACTCAAGATAACAGATGCCGAGGAGAAAAATAAAATTAACACCATTCTTAAAACTCACAAATTTTCTGCAGAAATGACACACAGAAAGCCTATGGAGATTTCAGATGAGTTGAGAAAATCCCGATCTGAAAGAATGAAAAAGTACTGGAAAGAGCGCAAGAACCAAGCAGTACTACCTTCAAAGAAGAAGTGATTGTGGAACGACTCAAGTGGTCCAATGTGACCAATCAAGATTAATAATAATAATAATAAAACCAAACATAATAAAAGCATCAGTTGGCATGAAACATACAAGAAACAAAATTTTTTAATTCTAAATTATGTATCCGGTAAGGATGGTGACGATTTTACTAACTTTTAGCCCTCTCACCCACGTAGTCTAAGATTTGTATTTCCAAGTTTGGACTAACAAGGCTCTACAGCAGTTATGTTTATACATTGCAAAATTGACTGGAATTTCCTAAAGAGAATTAAATACCGTATTTACTCGGCTATAGCCCCCCCCCTTAATTTGAGAGCCAAAATACAAAATTCTTGGAAATCGCTTATAGTAACCCTCTAATTATTGAGAGTCAAAATACAACATTCTTGGAAATTGACGAATTCTTTAAAAATATTTAAAATTAGAACTGAAATTCATCCTTTTTTATGACAAAAATATTTTTGTTACATTATTTAGTTATTCAGACGATATGACCGCCATCCTGCATACATATACCGCATATGCGATTGGGCAGGATATCGAATTGTGTAGCCAATGGGCTTCACCCAATATCCAATAGAACACGCCACTCTATTGGCCGAGTAGGAGAGCCAAGCTTTGAAATCCGCCAAAGAATGTTATGGTTTCATATCTTTCCTGCATTCTTTTGTTTTGTATTCTTTGTATTGCGCTTCAAAGTGGTGATTGTGGCAGCTTTCTTCTCAGTTTTATTTTAAACACAATTCATTTGTTTCAAGAACCGTTGGCGTTTGTGTGACACGTATGAGTATTAGAATGTGAAACATGCGAATAATACGTACTCGGTTGTATTTACAAATGTTAGTGAGATGTGATCGTTCAGCATCATCACTCATTCCATAATTGATGCATTCTACCTCCCTATGTTCACATAAAAATAAAGTTTGCATTTCCATGTCTGATACTTTGTCCATTCCATTCTATTTCTTTGATACTAAGATTTTTGCTTAGCAAGGGATAGCAGTGAAAGCCGGGAATAGGGAACAGTGGTGGATAAGTACGGTTATTGCAGTCTCGTAATGGGCTCATTAACACTGGAACGTGCGCGCAGGCGGTGGTGTTTGGACCGCACTTTTAAATAATTCGGTTGTATTGTTTGTTAATACGAGTGCAAACTCATTAGTCGTATTGTTAATCCTTGCTTACTTTGTTAAGCATAAGTTAGCGTTACTGGTTTGGTTTTGTATTGCATCAGTTCAGCCTGGGGACAGTCTTGAAGAGAGCCCCTACCACTCAGTTTGCTTAGAGCGGTCTTAACACCGCAACGCCACAGAAATGTAAGTACATTTTTGAGCTTACGCCTACAGTTCTTAGTACATACCTGCCAACTTTTGAAAAGGGCTATCAGTAAAACTCACGCGCGACAAAAAATTTAACGATTTTCGACATACCCCGGCTTGACGAAAATAATAATACTTCTGGGCTACAAAATACAATAATTCATGCTTTAAACAGGATATTTCAATGAAATCATATCTACTTACATGATTTGTAGATGAACATAACAATCAAGAAGAAATCCATGTTAATCAGCAGCAGGCGTGGTGAATATTGGTTTGGAGCATACATAACAGGACTTCCTTGATAAATTAAGCCGATATACGATATTTGAAAAAGGTTTTACACAATAAAACTTGTTTAACGTAACACAGGCAAGAAATAATATAATACACACTGCAAATCACATGCTAGTTCGACTTTAAAGTCATGGTTGTGGCCTTTTTAGCTTCCAGCAAAAAGTCTTGAGAAAATGCTTTGTCATAACAGGGACCAGAACTCCTGGTCTTCAAAATAGAAATAGACTCCAGAGATTCATTGGACATGGATGACCTGAACTGTGTTCTATTTTTCTTCACAAGGCTGAAAACACGTTCACATTCTGCATTGCTATGGGGTATGGTGAGAATAGAGAGCATTACTCTAGAAATTCGGTTATACTTAAGAAGTCCATCGGCTCCACGAATTCTTGATATTTGTGCCCAACTGGAATCACTTGCAGCATCTTGATGTGCAGCCAAAGTGTCATCTACCTGAAGAGCTGTAAACTGCCTCTGAAGCTCATTCACCACCTCATCGGTAGTTTCATTCTCTTCCTTGCATAACATGATAGGAAACTTTTCCAAGAAAAAACGAACGGAAGAAAACTGTGCATCTTCAATTTTGTCTAACCTAGCAACTTGAGCATTCTTTAGCACGTCATCCTTGAGTGGAAACTTGTTGATGATGTAGTCACAGGCAGTACAAAAGTAGTTTCTCACTGATGAAAAGAAAAGGGATTTATCTGTATCCTGGAGATCATTCACTATGTTCGAAGTTTGAATGCCAATAACTAACTCATCATCACTTCTTTGATTTTGAATCAAGTTGTACTCAACTTCAAGCAATGAGGAGCTTTTGACAATTTTGGGCTTAACAAACTTGGTGAACAGCTGCTTTAGCAAATCCATTAGAAGTTCTAATAACAAGTGAACTTGTGGGGAAGAAGTCTGAAGGGCAACATTCAATTTGTCAAATACAGGAATAGTCATATGAAGAAAAGTGCAAAAGGCCTTGTTCAAGTTTGAGGACAGGAACATAAACAATTTTTCCTCACGAGTTGTAGCAGAAGTCTTACTTTTTAGGATGGGTTTGTCACATTTGGAAGAATATGCTATTCTTTTAGGGGCATGTGTAGTAGCAGAATCAAGAATTCTCTTCTTCTGATACTCTTTGGATCCACTTTGTTCAACTTTAGGTATTCTGAAAGATGTCAAGCTTGTGGAAATGTTTTGGGTACATAATATTACTTCCTCCTTGAAGAAAGAAAGAAGAGGATCCCACTGGTCCAGTAGTCTATCCAAACATCTGCCTAAAGATAACCACCTAGTACATACATCATCATCATCTTGAGCAGTTTCCAACCGCTGGTCGGGTCTGCTTGGAACATAAGCCTCTCCATCGTTTCCTGTCCATCCACCATTCCTCGTCATTCACTGTGTCCCAGCACACTCCTCTTTCCTCCACACTCTTCTTAACTCCTTTTGTCCATCTGTCCCTTGGCCTTCCCCTTGGCCTCCTTCCCGTCATTTCCATTCCAAACATCTTCTTCGGTATCCTCTCCTCTTGCATCCTCCTCACATGTCCATACCATTGTAGCCTAGATCGCTCTATTCTATTTTGCAATGGTTCCTCTCTTACCATCTCCCTGACTCTCTCATTCCTTACTCTGTCCATTCTTGTCACTCCTACCCTACTCCTCTGGAACTTCATTTCCACTGCTCGTATTTTATTCTTGTCCCTTTCCTTCATCACCCATGTTTCTGAACCATATGTCAAAATTGGCACAAAGTATGTCTTGTAGATGATTCCTTTACATTTTTGTGGTACATCTTTATTCCATATCATCCCCCTAACACTCTTGAAAAATCCACCTGCGCACCTTCCCCGCTCATTTATTTCCATCCTATTGCCTCCCTTTTCTTCAATTATGCTTCCCAAGTACTTGAAGCATTCTACTTTCTGCAACTGCTGTCCTCCAAGTGTTATGCCCATATCCAGTCTGTTCTTCTTCCTCGTTGTGATGACCACTTTACTCTTTTGTGCTGAGAACTTCATCCCATATGATAACACTACCTTCTCCCACTCATCTAATTGCTCTTGTACTTCTTCCTCATCCTCTCCCCATACCAGAAGGTCATCAGCAAACAACATTGCCTTCATTTTCCTTTCCCCAATGCTATTTACCACTTTTCGTATGATTTCATCCATCACCACTATAAATAACAGGGGTGAGAGGGCACTTCCCTGTTTCAGACCGCTCTCCAGTTGAAACCATTCCGTTCTCTCTCTTCCCACCTTTACACAGCTTTTGCTTCCCTCGTACATTGCTTTCACTCTTGCCACTGTCTCCTTGTTCACTGCTTTTGCTCTCATTGCTTCCCATACCTTGTTTCTATTAATACTATCATATGCTTTCTCAATATCCAAGAAGGTCATCACCAGATCTTTCCCATATTCATAATGGTGTTCTTGTAGCTGTCTTACTGCAAAGATGAGGTCAACTGTTGACCTTCCTGGCCTGAATCCATACTGTTCTTCCCTCAGCCCATCTTCAACTTCTGTCCGAATTCTTCTCTCCAGTACCTTCTCAAATATTTTGGCGCAGTGGCACATGAGTGTAATTCCCCTGTAGTTCTTGCATTCCTTCCTACTTCCCTTTTTAAATACGGGTATTATTATCCCTCTTTTCCAGTCCTCTGGTATTTTCTTCTCCCTCCATATCACTTTCATTACTCGAAAGAGCCACTGTGTTCCTATCACCCCTGCTGCTCTCACCATCTCCACACTCACTTCGTCTATTCCCGGTGCCTTTCCCCCTTTCATCTTCTTTAATGCTTCCTCCACTTCTTTCCATGTCAATTCCTTCTCTGAAATGTCTTGGTCACTGTCTGTTTCTTCCTCCACAATGTCCACTACGCTGGTTTTAGTTGGATTTAGGAGTTCCTTGAAGTATTCTCTCCAGATAACCTTTACTTCTTCCATATTCTCGACCTCCTTTCCATTCCTGTCCACCATTCTGACATTTTCCCCTGTATCTCTTCTCTTTGCCTTTATCATTCCATACAACACTTTCTTACTGCCATCACAGTCCTCCTCCATCATTTCTGTCCATTTCTCCAGCCATTTCTTTTTCTCTTCCTTCACTACTTCTCCTGCTTCTTTCTTCCGCTCTTGGTATTCTTCTCTTGTTCTGTCTGTCCTCTGTTGGAACCATTTCCTGAATGCTTCATTTTTCTTTTTCACTGCTTCCTTAGTTCTGGGGTTCCACCATGGTGTTTCCTTCCACCTTTTCTTTCCACTAGTTCTGCCACACACGACTTCCGCTGCTTCTACCAACACGTCCTTGAACCTATTCCATTCTTCTTCACCTGTTCTCGGATCATCCTTCGGTAATTTGTTCCTCACTAATATCTGGAACTTCTCCTTATTTCCATCCTCCTTCAGCTTCCATGTCCTTATTCTTCTTTCTTGGTTTTCAGTTCTCCTCTTTTCCTTCAGTCCTCTCACCTTGGCGACCAGCAGACGGTGGTCACTGTCCAGGGCTTCTGAAGGTATTACTCTTATATCCGTGATACTCTTCTTTGTCTCCTTCCCGCATAGAATATAGTCCACCACTGATTTCCTAGTCAAATCCCTGCTGTACCTAGTACATACATGCTTCAGAATTTTCTTTGCTTCCTTATTGTGCAAGTTCTGAAATTTCTGAAGGCGTTCTTTTCTCTTTACACTCTTCTCTAAGAAATAAAATATATCTACAAGGATCTCATCCACTTTAACTGGTAATCTTCCAGCACCTTTTTCAGCTGCTAGATTAATCAGGTGGCAAATGCACCCTATGATGGCAATACCTGGTTGAACTTCCTTCAGAACTGCTGAAACCCCATTTTTGTGTCCTATCATAACAGGAGCATTGTCGGAGCAGAAAGCCACACAGTTTTCAATTGGTATATTATGAGAACTCAGCTGTGATAACATCAGGTTACCTATGTTTCGCCCTGTTGAGTCCCCGTCCAACGCTGGTATGGATAGCACAGTGCTCACTACTTTTTCCTGCCGAACATCATAGAATGTAACAACAATAGGATACAACTTGGCATTCGTATCATTGCTTCCATCCGTTGCCAAAGAAAATGGTCCGTTCTGAAGGCACTTAACAACTTCAGATGATGCATTTTTTGCCATTTTATTTACAATGCACGTCGTTTTCGTGCGACCACAACTATATTTCTTTGCAACTTCTGATGTGGGAAACATCTTCTTAAATAAAGCGCCAGCATGATCAGCCGCACTTAAGGGCACATTGTGTTCCACCAAAAAGGAAGTAAACAGACACTCGGCCCTAATTACGTCACTGTCAACGTTACCAGCCTTGGCAAAAAAGGTGTTGATTTTCTTGCTATCTTCCTTCGATTTAACATAACTTATGTGTTTACCGCACTTCACATGATTACTTAAATCGTTTTTTCCACCATGAGCAATATTAATATCACACGCACATACCGTGCAAAAGGCAAATTTTTCTCCCTTTCTTGATTTTAGTATGCACGGAAAATCAACCGAGTATGATTCTTTAAATGTCTGGAAGTACTGTTTCTTGTTGTATTTGTTCATTCTCGATATCTACTAAAACATCGAAAGGAACCTGGATCACTAAACGTCACATAAAATTATAACATAAATCGCATAAAACACAGCCCACACTTCATTAAAACAAGTCAAAGCACACAAGTCAAATGAACACGACGCCAACCTCGTAAAGAAAGAATATGCACATGGTAGAGAGAAAAAAACACACACGTGGAACGAATGTAATTAGTCCAAGGAATACAGGAAACTGCGAAGCACGAAGATATAGCACAAAAACTCGAACACTTCATTAATATATGCCATAACCTTAAAATACGAAAACATTCAAAGAACGCCAACTTCGCGAACAATAAACAACTCACGTGGTCAAAGAATATCGTTTAAATCGCAACGAGCGAACGTAGGGGAACAAAGAATTTGCGAAGCAGAGCGTGTTGACACCTAAGATTCACATGGAAGAACGGTTATCCCGGCTTCAAATTCAATTACAATGACGACACAAACATGACACGGTCAAAAGTACGAATCAACTCAAAGAACGAGTTATCGACTATCGCGGACTTGCCTTCGACCCACGCAAACAATCGATTGTACGGAAGTGGGAGGGATTATCGAATGTTAATTATCGTTTCAAATTTTTGTCCGCGAAATCGTAAAATGACACCGTTCATCCGTAAAACCGTAAAATGCTGCAATTTCCGTAAATTTTACGGATAAACCGTAAAAGTTGGCAGGTATGTTAGTAGTATTATACTGTTACGTGCCACCCCCTAGTGGCACTTTTGTTAACTGGATTACGGTGGGCGAAAGCACAAACACAATTGTTCCTTTAATGAAATATAATTTTATTGCAGCCCACAAACATACACAGTGCACACACACACACACACACACACACACACACACACTCTGTGTCTAACTTCAGAAAACACTACTGGTCACTATTAGTTTCCACATTTACCCTCACACCACTGTCCTCGCTATTTATGTTCTCTCTGTCCGTGAGGCGTTACAGTGTTCCAGCTTACACTCACACGTACAGTCTACACAGGTTCTCTACAGCCTTGCCCCTACCACTTTACTTCCAGAGTCCACTTGTTGCTCCTTGTGCGCTCTTGCTCGTCCCGTGTCGATCCCACGACCACGTAGTCCACGAAGCACCGCGACACCTCCAAGCACTCACAGTCCTGACTCAAAGTTGCGCCCTGGCAGCCAGGCTTCCACTCTGTTACCGTAGACGTCCAGTAATAATCGCTGTACTGCTCCGTACGCACTCACTCGACAACACTTCAGTACACACTAGCACTGACCAATACTGTCAAATACACCGTCCAATGCACTGCCCAATACACACCCTCCTCGCCGCGGCTCGCTGGTTTATATGGGATCAGTCCCTGGCCTGGAAAGTTCGAAATGTCACAACCTATTGCCGTATTGAGCCTGTTCTCGATGGTTCTAAGTCCAGACTTTTCACGTATTCTCTGGCCCGCCCGCAATGACTCACAGATGTCCCGCTATTGTGTCTGCCGGTGGGAGGGTGTGGTAACTTTCTCTCTCCGGCTGATGGTTCGGCCCAAGGCCAACGAGACAGCTGCTTTGGTCTGTCACACTATCGCTCACCCGAAAGTCTCCTGCCGGTTCGCGGCGGTACGTAACAATACATTATTTCCGCTGTAACAGCATTTCTTCAATAAGGTTTGAATATGTAATGGATGTGGGTACTTCATTTTGTATGTATTTGTCGCAGGTAGAAAATATTATGCGTTTATGAAAAGTAGAAAATATGTTTTATTTTATTTTATTTTACGCTACAGGGATCGAAGAAGATATATTGATCCTGATGACATCGAACAGTGCCTCATGAAACTTGCAGACCAAGACGGAGAAGACAGTGACTTTGACTACGGTAGAGACGTGGATTTTGAAGAAGAATGGGTGGTAGATGACAATCATTCTAGTGATTCGGCACAATCTACTTCGAGTGACATTCCAATGGATGAGGACACTGAGTCCAACGATTTCAGATATTATTTTGGTGAAGATGGTGAAACAATGTGGAAAAGTACCCCTGTGGTTCTGAATAATTCTAAAACCCGTTTAAAAATATTGTGAAGACGTTTCCTGGGCCAAAAGCAAATGTACGGAACACTCCAACACCGATTGATGCTTTCTTGCAAATAATTTCTCTTCAAATGATCGATATCATAAGATATACTAACATTTACGTTGCCAGGTGTCGGGCAAAGAATGTAGAATCGAGAAGTAGAGACTTCAAGGATACTAGACGTACCGAGATTATGGGACTTTTGGGGGCATTACGCATTTCTTATTGCAACCAAAAAGGGCAACCGTGCCGATACATTAGAACTTTGGTCAAGAGACGGTACTGAAATGATGATCCTCAGGGCAAATTTTAGCTCTAGACGCTTTCTATTTTTGATGAGATGTTTGCCTTTCGATGACGTAAGCACTAGAAATGAACGAATTGTGACAGACTGATTAGCAGCCATCAGAGAATTCCATTCGAGGTTTGTTGCTAATTGTCAAGCTTCCTATTCCCCAGGGGAGTTTTTAACAGTTGAGATGCTGGTAGCTTTTCGTGGCCGGTGTGGATTCATACAGTATATGCCACAAAAGCCAGCAAAGTGTGGTCTCAAATTCTCTGCTATATGCGACAGTAGAACATTTTACACATTCAATTGGAACTCGACTGTGGTAAACAAGCCGAAGGTCCTTACAGTTGTTCCAACTAACCGATTGGCATCGTAAAAAGGCTAACTGACCCAATAAAGAAATCACATAGGAGTGTTACCACTGATAATGATTACAGCAGCATTCCACTGTCCGAATACCTATTGGAGCAAGGGTTGACATTCGTCAGTACCCTAAAAGAAGAACTAAGGGGAAATACCTCCCGAATTTCTAATGGATAAATCTCGTCAAGTTGGTTCTAGCATGTTCGGATTCCAACTCGACATGACACTGGTGTCCTATGTGACAAAGAAGAAAGTTGTGCTTCTTCTATCAACTATGCATGACACTGGTGAAATAGACCCCACAACTAATAAACCAGTCATTATTATGGTCAAAGGGTTGCACAGATACTGTTGATCAGATGTGTTCTACATATACAGCATCAAGGAAAACAAGGCGATGGCCACTTGTAGTGTTCTTCCATGAACTTGATATTGCGGGCTTAAATTCATACAAGATATTTCTGGCCAATAACCCTTCAAGGATGTGTGTGATTTGGGAATGTATCTGTGGAAGCAAATCTCCGAGAAAGAGCTCAGCTCGTGTCTCTCCCAGGTGATTTACAGGAATTTTTGTCAAAGTATCGTGAACCCAAGGAGACCACGACATTTATACCTCAAAAGAAAATCTGTTTCATCTGTGGAACACAAAAGAATACGAAGACCAGGGTTACATGTGACTTATGCCACCGAAATGTATGGCGCAATCACGGTCAGCATAAAGTCACCTGTGAGTAGTGCAATCACAAAGCTGAAGACGAAAGCTAAATTTGCTCGATTACAGTAACAGTAATTTGCTATTTCATTCCATATTGATTAGTCCAGTCACATGTTTGATTTATTTACTCCTGTCTGTGTGTTCTCTAAAATATGTTCCATGCATACACTGTATATATTGTTGTCTTTTTATAATAAACAATACCTCGCTCAACTATTTTAATTAATTGTCTCAACGTACAAAATGATTAAGTGCAATTAGCATTCAAGAATTTGGCAAAGAACGTTGTGTGGTCCAAACACCGCCACGCGCAAGGTAACATGATACAGAGTGTCGTGCGCTGTCCAGGGTTAACGATGTAAACTTTGTTTATTTTGATTAAATATATCCTACTAAGTAGCATCAAAATAGCTTATTTTTAGAGATACGGAAAATCGCAATTGCGATAAATACGAATAGTTCATCTTACTTTAGGGGGGCTATACTCGTCTTTTGGGATACGTCCGGCGGTTTTTCCTTGAATTAGGTTACATTTTTACAGATTGTCAGTCCAGAGTAGCAAAAATTGCATATTCTATTTAACTTACAAAAGAAAACCTTCGAGACTGATAAAATGTGATCATTTAAATCTTTTGAGTAGATAATGCAAGGAGCACAACAAAGTTCACAGGATTGTCAACATTCGTTTATACAAGTTGCATATACTCTGTGAGCTGCCAGAATAGGATTGACAGTTCTCGTCTCGCCATGTGGTCTGATAACGAGATTGCCAACTGTACAAGCCAGAGATACGGCTGACCAGGCACTGAAGCACGTGGGCTGTAATATTGCAACGCAGAGTATTATGACAACTATGCGAACATGGATTGGTCAAGACGCTGAGGGGTGATGACCGACGTGGAATTTACGGCGAAATGTCAATCCTATTCAGGCAGCTCACAGAGTATAGTCAGCAGTGTTAAGTCTCCTGATGTGTGTGTTTTTTTGTTTTTTTTTTCCTACGGGAGAGTTAGAATTACTAAAATCCCAATATCAGTATTAAAGAAATATAGAAACTTGACACCATATATTTTTAAGAAATGTGAGTTCTCTGAAAATAAAGTCAACAGCCTGGCTACTTGGCAAGATTGAGCTCAAGAGCTGTCGGTTGGTTGTATGACACGAGATGAGGGCAACCTGAGCTATGCTGTAAAGATACAAAGGTCATGTTCTCAATATGCAATCAACAATATCAGGTGTTGTGCAGCAACTCAAATTACCCTGAGCTGCTGGTGTTACCAGCACGGTGCAATATGCAATCAACAATATCAGGTGTTGTGCAGCAACTCAAATTACCCTGAGCTGCTGGTGTTACCGGCACGGTGCTAACTCCACAAGCGAGATGGAGAGAACTTCGAGGGCCGGCGGAGAGTTGTCCTGGAATCGGTGGCCGAATTGGTTCAAATTCGGTGAGATTTTGCCAAGTTCCATTCACTTCTTTTAAAAACTTGTCTTGTGAGGTTGGGTTCAAGAAGTGCCATTTTACCATTAAACCACCCGGCAAATAGAAATTCAATGCACCTCATCCCTGGCCCTTGTTGAAAAGGGAATAATGAGGGAGTAAACTTACATTTCGTTATTTAGTTAATTATCCGTTGTATGGTATTTACCTGAAGTTAAGTAAATGAACGATTCACATTATTATATTAAATGTTTATGCCGTTCATCAGAAACGCCCATATTTCCAATCTGCTCATGTTTGAATTAGTTTCCATGCATATTAATTTTGAACCTGTTAATTTTTTATCGTACCTGGTGGCGAACTTTTAAATGCTACAAAATGCTAATTTTTAAATTTCAAAATTCTCCAAAATCCTATTTTTCAAAATGAAAGAGCCACAAAATAAATTTCAAAATGCTATTTTCTCATATCTTTACTCTTTCTCTCCCAAAATAATGAATTTTGGTAAGTACACGTCTAGAGTCTCCCATAAGTCCAACCCCTCGTCCACGTCGTGGGAGACTGGCAACGGCACAAAGTAGTGGATTGCCTGTAGGGGCGAAGTAAAGTGGGGACTTCGTGTGCCCCGGGACCATTACGGTAGCTGTGAAGGTCCTACAGGAACCCTGAAAAGTGAAGGCTAACGGGGCTCTGGTGAAGCTACGATAGGCCCAGCAAGCCAGTAGTGGATGAAACCAAATGCTTTCAAGAATGGAACGAGCCTCGGACAGGATGGATATAATAGATGACGACACGGCTGAAGAGATGGTGGGAAGACAGAAGACCCGGCCAGTGGCTGGAAACTGTGCAAGATGATGACGCGTCTCGAGTCCCCCCCCATCAATTTCGGAACGAAAAAATTAAAAAAAAAAAAAGGAAGGGGGAGGGGGCGGTTGGTCATATAGCCGAGTAAATACGATACTCAAAATATAAGAAAAACGCGACAATTCAAAACAGGTTAATTCAAATTCTGGAAAATACTTATGTTATACAGGGCACCAGGGAATATTCTCCGCAGTGCCTACAAGCTGCTGCGAGAGATTACGTTATCAGTTAAGTTGGCAGCACGACTGTCGCTTGTATAATAACAAACAGTAAACTTTATACTCCCCACAGCCATTCATAACACACTGTTGCACTCTTCCATTAATCTAACTATACGCACTGACGAAATCTACAGTCCACACATGTGGCCGTCACCCTATCCAGGACACTGTGCTGCCAACTAAACTGATGACGCAACCTCTCGCAGCTGCATGTAGCCACTGCGGAGAACATTTCCTGGCGCCCTGTATTAAACAACATTCCAATACGAGGAGAAACCAGTGGAGAATGCAAAATAAACGGTCTGTTCATATCATGGAAAGTAGTTCTCAAATTTATTTATCATGGCCAAATACTAGAAATGAATAGCCAACATGATATAAACTAGTATTAACATAACCTAACTATTCTCACTGTAAAAACAAAATCGATACAAACGATTCAATTTTATAGCACAATCAAGTGTAACTAGCGATACAAACGATTGGAACATTCGATTTTATAGCACAATCAAGTGAAACTATAAGGCATCCAACGTTTAGAATGAAGCACTGGTTAGATAGGGATCCTCTCTTTCTGTTGCACGTGAGACATGTAGGATGCTGTCATTTTCTAGCAATCCACTGTTGCCATATCAGTTGAACATTTTTCTTTGTCGGAGAAGAAAAAAAACCACCATATTCGGGTACAACTATGTTTTGCCGATCTTTTTTGTCCTATATTAGAACTACGTAAACTTGATAGAAATGCTAGAAAAATTAGATAACCATATTATTAAAAAAAAAACACGATAAACTGTGTCCCCTTTTTAGTAAATTAGATCTTATATCTTGTTGCATTGACTTTGTGATGCCTATTTTTCACACACGTGTAGCTAAATGTGCCGCCTTGATGATGGATTATTGAAATATTTTATAATGTCAATATTACAATTTTCATGTAGGTAAAACTTCTGAATATTCTCTCAACCGCATAGCAGTATTGAAAACGTTCGTATGCTGCCAACTTTTCTATTTTTAAAGATAACCATGTCATGTCAGTTTGAGAGTTGTAGAGGAATGTTGGAAGAAGTTTTTTACCTGCTTACCCAGAGTGTAGGTTTAATTGTTTACACAGGCCGGGCTGTTCATTGACCGCGGATTATATGAATGAAGTTTCGAAGGACAGCGGGGTGCAGCTTGCTACTCACAGCTTTATTACTGTGCCCATCGAGCTTGTATTTCAGTAGTTCAGCTGTCTCTATCTTGAGTGTGTGTGCAGCAGTTCTGTTAGATTTAACGTGTTGTATTTTACGTATTTCACGTACAACAGTGGATAGTTTTGTGAAAAGAAAGCGTGGTGAAGTGCTCAGAAGGAGGGAAAAACAGGCCGTAATTAATGTATTCAGTTATTTTAAGAATCTTAAACCTAACGAAAGTATAAATAATTTAGTCAATGAAACTGCTCTGTCCACAGGAATATCAAAGACTACCGTTTTTAAAATACGTAGTGAGAGTGGACAGGGTCCAGTACTGTCGCCACGCAAAAAGAGGCTAAGTAATACACTTCGCAAGAATAGCAGGAATGTTAAATATAATGACTTTGTGAGGAGCAGCATCCGTCGCAAAATCCACGAATTTTACTTTCGAAACCAACCACCAACAAACTCAGATTCCGACCTTCCAGATTTAAAAGATCTACTTTCCATTCGCTGCTTAAGGACATGGGATTTGAGTACGCAAGAAGAGGAAACAAAGCCATAATGGTGGAGAGGAGTGGTTTAGTGATATGGCGTCATGATTATCTTGTGGCAATAAAAACGTACAGAGATGAAGGGCGGAATGTTATGTGTAGTGATGAATCGTGGGTCAATACTGGGAATACAATTGAGAAAATATGGCAAGACAAGACAATAACAACACCAAAGCAAGCGTTTCTGGCGGGACTTTCGACAGGCCTAAAGGCTCCTACTGCACAAGGTCTGCGGTTTGCAATAGTCCACACAAGAAATGAAAATGGATTTGTACCCAACGCGCAGTTAGTATTTCTGTGCAAAAAGAACACCGCAGACGCGCATGATGAAATGGATGTGTAAACGTACGAAAATTATTTCAAACACCATGTGCTACCTAACCTGCCGGCCAAATCTGTGATTGTTATTGACAATGCGTCATATCACAGTTGTAAAGTTGAGGCAATTCCGGCTTCGGCATGGAAAAGAGGAAAAATGCAGGAATGGCTTTCGTCGCATGGGGAGCCGTATGAAGAGCATATTTTGAAGAAACATTTAATGGAAATTATGAAATGCGTGAAATATAAATACGATAATTACAAAATTGATGAAATGGCTAAGGAAATGGGTCACTTACTTCTACGCCTTCCACCTTATCATTGCGAACTAAATCCAATTGAATTAGTGTGGAGTCAGATCAAACCTGTTAAAATGAACAATTTGAACTTCAAAGTAAAAAATATGGAGCAGTTGATACAGGAAGGATTTAATAATGTGACAACCAAAAAATGAAAGACTGTGTCGAGCATGTACAAAAGAGAAAGAGAGAGAGAAAAAAAAGGAGAAAAGAGTCTGAAATGTGGAAAGCCGATGAAATTCAGGATGACATTGAACCTCTACTCATAAATCTGGGCGACAGCTCTTTATCAGATACTGAATCAACTGACTGTGATGACGAACAGGATGCCTGTCTGCTGTCATCATGAAAGGTAAGCCAATGAGGAGCATTTTCTTCAATAACGTACTTCAACATTAACTGCAGTCAAAACTTCACACATTTCCTTGTGCTTTATTTATTTTATTTTGATTGTTTTCTTTATGGTACATTCAGCATACGTTACAGTTAATTTAATTTCGTTGTATGTGTTATGTTAGCCTACTATTAGTATTATTATACAGTACTTAATTTAAGTCTTCGTCACTGCACAATCGCTGAATGAGCGGAAAGTGTATGCGAAGCGCTTTGTACTGCCTCCTCTCATGGAGTGGCAACCCTGTCGTAATGCGCCATAAGACCAATGCTTCATTCTAAATGTTGGATGCCTTATAGGTAGGGACCGGAAAAATTCGCATTTGCGATAAATGGGAATTTTTGTAATACAGTATGTGTTAAAAAACCCTTTTTTTTAGTTTTAAGGTGTTCTGAAGCGCTGTGTTACCTAAATTCAAAATGCAACAAAATTAGTACAAATATGCGATATTGGTGCGAATACTGTGAAAATGTGTTATTTTACTGGCGAAAACCACATATTTCGACGAAATCATGAGAAATACTGCAAATATGATACATAAATCTTATGACCGCTTTGATCGATACATATAGAAAAGTAGTCGATCGATCTCTGCTTGCTGACTAATCGATATTTACAATGGGAATAGGATGTATCGATTATTCTCGAAAAGTAAAACGAGTGCCACGGAAATAACGAAATAGACGCAGCGTTGTTTTCTTGTGGTTCATACTCTTCGTTCAAAGTTGAAACTGTTTTCGTGTAAGGTGCGTGTGAACAGTGGAGAGAAGAAAATCAAGCAATTGTTTAGGTTATGGGGCTCACAACGATAACTGCGCGCGAAAGGGCTCAGCAGTATGCAAAGGATGGTTCATATGCCACAGATTCAGTGACAAGGTTTTGTAAATATTGTAATTGCCGAGTTGCATAGGAAAATAGGATAGCATTGCGAAACATGTTAAGTCGGAAAAACCCGTAGGTAAGCGACGTGATAAAAAAAGTTCAACCCTTGCTTCTAGTACGTCTCAAGGAATGCAAACTTCTGTGCTTACACAGTTGGATAGTTGTCAACGACGAAAAATTTCCAGAGATAACTTCTCGAAACGCACAGTTGAAGCATTTGCCAAAGCAAATATACCTCTGGAAAAGCTCAAAAACAAAGAGCTAAGAGCCTGGATTACTGAGTTTTCAAATGAAGAGCTGCCATGTGTGAAAACTCTATGTGAATTATATTTACCAAGGTTAGTTTCGACTTCATTGATCGGGTACGGTTTAGATATTACGACATCGAAACCGCACTCAGAATTGAAGGAGACCGAATTAGAGCGTGATTTCCGTATCGAACTACCTTACCCGTACCCAATTGACCCAGTAATTTTAAATTATTTTGTTATAATTTGAGGTCTTTCTTCCTTTCTAGAAGTCGCATCTTACCACCAGAAAAGAACAACAGAGGCTCTGATGGGGAAGAATATCAACATACTCTGTGATGAAACTACGATAGAATGGGCCGTTGTGTTTTTATCATCATATTCCAAGTCCCAGCCGGATCGAAAAGAGAGCTGCACATTGTTTCTGTGAACTAACTTGATGCAGGAAATGCTACAAACTGCTCCCGTGCGGTTTTAGAAGCTCCCACATGGTTTTTGTCACAGATCATGCAGCTGGATTGGTTGACCACCTTACTGAACTTGAAGGGTCTCTGTATCCTTCTCTCATCTCCTTTACCCCAAATTGCATAATCTTGACACCAGTCTTACCTTAATTTGTGCAAGGAATTTTTCTGCAGCAACTAAAAGTGCTTTGATTATGCTCTCTCCTCTAGAGCAGGCTGCATGTAGGGACACATTTGTCAAAGCTGCTCATTCTTCAAAGTGCAAGCTAAAGACCCCAACCATATGCATTTTGTGTCAATTTCTCAAGCTCTGTACCAAAAATATATAATTTTGAATAACATTGATAAATTAGCCGAACTTGAGAAATTGTTTGGAGTGCTCTCACAAAACTAAATCTGGTCTGGTTACAGTTCTCTGAAAAACGCAATTCAAACCCAGATGAAAGGAAGTGAAAAAATGTGATATCATGTTTGCATTAACTGCAGTTCAGATAGAGTTCAGCATATTTGCTAAATACTGTTTTGAATTGCTGTGGACCCCTTCGAACAATGTAGATAGCGAGTGTGTGTTGTCCCATTACAACACAGTGGATACAGACAGACGGTGCAATTTGAAAGAAAGCAATGCTTTCGTTTGAGGACTATAACTGCACTTCATAAACTTGGAGTCGTTAAAATAATATTACAATGTGACGATTTCTAACTTTGTAAATAGATGCTAATTTTGAAGATATGCAAATTTTTCCGGTCCCTACGTATAGGAGATAATTTCTCCATAAACCTTGTTTTATTGGCTATAACAACAGGTGGGAGAACAGCCATTTTTAAATGGTTTTCAACTAATCGATCCTCCTGGTGACGATAGATGGTTTTAAATCTATTATTAGGTTGATATTTTCATTGCTAGGAAGTTGCGCATTTGAGGACGCACATTTCAAAGTGCACCACAGAAATTTTGTACGTAGTAAGCACATTAATTATTATTCCATCATTTGGTAAGTTTTCGGGTTCATCACATTCATGGTTAAAAATTGCAAGACACCCTGGTTATCGCACATTGTCGCATATTCAGGTATGCAAATAGTGGGTAAACATTGTCAATTCCAAATAATTTAAGAAAAGAAATTGAGAAAAAGTAAAATTTGTATATATCACAGTTCTGATTTTCCTGCTTCTCTAGAAATGTTTCAGCAAGTATTTAGGGCCCCTTCACACGAGGCCACTTAGCAGCCCTTCTCTGAAGCGCTTCCGTTCGTAAAAACTAGAGATAAATGAGAGCGTTCACACACAGCCACCACCACAGAAAAGTGGCGCTGCAGACGCTCTGTGTAGTTGACTTCGCAGCTGGTGGCGGCCACAAAAAGAAGTGCTTCTCTTTGCGAAACCAGGAACTAGATTGTTGCTTTCATACGAGGCTGCAGCCACGCCACTAATTAGTGGCGCATCGGTAGCACTACTAACGGACGGCTCGCCACATGGTCGTGTATTTTCACGGCCGACTGGATGCCAGCTGCGCTCTCCACTACCGGCCTAGACAATGAGGCTTTTTACATGATATCCCGTTAGTTACTCAACTGCTCACACAGCGCAGTCAACACCGCATAGCATAACAAAGACTTATGACTTATTATTATTTCCGCAATATCAAAATGCAAATTATATCACAAAATAAAATAGCGTGATATTAAATCTGAGAGAAACTAGGCATACGTTACACCTTATTAAAATAGAATTCCATTAGGTTCACTCGGTTTTTATAAAACTTCATTAACTTCCTGCTGAATGGTTAATACAGAAGGCATTTGGAAGCAACCGGTAGCCTATTTCGGCTTGTGCAATACAGTCTAATATCCGTAATCGGTGATACAAATTTCTCTGCAATGACGCTGGCAAGTCTGTTGCTGCGGTTAGATTAATGAGTTAAGAGTTCTGAGAAATGCAATCCAAACATTTCATACAAGAAATTATTTCCACTGTGTATACAACATAACCCGGACATGCAGTTTTCATTGTCGGCAAAGGTATTGCTGAAATTGTAATTTGATGTTTGTTGATGTTAAAGGGCCTAACATCGAGGTTATCGGCCTCTAAATGTTTGGGTGAAAATGAAATATAATGAAATGAACACTAGAACTAAAAAGATGTTACTAGAACTAAAACTTACAACTAACTTACGGATTAAGAGAAGAAAATAACAAAAGGAAGGAATAAAGGAAATAAAATACAGGTAAAAGAAATACCCTCAGCCCTCGAAAAATGAGAATTGATGGATTTGGAAGGGTGTAGAGCCATGAAAGGCACATAGGAAGGGAAACAAGAGAGTCCGCCCCAGAGTCACTGGAAAAAGGAAAAAAAAAAATAAAGATCCAGCTCAGGTATCCTCCCGAACTCAACAGCCGTGCGCCCTTGAGGGTGTAGCACTATCCAGGGCGCACCTTCAGTGGTGGGTCTACACACCCCGTGCCTCCTTTATGACGTTGTGCAGAAGGAAAGAGATATGATGACAAGAAAAACAAGAGATCTGACCCTTTGAAGAACGAGGGTATCAGGAAAGATGAGACAATGTACAATTAAGGCGGGAATTTGAAAGACTCCCTAGACCTTGGATATCCTAATACCTTCAGGGTTGGAAGAGAACAAGAGTTGATCAAGGAAGGCCGACAGGAAATATTCCAGAGAGGACCCCGGCACAAGCAAGTGGAAGCAATCGCGAACTCAGCTGGGCCGTGGTCAACAACCAACGTCCCACAAGTTGTAAGCCCCTAAGGGAGGGGGAGTGTCGTAATGTCGTAAGTAAACGAAAGGTGATCAAGGGTGGTTGACATGAAAGATGACAGAAAGGGGCCCGGTACAAGTAAGTGCAAGTAATACCGGACTCAGCTGGGGTCTCGTGGTCACCAAACCCACGTCCCACTAGTCGTAAGCCCCTAGGGGATGTACTGAAGAATGATTCAACAGAATTGCAAGAAAACATTATGATACCCATTTTTCAGAAGATACCTTATGGGTATGCACTGGCCGGTTGATTCCGTAGTTAATTGGATACCTTCGTGGGTCTCAGAGGCCAGGAAGTCCTTATCATGTGCGTTACTAGCAGTGGTAAAGTAATATCCAGGCATTTGCCTAGATGGAGTGTAGAAAAACCACACTCTGGATATTTTCTGTCAGTGCTTGGTTTTGAACCTACGATCTCTAGACTTGCTACAGCTGCCCCCACAGCCGTGGTGCACGATTCAACGACCACAACTACAGGGGCAGATGACCTCGTAGTTCCGCCCCTTAAAAACGCAATAAATAAACAACTACAATCACAACTACGGCGTGGGACTCTTAAAATGATTTTTTGGACATGCGAAAGTACGCAAAGAACTTTTCGTCATCCTGTTGTAGGTCATCGAATAAGGTGAAGAACATTTCACTTATTAAAACCGCCTAGTCAAACACTAAAGAAACGTTTAATTACATTACTAAACGTACATGTTTCGGTATTTCATTGATACCTTCCTCAGCGTGATTGATATTAAATCTTAAACCTAGTTAACAAAGACAAACAGAAATGGATATCCTTACAAAAATTGTTTTAAATCAAAAATGGAAAAGCTTGCAAATAATTAAATGCCATGTATTAAAAATGATAGTAAAAAGATGCTATTAAAATATGAGATCTACCTTATAAACTGCCTACGTCAATACTCCAATAATTTTGATCGAAAATCTGTAGTGACAGAAGATGTCGCTGTCAGAAGAATGAAGAAGCGCAAAGGATGTAGGTCAAATTGTCGCTTCAAAACGGAACAAAAATTTTGTAATCCAGTCCTCCAACCTAAAACTTCAGTCGATTCCCAACTTAATGGCCCACTCTGTTGTTATAGTTTCTTAATGGGTGACGCAATGTGCAGGCTATTTATCAAACACAGCAATCAAGTATATTACCCAGTGTCGACTTTAGGTGGAATACTGTTACCTACGAGGAACGTAATAGTTTAAGGTATTACCTTCACCTGAACTTCGATGACTCAGTTGGTGTGTATAGGGCAATACAATGTGCAGGTTATTTACCAAACACAGCAATCAAGCATATTACCCAGTGTCGTCTTCCACCTAAAGTCGACACTGGGTAATATACTTGATTGCTGTGTTTGATAAATAGCCTGCACATTGCGTCACCCATTAAGAAACTATAACAACAGAGAGGGCCATTAAGTTGGGAATCGACTGAAGTTTTAGGTTGGAGGACTGGATTACAAAATTTTTGTTCCGTTTTGAAGCGACAATTTGACCTACATCCTTTGAGCTTCTTCATTCTTCTGACAGCGACATCTTCTGTCACTACAGTTTTTCGATCAAAATTATTGGAGTACTGACGTAGGCAGTTTATAAGGTAGATCTCATATTTTAATACCATCTTATCATTTTTAATACATGGCATTTAATTATTTGCAAGCTTTTCCATTTTTGATTTAAAACAATTTTTGTAAGGATATCCATTTCTGTTTGTCTTTGTTAACTAGGTTTAAGATTTAATATCAATCACGCTGAGGAAGGTATCAGTGAAATACCGAAACATGTACGTTTAGTAATGTAATTAAACGTTTCTTTAGTGTTTGACTAGGCGGTTTTAATAAGTGAATACTATCAGTCAATAGGTGTAGAACAGTCCTCGATTCTGCCTTTCCAAAACCAATGGATGCACCCAGAATCTTCTTGTTTTCCCTTTAAGTCTCTTTCTCCTCCGTATGAGGGGCATGGCAAGAATTATATCACCTAAGTCCATGTTTACTGGAAAACTGAGCTACGCTTGGTAGAAGCGCCACTAACGCTCTGTAGAAGCTCCACCAACGCTTGGTAGAAGCACCACTAACGCTTGGTAGAAGCGCCACCAACGCGCCACGAAGAAGCGCTGTTAAGTGGCCTCTTGTGAAGGGGCCCTTACTCTTTTTACAGCAAGAGAAGTAAGGTTATGTTGATATTTTATATCGTACCAGCCACTCATTTCTTCTCATGAGTAAGACAATGTCCAAGTCATCCCTACAATTTCTCCTTGTATGTATTTGAATAGGATTCCGATACACTTAACAGACAGTTGTAAAATAGGTACAACAGTAACTGCATGTTAGGTGGGAGGAAGGCATAGTCGAATACTGTCAAATTACTGCATCAAGGTTTTGCAGTAGTACGTGTGTGACACGCACGGACCGCTAACTGCTTCGTGCTTCTCTCTAGCGGCAAGTTCCTTAATCTATTACGAATCTAGCAACATACATTTGTGGACGAAATATCGATGTTTCATTTGATGTACCGTATATACTCGAATACCACCCGCCAATTTTTAAACAAGTTCGGAAGTAAAAAATTGGGGTGCGGGTCTAATTTGAGTCATCCAAATTATAAGATTTAAATTGCCCGCCATGCGTGATATAGGGTGTTGCGAGTATCCGCTAGATGGTGCTAGCCTTCTTCCGGCTATCACTTTGTTTAACCGTAAGCATGCGGCGTCATACAGTCTTGCGCACGTTTTCCGAGTCTAAACATGAATTCTACGAAGCGTTTGCGGTCGTTTACTGTGAGTGACAAACTGAAACTTGTGAGGGAAGCTGAAATTATTGGAAATCGTGCCGCTGGTAGGAAATATGATATTGACGAGTCATGTATTCGCGATTGGAGAAAGAAAGAACGAACATAAATGTGTTGCTAACAAGTAGTGGTGCTCGTAGAGCTTTCCGCGGACTGAGTGTACAGTTTCCGCAAATCGAAAAGAAAAAAACTTTATAAATACGTATCAGAAAGGCATGAATTGGGAAATGGGGTGTTGACCAAAATGTGTTAATTAAAGGCATTACAGATCGCAAAGAACTTCCTATGGTAGGGTTTAAAGCAAGCCGAGGATGGATCCAAAATTTTTATAAAAGAAATGGGTTGAGCATACGAAGGCGTACCTCAATTTCAAACCGTCTTCCTGGTGCCTATGAATAAAAGTTACTTTCCTTTCAGCGTCACATAATTCAGTTGCGGAAGGAAAATTCATATTTGCTCTCCCAAATTGGTAAAGCAGATCAGACGCCAGTCTACTTTGAAATGCCACTGAACAGTACTGTGAGTGTTAAGGGTTCTAAAATAGTTCCTATCAGAACAGGTGGTAATGAGAAACAACGGTGCATGGTAATGTTGTGTATACTCGCTGATGGAGCCGAACTTCCGCCATACGTTGTTCTCAAGCGAAAGACTCTGAGCTGATTAAAAATCTGCTCGTTCTTTTCCGTCCCTCGTCGGCCCACTATCATCACAGACTCAGTTCCAAGCCCCGTGGTCATCCCTGTTACCTCATTTGAAAGAAGAAATAAATAAACTGAATTAAAATCCTTCCCCATGAACAATCTGGCCTTGGTTAACTGGATCCATTATCACGGAAGCCAACAATTAACTTCGCAAAATTAAGCCATTATTGAAAAACGTGGAAGATTTGATGAACTGGTCTGTACTTAAAATTGGCACACTACGAACATTATAAATAAAACTATCTTCTAAAACAATCAGCGCCTGGGTCTTCGGACGTCATGTGCTGCCAACCCTATGGCAGTGCAGGAGACCATTTCTGTTATATACAATTCACTAACACTAAGTGGTAATATATTGGCAGCATGTATTCTCTTCAACTGTTTATTTGTTCTGCTTGTTGTCACTACTCCTCGGTTCCAAGCTCTGTGAACTTGCGGGATGAAGGGGAGAGGAAGGGTAGGAGCAGGCGTGAATTGAGAAGCCTGTTGACAGCCCGCCGTGTTACCTGACATTCTCGTCTATTCCAATACTGCTAACATGGGACTTTTCTGAAACCAGTGTGGCGTTGCGAATGAGTGACTGAGTCGCCGGATAATGTATTTGCTTCTGTTCCTATGCAAGGACCCAGAAACCGCATCACTCGTCACCTCCACTACTTATAGTCTGCGATGCACATTCCTCTCAGGTCCACGCAGCTTAAGACTCGAGCAGTACATGTGAAAGGCAGTGGTTAGTGATCATCACGCATGCGCATAAAATGAGTATTGCTCGCAGAGGTTTTTCGGCGAGGGAAAGCCGATTATTACAAGATGTGACTTTAAAAGGTGTGGACGTGTAGGGGCTTGGTTCCCGGCCCCATTCCTCAGGTAAAACTATCTTTAAAATTATAAACGGATTTTTAAAAAAAATCTGGAAACGGACAAAATATTTTATTTTTATTTTGAAATACTAACTTGAGGTGTCTTCTTGTCGTGGAGCTCCATTGCGTCTTATCATAAAGACTAGTTTGGTTTGGCATCGAGTACTAGCCTTCTGCTAGATTTCTTAATTATGTAATCTTATTTTATTAATTTTGAATATGGGCCCATAATTCAGTTATTAGGCCTGAAATTTCGTTCTTTAAATTACTCCCGTGTTATTTAATTTTCTTATTTATTTTACGATGCCAATTTAAATGTTAGAGATGCCTTCCTAAGTCAGGATTACTTTAAGTTGGAATTGTAACTTATCTTATGTATTCTAAGTTTTCTGTTCTATTTTGGATCTGTGGGTTGGATTTAAACAAATGCCTTTGTTGCTTGGTGAATATCCCTTGTTTTGTTCGAGCCATTATTATTACATTAAGTAGTAAGAGAATTGAAGATGGCCATGCTCGATGAGCTGAATTGGCTCGTGCTTCGTGCTAGTTTGATGAGGAAATTAAATGTTTTATTTTCGGATATTATTCCGTTCTGATTAATAAGGTGTTACCATTCATTTGGTGAACATTTCTTGTTCTGGTAAAGTTACTCTTGTCTGTTATGTGCTTGAATTGCGATGCATCCTAAGTTAGGATTTTCGCTTGGCAGCCATTACTGTAATTTGGTGAAAAATCATAATTTCGTTAACTTATTTCGGTTAATTCTACCCGAAGTTGGCCTGTACGGTAATGCTCATGCATTTGATTTTCTTCTCGTTTTCGTGGGCTTTTATTGTTTGCCTGAATTAAATGTGATTAATTGACTTTGGTTCACTTCGTCAAATCCTGTATTGGCATTGTGTCCTGTCACGTAATTGTGACTGGATCAGTGGATTATTTCTTCGCGGTGAGTTTCTCGTGCTTGTCCTCTCTCGGACGATTATTTTCTTCATTTAACCCCGATTTGTTTATTTTTTTATTTTAACTTACTTACCCGTGGGTTTCCTTAGAAATTTCTCTTATGTATATGTTTGTTGGTTGGTTCTAAAGTCTAGGGGCTGCGACAACGCGGTCATGTAGCCCTGTGTACTTTGGGTGTGTGTAGAATCTGTCTGATAACCGGTGTTAATTGTGATCACAGTATTAGTGTGTGTTATCTGTTTTTTAATTGAAGTACTACAACTTAGAATTTTTCAAATAGTTCCTAATTTTGCCGCCAAGCGCCACCATCAACGACTACTAGGCTAAGTTCAGAACTTAACTCCTAGATGCCACCGCAGTTGGCTCTTGGCAACGAACATAGAAACCAGAGAGCGTTGTTTACATTCTTAACCTATCCAATTTAGCTTCACACAGGTGCAATTAGTGGAAGGTTCTTTAACATGCCATAAATCTATGACATGGGACCGCCGGCTTTACTTCCCCTCCGAAGGAAGGCATACTGAGGGATTTTTAACGCTCTTAAAAAATCCGCCGGGTCTGAACCCGCTATCTAGGGCATAGAAGCTCAGCATGCTACCGACTACGCCACCGAAGCCGCCCTGTATATGTTTGTCAAAAACCAACTTGTCAATGTAATTACTTATTCAAAGATTACATTGATTGTTATGTTTTTAAATTATTTTCTCAATAACACACGGCATATCGCCGCAGACCTCAGAAAAATTGGTTCAGAGCTTCACTCCACGGACATTTTGTCCGGAAGTCCTTACTAAAGGATACTTCGACCTCCTCCAAACTTCGGAGCCAGAATTCCAACCAGGGGTTGCGGGCCTGAAGTGTGTAGGGGTGGGGCAGACTTTTCCAAAAAATATACCCGCTGGTGTTACCATCAGAACTCAGGACTCTGGTTGGATGGACAGTTCACTAGTGGAAGACTGGTTGAAGTGCGTCTGGCAATGTCGCCCGGGTGCATTATTACGACGAAAGAGCTTGCTTGTTCTGGACAGTTACCGTGGCCATACAACAGACGCTGAAGAAATTCATTAACACATTGGTGTCTGGATGCCTGGACATGTCACATCCCCTGTGGACCGGACATTTTGCTACTGAGAATATTCCAGTGCACTAGATTATAAAAAAGTACATAATTGTGGAAATAACCTAGATATTATCTTTCTAGTTGATATGAGTATACACATACCCCTAGTAGTGCTCAAGGGGGTGATGTATTTGGAAACATGACCCAATGTGCAGTGGCGGCTTACAGAAAGAGCTGATGGAGTATATTTGAGGTTAGATTGGTCAACAATCAAAGTACGGTATGTACTTAGGTTGTTATTACGTCGCCTAGAGACCTGAATATCACTCTCTCATTCAGTTTCCACTAATTCACTATAACTTGTGCCATTTGAATGATAATATAAACGATAAATCTTATCATCTGATTATAAAAGTCCTCCATCTTGTCATTGATTGAACCTACAGAAGGAAGTTCGTTGTTTCGAAACAAAATCAAAGAATAAAAGAAGGCCATGAATAGACGAAAGATGGCACATATACATCTACAAATATCCTTCTCAATGTGCTAGACCGAAATAGTTCAATACATGGTCAAGAGATGTCGCAGGAAGACCGAAAACAATGACGTGTATAAAACCCGAGATTTCTCGGGGCCCGTCATCTACCGCTGGCGAGCGTACTACGAGATTTCTCGGGGCCCGTCTTCCATGTGTTAAGGATGGGAAAACAGACTTAGCAATCATCCCGGGAGGGATGACATCTATGCTACAACCACTGGATGTCTGCGTGAACCGCCCGTTAAAAATCAGCCTTGAAACAGCTGTATACCGAGTGGATGGTGGCCGATGAGTACACACTGACTCCAACTGGTTGCATTCAGCACCCAGAAGTTCAGCTGCTCTGTTCGTGGAATTTGGCGGCACGGAATCATATCTCTGGAGATCTCATATGGAAGAGCTTAAAGAAATGTAGTATTTCTAATTCTATGGCTGGCAGTGATGACGACATTTTGTGGGAAAGTGATTGTGATAAAAGTTCCGAAGTTGGTACTTCTGATGACGATGAATGATGTATTTGTGTACTTTTATTTGTATTTTTAATCGTTTGATGTTGGAAACTACTTTGGAGATATGCTATTCTGTTTATTTAGTAAAGATTGTAAATAGTTTTGAGTAAACTTTTTTTTTTAAATTTTGTTCTTCAAAATAAGGGTGCGGGTATTATTCGAATATATACGGTATATAAGGATAGAGTGTCTTATCGATTACGGATGATTTATATTGTCTGACCGAGTGAGATGGTTGTGTTGTTGTCGTCAAGGCTGCTAAGTGTCTTTTGATCGCGGATTTGAAAAGTAGCCTAGCAATGTTTTAACAGATGATGATATGGAAAGTTTACTCTCATTGAACAACAGCATGAATTTAGTTAAGAGTGAAAGCATTAATGTGTGGGAAAATATCGGCCGTAGAGTTATCGATAGCAGTTTTTTAGGAAGATGAGTGTGTTTACACGGGGATAAGCAAATAATCACAGCAAAATATGAGCCTCCTGTAATCCCAGTAACTTATGTCATTCGTGTGTTTACTTGTCAAAAAACTGCAAACCATTTGGCTAAATCCATAGAAACGTTTGTCTGTTATGCCTGATCAACTGAACGCCCGCACTCCTAGCATGCTTTTCTCCGCCCACACCACACAGTAGCCGGGGCATAAGGTCCTCCCGCGCCGAGAGGTTAACAATGCTGCTCATGTTTATGAGCGAATAATGTAAATATTTGGCAATCATGTTCACTACATTCATTCATGTAGAGTGTACACTGAACCCATAGCTCATGATTGCAAGATTAATGGTCATGTAAAACTACAAGCTTCCTTTTAGCTGTAATTGTAGTCTCAAAATGTTTCTTTCAATAAATGAGATGATGACTCAGTCATAGATCGACATGAAATAAACCAAGTTCAAAATGGATCCATATTGACTAGATTATGGAGTTCATATTAATTTAACAAGGTCAGGGATTAGACAAACTCATTTTCCTGATTTGGTGGTTATTGCCAACAAAAACAAATAAATGCTTGCTTTTCTGTGCAATTCTAAACAGAATAAGCCTCTCAAAACCAACAAACAGAGAAAATATGTGTTTCAATTTATTATTTCCAGCAATTGGATTTTCTTGATGACTAGTGGGAGGCTCTCAGCTATTAGATTGTGTGCAAATATTACAAGCCATTTACGTTAGTTGTTAGTTATTGAGGTTTTAAGGGGCAAAACTACGAAGGCATCTGCCCCAAGCCATTTAAGAGGGAAAGTATAGAAATAAATGCCAGGCCCATGCTGGAGTTAGAACCTGTGACACCTGGTTTTGTAAACCAGTGCTCTACCACTAAACAAATGGGAAACACAACTTAATTCTCATTAGTACGGAGTTTATACCTAAAGCCAGCCAATGCAGGCACTATTTGTACAATACATGACCTAATAGCTCAAGGCCACGGCCACTTCCTTCCACATCCTTGCCCAGTTTCATTCACCATCATTCATTTCATCTCTCATTAACTCCTCTCATGAGGTTGGTGACAGGAAGGGCATCCGGCCGTAAAACCCATCGCCACAAAGACTTCCATCGCTTCTCATCCCCGACCCCGTTGGAAAAACGGGAATAATAAGGGGTAGACATACATACATGACCCAATAGCTAAAGGCCGGTATTTTCTAACGAATTACTAACTTTGAAAGTGACTTGGCCTTGCTCTTGGACTTTGACCGAGACTTGGACCTCGCCTTGGGCTGGGACCTGGAGCGTGATCGGGAACGCGACCTGCTCTTGGACTTGGAACGCTCACGGGACCTGAAAACAAAACCCATTCTCAATAACAGCACTAGATTTTAAGGAGCCTTTATCGTCCACGTTAAATTCAGAGTAGAACCAGGTTAATTTCAAACTATAATTCAAAATTCAATAACTCACTTCAAACTTTGGCGACATTCTGATATATGCAGCATAAAAAAATTGCCCGATTAAAGTAAAACCTCGATAATTCAAAACCATTTATTCGAAGTAATGTTTGACCCCTGAAACTTAAGGTTGAGTTCACGCCACGGATTTTGGCCGGTCAGCTCTGATTGCGCAGTTGAACAGAGAACAGTCTGTGAGCCTCTGGCATGTGTTCGCTGTACGACTGCGCAACTGGAGCTGACCGGCCAAAAACTGTGGCATGAACTGTTGAAAATCACTGGCGTCTCCAAAGATACGATTTTGAGTTTGAAAACAAATGAAGTGAACTTGCGTAATACTCAGTTGTGTTTACAAATGTTAGTGAGATGTGATCGTTGAGCATCATCACTCATTCCCTTATTGATGCATTCTCCTTCCCTATGTTCAAATAAAAATAAAGTTTGCATTTTCATGTCTGACGCTTTGTCCATTCCATTCTATTTCTTTGATACTAAGATTTTTGCTTAGCAAGAGATAGTAGTGAAAGTCATTGGGGGATAGCCGGGAATAGTGGTGGATAAGTGAGGTTATGGCAGTCTCAGAATGGGCTGATTAATGATGTAAACTTCATCTAATTTGATTAAATATATCGTACTATGTAGCATTTATTTTTACTCTCTCCCTTTCCCAAAATAATAGATTTTTGCAAAGTTCAAGTCTATAGTACGCCCCTCAATTACGGAATTAAAAATTTAGAAAATAAGGGGTCCCTTTAGCCGAGTATATAAGGTATATTCATTACAAAAAAAAAAAGCACAAATTATAAACACAAACTCACTTGGATTTGGAACGCGAGCGGGACTTAGAACGTGAGCGGGACTTGGAACGTGAAGCAGACTTGGAACGCTCTCTTGATTTTGATTTCGAACGACTGCTGCGTCGGCTTCTGGAACGACTGCGTCGACTATGACTGCGAGATCTGCAACATCAAACACCACAGGGTTAATTCTCATGGATAAGACATATCAGTGAAGCTACACCATGTTATCCCTGTGGGCCTTTTTCTAAGGCTCGGATTTCCATAACCCAACGATAGGTTTTCAGCTACAAGATTGTAAAATGTACATGCGAACCGAGGCGTTTAAAAGCAAAGAGATGTAAGCGACTTATCATTCTGCTTGGAAAAATCACCCTTATGGAGGTACGTTCCCAGGGTTAATTGTTCCAAACGTCACTTGCACTCCGTTGCTTATAAACACTTAAATTAAGGTGTCGCCACATGAGCCAAGTCGATGTTCATGGATGTTTTAAGGGGCAGAACAGCGACAAGTCGGTTGAGCATTTGCAGAAAAATGCCTAAGGTAGCATGTTCAATTACCAAATGTAATATTTTACCTTACATGTATAGCTAGCTTCTGCCTGAAATACACCACACGATCTAGTGGCTGTAATTTCCTGAAATTTCCGGGTAACTCCAGTCCAGAATGTGATGATTTTACATGAAGTACATAGCCATTATTAGGAGAGAAATTGATAATTTTAAAAATAAACTTATAAACGATCAACGGAATGTCCTCAAATTTATGGAAATATGTTCTAATAACAATAACAATTTTTAAAAACTTTCATTACAAGACATCATCATCATCATCTTGCACAGTTTCCAGCCACTGGCCGGGTCTGTTTGGAACAAGCCTCTCCAACGTCTTCTGTCTTCCCATCATCTCTTAGCCTCCACCCTTGTCCAGTCTTCTCCTCTCTTCTTCACGCTTTCTTCCACCCCCTTCAGTCACCTGTCTTCCTCTCGGTCTCTTTCCTTCCCACTTCGTCTCATGTACTCTCCTGGGCATCCTCTTCTCCTCCATTCGTTTTACATGTCCATACCATCTAAGTCAAGATTTCTCTATACCATCCTGTAATGGTTCCTCCTTCATTAATTCTCTGGTCCTCTCATAACTATCTTAATATCAATAAAATACAGCAATACATTGAATTAACTTTTAAGTATGACCAACATTCCTAATGATAATACTTTTATTGCTTTTACATCCCATTTTACTACTGTGGCTTTTAAAGATTCTGGGGTGCCACAAATTTGACCCGAAAGGGCACCCTCAAATGCAAACTGACTACGCCAGGATTCGATCCTGCAACTTTGGGTTCAGCAGGCGTGTTACGTTACCTCAGAGCCAAGCAGCCGGTCGACCAAAATTCTTTTAGCTTAAAACTACTCATTCACTCATAAAATGATCTTCACCTCAAGCATTAGCCAAAAAAATAAAATACAAAGCACTAAAATGATCTAAACCTTCATCAAATTAGTAAATAATGGCCTGAAACTTAAGGAAGATTGATTGTTTATTTTAGGATCATATATGCATAGGACTGAAGCCCCATTTGTTGCATGCAATCCGCTCTTTAACATTAAATAACATTAGAATACACTGCGGAGGTCAAAGGGGTACTATGTGGCCCTGTGGGTTCACTTTCTGCTAGTTGAAGTGTACTAATAAAACACAGGAAATGCCATTTATTCCTACCAAGTCCCATACATGCATCTCCACGCCATGGCCTCTAGCAAAGGGTACACTTTGTGTGCGCGACTAAGTAATAATAATAGTATAATTGCACACAAAAGTGCATTTAGAGAATACATACATACATATCATAAACACTGGGTGCATTCAGCAGGCTCATTGCTGGCCAGCAAACGGTCAGCAGATTCTGAGTTTGCCGTTAAGCGGGCTTGCTAGCGGATGTGACGTAGGTAGCAAGGGCTCAGCAGAGCCAGCCAACTTTTTCTCTGCTAGCTTGGTAGCTTGTTTCTGCTGACTTGCTGCGCATGGCGGGGAATCAAATTGATTAAGTTCTGCACGTTCGGCGAATTAACCTATTATGTTTCTTAAATTCTAGAGACGAAACACAAGAATGGCGACAGGTAATATAATACAATGTTTGTCAATAGCATAATTGTTGTAATTGGACCTTTTACGCTTCTAAAATTCAACTTTAAACTCACTAGGCCTAGGTCTAGTTGTTTTCTTGAAGGATGATGACTTAATAGTTATTTTATGTTGTATTAAGGAATTGGTTTGGTCAAGGCAAATCCGGCTCGTATTCTTTTTCTATTTTTTTGTGTGATTTAAACCTATTACAGTCTTCCCGCTGTTAAATCGGGTTGAAATTAAATGCCACTTTGTACCGGTAGTCCATGAACGCGATATTTAGAACAGAAGCTTTTCTTAACTCTGTTAACCATACTTTTGGGCTGAAAGATGTTTTGAACGTAGCCTACTGTGTATATAGGCTACCAAACAGCTTTCGGATTTCCCATGGCCAAATTATGGGTTAGTAGGCTAGTGATGAGTTATTTATGGAATTATTCTGACTTTCTGTTTCTGAGCATTTCGATGTCTCTTCCTTGTATGTTAGGTCACGAGTTTGCCACTAATTATATTCAAGAAAACAGCAGAAACATGGAGATGGCTGTATAATCTAGAAAATCGGCCCCTACTTCTTGGTGGTAAGTTTTATTATAACTAGTATTGCACTTGGGATGGTATTTGCAGAACATGTTAAACTTTGCTTTAATGGTAATTATGTGGTTAATTTGGGGACATTTGGACGAATGAGTAGGGCCTATAGGAAGAGGAACGATCTTTTCAAAAGTACCGTACCGTACCAGAAGGTCTTGTGGGAAGAGGTAGCTCCGGCAATGAATTCCCATGGGTAAGATGCTGCGCATTTTCTACATGCATCAGATACCAGAGGTAGAATTTTATTGCAGTAATTTACATTTCAGCTCTGATACTGTTAGGCCTATGCCTTTTGTGTAACCTACAAGCCTTTTTTGTCGAATAGGTGGTATAGTCTTGAATTTCAGTATAGTAGAGCAAGCAGGGTTCATATTTCGTACAATTACATACCGGTACCACTGCAACATTCATTTTGTCTGTACATAAATAAATTCTGCTAAGATTGGCCTCCCAGCGATGGTGGAGCTGACTTGACCAGAAGGCAAGGTAGGTACCGTAGGCTAACTTCTGTTGGTGGCACCCTGGTCAATGTCAGTTTTTAGTCCTTTAGGAGATAACCTTCATTGGGAACTTGAGAGGCAGTTGGGCACTTCTTAACACATCTAATTTTTCTATTAGAAGTTGGGTTTATTGTAGAAAATTGGTGTTCTAAAAATCTTTGACAGTTGAAAAGTCTGCCTAGTTTTAAAGGGTGGTGTTTCGAAGAAATCATTTTATTATCCTTAGTGATGGTCACAGCAAATTGTATTTGACCGATGGGTGTTCATATAATTATACTTTTTTTTAAATCATTATATCACTTCAAACTTACACGATGGTAGTTACATGTACAGTATATGCAGTGGCGATGTTGCTGTGGTTTGCTGCCTTTTCACTGCTTTGAACTATATGCAACCGAAGGCACCTACCCTCATCAAGATATGTATCGCAATATTAAGACCACCCTACCTAATGGTGGGAGGAAGCACTCGGTAACGCTGAATGAGAGCTCATCATACACATTTTCTAAAGTACTACTGAAATTAGCCAATATACCTTTTCTAATAATGAAAAATAAATAAGGAAATGATGTGATAATAGATGATTACTCCTCTGCTGTCCATAACCCACCCACCATCCCCTTTCTAAATCATGACTAATATAGCAAAATTCCAACTGTCTGCCATTCTATGAGTGAATTATCGACAAATGCAGTATTGCCAGCCCCACGAATACGGTACTACTGTGTATATAGGCAGTACCGTACTGTAATCCTCCCACCCGCTTAAAGGAACTTCCGCCGCTACTGAGTAACGCCCACCACGTGCGTATTTGATGTGTGTAATAATTGGCTGCTGTGTTATTAATGTGTGTAATATTTACTGTAATTGTTTTTTGTAATAGTAAAATTTGTTAGATCCAGACCAATGGGACTTTTGCATGGACCAATAATTATTAGGTAGAGCGGCCCGCGAAGTTAGCCGTATATACACTTTTGGTTTTTGTCACGTACAGTAGGGAACTCGCACATCAATAATCTTTATCCAGACCAGGCCTATGTGGTATATTTTGTATCTCACATGTTGGTAACAGTAGTGACATCAGTATGTGCAAGTCTTGGTACCAGTTGAAGAGACCTCATCCGCCCGCTGTCGTTGAATTATCAAGAAATAGAATCACATATTTACGTAATTTAAAACATATTCCCGGTGCAGTAGTGATCATGGTTAGTAATTTGTATTGGGAATGTCACTCAGAAGATGAAACATTAATTCTGAATGAGACAAGAACGTGGCTTTTATACTTGCATCAGACGTCATTGTGGCTTTCATCTTCTAGGGTACATTACCAATTCAAATTAGTAACAATAGTCATTACTGCACCTGAAATATATGCTAAACTACATAAATATGTACTATTATTTATTGATCTTTTAACAACGGCAGCCATGTTCCGACGGCAAATGAATCTCGTTGAGTCAACAAGGTGCACACATTATTGCCAACATGTGGGATACAAAATACACCACACTAATTAAAGATTAGGTACGCGACAACCCCACTGTGCGTGCAGGGGTGTATGCATGGTTAACGCGAGCCCGCAGGCTAAAACCATTGTCAGAACCCATTGGATTGGATAAAACTAAGGTTAGAATGGTCGGGTTGAAGTGCGGCAAGCGGGGCACTGTTGATGACATGTTAGGCTGTATCCATTGATCTGGACGAGTTAGACTGTAACCATTGACCAAAATTCATGGATTGGACGTGTTAGGCTGTAACCATTGTCAAAACCACTGTTACATTCATTTGAACCCCTCACAGAACGCTACCCTAGACGGCCTATACGATTAGTACCGTACGAATGGGGTTACGTTGGGGTTGACAATACTGTCATCATCATCATCATGTACAGTTTCCAGCCCCAGGCTGGGTCTGTTTGGAACATAAGCCTCGCCACTTAGTTCTTTCTTCCCACCACCTCTCCGCTGTCACTCTGGTCCAGTCCTCGCCTCTCTTCTTGACACATTCCTCCACTCCTTTCAGCCATCTATGTCTTGGTCTTCTCCTTGGTCGTTTCTTCTGCATCTGCATCTCATGTATCCTCTTAGGAATCTTCTTCTCATCCATTCTCTTTAAGTGTCCATACCATCTCAGTCTTGATGTCTCAATCCTACCTTGCAAGGGCTCCTCCTTCACTATTTCCCTGACCTTTTCATTCCTCACCCTGTCTCTTCTTGTTACTCCGATCCTACTTCGCAGGAACTTCATTTCACCTGCCTGTATTCTGCTTATGTCTCTTTTCTTCATTGTCCACATTTCTGAAGCATAGGTCAGTATCGGGATATAGTAGCTTCTGTATAACACTTCCTTGCTTTTTTGTGGGACATCTTTATTCCACACTAAGCTCCTAATGCTTCTCAGAAATGCTTCTGCCTGTCTGCCACGTTCCGTAATGTCTTTGTCATTTCTCCCATTTTCCTCCACTATACTTCCCAAGTACTTGAGTCTTTCCACCTCCAAGTGTTATCCCACTCATTGGTCTGTCCTTTTTCCTGGTCGTTAACAGGATCTCACATTTACTGATGCTGAACTTCCATCCGTACTCTCCCACTGTTTCTTCCCAAGCCTTCAGTTGCTCCTGAATTTCCTCCTCGTTTCCCCAGACCATGAGATCATCTGCAAACACCATTGCTTTCATCCTATCTTCTCCTATCTTCTCTGCTATCCGTGTCATTACCTCGTCCATAACCACAATAAAGAGAAGGGGTGACAGCGCACTACCCTGTTTCAGGCCACTCATTTGTCTGAACCAGTCTGTTCTTTCCCCTCCAACGTTCACACAACTCACACTTCCACAATACATCACCTTCACTCTGCCTACAGTCTCTTTTTCCACTCCCATGTTTTCCATTGCTTCCAAACCTTCTCCCTACACACACTATCATAGGCCTTTTCGATGTCCAGGAAGGCCATCAAAAGATCCTCTCCAAATTCGTAGTGGTGTTCCTGGAGCTGTCTCACTGAAAATATGAGATCCACTGTTGATCTCCCAGGTCTGAATCCATACTGCTCCTCTCTCAATTTTCTCTCCACTTTGGCTCGTATTCTACTTTCTAATATCTTTTCATATATCTTGGCACAGTGAGGTATGAGTGTGACTCCCCTGTAATTTCTGCACTTCTTTCTGCTTCCTTTCTTAAATATTGGGACAATTAATCCTTTCTTCCAATCTTCTGGGGTCTTTTTCTCCTTCCATATCACCCTCATCACACGGTACAGCCACTGTTTCCCAACCTCCCCTGCTGCCTTCACCATTTCAACACTCACTTCATCCACACCTGGTGCCCTTCCTCCTTTCATCTTGTCTATAGCCAATTCCAGTTCTCTCCAAGTCAGGTCCTTTTCCATTCCTGTGTTGTCTTCTCCATCTTCCAATACACTGTCTTCCTCCCTATGACCATTTGGATTCAGCAAATCCTCAAAGTACTCTTTCCACACTGTCTTGAGTGCCTCTTTGTTGTGTACCTCATTTCCGTTTCTGTCCATCATTACCACATCCTCTCGCAGACCTCTTCTCTTACTTTTGACCATCCCATAAAGTACTTTCTTATTTCCTCTGCTGTCTTCCTCCATCATCTCTGTCCACTTTACCATCCACTTCTTCCTCTGTTACTGTACGTTACATAATTCACGTGGATAATGGCCGACACAGTTGGAATTTTACTATATAAGTCGTGATCTAAACGTGGGATGGTGGGTGGGTTATGGTCAGCAGAGGAGTAAACATCTATTAAGTTACTACATAATTTTCTGATTTATTTTTTATTTGAAAAGGTATTTTGGCTTTTTGGCTAATTTCAGTATTTTATAAAGTTCAACTGCGACTTGTTACTGTTACCACTGACCATATAACAGTATGACTCGAGACTGCTATATTATGAGTTCCAAACTTATGCTCCCCATGGAAGGTACCTGTATACTAAGCAATAAATTAATTATGGATTTGGTGTTGGAGCCTACCAATCAAAAGGATTTCATTTAAAAAGTTTCTTTGAATGTGTTGGTGATCCTATTTTGGCTCAACTCACCCATGCTAGACCAATTTTTATATCTATTACATGCATGACAACGTACATTTTTCTTGTCAGGGACATCATTGCACCATCACCGACGCTCCCCATGGTCTCAAAAGCAGCTGTGTACGAATAGCAACTCTGGGCAGTGCTTCGACTAAAATACTTGTATACCCATACTCCTAATTTCTAATTTGTTCCCCTACGGCAAAAAAGAATTTTCCATTTTGAAGTACCTTTGGTATGGGCAGTCCACTTCTTTTTTAATTAAGTGTTCCTTTCTTATTTAGGCACCTGATGGGGATGTATATTCTGCAATATGGAGGTCACGTTTACAAAAATCCGGGATTCCGGTCGCTCAACATATTCTGATTCAGTCCAGTGAGAGATTTACAAGTTGTTTGAAGCAATTCTTTCCAACGATGAGACATTCAACCCCCGACTGACCATATCGACAAAGTTGAGGGAGATCGCCTTACCAGTGGAAGCAGCCACACAATCTGGCCCAGCAACTCTTCAAGTTTGAAGTCCCCAGGGGAAGGAGTGATCTAAGAAGCAGACCAAGTATAGCAAAGATGGAGTTACATAGACAAGTCTTTGCTGACACTGGGGCTTAGAAGTTGAAGTTGTGCTGCCTACGGCAGGCAGTTGCTAGAGGGAATGAACTGTCCCAACAATGCAACAAATATTTTCATAAGAGGAATGATTTGATGGGAAAAATTAGTTTAATTTGTGAAGAAAAAGAAGTGTTGGTTTAGCCGTAAATTGTACAACCTACTTACGTTTTCTATTTGTAGCAATGCCATTTGCAATATTTACAGTATTTAGGGTAATTTAGTGTTGGTTAGGCAACTTCGCCTCTGGGTTGTACTTCATTGCTTCCGCCTGCTGGTCACAAGTCCACATGAAGGAGGAGGTCCTTTATAAATAAACTTGTTCACCACGTGTTACAGTGACTAGTGTTCTCGGCTGTCGCCCCCAAATTCGATCAGAGTATTTCAGTGTTGTTGAAGTTGTATAATAGAGCCAAGATGAACTCGTATCTTTTCTCTTGGGATGTGTGAGTAGCCCACTCGTGAATTTCATGCTGTCTCATTTATATATAAAATTATGAAACTTTTTCCTCTTCTAATTGTGTTTATTTCTTGTCTGCTGCATTCATTAAGTGTCTGTAAAATGGCGATGAGATGGAACCAAGGTCTAAAAAGAGAAAAATTAACTATGAATTTTGAATAAATTTATATTAATAAAGTTAATCAATGGTTTAAAAATATGTTCATTTCAATTATTTTTCTGGACACCCTATCTTATACCCTTATTACAAAATGTGGATAAACGAATGGATAGATTACCAGGTAAGAGGACAATTCAATACAAATAGCTGGCATTGAATATTACTGTAGTAAATATTTTCTGTCCATCTGTGAGCCAACATAGGGAAACCATTCCAAATGTTCAACATTATTTTGAATTCATATCATTAAGGACATGTATATTTCTCTTGCATTCCAATATTACAGTATTCTATGGTGAGTATCCACCCTACCCTCAAGTTTTATAATATTAAAAGAATCTATTTTCAGTCAGTCAACACAGCAATGTGGCCAATTAAATTCCTTCCAGTTAGTGTGACAAATTAATCGGGCACATACTGTGTTTAGCGACTGAAAATTGATTTTTTCTTAGATTACAAAGGCGACACTCAATTTATTTTTCTAAAACTTGGTCAGGTCTTAGCTGACTGAATAGAGAACGTCTCCCCTAGCTGTGAAAACTTCCTATTAAATTTTCATTAACAGAATGCTTTTCAGTCAGTCAACATCATTCTGTCCAATTAGTTTGGGAGAGGAGCAACAATTAATTTTTTATCACCCAAACCTTAAAGAAATAGTTATTGTTGTTTTAAGGGGTGGAAATATGAGGTGGTCATCTGCCCCTTTAAAGAATTATTTCAAGAATTGAGTTATTTATTACTTGACACATTTTTTGTAGAAAAGAGTTTTTGTATATAAATTTTTAATTGCATCTGATATGCTACCTTATTGAAATACATGGGGGAATTAAATAACTGAAGGGCTTGGGGTAACATAGTGATATCCCTCATTTTCTTAATTTTCAGCTAAAGCAAAATATCTTGCCAATAGCCTTGCACTACAATTATTTACATACATTGCTGTGTTTTACCACCAAGGGCTACAGTAATATGAACAAACTTGTTTGATTGGATTTTATGGAAATAATACATGTTAATTTTGTGGGTTATGTTGCCCCAAACAATTGGCTTGTTTGATAGTAGGGTATTCAATGATAATTGTTGTTTTAAAGGGTGGAACAGCGAGGTCATCTTCCGCACGTAACACGTAGGAGAGACAATTTTTATTTCTTTACAAATTTGGGCGGATGTTTAAATAAGAAATCAGCCTAATAATTAGTGGACTAGCCTACAATAAAATTGAATTTCAAAAGAAGAGTTATTCTATCGTCAGGATGTCAACCCCTTATTATTCCCGTTTTCAACAATTTTGGGTACTGTTAGAAGGTAATGTCCTGGATTTGCCTGGACCTGAAGATTGGAAACCACTGAAAACCATTTACACGACGGCCGACGGTGAGATTTGAACTCACGTCTCCCGAGTCCGCAGATAGCTTGGCTCCACGGCCTTGCGTCGCGCATTAACAAGGGTGTCTACAGCTCTGTCGCTTAAAAGTTATTATTTTCTATGTATTTATCATTGATCATAGACCATTAAGTATGGTAGCTTCAAAGGAACTCTGTGCATTGCTGAAAGTTCCCGCGTCAGCTTGTTGCAAAGCGTTCAGGCGGGCTCACGCTTGCTAGCCTTGCAACAAGTCAGCAGCCACATAGCAGGTTAGCAGATTGCTGAGCCCGCTGAACGCGCCCACTGTAATTTAGTTCACATTTCACTATACTCATTGAGAGAAATTTGTCTTTGCTTGCATAAAGTGATATGGTATCTTTCACACACTGGATGGCACAGGCTGCACACGCAAGTATCGTCTGGCTCATGAAAGTGAGCGCCAACCGGGTCAGCACGTTTCATAGTTTTTGGTTGGGTCCCATCCACGTTCGGTCTAGAATTGCATCTGTAGAGAAGCACTCCGGCCATATTTCTCGTCTTTTCTTCTCTCTCTCCTCCATTAAATGCCTGGTCGCATCGGTTGAAGTTCGTAGTGTAGACGCAAGTCCTCAACTAGGGTCGCTACAAAAGTTTTGAGATACACCAAAAGTATTTTTTTTTTAAATAATTCAGATTGTTGCACTTTCTCAAAGTACTCATCACCACACTGTATACACTTTTGCACTGAAACCACTTCTGGAAGCACTCCTGCAACACTTTTTCTTCGAAGGCTGCAAGCTCATCTTCATAGGTCGTAACAGCTTCTTCAGGGGTTGAAAATCTCTTTCCAAGCATGCGATTTTTTACCATTGGGAAGAGAAAATATCACACGGAGCCAGGTCAGGACTGTAAGGTGGAGGAGTCATTAGTTTGACCTCCGTAGAATCCAGGAACTGATTGTCATGTTGGCTTTGTGTGCAGACGCATTGTCGTGATGGAGAAGGATCCCTCGCAGTCCCGTGCGTGGCCGTCATTCTTGAAGTTTGGCAAAAACTTTTGGCAGGCAATGGTGTACCAATTAGCGGTAACTGTCCTTTGTTCCTCCGGAGTAATGGTTGCCACATGACCACTCTTCGAGAGGAATGAAGCCACCATTTTCTTGCCAAAACTTCAGGGGCTCTTCACTTTTGTCGGTGTCATGTCATCAGGAAAGATCCGCACCGCTGATAGCCGCTTGGTCTCCGGATCATATTGATAAATCCAGGTTTCGTGACATGTGACGATGTCAGAAACCCGTCTAGAGACCCCTCCTTTTAATCTAGTCAGCATTTCCTCACACCATTCAACACGGGCGTGTTTTTGTTCTTCTGTCAAATTGTGAGGCACCCATCGGGATGAGACCTTCCTCACACGAAGGGATTCATGCAGGATTTTCAAAACTGCTGGCAAACCAATCTGCAATGCTGCCTCAATTTCTTTAAATGTTAAGACGATTATTTTCGCGAAGCATTTTCTCCACGGTTGTGATGTTTTCCACAGTCACCACCGTTGTTGGACGCCTGCTTCTCCCCTCATCTTTCAAAATTTGTCGACCCCTTTTAAATTCCTGAAACCACCGGAAAACTGTGGCACAGGAAGGAGCTATCTTCCAAAAGCCTGTTGCAAACGCTCAAAACATTGAGACTGGTTTAACCCACTTTTAAAATCGTGGAAAATTAATGCATGAAAATGCTCTCTTTCCAGTTCCATTGCAGCAACAGACTACCTGCGCGCTGCAGATTGTTCGACCTTGCACTGCGGGACTTCCCGGAGTGGGAGAGTCACTTCCTGCTGCCAGGTTACTCACAAAGGATGGGGCATCTGCACCCTGCGTTCCATTCAAGTGGGTCAATCTCAATTTTCTCACATCTCGAAATTCCCGTAGTGACCTTCGTATAAGGGAAGTCTCTCTTGCCAGCTCATAGACGAGCCTTGAGAGCATGGACCTTGATAGGCCTAAGGCTGCTTTCCAAGTAGCGGGCTTTCACCTGTTCTATTGCTGATAGGTCTTTTATCGTCAGTTTACACCAAATGAGGTCCAAACCATAGGTTACGATTGGTATAATCTTTGCTTTGAAGAGAGCCATTGCTGTATGTATGGATAAACTTCTTATGTCTTTGATTCCATAAAAAGCTTTTATTGCTGCCGTCACTCTTTCCTTTATATGTAGCCGAAACGATGTCGTCGTAGTCTGAAGTGTGATGCCTAAGTACCAGAATGTGTTTACTCTTTCCAATGGAGTGTCCTTGTAGTAAAGTATGTCTTCCTCTGTGGGTTTATCCCCCCCCCTATTCGGAAGGTCATTTGTTGGGTTTTCTTCTCATTTACTGTGAAGCCGTTTTCATTTGTCCATAGTGCTAAAGCGTTAAGGGAAAGCTGGATGTCCTGAATGTTGGTCAATGTGAGAACCATATTTTCGGCGTACATATAAAGTGAAGTAGACTTCGTTGCCTGTTTTATTGTCTTAATGATGTTGAATGTAGCTACGTTGAATAAAAGTAGGCTGAGGGGTCCCCTTGTAGTACCCCATTGGTCTGGATTAGGTCGTATGAGTCATCAATCGTGAACTTGTAAGTTAAGATGCCCTTTATTATATTGGTCAGCGGGTGTTCTTCTCCGGTGACCTGTTCCAATTTTGACACTAGGAGTTTTCTGTCGATCATGTCAAAGGAGAAACATATTTTCGGCATACATATAAAGGGAAGTAGACTTTGTTGCCAGTTTTATTGTCTTAATGATGTTGAATGTAGCTACGTTGAATAAAAGTAGGCTGAGGGGGTCCCCTTGTAGTACCACATTGGTCTGGATTAGGTCTTATGAGTCATCAATCGTGAACTTGTAAGTTAAGATGCCCTTTATTATATTGGTCAGCGGGTGTTCTTCTCCGGTGAGCTGTTCCAATTTTGGCACTAGGAGTTTTCTGTCGATCATGTCAAAGGCTTTGGAGTAATCAACGAAAACACAATGGAGCTTTCCTCTTGGTAACCGTAAGGTATCGTCTGTCATCCAGGAGGTTCTTTACAGCATGTAATGTGCTTCTTCCTCTCCGGAATCCGAATTGCTCCTCTGGGAACAGATGGTCGATCTCTTTGATCAGGCGTTCAGTGATAAGTCTTGTCAGTATTTTAAACATGTTGTTTTCGAGTGCAATGCCCCTATACCGGTTGGGATCAGAGAAGTCTCCTTTTCCCTTGTACAATACTTTAATACAGTGGAACGTGGCTAATTCGAACGTCTATAAATCGAAATCTTCTTTAATTCGAATTTTTCTCTTAGTCCCTAGCATTTTATATACAATCAATCCTAAAAAATTGTAGTTAATTCGAATTACAATTTGGATAATTCGAATTTTTTAGTGTAAAAAGCCGATTGGAAGCCAAACAGTTGGGTCAGTTCCCGAAAGAACTGATCCGAGTGCAGCCCAAGCAACAAACCACATCACAGAACTTAGGAGTTTCTTTGAAGGTAGAAATGACTTAAGTGATTCTGTTTTCCGTTCCTTAAATATGTTAGATTATTTGTGATGGCTGAGAGACTTAATGGTAGGAAACAGGTAAAAATCTCAAGACGTTTTTGAAAAACAGTAGATTTCTCTAAGACTTAACTAGTTTGCTGGACTACTACTGTCGTTAAATAGGTGAATAGTAATTTTTTAAAATTTTTCATTTGAAACTTTTGAGGTTATTCATGATTAGGGACCTGAAAAAAATCGCATTTGCGATAAATGCGAATTTTTAAATTTCGTACAGAATCCAAGCCTACGTTAATTTTAATGTGAAAATAAAACATATTACGCGTAAATCAAAGTGCGGCAAAATGCAAATTGTGGCCCAAAATGCGAAAATACCAAATAAGTGTGATTTTATAGCGAAATTACTTTAAATCTGCTAATTTATTTGCGAATTTGTTTATTAAACAAAAGAAAATGTTTAGTAGGTGGCCCAATCGCTCGCTAGCGATACCTCATCTCGGACTCACAGTGTGTTACGCATATTGGTCGATATAACAATTGATTTCTGTATCGATACGAACTTTCATCTATCTATAACCTTATTCAGATGGCTCACGAACCAAACTCGTTTGTGTACTTGGCGCATTGTGGCGACTGGTGGTTTGTCGAACACGTGGACTTCGCTAAACGGAAATTTTTGCGGCTTGCCGCTTGAATAGTAACCTTATTCTTTTTGTAACCTTCAAGCACTTCAAGGTTCAAAGTTTTTTTCTAGAAATGGGACGTACTGCTGTAGATCTTTTGTGGACACCAACAAACAATGTGGACAGTGAGCGTGTTTTATCGCACTACAATACAGTTGTTACAGACAGAAGGTGTAACTTTAAAGAGTGCAACACAGAGTTATTTACAATGCTTTCATTTGAGCATTAAATAGTATCTCAAGTGTCGCCAATAAAGTCATATAGTCTCTAAGAATCCGGAAAAAATTAGATGCTAATTTTCCAAAAATAGATGCTAAATAGGGAAAAAATAAATGCTAATTTAAAGGAAAATAGATGCTAAATTTTCAGGTCCCTATTCATGATACATTCATTATAAAGTACCATTGTCTGTTAATCTGCTTTCTTGAACGTAAATCATTATGTAAACTTAATACAATATATTTACTCCACCCTTTTCAAAGAACTTTCTTAATTCGAAATTCTGGATAATTCGAATTTTCTTACTGGTCCCTTGAGGTTCGAATTATCCAAGTTCCACTGTAGTCTATCTTCTCCAGCTCTCTGGTATTGTTTCCAGTTCTATGCATTTATTTAATAAGTACGTCCATATATCTAGTAAGATATCTGATGTCTGTTTTACATGTTCGCTGAACACTCTGCATGGACCAGCGGCTTTCCCATTCTTGAGTGCTAAAATATTTCTCCCTACCTCTTCATTAGTGAAGTAATGCCAATCTGTAATCTTTGTGCTTCCGCTTGTGTTGGGGTAAGCTTCTTGTCATTGTTCTTGTTAAGTATACCATTGAAGTAGTTTGCCCAGGTATCCATGGCTATTTTCCCTGCAATGATGAATTTTCTTGGCCTCAGTGCTATGAAAGGGTCTTTCAATGCTTCCATAGCCATTTTTTCTCCTTCCACTTCTGTGTACGCATCTCGCTTTGTCTTTAAAATGTTCTTATATGTTTTTCTATGCAAGGAGTACGCTGCAAGGTTGTTCTTTGTATTTGAATCTCTTGCCACTCTTAGAACTTGTAGGGTTTCTTTGTCTTGCATGGTAGCACTCGGCATCAAACCATGGCTTCGCGACTGTCATGTAAGGGCGAAAAAGCGAGTTCCCGACGCTTAAAAACGGGGACCCACCAGCTAAGGGAGACAATCCTGAAAGAAAATATCAGCCCTCCATTTGGCGTTGGGCCGAAAACCCAATCCGTAAATAACTCGTTACGGTTTGAGTCTTCAGTCTTTTGACTGGTTTGATGCAGATCTCCATGCCTCCCCGTCCTGAGCTAATCGTTTCATCTCTACATAGCTACCACACCCAACATCCGAGGCAATCTGTTTAACATATTCTAACCTTGGTCTACCCCTACAGTTCTTGTCCTCGACCCTTCCTTCCATATCTAAGCTTGCTATTCCTGGGTGTCTTAGTATGTGTCCTACCAACCTACCTCTTCTCTTCATTAGCAGTCGCCAGAAACATCTCTCTTCTCCCACTCGTCTTAATACCTCTTTGTTTGTAACCCTATCTACCCATCTGATCTTCATCATTCTCCTGTAACACCACATTTCAAATGCTTCAATTCTCCTCTTTTCTGCTGCCCCAATAGTCCAAGTTTCACTTCCATAGAGTGCCACACTCCAGACATAGGCTTTCAAAAATGACTTCCTAATACCTAAATCTATATTCGATGTCAGCAGATTCCTTTTTTGTAGAAATGCTTTCTTTGCCTGAGCCAACCTACTTTTTATATCCTCTTTGCTTCGTCCATCACTGGTTATTCTGCTTCCTAAGTAACAGAAGTCTCCTACTTCCTTCAGCTTTTCACCTGCCAATTTGATCTCCATAGAGGTTTCTGATTTATTTCGGCTGCATTCCAGTATTTTTGTTTTACATTTATTAATTTTCATCATGAATTCTTTCCGTAAGACGGAGTCCATACCATTCAAAAACTCATTCAAATACTCAGGCTTGTCGGCCAAGATGACGATGTCATCAGCAAATCTCAGAGTTGAAATTATTTCTCCTTGAATCTTCACTCCCACTTTAAATTTTTCTCTAATTTCCTTCATTGCTGGTTCAATGTAAAGATTGAAAAGTATGGGTGATAAGTTGCAGCCTTGCCTTACACCTTTCTGAATACCAGCTTCTCTCTCATGTCCTTCAACTCGAATGACTGCTGTCTGTTTCTGTATAGATTGTATATCACCCTCCTATCCCTGTACTTTATTCCAATCGATTTCCAAATGTCAAACAATTTAGACCAATCAACGTTATCAAAAGCCTTTTCATAAGTCTACAAAAGCCATGAACGTTCTCTTATCTTTCCTTATTCTAGCTTCCAAAATCAGCCTAAGACTTAGTACAGCTATGACTAATCAAGCTGATTGTACGGTAATCTTCACATCTGTCAGCTCCCATTTTCTTTGGTATAGGGATGATTTTACATTCTTCTTAAAATCAGGGGGTACCTCACCTGTCTCATAAATCCTACACACCAAGTGAAATAACCTGATCAGACCTTCATCTCCTATGCAGCGTAGCAACTCAATCGGTAGATCATCTATGCCTGGTGCTTTATTCCTGCTTAAGTCTTCCAAAGTTCTATCAAACTCTGATCTCAATATTAAATCTCCTTTCGCATCCTCATCAATTTCCTCCTCCCTTTCCATTACATGATTCTCAATCTCCTTTCCCTTATACAAACTCTCTATGTAAGCTTTCCATCTCTCAACCTTTTCTTCCCTATCTGTTAGAGGCTTTCCATTTGTGTCCTTAATATTACAGCACTTAGTCTTCTTTTCCCCAAAAGTATTCTTAATCCTTCGATAAGCTGTGTCTACTTTTCCTAATTTCAGACAATTTTCTATACCTGCACATTTCTCTTTCAACCATTCTTCTTTCGCTTCCTTGCTCTTCTTGTTAACCTCATTTCTCAGACGTCTGTATTCTGCTTTCCCCTCTTCATCCCTTACATTCTTGTGTTTCCGCCTTTCATCCATCAATTCTAGTATATCCTGAGTGATCCACGCTTTTCTACCTATTCTTGCTTTCCTACCAATGTTTTCTTCTGCGGATTTTGTTATTTGATTCTTCAAAAGTGCCCATTCGTCTGCAATTGAAGTTTGTTTAGGGTTTTTGATTAGTCCTTCCTTTATATTCTTCTTGAATCTTTCATTTACATCCTTCTCTTTTAGTCTGTCTATTGCCCACCTTTTTGGCTTTTGACTTTTCTTCAGTTTCTTCAACTTTAATCTGCATTTCATTACAACCAGATTGTGGTCAGAGTTTATGTCAGCACCAGGATATGTTTTACAATCCAAAATCTGGTTTCGAAACCTCTGCTTGACCATAATGAAGTCGATTTGGTAACGCCCTGCATCTCCTGGTCTCATCCATGTGTATATTCTTCTATTGTGGTTATTGAATAAGGTGTTAGCTATGACCAACTCATGCTCGGTGCAGAATTCTACCAGCCTGCTTCCTCGATCATTCCTTTCACCTAATCCGAAATCTCCTACTATCATCCCTTCTCTCCCTTTTCCTACCACAGCATTCCAATCTCCCATTACTATAACATTTTCATCACCCTTGATATACCTCAGAATTTCGTCTATTTCTTCGTAGACCTTTTCAACATCCTCATCATCATCATCATCATCAGCTTGACTGGTAGGCATATAGACTTGTACCACTGTGTTGCAGGTAGGTTTAGTATTGATTTTTGCTACAATAATCCGTTCACTATATTGCTCATAATATTCCACCCGCTGTCCAAGTTTCCTACTCAATATGAGACCAACCCCTGCTTGGCCATTGTTTGATTTAGTGCTAATGACCCTATAGTCTCCTGACCAAAAGTCCTGTTCTTCCTGCCAGCGTATTTCACTAATCCCAACCAAATCCAACCTCAACCTATCCATTTCCCTTTCTAAGTTTTCTAACCTTCCACTTCCTAGCAGACTTCTAACATTCCACGCTCCGATCCGTAGAATATCAGATTTCCTCTTTGTCACATCTGTGATGTTAACCCCCTCTCGAGTAGTCTCCTCACCCGGAGATCCAAACGGGGGACTAGTTTACCTCCGGATTGAAATTTTACAAGGGAGGAGGCCATCATCACATGTAATTATGCATAGAGAGGTGCATATCCTCGGGAACAGCATACGGCTGTAGTTTCCCGTTGCTTTCAGCCGTGCAGCAGGACGCAGTGTAGCCATTATTTGGCTTATATTATCAATATCTTAACCGTCTATAAGACTAGTAAAGAATTGATTTATTCTGAAAGGCTGCTACTCCCTTTCAGAATAAGTAAAGAGCAATTCTACTAACAAAAATACTAACCTTCTACCGTACTAACAATTAAATACCAAAATTCTACTAACGAAAAAAAAAAAAAAAACTCAAGTTCCACCAACAACAAATACTACCACTAAAACAGTCTGTCACCAGGCACACTCACATGCACCCTCACACATCACAGTCTACTGAAACAATGAACTATAACTAATAAACAATGCAACTGCTACCAGACACACTCACACACCACAGTCTAATAGAACAATGACAGATATCTAATATATAAACTAACTACCTACTTACAACTAATACTAACTACATACTTACTGTACTAATAAACTATTTAATCCTATCAATAATAATAATTATTATTATTTAAATATTTACAATGTTATTTTATCGTTGTCAGTTACGATAATGTCTTTCTTATCTTACGATCTCTTATGCTTCACATTACTCTACATATTCATCACGTCTCAACGTTTTAAAACTGTTATATCCATGAACTATGTAATGAACCATTAAGTTAATTTCAGTTCCAATTGTCAAATTCTTGATTACAAATCGATAATACTGATACTATATAAGACTATCTTCTATACACCTTGGTTATTCTTTAAATAGTGGTTTTACATTATCATAAAGAAGTGTTCGGATCTACGCTACATGAAAGTGACAGTATACACGCCGAGATTCTGACGGTCGGCGGACTTAGTCGCCGTACCAGTGGTCAGCACGACTTAGTTTTTGTTCAAGTGAATGAACTTAACTTTTGGCAGCGAATGGACTTAGAATATTCACTAACTTTCAGGTCACTTATTCTATAGTCAGATGATGTTAGTGTCGAAACCATTCACAGAAGTTAGCCTACAGAACGATGTATTTCTTGTGGTGACTATACATCAAGCACTTCGAATTCATCAGGAGAAGTTTATTTCATTTTGTTCGTTTATGCAGCTAATAGGTGTTCCTATCTTAGCGTGCAAACGAAACCGCATTATTGGAACATGAGATTTATTCTCGAATCTACAGGAGTACTGTACCGGTCTATGACTGAGCAACTTTTTGTCATGTTACACGGTACTAGTCATAACGGGAGTTATTTCGAACGGATGACTGCGAACATCATCATGCGCCGCTAAAACTACTCGTAGGACTGGAAGGACATGGAGACGAACGAGGTATTTGGATACGGCAGATGACCATGGGAAGACACTGTGGGAATAGTGTACACCGCAGGACACGCCCGTCATCTACATCAAGAATGAAGTAAGACAACCATTTCATGTACTATCCACTAACCAGTAGTATTAGAGAATTCCATATTATTGAACAGTCACGCTCAGAAATCAACACACATTTTTCACCATAGCTAGATATAAGCTAGATCTTCGATTGTATTTGTCTGGATGACAAATGGAACTGCTGCCTGACAATTTATTTTTCGATCTAAGATTTTTGTTAGGACAGGCATTAGTTCATGTTTCGACATGAAATATTTCGATTATTCCAAAGGATATAAATATTTTTCGTTAATTCTCATTATGAGAACAGAAGTAATTGAGACTTGGATTATTTAAATAATTTGATTTATTTAATAACAATGAAGTGAATAAGTTAATAATAATAATATAATAATAATAATAATCAAGTGTGAAGTGAATAAGTTAATAATATTTATAAATAATAACAACGCTATTTAAAGTTATAAATAATTAGGGAGTGATAATACCGAACATTAGGAATTAAACAAGAGAACATGAAAACTAAATTCAGGAAGCAAGACGATCGCTTGATGAAAATGAACTGAAATCGACGGAACGGGGTACCATACTTGCTTCTCTGGTCGAGAAAAACAAGGATGAAAGTATGGAAAGAGAGGTAACAACAGACAGTCAGGAAGCAGGACGGAGTCCAGGCACAGTAGAAACTCAAGCATTTCAAAATTATGAAGGCTGCGCATCAACACCACAGAACGGACAGATACCTACACAAGTTGTACAAATAATTCGTGCCAATGAATTTAGACCTAATAAATTCATACCGGACACAGGAACGACACCCAAAGCATTCTTGTAAGAACTTGATTTCTACGCGGACCAAGATGTACGCCCGACGCGACAATTGAGAATGGTTGAGAAGTTTTTAGGTGGATCTGTGCTTATTTGGTTTTTAAGCTTCAGATATACTTTTCAATGAGACACTGGCTGGATTTAAAGAAGCGTTTCTAAAAAGTTTTGGAGCGCGTCCCACCAACAGAATCTTCATTTAGACATATTCCAGGAAGTACCACAGTACCCAACAAACCAAGTTCACTGAATACTTTACAAGGCAAATGATAAATCTCAGGGATCTTGACAATCCACCAAACGAGCTAGAAATGGTTACCTGGCAAGCAACTTCCCCTTAACATACAGCAATTTTTAGCGACAGCAAATATTAACACGGCAATACAGGCAGAGGATTTGTGTGTAGCCCATCAATACATCACCTGTAAGCATAAGCCAGAGGGAGATGACTGAGCTTCTTACTGACCTACTGCTTATCACCGTTAAATTAAGCCTTCATAGCAAGGCCATTCAGAACTGAATATAGTACAAATGGGAATAAGAAGTTCCAAATGTTTTAATGTGTTATCCAAGATTTTAACATTACGTTTTTAGTTGTATGCTCTATAATGAATCGTCTATTGTGCATGTGTTTTAATTATGCAAATGTCTTAGAAAAGTTACAATGTTGATAAAATGTATAAGGCTGAAGAAGAACAAATATTGTTCGAAACATGTCCCTAGTATGAGAAAGAAACAGTAAATTTATAGTGTGATAGGTATTGATTGGGCGGAAACTTTTTTTACTCACTATTTCGATTTGTAAGCGTCAATACGGACTTAAAAATGGAAAACCCTCCAGTTAATCTACTATTGACTGCCAATAGCAAACTGACGAAAATCAAATTACAACTCTGTGTAGGAGAGCGAAGGAAGCGTGGATGGATGAGTTTTTGGAGAATATCGGGTATGATATTATGAAAGGAAGAACAGATAGAACATATCGGAACATTAAAATTTTAAACCAAAAATCTAAAATAAAAAGCTCTCCAGTGAGAGATAAAAATGTTTTTTTTATTTTTTTTTATAAATAATGATGAAATCAGTGCACGGTGGAAGGAATACATTGAAGAACTGTATGATGGAGGTAATGTGCTGAATGAACTACAGAATATTGAACCAGAACAAGAAGTAGAGGAAGATGATAAAGGTCCTGCAATCATGCGGAGGGAGTTTGAATCAGCACTTCAGAGATTAAATGACAATAAAACTACGACAGGTTGTAAATAGGAGGCTATAACACTGAATTTGTTTTATAATTTATTTAAGGGCGTCATCACGGGGACGGGGACTTGGAGCATCGGTGAGGCATTATTTTATTATTTTTCATTGCCTTTATCCAGACTGTATTTGATTTATTTTTGAAGAAAGAAAAATAGCTGGTCTGACCTCTTTACGTCGAACCTGCAAACGTTTAAAGGACTTGGGAATAGGCTCATGAAATGTCCTAATTTTATTTTTTTACTTATTACCTTTTGCTCCGTGCGGAGCATCGGGCATCCAAGAATGATTTCCATCGGGCTCTTGTTTGTTGCCAAGTTCTTCACTTCCCTCCAAGTCTTTCCCGCTTTTCTGGCCTCCTCTTCAATGGTGCGTTTCCAGGTGTTCCTTGGTCTTCCCCATCTCCGAGCCCCTTGAGGATTCCAGTCCAGAGCTCCCCTTTCTACTGCATCATTCTGTTTCCGCAGAGTATGCCCAATCCAGCCCCATTTCCTCCGTTTAATTTGGACTTCTATAGGTTGTTGGTTAGCCCTTTGCCACAGCTCTTCATTTGGGATTATATCTGGCCATCGTATACCCAGAATTCGACGCAGGCAACGATTGATGAATACTTGAAGTTGGTGGCTGATAGGATTGGTAACTTTCCATGTTTCACATGCATACAATAGGACAGCTTTCACATTGGTATTAAAAAGTCTGATTTTCGTCTTCCTGGATATGTTACGGTTTCTCCATACTGGATAGAGCTGCACAAAAGCCCCATTTGCCTTTCTTATTCTGCTCTTGATGTCCTCCTCAGCCCCTCCACTTCTCATTACCACGCTTCCCAAGTAAACAAATGTATCCACCCGTTCTACATCTACTCCTCCCACAGTGAGACCAGCCTGTACTGTGGAGTTCACTCTCAGCTCCTTTGTCTTCTTGGGGTTTATCTTAAGTCCAACCTTAGCAGCTTCAAGTTCTAAGTTTGCCAGTTTTCCCTCTATGTCTCTGAAGCGCTGTGCTAGCATGCAGATGTCATCAGCAAAATCAAGATCCTCCAACCTGTCTCGAAGTCCCCACTGTATCCCTCTCTTCCTTCCTCTCCCCACCTTCCTAAGAGTATTATCAAGAACAATCAGGAACAAGGTGGGAGAAAGTATACAGCCTTGTCATACTCCAGTCTGGATGGTCAATGGCTGGGTTAGCTGACCCTCATGCAGGACTTAACATCATAAGAGAGATGTATTCTGGTTATGAATGTCAACTATTTTACTTGGTATACCACATTCCTTTAAGGTCTCCCACATGACCTTCCTATTAATGGAATCAAAGGCCTTCTCAAAATCTATAAACGTGATGTACAGTGCTGCTTGCCATTCGTTACTCTGCTCCACAATAATCCGTAAAGTGTTAATCAAGTCCACACAACTGCGGTGTTCCCTAAATCCAGCTTGTTCTTTCCTCAACTTCGACTCAAGACTTCTTTGCGCGATTCAAAATTATCCTGAGAAATACTTTGCTTGGTACGGATAGTAAGGTAATACCTCTCCAGTTGTTACAATTCGTCAAGTCACCCTTCTTTGGGATTTTAACAATCACACCTTTCTTCCATTCCGCAGGCAGCTTCTCTTCAAACCAGATCTTTTCCATCAATGGCTTCAGGATATTAGCTGTGGTGTCCATTTCTATCTTGAGGACATCTGGCGAAATGCTGTCGACACCGGGGGCTTTTCCATTCTTCAGCTGTAGCAAGGCTTCTTTGATTTCAGCACAAGTTGGACTGTGCAAAAGAATATTTGGATCAGAATTATCAGGTTCATAATTCCTCTCCTCGTGGTGTTCAGTAATCCCTCGATCAACATTAAAAATTTCGGTGAAGTATTCCCTCCACCGTTCTTGTTCTTCTTGAGTTGTGAGTAAATTTCTCCCCTTTTTTTTTTTTTTTTTTTTTTTGGGTCGGTTCTTTCGGAAACTTTTCTTGGACAGCACTTTTGTGATACGGTACATTTCTTTGCTGTCACCCTTTGATGCAGCATCTTCTGCCTTCTTCGCCATCTCATCGATCCAATTACTCTTATCTCTCTTCACACTCTTTTTGACTTCTTTGTCAACGACCGTGTATTCTGCTTGCACTTTTGCTTTCTGATGTAGAGTCTTACACATATTCAACCTCTCCTTAATCATTTTCCTATGACTTATTGCCTCCCAAGTTTGTTCTGACATCCAATCCTACTTGAGAGGATTGCTCTTTCCCAGGACTATTTCACTTGTATCAAGGATGATGTTCTTTACATTACTCCAGGAAGATTCAATATCAGTTTCTGCTGTATCAGATTGGAGTACCTGAAAACGATTTCTTAGCTCCAATTTAAATTCTTCTCTGACCTTTTCCTCCTTCAACTTCCTCACATCAAATCTCTTGCTCTGTTTTTCAAACCTCTTCTTTGCCACCATGATCATCTTGAACTCAGCCAGCATAAGGTGGTGTGATCACTGCTAGCATCAACTCCTCTCTTATTCCGAACATCGGTGAGTGATCTTCTGAATCTCCTACTCACTGCGATGTGGTCAATTTAGTTCTCAGTGTCATGATCAGGGGAAATCCACATGATCTTATGACACCTCTTATGAGGAAACAAAGTACCTCCAATAACAAGGTCATGGCTAGCACAGAAGTTTGTGAACTTTTCCCCATTTCCATTCCTATCCCCAAGGCCATGTACACCCATCACATGTTCTAGTCCCTCGTTGTTCTCTCCTACCTTAGCATTAAGGTCTCCCATTATTATAATCACATCTCACTTACTGCTTTTCTTTACTGTCTCATGTAGAAGGGAGTAGAATGCTTCCTTAAGTTCTTCTTCTGATGGTTCCGTGGGTGCATAGCATTGTATAATCGTAACATTGCGAATACGAGTCTTAAATCGTGCTGATAATATTCGCTCGGAAATGGGTTGCCAACTAATAAGGCTTTTCTTTGCATGTTCAGTAAGCAAAAGACCAACTCCATCCCTGCGTTCCGCATTCTCCTCGCTCCTCCCAGAGTATATGAGGGTAAGTCCTTCATAAGTTTTTATCTCACCAAAATCTGGCTATCTTATCTCACTGAGCCCAAGTATATCAAGTTTATACGAGATCATTTCTCTGGTCACCTGCCTCAGCCTACTACTCTTACCCCGAGTCCTCACATTCCAGAAACCTATTCGTGTCTTCCTTTTCGTGCCAAAAGTTGTCAACATGAGATCCGTCCGGTTTTCATTCTTTTAATGAACAATTTCGGAGAGTGCGAGTTATTAGCCCACAGCTTCCTAGTTTCCTGGTAGGGCTGCCACCTTAAGGACTGAAAACGAGCCCCCGCAGTTTTCCAAACGTACCACTGAATTTCAGCTCCGCCTGGAAATAACCTACTGATGACGCTGCTGCCCACCATCATGGTGTAGTCTGTCATTTAGTCTGGTCTCTCACTCTCGACCTTACCGGCATGGGTGACCCTGCCAGGAGCCGAAGCTCCCGCCGGCATTGCTCTCGGGATCACTGAAACACACAAGCCTCCCCACCACGTCAAGGTACCAGACCATGGGGGAGGCCTAACTCTTTACCAAGCTGGAAATCTAAGAAAGTTGTGCGATCAGCTCGATGAGTATCGTTTAGATATTACTGCTATTCAGGAAGTGAGATGGATTGGTGAAGGGATGATAGAGAAAAAGAACCATATGGTACTCTACAGCTGCTAAAAGAAGAAGGAACATACTTTTGGTACTGGTTTTATTGTTAATAAGCAGGTGAAACATCTTATCATGGATTTTCGGGCAAAATCGCATAGAATGTGCAGACTCAGAGTTCGAGGGAAGTTTTTCAATTATAGCCTTATCTGCTTTCACACTCCAACGGAAGAGAAGAGTGATGAAGATAAAGATTCATTTTATGATTTTTGTTGTTGTTGTTGTTGTTGTTGTGTGGCCTCCTAAAGAAACTTATCACTCTGGTGAAAGCTACCATGAACAATACGAGTCAAATTAAGATACAGAACATGATATCAAATGCTGTAACGACCAAGAATGGAGTTAGGCAGGGATATTCATTATCATGCCGTTAGTTCAATATAGCTTTGGAGAAGGTTATTAGAGATTCAGGAATCAACACGAGAGGAACCATCTTATATAAATCAGTTCAAGTTTTGGCATATGCCGAGGATATCAGTATAATTGCAAGAACACCAAGAGCAATGAGAGAAGCTTTCACTAGCTTTGAAAAAGCAGCAAGAAAGATGGATCTACTTATAAATGCAGAGAAGACTAAGTATATGCCCGTAACCAAGAAAGAATACCATAGTGGCTCTACATACATAGAAATTGACTTGTATAAGTTTGATGTTGTGCGTAGCTTTACCTATCTTGGATCAGAAGTTAATTCCAAGAACAATGTTAGCTCTGAAATCCAGAAGCATATACTGTCTGCTAACAAGGGTTATCATGGTCTCAAAGCATCTGAAGTCCAAGCTGCTGTTCAGGGAAACTTAAGTCCTAATGTATCAAGTTTTAGTAAAGCCTGCATTAACATATGGTGCTGAGACCTGGACACACTAAAAATCTGATGAAAGACAACTTGGTATATTTGAAAGAAAGATTTTGAGTCAAATTTTTGGGCCAGTGGAGGAAAACTGTGAATGGAGAAGATGATATAACCATGAACTGTATGATTTATATAATGAACCAGATATTGTAAGATCAGAAGGTTGGAGTGGCCAGGACATGTGCTGCATGCTAATGACATAATGATAAAGAGGATATTGAATGCAATGCCAGAAGGAACAAGAGAAGTCGGAAGACCAAAGCTAAGGTGGGAAGATGGAGTGAGAGAGGATGTAAAGACAATTGGAATCAAGAATTGGAAGAGCTCAGCACATTACAGGAAAGAATGGGGAAAACTTCAGAAGGCCAAGGCCCACAGAGGGCTGTCGTGCCAGCGATGAAGATGAAGAATACAATGCACTAAATACCAATACTTAAAATAATTACTTAATAAACTGTGTTAAATCACATGATACTCTTGCAGAGACCATGCAACCATCTAAAAATATCATTAATAATACCATCCATTAATACATCGGTAAGGTGTGTAATGTGAATTCTCATACGCATGCAGATTATACAAATTATAAATGTGCGATACAATATATGTAACAATATTTTGTATTAAGAAGTATGATGGTAAGAAATACGGATTGCGAGGGGGGGGAAAAGAAAAACTAAAGCAAAATAATGCAAATTGAGAATATATTCCTCCCCTTCGCCATCAGGTGGAATAGATTTTTATATTACTGGGCATCGTTTCTAGGCAAGAAGCAGAAAGGTAATATTTAAACAAGATCTACCCTCTAGTCTGCACGAATCAACATTGCACCATAATTACCCCACACTTTGATTGTCAGATTAAACCATGTAGGGCATGATCCGAAAGCAAGAAAAATATCACATGGAATGAACACACACCAAATTAGGATTTATTTACATCACAACACTTCTCTTTACCTTGAACGGGTTCGAGTCCGGCGACGATGGGAGCGGGATCGTGACCGCGAATGGGAACTCGAAGACCGGCTTCGACGTCTACCTCCTCCACCTCCTCCTCCTCCGCCGCCACCACCACCTCGACGAGAATCGTCAATCAAGCGGATACGACGTCCGTTGAGGTCGGTATCATCCAACTTATCCAGGGCATTCTTCATGTCCGAGTATGAGGCAAATTCGACAACACTGAAATTAAAAACATTCATTATCAGATAAATATATAAATAGTTATCTAAACAAACACCAAAAGCATTTTTTTTTAATATACAGTTTACTTTACTGTAGTATGAAATTGAATATCCTCATTGAAGTGGTACTTATGGTGGAAAAATAAAAGAAGTATAGGAGAATGCAATTGGGACATGGCAAACAGTCAATGGACAGGAACAGAAGGAAAGAAACACACAAAATGGGCAAATAGGTGGAGGGTGGGGTGGATGAGGAAAAAACATCAAATCTCCACAATTAGATACACCACTGTTTTCAAAGATGAGCACAATCAATATTAGTTTATCCAGCTTATAGATTTTCTTATTTATGCATTTATCCTAGTTTCCCATTGTCTCCCCTTTGAATCAAACCTGCTGACCATGGATTTAAAAAAATGTATTTCTATCCTGTTCAATGATTATTTGGCCCAAACATTTATGAAGAACCACTGTACACTATAAAGATCTGTGAACAATTGCTAAGAATTGAATGGAATTTATTAGTCCTGTTTAGAAATGTGTTAGGTATGAATTTCTATGACTTTAGTCACAATTCTAAATTTGCCCGCATTGATTATGATATATTATAAGAATATCCACTTTACAATACAAATGTTTATCATATGATGTCCTTATGTACTATGATACATGTTTCGGCTCATTTTGAGCCTTCTTCAGTCAATAGCACTAATGAAATTCTCACCAAACAGTCTAGAGTTGATCAGTGTGACCTCTTAATAATATTTGTTAAATTTTTGATGTGTAACATCTTCCCGCTCGGTTGCTGGATAGTTTTGTGGGAGTAATTTTGAAAATTGGGGACGGAAGTGGATCGGAACGATCATGCTGGCAGTGGAGGATCCAACGGAAGTATGCACTGCCCGCTCGATCGATCAAACGGAAGTGTACTAGCTGGCAGTGGTGGACAACGGAAGTATGCACTGCCCGCTCGATCGATCAAACGGAACTGTACTAGCTGGCAGTGGTGGACAACGGAAGTATGCACTGCCCGCTCGATCGATTGAATGGAAGCGTGCCCTAGCTGGCAGTGGTGGATCGAACGGAAGTATAAGATGCACTGCCAACTCGATCGATCCATCCAGCTGGCACCGGTAAGAGAAACAATCAGCGCGCGGTGTCGAAAATTGATACCATGATGCACTCTCGGCCATGTGGAATGTATATGACATACTGAACGGTAAACGCTCATGCGAACTCTGGTGTCAAGTGATTTAAACAAATGACATGGTACATGTTCGAAGTCTTTGTATCAGTATTTAAATGGTAAAACGCCTTAATATCAAACATTGTAAGTAGTCTGCATTGCATTGGCATAAGGCATTTTAAACTCAATGTCACTCAGGAACATTATCGAAACAAGCAAAATATAAATGAAACTTAATTCCGTAATGCAGTATTATTGGAACGTGGAAATAAGTCACCATCTTGTGCACAATATTTGAGTAGTCGAAATAGCCGTGGGGTTATTGCGTATGACTGTGAATCTAGAGATCTTGGGTTCGAATCCTGGGCGGGGTAGATATGTTTGCTACCAGATTATCATTTTAAACGATATTTATCATACCAATATGACTCATTTTAACAGAATCCATATGAAATTACGTGTTGTTCTGTGAATCAAGAGGACCTGTTTATAAGGAATTTAAGGTTATGAGCGGTGTCGTGTCTATTAATGTAGTTGATCCATATCGTATTCTTTATTTAGGCTAGTGCTGGTGGAAGTTGCAAATCATCTAATAAAATGAGTTCCGTATTATAAACTACAATATCTGTAAAACACTCCCTTTTACAATAGATTAATATTTGTGCCAATAATACTATAAAATACCAGTGTATCAACAATTTCACGTGAGGTTTCTTCTATGTCAGATGTTACACATCATATGCGACTACTGTAAGGCGCGTATTTTTTTTTAAAATACATCGTCATTGCAATTAAAACATTGGACATAAAATGCTGAAAGAATTTAAAAACTGTATAAAATTAAAGTCTTGGAATCATCGTCATTGAAATCACCATTTCCAAATAAGGGACCCCATTGTACAAACGTCTTGTATAAAAATCGTGTGTTTGTTATCCTGGTAGAGACAAAAACACGGAAGTTGCTTGGTTAATAACTTTTACAAATTGTGTTCATCACCCATAGTTTGGAGACCAGAACTATCACATCACACATTGAAAGGAATACGACGAATGTGTTTATGTCCGTTATTTCTTGTCTACCTATGATAACCGGCTAACTGACCGACCTTGGTACTGCGAGTGGGAGGGCAAGAGTCGCGGGAAGGGGAAGCAAGACATACGTCAGAAACTTACGTTGTGGAGGAGGGAGGGCATGATTGTATTAGTTGCCTACTGATTTTAGGAAATATTTTTATTTATGGCCCATTACCTGGTATGCAGATGAAGCAAATGGGAACATATTAGGTAGATTTCATTACAAAGCTAACTATTGCAATGGGTACCATGTTTCGACTTCCGGAAAATTTCGACATATCTTCGTGTTTCATATCCCTTGGACCCCAAAACCACCGAAGTTCAAAAGTTTATACAGTGGAATCTCGTTAGTTCGTTTTTAAAGGGACTAAAAAATTCGGACGTCATATGCGGGAAAACGTACTACCGAAAAACCCCATACTGCATTTACAACGTATAAGAAAGAACGCGGCGTATATATGGACGTTAAATCGCCGACCTTAGTAAGTGATTGTATGCACTACTACAGTCATGACATAAACATAGGTTATCAGTAACTTACACGGAATAAATAACATATCAGTTGCCGGCGACCGCGCACGCATATGTAGGCCTACGGCAGAATACGGTGCTTAAAATCAGTAGCCTACCATGCAGTTTTACTGGCCATGATTTACAGTAGATGCTGAAAATGTTTCCCATCCTCTTCCAAACACATATAATACAGGGTCTTTCTTTATATTTGATCAGCAAGGACATTCTCGCTCTCACGCTCCTCCAGTGACGGCTCTGTTGCCGGCGACTGCATACGTTTGAAGCACGGGCTTGCTTGAACCACTTCAATAAAGAGCTTTCTGGTTCAGGAAACTGTCCCTCTCGCACACTTTTCCTTTTGCCGCTCACCCCTTCTTCAAATGCACGTTCGATTTCCTTCCTTTTGCCGAGAATCGTGTTCAGTGTAGACGGAGGAATGTTCCACTTTCGCACTATATCCACACGCTTCATGTGAGGATTGCAGTCCACGTCTCGAATGTATTTCATCTTCTCATAATTAGTTATCTGCCGTACTTTCTTCTTATCCATCATGAAACACGCAATAAAATAGGTCATAACTGGACGTGAACACTAAGAACTAGAAGACAATGCACAGTGGATCAAAATCGAAATCTAGGAGAACAAAATTATTTATTTCCATAATTAAAAAATCAAAATTTATTACTTCTACAGCATTCTCATATAATTGACGCTCACTATTCTGGGATATAAACTCATCTTAGTGAAAATCTGTCACCACTGTTCGAGCAGTCTGAATTGGAGGGTGAATGTAAGTGGCTGTGGTTTGGTTGTCTTTGTTTTTAGTGTGATGCTTTAAGATGGAACATGCAGCTGAAGATATGATCTCTGTAACGTGTTTCAGTTATTAATGGGCGTAATTGTTACTTATTTTTAGCTATATTTGCATTTTGTAATATTTAACTATTATTTTTAAAATTATATTTTCACTTAGATTTTTAGTATGTCGCGTCACTCTGCGTCACTTTCTACTCAATGTTAAAATGTAGATAAAGTCTTGTAGTTTATGCCTGTTATAAGTCTTTTTGCATCTTTTTGCAACTTACTTAGTTATTTTACGTTTAGAAGATGCCGCGCAACCAGTTCTCACACGTGTACAATTGTTTGAAGCGCTGGGTTCGGCGATTATGTCAAAAGTGGAACTTTGTGACTTTTTTAAAAGTAAATTAGGGGTAGAAAATTGTTCTGAAGAGGTAACTGAATGCTCTATCCAACTCCTACTCATAGACAATTTCTTGCATGTGTAGACGTAGCTTAAAACGGCCTTAACTGATGTTTATTATGAATTAAACAAATTATATACGTTGCTTTCACTCTAAATTCATGATTAAAACGTAAAAATAATTTTGTTCCCCTAGATTTCGATTTTGACCCACTGTGCAATGGTGCGGAACACTAAGATGCGCCTACGTGAGAAATAAATAAAGGGAAGGGGGTGAAGGGTAGCGGGAGAGACACACGTCACTTGTGTTGCATCATAGCTATAGCCACTTCTACGCCGTCAAACACAATAAAATCATCTACACTGTCAATAACTATCAGAGAATATGACGCAATATCGCGTCGTGTTTTCCAGAAGACGAATTTTATAATGAAATAAGAATAAAATACGGTTCACTAACAAATAGTTCAACGGAAATATGATCATTGTAAGCGGGAATAGAGAACGTATTAAGGGGATATATCAACATGAATTTAGTAGGCTAGGGACTTGAGAAAGGAGAGAAAGGGCAGCGGGAGACACACGTCACTTGTGTTGCATCATAGCTATAGCCACTTCTACGCCGTCAAACACAATGAAATCATCTACACTGTCAATAACTATCAGAGAATGCAATATCGCGCCGTGTTTTCCGGAAGCCGAATTTTATAATGAAATAAGAATAAAATCCGGTTCGCTTACAAATAATACAACAGAAATTTGATAGTCGTAAGCTGGAATAGAGAACCTATTAAGGGGATATATCAACATGTATTTTGTAGAATTGGGACTGGGACTTGAGAAAATCATTGCACTAAACGGGAAAACCTCGTAACCGAGAACGTGCTAACGAGATTCCACTGTATATAATTTATGTATATATAAACAGAGTCTGTCCTGAAAGTAGTCGGACTGGATTTTTCCCGCGCAGACTGCCCACGGCTTCTCTGCCTGGGGTTGGTGGAGGGGGGTATAAGAAAGGCTGGGAGCCAGCCACACAGTTGGTTCTCAGCTGTAGTGGAGTGTAAATCGCTCGTCTCCATAACCTTTGTTAGTGCACTTGTCACGCTGAGTCATAGTTCGTCTGTTGAAACAGTGCACTATGCCATCAAATTTTGTGTTAGGCACTGCAAAACCGGGAAAGACTCATGATATAGCAAGGCGGCTTACGGTGATACCGCCATGGACCGATTGAGTCTTTTTGACTGACACAAGCTGTTTCGGGAGGGGGGAGAGCAAGTTGAAGACGACGCACGTTCATGACGTCCTTCGAGCACCAAAACGGATGAAAATGTGGCAAGAGTGAAGAATTATTTAGACAATGACCGCAGAGTAAGGTTTTTACGTGGAGGTCCTTAAACGGTTGCGAAAACGCATCATCCGTGTCCGCCCAGCGATCGCTAACTCCTGGTGGCTCTATCACGACAATGAGCCACGCCACACAGCCTTCCATGTGCTGGCGTACCAAGCCGAACGCAACATCGCAACCCTGCCTCAGCCACCCTACAGTCCCGACATTGCCCCAGCAGACTTTTTCCTCTTCCCCCACCTCGAAAACACCCTAAAAGTACATAGTCACGGCTCCGTGGAAGCGTTGCAATAGACCGTGACGATGGAGCTCTACAGCATTCCTGTTGCCGCCTTCCAGAAAGCATCCTAGGGTAGGAAATCCCGCTGACAGCAGTGTGTGAATGCAGAAGAGTCCTACTTTGAAAAATATTGAGCATATGTTTCATTTCTGGCAATATTCGTTTTTAAATTGACTCAGTCTCACTACTTTGAGGACACACCCTGTATGTGTATATCAGTTTCTTATGGATATGATAACTGCCGTAATTTTGCACCGATCTTTTTGAATTTTTTACATCATATATATATCCCTTTGAAATCTTGGTAGAGTTCGTTAACCCTCAGAAGGCGCGCGGCCGCCCTCAGTGTGGCAAAATAGTTTATTTTCACTTTGCTGATGAATGCAGTAATTTTCCGCCTTGGGAACCAAGGAATGCTATGTTCATTACATCACCACTACGTTTCAACAACATTGATCGCGTATTTGCCCTTTTAAGTCGTCTACGGGCTGTGGAAGTTGACAGGTACCGGATGCCGCACCGAGTGAAGCACGTGCTCGCTCCTGAACAGTTTCCTTCACGCTTGGTGTGGGACGTGTCCGCTCCGTGTGTTCTTGTTTTACAGTTCATGCATCTCGTCCGTCGTGATGTAAGTATTATTTTGTATAACTCTTTTCGCTCTGAATGTTCCAATAGTATTTTTCACATCGGCAAATATGTTACAGATGGATTTCATTAACATAAATATTAGGGTTTCCTTTTGTTTTGTCCGCGAATTGTTTCTTGCTCTACGTTGTAAACATAGTTCGCAAGTTATTACTTCTCTATTTCTTTTGAGAGGGCTGAAAGATTGGCAAACGTGGAGGACATTCATTAATGTCTTCTGGAGCTTTCCCATGATGATCCGGAACTTCAACCTGAATTTCGCGAGGACGGAGATAAGGACGACGATCAGGGGCGCGTAGTTGAGGTGGTGGAGGAAGAGGATAATGATGCGGATCAGTCAGTGGATTCGGGAGCAGGTGCGCCAGACATCGATGGAGATGATTTCAGATATTATTTAGGAAAAGACTTCTTTCTTTTTGGATAGACTCTGCACAAAGAGATCAAGTCATGAATCTCTCCAAGATTTTATTATAAGAGAAACCTCCATCGAATTGCCGCATGGGATAATCCCATTAGAATATCAACTTGACTCATCACAGCCCACATACAACTTAAAGTCAAGTCTGTCAGCAAAACTTTATGTGGTCAATCATCCAAATTCAAATGGACTAAGTCGTCATACTACGACGCAACTAATGTTAGTCAATTTTAACAGTGTTTTTAATGTGTTTTCATTGTTTTAACTTGTGTCATTTTCAGGTCTTAATTACACCTTTTATTTATAGTATGCTTCGCAAGCACAGGGTGTCTACTGTAAGGATGAAGTAAAAATTAGTTACTTTTTAGCTACCTTTTAGTTCCCTTTTAGTTAATTTTAGTTACCTTTGAATTCAAGATACGTCTGCAGTCTGCAAGCAAAGGAGCTCATCACGCGGTGAAGAAAAACAACAATGAACTGTGTTTAAAGCGGTAAATACAATTCACTTAGGGAGTTATAAAATTTTACAAATAATAAATACTAGATATTTATTATCAAATGAGTTGTTTCAGCTAATATGTCGTCTTGTGCACAAGGCGTTTTTATAATTGCCAAGAGGTTGCTCTGCTCTGGACCGTTTGGCGAGATTTCCTTTGTCCCCGCGGTAGATCACGAAGAAATTTATGGGACGTTACGTGATTGTAACCGAATTGTCTTTGCAGTCAAGTACGGGGAAATTTCGAGACGTTACACGATCGGCGCTGGTCTCACCCGTTTGTTGAGATTCCCGTAGTTTTCGTTGTAGAACCCTGATAAATATCGCGATTTAGATAATCGGTGTCATTTTTAGTCGTTCGACAAGATTTCCATTGTCCTTGAGGTCGGGCACGAGAAAATATAGCATTATTATGCAATCGGCGCTACTTGCAGTCCGTTTGACAAGAATCCAGTTGTCCTCGTTATTGAATGCGGAGAAATATCCCGATGTATCGCAATCGCTCTCGGCCGTTTTACGAGATTCACGTTGTCCTTGCGATATTATGCATACCGCGCCGCATCCGGCCGTTGAACGATTGTCTATCCGTCCTGACAGAATGGTGGAGGCAAGCTCAAGGTTGGGCATGGTTAAAATTCACGTGTAGTTATGAGCAAGTTGTATGGCCGGCGCCGTGATTCCCGCTGTCATGCTGTGGTTGGGAGTTCATCAGTTTACGGTGGATCACGAGGAGAAATTAGTATCGCGACGCTACGTAGGCTGTCATTTCTAAGTGGGTTGGTGCAATTCTCGCACAACGTACGCCTTTAATTATATGGTCATGAGAAAGGTAGCGAGTAGGTTTTGGAATGTTTCGTGATTGGTGCCCAATCACCTTTGACGAGATTCCCGCAGTCCTTGTGGTCACAAGTTCACGATAGGGGACGAGTTTTATGATTTTACGCAACTGACGTCGATCTCGGTCCATTTGACGAGATTCTCGCGGGCAAGTCGTGCGGTCAGCCGGCCGTCTTGTGTATGAATGTTCGAAGTAGGTATCAAATATTAAGAATTATTCTGAGAGGATTGCACGAATAATACGACTAGAGGTCACGTTTTCTTTCGATTGCGAATTATACAAGTTTTTGAAATAACCGGTTAGATTATAAATATATTCGATGGAACCAAAGTTCGAAGGAAAAATCGACATATAAGTTAACAGAATTTCGAATTAACCATACTGGATGTCGCAAATTTACGAGACAGATTTTTTAAGTAAGTTATAGCCTACGTATTTCGAAGCTTCTTCATAATTCTTTTTCGAAACGGTAACAATTCGCAAGATTGCGACATTAAATTATTTCGAGTTATTTCTGGACTTCAATTTGACATAGTGTCCAAATAAATACGAGAAATGCCAGGTTTCTGATTAGTTTCAGAAGTTTTCGCGAATAAACGTCTCGCGAAAAGTCAGGTTTCCTAATAACACAGATAAATATTTCCACAAAACTAAAGTCATCTTGATACTGAAAATATACGCTGAACGATATATACCACTCAGGGTATCCTCAGTATGCATTTCCTCGAGGTCGGGCACGGGGAAATATAGCTTATGCAATCGGCGCCGCTTGCATGAAACTCGCCCCATCGCAATCTCTGAGCCTAGAGGCGGGAGTTTAATGATTCAATCCGCCTTCAGAAAATTTTCTTTACCCTTATGTAAAATTCGTTACTTTCGTTGCCCATCTGTAAAATTCGTTACTTTGTGTTACTTTCGTTACCGGTAGACACCCTGAAGCATCATGTTGAAGTTGGTTGTATTATGATTATTTGCAAAATTTATAAAAGTTCAGGGCTGAAGAAGGACAAATTTTTTGCTATCTGGATATAGCAGGAATAAATTCAATAATCATTTTCTTCGCAAATAATCCAGAGAAATTGTGCAGAAGAAGGTTCTTCCTAAATGACCTGGCTTTTAAGTTGATGGAAAGCCACCTTCGACTGAGAGCAGCCATGAGAAGTCTGCCAAAGGATGTCAGCTTGTTTTTGGCGAAGTATCGTGAGCTACCAGCTCCCACGCATATGCAGGAGAGGAGAACCAGACCATGTCATCTTTGTGGTCGTCACAAGTGGAATAATACAACCATCAAGTGCAAAGAGTGTGCCTTACACGTCTGCAAAAATCACTGTATTCGGGAGGTACTTTGTTTCACGTGTAAAAATCAAGATACTGCAGAACTTGATGATTATTGAAGGCTACAATTTTGATAAATTTGAGGTTTCTTGCACCTTCGCTATGTTTTTCTGGTAAATATCCCCTTTGTTTCAATATTGCTTCCCTTTACCTTCTAGTTACGGTATTTCTGCATTCCTTTTTTTGCAGAATAAAATTAATTTGCCAAACTGTGTGTCTTATTTAATTTTGAAACTTAGTAATTTCAGTAGATCCCTTGATTTCTACCGAAAATGTGCATTTAAGTGATATTCAGTGGGAGCCGCAATCCATAAGGCGCGCGCTCCACAAGGTTAATGGGCAAAATCGGTCGAAGGGGGTGAAAACGGGGGACTTTCTTCGAAAAAGTGAAATATCGCTATAACTCTCTTAATACGTGAAATATCAAATCCATTCAAAGTGCATACTATGTGTCTGATAAGGGCCGAAAATTTATGTTTCAAAAGTTTTTTGATAGCACCAACATATCTGCCAACTTAAAAAAAGGGCTTTCTGTAAAACTTGCGCGCAACAAAATTTCCAGCAAATTTCAACATCTTGAAACAATCTTCCTCAGCTATGAAATACAGTAATTCATGCTTTAAACAGGATATTTCAATGAAATCTTATCTACTTACATCATACGCCAATTACTGTAGACAAGCATGACCCTCAATAAGCTGGTGTGGTGAATTTTGGTTTGAAGCATAGATATAACACTCATCACTCATTGGAAATTACTTGCACTTTTAAATTCATAGCTGTAGCTTCCTGCAAAAAGTCGGGAGAAAAGGTGCTGGCAGAACTGGGACTAATCTCCTCGTCTTCAAAATATAAGTAGACTCCAGCAATTCATTTGACACAACAAAATTCATGTATTTCCTTCACTTCGGAAAATTAAAGAGTTCAAAAGCATTAATATAAAACACTACATATTAACCGATGACATTTAAGGGTCTGATTTAAGAGCTAAATTTGTGGCTTGCTTTGCTTTCTTCAGAAAGTCAATAGAATATGTGTTTGTATAACAGGCTCCAGAACTTCTGGTCTTCAAAATGGAGATGGCTTACAGAGTTCCATTGGACATCGATGACTTGAACTGTGTCCTGTTCTTCTTAATCAGGCTAAAAATTCGTTCACACTCTGCATTACTATGTGATATGGTAAGAACAGACAGCACGAATCTAGAAATCGTGTCGTATTTATGAAGTCCATCAGCTCCACGGATATTCAACAACTGTGCCCATTTTGAATCATTTGTAGCTTGATTGCTTACAACACTACATCATAAGTTGTCCATCTGAAGGGTGGCTGACTGGCTTTGGAGTTCACTCACAGCGTCATCTCTTTTTTTTGTTTTCTCTTTTATACAACATAATAGGAAACTTCTCCAAAAAGAAATTAACAGAAGAAAACTGTGCATCTTCAATGGCATCAAGTTTAGCAACCTGTGCATGTTTTAGCACATCATTGTTAAAAGGGAACTCATAACCATGTAGTCACAGGCTGCACAGAAATAGTTTCCAACTGACTAGAAAAACAGAGATTTGTCCTCAACTTGTTGAGTCTTAACCAAGTTTGAGCTTTGAACGCCAATAACCAAATCTTCATCCTTATGATTATGGATTGAGTGATACTGGACATCAAGCAATGCAGACCGTTTAACAACACTTGGCTTGACGAAGTTGGTGAGCATCTGCTTCAATAGGTCATCATTAATTCGAACAGTACATGGATATGTGAGGAAGCACTCTGAAGGACTGTATTGATCTTATCAAATGAACGGATGGTCACATGTAAAACAGTACAAAATGCCTGGTTTAGGTCAGAGGAAAGAAACAAACAGCTTCTCTTCACGAGATGTAGTGGGATTCAAATATCTGAGAACAGGTGAGTCACGTTTGGAAGCACTTGCCATTCTTTTGGCAGAAGAGGAGGAGGAAGAATCACAAACTCTCTTCATTTGTTTGTCATCAGATCTACTGTGTCCTGCTTTGGGAATAGTAAAAGACAAACTGGCAGACATATTTGGAGCACACACTACCACCTCATCCTAAAAAATGAAAGAAGTGGATCCTACTAATCTAATAATCTGTCCAAAAACCTAGCTAGGGATAACCATCTTGTGCACACATGCTTCAACAACTTCTTTGTCTCTTTTCCATGCATACTTTGAAATTTCTGAAGACGTTCTTTTCTTTTGGCACTCTTCTCCAAGAAATATAAAATATCAACAAGAATCTCATCAATTCTAACTGGTAAAGTTGCAGCAGCTTTCTCAGCTGCCAAGTTAATTAGATGGCAGCTGCAACCAATGCCAAAAATATCCTGATGAGCTTCTTTCAAAACCGATCATGACAGGAGCGTTGTCTGAACAGAATGCCAGACAGTTCTTAATTGGTACTTTATCTATTTCCAATTGCGACAATATAAGCTTTCCTATGTTGTGCCCTGTTGAATCCCCTTTCAATGCTGGCACTGATAGAACAGTACTTATAATACTTTCACGAGCAGCATCATAAAAAGTAACCATTATGGGATACAAGTTGGAATCGGTATCGTTGCTTCCATCTGTCGACAAAGAAAGCGGGCTATTCTGTAAACAAGTAACTGTGTCCTGTGTTGCATGAAGTACACACCATTTCGTTCAGGACACACGTTGTTTTTGGGCGACCACAACCACACCTTTTGAGATTTCCGACTTAAGAAACATCTTTCTGAACAAAGCTCCTGCAGAATCAGCTGCACTCAATGAAATTTCGTGTTCCACTAAAAAAGAAGTAAACAAACACTCGGCCTTGATTACATCGAAAACATTATCTTCAGCTTTGGCGAAAAAACTTTATTTTCTGATTTTCTCCCTTAGATTTCAAAAGTTTTAGGTAATTATTAGGGGAATATTGTCCATTTTGTACAGTTTTGATATTGTGCCTATTAAGAGAGATATGATTAATGTGGCCCTATCGCTTCCGTGAGTTGGCCTCGGAATGACTAGATTGAATATGCTGCCGTACAAAGCGCTGCTAGTCCCAGTTCGCCGATGCTATTGGCGGAATCTTACGCAAGTGACACCTCGTGCCAGTCTAGCCGAGTCTAGCATCAGCCACTTCCCTGAAAACACCGCAAAAGACACCCGTTCGTGATGATACGCATTGGTGTCTAGCTGTCTCTCCGACAGGTATCAGTGTCCAATGTTGCACATTTTTCTGTCCAGTCTCGCTGCTTGCCCTCAGTGGCTAGGGTGGAAATTTGACAACGCAGTGCCTCACGCAGGGAAAGCCTTAGCCCCAGGTGCCATGGAATGTAAACATATCCGCCCAGCTAGATTTCTAAGGCGAGCCACACGTTAACCAGGAAAGTGAGGCAAGTATACTGCATCTCAGTTTACCTCACCGACATTCAAATTCCGTGCAATATCCTCATCGCTTTCATATCTGAAACCATGATTGTCTTTATCAAAGTTTAACTACAGAATGTCACTTTCTTCTGCATCTTGATATTCATCCAGATTTTGCCCTAATGTCATCATAGTGACACCACCTTGCCCGTTTGAAATATCGTTGTCACAGAAGCCGACAAACACTTGTTTTTGTGCGAGTGTAGTAGCGGTAATCTTTTCCCATAACTTGACTGCATGGAGAGCGTCCAACGAACACGGCAAGATTGGAAACTTTACGATAGATAGCGGGCCTCGCTTTCTGCATACAGCGATCTCTATCAATCTGGGCGGTCATCCTAGTAAGTTACTTAGTTATTGAGGTTTTAAGGGCCAGAACAATGAGGTCATCTGCCCCTTCATCCTAGCAACTCCTAGATGCGTGGCGTCATATCTTTGCATCATAAAGTGCGCCTTTCAGACATTATCTAGATGGCAGCAGGGGCGGCTCCCGATTATAATTTTAGGGTGGGCCAGATTATACTATTGTTGTTAAATATTGTTTTATATTTGGCATTCATTGTTGCCAATATTGCCATTATCATGATTCCACATAACACAAAATTTGTAACAAGTTTTAATAAATAGTTGATGCATTAAAAACTGTACCCACATGGCTCTTTATTAATACATATATTCTCTCCTGGGCTTGGATGAAGCAAATTTATCCATCAGCTTGGTTGATGAGGTCATAATTATTTAATTTCTAACTTTGTGTTCAGAGCTATAGAAGAAAATGGATTTGTTTAAAAATTCCACTTTCATTTTCCTATTTCGGAATACAATCGACATATTAAATAACTACGTACCGTGCCACAAATTTAAAAAGAAAAAAGAAAACCATTTACACAGTAGAAATTACAGCTTCATCGACAAAACTCACTAACACATTTGTACTGTACTTGGAATATCAGACAACTGAAAATGTATAATTATATGTTTGTCTTATGTCAGCAATCTGCGAACAATAGCTAAATACCTGTTTAAGAACGTGGGGGAGGGTTGAACCCTTCTCCCGTAATCCTGTTTGACAGAGACAGAAGCAGGTAGCTTCAAAGCAACGCTATGGGCCCAATCTGTTGGCCCTTGAAGAAAGAGAAAATTCCGTTCATAGCACTGAAGAATTCGCGTGCAAGACAGTGCTATGTCCACCGTTTCCTTACCCGGCCCATGAAGCCATATACTTTATATGGGACTTTCTGTGGACCGGCCCTCGCCATGACGATACACCATACGATACTGTCAGGATCTAAGGCTAGGGATGAGTTATTTATAATGAATTCTCTTTAGAGATTCTAGAAGGGTAAAACACTTATTTTAAGTTGAGTATCTGTAATATAAAGTAATTTTAATGGTCTTCTTGGTTTCATTCTGTACTGTACCTGTCAGGAGTACTTGAAAGATATTGTGCAATTTATGAATGAAGTAGTAGGGACTGATAACTCTGGTATTGATTTTCTGAACTATGTTTCACATGACAAAATACTTGAGATTCAAAGAATTTGGAACAGACATCACTGTACTCATCCCTTTATTAGAAGGCCAGTCTTATCCAACTGTTCACCTTCTAGATGAACAACCACAGAGAATTCAGCAAGCCCTTAAACTTGCTGTTTCTGGAAATTATGGTACCAACATTAACCCTAGAACTGCGGACCGTCTTCCAGGAAGACGGTGTGGTGTTTAATCAAGTGCGACCGTCTCTCTGAAAGACGGTCTCGGTATTCAAATATAGTAATAGTGTTAGCCATCAGATAGCACTAATTTCAAGTCATGCTGGTTCCCGATGCTTTTATCTTTCGTTGTGTTACTCTTTGGCAAACAAATGACAATAAGCAGGCTATTATTTGGCTGCAGAAGTGAAGTACTTTCATGTTGACATTGAAGTTGCATTGAGCAAAATGGCAGCCAACAAACCTATGTAGATGATTCAGAAATTGAGCACTTTTTCAGTAAATAACAGGAATTATTTAAAACTGGTTCCTGAAATAGTAACAAAAAACTGTGAACTTTTCATTTATGATGTGCCTGACAAAAATTTAACTTGGCAATATGGTTTTCTAGAGCAGAAAATCATTTATTTTTATTTTTATGAAATACTTTTTATGATTAATTCAAACTGATGAGTCTGAATGATTCACCTCTATAAAAATAATATAGAACAGTCTTTCAGCTTTCTATTGATGTATGATAAGTTATAGGCCTATTCATGAACACAGTTTGCTTATAGAAAGGCAGAAGGTGAATTTCTCATATAGGCTATGTGCATAATGGAGAAATGTCATATAGTAAAAATAATTTTCTTTTTTAGTAAATAACAGGAATTAATCAAAACTGGTTCTTGAAACAGTAACAAAAAACTGTGAACTTTTCATTTATGATGTGTCTGACAAACATTTAACTTGGCAATATGCTCTTTTAGCGCAGAAAAGTCAATTTTATTTTTTATAAAATACATTTTATGATTAATTCAAACTAATGAGTCTGAATGATTCACCTCTATAAAAATAATATAGAACAGTCTTTCAGATTTCTACTGATGTATGATAAGTTATAGGCCTATTCATGAACGCATTTAGCTTACAGAAGAGGCAGAAGGTGAATTTCTCATATATGTGCATAATGGAGAAATGTCATATTGTACAAATAATTTTCTTTTTTAGTAAATAACAGGAATTATTTATAACTGGTTCTTGAAATAGTAACAAAAAACTGTGAACTCTTCATTTATGATGTGTCTGACAAACATTTAGCTTGGCAATGTAGTTTTCTAGAGCAGAAAAGTCAATTTTTTTATATATATATATTTTTTATAAATAACTTTTTATGATTAATTCAAACGGATGAGTCTGAACGATTCACCTCTATAAGAATAATATAGAACAGTCTTTCAGCTTTCTATTGATGTATGATAAGTTATATTCATGAACACAGTTTGCTTACAGATACTAAATTCCCATAGTGTGTATTTTATGGGAATGTACTGCAGCATTTGACGGATAAACCTGCAGCAGTTCTAGGGTTAAGGAGCTATTGGAGGGTGTAAAAAGGAGGGGAAATACACAGTTTTAGTAAACGCTGGATCCCATGCTCTTAGAAAATTAATCAGCTTGAGATCCATTGAACCTGGGAACAAAATTTACAAATGTGTGCGTTTGATTCAGCAGAAATAATGCCAATGAACATCGATGAGGACCTTGCAAAGAAAATTAAGAAGTTGCCATTCTGTGGAACATTAGAAGAAAGTGAGATGATAAGAGGATACAACGAACTGCAAACTTTAATCAAGAAGCAGATGCATGACAGGACCAAGACAGATATTGTTGGAGTTTTGCAAGGAATGAGATTTGTATTTCCAAAGTTCTCAGAATGTATGTTGAAAACCATTTGGATACCCTGTCCAAATGCTGTGAACTTTTGTTTTTCAGCTTACACTAGCACGTTAAGTGATATGCGTCACCGTTTGTCACAAGAGAATTTGGATTTCTTCACTGAAATATACTTTGGATGACTGAAATTTGTTATGTTATGCACGTTATCCATGGTATTAAACAATCCGGCCTAAAATTTATCATTTTGAAAGTACTGAAAAGTGCACTTGAAACCACCGAATTTGCCACTTTAAAATACCGCTTTCTTCAATCTGAAATCACCGAAAAATTCCCATCCCTACCTATCTCCTAGTTTGCCCGGTGAAATCTACCTCCGCCTTCCAGGGTGCCTAAAGGATTTTATTTTATTTTGTCAAAACAAATTAATTTAAATGAAGGATTATGAATTTGCACTCAGATTAACAAAGACCAAAAAACTATAGACTTTTTAATCTCAAGTTAATAAGTTAAAATTAAGGTGTCTACAATTTTCTTTTTTACATGCAAATGAAAAAACCCGGCACTGAGGTAGCAAACAGCTAATTCAGCACATATAAGGTTTATACAATTGGCTCCTATGCTGTTACTTCCCCAATATGTTGTCCAATACTGAGACAGTGCAACTCACAAGGCTCACCAGCTAGTTATCAATGTTCTTTCACATTTGATGCAACGTCATTATGCTCAAACGGAGTATAAAAATACGAAGGTAATCCCTAAAATATTTATAAATACATAGACCTGTTTATTTCAACAATGGTTTACATCATGTTATAGCTTGAACATTTAGCTATTTTTCTACATAATCACCATTTTGGTCGATGGATTGTTGTAGACGCTGTGACAGTTTTTGTATGCCCATGTCATACCAGCTCACCGCCATGCTGTTCAGGAAGTTGTGAACCTCATCTTTAACCTCGTCGTCGGTGCCTAATCTCTTTCCGGCCAAATACTGCTTCAACTTAGGGAACAAGTGATAGTCACTGGGTGCCAAGTCGGGACTATAGGGAGGGTGGTGCGGGAGAGCAACGGTTTGCCGGGCGACATGTGGACGAGCGTTGTCGTGGAGAATGTTTCAAGTTTTCCGTTAAAATTCTGTGAGCGGCGCTTCAGGAAACCTCAGGAACCAAGTGCAGAGATTATCCAGGGTGATTCGCCAATTTTCACGCATGATTTGCTCAAACTTCACGACTGTCTTGTCGGAAATTGACGGGTCTCCCGCTCCTTTGTTCATCGTCGATTTCAGTCCGACAGGCTGCAAACTCTCTACACCACTTACGAACATTTTTGATATCCATGCACGACTCACCATACACTTCCGTCAATTGGCGATGAATTTCAATCGGTTCAATACCCTTTGCGTTCAAAAACTGAATAATTGCGCGCACTCTGCACTTGGCGGTAACATCCAATGGAAGATCCCTTCTCAACGGCTGCCAAGCCAAGACCGAGTGCCTCAGCACGGCGTGCGCTTGTTTATACGCAAGCGCGGGAAACACTCACAGGGTTGATACGCTATCAGGATTTCAAATTTCCCTGACTTTTCCAGGTTTTTCAGACCAAAATTTAAGAAATTCCCTGACCGCAGAGTCGTTTATTTCCTTGACTTTTCCCGATTTTCCAGAGCAAAGTATAGAAAATTCATTGACCACAGGGACGGCATTTACCTCGCATTTCCTTAGGTTTTCCAAGCCTAGCAAAAGTGCATTTACCTTTAGGAAACCTTCTTCTTTATGATCGATTAAGATTAAGGTAGAAAAACTGATTTTAGACTATTATTTGTGCAAGGTTATTCTTAGACGCGAGGAGAAATGTTGTAGTAGATTAAAATAATAGTGATTAAAAGATATCCGAGCAATGTTTCATTATATAAACCGGACTTATCTGTAGCTCTCTATATAAGTTAACAAGTTTTTTTTTTAAGTATAAAAACAAATAACAAAAAACCAAACATTTCCTTACTGTAATAAATAACGTTTATTACGATAAGAACAGGAACACATTATTTTTACAATAAATGTTAATTTGCTAACATCAATTTTGAAAAAATAACTGAAGGAAGCAATCAATCACCAATTCTTACTTTTTAGTCAATCACAATAAAAGTACCTAGAAAATGTCAACTGATACATTTTATTCTAACATTAGATATTTAATATCAAATTAGTTTTTTCAGTTAATATGCCGTCTTTGTGTACAACAAGTTATGCTTACCAAGAAGTTGCTCTGATCTTGGCCGTTTGGGGAGATATCCTTTGTCCCCGCGGAAGATCACGAAATATATGCGACGTTCGGGATCGTCACCGAATCATGTCTTCGCAGTCAAGTACGGAGAAATATCGAGACGTTACACGATCGGTGCTGGTATCAGCCGTTTGACGCGATTTGTAGTTTTCACGATCGAACACCGAGAAAAATCGCAATTTACATAATCGGTGTCACTTTTAGTCGATCGACGAGATTTCTATTGTCCTTGAGGTCGGGCACGGAAAAATATAGTATTATTACGCAATCGGCACCGTTTGACAAGAATCCAGTTGTACTCTTCATCGAATGCAGAGAAATATCGCGATGTATCGCAATCGCTGTCGGTCGTTTTACGAGATTCACGTTGTCTTCGCGGTTGCACACTGAGAACGCGATATTATGCAATCGGCTCCGCATCTGGCCGTTCCACGACTGTCTGCCTGTCTAACTATCCTGGCAGAATGGCAGAGGCAAGCTCGAGGTTGGACATGGTTAAAATTCACGAGCAGTTATGGATATGTTGTATGGTCGGCGCCGTGATTCCTGCTGTCCCTATGCTGTGGATGGAAGTTCACGGTGGATCAATTGGCAACTCCAGTTATCTGATATGATATCTAGCGGTAAAAATGAGAAACTTACCAAGTAGGGTACATTTTTCACCTGGTGACTGTTTGTATATGGTTACTTGTATTGGTAAGCTGATCGTGGTAAATTCTTCGCGTCTTTATACATAAGTAATAAGTTTTACTCGTTGATAAAGTGCAAAATGAGTAAAAGCAAAGTATATTGCTCAGTTTAGGGCTGTAAGTCGATATATAAGAGGACTGCGGATATACGTTTTCATCACTTTCCAAAAGATGCAAATAGCAATAGCCGAAAGGTGACGATACCAAATAAATATGGGCAACAGGAGTGGGTTGGACCACTCACTGACGACAGGGCGGGTTGTTCACTGTTACGCCGAGCCAAGCCGCACCTAGACAGCCAAGCACAGTCTCGCCGAGCCAAGCCGTACCAAGACAGCCAAGCCTACACCAGCCATTCCACTACGAGTCATATAGGCCTAATTTGACTTCGCAGAGTAAATATGTAATCTGCGAGATCCTGCTACCAGTCCGATATTGACACCAAACCCACCTGCTAACCATCCAAATCAAGCAATTCCTGTATCCCCCGAGTTTTAATACAAGTTAAAATCATCCCTTCGCCCTACCAAGCAGCAAATAATTTCTAGAGTCTATGGTACAGTGAGCAAACTCAAATATAGCTTTTAAACGTAACAGCGCCATGACTCGAACTGCTCAAAAACAAATACCAGCAGACAACCGATGCTTGATAATATACAATTGACACATAAAATCCAGTGGAACACACAAATTAGATCACGTGTATCGCACAATTATACATATATACAATTAAAAATAAAACTGTCATTATTTTAGGGACCACATTTACTGATTATAACCGAAATATAAAAAGTGTTCCATATCAAATGCGGGTTATTGAGTATTTTTACCCTACTTATGCAGACCGACCGCAGCGCCCCAAGTGTTAGTTTGTGTTGCCAATAGGAGAAATGAGTATCGCGATATTACGTAGACTGTCATTTCTAAGTGGGTTGATGCACTTCTTGCTGCCCGTACACTTTTCAGTATACGGTAATGGGAAAAGTGGGGAGTAGGGTTTGGTATGTTTCGTGATGGGTGCCCAACCACCTTTGTCAGGATTCCCGCAGTCCTCGCGACCGGGCACAGGTTTTATGACTTGTACGCAATTGCCATTGATTTCGGTCAGTTTGACGAGATTGCCGCAGGAGAGTCGTGCGGACAGCCGGCCGTATTGAGGATGTGATTTTGGAGGATGAATGTTTGAAGTATGTATCGGATATTACGACTTATTCAGAGAGGATTGCACGAATAATACAAGAGGAATTCAAATTATACAAGTTTTCGAAATAACCGGTTAGATTATATATACAATGGAACCAAAGTTTGAAGGGAAAACAGACATATAACGGAGTTTCGAATTAACCAAACTGGATGTCGCAAATTTATGAGACGGATAGATTTTTAAAATAAACCGTCGTCTATGTATTTCGGAGCATTTTCGGGATTTTTTCGAAACTATATCATTTCGCAAGATCGCGACAATAAATTATATCGCATTATTTCTGGACATCAATTTGAGATATCCAAATTTAGAGGTCAATATCAGAAATGAGAGGTTTCTGTTGAGGTTTGGAAGTTATCGCGAATAAACGTCTCGCAAAAAGTCAGGTTTCCGAATAATACAGAAAAACATTTCACACACAAACTCTCTTCTTGATGCAGACAATATACGTTGAACAATATACAGCACGACTGAGTGTATCCTCAGTATGCATTTTCTTGAGGTCGTGCACGGGGAAGCCGACGCAAACGGTGCCGCTTGCGTGAAACGCGTTTCATCACAATCTGTGAGCCTAGAGGCGCGGGTTTAAATTATTTAAACCGACCTCAGCGAATTTTCGTTTCCTCGAACTATCCAGACATAAAAATTAGCTACTTTTCGTTACCCGTTTGTAAAATTAGCTACTTTTTCGTTACTTTCGTTACCGGTCGACACCCTGGTATACCAACCAAAAAAAAAACTTGGTCAAACCGTAATAATTCTTTTTTCTTCTTCTTTCTCTCTCTCTTTTTTTTTTACAAAATTCCCTGATTTTTCCCGGTTTTCCATGACCGCAACAAAAATCCCTGACTTTTCCCGATTTTCCCGGTTGCGTATCAACCCTGACTCTTCACAATATTAGGACACACAGCCACATGAACCGAGTTCTGTATTTATAAAAAAAAATGAGACCTTATTTTTGGGATTACCCTCGAATCCTGGAACCTTTGGGAAACACGTTATTTCAATACACATACACTTCAAGGTGTAGAGGCAGATGACCTCGTAGTTCCGCCCCTTAACCCATAAACGCCCGAATTGATACTTTTTGAAAATTTTGCTTTTTATATTAATAAGTCATATCATAGGGAGTTATTAAGCTGCTCAAACCGTATTTTACAAGGGTGGCACCTTAAGTTCCCGAAATACAGGGCGTTACATATATGTAACGCTAGGCGCTTGTGTTGTCAAAACCCTTACTGCATATTCTGAATGGTGATTTATAAATACAATAATGTACCAATATCATATTTGTTGCAAAATACTTATCTTGATAATATTACACCTTAAAAAGCACTGAGCAAGTATTTTGGCACCTTTGAACCTTCGATCATATAGTCAAGTGATTAGTTACTATGTGTGGAACGGCAAGAAGCATGATATGCACAGTCCTACATCACATTTACAACATGCGGACACTGCTTACACACAATTCACCGGCACACCGCCTCCGCTTATGTCCTGGAACGTTTATGACCAGATGATCGCGTCCATCATATCACAAGATTTCAATGTCGCGGCCCTATCCTCCACGTACTGTCTAAAGCCGCCTGGCTCCACGTGGTCCTACTCCGTAATATTTCACATAGAATTGTGCCACTTCCCTCTTGAACTCCAGTTGAGTTGTCCTTGACCATGATGTCGTAATGAGGTGCCATGCGTTTTGGAGACTCGTCAAGAAGGCAAGAAAATATGGCCAACCACCACTGTTTGTTTCTTATTGACACAGGATATCAGTTCACATTTTCATCCATAAGGTTCGTTCCTTCCATGAATTTGTTATAGGTGCCAATCTGGAGAGAGCGTGGGATTGTAACTATTTTTGATTTCAGCTCGAGAGAACCTTCTGACCTGGTCGAGGGGGAGAAAACGGGGAGAGTCGTGAAGGCAACAGTTACTGTGCTGTTTTCATGCCAGCGAGCAATAATCATGTCGTCAATACTCCTTTTCCACTTCCTCCAATATTTCTGCCAAGGTCAGACTTCTCAATAATAATTATGTTATTGGATTTATGCCCCTGTTAACTGCTCTGGCTTTTAGAGACGCAGGGTTGCCGGAATTTTGACCCGAAGGGGATCTTTAACGTGCCAGTAAATCTAATGACACGACTCCCTCGCATTGCGCACCCTCAAATGCCAGCTGACTGCACCAGGATGCGATCCTGCAATCTTGGACACAGCAAGCGAGAAAGTTTCCACTGAGCCACGCAACCAGTCTAATAATCTGAAATATCGAAATAATTCTTTTATTGTATTTTCTGAAACACTGCCTGCAGCCAGATATATCGGCAAAGGTATGGTCTTGAATACGGTACTGGCATAAAAAATATGCTACGGTGACATAAAACATATATGAAGGCATGCACTGTTAAAAAAAAAGCTGTATATGGAATAAACGTTCTGTGTATAAATGCATGAAATGTATTCTAACTCATTTCATATGAATGTGCTACAGAAAATATCTTGCCTTACCACTGACCCTGTATCCGGAAAATTAGTCCCGGGCATGAGCAGGTATAAAGAAACACGTAAGATATGTTATTGAATTATAAATTAGGATGTTTACTACCATAATCCTGAAGACAAAGTAAACTATCTCCATTTTACGCAATAATTTAGCATGCCGTACCTTTCACGGCATCGCATGGTGTCCACAGAATTTTCAATGTCAATTTTCCTGACTTTTCCTGACCATTTATCAACAAAATTCCTGACTCGCCAAGTCATCGTAACATCGGCAAAAAGGTTTATTGAGCAAAAATATTTATATCTTTTTTCATTTCCAGAATTTGCCCAACGCTCGCCTCTTGATTCGTTTAAAATAGAAAATAAGGTAAATTATAATGCAATAACACATAAATCAAAGTACTTAATGGGGGGCAGATGACTTCGTAGTTCCGCCCCTTAAAACAACAATAACATATAACTTAAGTACTTAATAACCTAAACTATAGTGATGGGGTCGCCACATCCCTATGCCAACGCCAAAAAAGGCGTACAAAAAATAGGTAAAGGAGGTTTTTACTATGATGTACTGTAAAAATGGAAACTTACCATAATGTCCAGTGAGTTATTGATTTTTATCTTTAGAGATTAGTTGAACAAGTAACATCAAAATATGACTAGAACACAAAATACTGTATGGTTAATATAAAATTCCTGACTTTCTAATACTTTTCGCCATTTTTTCCTGACTCCCGCAATTTTTTCACACTTTTTCCTGACTTTTCCTGACCAAAAACAAAATTCCTGACTTTTCCTGCCTGAGGACACCATGGCATGCCCCATCTCGACGTTAGAAACGAAACCACGAAAAGCACCCAATTGTTGGGACATATCCCAAGACATTCCCTAGTGACTAGTGTGCGGGAAATGAATCAATAGACCTTATAAGCACGAAGTTCGAATATCTTTAACTGGCAAAGGTCCTGTAGAGCAATAAATGCAATGATCGGTACTGCGTTACCATATGGTAACGCTAGGCGTTTATGGGTTAAAACAACAATAACTACAAGTAACTTCAAGATCTAGGTGGTTAACATTACTACCTGCACCCCTTGCCAAAAACTTTAATTCACGTTTGTGATACTGGAACATGCCAAGTCATTATTTTTGAAGACTTTTACCAGGCCAGTGGACTACACAAGGATTTTTTTTAAATATTACAGTGCTGCTATTAACTTTTTCTTTTTACAGTTCCAGTTTCCCGGGTACTGTTTATGAGCCTCTTCCACTTCAACCTGTCCATATACAACTTGTCATGGAGAACAACATCCACTGTCCATCCTCTGGTCGCTAGATCAATCTTGATCATGTCCATCCATCGGGTTCTAGGTCTTCCTACAAGTCTTTTTCCATCCACCTGTCTTTCCAAATTTATTCTAGCTGATCTTGTAGGCTCCATCCTCATCACATGTCCATAACACTAGTCTAGATGTGCTGACTGTCTAATAGGGATGTCTTTATTCCAGCTTGTTTCCTCACCTCCTCGTTCTTTAACTTGTCCATCTTGGTCTTCAGGATGGTGGATCAAAGAAATTTCATCCCTGATGCTTGCAGTCTTGATGTATCTCTCTTTGTAAGGGTGCATGTTTCAACACCGTAAGCATAAAGTAGCTGTAAAACATCGCCAGTTTAGCTGGTTTTGGAATCATGTCATCCCACTGAAGTGTCCTTACTTGTTGGTTGAATTCTGATCCCTTTTGCACTCTGTTGGTAACTAATTAATTAAATAAATACTCACTCAGAAGGCTTCTATGGGACATGAAGATCCCACATCGATCTCACAAAATGCCTCCACTGAACTGTCATGGGCGAGCTCTTGCCAGTTGTCCACATTCAGATGCCTACAAATTTTGGAGATTTCATATTTCCAGGAACTCCGTGGACTTCCTGCAGGCCTTTTTCCTCTTGGTTCTTCTTTAAAGATTTGTAAGACCATCCTATCATCTTCCATCCTTAATAAATGACCAGGCCATTGAAGTCTTCTGGAGATAATGTTTCTGAGTATTGGTGCTTGCTGTGACAGTGCGTGTATGTCTTTATTTGATCTTATTATTTCCAGCTTTGAGATGTGCGGTCAAGAAATGGGCAAAATATTTACCTATACACTATATTTTCGAAAACTAGCGAATGGTGTTCTTGTTTTGTTAAACTCCATGATAAAATAAATAAATATATAAATGAATAAATAAATTCCTTACCCTTCATTTCTGCGTTGCTTGTGGGCATCAGCATATGTTACTTCTCCCGCTTGACGCATAAAATCCTTGAGGTCCTAAGCATAAAAATTACACAAGTCAGCCATCTTCACACATCATAATCCACTCTTTACTCTATTGATCTATCGCACAAAACCCACACCAACATATGTCTTAACGATAAACATTATATCCTTCAAATATACAATTATGATTTAAATTAGTTTTAAAAAAAATACGATAAGCAAACATACAACTTAAGAAAACCATTTAAAATATTGACTTTTGTGCTTGAAATTAGTTACATATTCCTGGCAAAGAAAAATTACTATTTGAACAACTTTTAGTTTACCTTAAAACTAATCCTCAAAATTTCACCAGGTCTCGTTCTTTCCAAGACAACATCCCACAAAAGTTCATCAAATCCAGTTCAAATTTTCACGAACCACCAGCAAAACTAAACCAGAAGAAAAGGTTGTCCACAAATGTTTAAATTCAGAAGATAAGATTTCTAACGAATGTTTTAACCCCTTTAAAATGCCTATTGAAAACACTGTTAAATATGTTTTATTCATAGTGTTTGTGGTTTATAGCTTTTGCGATAAGACAAAATTAATCCAAACCTCATCATGTTTCTATGACCCCCTACAATTGGATTCATGATGAAACGCAAAATAATATTTTCAGCCAAATAAATGTGATATTGTTATTCTACAAAAGACCAAATTTTAAATAAAATGGTGATGAATGCCTTCACAAGAAAAATTAAAATGCTCGAGATATGTATTCGCTAACAAAAATGACCTCTCTTTTGATTAGACTGTTTGGAAATTCAACCAATACTTCCTTTAAGCAACCTGTTAGGTTTAGCAGGGGATAATAGAAAGCCAATTTTAAACTGCAAGCATGAGCTAATACGTCTTCGATCATCAAGTGACGCACGTGCGTTGCAATCGGAAACCGAAAATGAAAGCACTATTTCATGAACTGAATGTATGAACGAAATTTGCATATTTTCTTCTTTATTTTGAAAATAAGATATTACTGAGCTATATTTTTTAAGTCCCAATTGGTACATTAGTTACAAATATGTTACAAAATGCTGAAAATCACATACCGTACTCTATTTACTTTTCTTTTAACAGAAGTTTTTAGTAGATAAGATAAACACAGTGTTAATCGCTTTAGGTCCGTATTGACTAAATACAACACATGAATATACACTGCTTGTCCGCTTTCTCTGGTTGGTTGGTTCCTCAGTTTAGGATCTGCGACAACGCGGTCATATAGCTCCGTGTACTTCGGGTGTGTGTAGAATCTGTCTGATAACCGGTGTTATAGGGGTACCACGTAGAAAAGAATGTTGGAGGCGGGACTCATCATAAGTTGCTGCTGAAGAGCTTCCCCTTCCATACACGACTTTACAAGGTCCAACGACAAAGACAAGGAAACCAGTAGCAGCGAGAAAGAGAGAGAGCCAATTCCCCTACCTGACGCACATGCCCAGAAGAAAGTCTAGCAGTGGAAAGAGAAGAGAGCTGGAAACACTCTCCCCTACTTTGGTGTGCATGCGGATTGAAACACTTTTCTATGTGGTAACCCTATAATTGTGATGACTGTGTTAGTGTGTGTATCTGTTTTAATTCAAGAAAGGAATGCAGTCATTGAATTTTTACAAGTAGTTCCTACTTTTGCCGCCAAACGCCACCGTCAATGACCAACTAGTTCAGAACTTAGTTAGATTTTTAAGGACTTAAAAAATTCGACGACTTCGGCCGGGGATCACCTTCTGTCATTTGAGAAAAGCAATATCAAATATCATGACAAAGATACAGGGTGAGATATAAGTTAATTTCCCCAAAATTTTGAAATCTGAATTGGGTCATTTCTTTGTAAAACTTGTTTAAAATTGACACACAGATTCAGGATACACAATTTATTTCGCACAGGCACTGATTTAATGACGATGAAATAAGAAATAAAGGGTGGTTGCATGATCTTGAAGTTCCTCACCACTACACCAAACCGAGGAGAGGTTTCATCCTGTTGCCGTAACAGGACATTGGCAAAACAAGGGCTGAAGTACTCTATCTTTATTGCGAGACCTTACACAATCTCCATCGTGCAATCCAAAACAAATGGCATAGCATGCTCAAAAAGAGGACTTTTTTTGCTCCATAACAATGTCTGCCCTAACATGAACAGATTTTCCTTACGAGACCTTCCTCTGTTTCCACCTTGTCAATACAAATGTATTTTGTTTACAGTTAAAATACTATTAGCCCAGTCATATTAGAGATCAACCTCGGAATGAGAGATAACAAGCTGTAAACTCATATACACCTTCATTTTGGTGTTCCAAACATTGTCTCAAAAGTCTCATAAAATCTAGTGTCTGCGCCGTAAGTTATTCAAGGTCAAAGGTCACAAAAATAAGTCTTTCGCGATTATCTCGGTTTCTATACCTCCAATGACGTTAACAATTATTATAAAAATTGTAGAGCATACAATTTGCGACAAGTTTGTTTCAATGTGTTTTTTTTTTTCATATGCCCAACCGTTTTTGAGATAGAGGGGAGAATCCGCAGCGCTCAGACATACCCACTGCAATACAAGGTCAACAATGAATCTCTGTGAATAATAAATCATTGAAATATCATTCAAAATAAGTAATTTGTATTATTTATTAGTCAATAGCCGGCCCCGTGGTGTTGGGGTAGCGCGCCTGCCTCTCACCCGGGGGGCCCGGGTTCGATTCCCGGTTCCATCAGGGAAAAGTAAGAACTATTAGAAAAATTCAAAGTTGCAGCCCTTACTTGAATTAAAAAACAGATACACACACTAATACAGCCATCACAATTAACACCGGTTATCAGACAGATTCTACACACACCCAAAGTACACGGGGCTACTTGACCGTGTTGTCGCAGCCCCTAAACTGAGGAACCAACCAGAATGTTTATGAGAAATTGATGGAAGAGAAAGCAGATATTAATAATTATGTTGAATGTGTAAATATTGAATTTCATTAGAATTACAACATTATTTAAGGAAGGTAAATATTAATTGTAGAAGATAAGATAGTCTGTTAGTTGATTTCATGTATACTTCGGACGAAGGACATAAGTTTTGGTATCTTCATAATTTCTATTTAATAAAAATTAGATAGGGTTGTCACCAGAAAAAAAACTGTAGGATATCTTGTTTTTCAGGAAGTGAAGTGATCGACAGTCATTTTCTTTGGGACGTTGAACGATCACTAATCGGTGACAAGAAGTTTTAGTTAGAGTTGATTATTTAAGATGTCCAATCTCCTTTATTAGACTAGATATAATATGATAGATTAAATAAATAAATGGTATGAGCATTATCATCAAAATATAACGATTTGGAATAACAATGAACACTTTACAAATTTATTTAGGGGCAATTAGGAACAATGATTCAGACAGGGTATTTTATGTACTGTTGTAGTGATGAAAATAGGGACGAATTCCTATTTTTAAAAAAGAAAAAATTATATACATACTTGGGATTTGTTATTTTAGGTAAAAATATTTTGGCTGGAAGAGCAGATTTATGTTATGGTTAATTTAGTTTGATGAAAAACCCACCTTCCAACTATCACAACACACGTTGAAATCCCAAGAATCTCACTACACTGGGCTTATATGATTTATCCTGAATTAAATTCAACAACATAAATATTTATTTTTATAATGATAGGAGTGTATTCTGTTGTTGGTGTGTACAGTAGAACCTCGATGCATCGTTCCCGGAACTGTCGTTTTCCCGTATGCATCGTTCAATTTATTTAGTCCCAAAAATTTTCCATATAAACTAATGTTAAATTTCCCCGCATCTATCGTTCCGCGAAATATCGATTTTTTGCATGGATCGTCAAAAAAAAATCACTAGTCCTTGGCCACAATTTTCCCGCATTGATCGTTTATGAGAAAAATATATGCAAACGTTCTTTTGAATTTGAAGCGGCATAGAATAGCGGCAACCTGTTACGCGAGAATGTACGAGGTACGAACGATTAGGAGTTCCTAGGCTTGAGAAAGTTTCTCGGCTGAAGCTAGGTTCAAGTAGGCTAGACTGCAGTGCGCAGATTGTTTACGCACAACCACACTATATAACCACGCTTACGAGCCTTCAGGCGCCAACGATCCTGCTCGAAGCGCCAAGCCGTCATTGTGCTGTTTCATTTCATTCTGAGTGGTTCTGTGTAGTATCTTGGTTGTGTGCGGGGATTATAATTTTATCTGTAGTTCGTAATTATGTTGTCTGTCTCATTTTAGTTCCAGTGTAGTATTGTTATTTAGGACATGTCACGTCCCGTGAAAAAAGTAAGAACTCTCGAAGAACGCTTGAAAATTATAGAAGAAATTGATTCAAATCCTTTCGAAAAAAGAGTTGACACCGCTAAACGTCATATTTAAATTCCATATTTGCCAAGAAGAACGAGATAAGAGAGCAAATTGATAAATGTGGCAGTTCCAGCAAAAAAAGGAAAACTGGAAGAGAATCTACATTCGCGGAGCTCGAGAATGTCCTTTTCACTTGGTACCAGCAAGCAAGGGCTTCCAATATCCCTATACAGTAGATGGAACAATTTTACGGGATAAAGCCAAGAAGATAGCTGCAAGATTGAAGATTGATAATTTTGCTGCATCGAATGGATGGATCACTCGATTTAAAGTGCGACATGGGCTAGTCTTCAAGAAGGTTTGCGGAGAAAGTGCTACTGTGGACACGGAAGGTAAGGAGCTGAGGTTCGAGAGACTGCCTTCGCTACTAGAAGGTTAAGAGTCACAAGACGTATACAACGCGGACGAGACCGGACTTTTTTACAGTGTCCTTCCGGACAGAACACTGGCGCTGAAGGGTGAATCTTGCCATGGGGGCAAAATTTCAAAAGAACGACTAACCGTTCTGCTGTGTGTGAACAGTGATGGCAGTGATAAGAGAGTGCCAGTCGTAGTGGGAAAGTCATTAAAACCAAGTTGTTTTAAGAACACGAGAAAATACATGTGACGTATCATGGAAACAAAAAAGCTTGGATGACCACTGATATATTTTTTTTACAATTTTTAAGGTCATTTGATGCCTCTATCGGTGCACAAGGAAGAAAAGTCGTGCTCTTTGTGGATAATTGTGCCACTCATCCACAGGACACGTCATGTCTTCGCAATGTGAAAGTTGTGCATTTCCTCCCAAATTGTACCAGCGTGTCGCAACCTCTTGACCTTGGGCTGATAAAATGCTACAAGCAGCTGTACCGTAAGTGCCTAGTGCAAACTGCTGTACCGTAAGTGCCTAGTGCAAACTGCTGTGTGCTTGTTGGATGCCGGGAAGGAAACGAGTAAGAACATCGATATACTGAAAGCGATTCATTTCACAGTAGCAGCTTGGCAGCAGGTAACCCTGCCAACTGTCGTGAACTGTTTCCAGAAAGGGGGTTTCAGCTGTCAGCTACACGCGGCGGAAATAGACAATACTGAAAATCCCTGTGCTAATGGTGAAGATAGTGATGATGCCTTTAATGATGACTGGGAACAATTAAGGGGTGAAAGCAGGGTTGATACGCTTTCAGGATTTCAAATTTCCCTGACTTTTCCCGGTTTTCCAGGCCAAATTTTAAGAAATTCCCTGACGGCAGAGTTGTTTATTTCCCTAACTTTTCCCGATTTTCCAGAGTAAAGTATAGAAAATTCATTAACCACAGGGACGACATTTACCTTGCTGTTCCTTAGGTTCTCCAAACCTAGCAAAAGTGCATTTACCTTTAGGAAACGTTCTTCTGTATGATAGATTAAGATTAAGTTAGAAAAACTGATTTTAGACTAATTATTTGCGCAAGGCTATTCCTAGACGCGAGAAGAAGTGTTGTAGTAGATGAAAAGAATAGTGTTAAAAAAATATCCGAGCAATGTTTCATTATATAAGCCGGACTTTATATGTAGCTCTCTGTATAAATTAACGCGTTTCTTTATAAGTATAAAAACAAATAACAAAAAATAAATTTAAAAAAACAGTTCTTTGCTGTAATAAATAACGTTTATTACGATAAGAACCGGAACACATTTTTACAATAAATGTTAATTTGCTAACATCAATTAAAAAAAAAAAAAACTGAAGAAAGAAATCAATCACCAATTCTTACTTTCTGGTCAATCACAATAAAAGTATCTAGAAAATGTCAACTGATACATTTTATTCTAACATTAGATATTTAATATCAAATGAGTTGCTTCAGGTAATATGCCGTCTTATGTACAAGAAGTTATGATTATCAAGAAGTTGCTCTGATCTTGACCGTTTGGGGAGATTTCCTTTGTCCCTGCGGAAGATCACGAAATATATGCGACGGTACGTGATTGTCACCGAATCATGTCTTCGCAGTCAAGTACGAAGAAATATCGATACGTTACACGATCGGCGCTGGTCTCAGCCGTTTGACGCGATTTGTAGTTTTCACGATCGAACACTGAGAAAAATCGTGATTTACATAATCGGTGTCACTTTTAGTCGTTCGACGAGATTTCTATTGTCCTTGAGGTCAGGCACAGAAAAATATAGTATTATTACGCAATCGGCACCGTTTGTTGTCCGTTTGACAAGAATCCAATTGTACTCGTCATCGAAAGCGGGGAAATATCGTGATGTATCGCAATCACTACCGCTCTCGGTCGTTTTACGAGATTCACGTTGTCCTCGCGTTGGACACAGAATGCGATAGTATGCAATCGGCCGTTCAATGATTGTCTGCCTGTCGATCTGTCCTGGTAGAATGGCGGAGGCAACCTCGAGGTTGGGCATGGTTAAAATTCACGAGCAGTTATGGACATGGTCGGCGCCGTGATTCCCACTGTCCCTATGCTGTGGTTGGAAGTTCACGGTGGATCACGAGAAGAAATGGGCATCACGATGCTACGTAGTCTGTTATTTCTAAGTGGGTTGATGCACTTCTCGCTCCCCGTACACTTTTAAGTATATGGTAATGGGACAAGTGGCTAGTAGAGTTTGGTATGTTTCGTGATGGGTGCCCAACCACCTTTGACAGGATTCCCGCAGTCCTCGCAGACACAAGTTCGCGACCGGGCACGGGTTTTATGACTTGCGCAACTGGCATCGATCTCGGTCCGTTTGACGAGATTCCCGCAGGCAAGTCGTGCGGTCAGCCGGCCGTTTTGAGGATGTGATTTCGGAGGATGAACTTTCGAAGTAGGTGTCTGGTATTACGAATTATTCTGAGAAGATAGCACGAATAATATGACAAGAGGCACATTTTCTTTCGAATTCAAATTATACAAGTTTTCGAGATAACCGGTTAGATTTTACATCCAATGGAACCAAAGTTCGAATGAAAAATAGACATACAACGGAGTTTCAAATTAACCGAACTGGATGGCGCAAATTTACGAGACGGATAGATTTTTAAAATATACCGTCGTCTATGTATTTCGGAGCATTTTTGCGATTTTCTTTCGAAACTATCATTTCACAAGATCGCAACAATAAATTATATCATTATTTCTGTACTTCAATTTGAGATATCGAAATTTATTAAGTCAATATCAGAAATGAGAGGTTTCTGTTGAGTTTCGGATGTTATCAGGAATAAACGTCTCGCAAAAAGTCAGTTTTCGAATAATACAGAAAAACATTTCACACAAAATTAAAGTCACTTCTTGATGCCGAAAATATACATTGAACCGATGTAGACAGTACCACTGAAGGTATCCTCAGTATGCATTTCCTTGAGGTCGTGCACGGGGAAGCCTACGCAATCGGCACCGCTTGCTCACAATCCGTGAGTCGAGCGGCGCGGGTTTAAATGATTTAAACCGACCTCAGCGAATTTTCGTTACTTTAGTTACCCGTTTGTAAAATTAGCTACGTTTTCGTTACCGGTCGACACCCTGGTATAACCAAAAATTACTGTCAAACCTTAATAATTTTGTTTTCTTCTTTTTGCTTTCTTTTCTTCTTTTTTACAAAATTCCCTAACTTTTTCCGGTTTTCCCTGACCGCAAGACTTTTCCCGGTATTCCCGGTCGCGTATCAACCCTGTGAAAGTGACTCTGTCCCCGTTGATTTTGAAGACTATGGGCCGTATTCAGAGACATCACTTCAACTTAACTTTCACTTACATCTTACTTTCCCGTGCATAAAAGCCCGAGTTGGTATTCAGAGACCAAACTTAACTTACACTGAAGTGTGAACCTAGTCAAAAGTTAGCGAGATTCAAGATGGCTGAAGACCAACCTTAAACCTCACTTCATCGCTAAAATTTTCCTGCATAACACTGTGATAACATCTGTTCAATGCGATAAAGTTATGGATTACGCCTACGAGAATAATTTGCCGGCACCACGGGTGTATGTAAGGAATGGTGGAAATCCCTTTGATACTCTCACAGACATTGAATTTAAAAGACGATACAGGTTCTCTAAGGAATGCGTAAATTACATTATAATGCCGCTGGTAATACCAGAACACGTTGGAGATCAGAACAGGAGAGGTCTACCATTGCCAGTACATATTAAGGTATTGACTGCTCATATTAAGGTATTGACTGCTCTAAGACTTTATGCAACTGGCAGTATACAGGCAAGTAATACATACCAGTAAGATCAATACTACATCCAAAATATCAGTAGCTGTAAGCAGAAATAATTAATATTTTTTCTGTATTTGGTCCCTCTCATTATTAGTCCTCGTTTTGAAGTTACACCTGGCCAACCATAACCTCTCAATCCTACTTCAGTTTTACCCTCACATTCCATTTGTATATCTCCAAACGCCATTATTAATATTATTATTATCGATTATCGAAAAAGCATGGTTGCTCTGCAACCAATTACATCTATTGTGCTATTTAATGGGATAGTAATGGTTGATGTAAAAGAATGGATGTAGGCCTATGGTAAGCTAAAATCATAAAACGTTCTTTTTAGTAATATGAATACCATTAATAAGACACAACATTGTTTTTATTATTTCAGATCGTATGTGGAGATCTCCGTTGTATTAGCCAACCGTCTGTCAGCAGAATTATTGCTAAAATATCAGAATGTTTATCAAGACATCTGAGAAGATATGTCAAATTTCCTTCAATCCAAGGAGCTATTACCCATAACAAAAAGGCATTTTATGATATAGCAGGGTGTCCTGATGTTATGGGGTGCATTGACTGCACACACATTCCTGTTAGGAGTCCAGGAGGCCCTACTGTTGATATTTATAGGAATCGGAAGGATGGATGTCTCTAAATGTACAAGTTGTGTGTGGTCCAAAAATGGAAATATTAAATATTGTAATTCGTTGGCCTGGATCAGCACATGACAATAGGATTTTTCTGAAAACAGTGCTCTTATGACTGCATTCGAGGAAAGGAGTTTAGGTTGAATTCTATTGGGTGACAGTGGATAGGCCTATGCCCAGAAACAACACCTTTTCACACCAGTACTTCACACACAAAATGAGGCAAAAAAAAACCAGGTACAACCATACTCATACAAGGACCAGAAATGTTGTGGAATGATAGTTTGGTGTCTGGAAAAGAAAATTTGCTTGCTTATCAAAGAAACTGAACACCAAACTTCGACATCTGTAGGCTATACGCTATTCGCTGTCCATGGGTTCCATGGAAGGATCTGTCAGAATGAGACATTTCATGAGCCCAAGGAGGACTGCAACTGTAAGAATTGCAATAATCCGTGCCCCAAATACCACTTAGTGGAATGTGTAAGCAGGTCTCAATCTCTAATCGCAGAAATACCGGGTGAGTTAGCCGTGGTGGTTACGGCATGACTGATGGCAGTCGTTCACATCCGGGAGGCGAGGAGGTTCGAATCCCCCCGCCGGCAATCTTGAAGATGGTCTTCTGTGGTTTCCCCATCTTCCTTCCAGGCAAATGCCGGGGTTGGTCCCTAACTATAGGCCACAGCCTCTACCTTCCAACTCCTCGTCCTTACATTCCAACTTCCCTCCTTCCCTACCCAACGGTACTTGTAGCTCACCCATTGGGTGTCCGTCTCGAAGCAGCTACAAAAACTGGCGAGCCGAACATGTCCTCGGACACTCCCGGCACTAAAAGCCATACGCTAAAAAAACAAAAAACGCAGAAATGACTGAGTGGTGAAAACTTGATTATACAAATTGTGTTTAATAAAATCATATATATTCTTTATTCTCCACGACGTCCCTATATTTAATAGCAAGTTATTTTACGTAGACTTTTTCGTCAGCGGTAAAATACAGCCTTTTCTTATTTTCTTCCATTTCAATTTATCTTATAGACGCTACCAAACAGCAACAAGCGATACAGCACACTATCTTACATGCAAAAGCAAACAACAATGAATACAGAGTGTTTATGCCACAGTCGTCTCGATTAGAGGATCGAGACGGCAGTGGTTTACGCACGGAGCAGCTGTGCACTTGAAATATTGTGTCCCATAATGACGTCAGACACAAAGGTCACTAGCTTTTAACTCTAACTCTAACTTAGTCGAGTGGAAGTTAAGTTTCGTCTGTGAATACAAATTCGAAACTTCACTTCAAGTGGCCTAGATTTTTTACTTGACTAAGTTAAGTGAAAGTTAAGTTGAAGTGATGTCTCTGAATATGGCCCTTAGTGCTGATCGAATCGAATGTTGCCACATGTGGAGTGGAAACGATTGAAGAGCTGTGCGATGAAGGCGCGGGGGAGAGGAGTGATGAAGAGGAAAAAGAGGAAGAAGACTATCGTGAGCCCCAAGTTTCGCCGAAGCACATGCCGCCTTAGCGAAGGTGAAATCCTTCATGTACTCGCATGACATCAGTGATCGTGAAGAAGAGAACATTATGCAAGTAGAGAAGGCTTTGTTTCATCTGAAACGCAAAGCTTCGACGAAACAAAAAAAAAAAAAAAAAAAACGACTTTTTTTTACCAAAAAGAGCAAGTGATAAAATGACACACATGAAATCTTTTTGAATGGAAATTTTAAAAAAATCTTTTTTTTGGTCACTTTTAAACAAATGTATACAACGATACTATTAATACTATACTACATATCATTAAATAAAACACAAGAAGGAACACAATCATTTCATTAACCAAAACCTTTAGTACAAATTTTAACTGGATACCATGCTACCGTATCACGCAACTCACGAAACTGTAAAACCCCCGCTTCTGCCTGCAACACCTGTTGACCTCGACAATAAAGGCTACTCTCTCCCGCTGTAAATCACAAAATTATGCCGCGTAACATGCAACACTGTGTAACCTTGAACTCGGCGCTCGCACTGCTGTCCTGCAGCTGTGTAATAAGTTAGCTGTGATGATCCAAGTGAGTGGCTATTTAAAAGGGCTATTATCACTTACGGTATTTCAGAAATAAAGTATAGGTTAAAATAACTATTTTGTGTGTTGATTTAAAGACGCTAGGTGCTCCTTTGTGTGCCTTTATATCACGCCATCCTACTAACCTATATCAAGGGAATTTAAATCTTTAAAATTAGGATGACTCAATTAATACCCGCACCCCAATTTTTAAAGTCTGATTTTGAATAAAAATGTGCGGGGGGGGGTATTCGGGTATATTGATGCCTCTATGAAGTTTACATGAAGAAAGATGTCCAAATACAGTAACCGTACTTTTTTTCCCCTCAAATTTTTTATGTTACCCGCTATTATCGTTTCCCGCATCCATCATCATTTTCCCCCCTCCCCCTTGAAAATCGATGCATCGAGGTTCTACTGTAGTGGATTTAAGCTGGGTCATAGCACACACATTACTATTGCTGACAATGGATACAGTATGTACTCTTAAGTTCCACTAAATGTGCAGGATGTGTAGTCAAGATATTTTGAACTTCTTGCAAGAAATAACAACAATTAACAGTAATTTGGTCTTATTACACGAGAGTAAGATATATAATTTATTGTTCACCATATGTCCCGACATATTTACTGTTAGTTTAAATTTTGGACATTGCACATTTTTATTTTAAAAAAATTAAGTAATTAATTTCAAGCACATGAAAAGCTACCTTATAACAGTTACACAGTTCGAAACAGAAGCCTGCATCATAACCATCCTGACTCTAGAATTACTGAACACAGATCTGAATGGAGTATGACCAAGAAGGACATAGACATTCTGTTACTGAACACAAGATAAGAGCTTTATAAGGAAGCAGTGCAATTAAGCAGGAAGTTATCTGATTCTGCTCTTTTCTCCACACCCACATAATAATAATTATTATTAACCCTTTATAGGCCATGGTCTAAATCAGGGGTTCTCAACCTTTTTCAACCATCGTACCCCTTTAAAAAATTAAACATCCTGCATACCCCCTACTAACCTTTCTTAGGTATTAATAATGGTTATTAAAAATGTAAAAGGTATTTAGTTAGTATGGTTTGTAATTTTATAAAAAAAAATAAAAAAAAAAAAATAGAATACCAAGACAGATGCTGGAGGCCAAGTGCAAGGGTAAGAGAGCAAGGGGAAGACCTAGAACAAGGTGGATCGATTCAGTGAAGAACAGCGTGAGAAAAAGGAATCTGGACTGGGACAAGATCGTGGAAGAAGAATTGTGGAAGGAAAGAGGAAAGTGGAGAAGTGCCATAAATACCCCGACCCAGCAGGAGCTGGATAAGGGGAAATGATGATGATGATGATGGTTTGTAATTTTATAAGGAAAGATATTTTAATAAAACAAAATATAATTGTTGTTTTTCAGTTCCTCTTCCCAAAGGGTGATTTTTGCAATCATTGCGTTAGTGTTCATTTTAACATAGAACTTATCAGAAACACTACCTTGCATACACTTATTCCAAATGTTCAGTTTTTCAAAAATATCACTTAAATAGGCCAATTTTAAAAGCCAACCAAAGTCATTGAGTACTGATGATAAATTAGAATTGTGCTCGGTAAAGAAAAGATGCAATTCTTTGTGGAGTTCAAATACACGCGCCGTAAATAACTCACACCGTAGTCACGGCACGAAGCTTACTGCGCATGTGGATCGAGTAGAAGGATGGCCTGCCGCGTACCCCCTTGAAATGTTTCACGTACCCCTTACCATAGGTTGAGAACCCCTGGTCTAAATAACTACAGTTGTAATTTCAAAAACAACATTCTGTTACTGCCTCAAAAAATTAGAAATACTAGATTAGCTTCGAGCAGCCTTGAGTGTATAAAATCTCTGACTAAACTGTGAGCAATAAATAGTCTTCGAGAGGGAGTACAACCGTATTTCCTCGCATAATCGTCGCACTTTTTTTAGTCATTTCGCTCTTTTTTTTGCCAAAAATTCATGGAAAAAGGCAGGGTGGGCCGATTATGCAAAGAATATCTAAGTTCACAGAATATACTGTATCATTATTTGCTGCACGGGCCAGTCATTCACGTAGCGTGAGTCATAGCCTGCAGTCAGAGACAGGCTTCTTTCTTCTAACAAGGTCACGACAGGTTAACGCTCGCGGAATGTGCTGATGAAACTGGCCATTCGCGTCGTGGTTCATACCACGCAGGCATAAAGACGAGATTACTTTCTCCTGACAAGATCACGCCAGATTAGGCCTATAAACTCGCGGAATGTGCGCTGGCCGTTCGCGTCACAGTTTATAGCCCGCAGGCATAAAGACGAATTACTTTCTGCTGTCAAGATCAAGCCAGATTAGGCCTATAAGCTCGCGGAATGTGCGCTGGCCGTTCTCGTCGCGGTTCGTAGCCGGCAGGCATAAAGACGATACGATATTACTTTCTCCTGACAGGATCACACCAGATTAGGCCTATAAGCTCGCGGAATGTGCGCTGGCCGTTGGCGTCCTAGTTCATAGCCGGCAGGCATAAAGATGAGTTTACTTTCTCCTGACAAGACCACGCCAGATTAGGCCAATACGCTCGTGGAATGTGCGCTGGCCGTTCGCGTCCTAGTTCATAGCCCGCAGGCATAAAGACGAAATTACTTTCTGCCGACAAGATCACGCCAGATTAGGCCTATAAACTCGCGGAATGTGCTCTGGCCGTTCGCGTCGCGGTTCATAGCCGGCAGGCATAAAGACAAGATTACTTTCTCCTCACAAGATCACGCCAGATTATACGCTCGCGGAATGGGCTAAGTGACGAAGCTTGCCGCTCGCATCACAGTTCATTGCTCGCAAGCATAAAGACGAGATATTTTTCGTCTGACAAAGTCGCGCCAGGTTATAAAGTCGTGGCAGCATGTGCAACTGACTGGCGCACAAATACGAACATGCTTTGCGACGATTATGCGATGAAATTTTATAAACCTATTTTAGTGTATGAAAAGTGGGGTGCAACCATTACGCGGTGGCGACGATTATGCGAGGAAATACGGTACATGCTAGGAGACCCATGTGATACCTGTCCCACAACAGACGTAAGCAGAACCACTTGCAATGAACACAGGATCTCAAGTGGGGACAACTGAAGAACGGTCCATTGTTCTGTTCACTGATGAGACAAGGATTTAAGGCCAGATTCAAGAAGGTTGAGGGTGTGGAGAACGCTAAATATACACGCCAGGTGCAGACTGAGCTGTGCAAGACATCCATTTATAACGAGGCAGAGGAATCCTAGTCTGGGAAGGAATCGTGCTTGGACATCCAATGCCTTGAGTTTTCCAATGATGAGGACAGAGTTGAAAATTAATTCTTAGCCTGTCATCTAGTGTCTTATTTCAATCGAAATACCTAAGTATATGTTACTAAAGTACTGTATACATATCTACTAGTACAGCAACAATGACTTAATTAATGAATCATGTTTCCTTATAATACAAATGACTTTGTAAACGTGAGTTCATTGTTGTATCAGATGTATCTTTACCGATGTGTACTACATTCATATTTAGGGTACACATTACATTCAGCGGTGCATTAGATTTGAGTAAATAAAGTATTTCTTTCATTTGGGTCTTGATCTTCATAAACCGCTTCTTGGATGTGCAACATTCCATGTTCATTGGCCGAATCCATTCGGTCAATTAGGGGAAAATAGTTCCAGCCAAAAGAATGCTTTGAGTATACCAGCTTCCTTCTGATAAGATCAATATTGCCAAGTGGTATTTTTACCATAATAGCAAGATTATGTCTGATCATGCTGACCATTAAAATTTTGTATTTAAATATATTTAAAGCATATATATTTATTTACAATGAAGGAGGTGTTTATAGCATGTCGCTTAAGCTTTAGTTTCTCTGACAATCTACTGCTGAAATCACAACTTTAACAAACGATATCGGAAGTGCACTCACTGTAATCATTGACACCAATACACTGAGTAAGGCAGTTCCGACCTATGTTCAACGATTGGAAAGTTGTGAGGCAGACTTCTGTGTGAAACGACAAAGAAACAAAAATCCCCTTGACTTTAGTCAGCAAAAGCATGCTGTCTGTATCTGATTTACCTTCGAGCCCCTTGTGCGTTTACGTGCGGTAGAGCCCTCCCTAGCCTCTCTCTCATTGGTCGCGTCACATCAACAAAACCAGTCATCATCTTAGAACATCACATCCCACCAGGGCGAAGAGGGCAAGGCTCTTCGGAACAGAACAGCGTAAGCTTTAAGACACTTTCTTTGGACCAGAATTCTACATGAGAGCAGTTCTCAAAACAGTGATGGACTCGCCAACAAATTGGATTGCTCACAAAAACATGTTCTCATGACGAGTAATCAAGATCAATGAACTTCCATAGTAGGAGGGTGTAAATTACGTATATCATTGAAAGCACAGTATTGTCAGGCATCTACAGGTGTTAAGGTCAAGGGTCGTAAAAACTAAGAACCTGAAATGATATCTCACCTCGTTAGCTAATGTACCATCCAGATACATACGTGAGCAATGCTGCCCTGGTCTTCTTGGCTGCATGGGGCTAAGACGGATAGTTGATGCAATTTCAGTATAATACAATTAGCCCTTGATTACCAACATACGTAACATAGGTGTGTATACGTCTCTAAACTATACGCAGCTCGCTTTCCGCAAGTCTCATCTTCCAGGGATGATTTTGTTAGAAGCAGTGATACTAATTAGTTTTACAGGCATAATCCTGGGGCAATGATTATAGACCACTGACCATCATCATAATATCCATTCAGCGGACCAGGTAAATACAGACTGGAAATCATACTCTAGTTTCACAAGATGTTAGCTTGTACTCAATGGTTAAGGAACGAGTGCCACTAAGTTTATCTTTGTGACTAACTTCAGTGGGTATAGGAAAGAACTGGCTTGCTGTAAGCTTACACAGCATTGGCTATCAATAATGTGCAGCAGCCAATAATAATTTGCACTTGAAGCTCTATTACAGATTGGTTTTCGGTACAATGTTGGCATCAGACTCCATTGGCCAAACTATCAAAACTTTAAAACTATCAAAATCAACGAGGTTTGAACTCTTGCACTGTGCCTAGAGCGGCATATAATTGGAAATGATGAGTGTTCAAAATTAGAGCGACTGTATTGGGACTTTAAATTCATCCATTTGAAGATAACTCCGCAGTATGAAGCACGCCAAAACTTGTGGAAACAAGGAGTAGTCACGTGTGAGCTATAGACTGGATATTTTCCTTTTCATTATTGTCACCTTCTTACTTGTTGAACTATGGCCATTATTCTTTCCAACGCATAACAATCCAAATGCCACTATGACAACAACGAAGTTTGAACTCTGAACGTACATAATGTTTAGAAGTACCTCCATTGTTTAGTGTGGCATCCCTGCTCGCGCGAGTCATGACGATACAAGCAAAATTTGGTATGTTTGCAAAGTTTCAAAAGAAGGGGGTGAGGGTACTAGTTTTTGTTACTTTGAAGAAAAGGGTTGTAAAAAAAAAGTTGTGTGGTCGATACCCTGGTGTATTCTGAAGATTACAAACGTATTAGACTTTGGAATTTTCACAAAATGAGTTTGTATGCAGGAAAATAGATATATAGATCAAATTAAGGAAGATGTGGGATGTAAGACCAACAGAGAAATGAAGAGAAAAGCGGAAAGACGCAAAGAGTGGAGATTTGCTGCAAACCAATCCTCGGATTGACCAGTAGAGAATAAGAAGGAAAATGTGTTAGGGGGCAAAGAGAAAGACTGCAGCATCCATGTTCTTCAATTTTGATGGGGTTAATTCAGGTGATTAGGTTTATAGTTGGGTTTATTGTTTATGTATTGGAGTTGTGGCTCTTGAAGTTTTGTCGTATTTTGTGTGTCCTGCATGTTGCAGGGGTTAGCTTGGCTTTGACCGTAGGGTGAGGGTAGTTGTTCTCAAGGGTCTTGAATCAGGAATTTGTTGCAATCACAACTGCAAACTATGGTGGGCACCGCTTTAGTTTTTGGTTAGTCCTATATATATTAAATATTAAGGATTTCGGTTCAGATGACTGGTCATGAGAAGAAAAAAAGATGAGAGAAAAAAAAAGATGATAGGTCATTTTAGGCAGCCTGTTTTATGGTGGGTAGGTTGCGATGTTGCATCCTGTTTGTGTTCATGATTGCATCGCCCAAATCTCAATGTGGATATTTGCTTAAGCAATTATTGGGCTTGAACAAATTTGTGGAGTTCGATTTATTGTGGTTCATTTTCCACCCAGTTGAGGTAGTGTTTCTTTGTAGTTGTTCTTGGTTGGGTCTAATTTTGGGTGTGGGCATTTGATCGTCACCAGCTAAACCAGGGGCTTTGCTTCATGTGTTGGTGAGGCGAGAATGCTTACTGTTTGTATTTTGAGGTTAGTGATTGTGTACTTTTGGGAGGCCCTTTTATTTCTTGCGAACTATCTCTTGCAGTGGCATAGATGGGCTTTAATGATGTATGGGTGGGCACCTTACTCCTCCACTTGAGATATGTGGTCGTTGACACTGGTTTGATTTTTCAACGTCTGGAGATATATTTTAATAACTCACACACATACACACATCTTGAGCCATATTTGGATTTATTATTGATGAAAAAATGGGTCCATGTTCTTAAAACCTTCCAAAAGAACATTGTAACTACATTACAAGAATATATTTATTCTCCTCAGTGAAGAGCCTGGTGATCTGTAAAATCCAGGCAGTGCATCCATTAATAGGTCCCGGGGAGAACACCGCTTATAGCAGGCATTCTCAACCTTTTTGAGACTGTTAGCATCACCCTTAGGCCATACCTAGTACCCGAGCACCATTAATTGATTATTATTATGATGCAACAAGCAAGCACCTCTCTTTCCTTTTCCCCTCCCCTAAGTGCTAGAATAGGTAGAGATTCACCGCTCACCAGGCATGCAGATAATATACATTTACGCGTGTACAGTGGAGTAGAATCAGCATCGTGTTACTCATGAAACAGGGATGTCTAATAATTTTTACTGTAGGTTAAAAATATTTCACAAAATGATAAAATTTCTGACTGTCAAAACTTGTAATGAAAACATTATTCTTGTTCGTGCAACAGAATTTGAATTGAAGAAAGGATCTCAGGGGAGCTTGTGAGCTTTTCTGGCTCATATGACGAGAGTACCAAATTTAATTTGAAGAGCACCAGGGTTAGGTACCCAGTGTTGAGAAAAGATTGTCTCCACAAGGCTCCCTAGTCTTTTCTAAAGGATGTTCTGTTAGCAATGTTATCAGTAAATACACAAAAGGAAACAACATATGTTTCAGTGAAGGATACAACAGAATGAAAAAAAAAAAAAAAAAAAAAAACAGCTGTAAGAAATTGGGATGTCTCTGAAAAACATATTGTAACTGTGAGCAGTCCAAATTACTGATGCCCAACACCCACCAAGGTTATTAAGACTCACCATCTCACTTGCTTCAAATTTAACAAATGCTGCCATTAAATAATACGATATGGTATGTTCTAGTCAGCAATACAAATAATATGATTATGATAATTGTTTTAAGAGGCCTAACATCTAGGTTATCGGCCCCAATACAAATAAACCAATGTGATTTATTATACCACTAATTTTAGACTACAAAGTTGAGACAAGAAAAGTGAAGCTAACATTACCATATAAAACATAAGAACATATTCCCGCAAGACTATTCGTAGCTCAAAAGGTAGATAAATAATGGATGATATCACTTACTAGGAAACTGCTCTCATACAAAAACGACTTACGTCGATAATCATCTGAAAGACACTTGACAAGAAAGTACTGTACCTGCCAGCTCACACGACTGGAGAGGTTCTCCACTACGAGACGGTATTCCGTTCTTGTTGGAGGCCCATATCTGCAAGAAACAAATCAGACCCGTCACCCACCACACATGCAACAGCATCATATTTCACAATTAGTACTTTCTCTCAAATATCCCATTTAACTTCTTTAAAAAATATTACGGTACATGCTTATAGAGTATGGGGCTTTCAAACTAATGTATTTTGGTTTGCAGCACACATTCCATGGAGTGGAGTATATCAGCACATTTCTGATGTAGAAACAACCCTGCTAATACAGTATTGGTATCAATTCCAGTGTGATTTCAGAATATTAGGGGATAAACTTCAACTATGCTGGTACTATTAAGGATACAAACTGCCTACTATTAGAAGATAATGTTATTGGTTGTACGTCCTTTTTAACGACTGCAGATTTTAGATACGGCGGGATGCAAGAATTTAGCCCCGAAAGGGGTCGTTAACGTGCCAGTAAATCTACCGACACGGCTAGCTTGCATTTGCACACCCTCAAGTGCCAAATGGCTGCGCCAGGATTCGATCCTGCAACCTTGGGCAACCATTAGAAAAGGCAAAAGAGTTGGCTGAACTCCGGGATAATCGAACTTTGGATATCAAATTAAAGGAAAAGATATTTAATACACTAGCCCGTTTCATATGTCTCAACTTTCCCAATGTAATATTTTTTTCTCGGCACAGTCAAGCAATTTTGAAGCACATTATCATGCCACGGCACACCTTTAGAGAACCCCTGGTATAGAGCACTGCAGATGGCCACGTTCCCTTCCCTTACAACAATCTCCATTAGGGCCAGGATAGTTATGTGCACAAATATTTCATATGTAACTAAGTTTATTTAATTTTAAAAAATGTATTTACACATTTTTGTTGCATCGTTTTATTAAATACATACTCTGGCCTATTTATTCGTAAGTACATATTAATTGGCATCAGTTTATTCAGTGCCCCCATCATCTCTATGTTATTTCAAGCCTCGATATTTAGAACAGCAGGGAGCTGGAGCTGACAAGACACCCATTAAGCCTCCTTGGACCCTCCACTAATCCATACTTAAACAGGAAAATTTACCTGAAATTACTGTAGCCTACAAAACACACAAATTGGCCGTGCGGAGTTATTGTTTTAATAAATACTCTAACTATGAAGAGTATTACTTTGAATCGCTTCATTGCGGAGTTTGGCAACATTTTGAACTGACATAATTATATTATTTTGCAACATTTGGGAAAAGCTATGAGTTTGTAAGTTAAGCAACATATTGCAACAGCAGAACATGTGAAACGTACAGACAACATTTTTCAAGCATCAGGACGATTCAACTATATTTAGAGTAACTAGAGAAGCCTACAAATTTAAGAACATGATTTTGGAAACTCAGTTCATATTTTCCACTTTTTAAGTATACAAATAAATATATATTTCTGAAGAGTTAAACACATTATCCATGCACTGATCATCATCAATATGTCAAGCACTCACATATTGTATGCAAGATTTCGGGATCAAATGGCATGGTCTATCAAATTACACTCTGGTAAATTTGTTAATTTATTTAGGTGCTTGTAATATCTTCAATAATACCTGACAGAAGTAAATTTGAAGAAAGAAAATCTTGCTATAACAACAGGTATAGCTTTTGAGAACTGTGTCCTCTTATGCAATAGACTATTCTACAAGTCTTGTGGGATATCTGTAGAGTTAAATATGATATACAGTATATAAATTATTTTTAAAATAACACAGCCTTATAATAAAAAGAACACTGCGTTTAGCTAATTGATAACCTTTCCTTTTGCATTTCCCTCGCAATAAGTTGACACCATTTTTGGGCTATGTACTGTACTTATTAAGAATTGTTCATTGAAGATGTGTAAGATGTGGAACATCGAGGTCGTCTTTCCCTTTTAAGTTATTAGCTGTTTTCTGTACATCAAGTTGTTATCTGCAATTATGAACTTAAACACAGGGATGCTAAAAAAAATAAACTTATATAATTCTTTCAATTTTATTGTTAATTCACGTAAGATACTTGGAACATCTTGGTAATCAACCCTATGTACTTGGGTGTGTATTGGATTTGCCTGATATCTGTTCAAGGTGTGATTGCCGCTTAGCACAGCTGTACTGTGAATCATTTAGCTGAACGCTTATAGCCTAGTGGGGACAAGAGGGGGAACTGCTGTGCCAATGCAAGATCAGCACCAGCTGTAAACTAACCATAGTTTCTTAACTTGCCCATCGGCTATTGTATCCCATATGAGTAAAAACCTGCTTCGTTGGTGACTGCAGTAGAGAAACTGTACTCATGTTGGCACTTGCATTTAGTTAAGTTTTATGTCAGAAGAAAGCAAATATCAATGATATAGAGATACTTAATGAACATAAAATCACTGAGTGTTGTTCAAAAGACCATCCTTTACATGTACAAAATTTGTGTGGTCAGTCAACAAAATTACACAATATTATACAGGGAAAATCACCCTTGAAGAGGGGGGCCTATGACTCCAAACTGACAGGCTGTGTGCTAGGAGTTCACAAGAAGCTATCATAAAGGTCCAAGGGCACAAAGGCCATCATTCTACTTCAGACATGGTGTGACTTACTATAGACTACATATTATGGCCAGAGTTTCAGGAAATGTACTGTAAGACGGGACACACTAGTATTACACTCCGTTTAATTTAATACCCAATGAAACCCCCAAAGAAATATCCACAAGCTACTTCTCAATAATTGCATACAAACATTTGTTGCTCTCTTAGGGGCCACCAACATGCTAGTTAGTTATCGAAACAGCAAGGTAATCTGCTCTTAACCTCCGACATGCTCGTCATCACTATCTGTGAGGAATATATTTTAACAACTTGGGATTTTTGTGGTACCTGGAGTTGATATTAGGTTTTGATAACATACATACAGTCAAACATCTATAAGTCGATCTTCTATATTTTGAATTTTCGATATCTCAAAGCAATTTTAATTTCCCGGCCTAGTTCTAGATTACCTCTGAATTTGGGTTTTACAAGAGAAGAGGCCATCATTACATGTAATTATGCATGGAGAGGTGCATATCCTCGGGAAGAACATTACAGCTGTCGTTTCCCATGGTTTTCAGGCATGCAGCAGAACACAGTTTAGCCATTAGTTGGCTAATGTTATCTATGTCTTCACTGTCTGTATTGAAAAAGATCAAATCTAATAATGAAGTATTTTGAAACGTCAGCAAATTTCCACTATTTTTGAAACAGTTTTGAATGATTTTCTAAAACTTGAAACGTAAATTCCTTCCTCAGTACAATTTATGGCTATATCAAGCAAGATGCTCAGCCCTTTGTACTTCGGCGTGTATTGGATTTGCCTGTTTGAGGTGTGATTGCCGCTTAGCACGACTGTGCGGTGATGTGAATCATTTAGCTTAATGCTTGTAGCCTAGTGGGGACAAGAGGGGAACTGCTGTGATTAATGCGGTTCTTCTGAGAGCAGCCAGGTACTTCACCGGGGAACTGCTGTGATTAATGCGATTCTTCTTAGAGCAGTCAGATACTTTACCAATTTGTATCATGATAGCAGAACTAGCCATAGCTGTATAGTCAGGCATCGGCCACTCGGCCAGTTCAAAGGTAGCACTGCAGTTGTGTTGTGGCAGCCAAGCTATGTAACAGGCTATTAGAATATTTGACAAGTTGAGCAGCTATAGGTTTCCTGTGCAGTCAAACTCTCTAAGTGCAATGATATACTGAAAACTGGCAATTCTTAGCTGTCATATTATGCGCTAAATAGTTTTAAATTAACTCACAGTGAAAAATGCAAAACAGGCTTCACCGATGAAATCTTACAGGACATCACATATTACACAAGAAATTTACCTCGAAAATCCAACTTGGAGAGTTTGTACTACAGGCACTACTGATTGTGCAATCAAAATGAAAATGAACGTCTTCACATCACGAGTCACTGGAAAACATATCTAAGAAATTTTAACTAGAGCGAAATTATGACTGAATTCATTATGAATACAGATGGCAGTAGAAATTAATTTTAAAAAGACAGGTAAATTATGTAATTAGGCAAATTGTTTAAAAGTAGTCATATGTAGGCACAAGCATAGAAGGAAAATATTGATTTAACGTTTATTTTAAATGCTATAGCTTTGAAGACACAGGGCTGCCATAATTTTGCCCAAAAGGGGATATTGAACACAACATATATTTTAAAACTGTTGAACATCTTGATGGCTTGTACTTCATGTACACAAATTGACCTAATAAATGAAAAACCACATCAATTGTTTAGTATCTTTTTTTCTAAATGAATGCAGCCAATGGTCATTTATTTCATTTTCAGGACGGGTCAGGGAAGGAATTTTGGAAGGAAATCGAACGTGGAGTAATTGAAAGGAACCGTTCCGGCATTTGCCTTGTCGTGAAAATGGGAAACCATGAAAACCATTTTCAGGATGGCCGAGGTAGGATTGGAACCAATAACAATGTTATGTATTTTATACCCCTTTTAAATATAGCAGCTTTTAGACACACAGGGATGACAGAATTTAACATGCCATCAAATCTACTGACATGGCTCCTAGCACTCAGGCACCCTCAAATGGAGGCTGATTATATAATACCGTATGGTACAAGTTCTGTATCTAGGATTAAATAACAAAAACATGTCTTTTAGTGTATAATTTAAAGTCGGGCCTGCCCATAGATTATTTAACCCCCTTAGCGTGTACGCCGCAACGGTGAGCCCACTAGCTTGCTACGTTCACAGCGTGTACGGCGCCAGAGTGCGCCGTCGAATTTGAAACGGCTGTTGCGTGGTTTTCGTAATAGTTATTTATTTGGTCGCAAGATGGCAGGAAGATTCAACTTTCAGCTACACTTTGAGCTACTTATTATTGCCAGCAGGTGTCGCATATCTTCACAGACATTTATTTTTCAGATCTCTGCACACGTGTTCCCGCTCAAGCGGATCGTCAGTTTGCTTGTAAGCATGGCAGGTTTTAGCGGAGTTATTGATGACAAAGAAATAGCTAATTTGCTCGATAATAGTGCCAACGAAAGTGATTCAGAGTGTGACAGTGATATAGAGGATGAGTTTGTTATAACGTCCAGTGAAGAGTGTGACGCTGACGATTTAATTCGTGATAACACGCCAAGAAATACGAACACATGGGGCAACTGTGATATCGTAAACCCGCCGATACCTTTTGATTGTGACAGTGTATGTGAAAATAAAATGGATCCAGCTGAAGAACACCGATTGGCTTCCACGAAATGTTTATAGATGATTTACTAATAGACCTAATCGTTCGTGAAACCAATGCGCACGCTGATAAATACTTATAGCAACATAGATTACGCCTCCAATTACTAAAGAAATCTCGGCTCTCCAACTGGACCCCTACTAATTCCAATGAGGTAAGGGTGTATCTTGCACTTCTTATACTGATGGGTATTGTTCAGAAGACTAGCATAAAGCTATATTTCAGTAGGAAATACCTCGTTGAAACCCCTTTCATTCCAAATGTTATGTCAGAAGAGAGATTTTCCTTGCTCTCTAAATTTCTTCATTTCACGGATTCCGACAATAAAATTCAGAAAGAAAAGTACGGAAGGATCTATAAAATAATTCCAGTAGTGCAACATTTTCAAAATAGGTTTCAGGGTAACTATAGTCCAGGAAGGGAGATATCTGTGGACGAGTCCTTGTTATTATGGAAGGGAAGGCTGTCTTGGCGCCAGTATTTGCCACTAAAGAGCGTGCGGTTTGGTATAAAATTATTTGAACTATGTGACAGCACTATCGGGTATCTCTGGAATTTTATAATATATACAGGTGCAGGGAGCATATTGCAATGTGATTTGACAAAGCCTGATGATCCACTATCCACTAGGGTTGTTTTGTGCCTAGCTGAACAATTATTAGATGTAGGAAGATGTATTTATAATTTTTATAGTAGCCCTGATCTGTTCTTGCGCTTGACTGACAACCGTACTGATGCCGTAGGGACTGTAAAGGTTTCAAGAACGAACGTGCCACAGATATTGAAGAAAAAGTTGAAAAAGGGTGAAACAGTGAGTGCTCAAAAAGGCAAGTTGATAGCGCTGAAATGGATGGACAAGCGGGACGTTGCAATGTTAACTACATGCCATGGGGACACACGCACTACCGTATCAAGGTATGTGAAGGGGAGACAAGAGGAGGTGGAGAAACCTAAATGTATTATTGGATACAATAAGTTTATGGGTGGGGTAGATCTAAAGGACGAAATTTTAGAGGCATTTCTTTTGGAAAAGGAACAAACTAAAGTGTGGTACAAAAAACTCTTCCGACACCTCATCAATGTATCGATACTAAATGCCTACATAATGTATAATAAAGCAGGATTCAAAGGGACACACTTACAATTCAGGATAACATTGGTGGACCAAATGATTGAAAAATACTTGGACAGGAATGTTGGGAAAAGGTCAGGCAGACCATCTGATGTGGACTCAGACGCGACACGACATACGGGACGACATTTTCCGGCCGAAAACAATGGAACTGCGTACAAATCCATTGGAAGGAAGAAATGTGTAGTGTGCACAAAGAAGGGACAGAGGAAGGAGACAAAGTATCACTGCAGAAACTGCCCAGGACAGCCGGGGCTTTGTGTGGACCCATGCTTTGAAATCTACCACACCAAGTCCCAGTATTGACGTGCCGCTGACCAGGGATCATCAGGTTATTGTAAGTTTATAATATGTTCATAATGTTATGTTATATGTTGTTGTTATTGTGTGTTTTTTTTGAAAACATCTGCCTGTGCGTTTGGAAATTACAGCGAAATGCGTATGATGCCGCGCTTACCATCGGGAGTAGGCTAGAAATAATGCACGCTGTGGGTGCAGCCCAGAGTTTCACAATATCACGCTTGAAGGGTTTAAGGGCTGTTCTATATTTTAATCACCCTGTGAATCAACAGGTGAAAAAAAAAATTACTTTGAACAAGATTACTCTCAGATTAAATAAAAATACTAGGGCATTTGATAATGGCAACACTGCCATCAATCCGTGTTCCTAGTGGTGACTGTTGTAATCTTGTAGTATATTATTGAGCAGTCTTTGTTGAATAAACCTGTAATATTGAAAGTTTCGATATATCTGATATTTGTGAATACATTAACTGTTTCTCACATTCAGTACATAATACTGCCCTAAAAAGTAGCTCAGTAGTAATGAACAAAGGTGCTTCATAAAATACAAGTTGCAAGAGGGAAAAGTGCAACTCAGTGCTATAGAGCATTGCAAAAAGCTTGCAGGAGAACTATTGCAAGATGGGTGGAAGCCTTCCGTCAAGGAAGCGAGGAATTTCAACACAGAGCCAGTTCTGGTAGACTCGTTGCTACAACTCCATGTTCAGGCTGTAAGGGCATTATTGGGAAGAGACAGGTGCTGGACATGTGTGGAGATTTCCAAGGAACTTGCTATTACAGCATCGTCAGACCATCACATGTTAATAAAAATTTGAAGATGCGAAAAGTTTATGCCCACTGAGTTTCGCACACACTAACCGAAATTGGAAAGTGGCAGCAAATGGAGACAGCAAGAATGCATTTGGAGCGGTATGAACATGAAGGTGAGGCCTTTCTTTGTTGAGTTATCACAATGGACGTGACATTGGTACATTAATATACACCTGAGCTGAAACGACAATCAAGCGAATGGCGACATACAGAATCACCACACTCAAAAAGATGTCTAGCATTGCAGGATCCTTTGAAACTGATGATTATTGTATGTTATGATTAAGGTTTGGATGTTTTGAGACCTTAAAAAGTACAAAATATGCAAGCAAATATGCCCTAAAAATTAGCTGAATATGACCTCAAAACAGGAAAATGCATTTTAGGGATGTTTATAGCAAGTATTGGAGGAGTGCTAACATAAAACACGATAATAGAGCAAACTGCTGGAGCTACAACACCTGACCTATAAAGGGGCGTGAGATAGCTCGGAGTATCCTTGTTTACTAATTGCCCTGAGCTTCATTTGCTTGCTGGGTGGCATCTTACTCAAACAGACATCCGTACAGAAGCATTTTTCTCGTTATCAGGTCTTCTAAATGAGTTACCTGCCTGTTTCAGGAACACAGAAAAAATATATCTAATGCCATTTAGAAATCCCAGTTTTAAATTCCACCCAGAAAACATGTAGGCCTACCTTGTCAAATTTTAAACAAAAATGCTCAAAATATAACCAAATATAACTAATATTGCTAAGATGAGCAAAATATGACAAATACCATGGAAATGACCAAAATATGCATTTATAGGCAAAATGAAATTGCTTTAATCGAGGTCAGGGACCCTTCATTCGCATTTATTTTTCAATTTTCGGGCAAAACAAACTCATGAAAAAAATATGATTTTTCCATAACTTTCGAACCTCAGTTATGATTATGAAGGCATAAACTTGGCACATACTGTGTCTCATGGTGTAAAAATAATACTTGCGTTACTTGGATCATCATTTGCTCCCAGCATGACGTCGTAAATGACCTCTTGCCATTCGGAGTCCCTTGAGGCCTATTGTGCTACATGATAATGCTCGTTACCATGTAGCCGCAAAGGTGAGGAATTTGTTTATGAAGTTGAAATGGAAAGTACTCTAATATCCACCAAATTCACCTGGCATGAGCCCTTGTGATTAAGACTTATTCTCAAAGATCAAAGAACCTCTATGAGGCATTCGATTTCAAGTGTTGACATTCAGAGAGCTCTAGATCGCAGTGAGAGATATCCAGTAATGGTGCTGCAGATGGAGTGCATCGACTTCTAAGGATTTGGCAATGTTTAGTTGACATGGCATGACACTATAAATGAAGTTCGTAATGTCAAAATTAACCAAATAATATTCTTGGTTATATTATAGCAGTGTTGCTTATCGAATGACCTACTATATACAGTCTGTCCTGAAAGTAGTCGGACTGGATTTTACCTGCGCAGACGGAAAGACGGCCTGCGGCTTCTCCACCTGGGGTTGGTGGGTAGTTCCGTAATACAACTTGGATTATCAGCCCTCGATATTTATCTAGTGCAGCGTGAATGTTACACGAACTAGCTTTACATAAACTCGAAGCTTCCTTGAAAACATGTCGTTGATTGAACTGAGCTCGCTGTAACGTGCCGTGTAGTCTTACATAAGACAGAACCCTTCTATCGTAACAAAAATGCACAGCTCGAATACACTAGCTCCAATGTTTCAAGCATGCCCCTCCTGTATCATGCATACTATGGCTTATAAATCGTGTTATGAATTGCACATAACCACCCATAAAATGTTTTAATGTTCCAACATTTAAGTAGTATAATGCATTCGAGTAGCATACGTCGGTATCAGACACCACAATTGCCTAACTTCCTCTTCCAAGACTGAACTGAGATTCTGTAAATGTGCAAATAACACCAGACGTTAGAACTGTATTATGGTCACGTAACAATTTCGCCTTTCCATTAAGCTTGAAGAATGTGGCGATATAGAACAACTTCGCACACATTAACTATGTTTTAACTATTAGAAGTATAGCTGTAACAAATGTTCCACTTTTATTGGTATTGTGATATTACTTCAAATTCAAACTGTTTTATGCTGGCTTTCATACTCTTATGTACCACACACACTTGACAACTGTATCACAACTTCTCATATGATTCGTACTTTAAAATTTTGTACAACGTGAACAACAGTAAGGCTTAGCATGCGACCTGCACAATAATCTCTCACTACAAGAACTTCATGAAAACTTTTCCTTTACTTCTTGAGTCTTCCAACATGGTGGTGAAAGGATACAGAAAACTGGCTACTCTGGTGGACATTCTGTAAGTTATGCATCTTGCTAGATGTGAATCACCTCACACATCCTTGCCCTCAAAGGGTGGAATATATTATATCGTCAGAGATCTCCTCGCTAGCATCTCACAAGCTCCGAGAGATTGTCGTGTTCAGTCGAGCATGCATCGCGAGTTCTAAGAACGGCTTTTTGGAATATAGTTATTTTTCAACATGTGCAGTAAAAAGAGGCTCAGTGAGCAAGAGATTGCTCCAATTTTGGACTCCACTGATGTAGATGAAAGTGATTTTTCATTTGAAGAGTCCAAAGATGGATTTTCAAGTAGTGTCTCTTATGTCCTTTATGCACTAAAAAATTTCGGTAATATCCTACGCACTTCTGAGACAGTACATCCAATAATCAAGGTAAGCCATTAATATTACGAACATATGCAAGTTTATAGCTCGTGTTTGATAATTCTGGAAGAGTTTTAATTTGCCGTATTTTCGGTCCCCGTAGACATAAAACGCATCCGCCCGCGTAGGGTTAATATTGTTGTGTGATGCTCCGTAAAATAAATGAAAATGAAAATATGACTTGCTTTATCTTCAGATATGGCAATTGCCAATTAACATGTTCCAAGTCACATGGTTCGATTCTCTTGTGGGAGACGAATTTCGTTCTAGCGGGGATAGTTACCTCGTGGATGTTAATTTCTCCTACCTCATGACGTGTAGTTAGCCTCAAACAATGTTTCCAATAATTCTCGATACTATCCATGCATATCAAATACCTGGCATGACGAAAACACACAAATTTGTCATGTAAACGTAACCTAGATGATATAGGGTCCAATACGTACAGAAGACCAGGTTTCCAACGCACTGCCAGTTCTAGCATCTTACCTCAAATCAAGTATATGCCTCGAATGAAAATATGTTAAGGTATTCTATTCTTGTTCATATATAGGAAATAAAGATTAAAACAAAACAAAAAACAATAAAAACTTGGCAGTTATATGTACTAATCTGCATTGATGATTGAACAAGAGCAGAGATGCCCAAAATTACAGCCCTCCATGATATTCCATTAGGCCTGCAGCTCGATCCTGCCCAGTCAATGCATTTGAGATTTTTTTATATGGGAAATCACATCAGTGTGGTTCGGATTCCACAAGAGACAGCAAGACCAATGGCTAAAGATCAGGGAACCTTAAAACTGGTGAATAAATTCAAAGAAAAGCAGTGAACGAATCTTTGGGATAAAGGCTAGAGAGTAACTATAGTTTACTTCTAGTAACACAGAATAGTGCCATTAATCGTAACTAAATGGGACTGGGCACTGTTTGAATTAGGATATTTTCAGATCAAAAGAAAATTGTTTCTACAACGCAGCATTGAGCCGAGATGACCGTTCACTAGCAAATTGTGGAAGATAACTGCAATCAAAATTAAGATCATGCTGTAGCAAGATTCTAGGGTTCATGAGGAATATGATGACTAAGCAGATGACCAGTGAGGAACTATTAAACATTCGGATGCAGCGGCCTCCTTTGAAATCTCCATACACTATGTCTACAATGTTCTTGACACGCTTTCATAATACTGCCTCATCCACAGGTTCGAATCATAGAAACAAAAAATTCCAATGGACTTCCTACAGAAAAGGTATCAATGACTGGTATGTTGATGCATAATGATAATTTTATGTTACTGTACGAATAATAACCAATATTCATTCTGAAATGCATTCCTTCATTTAATTCTTAAAATAAATTAATATTTTAAAATTTCATTTTGGATGATGGTGGTTGTCGATTTATTTAGGGGCTAAAGGACATAGTGGCCATGTAGCCCCGTGTAATTCGGTATGTATAGAATTTGCTTGAGAACCTGTCTTATTGTGATGCCTGTATTAGTGAGTGTATTTGTAAGTCACGTGAGGACTAGGAAGGAGATGGCTGTGGGCTAAGTTAGGAATCATCCCGGCATTTGCCTGGAGTAGAAGTGGGAAACCACGGAAAATTACTTCCAAGACTGCCGAAGTGGGAATCAAACCCACTTCTTCTCAGTTTTGCCGCACGAGGCTGAGAGTACCCTGTTCCAGCCCTCAGATCAGAAATAAATTTCTTGGCAGAGCCAGGAATCAAACCCGGACCAATAGCCAAGCATATTAGCCACTGCAGGAGGTGGTCATGGGACTCCAGTGTAGTGGTATTAAAAATATACAACCTTTGACCTAAATACTAAAAAAAAGCACAAATAATCTTACCTTGTGTATGAAAGATAACACACTTTTACTTGCATTTCCTGAGCTGTTATACTATTTTTAACAGTTTCATTGCATAGGAACTCTTTTACTGCATCAAGAGAGAAAATGTGAGCAAGGGTTTCATCAGACTGATGGTGCAGTGTGCCCAAGTTAGGGAACGGTTGACCAATGCCTCTTCGCTTGCTTAGCAAGAATCTCACTGTGAGAGTTTCCAAGTATTTCTGGCATCTCAATTGCACCATTCAGCAAAAATCGCACTTAGGTATATTCCTTCGCTGTCCCAATGAAAATTGTGTTCTTCCGTGCAATGCTTTATAAAAGAAAAAGATATACACAGAAAGTAATTTTGAATGCAAAACACTTCTAGTTTGACTTGACTAGAAACTTGCTTCCGTTTGCACTCTAATAACAAGCTGCTCTAGGACTGACTGAACGGGCCAGGGTAGCTAATCTAACAGACCCCATCTGACCAGTTATTATTTTCCTTCCTATTAGCATGACCAGAAGTTTCGAAATGTTATTGCCATCATTTCCAGGTACAGTAATTTAAAAATTAAACGAGCAAGCAACTAACGTATGCATCGTAGCACCTCTTGCGACTTCCACCCCCTTGTTTCTTTCTTTTGGCCAGCCATACAGGAAACTTGGCACATTCCTGGATTAGAGGATTTACATATATATATATATATATATCGATCCTCACCAAGGCAACATGGGTACCAAAAAAACAAGCGTAACAACACAAAATGAGAACTATGGGAAATCAAGAAGAGATTCCCTCATATGAAATTAATTAATATAAATAGGGAGCCTGTGCGAGAAATCTTGCACGTGTTAAACCAACATCCTGGCTTTACAGTTATGCGGGCTCGACGCAATGTGTTCTGGCAAGGGCTATCTTCTTGTTCATTTGTTTAAACACACTTTATAAACAAATATATTTACATAGGCATCTCAAGAAATGCAAGAATTTTCCTGACTATTGAGACAATTTGTTAGATTTTGGCACAAACCGCACCTTCTAACTCACTCTAGGGTAAGAGCTTCAGTTTTGTTAATCATACACCTTATTGTTTTATAAATATGATCATTAATAAATTGTGCCAACACACTTGAGCATGCCCCTACATAATAAATCCTAATTGCTTTGAAGATAGAAGGCAATCCTAAAGCTGTGGTAAATTAGTTTGTTGCAACTACTAAAGATCCAGACTACCAATGCACAGTCTGTCAGTAACATGAGAGGAAAATAACTAGAGTTACTGATAAACTACCACAAGTAGCAAATAGGGACATGCAAAATTTGCATTTGCTATAACTTAAAGTTTGGGGGTTTTCACAAATATTACAAGTAGAATTTTTCAAGAATTCTATGATTTTCACATACTTTAGAGAAAATCACTAGCTTAAAAAAAATTGGGACCATGCTAAATTTGAATTCATAACACAAATGTTTACACCAATTCTGGCATACATTTGTTTTTTTATGTATTTCAATTTAAGAGTCCAATTTTTACATTCTTGTGTCAGTTGAGAAGGTTTCAACATTTTGCAATATGGCAGCACAATGGTGAGTGAACTTTAAATAATCTAATTTTGGCAGTTCTGGTGAAGGAACACTTGACAGTACTTCGTAAAGCTGGACAAAACTTGAGGGCTCCAGTTACCCAGCTTCCTATCTATTATATTGAGTACTGCAAAAGATCAGCAGCATATTTGTTTTGTAGTGTCATAGATATTTTAATAGATTGACTCAACTAACAAGCAGGGCTTTTGCAGGCAGGAAGTTGGTCAAGGTTTAAATTAAATTCTGACAACATAAAAACATACAAGCCCGTTTCCTAAAGCTGTCTTGCTATGCAACGTAAATCATTCGCCACAGATTTATGCAACGATGGCTATGGTTGATTTAAGGGACAAGCCATCCAAAGTCATTGCCCCTACCAAATACTACCGACCAACAGTGTAGAGCAATGAGTCGAGAGACAAATCCTGGCACGGTCAATCTAAGTTTACAGTTGTCAAAATGCAAAGAAGTTACTGCCATAGAGGGCTAAATTGTTAAGTGTTAAAAGATTGAAATAGTTACACAGGGTCGAAGTACACTTAGAAAAATTTGTATCTACGTACAGGAATATTATGGAAAAATTAATTTTAAGGAAAATCTTGCTGTAATGGCATTACTGTTCTTGAAATCAATATACTGTTATGCAATCCACTACAAAATTTGTGGGTTTTCAATACAATTGAAAATTTCAGGAACAAATTAATTTCAATATAACACCAAATTTTACAGAAAAATACCCTCACCATTTGCATGTCCCTAGTAATAATAGATTCTTAATAATTGTAAACTAAATTGCTCTTGAAATGAATGATCAAGCATGCCAGATAAATAAAGAGCATATATATTAAAGAGGTAAGAGGCAAAGGCATACCTGTCGTTCATTCGGACGTCCATATCCCTGAAACAAATGAAGTAGTCAGGTGGACCGCAAGGCATTCTTAGCTCAGCCGCACATCTTATCAACACAATTGACATGTATATCAATGGTCCAGCATTCTTAATAAATCAGCTAATAATACAAAGTTAACTGACACACCAGAAGGAACGAAGGAAGGGGGCCCTCAATTGAAAGGCACCATGTTGAATTCAGTTTAGAAATGGATAGGCAGCGACTAAAGAAACCCACAAATTTCAACCACATCGTAAAGGGCAGAAATAATTCACAATTTCCATCGAATGCTGCCTGCATTACAAAAAGAGTCACCATTTCATTTATGCACTTGAATTTTTTAAATACATATAAGGCCAGATTCACTAAGGCTGCTGTGCCATATAAAAAAATAAAAAATAATACACTCTCACATTGGCCTGAAGTTTCCAAGACCTGCGATGGTAGTTATACCCTCGACATTAATTCATAATAAACATATAACCCACCACCACGACATTTCGAAGGCTCAGAAATTTTTAAAACACAACCAATACAGTATGATAGAAAATTTTACTTTTAATCTGCAATTTGCCTTACAATGAAATAAGTCCTAAAGAGTTCACGTACATGTCGGTTGCTTCCAACCGGTGTCAGTTACGTGATGGACCATCAAATGCAAGATAACGCAAATCACAACCAGCAATAAATATACTCCTGGAGTATTACACAACAGAAGCCATGGAGTTCAAGAGTTATCAGACAATAACACAGCAAGTCTCAAAAACAAATCAAAAACAACTATATTTTAGAAGTCTCCATAGATTGCAACACTGCACTGATAAAATCATATCCCAAGATTGGAAAGAGACACCATTGCAACAGAGATATATTTATATAGATGACCCTCCAAAACCAGATATATAGCCACAAGACATCCCTATTCCAAGAAGCAAACCCACTAATCACCCATTCATGTACACAAAGGCCATTAGGTAGTTATCTGTACTTTAAAACTTCCAAGATTACACACTAGTTTCATCTGAATTCTAGAATTAACCCTCGACTCAACTTCCGATAGCTTCACTTTCCACACCTATGTTGCAACCCTCTCTCTTTACAAATGCAGTGAAATCCTTGGTATAGTTCACTCTCACTGTCGAAGTGGTCAAAATAACTTTCTTTTGGGACGTCCTGATCAGAATGCAACATTACTAGCCCTGGTAAATCACTCTCCCCAACTAACTTAATAATTTGAACATTCCCACAACTTATGTCCCAAGGAGACCACTCTACATGTATGTCAAGATTTGGGCCGAAAATATTGTGGGAAAATAAGTCTAAATTCATGAAATACTAGTCGAGGCATAAAAATAAAAATGGCATTCAAGAATCACAGAAACATTTTCTTACATACAATTTTAATGAAAATTTTATAACAACCTTATGTAAGAAATTTGACAGGCAGTCAATACAGATCCTGAAACTAAAATTATTAAATTTGAGACACAATCACAGAGCATGTTAAGGGGATCAGGACAAGTCAAATGAGGATAGGAACCAACCATCTCACCATTTTCACCCCGAAGTGAATGAGGCAAGGTTTGTCGTAGCTTCAAGCAAGGACTGCAACCTAAATATCACTTAGGGCCTGTTTTTCAATTCCTGGGCAAAGTTCGGAGTAGCATGCTTTCTTTGTTCAATCTGCTATAAAGGTTTAACAGGATACAATAAAAATGTTAACGCAGAATAAAATAAAGGAAACTTTTGGTGTTGCTTGTTTTATGTAAGATTATGGGTAAACTTTTTATTCCTTAATGGGCAAAATCTGACAAAGGGTGTGAAAATTTTTTGACATGAAATATCGCTATAATGTTCTTAATATGTGAAATATCAAATCCATTCCAAGTTACTACTATTCTTTGGATAGAGGCCAAAAATTTATGTTGGTCAAGTTTTACGATAGCAACAACCATTGATGAAAGGAGTGGGAAAAAGTGGGTTTTTTATGGAAACAAAAATCATCTCTCTTAATAGTCAGAATATCAAAATCATTTAAAATGGTCAATACTCCCCTAATAGTTATCTTAAATTTTTGTCTGAAAGAATTTTTGGTGTGACCCACCGTTACGCCAAGGGATGAGCAAAATAGATTTCAGAATTATAAGAAAATGGCAAATTGATGTGGGAAGACCCAGCCGAGGTTGCCATGGCAACGCTGGCTCATGGGATCACATTCAGATTTCCATCTGCCTCTGTTGGAGATAAAATTAAGATGTAACAGACCGTTAGATAGTTAAGACATCAATGTCGAAACCTTGCACAAGAACAGTGTGACCACCAGTATAGAAATAGACCCCAAATGACGGAAAGGTTCGAGTCCCCATAAGACAAAATGTTAAAATTATGCATAAAAACAAGAATTTTAAGCTCCAATTGCAAAATACTTTCTCATAAATGAGGGGTACAAAATGAGGTCTGGTCCTTCTACGAAAACCTCCATATTTTGCTTATCCCTTAGTTTGTCCAGTGAATTCTACCTCCGCCTTCCGGCGTGCCGAGAGGGATTTTGTGTACTTCTAACAGGTAATAGCCAGCGGAGAGAATTTCCATTGCATAAGGTGCTTCGAATGCTTAAGGAATAAAAGTTATCGACAAGAATAGATGCTATTATTTAAACTAGTTTCCATGATGGTTCCACAGATTGAAAAACAGACCCTAACAATGCCTCGAAATGAGCTCCACAGTGTCATATCACAGTAATGTTATTCATAGTGAATATTGGCTGCACTCATTGCTCGTCTGCATGCAGCCATCCTTACCATACCTCAAGAGTAGGTAGGCATGCAAGACACCCCAGGGTGTTATGGGTCGAGCGAGGAGATGCCTTGTGGACATTTTGAGTAGCTGGTTATGTAAAGCCTAGTTGTCCAGTATTAAAATCATTATTACACTTTTCATTAGTTTCGGCAATGTTTCGCGTTTCACCAGACGGTTTCTTTCCGATTTCTCCATTATGGCTCAGAGAATGTTGCTTCCTATACTAAAATTAAACAGGATAATGTCATATATCAGACAGCAATATTATGGTACACTGTTTTTAGCATATGCTATTGAACTACACTCAACGGGAAAAGAAAAAATCTAATTAAAAGTCAAACTACTTCACACTGACAGTTGCTAGCAGCAACATGGCTCAAGTGGTAATGCTTGGGGTCTTTATGCAGGCAGTGCAAACATTATGAAGTTCTTATTTATGGGTGACCACACACCATATTGAGATATTAACTCCCATGATAGCCGAAACTTCGCCCCAATCATAGCAAGTTGAATTGTGTGTCTCACCAAGAAACTTGCAAGTTCAACGGAGGGGAGAATCACATCAGCTTACGGGCAACACTATCTTTACTAGGTGCAATACAAAATCGGCTCTCATAGCTGCTGAAACAAATATCACCGTGGATGTGAAACTCAGCCTCCCAAGGCTCCAGCTGTCGTGATCAACTAACTCTGGAGCAGCCAAGATCAGCAGTACTCTATTCTCTCAGATTCCCTTCCTAAAATAAGGGTGTAGTGATTATCCGCATATATACAGTACCCCCCCACCTTAGGTCAGACTGCCAGTCTCACCCAGTTACTGGAACTTTGATATTTCCCTTATTATTCCCTCTAAAACTGATACTACAGTTACTACCCGAAGCTACCTACTCCCCCCCACCTTTTTTTTTCTGTTAGAGATTCTGTTGTAATTGTGTACTGAAGGACCGATGACATTGGTATTAAACCTTTTTTTAATGACTTTTACAGAAATGGTTTTCCAGACAAATTTAGCCTCAATTTTGGACCAATTTTTACTTTTTAGTCTAACGCAGGGGTTCCCAACCTGGGGGGCGTGGGGCTTTATCAAGAGGGGCGTTGAGTGATTTCCGAATTAAGTTTTTTTTAAAACTCGAATATTACAATTTTGTAAAATAAATATTTTTCGAATCTCTAAGTGATTTTCGCACCAAGTCAATCGTTCAAAAGCACTGGTAATTGCGAACTGCCGGCACAAACCTCTGCTGAGCCGCGAGGTTGGATGTGAAATAAGGAATTTGCTGTGTTGTAAGGAGCAAAATCATGCCAATTTTATCGTCTCGTTGGCATATCGTTGTGATTTCTTTGAACCTTTGATCAGTTTGAACTTAAAGCTCCAAGACAAAAACTCCAATATTATGCATTCCTGGAAAAAATACAGTTATGGAAACGCCAGCGTCAGTTGAACAACTTCTCATCCTTTAACTGCCTTAATGAAATTTTGCGGGAAAATGAACGTGATAGTAATGAACTTAGGTGCAAATTCAGTCACATTTGGATTCCCTGGCACAAGAATTCAACTTCTACTTTCCTGATATATCATCGGAAGAATGGTCTTCGATGTTAATAAGAAATTCGTTTGCCATTGACATTGAAGCACTGCCAGCACAGCTTCAAGAAGAAGCCATAGATTTGAAGTGTGAATCAAAGCTAAAAGATGATTATTTTGGGTAAACTGTCTTGCAGTGTATCCTGTAATAGCCAAATTTGCATTCCGTGCCAGTGTCCCATTTTCAAAGACATAGTTATGCGAGTGAGGATTTTCAACGCTGAGTGTCATAGAAACAAAGCAGCGCTGTCGGCTTGATGTTGCAAGTGATCTCCGCTGTGCTCTGTCAAATATCAAACCAAACATACCGAATCTTACCAAGAGAAAACAGTGTCAACCTTCTCACTGACATTTGTTGACTAATTTAAGGATTTGTTATAAAAGTGTATTCTTTGTATTGTGCTAAAATGAAGTTAGTATGTAATAGATAGGCCTATTCCATTATGTAGTGTTATTGGGTTAGGTCTACATCCTCCGCATCAATCGAAGAGGTTATAGAAGCGATGAGTGGAGGGGTCGGTGGAGGGGGCACGATGAACTCCCGTATCTGAAAAGAGGGCGTCAGCTGACAAAGGTTGGGAACCACTGGTCTAACGAAGGTCAGGTACTGAATCTGCTCTAAATAATAACATTTGTAGTTGCAACACATAGCAGATTTTTATGCTGGGAGGAGGTAAGAAAACATTTTTTCTTTTTAAATTTGGAGGATTAAAAACTTCTTTGTAAAAATATTAAGCTAAGACGAATACAAACCTTCAAAGCATAGGAAGTTTGAAAATTAGGCAAACATCAGGAACCAAAACCAAATGCAAAAACACTCATCAACTAAACCATGCCTGAGGTACTTCTGACAGAAGACCAGGAATACTCTCGTCTCTGACTCTGAACTAAACATCATTCAATGGACAGGAAAATGAAGTTAGAAACATGGATAAAGAACAAATAACGAAAGTAATGTGCAGTCACAGGGAGAGATAAAAGGTAATAGCTAATAGTGACGAGAAAATCTCCTCTGTTGGACGAAGTTTCGCCTTCAAATGTAGGCAGCCAATCACACCATCAATCAAACAATAGCTCTTCAATGCCACAGCCACTGAAAAGCTAGTTTCGACACCCCTCCCAAAATCAAGAGGGTGCATAGCAACAAGTTCTGCTGCTCAAAAAAATAAGTACCAATCGAGAGGATTCATGAACAAGATCTTGTCTTGGAAATAGCTCTCACATTCCATACCCCCTCTAATGCTACTGTCGTCTTTGCCCAAACCAAGCATAACTTGCGATTTATCTCACCAGTTCTTACAACAGTGAACCAATCAACTTCACCCAGGGCCTGAAAAATTCAGTTGGCACTAAACCTTATCATGGCACTGCAATTAAGCACTTTCAAGGGAGATGGGGGGTAAAACCATTTTGGGTGTTAAAAAATGATGCAGTCGAGATCCTTTTGTAATTCTCTGTAACAAGTTCACCTGGAATGATGACACTGTTAATCCACAAGCATAGCCGAGTGGCCAAAAAGACATTTCTAGAATGGGGACCTGTTGATTTGGAAAACAGATTCAAAAATCCCAGCATCAACAAACATTACCATGAGTGGGTTTTCTCAATTCGTCCACACTCACTCCAGGCAAAAGCTGGTATATTATTCCAAGTCATAGCGCCTCGCCTTGCCCTAGACCCTAACAGTTGCATTCACAATACAATACAGGTTTGTAGGCAAATTACGATTGCCATTCAAATATAAATTAGAATTCATTAACGATACATAAAGATACAAATGGAGTGCCTTATTTTTCTACGATGTCCTTCCACAGAAATACAGATTCCTTTCAGGTCCCTTCATGGAAGATAGAAGAAGGCCCAGTAGCCAACACGCACTGTTCGACCGCAACGTCATCTTCAAATCTTTCCCCTCTTAGTACCTCATTCAGTGGACCAATTATGATAGTCACATGGGGAAAAGTCGGGGCCATAAGATGGGTGTTCAAGAGGTATCCAGGGTTAATTTACCGACTTAATTACAAGCTTATGTATGCGGCCGTACGTTGTCATCCAGAAGGACATCGTGAATCGGTTGCAATAAGCAGTCTTACAAGCATCAAACAGCTGGCAGTAGTATGCCACATTCACCATACTTTGATCATGTGGGTAGTCGATCAGCAATACATCCTTGAGTCGCAAATCACAGTTGCCCGAACTTGACCGGCTGACAGTCGAGTCTTGGCTTAAATCGGTGTCCACTCCAACTTTTCTCCACCCCATATACATCCTCATGTTCTGGGTATAGGTATGGACACAAATTTCATAGCAGGACACAATACAGTCCAAAAAGCATCCCCTTCTTAAAAGCGATTCAGAAGTCATTGACAAACTCTTTCGACACATCCTTTAGCGCCTCGGTGAGAAGGCTTGGAACCCACCTTGCCGATACTTTTCTGTATTCAAGCGTGTTTGATACAATGGTATCAACACTTCCAACAGTCATGCAATCTCGGCAACAGTAATACAGCAATCATCTTCCACAACGTAATGCATTGCTTGAATATTGTCTTCATTGATGCTGGTTGCCATTATGCCAATTATTGGTTGGAGTTCCTCCTTTATCAGGACCATTTCGAAACTTCTGGACCCAACTGAACACTTGGGTTTTACTCAAGATTAGCATTACCAAACCGTGCTTGAAACCTTTCAAAATTTCACTAGATTTCACACTTTTGTTGCCAAGAAAAACTGCAACATTTCATATTACATTACACGTCGCTCTTTTGCTGTAACAGTGGCAAAACTCAAAATATGACTTTTGTGGGAAACTGCATTTAAGGATATAATGGCATTTACTACACTATGGATTATGTAAATAACTTGAAGGTATAGATGCCACTTTGAATTGGGGATTTATTACTTTGATTCAAATGAGTGTAGCAGACACCAACGTAATTAAGAAGCAGTAACAGTGTTCCTGGTGTAATTCCAATATTTTCAGTAACTGGCACAATGAATTATGTTGTCTCACATTACCAAGAGAAACGATATGAGGTGCCTAGAATCAAAACCCTCCAAATCCATTCCTTCACTTTTTTGGCAAAGTGGCAAGAACTGCCACAAACGAACCAGTACCCAAAAGGAAATACTTCTTTCACTAAAATATTAATTAATCCTTTTTAAAAACAGTGACGAAGTATGAAGCTGATCCCCGAGACAGTTATACATTTATTTAGAAAAATATAAAGCAATATTTCGGATTTGTCGGGTTTTGTTACTAAGATTGGGATTTGGCAGGTTTTGATACCAAAGACCCCTAATAAATTTGAAGTTGCGAAGTGATTGTAGAAACTGCGTAAGCTTTACTAAGAAATTAATATTTTGAATGAAAGTTAACTAAATTTGGGTTATAAAATCAAAATCGAGAGTATCATTTTTGTGTTTTATTAGCACAAAGATTATTGGCTAGTAAGAATAAACAGAAAAATAATAAAACTAATATTACCCATTCAAGATTCGATTGTCGCTGAGCGTGGCTGTGCCAGCGTTTATGTTTATTGTAGCACGAGCCCTGCGGTGCGAAGCAGAGGACACAGCGATGACACAGTGCAGACTGCACATAGGTCAAGCTGCATTGCGTCAGATAAGAGTCATAAGAGCTCTAGGAGATCATGTCACCATGGACAGTTAAACGATGACTGAAGGTACGGGAGCTGAGTCATATCCTACTTGCATAACAGTACACAAAGAATAGTTCCCATCTCCACCGCCGGCAATCAATTCTCGAAAGGGTAATAATACTGTACAGTACTGAATAATAATTATAAGGGAAAACGTCAAATTATATTCATGTTCAATTCATATGGTTCAGGTTCTTCGAGACAAACCTATCGTCATTCATCTATTAAATTACATTCTTTATTGGAAGTTCTAGCTATACAATGTCTGTTTCTACCTCATCCTCAATAGTAGTTTCACATTCTTCATCATTCCCTTCGTGTTTGCCACGACTTTCCAGATTGCAATAAAACTGCAGCTCTTCATTTTCCCTCCATCTTTCTCCAAAATGCTTCGAAAGCAGTCTATAAACATCTTTCACTTCTTGTGCCTGAAGGACAACCCCTCTGTTATGTTTTCTGGCTGTACGTGAGTCATATCAAAATCAGGTCTCGTGACATGTTTATGTTCGCAAATTTCAGTTCTGTGGCAAACTTAACCCCGGACCAAAATGTTATTGTTCTTCTAGGTTCTTCGTCAAAATTATTATCGGAAAGTATAACAACATAAACCATTCTAATCATGTCAGGTGGGGGTATGTTCTCTGACTAATGCTGGTAGGTAAAGAGTAAACACTTCGCAAAGCATCATGGAAGGTAAGATGGCGGAACTGGGTGCTCCTATTGGCTGATGTGGATGTGGCGGGTTTTGTCACCAAAAATGGCGAAACTGTCTTTGGACTTGGCGGATATTGCAACTAAGCCTCAACTTTGACTTCGTTTTACAGTAGGATGTAGCGGGTTTAGTGGCAAAATAATAGTTTTAATGAATTCAGCGCATCAAAAGCTATAAGAAACAATGCTTATCTCATTTTTCATAAAATATGGATTTGGCGGGTTTTGATTCTAGGCGCCTCATATAGTAGTGTCTATTTAATCAATATAGAATATTTTACAGCACTACAGTGAGGAATAAGCTGAAAACTTATAAATTTCTATTTATGCCACTGTTGCAGCAAATGAGCGATATATTTACTCTTAAGTTATCCTTCCTACCCATGTTTCCTTCTGATTATCCTTCGTTAAGCAACATCAATATGTCTTGGTTCGTTCTCCCTCATTCACTTCTGGTGAAGACTTAAATAACCCCAAACTAACTTCATCTGGATGTGCTCTGTGACATCCCCAGAATATTTCAACTTGTTATCTATCTGATTTCTCTATAAAACCTACATTACCATGTTCCCCCCCATGACATTCCTGCCATGAAGCAACTGAAAATCGTGTGGATGACCAGCTCTAAAGATAAGGCATTGTGAACAAACTGTCTTTGAGTTGGATTTCTACGGACGGACTTTTGTAATTTTAATAATCCAGAAACTATTTTCGATAACATTTTAAATGTGAAGTATACAGACAAAACCTTAAATAATAATATGTATGAAGACAACAGTTGAAGATCTGGAAATGTTTAGGAATAATCACTGGATCCTAGTTTGTCAAAGGTAGCCTGGGTGGGTTTATTTTTCAATTAATAAACATTCCACATTCCTTCTGTTATCGGGAAGATTTTTGGGCAAGCTTGAAATGCTGATTTAAAATTTTGAGGTTTTGTGATTAAAATTTAACCTTGACTGGCGACTGGACCATGTAATTTTTTTGACGTGATGTTTATAACTTATTTAGGTTGCCGGTTATGCATCGACTGAACCATTTATTGATTTTCCTCATTATACTGATGAAAACTTAACCAGGAATGGAATTCTAATCTTGCTTTCACGTGGTTCATATGTTTGTTATTGGAGGGTTTGGCCGTTATGGAGATTGTTAGCGACCGACTTTTATTCAAGATACAGAAATCTTCCCATTCTATCGAGATACTACCATATTTTTGGGGTCCTCAATTTGAAAAATTTCTGTCATAAATAACTTTAAAATATATAGACAGGTGGGATTTCAATAGAATTTTGAGGAATAATGGGCATTTGATTTAATAATTTGGGACAGCTGAATTGAGCCAACTTGGATTGGATTTCTATTTTCTTACACTTTTTCTTTTTCTTGCGATTCTTAGTGGTGTGATTAATTCCCCTAGTTTGGTTTCCTTCTTGCAGATGACCTTGCTGTCCCACCTCCTTAAAGTAACAATAACCATTTCCAAACGTCAGGTCAAGTCCTGAAGAAAATACCCCTCCACACATCTCCTCTCTGTCCCTTCTTGTGTTTCTAGCATGGAAACTCTACACTGTCAACTAAATTGTCATCCCTCAACCTACTACTGTATGTACATTTAAACTCCTTTGTTTGCACCTTTTACTCAACATCTCTCCACGTTTATTACCTTTGAAGTGTTTTATTGGTGATTCAAGCTTTACAGCTGCAGTTGGAACACGTCGTCCACTTGAGGAAACCATCTTGAACTTTGTACGATCCTAACAGTATTGCCAACCTTTGATCCCGATTCGCCATAAAATCGAATTACTCGGGTGTCCTTATGACGCTCAAGCAAGGTTTATACAAAACAAAATGTAATATAACATCAAATTCATACTGATCTACTCTGCCTATCGTTCCAAATACCACTAAAAACTATATTCACACACACAATTCATCACATAAAAAGCCAAGTTGGTCAAGCTCCCAGTTAACATGAAGATGAAAAATCAATTCATAGAAATCGTGAAAAGTAGTCTAGCCGGCTTATGGAAACATAGCAACGTGTGCTGGAAAATCTTGTATGCCAAAAGCATGCATTAAAGTGGGAACTATTTCCAGGCACTTAGCCTCTTCACAGACCAGAACATCATCAAAGGTCTTGAGGTGACTAGAAATATAACTCATCTTATCCGATATCTAAGTTGGACCCAAGTGGCCCAAAGTTCTTGTAACTTCCAAACATAACGTTATTTATCCTCGTTTCCACCTAACTCTTACACCTTCCTAATCTGGCAGTGTCATAGAAAGATCCTAAAATAATTCAGTCTTCCGCACAACAACCTAGTGTGGATTCTAGCGCCTCATCCTCATCAATATTAACTAAACAATTCTGTGGTACAGATTAAGGGGGAAGATAATTCCACATTAAGTAATATACTCACAGAGTGTGAAAGATTAGTTATAAGAGAGGGATGGGATGTTACCTCCGAACATTGGAACAGGTAAAGGCTAGATACGTGAAGGCTGTTCTTAGAGTATCCAAATACATGCGATCAAGATTAGTGTATGTGCTCACTCGGGAACCCTTCTTGATGGAGGATTTCAGATTGAAGTTCGCTTTGCATGCTACAACCTGCTGGAAGAAGGTTCTAGCAGAAAGAACATTGAAAAGAAGTGAAATCTGGGAAGAGTTCTACTGGACCAAGGCAACAGAGCATGGATGGAACCGAACCAGGACTTGTGACCTCATTGGCTGTGCACGGCTTCCACCACAGAATGCCCCTCCTGCCGTTTGACGAGATTAACATTGTCCTGCTACAGTTCCAGAATCTATTGAGTCACGGTTAGGTTGGTAATGAAAGAAGGTTGGCCGGTGCGCGAGACGTGAGCAATCGAAATCTGTGAGCCTAGCATGTGCAAATTTTAATGATTTAAGACACACGCAGCTATCCAGACATAAAAATCAGCTACCGTTCGATAAATTAGCTAATTTTTCACTACTTTCATTACCGGTAGACACCATGATATTTTATGTGTTTTACATGGCGCTGCCCAGGTATACTAAGTTGGGTTCATCGGCAGGGAGATTTTAATTTCCCCAACAAAGAAGTACAACAATGTGCTTCATGTAGTCAGGGTTGCCAAATTCCTGAAACCAAAATTAGGAACAGGTGTGTTGTCAAGGGAATCGGTGCAAGACATAATCGACTACTAGTGAACTTCCTTTAAGAATGATTATACAGAAGTTATATCGACATCACAGGGCTGTTTAACAATAAATAATATATGCCTTCACCAGTAATACATACGTTAACATTCTTTCCATGCCGATTCTACGTCATTCAGCATATTTTTCTTTACTCTGAACAGATTTTCATTTCATTAAGTCATGGCATAAAGAGAAGTATAAATTCACAGAAACAAAAACAAACAAAAGAGGCCAAAAGAATAAATAAAAGAGTTTCTTCAGTCTTTACGAACAAATATACCACAGAAAATAATCTTTGCAATGAAAACTTCAGACAGAAAAACCCAGAGAACCTTTTGAATGAAATAGTATACCAGAGGTGGAAACACAGGACACATTTATCTAGACTTTCAAAACGTTCAGAAATACAGGACAATATACGCAGGACATTTAGCATGAACACAGGACTGACCCGTAAAACCCGGAACATTGACAACCCTGCGTACAGTACATAGTGCAAAGTTCACTATCTCAGTAGGATCCGGGCAGGGCGTACCAAAATCCTGCTTTCAAATGGTCTTTCACAATGATCCCAAGCTACAGAACACTCGGAGGGGAGGGGGGATGCCAAAATGCAGTAAAACGCTACAAAATGCCGGTTCTTTTCTCCATGTCTGATATGCAGAGTCATTTAGAATATGAAATTAATTGGAATATGGCAGTTTCGCAACTCATAATGAAGGACAAATGAACAAAAATAGCTATTGAACAAATTAATCTTTCATAAAAAAACAGACACCTTGATATTAAGTGACTAGGAATCAGCAGCAGCAATTACCAGGGAGTGTTGTATTTATGAACGAAGACTGAAACCAAAGCAATGTATTGGTCACACAAACTACCTATCGGCGGCCTGTGGTACCCCGTCATGTCATGAAATTGAAAGAGAAGATCTTGGTACTTAAAATCCATAAAAGACGTTCCAGTTACGTAAATTTACGGAATACCGTATATACTCTAATACCACCCGCACATTTTTAAACAAATTCGGACGTGAAAAATTGGGGTGTGGGTCTTATTTGAGTCATCCAAATTTGAAAGATCTAAATTGCCCGCCGCGCGCGATATCGGGTGTTGCGAGTATCCGCTAGATTGTGCTAGCCTTCTTCCGGCTATAACTTTGTTTTACCGTAATCACGCGGCGTCATACAGTCACACGCACGTTCTCCGAGTGAAAACATGAATGCTACGAAACGTTTGCGGTCATTTACTGTGAGTGAGAAATTGAAAGTTGCGAGGGAAGCTGAAGTTATTGGAAATCGTGCCCAGTAGGAAATATGATATTGATGAGTCATGTATTCGTGATTGAGCGGGATGACGTCTATGCTGCGTGAACCGCCCGTTCAAAGCAGCCTCGAAACAGCTGTATACGGAGCGGATGGCGGCCGACAAGTACACACCGACCCCAACTGGTCGTATTCAGCGCCCGAAAGTTCAGCTGCTGTGTTCGTGTATTTTGACGGCATGGAATCGTATCTCTGGAGATCTCATACGGAAGAGCTTCAAGAAATGTAGTATTTCGAATGCTATGGATGGCAGTGATGACGACATTTAGTGGGAGAGTGATGGTGATAAAAGTTCCGAAGTTGGTACTTCTGATGACGATGAATGAAGTGTTTGTGTACTTTTATTTGTATTTTTAATCGTTTGATGTGTGTTATTTTAGGACGACTTCAAAACTGTTGGAAACTATTTCGGATAAATGCTATTCTGTTTTTTTTTAGTTAAGATAGTAAATAATTTGAGTAATTTTTTTTTTTAATTTTGTTCTTCAAAATCAGGGTGCGGGTCTTATTCGGGGGCGGGTAGTATTCGAGTAAATACGGTAACCGTAAGAGTTGGCAGGCATAAACTTGGTATACCTGGACAAACAAACCCTTACAGACACCGCATAATATAGATGAGATATGCAGATTTTAACAACAAAATGTTCTCAAGGAATCGATAGTTCTTTAAGTTTTAAATTATGTTTCCTCTTTGTCATCGCTGACTGCAATACATGACCCAGTCCCCCCCCCCCCCCCAAGGGTGAAAAGCTGTTTAATAGTCGTCAAATCATATCCATCCCGGACGGTTAACAGCCTTTCTGAACTCTCTAAAAGTGCCAGTGCACTCCTCGTACAATCTCTTGTTTAGCCAATAGAAATTCACGAACGTAAGGCAGGTGACAGCATAACCACTTACAATAACTTAAATGAAGCATGTAGTTTCCAAATTTATCACCAGATGTCCTCTATGTTGAATTGTTTTGTTCTGTTTAAATTGCTTTGTTCCTACGAATTTTTATTCCCCAATGGGTATACCCCATGTATTTGTAGTAACGGAGGGTAACCAGTGAGCAACTCTCACGCTGCGTTTGAAAGGTCGAGTATGTAAATTCTTTGTGATCATGTGTCTTCAGATGTAGATAAAAAGGAACAATAAAGGAATTAATGGAAAAAGTTTTATAGAAGACGTCACAGACAGTGATAATAGTGACGCTATGGTGAGGCCTGATCATGTGACTGTAAATTAATGAATCCTCTGATTCTGTTGGTGACAATCATGACGAAAGTAACAATGATGCTAAAAGTGATTATTATGATGCAAACAAATACGCAATAGGTTTTGCACGAGATGCGGGACCTCCCTTCAGTCCAGCTGTCTCAAAGATTGCAGACGATGGTTGGCACTGGATATCATTACAGGGCAGAATTATGTTTTTGTTCTATTTAAAAAGTACATAGGATAGGACAGTGAAATTTTCTATGGGGACAAACAACATGACATAGTGACATAGGGAAAGTATACTGAGTTAGTGCTCTGAATATTACTAGGACTTTACCACATGAAGTATATTTTTTTCCTTTGCCACTTTTAATGAAAAATGTAATATTTATATATGCTAAGTAAACATGATAATGTTTTCATATTTCAAGATTTTATTCGACAAGGAACCCTTAGTAACAATCTGGTGAAATAGCACAAACAATGAATTAACTGCACTAGTTTCCCTCCACCTCTGCATAATGGACTATTTCCCCACTCGCACATTCAGCATACAGCTAGGCGCTGGCATAAGAGGGCTTTAGCCTGCTGAAGAGGTAAACCAGCCATATTTGTAATTTGTACTATCCACCTACTGGCTTATTTCCTCATTGGTCTTGTGCCCTCCAACTTCCCTTCATGATAATTTTTTCTGCCTCTAACTTCCCTTCATGATTAATTTTTCTAAGTTGATCTCCAAATCTTCTGACAATATGTCCAGGATATTTTGGTTGGCAATACAAGAAAGGTCCCTCGAGATGTTAAGAACTTGTCAGTTCTCATTTCAGTTCATATTATGCACAGCATTCTGCACCAGCACCAAATTCAAATGCATCAATATGCTGCTCCTCTCTGGCCTTGAGGGATCATGTTCCACAATCATAAGACTGAAAACAACAAGGCAGATTTTTGTGCAGTTTGTAATCGGTTTTGCCAGATCTTGGTGAGCTGCTTCAGAGCCACTCGTCCTAACGTGATCCGTCTTCTTATCTCTTCACAACTACCCATATTGCAGATGGTTGACCCAAGATAAAACGAAGGAACACACAACCTCCAGTTCCTATAATCAAACTGTGCTCTTCGATCATCATGACTTTAGACTTGCCGAGATTGATGTCTAATCCATACGATAAGACTGACTTCCTTTACTTATGTCAGCAAGTTCATTGCCACTGCTGGCTACAACCACAGTGTGATCGGCAAATCGGAGATTATTAATCGTTAGTACACCAATTGAGATTCGTTTAGTCCAATCATCAAGATCTCTTTTAATGGCATAATCAGCATATTATGTTGTACAGTAGAGGGGATAGCACACATCCCTGTCTGACATCTTTTACCATATTGAAGAAATCAGAAGTGCCTTCCTTGTCTTGAAAGCTGTAATGTGATTGTTACATAGTCTTCTGATTAGTGCTATCAAGTGAGGTGGGGCACCGAACACTTTAAGCACTTGCCACAACTGTTACCAGACAAGAAAGCAGATGAAAACATGAACACAGAAATCTGACAATTTCTCAATTATGTGTCTCTTGTTGAGGATCTTTTCTCTAGTTAATTTTCCTTCAACACAACCTGCTTGTTCTATGAATATGCGGGGTAGTAAGAATAGCTTAAAACGTTGGTTCAAGATGAACAATAAGATTTTACTAGCATGGGATTACGAGTGCAATGGGATTAAGAGATACTTAAGACCTACATACCTGCCAACCTCTCAAAATGAAAAATCGGGAGATTCGACGCGGCGGCGATTGGGAGGGCGGGGGGGATGCAACATAATACATACACAGGCAAAGACATTTCAGCAAATATATAAGTTACACTATTAAACTGTACATGGCTAACATGATATGGCATCCCAGTTTACAAATGTACATAAGACTGAGTAATTTTAAATTCTAACTAGTCTATCAAACAAGCATACCTTTCTTTCGACCACACTCAGGCATACAAAACTAGTGACTTATCGAAGAGTATTATTGGTCGTTGTTGCAAGTGACTGTGGCTGATTTTGCCCTCTTCAAAAAGGTCTTGCTATATTCTTGCTCAAAACTCTTCCCTTTCTGAATCGACTTCAGAGTTATAAGTTTGTCCAAAGTCTTGTCGGAGAGAGATGACCTGAACTGCGTTCTTGGTTTCCTGACAAGACTGAACATCCTCTCACACTCTGCATTACTATGCGGAATGGTCAGAAGGGAAAGCATAACTTTAGACAATTTGTCATACTTGAGTTCTGGCTGAGCCATATCTCCCGGCAATTTTTGAGTCTGGGAACATCATCCTAAATAAAGGACTAGCGTGATCGGAACAATTGACAGGGAGGTTATGTTCAATAATAAACGATGTGAACAATACTTCTGCATGTGTTATACTGTCAGTTTCTTCCTCCTTACACTTGAAATAATCAAGTATCTTGTTTTTCCGAACACATTGTACATTGTCTTTATGTTTCTTTGAGAGCACATGTTTTGAAATCTCTCCCTTTCCACCATGTGAGATACTGAAATCACACCTACAGACACTACAAAATGCAAATGTTGTGCCTCTTCTTGACTCAGTTATATGCGAAAATTTATCTGTGTACACACTTTCACCTAGTTATTAACAAGAAATGAACATCTGCCTGAATCAATACTATACAGATAAAATTAATTATTGAACTTGTTTACAGTACATGTTTCGGGGATTAATTATATTTTAACTTCATCAGCTGTTGAAGAAACAAAAAACAAAGCATAGCACAGTAATAATATGAAAAATGAAAATCCACAGCCTGCTTCCAGTCTCCGACCGGGTCAGGAATGGAATGAATGAAGCCCCCATCTAGCGGCGAGGATATGAACTGTGCCGTCTGCCGAGGCCTGACGCACTCCTCTGGGGCAATGATTACAGGAATGACAGATGAAATGAAATGATAGTGGAGAGTGTTGCTGGAATGAAATGTTGACAGGGAAAACCGGAGTACCCGGAGAAAAACCTGTCTGCCTCCGTTTTGTCCAGCACAGATCTCGCATGGAGTGACCGGGATTTGAACCACGGACCCAGCGGTGAGAGGCCGGCGTGCTGCCGCCTAAGCCACGGAGGCTTATCAGAGTAATAATATACGTGTTCAAAACCTAATATGGTGCACCATAAAATTTAGGGTATAAGAATATAATAAAATGAGGAGAATCAGATGGTGACGGTGATCAGCTGCTCATGACAAATAGTAGTTCCTTGAAATGGTAAATATGTAACACCAACACTTCACCAATCCGTGTAGCTCTATAACCAATGAAGAGCCTGTATGCTTATATCCAAATATAGCCCTTCAAAACAAAGGGGCTTTAAGAAACCCGACGTGATGGAAAGTGATCATAGGTTAGTTTAAATGTCTGAAAGAAAGCAATGGAAAAACAGATAAAATTAAACCAGTGACAAAGATGAAAAATATATAATGATCATTAAGCAAATCTAATTTAAATGACATTGAAAGAATATAAATCGAATACATATGATAAACTTGCATGTGGTTAGGACAACCTTACATTTATTAGAAAGTGATTTGTCTATTTCTAATAAATGTAACGTCCTAGCCACATGTAAGTTTATCATAATTCGATTTATATTCTTTCAATGTTGTTTAAATTAGATCTGCTTAATGATTATTATATATTTTTAGCCTACTTTTCACATTTTGCAAAAATGAGGAAAAAGTAGTCTTATGAGATCGATCCGGGAAAATGTGTGTCTGTCTGTGTGTGTGTGTCCCCCCCCCCCCCCCTATCAACTCCTAAACGGCTGGAGCAATCGAAATAAAATTTGGTAGGAGGAAAGATCTATACCTGAATATCTCACGGCCATATTTGAAAATGATGTCAGTGCTACCAACTGCTGAAAAATCACAATTGAAATTTGAGCTCCATGTTGGATATCTTGGAAGGTATGAATGGGAGCTATTTCAAATTCGGCACTCATATAGATAATAATATTGCAGTTTAATTTTCAGAAGGCCATACATGGCAGTGTTGCCAAAATGATTATAAGCCTACTGATAGGTCCAATATTTAAATGCATATAACTTCTACACTATCAATTGGAATTCAACCAAATTTCGTATGTTGTATGTGTACATAACCAGATATGACTGAACGTATTCTTATGAACCACCAGTGCTGCCAACTGTTAAAAAATGCTCTTAATTTCTTTTATCCAAATACCAATATATATGAGAAAGTATGCAAGCCGACAGCTTTAAACTATGCACACGTATAGTACATGACATTCTATATTAATTTGGAGTAACTTATATACGTCAGTGCTACCAACATGATTCTAAACCTGCTGAGAGGTCCAAATTTAAATACATGTAACTTCCATTCTATCATTTGGATTTCAACCAAATTTCGTATGTGCTATGTGTACCATAACAGCTATGACTATGCGTATTCTTAAGAGCAACCAGGGCTGCCAACTGTTAATAAATGCTGTATATTTTTGTTACCCTAATACCAATATATCAGAAAGAATGCAAGCCAATAGCTCTAAACTTTGCACACATATAGTACCTGGCATTCTAGATTACTTTGGAGTAACTAATATATGTCAGTGCTGCCAACATGATTCTAAGCCTGCTGATAGGTCCAATTTTAAAATGCATGTAACCTCTATACTAACTAATGGATTCCATTCAAAATTGGCACAACAATAGATCATATTATTTCAGATTATTTCTGACCAATACATGCATGACACTGTTGCCAACATGATTTTACGCGCGCTGTTAGATCCAATGTTTAACTGCATGTAACGTCCATGCTATTCATTGGACTCCAACCAAATTTTGTATTCTGTACCTTAAGAGATGGAACTAAGAATATATTCAGTCACCAGGGCTGCCAACTGTAGTGCTCTATTAGGCTACATTATGCCAGGTACACAGTATTTCGAACTAATTAGAAATTTCGATATTACCAACTTAATTTCGTCATTATTCTAGATAGATCCATATCGATTAATCATTGGAATGAATTTTAAATTTTAAGAAAAGTAGGCTCTTTAGTTCGTCACGGAACTTCTTGTTCATCTTTGTCACTGGTTTAATTTTATCTGTTTTTCCATTGCTTTCTTTCAGACATTTAAACTAACCTATGATCACTTTCCATCACGTCAGGTTTCTTAAAGCCGCTTTGTTTTGAAGGGCTATATTTGGATATAAGCACAAAGGCTCTTCATTGGTTATAGAGCTACACGGATTGGTGAAGTATTGGTGTTACATATTTACCATTTCAAGGAACTACTATTTGTCATGAGCAGCTGATCACCGTCACCATCTGTTTCTCTTCATTTTATTATATTCTTATACCCTAAATTTTATGGTGCACCAGATAAGGTTTTAAACACGTATATTTTTACCGTGCTACGCTTTGTTTTTTGTTTCTTCAACAGCTGATGAAGGGGATAAAATATAATTAATCCCCGAAACATGTACTGTAAACAAGTTCAATAATTAATTTTATCCGTATAGTATTGATTCAGGCAGATGTTCATTTCTTGTTAATAACTATTCTAACATATCAATACGGAACTACCATGAGTCATTTAAATAATGTACACTTTCAAATGTCACATCATATTTCTTCGCCATATTACCGAGGAACGAACGCAATCACTCAGATTGAAAAATCACAATAGCCTACGGGCATATTAACGCCAACAACATTTAAGTTATACATAAATCATATAATTTCACGTGTGAAACAGATACAATATTCCGCAGCTCACAACTACCTATCATCCACATGTCATTATGCAAAACATCTAGGAACAAGCGCTGAATTAACCATCGACAATTTCGAACAAAGACGTATTCGAAGCGAACTTTTTATAACAGCAGGACATGACGCGGGAGTTAGCATGCAGTTGTCAATTATCGATACAGAGCGAAACTGTGGTATCGAGATATAACTTCAAAACACGTAAAGTCGATCCGTTCGATAAGACGACTGGAGTTTCATATCGCAAATACAATCCGAAATTACGCGTGGGATTTTTGAAAAATCAGGAGATTTAATACGTTAAGCGAGGGCGGGTGAAATCGTGAGTCTCCCGCCTAAATCGGGAGAGTTGGCAGGTATGGACCTATCTTTTAGCCACTCTTTATCTTAATAGATTTATAAAATGATTGAATGGAAACAAGGAAATACTATTTACACCAGTGTGCAACTATTGCCATTTTATTTACTTGTGAATTTGAATATTTTATTTTTCAGTACTCCATAATTCGTACTGCGCTATCTGAAATGCCTATATTGTCCAATGTAGAATAGCAAGAATCTTCAGGACGAGAGATAATGTATAATAGGATTTCTGGAATGTTCTCTTAAGAGCAATATAGATCCCAATAACCAATATAAAATGCTAGGCAACATTGTTACGATAGTTTTTTTTTTGTCGTGTAGCCTCCTGAGAGGCCGAGTGCAGGTCTTACAAGTCGACGCCCGTGGGCGACCTGCGCGTCGGGATGAGAGATGGAATGGATCAAGATGAATGAAACTGAGCAAGGATGTGGAAGGAAGCGGCCGTGGCCTGTCAGAAGGTACTGTCCCAGCATTTGCCTGGTGTTGAAAATGGGAAACCACGGAAAACCATTTCAAGGACAGCCGACGGTGGGGCTCGAACCCACGCGTCTACCCAGTCAGCAGAGAGCTTGGCCCCGTGACCTAACGCTGCACTTTAGGCCGCGTAGCCACTACTGTCGGTGTTACGATACTGAGAAAGCGATATTTGCAGACAGCGGTGGATCGACAGTTCAACGAGTTCCAGCTCCGTTTTCTACTAGGCTTAGGGGAACAATCATCAATTCTACAAAGAATTTTGATTTTTTCATTCTCCTCATGAATTTTGAATAAGTCTATGCATGACCGAATTCTCGAACGAATGATTTCCCAATATTTATATACCCCTAATCCGTCTTCCTTTCGTGTGAAGAAATGCAAACTTCCGACATTGAGGGGAAAATTATTGTGAACCTGCTAATGAACTGTGATCATTCTTCATTCAAGCTGTTGCAGAGGCTGTGAACTTAACAATCCAATTAAATTTACACATCATATACCACTATCTGAAAGTAATAAGAGTTTCTACGTTTCATGGAGTCCAAAACCAACCAACCATACCCGTCGATGAGTTTCACTCCAATTCTTATTTCCTGTATATTTAAGTGCTGAAAGGGGCAGAAAACTGCTCTTCTGCCCCTTAACCAATTGTAGTGGCACAGGGCCGATATATCGGTTGAGGGAGCTTCTGTTAAACATGCCACCCGTCAATCTATAGGCCCAGTTTTATAATTTATTTTATTGTCATTTCCAGCCACACAACGCTAATATTGTTGTAACCAAGTCAACGCAATAATAATTCTCTCAGAATGTATCGATGTGTTAAATCCTTCCATTGCTAACTCTCCGATCTACTACTATATTGCAAGAGACATTATGTCGAAACCCAAAATACCCGTTGTTTGTTTAGTGGCAATAAGTTCCATGAATAACTGGGTTCATAATAAGTATTCTTTGAACATGCTGCAGTCAACTGTAATGTAATGGAATTTGTTTTTAACACGTTGCATGCTTACTAAATAGAAGTGTCATTTTCAGGTAAAATTATGTTTGGCCATGTTATCCGTGCGATCTCGAATCTGTATTAACAGACATAATTGAGAGTTTACTGTATATCCAAACAACTACTGGTCTGATTTTGCGATTTTTTTTTTAAAAACTCTCAGAAGAAAAAAAAAAACGAGCAAAATTTGCCCCAAATTATCAGTTTATGTGACTTACCACTACAGTCGGTTTTTGAGATTTAGAAATGGTAATTCAATGCAGAATTGACTGAAAATGCAATATTAGGCACTTTTTGCAAAACTTATCGTTTCCTTATTTATAAGGTATCATATTCCTTCGTATGAACAAGAGATATGATCAAAATCAGTATTACCCATGCTGTTGGCCGGGTATGGAACTCCATGACAAACATACTTAACCAAATAAATTCACAGCTGTCATGCAAATAGGTACAAGATTCATAGCCACAAACTGCAGCAGGTCAATCCTGACAGAAAAGAACAATCTTAGTTGAAATGTTGCCACAAAAATAAATTTGTCGGGCAATATGAGGCAACTACCTTGCTCACTATTCCCATCACTGCTTGAGCCAAAACATGGCAGTGTAAAACTACACAGTGCAAGACACAGATATCCTCCATTACAGGTTGCCCCAATGCATCATTGTAATTTTGTCACTACCATTTCAATCTCCACTTTTCAACATCAATGAAGTATAGGGCAGGGGTACTCAACCAGTAGGAAATTTGGAGTTGCAGGGATAAAATAAGATTTAAATGCTTGAACATCGATCTTTCTAAAAACTACTAAATATATATTCAGGGTGTGTACCGAAACAAACAGATTTCCTGATAATTCCATATTGAACAAAAGAAGAAAAAAAAAGGCAAATTTCTGAATTTGCTCGAAAAATATAAACGATTGCTTTAGTGTGTATTAAAAGGTACTAGTCAGTAGTGATGCTCTCAAAATCAATAGAGCTGCATATTCACAAACACATGCTGTACACAGTCTACACATATAATTACAACACAGTGTAGCCAATCTTTCAAAAAATAAATCTTATAGATTTAATGTCAAGCGAGGAGATCGGGGCTGGACATTGTGGGCAGCTGTTGAAGTAAAGCCTAGTTGTCAACATAGAACAAATCTTTGTAAAATCCACACTTGCGGAAATACCAGGGCATACCTGCCAACCTTCGGAAGTCAAAAATAGGAAGATTTTTTAAAATTATAGATTTCATCATGCGCACTATACCGTTGCGTGGGTGAAAGAGGGTACACAAGAGACCTGCGTGTCTTTATTGGCAAAGTATGAATTCAGCACAAAATTCACAAAAATGTATAAACAATCATCAATCATAGAGTAGTACGTATGGCCAATATTTAAACGTAAGAGAACATAATTGTGTGTTTAAAGAAAATACATACAATCATTCTGATGGATTACACTTCACATTCGCTACCACATATTCAAGTTTTGTCACACGAAACAATCATTGAAACTAGTTGAAATAATTATCTACCGACTCACACATTAATAGCTCAATTAAATGCACTAAACGTGACGTTAGCCGAGTATAAACACGCGGCGTCACACGGAGCAAATCGCAATCGCCGCGCGTAGCATACAAGGTTTCAATCCCATTCTGCACAGTCACGTGGCCAGCCACGACTAATCAGCGTAGGCTTGACACCTGTTTGTCCATAAAATACCACCAATCAGTATGCAGTAGGCCGATCAGCTGCCTCACCATTCCGAGATCGCAGCTATGGAGCTCACTGCCAAGCGAGGAACTTACACAAAAAAACAAGGTTACGCAAATCACAAAAGCAATTACGACTTACGAGAGAATCTCCTTGAGAATGGAAATTATTGGAGTTCCTTTTTCTTTTACAATATATCACTAGGGCCCGAAATTCGGAAGAAATAATAGTAATTAAGAAGATCGGAAGACGAGGTGAAAATTCGGAAAGTTTCTGAATAAATCGGAAGGGTTGGCAGGTATGTCAAGGCCTAACACCCTACTAAGCTGTTCTGAAGATTTTTCACCCAGCTGTGAAAGCCTACACCAGTATATGAAATATGGTAGGTTTTATAGGTGTTCGCAATGTGCCTCATTTCACCAGATATTTTCTTTCTGACATTTCCGTCGTCTTGGCTTGGAGAATGTTGAGTCATGTACTTAAAAGTTATCACCATAATACTATTAGATGTCATTTTTCATATCCTCGGTGCACATTAAATGACTCTATAACATCGAATAAAAATTTTAAAAAAGCATTCATTGTAAGGTAAAATGTAACATTTTAGAGCTAGAAAGGAAAAATAAACAAGAGGAAGAGCAACTTACAAGTAAACCAATTGAACACTCACAAATAGAGCAAGAGATCATTGAACATGAAATTAATTTTTTGGAATGTCCTGTTCTATGATGCGAGTGCTTCTATAGTGTACTATGATTAGTCTCTTTCACTTTGTATTTACATTTCTAGCTTAGAGAAAAAAAAAAAAAAACAATTGATAGTAAATTCAAAAAAATTCTGCTGATAATGTTAAATGTCATCATCTTGCACAGTTTCCAGCCACTGGCCGGGTCTGTTTGGAACACAAGCCTCTCCAGCGTCTTCTGTCTTCCCACCATCTCTCAGACTCCACCCTTGTCCAGTCTTCTCTCTTCTTCACTCTTTCTTCCGCCCCCTTCAGCCACCTGTCTCTCCTCTCTGTCTCTTTCCTTCCCACTTTGTCTCGTGTACTCTCCTGGGTATCCTCTTCTCCTCCATTCGTTTTACATGTCCATACCATCTAAGTCTAGATTTCTCTATACCAACCTGTATTGGTTCCTCCTTCATTAATTCTCTGGTCCTCTCATTTCTTATTCTGTCCATCTTTGTAGCTCCAATACTGCTTCTCAAGAACCTCATCTCACTGGCCTGTATTTTGCTCTTCTCCCTTCCTTTCATAACCCAGGTCTCCGAGGCATACATCAGGATAGGGACATAGTACATCCGATATATGATTCTTTTGCTGTTCTGAGGGACATCCTTGCTCCATAACATGCTTCTCACACTCCTCCGAAATGCTTCTGCCTGCCTCCCCCGCTCATTTATTTCTCTATCGTTTCTTCCATTATCTTGTATCAGGCTTCCCAGATACTTGAAACTCTCCACTTTCTTCAGCTGTTCCCCACCAATTGTTATTCCCGTTGTGGTTCTTTCCTTCTTCCTTGTTGTGATCACCATCTCACTCTTATTTATGCTAAATTTCATCCCATATCCTTGTATTATTCCTTCCCACACGTCCAACTGTTCCTGTACCTCCTCCTCCTCCTCGTTTCCCCAAATCATCTGCAAACACCATTGCTTTCATCTTTCCTTCCACAATTACTTGTGCCACTCGGGTCATTATGTCATCCATCACCACAATGAAAAGTAACGGTGACAGTGCACTTCCTTGTTTCAGGCCGTTTCTCTGTACCAACCAGTCTGATCTCTCTCCTCCCACTTTCACAAAGCTCACGCTTCCATTGTACATCTCCTTTATCCCCTTTATAGTCCATTTCCCTACTCCTCTATCCTCCAGGGACTTCAATACTTTGTTTCTGCATACACTGTCATATGCTTTCTCAATGTCCAGGAAGGCCATCAGTAGATCTGCTCCATACTCATAGTGCTGTTCTTGTAACTGCCTTACAGCAAAAATCAAATCCACTGTGGACCTTCCTGCTCTGAAGCCATGTCATACCTGCCAACTTTTGAAAAGGGCTATCAGTAAAACTCACGCGCGACAAAAAAAATAACGATTTTCGACATACCCCGGCTTGACGAAAATAATAATACTTCTGGGCTACAAAATACAATAATTCATGCTTTAAACAAGATACTTCAATGAAATCATATCTACTTACATGATTTGTAGATGAACATAACAATCAAGAAGAAATCCATGTTAATCAGCAGCAGGCGTGGTGAATATTGGTTTGGAGCAGACATAACAGGACTTCCTTGATAGATTAAGCTGATATACGATAATTGAAAAAGGCTTTAAACAATAAAACTTGTTTAACGTAACACAGGCAAGAAATAATATAATACACACTGCAAATCACATGCTAGTTCGACTTTTAAGTCATGGTTGTGGCCTTTTTAGCTTCCTGCAAACAGTCTTGAGAAAATGTTTTGTCATAACAGGGACCAGAACTCCTGGTCTTCAAAATAGAAATAGACTCCAGAGATTCATTGGACATGGATGACCTGAACTGTGTTCTATTTTTCTTCACAAGGCTAAAAAAAACGTTCACATTCTGCATTGCTATGGGGTATGGTGAGAATAGAGAGCAATACTCTAGAAATTCGGTTATACTTAAGAAGTCCATCGGCTCCACGAATTCTTGATATTCGTGCCCAACTGGAATCACTTTCAGCATCTTGATGTGCAGCGAAAGTGTCATCTACCTGAAGAGCTGTGCACTGCCTCTGAAGCTCATTCACCACCTCATCTGTAGTTTCATTCTCTTCCTTGCATAACATGATAGGAAACTTTTCCAAGAAAAAACGAATGGAAGATAACTGTGCATCTTCAATTTTGTCTAACCTAGCAACTTGAGCATTCTTTAACACGTCATCCTTGAGTGGAAACTTGTTGATGATGTAGTCACAGGCAGTATAAAAGTAGTTTCTCACTGATGAAAAGAAAAGGGATTTATCTGTATCCGGTCCGTTCTGAAGGCCTTAACAACTTCAGAAGATGCATCTTTTGCCATTTTATTTACAATACATGTCGTTTTCGTGCGACCACAACTATATTTCTTTGCAACTTCTGATGTGGGAAACATCTTCTTAAATAAAGCATCAGCATGATCAGCCGCACTTAAGGGCACATTGTGTTCCACCAAAAAGGAAGTAAACAGACACTCGGCCCTAATTACGTCACCGTCAACGTTTCCAGACTTAGCAAAAAAGGTGTTGATTTTCTTGCTATCTTCCTTCGATTTAACATAACTAATGTGTTTACCGCACTTCACATGATTACTTAAATCGTTTTTTCCACCATGTGCAATATTAATATCACACCCACATACCGTGCAAAAGGCAAATTTTTCTCCCTTTCTTGATTTTAGTATGCACGGAAAATCAACAGAGTATGATTCTTTAAATGTCTGGAAGTACTGTTTCTTGTTGGATTTGTTCATTCTCGATATCTACTAAAACATCGAAAGGAACCTGGATCACTGAACGTCACATAAAATTATAACATAAAACACTTAAGACTGCCAACACTTCATTAAAACATGTCAAGACACACAAAGCCATTAAATGAAAACGACGCCAACCTCGTGAAGAAAGAATATGCACATGGTAGAAAAACACACACACACACGTGGAACGAATGTAATTAGTCCAAGGAATACAAGAAACTACGAAGTTATAGCACAAAAACTCGAACGCTTCATTAAAATATGCCATAACCTTAAGAGACGAAAACATTCAAGGAACGCCAACTTCGCGAACAATGAACAACTAACGTGGTCAAAGAATATGGTTTAAATCGCAACGAGCGAACGGAGCGGAACAAAGAATATGCGAAGCAGAGCCTGTCGACACATGGAAGAACGGTTATCCCGGCTTCAAATTCAATTACAAATGACGACACAACCATCACACGGTTAAAAGTACGAATCATATCAAAGAACGAGCTATCGACTATCGTGGACTTGCCTTCGACCCACGCAAACAATCGATTGTACGGAAGTGGGCGGTATTATCGAATGTAAATTATCGTTTCAAATTTTTGTCCGCAAAATCGTAAAATGACACCGTTCATCCGTAAAACCGTAAAATGCTGCAATTTCCGTAAATTTTACGGATAAACCGTAAAAGTTGGCAGGTATGCCATGTTGTTCTTCCCTCATCCCTCCTTGTCCTAATTCTCTTTTCCAAAACTTTCTCGAAGATCTTTGCACAATGACTCATCAGTGTTATTCCCCGATAGTTTCTGCAATCTGTTCTACTACCTTTCTTGAAGATCGGGACAATTATTCCTTTTTCCAATCCTCTGGGGTCTTCCTTTCCTTCCATGCTGTCCTCATCACTCGGTACAACCACTGTATCCCCACCTCTCCTGCTGCTCTCACCATCTCCACACTCAACTCCCATAGGTAAAACCCCTCGTCCACGTCGTGGGAGACGGGCAACGGCACAAAGTAGGGGATCGCCTGTAGGGGTGAAGTACAGTGGGGACTTCGTGTGCCCCGGGACCGTTACGGTAGCTGTGAAGGTCCTACAGGAACCCTGAAAAGTGACGGCTAACGGGGCTCTGGTGAAGCTACGATAGGCCCTGCAAGCCATTAGTGGATGAAACCAAATGCTTTCAAAAATGGATAATGTTAAATGTATATCTTCTAAATATTATATCCACACTATTAGGAGCACATACAGGGATGTACACATTTTGGAAAGGCGGGATACAATTCAGACGTACGGTAAAAAGAAAAATATGTTAAGGGCAAAAATTATAACTGGTTGAGTGCCCCTGGTAGGAATTGTAAAAAATAAAAACAAATGAATATCAGGGATACAGTAATGTAGCACACACATACAGCAACAGATCCACATTAAGAAACCATTTCCATCAGTCAAGATGAGGTACTACTAAATTATTAACAGGATACATTGAAAACAGTTTCTCAGAGAAATACATTTGCTCTGATTATAGGCAGTCCCAAAACATACTATTATATTAGATATATTTAGAAATGTACATAAATTTCCTAAAATTCAGATTAAATTTACTTCATTAAAAATCATTGAAACTTCAAGACTGAGTAAAAGCTCTTTTTTATTATCATTATAAAAAAAATCAGATGGATTTTTCACAATTCCAAAACTAATTAAGACATTTAAAAAACAGAATAAGGAAAACCACACTAACTAGAATTGTCTTAACGTTTTTGTCGTAACATCGAAGCATGAGAATTGAAGATCAGACTCATTGGGACTCGAACAAAAATCTCCTCCATTCTAGACAGGTGCAGTGTCTACATCCAAAGGAAGCTTATTGCTTACGACTGAAACTACCGCACATTATTTGGGGTAGTCTTGCGCATAATAGTTCGCGGCTGGGAGCGATCAGTTTAGTTCGCAGCTCCTTAAAAGTTCGCTCTTTTAGTTCGTTAGTTCCCATCTCGAAGACAGATCGTTCGCTCGCCTTGCTACTGCCACTGCACGCGCTCCTTGTTTGTTATAGCAGTCTGTCACCACTCATTACTTGTCACCAGTGATTGCTCATTCACATTGCTCTCGTTTCAAGCAATACTGTAGGCTAATGTAACAGATACTATGCTTGCTACACGTGCAGTTCATGTATTAGATATTGACATGTTGCGTGTGTAGTAATGTTTTACATTTTGATATTCGAAGATAAAAAAATACAAAAATATGAGTATTGAAACATTAGTGAAATTCCTTATTCCTTCCTTATTTCCTTTTATTCCTTGTAGGAACATAGGGTAGCTACAAACTCACTCTATTGTTGGCCATCCTTTTAATTAGGATCCATGTCTTTCCTTCTGAGACAATTTCTCTTTCTATTGTTTATAAAGCCAAAAGTAGTCATTTCTTTAATCATTAGTGAAATACCGGTACCGTACCTAAAGGAATAACAGTATGGATAATGTGTTCGTAGAAGCATACCCTTATTATTCTCTTTATTTTCTTTCTCGCGTGGGGCCGATAACCTAGATGTTAGGCCCCTTAAAACAACAATTATCATTTTTCGCATATATCAACATCCGATTCCATTTCCTACCTGTCACTAGGTGATGATAAGACGTACCCCCCCCGCAATGTTCGTTTCATTTCTTAGTTGCTTCGTGATATTCATTATTTGCCTGCTCAGAAACCGTTGAGAACATTATCTTTATGGCATGAATGGGAGGAATAGGTTTTTTAGTTCAGAGTGTTAGTCCATAGAAGTTAGCTTTTCTATGTGAATCATCGTAATAAAGTTCATTTCTTAAAAACATGTAAAAGTAGTTTTATCACCATGTATCGAGAAAAATAAATATCAACCAGTTCATTGTGAGGTTTGAAGCCATTTTTCAGTGTTGCCTAAGTAAACAAAAGTTTGGTGCTTTTCAGTCGGTCAACACGAATGTACCCAAATAGAGCTGGGTTATGCCTCAATCCTGAAATACATACATAAAATGCATGTATTTAGTAATTTATTTGAGGATTGGGGCATAACCCAGCTATGTTTGGGTACATTCGTGTTGACCGACTGAAAAGCACCAAACTTTTATCAACCAGTTCTTTAAAATGGGGCCGATAACCTAGATGTTAGGCCCCTTAAAACAACAATCATCATCATATCATTAAAATGGTAATGTTAATCCAGTTCGCAGATTTTCTAAATAATTGGACATATTTTCAAATAATCCAAAATGACTAACTTACATAAAACTGTGGAATTATCCCCACATCTAAATCAGTTAACTATCAGTAATTTCAATTTATGAACCGCCACTGTATTACATTACAAATATAAGGTAGTTATTACCTATTAGCGTGTTAGCACTAGTAGTGTGTTATACTGTTATTATTATAAACCAACATTGAACAATAGCCACGCCAAAACTTGACAATCTTGCCACTCACTGAACTGACTGAACGAAGCGCATGTGATTGTGCAATGAGTGATGACGTGGCGAGCTACGGTGGACCCGCGCTCTCGCGCTGTTACAAGTCGATCAGAGGAAAAAGATCGAACGAACTAACAAGCTAGGGATCTGGGAACTATTTCGGTAGTTCGTCTGTGTGACCCACTCATCCGAACTAGTTCGTTTGCGGACTACACAAGACTAATTTGGGGGCAACAACTAAAATCTGTGTTATCACTGTTTATAAATGTTATGCCCGTTGCTCACGGTAAAATTTTCCTTCAAATTTATTGTACAATAATTTAATTTTATAAAATTTATGTTGCTCACGGTCAAATTCAAGTTTTGTAAAACCTTTGATAAAACTTTCCATAAAATAGGACATGTTCTATTCCGTAAAATTAATTTTACGAAACGAACCAATCAGGGAAGCTGACATGAAGATGATGCTGGCGTCACGTGGTGAGAAGATTGTGAAGCTCGGTTGTAAACAAACTCTTCGAAAATAAAACATGGAGGACGGTTGTCGTTTGGGGGTAAAATTTACAGTCGATTCGCATTAACGCAAAACGGTCATGAAACTTGCTTTAAGTACATTTGAAAATATGCGTGGTACTGAATGAATTCATCCCAATCAATATTTAAGATATAATTGTAATAATTGGATATTTAACCATACGCGCTGATAAGAAGTGCAACAAATTGCTGTATAGTCAGTTGGAAAAGTGTGCTAGTGGTATCAGGCTCGCTTGCTGAATTGGAGATCCCGGGTTCAAGGCTATCAAGGGGCGGAGATTTTTACTTCCTTTTAATTATTTTATAATTTTCTCCTTACGTCGTACAGCAATATTGCAACTTTGTTTTGTGTTTTCTCCCATTTAAAATTCTTATTTTCCCTAAATACTGTAACCATGGACGGATACCATTCGTGATAACTATTAGAATTTAAATAGCAAAGTATTTATCCCAGAATAATAATAATAATAATAATAATATGACACGTTCTGTATTTACTGGATGTAGCTAGCGCTTATCACACAGACGCCGTTTAAAGAAAATATAGTTTAATTCTGATGTATTGATTCGTAGGCCTACTTGTTTATGTTGCCCCTAGGATATCTACCTGAACGAGAAAAGCAATCCGATTGGTTGTTGTACTCAAACTGCCAGGAAAAATGGCACCTGTTCAATTTCATGAGTTGTATTGAAGCTATTATGGAAGGCAGAACCTAGCATGGAAGGTACATATCACACGGTGCTAGACGCGTCTATACCAGTGTGTACACCAGTACTGGTGGAAGCTTTCATACTAACTAGTGTCGTGTGATACGGGCTCCCAAGCTGTTGGTGTTTTACTGGACGAGTACCAGAAATATCAGTGTTTGTATGAGGTTAAAACGCTCATATACCAAAATAGAAATGCAAGAAGGGAGGCAGAAATCTCAATCGCCGAATATGTTTCACAAATTCGACCGAACACAAGCAAGGCTGATGTGAAAGCGAAGATAAAAGGGTTTCGAACTCACTTGCAGTCTCATTTCAGGAGAAATGCCTAGCCTCATGTTAAGTGTCCTGTCGAATAATTTTGGGACCAACGAGATCTAGGAGTTTTTTTAAAACTGCTTTCCTCCATTCTTAGAAAATTCCTATATGAATTCTGATTTCTAACCTCAACTCATTTTTGACCAAGGAGAGTATTCCTCTACTCTTTTCTTCTTTTTATCCATTCACGAGTCCAGGACTTCCTAGCCTTTCTTTTCTTCCTTTTTACCACTGTACGACATATAATTGTAGCTAAAGCAGCAATTTTTGCAATTTTTGCTTTGTTTGTTGGAGCCATACTCTCAAACCTATGTGTTTTGAACAGCTGATTCTTGGTTCAGAAGTTTATCGGTAAGTTAGATGGCGATCCTGATACATCCACGGATTTTATAAAATAATTTTACCGTGAACAACACAGCTTGCTTTCGTCAAATTTTTATAAAATTAGTTGTAAAATAAATTTTAAGAAACATTTTACCGTGAGCAACGGGCATTAGTTTACTCAGCAATATTGCTTAACCTGGGAATGGCAACGCACGGTGCTGCCAGACCCCCACGTTCAGTTCTCTAACAACTGCGTTGATGTTTGGTTGGCTGAACTGCTAATGCTTTGCGTACCTTCATTCACATGTTCGCTTTACAAGTTGCTGCATGTGTCTCTAGTGTTATTTGTCTTGGAAGAAGCAAACGGCTTGTTAAAGAGACTGGGGTGCTCGTAGATCCCCACGTTACCGTTTATGAAACATTTTGTGTACATCATTGTGCATTGCTGTGCGTTGTTTTAGGGGTGAGTATTATTCCCACTACTAAATAATGCGGTTATATGCGTATGGTTATGTGTCACTGTTGAGATTATCCTATTCTTACTGTGTTGCTTTATTCCTTATATATTCCTTAGGTTTTTTTTTCTTCTTCTGTTTAGCCCTTTCCCGTGGGGGTTTGCCTGTTCCTCTATCGGGCGCGTCCCAGGTGGCGGATAGGGGGGCTCGCCGGACTTGTCCGGAGGGTTTGAGGGAAATAAAATACCTCTCGCGGACCAAAAACAGGCCCCTTGCCAGGGTTATGGTGAAGCTACGTTAGGCCTAGCAAGCCAGTAGTGGATATGAAACTGCTTTTAAAACGGGAACGGGCCTCGGAAAGGACAGATCTAAAGGAAGCAGACCTGGCTATGGAAATGGAATACGAATTGGAACTTTGAATATAACTACATTGACGGGAAGAGTGGAGGAGGTTGTGGATATGATGGAGAGGAGAAAACTGGATGTACTCGGACTGGCAGAGACCAGATGGAGAGGGGAAGGAAGGAAAGAACTGAGAAATGGCTTGCAGCTATACTGGATAGGAAATGAGGAGGGGAAGAGAAATGGAGTGGGAATGGTGGTGAGAGAAGGGCTGAGGGAGGAAGTAAAGAGGGTAAGTCATAGAATAATTAGAGCCAGAATCACTGTGAAAGGTAGAAACCTGGACATTCTGCAAGTCTATGCACCACAGGTGGGATGCACAGAAGGCGAGAAGGACGAGTTTGAAGAGGAGTTGCAGAAGCAGTTAGTGGGGAGAGACCTGATAGTCATGGGAGACCTAAATGCCCATGTCGGAACTGATAGAAGAGGCTTTGAGGAAGTGATTGGTGGTGAAGGATGGGGAAACAGGAATAAGGAAGGAGAGAGATTGTTGGAACTGTGCAAGATAAATGGGCTAATGGTTGGAAACACGTGGTACAAGAAGAGAGAGAGCCATAAAATTACTTGGTACAGCAGGGATTTGACTAGGAAATCAGTGGTGGACTATATTCTATGCGGGAAGGAGACAAAGAAGAGTATCACGGATATAAGGGTAATACCTTCAGAAGCCCTGGACAGTGACCACCGTCTGCTGGTCGCCAAAGTGAGAGGACTGAAGGAAAAGAGGAGAACCAAGAAAGAAGAATAAGGACATGGAAGCTGAAGGAGGATGTAAATAAGGAGAAGTTCCAGATATTAGTGAGGAACAAATTACCGAAGGATGATCCGAAAACAGGTGAAGAAGAATGGAATAGGTTCAAGGACGTGTTGGTAGAAGCAGCGGAAGTCGTGTGTGGCAGAACTAGTGGAAAGAAAAGGTGGAAGGAAACACCATGGTGGAACCCCAGAACTAAGGAAGCAGTGAAAAAGAAAAATGAAGCATTCAGGAAATGGTTCCAACAGAGGACAGACAGAACAATACCAAAAGCGGAAGAAAGAAGCAGGAGAAGTAGTGAAGGAAGAGAAAAAGAAATGGCTGGAGAAATGGACAGAAATGATGGAGGAGGACTGTGATGGCAGTAAGAAAGTGTTGTATGGAATGATAAAGGCAAAGAGAAGAGATACAGGGGAAAATGTCAGAATGGTGGACAGGAATGGAAAGGAGGTCGAAAATATGGAAGAAGTTAGGTTATCTGGAGAGAATACTTCAAGGAACTCCTAAATCCAACTAAAACCAGCGTAGTGGACATTGTGGAGGAAGAAACAGACAGTGACCAAGACATTTCAGAGAAGGAATTGACATGGAAAGAAGTGGAGGAAGCATTAAAGAAGATGAAAGGGGGAAAGGCACCGGGAATAGACGAAGTGAGGTGGAGATGGTGAGAGCAGCAGGGGTGATAGGAACACAGTGGCTCTTTCGAGTAATGAAAGTGATATGGAGGGAGAAGAAAATACCAGAGGACTGGAAAAGAGGGATAATAATACCCATATTTAAAAAGGGAAGTAGGAAGGAATGCAAGAACTACAGGGGAATTACACTCATGTGCCACTGCGCCAAAATATTTGAGAAGGTACTGGAGAGAAGAATTCGGACACAAGTTGAAGATGGGCTGAGGGAAGAACAGTATGGATTCAGGCCAGGAAGGTCAACAGTTGACCTCATCTTTGCAGTAAGACAGCTACAAGAACACCATTATGAATATGGGAAAGATCTGGTGATGACCTTCTTGGATATTGAGAAAGCATATGATAGTATTAATAGAAACAAGGTATGGGAAGCAATGAGAGCAAAAGCAGTGAACAAGGAGACAGTGGCAAGAGTGAAAGCAATGTACGAGGGAAGCAAAAGCTGTGTAAAGGTGGGAAGAGAGAGAACGGAATGGTTTCAACTGGAGAGTGGTCTGAAACAGGGAAGTGCCCTCTCACCCCTGTTATTTATAGTGCTGATGGATGAAATCATACGAAAAGTGGTAAATAGCATTGGGGAAAGGAAAAGGAAGGAAAGGAAGCTTGTAGTTTAACGTGACCGTTAATCTTGAGATCATGAGCCACGGGACCTCCTTTTTACGTGGAATCCGAACCACAGGACATGGCATTTCACTTCGAAAATCTCACATGCATTGACCGGGAATCGAACCCGGACCGCCTTGGTGAGAGGCATACAGCTAGACCACTGAGCAATGTTGTTTGCTGATGACCTTCTGGTATGGGGAGAGGATGAGGAAGAAGTACAAGAGCAATTAGATGAGTGGGAGAAGGTAGTGTTATCATATGGGATGAAGTTCTCAGCACAAAAGAGTGAAGTGGTCATCACAACGAGGAAGAAGAACAGACTGGATATGGGCATAACACTTGGAGGACAGCAGTTGCAGAAAGTAGAATGCTTCAAGTACTTGGGAAGCATAATTGAAGAAAAGGGAGGCAATAGGATGGAAATAAATGAGAGGGGAAGGTGTGCAGATGGATTTTTCAAGAGTGTTAGGGGGATGATAAGGAATAAAGATGTACCACAAAAATGTAAAGGAATCATCTACAAGACCTACTTTGTGCCAATTTTGACATATGGTTCAGAAACATGGGTGATGAAGGAAAGGGACAAGAATAAAATACGAGCAGTGGAGATGAAGTTCCAGAGGAGTAGGGTAGGAGTGACAAGAATGGACAGAGTAAGGAATGAGAGAGTCAGGGAGATGGTAAGAGAGGAACCATTGCAAAATAGAATAGAGCGATCTAGGCTACAATGGTATGGACATGTGAGGAGGATGCAAGAGGAGAGGATACCGAAGAAGATGTTTGGAATGGAAATGACGGGAAGGAGGCCAAGGGGAAGACCAAGGGACAGATGGACAAAAGGAGTTAAGAAGAGTGTGGAGGAAAGAGGAGTGTGCTGGGACACAGTAAATGACGAGAGATGGTGGATGGACAGGAAACGATGGAGAGGCTTATGTTCCAAGCAGACCCGACCAGCGGTTGGAAACTGCTCAAGATGATGATGATGTTTAGCCCTTTGTTGTTCCTTAGTTTGGAGGAATGGATGAGGACCGTATCAGAGCTCTTCTACAGGAAACTTCCGACAATGATGAAGATATTATTGATTCAACTGACAGTGAAGAAGACTGTTGTGAGCCATCAGATCATAACACAGACTCAGAAACATCTTTCTTCGACAGCTCAAGTGAAGAGGAAGGAGGTGCCTTCCTTCGGAAGTAATCATCTTCATCTTGTACAGTTTCCAGCCCCAGGCTGGGTCTGTTTGGAACATAAGCCTCGCCACTTAGTTCTTTCTTCCCACCATCTCTCCGCTGTCACTCTGGTCCAGTCCTGACCTTTTCATTCCTCACCCTGTCTCTTCTTGTTACTCCGATCCTACTTCGCAGGAACTTCATTTCACTTGCCTGTATTCTGCTTATGTCTCTTTTCTTCATTGTCCACGTTTCAGAAGCATAGGTCAGTATCGGGATATAGTAGCTTCTGTATAACACTTCCTTGCTTTTTCGTGGGACATCTTTATTCCACACTAAGCTCCTAATGCTTCTCAGAAATGCATCTGCCTGTCTGCCACGTTCCGTAATCTCTTTGTCATTTCTCCCATTTTCCTCCACTATACTTCCCAAGTACTTGAGACTTTCCACCTTCTTCAGCTGTCCACCTCCAAGTGTTATCCCACTCATCAGTCTGTCCTTTTTCCTGGTCGTTAACAGGATCTCACATTTACTGATGTTGAACTTCCATCCGTACTCTCCCACTGTTTCTTCCCAAACCTTCAGTTGCTCCTGGATTTCCTCCTCCTTGTTTCCCCAGACCATGAGATTATCTGCAAACACCATTGCTTTCATCTTATCTTCTCCTATCCTTCCTGCTACCCGTGTCCTTACCTCGTCCATAACCACAATAAAGAGAAGGGGTGACAGCGCACTACCCTGTTTCAGGCCACTCATTTGTCTGAACCAGTCTGTTCTTTCCCCTCCAACTTTCACACAACTCACACTTCCACAATACATCTCCTTCACTCTGCCTACAGTCTCTTTTTCCACTCCCATGTTTTCCATTGCTTTCCAAACCTTCTCCTTACACACACTATCATAGGCCTTTTCGATGTTCAGGAAGGCCATCGGAAGTACTGCTCAGTATTACCAGTATGTAGGGTGGGATAGTGTTACAAAATGACACAAGACACCAGCTAATAAAAATGAGAGGACTCTTAAGCAAAATATTGTGATTCATTTGCCAGGTGCGGTCTCATGCTAAAAACTCCCAAGACTCCAGCTCAATGCTTCGCACTCTTTATCCATGATGAAAAACTTCATCTATTAGTCCATTGTAACATAAAGATAAAGACGCTTTCAAAAATGTAAATAATCGCAGTGCATATAATACAGACAAACAAGAAATCAAAGCAGTTATTGGTATTCTTCTTTTAGCAGGCACGGTAAAATCCAGTAAGCAAAATCTATCTGAACTATGGAATGTTGACACGATGGGCATCGAAGCGTTTCGTGTAACTATGAGCCTGAAGAGATTTTCATTTTTGTTGTGCTACATGCGTTTTGTTGACATTGTGACACGTTCTGAACAGAGAGTTCTAGATAAACTTGCAGCTTTCCATGAAGTGTTCAATGCTTTTGTGGGTAACTGTCAAGAACATTTTTCAGTTTCTGAACATTGTACAGTTGATGAGCAGTTGGTGGCTTTTCGCGGGTAAGGTGTTCATTTCGCCAGAATATCCCGAATAAGCCTGCTAAGTACGGTGTGAAAATTTTCACTCTAGCTGACGCAAGAACGTGGTATACACTTTCAATGGAGATATATGCAGGCTCTCAACCTGAAGGACCCTATAAATGTTCCAACACTGGTTCTGACATTGTTATGAGAATTTCAACACCTATTCAAGGGACAGGGAGGAACATCATCACTGCTGACAACTGGTTTTCCAGCATCCCATTAGCTGAAAGACTTTTGCAAGCCAATTTAACTTTCGTGGGGACACTCAGAAAGAATGAAAGGGAAGTGCCGAAGGAATTCGTTGTGCAAAAAAGAACACCTAAATCCTCACTATATGGGTTCCAGAAAAATATGACACTTGTGTCTTATGCCTCGAAGAAATATAAGAAGGTGCTAATGTTGTCAACAATGCACTTGGAAATGATAGCATAGATTTGTCTACAGGTGACCACAACAAACCGAATGTGATTACCTTTTACAACCTCACCAAGTGTGGCGAGGATGTCGTCGACGAGTTAGGCTCCTCCTACACCACGTCTAGAAAATGCAATCGCTGGCCGTTGGTGATCTTCTTCAGAGTTCTAGATATAGCGGGAATAAATAGCAACGTAATTTACAAAACATGCCAGAGAAGAGAATGAAGCACAGCAACTTTCTGGTAGAAATTGGTTTCACACTTGTAAGATCAACTCAGAAAAAGAGCACTGAAACCTGAAATACCTAAGCATATCCACCATAAAGCAGCCAAGCGAGTGAAAATTGAACTAAATGATGGTTCGCAAGCAGCGCAAGGTCCCAGTAGCAAGTCATGATGCACTATTTGTCCCAGAAGTAAGGATATAAAGACTAAGTCATTCTGCTGTAAGTGTTTGCGATATATGTGTATAAAGCATATGAAAAATGTTTGTGAACCTTGCATTTATGTTGGTGAACACAAGACTAGTGAATCTGAATGAGACTTACAATGAAACGGAATTGAAATTTAAATTCCTATGATGGCAAACAGAATTAAAGTTGAATCAGAAATTTATATCTGCTTGTTGATCAATGACATACTGTACATTATATTGTAGACTTATTCTATGTTTAAACTTTCTTTATGGTATTTTTATGAATATATAACTTAAGTGTTCATTCCAGTGACACAGAAAATGGAACCTGATGGAGGTCTGAGGACACCCCACATTGCTATTGATGTTACAAAAAACCACGTTACCACTCCGGGGTTAAACATGAAGTGGAAAATTTTAAACTTAAATTGGTTCAAGCATAGGTAGTTTAGAAATCCACAATTTCAAATTTTGAATTTAAGAGTGAAGTATCAAATGTGATATGAACAAGGATTTTGTGCAATATTTTATGTAGCTACTAGGTCTATAATAACGCAGTTAAATAATATAAAATTGCTGTCATATTTACAAGATATTGTAGAAAGCTACGGTACAACAGAAGAACATAACATACTAATATACATATCAAAAATAGGCGCATTTACAACCCTATTGTACATTAAAACATCCGAGTACGATAAAAATGTTGCAACCTCCCGTCAAAAATTCCTAACACATTCTACCCAAAAGAAAGCCAATTTCAGCTAGCCAAAAAATAGTTGAAGCACTTGGCCTGTTCTCCCTCTATTTTATAATTATAGAAAATCAAGAACATCTCATTTATTTAGAAAAAATTAATAATTTTGCATTTGACCTGGTTTAAAATTTTACCACTAATTAATTATTGTCAAAATACACTAATAGGGGCCATACAATATTAAGACAAATGAGGTGATGAGCTTCGGGTTGACTTCACGTCTATCGTAAATTATATGAACTATGAAAAGACTTTATTTGTGAAGTTGGAATACCTTGATATTTTCAAAAATTACAGGAATTTCATATGTAATGGATTTATTTTTGTATCATTTTTATATATCCTCTGCTATATTCTTAGTTATTGTTGTTTTAAGGGGCAGAACAGTGAGGTCAGCTTCGCTCTGCTATATTCTAACAAAGCAATCAAACAATTATTATCTAAGTAAAGAAGCATTTGAAGAGTAGGAAAAGAATTCATGTAATATCTCTTAGGGCTTGAAAGAGAATGCTATGCACTAGGATAGGGAAGTCACCAATTTACAACGCTATTCAGTTTATATAAAAAAAAAAAAACTTCTGCCAATCAACATTAAAATATATTAAAAGCTAGTTCATGTTTTGGACCACATACTATCTATACAACTACGGACTTATAAGGAGAGGTCGCCACGTTTCCTAGAAAAGTGTTCAAATTTGGTGGGTTTGCTCTTCATAAAAAAATATTTTACCACTGTTGGAGCGTTTTTTGCCAATGGGCCTTAGTGTGCTCAAAATTGAACGTTTAAATTCAATCCTCAAACTTTTGTAGTCTTATTCCCGCACACGTTCCCGGCTTGTCTCCATGGCGTAGTCGCTAGCAAGTTGGCGTTGGGAATGGAAGCTACCATGATCGAAACCTACCCTAATCTTTTTAAATTATTTTATTTTTCTTTCTTTGGCATTCTTTCTTTTATTTTATGCTTGTGGTACAATATTTAAGTTGGCAGATTACATCCAGTACTTTATTATTTGTTGTTGCTCTTTCTACTTACAATATTAATAAATTAATGTTTACGTTATTGTTTACATTATCTACAATTTTTGTCACATTTTCACTGTTCGTCTGACAATGAATCGTTTGAACTCAATACATTTTTACACTTATTTGGGTGGTATTTTTCATAAAAACATTGGAAGCAAAGCGTTTCGCGACAACGAGCATAGTTAATAAATACAGGTGAAGAGCAAGAATAGCACCTCGACCCATTACTTCACGCGGAAAACATATGTTCACATTTACGAACACTTTTCTTTCGTCTGTTAACTTTGCTGCAAAGAGAGCATATTTTACCATGTCTACGAAAGCATTAGATGAAAGTTGGTGATGAATCAGTGAATAGATTTTGATAACATCTTCTCTCATAGGCAGATCTTTGTCCCCATGTACAGCATGGACCGTGTTTTGTAGTTTCTTAATGAGACCTTTGACAAGCAAACACAAAGCAGAGTATGCTTACACCTTTATTTCATAATATGAAATATGATAAGCAAAGTATTCAATACACGCACTTATTTCTTATTACTTGTAAAAAGTAGATATCGCATAGTTGGCAGAACGGGGTGCAATGTGGTGGGATGATTTCTACATAGCTCCAAATCCGAAGAGAACACAGCGAATACATTATAGAAAACCCAAAAGACTATAAGGGATGTATCAGTAAAAGAGCTTGCCACGGTGGGCGAGTGGAAATCGTGTCGGTCTAACCAACCCCAAGATTGCAGGTTCGCCCCTGGCCGTGGTAAGTGATTTTTGAAAGGCGGCAAAAATACGATACGCAAGTCATACGATGTTGGCATGTCAAAGACCCCATTTGAATTCAGTAGGCAGAGTTCATAATGGCAAAATTAATCTCGGGAGTTTCCGCCAACACAAAGTTTCTCATTTCTCTACTAGAAAGTGCTATAGTGTTCAGGGAGGTTAGATACCCAACCTCTAACCTCCTTGACTTTCATAGTGATTCAAGGAACACGAAATGCGACATGCAAGCTACCCTCTGGGTGTCAAATTACAAAGCTTGCACCCGGCACCCGAGGACATACGATATTATTATTATTATTATCAGTAAAAGAAAAAAGTGCTGACCAAGTCTGACTCGAACTCGAAACCTTCAATTCCCCATGCCAACGCGCTAGCGACTACGTCATGGAAACGATCCGGGAACGTGTGCAGGAATAGGACTACAAAAGTTTGAGGATTGATTTTAAACGTTCAATTTTGAACACACTAAAGCCCATTGGCAAAAACGCTCGAACAGGGGAAAAATATTTTTTATGAGCAAACCCTTTAAATTTGAACGCTTTTCTAGTAAACCACATGGCGACCTCTCCTAGTTATATTGTCGTCATTTAACCCTGTGTCTATGTGATGGCAGTATTAGTGTGTACACTTGTCATTGGGGCTAGGATTTGCAAGGAGGCAGCCGTGGCAGTTCAAAACCATCACGGCATATTCCTGCAATAGAATTGGGGGAAACCATGGAAAACCACTTCTAGGACAGCTGAGGTGGGAATTTAACAACTTTTTTCTCAGATCTGCCTCATGAAGCTAAGTGTACCCTGTTCCAGTTCTAAGACCAGAATTTAATTTCTTGGCAGAGCTGGGAATTAAACCGAAAATTCAAGGGTGACAGCCATGAATAGCCACTGTGACATGAGGTGGACAAACTAAGTAATAAATATTTGTATATGAGTATTGAATTTTTGGTAGTTTATGATTTTCACATTTTGTTGTGCGAAGCTTAAAGACTAGTGTTGTTAACTGAGGTAACTCGGATTGTTCTGTCCTGTCCAATCTTCCTTCCTTGCCGAAGTTTCACCATCATTACACTTGACAGTCATGGCAGGCGGTGTGTCCCTCATATTTATTCACTATTGTTGGACCGTGTAGGGAACCTTTTGCTGCCTATGGCGGGCTGGAGTTGTTACTGTGTTACTGGAAATCGATTCAAGGTATCACATGCATTTCAAATGGTGTATTCAGACGGACTTTTGACTTTTTCTTGCGTTTAAAAATGAAAGCTTAATTTTTATGAAGCTGTATGGTTAATACAGGTTTCATGCATAAATATGCTCAGTAAATTATTTAAATGGACCAGGGCACACGTGTGTAATCATAATGTAAAACTTTAAACTTGCAAGTAATTTACTTAATAAATCAAAATTGTATTTCTTTACAGGTTCAAAAATCAATAAGTAGAGGTGTTAGAAAGTGTTGTTATTTTTCTGAAGATTTGTTGATTTAAAATTCAAAAGGTGGTGTTTTGTGTTTTTATTATTTTTTCGGGGGATGACATGTTAAAATTTGGAAAGCGATAAGGTTTGTACAATAAGTGCATTTAAAATATAAACAATTAATAAAACAAAGTAAAATACAAAACAGCAGGGTAAAACGTTAAATATGGCTATGGAAGAATGAGATAATACTTATATGGAAGTCACATTTTTATTTTACATTCACCATCTCGAAACACATTTCAGTGAATACCTTTTTCAGTTTTATCCAAATACTGCAGTGAAATCACTGGAAGTAGATCATGGTTAAAGTCTCAGCATTTGCAGCTGTCAATTTTCGCCTCCCATCACTTACTATGAGACTGTATTTCGAAAATGATCTTTCAGAATCCACATTTGAACAAGGATACCACACACACTTTAATGCAGCTGTTGCATAGTCTCGGTGAGCAGGCCTTAATCCCATGAGGATCTCTGGAACATTCACATTATCTTCATGATGCAGTTGGTTCCTGATTGCAGTCAGGTTAATGCTGTGAGCCTCTAAAAACTGTTGAGACTCCATCTTCGTAAGAAATGGGGCATTCTTCTTAAATTGGAGCAGTTCTGTGGGAGATACGTTCTTAGGTGCATGCCGAGGATCAAACAATGACCCGATGGCTTCTACAGTCTTCCTGGCTGGATCCGTGGTCCTTAAAGTCCTGACTTTCACTAGAGCTGACTGGGCAACACACGTAAGCTTGGACTTAACCTTTATCTGCATCTTTTGAGGAAGCTGTTCCAAGTTCTGGAGGATCGTATGATTGAACATTCCACCATCGCCTAATAGCTTGAGCTTTACCTCAAGGTCATCTAGCTTCCCAGCCAGTAAGTGAATTGTTGGGTACTTAGATCCCTCCAAGAAATTAAGCAAGTCCATAAGAGAGGCACCAACAACAGAAACATACAATGCTTGTAATTGTATAAATTGTATTGTTGAAGTCGATGCTTGTTGGAAAAATTTGACCCCAGAATTTGAATCTTCCAATGTTTTGAAAAATTCTACCAGATCTTCCACATGCGTGGCCATATACATTGCAGCCTTAAACCATGAATTCCATCTTGTACATACAGGCATTGGGAAAGCTAGAATTTCATTCTCTTTTTCTGTGTTTTCATATTTCTCCCTTAGAAATGCAACGTAATTGCTTTTTCTTTTTCGCGTATTTAAAAAGGCATTCTTTGTCTTTACTATAGACATGTTCAATTCGTCCAGCTCGTTTTCAAATACGCAGCCGATAAGATTGACTTTATGAGCCCAGCACTGGACATGACTTAATTCTTCAATCAATCCTTGAAGAGTAGTTACACATTTTGTCATGTAGCGTGCTGAGTCCGTAACTACTGCCACTACACGCTCCCGTTCAATTTCATAGGAATTCAAGGTGTCTAATATCGCATTGGAGCAATTTACGCTATTGGCAGAATCTAGAACAACAGAGGCAGCCGGATGGGTGTTCATTTCAGTTGATGGTACTGATGGACGAAAAAGAATGTTGAAAACACACCTACCATTCTTGTCAGTTGTTTCGTCACATAGCAGAAACAAGTCTTTGTTTTTTATATCTTCCCTAATTTCTTCCCTCCTTCTTTCGCCAATCATGGGGATGTATTTCTGACGAATCTGATTTGCTGAAGGTAAATCTCCACTTCCGCGAACGTACTTATTAAACCAAGTACGGATAGCAGGATTGTCTAGTTTCTCTACTGGTATATTAGCTTTCACAAACGCAGTAGTAGTGTCCAAAATAAACTCTTCTTTCATATCCTTCACACGACAAGCATTTGATAATGTTTCTTTCTAGGTGGGCACTCTAGGAACACTAACTTCAAGACGCGAATTTTCTCGGCGTTTTGAATGCTTCTCCGATTTGCAATGTTTGTCTAATGCATCTTTCCTGCGATAATCTAACCGACAATCACAATATTTGCACATAAGAATGCCACAAGAAATTATAAATCCTTCATTCTTATATTCTTTAAGTCTGTCTGTGGCAGAAACAGCTACCTTCGGCATTTTTAAACTCAACTGAGCGATGCCCAGTAACAAACACAGTTATCACACGGTTGACTGTAGCCACACGCCAGTATAAATTCGTAACCACACGCAAAATTTATTTCTGAATTCGTGTCATAATATTTAAATTACGTCGCGTCTCATCTTCCTGTACTGCTAAGTTCGGAACTAATACGACGAACACGTGGTCGCCAACTGATTCACGCAAATAACACACTAGCTTCGATGATAACGCACAATTTGCGCACTTTTTATTAAATTATATAGAATTCTCTACTATAATTTACACTCGCTACCGATGTAACAGGAGGCAAACGTAGTTTACATTATGTACAACTATCACATAACCTTTTGGAGGTAGTCTGCCAAACTATTCACGCCGCGATATAACAGCTGTTTACCACAGAGCTAAAATCCAACGAGTAACGAGAATATAGACAGTATATCGTAATATGACGTATATTGTAGTATTACCCCTCGCGAAACTATACAATCGATCATTCTCTCGAATTAAACACCAACCAAATTCGATTATCGGCTTGTGGACAAAAATGTTCAGATTGGTGTGGGGAAAAAATATGAAAATTTGTTTTTATTTCGCAGATTGTGGTATTTGTGGTGTTATTCACAAAATTCGCGTTATTTCGCGATTTAATTTCACTCCTGGGTGGCACGAAACATGTAAATAAATGAAAATAAAACATCCTAACCTCTAAATATGACTTTTCGTTTTATCGTGAATTAACAAAAACTAACACCTCTATCAATAAGTTATAATTCACCTATCATCCAGAACAAGGTCTCAAATTAAAGAGCATTAAGTTAGGAAAGGTCCTGTACTAAGGCTGAGAAAAAATATTCTTTGAAATTTTGCATCTTTGAAAGAATGTTAGCCTATATTTCTTGGCATAATAGTGAAAACTAAGGGGACATCAAAAACACTAATGTTACTAGTTATGTGAAAGAAAACTTGCAATAAATTCGTTGTGGTAGTTAGGTGATCTCAAAAAAGGTTCAATTTTGTTTTCTAAACAACTCTTTGGACACCCCTAAATTATAAATTAACCATTCTGATGGCATAAATTCTAGTAAACCACTAAAAAAAATCAAAAAGTTTGGTATAAAATTATGGAAGTTTTCTTTAAACGTATATGAATAACTTATGCCAATTCCAAACACTGGAGAGATTTAGTTGAAATTGTTTGGATGCTTGGATATCTCTATGGCCTCTGATTTTTCTGTGGTAGAAGTGGGTAGCGGGTGGCTAGAAGTTGAGTTTCACTGAAGAGGAAGGAGTGTCTGCAGTCTGCTATTGCTGATTTAAAAGATTCGTTGCAACATATATATCGAATGTGCTACAGACAATCTTTTGGCAATGATTTGACCTGTCTCCATGGTCAGTTACATGGTTTACTGTATACTCCTTCTCTGCGGAGCTGGAAATCGTCCTTCACTGGTCGAATGAAGTCTCACACAGCATTATTCCAGCCAAGAAAAATTATGAAGCGAAACTTATAAGACGAATGTTATACAGAACATGCTTTCAATAGATTTCATTATATTTTAGTGTTGACAAGTACACCTATTTTATGTCATTGCAATTATAATATCAAGTACACTTAATCACGACAACATGGTATCCACTATTTAGTGAAGCTACATAAATCTGGAATTTTAGTTGCATCCGTACATTTCTGTCAAGGAACATAGGTATAATATTGAAAAAGATGGAAAGTTCAGTTGCCACTTTCGGCTGCCCACAGAAGTATATTTACGCTTGTAAAATGTCTTCTTCCTGACCCATAACCATACATGGAATTACCACCATAGGCAGCTAAATGTGGAAAAATAAACATGGTTAACAGCTGAACATTCAATCGTCTTCTATATTATCTTCATAAATGCTCCATGGGAAAACATCATGTACTGTATGTCTAGGGACTGCCCATTCTGGTGTATCCCAACTCTACGGTTCGAGATATTATACACGTTGTCCTTTAAGAAACTACAACGCATAACTAACATTTGTTACTCACCCAGTCATTATGAGGGATAAATTCCACTTGTGTTGGTTCCTTGGTAATATTCCTTAAGGACCGAGGCCGGGCAAGTAACAAACATCAGTTGCACAGAATTGCATCTTAAAAAGTGACATACTGTGCATCCCCCTACAACCAAATGAACTGAAAAATATTTCGAAAGTAAATAAAGAACAATCACATTCCTAGTCCCCACTAATCAGCAGAGGCCTGCCTCATCCCACAACTAGCTTACTTGTCGCGTGTACGATTCCTTCTTCGCGGCGGAGGGGATGAGTACCCACCGCCGCGCCCACTTCCCCAACCACCACCACCACCACCGCCGCCTCCTCCTCCTCCTCGCCAAACGTCGCTGCCCCGCGGCGTTCCACGCGCTATCTCTACAGACACTCTGCAACAGAAGTGAGGGAGAAAAGTAGTGGCAGGCTCGCTTACTTGTCCATCCATGAAGACCGCCTCGGTCCGTAACCTCCCCCGCCGCCACCATACCCACGGTCCCTGCGGGCCGTCCCGCGGGCGTGTTCCACCACCACCCTGAAAGCAAGAGAGTAGAGCATAGTTACCACGCGGAGGGGGGCACCGTGGTGCCTTCCCGCCACAGCTGCGTCCACGTCGTCTCGGGATACACTGCTATAAAATCAATACTCTTCCTCATTCAAAAATACTTCTGAAAAGAACACATGGCAAAATATAGACCAATCTAACCTTACTCGTAGACAGTTCCGTGCAAATTGATCAGCTCATGCATGACATAAGTTTTATTTTGTATTTTGCACTTATTTACCTAATACACACTGTACATTACTTTGCTACATTCCTAATAGCTATATTGATTCGAGCCACATTTTAAAGTTCATCCTCATGGAACCTCACTGTAACTATAGTGCGGGACAAACCATTGGAAGCCTGAAGGTCACGGGTAGTCTGTGCGGTGTTGTCATGTACGTTCTCGCATCCAGCACTCCACAGAAGGCATCGTGCAATAGCATGGCAAGACCGCCAGGCGAGGGGAGGAGAGCGGAGCGGAGGGCCGCTTGACCTTCAGGCTTCCAATTGTTTGTCGCGCACTATAGCGACTCTTAACATGCATATTTTTGTGGAACAGTCAAGTGTTTAGTGTCTCCTAATGCAAATAGCCCACAGCTGGATTATGGTCAGGGAGGTTTCCTGGCCAAAGACACAAATATTGTTTTCACTGAAGAATTTCTTCACTTTCTTTGAAGTATGACAAGGATCCAAATTCTGTTGAAAAATTCCTTCATCTGGAAACCATTCACCTCACCAAATATCCTTTCCGATACTGTATTTGGATATACTCGTCAGATTTCATCATCCCAACGGCTAGTACTAAGGGCCTTGATCCTTGCATCGCAGACTCACAAAAAATCTTCACATAGTATTTGATACTCCGTTGCAAATGTGCTGAAGTTGTTGCCTCATTCTTTGTTGGACACACACAGTGAGCTCTCTGTTCTTGTACTCTTAAAGTGACCTCATCAGAGAGAAGAACTTTCTTTCACTGTTCCACTGTCGAATCTTAACGATGTGGTGTTTCCTCCACATTTCTCCCGTTATAACTCCCTCAGAACTAATTGGCCCTTGGTGGAGAAAGTAAAGCTAGCAAACAGACCTGTCTCATGTTCAATGACACCTTGCAATGAGGAAGAGGGTTGGGAAGGGGCGAATGGGGCCGGAGAAGAGCTGCTCTCTATGACAGATTTATAACAGGAGGTAGGCAGTATGTTAGGTTCAACTCATCAGTGCATATTTCTATCATTCGTATTTTTGTGATCACACCAGTGAACACTGAACTGACATTTACGACAAAAAGACTACGAACATGAGAGATTGTTTTTAATGTATATAAGATTATGTATGAAGAAGGAAGCTGATGAGTAAGAATAAGACAAAGAACACTACCAAGGGAATTGTTGAAAGTACAACAAAGAGTAGAAGAGGCAACACATGTCGAAGACGGACAAGAGAACTTGAGTAGAACAGAGGCGACATGAGACTGAAGAAACTTCATTTGGTACACCAGGAAAAACATGGATAGGGAACAAACGTGTGACGGACATTGGCATATTCGATGCGTGTTGTTTGACGTACAATCCATGAATTTTACATTCATCAGATGTCTCCAGCAATATCCAAATTGCTGCCCGTGTTACGAGAGAAGATTGGTTTCAAAAAAGGCTGCACCAGTTTGAGAGGTATTTTAAAACAGTTAAGCGTCAAGGGGAAGAAGACTAGGAATAATTAGCAGGTTCTAATAGAGAAACATGGGTTAGTAAATACCCGACAGCCATAAAGAAATACACAGGAGGTCGTCCCTTCATATATGAAGACGTAACCTATACAAATTGTAGCCATGCTATGCCTAAAACCTTGACTGACAATAGCGTTACAACCCATATCAAAGGACTAATTATTCTCCATGCCGGTGGTCGGAGATGTTTTGTTCCAACGTGCCACTTATTTACCAGTCTCATAAAAGAAGTAAGGACAGCCACAAAGATATGAAAGTGAATATTTAAATTTGTTGGTTAAAAGAAAAGTTGATCCTTAATTTGGAACGCAACACAGTGCTTGTTATTGACAACACATTACACCACAACATGCAGAAAGACAAGGCTCCAACATCAAATTTTAATAAGGATACAATGAAGAACTGGTTGCGGGTTAATAACATCCCCTTTTGTGATTCAAATCTTCAAGTTCACTTTATGAACTTATTTATTAAGTTCACTTTATGAACTTATTTATTAAAGTTCATAAGTCACGACACAAAACATACATTATTGATGAAATAATGGTCGCTAGTGGGCACAGCATTGAGACTGCCTCCATACCATGCAAATCTAAATCCCATAGAACTAGTCTGGTGCTAACCTTTACAATTAATGATGTCAAAACGCCTTTGAAAACAGATTTTCCGAGTTTAAGGAAAGTAATTGGATTAGTATTGATGATTATGTGAAGAAAAAGAATCGCCCGTAATAACTAGTGCATACCTGCCAACTTTCAAAAATAGAAATTCAGAAGATTCCAAAGTGCAAAAATTTAACGCTTACATGCATCGCAAGGTCTTAAAAATAGCGAGAAAAGGCTACAGGGAAAGAGATTACAAACTTTTGGTGATGTGAGACTATCTAATTCATTGTGCCGGTTTCCAAACATTCTGAAGACTGATGATATCGTTTCTTACTTGAATTCATCACGAAAACACCGTCACACAATTGAACGAATACCAGAACTACAGTTCTATCGACTATCAGCGTAATATCAAACAAGGAATTAATGACAAAAGCGCAGCGATAATCTGCGAGACGGGATTATCGATAAACTTTACAGGGTGTCTACTGTAAGGAAGAAGTAAAAATTAGTTACTTATTAGCTACCTTTTATTTAATTTTAGTTACCTTTTAATTCAAGATACGTCTGCGGTCGGCAACCATAGAAGCTCATCGCGCATGAAGGAAAACAACAATTAACTGTGTTTAAAGCAGTGAATAAGATTCACTTATGGTGTCATAAAAATTTAGATAAAAATAAATAATGGATATTTAATATCAAATGAGTTGATTCAGCCAATATGCAGTCTTGTGTACAAGAAGTTATGATTACCAAGAAGTTGCTCTGAGCTTGGCCGTTTGGGGAGATTTCCTTTGTCCCCAAGGTAGACCACGAAGAAATCGTGATCGTCACCGAATTATGACTTCGCAGTCAGGTACGGAGAAATATCGAGACGTTACACGATTGGCGCTGGTCTCAGCCGTTTGATGCGATTCGTAGTTTTTTAGATAGAACACGGAGAAAAATCGCGATTACATAATCGGTGTCACTTTTAGTCGTTCGACGAGATTTCTATTGTCCTTGAGGTCAGGCACGGAAAAATATGGAAAGTTATTATTTCGTAATCGGCACCGCTTGCTGTCGCTTTGACAAGAATCCAGTTGTACTAGTCATCAAATGCGGAGAAATATCGCTAAGTATCGCAATCGCTGCAACTCTCAGTCGTTTTACGAGATTCACGTTGTCCTCGCGGTTGCACAATGAGAACGTGATATTATGCAATCGGCACCGCATCCGGCCGTTCAACGATTGTCTGCCTGTCTAACTGTCTTGGCAGAATGCAGAGGCGAGCTCGAGGTTGGGCATGGTTAAATTTCATGAGCAGTTATGGACATGGTTTATGATCGGCACCATGATTCCGGCAGTCCTCGAGGACACAAGTTCGCGGCCGGACACTGGATTTATAATTTTACGCAACTGGCGTCGATCGTGGTCCGTTTGACGAGATTCCCGCAGGCAAGTCTTGCTGACAGGATGAACGTTCGAATTAGGTATCGGTTATTACGAATTATTCAGAGAGGATTGCACGAATAATCCGACAAGAGGGCACATTTTCTTTCGAATTCAAATTGTACAAGTTTTCGAGATAACCGGTTAGAATATAATGGAACCATAGTTCGAAGGAAAAATCGACATATAACGGAGTTTCAAATTAACCACGCTTGATGTTGCAAATTCACTTGACAGATAGATTTTCAAAATAAGGTCTATGTATTTCAAAGCATTTTTGCGATAATTTTTTGAAACGGTATCATTTCGCAAGATTGCGATAATAAATTATTTCACGTCATTTCTAGACTTCAATTTGAGACACACAAATTTAGAGGCCAATAACAGAAGTGAGTGGTTTCTGTTGAGTTTTGGACGTTATCGCGAATAAACGTCACGCAAAAAGTCAGGTTTCCGATTAATACAGAAAAATATTTCACACAAAACTAAACTCTTCTTGATGCCGAAAATAAACGTTGAACCAATGTATACAGTACCACTGAAGGTATCCTCAGTATGCATTTCCTTGAGGGCGTTCACGGGGAAATATAGCTCACGCAATGGGCGCCGCTTGCGTGAAACTCGCTTCCTCGCATCTGCGAGACTAACGGCGCGGGTTTAAATGATTTGAACAGATCTCGGCGATTTTTCATTACCTCCAACTATCCACACATATGAATTAGCTACTTTTCATTACCTTTATAAAATTAGCTACTTTTTCTCTACCTTTATAAAATTAGCTACTTTTTCGTTACCTTGATAAAATTAGCTACTTTTTCGTTACCGGTAGACACCCTGAGTCTTATCAGTCGAATTTAAACACTCGCATCTTGGAATAGGAGCTATTATCGAAAATCAAAACTGAAATGCGATTTGGAAGCAGGGAACGGAAAAAGGCTAGGGAGTTGAAAATCCGGACAACCGGCAAACATCCCCAACATTCGGAAACCTTCCGGGAAAACCGGAAAACTTGGCAGGTATGCTAGTGCCAACAGTGAAAGTGAATCTGATGGAAGCGATAGTGAAATGTCTGGAGTTGAACTGTTAAATGATTAATGATTGCCCAGTGATTGCATTGGAAGTGAAGATTGAAAATACATTGGCATTTGCCTGGTTAATTAATAATTACTATTGCTGAACTATCGTCAAAATATTTTCATTGCTACTGGTATATTGTTCCCATACAAACCAATACACATTATTAGTGCCATGTCATTATATTGACTGGCTGTGTGGCTCAGCCATAACATTCTCGCCCGCTGGTCCCAAGATAGCGGGGTTGAATCCCGGCGCAGTCAGTTGGCATTTAAGGGTGCTTACATGTTAGGGAGCCTTGTCAGTAGATTTACTAGCATGTTAAAAAGATCCCTTAGGGGCAAAATTCCAGCACCCCGGTGTCTCTAAAAGCCGCAGTAGTTAAAAGAGACATAAAGCCCATAAAATTATTATTATAAATTATACTAATCGCCCCTAAAACCGTTCATAACAAGTGAAACAAATAATTGTTGCTATATCTTGTGCGAGTAAGTGACAACTGCTGCTGGAACAGAATGTACGTCTGACAACTAACGGGTGATGCGGCTGTCTGAGGTAAACAGACGCTCTCTCGAGCTTTTTACTAAATTTCCACTAAGGTCAATTAGTTCCGAAGCAGTTACAGAAGGTGTTTCCTACCAGCCAAGGATCATGTAAGTATAAGAGATTCGTCACTTTTGGTTATAGAATTTCCGAGAGAGAACACCGCCTGAGGCTATGGATTGTACTGGCAAGTCTGGCAACATAAAAAGTAAAAAGCCATAAAATGTAGCCTTTATTACACGTAAATGAACAGTATGTTCTGCAATGAGTTATTGAATATTGATGAAAATAACACAAACATAACTGCGCCTTACGCGAGGCGCTGAAATATACGTCCAGATAGGAAAATAATACATTTTGATATATATCAATGTTGGCAATAGATTTGTCACGAAGGACACAGTTATGCCATTCTAGAGCTTAATTCACCTCTAGGCTAATTAAAAATGCTCTCATACTCTACAGAATTGTTGGGATATTCGATGAATATAAAGAAAACTGTCCAAATGCACACACTACATTGCCATAACCTCACTTTTTGCCTAGCATGCCCGCTGCCACCCACCGGTCCCCGTAGCCCTAAACCACAAATTTTATTGCAATGCAAAGGAGAATGGGTAAGAAAACATACAAGAGATGAAATGCACACATTTAATCTCTATATATTTTTATTCGAGAGTAGTCCATATTGCCCACTAGTTTTACACATGGTCAACACCAGGAAGATGAAAATTGCCGTATTGTTCTTACTATCATTATAATTCTTACATCCCGGTGCTTGGCAATTTTTCCTCCCTTGCAGTGGCATGATTGACTCTCAATTCAATTCAAATCATCATCTCGTACAGTTTCCAGCCCCAGGCTGGGTCTGTTTGGAACATAAGCCTCGCCACTTAGTTCTTTCTTCCCACCACCTCTCCTCTGTCACTCTGGTCCAGTCCTCGCCTCTCTTCTTGACACATTCCTCCACTCCTTTCAGCCATCTATCTCTTGGTCTTCCCCTTGGTCGTTTCTTCTGCATCTGCATCTCATGTATCCTCTTGGGAATCTTCTTCTCATCCATTCTCTTTATGTGTCCATACCACCTCAGTCTTGATGTCTCAATCCTACCTTGCAGGGGCTCCTCTTTCACCATTTCCCTGACCTTTTCATTCCTCACCCTGTCTCTTCTTGTTACTCCGATCCTACTTCGCAGGAACTTCATTTCACCTGCCTGTATTCTGCTTATGTCTCTTTTCTTCATTGTCCACGTTTCTGAAGCATAGGTCAGTATCGGGATATAGTAGCTTCTGTATAACACTTCCTTGCTTTTTTGTGGGACATCTTTATTCCACACTAAGCTCCTAATGCTTCTCAGAAATGATTCTGCCTGTCTGCCACGTTCCGTAATCTCTTTGTCATTTCTCCCATTTTCCTCAACTATACTTCCCAAGTACTTGAGTCTTTCCACCTTCTTCAGCTGTCCACCTCCAAGTGTTATCCCACTCATTGGTCTGTCCTTTTTCCTGGTCGTTAACAGGATCTCACATTTACTGATGTTGAACTTCCATCCGTACTCTGCCACTGTTTCTTCCCAAGCCTTCAGTTGCTCCTGAATTTCCTCCTCCTTGTTTCCCCAGACCATGAGATCATCTGCAAACACCATTGCTTTCATCTTATCTTTTATCTTTTCTGCTATCCGTGTCATTACCTCGTCCATAACCACAATAAAGAGAAGGGGTGACAGCGCACTACCCTGTTTCAGGCCACTCATTTGTCTGAACCAGTCTGTTCTTTCCCCTCCAACTTTCACACAACTCACACTTCCACAATACATCTCCTTCACTCTGCCTACAGTCTCTTTTTCCACTCCCATGTTTTCCATTGCTTTCCAAACCTTCTCCCTACACACACTATCATAGGCCTTTTCGATGTCCAGGAAGGCCATCAGCAGATCCTCTCCAAATTCGTAGTGGTGTTCCTGGAGCTGTCTCACTGAAAATATGAGATCCACTGTTGATCTCCCAGGTCTGAATCCATACTGCTCCTCTCTCAATTTTCTCTCCACTTCAAATAAACAATCAAAATACTGAACAAATCAAAACAACTAACACCACCACGAGGAAAATCAATCAAAACAGACTATTCCCGCTTCCGCCAGTCGGTTTGATGTGAACGTTCATGAGTGCCAACTACGGAACCTTAGTGCTAAAATTAATTCTTCATTAGTTGGCAGAACATCCAGTACAGGGCCTTACCCCGACCCACGCGCTCCCTATGAATTGTCATCCCCCTGCTACCAGCTATCATCAATTAGTTCCGAAGAAGTTACAGAAAGAGTTTCCTTCCAGCTATCAGAAGTCTACAATGACATATACTGCCACAGATTCCTATTTTTCTTAGGTGAAATTTGCTCTCAGTCTATTTGTGTAGCTGAATAATATTCTACAAAGACATGTAGTAAAAGTAGCTAACTCTCTTTGAGTCTAGGACCGCATTGTCGCAGCCCCTAAACTAATGACCCAACCAAGGACGCATTATGAGGTAATGCTACAATAGGATTCACATACTAAAAATTCCTCAGAAGTGACCTACATCAAAATAAGCACACTTTTAACTTAAATAATTGTTATGCAGAATAAGTAGCAATTAACAGGGTGTGTGATCTAAAAATATGCAAACTGTGACCAAACATTGGGAAGAGAGAACCTGCTCTGATTAATTCGAACAGAACTGCACATATATACAAACAAGTGAAACTTTGTAATACAAGCATAGAACAAGACAGAGATTCATTCAGATCAATTATTACACCTCTGTCCTCTCAAGACAATGTATACGGTGTGCCCAGTGACTCCGAGATACTATAGGGTAGGCGACCAAAACCAACCTTGATGTCCCTTCGCTGCTAAAACACAAGATCACTGATATGCACTTGAGCTAGTTCCAGCACAAGACTTGTAACTCACAGGGGATTGGGTCAATGTGGGTGAAAATTATGAAACTAGCCCAAACACAAAACTACTGTATATAATCAACACATTTAAGATAAAATTGCCCCCAATACTTATTTTTCAAGGATCCCTAACCTATTCTATTTTGGGAAACAAAAACCAAATACTAACAAAGAAACTACACTCCTGAAATAAAAATGCAACTTACAATTTAATATTAAGGTTCCCTCCAGAAATTCTAGTTAGTTATTGTTGTTTTAAGGGGAGGAACTACGAGGTCATCTGCCTGTAGGAATTCTACCAACAAAAATAACTAAGATCAAGGCTAAGAAATGGTACATAAGTTAGATACCTACACAAATATAAATGTTTGTGAAAAATAAAGAATTTAATTACAATGCTCCACGAGATCCGACATAACACAAAAAATAAAAATAACTAAGGCCCGAAGTCTACAACACTTTACTAACGATTAGTTAATTAATTCCTATTTAACTTAAATACGAGAGTCGATGCATTTCATGAGGCCATTCAGGTTCCAAATTACATAAATATGCTTTACGGCTCTCGCGTATGTGTAGACTGTTTCATCTAGGAGAAACATGGCCGACAGATCATGAAGCGTATAGCACTGATTGTTGTTTGCGACGCTTCCTTGAGATTTTCTGGAACATAATTTTTTATTATAAAGGGAAATACAGAAGACCTTATTTGTGGCAAAAGCTTCAAATGATATGAACAAAGTACTTAGGAGAGCTGGCAGTTGTGTGTACACAGTTTACTTAGCTTAATAGGACACGCTCTCCCAGTTGTCTTCGTTGCGTTGCACTCGGGAGTTCATTATGCAGAGCAGGAGGGAGTTTGAATCCACTTTGGATATGCTTTCTTTATTTCCGTATTCTTCTTTCTTGGTATTAAAACTTAGTAACATGTATGATCTTTTATAATTTCATTGTCATAAAAATATTTTATATTCATATGGATGAAAGTCGTGCGAAACTTAAAAACAAACCTCCACTGCGAGAACAGCGAGGTACGAATCAGCTGTTTCCCTCCAGCTTTAAGAGAGTCGAGTGGTCAAATTTGGCCATGTAACGTAATTCCTTGTTAGTGGTATGTTAACGAGCGTTTCTGTTTGATGAAATGCTCGTGCAAAGTTAAATAACCTTGAAAGATGAACAAGAGATAATTGAAGTTTGTGAAAACACCCCTAGGTTAGGTTAGTACCATCTCTGACGTTTAATAACTACTTGAAAATTTTAGCTAAATGCTAATTTAAACCCTCAATACATTTTACCTGAAAACATATGAAGAGTCCAGGGGAATAAAGATGAGGGTCCACTTTTTATGAAAAATGAGCTCGCAGTGAATTTGCATAGTTTAACCTCAAAAGAATATGTTAAACTACTTATAGAAGGCCAAAAAGATGAATGTCTGCGGATACACAGAGAACAAAAATATGTGGTGTAGGCAAAAAAGATGAGGGTGCCATTGTCTGTGAGCTACAAGGATGAGGGTCCACTTAGTTGGCAGTGCAGAGTGTTCTGCTTTCAGTTCACTCAGCTGTTGATGGCTTAATGTTGTGCTAATTGTTGAAGAGTGTTACCCCAGTGTTCGTTTATTGGTTGTTGTGCCTTGATTGGTCTATTGAAACAGGACCAGATTGAAAGTGCTTAAGACAAGAGTGTTTAAAAAACATAAGTGCAAGTGACCGAAGTGATATTATTTCGAATATTAATTAGATTGAATCACATGAAAAACAGTCTATGTATCGTGTGGATTAATACAGTGCTCTCCTGTCACTCGCCATCGGCCTAAGAAACCCGAATCTGAGGCTGATTTTCACACATATTCATATTCTTATAAGGTAAGAGTAATAAGAAATGAACAGGTTTGTGAAATTCGTGCATGTTACAAATCATTTGTATCACTTCATGGCATTACAGCTAAGAGGCTGTAAAATTTACAAAAGAGTCTTAAAACAACAGGTTTACCACCATGTGATATGCGAAGAAAGCACAACTCCAGGCCTAACAAGCATCCTGATGATGTTGTAAATTCTGTAATTGAACACATTCAGACTTTTAAAAGCAGAAAGTCGCATTATGGTTTAGCTAAGTCTCAAAAACACTACCAGAGGAACTTAATGTGTGTAAAATATTTTGTCTCTATACAAAGGCTTTCTCATACAATAAAATATCACTGGTAAAGTACAGAGAAATATACAACAGCAAATTTAATTTGACCTTTGGCTATCCAAGATGTGACACCTGTAGCACATGTGACGAATTCACTGTGAAAATAGAATATGTTCATACAACTAAGCCTGCCTACTACTACTACTCAGAATGAAGCTTCAAAACTTAACTCTGAACTAAAAAACCTCCAACAGCAAAAGTTATTACTCTTGAAGCGAGCTCATTCTTTTTACAAATTGAAGAAAAATGCTAGGCTTGCAGCACAAAAAGACAAGACCAAAGAAGCAATCGCCATGTACTTCCAGAAAAGCCTGCCTCTTCCAAATATACCACCAACGATGTTTACTATCAACGGCAACTATCATTCTACATGTTCAACATACGCCAATTATCAGATTCTGAAATCTCCGGGAAAAAAAAGGAGACGAGGTTTGTTCCATGCTGTGGGATTTCATTTTTAATCATCTCGACTGAAGTAAAGGAACTGTCAATTTTTTGTGACTCGTGTAGTGGTCAAAACAAGAACTACAATGTGTTTAGAATGCTACACTAAATAAGACTAGATACAATAGAAATGGTCTTTCAAGTAAGAGGGCGATAAAAACCAAAAGTCTGTGGTTGAACTCTCGTCTGAGTGGAACGAAACAAACCAAGACCATTTAAAGTCATTTCTTGTGACAATCAAGAAATATTCAGATCATGAACCACCTTTCTTTCCCCACTATATGTCAAACAATGTCCCTTTAAAACATGTCCAGTGAGGAAACTGAAAATCTTCAGTCACCATCCTAGAATGGTCCTACATCGGCAAACATACAATGGCATGGATGATGAAGGAGATGTCACCAAATCGAAGAGGAAACTCGTATCTCTACCAGAAGGCTACTTTCACCTTCCTGAGCTAACAAATGGTGGACCTACACCTGGCCCAAAAGCAAAGTTTGATGGCTTTCACCACCTGATTTTTTTTGTTCTGTCAAAGCCCCAAATTTTTTGCATCACTCCCTCATATGTAAAGTGTACTGTGTACTTAAGGAGCCCATTATTAGTTTCAGGTAATGATGTAGGCCAATAAACAAGTGACATTTTAAGTGTTCCAAAAACTACCACACTAACAACAGATTCATAGATTTCACTACAAATCACTGGACATTCATCCTTTTTGCCTAGATTTTTGTGACATGAGCCAACTATAATGTTATTTTCATAATACTACATAAATGCAAAAATTCTATCTACATAGTTAACATGTGCCAGATATGTTATTCATCAGTTTAACATCAAAATAACCCCTGTTTCTTTGTTTAGGATTTAGGTATTTCGTTTTAAATTTTAAACCGCTGTTTTCTCAGAACCTTGTTTTCTGGACCCTCATCTTTATTCCCCTGGACTCTTCATATGCTATGCTGAACATGAAGAATAAATATTTACAATAATTTACAAATGTATAACAATCTCATCGTAGTCTAAAGTGAAAAGAATCAGTGTCTGATCAGCCAATGATTGAAACAGATGTCTCACCACTAACATCTGGAGGTCTCATATCGGGTTAAGTCTGTAAAATATCTTGTAATACAGTAATAGGTCAGCTTAAATAGGAATTATTATTATAATTATTATTCAGCTCGGAATATTAAACTGATGATTAATTAAATTCAATGGTATTTAGATGTCAATTATTAATAGGCTCAATGTAGGCACAAAATCTACATCAGATCTTAGTTACAATAATGTAACTTATTTATTCCTCAATGTGTTATTTATGGGGGCATGGTGGCTCAGCGGTCTAGCTGTATGCCTCTCACCAAGGCGGTCCGGGTTCGATTCCCGGTCAATGCATGTGAGATTTTCGAAGTGAAATGCCATGCCCTGTGGTTCGGATTCCACGTAAAAAGGAGGTCCCATGGCTCATGATCTCAAGATTAACGGTCACGTTAAACTACAAGCTTCCTTCCTTCAATGTGTTATTAAATAGCTATCAACTTGCCATAATCATCATCCACAGACATGGCTATCACTCCGCATGACAATAGTATAGTTCCATAAGAACAAATTATCTGTGCACACCATAATCCAATCCTCCGTGTAACAACTGCCATTAGTCTTTTGCTACTTCTTCTTCTTCAGCGTTTGTCCCGCTTGACTGCGGGGTCCGCTGCATGGATCCGTTGTCTCTATTTTGCTCTGTCTGAGGCCGCATTAGGATGGAGATTCACGCTTTTTAGGTCTGTATGTAGCGTGTCACACCAATGTTGCAGAGGTCGTCCGTTTTGGTCTTATCCCGACGACTTCAAGTGTGTAACCCACCTTGGCAATCGTTTCACCTCCTGCCTGTAAAACATGTCCAAACCAGCGCAAAGGCCTTCGCGCATTTTGTCTCGGATTGGTGCAACACCAAAACGTTTCCTAATATTGTCACTGGAAACACGATTGCTGAACTTACCCAGTTCTACCTCCCTGTGTGTGCTATTCACAAAAACTGGCCTATTCTGACTATTTTCTTGCCTGATCCTAGCTTTTAATTTTAACTCTAATTCTGCGATTTTCTCCTCAGCCTTCCTCTCAATACTGTTTACTGTTAATTTAATGTTTCCTTCTGATTCTTCTACTTTATCATATAGCTTTGCTTGTTTCTCCTCAATCTTGCTAATGCTCTCTCTATTACTCTCTCTTAAATCATTTACTTCTGCAACTATTTGTGAGTGGACTTTCTCAATTCTACCCCCCAGCTGTTCCTTAACCTCTTTAGTAGCTACCTGAATTTTGTCAATTTCTCCCCCCAATTGCTTTTTGACCTGCTGTGTTTCCAGTTGCAATAGTTCTTTTAAATTTTCAGCCTGTGTACTGATTCTAATTTCCAACTCCTCCTGTACTTTTCCTAATTTTCTGTCTACATCTGCAATAATCTCTTTAGCCTTTTCTTCCATCACCCCCCTGATCTCACCTCTAATCAGTTCGAATTTGTCACTCATTTCCGTACTGTTTTGTTCTAATTTAGCATTTCAAGTTTCAGTACTCTCTCTATTTTCCTTACTGTTTTGTTCTAATCTGGCGTTTAAAGTTTCATTACTCTCTCTATTTTCCCTACTATTTTGTTCTAATTTAGCATTTAAGGCATCTGTACTTTCTTTATTTTCCCTACTGTTTTGTTCTAATTTGGCGTTTAAACTATCGCTCAATTCCCTATTACTCTCTTTATTTTCCCTACTGTTTTGTTGTAATTTTGCATTATTCTGTTCTAATTTTGCATTTAAGGCATCACTACTAACTTTGTTCTGATACATAAACTCGAGAAGTAAAGTTTTTAATTCTGGTTGGCCGCATACACTCCCTGTTTCAGTATCGGGATTTACCTCCGCTACCCCGGTACTACCATCACTCGACATACTGCTCGTATCATCACTCTCCCATTGATGACCACTACGTAACCTCATTTGTCTTCTTTCTCATCCCCCATAATGATATACACTGATACAGACAAATAACCCCCAAAATACAGGCACAGAAATATATACCCTTCTCCTTCCACAAATGTTATTAGGTTTTCAGCCCCAAGTTGTCGGCGACAAGTGTAGCGTTATTAATGCCCCATATTGGTAGCGACAAGTGTAACGGTTTGGCTGCCCCTAACTGTTGGGTGATAAATGTAACTGTTTACCTTTGCCTAAGCTATGTTGTTTTAATGGGCGCCAAGACCTCAACGCAATGCTGAAATCTAAATTTGTATTTAACAACGTCTAGCTCTGGTAGAACACCTTCAAGAATCTATTCACTCAGATCGTGGTATGATTTGATCATTAACCCAACAAACAATTGTATCAGGAGAAGGAATTGGTCTATATCTAATGCTACCTACTGAAAGCAAAGATTGCATTGTAAAAGAATTGAATTTATTATATAAAACAAGTATAGCAAAATTAATAATAATAATAAGTTTAAAATTTAAATTGGAGCGTTGCGATTTTAATATTACCGATAGAAAATTACGTGAAAACGGAGTCTAATAAATAATTGATTTTACTCTTATTCCCAAGCTATGAAGTTACTGAAATATGAAATATAAGACAAAGAGAAATGAGAGATTGCCTATTTCTGCATCATTCGCGCTTACCACTGGAACTTGCCAAAGCATTTCCCTCGTACTGGATGATGCTGTGTGCTTCCCACAGTCTCCTGGACGTCGTCATCTCCGTCGATATTAGATGATATACTTGTGGATTTGGTGACTTTATGGTCCTAACATCGGAGCCATACCCTCGTACAACCAAACTGGTTAAGTTTTAAACAGATAGTTCTCCACTCCACGGAACATTGGAGCGACACACACTTGCAACCGAACTAGTCAAGTCTTTCACAGATTGTCTTCGTTCCACGGCGCGCCGAACAATATATGCACACGTCGGCTCCCCACCTCGGTACCGACTTCCAGCTTACGTGGTCTCCACTGATTGGCTGCTCCCCATGCTATACTTCCCCTTCTCTGGCTCATTACACACGGCGCGCGGATGATGAAGTCGATTTCCGTTCCAACTATCCGCCTTTTCTTGACGCTGCAACCCCGCTTGCGTAATACTTCTTGACAAGAATCAGCCCGTATCTGAATTTCCAGTGAGTCATGTCTCTCATAATATCCTATCTGACGAAACTCCGTAAAATTCCGTAATCACATAATTTTCTATGATATTGTCGTTCGTAATAATTTGCTTGATAGCGTTTTCTAAGACATAGAAAACCTATCTGTATGATATTGATAATATAAGCCAAATAATGGCTACACTGCGTCCTGCTGCATGGCTGAAAGCAACGGGAAACTACAGCTGTATGCTATTCCCGAGGATATGCACCTCTCTATGCATAATTACATGTGATGATGGCCTCCTCCCTTGTAAAATTTCAATCCGGAGGTAAACTAGTCCCCCGTTCGGATCTCCGGGTGGGGACTACTCGAGAGGGGGTTAACATCACAGAAGTGACAAAGAGGAAATCTGACATTCTACGGATCGGAGCGTGGAATGTTAGAAGTCTGCTAGGAAGTGGAAGGTTAGAAAACTTAGAAAGAGAAATAGATAGGTTAAGGTTGGATTTGGTTGGGATTAGTGAAATGCGCTGGCAGGAAGAACAGGACTTTTGGTCAGGAGACTATAGGGTCATTAGCACTAAATCAAACAATGGCCAAGCAGGGGTTGGCCTCATATTGAGTAGGAAACTTGGACAGCGGGTGGAATATTATGAGCAATATAGTGAACGGATTATTGTAGCAAAAATCAATACTAAACCTTCCTGCACCACAGTGGTACAAGTCTATATGCCTACCAGTCAAGCTGATGATGAGGATGTTGAAAAGGTCTACGAAGAAATAGACGAAATTCTGAGGTATATCAAGGGTGATGAAAATGTTATAGTAATGGGAGATTGGAATGCTGTGGTAGGAAAAGGGAGAGAAGGGAAGATAGTAGGAGATTTCGGATTAGGTGAAAGGAATGATCGAGGAAGCAGGCTGGTAGAATTCTGCACCGAGCATGAGTTGGTCATAGCTAACACCTTATTCAATAACCACAATAGAAGAATATACACATGGATGAGACCAGGAGATACAGGGCGTTACCAAATCGACTTCATTATGGTCAAGCAGAGGTTTCAAAACCAGATTTTGGATTGTAAAACATATCCTGGTGCTGACATAAACTCTGACCACAATCTGGTTGTAATGAAATGCAGATTAAAGTTGAAGAAACTGAAGAAAAGTCAAAAGCCAAAAAGGTGGGCAATAGACAGACTGAAAGAGAAGGATGTAAACGAAAGATTCAAGAAGAGTATAAAGGAAGGACTAATGAAAAACCCTAAACAAACTTCAATTGCAGACGAATGGGCACTTTTGAAGAATGAAATAACAAAATCCGCAGAAGAAAACATTGGTAGGAAAGAAAGATTAGGTAGAAAACCGTGGATCACTCAGGATATACTAGAATTGATGGATGAAAGGCGGAAACACAAGAATGTAAGAGATGAAAAGGGGAAAGCAGAATACAGACGTCTGAGAAATGAGGTTAACAAGAAGTGCAAGGAAGCGAAAGAAGAATGGTTGAAAGAGAAATGTGCAGGTATAGAAAATTGTCTGAAATTAGGAAAAGTAGACACAGCTTATCGAAGGATTAAGAATACTTTTGGGGAAAAGAAGACTAAGTGCTGTAATATTAAGGACACAAATGGAAAGCCTCTAACAGATAGGGAAGAAAAGGTTGAGAGATGGAAAGCTTACATAGAGAGTTTGTATAAGGGAAAGGAGATTGAGAATCATGTAATGGAAAGGGAGGAGGAAATTGATGAGGATGCGAAAGGAGATTTAATATTGAGATCAGAATTTGATAGAGCTTTGGAAGACTTAAGCAGGAACAAAGCACCAGGCATAGATGATATACCGATTGAGTTGCTACGCTGCATAGGAGATGAAGGTCTGATCAGGTTATTTCACTTGGTGTGTAGGATTTATGAGACAGGTGAGGTACCCCCTGATTTCAAGAAGAATGTAATCATCCCTATACCAAAGAAAGTGGGAGCTGACAGATGTGAAGATTACCGTACAATCAGCTTGATTACTCATGCTTCAAAGATCCTGTCTAGAATAATTTACAAGAGGATTGAAAGCCAGATAGAAACGGAGTTGGGTGAAGACCAGTTTGGTTTCAGGAGAAATGTAGGAACAAGGGAAGCTGTACTAAGTCTTAGGCTGATTTTGGAAGGTAGAATAAGGAAAGATAAGAGAACGTTCATGGCTTTTGTAGACTTAGAAAAGGCTTTTGATAACGTTGATTGGACTAAATTGTTTGACATTTTGAAATCGATTGGAATAAAGTACAGGGATAGGAGGGTGATATACAATCTATACAGAAACCAGACAGCAGTCATTCGAGTTGAAGGACATGAGAGAGAAGCTGGTATTCAGAAAGGTGTAAGGCAAGGCTGCAACTTATCACCCATACTTTTCAATCTTTACATTGAACAAGCAATGAAGGAAATTAGAGAAAAATGTAAAGTGGGAGTGAAGATTCAAGGAGAAATAATTTAAACTCTGAGATTTGCTGATGACATCGTCATCTTGGCCGACAAGCCTGAGGATTTGAATGAGTTTTTGAATGGTATGGACTCCGTCTTACGGAAAGAATTCATGATGAAAATTAATAAATGTAAAACAAAAATACTGGAATGCAGCCGAAATAAATCAGAAACCTCTGTGGAGATCAAATTGGCAGGTGAAAAGCTGAAGGAAGCAGGAGACTTCTATTACTTAGGAAGCAGAATAACCAGTGATGGACGAAGCAAAGAGGATATAAAAAGTAGGTTGGCTCAGGCAAAGAAAGCATTTCTACAAAAAAGGAATCTGCTGACATCGAATATAGATTTAGGTATTAGGAAGTCATTTTTGAAAGCCTTTGTCTGGAGCGTGGCGCTCTATGGAAGTGAAACTTGGACTATTGATGTAGCAGAAAAGAGGAGAATTGAAGCATTTGAAATGTGGTGTTACAGGAGAATGATGAAGATCAGATGGGTAGATAGGGTTACAAACAAAGAGGTATTAAGACGAGTGGGAGAGGAGAGATGTTTCTGGCGACTGCTAATGAAGAGAAGAGATAGGTTGGTAGGACACATACTAAGACACCCAGGAATAGCAAGCTTAGTTATGGAAGGAAGGGTCGAGGACAAGAACTGTAGGGGTAGACCAAGGTTAGAATATGTTAAACAAATTGCCTCGGATGTGGGGTGTGGTAGTTATGTAGAGATGAAACGATTAGCTCAGGACAGGGAGGCATGGAGAGCTGCATCAAACCAGTCAAAAGACTGAAGACTCAAACAACAACAACACGATCTAACTTATTAAGGCCTGCTGTCCACCTTAGCATCTTAGTCAGCATGACATTAAACAGCATTGGGTTTTCACTGTAGTCGGCCATCATTCGGAGCTGTCAAGTGCTACTGGGCGGATGACAGTAGGGTATATTTCTGCTTTTAGATGATCTTTCACCCTGCGGTCGCACATACCACCATTAGTGTTATACATGACCACTAAACATTTCTTTAGGCTTGTGGTATTATTCCCATAACCTCTCAGTTATATAATAACACAATTACTATGTGCTCCTTTAAAGTACACTCAAATGTCTAGACTAAACTAGACAGTCTGATCTGCATAATATTACATATTCATTTGCACACCTAATAAACCGAGCATTCAATACGAATTCCAGTCATCTGCAATGACATGATTTGTATATTTAATAGCAACTTTATTATTAACAATAATAATGACATTAACATCTTTTTACAATAACAAAGTTCTCTTGCCAGCATTTAAACCTATCGATTTTCTCTCTTTTATACAAAACACGCTGTGTTAAAATCATGGTACATCGTCTTATACAGTCATCAATCTGCCTGTCAAACTTGGTTTTATTTAAGCCTCGGAAATGGCATCGATTCACACCTGCATTCTGCTGGTTCTCAAGATCACGACCAGCAAGAAAAATGACCTGCTGATAAGATGGAACGTTCAAACATCTACCTACACAATGCACAGCTTTCTATATAAGAGTTTGGTCAATAATAATTATTTAAAAAAAAAAAATCCAATCTACAATGCTTCAAAAAGTAATCTGTACCCGAAGTTACATCATATCCTGGGATTCCTTGGTTTGACTCCCTCATTTGGCCTCCCGGAACGAACAAAAATTACAGTGGGACCATGGCACCTTTTCCTCCAATGATTGCTTTACCGACATGGCACTCTCCATGGTTATGGATAGCATAATGCTCTGCTTCAATTCATAGTTTCATAATAAATCATAGCACTGAATTTACACAAGTGCCAAATGACTGCTACGGCTTCATTTTTAAACTTATCGATTTCACTGGTGTAACAATTTTATAGATCACTGCCACCTCGTGTAGCGATAGAAATTTGTGAGACAGCGTGCTCGGCTATTGACTGGTGCCATGCAGCCCACCATGCCTCCCTCTCCTGAGCTAATCGTTTCATCTCCACATAGCTACCACACCTTACATCCAAGGTGATCTGCTTTACATATTCTAACCTTAGTGTACCCCTATAGTTCTCATCCTCGACCCTTGGTTCCACAATCAAGTTTGCTATTCCTTGGTGCCTTAGTATGGGCACTACCAATCGATCCCTTCTCTTCATAAGCAGTTACCAGAAACATCTCTCCTCTCCCACTCGTCTTAATACCTTTTCATTTGTTACTCCATCTACAAATCTGATCATCATTCTCCTGTAACACCACATATCTAACACTTCTATCCTCCTTTTTGCTGCTCCAACAGTCCAAGTTTCATTTCCACCGAGTGCCACGCTCCAAAGGCTTTCAAAAATGACTTTGTAGTACATAAATCTATATTTAATGTCAAATTCCTTTTCTGAAGAAATGCTCTCCTTGCCTGAGCCAACCCACTATCTATATCCTCTTTGATTCGTCCATGAATGGTTATTTGCTTCGCAAGTAACAGAAGTCTCCTACTCCCTTTCACCTCCCAACTTTGAAGACCGTCGAGATTTCAGATTTCTTACGGCTGCATTCCATAATTTTTTTGTTTTACATTTATTGATTTTCATCAGGAATTCTTTCTTCAGACATGATCCATACCATTTAAAAACATTTAAATCCTCTGGTGAATCGACCCTGATAGTCATCAGCAAATCTCAGGGTTGAAATTATTTCTCCACGATTGCTTCATTGCTTGTTCAATGTACAGATTTAAATGTATGGGTGATAAGATGCACCCTTGCCTTACACCTTCCTAAATACCTGTAAATCCATTTGAATTCTTTGGATGACCTTGTTCAGAAAAAATATGGTCCTAAACCATGGTTGACAAAATATCCATCTTCGTCCGTTGAAGTTGCATTTTGGAAGCTATTTCGCTGTCCGGAAACATGAGTGGAAACAGTGGGACGGAGATCAATGCGCTGTGCTGTGACTCATGGCTGCACACAGTATTCAATGTCCAAATAATCTCTGCTTTGGTGACCTGATTAACATTTTCTCCAATGCAGACTCCACGTCGGTCGCTCGCTTGGCGGAAACTGATGCATTCATGAGTGAGGACTTGGAAGTCTTGAACAGGAAGGCTCACGGTGTTGCTGACATCGCGGTCGCCGGCTCACAGAAAAGAACAGGATTCAGTCATGTTTTGACCGACCGCCTTAGGCCTACTTGAGATTTTTTTGAATCGCTTGTTTTTAAAAGGCGAGTCAGGTCGTGCATTCACTACTCAACTACTTACCGATACTGGCCGAAGTCGAGCTCCTAGATGTGTTGTTGCTTTGTTGAGCTTGTTGCTTTGTTGAATCATGTGCCCCTCGATGGGGTTACTCCTGGTGACAATGTACTCTTCTTCGAGATGCTTGTGTTTGCTGCCCGCGGCGTGGCCCACCAACACCTTCACCCCCATTGTGCTTAGACTGAACGTCTTGAGCTGGCCGCGGGAAGAGCAAAGAAGGCACAATGCAATTGTGTTATTTTTTGGCACCACTCGCACCCAATGTGAGAATCGTTCATCCGCCACCCAAGCGATATTAAAGTGACATATAACACTTCCAACACGATGCATCCAAACGGAGCAGGCCGAAGCAACGAACTCTTCGCAACACGTTTGTTTACAGCGACCCTATCACGCAAGGGCGCTACCGCTGCAGCAGTCACCCCGCGCAGATGCAGGGAGAGGGGTGGGGAAAGGCACGCATGGCAGCAGGGTTTGCAGAGCGACCGCTAGATGTCCCTTGCAGGATTTCCAGTAGTGGCCACCATGAACATAGTTCAAATAAATATACATTTTTTAAAGAATTCATGCATTAACAGCATGATGGAATCGCCCCACGACTTCAGTGTTTTAAAGCACCAATTAATTCACACAGGGCCATTAACTTCTTGATTGAAGAGGGGCTAACCACTAAGATTATACAAGACAAACCTTCCACATACCTTTCACCTAACAATTCTCGCCCATTCAGCTCATAGACTGCATCGTCAGCATCTCTGTAATCGTCAAATTCCTGAAACAATCAAATATAGGCTTCAAGAGCAGTCCTATTAAACTAGAATGGCTCGATGATGATGGACGAAGAAACCATAAGTATTTCATCCAGTCAAACCTCACACTTTTTTCGAGGGGGAATGGCAAATATGATGTATAAACTACAAAAACAAAGAAATCAAACCTGCAGAAAAACATGTCATTCAACAATTGGCAAATTAAATTCCTGACGTCAACAATTTATACTCTGTATTTTGAAAGAACCTGAAGGATTTGGCGGGAACGATATAAAATGGCAAACACGGGCTCCTATTAGTTGGATTTTGACAAGTACCCAGGGCATTGTTCATTCATTCAGTCGGTTGTTAACCGTCTGTGTCCGAGTTCCTTTCATTGTCATTGTTTCATTTACTTTTACTGCGCTGAGGTTTGACCCAAGGACTGGACACATGCCGTACAGCATGTACTGAAAGAAATACTGAAGGCTACTAAATGAGCGCTGAGGTTTGACCCGAGGACTGGACACATGCCGTACAGCATGTACTGAAAGAATTACTGAAGGCTACTAAATGAGGAGTTCTGGATATCGTGGTGGATGAAATTATTATTAACCTTGACAATACATCAAGCTCCGACGACAACAATGGTGGTGAAGATAATACAACAGTGAAGGGATGGAAGGTGTCGAACCCTTGCCAATTGACTGAGGATGATTTATTTATTGGTGTCATTTCCTTCGCGGCAGTCGATAATAGAGCACAAGTTATTGTTTCCCGTCATAGTGTTCAAACATTACCGCCTGTCATCCAACAGCCTACAACTCGACAATGCAAAAACACAGCAATAATATAGTCCCAGTTTCAGTGCTCGGTGCTAAATATTCCTTTACCTTAACATTACTTTTTGTATTACCACGAAAGCTCCTATTAACCGTAAAGAGTCGCGATTCGTGATATGGATGAAAGATGCATACAATACTGGAGGAAAAAATAAAACCGTTAGGACCAAACCAACCAAGAAAGAGAAAAGGAATTAGGTTCGAAAGATGTAAAACAAATAAAAGACTCCTCTAAAACTTCTTTAGACATAACATTGCAGTATATTGAACTCAGAGTAATACATTGTACCGTATTGACAATTGTGAAATTACGTATACATAAACAATTGTTACCGCCCGATGTTATTTGGCTGATGAAGACACCAACAATATTATAGGTGTCGAAATATGTACCAAGGATGATAAGTAAATAACTTGTTCAACTAATAAATAGCTTTGACTGGGCAGTAACAATTGTTTATATACACATAATTTAACATTGCAGTGTCAGTCTCATATTCCTTTTGTAAAAAGTTGAAGTTCAGCCTAGTTAATAGTATAATTTTCACCTTGATAACCGATTCGTAATTTATTTTGAACAGGTTCTGAGAATCTAGTGAACTTCACTAAGAATGAAAATTTTCAGTCAAACAGCTGTTTGACAAAATACATAGGTACACATCAAAATTCTTCATGCAGAGTTACCATTTTAAGAAGTTTTTTCCCATATAAACATAATTCAATTCTAGGGTTGAGAGCATTGTCTGGGCCTACTGCCCACTCTAAGCTGACGGGGCAGACTTGGTCTATTGTCCGTTCTAAGGTTGATGAAGTCGACTTGGTGTATTGTCCATTTTTTGAACGTTTCAATTGGATATTCGAACATCAATAGACTATGTCAAAATATGGAGGCTCACCTGCCTCACAGAGAACTTTTGAAGATTTAATCCCTAACTCCAGAAGTAGGATTTAATATATGCATAGTTATTTGTATTGCATTTTGGGACCAACCCACTAGTGTTGTGTTATTAAAATGGTATCTCCTTTTACGATCTATTAACTACAGGCTTCTTTTTAACCTTCCGTTGGGCGTGTCAGATCCGAATGATACAAGTTGACATTCTCTGTCGATAGTATCTTCCTGTCTCTCACCGTTCTCCACTGTCAAGAACTGCAGAATGCAACCGACTGCTCTGTTGTCAAGATATCTGCTAACTGATCAATTCGATACACTGCGCCCCTTCCTGCTTCATTGCAACAATGTATTTATTTGATTATCCACATCACGCAGTGAGATATGCAACACTACTTTAGAATTTAGAAAGCCTTTATTTCTTGTAGAGTGGTTTTTTATATTCAAATATCAAATTTATGTACTGTTTATGTCAGTGACATTCAATACATTTTTGTGGTATAAAAACCTTCCATAATGCCAGATATTCCATGCTCAAAGAAAAAATGTATTTTTTTCCCTTAATATAACAAAGAAACTATTATATGTATATGCACACAAATGCTTAACAAACATTTGCAAACACAATTTAAGTTGTGTGATCATTTTGATACACAACCACTATCGTCTCTCACAACACTGCACCTGACAGAGGGTTAAAAGGCTGGTTTTATAACAAAATACAGCAGGTTATATTCTTCTTAATATAATTTGCCAGGTAGTCATATTTTTTTTAAACAGTCATTTAGTAAAATTTAATCACAGATGTATATTAGAATTTAAGACATGGTTGAGGGCTGCTGCTTCTTCATCTTGTGCCATATTCAGCGGCAATCACCATGGCAAAGGCATTTCGATCTTCTTTAACCTGCAACAATTCTTCTGCAGATCGAATCCATGACCACACTCCATGATGTTCCGTAGCCAGGACATTTGTCTTCTGCCACGTCCTCGGTGGCCATCTATTTTGCCTTGCAATATTAGTTGAAGCAGCTGGTATTATTGGCTTGTATGTATATGACCTAAATAGGCAGTCTTGCGATATTTAATTGCAGACAAAAGTTAACTATTACTGTGTTCTTTTGAGGACATCTTTGTTCATAACTTTATTGGGATCCACATTTCGAATGCCTCGACTTTCTTCCTAGTGCTAGCTTTCCAAGTCCAAGCCTACGCATCATATAAGAGTGTCACAGCTCAGTGAGAAACATTTGTCCTACCTATAGCCCAGGAATTTTAGTCAAAAAACGGTCAAAACCTTCAAAAAATTTTAGTAAAGCTGAAAATTGGTACAGTTGTCCCATTTGATGTTCTGAACAACATATTGAAGTCCCCGGTCTTCCCGTGTCGGCTTCCTGGATTTCCAGCCGTTTGAACTCCTGGAATGCTGGAGAAGTAGGTGGTGTCGCTGGGATGTGCATTGTAAGCGAACGATTTGGCTTACAGTGCTCTAACATGGCTTAAATTAAGGGAGAAAAAATAAGCTATAAGTTAATTCATGGGTTGGCATGTTAGCGATACTTCCGGTCTAACAGGAAGTGCTACTTTTTTTCTTTTTTGATGTTTGTTGGCAAACTATCTCGAAAATCGCAGACAAGTCTTCGATAAGAGTTGTTGGCGACAAAATAAGCTTTCATTTGATGTATTCAGAATTGATGTGCAAGTAATAGTTGCCGAGCTACAGAGATTTAAACAATGGCGCGCGACCTGAATAAGCCCGTGTTTGCGTTGTTTCTCAACGGCCAACTGACTCGTTCGCCCGCAGCATTGATGCGTTGAATTGGCGGAGCTTCTCGTTTTCGTTTCTAAATTTTAAACAGTTGGTCGTTGGCCGATGTGTGTTATGCCGTATAAGTGTTATTTATTGTGTTGTCATACAAATGAGTTTTGAAGACTGCATTTTGTGTAAGAAGCCACTCGACAATCCGATGTGCGTTGTTTGTGTTTTAAAAGGTTTTAGAAGGAAAACTAACACCGCAAGAAGTACGCGAAGATCAAGTTCTAACTCGGGTCATGGAGTACATGGAAGACAGGATGAAGACTGTCAGAAGCTAGCCGGACAGCGAAGCTGTGGGCGGAGTACTACAGGCAAATGGAAATCGTTCGGCTGTTTATTCGGGCAGAAAGAACATCAAATTGGAACCTCCATTTGTACTGCGTATCGAAGATGTTGCCATACCTACACGCTGCAGGGCAAATTCACTACGCTAAGTCAGCCTACTTGTACCTGCATCAAATGCTTAAGTTGGATCAGAAGATGCCCGTGGACGAGTACATCAACTTCATGAAGAACGGGTACTTTTCCATCCAACGCTCGCATGATTTTTGGGTTGGAATATGGTCAGATATGGCCATAGAACAGGATCTTATGGGGCCTATGAAATCACGTGAAGGTTTAACAATATGACGAGGAGTGGACGATAGCGCGCTGGCTCACTTTGTCTCGGCGTTTCCATAGTGCATCCCGATCTGTGAAGCTGTAGAAAATGTGTCTGGTATAAAGACAAAATCCTCGGAACAGCACGTTGAGTTGAGAGACTCGTGGCGGAAGCTGGAGAACCGCCACGCAGAAGTGTTTCGCTCGCGGGTAGAAGATCGCTCTCTGTGGGATTTAAAGAAAGTCCTCAATCGCTTTCAACTGGCATAGTTGCAGACAACAGCATCAACTGCGACAAGGCTCGAGAAGTTGGTGAAGAAGCAATACGACAAATGGTGGGGAAAAGTTTTGAAGGTCTCAATCTCGCAAGAAAAAGCCACGTAGTCCCCTTGTCAGTCGTTGGGCGCCAACTAAAAATTCGTGATGACATCGTCCCGGTCAACCCGCACTAACTTTTCATGCGAATCGTATGTGTGATGAAATCGGAAACGGATATCGTGGAGTTCTTGAAGTACGAGCTTGCACCGTCGCCTCCAGCTCTCTTCGATTCATCCGTATTGAGAAAAACAGCCAAGTCAGCACTTCAACAACTTTTTAAATCTTCAGAAGCCCCCAAAGATTTTGAAGAACAACGCATAGTCGTTGATGGAGGTCTGTTTTTGCATACCTTTGTATGGCCAAGGCCTGCAACTTTTGGTGACATAATCTAGTCCTACAAGTTGTACATAAGCAAGCACTATCCTTCAAACGTTACCATTGTGTTTGGCAACGATCAGACTCCACGCACGAAGAACCAGGAGCAGGCACGCCGTGTGGGGAAGCGGACATCCAAAGACATCGTCTTCGATTCCAACACAATGGTTTCCACTTCTCAAGTAGACTTTCTAAGTAACACCAAAAACAAGGGACGGTTCATCTCTACGTTGACAAAGGAGCTTAGAAATGCTGGAGTTGCTGTTCGTGAGGCGACAGGGGACGCAGATACACTAATTGTCGACGTAGCGTTGTCTCTAGATGCCGAAGATCATGCTGTTACTGTTATAGCGTCAGGCATTGATGTCCTATGCATGTTGTTGGCAAAAGCAAGAGAGAACAACAACATCCATTTTTACAGTCCTGGAAACTCAGTCTCTTGGAAAGATATCACCTATCACAAACATTCAGGAAGATATCGGCGAGATGAAAAGTTGTGTGCTATTTGCCCATGCCGTGAGCGGATGTGACACAACTTCGGCTATTTTTAGCAAAAGGAAGAAGCGTCCATGGGGCATTCTCAAAATCAACTAAGATCTTCGGAAAACTGTCGAAGTATTCAATCAGCCTGGCGCATCCAAGGAAGATATCAAGATAGCTGGAGAAAAAAAATCTGGAGTTGTTCAACGGAAAGGGCTCCAATTCTCTAAACGAGCTTCGTGTGGATCTGTATGGAAGGACTATCGCAAGACAGACAGTTACTGCTTCGTTCAATTTGGCCACTTTGCCGCCAACATCCGACGCATTCCGGCAGCATTCACTGCGTACATATTCGCAGGTATATAATATTTTCAGTATGTTGTTTCACCATTTTACTTTGCTGTGATAAAATTAACATTCTCTTTTGTTTACAAATTGGTTTATAACTATAATTATTTGAATTATTGGATAAATAATACATTATAAACTGTATTAGTTTTAAGCAGAAATATCTACTCCGAAATTCGCACTACTTTTTACTTAAGATATTTGCTCTGCTAAAAATGGCATTAAAATAATAATTTATGATCGCCAAGTCACAAATGGTTACATAATTTACATATTAAAACATTAATTTTGTTTACCTAGCTCAATAAAGCACGTAAAAAACGCACCGAGAACACCTTATAGAATGAAGATATGTCGATGGGGGGGGGGTGAACTCAAAATGCGAAATTGAATTATTTTCACTATTAGGAGCAATGCTGGAGTTGCTGTTCGTGAGGCGTGGGGGCTTGCCTGTTCCTCTATCGGGCGCGTCCCAGGTGGCGGATAGGGGGGCTCGACGGACTTGTCCGGAGGGTTTGAGGGAAATAAAATACCTCTCGCGGACCAAAAACAGGCCCCTTGCCAGGGTTATGGTGAAGCTACATTAGGCCTAGCAAGCCAGAAGTGGATATGAAACTGCTTTTAAAACGGGAACGGGCCTCGGAAAGGACAGATCTAAAGGAAACAGACCTGGCTATGGAAATGGAATACGAATTGGAACTTTGAATATAACTACATTGACGGGAAGATTGGAGGAGATTGTGGATATGATGGAGAGGAGAAAACTGGATGTACTCGGACTGGCAGAGACTAGATGGAGAGGGGAAGGAAGAAAAGAACTGAGAAATGGCTTGCAGCTATACTGGATAGGAAATGAGGAGGGGAAGAGAAATGGAGTGGGAATGGTGGTGAGAGAAGGGCTGAGGGAGGAAGTAAAGAGGGTAAGTGATAGAATAATTAGAGCCAGAATCACTGTGAAAGGTAGAAACCTAGACATTCTGCAAGTCTATGCACCACAGGTGGGATGCACAGAAGGCGAGAAGGACGAGTTTGAAGAGGAGTTGCAGAAGCAGTTAGTGGGGAGAGACCTGATAGTCATGGAAGACCTAAATGCCCATGTCGGAACTGATAGCAGAGGTTTTGAGGAAGTGATTGGTGGGGAAGGATGGGGAAACAGGAATAAGGAAGGAGAGAGATTGTTGGAACTGTGCAAGAAAAATGGGCTAATGGTTGGAAACACATGGTACAAGAAGAGAGAGAGCCATAAAATTACTTGGTACAGCAGGGATTTGACTAGGAAATCAGTGGTGGACTACATTCTATGGGGGAAGGAGACAAAGAAGAGTATCACGGATATAAGGGTAATACCTTCAGAGGCACTGGACAGTGACCACCGTCTGCTGGTCGCCAAGGTGAGAGGACTGAAGGAAAAGAGGAGAACTGAGAACCAAGAAAGAAGAATAAGGACATGGAAGCTGAAGGAGGATGGAAATAAGGAGAAGTTCCAGATATTAGTGAGGAACAAATTACCTAAGGATGATCCGAGAACAGGTGAAGAAGAATGGAATAGGTTCAGGGACGTGTTGGTAGAAGCAGCGGAAGTCGTGTGTGGCAGAACTAGTGGAAAGAAAAGGTGGAAGGAAACACCACGGTGGAACCCCAGAACTAAGGAAGCAGTGAAAAAGAAAAATGAAGCATTCAGGAAATGGTTCCAACAGAGGACAGACAGAACAAGAGAAGAATACCAAGAGCAGAAGAAAGAAGCAGGAGAAGTAGTGAAGGAAGAGAAAAAGAAATGGTTGGAGAAATGGACAGAAATGATGGAGGAGGACTGTGATGGCAGTAAGAAAGTGTTGTATGGAATGATAAAAGGCAAAGAGAAGAGATACAGGGGCAAATGTCAGAATGGTGGACAGGAATGGAAAGGAGGTCGAAAATATGGAAGAAGTAAAGGTTATCTGGAGAGAATATTTCAAGGAACTCCTAAATCCAACTAAAACCAGTGTAGTGGACATTGTGGAGGAAGAAACAGACAGTGACCAAGACATTTCAGAGAAGGAATTGACATGGAAAGAAGTGGAGGAAGCATTAAAGAAGATGAAAGGGGGAAAGGCACCGGGAATAGACGAAGTGAGTGTGGAGATGGTGAGAGCAGCAGGGGTGATAGGAACACAGTGGCTCTTTCGAGTAATGAAAGTGATATGGAGGGAGAAGAAAATACCAGAGGACTGGAAAAGAGGGATAATAATACCCATATTTAAAAAGGGAAGTAGGAAGGAATGCAAGAACTACAGGGGAATTACACTCATGTGCCACTGCGCCAAAATATTTGAGAAGGTACTGGAGAGAAGAATTCGGACACAAGTTGAAGATGGGCTGAGGGAAGAACAGTATGGATTCAGGCCAGGAAGGTCAACAGTTGACCTCATCTTTGCAGTAAGACAGCTACAAGAACACCATTATGAATATGGGAAAGATCTGGTGATGACCTTCTTGGATATTGAGAAAGCATATGATAGTGTTAATAGAAACAAGGTATGGGAAGCAATGAGAGCAAAAGCAGTGAACAAGGAGACAGTGGCAAGAGTGAAAGCAATGTACGAGGGAAGCAAAAGCTGTGTAAAGGTGGGAAGAGAGAGAACGGAATGGTTTCAACTGGAGAGTGGTCTGAAACAGGGAAGTGCCCTCTCACCTCTGTTATTTATAGTGGTGATGGATGAAATCATACGAAAAGTGGTAAATAGCATTGGGGAAAGAAAAATGAAGGCAATGTTGTTTGCTGATGACCTTCTGGTATAGGGAGAGGATGAGGAAGAAGTACAAGAGCAATTAGATGAGTGGGAGAAGGTAGTGTTATCATATGGGACGAAGTTCTCAGCACAAAAGAGTGAAGTGGTCATCACAACGAGGAAGAAGAACAGACTGGATATGGGCATAACACTTGGAGGACAGCAGTTGCAGAAAGTAGAATGCTTCAAGTACTTGGGAAGCATAATTGAAGAAAAGGGAGGCAATAGGATGGAAATAAATGAAAGGGGAAGGTGCGCAGATGGATTTTTCAAGAGTGTTAGGGGGATGTTATGGAATAAAGATGTACCACAAAAATGTAAAGGAATCATCTACAAGACCTACTTTGTGCCAATTTTGACATATGGTTCAGAAACATGGGTGATGAAGGAAAGGGACAAGAATAAAATACGAGCAGTGGAGATGAAGTTCCAGAGGAGTAGGGTAGGAGTGACAAGAATGGACAGAGTAAGGAATGAGAGAGTCAGAGAGATGGTAAGAGAGGAATCGTTGCAAAATAGAATAGAGCGATCTAGGCTACAATGGTATGGACATGTGAGGAGGATGCAAGAGGAGAGGATACCGAGGAAGATGTTTGGAATGGAAATGACGGGAAGGAGGCCAAGGGGAAGACCAAGGGACAGATGGACAAAAGGAGTTAGGAAGAGTGCGGAGGAAAGAGAAGTGTGCCGGGACACAGTAAATGACGAGAGATGGTGGATGGACAGGAAACTATGGAGAGGCTTATGTTCCAAGCAGACCCGACCAGCGGTTGGAAACTGCTCAAGATGATGATTAGGAGCAGATGTACAAAAAGGGTGCTTTCCATTAAAAACACTAAAAAAAATTGAAAAAATTTGAATTTTTAGGGAGGTGGGGGGAGGAGGAGGATTTTTTTGAGAGGGGTGGGTTTAAGCATGAAATATTTTGAAGAGAGGGGAAGCACTTCATTTATCATAGAGAAAGGAAGCTCCTGCCGGATGTGACTATCCAAAATCAGAGCGCGTCCCGGTCGCAGTGTGTGTGTAGCGCAGACTGAGAAGAGAATGACGTAACTATAGCTCGGCAACTATTATTCGGACATCGATTATAAATACATCAAATGAAAGCTTATTTTGTCGCCAACAACTTTAATAGCAGACTTGCCTGCGATATTCGTGATAGTTTGCCAACAAACGTCAAAAAAAGAAAAACGGGGCACTTTTTTTAATTTCGCGGCATTTTTTCATTTCCTGTTAGACCAGAAGTATCGCTATCATGCCAACCCATGAATTAACTTATAGCTTATTTTTTCTCCTTTAATTTAAGCCAAGTTAGAGCACTGTAAGCCAAATCGTTCGCTTACAATGCGCATTCCAGCGACACCACCTACTTCTCCAGCATTCCAGGAGTTAAAACGGCTGGAAATCCAGGAAGCCGACACGGGAAGACCGGGGACTTTTAATATGTTGCTAAGAACATCAAATAGGACAACTCGACCAATTTTCAGCTTTACTAAAAAAAATTTCAAGGTTAAAACCTTAAATTCCTGGGCTACTATCCCTTGTTCCAAGTTAAAGCAAAAGAAGATTTGTAACTAAATTACACACCACACTATGAGACAGGGACCAAAAATTATTACTATGATAGTTATAAACTATTTATTTTTACCAGAAGTCAATATTTATTTCATTGAAACCGTACTGCTTTCGGTCACATTGTGACCTCCTTCAACTGGTATTTGATGAGTGGCTGAGTAGTACCACACCTAAAGTTCACATAGTAAATTTTCCACAAAAAAAAAAATAAATAAATAAAATACAGATCTGTTGCAATAAATTTTGTAAATTAAGCATTAAAAATTGTCCTGAAAAACAGTATAGAAATAAGGAGATCTAAAAAGAAGAAATTAAACTGGGGAGCAAAAACATGAGAAGAGAACAGAAAAGATATTTTAAAAAATTATAACCCTTAAGTGTATGTGAAAATATGTACTGTTTGTTGAATCAGTTAGGTTATAAAAATGTTTGATGTTTATTTGCTAGGTCTGTGCAGAGAGAAAAAACAAATAATATAAATAGTCTTGTATAATGAAAGTAATGTGTTAAACTATTGAATCTTGAGAGCAAAAACTTCTTTTACTTACATAGTAGAGAAATCTTTGGAATATGTCTGGCGAAATTATTATGAAATGTTGAAAATGTATCCGTTGTGAATTTGCCAAGAAACTAAATAACGTGGTCGAAATGGATTGCCTAGACGGAAAGGATAATACTGACAGAGTGTTACCTGGACTCCAGTATCTAGAAACCCCTTATAGAGAGCATGTAAAGAATGAAGCTTGTCAGAATTCCCGGTGGTGTTGCATGCTAAATGAAAAGAATTGGGAGAAGTCTGCTTATGCTAAAGTAATATGCGGTCGTTTGAATGAAGAGAACTTGGAAAGTGACAAAAAACTTGTTACCTTCAGTAAAAAGATTATTTAACTTATCAGAATATAGCTTCCGATTCCTGGGGGCTTTATAATGCTGGGACACCCTCTCTCCAGGGGTCTTTAATATGGAGGGCCCAGCTCAGGGTACGAGTGAAGACCACAACGGCATCTGCATTGGAAAAGGAGTCCTTTGGTACAGTGTGGTTGGCGGAAGTGGCATCCAAGTCCTCGGGATTTCAATGAGTAAAAGGTACCTGTTGATTCAGCAGATATCAGCTTATCCTGATAACGTCTGTTCTCCATGTTAGGGGCGGTTACAAAAGGCGCCTGTTCCCACATTGGGCGGCCTATTCTGATCCATCTGGCGATCCGATCACAGATGTAATAATGAAGGGGTTCGACTCCATCCTAACGAATTTCAATCTTAAGACATGATGGTAAACATTAACAAGAAAGTTACTACTCCAGGAGGTAGACAAATATCCTCCATCACAAGAACTTATGATGCAAATGGGCCTACGGAGTCTGGAGAGCCCAAATAATCAAGTGAGGAAGAACGGAGCTTCCTAGAACTTCACGCATAAGACCTAAACGAAAACATCTCATACGAGAGAAGAACATTGAAGGGATCCATTAGGGACAAGGCCGAGGGAGATTTGAAGTGAAATGGCTTTCCTTTGCTGATATAGTGATGATTTCAGAGAACAAACTTGAAGCACAAATAATGATTGAAACACTACATGCAATAGCAATTAAAACTGGTCTTACCATTTCATATCACAGGCTGTTTTAAACCAACACCAACACAGAAATTGTATTCACTTGCAGGCATAGCCCCACCTGATTTTAGACGTGAGGTGGCCGCTAATATCGAGAGACATAAGGTTTGCAACATCTTAGCCCATCCCCTTCATGGTCATCAGCGACATTCAGCTCGACTGAAGTCACTTGATTCTAACCCAAAAAAAGGCCAGGGTTAAGTTATGGAATCTAAGGTATCCTGATCTTGTTGAAATTGAAGAAAAATTACCACCTGGTCACAAAGATACCTGGAAGTCCTTAAACAGACTGTGCACCGGTGTAGCAAGATCTAAGGACAATCTCATGAAACGGGGAATCTTGCATGATGGGGACACACTGTGTGAGGGCGGAGAAGAACAAACTTCTAGGCATTTCTTGAACTGTTGTCTATGCCCAGACTCATGCACAGGGTTGGATCTGGCATTGGCTGGTAACAATGCTGTCAATGTAGCCAAATACTGGTCACAACTCTTGTAAATATTGTATATATTATTATTATTTCTCCTGTTTCATTTCTCTTGCTCTTGTGTTATACATTATTCGCAAGTGCTTCATTATGTGTTGTTTTTTTTTTCTTTCATATTAAATTTCTTGCTTGTATATTTTGGTACCTCTGAAACGAATTTTAAAAGAAACATTTCTTTGAAAAAATCTAAATATACTGAATACAGACATAAAAAGGAAAAGTATTTACGAACACAATACGGTCAGATTGAAAGAGTTGATAAAGTAAAGTATTTGGTTGAATGGATAAATGGACTTGATAACACAGCATGCAAGAAGAGATTGAAGATGGAATTTGCCTATAAGCTTACTCACACCCATTACAACAAACGATCGATATCGTTCCACGCAAAAATTAAACACTATGCAATTGTCATTAAGCCAGAGGTGTTATATGGTTCTGAATGCTTAACATTGAATAAAAAAGGAAACCAAGTTGAACTAGAGAAAAAAGAAAGAAAAATACTTCAAAAAATATTGAGTCCCCAAAAGAATAAAGAAAATTGGTGAATAAGAGGAGAAATGAATACCCTTACCGATATAAGAAGAAATTACAGTTTCAATTAAAAGGAGAAGACTAAAATTTTATGGACATCTTTACACGATAAACAGTAATTTTCGATTACATCTCTAAATTAAAAAGCACTACAGGATGGCTGGAGGAGATACGATGGGAACTGTAACAACTGAAGATCACGGATGCTATCATCTCGGACAGGGAGGAATTTCGGCGACGGGCCCATTCAGCAGATGTTACACGTTTCAAAGTCCAACGACGGCCTACGAGGGTGATGTCAGTGGAACAACGGCAAACGATTAGCCGTCGAATGAAAAAGTTCTGGGAAGAAAAGAAAAAAAAATGTACCATGGTCTTAGATTCTAAGCGGTCTATAATTGGCCAAATTCTATATATATATAGCTGGAAGAATTACATGTGAATTTAAAGTATATAAAAATTCACCATATGATTGTGTTGTATAATTCAAATGAAAACTTAGTTATTCTCTAAAAATTTTAATAAAACGTAAAGAAGCGGATTATCTGTTCGAATGATTTCATTAACATTCTTGTTAGGGTAGGTTTTTTGATATATAAAGATTTCTAGATTTTCTAAAATGTCCATCAATGGTCCTTATTGCAAGTTGTGTAGCAGTGCCATGTCATTTGATACATTTGTAAACCTGTGTGTTTTCTGGCACATGAATGGCCATTGCTGAGTGTGTTTTATGTTTTATTGCGTTAAAGTGTTCTTTAAAACGTGTGCTTAGATCACGGCCTGTTTGACCAATATACAAGGCCATGCAATCATTACAGGTTAGTTTATAGACTCCTGAATTGTGAAAAAAAAATCAGTTTTATTTAGTGTGAAGCTATTGAATAGTTTACCAGGATTATTTACTGTTCAGAGAGCTATGCGTTGATTTTGTTTGCGAAAAATGTGCACTAAAGGATAAATGCTAGGGCCGATGTAGGTAAAAGTATTAATTTTACAACTCCTCCAATTTTAGTTAAATTAGTTCTATTCTTGTTTTTTATTTTATTCATCATGGCATGAATGTGTGAATGACTATATCCATTAGAAATTGCTATTTGATTAATGATTTTAATTTCATTATTGAAATTTCCATTCGACATGGGAATTTGGAAGGCCCTGTTGAGTCAACTATGGAATGCAGCATTCTTATGAGATCCGGGATGTGAGGAATCGTGCCAAATTATGCTATCTGTCAGAGAAATTTTATGGAAAATTAACAGACACATTTTCATTCTATTGCATTTCATTTGTTCCAACTGTCACCATATGCAGATTTTAATTTTGACAAACAATTTAGGCTGAATGTTGTTGAAACATGTACCTGAATAAAATATTCTATTAAAAAGTATTGACTGGGCAGAACACTTTGTATTTACTTCGTTAAACACACAACATATCAACAGATACTGCAAAACATTCCTGTAAACTACACTTTATTGTACATGATCGGGACAAGATTTTGCCATCATCTTCTTCTATGACCGCATAGGATTACTATAGTCAGTCCATCGTTTAGATCTTCTTTGTAGGGATTGTTCGAGCTTTGCGTTTCTCTCAGTATTTCTTAAGAAGTTTCGATCACCGTGCCCTTTCCTCGGTTGAAAATGTGCGTGTTGTGGGCTTGTTTCATCTATAATTGACCGATTGTTATTGCAGGAATATTTTAGAACAATTACAAAATCTATATTGACAGCTTTGTTTCAGATGCTTTTTAATGGTTCTAGTATGAGGACACAGGCTATTTAGTAATACTTGAACTGCTAAATAGGAGGTTGCTTATTCTTTGGAGAAAATGTGTTGGATGTTACCAAGCTCCCAACCTAGATATTTACAATTATAGATCTTGTGCCAATCATATTCATTAATACATTGTAGACAGAATATGCTGTCTGTGCAAAATGAAATGTATCACCCTTCTTCAATTAGATGTTACCTCATAGGTTAAGTTATGCTTTGGTAATTGGCTAAGTGAAGATAGGCATCCATGGCACAAATTCATTCCGTTTTCAAGTACCAGTTTCAGTATCTGCAAGAGGTCTGCAAACATGGTGACAGCGTAAAGAACAGTGATTTTACCCAACAGCAAGAAAATGACTATAAAATTGCCATGCTTGTAGCGATGGGTGACATGTGGTAATGTTTCACCCTTAGTAACTTATTTAAGGTAACGCGGACCATAACCCCTGGTACGACAGCCCATGAAGGGCCTAGGCCTACCAAGCGACCGCTGCCCAGCAATTTGGCCTGCAGATATTGGGATCAGCGCATCGGGTCCCTCGGCCATTATTAATCTTGGCCTCACTGACAGGCAGCTACTCAATGGTCCTCACAAGGCTGAATGCACCCCGTTCCAGCCATCACGTCAGTTTCTAAAATCCATGACGGAGCCGGGGCCTCCGGGTGAGAGGCAGGCGCACTAGCTACCCCAACACCACGGGGCTGGCCAACGAAGACCATAGCCCACTCAATTGTTCAATGGCTCGTATGATCGTAGATTCCTGAAAAAGAATCGAAGCAATAATTCATAAAAAGAAATAGATTATAGAAATGAAATAAAGGCTAACTTAATATACAGTTAAATACAACATTTTAGCAAGAATTAATATTTTAAGACTAAGGACAGGAGGGAAGTATTTTGCATCAAATAGGAATTTTTAGTATACAATGAAAATTTCTATTTTTTTAAAATATCTATACGATAAATGTTGTTAATTGTTTGTCGTAGTTTATAATAAGAGTGTCAAAAACTGTAGGAACACGTAATGACATGACTGCAATTTTCAGATCCTCTCAATTGTTTCTCTAGTTGAAGTATGCTTACACTTTCATCAAAACTCATACTCCAAGATATATTATGTTTGAATAGAGGCAGTTCTATTTTATTTTTCTGGTAAACTCAAGACTAGAAGCACTTAAATGATTTATTAGATTCAGTGTCATAAGTTATTTTGTTTAATTTCTTTATTGAAATAGACCCACTAGAATACAATGTTAATCACTAAGTACTGTACCTTCCGGAGGACCGAAGTAGGAAACCAAAGCCTCAGTCACGCAACAGTTAGATGGTGCATACTCACAAATAATCCAGTTGAAAAATTACTGCACGCACAAAACTGTGCAAATATGTAGAGGTTCTTGAAGTATGGGACGAACATGGGTGCATGATGCCAAACTGGCGATAATGCTTGGATCAGTCAGCAAACCCCCCTTGTTCCCACCTTGCAAAGAAAGTCCGAACAGCTCCATCCGCAAATCAAGATACAGCTGCGGTATTTTAGGACCACAAAAGTGTGCTTCCAGTTGATTCACTCACCAGGGGAGCTACAGTGAATGCTGCCAGTCACTGTGAAACACTTACCCCACAGATGAGTGGCTTTAGGGACTGGATATCAATTTATTTCATGCCAGCATTGACACCTAGTTGACCATTGGAACAGGCGCTTGGACAAAAATTATATAAACTGAAAACGGATTTTTAATTAGTTTATTATTTAAGTATTATCTAAGAATATTATGCAAGATTTCATAGGATTATAATTTTGTAACATTTTTCTTCTTCGGTCTCCTTCAGCATTTAAAATAATTTTACATGAGTATTTGTTTCAATAACCGGATTAGGAGTTCTTAGGTTCTATCACAAAAAATAAATCTCATGGGGCCTAACATGAAATTAGGTCAATTTAGGCTCTTGTTGGTAAGCAAAGCATTGAAATAAAGTGAAATATGGCGAGTCAAGGATCAGGAATAAAATAGGTCAGAACCTGAAAATCCTGGGCTTTGTAATTAAACCATTTTCTTTCAAGAAAGGAAGAAACCAACAACTTGCAGAAAGTGGACAGAAGAGGAGAAAGATCAACACTCTAGAAAGATGAAGAAAATTTGGAAACAAAGGAAATTGAATACAATGGACAATAGCCAAAGTTGATTCATCGTACCCTCCAAATGGGTTATTCGAAAGAAGAAAAAAAAACATTTTCATGCTACTGCAATGAGAGGTCATGCACAAAGCTTACAAATGAAAAGACAATGGATCATGTACATAGGAATGTATGTTCAATTCACAACTTCAATGCTGACGAAAATTGTAGCAGTATATCAATGGCTGATCTTGACAGAACTTCTCTCTAAATGTTGTTGAGGTTCTTATAAAAAGTTAAATGTTCCACATTGAGAAAGTTACCTAAAGGATATATATCGGACGTACTATGTCCCTATCCTGACATATGCCTTGGAGACCTGGGTTATGAAAGGAAGGGAGAGTAGCAAAATACAGGCCAGTGAGATGAGGTTCTTGAGAAGCAGTATTGGAACTACAAAGATGGACAGACTAAGAAATGAGAGGACCAGAGAATTAATGAAGGAGGAACCATTACAGGATGGTATAGAGAAATCTAGACTTAGATGGTATGGACATTTATGTATTCTTTATTGTCATACAGACTCCACTAGTGACGAATGGAGGAGAAGAGGATACCCAGGAGGATACACGAGACGAAGTGGAAAGGAAAGAGACCGAGAGACAGGTGGCCGAAGGGGGTGGAAGAAATCGTGAAGAAGAGAGGATAAGACTGGACAAGGGTGGAGGCTGAGGCTTGTGTTTCAAACAGACCCGGCCAGTGGCTGGAAAATGTGCATGATGATTATGATGATTAGGGCCCAGATGTTGATGACATGTCATCTTTTTACTGAGCTGTCTAAAACAATGCTGAAGTACATAGAAACTCCGGACGGGCCACCCCGTCTTCAAATATGTCATTTTTATTGTGCATCTTTTTGCTATTTTTCCATTTTAAGAGCATTTTTTAAGTTTGGTAGATTTTTTGTCATATTTTAGAGAAATCAGCCTTTTAAGGTCATTTTTTCAATTTAGTCATGTCACAGCTTTATACGAGGGAGCTACGTCTCTCAAGAGTTAAGAAGCTAGTAGCTATGAACATAAACCTTTTGTTAAGTGCTAGAAATCTATTTTGATAGACTTTTCAGTTTGAGCTTCAGATGTCATTTTTGAAATATTGGTGAGTTTATTATTACAAGACAATTTTCTCCATTTTATAGTGCATTTTTCGAATTTTTGAAATATTGGAGAGTTAGGTAAATTATTATAACATGGAGGCCACTCAAACCGGTCATCAATTTTCCAGGAGTTTTCCAGGAGTAATTCTCATTTTTTCCAGAATTAAAAATAAGCGCGAGTCCGGGGGGGGGGGCTTTTATCGGTTGCCTAATTCAAGACGAAAATAAAGCAGTTGTGTTTGGTTTACTTATACAGATGTTGACAAATATTAGTGGTGATTGCATTATTGATACACAAGCCTACACACAAATGATTTAATTGTTGTTTTAAAAAAGCCTTTGTGACTCAAATATCCGCTTTACAAAAAGGAGAAAAAAACGCCACCTGCAATTTTATTGCGGTGAAGTTGTTTATACTCAATATGTTTTACAAAAATACTATCGCATGTTCTCCCACACAGAAACAGGTAGCCCAAGGAAATTTCTTTCGTTAACCATAGAGTGCTCACCCAAAACCGCAGCAGGAGTATGATTTAAGATGGAAAGATTTTTATAATTAATTAAAAGTGGCTATTTTCCAGGAGTTTTCCAGACCTAATCAAAATCCAGAAGTTTTCCAGGAGTAGTGGCCACCATGTATAACATCATTTTCTCCATTTTATAGTGCATTTTTCGATTTTTTTTAGGTCATTTATTACAGTCATTTATGAAAATTTTAAGTGCATTTTTTTTAACTTTTTTACAGCATCAACATCCGGGCCCTAATGATGACCAAGAGGTTGGTTCCTTAATTTAGGAGCTGCAACAACGCGGTCATGTAGCCCCGTGTGCTTTGGGTGTGTGCAGAATCTGTCTGATAACCAATGTTAATTGTGATGGCTGTTATTAGTGTGTTTTATCAGCGATTCAGATAAGAACTGCAGACGATCAATTTCAAGTAGTTCCTATTTTAGCTACCAAATGCTACCATCCACGACACCTAGCTGTGGACTTGGTTACTAGATGCCATCGCAGCCAGCATCTGGCGGCGAACGTTGGAACTAATAGTGTTAATCAAATCTAACCTACAAATTTTGGCTTCACACAAGTACAGTTAGTGGAAGGTTCTATTTCATGCCATAAATCTATGACATGGGACCGCTGGCATTACTTCCCCTCTGAAGGAAGGCATACCGAGGGATTTTAGCGCTCCTAAAAAATCAGATGACTTCGGCCGGGTTTGAACCCACAACCTTGGGCATACATGCTCAGCATGCTACCAACTACGCCACCGAAGCTGCCTACCTAGAGGTTAGTTGTTTTAAGGGGCAGAACTACGAGGTCATCTGCCCCTTACCTAGGGGTTATTGAGTCAACCAAGTAATCCTGTTTAAATACAAGCTGAATATGGTTGGAGGATGTGACAAATCATAAGGAAAAGAATGAAAAGCAAGAGCACTGTTGGATGCACAGTAAAATGAGTAGGAAGTTATTGTTGTTTTAAGGAGCGGAACTACGAGATAATCTGCCCCCGATGAGTAGGAAATAACACACTCAAGATGCATTGTGTACACCGACTGAAAAGTTGCAATATCAACACTCAAGATGGCCGATGTTAGCAGCAGAATTTGAATCCTGAGACAGCTCAGCTCCCTAGCCTCAGCTACAGCAGAAGGCAACTAGAAATTTAACACAATATATCTCACATCTGGTCAAGCAAGTACCACACATATTGCCCCTAGAAAGCCAGTGTCATAAGCAATGGAGTTCATGATACAATCACATCCAAAGGAGCCATTTACACTTTCTGATAAAATACCACAATAAACATTAAAATCAAGCAAAACCACGTCACTAATTGTTTTTTATAGAATGGAGTGTCACAAAACACTGGCTTTCTAGGGACGATATCATCACTGTACTTGCAATACCGCATATATCTAACAATGCCTCTTCTTTTATTCTATTCCTCAAGACCGATCATGCCTCCCACTCATATGTGAATATGCAGTTCAAACAGAACAAGTTACATTGTACTGTAGGAATATATCAGTGCAATGTATTTAAAGTTAATTTTCATCTACGTTAAGTCATAATAACGAACATAATGGGGACTGCAAATTCACATATGGCTGGGGGAAAAGAACGGAAAGGAAGTGCATAATCAGACAAACTGCATGTTCAGAAACAATATGTTATACAAAACATAGGCAACACAATAGGGTTAAAACCTTCAAGGAGACCATTTTAAAGCCCCCCCCCCTGAAATTGAGCGAGAGAGAGATCTTCAATAATACCATGTACTATAAATAACCATTGCAATGTTCAGAATGATTAACAGAAGAGTAGGCATCCATGCAAAAAGAAGATTCCCCACGGAGTTTAATATGAGGAGCGCAGTAAGCAGGTGAAATTTTCAAATGCAAATGGTACAGATGCTGACTGAAGAAACTGCCAGTTTGGACGAGAATCTACTTCGTACCCCACAATAAGAATTAGTCAAGAAAACAACCCTATCTCGGAGCTATGGATATTAGCGTCGGACATTCACGAGTATAGCAGAGCAAAGGGCTGTTGAAGGGAGAAGGCAGGAGAGGCAAGGGCAAGTAACTCAAAATACAATATAAGGTTTTTGTTCCACCTTATTGGACAATACATTACATTGATCTGGGCTCGCAAGTTTATTAAAATAGTGGTAAATATGGTTCCACCATAACAATCTCTTATTCACATCTACTCCAGTATGTGATTGCAAATCATCTAGTACAAATATTCTCCAACCGCGGTGCACTTTTGACTGAAGAGTAGAATTGCAAAAGGGTCAAAGTGTCAGATGATCGGGGCGAGTAGGTAAAAAATTGTAATCCTGATGGTAAATGATATTTATTTTTTGTTATGTTGTGTGATACAACTCTAGTGCTTGGGCACATTATATCAGTGATCAACTGATGCCATGAAACTTCATTTTCCACTAGAATTAAGTTTCTTTTCAACAGCACTTTTGAAATTTCAATTTTTCAACCATTTCATTGCCCACCTAAATGAGTCATTGAAGTCACAGGCCCAGCTTTCATGGCGTTAACACTAGATACAATAAGTTGCTCACTTTTAATAAAGAAATTCAGTGAGCATTGCATCTTTAGTTAACACTATAAAACAAATTCAAAAATTCAACACAGACTAGACACATTCTACAAATAACCCATTCCAGAGTGAGAGTGGCTTTTCATAGGCTAGATGGCTTTGTACTTGATCAAATCGTTCTTTCAATTCAAGTTGTTAAAAATCTGTCAAGAGTTGGGAAATATTGGACCAGACATCAAAAGCTGAATTAGTGGAAATTCAGATGGTCCTGCTCGATCTACACCATGATAGAAACTGAACTAACGTCCCATGTAATAGTAGTACAAGACTAATGACTTCAAACATACACTGTCACATATGACACATATTTAACCCAACTTCCAGTCACCCAATGTTAGGCGTGCGCTTGACATTACCACCACTGCGTCACTCGTAGCAAGAATTGAGTCCCTTGATGAACAATTAAAAGAATTATTTGAAAATGACTACAGGGAATACCTAGTTATAAGCACAGATGATGTGAAATGCAGGAATGAGCACGCAACAATTTTAAACATTTTTATTACTGTTAGTATTTTAAACATTTCATTCCAGTGTCATCATCCTCATATTTTTATTTTTATCTATTGACTTACATCCAATAGTGGCTTTGTCAAGGAGTTTGCAGGTGACTGATGAAGGACCTTAATAGGTCCGAAACATGTACCACATGAGGATATAATCCCTTGACAAAGTAAGTTGTTTTGAAAAGTGTATTATTGTTCTTGATTAACCACACACAAATCTAAACTAAATCTATGATAATCAAACAATCATCTTCCATTAATCAAAGACAAACCTTTGAACTCTTTGAAGACCACACAATCCAACCCATTGGTTGTATAACAGCTTACACATCTTTAGAACATTGAAACCACGGCTACATCTTGAGAGATCTTATCTGCCAAATTGAGACAACTCAATTCCTACTACGGCAATAATATTCAGACATCTTGAAAATAAACTACGAATTCATAGTACAAATATTTATTTTGCTACTGCTCTTCGAAATTCATCAAGAAATACGAGTAGCAAAAACGTTTATACCTAATCGCTTTTAATGCACAATCATAAAGAAAATAGAACACGCAATTGTTCTCTGTAACTTGAAAATATGCATGTGCCCAAATTCCACGATACAGGTTCCAATCAGCTTGCAACGCAAACCTGCAGCTATACTCCGTCCAGATCAAGTTTGTACTCCAAGTTTGGTGCTACACTGGAAAACAAAGCAATGCCATTGGAACTGAAGGTCCCGTGTTGCAGATCTTCCCTGTCTACAGCACATGGCTTAGTTTACATGTACATGCTTCCAAGGTTATTATTGTTGTGTTTGTCGCTTTTAAGTGATTTTATTGAACTATTTATTTTAAACTTATTATAAATGTATACAAATAACTCCGCTACACACCGACACTAAATTTGCACTCCCACCAACAGGCTAACTCGACAGACATCCCTATTTCAAACAGATATATTTCATGCTGGCAACCACACTGTGTACATGACCCTGAAACAACAGGTGGAATTCATCCCATCCGAGGGTTTGGCACACATCGAGCACCCTCACTGGACAGGGAAGGAAGGGGCAGGCGAAAATGCAGCGGCGTGAGACACTATTGCCATTTCTCTGCTTCCTACCCTAACAAGTCGTAACTTGCACACTCGTCATAAATCATGTTAACCCTGTCTGTGAGCCGGTAATTTGCCATCTTTACTGTTCTTGCTTGCTATTGGCTCCTCAAATATTAAGGACAACTGTGAGCGTTCTTGGCTCGATATTAACTGTTTACCCAAGGAGGCACTTGGATGCAGCAAAATGCTCGATTAGCAATTTTCGAAGTGAAACAGAATGAATATCGCGCTTGGAGCGATCAACATTATAATATACGCGTCAACGCAGTAATGGCCATGTCCTTATTGGCAGAGAGGTGAAAAGAATTAGCTAGTCTCTGTTGTGTGGTCCTTCTCAGGATTGAAATAAAATAATCTGAAGAATTAATCAAATTAAATGAATTAACGATTACGACCGCCAATGAATTCTACACAAAATATGGTAAAATGGTCCGGCTGACTCAAACAAATTGCTAGCGTTTCGCACCAGTGTACCATTGGGCTCTTTAGTTGGTATGGTACACCTCACCAAGACGCGTAGCTAGTACACACTGAGAAGGCCATAGCAAGACGTTTCGATACACGTGTAACTACGTCACGAGCAATGCCAGTGCACTATGGGAATCGAAGCTCCTTTCCAAAGCAATAAAAACCTTGCCTTGGCATTGATATAGAATTGAATGTTCTCGAAAGAAAACATGTATTGTCCGTCGAGCCAATATATTTTAACACAAAATATGATAAAATGGTCCGGCTGACGAAAAGCTAGCAATTTGTTTGAGGTTTTTATTGCTTTGGAAAGGAGCTTCGACTCCCGTAGTGCACTGACATTGCTCGCGACCTAGTTACACATGTATCAAAACCTCTTGCAATCGCCTTCTCAGAGAGTACTAGCTGCGCATCTTGGCGAGGTGTACCATACCAACTGAAGAGCCCAATGGTACACTGGGGCAAAACGCTAGCAATTTGTTGGAGTCAGCCGGACCATTTTATCATATTTTGTGTTAAAATATATGGGCTAAACGGACAATACATGTTTTCTTTCGAGAACATTCGATTCTAATGAATTCTACTTCAAAAACATTTGAATCAAATCTAGAAGAGCCAAAACCTTGCATCTTTGAAAGAAGCCGAGTTGAAGATAATGTTGTTAAACGAAGATTCCTTCAGGCAATAAGTTTTATCGTTCTGACAGCTTGATTTAGTTGTGTGTTTTCAGGTACATTGTGCTGTATTTAAATAGAGTTTTGTGTGTTCTTTACATCTCTGTAGGAGTTGGCCATTTCTGGGATAAGTTAACATTCGCTGAGTGTGTTTGTGACGATCATGTGATCTTATACAGGTTGGATTTTGAGGAAAGTTTTATACTTGACGCATCACAATCCAGAGCAGGCAGTTGAAGGGATAGAACAACAATTACAAGTTATAGGTATTTTGAGAGTGTATAAAATAATTTACGTTTCAATACTACTATTACCTAGTAGATTATTGAAATGCATTTAACTTGTACAGTTGAGAAATTATCATTAAGAAAATGAGTTCCCCTTTCTTGCCTCTTGTCTCTTCGGTTTAAGATAACTATATTATTATTTCTTTTGTTGCTAATTTCCTATTTAAGTTAATCTTTCTCTTAATCTTGTGGGTTGGTGTTGTTTTTCCTTAATTAATTTGATTGGCCATTGTCCTATTGAGATTGTTCAGTTCGTACGGTTAAGATGAGCAGATGGTTTTTTTTTTCCGACTTAGTGAGTTGGGAATTTAAGATTGATGATGTTTGACATTGCGTTCTAGTCTAACTTTGGATTGAAAGGAAAGTGATTCATTTATTTCTTTAATAAGATCTTAGGTTATTTATGTTGGGTAACTTTTCATTTGAAGTAAATTTGTTTCGGGCAGGGAATCAGCATTGGTGCCTCATGTCACTGCAATTTTGTTTAGTCATTTGTTCCATCTCAGTCCAGCAAGGGTGCCAAACATATGACAAACCCTCGGACAAGATGAAATCCACCCATTGCTTCAAGGCTATGTTGACAGTGCAGAAGCAGAGATGGGAGTGTACGAATTAATTTCTGCACATACCCCAGTTGTCTGCATTTATATCAGCCTGTCATGATTAGATTGCCGCTGAACATGGCTGTGCCAGCGTTTGTTGTCTATTACAGCAGGAGCCTTGTGGGACGAGCAGGGGGAACAGCGATGACGAGTGCAGTCTGCTCCTAAGTCAAGCAGCATTGCGCGTGCCACTTGTGTTAGAAGTTATACTGTGAACGAAAAAATTAATGATGGTTTCATTTAGGAATTAGGGAAATCTCAGGAGCTCATATCACCACGGACAGTTGAACAATGACAGAGGCTACTGGAGCCGAGTCATATCCTACTCGCCCAACTGTACCTGTCTACCCAGCAGGCCAACAATATGACAAGTAAACAAAGAATATTTCCCTTCTTGACCGCCGGCAATCAAACTAGAAAGGCTAATACTTGGGCGATTCCCATGTCAATTATAGCATTCCAGCATCTCAAAAAAGTATTAAATTTCTTGGCACATCCAGGAATAAAACCTAGGCTCCTGGCGTGGTAGCTGACTATGCGCGATCCACTGCACCATAATACATAGTCTGGGAGATCAATTAACAGGTATAGCAAGTGTTGCGAACTGTATCAGCACATCACTAGATCCAGTGATTTTTACATGTACAGTATTTTGCCAATTATTATGAATTTAGTTTGGTTCAAATACGATATGCATTTTCTCAATAGCAAAGACAGCGACTTTCGCAAATATAAGTTGGTTTGGCCACCATTTGATGATACTACAGAATCACCTGTTTTAAGCTTGGCAAAGCCTATTGAACTGTCAAGTACAAACTATTTCTGGACCGACTCAAGAAGCAGTAGACAATCCCAAGAAAAACCGCAATGACAGACAGCCACACCTAGCATGAACTTGATCACCAAGCTGAGTAAAACCTGCACATATTCACCAAGGCAATGGAATCACGATCTAATACTTGAACATGATGTTAGTACTTACACAAAAACCATAACCATTCTTGATGAGAACATCTCGAATTCGGCCGTAGCCTTTGAAAAACCTCTCAAGATCTCTCTCCGTGACTCCGTACGGAAGGCCTCCGACATACACCCTTGAACCTACCATGCTGCAAGGAACAAACAGTTATTAGAAAAACCATTTTTCACACTTACCACGAAGGCAAAGCCATTCTTCATGCACACCTCCTTGATTCTACCATATTTCCGGAAGAACTTCTCAAGGTCACGCTCTCGTACCCGGTAAGTTAAGCCACCAACGAAAACTCTGGTGCCCATTCTTAAAGGAAATACAAAAGAACCTTACAAAATAACATTCTTCTTACCTGGGGGCAGTTAAAGAGGGATCACAAGGACTCCACACAGATACAGGGTCAATATCCCACATCATCTATGAGTTGCACAAACAAACGGGAATATAACACACACTCTTACTCCACATTGATACAGACAAGAAGCCAGCCAAGGCATCAAGAGCCATTCCACAGTAATGTAGAGTTGTGTCTTGGTTGTCGAATGCACACTTATGATGTAAATGAAGACACACATAGCATTAATATGAAAATTAAAATCCACAGCCTGCTTCCAGTCAACAGACCGGGTCAGGGAATGGAATGAATGAAGCATCTATCGGTGAGAATAACTTTAATATATTGACATTTACATGATGATAGCACCATGGCTCTCAAGTAACAATCAAATATTAGAGAATATAATTATAAGTCATTTTGTAACTTCTACGATTGACACCAGGGAGTGTTGCTTGAAGTTACGAGATAGCAAAATGTTTGCATATGCTATACTAGATTATTGCTAGACAGGTTCAACTGAAGCCCCAAGTGGTGGTGGTGGGGGATGGGAGAGAGCGAGAGCACGATAATAAAGCGCAGGTGCCAAATCAACAATTGACTTCACCGACTGTGTTTGTATCAGATAATGCCTGTTGTTTAAAATAATAACACACTTAAGATAGTTGTTGGAATGGAGTGATTTAATGTATTACATTTATTATTGGAAATAAAACAACAGTTAAGTTTGAAATTAAGACTATAATAATATCGTATGGCCTCGGATGCCAAGTGCAAGCTTTGTTATTTGACACCCAGAGGGTAGCTTGCATGTCGAATTTCAATGGTTCCTTGAAGCACTATGAAAGTCAAGGAGGTTAGATATCTAAGCTCCTTGAAAACTATAGCGCTTTCTAGTAGACATGAGGAACTTTGTGTTGGTGGAAACTCCCGACATTAATTTTGCCATTATGAACTCTGCCTACTGAATTCAAATCGGTTCTTTGACATGCCAACATCGTATGACATGGTGCCGTAATTTTTGCCGCCTTTCAAAAATCACGTAGCCTACCATGGCCAGGAGCGAACCTGCAAGCTTGGGGTTAGTAGACCGACACGTTGACCATTTCATAAAATATAATCCTGCGAAAGGGAAAATATGACAACCTATGCCCAGCACACATTTCTTAAGCAGTCTCAGAAGTTGTTAAATTAACATAATAAGCACACTTTAATGTTAATTTAACAACCCGCCAAGAAACATACACTTATACGTCAGACGTACACACAATGAACAAGCACATGGTACAGGAGTAGCCTACATGTGACGCCGCTGGAAAGTCATCCTCACGTGCGCACAACCCAGCACCGGTATTTTTACAATGTTGTGAAACCTTCAGTTAATAGGAAAAAGCGGCCTCTAATGACGTCACAAGATCTCCATGCAGTAGCTGGCGACGGAATAGCAATAATGAAACATTTGACAAAGATGAATGAACTCTCTCCTTATTGGTTTCTGGTGACGTAACTGTGCAAGTCGTGCTTTTCTCGGCAGCAAATAGTAGTAACTCCTGTAACATGACTAGAGGGGCAAGGGGAAGCCTAGTGGTTTGCATATTTTCCGGGACTTCAGATGAACTTGGTGCGTGGTAGTCTTGTTGATGATCAGGATTGGGCATGATGCTTTTTAAATATAACCAAGTTACAGTTGTTTTGTTTTCAAAGTAATGCATCATTACTTAATGAATTATATATTTTTTTACACCTCGTCAATATATTGAATATACATTAATTAGTTAATTATACCAGTTTCGGCCACGTTATGGCCTTCCTCAATATTTTTTTAAAACTACAGTATTAATTGCGAGCAAAGTTTGGACATACAGTAGTCTCTATTATCCAACCTAAACTGAACCTGGAGTATGTCGGATCACCAAAAATGTCGGATAATGCAGGATAACTTTGAAAATGTACTAAAAGGAATAGGAAGGCTATGGCTATCTCATTATACAGAGAGTTTAGTTTGGATGTATCGGAGACCCTCGCTAGCCCGCTCGCAGCGCGAGCCTGTCTCCCGCCACGCACTTTGCCGTTATGCGGCGCCTGCCCGGCACTGAGTCATTGAGTATAGGAATTCGTACTTACCTAGTTCACAGCTGGTGCTGAAAATGTTCGCCATTCACTGCTACACATCGCTGGCACCTTTTTATGAAACTGGCATGTACTCATAGTCTTTAAGCTCATTATAGTGGAGGGTTTCTCGCATACACACTATTTTTAAGCGTCCCCCACAAATAAAAGTCACATGGTGATAAGTCTGGGCTTCGCGGGGGCCACACGTTCCGGCTTATAATTCTAGTACCAAAAATGCGACGCAATTCTGTCATGGATGCTTCGTCAGTGTGAGCAGTGGCAGAATCTTGTTGAAAATAAGTTGACAATCGCTCTCCGTAAGTCAGTTCGTCAAAAAATTGGTCAAGGATCACATTGAAGTACAAATTCCTATACCCAATGACTCAATGCCGGGAGAGTGCCGCATAAAGGCAAAGTGCCTGGCGGGAGACAGGCTCGCGCCGCGGGTTCGATTCCCAGCTCTGCCAAGAAATTTAATTCCGGTCTGAGGGCTGAAACGGTGTTCAATCACCCTCGTGAGGCAAAACTAAGAGAGACTCCTACCTCAGCCGTCCTGGAAGTGGTTTTCCGTAGTCTCCCACTTCTACTTCAGGCAAATATTGGGATGGTACCTAACCGATGGCCACGGCCTCGTGAGGAGAGCATGTTCGATTCCCAACTCAGCCACCCTGGAAATGGTGGGTGGGTTTTCCCCACTTCTACTCCAAGCGAATTCTGGGTTGGTTCCTAACTTATGGCCACAGCTGCCTCCTACCCTATCCTAATCCCAATTAAATAATACACACACTAGTACAGCCATAGAATATCACAGGTTATCACACAAATTCCACACACAGCCAAATACACGGGGTTATATGATCACGATGACATAGCCCCTAAAATAAGCAACTTCTTTTTTGAGACGTTTCGGCCATCAATGGACTTTGATGTTCTTCACTCATATGATCACTGTAATGCTTCTTTTTTTGTCTGCCAGTAGATCTTCATTCTTGACGAATGTTCTGCTCTGCTCTCCTTTCTTCCGTCCACTTGCAGTGAGGGCGAGGCATCACAGATGTTAAAGGGTGTAGATTACTGGTCGATTTAACCGCCTTTCTGAACAGGTTCCTATCCCAAACCAGAGCTTGATTGATTCGAGCTTCTGTTAGGTCCTTTTTAACTTACATCGACCATTTACAATAGGAATTTTTTTTTAGATATTGATGAGTGGATTCGATATGAAAGTCGATGATGCTCCAACTGCTCCAAATGTCCAAAGAAAGACATTCTCCCTTTTCTTATCACACTCACCAAATCTTCTATATGTTCAAATAATTCATTGTTATGTCTTCTTCTGTAAGTACCATTATCATTAACACGTCCTAATAATTTCCTTAGAATTTTCCGATCCTTCAAGTTCTAATTTTCTCAATGGACCTTTGTTTGTCATCTGTAAGCATTCTGCGGCATACAGTGCTGACAGCCTAATTACTGTGTTATAATGACAAAGTTTGACATTCCGGGACAAGCTTTTACTTTTGTAAATGTTTTTGCAGGTTTGAAAGGCACCTTCCAATTTGTTACATCTGCTCTCAATGGCAGCTATTTCTGAATTATTAGGGGTAATCCATTCCTCTAGGTAGTGATGTAAAATACCCAGGTATTTATAAACCGGGGTAAATACCCAGGGTATATACCCAATTTTGGTAAATACCTGGGTATTAAAGATTTTTCATTAAAAATCCTGTGTCACTGTAAGTTGAACCTTAATAAGGGGTACCGGTATGCAAACTATTCTACATTACCTTTTTAGAAATGTAACAACATTAGATACTTAATAAAATTAAATTTAATTAGAATTGGGACTTAAACCAGAATTAGAATTGGGAATTAGACCAGGAGATAAAATTCAATAGTTATAACCTGAAAAACTCAGGGTTAGAATTGAACTACGCTTTTTTGCAAACATTGAGATAAAAGTTGGGGGAAATTTATTCAGAGCATTGGCCAAGTTCTACAAAAGGTGGAATGTACAGTTCTTCAGAACAGTTTGTAATATCATCTCTACTTAGTATAAAACAAAGTCCCCGATTCTTGGATGTCACGGGTAATCTCGAGAACCTCTGGATATATTTTGATGCGGTTTTCACAATTCTGTAAAGGATATCTCGAGAATGATTTCTGTAGAAAATAATTAATTTATGATCAAAGGAAGCCGAGCAGTAACCATTTCTGTGAAGAAAAAAAAACTGGCGTCCGAGCGCTTTGTAAGTTTATTTTGGGCAAACCATTAAAACATATCTAAATACTACGAGTTTAAGAAATGTTCAGCATAAAAAGTTCTACATAAAAACCAGGAGAGCACATCACTATCTTCAATACATCGTCCACTATAAGTATTTTTACGTTTTCATTTCATTTCACCATGTCCATTCTAATATTGAGGCGACAGTTTATGAGCCAGCTAAGGGCGAGTCTTATCACCCCTGTTACAGCCTAACTAGCGGGCGAACCTACTACCCCAGATACAGCCAGCAGCAAACCGTCGAGTCGTGTTGAGTTAAGACTTCAGAGAAGGCTGGTTGTGTTTGGAGTTTCCCTGGAAGTTCAACTCGATTTTTCTTCATTTCGCCTATGAACTTTCTGTTCCGCAAAATACACAGTCAAGTTAAGATTGGACGGAAGAGGGATTTGTGTTTCATGCAACTCGCCATTCCCTGGAAGTGCAACTCGGCTTATCTTCGTTTCGTCTGTGAACTTTTCGTTCCGCAAAATACAGTCAAATTAAGACTGGACGGAAGGGGGATGTGTGTTTCATGCACATCGCCATTCTTAAATTACGTCTGACAAGAATTCGTTATAATTAAAAGTCCAGTCAGTGATGTTAAGCCATCATGCCGAGATGTAAAACGAAAATAGGTCATAGTTCATTGACATCGAAAAAAAAAGTGCTTATATCACGTAACAATGAAACTGAGCAACAAATAATTTCTAGATTACCACAAGAGAAAGAAAGACTTCGCTCTCGGCACCTTCAAACCGTTGCTCAAGAAGAACACCGTCTGAACCACGATCAGAAACAAGCTTATAACACTAAGAAGGAAGGTAAGATATTTTTTCTCGATGCCCCTGGAGGCACAGGCAAAACGTTCTTGATTAATGTGTTGCTCGCCAAAGTGAGGTCTGGTGGTAATATTGCTCTTGCCGTCACATCATCTGGAATTGCAGCCACTCTTTTGGAAGAAGGAAGAACAGCACATGCAACATTTAAACTTATTTTGAAAGTCAGCAGTAATGATGGAAATGTATGTAATATTTCAAAACAAAGTAACACTGCCAGTTTAATCCAAAATTGTTCTTTAGTTGTATGGGATGAGGCTACAATGTCGCACAAAACTTCCGTTGAAGCTGTAGATAGGACCTTCCGTGATCTAAGGAATCGGAACACACCTATGGGTGGCTGCACGGTTTTGTTCGCCGGAGATTTTCGTCAAATCTTACCAGTTGTTACCAGAGGAACGAGAGCCGACGAAGTGAACGCTTCATTAAAAATATCTTACATCTGGCCAGATATAACAAATTGGCACTCAAAACTAACATGAGAGTAGGCTACTCTTCTGAAGATAATAGTTTGTTTGCTAATTTGTTACTTGAGTCGGAAATGGAGATTTACTGGTCATTGACGGGAAAATTACCCTCAGTGACGATTTCTGTGTTTTAGTAAGCAGTATTCAAGAATTGATTGATAGCGTTTATCCTCAAATCCATGGCCTGTCTAACAAGTCTCATTCATGGTTTAAAGAAAGAGCAATATTATCGCCGACAAACAAACAAGTTGTGTAAACTAATAACTTGGTGTTCTCCAAATTCACTGCCCAGGCTCTAGTATATTACTCAGTAGGCTAGACGCAGTAGTCGATAGTGAAGAAGCTGTTATTACCCTACAGAATTCCTAAATTATTTATTTCCTTCCGGCTTGCCACCACACAAGCTTATTTTAAAAGTAGGAGTGCCTATTACATTGCTACGTAATTTACAACCACCAAAGTTATGCAATGGGACACGATTGGTAGTGAAAACTTTGAAAAACTGTTTCATTGAATCAACTATCTTAACTAGCTGTGGTACAGGAGAAACGGTCTAGTACCCAGAATCCCTATGAGTCCTTCAGATTTGCCTTATCGTTTCAAACAAGTACAATTTCCAGTAAGAGTCTGCTTTGGCATGACTATAAACAAAGCACAGGATCAGACACTTAGCGTGACTGGAGTTGATCTTAATGGAGAATGTTTTTCTCATGGACAGCTTTACGTGGCTCTATCGCTTGTTACATCAAACCGAAATCTTTTCGTGTTCACTGCTAGAGGGAAAACGACTAGTCATATACAAGGACATCTTATAAGACCTCCGTTAGAAGTAGCCTATCACCTTGCATTCATAACTGTTCCCGGGCGAAGCCGGGGTGGGTTGCTAGTTCATAAATAAAATAAAGAATCAAATAACCAAAAAGGCTAGTAAATAGTAAATAGAAAATCAAACAAAGAATAGAAAATGGGAGGGAAGTACAGTGGCAGTTTAAATTCTGGGTAGGATGAGCTAAGCAGTGTTGCCAACCCATATGCTTGCTGGCATACAGTACATCTTCACCCATTATAGAGCCCACATACTACAAAAACTTCCTGACATGCATTTGTATTATTTAGAGTATGATTTAAAAAAAAATATTTCTTTAATATTTAAAATTGAATGAAAAATAACTTAAAGCACTTTTACTAAGCATTTTTTTTTCTTTCAAATGTCCTTTCTATTGAATATATTTTATTACCTTTTGAGTTTTGGCATACACTTTCAATTAATATGCAAATAGCCTAGTCTTATTACTACAAAAGTAGCTTTTCCCTCCCACATCTTTGTTGCTCATTTCCAGTATCGTAATAAAACTCGACCTTCTCAATATCATGGTATTTATTAAAAATTTAAAACACAAAACAACCAAAAGGTTTTATTCAATATTTTACTTTAGTTTAAGGGAAAAAAGAAAACAATTAAAGACAAGGTTACAGTGTCAAAACATAACATATAAATACCCAAAAATACCTGGACATCCATATTCCTTTTTTTTTGTTTTGTTTTGAAGGATCAATATTGTTCCTGATTTCAATTTAAGGCATCAAATACCTGTGTTTCAGTAAGGTAGTCAGCCCGAAGGCTGGTTGGATCCTCAAAAAGTACCGCCATTACGTTATGTGAGTAGATACCCACAAAAACCCAAGGCAGCGCTATTTTGAGGCGTTCTAGGCAAGAAGAGGAGTGAGGTAGTTTGCCACTGCTTTCCTCACTGAGTCAGAACAGTAGTCCTAACCCTATGAGTTGAACCTTTCACAGCATTCACAGGCACTGACTGTGCCCCGAATGCCATTACTAAGCACCACCCATACCTCAGTAGCTTCCATATAATCACAGCCATGAGTGAGACAGACATCGGTGAAAAGCCACCTTTTACTCTAGCCTGTGCCAACTGACAAAAAGTGTTGTACAAAGCTCAAAAACTGAAAATACCCTATTTTGGGTATTTAAAAAGACCACTTAGCCCGTCATGGGCTGGATAGTGCCTGGGGTTGACTGGGTAAATACCCAATTTATATTTACCTTCCCACTGGGTATTTACCCGTCCCCTCGGTATTTTAATTTTCGGACTTTTTTGATTTTTTGCAGACCAATCGTGATTAATTTTGAGGCATCTTTGACATTTGTGATAAAATTAGTTTTATGGAAGGCCACTTTAAGTCCAGTTTTAGCAGCTATGGTTTGTAGTTTATTAAGTTGGTCAGTGGCCTCTTCCATTGTATTAGCGAACAAAGCAATGTCATCTGCAAAAGCGAGACAGTTTATATTCAGGTCTTCTTTTTTTATAACCAATTCGAATACCATAATTATTTGGTAAGATTGTTAACCATTCTCTTATAATTTTTTCCCAGATCACCTTGTCTACAGCCAGTCTTGATTGCGGAGGCTTCGCACAATTCACCACGAAATTTGACCTTAGAAATGGTGTTTTCTAAGCTTGCTTTGAACAAATTATTTGATTTATTGTCTAGGCCAAACTCACGTAAGGTGTTAATTATTGTGTCTCTATGAATGCAATCATAAGCCTTTTGAAAGTCCACAAAAATCACAACACAAGGTTTTGATCGTACCGTACAGTAGGAAATTATGGTCTAATGTCATGAATTTGTTCAGGACAGGATCTTTATTTCCTGAAACCAGCTTGATATTCCCCTGACGGTCTAATATTGGTTCTGCTCTGTTCAGAAGAGCCCTTGCAAATATTTTGTACGTTACCGATACCAGTGAAATACCTCTATAATTATTTGGGTCGGATTTATCCCTTTCTTATGTATAGGATGAATGATGGCGGAAGTCCAATCCTCCGGCAATTTTTCACTATGCCATATTTCTTCAATGGTTTTCTGGTGACAAATGATGGAGTCATTATCTGCATATTTCCATAATTCAGCCTCCCCAGAGGCCTTATTATTTTTTAGCCCCTTGATGATTTGTGTGATTTCTTCGACAGAGGGTGGTGAGCTGTCGTGGTATGCAACGCTAGGATAGAAAGCAAGTTGTTCAGTAGGTATGTCCGTGTTCAAAAGGGTTTCGAAATATTCTCCAAAGGCTTTAGCACAGTCTTTATTATTGAGATTAAGATTACCATCAGATCCTCGGATGTGAAGAGTAGGGGCGACGTATTTGGACAGTTGGTGCTTAAAAGTTTGATAGAAATCCCTTGTCTTGTGTCTGAAAATCATCTTCAATTTGAATAATTTGTGATTTGTGGAAATTTCTTTTTGCCAATTTTAAAATTTTACAAGTTTCTTTCCTGATGCAGAGAAAGTTCTCAAGGTTCACATCGTCTTTCTTGTTATTCCACTTGATCCAAGCTTTCCTTCTTTCCTCTATTGCGTGATCACATTGATCGTTCCACCAAGGGTGCTTGCGCGTTCTATCAAGAGGAATGGATTCCGAAGCCGCAGTAACAATGGCGTTCCTTAAATTAGACCATGTTCCATCTTTTGGTTTGTTGTGGAGTGTAGGTTATAAGCAACTAGGTTATAAAAGAAAATTTTTAAACAGAGCTTGTCACTTTGAGCACATTCAAACATCAGATTGCAAATAACACTAGACACTTTTCTCAAATGAAGTACCTCGAGGTGTAGCAACTAGAGTTCTTGGCTGTCGCCCCGGAGGCCCCCGCTCTGCCAAGAAATTTTGACTCTAGTGTGGGGGGCTGGAACGGAGCACACTCAGACTCGTGAGCCAAAACTGAGAAGAGGAGGGTTCGATTCACACCTCAGCCATTTTAGAAGTGGTTTTTCCCACTTCTACTCCAAGCAAATGCTGGGACGATTCGTAACTTTATGCCACGGCCGTTTCCTTCCCAATCCTTAGCTGGATTGTTTCCTGCTGGCCGCCTTTCGTGATTTTACATCAGTGGATATAACTTATATTTCCGTAAATCTGGAAAAATGTGAGGTAGGCCTACTGTTACAGATTTTAATTTCCACTTCATACGAGGAAGTTCACTAAGAAACAGTCCGCCTTTATAATTAAATCTTCCGAAAAATGCACATCACATATTCTACTTTTGATTGACAATCGCTTATCTTTCCGCTGCATAACACTCGCCACTTTCGCAAACAGATTTGTTTCTTTTGACGATGTGAAAAGGTCTAACTATTAGCTTTTCTTCCTTAACCCGATCTACATCCAGGAACGAAACAGTAAGACTTTCTCAAGGCAGCCTCTAACACAGGCATTCATAAAATATTACAAAAAAAACAAATTCCCTCGCACATATGACTTATCGCACGCAGCATATTACAGTACTAACCTCGTGGGTTTCGCATGTGTTGAGGTGCGGGAGAGACTTCCGCCCCTCACACTGGCGGGACCATGAACGACAATGCTAAGAGAGCGGAGTGATTTAACACTGTTTATTTCTATTCGTCATGCCAGTAGGCAACCAATGATTTTGTCCATACCACAGTATAGTAACCATACAGTATGGACACTTCGGCAAAACCGGAAGAACGGATTTTCAAAAAAACAATTGATAAGGGGGAGCACCAATACACCTGTAAGCCGCTAGGTAGCACCACTTATGGACAACCACATGATAAACAGCTGATTGATGAATGTATATTTTATGTCATTTATTTAACTCTATTTCAACACACTAGCTCTCATTATAATCAGATATTTTAGGAAAATAAATAACAAGAAAATAGAAAGTGTTAATACTACTGTGTTTTAATTCTAAGAAGTGTGGAATTTAATGTTTAACACCACATTCCTCCTCCAGTCCTGTGGTGTCGCATTGTGATTGCATCGTGACGATGAAAGGTTATATGTTTTTAATGATTAAATTAACACACGATATATTGAAAAGTGTGGGGGAAATGTGGATTTTGTTTCTTAAACTTTTGTAGTCTGAGATAATGCAATTCAAGTTTTCTACAGAAACTGTAAATAAGTGTTAATTTTTAATGTTCTTAGCTTCCTAACGTAAATACCCGGGAATTTATTTAGTCAATAAAAAGTCATGTTGATGGGTGGGGACAGCCTTATTATGCAGTGTTATTTTCACATTTCATGATATGCCTAGGCTACTTCTTACTCCTTATTTCTTAGCCTACTCACACTTCCGTTCATTATCTTGTGTTCCAAGAAGAATTCAATACCGGTACTGTAAGTCATGTGCTAAGGAATCTCTTTTCATTACCTTTATTAGTTCCACGTCTTTGTATGCCTATTATAGGAGCAACAAGTAGCTTTCAGATTCAACAAATAGACTATACATTTACTGGTAGATTGTTTTGTTTAGCCTACAGATGGCCTAAAAATAAGTAAAGTAAAGCTGAAATACAAGCTCAGGGCTTACAGTAAGTAAACCGGCCAACCACCCTTCGTACAGAGGCCTGCTACTTTAATCCTAGAAGCCAAGGTCACACCCAGATCTCCATTCGGAGATCCTAAAGTCGTCATATTATAGTTTTGGACTGGGTTTTGATTCTTGGTTAATGCATGTTAGAATTCCAGAGTTGCATCCCGTGGTTCAAATTCCAAACATAAAAAAGAAAGGTTCTGTGGCTTATGATCACGAGAGCCACGTGAAGCTACAAGTTTGCTTTGCTTTCTGTCGCTAGTGAATGTAATAAAGTAATATAACTGGTAAATAACACTATGTGCAATGGTGTCGCCAATCAATCAAGTAAAACGCTCAGTCCTAAACTTGCTCTAACCATAGCTTAACACCAATCAGACCTAACTTTAACCTCGTCACGACTAATAAGTTGCCATCTATCCGCACCGCACTTTTTACTTGTCAGTGGTATGTCAACTCCTTATTCTCCCCATTCTGCAGAAATGGAGATAATGTAGGATGAGTTTTCCATGCGATGGATGGTTTTTACACCTGGATGAGAGAAATGTTAGGCTCATAATGCTGTGTTGCTTTTGGAGAGGCCTGGGGCAGGTCTTTCCAGTTGGTACCTGTAAGCGACATGTACATCATAGCAGAATTAATACTGGTCATTAGGAGGCCTAACTACATGCCATAGTTTCAGTTACTAGGCCCAAGAGTTAACAAAGGGCTATCGTGGTGTTATCAGTTCACACTCTGCGCAGAGTGCTGGGATTCAGTTTCAAGTCGTAACAGCAGTCTTATTTTAAAAACTAAAGTTTCAAAGTATGTATAATTTTATTAATGCAGCCAATGGCCATGTACTTTTCTTTTCAGGACGGGTCAGGGAAGGGATATTGGAGGGAAATTGGCCGTGGATTTATTGAAAGGAACCGTCCCGGCATTTGCCTGGTAGTGAAAATGGTAAACCACGAAAACCATTTTCAGGACGGTAGAGGTGGGATTCGAACTCACGCTCTCCCGATGCCAGCGAGGCACGAGATAGCACATTAGCGCTCTCGGCCACCAAGGCCGGTTCAAAGTAGGCCTATGTATGTCTCTTGGTAAGCTATAATCTGGAGTCATTTATATAACCATATTTTTTGACATACCGGTACTGTATATATTATTATAGTTCCAATTAGGACCTCTTTGGTCTATGACCCGTGTACTTGTGTGTGCATGGTATTTGATAATCAGTGTTGTGGTGAATGTAATGTAATTGTTGTTTTAAGGGGCGGAACTTCGAGGTCATCTGCCCCTAGAGTGTTATGGTGACTAGCAGTGTTTGTAACTTGAACAGTACTCCAAAAAAGGTTTTGCATATTGGGATTTAGTGTTTTGCTATGTGTACTATCCTACCAGCGAATTGTTACCGGTGGCGGAAATCGGAACTAATGCACTCCGCCCAGCCACACTCCTGCGATAGACGTGCAGTTGTCGCCAGAGAAACCTCATCGCATGTCATTTGTGTGCATGATTCGTGCTGGGTCGTGCGCTGTGCGGTGTGTTCTCATTGTACGACTGTGCATGCGTTCCCCCTCTTGGCCAGCAACCGCTCGCGGCAGCCATAGCGAGGCGAGCTGACGTAATGTATACACAACAGCCGTGCTCCACGTCTAGCAGTAACAATTCCCTGGTAAGGTAGTATGTAATGGCATACAAAGAAAAACAACACACAATATGTTGTGCAAAAGAGACAAACACTAAAAGCTTAACAAAAGTGGCAATCTTTTTCTAGTTGGGGCATATCAATACCATGTATGGCCACCACGAGCCCTAAGGCATGCTTGCCGACTAAGAGGCATACCGAACTACGAACCAACCGGGTTTGGGGCAGATTATCCCACTCTTTGAAAGCAGCTTCAATCAGTTGCTGAATGTTTGTTTGTTTGTTTGTTTGTTAGAGGATTGGGACAGTGCGAAACTGCACTCTTAATCTTTTCCCATGGATGTTCGATACTGTTCATGTCCGCAGAATATGCAGGCCACTCCATTCTCAGTATGCCTTGCATCTGAAGGAACTGATGACCACCCTAGCTCGATGAGCATTATCGTCCACTAGTGTAAAGCCCTCACCCATTGTGGCAGCGAATCCTGTAACGACAGGTTTGAGGATGTTGTCTCTGTATACCAGACCGGTCATGTTACCGTGGATAGGAATTAGAGGCGTACGTCGACCAAACATGATCCCACCACAAAACATGACAATTTCCTTGCTGTTGGAGGCGTTCCTGGATGAAGAGCTTGTGAAATCTCTCACCCACCCGTTGCCACACTCGATTGCTCCTGTTGTATGGGTTTCTTCTCACGCCCAAGTACACAGGGCTGACGACCATGATGTACAACCTCCTACATGAAACAACAAGCATTAGCATAGCCACCTGGCTATGGCTTCATGAGACAGTGACGGCAGAGAATCCCAATCTTCGTGCTCCAATAGAGGAACAGTTCGACTATGGTATAATGCGCCGGATGTTACAGCCATTCCAATAGACCAAGAGGCACTAAGGAGCGATCTGGCCACCATGTTAGACAACTTCTGTACATCGACTGCAATCTGTTGTTTCATTTCAGGGGCCTGGACATCGTGGTCATTTAGCCCCGTGTACTTGGACGAGTGTGGAATTTTGATTGATAACCTGTGTTATTGTGATGCCTGTCTGAGTATGTGTATTTGCAATTCCGGTGAGGATTGGTAAGGAGGCGGCATTGGCTTTAACTTAGGAACCATTACAGCATTTGCCTGCAGAAGAAGTGGGAAATCTCGGAAGACCACTTCCAAGATGGCTGAGGTGGGAATCAAACCCTCCTCTTCTCAGTTGTGCCTCACGAGACTGAGTGTGCCCTGTTGCAGCCCTTAGACCAGAATTACATTCCTTGGCAGAGCCGGGAATCAAACCCAGACCTCTGGGGCAACAGCCAAGAATGGTAGTCATTACGCCACAAGGTGGTCCATGACTGCAATCTAGATCTGCTGTAAATATTCTCAGAATTGCTCATTAACATCACACATAGTATGGATATTTATTGTTATTTATGGGGCGGAACAGCAAGGTCATCTGTCCCTCTTAACACAAAATAATACAAATTTTAGTTGAGTTAAAATTTATAGGTGGATGCCTAATATTAATTTTAAAAATAATAATAATATGTATGGAATAAAAATTCAGAAAAGAAAAAGTTCTTTGAGCAAATGCACATACAGGTAAGGTATTTTTCTCACCAAGATACGATGAACTATATTATTAGTAGGGCCATGATTCTTATGCAAGATATGTTTACGTAATAGTAATAATGTGTGAGTCCTCCAGAGAGACTCGTGCGGGTATTTTTAAAGTTAACACCCATATACTGTACATTCTAAGAAGACTATTGAAACCGTAGTCTCCGAACTACCATTAAAACGAAACAAACAAACAAACCCCGTGGCACTACAGTCCATGAAGGGCCTAGGCCTACTAAGCGATCGCCACCCAGCCATTTGGCCTGCAGATTATGTGGTGACGCGTGGTGAGCGCCTCGGGTCCCCTCGGCCGTTAATCTTGGTCTCCATGAGCGTGGCGCTGCCTCATTGTCAGACAGCTATTCAATTGTCCTTGCGAGGCTGTGTACACCCAGTTCCAGCCCTCACGCCGGTTTCTGAAATCCCTGACGGAGCCTGGAATCGAACCCGAGGTCTCCTGATGCGAGGCAGGCGCGCTACCCCAACACCACCCGAGCTATATTACTCCATTTAATTGGGCATGCAAAATAATTTGAAGATGGAATGTTTGGTGCATGGAGCATTCTGGGAGGGGGGAAGGGGAATTAGAAACCATAGAAATTCACTTCTATTAGGACCAAGAGGTGGATTAGAATCCATCCCTTTTCACTTAGATCACCTCGTGGTGTAGCAACTAGCATTCTGGTCTGAGGGCTGGAACGGGATACACTCAGCTTTGTGAGGCAAAACTGAGAAGAGGTGATTTGATTCCCATCTCGGCCATCTTGTAAGTGGTTTTCCTTGGTTTTCCACTTCTACTGCAGGTAAATGCCGAGACGGTAAGCTACCCCTAACGTAAGGCCATAGTCGTCTCCTTCCCTATCCTCACCTAAAATTATAAATGCACACACTAATACAGCCATCACAATAAGGCAGTTTATGAGACAAATGATACACACATCCAAGTACACATGACTACAGGCCAAAATTTAAATTCTCCTTGGCAAAACCAGGATTCAAAACTGGGCCAACCAGTTAGAAGGCAGCTATGCTTACTTCTAGACCATGGCAGTAGCTGTGGAAACAATGGGCTTATATGTTTGGCTATTTTTATTTCTTGGGTATGAATATTTCTTTTATCCCCGTACTTCACTCCCAAAGTCTTTATCGTCATAATTGACAGTGTCATGGAGCCCTTTCATTCTAGAGAAAAGGATCATCCATGCAGCCTCAACGTAGATGGAAAGTAGAAGAGGCTAAGAAAGGAATGGGGAAGTGACTGTGGTCTATGGGAAAGCCACCATCTCAGCATTTTGAGATGAGAAACAAGGAAGCTAACTTGAAATGACAGGTGAAGGGACATGAACCAACTTATTTCACAAACCAGGTCTTCAGTGTGGTGATGTGATTTGCAGTTAATGTTGTACAACATCCTTAGGCCTCAAACCCCAATCCTTCCATTTTCTAACGGGATGGGATAACCCAGAACTAATGGATCGTTGCACCTGTCTAAAACCATGGAGGATTATGTTAAGTCCTTTGGCTGTCCAACAATAAAATTGTAAGTTATTTTGATTTAGAAGTTATTGCTTTATGAGATTACTTCCAAATCCTTTGTTGTAATGCAATAAACAAACATTCCTGATATCGCCATGATCTCAAATCACTGATTTCATTTCTGATAGAGAGAGTCAGTTTTTGAAATAATGAACTGCTTCAGACCTGTCTATCACATTTGTTGACAACAAGACAAAACTATAGTTATCAGTCACAGAAGCTGCAGGTTATCTGACATGAATTCTAGTTTCTCCACTAAAAGGTAGCGATAAACAATATGTTGGTTTTTGGTGTAAAGATTTGCCTAGGTAGCTCCATTCAAAAATTGCACATTAATTTTCTTAGTAGGTAGCTAAAACCTTACAGGTATAGTATTATTAAATTTCTTTCGTGTTAGACCAACTTAAATGTTACAGTATTTAGGAAGTTAAATTTGCTCCTCAATGACAATGCCAGGGCATTAAAAATCACTATTGAGAAAACCTCTTTACGATTAAACACTCGCTACCATATTTTATATACTCTAGGCTTCTAGGCCAACCAACTTCAGGATGTAGTCACAAAATTGGTGAGCTTCACCTCTGAAAATTGAAAACAGGAAAAAATAATGTTTCTTAAAAAAAAAAGTCAAATGTTTCCATGAAAATATATCAGAATACCCAAACATTTGCAGAAAAATATGCCTGTTTGAGTTGGAATGTTTAGGCTTTCATGGCCAGAAAATAAATTACTGCAAATTCTTCTAGGTACGGTACTATGGATATGATGGGGCACAGACATAGAATTCACTGTAATATTTGTACGAGTTGATTCTACATAAACCATGTAAACAAGTAATACTGTAATGCAGAAAAATGTGTGATTGCAAGCAGAAGTTTGTTCTTGACACTTTTCATTCTCTCTGTGGAGTTACTTCAGGAAGAATATAGTGGTCGTAACCAGATGTGGCTGGTTGAACAATATAGGGGAAATCTGCCGGGACCTTTCCTTTTAATAGGTCACAGGCTTTTCCAGTACCTTGCCCAGTTTCATTCATCTCTAATTAACTCTGATGAGTATAATATTTCTTGAATTGTAATCTTCTGTAAATCTTTCTGCCTAATCAACCCTTAAATGAATAAATAATGTGCAAGTAGTAGGACATGTTCTGGATATTAATTACATCCTTCATCAGCCATTACAATTTTAGTATGTCATTATAAAGACACACCACTCTGTCCTTCACACATCCTTAAAAAGAAAGGAGACAACTTTTCCTAAGCATCACTTCACAAACCATACGATTCCTGACCCCCACAAAAATATGAATAATCAAACGGTAGAAATTAAAATTGATGCACATTCTGAAATTTATACCGTACCACATACTATGACAAGTGTAGCAAGCACAATGCCTATGCAACATTGACATAGAGGCACTGGTACTGGATACTTGAGATAAACATTTATACCAAATTCTACACCTTTAGCTTGTATCACATGAAACCTTGGCCATGTTTACAGCTAGTATTAAACAGATTATTTCTGCAATGATGAGAATCAAGTCCTTGCCCAACAATAGAATAGGATGTGAGTTGCAGCTTGCCATTATCTGAGGAATTTCCGACATCCCTGAACAGGTTTGAACAATGTGGCTTAATGTAAACATTGAAATCTGTTGCTATGACTTAAGATAACTGTAAATTTTAAAACCATTGAGCTTTAAAATGGTATATGAAACTTAAATTTATGAAAATGTTTGGATAGGGAGTAGGCTATTTTCATGTAGATTTATATAGAATATATTTATGACCAAGACATTACATTTTCGCGAGACCACCTCGTGGTGCAGCAGATAGCTTTCTTGGCTGTCACCCCCGTAGGTCTGGGTTTGACTCCCGGCTTTGCCAAGAAATTTTGATTCTGGCCTTAGGGCTGGAATGGGTTACAGTCAGCCTCGTGAGGCAAAACTGAGAAGAGGAGGGTTCGATTCCCACCTCGGCCATCCTGGAAGTGGTTTCCCTACTCAAGGCAAATGCAGGGATGGTTGTTAACTTAAGGGCACAGCCACCTCCTTCCCAACCCTATCCCCTATTTACAAATACACACACTAGTACAGCCACCACAGTAACAAAGATTATCACACAATAAGCCCACCCAATTTCTCAATTCCCGAGTGATATAAGTGCAAGGCTTGTTGACACCCAGAGTTTGGTGTTACATCTCCTCACTTATGCAAGGCTCCACTCTTGTATGATTATTATGTACCGGTATTCATTTTCAAATAACATGGACCTATACAGTATTGCTTTAGTGGTACCATGTTCTGCATGTGACATAGTGAAGAAAAATCATCCCTAGGATCATTGCTGAAAGTATAGAAGTATCCAGGAATTTGATCAGTGTGTATCGAAGATACAGTCGTTGTTGCTTATTTTAAGGGCTGAGACATCGTGGTCATATATCCCCGTGTATTTGGGCGTGTGTGGAATGAGAGGGAGGTATCACTTGAGAAGAAATTGGGTGGGCTTATCATTTACATGGGTGGGCAAACTTTTAGTGGTCTCACAGAATTAAATAAAATTAAGGGCATTGTGATATGTCTATGAGTTAGGAACATCAAGGTTAACAGCCCTGGTTTTTAAGTCACACAGCCTTAATGCCATGCAGAGCGTAGTGAGGGGTTGCTAACCTCAATAGTTTGTCTCTGAAAGCAACACTATTTACAATTTTGATGGACTGGAGTACCTTGTCATTTCATGGGATTGTAGCTTTGGGTACACGACAATCCAAACTTCTCCAGAACTCTTCAGGAATAGCACAAAGTCCCATAGGTGAGGGAGCAAATGTTAAATCCGATTTGCATTGTAGCTTGTAATTAAAGCTCTTAATTCACTGTAAAGGGCTGCAGCTTAACAAATTACAGTTAATAAAACACATCAACTAACTTCAGTCAGGAAACCATTTACCTCCTAGGCTAAGTGGGGTTAGAAAACGGACACATTAAAGGAGACAATAGCTTCTCTAGGGTGGAGATTTAATGTTTGTTGGGCAATATTACCTAATCTCAGCCTAGCACTGCCCTCCTTGTGGTTTAAAACACTTCCTTTGAGAAATAAAGGCTACATACCCTATATATTGGCGTGTAGATTTGCCACGTTTGCCAGTAAATCCTCCTGATTACAGGCCTTTATCCAGTCATTATATCTGGATTAGGAATGAGGAATTTGTGAATTAATGGATAGGTGTTTGAGGGACTGACATCTCATGGATATTAAAACCAGAATTATTCGATGAAACGTGTGATATTTGTATTTACCGCTCCAATGCACGAGAAACCGGAATGCTGTTATGTCCAGTGTGACAAGAACTGCGCAATAAATTACCGCACAGATGTTGGTTTCCCACATTTCTGCCATTGGTTAAAATGCAAAATTATATTTCTGAGTTGATTTTAATAATTACAAACAATGTTTTCTTCAGACAAAATCGACAGGCCGCACTCAATGAATACGGGTAGACTGCTCTCTCGCGGATACATGGTGAACCGTCGCCGCCATGCGTGCGTGCGGTGCTTCCGGAACCGGCCGATTCAAAACCATGACGAAAAATTTACATGGTAAAGGCCTGATGTGTCCTTACTGTATGGTTACTATACTGTGGTCCATACAGTGGTCTAACCCAGTAGTAACAAAATGTTGTCTTAAAATGACTAGGAGAATGCAGTGAAGTTGGTAGCATTGCCTGATCCAACTTGTTTCCTAAAAATCACGTATTCCCTATAACCTGGCACTGTATGTACAAGTAACTTCAGAAGTTAACACACTTAATTATTGAAACACGGCTACTGAAATTGACTGCCAGGCCTTTGATAATGAGAGGTAATATTCCTGCTACCTAGCAAAGGAAAGCTTCAACTCTAACTACGAAATGCTACACTACCAAGTCACCCTAGTATGCGTGTATACCCGTGATATACGTGCCTGTAAATAGACCTTTGCACATGTATCAAAACTATTCACATGGCCCCAGGTTGCGTACTAGACATATCAATTTGATATGCATGGTAGTCATGGTAGCCAGCAATGTGTAGCAGTGAATGGCGAACATTTTCAGCACCAGCTGTGAACTAGGCAAGTACAAATTCCTATACTCAATGACACAGTGCCGGATGGGCGCCGCATCACGGCAAAGTGCTAGGCGGGAGACAGGCTCGCAACGTGGGCAAGCAAAAATCCCCGTCGTATATAAAACAAAGTCCCTGTAATTGCAAACCATACGACCAATGCTTATTAGTCAACCATCACAAAATAACAATGATGTAATGTTGAGGAGGAATAGACTAGTATAGCATAATGCACTTGAATTATGAGAGTAGCAGATTATCGTGGAGCTCCTAGGCTGCCATGCCGATACTAGCCTGTGTAGCACAGCATGTAACAATGTCTAGGTCATTCCACTCTGTACACTTGGAGAAAGGGATTGACATTTGGCCGGAAATTCCATGTCAGTCATCTCCCCTCTGCCTCTTGACCAATCCATGTTCACATTATTGATGTCATAATAATCTGCATTGCAATATTACAGTCCATGTGCTTCAGTGCCTCGTCAACTGTATCTCTGGTTTGTACAGTTTGGCAATCTCGTTCTCAGGTGGCAGGATAAGAACTGTCAATCGCATTCTCGTATAACTCACGCCACCAGAAATATGGTTTTACTAGGTTATAAAAGGCCCTTGCAAAAAAAAACTAGCTGTAAGCAACTGCTCTGCAACCCAACTAATAAAACCATTTGATGTTAAGGGCCAAACTGCAAGTTATCAGCCCTCAAAATTAAGATTCTTCAATCAGAATGTATTGAAGTTGTTCTGAAACCTGATACCTCAGGTTGCAGAAATTATGACCAGTCTTCTTTTCCAATCTGACCATGCATTTCTATCTTAGCTAGGCTATATCTCTATACATCTAAGTTGCAAATCCTCAGGAAGTCAGCTTAAATCAGGCTATACCATGAAGAGTAAGCATGTGTTATATTCCAACAATAAGTGGTTTAATACTTTCACAAATATTTCAACAACAAAAGAACATGGCTTAATACACACATACAAAAGCATTTCTACTGGGAAGGTATGAAATTAACAAAGGGAAATATCAAAAGATTGTCAACAGTTTCACAAGTTCCTCAACACCAGTTAGGTCACTTTGCATTCAAATAAAAATACTCTAGAGGAAAGTGACCCAAGCCGGACCCGAATCCCTAAGTCGGACCCCTGCATTATTTTGCTTGGACAGTGCTGCCGCATGGTGGCACAATAATGAATGTGAAGATATTGAAAGGAAGTGGCAGCACTGGACTGTGGGGAGTAAGTATCCCGTCAGTTCCGCCATTACTGGTTTTCATGTGAGTGGATGTTTTTACACGTGCTCGTGGAATAGTGATGTTTTATATTTCTAAGAGGGTAAGCCACATTGTGTTTACAGTACTGTCTTTAGTAAGCGATACACTTGATAAATGTTGTATTTGCTTGTCGAAATACCTATTCATTTTTTTTTTTCATAGCCTCGAAAATATCAAGTACAAGATGTCCTAAGTAGGACCCCCGCGGCTTTCCTAAGTCGGAACCCTAATAACCCTGAGTTGGACTCCTGAAATTAAAATTTCTTGGGTTTTAAAGCCATTCAAAATATTGTTTCAGATGACCAAAAAAAAATTCAGTCCTTGCGTGAGAAAATGGGAAACTCTCTAAGTGGTCGGTCATAACAATAAGTTATGTTGCTAACAAGACATTATATAATGTAAAAATAAAGTATTTTCATGTTCTTCATTACTTTTCTAGTGGTTTTATGTGATTTTACGTTCATTCTTAAGAGGGGTCCGACATTGGCATACTTTTTCCAAGACGTCATTTTTGTTACTTTTAATGAAAACATTTCATAGGAAGAACTGGGCTGTTATAAGTTAATCTGAACCAGATACAATGTTATAAAACATATCAAAGAACTCATCTAGCTAATATTCAAATTTAAAAAAGATAATAGCATTACAGGTAAAAAACCAAAATGGGGGTCCGACTTTGGTCCCTTTCCTCTACTAATTTGGAATGATACAACATACTATTAGAGGCTGAGTATGGAGCAAAATTTTCTTGGTTCTTGGAAAAACTGTAATTATAGCATAAAATAGTTTACCAGCTCCTATTCGCCACACAGAATCCTAGTTCAGGGCATACCCCTTGCTATATTGGCAACTTGACAAGTACGGTATGATACTATGGATAGCATATACAGTACATTCAATGTAAGATGCAACAACTGATCTATTGATGATTTCATGGAAAACCCCAACCATAATATCCAAATTCAAACAGCATGGTCGCGATGCTGATTAGGCCCCAATCCAGATGATGGTACATGTTGGTTCCTCAGTTTAGAAGCTGCGACAAATCGGTCATGTAGCGCCGATGGTACATGTAAATACAACGAAATATCATCTAGATTAACTGTCCTCCAAACAAGATCAGCCGATCCTGCTCCCACAACTACAGTAGATACAGTAATCTTGTTCTTGGGCATTGTGATTGTCGGTGTGTTCTATCAAGGATTGTGTGAATGAAGTACGCAGTGGAAATGATGGCCATTCTGAAATTTCTTGAACTTTGAAAGCGAGAAGTATGCAATATCAAATAGGCTATCTGAAGATTGCAAGCACGAAATGAAGGATGTCTCTGGACGAAACCATTGCCATACGTTAAAAGACCATCTGGACGAAAATTACTGCTTACACTACAAGCAAGGAGGTTTGGGGTGCAAGTTCCAGGTAAGGTGTGTGTGTGTGTGTGTATGTATGTATGTATGTATGTGAAGCCTTATTCCACGTTCACCACTTTCGAACCAAGTGGCATATTCTGCTCTGGCAACATATATCTAAGCTACCCACAGAAAATGGTTTTGTGTTGGTATCTTGACATCCCAACTGCTAGAGAATGTAACTTCTTAGCGCATGCGCATTGCCAAAGCGACAGACTTGGTCTAAATCCTGCCGTCCCTTCTGCAAAGGTTTTCCATTTATTTCTTCCAGTTTAGGAGTAGGCTATTTCAATAATTATTTTCACAGAATCCAAATTGCTAATGTAGGCCTATATAAATTCTTGCCCGCCCCGTGCTGTTGGGGTAGCTCGCCTGCCTCGCAACCGGGGGCCCCAGGTTTGATTCCCGACTCCATCTGGGATTTTAGAAACTAACCGAGGGCTGGAGCGGGATGCACTCAGCCTTGTATGGACAATTGAGTAGGGGTCTGACAGTGAGACAGCGCCCCGGTGACGGAGACCACGATTATCAGCCGCGGGGACCGGACGTACTGACCACGCGTCACCCTATAATCTGCAGGCCAAATGGCTGGACAGCGGTCACTTGGTAAGTCTAGGCCCTTCATGGGCCGTAGCGCCACGGGGGGATACTATTTAATGTAGATTCTTAACCTTCCGATAGGCACGCCCTCTAGAAATTCATGAACGGTCGTGCGTATGTGAGAAATGCTCACCTATGTTTATCTCGCTGCCGGCCATAAAAATGGGAGGTCTAAGACGTCCGACTACATGTTTATAAACAATGGATTTAACGTTTATTAAGTGTTACATGCAAATATTTTCGAGGGGAAAAATCATTATAACTACAAGAAGCAGATAACAGCAAATACTGACAATTGTCAACAAATCGTAATAGTTATCACTGCGATTATCGTAAATACGGTTATCACTGTGATTATGTCAAATACGGGAATCGCTAGGCCTACTAATGAGAACCAGCACATGATCACTGTTACAAATACTACAATGGCAACCATGTGTAATTTCCTTCTAGTAACACAGAACACAAAAAGAAGTGGCACGTATCTGCCACATAAGGTAGAGGTTCTAGCACCAGCAGTGTGTTCAAACAGACTAGAAAATTTTGAAACTGGACTCGTCCAAAGGAGAGGGGAGAATAGCCGAGCATGAAACTTCCACTGCCGTAGGTTTCCAGGGGGACAGGTTATGAAAAATATTCACCGTATCTGCTGCTTTTGCGTGCCTATGGGAAGGTTAATTTAATAAAAAGTCCGAGGAGATGTGAAAGGCCCACTTGGAGTGGAAATGAATATTTTAAAATATTTATCAAAGGTCTAGGATATTTTTTTTGTTGGTTCGGAGTAATTTGGCCCTTCTATTTCTATGACAATATATTTGTTAACGACTCTCCCAGACGCTAGGAACTTCTCAGTGTTTAAATACTTGTATGTCGGAATGGACGGCAGGTTTTTGAGTAGCATTGACAATGCTCATACGCTAGGAAGATGTTCTCTCTAGCAGATGGGATGAGAAGATACTAAACAAAATTTTCTGTCGAGAGCTAAGATATTTATGTTGCGAGAGCAGAATATGCTGCATATACTAAGAAAGTGGTGAATGCGGAATAAAGCTTTACATACTAATACCTAACCTCACCTGTCTCATAAATCCTACATACCAAGTGAAATAACCTGATCAGACCATCATCACCTATGCAGCGTAGCAACTCAATCGGTTATCATCTATGCCTGGTGCTTGGTTCCTGCCGTCTTCCAAAGTACCATTGGTAAATCAGTAATTTTCATCCAGTTAGTGGTGCCTTCTGCCAAGAGCTGGGAGATGGGTTGAACTGTAGATTGCGATACAGCCACGTCTAGTGGGTTTTTTGGGATATCAGTGACGTCACCGTGATGTCACGGCACGTATCGATATTGACTCTCTTTGGTTGCCGGGAGTCATGTCACGTATCGATATTGATTCACTTTGACTGCTGGGAGTCAGCTGATTCATATGTCAGTTTCGCGCACGCTTTCGTACGATAAGGATGTCCATTTTTTCCTTCACCAGATTCGAGTCTTGTAACCGAAATTTGAATAATTATTAATCCCTGAATTATCTATAGAGCAAGATTTTGATATTAGCAGTGTCGTGTGCTTGATTGTGTTGGCGAATTGTGATAAAAGTGTTGAATTCCAGAAGTTTTTGCATTCAAATAAATTCAGTTACTTGGGATGCGAGCTAACGTGCGGTTGAAAATTAGTGCTTTTTCATGTACATGTGGAATAATACGGCATTCGGGATCTATCGGTGAGTGTTTTACGTTGTTGATATATATAATTTGGTTGTTGCATTTAATAGGAAAGTTACAGACCGCAATCGTTTGTGCATGACTATATTATAAAAACAAATTGGCTGCCTTGGTTATAGGTTATTTTGGGTGGTGACAACCCAATAACAGAAATGAGCATTAAAAAAACCTTCGAAACACAAATTGGCATTTACATGAACACCTGCAAAATAGATATGACAATGTTTTATATTAAACCTATCGACCTACAGGTCTTGTTTTTGACGTTTCATATAGTATGTCTGTGAGGCATTATTAAACAGAATTTGCAGCCAATATTGGAAAACATAAAAATACCAACCTATCGGAGGGAGTGGGGGCGCGCAGCCCCCCCCCCCCAGCAAAAACAACATTAATGACCACTATGTTTTATAATGGCATTGTGTTTGTGTATTTGCAGCCAACTTTTGAAAAAAAAAACGTAACTACACAATAACATTATTGACCACAATGTTTTATAAGAATATTACAATGTGCAGCTAGGTTAATGTATTGATGACAAGTGGCGATTATTACAGACTGCGATCGTTTGCGCATGACTATATTATAAAAACAAATTTGCTGTTTTTGTGATGTTATCAACCACTTGACGAAACGCTTCTCTGGCAAGATTATGGGAAAAGCCTTGGTTATAGGGTATTTTGGGTGGTGACAACTCAATAACAGAAATGAGCACTAAAAAACTTCAAAACGTATTGTGTTTCCTCACATGTCATTTATTTATCGGCCTACCTCAATTTGGCACGCCGTACATACGAAAATATTTCAATTTAGGGTTACATTTATGACATATTTTTAAAATTCCGTTTCGGGATCTGTAATTCGCCTATATAGTTGAATTAGATGACGGTAAGCATCGTAATTAATTTAATTTTATATTTATAAGACATTGTATCGAAAGCCGTAATTGACCTACATAGCTCAATTAAAGATTTCGATGCAATGTTTTATTAATATGAAATTATACTAATTACGATGTGTATCGTCACATGTAATTGATCTACATAGGCCAATTATAGAATTCGATGCGTAAAATTAAAAATATCAACTGAAATTACGATGTGTATCGGAATCTGTAATTGACATATATAGGCCAATTAAAAAATTTGATGCCGAAATTGTGAAGTATAACGTTAAATTGCGAAATTTTATTCAGCATCGGAATCGTTAACTGAGCTATATAGGTAAATTATAGATTTCGATGCTATGTTTTTATTTACAAAAAGAAAATAATTATCATGTTTATCGGAATCTGTAATTGATCTACTTAGGCCAATTATATATTTCGATACGGAAATTTATAATATATGACGTGAATTTGCTTTTTTTTAATGTATCAGAATCATTATTTGAACTATATAGCTCAATTACAGATTTCGATACATTTAAAAAATTGACGGTTTTTGTGTTTTCCCACCCAAAAAACTCCTATTACGTGAATTTGCATTTTTTTAATGTATCGGAATCTTTAATTGAACTATATAGCTCAATTATAGATTTCGATACATTAAAAAAATTGACGGTTTTTGGTGTTTCCCCGTCCAAAAAACCTCTATTACCCAGGCCATTTCCGGATATGTATGACGTGAATTTGGGAATTTTTTTAATGTATCTGAATCTTTAATTGGAACTATATAGCTCAATTATAGATTTCGATACATTAAAAAAAATTGCCTTTCCCGGATATGAATGACGTGAATTTGCGAATTTTTTTAATGTATCGGAAACTTTAATTGAACTATATAGCTCAATTATAGATTTCGATACATAAAAAATCGACGGTTTTTTGTGTTTCCCCACCCAAAAATTCCCTATTACCCAGGCTTTTCCCGTAAACTTGCCAGAGGAGTATTTCGTGACGTCTCCATTTTGTTTTAGGGGAATTGCATACGCGGCCGTATCGCAATGTATAGTAGTCCCGGGAGATGTTGGTATCCCTGAAATTTTGCATCTGTGACTCATGCGCAGTGCGTATGCAGTTGAATATTTTACGGACTTGTTAGTTAGTTATTGTTGCTTTAAGGGGGCTGAACGAGGTCATCCGGCCCCTATTTTACAGACTTGTAATACAGTTTGGTCGTGCAAATTTTCTGGGAAAGAAGAGCGGAAACTACTATAAATTTCTGCTACACACTTGGAATTAAAAAGTTGGCAAAACATAGCGATGTATTCCTGTTTCACTCTATTATCCTGTTGTTTCACGAGACTTCAAAACACGTACTAGTGACAAATGAATTCGATCTGCATTGGTCATTATCCAGATCAGAGAAAACCCAAATTAAGACTATGCTGTCCAAACAGGGTATAACCCTGGATCAAAGAACACGAACAAGTTGTGAAATGTATTTGATAAACAAGTAATACCAGAATCCACAATGCTATGGAGACTGGCTATGAGTAACGAGCAGTGCAAGACAGTGAATAATATTTTATGCCACAAAGCCTAACACCAAGAAAATTAGGCTACATTTATCTCAAAAATTATTCTTTAATCATTTTACATAGGCAGGTAGAGTTTTCTTACGTATGAAAAGTAACCCAAATTCCACCTTCTCAACAAAAAGCAGTTTTAGCAGCTGTAGGTCTAGACACACTTCCTTGGGCAGTATTTCCAAAAGCTGTGCCTAACTGAAAATTCCACAGGTTTGATAAGGACATTCCACAAGTTTCTGTTTGACATCAGAACTGAATAATTAGGTTAAGCATAAATGTCAACATCTAGAAACTAAACTGAGCTGCTACCCCTGAAAAGGCTAAAATTCCTGCAGTCAATTGCTAGGTTATTGGTAAAGTGCTACCAACTAGGCCTACTATTTCACTACAAGCAAAAGACAGTTCGTTTATAGTTAAATGGCGCCGAAATAGAACATAATTCAGATAGGTACAAACTGACTAGCATTAAACCGATTAAGTCTGTTAAACAAACGAGAAAATTATGTTATTTTATGGTGGGAAAAAATAGTTCGTGTGAGACGAATTTAACAGGCGGCAGAAGGCCAAACGTTGACAAGTTACATATTTGCCAATTCGTCAAAGGAATTGCAAACATATGCATGTAAACCTGTATTACACTCACATTACGTATCAAAGATAACCAGCGACTACAAGAAGTTAGTAATACAGTCACTGACCAAAAATAACACACAATTACTGAAATGCATCCCCCAAGTTCAGTTTTATGAAAACAGCGGTAAATCAACGCGTGTTACGAAATGGCCGCCTAAAACTGATGTTTTCTGACTAGGCCTACATCACAAACGATATTAAAAGGGTTTCAACCATCAGAGAATGAAAAGATGGAATAATGTGCGTCAATCATTCTGCTGCATTATTGCTCATATTTCAGTAGAAATAAAACGTAAATCACGCAAAGTCAGCACTCCCCTCGTGCACAGCAAACTGCCGCTACAAAAGATTTCAGGAATTAACCAACTATGAACATGTAAAAGGCCAAATATTACATTCCCACTAGTATGGGGATAATTATCCAAATTCGCTTACCTTTCCGAAGGAATAAATCAGTAATATTCTGACATGAAACCTTCCTCGCCGCAAAAAAATGTTAATTCCAACAGCTACTCGGCAGCGATGTCGGTCAAAGACGTTCCAAAATGCACATAACGCATAGGAAATCTAAGAATAATGAAACCGTTACGAATCGCAACCCACTTCAAAAACGAGCCTAACAGAAAGGAAGGCTGCGATCTACGCACACCTTGTGGGCGAAGAGAGCTGTATTGGCGTTTGTTTTAAGTTTATAAGAAGTTTCACGAGCATAGCAATTGATTTAGATTTCGGTTGGATGGTTCCTCAATTTAGGGTTTGCGATAACGCGGTCTAGTAGCCCCGTGTACTTTGGGTGTGTGTAGAATCTGTCCGATAACCGGTGTTAATTGTGATGGCTGTATTAGTGTGTATTATCTGTAATTCAGGTCAGGACTGCGGACAATCAATTTTAAAGTAGTTCCTACTTTTCCTCCCAAATGCTACTATCAACGACATCCAGCTGCGGACTTGGTTACTAGATGACACCGCAACTAGCACTTGGCGACGAACGTTGGAACTTATAGAGCGTTTACAAATCTAACCTACAAATTGAGCTTCACACAAGATTAGTTAGTGGAAGGTCCTTTTACATGCCATAAATCTATGGCATGGACCTGCCGCCTTTACTTCCCCACCGAAGGCATATTGAAGGGTTTTTAGCGCTCTTATAAATCCAACGACTTTGGCCGGATTTGAACCCGCAATCTTGGGCATAGAAGCCACTGAAGCCGCCCGATTTGGAATTAAATAGCGTTGCAATCTCTTGGCTTGATGCAGCGGCGTACCGTGTAAAACCCGAAGAAAAAAAATATTTTTTTGAGTTTGAGGCTGAAGTAGCGTCTGCCAACATGGCGCCCAAGAATAGTAATGTTATATGTACTGTACCCTTATTGGGATCGGTACAAGCTCGAATCCATGATTTTAGGGAAGAAAAGATAATTATGTATTTAGAAGGAATTATACTACATGACCAGATCTCCAGTGAAAGAGAGACCAGATGTCGCAACGAGACGTAACTAAGCAGCTTCAAAGATGAGCCATAATATGAGCTATACGCACGTGAGCCCTATGCGTCATACCCATAAATTTGATAAGGGAATGAGCTCAGCAGGAAGACTGTGATTTAGGAGGCAACAGGAAGGAAGGGAATTCCCCTGGCCTCGCCACGTTAGCAGTTTAATTAACGTTGTTGCTACCGGAAGAGTACACAGTATGGTGAAATCAGTGCGAAATCTGGATCCATGCAAAATTATAAACAAAAGAGCATGGCAATATGACTGATTTTGGAAATAAGGATTTATCCGAGAGAAAAATTAAGTAGTTAACGTACAGGAAAGAAGCACAATGTCAGCACTACGTCATTGTAGGAGGAGTCATGACGGCTGAGGAAATTTGCATGCCACTCACACAATCTGAGAGCATTTGAAAATTAATATTGAACCCTTTACCCTATGTTGGTTAAATGATTCTACTTTTTATTTCTTCAATTATTAAATATTTCAACCAGCATCAGGAAAGTAGCCAGACAGTGATGAGGAAATTTCAAGCATTTGTTGGAGACAGTAGGGACATACCTGCATCAGTTTAACATAAGGCTAAGTACTTGAGCTATGAAAAGAAATAGCAGAGCGATGTATCATAAGGACAGGTGTGGCTACCTCAATTTTAGAAGCGACGCGCGGTGAGACATGGTTCTGGTATGTTCATTGTGATATTCGCGCCTAGAAGAAATATGATGCAGTAACGTGAATGGCTGATGAAGAAAATAGACACTCCCAAGACGCCAAGATCTACTAGAAACCGCCAAATTATTAGAAATGGAGAACCAATGAGAAGAGAATGCCTACTTGCGCGCCAACTCCGGCTGGGGTACGCGGTGGCTAGCATTCACGCGGGAAATCGCCTAGACAAAATCCCTACGATCGATTCTAGGATTAATGGGCATATTCTTGACCTGTGCAATATTACGAGTTCAGTGATATTTATTTCATTCCTGTACCACAATTATATCGAGAAATTTTTACATTAAATCCCCCTCCATCTGACCCAAGGGCCAGTTCATTTATAAGTGTGTCGAAGAGCCAAGACATTGACTTTTATTCCGTGTGTTGAGGACACACTATTATTATTCTGTGCGTCTACGGACGTAGACTTTGATTCTGTTTATCAGAAGAGATAGACTTGTATTTTATGTGTCGAGGACACAAGATATTCATTGTAAAGTGTTAAATTCAGTGATAGATAGTCATAGTACTATAGTTATAGGGACAGTAGCGTCGATAATTCGCCAACGAACAGTGACAGGGAATTTAGTACCTGAACAAGCGAATTTAGTAGGCAGACATAAAGTGTATAATAACCTAATTTTTGTATCAGCGCAAGGATGACATCGATGAATGCAGAGGAAGTGTGGAATTCTCAACACTCCGTCCAGATGGCTGCTATGAGATAAAGAAGCATCCAGTTGGGGAATGGCGTCTGATGTTCTTTGACGGGTGACTACAAAAAGAGATGAGTACCTAATAATATTTTATTATTTGTTAAATTAACGTATGGTTTATGGGACATATTTTTAGTAAATACTTTGCTTGTGTGATTAATGTAGTATATTTAGTTTTGATCTGACACACTTTTGTTTGGAAGCAGCTCGCACAATTGTAGTTAATGGAAAGTTCTTTTCTTTGTGTTGTGTTAACTAACGTATCTATGTGAACGGCCGTGTTCGCCTAGGTTACGAAGTGCGGTTAAAAACGTCTCTCGGAGATATGTCGTGTTTCAGAAGTAGGACTGAATTAATATAATTATATAATAGATTGGAGGGTAATTAAATTTTGGTTGAGATTTATTATTGATCAGATTCAGTGTGATTATTGCCTTTGGAGCAATGTAGTTTGTGACGAAGAGTATTCTGCTCTATCGTAAGTTTTAAATATTGTGTTAAATGTTTGCGAGCTCTAATTCAGCAGACCCATGTGAAAGGCGTTATGTCAGTCCCAGATGTGTGTATTGTGAGTATATTGTTGTGGTATTACAAGCGGGAATTTCAGCAGAGACTGATTTCTGTCAGCTTGGTACCAGATTCATATTGTATCCTTGCGAGGACAATTATGGATATGTGATTATTGTCTGACCATATGTTGAGTTAGAGGAGATGTTAGTTGCTGTTGATTCCTTGAGATAACAGTCCAGCGGGTCGGCTATTTATATACACTGGAAGGGGGACATGACTGGTATGTGGAAAGGGTGAATTGTTGTCACAAGGGCTGGCTGAGTTTCGCAAGCAAGCTCATTAAAGTGGAGTGCACGTCTGGCTCCCAATTACTTGAAAATAAATATAAATATGAGAAACTGATCAATGGTAAAATTGTTTAAATAAATGGGAGTTGCCTACGAAACACGATAACCTTCGAAGCGTTTCCTTAACATGCAATTTTGTTAATATAAAGTAATCTTAGCCACTCAGGTGGTTTGTTGTTGTTGGTTTATTCTATGTTTATTTTCCATGTCAGTGACCCGTGAGTCACGTGCGGCGCTGTTTTTCCTTGTTGTTGAGTGTCTGGCCATTGTGGCAGCTCATTTGGTTAAGTGTGTCACCACACTAATAAGGGTCTCAGAGAGATGCCTGTAAATAGTAGAGTTGTAATATGTGTGTCAGAGTTAGATTTAAGGATTTTTATTAATGTTATGCCCATATCCATAAAAGTTGATTTACGAGATGATTGTTCGTGAGCACCGTGGCTGTTAACCCGTTGTGAACGAACGATCATCCAAGTACTCATTTCTCGTAGATAGTCACCACGCGAACATAAATTCACATGCAAGATAGTGGAACTTGGATCCACATTTTATTAGAAAAGGAGAGATCCATCTGACTCCTCAAAGTGATAAATATTCCTGTCAGGGAAAAATTCAGGGAGGATTTTGTTTAGTTTTGTTTGTTTTATTCTTTTATGCACAAATTAGTTATTAAATCTTGTTATTATCTTACCCTTTGTCTCCTTTCTTTCTTAGTTATAGTTTTCATCCTATAACCCTTGCCTCAGAAAAGCACGTTGTTTGGCGGACGTAAACACCACACTATGAACTGAACGCGACCCCTTAATCTAAGATTCTTGCATAAAACACTGCTATTCTGAAGGGTTCATAGGTGAAAACTGGCGGCCAACGGTGGGGCTATTCACTGTGGTGTAACGGGGAGATTACACATGTCAATAGTGGCGCATTTGAGTAAAACTGGCATGCCGCAAGTGCAGGCAGATATGACAGTATTTAATCACCGGGAAGTGATATTTTATTAAAAGTAGTTGAGGCGAAGTGGATACCGCCAAATGTGTGAAAAATAAATTAAAATCAGGAGTTTGCAAAGGAAAATACGGTTCACGTTGTTGTCTTTTAAATTAAAGTAAAATTAAGATGTGATACCGGGCGCCCAATGATAAAGTTAAAACTAGATTTGTTTAGAAAGTCAAACTCATGGAAATATTAGGAGGCTGTAGCCTAAAATGACAATTAATACTTTGTTAATTAGTCAGTGTTAATATCAGATCAGGATAACTGTTTAATGACTAAATATGTGCTTGGGTTTAAAATTAAATTGAGTAAAACTAGAACTACTCAGAGATGCAATCGACTAATGGGATTAAAGGTAAAAATAAATGAACTGAGTAGGATAAAGAAATTAAATGTGCATTGGATTTATGTGCGTGTCAAAGGGCATTGGCGTAGGCCATTTCCCATATGTCTCATATAAATTATAAAAACATGGCAACGGTGGCGCAGATCCAGGAGATCATTGAAAGTGCAGCGAGGAGAACGCAGGAATTGTTGGATACTAAATTAGCGGAACAAAGTGAATCGCTGAACACGAAGTTATCTGAACAAATAAACACTAAACTAGCAGAACAGAGTCAATCTATAAACACTAGTATGTTAGAGCAAAGTGAAGCGTTGAATACAAAATTATCTGAACAAATAAACACTAGTATGTTAGAGCAAAGTGAATCGCTAAATACGAAAATGTCAGAGCAAAGTGAATCGCTAAAAATTAAACTGTCAGAACAAAGTGAATCGCTAAATACGAAAATGTCAGAACAAAGTAAAGCGCTAAATACTAAACTGTTAGAACAAAGTGAATAATTGCGGACACAGTTAAATAACAGTAGAATTGAGAAAAATGAATATCAGGCGGAACAAGCTAGGTTATTAAAGAGTGAAATTAATGACACTATAAATTCACAGTTAGAGGCACAAAATAATAAAAACACGAACCAATTTGCTTCGTTAACCGCAGAAATGAAAGAGCACACAAACCAACAGATGGTATTACTGGCACTTGATGTAAGCAAAAATAATGAGAAACAATTAGAGCAGATTAAACAAATGGAGAGTATTTTTGATAAAAAACTTAGCATTCTCGATGAAACGGTGTTAGCTAAATTAGAGCAGATTGAAATAGCATGCACAATGAATACAAGCGAGGTCAAAATAGCTCAAGATAAGTTGGAAGGACGATTCAAGGAGATGGAGAAAAGTGGCAGGGTCATTCAACAACAAATATCAGCAGTAGATGAGAACATATCCGGCATAATTAAAGATATGGACCGTCTCGAGATAAAATCAGCGGAACAGTGGAAAAGCCTAGAAACGGAACAAGAACAATTTAAGAGCACATTAGACGAAAGGCTAAGCCAGATAGAAAATAATCAGGATGAAAATAAGAGCCAGATAGAAGAAAAAATAAGCACGATTAAAGAACAGATCAGGAAAGATTGGAAGAAAATGAATATTGATTCTAGAGAGGAAAGATCCACCATTCTTAAAACAGTAGGCGAAAACCACACGCGTATTCAAGCTTTGGAGCAAGAGGTAAAAAATAGACTTAAAGAGCAGACAGACAGGATCATAAAAGCCGAACTCCGCTCATTAGAACAATCATCTATATTTAAAACGGGAGCGTTGAAAGACAAGCCGGATGACTCACATAGTTCCCAACCCAGCATAGCAGGAAGTCAGACTCAAGCAGAGAGCCCATTAACAACAAACACGGAAGGATTTCGTAAGAACGTAGATAGGAGCTCAACACCACAGGACGGTCATCAGCCCACACAACTTATTCAAGTAATTCGCTCAAATGACTACAAGCCGCAGAAATACACAGAAAATTCAGGGGTAACACCTAAGGCCTTTATCAAAGAGATGGAAGACCACTTTAATGACACTGGGGTACCTGAAGCACGTAGATTAAGAATGATGGAGAGATTTTTATCAGGAAATGTTCTCACCTGGTTTTTAAGTTTCAAATATACATTTGGAACCATGTCAGACTTTAATTTAGCGTTTCTGCGCAAATACTGGTCTCCCGCCATACAACAGAGTTTAAGAATGGAGCTTTACTCTAGAAAATACCAAACTACCCAGCAGACAAAATACTCAGATTTCTTTAACATGCAAATGCTAAAATTTCGCGACCTAGATTACCCATTAAACGAAGCAGATTTGGTGATGACAATAGCAAGGCAAATGCCAGTTAATGTACAGCAAGTACTAGTCGCAGCAAACGTTAGTACGGCCCTTCATGCAGAGCAGATATTACGGCAAATAGATGAGACCACATCTCATAGTCATTTTAGAGGAGGAAGACAGCTGGAATTGGTCAACACTACAGAGGTCGTAAAAACAAAACAGGGAAATACTAAAACGCAGGGTACTAATACAAGCACCTCCACACCTAGGCGAAACCAGGAAGAAGGGGAAAACAGACCATATCAGCGTAACGAAAATCACTACAACAATAGATACCAGGGCAACAATAGATACCAACAGAGAGGATATCAACAATGGCGTGATAATCGAAGGAATGACAGGCCTTATGGAAGATACGGTGATTACAATGCCAATCAACGATGGAAAGGAAGGAGAGATCAGGATCAAGGAGATCAACGTAACTATCGAGATGACTGGGATGATAGGCACGCTCAATCACAAAATTACTTAGAGGAGTTACACGCTAATCAAGGTGGAGAACTAGGAAGATGGGAAAAGGCCATTGGGAACAGAAGGAACCCAGATACACATACGGAGGAAGCTGGAAGTCTACTGAGACAAGAGGAATATCAAGGACATGAGCGACAGAAGGATGATGGGAGTCGAAATGGAGCTTTAAAAAAATGTTAATTTTGGATCAAGGAGACAGTCTCAAAACACAACAGTCGGAAGTTGAAGATGGATGGATAGTAGCGAACATACAAGAATGGATTGCTTTACCAGAAGATTGCCTGGAGGAGACGGTGAAACCACGGAACGATGAAATTAGGCAATTACCCATTATTTACGCAAGGATTGGTGGAATTAATATAAGATGTTTATTGGATACGGGGTCACAGATCAGTCTAGTATCGGAGGCCTTGGTTCGAGAGTTGGGACGGACTCAGAATATTCCTGTAATTCCGGTACCACAGCTCAAAGTGAGGGGTGTTATTCCTGAACGCACCGTCACTTGTAAACGTCAGGCATACTTAGAGCTGAACATATTGGAACATACTTTTGGGCAAACATTCATTATCATGGCAAAGATGAATTTCAATATAATTCTTGGTGCAAATTTCATTTGTGACTATCAAGCAGTGATAGATTTGCACAAGAATACAGTCAGTTTTAGAGAATATGACCAGCTGAAAAACGTGGGATTGCATATGGATGAAATCACTACCGGAAGAGATGTTAATTCTTGGGCATTGGAAGCAATATCAGAAGAGACGGAAGAGGAGGTACGAAGGGGCTGTTGTGGAACTAGATGAGGAGATAGAATCCCAGGAGATATGGTCTTTATTAACAGAAGGAGATGACAGCGACGCACAATTTGAAGAGTTACTACAGGAGCGGCTCAATGACATTCAACTTGGGGGTGAACACAGAAAACAGTTGGAAGAGATTTTAAGGAAGCACAAAACAGTATTTGATACAGTACCTGGGAAAATTTTAAATTTCAAGTACTCTATGCAAGTCGAGGACTGGTCACCTTTCAAAAGCAGATTGTACCCAATTCCTGAAAAGTATCGTGGTCAAGATAAAATCATTATAGACGAGATGTTAGAAGCTGGAGTGATAAGGAAGACACCTACACCTTATCTAAATGCGATTTTGGCAGTCACAAAACCAAATGGATCTATTAGACTTTGTTTAGATGCCAGAAATCTCAACATGAGACTCATTTTTCCTGAGTATGACAGAGCGCCAATTATCAGAGACGTATTAAAAGGCTTTAAAAACAAGAGCATTTATTCATCAGTCGACCTGACGAGCTCGTTCCACCATCTTGAATTGGATGAGAAGTCACAGCTTCTAACTGGCTTCTTATTCGATAACCAGACATATTGTTTCGTCAGAATGCCTTTTGGAGTCAAAACAGCGGGCTGTGCTTTAATCCGAGCACTGGACCGGAACCTAACCGAGGAAGTAAAGGAGATGACGGTGCGATACATTGACGACATTCTGTTGGCATCCGACAACATTGAAACTCACATGGAAAATTTAGATAAAGTATTGGGCAACTTGAATGCATCGAATTTTAAAGTAAACCTGAAGAAATCGCATTTCTTCAAGAGCGAGATCTTATATTTGGGTCACGTCATTGACAAGGAGGGAGTGAAGCCTAACCCAGCTAAGATTGAAGCGATAAAGAATTTCCCTACACCAACGAGAGTCAAGCACATTCGGGCTTTCTTAGGCGTAACGGGATTCTTTAAAGAAAACTGTCCAGGTTATACGGAGACTGTAGCTCCAATGCAAGAAATGTTAAAGAAAAATAACAAATGGTCATGGAACGCGGAATGTGAGAAGGCATTCCAAGCAACAAAACAGCTATTAGAAAACTGCATTAAATTAGGCTATCCAGATTTCAAGCTAAAATTTATAATCCAAGCGGATGCTTCACTAATTGGGATAGGTGCTATGCTCTACCAAGAGGATCCAGCTAACCTGCAGCACAAAACATATTTGGCATTCGTCAGCCGAAAATTGCGTAAGCACGAGCGAAATTATACTGTAACCGAGCTAGAATTGTTGGCCATCCTTCATGCGCTCCAACAATGGAAACGAATAATCTATGGTTACCCGATTGTTGTCAGAACTGACCACAAGGCACTAACATTCTTGTTTAAGACGTCAATGGCAAGCGAACGTGTGACACGTTGGTCTATATACATTCAGCAGTTCAGCATTGAAATTGAACATTGTCCAGGGAAGATGAACGTGATACCGGATGCACTCAGCAGGAACCCAGAGCCTGATAATGAAGAAACAGCGATGGTACAACACTTGGAGTTAACACCGAAGGACCGGGAATTCTTGGAGGAGTTACGTGAGATACAGCGAGAACAGGAAGCGGAACCATGGATGATGCTATTAATTAAATACTTCAAAAAGCAACTACCTACAGGAACACCTGCATTTCGAGAAGCGAAAGCCAAAGAAGGAAGATATGTTTATGTCAACAATTTGCTGCACAAATGGGTAGATAATGACCACACCAAGTTACGCATATTAGTACCTGCATCGTTACAACGAGGATTGACATGGCATACGCACGAAAGTTACGGTCACGTGGGCTTAGACAAGTGCGAAGCGACAATAGGAGAGACATTTACATGGCCACGTATGAGAACAACTATATGTGACGTCATTACAACTTGTGACCCGTGTCAGAGAACAAAGCCAAATAATTATTTATTGAGGCAATATCCTAGACCATTGCTACCTCAGAAACCATGTGAGCTACTGGCGATCAACTGTCTTGGTCCAATTCCGAAGGGAAGGAGAGGTTGCCGTCATTTGCTAGTGTGCATTGATGTATTTTCTAAGTTTGTAGTACTATGCCCTATTCAGAAAACAACATCGAAGCAGGTACTCAGTCGCATTCGTAATAGAGTTATTCCAACCCTTGGAAAACCAGAGTTTATATTATCAGATCACGGCAGTTATTTCACAAGCGCCGAATTCAAGAAAGGAATGGAAGACATGGGTATAAAACATGTTTTAAGCAGTATCCGACATGCCCAAGCAAATCCAAGCGAGAGAGTAATTAAATGTGTAACTGCATACTTGAGGATCTTCATTCCGAACGAACACCACAAATGGGTCGATAAAATTAAGGACGTAGAGACATGCATGAATTCTACCAGGCACGAGTCAACAGGACAAATCCCTATGGTCCTACACAAGAACGAGTATCCAGTAAGAACGTGGAAAAGCATCATTAACTGTCCACAAGATCCCATGATAGCACCAGACTTGAGAATTGAAAGAACGAGAGAATACATGAGGAAACAAGCAGACCGCAGATTACGGCGAGTAAGAAATAAGAGGTTCCACGGTGATCTTGAAGTCAACCAGCTCGTTTTGGTAAAACGACCTGCTACATCGGACCCAGAAAAGAAAATCTTTAGTAAATTCTGCGAGAAATTCATAGGACCCTATATAGTAAGAAACCTTGGAAATAATGCTTACAGAGTAAAAGAATTGAGCACAGGAACAATGTCAGTTTACAACGCTGCCAATCTAAAAAAATATCGTCGAAGTGAGCCATGGTAGCGCCGAAATAATGACGCTGTTTGAATATACGGACGTCCTACTATCAACAAAGTCAACGGGGAGCAGTTGAGTACGGCACGTGGTGAAGGAGGAAATAGACTTGTTGTTGACAAACATTAACGAGGCAAGTAAGGTGTTGCCGCAGGCATCCGAGCGTCACGCAAGATTGGAAGGGGGAAGAGACAAGCAGGATATGAAAACGAGTAAATGCCATTGAAGACAGGAGCGCCTAGACCAAGTAAGAAAAAGGGGTGATTATGGAATTAAAACAAATTGGCCTACGGAAGTATTGTAAAATTGTCGACTTTATTCCTAAGTTCGAAATTTTATGAGTGGGAGAGTTGTGAACCCTTTACCCTATGTTGGTTAAATGATTCTACTTTTTATTTCTTCAATTATTAAATATTTCAACCAGCATCAGGAAAGTAGCCAGACAGTGATGAGGAAATTTCAAGCATTTGTTGGAGACAGTAGGGACATACCTGCATCAGTTTAACATAAGGCTAAGTACTTGAGCTATGAAAAGAAATAGCAGAGCGATGTATCATAAGGACAGGTGTGGCTACCTCAATTTTAGAAGCGACGCGCGGTGAGACATGGTTCTGGTATGTTCATTGTGATATTCGCGCCTAGAAGAAATATGATGCAGTAACGTGAATGGCTGATGAAGAAAATAGACACTCCCAAGACGCCAAGATCTACTAGAAACCGCCAAATTATTAGAAATGGAGAACCAATGAGAAGAGAATGCCTACTTGCGCGCCAACTCCGGCTGGGGTACGCGGTGGCTAGCATTCACGCGGGAAATCGCCTAGACAAAATCCCTACGATCGATTCTAGGATTAATGGGCATATTCTTGACCTGTGCAATATTACGAGTTCAGTGATATTTATTTCATTCCTGTACCACAATTATATCGAGAAATTTTTACATTAAATCCCCCTCCATCTGACCCAAGGGCCAGTTCATTTATAAGTGTGTCGAAGAGCCAAGACATTGACTTTTATTCCGTGTGTTGAGGACACACTATTATTATTCTGTGCGTCTACGGACGTAGACTTTGATTCTGTTTATCAGAAGAGATAGACTTGTATTTTATGTGTCGAGGACACAAGATATTCATTGTAAAGTGTTAAATTCAGTGATAGATAGTCATAGTACTATAGTTATAGGGACAGTAGCGTCGATAATTCGCCAACGAACAGTGACAGGGAATTTAGTACCTGAACAAGCGAATTTAGTAGGCAGACATAAAGTGTATAATAACCTAATTTTTGTATCAGTGCAAGGATGACATCGATGAATGCAGAGGAAGTGTGGAATTCTCAACACTCCGTCCAGATGGCTGCTATGAGATAAAGAAGCATCCAGTTGGGGAATGGCGTCTGATGTTCTTTGACGGGTGACTACAAAAAGAGATGAGTACCTAATAATATTTTATTATTTGTTAAATTAACGTATGGTTTATGGGACATATTTTTAGTAAATACTTTGCTTGTGTGATTAATGTAGTATATTTAGTTTTGATCTGACACACTTTTGTTTGGAAGCAGCTCGCACAATTGTAGTTAATGGAAAGTTCTTTTCTTTGTGTTGTGTTAACTAACGTATCTATGTGAACGGCCGTGTTCGCCTAGGTTACGAAGTGCGGTTAAAAACGTCTCTCGGAGATATGTCGTGTTTCAGAAGTAGGACTGAATTAATATAATTATATAATAGATTGGAGGGTAATTAAATTTTGGTTGAGATTTATTATTGATCAGATTCAGTGTGATTATTGCCTTTGGAGCAATGTAGTTTGTGACGAAGAGTATTCTGCTCTATCGTAAGTTTTAAATATTGTGTTAAATGTTTGCGAGCTCTAATTCAGCAGACCCATGTGAAAGGCGTTATGTCAGTCCCAGATGTGTGTATTGTGAGTATATTGTTGTGGTATTACAAGCGGGAATTTCAGCAGAGACTGATTTCTGTCAGCTTGGTACCAGATTCATATTGTATCCTTGCGAGGACAATTATGGATATGTGATTATTGTCTGACCATATGTTGAGTTAGAGGAGATGTTAGTTGCTGTTGATTCCTTGAGATAACAGTCCAGCGGGTCGGCTATTTATATACACTGGAAGGGGGACATGACTGGTATGTGGAAAGGGTGAATTGTTGTCACAAGGGCTGGCTGAGTTTCGCAAGCAAGCTCATTAAAGTAGAGTGCACGTCTGGCTCCCAATTACTTGAAAATAAATATAAATATGAGAAACTGATCAATGGTAAAATTGTTTAAATAAATGGGAGTTGCCTACGAAACACGATAACCTTCGAAGCGTTTCCTTAACATGCAATTTTGTTAATATAAAGTAATCTTAGCCACTCAGGTGGTTTGTTGTTGTTGGTTTATTCTATGTTTATTTTCCATGTCAGTGACCCGTGAGTCACGTGCGGCGCTGTTTTTCCTTGTTGTTGAGTGTCTGGCCATTGTGGCAGCTCATTTGGTTAAGTGTGTCACCACACTAATAAGGGTCTCAGAGAGATGCCTGTAAATAGTAGAGTTGTAATATGTGTGTCAGAGTTAGATTTAAGGATTTTTATTAATGTTATGCCCATATCCATAAAAGTTGATTTACGAGATGATTGTTCGTGAGCACCGTGGCTGTTAACCCGTTGTGAACGATCGATCATCCAAGTACTCATTTCTCGTAGATAGTCACCACGCGAACATAAATTCACATGCAAGATAGTGGAACTTGGATCCACATTTTATTAGAAAAGGAGAGATCCATCTGACTCCTCAAAGTGATAAATATTCCTGTCAGGGAAAAATTCAGGGAGGATTTTGTTTAGTTTTGTTTGTTTTATTCTTTTATGCACAAATTAGTTATTAAATCTTGTTATTATCTTACGCTTTGTCTCCTTTCTTTCTTAGTTATAGTTTTCATTCTATAACCCTTGCCTCAGAAAAGCACGTTGTTTGGCGGACGTAAACACCACACTATGAACTGAACGCGACCCCTTGATCTAAGATTCTTGCATAAAACACTGCTATTCTGAAGGGTTCAATATAAAAATTTACTACGATCTATTCTCAAAAAGAAGTACATTTTTGAGACATTGAGACCATGAGGATTCTGGACATATTTATTCTAAGATAGTAGAGCAATTAGTTTAGAATATAATTTCAAGAAGGAGAGCGTGTCTTAATTTTATTCGGAAATGAATAAATAGCGAGCTTGCCCTGCAGCAATTATGCAGTTTATATCAGACCTCGTACGGTCACGCTGTTAAGAAATAATTATGTTGGTATCAACAAAATCTTTATTGATACTCAATTAACATGTTGGCATAACTGCATATTGTAATTTGTTCAACACTAAATTCTTTACTCATTGCATATGGCGTACCAGCTGATTGTTCCATATCACCTGAACTCAGGGCTTCCAGCGACTCACTTTTCTCACTATTAGTCACTATTTTCAAAGCAGCCTCACTTTTCTCACTATTTGATAAAATTACACACTATTCTCACTTTTTTAACCAAACTGGTCACATTCTGCTTTAAAAATGGTCTCATGCACAATTAAATTGCTAGAAACGACCCAAAATATACCCATGAATGGGTAGTTAGTTTTTCTGCCACCGGTGCCTGATTTTATATTCAATGCCAAGGTAAGGATTTTATTGCTTTGGAGTGGAGGTTTGACTCATGTGGTGCACTGGCTTGCTCGTGACGTAGCTACACATGTAGCGAATCGTCTTGCAATGGCCTTTTAAGTGTGCGCCAGCTATGCGCCTTGGTAGGTGTACCTTTACCAATGAAGAGCCCAATTGGTACACTGGGGTGAAACGCTAGAAATTTGTTGAGTTATGCCAGACATTTGTATCACATTTTGCGTTAATATACTGTATAATGGCTCAACGGACAAAACACGTTTTCTTTCGAGAACATTTTGATTTTATATTAGAATGACCCCAACACCGCCGATCTGGACTGTCATGGTACAAAACTTTTTCTGCCACTTAAAAAGGGAAAGGATGCTGAAAAATTACTGCAATCAAAATGTTATCAGGCTATTGCTAGTGCTCTAAAAGTTGATACTTTCCCCGCTCAGATTGCGTTTGTAGTATATAGTGCAAGTCTTTTTGAAATGTTTTCAAAAGTATATCAATTACAGCAACCTATGATACATGTTCTGTATGAAGAAGTGTCAAATTTATTCATATTGCTCTTGAGTAGGTTCTGCCTGGCAGAATCATTGAAGAGTACCAGTGAATTTTTGAAAGAATCTTCCATCATGGATGGCAACAATTTTACGGAATTGAAAAATGTTGAAATTGGGAAGAGTGCTGAACATCTCCTGATCGATAAGAGCTGTAGTGAACTGCAAGTGAGTCAGATGACCTTGTAGTTCCACCCCTTAAACAACAATAACTAACTGCAAGTATTGAAGTTTCATCAAGAGTCGGCGAAGCACGTCCTTAACAAGTCCATCCTTAGTATGGAAAGGATGCCAAGCACTTGAAATGCTTGCAGCCTCAGGCCATCAAAGAAAGTCTCTGATGAGCATTGTCTTAGTTTACAAAATGTTGCAGCTGCCTTTGAAAGATGTGTACGAGAAGAAGCTTCGCGATGAATGGAAGCTGTTGTAGCTAGAAAATCTCCCACATTTTGAGGAAATTCCAAGAATTCACCATTTTTTGGCATCAAATTTTTGACATTTTAGACTTTACTGGGCAGGGAAATATCCGCTTGTGAGCAAAGTCGTGAAAGGTATCCTATCAGCAGCTCATGGAAGCTCAGATGTGGAACGTGGATTTTTGGAATCAAGAAATCAACTTCCGGCAGATAGAGCCGCAATGGGAGAGCGCACCCTGAATGCTCGACTGAAAATTCGTGACGGAATGAGGGTGTTCGGTGGGCGGACTGAAGCGGTTCCCATCGCAAAGGCGCTTCTGAAAGCGGCATCTGGTGCTCACAGCACATATGAAAACTATTTAGAGGCTAAGCGCAAGGAGGCAGAGGAAGAGCAAAGGAAAAAGGAAGAGGCGGAGGACATTCGGCGCAAGCAAAACAGCAGGAAAAAACTCAAGTTAAAGAGAGGAAGGAGATAGGAAAATTACAGGGAGAGTTCAGGAAGGCGAAAGAAGTGGAAGAAGAGGAGAAACAAGCTTCTGATTACCTAATTGAGGCCAACCAAAAGTTAAAAGCTGCTTTGGTAAAGGGTGATCAGAAAAGTGCAAACATTGCCAAGGTATGCTAGAAGGTGCCCGCAGCATGCGATCCTGCGCCGAAGATCTCCGCAAAACGCAGGCAGAGCCACTAAGGAAGAAAGTCCAGAAACGCACCTCCACCCTACTTGAAAAGCTCTTCAAGAATCCTGGGAAACTAAGGCGCGATGAAAACAGATGACATTGACACTTGAATTTATTTTTAAGACTGATGACAACTTGTGAATTTTATCATAAGACTGATGATATCTACTTTTCTTTTTATGTGGCAGTACGACAGTATTATTTGTTTTAGGTTTTTTTTCTAGTAAGGAGTGCATTATGGCATAAACATCGTTTTATCTTAAGACTAATGATATCTATTTTTATTCTTATGTGCCAATATGGCAGTCCTATGCTGTGATGTTGTGCTAAAATGGGTATATTCTTCAGGCAGCATGGACAGGATCTTGGTAATCAGCATAATCTCGTCAACTTTCTGGTCGAATTTGTTCAGTTTGAAGGAGATGTTTTGGAGATCACTAATGTTGCTTATCATGTCCTTCTTCGCATCAAATTGGAAGTTGTAAAAGTCTCGTAGCAGCAAACATTTTTGTTGGCTCGAGTCTCTCTGGTATATGATACGAAGAGTATCAAACATTTGTTTAGAAGTTGTACAGGTTAGGATATGTGGCCTAACTTGTTTGTCAATGGACGTGACAATATAGTATTGGGCTCTTGCATCTCGCGTCTTCCACTGATCGCTTGAAGCTTGATTTCTGGGTGGATTGGCCACCAACACGTCTATCCCGTCGACAATCTTGATTAGTTCTTTTGGGGCAAGCAGAATTTTTAACTCAAACACCCACATAGGATATGTGTCGACTCCCTTGAGTTTTTCGACATGTGCTACGTCCTCGGGTCTTGTGGACATTTTTTGGACTTCACTTACCGTACTTCACTTCACTTACTTTACTTTTTAAATGTTTTTACTGTCACCTGTTTTCACGTTTACTTTTATTTTAGAGTCACCTGGGCTCATAGCCTGTTAAAGTTTTATGTTTTTATAGTTCAGGCAGGGCTTCCATCCACTCACTCATCCAAAAATAGTGAAATAGTGAGTGTTTTTCTTTAAAAAAAAAGTGAAAAAAGGTGTGTTTTTGCATGAAAAAGTGAGTAAATAGTGAGTAAATTCATAGCATTGTTCGCATTTATGGCCGTATATCTGGTTCATAATTTTAACTTTTGTTGATATCTGTAGGCGCAATTAGGAGGGGTGGCTAAGCTCCCCAAAACAAACCGTAGCCCCTCATACATCTGAGAGTAACCAAAATAAGGTGTGATAATGGATGAGAGTATTCCTCACATGATCTGAAAGATTGGTGTAAAACAAAGGTATTATGCTGGACTACGCAATTCCATATACACCCCAATTAAATGGAACAGCAGAACGGTTCAATCGTACTCTTATGGAAAGAACTATTCTTTGTGATTCTAACCTAGATAAAGAGATGTGGGGGGAAGCAACACAAACAGCTACATGCCTGATTAATAGAAGCCCCACTTGTACTGTTGACACAACCCCAGCTGAAAAATGGACATACAAGAAACCAAATCTGTCTAACTTACAGTTTTTGATTGTGTCGCCTATGCCAAAAATTTGGGTTATCTCAAGAAGCTTGACAGCCGAAGCAAGAAGTGCATTTTTGTAGGCTATGCACCACACGGATACCGTCTATGGGATGAAGAAAACAGAAAGATATTCGTCTCTAGAGATGTGGTATTCGAGAAAAATATAATAAAATTAGATCAACATAACCCTGAAACTGAAATCTACCAAGCAAATGTTGAAGAAACAGAAGAAAACCAAGATGAAAGAAATGAAAATCCAGATAACAGAGATGAAAATCAAGATAGAACAGATGAAGAAACAGATCATGAAACACAAGAAGAAGAAGATTTTGACTTCGTAGATTCAGATCACGAACAGAGAGAAGAAAGATGCCATGAACTTGGTTTACGACCAAGGAGAACATTAAAGAGACCTAATAAATATGATGACTATCAACTAGATAGCGGAGAAAATGAAGAAGCAATGATGACATACAGGGAGTCGCAAACAAATGAAGACAAAGAAAACTGGAAAACAGCCATTAAAGAAGAAAAGACTCTTTGAAGGAAAATAAAACTTGGAAATTAGTAAGCCCTGAGGCAGCTAGAGGAAAAGAAGTTTTGTCAAGTCGGTGGGTGTTTAAAGTTAAGGAAGACGGTAGATATAAAGCTACACTTGTAGTACGAGGATGTGAACAAAGGAGTGGAAATATAAATTATGAAGAAATCTTCAGTACAGTTGTAGACACAACTTCACTAAGAGTTCTTCTTGCTATCGCAGCACACTATAACCTGCACATTAAAACATTTGATGTCAAAAAGGCCTTTTTGTATGGAACCCTAGATGACGACATCTACATGAAAATACCAGAAGGCTACAAAAAAGAAGGCAAAATATGCAAACTGCAGAAAGCCTTATACGGACTGAAGCAAGCCCCTTGTAGGTGGAATAAAACTCTCACAGAGTTCCTGACACAAGAAGGCATGACACAAACTGTCAGACCCCAGCATCTTCAAGAATTCTGAGAACAGTTTGTTTCTAGCAATTCATGTAGACGATGGCATTATCATGGGCAAGGACATTCAGAAAATGACACAGCTACTCTCTAAACTTGAGAGAAATTTTGAAATGAAGACAACTCATGAACCCAAAACCTATTTGGGGATAGATATAAAGAGAACAGAAAATGGTATCTTCATTTCTCAAAAGAAATATGCTCATAATATGTTGCAACGTTACAACATGCAAGAATGCAAAGAAGTTAAAACTCCAATAATCCAAAATGAAGAAACAGGTGCAACAGAGGACAGCGTGAAGACAGAATACCCCTATAGACAAGCTGTTGGGAGTCTGTTATATTTGTCTTGTAAAACCAGACCAGACCTGGCTTATAGTGTGAATTATGAAAGCAGGTCTATGAAGAAACCAACAGATCAAGATATACAGAATGTTAAACGAACACTTCGATATCCGAAAGAAAGCACAGCAATGGGAATACACTACGCATCAAAAATGAAGGATGATCTGAAAATAATTGCATACAGTGATTCAGATTTTGCTGGTGATCAAAATAAAAGAAAGCGTATTACGGGCTATGTCATAATGCTGGCAGATGGACCGGTGGCATGGCGTCCACGCAAACAGAAAATTGTGGCACTGTCATCCACAGCAGCTGTATACATTGCTGCAGCAGATTGCTGTAAGGAGTTAGCGTATCTGAAATACCTGATACAAGAACTAACTGGAAAGTCTGTTCCCATTGTTTTTAACATAGACAATCAAATACCTTAAAGTTGATGAACTCAGGACAAATGAGAGGTGAGTCAAAGCACATTCACTATCTGCATGAGAACTATAAAAATGAATTGTTTTCTCTTCAATTCTGTCCGACCCATGACCAGGTAGCTGACATTTTCACAAAGCCTCTATTGTCTACTAAATTTGAAAAATTCAAAGATGTTCTGTTGAGGAGTGGAGCAGAATAGGTCCAAAGAAAGTATTTGATTTTAAATATGTCAATAACAAGGAAGCTTGTAGTTTAACGTGACCGTTAATCTTGAGATTGTCAATAACAATTAAGACTATTTTGAAATTGTGACATTTCATGTTTTATTGTTGAAATATCAACGAGTGTGTTATCCAATATATAGTCATAATGTAGTTTAAGTCAAATATTGTTTGTACAACTTCTCATAGTTTGAATTATGACAAAGATTGTGTTCTTACGCGGAGATGTTAAGAAATAATTATGTAGGTAACAACAAAATCTTTATTGATACTCAATTAACATGTTGGCATTACTGCAAATTGTAATTTGTTCAACCATAAATTCTTTACTCATTGCATATGGCGTACCAGCTGATTGTTCCATATCACCTGAACTATAAAACATAAAACTTTAACACACGTTGCGTCGCAACAATCATGCAGTTTAAATCAGACCTCGTACGGTCACGCTGCGTTGCAACGTACACGCAGTTATCATCAGACTTCGAGTGCAGAAACGCTGCATCACAATAGTCAGTCTACAGTGAACGTGGAAACGTGTCACGCTGAAGCAACAATATGCAGTCTTGAGATCTTCTCCAGGAGAGACGTATCGTATCAGACTTAACTTATAATTGGAATCATTGCGGGTTTCCATAGCAGACTGCGGAAGTTATCAAGTTAACAAGAACTTGAATAAAATATCTACTGTGCGACAAGAAATAAGTTCGGCAAACTGCGGACAAAGTACAAACATTTCGCCAGTATCGAGGAAGTCGAAAACATTATAAGAGTGTTCAAGTAATCATCAAGGACCAAAGTGCGTCTTATGTAGTAACGATTCTAAGGCCATTCCAACGCGGAACGAGTAAAGAGACTCTGTTAGGAATAACCAAGGTGAACAGCGACCAGGGGTAGCTGAAATTAGAGACTTTCAAGCCGTTCGAGGGGACGTAGGACACGGACAAGTCGTCATCAGGGCCTGCATTCCTTGGAGAAGGTGGTAGGACGTGTAACGTGTGAAAAACCTCGAGTGAAAACAAGCAAAAGTTGAGCTTGAAGTGTAAAGTTATATTGCATTTATTATTTTTTAGTGTAATTTAGGGTTATTCAGTGTATAATTTGTAATTGAATCATGTTGGGAAATCATCCCTGCGTAGAATTTAGTGTAACTAATATGTGTAATAGAAAGGGAAAATTGTTTTGTGAAATGAGTGTTATGGGTGAATACTAGACCCAGAATGTGGCGAAAAGTTCCAACCATGAAGTTCGAGATCCGCCAGGTAAGATGTAAGTACAAACTTTCAATCATGAGTGTATAAATGTTGGAGGAATTTCGTGAAAACCTTAAAATAGGCAAAGAGCACACTAATATAAATGAGATGGTGAGTGAATATGGGTAATATTTCAGAAGATGAAATACGGATCTCAACATACCGCAAATAAGTTGTATCAAGTAAAGAAATGAATAATAATAATAATTCAAAGAGTTGAGTTCTTTAGAAATGGAATAGTAAGTGACTAGAACATTAGTGATCATGTTGAAGTGTATTGTAAATTTCGTTAATGACCGTGCCTAAGTCATATAATGTCAAATCAAAGAATAATTATGGGCAATAATATTGGATTTCAAAGATAAAAAGAATTACGGAAAACTTAAATATTGTTGTGTATGCGAAGTTACGCATTATAAAACGTTTGTTTATAGATTGTCATATCTAATATCCAAGACCGTTTAATTGTGATCGTAGTTATGCTGAGTTCGATAAAAGACGGATCTAAGTAAAGTAATAAAGGGAGCTATTGTGGATACTAGAGAACCGGGTTCGATTCCCAATCTAGAAATTGTAAAAGCGCGTGGGGCCTGCTCAAGATACCGCCACACTGGCGCAAGAAATATTGATCTCTACTAAAGATGTATTTAACCTAGGAAGTTGACTATTGTAGACACTGAAGTGTCATATATTGGATGTGTGTGAGCCCCTTAAGTAATGTTTTCCGCATATCGACTCAGACAATGTGGATGATCACCAATTAACAGCATGTCTTGAAAAGTAATTACCGGCTACAAAGTGCCGCGTTTAAGAGTGGAAATGAATAAGATTTCATTTTAAGTCTTCCGTATTCTGTTGTGAGGACAGCTGGAGTTACCGCTGCAGAGAGAATCCAACCCAGTGAGAGCCAGACGCTAGGTTGGTTGGTTGGTTCTTAAGTTTAGGGGCTGCGACAACGTGGTCATGTAGCCCCGTGTACTTTGGGTGTTTGTAGAATCTGTCTGATGACCGGTGTTAATTGTGATGACTGTATTAGTGTGTGTTATCTGTTTTTAATTTAAGTACAGACTGCAACTTAGAATTTTTCAAATAGTTCCTACTTTTGCCGCCAAGCGCCACCGTCAACGACTACTAGGCCAAGTTCATAACTTAGCTACTAGACGCTACCGCAGTCGGCTCTTGGCAACGAACGTAGAAACCTAAGAGCGTTATTTACATTCTTAACCTATCCAATTTAGCTTCACACAGGTGTAATCAGTGGAAGGTTCTTTAACATGCCATAAATCTATGACATGGGACCGCCGGCTTTACTTCCCCTCCGGAGGAAGGCATACTGAGGGATTTTTAACGCTCTTAAAAAATCCGACGGCTTCGGCCGGGTTTGAAACCGCTATCTTGGGCACCAGACTCTAGGTTAACAGGTCATAAATATCAGGTAAAGTGCCAAGGGTAGGTCAAGGAACAACTAATTGCCTAAATAAGACGGGAAGTGTAACCGTAGTTAAATTGACAAGTGATTATATGTTGCAAAGGTTGTTCAGATGTCGTGAATTAAGGGAAATGTGGTAAACATTTGTAAGTAAATCTCATTGCGTGACATATCCAAATAATGGGTTATTGAGTATCAGAAATCTTAGACAATCCGGGAGTATCGTTCAACTTGATTCTTTCAGTAGTTTTTGGTACTCATGGTGAAACGAAATTCCCGCCAATATAAAGCATGTAAGATAAAGAGAGAGAGATAAGATTTGAACCCACGTGGATCCTATAAAAAGAATTGGTAATTGTTATTATTGTTATAAACAAATATGAATACACATTAAACAATTACCAAGTTAGTGAGTATTATCATGTTGAATGTAATAAGTGAAGTTATAAAGTACTAATGGAGCCGTCAGGAGCTCAGATAAATAATCATTCTTGGATACTTTATGGAAGTGAAACCTACATGAAAGGTTCAGTGGAACTTCATCGATTGATATTGTTAGATGATTTAAGTGATTCCTTGTTAGAGAACAAGTGTGAAATATAAATATGTTTTGAGTGTTTTATGTTATTTTTGAGTTTTTGGAGCGCCTATTTTTGAGTATAATTAAATTATGCTTTTATTGTATTTTTTGTTTATTTCAAGTGTTGACCTAATGCCTTTGATCCAAAATACGTGTTTCATATAGTGGGAATGTATGTACTACGCCCCAACACTACTGACCTACGGAAGTATGATCACGTATTAATTGTTCGCAAGGGCACAGTACCTCCTGTAAAGTTTCGCTGAAGAAGAATGAACATTTCTTACAATGTGACGGAAAGTGTGGTGAAATATTTCATCTAAACTGTGCTCGTGTGACGAACGCAGTTTTTAAAGCAATGCTTGCAAATCCAGGCGAATTTATGTGGCATTGTTAACAATGCAAACATAACCCAAATTTAACCAAGACAGCTACATCTAGTTTTCAGCCGAATGAGGTCAAACCGGACTCTGCAAGCTTATTGTGTGAAGCGGTTAACAATATGCAACAAGTGCTAAAATATGTTTATAGCTCTCTGGAGTATCAATTTAAACAAAATTGATGAACTCTTAGAGCAAATATCACACTAAAATCTTGCATTGACCAACTCACCCTAGAGGTAAACAACACTAAAGTTGAAAATGGCTTGCTTAAAGAACAAACTGGGCATCTTAACAGGCAAGTTAATGACATGGAGCAATACTCTAAGAACTACAATCTTGAAATCGCCGGGATACCAGTCTCCGAACCCGAGAATGTGTATAATATTGTGGCTGAAGTGGCGGGTGCAGTTGGTGTTGAAATTGAAACTGATCGGTACATTGAATATTGCCACCGACTTCCAGCCTTTACAGATAAGTATGGAAAGAAAACACCCCTCATAGTAGCAAAATTTATTCCCACCAAACAAAAGACATGATAATGAGCAAAAAACGCAAATATGTGAAACGTCTTTGCACAGATGTCAAGATCAACGGAGACTCGCCAGTGTATATAAATGAACATTTAACTAATGATAACCAAAACTTATATTGGCTTGCCAGGAATTCTAAACGGACAATGAATTATAAATTCGCATGGACCAGGAACGGGATGATCTTCATGAGGTAAAATGAAAACAGCCCGATTCTACAAATCAAGACTGCAGCTGACCTACCAACAGTTCATGGGAATCAAGGAAACTGAAGGTATGTTTGCCTGAGCCAAGTGATCAATCAATATTGCATGAAATTCTGTTTCTAAGAGAGTGTAAAATAGAAGTAACCTGAAATAAAACAACTAACTTAAGGTATGAAATCAGATAACGAAATAGACCTTAATTTTCAAGATATTACTTCAAACTTTGTAAACAATACTCAAGACTTGAATAAATTTATTACCTTTACTGCAGGAATTAAAAGCATGCACATAAATATATGTGGAATGATAACAAATTTTGAAAGTATGCTAGTTATGCTCGATCAACTTGATCATAAACCAGATGTCATTGTACTGTCTGAAACTCAGCTCATTGAGGATATACCATTTGCTATTTTAGGATATAATGAGTACTTCATACCACCTCAAAATTCTACCTATGACAGCATAAAGTTATATGTGCATGAAAACCTCATACAAAATATTACAATATCAACTTTAAAAGCACTGAAAGCTGCAAATGCTAGCCTACTCACCTTCATATATAATAAAGAAAGTTACTTGATACTTGCTATTGTACCCAATTGGAGATGGGTACAATTCGAACACAGAATCATTTGATAAAAAATTAAGGAAATCATAGCTAGCCAAGAAAGGATTCTTACAGAAAACGGGCTTTAGAACGAAGCCTAGAAAGAGCAGATGGTACATTAAGACGCCACGGGAACAATAAGTTCACATTAACTTGACAGTTTTTAATATAATATGAACGTTGGAAGCAATAAAGAGAGCAATTGAGAAGGCCTGCAGCTGAAGAGATTGGGAGACCTACGAACTCTTGACATTCCTCAACACAGCAGCTTTGGGAGAATTGATGGTCAGTGAAGTGTGACAGTAAATAAATAAATAGCCTTACAAATCCCATAAGGGCTATGGCCTCCTGCTTTGCAGGGAATTGCTCAGTTTTAACTCATCAGGTGAGCAAGACCTGAGGAGCATTCGGGGTTATTCTTTCTGATTGGGCCTTCTATATAGATGTGCAGCTGATTAAAGATTAAGTAAATTATATTACGATGGCATAAAATTCGCTACAACAATCTTCATTTCTGAGTCTGGCGATATCAAGGCCTCAAATATCCATTAGTATTACGGAAATCATAATAGCCATCAATTAATATCTGGGAGCTTCCCATTGCCACTAAGCACAAAGCTTACCCTGTCTAAGCACTTGAACAATGACAGAAACTGCGAAGTCTTCACTCTTCAGTAAAATCTACGTATATTGAACCGTTTCAAATAGGTCTTTTTAAAATGCAGTACAAAACCTTACCGGTGGAGTTTTAACATCTAGTTTGGATGCAGATACCTATACACGTTCTTTAACATCCCACAAATCATTCACTATGTTGTACACATGTGGTCCTGGAACGAATTAATAAGTGTTTCGCAAGATAGTTGAACCTTTTGAATTCCTTGTGATGCAGTAAGGTTATTTTCCCTAGTGAACACGATGATGTTTCCTCAAATTAGAGCGCGAGACAATGTTCCATTAGTTCTGTCCGCCATGCAAATGACTTCTCACATGTGCTACAAGTGTATTACTTCACTCCAGTATGAACAACAGTGTGCTTCTTGAGGTCACCGCTCTGTGAGAAGCCTTAATGGGGAACTATTTTTTAATATTAACGATAATTACACCTCTTAGAGGGAGCCCCAAATAACGCAACTCTGAATTAAATTGAGCACACAGAAAGGTAAATCACCCGTCTCACAGTAAGGAATAGAGGAAGAACAACTTGACAAACTAAAAGCACCACTTTATAAAGCCAGAACCATAGGTGTTCACAGGCACAGGATTTTCGATAGGTTTGAAACCTGTCATACATGCAGGAATGAAAACTGCTGAGTCAGATGACGGCTTGGGGGAAGACCGTGGAATGTTTCGAGGATGAATGAAGTAAACCAACCGGCCCTTCAACGAGTATAACAACATGTTTTATAAATTAAAAATTAATGAACGATCAAATTTTATTCCGCCAAAGAGGAATCTTACAGTTGGGAAATTTCACACCTGTAAATAAAATTAGAAGCAGATTGGAGCACGGATTCCGAAATCGAGCTCCCGAAATCATTGAGGGACTATGTTTTATATGAAACCAAATAAAAGGGCTCCAAGCAGAAGCCAAAGTCAGTCGATTCTCAGGCCATGCCACGTTACATTACCAACAGTCGATTCTAAGGCTCGAGGGGGCCAGGCCACGCCACGCTGAACAAGTTCATATAGTTCGCCTCGATGGAGGTAGGCCACGCTAAGTTGCGCTACGCAGATAGTCAACAGTTTGAGACTCTGAGGAGTCCTGCGAACTTATAAAGAACATTTAATCTACGAACTTTAGACAGAAGTACGCTAAGTTCAGTTATAGCGATCAGCAAGGTACTTTGAGTTCTAAAGAACACCAGTTGGAAACCAGTTAACAGAAGTCATAGGGACTCGAACAATAAGTTGCGTTGTGTCTAGTAAAGACATTTTAAAGACATTAGATCCCAGAAGGGACAACAACAGAAACAGTAATTGCGATCGCGTAGTACAGAAATTCTACCAGAAGGAACCTAGGAGATTGTTGGATCGAAGCAAATCGATAGACGTACTCATGGGAGTATTCGTCAGAATAAATACGCTAGACAGTTTAAGGACGTCGAATGGAGGCCAAGCTATAGAAATTACAAAGTTGCGATAGATAGATATAGATAAATCAAGTGACGGCGAATCTTACAGATATTTGTCGCATAGTTGAACAGATCGAGTAATCAGAGCAACGTACAGTATAGACATAACCGAAGGGCTGAAAACCAGGAGTTTTCCAGAAGTAGGAAAGGAACTTTGAAGGAGAAAGTCACACGTTCGAGGCAGAGGGATAGGAGTTGCATCAGGGAATCCTCAGCAGTCGAAAAATCATCGCCAAATCGCTGAGATACGATCCGTGTGAAGTGTAAATATATAAAATAAGTGTATCTTTTTATAAGTGGTTTAAAATAAGTGAAATAATGTGTTTTCATATGTGACAGTGTAATCTGAGTGAATATAATATGAAGATGATAAAGAAGAATGTAAAAATGAGTTGTTAAAAGTGTATCGAGATGGGTGAGCCCATTCAAAGATATGGTCGTCGGCCGAGCCGGCACATGAGGTGAGTCATGAAAATTCTTTAAGTTTATGTTGTATCATGCACTGGATAAAATAAAATGCACTGAATAAGTGAAATCATGCAGTGAATAAGTGAATTAATTGAGGGGTAACTAAATAATTGAAGGAATGCGTTAAGTTACTAAAGAAATGTAAAATAATGATGAATAATGATTGAAATGTATGGTAAAAATTAATTATGAATATGAAAAATCCACAGACTGCTTCCAGTCTCCGACCGGGTCAGGAATGGAATGAATGAAGCACCGATCTAGCGGCTGCCGAGGCCTGACGCACTCCTCTGGGGCAATGATTAAATGAATGACAGATGAAATAAAATGATAGTGGAGTGTGTTGCTGGAATGAAATTTTGACAGGGAAAACCGGAGTATCCGGAGAAAAACCTGTCTGCCTCCGTTTTGTCCAGCACAGATCTCACATGCAGTGACCGGGATTTGAACCACGGACCCAGCGGTGGGAGGCCGGCGTGCTGCTGCCTAAGCCACGGAGGCTTTAATTATGAATATAATTTTGTTAATTGTAAAAGGATATAATTTTATTGCGCAAAGTAAAGTAATGGGAACCCGAAATAATGAATAATCAATAATAAATTAGATCGGAGAGGAGAAATCTAATATAATTGTACCACTGGCAAGTATTTATGCCAGTTAAATGAATTTTAAAGCAATAATGTAAATGAGCACCAGAATTAATAATAATAATAATAATAATAATAATAATAATAACGATTGTCGAGTTTTTATACTCCTGAAATAATGGTTGAATAATAAGTTGTTTCACTCCATGATAATGTGTTGATGAATAATAATAGTTGAAATGAATAATAATAACAATAATAAAAATAATAATAATAATAATAATAATAATAATAATAATAATAATAATAATGAGCTCAAATTGAAAGGAATAAATAGTTGAAGGGTTTTGGATACCTTAAATGTTGATGAAGTGATAATGATTTTTTTCAGACCGTAAATGTAAAAATTATTAATGTAAATGGTGATTTTTGGAACACCTTGATGATGAAATGTGAGATTTGTAGGCTGTTATGCCGAATTAAGGGAAAACGTCGATAGGAAGACCAGTAATTTATACCGCGATGAGAATCAAGTTGTTTGTGACTAAATGTGTGATGGGAATGCAAGTGAATTTTGTATTGCCATATTGGGCCAATTGAATAATGAGTTAATGAAGTAGCATCAAGCTAGGAATATGTACGTGATCCATAACATGCATTATTCGGGAGATTGGAAATAAATAAGTCGGATTCATCGTTGTTGTTTAGGGGTAACACCCATTGGTAGACCGAGGTCTAGCCAAGTCAGCTTATGGTATGGTATATGTGTGTGTATTATGGTAACTGCAATGTAAGACAGGCTGGTAAGGACTCAGATCTCTAGCGCGGCGTTGCCACAGTTGTTTGACATATAAGACTGGTAGGAGAACAGCGGGTTCTACGATATACTAGAGAAGGGGAGACGAGAGTTGTCGTGTCCGAGCCGAAGCTATATATGACCGATCCTAAGTACCAGCATTGCTTATATCCTACAGGTAATTGAATTGTTGTATTCATTGGGAGACAGGGATCTTGCCAAGTGAACTTATGTGTCGTATGTCATCTCCGAATCAAATGCATAGTTATTTGAAAACACGAAAAAATTATTTGAGTAACGTGAGGAAGCAGTAAATGCAGTGATTAAATAATTTGTAATACTTGGATATCCATACAGTTGAAAGGGGAGAGAAGTAAATATTGAGGAAACGCGAGGGTGGATGGTCTAGACTGAGTCGTAAATCTTAAACTAATAGCTTGAAGAGGAGGGGTAGGTCAGTAGCCGACCTTGTCCTGGTTTCGTAAGAAGGCGAGTGAGCCACACAATGAAGGCTTTGTGAATAGAGTTTTAAAGGGTCTGAGCGCGTATTAGCAAATAACGAGTGCTACCGTATGTAATATTTTCGAATGAAAGGTGCTACAATAATTTAAACTTGATATTTGTAATGCTGGAAGTGAGACGAATATCCCCAGCTAACATTTAAGTGAATTATGTAATATATGATGGAAATAGTCAAGATGAATATTGTTGATAAATACTCGATTTCTGCCTCGAAATATAATGGAAACTATACGGGTAATGAATAAATTGATTTTTGAATATAATTGTAAATAAGTCCACTGAGAAATAATGAATAATGGTGCATGATACTGTAACGTGTTTTTCAAGGGTACTTTACGCCACTGACATAAGTCAGTAGGAAGCCATTCAATGTTTATTTACGCGCCAAATTGTTCTGCCAAGACAAGTTTCATGTAACTTATTATTATTATTAAGGTATTTTTGGAGCGTTTTTTATAAGATTATAAGTATACAGATAGGTTTTCGATGTTATAGAAAACACTATCAAGCGAATTATTACGAATAACATTATCGCGGAAAATTATATGATTACGGAATTTTACGGATTTTTGTCAGAGTTTATTGTGAGAGAGATGAGTCATTGGGAATTCAGCTACAGGTATATTCTTGTCGAGAAGGGTGACGCAAGCCGTGGGGCACTTCCAGCTGGCTGCATCAAGAAAAGGCGAAATGGCCTGGACCGGTAATCGACATCGTCGCGCCGAGTGTATTGACCCTTAGGTGGGGAGTATCGAGTGGTGACTCCGCCAATCAGTGGAGACCGGGCGAGTAGAAGACGGATCCGGAGAGGGGGTTCGGCGAGTGCATATATTGTTTGCGCGCCGAGAAGGGAGGTCGATTATCATTGTAAAACTTGACATTTGTGGTTGCTCGTGTGGTTGGTTCCGGTGTGATCGGACCATAAATTAACATTTCTACAACAAACTCCACAACTGACGAAGAAGATGGCGACGTCCAGACGGCTGTGGGAAGCTCTCTTCAGCATCAAGTACGAGGGAAATGCCACGGCTATTTCCAATGGTAAGCGCGAATGACTCAGAACTACATAAACTCTCGTTTCTTTGTTTCATATTCAGTATTTCAGTAACTTCTTAGCTTGGGAATAATAGTAAAATCAGTAATTCATCCGACTCCGTTTTCACGTAATTCTCTAGTGGTAATATTCAAATCGTAACGCTCCAATTTAAATTAATTATTATTATTAGTAAAATGCCACTTCTTGTTTTTATATAATAAATTCATTTCTTATACTATGCAATCTTTGTTTCAGTAGGTAGCATTAGATATAGACCAAATTCCTTCTCCTGATACAATTGTTAGTTGGGTTAATGATCAAATAATACCACGATCTGAGTGTGAAGATTCTTAAAGGTGTTCTGCCAGAGCTAGGTGTTGTTAAATATAAATTTAGATATCAACATAGCGTTGAGGTCTTGGCGCCCATTAATACAACGTATCTTAGTCCGAGTAAACATTACATTTATCACCTCAAACGTGGGACTTGTTGTGGTTTTTCCACACTCTCCCCAGTGAAACCGTTACACTTGTCACCCAACAGTGGGGACACTAGTAAAAACGTTACACTTGTACGCTCAACGTGGAGCAAAAGAAGACGTTACACTTGTCGCTACCAACGTGAGGCCGAAAACCTTATAACATTTGTGGAAGGAGAAGGGTATATATTTCTGTGCCTGTATTTTGGGTTTTTTCATTTATCGGTGTCTATCAGCATGGGTAGTGTTGAGGAAGAGATGAAGTTGCGTAGTGGTCACCAGTTGGATAGTGAAGATACGAGCAGTATGGCTAGTCTTGAAAATGAAAGCAATACAGGGATGTCGGAGGTAAATCCCGATACTGAAGGGGGTAATCAAAACAGTCAAGCAGGGTTAGAGAGTTTGCTTCTTCAGTTTATGCAACAAAATAAAAAAAGTACTGACGCTTTAAATGCTAAACTCGAACAAAATAATGCTAAACTTGAACAAAACAGTAGGGAAAATAAAGAGAGTAATAGGGAGCTTAGCGATAGTTTAAATGCTAAATTAGAACAAAACAGTAAACAAATGAGCCATAAATTAAGTGAGAAATTTGAGGAGAACAATCTAAAATTATATAATAAATTTGAGCAGATTAGAGGAGAAATCAGAGGGGTGATGGAAGAGAAGGCTAAAGAGATTATTGCAGATGTAGACAGAAAATTAGGAAAAGTACAGGAGGAGTTTGAAATTAGAATCAGTACACAGGCTGAAAATTTAAAAGAACTAGTGCAACTTGAAACACAGCAGGTCAAAAAGCAATTAGGGGGAGAAATTGACAAAATTCAGGTAGCAACTAAAGAGGTTAAAAAACAGCTCGGGGGGGGGGGAATAATTGATAAAGCTCATGCAGAAATAATCACTGAAGTTAATGATTTAAGGGAGAGGAATAAGGAAAGCATTAATGAGATTAATGAGGAACAAGCTAAGTTAAGTGGTAAAGTTGAAGCAACGGAAGGGAGCATTAGGTTAATAGTAACTAATATTGAAAGAAAAGCTGAGGAGAAAATTGCTGAATTGGAACAGAAGTTGAAAGCTAGAATTAGGCAGGAAAATAGTCAGAAAAGGCCAGTTTATGTGAATAGCACACACGGGGAAATAGAACTAGGCAAATTCAGTAATCGGCAGGGTTGTCCAATGAAGTTCATGAATGCAATAGAAAATAAATTCAGGGAGAGGTTGGAAGATGGTAGTATTGAGTGGTGCCAGGTAGTTGAGATTTTAGAGCAAGCCTTTGTAGGGGAGACAAGAAACTGGTTTGCTGTCTACAGAGACAATTTCGAGAACATTTCAGATTTTAATGTTAAATTTTGTGAGAAATTTTGGAATGAGGCTATTCAATCTCAGCATCGTGAGGGAATTGTGTGTGGGAAATATAACCCGAGAGGAAATTACACTATGACCGAGTACTTTTTAGGACAGGTATTGACGTGTAAATATCTGGATGGTTTGAGGGAGGAAAGTAATGTAGTCAGGCTATTACTAAGACATTTTTCATATAGAATCAAAGAAGCTGCCTGTATCCAAAATGTTAAATCTATTTCACAAGTGGAAAATTTATTAAATAAATTCGATGCTCTGGGAAGAGGTGGTTACGAGGAGAATTTCGGTAGGAACCAGGGTAACCATAATAACAGGCCTAATGGGAATAGGAGTCAGGAAGTTCAAGGGAAGAGTGGCGAAGGGGCCAACGTCCAAAATAGGGGGAACCAGAATAATAATAATAATAATAATAATAATAATAATAATAATAATAATAATAATAATCAGCATAACCAGTACAGAGGAAATGGGTATGGTACTGTACCCGTTCGTCCTGGGGATGCGATGACCCATCTGCTATTACATCGCATTCCTGGAGTTCCAGGACAGAGCGGAGTTAAATGAACCTCTAGTCAAATAAGGAATGTGTCGGAAATTCAGCTGAGTTATCGAAAAAGCAGTTGGGTAACACGAGGCAAAGTATCTCTAGGGTCGTTACGAGCTTAAGTTTAATAAAAAAAATGCAAATATAAATGGGCGCCATCAACTGAATTCCTAGCAAACCACCTCCTTTCCTGGTTAAGCCTTACTCAAGACAAGGAAAAAAAAAGGAAAATCACACCATCATCAGATCACAACTAAGATAAAAACAAATTTATTTCACTTTGATAGTCAGACATTTTAAATATTCATCCTACCTGAGAGTATGGTCGAATGCCAACGTTAAATTGTCATTGTCCAAAAATCGAACCATCTCTTTTCTAATCAAAAATATTTCATCCACATAAAACGTGAAAATCTCTAAAGTTCTCTTGGGTTCTCAGGATCACTGTAGCACTATGTCTTTCGTCACTGACATTTGTGATACCTGAGACCTAATTTCTCTTTAATTTAACATCATGAATGTGGATTTGAAAAAGTTATTAATCTGTCTAAATATACACATATTATAATCACATATTTTAAACATCACGTAATTTATGGCTTGCATGGTATAATTTAAATGTTGAACACGTTAGTAAAATGCTCCTAAACATCGAATAATTAATTTACACTATTTACATTGTCATTACAAATTGCTTGTGTGTGAATTACAGAAAATTCACGGCTCATTGGTCATCATTATCATCATCATCAAAATTAAATATTTCTCACATTAATTCTCATTTCAAAATTCAACATATTCCTGTCAGAATCATTAACTCATCACCATTAAATCATTTAAATGAAAATTATTATCATCACTTCATTAAACATTCTAATTATTCACACAATCTTATTTTATCATCTATTAATTTATTTAAATCAGTTTATTTATCCAATCTTTAATTCATCCATTTATTTAATTAATTGATTTATTCCAAAATTTAATTTATCAACTTATTTAAATTTCATTCTTCTGGTTATTTAGATTTTCATTATTTCTTCTAGTCATTCTGATTTTTATTTCATTAGGTCAGATCATTAATATGCTCAAATTTCAGATTATTATTTCATTAATTATTATTCTCAGAAAATCTTGTATTATCAACTTTATTTATTTGTTTAATTTCCTAACAAATTGTTTAATATGGGTTATAGAACGTTGTCTTACAGTTTTATCACATCCAAGTTATATCTCGTATTTAATCTTCATGCCAAAAAATATTATTGCCTTCACGACATCACGTTGGATCTGACTATCCACAACTACATTATATATCCTCAATTCTTCAAATATCACATTTGAATACCACAATTATTTCACAAAACTCCATAAATATTCAGCACATACAGCATGAATCTCAACAATTACGCTAGACTGGGTTCGACAACCTCATGTCTGCCTCAAAATACATTAGCAACATTGCAACTATCCCTTGGCAACTTCCACAAAATGCCTATCACAAACTTCACTTAACCATGTTGCATGATCTACAAAAAATATATAACTGGCTTCAAATTATCAACGCACACAATCTCCAATAACTGTAATTAATCTGATCACATCTAGACAACTTCTTAAACAATTGGAAAAAATATTACCTTAGTAATTCAAGATCTGCTTTCAAATAGCATAAATTCTCTTACAATTCTCATAATTCACATCACAGAAAAACACCAATGTGCTATAATCTCTCATATCAAAATCTGCAATACTGATCTGCCTTAAAATAAATCTAACCATTAATGATTCATCTTACAAGATTCAATTACTTTAAATCCTTCTCAAAGGTATCAAACACAATTATAAAAATCATCAAAAGCATCAGCTGTACCAGCTGTTAAACTGAAAGTACTCTCAAAAGAGTATAGCAACAAAATATTGGATTGGCAAACAAGAATTACAAATGTAACCCTGCTGACATTTATCTGTACTTTATTTAACAAACTTTCGACTGATATGTGACTAGTAGTTCCTTGTTTGATTCTCTTACAATCTCATGTACACTCGGATGATAAAAATGAGTCCCTCAATGGCAAGTAAGATGAGTAACCACCGTACAATCGTATAAATACGAAAGACCTCGCCCCGTCGACTAACATGATAGTGCCCTGAACGATGGGTAAGATGAGTAACCGCCATACAATCGTATAAATACGAAAGACCCCATCTCGAAGACTATATGAGTGAATGTACCAGATAGGAATCAACAAGTCTCTAGTTGTCATATAAAAGCGATATTTATTCACTAAAGTGAATAACATCTTAATATCTCCAAACAATCCAATGGAAAAAAATCCCTACTGATGAGTAATACACACTCGCTAGTATGCAATGAACTGACGAAGTAATATAGATAATCAATTGCAGATCACGAGTTCGAAATACTCGTTACATAAAAAAACTATTCATGAAAACTATCCTTACTGGAAAAATGTCTAAAAGACCTAACATCTGCTTAATAAAGCCAACCAATGGTGAGAATTTCGTATAATGATGCCTGCCATATCATATGGTCACGCCATATTCTAGCAAAATTTCGAAGCATATAAAGTCAAAGCCATGTCTAAATAATCGTATCACTCCTATTAGAAAAATGTACATGTGTGCCCAGTATTCATGAAAATAATCGTATCAGGAAGTTATAACTCTTACAGTACCTTCTCATAATCAGCTGTTATTAAATTTCAAAGATCGTCGATTTTCCCTATGTAATGAATTTCTCGAAAGATCGGCGTGAATATCATTCCATCCATGCAATGACGATTGCCTTCAAAATCCCAAGTGAATCAGCTGGTGGACCTCCTCTCGTCAGGAATCGAATCCATCGCTCTGTGGTGCCATCGCGTCTCTGTCTGCGTTTACTCCGACATGATGAACTTCTGGTTATCCATAGCGGATATTGTCCAAATTCTCACGAAAAAGTTCATAGAAACAGCGGACCCCCTATTCCTCTTCTACGTTACGCCACTGTTCTATACAATGTCCAGTTTAAGTGTTGAAAGTTCAATTTCCACAGCAGTTTAGTCTCACTTGTAGAAAATAAAATTGTTTTATCAGAGTGTCTAAGTTTATGAAACACCCTGTAGCTGTGTTCGTACTCGGTAATTCATAACACTGCATAAGAAAGAATTGCATTAATGCACGAGCTAATGTTCCTAAGTGCATTTGCTTACAACATTCCGTTTGCTTAAAATTGTTAATGTTACTTGGACTGCGTTATGAAATGCATAGTCGTAATGTCATTGAAAAACTATGTTCATTCGAAGTTCACAGTTGCAGTATCACGTAACTATTTGCCTTTATAATTCAAATGCTGAATAAACGTTCCAACTCAATGTAGTAATGAAGTTCAGCTTCTGTTATAATGCTTGCGTATAAAGTTGGAATTAACCCGCACGGCCCTACTGCAATGCTATAATAATCTCCGCATAAAGCTGGCCTCGCCATGTCGCTCTACTATGCTGTTCTGCGTTGAAATGCAGCTTGGAATAAAGTTCTCCAACTACTCGCAATGCTGTTCTAAAGCCTCTGCCTCCTCATGCCGCTCGACCCGTACATCTGGTTCGGTGACCGGTCTCCACGCTACTTACTGCGGATGTCCGCCCGGCTCACTGACCTACTTTGCGTTCGCTGCTCGGTGAAGTTAAAACTGTCGCTTTCACTTTCCGTGACAAAACTGTTCGCTGCGCGACCTGTACCATGCGCTTGGCGTGTGCTACTCAGCTCGCTGTCTGACCCTCTTGCTAACAGATCTCGATTGCTTGGCTCACTGAGCTAGACTGACTGTCTCTGGACTGCAATGACCCTTACCTGCCTGGCGCGGTCACGTGACGCTCTCCCCACCACTGTGCTCTTGCGTCACAACTATAATCTCGAACCCCCATCATCTCGGCTATTAAGTTATAAAATAACTTAAGGGTTATCTGACTTCCTTAAAATTATTACCATATATAATGCATGTTATATCTCCTCTTCTGAGATGTTTAAATACCATGTTCCATACAGATCTTAATAAAGCTTCATATTTCTATCCATAATTCCATCCGCTTACAGATGTCAGTGCCTTCTTGATCCTAGACCTTCTACGTCATCCTGACATTCCTCTTGACTCGATCTGAGCGCTATCTTTTCTTAACTCTTCCCAAAATCTCAACTACGGCTTAATGTCTGCTGGCGTAGCCGATAGCCTCTACTAGGTATCGGGTACATCTCTCCCGTACATTTCCTTTTTTATCAGGATTGAGAAAAAAATAAACTCTCAGGCATTCTATATATAACACATGTACACGATAGCTCTACAATTCCCTTATTCAGCATGATGGTACTTCCTAATGCTAGCTGCATTAAAAGTTCCCACAACTTCATTAGTATCCATCCTGACAATCTTGTAGCTATTATTTCGGTACGTTTCTTCAATACGGAATGGACCAGCGTACAATGGCGCAAATTTATGGTAGATCTTCAGTTGAAGATTCGAAGTGACTGGCTTCCTAATCAGCACCTCGTCATTTTCTTGAAATGGCTCGTGGAACCTCCTTCCATTTATCCGGAATGGGATATAAATTTTTATGGAATGGTTTGTCATCCATCAACTTGATGCTATAGGTAAAATTTTCTATGAGACCTGGTTTGTCATTGAATATGTCCTCATATTCTGAAATTACTTGATCATACTGCTCCTTAATTTCTGGATTTATTTTACTTGTCATGCCAGTTCTGTCTTCTATAGACCTTTCAACGCTGCATACTATCTCCTCCAATATATTCTCTCTAAAGAATGTCATCTCGGATTCCTGATTTTCCATGATCCCTTCTGGAAAGTACATGCGCCTACTCTGCATATCTATGATCAGGCCACTTTCACTTAAGAAATCCACTCCTAGGATCATGTCAAAATGTAGTTGACCCACTACTAGGAACATCTGTTCAAAACTTCTGGTTCCAATCCCAACATCTAAAAGTACCTGACTTTTACATTTCATACTCCTGTCTGGGATCACCCCTTGAATCTTGCTGACAACAGTTGGCAACATTGTAATTTCCCCTGATAATTTCAACTCATCCAGGCAACCAATGGATATCAAGCTCACCATAGCCCCCGTGTCTACTAGTGTCTTTATTTCCTTTCCCATGACTTCCACACTGATAACTGGCAATTCATGTCTATTTCCCCGATGTACTATGTCTTCCTCTTCGATTAAATCCTCGTCCTTGACCTGATACGTTTCCACAATGATGATCGATTCCCAATGATTAGCATCTTGCTCTAAAGTTAATTAGACGTTTTTTTTTCTTCGCCACTCGTGCTTGCTCGATTGACATCTCTGACCGTCTTCTCGGGTGGTGCACTAGGCTGTCTATTTTCTTGCCTCGATCTCTCATATTCACGATTATCTCGTCTTTCATTTGTCTCATTTCTTCGGCCATCCTGCCTGTCGTCCCGATTATACTGTTGACCTTGGCTCCAGTTGTTTCTACCACGATATCTATTGTTGTATCGATTCCTATCTTGATATCTGGAATTCTGGTTATAATTTCTGTATCGGCTGTCTCTTGCTTCCTGATCGTATGGCCTCTCATATGGTCCTCTATACCGATCATTCCCTCGAACGTTACGGATGTTTCCTCGATTTCCTTCGTTCCTTTTGTTTTCCCAGGAATCTCTTCTGTCCGTCTGAGCTGCGTTATCAACGACTACCGCATTCACCTCTTGCGTGTTTCTATTGTCGTTTCTTGCATTTCTAGGCGTAACTTGAGCGCTTGTATAGTATAATCGCCGTAAAATGTCGTCATAATGCTCAAGTGTGTTTGCTCCCGACGCTATGAGTGATCGCTGCACCTCAATCGGTAACTGTCTCGCTATAGCTTGCAAAAGCTCTTCTTCAGGCAATGGAGGAATCAGAAACTGTAATTTAGCCAATTGTGACGTAAAATAATTGGCATAATGCGTCGGATGTGACGTAGAATAACGCTTCGAGTACATTTTCGCTATTACGTTCAGTTGATCCTCTGCATTCCAAAATCTCCTTAAGAATGCCATTGCAAATTGCTCCATATTCGCAAAATTGCTTCTGAATGCTCTAAACCAAGTTAACGCAGACCCGTTTAAGGCGCGTTCGACTATCCTTAGCACTCTTTCCTTGGCTACTCTATGCTCCGCCATGTAGTCTCGAATATCTCGCAGAAATTCGACTGGTGTGACCCCTGTGTTTCCAGAAAACTTCCTCGGCTTGTCATCCAGATTTCTGATAATGGTAACTGGACCTGAGTATCGTTCACTTGTACCCAACGTACTCCTATTCGAACTCGGATTATCCTGAGGGGTTGAACTTGCCCTTTCGAATGTCACATTCGGTTGCGTTTGACGGTCTTCTCACATGCTAACTTCTTGATTACTCATACTGCGGTCTATCGCTGTCTGATTTATCGATATTTCCCCTGATGTAGTATTTTGACTGGTGAAACTATTAATCATAGATTCTAGTTTAGTTATCCTATCTTCTGCCAGTTTCTCTGCGGTCTTGACCTGAGTCTTCAACTCATCTAACGACGTAACATTCTGCGTTTTATTACTCTCGTCTAAATCGTTTTTCAACTTGTCAATCTTGTCTTCGCATGTATTCTTTACTGACGCGACTTGTTCCTTTAACAGATCATCATCTGTCCTAAATAGAGTTGAATCTATCTTCATCGCTTCCTTGTTCTCCGTAAACCTTGATTCTAAGTTCGCCATACCTGCGATTAATTTCTCATCTAATCCTGCACGTTTTTCTTTTGCTTCGGCATCGACCTCACTATACCGTTCTTCCACGATTGCACCGACTCTATTTTTGAATAAAGCTAAGTTTTCATTAACCTTTTGCTCTATATCATCATCCATCTTCCTAATATCTTTCTGCAATTGATTCTCTAATGATTTTAAATTAGAATTAACCTCTCCTAAGACTTCCTCTTTAATGGTCCCAATTACTGACTTTAAATCCTTAATCTCCTTACCTAGATTCATCTCTAGACCTTTGATTTTAGCCTCGAAAGATACTTCGGTAGACCACTCTTGAATTTTGCCTACATCTGCCACTAAACCATCGATGTCGAATCTCAACTTCGATACATCCGATTTAATGTCTTTCTGTATAGACATAACGTCTGTTCTTAAAGTAAGAATGTTTTCTTCTCCTCTACTTTCTAATTCAATATTATTCTTTCTTAATATTTGAACATTTTCCTCTCCTTTCATATTTACTGCAATTATATCTAACTGTAAAGTCTTAAGCATTTCATTATTCTTTAAAGTTAATCTATTCTCTAACCTAGTTAACTTGTTTTCTAACTCTGTGTTAGTTTCTTCACTACGAGCTTGTAATTTCTCTTCCAATGATTTAAAATTATCCTTCAAATTAGCTTCACTAGCTTTTAAATGACTTTCAGTACTGGTCTGTAATCTAGTCTCCAATAACATCAACTCATCTTTACTATTTGACTGTAATCTTTCTTCTAATGATTTAAAACTATCCTTCAAGTTAGCTTCACTATTTGACTGTAACCTAGTCTCTAATGACATTAAATTATCTTCACTACTAGTCTGTAATGCTTGCACATTTTCTTTACATCTAGCTTCTAACCTAGCTTCTGAACTATTTATCTGTTCTTTAACTTCCGTTTCCATTTTAGAAATAGTTTCTGCAATACCAGACATACCACTCTGTAACTCTCCTAACACCTTAGCTAAATCTTCCGGCAACATAATTATATTTTCAATAGACGTGTTATTCAGAGACGTTAGACAACAACACATCACAATGTCTCAATTCCTGCATTCACTTGGGTATAGGAAAAAATGACTTATAACTAACATGATATAATACTAATACGATTAACATGAACACTGGAATGGGCACACAAGTATATTGTCTGACTAGGTTTAATAAATTTTATAACACAATTAAATGAACTTGAGATCAATCTCTCAGTAATCTAAATCTGATGTGATTCCATAGAATAAACAAAATCGAAGCCCCACAGGTGGGTAAAGCTAATTTTCCCTCTCTCTCTGTACCCGTTCGTCCTGGGGATGCGATGACCCATCTGCTATTACATCGCATTCCTGGCGTTCCAGGACAGAGCGGAGTTAAATGAACCTCTAGTCAAATAAGGAATGTGTCGGAAATTCAGCTGAGTTATCGAAAAAGCAGTTGGGTAACACGAGACAAAGTATCTCTAGGGTCGTTACAGGCTTAAGTTTAATAAAAAAATGCAAATATAAATGGGCGCCATCAACTGAATTCCTAGCAAACCACCTCCTTTCCTGGTTAAGCCTTACTCAAGACAAGGAAAGAAAAAGGAAAATCACACCATCATCAGATCACAACTAAGATAAAAACAAATTTATTTCACTTTGATAGTCAGACATTTTAAATATTCATCCTACCTGAGAGTATGGTCGAATGCCAACGTTAAATTGTCATTGTCCAAAAATCGAACCATCTCTTTTCTAATCAAAAATATTTCATCCACATAAAACGTGAAAATCTCTAAAGTTCTCTTGGGTTCTCAGGATCACTGTAGCACTATGTCTTTCGTCACTGACATTTGTGATACCTGAGACCTAATTTCTCTTTAATTTAACATCATGAATGTGGATTTGAAAAAGTTATTAATCTGTCTAAACATACACATATTATAATCACATATTTTAAATATCACGTAATTTATGGCTTGCATGGTATAATTTAAATGTTGAACACGTTAGTAAAATGCTCCTAAACATCGAATAATTAATTTACACTATTTACATTGTCATTACAAATTGCTTGTTTGTGAATTACAGAAAATTCACGGCTCATTGGTCATCTTTATAATCATCATCAAAATTAAATATTTCTCACATTAATTCTCATTTCAAAATTCAACATATTCCTGTCTGAATCATTAACTCATCACCATTAAATCATTTAAATGAAAATTATTATCATCACTTCATTAAACTTTCTAATTATTCACACAATCTTATTTTATCATCTATTAATTTATTTAAATCAGTTTATTTATCCAATCTTTAATTCATCCATTTATTTAATTAATTGATTTATTCCAAAATTTAATTTATCAACTTATTTAAATTTCATTCTTCTGGTTATTTAGATTTTCATTATTTCTTCTAGTCATTCTGATTTTTATTTCATTAGGTCAGATCATTAATATGCTCAAATTTCAGATTATTATTTCATTAATTATTATTCTCAGAAAATCTTGTATTATCAACTTTATTTATTTGTTTAATTTCCTAACAAATTGTTTAATATGGGTTATAGAACGTTGTCTTACAGTTTTATCACATCCAAGTTATATCTCGTATTTAATTTTCATGCCAAAAAATATTATTGCCTTCACGACATCACGTTGGATCTGACTATCCACAACTACATTATATATCCTCAATTCTTCAAATATCACATTTGAATACCACAATTATTTCACAAAACTCCATAAATATTCAGCACATACAGCATGAATCTCAACAATTACGCTAGACTGGGTTCGACAACCTCATGTCTGCCTCAAAATACATTAGCAACATTGCAACTATCACTTGGCAACTTCCACAAAATGCCTATCACAAACTTCACTTAACCATGTTGCATGATCTACAAAAAATATATAACTGGCTTCAAATTATCAACGCACACAATCTCCAATAACTGTAATTAATCTGATCACATCTAGACAACTTCTTAAACAATTGGAAAAAATATTACCTTAGTAATTCAAGATCTGCTTTCAAATAGCATAAATTCTCTTACAATTCTCATAATTCACATCACAGAAAAACACCAATGTGCTATAATCTCTCATATCAAAATCTGCAATACTGATCTGCCTTAAAATAAATCTGACCATTAATGATTCATCTTACAAAATTCAATTACTTTAAATCCTTCTCAAAGGTATCAAACACAATTATAAAAATCATCAAAAGCATCAGCTGTACCAGCTGTTAAACTGAAAGTACTCTCAAAAGAGTATAGCAACAAAATATTGGATTGGCAAACAAGAATTACAAATGTAACCCTGCTGACATTTATCTGTACTTTATTTAACAAAATTTCGACTGATATGTGACTAGTAGTTCCTTGTTTGATTCTCTTACAATCTCATGTACACTCGGATGATAAAAATGAGTCCCTCAATGGCAAGTAAGATGAGTAACCACCGTACAATCGTATAAATACGAAAGACCTCGCCCCGTCGACTAACATGATAGTGCCCTGAACGATGGGTAAGATGAGTAACCACCATACAATCGTATAAATACGAAAGACCCCATCTCGAAGACTATATGAGTGAATGTACCAGATAGGAATCAACAAGTCTCTAGTTGTCATATAAAAGCGATATTTATTCACTAAAGTGAATAACATCTTAATATCTCCAAACAATCCAATGGAAAAAAATCCCTACTGATGAGTAATACACACTCGCTAGTATGCAATGAACTGACGAAGTAATATAGATAATCAATTGCAGATCACGAGTTCGAAATACTCGTTACATAAAAAAACTATTCATGAAAATTATCCTTACTGGAAAAATGTCTAAAAGACCTAACATCTGCTTAATAAAGCCAACCAATGGTGAGAATTTCGTATAATGATGCCTGCCATATCATATGGTCACGCCATATTCTAGCAAAATTTCGAAGCATATAAAGTCAAAGCCATGTCTAAATAATCGTATCACTCCTATTAGAAAAATGTACATGTGTGCCCAGTATTCATGAAAATAATCGTATCAGGAAGTTATAACTCTTACAGTACCTTCTCATAATCAGCTGTTATTAAATTTCAAAGATCGTCGATTTTCCCTATGTAATGAATTTCTCGAAAGATCGGCGTGAATATCATTCCATCCATGCAATGACGATTGCCTTCAAAATCCCAAGTGAATCAGCTGGTGGACCTCCTCTCGTCAGGAATCGAATCCATCGCTCTGTGGTGCCATCGCGTCTCTGTCTGCGTTTACTCCGACATGATGAACTTCTGGTTATCCATAGCGGATATTGTCCAAATTCTCACGAAAAAGTTCATAGAAACAGCGGACCCCCTATTCCTCTTCTACGTTACGCCACTGTTCTATACAATGTCCAGTTTAAGTGTTGAAAGTTCAATTTCCACAGCAGTTTAGTCTCACTTGTAGAAAATAAAATTGTTTTATCAGAGTGTCTAAGTTTATGAAACACCCTGTAGCTGTGTTCGTACTCGGTAATTCATAACACTGCATAAGAAAGAATTGCATTAATGCACGAGCTAATGTTCCTAAGTGCATTTGCTTACAACATTCCGTTTGCTTAAAATTGTTAATGTTACTTGGACTGCGTTATGAAATGCATAGTCGTAATGTCATTGAAAAACTATGTTCATTCGAAGTTCACAGTTGCAGTATCACGTAACTATTTGCCTTTATAATTCAAATGCTGAATAAACGTTCCAACTCAATGTAGTAATGAAGTTCAGCTTCTGTTATAATGCTTGCGTATAAAGTTGGAATTAACCCGCACGGCCCTACTGCAATGCTATAATAATCTCCGCATAAAGCTGGCCTCGCCATGTCGCTCTACTATGCTGTTCTGCGTTGAAATGCAGCTTGGAATAAAGTTCTCCAACTACTCGCAATGCTGTTCTAAAGCCTCGGCCTCCTCATGCCGCTCGACCCGTACATCTGGTTCGGTGACCGGTCTCCACGCTACTTACTGCGGATGTCCGCCCGGCTCACTGACCTACTTTGCGTTCGCTGCTCGGTGAAGTTAAAACTGTCGCTTTCACTTTCCGTGACAAAACTGTTCGCTGCGCGACCTGTACCATGCGCTTGGCGTGTGCTACTCAGCTCGCTGTCTGACCCTCTTGCTAACAGATCTCGATTGCTTGGCTCACTGAGCTAGACTGACTGTTTCTGGACTGCAATGACCCTTACCTGCCTGGCGTGGTCAAGTGACGCTCTCCCCACCACTGTGCTCTTGCGTCACAAATATAATCTCGAACCCCCATCATTTCGGCTATTAAGTTATAAAATAACTTAAGGGTTATCTGACTTCCTTAAAATTATTACCATATATAATGCATGTTATATCTCCTCTTCTGAGATGTTTAAATACCATGTTCCATATAGATCTTAATAAAGCTTCATATTTCTATCCATAATTCCATCCGCTTACAGATGTCAGTGCCTTCTTGATCCTAGACCTTCTACGTCATCCTGACATTCCTCTTGACTCGATCTGAGCGCTATCTTTTCTTAACTCTTCCCAAAATCTCAACTACGGCTTAATGTCTGCTGGCGTAGCCGATAGCCTCAACTAGGTATCGGGTACAGTACGAACTACCAAGGTAGAAATAATGATTTCAGGGGAAATCAAGGCCGAAATAATGATTTTAGGGGTAACCAGGGGAGGAATAATAACAATAATAATTATAACCAGAACAGGGGTCAAGGAGGTAATAACGGACAGGGAAATACCGTTAACACAGCCCCGAACAACCATACCAGTGCAGTAGTGAGTAGTACTACACCAAGCGGTAGCGGTACTTTAAACACGAACCAGGCTGCGATGTAAGGTCAGAATCTCAGTCTGTAACATGCCCTGTCCATACACTTATACAGGAACCCTATGACCTAAATGTAAGAAATGAATTATTACGTGAACTAAATGATGAAGGTATCATTCAAGAGGTGGCTAGTAAGAGCCCCATAGTTAAAATTTAATGTGTCCGAGGCGAACACAGATGTTTTAATTGATAGTGGTTGTATGAAGAGTTGCATAAGTAGTCCATTTTATGATAAAATGAAAGGAACTGGAGTAAATTTTGAGGATATGCCAATTAAAAGCACTTTTGTTATCACAGCTGTTGGGAAGAAGTCTAAATTAATTTCTAAGCAAGTTTTAGTAGACATTAAAATTAATAATCATATAGAAAAGCAGATTTGTCTTGTAATTCCAAATTTAGTATTAAGTGTTATCTTGGGTTCAGAGTGGCTAAGTAGAGTGCTTGGTAACTTATGTTATGATGTAGGGAGTTTGAAATTTAAATGGGGTGATTCTGAAGTAGAAGTAGCGTTCAATGACCATATTCAGAAAAGTAGTGTTGTAGGTGTGATTTGTATTTTAAATGAGATATCGCCAGCCGTAGAGCGGGATTCTCCATGTTTTGTGGGCAGTGTGATTACGAACGGTAGTCTAGAGGACTCGTTAAGTGATGCTGCATTTCAGGGAAATATAGAGGAAGAACAGTGTGTTCGGCTCTATGATGTGTTATTGTGTAATAGGAGAATTTTTGAGGATCGCATTGGTATGGCCAATTGCTATACACATTCATTGAACGTTATTGATAGGTCAGTATTCACAGGACATAGATATCCTGTACCTTTCGCTTATCAGAGTGCAGTTGAGGCACAAATTAACCAGATGCTTGAAGGTGGGATTATTGAGCACTCTAACAGTCCATATGTTAATTCGTTAATCACCGTGCCCAAGGCCGACGGCACAGTTCGTATTTGTTTAGACGCTCGTTTGGTTAACAGTAGAATTAGTTCAGATCAGCTGAAATCCATGTCAATAGAGGATTTAATGCAAACATTTGAGGGGAAGAAGTATTGCACTTGTGTAGATTTGAGTTCCAGTTTCTGTCAAGTGCCACTTATGTACGAAGATAGACCATTTACAGCTTTTAGTCATAAATATAACCATTATCAATTTTGTAGAACACCTTATGGGTTAAAGAGTAGTTCAGCAGCTTTAATTAGGGCTTTAAACATCGCATTGGGGGATGACACAGGAGAGTTTGTAACCATTTACATTGATGATATGGTAATTAGTTCACGCATTTTTGAGGAGCATCTACGTCATTTAGATATAGTTTTTCAGAAGTTAGATCAGGCAGGGTTCACTTTGAAGCTGTCTAAGTCGTCATTCTGTCAGTCAGAAGTGACATTTTTAGGTCATAGAGTGTCGAGTAGAGGTGTAACGCCAGAAGAAAGTAGGGTTAATAAGATACTTCACGCAGAGGTGACACAGAATGTTAAACAGTTAAAAACATACATGGGAATTTGCAATTTTTTCAGGAGGTTCGTTCTTAAATACTCAGGGTTGGTAGAACCATTCAGGGAATTGCTTAAAAGTGGGACTCTGTGGAGATGGGAGTCCAAGCATGATCAGGCTTTTAGAGCGCTGAAGGAAGGTTTTGAGAAAGCTGTAGTGCTGAAATATCCTTTGAAAGATAAGGAATATGTGGTTATGACAGATGCTTCGCACATAGGCATTGATGGAGTATTGTGTCAGAAAAATGATGAGGGTAATCTGTGCATTGTATCTTTAGCCTCGCGAGGACTGACAGCAGCAGAGAAAAGATACACGATTACTGAGTTTGAGCTTTTAGGTATTGTTTTCAGTTTGGGGAAATTTAGAATGTATTTAGTAGGGGGGAAATTTGAGATCCATACAGATCACCATGCATTACTGTATATGAGGACTTGTAAACTCAGTTCCAACAGAGTTAGTAGGTGGATTCTTGCTCTGCAGGAATACGAATTCACAGTAAAATATATTAAAGGTAAAGATAACATTCTTGCAGACATGCTATCAAAGGACACAAATTTATGTATGGATTATCCTGTGGTTAAAGCAGAGGACGGTATTTTATTATGTGCATGTGTGGACTGTAGCAACAGGGCATCGTTACAGACACTGAGAAATATGCCAGAGGAGCAACGTGATGACGTTAAGTTAAGGGAGCCACTGGCTAGGTTGGAAATAAGTGAAGAAGAGTATGTGAAAGTAGGACGGTTCACGTACAAGATGCAGGATGGGCTTCTTGCACGGAAATTTAGGAATAATCGGTAGGCAATATGTGTTCCTGCCACTTTGCGGGAGGGGCTAATTTGGTTCATTCATAGGGAATTAGGACACTTTGGTGCTGCCAAGGTCTTCTATGAAATTGGTCGTGACTTCATTTGGAGTAAAATGGGAAGGGATGTTAGGAGGATTTTAGCTAAGTGTGACACCTGTCAAAGGAGAAAATATCCAGTTAAATATTTAGTGGGGGAGAGATCTGCAGTTCTCACCAGTAGTCCCGGCGAACTACTGTGTGTGGTTTTATTTGGCCCGATCGTTAAAGGACAGTACGGCTACGAGTACATTTTTATAGTTATTGACACTTTTAGTAAGTATGTCAAGCTATATCCGTTAAGGAAAGCCAGGGGACTACTGGTATTTCACACGTTCATTCCTCTGTAAGGTACCCTCAGGGTAATTCTGCAGAGCGTCCATTAAGGGAAGTGGCTCGTCCTTTTCGGACTCTAGTGCATGACAAGCATATGGCCTGGTTTGGACATCTTCCCAAAGTCGAGACTTGGCTGAATTCTGTCCAGCATGAGAGCACGAAACTGACGCCATACGAAGTTCACTTCGGAAAGAGATCACAAAATGAACTAGCGAGGGTGTTGGGTTTAAATGAGGGAAAACAACCGGGGATGGAATACATTGTCCAGTTGGCAAAACAGAATTTATCTAAGTCAGCACAAAAGAGAATTCGCCAACAAAAAGAAACTAAATTTGACCTATTCGAGCCGGGAGACAGAGTCTTACTTAGAGTGCCGAAACAGTCAAATAAGCTAGAGAAAGTCATGTCCAAGTTCTTTTTAGCTCTACGAGGGCCCATTATTGGTTTCCAAACGTATTGGCAAAACAGCATATGTGCTGGAGGATAGTAAAGGAAACAGATTATACGGGACGTATAATATACATAGTCTGCGAAAGTATGTGTCATAAAGTGAGAGTGTTTAGCTGGCGAGCCAGCCTATGAAATGAGTGAGTGTGGTATTTGGTGCGGGGGAGATCTGGTCTTCCAGGCAGGCGTATCAAAAGTCACAAAGGGGGGTAGTATATAAGTAATTGAGACTTTTTATGGTACAGGGAAATATGATGGGATTGTCGGATGCTCTTGAGCACTAAAATGTCTCGAGACTCCAAGGCCAGAATTTGGCAGCGCTGGTGAATTCCCATTTGTCTCCTAGAGATGGGTGAGCGCTTGTACAGGGTATTTTTGCTTAAGGCGTCCACGAGACAAAAGATGGGCCACCAGAAGGCGAGACAGTCCTTCATGAAACTCATACATAAGAGCACACGTGATTTCTGTTTACGGCCTCGCCATGTAAGAGCTGTAGGTGTGAAATTTAAGGTAATTAGTACAAAGGTATTATTTGAGTGAGGAGAACTGGTCTGGGTGACGAACTAGTATTAAGTAGAATACGGTCTACGGGAACTTAGTAAGATAGGGCGATTACGGCACAGAAATATTTGGTGTTATATGTAATGCGCACTTACTGTTTTTTTTTTCAGAAATCAATATTAATTTTATCTAATACACAGAGAGATTAAGTATTATGGTCACGATGCGCAGCCACAATAGTGTGATCGTGTGCTCAGTGAGATCAGTGAGATTAAGTTTCACCGGAAGGAAGCGACCTCCAGTGATATTAGGAAGTTCTGTGGTGATATATATATATATATATATATCAGAACACCTTTGATGCGTGTGATGTGACACCATATATACACAGTGCTCACACAATATTTATGTATATCTTTCCCAACATAGAGATATTTGAGAGGCGGAAATATCCGTGGAACAATAATCAAAATGAAAAACATTGGACTGATTGCACAGGGCATTCCAATATAACAACAGACTTCGACGCTAAGTGCGTAAAGAAAATTATGAGTGTATATATATGTAATTTAGGGTGATTTAATTGGTGTAATATGCATTTTGGATGGGGATTTTATTAACGTGTCTGGGATAATCGCATGATGTACCGTCGTCACGGTAAATCATCCGATGATCCGAGGCGAATATGTAACGTGTTTTTCAAGGGTATTTTACGCCACTGACATAAGTCAGTAGGAAGCCATTCAATGTTTATTTACGCGGCAAATTGTTCTGCCAAGACAAGTTTCATGTAACTTATTATTATTATTATTAAGGTATTTTTGGAGCGTTTTTTATAAGATTATAAGTATACAGATAGGTTTTCGTTGTTATAGAAAACACTATCAAGAGAATTATTACGAACAACATTATCGCGGAAAATTATATGATAACGGAATTTTACGGATTTTTGTCCGAGTTTATTGAGAGAGAGATGAGTCATTGGGAATTCAGTTACAGGTATATTCTTGTCGAGAAGCGTGACGCAAGTCGTGGGGCACTTCCAGCTGGCTGCATCAAGAAAAGGCGAAATGGCCTGGACCGGTAATCGACATCGTCACGCCGAGTGTATTGACCCTTAGGTGGGGGGTATCGCGTGGTGGCTCCGCCAATCAGTGGAGACCGGGCGAGTAGAAGACGGGTCCGGAGAGGGGGTTCGACGAGTGCATATTTTGTTTGCGCGCCGAGAAGGGAGGTCGATTATCATTGTAAAACTTGACCGTTGTGGTTGCTCGTGTGGTTGGTTCCGGTGTGATCGGACCATAACTTAACATTTCTACAACAATCTCCACAACTGACGAAGAATATGGCGACGTCCAGACGGCTGTGGGAAGCTCTCTTCAGCATCAAGTACGAGGGAAATGCCACGGCAATTTCCAATGGTAAGCGCGAATGTCTCAGAACTACATAATCTCTCGTTTCTTTGTTTCATATTCAGTATTTCAGTAACTTCTTAGCTTGGGAATAATAGTAAAATCAGTAATTCATCCGACTCCGTTTTCACTTAATTCTCAAGTGGTAATATTCAAATCGTAACGCTCCAATTTAAATTTATTATTATTATTAGTAAAATGCCACTTCCTGTTTTTTATATAATACATTCATTTCTTATACTATGCAATCTTTGTTTCAGTAGGTAGCATTAGATATAGACCAAATTCCTTCTCCTGATACAATTTTTATTTGGGTTAATGATCAAATCATACCACGATCTGAGTGTGAAGATTCTTAAAGGTGTTCTACCAGAGCTAGGTGTTGTTAAATATAAATTTAGATTTCAACATAGCGTTGAGGTCTTGGCGCCCATTAATACAACGTATCTTAGTCCGAGTAAACATTACATTTATCACCTCAAACGTGGGACTTGTTGTGGTTTTCCACACTCTCCCCAGTGAAACCGTTACACTTGTCACCCAACAGTGGGGACACTAGTAAAAACGTTACACTTGTACGCTCAACGTGGAGCAAAAGAAGACGTTACAATACAACATAATAAAAAACTTATATCTTGAGAAAGAAGTGAAGGGTGTTGGGTTCGATTCATGACATGTTGAAAGCTATGTATTGTGTTTTAAGAAGGAATACCCAAGGCTTGAATGAAAGAAAATTGTTCAGTTTGAAAGATCTAAGTGAAATATTAACAAATGGATGTATAAGTAAAGGAAAACCCTGAAGGGAATGAAGTAAAGTAAATGTTCGCAAGCCTTATATGGAATTTTGGAAAATGTGATAGGCATGCTTTATGTCTAAATGAATGTAAATTTATAATGAAAGAATGATGATTAGAGAATCCAAGCAAGATAATTTTGAGTGATTTTGAGTGATTTTATGTTGATTTTTATTGATTTTACTTGATGACATGAATCCAAGTATATTTTTGTTTTATTTGATTGTATTCTTGATTTTTGGTATTTTCCTGAAGAGAAATAAATTCATATTAAATGAAACATGTGAGTAATTTTATGTAGTCTTGTTGACCTAACAGTGCTTCCATATCTGAATGTGAGGGCATATGGTGGGTTGAACGTAACACCCCCGAAGCCGTGAGCTCAGCCAGGGTATGACCAAGCATTCTCGGTCTATAAACGGGTACACTATATGTATTGTGCCCTTTTAGCAAGAAATATGCCAATCAGAGTATACCAGCGTAGCTCAATTCGGGATTTTCGGGGTAGTGGTAAGTTCACCCACTCTGTGACTCACATATTTTGGATTAATTAGAGGATACACTTGCAAAATAACAACAAAATCAACTCCTATTTTAACACATTTAATTAATAAAAATTATGGCGCTACAAACAATTTAACAATTAAATTACTGACCCATAATCATCTACTTGTTCCAAATGAACAAGGAATAACATAAGAATAAAACAAATATTGTATTAAAACATATGGTTTCCATATAAACCAACAATTCCTAATTATTTTTACTTCCATAAAGCATCAACTGTAAGTTTCATATAACTCCGAGCTCTTTTGGCTCAATGCTTTCTATAATAATGGTGTCATTCTTTGTACACCTCCAATACTACTTTTTATATTTTCTTAATCATCAAACAAATGTATAATTACATTTAAAATTACATGTTAATTATCTAACTCAATATTTGGGCATTTCACAGGTTTTCAGCTTTTATCATCTCTCTCTAGTTTTACAAATACATTAAGGTAATCAGGAAATTACTTGTGTACTCCAGAGTATGAAGATACTTGACACAGTCAAAAACCTATGGTCACTCCCGGAACCTAGTTGCCTTCAATTAACTCATGGAATCCTACTTCCATACAACATTACAATAGGGATTGTTATTTATCTCATATGTCTTATAAGACCATTATCACATTAAAAAAACTACGATCTGAACAGGCAAGCGGAAATATCAATCTACAAGGACCTCGGTTCAACGCCCGGGTCATTAACAACTTTAAACACTCACGGTGTATTCATTACTCCTTACAAGACGGCCTTCAGACACCCCTCCTGCTCCAAGGGCCTGCCCGTGCTACTTGAGAGTTATTTATGACTATGCGGGAACCCTCCCGTCTAGTCTAAGCTAGAGCTCTCTTTAATGCTTTTACAAAACAGCTTTTCGTTCATTCTCAATTCTTTGGGGAGACCTGGCATTCTACTCCTCGTTTAAATTCAACAATATTATTGGGCTCATAAACCACATTCGTAATCTTGGCATTTATTAATTATGAAAGGTCCTCATTGATTGGGGAAGAGATATACACATTCTACGACGAATAATAAAGGGGCTTTCACAATAAGAAGATTCTGAGTTCGAATCTCTTCACATGCCTCGGGAACCATTCCCATATAGAGGACTATACAAACTGCGATTTAGGGTCAGCCTATAGCTTATAAGACCTACGCTCAATACCATACATTTGCTCCCTTTCAATACAACATACACAATGGCCTCGTGATACTACGTCACAAATAGAGGACTTACACCAATGCTCAATTCGCTACAATCAACTACCTCTCATAAGTAATTTACCAAGTACATTAACTTTTACGCGTTCCTAGCGTGACATTTTATTTTAATTGCGCTCCTTTTGCGCTATACATTATTTTAAACCTAGCGTCATCCAAAGAACTGATAATATCATATTAACAATTGATACACATCTCAATTTTTATATTATTCTTTTCCTTTGACAATAACTTTCTCTCTTTTTAAGAACATGCATTTGAACATCATGTCTATACTTTTTATTAAGGCTCTAACGCTCTTATATTCACATCAATTAATTTGATCTTTATTTAATATTTCCTTACTTGGTTATTATTATTATTATTATTATTTCATATCTTCATTCTTTACAAAAAGCTCAAAAGCTATTTCTTTCATATAACTCAAATTTTATTTAAATATCTTTCATGATAATTATTAATATTTCGCTTGCTCTTATGACATTCGTCAAATACACTGACATTTTATTCATATATTTCCTCTACTGGATTTATTCTTTTATATAATGATTTATAGTTTCTCAAATTTCTATTTTTGTTCAGACCGCGTTTTCCTTATTCAGTAATTATTTATTTAAACACATCCCTTTTACTCAAAAACTCCGGTGGATTTGTACACAACCATTTCCTGACACCAAAATATAATGAAATTCATTACTCACATGTTTTTAAGGTCGTCTCATGACCTTTATCCTTGTGCGGTGTTTCATTTTGGCCCACTTTTTAACTTACTCCATATTGTAGAAATTCATCTCATGTACAAACACTTCTTGACACATATTCAATACACTTAACATTGACAACATTTTTAATACACTGGTGTATCCATTTAGAACACACAATAAACACTAAAAAATATTATTTTTAACACACAATCTTGATAGATTTACACTTCACAACTTTTTATCACTAGGCCGTATTTTCCTAGCCTATCACACGTGACCTCTTAATCTCCCGTTTCCAAGGGTGAAATTTATTCAATGTCGGCTTCCTATCCTGCAGAATACGAAAGTCTCGAATCATCTACTTTTCCCTGGAATCCTAATTCTTCGAATCCTATTCTGGATGACCGGCTATTTCTCTAGCTTGAACGGCTTCCTTTTTTAGATCTAGTATATCGATCCTAGTGAAAGTCTGTTCGGATCGAGGTCCCCTCGATAACCTATCGATGATCGATGGATTTATTTTATAGCAGCTAGTACTTCTCGAGTCTAGTGCTTTAGAATAGTTCGTCTGCTTTCTGGAGATAATGTCTATAGTCTCCGTTCTTCTTTGTTTATTCGGTTCTCGCACTCCTACTTTTCTGAAATACGTTGCGAACCTTACTCTGTTTTTCCCTATTTGGGTTCTTTAAATTAGATAACTGTTTATCTTCCTGTTACGGTACTTCCGTACGTTATGATATTTTCGGTCGTCTATTTAAAGACCTATCGCCTTAAGTCCAACGTTCGCAGCCTGCTCTGACTATATTTCACGAACTTTTCACTGTAAACTTGTGTACTGTCGGACCTAAATCCTGTAATTAGGATTTTCCTAATTTTCCAACACGGCGATACTTTAATATTTCTTCTTTACAACTCCTTATGGAGACACGCAAGTTATTAATACTGCGACGCCTGTGGCTATCAGATATTAATTCTGCGGTGTAATACAGCGTTTCTCCCCTCAAAGAGTACTGGTAAACTGTCTTCGGTGTGAAGCAGAGTGACGCCCCACACGGCTGTCTGAATACTGAAACGTAGCAACGCCCCCCCTCGGGCTGCTTGGAACTGCTTGTACTGATGCTCCAGCGTCACGTCCCCTGGACTGTTTGAAACTGCATGTTTGGCTTGGTGATGCCAGGAGCTTTATACTCTTTCGCTACAAAAAGATAAGACTCTAGCCCTTTCCGTGCCCAACTTTTAAAATGATGGTTGCACCATTATAAAAATTATACCTTCAAAAAGCTCGTCTTCTCAATGTTAAATAATCTCATTGCGCATAAGAATCGATCGTGCAATTCGGAGATATTAATTAATTTCTCGTCCTCAACTGTGTGGGTGTTGCTGTTCATTTGCATTCTCCCCTCTCCACAGGCCTTGGTAAATCCCCTATGACGTCTACTTGCGTTTGCAGTTTTCTCCTGTGCAATTATTAAAGGGGTTTTCTTTACACAAAAATCTCTAATTCGAAATGATTCACCGTACTGTAATTGTTTACTTATTTTTATACTCGTAAACGGGTTAAATTTAATTATTCCTCTTCTGGCGCATAAGCGGTGTTGTCGTTATCAAGCAAGCTCAGCTCGATTTCCGAGTCAGGCTTCCTTGTCTAACAGTCGAAATTTTCCACTCGGTTATTAATACTCATGACCAGCTCCTTCTGAATGTCAAGAGGGGTGATCTCATCTCTCGAACACCTGGCTCGCGCTGCTTGCACAATGTTAGGCTAGAATCCTGGCTTGATCTTTCTCTATGTTACATTAGAAACTGTACGTTTCTTTCATTTCTTCCCCAAATACATGGATTCGACCTCCTTGGACCCTATGGCACATGGGTTCATCTCTCTCCTCCTTAGGTAAATAAATTTTCGAAAAATTTTGAGGAAATTTATTTCAATTAATCTTATCTTTCTTTATTCGTCGAAGCCATCATAACGTTGTCCGTACTGTCCCCGTTTACCCGGATAGTAGGCTGTCAGATATCCGCCCCCTCAGTCGGATTGCCAATAATCAAACGCACCGGCTCAGCTACATCAATGAAAATGGCACTGACAGATACTACCGAGGTTTGAACACAGAAGTTACCAAGAAAATTATTGTGGAACACACCAAAATAGACGGGGTTTCATACTTACTTTTACTTACCTCTTAAAAATTATCTCGGGGATTGGGTTGACAACAGGATCTCTAAAGTATGCTCCCACAATAATCTTGACCATGACATTTAAAAATAAACCAGAACGACGGCAAGAACTTTGAACTGTACAAAAGCCTTATTTCAAATAAAGGGTATGATTTTAACAAACTCAACAAAATAAATGTGGCTATCAGTAGCCCATGTCAATCTGACTATGTCCTCCTAAAGGACTTGCAAAGTTATCAAACAATATGTTAGCTCCCACGAGCTCAAAATAACGTAACATTCAAAACACATTTGGATTGGATGAGGAAGTCAGGATGCGACACATATATATAGAGCATTTGGTTTCTTTTAATAAACATCACACTTGTATTAATAGGCGCAAGGCCAGAGTATCGACCTCGCCCGCTGATAACCAGATGTCGAGCCAGCTGGTCTACTCTTCAACCTGGCGCATGCCTGTCAAATGGGGCTCACTCGTCACGCCACACTGCGTAAGAATTCAGCTCCTCTCAAAGCTTTAAATGTCTACAAGACAATTCATATATATTGACGCAAATCTTTCAAATGCTTAACTCACATACCACTGGATTATTCTGACAATCCCTAAACTTGTTAAGTTATCATCCAAATGTTTAATCAGTATATTTTAGAGTATAAAACACACTCTTAAATGTTTATAACAAAATCACATAAATTATTTATAACAATTAGAAATTGTTTATAATATTGTCGAAGATAATTACAAAAATTTTAAACACGCCTTTAACATTACTTTCGTTCCACATTATTTTCAAAGATATATACATTATTATTTACAATATCAACATTTAAATTATTTAAATTATTAATTTAAGAAATACATTGAACCACATGTTCATCCGGTTGGTAATTTCATAATCGTTTCCATATAATCGACCAATGAAGGTTAGTTATACATGTTAATGTCACAATCTGGTTTAATAAAGGTTGTAATAATTATAATTATTTGTGACGGTAATCTTCATTCAAAATCTTATCTCAAATTCTTTCAAAACTCTTGTTAATTATAACAGTAAATTCACTTGATTAATTTTCAACGAACTATGACAATACACTCTAGCGGAAAATACTTCGCTTACAAAATAATGCACAAACTGCATTAAAAATAGGCCCAAAATTCATCATATATTAAAATATACGGCATCAAAATCTTCCACATAATTTACAAAAACCTCCACTAACACAATCTTTATCATCATTAATTACTGTGGGAATCTCCTTCATTTATTTAAGGGCATTATACATCAGCGACTTTCAACATGTCCGCTGCACTATCGATTATACATTCATAGTTCCACTTAATAATTCTTATAATCATTAATTGTTTCAAAACTGTTGTCATTTAACCTTCGTGGATTTCATTCATGAATCGTAATGAAGTAAAAATTTGCCAATCACAAACAAATTTAATAGTGAATACGCTTATATACGCCTGTCTGGTCTATCAAAATTTAAGATTAACATCTTAAAAGAATCGTAGTATAAAAATACTATCATCAAACAAAGTGCGACTAAGCTGCAAAATAGTCGAATAGAATCCAATTAGACTGGGGAATGCAAACATCATTATATAAATCTCTAATTGAGAAAAATTCCTAACAAAAGTTCACGAATTTAATGCATTCAATAATTCATAATTAAAGTTCATCTTTCACAAAATGGTCTATGATGCAATGATCGTTCATAACTGACGATAAATGTCTGTGTTGCAATCAATTCAAATAACGACTAGTATTTCCAAGATCGTCGACAACGTACTGGATTTTAACGCTCTAAAATCATTTAAATGTTCTTCCTTCTTGATGGTGACAGAAAATTGGTCAAAGTAATTAAACTGGGGTAGAATTACTTTAATAAAGTGACACGCTGTCTGAATTTAAATCTGCCATGAAAATCATTAACTTATAGTCAAATCGTGACTACAAAACTAAGCCAATTACTGAAAAATCTAAATATCAGTCTCAACTGATCCAAAATCATTTAACTATGCCCATGACATAACAATGTCTTAATAAATCGTCGAAAAAGGCATAACTCATCGAGGTGTACTGAGAATAGGAATCTCAAACAAGAATATTGGGCAAAATACATGAGGACAAAAATATGGGAAAATGGTTGCTCAAATATTGCTAAGAAACTCAAATACAATAAACGTTCACGACTACCTTATCTGCCGATTGACGTTCCAGAGGAAAATTCCCCAAAGAAGACTGTTGATGGATCCATTTCACCAAGATAAAGCTGAGCTCCATCCTCGAAACAGGAAACAGCACCCTCGGAGAATCGAACTGCTTCACGAAGACGAACGACATCCTTCCGGCAATAATCTTCTTTGTGAGTCGGGTCAACCCTGACCTCTCTTGAAAAATCCCTGAAGTTCCAGTTGAAAATCGCCATGAAGTTTTTGTATAAATTTCCGAAGAAATATTCATATTCAGAAAGTATGAAATCATTTCCATTGCTGTTTGATAGTATTCAGCCTTTAATCACGAAACATGGGTGTAGATGGTTATTTACCACATGTTCGCTTGTGTGGAATAGCAATTAGCGAAGTTCCATGCTGCTATCTTACTCCGTTGAAATATGTCCCAATTGCATTAAGTCCTTTAGCCTTCCATCTTCTCTTCAGTTATGGTAATAGAAGAACAAACTGCCATATTAAACTGTTCCATAATACTGTAGCGTTGTGTCACAAAAGCAATCTGAAGTCTCCCTATTTCACTAGCCGTGTCAGCCGTAGCGTAGATTCTGGCTATACAAAGTGCTTCTCATGTAGCGAGAAAATCACTTTTGTCAGTCGTCTAAAATTGCTAATAACTTCCAAAATAATTACTCGAGATTGTTCAGCTTTTCTACAGTCCTTAATGTAGCAATGCACAAGAGAATTAGCTTATAGGCGACCGCTAACTGTTCACAGCTAATCTCGTAGACGCGTTATAATGTGCGTTTCAACTTCACCTAGATTTACACACAGTAAACCTGCACTGCTTGTGTACTCGACTCTCGTTTAATGCAGTGGATTCACCGCGCGTTCTAAAGACGACTCTTTCACTACTAATCTCACTCGACGTTTCACTGAAATGACTATTAGAGATCTGACGATTGAGAATGAGGCTCCTCTCTTCTGCGCAAGGCCTTTTATGAACTTCATGAGGGGCGTATCCATCCCTTCCATCGCGTGTTACTGCGTCATCGCTAGAAGTTCCAACTTTGTCAATACATGACGGATTTTCAAAATTCAAAAACTGAAAATAAATTTCACCAAAATTCCAGAACAATGCCTCTACTGCAAATGGATTTCCACAATTCTGCATTCCAAAAGTAATAAAAAATACCATAGTTTCAGCAATCTCCGTCTTCCTTCAGACTATCGTTCATTGGTTCAAGCCTCCCCTCCAATAGCATAATTTCTTCCTCAGCAGAATTCCACGTTTCCTGCGACTGCGTCGTAGATCTGGGATCTTTCTCGAATAAATGCTGACGTCACTGAGAATCTCAGCTCAAGTAGCCTGCTGGCATAACGTCTGCGTCATCCGTGCTTACGTCATGACTACCCACGTCATAACTATGACAGCCATAACTTTCTTTATAATTTCCAATATAGCCACCGTGGTCTCTATATAATTCAATTACGGGGGCATTCTCCTCTCACCACGTTTTTAAAAACAGTTGCAAATTGTTTTTAAACTCAGTGTTACAAGTACCTCAACTCTCTTGAACACGAAATTGAATTATTACTGGCTTACTCTAGTATGATATTTCCTCTATGTTCCTTAATCATTAATCTCTCCTCTCTCTGGGTTGTGTGTGGTTAAATGCATTTCTTTCCTCTCTACTTTCTCTTCTGTCCAGTATTTCTATTTTCTAAGTTCTGCTGGCTCGTAGAAGGCCCAGGATCGATTACAACATCCTGCCTTTTCTTTTGGTTGTTGGCTTCTTTTTCCCGTAATTCTTTCAGGTATTGCTGGCTTTCTTCTCTCTTTCCTGATACTGATCGGGTGTCATAACCTGACCTTGAGGATTCTGATTTCTGTTTTGGTTCTGGTTATTCCGATTATAATTCCTGTTATAACCATTATTGTCGTAATATCTGCCTCTTCCATTGTAATTTCCTCGACTATAGTTCCAGCCTCTTCTCTGTTGATACGGCCGGTAACCTTGCGATCTGTTATTTCGAAACTGATTATTCCTGTGAGGACCTACATTGTCAGTTTTCTCCTCATCTGGCTTGTCAGTTTGTTGGACTTGGTCCATATATACAGTATTTATTTCTTTAAAGTCATGCCTTTGACCTTTCTGTACCACGTTAGGCATTGGACTTGTGTAGTCTAATCTCCTCAGTAATTCATCCATGCTGGTCAAATCCCTGATGTTTGACGAAATAATTAGTCTCCTCACCTCCACAGGTAGCATACGAGAAATCGCATCAATTAATTGCTCCGTTGACAATGGGGGTTGCAAAAATCTCAAGCGGGATAATTGACTCGTAAAGAAATCAGCGTACCGCGTTGGAAGAGTACCTGAGTATTTTCTTGAATACACCTCCGCTCTTAACGAATTCTGCGCTTCTATGGACCAAAATCGTTTGATTAATTCCTCTGCAAACTCGTCAAAGTTACTGAATGTGTATCTAAATGCGAGAAACCATTCGAGGGGTCCTCCAATCAAATATCTCTCCACTATCTTCATCTCTCTCTCTCTGGGAATGTGAGCTTCGATGAAATAATCTTTGAGGTTCCTTACATATTCTATGGGTGTCAAACTATCAGTGTTACTGAATTTTTGCGGTTTATCTTCAAAATTCCTGATGACCGTTACGTTCCTCGGATATGAATCCGGGTAGTTTTTCCCACTATCTCGATAGTTCCACTCAGGTTCCATATTCCTCTCGTCATCTTCCTCCCTGAATCTGGATATACGTTCTTCAGGAGTCACGTCTCTCTCTTCTGGATCTAGGTTATATCTTCTGGCATAATTCCTATTGGTTTCGCAAGCCAAGCCTTCTGTATCCTTGTTAGTGATTTCCGTTAAGACTTTCTTGATTAACTCTTCTTTGTAGGTCTCTATCAAACTAGCCTCTCCTAACTTCAAATTTTGCAGTTTGCTCGACGTTTCATTCACATCAGAGACAACTTTATGAATCTGTTCCTCTAATGCAGATTTTAATGTTTGCACATACCGATCTAATTGTGTTCTATCTTCAACTTGTCTCTCGGATAGCGAATCCATCCTGACGCTTAAATCTTTCCTAATCTGTACTACTTCATTGTTAATATCAATTTGAGTACTGGCAAGTTTCCTTTCAATACGTTCCTGAATTTGGGTTACATGTTCCCCACTTGACCTATTCCACTCGTCTTTCCATACTGCTACATTCGCCGTTAACATTTCTGCTATGTCTATTTCGATATCCTCTTTCAATACTTTATTATGGTCTAATACCTGGGTTCTCATGACCTCTACATCAAACTTTAAACCTTCTAAAGACGCTGTCGTTCTAACTGACTCATCAACTAGCCTAGTCGTTAATGCACTTATATTACGTGTACAAAGGGTTTTCGAATTTTCTATCTCTTCCCTGACTTTATTTACATCAGTTTGGACTTTAGCAACATCTACGAAAACTGTGTTGACCTCTACTTGAATTTTATTTATGTCACTTTGCGTCTCGTTTACATCCGAATGAATGTTAATAATATCAACCTGAACATTGGACACATCAGTTCTAACATTTTGGATTCCTCTTTGGACTTCCTCAACCTTGTCTTGGACAGTCGCAACGTCATTTTTAACAACAACTACCTCAGCCCTAGCACAAGAAATATCACTTCGGACATTAGCTACATCTAGATTCAACATTGTAAGATCTTTATGCACATTAGCAACATCAATTTTAACATCAGCAACATTTTTATGCATATTAGACACATCTATTTTAACATTGGACACGTCTGAGCGCATGTCAGTAACAGCATTCTCAATTCCTTGGGTATTAATCTGTAAACGCGACATATTATCCTCTAAGTTAGCAGAACTAGTCTGAAGACCCTTCAAACTTTCATCCATGCTAGCTTTCAAATTAGCAGACAAATTACTAGCATTCTCCTCCATTCTTGCTTTCAAATTAGCAGACAAATTACTAGCATTCTCCTCCATTCGACTAGTATTCTCCTCCATTCTACTAGTATTCCTAGCTTCCATCTCCTTCATACTCTCACTCATCTGCTTCATGTTAGCAGACATCTCCTCTAACATTATCCTCAGACTTTCATCTGCCATTACAATATTATTCAAAAATTAGATTGCTGTAGGGACATACATCAAAAGAGCAAAATAACAACATTTCAGCAACACTTTTCACCATATATAAATTTGATCAATTTTCTGTCTTAAATCTAACTTATAACTACCTTATAATTAACTTTCGAAGACCCTTCATGTTGAAACAAACTCAAGCACATGTTCAAACTTCCCTGGCCCATTTTAAAATATCCTAACACAAATAATTTACATTTACAATCCAAATAATTTAATTTTATCTATAATATGACTAAAATGTCATAAGCCGGTCAAATAAAATAAGATTCCAGATCATAGGCGATTTTCCTAAGTTTCCAGCCTATTTAACCTTTCTCAAGTTGTATAAGATCTGATCTTTTCTGAGTGTAATTTTCCTAATACAATACAACATTTAATTCCTATATAATCACACTCTTAAATTCTACAATTGGCCTAGACATCTAACAAAGAATCAACCTCTTTATTTGAGTCTAAGCCAATTGTAGAATTTAAGAGTGTGATTATATAGGAATTAAATATCACAGAAGAGATAGAAAAACAGGACGTGAAAAACAGTCTGGAAATAGACCTTAGGGAAGAAATTTTGAATACCATCATTAATGAAGTGGAAAATTTAGCAGAAATACCCAGTAGAAAAACTGAAGGATTTGAAGAAATTCAGGGGGAATTTGAGGATCTGATAAAGGAATTCCAAGATATTTTTGATGAAAAGCCTGGATTGATTAAGGATTATAAATACAAGATAAGGCTGACAGATGAAACCCCTTACCAGAAGAGAATATACCCCATTCCTGAGAAATACTATCAAGAAGTACGAGGGTTAATCAGAAAAATGGAGGTAGACGGGATTATTAAAAAACAGGCGTCGTCTTATATAAACCCCATCACAGTAGTGAAGAAAAGTAATGGTCAGATACGTCTTTGTCTCGATGCCAGGACCATCAACTTGAAGATTCTTCCAGAAAATGACCGACCACCCAAGATTAGAGATCTGCTTCGAAAATTCAAAGGGAGAGCATGTTTCAGCGTTCTTGACTTGACGTCTTCATTTTATCAAGTTCAGCTAGAAGAAGATAGTATGCAGTGCACTGGATTCCTATTTGACCAGACGTCATGGGTCTTTGTCCGAATGCCTTTTGGTATGGTTAACAGTGGACCAGCACTTATTCGAGCACTTGATAGTAAGCTTACTGACGAAGTGAAAGAAAATGTAATCTGCTACATTGACGATTTAATCGTATCTTCACCCAGCGCCGCAGAACATTTAGTGCACTTGAGAAAGTTGTTCGAGAATTTAAGGGAGGCCAATATCAAGGTCAATTTTGGAAAATGTCAATTCTTGAAGCAGGAGATAAATTACTTGGGGCATACTATTGATAAAGATGGATATCATCCAAACTTGAAAAAAGTAGATGCGATCACGAGATTTCCAAAGCCAACTAAGGTGAAACAAGTCAGAGAATTTGTAGGCGCATGCCAATTTATTAGCAGCCACTGTCCAAGATACTCTGAAATTATGGCTCCTCTGTATGACTTACTCAAGAAGAACAACAGATGGAAATGGAGTACCGCTGCAGACGAGGCTTTTGAGAAAGCAAAAGAGATGCTCAGAAATAATGTGAAACTGGAGTACCCAGACTTTGAGAAGGTGTTCTATATTGAGTCTGATGCATCAAGAGTAGGCATTAGTGCAGTCTTATACCAGAAAGACGAGGCAGGCAACAAGCACTACATTGCGTTCACTAGTCGGAAGTTGAAGAAACACGAGGAAAATTACTTCACGACGGAACTTGAAGCGTTAGCTTTTGTAACAGCATTGCAAGCCTGGAAGAAAATCCTGCTGGGACACAAGGTCATCATTATTACTGACCATAAAGCACTACAGTTTATGCTGCAAACTGACATGTCAAGTGATAGATTGACACGTTGGGCTTTGTTCACCCAACAGTTTAATGCCACTATCGTCCACCAGCCTGGGAAAGATAACTTACTGGCTGATGCTCTATCACGTAACCCTATTAAAAATGTGCAGATACACCATGTACAATTGGAGCAAGAAGATCAAGAAACCGTTAGGAGGTTAGCCCGAATCGGTGTGTCACAGAAGAGACACGCTCCAATAAGGAAAATGTACAGGTTCCTCAAGGGTTACATGGACAATACGGATGTTGACTATGCAGTTACACGGAGAAATTCACGACACTTTGTCTTGAGTGGAGACATCGTATGCAAGTATGCTGACTCTGCGCATACAAAACTCCGAATAGTCGTGCCACCTAAATTTGTTGTCAATTTAGTGTGGGTAGCTCATCACGCAACTGGACATGCCGGTTTAGATAAAACTCTTAATACTCTTAAAGAGAGATTTATCTGGACTAACATGCGTTCCAGCATTGCCAAGGTCATTCGATCATGTGACAAATGTCAAAGAGCAAAGTATGCTTCTGCTTTATTAAAAGGAAAACCGAAGGCTATGATTCCTTCTAAGCCAAACGAACTAATGGCGACGGACATATTTGGTCCCTGTCCGAAGGGATATCAGGGTAACCAGTACCTGTTGGTTACCGTGGATGTTTTCTCAAAATTTGTAACAATGAGTCCCATGCAGAAAGCTAACACGAGGAACGTAGTAAGCAGACTGGAAAATGCTGTATTTCCTAAAGCTGGTAAACCAGAATATCTACTGTCAGATCATGGAACGCAGTTTACATCCGTGGAATTTGCAGCGGATATGGAAAGGCTTGGCATTAAGCACTTATTTTCAAGCGTGCGTTACCCAGAATCGAATTCCTCAGAAAGATATATGGCTGAATTTTCGAAATTCTGTCGAATTTTCTGTCCAAATGATCATTCTGGTTGGGTGAGATTTATACCCCTTATTGAGGAATGTCTGAACTCTACAGTGCAGGAGAGCACAGGAGAAGTGCCAATGCGACTTCATCTAGGAAGAAACCCAGAAAGGCCGTGGGATAATCTTTTCAACCACACATCCTTCTGTCCCCGTTTACCCGGATAGTAGGCTGTCAGATATCCGCCCCCTCAGTCGGATTGCCAATAATCAAACGCACCGGCTCAGCTACATCAATGAAAATGGCACTGACAGATACTACCGAGGTTTGAACACAGAAGTTACCAAGAAAATTATTGTGGAACACACCAAAATAGACGGGGTTTCATACTTACTTTTACTTACCTCTTAAAAATTATCTCGGGGATTGGGTTGACAACAGGATCTCTAAAGTATGCTCCCACAATAATCTTGACCATGACATTTAAAAATGAACCAGAACGACGGCAAGAACTTTGAACTGTACAAAAGCTTTATTTCAAATAAAGGGTATGATTTTAACAAACTCAACAAAATAAATGTGGCTATCAGTAGCCCATGTCAATCTGACTATGTCCTCCTAAAGGACTTGCAAAGTTATCAAACAATATGTTAGCTCCCACGAGCTCAAAATAACGTAACATTCAAAACACATTTGGATTGGATGAGGAAGTCAGGATGCGACACATATATATAGAGCATTTGGTTTCTTTTAATAAACATCACACTTGTATTAATAGGCGCAAGGCCAGAGTATCGACCTCGCCCGCTGATAACCAGATGTCGAGCCAGCTGGTCTACTCTTCAACCTGGCGCATGCCTGTCAAATGGGGCTCACTCGTCACGCCACACTGCGTAAGAATTCAGCTCCTCTCAAAGCTTTAAATGTCTACAAGACAATTCATATATATTGACGCAAATCTTTCAAATGCTTAACTCACATACCACTGGATTATTCTGACAATCCCTAAACTTGTTAAGTTATCATCCAAATGTTTAATCAGTATATTTTAGAGTATAAAACACACTCTTAAATGTTTATAACAAAATCACATAAATTATTTATAACAATTAGAAATTGTTTATAATATTGTCGAAGATAATTACAAAAATTTTAAACACGCCTTTAACATTACTTTCGTTCCACATTAATTTCAAAGATATATACATTATTATTTACAATATCAACATTTAAATTATTTAAATTATTAATTTAAGAAATACATTGAACCACATGTTCATCCGGTTGGTAATTTCATAATCGTTTCCATATAATCGACCAATGAAGGTTAGTTATACATGTTAATGTCACAATCTGGTTTAATAAAGGTTGTAATAATTATAATTATTTGTGACGGTAATCTTCATTCAAAATCTTATCTCAAATTCTTTCAAAACTCTTGTTAATTATAACAGTAAATTCACTTGATTAATTTTCAACGAACTATGACAATACACTCTAGCGGAAAATACTTCGCTTACAAAATAATGCACAAACTGCATTAAAAATAGGCCCAAAATTCATCATATATTAAAATATACGGCATCAAAATCTTCCACATAATTTACAAAAACCTCCACTAACACAATCTTTATCATCATTAATTACTGTGGGAATCTCCTTCATTTATTTAAGGGCATTATACATCAGCGACTTTCAACATGTCCGCTGCACTATCGATTATACATTCATAGTTCCACTTAAAAATTCTTATAATCATTAATTGTTTCAAAACTGTTGTCATTTAACCTTCGTGGATTTTATTCATGAATCGTAATGAAGTAAAAATTTGCCAATCACAAACAAATTTAATAGTGAATACGCTTATATACGCCTGTCTGGTCTATCAAAATTTAAGATTAACATCTTAAAAGAATCGTAGTATAAAAATACTATCATCAAACAAAGTGCGACTAAGCTGCAAAATAGTCGAATAGAATCCAATTAGACTGGGGAATGCAAACATCATTATATAAATATCTAATTGAGAAAAATTCCTAACAAAAGTTCACGAATTTAATGCATTCAATAATTCATAATTAAAGTTCATCTTTCACAAAATGGTCTATGATGCAATGATCGTTCATAACTGACGATAAATGTCTGTGTTGCAATCAATTCAAATAACGACTAGTATTTCCAAGATCGTCGACAACGTACTGGATTTTAACGCTCTAAAATCATTTAAATGTTCTTCCTTCTTGATGATGACAGAAAATTGGTCAAAGTAATTAAACTGGGGTAGAATTACTTTAATAAAGTGACACGCTGTCTGAATTTAAATCTGCCATGAAAATCATTAACTTATAGTCAAATCGTGACTACAAAACTAAGCCAATTACTGAAAAATCTAAATATCAGTCTCAACTGATCCAAAATCATTTAACTATGCCCATGACATAACAATGTCTTAATAAATCGTCGAAAAAGGCATAACTCATCAAGGTGTACTGAGAATAGGAATCTCAAACAAGAATATTGGGCAAAATACATGAGGACAAAAATATGGGAAAATGGTTGCTCAAATATTGCTAAGAAACTCAAATACAATAAACGTTCACGACTACCTTATCTGCCGATTGACGTTCCAGAGGAAAATTCTCCAAAGAAGACTGTTGATGGATCCATTTCACCAAGATAAAGCTGAGCTCCATCCTCGAAACAGGAAACAGCACCCTCGGAGAATCGAACTGCTTCACGAAGACGAACGACATCCTTCCGGCAATAATCTTCTTTGTGAGTCGGGACAACCCTGACCTCTCTTGAAAAATCCCTGAAGTTCCAGTTGAAAATCGCCATGAAGTTTTTGTATAAATTTCCGAAGAAATATTCATATTCAGAAAGTATGAAATCATTTCCATTGCTGTTTGATAGTATTCAGCCTTTAATCACGAAACATGGGTGTAGATGGTTATTTACCACATGTTCGCTTGTGTGGAATAGCAATTAGCGAAGTTCCATGCTGCTATCTTACTCCGTTGAAATATGTCCCAATTGCATTAAGTCCTTTAGCCTTCCATCTTCTCTTCAGTTATGGTAATAGAAGAACAAACTGCCATATTAAACTGTTCCATAATACTGTAGCGTTGTGTCACAAAAGCAATCTGAAGTCTCCCTATTTCACTAGCCGTGTCAGCCGTAGCGTAGATTCTGGCTATACAAAGTGCTTCTCATGTAGCGAGAAAATCACTTTTGTCAGTCGTCTAAAATTGCTAATAACTTCCAAAATAATTACTCGAGATTGTTCAGCTTTTCTACAGTCCTTAATGTAGCAATGCACAAGAGAATTAGCTTATAGGCGACCGCTAACTGTTCACAGCTAATCTCGTAGACGCGTTATAATGTGCGTTTCAACTTCACCTAGATTTACACACAGTAAACCTGCACTGCTTGTGTACTCGACTCTCGTTTAATGCAGTGGATTCACCGCGCGTTCTAAAGACGACTCTTTCACTACTAATCTCACTCGACGTTTCACTGAAATGACTATTAGAGATCTGACGATTGAGAATGAGGCTCCTCTCTTCTGCGCAAGGCCTTTTATGAACTTCATGAGGGGCGTATCCATCCCTTCCATCGCGTGTTACTGCGTCATCGCTAGAAGTTCCAACTTTGTCAATACATGACGGATTTTCAAAATTCAAAAACTGAAAATAAATTTCACCAAAATTCCAGAACAATGCCTCTACTGCAAATGGATTTCCACAATTCTGCATTCCAAAAGTAATAAAAATACCATAGTTTCAGCAATCTCCGTCTTCCTTCAGACTATCGTTCATTGGTTCAAGCCTCCCCTCCAATAGCATAATTTCTTCCTCAGCAGAATTCCACGTTTCCTGCGACTGCGTCGTAGATCTGGGATCTTTCTCGAATAAATGCTGACGTCACTGAGAATCTCAGCTCAAGTAGCCTGCTGGCATAACGTCTGCGTCATCCGTGCTTACGTCATGACTACCCACGTCATAACTATGACAGCCATAACTTTCTTTATAATTTCCAATATAGCCACCGTGGTCTCTATATAATTCAATTACGGGGGCAGTACCTTCCGTCTCTTTTTATTTCTTTAAAGTCGTATCCGGTAATTGTGTAGGTCGGGTATGCTCTGTCCCTACCCTTTCTTTCTTTTTCCTTTATTCGTCTGGGCTATAAGTCCCCAGAACCTCATTCTTCTTTACGGGTGTGGTCTATCCCTACCCGTTTCCTTATTTCATCATTCTCCTTTCTTAAATTGAAATTTTCTTCTTCAATAAAATCAATTATTTCTTTGATTTCCCAATACAATTTCTCCAATTCGCATTCGCACTCGAATGCTTGAGCTCTATTTTCTATTTCTTCCTTATTCTTGTTTATGTCAAAAGCGGATTCATCTCTAAATGTTTCCATAACCAGGGCTTGTTCATTTGCTTCATCGAAATCTTCGGGAGGGTAATATAATTTCAAATTTGCTGAATTCATGGTCACTTCGTGATCCGTTTCACAGTGCCGAATTCTATATGCGTTATTCCTCAAATCTCTGATTATTTGATACGGTCCGTAGTACATTTTCTGGAACTTCTTGTACACACGGTTCCCTGGATCCGAAATGGCTGGTCTTTTTACTAACACCATTTCTCCTGCTAATAATGGTCGATGATACCTCTTATGCCTATTTCTTCTTTGCCTCCTGTCGGCTTGAGCTTTTAGATGCTCAAAGGCTCTTCTAATACGTACATCTCTTCCAGGCTGAGCGTCTGCTGGCCTAGGAATTACCAGACTCCAAGGTCTCTCTGGTTGCTCATTCCGATGTAACGTTATGGGTATCTCTCCCGTGGATTCATGGATTGTATTATTTATACAAAATTTGATAATATCCAAGATATCTATCCACTTCCAATTTTCTTCGGCACAGTATATTCTACAGTACTTGGCCGTCTCCCTCATCACTCTTTCTACAGGATTTGCCTCAGGATGGCGAATACTTGACAAAATCTGACGTATTCCAAGTCTTTCTAATTCTCGTCTGAACTCTAAACTGGTGAAACAACTACCGTGATCCGACAACAAATTCTCAGGTTTTCCCAGAATCGGTATCACTTTTTCTTTTAGTCGTTTTAACACCTGTTTGGTACTAGTCTTCTGTATGGGAGCAAGGACAACCATTTTAGTGAAGACATCCATAGCCACCATTATGTGTCGATTTCCTCTTCTTGCCTTGGGCAAAGGTCCAAAATTATCAATAGAAATGATTTGGCCGGGCCTTTCGGGCAACAATGGTATAGGCTTTTGCCTCATCAGAAATGCATTAGGTTTGATCCTTTGACATAAATCACATGTCTTTAGTGTGTCCCTTACAGTTTCTCTCAGTCTCGGCCATACAAATGCTTCTTTCAGCATCGAGACTGTTTTGTCGACTCCCATATGTCCGAACGATCTATGGGCTAACCATACTATTTTCCTCTGCAAAATTGCAGGTACAACAATCCTTAATTTGGTATGGTCAGAGTCCACAAACTTATATAATAATCCATTATAAAACGTGTAGTCTTGAGCTATCTTATTAGCTTCCGTGTACGCTGGTGTTCCCCTTATCAAACTTCCCTCAAGGAAAGATATGAGCATGTTCATCCATGGATCCTCCCGTTGTCTTTGACTAATGCTTCTTAACTCATTAAGAGTACGCTGATCCCTGTCTTCCAAATCTATAGCCATTACTTCCTCTTCTTTGGACTCTGACTGTCTACTTAAATAGTCTGGAACTATATTTTCTTTTCCTGGACAGTATTCTATCTTGACATCAAATTGTTGAATGTATAAAGCCCAACGCATCAACCTTTGACTGGATAAATCAGTCTTCATCAAAAAGGTTAAGGCTTTATGATCCGTTCTTAAGATGACCTGAAACCCATATACGATCTTTCGCCAATATTGCAACGCGTGCAGTATCGCTAACAGCTCGATTTCGCTGATCGTATAATTTTTCTCGTGTGGTTTCAGTCTCCGACTTGTGAAAGCTAGATAGTTTTTCTTATCAGGGTTTTCCGGGTTTTCCTGATATAGCATTGCCCCTATTCCAATCTGGGATGCATCTGTTTGAATGATAAATCTCTGATTAAAATCAGGATATCCTAGCTTCACGTAATTTAAGAGCATTTCCTTGGCCTCCACGAATGCTTTTTCTGTTTCCTCCGTCCATTTCCACTTGCCCCCCTTCTTCAGAAGGTCCTGTAGTGGTGCAACAGTTTTTGTGTATGATGGACAATGTCCTGAGAAGAAACCAATCAATCCCAAAAACTGGCGAACGTTCTTCACCTTCAAAGGCCTTGGAAAATCCCTTATCGATTCCAATTTGCATGGATTTGGTTTAACACCATCCTTGTCAATCACATGCCCTAAAAATGTTACTTGTCTTTGACAAAAATTTGACTTCTTTAAATTTATTTTAAAATTAGCCTTCCTTAAATCTTCCAAGAGATTCTTCAACTTTTCTAAATGTTCTTCAATATTCTCCGAGGTCAGCAAAATGTCATCCACGTATCGGATAGTGCAATCTTTCACTTCCTCTGACAGGTTTCGATCAAGCGCTCTTATTAATGCAGATCCTGCGGTCTTCAATCCAAACGGACATCTCCTAAAACAATATGTTTGTTGGTCGAACTGAAATCCAGTCAACAAGCTGGTTTTCTCTTCCAGTTCGAGATGATGATACGAAGAAGTCATGACAATATTTGTGAAAATCTTCTTGCCTTTGAACTTCCTCAGTATTTCTTTTATGGGTGGTGCCGAATCATTTTCTGGAATGATTTTTGCATTTAAATTTCTGGCATCTAGACACACCCTTACTGAGCCATCCGGTTTACTCACAATCACTAATGGACTAACATATGGTGTCGCCATATTTTCTATAACACCTGCATTCATCATCTCCTGCAGTGTTTTCTTAGTTTGTGGGTAATGTTTTTCCGCAACCGGGTATGGTTTTTGTCTGAACGGTGCCCAATCATTGACTTGGAACGCGTATTTAAAATTTTCAATCTTTCCTGGCTTGGAATCAAATACGTCCCTAAAATTCAATAATAATTTATTTAATTGTTCCTTATTTTCGAGGTTAACTTTAGCTTCCTCTACTTTCCCTGACAGGTTGGTCTCGAACTCAGTTTCCAAATCATCTTCGAGTTCTATGTTGAGGACTTCAAATATCTTTTCTATTTCCTCATAACCTTCCTCAATCACTTCTTCCATATGCCATACCTGTTCTCCTATTTTCGCATCCTGTTCCTGTAGATTAATGTTTTGTTCATCCACATCCCCTCTTTGGATTCTAATGCAGTTTTGCGCTAGGTCTATAATGACCTTGTTCTCACGGATAAAATCAATACCTAATATGACATTATACGGTAATTGATTTACCAGCAAAAAGCACTGCGAAATTTCAGCGTTACCCATGATCAGATCGATATATACCTGAAATTTACATGTTAAAGATTTTTCAGGGATAATCCCCTTAATCTTTACACTTGATGTGGGAATCTTTAATACTCGGCCCCTTATTTCCAGTTCATTTAGAAGGGTTTGTGTAATTAGGCTTATTGTGGATCCAGTATCAATTAATGCTCTGACCAGTAATCCTTCTATCCTTAGCATAATTATAGGTAGTTCTCTTTTAACAGGTGGGATTCCTTCCACATCCTCGTTAATTAGCTCATCTGGTCTTGTTATCCAATTCACAATTTCTACCTCCTCCCAGCTCCTGGTATGTTTCCACTTTTGACAATTTAAATTTGGAGTTTTTTTATCCTGATGGCTTCCTTTCCCCTCATTCTTTAATTGAGCTTGTAGTTCCAAGCTTTGAGCTCCGTCTAGTCGGTCGGGTGATTTCCGGTTCTTGATTGCCTCACTCCAACGAAATTTTTGCCTATCAGGTTCATCTGGTCGTTCGTTCATATAACGAAGACTTTCCTGATATCTTTCTTCTATTTCGGCCCGATATTCATCATCCCTATCCTCTGGCCTTACATTCCTTCTGGGATAATTCTCCCATTTCTTTCTGTTTTCTTGCCTTTGATGGTTATTGTTATAGGGTCGGCTCTCTTGTTGCCTATAACCTGTATTCCTAGGATTTCTTCCTCGATATCCTCCTCTGTAATATGGCTGTATCCATCTAGGCTCCTGGTGCCCATACTCTCGACCTAGTCCCTGAGTATCAGTGCTAGTGGACTGATTCCTGGTCGATGGTTTTTCTCTGGTTTCCTGACTGCTGGCCATATGTACTTGCTCAGTCTGTCTTTGATGCCGAGGAGTTACGTGCGAAGTCGTCATATCTAATTGACGTAATACACTCTCCACTTCCACAGCACTTCTGGCTTTGGATGAGATTAACAGCCTCTGAATCTCATACGGAAGTTGTCTTGCAATGGCGGCACACAGGTCGTTCTCTGCCGGAGCAATGTCGAGTTCGCGGAATTTACACAGCTGAGCGGTGAAAAATTCCGAGTATTTAGTAGGTGCATTCGTACTGTACTTCCTAGAGTACAGATCTAGCCTTAAATTCTCTTGGACGTCTGCTGCCCAATATCGTTTTAAAAATGCTTCCCTAAAGCCTTCCACCGTATCAAAGGTGTACCTGAAGCTTCTGAACCAGGTGAGACAATCACCTGCCAACAGCTTTTCAATAGCTCTCAGTCTCCGATCCTGAGGAACTTTCATTTCGTTTAAATACTCTGCAACTTCCTTTAGCCAGTATTTTGGAGTAATTGACATGTTATTACCCGTAAACTTTACTGGTCTGTCCTCATTCGATTTAATAATGTTTATTATCTGGTCATTTGTCTGATTCATGTACGGGGTTGACATCGCCATCGGATATCCTGGGTTCTTATAAGGGCTCTCCCCTCCTAAGTTCCTCTCCGTATCTGTGCCTTGTTCACGGGAATCTACCCATCCTGTCTTTGGAAACTCCTCCTGATTCTCAAATTCTAACTTCCTTTCCCTTCGGGCACTTTCTTCATTAGCCATGAGTTGGATTTCCATTTGACTATTCTTATGTTCAGTCCTCTCCAATCGGGATCTTAATTCATTCTGAATTCTTTCTTGATTCCTTTTACTATCTTCCTCTGCCTTTTTGAGTTGGAATTTCTCCTCCCTGTAACTATCCCTGAATTCATTTAGTTGGTCTTCTACCTCTTTCTTTATGACCATGGCCTGTTGATTTATAATTTCTGGCTTTACATCACCGATGGTATCCAGGCCCTCTCGTATCTCCTTTATTTGCTTCTCCACTTCTTTTCGTCCTTTGACCATATCTAATTCAATTCCTTTCAACTTTCCCTCAGTTTTCTCTTGGCTCTTAGACACTTCCGTCACTTTATCTTTGATCAATTTTACTTCATTATTTGTCTTTCCTACTCGCTCTTCTAATTTTTCGATAGTTTCCTGGACCTCATTAATACCCTTGCTTATTTCCTCTATCTTCAGGGTCTTCTCTTGATTTTCTTCATTTCGTTGCTTTCTTTCTTCCTGGATATGCTCCTCGTATTTACCGAATCTTTTATCTATTCCTTCCTCATGCTTCTTTAAGGTCTCATCTACCTGCCTAGTAAAATGATCAATCTGCCCTTTCATACCCTGTACATCCTTTTGATTTTGATTTTTCATCTCAGTTACTTCATTCTGAACTCCATCGACCTTTCCCTCGAGTTCTCCTACTTTGTCCTTTACCCCTTTAAATTCTTCTCCTAATTTCTTAAAACTTTCTTTTATCTCATCCCGGGAACGTTCACAAATATTCTTGTTAGATTCTATCTGAGCTTTCAATTCTGTCTGCACACCTTGGATCTGGGTTACAAGTTCCTTTTCACATGCTTTTACATTCTCTTTACAAGACTTTTCCATCTTATTTAACTTAGTTTTTATAGCCCCAAAATTACCTTCTAAATTATCAAAATTTTCTTGACATTTAGCTTGGGATTTTTTTGTACTTTCCTTCAAGACATTTATTTGGTCTTGCAACTCTGACTTAAGTACATTATTTTCCTGTTTAATTTCACTTGTGATTTCCCCTTTTAATTCAGTTAACTTGTCCCCAAACTTAGTGTCAAAACCTTGGAACTTGTCATTTATTTTATCTATCTCAGCCTTCACTTCATTGTTCATTTCTACACAGTTAGCTTCGATAGTTTCTAATTTAGTTCCCATGCTATCACTTTTAACTTCGATAGCTTCTAATTTAGTTCCCATGTTAGCACTATCAATTTTTATTGACTCTAAACTTTCATTTATGGATTCGAACACTTTGTTGTTTTCATCCTTTTGGAGACCCAATGTATGGTCTATCGTTCCCAATTTATTGTTCATGGCCTCCAAGAGCCGTTGCACGTCCTCACTAAATGCCATCTTATGAGAATATTGTGGGCTACTCATGCCACCACACTAGTACATGCTTGAGAGATGATACTCTGAATCATTGTGTCCCAATTTCTTTAAAAATTTACTTTGGTACGGGTGTTTACTACAACGTACCCTTTTGATACTTTTATTCAATTTCATAAACCATTATGGAAGTATTTAAAATTCAAAATTTTGAAAAACAATTTTTTTTTTCAAAAAAATGAAAATTTTGATTTTTCGAGAAAACTCGGGTTTTCCCTAGGAAAACTCAGCCCTGCGTACTGGGCGCCATAATCTACGATTTGCTAGGGGGGTTAATGATATAATTCAGGGCTGCTCGGTATGAGTTTCCAGGGACCCATGCGGTCAGTTAATATTTTACGTTGTAGCTATTCCTATCCTTACTTTAATTTACATGTTATGACCGTCTTAAGTGTTCCTCTAGTTATAAATCCAGCACATTTCTTATATGCCCCCCATGTGCCCTTTTAGCAAGAAATATGCCAATCACAGTATACCAGCGTAGCTCAATTCGGGATTTTCGGGGTAGTGGTAAGTTCACCCACTCTGTGACTCACATATTTTGGATTAATTAGAGGATACACTTGCAAAATAACAACAAAATCAACTCCTATTTTAACACATTTAATTAATAAAAATTATGGCGCTACAAACAATTAAACAATTAAATTACTGACCCATAATCATCTACTTGTTCCAAATGAACAAGGAATAACATAAGAATAAAACAAATATTGTATTAAAACATATGGCTTCCATATAAACCAACAATTCCTAATTATTTTTACTTCCATAAAGCATCAACTGTAAGTTTCATATAACTCCGAGCTCTTTTGGCTCAATGCTTTCTATAATAATGGTGTCATTCTTTGTACACCTCCAATACTACTTTTTATATTTTCTTAATCATCAAACAAATGTATAATTACATTTAAAATTACATGTTAATTATCTAACTCAATATTTGGGCATTTCACAGGTTTTCAGCTTTTATCATCTCTCTCTAGTTTTACAAATACATTAAGGTAATCAGGAAATTACTTGTGTACTCCAGAGTATGAAGATACTTGACACAGTCAAAAACCTATGGTCACTCCCGGAACCTAGTTGCCTTCAATTAACTCATGGAATCCTACTTCCATACAACATTACAATAGGGATTGTTATTTATCTCATATGTCTTATAAGACCATTATCACATTAAAAAAACTACGATCTGAACAGGCAAGCGGAAATATCAATCTACAAGGACCTCGGTTCAACGCCCGGGTCATTAACAACTTTAATCACTCACGGTGTATTCATTACTCCTTACAAGACGGCCTTCAGACACCCCTCCTGCTCCAAGGGCCTGACCGTGCTACTTGAGAGTTATTTATGACTATGCGGGAACCCTCCCGTCTAGTCTAAGCTAGAGCTCTCTTTAATGCTTTTACAAAACAGCTTTTCGTTCATTCTCAATTCTTTGGGGAGACCTGGCATTCTACTCCTCGTTTAAATTCAACAATATTATTGGGCTCATAAACCACATTCGTAATCTTGGCATTTATTAATTATGAAAGGTCCTCATTGATTGGGGAAGAGATATACACATTCTACGACGAATAATAAAGGGGCTTTCACAATAAGAAGATTCTGAGTTCGAATCTCTTCACATGCCTCGGGAACCATTCCCATATAGAGGACTATACAAAATGCGATTTAGGGTCAGCCTATAGCTTATAAGACCTACGCTCAATACCATACATTTGCTCCCTTTCAATACAACATACACAATGGCCTCGTGATACTACGTCACAAATAGAGGACTTACACCAATTCTCAATTCGCTACAATCAACTACCTCTCGTAAGTAATTTACCAAGTACATTAACTTTTACGCGTTCCTAGCGTGACATTTTATTTTAATTGCGCTCCTTTTGCGCTATACATTATTTTAAGCCTAGCGTCATCCAATGAACTGATAATATCATATTAACAATTGATACACATCTCAATTTTTATATTATTCTTTTCCTTTGACAATAACTTTCTCTCTTTTTAAGAACATGCATTTGAACATCATGTCTATACTTTTTATTAAGGCTCTAACGCTCTTATATTCACATCAATTAATTTGATCTTTATTTAATATTTCCTTACTTGGTTATTATTATTATTATTTCATATCTTCATTCTTTACAAAAAGCTCAAAAGCTATTTCTTTCATATAACTCAAATTTTATTTAAATATCTTTCATGATAATTATTAATATTTCGCTTGCTCTTATGACATTCGTCAAATACACTGACATTTTATTCATATATTTCCTCTACTGGATTTATTCTTTTATATAATTATTTATAGTTTCTCAAATTTCTATTTTTGTTCAGACCGCGTTTTCCTTATTCAGTAATTATTTATTTAAACACATCCCTTTTACTCAAAAACTCCGGTGGATTTGTACACAACCATTTCCTGACACCAAAATATAATGAAATTCATTACTCACATGTTTTTAAGGTCGTCTCATGACCTTTATCCTTGTGCGGTGTTTCATTTTGGCCCACTTTTTAACTTACTCCATATTGTAGAAATTCATCTCATGTACAAACACTTCTTGACACATATTCAATACACTTAACATTGACAACATTTTTAATACACTGGTGTATCCATTTAGAACACACAATAAACACTAAAAAATATTATTTTTAACACACAATCTTGATAGATTTACACTTCACAACTTTTTATCACTAGGCCGTATTTTCCTAGCCTATCACACGTGACCTCTTAATCTCCCGTTTCCAAGGGTGAAATTTATTCAATGTCGGCTTCCTATCCTGCAGAATACGAAAGTCTCGAATCATCTACTTTTCCCTGGAATCCTAATTCTTCGAATCCTATTCTGGATGACCGGCTATTTCTCTAGCTTGAACGGCTTCCTTTTTTAGATCTAGTATATCGATCCTAGTGAAAGTCTGTTCGGATCGAGGTCCCCTCGATAACCTATCGATGATCGATGGATTTATTTTATAGCAGCTAGTACTTCTCGAGTCTAGTGCTTTAGAATAGTTCGTCTGCTTTCTGGAGATAATGTCTATAGTCTCCGTTCTTCTTTGTTTATTCGGTTCTCGCACTCCTACTTTTCTGAAATACGTTGCGAACCTTACTCTGTTTTTCCCTATTTGGGTTCTTTAAATTAGATAACTGTTTATCTTCCTGTTACGGTACTTCCGTACGTTATGATATTTTCGGTCGTCTATTTAAAGACCTATCGCCTTAAGTCCAACGTTCGCAGCCTGCTCTGACTATATTTCACGAACTTTTCACTGTAAACTTGTATACTGTCGGACCTAAATCCTGTAATTAGGATTTTCCTAATTTTCCAACACGGCGATACTTTAATATTTCTTCTTTACAACTCCTTATGGAGGCACGCAAGTTATTAATACTGCGACGCCTGTGGCTATCAGATATTAATTCTGCGGTGTAATACAGCGTTTCTCCCCTCAAAGAGTACTGGTAAACTGTCTTCGGTGTGAAGCAGAGTGACGCCCCACACGGCTGTCTGAATACTGAAACGTAGCAACGCCCCCCCCCTCGGGCTGTTTGGAACTGCTTGTACTGATGCTCCAGCGTCACGTCCCCTGGACTGTTTGAAACTGCATGTTTGGCTTGGTGATGCCAGGAGCTTTATACTCTTTCGCTACAAAAAGATAAGACTCTAGCCCTTTCCGTGCCCAACTTTTAAAATAATGGTTGCACCATTATAAAAATTATACCTTCAAAAAGCTCGTCTTCTCAATGTTAAATAATCTCATTGCGCATAAGAATCGATCGTGCAATTCGGAGATATTAATTAATTTCTCGTCCTCAACTGTGTGGGTGTTGCTGTTCATTTGCATTCTCCCCTCTCCACAGGCCTTGGTAAATCCCCTATGACGTCTACTTGCGTTTGCAGTTTTCTCCTGTGCAATTATTAAAGGGTTTTTCTTTACACAAAAATCTCTAATTCGAAATGATTCACCGTACTGTAATTGTTTACTTATTTTTATACTCGTAAACGGGTTAAATTTAATTATACCTCTTCTGGCGCATAAGCGGTGTTGTCGTTATCAAGCAAGCTCAGCTCGATTTCCGAGTCAGGCTTCCTTGTCTAACAGTCGAAATTTTCCACTCGGTTATTAATACTCATGACCAGCTCCTTCTGAATGTCAAGAGGGGTGATCTCATCTCTCGAACACCTGGCTCGCGCTGCTTGCACAATGTTAGGCTAGAATCCTGGCTTGATCTTTCTCTATGTTACATTAGAAACTGTACGTTTCTTTCATTTCTTCCCCAAACACATGGATCCGACCTCCTTGGACCCTATGGCACATGGGTTCAGTATATCACCCTCCACAAGCCCACAGAAATTCATAGAAGAACTAGGAAATACTCTCCAGCACTTTCCCACAGCTACACACAGTATATTAATAGGAGTTACAAACATTGATATTTTAAATTCTACAAGGCAATATGCCCAAAATATTAAAAATGAGTATTTAAATGTATTACATGCAAATGGTTTCATTTCGTACATATCACCAACTAGAATAACCCCAAAATCCAAAACATGTATCGATCACATACATATTAAGTCCCACAGAAACAGCAACTTTGGCCCTTTTGTTCTGCACACCAGTATCAAAGATCACATTCCTACATTTCTCATACAAAATAAATCTCACTCCACAAACAGGAGAAAATACTTTGAACAATGTTAGAATAAATTACGAAACTCTAAAAGCTTCCTTAACTAAGCAAACTTGGGAAACTATCATAACTGAACATGATGCTAACAAAGCAACTGATAGTTTCATTAAATTACTGACTCAAAACATCTCTGAACACTTTACTACCATAAATAACATAAGATCAAAATTTAAAAAAAAATACTCCATGGATCACAACTGGAATTTTAACTTCTATTAGAATAAGAGATAAATTACATCAGAAAATTGTTCAACAAAGGGAGAGGACCTCAAACAGTGATGAGGTCCCAGAAACTGTTAATAAACATAAATTGTACAGAAACTGGATCAACAGGCTTGTTAAAATAGCAAAAGAAAGGTACTATTCCAAACAAATTATATCAAACTCCAATGATTCTAAAGTACTGTACTTTGGAAAAATATTAATGATATAACATGTAGGAAGGGAAATAAAGCTTCAGCTGTTGACAGCATATTTATCAGAGACTCACAAGAAACATCCCAACCAGCTGCCATTGGAAACAAATTTGTAGACTATTTTAGAAACATAGGTTTAGAACTTTCTGAAAAAATAAGAAATACAAGAAAGGAACCTGACAACATAAATGCACGTGTTAGCACTGCAAAATCTCAACCTCAGTCTTTCCTTTTTATACCTGTAACAAAATCAGAAATAACAAACCACATAGCTGCTCTCGAATATAACTCAGCAAATGGCTATGATAATATCTCTAGTAAAACAATTAATAAAATTAGTTAAGAAATTCTACAACCACAGCACCATATTTTTAATTTATCATTAACGAAGGGACAATTTCCAGACTCATTCAAAATTGCCATCATAATCCCAGTCCACAAATCAGATGATAAAAGAGAGTTAAATAATTATAGACCAATTTCCCTCACAATCTACCTCTCTAAGCTACTAGAGAAATGCATCTAAACCAGATTAATTAACTATATGAATGACTTCAACATATTGTCACCAAATCAGTTTGGTTTTAGAAAAAACACTAGTACTCAAGATGCAATAATCTCCCTTGGTGATTATTTGTATAAAACCATCGATAGTTCTAAAATAAAAATTTCTGTGTTCCTGGATTTGAAAAAGGTTTTTGACACCGTGGACCACAATATACTCACTAGAAAACTTGAAAAGGAGGGTATTCGTGGTACTCCTCAAAAACTAATAAAAAAGCATTCTTTTTAACAGAAAACAAAAGGTAGGAATCAAAAAAACGGTACGGTAGAAGTGCTGAAGTAAAAATTGGGATTCTCCAAGGAACAGTTTTAGGTCCTATTATTTTTCTGTTATATATTAACGATTTGTGTGAGCTGAACTGTAATGCGATGATTACCTCATATGCTGATGACACTTGACCCATGTTTAACCTCTCTCTTTTTTTTATTCCTTTGGCCGTCCCGGTAGGGAAAATCGTGCACCTGCAAATTTAGTGATGCGCTTCTATCATGAACCTCAGTCAGATCCCCGGAGATATAACTATCCAACACGTTCTGAGGTAGCGGCTGTTTTCGAGTCATCCGATAGTGCTCCCCCCCTCTCACAGACACATTGCCTTACATGGCCTTACAAATATAGATGTTGACAGTATGCATTGCGATCCTATGACCTACGTACTTATTTGGCCATATGGAAAGACAGGATGGCATATTTCAATGCCAGCTGGAAGAGAGCGGAAAACTAAAATCCGCGAGAATATCACTATGAGAGAATATATTTCATACAGACTTCAAGTCAGGGGTCATTCACCAACAGGATTCTTTAAGCCTGTTATTAATGCTGGGAAATTAACTCAGCAATTTATTGTTGATTAGTATTGCCGCATCGAAGATGACAGGCTAAAAGTTGTCCGTAACCAACAGACACGATTGCGAGTACACACATCCGCATGTATAGCAGGCGCACTGCATGTAAGAGCGGTAAACGAGAATTTAAGGGTTGGGCGTATGGTTATATTACATTCTTCTTTTACGGGAAGTCCTCGAAATATGATGAAAAATTACCAGGATGCAATGCCTATGGTAAAAAAAATTAAGAAGGACTGATATTTTCGTAACGTTCACTTGAAATCCATTATGGCCTGAAATCACTTCCAGTATAGACTCATATGAAACTCCCAACAATAGGCCAAATATCACCGTCTGTGTATTCCATGCAAAAGTGAAGGAACTCTTACGTTTAATAAACCGAACACAAATTATTTGGTGAAGTACAAACATTTTTTGTATACTGTTGGATTTCAAAAGAGAGGTTTGCCCCATGTCCATTTGTTGCTGTGCCTAAACGAAAATTCTAAGCTCAGGGACATCTCAGATATTGACAAACTAATTTATGTGGAAATACCCGATCCCAGATAGATAGATAGATAGATAGATAGATAATGCCTTTATTGGTGGCGAAGTTAGGGCTCAAGGCCCTCTCTTACACTTAACCACTAGATGAGTATACATCTACATGACTTATAATTACAAATACCAATAGCACAAATAATATTAATAGCAATAAGAATAGTGATAATATGAATAATGGTAGAATCATTAATTTGAAAAATACACAAAGTAAAGTACCCTTAAATGACGTAACTACAGTAATCCGATCATTCATCTCATTCATCCATTCGTTCATTCAACATTTATCCCGGAAGTCAGCGGGATCCACCCAGCAAATACTCGCAGCAAGCCACTTTAAATTTGCGATGAGAGGGATTGTCTCTAATGTTCACAAGTAGCAAATTCCATGACCTGGACGCAGAGATTATGAACGAGCGGTTGTAAACAGCAGTACGGTTTATAGGTATGGCAAGAGAGGAGCCAGATCTCGTATTGTGGTCATGATAGGACGAGAGGTAAGAAAACGGTGAAACAAGATAGTTAGGGGTATTAGTGGAAAGTATTTTGTGCAGTAGTGATAATATGTGGAGTTCACGACGCTGGTGCACTCGAAGCCACGACAGCTCCTTATAATAGGGTGATATATGATCATCATATCGCAGGCCAAAGATATATCTTACACAGTTGTTGAGGCACCGGTCCAGTTTCTTGTTACTGTCGCAGGTTATTTCAGTCAACACAGTGTCACAGTAGTCAAATATAGGTAGTATCAGAGAGCGAATTAGTTGTACTTTAAGTCGAACAGAGAATACATTACCGAACCGTTTCAGAGGATATAAGCATTTGTGTACTTTATTACATGTGCTTATCACCTGTTTAGTCCAATTTAAGGTCTCAGTCATAATAATTCCTAAGTTTGGCACTGAGGTAGAGTAGGGTATGATTTTATTGTTTAAAATTATTGGAGAGATGTCACGTTGCTTGAGGGAATATAAGTGTTTACTGGTACCGATAATAATCACTTGAGTTTTATTTGGGTTTATTAATAAACTGTTTTTATAAGCATAGTCACTAAGCTGTTGTAGGTCAGAATTTATTTTAATGATTGCATTAATGATATCACTCGGTTTTTAATGATAGTAGATCTGTACATCATCTGCATACACTTGCAATTTGCAGAAATTAAGGGCTTTTGATGTGTCATTTATTTGGATGATAAATAACAGTGGCCCAAGAACCGAACCCTGAGGGACACCGAGGGTCTTACTTTGCCATCCCGAACTCACATTTCCCACTGTCACGCGTTGCCGGCGATTTTCAAGGTAAGAGGAAAAGAACCGGAGTGACACACTATTAAAATTTAGTTCTCGAAGTTTCTGCAGTAGCAACTGAGGGTTGACGGTGTCAAAGGCACTACTGAGATCTAATAATGTCAGTACAGTCACGTCCCGTTGGTCCATTGCACATCTGATATCATCTGTCACTCGTAGTAAAGCTGTCGCAGTGCTATGCCCCTTTCTGAAGCCAGATTGGAAGGGGTTGAGTAGGGAATGCTTTGTAAGGTATTCAGTAACTTGTGTATGAACTAGACGTTCAAGTACCTTGGATAATGGTGGTAGGATGGATACTGGACGATAATCTGAAGGAGAATCAAACTTGGAGCTCTTCGGGATAGGTCTAATTAGTGCATCTTTCCAAACATCTGGGAACACTCCGTTTGCCAGGCAGTAGTTAAATATATGAGTTAGTATTGGCAGAACAGCTCCCAAGACATGCTTAATCAGTGATATAGGAATGTCATCGTTACCTGTGGCATTGGATGAAATAGAGTATATCACACCTTTAACTTCATTCGAGCTGATATTTCTAAAAGAGAATTGCTCAAAAACAGACTGCTGTTGTAACAAGGGTACCGGTAGTGAACTATTAGGGAAGGAGGTAGAGGCTACTTTTGGCCGTGCGAAGTGATCATTTAGAGCCTCTAGCGATATGCTTGGTACATGTTGTTCAACTGTCTTACCTATCCCTAACGCACGTAATTTACTCCATTTTTGTCTAGGGCTGTTGGTTTTCATCAGTTCATGAAAGTATTTATATTTAGAATTTCTAATTAGCTGCTTGGTTCTGTTTCTCAGAATTCTACGGTATATCTCTCAAAATCAACTGCATCATGTGTCTGTCTGCATAGTCTGTATAGTTTGTCACGACTGGCCATAGCAGATCTTACTTCAGCCGTTAGCCACGCAGATGAAGAGCGGGTAATTCTTACCCGTTTCTTTGGTGCATGTTTGTCAAATATTTCTAGTACCATTAAATTGAATGTATTTACTTTAGAATTTATGTTCTGAGAATTACGTATATTATCCCAAGGCAAGTTATATGCATCATAGCGTAGTTTATTCTGGTCAATATGTCGTAAGTCTCGTATTGTAATGTAGCGTGGTTTATACTTAGGTATTCGTATAGAATAACATACGTACAATAGATCATGTGAAGAGATACCAGGAGCAGGGATCTGTCCGTGTTTAATTACTTTCTGAGGTTGATTTGTCACAAGAAGATCAATTAAGGTATGGCTCGAATGGTCAAAGTAATGAACATGATTAGTAGCGTTCAGGGGTAAAACCGTCATGTTTGTGGCGAGAAATAAATTCAGTAGGCTGTTAGCTTCACCAGTCTGCTTTAAGAGGTCAGTGTTAAAATCACCCATGATTATAATGTCGTCGTATGCCGATGCAAGACCTGCTAATGCATCTTCAAAATCAGCAGTCTGTCTTATTTTAGGTGGCTTGTATACAATCCCTATTAATATCTTTTTATGGCAGTCTACTACCTTCTAATATGTAGTATAGTCTGTTATGGTGCATGGGCCTTGCGGTAATCTCAATCCCAAATCTATTTGTATGGTAGACTGAACTTGGAGAAATAACTTCCCGAAGGATTTCATTGCCGAAACAAAGGATAATGTAAACGGCTATCCTATTTATCGTAGGCGGGACATGGCAGACCTATTATCAAACGCGTGCAAGCTTATGACGTAAATGTTGACAATCGTTTCATAGTATAAACCTTTCCTTTTATTGTATATTCAAGCTCATATTAATGTAGAGAATTGTGCAGGTGTTAAGAGTATAACATATATCCACAAATATGTTTACAAAGGATATGACTGCGCCAATCTACAAATAACAACCAAGGAGAGTTTACTTCACCATGATGAAATATCTACCTTTCTGAACACCCGATATGTAAGTCCGAGTGAAGCTGCGTATAGAATTTTTTCCTATCCTATAAGTCAACGAAAAAAATGGTCAACCCCTGGCACTATACAGCCCATGAAGGGCCTAGGCCGACCAAGCGACTGCTGCCCAGTCATTTGGCCTGCAGATATTGGGGTGACGCGTGATCAGCGCATTGGGTCCCCTCGGCAGTTAATCTTGGTTTTCATGATCGGGGCGCTACCTCACTGTCAGACAGCTACTCAATTCTCCTCACGAGGCTGAGTGCACTCCGTTCCAACCCTCACGTTTTAAAATCCCTGACGGAGCCGGTAATCGAACCCGGGTGAGAGGTATTTTCCTATGCAAGAACAATCTCATGCTGTAGTTTGCTTACCTGTTCATTTACTAGATGAACAGCTGGTGTATGTTTGTAAAGATAATGCCGTTGAAGCTCTACTTCGAGCGGAGTTGAAAGGCACAGCACTGATTGCATGGTTTCATTTAAATAAGAATCCGGTGACAAAAAGTCCTTACATATACCCAGAAACGCCAGTTATGTTTGGGAAAGTAACAGACGCGTCTGAAAAAAAGAGTAAAATCCGGAAAAATAATACGTAGAATGTTTAACGTTTCCCCAGTGGTATCAGAAAAATATCATCTTCAATTGCTGTTACTTCGCGTAGTAGGTGCCACCTGTTTTCAAGATTTAAAGTCAGTAAACAATGTGTGCTGTTCTTCATTCAAAGAAGCAGCAATGGAACGTAGATTAATTCAGTACGAAGATGAATGGTATCGTAGTCTACGTGAAGTGTCAGTTCTTCAAATGCCATTTCAGTTGAGACAATTATTTTCCTTCATTTGTATATTTCAACAACCATCGAATTCAGTTGAATTGTGGGATACTTTTAAGGATTCTCTAAGTGAGGATTACTTACGTCTTTACAACCAGAAATCAGCTTATCAAATTACTCTCCGTGATATCATTAAAATGACAAAATTACATGGTTTTTCTCTTCAACTTTCGGGTTGCCAGTTAACAGTGACTTACCACGTACTGAAAGGAATGAATCTTCCAAGCTTCTTGATACTGATTATGATTAAATTATTCAGAAAGCGAATGATGACCAAAGATTTATTACAAATGAAATTATTAACGCTATGCTACAGAACAAGACGAATAATATCAATGCATACTTCATAGATGTTCCTGATGGTACTGGCAAGACATTCGTGTACCAATGTCTCATAATAGTGCACTGATTTGGGTTTCGAATTGATACCAGTGTAACATATTTTATTCGACATTTTGAATTGCAACGAGAATAGAACTTATAAGTAGGTATCAAGTTGATACACTACAGATTTTGTATCTATGACCTACAAAATGGCTACTGCTGCTATTGGATTTGAGTGGTGACGACATTTGGAACGGTATTAAGATCGAGAGCAAACAATAGTGTAAAGAGTGTTATTTTATTGGGAGAGGTTCTTCAACAGAGAGACAAATAATTGAAAGTTGGTTGGGGGAGCATATGCGATTAGCTATAAAAATATATAAACTATGAATTATTTGGATGCATACAAATGTAAATAATGAGACGTATATATTATATATATTATGTGTTTCTAATATATCCAGAATAATATACATAACAAGCAATTAAATAAACCTATTGTTCAGAGAAATTTTGGTTAACCTATATATATATAATATATGGAAAAACAGGTAAGCGTAGTAAGTATATAATATGATTTTCAACAAGTTTTCCAATCTTATTAGCATTTATAAAATCTTTTCCTGTTACTTTGCCTACGGTATCTTCGGATATGTCACAGTATATGATCACTTTCCTCTTATCCATTGAAACCTGGTTGGTGATATTTCACCCTACAACTCGAGTAAGCCTTACCATTTATATTATGATTGCTTACAAACTATCAGTTTATTCGCTGGCGCCTGACAAAATATTTATTATAATTGGCATCAACAGTTGTTGGGTTATTTACCGTTGGTTTATCTTAACCTATATAGAATTATTCAAGAAAACATTACATTGACACCTTAACGTGGGGATCGAGAACTAGGAATCATTAGAGTAGGGGTGTTGTTGGGTAGTCAGCCCGAAGGCTGGTTGGATCCACAAAAAGCACCGCCGTTAGGTTATGTGGGTATATACCCACAAAGACCCAAGGCAGTGCTATATTGAGGTGTACTAAGCAAGATGAGGAGTGAGGTAGTTTGGCATTGCTGTAAGGATATAATATATGTGAATTGTGCAAATGCTATCTGAGGGATAGGTTATTGTGTATGTATTAGCATGCATGATGAACGAATGAGGATGATGAGTGGGAATGGAGTGAGTTGTAGTAGAATGGAGATGAATGGGGAAAGTGTGGTTGTGTGTATGTGGGAGAATGATGAGGATAACATTATAAGTAGTGTAGCGGAAAGTAAACAGACTGATGCGCCAGTACAGCATGTATTAATGTCAGTACAGGATATTGTAAATATGCCTAGACAGATGAATGAAACATTTGATAAGAATTGTTATGAGATTAATAAAATAATCAGGAGTTGAGTAAGAAATTAGATGAAGTAATGAATGTTAATGAGAAGTTAGATAGGAAGTATGGATTGTTACAGCATTGTAATGAGGGGGTGAAACAAGAGATTAGAGGTGAGATAAGGAGTATGTTGGAAGAAAATGATAAAGCGATTATAATAGAAGAAGATCAGATTGTAGATGAAAGCAGAATAGAGAAGACTGTAGATGAAAGTGGATTAGAGATTAAAAAAGAAGGTAGATAAAATAGCATAACGTTAGAGGAAATTGTAGGTGAGAATAGAGTAGATGAGAGGAAGTATCTGTTAGAGGAGACGTTAGGTGAATGTGATTTTTGTTAAGAATGATTTGAGGGAAATGGTAGAATATTTTAGCCAGAAGAATTTCGAAAGTATTCAGGAGATTCAGGAGAAGCATGGAGTGTTGAGAGTTAGATTAGAGGAGAGAGAAGGGAATATTAAGGAAAGAGTAGAGAGTATATAGAGAAAGGCAGAGAGGAAGATAGTTGAGCTTGAAGTAATATTACGATATAAGATAAGGCGATGTTGTCAAGGCATATATTTGAGGGGACATAGTAGGCGACGAAGAGGAATCAAATGTGGAGGTAGACGCCGCAGTTGTAGAGGTCGAAATCACCTAGGTTATAGAGGCAGACGAGGGATATGCCGTAACAGGCGAAGAAGAAAGAAATGTTGTGGAGGTAGATGTAGAGGTCGCCACCGACATAGTAGAGGAGGACGCTTTCATGAAAACGGAGGGGATGGATATTGTAAGCGTGATAATGATGAAAATGGTACTGGAGATACTTCTCGTTAAAGAAGAAATGATAGAGCTAGGTCTAGAAGAGCAGTAGGAGCTTGCCATGTTAGAGCACGGACAAGACATACAGCCCATTGCTATACTGAAACTAATGATACAGATGTTGATAAAGAGTGATCTCTTAGAAGATTTCGCTGAGGAGAAGGTAGAATCCGTAAAAGTTAATGGGATTTCTATTGTGGAATTAAATGTGTTGGGGGCGCATGTTGATGCTTTGTTAGATAGAGGATGTGAGAGATCTTGTAAAAGTGCTGAATTTTATACTAAATTAAAGGATGAAAATAAGAAAATTGAGGAAATACCTGTCAAATCTACTTATGTGGTGACAGCAGTAGGGAAGAGGTCACACATTCTATCAAAACAAGTTATTATAGAAATTAAGGTTAAGGATTGTATTGGTACTCAAGTTTGTTTGGTAGTTCCAAATTTAGTATATAAAGTTATTCTAGGTACTGATTGGATGTCAAGTTATAATGCTAGATTATGTTATGATGAGGCATGTGTAAGATTTAAATCGGAGGGTATGGAGGTTTTTACTGTACCCTTGCGTCATCATATGGAACATGTGTTCGTATCCCAGCTAGTCCACGATCTTTCGAGGCATGGGGCGTTCATCCCACTATACGACCACATGTTCAGGATTTGAGTCTATCAGGTAACTACTCTACTTGAAAGAAACAACAAATTCCTAAATATATCATTTAATGGTATTAACTCATGGCAAAACACAACACATTAATATTACAATTACTTCCCACAACAAAAAATCAAAATTATATGTGAGTCTCTTCTCATAAAGTTTGGTGCTCCACCGCACCCATATCTATCTTAGATATCCTAACATTGGTACTCTTCGACATTGACGAGCGTTCATAGTGTCTTTCACATCGCACAATTTATATTAAAATTTGCATATCACAACACAACAATAAACACAAAATTACAACAGAATAATCATTATGTGCAATTATTAAAATATTTGTCCGTTTTTAAACGGAATATTTACCTTGAATAACATTGATTTCATTAGCTTATTCCTTGCATAACAAGCTTTGCTTTTCCGCGCACATCGTTTTCCTTTCCCATAAATTTCAAACGCTGTAGTGATATACCTTTCCCTCCAAAATACACATAGTTATTGAATTTAGCTTCACCATACAACAATCTTCTGGGCCAGGTCATGTCATTATTATCATTACAAACGTGTCATATCGTTAAATTATGCTACCCATCTGAGTAAATTAACATAACTAGGTAATTACTCTTAACAAAATGCATTTATTTGGTGCAGTTAATATGTCCTCAGAAAATAGTTTGGCCAAATCTTACCCGATTACTTCGATCCAACAATCTATACCCATGGATACAGTGCATATAATTCATTTGATCCAATAATATCAAGCATATTTCAATTACTTTCGGAGATAACGAGATTCTTCAGTGTACCAGTACAACCTTAAAAGAAAAAGAAAAAGGGATCCGGTCAATTGACTCTCCTCGGTGTGAACAAAAGATTCGTCACGGACCGCCCTCCTCAAGAAGGCTACCCGGTCTGTGGCCTCCATATGCCTTCCTAACCGACTTTCTGCAAGTAAATAAACTTGGTCATGTGCTCACCCTCGGTGCAGCTCTCCCAGAGGTACCTGATTGGATTGTGTCATTACGAATTGAGTCGATGTAAGTATTTAACACCTACACTTAGGGTATTTAATGGGCTCATTTCGGCTCCTAATTAGTATTCATAGCTAGGGATGGATCACAAATAGTCTCGCCGTTCTATGGACGTAATCAGTGGCTCTGTACGCGTACCAGCCGAGTTTCAAACTGTTATCTCGTTGTACGGGCACGAATATATATAGAGGAAATCAACTGTTTCCTACTCGAAGAATTTTGTCTTACCTCTATGGGTAGATCAATTATTATACTGGCATACCTAGGGTGTCTAATCGCTTTCCCTGACAGCGAAGACTCTGCTAACAGTAGTTTACAGACAGCATCTGCCCAAACTCTGTTGCGAATATACATGTATGCTCTGAGGCAATACCACACATCGTAGATTCGAAGATTGGCCTACTAGATTCATCAACGCGCGAACTATTCTTGGATGGTCCCTGCAATTATTGACGCAAATCTCTTGATTCTACGTTACATGCTCGCCGGTAGAGGCTAAAACAACATTTCTTTCAGATGACTCAATTCATAAAGCACTCATGTCCTCCATACATTTACTTATTAACCAAGGTTTTACGTAGCTCTAAAACAAGTATTAATTTACTGGCACTTACATTAACTACCTTAATGGCTCTCAAATACAACCATGTAGCATTGAACATTATTTAACATTTGAATGACACTGAAAAACTCTCTTTATCTCGCGATTATATCTCTCTTTCTCACTTTTCACAATAACACAGTACTCTTTCAATGGATATTAAACGATTTGCACGTTCTATAGGCATCAATATGCCGATTTTTACATTATTGACATCGACCTCAGATTTTTTAACGTTACCGTTACTTTCATCAACATCTTACGCCGAAATGGTCGTAAGTTTATCATCCTCAAAGCCATATATTTATAAAAAATACGAGGAATGTGAGCTCGTATACAAATGACTGCTAATTCTTAATATTTGAGGAAATGACATGTTGTATGGTGAGCTATTAAATCATATTAACATATTTGGATGGTACTCACTTTCATTTTGGCTCGGTTTGTCCAACAAGACAGCAACTCGCCCACCATTTTGCTTACTTCTAAGCCATCATGACACTTTTCACACGAAACATTGAATATGGTTTGCACATGGTAATTACATCTTGTAATACCGGCATTTTACACTTTGAAACACCATACATTATTTTAACACACAAATTTAAACACTTTTAATGATCACTTTTAAAATAACTTTACAAGTAATTTACACACGGAGCCTTTCTGGCTTTCTACTATTGCATGACTTCAGAGATGCGACGCAGCCAAATTCTGACAACCGCCTGTCTCCTCCGAAAGTCTATCTCGTGTATGTGTGCTCATCTCCCATCTCCTACAACTTCTATCTTCTATCTCGCAGTATTGCTCAGTTATAACTCACAAATGCTTGTGATGCCTTCCAGGTTCCCGTAATCTGTAGTATTCGTTACAATTATACGTGATACTTTAAATATCGTAACACTCCCTGTGGATAAGTCCATTGTCTATAAAAATCATAATGCAATATATTTACGCTGCACTGATTACTAGTCGCGAATACTGCCTGTTTATACGTCTGCTGTAGACTGGTTATAATATTAATGCAGAATTACTTGTATTATGCTGCATAGTGCAATAAGCCTCCGGGGCTTAGGCGGCAGCACACCGGCCTCTCACCGCCGGTCCGTGATTGAAATCCCGGTCAATCCATGTGAGATCTGTGCTGGACAAAACGGAGGCAGACAGGTTTTTCTCCGGGTACTCCGGTTTTCCCTGTCAACATTTCATTCCAGCAACACTCTCCACTATCATTTCGTTTCATCTGTCATTCATTTAATCATTGCCCCAGAGGAGTGCGTCAGGCCTTGGCAGCCGGCACAGTCCATATCCTCGCCGCTAGATCGGGGCTTCATTCATTCCATTCCTGACCCGGTCGGAGACTGGAAGCAGGCTGTGGATTTTCATTTCATTTTCATGCTGCATAATGCGCCTTTCATTGTTCATCACAAAGATACTGAACGTAACTACTTATATATTTCGCGCACTTTTCCCACGTGGTTGGGCAGCATGTCGTCCCTCAAGTTGAGTCAAGACGAACTGACTCTCTTCTCCTTCTTCTCCCATATAAAGGTTTCTGACGAAAAGTAGTCCTCTTGAATTTCAGGAGCGGCTCTTTCCTTAAATAACGCGTTTACTGACAAGGTAAAGCGTGCTTCTTGCTCGTCTATTCATGGAGGTTCCAGAACCACTTGCGTGCTGGCAATTCCTTCGTTCAATTAATTAAAATTAGTTGCTTTCCTCCATGGCTTGGTGACGCTACCTCGAGGGAATCCCCTCTTGCTACGAGACTGACCAATGCCCCTCCGCAGTACGTGTGTCAATATGCTCATAAACACATACAGGCATTAATTTAGGTGAGCAAATACTCCTAAATTACCTCTCTTCGAATAGAAGTCTCTGGGTGTAAGTTTCATTCCATTAGAATGCTTCATTTGGCAGTAATTAATTAATTTGTCTTGATGACCCTCCCCTCTCTACTGTTCTGCCTTGTCCAGCGGGGGTTTCCTTTGTCGTTAATCATGGCCTTCTCACTCCAGTGTCACCAAGAAATAGTGCACTGGCGTCAGGTGTGCACCGCCCACTTTCAACTTCACTTTATCAAAATGTCAAGTTGGCTCTGTTTCTGTAGCTCTCGCTAACATGTTCGTATACTGCCTTGAAGTTTACCCAATATTCCAACTTTTATTGCCTAAAATTCCCGTTCTGGACGTGGAATTAAGCTATTATTATTATATACTGTCATTATCTCATTGCTCCTCGGGTTCATTGTGGCTGTTCCCCCTCAGAGATCAATGGTTCGATTCTTAGAAAAATCATGGACCTGATCTTTCCTTTATAAAGACCCCGGTTATATGCCAGTCAGCCGTGTCCAATTGGGCACAATACTAAATTTAACCCAGAAGGGAAGTTGAACAATGAATATCAACGTATATGTTTGATTAAGGAGGAATTAGAGATAGGAATGGCAGGAATAAATACTGAGGTAATAAATGAGTTTAAAGAAAGAAAGAAAGAAAGAAAGAAAGAAAGAAAGAAAGAAAGAAAGAAAGAAAGACGTGGTGTATTAAAGATACTGTATTTATTGAAGATGATCTTGAAGATTTATTTGGCAAAGCAATAGAACGAAGTAAATTGAGTGAACAAAATACAGAATTGTTAATTAAGGTATTAATAAGTAATAAAAGAGTTTTTGAGGATAGGATAGGTGAAGCTAATTGTTATATATGATACGTAACTACATGATAACTGACCGATGTGATTCGAGAAGTTGTTAGCTATGCCATCTATTGTTTTACTTTTGAGGCGCTACTCGTTCTAGAGAAATGAAACGCACCCGCAGTGGAGTAGAAGAGATGTAATTGAGGAACTCGACATGTATTATTGCGATATCGAGAGGCTTTGTTAACGAATAGATGAATAAAAGTCGGCAGACATGACGGAGAATATGTAAAAAGGGTGTTTGAAAAGTTGCTTTCTCCGTGCGAGATTATAATATTTAAATGACTGAAGATATTATTGGAGATATGACATGATGCGGATGACATTCTGATGCTAGGATGTAAATGTATGTGAAATTTATTATGTAATCTATCCTGAGATCTACCAGAACGTCTCCCAAAGCTAAGTGGTTTTATATTATCTTGGTGAAAAGCAAAGATTTAAGAAGTACCTATTCTATGAAGGAATAACATCATGTCCTCCCCTTTTCAATGTTAAACTGACCCAGATTCTTCGACAGTCAAGTTAGATTGGAGATTGTCTTGCTTGTTGTTTGTTTATTAATTTGTGTCCTCCTTATTTTATTCACGTAACGTAGAGGTGAACCATGTTGTTGTTTGGTTTGTGTTTATTTATGTTTTTTCGTTGCTGTTCATTGTTTCTTCTTAGTGTTATTTTCTTGATTTTTGTTTTGTCCGTCATGAAACGTGATCGTAATCTATGGGCGGTATTTCTTATTAACCTCTACCCCTTGTATCAGTATGGGATGCTACTTGGACCTTGAGGGGTTAGTAAAGTTTTTTGTTTTTAATTGTAATTTGAGCCTAGACGTAGGAGTGTGTGGTGTTTACAAATTGGCTGACTTCGTCAGTCTTAATAGAGGGAACACACCCAATGATGGTTGTTGTTTTATTTAGGGTTTACTCTATGTCTGACATCTGTGCTCCCTTATGGATAACCCTCTGGATTTTTATTCTTTCGTCCTTAAGGGCTGGGCAGACATTTCTTCGTAAGCGTATTTGGTTTTGTCTTCTGTTCGGTCGACCAGTGCTCCTTGAAATTTCCCTCTTTCTTTCGTTTCCCATAAGGAGTGGACGGGCAGTAGAACCTGTATGTACCGAAAGGCTTCTCATATTACTATCACGTTTCTAGACATGTGTTTAAGGGTGGATTAATGTTTTGTTTAAGTGGGAGCTTGACTGAAAGTTGAGGGTAGTTCTCGGGTTTTGTTTTGTAACTTTCAGTTAAGAAGCAACACGTATTCTCTCTTACGTTTATTAATGAGGTTTATCAGGTTTCCTTACTGTTAAGACGTGGATGTTTATGGCATGGACCCGGGCCTGTTATCTATGTTCATTTTACTGTTTTTAATATGTCTGAATCTCATACTTCGTCCGGATAGAAGATTTATACAGGTGGTTTATGAAGTCGTGTTATGTTTGATCGAGGAGTTGTTGTTGTTATTTATTTATTTAAGGGTTATGTTTGCATCTACATCTTTTTATCTTGGGGTTTTCTTGTTTTGTTGGTAACGTTCTGTAGTAGTGGATGATTTGACCGATTTTCCTTAACTGCAGTTTTGTTGGTGATACCTTTTGTTTTTAATTTATTAAGGGGTTTATTTAGCTTGTACGACTTTATATACTAGTTAGAATATTTCTTCTGGTTACTTCTGTAATCAGCCTTTGGTGGGACGAAAGTATTATTTCGTATTTATTAGTTTTAGCATTCCCTTTGATTTCATTTTGTAATTTTGATGCGATCTCCAATCTAACCAGTGTTAGGCTTCTCTGTTCGTCTTTTATATCTTTATTGTGTTTTTAATATTTATGTTATTGCTTCCTTTTGTTAACCTTGTATATATTATTACAGCCCCATCACCAATCATTTACCATTTCATGCGCTTCTCACGTCCCTCGTTTACTTTTGTTTTGATATTAAATTTTGTTTACAACCTCTACTCGAGATGTGTGGTTTTTAGTAGTTGTATCTCCATCTAGTTCAAAATGTGAAAAAAAGTACACAACTGGGTTATTAGATCCACGGCAGGACCTTTACCGTGCATGCGAGAAACCTGTTTGGTTTCTCAGTCTGGCCATCGACTGCGTGCGTGGGGTGCGTTTGTCTCAAAATACATTCTTTGAATGTACACAATTGCAAAGTTTTTGTAGGGCATAGATACCCTATTCCATTTAAGTTTCAGTCGGCGGTACAGTCTCAGATAGATCAGATTTTGGCTGATAAGATTATTAAGCCATCTAATAGCCCATATGTAAATCCTCTTGTAACTGTACCTAAAGGAAAGGGTAAGGTGAGAATATGTCTTGATGCTAGGTTATTGAATCAGCATATTTCAGTCGTGTTCGCATTTGCGAATAATTAATTTGTTAATTTTGTAAGTTTTGATAATGTCAAAAGTCAGACCAGAATTTTATTTCATGACCTCATTTTTCGTCACCATGTGCCAGTGACAATTAATTTTGTATTTCACTTTCTTGTTTAATCTAAACATATTTAAAATGATTTACGTACTTACTTATTAGTGTATAAGTCATGTTTCGCCTCTAAGACATTTTTCTAAGTGTTAAAGGTAATTATACACGCCTTAATTCACGTGGTTACTGGGCTCTGTAAGCTACGCGCTTATTGGTCCTCGCCATGACGTGGCCTCGCTCCATCCAATCACCACGCTTCTTCTTCGCGACGTGAGCCATGGAATGTACTAGAACCTCAGTTGTTCACCTATATAAGGGACTAGCTCTGCTAGCTTCTTCGTGCTTTTAATCGTCAGTCATCAGGCTGGCCACCCGTCCTGCAAACCGGACGATAAACCTCAACTTTGAAACCTCTCATCCGTTAATTCTGCATCAAGAAGAGTTTATATATAACCTTCGCCATGTCTTCAAAGACTTTTTTCAAATGATCCAACTCGGATCACACTTCAACGTGTTCCTGCGACATGAACATTAAGATGACAATTATACATCTTCGTGTGCTACGGAAATCCATTCCTACGCAAGTTCTTACTAAGTGAATATTTTCACTTCGTCCTCAAGCTACAAGTCTTTAACTTTTGCGATAGCTAAGGTCATCCTTACTATTCACAAGTGGTCTATATGACAAAAGAGAAATCAGTTAAGTACTTTTGTGAAAGCAACCACAACTGGACATGAACTATGTCTTCTTCTTTGTACTCAAGCGTTCTACGCACACGAGGGATGTTAACCACACTTTGTTCTAAAAGATAAGTACTTTTACATAACCTATATTCAGTGCTATTTCAAGTTCTTTCTGTTATACCATGTTAGCGTTCTACAAGCCCGGTTTAGAAGATTCCTCAATTTTAATATATTTGTGCTCTTCTCCCCCCCCCCCCCCCCCCTTCTAGGCGGTATAACATATCGGATTACTTTAGCCATTCCTTTGTTTCTTTTGGGAATAATCTCATTATTTCTTGTGCATATCTGCATATTTCATTGCACCTTTCTTGTGCACTTCATATCTCATGGTTTACTTGCAGATAATAGGCCTACTTGCCTACCTGCTTATGCCATCTCCCTTTCTTAGGATAATGATTAACTTACATGTAGTTCACGCATCCTGTGTCTGCCATTGCATCTACTTTGCAAACATTTATGTTGCATCTTGGAAACTACCCAAGCATTTAACTTTCATAGGGTACTGCAGGACTGAGCCCCTGTCAGCAAATAGCTCCCTTCATAGGCTATTTATTCTTTTAGTAACTTCTTCAGTTTCCCTATTTTTTCTTCTTAGATATGGTAGGATTTGCTCCCTGCCAGCCATTAGCTTACTAGCTGCGTCACTATTTTCTTTTGCACAAAGCACCTTAATTTAAATTACACTTTCAAGCATGTACCTGTTCTTAATATGTAAAGATCTGTACACTTATTTTTGTTGTATGAAACACTAATCTTATCTCAAATTGTTAACCTGCATATGATTTATGAATATACATGTTAAAGATACTTGCTCTCTCTATTCTATTTCTTGTGTCATATTGTCTAGCCCATTTTCCTTAAAGCTCAAACTTTATTCCATTTTGAACTCACTCAAAATGCGTCTGATAAGGAGACCATTAATTGGTCGATCCGATGGTCAGTAATACTTCATTACACCAAGTCGATCAACTAAAGTCTTTGTCTATAAAAGAATTAGTACCGAATTTCGAGAATAAGCAGTGGTTTACTACTGTAGATTTCAGTTCTAGTTTCTGGCAAGTAACTTTATGAAAAGAAGCCAGGCCTATTACTGCTTTTAGTTATAGATATAACCTTTATCATTTTTGTAGAGTACTTTTTGGACTCAAAAGTAGTACTGCTGCTATAATACGAGCTCTAAATATTGCATTAGGAAATGATTGTGGTGATTTTATTACGATATACTGTGACCGTTTGACGAACGTCCTACGACCACACAAGTGGGCATCCGAACAACAGTCGAGCACAAAGACTCAAAAACATCTCGGGGTTAACAGTGAGCATTCTACAAAGATGTAGAAATAAAGAAAAAGAAAAGCTCTGCTGTTCCCCAGATGCACACTACAGCAAGGATAGAAGGCATATTTCAAGAATCATGAATGACCACAGTATCAGTTAAGATAAAATTTGCATCAATTTAATTGATCCATTCAACCATCCTAATCTTTACAAGGGCATCCTCAGGGAGAAAACTAAAACACCACCTGGAAAAAATAACATCCTGTGCTCCCCCTGGGATCCTATGCTATTTAATCGCAGGTGTAGAATAACGTTCCAAAAAAAAAATGCAACGAAAACGTCATTTTTTAAACATTTAATTGTGTTAGAATACCCATGAAATTAATAGTCCATCATGGTATTCTATTATATTATAAACGATAATTACAGTATTCAAGTTGTGTAGATCACTGATCGTCCTATCACACTTGACTAAAATTTTATTTCTGAAGTTCTGCACATTTCCATATTTCCAAAAATCATGGATAATCCTATGGGATATTCTCTTCCATGAAACGAGAAGAAATTCCGAAACATACTAGAATTGTTAATTATACAACTAGATGCAAGTCAGACCAATTCGAACAAAGACGGACCCATTAGAAACGTAATACCATTTATATTTCATTATTCCCACACAAGGAATATTCATATTACAAATTATAAATTATGGATCTGTGATTTATCCTCGATAATAAAATAAATTATGGGATTAATTATTCAGTGATATAAACTGCAACTCATCCTTATTATTCCAACCAATTTCGAACACTTATGGATGATTCGTTGCTATTTCAAGATTTTCATCGGAACATGACGCCGCATTTTAAATGCCCCATTTCTTTATGCACTTTATCAATTTGGTTTATTCCTTGATATCACAATATGGCAAAATTATTAGGCATTTTAATCTATCTGCAGGTTGATATAATTCAACCAGAAAATATGTAATTATGGTTAGAGCAAATTAAAGTAGAATCTAGAATTCCACTGGTGACAATATCTAGATAGCGGCGTGGGGCTGCAACAGCGGCACCGCCCTTCTTTTGAGTAATATGAGGCAACATCCTCCAAATTCCAACATTTCATTATATTCAACAACTATAATTATTTACATATTATTTTCACATATTAATTTCCATCCAGTCATATTTACTGTATTTAATGGATTATCATAATTATTAATGGGACAAATGCCTACGCGCATTCCCAATTCAACTCATCACCCTATCAGATTTATCATATGAATGTTATAAGTAACTATCTCTAATTAACCTGTTCAATTATCCGCTTATCACCATAACAAAAATCCTCATAATTGATACACCTTGCTCTAATAACAAAACTACGTTACGATTGCTTTATCAATCCAATGTGCATTAATTCATGTTAATTTCTCATATTAGTTTTAAGGAAACATCACCTAAATAATCCAAACTCATTCAAGCAAGATGGCGGCGCGTGCCTGCATCAAGGGAAGTGTGCTCCGTGTGATTTTAGTATTTTTAATGGTAAAATGTGCAGTGACTGTGGCAAGACGTGTTCATTCTGTGACCGTTAATGGTGAACAGGATCTGAAAAATCAACCCCTTATAGAAAAACTTCTGGTGAGTGACAAATGCACAATACATTCCTGGACATGGTGTGGCAGTGAAGGTCTGGGACTGGCCACCATTAGCCGGCCACGCCGAGCGGGAGGGGAAGGTGTCGCAAGGCTACCTGCTACCGGGTTCTCGCTCTGCTGTCTAGCGCTTGCTCTAAGCGGCGACATAGAACTCAACCCTGGACCTTTGCAATGCGCAATATGTGAAAAAATCGGCCGAAATAATCAATTATATATTCAGTGCAGTAATTGTAACATGTCGAGTCACAGGACGTGTGCTAAAATCAGTACCTCTGAGTTCCGTTGCATTAAAACAGGCACGCGAACATGGACATGTTGGCAATGTGCTATGCCGCCGTTTACCGACTCGTTGTGCAACAATACCAGTGATATTCCCAGTGACTCTGTAAATAGTGTAAATAACCTGAATAGTTCACTTGTAAATAAACACTTATCACTATTTGCCTTCAATGCCCGCAGCAACACGCGGCCGGGACGGAAACAAAACATTCATGCTACAGTGACCGCCCTAGATCCAAGTATTGTGTGTTGCAGTGAAACGTGGCTCTCTGGGGAGGTAGGTGATCGGGAGGTGTTACCAGACACATACCAGCTGTTCCGGAAGGACCGACCACGGACTTCATGGGGCGGGGTTCTCATTGCTGTGAAACCTGAGTACAATGCAACTCGCGTCCATCAGCTGGAAATTGACGCTGAGGCCGTGTGGGTTGAGGTTCAATGCAGTAACGGTAAATATCTGATCGGATCAGTCTATCGCTCTCCGAAATCGTCCCAGCTGATGAATGATGAGCTGATTCTCTCCCTCAAACGGGTGCAAAACCTTCAACAAAATTATGACGCTGTCTACATTGTTGGTGATTTCAACCTACAAATCACATGGAATAGAAATGCCGCTCCTATCCCAAATAATCCTATATCCAACAACTTCCTTACAGCATTCTATGATCTATTCCTCCATCAACTCATATTTGAAGCTACCCGTATCACTGAGACCTCCCGTTCAACCCTCGATCTCTTCCTAACAAACTCTCCATCCTCAATTCAGTCTCTACAAGTCATCCCTGGATTTTGTGATCACCTAGCCCTCCTAGCTATATTTACCCACAAAAAAACAGTCCAAAATTACAAACCAGAACAGTTTACAATTACTCCTGTACCAACTGGAAACTCCTTTCTGACATCTTAATTGACAGATTACCGGTCATTACACCTTCAGTCACCAACAGTGTAGATATAGATGGTACCTGGCATACTTGGAAGGAAATCTTTTTTCAGTGCGTCGATGAAGTGATCCCTAAGGTTACAATTAAACATAAGAAGAAAACACCTTGGATCTCAAAGGACATAATATCCAAAATAAGAAAGAGAAATCAGCTCTATAACAAGTGGAAACAGTGCCCAAGTGACAGCAGGTGGGAAAAGTATAGGCTGGCTAGAAATAGTACCAAATCTGCAATTCGTGAAGCCTACAGTACGTATATGGACAAATTAAGCTTTAATCCCAAGGCAATGTGGACATTCATTCGGAGCAAAAGTGGCAACACTGCACCACAGAGCTTTAAACATAACGGACTTTCTATTTCCAACCCACTAGACATAGCCAACTCATTCAACTGTAAATTCCAACGTAACTTCTCTCCCCCTGACACCAGTGAAGGAATGTTCCTACCAAGGACATCATCCCCACTCTTTCCCCTAGCCAGTCTATATTTCACACAACAGGAAGTTCGAGACAGCTTACGGAGAACTAGACCCCATGCCGCGACAGGACCAGACTTAATCCCTGCTCGGATCCTTAATTACTGTGCAGATGCCCTAGCACCCTCATTGTGCGCACTTTTAAACCAGTCCATTAACACCGGGACTCTACCACAAGAGTGGAAACATGCTAACGTGGTCCCTGTGTTCAAAGATGGTGACAAGGATGACATGGACAACTACCGCCCGATTTCTCTGACGTCTGGTATCTGTAAATGTATGGAGCGCCTGGTTGCTAAGAACATACTGGAATTCCTGAGTGAGCGAGGCCTGTTAAATCCAAGCCAACATGGCTTCGTTCCGGGGAGATCTTGTACAACTCTTTTGACAAAAGTGATTGATGACTGGCAGAACCCTTTGGATCAGACTAACGTCTCCCAAGTGGACTATGTGGCCCTGGACTTAAGCAAAGCTTTTGATCAGGTGCCTCATCAAAGACTCTTGTTAAAGCTTGGCAAATATGGCATCGGAGGCAAACTGATTACATGGTTGACGTCATTCCTGGTAGGTCGAACGCAGTGTGTCGTGTTTGGCGGGGCCAAGTCACCGAACATAGTGGTAACTTCGGGAGTATCACAGGGTTCGGTGATTGGGCCTTTGTTGTACATGGTTTTACCCTCGACCTTCCAAGCTGTGTGACGTCCACGGTGGCGCAGTATGCAGACGACTCAATAATTTACAGAGCCATAAAAATAATGATGACGTCAAAGCACTACAGGAAGATCTGGACAGTGTGGCACTGTGGTGTGATGTAAATAAGATGACCTTGAATGTAAACAAGTGTAAATATATTCGGCTAAGTAGGGCCAGACAGCCTATTGCACATAGCCTTTCACTGAGCGGCAAAATTCTTCCCATGTGCAATTCACTGCGAATGCTGGGAATACACATTTCCAGCAATTTGAAGTGGAATGTACACGTTGAAGAATCTAGGTGTAAGGCGTTTAGAATTCTAGGATTTGCAAGACGTAATCTTCTGGGATTCAGAAGCCGTGCACTCCGAGCGGTGTATCTCTCCACGATACGGCCCATTCTTCTGTACGGACTTCCTGCCTGGCATCCCACTACCGAGGAAAACATGAGGAAGTTAAGTTCAGTCCAACGTCGAGCAGAGCGACTCATTTACAATCAGGGTAACAAAGTTTTGACAAAACCATTAACATCCATCAATGACATATGTAGCCAAATAGATCTCACCTTTCTCCGAAAATCTCTAGCTGGCACCATTATACTGTACCCATTTCACCGCCTTCAGCTGTCATATCGTTCAGTCCGTAGAGCACAGGGTGTCACACTTGTTCCTCCATTCGCTAGGACAACAGATTATCAATCTGGATTCTACAATCGCTCTGCTCGACTTTGGAATGACCTGCCTCGTGAAATAAAAGACCTTCCTCCACGACAATTTTGCCGCAAAGTGAAGGCTCTAAAGGGACTATAACCCCATGTAAATTGAATTATATACTGTATAATGTAACTTTGTGAGTGATTGGGAGTGGGCGCGTGCGTGTATATAAGTATGTGTGTATGTATGCATGTATGTATGTATGTATGCGTGTGCGAGCGTGTATATGTGTGTGTGCATGCCTGTGTCTTCCCTTTTATTTATGAATTGTATGATATAGACGTCATGTACAGCAGATTATGTGTATATAGCAAATGTAAAGGTGTAAATTGTATAATGTAACATTTGAGATTTGTTTAGATTTAATGAACGGAGATGGAGACACTGATGTGTATGTGGGGCTTGCCCTTTCTCTATCTGCCGTCCATAAATTGTAGGCACAATTTTTGGTAAATAAATAATAATAATAATAATAATTTATTATTATTATTAATATGAAATTCTCATGGATAATTACCATGTTCTATTTTTCATAAGATCCATTTAATTGTTATGAATATGCCTCCTTAATTCCCCTTGTAAATTCTCATACATGATCATTCCGCATTATCATTTTAAAGAAAATCCTTAACCACCAGAAAAATCGAATCATTTTACGATAAATGACAATCAGAACTCATCCAAGACGAATTGCATCAAAATGATCAAGAACTACATTTAAATAAACAAATTACCAATAAACTATCTCAAAACGATCGCTAAAATAACAATGTGCCATAAAAATATGCACGGAACAGTACAACACAAATCAGGATGAAACTCCTGTCTGATTAGAACAGCCGGATGCCTTCCGAAAATATACTCATTCTACGATATGCCAACCGTGGATATGCTATCTCAAAAGAAGTAAAATAAAATTCGAATAGTGGACAACATCCAAAAGATCCATGCTTATGTCCCAATATAATGCAGAAAATGCGTGTAAAACGATTCCTACATGGTTGAATGGTATAGTCTAAGGTCTGATATTCACCGGTACTAGATATTAAGAATAGAATAAGGGGCTCACGTCCATTTCAGATGTTCTTGAAGAAGGTCCAAGTTCCTGCGGAAGGCCCTTAGTTTGAGCATAAAATTCCACGCGATCCTCCGCGCACGGAAATGTGTACGGCTCGACTTCATGGCTCCACTGGTTCAAGTCCCAAGTATCCAGACGTCAGCATCCATCGTACGCCCCAATCATATTTAACGCACCATAATACTGGCTCGACTCATGGTAGATTTCAAAAGTTCATACCGGCGTCTCGCTACCATGATGTCCTGATCGGATTGTCTTAACACCATAGCTTCTGCTATGAAAAAGCACGTGTCTAATACTGTCACTGATTTTACGACAATCACCCGGTGTTTTAACGTCCCGAAATACTCCGAATAGTCACAGTAATGTTCCCGGTTACTTGATTGTAATCCTTCTGTAGTTATCACAGTACGCTTACACTACTGTTTAGCCTTAATTCCAAGTCAATTGCTAGCCAGAAATCTACCCTGGTATGAGGTATCATATTCACATCACTCAAGTAAGGAGTTATTTCCAGCCCATATGCCTTAATATGCTGTAAGCTCGGGCCATACCCAACACAACCTTGCATTTACAAAAGCTAGTCCCATCTAGTAAAACTATCCTGAGCACATTTGAACAATGCCTCGTTTGTAGGCTAATTTTGGCTTCCAGGTCAGGTACTAGTAACTTGAGGTTGATTAAGCCGCCCGCTTATGCACGGATGAACTGCACAAACACGACTGTCCCAGTCTTAACAGCTGTCTGCTCCACCCTGCAGACTGTCAGGTGATAACATACATACGCGCATCGTCGTCCGCGCATCTCATCCAGCCTGCAACCAACGGCAGTGAAACTCAACTCAGTCAGGCGCTCGCTTCAAATTCAAAATATAGCCGCGACAAAAAACAACATCTCCATAACCAGCAACTGACGCTCTTTCACACGGTTACAATACATACACGATTTAGTTATTAGTTCAAAAACGTTTGAGGAACACTTAAACCATTTGAATTGTGTTTTTGATAAATTGAATTATGCTGGTTTTACATTAAAGTTGTCTAAATCTTTGTTTTGTAGGCAAACGGTTATCTTTTTGGGTCATAAAGTTTATGTCCAGGGTGTGTCTCCAGAAATTAGTAGGATAGAGAAAATTTTGGATACTAATGTACAGGCCGGACGTTTGTTTTAGACGAGTGAAAAATCTTAATGGAAGCCTGGAGGCAAGTTTCTACAGTACCTGAGTTGTTATCAGCTGCCCCAAGCGGTCCGATTATTGACAAAGCTTTCTCACACTGCTGCTGAAGTACAGTCATTGGCAAATATAAAGACGTTCTGTTCGTAACTACGTAACGTGTACTTCCGCGTCATACAATACTTCGACGTTGACTGTACTGTCTGCAAGTCGGTGTCGCCACGTGCTCAAGTCTGGAATTCCATTAGTTCAGATCGGTGGTGACAAATATGAAGCGATAGTGTGAGAGAGTGACTGTGTACAGGCTCACCCTCAGGCTTCAATAGCAAGGGCAATCGTCTAAAACAAACGACCGGCCTATACCTAGGAATGTGAAAGAACTAAAATCTTATTTAGGAATGTGTATTTTTTTAGAAGATTTGTACTTGAGTACGCATGCTTAGTGGAACCTTTTAGAGACCTAATGAACATTGGTACAAAGTGGAAATGGGAAAAGATTCATGAGGATGTTTTTCGGGCATTAAAACAAGGATTTATGGAAGCTGTAGTGTTGAAATATCCATTTAGGGATAAGGAGTATATTTTGATGACTGATGCTTAACAGATAGGGATTTCGGGTGTATTATGTCAAAAAGGTGTAGACACTAATCTTAGGATTGTATCATTAGCGTCGAGAGGGTTGACATCTGCTGAAAGAAAGTATAGTATTACGGAATTGGAGCTTTTAGGTATTGTATATTGTGCCCGCTGGCCGAAGGATTCGGGGAGCCACCGGTTTCAAATGACCCTTCCGAGACCCTCTCCCAGTTAACACACAAGTATAGGGGACGACACATTCATAGGCTGGTGTTACACAAATGTCTGCACTCGGGGGTATCGGGAATTGGTGAGGTTCGATTCTTAACCAGCTCAGAGGAAAGCATCGATAACAAAACTAAACAAGAAAAGAGAGGTCGGTCTTATGTTAAAATCACGAATTAATTTTATTCAGAATAGATCCCTAGCCTAGCATGAGAGTTTCAAACGGCTAGTCCGATACTATTCTGCCCTGAAAGAAAATATAAAAAAGTCCTATACAAGATCTAAATTATTCTCATGGTCCTAATACAAAATTTAAATAAGAACGAACAAGCTAAGAGTATTTCACGTAAGATCAACCCTAAGCAATTACATCGAAAATGACTACGGGAGGATCAAACATCAACAGAATTTACTGCAAAGAAAGACATTTACTTGTTTACAAATACTAGGAATTTTTACATTTAAGAGTAAGGGTAAAATTTGTCCTATGCTTTGATGGTGCCATCACCAACATTTATCTTTAAATTTACTTGTTTATATAGTCCTAATTATCATTAATTAATAAACGAGACGCGTTTATTACAAAGAAAAATCAAGCTATGTGCACAACGTTGCTGAATAAAAAAAAGGACTTATTCTAATACAACACGAATGCATGCAATAATTCAGCACTCCTATGGTTGTGCAATTGGCACTGCCTGCGTACTCAATTTGTAACTGTTTGTAACAAATGGTCATAGTTTCACAGTGTAAGGAAAGTTAGAAAAATATGAAAGCCTGCAAATGCGATGGTAATTAAACAATTACATCGACTCATATTGCTGCCAGTCTGATGTGTGTGCTCCAGTTGTCACATCATCAATTGGATGTCGACTAATCGTGTAAAAATGTAACAAAATGTATCTAAGATAAATTAACAATAACTAAGGGTCAAACATTTGGTCCTAAAAATATTTTATTTTTAGTATTTATTCATTTTTATTTAGGCTCAGGGGGAATTATGAGATTTGTTTTGTTTCACAAAATCCTGTCTTTGATTATTAAAGTTTTACACACTTATTTATTCCTCACAGTATAGTTGTTCAGTTTACGGACCTTTTAATTGCGTTCAGTGTACTCAGGTAACGTGTGTATCCAACTAATGCATAATAATTCAATAGTTTAATAGACACCCTGTGTCTCCACCATTACTTTCATTATTAGACACCCTGTGTCTCACTCTTTCAATTATGGATTCATCAATCCTGGCGCCATCGGTTTGGTACGACTGCAGTAGCTCGTTACCACCGGAATAATCACAATAACACGTCGGAGTTATCGCTCCACCTTCTACGACTTATTTCAATATTACAATAATAACGTTAGTTACAATTTGTGTGGATCCCTGAATTATACACATTTCAAATAATGATCATAAAGGTTAAGTGTGTTGAAAACACATACTAAAAACGCTCTGGATTAACATGAAGACTTCTGATACAACTAAAGTGTGAGATTGTGCGTTTATTAAATTGCCTCTTCCCTGAATAAGGTCGAACCTATGTTCTCTGGTTACAAAATACTGTTTCTTTCACTGCCTGGCTGGCTTCTCGAAATAAAATAAACCTGTTTTCAAATGTTCATCTGACAAAATATGTGAATAACGGAACTCTGCATTCCGATTATATAATACTAGGAATTTCACAGCCTTCTCGATTGAATAATGCACTGCCTAAAATCTAGTGTGCTGTGTAGCTGTCTGGCTTATATACATGTAACCTTGGCCTTGATTTAACATCTGCCTAAACTAGTTTCTTTGTCATGAGCTTGACAAAATAAAAGTTGATTATAACTGTTTTGAAATGATACGAAATGGACATTGATAATATAGCCTTCTTGGCGTTTATCAATTTATAACGAAACTGTAACTTTCCACACGTGAGCTAATGTTAGCTACCTGTATTGTGCACTTTAAATGAAACCATACTAAAACTAATCTACTGTTCCAACTCATTACATGAAGCTACTTAAACATGATCTGACTTACAGATTGCAGCGACACTCGTTCGAGACCCGCCATGAGGTGTTATTAGCGATCTCCTTAATGGTCTCAGATCATCTCCTCATTGCTTCGGTCACCTTCAGTTATCAATTCCCCACGCATGGTTTAGTGATCCATTTCCATCACGTGGTCGTGGTTATATTCCCAAAGTAGATCATTAAGTAGTTCCATGATGTTGCCGTTGGTGAAATAATAGCACATTTAAAAGTAAATTACACTGATTCTAGTGTGCGGTGAATAAAATTGCCCATTATTCACACCGCCACTGGCGTTAATCATCGCTTCTGCGATACACACTCGCAATTCTGCACTAGTTATTTACACTAATAAGATAAATCAAATTATTTGCCCTTCGGCGAAACATAAAATACTTCTTTATTATTCACAGTTTTATATGTTTCAAAGTTTTATAAAGCACTTTACATGCGACCATATGGTCTTGTGACTTGCATACTGTACCCGAAAATCCGGGAAGGAGCCTGTTGGAATATCCATTGTCCCAGCTGGATTGCCTATTTCTAACAGCACCGGCAAATTACTACACTAGAAATCGCTTCCAACATGTTCTTTAGGGATTTACATACATCAGTTACAAGAATATTGTGGATCAACAACCAACTACACGGGTAATGAATAACATTAATAATGAGTTAATTACCTTGCATGATGAATCCAATTATCACCTTCCATTTTGTTCTTCCCTTCATTGTCTCAGCTGCTGTTATAATTCATTTATTATTCCTTCATTTTAATTAAAATAAATTTATACATACTTATAATTAATATTCATCTTTCAAAGTAATTCGAATTACACCTACCTTTACTTACCTTCTCGGGGACTGGGAATTCAGCTTCGCCTACAATACATCCACAATACTCTAGTTCTTAAAATGAATCAACTGAATAAAATGTATTAACAATGGTTTAAACTAACCTAGTATAAACAAAATAACAATAAACTAATTTAACAATCAAATTAAAATAAACACACGCAAACATTCACACGTCCTTTCTACTCCACATCTTACTACAATGCTGTGTAAAAAAAATGATGAGCATAAGATCTTGGCTTGTTTTAGGCCTACACAGCGTAAGAAGAAAACCGTTTAATGAAGGCTCTTACATTCGTGGCATTCCAGACACCTGATTTCATTCACTAGCTTGCGTTTGTAGAACGCACGTGCGCTAGCTTGTTTCATCAATGAAACACCAGCACCACGCTCCACTCGGAACTGGTTACAATTTATACAAGGCGGTGAGTGTCCACCTGTTCATATTATGGCATCGCCCTCCAACTCTAACGGTGAATCATTCTAGCCAGCCCACATCGAGACTGCTTGTGAGTGCGTTTATAAAACACGTAAAATTAACATTTTGATCATACAAAAGTGCACATAACTTCTATGTTTCTTAAACAATCATACTGAAAATTTTTATACACTCTTTCATTCGCACCCCGCAATTGTTCATGACCAATTCGGTTCGACAATTACTCTTAACAGTGAACAGTCATTCATACAACAGCATTTGCTCACAAAGCACACGCTATTCCAAATCAATTGATTAATAAATCCTACTAAATAATTTAACTAATTAAATCATTTCCAAAAATTATTTACATGTAATATGTTCATAATAACATACATTATTTAGTGTTGCTAACACGATACTTTCGAGATTCTGGCTTCTCGGTTACAATACAATTCTCAACTAATTATATACACTGGTTTTCCACATAATCATTCTATGATTCCGTAGTTTTGGTATACTGCTTACACATCGTCTTATATAGGTGTCAATACATTGTCGGTTTAATACAGTCGACTAATTAAAGATAACTGTACGTAATTCCATAACTTCGGGTTTAATAAAATATAATAATTGTATTATTGACATGAGTAGACAATCTTTCTCTAGTTGTATTTCCGCTAAAACCCTCCTGTCAACACAGCTAGATCGTTACTTCACATGAACTGGACTACTTGTATACAATGACTCTTATCATGATCCATGTCTTCTTTTCAAAGAACAACAATACTTTGACTTCCCTTAAAATGCAGAACTCCCTCGCATGAGCATTCTTCATAGCTCTACAAATCCTCATATAACAGTATATATGGCATAAACAATTACCATCCACTATGTTAAACAATAACCAAAAACAGATTAATTATTATTAACATATCTTCTGTAGAAACTTCTCTCAAATAATGGCATGACCCTCAGTATCATTCCACATGACTACTGAACTACAATTATACATGCTTAAGTTCTTCAAACGAAACTTCCAATTGTAATGAACGATACTAGACAGTCGTGATTAACCTCCTAAAGATTACTCCACAACCAGATAATTAACTGTTAACTCGTCTGTCGCAAATACATGTAATAAAAATAATACTCCTGTCTCACCTCACTTGTCAAGCTTTAAATTGTTTATCGTTGTAATATCAGGTCCACAAATGACGTGATGTTACACAAATGGTGTAAAATAACACACATGTTATTTATAGTGTCAAATAGAATTCAATCTTGACCGGGATAAACTAGCTTTGAATTCCTAGCCAAAGATTTGAATAATCTTCTATCAAAAGGTAATTCCTCTAACATATTAAATGAACAATGCTCTCAGCTTTACAAATAATAAAAAAGGTTTGTCAATGTCGTAAGGTTTTTCCACTCTACACAAAGAATGTTTATAGGGATTAAGACTTCGGTCTTATCAAACGACTAGTATTTCTTAGATCGTCGATAGTTTATGTACAATAATGATATAAGAACATCATTCGATGTTTCTTCTGTTCTTGAAATTTGATGTTGTTACATTAAAGAGCTCAAATTAAATTTAATAAGAATTTAATTTGAAGCTATAACACAATGTCAGAATACTTGGTTAAATAAAATAATTAAAATTCGAGAGTCGAAACGACTAGTCTTCTATGAGGCAATATGATTCCTCAAACAACATTTTTAATGTCAGTTCCACAACTGATCCGTAGAATAAAATTGAAAAATAGATGAAAGGCAATCATCTCCTAAATAATCTTGAAGTATAAAAATCTTAACACACATCTGAAGAGTAAAATACATGAAAGCACTGAAATACATGAAATATGAAAATACGGAAATATGAAAATATGGAGTAAGATCGTTTGTTCTGGATGTCACTAATCATGATCTATACTATAAATGAGATACACTGCTACCTTATTTGGACGAAAACTTGGAGATCTATGTAATTATTCCCACAATACTTTAGATGCTTCTTCAGTACAAGATACTGAGATGGATCTGCATTCGAACCTCGGATCTGCGACCTCAGAGATAGGAAACGTCCTGTACCCGAAATACCTACCGTCAGCTTGTTGATATCCCTCGATGGTAGCTAGATTGCAGAACCTGAAAACCCCGACTAAAAACCCCCAGATTCCACTCAACAAGAGACGGGGATAATGGGGCACAAGGATCACCTAACTGAGGGAACGTCAAGAAGAACCATAGCAACAAAAGAAAAATCTAGCTCGATAGAACACAAGAACGAGAAAAAATATAATCTCTAAAGCGTGGAATTATACTGAAATGCCTGCAATGGTTTCCTTAACGTGACCTCCTATCGCAGCTATAAAGTATCACTCTAAAAGAATTAAAATAGAATTCTCCAAAATTTATTCACAAAGGCATCATAGCAGAAATTGCTATATTACAAGAAATGAAAAGCAATTGCAGCTTCAACCGGAAGCTCAAATCACACTGACCTGAATACAACTTCTAGTCATTACTAGACACACTGTATTCTCCACACAAAAAATTGAACACTCTTTAAGATAATACCCTGCTATGGCACAAGCAATGCCTCAAAAGCCTTATTGAAAATTAATTCCACATTTGGGTAGGTCATTACTAACCTTACAGCTAGCAATATCATTTATGTACAAAATCTACATTGAAATATGTACATGTTAAATGGCACACTCCAAGTGTGTTTTTCTTTTTATTTCGCAAGCCTCAGTTGAACATTCTTCCATTAGAATAAGATCATTAGTTTCCTTTAACTGATTCGAAAATGTTTAAATCGGTCCTTTCCAACCAGGTGACAAAGCTTAATGGAGGTAATCTATCACTTTAATAATTATTGCACTCACCAAAATAACTGATCAGGATAACTGTAAAACCCTCGTCAGCATGGTGATTAAATCCAGAATATTAAGGTTGACATCATTTAATACATGTTTTAATGTTTTACATTGTAGTTTGCATGCTTCTAAGCAACAACAAAATGCTTGTAGTAAAACGCTGAATTAGACTTGAAAATAAGTCAACTTATATTTGACTACTCAATCACAATTATCATGGGTTAGTTTCCATGAAATATCTTAATGTTAATTTCATTCTCTTACTTCCTTCACGCGGCTCTACTATTATACATATGTACTCCCCTGAGTACTCTATTCAAAATTAACTTATTATAATCATACATATTTTAACGTAACTGGATCACCCTCATTGCTTAATGACGAATTTCATTCTCAGCCGATAATTGTTGTTACTACATCGTTGTTTAAATTTATACATAGTTTACATTAGTTTTCAATGATGTTGGTTGGATTTTCTCAATAACAAAATATCCTTTTAAAATTAATACCTATGCTATGAGAGATTGCAATAGCATCGACTTTCCTTAATCAGAATATATTTATACATTTATTAAATTTGGGATATACGCTGGTTAAAAAAGTGAATGATGTTTCAGAGATATATTATAGTCAAATGACGACAATTAAAAACAATGATAAATTCCATCGAACATGGATCTCAACTGTGCCTTCACGCGAGAGGCTAACGTGAATAAAAAAAACAAGTTAAATACAAATAAAGAGAAAGTTCATCAAGCCAACATTCGGTACATCCCTGCACGGATAAATTCGAGAAACAAAGTAATGTCTCTACACCACCGGACATGGTAATCATAACAATTAGCACAATTGTCTGGTTAGAAAACATTACCAGCCTCTGTCCTTCAACAACACAAAGAATGGTTCCTAACAAAAGCGAGAAATCGAACTCCTCGATATAAACATAAAATAAAACTTCAAAAAACTCATAACTTGCTATCAAAATCAGTCTTCTATTCATAAACCAATCACTCGGATGTATAATGTTCGAAGATGCAGTAGGAAAATGTAGCCCAACAAAAGCACAATCTAACGATGTGAAGAATGTCACAAATTGACAAAATAAAGAGCTCACCACGTTGATAAACTACACTGAATCACAAAATGCCTATCGATGTCCTCTTCACTACCCTATGAAAGCTTCATGAAATATTACTGAATTTAAGATGAAATCTACTTAAACATACTTAAATACAAGCTGAAAATGGGTTGCACTTCTTATGGAAATCTAAAACCTGTCCACAGTCCGACATACTACTCAAAAATTAATATGCTAAAAAATAATGTCGTAAATTAACATTGAAATATCTACACTTAGCTATGAGAGACGAAGTTGTGTAAGCTGTACCTTGTTGATAGATGAATTTCCAAGAGCGAGCATTGATACGGCCTGCATATCACACCTTTTCCATAAGTAGCTGTAACTAGCACTCCCCAGGTCGTCGGGAATCGAACCAGGAAACACCTTCTCCAAACCGCACGTTCTTCTCGGTTCAGAAGGCTATTACCCATCCTGGGTAAATAGTCAGGAATCGCTACTTCACGTCTCCAACATCTTCCAGAGCACAGTTCGTTTCTCAGTAGTATCGCGTTATTCATATCGGGCCGAAATATTAATGAACGAAAGACGAATGACTGTCCATGCGAATAGCATTCAGGATTACGAATGAGGTAGACACAAGTGGTCACACAATCAGAATCAGTCATCACTGGGGCCATGACGATAGTTCATTGAAATGTTTGATACAATGCCGGTCTAGTAGCGTTCATGCTGCTGCGTTTTTTAGCCTGCCATTATAGACGAAAAGTACAGCACTAAAATTATTCCTCTTGACATCTTGATTAAGAATATGTCTGTTCGCAATGAGGAATAGTGTTTAGAGTTCAAACACATTGCTGCGCACTCGATGACAATGCAATGGAAACAGAGACTGCTTTTCAAAACGAAAGTTCACTGTGGTGACTAGCAGCTTGCTGTATTGAAATTACAGTTTCTAATACTGCTTACCCTTGTGGCGGTATAGATTGCATCTCGTTAAAACGAACAGAGTCCTTCGACACTGGCTCTGTATGCACTTTAAAGTGTTTGATATAAACCTCGCGTCACATTGCAATAACGAAACGCGTTCTCATGCTTCACAAAGAAATATGTTCTCAAGCGCTCCGTAAAGTTATCTGCTCACAGCTGTCTGTGTGTCCATCCACCTAGCTTCACGCTACCCCCACTCAGACGTGACAGTAATCGAACTGATCTCTCATTGGTGGATGTAAATCATAATTTATAATGTCTCCGACAGATACTAAACATGTATAGATAACAAAATACACATTATGCTCTGTTCCAGGGTCTCGTATAATGTTGCAAATCTTGCATGTTATTCTCTTTTATTCTTATTGCTGATAAAAAATGTAATCCTGGTGACCGATCAATAAACTGGGTCAATGGTCGCCATGTTGTAATCATATCCGCTTGCCTTCGTGCGTGCACGTCGGTACTCGGAAAATACCGTAATCGAGCAGCCGACTCCTGCTTCGGTTTGCAGCTTGTGGATCACGCCGATCTTCAACATATACTTCAAACTGCACTATACATCATAACAATATGAGTATAATGGTACAGTCCCTCTCTGGAATTCACCAACATTCGCCTGGGCTCGAACGACATCCTTCTGGCAAATTCTTCTGTGTTGCTGGGCTACCCCTAGCATCTTGACAAATCTCTTCTGTAGAGTCTTCATTCTCCGTCGTAAATATGTATCAGCCTCATCATTGGAATATAATTTATAGAAATATTCATATAAATGGTGCATGAAATATTTCCATTGCTAATTGATGTTATATTAGTGTTCGTAGACTGACGAAAATGTACAAGATGGACCGTACACTACGTCTGTATTCAAGAATACGTTGTCAAACGAAGCTCCATCGTTGTATCTTAACTCCTGTTATCGAAAATGTCTCAGGCGCATGGCTATTTAGTTCATCATATCAACAATGTTACTTAAGTTGTATGAAACAATTTGAAGAATAATGATAGTCATTCTGTTAATGTTTATGTGTTGCGCCAATGTTACAAGTTCTTCGCCACTGTTCACTTGAACTGCGATTGCCAACTTCACGTTGCAATCTAAAATGATATTCAGCTTTATTTCCAACACATTTGAAAATCTGTCTTAACTGGCTTCTATTGTCGAAACGGTGGGTTTCAGTGTCAGTGGCGTCTGGTAGCTTAAGCTGGAACTACTTGACATTGAAATTGGGGAACCTACGGGCGTTCATGTGAAATGCCCTGCTATGGCCATTGGCTGCAAATCAAATATAAATATATATGCATTTTGAAAATTAAGACAAACGGTAGGCTAAGTAAACGTAAAAGATGTCATCTCAAACATGTGCCGACATTTTAATTTTCAGATGTAGAAAATGGCTTTTTAATAGTCAGAGAGCTGATTTAAAGAATAAAGATTTTGTACAATAATATAAACTTATTCTCGAATCATTTGGAAGCAAGCCAATTTATGTCGTCGGGATAATGCTCACAAACTTGGATGTGGTAGGCCTACACTGTTCGATAATTCTCCCACATGGCTGCTGTGAAGGTACGGTACACAATTGTTATTGCCAATATTTTATAAAATTGGCATTGGATTAATTTGTCAAATTCAGGAATGAAAGGTTACATACACACAGAAAAAATACGAAGTACTGAACCCGAGGGGGTTAGGCTGACTGGTATCGAACGTGGATCTCGGAGATAAATTGAGCTCAGAATGAAGGTTCCACCAGGGAACGAACACGAGATCTGTTGAGGGAGTTTTAGTTGTAAAAACCCCTAAAGGAAATTACATATTTAATCACTGGTGTGATATCAACTGATGCTGACATTATTTATTAAAATAATGCAGGGAAAATGAGTGGAATACAGCATTTTTGGGCTGTATGAAGTAAGCTATGCTGCGTTTGAGCACAGAAGTTGGAGAGTTTGACATTTTACTAATGACTCCAGAATTGTGGGTGGAGACTCTTGGAGCCTTGTCACTCTCGCTGACCCACTTAAGTCGTCTGGAGCAGGTCAGGGGGTGAAATAATGACCATGTTCTTCCCGTATCAGAAAAGAAACGAGAATGGAAGGGGAAGATCCCAATGAAAATTAGTGATTACTCGTGATTGGAGCAACGCAGTGACATGAAAGTTGCACACAGGTGAATCTTTAGCCAGGAGGCTAATTATAAAGCCTTTAAACTGTGAAATCAAGGCATATTTAAGGGAATGCGCAAGGACACACTACTTTGGGAGTTAGCGGAATGTTATAACCATGCTGTCGGGGATTTTTACAGGACGCCGCGTACCCACGCCATGGCAAAGGCAATTAATATTAATTAATTGGCCGATCGATCCTCGAGCAGGCATTCAGATATGTGATCAGCGAGGAAAAAGGAACAATATGAACAGTATTTCAAGACCAGAATCATCCTGGGAGAGGAGATGACACTGCGAGGGAATCCTCGGTCTACTTTTTCTTGTGAAACGAATATAAGGGGATGGAGTCAAACAGTTGTAGTCAGTTGGAACAGACTCGAGCGCGGAGCGCATGTCGCTCTGGCCCAGGAAAGGACGCGCACACAAAGACTTGAACATTTTAGTTTTAAACGGTATATTCGCCGTGCAGTGTAATGCACCAATTGATAATATAATCGTGCTTAGTCATGAAGTAATAATAAGTACTGTAATCAGCAAACTTTATTATGCGATATGCGCGTTACCGAAGTCAAGGAGGGAGGCCCAGACTTCAGTTTGGGAAGCCGTGCAGTAAAACTGTTATAATACTTTTTATTAAGAACAGTCGTGCCGTATGTGTATAGTCGGCAGTACGAGCAATTGTTAGTGTTCACATAGGAAGTACCGTGTGATATACTAGGCAGAACTATTGAAAGTAATAATTTGTATAAATACAATGTACAATGTTGAGCGCAGTGTATAAATTATTGACTGGTTATACAGATCTTAGTATGCCGGACTGCGCCGGGATAAACTTTATGATACGATTGATGAAATGTCATAAGAATACCAATAATTAACGTTCAGGACGATATGTAAGCATATTCATGCCAGATCAGGAAGGTTATCGAAGGATAATTGATAGACAGTTGGTGAATCCGTAGGCAGATGATCGAGACTTTCAATCAGGAGGAGGTAGGAGCGTGGAAGAGGCCGTCAACACCTGCAGTTCTGATATCTTGCCAGTAAATTTCAACCAGTAAGGAATGTAAATAGTGACGTGTGTTTCGTAGTGATCATATGTGAAATATCTTTTAAATTAATATTATAACAAGTGCTATAAAGTGTCATGTGTAAGGAAGCGATAGCTTCATCATAGAAATGAAAAGTGCCGTGTGGTTTGTGAAGCAAAGGTCTTATAAAATGTGTATTATCAGTGTGAAAATGCCTCGATAATTATGCAAATGGCAGGCGATACTGGAAGATATGAGTGGTTGGAGCCACCTGGATAAGCCTATGTAAGTACCCCACAAATCATGATTGTAGAGAAGTTATAGCCCACTGCATGTAATGTGATTTCAGAATTATAAAATGTGCCAGTAAGAATCAGTATTAGGAGGTAGACCCTCAAATGTTTATGGTTGTTTTGATTTTAGTAGAGTTGAGATGTTTTTATACATCAGTGAGTGGATTAATCGTTACCACTATTAAAAATGGCAAATCAGTTATGTAAAAACTTAACGTAACGAACACGGATGTTCAATTATTAAAATGGTTACGTTGTGTCGGGTTATGGTAATTTATTTCAGTAATAATAGTAATAATAATAATAATAATAATAATAATAAAAGGTATAAATGAATACATCAGGATAAAATGTTGTAAGCAAGAAATATTTACGCTAATTGGAATATTTATCTATCCAAGCAGTAAGATTATACATTAAGGGATGAGAAAAGAGTTTAATATCAGAATATATTGTGTTAATGGGAATATAATTATGCAAGGAAATGGAAGAGTTTAATAGTGAATTGAATTTGTAGCTTGTGAATAAGCTTGTAGAGTAATTGATAGATTTCTCTTAATAATTAAAGGACGAGATCATAGCATCGGGTCATGGAGCCAGGTAATCTGTTCGACGTGTGAAATCTCGTATAGCCTAGGGCGTACAGATATATTTATTTTTCCAGAGTGTATTTAGTGTTGTACCCTAACTCTGATGATGGATATGGAATGTTCCGGGTTCAAATCCTGTGGTAGGTGAGAGGAGAACAATGGAAACCTCTGCACCATACCTGAGCGACCGAGAACTTGTTATTGAATGAATCGGCTCTTGTGAAGCGAATGTTATTGACGGCAGCTTGTGACTGACCGTAGCATTTATTAAGATACCGGCTAGCCAACTCGACCTGTGGTGGATGAATCTCGTGTCTTCATATAATGAAATGGACCTATTGAGGCCAGTTATTAATATCCTAAGGTTAGAAATAAATGTTTAAGCTCGTCCAGAACCTAAATTGCATACCATTCAGTTTAAATCATATGGGATCATGTGGGTCATTGCGACCACACTATTGTATTTAGAATCTTGTTACTTCTTGGGGATAAAAGCCAGGAGTCAGAAAGCGAGGGACGGTGCACGTGCTGTGACCGCTCCACTTCGCTCCATTGTATACGAGCCGCTCTGAGGGGCTGAGTTGTAAAACGAACCGTGAAAGTTAACGTTTAGAAAGGACAGATTTGAGACCATGTTTGTAATGAAAGGAAGCATTGTTATATTGTGTAATGAATTTGTGTGGTTTAAAACACATTGGTAATCATAGATCACCCTGATGGTTTAAAATTTTAGCAATCTTACGAATGGTTGGAAGTTGCATTTTATACTGACACTGACACGTATTTATGAAGTTGGGCACTAGATGCCACAGGCTACGCTCGCAAGGGTAGCTTAATAATACCATCCGATACAGGGATAACGAAAGTTTTGAAGTTGAAATCACAACGGCATGCAGTGGAACTATAAAAAGAGGGAAGTGTAGGGGTAGATTTACATAATTATGGAGTTGCAAGTAGACTTGTTGTGCAACCCATAAATTGGCTAATGCATGATAAAGCATTTGGTGGGAAGAGAGAGACCAAACACAAACGGTACACATAATATAAATTAAGATGTGTTGTAAGAAACAAGTAATTTTGTGAAATTAAAGAAGTCACACAAGATGACATAAGAGTAAAAGTACAGTTTTTGTGAAAGTTACATGTGCATCAGCGCACTAGAGTGAATTTTGAAGTCAACCTAAGAGTAAAGGATTGAATAATGATATGAATTTAATATGATAAAATATGTGAATAATTAGTGGATTGTGGGAGTAATTTTGCTTTGTTTGTGTATTATATTTGTTGGGATTGTGTTCTTATGTGTTTGAAGCCATGATTTAATGCTGAATTAAAGTCTTTAGAATAGAGCTGTGCTTTATCATTGTAGAGTTGATACCTTTTAGTCTCAAATCAAAAATATGCAACTACTCAGTGGGAGAACGGTACACGCCGAGAACTGAAGCTAGCTGGAGGCAGAAGCATGTTTTCCATGGAAATTACTCACATGGGTACAGTACCTACAATTGAGCCATTTAAGACCTTAATATCTTTTTATACTTTTCGTTTCATAAATCACACTGGTATTTTTACTAATTAACTATAATGTTACTCAATTTTACGGAATAACTAGCTTTTGATATGGTTAAGAATTTGATATTATATTATACCCATACTATCAACCCGCCCCGGCTTCGCCTGGTATCTTAAAGGGGTTACTCAGCGTAAGCTTAAAAGGCAAACGGATGGTAGGTCTCAGACGCAATTCAGAAAAGCCGAGGTGAACAGCGAAACTCCAAACACTTATAGTATACTCTTCTCTGAATTCTTAACTCGACACGACTCGAAAGTTAATTCTGGCGGAAGCTGGGGTGATAGGCTCACTCGCTAGCTCGTAAACTCGCTCCGAAGCTAGTAATTTAAATTTCCACTGAATGGAGATTGTTGGAATAAATTAAAACGTAAATCCCTTATAGTTGGGGATGTATTAAAGATATGCTGTCGCGGACTTCTTTGTAGAATTTTTCATGCTGACCAATTCTTACACTCATAGTATATGGATATTTTTACTGGTTTACCCAGCGTAAGCTTAAAAGGCGTACGGGCGGCAGGTTTTCCTTCGACACGATTCACTGAAAGTACCTGCTCGGCTTCCTTTGGTCATAAATGAATGTTTTCCTACAGAAAACTTCCTCGAGAAATTCTTTACTGAAAGGTTGAAACCGCATCAAAATCCATTCAGTGGATTTAGAGATTACCCGTTACATCCAGGAATCGTGGACTTGTTTTTTGTAGAGATGCCAGCGACTATCATTAAAACAAATACATGAATTTATATCTAGTATGGACTATGAATTCCACGTAAGACTCATTAAATACGTCATACAACTGTAGCTAGGGATACCTGTAGAGGACTGAACTAATAAAAACAGAGCAATCTTTTTATGTTCTTATGAATTAAAAGTGTACAGTATATCAACATTGTGGCTTTTTTTCTGTAGTAGTTGGTGATTTAACGTGACTTATGTTTACAATGGAAATAATCACTCAAGTGAGTTAAAATTCAAAAATCCCTTGCAAAAGTGAAATCATCTGTTCCGCGAATAACGTACTGAAATCGAATTCAGCCCAGCTTAGGACTTTGACTAAGCCGAGTTTCGAACCGACTTGTGAACCATGGGAGAGAGAAATTGGAAATATGGAATTAAAATAATGTAATATTTATATATGCATTTTGGTAAGGGAATGATGCATAATGAAACTATTTTGCAAAATTATGAAGCATTTTAAGGAATTATTATTTGGAAATATTCTGGTGAATGAGATTTTAACCAAGGAAGTGTTGGATCATTCGAGGCTGGAAATTGTACAAGGCTTCATGTTAGGCAGCAGAAAACCAGTTTTGCTTAGCTAGGCGACAATAACAAATTATGCACACGACCCGTTGATAAGAGGCTAGTTCCAGGAGCATCTATCACGATATTTCAACAGCTAATCAGAGTGAGGCAGTTTGGGAATCGCTTTTATATAAATTTGGCATATATAAAGCGAAATGAACACATCTACAAGTGTAGAATGCAATATGGAATTTATTTGGTTAAATAGAAATATAAATTATTGGCTAATAAAGAAACTATGAGTATATTTCTATTTAAATGCAGCCGTGCGAGGCTAGGAGGGAAGGCTAGTTTTGGCACGCGTGCTATCGCGGAGAAGCGAGCGAGGACTCTTATCCAGCTACTTGAACCGGACGGACGTGTCAGCCACGCGACCAGCAGCAGCAGAGCAGCACTTGTATACGATAAAGAACTACGGAGCACAGGCGAGGAAGTACGGCCAGGAGATCGACCAATCGCCGAGGAAGATATTAGAGGAGCCGGTGAAGTGCAAATGCGCTGAATATTGAAGAGAACAACATTTATTTCGAAACATAATTATCAGAAGAAGACTTCACTAAAACAGCGTTAGTCTACAGCAAAGCAATAACTACTTACTACAGCTACAGTATTGCTACAATATCTATTCTACGGTTCAACAATATAGTCAACATGAACGCAACGATCCTGAGTCAGGGGGGACAAACTTTTTCAACGAAAACTGAGAAGATTATTATGAGTTACTAAATCAATGGAAGGAGGTTAGTCTATACCATGGATTGGAAAGTCAGAGTGACTTAGAAGATCGGAGATCGATACATCTACAGCTGCTCAACAACTTGCAGTATTCCAAGATGACATTCAGTACTACAAGCGAGATGTCCATTACCATCAGGGGGAGATGTCAACCCAGGACATTCAGATCTACATTGATGATGCCACTCTGTTATACGGAGATCAGAAACAGACGAACGCTTGCAGTCGATTGGACAAAGAGACGCAGTTCCCAGGTCGCTGACCGTGAAGCTAGAAGACTTGCCGTTAGCCGCCACAGCCGAGCAGGAGTGCAGGTGACCGCATCACGATCTAGACGGGGTAGCGCGCAGCTGTTTCGCACGCGACCGGCAGTAACTGGTTTCCAGGGAAGACGAGCGCTCGCAGTTTCAACGGAACATCGAATACATCTTATGGAGGTATTCCCGACCAGAAGCCATCTCAAATGTAGAAAAACTAAATGCTCTAAAATCTGTAGTTTTGCAGTAGTATTTGAAATCCATTAAGGAGTGACCAACTTCATTGTAGATATTCTTATCTTTAACCTATGTCTATAATAGCTAAAGATTTGAGATTCATTGTAATTCTTTAATACGTCTTCGTGTGTCGTTTAAGACGTTATTTCATGCATTTTGACTTAGATATTTCGTTATATATATATTTATTTTTCAAGGAATCGTTTTAACATACTCACTTTCGAATGAATCTCGTTTTATAAGGGAATGCTTCGATAGTAACGTATGTCGAAGAGACTGCTTCGATAATGACATATTTCATTGAAAATACTCTCCAATTGTAAGAACATTTGAACATTAAGATTATTATTAACAGTTACAAATGCGTAACAGCGACAGAATACATTTGTATATTTATATTGCAATTTTATAAAGGAGAGCATTATTGTTAAATGCTGTAACATTGTTTATCAGACATTATTATGTCAGAATACAACTGAAACATTTATTTATAACAATATGGATGTTATAAAATTCCAATAGCGGAATACAATTTATTTGACAACTATATAGTCTTGGACTATTGTTATTACGAAAGTACACTATAAAATGGGATCATGTTAGTGACAATTGATGTCAAATGATGCCTATATTTATTAACAATTAAATTGGAAACATTGTTAAACTGAAATGATAGACCAGGAGATTTTAGTCTACCTGAGGTTCTAAAATAAGCTTAAATATGAATAATTCATATATTTAAATGTACACCAGAAGCGTGAGGATATGTATTTATTGTTATTAACTACTAAAGACGAGCGAACTACGAGTTAGTAATGTTAAAATTTGGCAACGTGGAAAAACAATCTATTATAGAATTATGTGAACGAAAAGCGCTATTGAAAGAATTAAGAAATACTGTGTGAGATGTATTGTTGTGAACGAACATGTAATTATTGTGAAAAATGCACGAGGTTTAATAATTTAGAGGAGAGTTGGAGTTAGGAGTGCATTCTGAACGGTAGTATACAATTGCGTATTTACCTAGTAAAGTCACTAATTCTTCTACAAGTATGTAGCAAGATGGGTTTTTATTGAAGTAATGCCGTCCGGAGTATTGAAGATTGTTGGTAGTAATGAGAAGTTCGAAGTATGTTATGTTAGGAGCGTAGTAAACGCCATGTGTGAGTATTGTTCACCCAAGACCAACTACAATACTCAGACCTTAATGCAGGTATCGAAAGTGTGAAAATGGCGTATCCGGAAGCCCGAGATAATGTTTGTTTACATTCGTTGCTGGGATACAATATTAGCTTTGATTAGCTTCGTTTGATGAAAGTTGGGATTATTGCTCATCTGTAATTTTTAGTGTCCTCAGTATGTCTGTTAAGTTCAGTTCACGTTAATGTACTGCAATCGTGTTTAAATATGAGATGATACGCTTATTATGGACTGGTTCGATTGTGTGATGATTGTTCAGTCGGCCGATGGCATTGTGTCATTTACTGCAGATGTTGAAGTAACTAAGACATTAATAAGTGACTCAAGAATATACACCGCAATGATTTGCTAGTTAGTGACAATATAATAATAGATTAGTATACTTCAGTAACGGTAGTGTCGAACTTTAGTGCGTAAAGGGAAAACGCAATGAGCATCTACGGCAAGACCAAACCGTTGACGATATCTTGAACGCTCAGCTTCATGTGCCTCCGTAAATCCTTACCAGTCTAGCAGATGTTCTACACTGCCTTGTATACACGCCAAATATTACAGTGAACTTCTGTTTTATTGGTTAAGGAATGTTTCCCCTGTGCCAAACAGTGAACTCATTGTGTTCCATGATTATTCATACTTTTGTGATTCTTACAGCTTGCAAGTTATTTTTTATTGTGATGTGTGTAATAAAGTGTTGTGAGTAACTTGCCAATTATGTACTTATATTGCGAGATGGTGTGCCGCGATAATTCCGTAAGAGGGGAGATGGTGCTTTCCTACCTACATTACTTTACTAAATCTACTATTTCCAGCGTACAACTATTCCAAACGGTAACAGCGAATGTTTAATAGTTTAGATGGTAACATATTATCGTGTCCTTTGTGTGTGGTAATCTCCATAATTATGTTCAGATATCCACACGACGACTTCTTTGCTTATTTCAATCAACGAATTTGGTGTGATGTTTTAGCCGAGATTTTAGACAATTCTACGAGAGGTCTTCAATGAATTGTATCTCTATAGCGTTGTTTTGATTATTTCAGGCAACTATTCTCATTCCTATTGTGTACACAAATACTCTGCATGTGCTGGGACAGCACTTCACTAACCAGGTACTCTCTTCTCTCCTACTTCAGAATCTGTTTGATTTTATGCTAATAATATTAATCTATAATTACCTTACCTTACCTTACCTAGATGGCCACTCAAACCTAAGCAGGTTTTTGGCCTCGCCAACAGCACGGCGCCATCTTTCTCGATCATCCATTATGTCCTCCGTGACTCCGATTTTTCTCATATCTTTTTGAACTTGGTCCCACCAGCGAAGTCTCGGTCGTCCCAATGGTCGCCTTCCTCTGGGTACACCTTCCAAAACTGCCCTTAAATTCAATTCTCTACTTCTTCTATGTACATGACCGGCCCAGCGCAGTCTTTGGCTTTTGGCACGGGCCACGATATCCGGTTCTTTGTAGAGATCCCGCAATTCCTTATTTGTTCTAATTCTCCACTGGCCATTTTCTACTATCGGTCCGAAAATGCGTCGTAGTATTCTATTTTCAAAATTTACTAATTTCCTTTCAGTTTGTTGGACAATACCCAGGTTTCTGAGCCATACGTGACAACAGGAAGTATAATGCTTTTATAAATTCTCACTTTAGTTTTTCTAGATATAATTTTACTCTTTAAGAGATTTTGCAGAGACCAGTAGCTTTTGTTGCTACTGAGAATTCTTGATTTTATTTCTGTTTCTTCCATATTATTCTGGTCTATGATAATCCCCAGATATCTGAACTCAGTACATCTGTGAAAAGCGTATGAAGCAACTGTTAAGGGGTTTTATACTTGTGCTGCATTCCTTCCTACAACTAGATATTTTGTTTTTTGTTCATTTATCATTAGACCTACCTCCTTGGCTTCTTCAATAAGGGTTTCTGTGAGTATTTTTTAGATCGTATTCGCTTTCTGCCATGAGTGTTATGTCATCAGCATAAGCTAATATGTTTATCTTTTTTCCCACTTCAAGGCCTGGGTGGAGCTGGTTTACTCGTTTCAATGTTTCTTCTAAAGCTAAATTGAATAATAAAGGCGAGAGTCCATCTCCCTGTCTTACTCCAGTGTTGACATTAAATTCTTCGGTATATGCATTATTGATTCTAATTTTGCATTTGGACCCTCCTATGCACAGTTTTGCCATAGTGATAAGTTTTCTGGTATTCCATTCCGCTGCATGTATTTCCACATTTGTTTCCTATTGACACTATCGTATGCCTTGTTGAAATCTACAAAAAGAAGATGGGCTGTTTTGTTAAACTCCCAATATTTGGATATTACTTGCTTTAAGACAAAAATTTGGTCTGTTGTAGATCTTTGGCTTCTAAATCCTGCTTGGTGATCTCCAAGAAATTCTTCTGCATAACAAGCTAGTCTGTTGTAGATTATTCTTGAGAATACTTTATATGCGCTGCTTATTAATGATATCCCTCGGTAATTATTGCACTCGAACTTATCTCCTTTTTTGTGAATCGGAACTACTACTGCCATCTTCCATTCTACTGGGATTTCTTCCTTCTCCCAGATTTCTACAATAAAGTTATGTAACCTTTTTAGCAAAGGGCTTCCATCTGCTTTAAGAAGTTCTGCTATTATGTTATCCTCTCCAGGGGCTTTATTGATTTTTAAACTTTTAACTACCTTTTCAACTTCTTCATAGGTAGGAGGGTTAATCTTTGGCTGGACATTTAGGTATAATTCCTCTTCAATGTTTGTTGCCACTTTTTCACAATTTAAGAGGTCTTCAAAGTAGTTTTTCCAAGTTGCTAGCACTTCTGTTTGGTTGCAAACAACATTGCCATTCCTATCTTTTACCCCTACTGATCTTGCCTTGTACCCTTGTTTAAAATATCTGACAAAGCGAAAAAATTCTCTTGTATTATTTTTGTTGCTATCTTCTTCTGCTTTTCTTAGCTGATCTTTCACAAAGTTCCGTTTAGCTGCTCGTAATGTTTTGTTAGTCTCCCTATTTATCTGTTTGTAATTTTGTTTGTTGGTTAGAGTTTGTTTGATAAGCATCAACTTTTTTGCTCTTAATCTATCGTCTATTAATCTTTGGCAATCCTCATTAAACCAAGGTTTTTTCCCTTTTGTACTCTCTCGATAGCCTACAACTTCTTCGGCGATTGTTGTGATAGAATCCTTTATTTTTTGCCATTTTCCCTCTACCGTTTGTTCTGATTCTTGTTGATCTAAAATTTGGAATCTGTTGGTTAGCTTCAGTTTAAAATCATTTTTATGGTTTGATCAGTAAGCCTTTTGATATTAATTTTTGGGGCTGTAGTTTGTTTCACTCTTTTGACTATACATAGTATTTTGTCTAAGTTTGAAAATGACTAGGTAGTGATCTGTTCCACATTCTGCACCTCTCCTGTATCTTACATCTACGATGCTACTTTTGTGTCTACTTTCCACTAAAACATGGTCAATTTGATTTTTTGTTATGCCATTAGGAGATACCCATGTTGCTTTATGAATATCTTTTCGAGGGAAGTGAGTGGACATAATTTTAAGGTTTTTGGCGATAGCAAAGCTGATTAGCCTTTGTCCATTATCATTGGAAATATTATGAAGGCTGTTGCCTCCTGTGTACTGTTTCCATATTTCTTCATTACCAACTTTTGCATTGGCATCTCCCAAAAACAATTTTATGTCATAGCTGGGTAGGGTTGTCATCAGTTGGTCTAAACTATCATAGAAATAGTCTTTAACATCGTCCTCTGCATCCTCAGTGGGTGCATAAAAACATACTATAGAAATATTATGAAACTTTCCTTTTAATTGCATGTAGCACATTCTTTCATTGACTGGGTCAAAAGTAATTAAGGTGTTTAAAAATTTCTTGGCTATGGCAATTCCTACACCCGCATGGTAACTTCCATTATCACAGCCACTATAGTACAGGGTATAGCTATTGGAGTTAATTTGGCCATTTAATGGCCATCTTGTCTCTTGTAGACCAACTAGATCTATGTTATACTTTTCTAGTTCCTTGGTAACTAAATCCAATTTTCCTGGTGTTGCCAGAGTTCTTACATTCCATGAACCAAATCTCAAATCCGAAATACCAAGCTTAGGTCTGTTTCCATTATTTCCGTCCGAGTCCGAGGCATACTGTTGGCGTTTCTGAACAAGAAGATTTTTACAGGGTAAGGTTGTTAGCCTTACGCCTAACCCCCAACTTGGAGGACCAGGGTATCCCTTCTAGTCTGGCTCCTACCTCACGAAGACCTGTCCGGCATGGGAGGCCCTACCAGTAGCTAAGCTACCACCGGCATAGCTCTCGAGGTTGTCAGAGCACGCAAGCCCCACCGCCACTTCAAGGCAAGGATACCATCGGGGGGATTAATCTATAATTACTGAACTTAAATACAAATCGTGATAACTCGCCAAAAAACTTCTTATTCAACCACAGAAACAGTGAGACTCTTGTAGCTGCCCCTTGGGTGAAGACGAAGAAACCTATAATTCGAGGCCAGCACTATATAGATAAATTAATTCAGGTAAGTCTAAATTATTGATGCATATTTCTTCGGAAACTAGTCTCGTCTTGTGATATCTTTTATGCTCTTAGGTGAGTCAAAATAATAATTTACACGAACTGTAACAACCCCGATGACATGATCTTAGCTATTGGTGGGGCAACCATCGCCGCCATTTTTTTTTCTACATTAAGGTCTGAGGATTGTAGTTGGTTCACCGTATTGCGAGAGAAGGAAATGTATTGCCATGTGGAGCAACGAATTGTTACAGTATGTGTAAAAAGCGCTAACATAAAGGTAAATGCATTGTTTATGTCAGAGAGTATCAGTATATGATCCACGAAATGTTTGTAGGTTTTTAAGTAGTTTCGCATCGCTCTTTATTTTATTGTTTTTATTCATTGATACGACATATTCTAAGCTATATTTAACTTCAGTGTTTGATATACAAGCTTTATTTATTTTGAGTAATTACCAGAGATACCTGAGAATTTATTGTTGTGTGAAACATTGTTCAGAGAACTGTTATTTAACAGAGACACTATAAGTCTGTCAGATCGCGACTGATAGAGCGAATAGTATTTTTAATACCGTGTTAAACATGGAAAATTGTATATAATGTATATATTTCAACTATATTTAATTTATATTATTATTATATCCATAGATATTCACGTTTTACACACGTATGTGTATAATGTAGGGTTTTTGCAGTGTTAACTTCATTTTTGATGATTGAACAGCTGATGTTGATCAGACTGCTTCAGTGACAGAGTCACAGGGTGACTATTAATTGCGTAAACATTTTAATAATTTCTAATATAATTACATTGTTGTAATGATTCTGTTTATGAACATTTATTCTACAGATAGAAGGACTATCTGACATGTGAGATATTTAATTTTAACTTGCATATATTTTTATTGGTGATAGGGAATTTATTGTTTGTGATTTTCGATAATAAATCCCAGGCACTATTTTTGTTTTCCTGTTCGTTTTTTTTGTAAATCTGATCACCTTTTCATTTTGCAATCGACATGCGATAATACTACGAATTAGTTACTAGAATTCACGTAGTCTCAACTTTCACCGTTCACGCTCGAGATCCGAGATTCTCGTCCTACCATCATGTTATGGGTATTCTATTTCTTGTAAATGAGTAACTAATCGGAAGTGTTGTTGCCAGGCCCGACGAGAGGGGGGGTCAGGCGGGGCTGCAGCCCCGGGGCCCGGCTCTGGGAGGGGGGCTCGGCCGGGCAAAGTATTCCTTTCATGACCAAAATATATCACAGACAATTATTTGATGAAACAATCAACGTCTGTGCAAAATGGCGCAAGAACAATAACATAGGCTAGGTCAAATACTTTAGTCAGAGCACCCTAGAAACAGCTGAACCAGAGCACCCGAACGTAGTCATACAATACCGTAGTTCTCAGAATATGTACCTAAGGTGAGGGGCGCATACTTTAGTTCTAAATTTAACTTACTTGTCAGCCTTCTTTCGTTTGTATACCAAACTTGAAACATATTTCCTCATCATTACCTGTCGCAATTCTGAATAGTCTCCTCTGTAACTGTGTTTGGAGCGTCACGTTGCTTTGTTTCGAATGATCTTTGTGTGCCGTGCGCTCACTCCATTTACATTGTCTAGGTAAGAAAATAGTTTATTTAATCTTCGTCCACACTGGAATTCATTTTCGCTCTGTATAAATGCCGGATAAATATGATGCGTGATGTAAGGGTATTTCCATTGCCGAACGTACATAAAATAGATGTGGACTAAGGAAAATGTTCATCTATAAAGAACTAAGAAAACATTATTATTATTATTATTATTGTTAGGAGGCTTGTATTTCTTACGACTGTAGCCTATAGGCAGTGAATCGATTTGAAAAAGTTTCGATCCGAAGATCCCCGGTTCGAATTCACGTCGCATCAAGACATTTTAACTGTCTGATTATCACTTTATGGCTTACGTCTTGTATCTAACATTACCTAATAACTGCGAAATCTCATTTGCTGCTATTATTATGATTATTAGTAGTAGAATTATGATTACTATTAATATTATAATTAGATGTATTATTATTATTATTATTATTATTATTATTATTATTATTATTAACGCCATATACTGTATGCTAAACAATTTTAGTGGAAACAAGCTGAGATTTCGTAAGCCAACTGGCAGCATTAGTAGCATTGCAAATATAGATCATCATTCATTTCCGTGTCCGGTCAACATTTCCAAAAAATTGCAGCTGCGATGGCCTTGTTACTTACTTCCTCTAAGATCATCTTCCATTGTGCATTGGTTGTCCAGGAGGGGGCAGGTAAGTAGGTGGCTTGGGTCTAGTTCAGCTCCACATTCACAAGAGGTGTCTGCGTCTGCTGGAAGGATCCCCCATTTTTGCAGGTTGGTCTTGCATCGAGGGACACCCACTCTTAAGCGGTTGAGGGACCGCCACACAGGATAAGGTAGGTCGGCGCCAGGAGCCAGTTCTTCCCTTGATGTCATGTCTGTGGGCAGTGAGCTCCTCCATCTGTTAAGACGAGTTGCCTCTGGTGTTCTCTCCAGCGGCGTACATAAACGCTGCGAATATGACGTATTCTAATGTGGACGCAGCACGCAGTTGGTAATGACTCCGGCTTGGAAAAGAGCAATTGACTTGGCCGAAAGAACAGTCATTGCCTTAACATGAGAACGAAGATATTCTCAAATTCAAAGTCATTAAGATTTTCAGAGTGTGAATTGCTATTTAAGATCATCGATAGTTTGATGATGGTTGTTGTTGTTGATGTTGATGTTTTAAGGGGCGGAACAACGAGGCCATCTGCCCATAATCGTTAGCTTACGTGTTCCTTTCAGTTATAAATATCGAATGCGGGCTACAAGGGAAAGAAGACAATAATTGAAGGAAGTGAACCATGATAGGCTTGAAGTCTTTGATTTGGAAATACAGGTATAATAAATTACGCTGACGTATCTGACCAACAGTTGTCTAATATTCGGAAGGAGAAAAACATAAAGAAATGTTTGGCTCTTGTTTTTATCTTGGACTAGTTCTTCGTACCCGTCGTTGTCGGGTTTGCGATTTAAGGGAAACAGATAGTCTGGTGACAGGAGTTAGTGAAGTTATGGCTAAACTATCGAACCCTGTTTGGGCAACACCCATGTAATTTTGCAATTTGTATCCAGTCCACTGTTCTGCTTAGAATTAGGTAGTTTTAAGGGAGGACACTTGGGGTCACAAAAATGAACATTAAACAGCTCATAAGAAAAATAAGCTATCAACCTGCACGCAAATTCCTAAGAAGGATGTTTTTGAGAAATATTTGTTGGCTTTTGGCCTTCATTTTTTAGCCATATGGCCAGCTTCAATGTAATTTATATTTACTTGTACTGTATTATGAGTCTTGTATAACGTAATAATGTTATTGTTTTTGCGTTCCTTTAAACTACCGAGGCTTTTACAGACGCCAGGGGATCTTCAACGTGCCAGTAAATCTACTCACGCGGCTCCCTCACATTTGCGCATCCTCAAATGTCAACTGACAGCGCCAGGATTCGATCCTTTAACCGTCGGCACAGCAGGCTAGAACGTTTCCGCTGCGCTACGCAGGTATGATGAGGAAAGATGATTGTAATGTATATCTTATATCATAGAAATTGAATGGGCTTACAATTAATGAGAAGATAAACATATCCATGCCCGTGGCCGGATTCAAACCAGCAGTTGAGCTCGAGTTTCATTATGAGTGATGACCCATGCCAGCATAACATTTCGTCACTCCACTATGCTTTGAGGGTACTGTACACCCTGACATGTCAGGACATGTCACCGTGTGATATTCTCAGATCAGCAAGTCTCACGCCTGGGTTTGCGATGTCAAGAGAAAGATACAGATTGCGCAATTGGCTTGCTGCAGGGAATTGAGGCTTCCTATAACTAGGCTTGCCATACGTCCCGGTTTGACCGGGACAGTCCCGGTATTTTTCTCTTGTCCCGGTGTCCCGCCCGGTTTTATCAATGTCCCGGAAAACGGCTGTACGATGTAAAAAGTAATGAATTTATGTGTTTAAGAAACAGCATCTGTGGAAAGGGTGTTTTCTCTATTGAACAATGCCTGGGGGATGACAGAGCATTAATGAGTGAGTCCACTGCAAGAGCATTGATTGTATGTAAAATCAACTTTGGCCTATCTTGTTATGATTTTTATGAAAAGGTCAAGCTTAAGAAAGACATTTTGAAAAAAGTACTTTCAAGTCAAAAATATGAGTGGTTTGAAAGCAAAGATTAACATTGTTAACTCATTCATGATTTTTTTTTTGTTTGACAAAAAAAAGTTTTTTGTAATTGTTTTTGTAATCAGACAAAAAGTTGTAGTTTTTCAAAAATAATAGGACTTATATTAGTAATTGATCAATTAAACAATTTTATGAAGTATTTTAAATCGTAACTTATTAACACTTCTTTCTAGATGGTAGACCAGAAAAAATTATATACTTTTATGTAGCAAAAATTCTTTTTTATTTTTAAAAGGTGTGTAGAACTAACAATTTAGGGTGCCAGATTCCCCCCTCACTTGCGAGGCTTAGAAAAAGGATTAAAACTCACCATTTTGCTTCTAATTTTTAAAACATTTTCCGGGGGAGGACCCCCGGATTCCCCGGTAAGGCAATCCCATATTAATGTGTCCCGGTTTCACTCACCAAAAATATGGCAAGCCTACCTATAACTCCCCTCATCCCTCTGTAAAAAAAATGCAATTTGTAGCCTAGTTTTTATTATTGCTGCATTCTACTTACATACGAATGTTCATGCCATTCGCTCTAGTAGTATTGAGTCCAAACCAAAACAAACCAACATTCAAACTGAAGATGTATTTGGTCATTAAACAGCTCATCCGGGATAAATAAAAAGTTTCAGCCACATATTCCAAATGCTCAGAGATGATAACACATACTGACAAGCAATAGTAAATAAGAATATGATGGGCATGAAATTAGAGAGTATATTATTATTATTATTATTGAAAATATTATTATTACTATTATTATTGCCGACGTGCCTGTCTCACACTCGCCCCGGGTTCCATTTCCGGCTCCGTCAGGGATTTAAGAGGCGGACTTGAGGGCTGGAACGAGGTGCACTCAGCCTCGTGAGAACAATTGAGTAGCTGCCTGACAGTGATTTAGTACCCTGGTCATGGAGATCAAGATTGACGGCCAGAGAATTACGGTACTGGACATTACTGTTACCATGATATTTTTGTTACACGTTTCTGTTTTCTATGCATCTATCAAAGAATGGATAGAAAATTGACACTGAATATTAATGCAAATATTGGTGGATTAAATTAAAACTGTAGCCAAGATTTAAGCATTCGTTATTTCAATACATATAAAATACAGAACTGGAGAAGTATTTAATTAAACCGTAATCTTACCACCCTTAAGCATTTCATATAATGCATGTTACATAGGGACAAGACAGCACGGCTGTCCAGCTGCTTGCTTCTCACCCTGGTGGACCAAGTTTGATTCCTGGGTAATACACATTTCAAATTGTAGTTGAAATTCAAAACGTCAATAGTTGCCACTGTTTATTTAGTATCATTTCTCCAGGAATTTAGGAAGCATATTGGCTGCAGTCCTATCAGCGCCACCTCTGGATCTGCCCCCTGTTAAAGTCAAATCAACAGCTACTTCCATGGTCGTCGCACTCACAAATACGGTATCCTAAAACGTGCGTGAATGTGGAATACGGTGTTATTATTCCGGTGGTTCACATACTAGGCTTAGGCCGAAGATTCCTGGGTTCGATTCCCGGCCAGGCTCGGAAGATTTTAATCTCCAGTAGAATTAGCTGACGTCTTAAACATTAAATTCATTCCCGACGCGCAGATCGAGCATCCCGTAAGAGCAAAATGACGAGCTCGTGATTTGTAAAGTGTTATTATAAGGATTTTGTTATTTTATGCAAAATAGGCGTCTGGTAATATTAAATTACTTTATGCAATTTTATAACAATACCAATAATAATATTAACATTAATCATTATTTTCAGCATTATTATTACTATTGTTAGTACAGTATAACCCAGGATAATAGAATATGACTTATCAATGAGGGACAGAGAGAGAGAGAGAGGAAGGGGAGGGGGCGGGGGGCCTGGGCTGACTCCAGCCCCAGGGCCCGTGGCGGCTCTCCACGGCCCTGGTTTTTGCATGGCCGGTATGTATCGAGAGTTTCCTAGTCATTATCCTAGTAGGGTAGTGTTGGTTAATCTGGCTGGGTATCGACCTCCCGACAATCCTTTTCTATCTCAGCGGATAGAGGCTATGACTATGCGGAATTCGGGTGCAGTACTCAAGGCAGTTGCCAGCTTGCTGGCCGCCGCGAGCGCTAGTGTCGCTTCACCTACAAAGAGGATGCATTTCGTAACGCAGCGAGCTTCGTGACTGAGTATTTTAGACACTTGCGTCTCGCGACAGACTTGGCTGGACAAGCTGATTGGTCGCTCTGACCAGGATCGAGACATAACTTTAACCTCACTTTTTTAACACAGGCGATTGTTATCCCAGTCACATTTTAACGACATTTGCAAAATTATATTTATTTAAATTTGTTCAAAATGTTGAAATCTCATTACAGAAGCCCCCGCCCCCTTCTGGAATCTATAAAAGAATGCCTAAACGTTAACGTAGTTTTGGTAAGATAACGAACAGAAAGATTCTGTTGTATTGTCACTAACAGCCCACTATAGCGACGAAAGAAGAATGAGCTCTGGTCTACTGCTTTAATCTATAATTTTATTAAGAATAATACTGTTCATTTCATTTCATCAGTGTGCTAAGCTTTTGATGATGAAAAACTTGCGTCTCCTCGTGACAGACTTGGCTGGGCAACTCTTGTTCTTGTACTGTACGAGAAGCTGGAATGGATAGGTTAAGGAAGTAACGTCGAGTTTTGATGACGTCACACCATTCAACCAATCAGCTTATCCAGCCAAGTCTGTCGCGAGACGCAAGTTTTTAGACTGTGGTCATACAATTTCGTCCTCCCAGGGTTGCCAATCTAACTTTTCCCCCGTGAAATAACTTATAGCTTATTAAAAACTGAGGCTAGCGGCAACTAATTTTGAATTCCACACAGCGGGACAATATTAGCTTTTTTTTCTTTTCGTGGTGGGAGAGAAGTTATATGTAAATTAATCTAGTTTTTTTAATTAAAAATAACGCGCTTTAATAAAGACTTAAGAAAATTCAATGGGTACATTATCACTAATTTTGGGATGATTATTAACATCTTGAGCATGAGATAACCGTCAGCCGAGTTGATTCATATTACGTAAATATATATCTAGCAATTCCCCGAATTACGGTTATCTCCCGGTTATGAATGAGTGAAATTTGTCGCCTGATGAGTATTGTAAACAATTAAACCTTTTTCCGGCTGCATATAGCATTTGTAAGGTAAGAAATATCTTGGTAGGTGACAAAAATCTTCGAAAATGATACTTTAGGCATTCAGGGCTAATTGCAATATAGGCTAAAACACATGATAATGTTGGAAAAACTGAATAAACATAAAAATGAGTACCGGTATTGAATTACTCATAAATCAAAATGATACATAGTGATAGGACATGCCCACTTTTGCTGAGACCTCTGTAAATAATTTCTCTTGTTGAGAGATACGCAGTCTTCATGTTGGTAGCACATATATATTTGAGTTTATTTTGTCCCTGTCAGGGGAACAGGAATGTTCTAGATTTACCATTGAGGTGAGGCATTTTAGTAAAAAATTAACTTATGTTTTTAAAGAACTGATTTGTTTTTGTCTTTTGAGCATATTGTATTACTCGAAAAATTCGGGATCGAAATACATGAAACTTTTCTTTTGTAATAATATCTCATAGAGAAATGGAAATACTTGTAGAGTTGTTAATTAATTTGAGGGGTTGATACACCTTGGTCATCAGTCCCGTGTAGTTGGGAGTGTGTTGAAGCAGTCTGGCAACCTGTATTGTTGTGATGATTGTATTTGTGTGTGTAAATGTATCTGGGACAGTGATGGAATAGACGCTCTGGGAGTTGAGCAAGGTACTATCCCAGCAATTTCCTGTAGGGAGTGTGGCAAACCCCGGGGGAAAAACACACTCATGATAACCACTGTCAGCACCGGGATTCGAACCTAGGTTATCCGTACTTACCGCAGCTACCCTCGCGACCATAGTGCACGTTTGACGAGCGCGGCTACGTCCCGGGAGGAAATGCTTGTAGAATTTGGCTTGAGTACCTATAACCCCCCCCCCCCCCCAATTGGTCGATCCTGGCTACGTTACTGAGTGTAAATAACTCAATTACTGAAAATGAAACTCTCCTATTTCCCATAGAGTTAAGCTTAGAATTAAGTGGATTGCCTCCTAATGTTCTTAACTTAAAACCTGGAGCGATTGTAATGTTATTAAGAAACTTAAATGCTACACAGGGGATTCTAAATAGAACAAGATTAAGTGTGCGAAAAATGCATGCCAGTTGTTTAGATCTTGAAATCTTTACAGGATTAGGTGTGGGACAAAGAGTTCTGATTCCTAGAATTTATTTAACACCATCCGACACTTCTCTTCCATTTAGTTTCAAAAGACGCCAGTTTCCTATAAGACTTGCATTCAGTATGATAATTACCAAAGCTCAAGGAATGACTTTAAACCGTGTTGGTGTATATTTACCCCAGCCTGTATTTAGCCACGACCAGATGTACGTAGCATTTGACAGTTTGAAAGTACAAATAGTGCCGGTGGGCCATAGGACAATAAATGTTGTATTTAATGAGGTACTCTAACATCACTACCGTACATTTAAGATATATTGAACTAAAATTTCTCTGGAAATAGTTACTACACACTTCAGTCTATAAGTTAATTTCTGGAGTCTGATTTAGTCACTGCAAACAACATGAGGCAAATGCTGTCACACAACAATTTTAAGTGCCAGAAAAATGTAGGCCTACTTTTCCGACCCAGGGACGTAGTATTCCGTTGAATTTCAATGGGCTCACCCTAGTTATACTTTTTTTTTTAAGGGAGATCAATTTTTGGCTTGTGCCTGAAACTTGAGGGGGTCAATGTTCATCCTGCCCTCCCCGATTTGTACGCTCCTGCGATTAGCTCAGGACAGGGAGGTATGGAGATCTTGGTTGGTTGGTTCCTCAGTGTAGGGGCTTCGACAACGCAGTCATGGAGCCCTGTGTATTTTGGGTGTGTGTAGAATCTGTCTGATAACCAGTGTTAATTGTGATGGCTGTATTAGTGTGTGTTATCTGTAATTCAAGTAAGGACTGCAGACGATCAATTTCAAGTACCGGTACCGTAGCTCCTACTTTTGCCACTAAATGCTACCGTCAACCGCACATAGCCACAAACTTGGCTACTAGATGCCACCGCAACCAGCACCTGGCGACGAACGTTGGAGCTTAATAGAGTGTTAGGCCTAATCAAATCAAAAAAATCAGATGACTTCGGCCGGGGTTTGGTCCGCGATCTTGGGCATAGAAGTTCAGAATGCAACCAACTACGTCGCCGAAGCCGCCGCAGGGAAATCTTCATCAAACGAGTCAAAAGTCTGAAGACTCAAACACCGATTCGGCTCAAGTGATTACTGAACGCTTTTAGCGTCATCTGTATCCGTGGGTTTTAACAGTTGCGGAAAATAATATATATATTTTTTCTTTCACCTTTATATACGTATTTCAGTATTTTTTGTATTATCCAGGGACAATAAGGCTGATGATTTTTTCAAGCAAATACCATGGATAATTTTCCAGCAATTTGCTTTCTAAGAATAGTAGGCTATATTCTTTATTCCATGACAGCTGATTTGCTCATGAAAATACAAGGAGCGCCATCGAAATTTTTATAGATGGCAAGTGTACGTCGTATACGTATTAAGAATATGGTCTTTTGTGTTTTGATGAGTTCATGTTTATATTGAGAGTTTCTTTATGAATTATATTTAATTGGCTAGCAATCAATTGAACAGACATGCCTCCTAAACAAAGAAAAATAGCCATCATGGGCTTCCGATCCGTGGGTACGTATTTTTTTATTTTCATGCAATCTCTTCGATGTTGTCAATAACACATTTCATTGCTTTCATAACATTAGAGTGTTGAAATACAGTAATATGAGATTTTATTTATTTCTATTTTAGGGAAATCGTCTCTCAGCATTCAGTTCGTTGAAGGCCAGTTCGTGGATTCATATGATCCAACCATTGAAAACAGTAAGAAATTGTTTAATTTTTTTTAATATCCCAAGAAAGGACATTCCCTATTGCAGTTTTGCATCTTCGTTACCTGGGGCTTGTTAGTAAACTCATTTATACATTATGGAAATTAATGTTTTTCAGTCGGTCAACACAATTGTACCAATATTGTGTTGGGTTATTCCCTAATCCTGAAATAAATTTACGTGAGATTAGTAAATGTTAATAAATACTTATTGATCTTGTGTAATTTTTTTTTTCCACCTATAGGCCTACAGTACTAATTGTATAGGTGGTCTAGGTAGCATTCTGTGAGGGGTTCAAATGTAAATCATATCACGTCCTAACACTGTTGGCAATATGTCTGATACAAAATACAGCGCTCGACACACACACACCATTGTAATAATGTGAAAAAGCAATAATTGGCAATAAAGATTATTCCCACGGTGCGTGACAAAAACCAGGGGTGTACCGTATATATGGCTAACGCGACCCGCAGGCTAAAACCATTGTCAGAACCCATTTGATTGGACAAAACAAAGGTAAAGCCCGGTTCACAATAGCCCGGGAACGAGAAGGAAGTTGAAATGCACGCTACCTTATGGGTCGGTTCACAACCAATCTCCGGGAACGAGAAGCTAAAACTAGCCCGGGAAGGCCAACGGGAAACATGGTCAAGTTTCATGTTTGACGTTCTCGGAGCTTCCCGGAGCCAATCAGAAACGTTGTACATGCACATGCGCAGTACGGAAGGAGTAGCCAGCGATGTAAACATAACCTGTGAATGCGCTTTCTAAACTTGCTTCTCTAAAGCGCACAATGTGTATTTAATAAAGTTATTATAACCCTCTGAAGCATTTCAGTTGTGTAATTGGTGTTTATTAGTGGGCGCTTGCTGATTGTTTTAATATTATTACGCTATAGCTGATTGCGCGCGCATGCACAAGTTGGTAATTCTGCACGCCGTGAGAATATGCCTTTTCGTAACTTTACGAACTTTTACGAGGTATATTATTGAAAATATAGGTTCACTACGGACGCCATCTTGGACACGTCATGTGACACCATGTGTGACACCATGTGACTACGTTACCAACATGTCGCACACAAAATTCACTATTTCACACGTAAAGTTAGAAATTGTTTTTGACACACATATTATTGAGACGTAAATAATGACTCAGACGTAAAGGTACTGCCTGGCCGAAAATTACTGCTAGTACCACAAGCAAGGGGGTCTGGGGCCTAAGCCCCAGGTTAGGTTTGGTTTTGTATGTAAAACATTAATAAGATACAATTTATGTCCGCTACTAGGTTAGGTATTGCCTGGCCGAAAATTACTGCTAGTACCACAAGCAAGGGGGTCTGGGGCCTAAGCCCCAGGTTAGGTTTGGTTTTGTATGTAAAACATTAATAAGATACAATTTATGTCCGCTACTAGGTTAGGTACTGCCTGGCCGAAAATTACTGCTAGTACCACAAGCAAGGGGGTCTGGGGCCTAAGCCCCAGGTTAGGTTTGGTTTTGTATGTAAAACATTAATACATGACACGCAATCCATGGCTAAATTACGACTGACGATTTGGATTTGGCGCAATTATAAATTACATTATCGACGCTCTTTTGTTTCTTTCTATACACGGTGCGAGATAGTACCAAACGCGCGGGGTTGGCATTCCTGACATAGTGACAAGATGTCTACCCGATACTTCATTTTCAACTATATAAGTAGTGTCGCTCTTTGGGATGGCTGGGTGGGTCTATGACAGCGGACGAGTCAACATCTATTAATTTATCATCTCCAGATACCATTACTACAGGTACTTTGGCTAAATTTCATTACTAATTTTTTTTAAAACACAAATTCTCGCGGTGTGCAGCGCTACCCACAAGTTCACGTTCCCGGGCTAATTGTGAACCGGGGCCTCGGGAAGCTTTGCGTTCTCGTTTACGTTCTCGTTCCCGGGCCAATTGTGAACCAGCCTTTAGGATGATCGGGTTGTGCTGAAGGCCGCGGGGTTGTGTTGACACATTAGGCTGTAACCAGTGTCAAAAACCATTGATCTGGGCGAGTCAGGCTGTAACCATTGTCAAAAACCATTGGATTGGATGTGTTAGGCTGTAACCATTGTCAAAACCACTGTTCCTTTCATTTGAACCCCTTACAGAACGCTACCTAAACCGCCTATACAATTAGTACCGTATGGGTGGGGTTTGGCAATACTTTACATGTACATGATTCATGTGGATAATGGCCAACACAGCTGGAATTTCACTATATAAATCGTGGTATAAATTTGGAAGGTGGGTGGGTTATAGATAATGCCCTGCACGTTTGCAGATATATGCAAAATTTTTCACCATGCGGATATAGTTTGTGTGGCTTTGCGGATTGTGGATTATGTTTGGAGAAAATTTGCGGTTAGTTTTTAGAGTACGGTACAATCCGAACTTGTTGAATATCATTACTAGGACCCTGATGTTTATGACACATCATATTTTTTGCGTTATGTTTTTTCCATGACAAATGTAAGATGATTTAAGCTAATCTCATTCAAATTTTGTTAGTAAGCATAATAACACTCCGAACTGGAAAGGGTTGCAATTCTGGCTGTATAACATTCATTTTCAACCAAGCAGTTCTCAAGAAAGCGCATGTCAATAGCATTGAGGCAACTATCATCGCTCATCAACTGAGATGGTTAAGCCATGTTCACCATATGAGTGATACCAGGCTTCCACATCAATTCCTTTATGGTGAACTTTGCTCCGGCACTCGACCTCATGGGGCCCCTCTGAAGTGTTTTAAAGACCCGCTAAAACACATCATGACGACAACTGGTATAGATATCCACTCTTGGGAAACATCTGCTGCGGACCGATTTCTGTGGCGGAACACTTATTTGTCAACTTATTTGAAGAAGGACATCGCAGACATGGATAGGCCAAGTGACAAGCAAGAAAGCTTCATCAATTATAACCCCGCCCTCCCCCGACCATTGAGTGCAATTTATGTGGGTGCATGTTTTATGCCAGGGTTGGCTTGTTTAGTCATCAGAAACACATCCACAAGCTGATCTGAAAAGCTCTATGCAGGAAGAAGTATAGGTACTCGGAATCGAGTTACAGCCGACGACGATGATGGCATGTTCAAATGTGTTGCTTTAATACTTTATGCTTTATCTAATTAAAATATTACAGTATTGTAATGCCAGTAGATTCGAAAACTTGTGGATAACAGTTGTGCAGATGTGGATAATGTTTTGTTTTTCCGTGCAGGGTTCTAGTTATAGACAGCGGAGGAGTGAACTACATCCTTTCCACATGTATTTTGAATCATTACTGTACAGAAGGTATTTATGGCATCAGAATTTTATTAATTTTTTCTATATTATTATTATATATATATAATATTTGCAAATGGGGGGTAATTCCCAGGTGGAAAATTGTACAAATACAGAAATACAGAAAATCACCAACAATAACATCAAACACACCTACACAATTCGCAATTTAGGAACTATAGTAATTACATCGTAGTGAAAATGAAAATCCACAGCCTGCTTCCAATCTCCGACCGGGTCAGGAATGGAATGAATGAAGCCCCCATCTAGCGGCGAGGATATGAAGTGTGCCGGCTGCCGAAGCCTGTCGCCCTCCTCTGGGGCAATGATTAAATGAATGACAAATGAAATGATAGTGGAGAGTGTTGCTGGAATGAAATTGTGACAGGGAAAACCGGAGTACCCGGAGAAAAACCTGCCTGCCTCCGTTTTGTCCAGCACAGATCTCACATGGAGTGACCGGGATTTGAACCACGGACCCAGCGGTGAGAGGCCGGCGTGCTGCCGCCTAAGCCACGGAGGCTAGCGTGATGGCGCAGTGGCTTAGCTGCTCGTCTTTCACCCGGACGGCCGGGGTTCTAATCCCGGTGACAGCGGGGTGGAATTTTCAGCCGAAAAATCACGTGGCGTCAGGAAGGGCATCCGGCCTTTAATCCCCGGCCAAAACCAAAATGAGCCTTGTTGGCTCCGGCGACCCCTATTAACTGGGAAAAGCCGAAGAAATTACATCGTAGTTTTTGCACAAAATTTTAAATCTTCTCTTAAACACATCAATATGTTTGGGAAAAGGCTCTAAGACTGAGGCAGGTAGGACTAATGAATTCCAATTATCAATACCACGGTTAATGAAAGAATATTTCCCATAATTTGTACGCTGTGGTCGGACCTTGACTTTATGTGGATGATCTGCCCTGCTCAGGTAGGTGGGATTTCCCAGACGTTTGCTTAGTTCTCCCCATGCTGGCCGATTAGTGTAAGTGTTAAACATAGCGTAGGCTATAGTCTGGATTTCGTCCTTCTATCTTCCAGAGATTCCCACCCTAGTTTTCCTATCATTCGAGTTACAGTACTTCTAGGATTAAAATCGTTGAGCACAAACCTAGCACCCTTCCTTTGTACCATCTCCAACTCATTGATGAGCCTTACCTTATATGGGTCCCAAACCACTGAGCCTTATTCCAAGATTGGCCTCTCCAGGGTCAAATATCCTAATTCTTTTGCAGTAGAGCTACTGCCTTTTAATACCCGCATTACAAAATAAAGTGATATGTACGCTTTGGTGACGACACAACCCACATGAGTACTCCATTTCATATCATTCCTTACATGGATGCCCAAGTATTTGCACGGCTTCGACAAGTATTTCCGAGCCGATATTTTATTGAAAATCATACTTTCGGCCTCTCCCTATTCTCATGAGACTACATTTACTCGTATTTATCTTCATTTTATTGTCAACCTCCATTTTATGAACCAGTTTGAGGTCATTTTGTAACTGAGCGTTATCTTGTGATAGAATTTTTCGGTATATTACACAATCATCCTCAAACAAGCGGCTTCAGTGGCGTAGTTGGTAGCGTGCTGAGCTTCTATGCCCAAGATAGCGGGTTCAAACTCGGCTGAAGCCGTCGGATTTTTTAAGAGTGTTAAAGATCCCTGAGTATGCCTTCCTTCGGAGGGGAAGTAAAGCCGGCGGTCCCATGTCTTAGATTTATGGCATGTTAAAGAACTTTCCACTAATTACACCTATGTGAAACTAAATTGTATAGGTTAAGAATGTAAACAACGCTCTTAAGTTGCTATGTTCGTTGCCAAGAGCCGACTGCAGTGGCATCTAGTAGCTAAGTTCTGAACTAGGCCTAGTAGTCGTTGATGGTGGCGTTTGGCGGCAAAAGTAGGAACTATTTGAAAAATTCAAAGTTGCAGTCCTTACTTGAAATAAAAATACAGATAACAGTCATCACAATTAATACCGGTTATCAGACAGATTCTTCACACACCCAAAGTACACGGGGCTACATGACCGCGTTGTCGCCGCCCCTAAACTAACAACTTTAAAACCTGAATTTTCCGCCAAATCAATACTTTTACTTATGTAAAATTTTTTTTATGGGTACATGTTTCGGAGACCCTACTGTCTCCTTCTTCAGCCCTCCTTTGTTACTACAAACATCGTGTCACATTCAAAATCCCATAATAAAACAACAGAATACACAACATAAATTACACAACCACAACATATTAAAAACTATGAGCTTAAAAACACACTTAAAATTCAATAAACAACCAAAGATAAAACATGTGATGCTCCTCGCATTTTTTCTCAGTCAATCAATTCATGTTCATACCTGCCAACTCTCCCGATTTAGGCGGGAGACTCCCGATTTCAGACCATTTCTCCCGCCCTCCCGCTTAACGTATTAAATCTCCCGATTTTTCAAAATTTCCACGCGTAATTTCGGATTGAATGTGCGAGATGACACTCCAATCGTCTATCGAACGGATCGATTTTACGTGTTTTGAAGTTATATCTCGATACCACAGTTTTGCTCTGTATCGATAATCGACAACTCCCGAGTCCCGCGTCGCGTCCTGCTGTTATAAAAAGTTAGCTTCGAATACGTCTTTGTTTGAAATAGTCGATGGTTAATTCAGCGCTTGTTCCTAGATGTTTTGCATAACGACCTGTGGGTGAAAGGTAGTTTGTTGTACGCTGCGGAATATTGTATCTCTTTCACACGTGACATTATATGATTTGTGTATAACTTTGTTAGATGTTGTTGGCGATAATATGCCGGTAGGCTATTGTGATTTTTCGATCTGAGTGATTGCGTCTGTTCCTCGGTAATATGGCGAAGAAATATGATGTGACATTTAAAAGTGTGCACAAAGATAACTTTCCGCACCCAACTGAGTCAAGAAGAGGCGCAATATTTGCATTTTGTAGTGTCTGTAGGTGTGATTTCAGCATCTCGCATGGTGGAAAGGGGGACATTTCAAAACATGTGCGCTCAAAGAAACATAAAGACAATGTACAATGTGTTGGAAAAAAACAAGAAACTTGATAATTTCAAGTGTAAGGAGGAAGACACTGACAGTATAACACGTGCAGAAGTATTGTTCACATCGTTTATTATTGAACATAACCTCCCTGTCAATTGTTTCGATCATGCTGGTCCTTTATTTAGGAAGATGCTCCCAGACTCAAAATTTGCCGGGAGATATGGCTCAGCCAGAACTGAAACATCGGCCATCCTTGCAGAAATGTGCATTCCCAATTCTTTAACTTCCAACTTGAAGATGTAACATCTATTGAGGAAGAAGAGAGAATTGATGTGAAGTGGGCACTGGTAGGCCAAATGAAATGTAGTGGTGGGGTACTCAAGTATGACAAATTGTCTAAAGTTATGCTTTCCATTCTGACCATTCCGCAAAGTAATGCCGAGTGTGAGAGGATGTTCAGTCTTGTCAGAAAAAAAAGAACGCAGTTCAGGTCATCTCTCTCCGACAAGACTTTGGACAAACTTATAACTCTGAAGTCTCTTCAGAAAGGGAAGTGTTTTGAGCAAGAATATAGCAAGACCTTTTTGTAGAGGGCAAAATCAGCCACAGTCACCTGCAACAACGACCAATAATATGATCTTCGATACGTCACTAGTTTTGTATGCCTGAGTGTGGTCGAAAGAAAGGTATGTATGCTTGCGTGATAGACTAGTTAGAATTTAAAATTACTCAAGTACATTTGTAAACTGGGATGTCATATCATATTAGTCATGTACAGTTTAATAGTGTAACTTATATATTTGCTGTAATGTCTTAGCTTGTGTATGTATTATGTTGCCCCCCCCCCCCCCGCTCTTCCCCCTCCGCCGCCGCGTCGAATCTCCCGATTTTTCATTTTGAGAGGTTGGCAGGTATGCATGTTAAATTTGTGTCGTGGGACACGTTAGAATATACTTAAGCACAGCATTTGTTTTGTTCACTTGGTTTCCGAAATATAAAATTGAATGTGATTAATCTATGGAGAATGTGATTAATATTGTACTGGTCCGGACATAAGTGGCCTAGTCATTAACACAGCCCTCATAGAGGTCCACTTTAACTGAGCTACACCTTAACAAATGACAATTATTAAAGAAGCCGTTGACCATCAGCTTACCATAATAAGAAGCCTTGAATTAACCGTCTTCAACTCTATTGGACTGTTATTCATAACAACAGTCTTTCTACTATAGCATGTTGCTAAGTATTATAGAATAGGAACACAAGAATACCTGATGTTCTACCTAAAACAACAAATGTAAAAATGACAATATGCAAATCTTAGATGCATTCAATTCAGCAAGATTCTCCATAGATTAATCACATTCAATTTTATATTTCGGAAACAAAGTGAACAAAACAAATGCTGTGCTTAAGTATATTCTAACGTGTCCCATGACACAAATTTAACATGAACTGATTGACTGAGAAAAAATGCGAGGAGCATCACATGTTTTATCTTTGGTTGTTTATTGAATTTTAAGTGTGTTTTTAAGCTCATAGTTTTTAATATGTTGTGGTTGTGTAATTTATGTTGTGTATTCTGTTGTTTTATTATGGGATTTTGAATGTGACACGATGTTTGTAGTAACAAAGGAGGGCTGAAGAAGGAGACAGTAGGGTCTCCGAAACATGTACCCATAAAAAAAAATTTACATAAGTAAAAGTATTGATTTGGCGGAAAATTCAGGTTTTAAAGTTGTAAACATGGTCAATACGGAACCTGAAATGAATGCTGTACCTAATAAGCCCCTAAACTAAGGAACCAACCATCCACAAACAATCAGCAGTCACTTTGAATCCCATTTGGTAGGTCGTTAATAAGTGCCAGAAATAACAGGGGCCCAATCACACTACCCTGAGGGACACCTGAAGTTATCAAAATGTCCTCCGAGAATATATTCCCTATTTCAACCTTTTGCGAGCGACCAGTCAAGAACTCTTGAATCCATAAAATTACTCTTTTATCAATCTTAGTTGCCGCCAATTTACGGAGTAGTATGTCATGTGGGACGACATCAAATGCCTTCGCAAAATCTATAATTACAGCGTCAACTTGCACCCCCCCCCTGTCAAGCGAGTCATTAATATCCTGAAAGAGTGATAACATTTGGCTATCACATGAGTACCCTTGTCTACATCCGTGTTGCCTCCCATTAAGCCATGATAACTTTCCTCACTGTTCCCTTAAGTAATCAGAAATAAGATGGTCCATTAGGGGCAAATGACCTCTTAGTTCTGCCCCTTAAAACAACAATAACTAATTAAGGTGCTCCATCAGGTTACATATGATGGATGTGAGGCGAACAGGCCTATAGTTTCCCATTACCAATCTGTTCCCTCCCTTGAATTTTGGAACTATTGTAGCCCTTTTCCAGTCTTTGGGTATTTGTGTGTTATTAATTGATACATTAAACAGCACCTCCCAAGTATCGCCCAATGGCTGTACCTCCCAGTTTTAGCACATCTCCACAAATGTTGTCTGGGCCTCGATATATTTCTACGTTGCTTTTTAATTCTTGCTAGAATCAACGATTGGTTTATTCGGAAAGGTGGGCTATCAGAATCTTAGTTAGGGTCCAACACACAGCTATTAAATTCATTAAACACACTATCATACCATAGATTTAATTCATTAGCAATTGCCTGTTTCTCAGTAATTAATTCACCATCTCCGGACATTATAATAGACAAATCATTGGAATTTCCCTTCCGCCTTCTAACCACTTCTCTTGCAGTGAATTGTCCGATGGTAACTCATGAATTGATATTCCCCAGTATTCTAGCTTGCTATGTTCTGTTTTACAAAAAGGCACACAGCAGTACACCATTAGAAAATCAAACAGAAAGCATTCCAAAACACGAATTCGCCATTAACATCAATACAAAACTTATGTCTGCCACAGTGACTTGGTGCTGCTTCCTAGCACCTTTATTTGGAAACTAGCTTGTACGCATTAACCAATGCTGTAATCGTCGAATGGGCAGGCAGTTTAAACCAGCCAGGAGGGTTGTGATCCAGCTGGCAGTGGTTTTAACAATTAGCTTGTGTAATTTGCAATGGATATTAAACCAGTGGCAGGGCTGGAAATGAAATTGCTTTGTGTGTGTACAATGCACTCACAGGTAAACTTACTATAAAAAAGAAGCTGATAATGTGTAGTGACAACTGCTGCGGGCAGAATGATAATAATAAGATGATGATCTTACTGTGGGTTTAACTTATCGCAAAGCATTATTTTAGTGAAATTGAACACAGGTTCTTAGTGAAAGGTCATTAGTTCATGTCATGTCACCGTGACTTTGCCCTCCTTGAGAAACGCAAAAAAGTAACAATGTGTGAAATCCCGAATAGTGTATCTCATTGTAGAAACCAAGCAGTCAAACCCCTTTGTAGTGGCTCTTATGCAAGAAGACTTCTTTAATTTCAAATCAGCTGCTGACAGACATAACACCTCCAACGTGCATATTTCCAACGCACAGTGCACAGAGAGCGCTGACAGTTCGAACGACGTTGAACGAAATGGAAGAATTCAAAGGAATATATATTTTGAAAAAAAGAGTGGAGCCTTCTGATCTTGAACAAGCGGAGCTGGAAACTCTTCGGGGAGCAAAGTGTCTGACGGAAGAAAAGAGGAAGGACTTTTCTAAAATGATGCCTTACATAAGAAGCGAAAATAGATTGCTTTACAAGGACTCATTGAAGTAAATTGGTCTTTGTTAAGTGCACAGCTGAAATCGATGGAATGCTAAGAGGACTAATCTGAAAAGAAATTCATTATTGATGTTAAATATTCACCTTTTCCTACTAAAATGAAGAACTCTTTGTTATCGCTCTTGATTCATTTTTAATGCTAGAACTTTTTTTTTTTTTTTCTTTCATTATATCGAATTTACTCTCCAGGTTGGTGGCTCCCACGGACTCAGCGATGGAACTCACCTCGACCGCCTCTACGGGCAGTGAGCTAGAGTTGGGAACATCTGATCGGTGTGGATACAACTGGGGAGGTGTGACCAGCACCAGCGGCCGCACCTGCAAAGCGAACAGGGGCCTCATGAGGGAAGGGAGGGGAAGATTAGGAGGGATAGACAAGGAAGAGGGAAGGAGGCGGCCGTGGCCTTACAGTAGGCACTGTACCCGAAAATACCTACCCTTTGTTGATATCCCTTGATGGTAACTGGATCGTAGGACCTGAAAACCCCCGGCTAAGAAAAATCCCCAGATCCTACCAACAGGAGGAGTATCAGGGTGCAGCAAATCCTAACAGAGGTGGCATTAAGCAAGACCAAAGCATAACAGCAAACTGCTCTAAGAACACGAGAATCGTGAGAAATCACCCTCTCAGGAGTGTGGGAAACTCTAGAAATACCTAGCTGTGGCCCTCCTAATGCGACCTCTTTATACTTCTATAAATCATCACAGCGCGCGACTAAAAGAAATGACAAAAATATTTATTTCCAAAAAGAAAATCTGACAGGTCAGACCAAAATGTCCATGACTGAACACAAAAACAAAGAAAGTAGGCACTAATATCATGCCAATAAATGCATCAGCAGTCCCCATGGACCAAGAATGCATTTGACCCTCAAATGAAATAATATATGTTCAACAGGTGATCCAATAAGAAACGAAAAAACAATCAACAAGATCACCTTGATGGTTCTTCCACCGATTCCAACATTATCAAACACGCGAATTAATTCACATATTTATTTATAAATTTACAGCGAAATTATTATTAACTTTAGTACACCCTCAAGTGTAAATGCCATCTCAAACAGGTAGTTCTGCACTCCTCATTGGTGCTGTGTCCTAACTGATAAGAATAAATATTGCCTTAGCAATGTAGTTAAAGTCTATTTTATCAATCAAGCACTTAAGCTAAAAAGACGTGAAGTTCGTAATTCAAAATCTCTAAAGATTCAATAATTTCTCAGTATTAATGTACTTATTTAAATTTATCCAGAATTTATAGTTAATGGATCATGTATCTACTCTAACATTTGCTTAAATCTTATAAATTGTGTACAACCGAAGAATTAATTAAATGGGGGTGACACAAAGAAAAACTCTGAGGCTAGACAAAAACTAGATCCATAATTGGAGTTACCAATTTATCAATAAACCGTAACAAGAAATGCAAAAGAGAACAAACACTATGTTCTTTCAAAAACATTCGGAAATTAGTATAACCTTGCACTGAAATACTGTAATTATAATGGTCGCACATTACCTCGATTTCTGAATACAGGTGGGCATTACCACCAACATCACAAAGATTATATTTTTATAATCGCATTATCATTATGCTTTCACTAGCATCATAACATTAACGTCATCATCATCATCGGCTTTAACTCGAATCCGAGTATAAATCTTCTTCCTTCAGTCCAGTTTGTGGATGTGTTTACGGTGACTAACGAGTCCAATCCTGGCATGGAACAAGCGACCACACAAGTCACATAGTATTGCTGGAGGAGGACGTGGTTGGGCTGCTCGAAGTTTCCTAGCTTGACGCTTGGCCTCTTCATGTGTGCGTCGATCCCTTTCAAACGTCTTTACAGTATCCGAGATGGTACGGCGCCAAGTTGAGCGGTCTTCAGCCAGCATGTCCCAGGTTTGTGAATCAAGACCTGTCAATTTCAGGGTCTGCTTAAATTGGTCCTTGTAGAGCCTCTTAGGACCACCATGAGGTCTGGTGCCATAGCATAACTCACCATATAGCATTTGACGAGGTAATCTCACATCATCCATCCGATGGACATGACCAATCCATCTAAATTGGTGACCTATTATGGATGATTCTATGCTGTTGATTTGAGCCTTTTCCAGAACAGCAATATTGGTATTGCGGTCTTCCCATTTAATCCTCAGGATTGATCGAAGTTTTTGTAGGTGGAAACGCTCAAGCTTCCTCAGATCACGTCGGTAAAGGGTCCACGTTTCACAACCATACAACAATGTAGAAATGACTACTGCTTTGTACACCATAAGCTTTGTACTCGTAGACAGATCTTTATTCATGAAGACCCGGTGCGCTAATCGTCCATACGCTGCGTGGGCTGCGCCAATTCTCTTATCCACATCCTGCTCACAGGTACAGCTCACAGAAATGGTACTGCCCAGGTACGAGAAGTGGTCAACCTGTTCTAATGGCAAATTTGAGATGGAGATATTGAACTGAGGAAGAGGTGTGCCTGGTGAAGGTTGTGCCAAGACTTTAGTCTTATTGACATTTATGGTAAGACCAAAGCGATCGCATGCACTTTTGTAACAATTAACTGACTCTTGCAGCTCTTCTGGTGTGAGAGTTGGTGACGCAGCATCATCTGCATACAACATGTTAGTAACCTGAGTTTTCCTCAAGGAGCGGAGACGAGTTAGGTTGAAAAGACCTCCATCAAAACGATACTTGACCTCCACACCTGGGATGTTTGTGGGTGAATCATAAAGCATTGCAGCCAAGTACAGCGCAAAAAGCGTTGGAGCCAGTACACATCCTTGTTTCAGTCCATGGGTAATGGGAAATTCATCGGACATCTTATTCTGATGGCAAACCTGACCTGTCATGCCATCATGGAGAGCCTTGATTAGATCTACAAAATGCTGAGGGCAACCAAACCGCTTCAGCATTGCCCACATGGCTGGTCTTGGAACCGAATCAAATGCCTTTTCCAAGTCATAAAAGACTAAGAAGAGTGGATTCTGTTGTTCTCTACATTTTTCTTGTAGCTGTCTCACACCGAAAATCAAGTCAATTGTGCTTCTGGAAGTTCTAAATCCGCATTGTGACTCTGGGAGGATCTTCTCAGAGATAACCTTGAGGCGGTTAAGTAGAATTCTTGCAAGAATCTTCCCCACAATTGATAGCAGTGATATACCGCGGTAGTTGCCACAAACACTGCGATCACCCTTTTTAAAGATAGTGACGATAGTGGCATTCTTTAGGTCTCCAGGTACCTTTCTTGATTCCTATATTCTGAGGATAAGGATGAAAATTCTTGTTTTGAGGGAATGACCTCCGGCTTGAATTAGTTCCAGAGGGATGTTATCTGGGCCAGGTGCTTTTCTGGGTTTCAATTGGGTGAGAGCTGCACTGAATTCATGATAAGTAGGAGGTACTGCCAACCACAGTTGTTCAGGTTGTTGTGGCACATCACAGAGGAAGTCTTCAGCAGCTTCTGATGGACGATTTAGGAGATTGGAGAAGTGCTCCTTCCAGCGTTCCAAGATTTCTTGACTATCAGTAAAGGTAGTAGAATTATCAGCGCTTTTCAGTGTACCTGATGATGAGCGAGATGGTCCATAATTTCCTTGAGTACGGCATAGAAGTTCCTCAAGTCTCAAGCATCCGATAGTCTCTGCAGTTCCTGAGCCTTCTGTTGCCACCAAGTATTTTTAATCTGCCTTATCTGCATCTGGCATTTACCCTTGAGTTCCAGTAGTTTATCTCTCTTTGTGTTGGAAGTTGGGTCTTGAAGATGGGCAAGATAGGCATTCCTTTTGGCATTGATGAGAGACAGAATTTCCTCATTGTTGTCATCGAACCAATCTTGTCTTTTCCGCACTATAAAACCAATGGTTTCCTCAGCTGACTGTGTGATAATCTTCTGTAATGTGGCCCATTCTTGCTGAATATCATTTGTTACTGGGTTTTCTGATAACTGGGTGACGATCCTGTTTCCAAAATGTTTGTACATGGATTCATCCTGAAGTTTGGATGTATTACACTTCTTTCTTGACAAATTTTTGATGTTCCTAGGTGGTTTAGGTCTGATGGATATCCTGAACTTACATATAAGAAGTTTATGATCTGTCCAACAATCGTCTATATTCCTTGCTGTTCTGGTAATAAGAGTGTCCTTATCACATTGCCGGGTAATGATATAATCAAGAATGTGCCAATGTTTGGAACGAGGATGCATCCACGTGGTTTTGAAGCGGTCAGGTAGCCGGAACTGCGTGTTGGTAATGAAAAGTTCGTGTTCTGCACAAAGACCAAGAAGCAACAGTCCATTGGGATTACATTTTCCAAGTCCCTGTTTGCCCATCACATTATTCCATAGCCTGTGATCTTTCCCAACTCTGGCATTGAAGTCACCGAGGAGCAAGAGTTTATCTGCAGATGGTACCTTGGAGATGATTTCACTTAGCTGATTATAGAACTGAGCCTTTACTTCATCATCAGAATCTAAGGTAGGAGCATAGGCAGATATGAGTGTCATAAAGGAACCTCCTGAGAGTGGTATGCGGAGAGTCATGAGCCTTTCGCAGATTGCAATGGGCGTAAGTTGGTGATAATTTACCAGTTTGGTCTTCACAGCGAAGCCCACACCATGAATACGGTATTCACCCTCCTCCTTTCCTTTCCAGAAGATGGTATATCCTGTTCCAGATTCAGTAATCTTGCCTTCAGAAGACAGCCTAGTTTCACTGAGAGCAGCAATGTCAAGGTTGAGTCTTGATAACTCATGGGTTACGAGAGCTGACCTTCTCTCAGGTCTAATGTTATTGTCCAAATCAAGCAAGGTTCTGATGTTCCATGATCCAATAATCAATTTGTGATTCTTTACTGTTTTTGAGTTTCGACCGCATGAGGGGTGACCTGCTGAGTGCGGTTGCCCAGCCGGACCAAGATTGTGACTTCCGATGTTTAACCCACCTTTTCTAGGGCCTTCCCCATGTGGGGTGGGCAGTGGTGATCCTAAATAGGCCTGCCCAAACACAGATGCAGGACCGAATTCCTGAGTAGTCACAGAGTCTCCGGAAGACGACCATCACACATCTGCTGCCAACGTGCAGGTCCGAACTAGGGGCTTCCAGTTACACCCATAACCTGCCCCCACCGTCCATATCCCATCGCCGTTGGACTTTGAAAAGTGACGTTCGGAAGAAGTGCCACTGGCGTGAATTTGTTTAGGGTGGATCTCAGCTTGCCAGGACGAGACCCACACACTATGATCTCTGAGCCTTATCCTGCGGCTCACAAAGAATGAGACATGCAGGACCGAACACAGAGACTGCAACGAACTGCCGCATACTCAAGTACTACTGAGGTGCGCCTTTACAGCCAGTCCGTCTGGCGTGGCCTCTTCCGCCTCTATGACCGTTGGGAGCCATGAGAGTGATTGGCTCCTCCTCCGCTCATTTTGCCGTTGGGCCAAAACCTGCCCATCATAACTGTGGACAATAGTTTGCCCTATTAAACCTGAGCAATAGGCTGCCCCTTCCGCCAACCACACTGTGCCAGAGTTCACCTCTTTCACTGCAGGTACCGTTGAGGACTTCACCGTAACCCTGGCAAGGGACCCTAACAAGGTACTACCAGCCGGGCCAGCTGGGCCAGGGTTTTTAAAGAGGTGTTACTCCTCTATCACTCCCTACTTGATCATACTATCCATATATATATAAATTTTAACACTGTATAACACTACACTAGGTGCTATTGCACCACACTGCCCCACTCCACTAGTAGTAATACCAACACTGTATAACACTACACTAGGTGCTATTGCACCACACTGCCCCACTCCACTAGTAGTAATTCCTACACTGTATAACACTACTCTAGGTGCTATTGCACCACACTGTGTCACTCCACTAGTAGTAATACCTACACTGTATAACACTACACTAGGTGCTATTGCACCACACTGCCCCACTCCACTAGTAGTAATACCAACATTGTATAACACTACACTAGGTGCTATTGCACCACACTGCCCCACTCCACTAGTAGTAATACCTACACTGTATAACACTACACTATGTGCTATTGCACCACACTGTGTCACTCCACTAGTAGTAATACCTACACTGTATAACACTACACTAGGTGCTATTGCACCACACTGCCCCACTCCACTAGTAGTAATACCAACATTGTATAACACTACACTATGTGCTATTGCACCACACTGCCCCACTCCACTAGTAGTAATACCTACACTGTATAACACTACACTAGGTGCTATTGCACCACACTGCCCCACTCCACTAGTAGTAATACCAACATTGTATAACACTACACTATGTGCTATTGCACCACACTGCCCCACTCCACTAGTAGTAATACCTACACTGTATAACACTACACTATGTGCTATTGCACCACACTGCCCCACTCCACTAGTAGTAATACCTACACTGTATAACACTACACTATGTGCTATTGCACCACACTGTGTCACTCCACTAGTAGTAATACCTACACTGTATAACACTACACTAGGTGCTATTGCACCATACTGCCCCACTCCACTAGTAGTAATACCTACACTGTATAACACTACACTAGGTGCTATTGCACCACACTGTGTCACTCCACTAGTAGTAATACCAACACTGTATAACACTACACTAGGTGCTATTGCACCACACTGTGTCACTCCACTAGTAGTAATACCTACACTGTATAACACTACACTAGGTGCTATTGCACCACACTGTGTCACTCCACTAGTAGTAATACCTACACTGTATAACACTACACTAGGTGCTATTGCACCACACTGTGTCACTCCACTAGTAGTAATACCAACACTGTATAACACTACACTAGGTGCTATTGCACCACACTGCCCCACTCCACTAGTAGTAATACCTACACTGTATAACACTACACCAGGTGCTATTGCACCAACGTACTTCAACGAGTTCTACCGTAAATATAATATTATAAGCCCACTGACGTTTCTCCCCACATTATCACGCACATGGTGATTATTTACTTTAATAACAAGTATTCAGATATATTCAGCTGTGTTTCTTAACTATATGTTTTCTCATTTCAATGCTTCATAAATTTAACATGGGTGGCTACTTAATAAAATCCACTGGATTACAAAAAACTTGTCTTACAGAGTTTTATTTAGTCACATAAGAATGCGCTTCCCCTTAAAGTTAATCCCTGGGATTTATCACAAAAAAGATTCTTGTTCTTCAAACAGTACTCTTAAGCAACGTTCTACTCAAGAAAAACTCGAACGCGCCATCTCGTGTCTCGCTGGCATCGGGAGAGCGTGGGTTCAATTCCCACCTCGGCCGTCCTGAAAATGGTTTTCGTGGTTTTCCATTTTCACTACCAGGCAAATGCCGGGACGGTTCCTTTCAATAGGTCCACGGCCGATTTCCTTTCATTATCCCTTCCCCGACCCATCCTGAAAAAAAAATGGCCATTGGCTGCATTAATAAAATTATTAAAATTCAGTTATAGCAATATTAATTAATTTAAAGATCAACAAAGTGTATGCAAGTACACGTGGCTACAAAATCGAAAGTAAGTTTATCAGATGAAAATAGAAATGTCCCCTCAAGAGAATTTACAAAAATCGGACTGGATCGACAGCATGTATCCAGGTAACTACTCAAGTTAACTACTGTTGATATATTAGAATCCAGTACGACAGCATTCATTCTCAAGAGAAAAATCCCCATTCTAAAAGAATGATCAAACTTCGCATTCTATACTGTATTGTAATAATTATAATGCAAGAATGCATAGGCAAATTCGAAGCTCGCAATTGTCGAACACAAAAATAATAGAACGACAATCCCTCAAGCCATAGCTTGATTTAAAAAAATACAAGAAGTACTCCAAAAAATGGAAAGTATCCAATCCACTAAATAATGAAAATTCCCCTAGGAATAACGTAAATTTCTTCTCCTATGAAGATCTGTTCTCTACAATCAAGAAGTTCGGATTAAATTTAATGAATTTAATTTATTAATTAATTAATCTGAAAAATAAACAATTCATAATAAAATATTATGAAATGAGTGCACCTGATTAACCAGGCCTAAACTCGACTGAAAATGAAGTCACACAGAACATGGAATAGTCATGTATAAACTTCACAATCATACTACTAAAAATGTATAAAAGGAGGCAATGTGGTTTTGCTGGACCATCTCTACTTTCCAGCCCTACAAGAAAATATTTCCTCTACCTGGCTGAAGACACTCGAAGGCGATATGAAGCATGAGAATGCCTCACCATCTGATTCCACCATAGTAAAGCAGGATCGCACAGATTCTCTCCAAATCCAGAGAACGAACTGGGAACCTCCTACTCCAATGTCCCAGGTCCACTGCTGGTAATCAAACTGCTTCATCATGTCGGAAATGGTCCTCGCCCGAATTTTGAACAGCTCCAACCCGGCCCGGAAATACATCACGCACGCGTTTGCAACATCGCTATAATCGCATGGACACATGACGGTATTATTAGTTATTTGCGGATTCATGATAACTAAAGTTCATGTTCCACATGCCAATAGTCCGCATCGCTTGTATATTCCACTTCGAAAATAGCATTTTAGTTACTCGAAAAGTCCACTACATTTTGCTTGGAGAGCGGTGTTCACACTAAATACCTAGCCGCCCATGGCTAGTGTGTTTATATACATCGAACCCGTCTCTCCCAATACCTCAGGCTTCCTCACACAATACATGTTCAAATATCTTCACTCAGAACGTATATAATGTTGAATTGCAATAGTCTTGGTGTGCGTATAAGAAAGAACACCTTTTCAGTGAGCAGAGGCTTCAGTAGCACGTCCCATAATGTATCACTGCACTTCGCTTCTCATCTACACATGCATTTAAATAACATGAAATGAGACAGATTCATATAACTATGCACTGCCTGCATACAATGCCTGGCACGCTGTGCATTCAAGTTTTTCTTTGACACTATACTTAATGTAAGTTGGCCTCAACATGGCACAATACGAAGTATAACCATAAACCGGCATCGCCGTTGACTTGTGATAACTTGGCACTTTTTCTTGCTGCCCGGAACAACATAGCGATACGAATCTTTGCCTAGATGTACACTTGTCTGAGTTTAAAAATTATCTGTCTGTCACCCCTGAGTGTTCGCTTGCAGGCCACAGCCGGAGCTCTCCCACTCCTTGCGCATGACGTAACGATCTACCCGTGATAGGTCGATGTAATAAATCCATATTCTTGACGTTTCAAGGCTATTTCCATAAAAGCAAGACAGCACTCTCTCTTTGCTGTATTATCTTGTACTCCAATATAAATTTGACATCATAACTGTGCCTTATTTCCATATAATGTTCAAACATAAATGTCAATCTTCACTTTACTGCACAGATCAAAGTCTCTCGCGCTCCTCCTGGCGGTCTAAATGAGAAACACTCTTCCAAAGGTTGTCGTCGTGACTCGAGCTGACCCGAATGCTCACATGTTTCAGCCAGCTGGCTCGGGATCTCTCCAAAACTAGGTCAAAACCTGTCATTTGCAATAACGCTTCGTCAATCGAAAATGTACCGTCATTTCAGACCAAAAATAGAAACTGTACAGTACCATCCCGGCATTTGCCCGAAGACGAAGTGGGAAACCACGGAAAACAACTTCGAGGATGGCTAAGGTGGGAATCGAACCCTCTACTCATTTGGACCACCCGAGGCTGAGTAGACCCCATTTCAGTCCCCAAACCACTTTTCAAATTTCGTGGCAGAGCCGGGAATCGAACCCAGGACCTCCGGGGCGGCAGCTAACCACGCTGACCGCTACGGAGGGGACAACATTTGAACATATACTGTTTCAAATTTTTCATCTTGTGTAACGTTTTACAACCAAATGAACTGATAATCAAATATTCAAATTATAGGCCAAATCAATATTCAATTTATATATATTCTATATAAATAGGACATGTTTCGGCCTTCAATTCAGCTAATTTGAATATTTGATTAACTTCTATTCGATACGGATTTTAAAACATTTGTTTTAATGGCAAATGTATTCGCATTTTATAAATGAGTAAAGTAGTATATTCATTATAAAACCTGTGAATTCATATCTTGCATGTACCATGTTTTGCCTCTCCAAACTGTTTTTTCCAAATGATATACACTTTTCGTTGATTTTCTTGAAACCATGTTTTTGGCGCTTGACTCATCATTTATTTACGTGCTTCAATTATAAAGGAAGGGAAATACAGAAGACCTTATTCATGGCGAAAGCTTAAAATGATATGAACGAAGAATTTAGGAGAACTGGCAGTTGTGTGTATACATTGTTTACTTAGCTAAATTGGACACGCTCTCCCCGTTGTCTTCGTGGTGTAAGTGGTTGCGTAGCAGACTCGAAGTTCATTATGCAGAGCTGGAAGGAGTTCGAGTCCCACTTCAGATATTTTTTTAAATTTCCGTTTTCTTTCTTGTTATTATTTTATTAGCAACATGTATGATCTTTTATGTTCGACGATGTTGATATGTAAATATTATATGTCAGAAAACTGTAGTATAATGGGGGTCATTAAAGTACTACTTTTCATTATAACACAGTTTCTCCAACCAATCAGAGCTCAATATTTTCATTCATTGACCAATTAGGTAAGGATAGCCTCTTGCATGCACTCAAAATCCAACATGTCAGACATGAATTACATGATTTGAAAGTTGACAATTTAGCCTATAGTGGATCAACCATTGTACTTACAATACATAAACAAACTGGGCAATATTGCAAAAGAAATAGCACTGTACCTTGATATCCGCAACTCCAATTTCTACACATATTGCCTTACATTTGTAAGATTTTGCCATCAATTTTAGTGATTACTGTTGTTGACATAAACACACCAGAACATCATGGAGGAAGTAGGCGTGAATTAAGATGTATATCTATGACTATTGCCATTTTTAATCTGAAACAAACCGCCATTGATGGATGCGAGAGGTAGAGTTCGGCTGTTTCCCTCCACTTTAACAATACTTTAGAGAGTTGAGTGTCAGATTTGGCCATTTAACGTAATTCTTCTTTGGTGGTAAGCTAACGAGCATTTCTGTTTGATGAAATGCTTGTGCAAAGTTAAATAACCTTTAACCTCACAGCGTGGGAGGACTTTCACCTCACTGCTACCCTGTGCTGCGGGAGGAGATGAGCACAGAGCTTGCTTACAAGTGCACACCATCATATAAGACGTTATAACAGAGCCGAGAAGCATTGGATTTTAACCAAATTTTCAGTTTGTTAATGACAAATGTAGTGAAGGAAAACACAAGTTACTGAAACTATACTATCAAATTTTAAAGACCATGCTTACCTTAGAAAATCTCGTAATACTTTCAAATCTATCAAGGAAGATGACAGAATTAAATATGAGAGTGGCTAGTAAACGGCTTTTTGAGAAATAGGACCTCAGTGTGGGTTTTTGAACAATGCCCATCAGCATATTTAGTGCAAAAACTATGTATATTTCTTCGACGGTAACTGGAACCCATTCATTTACCCTTGACATGTGCCATCATGTGCTGCTTAGCATAGATATTTGTCTGTTTCACTATCATACTCACGAATTCTCACGTAAAAATAACTGAAATATTGCCACAGGATCTAAACAATTCCTCGCAGCTTCTTGCGGCCCATAATTTCCAGTAAACACTTCCCTTTGGCCGATATAATTCCCCATGTCATCCCAGACAAACTCCTGACCGGCAACATTTTACCCGTGTCTTGCGATGCATTTACGTAACCACATTCACTCCCACTGTCACTACTTTCATTTTCAGACTCTATATTTGAATCATCATTCAGAGAAACCAATATTTCCGACCCATCATTCACTATAACTTCACTAATATCGGAATCCGCTATCGGAAGCACTCGTTTAGCCGCCATTATGTGTTTACAAACACACAACAAAAATCTAGCTCTTTGCAATCGGATTTATCTAATGTGATCGATGCAAAATCGATATATTTTTACTCGAGACGAGAGATCATAGCTTCCTTTATCGATATAACACAGCAAAATTGTAATAGTTACGAAACTAGGCACGAGATGGAAGCACAAAGCAAGCACTGCAACGTGCGTGCAGGTAACGGCACTCCGCGACAGAGAGCGGCGAGTTCATGACGTGCAGTTTGCGGCACTCCACGCTGAGTGGTTAATGATGAATTAAGAGATAATTGACGTTGGTGAAAACAGCCCCTAGTCTAACATTATTAATTCTTTTTCTTTAAGTATCTTGAATAACACAAGCAGGCATCCATTGCAATATACTACAATCAATATCCACTTTACAATTGAATCGGTCATTTCTAAAAGACCCTTTCTGACATGTTTGGGGTTATTCAGAGGTAAACACACCATTCCATGCTGAAATGGCCCCTTTCTACCTTTTAGTGTAGCCACAGGATGACAGGGCTATTTGCATTCATTTCTAAAAGGCCCTTTCTGCAGTAGAGGGGCAGTTTAGCAAGGAACCAGAGCAAGTTAGAAACGGATGCAATCATCCAATTTTTCGGATAAGGGCCAACATCTTATCTCAGTGAAGTTTTCTGATAGCACCAAAATGGAGTATTGAGAGAAAAACAATCATACCTCTCTTAATAGGCATAATATCAAAACCGTTTTAAATGGTCAATAGTCTCTAAAATCTTATGTCTGAAAGAAGTTTTGATATGACCTACCCTTACACCAAGTGATGAGCAAAATGTTTTCTGAATTATACGAAGATGGGGCTTGTATGTGGAACTTTTATAGGTATACAATAATTGGCAATTTAGCCCTGTGTACGACTGACGTGTTCCCATTAACCCGGATACAAGACATCAAAAATGTTATGAAGTACATCCCACATAAATTTGTGGAGTATTATGACGATTTATTGAAATGCCCAACAGAAGACAACGAGAGCCATACACAAGAGGAATACATGATTCTACTCCGTGTTATGTAAAAAATATTTGAACGTTAGAGAATGATAACATTACAAAATGGAAGTTTTTAGCAAGTTTAACATAATTCTGTCCTTTCTAATGAACCAAACCAAACAAATGTTATGTCGAAACAGCTATTATGGCAGTGACATGTAATGTACAAAAAAGTGTTGGTCTCATATCAATAGTTAAAATTTAAAATATATTTTTGTGTTTTTCTCAAAACTAGTCTCCATGCACATGGGGCCTTTTAGAAATGATCGATTCAATTGTAAAGTGGATATTGATTGTAGTATATCATCAATACGGGAAGAGATAGAAATATGACTAAAGTCACAGATTTACATCCATTGCAATGCTGGAGCACACACAATCGTGAATACCTGCAACTGAGAATCGAATCGGCATGACTGTTGTACTTAACTGAGCTTGACAGGCTGAAAACAATGCACTAAGGGCTATACAGTGACTTGTTGTATCCCTGTCACACTCGCAAGGCGCCCGCTCAGAAAAGCCCCGATTATTGACAGTCTACTGTATCCTTTTAAAATGTCTGAGCACCTACCCCAATCCTAAACCCTCTTAATTACGATGACACACCATACCACAGTCACAAGTACATAGGGCTGATGACCAAAGCCCTTAATTGAAACACCAACAAAACTGTGAAAGATAGGTAATTTTATTTGTGCTACTACATGTGATACCAAGACATTACAAAGCCTGATTTGTTTTTTCAGCCTTCAGCAAGACCACACGGGTCAACAACCAGGAGTATGAGTTGAAGTTGGTCGACACGGCTGGTCAGGATGAGTACTCCATCTTCCCTGCTCAATATTCAATGGACATCCATGGTTATGTGCTGGTCTACTCCATAACATCTTCAAAGTCTTTTGAAGTTGTCAAGATTATTTATGAGAAACTGTTGGATATGACAGGCAAAGTCCAGTTAGTAGACCATTATTTGTATTAATTTGTGGGGGTCATTGTAAAGTCAACTGTGGCTGTTACGAACATTAACGTACAAGGTAATCTCCAGACTGGTGGGCTCAAACCCTGTCGTTGGCTCTCCCCAAAATTGTTCTCTATGGTTTTATCATTTTCAGCTCTAGGCCAAAGCTGGTTCAGTACCTCTAATACCCTTCTAATAGGCCACAGCCACTTGCTTCCAAATCTTTGCTCAGTTTCATTTCTTATTTATTCCTCTCATGAGTCATCCAGTCATAGAAACCACCCATCACATGGAAAACACATCTTGACTTACCACCATCATAAAAACAAGATAATATGCCATGAATTTATTTTATTTTTTAAATCTTGGGTTTGTCATCATCATAATCTTCAATTCCCCTTGTACAGCTCCTGCCAGTTCGGGGTGTTAATGGTACTTCTCCTCTGTTGCCTCTCATTCCCCCAAACCTCTTCAGTAATAATTACTGTCCAGTCCAGTCTTCTATTCCTTACACTGTTCTTGACAGAGTCTAACCATCTTGCTCTGGGCCTTCCCCTTGTCCTCTTTTTCCTCAATCTTAGCCTCCAGCACTTGTTTTGGTATTCTTCCTTCCTCCATCCTCATAACATGTCCGAACTATCTCAATTTATTCTTCTCCATTCTATCGTTCAATTTTTCTACCCCTATTTCTTTTCTGACCTCATCATTTCTTACTCTTGCTTTCCTTGCCTTCCCCACCTTACTCCTCAGGAACTTCATCTCACTTGGGTTCGTATTGACTCCTAATATGCTAATATCTTAGCCTTAAGTTGACCAGGCAGACCAATTTCACCTTGAAGATAAGGTAATTGCATAAATGAGAATAAAGATAATACCATTACCGTACATACAGAATCTCTGTGTAACTTTCCATTACAGTCTCATTTAAACTATTTGAGTTTCTTGAGTAGACGGTATGGACATGTAAAACGAATGGAGGAGAAGAGGATACCCAGGAGGATGCACGAGACGAAGTGGGAAGGAAAGAGACTGAGAGACAGGTGGCTGAAAGCATGAAGAAGAGAGGAGAAGACTGGACAAGGGTGGAGGCTGAGAGATGGTGGGAAGACAGAAGACGTTGGAGAGGCTTGTGTTCCAAACAGACCTGGCCAGTGGCTGGAAACTGTGCAAGATGATGATGATGAGTTTCTTGACAGCTAAAACAGCTGAGGGAGAGCTGAGCCACATTGTCCGTTAAGTCGAGATCGAGCCCGCTCTGCATTTAGAACTATTCCACTTAAAAGAGTAATTGTTACTGCAACATTGTACCTCCACCTACTCTTTTCTTTCCTTATTCTAATTGTAGTCACCTTAGGTATATTCAAGGAGAAATAATTTCAACTCTGAGATTTACTGATGACATTGTCATCTTAGCTGATTCACCAGAGGATTTGGATGAATTTTTATGTGATATGGACTCTGTCTTGAGGAAGGATTATTCATGATGAAAATTAATAAATGTAAAACAAAAATAATGAAATGCAGTCGAAATAAATCAAATTCCTATTGAGGCAGGTGAAAAGCTAAAGGAAGTAGGTGAGTTCTGCTACTTAGGAAGCAAAATAACCTGTGATGGACGAAGCCAAGAGGATGTAAAACGTAGGTTGGCTCAGGCAGGGATAGCATTCCTACAGAAAAGAAATCTGTTGACATCAAAGATTTAGGTATTAGAAAGTAATTTTTGAAAGCCTTTGTCTGGAGCGTGACGCTCTAAGGAATTTAAATTTGGACTGTCGGTGCAGCAGAAAGAATAGAAGCATTTGAATGTGGTATTGCAGGAGGGTGATGAAGAACAGGTGGGTAGATATAGAAACAAATGAAGATGCATTAAGACGACTGGGCGAGGAGAGATGTTTCTGGCGACTGCTTATGAAAATAAGAGATAGGTTGGTAGGACACATACTGAGACACCCAGGAATAGCAAATTTAGTTATGGAAGGAAGGTTCAAGGATAAGAACTGTAGTGGTAGACCAAGGTTAAAGTATGTTAAACACATTGCCTCTGATGTAAGATGTGGTAGCTATGTAGAGATGAAACGAATAGCTCAGGACAGGGATGCATAAAGAGCTGCATCAAACCAGTCAAAAGACTGAAGACTTGAATAGCAAGGTATCTTTAAAGCTGCTTTCTACAACTTGATTGACATCTATTAGGAGATCTCTTTTTTCCTTTTCAGTTTGAGTGCAGACATGAACACGTAGTCATGATTAAGGCTTGCTGCAATGATAGCCGGAACATCGGCTGACAATCACCAACACACGACACAGCTCCATAGAGACTAGATAACAAACTGGACTCCAGCCGTGAAAGCCTACGATCTAAATACATACTAAAATGATACCATCTGTGCCCATTGTTGAATTTATGCACATGCTTTTTCTAGCATTACACACACAAAAACTTAAAATTTTCAAATTGTGGACACTTTGAAATGTAAATGAAGTAATTTTTAAATATTCACTGGTTTTCGAGAGCATTAATAATTCTGGGCACATTCGGGTTAAAGAGGAGGTTACTCTGATGGCTTGTCTAGGAGTTAAACTAATTGACTGTAAATTCTAATGACTTGTTGCACGTCTTTATAATTGTTGGCTAGTTTACAAGCTGCCTCCGTAGGTCAGTGAAAGAGCCATGTCTTGATCTCAAAATCAAGAGTTCATTTTTCAACCACGGAAGTCTTGATATTATTAGGGGTGAAAAAAATGTACAACACTGCGAGCCGTACAATGTCGGCTCGTAAAAGATCTCACATTTTGTGTTACTAGACAAATTAATTAAGGTCGCCCAATTGAGTTTGGTTTCACTGCTAGGTGGCAGTGCCAGCAGAACTTCAAAATTGTCAAGTAGATTACTTAAATGGTCTCTGCTCAAAAGATCTACACCAGGCAGCTGAGGCCAAATTATTATTAACTAGTTTATATGGAACAATTTTATTTGGAGATACATTTTCCCCATGTCAAATTATGTTTCCAACTTCTAAAATTTAATGAAATATCCCAAGACTGGTCTTTCGGTGAAGTTTGAATTTGAAGCAATTATTTAACTTTCAGTGTCCCCATTGTCCTGGTGGGTAACAAGACTGATCTACACATGGAGAGAATGATAAGCCAAGAAGAAGGCAAACGGTTAGCTGAAAACTGGAAAGCAGCCTTCCTGGAAGCATCAGCCAAACAAAATGAGGTTTGTATGGTTCATTATTATTCAGGGTTGTTTCTGTTGTCTGGTAATGATCTTAAATTGGAGTTTATCTGAGAAAATGCCCGTGCCACAACCATCGATTATGCTCCTTTTGATGCCCCTTCATGATACACGTCGGAGTCATACTTTAACGCGTGTTATTCATTCTTTGAAGAAAATTTATCACCTGAGATAATGCTGCCAATATAGATATTTACTTTTGTAAACATGCTGCAATAACATAACAGTAGATCTATTATAGATTGTATTATCTTGAGCCAATCATGTAAAATATTACATAGTGGATAGACTATGAACTGAAAGTAAGTGCTACAAAATCTGCTGCAATGTCTGTTAACAGACAGAGAAGTAAAGATAATATAATGCTGGAGGGTGTACAATTGGAAACAGTAAACCAATATATGCATAATATCAAGTGACAACAGAATACATCTTGAATTAAATAACCGTATTCAGAAATAGTCAATTCTATCAGCAAGTTCTATATCTACTCTGGAATAAGCAAGTGCCACTAAGATCAAAACAAACTCTTGTTTCAAACCTACTTTGTCCCTATATTGATTTATGGGTTGGAAACTTTCATAACTACCAAAAAAGATGACAGCAGACTTCAGGCTTCCAAAATGAAGTTTCTGAGAAGCATACTTCAAAAAACTAGGAAAGACAAAGTAAGAAATGAGAAGATTAGAGAACAAGCTGGATTAAATCAGTCCCTGAAGGAAGGAGACCCTAACTCACGCTTGCGATGGTTTGATCACGTCAAACGTATGACAGAAAGGAGGATTGCAAAACAATGGTTGCATATTGAGATTACTGGAAAGAAACCTGTCGGATGACCTAGGAGGAGATCGCTGGATCAAGTGAAGGAAGATATCACATCCAAGGGAATCGACTAGGATGAAGTCTTGAAGGAGCAGTGGTACATGAATAGACTAAAATGGAGAGCGCTCGTAAACCACGCCCAAGAAACTGGAGTGGAAACTTGATGATTATGATGATTGTCTACATGAAGTAAAAATGTATCAATGTTCTTCAACAGGCATTGTATAAGGGTGTTTTTATTTTCATCAACTTCCCATGATCCATTAAAAAAAGAAAACAGACAATCGTGAAGAACAAAATGAATTCATTACCAAAAGTCATGTACAAACTTGGTTATGTTTTGGCATAATCTCCATGAAAGTTGAGGCATTTTTATTCTGTGGACGAGCTTTCCAATGCCGTACTTCTAGAATGTTGCCATTGCTTTACTGCTGAGATTTGAGGATTCCTATTAACCCCATCAGCTTTTTGTATTACATATATAATTTGGAGTCTAAATTTATTTTATGGTTGTCTTGTACTAAATACAAATTTTCGTGTCATTTGCTCCAGTAGTTTTTATGTCATAACAAACAGACAAAAATTAAACCGAGGGTGTATTTGATCCTTATACACCTTATTCAAAATAAATACAAACTTGAGCTGAAAATTCAAACTGTTCTGAATGGAAGCTTACTTTAATTATAGAGGTAGGGACTCTGTTCGAGTGTGCATTGGCCTGCTACTGGGAGAATAAGGCAAAACTATTAGCAGTCAATTTTGTTGAGACAAAAAATTGCAGTTATGTCCTTCCTGTTGTCGCTGTGTAAGGATCAAGCGCCTCCCATCACGGCAGACTCTTCTCGGTTAATGCATATGGGGTTTTTGACACGTCTGGTGGTTTGGATTCAACGTAAAAAGATCTAGTGTCTCATGATTGCCAGATTAATGGCCATATAAAACTATAGGCTTTCCTTACGTATTTCTCGTATCATTTGGGCAGTGCCTAAATCTTTAGAAGGTCAAAGATGTACAGAAATACTGTTACGGCTGTGAGTTGTTTCGTCGCCTCGCCGGTTGCGTCACAGCTGGCCTGGGCTGTGCTCTGCCTCAGTGTATTGCGTGCGCCTTACGCAACATGACTACTAGGCCAAAGGGATGGTCCAGAATATTCGTGACCTAGCCAGTGATGGAAACCTCGAGAAGCCGTGAACCCTGGATGGGTCTAGAAGCTTTTATTGAGTCACCGGCCTGCTATATAAGAGCGACCTGTCAAGCAGTGAGTGAGTGTTTTTCGAGCTAGTGCGAGCGTTTACCTTGAGCGACAGTGAAGTGTGGTGACGTGACTTGCGAAACCCAGTGAGATTCCTTCCGAGCCGCGAGTGAAGGAGTGTGAATCATACGGAGAGACTGTGTATTGAGGAGTGTGTGTACCTACCTAGGGCACAGAGACATTGTGGTGAATTACGAAACGCATTGGGCAGTTCCCTAGCCAGTGGACAGGAAACAGTGAGTGACAGACTTAGTGCAGCTATTTCCAGCCTGTGCACGGGACCACCTCATTAGCGAGAGGATTAACTGCAAGACCGAGTGAAAGGGTGAGTTGAGCTCCATACAGGAGGGAGCTTCTGTAAGACAGATAATTGTTCCTATCTGCTTATTGTACGGTGTATATTTCTGACCTGCAAGCAATAAAGCTAACTTCTCTTTAAAGGAACAATTGTGTTTGTGCTTTCACCCACCGTAATCCAGTTAACGTATGTAACAATACATTGAAATTTTAATTCAGCTTGTAAAGGCACTTCAGATAAATCATAGGTCCATTCCTGACCAAGTGAAATAAACAAACAATTAAAGTTTTAAAATTAAAATAATTAGAGAAAAATACCTCCTTAGCAAATAATACTTGTTTTTTTTTAATTTATTTTCTTGATCCCTTGACTACCATTAGAGACAAAGCCTAACATTCTTCTATTGATTAATTAGATAAGAATTTAAAAAATAAACAGGAAGAAAAAAATTGGTGTATTATAAAATGTGCTATTGTTAAACAAAATTTCAACCCTATACATGATGACATAACTTGGCAATATTGTATAGTAACTGCTAATTTCAGTAACGTTCATAGAAGCCTAAAACTTGAGAAGGTGAAGATTTAAGAACATGCTCATCTGAAACGACCCATAAAAGAATATTTATGTGCCCAAGGGTAAGCACAACCAACCTATTTCATCCCTCCAGCCAAAAAAGTCAGCTAAGCATTCTTACTGTTTGTAAGCACTTGCTCAAATTACGAGTGTTGGCAGCTGAGGTGGGAACTATTCTTTGTTTACACATGTCGCTCTGTCAGCCTGCTTGGTTGACAGGTACAGTTGCGCGGGTAGCATATGACCCTGCTCCAGTAGCCTCAGTCATTATATTCCTGTTACGCTTAGCTGTGCTGTTGTGATACAATTAGAAAAACACCATTCTTAATTCACCCATTCTTATTAATTTTTCTGTTCACAATGGACATTATAACTTCTGTCTAACAAGTAGTGCACACAATGCAGTTTGACTTTTGTGCAGACCGTACTCTTGTCATCGCTGTGTCCCTCTCCTCATCCTCCAAAGCTTCAGCTGATATGATCAACAAACACTGGTGCAGCAACGTTCAGCGACACTTATAACTTGTAACCTGGAATCACAATCTAAATAAATGAAATTACTCCTTAACCTCTCAGGCGGGCATTTAAATGCCCTAGCGTCTGCACTCCAGGCGGTATTTAAATTGGCTTGGAGAGAGAGTTTTGGAGAACTTCAAATAATGTTGCATATCTCAAAAATTATACAAGCTAATAACACAATATTTTCAGGATGACTTACCAATACCAATCGTGGATGAATTTGAAGCCGGTTCGTTTCATATTGCGGGTGTTGAGGGTATCCATTTCACTGTCACTGTGTGTTGTGCACAATATATCTATGTTTACACTTTATAGTCCGTTTATTATGTATTGGTACATTAGAGAGAGTTTTATCTACACTATATATACACAAAAAAAATAACAAAAACGCTTCTAAATCACTATCGAAATCCTTCTGTGGGCCCGGTTGCCCAGTGAAGGGAATTGTCCGCACTATATTAGCTGCATGCACTCCCACGGAATGTCACCATCAGCTGATGGCACATTGACATGTCATAATTCTTCATCTTCCTCTTCAAGAGGCAACAATTTCTTGGGCATAATCAAAGTCACTTCCTACACTACCGGAATCACTAGCGAAACTACTTACACTACTGTCTTCCTCACCTATCAGAGCACTTTCTATTTCAAACCCCGTAAGACGCCGCGAAGGACCTGCCAATTTTCACGGAATTGATAGGGACTTCCACTGGCAATATTCTCCATCCACGCGTATCATTTACAAGAGGTTAAAATTCTTACCACCGATGGCAGTAGGGAACACAGCGAGTGACAACGTGTCGCCTGTTTCTATTTTGCCTGAATAGATGGCTACCAAGACGAGCACTGGAACGACGGATGACAGGGAAGAGAGGACGAGGAAGACCAAGAATGCGTTGGATGGACTCGGTGGTGGAGAATAGTATTAGAAAACGGAACCTGGATTGGAACACTATGTCGGAATAGGAATGGTGGAACGACAGAACAAAGTGGAGAGGAACCATATTTGCCCCCACCCAGTGTTAACTAGAAAAGGGGAAATGAAAATTATGATGAGATGGCACAATGATTCCCCCCCTAAAAAAACGGAAAACCTATGAACTATTTGTTGTAAGATTACGCGGTTTGCAAGGCCAAGGCTTCTAAAATACATTAGTAAGTTCACATATGAGCCCAAGAGATAGCGCACAAACGCAGTTCTCACGAAGTGCTGTGCGCAGCGTATACCGTACGGCGAGCCGCCAGTGCAGTAACTACAACCGCGCGTACTCACGTACGTAGAACCGGCCTGAGAGGTTAATTTTGAAGTTTAGGCATTGTGCTGTGTGTGATATTGTTTGGAAATGTTTTTCTTTTTAAAGGAGCAGGTTGATTATTGAAGTGCACGTAGAATTAAGTCTTATTATTGTTTTTTAGTCTGTAGCTGACATCTTCCACACAGCCTTGGTGGAGATAGAGAAAGCCAATGGGAACATACCACCAGACAAGTCCAGTTGTGTCATCTCGTGAAGAATTGCAGCCTAATCCAGATGGTGCATAATTATAATATACTGTATATCTCTTTCATCTCTTTTGTTTTGGGGATTTTAAAAATCTTAAAGGAATACTGTTATTAGATATAAGCCAGAGCTAGTCTTTAGTTGTACACTTTTTCGAGGACTATTTCCCTATGCAAAGAAAATAATTTTAACTAATATTTTTAAGGTAGTACAAAGTGAAGTAAGTATAGGAGCTTTATTTAGGTAAATGTTAGGCCATGATGCTGTTGTGTGAAGTTGGTGTGTATGTGTGTTATGATAAAAGATTTATTTTTTATGTTATGTAATGAGAATTTGAAAAAGTGCACAACTGGCTCCTTTATTTCATGGGTAGTGCTGTGAATGAAGGTTTATCCCTAATGATTATACTCAGGTCACATTAAAAAATAGTTCTGACAAATAGCAAGCAAGAAAAAGGTAAGTTTCCAGCTTGCTCACTACCTTTTCATTCACCTTAACCTCGTGGTTTATGCTCAAGCAGTTTCTTTCCTATTGCGCAGGGGCATTATGTTCCGATAGAATGAAAAGTACAATGAACTGTGTCAATAGTACGAAGGTTTTCTGATGAGTTTTTTTATTTCAGTTATTTTGTTCTAATACTCTATTTCATAAAAATGTAGCCCAACAATAAAATCTTGATAATTTAAGTAATTAGGATGGCAAAATAGGTATTCGAGTTATCCAACAGCCACCCTTACTGATTTGACTTTTTGTAACTTCTGTACATCATTCTGTTGTGATATCACTTCATGCCATGCTTAATAGTAATCAATTAAAAGCCTTTGAAAAAGTTAATGTTCCTCATTGAAAGAAAAACTATATCAGCCAATTTTCTCGGTACATTTGAAAATCTGACCTGTTACGATAGTCGGAAATATATGTTGAGGGTTCGGACTCCTACAACATTTGGGCATGGCATACTTCATTTGTAGTTATTGAAAACCATTATTACACATATTCGTACTCATTCCCTTTCCTTGCCCTAACATGGAGGAATACCGATCAATTTTCTTGATTTTGTTAGTGTTACTTTCCCAGGATTTTAAATATTGAACTGCAAAAATTAAATTATTGCCATTATTTCAGCAATGATTTTTTTTTCTCTTCAGTTTTCCATAAAATAGATTAAATAATTATGGGAAAATTGAGCAGAGAATTTCTCATAGACATGGGTGTCCAACAAGGGGATGGATTGTTCCCGTTACTTTTCAATTGCATGCTTGAAAAAGTTGTACGATAATGGTGTAAAGTGGGTGCACCGAATCATAGAATCGGACCAAAACTTCAAGGGATAGAAATGGACTGCTTGGCATTTGCAGACAACATGGCATTAGTTGTCCAAAACATCCCGATGCACAATATCAACTCGAACTCGTACAAGAACAAGCAAGGGAAATTGAATTACAAATCTCATTTGAAAAACCGAAATTTATTACAGATATCAAAACTGCCCCATCTGAACTTGAAATCGGCACATACCGCATATCCCGTGTGAAGGAGTTTAAATATTTAGGTAAATGGATTACTGAAAATTGATTAAATAATGGTCAAAACACGCAGTCGGTATTCATTGTTGTCGGCGAGTACTTTACCTTTGTAGAATGCCTATGCTTGAGGCAGATAAAAATCAGGGGTGTCCAGTAGAATTGCTTTTTCCAAAAATAACATAAGCTACTGTTGTTACCTCATTTTACGGTACATTGTATTTGAAGATGATTATATTCTTGTCGTGTAAATTTAATTCATAAGTTGATACCAAGCGTGATCTGAATTCTATCTGCAATGGCCATGCGTGGCAACATTGCTAGGAACTGTCAGAGCTGTTTTTTGTTTGTTCTGTGTATAGTATTCTTTTAAAAATCAAGATATTGTGGAGTTCTGAGGGAGAAAGGTATCCCAAAATAATGGATATTTTTATCAGTAAAATATGTATATTTCTATTCTAGACTCCAATATGTTCAGGCTGTTGAAAAGTTATCAGTTCTCTTTTTTTAATATCTTACGATTTAATTTTGTATTAACTTTATTACTTTGTAGTCTTAAGTGTTTTCTGCTGCAAAGTAAATCATGTATACCTTGACATTTGGAGTGGTTTTTACCCACAAAATTATACCCTGATATTTTTGGTGAAAGATCAGCATGTCCTAGGTTATATTGTGCAAGGATATTAGATATCAGTTTATCTCCAATGAAAACTACAATACACTCTCTTGGCCAGTTGAATGGTAACGAATTTGAAATGTCTACTACTTCATGGGTGGGTTCACAGTCATTCCTTGGAAAGAAGGTTAAGTCTTGTTTCCTGTTCTTGTAGCTTACCAGAGTCATCACATCAGATTCAACTGATGGCAATATGCGCAGTGCAATATAAAGTTCATCAGTTTATTTTTCAAGAATGTTATCTAGTAAACTTATCAATAAAATAAATATCATGTCACTATAACTAAATTTCCTGCAAAAATGAAACAACATGAGATGACTGAAAGCCCAAGTTTCTATGTTTCATATATATCAGTGCATTACACTATATTTACAGTACACCTAAGGGGATCTCTGAAAAGAGCAAAGCCCCATTTTGCATTTCAGATGCGAGAACATTGGAATATTAGGTATATCTTTAATTTGTAAACCTTTCATTGTCCTACACTATGTTCAAAGAATTTCAAGATTGCATACATTTATGTACTGAGTGGGGTGATCCATTTTATGTTCTATAATATGGATCTTTGAATATTGTAAGTTGGTATGTATCCAAATAATTTAAAAAAAAACATACTACACTATGTATTTTGATAGCGGTAAGCATACACCAAGAAATTATATTTAGTAGTATGAAGTCCAAATAGTAAGGAAGGTCACTCCTATTTAGTGTTTTTTTCCCCCCCTGGGGGTTGCATAATGGTATGATGCACAGGCCTTTTTTTTCTCTAAGGTTCACTGTTGTAAATGAACAGTTAATTTCCAATGCAAGTAGCTAAAATTATGAGTACGAGAACCTCTTTTGTCTAGGAATAAAAAAGACACTGGCATTTCCATTATCTTGGCGAGGAGCTTTATACATAGTCATTATTAATCAAGCCTACTAATTCATGATAAAAGTATGGGAGTTCATATTGGACATAATTTATAAATATGTTGTTTATGTTTTAACGTGACATAGGGCAGTATCATTGACCTCAAATAACTTAACTTACCCTTCTTGTCTTGACATAGTCGAAAAAAAGAAGGCATAAGCATATCGTGGGTGATTAAATTGACTGGACAGATTATAAACCCAAAGTTTCTCCTGAAGAAATAAACCAAAATTGTATAGATCAATATGGTATCATTTCCAATCATCGTGGCTAATTCCATTTCGTGTCATGGTATATGTTGGTGATTAAAAATGTGTTGGACCTAATTCCTTTCAGAGCTAAGAAACGTACGAGCAATATACAGGGTCTTTATGTTTGCTTGGCAAGGACATTCTCGTTCCGCGCTCTGCCAGTGATGGCTCAGTTGTCGGCTACCGCGTGCGCATATGTACGGCAGAATAGGGTGCTTAAAATCAGTATCAAGCATTTTTACTCACCATGTTTACAGTAGATGCTAAAAGGGTTCTCCATCCGCTGCCAAACATAATCTGCATCTCGTTATGAACCTTCCGGTTACTCCGATTAATTTAGCTTCAGTTAGGAAATAACGACCTTTATGTCTTTTTATTGTTTACTGAACCTGTACGTTTGAAGCTCTTATACAGTTGTTTATTCATAGGAATGGGTCTCCCTGGAAATTTCACTCGAAACTTTTGTCTTGTTGTAGCGCACGATTTCCAGCACTTCATGTACGTATTTTGCAGATATACAGGTTCACGTAACAAATATTTCACATAAGGCATTACAACACTAGGACACAATCACAATAAAACACTATACAATATGATATACAGTACTCAGTAGCTTTATAAGACACCCAATTACCTTGGATTTTCGAAGTGAAATGCCACGTCCTGTGGTTCGGATTCCACGTATAAAGGAGGTCCCGTGGCTCATGATCTCTAGATTAACGGTCACGTTAAACTACAAGCTTCCTTTAATTACCTTGGAGCTCATACGTCTACCGCAGGAGGAACGTGAGAATGCGACCGGAGACCGCACGTGCTAACCTGTAACAGCCGGCCAAGGTTGAGCGGAATCGCCTTGTCAAGCAAAAATAAAGACCCTGTATATCAAAATAAAGACTTGGCAATCATATTCTGAAAACACAAACCTTTATTGTTTAACTAATAATATTATAATGGGGGTTTAATGTCCCTTTTAACTGCTACAGATTTAGAGCTGTCATTTAACACTCCTATGTTATGATTAAAACCTTTGTGAGCAGTGTTGCCAACAGCCACTAACTTGTAATAGAAAGTTACTGAATGGCATTTCACAAATTTCAAGTTGGAGGCAGTGCTACTGAAAAGCAGAATAGGCAGCATTGTTGCTTCTCATCATCCAACAAATCAGGACATGTAGTTGTATTGATTGGAGATCTATATCCCTCCTTTTTGTCGCATATCATTTTTTTTAATGTCAAGAAATAGTAGAACTCTGATTTAGTAGAAATATAGATGGGTAAATATCAGTAATTTTATTTCTTTCTTTCTTTCTTTCTTTCTTTCTGCTGTAGCATTGAATTTCAGTGAATAGATTTAAGAAAATGAAAGTGCAAATTGTAAACTAATATTTGAATGTAATATTAGGTAAGTTTTCATTGTTATCAGGAGATATATTTCAGGTTTTTAATGTCAGGCTGCTGTACATTATTTGACTTAAGTTCCACTATATATATATTTTAAAAATACTGTCAAGTAGAATTTGTTTTAGTTCTTGTACAGTAGATAGGGTAATTATATAAGCTTACTAATAAGGTCATTGTATTATAAAAAAATTAAATAAAACGTTGGAACTGATACTATTTTTGTTTTAAAATTTATTCATGTCCCAGTTACCTATTTGAATTTATTTTTTTAAGCTTAAAGTGATATACAGTGGAATCTCGTTAGTACGTTTTTCAAGGGACTGAAAAATTTGGACGTCATATGCGGGAAAACGTACTACCGAAAAACGCCATACTGCATTTACAACGTATAAGAAAGAACGCGGTGTATATATGGACGTCAAATCGCCGACCTTAGTAAGTGATTGTATGCCCTACTACAGTCACGACATAAACATAGGTTATCAGTAACTTACACGGAATAAATAACATAAAAATGAATTACTGTACCTCTACACCACAGTCCCAAGTCCGGAATGCGAAAGGAGGAGGGTTAGCTGGTTTGGCAACCAGCTGTAAAAACAGCTAACGCCGAATGTTGGGCGGCGGTAAATAACTCGACCCCCTGAAGGGGCCAACGGCTTCTGGGGGATGAGCCCCTTTAGGTGGAGTGATGGCCCCTCAGTGTAGGAAATGACACTGAAACCCATTACGTATATATTGGCAAAACGGACGGAGGAGGAACTTTCCTTGTGGTTCTCAACGGTCGTGGAGGCGGATGAGGTCATGCCAGATGGACTGGCTGTGAAGGCGCAACTCAATTATTATATAAACAATTCATGCTTTTGGGCTAATGTTTATTTCCATTGAGAAAGGAGGCAAGGTTTCTCCGAAACGTATGGTTTAAATTAAAAATACACACGGCATTAGCCCAAAAGCATGAATTGTTTATATAATAATCCGGGCCGTGAAAGCCTTAATATGCAAACTCAATTATATTTAGAGTCTGCGGCAGTCCATTGCAGTCACGGTGCTAGAACCTGCACGTCTCATTTCTTTTGTGCCGCAGGGTATAGTTCCGAGATCATAGTGTGTGGGTCACTTCCTTGCAAGCTGTGATCCACCTTAAACAAAATCTCGCTTGTGGCACCTTCTTCCTGCTGTCACATCTTTCAACAAGTCCAGCGGCGATGGGATAAGGATGGTGGAGGCAGGTTTTCGGGTTGAAACTGGAAGCCTCTAGTTCGGACCTGCACGCCGGCAGCAGATGTGTGATGGTCGTCTTTCTGAGACCTCGTGACTACTCAGGAGTTCGGTCCTGCATCTGTGTTTGGGCAGGCCTATTTAGGATCACCGCTGCCCACCCTGAATGGGGAAGGCCCTAGAAAATGTGGGCTAAACATCGGTAGTCACACCTTCAGCCGGCTGGGAGGCCGCACCCGGCGGGTCACCCCTTTTGCGGTCGAAAAACTAAAAAGAATATCCAAACATTAATGATAGGATCCTGGAATGTTCGTACGTTACTCGATTTGAAGGACAATAACAGGCCTGAGCGAAGAACAGCACTCGTCACCCATGAGCTTGGTCGAATGAACATGGATATTGCTGCCTTAAGTGAAACCAGATTGTCCAACGAAGGTAAAATTACAGAGTTCAGTTCAGGGTACACCATATTCTGGAAGGGAGAGCGCCGTATTCATGGTGTTGGTTTCGCTATAAAGACCACACTAGTGAATGATCACCAGCTAACTCCAACTGCTGTCAGTGAAAGAATTATGACTCTTCGAATCCCACTCTCCGGGGGTCACTTTATGACTCTTATCTCTGCATATGCTCCCACCTTGGATGCTGATATAGAAGTTAAAGATCAATTCTACAACCAGCTGAGCACAATCATCACCAAAGTACCATCTAGAGACAAACTCTTAATGCTTGGCGATTTCAACGCTAGAGTTGGTAAAGATCATCAATTATGGAACCAAGTGATGGGAAAACAAGGACTTGGCAACTGCAATGCCAATGACCTATTACTCCTTGGTCTATGTGCTGAACATGAACTCTTTATTACCAACACTCAGTTCCGCCTGCCGAATCGCTACAAAACCACTTGGATGCATCCTCGCTCGAAGCACTGGCACATCCTTGACTATATCATCACCAGGCAATGTGATAAAAAGGACATCCTTGTCACCAGGACCGCAAGAAGTGTCGATGACTGTTGGACAGATCATAAGCTCCTTTTTTGCCGGTTGAGGATCTCAATCTGCCGCAAACCGAAACGATCCATCCACAACCTGTCGAGACGGAAATTTGACACTTCAAAACTCCAAGTAAAATCAATTGCTACAGATTACAGAAATGAAATCGCAAATAAGCTGGCTAGTCACCCTGTTAGCACAAATAGTGTTGTACAGGAATGGACAACGCTTCAGAAGGTCATTACTGAGTCAGCTGAGGAAACAATTGGTTTTGTGAAGAACAAAAGACAAGACTGGTTTGATGAAAATAATGATGAAATTACGTGTCTCATCAATGCCAAACGGGAAGCCCATCTATCCTTTCTTCAAGATCCGTCTTCCAGTGTGAAAAAATCTCAATTCGTGCAACTTAAAGGGAAATAAAGAACAACTGGTGGCAGCGAAAAGCTGAAGAACTGCAAAGACTATCTGATGCCCGTGACCTGCGAAACTTCTATGCAGGCATAAAGGAGGTATACGGCCCAATCCGATCATCATCAGGTACATTGAAAACTGCTGACAATTCCGCCATTTTAACTGAACAAGCGTTGGAAGGAACATTTCTCTGCACTTCTAAATCGTGCCTCCAATGTTGCCGAGGACTTTCTTCGAAACATCCCTCAGCAGCCCCAACAGCTATGGATGGCGGTTCCGCCGACATTCCGAGATTTTACCAAAGCGCTCAATCAACTAAAGCCGAGAAAGGCTCCTGATCCTGATAACATCCCTCTGGAGTTGTTACAAAGTGGAGGTATGGCCTTGAAGACTCGACTTTTTACACTTATCCTGTTAATTTGGGAAACTCGAGAAGTACCTGACGACTTGAAGAATGCTGCCATCATAACTATCTTCAAGAAAGGCGATCGTAGCGTGTGTGGGAACTACCGAGGTATATCGCTATTATCCATTGCAGGTAAAGTTCTAGCAAGAATTCTCCTAAACCGGCTCCAAAGTATCTCGGAGAGGATTTTGCCCGAGTCTCAATGTGGTTTCCGAACCTCCAGGGGCACAACAGACATGATATTCTGTGCCAGACAACTCCAGGAAAAGTGCAGAGAGCAACAGGAGCCCCTGTATTTAGTTTTCTATGACCTGGAAAAAGCCTTTGATTCTGTACCAAAACCTGCTATGTGGAAAGTATTAACGCACTTTGGATGTCCCGATCGCTATGTGGAATTAGTTAAAGCTCTTCATGATGGAATGTCTGGGAAGATTCTTCACGGTGACTCTGTATCCGATCCATTTCCAATCACTCACGGTTTGAAACAAGGCTGTGTGCTTGCTCCAACACTCTTTGCATTGTACATGGCTGCCATGATGAATGAATCATCTTCCAACAACCCAGGCATAGAGATTTTCGCTTCGATGGAGGTCTTTTCAATCTGGCAAGACTTCGTTCACAGAGACATACCCAAGTTACCCGGGTGACAGAACTGCAGTATGCCGATGACACCGCATCTCCTGCTCCGACAGCTGCAGAGCTTCAACAATCGGTCTATCGCTTTAGCACTGCGTGTGATCTCTTTGGTCTCACCATCAATGCAAAGAAAACAAAGGTGCTTGCACAACCTGCCCCAGGATTACCTCTTCCTGAGTTCAATATCTCCATCTTAGACTCAACACTGGAGCAGGTTGATCATTTTTCATATCTTGGCAGCATCTTGTCTAAACGGTGCACTTGCGAACAGGATGTTGACAAAAGAATTGGGGCTGCCCATGCAGCATTTGGCCGTTTAATGCACAGAGTCTTCATGAATAAAGACCTAAAGATGCATACCAAACTCATGGTGTACAAAGCTGTCGTCATCTCAACGCTACTGTATGGCTGTGAAACTTGGACACTCCATCGCCGTGATATCAAGAAACTTGAGCGTTTCCACCAACAAAAGATGAGATACATCTTGAACATCAAGTGGGAGGACTACGTGACCAACACTGCAGTTCTCGAGAGAGCGCATCTCGATAGCATTGAGACAACTATCATCGCTCATCAACTGAGATGGTTAGGCCATGTTCACCGTATGAGTGATACCAGGCTTTCACGTCAATTCCTTTATGGTGAGCTTTGCTCCGGCACTAGACCTCATGGGGCCCCTTTGAAGCGTTTTAAAGACCAGTTAAAACACATCATGACGACGACTGGTATAGACATCCACTCATGGGAAACATCTGCTGCGGACCGTTTACTGTGGCGGAACACTACATCGACTGCTGTCAACTTCTTTGAAGAAGAACGTCGCAGACATGAAGAGGCCAAGCGACAAGCAAGAAAACTTCGTCAATTGCAACCCCGCCCTCCCCCGACCATTGAGTGCAATATATGTGGGCGCATGTTTTATGCCAGGATTGGCCTGTTTAGTCATCAGAAGCACATCCACAGGCTGGTCTGAAAAGCTCTATGCAGGAAGAAGTATGTTTACTCGGAATCGAGTTACAGCCGACGACACGGAATAAATAACATAAAAATGAATTACTGTACCTCTACACCACAGTATAATACAGGGTCTTTATTTCTGCTTAGCAAGGACATTCTCGCTCCGCCAGTGACGGCTCAGTTACCGGTGACCGCGCACGCATATGTTTGAAGCACGGGCTTGCTTGAACCACTTCAATAAAGCGCTTTCTAGTTGAGGAAACTGTCCCTCTCGCACACGTTTCCTTTTGCCGCTCATTCCTTCTTCAAATGCACGTTTGATTTCCTTCCTTTTGCCGAGAATCGTGTTCAGTGTAGACGGAGGAATGTTCCACTTTCGCGCTATACCCACACGCTTCATGTGAGGATTGCATTCCACGTCTCGAATGTATTTCATCTTCTCATCATTAGTTATCTGCCGTACTTTCTTCTTATCCATTATGAAACACGCAATAAAATAGGTCATAACTGGACGTGAACACTAAGAACTACAAGACAATAGTGCGGAATGCGAAGACAATAGTGCGCCTACGTGAGAAATAAACAAAGGGAAAGGGGTGGAGGGCAGCGGGAGAGAGACAAGTCACCTGTGTTGCGTCATAGTTATAGCCACTTCTACGCCTTCAAACACAATAAAATCATCTACACTGTCAATAACTATCAGAGAATATGCGGCAATATCGCGTCGTGTTTCCCAGAAGCCGAATTTTTTAATGAAATAAGAATAAAATACGGTTCACTAACAAATAGTTCAACGGAAATTTGATCGTTGTAAGCGGGAATAGGGAACGTATTAAGGGGATATATCAACATGAATTTAGTAGGATAGGGACTTGAGAAAGGGCAGCGGGAGAGAGACACGTCACCTGTGTTGCGTCATAGCTATAGCCGCTTCTACGCCGTCAAACACAATGAAATCATCTACACTGTCAATAACTATCGGAGAATATGAGGCAATATCGCGTCGTGTTTTCCAGAAGCCGAATTTTATAATGAAATAAGAATAAAATACGGTTCACTAACAAATAGTCAACGGAAATTTGATCGTTGTAAGCGGGAATAGAGAACATATTAAGGGGATATTTCAACATAAATTTAGTAGAATAGGGACTTGAGAAAGTAGAGAAAGGGCAGCGGGAGAGAGACACGTCACCTGTGTTGCGTCATAGCTATAGCCACTTCTATGCCATCAAACACAATAAAATCATCTACACTGTCAATAACTATCAGAGAATATGCGGCAATATCGCGTCGTGTTTCCCAGAAGCCGAATTTTTTAATGAAATAAGAATAAAATACGGTTCACTAACAAATAGTTCAACGGGAATTTGATCGTTGTAAGCGGGAATAGAGAACGTATTAAGGGGATATATCAACATGAATTTAGTAGGATAGGGACTTGAGAAAGGGCAGAGGGAGAGAGGCACGTCACCTTTGTTGCGTCATAGCTATAGCCGCTTCTACGCCGTCGAACACAATGAAATCATCTACACTGTCAATAACTATCAGAGAATATGAGGCAATATCGCGTCGTGTTTTCCAGAAGCCGAATTTTATAATGAAATAAGAATAAAATACGGTTCACTAACAAATAGTCAACGGAAATTTGATCGTTGTAAGCGGGAATAGAGAACGTATTAAGGGGATATTTCAACATGAATTTAGTAGGATAGGGACTTGAGTAAGTAGAGAGAGGGCAGCGGGAGAGAGACACGTCACCTGTGTTGCGTCATAGCTATAGCCATTTCTACGCCGTCAAACACAATGAAATCATCTACACTGTCAATAACTATCAGAGAATATGAGGCAATATCGCGTCGTGTTTTCCAGAAGCCGAATTTTATAATGAAATAAGAATAAAATCAGGTTCGCTTACAAATAGTACAACGGAAATTTGATCGTCGTAAGCGGGAATAGAGAATGTATTAAGGGGATATATCAACATGTATTTTGTAGAATTGGGACTGGGACTTGAGAAAATCATCGCGCTAAACGGGAAAACGTCTTAACCGAGAACGTGCTAACGAGATTCCACTGTATACAGGGTCTTTCATATAGAGTAAGAACAACGGCAAGTGGCAGTTTTGTTATCCGCTGTTGCGGTGGCCTTGGCCGAGCTTGTGGTGCGCCGCGGACCCCTACTGTAGTATTGAAAGCGCATAGTACATGACCTTTCAATAAGCGTGTAGGTGTTCAGTCGCCAGTCTGAACCTCAAGTGCTAACATGGTGAGATAGTTATCATTGCAACATCGTATTTTAAGTATGAGTCGGCTCGGCGGGTACGTGATGCATTTGATCAGCAATTTCCTGACGCAGTGCCACCTTCACTAGCACAGATTCATGTAATTGTAAATAAGTTTGACACTACCGGCTCAGTGCTCAATAAAAAACATGCGCGCACACGAACAGTTTTAATAGAGGATAAGCTAGATGACATTGGCGAGAATGGCCTCCGAATAAATCACTCACAAAATTAGCACAACAAGTAGGGGTTTCGGTTTCATCTGCATACAGAGCTACAAAGCTGTTACATATCAAACCGTACAAGTTTACACGGACCCATTGTTTAAAACCTGCTGATCCAGCCACAAGAGTGATATATTGTGAGTGCTATCTTGCATCATTGAATGATCGTTTATTTGACCCACAGCTCGTGTTCTTTTCGGATGAGGCCTGGTTTCACCTGATTGGTCATGTGACCAGTCATAACTCTCGCTATTGGTGTCCAGAAAACCCTAATGGTGTTGGTGAAGTCCCTCTTTATGATAGGAAGATCGGTGTTTGGTGTGCTGTTCGAGCTACCATTGCGCCACGGATGCGCTACGATAATAAACAACTGGTTTAGTATAACTGTGTCATATTTTGTGTTGAAATCAACGATTTCATCAGTATTTTCTGCTGTTTCTATAAACCATTTGATACTAAATATTTATTATTTTGTTCAGTACATTCCTAAAAGGATATAAACTTTCGAAGTGACGGAAATATATGGATTTACGAGCAAAACTAGCGGCCATTTTCACAACGGGATGGCACGGACCCATAATGATATAGTATGGTCAGCCTGGCCTGTTAGTCACTTCTACGGTTACATATTCTATGGAACCCATAAGGCCAATGGTTATCACTTTCTAATTTCGAACTTCAGCTGTTGCACCTTACTGCACTCTGGTGAGAAGTGCAACGCACCGCAAAATGGCATGGCATTTAAATTACTAATTTGTATGCTAAATTTGGAGGTTAGGTAGTTGCTTTGGCAAGTATTTGAGATAACCGTTTCCATATTTTAATTTTAGAATTGCCTACGTCACGTTGCTTTGTCAATCACATTCCTATAATTTTTTTTCTTCTCCCGCGAGTGTTTTCGAAGTCCCAATATACAAAGCTTCAATAGATCAACATCTTTTCCTCCACAAACGGACCAACATACTCATAATCTGGGACAATAATCAGTGATCCAACCAAACTGTTGTCACACTGTACAAATAATAGCACCTGTATCATAATTCACTTATGTACCGGTACATCTTTAACGCGCTTGCCACGGTGGGTGAGTGGTTATAGTGTCCGACTACCAACCCCAAGATTGCAGGTTCGCTCCTGGCCATGGTAAGTGATTTTTGAAAGGCGACAAAAATCGCGACACTCATGTCATACGTTGTTGGCATGTTAAAGAACCCGTTTGAATTCAGTAGGCCTTGTTCAATGGCAAAATTAATCTCGGGATTTTCCCCCGACACAAAGTTCCTCCATTCTCTACTTGAAAGCGCTGTAGTGTCGAGGAGTTTAGATATCTAACCTCCTTGACTTTCATAGCGTTCAAAGGAACAACGAAATTCGACATGCAAGCTACCCTCTGGGTGTCAATTAACAAAGCTTGCACCAGGCATCCGAGGCCATACGATATTATTATTAATATTATTATCTTTAACGCAAAGTAAAATACGATGAATGACGGTAGTTTTGAAAGATATAAACAAATAAAATTAAGATATATCGATACATTTTAGGCAAGTACATATAATTTCTCACATTATACAGTATATGGCAATTAATTGTACATATCAAACAAGATATATACTGTACATACAATTTATAATTTTTATAAGTCAATTCAATATGAATATAGTGGTTGTCTCACTTGTACGCCTGTCTCTCAGAACAGTGAGTGAGATGCAGTGCAGAGAAAAGGGCTATATTGTAGGAGCATTTTATGCCAATCTCAGATTGGAGGTATCCCCCACACATCTCATCTTTGTTTTCCTCCTTGTGTATCTGAAATGGCATCCAGCGTGCCAAGACAAGGCAAGCGACTTGCTAATGTTTCAAACGTATGCATGGATATACCCTTCTTGTTGCTCATATTATTGCTGCACCAAAGACCAGCACAATAATAGCCACTTCGCTCCTTATAATTCTGTTTATCAGCCATTTCTCCACGAAAACGAAATTTTAAAAGATACCGCACAAGGAAACCAGAATGGTAATCCAACGACTTGACGAAATTCATAAATGATAGCCAACTACGGCACGGGATAGTATGTAACTGACAATTAGTTGACGATGCACTAGGAAGAACTGTACACGTTTGACAACATTTAGTTTTTGATTTATAAGCATACAAGTACTAATGCATTGTATTCTCATTGTTATATAAAACCCATCATCATAATATTTTTGCTGTTTTTACAATACTGAACCATTAGTGTAAATCCACATCTGATGGCAGCAATGGTGTGATCTACTCCTGTCAAAACTCAATCGTGCACTACTCACAATAGATATCGTCCTAGTCAACCACATATGCTGCCGTCTATAGAGGAACGTGAAAAGGTCGACGCTTCACTTCCTAGTATTCTTGTTCCATGATAATATGCTACTGGTCACCTCCTTGAGGACAGTTTAAACCTCCCTATGTACGATAAGCTGAATTGATAAGTTGAATCGTAAGTTACGGTTAGCCTATAATACTTGCATGATTCATACATCCGCCATCTTGAAACTGCTTGGCCGATGACCTTGTAGATTGGGCAAAAGACGCTTCCCACATTAAGGTATATTGTTGCAAAATTTGGTAGAGATCGGATGATTAGGTTAGTCGTAATTTGATTTAAGCACGGAACGTTTGGGTGGGTGCCATTTCTTTTCTGTTATGATGGCGGCAATATACAACATGACACTGAGTTGTCCCTTGCTAGTGCTACCTCTGTACTAAAGGTGGTTCGATTTGGTTTCGTCGTGTTTGAATTGATAGGGGGAATCAATTTGCACACATACACGGCCACCATCTGCAAACTATTGGGCTGATGACCTTGTAGTTTGGTCAAAAGGCAATTCCCACATGAATGTATGTTGTTGAAAAATTTGGTAGAGATCAAATGATTAAGTTAGTCATAATTTGATTTAAGCTTTGAACATTTGGGTGGCCGCCATTACGTTTCCGTCAATATGGCGGCAATATACAACATGACTGAGGTGTCCTTTGCTAGTGCTACCTCTGTACCAAATTTTGTTCAATTCGGTTTCACTGTGTTTGAATTGATAGAGTGGGACAGACATGCAGAATACACACATACTCAAACAACGTTTTGGCCCTGTGTTGATCTCATAAGTCTACTTTCATTTTTTGCAAAAATCGAAAGTAGGCTAAAAATAAAGAAGGGCAACTTGGCATAATTCGGTGGTGAGTTTGTCTTTCAATAAAAAAAAAAGCTTTCGATGTGAATTATCATAATGGTGATCTTACTGTATAGTCCATTCTAAAAAAAAGCCAGAAGATTTGGAAAGTCAACTAGATCATATTCAGAATTGATGGAAGAAAAGCTACCACTCATAAGGGCAGGTATTTTAGTCCTAACGGAAGGATTCTCAATAATAGTCACAAATGGTATAAAAAGATTTCTTAAGTTGTAAATCATTCAGGTTAGTTTGGATTAATTTAATATATTAAGCTTCCATTCATTTAAATGCTTTTTAGTCTATTGTGGAAATAAAATCTGATCCTTCAAATTAAATTATATTACAGCATCATTCCTTCTTCCTACAGAGGTGCCATTTGATTAGTGTCTTATCACCCCTCAACCTAAGAAAGAGAGCCTATTAGATGTGCTCCATGTTTGAATTATATATTAGACTACAGTACCTATATATAATTTTATCATTAGACAGGTGCATTATCCTGGAATGTAAGATTAATTAGTTATGTATTGTAAAATGATGCAGTTCGTTAATCTCCAATAGATGAGTATGCTTTACTTAAAGTTTCACAGTAATATAAGACAAATTAATTTTTTAAATAATATTTAATGTTACAAACGAGTTTAATCGTATTGGGGAACTGAACTTTTTAATTAGTTTCAAATATTTTGATGTATATTCATGAATCAGTTTGCAAATGGTCTAAAAATGTAGCAAAAAAATGGAAATTCAACTCTTGCCATACAAATTCTCTTTATTGTGGTTATGGACGAGGTAATGACACGGATAGCAGGAAAGATAGGAGAAGATAAGATGAAAGCAATGGTGTTTGCAGATGATCTCATGGTCTGGGGAAACAGGAGGAGGAAATTCAGGAGCAACTGAAGGCTTGGGAAGAAACAGTGGGAGAGTACGGATGGAAGTTCAACATCAGTAAATGTGAGATCCTGTTAACGACCAGGAAAAAGGACAGACCAATGAGTGGGATAACACTTGGAGGTGGACAGCTGAAGAAGGTGGAAAGTCTCAAGTACTTGGGAAGTATAGTGGAGGAAAATGGGAGAAATGACAAAGACATTACGGAACGTGGCAGACAGGCAGAAGCATTTCTGAGAAGCATTAGGAGCTTAGTGTGGAATAAAGATGTCCCACAAAAAAGCAAGGAAGTGTTATACAGAAGCTACTATATCCCGATACTGACCTATGCTTCTGAAACGTGGACAATGAAGAAAAGAGACATAAGCAGAATACAGGCAGGTGAAATGAAGTTCCTGCGAAGTAGGATCAGAGTAACAAGAAGAGACAGGGTGAGGAATGAAAAGGTCAGGGAAATGGTGAAAGAGGAGCCCTTGCAAGGTAGGATTGAGACATCAAGACTGAGATGGTATGGACACTTAAAGAGAATGGATGAGAAGAAGATTCCCAAGAGGATACATGAGATGCAGATGCAGAAGAAACGACCAAGGGGAAGACCAAGAGATAGATGGCTGAAAGGAGTGGAGGAATGTGTCAAGAAGAGAGGCGAGGACTGGACCAGAGTGACAGCGGAGAGGTGGTGGGAAGAAAGAACTAAGTGGCGAGGCTTATGTTCCAAACAGACCCAGCTTGGGGCTGGAAACTGTACAAGATAATGATGTGACCGATGTAATAGTGCATTATGCAACGAGACTATAATGGCAATAATTAAGACACGAGTATGCTTACAAAACGAGCGTAGCGAGTTTTATAATTTCCATACGAGCGTCTTAATTACCATTATAGGCGAGTTGCAAAAGGCTGTTTATGTTCAACGATAATTAAAACTTTTTTAGCCTATGTTCGAACATAAATATTCATAAATATCTGTCGAGATTTCACCAGTTTTATGTTCTGAACAGAGCACATGGCACGCAGAGAATACCTTGTGTTTGACCATGGCCTCCTCAAATACACCACTATGACACTAGCCACGCAGTGAAATTTAAAATAGGAGGCCGTGGAAGTCAGTGCAGGTGGGATGCTATCCTTACCTAATTGGTCACACAACTGTTTCTTGAGCTCTGATTGGTGGGAGAAACTGCTTCATAATGAAAAATAGTGTTTTAATGACCCTCATTATGATACAGTTTTCTGACATATAATATTTACATTTCGACATCGTCGAACATGAAAGTTTCTGGTTGGTTGGTTCCTCAGTTTAGGGGCTGCGACAACGCGGCCATGTAGCCCCGTGTACTTTGGGAGTGTGTAGAATCTGTCTGATAACCGGTGTTAATTGTGATGGCTGTATTAGTGTGTGTATCTGTTTTTAGCCTATTTTCAATTTTGAAAAAATAGGCTTATGAGATCACCTTTTGTCCGTGTGTGTGTGTGTGATTCGTGTGTGTGTCCCCCCCTAATAAAATCTAAACGGCTGGAGCGATTTCAATGAAACTCGGTATGTTCATAGCACTATTCCCGGCGACCTCGACCGTGCCCTTCAAATTTTGTTACGTCTCACCAATGCAAAATGGCGGCTGTGCGAAATATTTCACTAGCATTCAATATCTCCGAAACTATTACCGATATCGCCCTGAAATTGTGTACGGTGATAAAGGGTACTACTAGAATTTCACCTATGAGACTTTCAAAAACCTGGTGACTACAAAACCAACATGGCGGTCAAGCGAAATTGAGACTTTTAAATAGACTTTTCTCGCGATTTAACTATCCACACGTAATGAAACTTGGTACAGCAAATGTTTATACACATTGTAATGCACTGGAGTCTAATTTAGTTCAATTGTTTACATAACTTCAAAATGGCGGCTGTGCAAAATATTTCACTGACATTCTATATCTCCGAAACTATTACAGATATCACCCTGCAATTTAGTACGGTGATAAAGGGTACTGATACAAGTTTACTTATGCATATTTCATAAATTTGTTAAGTAGAAAACGAACATGGCGACCAAGCGAAGTTGAGACTTTTAAATAGACTTTTCTCACGATTTAACCATCTAAACGTAATGAAACTAGGTACAGCAAGTGTTTATACACATAGTAATGCACTGGAGTCTAATTTAGTTCAATTGTTTACATAACTTCAAAATGGCGGCTGTGCAAAATATTTCACTGACATTCTATATCTCCGAAACTATTACAGATATCACCCTGCAATTTAGTACGGTGATAAAGGGTACTGATACAAGTTTACCTATGTATATTTCATAAACTTGTAAAGTAGAAAACGAACATGGCGACCAAGCGAAGTTGAGACTTTTAAATAGACTTTTCTCACGATTTAACCATCCAAACGTAATGAAACTAGGTACAGCAAGTGTTTATACACATAGTAATGCACTGTAGTCTAATTTAGTTCAATTGTTTACATAACCTCAAAATGGCGGCTGTGCGAAATATTTCACTGACATTCTATATCTCCGAAACTATTACAGATATTACCCTGCAATTTTGTACGGTGATAAAGGGTACTGGTACAAGTTTATCTATGTATATTTCATAAACTTTTAAAGTAAAAAACGAACATGGCGACCAAGCGAATTTGAAATATTTTAATAGACTTTTCTCGTGATTTAACTCTCTGAGCGCAGTGAAATGTGGTACAGTAAATGATTTTGCAGATTGTAATGCACTGCCATCTAATTTAAATCAATTGTTTACATAACCTCAATATGGCGGCTGTGCGAAATTTTAAAATTAAGTTTTTATTTCTTGTGTCGTAATCATGCGATCGAAGTGAAAGTTTGAATAATGAACCTAGGCAATAATTGTCCTTGAATGGTACATAATTCTATGGCCTATACATATAACAATCCTAAATGGCGAGCTTCCGAAATATTTAGACGGTTCTCAATATCTATGAATCTTTTACAGCAACCAAACTGATTTTTTTAATGTTCATAGAGACTATGAACATATGTTCACCTATAGGACTTTCATTAACCTGGTGAGCACAAATCCAACATGGCGGCGACGCGAAGTATAAATATTTAAATGGACGATTCTCGCGAATTAACTACCCGAGTGCTGTGAAACGTTGCACGTTAAATGCTTATACAAATGTTGATCCACTGGCATCTAATTTATTTCAATTGTTTGCATAATCACAAGATGGCTGCTGTGCGTAATTTTAAAATCTCGTTTTTACTTCTTGTGTTCTAATCATGCGATTGAAGTTTGAATACCACACGTACACAATAATCTTAATGTAATAGTACAAAAATAAAAATCCAACCTGGCGACAATCTGAAATATTTAGACGGTTCTCAATATCTACGAATCTGTTACAGCAATTAAACTGAAATTTTGTATGTTGTTAGAAGAAATTAACATGAGCAGGATATATGAAAATAGGCTGTATAGTTCTTTACGGAACTACTTGTTTAATTCAAGTAAGGACTGCAACTTTGAATTTTTCAAATAGTTCCTACTTTTGCCGCCACCGTCAACGACTACTAGGCCTAGTTCCGAACTTAGCTACTAGACGCCACCGCAGTCGGCTCTTGGCAACGAACGTAGGAACCTAAGAGCGTTGTTTACATTCTTAACCTATACAATTTAGCTTCACACAGGTGTAATTAGTGGAAAGTTCTTTAACATGCCATAAATCTATGACATGGGACCGCCGGCTTTACTTCCCCTCCGAAGGAAGGCATACTGAGGGATTTTTAACGCTCTTAAAAAATCCGACGGCTTCGGCCGGGTTTGAACCCACTATCTTGGGCATAGAAGCGAAGCCGCCCGTTATAAAAGTTTCTTATAATACAGTAGATTTCTTAGGCAACACTGAAATAACAGCTTCTACAATATAAGGTATATCTAATAGGTGAATCCCAGAAGTATAGTATAGGAGTAGTAGAGCTTACATAGGGTTGGCAATTCTATAGATCATCTTCAGTTAGCTTCCCACTGTGGGTCAGTGGTTATCGTGTTGGACTACCAACCCCAAGCTTGCAGGTTCGCTCCTGGCCATGGTAATTGATTTTTGAAAGGCGACAAAAATCACGACACACATGCCATACGTTGTTGGCATGTTAAAGAACCCATTTGAATTCAGTAGGCCGTGTTCATAATGGCAAAGAAGCCAACATAGACCAGTACTTATAGAAGTAGGGCTATCTATCCACTTAATTACATCATTTCCTCATCCCCGCTGGAACTTCCTGAAGGCAGATTGGGAGAAGTTCTCAAACGATTTAGATAAATGCATCAGGTTTATTCCGGCAAAAAGCAGTTGCTATCAAAGGTTTGTTGGCCTGGTGATTTCTGTGGCAAAGAAGTATGTTCCAAGAGGTTTCAGAAAAGAGTATGTTCCAGGATGGAATCAGCAGAGTGATACACTCTACAATGAATATCTAAGAAATGGAGACCGTGAAGTAGCGGAGGAACTGTTACGAAGCTTAGATGCGGCACACAGGGAAAAATGGTCCAAGACTGTTGAAGAGATGGATTTTCGTCACTCCAGTAGAAAAGCTTGGAGCTTACTGCGGAAACTTGGGGGTAGCACACCAATAATAAAAGAGAAATCTAACATTACACCAGATGAGATTGCTAAGCACATTGTCTCAACTTCCAGAATCACTCAGGATGTAAATCACACAAGACTGGTGAAAAGAAAATTAAAACAACTCAAAGCCTCTTCACCAACTCATTCTGCATACTCTGGACCCTTCACTCATGAAGAAATCAACATTGCCTTGAAGGACATGAAGGCTAGAAAAGCACCAGGCTTTGATGGTATCCATCCAGAGTTCCTCATACATATGGGAAACAATGCAAAAAAATGGCTGGCTCGTTTCTTCTCTGATATTCTCCGAACAGGAATACTCCCAAAGCAGTTCAAGATATCCAAAATAATTGCCATCTTAAAACCTGGGAAACCAAAAGATTTGCCTCAGAGCTATCGACCTATAGCCCTACTTAGCTGCACCTATAAGCTTCTTGAAAGACTGATTTTGAACAGAATCAGCCCCAGTATCACCCAACACATCCCCATTGAGCAAGCTGATTTCCAGAAAAATCGAAGTTGCTGTGATCAAGTCCTCGCTCTTACATCTCACATAGAAGCTGGTTTCCAACTTCACCAGAAAACAGCCGTTGCCTTCTTAGATTTAACTGCTGCGTATGATACAGTTTGGAGAGAAGGTCTACTGTATAAATTCCTAAAAGTGATTCCCTGTAAATCTATGGCCCAGCTTATTGACAATATAATTAACAACAGACATTTCCAGGTTGTCTTGGGATCTAAAATCAGCAAACGAAAGAAGCTAACTAATGGCCTCCCACAGGGTTCAGTACTGGCTCCTCTCCTCTTCAATCTGTACTTATCGGATCTACCAGAAACAAACTCAAAAAAGTTTTGTTATGCTGATGACATAGCATTGGCCACTAGACACCAAAATATGGAAGATTTGGAAAATGTACTTGAAGATGATTTGGCTAAACTTGGAAGATATTTCCACAAATGGAGGCTCCAACCCAGTGCTACAAAAACTGAGGTATCTTGTTTCCACCTGAGCAACATATTGGCTAATACCCAACTCAATGTAAAATTTGAGGGGAAGATTTTGAAATATAACAAGTTCCCAAAGTACTTAGGAGTAATACTGGACCGAACACTCTCTTACAAGCAACACCTCCAGAGCACAGCAGCTAAAATTAGAAGCCGCAACAATATATTGCTAAAGCTATGTGGAACATCTTGGGGAGCTTCTGCCACTACTACAAGATGCTCTGCCTTAGGTCTAGCCTTCTCTGTGGCTGAATACTGCGCCCCAGTTTGGCTCAATAGCCCACATGTCAAACTCGTTGACACCCAGTTGAACAACAAAAGTTCCTCCTTTCTCTACTAGAAAGTGCTATAGTGTCAAGGAGCTTAGATATCTAACCTCCTTGACATTCATAGCATTCCAAAGGAACAACAAAAATTCGACATGCAAGCTGCCCTCCGGGTGTCAAATAACAAAGCTTGCACCCGGCACCCAAGGCCATACGATGTAATAATAATAATAATAATAATCTTCAGTTCATATTTCTTTTTACCCAGTTGGTGAATTGGGCAAGAGAATTCACCTCACGGAATGGCCAACAAATAAAATATTTTACTGCACCCCAAAATCAAATGTTCCTAATGTCCAACAGACCACTGGTGCTATTTACAAAGGGTATACTAACCTAGGACAATGTATTTGTTAAAAATATTAAACTTCTGGTCCAGACGTATCAGAGTAGCAGCAATCCAATCCCTACCTAAAGGCTTCGGGCTTAAATTTGATCTTATCCTGAATTCCAATTTCCATGGATTTAATGTGATCTTCAAGGCCTATCACCCTTATAGTGTCCTGGGCTAGGTACAAGTTTTTCCACCAATCTACCTGATTTAATATCAATAGCCAGACTTTAAGAAATTAATTTTGTAACCCAATGCTCTGGCATAACATGTGTGCCATAGGAGCAAGCTAGCAGCAGCTTTGGGAAAGAGCAAAATATCAAATGCCACTACCGTTAATTTATCTAGATCACCTGATACTTTATAACCATAAGATGTAACTACATGCCTTTCTGATATAGCTCTTTTAGCATAAAATCTATGAATATATTAACCCTTAGCCCTCGTCAGTCGGGCGAGCCCCGACATAACAAATTTCCCGTTCCAGTCCTGTGTCGGTCGAGCCCCGACATCATAATTGAGTCCTCTACTGCATGAATTATTTTTCATTTGCGTTTGGTGTACAAAATTTAAAGCTTCAATATTCAATTGGCGTTCAGTGCCTTAGATTTACCAACAATTTTTAATTGGCGCTAATACCTTAACACTCGTATGTGATGTGGAATGCCATAATGGAATATATATATGATCTTTTGCGATTCCTACGCTAAACTTTTAACTCTCGAAGACCGAACATTACTGCCTACTGGCCATGGGTACGTATGGGCAAGTACACTCGCACGACCGTAGGTCGGTAATGTCTTTGAGGTTGAGCCAAAGGTACTCCAGAAGCCTGTGGTAACTGGATGGGGAGGGCCCACGGAAAATAAACGGTGGTTGGTACGCGTGGACGTTGACGGGGTGGAAGGAGTACCTTTGGTTGTCGGGCTGTTTTGTCGTATGTTACCGTATGTAAAAAAAAACAAGGCATCACTGGTATGTGTGTTTGAATGAGTGCACAATTGAATGGACGTTGATGGTTTGCCGTAAAACTTACTACACTATGCAGTAAAGAGTTAAATACGAGCTGTAGGGAGAGCCAAGAGAATTTTAAATCGAGGGGTAAGGGTTAAACATAGGAGAAAGTAGTAACTGTAGGAAGAAGCCTCTTTTGGAATTTGATTTCGTACTGGATGCTGGTGTTAATTCCCACTGAGTTAGTTATTGTTTTAAGGGGTGGAACTACGAGGTCATCTGCCCCTAATTTCCACTGACCAATGTTTTCAAATTATTCTGCAAATTGACCGGTTGTGGTTCAAAGTCAAGGCATTGGCTTAGAAGGGTATGGGTCAAGATTATCAAATGTCTGTGGCACATCCAGCATTATTACTACAGTAGATCATCTTCCTTCCCTTTTATCAGACAACCACTCACTAGCAGTATACCTGGCTGATTGGTGAAACCCCTTCGATTTTCATTCAAATTCAAGAATTCTTTCTTTTTGTTTTATAGCACCATCAAATGGCGTTACTTGCAACACTTTTCAAATTCAAAGCTGTGTAGAATAAAAACTAAATGGGATAAGTGAAAAATTATTTTGCAAACAGTTTAATAGTGGCATAGAAAACAAGCTAACATATCAAAGAAGAAAATATTTTGCACCATTTATTTTTTCTGGGTGCCAAAAATAGGTGTGTTGCTTGTAAATCCATCAGCAGGGTTACTTGCAACACCCTTTTAAATTTCATACAGTGTGTGAGTTTGTCAACAACTGAGGTTACTTACAACAGTTATTAATTTTTTCTAACATTCTGAAGGTCTTAAGTTACAAGAAAACCAAAACAAAAATTTTGAGAAATTATTTTAATGTGTTTTATTTAATAGTTGTAATAAAAAATACTTATAAATTTTAAGTTAACATTGGAATCCTGTAAAACTCTCAAACTCTACTGTACGGCAACATGAAAATATTCACTGAAAGAGTGATGTCCCCTGTTAAGTGTTGGAGACTTCAAAAAAATTTACAATGTTTTCCAGTTTCACGTCCATGACGTCATGAACCAAGGGAAAGATTAAATTGTTCACAACCTTTTTACTTCTTCTCAAAAATGAACAAGTATTCCAGTTGTGATGTACGGATGTGAGACCTGGACCATAAGAAAAGCTGAATGCCGTAGAATAGATTCCTTCGAATTATGGTGTTGGAGAAGAGTTCTTAGAGTTCCATGGACTGCGAAGAGAACCAATAAGTCAGTTTTACAGCAAATTAAACCAGCTTGTTCCTTGGAGGGCTTAATCCTGAAACAAAAACTGGGCTACTTTGGACACATCATGAGAAGACATAATTCATTAGAGAAGACCTTAATGCTGGGTAAGATATAAGGCACAAGAAGAAGAGGGAGGCAAAGAATGAGATGGATGGATGGCATCACAGAAGCACTAAATTCCAGCTTGGGAAATCTTCGAGAGGCAGTGCAGGACAGAAGTAGTCTAGTCTAGTACCGTACATGGGGTCACGGAGAGTCGGAATAGACTAAACGATTAGAGAGAGAGATTGTTGTCCTTGTCTTTTACATCTTTTACCTGAGCCATGAACACTTGAATTCCTTTTTGTTTCTTCTGACTTCTTAATCTAATAGGGATGTAGCCGGAGAAAGTTCGCGCCAGATAGTGCTCGTGTAGTACTGGGTAAGCGCAAGACGTTCGTCTTATGTTTCTCCCAGTCAGTTGCGAGGAATGTATAAATTGTGACCGAGTTTTCTATCTTTGTATCTTCTCTAATTTTATTCCAAGACTAGATTAATTAATTCTATAGGTATACCTCCTAATATATTATAGACGATTTTCAGCGTTTAACCGTTAAACAGCTGCAAAATGAGCTACGGACCAGAGGCGCTAAAACTACCGGGAGGAAGGAAAAATTAATACAGCGGTAATAACAAAATTCTAACACGCTTTATTGTTCAAATAATGAATATCAGTCAGCATGCTTTCTTCCAAAGTTTACAATTACTTGAGTATTGTAGGCCTATATTGATAAATATATCTCCATAAGACTTAAATCATAAATAGAGATTTAAATATTCACTTGGTCCACTTGCTTATAGACTTCGATTCATGTTTTTTTTTTAGGTTGATAGCTTACATGAAACTGTCATGTTTTAAGGTAAACATAATCAAAGAAAGTTTATACCGGTATTGTACCGGTATACCTCGAAAATGCTCGCAACGTTTGGTTCTTATATAATTTTGTAAATTTCTCAATAAGAATCGTTCCCATACCCCTGGGGGTACAATTTTTTTAAAGTTTGAGAATCCCTGCTTTAGGGCCACGAACTGTTTCCATTCATCTGACTATGTCTCAAGAATGTAGAAGTCAGTCGCTACCACATTCTCCGTCGGGCAGATGGAAGTTGACGATTAATTCTGATTTCAAGGAACCAACCATAATACGTTTGTGACTGTTAATGTTGCGACATTTATTCTTGATGTATTTGTCCGAGTATTGATGTCTTTGAAAATGGGAGTCAGAAATGTTACATTCACTTCTTCGTGTATATTGACGATTTCTTCCCGTACTTCAATGGAGATGATTTCTGCAGATTCCGATATTGTAGGCTTATCGTGATAATCCTGCAAGTTTCTTGCGTATGGCCTCTTCTTTATTTTTGTTATGTTCGTGGTCCACGGAAAAAGCGATGGAACAGCGCCCGGTTTTAATCTTGCTCTCTCACCTTCAAATACAAACGCATAAATTCAGTGGTTGTTATCGAAATGTCTAATAAGTTTGTAGGTACAAAATAGGAATTATTTCCCTTTGTAAATCACACTTAACCAACACAGTTTTCGTGAGGTCGTCGGGTTGTAAATGATGGGAACACACTTTAATATATTCGGTCAGATTTTTCTCACCGACATTTTTCCTTCCAATAGCATGTAACCATTTCTTCCTCATTTCTTTCTTTTATGGAAATTGGTGAAACGAAAACGGAAAACGGGCTTCCCTGATTTTTGCAAAGAGGAACACTGCAATAGTTCGGCACAGTCACGAAAATAACAATTTAAACAACTTAAATTCGTACATATTAGCGGCAGGAGAACACAGGAGACAAATGAAGAGCACCTTGCGCTTACCCAGTACAACAGCAGTGCGCTCTATCGGTGCTAGTTCTATACATCCCTATTCTACAAGAGCAAGATTATGAAGTCAGAAGAAATAAGAAGGAATTCAATGGCATTACTGCCTACTTTTCTAACATATGCTCACGGCATGCTACCTGATTACCAGCAGATCTGCAAATAAATGCGACCGATCCTTGTTACTAGTGTTAGGTATCGGTACCGTATTATTTGATAAATTCAGAGCCGAATGCAAAGCTCCTAAATTAATGGCATCTATGTTGTAAGTTACCCCATACGGGCACTGCCAAAATAATAAAATAATATTTCCGTATGAAGTTACAAAAAATGTTCAATTTCTTCAATGTCATATTGTCAACAACTAAATGGTGTAGTAGGATAGATGACTATATTCAGGTCAATTTTATCTCTAAAACGAAAGAGCAACTTGCCAGTAAGAGAATGATATGACAGAACAGCGTAAGACATCCATTTAAAAGCACCGACACATGGTGTAACCAGCCAACAACAATGTTTTCAACACATCTGACTGAAGTGTAAACTTACAAGCTTGTCAGTGTGAAAACACGAAAATGGCGGGAAAATGTTGCAAGTTGACGGCACTTTAAGGCAACAAACAATGGAGTTTATGGAAAGTGCATACCGATTCCCAGGCGCATTGTCACCTTCACCTTTCCTAGGGTCAAGCAAGTAGCAAGCCTATTGGCAACTCAAACTAACACTTGGGGCGCTGCGGTCGGTCTGGATAAGTAGGGTAAAAATACTCAATAACACGCGTTTGATATGGAACACTTTTTATTTTTCGGTTATAATCAGTAAATGTGGTCCGTAAAATAATGACAGTGTTATTTTCAATTGTATATATGTATAACTGTGCGATACACGTGATCTAATTTGTGTGTTCCTCTGGATGTTATGTGTAAATTGCATATTATCAAGCATCGGTTGTCTGCTGGTATTTGTTTTTGTGCAGTTCGAGTCATGGCGCTGTTACGTTTAAAAGCTATATTTGAGTTTGCTCACTGTACCATAGACTCTAGAAATTATTTGCTGCTTGGTAGGGCGAAGGGATGAGTTTAACTTGTATTAAAACTCGGGGTAGACAGGAATTGCTTGATTTGGATGGTAGGTATTAACCCTGCGAAGTCAAATTAGGCCTATATGACTCGTAGTGGAATGGCTCGGATATCGCAGAGCGAGATGATGGCGGTTGGTAGGGTTATTGGAAATGAACTAGGGAGTGGGGAAGGATACCTGACTGATGATGTTTGGCTGTCCTCGGCTGGTGTAGGCTTGGCTGTCTTGGTACGGTTTGGCTCAGCGAAACTGTGCTTGGCTGTCTAGGTGCGGCTTGGCTCGGCGTAAGTGAACAACCCGTCCTGTCGTCAGTGAGTGTAGTGGTGAGTGGTCCAACCCGCTCCTGTTGCCCGTATTTATTTGGTATCGTCACCTTTCGGCTATTGCTATTTGCATCTTTTGGAAAGTGATGAAAATGTATATCCGCAGCCCTCTTATACATCGACTTACAGCCGTAAACTGAGAAATATACTTTGCTTTTACTCATTTTGCACTCTTATCAACGAGTAAAACTTATAACTTAATATAACCACGAAGAATTTACCACGATCTACTTACCAATACAAGAAACCGTATACAAACAGTCACCACGTGACAAATGTACCCTACTTGGTAAGTTTCTCATTTTTACCGCTAGATGTCATATCAGATAGCTGGAGTTGCCAATCGCAGCAGACAAGTACACGCTCTTACAAACACCAACCATTCTGGCTTGTCTGCAGCAACTCGGCCAATCTCAGATACTATATGTACAAAGTGGATTATTCAACTTCTGAAAAGTAGTTCATATTCAAATGAGATATATTACCATTCGACAGGAAAAGGACAAATGCAACAAGTCAGTTACAGAGAGAGATACAAAAGGGAAAACTGGGGACAAACACACAAAAAGGACAAGGACAATCTCCACAACCAGATAAATCACTGTCTTTAAAGGTGGCCATTCATTAATCCAATCAACAGCAAAAAATCTCACAAAATATATTTGAACATACAGTGGCTCACTAAAGTATTCGTACACCAGCCATGTAACAAACTGTATTGTTTTCCTCCTGCAATATACTGTGCCCATTCAACAATGAAATATGCAAATCACAGTTTGCCAGCAATGCTCAATCGGGAGTATCGGGGTTCATGGTTTGTTCTCCCACTCTGTGACTTACACACTTTGGATTAAGCAAAGGATACACTTCCAAAAATAAAAAATAAAATCCTACTATTTAAAACATTTAATTATCCAAAAATATGGCGCTACAAAAATTAAACAAATAAAAATACTGACACTCCACTTCACACTTGTCCAAAGTTGAACAAGGAATTCATATAAAACAATTACAAAATCATAATGACTGGTTTTCCAAAAACCAACAAACTTCCACTAAGTTTCACTTCCATATGGTGTCAATTCAAATTCTTTAAAATAACGAGCTCTAAACGGCTCGGTAATGTTTACATACACTGTTATCAATTTAATACACATCAATTACTATTTACTTGAATATATCTTTTTAATCATCATTATCAAAGTATGGCTAATCATCAATTAATTTTGGGCTTTCACAATGCTCATGTGTTACCATCCCTCTCTCTCAAGTTAACAACTCACTACCGTGATTGGGAAAAATTTGCGTACTCCCGAGCTACAGAAGACTACTGAACAAGTCAAACTTAAGATTACTCCCGGAATCTAATGTCTTCAATAGAACTCGTGAATCACTGAATTATTAAACAATAAAGTTAGGGATTTATCATTTTTGTCTTAAAAGACCATTATATTATAAGAAAGCAACGATCTGAACTCTGCAAGCGATAATAATGGATATAAAGGGACCTCGGTTCAAGGACCGGGTCGTTCAAACAATCTTTAAGCACTTCTGTGTATATGACTCAGACAGTCCGTCCTAACCTACCGCACTACCAGAGGGTAAGGGTCTAATCTTAACTACTTGGCGTGATTTATTGCAGGGAGAGAAGAGAGCTCACAGTATCGCTTTCACAAGGGACTGGCTACATCAGCTTTCCACACAGCTGTTTCAAATGCAATTCTCTGAATGACAAGGCTTCTAAGACAAAATCATAAAACAACATATTTAGGTTCAACAGACCTATTCTCTTAGCTTCGGTATATAATAATTATGAAGTGTCCTCATTAGCGGGTAAGAAAAATTCAATAATATAACCAATATTTGAGGGGCTTCAACACGGACGACTCTGAGTTCGATCCTTTCAAATGCCTCGGGAGCAGTATCCCAATTTGGAGGACTTATAACATTAGCGACTTAGGGCAGGCCTCGCCTTTTACCAGCGCTCATAATACAACATAAATAGCACCCTTTTAACATACAACACACAATGCCTCGTGATCACTATCACAACTTTGAGGGCTTATACAGTTCAATCACCACGACTAACTGTCCCCCATAATCACTTTTACCGAGCATTTCAACGCATTCCTAGCGTGACAAATTACTTCAATGCGCTACATGGCGCTCATACATTAATTAGCCAAGTTGCCTTCAACGAACTAAATAAATTCAAAATCAACGTTTGATCTACATCTCAAAATATATTACTCTTCTTCCCTTAACAATAATCCTTTTTACCATAAAGAACATGTATTCATAACATGTATTAATTCATCTAAAGGAGCTCGGAAGCTACTACTTTCAATATAAAATTCATCACAATATTCATTCATTTATATAGTTATTATTACGCTTGCTTTCTCATATTTATATCATTTATCCATTACACTGTTATTTTACTGAATACATTCCACAAAGGATTCATTTATATTTCACATATATATTATATTTCTCTCAAATTAATCGTTTAGATCGCGCAATCTTTCTTTCACCTGTTATTAAACCTCCCTACTCTCTCTCTCGTGAGGATTATACGCAAATCTTCCCAAACACATAATAATGAAATAGTTACTCACATGACGGTACGGTCAGCGACCGAATTCTCCAGCGATGGAACATTTTCGCCCACCAACTTTTTCTTAAGCCATTTTCATGGTTATATTTACACTCAATGACACTTTTTTAACACCACATAAAATATTTACCTTAATCACTTGGAACAAAACGAATATAATTTTGTATTCGTTTTCACTTAACACAATACAATTCACTAAAATATTACACTCAAAAATCTCATTATATTTACATTACATACATTTTTTTTATCACTTGGGCGTTAATTATTTGCCTTACACACGTGATTTCTTTTCCTTTCCCGTTTCCAAGGGTTGCACTATAGCACGTCGGCTTCCTAATCTGACAAGATGATGGAAAGTCTCGATCGAACTAAACCTCACTGGAACGGCGGATCTTCTAATCCTGGGTTTGACTATCGGCTCCTATAACTTTCCTGCATGATGTCGTATCTTGCTAGACGCTACTTGTTCGTCTAAATAAAAGTCTGTCCTTGATGTATTACTATCTCGATCGCTCAAACTGTTTATCGATGACCTAGTAATTTCCTTGTACTTTCTGTTACTTTGATTTGTAGCTTATTGGAGTAATCCCCAATGTTTACTGTTCATTTGTCTACCTAGACAAAGCCTGGAACTACAATTCCTAATTTTTATCGTCCTGCGCTCTAGTCCCTAAATTTCCGGAACACTAGGCGTTATTGTTTCGTTCTACCCTAATCGGGTTCCTTAACGTAGATAGAACTGTCTATTTCACTTTCCTTGGGTACTTCGAAACCTTATGATGCGTCGGTTCTTTAACTGAACTATTATCTTCGAGTACCTATCGCCTGTTATTTCTCAAGTCCACAGCCTAAACTTTGACTATACTTGTGAACTTTATACAGTCTGATGCTTGCCGATATTATTCCTATACTAGGATTCTAATGTGTCTTCACACGGCGATACTGATGACGATACTGCACGGCCACTCCCCTACAGGGTGCTCGTTGGTGATACAGCGTAACATGACCTCTCAAGGTCTGGTAAAGACTGCTTTAACGATGATAGTGACACAGTGTCACGCCCGTAGGCTGACAATAACTGCATGTACTTGATACAGCCGGACGCCCCCTCTCGGGCTCTCGGAATAACTGCATGCTCCTCCTGGCACCTCCAGGGTTTTTATCCAAATCGGCGGCAAAAAGATAAAATCCGCGTCTTCTCCAGCACTAACTTCTGAAGTAATAGTCGTATAATTTTGAAAAATATATCTCTGGAAAGCTCTTGTTCTAAACGTAAACTGGTTTCTTTGATCATGAAAATCGATCACACAATTCCAAGATATTAAATAATTTGTCTCCTCAGATACGTGGGCGTTGAGGTTTATTTTTCCATTCCTACCAACTCTGGTCTCGGGGAATTACTAACGACGTCATGCTACGTTTGCAGTTCTTTCCTGTGCAAATATTATAAACTTTTTCCCCACACAAAAATCTCTATTCCATAATGATTAACAATGATGTGTTTCTTTCATTAATTAAATGCTTGCAAATGGCTTAATTCTAATTATTTCTCTTCTTGCACCATTGCGAGGTTGTCATTTTCTAGCTGAGTAAGGTCTATTTCCGAAACCTCTTCTCTCTTACTCGTCGTGGAAAGTTTTTATCGTTCTATTTATAATCATAAGCCAGCTCCTATCGATGCATCAAGCATGATCTCACGTCCGCATGACTCGTGGTCACCCATTCTTGCGCCACATTATAACAGCCCACTTCTTAAAATCTTTTCAAGTCATTCTAAGGACTGTATTATTTCCTCTCTTCTTTTGCAAATAAAATATGGATTCGACGCTTGAACCAATTACAGATGGGTTCAATACAGACAATCTTGCCATATACAATATCAAAAGAAAGTGTAGTCATCATTGAGTGCTGATGGGGAATATGATGAACATAAATGCCAACTCAATAGCACATATAAAATGAAGGCACCAGCTCTGCTTAAGTAATTATACACAGCCAATAAGTTCGTACAAATTGTCTTACAGAACTCAACTCTGTCCCTGTGTACCGCCCAATTGGCTCGTTTACTACCATGCACACTCAGTGGACATGCATACAAACCCTACTTGCCAGTATGAATCCAGTGTGCTAGTGATATGGGTCGCAAATGTAAGAACACGTCCCCCGAACGTAGGGAACTTGTAATTAAACTTTGGGAACGAGGTCTAAGTTACAGAAAAATTGGTCAGGAGACAGGGACCCCTTTCCCAACAGTCCAGTCAATCATCAGAAGATACAGGATGGAGCACAGGGTTTAGGACAAGCCTAAACCAGGGCGTCCAAAAGTTTTCAGCGCACGACAGGAAAGGCTTATACGTAGAAAAATCAAGGCAAATCCTCGACATCTTCATGTGCACCCAGAGACCGTGCGAAGAGTGCTAAGAAGAGGAAAATATAACGGAAGGGTAGCAAGAAATAAAACCATATTTAATAAAGTCAACCGCCGGAAGAGGCTGGCATTTGCACACCAATATTGCCATGAGAGTTATGACTTCTGGCAAGACGTCATATTCACTGATGAAAGTCCATTTCAAGTTTTTTACTCGAATGGACGTATTATGGTATGGCGAAAGCCAAATCCGGTAAACTTGAAACCGACAGTCAATCATGGTGGAGGATGGGTCATGGTTAGGGGTTGAATGTCGGCTCAGGGAGTAGGCGGTTTACACTTTGTGGAAGGCACAATACATTGATATCCTAAAGAAGAATTTATTGGACAGTGCAACTAATATGAGCATTCGGGACACATTCAAATTATACCAGGACAACGACCCTAAAGCCCAGTTCACAATAGCCCGGGAACGAGAAGGAAGTTGAAATGCACGCTACCTTATGGGTCGGTTCACAACCAATCTCCGGGAACGAGAAGCTAAAAGTAGCCCGGGAAGGCCAACGGGAAACATGGTCAAGTTTCATGTTTGACGTTCTCGGAGCTTCCCGGAGCCAATCAGAAACGTTGTACATGCACATGCGCAGTACGGAAGGAGTAGCCAGCGATGTAAACATAACCTGCTTCTCTAAAGCGCACAATGTGTGTATATTAAAGTTATTATAGCCTTATTATAACCCTCTGAAGCATTTCAGTTGTGTAATTGGTGTTTATTAGTGGGCGCTTGCTGATTGTTTTAATATTATTACGCTATAGCTGATTGCGCACGCATGCACAAGTTCACGTTCCCGGGCTAATTGTGAACCGAGGCCCCGGGAAGCTTCGCGTTCTCGTTCTGGTTCCCGGGCCAATTGTGAACCAGCCTTAAGCATGAAGCTTGGAATTCTCGTATGTGGGTGTTATTGAACTGCCCCAAAGTTCTTGATGTCCCTCCACAGAGCACAGATTTAAACCCAATTGAAAACTTATGGTACCATCTCGATAAACAAATGCGACAACACTAAATTTCGAACGTTAACCAACTCAAAGAGAAACTCTTGGAAGATTGGGCCAAGATTCCACAACAACGCACAGAAGAGCTTGTGCGGTCAATGCCCAGGAGGTTACGAATTGTCATACTCCAGAAAGGTTTTCCTACAAAGTATTAAACATTGGATATGTCGGTGTTATGTGAGTGTATGAATACTTAAGTGGCAGTGTGAATTGGTTTATTTGTGTCTTTATTTTATTTGTGCTATTAAGTTGGCGTTTTATGTTCATCATATTGCCCGTTAGTACTCAATGATGACTACACTTTCTTTTGATATTGTATATGGCAAGATTGTCTGTATATTGCAGGAGGAAAACAATACAGTTTGTGTTACATGGCTGGTGGACGAATACTTTAGAGAGCCACTGTATTTATTATTTACTAGCAGTAGTGCCCGGCTTCGCTCGGATTTATTTGTCTTAGGGATGATAATGAATACTACTACAGAACTGGAACGCTCAAGGATAAGGAACGGAAAGCACCAACTCTTATTGTAGCTGATAACCTCAGTATACTGCACCAAGACCATCGCCCTTATACAGAGGCATACTATTGTCTTGATAACCGTTTCATGGGGCCTAAGAAAACTTTTTGCACTAATTACTTCCCGTGATTAAACCTCCGTGGCTTAGGCGGCAGCACGCCAGCCTCTCACCGCTGGGTCCGTGGTTCAAATCCCGGTCACTCCATGTGAGATCTGTGCTGGACAAAACGGAGGCAGACAGGTTTTTCTCCGGGTACCCCGGTTTTCCCTGTCAATCTTTCATTCCAGCAACACTCTCCACTATCATTTCATTTGTCATTCATTTAATTATTGCCCCAGAGGAGTGCGTCAGGCCTCGGCAGCCGGCACAGTTCATATCCTCGCCGCTAGATGGGGGCTTCATTCATTCCATCCTGACCCGGTCAGAGACTGGAAGCAGGCTGTGGATTTTCATTTTTCACTTCCCGTGATTGCAATTTATAAGCAGCTCGCTATTCTGCACCAGAACACTGGTAGGGGCGACGTGATGCACCCCGCATTGTCAGGTAACAATAGGCTTAGGTATTATTGAAGCTGAACGGGAGCGCTTGTTCTTCCGACTTACTGAACAAAAATCAATCTTTAAGATTACCTGAGAGGTGTAGCCTAATGCTACATAACCTAAACTATTCCTCTTGAATCTGGCCATCATATAAAAGGAATTTTTCGAATCCAACTGGTAGTTCCAGAGATTCTTCTTCTTCTTCAAGTGCCTCGTCCTCCAAGAACATTGGTGATCAGTAGCATGATCTGCTGTTTGTCCATAGCTGTTCTAAACAGTGACACTGTACTAAGTCCAAACCACAGGCTTAAGTTCTTTAGCCAGGATATTCGTCTGCATCCTGGACCCCTAATGCCATCAATCTTCCCTGGGATAATTAATTGCAAGAGGTGGTATTTGTTGTTGCGCATGAAATGACCAAAGTATTCTAGTTTTCTCCTTTTGATGATACTGAGAATTTCCGAGTCTTTGTTTATACGCCGCAGTACTTCCACATTTGATTTTAACTGTCCATGATATCCTTAAAATCCTGTGATACGTCCACATTTCAAATGCTATCAGTTTCTTACTTAAAACCTCGGTAAGTGTCCATGATTCAAGTCCATCGAGCAGGACCCTAAAAACGTAGCATCGAAGCAGTCGGGTGCATAATGACGGACTTAAATCACGGCTGGTCAAAACTTTTCTTGTTTTTATGAAAGAACTTCTGGCCTGCTCAATTCTACAGCAAATTTCTTGACTTAAGTCCCAGTCATCATTGATTTGACATCCTAAATATTTATACACACATCAAAAAAAGTTTTGCATCACCTCGGTTCCCAGATCTCCGGCATATAGACGTTGACTGTGTATATTGTATCCAAGATACAGTCCCTTTGACTGTTCATAGATGTCACTAAAACTGCTCAAAGATGTAAACAACCATGTATGAGCAGGGCCTATTAGACGGAGGGGGTACGACAGCCGATCAGTTCCAGTCATTCCACCAGGACGAAGGTACGCTGCTCATGTTGTCTGTAGTTCTACCATGCCTAGAAGGTCAATACCGCAGTTCGATCGCGTCCGCATTGTTACTTTGTGTCAAGAAGGGCTCTCAACAAGGGAAGTTTCCAGGCGTCTCAGAGTGAACCAAAGCGATGTTGTTCGGACATGGAGGAGGTACAGAGATACAGGAACTGTCGATGACAGGCCTCTCTCAGGCCGCCCAAGGGCTACTACTGTAGTGGATGACCGCTACTTACGGATTGCCGCTCGGAGGAACCCTGACAGCAATGCCACCATGTTGAATAATGCGTTTCGTTCAGCCACAGGACGTCGTGTTTCAACTCAAACTGTGCGCAATAGGCTGCATGATGCGCAACTTCACTCCCGACGTCCATGGCGAGGTCCAGCTTTGAAACCCCGACACCATGCAGCGCAGTACAGATGGGCCCAACAACATGCTGAATGGACCCCATGGAATTGGCATCACGTTCTCTTCACCGATGAGTGTCGCATATGCCTTCAACCAGACAATCGTCGGAGACGTGTTTGGAGGCACCCTGGTCAGGCTGAACGTCTTAGACACACTGTCCAGCGAGTGCAGCAAGGTGGTGGTTCCCTGATGTTTTGGGGTGGCATTATGTGGGGCCGACGTACGCCACTGGTGGTCATGGAAGGCTCCGAAACGGCTTTACGATACCTGAATGACATCCTCCGACCCATAGTGCAACCATATCGGCAGAATATTGGAGAGGCATTTGTCTTCATGGACGACAATTCTCGACCTCATCGTGCACATCTTGTGAATGCGTTCCTTCAAGATAACGACATCGCTCGACTACAGTGGCCAGCATGTTCGCCAGACATGAACCCTATCGAACATGCCTGGGATATGTTGAAAAGGGCTGTTTATGGACGTCTTGACCCACCAACCACTCTGAGAGATTTACGCCGAATTGTCGTTGAGGAGTGGGACAATTTGGACCAACAGTGTCTTGATGAACTTGTAGATAGTATGCCACGGCGAATACAGGCATGCATCAATGCAAGAGGACGTGCTACTGGGTATTAGAGGTAGTGGTGTGTACTGCAATCTGGACCACAAATGCTGAAAGTCTAGCTGTATGATGGTACAACATGCAATGTGTGGGTCTCATGAGCAATAAAACGAGCTGAAATGTTGTTTGTGTTGATCTCTATTCCCTTTGTATTTAACGGTTCCGGAACTCTTGGAACCGAGGTGATGCAAAACTTTTTTTGATGTGTGTATGATGAAACCCTTTCAATTCTTTCATTACCAAGTGTAAGAATGCCCTGAATTTCATCATTGTTTCTACTGACAACCATCCACTTTTTTTTTTTTTTTTACATTTAAATGTAATCCCATGGCATTACACTCTTCAGAAATAGAATCCAGTAGTATTTGTAGATCATCCATACTTGCTGCACGGATGACAGTGTCATCAGCACATGGGATGTTATTAATGATATGATTTACCACTACTCCTTGAGACTTTTCATCAGAGCATCTTGGAAAATCTTTTCAGAATAGATGTTGAAGAGTGGAGAAAGAATGCAACCTTGGCAAACTCCCTTCATAATCGATACTTCTTCAGACAGGTGACCATCAACCCGTACAGCAGCGCATCGATTCCAGTACAGGTTTCCAATCAATCGCATGTTACATCCATCTAGTCCCAGGTCACATAAAATGTTCATCAGTTCATCGTGTTGAACAGTGTCAAAGGCTTTTTCATAATCGATGAAACACATGTAAACATCGACACGAACGTCACGACATCGTTGAATCAACACCAGAAGACTGAGCAATGCCTCCCGAGTTCCGAAACTACTTCTGAATCCAAACTGTGTGCCACCGATGTTCTCCTCACATTTATGATATAACCTTATGTGCCGGATTTTAAGGAATAACTTCAGGGCATGACTCATTAAACGGATCATTCTATAGTCATTGCAGCACTTTGCATGGGTCTTTTTCGGAATCTGTATAAAAGTTGATTTGAGCCAATCATGTGGTATGTATCCACTTCGATATATATTATTGAACAGACCAACCAGCAAGGAAACAGATCGTTCATCCTTGAGAAGCTTTAGTATTTCAATGTGCAAATCATCTGGACCTGGAGCCTTTCCACTCTTCGATATTGTTATGGCATGTTCAATTTCAGCTCTTGTAATATCTATGCCATCGCCCGTTCGAATACCATGATCAACAAGTCTGTTGTCTTCGAATAGTTTCAATGTAGTCCTTCCATTCTGTCATCTTCTCTTCAGTACTAGGGAGAATGATGCCATATTTATTTATTAGAATCACAATCCCTCTGCTCTTATAAATCCCAGCTGCTTGCTTAACTTTTTTATACATGTTGAACGAGTCATGCTTTGCACTCAATTCTTCTATTTCGCTACATTCCTTTGAAAGGTGTTGTTCTTTGGCAGTACGAATTTCCTTCCATATTAATTTCTGCAATTCTCTGTACTTTTATCGGGTCATTATTCTTGAAAGGTCTTCTGCAATCGATTAGCGTGTTTGTAACGTGTTTTTCGAGGGGTTTTATGCAACTGGCATAAGTCAGTAGGAAGCCATTCTATATTTATTTACGCGGCAAATTGTTCAGCCACGAGAATTTTTCATGTTAATTTATTATTATTATTAATTTATTATAATTATTATTAAGGTATTTTCCGAACATTTTATAAAAATTATTAGCATTCAGATAGGTTTTCTATGTCTTAGAAAACGCTATCAAGCAAATTATTACGAACGACAATATTATAGAAAATTATGTGATTACGGAATTTTACGGAGTTTTCGTCAGTTAGGGTATATCGAGAGACTTGACTCACTGGGATTTCAAATACAAGCTGATTCCTGTCGAGAAGTATTACGCAAGGCTGGGTCGCAAGGTCTAGAAAAGGCGAATTGTTGGAACGGAAAACGACTTCTCCCACTCGCGCGCCGAGTGTAATGAGGCAGAGGAGGGGAACTGGCGGCGTGCTCAGCCAATCAGGGGAGACAACGTAAGCTGGAAGACGGTACCGTGGTGGGGGAGCCAACAGGTGCATATATCGTTCGACGCGCCGTGAAACGTGGACTATCTGTGAAATACTTGCGGAGTATGGTTATACGCGGGGGACGCTCCGATGTTCCGTGGAACGGACTATCTGTGAAATACTTGCGGAGTATGGTTATACGCGGGAGACGCTCCGATGTTCCGTGGAACGGACTATCTGTGAAATACTTGAGGAGTATGGATGCGCGTGCGAGTCGCTCCGATGTTCAGTGGAGTTAGGGACTATCTGTGTAGAACTTGCGGAGTACGGTTGCAAGTGCGTGTCGCTCCGATGTTCAGTGGAGTTGAAGACTAACTTTTGCAAAACTTAACCAGTGCGGTTGTACGAGTGTTTGGGTCCGAGGTACGGACCATAGAATTATCTAATCTACCAGAATATCATCAAATTCCGACGGAGATGACGACGTCCAGGAGACTGTGGGAAGCTCACAGCATCATCAAGTACGAGGGAAATGCTTTGGCAATTTCCAGTGGTAAGCGCAAATGACGCAGAAATACGCAATCTCTCATTTTTCTTTGTTTTATATTTCATATTTCAGTAACTTCATAGCTTGGAAATAAGAGTAAAATCAATTTATCAGACTCCGTTTTCACGTAATTTTCTATCGGTAATATTCAAATCACAAAGCTCCAATTTAAATTTTGTACTTGTTATTATTATTAATTTTGCTATACTTGTTTTATATAATAAATTCATTTCTTTTACAATGCAATCTTTGCTTTCAGTAGGTAGCATTAGATATAGACCAATTCCTTCTCCTGATACAATTGTTTGTTGGGTTAATGATCAAATCATACCACGATCTGAGTGAATAGAGTCTTGAAGGTGTTCTGCCAGAGCTAGACGTTGTTAAATACAAATTTAGATTTCAGCATTGCATTGAGGTCTTGGCGCCCATTAAAACAACATAGCTTAGGCAAAGGTAAACAGTTACATTTATCACCCAACAGTGTGGGCTAGCAAAACTGCTACATTTGTCGCTACCAACATGGGGCACTAATAACTGTTACATTTGTCGCCGACAACTTGGGGCTGAAAACCTAATAACATTTGTGGAAGGAGAAGGGTATATATTTCTGTGCCTGTATTTTGGGGGTTATTTGTCTTTATCAGTGTATATCATTATGGGGGATGAGAAAGAAAGACAGATGAGGTTACGTAGTGGTCATCAACGGGAGAGTGATGATACGAGCAGTATGGCGAGTGATGGTAGTACCGGGGTAGCGGAGGTAAATCCCGATACTGAAACAGGGAGTGTAGGCGGCCAACCAGAATTAAAAACTTTACTTCTCGAGTTCATGTATCAGAACAAAGTTAGTAGTGATGCCTTAAATGCAAAATTAGAACAGAATAATGCAAAATTAGAACAGAATAATGCAAAATTAGAACAAAACAGTAGGGAAAATAAAGAAAGTACAGACGCTTTAAACGCAAAACTGGAACAAAACAGTAGGGAAAATAGAGAGAGTAATGAAACTTTAAATGCCAGATTAGAACAAAACAGTAAGGAAAATAGAGAGAGTACTGAAACTTTAAATGCTAAATTAGAACAAAACAGTAGGGAAATGAGTGACAAATTTGAACTGATTAGAGGTGAGATCAGGGGGGTGATGGAAGAAAAGGCTAAAGAGATTATTGCAGATGTAGACAGAAAATTAGGAAAAGTACAGGAGGAGTTGGAAATTAGAATCAGTACACAGGCTGAAAATTTAAAAGAACTAGTGCAACTGGAAACACAGCAGGTCAAAAAGCAATTGGGGGGAGAAATTGACAAAATTCAGGTAGCTACTAAAGAGGTTAAGGAACAGCTGGGGGGTAGAATTGAGAAAGTCCACTCACAAATAGTTGCAGAAGTAAATGATTTAAGAGAGAGTAATAGAGAGAGCATTAGCAAGATTGAGGAGAAACAAGCAAAGCTATATGATAAAGTAGAAGAATCAGAAGGAAACATTAAATTAACAGTAAACAGTATTGAGAGGAAGGCTGAGGAGAAAATCGCAGAATTAGAGTTAAAATTAAAAGCTAGGATCAGGCAAGAAAATAGAATAGGCCAGTTTTTGTGAATAACACACACAGGGAGGTAGAACTGGGTAAGTTCAGCAATCGACAGGGGTGCCCAATGGAGTTCATGAACACTATAGAAAATAAATTCGGGGAAAGGTTGGAACATGGTAGTATTGAGTGGTGCCAGGTAGTTGAAATTTTAGAACAAGTGTTTGTGGGGGAAACGAGGAATTGGTTTGCTGTCTACAGAGACAAGTTTACTGATATCAATGATTTTAAAATGAAATTCTGTGAAAAGTTCTGGAATGAGGTTATTCAGTCGCAGCATCGTGAGGGAGTAGTGTGTGGTAAATATAACCCTAAAGGAAGCTCCACCATGACCGAATATTTTTTAGGGCAGGTATTAGTGTGTAAATATCTGGATGGCTTGAAGGAGGAAAGTGATGTGGTGAGGTTGCTACTTAGGCACTTTCCCTATAGGATCAAGGAGGCTGCTTGTATCCAGAATGTAAAGACTATATCACAAGTAGAAAATTTGTTAAGCACATTTGATGCACTAGGGAGAGGGGGTTATGAGGACAATTTCAATCGGAACCAGGGTAATAATAATAATAGACCTAATGAAGCCAGGCATCAAGAAGTTCAAGGGAACGGTGGCGAAGGGGCCAACGCTCAAAATAGAAATAATAATAATCAGCTATATCAGAACAGAGGAAATGGCTATTGTAATCAGTATCAAGGGAGGAACAATGATTTCAGGGGAAATCAAGGGAGGAACAATGATTACAGGGGAAATCAAGGGAGAAACAATGATTTCAGGGGAAATCAAGGGAGAAATTATAATGACAATAGTTACAACCAGAATAGGGGTCAAGGAAGAGGACAGCCTAGTGGTAGTAATATACAGCCAAACAATGACAACACAGCCCGGAACAACCAGACCAGTTTAGTAGTTAGTAGTACTACGGCCAGCTGTAGCGGTTCTTTAAACGCGAACCAGGCTGCGAAGTAAGGTCAGAATCTCAGTCTGTAGCATGCCCTGTCCATACAATTATACAGGAACCCTATGACCTAAATGTAAGAAATGAATTATTACATGAACTAAATGATGAAGGTATTATTCAGGAAGTGGTTAGTAAGAGCCCCATAGTTAAATTTAACGTGTCCGAGGCGTACACAGATGTTTTAATTGATAGTGGTTGTATGAAGAGTTGCATAAGTAGTGCATTTTATGATAAAATGAAAGGAACTGGAGTAAATTTTGAGGAGATGCCAATTAAAAGCACTTTTGTTATCACAGCTGTTGGGAAGAGGTCTAAAGTAATTTCTAAGCAAGTTTTAGTAGACATTAAAATTAATAATCATGTAGAGAAGCAGATTTGTCTTGTAATTCCAAATTTAGTATTCAGTGTTATCTTGGGTTCAGAGTGGCTAAGTAGAGTGTCTGGTAACTTATGTTATGATGTAGGGAGTTTGAAATTTAAATGGGGAGATTCTGAAGTAGAAGTAGCGTTCAATGACCATATTCAGAGGAGTAGTATTGTAGGTGTGATTTGTACTTTAAATGAGATATCACCAGCCGTAGAGCGGGGTTCTCCATGTTTTGTGGGCAGTGTGATTACGAGCGGTAGTCTGGAGGACTCGTTACGTGAGGCTGCATTTCAGGGAAATATAGAGGATGAACAGTGTGTTCGGCTCTATGATGTGTTATTGTGTAATAGGAGAGTTTTTGAGGATCGCATTGGTATGGCCAATTGCTATACACATTCATTGAACGTTATTGATAGGTCAGTATTCACAGGACATAGATATCCTGTACCTTTCGCTTATCAGAGTGCAGTTGAGGCACAAATTAATCAGATGCTTGAAGATGGGATTATTGAGCACTCTAACAGTCCATATGTTAACTCTTTGATCACGGTACCCAAGACCGACGGCACTGTTCGTATTTGTTTAGACGCTCGTTTGGTTAACAGTAGAATTAGTTCAGATCAGCTGAAATCTATGTCAATAGAGGAATTAATGCAAACATTTGAGGGGAAGAAGTATTTCACTTGTGTAGATTTGAGTTCCAGTTTTTGGCAAGTGCCACTTATGTACGAAGATAGACCATTTACAGCTTTTAGTCATAAATATAACCTTTATCAATTTTGTAGAACACCTTATGGGTTAAAGAGTAGTTCAGCAGCTTTAATTAGGGCTTTAAACATTGCATTAGGGGATGACACAGGAGAGTTTGTAACCATTTACATAGATGATATGGTAATTAGTTCACGCAGTTTTGAGGAGCATCTACTTCATTTAGATATAGTTTTTCAGAAGTTAGATCAGGCAGGGTTCACTTTGAAGCTGTCTAAGTCGTCATTCTGTCAGTCAGAAGTGACATTTTTAGGTCATAGAGTGTCGAGTAGAGGTGTGACACCATAGGAAGGTAGGGTTAGCATGTGTGGACAGTAGCAACAGGGCATCGTTACAGACACTGAGAAATAGGTAGGTAGAGCAACGTGATGACGTTCATTTAAGGGAGCCACTTGCAAGGGTGGAAGCAGGTGACGCAGAAACATTTATAGTTTCCAAACGTATTGGCAAAACAGCATATGTGCTGGAGAATAGTGAGGGAAACAGATTATACGGAACGTATAATATACATAGTCTACGAAAATATGTGTCATAAAGTGAGTGTGTTTAGCTGGCGAGCCAGCCTATCAAATGAGTAAGTGTGGTATTTGGTGCGTGGAAGATCTGGTCTTAAGGCAGGCGTATCAGAAGTCACACAGGGGGGTAGTATGTAAGTAAATGAGAGTTTTTAAGGTACAGGGAAATATGACGGGATTGTCGGATGCTCTTGAGCACTAAAATGTCTCGATACACCAAGGCCAGAATTTGGTAGCGCTGGTGAATTCCCATTTGCCTCCAAGAGATGGGGGAGCGCTTGAACAGGGTATTTTTGCTTAAGGCGTCCACGAGGCAAAAGATGGGCCATCAGAATGCGAGACAGTCCTTCATGAAACTCATACATATCAGCACACGTGATTTCTGTTTACGGCCTCGCCATGTAAGATTTGTAAGTGTGTAATTTAAGGTAATTTGTACAAAGGTATTATTTGAGTGAGGAGAAATGGTCTGTGTTGAGAACTAGTATTAAGTAGAATATGGTCTACGGGAACATAAGAAGACAGGGCGATTACGGCACAGAAATATTTGGTGTTATATGTAATGCGCATTTACTGTTTTTTTTTTCAGAAGTCAATATTAATTTAATCTACTTTAAAGAGAGATTAAGTATTATGGTCACGAGGCGCTGCCACAATAGTGTGATCGTGTGCTCAGTGATAAGTGGAATTAAATGTCACCATAAGGAAGGAACCTCCAGTGAAATTAGGAAGTTCTATGGTGATATAAATATATCAGAACACCTTCAATGCGTGTGATATGACATCATAAATACATAGTGCTCACACATTAATTATGTCTATTTCTCCAACATAGAGCAATTTGAGAAGCGGAAATATCCGTGGAACACTATTCCATATGTAAAACATTGGACTGGTTGCATAGTGCAATCCATAGTGACAACAAACTTTGACGCAAAGTGCGTGAAGAAAAAATATGAGTGTATATATCTGTAATTTAGGGTGATTTCATTTATGTAATATGTATTTTGGATGGGGTTTATTAACGTGTCTGGGATAATCGGATAATGGACCGTCGTCACGGTAAATCATCCGATGATCCGAGGCGAATATGTAACGTGTTTTTCGAGGGGTTTTATGCAACTGGCATAAGTCAGTAGGAAGCCATTCTATATTTATTTACGCGGCAAATTGTTCAGCCACGAGAATTTTTCATCATCATCATCATCATCATTTCCCCTTATCCAGCTCCTGCCGGGTCGGGGTATTTATGGCACTTCTCCACTTTCCTCTTTCCTTCCACCATTCTTCTTCCACGATCTTGTCCCAGTCCAGATTTCTTTTCCTTACGCCGTTCTTCACTGAATCCATCCACCTTGTTCTAGGTCTTCCTCTTGGTCTCTTACCGTTGCACTTCGCCTCCAGCATCTGTCTTGGTATTCTATTTTCCTCCATCCTCTTTACATGTCCAAACCACCTTAGTTTATTCTTCTCAATTCTCTCATTTAGTTTTCCCATCCCAACTTCCTTCCTAACATCTTCATTCCTCACTCTGTCTTTCCTATCATACTTCTTAGGAATTTCATTTCACTGGCTTGGATTCTACTCTCTTGCCTGCTTGTCAGGGTCCAAGTCTCAGCTGCATAAGTTAATATGGGTACATAATACACTTTATACATTACCTCCTTGCTTTTCCTTGGTACTTCCTTATCCCAAACAAGTTTTCTTACACTTTGATAGAATGCATTGCTCTGCTGTACCCTCCTGCCAATCTCCATGTCCAACCTACCAGTTTGCATCAATTCACTTCCTAGGTATTTGAACGTGTCCACAATTTCCAAACTCTGACTTCCAATTTTCACAGTGCCCTTTCCTTGTCTTTCCCCTCTTGTCATCACCATGGTCTTGCTTTTCTCTATACTGATTTTCAGGCCATACTTCTGAATATTTTCGTTCAGTGCATCTAGTTGTTTTTGCACTTCTTCGGTGTTCCTTCCCCAGACCACAATATCATCTGCAAATAACAGTAACTTCATTTCTTTATGTTCATATGCTTCCTTTGTTTCCTTTACTATTTCATCCATCACCATTATGAACAAGAGAGGTGACAGCACACTCCCCTGTCTTAGTCCAGTCTTGTTCGTAAACCAATCTGTCTTTCCAACTGGGGTCAGTACCCTGCTAACACAGTTGTTGTACATTGCTTGCACCATTTCCAACATTTCTCTTCCCAGTCTCTTCTTAACCATGGTTTCCCATACCTTCTCTCTGGGGACACTATCATATGCCTTTTCTAGATCTATGAAAGTCATGATCAAATCCTCTCCATATTCCCAGTTCTTTTCCATCACCTGCCTCAAGCTAAAGATTGGGTCCACTGTGGATCTTCCACTCCTGAAGCCATACTGTTCCTCTTGCAACTCTCCTTCCACCTTTCTTCTCATTCTTCTTTCTAATATCCTTTCCAGTATTTTTACTATCTGTGATATGAGGGTGATCCCTCTATAGTTATCACACACCTTCTTGTCCCCCTTCTTAAACACTGGTATTATTAGCCCTTTCTTCCAGTCTTCTGGTACACATTTCCATTTCCACACACACTTTAGCAGTCGATACAGCCATTGCATACCAACAGGTCCAGCAGCCTTTATCATTTCTACACTGACTTCATCCACCCCTGTTGCTTTTCCCATCTTCATTTTCTGTACTGCTAATTCCACCTCCAGCATTGTTATATCATCTTCTGTTATAGAGTCGTCAGGTTGTGTCACTTCCATCTGACCAGTACCATTGCTCACATTCAAAAGCTTATCGAAATACTCCTTCCATCGTCCCTTTATCTCTTCTGGGTGTGTTAACAACTCTCCATCTTCCTTTTTCACTAGCTTTGTAGTAACTCTTTCTTTCCTCTTACTTCTTAGAAGCCCATACAGCATCCTTTTACTGCCACTTACATCTGTTTCCATTCTTCTTTTCTTCTCCTACCACTTTCTTACACCTCCGTTTGCTGTCGTGATACTTCCTTTTGCTTTCTTCTGTTTGATCTCGGTTCCATTCTTTCCATGCAGACTTCTTTTCTTTCACTGCTTTCCTCACTTCCTCATTCCACCACGGTGTCTCCTTCTCTTTCACTCTTGTTGACGTCCTACCACAAGCACTCTCTGCTGCACCAACAAATGCCTTTTTAAAGTGAGACCATTCCTCTTCTATGTTTTCCACTTCAGTAACTGGGATTTGTTGCTTCAATCTCTCCTGAAAATCTTCCTGTACGGTTTTGTCTTTCAATTTCCATACTTTTATTTTACTTTCTCTGATCTCCTTTAGGTTTTCCAATTTTTCCCATCTAAATTTTGCCACCACAGCTCTATGGTCCCCATCAAATGCTTCTCCTGGTAAAGCTGTCACATCTATCAGCTTTCTGCGATTAGTCCTTTCCACCAGAAAGTAGTCAATTACTGATTTTGTTCTTCTATCGCCCCAACCATATCTCGTAATTTTCCTGCTGTTTTTCTTCCGAAACCATGAATTACCCACTATCAGTCCATTCCTTTCACAAAAGTTTACAAGTTCCTCTCCTTCCCGGTTCTTTTTCCCATATCCATATGGTCCAATGACTTCTTCCTTTCCTTGTCTCTCGTTTCCGACTTGTGCATTCATATCTCCCATGATCACCACTTCTACATCTGAAATTACTCTTTCTACATCCTCCAGGAATACTTCAATATCTTCTTCTCTGTTTCCAGTCTGTGGTGCATACACTTGTATGAAGTCCATCACGTCATTTTTCATCTTCATTCTAATTTTCATTATTCTGTCACTCACACACTCGACCACTTCAACATACTCCTCCAGTTGTTTCGAGGTTATCAGTCCCACGCCATTTTTGGCCTCTTGGCCACCACTCCAGTATAATGTATATCCTTTCCTCAATTTCTTCCTTCCTTTACCTTTCCATTTCACTTCACTCAGCCCCATCAATCCAACATTCTCCCTCTCCATGAAGTCTACCACCTCCTCCACCTTGCCTGTCAGGGTCATGACATTCATGATTCCCACTTTCATTTCGGTTACTGGTCACCCATTTCTCACAGTTCCCCCAGTACCAAAAGAACTGCGCGTCGCCTGCAGGGTACGCCCTAACCTTTTCCGATTCATTCGAAGTGCCATTTCCATTTTAGGCTATTATTACGATGGGGTCGCCACTCCCAAAGGCATTTTATGAAGCTACTGCCAGCTATTATACAGGCCGCCCCTAACATGGGAAACAGACGCCCTTGCAGCCGCCCCTAACCTGGGAAACAGACGCTGCCGATTGATGCTGTACTCTTACTATTCCCTGAGTACTGGGTTGCCTCTTCCGCAATCTCCACCGTTCCGAAGTCCATCTTCTCCGCTGCAGATTCCGTTGAGGTCTTCGCACGTAACCCTGTGCACGGGGCCTATGTTATACCCCATAGGACTGGGTCCTCACCAGAACTTAGCCGGTACTGTAGTTCCATGGTATATTACAGTACCGTTGCCCACCCCCGCGACGTGGACGCGCCTGGCAAGAGTTATCCATGTAGCCAATTAAAATTGCCTCATGGACCGGGTTAAGGAGCTGTCTAAATCCAGCCTCCAAGGCAATTTTTCATGTTAATTTATTATAATTATTATTAAGGTATTTTCGGAGCATTTTATAAAATTATTAGCATTCAGATAGGTTTTCTATGTCTTAGAAAACGCTATCAAGCAAATTATTACGAACGACAATATTATAGAAAATTATGTGATTACGGAATTTTACGGAGTTTTCGTCAGTTAGGGTATATCGAGAGACGTGACTCACTGGGATTTCAAATACAAGCTGATTCCTGTCGAGAAGTATTACGCAAGGCTGGGTCGCAAGGTCTAGAAAAGGCGAATTCTTGGAACGGAAAACGACTTCTCCCTCTCGCGCGCCGAGTGTAATGAGGCAGAGGAGGGGAACTGGCGGCGTGCTCAGCCAATCAGGGGAGACAACGTAAGCTGGAAGACGGTACCGTGGTGGGGGAGCCAACAGGTGCATATATCGTTCGACGCGCCGTGAAACGTGGACTATCTGTGAAATACTTGCGGAGTATGGTTATACGCGGGGGACGCTCCGATGTTCCGTGGAACGGACTATCTGTGAAATACTTGCGGAGTATGGTTATACGCGGGGGACGCTCCGATGTTCCGTGGAACGGACTATCTGTGAAATACTTGAGGAGTATGGATGCGCGTGCGAGTCGCTCCGATGTTCAGTGGAGTTAGGGACTATCTGTGTAGAACTTGCGGAGTACGGTTGCAAGTGCGTGTCGCTCCGATGTTCAGAGGAGTTGAAGACTAACTTTTGCAAAACTTAACCAGTGCGGTTGTACGAGTGTTTGGGTCCGAGGTACGGACCATAGAATTATCTAATCTACCAGAATATCATCAAATTCCGACGGAGATGACGACGTCCAGGAGACTGTGGGAAGCTCACAGCATCATCAAGTACGAGGGAAATGCTTTGGCAATTTCCAGTGGTAAGCGCAAATGACGCAGAAATACGCAATCTCTCATTTTTCTTTGTTTTATATTTCATATTTCAGTAACTTCATAGCTTGGAAATAAGAGTAAAATCAATTTATCAGACTCCGTTTTCACGTAATTTTCTATCGGTAATATTCAAATCACAACGCTCCAATTTAAATTTTGTACTTATTATTATTATTAATTTTGCTATACTTGTTTTATGTAATAAATTCATTTCTTTTACAATGCAATCTTTGCTTTCAGTAGGTAGCATTAGATATAGACCAATTCCTTCTCCTGATACAATTGTTTGTTGGGTTAATGATCAAATCATACCACGATCTGAGTGAATAGAGTCTTGAAGGTGTTCTGCCAGAGCTAGACGTTGTTAAATACAAATTTAGATTTCAGCATTGCATTGAGGTCTTGGCGCCCATTAAAACAACATAGCTTAGGCAAAGGTAAACAGTTACATTTATCACCCAACAGTGTGGGCTAGCAAAACTGCTACATTTGTCGCTACCAACATGGGGCACTAATAACTGTTACATGTTCAAACACACAAACAAACTCTTCAGCTTTATTATATTACATGGTGTCCACAGAATTTTCAATGTCGATTTTCCTGACCATTTTTCTACAAAATTCCTGACTGGTGAAGTCATTGTAACATCGGAAAAGAGGTTTATTGAGCAAACAAAATATATATTATTTGCAGCCTCCATTATCCCCATAGCTGCCCAACGCTCGCCCCTTTATTCATTTAAAATACAAAATAAAGTGCAATGTCCTGGGCGATGGGGTCGTCACATCCCTACACCAACGCTAAAAATGCGTACAAGAAATAGGTAACCGAGGTTTTTACTGGTGTACTGTAAAAAATGGAAACTTACCATAATGTTCAGCGAGTTATAGATTTTTATGTTCAGAGATAAGTTGAACTAGCAACATCAAAATATGGCCGTAAAACACAAAATACTGTGTGGTTAATATAAAATTCCTGACTTTCTAATACTTTTTGCCATTTTTTCCTGACTCACGCCATTTTCTCACACTTTTTCCTGACCAAAAACAAAATTCCTGACTATTCCTGCCTGTGGACACCATGTATTAGTATAAATTTAGCGTATGGCTTTTAGTGCCGGGAGTGTCTGAGAACATGTTCGGCTTGCCCGAGGCTGTAGCTGCTTCAATGCGGACACCCATGGGGTGAGCTACAAGTTCCATTCAATTTCAAGGAGTTACAACTTTTGCTACCAGATGTCACCGACACCTAGTGGTGAACATTGGCACTTTGATAAGAGCGTTTCAACAAAATCTAACCTAGAAATTTAGCTTCACACAAGTTTAGTTGGTGGAAGGTTCTTTTACATGCCATAAATCTATGACATGGGATCGCCAGCTTTAATTCCCCTCCAAAGGTAGGCATACTGAAGGATTTTAACGTTCTTAAAAAATCCGACGACTTCGGCCGGGTAAGAACCCACGATCTTGGGCACAGCAGTTCAGCATGCTACCGATAACGCCACCAAAGCCGCTATTTGAACATAAATCAAATGACAGTCGCAGTGAAATGGTGTGTAGGAGATAAGGAAGAATGATGAGCATGTTTTAAATTATTAAGGGAAAAAAAATAAAAGTAATATTTTACTTTTTCTTTATTTTTAATTCTCACACAGAAAGGACACTTTAAACCATTGCACAAAATGTAAGCAAAATTCTGCCTACCAACTTGAGTTGTTCTTAACATCCATGGCATTTAGTAAAACACAAGTAGATAAAAATAAATACATATTACTAACCCCATGCAATTTCTTTGTAACATTGGCATTATACAGTATAACCCTTATCCAACCCAACATAAAATAGAATTAACAATAACTGCTTTTGGTTCAGCTCCAACGTATGTTAATTTCCAAATATATTAACAAAAATAAACAAACCAAATTGTGCACCTTATTTGTGTGAACATTACAAGAGTTAGTTGGAGCAAAGGGCATCACAGAAATGGTCATGGAATGCTATTGCAAATTAAATTCAAATACAATTTATGCAACAAAAATTTCATTGTTTTATTAACACATAACTGAAACATTTGGTTAATAGTCCTTTACAGGTTTAAAAAACGTCAGTTAATTTGCTATAAAGCTGAAAAGTTTCCCATCCAAGTAAAATAACATGTTTACAAATAGACAGCTCAGGTTTCTTTGTCTAAGCCTAATTCTAACAGTCACGGCATTTGAATCTGTAGTCACCAGTGTTTTGTAACAGACCATCATTTACGTACTACAACCTGAGTTGAAAACTTCTCTCCATATTGCAAATATAGGATAGTTAAAGCACCACTAGAGAGGTGTTCTGGCACTTTTTAGTGGTCCTAAGAACTTGAGAAAACCATGCTTAAGTCTTAAGTTTCCTGAAACAGAAGCCGCCTTCTGACTGCTATTAGCAACTATATTGGTGTTCTTTAGAATTGTTGGATCACTTAAAAAAAAAAAAAAAAAAAAAAAAGGGAATGTGTATAGTTGTGTTTTTCATGCAGGCTTGCACAGTAAGTTGGCAACTTTTATTTTGTGTTCATTTTGCATTATATTAAATTAAGTGTGTATGCATGTTAACTTTCTAAGTAAAAAAGATCTACTTTGCTGAATAATACAACCTCCATTTTCATGAGTGATCGAACGGTGATATTTCAAAGAGAAGTAATTTTATTCAAAACCCTTATCTAAAATATATCTGCTGTAATGTAACTTGTAATGACAGTCTCAAATCGGAGTATGGCAAAATATCTAGAATGCTTAATCCATTTCAACATAAAGTTAAACAGCCAAGAGAAGCACAGAACACTGGTGTGGTGAAGAATCAGACACCCAATCACAGGACAACTTAATTCCTTCAAGAATCCTATAGGAAAAAATCTCAGAAACTCCTCCTTTCACATCATAATAAAATATTTAAGAACTTGGATTCCCTTGTAAGTCATACTCTATATACCGTACTTTGAAGTGTTCCTCAGCCATCTCTTGGCAATTTGTGGATGGAACATTTACAATGGGTTATTTAGACAAGTTTATATTTTTTAAATCTTAGGAAACTCCTTTCCTTGACTTTGGGAAAATGTATGAACTGAACCTGGCAGCCTGGAGGGAGGCATACGACTGTTATGGCGAAATGCTTTATTTCCAAAGTTCTGGTTAGCAAAGTGATGGTAGGTAGAAAGACGTGTCCAAACACTGATCGTATGTACAAAAAGTGTGTAATTTGAGTAAGTAACCTTCAATAGAAAAAAGTTTAGTTTAGAATTTATCTGAGGCGAATCAGTTGAGGTTATGCGGGAGCCCTACAACAATGTACAGTATAACAAACACTAATGCAATTTACTTACTCAAAATGCTGATAAAAATCTTGCACGGTTTTAAAATATTGCCGCCATATAGTGATAAAAAGAAGTCTAAAAAGTAGCACTTTGACTAAGAAAAGGAAGCAGATAAATGCAGTTCCACATACAAGAGTAATTATTAAAATGTCTCCCTCTTTCAGTACTGTTACTTCAACACTGGTGTCCACACTTCACAATGTAATAAGATACACATAATAAATGCTTCTTTAATAAGCTCGCAGACAATCACGGCACTCTTTATGCATAAATGGTAAAATATGAATTACATTCTGACCTACAATAGTGGGGAAGTCCACGGTCCACAGAGTTATCTTGATATGATGCAGGAAGGACAGCAACTAGCAACTTCATTTCTAAGCTGCCATAAAAAACTGTGTTCTAAAATGTAATCTACAGTCTAGACTCTCTAAACCAATCAAAACATTCACACATTCTGCATTTTTAAACATTTTATTAATTTTTTGATTCAAGTTGTAAATGACTTAAGATATGCTTGTGTGAAAGGGTATCACCATTTAGTATTATTATTTATTATACCGGTATATAGTAGGGGAGTGGTGAACACACAAATTGGACCCCAGCAATCTGCCAGCTTCTGTCCAACGCATTTCCATCGGATACACAACACATCAAAAGTTTCTCCTCCCAAACCTTTTTGGAGATATAAACATGTGCTTGAAAAGAAAAATATATGAAATTAGGGAGAGGAAAGTACAATGAAAAACAAAAACTCCACTTCTTATTAAAAAGGAAACCAATACATCGAACGTATAAAGGGAGAAAAATACCATGTCAGTATATATAGTTAATTCGGTCAAGTTACAAACACTTTTATCACAAGATAAGTTCAAAAGAAAAGAAAAAAGGAAAGGTAGCCAATAAGGCCGAATGCACACACAATCAGACACGATACTGACCAGCGAGAAATTTTCTACTGCCTGGTCGAGACAAACGTGACATTCATGTGTTTGTTCCAAGTACAGTATATTTTATGAAAAGGCTTATTCATTCATTTTCATTGTGACCCCCTATTAGCAGCTAACACTGCAGGCTCCTGTGCTTCTACACCTCACACCTCGAGATCGTAAAACTCTGAATCTATCACCTCCCAGGTATATCGTTGCTTCTCGTACCCTCTAAAGCTAGAATTAATTAACCTTCTAGGTAATCTCTCCTACCCCATTCTCAGCACATGAGTCTGGTCATATGAACAGTATTATTTACTTGCCACCATGGACTTCAAATCCCAAAATTACAATTCACAATACTCATAGGATATTTCTTGATTTCTAATCACCAATTCATAAGCATATGCTGTAAATCATGCCCTATAGCAGGGCTTCTCAACCTGTGTGTCACGACTATAAGGAAAGACTAAAACAGATAATGTATTTTGAAGCATGCCGAGTTTTATCAATAGTAACATCATATTAAAGATTGCATATTAGTGTAAATTAATTATGTCAAAGTTTGATTCTATGAATGTGAGTCTCTAGGGCTGGGAAGATAAGGTTGAGAGATGGAAAGCTTACATAGAGTGTTTGTATAAGGGAAAGGAGATTGAGAATCATGTAATGGAAAGGGAGGAGGAAATTGATGAGGATGCAAAAGGAGATTTAATATTGAGATCAGAATTTGACAGAGCATTAGAGGACTTAGGCAGGAACAAAGCACCAGGCATAGATGATATACCGATTGAGTTGCTACGCTGCATAGGAGATGAAGGTCTGATCAGGTTATTTCACTTGGTGTGTAGGATTTATGAGACAGGTGAGGTACCCCCTGATTTCAAGAAGAATGTCATCATCCCTATACCAAAGAAAGTGGGAGCTGACAGATGTGAAGATTACCATACAATCAGCTTGATTACTCATGCTTCAAAGATCCTGTCTAGAATAATTTACAAGAGGATTGAAAGCCAGATAGAAACGGAGTTGGGAGAAGACCAGTTTGGTTTCAGGAGAAATGTAGGAACAAGGGAAGCTGTACTAAGTCTTAGGCTGATTTTGGAAGGTAGAACAAGGAAAGATAAGAGAACGTTCATGGCATTTGTAGACTTAGAAAAGGCTTTTGATAACGTTGATAGGACTAAATTGTTTGACATTTTGAAATCTATTGGAATAAAGTACAGGGATAGGAGGGTGATATACAATCTATACAGAAACCAGACAGCAGTCATTCGAGCTGAAGGACATGAGAGAGAAGCTGGTATTCAGAAAGGTGTAAGGCAAGGCTGCAACTTATCACCCATACTTTTCAATCTTTACATTGAACAAGCAATGAAAGAAATTGGAGAAAAATTTAAAGTGGGAGTGAAGATTCAAGGAGAAATAATTTCAACTCTGAGATTTGCTGATGACATCGTCATCTTGGCCGACAAGCCTGAGGATTTGAATGAGTTTTTGAATGGTATGGATTCCGTCTTACGGAAGGAATTCATGATGAAAATTAATAAATGTAAAACAAAAATACTGAAATGCAGCCGAAATAAATCAAAAACCTCTATGGAGATCAAATTGGCAGGTGAAAAGCTGAAGGAAGTAGGAGACTTCTGTTACTTAGGAAGCAGAATAACCAGTGATGGACGAAGCAAAGAGGATATAAAAAGTAGGTTGGCTCAGGCAAGGAAAGCCTTTCTACAAAAAAGGAATCTGTTGACATCGAATATAGATTTAGGTATTAGGAAGTCATTTTTGAAAGCCTTGGTCTGGAGCGTGGCGCTCTATGGAAGTGAAACTTGGACTATTGGTGCAGCAGAAAAGAGGAGAATTGAAGCATTTGAAATGTGGTGTTACAGGAGAATGATGAAGATCAGATGGGTAGATAGGGTTACAAACGAAGAGGTATTAAGGCGAGTGGGAGAGGAGAGATGTTTCTGGCGACTGCTAATGAAGAGAAGAGACAGGTTGGTAGGACACATACTAAGACACCCAGGAATAGCAAGCTTAGTTATGGAAGGAAGGGTCGAGGACAAGAACTGTAGGGCTAGACCAAGGTTAGAATATGTTAAACAGATTGCCTCGGATGTAGGGTGTGGTAGCTATGTAGAGATGAAACGATTAGCTCAGGACAGGGAGGCATGGAGCGCTGCATCAAACCAGTCAAAAAACTGAAGACTCAAACAACAACAACAACAACAACAGGGCTGGGAATCACACATAACGGAACTGTCCGACCAGAAATAATAATGTTATGGGTTTTATGTATCTTGACCTACTGCAGCATTTAAAGATGCTGGAACAAAGAAGTACCCAGAACTGAATAGAAAGTTGTGCGAGTTATTCTACCTTTTCAAGGCAGTTTTCAGTTCTGGTGGTAACAAAATCTAGGTAAAGAAAGAAATGAATACTGAGAAAGCACTACTAGTCACCATAGAAAAACAGGTTATCAGACAAATTCAATGCACCTATGTACATGGGACTGATGACTAAGATGTCCCAAGCCCCTAAATCTCAGGTCATGCATCCAGAAAAGAAGGCTGAACAAAGTTCAAAATGATACTTTCCAGTCAACTGGTAAAACAGTGGTAGTTAGTGTACTTGATCTGTTGGGACAATCCCAGATGAGATGGTTTTGTCACCTAATGAGAAAGCCATCAGTAAGAATGAGAAGTAGTTGGCAAAGACCTTGAGGTAGACCAGAGATGGGTTGATGAAACAGGTACAAAAAGACCTGGTCAGTAGGAGCTTACAGTGGGAGATCAAATAGAAATAGTGGTAAGATAAAAATCTGGTTCATTCAAACACACTGCCTGCTGAAGAGAAACAACAATGATAATTTGTATCTGAATTGAATATTGCTCCCTAATTCTAAGTTTTATGTGATGAGAAGCATGTTCACTCATTCCATTAAGACCCAAACATCAGTACCTCTGTTCACTAGTTTCTAAACTGTTATGGGAAAAATGTAAAAGGCATTCCAGATTGGTGGGTTGCCTGAATGACTAAGTGTACTGTTTACAATTAGCAGGAAGATGCCACTTAAAATTTTGGAATAATAATAATTGCTGTTACTTCTCCTCAATGGTTCCAGAAAACATCAACGAGATCCATTCAGGACCATTACTGCTATCTTCCTCAGAATGGCCGAGTCTAGCGAGGAGTTCAGGCATAGCTCTACACACTTCCCAATAACCGTTATTTCATCCAGGTTGCACTTCTGGAAATAAGTAACTGTAGGGTTTTTCTACATCAACATCGGCAAGCTGTCCACTGAACTTTCAAATCGGACGATTGGCTATTATATATCCTATTGTGTAGCGTTCTTTAGAGGCGAGCATGTCAATCCTTCTACTGCTGCCACTGTGAAATACATTCATACACACATGCATGTTTCATAGTGTGAATCAAAGACATTTTATGTTAAATGTGAATATTCTTCCAGGAGACTTCTCTTGGCAGATTACCATATGCATCATTAATACAATGAATCAACTGTACAGAAAAGATCATGTACAGCAATATACCAATATCTAATCAATTTCTTTTTTCAGTCCTATTTTTGTACTTTCACATGTTAAAGAAAACAAACTACTGATGCAAATGATTGGTTTTCTTTTACAGAAATGCCATCAAAGGAATATTCTGCAGACTATCATAAGTTTCCATTTCATTACGGTAGGTGGCAGGAAGGTACTAGACAATCTTTACGAACGCACATGGAACCAGACATGACAACATGAATAATATGATTTACATTTCTCAGGATTGGTTAGATAGATACTAGAGTTTGACAGTATCAGCTGATGTACTGTACAATGTGAACAGTGAAATGGTGAGCTTGTACAATGAAAATGTGGCTACAATTTCAATGTATTTGAATGAAACAGAGTGAGATTTTTAGTGCTGGTGTTGAAGAGATTGAGGGTTTATGGTCAATTGACAATGAAACTGATGGAAATGAGAGCAGCGGTGATGCAGATACAATATAAATATCCACAATATAATTTCCCTGGTTTACTACCTGAACTGATTTGTATCTTGTACTGTTTTCCTCTTTTTAAATACGTTTCCAAACAATATAAAAAGTAAAAAAGCAGGTTTTAAAAACTTTCCTTGAAAACAAGAAAAAACAACCAAAGAACAACGTATTTCGATGACACTGGAAGAGTTAATAGACATGTGCAGTAATGGATATGACTTTAAAACGAAACATGCACAATGCTACTGCCATCAGTCAGTTTAGCCACATCTGTTTCAGTGTACATCTTAGGAAAATAAATTTTGGAGCCAAGTCCTAACATACAAAATATCTCGCCGAGCCTCGTGCCTGATCATGTGTACACCAGGCCTAACTCGTTATACCGTATTTGTCCACCCTATCCAAGCCACTCCCCTTACTAACAGACACTTAGTAGAAACTAGCACACTTTGTACTCTAAGATACGCACTAAAGACAACTGGAGTACACACTAGACATCGTATAGTGCTGGTTGCTTGGTTTGGAAATGCAAGAGTTTCACATGTACAGAAGCTCTTCAAAACCCTGATATGTTCAGGACGCTGGCTTTTATATGAGATTTTTTTTTTCATCTTTCTTTTTAAGGAATTCAATAAATAAATAAGTTAATAAATAGACTATTTAATACAAAATAACATAAAATCATTATATGAATGCTGCTATTTAAATAAGGGTAATATCAATATATTATAGGCTTGGATACAATTCCATTTACCTCCTCAGTTTCACTATAAACTACAAACGGCTAACAAGACTAAATCTTTAGTTCTGGTATAATATTGGTATTTTATATTAGATATATATAGCAAAGTGCCAATTATACACATATAACAATAACTTGGGAATTGCACATAGTATTTCTGTGCATACTTAGAATCTCTTCATGTGGCTATTGGAAACCAAACATTTATTTTTAGTTGTAATATATTGCAACGGGTGCTATCGATTGGTTGGCTGCTGTTTTTGTTTTGAAATATACAACCAATTATTAGAATATTATGAAAGTAGTGACCAGTAGCAAATATTGCAAAAAACACAAACACGCACCCATCAATTCAATGACATTGATGCAGCAAGATGAGAGACAATCAAAGATTTCATCTACCCCCCCAATTGACTGACAACTACTACCTCTATGCACTTCTAGCATAATAGTGAGCACCTCATTTTCTACTGGTCCTGTCATGGCACTAAGCTACATCTCCACTAAGACTAAAATATTTTGATCAGTATCTTGTGAATAAATTATTATTTTTATTCATCTAGAAATAAAGTGTTATAATATCACCCACAGTTAATAATATATATATATTAAATCTACCACAGCCCATGTAATTAGTATTTCATAAGTATTCAGATTGTGCGAGTGCAAACGGGAATATATATATTTATTTTTCTGAATATTACAAGGTCTCGTACAGAGCCGAGGCAATATACGGATTCTGGACAAGCGTATTGATGAATTACCCAACACGTACGATTGCACATTAACATTTAAGAATTAATTTCAACAGAACACACTGAACGTGTTTCTAGGAGAAAAGAGGCACAACAAACTTAGCCTAATGGCAGTTTTTACATCAATAGGAAAATCTACCCAACACTCAGCAAGCCCACCAAAAAACATCCGCATTGCTCTTTCTCTCCGAAAAGATAACAAAGCTTTTTTTTATTTGTTTATTTCTTTATGCTCTAATATTACTAATGAATAACCTTTCTTGTTAAACTTATCACAACCGTTAAGTCACTACGAAAACATGACACGGTTTTAGTGCCCTAGCAAGTCAGTGTAGCATCACAAGTTAAGTTTTAAATTAGGGATGGGATATCGAAAAACTCTGTCGCAGTACTTTTTTAGCGCGATATCAACCACGATACAGTACTTTTTAAATTTGCAAAATAAACTAAATAGATTGTCGAGAATTTAATCTTTAGACAAGGATCTCGTTCAATCTTCTGACTAGAGTTGAATGACAAGATGTGTGGTCATACAAGAATAATCATAAAACAAAATTTTAAAAGGAAAGAAAATTTGGAATTTTGTAGATAGGATTTTTTCATGAAATATTGGTGCATTTTCATTTACACTCGACAGTAGTTCATAAATCACTACTATGTCGAAAATGCATAGAAATATAATACATAAATTTTAGGGTCATTTCCCATTTATATTTTCTAATGATTATCCTAGATGCTGATTTTGCTAGCTACAAATGACAAACCATGTCTCATGATTTGCAATGGCAAATAATATCAAAATTACATTTTTAACTAAGAGCCCAATCACAACTTGAGGTATAGTAGAAGTATCGAGAATCGCGATTAATTTTCAAAAATAGTACCAGAAAAAGTGGTATCGTCCCATCCCTATTTTAAATATTTAAAAAATAATATGGTAACTATACAATAACAAATGAGAAAAATTGTATAAATACTTGCATCTCATGTATCAAAACAATTGTCAAAACTAAAGTAATTACTGGCAGTTTTTAGAGACTTCTAGTCCTTCATTTAACAGAAAAATAAATTGGAAGAGAAAGAAATAAAATTTAACATGAAGATCAACTTCAAAATAGTGTAGTAGATATTTAAATAAAACAACAATCTGTGCCAGGTTACTAAACCCATATCAACATGCACATACATCAGGAATGATACAAAAACCTTACCATTAATAGTTCTCAATTAATTAAAAAAGTACCAACTACATTTTGCTAGTTGGGATGGAAGCATTTTCTTTAAAAAAATCTTGCACATGTTTCAACTTTTCATAGGAGTATCTCTCTCTCTCAAGTGATACAATAATTAAAATAATTGAGTCATATTTATATTACAACATTAATTATTTTAAAATAAAACATTTATCTAGTATGTCAGCTCATTAAAATACTTTGAAAGAGGGCACAATTCAAGAATTGTGAACCTTTGGTCACAGAAAAGAGAAAAAAAATATGATTTCTCAGTTGACACTGGATCAAGTCATTGCTTTACACACACTTATTAATACAGTAGGTTTTAGACAGGATATAAAAGTAGATATGGCAGAGATCTCCCAACAGTTTTATTAAAAATGACCATTCCATAAGTTCTCTGTATAATTTTATCTTCAAAAAGTGAGCTTGTCATCAAAGTCAATTTAGATGCTAAGGGTGGCCACCTAATTCACGCTTTAAAAATCTCAGCTTTTACCTGGCATAATAAATAAAATAAATTATTGTGTAGTTTATTGAGTATGATTATTTTGCTATAGACATGTAAGGCATACAGCAGGATGTGAGACAAGCAACAGTTACTATAATAATAGTAGTAATAATATTTCAAAAGGCAGAAGCATGTTAAAATGGTAACCAGAGGTGCTTCCCAAGCAACCATAGGAAGGATTCTCATTTCTTGGTGGGACATAACTTTCGTTAGGAAATATCTCCACCATGCCTAGTTCCAGACTTCATAGTCACCGTAATAATTGATCTGATTGACTAATCAACAATTTTATGTACTTGATGATCATTTTAACTGCTGTGATTTATCAGAATTTTTCCCTGAATGTCTGCTTAAAGGGAGGTACAGCAAAAAAGAGCTAAAAATAAAAAAGTAACCATATTAATTTCATGACTGTCATAAATATTGTACAATCATACATATTTCCAAGGTAACAGACATCTTTGCTGCCAGAAACAAATTTCTATATTTTCAAAATTCAAATACTGTAACTATTTATATCCAATTTTTGTTGTGAATTCATTTAGAACCCCAAGAGTATGTTAAACCTACAGTTACAAAGTGAATCTCACTCAGACTAGTATGGGTTTAATTAGCCAATGAAAGTTATTTCTGAAAAAGAAAATTTATTTCCTAAGTTGCTCAGAATAAAAATTAAATAATAATGCTTCATTATGACCGATTCAATTTTTCCTATAAACATGGGGAATATGAGTAAAATGACAAAGGTCAGCTGCTCAAAGCTAAGGCCAATTTTGAAAAATTAAACATAGTTATGATTAGAATTTTGTTTCTGGTAGCAAAGAGATGTCTAGTGTTTTCTCGGAAATATTTCTTTATCGAAGATTTATGACGGGCACAGTCATAATACAGTAAAACCTGGCTTCAATGTACCCTTTATTAAACGAAACTCATCTTAAACGGAACTATTAGACAATCCCGTGAACTTAGGGGTGAAAATAGTGTTAAATTCACTTCATCAAACGGGAACTAATTTCCGCGGCAATACACATTTAACGGAAAATTTCCTAGTACCATGATACAGTGTTTAGAAAATTTTCAGGCACCGTGTGAAAGGCTACCTTATCTGCTGTAACAGTTGAATCTGTGGCTAACAAGGAATGTGCAAATAGGTCGTCCTTAGTTTGTTCTCCAACTTACACGTCACAGCGTATAATTGTCTGTTTCCTGTTCCCCAAGCCCCTTCCAATGTTTGCTCTAATGAGCTGCCAATCAGCAAATGCCAGTCAATCAGCTTAGAATTCAGCTTTGAACTGAGCGTTTCTAAACTGCAATACTGACCTAGTTCGGCAGTAGTAATTGTGGCTTCGGAAGCAAGAGTTGTTTTTGATCTTAACACGAGAGTAAAAGTGATACAGTACTGCATTAGTTAGGAACAGAAATATGTAAATATAATAATCCACTGTAGGCTACCCCAAAGCTGCTTGAAACATCTTAGCAAGAAAAGTTAAATGAGCAAATAATGATCGTTACCCAGACTTTGGCCTCAATTTTCAAATTAGGTAGCCACCTTATAAATGAAATGGAACATAATAACCATCATATATACTGTAATTTGCAAGTATGTTTTATTAATGTAGACATATCTTCGGGAATTTGTGACAATCAAAGATATTAAGCTTGGCTGAAATTAAGAGAGAGAAATTTGCTATCTAAAATAAATACGTTACTGATTTCAGAAAAAAAAAAAAAAAAAAGTCCAATGCATAAGACCCCGGTTAAATATTATCAACGCCTGAATGATCGCAGAAACCTGGGGTCACAGCTATTTATGAACACAGGAGGAAAGTCCAATCAGAAGATGAAACTTGTGGCAACAGTGAAAAAACACACTTTGAGAACCATAACACTACCGAAAGTGGAAATCCAGCACACTACAAACCGGAGAAGTGAGCTGACTTAGGAGCAAACCTTACAAAATGCATTTCATTGCTTGGTCCAAAAAACACACTGTATAAATATAGTCAAACTTCTGTTTACATATCTGTTCAAATTTCTTACCAATAGCTATACACTTGACCTGTGATTAAAACAGCACCTCAATGATCCTACAAGACAAAGGTACTAAATCAGTCTCACTTTCCAACACACAAGCTGGTGTTAAAACAACTGTTTAGAAAAATTACAGAAGAAGCCAAGGGCATAAACATTTCCATACAAGCAGCCATATAAAGGTTAACAGGAACACCGAGAGATAATTTCCAACTCACACTGCAAAGATTACCAGCATTGAGAAAAGACCGAGTCTTACAGGCTTTCACCTGTTACAGAAACCTCCTTATACAGGGTTTTGTTAGCTATTCTGCTGTAATGAAAAATAAAAAATAAATATTAAAAAAACTAAACATATATCATTTTCATAATACTAGCTTTCTACAATTACCTGCTAATTGATTACCTTCTTTATTAAGTCTCAGTGATTTTAAAAGTTTTGGGGTTAACAAACAGGAGAGCACAGCCACACACAGCACTGCAACATTGTCTGAGCGAGCACGTGCTCGGTGAAGCTAGCACAACCTAAAGCTATTAACAATGTCCCCATAAGGCTCCAAAGTTTTTCTCAACGCAGGATGCTCTAAAAGGTCGATCACTTTCTATAGAATTAAAGACCAATGAATGAGTATCTCTCAATAAGGAATTCAACAGAGGTAGATGTCTGCCATACTATGCATCCCCTCTTCTATGGCAAGCAGAAGCAATATTGGAATAACACACACCTGTTTGAGCCCTGTTCGACATGGATTCTAGTATCCCTGAGTACTAAACTTTCTAAAAATACACATCGCAAGTATTGTTCCCCATTAACATTGAGAGTTTTCACTAAAATCATTCTACCTCAGAGCTAGTTGACTTAGAACGGAATGAGGTACGAGCTAAGGAAACCTGAAGCTAAAAACAAACCACTACCTACATCTCATAGCAACATGCAGAAAGCATCAAACTCGTGCAACGAGATGAGACTGAAGAGGAAACTATGGGAAAATAACAGGAACTACTACTTCTTTAGCCGTGGTCTAAAACATCAAGTGTCAAGCTTTCAGGGTTCAAGTTGCACTAGCTAAACTATGACAGGAACGATTACGTAAATGAGAAACTCACCTTTTCACTAAATACATAGACTGCTAGAACACTCCAAATTATTTGGAGAAAGACATGAAGTGGTGGAAATTAAACTCACAACATTAAGAGCATGATGGAACAACATGATTGCACATTAGGTATGTTAATAAGAGGTAATCTTATAGACTGAAACTATCTATAGTTTGCATTCAACTAGACTTATAACCACATATCCTAACAGTGTTCTTAACTCAATCCAAGTTTAAATTGGTAAAGGATAATTGAATGGATAGCAATATGATATTCTAATACTAAAGCTCCAAATCCAGTATCTCTAAAAAGTAGTCTTTCATTCAAATAATAATTATTAATAATAATAATTCCACTTTAGGAAGCAAAGCCTCTATACTGTAATTTACAGGCAGTCTTTCCCATTAACTCTAGAATAGCTCTCTGCTAGAACCCACAGTAGATTTTTGTCATTCAGCAGCAAAATATGCTCAAAACCATCAAAATTAATATTCAAATCCGGCAAGATCAGCCACTTGTATGTATATACACATTGACCATTTTTTGATACCTATAATCCAATACTAAAGAAGTTATAAAAGTCATCATGCTCTCATTTTGTAAGTATTCATTTTCCAGCCACACAAACTTCTTCAAGGTATCTGCCAGCTTCCTTAATGAATGCAATAAAACAATTAATATAGTACACTATGAAACCCTTAAAAACTTCAAAAATCTTGAATAGTGACTCAAACTTAAGCTAAAAAATCATTTGATTTTCCAAGTTTTACCAAAATAATAAGACTATAAGAAAGATTTTCCAAGTAATATCACAAATTATTTTCTATACAGCTATTTTATGCCAAGTCTAATTGTTACATAGAACATCTCATGCTACTAGTGAACCTGATGGCTTTGTACTACATCACTACAGACACTTCCACCAGTAATACTGATAAAACAAACGTGTAAGCACAAGCAAGACCTTGGGCACAGTGTACTGCTTACTTGGCCTGACTAGCAAGGTTTATGTCATCAACTCGGAAGCACATTTAATAAATACATTCAGAGAAAAGAAAAAGAAGAAAACCTTGCACAAATTTATTTATTCACGATCCATGACCAAAGGTTCAATAAAAATCTTATTATCAGATTTTGTCAAGTGCAACATATACAATACCCAGAAGTCTACCTGAAATATGATAGAGGGCTGTGCTATTTTCAAACTGACCTCATACCTTCTTATTTAGAATCATGTACTGTAGTGGTATCTGGTTTCTTGCAAAGCTGTAATTTGATATGGTGCAATATTAACACAGCAATGCATTCATCAAGTTTAAAAGCCACCAAGTATATAAAACATGATGTCATACTTTCCTTTACAAACCTTCCTCTTTTTTTTATTATTATTATTATTTCATGGATTATAAAAGATCAAGAAAAACAATGTTTAAAAGATACTTTTACATATGTATTTACATATACTGTATATATATATATATATATATAGTGACAAGAAGCAAATCCACCATGCAGTTCATTTAAAAAACATTAGTAGCTAAACTAAGTTCTTTTGAGAAGTTTGGTCTCATCAAGTCGTCATCAGAATTGATATCACATGCAAATTACGTCACGATTGTCCGCTACTAGTCGCCACAACTAGCAATATTTTCTAAACACAACACATTACAGTGGAGAAGTACAAAGATCTAGATTTTTTTATTTTATTATTATTTATATATCATATATTATGTAAGTGAACTAGGTATTGGCTTGTTTAAATATATTTATATATATCACAGTTTAGAAAGTCAGCAATGTCAGAGAGAAGAAGCACCAAAACCAACATAAAAAAAACTTACAACAAGAAAATACAAGTCCTTACCCCATATAAGATCCCCCTTTCCATTCACTCCCTTCACAAAGATCATCATATGCTATCCAATGTTATTTTAATACTGAAGTGCATCAAGCTGTAGAAAGATATAATTACCACTAGTGTTTTTCTATAGAAATTAATTGCACCATTCATTTTATTTCATTATTTAGTATTATTATTATTACAAAAATTGACAACTTTGTTCCTTTCTTTTCCCCCATGGAAATATTGGCAAGATAAATTAATTGAGCATTCAAACGAAACTAATTAAAGGACTGTCCAAATTTGTGCAATAAACACACTCAACAACCAAGTTTGTTACTCCATTATAAAAACAACACTACTAATAAAAGAAAAAAAAATCCCATTGAAATGGCTGAAGAGGGAGCAACTAAGAAAGAAATGCATTATGAAAATACTGTACTTTACTCCTAAATTGCGTTTAAAAAAATATACGTATTAAAAAATTAAGATAAAAGTCCAAGAATGAGGACCTTAATTTGTATGGTAGTGAAAAATTAAACTTAATGGCTCTAAGTAATATACGAGAAAGAAATTAAGTAGTGAACAAATATTAAAAACACTGTTCTTGGTCATATTTAAAGGGTTACACAGAAATACCACATTTATGCTGAATATTGAAGATTATTACTAACATCTATATTAAAACATGCTGTACAGCAGAACCCCACTCTTCAGTTGTAATACGTAAGAGATGAGGTGAACGGTTAGTTGATGAAGACTAATAATTGGATATAATTCACTAATAAGTCATTTTAGAGCCTTGGGACATCTTGATCATCAGCACCGTGCTCTTGAGTGAAAGTTCAATTTGTCTGATAACCTGTTTTTCTTTGGTGACTATAATGGTGTGTAGAGCTGTAATTATGAGGGTCTAGGATTGGGGAAGGTGCCCCAGGACATGAAAGATGGCACTATCCAGGAATTTTTGGGATGGAGTGTGGAAAAACCACACTCAGTGCAGAGATTCAAAACTTTGATCTCTGGACTTCCAGCTCCCTCTTGCAATCATGGTGTCTTTGCCACAGGGTGAATATGTTAAAAAGGCATTTTCCATGAAAGTCAAGATGAGAAAGAATACTAAAGATATGAATACGAGTAGCAGTTGGTGAACTGTAAGAAAAGATATGGAAGGACAGTAACAGAGTCTATTAAAGCAAGAAGAGTCCATAGTAAAAGCATTTCAAGAGGAATGAAAGAAGGGGTGGCTATTGGTACACTACTCAATCTGAAAGCAATCAAGATATAGGACCATATCAGTCTTTCGGACTGTTAACCTTGATGTTTTCACCTTTAAAACAACAACTGACCATTATCACCAAAATAGAAATAACAGTTTGAGTTGAATGGAAGAGACTTTTGTCTGGGCTCAATCCAGTCAAGAAATGAAAAAAAAAAAAAACAAGAACAACACACACACACAATATGACAATATGTGCAACCAGAGGCTTCGGCTATTAGGTCATGTTGTGTAAGCAATACAGCTGTTATGTTCAAGAGTTGAAACGACGAGCAACCCAATTCAAGTGCATGTCAAGCTGTGTGCCAGCACCTTTGGGCAAGTTCAAGCACTTCCATATATACCACGGCAAACTCTGTAACAGCTATTAGCTCTTCGAGCTAAGGAGGAGCATTAATATTGAGGGAAGGGGAATGCTTTGGGGGAGATTTATTTGGATCCCCTACTATTTCTATAAAATCAGACCTAGATGTGACATCATTATTATGGTACAGTTAAATAAAATGCAGTCATCTGGATACAATCCATCCAACACGGATAAAAGAAAGCGTACAGGGAATCCATAGGACATCGATAGATATGCTTCCTATGACATTCAATGAGAATTCCAATTCTTGATTATGTTAGCATTCATGTTTGTTACTTTCTTCTTGGAGTTTTTGGCTGGAGCCTTCAGCAAGTATTGAGTTTATCATGTAGGGTAACTGAAATGACCAAAATAGGTTAAAGTTGACACTATTATAAATTGCATTAGAATTTCGAAATAAGTGTTGAGCAGGCTTTTTTATTTAAGAAAGCAAAAATTGACACTGGAGGTAAATAAAAAAAAAAGAGTAGGGGCATGGTTCATGGAAGATCTACGTGAAATGGAAATTTCCCCCTCAAGATATCCAGGAGCGAGTTTCACTCAGGAAAAACTACGTACGCACAAAGGTCTCCAGGAAAAGCAGAAGCGGAAGCCAGGGAAGGCGTGGTCACAATAGAGAAAAGATCAACACGGGAGATGAATGCGGGAACACTGGGCGATAGAGCTCGGAAGAAGAGACAGTTGAACTGACGTGGTCCTTAGTTGCCCGAATCAAAAAAAGATGAAGATAATAAATGTAGGCAAATTAATATTCTAATGGAATTCATGAACAAAGTTTTGTCATTAAGAGATCCTTGATGGGCCAATTATCCAGTCCTATTTCGAGAGGGAAACGAAGTTACAATTAGTAACGACAACAAACACCCGTTGCATAGTCACAGTCAATGTAACTGTTGAGACTAGTAGCAGTGCTGGGACACATGACAAACCTTGTTGTAGCCTACTATCAGGCAGATTATGATATATAAATATATTTTCTAAAAATATACCTTTCCTCCTTAAAATCATGATTTCAAGTTTGAACTACATGCTAAGTTAGTAATGTCAATAATTCAAATAAATATGGTATATTTGTGCAACTATTACATTGATGTCCTTTGTTTTACTCCCTTTACCTCAATGCCCTGTTCTATTTTTTTAGTTTGAGAAATTAACAAATGAAACAAACAATTCAGCAATAAGGTAGTTTGAGCCAATAACAGAACTTGTCTTAAAAACGGTTTACAGCACAATAAAGATTCTACAATTATTTTTAGAAGTACACATTGCACTCAGAATATTGTTATCAATTCCTTTCTAGAAACCATGCATTTATATTAAAAGCTAGACATCAGGAGTTTGGAGTATTACTTGTCTAACCAAGGCAATCAGTCTTACCATGCACACACACAGACAAAATAAAGATTATCTTTCAAGAGGATAAAAAGCAGATCACATTGAATCAGTCCTATTCCCTAAGTACGCTAAATCCCTCCCCTCCAAAATTGGGAAAAACTGTATTTAGAAATGTCTTCTGTCTCCAAATAAAGGCCTGACAGGCACACAACACTGGAAAGCTAGGAATTAGAGATGGGATGTTGATACCTGTGATACCTTGACACTCTTGATAGGGTAGCAGCCAGTTTCAATATTTAATATAATATTTAAATCCAAAAATATCATATCGATGCAGTAAACTCTGAAGAAGGCCAATAAAGTTTACTAGTTACCCGTGAACCTGGCACCATAGGAGTAGCGAGAATGTTATCACGAACTGCCAACAGTATAACATCGCAGATTCTACTCCTGCTGATATTGCAGTCTGATAACAACTAGCAATACTTATGAATAGAGTTTGTGGATTTTAGCATTTAAAACTCCAAAATTTTGCATTTTGAATTTAGCATTTTGTAGCATCTATGATTTTCAGATTTAGCCCTTCATATAAACAAAATACTATGGAAAGCTAAGATAGAAGCTACCATACCAAAATTATGAAAATTTACACCTTCATTGGATTGACCACCTTGTGGTTTAGCAGCTAGCATTCTTGACTGTCGCCCCGGAGGTCCTGGGTTGATTCCCGGTTCAGCCAAGAAATTTTAATTCTGATGGCTGGAACGGGGTACACTCGGCTTTGCGAGGCAAAACTGAGAAGAGAGGGGTTTGATTCCCATCTGTTGTAGGAATATCTGTGATTTATAGTAACTTCTGCAATTAGGGCAGGGATTTTGTCAACATTTGTTACTTTTAACTATTGGGTTCAACTGGCTTCTTAACAATTATAAACTCCACTGCACAATTCTACTCCCCTACCTCTGTATACATTTGGTTCTGAAGCAGATTTCACAAGGAAGGTTTGCCAGGATATTGATAAAATCCATTTGAAGAAAGTCAAGTACAAGTCACCTTTGCTGTTTGCTGAAACACTGAGGTTAGAGGATACTGGTAGTTTCACGAGTACTGTCTGAAAGCAGCTCAAACATGAATGATTCACAACCGTGTCCTTTCAGCAGTTGCTTCTTATACTTAAATGGCAACTATCAATTGCCTAAACTATAGTATGTTTCCACAAACTATAACATCAGACTATAGTTTTATTTATGTAAATAAGCTATTAAGGAAACTAGTCAACAGCGAAATGACATTGTTAATATGGGTTAAGAAGACTGCTTTGTATGGATTTTTTCCTGTAGGCCTAATGCTACCTTAAAATAAAATTATTTTAATCTTTATAAACAGATTTGTTCACTCGTAATGAGGTGATGAATCATAACTTCACTCAAGTATCATGATACAGAGTATCAAGGTATCGAGTATCGAGAAAAAGTACTATCATCCCATCTCTACTAAGAGTAGTAATTATTAAGAAATATGAAAATAAACTATGAGCAGCATGGCTTGGCAAAACTTTGGCAATCAGAGACCAAGAAAAATGAAAAATCAGATCTAACATCAGCTACCATACTGGAGTACATCAATAAAAATATCAAATAAGAGTGATCAAGCAATGAATTTCAATTTTTTAAATCAGCATTTGCAGAAATGCCATATTTACGAAAAAAGAAACCGTATTATGCTTGCTTAAGCCCAATAAGTACCGGTAAATACTGAATTTTCAACACAGTAAACTTAAGAAGACACCATGTGTTTTTCCTCTTATGCAGTCCCAACACGATGACTGAACAAATCACCAATATTACACATGCACCCACAAACCCAAGTTGTTGGATTTTAAGTCGAACACTTCTTTCTTAATATTCATTACCATTTACCTCCATGTTTCACACATTGGAAAGGGGGAAGAACGCCAGTGTGGCAAAACGTTTTGTCTATGTGCAGAGATCAAGGGGGGGGGGATATTAAATAGGAAAAATTGTGCTAATTTCCTAACTGGCTTGAGTTTACAACCTGTCTGAGAAGTGGGGACAATTAAGCATAATAATCATTTATAACAACTCGAACAACGGCAGCAAAGAAGTGCAATCTTGTTGAAGGAATGATGCAAGATAATCTGAACACAACAAGAGATGATCAAGGAAAGACATGGTTGATATTCCTCTTAACTACAACTTTTAGTTATGATTTACTTCCTCATTTTTATTCCAGGATTTTTCTCATGACGTTCCTTTGGTTGTATACCCTATCTCAATTAAGTTGGAAGGCAACGTCAACACACAAAGGCAGAAAAAAATAAAGGGCTGCTACAGGCACGAAACTAACCAACTCTTGTTTCAAACATTATCGATAGTAATATGTAATAACTTACTTTGCATGTCAGTACAGTAAAAGTATAACACTACATTTCATTCTCTTCCATATAATTTTAATGCAATGTCCTTCGTGTTCATCTTGATAACGAAGGGCTGAAGTCAAAGTATGAGCGCCGTGGATGCTTAACGTCGCAACATTACAATACCGTGTTCAAACATCTCACCCACGTGTTGAGAGTACGAGTACATTTCTACTAAATTGTGTCTGCTACTTGTGAATTCAACTTTTATGATAGTTTCTTAGTTTTAGTTTAGTTCAGTAGCTACATTTCATTATTGTACTTAATATTTTCTGTGTTACGTGGTTCGATTTTATTTAAGCCTAGTTCGGTGGTTTTATTTAGTAGTAACGTAATTTCTGTGGCATAATACTTATCTGATTGTCTCTTCATAGATGGTGTAATTTAAATGTTGCAAAAAACTGAGTACAAGGGCAGGCCTGTAATGCTGAGATACAAAACATTTGTTCCATTAACATATAACAGATTTTTCTTTTTAGCCTTTTAGACTTGTCCCAGCATTTGACCCAATGTTCTAATGCTGGTAGTATTCCACGCACGTTGACAATGCTTATGTTGTCTTCCAACTTATCAGAGATAGACTGTAGTTCCTTCTTGGATGTGAGGAACTTAAATGGGGAAACTTAACTGGAACTAATCCCAATTTTTAATGTGCTTTTGAATTCCAATTTAGTTGATGTGAACCATGGAACGTAAAGAGTAAGAATCTGAAATCCTCCAACATAGCAACATTATTTGAACTCTTCTTTTTTCTTTCTAAATCTACTTTCCCATTGTGACAAAGAGGAGCCCATCTGAAACTAGTCAGCAATATATGATTTAAGTTAACTTGTTTATCACCATTTACATGTGGTACATCGAGTATTCCTCTACAGCCTCATCTAGAATATATCTACACCAATTAACAACACATCAAGGAAACCTCTAGGCATACTGAATCTTGTGAGAACAGGCAGCACGGGTAGCAATTGACTATGTAAAAGTGCTGATATTTACAATTATCTTCAGCACATATACAGTTATAAAGGAGAGAAATGTGAGAACAGAACTTAGCATTATGTGGTTGGCTATAGATACATCAATTGTCATCAGAACATTACAATGAATAATATAGTGAGTATTACCGTACATCAACATTAAATATGATATCAGCTCTGTTTACATAGTGCCACTGTTACTCCTACAGCTTCTCAAAATACTGTGCTCTATTACTTTTAGATCTAGAGTGTTAAATGTACTTATCCATTGCTAGAACACCCTTCACAACACATGGGTCCTACCTAATGCTGCATTAACTTCTAAGCATGACTAGTCATCCAACATTTAGGCACGGAAAACCCATTTTTTTTAAAACAGATATGGGGAAAACAGTTCTATTTCTACAGACACACCATATTATAACAACTAAGAACCTTGCACCAAAAATCAAAAACTAGTAATAAAAATTCTAGCCCTTTTCCTTAGGCAAATTTTTCATAATATTAGCGAGTGGACTCTTTTTTAGCCTAGCTTCATTAGTCTACACTCAGTAATCTCAACTAGCTAGTACATCGTCAAGAGCGTTTAAAACAACCATGTGCCTCACCTTGTCACTGAACATAAAATTTCATTTTTACTTTCTTCATACAAGGAAACTTTGCGAGTGTGAACTACCTGATTGTGCTGATACATTGCACACACTAGTCAGAGCATGAGGGAAATGTCTGATAGTATTTTATCACCCAGAAACCACGGGGGCCAAGATTTGGAGTAATCCAGAGTGATGCGAAAGCCGAGCATTGTTCGTTAACCAGTAAGTACTTCCGCTGCATTCAGGCAATCATTGTTCTGTACACTAAACTCCAGAAGACTTCAAGCGAGGCAATCACTAGCTAAGAATGCAAGATGACAGAATGGTATTACAAATAAATATGGATTCACCATGGGAAACAATACCACAACGTACCTCGAAGAGTGAGGTCACCAAGGCATGCAATGAACTGCATGTGGACAAATGGCAGGTCCTAACCCAAAACACAGTTCAAGGGAGGGAGATTGGGAGATCACAGGATCTTCATGTCCCTTAGAAGGCTTCAAAGTGTGTGTGAATGTGATTACATAGGCAGTGGGGAGATTTTACCAGTCATATTGACAAAAGTTTAGCTCTTCATAGCTGAACGGCAGCCAAATCAGTTCCAAACATACCAGTCACAGTATGTTATTAAAATTACAACTGTAGTACAAAGTTATCAACACACTTATTCTTAACATTGTGAACAGTGAATTTCTAATGTCTTTTCTAACCCAGGAGTGAGATATCTTTTCACTTCAGAAAAATAGAACAACATTTTTTAATAGTTTTTAGACTGTGGTGTTATGAAACATTCTCTATGTAAAGGTTTAACACACTGCAACGGTGAAAACATTGCCGATATCCTGCAGAACCCCCACCCTGATTTCAACTCTCCATTTACCATGCTTACAAGAAGTACAACTTTATTTAGATGGATTCAGGGTTTTGGATAAGAAAAGAGACTAAAAGTTCTGCAAATTATTATTAAACTCGTAGAGAACCTGCATGAAATAATCTGCAAGCAGTTCTTTTGCACTGTTGTACAGAATGAAGAAAAGAAGTTTGAATAGGTGGCGGTAGTACCATTTCCCATCAATAGTTGATTTTGAAATGTCATGGAACTTCCAATGTAGTTACAATAAGCTGCCAACAGATGGCAGACAATCACAAATCTACATGAAGGGAGACTGCAGTTCTGCTAGAGTACAAACTTTGAGAACTTAATAAACATCTGTATGGTTCAGCCATTCTATTACTGTAAATGGACAGCAATACCGATCAGAAGGTTAAGTTGCTGAAGGTAACAAGGCGATAGATCGGCAAAGAACCGATATCTATTTACTGGTCAACATGACTTAGGAAATATCCCTACATTCTATGGAATATACTGCACAAGAATAAGATTATTTTAAATGCAGTGAATGTACTTACTGCACAACAAAGTGCAAGATGAAAGTGCTCGGTGGATGCATTTAACAGGGCCACTCCAAGTCGCATGCAATTTCCTCCTCGCTGGTTTATCTGACATGTGTGAACGATTGAGAAAGTCACAGTCGCGAAGTCCCATTGTTTATAAATTCATTGCAACTCTTCATGTAACATCCATAGTAAAAACATCAGACTATTAACTCTATGGGGACATAAAGGATCACTAACAAGTACTTAGTGAGGTTAATAAATAGTTAAATAACTTAAAAGAGAACATGTGAATCTACTTGCACAAGAGCGCCACACCACTGCTCCCCGACGTGGCTGGGCTCTTGCAATCTTCACCCCCCTCCTCCTTCTTATCCTGAGACAGTAAAGTTACGACCAGCGCACACCACATACCCGTACGGGCCCTTCGAGATCCAATGCTCAGATCGTGAATGCTAGCTGCCAGAGCCAAAATATCTACAACAAACATATCAAAATAATGTCAAGATCAAGAAACATATTCCATATGTCAGGTTGCCTTCAATATAAATGTCAAATCCCGGTCATCTGAAAAATTAATTAAAATCTGTGAAAATGCTGAGTTTATGAAGAAAGAAAAAGACACATACTAATATAAATGCAAAATAAAATATATATTTTTATCTATTACCATGAGGCTGAAATACAACAGAAGCTGAATGATTGGAATGCTATATTCAAGCAATTTGGTCTGAATATAAGCCAGTCCAAAACGGTAGTGATGCCCGTTAGTCGACAAAACATCTGTACTAACATCACTCTGAATGGTACAAAGTTAGAACAAGTACATTAGTTCTGTTACCTTGGCAGTGTAGTGTCCACAGATAACCAACCATCTGCAGAAATCACTAGTAGAGTTCAACATGGAGCACAATTTTATCATCTCGTGAGAGGGCTTCTTTGGGATAAGCACGTTCCTTTAAGATCAAAACTAATACTCTATAAGAGCTTCTTTGTACCTGTTACTACATATAGCTTAGAAACTAGTACCAAATCCAAGAGAAATACCAGCAAACTACAGGCAGTGGAGATGAAGGTTTTAAGAACTATGATTCAGAAGACAAGGAGGAACAAAATAAAAAATGATGAGATACGCCATCTTGTTCAAGTAGAACAATCTCTTAATGAGATCTGTGTTGAAACCAGGCTGAAATGGTTCGGTCATCTCAAAAGAATGGACACACAAAGAACAGCTAGAGTGTGGTTTGAGAAAGAACTGAAAGGCAAGAGACCAAGAGGTCGACCAAGGAAGAGATGGATCGACCAGGTTAGAAATGATCTTGTAGGAAGAGGTCTGGATTTGCAGCAGGTCGTGGAGGGGGAGACATTCTTGGAGAGAACTAAATGGAGAGCGCTCATTCACCGCACCGGGGAAACCGGAGCCGGTTCATGATGATGATGATGATCCATTACATGAAAAGAAATTTTGGGAAAATGACTAATTTTCAAGTGGCGATAATACTGTGAAAGAAGTACAGTGGAACCTCGTTAGTACGTTTTTCAAGGGACCGAAACATTTGAACGTAAAAAGCGGGAAAACGTACTAATGAAAAATTATAATTAAACATCATTAACTTGTTTCAGTGAGGGAAAAGTAAAAAACGTGATAATCGGAAGTACGTACTATCGAATATACAATTTTAAACAGCCTACAGAATTATTGCATTAAAGAACTAGTTTATACAGCACAGAGAAACGAGAGCAATGAATACAAGAGAATAATGTACTACCGTATACCGGTACCGTACTCTTAATTGAAGTACTGTAGTACGAGTTGAAATATTTAGTTTTCTATAATTGATTTCGGCTTAAATACATGTTTTTCTTGATATTCTGTGAAAAGAAGTGTCGTATTCTTTGGCGTGAACGATTGGATATAACCGAAGTTTTCTTTGAGGTTAGATATGCTCGCGCGTGTACAGAAAAAAAAAACTACATCCACGCACTTAAGGTGAGGATTATACAAAGGTTCTCCTATTTTGGAGCGCCACCTCCATTATTTCAATACGACGCAACAAAATTATCACTAGGTTTCACCACTTCTTCGGTAATGTAATGCGTATTTGCGGGAATCAGACTGTATTGAGTTTCAAGGTCCATACGGTAAAATTGTGGCATCGAATCGTATCCAAACTGGTGTTCAGGAACATATAAACGCATATCGTATTGAAAGCGATTCTGCGCGCTGACAAAAATGCGATCGTACTAAAGCGATGCGCCGCAAAATATGCAACGTGACCTTGTTTAAAGGTTCTGTGCTCACGGGCTATATAACTCACGCTACGCGAGAGATGACGGGGCGGCTGGTCGTCAAACGCACGCTGCCGCATTCACGGAAGGACGAGGCACTAGTGGTCGGCCGGCATACGCACGCCAATCTGTGGTGTATTTCGAAACAAAGAACGTGTTATAGGTGGCATGTTCTACTGGCGCGAGAGAGACACGTCGGCTATCTTCCGTGTTGCGTCAGAGCTTTCAAGCCACTTCTACACCGTCAGCTATCTTCTGTGTTGCGTCATACCTCAAGCCACTTCCACACCATCAAAACACACTAATCGTGTACACTGTCAATAACTATCAGAGAATAGGAAGCAATATTGCATCGTGTTTTCAAGATGCCGAATTTTATAATAAAATAAGAATAAAATCCGGTTCCCTAACAAATAGTACAACGGAAATTTGATCGTCGTAAGCGGGAATAGAAAACGTATTAAGGGGCTATATCAACATGTAATTAGTAGGAATGGGGCTGGGACTTGAGAAAATCATCGTGTTAAACGGGAAAACGTCGTAACCGAGAACGTGCTAACGAGATTCCACTGTAGTCTATTGACAGTAAAACTGGGTTAATTCAAAACTGAATAATTTAAGATTTTGTGATATTTCGAAAGTTACTATAAACTTCGGTCCCATCAGATATAAGTGGTGTTGTTTCGAAACCCTTTATAACTCATGATAAGAAATAAAAACTGTGTTTTTTCGTGATAATATTCATTCAAATCTCCCCCTATCATATGAAATATTAAGTGCCTATGTAGTACTTCTAGCGTCTACCCATTGACATGCCTTTCTGCTGCAACTCATTACTGCAGTGGAGATCTTTTCAATGGTTAACAGCAGCTCAATTGCAAAACAAACCTGCAAGTTTTCTCAGTGCCTGACCATGGACTTGTGACCACCACTCTGCTAGGACAGTGGGAATGTTGTGGGAATGGACCGAGAGAGGCATTACATTGCAGTATTTTTCCGTTCCCAGTCGCAAACTCTGAACCGCAAGGACAACAGAAATCACTACCACGCACTTTGTTCCTAAGCAGGTGTGCGTAAATACTACCCACTAAATACTACAGGCCTCAGCACATTCCTTCTTACAGCATGTAAGCCAAATTTTCATTGTAATGTCGTTAATGCTCACTGTGAGTACCGCGAGAGTTCTATAGATATAGTCAGTGATTGATTTGTAAATAAAAAGAGGTTTCGGTACTGTGGGCTACGGGTGGTGGTGGGAGGGGGTGGGCTTTAAGGAATAGTGAAAAATAGAGTTCTAAAAACGATATTTTTACGCTTTCCTGAACACCTTTAAACATTAATCAGTGGACAAAATAGCAATCTAATTCTATTGGAAGTGTCGTGCATTTTTTAGTTTCTTCGGTTTACTAAAATAATACCAGGTGAGTTAGCCATGGTCGTTACGGAGTGGCTGTAGGCAGTCGCTCACATCCGGGAGGCGAGGAGGTTCGAATCCCCCCGCCGGCAAACTTGAAGATGGTTTTCTGTGGTTTCCCATCTTCCTTCCAGGCAAATGCCGGGGTTGGTCCCTACCTATAGGCCACAGCCGCTACCTTCCAGTTCCTCGTCCTTACATTCACACTTTCCTCCCCAGACAACACTCCACACGCAATGGTACTTGTAGCTCACCCAATGGGTGTCTGTATAGAAGCAGCTACAAAACTTACACGTACAGCAACGCACAATTAGCGAAATTTATGCACTTTGATTCCAAAACACTACACGATTAAACAGAACAAAACCGTAAAACAGTGACACGACGTCGAATGTTCTGACTGCACAGACATTGACGGCTAAGTGAACGCTGAACTGTTGAGGGGAAGGATGAGTCAGCTAGCACCTTGTGTACGGCTAGAAGTACGGTGCAGTCAAAGACCAAGTTGACCTTGACTTACAACTAACATTCCACAGTTCTAAACATTATGTTATATATTTGACTTTTCCCCCGATCACAGGTTCCGGTATAGTATACAGTCACAAATTTAGCCCTGGATATAGTTATCCATGTGATAAAGAAATGAATTAAGTTTTTGTTAAATTTACAAATCTACAAATAATAATCCATTTCAACACCCAAAATCTGTTAAAAACAGATGAAATCCATTAAAAAGGCAGCCCTGAATTATGTCTATACTACAGACAGTAGTAATATTGTACATTATGTTTGTCTCCCTGATATGTATAACACGATGCATCGTTAGTAATAATTTAACCCATTGTTGTTCGATAGTTTAGGACAGGCCTTCTCAACCTGGTGCTCGAATCATAAGAGCCAAAAGTTGCTTGCAAGCACAAGCTTCCTAGAGAACCATTCTTCAATTCAATTTTCTGTTCCACGAACCGGATAATAGGGTTTTCATTACGAGTTTAGACCGATATTTTATGGTATTTTTTAAATCGACAGTAATAATAATCGAACATTTTGTTTATAAGTAACACAGAAGATGCTGATTCGACTCGACTGTCCATACGTAAATGTATCTCTTCTGCACGATTCGTGCAAGCAGTTGCAACATGCCTGGTGAGTGGCGAATCCCAAGCTACTTCAGCATTTCAGAGAGACAGGAAAAAGAAAAAGAGAGATGCATGCTTGTTGCAATATTATCATTATTTCATTTTAATGGTACTTGGGTACTTGGTATGGCATGAAGGTGGTGCTCACAGTTTCAAAAAGGTTAAAAATGAAGAATGTATTGAAGTGTCAGTTCCGATGCCAGGGACTGAACGAAATGAAGGACACGGTGCAGAAGGACAGAAGTGGAAGGAAAAATACCAAAGAAGTAGAAGAAATAGTATAATAAGTAGAAAGCAATATCTCACCTTTGTCCTCCTGAATGCGAGGTGTTTGGATACCGGCAACGAAATTGTGATGTCGATTGGTCGAGTTGACAATCTCGTCACGCCGGCATGCTTGAACCTTCTTGATAGCTTCAAGCCATGCCTCCATAGCGGCTTGAATCTGAGGATGCACTCCCTCTCCACGTAAACGCTCCATCTTAGCGATCAAAGTTATTACCTAAAAAGGGCACATAAATGTAGGTATTATACGAATTGCCCGATAGGACACACAAATAAGTTTACTGTATCCCACGAACCCAAAGAATAAACTCACCCTGGCATGCTCACGCAATTGGTCCACGATGAGACGATCCACCCGTGAAGGATTGGGAGGAAGGCGAGGAACCGGAATGTTATTAGCCGAGGACACCTTCTTGCCTGGGTTGTGGCGAGCCAGATCGGCTTCTGTCTTCTTGCGTTCTTTCTCCAAATTTTTGAACTGGTCGTAACATTCCTCTAGTCGTAAGTGTAGTTCACTTGATGGACCACTACGTCTGAAATTAAATCAAGTCCACAACAAATGTTAGACATTACAGAAAGCTTTGAAGCAGTTTTGCATTATTAACTATTATTAAATATTTGGGAAGCATAATAACAGAAGGCATGAGATGCAACCAGGAGGTGAAAACTTGTATTGCAATTCCCAAGGAGGCATTTAATAATTTAATAAGAGGAGACTTCTTTGTGGGTGCATGGAAAGAGGTATGAGGAAGAGACTGGCAAAGTGCTTTATATGGAGTGTGGTATTATATGGAGCTGAGACATGGACACTGAGGAAAGAGGAAAAAATGAAGATTGGAAGCATTTGATATGTGGATTTGGAGGAGGATGGAAGGGATTAAATGGGTAGAAAGAGTGAGAAATGAGGAGGTGCTGAGAAGAGTTGGGGACGAGAGAAAAATATTAAAGGTAATCAAGATGATGAAACACGGATTGGACACTGAATGAGAAGAGATTGCATACCGTTGGATGCTATGGACGGAATGGTGAATGGAAGAGGACGGAGAAGATACCAGACGGTTAATAGTATAAGGATACAAGCCAATTATGAGAAAACGGAGAAGGTATCAGGAGACAGGATTGCATGGAAAGTGATCATGTGAGGACCTGCCTTAGGGCAGAACACTAATGATGATTATTAATAATAATTGAGCACCAGCCCCGTGGAGTAGGGGTAGCGTGCCTGCCTCTCATCCAGAGACCCCGGGTTCAAATCCCAACTCCTTCAGAGACTTGAGAAACTGACGTCAGGGCTGGAATGGGGTACACTCAGCCTTGTGAGGATAATTGAGTAGCTGTTTGACAGAGAGGACGCACCCCAGTTAGGAAAACCAAGATTATTGGCCGAGGAGAACCGACGCGCTGACCACACATCACCCTGCAATCTGTAGGACAAATGGCCGGGCAGTGGTCGCTTTTTAGGCCATGGGGGATTATTAACAGTGGAATGGTAACTTTTAGTTGATCAAAATGATTATATGGCTAATTAAATTGGACCTGAAATATGAGATTCCATGTAAAAAATCAAACAAACTCCATGGCACCATAGCCCGTGAAGGGCTTTGGGCAACCAAGCGACCGCTACCCAGCCATTTGGCCTGCAGATTGAGAGGTGATGCATGATCAGCGAGACAGGTCCCCTCAGCTGTTGATCTTGGCGTGGCCGAGTACATCCCGTTCCAGCCCTCGCGTCAGTTTCTAAAATCCCTGACAGAGCCGGGAATCAAACCCAGAGCCACTCGGTGTGAGGCAGGCGAGTTATCCCAACACCACAGAGCCACCACATAATCTACACGCGATCATTATTTGCACAGATTACAAGAGGGGATGACATGTTTCATTCATCGAGATCAGTTTTACTTAAATCAAATAAATATACACAGCAAAATTACTCTACTAAACACTATTAACCCATTCAATGCCATGCTTTTCAGATCAAGCGAGCCCCCTGGGTCAGGTTTTTCAAAGGAAAAAGCACTTTTTAAATTAACATTTTTGAGTACATATATCTGAGATATTATTTAAAGAAATATAATGTAATACAGTCAGGAATTAGTAATGCATCTTTTAAGTTCCTATTTATGATCTAGAAGGTGAACCGGGTTCGATTCCCGGTTAATGCTTGTCATCATCATCTTGTACAGTTTCCAGCCCCAGACTGGGTCTGTTTGGAACATAAGCCTCGCCACTTAGTCCTTTCTTCCCACCACCTCTCCGCTGTCACTCTGGTCCAGTCCTCGCCTCTCTTCTTGACACATTCCTTCACTCCTTTCAGCCATCTATCTCTTGGTCGTTTCTTCTGCATCTGCATCTCATGTATCCTCTTGGGAATCTTCTTCTCTTCCATTCTCTTTAAGTCTCCATACCACCTCAGTCTTGATGTCTCAATCCTACCTTGCAAGGGCTCCTCTTTCACTCTTTCCCTGACCTTTTCATTCCTCACCCTGTCTCTTCTTGTTACTCCAATCCTACTTCGCAGGAACTTCATTTCACTTGCCTGTATTCTGCTTATGTCTCTTTTTTTCATTATCCACGTTTCTGATGCATAGGTCAGTATCGGGTATAGTAGCATCTGTATAACACTTCCTTACTTTTTTGTGAGACATTTTTATTCCACACTAAGCTCCTAATGCTTCTGCCTGTCTGCCACGTTCCGTAATCTTTGTCATTTCTCCCATTTTCCTCCACTATACTTCCCAAATACTTGAGACTTTCCACCTTCTTCAGCTGTCCACCTCCAAGTGTTATCCCACTCATTGGTCTGTCCTTTTTCCTGGTAGTTTCCAGGATCTCACATTTACTGATGTTGAACTTCCATCCGTACTCTCCCACTGATTCTTCCCAAGCCTTCAGTTGCTCCTGAATTTCCTCCTCCTTGTTTCCCCAGACCATGAGATTATCTGCAAACACCATTGCTTTCATCTTATCTTCCCCTATCTTTCCTGCTACCCGTGTCATTACCTCGTCCATAATCACAAAGAGAAGGGGTGACAGTGCACTACCCTGTTTCAGGCCATTCATTTGTCTGAACCAGTCTGTTCTTTCCCCTCCAACTTCCACAATACATCTCCTTCACTCTGCCTACAGTACCTCTTTCCACTCCCATGTTTTCCATTGCTTTCCAAACCTTCTCCCTACACACACTATCATAGGCCTTTTCGATGTCCAGGAAGGCCATCAACAGATCCTCTCCAAATTCGTAGTGGTGTTCCTGGAGCTGTCTCACTGAAAATATGAGGTCCACTGTTGATCTTCCAGGTCTGAATCCATACTGCTCCTCTTTCAATTCTCTCTCCACTTTGGCTAGTATTCTACTTTCTAATATCTTTTCATATATCTTGGCACAGTGTGGTATGAGTGTGACTCCCCTGTAATTTCTGCTTCATTTCTTAAATATTGGGACAATTAATCCATTCTTCCAATCTTCTGGGGTCTTTTTCCCCTTTCATACCACCCTCATCACACAGTACAACCACTGTTTCCCAACCTCCCCTGCTGCCTTCACCATTTCAACTCTCACTTCGTCCACATATGGTGCCCTTCCTCCTTTCATCTTGTCTATAGCCATTTCCAGTTCTCTCCTATTTTTCAGTCGGTCAACACAATATAATTCCAATTAGTGGAACATGCAAAAAAATAACCTGAAAAAAGTTACATGTTATTAAAATACATTGACATGTTATTAAAATAAATTGTAAAATTCAACATTATAAAACAGTAGTCTTGCCTGCAGCCCTTTATGCAGCCGAGACACTTAATCTACAACATAAAACACTGAGAAATCAATTGGAGATTAAGGAACCCAAAATCATGCGAACAATTTTGGGACCAAGAATTAAAAATGGAATTCACCTTCCAAAACCTAATGCGGACATCTATTTAAAAATTACTAAAATCACAGACACAATCCGTATGAGAAGGATCCAATTCATGGGACATTTGGACAGAATGGACCCAACTAGGTTAACAAATAAAATCTATAAGTTTTTGCAGAAAAAGGCAACAAGGTCCAATTGGTACAAACAGGTGGAAAGGGACTTGGCTGAATTAGGTTTTCCCAATCTCAAGGATCGAGAGAAAATTAGGAAAATTACTCATACATGGGGTTTTGAGGCAGAAGAGAGAAGACCTACCAGACACGTCTGGTCGCAGCAGCGAAGATTAGCTCAATCGTTGCGCATGAAGAGCTATAGGGCAAACATCAAGGCCAAGAAGTGTTGATTCTGCGTGGTCCTAGGAGACCCATTCACGCAGAAGAACATACCGGTATAGTATACATATTGTTATAGACTAATGGCCGAAGGGGTCAGTTTACCACGACCAACCCATGCCCCCAAAGTGCTAGAAGTAGTACTAAGTCAGGTCCTTTTCCATGCCTGTGTTGTCTTCTCCATCTTCCAATACGTTGTCTTCCTCGCTATGACCATTTGGATTCAGCAAATCCTCATAGTACTCTTTCCACACTGTCTCGAGTGTCAATGCACGTGTGATTTTCAAATCGAAATGCCATGTCCCCTGGTTCGGATTCTACGTAAAAAGGAGGACCCGTGACTCATGATGGCGAGATTTATGGTCACGTAAAACTACAAATTTCCTTCCTATCCTTATGACCTAGAAGTGTTAAGAGTGATCACTTGGTGGTCATTGGGTACATGTTTCGAGGCCTAATTGTTTTGGCCCCTTCATCAGCCGATATAGATTTAAATATCAAGGAAAACAGGGGGTTGGAAAGCTTAACACTAAAAACATTCCCATCAATAACCCCATTATGGTGCACCATAATGGAAAGGTGGAAGATGCTTACCCCAAAGATACATTAAAAATAAGTGACTGAATATAAAGAAAGAAAGAAAGAAAGAAAGAAAGGAAGAAAGAAAGAGTTGAAATTTGAAAACCAAAACACAATATGAACAAACTCTAAAATGTCACCATTTCTTGCAGATCACTGTATTGTGCACTCTTCATTTGGGAAACAAGTGATGTGGTCTAATTCATCCGAAAAACATGCGGCGAAACAATAATTACAAAATTTGAGGACAAACACACGCTGTATTGTGGTTTGCAGACGCCAACGAAATGGTAATGGTTCAGATCTGTAGCAGTTCTGCCTCACTGCGGTCTGCAGATGTTAACCGAGATATAATTTGCTCCGTGGCAGCACTCGAGATGATATCAACCAGTGACAATGGAAATGTGTTGTAAAGATGATAATACTTCACCAGAGATGTTAAATATGCTGGGTATTGTGAAAGAATTATGAAATATTTGAAAAAATATTTTTTAGGAAGTAAATTTATATTGTACCTTGTGTATCAGGGTTTATTAAAATTTTTGTAAGGAACGATGAAGCCGCAGTGCCGAAATAACATCTTACAAAGAATGCTCTGTAATACGTAATTATGATGTGTATCACTTCAAACTTCTTCAATGATGGAATAGGCCTCTAGTTTGAGGTTAAATTATAAGATTGTGTCGGCTCTGGTTTGTCTTTTGTTACGTGTTGTTACACTTGTAACTGTTTCCAATACATTATTGACTATAAAGTGGAACATTCATTTTACCTATCCATAGGTAAACTTTAACAGTTAAAAGTTGACAAACTATATACAGTACCAGGAAAGTGATCAGTATTTAATTATACCCTGTATAAACAAAGGACCAGGTTACATAAAAGAACTTACCTAACAGATCTAAAACCATACATATGTGGGGGAAATCCAAACATCCCTGCGACGTCGAAAAAGGGCATCATGTCGGGATTGGATCCATATGCCATGCGTGCTCTAGCTTTCAGCAGCTCCGCATACATCTCAGGAGTGTATCGTGGCCCATCAAGCGGAGGGGGAGGAACCATCTGATGGAGAGGGGGCAGTAACTGAGGGGGGAAGTTGGAGTTGCCAGCACCATCTTGAGGACCTGGAGGTGGGGGTGGAGGGATGGAGGGACTGAAGGTAGGGGAGGAACCTGGCAAAGCTACGTTCCTCCGCGGAGGAAGGTGCTTCACTCCAAATTCATCGTTGTTATTGTTATTATTGTTATGATTCAGTCGAAAATTGGCCCCTACGTTTCCATGTTCCATGTTGCTGGTGTTGTATCTCAAACCATTAGCTGGTGGGTATCCATAATTATTTGCAGACTCTCCTCTGTGAACACCTCCTGGAAAAGACTGGAAGAAAAAGCATTTTAGTATATTTAGTGAATGAACCCCCATTAGAAATGATTGACTGTTTGATGCAACCAACATCTAGATCAGGGCTGCAGTTTCAACAGATTTTAACAGTTTTTACATGTGGAATACATGGGATGAGACTCCTACTCACAGTGAACAGTTGGGACTTTACAGCAAATGTTCGCTTACTCGCCGCAAGATGAAACGTCTATAAGAAGCAATGAACTGAGGGTAGTATCTACACGCACCCACTAAAGGGCAAATGCACGGTGGCGCCTATCGGTTGCGGCCATCTCCAGCCAATTTGGCATGTCTCCCACTGCCCTTGCGCTTTACAATTCACGACTGGGAATGGAGAAATATCCCAAAGGTATGCAAATGGCACCACTGCTGGCCAGTTAGACCCATTATCGTACGAAAGGCGGTCCGACGCAGGGAAAGCTCGCCAGTTGGTTTGGCAATCGACGCTGCTCTCGGTCCATTGGACAAGGTTCCTGCTGACTTAATTCTACGGTAACTAGTCACAGGCATGTTGAGCGGACCACCGACCATTTTAATGCTACTTTGGCAGATAGACTTAAGAAGTAGGCACTTATTACTTCGTATTATACGAGGCACACATTTTTTTTTCGAATGACGAATTATACAGGTTCTCAAAATAAAGTAGCAAATATCTGATGGGAGCTAAGTTGGAAGTAAAATTTGAAATGTCACGAAATTTTGAATTATTCAGTTTTGAATGAACCACTCTTAACCCTTCCCGAGCGGACGTTTTTATGGCTCTGAGCGGATTATTTTTAAAAAAATTCATAACATGTGGATTGTATTTTCCATGCACTAAATTTAATTACAACTCACATATATTTCGTATACCTGTTGATAATTCAAGTTTGAGTAGCATCTGAAGGTTGTAAAGTTAATTAATTATAGTTATTAATTAATTAATAATTATTATTTTATTAATAATTCAGTGTGGAAACACTTCAAACCATCACTCAAATCCAAAGCAGACACTATATCTTCATCATTCCATAGCCATTTCCGTGAAATTAAGCTCACATCACCAAATAAACACTATAAAAGTACACTCACTTTACCAACTACGTAATACGACACGTGCGTTCATCTGAAGCAACACCTGTCTGCGGGTATTTGTGAAGTCAAAGAGTCTCTAGGGGTGACGTAATTGACTATCAAACATGCGTCTGCATAGTGGTGCCATCTCCTGGGTTTAGCATTAACTATTTTGGCTGAAAACGGCGCCAGATTTAAATGTAGGAATTTTCCGGATATATCCGTTTTCCGCTCTCGGCTGAAAAGTACGCTCCGGATATATCCGTATTTCGCTCGGGAAAGGTTAATACAGCATTATCACCACATATTAATTAGCCATTTACCCAAAATTTCATAAAATGAAAACATTACAATTAAAAAATTGTATTATGTTTAAAGAAACATTGTGCTGACACATTTTATGTATTGGGAATGAATAAAAATAAGTTGGTGGTTTGGCATTAATATCTTTCTAAAAACACGGAAGTTAAACGCTTGGCTTTAAACTCAAAGTGATAAAATATGCGGAAGGCGATGGTAATATAGCCGGATACTGTTATAGCTGCTTGTCGAGAATTTAATATTCACTACTGGCGTATACAGAAAGATGCACTAGAAACCACTAGCTAAACATGTAAGGCGTTTACAAATGTGGCAGAGCAGTAAAGCAAAACATGGGTTATGATCGTCAGCTGTTTTGTTGGGGCTCTACACGTTATATAAGTAATTGTTAGGTTAGAACACGTCGAGATCTGGTATTGTTAGTTATGATAAGTTGACGACAGAAAACAAAATAAAGAAGGCCGGCAGTTGAACTCTTGAGTGATTGGTTTATGACGACGACAGATGTTATGAAGAGTTTCTTGAAGCAGGCTTCACAAATGCGTTGGGCGGAAGTCAGGATGATGAACGCGAGTGTAGCTGGGAGATTGGTAGCAGTGACGGCAGTGAAACTACTGTCCGCCCACCAGCTCATGGTCTTAGGGGGCTGAAGGGAAGAGGAGACACATTCCAGCTGCGTTGATTGAGAGGACGTGCTGCTGCAGGTATTGCCAACTCAGCACCGATGTTATTCACGCTTATGGTTACTCACTGCTTAGTTCCAACTGTGAAATCGTACGGGTCAGGAGTAGGTTGGCACTATTGTAGTTCGCGCAGAGGCCAGCTGTCTCCAGCTGACTCATTGCATTCCTGCCACGGACGTTAAGCTGGTGGAAGGACAGTATCAGTCGTCTCATTTCAATAATGCACATTTTAAGTTTTTTTTTCTTCGGGAATACTGGCTATCGCACACAAATCCCCGCAAATATCATGTACCGAAAATTTTCACGCTTATTTTTTGTCAAAAAAGTGCAAGCAAATACAGTATTTGGCTAATGATGTGAAGATTGGTGACCATGGATGCCATCACAGTAGACAACTCGTGCTCCCAATTTTCAAGTTACATTACAAGTGCTAGTGTCTGCAAGTGTGACAATGATGATGATGATAATTGTTGTTTTAAGGGGCCTAACATCGAGGTTATCGGCCCCTAAGCAAGTGTGACAGGGTGACTTTGAAACATGAACAACAAAAACAGCACAATAAATCATCATGCTCGTAATGATGGTGGACCAGTGGTAAGGTTTCATTCTTAGGAACTCATTTAAGGTAATATGACCTATTTTCAACAATAATGACTGTTGTTAATAAGTCAAAATCATGGAGTTCATACCTGCTGACTGGGCATGGATCCCCGGCTGCTCAGATTCTTTGGGAAGCCAATGGCTGAGTAGACTGGTGGCGGTGGTTGGTTCATATTAGGCTCCTTAATACTGACAGGCATGTTGGGTGGTGGTCTACCTGGAGGGTTACTGAACTTCAGCAAGGACAGATTCAGTTGGTGGTCCAAACCATTGAGACTCCCATCACAAATCTCGGAGCTATTCACACCGACGTCGTTCTTTGCCATACTGTTGTAGCTTGATGCAAGCTGCAGCAGGTTATTAGAGAAACGGCATGGCTGAAATCAAATCATACTATTACTGCCTAGAAGTGGCTTTCTCAATAGATGGTCATCGGACCATATGCATCCCCCAGAGGTATTTTTGATTGCCCACCATTAAAAAGAATAACACACATTAAAAATGAAGAATGAGAAAAATTAACACACAATATAATAAATCATAATAAATAAGTATAAGCACAAATATTTCTAAAAAACAAAACAAAAATAGAATGTACATGCTGGCTAATAGTTTATTTCTCCATCAGTTGTTAAATGTTTAGCATGGTGTCCACAGAATTTTCAATGTCAATTTTCCTGACCATTTTTCAACAAAATTCCTGACTCGCGAAGTCATCGTAACATCGGAAAAAAGGTTTATTGAGCAAATATATATATTTTTTATTTGCAGCCTCCACCATCCCCATAGCTGCCCCAATGCTCGCCTCTTTATTAATTTAAAATACAAAATGAAGTAAATTATAAAGCAATAATACATAAATCGAAGTACTTAATGAGCTAAACTATAGTGAGGGGGTTGCCACATCCCTACGCCAACGCCAAAAAAGCGGGGGAAAAAATGGGTAAAAGAGGTTTTTACTATGATACACTATAAAAATGGAAACTTACCATAATGTCCAGCGAGTTATTGCTTTTTATCTTCCGAGATTAGTTGAACTAGTAACATCAAAGTATGACTGTAAAACACAAAATACTGTATGGTTAATATAAAATTCCTGACTTTCTAATACTTTTCGCCATTTTTTCCTGACTCACGCCATTTGTTCACACTTTTTCCTGACCTTTCCAGACTAAAAACAAAATTCCTGACTTTTCCTGACTATTCCTTACTTTTCCTGCCTGTGGACACCATGTTTAGTTTTGTCACCCCAATTGGTCTTTCTTTCAGCATCTAATTCTAAGCAGAACAATGTACTGGGTCTAAATTGTGATATGTACAAGTTTTTGCCAAACGAGGTCAAACAGTCTAGCCATAACTAAAGCTAACCTGTCGCCAGTCTCCCGAATGCTATTTTTTGTTACCCTTACGATACAAACCCATCAATGACTGGTACTTAGAGCTAATTATACTATAAACTACCATGTTTGTAGCGATGGGGGACAAATGGTATGGTTACATTGTTAGTAGGCCTAACTAATATAAGGTGACGCAGACTAAACATACATCTTGTGAAAAGGCACACATGTGTCTATTAATAAGAAGGTGCTGGGTAAGTATGCTTAACCAATCAAACTGGTATCAAAAGTTTGCAAAGTCTTTCCCTCAGTGATAATAAATTTGAGGAAGAAGTAGCAAGAGTTTATTATAAAACCAAGGAAACTGGAATTGGGAAATGATAATGATGAGAAAAAATTAAATTTAAATCTCAAAATCTATGCTTTTAAACTGCTATGAAGTTGCATTTACCTTCTCCATATTGTTAGGGGCGAGATTCAGGGAGAGCGACTCCAAAGTAGACGTGGCTTGAGGTTGCATGTTGTACCCAGCTCCTGCATCCAGTCCATCGTCTGAGCCCAGGTTCAACTTGCTAGTGTTACTCAACAACTGAACATAGTTGAACATCTGCTGATCGTTAGGTAAGCCCTGGCCATACATGACAGGTTCTGAAACATTAAAAACACCTTCACCATACTGAACATTATCAAGAAAAATGTGGGCAGGGAAGTTACCGGGAATCCTAACTTTCATAATACAAAAACTTGATGGAATACCGTATTTCCTCGCATAATCGTCGCACTTTTTTTTTTGCCAGAAATTCGTGGAAAAAAGCAGGGTGCGACGATTATGCGAAAAATATTTAAGTTCAAAAAATATACTGTATCATTATTTGCTGCACAGGCCAGTCATTCGCGTAGCGTGAGCCTTAGCCTGCAGTCAGAGACAGGCTTCTTTCTTCTAACAAGGTCACGACAGGTTACCGCTCGCGAAATGTGCTGACGAAGCTAGCCATTCGTGTCGTGGTTCATAGCCCGCAGGCATAAAGACGAGATTACTTTCTCCTGACAAGATCACGCCAGATTAGGCCTATAAACTCGCGGAACGTGCGCTGGCCGTTCGCGTCACAGTTTATAGCCCGCAGGCATAAAGACGAATTACTTTCTGCTGTCAAGATCTCGCCAGATTAGGCCTATAAGCTAGCGGAATGTGCGCTGGCCGTGCGTGTCGCGGTTCATAGCCGGCAGGCATAAAGACGACGCAGTATTACTTTCTCCTGACAGGATCACGCCAGATTAGGCCTATAAGCTCACGGAATGTGCGCTGGCCGTTCGCGTCACAGTTCATAGCCCGCAGGCCTAAAGATGAGATTACTTTTTGCTGACATGATCACGCCAGATTAGGTCTATAGTTCGCGGAATGTGCGCTGGCCGTTCGTGTCATAGTTCATAGCCCGCAGGCATAAAGACGAAATTACTTTCTGCCGACAAGATCACGCCAGATTAGGCCTTTAAGATCGCGGAATGTGCGCAGGCCGTTCGCGCCGCGGTTCATAGCCGGCAGGCATAAAGACAAGATTACTTTCTCCTGACAAGATCACGCCAGGTTATACGCTCGCGGAATGTGCTAAGTGACGAAGCTTGCCGCTCGCGTCACAGTTCATTGCCCGCAAGCATAAAGACGAGATATTTTTCGTCTGACAAAGTCTCGCCAGGTTATAAAGTCGCGGCAGCATGTGCAACTGACTGGCGCACAAATACGAACATGGTATGCGACGATTATGCGATGAAAATTTATAAACCTATTTTAGTGTTTGAAAAGTGGGGTGCAACGATTACGCGGTGGCGACGATTATGCGAGGAAATACGGTACAATTTCATGAAAGCTTGCTCATGAATCATCGATAACCAACCAATAAATAATCATAACAAAAATGGACAAACTGTGAAAGGGAATGGATGAAGGGATATTGGAAGAAAATAAAAACAAAAATCAATTTCAATATGCTATTTTCCCAAATCTATAGTAATATCGAATAAAATCCCCATTTGTAACCTCTTGGCTAAAATATGCTAAATCTGAAAATTATACATGCTAAAGAACGCTAAATTCCAAACACAAAACGCAGACAATTTTAAAAGCTAAAAACCATAAACTCTACGCTTAGATGATGGCCGCTTTCCTATTATTCTTTAATTTAGTTTCAAATCAGACTTCTGTCAGCTGGCCCAATGGATGACAAGATGGAGCATTCGCGTAATAAAGAGATTTTAGAATTTACATGCTGACAATCGTTCATATTGAATAATTGATAGTGAATTAGTAGAAACTGAGTGCGAGCATGATATTTAGCCCCAAAGCTCCACAAAGTAATGTGCATACCATATTTATTCATGTAACTAATGATGGCAACTATGCAAACATTGATGATATATTAGCCATTGAGATTGAAGATGACACTATAAACACAGATCCTCTGAAAAATCTAGAACGGTTTGAGAGCAGGCAAAGAGTAATGGATCCCGCACAACATAAAATTTTCTCGACAGATTCTTTTACTATCGATTGCTTCGCCTTGCTTGTCGACCAATCTAACCTCTAACATGCTTCATCTGCTCTTTATGTGAAGCACCAAAGCACAAAAGATCATGTTGTTCATTCTTAAGTAAAAATCGGAACAGTGGACTTAAAACAAGATACATGGTATATAGAACTTACCAGGCTCCTGCAGAGTTTGGTTCGGCGTTGAATAGAGTGATATGGATGAGCCAGAAGGATACCCGGAGTCAATTGACATGTCCTTCACGTTCAAGGGATTATATGGAGGAACACCCTAGAACAGTAATTAACACACAGGACCATAAATACACAATATACCAGTATTCCCCCCTTCTTTGGGTTACAGTTTGTTTTATTTATTATTTATCGTATGGCTTTCAGTGCCGGGAGTGTCCGAGACATGTTCAGCTCGCCTGAGTCTGTAGCTGCTTCCAGCGGACACCCTAAAGAGTGAGCTACAAGTTCCGTCGTTCAATTTCAAGTAGTTCCAACTTTTGCCACCAGATATCAATGATACCTAGTGGTGAACATTGGAACTTTGATAGAGCGTTCTGACGAAATCTAACCTAACAATTTTTTTTTGCTTTACACAAGTTTAGTCTGTGAAAGGATCTTTTACATGCCATAAATCTATGACATGGGACCGCCGGCTTTACTTCTCCTCCGAAGGAAGGCATACTGAAGGATTTTTAACGCTCTTAAAAAAATCCGACGACTTCGGCCGGGTTTGAACCCGCTATCTTGGGCACAGCAGTTCAGCATGCTACCGAAGTTTGTTGTTGTAGGGGCTTTCTGATACAGTCATAATAACTAATAGGCAATACCGATCCAAAATGAATCGCTACGTTCTGAAATATATATAAAGAGTAAAACCTGCCTTCAACCAGACCCTTTATTAAACGGAATCTTGTCTTTTAACAGAAATATTTGACGGTCCAAGAATATGTTAAATTCCCTTCATTAAACAGAAACTGTGTTACTGGTACACAGACAAAGGAATTCAAAATACGGAAAATATCAAAGTTCTGTAATGCTGTGTTTAGAAAATGTTCAGGCACCCTCAGAAAGTCTACCTTGTCTGCTGTAACAGTTGATTCTAAAGCTACCGAGGAATGTGAAAATAGGTCTTCCTTCTTTTCATCTCCACCTTAAAGTACGGTTTGGCTTCAGCGATGATCGCCGGCGCACATCGCTGGCGTTCGTCCTTCATCCACTGCCTCCTACAACAGGATCACTTTCACTTCTCAACAACTCAGTAGCCTACTCTTTGCTTATACAGGTTCGTGGGGTAAATAGTAAATACTAATCAGCTGATTATAGTCTGAAATAATATAACGTTGCCAGAATGACCTTAAGCAGAATTATATCAGCGTTAATATTGCTTCTTTTAAAAGAGGAAGAAGAGATGCTGATCGAATTAGGTATATGTACATGGAGCAACAAAGACTCCAAACTAATAGTTGTGAGCGATGTTTGTAACGGGTAGTTCCCCCTTGAGCTACATTCTGTACCCAATAAATAATAACATGTACAAAACTAGGCGTACAGAAGCATGTTTCAATGCCCTGAATCATAGACACCAAATAAAATTTAAGGAATACTCAAGACCAGTGGCGTAACTTAGGTGGGTGATCAGAACCAATTAATGAAAATATTAAATATTAAACTTACGAAGTTTTTAAGTTTGAATAGAACCAACCTTTGGATTGATGACATCTTTGAGTAAGGGCCATGAAATCATCATACCATGTGTTACATGATAACTTATGTTACCGTGTGTCTGTCGTAAATAATATGTATTAAAATACAGGTGAACAAATAAGCACACTTACTACCACGTTTCTGTGACAAGCAACATCATTTATTAAAAGATTAAAAAACATCAGTTTATTTTGAGAAATTACAGAATACTGTCTGTATGGAAGCCATGATACTGTTTCCCAAAGAGATGAGAGCTTTATCGTTATTCCTTTGTTCTCGAAATGGCCAGCGATCATCGCTGCCGAAATGCAATGAATTGACGCCAGCGCAGATCGCTGTAGGGAAACCAGTCCCATTTGTTTACATGCGTTCATAAAGCAACGAAGATCGCCGTAGCCAAACCGTACCTTTACACATCAAAGTACCGTATTTACTCGCCTATAACACTCCCTCAACATATAACACCCCCCCTCAATTTTCTACTATTATTGGGGGAATAATAATTGTAAAAAAGGAATTGCGAAGGGGAAATAATCAGAAAAATGTAGCAAATAGGCCTACAAGATTCCAGTTAACGGTAAAATCCGCGCTTTTGCCTGCACCACCTGTGCAGGGTTGACCTCAACAATGGCTACTCACTCTCCCTACCCCCAGCTTACGAGTTTCGTGTCTCGCTTCCCGCACGGCTGTGTGTAGTGTATAATTAAGAAGCGTGCAGTACACAAGCAGGACTGATAATGAGCAAAAGAACAAGTTTTACGGCATTTTAAGTTAAAAGTGCTAGAAATTTGCTGCATAAAATGGAGTGAAAGCGGCGAGTCGTAAATACGAAGTGCAGCCGTGTATGATTCGTGTATGACCAGAAGGACAAATTATTGGAAACCAAGAAAACTTCTAAGTCCTTCCGCGGCGTGAAAAAAAAAAGTACAAAAATGTGGTCGGTATTAGAATCAAATCTTCCGTATTTCAGGTAGGCCTAGTTGACGCGTAACATATTGCAACACTGCGTAACCTTGAACTCTATGCACGCAATGCTGTGCGGCTGCAGCGCTGTCTTAGTCCTGTGGCCAGTCAGCTGTAATGATGCAAGAGAGTGGCTATTTAAATGGGCTATTATCACTTTTATCGTAAATAAAGTCTAGGTTAAAATAACTATTTTGTGTGTTGATTTAAGGGTGCTAGGTGCTCCTTTGTACCACACCATCCTAACCTATATCAGAGCTGGCAATCAACAAATGCCTGTCCTTATGTTCATTGTTAGTTTTGCTCATAAAGTACTGCATTAATTAGTAGCAGAAATACTGTATGTAAATACCTGCCAACTTTCAAAAATAGAAATCCAGAAGATCCCAAAGCGCAAAAATTTAACGCGTACATGCGTCGCAAGGTCTTAAAATAGCGAGAAAAGACTACAGGGAAAGAGATTACAAACTCTTGGTGATGTGAGACTATCTAATTCATTGTGCCAGTTTTCAAAAATTCTGTAGAATATGCCTCCCTGAAAGACTGATGATATCGTTTCTTACTAGAATTCATAACGAAAACACTAAATTGCACAAAAAATTGTCACACAATTGCACGAATACCAGAACTACAGCAAGCACCGCTTAAAACCAAGCTTTCCCGCTTACAAACAGTCGAAGCACAAAGAGTAATATAAATGCAGCGATAATCTGCGAGACGTGCTTATCGATCGACAGTTCTATTGACTCTCAGCGTAATGTCAAACGCAAGGAATTAATGACAAAAGCGCAGCGATAATCTGCGAGACGGGATTATCGATAAAATTTTCTTATCAGTCGATTCTCAATCGAATTTAAACACTCGCATCTCAGAATAGCAGCTATTATCGAAAAGCAAAACTGAAATGCGATTTGGATGCAGAGAACGGAAACAAGCTAGGGAGTTGAAAATCCGGAAAAAACTATGTTAATCCGGAGAACCGGAAAACACCCCATACATCCGGAAACCTTCCGGGTATGATAAATACAACACCAGCATGAGTTGTCTATTGTGATGGCATCCAATCACCAATCATCACATCTTCTCAGTACGTCCATTATAGGCACATTCATGGTTTAATTATTTTAGCATAGGTTAACCGGAAACCTATATTAAACGGAAAAATTTGCGAGTCCAGTTTGTTACAGTAAGTAAAACCTGAATTTCCCGCCGAATCAATACATAATAAAATCGATAGAATTTATCGATAATCAATACTTAATAGAAAACTCTATGGGTACATGTTTCGGAGACCCTCTGTCTCCTTCCTCAGCCCTCTTTTGGTACTACAAACATCATAAAACACATTCGAAATCCCCAATAAAACAACATAAAACACACATCATAAATTACAAAGCCACAACATATTAAAAACTACGAGCTTATAAATACACTAATTAAAATTCAACAACAACCATAAATAAAGCATGTAATGCTCCTCGCATTTTCAGTCATTCAGTCCTTGTTTAGTTTGTGTCTTTGGACACATTAAAATATTGTTTATGCACAACCATTTATTTTGTTCAAAGTGTCTTCAAACTCTAAAATAAATGTAATCAATCTATGGAGACTCTTGCGTATGTAGGGCTTGTTGAATTGAAAACATCTAGAATTTGTCTATTGTCGTTGGACACTTGTTGTTTGAGGTGGGACAACAAATATTATGGTGTTCCCTATCTAGAATACTTAACAACATGCTGTAGTGAAGCGACTGTTGCTTATGAATAACAGTCCAATTAGATAGCTAGTAGAGAATTGAAGACAGTCAATTCAGGGCTTCTTAGATGATGGTTAGCTGACGGTCGGCGGCATCAATTATAAATATTCAATACTATTGTTTTGGTCCTGAAATGAATGAAGTACGTTTTAGAAATTTGAACGCCAAGAATCTGAATGTTTATCAAGTCATCTAACCGGATCAAAAATAAAAATAAAATAAAGACTTACGAGGAACATTAACAAGTTGACACCTCGTCTTATTCGTCATGGAATGCTGAATAGTTCCAAATATTCTGAAGAAAAAGAACATCAGATAACGCCTTTGTTAGTACGTGTTTCCATAGTTATTGTATGGAAAAACATTCTTATGGATAATTAAAACGGCACAAAGACTTACCCGAGATATGTGACATTGTCAATACCACAACCCTCACAGAGGTCAACTTCTACCGAACAACGCCTGAGACATAACACAGCTGCTCGCTTGCAGTGAATCGGCCTGACGCGGTGGCGGGGGAGGGCGTAAGACATGAGTTTGCACAGAGAGGGGAGAGTGGGTGTGTAGTTGGCAGAATTTGAACGAATCGGAACGTATGAGATAATACCTACTGCGGCGGGGGTTGTGAGGGCGATTTGCGTTGTTTATTGTTTAAGTAATCTGCTATTGTATCAAACAATTCGTTGATTTCAAAATTGATTTCGTTTAGATTATTGCATTCATTAGATCTCTGGGAAGTATTGATATGAATATTTTCCAAGATGTTCATGTAGCTGCCCTTAGACGCATAATGCAAGATTGTGACATCATTGCTTATGTCGGTGAACTTATGTCCCGTTTCTTCCATGTGTGTTGCCATAGCTGAGAATTTCCTATGCTTAATGGCCGAAACATGCTGAGCATAACGAGTGCGTATGCTCCTACCTGTTTGTCCCATATAATTTGATCTGCAGGAACTACATCTTAAGTTCGTAAACGCCCGATTTCATATACTTATCATTGCTGTTAACTTTATTAGAGTTGAAAAATGTATTGAAATTAGAATTATTGGTTTTTGTTTCCGATGAAGGCAGGTTTTATTTATTTATATAGTTTAAGCCCATATTGGAGCACTAAAATCAAACCAAATACATTTGAATCCTCTATGGATTGACAGGGAATTTAGCCGTCATCTTCCTCCTCTCCCAAAACCTCTTCAATCTCATCAGATATGACATATTGTTTTCGTTGATTAATTTTTAGTGCAAGTCTCAGATGTTTTGTTCTTCAGAATCCCTTTTTCTTATCTATTTTCAATTTGTTTCATAGTAATATTCTACTCATCTAAACCATTTTGAACTTCTTTGAACCAATTATTTTTTGTTTTATTTTTCCAAAAGTAGTTAAATAGTTGTTTTAGTAGTCTACTGTCATTCAATCCCGATAAATGACAGAAAAAGTCAATTCTCCTTTTCTCATCATGTCTATTATTGAATCACTTTCCCCAATAGACAACTGCAGGCAACAATCTCCATTGTCTACCTACCTGGTGTTTTTTATTAATGTCTGTTCTGATTATCAATCAATCTTCTGCAGTTGATCTGGCGTTGATTTGGTGTTGAATTTAAATAGTGTTTCACAAGCAGGAGTTGCTTTAGGTTTAACAATGAAACAGTAATGTTGAAATTTAGCATTTATCGAAAGAGATTTCTTCTCGTATGTTGAAGTAATTCATTGCGCTTTCTTAAAATTTAAATGTTCTACTATCTATTGACGATTTTCCATTGGAGTTCCAAGTGAGAATATCACCAAAATATTTAATTTATTTACAATTTTAATTTGTTTGTTATTGTTTAATAGAATAACTGGTGTTGTAACATTGAAGGATGGCATTATTTCTGTTTTCTCACATGAAATTTGCAATCCTACTTTATTGCCATGCTTTCCAGTTCTTCTAGTTGAAATTTAGCTTCTATATCATTTGCAAGTAGTGCAAGATCATCTGCGAATGCTAAGCAATTTAGTTTTATATCTTTGCCAATCTTGATGTGTGATCGACCGATCTTAGTCCATTCTCGCATGATTTTCTCCAACACACAATTAAACATTAATAATCAGAATACAACTCCCCGTCGAAGTTCAGTTTTAATTTCAAATTGTCCAGAGAATTCATTTCAGAATCTAACTTTAGATTTAGTGTCTTTAAGGGTGATTCCAATAAGGCTAATAAGTTTTTGATGGTAAACCAAATTCCTTAAGGATATTCATGATATCCATGATATTCATGATGGATACCATCTTACGCCTTTTTAAAATTAACGAAAGTGATGACTACATTTTTGTTTCTAACTCTTATGATGTTTCATAGGTTCTTTCTTCCCCCCATATTGTATGCCCTCACTGGAGCACTTTAATCAATACATATACAATCAAGTCTGACAACGGTATTTGGAGATTAGCAATTCAGCTTCAGTTTCTTCTGCACCCAGAATTTCTTCATTTTCGTAGGTTTTACTGTATTAAATAAAAAAATAAAATAAAAACACAAATGTTGACTGAGTACAGAAAATAGATTATCCGACAGGTGCATTTGTGTGTCTGATCTTGCATCCACATTGGGTGTTGGACAGGCTGAAGCCCACCACACGATTCACAAAGTGTTGCGAGACAGCTCTTGCCCGATCACAAAACTGCACAACCTTGAAATCTTGTGACAGTAAAAGCGCAATGACTTCCGGTACAGGATCATCACAGAGCACGAAACTGACGAATTCTTTACTATAGTTATTCTGATTGTGGCAGCACTGTCTGTCTCGGGCGGGCTTCTGAGACATTCTGTGCGGCTATAACGAGAAAAGTATGATATCTTTTCGGAGTTGGTTGGCAATAATCATGGAATATACTTGTCCTTGTATAGCAGATGTTGGATCATTGTTGACTGCTTGGGCAATACCATTCAATTGTACGAGAGCTCTGTTGCTAACCAGTCGTGACTGTGTTTGAAGAAAGAAGTTTATGTCATTCCTTCGGCGCGTACGGGCTATGACTCACACTATGCGACAGGTGGCCGGCCGGCATATGCACGCCAGTCTACACTCTGTGGTGCATTTCGAAACAAAGAACGTGTTATAGGTAGCAATTTTGTATTCAGCCTGAAAGTTCTACTGGCCACGCCCATCCACCACTTCAAGGCCGCTATACAAGTCCCGGTCTACCTGTCAGGTTCGCCTGTACAGGCGCACTGTGCATGTCTGCCTGAAAACCCCCGCGCGCCCACACGCTCAGGTGTACCTGTGTTGGTTGCAGTTGGCCATGTCATCTACAGATGACGATTATCTAGCTCTATTGGGCTTAGTATTAGTAACAAGTGGCTTCAAACGAAAAAAGGTGCACATAGGGGTGCACGGAGTGGTTGAAGAAAAGAAACATCTATTCGCATGTTAACTTGTTAAGTGAATTGAAAGTGTTTCCAAAAGTTTGGCATAATTATCTGCGTATGAATGAAGAAACGTTCTTGAAGCTCCTTTCTCTACTTGCTCTGTTAATTCAAAAAGATAAAGATGATGATGATGATAATTGTTGTTTTAAGGGTCCTAACATCTAGGTTATCGGCCCCTAATGGTCTGGGTGATAGCGAAAATGACAATGAAATGGAAACCATAACATAAATAAAGTCAGACTGAAAATACTTACAAAATGGGATTCAGATTAAAACAACTCATAAAATGGAGAGTGGAAATACTTACAAAAGGGGATTTAGAACGATAATACTCACAAAAGGAATAGATTGAAAAATACGCCCAAAATGTAGGTTAGGTTCAAAATATGTAAAAAATGCAATGTAGAGCCGAAATACTTACAAAATGCAATTGAAATTGAAAATACTTACAAAATGTATGGTAGATTCAAACTACTTAGTTGGATTGACAATAGTTACAAAAAGCAATTTAGATTGAAAATAGGCTAGTTACAAAAAGCAATTTAGATTGAAAATACTTGCAAAATGCAGTTTAGGTTGAAAATACTTACAAAATGCAATTGAAATTCAAAATATGCACTTACTAGACTTACAAAAAAGCAATTTAGATTTCAATCCTTAGAAAATGCAATTGAGATTGAAAATATGCACAAAATGCAATTTAGATCCAAAAGACTTACAAAATGAAACTTAGATTGAAAACACCCACAAAATGTAGTGTAGATAAAAAAAAAATGCTTAAGGTAATTTGGATATACGGGGAGCCAATTAACCAAAAACAGTTCGGGAATCTTAAGGAGAAAAGGAAATATAATGAAAGGAAAACAAGAAGTCTGAACCCTAGAAGAATGAGGGATCAGGAAAGATGAGACAAGGGCCAATTAAGGTGGGAAACTGAAAGACCCCTAGGCCTCGGATACCCTAATACCGTCGGGTTCGGAAAAGAACAACAGTTGACCAAGGGAGGTAGACAGGAAAGAAGATGGAGAAGAGCCCGGCACAAGTAAGTGGAAGCAATGCCGGACACAGCTGGGGTACCGTGGTCGCCAACCCACGTCCCAATAGATGTGAGACATTGGGGGGAGACATTCAGAAAGCTAAGAAGCGTAAAATACCGTAATTTTGGTTGGTAGAGATCCTCTGTAGCCGTCCCTGTCCTTGACGATGCCTTAACTTTGTTATATTCTTTTCGATAATTACTTTGTATGTTCTTTATTTTTCACACAACACTATCTTTATCTGCTGATTGTTCTAATAATAACCCCTGACACTACAGCCCATGAAGAGCCTAGGCCGACCAAGCGACCGCTGACCAACCATTTGGCCTGCAGATATTGGGGTGACACGTGATCAGTGCATCAGGTCCCCTTGGCCGTTAATCTTGGTTTTCGTGATCGGGGCACTGCCTCACTGTCAGACAGCTACTCGATTGTCCTCACGAGGCTGAATGTACCCCGTTCCAGCCCTCACGTCAGTTTCTAACATCCCTGACGGAGCCGAGAATCGAACCCAGGGCCTCCAGGTGAGAGGCAGGCGCCCTATCCCAACACCATGAATCCGGCGCAGATGGTTCTACTTCAATTTTTCCACCAATCTTGCATATGCTGCGTCTTTTTCCACAAGCACGGTTCACTATGGTTATTTATTTATGGTATGGCTTTTAGCGCTGGGCGTGTCCGAGGACATGTTCGGCTCGCCTGAGTCTGTAGCTGCTTCCAGCGGACACCCAGAGGGTGAGCTACACGTTCCGTTCAATTTCAAGTAGTTCCAACTTTCGCTACCAGATGTCAAAGATACCTAGTGGTGAATGTTGGAGCTTTGATAGAGCGTTCCAATGAAATCCAACATAGACATTTAGCTCCACACAAGTTTAGTCAGTGGAAGGATCTTTTACATGCCATAAATCTATGACATGGGACCGCTGGCTTTACTTCCCCTCCGATGGAAGTCATAGGCTACTGAAGGATTATTAACGCTCTTAAAGAATCCGACGACTTCGGCCGGGTTTGAACCCGCTATCTTGGGCACAACAGTTCAGCATGCTACCAACTACGCCACCGATGCCGCTTTCACTATGGTATATATCTATGAATGTTTTGATGCACAGTATGTTATTGGCTCTCGACGCCATTGGGGTTGAAACTCGCACTTTTCTCTGCAGTCGAACCTGAACTGATATGACGCAAACCACGCTCCGGTTTGCCTGCACAGGTAAAACTGGACAGGTGTGTCGAATGCTTTTTCGATTGTGTTCAGGTGGCCTGTTCAGGTAACAATACCTGCGCAGTTTTATCATCCACACGCCCCCGGCAGACCTGCGCCTGTGCAGGCGAACCTGACAGGTAGACCGAAACGTGTGTAGCGGCCTTTATGGTAGTATCTTCGGCCTTTGCGTAACTCGCTGCGCGGATGTTGTGGTGTATCATTGCTGATAAACCTCGCTTATTTTGATTAAATATATTGGTACTATGTACAGTTGCAACAAAATAAAATAGCTTATTTCCCAAAATAATGGACTTTGCAAAATTCATGTCTCTAGTACCCTCCACCAATTTCAAACCAAAAATTTATAGAGAGAAAAAGGGGGGTCCTATAGCAGAGTAAATATGGTATTTATGATAATACAGTACATTGAAACAAAATACAGCATTAATAATGAAAATCTACAGCCTGCTTCCAGTTGACCGATCGGGTCAGGGAATGGAATGAATGTAGCCCCCATCTAGCGGCGAGGATATGAACTGTGCCGACTGCCGAAGCCTGTCACACTCCCCTAGGGCAATGATTAAATGACGGATGAAATGAAATGATAGTGGAGAGTGCTGCTGGAATGAATTTGTTGACAGGGAAAACCAGAGTACCCGGAGAAAAACCTGTCTGCCTCCATTTTGTCCAGCACAAATCTCACATGGAGTGACCGGGATTTGAACCACGGACCCAGTGGTGAGAGGCCGGCGTGCTGCCGCCTAAGCCACGGAGGCTTTCTGCAATAATAATAATAATAATAACAACACAAAATTTTAACTGAAAACAGTTGTTTTACATATTCAGTGATTCTTTTTCTAAATCCAAAATCTTACATCATTTAATGCAATCGGTCATCTGTCCCCAATACGTTCTTTCCCTGCACAGTTTCAAATGTAATAGCCTTTGAATATAAGACTGCCACTGAACTTGGCTGCGCCAGTTTTTGTTGATAATAAATTGCACCTGAAGCCTTGCACAACGAGCAGGAGAACACACTGATGACAGAATGAAGTATGCACATAAGTCGAACAGCATTGTGCACACTATTTGTGTTAGAAGTTATATTGTGATTTGTGAAGGGAAAAATGAACAATAGGCGAATTAACCTTTCCAGTGTCGTTGAAATATATTGTGCTATTCGTCGAGTGATCATTTTTTCAAGGAAAATGTTTTAAGACATGTTCTTTTTAACATATATATATATCTCTATTGGTTAGAAAGACATTAGACAGGATGACAAACAGTTCAAAATATGAATTAATTCAGTTAACCATGGAATTTACATCATGATAACTAGGCATACCTTGGAACACTACACTTGTATCTGAATCACCACTGCTCTCATATCCATCCGTTGTATTGTCACTTGATAAACGCTCAATCTCTTCAACACTTTCTTCAAATTCACCGTTGCTGTCCGATTCATCCAAATACCTTCCAATAGATTGCCACTTAATTATCTTACAACCCACCCCTTTTCACTGTTTACATCATACATCATCTGTCATACTACCTAACTCAAGTATTTATCTACCCAATTCTTAAAATGTATTTTCCGGTTCCAGGTGACTTAGTTAAGATTGTCCTGCCACCAACTGTAATTAAAATAAACTTATTATACGGAATATTCCGCATGTGTTAGTTTTTGAGGTTTTGAGGGGCAGAACAGCTAGGTCATCTGCCCCTATTCCGTATGAGACCTGCAAGAGCAGGAATATATAGGAAACGACACACAAGGTAAAGATATTAGCTCGGAATATTCTATAAAAGACATAGTAATGGTTAAGAATGGTGCTTTTCACTACAGAGAGTAAAACTATGAAAGACTACTACTGGATGCAAGCTATATCCTTCCCGCGTGACTGTGCCTGTCAACTAAGCAAGTCGACAGCATGACACAAGTAAACAAATATTTGTTTCCACCTCTGCCACCAACAATCATAATTATCTTGAAAGGCTAATAATGCCATGTTGAAATTAAAGTACTTAATGTCACCACCCTACAGACATCACCATTTGCTAATGAAGTACAGTACTGATATACTTGCTCACCTGATGATTGGGCTGCTGTATGCCAAGATGCCGGCTTGACATGCTGTCTGGCTGCAGAGGCCTCGTTTGGGGATGTGGAGGGGGAGGAGGAATGGACAAAGACTGACCCTGACTAAGGCTCCTGATGTCAAGAGGGGCCAAGTCAAAGTCTGAGGGCTCCAAACCTCCAAGACCCATACACGAGAAATCAGAATTGGGGCTCAACTGAAAGAAGAGAGTATCACACAATTAACCCTGCCTTTCCTTGCATCATTCAACAAAATGTATACAATTCTAACAAGGGTTTGGTCATCACAACACATTGGATGTTAGAAAAATGTGAATTTTAATTGAATGCACATATAGTCATGCCAGTGCAAGATTGAATCAATAAATATATTTAGAATTTAAATCAATTCCAGACTGTGGTAACTACGCTCGCTAGCGCACAGCACTAGGCCATGGGGCCAAGCAATCAGCGGACTGGGTTAATGTGGGTTCGAGCCCCACCGTCGGCCGCCCTTGAAATGGTTTTCCGTGGTTTCCAGGCAAATGTTGAGATGGTACCTTCTAACAGGCCATGGCCGCTTCCTTCCACATCCTTGCCAAGTTTCATTCATTTCATCCCTCATCAACTCCTCTCAGGAGGTTGGCATTACGAAGGGCACCCAGCCGTGTATTTAAAAAAAACGCCACATAGACTTTCATCGCACCTCATCCCCGACCCAGTTGAAAACTGGAATAATAACGGGTAGATATACAGAATTTAAAGCAATTGCAAAAGGTTTAGGGAAAAAATAAGTCATTTAAAACTTTGTATTTAAAGTTGAAGTTTGTAGTTTTACGTGACCGTTAATATCCTCATCATGAGCCCTCTTATTTATGTGGAACCCGAACCACAGGACATGGCATTTCACTTTGAAAATCTCTCATGCATTGACCGAGAATTGAACTCGGCATGACCGCTGCACCACCACGCCCATTTCTTTTGTCATATTTAGGTCATTGATGTAAAAAATTGAGTTTGTCACCAAAGTTTATATCTCTAAACATTTCAGATCACCAGCATGGCATTTACCACTTTAAATTCGTTATAAGCTCAATGTCCACATAGTATAAAACAGTCCCCGATTCTTGGATGTCACGGGTAATCCCAAGAGAACAACTGGATGCATTTTGATGCGGTTTTCACCACTCTGTAAGGGATTTCTCGAGGAAGGTTTCTGTGGAAAATAAAAATTTATTACCAAAGGAAGCCAAGCAGTAACGATTTCAGTGAATCGATTTGAAGAAAACACTGCCGTCCGTATGCCTTTTAAGCTTATGCTGGTTAAACGGTAAAAAATATCTATAAACTACAGTATGAGTGTAAGGATTGTTCAACTTGAAACACTCTACAAAAACGTCCGCAACAGCATATCTCTTTATACATCGCCCGCTATAAGTGTTTTTAAGTTTTTATTTCTGCCAACAATCTCCATTCAGTAGAAATTTCAATTACTAGCTTCGGAGCAAGCTAAGGAGTGAGCCTATCATCTCAGCCTTGGTCAGCATCCAACTGCCGAGTCGTGTCGAGTTAAGACTTTAGATAGGATTACAGTATATGTGTTTTAGAGTTTCGCTGTCCACCTCGGCTTTTCTGAGTTGCGTCTGGGACCTGCTGTCCGTGCGCCTTTTAAGCTTACGCTGGGTTAACCGTTACAGATACCGAGCCAAGCCGGGGCGGGTTGCTGGTAAAGGCATAATTATCTACCTATTTCTGGAATTACTTTTGAAAATAAGAATTTTTAAGCCTAAAAAAGTTTGTAATAAGCAGAAATCTTGAAACCTTTATAACTTGAAAACATTACTTATTGCAACTGTCATAGCCTTGCACTAGCATGGAGATATGTACAGGCTATTTGTATAAAGAAAACTTACATAGTCTTTGACCAGGGGAACAGAGTCCAAGCCAAAGTCTGAGATCTTGATTCCATCAAACTGACTCAAGTTGGTAGGCAACCCAAGGTACAGCGAGGACCCATTGGAATTGTTTTGGTAGTGATCATTCCATGGAGTCCCAGACAGGTTGTTGTTCCCATTGTACATGGAGTAGATGTCTGCATCTCTATGAGACGACAGCCTGTAACATACAAGCAAGTCTTAATCCCATCATGTATGACATATTCATAATGGGCTCCTATACTGGATTATGATGGCATATGAAAATGAAAATCCACAGCCTGCTTCCAGTCTCCGACCTGGTCAGGAATGGGATGAATGAAGCCCCCATCTAGCGGCGAGGATATGAACTGTGCCGGCTGCCGAGGCCTGACGCACTCCTCTGGGGCAATGATTAAATGAATGACAGATGAAATGAAATGATAGTGGAGAGTGTTGCTGGAATGAAATTGTGACAGGGAAAACCGGAGTACCCGGAGAAAAACCTGTCTGCCTCCGTTTTGTCCAGCACAGATCTCACATGGAGTGACCGGGATTTGAACCACGGACCCAGCGGTGAGAGGCCGGCGTGCTGCCGCCTAAGCCACGGAGGCTTCTCATGATGGCATATATTGATCATTAAATTTACCATGGATATTTCTGGGGAACGAACAAGTTCCCTTACCATGAAAACGGATCCTCTTTCAATCATACTTCCCCCTCATAATAATGTATGGTTTAGAAACCTGTGCAACAACTAAACAATTGGTTAGCAAACTGCAAGCTGCACAAATGAAGTTTCTGCAAACTATGCTACAGGAAACAATGAAGAACAGAGTAAGGAATGAAAGAATAAGGGAAGAAGCAGGTGTGTACCCATCCTTTTTTTTTTTTGTCGTGTGGTCTCCTGAGAGGCCGAAGGCAGGTCTTCCTAGAGGACGCCCGTGGGCGACCTGCACTTCGGGATGAGAGAATGAAATGGATGATGAATGAAACTGGGCAAGGATGTGGAAGGAAGCAGCCGTGGCCTATCAGAAGGTACCGTCCCAGCATTTGCCTGGTGTTGAAACTGGGAAACCACGGAAAACCATTTGAAGGATTTCCTTGAATGAAAGAGTGGCACGGACTTGTTTGAAATGGTTTGGCCATGTCAAACGAATGGACGATGGTAGGACAGCAAAACATTGGCTTCAGACAGTGGTGGTTGGAAAAAGACCGGTAAGAAGGCCTAGGAAGAGATGGCTGGACCAAGTGAAAGAGGATATAGGAACAAGAGGAGTCAACTGGGATACAGTCCTCAGAGAAGAGAGGTACATGGAGAGACAGAAGTGGAGAGCATTTGTACACCACACCCGGGTAACTGATGATGGTTTCTTGGGAACGACTGCATATAAGATCGCCTTAGATTCTATAGCACGAGTTGATATGTAGCCAATCAACGGACAGGAAAAGCGGGATAGAAACATGGATAAAGGTCGAACACTACGACAGGCAGGTGCAGAAGATAAAAGGGAAAAACACATACAAGGACACAGGCAATCTTCACTGCCGAACAAGCCGCCGACTTAGATGGACATTCATGCCATCAATCCCATCACAGCTCTTTAATGCTCTTCTATCCTTGTTTTCATGCATTATTATTTATCAAGTCTTCCATGAGATCACACCTTGTATTATATAATACAGCAGTCACCGCCTCCTAAATTACATTTGTTTTGGTGCAATGCTTAAAATGATTATTAAGTTTCCGGCATATATCATTGTTGAAAGAATTTTCCTTTTAGCATAAAATGGGTCTGTGTGAAGTCATCAGTGTTTTACAGACATACTCAACAAAGGAAGGAAAAATATCAATGACCTTAAACTTCGGTGTACGTGTTTAAAAAAGCGTGCAGAAGTAATTCAAGATAAGGCACAGTTAGCTGAAGAAGAGTTTGATGGGACTTGAAACATATACATTACCAGGATATTTGTAAAGAGACACTGTATCAACAAAGCAGAAACTTTCTATATTAATCTACTGTATTTTAATAAACAGACATCAATTTTCTTTTTACATAGAGGTAAGTCTCAATACTTGACTGAATCTTTATTATTCTCAATACTTGACTGAATCTTTATTATAAGTCCCAGAACAACTTACACTGGCATGTTCTCCTTCATCCCATTTGTAATTACAAAAGATTCATCATCCAAGATTTTGGCCACCAAGTCATCCACCATCGAATTGTTGGCCGACAAGGCTGCATCTTGGCTTGACAGCTCCCTATCCTGTCCATTCTAGAAAAAAACAGACATTTGTTGGCTACATATAAAATCATTCTAAATGATCAAAAAAATTAATGGATGGGCAACATGCAAATGGTAGTAAAAATATTTTAATAATTAAATGTTATTCACCAGGATATTTACTCTGATGTACATTTTTTGAAACATAAAGAATAATTTATTACAGTAAAGCATTGTCATTAATTTAAATACATATTAAAATAGGACTAGAATTCTATTATATAACTTTCATCTAAGCTACTCCTTTACTAATTTACTATTCATTGGATAGGCTTACTTTTAAATAATTTTTATTAATGCAGCCAATGGAGGAGTCAGAGAAGGGATTTTTGGAAGGAAATCGTCCGTGGACCTATTGGAAGGAACCGTCCAGGCATTTGCCTTGAGGTGAAAATGGGAAACCATGAAAACCATTTTCAGGACGGCCGACGTGGGATCTGAACCCTTGCTCTCCCGATGCGAGGCACAAGGTAGCACATTAGCGCTCTTGGCCACCGCGGAGGGTTATAGGCTTACTTTTTACTTTTGTCTAATAGTTCTCAAAACGAACTAAACTTCAACCCTTTCCTGAAGTCTAATTAGTTAGTACCAGTCTGTTTATTTGGCTATGAAGGATATTTAACAACTACATGTACAAAAAATAGGTTATTTATGCATTATAATCTAAGAAATTAAATTCCGGAATTTAAAGTTCGCAGTGGGCAACTATGCAATGTAAACAATGTAATATGCTGGCTTTACATACAGTAGTGCACCGTTAACCAAGAGAATTAAGATATCTGCTCAGTAGTCAGAGTAACATTGTACTAAGCTAGAGATAATGGGTTCAAGCCCCACAGAAGTGTAACAGACTAACTGAATAAAAAATATAATTGCTTGAAAAAACCTGACTCGTTACAAAAATTACTAAAAAACTTCTGTGACTCAATAATATTGGAAATACTGTTGTACATAAGTGTTACACATGTATTCACTGAACCTACTGTAAATTAAGTCTACTGTAATTGAGCAGGATCTGACGATGTTCGCTTGATGAACAAAACCAGTCATCCAATTAAACACCTTATTTGTATAAGAAGTATTTTGTTAAGCGTATAAATAATTGAATCGGTCGGAGCTGAAAAGCATTAAGTCAAAAATTGCCATTTTTTAAAGAATTAGTATTCTGAAGTATTGGCCCAAGGGCCTTGGAACAGCATAGGAAAGAATTAAGTCAGCCTTCTGTTTAAGCTACACACAAAACATTTTCATCAGGAGAAAAAGCACGGAAGCCAGGCAAAATCCATCATAAAGCAAATTGTTTTGTGGGTTTAAGCCAGTAATCACTGCTAGATGCAGTGCGTTCAGAGGATAAAAACATTAAATCAACGACTTGCTGCCTTGCAGCGTCGTATTCCGTACTTAATGTTGGCTGCACTGCAAGATTCCCGCATGTTACAGTGCTGTTGTAAATTACATTTGTACAGGGTTAAGGTGGGCTTTATGTTACAAATCCATTTTAAAATAAAATAACATGTGAAATATTCATTCTGGATGGCTTTATGCCGCACTAAACTTACCACGGAGCTGAAAGGCATTAAGTCACGTTCGCAACATTGATGAGGAAAATATGTTTAATAAATTAAAATTGATATTCCGCTAACACAAATATAACCTGAACTAGCGTACCCGTGAGAGCCGTGCGAGAAATCTCGCATGATCATAAACCACACTTTCCCCAATAGGTTTATAACGAGAGACTTAAGGAGAAAGGTTGTTATGTTTTTATTTCAAAATGATTATGGAATACCATTTACATTTCAGATAGAATTACAAGTTCTACGTTCCCTAAGAAGGCAATCACTGAAAATTGGATCATCTAACACTCGCCGGTTACTCGATATTTATGAAATTATTCTATTTGAGTGCTCATTCCTTTGATTTACTGTGTCTGAAATCCATGCAAAATGATAAGGGAATGACCTTAGTTTTTTAAAACGACTTGAAACAGGCGTAAGAGCGGCCAAAATGTGAAGTGGACAGCAATTATGGAGCGTGTTTTCCTACAGCAACAGTATCTGCAAATCGCAAACTTCATACATTTTTAAAGAAATTATAGATATTTATGTTCGACGATGTCGAAATGTAAACATTATGTGTCAGAAAACTGTATCATAATGAGGCTCATTATAACACTATTTTTCATTATGAAACAGTTTCTCCCACCAATCAGAGCTCAAGAAACAGTTGTGTGACCAATTAGGTAAGGATACCTTTGTGCATGCGCTCAAAATCCAACATAGTTATGTGTTGGCAAGCAAAGTGAATGGTCTCTGCTTTTGGAGTGCCTTGACCCACGCATGCGCTCTGTTCAGTCAGCAAAGCCGCCCTTGTTCACTAACTGAATCCCACAGATATTTAAGAATATTTATGTTAAAACAAATAATAAAGTTATAATTATCGTCGAACATAAACAGTCTTATGCAACTCGCCTATAATGGTAATTAAGACACGAGTATGTTTATAAAACGAGCGTAAACGATCATTATGCCCGTCTAAGGAGCGTGATAGAACCTATCTATAACCTTATCCCATCTAAGATGCGAGTAGATGACAACATGCCAGAGTTGCAAAGAAGAGCTCTTCAAGTACCTGCAAGAAGAGCTTGCCAAAACTCAATGATGCGTGGAGACCAATATCAATCAGCGTAGTTAAACGCTCATTGCGAGGCTCCTGTGTGTTCCCCGAATGCTGATTACCGGGCTCCCTGCAATCTTCAAACCTGTGGCTCGTTGCGATCTACAGCTATAATTCAAGCGGAGTGCAAGGAAGCAGCAAACAATATAGGCTAATTAGGATATAGGTTACTGTGTCCTGGCTCAGATAATCACTACTGTGTAAGGCATACACGCCGAGATCTCACTTGAACCCCAGTCACAGTTTAGCATGCCAAGCCTCTGGCTGGGCAGACGGTCCATTCAGAACTGCTGCCAATGAGCTACTGAAGCGAAGTAGGAGGAGCGTGTTCTGCCACTACCGAATCCGCCTGAACATTGTCGAAGATCTGCGCAGGATTCTGTGGCAAGCTCTTCTACCTATACGAGCACATTACTTTTGATTGAAATATTACAGACACTGTATCAATTGTAAACTGGCTTTAACGCGGCTCTGGTGTGTTAAGGGCAGATTACCTCGTAGTTCCGCCCTTTAAAACAACAACTGGCATGTTGTCATCGACTCTCAACTTTATATGGTGTAAGGTATAGGTAATCTTTCTTTTTTGTCTTCCCAAAATCTCTTAAACTTCTCGGTATGATTATTAGTATTATTACAGTATTTTGGTAACAATATTGTTACGTGCCACCCCCACCCCCCTAGTGGCACTTTTGTTAACTGGATTACGGTGGGTTGAAGCACAACACAGATTGTTCGATAACCTGCTACACGCTGCTTCGCTGTCCACAAGCTGGGAAACAATGTCACTGGATTTCGTAACTCGCACGGCACTTCACCACAATACCTCTGTCGCTCAGTGAAATCACACTCGCTCAAAACACAGGCAGTCCCCTGTATGCTTCTAACTCCCTCGCTGTCAAGAGAATCAGCTTCACTAGGGGTTTCGCAAGTCACGTCACCACACTTCTGTCGCTCAGGATAAACGCTTGCACTAGCTCGAAAAACACACACACACTGCTTGACAGGTCGCTCATATAGCAGGCCGGTGACTCAATAAATGCTTCTAGACCCATCCAGGGTTCACGGCTTCTCGAGGTTTCCATCACTGGCTGGGTCACGAATATTCTGGACCATCCCTTTGTCCTCGTAGTCCTGTTGCATAAGGCGCACGCAATACACTGAGGCAGAGCACAGCCCAGGCCAGCAGTGACGCAACCGGCAAGGCGACGAAACAACTCACAGCCGCAACAATATTATACTGTCAGCTTCACCTCAGTTTATCACAGGAACATAGCTCCAAGGAGTGGTTCCACTCCTTTCTAAGTATGTCAGCGCTTGAATATCAACTATACCTTCATCATCACCAGGTAAGCTCTCCTCTGTGTCACTACCCGGTTCCGGATTATTCCTCAGTCTTGCTCTTCGATGTCACTGTGGTCCGAATCTACTCCCTGCGGCACCAGTGGAATTTCACACGCATCATCCCAGTCGGTACTTAATGAAACATCCAAGTCTGAACATTCTATCTCAATCAAAAATGTCTCATACATTGTTGCTTTTTCTTGAAATCCACAATTACAAAACGATACATTACTTTTAACACCAACAAAGCAGAGCACATAACAATATTACTGTTACACGGGCAGGAGGCGAATCCCGGCTTCATACAATAAAAATAGCAATCCACTCGTCAGTAACATAGTGTCCACAGAATTTTCAATGTCAATTTTCCTGACCATTTTTCAAAACTCCTGACCCGCGAAGTCATCGTAACATCGGAAAAAGGGTTATTGAGTAAATATATATATCTCTTTTATTTGCAGCCTCCACCATCCCCATAGCTGCCCAACGCTCGCCTCTTTATTCATTTAAAATCCAAATAAAGTAAATTATAATGCAATAGTACATATATCAAAGTACTTAATAATCTAAACTATAGTGGTGGGGTTGCCACATTCCTAGGCCAACGCCAAAAAAGCGTACAAAAAATAGGTAAAAGAGGTTTTTACTATGATGTACTGTAAAAATGGAAATATATTGTCCAGTGAGTTATTGCTTTTTATCTTCAGAGATTAGTTGAACTAGTAACATCAAAATATGGCTGTAAAACACAAAATACCATATGGTTAATATAAAATTACTGACTTTCTAATACTTTTCGCCATATTTTCTTGACTCACACCATTTTTTCACCCCTTTTTCTGACTTTTCCTGCCTGTGACACCATGAATAAGTCTCGCAGAGTAAGGAATGTTCTAAAGTGGCATGAATGCACATATGACGCAATTGCTAACATCTCAAAATTTTCCAACTGGCAGGGATTTGCCAGCGGAGTGTGTAATAGAGTGTTAACCCTACAAGTGCCAAAGGTACAGGTTTTTGAAACATTGTTTGCCTATCTGTTGTCTCTCACCATACTGAAACCATAACGAATAGAATATAAAGTGTGATCTCTTCTCCCTCAATAGCATGTAATGAATACGGATCGGGTTGGCACTCGCCGCTACACAGCGCTACAGTCGACTTGAGATTGTTGATTTTCACATATGCTTATGTGTTTATGTGCGATATATTAAGTATTTAATCGGTCGGAGTGTTTTGGTGGTGTTCTGTGCAAACGTTTATTGATATACAAGTGCCTACACTATTACTTCATAGTATTAATACCTGAAATGCTATTGTAGGAAGCATTAACTGAAATGGAATTTAATTTCTTGTCGTGTGTTGACGTTATCTTCGTGTGTTCATTTTATTGTTATTTAATGTAAGTAAACAGCAGTTTAGCCCTTACATTTTCATGAGTGCTTAATGTGAGTAGTGAAAATGCCTTGCTCTTTTGTACCAGGATGCAGATCTAGCTATGGGGACTGTAAAGAGGTTAGACGGTTTTTCAAACCTTCTAAAGATAAGGAACGTTTTATCAGTGCAAAGGGGCCATACCAGGGAAGGATAGGGAAATTACTGAAAAGTCCTACATCTGTGATGCTCACTTTTCAGAATATTTAATTGTTAAATTTGACAAATTTGTGATAGAAGGGAAGGAAGTATTACTTTTCCCAAGAACCAACTGGAATTGAAAGACTATTCTGTTCCACATATATTTCCTAATTTACCTAAGTATTTGTCCAGTATGGTGTAAATAAAAATGCTCTTGATGCCATTAAAGACTACTTCTGTGAAGAAAGGGATGAGAATAAAAAGACAATGAGTTAAAAAACATATGTACCGTAATGCTGAAGGAGGCGTGATCAGTTTTAGACAATAGCCTCCCCTACTCTATGAAGGGGTCATGACTATGCCTTCTATGTCTGTTTAATGTTAAGTTCTTCTGAAATGATGGTAGTTTACTGATTTTGGTGTTTGTGGAGTGAAATTACGGTTATTATTGAATTTTATAGTAATCTACGGTAAAGTTGAAAGTTGCGTTCGTACGGCTTTTTTTTCTGTGTTGCAAGTCTGTTAAGGGAATGTAAAATGTGTAACAATGTGAAGAAATCCTTTATGATAGCGAGGTTAATTTTTCCGTTCTTTTTTTTTTAATTTACCGATAGCTGGCAAAACTAATTGCATTTTGAACTTGCTCTCTGTCTTCGCTTATTGTCGAAACTGGACTATTACAGGAGACGACTTATTAAATTATATGATGATGATAATTGTTGTTTTAAGGGGCCTAACATCTAGGTTTTATTAAATTATAATTGGGCACAGTAAAGTAAGTGTAGATGTCGAACTTATTAGCGCCTATGAGGATATCTTGCGGTGTTTTAACATGTAAAGCAGGTCGCAAGGTTTTAAAAGTCTCTTAAGCACCAATGCTAACTTACATCAAAATCAAACAAAGTCAAGTTCAACTAACCTGAGCAAAATCGGAGAGACTCCCGTTGAGCGACCAGGTTGGAAACCCACCTGAGACCAAATTATCTTCCATAATCTTGCTTCGCATGTCTTGCCCATCCTGTTCACTCTGTAACAATACACAAATCACAGATTCAATCCAGAGATAAAATCCACCACCTAGTGGTAAATTTTGTAACTTGTGCAGTTGATGTTGCCCGCCGTCATAAAATAACAGAAAATTTTCTACAGGAATAGCTAAAGTGAGTAAGATACAGAAGTTGAACATTTTATTGCTAGAGGGTGGTATTGCATTATTTCAGTAGTGCCAACATTATTGTTTGGCATTGGTTTTGCCGCCTAGTTCGAAACTGTAGGAGATGGTGCATTCATTGCACTGGTGAACGCAGAATAATGTTTTGCATACAAAAACAACCTAATTTTCGTCCAAACAGTCATCTAACTTAGTACAGGCCAATGGTTTCGTCCAGACAGTCGTCTAACCAAGTAGCGACCAATGGTTTCGTCCAGACACTCATTTTAGTACATCAGTCATTTTTGTCCAGTCAGTCGCCTTCGCCTAACTTCGCTACAGGTGAAGTAAAGTTGGCAGCTTTGCCCGATACAAGACTTATCCAGCATGGCAACATTTTTTTCATCAGTTTATTATTTGAAAGTGAATGTTGATAAATTCCTTATTTTACAGTGAGAACATGATGTTTGTTAAAAGCAGTTAGGTTCAATAACATGGCACAATAAGTACAAACAATATCCAGACTGCTACTAACAAAATTGAAACGGGACACCGTCAACTGCACAACAACCGAAATTTTAATTCCGGTCTGAGGGCTGAACAGGCTACACTCAGCCTCGTGAGGCAAAACTTTGGGAATACCCAATTACACGGGACTATATGACGTCACAGCCCCTTAAATAAGCAACAACAGAGATAAAATCAAGGGGTTTTGCTGTTTTATAAACATTTAACATGAGACCTGTTTCACAACAAAGCATGAATAACAATGAGGGTTGGGTAAGTTACATTTAACCCTCAAAACACCCGCGCTGGGGTGGAATCCACCCCAGGCCGTTTCATTTCCTTATGAAATGTACAAATAATTGTTCAGTTTTTTCTCCATCCGTATACCTTTCTGGCCAGGTATTCAGCGCGTTTACTCAAGGTCAGCCATTTCCTGTGAGACAGACAGAGCACGTCGTAATAACTGACTGGGGTGGATTCTACCCCAACGCGTGTGTTCGAGATTTAAAATGAAACACACCAATGTGAATTGCAAGCAACACGGGCATTTCTTTCGATGGCGCTCCACTGTAAGTGAACCTTTCTATAAAAATATTTAACTACTGAAATGAAGCAAATCCTGAATTAATAGTTGGGAGAATATCTGGAGAAGATGTAGTATTAGATGTTTACTCCTCGGCTGTCATAGACTCACCCAGCCATCCCAAATAGGATCCCGATAATTGAAATTCCAGATCTGACAGCCATCTTTGTCAAGGAGTCAATAATGCGAACCCCAGGCATTAGGTACTATATCGCATCCGGTAGACCAATGGTTTCGCCTAGACCAATATTGTTCAGGAATATATAACACCCCTGGTTTTTGCCACGCACAGTTGGGGTAGTGAAGCATCAATAATCTTTATCCAGGCCAATGGTTTTGCCTTTTATTTCATTATTCACGTGTCGTGTGGTGTTGTATCGGACATGTTGGCAACGGATGTGACGTCAATTAACATGGCGCGGGGATCGTGAAATGAACACGAGCAAAAATGCTTTAACTTATTTACATAATAAAACAAATATTTCCGGTGCAGCAGTGGCGATTGAATTTGAAATCAACTCGACTCCCAGAAAGGTATGTGAATCATAAATGATATATTTTCAATAATCTACCTTGTGAAAAGTTACGAAAAGGGAGGATGCACTACTCTGGATCTTTAATTTTCTTTCCTGTGTTTATCTTTGTTACTGTGAGTAAATATTTGGATTTCTTTTCAGCCGTTTACTTATGTACGGTCTGGTGGTGTTACAGTAGATCTAATGTCATTGTTAGCGGAACTTTTATTTTATTTCCATTTTATTTTCAGTGATAAACAATATTTTGGAGCCCAGTACAGAATGGATACATTTGATAGTGTCCAGGAATTTCTCAAATAGTTGAAGCAGTTCCAACAAACTCGCCTGCATTGAACATAGAATCGTTTACTGTGAAGAGAGCACTCCTGAGTGAAACTCTCCCCCACCCCCAACTCGTACAGGATATAGAAGTCTTACCAGTATTTTAAAACTATAGAATTCATTGTTATTTTTGCCAAGTACCATTTTAGATTGATTTTTATTAATTTTTGAAGCTTTTATTTAGTGAGGAACATTTTTTTCATAATAAGTAATTTTTAGCGCAAGTTCAACCTCCCGTAGCCTATATCACTGCTTTCAAATAAATGTACACCTAAAATGCACCTCTTTTATTAACTATTCCTTTCATCGTATATAAGCTCCAAGGTACGTTTATTAATAACATGATTTCAAAGATATTTATTAAAAACATGCAAACTAGACAATATAAAACATAAGAATGATCCAGTTTATAAATATGAGAAGAAGGATTTCAAAGAAAATGTGCCCCTTAGTAATAGAGAAAGAGTCAATCTTGCATAATAATACTTAAAACCGCGAATTAATATGGTAGTTTATAAATAACAGTAAAATAACTTGTGAGGTGGAAGCGTGCTTGAGGGTTAAAAGTAATCAAGTTTTCTTTGTAACTGTGTTCCAATTGCTTTGTAACCGAGTTCCTGTTACTTGGTAAAAGCAATTACATTTACCATTATCATCATCCTTCCCCCTTATACCTTCTTCGTCCAATGGTAAGTTGCAGGTCAGATCCGATCTGATAGATGTTAGTTACTGTTTGCCCCGGCTTTTTTCAACGAATTATAAAACTTCAGCTATCCTCCACTCTAGTCATTAAAATAAGGAAGCTTGTAGTTTAACCTGACCGTTAATCTAGTGATCGAGAGCCACGGAACCTCCTTTTTCGTGGAATCCGGACAAGACATGGCATTACACTTGAAAATCTCACATGCATTGACTGGGAATCAAACACTGTCGGTCTTGAAACTCGAGTCATTAGGAGGCTCCCAGAGCGTTTGCGTTGTCCAGGTAAGCGAAAGTCCCGCCTTATGTCTATCTGACCTTGCCGTTCTCTAGTTCGGATTCCACCCAACATTACCAGAAAATTAAACATAGTAGGTCTACCCCTTTTTATTCAAGTTTTCCAATGGGATCGGGGATGAGATTCGATGAAAGTCTTTGTAAATTGGGAGTATTTGTTACCATTTTGGTCCGTATTGACAATTTCAACTATAGTGTGTAATGTAATGTATTCATTTTGGCGGAAATTTGTGCATTACATTACAGACTATAGAAAGTCTTTGTGGCAGATGGTTTTTACGGCCAGTTGCCCTACCTGACGCCAACCTTGTGAGAGGAATTAATGAGAGATGAAATGAATTAAGATGAATAAAACTGGGAAAGGATGTAGAAGGAAGCGACCGTGGCCAGTCAGAAGGTACCGTCCCATCATTTGCCTGGAGTTAAAAATGGGAAACCAAGGAAAACCATTTAAGGACAGCCGACGGTGGGGTTTGCACCCATGTCAACCAAGTCAGCAGATTGCTTGGCCCCATTGTCTAGTGCTGCACGTTACCATGCGTAGCTACCGCTGTCGGTGCTAACATAAATAGTAACAGTCCACATTGTTTCACCATCTCTCCCTAATTCAAAGTGTCTATCGTATTTTTCTCCAAGAATATCACCATCTTTACAATCTAAAATGTCAAGATGCGATATTAGTAAGTTGCAAAGGCAATAAAATGAGCCAGAATGGGATTGTGACAAAGATTTACTTATCGAATGGCTTTTAGTGCCAGGAGTGTCTGAGGACATGTTCGGCTCGCCAGAGGCTGTATCTGCTTCTAGCGGACACCCACAGGGTGAGCTACAAGTTCCATTCAATTTCAAGTAGTTCCAACTTTCGCTACCAGATGTCAATGATACCTAGTGGATCGTTGGAACTTTAATAGAGCATTCCAACGAAATCTAATCTAGAAATTTAGCTTCACACAAGTTTAGTTTGTGGAAGGATCCTTTACATGCCATAAATCTATGACATGGGACCGCCAGCTTTACTTCCCCTCTAAGGAAGGCATACTGGAGGATTTTAACGTTCTTAAAAATTCTGACGACTTCGGCCGGGTATGAACCCGCATCTTGGGCACAGCAGTTCAGCATGCTACCAACTATGTCTCCGAGTCAGTCCCTTGTTGAATAGTGAGTATAGTGAAGAAACCAGAAAACTTCTATTTTACCTTTATTTACTAAATTGCTAGAATCAAAGACCTTAAAAAATAAATAAAACACACTGTTATACTTTACAAAAAATAAGACAAAAATATAGGATGGGTTGGATCTGCCTGATCTTTTTATTTCCATTCTGGGTGTCCCCCTCACAGTTGGAGGATTAGAAACAGTTGGGCACTGGTATTTGACAACACTATACATAGCAGTAAGTATTCAAATGTAGTTTCTTTGTTGACCAATAATGCCATTCATAACATTCTAATGCAGAACAATGAAGCAGTTCATTGTTGAATCCAACAGTGTGATTGATATTCTTGTAACAGGAGTTCTAGTAAATGTGCTGGCTATAGAAGATGTGTTATATTGACAGAAATACACAAAGTTTAAACAGAAAAGGGGCAGTACTTAGGAATAATGTCTATTAACCTCCAAATGTAAGTAGTACATTTAATTCTAAACTTTCTAAATATAATGTTGATGGCAATTCTAACGGCAGTGTAGCAAAGAAACTTCTTTCCATTCAAGAACTGTGACAATATTTCTAATGGTGATGACTAAGAGCCGGATAGTTGAGTGTTTAAATATTTTTTAGTTATTTACATATTTTTGCTGTTTTTATAAATAAATACATAACCTGGTGAATTTATTCATAAGAACACATTTCCTATATTTGGTGGTATGTTGTGCTTAAATGACTGCTGCCCACATTTTTTACCCTTGGCAATTCCAGTAATTTGCTTTTCTATTTCGTGAATGCACTCTTGTCTTCATATTGTAGTAGTATTTCAAGACATGTCCCCGGTCATAAGTATAGCAAGGGGGCTGGAGTGAAATGTCTCTTCAACCCTAGAACACTAACCCTGCGAAATTTTTACGACGGTAGGTAGCAGTACGGTATAGTTTATTGCCTTCCGCGCACGAGTGCCTGCCACCAATTTGTGTAACTGAATTTCTCGATCAGTTGTTGACTGTGGTGGGTGCGATTGTTGATATCTTTGCTCATTTTTATAATAATTGGGTGGGTGTCGTCATATTGACGAACGGTTAGTGATAGTGCAATATAGTGTCTCTTAATACTTTTTTTTTTACATTTATACTTATTTCAATTATTTTCACGGTAGTTTAGGTTTCTTTGTGGTATAAAGAACCCACATTTATAAGGATTTATTTTAATATCTAGTATTATAAAATTAAGTTCTTATAAAACGTGTTAATGTAATGTTTTCTGTGTATCAAGTTTGCTATATTTAACAAATAATCACATCAAATGATTTAATAACTACGTATTTTGATTCATGACCTGTTCATGAATCTATAAGAACTTGGAAATACCAAAATTCTTGGCAAATATTATCTGCAACGCAGAAAATATAACAATTGTAAGTTTGAGTTGTCAAATTTACGAAGGGTTAGTAATAATGAACGGCGAAAGAGGGTTGGTGTTCTAGGGTTAAAACCTCCAATAGTCCTTACCTTGACAGAAAATTTTACTTGAAATTTCAGTGGTCTGCAAAACTTGTGAGTATTGACCGAGTGCTAGATGCAAGTTTTTTGAAGTGACCTTTTCTTCTGCTCTTTAGAAAGAAATTCGAAAACAGGACATTTCATATCGCGCATCTCCAGTAAGTATTGTAGGATTCGGAAACCGAGGCAAGCCCCAGCCTGTACTGTAGATAGGACTATGGATTATTCAAGCAGCTGGACGTTTCAACTTTATTTCGAGTAAGTTAACTGGGCAACAATCAAGTAGAAATAGACAACAGAGTGTCTAAGTCAAACCCGATGACCCAGACCAACGGAGTACTGCAGGGAGACCCCATGAGTCCACTGCTTTTCATCATAGCCACTGCGGAACTACCTGGAGAAATTGCAGTTGAAAACGTTAAAATATACGCTTACGCAGATGACATGGTCCTCACTTCTCGAAACTTAGATTGCATTCAATCTGCTTTTGATAAACTCTCAACATGGGCCGAAAACAATGAATTAACACTAAACGGTACTAAAACTGTGAAAATGACATTCAGAAAAGGAGGTAGACTTTCAACAAATGACTTCATTATGTATAAGAATGTCCCGCTACAGAATGTATCACACTTCAAATACTTGGGAATCACTTTTCAGACAAGAGGTGATGTCTATAGCCAACACGTCAAGGAAAGAGTCGCCGCGGCAAAGATTGCTGTTCACACTATAAGGAATCTGAGACAGCTATCTTTAGCCACAGCCATCACCCTGTTTCGCCTTAAAATTACACCAATAATAACTTATGGTCTAGAGACAATTTGGCTACAACTGACGAAGAGAAATTTGGAAGAAATAGAAAGAGTCAAAGCCACTTTCCTGAAAAGAACATTGTGCCTGTCGAAATTCACACGGTCTCGCCTCACCTACGTGCTAGCAAGAGAGCAATTTTTCATCGAAGATCTTCGCCTTAACCTATTACTACCATCAACCGTCGCCTACACAGAACTTTTACAAGAACTCAATGCAAAACAGCAAGACATATGGCCAACGTTCTTTTCAACAGATGCCATGATTTACAGAGAATGGACTCAAGTTGGATATGAACTACGGCATGTAGTGACGCGATACGCCGTGCATGGTTTCCACCACCGGATATGCCAGACTGAAAATTTCCACGACCCGGACGATAACTGCAGGTGTAAACTGTGTGGGTCAACCTGTGACCGTTATCACCTGCTTTTGTGCACCAAACGGAAAGTCTCGTTGACAGATTTCTGCAATGACTGAATGTGTGGTTTTTATTTAGGTTATTGTATGCACGGTCATGTATATATTCCTTTTGGCAGTTAGCTGCACTTATTAAATTATTATTATAAATATCATACAAGAACATATTTTGGAAACTTAATCACATATTTTCCACTTTTAAGCACATTAATAAATACATATTTCTGAAAAGTTAAGCACATAATTATCCGGGCCCTGGTGATGACACTATATTGCCAGGATCTGCACCTCAAGGAAGCTTTAATGGGAAAATTTCTAAACCACAATCCAATAGCAGTATGAATGGAAACTCACCGATCACTGACTGGCCGTATGTACATTGGGATCACTTAGTTATTGCTGTTTTAAGGGGTAGAACAGGACTGTCATCTGCCCCTGGGATCATTTAACACACTCCAGTTTGAGGTATCATTTAATATATTGGGGGCTAAGAAATGTTCTTAGGAACTTGCTATCAAGTGTTGGTAGATATAGTGCTGTGCAGCCATTTAAATAAATAAAGTAAGCCTATAGACATCCCGTAAGGGTAAAGGGCTCTCGTTACAGGGACATGCTTAAGATAACGCTCTGAAGGTGGTGAAATACTGGTACATAAATTTTATCTAATTCTTTAGATTATAACTTACATTGTTTCATCTCTCATTTTGGCTCTCGTGTAGTGTCCATTGCCCGTTTCAAAATTGCGTTATTTTTCTTAGTAGTGCTCTGAAAATGGTTTGTACTTACTGTGCCACGTTATTAAAGCCAACTGCCATTAACAAACACCACGTTCACACTTTCAAAATAAGGAAATTGTCAACATTAACTTTCAAGTAATAAACTTATCAAAAAGCACATCACCATGTTTGCTGCCAACTTCACTTCCCCGGCGACTCCCTGGACGAAATTATTGGTGAAAATTACTGATTGTACTACTAAGCAAAACCATTGGCCTGGATAAAGATTATTGATGCCCGACTACCCCCACTGTGCATGACAAAAACCAGGGGTGTTTATATGGTTTATATGCAGTTTAGTCAATCCTTTTTATAAAAATTTTTAAATACTGAAAGTACCTGAATTAATAGTCGGGAGAATATCTGGAGAGGATTTAGTATTAGATGTTCACTGCTCCGCTGTCATAGACCCACCATACCGCCCTAATAGCAACACGTCTTACATAGTTGAAATGGAAGGTCTGACGACTATCTTTCTCACTGAGTCAGTAATGCCAAACCCCATGCATTGGGTACTATATCCCATCCGGCAGACCAATGGTTTTGTCTAGACCAATATTTTCGTCCAGACCCATGGTGGTTGGGTAGCGCGTTGCTAACAGGTAACAAACACCCTTGGAATTAAGAGATTCGCCTCCACATACTTCAAACATTTGACCCATAGTTATGCTGCTTAGAAATCTGAACGTTTCCCAAGGGCTCCTATATTTTAATTTAATAAGATGCGCTCGAAAGAGCATTACTTAACCTACATAATACACGAAAATATAATTCTAAATACAATTTGATCTTACAATGCTATTTAGTTTTCACTGTAGTCTCTGATGGATTTAGTTCTTTTTACACACTTAGTTAAGTGATAACGGTCACATCTCTTGTCACACAACGAACATACGCAATCATCATCTGGCTGGTGAAAACCTTGAGTTAAGCAGATCTTATGGTGAAAACCATGAGTTGCAAGTCTCGTTACCACATGTCTTAGATCCTGTCCTGCCTCCGTCCATTGTCTATCCATCATTGCACTAGCGCTATAAAAATCAGGGTCAATGTCATTTCTCTTCCTCCGCCGCAGTTCGAGATGCGCTTGGTAAGGGCCGGTAGATGGCAGCGTGAATTGCAGTCTCAGGTCTTCCAAGAAGAAGCTTTCCCTGGCTAATTCGTATACAATCCTTGAGGGTGCATAAATCCCAACTCCCAAAGCACTATTCAGATATCGTGATTTAACACTTTCTAATCGTTTGAAATCGCTACTCGAAAGCTTATCCCATATTAATTCTATTCCATATGAGGCAATTGGAGTTATTACTGTTTTGAACAATGACATTGCAGTGGGCAAAGAAAGTTGTCGGATATTTTTAATTCGATGAGTGGCTTTCGTAGCTGCTGAAGCCCTTTCCTGAGTGTGTATCCTGTAGGAAGACAGTGTCGTTTGTAGATATATTCCTAAATACCGGAAATTATTTACTACTCTTAGCATATCTCCTTGCAGAGTTAAATGATCATCCAACGCCAGTTTGCCTCCTTTTCTAAAAGTCATGTGCACTGTTTTTTCTTTGTTGATCACTAAACTGTTTTCGTCAGCCCATAATTCAAGTTTCTGAAGAACGGCACGCAGATCACTTATGCAATGTGAACCTAGAGCCATGTCATCGGCGTACATGATAAGTTTCACTGTTGGGTAGTCTTGGACGGTGTTAATAATGTCAGCTGTCAAGATGTTAAAAAGTAGGGGATTCATAGGATCGCCCTGAAGTACGCCATTTGTCTGACGGACCTTTTCAGACAGAACTACACCGTCATTTAAAATGATATAGTTGTATGCTAGGATTACCTCAACTATTCTCGCTAGGGGGTTAGAGTTTCCTAGCATCCCTTTAAGTTTATTTATGAGGATATTCCTGTCTATCAAGTCAAAAGCTTTACGATAGTCTATGAAGACCACGTGAAATTTCCCTTTCTTATGCCTCAGAGCCTGTTCCACTCCTTCTTGTAGTAATGCCACTGCTTGTAGAGTACTCCGTCCTTCTCGAAAGCCGAATTGACAATCTGGTATGTACATATCCACCTCCTTGGCTAGTCTTTTTGTTAAAATTTTAGAGAAAATCTTGAATATCGTGGGCTCTAGTACTATTCCTCTGTAAGAGTTGGGATCTTCAGTGTTTCCTTTCCCCTTGTACAGAATTGTCATTTGGGCTGTTCTCCAGCTTACAGGAATGACTCCTGTATACAAGCACTTATTAAATAGGTCTGTCCAGATGGGCAGAAGCAGATCTTGTGTCTCTTTTATGTGTTCTATGAATATCTTGTCAGGTCCTGCCGCCTTACCCTTCTTAGATGACGTGATATTAGTTTGTATTTCATCGGTGGTTATTTGGAGGAAATCATCAGCTATGCAATTTGTAGCAGAGACTTGGTGTTCTTCCAATGTTCCATTCTTGTTGAGGATCCCAGAGAAATGTTCCGCCCATGTCTCTATTGGTATTTCTCTTGCCTTAGGAGCTTGCCTCTTTCTTAGAGCTATGTAGGGATCTGATCTCGCTAGTTCCGCTGTTTCCCTAGCTTCGGCTTCAATGTGCTCGGTTCTTTTAGTATGAAGTAGTAGTTTATACTCTTTCCTCCTCGTAGCGTAATACTCCAAATCAGCTTTGTGGTTTGTGCACTTTGCTTTGTACAACGATTGTAGTGTAATTTTCCGAGTAATGTAGCACTCACTATCGAACCATTTTTGTGCATGTCTCTTTCTTCTGTAGACGAAGGCTTTGCTGATCAACAAGTTAACACACTGCGCAGCGTCATCTAATTGATCCTGAGCGATGAGGGCTTTTGCTTCTTCAATACATGTTATGTCCTGCAATTTTGTCTGATCTAGGTTCCTAGAAGGGAGTTGCTCTGGAAATCGATATGCTATTGCAGTCTGTGACGCTATTTCTATCTCAGTGTGCACGGGGATGTGTTTTCGAATTGGAGAAGCACCCGATGCCCATAATCCTTCTTGTTTCATTATGCGAATCGCTTTTCCCCTGTAGAACACTTGATCGATGGCGCTTGCTCCATTGTGTGCGAAATAAGTTTGAAAAGTTTTTTCGTTTACTAACGTGAACCCTTCTTCTTCTAGGGTTTCCAAAACTAGATCAGTCTTTATACTTGGCTTGTCAGTTCTGCAGTTAATGTCGCCTGCTAATATTACATTCGTGTGACTTGTTACATGACCTATTGTTCTTAGAAGAGCGTCTATTACATCTTCTGTTGCCGTAACTGGAGCGATGTATACCCCTATTAGAGTGAGCCTTGTTGTTTTGACTATTATGGCATTTGACTCTGTCTTGTACTCCAGTATGCTTCCAGCTGTCGGTTTAAGAAAGCAAGACACTCCGCCAGCTGGCCTGCCTCCTGTGGCTTTTGCTTAGGCATGTACCCCATAGAAACCTGGTAGGTCTAAAGGTTCTTGTAAAAAGGTCTCTGTCATAATCATTATGTCATAGTTCAATGTTAGATTTGGTGGCGTAAGTTGTAACGCGTTTCTTAGTCCTTCCGTGTTCCATAAAATAAGTTTTATAGTTTGGTTATTCGAAATCAGCTCCTTCGGTAAATCTGTGGCCTCGAAAAAGGAATCTTCTAACAAGCACACCTTTTGGCCAAAACTCTGGTTTCTCTAATTCGGCGAGATGATTAAAAGGAATGCCAACCTTAAAGGCTTCCTTAGAACCTAATGTGTTGAGCTTTTCACAAACAACTCCCTCGGTTATGTTGTTGCGTAATAGAAAGGTTCGAATTGCATTTTCGGTCGTTCCGTTCTTAGCCCTGCCCACATACAACCAAGCTGTTTTGTCTGCTGACTGTAAGTCTTCGTCGTTACCTTGTTTGGTACCGATAATCAGGCCCTGCCTCTGACTGCGACGTTTCCTGGGTGTCTTGAATGGCCCAGCTTCTTCTTCTTGATCGACTACATCCTGTGCCGATGACTCCTTCACCACAACGTGCGTCTCTCCTCCCGACTTAGAGGGAACATTGTTTCTCTTTGTTTGAATTAAGATGTCTCGCCCCGGCGCTATTGGTGCCGTTCTTTTTCGTTGGTTTTTAATGTCAACTGGATGAATATCTGCTACAATTGTATTGTTATCTTCTCTCTTCTTATGAAGATCGTCCTCGTGTGAACCATGTTGGCTATATAAATCGTCTTTTGTGAGGGAAGACTGCGTAGAAGAACTTTGATTCTCTGGCTGAGACTTCTGCATAGGTTTGATCATGTTTGCGGGTTGGATGCGTGACTCTAGTACCTTTTGTAAATTGTTTATTTCCATTGTAATTCTATCTTGTATTTTAGTTTCCATTGCAACAAGCAATTTCTCTATCCTGCTAGTCATTTCATCCGAGTTGTCTGAGTCCGGCATTGGTTTTGTCAAGATCCTAGTGTTATGCCCGTTGCTCACGGTAAAATTTTCCTTCAAATTTATTGTACAATAATTTAATTTTATAAAATTTATGTTGCTCACGGTCAAATTCAAGTTTTATAAAACCTTTGATAAAACTTTCCATAAAATAGGACATGTTCTATTCCGTAAAATTAATTTTACGAAACGAACCAATCAGGGAAGCTGACATGATGATGCTGGCGCCACGAGGTGAGAAGATTGTGAAGCTCACTTGTAAACAAACTCTTCGAAAATAAAACATGGAGGACGGTTGTCGTTTGGGGGTAAAATTTACAGTCGATTCGCATTATTAATGCAAAGCGGTCATGAAACTTGCTTTAAGTACATTTGAAAATATGCGTGGTACTGAATGAATTCATTCCAATCAATATTTAAGATATAATTGTAATAATTGGATATTTAACCATACGCGCTGATAAGAAGCGCAACAAATTGCTGTATAGTCAGTTGGAAAAGTGTGCTAGTGGTATCGCGCTCGCTTGCTGATTTGAAGATCCCAGGTTCAAGGCTATCCAGGGGCGGAGATTTTTACTTCCTTTTAATTATTTTATAATTTCCTCCTTACGTCGTACAGCAATATTGCAACTTTGTTTCGTGTTTTCTCCCATTTAAAATTCTTATTTTCCCTAAATACTGTAACCCTGGACGGATAGCTATTATGGAAGGCAGAACCTAACATGGAAGGTACGTATCACACGGTGCTCGACGCGTCTATACCAGCGTGTACACCAGTACTGGTAGAAGCTTTCATACTAATTAGTGTCGTGTGATACGGGCTCCCAAGCTGTTAGTGTTGTACTGGACGAGTACCAGAAATATCAGTGTTTGTATGAGGTTAAAACGCCCTTAAACCACAATAGAAATGCAAGAAGGGAGGCAGAAATCTCAATCGCCGAATATGTTTCACAAATTCGACCGAACACAAGCCAGGCTGATGTGAAGGCGAAGATAAACGGGTTTCGAACTCACTTGCAGTCTCATTTCAGGAGAAATGCCTTGCCTCATGTTAAGTGTCCTGTTGAATAATTTTGGGGCCAACGAGATCTAGGAGTTTATTAAAACTGCTTTCCTCCATTCTTAGAAAATTCCTATATGAATTCTGATTTCTAACCTCAACTCATTTTCGACCAAAGAGTATTCCTCTACTCTTCTCTTCTTTTTATCCATTCCCGAGTCCAGGACTTCCTAGCATTTCTTTTCTTCCTTTTTACCACTGTACGACATTTAATTGTAGCTAAAGCAGCAATTTTTGCAATGTTTGCTTTGTTTGTTGGAGCCATACTCTCAAACCAATGTGTGTTGAACAGCTGATTCTTGGTTCAGAAGTTTATCGGTAGATGGCGATCCTGATACATCCACGGATTTTATAAAATAATTTTACCGTGAACAACACAGCTTGCTTTCGTCAAATTTTTATAAAATTAGTTGTAAAATAAATTTTAAGAAACATTTTACCGTGAGCAACGGGCATTACATTCCGTGCACAGCCACAATAGTCTACTATTTTTTCTATTAACGCAGTCGAATTCTCCTTTCGTAAGGGCTCCTATATGGAACCATATTAATTGTAAGAAATTGCTTGGATTTGGATATAATAAGTGCAGTTAATATTAGGCAGGGAGCTGCAGTCCTAAGACTTGATTTAACATCTTCCGATAAAACACTTAAGGAACATTTTCTTTTGTTGTTGTTTGAGTCTTCAGTCTTTTCACTGGTTTGAGGCAGCTACTCATGCCTTCCTGTCCTGAGCTAATCGTTTCATCTCTACATAGCTACCACACCCTACATACGAGGCAATCTGTTTAATATATTCTTACCTTGGTCTACCCCTACAGTTCTTGTTCATGACCTTTCCTTCCATAACTAAGCTTGCTAATCCTGGGTGTCCTAGTATGTGTCCTACCAACCTATCTATCCTCTTCATTAGCATTCGCCAGAGACATCTCTCCTCTCCCACTCGTCTTAATACCTCTTCGTTTGTAACCCTATCTACCCATCTGATCATCATTCTCCTGTAACCCTACATTTCAAACGCTTCAATTCTCCTCTTTTCTGCTGCACCAATAGTCCAAATTTCACTTCCACAGAGTGCCACGCTCCAGACAAAGACTTTCAAAAATGACTTCCTAATACCTAAATCTATGTTCGATGTCAACAGATTCCTTTTTTGTAGAAATGCTTTCCTTGCCTGAGCCAACCTACTTTTTATATCCTCTTTGCTTCGTCCATCACTGGTTATTTTGCTTCCTAAGAGGCAACAATTTCCAATTCGGTTGGCGTACTTTATCAATAAAGCTCAAGGAAAAACTCTGGAACGTATAGGTGTCTATTTACCTCAGCAAGTTTTCAGTCATGGCCAGCAGTATGTTGCAATGTCGAGAGTGCAATCTTTTGACGCCCTTAAAGTTGCAATAGTGCCAAACAGTAATCGTACAAAGAATGTAACTTATATAAGAAACTTCTTCAGTAAATATTTTGTCCATTGTCCGTCATGTTTTGACGGGTTCCAACTAGTACATATTAAATTTTCATAACTTATGGGAATATTTTTACTTGTTTGGGTACTTGAATATGAGTGGCAAACACTATCAATATGTGTCTATTAAAATGCAAATATAAAAATACATAAACTTACACTAACTTTTAAAAAGTATATCCTTGACATCACATCAGTACTTCCAGCATATCGTACATGGAAGATTAGAGGGCAAGCTAACAGTTCACTGCCATACTTTTTAAGAACCAGTAACCTGCCACGAACTTTCATTCCTGCTTGTAGTCTCATTCTAGAACTTAGTGTTTACTGGACATGGTGGAATGTTCATTAGGTCTCATAATATTTCCATAGGGACAAGAGAAGAGCCTTATACTAGATAATCTTAAGAGCTCTCAACAGTTGGCGACCACGAGGCTCAAGCAGTCTAACTTTTAAAAAGTATCATCTCAGATCGGATACCAAAAGACCTATTATTCAGAAGAGGCTTCCTCCTGGCCTTGTCATTTGCAAAGAAGTTTATGATTTCTTCGTATTCCAATTTCACTGTTAAGTCAGATTCAATTGCAAGAACAGCAAGATGACTAAGACGATCCTTAACCTGTTATGTTCTTAAATAATTATTTATGCATCTTAGAGCGGAAAATAAGCTCTCTCTGTTGAGCAGTTGGAAGCAGGAGTACTCAAATATATTTGTAGAGCTATGTTTAAGTTTGGGTAAACACTCTCTAGAGAGTCAACTTTTACTATCTTGCAGAGCTGTGTAAGAGAGTGTGATACATTGTCTTTCTGTACATGAGATATGTAGCTTTTGAAGTGTAAGCATTCAAGTACAAATGCTGAATCTTCAAGACCTGAACTGTAGACTTGCTGAAGTCTGGATGATGCTTCCTGTATTTCTAGTGGACTAAGCATCTTCAGATTTGTCAAAAAACAAAACAACAATGTTCACTCAAGTCCTTGTATGAACAAACTCTCTGGTTCAGTTCAATATTTCTTGCAAAAAGTAAAAAAAAAAAAAAAAAGAAGTTGCTTTGTTACATCTTGCTGCACTTGAACCTACCAAATTCAGAGAGTGCGTTGAGCAAGGAAGGTAGTAAGCGTAAGGAGAGACAGCTCTGATTCTAGTTTTTCCACTTTCAGTGTCTTTATATAGTAACTTGTGGCTAGCAATAAGTTCCACGCAAATTAAATAATAAAACTGTATTGCAGTCGAACGACCATAGAGTATAACAGTTTAGATTACATGTGCATGTAAATGTCATTATTCTTGGCTGTATTCCTTCAGTGATTTTGTGCGCTTTTGGCACACAGTGAAATGGTAGCGCTCACAGGCCTTCCCGCAGAGGATGCATACACACACTGGTGAGGGATCGTGAAAACTGTTTCTCGTGCATAACTTGTGATGGAAACCGTGCACTGAGAGCCTAGTTATGGCGCTTCGTAGGTCCTTGTTTGCTCCCGTCCAGTTCCTATCCAGCATCGCGTCTGTTGTGTAGGAATCGAGCCAGATGTCCGATCTCTTGCTTTGTCTGTCCCGAAGTAGGTCTGACTCTTGTTTGGTCGCTGGTAGCTGTTTTCGGAACCTCAAGTCTTCTATGAGAAAGCACGTTTTTGCAAGCTCATAAGCCAGTCTTGAAGGAGTGTATTTTGATATGCCTAAAATTCTCTTCAGGTATCTTGCTTTAACACGTTCGAGGGTCAGTAGGTCTCTGTTTGTCAGGTTGTTCCATATTAGTTCAATGCCATAGGTCAAGATAGGCATTATCTTTGCGTAGAAAAGTGTTATTGCAGTGTCTAGTGCTAGTCTTGTCAGATTCTTAAAGTCATAGATAGCTTTGATGGCAGCTGCTGCCCTCTCCTGTATGTGAATTCTGTACGATGAACCTGATGGTTGTAGAGTGATTCCCAGATACCTGAAGGAATTTACAATCTTTAGCTCTTCTGCTCTGTAGTATAATTTGTCTTTTACAGATGATCTTCCTACCCTTCTGAAAATCATTTGCACCGTCTTGTCGGTATTCAGCTGGAGTTGGTTATTCTCGACCCATTCCTGAAACCTATCTAGAGTGTCTTGCAGGGCCTTCTTATCATGCGAGCCTAGTACTATGTCATCTGCATAGAGGTACATTTTCACAGAATCCTTTTGTAATATGTCAGTGATGTCACACATGATGTTGAATAAGGTAGGACTAATCGGGTCTCCTTGTAAAACACCGTTGGTCTGTATAATGTTTCCTGAGGTCGATACGCCATCTTTGATTATGATTTCATTGTAAGTTAGCAGGGTTTTGATAGCAGCTGTTGTTGGGTTATCCTTCCCTGTCATATTTTCAAGTTTCTTCATGAGTAACTGTCTGCTCAGTAGATCAAAGGCTTTTGTAAAATCTACGAAAATTGCGTAGCATTTCCGAGAAGTGTGTCTTAAGAGCGTTTTGAATATCTTCCAGGAGGTTACCAACCGCATGGAGGGTTCCTCTTCCCTTCCTGAAACCAAACTGTGTTTCCGGTATGAAGGCGTCTGTGAGTGAGTCGAGTCTTTTCGCCAGGAGTTTGGAGAATATCTTAAAGATGTTGTTCTCGAGTGCGATTCCTCTGTATGCGTTGAGGTCCTCTATGTCACCCTTTCCTTTGTATAACAAGATGATGTTCGACTTTCTCCAGTCCTCTGGTAATTTTCCGGACGTAAGGCATTTGTTAAACATTTTCGTCCACAGCTGGGCGAGTTTTTCAAGAGTGTCTTGGAGGTTTTCGTCGAACACCTCGTCTGGTCTTGTAGCTTTTCCTTTTTTAGTGTCAAGGATTGTGCATCTTACTTCGTCCTCTGTTATTGATTCACATTCTAAGTTTGATGTCTCTTCTTTTTCGTAAGCTTGTTCTAGATTGTTCTTGTTGTAAATCTGGGTGAAGTGTTGCTCCCAAACATCCATTGGGATTCCTGTCACTCCTGCTCTGGATCTCTTGTTGATTGCAAAAAAGGGGTCACTTAGGGCTTCTTCCGCTTGTCTTTGAGCATCTGCTTCCGTGTAGTTTGCTTTTTTGAGCGTAATTAGCTTCTTGTATTCTTTCCTCTTTTGTGCATATGCTTTCAGATCGTCTGGTGTATTTGTTTGTTTCGCCTTATGAAGGAGATGAAGGGCTTCTTTTCTCGTACGATAGCATTCTTCGTCAAACCATGGCTGAGCTGTTCGAGTTTTCTTTGGCAATTGTGCATTATGTATATACAACAGCATGGAGTTCAGTGCAGGTTGGAGCAGACCTTCTATTAGACTAGGAACATTTCCTAGAAGTTCTTCTCCCTTTTTTAATGTGTCATTGTTCAGCTTCCTTGAGATCAAATGAGAGTGACAGGTTTTTGTTGATACAGAGTCTTCTGATAAGGCAAATATGGTGTGGACTGGAAGGTGTTTTTTCAGTGGGGCGACTGTTGATCGGTCCAACACTACTTGTGATTTTATTTTAATGTGTTTTCCTCTGTAGAAGATCAGGTCTATTGTACTGGATCCGTTGGGTGCAAGGTAAGTCTTTTCTTCCTTTTTATTGACTAGGGTGAACCCTTCTTCCTGTAAAATCTCCAAAACCAGAGCTGTTTTGTTGTCAGGCTTGTCCAGTCTGCAGTTTAGGTCTCCTCCCAAGATCACATTTTCTTCTTCCCTTGTTATTGAAATTGCATTAATTATTTGTTCAACAGTATCTTCAACTGATTGAGCTGGGCTTGTGTAGAGTCCTATGATAGTGAGTCTAACCGTTTTTATTATGACTGTGTTTTCTTCTGTGTGTTTTAATTTGAGTTTTCCTACGGTGTTGTTATACATGACGGTTACACCTCCTTCTGGTCTACCAATTCTTTTGATTTTGCTAGTGCATGTGTACTGTAGAAGAGAGGATCATTGATTGGTTCTAAGAGGAAAGTTTCCGTGGCTATTATTGTGGGAATCTGAAAATAATGAACGTTCTTGGGTTTCCCGCCAGCTTCGACACTGCCCGGTGGCGCCGCGTAGAGGAGTCAAGTGGAAGTCGCGAGAAACTAAGACGATCAGTTACAGTTTTTGTGTCGAGTCATGTCACGTCAAGTTCTGTTAAATCTCATCTTATGTAATCTTACGCTTAAATGCAGTTTTTATACTTAAAACTACTTCAAGACGTGTTCGGTTTATTCGCTTGCCAGAATTCATTCCCACATTTGGGGGCTCGTCCGAGATATTAACGATTTTGAGTGCGGAACGGCAATTTTGGCTAGGCCTACAGCGATAAAACCAAAGACGACAAGGCGCGAATTGACGGCATTTTTCTGGCAAGATTTACGATGAAGACGGGGGTCCGTGGAATATAGAAGACGAGCAGCTGTTCAACCTCCAAAGACGTGGTGGTTCGAGCAGGCTACAAAAGACGAGTTCAAGGATCCTGAAGCCTACGACGACGACGAAAAGAAAAGTGTTCAGCGCGAGTGCCGAAAGACAAAGAAAAATGGCGGACAAAGTGGCGTGTTTACAAGATACTGAAAAATTGAATAATAACATTAAGACGGCGCCCACGGCCGTGATTAAGACGTTACATAACCTCATTTTCGAAAAACTGCCACGTGATCGAAAGAACAGACAGCGCTTAAGAGAATTCCCAGGATTCGAGTTTGAACGTGACTCACCAGAACACCTGGTGAAATTGAAGTTCATTGAGACCGAATTCACCAAGGCTGACCTGATTGCCATGTGCACAGTATTAAAAATTGGATATATGGGAGAGAAAGCTGTGCTTGTGCAACGCGTCTGTGATAACTTAATGGACCTTTCGTGGCTGGGGATGCGTAAAGACAAAGAAGGTGAAGAAGAAGAAGAAGAAGAAGAGACTGGTAAAAAGGAAGATGCAATGAGCAAGATGAAAGAGGGAAACGAAGCACTGGCGGAGGAATTACGTGAGTTAAAGGAGAAAATGGCTGGGATGAAATCCTCAAAACATTCAACCTCTAGCACGACAGGATCATCATCAGATTCATCTAGCTCGTCCGAAGACCAGAAACTCTCCAAAGCAATAGGAGGTAAACAAAAGAAAATTACAATGACCAAACACAAAGCGAAGACTGTAGAAAAAAGCTCAAGTGAAGGGGAAGTCGACCAGGACGTGGTGGACTTGCGGCACACTGCAAACTGTGGAGTCGCACACAAGTTTGCGTTGACTTTCCGAGATGTAGAGGGCTGTGTCAGAACCTATGACGGCAGTGAGAACTATCCGGTGCGACGTTGGATTGAGGACTTTGAGGAAACAGCAACGTTGATGGGCTGGGACGAGATGCAGAAATACGTATTTGCAAAAAGTCGCTGACAGGCCTGGCTAAGTTGTTCGTGCAGAGTGAACGTGGCATCACATCCTGGCACAAGTTGAAGAAAGCCCTGAAGAAGGAATTCCGAGATGATGCCAGCGCAGCAGAGATTCATCGTCTGCTAACCAACCGACGAAAAACAAAAGTTGAAACTCTTCACGAATATTTCCTGGTGATGCGAGAAATAGCCAGCAAGTCGACAATCGATGATGAATCACTGATACAATACGTCATCGATGGCATCGAGGATGACACTGGATCCAAGATGATTCTATATGGAGCAAAGGACATCAAGGAATTCAAGGACAAGTTGAAGATCTATAAGAGTGCTTACGCACGAAACTCCCAGAAGGTGACGATTAATGAGAGGACGACAAACAATCATACACCAAGAGAAGACAACAGGCAGAAGCAGACCTCGCCTGTAAAGAGATGTTACAATTGTGGTCAGAAGAACAGTCATGAGTCCAGAGAATGTCCACACAAGAGTCAGGGTCCAAAGTGCTTCAATTGCAGCAGTTTCGGACACATAGCTTCCAAGTGCCCAAACCCTGAGCAGAATGCCGAGAAGAAGACAGTGAATGTCGCTTTGGGAACCAAGTTGAATATGAAGATGAAAGAATTGTTGCTCCAGGGCCAGAAGATCAATGCATTAGTTGACACGGGCTGCCCAATCAATCTGATCCGTGAAGACATTTACACAGAGATGAGCGATCTGGAGCTGAAGACTACCGCCATAGTACTCAAGGGTTTCGGAGATAGTGAGGTGCGTCCCCTAGGATATTTTCCAACCGACGTCCAGGTTGACGACGATACTTACTTGACTGATTTCTATGTGGTGTCTGGAGATGTACTAAAGTTGCCAGCTATCATGGGTAACGACTTGCTGGACCAAGCCATAACTACCATCAGCAAAACCAGTGTCAAGATGTCCAAGGACATATCAGAAGCGTACTTGTACCGAATCGACGTGGTAGCAGCCGATGAGATGGACATAGGAAAGGCATCGGAAGAGACGAAGAGTACCAGCGTTGAGATGAGCATCACGATGAAACAAGGACTATTGCATCCCTTATTTAAAGAAAGCACACCATTTCACATTTACCATGCTGACCATCTTGAACCCTTAGATTCAATGAAAAAAGGATGCAAGCATATTCTCGCAGTAACGGATAGCTTCACAAAGTTAGTGTGGCTGTATCCCACTAAAACGACGATCACGAAAGAAACTATGGAGGAATTGGACGTGCAAAAAGGAGTATTTGGTAATCCTGCGCAGATCGTCACCAACCGTGGAACCGCGTATATTTCACATGAATTCGAAGAGTACTGCACTGCCAACAACATCACCCACTCGCTGATCACGACCCGACTCCCTCGTGCCAATGGCCAGATAGAAAGGATGAACTCCACGATCATTTCCGTGCTGGCCAAGTTGTCCATCGAAAACCCTGGAGATTGGAACAAGCACGTCGAACCTGATCGAAGAGCCATGAATTCCATTTACAACCGTAGTATCAAGCAGACGCCATTCGAACTTTTGACAGGAGCCAAAATGCGCTCTAAAAATGACCTGAGAATACTGGAGTTGATCAGTGAAGAGATGGTAGACGAGTTTGAGACCAGGAGAGATGAACACCGTGAAGAAGCGAGAGCACAAATCCAGAAAGTGCATCAAGAAAACAGTGTGTCGTTTGATCGAAGTCGACGGCCTGCTCGCCAGTACCAAGTTGGCGATATCAAAACCATCAAGAGGACCCAGTTTGAACCAGGCCTTAAATTGAAGAAAAAGTACCTTCGGCCTTACAGAATCTCCAGAGTCAAGCTGAATGACACTTACGACCTCTGTCGTGAAGGGAATCACTTAGGCCCCAAACGAACAACTACTTGTGTTGAATTCCTCAAACCCTGGGCTGAAGACTTCTCATCATCCAAGGCGGATGATCTGCAGGATGGCCGATTGTGGGAATCTGAAAATAACGAACGTTCTTGGGTTTCCCGCCAGCTTCGACACTGCCCGGTGGCGCCGCGTAGAGGAGTCAAGTGGAAGTCGCGAGAAACTAAGACGATCAGTTACAGTTTCTGTGTCGAGTCATGTCACGTCAAGTTCTGTTAAATCTCATCTTATGTAATCTTACTCTTAAATGCAGTTTTTATACTCTTAAAACTACTTCAAGACGTGTTCGGTTTATTCGCTTGCCAAAATTCATTCCCACATTATTACGTCAAAATTGTTCCAAAAGATGGTTGGGGTTGCTGTTCTTAAGTTCTTTAGTCCCTCAACATTCCATAGTAGTAGTTTTAGTGAATTTTTGTTCTTTTGGTACGTTGGGTTTGGGATCTTCCTAGTCATATCTTGTTCCTGTGTACCGACGAAAACGTCTGACTGTAACTCCTCTTGGCCAGAAGTTTTCGTCAGTTGCGTTTTCTAGATCTTCCATTGGTATGGCTACGCGGAAGGCCTTTAGGTAACCAAATGTTGATAGCTCCACGCACTCGGTCACCTCGTTAATGCCTAGATTTTGTAAATGCCTTTTGATTTTTTCTTTTGTGGCATCACGGTGTAGTTTCCCAATGTGCAGCCATGCATATCGAGGACCTGCTTGAAGTTCTCCTTCAACTGGGTCCTGAGTTCCGATTATTTTCTGGGGTTCTCTTGAATTTCGTGGGCTTCTGGCTGCACCTGCATAGGTCCCGAGTCCTCTTTCTGGCTCGGGTCTTTGCTCTTGGCGAGATGTAGGTATTTCTTGGATATTTAATTCTTGTGATTTTCCTTGTTGTAGTGTTTCAAAAGTTTGTGTCTGTCTGGGCACAGAGTGATCTATCCTTTTATTATCTTCTTTGTTCGTTGTCGGCTTTGCCTTGAGTTGGAGCACCTTCTCAACTGTCATCGTGATCATGTTATTCATGTCGTTTTCCAGAAAATTGATAATGTTTTCCACTTTTTCGTTCAAATCCTTCAGGTCATTTCTCTCTTTTGGCTTTAAGATTTTTGGACTACATGAGTCGCAGAACCAAAAGAGTCTACATTTGGATCTCTTCATTATGTCGAATTCTCCGTTTGTTAATTTCGAGCAGATTTTGTGATACCAGGAGTTACATGGTCCCTCGCATTCAATTGCGTCACAATCCCTGTCAAAGACCTTTTTGCATGTTCCGCACGATTCTTCTCTATCTGATGAAGGGTTATGTGATGTTAAATTACTATTGGTGGCCATGTTATCCGTATTCGATTCTGCTTTCTCTATGGGAGCCATCTGATCAAATCTCTTGACTGTGAAATACCGCGGATGTAAACACTTTGAAAAGGTTTATTCCTTGATAATTTGCTACGTAGAGAAGAGTTAGGAATAGGCTACTATTATGGATGCGAACCTGTGATATTCATATGTCCGTTATTTTCTACAGATAAGCATACATCTCATCACTGAACACTTCCTTGAGATTTGAAATTTGCTACGCAGTTAATTTATTCGCTAGTGAACGAGTTGATTATAACATTCGTTACTTAACAATAGTCTTCACAGCACTGACATGTCGATTGATATATCATTATTAGCCACTAGAAAATGTCTCACGTTTCAGCATTTAAATAGCTCACAAGGCGCTCAATATTTCACAGCATACATACAACTGTTTCCGGCGTAGATTACGTTGTATTTGTTTTACTTAAACATCTAATGTTGAAAATCTAGTTGAAAATGAACACCTTAGCTTATTGAAAATATATCATTTTCAAGAACCTTTTCCTTACATTGTTTGCTATTCTTATTGAGATTCTACAAGGTTAGATTGCAAGCATTAAAAAGTTGCCATTATGAACACTTCCAAGTACTTAACCATCACCACGAAAGGCAGTCCTCGAGGAGAGAGTTTCTTCAGCAACATCTCTTTTTAATACATTGCACCAGTATTGCAGTTCATTTTCAAGTTGTGTGAACAATTTTCCATACATCCTTCATCCTTGTCAAAACATAACTTCTATTTTTAAAACTTAGACCACAGTCCTGATGCCTTGAACTGTTTTCATGGGCTGCAATAAGCTCTGGATGTTTCCAGGAAGATTGTAGTTTTACGTGACCATGAATCTTGTGATTATAAGCCACGGGACCTCCTTTTTTTTACGTGGAATCCGAACCACAGGACATGGCATTTCACTTCGAAAATCTCACATGCATTGACCGGGAATCGAACCCGGACCGCCTTGGTGAGAGGCATACAGCTAGACCGCTGAGCCACCACGCCCCCTGGATGTTTCCAGTTGGAGAATCCATGGGGTCCTGTCAAGTCTGATGTTCCCCCAAAAAGAGTACAGGGTGCACAAAATAATGTTCCCTGGCTTTCAGAATATACTAAATAATCTCTATCAATGATTTCATAGTTCACCAGCCTTTTCTGAAGACTCTAGTGCTGCGTCTTCTGCCACTATCTTTAAAGTGACGTTTCGATTTAGAATAGCCACTAGCCTATCTATATGTTGTTTTACTCCATTCATTGCAATATAGTCCAGTGTTTTATCACTCTTTTCCCAAAGAAAAGGATCAGCACTAACTGTGGAGGGTTGGTCAGCAACGATCGACGTTCGACCTTCAATGTCATTTGATGAAAGTTTTTGTTCATCTTTTTTGGATTTATTTGGGGTAGTGTTTCCCTCTGGTCTTCAACATCTTCACTTGGGGAGGGCCTTCCTTCTTGAGATGAACTCTTTGAGGTCGATTATATAAACATGTTTTTTTAATGCTTCTTCTCTTTTGCCAATGATCGATATTGAGCCCCACAAAGTCTCTTTCTTCCAGTCATTTTTTCAACAATTATTCAAACTTAAACTGACAGAATGAAAGAAAATATGCTAAACAGTTAGAAATGTCAATCGCTTCTAACATAACGTTCACCTTGAAAACTTATCAGCATAGCCAATGTGCGTCAGTGTTACTCTCTGAGACGTGATAGGCAAAGTTTATTTCGATAAATATAATTTTTCACGAAAATGTATTTATTTTATAGAAGGTGATAACTTAAACAGGTGTACAGAAATAGTTTATAAGCTTATCTTACTTTTAAAATAAATTTTCTATGTAGAAAATGTTGTTGACTTAAAAAGGCACTGCGAGATAGAGCTGCTAGAGTATGGATCCAAGTTAGCGAAGTCCGAAGAAAATGTTGTCCTTAGGAGGTGATCCGGAAGAGGGACTGACTAAAATAGAGCAAAGTGCTGCTTATAAGGAAAAATGAACATTCAAACGAAAAAGAATCGGCTTTAGACTTGACAGATTGCACTCTGGTTTCATAAATATCTTCAAAGATTGTGATTAAATAATTTGTACCAAGTGGGCTATTGGTACATTTCACAAGTCAAAGTAACACATAAACGCATTTGTCACGTATGACGATTCATTTCGGCATGTAATCGGTCCCCCCTTCTCAACTGCAAGACGTATTTCGCAAACAAAATAATCGATCGTGACAAATATCTCGTGACATTACTAAATATTCCCCTCCCGTCGGCAGATTTGAAATCCAGGAATTTGATGTTTAATGTCTATGCTTTTTTGTACAGCTTTCCAGAAATTTTGCCGCCCTGGCAGTTGCTCGGTTTGGCCCACACTAAATACGGTCTTGAGTGTGCCAGTATGTAGTATTTGTTGGGGGCAGAATCAGTCTGAACGAAAATTATTGATGTACTAAAATTGGCAAGACAAAAGCCATAGGTCGCTACTTGGTTAGACGACGGTCTGGACGAAAGTTACTGAATGTACTAATAGCAAGGTGGTGTAAGCCCCATGTTAGGTTTGTGTTCATATGTAAAGCCTTATTTCATGTTCAACACTGCGATTCCATGTTACAAGCTAAGTGGCAAAACCAGTGCCAAACAATAATGTTGGCACCGTTGAAAAAAATGCAATAGCACCCTCTAGCGATAAAATGTTCAACTCCTGTATCTTAGCCACATTACTAGGGGCCATATTTTTTGGTAATAACGATACACGCGAAATTTTTTCATACCTCCTTTCTTGCCTATATAAGACCATGTAGGTACTTAAAGTAGCGTATTTTAGCAAAATGAACTCGCGAAATATCACAAAATCTGATTTATTGCACGAATTGCACAAATAATCACGAAATATACTCCACTTGGTACGAAAATGATAAATATTATCGAAAATGCTCTCCAATACATGTTTAAATGCTCTTAGGCTTTGATCGTCGTGGTTTCCTTCTGATTTGTTTGATAGTGCTGCATATTCTCTACACAAAAGCCCACAACGCCGGAAGTATGTGTACTCAGTTCCATGATCTCTATGGCTATCGAAGAAAATCGATATCCGCTATCGATTACATCAAATGGCGTTGTGGTCGTAGATACATCAGAGCGAGTTTGCGACTGATAAAACTATCGGCAAACATCCAGCATTTAAGTATAATAATGCCGAAAATTAAAGTCACAATTGTTTTCTCGAGGGCCGAGGAATACAACAGTGAGGGGTTCTATGGATTTGATGCTGAAGGGAAGATTCTAATGTGTAAATACTCCAATGTTCATATTCAGTGGGAGCGAAAAGACACGTGCAATAAACACTGCAGATATTCAGCAACGCATAAAAAGAGGAAGAAAGAAGGAAATGAACATAATTCTAAGCGGCAAATAACATTCGGCGATACTCTACACATCGCAAAGAAGCTTAAAAACCCCCTTATCACATAATCTGTTAGATTTATCCCATACTATAATGGAGATTTCAGAAGAAACATTGATCATTATGACAATTTATTTCGCGAAATACCCACCAAAATGGCTTCAGTTTTAACACCGAAATCAAGGGTTTTATTTCACCAAAAAATAAGGCCCTTACACATTACCTATTCCTATAGAAGATTTCTCCGGATTTTTATAGCGGCTAACACCGTATAGTGCACGAGGTCCATCGAATGTTACGGGTTATTATTTTCTCTTTGCTTATATGGAGCTCGGGTATTTCCATCAAATCAAGGGTTCTGTGAGATACCACTAGTGTCTCAAAAATATCTATCTTTGCAATTCAAGAGTGGTCTGTTACATGCTATGGTTACATGGTCTATGTTTCAAAAAACCTTATGACACCTAATGCCTTGTGCATTTACTCTGCTGTGCCCATGAATTAGAAGTGTACATTGTATTAACAGCGTTTGGATAGCCTATTCGGGTCACCTTTACCTAACAGCATTATAACTCTTGAAATCCACCACTTTTCTGGATTTTTTCCCTGCTGGAGACATTGAACAGGACAGTCCATGCTTCTGCCAAATTTAAAGCCACACTCTGTCGATATTCACTTAAGATAATATCATGCGCACAGGCCTTATTGGGGTTTCAGCATTGCAATTACTTGTTGAGTGTTTCTTCGTTGTGCTCTTCTTAAATATTGAGTGGAAACTTTATGTAAATTCTATTGTCCTATTATTATGATAGAAACTTGTATTTGTAGATTTGGAAGCTTTATACATTCATATCTATGCGGAAATTGCCTTTGGGTTCAAAAATTAGTTTTCTTCTTCTAGTTGTGATACATTCAAAGTAATCTATTGGTTTAATTGATGGTCTGTAGTTTGAATACCTGATTGGGTGATGCATCCATCACCCAGACACCATCACCCAGACAGTATCAACAAGCTGCGGCACTCAGTCAATAATTGTATTAAAGGGTCTAACAAGGTATAAAGGAAATTCACCCATTTCATATGCATAGAGTCCCGGATTTTTGGTTTTAGCGATATTCGCGAAATTTTTCAGTGAACATATATATGTTATCACAACGATATATTGACCCACAATGTCATTTTTCTCGATTTTGTAGCCGTGAAATATCGCGAAATATAATTATTTTGCGAAATATTTTATTTTTGCCCTAAAATGCAAAATACCAACGAAATGCTGGAATTAAGAATTTTGATTAAATATTTTTCTGTCTGTCGTTGGATAGAAAATAAAATAAACTTAAATATAGGCCTTAATGTTTCATAAGATACGGGATAACTGCCTTCTCGAGCCTGATTGGATGAAGGACGAATCGACTCGTGGCATTAATAGCTCGCGTTGTGGACAGAATCGATTTATTTTCACCATCGACTGCACAGAACGTTCGGCCAATCAATTTGTTGATCTTTCGTATTCTTTGATTCAAGCTTTAAAACGAATGAGACAACCGATTCAGTGGTAAACATCCATAAAGAGGAGAGAGAGGTCATAAAACAAATGGCAGCGCATGAGAATGAAAGAGATGAAAGTTGGAAGACTAACATAAGCCGTCAGAGTACCTCACGGACATCGCAACTAGCACATACGGATGAAACAACGAATGAGACAACTAATTCAGTGGTAAACATTCCTGAAGAAGAAAGAGAGGTCATCCAACAAATTGCAGTGCATGAGAATGAAAGAGATGAAGGTTGGAAGACGCAAATTAGCCGTCGGAGAACCCCATGGACCTCGCAAATCATACAGGGTACAGACAACCAGTACGTTAAGACAGCGGAGAAGAGGGTCATAATAAAAGAGGATAGGATGGGAGATTATAGAATAAAAGCAGCTGAAAGAAAGGGATGGATTTATGTGGGAAAACTTCATCCCAACACAACAAAAGATGATTTAGAAGTCTTTCTAAGAGAAAATGGTATAGAAGGTGTTAACTGTCAGATAGTAAGCAGCTCGGAGTCCAGTCGAGCCTACAAAGTAGGGGTTCCACTAGATGCTCTCCAAGATGTAAACAATAGTAACTTCTGGCCGAAGGATGTAATCTGTCGTCCTTTTCGAGCTCCATGGAGGTTCAGAGGACTCAGGGAATAAGATTCTTAGATGCTCAATATTAGTATGGAACATAGAGGGTCTATTAAGTGTCATGAAAACGATCCCAAGAGACATCCTACGAAATTATTCAGTAGCAATTCTAACAGAAACATTTTAAACTCGAGAATGGTGTGAATATAATAGGTAGCCTATACCATGCACACGTTTGCTTCACAAGGTGAAAGAGGAAGACCCAGTGGTGGGATAACATGTATAGTAAACCCAGAACTTGCACCAACGAGAACGTTATATAGCAGCTCAAATGTTATAATGATTGAAACAAAATTTTTAGAAGTGATCGGTGCGTATTTTCAACCGGACTATAAACAAGAAGAAATCATAGAGGAACTTGACTTTGTGCTGCGGAAAGCAAATAGGAGCGGAATGATCATCTTAGCGGGGGACTTCAATTGTTGGATAGACCAGATTACTAACAAATCGAAAGCTGTGTTGAATTTTCTACAGAGTGAAGGCCTATCACTTGTCAATGATCCACATATGAAAACTTATATATGTAGCAATGGTAGTAGCACCATCGATCTCATCTTTTCAAACATGAAACGCGCCAAGGTCATTAATACAAAAGTGAGAGATGACGTTGTTATAAGGAAGCACATACCAGTGGAAGCGGAATTTGAAATAGAAGCTTGGGGTGAATCGCCAAACATCAAGAAGCATAATCATCTGATCAGGAAGATAAACAAAGAAAGACTTCACAATGCTGTAGTGGAAACATTAGGAGCACCCTATTGTCAGGAAGATGAGGACTTAAATATGGCTTTAGAGCGTATAGAGTATATAATCAAAACAGCAGCAGAACCGTACTGCCCATCCCAGAGACGCGCAAAACCTTGGTTTAATGTGGAGTGTTACAAAGCACGGAAAGACGCACTGAGAGCGTTGCATGAAGTAAGGCAAACCCAGTCAAAAGAGGCTTTACTAAAATATGGAGAAAAAAGGAGAGTATATAAAGTCATACTGACAGATACAAGAATTTCATTCCATAAGAAGGAAGAAGCAAAAATGTTGGAAGAAGCAAAACGACACCCCTACAAGGCTCTGAGTGAACGGCAACCACGATTTCCCAGAGACCTCTCAATGGAGGATTGGGAAAAGCATTTTACGAGAGTGTTGCAAGCAAATGACACAAGACCAGTTTACAATGGCGAATACCAGAGTAGTAGTGTAATTGTTCCCTTTACAAGTGGCGAGGTCGAATTAGCTGTGCAACAGTTGAAGAACCAAAAAGCATGTGGTCCTGATAGGATATTTAATGAACACATCAAAGGTAGTTTTGAAGAGATGAAAGAAGACTGGTTGGCCCTTCTCAATCAGTGCTTAATACAAGCGAATATACCGGACAAGTGGAGGCACTCCACAATTAAAGTTTTGTATAAGGGAAAGGGAGATGCAGGTAGTCCAGATGCATACAGAGGCATAGCTCTGGAATGCTCAGGATTTAAATTGTTAACAAAACTACTAACATTGAGACTGACAGATCTAATGGAACACCAAATTCCAGATGAACAATTCGGATTTAGGAGAGGCAGGTCAACTACACATGCAATTAAATGTCTTCAAGGTGACATTGAGAAAGCCTTACGACACGGAAGAGGCAAGTTGAATGTGGTATTTATCGACTATTCGAAAGCGTTTGATTCAGTAAACAGGAAGATGTTGGAGAAGCTAGATTCACTGATAGGACACCAGCACTATATAACGAGACTGATAAGAAATATCTTAACCAGTAACCAAGTACGAATTGATGACAACAGAATGGAATCGCATTGCATTAAACAGACAATCGGTGTGCTACAGGGGGACCCACTAAGTCCTCTCCTGTTCAATATTGCAACCATGGATGTGACCCAGATTATAGAGGATCAAGATGTCTCCATATACATGTATGCGGATGACATGGTGCTAACATCCACATCACTTGAAAGGTTACAGGAGACTTTCAACAGACTAGTAAACTGGGCGGACGAAAATGAACTTAAATTGAACGAAAAGAAGACAATGTTCATGGCCTTTAGAAAAGGAGGAAGACTGTCAGTCAATCATCATTTGGAATATAAAGGCAAAAGATTACAATTAGTGAACAATTTTAAGTACTTAGGAGTAACATTCCAAACACAGGGAGTTGTATTTACGAAGTACATACAAGACAAAGTTGACATAGCAATTGTAGCAATGAATGACATAAGACAACTCGGAAAATTGTCCCTTGATACAGGCATGGCGTTATTTAAGTTCAAAATTACTCCCATAGTTGCATATGCATTGGAAAATATATGGCAACACCTGACAAAGAATGACCTGAAGAAAATGGAAAGAGTGAAGGCAGTATACTTAAAAAAGTTACTCAATCTTTCAAAATACACATCCTTTCGCCTTGTATATGTATTGGCCAAAGAGCAATTTTATATCGAAGATTTAAGAAATCAATGGATGCTGCCCGCCACTGGAGCCTACGATGCTTTACTGAGTGAACTTCGTGACAAGAGGAGACATATTTGGAGTGACTTCTACTGTACAGATGCCATGACGACTTGTGAGTGGATGAACCCGAATTATGAACTCCGTCATATGATGACACGAATGGCAGTGCACGGTTTTCACCATAAAGTTTGCACTGAAAAGAAGTATCACCAGCCAAACTTAAACTGCATGTGTATTTTATGTAAGAGGCAATGTGAGAGATATCATGTATTAACATGCGGTGAACGTCAAATGTCTATTACCAAATTTTGCACCAAATGAACTTGTATGGTATTCCTACTATTATGGCCATTGGCTGAAATAAAATTTATTATTATTATTGATTCAAGCTTTATAACTGTCGAATACCACGCGTACGCGTTACGCACATTAAATCAACAAACTATTATCCCAGAGGAGAGTATCGTCAAATTTAAAGCATAGAAGCTAAATTTAAGCTTTGCCATCTGTATAATGTTCTTACACGTTATGAAAATTCGAACATAACATCCAATGTTCGGCCATCGAAGTATTTAAACGATCGATACAAAGCATGCTCCCTGCACCGGAAACAACTTTCCATAATCAGGTACTGCGCACACCAATACGCGCTACCAATCAAACGCTCTCGTTTCTCCATGCGGTGTCGTGCCTTGTTCTGTGTCGTCGTGTTTTAATCGTGCGTGAGATTTTTTCCCGTGGTTTGAAATAATGCCCGAAACAAAGTATGTGTCTGTTTTTACGAGGGCCGAAGAGTATCGGAACGAAGGTTTCTATGTTTTAGATAAATTCTTAATGTGCAAATTCTGCAATGTTAGAATAAATTGGGAGAGAAAAGACACGTGAGAAGCATTGCAAAGATTCTGCAGTTCACAAGAAAAGAAAAAAAGAAGATTCCAGAGTCACTTAGGAAACAAGTCACACTTGTAGAAACTCTGAATGCTGCCAAAAGACTTAAGACAGACAAGGAAGAATTCGTACTAAGCACAACAAAGGCCTTTGTGCAAGCTAATATACCATTGGAAAAGCTTGATCATCCTGATATTCGAGAGTGGATGAACAAATATATAAAAGGTAATGTACTGTATTTTATATTATGTAGCCCTACTTATTTTAGGCTAACAGTTCCTAATTAAAATAACAATATATTAATTGTATCACCTAAACATACAACAACTCAGTTCTGGTAAGGGACTACATTTCCACTAGTATCATTTTAGAATTTAATTATATTACTTTTAATTAATATGAATTGAACACAATATAGGTACGAAGATAGGAAAATCTATAAAAGTACTGGGAGGACTGCAAGGTTCAAACAGTTGCTTGGAATAGATTGACTGGTGATCTTATGCAGTCATTAAAGAAGAAATATGAATTAATTACTATTAGCTTGAACATTAGTTTGTAAAGATATTGGTTGTTGGAACATGAACTAGAGTTTTGCTTTGTAATTGCTTCAGGTGCTGGTGATCTCCCACAAGCTGATACATGCCGAAGGAAGTATGTTCCAGAATTAAAGGAACAATATGAGTTGGATGTTGTGGAAGCCATCAAAGATAAAAAGATTGTTATCCACTGTGATGAAACGACCAACAGGAACGGCAAGGCAGTATTTATAATTCTATTTAGAATACTTCCCAATGGTTTGCAGACAACAAAGTTATTTGTTGTGAGTGTCACTGAACTTGAATCAGCAGATTAACAAACCTGTTGTCAAGGTATCGTAGATGCGATGTTACGACACCGGGTGCAGTATTGTAATGTGGTAGATGTGGCAACAGACAGTGCAAGGTACATGACCAAATGTGTCGGTACTTTGAAAGGATTGGTTTCTGGGGATTTGGTTTACATTCAGTGCTGGGCACACAAGTTGGACTTGGTTGCAAAGTTAGTGCCAAATCATCTGCTCTGTCTCAATAAATGTGTGTCCATGGTGAAAGTGGTTTTTAAAAATGCGAGGAAGTGAAAGCATCAATACTTAAGTTTTCTGAAAGCTAAGCATAGTGATGAAAAAGTTAAGATGTTCCCCATACCTGTGCTTACTCGCTGGGGCTCGTGGCTGAACTCTGCACTATACGTTGGACGATACCTGGATGACCTAGTCGAATACTTTAGGAAACTGAGTGATTCAAATCCAGCCATCGGGTACTTCATAGAACTCTCCAGCAATGAGAAAAGATGCATTCAGTTTGAGGCCGCGTTTGTTAAGGAACACTGCACCGCAGTTTCTTCAATGATAACTTTCTTGGAAGGTTGCCACTACCCTACTGCTCACAAGCTTGCGCCAAAAGTCCGAGCCCTGGTAGGTGAACTGCAGCTTGTTAAAAACAAAGTGTTTGGAGTTGAAACATCATCTGCGTTGGAAAAGTTACAGGGTGAAAAGAAACAGAGGGAAGAGCGAAGAGTCGAGAAGCTAGCGGGAAACAGCATTGCGAAGCTTGAAAAAAATGGTGGAAGAAGATCCGGCGAAGAACATCTTTCAGGCGATTGCCCAGCTTTTCAACCTCCCAAATTTAGTTATTGCGCCAGTAGATAATGACCTCATCTCGCATGTACAGAAGATTCCTCTTTTGAAACCAGTATCGAAGGAAGATTTTCTTCGAGGTTATGAAGCTCTGCAAAGTTTAGCCAAGTCAAGTACCGGTACCGTAACAGAAGACATAGTTCCAGAACTATTGAAGGGATTAATGGAAGATTATCCTGAATTTTCCAGGAGGAGTTTGGAAACTGTACGGTTTCCCACAAGTAACGTGGACAGTGAAAGAGGCTTTTCAGCATACTCGACTATTCTGTCAGATAGGCGTACAAATCTCCGTCCTGAAAACCTGGAAACAATGCTCTGTTTATACTTTGGGGACAATATAAGTTTCAAGAGTTAATGATGAAAAGACTACGGTAGTCATGCAGAGTGTTGAAGTAAATGTTAGGTTAGGTCTTAGATATATTTCATTTGTGTTTCAGTTCTATAGTGTAAAAATATCTAGAATAAATTGTTTGTAACTCCTTCAAATGTTTTTATAGTGTCCATTATTGAACAAAATCCGTGCACCCTACAAATAGTTATTTAGTACACTCACACCTCACTTTCTTATTTCACCGCTATGGATATTATATTTCACCGCTTTGGACATTTTATATCACCGCTTTGGACATTTTATATCACCGCTTTGGAGCTTTTTATATTACCATAAATCAGGGACCCTACATGCAAAATCACAACACGATGTGAAGGTGTGTATGGTACGTTATTAGTATTCAATGAATTATCGCGACTATATTCCTAACCACATTGATCGCCAACGTCCAGGAGACTGGGCAGAGCACAGAGAAGAAGAAGATATTCCTTCAGGACATGATTACTTCTGACCGATATTGACGTCCGAAACGGGGGAGGAGCTTACGGTCAGCTATTTGCAATATGGCGGCGAAATAGTGACGTGAAGTAATTGGGAGTGCGTTTGTTATGGCTTCTAATTTGTGATGGCAAAATACTACATATTTTCTTTCATTGATAGAAATATTTTTATAATCAATTTAAATGCAGTGCCTAATTACTACCAGTTAAAAATATTACCCACATGTAGATAGTTAATTTACTGTCTGCTGTTACATATATGAAGCCTGTACTTGGAAGCCTAGCGGTATCGATGTTTTTATTAATTTCACAATATATATATCTCACATAACACAAAGGACGACTCCCTGATAATAAATTGAATCATGCAACCCTGAATTTGCATGAATGTTTTGGGTTCAAAGAAGCCTTACTTGGGATTCTCAAATCATACTTCAATATCGCAAATATTGACCTACATACTTGCTGTTCAAAGAAAAGAATATTAATTTATTAATCTCTTGCCACAAGCAAGTTAAAATGGAGGCATCCTCTTTATCAATATATTTAATTAAATATTTAAAATACAGATATTTAACAAAGCTGGAGTCTCCATTTGAACTTGTCATAAGCAAGCAGAACAGATCAAAAACTACACTTTAAGCCAAACCAAATTCACTCCTCAGCTCGACATAAACCATAATACCAATTAAAACCTATACAAAACATACTCTCCTTACTGTTGTACAACTTTCAAACCAACTATTCTCACTCAAAACTGGAAAAACCTGAAATGGGAACTAATTAAAGTTAGAATAGCCTAGGCCGATCCGGTCTCCTGCTACATTACCGCATATGTATACTTAACATCACTATAACTTTAAAATTACGACTAAGTGACCTATCTGCCTGGGTAGTATAGGTGTTACCGGCCTGCCTGGGATGATGGGTCACCAAACCGGTACTTAAAACTAAGATTTTTTATTTTAATTAACTAAATTCAACAGTAGGGAGATCATAGCCAAAAAAATAATTTTAGCCAAATCATACTTCAATGACCTACATACTTGCTGTTCAAAGGCAAGAATATAAATTCTCTGGCAAATTAAGGCTATGAACTGCATTTTTCTCAAGTTTTCTAACCATTCGGCTACTGTCAATCGGAAGAACCCCTAAAATAAGTTTACGAAGAGCGGATTACATTCTATGTACCGGTACGGCACAGAAGTAATAGGCTACAAGTTTATCGGTATTTTTGATGCAGCTAAATCCATGTGAATACAAATTAGAGACAATAACTATCAATAATCAACAGTACCGGTGGAAACAAGTCGTCTTCACAAAAATGCAGACTGCACACTGTCATGTAACATGTAACACGTTTTCCAATTGACAGCGCCGAAGCGCATCTTTCTCTCTGAACTTTTTGTACAGGAAAGTAGTGAAGATATTTCGTACCCGTTTTATACGATTTGCAACCCTATACAGAGCAGTACCTCCTCGAATTTGACAAATTTCTTTCTGTTTCCATCACGAGGTCAATGCTTCACCATCTAAATAAACCTCACCAGTCACAATGTTACAGCTTCAACATTCTACCACGTGGCTGCGCCATCCAACTTTTCTGACGTCAATAGGGTTAAGTTGGAACGCACTGTTTTTAAAACTATCATAGTGACTACATCTTACCTTAAAAATAAGATGACATTCATGGAAACTTTGTGAACACACTATTTATGAATAAAAACATGCAGTGATATACACTTTTGTACATTATCTAAAGTCGCTTAGAAGCAATCACTTGCAAAGCTTTCTTTTTCCTGAGTTAAATTATTTTCGCTGCCATCCCTCTAGGTCTTCTTAATTTGACTTTAGCTTTATTTCTCATTGATGGATTTTGCGTTAGTGAGTAGCTGATTGCTTCTTAAGCTTCGGTGAAATTTTCTTCAGAAGCTTGCTAAAATGTATAAACCATTTTAGGATCCGGATTGACTTACAAATCTTATATATTCTAACAGAATAATTCTTAAATTTCTGCCCTGTCGATACTTAAATTAATTTTTCTATTTCACTAATACATGTTTTGGGATGCGAAAATTCCTTCCTCAGCTAGTTCAGGTTCAAGCATAAAGTATAATTCTTAAAAGTTCCTGGCATATGAACATCTTTGATATCCTTTTCATTGCAAATAAGTTTTATTTAAAATTACTAATAAGTTTGAGGACACTGTTGAAATAAAGAAAATAAAAACTTTTCTAAATCTTACTTTATGAACAATATTGGGTACTGTAACCTTTATAGACCAGCTCGAGGTGTAGCGGCTAGCCCCAGAAGTCTGGGTTTGATTTTCTTTCTGATCTGAGGGCTAAATTGGGATACTCAGCCTCGTGAAACAGAACTGATAAAAAGGAGGGTTCGATTCGCACCTCAGCCATCCTGGAAGTGGTTTGCTGAGACGGTTCCTAACTTAAGGCTACGGCCATCTCTTTCTCAATCCTATCCCCTCGATTTACAAATATACACAATAACACAGGAAAGCACAAAACTTCCACTCACACCCAAAAATACATGGAGCTATATGACCGTGATGTTGCAACTCCTAAAATAGACAACAACCACCACCCTTTATATTGGAAGTTATAATTTTTGCAAAATAATAATTCCTCCTATTGTCAAAAAAATATTGTAATAAGAAGAGGAATTACCAAATTATTTCTATTACCTTATGTCAGAATTGCACTACTGTCTTATTCTGCCTTAGAACTGTCATTATATCAACTTAAAACCCCTAATATTCTGATTCTGTCTTGATCTGTAAGTTCTTGGCATATCCAGTTTGGCCCTTTCCTGCATAAACAAAGTTGTAATCAAAAACTGCAAGGATGTTTGTTCCTTTTTGCTTTGGTCCATTTGACATACTCGAAGCTTGTTTACACTCCTGGCAGCACTTGTTGACTTAAATATCATTGCAGGTCCTCGAAGATACAACCTGAAAACACTCACCAAAATATATATGTATGTCTTTTTTGGAACTTGATATTAAGAGACTATAAGTAGGGGCTGATGAAGCGAGTATAATGTTTTAGCTCTCAAAACATGTACCTGTGATGTCATAAATGTTAATGGGATTGACTAGATGGAAATTGTTTTTAGTTGCCTACCCTCAGATTGAAATAAAGTACAGGGATAGGAGAAAAAAAAAAGAAGAAGGAAGATTGTAGTTTTACGTGACCGTGAATCTTGTGATTATGAGCCACGGGACCTCCTTTTTACGTGGAATCCGAACCACAGGACATGGCATTTCACTTCGAAAATCTCACATGCATTGACCGGGAATCGAACCCGGACCGCCTTGGTGAGAGGCACACAGCTAGACCGCTGAGCCACCACGCCCCTAGGGATAGGAGAAACCAGACAGCAGTTATTTGAGCGGAAGGACATGAGAGAGATGCTGGTGTTCAGAAAGGCTGCAACTTATCGCCCATACTTTTCAATCTATACATTGAACAAGCAATGAAGGAAATTAGAGAAACATTTAAAGTAGGAGTAAAGATTCAAGGAGAAATAATCTTAACTCTTGAGATTTGCTGATGGCATCGTCATCGGAAGAGGAAATCTGAAAGGAAACAAAGAAAAACAATTTAAAATAAATTGTTTTTCTTTGTTTCCTTTTTAGATTTCCTCTTCTGTATTTAACAAGATAGTTGTCATATTGCTCATTGTTTAATAACTAAGTCAATTATTATACATTCTAAAAGTTCAATATTATTAAACAAAGTCTCATCAGCTGTGAATTGACACAATTACGTCATACATTTCAGATTTATAACTGGATAATGGAGGTTTATTCCGCCCCAATATGTGAATTCTGACACATCAGAATAAAAGTTTTCTGACATCAATTCTTAGGATCAAGTCTTCAACAGTGGAAAATGTTCGTGTCCACCAAATGCAGACACTACTCTAATAAACCGGGACTATGCACCCCGTTTGACCATACATACAGGGTCTTTCATATAAAATAAGAGCGCCTAGCGGCGGCTTTGTTAACCGGGGCTGCGGTCACCTTGGCCGAGCTTTTGGCGTGCCAAGGCCCCCTGCTTTAAGCGTGTGTACAATCCTATGTGATGCAGCGGCCTTGCTAGCTTGTGTAATGCTGAAATCCTACTTTAGTTAGTTATTGTTGATGAAACCGAAACCCCTACTTGTGCCAATTTTGTGAGTGATTTATTCGGAGACCGTTCAAGATTCTCGCCAATGTCATCTAGCTCATCCTCTGTTAAAACTGCTCGTGTGCGGGCATGTTTTTTATTGAGCACCGAGCCAGTAGTGTCAAACTTATTTGCAATTACGTGAATCTGTGCTAGTGAAGGTGGCACTTCATCAGGAAATTGCTGAACAAATGCATCACGTACCCGTCGAGCCGAGTCGTACTTAAAATAAGTTTTACATAAAAAAATACGATTGTCAATGATAATTGTCTCACCATGTTAGCACTTGAGGTTTAGACTGGCGACTGAGCACCTGCACGCTTATTGCAAGGTCAAGGTGACCGCAGCTATGGTTAACAAAGCCGCCGCTTGGCGCTCTTATTTTATATGAAAGACCCTGTATGTTCCTCGTAAAAGTGTGTTTCATAGAAACCAAATTAAAGGCAACATGTTTTTACGTATCACAAATTATTCTGGCATATTCAAAACTGGAAATCATATATTTTTATAGATTTTCTCACAGACTTGTAAATCTGTTATTGTTGTGGCAATCCTGCCTCTTTTACCAGTCTGTGCGGCATTGACAGGTTTATTTATTTAGCATATGGCTTTTAGTGCCGGGAGTGTCCGAGGACATGTTCGGCTCGCCAGAGGCTGTAGCTGCTTCATTTCAGACACCCATGGGGTGAGCTACAAGTTCCGTTCAATTTCAAGTAGTTCCAACTTTTGCTACCAGATGTCACCGACACCTAGTAGTGAACATTGGAACTTTGATAGAGCGTTTCAACGAAATCTAACCTACAAATTTAGCTTCACACAAGTTTAATTAGTGGCAGGTTCCTTTACATGCCATAAATCTATGAAATGGAACCGCCGGCTTTACTTCCCATCCGAAGGATTTTAACGCTCTTAATAAATCCGACTTCAGCCGGGTTTGAGACCGCGATCTTGGGCATAGAAGCTGAGCATGCTACCGACTACGCCACCGAAGCCGCTATTGACAGGTAAAACAGTCCATCTCTAGCTAACAGCATGTAATTTCTGCTGCTCATCGCGTCTCATGCTCGCACTGACACGAGCCAGATTTTCTTACTGTATAATTTATGTTATAATATTGTTTTGAATATTATGCCACAGGGGGTGCCTCCCCTCAAGTTTTAGGTGAGAGACAAAATTTTCAAGTACCCTTAAAAAATTTAAAGGAAAATAACACTAAACTCTTCTATAAATGATTTAATACTACGTTAGGCGGTAAATCGGAAAAAACCATCTTGCCATGCTTAGTCGTAATTTCTTTATTCTACCGAACAAACAGTCTGTTTTTCCCCCGTTTCCTACTGAGGAGCCAATGGAGCCGAGAGTATTTAACTTGGTCTCCTTACGACGACGATCCTAAAAGGTGCATTTTCGAATTATTATTTCTGAGCCCTGATTTAAAACTGAGTTAGTTATATTTGTTTTAAGGGGCAGAACTATGAGGTCATCTGCCCCTGGTTTAAAACTGAGGCAAGATACTGTGAGATAACTCGCAGAATCATTACTCCTGCTGGGAAAAAATGGGCGTGCGCCTTTTTTATTCGAGCTTGACATTCGGTGCTACGCTTGCGTCGTGTTTCCCCAAATCTATGGAGCTCCAGCATTTCGTCATTTTATGTTTGGTTTTCATATTCTGATTGTATTTTAAAAGAAATAATGAATAAAAATCATTTTTTAAAACATAGAGTTAGACCTACATTGCCATGTTATTTCAAGGTTTAAAGTTTTAACCTCCTCCAAAAAAAATATTCCCTGGTAGGTAGGCAACCGCAGTTTATAAATTTGAACCCCTCACCTTTGCGAGGAAATTTATGTCCCTGTCATGCCAATAGAGTTTTCATCCCAGAAATGAACATTATCTTAGCTACCCTTCACCAGAGTTTCATTATAATTAAAGTAGTGCTTCATTCACTTTCCTCATCAGCGCTGTCAGGTTTTCTCACTCCACTGCCCATGAATTATTAACTGACAGCACCGGTTATTATTCTTTTTGTTGCACGTTGAGCATACCTAAGTCCAACTGCAGGCCAATTCACAGATAATTTGATAAAATGCTAATGTGAAAAATTAGTGATGCTAGACACTAAATTACCACCACAGCAGAATTTAGCTGTAAAAATAAACATTCACTGACAAGCTTAAATGGTTCCTTTTGATGCAATGTTATTAACTCTATCACCAAATTGTTGTTTGCGATGCTCTAGAGCTCGCGTCAGCCCAAAAGGCGGCCGGCTCTGTGCGATTTGCGCAGAGAGAGAAAGAGATACATTTTCATGGTTGCAACAGGTCCACCATGTCAGAGTTCCCACACCGCAGGCTGCTGCCATGAGTTTCTGCGGTATGACAACACCGTCGCTTACCTCATCGAGCCTGTCTCTTTCACGCTGCCTTACACTTAGCTTTCCTGACAACACACTAGCTCAGATTCTCAAGACGGACTGACTGTGATTGGTGGGATCCAGGTCAAGGTGCAGCTTATGATTGAAAGTGAGGCATGACATAATGGTTGCGTTGTGTTCTGCGCACCGCCTTCCCGGCTGGCTCGAGCTCTAGTTTTCTAGGGACGTGTTTATCCTGCTTCACTCTGGCATTTGAAGGAAAATGTGACGTTCTCAATGATATCAAGACAAAAAATAAAAGAAATTGTAGTCCAACTGACATCTGAATGTTATTTGCAAACGATAGTAAACGGAACGTTCATGCACCAAGAATGCTAAGACTACTGGTACACTAAAAATCAGTTTTGGATGAAGTTCTGCAGAGCCAAACCCTGTTTGACTATCCTGAAGCAGACACTTACCTTGGCTGAGGATTTCTACATTTCACAACAGACTGGTCACCACCAGCATTAGCTAAGAAATTAAGTGGGATAGAAAGATTTCAATTGTCATCTCTGGTCGTTGAACCATAACATGCATAGAGTAGACTCTTGGCTATCAGGCCTACTTAATACTGTACCAGTACTTTTCCAAAGCTTTAACAAGCAGGCTCCTGCTAGAACCCTATGTGGTATTTCAAAATATTTAATGCATATCTTGTATTTCTGGCACATGTGGAGCCATAATTATAGGGTACAGTACAGTATTGTTAATATGTATTGAATACGTTATCGGAAAAGAACTCTTTAACAAACGGGACACAGAAGCCCCCTTTCAGCACTCACAAACAACAATGAACACACGTAGAGAGCAGCTCTGTGTTCATAGTTCCGTCAGTTGTTCATCGGAAGTTCAAAGTGTGTAGGTTCGTAAATTATAGTTTTGTGTGCTCCGTTGTCGTCGGCTGTAACTTGATTCCGAGTACACATACTTCTACCTGCATAGAACTTTTCAAACCAGCTTGTGGATGTTTCTGGTGACTAAACAAGCCAATCCTGGCTTAAAACATGCGCCCACATAAATTGCACTGAATGGTCGGGGGAAAGCGGGGTTGTAATTTACAAAGCTTTCTTGCTCGTCGCTTGGCCTCTCCATGTCTGCGACCTTCTTCAAATAAGTTGACAGCGGTCGATGTAGTGTTCCGCCACAGCAAACGGTCCGCAACAGATGTTTCCCATGAGTGGATATGTGTACCAGTCGAGTTCATGATGTGTTTTAGCTGGTCTTTAAAACGCTTCAGAGGGGCCCCAAGAGGTCTAGTGCCGGAGCAAAGTTCACCATAAAGGAATTGACGTGGAAGCCTGGTATCACTCATACAGTGAACAAGGCCTAACCATCTCAGTTGATGAGCGATGATGGTTGCCTCAATGCTATCAAGATACGCTCTCTCGAGAACTGCAGTGTTGGTCACGTAGTCCCCCGACTTAATGTTCAAGATGTACCTCATCTTTTGTTGGTGGAAACGATCAAGTTTCTTGATATCATGGCGATAGAGGGTTCAAGTTTCACAGCCATAGCGTTGAGATGACGACAGCTTTGTACACCATGAGTTTGGTATGCATCTTTAGGTCTTTATTCATGAAGACTATGCATTAAGCGGCCAAATGCTGCATGGGCAGTCCCAATTCTTTTGTCAACATCCTGTTCGCAGGTGCACCATTTAGACAAGATGCCCTTTCAGGCTCCGTTGTAGGCCTACAGTATTTTAATGAAAGATTGTGGAATGGGTGATAAACGAAAAAAAGTTGTGGCGACTATAGATGAGGGTGCTTTTAATGGTACGGCTTGAATCGGAAGAGAGAATATAGAACTCCGGCCTATCTGGCTTGACCTTCCGCCGCATTGCCGAGACCACTGTTTTTATATTTTTTGTACAAAGCTATATTCCATGGTTGAACTAACAATCTCATTATGCTTAGCCCTTGTATGAAAAATTTCAAAGGAAAATACTACAGGAGAAAGGTGTTCAGATATTATAAAATTTAAGGGGGAGTAAAATTATAAAACAGCAAACTTCCTCGTTTCAAAGAAATCTAATGTAGGCTACATAACACTCCAACTAAAAATGGACAGAAACAATTGCACATTTTCTTGCAACTTCCTAGACAATCAAATGAACTCATTTTAATACAAGCATATGACGACTGCGTTATCAGTTCATATTACGAAGGTAAAGCAACTAAAACAGAAGCATTACAGCTGTTAACATCAAAAACCTAATACATTGAGGTTAATTAAATGAACAGAACTTATTGAGATTTTCTATTTCTCCAATGAAAACCGAAATTTTCGCTACAAGAACTAAAAATTGTCAAACAGTGAACTAATTCTCATTAGCAAACCCATGAACTCCATCCGGATGACAGCTTAGATGTAAGCACCAAATATGTAAACCGCCCACGTCACTTCTCACTTTTCAGAACATCAGTCGTATTTTACAACAGATACCACCTGGTATGATTTATTACAGGCGGATGTCGGAATCCATCTCATAACCAACCTGAATTATAATGAGAGTATCATTTTTCCAGAACAATTGCAAAAGCCTATGCAATAGGCTACAAATACCTTGTCAGACAGTTAAATGACACATCAAAAAAAATGGATCCGTTTCATCACACACAACTCAAAATTTTAACAACAAATATTTTATTTCCATAGGAAACCTTTGTTAGAGATATGTTGTTTGTATAAAGTATATTACCTAGGCCGCGAATCTCGGACAGAGCCATTTAGAATTCACCTGCATACTTCATGTTATAACTCTCTTCTTCGGATCTCAGGTGCAGAATGAATGGGCAGTTTACTGTATTTTACGTACCCCCTTTGGTATGCAACGATAACGTAAAAATTACAGTTAAGCTGAAAATCTTTAAAGATTAAGTACATATTCTAAAACAATAAACAAATCTAAACTTCTATGAAAACACAGTTACATTTAATGATCGTTTAATTAACCTACAACACAGCAATAGCTGATAGTTACGCAGGTTATGGAAGAGCCTTTATAGGGATTGGCCGCAAATGAGCTTTTGCTACCATTTGGCAAAGACCGCGGCGGGCAATCCAAACTTTTGTTCATAAAATAGAAATAGGGACGGATGTAAATTACAGTAATTGAGGAAGTTATTTTAAAAGAGTGGATTGTAAATAAGAGTCAGAACCGCCTACTGATCAAGGATATTAGTATAAATAGTGGTATTACGAAAGGGGAAAAAATGTCGGAGTTACATTTCTCAATCATTTGCAGATATGCAAATTCACAATTAGACTTCTCTTTTCTCCCAAAAACCCGCGAAATGAAAGTAAAGAAATTAATTACATGCACAATAATGTATTACGTGTTAGAATATGCTACAATACTAACCATCTGCATCCTCAAAATCGTACAATAATGTCCTCGTTGTTAACTGTTTTCACTTCGGCGTTACAATGCGTCTTTATTGACAAAATATGACGAATTCGGTTTGAATAAGATATTACAAAAGAACCAATAACATTATGGAGATAAAAACAAGCCAATCCGATATAATATCATCACCGATTACATCATCATCAAAGGCCAATCAAATATTGTCATCCTAAACGGGTCGCAACAATGGGGCGTATTCATGGGTAGTAAAAGTGACGTATTTAGAGTCGACGCATTTTACAGTTAAATCTTAAGTTAAATTTAGAGGATTGCGGCAATTATTTTATGTTGAAAGGGGTGTTAGTGTCATTAATACGAAGGCCATATAATCATGGCGATTTTAATGTTATTTATTGTTGTTTTAAGGGGCAGAACTACAGGTCATTTGCCCCAGGCGATTTTAATGCCATGGTAATAATTAAATAAAGTTATTGATTTTTATTTTAATTTTCAGATCTCTGCATAAGGAAACTTGATGATATTGGTTTAAATTCTGTATACGAACATACATGACTAGAAAAATGGACTTCAATGACATTGTGACAATAAGTAGTAGGCCTATTCGGATTTCAGTCGGAATTGAAATCAAGTCCAGATGCTTTATAAGTAGTCCCATTCTCAGCATTTTCATGGATTAAGATTAGACAACTCAATATCTGCCATGAATGGTGATGGTGATTGTTGTTTTGAGGGGTGGAACATCAAGGTCATCTGCTCCTCCCATCAAAGTGTAGTTCAATAGACCTACCTTGCTCAAACCTAGCAGTGTAGATGAGCATGTTAAGTTACTACTCCACAACTGCAAGTCTTAAGATCCGAGGTTCGAATCCTGGTGCTGACAGCATATAATCCTGGATGTGGTTTTCTCACATCCTCCAGGAAAATGCTGGGATGGTACCTCATTCTAGGGTACCTACCCAATCCCTGACCTTAACAGTTAGGGGCTTGCACATCGTGGTCATCAGGCCAGTGTACTGGGGTTTGTATGTAGAATTTGTCTGATAACCTATGTTATTGTGTTGTCTGTAATAGTGCAGGCTACAGTGGAACCCCTGAAAACCGAACATCATTTAATTGAACCACACGACAGAGTAAAGAATGAATGTTCGCTTATGCACCGGTAAGTTTGTTGTGTAACATAATTTCATTGTCTCAAAAATGAGTCAAAAGTTCGAGTTTCCTCTTAAGGTACCGGTACAATACACGAACTGTGTTTCTATTCGCTTTTTAGCAAACTGGAAATCCATCCTTCACTGTTCACTTTAAATGCAAAAACAAACTTTCAACTGTAGCTTGATATAAACTTGAAACAGCACAGTGTTATGTACTCAAACAGGGTAAATGAACGCACAACAAACGCAAGGTAACTGACTGGAAAGCAAAGACAAATAGGCCTGTTGTACTGTAGTTATTTTTATCACACATTTCTGTAATAGTGAGTCGTGTGCAGCCAAAGTCAGTCACACACCCTTTTCCCTGCCAATATGAAACATCGGCAATGTAATTGATGTTGTGTTTATAGTAGAGCCAACATTACTTCAGACTTGGTGTTTCAGTGTTACCCTAGAGTTATCTAGCGGTCTGAAGGAAAATCACTTTAACTAGACAATCAAAAGCAGCCATTCAAATCAATATATAACAATAAATTGAGTTTCGTTCGCAATGTCGTGATTTAGCGAACAAAACTCTAGCCTAGCACTGAAACGTCAAGTCGGAAGTAATGATGGCTTTACTTGACATAGCACGTACATATGGATATTTTGGCAAATCCGAAAAGCAACAGCCCCAATTAGTTCAGATTTCTGGGGTTTGGGTGTATATGTATTTGTAATTGAGGCTAGGATTTAAGAGGAGACAGCCGTGGCAGGGACCATCCTAGGATTTGAAGTAGAAACGGGAAACCACTCATAGGATAGCCGAGGTGGGAATCGACCCCATCTCTTCTCAGTTTTGCCTCAAAGGCCGAGTGAGCACAGTTCCAACCCTGAAATATAATTTCTTTGCAGAGCCGGTAATTGAACCTGGACCTCAGGAGTAATAACAAAGAATGCTAACCACTACACTGTGAGGTGGTCAACGGCCCCATGTACTAAGTGTATGCTTGTAATTGGGGGCTAGGATTGTTAAGAAGGTTGCTATGGCCTTAAATTAGGTATAAGATTTCCATGGAAGACTACTTCTAGAATGGTTGAGGTGGGAATTAAAGCTACCTCTTTAGCAGTTTTCCATCATGAAATTGAATGTACCCCATTCTAACCATCAGACCAGAATTAAATGTTAAGACACAGTTGTGAATCAAACCCCTGGCCTTTGGGACAGGGGTCTCAATGCAGTGGTTGTCTCACTTGGAGGCCCTTCCCTTCCCTTCCCTGGAAAAAAATATAGAGGCAGCTAAGGACAAGATGGCAGGAAGTGGCACACACGGTTGTAGGTGGTGGAAAGAAGCAAATAAGGTGGCAATTGGGGGTGAAAACTTGTAAGGTCGTATCTAAGTGGCAGCTAAGTGGTACTAAGGAATAAATGAGGTGACATAGGTGGTGTTTAAGAGGCATCTAATTGCTACTAAGGTGTAAATAAGGTGGCAAATTAGGAACAACTTCTAAATGGTATTTAAGTGGCACTAAGGGGTCCTTATTTCTTAGTTTGCCACTTAACCGCCACCTTATTTCTTAATATTTTGTTACGGCTAATTGAGCAAGACGGAGAGTAAAAGAGGGAGTAGTTGTAGGAGTTTTATGCGTGGGGTATACTGCCATGTCTGCATCACATTGGCTAATCAGGGCTGTGGCTTCTTGAGATGACCACCCCATAGTGCAATAGAACAGTTTATGGCTGTTTTGAGGAAAAATTATATAATACCGTGCCTCATATTGCAGCTACTATGATGGCCTGAACAGATACAAGATGGCATGACTGTGGGGAGCGGCTTGGGGTGCCACGCCAGACAACCACTGCAATTATACCAGACACAAAATAACTGTGAACATGAGGGAGGAGCCAGATTCAGTCACTCACTCGCGCCAGCCATAGCATAGCGCGGCGTTGCCTAGTTAACTCAACTAGCTGAGCTCGCTGCGCCGTACAAAATCGTTATTTCTCTCCGCGCACGAAAATAATTAATTATTAAATTATTTTGATGACCCTATGTTACAGAGCTAAAAAATTTGAAACTGACTGTCCAAACCCCGTGACGATACGACCAGCCATTCGGAAGATAACATCTGCCCTTGAACTGAAGGCATAACTAGAGAAGGAATGATTTAGGTGTTGAAATATTTAGGTTCACTAGGGTAGATAACGAAGAGTGACGGCATTGCTGTATCAATTCAGTAGTGGAGCTTGAACAAGTGCTGTGAGCTGAAGTTTTGAACTCATAACAATGTCCCTTAGCAAGCCAAGTGGCAGCCGAACAGTTTTACACAGCCAGGCAAGAAGTATAATTTTCAGGGTATATGGCCTTTAAAAGAAGCTTTCGAATACAGAAGTACGTGAAAACACAAAATCTGATAACTTGTGTTATTGTGGTATCAGTAGGGTCCCTGATTTATGGTAATATAAAAAGCTCCAAAGCGGTGATATAAAATGTCCAAAGCGGTGATATAAAATATCCATAGCGGTGAAATAAGAAAGTCAGGTGTGAGTGTGCTAAATAAATATTTGTACGGTGCACGGATTTTGTTCAATAATGGACACTATAAAAACATTTGAAGGAATTACAAACAATTTATTCTAGTTATTTTTACACTATAGAACTGAAACACAAATGAAATATATCTAAGACCTAACCTAACATTTACTTCAACACTCTGCATGACTACCTTAGTCCTTTTATCATTAACTCTTGAAACTTATGTTGTCCCCAAAGTATAAACAGAGCATTGTTTCCAGGTTTTCAGGACGGAGATTTGTACGCCTATCTGACAGAATAGTTGAGTACGCTGAAAAGCCTCTTTCACTGTCCACGTTACTTGTGGGAAACCATACAGTTTCCAAACTCCTCCTGGAAAATTCAGGATAATCTTCCATTAATCCCTTCAATAGTTCTGGAACTATGTCTTCTGTTACGGTACCGGTACTTGACTTGGCTAAACTTTGCAGAGCTTCATAACCTCGAAGAAAATCTTCCTTCGATACTGGTTTCAAAAGAGGAATCTTCTGTACATGCGAGATGAGGTCATTATCTACTGGCGCAACCACTAAATTTGGGACGTAGAAAAGCGGGGCAATCGCCTGAAAAATGTTCTTCGCCGGATCTTCTTCCACCATTTTTTCAAGCTTCGCAATGCCGTTTCCCGCTAGCTTCTCGACTCTTCGCTCTTCCCTCTGTTTCTTTTCACCCTGTAACTTTTCCAACGCAGATGATGTTTCAACTCCAAACACTTTGTTTTTAACAAGCTGCAGTTCACCTACCAGGGCTCGGACTTTTGGCGCAAGCTTGTGAGCAGTAGGGTTGTGGCAACCTTCCAAGAAAGTTATCATTGAAGAAACTGCGGTGCAGTGTTCCTTAACAAACGCGGCCTCAAACTGAATGCATCTTTTGTCATTGCTGGAGAGTTCTATGAAGTACCCGACGGCTGGATTTGAATCATTCAGTTTCCTAAAGTATTCGACTAGGTCATCCAGGTATTGTCCAACGTATAGTGCAGAGTTCAGCCACGAACCCCAGCGAGTAAGCACAGGTATGGGGAACATCTTAACTTTTTCATCACTATGCTTAGCCTTCAGAAAACTTAAGTATTGATGCTTTCTCTTCCTCGCATTTTTAAAAGCCACTTTCACCATGGACACACATTTATTGAGACTGAGCAGATGATTTGGCACTAACTTTGCAACCAAGTCCAACTTGTGTGCCCAGCACTGAATGTGAACCAAATCCCCAGAAACCAATCCTTTCAAAGTACCGACACATTTGGTCATGTACCTTGCACTGTCTGTTGCTACACCTACCACATTACAATACTGCACCCGGTATCGTAACATCGCATCTACGATACCTTGACAACAGGTTTGTGAATCTGCTGATTCAAGTTCAGTGACACTCACAACAAATAACTTTGTTGTCTGCAAACCATTGGGAAGTATTCTAAATAGAATTATAAATACTGCCTTGCCGTTCCTGTTGGTAGTTTCATCACAATGGATAACAATCTTTTTATCTTTGATGGCTTCCACAACATCCAACTCATATTGTTCCTTTAATTCTGGAACATACTTCCTTCGGCATGTATCAGCTTGTGGGAGATCACCAGCACCTGAAGCAATTACAAAGCAAAACTCTAGTTCATGTTCCAACAACCAATATCTTTACAAACTACTGTTCAGCTAATAGTAATTAATTCATATTTCTTCTTTAATGACCGCATAAGATCACTCTAGTCAATCTATTCGAAGCAACTGTTTGAACCTTGCAGTCCTCCCAGTACTTTTATAGATTTTCCTATCTTCGTACCTTGATTGTGTTCAATTCATATTAATTAAAAGTAATATAATTAAATTCTAAAATGATACTACTGGAAATGTAGTCCCTTACCAGAACTGAGCTGTTGTATGTTGAGGTGATACGATTAATATATTGTTATTTTAATATGGAACTGTTAGCCTAAAATAAGTAGGGCTACATAATATAAAATACAGTACATTACCTTTTATATATTTGTTCATCCACTCTCGAATATCAGGATGATCAAGCGTTTCCAATGGTATATTAGCTTGCAGAAAGGCCTTTGTTGTGCTTAGTACGAATTCTTCCTTGTCTGTCTTAAGTCTTTTGGCAGTATTCAGAGTTTCTACAAGTGTGACTTGTTTCTTAAGTGAATCTTTGGAATCTTCTTTTTTTCTTTTCTTGTGAACTGCAGAACCTTTGCAATGCTTCTCACACGTGTCTTTTCTCTCCCAATTTATTCTAACATTGCAGAATTTGCACATTAAGAATTTATCTAAAACATAGAAACCTTCGTTCCGATACTCTTCGGCCCTCGTAAAAACAGACACAAACTTTGTTTTGGGCATTATTTCAAACCACGAAAAAAAATCTCACGCACGATTAAAACACGACGACACAGAACAACAACGCACGACACCGCATGGAGAAACGAGGAGAAACTGGAGCGTTTGAGTGGTAGCACGTATTGGCGTGCGCAGTGCCTGATTATCGAAAGTTGTTTCCGGTTCAGGGTGCATGCTTTGTATCAATCGTTTAAATACTTCGATGGCCGAACATTGGAGGTTATGTTTGAATTTTCATAACGTGTAAGAACATTATACAGATGGCAAAGCTTAAATTTAGCTTCTATGCTTTAAATTTGACGATACTCTCCTCTGGGATAATAGTTTGTTGATATAATGTACGCAACGCGTACGCGTGGTATTCGACAGTTATAAAGCTTGAATCAAAGAATACGAAAGATCAACAAATCGATTGGCCGAACGTTCTGTGCAGTCGATGGTGAAAATAAATAGATTCTGTCCACAACGCGAGCTATTAATGCCACGAGTCGATTCGTAAACGTGATTGGCTTGCCCCTTCATCCAATCAGGCTCGAGAAGGCAGTTATCCCATATCTTATGAAACATTAAGGCCTATATTGAAGTTTATTTTATTTTCTATCCAGCGACAGACAGAAAAATATTTTAATAACGTAAATATTTAAAACAAACATTCATAATTCCAGCATTTAGTTGGTATTTCGCATTTTAGGGCAAAAATAAATTATTTCGCAAAATAATTATATTTCGCGATATTTCGCGTCTTTAAAATCGAGAAAAATGACATATTGGGGGTCAATATATCGTTGTGATAACATATAAATGTTCACTGAAAAATTTCGCGAATATCGCTAAAACCAAAAATCCGGGACCCTAGGTATCAGCAATTATGTTTTTATTTGTAATTGAGTTGAATAAAACTCACCTCTTCACAGTTTTACCTCACGAGGCACAGTGTAGCCAGTTCTAACCCTGAGACCGGAACTAAATGTCATGATTGAGCCGTGAATCGAATCCGGACCTCACGGGTTGCTGTTGATGATTGTTTTAGGGGCTCTGCGACATCGTGGTCATGTAGCCCCGTGTATTTGTATGTGTGTGGAATTTGTCTGATAACCTGTGTCACTGTGATGTCTGTACTTGTGTGTGTATTTGTATGTCAGGTAGGATTTGGGTAGGAAGCGGCCATGGCACGTTAGGTACCATCCTGGCTGGATTAGAAGTGCGAATCCACAGAAAAACCACTTCCAGGATGGTTTAGGTAGGAATCCAACTCACATCTTCCCAGTTTTGCTTCACGAGGCTGAGTGTACTCCGTTCCAGCCCTCAGACTAGAATTTAATTGCTTGGCAGAGCTGGGAATCGAACCTGGAACTCCTGGGCCACAGCCAAGAATGCTGGTTGCTTCACCAGGAGGTGGACACGTGCACAAATAACGTTTGTGTGATATCTTATATCTGCCTCATATCACATTGTGCGCACTCCGTTGTGAGTATAGATATTCGTAGGATTAGGCCCCCAGCTCGTACATGTTCTTACATTCGGAGCGCCTTGTGTTCACGGAACCGGTCGTGCGTAAACTGCAAGCGTAGAGCTGCGTCATCTCCACTGTGGCAACAGTGCTCAGCTGGACGCACGCTACTGGGCTAGCCCATGTTCACAGTTGTTTTGGGTCTGGTATAATACCTGATGGAGCAAGCATGTACGAACCCTAGAGGGGATAGGAGGAGAAGGAATGGAGTGGAATGGATCACTGCTGCTGTGCTCATGGGAGACATTAATGTGCAATACTGCTTCAGTTAAAGTAGGAGCCAATGTGAACATTTCCGTAGCAATGAGAGAAGTGAATGTTCCTCCCCACTTAACCATGCTGCAGCACATGGACTCGCCTACATACGGATCTTGTTGCTTTCACATGTGCCATCAGGTAATAATTGCAGCATACCCTAGATCAGGCCAATGCAGAAGCTGCAAAAGTGGGCAAGCGCTTTCTTGCCTTCACGCGAGGCTGGGGAGCAATACTAATCGTATGGCCTCACCTGCCGTGGCATAGATATTTTGATTTAGAGCCATTGAGGCAATCTACTCTCCAATATACAAGGATGTGATCAAAACCATGATTATTTCATTCTTATTCCATATCGACTTAATTGATTGACAACTAATAAAACGTAATTTTCTTCTGCCTCTGTCAATACGTCTTTTTTGTTTCTATTAAAAACCGTATATGTTTCGGGCTCAAATGAAGCCCTTCCTCAGCTGATCGTACATTACTTTTTACACATTACTTACTTATTTCCTTTCGCTCCGTGCGGAGCATAGGGCATCCAAGAATGATTTCCGTCGGGCTCTGTTTGTTGCCAAGTTCTTCACTTCCCACCAAGTCTTTCCAGCTTTTCTGGCCTCCTCTTCAATGGTGCACTTTTTACACATACTGTCTTGAAAACATTTATTTTTAGTTAATTAATTAATTATATGCAACGATATGAAATTAATCATATTTAGAAAGTTTCCTTATTGACGTTATAATCTGAAATAAAATACCATAAGTATTTATTAAATTTACTAGCAGTAGTGCCCGGCTTCGCCCGGTGGATTTGTTTTATGGATGATAATGAATACTACTACAGAACTGGAGCTCTCAAGGATAAAAGGATCGGAAAGCACCACCGCTTATTGCAGCAGATGACCTCATTACACTGCACCAACACCATCGCCCTTATACAGAGGCATACTATTGTCATGATGATACCTGTTTTAAGGGGCCTAAGAAATCTTTTTGCACTAATTACTCCCCGTGACTGCAATTTCTAAGCAGCTCACAATTCTGCACCAGAACACTGGTAGGGGCGACGTGATGCAGCCCACATTGCCAGGCAACAGTAGACTTAGGTAATATTGAAGCTGTTCAGGAGCGCTTGTTCTTCCGACTCACTGAACAAAATCAATCTTTAAGGTTACCTGAGAGGTGTAGCTTAACACCACATAGCCTAAACTATTCCTCTTGAATCTGGCTATCATATTCAAAAATAATTTTTCGAATCCGACTGGTAGTTCCAGAGATTAGTGCGTTTAAACAAACAAACAAACAAACTCTTCAGCTTTATTATTTAAGTATAGATTTTCATTATTTATTGACTAAGGTGTATTAAATTTAATAAATACTTATGGTATTTTATTTTCAACAATTAATTATTACAAACATGTTTTAGGTGCTGATAGTTGACTTCGTAAAGATAGCTTTGAAGTGTTTCTTGAAACGTTGCAGGAAAACTGAAACATCTATAGGAAGTCGGCACCTTAGCTCTTCCAACGAGATGTGGTTTTTGTGGGGTTTGAAGCCATTTTTTCAGTGTTGCCTTACTAAACAAGAGTTTAGTGCTTTTCAGTCGGTCAACACGAATGTACCCAAAAGAGCTGGGTTATGCCCTAATTCTGAAATAAATTACATGAGATTAATAAATACACTAGGATGACCAGTTTCGATCGTCAAACGATCATGATCAGATCCATTACACTTAGGCTATAAAATGTATGTTTGAAAATACAGGTGAAAATATTTACAATATGTACAATTATTTAGTGGCAGTATTGGTAATGCAACTGTCGGTGTATGCTAAATGTAGTATATACGATGTTAGGTGAAATACTAAATGATGATAGATATCCGGAGTTTGTATATTTGGAGTGACTATATGGTTGTAAAAAATCAACTATGGTTAAACTGTAATATTACAGGCTACTACTTATCTGGTTGCCTTCCTCGCAGGAGCTACGAGCAGTTTCGTGTTCACTCTTACTCCAGGTGTGGTCGACTGAAATGGGCTGGTATCTCAACGACACTGGTTTTTCCTTTCTCCCCCTGTTCCTATGTGCTGTGCTAAGTCAGTGCGATGTGTTTATGTGGGATGTTGCCAAATCTAGATAAGATGTATGTTATTGAATGAGGTGGGTCTACAACTATTAAAAGACCGTGGAACATTCCCCGCCACGTATTTAGCATTTCACCTAACATCATATATACAACATTTAGCATATACCATCAGTACTGCAACTAAATAATTGTACATATTGTAAATATTTTCACCTGTATTTTCAAACATAGATTTTATAGCCTAAGTGTAATGGATCTGATAATGATCTCTTGACGATCGAAACTGGTCATCCTAGTGTATTTATTAATCTCATGTAATTTATTTCAGGATTAGGGCATAACCCAGCTCTTTTGGGTACATTCGTGTTGATCGACTGAAAAGCACTAAACTCTTAGACGTGGTTTTATAAGAGATAATGATATATTTTGTCAAAAATTGTCTCATATCTCTTCGTGTTATTTCCATTTGAAAAATAAATCACCTGTGTATTTATCTCTGCTATGTCCAAGAAGACGTAGAATATTGCCTTCGACCATCTTGTGATGAACCGTACATTTAATCTACGGTGTCAACATCCCCTTTTGTTGAATTATAACCCAGGATCATTTCCGGTTTTTCTGTTTCTTCATTTATGTCACCAGTGTTATGCATGGTGTATTGCAGCGTCACGGCCTTATTCTTCTTCAGTACATATGACACCAAAGTTACGTTCTTCTGGTATCCGAACAAAGAAGATTTCACGGGCCAATCTTTTTGAGGCAAAAATTTAACAGAAATTTCTTGTTTGTTTTTCCTCAGTGTTCCAATACTTGTAATTTTCTTCATCCAATAGAGACATTGCCAAGGAGTAGCTAGTGCACCAGTTATCCATAAGTGACGTTCCTTTTAGTGCCTCCAATGTGTGAAACTGACCTGCCAACTATCTCCGAAGGTGAGTTTGATACTTCAAGGGGTCCTTGTTCCTGTTTGCCTCAGTAGACTTCTAAGTTTCCAGTGTAGAAGGTTTTTGAATCTATATGCAAAAACAGCTTTACACCGTATTTGGCTGGTTTCTTTGGAATAAATTGAACAAAGCTGCATTGCCCTGAATAAGCTTGGAGCTTTTCATCAACAGTTACAAACTCACTAAGACTGCAAATGTTCTTGCAGTTTGTCACAAATGCACCAAGAACCATCCGTATTGCAGCCAATCTATCGTGAGCTCCACTTCTGACCCTCGTGGACTGGTGGACTGGTCATCCCTATAAAAAGAGAAATCTTTTGTAACTCATTGTTGCTTTTGTTATTTCTACTCCTGTGCCATCTTTAGATCAGAGTTCCCTTAGCTTTCTTTGTGCCATTCAGGTAATGAAAGAATTGAAAGGGTTTCATCATATAAATATTTAGGATGTCAAATCAATGATAACTGCGACTTAAGTCAAGAATTGAGCAGGCCAAAAGTTCTTTCATGAAAATGAGAAAAGTTTTGACCAGCTGTGATGTAAGTCTGTCTTTACGCACCCGACTGCTTCGATGCTACATTTTTAGTGTCCTGCTCTATGGAGTTGAATCATGGACACTTACCGAGGTTTTAAGTAAGAAACTGATAGCATTTGAATTGTGGACGTATCACAGGATTTTAAGGATATCATTGGACTGCTAAAGTCACAAATGTGGAAGTACTGCGGCGTATGAACAAAGACGTGGAGATTCTCAGTATCATCAAAAGGAGAAACCTAGAATACTTTGGTCTTTTCATGCGCAACGTCAAATACCACCTCTTGCAATTAATTATCCAAGAGAAGATTGATGGCATTAGGGGTCCAGGACGCAGACAAATATCCTGGCTAAAGAACTTAAGCTAGTGGTTTGGACTTAATACAGTGTCACTGTTTAAAACAGCTATGGACAAACAGCAGATCATGTTACTGATCGCCAATGTTCTTGGAGGACGAGGCACTTGAAGAAGAAGAAGAAGAAGAAGAAGAAGAATCATGTAGAGTAAGCGTAACAAAGCCATTATTTCAGTATGCAATGTTTCCTTGGTAGGCCTATCTCGCTCTCTTTTACATCGCTCAAACTGAGTAGCTATGAACATATTCGTGAAGTTTACAATTTTGTCAATCACATGTATGCCAATAATTTTCTCAAAGGAGACAGTTCACTTGTTACACCCCGAGCTTCACCCTTTGGTCCTGGAAATAGTTTGACAATAAAATGTTTTTCTTAAGTCTTTGAGGTTCCACTAGAACATTGTTTCTTCCATACACAAATTTTATCTGAAACAATCAATTTTGGCCAACACAGCTTCACCAGAACTATAATCACTTGTTCCTGAGTCATAATCCTGTTCACTTCTCTAGTATTGTTCACTGTAAATTATTTATGCATTAACAATTTCAGAATTGTCTTCCTCATTTTCACAGTCATCAGCTTTGTTGAAATCAGGATCAGATCATCATTCAGTAACCAGCATAGCTGTTGACTTGACAGATCTGCTAAATAAACAGAACGTGGAGGCTTACGTAGAAAGCAACAAACAGTGCACAGAAAACTAGTGGAAGACAATTCTAGTGATAAGTGAAATAATTTGTGAATAAAAGATACTTACATGATGGCGCATGGTGAACCTAAAAGCAGTTTAATTCGCCTATGTTGAAGAAATATTTATTTGACTTCTCACACAGCTGAAACTCTAGCCTACTGAAGAAATACCTAATGCAGGTTAGCCGACTGTTAGTGCCACAATGTACATCCATTTATTTAAACGTGGGAGACACAGATGCGCTAGTGCAAATGCTCGAGGGTTAAAAATTCATTCATTATTTAATTTAGGCCTACTTATTAATTTCTTAATTTTATTATTTACTTATTTATGTATCCATAGTTTTTTATGATTTGTCATTCTAAAATTGTAAACTGTTCTTTTTTTATATTGTGTACAGAATAAAGTGTATTTTAATCAAGGCAAATCATTATACAGTATATATGAAGATTTTTTATGCGAAATAACACTGTGAGTTTTATTTACCACATTAAACACTGTTCATTGATGTTTTCGTCATCACTATTTTGATTTTTTATTTACCGAAAATGAGGGTCCCTAACTATGCTCCATACATAGCCTACTTAGTAGTATCCTATCATGGCACAGTCCCAGCATTCCTGATGACCTCATTTCCATATGCTCAATGTCCTGGCGAAAGTGTTCACCATGTTCCTTGCTTACCACTTCTATTTATTTATTTATTACTAGCAACCCGACCTGGCTTCGCCCAGGAACAGTTATGAATGCATTACGTGATAAGCGCTTTTTTTTTTCCCAATGTCAATGAACAACGACCAATATACGTTTTACGTCTCCGCATGATGGATTAAAATCACTGACTGAACTATTAATTATATCATCATGGAGATGCATGTGCAACAAATTCTTGTCAGAAATTTAAGAATGGCAAGGTGCATGAAACACAAATCCCCCTTCCGTCCAATCTTAACTTGACTGTGAATTTTGCGGAACGAAAAGTTCACAGGCGAAATGAAGGAAAGAGTTGCACTTCCAGGGAAACTCCAAACACAACCACTCTTCTCTAAAGTTATTAACTCAACACGACTCGACAGTTTGCTGCTGGCTGTATCTGGGGCAATAAGCTTGTCCGCTAGCTAAGCTGTAACTGGGGTGATAGACTCGCCCCTAGCTAGCTCGTAAACTGTCGCCTCAGTAACTGAATGGAGATTGTTGGAAGAAATGAAAACGTAAAAACACTTATAGTAGGCGATGTATTGCAGATAGAGATATGCTCTCCCGGGCCTTTTTGCCCAGCGTAAGCTTAAAAAGTGCACGGATGCCAATTTTTTCGACCTTTTCACTGAAATCGTTAGTGCTTGATTTTCGTTGGTCATACATAAATTATTTTACAGAAACCTTCCTCGAGATATCCTTTACAGAATGGAGAAAACCGCATCAAAATCCATTCAGTGGTTCTCGAACTTACCCATGACATCCAAGAATCGGGGACTTGGGCGTATAATCTGTACTTAGTATAAAACAATCAGTATAATATAATATATTCCCCCTTCCGTCCAATCTTAAATTGACTGTAAATTTTGCGTAACGAAAAGTTCACAGGCGACATGAGAGTTGCACTTCCAGGGAATGGCGAGGTGAATGAAACTCAAATCCCCCTTCCGTCCAATCTTAACTTGACTGTGTTTCACAGGCGAAATGAAGAAAACCCGAGTTGCACTTCCAGGAAAACTCCAAACACAACCACCCTTCTCATAAGTCTTAACTCAACACGACTCAACGGTTTGCTGCTGGCTATATCTGGGGCAATAGGTTCGCCCGCTATCTAGGCTGTAACAGGGATGATAGACTCGCCCTTAGCTAGCTCGTAAACTGTCGCCTCAGTAGATGAATGGACACGGTTTGAAGAAATTAAAGCGTAAAAACACTTATAGTGGGCGATGTATTGAAGATAGACATATGCTCTCGCGGACTTTTTTGTAGAACTTTTCATGCTGAACAATTCTTACACTTATAGTATTTAGATATTTTTAATGGTTTGCCCAGCGTAAGCTTACAAAGCTCTCGGACGCCAGGTTTTTTTTTTACTCTTCCACTGAAATCGTTACTGCTCGGCTTCCTTACAAATTATTTTCTACAGTAATCATCTTCGAGATATCCTTTACAGAATGGTGAAGACCTCATCAAAATACATCCAGTGGTTCTCAAGTTTACCCGTAATATCCAAGAATCGGGGACTTCGTTTTATACTAAGTAGAGATTTAGCCTATGGCAACACATTGTAAAACACAACAATCAGAATACATACCAGCAAAAATACTTGGACATTATTACAATAAAAGCAAATCAGAGAATATTAGTGTAACCTACAGTCACAATTGGCACTTATAATGTAAAATTTAAATTGTCTATCCACTTAACAGCATCTGGAGTCAACACAAGAAAATCCTTTAAAACCCCTGAGTATGACATAATACTACACTGCTGCACAATGTGTTGTATGGTCTGGGGTGTCGCTCCACAAACACATGCAGGATGGGGAATTTTGTTCCACTTGTAGAGTATGTCCTTACACACTCCATGGTTTGTGCAGCTGTTGGCAGTCTTCCACCTACATCGAGGCAAATTGAATCCCTCTGGTTTGTTGTGAGTATTTATACTGATTATTACTTCTGCTGGTGCACGCTGGATCCAATTTTGTTCCCATCTATAGCTTATATCAAATCCCTTGTTGAAAAGTTACACAGCAGAGTTTATTGCTGGTTGTCTGGATTTTAACCTGTCAGATATTGCACTTGGGATGTAGTCATGAATGGGAAGGTCAGGGTAGACCAAAATTTTCTTATATTCACTTACCAAAGCATCCTGTCTTCTGAGTTCAGGTGGTTGAATGTGACTTAAAGTTGGGAGCCAAGATGTAGGAGTAGTTTTTAGACATCCTGTGATCGTGCGCATAGTTGTATTGAGTTGGGTGTCGAGTTTGTTGGTATGATTGCTATTTAGCCATACAGGGGCGCAACATTCTGCTGTGCTATAGACTAGTCCCAGTGCAGAGCAGCGAAATGTTGTAGCTGTTGATCTCCATGTAGTACCACACAGCTTTTGAAGGATGTTGTTCCTGGTACGTTCCTTGGCTGTTGAATTAGACAGATGTTTTCGGTAGGGTAAGGATCTGTCGAGTGTGGCACCCAAATACTTCGATGTTGGATTGTATTTAACAAAGTTCCCATTAAAACAGATTTTCAGTTGACGGTTAGCCTGTCTGTTGTGAAGATGAAAACAAGAAGATTCTGTTTTACTTGGGCTAGGTGTGAGTCGCCACTTATGGTAATACTGCCACAGGATTGAAAGATCATCTGTCAATATCCTTTCAGTTTCCTCCATGCACTTTCTACTAACGCCAATGGCTAGATCATCTGTATAAGCAAATTTCCTACTTTCAGTATGAGGGATGTCCGCAATGTATAGATTCAAATCAAATGTAGAATGATTTCCACTTCTAAATTAGGTCTAAAGAAATCAAAGGTAGCGCATTTTCACCGACTTTCTACATCCCAGCAGAAGGTAACACTGTAGGATATAATTCTCACTTCTTTTGTTGCCCAAAAACCATTGCACTACTGTTCTGAAAGCATCCCAAGATTTTGTTCATCAAGATCCATTGCATCTACATGATGTTTCAATTGAGGGGCTTTGACATTGTGGTCATTTAGCTTCATGTACTTGGGTGTGTGTATATATATATATATAAAGAGAGAGAAAAAAAGAAATTGTATGATGTAGTATTGTGTGTATTTGTAATTCAGGCGAGGATTGGGAAGGAGGCAGCCGTGGCCTTGCGGTAGGAGCCATCCCAGCATTTGCCTTGAGTAGAAGTCGGAAACCATTTCCAGGATGACTGAGGTGAGAATCGAACCCACCTCCTCTCAGTTTTGCCTCAGGAGGCTGAGTGTACCCAGTTCCAGCCCTCAGATCAGAATTAAATATCTCATTACATCTACAAGATCCTTAGATTATACTCGTAACATCACAAAAATCTGAGTTCCGGTAATGTCCTCAATTTGATATTATAGGAATAATAAAACTCTTTGTCTGCTTTCTCTAGTTTTTAGTTTTTTATGTTTTACTTCAATGATTTACTCTCCATTTTCCCCCCCTTTTCTTCCAAGGCAATGAATGCAGTGTGTTTTTTTAAATTTCTCATAAGAACAAGGTGTAATAAAATATTTTCTTTTTACTTACAGAATGGCAACGACACTAAGTTATAATAAAAACTTAAAAAAATTAATACAAGAAAGGATGGCTTAAGACCCTGTATAGTGTATTGTCCTAGTGATCAAAATGTTGCAGACATTTTAACAAAACCTCTGCTTCCTGGTAAATTTGCAAATCTAAATAAGCCTCCATGTTCTGTTTATTTAGGGCTAGAAGAAATCTGTCAAGTTAACAGCTATGCTGGTTACTGAATGATGATCCTGATTTCAACAAAGCAGATCGACTATGAAAATGAGGAAGACAATTCTGAAACTATTAATGAGTGTTATCTTGGATTTGTAATGCAGGGTTCTTGACATTGTCTGTGTCAAAGAACTTCACATCTCTTGAAATATAGATCTTCCGACCTTCCTTGTCCCACAACAACCAAGATTAGTGGCTGAGGGGACCCAACGTGCTGACCATGCATCACCCTATGTTGTGTACGCCGAATGGCTGGGCAGTGCTCGCTTAGTAGGCCAGAGCCCTTCTGGCTGTGCTGCCATGGAGGGGGGTTTACTTGTCATAAAATCATGCTCCAATAACATAACATGTCAATTATAGATGGCATTACGGAGTTGGGTGAAGACCAATTTGGTTTCAGAAGAAACGTAGGAACAGGGGAAGCCGTACTAAGTCTTGTTCCTAACTTAAGGCCACGGCCACCTCCAATTACAAATACACATGCACGGACACAGGTTATCAGACAAAACTCCACACACACACCCAAGTACACGGGGCTAATGCTTATCTTGAAAGGTAGAATAAGGAAAGATAAGAGAATGTTCATGATATTTGTAGACTTAGAAAAGGGTTTTGATAACGTTGATTGGAGTAAGGGGTTTGACATTTTGAAAAGTATTGGAATAAAGTACAGGGATACTGAAACTAGACAGCAGTTATTGAAGCCGAAGAATATGAGAGAGAAGCTGGTATTCAGAAAGGTAATAATAATATAATAATAATAATATCGTATGGCCTCGGGTGCCAGGTGAAAGCTTTGTTATTTGACACCCAAAGGGTAGCTTGCATGTCGAATTTCGTTGTTCCTTGAAGCACTATGAAAGTCAAGGAGGTTAGATATCTAAGCTCCTGGGGGATGAAGTTACTGACGTCCACAGCATACCTTAAGCTGTACGTGTCCCCTGGGTGGTGCTAAACAAGTAACAATTTTGGCAAAAAAGTTCCAGAATATAGAAACATGAGCAAACAAATAAAACTGCTCTTTTCAGAGCAAAACAACACAAAGTAAGAATATTGCAATGGAATGCAGGTGGTCTATCAACAAAGAAACTTTTGGAAGTAAAGAAAATCATGATAGACAGAGACACAGACATCCTTCTAATCAATGAAGCCAACACTACACCTGAAAACATACAATATTTAAAGATCCAAGGGTATACCATCTACACTCTCTTCAAAACAAGACAAATAGCAAGTGGAATATTTGCAGCAGTGAAGAACAACATTATGTCAAAATTCAGAATTGTAAAAGAAATGGACCCAACAGATACATCAGAAATTATCGAATTATCCATATGGATCAACAACAAGAAAATAACAATATTCTGTGTTTTTACAGTCCTCCAAACAATAAAAATCTGAATCTTCACCTTTTAGAAATTAAAACAACTACTATTTTTATAGGAGACGTCAATGCAGCTTCTCCAGTCTGGGGCTACAACTACACAAATTCAGCTGGTAAAACAATAAAAGACCTTATAGAGAGTAGCTCTCTTGAGCTATTATATAGTAACAAAGACCCAGCAATATTCATTCACCACTCTGGTTCCACAACTAACCCAGATCTCATATTAGTCTCAACAGATCTTACAAACCACAGTCATCGATCAGTACTCGAAGATCCAGGCAGTGGACATAGAATGTCCCTTCTTACTATTTCATCATACAGTGAATCTGCTCAAAGTGCAGACCAGAAGATTTGGTGGAACTTTAAAAAGGCAGACTGGGAAAATTTCAGAAACAATCTTGAAACTAAAATGTCGGAAATTGATCTTGATGCACCCCTAACATCATCCTGAATAAATTTACTACAGCCATAAAAGACATAGCCAAACTGTGCATACCCAGAGGTGCTCAAACAAAATATAAACCTTTCTGGTCAGATGAATTGAACAATCCTAAGTCCACCAGAGACAAAGCAAGAAGAACAGCTGAACTTACTCAGGATCAAAATGATGTACGGAAATGGCGACAAGCAACAGCAAAATTATAACAATATCAAAAACAGAATCTTGGAACACATTTCTAACAACAGTTGACTATAGGACAGACAGCAATAAAGCTCACAAACTTAACAATTCTCTAAACAACAAATACATAGTCACTCCTTTGAATCCTATTATGATAAATGATAAGGAAATTACAGACTGTCATAAAAAAAAAAACTACTTCTGTAAAAATTTCACTTCAATTAGATTATCAAAACAGAAAAATAAAGAAGACAAGACTCTCAAAAAAATAGTCAAAAAATTCATGAATAATAATGCAGACGATATCTTGAACGATGAATTTTCAATGGAAGAGTTAATGTTAGCAATAAAGAACACACAAGTCAGAAAACAACCAGGACCTGATAAGATATTCCCAGAATTCATAAAAAATCTAGGTCCATCTGCTCTAAACATACTGCTACACATATTCAACAAATGTTGGACATCAAATGATAACCTACCTAAAGACTGGACTAAAGCAACCATCATTCCAATCTTAAAACCAGGCAAGCCAAAAAAAACAAGTCCCCTCGTACCGTCCTATAGCACTTACCTCCATTCTGGTAAAAATTCTAGAAAGGATGATTACAAATAGACTCAATTGGTACTTGGAAACAAAATCTCTTCTATCAGAAGAACAAGCAGGGTTTAGACAAAACAGGTCCTCCTCCCACCAAATAATGAGATTTACACAATCTGTTAAAGAAGCCTTTAACAAAAGGGAAAGTGTTCTTGCAGTTTTCATCGATTTTAAAGGAGCCTATGATACTGTATGGCGAAACATGCTGTTAAAGAAGCTTATCAACTTCAAAGTAAATGGATGTATGTTAAACTGGTTTTCAAGATTCCTTTCACAAAGAATGATCAATGTTCATTACAACAACAAAACTTCAGGTTGTAAGCAATCAAAACTAGTCCTCCCACGAGGAGCTGTATCAAGCACAACTTTATTCAATGTGTACATCAACGATCTTCCAAAAACAATAAAGGAAGTAGGCAATGTGAATATCAGTATGTTTGCAGACTATGTTATCATTTAGACCACAGCACATAACAGCCCAAATCAGCAAATGCTTCTTGAACACAGAATGAACCAGGCACTTATAAAACTCAAAAACTGGACTGAAAACAATAATATGGAAATCAATACTACCAAAACAGTATACCAGTTTTTCTTCCTGAGGCACCAAAATCCAACTTTCAGTCTCAAATTTAGCAATCAAGACCTTCCAAAAAGTGAAAGTACAGAGTACCTAGGTATCATCATGGACAAGAAGCTGAACTGGACCTAACACATACAACATGTGGAGGATAAGGTAAGCAAACGGATGGAATTACTGAAGAGACTAGCAGGAGCTACTTGGGGGAGCACTCAGGACACACTCAATAAAACCTACAATACTTACATCAAACCTATCATAAAATATGGCAGTGAAGTACTCTCTACAGCACCCCAGTTAAACATTGATCGCCTTGAGAGGTGTCAGAATAATGCCCTACGAATCATAACAGGCGCAATAAAAACCACACCTATAACCGCCTTGCAATTATATACCCACAACTTACCAATAGAAGAAGAGATGAAACATCAAACAGCCAATGCATATCTCAGTATACAAAGACTACCTCAAATGACATGGATCAAAAAACCAGTTTCTAGCCCCAATCTTAAAACACAAAAAGATCCCTTAAGTCTCGCCAAAGAATATTATCAATAAGAGCAATCTGCAAATTAAAAACTTGAACCACTCTGTATGCCAGTCAACCCTATTGAATATATACAAGTGACTACAGATCTTACTTTGCTAGAGGTCTGCAAGAAAGACTCTTCACCACATGATCTAAAACAACTGGCCCTCTGTACAATAGAAGAAAGATATCCGTCTAATCAATGGCTAAAAATATTTACAGATGGCTCATAAGACAAAGAAAATAGAACTGGAGAAGGCATACATTCATCTCTCTTCTCACTCTACTTCCCAGTAGGCCAAAACAAAACAAACTTTGATGCTGAGATAAGAGCAATGTCACATGCACTCCATCAGTTATTAGGCAGAAACATTGATTATCAAAAATGTGTTATCATTACAGATTCGAAAGCAGCCATCCAAGCCGTCTCGTCAAATTATAAGCCTCAAAATAAACAACTGAAAGAAATTTTTTGTATGATAAAAACCTTTCAAAGACTCCACAAACAGATCTCATTTCAGTGGATCCCTTCTCATGTTAGAATAGCAGGTAATGAAGAGGCAGACAGATTAGCATAAAAAGGTACCACACTACAACAACCTGTCAGTCAGACTGATTTTATGTCAGCAAAAAGGATCTTGAAAAATACTATCCAAAAACAGGTATGAAGAAATGGCAAAGAAAACAGCGGAAACCAAATTATGGAAGGACATTGATGCTAAATGGGATCAATATAAATTAACACCAAGAAGAGAAGCTGTAGCCTTCTTCAGACTTAACACTGGCCACGACTGCCTTGCAGTTCATCTGAAACGAATCAACATCCTGAGATCTGAAGAATGCACACTTTGTCACGAACCTGGAAGTAAAATAGATAAGGGGCACCTGCTACATTGCAACAAACTTGACATGACTGCTAGAACTTCAGGAAACCTCACACAACTCTACTGGAATGCAAGAAAGCTGATGGATTGGAATCCGGGCTAGCCATAGGAAACAACAACAATATCTAAGCTCCTTGAACACTATAGCACTTTCTAGTAGAGAAAGGAGGAACTTTGTGTTGGCAGAAACTCCCAAGATTAATTTTGCCTTTATGAACACGGCCTACTGAATTCAAATGGGTTCTTTGACATGCCAACATCGTATGACATGTGTGTCATAAATTTTTGCTGCCTTTCAAAAATCACTTACCACGGCCAGGAGCGAACCTGCAAGCTTGGGGTTAGTAGACCGACACGTTAACCACTCACCCACCGTGGCAAGCTTCAGAAAGGTGTAAAGCGAGGATGCAATCTTATCACCCATACTTTTCAAGATATAAGCTTTGCTCATCATTAAAAATAAGAAGACACGTGTCAGATGGTTTTTCGATGTGGTGTATATTATGAGGTGAGTAGGCATGCCTCATGGATTGTATCTCTTGTATCAACCCCTTTAACTAAGGCACATTGGTTTGTAGAGATTTGGATCATGCAACGTATTCGGCTGTCAAGAATATGTTCAAAGATTTTCATTGTGTGGAAGAGAAGGCGAATTGGGCAGTTTTAATTTAATAAATTTTAATATCATATGGCTTGGATTTAAGAAAATCCTGGTAGATACTGCAGTAAATATTATTGTCAAAACAAGCAGCAGAGTAAGAGAGAGAGAAACCCCATGGTGGAATGAAACTGTCCGAAGAGCAATAAAAGAGAGAAATGAAGTGAGGAAACTAAGGGATAGAGAAAGTCAGAAAGAAGAGAAATTTCAAGAACTCAAGTCAGCTGTACAGGGACCTGAAACTTAAGGTGAAAATAATCATTTCTGCAGAAATAGAGAAATACTGGACAGAATTCACACAGAAACTAGAGGAAGACTGCAGGAACAACAGGAAGCTATTATATCAAGTGGTGAGGAGTAAGAAAAGTAGCTATGAACCAATAAAAGCTGTGGAGAAGGAAGATGGAAACATCACATGGAATGAGAAGAAGATTTGAGATGAGATGGGACAGTATTTCAAAAAATTATATAATGTTCAAAATTCAAATACCAAACAAGAGGAGACTAAAAAAGAAGAAAATATCCCAGATAGGGAGTACCCTCTAACATGGATGTAAGTGGAAAATGCCCTAAAGAACATGAAAAAAGCTAGGGCAACAGGCATTGATGATGTAAGTGCTGACATGATCAAGGCAGCTGGAGTACAAGGATTGCAGTGGTTGTTTAGAGTCCTAAACACTATTTGGAAAGAAGATAAAATACCAACAGACTGGACTAAAGATGTTATCGTCCCTGTATTTAAGAAAGGAGACAGACGCAAGCCTAGCAACTACAGGGGAATTACTCTTCTATCTCATGGCCTGATGATAATGGAACGAATCATAGAACATAGATTAAGAATTATCATTGAACCACAGCTTGAAAAAGAGCAGTACGGTTTTAGACGGAACACGGCAACAACAGATCTGATATTTTCTGTCAGGATGATTATGGAGAAGCACTGGGAAAAAGGCATTTGCTGGTGCAGCAGAGAGTGCTTGTGGTAGGACATCAACAAGAGTGAAAGAGAAGGAGACACCGTGGTGGAATGAGGAAGTGAGGAAAGCAGTGAAAGAAAAGAAGTCTGCGTGGAAAGAATGGAACCGAGATCAAATGGAAGAAAGCAAAACGAAGTATCACGACAGCAAACGGAGGTGTAAGAAAGTGGTAGGAGAAGAAAAGTTGGGAAGAATTTACACGAAGAATGGAAACAGATGTAAGTGGCAGTAAAAGGATGCTGTATGGGCTTCTAAGAAGTAAGAGGAAAGAAAGAGTTACTACAAAGCTGGTGAAAAAGGAAGATGGAGAGTTGTTAACACACCCAGAAGAGATAAAGGGACGATGGAAGGAGTATTTCGATAAGCTATTGAATGTGAGCAATTGTACTGGTGAGATCGAAGTGACACAGCCTGACGACTCTATAATAGAAGATGATATAACAATGCTGGAGGTGGAATTAGCAGTACAGAAAATGAAGATGGGAAAAGCAACAGGGGTGGATGAAATCAGTGTAGAAATGATAAAGGCTGCTGGACCTGTTGGTATGCAATGGCTGTATCGACTGCTAAAGTGTGTGTGGAAACGGAAATGTGTACCAGAAGACTGGGAGAAAGGGCTAATAATACCAGTGTTTAAGAAAGGGGACAAGAAAGTGTGTGATAACTATAGAGGGATCCCCCTCATATCACAGATAGTAAAAATACTGGAAAGGATATTAGAAAGAAGAATGAGAAGAAAGGTGGAAGGAGAGTTGCAAGAGGAACAGTATGGCTTCAGGAGTGGAAGATCCACAGTGGACCCAATCTTTAGCTTGAGGCAGGTGATGGAAAAGAACTGGGAATATGGAGAGGATTTGATCATGACTTTCATAGATCTAGAAAAGGCATATGATAGTGTCCCCAGAGAGAAGGTATGGGAAACCATGGTTAAGAAGAGACTGGGAAGAGAAATGTTGGAAATGGTGCAAGCAATGTACAACAACTGTGTTAGCAGGGTACTGACCCCAGTTGGAAAGACAGATTGGTTTAGGAACAAGACTGGACTAAGACAGGGGAGTGTTCTGTCACCTCTTTTATTCATAATGGTAATGGATGAAATTGTAAAGGAAACAAAGGAAGCATATGGACATAAAGAAATGAAGTTACTATTATTTGCAGATGATATTGTGGTCTGGGGAAGGAACACCGAAGAAGTGCAAAAACAACTAGATGCACTGAATGAAAATATTCAGAAGTATGGCCTGAAAATCAGTATAGAGAAAAGCAAGACCATGGTGATGACAAGAGGGGAAAGACAAGGAAAGGGCACTGTGAAAATTGGAAGTCAGAGTTTGGAAATTGTGGACACGTTCAAATACCTAGGAATTGAATTGATGAAAACTGGTAGGTTGGACCTGGAGATTGGCAGGAGGGTACAGCAGAGCAATGCATTCTATCAAAGTGTAAGAAAACTTGTTTGGGATAAGGAAGTACCAAGGAAAAGCAAGGAGGTAATGTATAAAATGTACTATGTACCCATATTAACTTATGCAGCCGAGACTTGCACCCTGACGAGCAGGCAAGAGAGTAGAATCCAAGCCAGTGAAATGAAATTCCTAAGAAGTATGATAGGTAAGACAAGGAAAGACAGAGTGAGGAATGAAGATGTTAGGAAGGAAGTTGGGTTGGGAAAACTAAATGAGAGAATTGAGAAGAATAAACTAAGGTGGTTTGGACATGTAAAGAGGATGGAGGAAAATAGAATACCAAGACAGATGCTGGAGGCCAAGTGCAAGGGTAAGAGAGCAAGGGGAAGACCTAGAACAGTGAAGAACAGCGTGAGAAAAAGAAGTCTGGACTGGGACAAGATCGTGGAAGAAGAATTGTGGAAGGAAAGAGGAAAGTGGAGAAGTGCCATAAATACCCCGACCCGGCAGGAGCTGGATAAGGGGAAATGATGATGATGATGATGACTGGGGAAAAAGTAAAAGACATAATCTTTATTTTTCTAGATATTGAGAAGGCTTACGACAGTGTACGGAGAAATACAATCTGGGAATGCCTTCAAAATAGATCAATACCATGCGCTTTAATAAATAAAGTCAAGATGTTATATGAAAACTGCCAGAGTTGTGTCCAAATAAGTGATGCTATTCGCAGTGGTTCGAGACTAAGCAGGGTGTACAGCAAGGCAGTGCTCTATCACCATTTTATTCCTTGCTGTAATGGATGAAATATTGAAGAGAGTTAAGGAAACTCAATAAGACCTCTTAGTTTAAAGCTTTAGCGTTTGCAGATGATGATGTAATATGGGGTGCGGATGAGGCTGAAATACAACAGAAGCTGAATGATTGGAATGTTATATTCAAGCAATTTGGTCTGAATATAAGCAAGTCCAAAACGGTAGTGATGCCCGTTAGTCGACAAAACATCTGTACTAACATCACTCTGAATGGTACAAAGTTAGAACAAATAGATCAGTTCTGTTACTTTGGCAGTGTAGTGTCGACAGATAACCAACCACCTGCTGAAATCAATAGTAGAGTTCAACATGGAGCGCAATTTTATCATCTCGTGAGAGGGCTTCTTTGGGATAAGCAAGTTCCTTTAAGATCAAAACTAATACTCTACAAGAGCTTCTTTGTACCTGTTACTACATATAGCTTATAATTATCATTTAAACCACCTAATAGCCATGCCGAGATACAAAACTAATACTGATAACATATCTTATCCATCGAAGTGTCTATATACAAAGTGTTTTACTGGTTCTGTTTGCTATATAGTTATTCGCAGCAGAAGCGTGTTAGCGATACTTTCCTCTGGGCGCAGGAAATGGCGTGATATCTGTCACAAGCACTACCACACACAGAGCAGGTGCATTGGGGGCCTGGGTCATTCCTCTTGTTGAGCATATCTTAAAATGAAAACCGTGGACTGCAAAACAGGTGATCGTATGCCGTAGTTCAAAGTTGGCATTCATCCAGTCCGTTGACATTAGAGCTTCTGTGGAATAAAAATCAGGCCATATGTCATTACGCTTGAAGTTTAGTTCTTAGATCAGTCTCTCGTATTGCACTGTTGATGGTAGGGAGTTCTCCAAACGCAGGTCTTCAATGAAGAAAGTCTCCCTTGCTAGTACATCCGTTAGACTAGATGGCGTGTATTTTGATAAGTGCAGAATTTTCTTTAGAAAAGTAGACTTAACTCTTTCTATCTCTCGAAGGTTAGTTTGTGTAAAATGATCCCAAGTTATTTGAATGCCGTATGTCACTATTGGAGCTACATATAGCTTAGAAAACTGTACCCAATCCAAGGGAAATACCAGCTAACTACAGGCGGTGGAGATGAAGTTTTTAAGAACTATGATTCAAAAGACAAGGAGGGACAAAATAAAAAATGATAAGATACGCCATCTTGTTCAAGTTGAACAATCTCTTAATGAGATCTGTGTTGAAACCAGGCTGAAATGGTTCGGTCATCTCAAAAGAATGGACACACAAAGAACAGATAGTGTGTGGGTTGAGAAAGAACTAAAAGGCAGGAGACCAAGAGGTCGACTGAGGAAGAGATGGATCGACCAGGTTAGAAATGATCTTGCAGGGAGAAGTCTGGATTTGCAGCAGGTTGTGGAGGGGGAGACATTCTTGGAGAGAACGAAATGTAGAGCGCTCATTCACCGCACCCGGAAAACTGGAGCCGGTTCATGATGATGACGGCCTCGGGAGCCGGCTGCAAGCTTTGCTCTTTGTCACCCAGAGGGCAGCTTGCATGTCGAATTTTGTTGTTCCTTGAAGCACTGTGAAAGTCAAGGAAGTTAGATGTCCAAGCTCCTTGACGCTATAGCGCTTTCTGGCAGAGAAATGTGGAACTTTGTGTTGGTGGAATATCCAGAGATTAATTTTGCCATTATGAACACTGCCTACTGAATTCAAATGGGTTCTTTGACATGCCAACATCGTATGACATGTGTGTCGTAATTTTTGCCGCTTTTAAAAAATCACTTACCACGGCCAGTAGCGAACCTGCAAGCTTGGAGCATTCACCAACATCTCCTTTACCCTTCCCAATTGGTATGGTCATACTGCTTTGCCAGATTGTAGGCAAGTGTCCATCATCAAGAATATAATTGAAAAGTGCCGTATGACTATAATGTAATATCATTTCAAAGAAACTGAAATTGTCCAAATATCTCGATAATTTTGACAGCATTTCACCCTAGTATATCACTGGACTCATTAGTTGGTATGGTACACCTCGATAAGACACTGGTTAGTATATGCTGTGTAGGCCACTGTAAGGATCTTATGAACTAGGACCAGTGTCAATGGCAAAATTGAGATATCTGGATAATTTCAGTTTCTTTGAAATTTTATGTGATATTGATCAGTTCAATAGGAGGATAAATTATGAAGTTTCTTTGGAAACTATCACTTCTTGCTGATTACTGGTTCATTCAAGGTCTTGCAAGACAGTTTGTATCGGCTGATCTGGTCCGAGTCAGCTGTGGAGACATGATATATGGATAACCCTGTATATAACATACTGTATTCTTTTACCTTTGTTATGATGGTCATTTATTTCCCATCATGATTCCGAAAGAAAAAAACATGTCCGAATTAAAATTTAAATATTTTTAAGTGGAAGTACAAATTGTATGTTTTCAGTCTATAGACTGGTTTGTCGCAACGCACCATGCCTCCCTGTCCTGAGCTAATCATTTCATCTCTACATAACTACTGCACCTTACATCCGAGGCAATCTGCTTAAATATATTCTAACCTTGGCCCTCCCCTACAATTCTTGTCCTCAACCCTCCCTTCCATAATGGAGCATGTTATTCCCGGGTGCCTTAGTTTGTACCCTACCAACCTATCCCTTCTTTTCATTAGCACTATCCAGGAACATCTCTCCTCTCCCTCTCAACTTAATACCCCTTCTTTTGTTACTCTATCTACCCATCTAATTTTCAACATTCTCCTCTAACACCACATTTCAAATGCTTCTCTTTTCTGCTGCACCAACAGTAAAAGTTTCACTTCCATAGAGCATCACGCTCCAAACAAAGGCTTTTAAAAATTATTTTCTAATACCTAAACCTATATTTCTCCTGATATCAGTTGTTTCTTCTTCTTTTGAGACCACATAGGATCACTTTAATCAACCCATTAGTTTGTTGACTTCTGGGCAGGAATTGTGTGAGCCTTTCGTTCCTCCCAGCACTTCTTCATGTGTGTTGATCATCTTGCCTTTCTTGTGTAGATAATATTCTTGTTGGAAGTTTCTTGCTTATAAGTGCAAAATGAAAAGTCATAATTTTAAGTATTGTGGTTATATTTTTCTTATTTGTAGTGTCTGCTGGTGTTAGGCCAATTGCTTGCAAGTCTTCTCTAATTTCTTTTATCCATCTACATCCAGTTGTGCTTTTTGAAGCGAGATTGTACTGTACTAGCTGTTTCAGAAGTCATGAATCTGCCATTCTCATGAAGTGAACAAAGAACGCTAATCTTACGTATGGTATCAGTAATGGGTTCTAGCTTGTTATATACAACATTTTTAGGTATTATTTGCCATTGTCCATCTTTTCGATATCTTTTATTTATACACGTTCTTCCAATTTGTCTTTCGATCTTCTGTAATCCGTCAGTTTCAGATTGTTCATTTAGATGTTTCTGCTGCATATGTGGCTTCTTGTTTTATGACTGTATTGTAATGTTAAGTTTTGCATTCATGAATAAGCATTTCTTTTTGAAAGTTTCCCATGTTAATTTTTGTGCCTTAGATAACTTGTTCGTTCTTATTTGAATCAATGCTTTCTCATTAAAATGATTTGTTATTAACTCTCCTAAATATTTGAATTGTGTTACTATTAAGTACAAAATAATCAAGAACATAATTAAGTACCATCATTAAAACTTTAATACTGTTCAATATATGTACAAACAATAACATAGTGATGGTTGTTTGAAGGTGGCAAAATGTCAAGATCATCAGCCCCAGACTGGCTGGACACTTACATTCTAGAGGAGAGTACAAAATAGAATTATGCAATATAAGACTAGTACCGTTGTATCTACCAAGGCCATTTCAAGATGATGAAACATCACAGGGAACCTTAGCAACATTGATACAATATGATGAGCTGTCTTCACAGTTCAGTTGAAACTAGTACTACCATTAATTCACAAGCATAAGTTTCTTACATACAAATGGGTTTCTGAAAAGAATCATGTCTGCACTATCAGGAGAAGCATAAGCTCAGTTGTACGAACATCTATGGATGTTTCTACAATTTTATTTGTCATTATGGAATTAAGGGCAGAGTTCAAAATACAGTAGGAATGCAAGACCTCATAAGCATCATGCTGCACCATTCCATTCTCTTTCTTATGTGGCATGAGTGGATACACACTCCCATTAAACTTAATATTTAAGGTCTCATGTCCTCTACGCAGCCATAGAAAACTTTAAGGATCTACATAGTTATAGTTAAACTTTCCCTATATAACCCATTCTAAACAGGAAACTCTTTATAGTACAGTTACTAAACTCGGTAGAAATAATGTCCAGATTATGGGGTGCAGGCGACACGGCTTCACCTTCCACTAGTCCCAGATCTAACCTCCAAGTGTTGTGATCATTCACAGGGGTTGATAACCTCAAGGACCAGCCTGATGTCAGTGCAGTTGTTGACAAGTCAAAATGGGCTTGGATAATAAGAGCAGAGCATTATTGGTGAAACTCTTTTATCAAAACAACAGTAACAGTGTGGCTGCACTTTGAGAAGGCTGAAAGGATTGCGGAAGGGTCCTTTGTTTTGTGGAACATGATGAAGTTCGAAGTTGCGGTGCAGCATGCTATCCTGGACACTAAAGGGTGCTATATGTAACAGAAATCATGCTTATTGTATGATGTAGCCACACATTAAAAGTTTTTGAAAGAATCGATTGCACAGGCCTGCATGATTTTGTGGTAAATTAGAAAACAAGCAATGTTGATAGAGATTTTTATGTTCTGAATCTGAAAATGGTGTCAGTTTTGTAATATCACACCTTGGTTAGGCTCAATTCCCTTTTGATTTTTACAATCAAAATAACATTTTTCACTATTGCCAATTAAACAGATGTGATAAGAGAAAAACAGAATGAAATTTCAAATTCAGCACAGCAACGTTAACCAAACCCACCTATTGTCGTTATTACTGCAGATTATTTTTTCCTTTTTTGCAGATCTGTGTTATTCATCATTTCCCTTTCCTATGCTCTTGACAATGGTCATATTATATTTCCTGTACATGCAATCAGTTGTCCAAATAGAGATGGTTAAATAGGGAAAGTTTAATTATAACCACCCGGTATTAACAAAATCTTCAGGGATAGTTTTCTTGCTTCTTAGGCACATAGGATACATCTTCCTCTGTTTCTGTTCATGCAAACAATTCCAGTAGTTGAGATATTTGTGTGTTTCAGTGACAAGGTGTCGCCGGCCCCGGGTTCGATCCCCGGCTCCATCAGGGATTTTAAAACTGATGTGAGGGTTGGAACGGGGTGCACTCAGCCTCGTGAGGACAATTGAGTAGCTGTCTGACAGTGAGACAGCGCCCCGATCACGAAAACCAAGATTAACTTCCGAGGGGACCTGATGCGCTGATCACCCGCGGATGGCTGGGCAGCGGTCGCTTGGTCGGCCTTAGCCCGTCATGGGCTGTATAGTGCCAGGGATTGACTTTTTTTTTTTTTTTTTTTTTAGTGACAAGGTGTCTGAAGTTAATGTGTAAGTTGAAGGATATTTCATAATCTAATTGGATAATTCTCTTAACATTTCTCAGAATTCTTTAGATGTACATATTCACGAGGATGAACCTCAATGGTCACATTTAATGAAAATGTGAAAGGAGTTACATTCGAAAAATCACAAAAATAATGTTCTATTTTGAAAAATTAAAATCTGAGTTCTTGTTACATCCGTATAAATGTATCTTGGGGGCAGTCAATCCTCTGATTTTATGATGTGTACAAAGATTTCCATTTTCAGCTATACTTTTGAAGATATTGAGATTTTTGGAAAATAAGGCAATAAAATTTTGAAAAGTCAATAAAAACCAATCACATCATTCATATTCCTTTCTTCTCCTTTGCTATATAATACCCCTAACAAATATGTACAGAATGAGCCAAAATTCAAGAAAATCTCTCAGTTGAAGAATATTTTTTGAAATGTACTCGTTAGTATAAGAAACCCTTAATATAAAATGTTCTGGGGGAATGTATATTCACATACACCAAGACGTCGTGACCAGCTACAAGGAAGTTACGAAGTCTTGCATTCCTATCGTCAATCAGGAATTCCTATTACAAGCTCCTAGGGATTGTAGAGGAGACCTAGCTGATAACATTTTCATGCAGAACTCGGCCCTTTTATTACTAACACATCATTAGACAGAGGCTGAAGAAGCAAACCTAGTTTTCCCCTGAAACATGAACCTCAGATAAACTATAATAAACAAGGTATTGACTAGGTGAAATAAGTTTTCAAGGTTAATTCCTATCTTATTAAGAGTCAATACGGACCAAAATGAATCAAATGATTCCCACAAGTATTGTATGTAATATGTTCATTGCAGAATTTAGGTACCTTTTGTGTAAAACAAATGAGGTGCACAAAAGCAAAGAATATGCTGATGCTAATAATACCGTGAAGAGGTCACCTGGAGGATCAAGCACGTATCTGGATACACTACAAAAGCTGCTCAATGTGATGACCCTGAATGTCGTTGTACACAATATATCTCTGCAAATGATGTTCCGATACACACGCTCAAAAACATTTGTTCGACATTGTCACCTATGTAGCATCGAAATGGTACATTCTGATTCGACCTTGTGATGGATGTCGCATCCAAGTGGTGTGTTTTGGGCCCGAGATCCACATGCAAATGTTATCGGCTGGTTGTTGTTGCTTATTTTAGGGTCTGCGACATTGCGGTCATACAGCCCCGTGTATTTTGGTTTCGGGGGGTGTAATTTGTGTGATAACCTATGTTATTGTGATGGCTGTACTAGTGTGTATATTTGTAAATTGAGGATAGGATTAGAAAGTATGCGGCCATGGTCGTAAGTTAGGAACCAACCTAGCATTTGCCTGGAGTTGAAGTGGGGAAACCATGGAAAACCACTTCCAGGATGGCTGAGCTCTTCTCAGTTTTGCCTCACGAGGCTGAGTGTAACCCGTGTTAATTAAAATTTCTTAGCAGAGCCGGGATTCAAACCCGGCCCACTGGGGCGACAGCCAAGAATGCTAGCCGCTACATCACGAGGTGGTTGATCCTCTCTACAACCCCTAGAAATGTGTAATAGGAATTCTGGAACGCCCTGTATAAAAACTACATACTTGTGTGTTCAAGATCAATTAAAATATATCTGGAAGAGAAAAGAAGTAAATTGCTTGGAACATTGTGGTCATCAGCCCCAATAACCTGCACTGACTGTTAGTAATGTGTACTAGGCTTAGGTGGTTGTGGCCTGGAGGAAGGGCTGATGACTGCAATACCGTAGCACATGTTTGGGTACATTTTGATCAATTGAAGATCAATCTAGTCATATGATTTATACAGTATAGGCAAAACAGAAAAATATAAACTATCTTAAAAACTTGCTATGAAATTGACTGGTTAGAGAATTATTAACATTTGGCAGTCGATGGATTAATGGTTGCACTAAGAAAGATCGCTATTCTATTATCATAAAGCATCTTCTGCATATCTTTACATGTTGATAGGAATATTGATAATATTATCTGCAATCTAAAGGCAGCACATTACCTCTATACTGAGCAATATCCTGCCACTAGTGGCAGCTAGTCCAAAAGAGACTTGAGGATTCTCTGCTGTTACAATGAGTGACGGAAGTTATTGGAAGAGGTTTAGTACTGCTATGCTTTAGCAATTCAAGACCAATCCTGTGGAGTACAACCGTCTCCAAGAGCACCCAACCCCATTTGGATGAGCCGCCACTACATGCCCATTATATACTAGATTACACAAGGCCTTGATGTGCTCACTCTTTTCAAGGTGAAAAAAAGTCCCACCTCATTGCAGAATTTTTGCTGCACTTACAGTAGGTTGTTATGTCATTTTTATAATAGGAGGCTTTGATATGGGATAGCTTTCTAGATTCTTATAATAGGAGGCTTTGATATGGCATTGCTTTCTAGATTCCTATAATAGGAGCCTTGACATGAGCATTGCCTTCTAGATTTCTAAAATAGGAGCCTTTGACATGAGCATTGCCTTCTAGATTCCTATAATTGGAGCCTTTGATATGAGCATTGCCATATCAATTCCTATAATTGGAGCCTTTGATATGAGCATTGCCATATCAATTCCTATAATTGGAGCCTTTGATATGAGCATTGCCTTCTAGATTCCTATAATTGGAGCCTTTGATATGAGCATTGCCATATCAATTCCTATAATTGGAGCCTTTGATATGAGCATTGCCTTCTAGATTCCTATAATAGGCGCCTTTGACATGAGCATTGCTTTGCACAAGCTGATCTAGGAGGAGCATTTCGATTTCACATGAACAGCAATATCTGAGACACACTAATACAGTAATAATAATCATAGGGTCACAACTACCTGTATTAATTAATTTTGCCATGTAATTACCATTGATAGCTATATTAAACTGGATGTTTCTCTCCCCGTCTTATACTTTGATACATGAAGCCAGGTCGGTTGGTCCAGTTTCTCCAGCTGGCAAAAGCTACTAAACCTTTGATAAAATAAGTATTATAAACTAGAATATCTCTGTGACACATTCCCCGTAATACTATAAAATAAATCAATTTGCCACTCAATGTTGGAATTAAAGGATTAGCTTGATTACCTGCATCTGGTATTGTTGGTATTGATAACATGGCCCACCTCATTGCAGAACTTTGTTGCTTGAGGCACTTAGGTTGCTTCACCATGACAAGACATAAACAATGCCTTCTATTCTTATTCTCCATAACACATAATGCGACTTCCAGTAATGGTGGAGATCAATGGTAATTATTATCTTTTATGAGCTGATATACGACTTGTTGAGTGCCGTAGAATTTTGCCACCTTAAAAATTTTAAGCATGGAATTAAACCCACGATCTTGGAATTATGAATTGGATACACTACCATCGACCCACCGAGGAAACTGCTGTTAAGTACTGACGTGATCCATCAGCCAAACCTTGCTTGTCAAAGCCTTGTGTAATCTAGGCTTGTCACATTATTGAGTATATTTTCCTTTGCATAACATTCAATACAGCTTAAGCATAATTTAATATGCAGTGTAACTTTGTAGGAAAGCCCCACACACAACCATCAGAATTCACAGAATAGCATTAGGTATATGACATAAAATTACGTGATTTTTCTTCCTTATACATACTGTAACTTATCTGCTAGCTGAATATCTAAGGTTCATATATAACTATATATATATATAAATTTTATATACACATTTATATGGAATACATAAATACCTTCTTAGCATGAATAGTAAGACAGATGAAGAGTGAAATCAATCAATAAATTAATTCAGTCTGACTTACAGTCTCTATGTAACAAGAATGATTATCTCAGCTTGAATATACTTCAAGTAATATTGCTCCGAGTACAGGTAATCATTTGCTTATAACGTTTAGAATATGAATCTCATATGGTACCCTTCACAAGGGCAAAATCACTCTCATGTTCAAAAAATACTTTGTCTAACAGCATCAATGATTCCATCAATTCACCAATACTGCATAGAACTAGATCATGTATAATGCTCGGGTCAAGTAAATTGACACAGCAATCTATGACGGTGGTAGAGGCAAGAATGTGATGTATTCTGCCAATTTTGAAGAAAACACAACACTCAGTTCACAGCCAATGGCGATGAGCAAGCCAGAAAACTGTCCTCCTGTAACCACTTTAGTTGTTAATTCATTTTAGGGAAGTGGGACATCTTGGTCATCAGCCCCATGTAGTTGGGTGTGAGTTGAACTTATTTGATAACCTGTACTGTATATGATGACTATAGTAGTTTGGAACAGAGATGAGGTATGTGCCCCGGGAATTGAAGTAAGGTACTATTCCGACATTTGCCTGGAGGAAGTGCGAAAAAACTCGTGGAAAACCACACTCAGGATAGCCGCTGTCGGCACTGGGATTTGAACCTATGATATATGGACTTCCTGCAGCTGCACTAGCGGACGTGGGACACTCTTTAACGAGCATGGCTAAGTCGCGGGACTCTCCTGTAACCAAATTGGCACGGGAAATACATGGACAAGTTGTGGAAAAGATACTTGAGTACTAGTCAGTTACCAAGGATGAATCCTTAAAGGAGTACGGCATAGAACTAGTTCACTGTAATGTTAAATGGGAAGAAAATTAAATGTGTGTGACACAGATAACATTTCCGGATGTATGCACACTGTAATATTGGGCCAAGATGAATTTTGCAAAGAGAATCACAATGTTACTGTAGTATAGATACTGACTCTTGCAGCCGGCGAAACAGTATTCTAGTAATTGCTGATGGAACTTGTAAGGTTCGTGCAGAGTTTAGATTCGCCTTGAGTGATGCCGATCTTATTTCCAGGCGAGCACAAACTGCAATATCATTACGCTGTCTTCCGCGGCTGCTGAAACTGTTGACGATGTCTAATGAAAGAAAATTCTTCCTGCAGACGTGTGACTTTGAGGGCAGCACCATATTTATCGTGATACCTGCTCTCATAGACATTAAAATCCACAAAACTCAATATTAGGCATAAATAGTGACTGAAAGTCATGAATTAATTTCAACTCTGTCAGTTGCTATTACAACCAAAGCATTCTATTACAATAGATTGACAAGATTTTCATGGCCTAGAATATTAGAGTCATTGTAATATGAAGCGTATGCGCGAACATATGTCTATGTTACATTATGTGTAATTTGAGATATTCATAGAACTAACATCTGTGATGTTTTCTGAACAAGTATTTGAAAGTCGTTCGGGGAACGGCTTTAGTACTCTGGAAATTGTGAAGCGAAATGCACTTCAAAAATAATGGAACAAAAGTCTATGTTACATCGCTTCCCGCTCAAACGTGGCAATATTGTTATGAAGTGAATGGATATAATTAACACATTCTAGTCAAGAGGCTATTCTGGTATTATCAGCTATCAGCTGTGTATTACTATGTTTATTAGTGCAAATTATTGTGTGGAATCCAAATGGAAAAGCACCATAGTTGTATTTTGAAACTTCACGAAATACCTTGACCACCGCAGATGACCTCGTAGCTCCGCCCTTTAAAACAACAATAACTAACTACCTTGACCACGGCAAAGAAAAGGGTTTAATTGCGTTTTACAATTAAAGGAACGTTATTTTCACGGACTAATACATTATAAGTAGGTTAAAACAATAACATTAAACTTAAAATAACACTATTCTATTCTGCATGCCCCCATTATAGGCGAGTGAGTGAACACGCGCACTGTAGTGTGTTTATTTACCGAACAAGAGTCTATGTTATGTCTTAACGCGTGGCCCTGTCCGACGGACAACAGTCACCTTTATTGCTGTTTTTCTCAATAAATAAGAAATGTAACATAGACGCTTGTTCCCGCATTGACTTCATATTTTGTCTTAGTATCATGTCAATACCTCTAAAAAAAATTAAAAGTAAGGAATCTAGAGCTTACGTTGTTATTGTCAGTTCATTTGAGGAGCTTGGACATTGTGGTCATTTAGCCCCGTGTACTTGGGTGAAAATAACTAAAATATGTAAGAGAAGAACATACAGAACAAAGCTTGGAATGTGGAGATTACGACCGGTTTATATGCAAGTACTGCTCTATGCAGATGATATAGTACTGGTAGCTGACACACCAGAAAGACTTCAGCAAGCAGTGGTGGAATGGTATGAAGAATTGAAAAGGAAGGGAATGATAGTGAATGAAGAGAAAAGTAAAGTAATGAGGGTCTCAAAACAGAATAAAGAGGGAAAAAGATCTCAATATCCTCTCTAATGCAAAGCCTCTTGAGAAAGTAGAAACTTTTAAATATCTAGGAACCATATTAAGTAATGATGGAAAAATTGAACCCGAGGTACTAAATAGAACTAAGAAAGCAGTATCAACTTATTATCAGATGAATACCGCAGTAGTAGGGAAGAAGGAGATAAGTCTTAAGACCAAAAAGCAGATCTATAATGCAATCATTGCACCGATTATGTTGTATGGCATGGAGAGTTTGGCATTACAAGATAAACATCTAAGTAGGATTACTGCCACAGAAATGAAGTTTCTGAGGAGAGCAGTAGGAAAGACAAGAAGAGATCGAGTTCGAAATGAGAGAATTAGAGAGGAATTAGGACAAAAAGCAATGGGTGAAGTGGTTGAGGAACGTCAGTTGAGATGGTACAGACATGTTACGAGAATGGAAGAAGAAAGAAAAATAAAACAAATACATGAATTGCGAGTTGAGGGAGGAGCTGGACGAGGTAGACCCCGCATTACATGGGAGAATAGGATTGAGAGATTGGGACAGAAAAGGGGCAAAACTGTTGTGGAAATAAAGAGAATGTGCAGAAATAGAGCGGAATGGCAGAAATGGCTCAAACGAGGCTACCACGACGCTCGAAGGCACAAGGGAATTGAAGAAGAAGAAGAAGTACTTGGGTGAGTGTAGAAATGTCCTTAAGGTGAGGATTGGGTAGGAGACGACCCTGGCCTTAAATTACGATTGATCCCAACATTTCCCTGAAGCAGAAGTCGGGGAAACCACGCAAAACTATTTCCAGGATAGTCGAGATGTGATTGAACCCTCTTCTTCTCAGTTTTCCCTCAGGAGGCTGAGTGTACCCTGTTGCAGCCCTCACACAAGAATTGAATTTCTTGGCAGAGCCGGGAATCGAACCCAAACCTCCGGGGCGAGAGCCAAGAATGCTAGCCGCTCTAGCAGGAGGTGCACATGGAGCTTTTGTGCAGCACTGCACTACTAGTCAGAAGAGATTGAAACAATGAAAATTAGAGGAATATTGAGTCTCACCGTTTCCATCTGAAACTGCACAGTTAATTGTACAATTTTAGATGAATTTTGAGTTAAAAAAATGGAGAAGATAGAGGGGAGAATTATTTTCTAATATTGTTAGGTAAAGGTAGCTTAATTAGACTGCTAATGCAGCGAATATAAGGCACAACCTCTTTTTAATGTGGAATTCGAACCAATTGAGGAGACATTTCACCTGAAAAATCTCACACACATTATCTGGGCATTAAACCCAGTCCTTCTTAGTGAGAGGCATTACTGCCCATAAATCCAAGGCCAAGTAGGCAGATAAACTACTGACACAGCATTACTCCAAAAAGGTCCGGCCCCATGGCGAATTGGTTAGGGCTCTAGGCTTTGGCCCATAGGGTCCTGGGTTCGAGTCCCGGCCGGCTCATCGGGGATTTTTATCTGGAGTTGACTCCCCTGGCTCGAGGACTGGGTGTATGTGACGTCTTCATCACCACTTCATCATCATTCAGACGGGCAGGTCCCACGGGCGTTCACTTCAAAGACCTGCACTAGGTCTTCCCGGAGGTCACACGATAAAAAAAAAAACTCCAAAAACGGTTTCGATTTCATCCCTAAAGTGCCAGACTTTCGTAAACGGACTGCATTTGGATTAATATTATATCAAAATGAGCCATTTTATAATTGCAGGTAAAATATTGTGCAAGTCATTTATTTTTACATTGAAACTCTGTTATGGATGGAATTTAGCATAACTACCATTGGTAAATTTTAAAAGAATTCCATACAATCACAATGAGGAATGTAATGCCAAACTACCTCACTCCTCATTTTGTCTAGTGTGGCTCATTATAGCCCTGAAGCACAATCAATTGGATTGATGACATGAAAGTACATCCTCTAGGACCGAGGTGTGCCCTACTGTGGAGATTGTCGTTCTCCTTTTTATTTTTCCCTCCCCTTGTTATTGTGTTTATCACTTCTCCATGTTTCTATGCTCTTTTCCGGTTGATTGATTGTATGACCACCTTGTTTTGTTTTCCTATATAGATTTAAATAATTTAACAGAATTTAGCATCATTGAAATGTTCATTACTTTAAGAACAATATGTCTTGTGTTCCATTACAGTTTAAGCAGCTGAGCCAAATCCTTTGATGGAATCATTGGTGCGTATCTATTCCTCCACGACAGAGTCGAAGGAAGCATCGGGGTGCAGCAGGACACAAGGAGAAGTATCAGATCTCCATTGTACTGGAAGGACATTTTGTGCCATGTAACAGCAGACTCGCAGCCGTCAACACCAGATTCAGCTCACTTGCGGCACTTCGCAGTCCACTGAACTGTAGAAGAGGATGTACGCTGCGCCCGAACGCACGTCCGAGGGAGATAACTCGCTCACCTCGTGGTCGTCGAACTTGTACCACTTGCGGTAGACATGTGACTTGCAGTAGGCTGTATAGTGTCCACCTTCCATAGTACCGTAGTGGTTCGACACACCATATAGGTTAAAGTTAGTGTTCTTCTGGTGACTACTTTGGATATACTTTTTCAGATTGAAATTATCTAATGGGAAGTCCACTAACGTCTGCTTCTTGCGACACCACCCTTCCACGTAGAACCTGAAATCACACCATCAACGACGTCAGAATTCACTCCTCTGAATATGGTTGATAAATTGGTACCTTTATTATTATTATTAAGCAGACCCCGCCAGCGGTTGGAAACTGCTCAAGATGATGATGATTATTATTATTATTATTATTTTTGTTCTAAACGAAATACAGTAAATATTAAATAATTTCAAGGGATTGGGATGGAAAAAAGGGTTTCAAATTAACCACAGTCTGCCCCCACATTCCCTAAAAGCGCAAAACTTGCGACCATTGAAAATATGCAATTACTGATGATGGCTTTTTGCAACTCTAGAGTGGCAATCTATCCAAAACTATCCAATTAATATTAGCGAGAAATCGTTGGATGACTTGAAACATAACCTATAACTACACATATATTTTCATTTCTAATTTTGTGTATTTATTTTAGTAGAAGTTAATAGAAGAATTGAACTTCTGTCTTTGGAAGTATTAGAAGCCATTTTTCAGTGCTTAATTCTATTAATAGCCCGGTCAAGTTAGCCCAAAAAATAGGGGTCTGTCTGTCTGTTGGGTAGTCAGCCCGAAGGCTGGTTGGATCCTTAAAAAGTACCGCCGTTACGTTATGCGAGTAGATACCCACAAAAACCCCAGGCAGCACTATTTTGAGGCGTTCTAGGCAAGAAGAGGAGTGAGGTAGTTTGCTATTGCTTTCCAAAATTCACATAGAGCTGAAAATTTGTACTAATGGTCGAAACATCATTATAAATGAAATGTGAAAAGTTCCCATCGGTCCGACAACGGCAAAAAAATTTACTCAACGTCAAAGTTCGTAAATATGGGTTTTTTGCGTTTTTATATCATTGAATTAAACAGGATCACAATAGATAGTGGAATAGGCCTACCGGGGAAACCACGTTAATAAAAAGGCACCAAGTACACTACCTCACAAATGGTGTGGAAACGTGTGCATATTATGAAGAATACAACTTTTTCAACATTTTGAATCGTTATATCTCACAAATGGTGACTCTTAGGAGAAAAAGTGTTGAGACAAGTTTTATAGATAATTGCATGATATACAATTTTAGTCTGATCTATTTTTTATGATAAAACTTACCATTTGGCTAAAAAATGCAAAAAACCATATTTGTGAACTTTGACCTTGAATACATTTTTTTACCGTTGTCCGAACGTGGGGACTTTTCACATTTCATTTATAATGGTGTTTCGACCATTAGAACAAATTTTCAGCTCTATGCGAATTTTGGTAACCTTGCATGTCTATCTTGACTGGGCTATAAAGAAAGCTTTCAATTCGGTCAACACAAATTGTGCCCAATCACATTAGGCGGGAAAACAAGTATTTAAATACCCTAACATGAAAGAAATATTACATAAGATATTTATCACAAAATAACAAAAAATGGAGGGCAAGGTTTTAAGAAACAATAACAGATGTAGCGGACAGCACTTAGACATAGCATTTAGTAACACCCCACAGAATAACATGTAGATGACGCCACAATCGACGAACTCAGAAGTTAAAAGAGCTCGAAGCAACTGGTCCGAGGTGAGCTGCGAGCGAGAACAGATGCCATATAGGACATACCGGCTAAGTTTACATAACCTTATTGCACTCTAGTGTATTGTATCATTTGTGTGTTCGCCACATTGACAAGATAAGCACATTACAATAAGCCACTAGTTTAAATAGGAACGATTAAATTAGAATAATTAATAATAAAATAGTGGATGGTGGAGATTGTTGCCTAACAACATCGTCTATCGTGAATGTGAATCAATAATAACTACAATGCGTAATCTGTCACATATCAAGACTGCCAGAAACCAGGATATTGAAACAATTATTTGATTACTTTTTGAAAAATAAAATCAATAATAATTTGTTCAAAGAAGTTCAGGATGATTTGGAAGAATTGGGTATAACTCAGCAACAAATCAAAGACAGAGAAGAGAAGAGGATTTTGAAGAACAAAAGCATAAGTCTCAAACAAATAACTGTTGAACGGAAACAATATACTATATCGGACACATAAAGGGCTTCCAGGTCGGAGAGGATGAGAAAGTTCTGGGAGGAGAGAAAGAAGAAATTTACTCAAATGTATTGATTTTAGTGCTCCAATGTGGGCGTAAAATATGTAAATAATAAATGAAATAGTGTAGATAACATCACTCCTGAAGTTTGTCACAATAATAATTCAATAGATCACAGGTTAACATAAACTACATTAATAGTAAGTAGAGGTGTTAGAAAGTGTTGTTATTTTTTTGAAGATTTGTTGATTTAAAATTCAAAAGGTGGTGTTTTGTGTTTTTATTATTTTTTCGGGGGATGACATGTTAAAATTTGGAAAGCGATAAGGTTTGTACAATAAGTGCATTTAAAAATATAAACAATTAATAAAACAAAGTAAAAAACAAAACAGCAGGGTAAAACGTTAAACATGGCTATGGAAGAATGAGATAATACTTATATGGAAGTCACATTTTTATTTTACATTCACCATCTCGAAACACATTTCAGTGAATACCTTTTTCAGTTTTATCCAAATACTGCGGTGAAATCACTGGAAGTAGATCATGGTTAAAGTCTCAGCATTTGCAGCTGTCAATTTTCGCCTCCCATCACTTACTATGAGACTGTATTTCGAAAATGACATTTCAGAATCCACATTTGAACAAGGATACCACACACACTTTAATGCAGCTGTTGCATAGTCTCGGTGAGCAGGCCTTAATCCCATGAGGATCTCTGGAACATTCACATTATCTTCATGACACAGTTGGTTCTTGATTGCAGTCAGGTAAATGCTGTGAGCCTCTAAAAACTGTTGAGACTCCATCTTGTAAGAAATAGGGCATTCTTCTTAAATTGGAGCAGTTCTGTGGGAGATACGTTCTTAGGTGCATGCCGAGGATCAAACAATGACCCTATGGCTTCTACAGTCTTCCTGGCTGGATCCGTGGTCCTTAAAGTCCTGACTTTCACTAGAGCTGACTGGGCAACACACGTAAGCTTGGACTTAACCTTTATCTGCATCTTTTGAGGAAGCTGTTCCAAGTTCTGGAGGATTGTATGATTGAACATTCCACCATCGTCTAATAGCTTGAGCTTTACCTCAAGGTCATCTAGCTTCCCAGCCAGTAAGTGAATTGTTGGGTACTTAGATCCCTCCAAGAAATTAAGCAAGTCCATAAGAGAGGCACCAACAACAGAAACATACAATGCTTGTAATTGTATAAATTGTATTGTTGAAGTCGATGCTTGTTGGAAAAACTTGACCCCAGAATTTGAATCTTCCAATGTTTTGAAAAATTCTACCAGATCTTCCACATGCGTGGCCATATACATTGCAGCCTTAAACCATGAATTCCATCTTGTACATACAGGCATTGGGAAAGCTAGAATTTCATTCTCTTTTTCTGTGTTTTCATATTTCTCCCTTAGAAATGCAACGTAATTGCTTTTTCTTTTTCGCGTATTTAAAAAGGCATTCTTTGTCTTTACAATAGACATGTTCAATTCGTCCAGCTCGTTTTCAAATACGCAGCCGATAAGATTGACTTTATGAGCCCAGCACTGGACATGACTTAATTCTTCAATCAATCCTTGAAGAGTAGTTACACATTTTGTCATGTAGCGTGCTGAGTCCGTAACTACTGCCACTACACGCTCCCGTTCAATTTCATAGGAATTCAAGGTGTCTAATATCGCATTGGAGCAATTTACGCTATTGGCAGAATCTAGAACAGCTTGTCATGTAGCGTGCTGAGTCCGTAACTACTGCCACTACACGCTCCCGTTCAATTTCATAGGAATTCAAGGTGTCTAATATCGCATTGGAGCAATTTACGCTATTGGCAGAATCTAGAACAACAGAGGCAGCCAGATGGGTGTTCATTTCAGTTGATGGTACTGATGGACGAAAAAGAATGTTGAAAACACACCTACCATTCTTGTCAGTTGTTTCGTCACATAGCAGAAACACGTCTTTGTTTTTTATATCTTCCCTAATTTCTTCCCTCCTTCTTTCGCCAATCATGGGGATGTATTTCTGACGAATCTGATTTGCTGATGGTAAATCTCCACTTCCGCGAACGTACTTATTAAACCAAGTACGGATAGCAGGATTGTCTAGTTTCTCTACTGGTATATTAGCTTTCACAAACGCAGTAGTAGTGTCCAAAATAAACTCTTCTTTCATATCCTTCACACGACTAGCATTTGATAATGTTTCTTTCAAGGTGGCCACTCTAGGAACACTAACTTCAAGACGCGAATTTTCTCGGCGTTTTGAATGCTTCTCCGATTTGCAATGTTTGTCTAATGCATCTTTCCTGCGATAATCTAACCGACAATCACAATATTTGCACATAAGAATGCCACAAGAAATTATAAATCCTTCATTCTTATATTCTTTAAGTCTGTCTGTGGCAGAAACAGCTACCTTCGGCATTTTTAAACTCAACTGAGCGATGCCCAGTAACAAACACTGTTATCACACGGTTGACTGTAGTCACACACCAGTATAAATTCGTAACCACACGCAAAATTTATTTCTGAATTCGTGTCATAATATTTAAATTACGTCGCGTCTCATCTTCCTGTACTGCTAAGTTCGGAACTAATACGACGAACACGTGGTCGCCAACTGATTCACGCAAATAACACACTAGCTTCGATGATAACGCACAATTTGCGCACTTTTTATTAAATTATATAGAATTCTCTACTATAATTTACACTCGCTACCGATGTAACAGGAGGCAAACGTAGTTTACATTAAGAACAACTATCACATAACCTTTTGGAGGTAGTCGGCCAAACTATTCACGCCGCGATATAACAGCTGTTTACCACAGCGCTAAAATCCAACTAGTAACGAGAATATCGACAGTATATCGTAATATGACGTATATCGTAGTATTACCCCTCGCGAAAGTATACAATCGATCATTCTCTCGAATTGAACACCAACCAAATTCGATTATCGGCTTGTGGACAAAAATGTTCGGATTGGTGTGGGGAAAAAATATGAAAATTTGTTTTTATTTCGCAGATTGCGGTATTTGTGGTGTTATTCACAAAATTCGCGTTATTTCACGATTTAATTTCACTCCTGGGCGGCACGAAACATGTAAATACGTGAAAATAAAACATCCTAACCTCTAAATATGACTTTTCGTTTTATCGCGAATTAACAAAAACTAACACCTCTAATAATAAGGCAACAACCATGGAAGTGAGCAATAATATCAGTGAATAAGATTGACACGTTAAACAAATTTTTACAAACTTTTGTAATCTAAATATTGTATATACAGGGTGTCTCTTATTAACGTTTAAAACTCTCTATAGTGACGTAGGTGGCATTGAGACAAGGAATTTGATATAGGACACTTAGGGTCGCAAGTGTCTGGAAATACCTTAAAGTGAACCACAACTGTTAAACATATGACATCATCAGGCGACGGCAACGCTCGAGTGGTCAGGCCTGTGCTCTCTTACACACACCAAGGCATCCAAAGCAAACGTTGAATGTCATATCACTCTGGCTCCGAGTCTGCGTGTGCGACTTGGGAGGGTGGGGTTCGAGGTGCAAATCCGGGGCCTATCCATCAGCTTTCTTTGTTCTCTCTCTTCTCCAAGTGAAAGCAGATTGTTTGTTGACATTAAGACACCGAACCATAGTAATATGATATTCAACGTTTGCTTTGGTGTACGTAAGGAAGCACGGGCCTGACCGCTCGAGCTGAGCCGTTACCTGATACGTCATATGTTTAACAGTTGTGGTTCACCTTGAAGGTATTTCCGGACACTTGCAACCCTAAGTGTCCTATATCAAATTCCTTGTCTCAATGCCATCTACATCACTATAGAGAGTTTTAAACGTTAATATGAGACACCCTGTATATTTGTGCACAAGTGTAATACATAAACAACGTACATTATCTAAGCCTAAGTGAGCAGGATCTGATGATAGCTTGGCAATCGAAACATGCCATCTAATTAAGTACCCACCTCCCCCAGTTTTGTACATAACAGCGTGTTATTTCGTGATAAATATCTAATGTAATATTTTGTGCATGGAAAAGAACCTACCACTATAATTGGTAGTGTGTAGCTAAATTTGTAGGTCATTTGGTTAGAAATGCTCTATCAAGTTCCAACGTTCGCCGCTAGGTGTCAGTGACAGTTGCATCTCTGGTAGACAAAGTTGGAACTACAGTAGAGTCTCGCTTAACCGACCTTCGCCTATCCAACATTCCGTGTTATCCGACACGTAAGACACACACTGTAAATCTATTTTCCTTCCCAGCGTACCATTTATATTTACACCAAACTGTACTCTAGAGGGCCAAACAACAATGAGTCATGCGCTGTGAATATAAGTTTCTGCCGCGACCCGGTCATTGTAGCAATAAAGGTCTGACTGCATACTTTATCGCTAGTAACTTAGGTCGCACTATGCGTACTGAGTGGTGATTGTTTGCCCTACTGTTTTATGTGATGGCTTCGAAAAGAAAGAGGGTGTTAGTGTCTATAGAAGATAAACTGAAGGCGATTAAGAGGCTCAACAAAGGTGAATCAGCGTTAAAAGTGGCCCAAGATTGTGGTGTTGGACGTGTAACTGTAGGTGATAGGAAGAGAAACAGAGTGGAAATAGAAAAATGGTGTTCAGAAAGAGGGACAACCAAAGTCTTTGAAGAAAGGAACCATGAAACCATATGAGTACCAAAATGTTAAGTGAGGCTTTTTATCTTTGGTTCACCCATAATAAGGATAACGGTGTGCCAATATCTGGGCCAACATTGAATCAAAAAGCCCTGCAATTCCGCAAGGAGTTTAATGAAGGTGACCCTGACTTTACAGCTAGCATTGGTTGGCTGAACCCCTGGAAGAAGAGGTATGGAATTCGACAAATCAATGTTTGCGGAGAATAACTCTCAGCTAATAATGAATCAGTACACATCTTTAGAGAAAAGTTCCATGCTTTAATTGATAGCAAAGGCGTGACCGGAGAACAGCTGTTTAACTGTGACGAAACTGGCCTAAATCATAAAATGCTGCCAAGCAAAACACTCACAGCTCAGACTGAAGCAGCAGCTCCAGGGTACAAGCGAAGTAAGGAAAGAATAACAATTCTTGCTTGCAGTAATGCTTCCGGAAACTTAAAGTTTAAACTTGCTATGATCGGGAAATCAAAGAACCCAAGAGCTTTCAAAAACGTTTCAAAAAATGCTTTGCCAGTCAAATATTATAACCAAAAGAGTGCTTGGATGAGCTCAGAAATTTTTCAAGAATAGTTTTTTAGCGAATTTGTACCAAAAGTTGAACAGCTTTTAAAGGAAAAGCAGTTTCCAAGAAAAGCCATTTTATTATTAGATAATGCTCCCACTCATCCCAATGAAGATGAACTTCAAGATGGAGAAATAAGAGCATTGTTCCTGCTGCCAAATGTTATGGCTATTTGTCAGCCTATGGATCACGGTGTGTTGGAGGCGTTGAAAAGAAATTACCGTAGAGAGCTTTTGTCATCTTTGATTGACACTATTGACCATGGAGAAAATAATTGTGAAATTGCGTCAATTAAATCTGAAAGACGTGGCTTACTTTTTGGCACAGTGTTGGGAAAATGTTGGTACAGGTACAATTGCAAAATCAAGGAAAAGTCTGTTAGGTGAGGACAGAGAGAAATTCTGGCAATGAACAAATTAGCACGTTGCCTTTGCTAAAACAAATCCCTGGATGTGTAGATGCAACTGATGAGGACCTTGATGAGTGGCTTGCCCTTGATGACCAGTATGAAGACATTGTTGGTATTGTTAACAACGGTGAAAAGGAAACAGAAGAGGAAGAGAACATAGTCGACAAAGGTGGTGCCAAAATAACACACAATGATGGATTCAAAGCCCTTGAAACAGCATTGAAATACATGGAGCAACAAGAAGAAACCTCCAGCACTGATGTGTTACTTCTACAGAGAATGCGTGACATGACGGCGAGAAAAAGACACTCGGCAGGCATGCAAAAGTCTATTAGAAACTTTTTTAAACAAATCTGAATTTGTATTAATACTTTTGAATTGTATTGCACAGTGAAAATAATTCTGTATCAGCTTTATCAATAATAAGACACCAGCAACCATTTACGATATGTTGTTTCTTCTTTCTGTATTAACCGACATTCCAGGTAATCCGACATCTCCGCGGCCCGTTTGCGTCGGATAAGCGAGACTCTACTGTACTTGAAATCGAACGTGATGGGGAACCTATGGGCGTTCAATTACAATACCCAGCTATGTCCATTGGCTGCAATTCAAATATAATTAATATTTCTTTCATGTTTGGGTGTATTTTAGGGGGTTGATCTGAAGTGTGTTCCGTATTGCTTAATTTCTTAACCTGTCCCTTCTTGTCCTTTCCAGAATCCCTCTTAGAAGACGCATCTCTGTCGCTTGCAGTCTACTCAGGTCTTTCTCTGTCCAGGTCCAACATTCAGATCCATAGTACCAAATTGGGAGATAATATGATTTTTATATCATGATCTTTACTTTGGTAGGTATGTTTCAATTCCTAATTATGTCAGACACACTATATTAAAATTTTGAGCAATTTTCTATCGTAGAAATTTCTTCTTTGATGTTACCTTTCCTGGTTAGTTTACTTTGTAGGTATTTGTAAGCTTCTGTTTCTTTGAGAATTTTTCCATATGTTTCAATTCCTAATTATGTCAGACACGCTATATTAAAATTTTGAGCAATTTTCTATCGTCAAAATTTCTTCTTTGATGTTACCTTTCCTGGTTAGTTTACCACCTAGGTATTTGTAAGCTTCTGTTTCTTTGAGAATTTTTCCATTACAACTAACATGCTTCATCTTTTCATTATCTCTGCTGAGTTTCAATACTTCAGTTTTTGTGAAGCTAATTTCCATGCCTGCTTCAGCAATTACCCTCTGCCAAGTATTGAGTTGTTCTTCGATAGTATAACGTCAATAATTACATCGCGAGGAAGGTGTGCATTTAACTGACTAAAGTAATTTTATGTTGTCATAAAAGAAGAAGAAACAATCATTGAACAGGAAAGGAAGGAGAGAAACATGTAAAAATAAAAATACAGTGATGGATAAATGCAGGCAGAGGGAGAGATAAAAGGGAAAAACAGGAACAAACAATATGAAAAGGACAAGAACAATCTCCACAGCCAGACATGGCATTCATGGCAACAATGTAATAAACAGCTCTTCACTGCTGTGCCTGAGGATGACCGAGCACATTTCCAATTCCCAATCTCATCAGGAGCACAGACAGCATCCAGTTCTTCCATTTGTCAAAACAGTTAGTGAGGAGGCATTCTACAAAGAGATCTTCTGTCTTGAAGAGGATGGTGTAAGGTGGAGTGAAACCCAAATAAATACACGGTTCAATAATTGACTGCACAGTGAGGTCCTTCTCTAAATGACGGAAGCTCGCATGGACCGTGTTGTGGGTGGATCACGTTGAGTCACGGCCAGATAACTAGCATGTACCAATTACAAAACAGCGGGTCGAGAAGCCCCGAATGCTTTCATAGCATTGATTACATATGCAACTGCGAAGATACTTTAGTTGAGAGAGCTAAGACCTGTGGTGAAGTACTGAAGCCTTATCTCGTATCCCGTGAACACAGTGGAAACTTATCTTCTCAAGAAGAAGTTTTCCACTAAATGTGTTCGTAAGTTTCAGTACCGTGTGATTTTTACTTATAGGGGAACCTCAAACGAAAGGTATACAGAAACAATCTGCGTACTATGGAGGCTCTCGAGTACGAAATAACTGCACTAAAATATTAGTCGGGATGAATTTCAGCGAGGGCACCAAAACTTCCTACTTCGGTGCAGTGTGTGTTTAGAAAAAAGACAGCATATCCAGCAACTACTGTGAAATACATGTAAGTAATGATGATTTAAATATGTTAAAAAGCATAAATGTGTTGAACTAGTTGCTGCTAGCGGCAGTGCCTTGCTCAAAAGGCTGCTACACACTATGGTCGCCCGCCCGCCCGGCAGTCCATGTGAGGTTCCGTCATTTAGAGAAGGACCTCTCTGGATATCCACCTTGTTCATCATCTTAATTTCCCCTTTTCCAGCTGACATGGTGGGGGCAAATATGGTTCCTCCCCACTTTGTTCTGTCGTTCCACCATTCCTCTTCCGACATGGTGTTCTAATTCAGATTCCGTTTACTAATGCTATTCTTCACCGAGTCCATCCAACGCATTCTTGGTCTTCATCGTCCTCTCTTCCCTGTCATCTGTCGTTCCAGTGCTCGTCTTGGTAGCCTTACTTCATTCATCTGTTTGACATGTCCAAACCATCTCAATCTGTTTTGCTCCAGTTTGTAATTTAGTTTCTGTACTCCCAGTTCTTTCCGTATATCTTCATTTCTCGCTCGGTCTCTCCTCGTTTTCTGGACCATACTTCTCAGGAATCTCATCTCAGCTGCCTGTATTCTGCTCGCATCCCTCTTAGTCATTGTCCAAGTATCTGCTGCATATGTCATTATAGGAACATAATATGCTTTGTACATAACTTCTTTAGCCTTAATTGGTATATCCTTGTTCCATACTAGTCCCCGTACCTGTTGGTAGAAAGCACTCCCGAGTTGTATTCTTCTGCTAATTTCCAAATCTAGTCTTCCATCTTCAGTCAGTTCACTTCCCAAGTATTTGAAGTGTTGTTAAACCTTGTTGTTAAAGATTAAAGTGTCGTATGTGTGTTTAAAAATCCAATACAGAATACAAACCTTCTTTTGAAAATGTTGGTGGATAAATTCTTGGCAATGGTTGGATTTTACCAAAAGGATGCTGGTCATCACAACGAGGAGGAAGAACAGACTGGATATGGGCATAACACTTGAAGTTGCAGAAAGTAGAATGCTTCAAGTACTTGGGAAGCATAATTGAAGAAAAGGAAGGCAATAGGATGGAAATAAATGAAAGGGGAAGGTGCGCAGATGGATTTTTCAAGATTGTTAGTGGGATGATATGGAATAAAGACGTACCACAAAAATGTACAGGAATCATCTACAAGACCTACTTTGTGCCAATTTTGATGTATGGTCCAGAAACATGGGTGATGAAGGAAAGGGACAAGAGTAAAATACAAGCAGTGGAGATGAAGTTCCAGAGAAGTAGGGTAGGAGTAACAAGAATGGACAGAGTAAGGAATGAGAGAGTCAGAGAGATGGTAAGAGAGGAACCATTCAAAATAGAATAGAGTGGTCTAGGCTACAATGGTATGGACATGTGAGGAGGATGCGAGAGGAGAGGATACCGAGGAAGATGTTTGGAATGGAAATGAAGGGAAGGAGGCCAAGGGACAGATGGACAGAAGGAGTTAAGAAGAGTGTGGAGGAAAGAGGAGTGTGCTGGGACACAGTGAAAGACGAGAGATGGTGGATGGACAGGAAACGATGGAGAGGCTTATGTTCCAAGCAGAACTGCTCAAGATAATAATGATGATGCTGGATAGATGGCATGTTGTAGAAGTGATGATGATAATTTTTGTTTTAAGGGGCTTAACATCAAGGCTATTGACCCCTAATGGTTTGGGTGATAGTGAAAATTAAAAATGAAATGGAAACTAAACTTAAAACATACAAGAAAAAAATGAGTAAGGTAAATAAACGACAGGAGAAAAATAAATAAATACTTCACGGGAAAAACGGGGTAAGTCACATTATGTAAATTTTTCAGGAGAGCGAGTTTAAACTTTCAACACTAAAAAGAAATACTTAAAACACCTCAATTGAGGGTAAGCAATATAGTTATTTTGCCAAATTTATTTCTTATAAAGGAAGTACATGTAAAACAAATAACAGCTAAAGTTAAATTATGAAAAAGTGATAGGATATGGGACGTTCTTTCCGTTCCCACTAAAAATAAAAACCTCTGTGTCTCGGCGACTTACCACTTTATTTGAAATCAATTTCAACTGATCTGTAGTTACGATGGCTGGCCATCAGAATGCGCCATAAACTCATTTCCGAAAAAACTTGGACTTACCCCGTTCTTTCCAAGGGGTCTTCAAATGCCCTCTACATTCGTAGAATAGGAATTGAAGGAAGGAGAGCCTTGAAAGGCAGATAGGAAAGGGAAGGAGGAGAGGCCCATAGGCAATGGAAAAGGGGGGGAAAACTGAACCCAGCTAAGGAATCCCTCGGGGTGGCTCACTCTTGAGCTCACAAGCCGTTAGCCTTTGAGGGTGTAGCATTATCCAGGGTGCACCTTAAGTGGTGGTGCTACAAACACCTTGCCTCCTTTAGGGCAGGAAATACCATGAAGAGGTCTGACCCCTCAAAAGAATGAGAGTACCAGAAAGGATGAGACCAGGGTCAATTAAGGAGGGAAAGTAAAAGAATCTCTAGGTCTCGGATACCCTCATACTGTCGGGGTCGGAAGTCCCACAAGTTGTGAGCCCCTGGGTGGGTGTTATAGAAGTATTTACCGTAACTTTTGAACACTCATAACATTTCAAAACTTACCTTTTTAAGTGTATAATTAATACGGGAGGCAACTTGATGATATCGAATTTCTTCATGGCATCTCGTGGCTCCTTGCAGGACGGACACTTCCAGCCAGTGATGCGTTCTCCTTGCAGGTAGAGCTGTACACAGTCCTGAGTCACAACATTCAAAACAGTTATGTTAGCATCCTCTATCTTTGATATCAATATACGGTATACAGATGTCTAATGACACTGGAAATATTGAAAAGAACAGTGCACTCCCTATTTTGTATGGGCAGTTAATATCTTTATTTCGAAAGCATCTGAAGCATTTGTAGGGAACTATATAAAATGGCCACTGGCGGGCTCCTATTGGCTGGAGTTTGACAGCTAGTAAAACACGTTGCCAGTGCGTGTTCATTTATCCAGTCACTTGTATCCGTCTGTGTCGGAGTTCCTTTCATTTTCACTGTTTCGTTTACTTTAAGCATCGAGTTTTAATATTTTTGTTTCCATTTTTACTTTGTTATTTCTATTATTATTACAGTAGAGACCCGCCAATCCGAACCCCGCTAATCCAAAAATCAGCCTAATCCGAACAGGGCTAGGAAAGAATATCTACCAAATTTGTTTTCTATTTTAAAACAGTAAAAAATATAGATTAAGATTAAACTAGTTTTTCCAAGTAACAAAGTAAATTTATTAGCACATAAAAACATGAAATAAATGCTACAGGAGTAAATTGAATCTGTCGGCTATCTTATACACAAAAACTAAAAAACGGTAGGCCTCGATCTACTACCAATGTGCATAACAAAGTTTGAATGAAATTTTCTTTACGTAAATGACAAAACAAATGGAAAAGCAAATCAACACTTACGAAGTGAAGTCAGTGTTTCTGTAAGAAACAGGGAGTGAGTTTATGTTCATGTTTTTGAAACACCGTGGTTTTGCCGATTACCATTAGTGGGAACTTATTTGTCGCAGAGGCATTGCTGCAAGCTAGGTAGATGCTAACCGTGCTGATAGAAACACTATCAGTAGAGCCCGGCTTCGCCCGGTGGATTTGTTTTATGGATGATAATGAATACTACTACAGAACTGGAGCGCTCAAGGATAAGGATCGGAAAGCACCAACGCTTATTGCAGCTAATAACCTCAGTATACTGCACCAACACCATCGCCCTTATACAGAGGCAGAGGCATACTATTGTCATGATAACTGTTTTAAGGGGCCTTAGAAAACTTTTTGCACCAATTACTCCCCGTGACTGCAATTTATAAGCAGCTCGAGTTCTGCACCAGAACACTGGTAGAGGTGACATAATGCAGCCCGCATTGCCAGGCTATTTGGGAGCGCTTGTTCTTTCGAGTTACTGAACAAAAATCAATCTTTAAGGTTACCTGAGAGGTGTAGCCTAATGCTACAAAGCCTAAACCATTCCTCTTGAATCTGGCTATCACAAAAAGAACTTTTCGAATCCGACTGGTAGTTCCAGAGATTAGCACGTTTAAACACACAAACAAACAAACTCTTCAGCTTTATTATATTAGTATAGATTACAGTACAGTATTGGTTTTCGAGCCGTATTTCACGCAAGTTCACCTAATCCAAACAGGGTTCAGCCCCAATTAGTTCAGCATAGCGGGACTCGACTGTATTATTTATGTTGTTTCTTGTATTTTCCGGTCAGAGTGTTCAAATATTTCTGCCAGTTATCCAACAGCCTACAACTCGACAATGGAAAAACACAGCAATAGCATTGGCTTGTTTGAGTGCTCAGTGCTAAATATTTAATTTCTTTTGTATTGTCATGAAAGCTATTATTAACCATCAATATTCGCAATGCAGTGAGTGTGCTTGGTGTTATCATGCTGTGAATGACCTCCACTCAGACCCATCTTGAAGGATAATTAGAACTATCATTAATTTAAAAAAACAGGTCGATGGACAATGGAGATTGTTGCCTAATGCAGTTGTCTACCGGGAAAGTGATACAATAATGGACACGATTTATCGAGATTACCGTATTTACTCGGCTATAGGAACCCCTCGCATATAGAACCCCCCTTAATTATTGAGAGTCAAAATACAACATTCTTGGAAATTGACGAATTCTTACAAATTTTTAAAATTATAACTGAAATTCATCCTCTTTTATGACAAAAATATTGTTCTTGTTACATTATTATTTTTGTTATTCAGACCATATGCCCGCCATTTTGCGTACATGTACGCGATTGGGCAGGATATCGAATTGTGTAGCCAATAGGCTTCACCCAATATCCAATAGAAGATGCCACACTATTGGCCAAGTAGAAGCTCCAAGTTTAAAATCTGCCAATGAAAGTTATTCTTTTGTTATTCTTTGAATCTCTGTACAGTAGAACCCCGGTAATCCGAGCCCCGGTAGTCCGAGCCTCCGTTTAATCCGAGGTGGATGACAGTGAGACGCATAGCTTACCCAAGGTCTTTGGTGGAGATGCGAGCATGCGTTGTTTACAATTCTGCCCGCTATCTCCCTCCCGCCAACTAGCTAGTGTCTGTTCGGACTGTACTTTTAAGTAAATATCTACATATTTGCATTTCTTTTGTAGAATATTGTTTTGTATTTCTGAAACAAAGCCCAACTGTAACACATAATACGATAACTGATGAAATAATGCCGTTTACTGTATGAATATTTAAATACAAGGTTCTTGTGCATCTAATTTTAAATTAAAGGTCTTAATATTTCGTAACTTTGTGTAATCCGAGATTTCCCAAATTCGAGCTGCTCTTGGTCCCAATTACCTCGGATTACCGAGGTTCTACTGTACTGCGCTTCGAAGTGGTGTTTACTACAGCCGATTCTTCTCAATTTTATTTTAAACACATTTCATTTGGTGCAAGAACCGTCTGCATTTGTGTGACACGTTATTGGTATATTAATGTGAAACATGTCAATAATATGTACTCCGTTGTGTTTACAAATGTTCGTGAGATGTGATCGTTCAGCATCATCACTCATTCCCTAATGGATGCATTCTCCCTCCCTGTACAGATAAAGTTTGCATTTCCATGTCTGATACTTTGTCCATTCGATTCTATTTCTTTGATACTAAGAATTTTGCTTAGCAAGAGATAGTAGTGAAATTCATTGGGGGGTAGCCAAGAATAATGGTGGATAAGTGAGGTTATGGCAGTCTCATAATGGGCTGATTAAAGATGTAAATTTCGTTTATTCTGATTGAATATATATCGTCTTATGTAGCAACAATATAAAATACCTATTTTTACTCTCTCCCTTTCCCAAAATAATGGATTTTTGTGAATTTCACGACTATAGTACACCCCCCTCAATTTCGGAACTAAAGATTTAGAAAAAAAAAAAGGGGGTCCTACAGGCGAGTAAATACTGTTTAAACAATTACTTTTGGAAAAGGAAAAATAATTCGTTCAAAGAAGTTCAAAATGATTTAGATGAGTTGAATATTATAAGGCAACAAATTGAAAATAACGTTGATTGGACTAAATTGTTTGATATTTTGAAATCAATTGGAATAAAGTACAGGGATAGGAGGGTGATATACAATCTGTGCAGAAACCAGACAGCAGTCATTCGAGTTGAAGGACATGAGAGAGAAGCTGGTATTCAGAAAGGTGTAAGGCAAGGCTGCAACTTATCACCCATACTTTTCAATCTTTACATTGAACAAGCAATGAAGGAAATTAGAGAAAAATTTAAAGTGGGAGTGAAGATTCAAGGAGAAATAATTTCAACTCTGAGATTTGCTGATGACATCGTCATCTTGGCCGACAAGCCTGAGGATTTGAATGAGTTTTTGAATGGTATGGATTCCGTCTTACGGAAGGAATTCATGATGAAAATTAATAAATGTAAAACAAAAATACTGGAATGCAGCCGAAATAAATCAGAAACCTCTATGGTGATCAAATTGGCAGGTGAAAAGCTGAAGGAAGTAGGAGACTTCTGTTACTTAGGAAGCAGAATAACCAGTGATGGACGAAGCAAAGAGGATATTAAAAGTAGGTTGGCTCAGGCAAAGAAAGCATTTCTACAAAAAAGGAATCTGCTGACATCGAATATAGATTTAGGTATTAGGAAATCATTTTTGAAAGCCTTTGTCTGGAGCGTGGCACTCTATGGAAGTGAAACTTGGACTATTGGTGCAGCAGAAAAGAGGAGAATTGAAGCATTTGAAATGTGGTGTTACAGGAGAATGATGAAGATCAGATGGGTAGATAGGGTTACAAACAAAGAGGTATTAAGACGAGTGGGAGAGGAGAGATGTTTCTGGCGACTGCTAATGAAGAGAAGAGATAGGTTGGTAGGACACATACTAAGACACCCAGGAATAGCAAGATTAGTTATGGAAGGAAGGGTCGAGGGCAAGAACTGTAGGGGTAGACCAAGGTTAGAATATGTTAAACAGATTGCCTCCGATGTAGGGTGTCGGAGCTATGTAGAGATGAAACGATTAGCTCAGGACAGGGAGGATTGGAGAGCTGCATCAAACCAGTCAAAAGACTGAAGACTCAAACAACAATTGAAAATAGAGATAACAAAATAATTCTGAAGAACAAACATATAAGACTTACACTGTTAACTTAATAATGTTATTGGTTTGACGCCCCTTTTAACTACTGCGGCTTTTAGAGACGCCGAGGTGCCGGAATTCTGCCCAGAAAGGGATCTTTAACGAGCCAGTAAAACTACTGACACGGCTCCCTCACATTTGTGCACCCAGAAATGCCAACTGGCTGCGACAGGATTCAATCCTCCAACCCTGGCAACAGCAGCCGAGAATGTTACCCCTGAACTACGCAGCCAGTCATACTGATAACTAGGGCCCGGATTTTGATGACATGTCATCATTTTATTGAGCTGTCTTAAACAATGCTCAGGTACATATAAACTCCGTCTTCAAATGTGTGATTTTATTTAGCATCTCTTTGCATTTTTTTGCAATTTTTCCATTTTAAGAGCATTTTCTTAAGTTTGGTAGATTTTTTGGTCTATTTTAGAGAAATCGGCCTTTTGAGGTAATTTTTTCCAATTTAGTCATGTCACAGCTTTATATGAGGGAGTTATGTCTCTCAGAGTGAAGAAGAAGCTAGTAGCTGATACAAGATAATTTAAAATATTGGAATATTGATTCCACTTCCTTAATCAACCAGGTGGAAACTAGTCTTAGCAACGATCATGGCGAAATTGCTGCGGATACTGCACCAAAACCGAAAAAATTGCCAGACAAAAACATTATGCAAAAACTCAGACAATCTTTTTGGCGAAAAAATACTGCATGGATGGGATTGGGGAGGATTTAGCAGGAAACGACCTTCCTCACTTCAAGTACGCTCCGATCACATCAGTTGATATTGAACGCAGCTTTTCGAGATATAAAAACCTGTTGGCTGATAACATCAGAATGACATTCGTAGAGAGTGCAACTCAGACTAAAGTGAACATAAACTTTTGTTAAGTGTTAGAAATCTATTTTGATTGACTTTTCAGGTTGAGCTTAAGATGTCATTTTTGAAATATTGGCGAGTTTATTTATATAAAACTCAGCAATTCTTCTAGGATTGTGCCGTGTCTTGTGTGGGGTTTCGCCTAGGACACCAAGCTGGCTCATCGGCGGGCTCTTGGTGTCCCCGCCTGGACCCCCACAGGAGTAACGAACTGCACGCCACCTCCCTTTATATTAGGTGCAACTGCACCACTTGACTGCGAGGACTAAAAGCTCATGCAGCCTTAACCTCCCTATGAAGGCCCGGAACACAAATTATTCTATACCTCCAGCTGTGTTGGTGACGTAATCAATATGGCCACCAAAATTTTGAGACACGCTTCTACATTCCCCGTTATAACTCAGTTTTCCTTTTCGATATTAACATAATAGTTAGTGATTATGAATCAGGAGAAAACACACTTTCCAATGGTATATTTGATTTCATTGTTTAGGTTCACAAAAAAAAAAAAAAAAAAAAAAAAAAAAAATGGAAATTTTATAATTTATTTTGATTTTGATTTTTCAACGCATTTTTCTAAATAACTTGAAATCCGCTACATGTAGCCTAAAACGTGTCCTATACCTTTTTGTTCATCAAGGAATTACCCTTCCAACGGTATATATTACCTCTGTTTTATCATAAACAGTTGCTAAAAATCTGCCAAAACAATGTAGTGTTGCACGAGTCATTATCGTAACTGTGCAATTTATATAGGCCCCGGAAAGTAAAAGAGTTTCTTAATAACTATTTGTATCTACATCCTAACCCACAGAAAACAGTGACATCTACATTTCATCTAAACAACGCAGAAGTGAACTACCATCCAAGGCTATTCCTCAAGGGTCATGAACTACAATATTGTGCCAATCCCAGTTATTTTGGAGTAACATTGGATAGGTCTCTTACGTACAAACATCATCTGCAGAAAACCGCCAACAAACTAAAAAGTCGTAATAACATTCTCCAACGACTGGCTGGAACTTCTTGGGGAGCGGATGGAAACACTTTACGGACAACATCTTTGGCCTTGGTCTATTCTGCAGCAGAATACTGCTCTGGTATCTGGCTTAATAGTGCTCACACACAGCTAGTAGATTCACAACTTCGCCAAACCATGCGGATCATAACTGGTACACTTCAAGCTACACCGATCAAATGGTTACCGGTACTCAGCAATATAGTACCTCCACATATCAGGAGACAGAAGGCCCTTTTTCAGCTGTGGACAAGAATGTTGAAGAATGAACATCTACCTGTTCATGAGGATATCAGACAGAAATGCACACGCCTTAAGTCTCGTCAGCCTGCTTGGAAGACGGCTGTGAAATTAACATCCAGCTCCTTCAACTCCACTTCTAAGTGGTCAACAGAGTGGTCTTTATCCCCACCTCGTGCAATAGTGGACATCAATAATCCATCTACAAAACTGGCAGGCTTCGATCTGCCACGCTGCACCTGGAGTAGACTAAATCACATGAGATGTGGAGTAGGTAGAACAGGATCTACTTTACACACATGGGGCTGGTCAGTTTCCCCCCAATGTGATTGTGGGGAGGTTCGCCAAACAATGAAGCATGTAGTGCAGGAATGTCCACTCCGTGCTTTCTCTGGCACCATGGAAGACCTCAATTCAGCAACACCGGAAGCAGTGAAGTGGGTAGCGGAATTGGACATTCACATTTAGTGAGACGTACATCACTCTCACTCAATGTTCACAATCTCAAGCTTCGTAAATTGCTTTGTATATACATGATAATTTGTATTTACTCTCTGCTTATCTTCCACTGGATATGTAAATAGTTTATAGGTTGTTTCATCAAAGCTAAATAAATAAATAAATAACTATTTAACTAGTAATAAATGTAATTACTGTATTTTTAATGTATATGTAAAATAATAAAATAATACCTTCTAAAAATGTGAAAAATGTAATAATACATAAGATTTCATTCGGTAATACTAAATGTGTATTTCTTTTTCAGGCAGACTTTGTGTGAGGAAGTTCAATGTGTAAAGAAGTTATTGCCTTCATGTATGTAATAGAAATTACTCAATCATGTCAAGGAAGAGGAAACATAAATTAGATGATGCTACAACTGACCCAGTGGTGGCTCCGTTTGTATGGGACCTGTGTTTTTTATGCCAGAAGAATTCAAAAGAAAGCTTAATCATCCCAAAATATGAAGGGTATCTATCATTGGCGAAGAATCTTGAAATTTTTGATTAACATGGTCAGAAGTTTGGACCAGTTGAACGATGGACGTGGTCTTTCACAGACATTAGTAGCCCATGAGCAAAATATCATAAATCTTTCAAAAATAAATACGATAGTCAAAAAGCGGAAAGACTATCTGCTTAAAAAAATACAGAAGGGACGTCCTCATTGCTCAGATCAAACTCCATCTACATCAAAGTTAACAAGATCATCATTATTTTATTGAGATGTAAAAAAAGTTTGTTTGTTTTGTGATAAAGGAGAAGGTAGAGAGAAACTTGTGAGTGCATCCACGCTGGGTATTGGGCCTGCAATTCATATCAGTCATATCAGAAATGAATGTAGATTTCAACCAAGTTCTTGGTTTCTTGGAATATGACTCATACTTTTCATTAATTTTAGGTTAAAAATAAAAAAAAATAATGGACAATTGTCAAAATAAAGCCAATTAAAAAAAACAATTAGATGTATTGTTACTTTGATGAACATATTGCAGGAAAGAATGAAGTACTGTTTATAAAACAAAGCAAGTCGACGAACTAATGGTTGGTTAAAGTGATCCTATGTGGTCTTAAAAGTCGAAGAAGAAGAAGAAGAAGAAGAAGAAACAAAGCAGAAAAAAATGGTTCTACAAGGGCTGTTTTTTAAGTAAGGGCCATTTTTTTTAAATTTTAATTAACCGAACATTTTATTTTGAAACCACATTTATTTTTAGGTTTTACATACCATCCTCTATTCTTCTACATAGTTGCCTTGTTTATTTAGGCACTTGTCATACCTTAAAACTAAGTTTGCCGCCTGCTCTGACAACCTAGAATTCACACTTGAGGAAAATCCATTGATAGAGTGGTTATCATGAATCTTCAGTCCTCGTGAATTTTTGTGTCAATTGCAGTCACCAAGTCATCTGTGATCACAGACCTGAGCATTCATCGTCATGAACATTTTCACGGCCACTTTTGAACTCGCGTACCCATTTTCGCACTCTACCTTCCGTCATTGCATTATCACCATACACCTCACAAAGCTGACGATGAATGTCAGCAGCCGACATGTTTCTTGCACTCAAAAAACGTATCACAGGTCGTACCTCACATGCAGCGGGCAAATCAATCATCTTGAACATTGTAAAGATGCACAGTTCAGCATACAGGTTAGCTACACAGCTGCAAATGACGCCTGCTTGTTCGCAAAGAATGCTGGGAAGTAGCGCACACGCTTGTTGCAGCATGCGCATTAACTGCGGGCTTTCAAAAAAATGGCCCTTACTTAAAAAACAGCCTTTGTATCTTTGAAAATGGCTTGGCATTCTTGGCAAGTATTTCAGGAAACTGCCTGGCACCGAGAGGGTTAAACGGCGCTGAAAGAAGTGCATCGTATTTATCACAACTTGTGGTTAGTTGTCACAAACGGCTTATTGTGACTAAATTTACAAGAAGCAAGACATGGCAGAGAAGCAGAAACGTGTTTTTCTATCTATAGCAAAAAAGAAATTAGAAATGGCAGATAAGTTAGAAAAGAGCGAATTGGCGTCAAAAGGATAATTATTTCCTGAAAGCAAACAGACCAATTTGTAACAATTGGTTTTGTATTTGATATGTTGCATGCTGAGTAACCTAAAAAAAAATGTAATTTTTAGGTTATGTAATGTGTGTTTGTCTTATCTGTGTTTATCAGTTATCCGTGCGATTTTAAGTCCACAACGCAGATAAACAAGGGCCTCAAATTGAGGTACCCATGACATAAGTACTTGGTATCATTTAATCTCAATGCGAGTAGTAGCGTACCTCCAAGCTGCATCTGTTGGTATCGCTAGGCAGGGGAAGAGTGAGATTTGAGAAGGTTTCGAACGTCACGGATTCCTTCTGACACCTGAGGCAGCACACTGTTGATTTCTGTTGACCATAGAACAGCGTTACCACGCGTGACATGTTCTCCTGATAGAACTTATGCCACTGGCGCTCCCACTCGGTCTGGTCGTGGGTCATCTCCCGCTTTGGTGTGTCTTTCTCCTGTCGCCAACAAATGCCAACATTAGATATGCCATTTTAAAAGAGCAAAGTGTGTTATTTTGAGAAATCATTGCTTTGAAGCCATTTTTCAGTGTTGCCATATTAACAATTAATATTGTAGCTTAAAGTCGTCAACACTAAATAATTCCAATTACTGGAATGTGTGAAAAATAACCTGAAATAAATTACATGTGATTAAGATTTATATACACTGAAGAAAATGGAAATTGCAACACCATGAAGGCATTGGTCGTTTGTGTTGATTTTTCAAAATACGAAACGATGCCATGTAGGTATGTAAACGAACAAAGTTTCAGACCCATTGGATTGTTGCTACAGGTCTCCCCATGTGATTGGTTGCGGGGAATCAACTCCAGTATACGGACTCTGGTGTAGCGTAGTTGACTTGCAGTCTGTGCAGTGAAGTGTTTCCTGTCAAATATGCCTCGACGACAGAGAAGAGCACGCTATCAACAACTGTCGCCGTTTGAGAGGGCTCGGATAATTGGGTTGTGTGAGGCTGGATTATCGCTAAGGACTGTCGCTGCACGTGTTGGCCGACAGGCATCTACGGTACAACGTGTATGGCAGCAGTGGTCAAATGAAGGTACCCACACTCGTAGACCTGGCACAGGCCCAGCGCGACAGACAACTGTGAGAGAGGATCGCCGCATCATTCGGATAGCCCGGATGGAACCCCATCCATCAGCAGTGCAAATTAGAGCAGCTGTGGCACCCCACGTTACGCAACAAACAGCTGGCTTACGATCCCGTGTCCCTGCAGCAAGTGTTCCATTGACCCCACAACAGCGACGTGTAAGGCTGGCCTGGTGTCGAGAACGATCGACGTGGGTTGACGAATGGCATAGGGTCGTCTTTAGTGATGAATCGCGCTTCTGTCTTGCCCGCAGTGATCGCCGGAATCGTGTGTGCCGACGTACCTGGGAGAGGGGCCGCCCAAACCTTATTGTCGAGAGGCACACAGGAGCTATTGACTTTAAAGTGAAATCACAATTAGTGCTTGTTGAGGGCACTATGACTGCTCGACAGTACATTGATAGGGTACTCAATCCAGTGGTTGTCCCTATGATGGCGAACATTGCTAATGGGATGTTTCAGCAGGACAATGCCCGGGTACACACTGCACGCGTCTCCAGAGAAGCTCTCCACGACATCACAACCTTAGAATGGCCCGCCAGATCCCCGGACCGCAGTCCTATTGAGCATGTGTGGGACATGATGGGTCGACAACTGGCCAACCTTCCTCAGCCTCCCACAACTCTGGAATAACTGACCCGTGCAGTGCAGCAAGCATGGGTCACAATTCCTCAGGAAGCGATCCAGGGCCTTATTGACTCCATGCCTCGAAGAATTCATCAATGTATTGCAGCTCGTGGTGGGCACATCATGTATTGATTGTTGTCCAAACTTGCGGTCAGAGGGACCTGAAAGTGTAATCATCGAATCACAACCGAACACTCGTCCGCATGTTCAATTGCAGCAATGTAGCACCACTCCTTCTGGGTGTTGCAATTTCCATTTTCTTCAGTGTATATACAAGGTCATCGAAAGATAATGCCTGGATTTAAATAAATCATAACATCAAACCCCTTTTATGTTATATGAGTGATTCATTCACTGTGTGGTAATTGGTTAGTGCAAGTTTTGTTTCATGCATTAGCGTGACCATGGTATGCGCGGACTAGTTGCGCAGTCGTCGAGGCCAGCTCCCATTTCCTGGCCTCCCAGAAATCCAGACCTAACACGTTTGGATTTTTTTTCTGGGGTTTAAAAAAAAAAACGCAGAAAAGATTCATGATTTGTTTCATCTTTGGGAGCGAATTGCTGATGCCATCTCTACTGTTACTCCAGATATGATTCAACGCACGTGGCGCGAAGTGCACTACAAATTAGACGTCTTCATAGCAACAAACGGAGCTCACATTGGAACTTACTGAGGTATGGAAAAAAAAAGTTATCTTTTCCACGCATTTTAAGGCTAAAACCATTACATTACCTTAAATACTTTTTTTAGAGCAATTATTTAAAAACTAGGCATTATTTTTCGATGATCCTGTATATTGTTACAGATTATTGAAGAAGAAGAAGAAGAAAACTAAGGGATGACATGTTTTGTTCCTCAAGCGAGCATCATCAGATCCAAATATCCAAGACAAATAGCTGTACGAAACACTACCAAATCTACAGTGACACCCACAGAGTCTCTGACCTCTAAAAATGAAATACAAGAAAACCCATCAGAAACTTAGTAAGTGTGGTAATTATTACTGATAAGTATTAAGGCATTAAGCACCAAAAAAAAAGAACTATTTTTTTAATGTAGCCAAATTTAGAAATGACGATCCCATCAACATAAACAGTCTTCCACCTCCAAACTACCGTATTTGCTCACATATAACTCGCCACTGCCTATGTCTCGCACCCCAATTTTTAAATTTGAAATTGCAAAAAAATAAAAATATATCTCGCATTAATTTCTGATGCCGTCATAAAAATGATCATAGTAATTACAAGATAGAACCCCCACCTACTGGACATCCGACGTCTTGCCCGCGATGTTTCTGTTAGTTTTGGCGGCGGTGCTTTCCTAGTTATTTGCCCTTCTGTTGCATTGTCGACAAGTACCAGTCTTCACGTTCCATTGTTGTTTCTCAGTTAAGTGTGATTGTTTTCTTGTGGAGGTCGATCTTTTAGTTATGTAAAAACACGGAAGTTATACGGCTGGGTTTAAACTCAAAGTGATAAAATACGCAGAAAACGACGGTAATATAATTACCGGTCGAGAATTCATTATGACTGAATTTCATATTCGCTACTGGCGTAAAGAGAAAGAAAAAGAAACCACTAACCAAACATGTAAGGTGTTCTCTAATGTGGCAACGCAGTAAAACAACCATATGGGGTTTGATCGTCAGCTGTTTTGTTGGTGGTCCACATGCTCAATAAGTAATTGTTAGGTTAGAACACGTCGAAAGCTGGTATTGTAAGTTACAATAAGCTGACGACAGAAAACAAAATAAAGAGGGCCGTCTGTTGAAATCTTGCGTGACTGGGATAATTATATGGGCATGGGGTATGGTGTCGACAGACATTGTTAAGAGCTTCTGAAGACAGACATTGCAAATGCGTTGGACGGAAGTCAGGATGATGCACGTGAGAGTAGCTCGGAAATTGGCAGCAGTTGTCTTGTTTCAATAATACAAACTTTTAAGTTTTTTCGGGAATACGGTCTTTCGCACACAAATCCCCACATATATCACGCACCAAAAATTTTCACACTCATTTCCGGTCAAAAAAAGAGCGAGTTATATGCGAGGAAATACAGTATTTACTAAGGCTATATTACTTTTACAATATTACATAGTACAGTAAACTCTCGATTATCCGTGGGCGTTTTATCCTCTTTGCGGATTATCCATGGTGCCTGTAGGAGAACATTTTTATTAAAAAAAAAGGGAGGTTTTGTTGCCGGAGGTGTTGATGTAAATGAGGAAAATATCGTTGAGTGGATCGAATGTGATGCCAATGAACCGGGCTTTGAGCACCTCACAGATGAAAACATCATAAATCAAGTACGAGGGATTGAATCGGTTGAATCGGAAGACAATGATGAAACGCAGATGCAGAGGACCGTTACTCATGATGCAGCATTGGGACACATTGACAGGATTCTTCAATACCTTGAAGAGCAAGACGACGCATCACTTTGTGACAAAATGGTGTTGAGAGAAATCAAATCACAAATAAAGAAAAAGTGTTTCACAACGATAAAGCAAAACCAAATGATCGATTTTTTTTTGTTAAACAGTAAACAAGACTTTTTAATAACACACATAACATCGACTGAGTTTTGTTATCATGTACGTCCTTTTATTGTATAATAAACTTATTTAAAGCACTTGCGTGTTGTTTTTTAGTGCCTTCGACCTTTGTTTAACCATTACCAGAAATTTTGCGGCTTATCCGCGGTATCCGCGCCAGTCAATTCTGCGGATAATCGGGAGTTTACTGTATTACCTTCTTATGTATGGTGATAGTTTGAATTATTGATGTCATAGTATTTTCTGTAGTAAGAAAAGCGCACATTCCCAATAATTTTCAGTCTATTCTTCAGATAACGTTATGAATTCGTAGGCTATATTGAGATTTAAAATTTCAAGAATATGCAATAAGTACTTATAGAAGGCTAACATGATCTTCAAGACTGTTCCAGTAGATAACATGGTTTGAAGGACAACTGTGTAGAAATAGATTGTCAACACTAAGTGCAGGCGACAGAGGGCGATTCCATTCGAAGGTACTCAGAGGGAGGCAACGCAAGCTAGCATGACCTTGAATATATCAAATACAGTATTATCATTCACGCACAACCTAAAAGACCACATGCGCCCTCTTGTGGGTTAAGAACCATACCAGCATTTCCCTGGAGTAGAAGTGGGGAAACCACAGAACCCACCTCTTCCCAGTTTCGCCTCATGATGGTGAGTGTACCCCATTCCAGCCCTCAGACCAGAATTAAATTTCTTGCCAAAGCGGGAAATCTAGTCCAGACCTCTGGGGCGACAGCCAAGAATGCTACCAGCTACACCATAAGATGGTCTATCTTATCTATCCATCCATAATCACCTTTTTCAGATCTTCATGTAGCCAATCCATGAGAATGGTGAGGAACTCACTAGAATCCTGCTGCTGTGTTGTCTGGAACTGGTTCCTATGCTGGCCCACAACATTCTGGAAGACAATATTGAGACTCAGAGTCTTAGAGCTCAGGATACATTTAGATGATGATTATTGGTTAAGATATGTAATGTAGGTTTCATATTGAAATATATTTATTGGTGATAACTTGTGTGACCCGTGGCTCATGATCTCGCGATTAACGGTCACGTTAAACTACAAGCTTCTTTTAACTTGTGTGAAAGTGTAAAAGAACTTGTTTGGGAAAGGGAAGTACCAAGGAAAAGCAAGGAGGTAATGTATAAAGTGTACTATGTTCCCATATTAACTTATGCAGCTGAGACTTGGACCCTGACAAGCAGGCAAGAGAGTAGAATCCAAGCCAGTGAAATGAAATTCCTAAGAAGTATGATAGGAAAGACAAGGAAAGACAGAGTGAGGAATGAAGATGTTAGGAAGGAAGTTGGGATGGGAAAACTAAATGAGAGAATTGAGAAGAATAAACTAAGGTGGTTTGGACATGTAAAGAGGATGGAGGAAAATAGAATACCAAGACAGATCCTGGAGGCAAAGTGCAAGGGTAAGAGAGCAAGAGGAAGACCTAGAACAAGGTGGATTGATTCAGTTAAGAACAGCGTAAGAAAAAGAAATCTGGACTGGGACAAGATCGTGGAAGAAGAATGGTGGAAGGAAAGAGGAAAGTGGAGAAGTGCCATAAATACCCCGACCCGGCAGGAGCTGGATAAGGGGAAATGATGATGATGATGATGAACTTGTGTGAAAAAGTTGCAAAAGTGGTTCCAGTGAGGGAGTGTGACTCACCCTGAGGTCGCGGATGGCTATGGACCGGTACTGACCGCTCCAGAGCGCCTGTACCACAGCTGCCACCTCCTCGGCCACCTCACCGTGAGTATCGTTGTTGTGGTTGATGTCCTTGAGGTGCTCACGCTGCAGAAAGTATGAGACCAGGGCCGTCGTGTTGTTCAGGCACTGGATGATGGAGTTCATGTAGCATGTGTTGCCCAGGTTCTTGAGGCCGGTCAGACCTCGACCCTACACAACATACAAAAAAAAACCACAACATTTCCTTAGAAAATTGTGTCAGCATTTCTACCCATTTTTTTCTCTCTCTATTTCCAAAGTCAGGGACTTGGTGTTACAATATACTCTCACTATTTTAGGCTAATAGACACAGGACTGATTCCAAATTTAGAAATGTTTTCTAATATATTTCACTGATATTATATAATACTAGCAACTCGTCCCGGCTTCGCCCGAGAACCGTTATGCATTACGTGCTAGCTCGTAAACTGTTGCATCAGTAATTGAATGGAGACTGTTGGAAGAAATAAAAACTTAAAATCACTTATAGCGGGCGATGTATTGAAGATAGAGATATGCTCTCCGGGACTTTTTTGTAGAACTTTTCATGCTGAACAATTCTTACACTCATAGTATAATGATATTTTTAACGGTTTGCTCGGTGTAAGCTTCAAAAGCGCACGGACGCCAGTGTTCTTTTCGACCTTTTCACTGAAATCATTAAAGCTTGGAATCCTTCAATCATAAATAAATTAATTTCTACAGAAACCTTCCTCGAGATATCCTTTACAGAATGGTGAAAACCGCATCAAAATCCATCCATTGGTTCTCAAGATTACCCGTGACATCCAATTATCGGGGTTTTGTTTTACACTAAGTAGAGATGTATTTCTTTGACTTAATTGAAGCATGCGGCCTTGTTGAGTATTTGGCGGAGTCAAGGTCTGTGAACTGTCCTACACGATTTCCACTAGTTCCTTTACTGATATGCCGGCAGATGGGTGTGCAATGCAGCTTGTATGCTCAGGCGACATAGCGCTGGTGTGCAGTTCAGTTTTTGTCTGTAGCAAAGAGCATTGCGTTGCGAGTTTCCGTTTATTCTGGCAGTGCGAAGCACTGTGTTTTAGAAATGAGTGACATTAACAGTAATACTAGTGCTATTGACAGTGAAAACATGCGGATTTGGCCTAATGATTTGCAACGCATTAACAAAGTAAGAGTAAAACGAAAGAGGCTGAATATGACCAAATGTGAGGATGCAAAGTGGAAACGGTTAAGAAATGCCGGGAAACCTCAAGGGATACGAGTACGAAAATCACACAACTTGTTGCAACCCTTTTACAAGAATGCATATCAGCTATCACATCTACCAGTAGATCTATCATCCACGTATCCTGAGGCGGCTTCGGTGGCGTAGTTGGTAGCAAGCTGAGCTTCTATGCCCAAGATAGCGGGTTCAAATCCGGCCGAAGCCGTCGGATTTTTTAAGAGCGTTAAAAATCCCTCAGTATGCCTTCCTTCGGAGGGGAAGTAAAGCCGGCGGTCCCATGTCATAGATTTATGGCATGTTAAAAAAATCTTCCACTAATTACACCTGTGTAAAGCTAAAATGGATAGGTTAAGAATGTAAACAACGCTCTTAGGTTTCTACGTTCGTTGCCAAGAGCCGACTGTGGTGGCGTCTAGTAGCTAAGTTCTGAACTAGGCCTAGTAGTCGGTGATGGTAGCGTTTGGTGCCAAAAGTAGGAACTATTTGAAAAACTCTAAGTTGCAGTCTGTACTTAAATTAAAATAACAGATACACACACTAATACAGCTATCACAATTAACACCGGTTATCAGACAGAATCTACACACACCCAAAGTACATGGGGCTACATGACCGCGTTGTCACAGCCCCTAAACTAAGGAACCAACCAACTAACCTTAATTTTATTAAACAAAGGAGTTGACGACCATGGTGTCCCTAGACCCTAAACATGGATGAACAAGAATGTGAGCTATGTGATTGTGCTGCACCAAAATAGGTGGATTTCCCCATTATTTTTTACAGATTGTCCTGACTAACATCAGCCGAAAATTTATCATGTGAGGACTGGCGCCATGGGTAAATCTAACTCGACCGTAAATAATATAGAAATAACTTGAGTGTTCAAAAAGCTATGGGCATGTTTCTTTAGCAGGGTGTAGTTCAAGGCTAGGAAGGTAGGTACAGTAAGCGCCAGGAAATAAAGGCTGACCAAAACCAAAATATAGAGCATTATTTAAAGCCTCGGGTCAAAAATACCCATGTGCCAGTCCTCGCGGTTCAATGCCCATGGCCACACCATGGGGTTAAATAATGATGATGATTATTGATCAATATTACCTTCAGCAGATGATAAGTTGCTTTGGAAGTTGACAAGAGCACACAAGAAAGGTAAACTCAGGGTGAGAAGATGCAGTTCTTGCTGTTTCCATCACATCTCATCATTTTTCAGGGTGCCATTACACACCATTCACTGTCACTATTCCAGAAACAAAATACCTCAGCAGTGATTTTTCTCTGAATAAGAATATAAACTTTCACTGACACGGCTGATGTAATGACGAAGTGAATAAAAGGTAGAATCTGGTGCCTGGACTTAAAACATTAACTAATTTTTAAGTGAATAAGCATGAGCTAAGTCTAGATCAGGGCCATCCAGTCATTGCGCTCGGGGAGCACTGGGCAGTCAGACTAGCGCTCCTTCCCCTACCACCACTACACTGTGGCAGCGAGGAGACGGACGATGTTCGGACCACACTGACTAGATACGTACGTACAGTCGTGCGGCCAGCGGCTCTTGTGGGATTGTTGACATATTAATAGGGCTGTTTTGCCATAACAAATATACCGAATATACAAATCGAATGGTACTCCGATGTATGGAATGTGCAGGAAACGATCACAAGTGTTAAGTAAAGAATATTGTGATTTATTCCAAACTGAAATGTGAACATATTAGAGAAGAAAATTCAACAACAAATTGTGTTCTTTTTAACACATTCCATCTCTGTTGCACACTAAACATTTGGCTTCCCATTCTGCTTTAAAAGACTGCTGCTTCACCACTCCTTTTTTTTTGTATGCTGTTCAATCATGACCATTGCGAAACTGATTTACTTACACGCTGTCAACAAAGCGCATTGGACTAGACTAGCGACTGATGGATCGGCTGCTCACTTCAGCGCGCTCAGCCAGTCAAGCTACTCCCACCACTTCTGAAACTACCTTCCAGCAGGAGCGCTGTCTGGTTGGCCCTGGTCTAGATAGTGGTATCTTCCCTAGCCCAGAAAATAATTAAGATACATATTGGTTTCCACTCGAAAAAAAATGAGATGCAACTTCCCTCCCCTCCCATCGTGTTGGCAGTTGAGTTGTACTTGGTTGGGGCAATGCACAAATTCATAACATAAACATGCCTTCCAGTGAACGTGAAGACTGTGATAATCTTATGCAAATGCATATTTTTAAAATTGTTTTTGAAACACGTAATTGAAAAAAATATAGAGTACCTAAGATAGTGCAAGAAAAAAAGAATGCATAGGAGAATATTGTCCATGCAACTGGTAAAAACACTAGCGTTCAGTTGAAAAACTTATTCGGTAACATGAAGTGCCAGATGCAAAAAGAGCACTACAACTAGATGTAGTAGCCAAGCGACCTCAAGGAAGGCCCAAGAAGTGGTGGCTTGACCAAATAAAGGAAGACATGAGAGCAGCCAATGTTGAGGAGAAAGACGCTGCAGACCGTGCACGATGGAGGCAATTGTGCAGAAGAGCCGACCCTGCTCTGCGGGACAAAGGCTAGAAGAAGATGAAGAAGGAAACGGACCAAAAGATTATTGACAATAAAAGAAGGATTTGGAAAAAAAATCTATTGCCATTGCTTGCCAAGGACAAAAAACCTATGTTCAACAAAGTATCCAGAAAGTGCTGTTTTCCGATCACCTCTGAAGTTTTCTGTTACTTCACTCTGGAACCCTGGATAACCTACACGACAAAATACAGTGAGGTCCTTCTCTAAAGAACGGAATCTCGCCAGGGCCGTTTAACAGGCGGAGAGCGTATAGATGCGGCCGGATGACTAGCATCTACCGATTACGCAACAGTGGGTCGGGAAGCACTGGACTGATTACACATGCAGCTGGCAAGATACATTAGTTAATTAGATAAATAAGACTTGTGGTGAAGTACTGTGCCGGCCCCGTGGTGTTGGGGTAGCGCGCCTGCCTCTCACCCGGAGGCCCCGGGTTCGATCCCCGGCTCCGTCAGGGATTTTAAAACTGACGTGAGGGTTGGAACGGGGTGCACTCAGCCTCGTGAGGACAATTGAGTAGCTGTCTGACAGTGAGACAGCGCCCCGATCACGAATACCAAGATTAACGGCCGAGGGGACCCGACGCGCTGATCACGCGTCACCCCAATATCTGCAGGCCAAATGGCTGGGCAGCGGTCGCTTGGTCGGCCTTAGCCCGTCATGGGCTGGATAGTGCCAGGGGTTGACTTTTTTTGTGAAGTACTGTAGCCGATCTTGTATCCCGTGAACATGGTTAGGAGTAGAAGAAAACATTGAATTTTCTGGGTAGAAACTTATCTTCTCAAGAAGAAGTCTTACAGTAAATGTGTTTGTAAGTGCCGTGTGATTATTACTTGGGGGAACCCGAGTCCGCGTACTTTGGAGGCTCTTGTGAACTAAATAACTGCACCGATACGAAATATTAGTGAAGATGAATTGCAGTGAATGTACCAAAACGTCCTACGTAGGTACAATGTGTGTTTAGAAAATTACGGGCAGCACTTCCAGCAACTATTCTGAAATCCATTTAAGTAATGATGACTAATCGAAATTTGATGTTTTTCAGTAGGTCAACATGATAGAACCCAATTATGATGGATTATTCCCTAATCCTGAAAAAATTGTTTACATAAGATTAATAAACACACTCGGATGACCAGTTTCGAACGCCACTGCTCATCTGAGTGTGTTTATTAATCTCATGTAAGTTTTTTTTTTTTTCAGGGTTAGGGAATAATCCATCATAATTGGAACAATCGTGTTGAATGACTGAAATACAACAAATTTTGATTACTAAGGCAACACTGAAAATGGCTTCAAACACCATAACTAAATGATGATTATTAAATACATCAATAAGTGTAAATGTGTTTAACTAGTTGGGCGCTATGCTGCTGGTAGCGGCAGTGCCTTACTCGACAGGCGGCTACACACAAAGGCCCTTGCCGCCACACGGCGAAATCTTTTTTCTGGGAGTTAGGAGTCCTCCTTGTGTCTTCAGTTATTGCCACACAAATCAACTGTCAAAACGTCTACATTTTCACTATCGAAATGTAACAGTGCCTTACATTTGCTTACATCTCTTCAAACACTACATTTTCTCTTGTTTAAGCAGTATAAATATAAGGTGCGTTCAAAAAGTAACGAGCCGGAGGCTGGAATGCGCAAACAGGTGACGACATCGGCTAATCGTGGCGTGTGTAACGAGGTGTGGTTCCGACCAGAGCGTGGAAAGTCACAGACCGTCGCTAGAGGGCACGCGTGCACATCATGTGACAATACTAAGCGAGCAGCAGCATGCATCAATCGTCCAAAGCTGCCAGTCGCATTGCAAACAGCGACATGGAGGCGCCAACCGAAGAGCAAAGAGGTGATGTTCGGTTTCTGACAGCGAAAGGAGTAGGGGGAACGGACATTCATCGCCGAATGTCACAAGTGTACGGCGAACAGTGCATGTCCCTTGCAAGGGTCAAGGCGTGGCACAAGTGCTTCAGGGAAAGACGGATGTCGTTAGCCGATGATGCCCGGTCTGGGGCACCCTCCTGCATTACCGATGACAACGTCCAGCTGGTTGATGCACTCATTACCCAGGACCGCCGAGTGACGGTGAACGCCATAGCCGCCTTGGTCGCTCCACGACAATGCACGACCTTATACGGCCAACACAGTCGCGGCACTCCTGCAGAAATTCAAATTGGAGGTTCTCAGCCACCCTCCATACAGTCCAGACCTCTCTCCCCGTGATTACGCCATGTTTGGTCCCCTGAAAAGGGCTCTGCGGGGCCAACGATTCACCTCGGACGCCGATGTCCAGCTGTACGTGCGGAACTGGTTCACATCGCAGCCCAGGGAATTTTATGAGACAGCCATTCACCGCCTCGTGTCACAGTGGGACAAGTGCCTCAACAGCCAGGGCCAATACTTCTAACATACAGGTACTGGTTTCTGTAATTATGCCTCCGGCTCGTTACTCTTTGAACGCACCTTATATATTGCAATAATGAGGACTGACACGCTAGCTAGTTTAGTTTATCTTCCTAATGGCAGGTTTACTCATGATCTTTCTCTCCATTGTATCCGGTCTTCTTCACAATGTTTCATTAGGTCATAAGATTTATCGATCTTTATGTTATCAATCAGCTGAAACCCTCTTCTTCCTCTTCTTCCCTTCCAACGCTCACGTCACCAGACTAATTTCTCTTATGCAATGTCCAATCCAATTCATTTTTATTTTTTTGTAACTTTTTTAATATCTTTCTTCCTTCTATATTTTGCAATTCCTTTTCATTTCTTATTTCTTCTTTCCAACTTATTCCCTACAAATCCACATTTCTAGAGCTTCTATTCATCTATCATCTTCTTGATTCCAAGTTTCACGGCTCCATACATTCCCACACTCCAAACATTACACTTCACTGATCTCTTTCTTAAATCTATATCCATTGCTCCACAAATTAATTTTCTCTTCCTATTAAAGGCTTCTTTTGCTAATGTATCCCTTGCTTTTCTTTCTTTTGAGCATATCATGTCTTGTACAACCCAACTCCCTAAGGAGGAAAAAGGTCTTTTGAAAAGACAAAATGAGTGGGATCTACTCTTTATGCACACCAAAATCATAATGCATCTAGCCTGCCCTGAAAAAGCAGGATACATCTAGAAATAGTAGATTCTAGTTGTTTTGTTCACTTGAAAGATATCTCAAAAAACTTAACAAGGGGACAATGCCATCACAGATTTCATCCAAATTTATGGTATCTGCAGGGCTCTGCCAGAGATGAAAGTGACAGAAGTAAGAGCTCCAAATGGCCAAGTGTTTGGCACAAATAGCATTTATGGCACGGGTCGGGCGAGGCATGTATGTTAGCGTAATTTCCAAGCAGTGGTTGGTGCAGTGGAAAGAGTACAGAACGGTAATCAGAGAGTTGTGGGGTCGAGTCCCTATGCGGAAAGTTTTTGTCTTGTTTTTATTTTTAATTTGTATGTTACTTACACTGCAAATAAACCGAAATGATGCTCAATATATTGTATCTATTCATATTTGCATAAAAGTCATGAAAAGGGATGCCAAATAAATTCCCAGGAAGGGATCGCATTTAAGACGTACTATACACGAGAACGTCGTATATAACATTAGATACATTTATGATTTTGATGATTTCCACGTGCTGAGGTGATATTCATCGTAAAAACAGGGGAAGGAGCAATTTTCCCGGCATCTTGCACATGCTATAAATATCACTTTTTTTTTAGAAAGTTTTTTTTTGAAAGTTGCTATAGAAAAACAAAAAACATACATGGCTCGTGCCTCGCCTGACCCGCACCAAAAATGCTAATTCTAAACGCTTGAACATCCGAAGCTTCCACTTCTGTCACTTTCATTACTGGCCAAACCATGCATCTACCAGTGATGACGAGTAGGTGTGGTTCCCTTGTAAGACTTGGCCACAACTAGTTTTTATTCACTTCACTTAATCTTTCAGCACAGTGATACTTCTCGAAAGTGACCAAAAATGCAGACACACAGTTGAAAAGCACAGAATCTCACCTTTTTAAGGGCAAAGATAATGAAACTGTTTACAGGTATTTTCGAGTATAGCCGCACGAGGTTCACCATTGTGTTGTTGCTTGGACAGACAGACGTGTGACATCTCCAGCGGAGAACCACTGACTGATGCACATTTGCCTGCAGGCAGACCCGAGCTCAACACGCCACAGAAGCCCCGCAGGGCTCACATGGCCCCACACACGTTCCAGCCAGCTTAAGTCACTAACCAGATTAATGGCCACATCCTTCACACATTCATCACTTATGTCATTGACACAAGAACAAGACTTTGGAACAGCTTATCTTTTCTTGTTATTGTCGTTATTATTTATTTACTCAGTTTACACCCACATTCGAGCACTTAAATCAAATACATTTAAGTCATCTAAGAATTAACAGGGAATTCAGCTGCTCTTTCTTAGTCAGATATGACATGTTGTTGTTAATAATAATAATATATATATATATATATATTCAACGGGCTTGGTACATCTTTCTCGACAGCCCCATGCACTTTGGTGTGTGAGATGAACTTGTCTGATAACCCATGTTTCTATAATATTGTGTAACCGGCCACGGTGGCCGAGAGCGCTAAAGCGCTGCCTCGTTCCTCTCTGGCATCGGGAGAGCGTGGGTTCGAATTCCACCTCGGCCGTCCTGAAAATGGTTTTCCTGGTTTCCCATTTTCACCACCAGGCAAATGCCGGGACGGTTCCTTTCAGTGGGTCCACGGCCGATTTCCTTCCAAAATCCCTTCCCTGGCCCGTCCTGAAAAGAAAAGTACATGGCCATTGGCTGCATTAATAAAATTTGTTATAGTATTATGTATAGCAGGAATGGGGATAGATGTCCCTGGAAAGGAAATAAGGTACTATCCCAGCAATTGCCATGAAAGAAGAAAAACCCGGGAAATAACCACACTCAGATATTAGCTGTCAATTCCGGGATTAGACTAGCTGCAGCTCCAATTTAATGCTCACAGACTTGCCACAATGTAAATAAATAATAAATGCTTTTCAGTTGGTCAACATGTTGATGTGACCAATTAAATTGGGTGGGGAGTAAAACTTATCTATTCACACCTGCTGACCTGGAAAAAATTATATGCAATACACTTTTATAAATACACATTTTCTAGATTAGCAGGAAGGGCTTTTCGCGCTCTGAATGGACAAAGGCTATCAGAATGTCAAAATAAAAAAAAATAAAAATCACTTTATTTGCAATGAGGTGTCAACCTCGGTGGCAAATGAGGTACATAATTTACAAACACTGCACAATATTAAAAGAATACAGTAACTTAATGTACTATTCACACATTGATTGAACTCCCCTCTCACGACTGCTGTAGGAATTACATAGCACGTATAATGTTTCTAGGAATACAGCACTAAGTTATACCACTTCTTTCTTTTCCCTGGTTTTGTCTATTCTGCTCTTGAATAACTGGACTGATTTTGGAAAGGGATCAAACACCGCCCTTGGTAAACTGTTCCATTCCTTCACACCCTTCCCAATGAATGAAAATTTACCCCAATCGCTTCTGCTAAAGTGCCGTCCAATTTTGAATTTGTGGTCTGCCCTGCCAATATAATTACTTTCCAATTGGAGCCTCTCACGGATTTCCCCCCATGCTTCCTCTCCTGTATATGCTCTATATAACCCTACAAGTCTGTTTTTCTCCCTTCTCTTACTTAATGTTTCCCACCCAAGCATCTCTAACATATCTGATACACTGCTTCTTCTCCTAAAATCCCCTATCACAAATCTTGCTGCTTTCCTTTGAACACTCTCAATTTCTTTTATTAGGTATTCCTGGTGCGGATCCCATACACTGCTTGCATATTCCAATATTGGACGAACCAAACTTAGGTAACTTTTCTCTCTTATTTCTTTGTTGCATCCTCTAAGTAGTCGCATAATGACATGCAAAGATCTGTATGCTTTCCCAACAATGTCTCCAACATGACCCTTCCAGTGCAATTTACTATCAAATCTCACACCTAAGTATTTGCACTTGTCATCTTTTGGTACGATTACCCCATCCAATGTATATTGAAATTCAGTTTTTAATCTCTTGTTTGTGAATATTGTGACAGTTGATTTACCTCCGTTAACCTTCATGTGGTTCTCTTCAACCCAATGTTGGATACTGTCGAGGTCCCTTTGTAATATTTTACAATCCTCTATATTATTTATTTCCCTATAGATGATAATGTCATCTGCATACAATCTTATTTTTGATGCTATATTGTTCCCTAAATCATTTGCATATATTAGGAAAAGCAATGGACCAATTTTACTACCCTGTGGAATTCCCTTCTTAACTTTCTCTTCCTGTGAAACGTAATTCCCTACTCTGACTCTCTGAACCCTTGAATTTAGAAATGTTCCTATCCAACGTACAACCCTCGAGTCCAATCCCATTCTCTCCACTTTCTTTAATAATACTCCATGTTCCACTCTGTCAAAAGCTTTGGAAAGGTCTATAGCTATGCAGTCCAACTGTCCCCCTAGATCCAACCGATCTGATATGTCCTGCTGAAATCCCACCAGTTGTGCCTCACAAGAAAATTTCTTTCTAAATCCATACTGGCTCCTCAGGAACCAATTTTTATCTTCACATACCCCTCTAATATATTTTACTATTAAACTCTCCAAGATTTTACAAACTACACTGGTCAGACTTACTGGTCTGTAGTTCTCAGGTTTACTTCTATCTCCCTTTCCTTTATAAATTGGTATTATTATAGATTCCTTCCATTCCTTTGGTATTCTACTATTGTTCATGACATAGTCGAAAAGAAACTTTAAATAAGGCACTATGTACCACCCCATTGCCTTTATTAATTCCCCAGTAATTTGATCACACCCTGCTGCTTTTCCTTGCTGAAGCAGTTTGATTTCTCTAAAAAATCCTCATTTGTAAAGGTGAAGCTTCTTGTGTCCTTATGTGTTTCACCCTCTCCAGTCTCATTTACGGTTTCCAACTCCTGACAATCTTCCACTGAATCTATGAATTCCCTACTAAATAGGTTTGCTTTCTCATTATCTGCAAATAAATGCTCACCCTCTTCTCCCTCCATTGTGGGAATGTGGATTCTGTTTCCCTTTTGGTTTTTAATATATGAATACAGCTTTTTCCATTTCCCTATGTGGTCTTTACCCTCATGAAGTATGCCATTCATGTAATTTTCCTTTGCTTCCTTTTTCAACCTATTGAGCTCCTTTATTAGCTGCTTTCTGGTTTCTCTGTTTCCCCTGCCCTCTTTGATTTGACTGTTTACCATTCTACATTTCCTTTTTAATTTTCGTATATCCTTTGTATAGTAAACAGGGTCTGAGGTTGTTTTTCCCTTCTTAATAGGTACAAATATCTTCTCACCCTCCCAAATGATTTCCTTAAAATTTGCCCAGAGTGTATCCACATTACTCCCTTCACTTATCCAAGAATTAAATTTTGATTTCAGGTAAGCTCCAAATTCATTGAATTTAGTTTTTCTGTATAATTTCTTGTCCTGTGTGACCCTCCTATTAAGCCTTTTTGGTACCAGACCAACGTCCATTATTGCAGCCTTATGGTCACCTATTCCTTCAATTACGTGGGTTTTATCAACAAGTTCCCCTGGTTTTATCAGGAATACATCCAGCAAATTGCTGAGTCTAGTTGGTGCTTGCACTACTTGTGTAAATCCTCCCTCCCATACTTATTTATTTGCAAGTTTCTGTTCATGGGCTTCTGTTGCAGCTCCATTCCAATCAACTTCTGGCAAGTTTAAATCCCCCCCAATTATTATCATGTCATTATTGTCCTGCAAGATCACAGTGGTGAGAGCTGTGTCTGGAAGACAACATTATGCCAATTACCAGGATGTGACCAACCAAAGATGCTATGACATATACAGACATGGTCAAATTATTAGAATTAAAATAGAATTTCCAATTCATTAACTACGGTATTTATAACCCTCATTAAGAATGAATGTAACCTATGTTTTCCTAAATTTGATTGTAGTCACTGACAAGTGTGAAATTTCTATATTTTACACTGTTTAATACCCGTGGGGGTTTGCCTGTTCCTCTATCGGGCGCGTCCCAGGTGGCGGATAGGGGGGCTCGACGGATTTGTCCGGAGGGTTTGAGGGAAATAAAATACCTCTCGCGGACCAAAAACAGGCTCCTTGCCAGGGTTATGGTGAAGCTACGTTAGGCCTAGCAAGCCAGTAGTGGATATGGAACTGCTTTTAAAACGGGAACAGGCCTCGGAAAGGACAGATCTAAAGGAAACAGACCTGGCTACGGAAATGGACTACGAATTGGAACTCTGAACATAACTACATTGACGGGAAGAGTGGAGGAGATTGTAGATATGATGGAGAGGAGAAAACTGGATGTACTCGGACTAGCAGAGACCAGATGGAGAGGGGAAGGAAGAAAAGAACTACGAAATGGCTTGCAGCTATACTGGATAGGAAATGAGGAGGGGAAGAGAAATGGAGTGGGAATGGTGGTGAGAGAAGGGCTGAGGGAGGAAGTAAAGAGGGTAACTGATCGAATAATTAGAGCCAGAATCACTGTGAAAGGTAGAAACCTGGACATTCTGCAAGTCTATGCACCACAGGTGGGATGCACAGAAGGCGAGTTTGAAGAAGAGTTACAGAAGCAGTTAGTAGGGAGAAACCTGATAGTCATGGGGGACCTAAATGCTCATGTCGGAACTGATAGAAGAGGTTTTGAGGAAGTGATTGGTGATGAAGGATGGGGAAACAGGAATAAGGAAGGAGAGAGATTGTTGGAAATGTGCAAGATAAATGGGCTAATGGTTGGAAACACATGGTACAAGAAGAGAGAGAGCCATAAAATTACTTGGTACAGCAGGGATTTGACTAGGAAATCAGTGGTGGACTACATTCTGTGCGGGAAGGAGACAAAGAAGAGTATCACGGATATAAGGGTAATACCTTCAGAAGCCCTGGACAGTGACCACCGTCTGCTGGTCGCCAAGGTGAGAGGACTGAAGGAAAAGAGGAGAACTGAGAACCAAGAAAGAAGAATAAGGACATGGAAGCTGAAGGAGGATGGAAATAAGGAGAAGTTCCAGATATTAGTGAGGAACAAATTACCTAAGGATGATCCGAGAACAGGTGAAGAAGAATGGAATAGGTTCAGGGACGTGTTGGTAGAAGCAGCGGAAGTTGTGTGTGGCAGAACTAGTGGAAAGAAAAGGTGGAAGGAAACACCACGGTGGAACCCCAGAACTAAGGAAGCAGTGAAAAAGAAAAATGAAGCATTCAGGAAATGGTTCCAACAGAGGACAGACAGAACAATACCAAAAGCGGAAGAAAGAAGCAGGAGAAGTAGTGAAGGAAGAGAAAAAGAAATGGTTGGAGAAATGGACAGAAATGATGGAGGAGGACTGTGATGGCAGTAAGAAAGTGTTGTATGGAATGATAAAGGCAAAGAGAAGAGATACAGGGGCAAATGTCAGAATGGTGGACAGGAATGGAAAGGAGGTCGAAAATATGGAAGAAGTAAAGGTTATCTGGAGAGAATATTTCAAGGAACTCCTAAATCCAACTAAAACCAGTGTAGTGGACATTGTGGAGGAAGAAACAGACAGTGACCAAGACATTTCAGAGAAGGAATTGACATGGAAAGAAGTGGAGGAAGCATTAAAGAAGATGAAAGGGGGAAAGGCACCGGGAATAGACGAAGTGAGTGTGGAGATGGTGAGAGCAGCAGGGGTGATAGGAACACAGTGGCTCTTTCGAGTAATGAAAGTGATACGGAGGGAGAAGAAAATACCAGAGGACTGGAAAAGAGGGATAATAATACCCATTTTTAAAAAGGGAAGTAGGAAGGAATGCAAGAACTACAGGGGAATTACACTCATGTGCCACTGCGCCAAAATATTTGAGAAGGTACTGGAGAGAAGAATTCGGACACAAGTTGAAGATGGGCTGAGGGAAGAACAGTATGAATTCAGGCCAGGAAGGTCGACAGTTGACCTCATCGTTGCTGTAAGACAGCTACAAGAACACCATTATGAATATGGGAAAGATCTGGTGATGACCTTGGATATTGAGAAAGCATATGACAGTATTAATAGAAACAAGGTATGGGAAGCAATGAGAGCAAAAGCAGTGAACAAGGAGACAGTGGCAAGAGTGAAAGCAATGTACGAGGGAAGCAAAAGCTGTGTAAAGGTGGGAAGAGAGAGAACGGAATGGTTTCAACTGGAGAGTGGTCTGAAACAAGGATGTGCCCTCTCACCCCTGTTATTTATAGTGGTGATGGATGAAATCATACGAAAAGTGGTAAATAGCATTGGGGAAAGGAAAATGAAGGCAATGTTGTTTGCTGATGACCTTCTGGTATGGGGAGAGGATGAGGAAGAAGCACAAGAGCAATTAGATGAGTGGGAGAAGGTAGTGTTATCATATGGGATGAAGTTCTCAGCACAAAAGAGTGAAGTGGTCATCACAACGAGGAGGAAGAACAGACTGGATATGGGCATAACACTTGGGGGACAGCAGTTGCAGAAAGTAGAATGCTTCAAGTACTTGGGAAGCATAATTGAAGAAAAGGGAGGCAATAGGATGGAAATAAATGAAAGGGGAAGGTGCGCAGATGGATTTTTCAAGAGTGTTAGGGGGATGATATGGAATAAAGATGTACCACAAAAATGTAAAGGAATCATCTACAAGACCTACTTTGTGCCAATTTTGACGTATGGTTCAGAAACATGGGTGATGAAGGAAAGGGACAAGAGTAAAATACGAGCAGTGGAGATGAAGTTCCAGAGGAGTAGGGTAGGAGTGACAAGAATGGACAGAGTAAGGAATGAGAGAGTCAGAGAGATGGTAAGAGAGGAACCATTGCAAAATAGAATAGAGCGATCTAGGCTACAATGGTATGGACATGTGAGGAGGATGCGAGAGGAGAGGATACCGAAGATGTTTGGAATGGAAATGAAGGGAAGGAGGCCAAGGGGAAGACCAAGGGACAGATGGACAAAAGGAGTTAGGAAGAGTGTGGAGGAAAGAGGAGTGTGCTGGGACACAGTGAAAGACGAGAGATGGTGGATGGACAGGAAACGATGGAGAGGCTTATGTTCCAAGCAGACCCGACCAGTGGTCGGAAACTGCTCAAGATGATGATGATGACGACACTGTTTAATACTTTATGGAATTTTGTTTAGCCAAAGGGGGTTTGAACCCACTGTTTTGTAAAGAATTATCACACTTCCTCCTCCAAAATCTAAAAATTTTTCTTTCCAGAAAACTCTCATACATGTCAGTGTCCAGAAAGAAGCAATTGTATATGACATTTCAATAGCCAAGCAATTATATAGAACACTGACCATATACAGGGTTTTATAGGAAGGGGTCTCCCTGGAAATTTCACTAGAAACTTTTGTCTTGTTCTAGCGCACGGTTTCCTGCACTTAATGTATGTATTGTGCAGATATATACATTCAAGTAACGAATATTTCATATCAGGCATTACAGCACTATACACAATCATAATAAAACAACTGGCTAAGAGATTCAAACGTACAGGTTCAGTAAACAATAAAAATAGACGTAAAGATCTTTATTTCCTTACTGAAGCTAAATTAACAGGAGTAACCAGAAACTTCATAAAGAGATGCCGATTATGTTTGGCAGCGGATGGGGAACTTTTTCAGCATCTACAGTAAACATGGTGAGTAAAAATGCATGATACTGATTCTAAGCACGGTATTTTGCCGTACATATGCGTGCCCGGCAGACGGCAACTGAGCGTCACTGGCGGAGTGCGTGAGCAAAAATGTCCTTGCCAAGCAAATATAAATACTGAACTTATAATCCAATAACATAATCAATTGTGAGCAATAATATGGCAGGAGTTATATCGGAGTTGTTATAGTTGTGTCCAAATAGGAAACGGTCGTTCTGAATGGTTTCAGACAAAAAGGGGAGTCCAGCAAGGAAGTGCCTTGTCACCAATATTGTATGTCACTGTTATGGACAGAATTTTAAAATCTATTAAGGAAACTGCAAATGAATCACGAGCTTTGGTATTTGCAGATGACGTGGTCCTATGGGGAGAAACAGAAGTGGAAGTACAGGAGAGACCGACTGCTTGGAACAACAAATTTAAAGAATTTAGCCTGAAGATCAGCAAGGCTAAGACTGTTGAAATGACCATTAGCAGAAAGAGGAAAAGTTCAAACATACATTTGGAGGGAGCAAAACTAGAATCAGTTTCTCACTTAAAGTAACTTGGAAATATGGTCTCCAAGGATAACACCCTCAAACAAGATATTCTAAACAGGACACAGAAAGCATCACATTTCTATAACCAGGTTCGGCACTTACTTTGGAACAAAAATATACCCTTGGCAGCAAAGGCAACGACGTTGTATTACACCTACTTTGCTCCAATCCTTACTTATGGTATGGAAACATGTACATTGCTAAGTAAGGATTACAGTAGAATTCAAGCCACAGAAATGAGATTTATTAGGACTATGAACCAAAGTACCAGGAGAGACAAGATCAGAAATGAGGTACACAGAGCATCAGCTGGCATCAGGGTCCCAGTCACCAACTTTCTGGGGAAACTCAGACTTCAGTGGTATGGCCATGTAATGAGGAAGGATAGCTCTAGAACAGCTAAGAAGTACTTCAACCTGGATGTCAGAGGGAAGAGACCAAGAGGAAGTCCAAGGAGACGATGGATAGAGACAGTTGGATCAGAGGTGGAGAATAATGGTTTTAACTGGGACGATGTCCAAGAACAAATGGTGTACCAAGATCGGGCAAGATGGAGAGCGCTTGTTAGCTACACCCGGGAACTGGAGATGGAAAATGATGATGAATAAGGCAGGACCACATCACTTCTCATTTACCATGATTGTTTTGATGCATTTCCAACTTTTGTGGTTTAAATGTACCAATAAATAAATAAATCAAGGAATGTAATTTAATGATATGGGCGTCTTTGGTGGCGTAGTTGGTAGCATGCTGAGCTATGCCAAAGTCGTCGGATTTTTTAAGAGCGTTCAAAATCCCACAGTATGCCTTTCTTTGGAGGGGAAGTAAAGCCGTCGGGCCTATGTCATAGATTTATTGCATGTAAAAGAACCTTCCACTAACTAAACTCATGTGGAGCAAAATTTGTAGATTAGGTTTGATTAATGATGTTAATTTCCAACGTTCATCACCGGGTGCTGGTTGCGATGGCATCTAGTAGTAGCCAAGTTCACAGCTAGGTGTTGTGGACGGTAGCATTTGGTAGCGAAAGTAGGAACTACTTGAAATTATCGTCTGCAGTCCTTACTTGAATTTAAAAAAACAGATAACACACACTAATACAGTCATCACAATTAACACCAGTTATCAGACAGATTCTACACACACCCAAAGTACACGGGGCTACATGACGGTGTTGTCGCAGCCCCTAAACTAAGGACTGCAGACTTTGAATTTTTCAAATATTTCCTACTTTTGCCATCAACGACAACTAGTTCAGAACTTAGCTACTAGACGCCACCACAGACGGCTCTTGGAAACAAACGTAGGAACCTAGGAGCGTTGTTTACATTCTTAACCTACATAATTTAGCTTCACACAGGTGTAATTAGCGGATGGTTCTTTAGCATGCCATAAATCTATGACATGGGACCGCCGGCTTCACTTCCCCTACGAAGGAAGGCATACTGAGGGATTTTTAACGCTCTTAAAAAGACGACTTCGGCCGGGTTTGAACCCGCGATCTTGGGTATAGAAGCTCAGCATGCTACCAACTACGCCACCGAAGCCGCCAGGCATTCTTTTCATGTGGCCAAACCACTTGAGTCTTTATTTTTGGATCTTCTTGAGAAGGGTTACTTCCATTCCTACTTCCTCTCTTATCATCTCGTTTCTAATTCTGTCCTTCCTGGTCTTCTGTACCATGGTGCGTAGAAATTTCATTTCAGCTGCTTCGAGTTTTGAGCTGTCCCTATTAGTTAGTGTAACGGTAAGTGTAATGCTGGTATGAAAATTGATCATTACCATGCTGCTTCAGAATTAATTCCTCTGTGTGGAAAACTAATATCATATTTATAAAATAACCTGTTTTAACTAAGGGCCACATTGTAAATATTTGGGGGACCTTGCAGGCCAATAACACTCCAGGGGGTTTGGGGGATATGGATTAAAAAAAAAAAAAGGTGCCATATGGTGAGTTTTGTGGCTGTCTGAGCTTAGTTTTCTTAGTATTGTTGCCGTTTTCTATATTTATTTATAGTGGATAAAAGAAAACACTAAAAAAATTAAATATTTTTAATAAATCCCATTAAAATAGAAGTATGATGATATTCAATGCACTCATACAGCATGAATGACAAAGAGTGAATATTTCTGTTCATTTGACACAATTATTAATCAAATTATGAAAATATAAAGTTCATGATAATTTAGTTTAGTGCGACGACTGAAAGAGCTTTGTACCGGTACTTAAAATTTCTCTCCACTTAGGATCAAGCTTAGTTGTACCAATCATTAATAAGGATTTTAAGTGTCCATCAGTGAGTCAATGGCCTTGGTTAGGGGTACACATGCACTGCTTTATCCAGTTGGCTTTAGTGGTTTCAAAGTTTTGGCTACACAGCGCGGACGCGGAGCGGCGGGCTGGACAAAATTTTCTCGCGGGCCGTAGGATGGGCAGTCCTGTGCTAAGGTATGTTTCACATAACTGTTATTGGATCTGTACTGCAAAAATAGTTTTCCTAATAACATTTTATTATAAAGACAAGACCTCAATTTGAGGCAAATACAACAATTTTATTCACATGACATTAGGAACCAAATGGCACTGCTTTTAGACATGAATTGAAATTCCAAACAATTATTTACTCATCATTCATCATCATCATCTTGTACAGTTTCCAGCCCCAGGCTGGGTCTGTTTGGAACATAAGCCTCGCCACTTAGTTCTTTCTTCCCACCACCTCTCCGCTGTCACTCTGGTCCAGTCCTCGCCTCTCTTCTTGACACATTCCTCCACTCCTTTCAGCCATCTATCTCTTGGTCTTCCCCTTGGTCGTTTCTTCTGTATCTGCATCTCATGTATCCTCTTGGGAATCTTCTTCTCATCCATTCTCTTTAAGTGTCCATACCACCTAAGTCTTGATATCTCAATCCTACCTTGCAAGGGCTCCTCTTTCACCATTTCCCTGACCTTTTCATTCCTCACCCTGTCTCTTCTTGTTACTCCGATCCTACTTCGCAGGAACTTCATTTCACCTGCCTGTATTCTGCTTATGTCTCTTTTCTTCATTGTCCACGTTTCTGAAGCATAGGTCAGTATCGGGATATAGTAGCTTCTGTATAACACTTCCTTGCTTTTTTGTGGGACATCTTTATTCCACACTAAGCTCCTAATGCTTCTCAGAAATGCTTCTGCCTGTCTGCCACGTTCCGTAATCTCTTTGTCATTTCTCCCATTTTCCTCCACTATACTTCCCAAGTACTTGAGACTTTCCACCTTCTTCAGCTGTCCACCTCCAAGTGTTATCCCACTCATTGGTCTGTCCTTTTTCCTGGTCGTTAACAGGATCTCACATTTACTGATGTTGAACTTCCATCCGTACTCTCCCACTGTTTCTTCCCAAGCCTTCAGTTGCTCCTGAATTTCCTCCTCCTTGTTTCCCCAGACCATGAGATCATCTGCAAACACCATTGCTTTCATCTTATCTTCTCCTATCTTCCCTGCTATCCGTGTCATTACCTCGTCCATAACCACAATAAAGAGAAGGGGTGACAGTGCACTACCCTGTTTCAGGCCACTCATTTGTCTGAACCAGTCTGTTCTTTCCCCTCCAACTTTCACACAACTCACACTTCCACAATACATCTCCTTCACTCTGCCTACAATCTCTTTTTCCACTCCCATGTTTTCCATTGCTTTCCAAAGCTTCTCCCTACACACACTATCATAGGCCTTTTCGATGTCCAGGAAGGCCATCAGCAGATCCTCTCCAAATTCGTAGTGGTGTTCCTGGAGCTGTCTCACTGAAAATATGAGATCCACTGTTGATCTCCCAGGTCTGAATCCATACTGCTGCTCTCTCAATTTTCTCTCCACTTTGGCTCGTATTCTACTTTCTAATATCTTTTCATATATCATGGCACAGTGAGGTATGAGTGTGACTCCCCTGTAATTTCTGCACTCCTTTCTGCTTCCTTTCTTAAATATTGGGACAATTAATCCTTTCTTCCAATCTTCTGGGGTCTTTTTCTCCTTCCATATCACCCTCATCACACGGTATAGCCACTGTTTCCCAACCTCCCCTGCTGCCTTCACCATTTCAACACTCACTTCATCCACACCTGGTGCCCTTCCTCCTTTCATCTTGTCTATAGCCATTTCAAGTTCTCTCCAAGTCAGGTCCTTTTCCATTCCTGTGTTGTCTTCTCCATCTTCCAATACATTGCCTTCCTCCCTATGACCATTGGGATTCAGCAAATCCTCAAAGTACTCTTTCCACACTGTCTTGAGTGCCTCTTTGTTGTGTACCTCATTTCCGCTTTTGTCCATCATTACCACATCCTCTCGCAGACCTCTTCTCTTACTTTTGACCATCCCATAAAGTACTTTCTTATTTCCTCTGCTGTCTTCCTCCATCATCTCTGTCCACTTTACCATCCACTTCTTCCTCTCCTCTGCGACAATCTTGTTTGCTTCTTTCTTCTTTATCTTATAATCTTCCCTTGTCAGATCAGTTCTTTCCTGGAACCACACTCTGAAAGCCTTGTTCTTCCTTCCCACAGCTTCTTTTACTCTCTCATTCCACCATGGTGTCTCTTTACACCTCTTTCTGTTGCTTGTTCTTCCACATACTGCCACTGCAGCTTCCACCATTGTGTTTTTGAATTGCTTCCATTCCTCTTCCCCTGTTTTAGGATTGTCTGTTGGCATCCTTTCCCTTATTATCTTCTGGAATTCTTCCTTGACTTCCTTTTCCTTGAGTTTCCATACTTTGATTCTCCTTTCCTGGTACTCTGTCCTCTTGCTATCCTTAACAACTCCCAAGTTCATTACGAGTATTCTGTGGCCGCTATCTAAGGCCTCTGATGGTATTACCTTTATATCTCTGACACTTCTCTTCATTTCCCAGTCGTACAGCATGTAATCTACCAAAGATTTCTTTGTTAAATCACTGCTGTACCACGTTACTATTTACTATTATTTATTATTATTAGTGTATTTATATCTTAAAACAATTATTTTTCAACTTTTGTAAATTTAAAATGTTATTCTTTTTAATTATTGCAAGGCAAATTATGTTGCAAGAAAACAAAAGTATTTCATGATATAAGAATTTAAGTGCAGTGCACTCCCGATAATTGGCGGTAATTAATGCATGAACTTCGGCAAATTATCCGCAGTTATGTTTTTTAAGCCTAGTGAAAACAAAACTATTAATTAAAATATTGAAATGTAGGCCTGTTTATATGAACATGCAAAAAAATAATTATAACCCTTAACTACATTGCCACACTAGACTAGAGGTGTGTGGATTATGCCAACATTAATGTCTAAGAAAGAAAAAACACAATCATTTTTTGTTTCTTAGATCGTTTACTTTTTCTAATTTTAGTTTGTATTATTATTATTGATTTAAGCCCACTACGGAGTGCTTATGACTAGTTCTTCTTCTTGGTAAGCCTGTTGCTGGTCATTCATTGTAGGTGCCAGTAGAACTTTATCCTCCTACGCCACATACTGGTATTGGCTGATTCTAACTGTCGATAAAGGTCAGAATTAGATTTCAAACGGTAGGTTCCATCTGGGAGCAATCTCGGGTCATGGATTTTCCTAAGGATACGTCTTTCAGCTTTCTCCAGGTCATCCATGGTGCCTTTTCTGTTCATCAAGAGGGTCTCTGCGGCACACAGAAACTGTGGTCTGACAGCAGTTCTGTAGTGACAGATCGTAGCATTCCTCCAAATGCATTTCTTGTTGTACAAATTGTGGAATAGTTGATATGCTGCATTGAGTTTGTTACGCCTTGCTAAGATGGAGGTGCCATCTCTACCATTGGGGTGGACCCATTCACCAAGATAAAGAAAGCGATTGAATCTTCCAATCATTCCATGTATGGTCGTCAAAGGGGTGTTTCCGGAGTGCCGATTCTCAAAGTACTTGGTCTTATCGTAAGATATCTGTAATCCAGACTTTTCTGAAGAAAGAAAAAAAAAATGAGAACGAATACTCATCTCGATTTTCTATATAAGAGATAAGTATGACTATAGACACACTAGGTTGGCTGTGGGGAAACTTTCGGGATTTCCGTTAGATCACTCCCACACTAGATCTCCGTTTTCTTCCCGGACAGTCGAATTCTGTACAATACTCTTCGCTTTCATGTTTGAAACCAGAATCGTCTTTATCAACGATTAACTACTCAATTACAGCATGTCACTTTCTTCTGCATCTTGACATTCATCCAGGGTTTGTCTTAATGCCATCGTAGTGAGACCCCTTTTCCCATCCGAAATATCGTCGTCACAGAAGCTGAAAAGCACTTGCTTCTGTGAGAGTGAAGCAGTGTGTTGACTGCATGAAGATCATCTAACAAACACGCACTCGGCGCGGCGTAGGTTTGTTCCATCGGGCAATAATCGCTTACAATACGCTGTCTGCGCACCTACCCCTCACAACTCATAGACCAGCGACCTTGGGGTGTGGCTGATGGCTGTTGGAAAGGGAGGGTAGGTTCTGAGTGAAAGTGCATTCTACTTTGCACTGTCTCAGCATTGAAGATAAAAGATATCCCCTTCGGCGACATGCTCCTATGTTTCCAAGATTGCAACATTCTGGTAGCAGTGCGCAAGTAGGCCTAATTTTTCATCGCTGAGAAACGCAGTTAGTGTTCTCAATTCTCTAATGATTTTGCCTCCACGCATCGTATCGCGTTAAAATTCTTTTGAACAACGGAGAGATTATTTTAGTTAGCGGGATGATAAGTTGCTGTAAGAATTACTACAATAAAAATACTCTTAGAGACCTGCAAATTAACCGCAAAGCAAATTATCCGCACTCTATATATCGGGAGTACACTGCATAAGAGATTGCTACATTATAGCTGAAGAAGGTCAAACACACTGAAACATGTACTACTAATAGTATATAATAATATCGTATGGCCTCGGGTGCAAGCTTTGTTAATTGATGCCCAAAGGGCAACTTGTATGTCGAATTTCATCCCACCTTGAAGCGCTATGAAAGTCAAGGAGGTTAGATATCTAAGCTTCTTGACACTATAGCGCTTTCCAGTAGAGAAATGAGGAACTTTGTGTTGGCAGAAAATCCTGAGAATAATTTTGCCATTATGAACACGGCCTACTGAATTTAAATGGGTTATTTAACATACCACCATCGTATGACATGCGTATCGTGATTTTTGTCGCCTTTCAAAAAAAAAAACACTTGCCATGGCCAGGAGCGAACCTGCAAGCTTGGGGTTGTCAGTCCGACACAATAATCACTCACCCACCGTGGCAAGCACCACTACTAATAGTGAAACAATTGTTTTGAAAAGTGGTAAAGATCGAATATAATCTGTATTAGTGGGTCGCGGTTCCTTTGTTTTGGCTTCTCTACCAAGGCTAATGTTAAATGTACTTAGCTTGTGATTTGTGTTGATTGTTCGGCACGTTGCTGTCCTGAGCTCAGGGAAGCCCTGTAAGAAGCCTCTCTCCATCTCTCTCTGTTAACTGCTCCCTTTATTGGATCAGTTGTTAATTGCTCTGTCTCTCTCGTGTGGAGACTAAAAATATCCATTTCTATCCTAAATATAAATCACTGAAAAAGAATTCAACAGGCCACGACCTAACAAAGAAATATACTCTCTTCTAGAGAATATAATACACCAATGCGTGAAAGATGATTGTAGTTTTTTGAGCATTTATTTATTTATTTTATTTATTTACAGGGTTTACGCCCACATTGGAGCACTTAAATCAAACCAAATACATTTATGTAATCTAAGAATTAACAGGGAATTTAGTTATCATATTCCTCCTCTCCCAAAACCTCTTCATTCTGGCTGCCCTTTCCTGATCAGATATGACATATTGTTTTCATTGATTCATTTTGAGTCTTGTGTGTTTGTTTTTCAGAATCCTTTTTTCTTCTCTATTTGTAATTTGTTTCATTGTAATATTCATCTCATCTAAATTATTTTGAACTTCTTTCAACCAATTATTGTTTTTTTTTTACTTTTCCAAAAGTAATTAAATAGCCTATTGTCATGAGATAAGTGACAGAAAAAGGCAATTGTCCTTTTTCTCATCGTGTCTATAATTGAATCACTTTCCCGGTAGACAACTGCATTAGGCAACAATCTCCATTGTGTTTTTTATTAATGATTGTTTTTGAGCATTTAACCTTTAAACTATATTTTTTAAATTAATGCAGTCAATGGCCATGTATTTTCTTTTCAGAACGGGTCAGGGAAGGAATTTTGGAAGGAAATCGGCCATGGACCTATTGAAAGGAACCGTCCCGGCATTTGCCTGGTGGTGAAAATGGGAAACCACGCAAACCATTTTTTGGACGGCCGAGGTGGTGTTTGAACCCACGCTCTCCCGATGCCAGTGAGGCATGAGGTAATGCGTTAGCACTCTCGGCCAGCGTTAAACTACTATGTATTTCCAGATGAATGTGTGCTGAGTTATTTTCACCCCATTCTACACCAAGGTCTTAAATCAATTTAACATAACCGGGTGAGTTAGCCGAGGTCGTTGAGGCATGACTGTTGGCAGTCGCTCACATCCGGGAGGCGAGGAGGTTCGAATCCCCCCGCCGGCAACCTTGAAGATGGTCTTCTGTGGTTTCCCATCTTCCTTCCAGGCAAATGCCGGGGTTGGTCCTTAACTATAGGCCACAGCCGCTACCTTCCAACTCCTCGACCCTCCCTTCCAACTTCCCTCCCCAACGGTACTTGTAGCTCACCCATTGGGTGTCCGTCTCGAAGCAGCTACAAAACTGGCGAGCCGAACATGTCCTCGGACACTCCCGGCACTAAAAGCCATATGCTAAAAAAATTTTTTTTTAACATATTCCCCCTTCTCCTATCGGTTACATAATTATATTAGATTGGGTTACATTTTATACACATGTACTCAAATAAGTTTTCTTCAGGGGCGCACCTGCAAAATAATTTCCTGGGGGAATAGTTGAACTGGATGTACAGTAGGTATAGACTGCCGTATGTAGTGACTGGCTAAACGTCTTTTCACTACGAATCAGAAATCAGACTTTTAGGGGAAAAATATATCCCTTATGCCCCTCCTGGTTACGGTGAACATCTACAGTAGAATCGCCACTACTACAAGGTCTGTTCTCAGCCATTACAGCACACAGAAGTCAAATATTTCCATTTCTTTGAACAAATCATCATCATCATGTACAGTTTCCAGCCCCAGGCTGGGTCTGTTTGGAACATAAGCCTCGCCACTTAGTCCTTTCTTCCCACCACCTCTCTGCTGTCACTCTAGTCCAGTACTCGCTTCTCTTCTTGACACATTCCTCCACTCCTTTCAGCCATCTATCTCTTGGTCTTCCCCTTGGTCATTTCTTCTGCATCTGCATCTCATATATCCTCTTGGGAATCATCTTCTCTTCCATTCTCTTTAAGTGTCCATACCACCTCAGTCTTGATGTCTCAATCCTACCCTGCAAGGGCTCCTCTTTCACTATTTCCCTGACCTTTTCATTCCTCACCCTGTCTCTTCTTGTTACTCCGATCCTACTTCAGGGTGTCGAGCGATACGGGAAATACGGGAATTATATGGGAATTTTAGTGACCCGGGAAAAATACGGGAATTATACGGGAAATTCGCACTTGATACGGGAAATCTTAAAAAGTCTCATAATGCCTGACTTCTTAGCCCCCGAACGCTCGTAAGAGTCCTCCCGCTCAGTCTTCTATTTCGTCTGCAGACCATAGTGCCACCCGCAATTTGCGCCACTGATAGAGCGCTAAGCGGGATGATAACCCAGCCAACCTCGAATGCATGCTTTGCCTGGCCGACCGCCGGCCGTACCCTCTCCGCGCGCCGCGCTCGTTGCTGACAATGACATACAGGAATCATTCCGCATTGTTATTCACAGAGCAGACCTGGGTTTCTCGACAAGAGCAGCCCTTAAAGAAGCTAACAGCTCAAGATCTCAGAAAATTCCAGACGCGGATGTGCTGCAATTTCGCACCAACTGCCGACAATTGTACATGTGTATCCTATGGCTGAAAAAATCAAAGAGAGGTCAACTCTTGCTCTCAAGGGACCCGTGCTATTTCCTGCCTAGACCCTATAGGGGTCGCTGAGACTCCTAATTTGGAAGAAGTTAGGATCGTCATTGCCCTGGAAATTATTTGTAATCAGAAGAATTTGCTTTCTGGCGCAATGGCTGACCGCATCAAGAGCAGCTACTCCGCACTTCTGAGACTGCCCTCCATCACTGAGCGTTTGAAGCAGGTCGACGTAAAGGAGCCACGGCTCGACGTGTTGCGGTCTGAATTAGTGGCTTCAGCACCTTCCTCAGTTCCTGCCAAAAATGATCTCACAAGCGTCGTTAAAATGATACTGACTTTGTATCACAACAGTGCAGCTCTAGAGAGAAGGGGTGCATGATCGTCAATCACAAAGCAGCAAGTCTGATTGGCATGCATACTGTTCAGGACGCTGTGATGGCAGCTGGTGGAGTAGAAAAGATAACCATGAGCAAGAGTCCACACTGCACGAAACTCCTACGCCGTGTTCAAGGAAGCAAAACAGGTGCGAAGCGACGGCTAAGGTGGCAGTCTAAAGAAAAGCCACAAAAGATCTCCAGGAATTCGAAAAAAAAAGTACTGTCAAAAGAACTTAATTTTGTGCTGTGTATAACTGAAGTTCCTAGTAACAATATTATATTTGTCAAAGTGACTTATTTAATTTCGTTTTGCATTATTTTATTTTCTGTTATCTACTTTGATAAAATAAATCTAAATTAAAAAGTATTCGCGGCGTGTCGCGTGTGGAATTTTACTGTTCTTAGCCTTTCCATGGTCTTCTTTCGCAGAGGAGTTGCACATACCAAATTGTTTTAAAGTTCGTTCAAACACTCAATGCTAATGCGTCACACATGCATAAATTTCAAAAACTACAAACAATATCTCACAGCTCTCGTCATTTTACTATCGAACACCCGTCACCAACATGTGGCTGCAAAATACACCACACAAGTGACAGAATTCTTCTCGTATGGGCAGGCATCGTTTCAGTCGCTTGTTAACCACTGTCTGTGTCGGATTTCCTTTCATTGTCATTGTTTCGTTACTTTTACTTCGCCGACGTTCGACCCGAGGACTGGACACATCCCGTACAGCATATACAGAAAGAAATACTGAAGGCGGTCTGGATATCGCAGTGGATGAAATGATTATTAACCTTGGCAGTTCATCAAGCTCTGACGAAGACAATGATGGTGGTGATGATGATAGGGACAGTGAAGGGATAGAGGGTGTCAAAGAAACCCTTGCCAAGTGACTGAGGATAATTTACTTCTTCTTGTCAGCTCGCTTGCGTCAATCGATAATAGAGCACAGACTGTTGTTTCCCGTCATTGTGTTCAAAATACCGCCTACAATTCGACAATATAAAACCACGGCAATAATATCGCCACAGAGGGGCTTGTTTGAGTGCTCAGTGTTAAATATGTCTTTACCTTAACTTTACTTTTGCTTTATCACGAAAGCTAATATTAACCCTAGAGAGTCGCGATTCAGTGAGTGTGCATGGTGTTATCTGTCAACTACTGTAGTAAGCTGTGAACGACCTCCACTCAGACTCTTGTTTCATGTTAAAGGATAATCATTGCATGGTGAGTTTTTTATATTCATTAGCTGTAGAGTGTTTGCACTCTTTGTCGTATTTATTGAATTGAATACCTATGATAAAGGTATCATAGCTTCGGTGTGTAATTTATTTATTCATCTAAAAGTATCGTATTTCTCTGTCTGAATGTCCTTGGCGTTGACTTGGGATCGTTTTTTTTTTAAATATATTACGTATAATTGTACTGAAATAATGTCTGAAGTGCAGCGCTGTGTATTATTCGAATCAGCTGATTTACAACACTAAAAACTTAGCAACACAGCTCAGCTGTTCCATGCTCCCGACATATCCTTCGCGTTGTTTCCTTCGAAATACAGGGGGTAGGTGAGAAGCATGCTCAGAAATCTTGCCGTGTGGCGGTTGGACGTAGGGTCTTGTTATGTGGCGATCGTGGGTTGCGGAGAGGAAAAGCGGGGCAAAGTGACAGGAAGGCTGTCAGTACCGAATGCGCGGGGTTAGCAATACTGTATTTGTCCCATAATTTACGCGTGTAATAGCGGACATACCCAGTGGCGTACGCAGGATTTCCTTCTAGGGGGGGGGGGGGTTCATTAATAAAATAGGGTAATTAAGCACATTATTAAAGGGACAGATGACCTTGCTGTTCCGCCCCTGAAAACAACAGTTAACATCATAATTAAAATGGCATTTCGATTAATATTCATAAAAAACAATAATTAAATAACCGTTCTCTATGCATAAAAACTATTTTAGGCCTTATTATTTTTTTGACACAATGAAAAATGAAAAATATGGAAAACAGTAACTAAATATTAAAAGTGAAACAATGCAGTGATATCATCAACATGACCATAATTACGTTGTTACTTATAATATTGATATTATGCGAGAGAAAGATAATGTTTTGCTCTCAGTGTTCCTACTGCCATTACTATTGACTCTCAAAATCTGCCATCTTGATAACTTGATCCGTATCAATAATGAAGTGAAAATGAAGAAACTCCTCAAGTACTGAATTATCTTTAACGAAACGGACACACAATTAAAGCAGCCCGAAGCGACGTGAAAAAGTTTACCGATCGCACACTGTAACAGTAAAACTGATCCATGACTCGCTCCAACGCTGAAGGAGGAGTCTCGCTAGGAGTTGACTGCAGGACATTTTCCAAGTGACGAACGTGATCACATTTAAAATATATTCAGGAGTAATAAATGTTGCACATTTTCCCGTAAATTACGGCTGTTTATGTTTGAATTGCGTATAAGATCATGACAAAGAAAGTGTTTCTCCAATTGGATGATTGCATTTAACTGTATGCACGTCGTATAATCTTGGCGAGGTGCATTTTCTTTTTCACGGAGCAACTTTACACCGTAGTAGGCACGAAGCTTTTTGTATTTAGTTTTCTGGCATCTTGTTTTAAATTATTGACTAACATATTTCTAAATGCAGACAATCCATACCTCCATTAGGATTCGGGTTCCATAATTCATGCAAAATGAGGTTCGTTCGTTTGTGAAATTGAGGTCATATCCCCCCTACTCTTTCAGTGATTACCATATGGTACTTTACGTAGACTAGGGTGAAGATGTAAATGAGCATTTAAAAAAAATCTCGCCAGTTGTTTGGTTTATTAACTTAGGGTAATATTTTCCATAGGTACTGAAAACTGGGCACGGCTGGATTTTAAGGTGGAACCGCATGTGCTATCAAATATCGCTTTCTTGCAATACCTGGGATATGTATAGAATTATAAAATGATTATTGGTTAAATAAGGGTTAATAGATAGGCTATTATAATTATAATGATTAAATAAATATTACAGAAGAAACGATGCGTTGTTAGTGAATATTAGGCCTACCGGTACGGCGAATAGCCTATAACTCGTAGCATCCGTCACAATTCAGCATTTAAATGGGCCACGTTAATGCATATTATACTAATATAACAACCGGATAGCAAATTATAATAGTATTCTCACATATAACACATTTAATTTGCACCAACTTAATTATTGTAGTCTAAGATATGTTAGACCCTTTCCGTTTGAGATGTGCAAATCGCACACTTTGTAGGCAAGCTGTTTGTTATGGTCGTCTCTGATGCGAAGTTTTACTAATTACTCTTTTAGGAGACACTTGTCTTTGGAATATTCATGAAAGACCGACCCTCTAGTTCTTATTTCATAAGTTGAACGCCTAAAAACAAAACCACAATCCGAAATAATAAAGAAGATAATCACGAACGAACGATTCACTGCCAATGAAAATCAAATGGAGATTTGCGGACCGGAAGTTCGCTATTCATAAGCTTCGGTGCCATTTTAACTCGTGGAAGCTCTATACGGTTACGGTACCATACAATTCACTTCCCGTAAACATTTATTATGTGACACTCCTATTCTCTACTCTCTCAACCCTCCTCAGTAAAACAGTAATTTATATCAGCTCTTCTCAGGTAAACGGTATTTTACTTGTGTTTCTAGCATCTCGTCCCATCTGCGTGGAGTTCACTCGAGCTCGCACGCTTTGCTCACGCTACGGATTAGGCCTAAATCTCACCATCACCCGTGGACTGCGGAAGTATTTCAAAAAATGCAGTTACACTTACGCCAGAAAATCTTGATTCGCGCTTTAAGATTCATTTTTCAGCCATTCGGTATGCGAATTCTAGTCTTAGAGGATTCTAAAATATACGGGAATTTGGTGGATTTTCGTACAGGAAATACGGGAATTATACGGGAATTTGAAGAAAGATCATTGCTCGACACCCTGCTACTTCGTAGGAACTTCATTTCACTTGCCTGTATTCTGCTTATGTCTCTTTTCTTCATTATCCACGTTTCTGATGCATAGGTCAGTATCGGGATATAGTAGCTTCTGTATAACACTTCCTTGCTTTTTTGTGGGACATCTTTATTCCACACTAAGCTCCTAATGCTTCTTTGAACAAATAAATAGCGTAATTTACGTCACCATAGAGTTTAAAAATGTAAAGTAAATGGTTCTATGGGCTATCACCAAAGAGCAAGTAAGTCTACTTTCAAATAACATCGCCATAAACAGTTGGAATATGGAACTAAAAAGGCGCACGCGTAGCGACGAACCGTTTCATTATTAGCACTCAGAAGATTAAATAGAATGAATAATGACAGACTGTTATAAAAAAAATTTAAAGTACAACCAGCGTGGTTTACACAGACATTGAATGACCTAAAGGATGAACATAATAGGGATTTATTTAGAGGCAAACTTAGGATGCACATAATAGGGATTTATTTAGAGGCAAACTTCAAAAGCATGATCTAGAGCAGTGGTTCCCAACCCTTGTCAGCTGACGCCCCACTTTTCAGGTACGGGAGTTCATTGCGCCCCCCTCCGACCGACCCCCCCCCCCCCAACACTTATCGCATCTATAACCTCTTCGATTGACGCGGAGGATATAGACCTAACCTAATAACACTACATAATGGAATAGGCTTATCTATTACATACTAACTTCATTTTAGCACAATACAAAGAACACACATTTACAACAAATCCTTAAATTAGTCAACAAATGTCAGTGAGAGGGTTGACACTGTTTTCTCTTGGTAAGATTTGGTTTGTTTGGTTTGATATTTGACAGAGCACAGTGGAGATTACTTGCACCATCAAGCCGACAGTGCTGCTTTGTTTCTATGAGACTGAGCGTTGAATATCCTGACTCGCATAAATATGTCTTTGAAAATGGGACAATGACACACAATGCAAATTTGGCTATTAAAGGATACACTGCAAGACAGTTTACCCAAAAGTCACCCAATACTAATATTTTAGAATCATCTTTTAGCTTTGACTCACACTTCAAATCTATGGCTTCTTCTCGAAGCTGTGCTAACAGTGCTACAATGTCAATGGCAAACGAATTTCTTGTTAACATCCAGGAGCATTCTTCCGACGATATATCAGGAAAGTAGAAGTTGAATTCTTGTGCCAGGGAACCCAAATGTGACTGAATTTGCACCTAAGTTTATTACGATCACATTCATTTTCCGGGAAAATTTCATTAAGGCGGTGAAAGGATGAGATGTTGTTCAACTGAAGCCGGCGTTTCCATAACTGTATTTTTTCCAGGAATGCATAATATTGGAGTTTTTGCCTTGGAGTTTTAAGTCCAAACTCTTCAAAGCTTCAAAGAAATCGCAAAGATATGCCAATGAGACGATAAAATTGGCATGATTTTGCTCCTTATAACACAGCAAATTCTTTATTTCACCTCGAATCTCGCGGCTTCGCAGAGGTTTGTGCCGACAGTTGGCAATTACCAGTGCTTTTGAACGATTGACTTGGTGCGACAATCACTTGGAGAGATTCAAAAAATGTTTATTTTACAATATTGTAATATTTGAGTTAAAAAAAACTTAATTCGGAAATCACTTCACGCCCCCCTTGATAAAGCCCCACGCCCCCCAGGTTGGGAACCCCTGATCTAGAGGGATGAACAAGAAAGAAAAAGAAAGCAGCCATGTAATATCGAACAACTCATGAAGCAGAGATCAAAGAGGATGAAACGAATGTGGGAAGAGAGGAAGAAGACATTTAGTAAGAACTGAAGGGTTGATTTAACGTGCTCTGTAAAAGTGCTATTCGATTAAATAATAAATAAAAATATACAATCTATATAAGAAAGCACAACAAGTTGGATATACAATAAATGAGCAGGAAAGCAGGACAGAACATGGGCGGCAAAGGACAAGCATAATGGCAGGCAGGTGCTCAATGTGATGTCAATTCATTGCAATGCATCCCTCTGCCCTTCAAAGTGACATTCCAGAGTTAACATACACAAACAATACTGAAACTACTGTCGACCAAAATATTATGTGCACTCGAGTTTGAAGGTTGTCTGTGAAGTAAGCAATAGACCTACATAAAATCCAATCACATCATCATTTTCGTCGTTCTATTTTACGTTAGTTCATGTAGGTTTGGAATTTTTAATTTATATTTTAATATTTTTTTATCGCAGTTGGAACACAAAAAGTGCACGTTTTTAAGCGTGTTTCAGCCATGCGTCACATTTAAAGATTATTATCTCAAAAACCCGTCATCAGATCGAATCCAAATTTTAACACAATATACATTGGAATGTTGTACAACTGGGTTATTAAATTCAAAATTGTGTGTGTCCAAGAAACAAAGTTGTTATCATTTTTGTAAGGTAACTTTTTCTCGGCTCGGGGTGGTTGGAAAATGTAGTTCTTGGTTGCGTTGTAATCGTTATACATCAAAAAGTTATGCTGTATGACTGTGAAATACGTAAATTAATTCACTTATTTTATATCGGTTTGTATTTGTACGAAGAAATAACACATGGTTCACCAGCTAGCCGCTCCGGGAAAAGCTGTACAGCGTTGCCGAAATGGTGCCCACACGCATCATGGCGCGTCTCGCTCGGAAGTGATGGGCTCCATCTCAGCAACGCTGTACAGCTTTTCCCGGAGCGGCTAGCTGGTGAACCAGGTGTTATTTCCTCGTACAAATACAAACCGATATAAAATAAGTGAATTAATTTACGTATTTCACAGTCATACAGCATAACTTTTTGATGTAGAAGGATTACAACGCGATAAAGAACTACATTTTCCAACCACCCCGAGTCGAGAAAAAGTTACCTTACAAAAATGATAACAGCCTTGTTTCTTAGACACACAAAATTTTGAAATTAATAAACCAGTTATACAACATTCCAATGTATAATGTACTAAAATTTGGATTCGATCTGACGACGGGTTTTTGAGATAATTCTTAAATGTGACGCATGGTTGAAACAGGCTTTAAAAACTTGCACTTTTTGTGTTCCAACTGCGATAAAAAATATTAAAATATAAATTAAAAATTCCAAATCTACATGAACTAACGTAAAATAGAACGACGAAAATGATGATGTTATTGGATTTTATGTAGGTCTATTGGTTACTTAACAAACAACCTTCAAACTAGAGTACACATAATACTTTGGTCGACAGTAGACAACTGACACCATTTGACAGAGTGCCAATATTGTGATTCCACTCATATTCACAAACACGTCCACCTCCTGGCGAAGTGGCTGTCATCGAGGAGGCTCGGGTTTGATTCCCGACTCTGCCAAGAAATTTAATTCAGGTCTGAGGGCTTGAATGTGGGTACATTGAGTCTCACGAGGCAAAACTGAGAAGAGTTGGACTTGATTCCTACCTCAGCCATCCTGGAAGTGGTTTTCTGCGGTTTCCCACCTCTACTCCAGGCTAATTCCGGGATGGCTCCCAACTTATGGCCACTTAAATTCCTACCTCAATTGCAATGATTTCTTCCGGCCGCATTACATTACTTTTGTTTTACATTTATTGATTTTCATAATGAATTCCTTCATCAAGATGTAGCGCAGTCCATAGCATTTAAAAACTCATTCAAATCCTCTGAATCGGCTAAGAAGGCAATGTCATCAGCAAATATCTCAGAGTTGAAATTATTTCTCCTTGAATCTTTACTACTGCATATTACATCACCTAAGACATTGGATACTCATTTAACCCCCCTAGTGCCAGGCCTGAGTGCTCACAGTATGCCAAGAGTGCCAGACTGATTTAGAGGATTTTGCAGGTTCACACTCTCAAGGCTATATAATTCACAATAACCTACGCAATGGCTTGAGATTTTCCCTAAATGCTAACTAGAGAACTCACTTACTTCTGAACTACACTTTAACATTATCAGGCGCATGTTTATTCAAACTAAAAATATTTTTGGATCATTTTCAAAACACGAAAAATATAAAAAAACGAAATAAAACAAAATATTATTCGAAATTCAACTCGCAGATAAGTAATGTTTACTTCTCTGTAATCTCCCATTCCCGATGAATAAACACGTAAAATATCACTTTAGTATGTACAATAGTTTGGGAGTTATCTTCACTAAAGATAAACACGACACACAGAAAACATGTTTACAAAAATATAGGCTTCAGGATTTACCCCTAACCTCCCAGGTGAGGGTTGGTATTTTGCATCTTGTCCTACCTGAACTTCACAGAAATCGTGAAACTGCAGGATAATGTTGTTGTCGTCATCGCTACTACTGTCATTCTGAAGGTCATTATCACTGTTTACTTTAGGCCTAAAATCACGCGGTTGGATGTTTACATCAATCCCGCCGCTATCACTTTCACTTTCCATCTATTGGAGGATTAAATTCCTCATCCGAGTAATCATCCTCCTCCTCTTCACTCAAATTATTTACGTACATAGCCAGATCATCGCCGTCAACAAACTTATTTCTCCCGCTCGACGCCATTTTACTCAATGTGTCATAGATGTTACACGGCGCGGATGAACATACCGTATTTACTCGAATACGACCCGCCCCCGAATAAGACCCGCACCCTGATTTTGAAGAACAAAATAAAAAAAATAAAAAATTACTCAAAATTATTTACTATCTTAACTAAATAAACAGAATAGCATTTATCCAAAATAGTTTCCAACAGTTTTGAAGTCGTCCTAAAATAACACATATCAAATGATTAAAAATACAAATAAAAGTACACAAACACTTCATTCATCGTCATCAGAAGTACCAACTTCGGAACTTTTATCACCATCACTTTCCCACTAAATGTCATCACTGCCATCCATAGCATTCGAAATACTACATTTCTTGAAGCTCTTCCGTATGAGATCTCCAGAGATACGATTCCATGGCGTCAAAATCCACGAACACAGCAGCTGAACTTTCGGGCGCTGAATATGACCAGTTGGAGTCGGTGTGTGCTTATCGGCCGCCATCCGCTCCGTATACAGCTGTTTCAAGGCTGCTTTGAACGGGCGGTTCACACAGACATTCCGTGGTTGTAGCATAGACGTCATCCCGGTCAATCATGAATACATGACTCGTCAGTATCATATTTCCTACCGGGCACGATTTCCAATAACTTCAACTTCCCTCACAACTTTCAATTCCTCACTCACAGTTAATGACCGCAAACGTTTCGTAGCATCCATGTTTACTCGGAGAACATGCGCGTGACTGTATGACGCCGCGTGCTTACGGTAAAACAAAGTTATAGCCGGAAGAAGACTAGCACCATCTAGCGGATACTCGCAACACCCGATATCGCGCGCAGCGGGCAATTTAGATCTTTCAAATTTGGATGACTCAAATAAGACCCGCACCCCAATTTTTCATGTCCGAATTTGTTTAAAAATGTGCGGGTGGTATTCGAGTATATACGGTAGATTTCTAAAATTCACTGAACCGGAAATAGGAAACTTACGCGTCATCTAGCGACGTAGTTAAAAACTACTATCCTTTCTCTGTGGAATCAACGCGTATGGTGCCGCCTCCTGGCAAATCCAACAGTACTAAATACGTATAAAAGAGTGGTCTGTTCAAACGACGATATATCGTTGTTGGCACTTTAGGCGTAAATACGGAACAACGATATATCGTTGTCTGGCACTCTAAGGGTTAAGACAACCTGTATATGTAATTAAAAATGCTAAGGCTTTCAAACATTTGCCATGGGTATTTTTGACGTTCTAGCCAATGGATTATAATGATTCTTGCTCATATGAAAATAATACTAAAAGTGCAGGTTTATTATGTATTTTCACCGAGAAGTTTACGATTATTATCTCAAGGACAGCGCTGTCTCTTTCTTGACTGTCAGCATATCTGTCGATCCCATGCTGTGCATGCACCAACAAGTGCTTAGAAAACAGCATAATCTGCTGTCACCAAAAGTTGCGAACCTTGCAAGCAATAAAATCAATGAGTAAACTTTGTGGTTTTTAGCATTCAAAATAAAAATAAGAAACTGAAATTTAGTATTTCATGGTAATTATGATTTTCATGTTCAAAAATTTGTGATCATTCCATGAATGTTCGTATTAGTGGGATTATTTTCTTTCTTGATAAATTCGTCATTTTCATGAATTTTTCAGGTAATTGATCAGGGTTTGAAATTGTATATTGGTGGTTGTACTGCTGTATGTTGAGTAGTGATAAAATATTGTTTTCCATGCAAAATCTTGGTACTGTTAATGTTCAAATGAACTTTTAAAACAATCCTGAATACAAAACGTGAATTCATTTACTTACCACAGAACCATAGACCGGATTGAAATTTCTTTGCCTTGCTGCACGCACTTCAGAAGGACGAGGCTTCTCCAGGGGTTTGATGCTGCGGTCGAACTGTGGGACCTTGTGATGAGTTTTATCCACCTGGTCATCATCTTCCAGCTAGCGGAGAGAAAAAAAATACAGTCTCATTACCAAGCCTCTCTCACTTAAGCAGTAATGTTTCTGTCGGTACATTTTTAATTATCGTCTAAAAGTTTACAGAAATTCAAATTGGTTTACTACAACCCGAGGGGTACAGCAGGGAAGTGCAATGTCACCCTAATAAGGGTGTCCGCTGGAAGCAGCTACAGACTCAGGCGAGCCGAACATGTCCTCGGACACTCCCGGCACTAAAAGCCATACGATAAATAAATAAATAAATTGATTGATTGACTTTATTTCCACGGCTACACTTAAGAGCTCCTTTACAGTAGCACCCTACATACAATAAGATTAAGGCTTATAAAAATAAAACATTTCACTTACATTCACAATATAAATAATAATAGTCTAACAATGATAGTAACAAAAAGACAGTAATAATTAAACACTAATAATAATAATAATACTCAGAAAATAGAACAACAAAGTTAAGACAAGCGCAATATATTACTTGGTCTAGTTACAAAAAAAAACCACTCTCCATAAATGCCAAATTACGACATTACGAATCAGTTATTAAACCAGAAGCAATATATGCTTGTGAAACACTTTTCAAGTTAAACACTCGATCAGTTACTGACACATTACAGAAGATTGATAGAAGAATTCTCAGGACTATAATTAATAAAAAACATCAGGTGGATGGTCAATGGCGTCTATTACCAAATGAAGTGGTTTATAAAGAAACAAGAGTCTATAGTCGATACTATGCGAAAAAGGCGAATTGCCTTTTTTTTGTCATATCTCACGCCTGCCGGATACCAGACAATTAAAAGTATTATTTAATTATTTTTTCAAAAGTACTCTTGGTTTATGGAAATTCAAAATGATCTGGATGAACTCGGCTTGACAATGTCCCAAATTGCTAACAAAGATGAGAAGAATATCTTGAAAAACAAGAACATCCGACTTCCCTTAAAAACCTTTACCCGCAAAACTTACACTATAAGCGATGCAGAGAGAGCGGCAAGGTCGACTAGAATGAAAATGTTTTGGGAAAAGAAGAAAAATAAGAAGCTGAATCTCTAATATTGTTTTTGAGATATGTATATACTTGTTTTGGTTAAGTGCTCCAATGCGGGCGTAACATATGTAAATAAATAAATAATACTAAATGAAAAATTATATACAAAAGAGTGCATACAGACACAGTATCAGTCTGAAAAACAAACACCATATACAAGAAATGCTAAGGCAGGTTGTCAGCTATTGTCCTGATGTTATAATTGAACTAATAATAGTCTTTTGACTTCATGTAGTAATCAGATGTGAGAGGTATACTGCTCCAAGAAGCAGGATGAATGACGTCTTTTGAGAGCTGCAGTGCTTGCAATGTTGACGAACTTATATAAATCGAAGGTGTTAAAGAGGCGTGAGGCGGTGCAAACTTAAGATTTATTGAACTTCATGGTTCGGTGTATAGGAATCTGGAGTGTTAATTTTGTGTATCTATTTTCTCGATTAGGAACAGAATGAATTGGTGTACAGGCATTGTAGAGATACAACGGGGTCTCGGTATGTAATATCTTATGTGTCAGAATGGCAACTGATAGCTGCCTGCGCTCGTGGAGTTTCAGCCATTTCAGCTGCACGCAGTAAGGTGTGATATGTTCATCTCGCCTTACATCCAGAATCTACTGAACCCATGCATTCTGGACTCTTTGTAATTTGATGTTCTGCGTTTCTGGTAAATCATTGTATACAGCAGAGCCATAATCAATTATTGGAAAAATGAGAGTTTGGCCGAAGAGCTTACGTATGTTAGGAGGCGTGTAAGAAACAGTTATTTTCAGAAGATGTGTAGTTGATATAACCTTCCTTACCACATTAGACGTGTGCTCCGCCCACGACAGTGTTCTATCAAATATCACTCTGAGATTATTGACAGTGTTTGCTATATTTAATATTATTATCTAGTATGAAGCCTCCGTGGCTTAGGCGGCAGCACGCCGGCCTCTCACCGCTGGGTCCGTGGTTCAAATCCCGGTCACTCCATGTGAGATCTGTGCTGGACAAAACGGAGGCAGACAAGTTTTCCTCCGGGTACTCCGGTTTTCCCTGTCAAAATTTCATTCCAGCAACACTCTCCACTATCATTTCATTTCATCTGTCATTCATTTCATCATTGCCCCAGGGGAGTGCGTCAGGCCTCGGCAGCCGGCACTGTTCATATCCTCGTCGCTAGATGGGGGCTTCATTCATTCCATTCCTGACCCAGTCGGAGACTGGAAACAGGCTGTGGATTTTCATTTTCATTATCTAGTATCTTGATGGGTGGTAGTGAATTAAAATCTGCTGAATTTAGAAGTTTTGTATATCCAATGGATATAAGTTGTGTTTTAGATATGTTCAAGATTATGATCTACGGCCCATTCACAAAGCCTGTCAATGTCTTCATTAATCAGATTTATCGCATGCAGTGTTAGGTTAAAATAGGCTTGGAGGTCATTAGCGTATATATGAACAGAACTAGTTCGGTATTTATTAGAAACATCGTTTATATAAATCGAGAAGCATAGTGGACCTAAGACGGATCTCTGATGCACTCCTCTTTCTACCTATTTCCAGTCTGAGGAGGAGCCATCCGTGAGGACCACTCTCTGTGTACGCATGGAAAGGTAGGATTTGAACCAGGAAAGAGCACTCCGAGATGGATGAGATAATGAAAAGAGTAACAATTTCACCATGTATATTCTGAATATTGGTTCGCTACTTTGATACTTGTCAAACAAGAGTTGCAAAAAGGCATATCAGTAATTGCATGTTTCCATTGGTCGTATAGCTTGTGAGTTTTTTTCTTCTATTTTTCCAGAGGGGTGTGTGTGAAGTCCACCCTTAATCCAACAGAGTGGAGTGACGTGTGGGACACGCACGGACCAGTGTTTGCTTTGTGCTTCTATCTAGTGGCCAGTTCTTAAACTATTACAAATCTAGCAACATACATTTGTGGACGAAATATAATCTTTCATTTGATGTATATAACGATCGAGTGTCTTATCAATTATGGCTGATAAACATATATTGTCTGAAAGAGCAAGATGGTTTTGTTGTTGTCTTGGCTGCCAAAACATGTGTGTTGATTGTAGATTCGAAAATTAGCCTAGCGATGTTTTAACGGATGATGATATGGAAAATTTTCTCTCGTTGAACAAGGACATGAATTTAGAATTTCAAAATAAAAGGGAAAAAATTGGCCGTAATGTTATTGATGGCGGATTTTTAGGAAGACAAGACTGATTACACGGGGAAAAACAAATGTTCACAGCAGAATAAGAGCCTCATATAATTCCAGTAACTTATGTTATTTGTGTGTTTACTCGTTAATAAATTGCAAACAATTTGGCTCAACAATCTGAAATGTTTGTCTGTTATGCCTTGTGAAATGAACACCCGCACTCCTAGCATGCTTTGCGCTATCCTCCTCCTCCTGCAGCACAGGATAGACCGGGTGCAAGGTCCTCCTACGCTGAGAGGTTAATTTGAAATCTGTTATACTGTCCCCTATACTTTTCCTCACTATCATTCATGAAATTCTTCAAGGAGTGAAACAAAGAATGGGAAGTAAAGGGACCAAGGCCTTACTCTTTGCTGATGACATAGTGATATGGGGGGGGACAATGAATTGAAAGTCTAAGAGCAAGTTAAAGTTTGGAACCAGGAGAAGTTGTTGTTTGAGTCTTCAGTCTTTTGACTGGTTTGATGCAGCTCTCCGTGCCTACCTGTCCTGAGCTAATCGTTTCATCTCTACATAGCTACCACACCCTACATCTGAGGCAATCTGTTTAACATATTCTAACCTTGGTCTACCCCTACAGTTATTGTCCTCGACCCTTCCTTCCATCACTAAGCTTGCTATTCCTGGATGTCTTAGTATGTGTCCTACCAACCAATCTCTTCTCTTCATTAGCAGTCGCCAGAAACATCTTTCCTCCCCCACTCGTCGTAATACCTCTTCGTTTGTAAGCCTATTTACCCATTTCATCTTTATCCTGTAACACCACATTTCAAACGCTTCAATTCTCCTCTTTTCTGCTGCACCAATTGTCCAAGTTTCACTTCCATAGAGTGCCACGCTTTCAATGACTTTCTAATACCTAAATCTATATTCGATGTCAACAGATTCCTTTTTTTGTAGAAATGCTTTCCTTGCCTGAGCCAACCTACTTTTTATATCCTCTTTGCTTCGTCCATCAATGGTTATTCTTTTTCCTAAGTAACAGAAGTCTCCTACTTCCTTCAGCCTTTCACCTGCCAATTTGATGTCCATAGAGGTTTCTGATTTATTTTGGCTGCATTCCAATATTTTTGTTTTACATTAATTTTCATCATGAATTCTGTCCTCAAGACGAAGTTCATACCATTAAAAAACTCATTCAAATCCTAGGGCGTGTCGGCCAAGATGATGATGTCAGCAGCAAACCTCAGAGTTGAAATTTATTTCTCCTTGAATCTTCACTCCCACTTTGAATTTTTCTCCAATATACTTCATTGCTTGTTCAATGTAAAGATTGAAAAGTATGGGTGATAAGTTGCAGCCTTCCCTTACACCTTTCTGAATACCAGCTTTTCTCTCACGTCCTTCCGCTCGAATGACTGCTGTCTGGTTTCTGTATAGATTGTAGATCACCCACCTATCCCTGTACTTTATTCCAATCGTTTTCAAAATGTCAAAGAATTTAGCCCAATCAACGTAATCAAAAGCCATTTCTAAGTCTACAAATGCCATGAACCTTCTCTTAACTTTCTTTACTTCACCTTCCAAAATCAGCCTAACACTTAGTACAGCTTCCCTTTTTCCTACATTTCTCCTGAAACCAAACTGGTCTTAACCCAAATCCGTTTCTATCTCGCTTTCCATCCTCTTGTAAATTATTTTAGATAGGATCTTTGAAGCATGAGTAATCAAGCTGATTGTACGGTAATATTAGCATCTGTCAGTTCCTACTTTCTTTGGTATAGGGATGATAACATTCTTCTTGAAATCAGAGGGTACCTCACCTGTCTCATAAATCCTACACACCAATTGAAATAACCTGATCAGATCTTCATCTCATATGCAGCATAGCAACTCATTCGGCATATCATCTATGCCTGGTGCTTTGTTCCTGCTTAAGTCTTCCAATGCTCTGTCAAATTCTGATCTCAATATTAAATCTCCTTTCGCATCCTCATCAATTTCCTCTTCCCTTTCCATTACATGATTCTCAATCTCCTTTCCCTTATACAAACACTCTATGTAAGATTTCCATCTCTCAACATTTTCTTCCCTATCTGTTAGAGGCTTTCCATCTGTGTCCTTAATATTGCAGAACTTAGTCTTCTTTTCCAAAAAAACATCTTAATCCTCTGATAAACTGTGTCTACTTTTCCTAATTTCAGACAATTTACTATACCTGCACATTTCTCATTCAATCATTCTTCTTTCCCTTACTTGCATTTCTTGTTAACCTAATTTCTCAGACACATTTATTCTACTTTCCCCTTTTCCTCTCTTACATTCTTATGTTTCCGCCTTTCATCCATTAATTCTAGTATATTCTGAGTGATCTACGGTTATCTACCTATTCTTTCTTTCCTACCAATGTTTTCTTCTGCGGATTTTGTTATTTCATTCTTCAAGTGCCCTTTCATCTGCAATTGAAGTTTGTTTAGGGATTTTCATTAGTCCTTCCTTTATACTCTTCTTGAATCTTTCGTTTACATCCTCCTCTTTCAGTCTGTCTATTGCCCACCTTTTTGGCTTTCGACTTTCCTTCAGTTTCTTCAACTTTAATCTGCATTTCATAACAACCAGATTGTGGTCACAGTTCATGTCAGCACTGGGATATGTTTTACAATCCAAAATCTGGTTTAGAAATCTCTGCTTGACCATAATGAAGTTGATTTGGTAATGCCCTGTATCTCCTGGTCTCATCCATGTGTATATTCTTCTGTTGTGGTTATTGCCACGGTGGGTGAGTGGTTAACGTGTCGGTCTACTAAGCCCAAGCTTGCAGGTTCGCTCCTGGCCGTGGTAAGTGATTTTTTGAAAGGCGGCAAAAATACGACACGTATGTCATACGATGTTGGCATGTCAAAGAACCCATTTGAATTCAGTAGGCCAGTGTTCATAATGGCAAAATTAATCTCGGGAGTTTCCGCCAACACAATGTTCCTCATTTCTCTACTAGAAAGCGCTATAGTGTTCAAGGAGCTTGGATATCTAACTTCCTTGACTTTCATAGCGCTTCAGGGAAAAACAAAATTCGACATGCAAGCTACCCTCTGGGTGCCAAATGACAAAGCTTGCACCCGGCACCGAGGCCATACGATTTTATTATTATTACTATTGAATAAGGTGTTAGCTATGAACAACTCATGTTCGGAGCAGATTTCCACCAGCCTGCTTCCTCGATCATTCCTTTCACCTAATCTGAAATCTCCTACTATCTTCCCTTCTCTTCCTTTTCCTACCACAGCATTACTATAACATTATCATCACTCTTGTCATACCTCAGAATTTCATCTATTTCTTCGTAGACCTTTTCAACATCTTCATCATCAGCTAGACTGGTAGGCATATAGACTTGTACCACTGTGGTGCACATAGGTTTTGTATTGATTTTAGCTATAATAATCCGTTCACTATATTGCTCATAATATTCCACTCGCTGTCTATAGTTTCCTACTTAATATTCGGCCTACCCCCGCATAGCCATTGTTTGATTTAGTGCTAATGACCCTATAGTCTCCTGATCAAAAGTCCTGTTTTTCTTGCCAGCGCATTTCACTAATCCCAACCAAATCCAACCTCAGCCTATCCATTTCCCTTTCTAAGTTTTTTAACCTTCCACTGCCTAGCAGACTTCTAACATTCCACGCTCCAATCTGTAGAATGTCAGATTTCCTCTTTGTCACTTCTGTGATGTTCGAGAAGTCCCCACCAGGATACCTGAACGGGGGACTAGTTAACCTCAAGGTTGGAATTTGACAAGGGAGTAGCATCATCATATGTAATTATGCATAGAGAGGTACATATCCTCGGGAACAGCAATATGGCTTTAGTTTCCTGTTGCTTTCAGCTGTGCAGCAGAACACAGTGTAGCCATTAGTTCGCTAATGTTATCAATATCTTAACCGTCTATAAGACAAGTAAAGAATTGATTTATTCTGAAAGGCTGATACACCCTTTCAGAATGAAGTAGTAGAGTAATACTAACCTTCTACTAACAACTGCTTGCCACAGTGGGTGAGTGGTTATCATGTCGGATTACTAACCCCAAGCTTGCAGGTTCGCTCCTGGCCATGGTAAGTGATTTTTGAAAGACAGCAAAAAATCACGACACACATGCCATACGATGTTGGCATGTTAAAGAACCCATTTGAATTCAGTAGGCCGTGTCCATAATGGCAAAATTAATCTCGGGAATTTCCGCCACCATTAAGTTCCTCATTTCTCTACTAGAACGCGCTATAGTGTCAAGGAGCTTAGATATCTAACCTCCTTGACTTTCACAGTGCTTTAAGGAACAGCAAAATTCGGCATGCAAGCTGCCCTCTGGGTGTCAAATAACAAAGCTTGCACCTGGTACCCGAGGCCATACAATATTTAAAAAAAACTAACAACTAAATACCAAAATTCTCCTAAGGAAAAATACTTAAGTTCTACCAACAACAAAATACTACCACTAAAACAGTCTGTCACCAGGCACACTCATTAATTAAATGAATAATGAATAAATACATAAACAATTATATAAATAAATGAATAAATAGCCAAAGTTGATTCATCGTATCCTCCAAATGGGTTATTCGAAAGAAGAAGAAGAATAAATAAATAATAAGTAAATAAAAATAGGTATAAGATGCAATGTACTGCAGATTCGATATACTCACAAAATGCAGTTGTAATTCAAAATTCAAATTTATGATAATGATGGTGAGTTTTTGTTAATGGGATGGAATTGTATTCTATTTACAATAGACATTTATGCAATTGCTCCATGTATATAAAATAATCATCATCATCATCATCTTGCACAGTTTCCAGCCACTGGCCGGGTCTGTTTGGAACAAGCCTCTCCAACGTCTTCTGTCTTCCCACCATCTCTCAGCCTCCACCCTTGTCCAGTCTTTTCCTCTCCTCTTCACGCTTTCTTCCACCCCCTTCAGCCACCTGTCTCTCGGTCTTCCTCTCGGTCTCTTTCCTTCCCACTCGTCTCGTGTATCCTCCTGGGTATCCTCTTCTCCTCCATTCGTTTTACATGTCCATACCATCTAAGTCTAGATTTTTCTATACCATCCTGTAATGGTTCCTCCTTCATTAATTCTCTGGTCCTCTCATTTCTCATTCTGTCCATCTTTGTAGCTCCAATATTGCTTCTCAAGAACCTCATCTCACTGGCCTGTATTTTGCTCTTCTCCCTTCCTTTCATAACCCAGGTCTCCGAGGCATATGTCAGGATAGGGACATAGTACGTCCGATATATGATCTTTTTGCTGTTCTGAAGGACATCCTTGCTCCATAACATGCTTCTCACACTCCTCCGAAATGCTTCTGCCTGCCTCCCATGCTCATTTATTTCTCTATCATTTCTTCCATTATCTTGTATCAGGCTTCCCAGATACTTGAAACTCTCCACTTTCTTCAGCTGTTCCCCACCAATTGTTATTCCCGTTGTGGTTCTTTCCTTCTTTCTTGTTGTGATCACCATCTCACTCTTATTTATGCTAAATTTCATCCCATATCCTTGTATTATTCCTTCCCATACGTCTAACTGTTCCTGTACCTCCAAATCATCAAATCATCTGCAAACACCATTGCTTTCATCTTTCCTTCCCCAATTACTTGTGCCACTTGGGTCATTATGTCATCCATCACCACAGTGAAAAGTAACGGTGACAGTGCACTTCCTTGTTTCAGGCCGTTTCTCTGTTCCAACCAGTCTGATCTCTCTCCTCCCACTTTCACACAGCTCACGCTTCCATTGTACATCTCCTTTATCCCCTTTATAGTCCATTTCTCTACTCCTCTATCCTCCAGGGACTTCAATACTTTGTTTCTGCATACACTGTCATATGCTTTCTCAATGTCCAGGAAGGCCATCAGTAGATCTGCTCCATACTCATAGTGCTGTTCTTGTAACTGCCTTACAGCAAAAATCAAATCCACTGTGGACCTTCCTGCTCTGAAGCCATGTTGTTCTTCCCTCATCCCTCCTTCTATCCTTGTCCTAATTCTCTTTTCCAAAACTTTCTCGAAGATCTTTGCACAATGACTCATCAGTGTTATTCCCCGATAATTTCTGCAATCTGTTCTACTACCTTTCTTGAAGATCGGGACAATTATTCCTTTTTTCCAGTCCTCTGGGGTCTTCCTTTCCTTCCATGCTGTCCTTATCACTCGGTACAACCACTGTATCCCCACCTCTCCTGCTGCTCTCACCATCTCCACACTCAACTCATCCACACCCGGTGCCTTCCCTCCTTTCTTCTTGTTCACTGCATCTTCCACTTCTTTCCATGTTAAGTCCTTTTCTGTTTGCAGTTCATCTTCCTCTTCCCCGATTTCTTCCTCCTCACCATCTTTTCCATTTGGGTTCAGAAGTTCTTCAAAATATTCTTTCCACATTTTCTTCAGATCTTCCCTATTTTCTATCTCTTGTCCCCTTTTGTTCACCATTCTAACATAATCCGTAGGATCCTTCCGCCTCTTATTTTTTACCATCCCATACAGGACCTTTTTTTTGTACCTTCACTATCCTCCATCATCTTTGTCCACTCTTCCATCCACTTTCTTCTCTCCTCAGCCAATACTCTCTTCGCCTCCTTCTTTCTTTCCTGGTACTCTTCCCTTGTCTCTACCGTCCTATTTTGATACCACCTCCTAAAGGCTCTATTCTTTTCCCTTACTATATCTTTTGTCTTCTCATTCCACCATGGTGTTTCCTTCCACCTCTTCTTACTACTTGTCCTCCCACATACTGCTTCTGCTGCACCTACTAGAGTCTTCTTAAATCTAGCCCATTCCTCTTCCACCCCTCTTTCTTCATCTGTTGGAATTCCTTCCTTTACCATTTTGAGGTACTCGACCCTTCTATCTCCTTCTTTCAGTTTCCATATCCTTATACGTCTTTCCTGGTTCTCAGTCCCTTTCTTCTCCTTACTCCCTCTCAGGTTCATTACCAGCAATCGATGGTCGCTATCCAGGTTCTCCGATGGTATAACCTTGATGTCCGTGATGTTCGTATTTAGTTCTTTCTCATACAGTATATAGTCGACCACCAACTTCCTGGTCAAGTCATCACTGTACCATGTGATTGTGTGGCTCTCTCTTTTCTTAAACCAGGAGTTCCCAACTAGCAGGCTGTTCCTCTGGCAGAAGTCCAACAGTCTCTTTCCTTTCTAATTTCTTCCGCCCCAACCCTCTGGTCCTAGAACACTCTCATAACCTTGTCTTTCTCTTCCTACATGGGCATTGAGATCCCCCATAACAATCATATTTCTTCCTACCAGCTGCTTCTGCAATTCCCCTTCAAACTCCTCCTTCTCTTCAGAGGCGCAGCCTACTTGTGGAGAATACACTTGCACTATTTCTATGGTCTCTCCCCTCAGTGCTACTTTCATCATCCTATCCCTTATTCTCCTCACTTCTTCTTTTAAACCATCTCGTACTACTACTCCCACTGCATTCCTCTTTCCCTCTTCATTCCCACTCCAGTACAGTCTATAGCCTTTTCTCAGTTCTCTCCTTCCTTCCCCTTTCCACTTTGTTTCTGCCAATCCCAATAAATCCAACTTCCTTCTTTCCATCATATCCACTATCTCCTCCACCTTCTCCGTCAGCGTTCTTAGGTATAAAGTTCCAAATCTTAGTCCGTGAGTACAGACGTGTCATCGTTTATTAAATCCATCATGTCCGAGGCTCGTTCCATAAAAACTATAAAACTCAACTATAAAATAATGATGATGATAATTGTTGTTTTAAGGGGCCTAACATCTAGGTTGTCGGCACCTTATAGTTTGGGCAAAAGTGAAAGATGAGATGAAAATGGAAACTATAACTAATACTAACTACAGACTTACATACTAGAAGAAGAAATGTCGTCGTTATTGTTGTTTTAAGGGGCGGAACTTCGAGGTCATCTGCCCCTAGAAGAAGAAATGGTAAACAAATAAAGGATAAGGCAAATACAGGACAGGAAGGAAAGAAATGCCCTCAACCCTCAAAGAATAAGGATTGAGGGACTTGGAAGGAAGCAGAGCCACAAAAGGCAGATAGGAAAGGAAAAGAGGAGTGGGCCTGCCCAAATGTCAGTGGAAAAAAGGGAAAAATCTGACCCAACTCAGGAATCCCTCGGGATCGCCAAGTCTCGAACTCACCAGCAGTGAGCCACAGAGGGTGTAGCAATATCCAGGGTGCACCACAAGTAGTGGGGCTACATCCACCCTGCCTCCTTGAGCAGAAGGCAGGAGATATCATGAAAAGGAAAAGAAGGCTGACCACTTGCGGAGGGAGGGTATCAGGAAAGATGAGACAAGGGCCAATTAAGGCGGGATAGGAAGAGACTCCCTAGGCCTCGGATATCTTAATACCGTCGGTGTCGGTAGAGAACAAGAGTCGACCAAGAGAGGTCGACAGGAAAGAAGACGGAGAGGAGCCGGCACAGGTAAGTGAAAACAGTGCCGGTCTCAGCTGGGATCCCGCGGTCGCCAACCCACGTACCACTAGATGTGAGCCCCTGGGGGGCAGGAGATAGAAGAGCATACTCAGTGTGGAGAGGAGTCATTATTTAAGAATGAAGTAAAAGAATTCATGTCCTCTCTTCCTGTCCCAATCACTATGAATTATTGAGGTATTACAATACAGAGTTATAGTAGATGCTTGTGTTTGTAATTACATTGTGATGACTACAAACGTGCAAGATGGTAGGGGGAATATTGAAGTAGATGGAGAAGCATTAGAGGTTGTCAAAAGCTTCAAATACGTAGGGAGTGTCCTCAAAAGATAAGTGAAGAAATTGGTCAAAGGATCCAACAAGCAAATGGGTTTTACCAGAGAGTGAGGGGTCTGATGTGGAACCAGGAAGTCCCAAGAAATATAAACAAATATATTATTTAACACATTACACACCTATATTGACGTATGCAGCAGGAACGTGGACAACAACTAAACGGGAGGAAAGTAGAATCCAGGCAGCAGAGATGAAGTTCCTTAGAGGTATCATTGGAAAGACTCACAGAGGCAAAATCAGAAACAAGGAAATTGGGCAAAATCGGATTCTCCAAGATACAGGACAAGAGTGAGACCAGTAAACTAAATTGGTATGGACATATGATGCGAATGGGAGAAGACTAGAGTCCCAAAGCCATTATTTACCGGAAAAGTCATGGTAAGACCGAGGATGAGGTGGATGGATACAGTGAGGGCGAGCATTGAGAATAGTAGTGAAAGTGGAAGATATACTGGAAGAAGGACGAGAGTGGTGGAGAGACAGAAAAGTATGGAGGTCCTTGATTCACACCCTGACCCAGGTCACTGGAACCGGGAAATGAAGAAGAAAATCATGAATTCTTCCTTCACGACCGAGTCCATTTAATGTATATGAATAACTCTACATGAATAATTCTGTTTTTTAAATTTATTAGCAGTCAAGTTTTGAAACCTCATTGAAATGGCTTTAGGGGATTCTGATAATGAGAATGTTAAGAGTTTGTTGCTAATTGTTTACGAAAGGAAATTGTTCTTATCTTTCAACAAAACTTCAAACATATCTCGGGACCCCGATTTATGGTGATATAAAAGGCTCCAAAGCGATGAAATAAAATGTTCAAAGCTGTAAAATGAAATATTTCGTGATATTTCGTGGTAATTTTATTTTCTTTTACGTGAAAGTTGAGTGTGTACGGTACACGGGTTTGGTTAAATTATGAACAATATACAAACATTTGGAGGAATAATAAACAATTTTCTGTGTTTACACCTAACCTAAAATTTGCTTCAACAAATTCTCTCTATGATTTCCATAGTCCTTTTCTCGCTAACTCTCGTAAAACTTATGTTGTCCACAAAGTTTGAACAAGGCATTGTTTCCAAGAATTCAGGATGCAGAATTGTATGCCTGAGTAGGCAGAAAAGCCTTCTTCACTGAAAATATCTTATAAAACATTTATATTTAAGATTTCTTATTTTCTATCAAACGACAGATAGTGTAACTTCTTCTTCTTCTTCTGCTTTTACGGCCTCATTGGACCTCTTCAGTCAATCATTTCTTGGTCCTCTTCTTCAGTAAGTTTCCTTTCCGAGTCGCCCAGTAGCTTTTCATTCACTCTGATCTTCTCAAGTGTTCCTCATCTGTAAATACCCTTTTTTCTGTATTACGTTTGTCTATTTTTGCCTGAAATGTTATTTTTATCTCCCTCAGTTTTTTAAATTATTTTGTGTTGTTTTGCAAGTCATCCAAGGTTATTTCTAATTCTTTCATATCTTCTCTAATTTCCTTAATCCATCCTACTTGTTGTTTCATATTTCAAAGTTTCACTACAATTTTTCTAGATAACCTGGTTTCTGGTGTCCTCATGATGTGACCAAAAAAAAGAAATCCGTTTCTTCCGAATAGTATCAGCGATGGGCTCCAGTTCTCTGTATACCACTTCATTTGGTACTATCCGCCACTGTCCATCTTTCTGATATTTTTTATTTATGCATGTTCTAGCTATTCTGCTTTCTACTTTTAAAATTTTGTCGATTCTGTTTTCTGAGTAACTTTAAAAAGAGTTTCGCTTCCATATGTCACCTCTGGTTGAACCACCGTCTTGTAATGTTTTAATTTTGTTGCGATAGATAGACATTTTCTTTCATATGTAGACCATGTTAATTTTTGGGTTTTTATAATTTTATTAGTTCTATTTCAATTTAAAGTAAATAAAAAAATTGTATTACAATACCAGCATTTCGTTGATATTTCACATTTTACGGTGAAAGTAACACATTTCGCAAAATATTTTATTTTCACGATATTTTGAGATCTCGATGTCGAAATAAAGGGCATATTTGGGGTAAATATATCATTGTGAGAACATATATATGTTTGCTGAAAACATTCACGGATATTGTTAAAACCGAACATCGGGAACTCTAATGATATCTCAGAAACCAATTAAGATAGAACCACAAATGCTTCACTTTTCTGAAGCTAAAATAGTAGTCTAGTGCATGACACTGAGATTATGTTCGTTTTCACCATTATTTAAGAATGAAGTAGAAGAAGAATTCATGTCCCCTCTTCCTGTCCCAATCACTATGAATTATTGAGGTATTACAATACAGAGTTATAGTAGATGTTTGTGTTTGTAATTACATTTAACATGGAGACAGGCTGTTTCAAACTGAAATGAAGAGGCAGTGCAGTTGAGGTGAGATACATTCATTCCAAGTACCTACCTGCGCTATGTTTGGGAATGAATGTGACCGCTTCATGGAGCTGGATGGACCGTCCTTGAGCACTGTCATGTAAACACCTGGAACTGAACAACAAATTAAAAATCCACTGCAATGGGAAAGATGCAATAGCTACAAAGTAAAGTTTGAAATATTAGTTATTTGTGGTTTTTACCATGTGAAAACAGGGTGTCGAGTGATACGGGGTTGCAGGAAATATATGGGAGTTTCGCATTTGATCCGGTTAAATCTTGAAAAGTTTCATAATGTCCGACTTCTTAGCCTCCGAACGCTTGGTAGAGCCCTGCCGCTCGGCATTCTATTTTGCCTGTAGACCACGCCGCCACCCGCATTTTGCGCTTAAAGCACTAAGCAGGGTGAGAGTCCAGCCAACGTCACGACGCAACAATTCAACTTTCTCGCGCACGCGCATTGCTCACGCTTGAGGCTTAGCCTAAATCTTGTCATTACTCCTGCGGAAGTATCTCCAAACATTCAGTTACACTTACGAAATAAAAACTTGATTCTTGCCTTAAAGTCATTTTTCATCCCTTTGATATGGGAATTAGTCTACGAGAGTTCTAAAATATACGGGAATTTGGTAGATTTTCGTTCGGGAAATATATGGCAATTTGAAAACAGGTCACCAATCGACACCATGTAAAATATGAAAACTAAATAGAAATTACTCTTCAATAGGAGCCATAGTAGACAGTTGAATATGTTCTAACAAATGTAGATGGCTGACTAGAGCAACATAACAGGTCTTGTCAGTCATAATAACTAGTCTTCCAGGCTGTGAAAGCAATCAACAACCATTTAAAATAAGACATACTGTATATACCCGAATACAACCTGCCATCGAATAATCTTCACACCCTAGTTTTAAGGAGGAAATCTTGCAAAAATACGTATCTTATAGTTTTACGTTTTTTCGGTGGCTATGGGAGTCGGTATTGCGATATTAAGAAGCTAGCACGGACATTAATGTTACTCACGAACCTATCGTGATTCTCAGCAATGCTAAAATGCGAGTTCTGCCGTCCATCATTAGGGCACATTTTTTGATGGCTGCAAGAGCCGATATTACGGTGCAAGGACGGTCGGAAATAAAGATTAGCGTCACTAACATGCCCATTGTTCTCACCACCGCGGATTCCACATATTCATGGTAAAACATGCATTCAGCTGGCCTTTATTCGGACATAGTTTCGACAGCAGCGGGAGTCAATATCGATATATTATGGTGCAAGCATTCCCGAAATAAGGTTAGCGTCACTACTAAGCTAATTGAAATCCCTCCGCAAATTTAGCGAGTTCAAAGTAAAATATACGACGTTCCACCGGTCATTACTAGTTTCAGAATCCGTGGCATGTATCTTCTCACCGTATATCGCAGGTATGACGGGCAAATGACACCATCGGTACCACCTTGCCTCGAATAATACCCGCAGCCCAAGTATTCAGTTCCTTATTTCGAAAAAATATGCGGGTAGTATTCACATATATGCGGTATATCAAATGTGTTCTAACTTCACTTCAGAGGCCATGGAAATAATGTCATCAGGCCCATATTTTTATATCTACATGGATATTCTCTGTATCACTGTATTTGCTCCCATATAGCTCACCACTGCATTGTTTTCGCATGCTATTTTTAAAAATTTGAAATTGCAGGATCAAAATCTTCGCACATGTCACATTAATTTCTGATGCCATCATAGAGATACCGGTAATCGTAGTAATTTTAAGATAGAACCCACTGGAGATCACACGTCTTGCCCGCGAAGTTACTGTTAGTTTTGGCGACGGTAGGTTCCTTTCTTTCACTGTAGTTGTTGTCCGTTTGTAGCATTGTCGATAAGTACCAGAATTCTGTCTTCACTTTCCATTGTTTTATCTCAGTAAAGTGTGATTGTTTACTTGTAGAGGTCGCTCTCTAAGTTAAGTAAAACGCGGAAATTTTACGGCTGGGTTCAAACCCAAAGCAATAAAATATGCAGAAGACGATGATAATATAGCCTCGTACTCATAGAGCTGCCGGTCGAGAATTAATTGTGGCTGAATTTAATATTTGGTACTGGTGTACACAGAAAGGTACTCTAGAAACAACTAACCAAACACGCAAAGTGTTTTCAAATGTGGCAACGCAGTAAAACAACACATTGAGTGTGAATGTCAGTCGTTTTGTTGGTGCTCCACATGCTAAATAAGTAATTGTTAGGCTAGAACACGTCTTGATCTGGTATTGTTAGTTACGATAAGCCGACAACAGAAGACGAAATAAAGAAAGCCATGTGATTTGGTTATACGGGCATGGGTTATGGTGTTGACGGACGTTGTTGTGAAGAGCTTCTTGAAGATGGCATTGCAAATGTGTTGGACGGAAGTCAGGATGATTAAAGAACTTCATTGATGGTGTAACCATCCACCTTTCAAGATGTCAGTTTGTTTGGCTGTGGACATTATTCTTATCCTTTTTTATGTGTTTGTCCATGATTTGTCCCTTTCTCTCCCTCAGCCCACACTTGCCTGTCATTGTGTTTGTCCTTTTTTCATGTGTCTTTTGCTGTCCAATGATTGAATGAAGCTCCAAGTTAACTGCAATTACAGTAAAAGTAAGCTTAATTTTACAGATTGGATTCAGTCGGTCATAAATTAAACTCGTGTAAAGAGTTTAGTTCGGTTGAAAATGAAAAGTAGTCGCTCAACCAACTGAGTGATAGAAATTTAAGTTGAAAGTAATCCGGGCCGAGAGGACATAAAATAAAATACGCAACATATCTTCCAACATTTTTCACTGAATACTTTACTGATCTAGTTGCTAAGATACAAGAAACATGAGAGGAATAACTATCAAGGAGTTTGTAGCAGTAATATCTAATATAGCGGTCCACAAAAAGGCAGTGGCCTTTTGCAAATAGCTAAAGCTAGGGGGAAGAAGAAAATAAATAAGGTGGGAGAAAGAGTGCTGTTGATAATAATGCTAAACAAATTTACACTATGTTGCTCAGTTTGCTTCTGGTAGCGCACACAATTTTTTGATGGGGCGCACTATGAAACCAGAGCTGGTTTTTACAATGGCTACTCTAACCCGACCATCATCACCGGGATGAACCGCCTTTATCCATCCTCATTTCCATTGAAGAGGGGATCGATTTTCGTCTTTTACGAGTACAAGATCACCAGAAGAAAGATTAGGCTGTTCCTCAGTCCACGTATGACATTGCTGGAGTGTATTAAGGTAGTCTTTATACCATGTCTGCCAGAAGTCTTGAGTCATTTTCTGTATGTGTTTCCATCTGGAATGATCATTGATTGAGCAAGGCGTTAAGTCATAGTTGGGAAGGGCTGTGAGAGGCTCACCTATTAGGAAGTGGGACGGGGTGAGGCGGGATGAGCCTGTGGGATCATCGTTCAGTTTTGATAGAGGACGACTATTCAAGTACGCCTCAATCTGAGTGGAAAGGGTAGTTAATTCTTCGAAGGTTAATATTGTTCTTCGTAAGTGATACTTCAATGCCTTAACCAGGGTCTCCTCCGAAATGAGGCACAGATGGTGGAATGAAACACCAGGTAATGCATATTCCTACTGCGTCTTGTACAAGCTCCCTCGCCTTCTCCGAATTCCTTAGGAAGTTCTTAAGTTCTTTCAATTCTCTAGATGCTCCTACGAAATTAATGCCGTTGTCACTGTAGACATTAGATGGGCAACCTCGACGTGAGGTGAATCGCCGCAGTGCTGACATGAACGCACTCGTCGATAGATCGGAGACGACTTCCATATGTACGGTTCTTGTCACGAAACATGTAAAGATTCCGTCATATACCTTCCCAATTGTTTTACTTCGCCTAGGGCCTGTTCGTAATAGAAACGGACCTGCATAGTCCACTCCTACGTTCATGAAAGGTCTAGATAGTGTGACTCTAGGTCTTGGTAGATTTGCCATTATCTGTTGAGCTGCTTCTGCCTTTAGTTTGAAACATGTGAGACAAGAATTGGTGTATTTCCTTACAATCTGGTGAATTCTGGGAAGCCAATATTTCTGTTGCAACGAAGAGATAAACATTTGAGGTCAGCGTGTAGTAGCTTGAGATGTTCACTCAGAATGACAAATTTGGTGAGATGATATTGAGGTGGGGGAATTATCTGGTGCTTGGCTTTATATGGAACTGGTGCGTTCTGTAGTCTTCCTCCAATTCTAGGGTAGCCATTTTTATCCAGTATCGGGCTCAAAGTTTTCAATTTGCTTGTAGTGTCAATTACTTTAGTTATTGGTGTTTTAAGGGGCAGAACTATGAGGTAATTAGCCCCAAGATGAAAATTTATTAAAGAATGAGTCATCATATTGCACTATGATGAGTGATGTCGCGAGCCTCTGTTCAGGAACTTTGAGTATGTCACAATCCGATTGCGAGGGCCACAATGCGGGGTCTAAGCATAGCCAGCTGGGGCATCCCCACCAGAGTTTGCAAGATTGCAGAAACGTTGGCTGTACTCCTTGCGAAGCAAAGTCCGCAGGATTATCCTCTGACTTTATGTGATGCCACTGTGAGGCTGATGCGATGTCTAGGATCTCTGCTGTTCGCCACAAATGTCTTCCGTTTTGTAGGACAGGCACGTAACCAAGCCAACACAATTGTTGAATCGGTCCAAAGCTGTACATCGTCGGGCGTTATACATAGGGAAGCAAGTAACTTCTTGATGAGACGAGCGAGAATTAGAGCACCACACAGTTCGAGACGGGTAATTGAAATTTGCTTTAGAGGAGCAACTAGATTTTGCGCAGAGGAGTCTGGTGTGAACTTCACCTTCTTGATTAACAGATCTTATATACACGGAGGCTTCGTAAGCAGTTTGTGAGGCATCGCAGTATCCGTGTATCTCGATGCTCCTTACTGTCCCGTTGATAAGAACCAGTCGTGGGATCTTAAGGTTGTCAAGTACAGGTAATTGCTGGTGCTGCATGAAGACCTTGCAGAGAATAACCAAAGGAGTTATTAATCCCAGTGGATTATATATGGACGATATAGTAGAGAGTACTGTACGTTTTGAGGAGCTGAGTTCCTGCAGATTCAGATCATACAAATTCAGGCCACAATTGATATGGAAGTCGTCCATCAAAGGTTGCCAAGTCAAAGCCAGGGTCTTTACTATGCTGGTCTCATCATCAGTCAATGAATGCTTGTTCTCTGAGATTGTTTGGAGTAATACTGGACTATTCGTGCACCACTTTCGCAGTGGGAATCCACCAAGCTGAAGAAGGGTTTGGAGTTCGACTCTCAGTCTTAGGGCTTCATCTACAGTCTGTGTTCCGGAGATAGTCGTCCACATAGAAGTCGTGGAGGAGTACGGAAGAAGCTTGAGAGAATCAGGCACAGCTGTTGGAGACATCGCGTTGCTATATAGGCTACTGACGCCGTGCCATAGGTGACGGTGGTGAGAGCATAAACTCGAGTTCGTTATGGGGGCTTTCTCACCATAGTATACTCTGCATGGGTTGATGTTTGGGGTGTACCTTCACTTGGGGATACATCTTCTCCGCGTCAGCCGTGAATACTATTCTGTGCGTACGGAAATGCATGACCAATGAGCACAGGTCATCCTGTATGGTGGGTCCTGCCATTAGAATATCGTTCAAAGCCATACCGTTGTCTGTTCTTGTAGAGCATCAAATACCACCCTTGTCTTCGTTGTGCTGCTCGAATGCTTGTGAACAGCATGGTGAGGAATGTAGTATTCTGGCAATGTGGATTCTAATTGAAGTTCCACCATATGGCCAAGTGCCTCGCACTCTCTGATGAACATGACATAATCTCGACGTTAAGTCATGCTGTGTTTGTAGTTTCCTCTCCAAAGAGTGGAAGCGTTGTCTAGCCTTTCTTTGGAACTCCCCAGCTTGATATCTTTCCTTACAGGCAGTTCAACTATGCATCTTCCATTCTCATCTCGTATAGTAGTGTCCTTGAATTGTTTCTCACATTCCCTATGTTCTGGTGAATGCTCTATGCCGTTATTTCCTCCAGGGTCTAAAACCTTTGAATTTAATTCTTTAGGCTGTCACGTTCTGATAAAAAGCGATTTTGGTCTTGGCATAATGTTTGAGGCATGATTTCTGGCTTGTGGGTACTCCCTGCTGAGAATCCACCCTAGGTGAGTGTCCTGAAGAGTAGGATAGCCAGGACAAGATTTCTTTCTGTCTTTCATGAGATCAAAGAACAATTGGGCTCCGATTAGTGAGTCCTTTGAGGGAAGTGGAAATCTGGATCGGCGAGGATGACGTCAGTTGGGATATTCCATTCCTTGTAATCGATGCATGATGTAGGGATGTTGTCAGTAATTTTGGGTTGTATCACACATTCCATATTGAAATGGAAGTCGTTGACAGTCGAGTGGATATTTACATTCACGAATTAATTGGCTTCGGACGCCAGGTCACCGAATCCCTGGAGGGATAAGGAGGTCGTTTTGTTCTTCTTACGCTTGAGCTGTTGCAATGCTTGTTCGGACATGAAATTGCTTTGGGATCAACTGTCCATAACAGGACGGAAATGGTGATATCTTCCATGCGAGTCTTGGATTTTTGCGGAAATTGTGCTCAGAAGTATCAGATGATTGCGATGAGTTGAAGTCTTGCAAATTTTGTGTAATATCATCGTTTGCATGTGTTGTATTAGACGTTTCTCGCCTTTCATATCCTTGGTGTAAAAATGTGTGCTGGTATCTTTTGCATATTTTACATGCAACCTTAGAATTACAGGCCGTCCACGTGTGAGATGGACTTAAGCAGTTGGTGCAGTGCTTGCTATCTTTAATTAAATTGAATCTCTCATTGCAGAGGAAATCTTGACATTTGTATAGCCTGTGTTCTTCTGAGCAGATGTAGAATTTCTCTGTTGTTGAGATGTATGACTGTTGTGGAATTAACCGTGGGTTTGGCCTGGGTTTTGAAAGATGAGACTGATTAAGGGTATGCACTGGCGAACATAACTGCAAAGTTTGGCATTTCCTTTCCAAAAATTCTATTAGGTCATTAAACGTGATAACATCCTGATCTGCAAATTTGTTTTCGAACTCTAATCTCACTTTTCTTTCAATACATGACCGTATTAATTCACTTAGAATACTAGGCTGAGCATTTAATGCATGAAGTGCCTCTAAATTACCTTGGAATGTGTTTATTAGTGCACGTAACTGCGACTCGGTGGCCTTTGGTTTACTTGGGGCCTTCAACAGTCGTTTGACATGTTCAAAAGCAATCAGTTTGGGACAGTGGTAAATACTCTTTATTAAATCATATGCTAGCATGAGATTAGAGTCAGAAACACTTATATTCTTTACCGTATCCTTAGCTTCGTCTTTCAGAGACGAGAGAAGGTAGTGAAATCGTTCGATATTTGATAGATCTTGATCATTTACAACAAGATTTTCAAAGGTATCTCTAAAATGTAGCCATGTAGTTAGATCGCCGTCGAATGTTGGCAGGTTGATTTTAGGAAGCCTAATGTTTCTTTTATGGTTAGGAGCGTTAAATGTGAGGCACTGAGAATCATCTTCATTTCTATTGCTCATTGTTAGTTGCAAAGCGTCTTGTAGCTTAGCTTCTAATATGTCATATAAATCTTCCAATTCCTCTTGAAGCAGTTCATGCCGAGTGTTTTCTGCACCATCATTCAGTTCTAAATTCGACTGTACTACTTGAAACTCTTCGTTTAAAGACCGCAATCTATTTCATTTTGCCTTTATTAGAGTAGGTTGTGAGTCATCTAATTCAGCATTGATGAATGTTTCTATACGTCCAAGACCGGCCTTTAGAATTCCTCGTTTTTTAATGGCTTGCCGTTTATCGACTTCATCCATCTTAATAGTTAAAAGGTAGCAGATTGACGTGCTATTTGGTAACAGTTGGGTCTGGAGGCATTGGTTCTGGTTGCAGGGTGCAGAGCGCGCTAGCCACAGTAAATATTGTAAGATGTATGGCGTTGGTGGCAACTTATGACAGGAGATGTCACTAGTTGTCTAAAAGGATGTCATGGATTCCAGTGTGATGCGCACGACTTGGCCTTTTGGTTATGTAACGTAATATTGGCTTCAATACCTATGTGCTATCATGCGCATTTTGTAGTGGACTGTATAATGAATGTTAAATACTGTAGCTCATGTTGCGGCGGCTGGATCATTGGAATTAAGCTGAAATTAATCCGGGCTGAGAGGACCATAAAATAAAATAAGATAAAGTAATTCGAGAATTTGGAGTTAAATCTAAATTGGCTAATCTAATCCGTGAAACCCTCACAGACACCATATCAAAAGTAAAATTTCAGGGGAGAATATCTAAACCATTCAAAATAAAGACAGGTGGAAGGCAAGGTGATGGTTTATCTCCACTGCTATTCAACTATGTCCTGGAGAAAATAGTAAGAATTTGGAATCAAAAACTGAGGGAACACAAGATATCACCCATAACACTAGGGATTAAAAACAGAGGTATTGAAATAAACTGTCTAGCATTTGCAGATGATTTTGCCATACTTTCTGAAAATCTGACTGACGCAACAGTGCAAATTAATCTCTTAGAAGAGATTGCCAACAGAACAGGTTTAAGAATTTCTGTAGAAAAAAACAAATTTATGACAAATATAAAAAATGCTCCAGAAATCCTCGTCACAGAAATTGGTAAAATTAAGAGGGTAAAGAAATTCAAATATTTGGGAGAAATCATTCAGGAAAATGGTTTAGAAAAATCTGCTGTAGAAGAAAGAGTACACAAGATGGAAAGAGCATATGGTATAACTAGGAACACCTACAACAACAAATGTTTATCTAGAAACTTGAAAATACATTACTACAGAACAGTAATCAAACCAGAATGCCTATATGCAAGCGAATGCCTAGCACTGAATTATAAGTTAGATAAATTGGAAGTATTAGAAAGACGAATTGTACAGAAAATATTAGGTCCATTAAGAATTACAGAATTATGGAAATTAAGAAGTAATGATGAAATATACCGCAACATTGAAAACATAACAGACACAATAAAAAAGAGGCGATTGCTATTTTTTTGGACATTTATATAGAATGAATGACAACAGGTTAACCAAACGGATATTCAAATATTTTTGGAACAAGAAATTAACAACAACTTGGATTCAAGAAGTTAAAAAGGATTTGGAATGAAACAATAGAAGAGAGGAAGATGCAATAGAGAGAGAAATGTTTAGGAAAAAAGTGTTGGGAATGGAAGGGTTCCAAGGAAGGAAGGAAAAGAAAAGAGGCTCAAAATGGTCCGAAGTGAGAAAGAAGATGCGTAGTGTGAAGATGAAGGAGTCCTGGAGGAAGAAGAAAGAACACCAAAGGACTAAACATTGAAATTGGCTCGTGGTCCTTAGAAGACCGTAACGGAGAAAGAAGAAAATATGCAACATATCTTCCGACATTTTTCACTCAACACTTTATTGATCTAGTTGCTAAGATACAAGTAACATGAAAAGAATTACGAACAAGGAATTTATAGCAGTGATATCTAATACTACCTTTATCCTTGGCCAACTGGGCTGCTCTCCTCTTGTCCTCCTCCAGCTTCTCCCGAGCCAGTCTCTCCTGCTCCTGGTGCTCCTGTAACTTTCTCTCACGCTCTTTTTGTTCTAGCTGCAGCTGGGTGAAGTTTAGGGGCTTGTTCTTCCTGTCCTCAGCTACCCGCCTGCAACACAATTAAATACAAAAACAACACGTATAAATAGGCTGTTCCCTTTTGGAAAGTAGAATTTGAATGCGCAGTATTATTTCAGAGGATTGTGAGTCTGCATACGTGCGCAATGTCTCCACTCATACATGAACGCCGTACAGCAATTACGAATAATTTATAATTAATTTCTCGGAATCGGCTGAGAAGCGCACCTTACTTCTTGCACCGGTATACACCTGGTCATGCCCTACATGTGTACTAAAGATGGGTCGAATTGGTGACCCATGCACCGTATCCTCCCCTTGTCAGTGCTCCATTGGAGCTGACAGGATGAGGCCATGTAAGGGCCTAGAATAGTGGCCGGCTGAGTTCATTATGCCACCCATTCAGTTTCAATTTTACAGGAATGTTGGATCATTGTTGATTTTGTTGTTCAATTATTAAATCTAAATGAAACATCATGGGTATTTAACCCTCTCAGTGCCACGCACCGATCAGATCGGCTCTCGCTGCTCGCGCCAAAAGTGCCAAAGCCGATTCAATCGGCGCGCTGTTTAGCTTATATTTGTAGATTTCTGTAGGCATATGTCCGTGATTATTTAATACTGTTGGAAAGGTGAGGTTTCAAGCTGGCCCGCGCGGTGTTTACTTCTTTTGAAGTCCGTTACGCGATAGGTTTGAGTTTGTATTCACGCCCTCCCCTTGCGCTCTCCCAAAGACGCGCTTTCCTGCCAAAATTGCGGTGCAGTTGTTTTCTTCTTGTTGAAGTTTTCTGCCTACAGATGAATCTAAGAACTTTCTACAGCTGGAAACGTAGTGTTTATTCGAATATGACTCTTAGGTGTCCTTAATTTAGACTCAAAATTGATTTTTACAAAAAGAAAATATTGAAAAATAGAACAATTATCAGAATAACCTCAATTAAAAAGGTTTACATACCGTATTTACTTTTATGAACATAATGTATGAAAGAATGAAGTATTGGTTATAATATAAAGCAAGAATAATGATTCTATCAATGCAAATGTGGTAGTTCTGATTTTTTTTTCGAATAGTGTGAAGGACCATTGAAAATGGCTTGGCATTCTTGGCAAGTATTTCAGGAAATGGCTTGGCACTAAGAGGGTTAATAATTTTATTACACCTTATGTCAGTGGAGACTATGCTTGCTAAAGCACCAAGGGGCCAAGTTCTCTGCTGAATCAGTAGACGAGTGGGTTCGAGCCCAATCATCGGCGGTTCTTGAAATGTTTTTCCGTGGTTTCCCCATTTTCAACTCCAGGCAAATTCTGACAGGCCGAGGCCACTTCCTTCCACATCCTTGCCCAATTTCATTCACCATCATTCATTTCATCTCCAGTTCCTCTCATGGTATATTGGATTTCATGGCCAGTGAATTAAAACTCGGCAATTCTTCAAGGATTGTGCTGTGCCACCATCTTTTTGGAAGCCTTCATAGGGAGGTTATGGCTGCTTGAGCTTTTAGTTCTCGCAGTGAAGAGGCGCAGGTGCGCTTTATATAAAGGGAGGCAGCGCGCATTTCGCTACAACAGAGGGAGTCCGGGCGGGGACACCAAGAGCCCGCTGATGAGCCAGCTTGATGTCCTAGGCGAAACCCACACAAGACACGGCACAAACCTAGAAGAATTGCTGAGATTTAATTCACTGGCTGTGAAATCCAATACACTATCTTTTACAAGGTAAGGCTTCAGCTAATTTTATAAATAAACAAAAATGACCTTTACATTCAACTTAGTTCCATCAGCGCTGCTGGGAAGCCGTGTAGAGTGTAAAAAGAGTTGATTTTTATTATTTGTTAAGTGATTGCATAATCATATTGTTTACCCGCTCCGTGCAAGTCATCAACATATTGATTAGTTTCAACCCCGTCCTTTGTGATTACATAATTTGCGGATGGCCCCCTATTCATGGAGTCACCAGTACAATTACAAATAGGCTACAGGTTTTCATAAATAGGTGTCTGAGAAGAGTATACATTGGCCTGAAGTAATCGCGAATAAAGATCTGTGGGTACAAGCCCTGGAGGAACTGATCCGAATCCAAATAAAGAGTAGAAAATTTGATTGGATATACTCTCCTGAAATCCGATAAAAACATAGGAATACAAGGTCTTGATTGGAATCCACAGAATACCAGAAAGGGAAGGAAGACCTAAACAGGCACGGAGGTGCACAATTTTTCACAGAAAAATTCCAAGTATAATATATATTCAAACTTTGCTCACAATTACAATAGTTTCTTTTAAAAACAATTACCGAAGAAGGCCATAATTTGGCCAAAACTGGTTATCATCATCTTGCACAGTATCCAGCCACTGGCCAGGTCTGTTTGGAACACAAGCTTCAAGCTCTTCTGTCTTGTCACCATCTCTCAGCTTCCACCCTTGTCCAGTCCTCTCCTCTCTTCTTCACGCTTTCTTCCACCCCCTTCAGCCACCCGTCTCTCGGTTCCTTTCCACTTCGTCTCGTGTATCCTCCTGGGTATCCTCTTCTCCTCCATTCGTTTTACATGTCCATACCATCTAAGATTTCTCTATACCATCCTGTAATGGTTCCTCCTTCATTAATTCTCTGGTCCTCTCATTTCTTATTCTGTCTATCTTTGTAGCTCCAATACTACTTCTCAAGAACCTCATCTCACTGGCCTGTATTTTGCTCTTCTCCTTTCCTTTTATAACCCAGGTCTCCGAGGCATACGTCAGGATAGGGACATAGTACGTCCGATACATGACCTTTATGCTGTTCTGAGGGACATCCTTGCTCCATATCATGCTTCTCATACTCCTCCAGAATGATTCTGTTTGTCCAACCCCTCGTCCATGTCGTGGGAGACGGGCAACGACACAAAGTAGGGGATTGCCTGTAGGGGTGAAGTACAGTGGGTACTTTGTGTGCCCCGGGACCGTTACGGTAACTGTGAAGGTCCTACAGGAACCCTGAAAAGTGATGGCTAACGGGGCTCTGGTGAAGCTACGATAGGCCCAGCAAGCCAGTAGTGGATGAAACCAAATGCTTTCAAGAATGGAACAAGCCTCGGACATGACGTATATAATAGACGACACGGCCAAAACTGGTATAATTAATTAATGTGTATGAATTCAATTTATTGACATGAAATGAAAATCCACAGCCTGCTTCCAGTCTCCGACCGGGTCAGGAATGGAATGAATGAAGCCCCCATCTAGCGGCGAGGATATGAACTGTGCCGGCTGCCGAGGCCTGACGCACTCCTCTGGGGCAATGATTAAATGAATGACAGATGAAATGAAATGATAGTGGAGAGTGTTGCTGGAATGAAATTTTGACAGGGAAAACCGCAGTACCCGGAGATGCCTCCGTTTTGTCCAGCACAGATCTCACATGGAGTGACCGGGATTTGAACCACGGACCCAGTGGTGCGAGGCCGGCGTGCTGCCGCCTAAGCCACGGAGGCTTCAATTTATTGACATAAGGGGTAATAAAACCATTAACCCTCTTAGTGCCAGGTGAAAAGGTAAAGGTGAAGTCCAAAAGTGCCAGGCTGTTTTAAGGGAAAATGTAGGCTTTCAGAAAAAAATATGTATATCCCCTGTTTTGAAAGATACAAAAGCGAAATTTAGTCAGGGAGTGCAAAACATAGCTATCTAAATTCAGGGAAATTTTCAGATCATTATGAAACTTATTTCTTTCTTTATTAATTAATTAATTAAAATAATTTCTTCTGTAAAATAAAAATTAGAAAGTTTGATTTTTCCTATTACCACACGCTTATAAATGGAGTAAAAATGAACACTGGAGAGCACACATACATAACAAAAGAACCAGGAAATGCAGTTTTTTAGTTTTAAAAATATCAGCAGGGGTGTCAAAAATCCGAAATTCTAAAATCTAGCATATTCATAAAATACCGTACACCAACAATGGCATTGTTGATATAAATAAAATAAAAATAATTACAGTGAAAATAAATAAACAGAAGGGCACCCTGTAGTTTTATCTTTCACATTTGTGGTTGTGTAGCCTGTGGAGGATTGTCCTGGTCAACATTCCTTTCTTCCCAGTCACTATTACTATCAACATCATTTCCATCACTATCACTTGTTTGGTTATGTACGATCGCATTCAGCGCAGGAAATTCACTGTCCGAAGCGGAATCGGCACTTGATTCGTCACACACAAGATCGCAATCACTGTCCACGAAGTCCAAGAGTTCACCACTTGACTCATCAATCATTAATTCTTTAATTTCTTCCTCTCTCAAACAATGCTTCCTTCACTTGGACGCCATGCTTTTACGAGTCGCGCGTAAACAAGTCAAGGAACTTCAACTATCGCTAGAGTATATCGATAGACAGAAAACAAAAGATGTTTGCCAGAACTATCTTTAATGGTCACGTGAAGTTTAGACGCCATTTTCGGTCTATAAACCCCTCTAAGAATTAAAAAACGAAGCGTCTCTCAGAGCGACACTGGCAAGTTTCGTTCATTTTATGAGGATCGCTCACAGCGACTCTGGCACTAAGAGGGTTAAATACCCATTGGTATTTCATTTAGATTAAACGCCAATAAGAACGCTCTTAAAATGATTAAGTTCATATCACTAATAATATCAGTAATTGCACTTACCTTTCCCTGTCTTTGTATTTCTCCTCACGCATGCTGGCAATCTTCCGCTTCTCATCCTCCTTGGAGCGGATCCTGGACGCCAACTCCTCCTCTTGCTGGGTTTGTTTCAAGTCTGCTCTGGTGCGATCCTCTTCCCTCTTTTTGTACTCGTCCAGCTGCTGCCTCAGAGCCTTGTTCTCCAGATCCTGAACACAACACACAATTCACTGACATTACCAAGAGGAGGATGTTTCGTGGATTTCTGCATTTAGCATTTTGTAACATCATTGGTTTTTCACATTTAGCTTTTCGTAGCAAATTTGCCACAAATGAGGATTTTTAACGCTCTTAAAAAATCCGACGACTTCGACAGGGTTTGAACCCATAACCTTGGGCATAGAAGCTCAGCATGCCACCAACTATGCCAGCGAAGCCGCCCAAGTATAATATATATTCAAACTTTGCTAACAATTATAATAGTTTCTTTTAAAAAGCAGTCACTGAGGGGGGCCAAAATTGGCCGAAACTAGTATAATCAATTAATGTATAATAATTCAATTTATTGACAAGGTGTGATATAATTATTAAATATCCATGGTATTTCATTTGAAGGTCAATAAGGAAGCTCTGAAGTTCATCACTACTTATCCAAGGATACTGCAATTATTGTTGGTATACATCTGTTTGCTATTTGTATTTACCTTTGTAATTTCGAAAAAAGATAGTGAATTATGCTGCGCCTTAGTCCTAGACAGTATAAGAAACATTGTTTTACCAGAAACTAGAATAATACAATTTGTTCTAATTCTTGAGAGAAGAATGCATTTAGTGCTACACAATCACATAACCTAAGTAGTGTCGATGCAAGTGAACAGAAAATTAGAGGACGTTTGACTGACGTGGCATGGAATGCTGTTATGGACATGTGGCTATAGACTTATTTCAACTACAGTATTGACCCGAAAATAAGCCACCCCCGCATATAAGCCACAACCTTAATATTCCAAGAGGAGAAAGGGAAATAAGTTTATGCCCGAAAATAAGCCACCCCCGCATTTAGGCAGCATCCTAAATATTCAAATAGGAAAAAGGAAAAGAAAGTTTATGCCAGAAAATAAGCCGCATCCGGATTAAGGGAAGACACATTTATTTTCTTGTACTTACCAACATGTAAACATTTTTTTCTTACATCCGTATTTTCTCTCAGCCTCTCTGTTGGTTGTGCTTTTGGCATGACGCACGACTGCAAGTTTGAAGGCTGCATCATAAGCATGCCGAATTCCATTGCTTGATGAAGCTTTTCGCTCTACTGGTAAATGATTGCTCAATTTTGCTTTCTTACAGATCTTAAGCGACAGTACATTATTCAAGCTTACAAAACAATACCGTGTTACCGAATAACAATGTCACCGCCCAAAACAAAAGTTTGCATTGTCATTAAATACAGCTAGTTTCTCTTCCAGACTGTATTGTTGCTGTGTTCTTGCTAATAATAATAATAATAATAATATCGTATGGCCTTGGGTGCCGGGTGCAAGCTTTGTTATTTGACACCCAGAGGGTAGCTTGCATGTCGAATTTCGTTGTTCCTTGAAGCACTATGAAAGTCAAAGAGGTTAGATATCTAAGCTCCTTGAACACTATAGCGCTTTCTAGTAGAGAAATGAGGAACTTTGTGTTGGCTGAAACTCCCGAGATTAATTTTGCCATTATGAAGACGGCCTACTGAATTCAAATGGGTTATTTGACATGCCAACATCGTATTACATGCGTGTTGTAATTTGTGCCGCCTTTCAAAAATTACTTACCACGGCCAGGAGCGAACCTGCAAGCTTGGGGTGAGTAGACAGACACGTTAACCACTCACCCACCGTGTCAAGCTTTCTTGCTAATGACATGAGCATTCCTTTTTAAACAGTCGTCGTCGGCGGCCAATACTCGTATCCGAGTGTATGTTTCCTTCCTGCATTACTAATTTGTATTCACTTCATGGTGATGTCGCTGGTGACTCAATGCCAATTATCATGATCAATGGCTTAACTCCTCAAGGTTTGTTTAAGCTATTTTTTAAACAGTACATGGCATATAAAAGTATAGGTGGCAAATATAATTCGCACCAAGATATTTTACCCAAATAATTTTAATAAAAAGTGTGGCATATTTTCGGGCCAATACGGTACATTAATGAACTCTGTACTGCAGTGCTACGCTACGCTTTGTGTAGGGAGTGTGAGGAAGGACGAGGCCCTAAATGCTGTACAGAGGTGTGCAAATTATTAGATTCGATGTCATATTTCCATCATTTCATAATTACTTATTTTATGATTTTATCCAGTAAAAATGATTGCAAGACCCCTGAAATAATTTAAAATGTTCAACCAATAGTTATAATTATATTTTCCTTTAAAAAACGTACAGTCAAATGATTTAGGATTTTTACTAAGAGAGGAGTCTTGCTAATGCAAGAATGTCACAAGTCTTAGATTTTATTACTTTAGTTTTCGTGTGTATTTAGAGTAGAGGGATTGGATGTCTTTTATTACTGATGGTTAGGGACCGGAAAAAATTACCATGTATTTGTTTCAAAATTAGCATCTATTTACAAAGTTAAACATCATCACATTGTAATATAATTTTAACGACTCCAAGTTTATGAAGTGCAGTTCTCAAACGAAAGCATTTTCAGTACTTCAGCATTGCTTTCTTTCAAATTGCACCGTCTGTCTGTAACCACTGTGTTGTAATAGGACAACACACCCTTGCTATCTACATTGTTCGTTGGCGTCCACAACAATTCAAAACAGTATTTAGCAAATACGCTGAACTCTATCTGAACTGCAGTTAATGCAAGCATGATATCACATTTTTCACTTTCTTTCATCTGGGTTTGAATTGCATTTTTCAGAAAACAGTAACCAGACCAGATTTCGTTTTGTGAGAGCACTCCAAACAATTTCTCAAGCTCAGCTAATTTATCAATGTTATTCAAAATTATATTTTTTGGATACAGAGCTTGAGAAATTGATACAAAATGCTTATGGTTGGGGTCTTTAGCTTTCAATGTGGCTAGCTAGCACTTTGAAGAATGAGCAGCTCTGACAAATGCGTCCCTACATGCAGTCTGCTCTAGAGGAGTGAGCTTAATCAAAGCACTTTTAGTTGCTGCAGAACAATTCCCTGCACAAATTAAGGTAATTTGGGGTAAAGGAGATGAGAGGTAGGATACAGAGACCCTTCAAGTTCAGTATGGAGGTCAACCAATCCAGCTACATGATCCGTGACAAAAACTATGTGGGAGTGAAGTCTATTCACTTTTCGGTCAGTCAGATCGGTCAGGTACATAATACCACAGTTGTTGTCTTTTATGTCAGACATCTTGAAAAATGTAACAACATCTGTAAAGTAAGCACTTAAATAGAAGACAGTCTGAAACCAACTATTCCATCAGGTTATGACAGGTGCAGGAAAATGCGGTGGTGGTGTGGTTGGCGGAAGGGGCAGCCTATTGCTCAGGTTTAATAGGGCAAACTATTGTCCATAGTTATGATGGGCAGGTTTTGGCCCAACAGCAAGATGAGCGGAGGAGGAGCCAATCACTCTCATGGCTCCCAACGGTCATAGAGGCGGAAGAGGTCACGCCATAGAGACTGGCTGTAAAGGCGCACCTCAGTAGTACTTGAGTAAGCGGCAGTTCGTTGCAGTCTCTGTATTCGGTCCTGCATGTCTCATTCTTTGTGAGCCACAGGATAAGGCTCAGAGATCATAGTGTGTGGGTCTCGTCCTGGCAAGCTGAGATCCACCCTAAACAAAGTCACGCCAGTGGCACTTCTTCCGAACGTCACTTACTTTCAAAGTCCAACGGCGATGGGATATGGACGGTGGGGGCAGGTTATGGGCGTAGCTGGAAGCCCCTAGTTCGGACCTGCACGTTGGCAGCAGATGTGAGATGGTCGTCTTCCGGAGACTCTGTGACTACTCAGGAATTCGGTCCTGCATCTGTGTTTGGGCAGGCCTATTTAGGGTCACCACTGCCCACCCCGCCGGCCCCGTGGTGTTGGGGTAGCGCGCCTGCCTCTCACCCGGAGGCCCCGGGTTCGATCCCCGGCTCCGTTAGGGATTTTTAAACTGACGTGAAGGTTGGAACGGGGTGCACTCAGCCTCGTGAGGACAATTGAGTAGCTGTCTGACAGTGAGACAGCGCCCCGATCACGAATACCAAGATTAACGGCCGAGGGGACCCGATGCGCTGATCACGCGTCACCCCAATATCTGCAGGCCAAATGGCTGGGCAGCGGTCGCTTGGTCGGCCTTAGCCCGTCATGGGCTGGATAGTGCCAGGGGTTGACTTTTTTTTTGACTGCCCACCCCACATGGGGAAGGCCCTAGAAAAGGTCGGCTAAACATCTGAAGTCACAATCTTGGTCCGGCTGGACAACCACACTCAGCAGGTCACCCCTCATGTGGTCGAAACTCAAAAACAGTAAAGAATCACAAATTGATTAATGGATCATGGAAAATCAGAACTTTGCTTGATTTGGACAATAACGTTAGACCTGAGAGAAGAAAAAAGGAAGCTTGTAGTTTAACGTGACCGTTAATCTCGAGATCATGAGCCACGGGACCTCCTTTTTACGTGGAATCCGAACCACAGGACATGGCATTTCACATCGAAAATCTCACATGCATTGACCGGGAATCGAACCCGGACCGCCTTGGTGAGAGGCATTCAGCTAGACCGCTGAGCCACCACGCCCCCACCTGAGAGAAGGTCAGCTCTCGTAACCCATGAGTTATCAAGACTCAACGTTGACATTGCTGCTCTCAGTGAAACTAGGCTGACTTCTGAAGGCAAGATTATTGAATCTGGAACAGGATCTGTACCATCTTCTGGAAAGGAAAGGAGGAGAGTGAATGTCGTATTCATGGTGTGGGCTTCGCTCTGAAGACCAAACTGGTAAATTATCACCAACTTACGCCCATTGAAATCAGCGAAAGGCTCATGACTCTCCGCATACCACTCTCAGGAGGTTACTTTATGACACTCATCTCTGCCTATGCTCCTACCTTAGATTCTGATGATGAAGTAAAGGCTCAGTTCTATAATCAGCTAAGTGAAATCATCTCCAAGGTACCATCTGCAGATAAACTCTTGCTCCTCGGTGACTTCAATGCCAGAGTTGGGAAAGATCACAGGCTATGGAATAATGTGATGGGCAAACAGGGACTTGGAAAATTTAATCCCAAGGTCTTCTTGGTCTTTGTGCAGAACACGAACTTTTCATTACCAACACGCAGTTCCGGCTACCTAACCGCTTCAAAACCACGTGGATGCATCCTCGTTCCAAACATTGGCACATTCTTGATTATATCACTACCCCGCAATGTGATAAGAAGGACACTCTTATTACCAGAAAAGCAAGGAATATAGACGATTGTTGGACAGATCATAAACTTCTTATATGTAAGTTCAGGATATCCATCAGACCTAAACCACCTAGGAACATCAAAAATTTGCCAAGAAAGAAGTTTAATACATCCAAACTTCAGGATGAATTCATCTACAAAATTTTGGAAACAGGTTCGTCACCCAGTTATCAGAAAACCCAGTAACAAATGATATTCAGCAAGAATGGGCCACATTACAGAAGATTATCACACAGTCAGGTGAGGAAACCATTGGTTTTATAGTGCGGAAAAGACAAGACTGGTTTGATGACAACAATGAGGAAATTCTGTCTCTCATCAATGCCAAAAGGAATGCCTATCTTGCCCATCTTCAAGACCCAACTTCCAACACAAAGAGAGATAAACTACTGGAACTCAAGGGCAAATGCCAGATGCAGATTAAAAATACTTGGTGGCAACAGAAGGCTCAGGAACTGCAGAGACTATCGGATGCTCGAGACTTGAGGAACTTCTATGCAGTACTCAAGGAAATAAATGGACCATCACGCTCATCATCAGGTACACTGAAAAGCGCTGATAATTCTACTACCTTTACTGGTAGTCAAGAAATCTTGGAACGCTGGAAGGAGCACTTCTCCAATCTCGTAAATCGTCCATCAGCAGCTGCTGAAGACTTCCTTTGTGATGTGCCACAACAACCTGAACAACTGTGCAGCTCTCACCCAATTGAAACCCAGAAAAGCGCCTGGCCCAGATAACATCCCTCTGGAACTAATTCAAGCCGGAGGTCATTCCCTCAAAATAAAGATTTTCACCCTTATCCTCAGAATATGGGAATCAAGGAAGGTACCTGGAGACCTAAAGAATGCCACTATCGTCACTATCTTTAAAAAAGGCGATCGCAGTGTTTGTGGCAACTACCGTGGTATAACACTGCTATCAATTGTGGGGAAGATTCTTGCAAGAATTCTACTTAACCGCCTCAAGGTTATCTCTGAGAAGATCCTCCCAGAGTCACAATGCGGATTTAGAGCTTCCAGAAGCACAATTGACTTGATTTTCTGTGTGAGACAGCTACAAGAAAAATGTAGAGAACAACAGAATCCACTCTTCTTAGTGTTTTATGACTTGGAAAAGGCATTTGATTCGGTTCCAAGACCAGCCATGTGGGCAGTGCTGAAGCGGTTTGGTTGCCCTCAGCGTTTTGAAGATCTAATCAAGGCTCTCCATGATGGCATGACAGGTCAGGTTTGCCATCAGAATAAGATGTCTAATGAATTTCCTATTACCCATGGACTGAAACAAGGATGTGTACTGGCGCCAACGCTTTCCGCGCTGTACTTGGCTGCAATGCTTTATGATTCACCCACAAACATCCCAGGTGTGAAGGTCAAGTATCGTTTTGATGGAGGGCTGTTCAACCTAACTCGTCTCCGCTCCTTGAGGAAAACTCAGGTTACTAAGGTTACTAACATGTTGTATGCAGATGATGCTGCGTCGCCAACTCTCACACCAGAAGAGCTGCAAGAGTCAGTTAATTGTTACAAAAGTGCATGTGATCGCTTTGGTCTTACCATAAATGTCAATAAGACTAAAGTCTTGGCACAACCTTCACCAGGCACACCTCTTCCTCACTTCAATATCTCCATCTCAAATTTGCCATTAGAACAGGTAGACCACTTCTCGTACCTGGGCAGTACCATTTCTGTGAGCTGTACCTGTGAGCAGGATGTGGATAAGAGAATTGGCGCAGCCCATGCAGCATATGGACGATTAGCGCACCGGGTCTTCATGAATAAAGATCTGTCATCTTAGGAAGCTTGAGCGTTTCCACCTACAAAAACTTTGATCAATCCTGAGGATTAAATGGGAAGACCGCATTACCAATATTGCTGTTCTGGAAAAGGCTCAAATCAACAGCATAGAATCATCCATAATAGGTCACCAATTTATATGGATTGGTCATGTCCATCTGATGGATGATGTGAGATTACCTCGTCAAATGCTATATGGTGAGTTATGCTATGGCACCAGATCTCATGGTGGTCCTAAGAGGCGCTACAAGGACCAATTTAAGCAGACCCTGAAATTGACAGGTCTTGATTCACAAACCTGGGACATGCTGGCTGAAGACCGCTCAACTTGGTGCCGTACCATCTCGGATACTGTAAAGACGTTTGAAAGGAATCGAAGCACACATGAGGAGGCCAAGCGTCAAGCTAGTAAACAGGTTATGAACATTCCCAATTGGGAATATGATGTTAATTTCCGTTTGATCAGATAAATTATCAATTAATATGATAAAATTGGTCAGGCCAGATCAAACATAAAATGCCAGCGTTTCGCCCCAGTGTGCCGTTGGGCTCGTCAGTTGGTACAGACACACCTCACCAATACGCATGGCTAGCACATACTGAGAAGGCCATCACAAGACACAAAATATGGAAATTCATGCAAGGCAGAAAATAGACCCAATTAAAAATTTAAATGATCTATAACATACAATAATAATATTTTATTCAATACTGAAGGGGAAAAAAAAACAAAAAACAACACACAGGTCCAAAGCATTATGCATGCACAACCCCCACACAGTTTCTCACACCCTAGTTCCCTCCCCTCCACGCATTATGAGCTAACATCAGCCGGTCAGCCATGGTCTCGCTCACTTGGCAGCGGATGGCCAACAGCATAGGTCGCAGCCCACTTGACGTAATGTAAGTTCCTTTCAACTTTCTTTACTTCGTTACACACGTATTTAACTATAAACTTTTTAAAAATATTCTTTCTTTCACAGACACAGTTCATTCTATACAATTTACAATATTGTGATTCATAATTTAGTTTCAAATAATGAATGAATTCCAAAATTGGGATACTCAGGATTTCACGTAAGTTAATTATACTTTAAAAGCATAACACACTGTGAATAATATTTATGTTTGACCATGGCGAAATGTAAATATTATATGTCAGAAAACTGTGCTATACTGAGGCTCATTATAGTACAAGTTTACCAATCAGAGCTTAAGAAACAGCTGTGTGGCCAATTAGGTAAGGATAGCATCACACCTGCGCTGACTTCCACGGCCTCCTGTGGCTCGTGTCATAGTGGGGTATTCGAGGAGCACATGGTATTCTCTGCGTCCCATGCGCTCTGTTCAGTACATAAAACTGGCGAAATCTCGACAGATATTTATGAATATTTATGTTCCAACATAAAATAGTTATAATTATCGTCAAACATAAACAGTCGTATGCAACTAGCCTATAATGGTAATTAAGACACTCGTATGGAAATTATAAAAATTCGTTATGCTCGTTTTATAAACATACTCGTGTCTTAATTATTGCCATTATAGGCTTGTTGCATAATGTACTATTAAAGTGTCGTTCATATTGATTTTTCATTTCATATTACAGAATTTGGTATAAAGGATCCAAACTAAAATGAATAGAAGTTTTCGATAATCTATGAATGATCCATGCTTACAAAGATCAAGTCAAGTACACAAAAGACAAGTGCATTCTGTATCATCAATTTTAGGACATATCATCCCATTGTTTTATGTTTATTATATATATGACTTGCACCTCATGGTGTTTTAGGCCTATTTTAGATTGCTATGGCTGAGGGAGGTTTTTATAAAGACTGAAACATGTACCGCAAATATATATAGGAACATGAGTTCTTAATTATGTTGTATTGAAAAGTGCAGAACTTGTAAAAACAATTATAAATTTCAATACGAAAATATGATAGTAGTAAAAGGTATTTAAAAGATATAGTCTTACCTTCTCCAACTGACGCTTCTCCAGACGCTCAATGTTATGCAACAGCTGTGCCTCCTTCTCTTGCAACTCGAACCTCATCTCCTCCTCGGCTTCACGCTCCCTGTGGACCCTGACCAACTCCCACTCCTCCTCGGCCTTCAGTCGCTCCTCCTCCAGAATCAGGGACGAGTCCGTCAGGGTCAGCAACTGGCGCATTGTTCGGGCTCTCTCCTCGTAGGTCTGTATTGCTGCCGCCTTGGCCGCTCGGTCCACCGATGGCAGTGAGGCAGACGGTGAATCCGAAGGTGTCTGGTTGGAAGATCGATCCGTTGATAACAGGGTAGAGGCGGACGAGTTGTTGGAAAACGGTTTTTGACTCAACTGTGGCAGTGAAGAAGTGGATGACTCCATGGAAGGTTTCGCCTTGCGGTTCACAGTTGGCACAAGTTTTGTAGTCTGCTCAATTAGAGTGGGGTACTCAATATTTTCTGTGAACCAAAGAGGTATATTATCTAGAGAGGAAGAGCAACATGTGTAAGCCATCATTGCCAATGCCTAGAGTTTAGTGAGTGGTTTAAGGAATTCACAATAGGAAACATTAAAGACAATTGCCTTATTAACACGTCAAGTGAGTGGTTTATGGAATTCACAATAGGAAACATTAAAGACAATTGCCTTATTAACACGTCAAGTGAGGATCACACGCTGGCGCTAGTTTACAAACAGGTGAGGAGAACGTGCCTAGCGCATTATGGGATGAGTGTTGGAAAATGTGAATCACAGTAAACCCGCACATCGTTTAAGTCCAATATACTACCAGTCCAAGAAAAAGTCAATGTTTGGAACCAGGAGATAGAAGAACATGGAATGAAAATCAGTGTAGAGAAGAGTCAGACGGTAGTGATGACAAGAAATGTGCAAGATGGTAGGGGGAATATGGCAGGATGGAAAACCCTTATAAGTTGTGAAAAGCTTCAAATACTTAGGGAGTGTCCTCACACACGGAGGGATAAGAGAGGAAATTGGTAAAAGGATCCAACAAGCAAATGGGTTTTACCAGAGGGTGAGGTGTCTGGTATGGAACCAGGAAGGTCCCGAGAATTGTAAGAAAATCTTGTATTTAACACATTACACACTTATATTGACGTATGCAGCAGGCACGTGGACAACAACTAAACAGGAGGAAAGTAGAATCCAGGCAGCAGAGAAGAAGTTCCTTAGAGGTATTGTGCCCAAATCTAGGAATGGGTATTCCAAGTTTCAGACACCTAGATATCAAGGGAAAGGCTGTAGCAGCTTTTGAAAGTTCAGATATTTGAATATCGCGCTACATTGCTTCTCGAAGCCTTTCGAAGGATTTTACCGATAGTTGGATGGCAAGTGACGTAGCGAGTAACAGCAGAGGTGGAGGCTATTTATTGATTAAATAGTTAACTATGGAGTAGAGACTTGAGACTGGAATCAGATTACTGGCACGGCCAAATGAAAGAGAATGCAATTAGTATCAAGTAAATCGGACCAGGGATTCAAGAGATATGAGGATTTCTAGATATCAGGCGATGACGCGTGACCCTGACCGTTTTTGTATAAAAGCCAGCTGGAGCAGGCATAGGTAGCTCATTCAAACACAAGCACTTGGCAAGCAAGTTGCGTCTACGCTGAGCCAAGGCACATGGTTGCCGTATCTACGCAGAAGTTCTTTTCAAATCGTGATAGTCACGAGAAGTGCTGCGCAAACGAGTTGGAACTTAGTAAGTTTCTGGTGAGGAGAATCACTGAGGTGATTGATTTCTACAGACATTGGTGGAGATATTTATATTTCCAAAAGGACATATGCTAGACTCTGTCTAGAAAATAGTATTTTGTCACAGTCCAATAGTAACTTAATACTTGGATGTTTAAATCCATTTCAAGTCATTTTTCATTTTTGTAACTATTTAACCACTTCGATCTGTCAGTACATTGAAGACTAGTCTATAACGGTGGCGTTCATTAGTCTACGCAAGGGAAACTGCAAGTTGTCTAGCGCATGGCAGATGGTGATATTAATAAACCATGCCCAGGGAACGATCTTCAGAACAGCCGTTAATTGCTTAGACTGTCAATGTTTTTCTTGTACTGATGAGATTACAGTGAGTTATGTTACAACTGACATATTTAAGAAGAGATCACTTAGATCTGACCCTATTTCAACAAACTGTTATGGCTTTGATAGAAGCCCATATTAAAATGGAACCACAGTTTATTCAAACGTCGAAAGATACTACCACTATGTCTGACTAGACGAATTGTGGGTCTACAATGGCGGCCGATACAAGGATTATACGTACTTGTCCGATAGGGCATGTCTACGGATAAATCTGGTACAGACCAGGTTTACTACACTTCAAGACCATCAAGAAATGTAAGCCACATTTGAATTATTTTATGCCTAGCTAATTGGAACAAACTATTTTTCTGCAGATGACCAACACATTTTTTTCGTCGTATTTAAAGCTTGCAATGATTTACGCAAGACTTGTTAGAGTTATTCTGAGCATTTTCAGCACTCAGAACAGTTTAGGATCGATGACCGAGCATTTATTTGAATTTTTCATATTTTTGGGAAATCACGGTAATCAGCCGATGTAACTGTAAAAGTTAAATTTATTTTTGTTGAGGAATGGATATTTTTTTCCATATTCGAAGGTTCGAACATGTGGATTCTCACATAATGAGATGATAATTAAACATATTTGAAATAATACAAATAATAATAATAATAATAATCCACTAATAATAATAATAATAATAATTTTCATAATTTTTCTAAATAATTCTTGGATATTATATTTTCTAATAATCATATGTATTGAGAAAGAGCCTATGAAGTAGTTTAAACATTTCTAGTTTGGAACAGGAGATTTTCCGAAGGAGAGTGGTTAGCGCAAGCCCGCATTCAACCAACATGTCAGTTCTGGTTGAACAGTTGATATTTGCTATGAGCAAAGTATATGTTTCATATAACACGGAGAGGCATGAAACGGGAAGCAAATGATATTTGTATCAAATAGGATATTGTTGTATTTATATAAAATCATGACGTAAATACACTCGAAAGTGAAGTAAAGCTTTTCATAAGTATAGTAAAGTCACGGGTTGAACTGAATGGTAAAATAAAATAAACTTGTAAGTTTATTAATCTTCCAGTGTTGATAACAAGCAGAGGCTTGATTTATTGTATAAATTTTGGGAAGATAATTTATGTGTGTGGAGTAGTTGAAATGCCATTCCCAGGTGCGCATGTTAAGTCGCAGGAATGAAGGTTTTTTCGAGCATCAATCAAATAGCAGGTTCGATGGCTCAGGTTTATAGTAGGAGTATTGGAGCCACACATTTCGTCGTATGAATAACCCGAAGGTTATTTCTTTGAAACCATCAGTTCTTATTTCAACCTTGTTTACGAATTCCATTTAGACTTTGATTTTGCTAGAACCCGGATTTGTCATGATAGTAGTTTATTCTTCTTCAGAGGAAGACCTTTGCCGTTGTTTTTGTAATATTGTGTTCTTACACAAATAGTAGAATGGGCCACTGCCAATTAAAAATAATTCTTTAACCACGAATAATTTGAAGGATATTTTCAATCCTAGTGCCATGAACTAAATGAATTCATTATAAAACTACAATTCTAATTTCCGCATTCTGTCGAAGAATTGCAAGTTGTGAAAGTTACTAAGAATGGCCATAAATATAAATATTTTTATAATAATGATTCCAAGTGGGAAATCTAATAGTTGAATGGTTCAACCATTTATTGATCAAGTTGATGATTCAGAAATCATGTATTTTGTTTGGAACTTGAAGTTCATAATCGAGTCACTTCTCGAATGTTTAATGTCAGAAGAACGATTAATTGTTGTTGTGCTTCGCACAGTTCTTCGATGCTATGCTCAATGGTCAAATACTTTTCAGATGTTATTAATATGTGTTAATAATTTGTGTTGCTTCTATGATGATAATATTTTCGACGATTATATTTTTGAAACTGGAAAAAAGAAAGTGAAAATTTAAGAAATTCTATAAACATTTATTCTACGAGTGTTAATATCATGTAAATAGTCAAACAGTGATCTACGTTATTTCCAGTATGGACAATTAACTTTGAACTGGAATTAAATATTAATAATTTTGGAACACAGTCCACAGGACTATTAATCGGACTTGTGTTTTCAAAAAGATTGTCAAATGTGTTTGGAAGATTTCTGTATATTGTGTGTATATAAGAGTGTGGATCGCCACACGTGGATGATGCTGCTTTGAGCATTCTTGCAGTCAGATTTTAACTTTAAATAAACTGAGATAATTTTACCAGATGTGTTTCTCCCAATTAAATCTCCTTCTATCCTTATTGTTGCATTGAGCCAAAAATCAGTAAAGCATTTTTATAAATTTGATGTCGTTTTTGCGATTTGCTTTAACCCATCTGGCGCTCCAGGATATTTTGACTCTCGTGCTGACTGATTATTGGTAAAATGCATATGTGGTCGTGCGGACTCCGGTCTAAACGGGCACATAAAATAAGATAGAGAGAGAAATGGCTTCGAACGTGGGTCCCGATTTAGACATGGTCAATCGCATGCCGATTTGAAATTGTGATAATTTTTATAGAAATATTTTGGGAGTTGAGAGATGTCTGGTTTGGATGAATAAATTAGTAGGAAACCCAATTAGTGGGGAAAATTAAAAATTTAACTTGGTTAATAATTAGAATGGGTTTGATTATTTTTGATAATGGCTTAACCATTAGGGCGTCAAGTAAATTCAGTAGTAAACGTTCGATGACTGGATATACACATTATTAGAATCCAGGTGGAGGATATTTGAGAACTTGCATATTTTTCTTGTGATATTATGGTAAATGTAATTCGTAAAAGTAGAGAATTTTGTTTTTCCATCACGTCGACATTAGGACAAATCTCATTTTATTATAGTGTTCCAATTAGCTATTCATATTTCTTGTTCTAGTTATAAGCTTGTGTTTGCCACTGTTGTATACCCCTAAGTTTTGAATAATAATTGAAATTATGGAAGAAATGATGAGGATGATGAGGAGTTTGGAGGAGAGTTCGAAAGAGGCTGGACGGCGTGTAGCCGCTGTTATGAAAGAAAATACAGAGGCTTTAGAAAAGAAACTTAAAGAAAATTCTGATTCTTTAGAAAGTAAACTTAAAGAAAATTCTGATAATTTGAAAGAAAGTTTAGATGATAAACTTAAAGAAAATTCTGATTCTTTAGAAAATAAACTTAAAGAAAGTTTAAACGATAAACTTAAAGAAAATTCTGATAATTTGAAAGAAAGTTTAGATGAAAAACTTAAAGAAAATTCTGATTCTTTGGAAAATAAACTTAAAGAAAATTCTGATTCTTTAGAAAGCAGGTTGAAAGGTAACTTAAAAGAAAGTTTAGAGGATAAACTCAAAGAAAATTCCGATTTGTTAGAGAGCAGGTTAAAAGATAACTTAAAGGAAAATTTAAATAGTAAATTTAATTCAATGGAAAGTAAATTTAAAGAGAATTCTGAAATTTTGAAAATGACACTTGAAAGTAAAATGAATAAATTATGCGATAAAACACATGAGCTCGAAACTTCATTAGCTACTAACGCTAGTTTAATGGACGAAAAATTTCGCGATGCCGATCTTCGATCCCAAAGCTTAGCTGATAGGATAGAACATGGTCTTAGGAAAGTTGGTGAAGACATGGTCAACCTGGAAGTCAGAGTGAAGAAGGAGAGTAACGAGATGGGAATTCTAGTTGTTCAACGTTTAACGGAACAATTCAAAGAACTTGTCATGGGAGAAATAAGAGAAGGTGTGATTAATGAGTTGCAAACTGAAATCAAGACCACAGTTGTCAATGAAATTAAAGACACACTCAAGCTGGAGAATCAAGAGGGAATCAAGGAGATTAGGGAATCTTTGTCATCCCATATCGAAGTAATTGCCAAAGATATCCAAGCAACTCAGAAGGACATATCAGATATGACAGGGTCATTGAAAAGTCATGAGGCTGTTATGAACCAGATATCCATTGATGTTAAGGAAAATTGTAAAGAGACTGAAGCAATTAAGAAGATGGCAGAAGAAAACCAGAAGGAACTTGAGGCTATGAAAACTCAAATAAAGGATGAGAAACAGTCTGATCATCTGTTAAAAATGCCAAATGCAAGGGGAAAGGAACAGATACAGATAAATCTAGGAGGAGCTAGAGAGACTGATAGACAGGATGAGGTCAGGACAGTATTTCAATCCAACCCCATAACTGTATTTAAAAATATAGAGGATAAGCCTTCTAAATTTTCAGGGCGAGATTCTGTAACACCCGTGGAATTTTTGAGAGAAGCAGGTGATTCACAGATACCGGGTGAGTTAGCCGTGGTGGTTACGGCATGACTGATGGCAGTCGCTCACATCCGGAAGGCGAGGAGGTTCGAATCCCCCCGCCGGCAACCTTGAAGATGGTCTTCTGTGGTTTCCCATCTTCCTTCCAGGCAAATGCCGGGGTTGGTCCCTGACTATAGGCCACAGCCGCTACCTTCCAACTCCTCGTCCTTACATTCCAACTTCCCTCCTTCCCTCCCCAACGGTACTTGTAGCTCACCCATTGGGTGTCCGTCTCGAAGTAGCTACAAAACTGGCGAGCCGAACATGTCTTCGGACACTCCCGGCACTAAAAGCCATACTCTAAAAAAAAAAAAAAAAAAAAAAAACCTGAAAGATTCTAAGATCCCTAAAGAAAGACAGATCCGAGTGATAGGGAAGTTCTTGGAAGGTCCTGCACTTTTGTGGTTTAGAGCATTTAGATCCACTCTAACCACTTTTGAGGAGTTTTCTCGTGGGCTATTGAAGAAGTTTTGGTCCCCTGAAACCCAACAGCAAGTCAGAGCAGAGTTATATTCGAAGAGATTCTCGACGTCACAACCTACTCGATACTCTACGTACTTTTCTGGACAGCTGTCTAAACTCCAACATTTAGATCCGCCGATGCCAGATAACGAGTTGATTACTGCATTGATACGTCAATTTCCAGCAGACGTCCAGAGGACTTTGATCGCTGCTGATATCTACAATATGGAACAGTTTGATGAAGTATTACAGAAGCTGGATCATACAAACGCACAATTCTTCCATCAGAAGGGAGCAAAGAATAACAACGCTGTGTATGCTGTTATGGCTGATAGTTATTCTCAGACACCTCGAGAGATTCGAGAGGAGCGAGAAGAGAAATTGCCGAGGGAAGATTCCAACAAGAGAGGATGGAACCAGTACAGTAACAGATACAGTTACAAGCCATATGCAAGACCGGATGGTGGTAATCGATACAACACTCGATGGAGAAGACCACGAGATACTCAAGGAAGGTACCAGGAAAGAAAATATTATGGTAGAAACAACTCTAATAACAGAGGGAATGTAGATACTCATCAGTCCAATGAAGAGTTTAACAAGGAGACGAGGAAAAATTTGGAAGCAAGACACCAAGATAACTTGCAATTTTTGGAGCAGAGGCCCAATGATCCAGGTCCATCGGGAACACAACAATCCCGGGGGAATGGTAATGAAAAAAAAAAACTTCGAATTCACAGTAGAAGATAGAATTTTGAATACTTTCACTTCCAGAATTATTAAATGGCAAGCAGAGGATGATGATTTAATTCAACAGAATGACGAACGAAAAGAAATGGGTACCAGAATTAGAATGCCAATCATTTCATGCGAAGTATTTGGTATGCCTGTCGATACTTTGATCGATACTGGGGCTATGCTTTGTCTGGTGAGTGAGAAGCTTTATATTCTGTGGAAGCTCAAAGAGAATTTAGAGGAAATTCCAGTATCAGGAATTAAGATCCAAGGAATAATACCCAATAAAATATCTCTGTGTAAAACACAATTATACTTATGTATTACGATTGGAGGACATGATTTCCGACATGTGTTTGTTGTAATGAAGGACATGGCTTTTGACATGATATTGGGAGCAGATTTCATTCAGAAATATCAAGCAGTGATAGATATGAAGACAGAGACGATCAGATTCAAGAATACCGAAGAGATTAACTTCGAGGGAAAAGAAGAGGAAGACATCGAGGGAGATGCTCAATGGTCTCTGATTTTTCATGAAGCTGAAGGAAGAGAAGTCTACACTGAGAAGGAGTCCCCAGAGTTAGGGAAGATTTTGGAAGAGTATCAAGATATTTTTGACATTAAACCTGGTGAAATTAAAGATTTTGAATATCATATTCGGGTAAATGATGATGCACCTTTTCATGCTAAATTGTATCCAGTAGCAGAAAAGCATCGAGAAAGAGTAAAAGTGCTTATCAAGGAAATGGAAAGCAACAATGTGATTGAAAAGTATACTACATCTTATGTCAATCCATTAGCAGTAGTGTCTAAACAAGATGGAAGTCTGAGACTATGTTTAGACGCGCGAAATTTGAATTCAAGATTACTGCCAGAGTATGACAGACCACCAATCATTAGGGAACTGTTAAGGAAATTCCAAGGCAAGGTCTGGTTCTCTAATATTGATCTCACTTCGTCCTACCATCACATTAGGCTTAGTGAAGATTCTAAGAAGTTTACAGGATTTATGTTTGACCAGCAGACATATGTATTCCGCCGTTTACCATTTGGAGTCAAAACATCTGGATCCGTTTTGATCAGAGCACTGGAACAAAATTTGAGTCCTGAAGTAAAAGAGATAGCAATTCGTTATATTGATGATATCTTAATTGCATCCGAGACTAAGGAGGAACATTTGCTACATCTTCAAATGTTATTCGCAGATTTGAGAAAAGCGAACTTCAAAGTACACCTTCGAAAATGTCAGTTCAATAATAATAATAATAATAATAATGTTATTGGTTTTACGTCCCTTTTAACTACACTGGCTTTTAGAGACGCCGGGGTGCCGGAATTTTGCCCCGAAGGGGATCTTTAACGTGCCAGTAAATGTACTGACACGGCTCCCTCGCATTTGCGCACCCTCAAATGCCAGCTGACTGCGTCAGGTTTCGAACCTGCAACCTTGGGCTCAGCAAGCGAGAACGTTACCCCTGAGCCACGCAGCCAGACAAAAAAAAAAAAAATGTCAGTTCTTTCGAAAGGAAATAAAATTTTTGGGTCACATTTTGGATGGAGAAGGATACCGTCCCAACGAGACGAAGATACACGCAATTGCAAATTTCCCTAGACCTACTAGAGTGAAGAATGTCCGCAGTTTTCTCGGGACATGCCAATTCTTTGCAGGGCATTGTCCAAATTTCACCAAGACAGTTGCGCCATTGCAGGAATTGTTAAAGAAAGGAAATAAATGGAAATGGGATAAAGATTGTGAACAGTCATTTCAAGATGCCAAGAGGTTATTGGTAAACAGTGTGAAATTGGAGTATCCTGACTTTACCAAGAATTTCATCATAGAATCTGATGCATCCACCGTAGGGATTGGAGCTATTCTACTTCAAGAAGATGAAGACCACAAGAGACATTACCTGGCGTTCATTAGCAGGAAACTTCGTCCATCAGAGAGAAATTATTACACCACAGAGTTAGAAGCACTTGCTGTAATATTCGCTTTGGAGTCGTGGAAGAAAATGTTAATTGGACATTCAGTCATTGTGAGGACTGATCACCACGCATTGGAGTTCATTTTGAGAACAAACTTTGCCAGCGATAGAATAACTAGATGGTCACTTTTTATTCAGCAATTCAACCTAATTATTGAACACACTCCTGGAAAGTTGAATGTTGGAGCTGATTTGTTGAGTAGAGCAGTGGAGTCTACATCTAAGCTTTTTCAAGTTAACCTGACGCAGGAGGATGAAGATACCTTGAGAAGGTTAAGGTTATTGCATTTATCCCAGAGGAGAGACCGACGCCTCAGAAACATTTTTCGTTTTCTACAGGGAAACATGGATCCCAATGATGATTTTGTGGAAACTGAAAGAATTTCAAGAGATTTTATGATGTTAGATGGTTTAATCTACAAGTTTGCAGATCCCGACCATACGAAGCTGAGAGTAGTGATACCTCCACGATTGCAAAAACCCATTATTTGGATGGCACATAGAATCGCAGGTCATGCTGGAGTAGATAAGACAGTCAACATGATTCAAGAGAAATTTTCGTGGGAGCGAATGCGACAAACTGTCAGAAACACTATTCGAGAATGCGACTTATGCCAAAGGAGTAAACATAATTCCAGATTACTGAGAGAATTACCAAGGCCTATTATTCCTTCTAAGCCTTGCGAAATCTTCGCGACTGATTTATATGGTCCTCTCCCAAAGTCTAAAAGAGGTAACCGATATATTTTGGTGACCATGGATGTTTTCAGCAAATACACCATGTTACATCCAATTCAGAAGGCAAACGCAAAGTATTGTGCGAAGAGAATTAGAGACAGCGTAATTCCGGAAGCAGGCAAACCGGAATTCCTTTTATCAGATCGTGGACCTCAATTCACATCTTTGGAATTTCGAACCATCATGAATAATCTTGGGATTAGACAATTGTTTTGTTCTATTAGACATCCAGAGAGCAATCCAGCGGAACGCGTGATGGCTGAGATAGCAAAATTTTGCCGCCTCTATTGTCCAAATGAGCATTGGAAATGGATGGATGTTCTTTTTTTAGCATCCGAATCCATCAACTCTACGATTCATGAGAGTACTGGACAGATTCCTATGTTGCTACATCATGGAATTAAACCGACACGATTATGGGATCGAATCATCTCTATTCCACCTGAGATTGAACCAAGTCGTCAGATGAGGGAAACTCTAGCTTTAGACAAGTTAAGGAGTCAAGCTGAGAAGAGAGAGCGCAGAGTGAGAGGAAAGCATTTTCGCAGACCCTTGCGCGTAGGAACTCTTGTTTTAGTGAAAAGACCTACACCCTCTGACGTGCAAAATCGAGTGTACTCGAAATTTGCAAGCCTTTACGCTGGACCCTACCGTATTGTGGAAGTAAACAATAATGGAACCTATGAAGTAGCCAATACACGAACTGGTAACATCGTGGGAACTTACAACGCATCGAATTTGAAGATTTATTATTCAAGAAAAAGCCTCCGTGGCTTAGGCGGCAGCACGCCAGCCTCTCACCGCTGGGTCCGTGGTTCAAATCCCGGTCACTCCATGTGAGATCTGTGCTGGACAAAACGGAGGCAGACAGGTTTTTCTCCGGGTACTCCGGTTTTCCCTGTCAAAATTTCATTCCAGCAACACTCTCCACTATCATTTCATTTCATCTGTCATTCATTTAATCATTGCCCCAAAGGAGTGCGTCAGGCCTCGGCAGCCGGCACAGTCCATATCCTTGCCGCTAGATGGGGGCTTCATTCATTCCATTCCTGACCCGGTCGGAGACTGGAAGCAGGCAGTGGATTTTTCATTATTCAAGAACCAGATGATTTAATGTGTAGATAGGAAAAATAAAAATTTTTCAATTTTTATTTTTTGCTAGGTGTGGGGTGGATGTGCCCAAATCTAGGAATGGGTATTCCAAGTTTCAGACACCTAGATATCAAGGGAAAGGCTGTAGCAGCTTTTGAAAGTTCAGATATTTGAATATTGCGCTACATTGCTTCTCGAAGCCTTTCGAAGGATTTTACCGATAGTTGGATGGCAAGTGACGTAGCGAGTAACAGCAGAGGTGGAGGCTATTTATTGATTAAATAGTTAACTATGGAGTAGAGACTTGAGACTGGAATCAGATTACTGGCACGGCCAAATGAAAGAGAATGCAATTAGTATCAAGTAAATCGGACCAGGGATTCAAGAGATATGAGGATTTCTAGATATCAGGCGATGACGCGTGACCCTGACCGTTTTTGTATAAAAGCCAGCTGGAGCAGGCATAGGTAGCTCATTCAAACACAAGCACTTGGCAAGCAAGTTGCGTCTACGCTGAGCCAAGGCACATGGTTGCCGTAACTACGCAGAAGTTCTTTTCAAATCGTGATAGTCACGAGAAGTGCTGCGCAAACGAGTTGGAACTTAGTAAGTTTCTGGTGAGGAGAATCACTGAGGTGATTGATTTCTACAGACATTGGTGGAGATATTTATATTTCCAAAAGGACATATGCTAGACTCTGTCTAGAAAATAGTATTTTGTCACAGTCCAATAGTAACTTAATACTTGGATGTTTAAATCCATTTCAAGTCATTTTTCATTTTTGTAACTATTTAACCACTTCGATCTGTCAGTACATTGAAGACTAGTCTATAACGGTGGCGTTCATTAGTCTACGCAAGGGAAACTGCAAGTTGTCTAGCGCATGGCAGATGGTGATATTAATAAACCATGCCCAGGGAACGATCTTCAGAACAGCCGTTAATTGCTTAGACTGTCAATGTTTTTCTTGTACTGATGAGATTACAGTGAGTTATGTTACAACTGACATATTTAAGAAGAGATCACTTAGATCTGACCCTATTTCAACAAACTGTTATGGCTTTGATAGAAGCCCATATTAAAATGGAACCACAGTTTATTCAAACGTCGAAAGATACTACCACTATGTCTGACTAGACGAATTGTGGGTCTACAATGGCGGCCGATACAAGGATTATACGTACTTGTCCGATAGGGCATGTCTACGGATAAATCTGGTACAGACCAGGTTTACTACACTTCAAGACCATCAAGAAATGTAAGCCACATTTGAATTATTTTATGCCTAGCTAATTGGAACAAACTATTTTTCTGCAGATGACCAACACATTTTTTTCGTCGTATTTAAAGCTTGCAATGATTTACGCAAGACTTGTTAGAGTTATTCTGAGCATTTTCAGCACTCAGAACAGTTTAGGATCGATGACCGAGCATTTATTTGAATTTTTCATATTTTTGGGAAATCACGGTAATCAGCCGATGTAACTGTAAAAGTTAAATTTATTTTTGTTGAGGAATGGATATTTTTTTCCATATTCGAAGGTTCGAACATGTGGATTCTCACATAATGAGATGATAATTAAACATATTTGAAATAATACAAATAATAATAATAATAATAATCCACTAATAATAATAATAATAATAATTTTCATAATTTTTCTAAATAATTCTTGGATATTATATTTTCTAATAATCATATGTATTGAGAAAGAGCCTATGAAGTAGTTTAAACATTTCTAGTTTGGAACAGGAGATTTTCCGAAGGAGAGTGGTTAGCGCAAGCCCGCATTCAACCAACATGTCAGTTCTGGTTGAACAGTTGATATTTGCTATGAGCAAAGTATATGTTTCATATAACACGGAGAGGCATGAAACGGGAAGCAAATGATATTTGTATCAAATAGGATATTGTTGTATTTATATAAAATCATGACGTAAATACACTCGAAAGTGAAGTAAAGCTTTTCATAAGTATAGTAAAGTCACGGGTTGAACTGAATGGTAAAATAAAATAAACTTGTAAGTTTATTAATCTTCCAGTGTTGATAACAAGCAGAGGCTTGATTTATTGTATAAATTTTGGGAAGATAATTTATGTGTGTGGAGTAGTTGAAATGCCATTCCCAGGTGCGCATGTTAAGTCGCAGGAATGAAGGTTTTTTCGAGCATCAATCAAATAGCAGGTTCGATGGCTCAGGTTTATAGTAGGAGTATTGGAGCCACACATTTCGTCGTATGAATAACCCGAAGGTTATTTCTTTGAAACCATCAGTTCTTATTTCAACCTTGTTTACGAATTCCATTTAGACTTTGATTTTGCTAGAACCCGGATTTGTCATGATAGTAGTTTATTCTTCTTCAGAGGAAGACCTTTGCCGTTGTTTTTGTAATATTGTGTTCTTACACAAATAGTAGAATGGGCCACTGCCAATTAAAAATAATTCTTTAACCACGAATAATTTGAAGGATATTTTCAATCCTAGTGCCATGAACTAAATGAATTCATTATAAAACTACAATTCTAATTTCCGCATTCTGTCGAAGAATTGCAAGTTGTGAAAGTTACTAAGAATGGCCATAAATATAAATATTTTTATAATAATGATTCCAAGTGGGAAATCTAATAGTTGAATGGTTCAACCATTTATTGATCAAGTTGATGATTCAGAAATCATGTATTTTGTTTGGAACTTGAAGTTCATAATCGAGTCACTTCTCGAATGTTTAATGTCAGAAGAACGATTAATTGTTGTTGTGCTTCGCACAGTTCTTCGATGCTATGCTCAATGGTCAAATACTTTTCAGATGTTATTAATATGTGTTAATAATTTGTGTTGCTTCTATGATGATAATATTTTCGACGATTATATTTTTGAAACTGGAAAAAAGAAAGTGAAAATTTAAGAAATTCTATAAACATTTATTCTACGAGTGTTAATATCATGTAAATAGTCAAACAGTGATCTACGTTATTTCCAGTATGGACAATTAACTTTGAACTGGAATTAAATATTAATAATTTTGGAACACAGTCCACAGGACTATTAATCGGACTTGTGTTTTCAAAAAGATTGTCAAATGTGTTTGGAAGATTTCTGTATATTGTGTGTATATAAGAGTGTGGATCGCCACACGTGGATGATGCTGCTTTGAGCATTCTTGCAGTCAGATTTTAACTTTAAATAAACTGAGATAATTTTACCAGATGTGTTTCTCCCAATTAAATCTCCTTCTATCCTTATTGTTGCATTGAGCCAAAAATCAGTAAAGCATTTTTATAAATTTGATGTCGTTTTTGCGATTTGCTTTAACCCATCTGGCGCTCCAGGATATTTTGACTCTCGTGCTGACTGATTATTGGTAAAATGCATATGTGGTCGTGCGGACTCCGGTCTAAACGGGCACATAAAATAAGATAGAGAGAGAAATGGCTTCGAACGTGGGTCCCGATTTAGACATGGTCAACGCATGCCGATTTGAAATTGTGATAATTTTTATAGAAATATTTTGGGAGTTGAGAGATGTCTGGTTTGGATGAATAAATTAGTAGGAAACCCAATTAGTGGGGAAAATTAAAAATTTAACTTGGTTAATAATTAGAATGGGTTTGATTATTTTTGATAATGGCTTAACCATTAGGGCGTCAAGTAAATTCAGTAGTAAACGTTCGATGACTGGATATACACATTATTAGAATCCAGGTGGAGGATATTTGAGAACTTGCATATTTTTCTTGTGATATTATGGTAAATGTAATTCGTAAAAGTAGAGAATTTTGTTTTTCCATCACGTCGACATTAGGACAAATCTCATTTTATTATAGTGTTCCAATTAGCTATTCATATTTCTTGTTCTAGTTATAAGCTTGTGTTTGCCACTGTTGTATACCCCTAAGTTTTGAATAATAATTGAAATTATGGAAGAAATGATGAGGATGATGAGGAGTTTGGAGGAGAGTTTGAAAGAGGCTGGACGGCGTGTAGCCGCTATTATGAAAGAAAATACAGAGGCTTTAGAAAAGAAACTTAAAGAAAATTCTGATTCTTTAGAAAGTAAACTTAAAGAAAATTCTGATAATTTGAAAGAAAGTTTAGATGATAAACTTAAAGAAAATTCTGATTCTTTAGAAAATAAACTTAAAGAAAGTTTAAACGATAAACTTAAAGAAAATTCTGATAATTTGAAAGAAAGTTTAGATGAAAAACTTAAAGAAAATTCTGATTCTTTGGAAAATAAACTTAAAGAAAATTCTGATTCTTTAGAAAGCAGGTTGAAAGGTAACTTAAAAGAAAGTTTAGAGGATAAACTCAAAGAAAATTCCGATTTGTTAGAGAGCAGGTTAAAAGATAACTTAAAGGAAAATTTAAATAGTAAATTTAATTCAATGGAAAGTAAATTTAAAGAGAATTCTGAAATTTTGAAAATGACACTTGAAAGTAAAATGAATAAATTATGCGATAAAACACATGAGCTCGAAACTTCATTAGCTACTAACGCTAGTTTAATGGACGAAAAATTTCGCGATGCCGATCTTCGATCCCAAAGCTTAGCTGATAGGATAGAACATGGTCTTAGGAAAGTTGGTGAAGACATGGTCAACCTGGAAGTCAGAGTGAAGAAGGAGAGTAACGAGATGGGAATTCTAGTTGTTCAACGTTTAACGGAACAATTCAAAGAACTTGTCATGGGAGAAATAAGAGAAGGTGTGATTAATGAGTTGCAAACTGAAATCAAGACCACAGTTGTCAATGAAATTAAAGACACACTCAAGCTGGAGAATCAAGAGGGAATCAAGGAGATTAGGGAATCTTTGTCATCCCATATCGAAGTAATTGCCAAAGATATCCAAGCAACTCAGAAGGACATATCAGATATGACAGGGTCATTGAAAAGTCATGAGGCTGTTATGAACCAGATATCCATTGATGTTAAGGAAAATTGTAAAGAGACTGAAGCAATTAAGAAGATGGCAGAAGAAAACCAGAAGGAACTTGAGGCTATGAAAACTCAAATAAAGGATGAGAAACAGTCTGATCATCTGTTAAAAATGCCAAATGCAAGCGGAAAGGAACAGATAAAGATAAATCTAGGAGGAGCTAGAGAGACTGATAGACAGGATGAGGTCAGGACAGTATTTCAATCCAACCCCATAACTGTATTTAAAAATATAGAGGATAAGCCTTCTAAATTTTCAGGGCGAGATTCTGTAACACCCGTGGAATTTTTGAGAGAAGCAGGTGATTACCTGAAAGATTCTAAGATCCCTAAAGAAAGACAGATCCGAGTGATAGGGAAGTTCTTGGAAGGTCCTGCACTTTTGTGGTTTAGAGCATTTAGATCCACTCTAACCACTTTTGAGGAGTTTTCTCGTGGGCTATTGAAGAAGTTTTGGTCCCCTGAAACCCAACAGCAAGTCAGAGCAGAGTTATATTCGAAGAGATTCTCGACGTCACAACCTACTCGATACTCTACGTACTTTTCTGGACAGCTGACTAAACTCCAACATTTAGATCTGCCGATGCCAGATAACGAGTTGATTACTGCATTGATACGTCAATTTCCAGCAGACGTCCAGAGGACTTTGATCGCTGCTGATATCTACAATATGGAACAGTTTGATGAAGTATTACAGAAGCTGGATCATACAAACGCACAATTCTTCCATCAGAAGGGAGCAAAGAATAACAACGCTGTGTATGCTGTTATGGCTGATAGTTATTCTCAGACACCTCGAGAGATTCGAGAGGAGCGAGAAGAGAAATTGCCGAGGGAAGATTCCAACAAGAGAGGATGGAACCAGTACAGTAACAGATACAGTTACAAGCCATATGCAAGACCGGATGGTGGTAATCGATACAACACTCGATGGAGAAGACCACGAGATACTCAAGGAAGGTACCAGGAAAGAAAATATTATGGTAGAAACAACTCTAATAACAGAGGGAATGTAGATACTCATCAGTCCAATGAAGAGTTTAACAAGGAGACGAGGAAAAATTTGGAAGCAAGACACCAAGATAACTTGCAATTTTTGGAGCAGAGGCCCAATGATCCAGGTCCATCGGGAACACAACAATCCCGGGGGAATGGTAATGAAAAAAAAAAACTTCGAATTCACAGTAGAAGATAGAATTTTGAATACTTTCACTTCCAGAATTATTAAATGGCAAGCAGAGGATGATGATTTAATTCAACAGAATGACGAACGAAAAGAAATGGGTACCAGAATTAGAATGCCAATCATTTCATGCGAAGTATTTGGTATGCCTGTCGATACTTTGATCGATACTGGGGCTATGCTTTGTCTGGTGAGTGAGAAGCTTTATATTCTGTGGAAGCTCAAAGAGAATTTAGAGGAAATTCCAGTATCAGGAATTAAGATCCAAGGAATAATACCCAATAAAATATCTCTGTGTAAAACACAATTATACTTATGTATTACGATTGGAGGACATGATTTCCGACATGTGTTTGTTGTAATGAAGGACATGGCTTTTGACATGATATTGGGAGCAGATTTCATTCAGAAATATCAAGCAGTGATAGATATGAAGACAGAGACGATCAGATTCAAGAATACCGAAGAGATTAACTTCGAGGGAAAAGAAGAGGAAGACATCGAGGGAGATGCTCAATGGTCTCTGATTTTTCATGAAGCTGAAGGAAGAGAAGTCTACACTGAGAAGGAGTCCCCAGAGTTAGGGAAGATTTTGGAAGAGTATCAAGATATTTTTGACATTAAACCTGGTGAAATTAAAGATTTTGAATATCATATTCGGGTAAATGATGATGCACCTTTTCATGCTAAATTGTATCCAGTAGCAGAAAAGCATCGAGAAAGAGTAAAAGTGCTTATCAAGGAAATGGAAAGCAACAATGTGATTGAAAAGTATACTACATCTTATGTCAATCCATTAGCAGTAGTGTCTAAACAAGATGGAAGTCTGAGACTATGTTTAGACGCGCGAAATTTGAATTCAAGATTACTGCCAGAGTATGACAGACCACCAATCATTAGGGAACTGTTAAGGAAATTCCAAGGCAAGGTCTGGTTCTCTAATATTGATCTCACTTCGTCCTACCATCACATTAGGCTTAGTGAAGATTCTAAGAAGTTTACAGGATTTATGTTTGACCAGCAGACATATGTATTCCGCCGTTTACCATTTGGAGTCAAAACATCTGGATCCGTTTTGATCAGAGCACTGGAACAAAATTTGAGTCCTGAAGTAAAAGAGATAGCAATTCGTTATATTGATGATATCTTAATTGCATCCGAGACTAAGGAGGAACATTTGCTACATCTTCAAATGTTATTCGCAGATTTGAGAAAAGCGAACTTCAAAGTACACCTTCGAAAATGTCAGTTCAATAATAATAATAATAATAATGTTATTGGTTTTACGTCCCTTTTAACTACACTGGCTTTTAGAGACGCCGGGGTGCCGGAATTTTGCCCCGAAGGGGATCTTTAACGTGCCAGTAAATGTACTGACACGGCTCCCTCGCATTTGCGCACCCTCAAATGCCAGCTGACTGCGTCAGGTTTCGAACCTGCAACCTTGGGCTCAGCAAGCGAGAACGTTACCCCTGAGCCACGCAGCCAGACAAAAAAAAAAAAATGTCAGTTCTTTCGAAAGGAAATAAAATTTTTGGGTCACATTTTGGATGGAGAAGGATACCGTCCCAACGAGACGAAGATACACGCAATTGCAAATTTCCCTAGACCTACTAGAGTGAAGAATGTCCGCAGTTTTCTCGGGACATGCCAATTCTTTGCAGGGCATTGTCCAAATTTCACCAAGACAGTTGCGCCATTGCAGGAATTGTTAAAGAAAGGAAATAAATGGAAATGGGATAAAGATTGTGAACAGTCATTTCAAGATGCCAAGAGGTTATTGGTAAACAGTGTGAAATTGGAGTATCCTGACTTTACCAAGAATTTCATCATAGAATCTGATGCATCCACCGTAGGGATTGGAGCTATTCTACTTCAAGAAGATGAAGACCACAAGAGACATTACCTGGCGTTCATTAGCAGGAAACTTCGTCCATCAGAGAGAAATTATTACACCACAGAGTTAGAAGCACTTGCTGTAATATTCGCTTTGGAGTCGTGGAAGAAAATGTTAATTGGACATTCAGTCATTGTGAGGACTGATCACCACGCATTGGAGTTCATTTTGAGAACAAACTTTGCCAGCGATAGAATAACTAGATGGTCACTTTTTATTCAGCAATTCAACCTAATTATTGAACACACTCCTGGAAAGTTGAATGTTGGACCTGATTTGTTGAGTAGAGCAGTGGAGTCTACATCTAAGGTTTTTCAAGTTAACCTGACGCAGGAGGATGAAGATACCTTGAGAAGGTTAAGGTTATTGCATTTATCCCAGAGGAGAGACCGACGCCTCAGAAACATTTTTCGTTTTCTACAGGGAAACATGGATCCCAATGATGATTTTGTGGAAACTGAAAGAATTTCAAGAGATTTTATGATGTTAGATGGTTTAATCTACAAGTTTGCAGATCCCGACCATACGAAGCTGAGAGTAGTGATACCTCCACGATTGCAAAAACCCATTATTTGGATGGCACATAGAATCGCAGGTCATGCTGGAGTAGATAAGACAGTCAACATGATTCAAGAGAAATTTTCGTGGGAGCGAATGCGACAAACTGTCAGAAACACTGTTCGAGAATGCGACTTATGCCAAAGGAGTAAACATAATTCCAGATTACTGAGAGAATTACCAAGGCCTATTATTCCTTCTAAGCCTTGCGAAATCTTCGCGACTGATTTATATGGTCCTCTCCCAAAGTCTAAAAGAGGTAACCGATATATTTTGGTGACCATGGATGTTTTCAGCAAATACACCATGTTACATCCAATTCAGAAGGCAAACGCAAAGTATTGTGCGAAGAGAATTAGAGACAGCGTAATTCCGGAAGCAGGCAAACCGGAATTCCTTTTATCAGATCGTGGACCTCAATTCACATCTTTGGAATTTCGAACCATCATGAATAATCTTGGGATTAGACAATTGTTTTGTTCTATTAGACATCCAGAGAGCAATCCAGCGGAACGCGTGATGGCTGAGATAGCAAAATTTTGCCGCCTCTATTGTCCAAATGAGCATTGGAAATGGATGGATGTTCTTTTTTTAGCATCCGAATCCATCAACTCTACGATTCATGAGAGTACTGGACAGATTCCTATGTTGCTACATCATGGAATTAAACCGACACGATTATGGGATCGAATCATCTCTATTCCACCTGAGATTGAACCAAGTCGTCAGATGAGGGAAACTCTAGCTTTAGACAAGTTAAGGAGTCAAGCTGAGAAGAGAGAGCGCAGAGTGAGAGGAAAGCATTTTCGCAGACCCTTGCGCGTAGGAACTCTTGTTTTAGTGAAAAGACCTACACCCTCTGACGTGCAAAATCGAGTGTACTCGAAATTTGCAAGCCTTTACGCTGGACCCTACCGTATTGTGGAAGTAAACAATAATGGAACCTATGAAGTAGCCAATACACGAACTGGTAACATCGTGGGAACTTACAACGCATCGAATTTGAAGATTTATTATTCAAGAACCAGATGATTTAATGTGTAGATAGGAAAATAAAAATTTTTCAATTTTTATTTTTTGCTAGGTGTGGGGTGGATGTGCCCAAATCTAGGAATGGGTATTCCAAGTTTCAGACACCTAGATATCAAGGGAAAGGCTGTAGCAGCTTTTGAAAGTTCAGATATTTGAATATCGCGCTACATTGCTTCTCGAAGCCTTTCGAAGGATTTTACCGATAGTTGGATGGCAAGTGACGTAGCGAGTAACAGCAGAGGTGGAGGCTATTTATTGATTAAATAGTTAACTATGGAGTAGAGACTTGAGACTGGAATCAGATTACTGGCACGGCCAAATGAAAGAGAATGCAATTAGTATCAAGTAAATCGGACCAGGGATTCAAGAGATATGAGGATTTCTAGATATCAGGCGATGACGCGTGACCCTGACCGTTTTTGTATAAAAGCCAGCTGGAGCAGGCATAGGTAGCTCATTCAAACACAAGCACTTGGCAAGCAAGTTGCGTCTACGCTGAGCCAAGGCACATGGTTGCCGTAACTACGCAGAAGTTCTTTTCAAATCGTGATAGTCACGAGAAGTGCTGCGCAAACGAGTTGGAACTTAGTAAGTTTCTGGTGAGGAGAATCACTGAGGTGATTGATTTCTACAGACATTGGTGGAGATATTTATATTTCCAAAAGGACATATGCTAGACTCTGTCTAGAAAATAGTATTTTGTCACAGTCCAATAGTAACTTAATACTTGGATGTTTAAATCCATTTCAAGTCATTTTTCATTTTTGTAACTATTTAACCACTTCGATCTGTCAGTACATTGAAGACTAGTCTATAACGGTGGCGTTCATTAGTCTAAGCAAGGGAAACTGCAAGTTGTCTAGCGCATGGCAGATGGTGATATTAATAAACCATGCCCAGGGAACGATCTTCAGAACAGCCGTTAATTGCTTAGACTGTCAATGTTTTTCTTGTACTGATGAGATTACAGTGAGTTATGTTACAACTGACATATTTAAGAAGAGATCACTTAGATCTGACCCTATTTCAACAAACTGTTATGGCTTTGATAGAAGCCCATATTAAAATGGAACCACAGTTTATTCAAACGTCGAAAGATACTACCACTATGTCTGACTAGACGAATTGTGGGTCTACAATGGCGGCCGATACAAGGATTATACGTACTTGTCCGATAGGGCATGTCTACGGATAAATCTGGTACAGACCAGGTTTACTACACTTCAAGACCATCAAGAAATGTAAGCCACATTTGAATTATTTTATGCCTAGCTAATTGGAACAAACTATTTTTCTGCAGATGACCAACACATTTTTTTCGTCGTATTTAAAGCTTGCAATGATTTACGCAAGACTTGTTAGAGTTATTCTGAGCATTTTCAGCACTCAGAACAGTTTAGGATCGATGACCGAGCATTTATTTGAATTTTTCATATTTTTGGGAAATCACGGTAATCAGCCGATGTAACTGTAAAAGTTAAATTTATTTTTGTTGAGGAATGGATATTTTTTTCCATATTCGAAGGTTCGAACATGTGGATTCTCACATAATGAGATGATAATTAAACATATTTGAAATAATACAAATAATAATAATAATAATAATCCACTAATAATAATAATAATAATAATTTTCATAATTTTTCTAAATAATTCTTGGATATTATATTTTCTAATAATCATATGTATTGAGAAAGAGCCTATGAAGTAGTTTAAACATTTCTAGTTTGGAACAGGAGATTTTCCGAAGGAGAGTGGTTAGCGCAAGCCCGCATTCAACCAACATGTCAGTTCTGGTTGAACAGTTGATATTTGCTATGAGCAAAGTATATGTTTCATATAACACGGAGAGGCATGAAACGGGAAGCAAATGATATTTGTATCAAATAGGATATTGTTGTATTTATATAAAATCATGACGTAAATACACTCGAAAGTGAAGTAAAGCTTTTCATAAGTATAGTTAAGTCACGGGTTGAACTGAATGGTAAAATAAAATAAACTTGTAAGTTTATTAATCTTCCAGTGTTGATAACAAGCAGAGGCTTGATTTATTGTATAAATTTTGGGAAGATAATTTATGTGTGTGGAGTAGTTGAAATGCCATTCCCAGGTGCGCATGTTAAGTCGCAGGAATGAAGGTTTTTTCGAGCATCAATCAAATAGCAGGTTCGATGGCTCAGGTTTATAGTAGGAGTATTGGAGCCACACATTTCGTCGTATGAATAACCCGAAGGTTATTTCTTTGAAACCATCAGTTCTTATTTCAACCTTGTTTACGAATTCCATTTAGACTTTGATTTTGCTAGAACCCGGATTTGTCATGATAGTAGTTTATTCTTCTTCAGAGGAAGACCTTTGCCGTTGTTTTTGTAATATTGTGTTCTTACACAAATAGTAGAATGGGCCACTGCCAATTAAAAATAATTCTTTAACCACGAATAATTTGAAGGATATTTTCAATCCTAGTGCCATGAACTAAATGAATTCATTATAAAACTACAATTCTAATTTCCGCATTCTGTCGAAGAATTGCAAGTTGTGAAAGTTACTAAGAATGGCCATAAATATAAATATTTTTATAATAATGATTCCAAGTGGGAAATCTAATAGTTGAATGGTTCAACCATTTATTGATCAAGTTGATGATTCAGAAATCATGTATTTTGTTTGGAACTTGAAGTTCATAATCGAGTCACTTCTCGAATGTTTAATGTCAGAAGAACGATTAATTGTTGTTGTGCTTCGCACAGTTCTTCGATGCTATGCTCAATGGTCAAATACTTTTCAGATGTTATTAATATGTGTTAATAATTTGTGTTGCTTCTATGATGATAATATTTTCGACGATTATATTGTTGAAACTGGAAAAAAGAAAGTGAAAATTTAAGAAATTCTATAAACATTTATTCTACGAGTGTTAATATCATGTAAATAGTCAAACAGTGATCTACGTTATTTCCAGTATGGACAATTAACTTTGAACTGGAATTAAATATTAATAATTTTGGAACACAGTCCACAGGACTATTAATCGGACTTGTGTTTTCAAAAAGATTGTCAAATGTGTTTGGAAGATTTCTGTATATTGTGTGTATATAAGAGTGTGGATCGCCACACGTGGATGATGCTGCTTTGAGCATTCTTGCAGTCAGATTTTAACTTTAAATAAACTGAGATAATTTTACCAGATGTGTTTCTCCCAATTAAATCTCCTTCTATCCTTATTGTTGCATTGAGCCAAAAATCAGTAAAGCATTTTTATAAATTTGATGTCGTTTTTGCGATTTGCTTTAACCCATCTGGCGCTCCGGGATATTTTGACTCTCGTGCTGACTGATTATTGGTAAAATGCATATGTGGTCGTGCGGACTCCGGTCTAAACGGGCACAGTATAATTGGAAAGACTCACAGAGACAAAATCAGAAACAAGGAAATTAGCGAGAAAACAGGATTCCCGAAGGTACAAGACAAGATCAAGATCAGTAAACTAATATGATGTGAATGGGAGAAGACGAGAGTCCCGAGCGATTATTTACTGAGAAAGTCAGGAGAAGGCCGAGGATGAGGTGGATGGATACAGTGAGGGAGAGCATTGAGAAAAGAGGAGTGGAAATGGAAGATATACTGGAAGAACGACGAGAGTGATGGAGAGACAGTTAAGTATGGAGGCCCTTGATTCACACCCCGACCCAGATTACTGGAACCGGGAAATGAAGAAGAAGAAAAGGAGATACTACCACGTTTATCCGTTCCCATATTTGCGCATTCCATTTCCCGCATATGACCTTGTAGTTCCGGCCTTTAAAACAACAATAACTATACCAGACCCAAAACAACTGTGAACATGGGCTCGCCCAGTAGCGCGCGTCCAGCTGAGCACTGTTGCCACAGTGGGACTAGTGGAGATGACACAGCTCTACACTCGCAGTATACGCACGACCTTCCCGTGAACACAAGGCGCTCCGAATGTTAAGTGCATGTACGAGATGGAGGGGCCTAATCCTACGAATATCTATGCTCACAACAGATTGCACACAATGTGATATGAGCCAGATATAAGATGCCACACAAACGTTATTCGTGCAAGTGACCACCTCCTGGTGTAGCGACCAGCATTCTTGGCTGTCGCCCAGGAGGTCCGGGTTCGATTCCCGGGTCTGCCAAGCTATTTAACTCTAGTCTGAGGGCTGGAACAGGGTTCGCTCAGCCTCGTGAGGCAAAACTGGGAAGATGTGGGTTAGATTCCTACCTCAGCCATCCTGAAAGTGGTTTCTCATTTCTACACCAGGCAAATGCCGGGATGGTTCCTAACTTAAAGCCATGGCCGCCTCCTTCCCAATCCTCACCAGAATACAAATATACACACTCTAATACAGACACCACAGTAACCCAGATTTTCAGACAAGCACACGGGGCTAAAGTAGACTACCAATATGTCCAAGCCCCTCAAATTAAACAACAATTACAACGTAATTATATCACGTGACGTAATCTACATCCCAAGCCATTCTGAGTAACATTGCTTGTAGGCCCTTTATTAGGTAATAGAAATAGAAAAAACAATTTGTTGGGATCGGTTTTTGTTTATTGGAGACCACCTTGTGGTGTACTGGCTAGCACATTGCTGTCCATTCTTGGCTGTCACCGCAGAGGCCCGGGTACGATTCCCAAGAAATGTAATTCTGTTCTGAGGGCTGGAACAGGGTACATTCAGCCTCGTGATGCAAACCTGGGAATATGTGGGTTGGATTTCTACCTCATCCATCATGGAAGTGGGTTTTCTGTGGATTCACACTTCTACTCCAGGCAAATGCCGGGATGGTACTGAGCCAGTATTTGGCATTGGATTGGAACCTGGACATGTTAGAAAAACACAGCTGGTATTTTTATGGCAATATTTCAACTGCAGTCGAGAGCGATGACTCGTTGACGCACGCTTAGGGGTTGTACTAGCAACCTGCATTATATCTTATATGCAGTTATATCGACAAGATGGATGCCGTGGAAACATGACACCGATATTCGCTATTATAAAGCACTACTGAGATCACAGAGGGGATCGACAACTGGGAATTGTATTGTATTAAAAGTAGAAACGACTTGAGAACAATTTTGGGATTATAAATATACTAACATACCTGCCAACCTTCTGAAGTCAAAAATATGAAGATTTTTTAAAATTATAGATTTCATCATGGCGTGGGCGAAAGAGGGTACATAAAAGACCTGCGTGTCTTTATTGGCAAAGTATGAATTTAGCATAAAATTCACAAAAATGTAAACAATCATCAATCATCGAGTAGTATGGTCAATATTTAATCGTAAGAAAACATAATTGTGTGTTCAAAAAAAATGCGTATAATCATTCTGATGGATTACACTTCGCATTCGCTACCACAAATTCACGTTTTGTCCGACTAAAGTTATTTGAATGGTTCATACATGAGATTTGGACTACATGAAGAGTGCACAATTTCAGTGATCAGCAAGAGAAGGTGAAATTTTAGAGTGTGTTCACATTGCATTTTTTATTCTTTCAAATTTCAACTATTTCTTTCTTCCTTTCTTTCCTTCTTTCTTTATTTTTGTATTTTATTTCCTTGTGTATCTTTGTGGTAAACATCTATCACCATAATAGGCTTTTTGAAGGGAATGTTTATTAGTGCTAAGCTATCCAACCACATTTTATCTATATCGGCTGATGTAGGGGCCAAAATAAATTAGGCCTCGAAACATGTACCAATGACCACTAAGTGATTATTTATATATAATACAATAAAGGTATTGGTTAGGCGGAACTTTTGCAAAATATTAATACTAAGACTAAAGTTAATTACCATTATTATTATTAGGTGATGTATATACATGTGGATGGTTATCTTGAGACTGCTTACTGATTTAATGCAGACCTTGTAGCCGACTTTGCTCTCTTCAAAAATGCCCTGTCATACTGCTGCTCGTAGCAATTTCCACTTAGGCTTGATTTTACCGAGGTTTTCGTAATTCGGAATTGTGTCCTTGTCTTCTTCACCTGGCTAAACAATCTCTCACATTGAACGTTGCTGTGTGGGATTGTTAATACTGACAGCATTACTCCAGTTAGTCTGTCATATTTCAGAAACCCATCTCCACCTCGTATATCCCCTATAGCAGACCAAGATCAACCTGCTCTAAAATTGTGCAGTATTTCTTTATGGCCTCTGGCTTAACAAACCTACAGAGAATTTCCGTCAGCAAATCAATCAGTATGGATCTTAGGACATGGATGTGAGGTGCTTGCGATTGAAGAACATTGATATATTTTTCAACTGTAGGGATGGTAAATGCCAGAAACAAGCAAAATGCCTCATTTAACTTAGATGACAGAAAAAGAAATACCGTATATACCCGAATGTAAGACGACCCCGAATATAAGACGAGGCCTAGTTATCAACTGCCTCTTACAGATTTTTTCAAAAAAATACTCGCTAACTCATAACTTGCACAATATATGCCCTTAAGGTCGTGCTTTCATTTTTATAACGTTTCATGTTATCGGAAATCCCTCTGCCCGCTTTTCCAAGACATACTCTATAATTTCTTTGTTCAAGAACGGGAGAAGTTATTAAATTAAGATACGTTGATCACTCAATTACTGCTCGTAAAACTGACTGGTTGTTCTTGTAAAGATTGTTTTAAAACATATTTCCGTATGCTTTCGAACATATAATTTATTCTCTTAAATGACGTGTATGCGTAAATCCTAACCTCAAAATGTACGCTATTCGTATATGCATGGTAATTAAACATAACAAACCATATTTTAATCTTCCTTAACGCAATGATTTGTTGCGAGTTACAAGATGCCAACACCACATACTACTTTGGAAATAATAATTTTTTTTTTTTTTTTAAATACCCTGAATATAAGACGACCCCAAATTTTTATAACACAAAAAGTGGGAAAAAACCTAGTCTTACATTCGGGTATATACGGTAGTCACACCTGTCTTGAAATACCAACAGTTTGACTTGGTTCCGTCACTTTGTTCCTTACAGACGGAGAAGAAGAACTGCTCTCCAACTTCCTTTTGCCAATGATAGCACGTGCTTGATCTTGTACTCTGTTGTTCACACTAACACCAAATTACACTTCTGCAGGCTTATCTTCATGTGCCTTTACTTTGGGAATTTGGAAATACTTGAGAGATGTGTTTGAGCCAGTGGACTGGTTCACCTCATCCTTAAAAAACTCAGCAGTGGCTTCCACTGTGAAATCAGTATTTCTAAGCATTTACCCAAGGAAAACCAACGAGTGCACACATGCTTCAGTATTTTCCTAACATCAGTTTGGTAAAGAGCTTGATATAACTTCAGATGATCTTTCCTCTTGCAGCTTTTGTTTAAATAATAATAAATATCTATCATTATCTCATCAATTTTCACAGGAAGGGAATCAGCAGCCAGATGAATTAAACGGCATGCGCATCCTACAACAATGATGATTTTTACACTGCTCTTTTAATTTCGCAGCAACACCATTTTTCCTCCCTATCATAACAGGGGCATTGTCTGCACTCAAAGCTATACAGTTTGCCATTGGAATGGCATGTCCTTCCAGAAGACGCAGAAGCAAATTACCTATGTTAGCACCAGTCGAGTCACCTTCCAAATTTTCCATGGATAGCAAATGATTTTCAATCATCTGCGATTCTTTGTTGAAAATTGACACGACGACAGGATACAGCTTACTATCTCTATCATTGCTACCATCAGTGGAGATCTCGAAAGGCCCATATTTTAAAATATTAAATCGGGGTCACGTGCCATTTCATGAACAATGGCGGATGTTTTTGTCCTGCCACAGGCATATTTCTTCGCAATTTCGAATCCGGGAACATTTTTCTAAACAATTGTCCCATGTGATCGGAACATGATAACGAGAGGTTATGCTCTACGATGAATGCCGTAAACGAACATTCTGCTCGAATGGCTGCATTGTCATTCCCGTGAACAAAAAATGTACCTAATTTTTTGCTCTTCTGTAAACAACTAGCACTGTCCTTGTGTTTTAGAGTGTTGCTGTGAGTTACAATGTCAGGTTTCCCACCATGATAAATATTTATATCGCAACGACACACGGAACAAAGAGCAAAATGGTTTCCTCTACTAGATTGTAAAATGAATGGAAATTCAGTTTTATAGCTTTCTTTGAACACTTGTAGATAACTTTTCTGAGGTTTTGTCGCCATAACGTGAAGAAAGAAACTTAAAACACACGACATGAAACGATCATCGACACAACTCGTTGAAATAATTATCTACCGACGAGCACATTAATACCTCAATTAAATGCACTAAACGTGACACTAGCAGAGTATAAACACGTGGCGTCAAACGGAGGAAGTCACAATCGCCGCGCACACAGAACAATATAGGTTAATGGCCGCGCGTAGCATACAAGGTTTCACCCAATCTGCACATCACGTGGCCAGCCTCGACTAATCAGTAAATGTATAATATCTCTAATAATCGACTAATCAGCGTAGGCTTGACACCTGTTTGTCCGTAAAATACCACCAATGAGTATGCGGTAGGCTGATCAGCTGACTCACCATTCCGAGATCGCAGCTATGGAGCTCACTGCCAAGCGAGGAACTTACAAAAACTTACACAAAAATAACAAGGTTACGCAAATCACAAAAGCAATTACAACTTACGAGAGAATCTCCTTGAGAATATAAATTATTTGCAGTTCCTTTTTCTTTTACAATATATCACTGGGGCCCGAAATTCGGAAGAAATAATAGTAATTAAGAAGATCGGAAGACGAGGTGAAAATTCGGAAAGTTTCCGAATAAATCGGAAGGGTTGGCATGTATGTACTTATTATGATATCAGATGGTTATCGCAATCATACTGTGTCGACTTCGATTATTATATCGTTTGAGCCCAAGGTATTCTGGGTAAACCGGCAAGTCAGTTGGTTGTAACTCACTCGGGAGTGAGACATCACTTTCTGACTTCTTCTTCAGAATCCGTTGTGGAACGTGCTCATTGGCATGTCCAATGTAAGCTTTTCGAGTGCAACTTTAACTAGTGCGAAGTGTGGAAAAGTCCGGTACGAGACGGTACGTCTTAGCTTGTTATAGCAAGACACGGGTGAGATATACACATGGGACGGACGGATAACCCAGTGTGTTAACTTTGTGTACAATGAGTGTGAAGAAAGTGAACTTAGCTTTTCGCATAGACTTGCTAAATTTTACTGCCATCACATGAGACTTTGTAAATATACAGTGGTCAATACATACTGCAACATGAACATTGAGAATACTATGATGGAATTACATACCAATATACTACAGAAATGGCAATGAATTGCTAAATTCAGAACGGGAATGCAACAGACTAGCAGGATTGAACATTTAGAATGATCAAAGCTGAATTATGGATTTCGCTAGCAGAAAGCTATACAAGAAAAGATTGAAGGCACTCTTGTATTACTGACACCATGATTTATACTTCTACAAATATGAACTTCCAAGGAAGAAGAAAGGTGGCATTTATATCTACACTATCGAGCAAACCTAGGATGTGTCTGTGTGAGGAATATTGCGATGTGAACAGCTGTTTTCGAGCCGGATGGGAGAGGGGTTGGACTTCATGCAGTTCCAGGTAGTACGTGAACTACCCAGCGCAATGGATAAGGGTTCAGTCCCTACAAGGAATGTGTGTTCCAACATTCTTTACATACTCATCGTGATGACTACGGACAAGGTAGCTGGAAACCTTTTCATATCAGTAGACAGTATGAAATAGTCATATTTTAGAATGTTCTTCTTTCACCAATTTTTATTCAGTAGATAGAAAATGCATTCTAGGGCTAGATCTGATACTTTCGTCATTTCTGTCCAAGCAAGTATTTTACTCTGTAATTAATTTTAATGTGATGTTATTTTTAGAGCATCACTTTCCTCCTTCTAAATTATATTTGGCGATAAATTGAACATTATAATTAGTTGTGAAGATACATAATACAAGAAGAAATAGGGCCAAGACTACGGTAACATTGTATAAGAATATTAGCTAGGAAGATGACCGATATACCACGTACTCTTGAACATTTTTCGGAATAAATTCTGTGATGGTATGAGCAATGAAACAGAATATTTTAGACATTCCATGAAACATTATTCGATTGATATGACAGTCTGTTTTACATCGAGTTTATTATAGACATGGAACTATAGTAATTTTATTTGGTGTGAACAATTGCGGTTTTTGGATTAGGCTTTTGCAGTCTACATTTTTGAATTTCTTGTTGATTATAGACACTTTTCTAGTTCGTTCAGTTTTCAACTTTCTTTATTATTTTTGGAATACTCCTATTTGGATCAACGTATGATTCTAATGGATTATTTGTACCTTCTGAAGATAGGCTCTTTTCCATGGTGTAGTTTCATGCGAATTTCCTTAGAGGAGGACCCCGAATTTTGTTTAGGCGAAAACTGAATTGTTTCTTTTATAGTGATAAATCTATAATTCTTTGAAAGATATATTTGTGAAATATGAGAGTGTAATGGCCAACGCGGGTAGTCAACAACCCACCAAGAGTATTCTGGTAATAGTGGACAATGTATAAAAATTTGTTGGCCAAAGCATTAGATAATGATGTGATAATACAAAGAGTTGACTTTACAAAGGTCGCTTGACAATTTAGCAAACATGTGGAGGACCAGACAATATTATTGTCACTAAATAAGGAAGTCCAGGAAGGCATAAAGGACACGACACCCCCACTAACTAATAATAAGATATATTATCAAATAGGTGGCACATAAAACAAATATCCAAAGGTGACACATAAATATTCAAAGGTGACACATAAACAAATGAGAAACATTAGCACAAATTTACACCATTGAAGAAACACTCATTAAGAATTAACACACGTTACGTCTTGAGCCTAAAACACACATATTGTCTTGAACGTAGCTGCAGATCAGTACATCATAGAACGGCATGCAATACACGGCGGTTCCAAAGAATGATATAATTTAAATATGCAACACAAGTGGAGTTGCAACAAATAATGAAAAAACAGGTCGCATGGAACGAGAATGTGTCGTCGAACCAGGACTGACTTACAGTGATGCGCCGATACTGTAAGCCCAAAATGAATTGTTAATAAAACAAATTATGTGTGTAACGCAGGAAGTCAAAGTAGTTGCTGTCATACAAATACCGGGATATGCCAATCGCATGGTATTGTCACAATAGTAAAGTAGTTAAGCCCAGCGTCAACTTCCATTCCAGTGATGTTGCAGGAAGTCAAAGTAGTTGCTATCATACAAATACCGGGATATGCCAATCGCACGGCATTGTCACAATAGTAAAGCAGTTTAGCCTAGCGTCAACCTCCATTAGTGATGATGCCTAGCCTTGTAACATGCTTCCAGACACGATGAATTACTTATCACACGAAGCATCATCATTATTCATACGCGTGAAGACAAATTGTTAGGCAGTAAATGAAGATAGAAGTAAGCACATTACAACAAACTATCCGACGCCGCGGATTGAAGAATTCGTCGATATGGCGCGTAGCACCATCAAGCATGGTGATGATGAGATCGAAAATCACCGTAATGTCACTGCCCAAACAAAATATGAATCATGTGCATAGGACATGATTGCTAAGCACGGTTACTATGAAGATAGCACCAATTATAGAAATGATTAGCTGGATACTTGTTGATATATCACAACCAGCTTTGAAGCACAGCATTGTGTCATGGCCACACTTAGAGAACAACGAAGAAGAAACACATGATTGGTCGCTACAAGCAGCAAGGAGGCCTCTGATAGGCTGGAAGCAGCCAATCACAGTAGAGAGTTTAAAAACCAAATTAGAGGCCTCTGATAGGCCGAAAGCAGCCAATCACAGTAAAGAGTTCAAACAAGTTAAAGAAGAATCAATGTGGCCAACTTAGAAATACCACAATACCTTCTAAGCAAAAATATCCTACTGGAAACACGGCAGTGGGAATACTACATGCAATCAAAACAAATAAATCACGACAACCAATCAACATAAACAAAACCAACCTGACAATGAATAAATACAATGAAGACAAATAATACAGATATGTACAACCACACAGAGTGGAAACAAATGGGGAAACACAAAAACTGGTTTGCCAAGACAGTGGCCGAACCAGAGAGTATAATGAAATGAAGTATTGTTGAAAGGAAAAGCAAACGTATGTATAAAATATTTTCGTCATAAAACAAAATGACAGTTTTGAAGAATTACAAATACTATTTATTATTCGAGCATGTAAATACAACATTATTAACCCTAGAACTGCGGACCGTCTTCCAGGAAGACGGTGTGTTGTTTAATCAAGTGCGACCGTCTCTCTGAAAGACGGTCTTGGAATTCAAATATAGTACTACTGATAGCCATCAGATGGCACTAATTTCAAGTCATGCTGGTTCCCGATGCTTTTATCTTTCGTAGTGTAAATCTTTGGCAATCAAATGACAATATGCAAGCTATTATTTTGCTGCAGAAGTGGAAGTACTTCCATGTTGACATTGAAGCTGCATTGAGCAAAATGGCCGCCAATTATGTTGATGATTCAGAAATTTAGCTCTTGCTTTTTGACGATTTGTGTGATAGTACGGACGATGACAGTGATAATTGTGTGTATTCGTATGAAAATGAATATGGTGAAAGTAGTGGCAGTGATACCGGCGAACAGGATGTCACGCAAGTTATGGATATCCCCATCAATGCAAGCGATGTTTATCATGTTCCTTCAGACCATGTAAACATGCCTAATGTTAGCCGTGAAGGGGTAAGTGTGAATTAGACTGATATTCAACCCGAAGAAAGTGACTTTCCAGGTAAAAATGTACCGTTTTATCTTTCATCATCCTGGCCTGTGAACTTGCCTCCCCGTAATTGCGCGCCGATTATGTACTTCAAAATCGAGAAATGTCATATTGTAAAAATAATTTTCTTTTTTAGTAAATAACAGAAATTATTTAAAACTGGTTCTTGAATTAGTAACTAAAACTGTGAACTTTTCATTTATGATGTCTCTGACAAACATTTAACTTGGCAATATGGTTTTCAAGAGCAGAAAAGTCAATAATTTTTATTTTTTATTTTTTTTATAAAATATTTTTTATGATTAATTCAAACTGATGAGTCTGAATGATTCACATCTATCAAAATAATATAGAACAGACTTTCAGCTTTCTGTTGATGTATGATAAGTCATATTCATGAATACAGTATGCTTACAGATACCAAATTCCTTTAGTGTGTAATTTATGGGAATTTACTGCAGCATTTGATAGATAAACCTGCAGCAGTTCTAGGGTTAACACAGTTTGATAGAAGTAGTCTATGACACTTTAAACTTTTTGTCTATTATGAAACATGGTGTTTTACGATAATTGTATAAAAACTTATGGATTTTGAAAATGTTTGGAAATTATTGATAGCTATTGAGAGCTAATGCACGTGTAGAGTAATTAATAATTGCGTGGATTGCAGTATTTTGAAGCAGATATGTGACATCAATGGATGATCAGTATTGTATTAAGGGGGATTATAGGAATTTCACGTGTGAAGTATTATCGTATTTACTACGAATTTTCAGTATTAAATAAGCTGATGAGCTATTGCTGATTGAGTTAATAAGATATTATTGAACGTGAATTACAGTCACGAATACAGTTACTAGAAAGCCAGTAGGTTTAAGAATCCAACATTTAAAACATTATTCTTGCATTGTAACAATTTATCTAAAATGGATTGCTAATAGTGACATATGTTTCAGTGGAAAGCTACGATTTGTAAGACTTAAAAAATAACTGTATAACATTGTAATATTAAGAGAAAGATTAATTGAAGTTAATTTAAGTATTTATGCGAGATGATTTAAACTGATTGAAATAATTTATTGGAGCGATAATACATTCGATTACCTCTATTGTTTGTCAAATATGACCGATTAAGTCCATGAGAAAACTTAAATAATATACTTGTCAATGGAATCATGAATAGCAACAGAGTAATTCGGTCCACGAATTAATTATACATTTGTAATTATGTTGATATAAATTTATTAGGGTTTTTGTGTGTAAAATAACTTGTAACAATATTGTTAGTGTTGATAACGTTCACGATTTGAAATACATTTAATGCTGAAAATTACGAACAGCATAACAGCCAAATTTGAGGCTACTGACATATTTAATTACCATTATAACTTTTTCAAGACATTAGCGAATCGTTAGATCATGGAATTTCAGTCGACGCCGTAGTTATAGATTTTGCGAAGGCATTTGATGTCGTGCCGCATGACATGCTACTCCATAAATTAGCTACGACTAAGATTGATAGAAGAGTAATTTTATGGATCCAAGAATTTTTGACGGGTCGTTCCCAGAAAGTGAAAGTCGAAGGCATATTCTCGGATGAAATTACCATAACGTCGGGTATCCCTCAGGGCAGCGTAATCGGAACTTTGTTATTTTTGGCGTTTATAAATGACTTACCAAATGGGATTCGCAGTGACTGTCGATTGTTTGCGGATGATTGTGTAATATATCGAAAGATACATGACTCACAAGACAACGCAGTGCTTCAAAAGGACCTGAACCTGGTCTATAAGTGGGCGATTGTAAATAAAATGAAAATAAACACAAGAAAATGTATCTTAAAAATAGGGAAAGTGCGAAGGCAGGATTTTCAATATAACATTGGCTCGGAAATACTTGTAGAAGAAGATTCTTGCCAATATTTGGGCGTTCATGTAAGGAATGGTATGAAATGGAGTAGTCATGTAGGATGTGTAGTTTCTAAAGCTTATAAATCCCTGCACTTTGTAATGAGCGTATTAAAAGGAAGTAGTACCACTGCTAAAGAATTAGGCTATTTGTCACTTGTAAGACCTATTCTGGAATATGCCTCGGCGGTTTGGGATCCATATCAAGTAGGGCTCATCAATGAGTTGGAAATGGTACAAAGAAAGGCCGCTAGATTTGTGCTCAGTGACTTTAATCCCAGGAGCCATGTGAGCCGTATGTTAAAGAAACTTGGGTGGGAATCACTGGAGGCTAGGAGGATGAAATCTAGACTCTGCGCTATGTACAACACGTATACAAATCAACCAGCATGGGGTGAGCTTAGCAAACGAATGGGAAAGCCCACTTACATGGGTAGGAGCGATCATCCTTTCAAAGTTAAGGGCCGACCACAGCGAACAAATTATGGTAAATATTCTTTTGTAAACCGTGCCATTGATAACTGGAACTCTCTACCTGCCGCAGTCTTAGAGCCTTTTCCCAAACATATAGGTGTGTTTAAGAAAAGACTGACTATTTGTGTAAATACTCCAGTTTAATTGTTATTTAATTGTTATTGAATTGTTATGTATAATTATTTATTTGTTATGTATATCCAATTTGCCACCGGAGGACACACCCCCAATTGCAAATAAATGAATGAATGTGCTTCAGTGAAGCAAATCTATTTTTGTTTGGTGGATGGAGTTCCACAAAGCTACAGTTTCCAGTCAATACACTGGTGATTTAATTTTAAATTTTCTACAGATGACTTGGTGATTTATATTAAAACCAGGATGTGCTACCAGTGGGTTGTCTGAGTGAATGCTTAGCCTTATGCCCGAGAGTAATTTAATTTTAAGAGTCTTATGAGTTCATTTTGAGCAGATTTTCATTTTTGTTTCTTAAACCACTGGCATCTTCTTATCGCATTCTTTTACATTGAGGTATCCTTATCCCTGGTTGATCCAAGTTGGTAGAATTTTGGGGGTTATTTCAGCCGGGTAATTCCAGATTCTATGATCCAGTTCTTCCATCGGATTTCAACAGGTAAGACCACGTGGATACGGGTACAGTACCTAACACAAGGCTACGGCCGCTTCCTATGCAAATCCTACCTCAATTACAAATATACACTAGTACAGATATCACAGTGTCACAGGTTATCAAACAAATTCCACACACACCTAAATACACGGGGCTACATGACCACAATGTCGCAAAGCCCCTAAAACAATCATCATCATCAACAACAACAACAACAACAACAACTCTTGCTGTTGTCACTCATGATGTCCAGATTAGATTCACAGCCTCAATCAAGATATTTAGTTCTGGTCTCAGGTTTAGAACCGAGTACACTATGACTCGAGAGGTAAAACTGTGAAGAGGTGAGTTTCATTTGACTCAATTACAACAACAAAAAACATAATTGCGACACCACAACAACGAAGGTTATCAGATTTTGTGTTTTCACGTACTTCTGTATTCGAAAGATTCTTTAAAAGGCCATACTGAAAATCATATTTCTTGCCTGGCTGTTCGACTGCCACTTGGCTTGCTAAGGAACATTGTTACGAGTTCAATACTTTAGCTCACAGCACTAACTTCTTTAAGCTCCACTACTGAATTGATACAGCAATGCTGTCACTCTTCGTTATCTTCCCCAGCGAAACTAAATATTTCAACACCTAACCATTCTTCACTCTAATTATCCGTTCAGTTCAAGGGTAGATGTTATCTCCCGAATGGCTGGTCGTAGCGTCACGGGGTTTGGACAGTCAGCTTAAAAATGTTTAGCTCTGTAACATAGGTTCATCTAAATAATTGGATATTTAATGATTTTCGTGTGCAGAGAGAAATAAAGATTTCGCACGGCACTGCGAGCCCAGAGTGCGCAGTTAACTGGGCATCGCCGCGCTATGCCATTGGCTGGCGCGGGTGAGCGCGTGAATCTGGCTCCTCCCTCTTGTTCACAGTTGTTTTGGGAATGGTATAACTAACAATGTGGGAGTATTTTCAATCATCAGTTTCTGAGTTAAATTTGGGATAAAGACACATCAATGAAAGCTAAAGAAGTGATGTACAAGACCTATTACTTGCCAATAATGACGTATGGAGCAGAAACTTCGCCGATGACGAGGAGCGATGAAAGTTAAATACATGCAGCTGAAATGAAATTCATGAGGAGTATGGTACAGAAGACTAGGAGAGAGATAGAGTGAGAAATGAAGACATTTGAAAGGAATGAATAAACAGAATCTGAATGATAAGCTGGAGCAGTACAGTTTGAGATGGTATCTTCTTCTTCTTCTTTTTCAAGTGCCTCGTCCTCCCAAGAACATTGGCGATCAGTAGCATGATATGCTGTTTGTCCATAGCTGTTCTAAACAGTAACACAGTATTAAGTCCAAACCACTGGCTTAAGTTCTTTAGCCAGGATATTCGTCTGCGTCCTGGACCCCTAATGCCATCAATCTTCCCTTGGATAATTAATTGCAAGAGGTGGTATTTGTTGTTTATCTATTACTATATAATTCGCCTATTTTATACAGAACACTAATAGACGAATTATATAGTAATAGATAAAATTCCAGCTATATTCCACTATTAATACCCATCATTTTTCATAACATACTAAAGATTGACACCTCTCATTCTACGTAGTAATCACCATAACAGCAATACACGGCGCATCAACAAACCTCACTTATTCACATTTCCTTAGCCTCCCACGTCCCGCAATCCTAACCGCCACCCCTTTTTTCCCAAGCACGTCACTGACACTCAGCTGTAAGAGTCTTCGCAAGGCGCATTCGGTTAGCTTTTGTTCACGCCCGAGCGCACTGCAGCTCGGCGGCGCGTGACGTGGCCACAAGGATTCTCTTGTTTTCTCCACCTTGATGTTTGCCAGGAGCAACATGGGGACTAGAGTGGTCCCACGATGACGGGGGGCAGCGGCCCGCAGAACCAGCACAATTCAGAAGTTTTGGTGTGCATAGGCCTGAGTAATCCATTAAGAGGATCTTCTTTGGAGCGTCGAGCGGGAATTGTAATTAATGGATTGGAGAACATTTTCATTATTCTTCATGTGATTTGTGTGTGCTTATACAAGGAAAGTTTTCCTTTGAAGTTTGGTTGGACAGGCTGATGAAGGGGGAGTGTTAGCCCTCGAAACATGTCCCTGTAAGTAATTCGCAATAAATAGTACTGAAAGGCGGAAATTTTATTACTCTTTCAAAGTTGAACTTTCTCATTACAAATGATCACAACAGAGTACAGTACTTGTAGTACGTTTCCGCACATTAGTTTACAATAAATTCTACTGTAGTTTTAGGGCTTACTGCTTAAGAGTATCACAGCAATAGTAGCTACACCTTCATGGATTAGTTTAGGAGAGGAAGACTGTTTTTGTTGATGGGATCGTCAATTCTAAATTTTGCAACATAAAAATAGTTATTTTTTTGGTGCTTAATGCCTTAATATCATCTGTAATAATTACCACGCTTAACAAGGGTACTATATTCAACCTATTATAAGCCTATACTAACATATGCAGCAGCGGAGGTGACATTTCTAAGCGGCAATAGAGGACAAGACCAGAAGAGATAGAGTTAGAAATGAAGAGATAAGAAAAAGGACAGGATCATGAAGCTGCAGGACAGGATAGAAATAACAAAGTTAAAGTGGTATGGTCACATTTTGTTGTAACGCTCTATCAAAGTTCCAACATTCACCACTAGGTGTCAGCGATATCTGGTAGCAAAAGTTGGAACTACTTGAAATTAAACAGAACTTGTAGCCCACCCTAAGGGTGTCTGCTTGAAGCAGCTACAGCCTCTGGCGAGCCGAACATGTCCTCGAACACTCCCAGCACTAAAAGCCACACGTTAAATAAATAAATAAATAAATAAATAAATAAATAAATAAATAAATAAATAAATAAATAAATAAATAACATGATGAGGATGGAAGAGGAGAGAGTACCAAGCGGCTTTGGTGGCATAGTTGGTAGCATGATGAGCTTCTATGACCAAGATCGCGGGTTCAAACCCGGCCGAGGTCGTCGGATTTTTTAAGAGCGTTAAAAATCCCTCAGTATGCCTTCCTTCGCAGGGGAAGTAAAGCCGGCGGTCCCATGTCATAGATTTATGGCATGTTAAAGAACCTTCCAGTAATTACACCTGTGTGAAGCTAGATTATAATAAAGGTTAAACATTCGACAAACGCTCTTAGGTTCTGACGTTCGTCGCCAGGAGCCGACTGCGATGGCATCTAGAAATCAAGTTATGAACTAGTAGTCGTTGACGGTGGCGTTTGGCGGCAAAAGTAGGAACTACTTGAAAAATTCAATGTCTACAGTCCTCACTTGAATTGAAAACACATAACACACACTAATACAGTCATCACAATTAACACCGGTTATCAGACAGATTCTACACACACCCAAAGTACACGGGGCTACATGACCGCGTTGTTGCAGCCCCTAAACTGAGGAACCAACCAACCAGAGAGTACCAGAGAGTACCGAAAAGAAGACAGGGAAGAGACCACGAGGAAGACCCCGAAAGAGATGGGCGGACACAGTCTGGGAGTGCATAGAGAAGAGGGGAAGAAAACCTGAATAAGTACTTAAAAAAGAAGAGGAGTGGTGGAGAGACAGGCAACGATGGAGGTCTTTAATTCACAACCCGGCCCAGGAAGCTCGAATTGGCAAATGAAGATGAGGATGACCAAGTTTCCTGACAGGTTTTCTTGCATTTTGTTTATTGGAGGACAGAGACTGTCTGTGGGTGTCACTGTTGGTTTAATAGTGTTTTGTAGAGCTATTTGTCTGGCATATTTGGGTCTGATGATGATAGCTTGACGAGCTAAACAGGTCATCCCTCAGTTTTCTTCCTCTTCTTCTTCTTGGTTGGTTCTGAAGTTTAGGGGCTGCGTCAACGTGGTCATGTAGCCCCATGTACTTTGGTTGTGTGTAGAATCTGTCTGATAACCGGTGTTAACTGTGATGACTGTATTAGTGTGTGTTATCTGTTTTTTAATTTAAGTACTGCAACTTAGAATTTTTCAAATAGTTCCTACTTTTGCCGCCAAGCGCCACCGTCAATGACTACTAGGCCAAGTTCAGAACTTAGCTACTAGACGCCACCGCAGTCGGCTCTTGGCAACGAACGTAGGAACCTAAGAGCGTTGTTTACATTCTTAACCTATACAATTGAGCTTCACACAGGTGTAATTAGTGGTAGGTTCTTTAACATGCCATAAATCTATGACATGGGACCGCCAGCTTTACTTCCCCTCTGAAGGAAGGCATACTGAGGGATTTTTAATGCTCTTAAAAAATCCGACGACTTTGGCCGGATTTGAACCCGCGATCTTGGGCATAGAAGCTCAGCATGCTACCAACTATGCCACCGAAGCCGCCCTCCTTCTTCTTCAATAGCCCGTAACAATATATATAAATCTTAATCACATGTAATTTATCATGGTGCAAGCTTTGTTATTTGATGCCCAGATGGCAGCTTGCATGTCGAATTTAGCAGTTCCTTGGAATGCTATAATAGTTAAGGAGGTTAGATATCTAAGCTAGCTCCTTGACTAGCGCTTTCTAGTAGAGAATGGAGGAACTTTGTGTTGGCGGAAAATCCAGAGATTAATTTTGCCATTATGAACACCGCCTACTGAATACAAATGGGTTCTTTAACATGCCAACAACGTATGACATGCGTGCAGAGATTCTTGTCGCCTTTCAAAAATCACTTACCATGGCCAGGAGCGAACCTGCAAGCTTGGGGTTGGTAGTCCAACACGATAACCACTCACCCACCGTGGAAAGCAAATTGGCAGGAGGAAAGCTAAAAGAAGTAGGAGAGTTTTTCTACTTAGGAAGCAAAATAACCAGTGATGGACAAGGCAATAGGATATAAAAAGTAGCTTGGCTTAGGCAAGGAAAGCATTTGAACAGAAATTTGTTGACATCAAAAGATCCAGGTGTTAGAAAGTAATTTTTGAAAACCTTCGTCTGGAGTGTGGCTCTATGGAAGTGAAACTTGGACTGTTGGTGTAGCAGAAATGAGGAGAATAGGAAAGTTTGAAATGTGCTGTTACAGGAGAATGATGAAGATCAGATGAGGTGTTTAGTTATTGGAGTTTTAAGGGGTAGAACAGCTAGGTCATTTGCCCCTGAGAGATGTTTCAGGCAACTGCTAATGAAGAGAAGAGATAGGTTGGTAGGACATCTACTAAGACACTCAGGAATAGCAAACGTAGTTATGGAAGGAAGGGTCAAGTTCAAGAACTGTAGGGGTATACCAAGTTTAGAATAAGTTGAACAGATTGCCTCGGATGTAGGGTGTGGTAGCTATGCAGAGGCCGGCCCCGTGGTGTTGGGGTAGTGCGCCTGCCTCTCACCCGGAGCCCCTGGGTTCAATCCCCGGCTCTGTCAGGGATTTTAGAAACTGACGTGAGGGCTGGAACGGGGTGCACTCAGCCTCGTGAGGACAATCGAGTAGCTGTCTGACAGTGAAGCAGCGTCCCGGTCACGAAAACCAAGATTAACGGCCGAGGTGACCCGACGTGCTAACCACGCATCACCAATTGGCTGGGCAGTGGTCACTTGGTAGGCCTAGGCCCTTCATTTGCTGTAGTGCCACGGGGTTAGTTAGCTATGCAGAGATGAAACGATTAGCTTGGTCAGGGAACCTTGGAGATCTGCATCAAACTAGTCAAAAGATTAAAAATTCAAACACATACAAAACCCTGAATTCAAAATACGAAACTTGGGATTCTTAAATGCAACAAAGTACAAACTCTACTCATCACAAGCAAGCAAAACATGTTCAGTGCAATGAGTTCCTTAGATCCCCTGATCAGTGCAATACAAAATTAGTGAAGAATTGTTCTCACCGAGAAGATCAGTGATGCTGTTGCTTTTCTCCATGGGGGGCTTCACGTTGGGGTTGGTAGTGTATGTAGGATACGTCCACAGCCACTCCTCATAGCCACCTTCCAGGATGAGAGGGCCCTTCTTGTACTTGATGTTTATATCCCACTGGAACAATACCACATTTTCACCTCAAACCAGGGGTGGCCGCACCTTATGTGCTGAAGTACTGCAGCACATTGTTTTATTTGGAAATTTGAGAACATAATGAAAACTAATATACGAGGTATGTCCAGAAAGTAAGTTCCGTTTGGTAATAACATTAAATTGTGTACAGATACAGAAAAATTATTTATTGCACAAAATTCTACAACCCTTAAACTACTTTTCCACATAACTGCCGAAATGTTGCAGGCATTTGTCGTAGTGTGGCACGAGTTTTTGTATACCTTCTTCATAGACATGTGCCGCCTGTGTCTTCAACTAGTTGTACGTTCCGCTGCAGCGCGGTTCCCCCTATGCACGGACAGACGCTCTGTATCAAGGAGAAGAAACGTGCGCCATTTGGAGAGCCCTGTCAGCCACGTACGCGTTGTTCTGCATGTTTACGCGTACAATGTCGGTGTTGATTGAAAATCCCGCCGCTTGTGAAATCAGATCTGTGATTCGTTTTCTGAATGCTAGGAAAAGTGAAACCAATTGAAATTTATCGGCAAATTGGTAATAATAATATCGTATGGCCTCGGGTGCCTGGTGCAAGCTTTGTTAATTGCACCCAGAGGGTAGCTTGCATGTCGAATTTCGTCGTTCCTTTGAACGCTATGAAAGTCAAGGAGGTTAGATATCTAAACTCCTTGACACTACAGCGCTTTCAAGTAGAGAATGGAGGAACTTTGTGCTGGCGGAAAAGGCAAATTGGTGAAGTGTATGGACAAAATGTGATAAGTGATTCAATGGTGAGAAGATGGGTCCGACAGTTTAATGAAGGACGTAGTGAAGTGCACGATGAAGAACGAAGTGGGCGGCCATATTTGGTTACAGAAGAACTGGTTCACGCGATTGATGACAAGATCCGGGAAAACCGCAGGTTTACAATTAGTGCCCTCGCTATGGAATTTCCCCAAATCTCACGATCATTAATTCATGAAATTGTTACCGAAAAACTGAACTTTCGTAAACTTTGCCGACGTTGGGTACCAAAGATTCTTACGGAGCAACACAAAACAAAACGGATGGGTAGTGCACTTCAGTTTTTGACCCGTTACAATGAAGGCGGCGAAGAATTTCTGACACAGATAGTCACAGAAGATGATACTTGGGTTTCTTACTACACCCCTGAAAGTAAGCGGCAATCAATGGAATGGAGGCACACTTCATCCCCAGCAAAGGTTAAGCCGAAACAAATCTTGACACCTCGGAAAATGATGTGCACAGTGTTCTGGGACTGGAAAGGCATCTTACTCATTGATTTCTTACCGCGTGGTCAAACAATCAACGCAGATGCTTACTGCGAGACACTTAGGAAATTGTGCCGCGCAATACAGAATAAGCGCCGAGGGTTGCTGTCAAAAGGTGTTGTTTTTCTTCACGACAACGAACGACCACACACTGCAAATGTGACGAAAAACCTCCTCCAGGGATTTGGCTGGGACGTGTTTGACTACCCTATGTACAGCCCTGACCTCGCTCCTAGCGACTTTCATCTGTTCACACATCTCAAGTCTTTCCTTGGCGGTCAACACTTCAACAATGACGACGAGCTGAAAGAAGATGTTTCCAACTGGTTGAAGACACAGGCGGCAAACTTCTATGAAGAAGGTATCCAAAAACTTGTGCCACGCTATGACAAATGCCTGCAAAAGACCGGCAGTTATGTGGAAAAGTAGTTTAAGAGGTGTAGAATGTTGTGCAATAAAAAAAAAATTGTATCTGTACACAATTTAATTTTATTACCAAACAGAACTTACTTTCTGGACGTGTCTCGTATATATATATATATATATATATATATATACAGAACTTGGCCAATTATAAACCGCTTAGAATCTAAGACAAGGGTACATTATTTTTTCCTTTTCTTTTCTTCCCAGAACTTTTTCATTCGACGGCTAATCGTTTACCCTTGTTTCACTGACATCACCCTCATAGGCTGTCATTGGACTTTAAAACGTGTAACATCTGCAGAATGGACTCATCGTCGAAATTCCTCCCCGTCCGAGATGATAGCATCCGTGATCTTCAGTTGTTGCAGTTTCCATCATATCTCCTCCAGCCATCCTCTAGTGTTCTCGAATTTAGAGGTTTATTCAAAAATTTTCTTCGAGAGCCGATTACTGTTCATCCTGGAAAGATGTCCATAAAATGTTAGTCTTCTCTTTTTAATTGAACTGTAATTCCTTCTATATGACGGTAAAGGCCTTCGTTTCTCCTCTTCATCCACCAATTTTCTTTATTCTTTCGGACCTAATATTTTTCAAAGTATTTTTCTTTCTTTTTTCTCTAGTTCAACTTGGTGTCCTTTTTTATTCAATGTGAAGCATTCAGAACCATATAATACCACTGGCTTAATGACAGTTGCATAGTGTTTAATTTTTGCTTGGAACGATATCGATCGTTTGTTGTAACGGGTGTGAGTAAGCTTATAAAGAAAAACTAATAATAATAATGTTATTTGGTTTACGTCACTTTCAACATCTGCGGCTTTTAGAGATGCCGGGGTGCCGGAATTTAGCCCCAAAGGGTAAATCTACTGACACGCACGGCTCGCTCGCATTTCCGCACCCCTAAATGCCAGCTGACTACGTCAGGATTTGATTCTGCAATCTTGGACACAGCAAGCGAGAACGTTACTGCTGAGCCACGCAGCGAGCCAAAAGGAAAACTAATTGGAGTATACAATTCAAATGGGTTAAGGCATACATAAGTATTCAAGGCAACAAGCTGGCTGATAAAATTGCAAAGGAGACTGTAAAATTAAATGAAAGATGTTACGACAAAATACCCATCATCACAGTAAAACTGTCACCTCAGAGAAGAATCTATAAATGAATGGCAGAGTAAATGAGAAGAAACTTCAAAAGGCAGTCGAAATGAAATTCCTGAAGAGTATGCTACAGAAGACTAGGAGAGATAGAGTGAGATATGATGACATTTGAAAGGAAGTGAATGTACAGAATCTGAATGATAAGCTGGAGCAGAACAGATTGCGATGGTATAGACATGTGAAAATGATAGAATGCCGACACAAGTGATGGAGAGACGGATGACCGGAAAGAGAGGACGAAGAAGACTTAGAGAACGGTGGATGGATTTGGTGAGGGACAGTGTGAGAGAACGGAACCTGGAGTGGAGTCCAGTGGTTGAGGAAGGATGGTGGACAGAGAGAGTAAAGTGGAGGGGTGTCAAATTTACTCCGACCCAGCTTAGGCTGGAAAACGGAAATTGATGATGATGATGAATAGATTAAGACTGAGTACCTTGAATGTGGTTCCCAGACAGATGGGACCATCATGGTAGATGGCACCCCACTACCAAAGGCTTCACATCTCCGATACCTTGGCTCCGTTGTGGGACCTGATGGTGACACAGTCTCGGGTGCCCGTGCAAGAGTGAATGCTGCATGGACTAAGTGACGCCAGGTCACAGGCGTTCTCTGTGACCGCAAGATCCCTTTGCGCCTCAAAACTAAGATCTATCAAACAGTCGTCCGCCCTGTTGCTTTGTATGGAGCTGAATGCTGGCCTAATACAAAGAAACATGAACAAGCTTTGCACTCAATGGAGATGCGGATTCTACGACAGTCCTTGGGAATTACACGGCTGGATCATATTAAGAACGAAGACGACCGCAATACTCTTGGAATTGCCCCTATTCCAGCCAAAGTGAGGGAGACTCGTTTGCGTTGGTACGGGCATGTAGCCCGAGCAAATACAGAGTCCATTGTAAGGAAGTCACTTGCTCTCGAGCCTGATGGACAAAGACCTCCAGGACGACCAAAAAGGCGTTGGATGGATACCCTACAAGACAACATGCGCATCGTAGGTCTTCGTCCTATAGATGCAGCAAACCGCAACAAATGGAGAGCGAGGTGCAGAGTGGCGGACCCCAAAAAATAATTGCTGAATTTTCAAGTCAAGGGGAGCTGCCTAACGTGAGAACTCTCCGCGAAAAATATTTGCCTGGTAAGTACGGTTTAAATAAATACATTTGCAATTTGAGTCTCTCTTGCTCATATAACCTATACAAAGCAAAGCTAATCCAACTCCTGTAGAGGCTAAGCTTACAGCCAGTGCTTCCATAACCTTTCCAAGACATACCTTAACCTATAAAATTTTGAAGGTAATCCAACTTCATAATATAATACCTAACAAAGCCCGTCCATCTATTTTAATATAAGAGAAGCTAATGTGATAATTCTGTTATTTGGTTTGAGCCATGTCCATCATAGCCTCCAAAAATTAAATAAAATAAATTTCACTGGATTCCTATGGCTAACACAAATCGTCTTTTATTTTCAGAAGTTGCAGCTGATCACAAGAAATCAACAACTGAAGCTCTAGTTGGGAATAAAATTAACATTTTATGTGATGAAACCACAGACAGAATGGGCCGCTGTGTTTTTGTTGTACTGTTCCAAGTGCCAACAGCAATTGTTGCTGGAGTGAAATACCTCGAATCCGGAAATGCTACAAACTGTTCCCGTGCTGTGTTAGATTCATTGCGTGATCACAGTGTGCAATATGATGACGTGAAAGTATTTGAAAGTGACAGTGCTCCATATATGACTCGTTTTGACGAAACACTGAAGATCATCATTGGGGATCATTTGCTCCATGTGCAGTGTTGGGCGCACAAACTTTGCCTTGTTGGTAATTGTTGGACAGCAGCTAAGTCCGATTTAAATCAGGTTGTAACAATGGTCAAGTCGGCCTTTCTAAACACAAGGAAGCGCAAATATAACTACTTGCACTTTCTGAAGTCAAAAAATGGGGACTTAAAGCAGCAAAACTTTTTCCATCGCCGGTACTTACTCGATGGAACAGCTGGTTTGAAGCTGTTTTCTACTTAGCGAGTTATTTTCATGATGTTGTGAGTTTTTTTTAAGCTACCTGACATGAAAGATGTTAGTAACAGTGGTGTTACATTTCTGCGAGGCTTGACAGATAGAGATGTAGATAGGATATATTCTGAAATAATATTTGTGAAAGAGCATGCTAGTGAACTTGTTGAACTTCTCACTCTGCTTAAGGGGTCCCAGTATCCAACCTCACATTTGCTTTATCCCAAACTTGAAAACTTAGATGCTAATTTTGGTAGAATAATTCAAGGCCATTATTCTGGAGCGACAGATAATGCCTTTGCTAAACTCACAGCCTTAGAATGTGCTACAAGGAAAGATTTGTTTGTAAAAGTAGCTCAGTCTGCTAGAAGCAAGCTTGCTAGACTAAAGGCAAGTGATCCCAATCACAAAAACTTTTGAAGCCATAGCACAGATATTTTATCCTAGACACATGGTATTGGACAATGACAATGGAACTGATATTCAAAAACTTCCGGGCTTTACAAATATTCCATGTCATGAAATAAGGAAGGGCTATGATTCATTCAAGAATATCATTGAATAGCAGTAAAAACAAAATGAGGTGTGTGAAGTACACTGACCGGCACGAAAAACGCAACACCCAATAAATGATGTGAAATTATTGTGTAATTATCTATTTAATCAAAGTGAAGCACTTTAAGCTATTTCTTTAGACGGGGTATGTCATTGGCGTTGCTTTGCGAGCAAACAATGAAGTGTTGATTGTTGATTGCACTAGCCTCAATTGTTTTTTCCCGCGCAACCTGGGAAACACATCACTGGATGTATCCCAATAATGTGTTCCCGCTCTTATAGCGCTTAGTGTTGTACTTTGAATGGTTCCCTTTTCAATCACATGTGTTTGTGGGATCTTTCTGTGATTGTCGTAATTAGCTTTTTGGAGCAAACATGCCCTTAAGCCCTGAACAAGCTGCAAAAGTTGTTGCTTTGGTGTAAGATGGTTGCAGCATGCATTACATTGCAGAAGTGTTGAGGATTACACCTTCCACGATTTCCAGAACCGTACGAAGGTGCAGGGAAACTGGAGGCTTTGCAAGGAGACAAGGAACAGGCCCGAGAAGAACAACATCGAAGAGAGATGTCCGCCTCTTACAACTTCAAGATCTTCATGACCGTCACACCACCGCCATTGAAGCACGAAATCGACTCCACCAAGTTCGAGGGGTCGATGCTAGTGAGAGAACCGTCCGAAGAAGATTGGAAGAAGCCAATCTTCAATCCAGTAGACCAGTTACAGGCCCAGAACCTACCAGAGAAAATCACACAGCTCGACTACGTTTCACAAGGGAACATCATGGCTGGACAGTACAAAAATGGGAACAAGTGATGTTCACTGATGAGTCGCGGTTTGCCTCCGATCACCTGACGGAAGAGAGAGGGTCTGTAGGAGGCCAGGGGAAAGGTATTCCCCTTGCACATTCTCATCCAGGACGCCTTTCCAGGTTGGTTCTGTTATGGTGTGAGCAGGAATCAGTATGGCTGCACGGATGGATTTGGTCTTTGTGGAGAATGGGAGCCTTACTGCACATCGGTATGTGGAGGAAATCCTTCTGGAGCATGTTGTGCCTTTCTCTCCATTTATTGGTGATGATTTCACACTAATGCAAGACAATGCACGCCCACATGTTGCGAGAGTTCTTGGGTGAAGCAGGGATTCATGCTATGGCTTGGCCTGCTCGAAGCCCTGAATTGAATCCTATTGAGCACGTTTGGGACCGGCTGGGGAGAAGAGCCCGTCAGTGCATTCCAGAGACCATACAGGACCTACGGAACGCCCTCCTGGAAGACTGGGAGATGATTCCTCAACAGGACATTACAGCATTAATCAGGAGCATCCCTGAAAGGTTAAATGCCGTCATTGGTACAAGAGGAGGCAAAACACGCTTTTAAAGATGCGAACAGAGGTCTTCGAGATCATCTCCGAGGTCTGTGAAGTAATGTGTGAAGTGTATAAAATCAAAACAGAAGTGAGGACTCAAAATGTCCCGCTCTTTTAGCGCTCTTTCCTTGAAGTGTGCATCTCTGGCTTAATTTTTAAATTTGAGTATAATCATCTTTTTTCCATAGTTAGACACCTACATGGGACCGTACTACAATATTTCATCATCATATAGTAGATTAGTGTTATAAAAATGTCATAAATTTAAAATAAATTTCAGTTTTTGTAAGAAATTGAAGTGTTGCGTTTTTCATGCCGGTCAGTGTAGTACGTGCCTAGACTGCTGTTGAATATGAACATGAACATTTTGCCAAGAGTTCTTTAGATCTTTTGTGGACACCAACAAACAATGTGGACAGTGAGCGTGTCTTGTCGCACTACAATACAGTTGTTAGACAGAAGGTGTAACTTGAAAGAGTGCAACGCAGGGTTATTTACAATGCTTTCATTTGAACATTAAATTGTATCTCAAGTGTCGCCAATAAAGTCATATAGTCCGTAAGAATCCGGAAAAAATTAGATGCTAATTTTCCAAAAATAGATGCTAAATAGGGAAAAAATAAATGTTAATTTAAAGGAAAATAGATGCTAAATTTTCAGGTCCCTACTGTATAATAGTAATAAAGTTACAGTTACAATGGTCAAAGCAATGCATTGACACTTTTTTATTTTATTATCTGATAACAACTTGTTTTTGCGAAAAGAGACAGAATAGCTCACCGTACTACATACTTACATACCTCACTTCGTTCCATCTATTAGATGGGTCGGCGAATGAGGCCCCACCACCAATTTCTGTCTCTGTACTTCTCTTCTTCTTCTTCTTCAATGCTGTCCAAGTCCTGACCCAATTGTTGGATGTCATTTCTCACCATGTCTGCGTATGTCATTCTTGGTCGTCCTCTTAGTCTTCGGTCATGAAGCTGCAGTTCATATATTTGTTTTGGAATTCTGGTAACATCCATCCTTCGCATATGAGCCTTTTCAAGGTTATTTTATCCTGTAGTTTGTTGACCTGAACCAATTCTCTGTTATGCTCATTACGAATTCTGTCTTTTCTTGTCTTAGCAACCATGGCTCTGGCAAATCACATCTCTGCTGCCTGAATCCGTCTCTCATCTCTCTTAAATGATATTACAACTTTTCAGTCGGTCAACACAATGTAATCCCAACATACTGGGACACGCAAATAATAATATGAAAGAAATTACATGTGACTAAAATACATATTTGATTTGGACTAAAGAGAGAAAAAACTAAGGGATGACATGTTTCCCTCATCAAGGGAACATCAGATCCAAATCTATAGAAGACATATTATTGAAACGTGTCACTGCTAGCCGGACAGGCAGTTCTCGGGGGAGGGGCCTTGCAACGAATCTACCAAAGGGAGAGATAGTTTGCAGGCACGCACCCCTCTTAGCCCTTCCCAAGGCCATCACAATGACAATAGCCTACGAGTCAGGTAGACCTTTAGCGTGCAGGCTACTAGACTGTTCTGTTTCTTGAGGCCACTAGATGCAACGGGAAGATCGGGAACAGCCAACTAGAAAGGACTGGGCGGTGCTAGGAGAGAATCCACGAGAACGGACTTGATGCTACTGGAGTTAGCGACATCTAGAATTTTCGAGGCCAGGGGCCGGATGGGATATATACGAGCGAGCTGAGGCAAGCAGGCAGTTCGGAGTCAGTCCTGAGTGAGTCTGCACTGAAGGTGTGTGCCGTGCCGAATGGCCAGTGAAAATAAATGTGAAGTACTGTAATATTGAAGACAGTGCTGTGAAAATAAATAACGTAGATGGTGACTGTGGAAGATAAATAGTGGCGGTAGGAGATATTTCCTTGCAGTGAACGTTGTAAATAAATAGTGACTTGTAGCTGTATAAAGTGAGATTCTGTGTGTGTGTATGCAAGTGAGTAGGCATAATTTGTTTTAGTGTTAATTTGTGTAAATAATAAAGTGTAAATAAAGATTTAGTGCATTATAGCCTGCCCAGTCATTTTAACGAACCCCAAACACGTTACATTATTATTATTGAATATCCAAAAGAAACAATACAGGAACCCTATTTCACCAGAGGTACATTAGGGTTGTGGATTAAAAACAAAGCAAATACAAATATTACTAACATATTTTACAAAAATTTGCTGATGAAAGTGAGAAATTGTCCTAAACAGCACTGCCTCTTGAAAACATGGTACAGCGGTTTTGAAAGTTCCAGGTTACAGCTATTAAGGTGGCATTGTAAATAGTATTTTTTCTTTTCAAAAACTGGACACTCAAATATAAGGTGACACACCGATTGAGGCAATCCACAAAAACATAAATAGTCGTATGTTGCTATTTTAAAACGTTCAAAATAAGACTTGAATTTTTCATGACCAGTTAAACATTGTGTAAGGTCAAAGTTTGGCACTAATAATTTTGATAACAGTCGATTTTGTACTTCCGAGAAGAATAATTTAAGTTTAAATTTCGACCAGGGCTAACAATGAATTTTGTTTCATCCATCAAGATAAGGTAACTAGGATCATTAAGTGAGGAATGTGTTTAATAATATTATTGAGTCTAAGTTGGATGACGTCCATGGTCCGGAATACTCTGTCACTATTGATACGCTGGGCTTAAGCCACTTGAGCGAAGGACAAGCTCTATAAATTTGTGAATTGTGTAATGAATTCCTCGAGGCAGACTGAGACATTGGGGGTCACCCGATTACTTGAATACAAGATCGATATCAATGATAACACATCTGTTTGGCACCTAAGTCCACCTGGAATGTCGGAACTGGAGAAAATCATTAATTTTGGCAGAGGGTATAATAAGTCCGTCCACATCGGCGTACACCTCGCTGATGGTTTTGGTGCCAAAACCAAATGGCGGTTTCCTACCAGTTGCCGATTTCAGGCAACTGAACCAGAACGTATCGTTGGAATCATTTCCCTTTCCAGATTTACAATCGTGTTTTTCTCGGTTTCACAAAGCACACTATTTTACTCTATTAGATTGCGTCCGGGCATACTAGCAGATTCCCCTTGTCGAGGAGTCTAAAGAATTGAATGCATTCTATACCGACTGGAATCTGTTTTAGTTCAATTGGGTTCCATTTGGATTGCCCACAGGTGGCGCTGTTGAGGCCCACAAGTAATATTCAATTGAATCCATCCTGAGTCGACTATTGGATCATGTGTCTTCTGGCATTTGAATTCCTACAGCATTACTTAAGACAATTGTCTCCGTGTATGATAAGGAACAGCTAAGGAATCAAGGTGTTCTGCAGAATGGCCACCGCTTGTTCTCAGAGCATTATCGATACTACTGTGATGCCAAGCCAATCTTCTTTCTTCTTTATCTGGCACTACAGCCCGGTGTGAGTTTTGGCCTCCCCAACGACCGACTTTCATCGATCTCGATCTTGGACAGCTGTTCTCCAGGGTCGTACGTTCATTGTTTGCAAGTCCACCTCCAGTTCATCTTTCCATCGATTTCTTAGTCTACTAGGGCGTCGTCTTCTTTCCATTCTGGCTTTATATATAATCTTTGGTGTTCTTTTGTCTTCCATAATATCAATGTGGCCCAGCCATTGTAGTCTTTGTGATTTTATATATTGGATGTCATGCCAATACAACCTATAATTCTAGATACCGGGGTGACAGACGTCCTGGAAATTGACCCCTTACGAAGTGCTTCTAGGAAATCACCACCAGAATCCATTCTACCTGATACCATGTAGATGGGCAATTTATTTGAAACTGGAGACAGAAAAGGATGATGATGATGGAAATAGTATAATGGAGTAAGATTGGCACTAGGACAGGATGGAAAGGAAAGGGCTTATACAGCACACCCAGGCAACTAGAATAAGAATTATACTGACCTTAGTGAGAATTTCCTTTAGAATATAGACAGTGGAATCTGGAGAGATAATGGTGGTTGAGGTGGACCAATCCATCAACACCAACATGTCCATGTTCCCCCGCTCCCTCCACAGAGCCTTGGACTCCTCGGGCAGAGCTTTCTGCAGAATTGGGGCAGTCATTCTATAAGAAAAATAAGTGATTATTTATTATCGGCATACTAATGGGATATTATGCCTAGTGCTATTGATCCAAGAAACTAACTTTCTATCCCCTTCTGTGGAGAATGTTCAATGTTAGATGACTCAGCGCCCCACAACTAGTGGAACGTGGGTCTCCTCTCAACTTCCCTACTGACCCTGTCTTGTTCGTTTCCGATCCTGAGCGTATCAGGATATCCGAAGCCAGGGGCGTAAAACTCCCCGCAAACTTCGGGGGGTGTCAAATTTATAAACTGTGGTTGCCTACCTACCAGGGAGAACTTCATTTCGTTTTAGGCTTTAAAGCTTGACATAACATGGTAATACTGTATAGGCCTAACACTACATTTAAAAAAAACGTTAATTTAATAATTATTTCTAATTAACCCTTCAGATGCCAAGCTAAGTTTAATAAAATCACAAGTTTTTTATAAACATTATGGCCTAACTATAATTTTTAAGATTTTGATATTTGACTGGAGGAGGCAAATACTGTATATGAGATGCTAAATTAAAACAGTTTTTCATTGAACGATACTTTAATTTTTGTAATAATTTGAAATTGACATTTTTCAAAGATTTTCGAACCTTGTCGGTGCATGCTTAGCACGTGCTTAAAACGCGAGATGCGCGAGGGAAGAGTCATATTATTTTACTTAGTTTATTTCAAAAAACGACGTGCATGCTGTTGTTTCCGGGCATGAGTATTGATTTTGTGTGTCCCAGTACCTTACCTCAGTTTTAAACCAGGGCTCAGAAATAACAGTTCGAAACTGTACCTTTTCGGATCGACATGGTAGGCCTAAGTGGATAAAGCTCAAAATGCCTCGACTGTTGGGTGAGTTGGCGTCGCGGCGGAAAACGGCAGAGGGAGCAAAAACCAACTGTTTGTTCGACTAAGCAAGGCAAGATGGCTATTCCCATTTTCCGCCTAACATACCGTAGTATTAAATCGTTTATAGAATACTTTCTGGCTATTTTACTTTTTTTTTTGGGTACCGGTAGGCTACTTAAAAATTTTGTCTTGCACCTCAAACATGAGGGGGGCGATTCCCCCGTGTCCGAAGCCTACAGTGTATTCCATTTTCCTGCCTTGATTGGCCTTGTCATTCTTTCCTAAAAGCCCATTTTTTGAGGGGGTTAGACCAATTCTTTTTTTTCCAGTATATCTTGCCTACTGTACGGAGACGTCAACCCTTAGCACTCGAATTTGTACAGCTGGTCACATACCTATTTTTCTATCTGTTACTAGCATACCTTTTGAGTCCCATCCAATATCTCTTTCAATGTTTTGTTCGTGAAAAATAGCATGGAAATTTCTATCGGTGTTGGAAGAGACTAATCGGGTGGTGGTTGGAGATGTGAAGTCAAAGCATGAGGCAATATTTCTTAAAATTAGCATGAGTAGGCTTGTAGGTTATCCAGTCAGAGCTGTCATTGTTTGATGAACCAGAGCCTCGTCAGACTACAGATTTGCTGGATATTTCTGAAGCACTTGATATGCACTTACCGAATCAAGCTCCAAAAGATAATCATCTTCATTTGAATACAAATCATACACAATCGCGCAAATACCACAACCTCTTACTTCATTTTTGTGTGGCCATTTCTGCACCTTCCCGCTGTAAACACAGCGTTCGATATATATTCCATGGACGGCCAGCCCAAAGCACCATAACATTATGTTCAGAAGGCCATAGATTGTCCAATGTTAATGTAAATACCGTACTCGCCTATAACACCCCCTTTCTTTCCGAATTTTTGGCTTCAAAATTATAGGGGAGAGTAAAATAGGTGAAAATTTCCCTTGATATACACACATCAAAAAAAGTTTTGCATCACCTCGGTTCCCAGATCTCCGGCATATAAACGTTGACTGTGTATATTGTATCCAAGATACAGTCCCTTTGACTGTTCATAGATGTCACTAAAACTGCTCAAAGATGTAAACAACCATGCATGAGCAGGGCCTATTAGACGGAGGGGGTACGACAGCCGATCAGTTCCAGTCATTCCACCAGGACGAAGGTACGCTGCTCATGTTGTCTGTAGTTCTACCATGCCTAGAAGGTCAATACCGCAGTTCGATCGCGTCCGCATTGTTACTTTGTGTCAAGAAGGGCTCTCAACAAGGGAAGTTTCCAGGCGTCTCAGAGTGAACCAAAGCGATGTTGTTCGGACATGGAGGAGGTACAGAGATACAGGAACTGTCGATGACAGGCCTCGCTCAGGCCGCCCAAGGGCTACTACTGTAGTGGATGACCGCTACTTACGGATTGCCGCTCTGAGGAACCCTGACAGCAATGCCACCATGTTGAATAATGCGTTTCGTTCAGCCACAGGACGTCGTGTTTCAACTCAAACTGTGCGCAATAGGCTGCATGATGCGCAACTTCACTCCCGACGTCCATGGCGAGGTCCAGCTTTGCAACCCCGACACCATGCAGCGCGGTACAGATGGGCCCAACAACATGCTGAATGGACCCCACGGAATTGGCATCACGTTCTCTTCACCGATGAGTGTCGCATATGCCTTCAACCAGACAATCGTCGGAGACGTGTTTGGAGGCACCCTGGTCAGGCTGAACGTCTTAGACACACTGTCCAGCGAGTGCAGCAAGGTGGTGGTTCCCTGATGTTTTGGGGTGGCATTATGTGGGGCCGACGTACGCCACTGGTGGTCATGGAAGGCTCCGAAACGGCTTTACGATACCTGAATGACATCCTCCGACCCATACTGCAACCATATCGGCAGAATATTGGAGAGGCATTTGTCTTCATGGACGACAATTCTCGACCTCATCGTGCACATCTTGTGAATGCGTTCCTTCAAGATAACGACATCGCTCGACTACAGTGGCCAGCATGTTCGCCAGACATGAACCCTATCGAACATGCCTGGGATATGTTGAAAAGGGCTGTTTATGGACGTCTTGACCCACCAACCACTCTGAGAGATTTACGCCGAATTGTCGTTGAGGAGTGGGACAATTTGGACCAACAGTGTCTTGATGAACTTGTGGATAGTATGCCACGACGAATACAGGCATGCATCAATGCAAGAGGACGTGCTACTGGGTATTAGAGGTAGTGGTGTGTACTGCAATCTGGACCACAAATGCTGAAAGTCTAGCTGTATGATGGTACAACATGCAATGTGTGGGTCTCATGAGCAATAAAACGAGCTGAAATGTTGTTTGTGTTGATCTCTATTCCCTTTGTATTTAAAGGTTCCGGAACTCTTGGAACCGAGGTGATGCAAAACTTTTTTTGATGTGTGTAGATTAGGATGGCACGGTATAAAGGCACATAAAGGAGCACCTAGCACCCTTAAATCAACACGCAAAATAGTTATTTTAACCTAGACTTTATTTACGATAAAAGTGATAATTACCCACTTAAATAGTCACTCTCTTGCATCATCACAGCTGACTGGCCACAGGACTGAGACAGCACTGCATCCGCACAAAGCATTGCATGCATCGAGTTCAAGGTTACGCAGTGTTGCAATAAGTTACACGCCAACTTGGCCTACCTGAAATACGGAAGATTTGTTTCTAATACCAACCGACCACATTTTCGTACTTTCCATTTTTCACACCGTGGAAGGACTTAGAAGTTTTCTTGGTTCCCAATAATTTATCCTTTTGGTTGCGCCAATAACGAATCATACACGGCTGCACTTCGTATTAACGACTCGCCGCTTTCACTCCATTTTCTGCAGCAAATTCTGGCACTTTCAACTTGAAGTATGCTGTAAAACTTGTTCTCTTGCTCATTTTCAGTCCTGGTTGTGTACTGCAAACTTCTTAATTATACACTACACACGGTCGTTCGGAACGCGAGACACGGAACTCGTAAGCTGGGGGTAGGGGGGAGTGAGTAACCATTGTCGAGGTCAACAATGCACAGGTGGTGCAGGCAAAAGCAAGGGTTTTACCGTTAACTGGAATGTTGTAGCCTATTTGCTACCTTTTTTCTGATTATTTCCCCTTCGCAATTCCTCTCTTTTTTTTTTTACAATTATTCCCCCCCAATAATAGCAGAAAATTGAGGGGGGGGGTTATAGGTGAGGGGGTGTTATAGGCGAGTAAATACAGTATTGTGCGAGAAATGCCAGCTGCCGTTAAAACGCGCTTATCTTTTAGTAACCATAATGTCGCCATGTTGGAAGGCTTCCGACGTCATCATCATCTTGTACAGTTTCCAGCCCCAGGCTGGGTCTGTTTGGAACATAAGCCTCGCCACTTAGTTCTTTCCTCCCACCACCTCTCCGCTGTCACTCTGGTCCAGTCCTCACCTCTCTTCTTGACACATTCCTCCACTCCTTTCAGCCATCTATCTCTTGGTCTTCCCCTTGGTCGTTTCTTCTGTATCTGCATCTCATGTATCCTCTTGGGAATCTTCTTCTCATCCATTCTCTTTAAGTGTCCATACCACCTCAGTCTTGATGTCTCAATCCTACCTTGCAAGGGCTCCTCTTTCACCATTTCCCTGACCTTTTCATTCCTCACCCTGTCTCTTCTTGTTACTCCGATCCTACTTCGCAGGAACTTCATTTCACCTGCCTGTATTCTGCTTATGTCTCTTTTCTTCATTGTCCACGTTTCTGAAGCATAGGTCAGTATCGGGATATAGTAGCTTCTGTATAACACTTCCTTGCTTTTTTGTGGGACATCTTTATTCCACACTAAGCTCCTAATGCTTCTCAGAAATGCTTCTGCCTGTCTGCCACGTTCTGTAATCTCTTTGTCATTTCTCCCATTTTCCTCCACTATACTTCCCAAGTACTTGAGACTTTCCACCTTCTTCAGCTGTCCACCTCCAAGTGTTATCCCACTCATTGGTCTGTCCTTTTTCCTGGTCGTTAACAGGATCTCACATTTACTGATGTTGAACTTCCATCCGTACTCTCCCACTGTTTCTTCCCAAGCCTTCAGTTGCTCCTGAATTTCCTCCTCCTTGTTTCCCCAGACCATGAGATCATCTGCAAACACCATTGCTTTCATCTTATCTTCTCCTATCATTCCTGCTATCCGTGTCATTACCTCGTCCATAACCACAATAAAGAGAAGGGGTGACAGTGCACTACCCTGTATCAGGCCACTCATTTGTCTGAACCAGTCTGTTCTTTCCCCTCCCACTTTCACACAACTCACACTTCCACAATACATCTCCTTCACTCTGCCTACAGTCTCTTTTTCCACTCCCATGTTTTCCATTGCTTTCCAAACCTTCTCCCTACTCACACTGTATTGGCCAACGCGGGAAGTCAACAACCCACCAAGAGTATTCTGGTAATAGTGGACAATGTATAAAAATTTGTTGGCCAAAGCATTAGATAATGATGTGATAATACAAAGAGTTGACTTTACAAAGGTCGCTTGACAATTTAGCAAACATGTGGAGGACCAGACAATATTATTGTCACTAAACAAGGAAATCCAGGAAGGCATAAAGGACACGACACCACCACTAACTAATAATAAGATATATTATCAAATAGGTGGCACATAAAACAAATATCCAAAGGTGGCACATAAACATATGAGAAACACTAGCACAAATTTACACAATTGAAGAAACACTCATAGAATTAACACACGTTACGTCTTGAGCCTAAAACACACATATTGTCTTGAACGTAGCTGCAGATCAGTACATCATAAAACGGCATGCAATACACGGCGGTTCCAAAGAATGATATAATTTAAATATGCAACACAAGTGGAGTTGCAACAAATAATGAAAAAACAGGTCGCATGGAACGAGAATGTGTCGTCGAACCAGGACTGACTTACAGTGATGCGCCGATACTGTAAGCCCAAAATGAATTGTTAATAAAACAAATTATGTGTGAAACGCAGGAAGTCAAAGTAGTTGCTGTCATACAAATACCGGGATATGCCAATCGCACGGTATTGTCACAATAGTAAAGTAGTTAAACCCAGCGTCAACTTCCATTCCAGTGATGTTGCAGGAAGTCAAAGTAGTTGCTATCATACAAATACCGGGATATGCCAATCGCGCGGTATTGTCACAATAGTAAAGTAGTTAAACCCAGCGTCAACTTCCATTCCAGTGATGTTGCAGGAAGTCAAAGTAGTTGCTACCATACAAATACCGGGATATGCCAATCGCGCGGTATTGTCACAATAATAAAGCAGTTTAGCCTAGCGTCAACCTCCATTAGTGATGATGCCTAGCCTTGTAACATGCTTCCAGACACGATGAATTACTTATCACACGAAGCATCATCATTATTCATACGCGTGAAGACAAATTGTTAGGCAGTAGATGAAGATAGAAGTAAACACATTAACAAATATCCGACGCCGCGGATTGAAGAATTCGTCGACATGACGCGTATCAACATCAAGCATGGTGATGAGATCGAAAATCACCGTAATGTCACTGCCCAAAAAAAATATGAATCATGTGCATAGGACATGATTGCTAAACACGGTTACTATGAAGATAGCACCAATTATAGAAATGATTAGCTGGATACTTGTTGATATATCACAACCAGCGTTGAAGCACAACATTGTGTCATGGCTACACTCAGAGAACAACGAAGAAGAAACACGTGATTGGTCGCTACAAGCAGCAAGAAGGCCTCTGATAGGCTGGAAGCAGCCAATCACAGTAGAGAGTTTAAAAAACAAGAGAGGGGCCTCTGATAGGCCGAAAGCAGCCAATCACAGTAAAGAGTTCAAACAAGTTAAAGAAGAATCAATGTGGCCAACTTAGAAATACCAAATTACCTTCTAAGCCAAAATATCCTACTGGAAACACGGCAGTGGGAATACTACATGCAATCAAAACAAATAAATCACGACAACCAATCAACATAAACAAAACTAACTTGACAATGAATAAATGCAATGAAGACAAATAATACAGATATGTACAACCACACAGAGTGGAAACAAATGGGGAAACACAAAAACTGGTTTGCCAAGACAGTGGCCGAACCACACACTATCATAGGCCTTTTCGATGTCCAGGAAGGCCATCAGCAGATCCTCTCCAAATTCGTAGTGGTGTTCCTGGAGCTGTCTCACTGAAAATATGAGATCCACTGTTGATCTCCCAGGTCTGAATCCATACTGCTCCTCTCTCAATTTTCTCTCCACTTTGGCTCGTATTCTACTTTCTAATATCTTTTCATATCACTTGGCACAGTGAGGTATGAGTGTGACTCCCCTGTAATTTCTGCATTCCTTTCTGCTTCCTTTCTTAAATATTGGGACAAGAGCAAAAGGAAAATGTCGGAACATTCCAGACATACGAGCTTAAAAGGTTAAAGGGAGCAGGGTGCTTGAAGCCTCACTCAAATGGTGCACTCTAGATGATGCTACACCCTCAACAGCTCACAACTGGTGAGCTCGGAAGCTGGCGACCCCGAGGGTTCCTGAACTGGGTCCATTTTTCCCATATTTCCCGTTGACTCTGAGAAGGGCCCTCACCCTATTCCCTTCCCCATCTGTCTTTCATGGCTCTAAATCCTATCAAGTCCCTCAATCCTAACCCTTCAATGGTTGAGAACATTACTTCCCAGTCATTTATTTCTTACTTCTTCTTGCAGTTGTTTGGGCATACTGAGGACAATGGGGTGCGTCACAACTCTTGCTTCTTTGTGGCCGAGAACGCTGCCTGTGTTCTGACTGTGTGCCCATTTTCTCTCCTCTGACCACCTGGGTCTGGTGAACCTTGTGTTCTTCTTGTTGGCGAGGGACAGAGGGAAGACATCCTTTGAGATGGCTTGCTGAAACTGTGAGCAGTCGCACATGGTCACTCATGGTATCCCCAGTTGTTCCAGGTCGGACTTGACTGAAGCGATCCACTTGTTCATGGAGGCCTTCCCTCTACCGGTCACAGTTTAGATGCTGTTGGTTAGTCTGCAGGGGTTCATGTGAGCCAAGTGGCTGTAAAAGGTTAACAGCCGCTTTCTCATGGATGTGACTGCCTTTCCGGTGTTTCTACAGCACCTTGTTGTGCCTCATACAGTAGGTGCTGTCTTCCTCCCTTGTTCCTTTATTTTTGGATTTAGTGTAGTGTACGGTGGCCAGTGCCATCAAAATCTGGAAAATTTTCTATAGGTATAGGTAATGTGCGTGCGCTAGAGGGTGTACAAAGAAGAAAATCACAATTTTTAAAAATATACTGTATCATTATTTGCTGCATGCTTGTGCGATTTCTTAATTATTATTAAGAGTCAAAGTACAACATTCTTGGAAATTGACGAATTCTTTACTATCATTATTCTGATTGCGGAAGCACTGTCTGTCTCGGGCTTCTGAGACATTCTGTGAAACAAACACGGCGGCTATGATGGGGAAAGTGTGATATCTTTTCAGAGGGGGTTGGCAATAATCATGGAATATACTTGTCTTTGTATACCAGATGTTGGATCATTGTTGGTCTCTATGGCCATACCATTGATCGTACGCGAGATCTAATGCTAACAAGACGTGACCTTGTTTGAAGAAAGAAGTTTCTGACTTTACTTCTGTGCATACGGGCTATGACTCACGCTACGCGACAGGTGGCCAGATGGCCGACATAGGCATCCTATGCCAGAGATGGCCAGCCGGCCACACATACGGTGCTGCCGCATTCACATAAGGACGAGACGCTAGTGGCTGGCCGGTATACGCATACCAGTCTACACTCTGTGGTGTATTTAGAAACAAAGAACGTGTTACAGGTAGCGATTTTGTATTCAGCCTGCATGTTCTATTGGCCATGCCCATCCACCACTTTATGGTACTATCTTCGGTCTATGCAGAACTCGCTGTGCGGAAGTTGTGGTGTATCATTGCTGGTAAACTTCGTTTATTTTGATTAAATACATCGTACTATGTAGCATTAAAATAAAATAGCTTATCTTTACTCTCTCCCTTTCCCAAAATAATGGATTTTTGCAAAGTTCGTGTCTATAGTACCTGCTCCCCCCAATTTCAGAACTAAAAACTTAGAAAAAAAGGGGGGCTATAGCCGAGCAAGTACGTTATTGGTTTCTTACGTAATCTCATGTATTTCACTTTCATTAAGATCACCGTATAATTTTTGTATTTTCTCATTGTGAACCGCACGTGCGATATTTCCACGGAAGTGGCTGATGCTAGACTGGCACGAGGTCTCCCTTGCACAAGATTCCACCAATAGCAGTCCATGTTTTAACATCGGCAAACTGGGGCTAGCAGCGGTTCGCATGGTGGTTTATTGAATCTCACCATTCCGAGGTCAACTCGCGGATGCGATGGGTCCATACAAGTTTCACTACCCTGGACTGGCGCTGAGTGCGATCGCTGTTTAGTGTGCCGCTCGCGCAGCATGAGTCATAGCCTGAAGGCAGAGAGACAGACTCATTTCTTCTGACAAGGTCACACCAGGTTATAAGCTTGCGACAAATGCAACCAACTGGCACTCAGAATGAACTGACGATGCTGGCAGCTCGCGTCGCAGTTCATAGCCCGCAGGCACAAAGATGAGATTACTTTCTTCTGACAAAGTCATGTCAGATTATCAGCTCATGGCAGCATGTGCAACCGACCGACACACAAATATGAATATGCTATGCCATGATTAAGTGAGGAAATACGGTACTTAGGACTCTGGAGTACAACCGAGTAAATATATAAGGTGCGTTCAAAAAGTAACGAGCCGGAGGCTGGAATGCGCAAACCGGTGACGACATCGGCCAATCGTGGCGTGTGTAACGAGGTGTGGTTCCGACCAGAGCGTGAAAGGTCATAGCCCGCAGCTAGAGGGCACGTGTGCACGTCACGTGACGATACAAAGCGAGCAGCAGCATGCATCCATCGTCCAACGCTGCCAATCGCATTGCAAACAGTGACATGGAGGCGTCAACCGAAGAGCAAAGAGGTGTTATTCGGTTTCTGACAGCGGAAGGAGTACGGGGAACAGACATTCATCGCCGAATTCACAAGTGTACGACGAACACTGCATGCCCCTTGCAAGGGTCAAGGCGTGGCACAAGCGCTTCAGGGAAGGACGGGTGTCGTTAGCCGATGATGGCCGGTCTGGGGCACCCCCCTGCATTACCGATGACAACGTCCAGGTGGTTGATGCACTCATTACCCAGGACCACCGAGTGACAGTGAACGCCATAGCCGCCGTGGTCTCTCCACGACCTCGTACGGCCAACACAGTCGCGACACTCCTGCAGAAATTCAAATGGGAGGTTCTCGGCCACCCTCCATACAGTCCAGACATCTCTCCCTGTGATTACGCCATGTTTGGTCCCCTGAAAAGGGCTCAGCGTGACCAATGATACACCTCGGACGCCGTCGTCCAGCTGTACGTGCGGAACTGGTTCACATCGCAGCCCAGGGAATTATATGAGACAGCCATTCACCACCTCGTGTCACAGTGGGACAAGTGCCTCAACAGCCAGGGCCAATACTTCTAACATACAGGTACTGGTTTCTGTAATTATGCCTCCAGCTTGTTACTTTTTGAACGCACCTTATAATATTAAATGAGGGGTGCATGATGGCTCCATGGCATAGCTGTTCATCTTTCTAAGTGATGGCCGGCGTTCGACTCCCAGTTTTGGGTGGAAATTTTACTTGAAAAGTCACATGACATCACGAAGGCTTCACTGCCTTAAATCCACTGCGAGACCCCAAAAGAGCTTGGTTGGCTGAAGTGACCCAAAATAATTAGGATAAACAAAGGTAATATCATGTGATGAACTCACCCTCTTTTCACGATCTCCTCCGGTATGCTGATCACATTCTCAGGAAACTTGATTTGAGACTCTTGGTAACTGGCAGCTGGTCGAACATCCAAGATTAGAGTCTTCACTCTATCCCGCTTCAGCAGTTTGAACAGATCTTTGCAAGTTATATTGACTTCTGTAGATTCTAAAAAACAACATAATGACTGGCAATTCAATTTCCACTCAGGCTGCTGGAATACACAAAGAACATACCCCCCAAAATACAGTAGCACTTCAAATCCAGATGTGCATATACAAACAATCACTGGACAGCGTGGACTTTGATGACCTAAAAATTTTAAAAAAATGATCCATAAAATAACTGCAAAATTCCAATAAAATGACCCTACAACTTAAAAAATGACCTATATAAGTTTGAATGAATTTTTTCAACCAATTTATTCATCAAGTGGATATAGGCTATATTTTTGTTGCTGACATAATGTCAACACATAAAGAAATGCAAACACAAACTTTCACTTCACACAGCCTATTTCACCATCGGTAGAAAAAATATCGGTAGCGCTGCACACCCTGAGAACATGTGTATAAAAAAAATTGAGTAATGAAATTAGCCAAAGTACCTGTAGTAATGGTATCTGGAGATGATAAATTAATAGATGTTGACTCGTCCGCATTCATAGACCCACCCGGCCATCCCAAATAACAACACTACTTATATAGTTGAAATGAAGTCTCTAGGAGACATCTTTCTCACTAAGTCAGGAATGCCAACCCCACGCACTTGGTACTATCTCGCACCGGGTATACAAAGAAACAAAAGAGCGTCGATAATGTAATATACTATTGCGCCAAATCTAGCTCGTCAGTCGTACTTCAACCATGGATTGTGTGACATGTGAAATTACTTCGTAAATTCTATCTTATCAATGTTTTACGTACAAAAACAAACCTAACCTGGGGCTTACGCCCCAGACCCCCTTGCTTGTGGTACTAGCAATAATTTTTAGCCAGGCAGTACTTTACGTCTTTACGTGTGAAATGGAGAATGGTGAATTTTGTGAGCAACATGTTGGTAACGTAGTCACATGTCCTTCTGTCGAGTGTCTAAGATGGCGTCCGTAGTGAAACGAACACGATAAAAATTCTTTATTTTCGTAAAAAAAAAAAACATTATTGAGGTGCGGCAATTGTAGTTGAGATTGTGAAACGACTCCCAACAACTCCGAGAAAGGTATGTAAATCATAAATCCTGTATTTTCAATAATATACCTCGTTAAAAGTTACGAAAAGGCATGTTCTCAGGCGTGCAGAATTACCAAAATATCCTCGGTGAATTCTGAAATTATTTGTTTGAAATGAACGGCCCTAGCTGGCTTTAACTTCGGTCCTTTTCAAATACACTCGAAATAACAATGTCACCCAACAAAACAAATTCCCTCAACACACGTATGGTTGCACTGAGAAACTGGCATTACTGGGTCCACTGTAGTCTGTCCTGCTACCCTCAGTTTCAACATCGCTGCTGGATTAGTTGCAATTGCAGTGCAGGCCTGTCTCTAGGAATGTGCATATTTCCAAGAAGTAAGGACTGATCAAAGTTACTTTATAGTCTTCAGACCGACAATGAGTTGTGGAGATTCTCATGTTCCTGCATTGAACTCCATTTAAAGTTCTGATAATATCCAATGCCGTACGCAAAAATGCATCAAAACCTTTAACACACTGCTGACCGGATGCCTGGACATGTTACATCCCCTGTGGACCGGACATTTTGCTGCTGAGAATATTCCAGTGCACTAGATTATAAAAAAGTACATAATTGTGGAAATAACCTAGATATAGGCTGGATTTAGACAGCTCTTTAGCCCGGTCCATGAGGCAATTATAATTGGCTACATGGATAATTCTTGCCAGGCGCGTCCACGTCGCGGGGGTGGGCAACGGTACTGTAATATACCATGGAACTACAGTACCGGCTAAGTTCTGGTGAGGACCCAGTCCTATGGGGTATAACATAGGCCCCGTGCACAGAGTTACGTGCGAAGACCTCAACGGAATCTGCAGCGGAGAAGATGGACTTCGGAACGGTGGAGATTGCGGAAGAGGCAACCCAGTACTCAGGGAATAGTATGAGTACAGCATCAATTGGAAGCGTCTGTTTCCCAGGTTAGGGGCGGCTGCAAGGGCGTCTGTTTCCCATGTTAGGGGCGGCCTGTATAATAGCTGGCAGTAGCTTCATAAAATGCCTTTGGGAGTGGCGACCCCATCGTAATAATAGCCTAAAATGGAAATGGCACTTCAAATGATTCGGAGAGGTTAGGGCATACCCTGCAGGCGACGCGCAGTTCTTTTGGTACTGGGGGAACTGTGAGAAATGGGCGACCAGTAACCGAAATGAAACTGGGAATCATGAATGTCATGACCCTGACAGGCAAGGTGGAGGAGGTGATAAGACTTCATGGAGAGGGAGAATGTTGGATTGATGGGGCTGAGAGAAGTGAAATGGAAAGGTAAAGGAAGGAAGAAATTGAGGGAAGGATATACATTATACTGGAGTGGTGGCCAAGAGGCAAAAAATGGCGTGGGAGTGATAACCTCGAAACAACTGGAGGAGTATGTTGAAGTGGTCGAGTGTGTGAGTGACAGAATAATGAAAATGAGAATGAAGATGAAAAATAACGTGATGGACTTCATACAAGTGTATGCACCACAGACTGGAAACAGAGAAGAAGATATTGAAGTATTCCTGGAGGATGTAGAAAGAGTAATTTCAGATGTAGAAGTGGTGATCATGGGAGATATGAATGCACAAGTCGGAAACGAGAGACAAGGAAAGGAAGAAGTCATTGGACCATATGGATATGGGAAAAAGAACCGGGAAGGAGAGGAACTTGTAAACTTTTGTGAAAGGAATGGACTGATAGTGAGTAATTCATGGTTTCGGAAGAAAAACCGCAGGAAAATTACGAGATATGGTTGGGGCGATAGAAGAACAAAATCAGTAATTGGCTACTTTCTGGCGGAAAGGTGATAGATGTGACAGCTTTACCAGGAGAAGCATTTGATGGGGACCACAGAGCTGTGGTGGCAAAATTTAGATGGGAAAAATTGGAAAACCGAAAGGAGATCAGAGAAAGTAAAATAAAAGTATGGAAATTGAAAGACAAAACTGAACAGGAAGATTTTCAGGAGAGATTGAAGCAACAAATCCCAGTTACTGAAGTGGAAAACATAGAAGAACTTGTAAACTTTTGTGAAAGGAATGGACTGATAGTCCCACTTAAAAAAGGCATTTGTTGGTGCAGCAGAGAGTGCTTGTGGTAGGACGTCAACAAGAGTGAAAGAGAAGGAGACACCGTGGTGGAATGAGGAAGTGAGGAAAGCAGTGAAAGAAAAGAAGTCGGCATGGAAAGAATGGAACCGAGATCAAACAGAAGAAAGCAAAAGGAAATATCACGACAGCAAACGGAGGTGTAAGAAAGTGGTAGGAGAGGGGCAGATGACCTCGTAGTTCCGCCCCTTAAAACAACAATAACTAACTAACTAAAGTGGTAGGAGAAGAAAAGAAGAAAAGTTGGGAAGAATTTACACGAAGAATGGAAACAGATGTAAGTGGCAGTAAAAGGATGCTGTATGGACTTCTAAGAAGTAAGAGGAAAGAAAGAGTTACTACAAAGCTAGTGAAAAAGGAAGATGGAGAGTTGTTAACACACCCAGAAGAGATAAAGGGACGATGGAAGGAGTATTTCGATAAGCTATTGAATGTGAGCAACTGTACTGGTGAGATGGAAGTGACACAACCTGACGACTCTATAACAATGCTGGAGGTGGAATTAGCAGTACAGAAAATGAAGATTGGAAAAGCAACAGGGCTGGATGAAATCTGTGTAGAAATGATAAAGGCTGCTGGACCTGTAGGTATGCAATGGTTGTATCGACTGCTAAAGTGTGTGTGGAAACGGAAATGTGTACCAGAAGACTGGGAGAAAGGGCTAATAATACCAGTGTTTAAGAAGGGGGACAAGAAGGTGTGTGATAACTATATAGGGATCACCCTCTTATCACAGATAGTAAAAATACTGGAAAGGATATTAGAAAGAAGAATGAGAAGAAAGGTGGAAGGAGAGTTGCAAGAGGAACAGTATGGCTTCAGGAGTGGAAGATCCACAGTGGACCCAATCTTTAGCTTGAGGCAGGTGATGGAAAAGAACTGGGAATATGGAGAGGATTTGATCATGACTTTCATAGATCTAGAAAAGGCATATGATAGTGTCCCCAGAGAGAAGGTATGGGAAACCATGGTTAAGAAGAGACTGGGAAGAGAAATGTTGGAAATGGTGCAAGCAATGTACAACAACTGTGTTAGCAGGGTACTGACCCCAGTTGGAAAGACAGATTGGTTTAGGAACAAGACTGGACTAAGACAGGGGAGTGTGCTGTCACCTCTTTTATTCATAATGGTAATGGATGAAATTGTAAAGGAAACAAAGGAAGCATATGGACATAAAGAAATGAAGTTACTATTATTTGCAGACGATATTGTGGTCTGGGGAAGGAACACCGAAGAAGTGCAAAAACAACTAGATGCACTGAACGAAAATATTCAGAAGTACGGCCTGAAAATCAGTATAGAGAAAAGCAAGACCATGGTGATGACAAGAGGGGAAAGACAAGGAAAGTGCACTGTGAAAATTGGAAGTCAGAGTTTGGAAATTGTGAACACGTTCAAATACCTAGGAAGTGAATTGATGAAAACTGGTAGGTTGGACACGGAGTTTGGCAGGAGGGTACAGCAGAGCAATGCATTCTATCAAAGTGTAAGAAAACTTGTTTGGGATAAGGAAGTACCAAGGAAAAGCAAGGAGGTAATGTATAAAGTGTACTATGTTCCAATATTAACTTATGCAGCTGAGACTTGGACCCTGACAAGCAGGCAAGAGAGTAGAATCCAAGCCAGTGAAATGAAATTCCTAAGAAGTATGACAGGAAAGACAAGGAAAGACAGAGTGAGGAATGAAGATGTTAGGAAGGAAGTTGGGATGGAAAAACTAAATGAGAGAATTGAGAAGAATAAACTAAGGTGGTTTGGACATGTAAAGAGGATGGAGGAAAATGGAATACCAAGACAGATGCTGGAGGCAAAGTGCAAGGGTAAGAGAGCAAGGGGAAGACCTAGAACAAGGTGGATTGATTCAGTTAAGAACAGCGTATGAAAAAGAAATCTGGATTGGGACAAGATCGTGAAAGAACAATGGTGGAAGGAAAGAGGAAAGTGGAGAAGTGCCATAAATATCCCGACCCGGCAGGAGCTAGATAAGGGGAAATTATGATGATGATGATGATTATCTTTCTAGTTGATATGAGTATACACATACCCCTAGTAGTGCTCAAGGGGGTGATGTATTTGGATACATGACACAATGTGCAGTGGCGGCTTACAGAAAGAGCAGATGGAGTATATTTGAGGTTAGATTGGTCAACAATCAAAGTACGGTATGTACTTTGGTTGATATTACGTCGCCTAGAGACCTGAATATCACACTCCCATTCAGTTTCCACTAATTAACTATAACTTGTGCCATCTGAATGATAATCATCATCATCATCATTTCCCCTTATCCAGCTCCTGCCGGGTCGGGGTATTTATGCACTTCTCCACTTTCCTCTTTCCTTCCACCATTCTTCTTCCACGATCCTGTCCCAGTCCAGATTTCTTTTTCTTACGCTGTTCTTCACTGAATCGATCCACCTTGTTCTAGGTCTTCCCCTTGCTCTCTTACCCTTGCACTTGGCCTCCAGCATCTGTCTTGGTATTCTATTTTCCTCCATCCTCTTTACATGTCCAAACCACCTTAGTTTATTCTTCTCGATTCTCTCATTTAGTTTTCCCATCCCAACTTCCTTCCTAACATCTTCATTCCTCACTCTGTCTTTCCTTGTCTTTCCTATCATACTTCTTAGGAATTTCATTTCACTGGCTTGGATTCTACTCTCTTGCCTGCTTGTCAGGGTCCAAGTCTCAGCTGCATAAGTTAATATGGGTACATAGTACATTTTATACATTACCTCCTTGCTTTTCCTTGGTACTTCCTTATCCCAAACAAGTTTTCTTACACTTTGATAGAATGCATTGCTCTGCTGTACCCTCCTGCCAATCTCCATGTCCAACCTACCAGTTTGCATCAATTCACTTCCTAGGTATTTGAACGTGTCCACAATTTCCAAACTCTGACTTCCAATTTTCACAGTGCCCTTTCCTTGTCTTTCCCCTCTTGTCATCACCATGGTCTTGCTTTTCTCTATACTGATTTTCAGGCCGTACTTCTGAATATTTTCGTTCAGTGCATCTAGTTGTTTTTGCACTTCTTCGGTGTTCCTTCCCCAGACCACAATCATCATCATCATCATCATCATTTCCCCTTATCCAGCTCCTGCCGGGTCGGGGTATTTATGGCACTTCTCCACTTTCCTCTTTCCTTCCACAATTCTTCTTCCACGATCTTGTCCCAGTCCAGATTCCTTTTTCTCACGCTGTTCTTCACTGAATCGATCCACCTTGTTCTAGGTCTTCCCCTTGCTCTCTTACCCTTGCACTTGGCCTCCAGCACCTGTCTTGGTATTCTATTTTCCTCCATCCTCTTTACATGTCCAAACCACCTTAGTTTATTCTTCTCAATTCTCTCATTTAGTTTTCCCATCCCAACTTCCTTCCTAACATCTTCATTCCTCACTCTGTCTTTCCTTGTCTTACCTATCATACTTCTTAGGAATTTCATTTCACTGGCTTGGATTTTACTCTCATGCCTGCTTGTCAGGGTCCAAGTCTCAGCTGCATAAGTTAATATGGGTACATAGTACATTTTATACATTACCTCCTTGCTTTTCCTTGGTACTTCCTTATCCCAAACAAGTTTTCTTACACTTTGATAGAATGCATTGCTCTGCTGTACCCTCCTGCCAATCTCCATGTCCAACCTACCAGTTTGCATCAATTCACTTCCTAGGTATTTGAACGTGTCCACAATTTCCAAACTCTGACTTCCAATTTTCACAGTGCCCTTTCCTTGTCTTTCCCCTCTTGTCATCACCATGGTCTTGCTTTTCTCTATACTGATTTTCAGGCCATACTTCTGAATATTTTCGTTCAGTGCATCTAGTTGTTTTTGCACTTCTTCGGTGTTCCTTCCCCAGACCACAATATCGTCTGCAAATAATAGTAACTTCATTTCTTTATGTCCATATGCTTCCTTTGTTTCCTTTACAATTTCATCCATTACCATTATGAATAAAAGAGGTGACAGCACACTCCCCTGTCTTAGTCCAGTCTTGTTCCTAAACCAATCTGTCTTTCCAACTGGGGTCAGTACCCTGCTAACACAGTTGCTGTACATTGCTTGCACCATTTCCAACATTTCTCTTCCCAGTCTCTTCTTAACCATGGTTTCCCATACCTTCTCTCTGGGGACACTATCATATGCCTTTTCTAGATCTATGAAAGTCATGATCAAATCCTCTCCATATTCCCAGTTCTTTTCCATCACCTGCCTCAAGCTAAAGATTGGGTCCACTGTGGATCTTCCACTCCTGAAGCCATACTGTTCCTCTTGCAACTCTCCTTCCACCTTTCTTCTCATTCTTCTTTCTAATATCCTTTCCAGTATTTTTACTATCTGTGATATGAGGGTGATCCCTCTATAGTTATCACACACTTTCTTGTCCCCTTTCTTAAACACTGGTATTATTAGCCCTTTCTCCCAGTCTTCTGGTACACATTTCCGTTTCCACACACACTTTAGCAGTCGATACAGCCATTGCATACCAACAGGTCCAGCAGCCTTTATCATTTCTACACTGATTTCATCCACCCCTGTTGCTTTTCCCATCTTCATTTTCTGTACTGCTAATTCCACCTCCAGCATTGTTATATCATCTTCTGTTATAGAGTCGTCAGGCTGTGTCACTTCGATCTCACCAGTACAATTGCTCACATTCAATAGCTTATCGAAATACTCCTTCCATCGTCCCTTTATCTCTTCTGGGTGTGCTAACAACTCTCCATCTTCCTTTTTCACCAGCTTTGTAGTAACTCTTTCTTTCCTCTTACTTCTTAGAAGCCCATACAGCATCCTTTTACTGCCACTTATATCTGTTTCCATTCTTCGTGTAAATTCTTCCCAACTTTTCTTCTTTTCTTCTCCTACCACTTTCTTACACCTCCGTTTGCTGTCGTGGTACTTCCTTTTGCTTTCTTCTGTTTGATCTCGGTTCCACTCTTTCCATGCAGACTTCTTTTCTTTTACTGCTTTCCTCACTTCTTCATTCCACCACGGTGTCTCCTTCTCTTTCACTCTTGTTGACGTCCTACCACAAGCACTCTCTGCTGCACCAGCAAATGCCTTTTTAAAGTGGGACCATTCCTCTTCTACATTTTCCACTTCAGTAACTGGGATTTGTTGCTTCAATCTCTCCTGAAAATCTTCCTGTACAGCTTTGTCTTTCAATTTCCATTCTTTTATTTTACTTTCTCTGATCTCCTTTAGGTTTTCCAATTTTTCCCATCTAAATTTTGCCACCACAACTCTATGGTCCCCATCAAATGCTTCACCTGGTAAAGCTGTCACATCCATCAGCTTTCTGCGATTTGTCCTTTCCACCAGGAAGTAGTCAATTACTGATTTTGTTCTTCTATCACCCCACCCATATCTCGTAATTTTCCTGCTGTTTTTCTTCCGAAACCATGAATTACCCACTATCAGTCCATTCCTTTCACAAAAGTTTACAAGTTCCTCTCCTTCCCGGTTCTTTTTCCCATATCCATATGGTCCAACGACTTCTTCCTTTCCTTGTCTCTCAATTCCGACTTGCGCATTCATGTCTCCCATGATCACCACTTCTACATCTGAGATTACTCTTTCTACATCCTCCAGGAATACTTCAATATCTTCTTCTCTGTTTCCAGTCTGTGGGGCATACACTTGTATGAAGTCCATCACGTCATTCTTCATCTTCATTCTAATTTTCATTATTCTGTCACTCACACACTCTACCACTTCAACATACTCCTCCAGTTGTTTCGAGGTTATCAGTCCCACGCCATTTTTTGCCTCTTGGCCACCACTCCAGTATAATGTATATCCTTTCCTCAATTTCTTCCTTCCTTTACCTTTCCATTTCACTTCACTCAGCCCCATCATTCCAACCTTCTCCCTCTCCATGAAGTCTACCACCTCCTCCACCTTGCCTGTCAGGGTCATGACATTCATGATTCCCACTTTCATTTCGGTTACTGGTCGCCCATTTCTCACAGTTCCCCCAGTACCAAAGGAACTGCGCGTCGCCTGCAGGGTACGCCCTAACCTTTTCCGAATCATTGGAAGTGCCATATCCATTTTAGGCTATTATTACGATGGGGTCGCCACTCCCAAAGGCTCCCCCAGACCACAATATCGTCTGCAAATAATAGTAACTTCATTTCTTTATGTCCATATGCTTCCTTTGTTTCCTTTACAATTTCATCCATCACCATTATGAACAAGAGGGGTGACAGCCCACTCCCCTGTCTTAGTCCAGTCTTGTTCCTAAACCAATCTGTCTTTCCAACTGGGGTCAGTACCCTGCTAACACAGTTCTTGTACATTGCTTGCACCATTTCCAACATTTCTCTTCCCAGTCTCTTCTTAACCATGGTTTCCCATACCTTCTCTCTGGGGACACTATCATATGCCTTTTCTAGGTCTATGAAAGTCATGATCAAATCCTCTCCATATTCCCAGTTCTTTTCCATCACCTGCCTCAAGCTAAAGATTGGGTCCACTGTGGATCTTCCACTCCTGAAGCCATACTGTTCCTCTTGCAACTCTCCTTCCACCTTTCTTCTCATTCTTCTTTCTAATATCCTTTCCAGTATTTTTACTATCTGTGATAAGAGGGTGATCCCTATATAGTTATCACACACCTTCTTGTCCCCCTTCTTAAATACTGGTATTATTAGCCCTTTCTCCCAGTCTTCTGGTACACATTTCCGTTTCCACACACACTTTAGTAGTCGATACAACCATTGCATACCAACAGGTCCAGCAGCCTTTATCATTTCTACACTGATTTCATCCACCCCTGTTGCTTTTCCCATCTTCATTTTCTGTACTGCTAATTCCACCTCCATCATTGTTATATCATCTTCTGTTATAGAGTCATCAGGCTGTGTCATTTCGATCTCACCAGTACAATTGCTCACGTTCAATAGCTTATCGAAATACTCCTTCCATCGTCCCTTTATCTCTTCCGGGTGTGTTAACAACTCTCCATCTTCCTTTTTCACCAGCTTTGTAGTAACCCTTTCTTTCCTCTTACTTCTTAGAAGCCCATACAGCATCCTTTTACTGCCACTTACATCTGTTTCCATTCTTCGTGTAAATTCTTCCCAACTTTTCTTTTCTTCTCCTACCACTTTCTTACACCTCCGTTTGCTGTCGTGATACTTCCTTTTGCTTTCTTCTGTTTGATCTCTGTTCCATTCTTTACATGCACTTTTCTTTTATTTCACTGCTTTCCTCACTTCCTCATTCCACCACGGTGTCTCCTTCTCTTTCACTCTTGTTGATGTCCTACCACAAGCACTCTCTGCTGCACCAGCAAATGCCTTTTTAAAGTGGGACCATTCCTCTTCTACATTTTCCACTTCAGTAACTGGGATTTGTTGCTTCAATCTCTCCTGAAAATCTTCCTGTACAGCTTTGTTTTTCAATTTCCAAACTTTTATTTTACTTTCTCTGATCTCCTTTAGGTCTTCCAATTTTCCCCATCTAAATTTTGCCACCACAGCTCTATGGTCCCCATCAAATGCTTCTCCTGGTAAAGCTGTCACATCCATCAGCTTTCTGCGATTTGTCCTTTACACCAGGAAGTAGTCAATTACTGATTTTGTTCTTCTATCACCCCACCCATATCTCGTAATTTTCCTGCTGTTTTTCTTCCGAAACCATGAATTACCCACTATCAGTCCATTCCTTTCACAAAAGTTTACAAGTTCCTCTCCTTCCCGGTTCTTTTTCCTATATCCATATGGTCCAATGACTTCTTCCTTTCCTTGTCTCTCAATTCCGACTTGTCATCTGATTCAAGGAGTAATAAGGAGAGGCCCTAACGGCAAGGAAGTGAAGCCTGAAGTTACTCCTTCACATATGCTCAAAACATTGCGGTAGTCCCATAAGAAAAGCATGTAATGGTGTGACGTACGTACATAAAAGTGGAGATATTTCGCGTGTGGGACGAAATGTCCACGTGTGGGGCATATGTTTGCACAAACAGAACTCCCACCTGCCAAAGTAATGTCATTTCACAAGTAAATGCACTTTATTTGCCATTTATTGTGTTAAGTTTTCATCCTTTGAGTAGCCACCTTACGGTACTGTTCTAGTATCATTCGTTAAATGTTCAAATATTGGCATGTGTGTCCACCAATATAAGTATTTTGATTGCTAGGAATTAATAACGGATATTTTCCTTCTTTCCTTACGGGAAATAATTTCTGCTTGTCAATTAATGAACGGTATTACTGTAATCTAATTAGCCCCAATCTATTTTTAACGTGGATTGAGCTCTAGATTTATTGCTCGAGGGTGTTAGAAGATTCATATGACATTATTTGCATATTTTAGCGTCGTTTAATTTGTTACCGGAACTGAACTGGCCTATTAAAGAAAAGTGCAATAAAAACAATAACGCCACCACCCAATTAGTTCACATGCCTTAAGATTTTAAATTTATTTAATTTATTTAATACGCATTCGTGAATATAATGACAGGCCTACTGGTATCTCGGTAATTATTTGCCTATTATTTTGTAAGTTATAAGTTAAGAACAGTGGTGGGTGTCTGGTTGCCTGAAATCCCACAAAACAGGTTATAAAAACTGCATACCGGTATAAAACATTTATTTCCCAAGTACTATACTATAATTTAGATCGGTGTATTGTTCTAGTTTATGTTGTAAAATTAAACGTTTTACGGCAGTTTACATGATGATCGAGTGCGATGAAAAGTATTGTGTCTGCCGTACACTTCACGCTAGCCAGCAAAGATCAACAAATATTCCTTGATTTCCATCGTCATATAGGCCTACCTTACAACTTCGTACTATACCTGCACACGAATCTTCTACTGGTAATCATACTTAAATCCCACTAATAAATAAGTGTACGGTCGTAGGCTCAATTTACCGCTCGAGTCGGGCAAGTATGGGGGCGTGGTGAGGGCTTCAACTCTCCACATGCTATAGCGCTATAGCTATACTCCTCCATCTTGTCATTGATTGAACCAACAGAAGGAAGTTCGATGTTTCGAAACAAAATCAAAGAATAAAAGAAGGCCATGAATAGATGGAAGATGGCACATATACATCTACAAATATCCTTCTCAATGTGCTAGACTGAAATAGTTCAATACATGGTCAAGAGATGTCGCAGGAAGACCGAAAACAATGACGTGTATAAAACCGAGATTTCTCGGGGCCCGTCATCTACCGCGTACTACGAGATTTCTCGGGGCCCGTCTTCCATGTGTTAAAAATATAAGAAAATGAGTCAAACATTATAAAATAGTCCAATTCATTCTATAAAGTGACCGAATAATAATGTATGTATACTTTTAGAAAAATGTCATAAAAAATATTTTAAAAAAAACAATGATCTAACACAGGTGTAATAAATTAGTATTTATGTTCAACCCTGACTATTATATGTCAGAAATCTGTACTATAATGAGGCTCATTATAACACTATTTTCATTCTGAAACCATTTCACCATTTCTACCACCAATCAGAGCTCAAGAAACAGTTGTTTGACCAATTAGATAATTAGATGCGCTGAGTTCCACGGCCTTCTAATTTAAATTTCACTGCCTGGCCTAGTGTCATAGTAGGGTAATCAAGGAGGCCATAGTCAAATACAAGGCATTCTCTGTGTCTCATGCGCTCTGTTCAGTACATATAACTGGTGAAATCTTGACAGATATTTATAAATATTTATGTTCGAACATAAAATAGTTATAATAATTATCGTCGAACATAAACAGTCGTATGCAACTCGCCTATAATGGTAATTAAGACACTCGTATGAAAATTATAAAACTAGCATACGCTCGTTTTATAAACATACTCGTGTCTTAATTATTGCCATTATAGGCTCGTTACATAATGTACTATTCTATGATCAGGATTTCGGCGTAAGTTAGCAATGTTTGTGGTGAACCAATTAAAAGATAGCAGGTCATCAAAATCCGAGCCCTGTTTATATGTGAAAAGGACTAACACAATGACCGGCAGGAGAGATTAAAGAAAAGTCAAGGAAAATCTACACAATTGAACAAATTGCTGCCTTTTAGGTAGATTTCAGAAGAAAGCCACCCATTGTAATGGGCACCCTAGCGGCTTCGTGGGCATAGTTGGTAGCATGCTGAACTGCTGTGCCCAAGATAGCGGGTTCAAACCCGGCCAAAGTCGTCGGATTTTTTAAGAGCGTTAAAATCTTCAGTATGCCTTCCTTCGGAGGGGAAGTAAGGCCGGCGATCACATGTCATAGATTTATGGCATGTAAAAGATCCTTCCACAGACTAAACTTGTGTGGAGATAAATTTCTAGGTTAGATTTCGTTGTAACGCTCTATCAAAGTTCCAACGTTCACCACTAGGTATCATTGACATCTGGTAGCGAAAGTTGGAACTACTTGAAATTCAACGGAGCTTGTAGCTCACCTTGGAGTGTCCGCTTGAAGCAGCTACTGAATCTGGCGGGCCGAACATGTCCTCGGACACTCCCGGCACTATAAGCCATAATTATGCGAAGATATTTCGAAATTTTCCGGAAGTCGAAACAGGGTGCCCATTTAAAAAAAAAATCATATGGCTTATAGTGCCGGGAGTGTCCGAGGACATGTTCGGCTTGCCAGAGGCAGTAGCTGCTTCAAGCAGACACTCCTAGGGTGAGCTACAAGTTCTGTTCAATTTCACTGGTAGCAAAAGTTGGAACTACTTGAAATTGAACGGAACTAGTAGCTCAACCTTGGAGTGTCCGCTTGAAGCAGCTACTGAATCTGACGAGCCGAACATGTCCTCGGACACTCCCGGCACTATAAGCCATATGATGATGAAAAAAAAAAAAAAAAAAAGACACCCAGTTTCGACTTCCGGAAAATATCGACATATCTTCACATTTCGAAATTTTGCAAAGAGTGGTATATTGTAACGATATGTTTAATAATAATAATAACAATAATAACAACACCAATAATTTCACATTGCCTATATAGAGAGCCTAAGTATAAATTTGTAAAATATGTAGTGTAAGTACCCTTATTTCTTGTGTTAGACCCTTGTTTTACGCTAAATAAATAAAAATTATCTCCATGCATTGCAATATTCTTTAACCCTTTAAGTGCTGAGTTTCCATTTGACTGTGTGGTCCCTCAGTGCTGAGTTTATTCATTCGTATGTAAAAAAAATATAGAAGTCACAATGTTTAACCTATCAGGGAGACGAATAGCTTTAAATGTTTATAAATGTTGGTTCTAAATATTTAAATGCAAATTGAAGATCTTACGATTATGTTCAATAATATTATGAGAGAAATGAAAATTTAACTTTTTGTGCTCACGTGTACATCACCTTTATATAATGTACAGGGCTAAAAAGAAAAATATTTCCTAAAATCTATAGGCAACTAATATATGTTACTTCATTGTCACTCTCCGCTGTGGTAAATAACTGAAGGATTCTTTGATCCGAAATAATATCGTGTCGAGAGCAACTAGTTTGTTGTTCCGCCATGTTTGTTTACATCACGGATGAACAGCTGGAGACGACTGACTTCTACAAAAAGCTCTGGTAGTCACTTCCCGAAGATATTAGCCGTGCTCAATTAGTTCCACATAATGCCCAACAGATGGCAGAACATGCCAGACATCGATTCGGCTCTTGAGAGTGAACCGGGAAACTGAAAAAATGAAAGTTCTCGTGCACCGTCTATAGACGGGCGTAGCACTCGTCGGGTTAATACGATGGACCTATTTTCTACTATGTGTGTATCACATCATTTGAAGATTTATACTTGTATATGGTGGACCAGCCATGGTGGTTGAGAGCGCTGGCATCGGGATAATGTAAGTTCGAAACCCACCTCGGCCATCCTGAAAATGGTTTTCTTGGTTTCCCATTTTCACCACCGGGTCTGATTTCCTTCTAAATTCCCTTTCCTGGCCATTGGCTGCATTAATAGTAAAATTATTTTAAAATGATTTGGATACTGCTGGATAGACCGTCAATCATGAGTTGCAAAAAATCATATCAGTAATTGCATGTTTCCATAGGTTGCAGAGTGTGGTGGTTTTTCTTTATTGTGAGGGGGGACAGGCAATGGTAGCCTGCAGTTAATTCAGAGTACTATTTCTGTCCGCAATCACTGCAAGTTAGTTAGTTAGTTATTGTTGCTTTAAGGGGCAGAACTACAAAGTCATCTGCCCCTCAACACAGATTAAAGAATACAGAAAGGAGAGCGGTAATACTTACAAAAGGGAATTTAAAACGAAAATACTCACAAAAGGAATAGATTGAAAAATACGCACAAAATGTAGGTTAGGTTGAAAATACGTCCAAAATGCAATGTAGAGTCAAAATACTTACAAAATGAAATTGATATTAAAAATACTTACAGAAGGCAAATGAGTTGGAAATACGTACAAAATTAAATTGAAGTTCAAAATACTAACAAAATGCAATTGTAATTGAAAATGAAAAAAATGAAAATCCACAGCCTGCTTCCAGTCTCCGACCGGGTCAGGAATGGAATGAATGAAGCCCCTATCTAGCGGCGAGGATATGAACTGTGCCGGCTGCCGAGGCCTGACGCACTCCTCTGGGGCAATGATTAAATGAATGACAGATGAAATGAAATGATAGTGGAGAGTGTTGCTGGAATGAAATTTTTGACAGGGAAAACCGGAGTACCCGGAGAAAAACCTGTCTGCCTCCGTTTTGTGTAATTGAAAATACACTGTGCAATTCAGATTGAAAAAAAAACAAAACTCCCTTTTCAGATCCAAAATACTCAAAAAGTGCAATTGAAATTGAAAATGCTTACAAAATGCAATTGAAATTGAAAATGCTTACAAAATGTACGGTAGATTCAAACTACTCATTTGGATGGACAATACATACAAAATGCAATTTAGATTGAAAATACGTACAAAATGTAATTTAGGTTCAAGATACCCACAAAATGCAATTGAGAATCAAAATACTTGCAAAATGCCCACCATACAAAATGCAAATTGGACTGAAAATACTTGCAAATTATCGAGGTTTTACTATTATACAACTTGGAGAGTGACAATTCATAGAATCGCCAATGGTCGGATTCAACTGAACGGATGACATCATCATCATCATATAACTGGCAACCCGCCCCGGCTTCGCCCGGTATCTTGAATGGTTTACCCAGTGTAAGCTTAAAGGCACACGGACGGCAGGTACCAGACACAATTCAGAAAAGGCGAGGTGAACAGCGAAAATCCGTACACATATACTCCTCTCTGAAGTCTGAATTCGACTTGACTCAACAGTTTGATGCCGGCCAAAGATGGGATGATAGGCTGGCTCGCTAGCTCATAAACTCGCTCCGAAGTTAGTAATTTAAATTTCCACTGAATGGAGATTGTTGGAAGAAAAGAAAACGTAAAAACCCTTATAGTGGATGATGTATTAAAGATAGAGATATGCTGTTGCGGACTTTATAGTAGAACTTTTTATGCTGAACAATCTTACATCAACTAGAGCAGTTTCCAACCACAGGTTGGGTCTGCTTGGAGCACAAGCCTCTCCATCGTTTTCTGTCCATCCACCACTTCTTTTCTGTCAATGATGTCCAATTAACTCCATTTCTCTCGACACTTTTCTTTGCCCCCTTTATCCACCTATCCCTTGGTCTTCCTCGTGGTCTCTTTTATTTTCCACTCCATTTCCAATATTCTCCGTGGTATTCTCTCTTCTCCCATTCTTTTCACGTGTCCATACCACTGTAGCCTTGATTTTTTAATCCTGTCCTGTAGGGCTTCTTCCTTTAATATTTCTCTGACTATCATTTCTGACTCTGTCCATTCTATTTACACCTATACGACTCCTCTGAAACTTCATTTCCACCGCTTGTATTCTGCTTTTATCTCTCTCCCTCATCACCCAAGTTTCTGACCCATACGTTAGGATCGACACAAAGTAGGTCTTGTACATGATCCCTTTAAATTTCTGTGGCACATCCTTGCTCCATATCAGGCCTCTAACACTCTTGAAAAATGCATCAGCACACCTTCCTCTTTCATCTAATTCCATGAAATAGGGGATTGCCTGTAGGGGTGATGTACAGGGGGGACTTTGTGGGCCCCGGGACCGCTATGGTAGCTGTGAAAGCCCTGCAGGAACCCTGAAATATGACGGCTAATGGGGCTCTGGTGGTGCTATGATAGGCCTAACAAGCCAGTAGTTGATAAATCAACTGCTTTCAAAACACAACAATTCTTACACTTATTTATTTTAATTTTTTAGCCAACATAGGACTACATTAGTCAGGTTTATGGAGGTCTTTCTCCTTTTTGTCAGCCCAATATTTCTTCATCCTTTCTGAACGTAATTTTCTTTCTGCTTCAGGAATGACCCTTCCTATTCTCTGCTTGTTGATTTTTGTCTGTAGTCTAGTGAGTTTGTCTTTCAGAATCATGAGTGTGTTTGTCTTGTATTTTAAATCTTCCATTATAATATGTAACTCTCTCATGTCTTCTTTAAGTTCTGTGATCCATCTACTATTGTTCTTACTCTTACTCGTCCATAATTTTTCTATTTTTTTTCCTACTGATTCTATTTTCTGGTGACCATATTAGATGCCCTAAGAATGATATTCGTTTCTTTTTCATTGGGCTTGTCACTGGTTCTATTTCTTTATAAACTGTTTCGTTGGAAGCTAGTCTCCAGACTCCATTTACTTGATAACTTTTATTTAAACAGGTTCTCACTATTCTCCTTTCTAACTTGAGTACTCTATCTATTGCAACTGTGTTTGTTGTCTTGAATAATGTTTCTTACACTTATAGTAAATAGATATTTTTAAAGGTCTACCCAGCGTAAGCTTAAAAGGCGCACGGCAGACAAGTTTTTCTTGGACTCTATTCATCGAAATCATTATTGCTCGGCTTCCTCTGGTCATAAATGAATGTATTTCTATATAAACCTTCCTCGAGAAATCCTTTACAGAATGGTGAAAGCCGCATCAAAATCCATCCAGTGGTTCTCGAGATTGCCTGTTACACCCAAGAATCGGGGACTTTGTTTTATACTATGTAGAGATGTATTTCTTTGACAAGTCATAAATTGTCTGTATTGATTTGTTGATTAAATTAAAACTTTTTTCCACTTTTCCATAAAATATTTCTTTTTCTCTTTTCTTACACTACTGGGAGTAGGTCTACATGTTTCAGTCTATTAGATCTTCTTCAGCTACACTGTAGCAATCTCTTAAGCATAAAATTATTTTGCCACATAAGTAAGTTAAAAATACCGTAATTTGCTTTACAATTAAAAGATAAAATTTAAAAGATTTAAAAAGGTTAAAAAGACACTTAAAATATCTCTTTCGGAATGTTATTCCCTGTGAATTTTTTTTGTCAGCTGACATGATTGAGTTTTCATGTGTACACTCGGTCGCTGGATATTTTTGTGGAAGTGATTTTGAAAAATGGGATGGAAATGGATCGGAACGATCGAGGTGGCACCAGCAGGCACACTTCCGTTCTATAATCGTTGTGGTTATACGAGAATTGGGCAAGCCTTCATAAACTATTACTGAATACATTCTCTTTACTCACAAGAGGGCCTATTCAAAACGCATTTTAAATTCAATTTCACGCAGGAACATTATCGAAACAAGCAAAATATAAATGAAACTTAATTCCGTAATGCAGTATTATTGGAACGTGGAAATAAGTCACCATCTTGTGCACAATATTTGCGTAGATGAAAAAGCCGTGGGGTTAGCGCCTATGACTCTGAATCTAGAGATCTCGGGTTTTAGTCACCATCTTGTGCACAATATTTGCGTAGATGAAAAAGCCGTGGGGTTAGCGCCTATGACTCTGAATCTAGAGATCTCGGGTTCGAATCCCGGACGGGATAGATATTTTTGCTACCAGATTATCATTTTAAACGATATTTATCATATCAATATGATTTATTTTAACAGAATCCATATGAAATTACCGTACGTGTTGGTCTGTGAATCAAGAGGACCTATTTATAAGGAAATTGAGGTTATAAGCAGTGCCGCGTCTATTAATCTAGTTGATCCATATCGTATTCTTTATTTAGGCTAGTGCTGGTGGAAGCTACAAATCATCTAATAAAATGAGTTCCGTATTATAAACTAAAATATCTGTAAAACACTCCCTTTTACAATAGATTAATATTTGTGCCAATAATAGAATAAAATACCGGTGTATAAATCATCCAATAAAATGAGTTCCGTATTATAAACTACAATATCTGTAAAACACTCCCTTTAACAATAGATTAATATTTGTGCCAATAATAGTATAAAATACCGGTGTAGCAACAATTTCACGTGAGGTTTCTTCTATGTCAGATGTTACACATCATATGCGACTACTGTAAGGCTCGTAATTTTTTTTTAACATCTCAATATTACGGTGTCGTTTTTGACACACTATCGCCTCGAGCTTCTGCCACAGAGAATAATCCAATGGATTGAGGTTCAGACTTCCACTAGGCCAGTCAATAGGTGACCTTTGCAACATTGACTGGTAGACAACTTCAGAAGTCTTTATTCCACCTTCGCAAATATGCACCTCCGTTGCTCCCCGTCAGGAAACCGCCCACCATACCATGACAGAAGCAGGTTATGTCCGCGCTGCACACATGGAACTTTCTCCTTGCACGAATAGCATTCACAATTTATTTTATGCATACACACTTAGGACGGCCCGATATGATGCGATCAACAGTTGCACCCGTTTGTTTAAACCATGTTATTGTCCGAAACACAAATCGTTCATTGATATTAAGAGATTTCAGCGTAGAAACGATTTCCTTAGCTTGCTTCACGCGATGAAATAACGCCAATACAGTTATATGGTTCTCATACACTCCCCACTCCATCTTTCACTGCTGCCAACTAATAGCACACTGCCAAGCCGGTTACTGGCAGAGTCGTGAAGGTGACATTGTGGACGACGACATACAGCATTGCCACGCTTTTTCAATCACCATTACCATACTATAGTGCATTTAGATTTTACTGACAGAACTTATGGCCATACAGTGTATATAATCTAATTTTTTACACAACAGAAAATTTTCCCATGGTGGATATTTTATCTACAGTGGTAGTTTATTGGTATTTTAAGACACAGGCTGCCAGTCAACACTGCCATACTATACCTGGTAGGCCATTAGACACAGCCTCCACTGATTTAGGTTTGTCTTTCACTTGAATCACAACCCTCCTCAGATCCTCCTGCTTGGCTTCCTCTCTCCTTTTCTCTATCTCTTCTGCATCTCTTTTCTGCTTATACCTGCAACGCCACAGTAAGGAAATATCTTAATACGTTACTTTTTAAAAGTAGCTATGATAGAGTTAACTTACCATTAATTTACTTACCTAAAATAGTAATTTTAAAAAAACTTATTACTCAGAAATTGGATGTAAAATTATATTGTATCATTTCATTTTTAAAATATGGTTGGTTCCTCAATTTAGGGGCTGTGACAACGCGGTCTTGTAGCCCCGTGTACTTTGGGTGTGTGTAGAATCTGTCTGATAACCGGTGTTAATTGTGCTGGCTGTATAAGTGTGTGTTATCTGTAATTCAGATAAGGACTGCAGACGATCAATTTCAAGTAATTCCAACTTTTGCTACCAAATGCTACCATCAACGACACCTAGCTGTGAACTTGGCTATTAGATGCCACTGCAACCAGCACCTGGCACAGAACGTTGGAACTTAATAGAGAGTTGATCAAATCTAACCTATACATTTAGCTTCACACAATATTGTAGTTAGTGGAAGGTTCTTTCACAAGCCATACATCTATGACATGGACCTGCCGGCTTTACTTCCCCTCTGAAAGAAAGGCATACTGAGGGATTTTTAACACTATTAAAAATCAGACGACTTCGGCCGGGTTTGAACCCGCAATCTTGGGCATAGAAGCTCAGCATGCTACCAACTATGCCACCGGAGCCACCTCTTATAAATTTAAGTTTAATGTTTTTGTGTATGGATGCCCATTTACAGTTTAGTTTTTTTTTTTACTTCTAGTTTTTAATTAGAATACAATGAAACCCCTCAAATCTGAATTAATTGGGGCTGTAGCCAGTTCGGATTTCAATTTGTTTGGATTAGCCGAAAAATATCCATATACCAGTTCGTGAGGATGCTGGAGAAGGTTGTCTAGAGGAGTGGACAACAGTGGATGTCAATGAACAGTGCAGCGAACATGAAATAGTGAGTCTGGTCCAAAGTCAACATGACAGCATTGTAGCTAGTGACAGTGAGGAAGAAGAAACTTCGACAAAAAATGTGACTTATACTGAGGCTGCATCTGCTCTTGACATCGCATTTAGCTTCGTAACATGAAGTATAACATAAATTTCTCGCCAAATTAATACTTTTTCTTACATAAAAATTCTACAGGTACATGTTTCGAAAACACATAATGTTTTCTTCCTCAGCCCACTTATTGGTGTAAAACATCATATAACATCGATAACCTCACTAAATAACAAAAACACAGTTCACCCCGCATAATTTGAATTGCAAGAATTACTTCTGAGCTCATAAACTCCCGATTTTAAATGATTATCGCTACTGTTGACTTTATTGGAATTGAAAAATTTGTTGAAATTAGAATTATTGGTTTTAAAGGCGACGTTCATATTGTGCTTCTTTAGGATGTTGGTTACTGTGTAAACCCTTCGATCTACGTAGGTGAAGGTGGCAAATGTTTGCTTCGTTGTTTCCTCTCAAACTAATTTTGTTGAGGGTCTGTTTTTCAACTTGTAAATTAATCTGCTGACATAATTGTGGTTGTAACCATTGAGTTTAGCTATTTGATATATAATGTCAATTTCTTGCTTCCGGTCATGATCAGAGGAAGGGATTCTTAACGCTCTATTAATGAGGCTTATGAACGTTGCATTCTTTTGTCCGCCCGGATGGTTAGAATCCTGCCGTATAACTGTACTCGTTTGCGATGGTTTTCTGTAAACTTTATAATGCAGACGATTGTCTTTTTTAATCACAGTTATATCCAGATAATTGATTTTATTATCGACTTCTGATTCTAAAGTAAATTTAATATTGCTGTCAATTTTGTTCAAATCAACCAATATTTGCTCTATCGCTTGAACTTGGTTATTGATAATGATGAAGATATCATCTACATATCTTCCCCAGAAAACGATGCCACTAATTTGGTTAATAATTTTCTCATGTTCAATGTTGTCAAGGTAAATGTTGGCCAAGACACCCGATAATGAAGATCCCATTGCAAGGCCTTCGGATTGTTTATACATTTTCTTGTTGAACAAAAAAAATGTTGTCGGTGACAAAGGTTAAAATTGAAATAAATTCCTTGATTTCCACTTTAGATAATTCACTACTCTTAGTTAATCTATCCTGAATGATCTGGATCGTTTTCTTGACCGGGATGTTAGTATACATGTCTTTAATGTCGATCGAATGCATAGTGTTATTCTCGTTTATTTTCAAGTCTATGGTTCTTTCACAGAAATGCATGGAGTTAACGAAAGAACAGTCGGCTTTGAGTTTGTAGTGTTTATTAAGAAACTGTTGGGCAAATTTCGCTAGTTTGTACATTGGGCTATTCCTGAAGTTTACAATAGGCCTAATAGGGGTGCTAGGTTTATGAATTTTCGGAAGAGATCTCAAAGCGGGAATGCCGGGGTTCATGCTTACTAGCTTATCTGCTTGCTTTTCATCTAAGATAAAAAATAGTGTTCTTCAAAAGTTGTTTCAAAAAACTAGGAAAGACAAAGTAAGAAATGAGAAGATAAGAGAACGAGCTGGAATAAATCAGTCCCTGAAGGAGACCATAACTAGGGGACGTTTGCGGTGGTTTGGTCACGTCAAACGTATGACAGAAGAAAGATTGCAAAACAATGGTTACATACTGAGATTACTGGAAAGAGACCTGTTGGAAGACCTAGGACGAGATCGCTGGACCAAGTGAAGGAAGATATCACTAGGGCTCGGATTTTTAGGTGCTAAAAATCAGGAAAATATTTATTTTTTATGTATTAAAAATACCTGAAATCTGTGACAAAAAAGTAAAAATATTTCATTATAACTTAGTTTATTAATGTGAATATAAATAATATGCAGTACTCGTGAATGCTATTCCTCACTGACTACTGAAGAACTACAATACACAACAATATACATCTTCAGGTTGTCCATCACAAATGACCAACGATTATTCCAAAACACTTCTTCTGAAGGCCTGAAACTGCGGCAATATGTTTCTTGCACTTGAGGGGTTGTGTAACTTGAGATCGCTGTTCAGCCTTGATTGCTTTCCCACATGGTTGGCAGAACAGAATGCCCCCATCAGAAGTACCACAAAATTATCTTTAAATTCTGCAACATACTGCTGCAGACAATAAATTGTAGTTGCTTTTACTTTAGGCATCGTAGAACTGCCTTACACTTCACAGTGCCAGAAATGAACTGCATGTGAGTGACACTGGTTCCAGGTAGCTGGTGGGGAAGGTCTAGCACGTGGTGCAATATGGCTATGGACAAGAAAATCCCCGGCTTCCACAGTGAGTGGCACGGGGCGACAAGTTAAGAATAGGCTAACACAGTTGCAAGCTGACATGCGCACTGTATGAAGATTAGATAGCTCACAGGTTCTTCCCCGTTGAAGTAACACAGAACAAAAATGCAATAAACTGAAAGATTTAAAAAGTGTTAATATTATGTATTTTTATGTGCTAATAAGTGAAAAGCAGGAATTTATGTATTTATGGAAAAAATGCTTAAAATATGTATTTAGATAAACAAATATTTATTTACCTAAAAATCCGAGCCCTAGATATCACATCCAAGGGAATCAACTGGGATGAAGTCTTGAAGGAGCAGTGATACATGAATCAACTAAAATGGAGAGCGCTCGTAAACCACACTGGAGTGAAAACTTGATGATGATGATGATGATGAGAACAACACTCAGCAGCCCCGCCAAACGATGTCAGGTTCATGCAACGCTGGCGCGCAATTGCCTCCGCGAGAAGGTTTTTGTCACTTCGACAATGAAGACAACTGATTCTCTGTCAAAGATTTTTTGTGTGTTTCTATTGTTATTTCATTGTTTTTCCAAAAGAATTACAATAACCAACTTTTCCGATTTTCAATCCCGGATGATATATGTAGACACATTTACACTTTGTTAGGTATGCTAACTGTGCTTCTTTGTTAATTTTTCAACTAATTATGTAAAATAAGGTTATAATCATGGTGACCACTCAAATCGGTCAATGATTTTCCAGGAGTTTACCAGGACTAATTCTCATTTTTCCAGACTTAAAATAAGCACGAGTCCCGGGGAGGCTTTATCGGTTGCCTACTTCAAGACCAAAATAAAGCAGTTGTGTTTGGTTGACAAAAATTAGTGGTGATTGCGTTATTGATACGCAAGCCTACACACAAATGATTTAATTGTTGTTTTAAAAAAGCCTTTGTGACTCAAATATCCGCTTAAAAAAAAAGAGCGGAAATTCAAAACATCTTTGGTGTATAACTTTGATCGGCACTTGTTGATCTCGTCTTTCATGGCATAACTCACGATGGATTTGCTTCGCAGTAAGCAAATTGTGTTCCTTCTTGATGTCTATTAACTGGATGTTAGTTTGGTTAAGACCTTCCTCCTTAATGCAGGCCAAAGCGACCAGTTCGTCGCAACATGTTTGTTTACAGCGACACCGTCAAGTGAGGGTGCTACGGATGCAGCAGTCACCCCGCGCAGATGTGGGGAGAGGGGTGAGGGAAGGGGGAAGGCGCGCATGGCAGCCGAGCAAGACTTGCAGAACGACCGCTAGATGACCCTTGCTACCCCTTCCGCGATATCATGACATCGAAGACTAAAGAGCAGAATTTTAGCAGTGGATGGAAAGATTTTTATAATTAATTAACAGTGGCTATTTTCCAGGAGTTTTCTAATTTTTTGTCATTTTCCAGGAGTTTTCCAGACCTAATAAAAATCCAGGAGTTTTCCAGGATTTCCAGGAGTAGTGGCCACCATGTATAATGTAGAATATATAATTGTTTTATGACTGAATAAATAAGTTTCTATTTTCAGCAAGTGTTTTTCAAACTTAAAATTGTCGAAAAGAACTCGTTCGGATTACCCGGGATTTTGAATTTCCGGGGTTCGATTTTGAGGGGTTTCACTGTAGATTATAAATTATATTTAAGATGGTAGCATGCTGAGCTTCTATGCCCAAGATCGCGGGTTCAAACCCGGCCGAAGTCGTCGGATCTTTTAAGAGCGTTAAAAATCCCTCAGTATGCCTTCCTTCCGAGGGGAAGTAAAGCCGGCGGTCCCATGTCATAGATTTATGGCATGTTAACAAGTGAACAATGGGGATTAACACTTAATGTCAGTAAGACACGTTTTATGGTAGTATCACGAACACAACATCAAGAGAGCTTGATAATCAATGGGGAGACAGTACAACAAGTGACAAAGTACAAGTATTTAGGAACAAATGTGAACTGCTACATTGACTGCACTGAGGAGATAAAGTCCAGGATCGGTCAAGCCAGAAATGCATTCAATAACATGAGGAGAGTGTTCTGTAGCAGAGACCTTAATTTACATCTAAAAATTAGACTTCTGAGATGTTGTACCTTCTCCACCTTGTTCAATGGAGTTGAGACCTGGACCATAAAGAAACGAGAAATGGAAGTACAGAAGGATACTGAGGCTGAGTTGGAAAGAAAAGGTCAGCAACGATGAGGTGATGAGGCGGATAGGAAAGAGAAAGGAAATATTAAATACTGTCAAAATTAGAAAACTGCAGTATCTGGGTCATGTGATGAGAGGAGAGAAATATCATCTGCTGCAGCTGGTCATTCAAGGGAAGCTACAAGGCAAAAGAAGACCAGGAAGAAGACTAGGAAGAACACTAATTTCTTGGATCGATAATGTGAAAACTTGGTTCAATTGTTCCACTATTGAGCTGTTTCGTGCTGCAACATCTAAAGCAAGAGTCTCTATGATGGTTGCCAACCTCCTGAGAGGAGATGGCACATAAAGAAGAAGAAAGAACCTTCCACTAATTACACCTGTGTGAAGCTAAATTATATATAGGTTATTTATTTATCGTATGGCTTTTAGTGCCGGGAGTGTCCGAGGACATGTTCGGCTCGCCCGAGTCTGTAGCTACTTCCAGCGGACACCCTAAAGGGCGAGCTACAAGTTCCGTTCAATTTCAAGTAGTTCCAACTTTCTCCACCAGATATCAATGATACCTAGTGGTGAACGTTGGAACTTAAATAGAGCGTTCTAACGAAATCTAACCTAACAAATTTTGCTTTACACAAGTTTAGTCTGTGAAAGGATCTTTTACATGCCATAAATCTATGACATGGGACCGCCGGCTTTACTTCCCCTCCGAAGGAAGGCATACTGAAGGATTTTTAAAGCTCTTAAAAAATCCCGACGACTTCGGCCGGGTTTGAACCAGCTATCTTGGGAATAGCAGTTCAGCATGCTACCGACTACGCCACCAAAGCCGATATATATAGGTACAACATTTGACAAACGCTCTTAGGTTCCGATGTCCGTCGCCAGGAGCCGACTGCGACGGCATCTGGTAACCAAAGTTCTGAACTAGTAGTCCTTGACGGTGGCGTTTGGCGGCAAAAGTAGGAACTACTTGAAAAATTTCAATGTCTGCAGTCATTACCTGAATTGTAAACAGATAACACACACTAATACAGCCATCACAATTAACACCGGTTATCAGACAGATTCTACACACACCCAAAGTACACGGGGCTACATGACCGCGTTGTCACAGCCCCTAAACTGAGGAACCAACCAGATTTAAGATGAAGAAGACTCCATTGAAGGATCGGAACATGTACATTTGAATAGATTTTTCATGAATTATATTAACAGGTGAATTATTATTAACTTTGAAGAACATGGAATGAAATTGAACCCAACAAAAACGGTAGCATTAAAAATCAGCAGATATAATTCAGGCTGCACATAAAACTACAAGACCATCAGATTGAAGTTGTTCAACAATTCAGATACCTAGACAGTTGCATTACACAAGAAATGATATGCACTAAAGAAATAAAAACAAGGACTGCAATAGCAAAAGAAGCCTTCAGTAAGAAAAGAAAATTATTTTGTGGAGCAATGAAACTAAGCCTAAGGAAGAGATTAGTGAAATGTTTTGTTTCGAGTGTAGCAATGTATGGAGAGGAAACTTGGCCGCTTAGAGAAGAAGACGTGACAAGAATAGAGGCTTTCAAAATGTGGCTGTGGAGGAGAATGGAGAGAATAAGTTGGAAGGACAAAGTGAGAAATGAGGACGTATGAAAGAAAGTAAGAGAAGAAAGAATGATGCTAAAGAAGAAAAGGAAAAAAAAATGAATTGGATTGGACACTGCATAAGTGGAGATGGTTTGGTAAAAAGTGCATTAGAAGGGATAGTCCAAGGGAAAATTCGAAGAAGGTTTCAGATGCTAGATTCCATCAAGATTGATAAATCTTATGAGCTGATGAAAAACGGATCAGGTGGAGAGACCGACCATGAGGAAACCTGCCACCAGGCAGATAAACTGATGATGATGATGGGGAGCTTAATATCTAGTAATGGCGGGGTCGAATCAGAATGAACAGAATAACCACAGGGTCAAACTTTTACAGTATTGTGCGACACTTACTATGGGATGAGAAAGTCTAGAAAAGAACCAAAACCACACTGTACAAATCATATCTCATTCCTATCATTACATATTCTCTGGAAACATGCCCGCTAACAACAAAGGAACTTAGCAAGATACAAGCCTGTGAAATGAAACGTCTTAGAACTGCCCTCCAAAAAACACGACTGGACCATATAAGGAATGAAGAGATCTGTTCAAACATAGGTTTAAATGAGCCTATGGAGGAAAGAATCAGGTCGGCTAGACTTAAATGGTTTGGGCATGTTACACTGGCTTTCACAGCCAGTGAATTAAATCTCAGTAATTCTTCTTGGTTTGTGCCGTGTCTTGTGTGGGGTTTCGCCAATATACCATCGATCTTTGTGGAAGCCTTCATAGGGCTGCTTGAGCTTTTAGCTCTCGCAGTATGGATGCACAGGTGCACTTCATAAAAAGGGAGGTAGCGCTACTCCTGTTGGGGTTCGGGCGGGGACACCAAGAGCCCACTGATGAGCCAGGCGAAACCTCATGCAAGACAAGGCACAAACCTAGAAGAATTGCCGAGTTTCAAAAATAAAATTTGAAAGAATGGTCTGGCCAGCTCAAATCAGTTACCAGTGTTTTGTGCCGGTGCACCTCACCAAGACGCTTGGCTAGTACATACTGAGAAGGCTACTGCAGGGCTCAAATAATGCCTCAAGCAATGCCAATGTACTATGAGAGACAAGCTCCCTTTTTCAAAAAAATAAAGCCTTACCTTGGCTATCCATATTGGAAGTGACTGTTCCTGAAGGATGCAGGATGTTTACTTTCCGGATGAGCTAGTTATACTTGAACAAATTTCAAAGAAAAGACTTGAAAAAATGGTTCGGTTGGCTCAAATCAGTTTTTTAAATTTGTTAAAGTATAACTAGTTCATTTGGAAAATAAACATCCTGTATCCTTCGGGAACAGTCACTTTCAATTTGGACATGTTAAGCAGATGAATAGCACAAGATACCAAGTGCATATATGGTTAAGAGACCAGTAGGAAGACCAAGACAAAGATGGATGGACCACCTGAAAGCAGAGGATGGAATTGGACATCTATGATAAACAATAAACCCTTTCTAGACAGGATAAATTGGAAGGAGATTGTATATAACTACCCTACCCAGAACAGTGTGAAGGAAGACATCGGGAGTGAAGACCATAAGAAATGTATTTAAAATAAATGTCGAATGTTAACTAATTGTACCCAGTTTGCTGGAACAATTAACTGATGATGATGATGATTTTTAAGAGTTATCTATAAGTCAATACGGAAAATACAGGGTCTTTCACTCAAAGTGGGGCCGGCGCAACGCTGCAGGTAGAATGTTGATCAGAAGGTCAGGCGAGCACATGGCAACACGGAGCTGAGACAGTTGCGACGTAGGATTTGACAGGTAAAGTTGGCTTCGTTTTTTATTTTATAGCCTATTTTAAGTTATAATTTTATAACGTGTGTCCATGGTTATTGTTTAATTGTTATTGTGTTTCAAAATTTTATAACGTGTTATTGCTAAGTCATCATCATTATCTTGTACAGTTTCCAGCCCCAGGCCTCGCCACTTAGTCCTTTCTTCCCACCACCTCTCCGCTGTCACTCTGGTCCAGTCCTCGCCTCTCTTCTTGACACATTCCTCCACTCCTTTCAGCCATCTATCTCTTGGTCTTCCCCTTGGTCGTTTCTTCTGCATCTGCATCTCATGTATCCTCTTGGGAATCTTCTTCTCTTCCATTCTCTTTAAGTACCCATACCACCTCAGTCTTGATGTCTCAATCCTACCTTGCAAGGGCTCCTCTTTCACTATTTCCCTGACCTTTTCATTCCTCACCCTGTCTCTTCTTGTTACTCCGATCCTACTTCGCAGGAACTTCATTTCACTTGCCTGTATTATGCTTATGTCTCTTTTCTTCATCATCCACGTTTCTGATCCATAGGTCAGTATCGGGATATTGATTCAATTTTTATTTATAGGGGAAATTGAAACATAAGGTTTATGCAACAAACCCACAAACTCTAGATGAACTAAATATCATGAGAAAAATTGAGGCTATCTCGGTAGATGAACTAACTTAATGGGTGTGAATGAAAATTTCCTTAGAAGATGTCAGAAATGTGCAGATGCAGGCAGAGGACATTTTCAACATATTTTGTGACAAGATGAGTTATGATTTTACTTTGATTATGTGTTATTATGTATGCTTGTTATTTACAGGCGATTCGTACGGGCGCTCTCTCGACCCCAAGGTCAGCAATTTGCCATGTGCTCGTCCGACCCTCCACACGCCGCGTGGCCGGCCCCACTTTGAGTGAAAGACCCTGTATCTTACATTACTTAGCATGGTAAATGTTAGTGCATTCTACAACATGCTTTTCTCATGAACAGTACAAGCTTCAGACAAACAATGTTATAACCACTCACCAAGATCTACTGTATTACGAGTTGTACAGCTCAAACTTGCTCAAAGCAGAACGTCTATAAAACAGAAACTTGTCCAATGTGAACAAAAGTTATGGTTCCAACACACTGGGCATGGCTTTGCATGTTATTTATGTTGTATAAAGCGGAATCTGTTTAACGCAGAAACAGAAAGAAATTATGAATATAATTGTTCAAACCTTACTCACTTATGCGTTACCTGTGTAATTTATTTAGGCATATCCGGTACTGCAGTAAAATTGATACATAAATATTTCAGTGTTTACATACCGTATCACGCTGAACTCTAACGAGGTCCTAATGATTCCTCGAAGAATGGGATTTAAATCTCCACTAATTGCCTGACTCTTGTCATGGTTCCTTACATCCTTATCTTGATGTACACCTTGAAACCAATTCTAATGTAAACAGTTTTGTCACTTCCTGTCCTATCAATAAATTTGTGTCATTTGTAAGTAAGACTAAGAAATATACATCACTGACACTGAACGAGAAGGTTATTGAAGGGAGTGAAAAGGAAAAGTAGTCTGTGCGTGAAATTGTCTGGTTTTCAGTGTTTAAGTATATATATAATATGTTGAGTGTGTTATAGTGCAGGCCTATGCGTGGGTAAAAAAATAATAATAATACTGTACATCAAGATATTGTGTTACTGAGATATTGCACCACTATAACTAGACTAATGGATCAGGGGTAAGTATTTATACTTTGTGTATCTTTTTGCATAATTTTGTTAAGATATTGTGTTACTGAGATATTGCACCACTATAACTAGACTAATGGATCAGGGGTAAGTAATTTGTGTATCATATTGCATAATTTTGTTCAGACCGGAAACTTGTCTAATTCGGGGGGGACTCGGGCCCTTGCGATTCACTTTTGAGCAAGTTTTACTGTATTACCGTACATGAGTTACTTACCACCTTGTGAGCCTAGCAATAAAACTTGCTCTAAAGAACAACACCTTCTCCTTTACCTCTTCTCCAAGCTGTGCGAGAGAGCCTCGGCCTGATCCAGAGCATTCTTCACACGTACCATATTGTAGGTCGCCAAGAACCGATTGCAGTGCTCATCTTTTTCGTTAGATCTGATGAACTGCATCAGAGAAAGATACTTCATGTACAATACATAGCTCATTTCCTCATCTCCCTCCAGACGAGATTTGTCTGCTTTCTCCAGCAGCTTAGGAAGTGAATTGCACAGCCTGAAAACACACAGGTCAAAAGCCTTTGTAGGAAATACTGAAGAATAAAATACCAGATTATCAGCTTGAAACAGTATTGTAGGCTGTGGGGTCAAAATATGAGGTGTGATTATTAAATTCTGAGTCTAGTCCCCATAAATGGAAACAAAATTACGCGATTTCAAATTTTTCGGCCATATCCTTGAAAGTACAGATAAGCTCATATTATAAGAATAATATGCTATGTCAGTTTTTTATATATAATCATTTAAAACAGTTTAGCCATTCAGAATCCAGTGTAGTTAGCGAACCTCTGTTTGTGAACAAATTTCCTTCACCATCCCCTATTAGCAGTTGGCAAAACGGCAGCCTCTGCTTTGGTTCATGGTATAGTCACGTCCTAGTTCGTGAACTATGGGCAACGACTGAGTGACCTAGTACAGAAAGTGGTCCTAACAGTCTGGATATCAGTTACTAGGGAATAATAGTTGGCATCTTGAACAAATTCTGAGTCGTGGCCCTCCTTGTGCTCAGGGAGCTGGGACAATCAAACTGACTTGTTTCTGCTATGAAGTGATACTCATAGGGCCCTGTGTAAGGCTAGCAACCAGCTTCACTTGTACTTTCTTAACCTGCTAACAGCATTACATACTGGCCGTGGCCTAGAAATGTTTGTGGCGGGTCTCGATTCAACTCTCCTTGTAGCAAATTTCCCTCTATATCCAATGAAGGCCGTCTCGATTTAAACCGATCGCCAAATTGCTCTATATCTCTTGCGCTTGGGTGAAGCAAGGTTTCTACTTTGTTAATCCCCGTGTACTCTGGTTTGAATCTTGTTCCAACCCGCCAATGAGCAGTACATCTCAGTACCTTTTAATTCTTAAGTTAATTTTGGACCGTTAATTACAGGATGTGATGGAGGTACAAGAACAGTTAGACGTAATAAATGAAAAGATTGAGCAATGGGGATTGAAGATAAATGTGGAGAAGAGTAAAACAGTGGTGATGAGTAGAGGTAAGAAAGAAGGAAAAGGAGTAATCAAAGTAGGAGATAAGGAATTGGAAGTCGTGAAACACTTCAAATACTTGGGAAGTGAACTGACTGAAGATGGAAGACCAGATTTGGAAATTAGCAGGAGAATACAACTCGGGAGTGCTTTTTACCAACAGGTACGGGGACTAGTATGGAACAAGGATATACCAATTAAGGCTAAAGAAGTTATGTACAAAGCATATTATGTTCCTATAATGACATATGCAGCAGATACTTGGACAATGACTAAGAGGGATGCGAGCAGAATACAGGCAGCTGAGATGAGATTCCTGAGAAGTATGGTCCAGAAAACGAGGAGAGACAGTGAGAAATGAAGATATACGGAAAGAACTGGGAGTACAGAAACTAAAAATGACAAACTGGAGCAAAACAGATTGAGATGGTTTGGACATGTCAAACGGATGAATGAAGTAAGGCTACCAAGACGAGCACTGAAACGACGGATGACAGGGAAGAGAGGATGAGGAAGACCAAGAATGCGTTGGATGGACTCGGAGAAGAATAGCATTAGTAAACGGAACCTGGATTGGAACACCGTGTCGGAAGAGGAATGGTGGAACGACAGAACAAAGTGGAGAGGAACCATGTTTACCCCCACCCAGTGTCAGCTGGAGAAGGGGAAATGAAGATGATGATGAATTATGGGATGTGACTGATTTAAGATACCATCTTCTGTTTTAATAGCCCTTGTCTGATATACATCTTGGCTGCTCTTTCCCTCTCTTGTGCAATTCTAAAGATTCTCTTTTGGCCTTCTTCGGTCTCATGGTCTTCATATAAATCAGCATGTGGCTCTGCTTTAACTTTGGCCACAGCTCTCTTTGCTTCCTTCTTTGCTAAATTGTACTCCTCTCTGGCATTTTCTCCTTCCATATCCTACTTCTTTGCCTCCCTCTTGTCCTTGATGCATTTCTGCACCTCTTCACTCCACTCACCACCAGGTCTCTTTGTCAAGTTTACATTTTTCTGTAGTCTGTCCCAGGACCTTAACACCGGTGTCTCGCATAACACCAACTATATGATCCCATCCATGTTTTTCTGTTACAACCGTCGATCGGAGATTCTCCGTGACCTCATCCACAAATTTCTTCCGCAAGTCAGGTTGTTTAAGCTTCCACCATTTTGTTTTATGTATAGTTCTTCTTTGTTTAGGTTTGGTGATCTGCCAACTCACTGTGCAAATTATTGGTCTATGTTGGGGTGCCACTACTTCTCCAGCTAGCACTTTGCAGTCGCTCACTTCTTTTAACATCTCTCTTCTGTACAGATGTAATCGATTTGTGAATATCTACCACCACTTTTATATGTCAAGCGCTGATTTAAAGGTTTTTGGAAATAGGTGTTTACTATCGCCATGTCTGTTGCTGCAGCAAAGTCTGTAATGGTTTCACCTTCATTGTCCTCTGTCCAACTCCATATTTTCCCTGTATCCTTTCATTTCCTACGTTATTTTCTCCCACGTGTCCATTGAGGTCACCACCTATAAACAACCTCTCGTTCTTTGGTATTCCCCGAAGTACTTCATCCATCTCTGTTCAGAAACAGTCCTTCTCCTCTAGACTACATCCCACCTGTGGTGCATACACACTTATCACATGCAATGGTTCTCCATCAAGGTGTATTTTCTTTGCAATAATTCTGTCTGATTTTCGAATCACTTCCACTACTCCTTCCTTCATTTTCTGGTCTAAAATTATTCCAACTCCATTCTTATTGCAGTTTGTCCCGCAGTAGTACAATTTGTAGCCTCCTCCGATCTCCCTTGCTCTACTTCCTTTCCATTTAGTTTCTTGTACGCAGAGAATGGATACCCTTATCCTTTCCATCATATCTGAAACTTCCCTACCCCTTCCTGTCATTGTACCCACATTTAGAGAGCCTATCTTAATCTTCATTATTTTGGTCTCCTTAAGTTTCGTTTTCCTCTGAACTATCTTCCTTAGCAGTATCCGCTCCTGATACGGTAACCCTTGCCCATTTTTCGAAGAGGTCAGGCGGAACCCCAACGCGTCGCTTGTGGGGGACGCCCTAGCCTTTGTCTCACTATCTCTGAAAATACTCCGCAAAATAATAATTGAAATTCGAACAATATAACCACAAGAATGTGCATTGATGTAGGCTTCCCTGACCGGTGTTCAAGAGCGAATGGTCATATTCCGGGATTTTATTTTTATTTTTGCCGGGGGATGGGAGGCGTAGTCACATAAAAAGTGAGACCAGACCATGGTATAACATAACGTCTGCGTTGAACAATCGCCGAGGGTCTGACAAGATAGACTGTAAGTCGTTTTCCACCAAATACCTGTAGGTTTTAATTTGATGTTCTGTAATTGCAGCATGGTTTACTGTCAAATTTTGAGGGGTTCGTAAAGACAGGCTTGGATTTCCTTTTAGGAAAGATTCACACCATTTCCTCCCTGGCCACCCATCTTTGAAAGGAGAGTCCCTCTTCAATTCTTTTGTGAGGCACTGGACGCTATTTTGCAAATCGTCCTTTGCTGTACCGGGATCCCTGCTCTTCCTAGTGAGATTACCATTGAACTAACACCCTTTGTTAAAAAGGAACTTGGCCCCATCTTCCTCTCTCTAGTTTTTCCTTTAATTTTGTCCGAGAGGGCGTTTCTCGGAGCACCATTCCTCTCCGCGGCCGTTGTAATACTCATGCCGTCCTCCTCAACGACCTTAATAGCAGCTTCCATTTGCTGAATATCGTAGGCTAATTGAGAAATGTGAGTTTCGACATAGGCTATTGCTTGAAAGCAAAGATTTAGTCTTAGAATATATTTTTCATCTCAATTTAAAACAAATCCTCTTTAGCACACCTAAAAATCCTAGGCCTAGACCTACTGATAATAATAATAATGTCATTTGTTTTACCTCCCTTTTAACTACTGTGGCTTATGGCTCCCTCGCATATGCGAACCCTCAAATTCCAGATGACTACGCCAGGATTCGATCAACAGCAAGCGAGAACGTTACCGCTGAGCCACGCAGCCAGCCTAGACCTTTGGCAGTCATAAAGATAGATCTATATAATAACAGCAAACTGTAAATGTTTATTGGTTCTGAAACATTAACATTATCGTGCACCAGTGTTCGTCACACATGTGCTCTAAAGATCATCAGCTATGACGACTATTGGACACGATGATCAAACGGCAATTTAATTAATGCAGGGTGCTATAGAACTGTACATTATAAGTATATTGCTGCTGTTAGTTAGGTCTTACAAGGAGAAATGACAGTGTGTCAGTTTTCGTCACAAATGACGACCATTGGCAAAGTGCGTTTTTTTAAATCCAGTGTTCGTCACCAGCATTTCTAACCAAACTAGGAACGTGAGCACGAAATAGCAAATCACATATGTTACAGAAACAATTACCAACTATATCACACATTTGTAACATTTTGAAACGTCGGAACATAACACATATGCACATAATTAACTCGCGTGCATGCTTAGCACATGCGAGAAGCAATATGCCACGTCAAGACAGCTCAACTCACAGGAGATGTTTGACGATGGGAATCACCTATTACATCGCACACATGATTTAGCAAAGTTGCTCCTTATTGTCAACGAAGGTATGATGAAACTAGTAAGACTTTGTGCGTTGAGAAAGACCCGTTGACAGGCTTATTATTTGTACTTATATATGACTATTGGCTCAGTGACGAAAACCGGTACAGTTACCTTTGTAGCAACTTTGCAACAATATTTCTTCCTAATGGTCCTTGGAGTATCGTTATAGGTGGACTTAATTGTCACAATTTTTCCGTAAAAATGATCTTAATAGCACAACTAGGTTATTGATAGGCCTAGGCCAACTTCTACCCTTCAAACTAGAGATGTTAAAGGAACATATTGGAGCAAAGAGTTTGGAAATTCTGCAGGAATGTATGGATCGTCTGCTTCTCTGGGCCGAGAGGAACAAATTACAGATCAACGAGAATAAAACAGCCCACATGGTCTTCCGTAAGGGAGGAATGATTTCGAATAGAGATAAGATTTATTACAGACCTGGAGATTTACCGATAACAACCGTCAAGAATTTTAACTATTTAGGGTTAATTTTTCAGACGACAGGAACTTCTTTCACAATGCATGTGAGAAACAGAGCGACTGCTTCACTAATAGCTATGAACAACATACAGCATTTGCGTAAACTATCTTTAGTTACTGCTATGAAGCTCTTTGTTTCCACACTGACACCCATTTTAACCTACGGTCTGGAACTGATCTGGCCTCATCTGACCAAAACCAACTTAAAGGAAATAGAGCAAGTAAAGTCTATATTCCTAAAGAAAGCATTGTGTGTATCGAAATTTACTCCGTCCCGGCTAATGTATGAGCTGACTGCAGAGCCATTCTGTATTGAGCAAATCAGACTGCAAATGCAGCTTCCATCTAGCGCTGCCTATCAGGAACTTCTTGCTGAATTTCAATTAGAAAAGAAAGAAATATGGTTGGACTTTTATGGGACAGAAGCGATGTTATCGTCTGACTGGAAGAGAGCAGACTACGATTTACGACACACTGTGACGCGTTTCGCAGTCCATGGATTTCACTTCAGGTGTTGCAGAAGAAAAGACTTTCACACTCCAAATGCAGCTACATGCATATGTGAATTGTGTAGCGAGCCCAGTGACCGATATCATGCGGCATACTGTAAAAGAAGATTAACTTCCCTGACGCAATTTTGTAGCGACTGACAGTACCTGCATTGTATTTTTTACTTTTTTCATTGGCCATTGGCTGCATTAAAACTATTATTATTAAAGGAACATATATGAACTACGACATGTAGTGACGTGATAAGTCGTGCATGGTTTCCACCACCGGATGTGCCAGTCTGAGAAATTCCACGACCCGGACTATAACTGCAAGTGTAAACTGTGTGGGACAACCTGTGACCTTTATCACCTGCTTTTGTGCTCCAAAAGGAAATCTCGTGCATACAATAACCATACTAAGACCATCAGTCATTGCAGAATTTTTTTTGGCAGTTAGCTGCACTTTTAAATTAGATTAAAGGAACATTGTCAAGACTAAAATTCTTTGTTAAAATGTTTCATGCATTATTTTGGGACACATTTTCTGCATTCATTTAACGAAACAGTAAAAATATACCGTACTTACAATTTTTTTGGTTTGCCTTGGAAAGAAGTATCGTACTCCTTTTTTAAGTCTTCGATACAGTTCCCTTTGTAGAGAGGTATCAATTTTCCATCCTGCATATTAGAATTAGTTTAATGACGTTAGTTACGAAGAGAGACTTCTTTATTCAAGGCAGTTGTCAGGTTTTCACGATAATGTCAATCTTGTTAAGGAAACTATTTTTAGATCACAGTATGTTATGAACAAGTACATTAAAGATTTCACTATAGAATAATAAAAATCTTTAGATTTTCATTTTCAAGCACTTATAACAACTGCATGTTCAATGACATTAACTATAAACAGAGATTTTACAGAAATACACTTCCGTACTTTTCTTAAGTACAATAGTCAAAACAACATGCAAACACGCAAAGAATCACGTCTGTCAGATGGTTTCGCCAAAGAACTTATAATAGATGCAGGAGTGTGTACAACCACAAAGAGATAGATCCATTGGATCAGCTTTTACAGAGTTTTTAGTGGATTGTGAAGACCGCTGGCGAATTTTCTTGCTTAGCCGAGTTTTACAGCTAAAAAACTTCAAGAAATTTACACCTTTTAATTTCGTGTGAATCTGTAAAAAGTCTCCTGTTCCAAAAACTAAAATTCCGTCCAATCAAAACAAAGAAGAATCCAACTCCTCGAAACAGCTAGGTTTGTGCAAGCGAAAGCATCCTAACCTAGCGTGCACCGCCGTACGCTTTCCAATAGTTTGACTGATTTTTTTTTCCCAAGTAAAATAGGGTTTTTTGTACCGTAATATATTTCTTGGAAGATACAATCCTAAATATGTTGTGTGCTGTCATAATTCAGTATATCTTAATCAAGTTTTAAATGACAGGTTTCAGGAATATGACGAGGAGACATCGAAATAACCAACAGCGATTCTCGGGAGCTTCATGATTTATAATCGTTTTCTTCGCAAACATCTTGGGGTGGACCATAGAGAAATAATTATTGGAACAAGAAATTTCATTTAATTTACCTTTTATTGCCGATTGTCTGGGATTAATCATTTTAGATGAATTTTTCGCGTATGTGTATTGTAAAGTGCGACATAGGGAAGGTTTGCTAGTGGTGATGGTTCAAGTAGTGTTATGGTGCAACAAATTGTTGTAGAAGACTATTCACCGACTTCTTGGACTGACGATATAAACAGAGTGCTTCGACTGCTTGCAGCTACACAATAAACAAATAATACACAAGAATGGTAGGGCTGTCCGGCGGCGGGCATCTCTTCAATCCTGCGGCATCAGCAGAAGGTTTGGATTTACTGTGACCAATCATTTCATGGAAAGCGCGATATTTTGAAGATTTCCGAGATATCTTAATGTGAAAACATGTAACAAATACCATATTTGTTAGTGTTGTCTTATTTCCTTCCTATCTGGTACATTTAAGAATTTAAAAATGTGAAACAATAAGTGTAGACCTAAATTTTCGACTAGTGAAGTCCTTTTTTCCTACACACTCGTCAGTTTGAATAGGAAGAATTTGAGGGTAGGTTGTTAGGAACCTGACATGATACTTGCACTATGTTATTTGAAGATTAATAACTTCTCTAACTCAGTGGTTGGTTACAGTGCGAGACATGACAACTATGACATCAAGTGCTCCTACGTCTGCGGACGCTTGCCTTAGTATTGTACACAGTCTTATGTGTCACCGCCAAGGTGGTGAATCAGAAGGATTTGCTAAGCGAGCTATTGAGAGTCTAGTGAAGAAATTGAAAGTAAGTGAATTCACATGATGCTGCCAGCATTGCTTGAGTTGACTGCTTGTTATCCGTTGTTAAACCTTGCTGTTATTCTGTGCATAGGAGAAACGAGACGAGTTGGACAGCTTAATTACAGCTATTACGACAAACGGAGCTCATCCCAGCAAGTGTGTAACGATCCAACGTACCCTGGATGGGAGATTACAGGTAAAAGCATGAGAAGTAATAGTAGTTGTTGATATAGACATAACCAATTTGGTGGCAGGTGATCTCAATTTTGTGATCATTAAAACAACAATCAACACCCCTATGTAACCTATTACTGATAGCGTGCAGGGTTAGCCCCCCCCCCCCCCCCCCCAATTTTTCCCCCCCTCCCCTACACCACGGAGATGACGGCTGCATAATTTAGCTTTCCTAAATTTCTTGTGATCTGAAGCTCCATAATCAACATATCAGGCTACTGAACAGTCTGCCTGTGGAAGACAAGGACCTTTCATTTTATTCTGAATGAGCGGTGATACTTTTGATATTATATGATTTTCGCACCTTGTTTCTGGGGGACATTTCCTATTCAAATTACTAACCATAATTAGGCCTACTACTGCACTGGAAATATACAGAATGGCCTAAGTTAAGTTTACTTACAAATAAATTCTTCGATTCTAATACCACCCTCCTGATCAATTTCATGGTTGGTATCTGAGTCTTCAGATCTTTTTCAACTTTGTCCTCAGTATCACCAACTAGCAATTCGTTATCTTCCAGCAGAAGGCAACATACTTCATCTTGATCCTTAGGTTTTCATATAAATCATATGTCTCACTACTCATATTCACTGTACCAAACCATATAATCGCTCTAACGGCACACCTGAAACTCACTGACAGAATGTTACATCATTGGGCACACTGGGGCTACCAGTCCCACATGACAGCAACTGACAAAAATTACACATGTGGAGTTATTTTTAGGCTGGACATTTCTAGTGATGTGGGCCGGGTAAATACCCAGTGGCAAGGTAAATACAAATTGGGTATTTACCCGGTGGTCATTTAAATACCCAAAATGAGGGTATTTTCAGTTTTTTAGCTTTGTATAACACTTTTTGATGTGTTGATGAAGTGTTGGACAAACAAGGACTGAAACACATGCCTTAAATTGAAATCAGGAATAATATTCATCCTTGAAAACTAAAAGAAAAGGAAAATGGATGACCGGGTATTTTTGGGTATTTATATGTTTTGGCACTGTAAACTTGTCTTTAAGTGTGTTTTTTTTTTCTTAAATTTAAGTAAAATATTGGATAAAATCTTTTGGTTGTTTTGTGTTTTAAATTTTTAATAAATACCAAGATATTTAGAAGGTCGAGTTTTATTACGGTACTGGAAATGAGCAACAAAGATGTGGGAGGGAAAAGCTACTTTTGTAGTAATATGAGTAGGCTATATGCATATTAATTGAAATGTGTATGCCAAAACTCACAAGGTAATAAAATAGGCTATATTTAATAGAAAGCACATTTGAAAAAGAAAAGAAAATGCTTAGTAAAAGTGCTTTAAGTTATTTTTCATTCAATTTTAAATATAAAAAAAAAAATATATATTAATTTTTAAAATCATACTCTAAATAATATAAATGCATGTCAGGAAGTTTTTGTAGAACAGTATGTGGGTCTTCAATATGCCAGCAAGCATATGGGTTGGCAACACTGCTTCGCTGATCCTACCCAGAATTCAAACTGACACTGTACTTCCCTCCCATTTTCTATTCTTTGTTTGATGCCTACTGTAACTTACATAACCTAACTTTTTCAGTGTAGTGGAGTTGTTAGTTTATATCTCCCGATCTAATTCCCAATTCTAATTCTGTTTTTAAGTCCCAATTCTAATAATATTTAATTTGATTAACTATCTAATGTTATTAAAATTCCAAATTAATATAGAATAGTTTGCATACTGGTACCCTTTTTTTAAGGTTGAACTTACCACGACACAGGATTTTTGTTGAAAAATCTAAAATACCCGGGTATTTACCAGAGTATATACCCTGGGTATTTACCCCGATTTATAAATACCTGGGTATTTTACATCACTAGACATTTCACAACTCCAGGAAAATGCTTTCTAAGGTATGGTGTAAGATGTCCCATGGCAATACGATATAACTTGAACTGTTGGCTAGATATTGAAACTAAAACGAATCATGGGGCTGTCAGACCCATGCGCGACTAAAGGAGGGTTACGTTACCACAGGAAATGTGTTAGTTATCACGTTGGAGAGTGCAAGGACTGGTATCCAGCGAAGGGGTAATTTTTTGCCGGTATGTTTTTTCTTTTCTTTTCTTCTTCTGCACATAGGAAACAAGAGTCATCTTATCTTTGCTGAAACCAAATGTGCTGGAACAGACTAATTTGTTCTTCACTCCTACAAACTCTTTTCAGAGAAAATTTGGGCTCAAGGTACGCTGGTAGACCAGTTGTCGACAGTTATGTTTCTTCCAGTCATTGATATTGGAGTTATCTCTTGACAACATCACTTGCAGCATTACTGATTGTGTAGGGGCTATCAGGTTGACTTCCAGCATATAATAATATATTTATTACAGCCAATGGCCAAAGCAAAAAAAATAAGAACTATAACTACACAACTAGTCACTACAAATTTCCTTCAAGGGCTTATTCCTCTTCATGCAGTTAGTTAGTTATTGTTGTTTTAAGGGGTGGAACTACGTGGTAGCAAGTTGGTAACGCTCACATGTTTTCCCGCAGAGAGAACAAATCCTGTTTATGTTAGGTGGCGGCGGCTTTAACTCGTTTCCGAGTATAGATCTTCTTCCAAAATCAGTCTACCATAATCTTAAGGTTGAGGTCTGTGGGCATGTTTGCAGTGACTGAACAATCCAATGCGTGCATGAAACAAGCATCCACACAGATCACACAGAACTGTTGGTGGAGGGCGTGGCTGTGCTGCACGGAGCTTTCGTGCTTGTCGCTTGGTCTTAACAAGTCTACGACGTTCTTCTTCAAACATTTTTACAGCAGCCGGGATGGTCTGGTGCCAAGTTGAACGGTCTTTAGCAAGCTGGTCCCAGGTTTGTGGATTGAGACCTGTCAACTTCATATTCTGTTTAAAGTGGTCCTTGTAACGTCTCTTAGGGCCTCCATGAGGTCTGGTGCCGGAGCTGAGTTCACCATACAGAACCTGGCGTGGTAGTCTCGTATCATCCATCCGATGGACATGTCCAATCCATCTAAGTTGATGACCAATGATGGATAATTCTATATTATTAGCATACACTTTCTCAAGAACATCAAGGTTGGTGATGTGGTCTTCCCACTTTATCTTAAGGATGGATCGAAGTTTCTGTTGATGGAAGCGCTCAAGCTTTCGGAAGACATGTCGATAAAGGGTCCAGGTTTCACAGCCATACAACAATGTTGAGATGACAACAGCTTGGTACACCATGAGCTTCGTCTTCACGGTCAGATCTTTATTCAAGAATACCCGGTGTGACAGTCGCCCAAATGCCGCATGGGCCGCACTGATTCTCTTCTCAACATCCTGCCCACAATTACCGTGTACAGATAGCAGACTGCCCAGATACGAGAAGTGTTCTACCTGCTCCAATGGAGTATCTGAGATAGAAATGTTGAAATGCGGAAGGGAAGTGCCTGGTGAAGGTTGTGCCAGAACCTTGGTCTTCTGAACATTAATGGTGAGACCAAAACGATCACATGCATTCTTGTAGCAATTAACAGTCTGTTGCAACTCCACTGGCGTGAGTGTAGGCGATGCCGCATCATCTGCATACAACATTATTGGTTATCTTTGTAACCTGAGTTAGCTTCTTGGAGCGAAATCGAGCTAGGTTGAAGAGCCCTCCATCAAAACGGTACCTGACCTCTACACCTGGGATGTTTGTGAGCGATTTATAGAGCATTGCAGCCAAATACAATGCAAATAGTGTTGGAACAAGTATGCAGCCTTGTTTCAATCCATGAGTGATAGGAAATTCGTTAGATATCTTATTTTGATGACAAACCTGACCGGTCATGCCATCATGGAGAGCTTGGATTAGATAAACAAAGCGTCGAGGACAGCCAAAGCGTTGCAGCACCGCACACATAGCAGATCTTGGAACCGAGTCAAAGGCCTTTTCCAGATCATAAACGAATAAGAAGAGTGGATTCTGTTGCTCACTACATTTTTCTTGTAGTTGTCTTTCGTAGAAAATCAAGTCAGTTGTGCTTCTCGAAGTTCGAAATCTGCGCCGGGAGTCGGGGAGGATCTTTTCTGAGATAACCTGAAGGCGGTTAAGTACAATTCTGGCAAGAATTTTACCCACAGAAGATAGTAGCGATATACCGCGATAGTTGCCACAAACACTACGATCACCTTTCTTGAAGATTGTGATGATAGTGGCGTTCTTTAGGTCACCAGGTACTTCTCCTAATTCCCAAATTTGAGAATAAGAGTGAAAATCCGCGTTTTGAGGGACTGATCTCCAGCTTGAATTAATTCCAGTGGGATGTTATCTGGGCCAGGTGCCTTTCTTAGTTTCAGTTGATTGAGAGCTACACTGAATTCCGTGTAAGAAGGAGGTACAGCCATCCATGGTTGTTCAGGATATTTCGGCACATCACGAAGGAAGTCTTCAGCAGCTGTTGAAGGACGATTTAGAAGGATGGAGAAATGTTCCTTCCAACGCTCTTAAGATATCATGGCTGTCATTAAGAGTGGCAGAGTTGTCAGCGCTTTTAAGTGTACCTGATGAAGAACGAAGTGGGCCATATATCCCTTTAATCCCTGCATAGAAGTTCCTCAGCTTTCTGCTGCCGCCAAGTATTCTTTATCTCTCTTATTTGTGTCTGACACTTACTCTTGAGGTCTCCCACAAGTCCAACCCCTCCTCCACGTGGTGGGAGACGGGCAACGGCATGAAGTAGGGGATTGCCTGTAGGGGTGAAGTACAGTGGGGACTTTATGTGCCCCAGGACCGCTACGGTAGCTGTGAAGGCTCTATGGGAACCCTGAAAAGTGACGGCTGACGGGGCTCTGGTGAAGCTACAATAGGCCTAGCAAGCCAGTAGTGGATATCATATTTGCTTTCAAACCAGGAAAAGGCCTCGGAAAGGACGGATGCAAACGACGACGACCCGGATATGCTAATGGACTACGAGTTGGGACATTAAACATACAGACACTGACAGGAAAAGTGGAGGAGATTGTAGATGTGATGGAGAGAAGAAAACTGGATGTACTGGGCTTGGCAGAAACAAGATGGAAAGGAGAAGGTCGCAGAGAACTGAGGAAAGGGTACCGGTTGTACTGGAGTGGGAACAGTGAAGGAAGGAGCAGCGGAGTAGGAGAAGTTGTGAGAGATGGAATGAAGGAAGAGGTAAAGTGAATAAGTGACAGGATCATGAAGATCAGAGTAACTGTAAAGGGAAGAAGCCTGGAGATAGCCCAGGTATATGCCCCTCAAGTTGGATGTACAGCTCAAGAGAAGGAAGACTTTGAGGAGGAGCTACAACAGCAGTTGAATGGTCAGAGCATCATTGTCATGGGAGATTTGAATGCACATGTCGGAAGTGAAAGGCAAGGATATGAAAATGTATTGGGAGCAGAAGGATGGCGTAGCAGGAATGAAGAAGGGAGAAAGTTGCTGGATTTTTGCAAGAGAAATGGTTTAGTGGTAGGCAACTCCTGGTTCCGGAAGAAAGAAAGCCACAAGGTAACGTGGTACAGCAGTGATTTAACAAAGAAATCTTTGGTAGATTACATGCAGTACGACTGGGAAATGAAGAGAAGTGTCAGAGATATAAAGGTAATACCATCAGAGGCCTTAGATAGCGACCACAGAATACTTGTAATGAACCTGGGAGTTGTTAAGGATAGCAAGAGTGTGCCCGTTTAGACCGGAGTCCGCACGACCACATATGCATTTTACCAATAATCAGTCAGCACGAGAGTCAAAATATCCCGGAGCGCCAGATGGGTTAAAGCAAATCGCAAAAACGACATCAAATGAAAAAAATGCTTTACTGTTTTTTGGCTCAATGCAACAATAAGGATAGAAGGAGATTCAATTGGGAGTAACACATCAAGTAAAATTATCTCATTTTATTTTGAATTTAAAATTGACTGCAAAAATGCTCAAAACAGCATCACTCACATGTGGCGACCCACACTCCTATTTACACAATATACAGAAATTTTCCAAACACATTTGACAATTATTTTTTTGGAAACAAAAGTCTGATTGTTAGTCCTGTAGACTGTGTTCCAAAATTATTTATAATTAATGATTAAATCCAGTTCAAATTTAATTGTCTTTACTGGAAATATCGTAGTTCACTGTTTGAATTTTTACATAAATATTAACACTCGTAGAATAAATGTTCATAGAATTTTAACTTTCACTTATTTTTCCAGTTTCAAAAAATATTGTCGAAAAATATTATTATCATTTAATCAACACAAATTATTTACACATATTAATAACATCTGAAAAGTATTTGACCTTGAGCATAGCATCGAAGAACTGTGCGAAGCACAACAAAAATTAATTGTTCTTCTGACATTAAACATTCGAGAAGTGACTCGATTATGAACTTCAAGTTCCTAACAAAATATATGATTTCTGAATCATCAACTTGATTAATAAATTGTTGAACCATTCAACTATTTGACTTTCCACTTAGAATCATCATTAAGAAAAATATTTATATTTGTGGCCCTTGTAGTAACTTTCACAACTTGCAATTCTTCAACAGAATGCGGAAATAAGTATTGTAGCTTCATAATGAATTCATTTAGTTCATGGCACTAGGATTGAAATTATCCTTCAAATTATTCGTGGTTATAGAATTATTTTTAATTGGCAGTGGCCCATTCTATTATTTGTGTAAGAACACAATATTACAACAACAACGGCAAAGGTCTTCCTCTGAAGAAGAATAAACTACTATCATGACAAATACGGGTTCTAGCAAAATCAAAGTCTAAATGGAATTCGTAAACAAGGTTGAAATAAGAACTGATGGTTTTAAGAAATAACCTTCGGGTCATTCATACGACGAAATGTGTAGTTCCAATACTCCTTCTATAAACCTGAGCCATCGAACCTGCTATTTGATTGATGCTCGAAAAAATCTCCTCATTCCTGCGACTTAAACATGCGCACCTGGGAATGGCATTTCAACTACTCCACACATATAAATTTTCTTCCCAAAATTTATACAATAAATCAAGCCTCTGCTTGTTATCAACACTGGAAGATTAATAAACTTACAAGTTTATTTTATTTTACCATTCAGTTCAACCCGTGAATTTACCATACTTATGAAAATCTTTATTTCACTTTCGAGTGTATATTTACGTCATGATTTTATATAAATACAAAAATATCCTATTTGATACAAATATCATTTGCTTCCCGTTTCATGCCTCTCCGTGTTATCTGAAAAATATACTTTGCTCATTGCAAATATCAACTGTTCAACCAGAACTGAAATGTTGGTTGAATGCGGGCTTGCGCTAACCACTCTCCTTCGGAAAATCTCCTGTTCCAAACTAGAAATGATTAAACTACTTCATAGGTTCTCTCTCAATACATATGATTATTAGAAAATATAATATCCAAGAATTATTTAGAAAAATTATAAAAATTATTATTATTATCATTAGTGGATTATTATTATTATTATTTGTTATATTATTTTAAATATGTTTAACTATCATCTCATTATGTGAGAATCCACATGTTCGAATCTTCGAATATGGAAAAAATATCCATTCCTCAACAAAAATAATTATTAACTTTTACAGTTACATCGGCTGATTACCGTGATTTCCCAAAAATATGAAATATTCAAATAAATGCTCGATATGCTCGGTCATCGATCCTAAACTGTTCTGAGAGCTGAAAATACTCAGAATAACTCTGACATGTCTTGCGTAAATCATTGCAAGATTTAAATACGAAGAAAAATAAATGTGTTGGTCATCTGCCGAAAAATAGTTTGTTCCAATTAGCTAGGCATAATATAATTCAAATGTGGCTTACATTTCTTGATGGTCTTGAAGCGTAGTAAACCTGGTCTGTACCAGATTTATCCATAGACATGCCCTATCGGACAAGCACGTATAATCCTTGTATCGGCCGCCATTATATACCCACAATCCGTCTAGTAAGACGTAGTGGTAGTATCTCTTGACGTTTGAAGTAACTGTTGATTCATTTTAATACTGGCTTCTGTTAAAGCCATAACAGTTTGCTTAAATGGGGTCAGATCTAAGTGATCTATTCTTAGATATGTCAGTTGTAACATAACTCACGGTAATCTTATCAATACAAGAAGACACTGACAGTCTAACCAATCAACGGCTGTTCTGAAGATCGTTCCCTGGGCATGGCTTCACACCATCTACCAAGCACTAAGCAACCTGTAGTTTCCCTTGCGTAGACTAACGAACACCACCGTGATCGACTGGTCTTCAGTGTACTGATAGATCGAAGTGGTTAACAAGTTACCAATATGAAAACTGACTGAAATGGACTTAAACATCCAAGTATTAGGTTATTACTGGACTGTGACAAAGTACTAATTCTAGACAAAGTCTAGCATATGTCCATGTAGAAACATAAATATTTCCACTAATGTCTGTAGAAAAAAAAAATTCAATCACCTCAGTGATTCTCCTCGCCGGAAACTTACTAAGTTCCACTTCGTAGCGCAGCACTTTTTGTGACTATCACAACTTTGAAAATAACTTCTGCGTAGATCCGGCAACCATGTGCCTTGGCTCAGCGTAGCAGCAACTTGCTAGGCAAGTGCTTGTGTCGAAGTGAGCTATCGATGCCTCGGCCGGCCGGCTTTTATTCAAAACTGCCAGGGTCACGCGTCATCAGCTGATATCTGGAAATCCTCATATCTCTGGTATCCCTGGTCCGATTTACTTGATACTAATTGCATTCTCTTTCATTTGGCCGTGCCAGTAATCTGATCCCAGTCTCAAGTCTCTACTCCATGGTTAACTATTTAATCAATAAATAGCGTCGACCTCTGCTATTACTCGCTACGTCACTTGACATGCAAGTATCGGTATATTCTTTCCAATTGCTTCGAGAAGCAATGGAGCGCGATATTCAAATATCTCAACTTTCAAAAGCGGCTGTAGCCTTTCCCTTGATATCTAGGTGTCTGAATCTTGGAATACCCATTCCTAGAGTTGGGCACATCCACCCCACACCTGGCAAAAAAAATAAAAATTGAAAAATTTGTATTTTTCCTATCTACACATTAAATCATCTGGTTCGTGAATAATAAATCTTCAAATTCGATGCATTATAAGTTCCCACGATGTTACCAGTTCGTGTATTAGCGACTTCATAGCTTCCATTGTTGTTTACTTCCACAATATCGATATTCAAAATCTTTAATTTCACTAGGTTTAATATCAAAAATATCGTGATACTCTTCCAAAATCTTCCCTAGCTCTGGGGACTCCTCCTCAGTGTAGACTTCTCTTCCTTCAGCTTCATGAAAAATCAGAGACCATTGAGCATCTCCCTCGATGTCTTCCTCTTCTTTTCCCTCGAAGTTAATCTCTTCGGTATTCTTGAATCTGATCGTCTCTGTCTTCATGTCTATCACTGCTTGATATTTCTGAATGAAATCCGCTCCCAATATCATGTCAAAAGCCATGTCCTTCATTACAACAAACACATGTCGGAAATCATGTCCTCCAATCGTAATACATAAGTATAATTGGGTTTTGCACAGAGATATTTTATTGGGTATTATTCCTTGGATCTTAATACCTGATACTGGAATCTCCTCTAAATTCTCTTTGAGTTTCCACAGAATATAAAGCTTCTCACTCACCAGACAAAGCATAGCCCCAGTATCAATCAAAGTATCGACAGGCATACCGAATACTTCGCATGATATGATTGGCATTCTAATTCTTGTACCCATTTCTTTCCGTTCGTCATTCTTGTGACTGTTCCGGTCACAATGTTCCCAAACCCTTATTTGGTTGACTGCAAGAGATGTCAGGTTAGGGTAATTTGTTCATATCATTCCTTTTCTTGCTCATCATCATCATTTAGGTTATAGGATTTCATTTTATTTAGTGTATATATCTTGTGTATCTCGGGAACTCAGTCAGGAATATTTCATTTAATTTGTATGGGAGATGTCAGCATACAAGACAGCGGATTGTGTTAGGCAAGTTACAAGATGTTGCAACAGCAGGAAACTCTAGGCCAAATTTAGATTGGGCCGAGAATAACTTCCCTTGTCTTGAAGAAGGCTTTGTGTAAATTTGTGTAAGGTTCTGACGTCAGAGAAGAGTTTCGCGCCATGAGTTGTAAGAAATATACATGGGTTCGAGATTATTGGTGTATTTTGTATGGGTTGGAGGGTACCATGACCCTGGCGGAGAAAGGCGAAAACATGTGTTTACAAGATGAGAGGTGGCTTTTTTCGTGTGGAGCGAGGCTTCACTTCTATTGTAGCGTCTGGTTGGAAAGGTCACGTTCTCGTAATTTGGCGTAGGCCTATTTGGAGAAACAGTTTTGTTGAAAGCATGGCTTTCGAAAGTACTCGAAACGGCTACAAATCACAACGATGTTATCTCTGTTAGCACAATCCAAGTTGGGTACGGAAGCACATTCATTTCTCTCGCAGAGATGTGCCTTTGAAAACATCTCTAACCTCAAACCACGTGTGGAAAATCTTAGAAATGCTGGGGAGAACTGATCTATCGAGCATGTCTCGTAGATTATCTGCAAGACCGTCGACGAGTGAGTAACAAACATCTTTATATTCCAACATTCATTTTGGGTCACATGTTTTCGTCATTGCCGAGGAGAATTGAAGATAGGAAACCATAGTCTGTTCGACGAGAGTCCCCGCCATATGTTTAAAGTTGATATTAATACACATATTTTGAAGGTTATAATTAGTTTTCTTTGTAGGGAATTACACCTAATAGTTGAACGCCCAAATGATACCAGTTAGGTTGACCAAATGTGTGTCCAACACTCCACGACCCTGCCATTTCAATTGTGTGGTATATGATGAAGTACTTCCGATCAAAAATAGGAGGATGATTTTGGGAAGTTTTAAATCAGTCGCCCAAGAAGGGCTAGTAGTAAGTCACAACATAGCACCTCAACGTGGGGCAAGAGTAGGGAAACCTAGCAGGTATCATTAGGGCACATATGCACACAGCCGATAGACACCTTAGGAGTATTAGAGTTCACAGTAATTTGTTTTCTTTTATGGGGTATGTCCAAATTGGACAATATGGAATTAATGTCTAGGGTTGTGAATAAATTAAAATAGTAAGATGTCAGTTAATCAGGGAACGGGGGGAAATAGTAGTGAGGAAGGTAAGGAACAGACAATGGGAGAATCGGATACCATTGTCTCCAATGAGTCGCAGCTGATCACTGAAGGTAGCAACTTAAATTTAAATGGGGGGTTTATGAACGATAGTTTGATCCAAATGCTACTGAGTGAAATAAAAGAGATTAAGAAGCAAGGAGAATCTATGAGTAAGGAAATTAAGGAGCAGGTAGGCTCTGTAAATGAGAAGGTAGAGTCAGTGACCAAGGAGATAGAGTCTTGGAAGGAATCTGTAAGTAAGGAAGTAAACTATTTAGGAGTATTTGTCAGTAAGGAGTTAGAATCTCTGGTAGAGTCTGTGAGTGAGACGTGTAAGTCCAGTAGGGAAAAGTTGGACAAGCTGGGAGAGTCTGTGAGTGAGACGTTTGAGCCTAGTGTGGATAAGTGGAGCAAGCAGGTAGAGTCTAGTACAGAGAAGTTAGAGTCCGGTATAGAGGCAGTGAACAAGCAGGAAAGAGAAGTGAAAGATCCTGTAAGTAAGGAGGTAGGAGAAGTTAGGCAGCAAGGAGAGGCTATTAGAAAGGAGGTAGGCAGGCAGGTAGAATCTGTGAAGTTGTGTGTGGACGAAGCAGCAGAGAAGCAGCAGTTGGAGGGGACGGTAGGTGATAGTAGCGTAGACGAGAGTGAACAGCAGTTGAAAGGGACGGTAGGTGATAGTAGCGTAGACGAGAGTGAACAGCAGTTGAAAGGGACGGTAGGTGATAGTAGCATAGACGAGAGTGAACAGCAGTTGAAAGGGACGGTAGGTGATAGTAGCCTAGACGAGAGTGAACAGCAGTTGAAAGGGATGGTAGGTGATAGTAACTTAGAGGAGAGTGAACGGCAGTGGGAGGAGACGTTAAGTGAGAGTGAACAACATTTGGAGGTGATGTTAGGTGAAAGTCAGCAGGGAGATTCTAGTAGACAGAATAAACGGGAGGTGGAAATAAGGAATTATAGAAGTAGAAAGAAACAGGATAAGGATAATATCAGCACAGGAAAACTATCAGAGGGGTGGGGGGCGTCAGGAAAGTGGCAACGAAAGAGTACAGGTGAACCAGAAGAGAAAGAAATAGGCATTATGCTGAATCAGGATATCAGTCGACCTTCATCGAGTGTATCATTTTGGCAGGTAAGTTTGAGGGAGATGAGTAGGAAGTTGGCAGCTTACAGTTTTTGGAGGGTTAAATTCAGTTTTTTTTGGGATAGGCGATCAGGTGTGTTTCAGGGTTCTTATCTATCTTCAGTTTAGGGGTTGGTTTAGTTTTTTTTTCCATCTATTTCAGGGGCCTTTTAAGGTGGTTAAACGTATTGGTGAGTGTGCCTATAGTTTAACGGACCAGGATGGTAAGTCTGTCAGTACACATAATATTAGGAATCTCCGTAGATATCACTCTGTAAAATAATATGGCATGGACTCTTAGAGAATTAGTCAACATAACGTGATGGCATGACAAAACTCAAGAGATGTGACGAAGAATGCTAGCCAGCAAAGTGGCATCGAGTGTTAGATGGATAGATGGTATGATAAGGCCTGTGCAGGCAAATACCATGGCTTGTGAAGCGATAGGGTCTCATGATGAGACGAAGAAAATGAAGTGATAGACCTAAGACACTTGAGAGAAATGAGTGAGGCTAGGAAATGGACACAATAAGACATTCGAGAGAGTGAGAATGTGTGAAAATTTGACAAGTGTGTGTGTATATATGTCTTCCAGGGTTTATTTATGTAATAGTGTGTTCTTTGTGGTTTCAGTGTGTTTGTTTGAGTGTTTGTGATCCACACTTGTTTCACCCGTGTGAATCACATGGGGGCGTATTGTGACTGTTCCGGTCACAATGTTCCGAAACCCTTATTTGGTTGCCTGCAAGAGAAGTCAGGTTAGGGTAATTTGTTCATATCATTCCTTTTCTTGCTCATCATCATCATTTAGGTTATAGGATTTCATTTTATTTAGTGTATATATCTTGTGTATCTCGGGAACTCAGTCAGGAATATTTCATTTAATTTGTATGGGAGATGTCAGCATACAAGACAGCGGATTGTGTTAGGCAAGTTACAAGATGTTGCAACAGCAGGAAACTCTAGGCCAAATTTAGATTGGGCCGAGAATAACTTCCCTTGTCTTGAAGAAAGCTTTGTGTAAATTTGTGTAAGGTTCTGACGTCAGAGAAGAGTTTCGCGCCATGAGTTGTAAGAAATATACATGGGTTCGAGATTATTGGTGTATTTTGTATGGGTTGGAGGGTACCATGACCCTGGCGGAGAAAGGCGAAAACATGTGTTTACAAGATGAGAGGTGGCTTTTTTCGTGTGGAGCGAGGCTTCACTTCTATTGTAGCGTCTGGTTGGAAAGGTCACGTTCTCGTAATTTGGCGTAGGCCTATTTGGAGAAACAGTTTTGTTGAAAGCATGGCTTTCGAAAGTACTCGAAACGGCTACAAATCACAGCGATGTTATCTCTGTTAGCACAATCCAAGTTGGGTACGGAAGCACATTCATTTCTCTCGCAGAGATGTGGCTTTGAAAACATCTCTAACCTCAAACCACGTGTGGAAAATCTTGGAAATGCTGGGGAGAACTGATCTATCGAGCATGTCTCGTAGATTATCTGCAAGACCGTCGACGAGTGAGTAACAAACATCTTTATATTCCAACATTCATTTTGGGTCACATGTTTTCGTCATTGCCGAGGAGAATTGAAGATAGGAAACCATAGTCTGTTCGTCGAGAGTCCCCGCCATATGTTTAAAGTTGATATTAATACACATATTTTGAAGGTTATAATTAGTTTTCTTTATAGGGAATTACACCTAATAGTTGAACACCCAAATGATACCAGTTAGGTTGACCAAATGTGTGTCCAACACTCCACGACCCTGCCATTTCAATTGTGTGGTATATGATGAAGTACTTCCGATCAAAAATAGGAGGATGATTTTGGGAAGTTTTAAATCAGTCGCCCAAGAAGGGCTAGTAATAAGTGACATTCTGTTGAATTAAGTCATCATCCTCTGCTTGCCATTTAATAATTCTGGAAGTGAAAGTGTTCAAAATTCTATCTTCTACTGTGAATTCGAAGTTGTTTTTTTTCGTTTCCATTCCCCCGGGATTGTTGTGTTCCCGATGGACCTGGTTCATTGGGCCTCTGCTCCAAAAACTGCAAGTTATCTTGGTGTCTTGCTTCTAAGTTCTTCCTCGTCTCCTTGTTGAACTCTTCATTGGACTGACGAGTATCCACATTCCCTCTGTTATTGTAGTTGTTTCGACCATAGTATCTTCTTTCCTGGTACCTTCCTTGATTTTCCCTGGGCCTTCTCCATCGAGTATTATATCGATTTCCACCATCCGGTCTCGCATGAGGCTTGTAACTGTATCTGTTACTGTACTGATTCCATCCTCTCTTATTTGGATCTTCCCTCGGCGTTTTCTCTTCTCGCCCCTCTCGAATCTCTCGAGGTGTTTGAGAATAACTATCAGCCATAACAGGGTACACAGCGTTGTTATTCTTTCCTCCCTTCTGATGGAAGAATTGAGCATTCGTATGATCCAGCTTCTGTAATACCTCGTCAAATTGCTCCATATTATAGATGTCAGCAGCGATCAAAGTCCTTTGGACGTCTGCTGGAAACTGACGTATCAATGCAGTAATTAATTCGTTATCTGGCATCGGCGGATCTAAATGTTGAAGTTTAGAAAGCTGTCCAGAAAAGTACGTAGAGTATCGAGTAGGTTGTGACGTCGAGAATCTCTTAGAATATAATTCTGCTCTGACTTGCTGTTGGGTTTCCGGGGACCAAAACTTTTTCAATAACCCACGAGAAAACTCCTCAAAAGTGGTTAGAGTGGATCTAAAAGCTCTAAACCAAAGAAGTGCAGGACCTTCCAAAAACTTCCCTATCACTCGGATCTGTCTTTCTTTAGGGATCTTGGAATCTTTCAGGTAATCCCCTGCTTCTCTCAAAAATTCCACAGGTGTCACAGAATCTCGCCCTGAAAATTTAGAAGGCTTATCCTCTACATTCTTGAATACAGTTATGGGGTTGGATTGAAATACTGTCCTGACCTCATCCTGTCTTTGACTGTCAGTTTCTCTAGCTCCTCCTAGATTTATCTGTATCTGTTCCTTTCCCCTTACAATTGGCATTTTCAACAAATGGTCAGACTGTTTCTCGTCCTTGATTTGGGTTTTCATAGCCTCAAGTTCCTTCTGGTTTTCTTCTGCCATTTTCTTAATTGCTTCAGTTTCTTTACAATTCTCCTTAACATCAGTGGATATCTGGTTCATAACAGCCTCATGACTTTTCAATGACCCTGTCATATCTGATATGTCCTTCTGAGTTGCTTGGATATCTTTGGAAATTACTTGAATATGGGATGACAAAGATTCCCTAATCTCCTTGATTCCCTCTTGGTTCTCCAGCTTGAGTGTGTCTTTAATTTCATTGACAACTTTGGTTTTAATTTCAGTTTGTAACTCATTAATCACACCTTCTCTTATTTCTCCCATTACAAGTTCCTTGAATTGTTCTGTCAACCGTTGAACAACTAGAATTCCCATCTCATTACTCTCTTTCTTCACTCTGACTTCTAGGTTGATCATGTCTTCACCAACTTTCCTAAGACCATGTTCTATCCTATCAGCTAAGCTTTGAGATCTGAGATCGGCATCGCGAAATTTATCGTCCATTAAACTTGCGTTAGTAGCTAATGAAGTTTCAAGCTCATGTGTTTTTTCGCATAATTTGTTCATTTTACTCTCAAGTGACATTTTCAAAATTTCAGAATTCTCTTTAAATTTATTCTCCATAGAATTAAATTTACTATTTAAATTTTCTTTCAAGTTACCTTTTAACCTCCTTTCTAAAGAATCAGAATTTTCTTTAAGTTTATTTTCTAAAGAATCAGAATTTTCTTTAAGTTTATCGTTTAAACTTTCTTTAAGTCTATTTTCTAAAGAATCAGAATTTTCTTTAAGTTTATTTTCTAAAGAATCAGAATTTTCTTTAAGTTTCTCATTTAAACTTTCTTTAAGTTTATTTTCTAACGAATCAGAATTTTCTTTAAGTTTCTTTTCTAAAGCCTCTGTATTTTCTTTCATAATGGCTGCTACACGCCGTCCAGCCTCTTTTGAACTCTCCTCCAAACTCCTCATCATCCTCATCATTTCTTCCATAATTTTCAATTATTATTCAAAACTTAGGGGTATACAATATTGGCAAACACAAGCTTATAACTAGAACAAGAAATATGAATAGCTAATTGGAACGCTCTAATAAAATGAGATTTGTCCTAATGTCGACGTGATGGAAAAACAAAATTCTCTACTTTTACGAATTACATTTACCACAATATCACAAGAAAAATATGCAAGTTCTCAAATATCCTCCACCTGGATTCTAATAATGCGTATGTCCAGTCATCGAACGTTTACTACTGAATTTACTTGACGCCCTAATGGTTAAGCCATTATCAAAATTAATCAAACCCATTCTAATTATTAATCCAGTTAAATTTTTAATTTTCCCCACTAATTGGGTTTCCTACTAATTTATTCATCCAAACCAGACATCTCTCAACTCCCAAAATATTTCTATAAAAATTAATCACAATTTAAATCGGCATGCGATTGACCATGTCTAAATCGAGACCCACGTTCGAAGCCATTTCTCTCTCTATCTTATTTTATGTGCCCGTTTAGACCGGAGTCCGCACGACCACATATGCATTTTACCAATAATCAGTCAGCAAGAGAGTCAAAATATCCCGGAGCGCCAGATGGGTTAAAGCAAATCGCAAAAACGACATCAAATGAAAAAAATGCTTTACTGATTTTTGGCTCAATGCAACAATAAGGATAGAAGGAGATTCAATTGGGAGTAACACATCAAGTAAAATTATCTCATTTTATTTTGAATTTAAAATGGACTGCAAAAATGCTCAAAACAGCATCACTCACGTGTGGCGACCCACACTCCTATTTACACAATATACAGAAATTTTCCAAACACATTTGACAATTATTTTTTGGAAACACAAGTCTGATTGTTAGTCCTGTAGACTGTGTTCCAAAATTATTTATAATTATTGATTAAATCCAGTTGAAATTTAATTGTCTTTACTGGAAATATCGTAGTTCACTGTTTGAATTTTTACATAAATATTAACACTCGTAGAATAAATGTTCATAGAATTTTAACTTTCACTTATTTTTCCAGTTTCAAAAAATATTGTCGAAAAATATTATTATCATTTAATCAACACAAATTATTTACACATATTAATAACATCTGAAAAGTATTTGACCTTGAGCATAGCATCGAAGAACTGTGCGAAGCACAACAAAAATTAATCGTTCTTCTGACATTAAACATTCGAGAAGTGACTCGATTATGAACTTCAAGTTCCTAACAAAATATATGATTTCTGAATCATCAACTTGATTAATAAATTGTTGAACCATTCAACTATTTGACTTTCCACTTAGAATCATCATTAAGAAAAATATTTATATTTGTGGCCCTTTTAGTAACTTTCACAACTTGCAATTCTTCAACAGAATGCGGAAATAAGTATTGTAGCTTCATAATGAATTCATTTAGTTCATGGCACTAGGATTGAAATTATCCTTCAAATTATTCGTGGTTATAGAATTATTTTTAATTGGCAGTGGCCCATTCTATTATTTGTGTAAGAACACAATATTACAACAACAACGGCAAAGGTCTTCCTCTGAAGAAGAATAAACTACTATCATGACAAATCCGGGTTCTAGCAAAATCAAAGTCTAAATGGAATTCGTAAACAAGGTTGAAATAAGAACTGATGGTTTTAAGAAATAACCTTCGGGTCATTCATACGACGAAATGTGTAGTTCCAATACTCCTTCTATAAACCTGAGCCATCGAACCTGCTATTTGATTGATGCTCGAAAAAATCTCCTCATTCCTGCGACTTAAACATGCGCACCTGGGAATGGCATTTCAACTACTCCACACATATAAATTTTCTTCCCAAAATTTATACAATAAATCAAGCCTCTGCTTGTTATCAACACTGGAAGATTAATAAACTTACAAGTTTATTTTATTTTACCATTCAGTTCAACCCGTGAATTTACCATACTTATGAAAATCTTTATTTCACTTTCGAGTGTATATTTACGTCATGATTTTATATAAATACAAAAATATCCTATTTGATACAAATATCATTTGCTTCCCGTTTCATGCCTCTCCGTGTTATCTGAAAAATATACTTTGCTCATTGCAAATATCAACTGTTCAACCAGAACTGAAATGTTGGTTGAATGCGGGCTTGCGCTAACCACTCTCCTTCGGAAAATCTCCTGTTCCAAACTAGAAATGATTAAACTACTTCATAGGTTCTCTCTCAATACATATGATTATTAGAAAATATAATATCCAAGAATTATTTAGAAAAATTATAAAAATTATTATTATTATCATTAGTGGATTATTATTATTATTATTTGTTATATTATTTTAAATATGTTTAACTATCATCTCATTATGTGAGAATCCACATGTTCGAATCTTCGAATATGGAAAAAATATCCATTCCTCAACAAAAATAATTATTAACTTTTACAGTTACATCGGCTGATTACCGTGATTTCCCAAAAATATGAAATATTCAAATAAATGCTCGATATGCTCGGTCATCGATCCTAAACTGTTCTGAGAGCTGAAAATACTCAGAATAACTCTGACATGTCTTGCGTAAATCATTGCAAGATTTAAATACGAAGAAAAATAAATGTGTTGGTCATCTGCCGAAAAATAGTTTGTTCCAATTAGCTAGGCATAATATAATTCAAATGTGGCTTACATTTCTTGATGGTCTTGAAGCGTAGTAAACCTGGTCTGTACCAGATTTATCCATAGACATGCCCTATCGGACAAGCACGTATAATCCTTGTATCGGCCGCCATTATATACCCACAATCCGTCTAGTAAGACATAGTGGTAGTATCTCTTGACGTTTGAAGTAACTGTTGATTCATTTTAATACTGGCTTCTGTTAAAGCCATAACAGTTTGCTTAAATGGGGTCAGATCTAAGTGATCTATTCTTAGATATGTCAGTTGTAACATAACTCACGGTAATCTTATCAATACAAGAAGACACTGACAGTCTAACCAATCAACGGCTGTTCTGAAGATCGTTCCCTGGGCATGGCTTCACACCATCTACCAAGCACTAAGCAACCTGTAGTTTCCCTTGCGTAGACTAACGAACACCACCGTGATCGACTGGTCTTCAGTGTACTGATAGATCGAAGTGGTTAACAAGTTACCAATATGAAAACTGACTGAAATGGACTTAAACATCCAAGTATTAGGTTATTACTGGACTGTGACAAAGTACTAATTCTATACAAAGTCTAGCATATGTCCATGTAGAAACATAAATATTTCCACTAATGTCTGTAGAAAAAAAAAATTCAATCACCTCAGTGATTCTCCTCGCCGGAAGCTTACTAAGTTCCACTTCGTAGCGCAGCACTTTTTGTGACTATCACAACTTTGAAAATAACTTCTGCGTAGATCCGGCAACCCTGTGCCTTGGCTCAGCGTAGCAGCAACTTGCTAGGCAAGTGCTTGTGTCGAAGTGAGCTATCGATGCCTCGGCCGGCCAGCTTTTATTCAAAACTGCCAGGGTCACGCGTCATCAGCTGATATCTGGAAATCCTCATATCTCTGGTATCCCTGGTCGGATTTACTTGATACTAATTGCATTCTCTTTCATTTGGCCGTGCCAGTAATCTGATCCCAGTCTCAAGTCTCTACTCCATGGTTAACTATTTAATCAATAAATAGCCTCGACCTCTGCTATTACTTGCTACGTCACTTGACATGCAAGTATCGGTATATTCTTTCCAATTGCTTCGAGAAGCAATGGAGCGCGATATTCAAATATCTCAACTTTCAAAAGCGGCTGTAGCCTTTCCCTTGATATCTAGGTGTCTGAATCTTGGAATACCCATTCCTAGAGTTGGGCACAAGAGGACAGAGTACCAGGAAAGGAGAATCAAAGTATGGAAACTCAAGGAAAATGAAGTCAAGGAAGAATTCCAGAAGATAATAAGGAAAAAGATGCCAACAGACAATCCTAAAACAGGGGAAGAGGAATGGAAGCAATTCAAAAACACAATGGTGGAAGCTGCAGTGGCAGTATGTGGAAGAACAAGCAACAGAAAGAGGTGTAAAGAGACATCATGGTGGAATGAGAGAGTAAAAGAAGCTGTGGGAAGGAAGAACAAGGCTTTCAGAGTGTGGTTCCAGGAAAGAACTGATCTGACAAGGGAAGATTATAAGATAAAGAAGAAAGAAGCAAACAAGATTGTCGCAGAGGAGAGGAAGAAGTGGATGGTAAAGTGGACAGAGATGATGGGAGGAAGACAGCGGAGGAAATAAGAAAGTACTTTATGGGATGGTCAAAAGTAAGAGAAGAGGTCTGCGAGAGGATGTGGTAATGATGGACAAAAACGGAACTGAGGTACACAACAAAGAGACACTCAAAACAGTGTGGAAAGAGTACTTTGAGGATTTGCTGAATCCAAATGGTCATAGGGAGGAAGACAATGTATTGGAAGATGGAGAAGACAACACAGGAATGGAAAAGGACCTGACTTGGAGAGAACTGGAAATGGCTATAGACAAGATGAAAGGAGGAAGGGCACCAGGTGTGGATGAAGTGAGTGTTGAAATGGTGAAGGCAGCAGGGGAGGTTGGGAAACAGTGGCTGTACCGTGTGATGAGGGTGATATGGAAGGAGAAAAAGACCCCAGAAGATTGGAAGAAAGGATTAATTGTCCCAATATTTAAGAAAGGAAGCAGAAAGGAGTGCAGAAATTACAGGGGAGTCACACTCATACCTCACTGTGCCAAGATATATGAAAAGATATTAGAAAGTAGAATACGAGCCGGCGGCTTCGGTGGCGTAGTTGGTAGCATGCTGAGCTTCTATGCCCAAGGTCGCGGGTTCAAACCCGGCCGAAGCCGTCGGATTTTTTAAGAGCGTTAAAATCCCTCAGTATGCCTTCCTTCGGAGGGGAAGTAAAGCCGGCGGTCCCATGTCATAGATTTATGGCATGTTAAAGAACCTTCCACTAATTGCACCTGTGTGAAGCTAAATTGGATAGGTTAAGAATGTAAACAACGCTCTTAGGTTTCTATGTTCGTTGCCAAGAGCCGACTGCAGTGGTGTCTAGTATCTAAGTTATGAACTTGGCCTAGTAATCGTTGACGGTGGCGCTTGGCGGCAAAAGTAGGAACTATTTGAAAAATTCTAAGTTGCAGTACTTAAATTAAAAACAGATAACACACACTAATACAGTCATCACATTTAACACCGGTTATCAGACAGATTCTACACACACCCCAAGTACACGGGGCTACATGACCGCGTTGTCGCAGCCCCTAAACTTAAGAACCAACCAAGAATACGAGCCAAAGTGGAGAGAAAATTGAGAGAGGAACAGTATGGATTCAGACCTGGGAGATCAACAGTGGATCTCATATTTTCAGTGAGACAGCTCCGGGAACACCACTACGAATTTGGAGAGGATCTGTTGATGGCCTTCCTGGACATCGAAAAGGCCTATGATAGTGTGTGTAGGGAGAAGGTTTGGAAAGCAATGGAAAACATGGGAGTGGAAAAAGAGACTGTAGGCAGAGTGAAGGAGATGTATTGTGGAAGTGTGAGTTGTATGAAAGTTGGAGGGGAAAGAACAGACTGGTTCAGACAAATGAGTGGCCTGAAACAGGGTAGTGCGCTGTCACCCCTTCTCTTTATTGTGGTTATGGACGAGGTAATGACACGGATAGCAGGAAAGATAGGAGAAGATAAGATGAAGGCAATGGTGTTTGCAGATGATCTCATGGTCTGGGGAAACAAGGAGGAGGAAATCCAGGAGCAACTGAAGGCTTGGGAAGAAACAGTGGGAGAGTACGGATGGAAGTTCAACATCAGTAAATGTGAGATCCTGTTAACGACCAGGAAAAAGGACAGACCAATGAGTGGGATAACACTTGGAGGTGGACAGCTGAAGAAGGTGGAAAGTCTCAAGTACTTGGGAAGTATAGTGGAGGAAAATGGGAGAAATGACAAAGAGATTACGGAACGTGGCAGACAGGCAGAAGCATTTCTGAGAAGCATTAGAAGCTTAGTGTGGAATAAAGATGTCCCACAAATAAGCAAGGAAGTGTTATACAGAAGCTACTATATCCCGATACTGACCTATGCTTCAGAAACGTGGACAATGAAGAAAAGAGACATAAGCAGAATACAGGCAGGTGAAATGAAGTTCCTGCGAAGTAGGATCGGAGTAACAAGAAGAGACAGGGTGAGGAATGAAAAGGTCAGGGAAATGGTGAAAGAGGAGTCCTTGCAAGGTAGGATTGAGACATCAAGACTGAGGTGGTATGGACACTTAAAGAGAATGGATGAGAAGAAGATTCCCAAGAGGATACATGAGATGCAGATGCAGAAGAAACGACCAAGGGGAAGACCAAGAGATCGATGGCTGAAAGGAGTGGAGGAATGTGTCGAGAAGAGAGGCGAGGACTGGACCAGAGTGACAGCGGAGAGATGGTGGGAAGAAAGAAATAAGTGGCGAGGCTTATGTTCCAAACAGACCCAGCCTGGGGCTGGAAACTGTACATGATGATGATGATGATGATGATGACTTACTCTTGAGATCTAAATACAGAGCTTTCTTCGTATTGGAGGATGGGTCTTGAAGATGAGATAGATGGCTTCCCTTTTGATGTTGATGAGATGCAAAATGTGTTCGTTGTTGTCATCAAACCAGTCTTGACTTTTCTGCTTTACCAAACCAATGGTTTCTTCAGCTAACTTAGTGATTATCTCCCTCAGATTGATCCATTCCTCTCGAATATCATTTGTTTGAACTGGATGATCTGATAGCTGGGCATTGTTCATATTCTTAAAGTTTGTGGTAATAGATTCATCCTGAAGTTGTTAAACTTGCCTCTGGATGGGGTTTGGAAACGCCTTGGTGGTTTTGGGCCGATGGATATCCTGAGTTTACAGATGAGAAGTTTGTGATCCGTCCAGCAATCGTCAATATTCCTTGCTGTTTTGGTAATAAGTATGTCCTTATCACATTGTCGGGTAATGATGTAATCAAGGATGTGCCAATGCTTAGAACGTGGATGCATCCATGTGGTCTTGAAGCGGTCAGGTAATCGGAATTGAGTGTTAGTGATCAAGAGTTCATGTTCTGCACAAAGACCAAGAAGAAGGAGTCCATTGGGATTACAGTTTCCAAGACCTTGTTTACCCATCACATTTTGCCATAGCCAACTCTTGCATTGAAATCACCAAGGAGTAAGAGCTTATCTGTAGATAGTACCTTGGAGATGATTGTGCCAAGCTGGTCATAGAACTGACCCTTAACTTCATCATCGACCTTTAAAGTTGAAGCATCGGCGGATATGAGAGTCATGAATGAACCTCCCGAGAGTGGATTGCGGAGAGTCATAAGTCTTTCGCTCATTGCCGAGGGAGTAATTTGAAAATCATTAACTAGGCTTGGTCTTTACAGCAAATCCTACAACATGAATACGACGTACTCCCTCCTCCTTTCCTTTCCAGAAGATGGTATAACCTGATCCAAACTCAGTAATTTTTCCTTCAGTGGACAACCTGGTTTCACTGAGAGCAGCGATGTCAATGTTGAGTCTGGATAATTCATGAGTAATAAGAGCCGTTCTTCTTTCAGGCCTGTCGTTATCTTTTACGTCTTTTAAAGCAAAGTTCTGACGTTCCATGTTCCAATGATAAAATTATGTGTCCTTATTGACTTGGTAGTTTTTGTTTTACGACCGCATGAGGGGTGACCTGCTGGGTGCGGCCGGACAGTAGATGTGACTTCCGATGTTTAGCCCACCTTTTCTAGGGCCTTCGCCATGTGGGGTGAGCAGCGGTAATCCTAAACAGGCCTGCTCAAACACAGATGCAGGACCGAACTCCTGAGTAGCCACAGAGTCCCAGGAAGACGACCATCACACATCTGCTGCCAACGTACAGGTCCGAACTAGGGGCTTCCAGTTACACCCATAACCTGCCCCCACCATCCATATCTCATCGCCGTTGGACTTTAGAAAATAAGTGACTGATAGAAGAATTGCCACTGGCATGTATTGGTTAGGGTGGATCACAACTTGCTAGGAAGTGGCCCACTCACTATGATCTCGGAGTCATGTCCTGCGGCACATATGAAATGAGACATGCAAGACCAGACACAGAGACTGCAACGAACTGCCGCAGACTCAAAATATTACTGAGGTGCGCCTTCACAGCCAATTCGTCTGGCATGGCCTCTTCCGCCTTCACGACCGTTGGGAACCATAAAAGTAATAGGTTCTTCTTCCGCCCGCTTTGCCATTGGGCCTAAACACGTGCCCCATTCGCCAGCTCCGCCGCACCGAAGTATGTGCGGCATACTCTATGGTTGAAACCATGTACCGCATATCGGGTAACAAGATGATGCAGTTCGTAGTTGGCAACTGACCATTCTCTGCCTATCATTGCGTCAGTAGAGTAAAAATCGATCCAAATCTCTGCTTTCTTCTACCTCCATGTTTGATGTGTAAAATGACTTGAGAGTCAGAAAGCATAAAGATCTTTAAACCATACTTTGCTGGCTTTGACTTCATAAATACATTAAAGCCACAGTAGCTGCGAAATGCTTCTAGATTCTAGTCTGGTTGGTTCCCCAGTTCAGGGGCTGCAACTACGCGGTCATGTAGCCGCGTGTACTTTCGGTGTGTGCAGAATTTGTCTGATAACCGGTGTTAATTGTGTTGGCTGTATTAGTGTGTGTTATCTGTGATTCAGGTAGTAGGACTGCAGACGATTAATTTTTTCAAGTAGTTCCTACTTTTGCTACCAAATGCTACCATCCACGACACCTAGCTGCGGACATGGCTACTAAATGCCATCGCAATCAGCACCTGGCGGTAAACGTTGGAACTAATATAGCGTTATCAAACTAACCTACAAATTTTAGCTACCACTAGTGTAGTTAGTGAAAGGTTCTTATTCATGCCATAAATCTATGACATGGGACCGCGGGCTTTACTTCCTCGCCGAAGGAAAGCATACTGAGTGATTTTGAAAGCTCTAGTCTATTGTTGCATATTCAGACATTGAATACAGCCTACATATTGGCAGTTTTTCCCCCCCATATTTCACGCCCTCATTGGAGCATTTTAATCAATACAAATAAAATTAAGTCAAATAACGGTATTTGGAGATTAGCGATTCAGCTTCTTCTGTACCCAAAATTTCTTCATTCTGACAGTTTCTTCTTCTTCTTCTGCTTTTACAGCCTCATTGGACCACTTCAGTCAATCATTTCTTGGTCCTCTTCTTCAGTAAGTTTCCTTTCCGAGTCGCCCATTAGCTCTTCATTCGCTCTGATCTTCTCAGGCGTTCCTCATCTGTAAATACCCTTTTTACTGTATTACGTTTGTCTAGTTTAGCCTGAAATCTTATTTTTATATCTCTGTTTTTTTAATTTTGTTGTTTTGTTTTGCAAGTCATCCAAGGTTATTTCCAATTCTTTCATATCTTCTCTAATTTCCTTAATCCATCCTACTTGTTGTTTCATATTTCAAAGTTTCACTTCAATTTTTCTAGATAACCTGGTTTCTGGTGTCCTCATGATGTGACCAAAGAAAGAAAGCCGTTTCTTCCGAATAGTATCAGCGATGGGCTCCAGTTCTCTGTATACCACTTCATTTGGTACTATCCGCCACTGTCCATCTCTCTGATATTTTTTATTTATGCATGTTCTAGCTATTCTTCTTTCTACTTTTAAAATTTTGTCGATTCTGTTTTTCTGAGTAACTTTAAAAAGAGTTTCACTTCCATAGGTCACCTCTGTTTGAACCACCGTCTTGTAATGTTTTAATTTTGTTGCGATTGATAGACGTTTTCTTTTATATGTAGACCATGTTAATTTTTGGGCTTTTATCATTTTATTAGTTCTTTCTTGCCATGCAGGTTTCTCATCCAAGTTGTAAGTTATAATTTCTCCTAAGTATTTAAATTGCTTCACTATTTTAACTTTCTTGTTATTTACTGTTATGTGATTGTGTGATTACAAGTGGATTTGCTACCATTATCTCTGTCTTTTCAAATGATATCTGAAGTCCAATTTTTTGTGCTATATTTTGTAGGCTTATTATTTGATTTCTGGCTTCTTGAATATTATTAGCCAGTAACGCTAAGTCATCTGCGAATCCCAAGCAATTTAAGTCTATTTGATCTTTCTTGGTTCCAATTCTTATGTTCCTAGCATTTTCCCTGTACCATTCCTTCATTACATATTCCAAAGCACAATTGAAAAGTAGAGGCGATAAACCATCTCCTTGTCTTAATCCTGTTTTAATCGTTAACCGTTCAGATATATCTCCTCTGAATTTTACTTTAGATTTGGTGTTTGTTAGAGTTAGTGTTATAATTTTTATTAATTTGGGATGATTCCGAAATTCCTTAGTATTTTCAGCAATGAAGATCTATGTATACAATCATACGCTTTTTTGAAGTCTACGAAGGTTTATGACTTGCTGTTTTTGTCTACGTTTGTAGTAGTCCATTACTAATTTTAAGGTGATTATCCGTTCAGGGCAGCTTCGCCATGGCCGAAATCCACCTTGATATTCTCCTATGTCCAGTTCTAATTGATCTTTACAACGATCATATAGAATTCGTGACATGATTTTATATGTGATATCCAAAAGGGAAATTCCTCGATAGTTGTCAGGATTTGATTTTTCTCCTTGCTTGTGTAATGGATGTATTATAGCAGTAGTCCAATGGTCTGGCAGTTCTTCTTTGATCCAAATGTTCACTATGCATTGGTGTAATGAAATCTTTACTGGTTCTGCTGCATATTTCCACAATTCTGCAAATGTTTGATCTTCTCCACTCGCTTTGTAGTTTTTGAGCTCTCTCAGCGCTTTGTAGACTTCTTGGATTGTGGATGGATTTATGTTTTCTGATGGTGTTTTAATAGTGGTGTCTGTATTTATTTGAAGCAGTTCTGGTGGATCTTCGCAATTTAGCAACTTGTTGAATGTTTCTGCTAAAATTTCTGTATTTCTTTTATTACTATGAGCTAACTCGCCATTTTTGTCTTTTAACATTAATGTTGGAGGTTCATATCTTTGTAGTTGTTTGCTAAAAATTTTGTAGTAATCTCTTGAGTTTGTTTTCGCACTATTTGTTTCGATCATCACAAGTATATCCTTTTGGTATAGCCGTTTAACCCCTCGTATTATTTTTTGAGTTATCTTCCTTTGTTTTATGAGATCCAAGTGTGATTCATCTGTTTTTTGACTCTGATACCGTAACCAGGCTTGATGTCTATCTTCCACTGTATTATCACACTCATCGTTCCACCATTGGTGTTTCTTCCTTGGATTTATTGGGGCTACTTGTTCAGCTATTTGTTTCAATTCGGGAACTATTTCCTCTAGATCATCTGTTATTTTAATATATCTAGTTCGTTCTTTGTATCCCTTGTTATTTATTAGTTTATGAGGGTCGTATGTTCTCTTCTTTTTTAGGTGAGTTTTTTCTTTGTCAACGGGGTAAATTTAATCTTGATCATGTAATGATCCGATCCAGTATCTGTTCCTCTCAGAACTTTCACATTGTAGATCTGCCTGTGATAGTTCTTATCCATACAAACTTGATCTAGTTGCCATTCACCCTTTTTCCAATCTGAATGTTTCCAAGTTTTGAGTTTATTTGGTCTTCTCTTGAAGTAAGTTGATTTGTAGATCATATCATGGTTCCTGCAAAATTCCACCAGTCTTATGCCATTCCTGTTTGTTCTTCTCTGTGCTGGCCATTTTCCTATTATGTCTCTAAAATCTTTTTTCCTTTCCTAACTGGGCATTAAAATCTCCAATTAAAATTTTGGTGTGGCTTTTATTTATGTTTGTTGCTGTCTGATCTAAAAGCTCCCAAAATCCCTCCACATCATCTTTGTGTTCTTTCTTATTATTTTTATCATTAGTTGGGGCATGGGCATTTAGAATGGTATATGTTCTATTTGCAGCTTTTAGAGTTAGTGTCGAGAGCCTAGGGGATAATGCTTTAAATTCTATGATGGATTCAATTATTTTGAGATTGACTACAAATCCTGTTCCAAATTGTGGACATTGCTTCATTGCTCTTTTTCCTGGTATTCCCTTGTAAATTCTATACCCTTGTGATTCTATTGGTTCCTGATCGGTGTTTCTCATTTCTTGAAGCCCGGTTATTAGAATCCCTTTGCGATCCATTTCGTCTGTCAAAATTTTGAGTTTTGCTGGCTGTATGATGGAATTTATATTGTGTGTTGCTATATATAGTTTATCTGTCCTATCTTCAGTCTAAATTTGGGTTTTATATCTGTCGGGGGTATTTTTAGATGCTCCGACTCATCTAGGGTATCTTTCAGGTGACTGCCCACCGTATCCGAATGCAGTCTAGTTGGATTATTCCTTAAAAGATTTCCTTCCATGTTTGACTTTCAAAGGTAGTCAACCTTGTATGGAGCAAGCTCCGAGTTACAACTGCAGTTGTTAACCGTAGAGGTTGTTGTGTGTTTGGTCCGCGAGAGCTATTTTATTTTGCTCAAGACCGCCGGCAAGCCGGTGAGGATCCCCCTATCCGCCACCTGGGACGCGCCACGTTGGAGTATCACCTCTCCGCCTGCTACGACACCGTAGTAGGTTCGTGGTCTGACAGTTTATGTCATCTTCAGAAACACTTACGGAGTTTGAACGAGCTTCTTCTTCTGACATGCAATCTAGTTCACTGTCTGCACTTCGTGTTGATTGAGAGTCATGATCACTGTCTTGTATGTGTTCCTCTTCTGACGAAAATGTATCTCAGCCAATAAATTCATCGCCTGATGCTTCAAAACAAGCTTGAATTTCTTGATCTGTTAATCTTTTCCCACTACATGGTTGTAAACACACAAATTGATGAAAACTGTTATTTGAAACAGGCGCGCGCAGGGTAAAAACTTTCCACATTCTACTTCGATGTCACCAAACGTCTACTACTGCTCAACTCATTGTCAGAGCAAAACAAATGCTGGACGGGTCCACTTGAAAGTTGTTAAGTTCCCAAGTTCATGTCCTTGCAGCAGGAAGGTGCAATAACTAAAGCCCTGTGCGGATGCGGATATCTGCAAAGTTTTTCGCCATGCGGATATAGTTTGCATGGCTGTGCGGATAGTGGATAAGCTGCGGATAATGTTACGAGTAAATTAGCGGATAGTTTCTAGAATACAAACCGAACTTGTTGAATATCATTCCTAAGGTCCGGATATTTATGATATGTCATACTGTAACGATTCTAATGGGGTGAGGGGGTCTCCGCCCAATCAATACAATTTATTACTGGCAATTAACAATTTATTGCCTCTGGGGACATGTTTCGGGCCTCATGGGCCCTTCTTCAGCCGCATAGATTATGTACATATTCACATCCATCATATTAATTAGACACAAATCATGCATATTTTGAGAAAGACATTAAAAGTAACACTCTAAAAGCTATTTCTTAAACATCATCTTAATCATATTATAAAACACAAAAACAAGTACAGCTAGAAGTGACACGTGTGGTCTTAGTGACCTTCTTTATGTTTTGATCTGGTATAATGCCCAATTCAAAGTGCTATTAAAATATTTATTTAAAATGTTTAAAAAAATATTTGGAGATAATTAGAAGATGACCAATGGGCTTATTGGCTCTCCTTTGTGGTTCTGCGTCCCATTTTTCAGCCAATCTTCATGGTTTGGCTTGAGAGTATATTTTGAACGAAGCTGGACCGTTGCCTTTCCGGCCTTTTTCCTTAATGCTGGATTGGGTAGAGACATTACAACCTTGTGATGAAATGTCAATCGGAACCTATGAAGGGGGTGAACCAGCCAAAGGGTATGTCTGCTGTCCAAATAAGCTCGAATTGAAGGTGTAACTGACTGTCAGCCTTCCTACCTGGAGGCTTTACTTAAGCTGTTGAAGGTTCGGAGTGTGCTGTGTCTGACGGCACGTTGCTGTGTGAACTGAGCTAGCCCGACCTTGTAGCAGGTCAGGAACTGGAAGGAGGGGAGGGGGAGGGAGGAGATGTGTGTTAGAATCGTTATTGTACACGTCAATACGGACCTTGTGAAATGGATAATCCTCCAATTAATCTGGATGTCATACTTTTCCGTTATTTTTTTTCATGACAAATGTAAGATGATGATTTATGCTAATCTCATTCAATTTATGTCATTAAGCACAATTAACACTGAAGAGTGTTGCAATTCTAGCTGTATAACAGTCATTTTAAACTTGGCACATGACATAGCCTGCATAGCCTAAGCATCGCCGTCTGCTATGTTCTAACGCCTCCCCACTTCACTCCAAACAGCGAACATGCAGGGGTACTAAAATTCTCCACCACTTACCTCGTAGCGCTAGCAGGTTAATACTCCAGTCGCTCGTATCTGTTGTTGTCATCTAAACTCAAAGAATCTTCCGACTTGTTGGCTTTGTGTTTCATGAGTTTTCTTCTCTCTAATGTTGGTTTCGGTACTTTATGTGCAGGATAATCTTCGAATACCGTGGGGAAGACATTATCCTTCAATTTCTTTATTTTCAGCCCTGGGCGATGATCAGACTCAATAAAATGCCACCCACATATGTGAGAAGTTCGTGACTCAAAATTCGGTAAAAATGTTTCTCGAGAAATATTTTTAAGCCATTTCTGTCTTAATTCTGCATCACACGGGAATCATGAAACGAAATGCCCTTTACTTTCCCGCTCTTAAGTTACTCTTGCAGTATGGAACACTGCAGTATACCATCGTGGCTAACAATCGCCTACGACAATTAAAACTATTACTTCTCTTCGACATGATTATCAGTTATCACAATACAGAATACCAATTCATGTTCTAGAGACTATACATAACAAGATATTATTCCGGTACAATATAAGATTGGTATTTAAATTAAATAAATATATCTGTCTGTATATTCCATATGCAGGTGGAATTTCATTGGCTTCAGAATCGCTACCAATTTCACCATTTTCATAATCACTAAGCCTCATCAAAAGCTTGTAAAACATTTGATTCAGTTAGCAATGTCTTTGATAATCTGACTGCCATATTAGTTGTTTACCGCAGTCCCATGTTAATTACTAAACACCAAGATTCGTAGATATGAAATTCCAACAAATACTTTCAAAAGTGACATTAGTGGTTTTAATTTAATTTATTTATCTATCGTATGGCTTTTAGTGCCGGTAGTGTCCGAGGACATGTTCGGCTCGCCAGAGTCTCAAGCTGCTTCCAGCAGACACCCAGAGGGTGAGCTACATGTTCCGTTCAATTTCAAGTAGTTCCAACTTTCGCTACCAGATGTCAATGATACCTAGCAGTGAAGGTTGGAACTTTTATGGAGCATTCCAACAAAGTCTAACCTAGAAATTTAGCTCCACACTAGTTTAGTCTGTGGAAGGATTTATTTCATGCTGCCGGCTTTACTTCCCCTCCGAAGGAAGGCATACTGAAGCTTTTTTAACGCTCTTAAAAAAATCCGACTTCGGCAGGGGTTTGAACCCGCTATCTTGGGCACAGCAGCTCAGCATGCTACCAACTACGCCATCGAAGCCACTACAAGTGTTGATATGCGTAAATTAGTGACATTCACATCATTGATGTAGTACAAATATTTCACCAACGTACTAACTAGCTTGCCACGGTGGGTGAGTGGTTAGCGTGTCGGTCTACTAACCCCAAGCTTGCAGGTTCGCTCCTGACCGTGGTAAGTGATTTTTGAAAGGCGGAAAAAATATGACACGCATGTCATATGATGTTGGTATGTCAAAGAACCCATTTGAATTCAGTAGGCCGTGTTCATAATGGCAAAATTAATCTCGGGAGTTTCCGCCAACACAAAGTTCCTCATTTCTCCACTAGAAAGTGCTATAGTGTTCAAGGAGCTTAGATATCTAACCTCCTTGACTTTCATAGTGCTTCAAGGAAAAACGAAATTCGACATGCAAGGTACCCTCTGGGTGTCAAATTACAAAGCTTGCACCCGGCACCCGAGGCCATACGATATTATTATTATTATTATTATTATTATACCAACATAACTGTGGAGAAAACACTCATCTACAGTATTAAGAATCTCTCAATAAGCGATCCTGGCAACACAGGAAGACGCTGTGAGCCACTTTTTGCGATCATTGGCACATCTTAGTTTAAGAGAACTAGGCAACACTGGCTTCTAATAATTCAAGTACTCACTTTCGTCAACAACCTTATCTTTCTTCATTGTTCTGCGTCTATTGAACATATCAACTGTTCTTCTTCTTCTGCTGCTGCATTGAATTGCTCAAGAACTTCCGTGATCTCATTTTTGGAATAATACAGTTTTGCCTTTGAAGAAACATACTGTATAACAAGAAGAACAAACAGTGATAATAATAAAATGGCATTGTAGGCTACTGTTCATATGAACTTAATAATTTTAAGAGCTTCCTTATTGTTGTTTAAACTAAATGAAATACCAATGGGTATTTAATAATTGTATTACACCGTAGTCTAGTCATCACGTTTATAGATTTTAAGAAAGCATACGACAGTAGGCTATCCATCGTGAATCATTACTGAAAAGCCTTAAAGAATTTGGCTTACACCAAAAACTCGTTAACCTCATTAGTATGACTTTCAAAAATACGAAGGCAAAAGTTAAATTTAGAGGTGAATTATCAGAATCATTCACTATAAGAACTGGACTCCGACAAGGAGACGGACTTTCACCATTGTTGTTTAATTGTGCATTGGAGAAGTTTATGCGTGAATGGAACAAGAAATATCAACCAATTATCAAGATCGGTAGAAATATAAAACTTAACTGTCTTGCTTTTGCGGACGATTTAGCATTACTTGCAAATACAATAGAAGAGGCTAAATTTCAAATTGAACAACTAGAAATTATAGCAAAAAAAACTGGGTTTACAAATTTCATTAAAAAAAAAACAGAAACGATGCCAACTTTTAAAGTTGATCTACCAGTCGTTCAACTGAACAATAATAAAGAGATTGTTCAGAAATTCAAAAATCTTGGGGAAATAATAACAAGGAACACAAATGAAAAAGAAGCAATAGAATACAGAACAACTAAATTTGAACAAGCACAAAGACTTACCTGGCCAACCTATAAAAAGAAATCTCTTTCGATAAACACTAAGCTGAAACACTATAATTCCTTAGTTAAACCAGAGGCAACTTATGCTAGTGAAACTTTATTCAAATTGAATGTAAAATCTACAACAGACAAATTACAGAAAACTGACAGAAGAATTATTAGAACAATTATTAACAAAAAAAAACACCAAGTTGATGGACATTGGAGATTGTGTCCTAACAACATCGTCTATCGTGAATGTGAATCAATAATAACTACAATGCGTAAAAGAAGAATTTCCTTTTTCTGTCACATATCAAGACTGCCAGAAACCAGGATATTGAAACAACTATTTGATTACTTTTTGAACAATAAAATCAATAACAATTGGTTCAAAGAAGTTCAGGATGATTTGGAAGAATTGGGTATAACTCAGCAACAAATCAAAGACAGAGAAGAGGATTTTGAAGAACAAAAGCATAAGTCTCAAACTAATAACAGTTGAACGGAAACAATATACTATATCGGACACACAAAGGGCTTCCAGCTCGGAGAGGATGAGAAAGTTCTGGGAGGAGAAAAAGAAGAAATTTACTCAAATATATTGATTTAAGTGCTCCAATGTGGGCGTAAAATATGTAAATAAATAAATATACATTAATTGATTATACCAGTTTCAACCAAATTATGGCCCTCCTCAGTAATTGTCTTATTAAAAAAAGTATTATAATTGCGAGCAAAGTTTGAATGTATATTATACTTGGATTTTTTCCTTTGAAAAAATAATAAGAGATATATCAATATAGTTTTAAAAAAATCAGATCTGTAACAATTATGGGCTTTAAATTGATGATAATATAAAGTAATGTTATGAAAATGACATATCTAAACAGTTAGTGATTGTATATTACTATAAAGCAGACTTTAAAAAAATATTTCAAAATTATCTTGTGTTGATCAATGGAGTGTGATTTCTATAAGTTGGATATATGCGAACGACAACTGGAGTCACCTGCGATCGAAGGATGAAGGACAACCTAAAGTCAAAGATCTATCATCATGTCATCCGTCCTGTCGCATTGTACGGATGCGAGTGTTGGCCAACAACAACAGTGACAGAACGTCGCTTAGGCATGGAGATCAAGATGTTCCGATGGACAGCAGGTGTCACCAAATTGGATCATGTTTCCAATGACAACATCAGTAAACGGTTTGGGGTTGCACCAATCAGTGACGAGATGCGGGAGTGCCATCTGCGTCGGTTTGGGCATGTTCTACAAGCGGAATCGGACACAATTCAGGGCTTCCAGCGACTCACTTTTCTCACTATTATTCACTATTTTCAAAGCAGCCTCACTTTTCTCACTATTTGATAAAATTACTCACTATTCTCACTTTTCTTCTTCTTCTTCTTCTTCTTCTTCTGCTTTTACGGCCTCATTGGACCACTTCAGTCAATCATTTCTTGGTCCTCTTCTTCAGTAAGTTTCCTTTCCGAGTCGCCCAGTAGCTCTTCATTCGCTCTGATCTTCTCAGGCGTTCCTCATCTGTAAATACCCTTTTTACTGTATTACGTTTGTCTATTTTAGCCTGAAATCATATTTTTATATCTCTCAGTTTTTTTAAATTTTGTTGTTTTACAAGTCATCCAAGATTATTTCCAATTCTTTCATATCTTCTCTAATTTCCTTAATCCATCCTACTTGTTGTTTCATATTCCAAAGTTTCACTACAATTTTTCTAGATAACCTGGTTTCTGGTGTCCTCATGATGTGACCAAAGAAAGAAAGCCGTTTCTTCTGAATAGTATCAGTGATGGGCTCCAGTTCTCTGTATACCACTTCATTTGGTACTATCCGCCACTGTCCATCTTTCTGATATTTTTTATTTATGCCTGTTCTAGCTATTCTTCTTTCTACTTTTAAAATTTTGTCGATTCTGTTTTTCTGAGTAACTTTTATTACAAAAATGGTCACATTCTGTGTTAAAAATGGTCTCGTGCACAATCAGATTGCTAGAAACAACCCAAAATATACCCATGAATGGGTAGTTCATTTTTCTGCCACCGGTGCCTGAGCGCGTTGCCGGAAGCGAGCCAGGCGGCCAGAAAGCATGAAAAGCTTCCATAGTGCAATACCCCAGCCGGAGCCATGCAGCGATCGCAGAAAATTTTAACAAAGCGTTTTTTAACAAAAGTTCACATTTATATTTTTGTTTTACGATTTAAATTTCTTGAGTGTTGCATTGATTATCCATTATTTCCAAGTGTCCTCTATCTAAATGAAAAATCACAAACAGTACACACAGATATTAACATAGGTGCAATTTGGTTGACATTTTTGGGGGGCTAATTTGTTTTTCAGATGAAATGAAATCCACAGCCTGCTTCCAGTCTCCGACCGGGTCAGGAATGGAATGAATGAAGCCCCTTACTAGCGGCGAGGATATGAACTGTGCCGGCTGCCGAAGCCTGACGCACTCCTCTGGGGCAATGATTAAATGAATGACAGATGAAATGAAATGATAGTGGAGAGTGTTGCTGGAATGAAATTTTGACAGGGAAAACCGGAGTACCCGGAGAAAAACCTGTCTGTCTCCGTTTTGTCCAGCACAGATCTCACATGGAGTGACCGGGATTTGAACCACGGACCCAGCGGTGAGAGGCCGGCGTGCTGCCGCCTAAGCCACGGAGGCTGCTGTTTTTCAGATACACATTCTTAAAAATTTTGTCTATTTCAATACAGTTTTGTCACATTTTTGGGGGGCTATGGTTGGTTTTGGGGAGCTTAGCCACCCAAGCACCTCCCTCCCCTTTAATTGCGCCTACAGATATGAACAAGCGTTAAAATTATGAACCAGACACACGGCCATAAATGCAAATAATGCTATGAATTTACTCACTATTTACTCACTTTTTCATACAAATACTTAAGTTACCTTTTTTTCACTTTTTTTAAGAAAAATCACTCACTATTTCACTACTTTTGGACGAGTGAGTGGATGGAAGCCCTGACAATTGCAAAGACTGGCTACAATATACAAGTCGTCGGCAAGAGACCTAAGGGAAGACCGAAGCAACGGTGGGATGATACGCTACATGGAGATCTGAAGAACCAACACCTTCATCCTGACATGGCCCGAGACAGAAACAAATGGCGACAATGTATCCATATAGCGGATCCTGCAGCTAGGCGGGACAAACTCTAAGGAAGAAGAAGAGGATATACAGTATGTTCTTTGTGGAGTGGAGCTAAGGTTGGAATATGTAGGTTATTGAATGTATCTTCTTGCTCCAATGGAAATTTTGAAGTGAATTTGAAGATGTAACATCTTAACAAAGTATAAACGTCTCGCATATCCATGAAAAATACAAAAGAAAACCAGAACTCACGATAACACGTGTCAAAATCGAACCATAAATTACGAAACAATAGTTCTTTGCTGAATCTTATTAAGAACAAAGACGTCCGCAATACTCTTGGAATTGCCCCTATTCCAGCCAAAATGAGGGAGACTCGGTTGCGTTGGTACGGGCATGTAGCCCGAGCAAATACCGAGTCCATCGTAAGAAAGTCACTTGCTCTCGAGCCTGATGGACAAATACCTCCAGGACGACCAAAAAGGCGTTGGATGGATACCCTACATGACGATATGCGCATCGTAGATCTTCGTCCTATAGATGCAGCAAACCGCAACAAATGGAGAGCAAGGTGCAGAGTGGCGGACCCCAAAAAATAATTGGGAACAACGCCAGGAAGAAGAAGAAGAAGAAGAGTTTTTTGGCAAAGACAATTCACTTCAAAATTTCCATTGGAGCAGGAAGATACATTCAATAACCTACATATTCCAACCTTCGCTCCACTCCACAAAGAGCATGTATTCAACTTATAGATATCACACCCCATTGATCATCACAAGATATTTTCTAAAGAAAAAAAATTAGTCTTTTTCAAAGTAATATACAATCACCAACTGCTTAGATATGTCATTTTCACAAAATTGTTTTATATTATCATCGATTTGAAGCCCATGATTGTTACAGATCTGATTTTATAACTATTTTCATATTAAGTTTTCAAAGGAAAAAATCCAAGTATAATCCGTATATTCAAACTTTGCTCACTATTATAATAGTTTCTTTTAAAAAACAATTACTGAGGAGGGCCATAATGTGGCCGAAACTGGTATCAATTAATTAGGCTTCGGTGGCGTAGTTGGTAGCATGCTGAACTGCTGTGCCCAGGATAGTGGGTTCAAACCCGGCCAAAGTCGTCGGATTTTTTTAAGAGCGTTAACTGTCCTTCAGATATGCCTTCCTTCGGAGGGGAAGTAAAGCCGGCGGTCCCATGTCATAGATTTATGGCATGTAAAAGATCCTTCCACAGACTAAACTTTGTTTATTATTACATTCTGTCAATACGGAAAAATGTGCGACTTTAAAAGTTAAAAAGTAAGCTAAATTTCTACGTTAGATTTCGTTGGATCGCTCTCCCGAAGTTCCAAGGTTCACCACTAGGCATCGTTGACATCTGGTAGCGAAAGTTGGAACTACTTGAAATTGAACGGAACTTGTAGGTCACCCTAGAGGTGTCCGCTGGAAGCTGCTACAGACTCTGGCGGACACTCCCGGCACCAAAAGCCATACGATAAATAAGATAAATAATAATAAAAATTCAATTTATTGACAAGGTGTAATAAAATTATTAACTATTAAATACCCATTGGTATTTAACTTAATGGAAATAAATAGAAATGAATAGACGGTAACAGTCCTTTGTTTAAAACCATGTGAATAACCAACTCCTATAACATGAATTTGTGATACACATTGTACGTACAATAATAAGTGAAAACTACTTGTAATTAAATATTTCGCAAAACCAACACCAATATTCAAACAGTAAAAGTGCTTACATGTGTGGGCGCATGGAGCACTGAGTGCTGCCGGGGTGGACTCCACCTCGTTCGACCTCGACTGATGACTGCTAGTATGGAGGAAAATGAGATCTAGCTGGTGGTATGTGTTACCAGTGTTTCCAACTGTGAAAACTGAAGTTCCCTAGCCTCTCCAAATACGATACTGATTTTTCACACAAAAACTTCCGGAAGGTTAAATAGAACAGGAAGTTAAAAGGAAGTGGCCATGGGCAATAGAAGGAACTTTCCCAGCATTTGCTTGGCATCGAAAATGGGGAAGCTATGGAAAACCATCTCAAGTAGGGCAACAGTGAGGTTTGTGTCCAGAGATAGCCCATCCCCATGGCCCAGCACCTCCATGCTTCTAGCTAACCCAGTCGGTCATAACTGATCAAATATGCTGCTACGTTAAAAGCATGGATTCGAATGAACTTCCAATGTCTAATTATGTAATTTTCATGCCTTTTTAATTAAATAAATAAAACACACAAATTGTGCATAAATTATAGATCACAGTGTGATAACTAGGGCTCGGATTTTTAGATGCTAAAAATATTTATATTTTATGTATTAAAAATACCTGAAATATGTGACAAAAATGTAAGAATATTTAATTATAATTTAGTTTATTAATGTGAATATAAACAATGTGCAATTTATGCTATGACTCACTGACTGCTGATGAATTACATTACACAATGAGATACATCTTCAGGTTGTCCATCACAAATGACCGACGATTATCGCGAATCACTTCTTCTGAAGACTTGAAACTGTGGCAATATGTTTCTTGCTCTTGAGGTGTTGTGTAACTTGATATCGCTGTTCAGCCTTGATTGCTTTCCCACTTGGTTGGCAGAACAGAACCCTCCCATCAGAAGTAAAATTATCTTTATATTCTGCAACAGACGATAACTTGTAGGTGGTTTTACTTTAGGCATCGTAGAACTGCCTTACACTTCACAGTGCCAGAAATGATGATGATGATAATTGTTGTTTTAAGGGGCCTAACATCTAGGTTATTGGCCCCTAGTGCCAGAAATAAACTGCATGTAAGTGACACTTGTTGCAGGTAGCTCTAGCACGTGGTGCAATATGGCTATGGACAAGGAAATCCCCGGCTTCCACAGTGAGTGGCACGGAGTGACAAGTTAAGAATAACACAGTAACTGAGTGCAAGCTGACATACACTCTGCATGAAGATTAGATAGCTCACAGGTTCTTCCCCGTTGAAGTAACACAGAACAAAAATGCAATAAACTGAAGCATACAAGCATACTGATTTTAAATATATATATATATATATATATTATGACTTTTTATGTGCTAATAAGTGAAAAGCAGGAATTTATGTAATTATAGAAAAATGCTTAAAATATGTATTTACATAAAAGCATATTTTTTTAACCTAAAAATCCGAGCCCTAGTGATAACAAGTGGCTCACAATGTGCTCTTACAAAATTGTATGATTGATTTGGGAAGTCTTTTGCAATTGACAATTGGTCGACATGCAATTGTCATCTGGATCATGGAAGGACTTGACTTGCACTCTTTATGGTGATACCCTTGCACTGCCAGCGCAGTCACAAAATGTCGTAGTTCCTGGCCTGTGTGTGCCCATGATTTGTTCATCATCATAGCCTCTGTAGAGTAGAAGCTGAGCTGAGTAGTGAGGTGCAAGTCATTGAACCAAGCATACTCATTGCTAAGCAAGAAGTGAGACTCCACAGCTGTATGGAAGTCAATGTCCCAACACACCTGGAACTGGCTGAGCAGTACAGCTCAAACTTAATGTTTTGTATTATGTGACAGGATTTAATCCTGTTGAGTCCGCCTCATTGTGTAGTGGCTAGCATGCTTGGCTGTCACCGCAGAGGCCCGGTTTCGATTCCCCGCTCTACCAAGATATTTAATTCTGATCTGAGGGCTGAAATGGGGTACACTCAGCCTCGTGAGGCAAAACTGAGAAGAGGTGGGTTCCATTCCTACCTCAGCCATCCTGGAAGTAGTTTTCCGTGGTTTTCTCCACTTCTACTCCAGGCAAATGCTGGGATGGTACCTAATTGAAGGCCACTTCCTACCCAAATCCCACCTCACTTACTAGTACAGACATCACAATGGCACAGGTTATCAGACAAGTGCTACACACACCCAAGTACACAGGGCGACATGACCACAATGTCGCAAAGCCCCTAAATCTATTAACGACAATAATCCTGTTGAATTTGGATCTGTATTGACTCACCCCCTTCCGTGCATTATGTGGTGCAGCTGGCTGAAACATGGGTGCATAGTTTGGGTTGAGTTGAATGTTACCTCAGAACTTTCCTCAGACACAACCGTTTTGAGTGATCAACAGCAGAAAAGAGAGATTTTGATTGATGGAGTGTTTTTAGACATACAGTATACCTACATGTACAGGATTTACAGCCTGAGGTATGGGTGCATACATGAAAAAGAAAAACTTGAAAATATCAGGAAAATATTGTGTTTTAATATAACTCAAGTAAGGTGAGAGGTAGGTGGTTTTATATGCCCGAAATGTGGACATATATAGCTTTCATTTCAAAAAGAAATAGAGAAAATCGTCCAGGTAGAACGTCCGGAATGACTGACTAGTTTTCATCCAATTTTTTAATTATATTTGTAATATGCTGTAATATGTAATGTTTTTCTATAAATTTTTAAAAATTCCCTTTATTAGTCATCTTCATCTTCGTATCCATCCAGCGAGCCGTTTAGGATGTTCATGGATGATTTGCCTCCATTTTGCTCTATCTTGGTACACTTCCTGTCTTGTTATTGTTTCGCAATTTTCTCCTCTAGTTTCCAGATGCTCCTCAATCTGATCCAGCCATCTCTTCCTGGGTTGTCCTATTGGTCTTTTCTCCTGCACATTTCTATCCAAGCGTTGGTTTGGCATGTGGGTATCCTTCATCCACTTCACATGTCCAAACCACTTTATTCGTGCAGTACTCAGCCTCTCTGCCATGGACAGACCCACCTGCAAAAGTTTGGTACTTTTCAGTCGGTCAACACGAATGTACCCAAAAGAGTTGGGTTATACCCTAATCCTTAAAAAAAAAACATGAGATTAATTAATTCACTAGTATGACCGGTTTCGATCGTCAAGCGATCATCATCAGATCCATTACACTTGGGCTATAAAATCTATGTTTGAGAATGCAGGTGAAAATATTTACAATATGTACAATTATTTAGTTGCAGTATTGGTAATGTAGCTTGTCGGTGTATGCTAGTTGTAGTATATATGATAGGTGGAATGCTAAAATGGTGATAGAAATCTGGAATTTGTCTGTTTGGAGTGACCATATGGTTGTAAAAAAAGACAACTATGGTTGTACTGTTTAGTACAGGATATTATTTATCTGGTTGGGTGTCTTCCGCGCTGTAGCTGCGAGCAGTATCAACTTTACTCTTGCACCAGTGACGGTCGACTGAATTGGAATGTTATCTCACTGAACTGGTTTTCCCTCTCCCCGCCCTGTATTCCTGTGTGCTGTCTGTAGTTGGTGCATGTGTACTTGTGGCGTGTTGCCAAGTCTAGGTAAGATGTATGTTATTGAATTCACAAAGGTTTTCAACTATTAAAGACTGTATTCTCAAACATAGATTTTATATCCTAAGTGTAATGGATCTGACGATGATCGTTTGACGATCGAAACTGGTCATCCTAGTGTATTTATTAATCTCATGTAATTTTTTTCAGGATTAGGATATAACTCAACTCTTTTGGGTACATTCGTGTTGGCCAACTGAAAAGCACCAAACTTTTGTTTACTAAGGCAACACTGAAAAATGGCTTCAAACCCCATAAAGACCCACCTGCATCTCCCTCATTCCTAATTTTGTCTCTTCTAGTCTTCTGCAAGGCTGTCCTTGAATAGTATTGATTTGAAATTCATCATGTTTCATATAATTTGTCCGAATTGACATATAAATTAATTTTTTTCCTAATGGATAGGTAAATGAATGATAATCCACCTTAAAGTCAATAATGTATTGAAACTAATTATAACGTAATACCAGTTTCGATTAACCTGTAACCTTCTTCAGTTATTTATTTATTTACATAGTTTACGCCCAAATTGGAGTACTTGAATCAAACCAAATACATTTAAGTCCTCTACGGATACACAGGGTGTTTGCAGATGATTTGGGGAAACAAGGAGGAGGAGGTACAGGAACAGTTGGACGTTTAGGAAGGAATAATACAAGGATATGGGATGAAATTTAGCATAAATAAGAGTGAGATGGTGATCACAACAGGGAAGAAGGAAAGAACCACAACGGGAATAACAATTGGTGGGGAACAGTTGAAGAAAGTGGAGAGTTTCAGGTATCTGGGAAGCCAGATACAAGATAATGGAAGAAACGATAGAGAAATAAATGAGTGGGGAAGACAGGCAGAAGCATTCCGAAGGAGTGTGAGAAGCAAGGATGTCCCTCAGAACAGCAAAAAGATCATATATCGGACGTACTATGTCCCTATCCTGACGTATGCCTCGGAGACCTGGATTATGAAAGGAAGGGAGAGTAGCCAAATACAGGCCAGCGAGATGAGGTTCTTGAGAAGCAGTATTGGAGCTACAAAGATGGACAGAATAAGAAATGAGAGGACCAGAGAATTAATGAAGGAGGAACCATTACAGGATGGTATAGAGAAATCTAGACGTAGATGGTATGGACATTTAAAATGAATGGAGGAGAAGAGGATACCCAGGAGGATACACGAGACAAAGTGGGAAGGAAAGAGACCGAGAGACAGGTGACTGAAGGGGGTGGAAGAAAGCGTGAAGAAGACGGGACAAGGGTGGAGGCTGAGAGGTGGTGGGTCGACAGAAGACGTTGGAGAGGCTTGTGTTCCAAACAGACCCGGCCAGTGGCTGGAAACTGTGCAAGATGATGATGACGGATTCACAGGGAATTTAACTGTCATCTTCCTACTCTTCCAAAACCTCTTCATTTTAAATGACCTTTCCTTATCAGGTATGACATATTGTTATTGTTGATTAATTTTTAGTGTAAGCCTTGTATGTTTTGCTCTTCAGAATCCTTTTTCTTTCCCCTCTATTTTCAATTTCTTTCATTGTAATATTCAACTCATCTAAATCATTTTGAACTTCTATGACCCAATTATTTTTTGTTTCACTTTTCCAAAAGTAATTAAATATTTGTTTTAGTAGTCTATTGTCATGCAATCTCAGTTATACTAAAAATAATAATATTAAACTAAGAGCATCAATCTAACATTAACATTCTATGAAAAAAGTTAGTTATTGTTGTTTTAAGGGGCAGAACTACGAGGTCATCTGTCCCTTATAAGAAAAAACATAAATGAAGACTAGAAATAAAATATTCACTATTTTTTTCTCAGTTATCATCATCTAAAGGGAAACACGTTATGCTAGACTTCAAGCTGAAACTCGAAGTTTTAGATAAGTTGAATTAAATTTCAGACACACCCAATAATCCAGCACTTCCGCTTATCCGACAACCATATGTGCAAGGAATGGTCAGATTAGCAAGAATCTAGTGTGTACATTACATGTATAATAAATAAAATAATACAATATATCCCACAGATAATTGGAATGGATTCTCCGCCGCTTCATGGGACGTATTACCATTGAATTCAATGTTCTTACTTAGAGAATAATAAGTTAAATAATCGTTTTAGTATTATTTTAATTTTTAGTTGATAAGACCCATAGGATCACATAACACAAGTTATCATCTGCTGATGTCTTTTTTTCTTTCTTCCAAAACTTCTTTATCGTTTCGCTATGTTTAACTCCGTCCATCCTTTCCCCAATCTCCTTGGTCGATCTTCAGTTGTAACTTCCCAACTGTGGATCTAATGTCTGATTGTCATTGATACTCGATGTCCATTGGTGTGATCAATTTGGACCTGTGTAATCCAAACTGTTGTCACTTAAAGTCTCCTTAAGTATGTCAGAATTCTCTTTGATAGTTGGTTGTCATTCAGTCTCATGGTGTGGCTGTAAAATCTCAATCGTCGTTTGCGAAAATCTGTCTCGATGTCGGAGTATCTTTCTGTGATTGTGTGAGATTGTAGACGATACCCTTCAGCTGTGAGTTTAGGACCTAAGATTTTCCCTATGATTTTTCTCTCCTACTTCTTGATGTTCTCGAGATCCCCTTTGTAGTTGAGGTTTAAGGTCTCGCTGGCGTAGGTTTTTTCAGGCTTGATGACAGTCGTGCAATGTCGAATTATTGTGTTGATGCTCATGCATCTCTTGTTGTAGATGTTCGCAATTTTCCTGTATGCTTTCCACATTTTAAGTTCACGATTTTTTTGTGCTACTCTTTCCATACCTGTGGGTTCGATGATTTCACCCAAGTACTAGGGAAGTGATTAACTTTGTGTATCGTGCCGTATTTTGTGATTAAGTTCTGTGTTGGAATATGTTTGGTGGACACAAATTCGGTCTTAGTGAAGGATATTTTCAGTCCGACCTTTTTGGCACATTCCTTTAAGATCTCAATCTGATGAATTGCCATTCGTTCATCTGCGGAGAAGGTTGCAAGATCGCCTGCGAAGACCAAGCATGTGACATCGATGTTATCCCTTTGCCTTCCCAGTATGATGGGTTTCCATATGTTCTGATTCTTCAGTTCTCTTCTCCATTCTTTGATGACCTTCTCAAGAACGATATTGAAGAGTAGTGGGGAGAGTCCATTGCCCTGTCGAACACCCGTCCCGATGAAGAAAGGTTCAGGATACTTCGCTGATGAACTTGACTTTGGATGTTGTGTCAGTTTGGGTCTGTTGGATGAGTTGGCAAGTCGGAATAAATTGCATTTTGTAATAGGATATATTGTTTTAAATTGTTGAGAATAAATGAAAATGAAAATCCACAGCCTGCTTCCAGTCTCCGACCGGGTCAGGAATGGAATGAATGAAGCCCCCATCTAGCGGCGAGGATATGAACTGTGCCGGCTGCCGAGGCCTGACGCACTCCTCTGGGGCAATGATTAAATGAATGACAAATGAAATGATAGTGGAGTGTGTTGCTGGAATGAAATTTTGACAGGGAAAACCGGAGTACCCGGAGAAAAACATGTCTGCCTCCGTTTTGTCCAGCACAGATCTCACATGGAGTGACCGGGATTTGAACCACGGACCCAGCGGTGAGAGGCCGGCGTGCTGCCGCCTAAGCCACGGAGGCTTTGTTGAGAATAAATGAAATTGTTATTTGAGTCATAAGTTAACTATCATAATAAAGTAAATTATTTTAAAGCATTTTTCTTACCTTAGAATGGTAATCAAAACTGCTATGGGCCTTTTTCAATTGAGGACCAATTTTTCTACTTATAAATTACCATGGATGTTTACGTCAGCTTTTCCCCATATAGGTTCCTATAATGCACAGATAATGGAAATAATGCACAACTATGGAAATGAAATGACAAACATAGCAAGAAAACTGTAATCTGTTTATAATGTGAGCCTGGAAATGACACTGGCACTGACTAGAAAGATGTTTGTGTTTGATTTGTGTTTGTAATTAATATTTGGGTGAATTTAACTTCAATTTAATATTTTATACTGAAGTTTTCCTTAAAATTGTTTATGAAATGGTGTTTCATAATTTATTTCAGTATAATCCACAATTATGACTTTCTTTTTTTTTCTCTGTGTAACAACCAAACCTTGGTCCTTGTAGGGTTCAAGAGCCTCTTCGGGGAAAGATTCCAGCAGTCTCTAAAAGCCTCAGCAATCAAAAAGGACTTAAAACCAATAACATTATTATTTTTAATTTAATTTAATAGAGAAAAGATTCGCCCAATGTGCAAAGTAAAACATTATTATTAATACATTGTAATTAGCCGACACAGGTAATTGCAGTGATGCTGATGACTCTGCTGTTCCCAGACGGTCCTGAGGACATTTAACCTGTCTCATTCTGGTAATCCTGAGAAAGCAGAATCAAGCATGTGCACTATAGCTAATGGCAGCATTTTTTTTCTAAAGTGTGCTGAAGACAGCAATAATCTGATACTTCAGTAGCTCTCTTGACAATAGACTGTTTATCTAAGTGTGCAAGATTGTTTATAGCTGGAGTCAACTGACAGGTAGCAAATAACATCTAGGGTCATTCAGTGTCACAAAGGAATCTCAGGTAGGATCCACTGCCATTCATCCCATTCCAGCTCCAGCTCAGGTTACGGTCATTCTTTGTTTGTTCTTTCTTTTCATTTCATTCAACTTTATCTCTCACTCTCTTGTAAATAGGCTAGAAGGTGTCATTCATTTCTTATACTACTGTCTTACATTACAACTATTATTATTATTATTAATAATAATCTTGATTGGTCACATTGGACCACTTGAGTCGTTCCACAATCACTTCTTCTTTGAAGGTAGTACTGCTTGGTTCTTGCGCTCATTCCAGTACTTTTTCATTCTTTCAGATCGCGATTTTCTCAACTCATCTGAAATCTCCATAGGCTTTTTATGTGTCATTTCTGCAGAAAATTTGTAAGTGTTAAGAATGGTGTTAATTTTATTTTTCTCCTCGGCATCTGTTATCTTGAGTCCAACTGCTTTGAGATCTTGTTGGATTTCTTGGATCCATTTTCCTCCAGTTTTCTTTCCTAGATTTCTCATCACTAGTTGGCGTACAATTCTGTTTTCTAGAAGCCGTAAGATGTGAAACAATATGAAATTCTTTTCTTCTTCATTGTGCTGGTGATTGGATCAATCTCACGATAGACAGTTTCATTTGGGAGAATCCTCCAGACTCCCTCAACCTGTTACTTATTATTTATGCACGTTCTAATGATTCTTCTTTCCGTTTTGAGGAGCTGATCAGTTCTTTGTTCATTTTTAATTTGGAACAGAGTTTCACAAGCATAAATGGCTTCAGGGAGAGTTACAGTTTTATTATGTTGGATCTTAGTAGCTATTGATAGGCATTTTTTATTATATGTTGACCGGGTTAGATATTGTGCCTTTTTCATTTTATTTGTTCTATTTATCCAAGTTACATTACAACTAACATACATATAATCAAATAAAGGAGGGTATTGCTCAGAATTGAACTTAGGGCCGCGCTAACTAAATATTTGAACAAAACACTTCAATTTCTTAATATGTTCATACCTGCCAAGATTATGAATCAATTGAATCGCTCGTTGTTGAAAGGCAATTATCAAATTTTTAAAGTTTTGAGTTAAACACACTAAAAAACTGTTTTAATGCTCTTGTACTGAAATATGAGATGTAATTTTTTGTAAGTGGAAAGTGCACACAAACGCCGATGTAATAAAACCAAAATACGTAACTGGACTTAGTCCATTTCAACATGGAATGAGCAGAACCTTTGAGCGAGGAATACCATTCACATTCTTAGTTGATTTCCTTTATTTCTAAATGAACATATGTATCCGGAAACCTGAAAAAAGAAGTAACATGAATGTAATAACTAGGGTTCGGAAGTTTAAGACCTAAAAAGTACAAAATATGCAAGCAAATATGACCTAAAAACTATAAAATATGACCTAAAATAACTATGAAATATGACATGAATTTTTGGGATAGGTAGAGTATCACTAACATATAGTAAGCGCCTTAGGTGCCAAAACAATTTTCCAGTGTGTTGAACATGTGATATTTTGATTTTACAAGTGAATTTTTAACGAACTATGTTTATTTGCAATGCATTTTATGCCCATAAGTGTTTATATTGTGTATATCTGGCTGATGAAGAACAACATTATTGCTCGAAACATGTACCATTACTAAACAGTGCTAATAATGTTACAAGTATTGAAAAGACGGAAATAAGAGTAAGTTATATAGTGGAATTTAAATTCAATATGGACCATTATGGATAAAAACATTTTCCTTGTTTGCTAATTGCTTCTGAGCTAAATATATCTACTGGAGTGACATCCTGTTGAAAGACGGAAGCACACTATCGTCATGTTCCGTGGCCTCATGCGTACAGTGACGCAATCTAACTTGTCCAGAAAGATGTGCTAAAATACGTCCGTATAGGAACGCCTGCTTGGAATCGGATCACCTAAACCTGCTATCTGCATGTTCCGGGAAAAGAAAGAAAAATATATCTACTACACTATTCGGAAATCCTGTGTTTGAAACTCGAAGCAGATAACAAGTACCGGTACCTTGTTAACGACGCCTCAATTTAAACAAAAATGCTGAAATTATTACCAAATATGACCTTATATCACTAAAATATGACCAAATATGACCAAAACGATAAAAATGGCCGAAATATGCATTTATAGGCAACATCAAATTGCTTTAAACGTGGTCAGGGACCCGTCATTCATACTTATTTTTCAGATTTCAGGTAAAATGAGCTCAGGAAAAAAAAAAGACTTTTCCTTAACATCCGAACCTTAGTAATAACTGTTACTTTCTTCGTGTTGAAACGCACTAACTGCTGGACTATGTTCCTTTCAACACGGAATAACTAACTTGACGGCTGTGGTTCCATTTCTCACCAAAACATGCTTCTTGCTTCCTAGGATGCAAAATCACCGTAAAAAGGATTTGTCATAAATGTGGACTGGGTGCTTTTCAACAACGAGCAATTCATATAATAAAAAAAAAGGAGGGTATTGTTCAGAATTGAACTTAATGTGGTGCTCACTAAATATTGTTCTTTTTCAGTAAGCCAGTTATTATTATTATTATTATTTTTTATAATAGTTTCGGTCGTCTATGGACCACGTTATTTCAACTGCCTTTTCCCTCTTTCTTTCACATTGGCCCAGTATTCGCGCATTCTTCTTCGGTGAGCTTCCTTCCGTTCTTCGGTCCACTTCTTGCCGGTTTTCAATATAGGTTTTCGCTGAAAACTCTGTATCTCCCCAAGTTTCTTCTTCAAAGAGTCACGTTCCAAGATGTCCTCATGTGATATCCCCAGTTCTTGTAGGTCTTTTTCCACCTCTGTAAACCAGATCCCTTTGGTTTTCTTTCCCAAAAAGTAGGCACAGATTCGATTGGACGATCTTCCAGAGTTCATTCGTGTTAAGTGGCCATAAAAGGAGAGTCTTCTTTTGCGAATGGTGTCCGTTATTTTATCCACATGTAGGTAAAGTTCATCGTTGTGTCGTCTTCTATACTCTCCTCGTTCCTTGACCGGGCCCAAGATCTTTCTCATAATCTTCCTCTCTTTGGTTTCGACTGCCAGGCCTTTCTTATTCATCGCCAGGCATTCTGATGCATATAACGCCTCCGGGCGAATAACAGTAATGTAGTGCCTCAGTTTGGCCTAGAAGGACATTGATCGTGTTTTGTAAATGTCTTTGGTTAAATGGTAAGCCATTTCCATTTTGTTAATTCGTGCCACGAAAGCTTCCTTTTCACGAATGTTGGGCTCAATCCATTCACCCATTCTTCTTCTTCTTGCGTTACGGCCAACTAAAGACCACGTTATTTCAACTGGTTTCTGCTTTGAGCTTTAACATTCGCCCAGTACTGCCGCATGTATTCTCCATGTTGTTGCTTCCTTTCTTCTGTCCACTTCTTGCCTGTTTTGAGCTTAGGTTTCTCTAGGAAACTCCGGTGAGTTGTAAGTTTCACCTTAAATTTTACACGTTCCAGTACATCATCACTTGTAATCCCAATTTCTTTCAAATCTCTGTCAACTTCAGTGAACCATGCCCCCTTTGTTTTCTTCTCTAGAAAGTATGTAAAGATCCTGTTTGTCAACCTTACAGAGCTCATTCGTGAAATGTGGCCATAAAATGAAATTCTTTTTTTTCTCATCACATCAGTTATTTTTTCTACACATGTGTAGAGCTCGTGGTTGTGCCGTCTCCTGTATTCATCGTTTTCTTTTACAGGGCCCAAGATTTTCCTGAGAATCTTTCTTTCTTTCTTTCTTTCTTTCTTTAGCTTCTAGTTTCTCCATAAGTCCTTTCCTATGCATTGCAAGGCATTCTGCAGCATATAGAGCCTCTGGGCAGATGACAGTTTGATAGTGTCTTAGCTTGGCATTTAGGGATATTGATTTCTTGTTGTAAATACCCTTTGTTAGATGATATGCCATTTCCATTTTCTGATGCGCGATTCGAAAGCAGCCTTCTCGGATGTGTTGGGTTCTATCCACTCGCCTAGATATTTGAATGATTGAGTTTGCTTAATGCGTCCCTCTCCTATGTCTAGCTCCTTGGGTGCTTGTTTAATGTTAGTAGTAATAAACAAGGTTTTCTCAAAGGAGATCTTAAGGCCTGCTTTTGCAGCTTGAGTGCTGAGTTGCTTGATCTGCACTGCTGCCGTGCCAAGGGAATCTGAAAAAATTGCAAGGTCATCTGCGAAGGCTAGGCAATCAACCGTCAGATTCAGATTTTTGTAGCCCAATCTGACTCCATTTACGAACCCATTGTTGTTCAATTCTTTGCGCCATTCTCGGATGACCTTCTCAAGTGCGCAGTTGAAAAGCAGAGGTGATAATCCGTCTCCATGCCTTACCCCGGTTCTGATTTCAAAAGCTTCTGAAATTTCTCCCCTAAATTTCACTCTGGAGGTGGTGTTAGTCAAGGTCTTCTCAATGATTTTTCTTGTTTTATTGTCCAATCCCAGTTCCTTCAGGATTTGAAATAGGGAGAATCGATCAATGGAGTCGTATGCCTTCTTGAAATCAACGAAGGTCACCACAAAATCTTTAGATCTAAGCTTTAGATATGAAACAATAGACTTAAGATTCATGATCTGTTCAGCACATGATCGTCCTTTCCTGAACCCTCCTTGATATTCTCCCAATTGGGAATCTAGTTGTTGTTCTGCCCTATTTTGAAGGACTTTTGAGAGGATCTTGTATGTTATTGTAAGGAGAGAGATTCCACGGTAGTTGTTCACATCCATTCGGTCACCCTTCTTATGAAGAGGGTGAAGTAGAGCTGAGGTCCAGTTGCTAGGGAGTTCCTCCGTTTCCCAAATCTCATGAATAATCTCAGGTAACTTATCGACAGCCTTGTCGCCAGCATGCTTCCATAATTCAGCAACTATGGAGTCCTCACCTGGTGCTTTGTTGTTTTTGAGTGACTGGATGATCTGATTAATTTCTTCTTTTGTGGGTGGGGTGGAATCTGGGTGTACGTACAGATTGTCTTCGAACTGAAATGTTGATTCTGGAGCCTCGCAGTTGAGGAGAGACTCGAAGTAATTTGCCAATATTTGGCAGTTTTCCTTGTCATTATAAGCAACTTTTCCATTTAGGTCCCTGAAGTGTAGGCTAGGTGGAGCATATTTACTGAGATTCTGTTTAAAAGTTCTATAGAAATCCCGGGTGTTATTCTTCTTGAAGTCTAGCTCAATTTGTGCCAGCTTGTTCTTGTCAAAAGCACGTTTTACACCTCGAATAGTTTTTGCAGCCTGTTTTCTCATACATAAGAAACTTTCCCAGTTGTCTTCACTCTTCTGTGAGTTCCATCTCTGCCATGCAAGTTGTCTGAGCCTTATTGCAGCCTCACATTCACTGGTCCACCAGGCATGCTTTCTGCGTTTTATTAATGGGACTGTTTCCTTAGCTGCTTATACTATGGCATCTCGTAGTTGTTCCCAGTTTTGTGGATCCAGTGTTTCAAGCTTCTGAGTGAACTTATCATTAGATTGTAGCTTTTGCAAGTCAAACCTATTCATCTTTCGTCGCTGGACCTTTCTAGTATTTCTCGGAATGAGTTTAACTTTGATTTTAGAGAGGTAATGATCTGAATCTGGGTTGGCACTTCTAAGAACCCTCACATTCTGGATCTCTCGATGGGCTTTACGTGAAATAGCGACGTGATCGATCTGGAACTCACCAAGGTTGGAATTTGGGGATGTCCATGTTTTCTGTTTCCTTGGCAGATGTTTGAAAGCTGTGGATTTCATAACAAGGTTGAATGCCTTACACAGTTCCACAAGTCTCTCTCCATTCCGATTGGTTCTGCGGTGAGCTGGGTAATCTCCAATTATGTTTTGGAATTTTCTTTCTCTGCCGAGTTGGGCATTGAAATCTCCAAGCAAGATAACCGAGTGCTTGGCAGGGATCTCAGAGAGTATCTCCTCTAGCTCTTCCCAAAATTTATCCGTCCCTTCTGGATCTTTCTTGTTTGCCTGATTAATCGGCGCATGAACGTTAACCATTGTATAGACCTTGTTTGTACTTCGGAAAGAAAGGGTCGAGACTCGGCTGTTAGGAAAGGTGAAATTTGTGATTGAATCCAGAATTTTTCTGCTAACAATAAATCCAGTGCCAAGGTGAGGGATATTTTTTATGACACGTTTACCTACTTTACCTTTAAAAATTCTGTAACCTTGGGACTCAAAAGCATGTTCATCTGTAAACCTCGTTTCTTGAATTGCCGTGATCAAGATCTGATGCTTGAAAAGGGTGTCAAGTGGATGTTTCAGTTTACCCGTCTTTAAAAGGGAATTCACATTGAAGGTAGCAAAGAAATTGAGAAGTTTGTGTTTGATCTTTCCTGGAGTCTCCGATACCTCCAAGCATGTTGGTGCAGGCTCCCCAGAATCCGAAGACCCGCATGCATCGCTCGAAGCGATGGTGGATTGGTTACCACCTGGGGTAGTAGCATTTGCTGAATTTTCCTCCATACTTTGTACAGACAGTTGAAAAACTGTAATCTGGGGTCGGTGATATTTCACACCGGCCAATATACTGCCAAGGTTGTGAGCCTTGGAGCCCCCAACACTGATCGTCTCGCCGACCCACCTTCCCACTGGGATTGGATACCCAACCTTCCACTGGGTTGCTCGGCTTAACAGGGGCACCTCTTGTAGGTTACGTGTTGGAGTTAGAGTGAAAGAGGCTAGCGTTGGTTTCTCTTCTTGAATCCAATATATTGCGCATTTCACTCTCGTTTGCCCAGAGTCACACTGACTCCTCCCGGGTTGATTCCCAGGACCCATTCACCCATTATTATTATTATTATTATTAATTTTATAGAGGGGCTAAATAAAGCCCTACTGTTCTGAGTGAGGTTCAGTTTTGTAGCTGGAGGTTTAACTTACAATTTATAAAAACAAAAGTTAAAATATTATTCATTTATTTATTATCTTGTTGGAAGCCATTTTTCAGTGTTGCCTTAGTAATCAAAATTTAATGCTTTTTAGTCGGTCAGCACAATCGTGCCCAATTGTATTGATTGGGTGTTTCCGTAATCCTGAAAAAATGTACATGTATTCATTAATCTCATGTACAGATAAATTTTCACTAGGAAAATTCAATGTTTTGTTCTATATATAACTCTACGGAAGCGAAACTTGGACTATTGGTGCAGCACAAAAGAGGAAAATTGAAGCGTTTGAAATGTGGTGTTACAGGAGAATGATGAAGATCAGATGGGTAGATAGGGTTACAAACGAAGAGGTATTAAGACGAGTGGGAGAGGAGAGATGTTTGTGGCGAATGCTAATGAAGAGAAGAGATAGGTTGGTAGGACACATACTAAGACACCCAGGAATAGCAAACTTAATTATGGAAGGAAGGGTCGAGGACAAGAACTGTAGGGGTAGACCAAGGTTAGAATATGTTAAACAGATTGCCTCGGATGTAGGGTGTGATAGCTATATAGAGATGAAACGATTAGCTCAAGACAGGGAGGCATGGAGGGCTGCATCAAACCAGTCAAAAGACTGAAGACTCAAACAACAACATACAGTGAGTCTGGGAATGTTCTCCGCAGCGCCTACATGCGTCTGGGAGAGCTAGCTACAGCAGTTACGTTGGTAGCACGGCTGCCGCTTGCAACATCTCTACTTAGTATAAAACAAAGTCCCCGATTCTTGAATGTTAAGGGTATACTCGAGAACCACTGGCTGGATGGATGGAGCTAGCTACAGCAGTTACGTTGGTAGCACGGCTGCCGCTTGCAACATCTCTACTTAGTATAAAACAAAGTCCCCGATTCTTGAATGTTACGGGTAAACTCGAGAACCACTGGATGGATTTTGATGCGGTTTTCACCATTCTGTAAAGGATATATCGAGTATGATTTCTGTAAAAAATAATTTATTTATGATCAAAGGAAGCCGAGCAGTAACGATTTTAGTGGAAAAGTCGATAAAATACCTGGCGTCGAGCGCATTGTAAGCTTACGCTGGGCAAACCGTTAAAAATATCTAAATACTATGAGTGTAAGAATTGTTCAGCATGAAAAGTTCTACAAAAAAGTCCAGGAGAGCATATGTCTATCTTCCATACATCGCTCACTATAAGGGAACAACTGAAGCTTGTCTCTTACAGCTCTATGTGCTGTCGACTTAGAGATTCCTGTTTGTTGAGCTAATTTTCGTGTTGATTTACTTGGACTGCGCAGCATTATATCGGAGATTTCATCAAGTTCTTCGTCTGTTAAAAGCGTAGGCCTGCCTGTTCCCGGTACATCGTGAACTGAGTCAGTCACAAGAAATTTACTTACCTAATCCCGAACAGTATCATGGTTTGGACACATTGAATTAGGAAACCGTGCCTGAAATCTTAATTTTACATTTTCTGTAAACCGATCGCCTTCGCGAAAAACGTATTCCACCAAAAAAAACTCTCTTCGGTAGTAAACATTACCGCCTATATACTGTTGCACTCTTCCAATAATAATCTATCTGAACGCTCGCTGACTGTAATAAACGCTGAAGACATGCAGGCTGGCGCGCTTATCGCGATACACATCGACAGCTCACACGGGGAAGTCCCGCTTTGAAGGACACAGTGCAGTGCAGCCAACTAAAACTCATGACTCAACGACTCACAGCTGCACGTACCCACTGCGGAGAACATTCTCGGGCGCCCTGTATATAACCATGTTCACGTGATACGACGTAGGCTACAGTACTTCACAGCAAGTCTTAATTATCACAACTAAGGTATCTTGCCAGCTGTGTATGTAATAAATGCTATGACAGCATCCAGGGCTTCACTGCACGCTGTTTTAGTCGGCACATGCTATAAATGTGACGGTAAGTCATTGCGATGTGTCCACGGCATGGCTATTGGAAAACCCTGTTCTATAGGGATGGTTCTCACTGTATATTTGCCCTTTTTAGCCTATTTTCATTTTATGAAAAAATAGGCTTATGAGATCACCTTTTGTCCATGTGTCTGTATGTGATTCGTGTGTATGTACCCTCTAATAACTTCTAAACAGCTGGAACGATTTCAATGAAACTCGGTAAGATCATACAGTAGCACCATTCTGGCCGACCCCGACCGTGCAATTCAAATTTTATTGTGTCTCACCATCCAACATTGTGGCTGTGCGAAATGTGATTATACATATTGTAATGCACTGGCATCTAATTTAGTTCATTCGGTATCTCCGAAACTATTACCGATATCGCCCTGAACTTTCGTACGGTAATAATGGGCACTACTAGAAGTTCCCCTATAAGACTCTCAAAAACCTGGTAACTACAGAACCAACATGGCTGCCAAGCAAAGTTGAGACTTTTAAAAGGACTTTTCTCGCGATTTAACCATCCAAACGTAATGAAACTTGGTAGAGCAAATGTTTATACAAATTGTAATGCACTGGCGTCAAATTTAGTTTAATTGTTTACATAACCTCAAAATGGCGGCTGTGCGAAATATTTCACTGGCATTCTATATCTCCAAAACTATTACAGATATCACCGTGAAATTTTGTACGGTGATAAAGAGTACTGCTACAAGTTTATCTATGTAACTTTCAAACACCTGTAAAATACAAAATGAACATGGCGGCCAAGCGAAGTTGAAACATTTTAAGTGTGATTTAACCATCTGAGCGCAGTGAAATGTGGTACAGTAAATGATTATACATATTGTAATGCACTGGCATCTAATTTAGTTCAATTGTTTACATAACCTCAAGATGGAGGCTGTGCGAAATTTTAAAATTAAGTTTTTTTTCTTGTGTCGTAATCATACGATCGAAGTGAAAGTTTGAATAATGAAGCTATGCAATAATTTTCCTTTAATGATACATAACTCTATGGCCTATACATATAACAATCCTAGATGGTGAGCATTCAAAATATTTTGACGGTTCTCAATATCTACGAATCTTTTACAGCAATCAAAATGAATTTTTTTATGTTCATAGAGGCTGTGAACATAAGTTCACCTATAGGACTTTCAGTAACCTGGTGAGCACAAATCCGACATGGCAGCGACGAGAAGTATAAATATTTAAATGGCTGTCTCTCGCGATTTAACCATCCGACTGCAGTGAAACTTTGCACGTTAAATGCTTATACAAATGTTAATCCACTGGCATCTAATTTATTTCAATTGTTTTCATAACCACAAGATGGCAGCTATGCGAAATTTTAAGATCTCGATTTTACTTCTTGTGCCCTAATCATGCGATTGAAGTTTGAATACCACACGTACACAATAATCTTCATGTAATAGTACTTAAATAAAAATTCAACCTGGCGACCATCTGAAATATTTAGACGATTCTCAATATCTACGAATCTATCACAGCAATCAAACTGAAATTTTGTATGTTGATAGAGACAATTAGCATGAGTAGGATATATGAAAATAGGCTGTATAGTTCTTCACGGAACTACTTGTTTATGGATAGTTTAGAATGTATGATTAAGTTATTTTTATGAATTAAAATACGGATTAAAGATGATAGTGTAATATTTTTTCACAAAACAATGGGATGAAAAAAGACCCCTTCAGCTCAATATACTGTAATTGCATAAAATAATATACAGCTCAAAATATAGAAATTACACTTTCAACATTGACTAAAATATAATTTTTGAAAACACCGGTTACTCTCTTAATTAAGGGTTACAAATTGTTAATGACCTGAGGAGCTTCATTTTAATTCTAATAATTTGGCTTCGTTTTTAAAATAAAACTATGAAGAAGTACATGACAAACATTAGTGATGGACCAGAATGTATGAAAACAAACCAAGGAAAGATTAAACGTCTAAAGAAATTTAAATACCTGGGTGAGGTAATCCAACAAAATGGCCTGGAACAGGAAGCAATTAATCTTAGAATCTGGAAATTAGACCGAGCCTATCACCTGACGAAAAATCTCTATAATAAGAAGTCGCTGAGCATTGGAGCCAAATTAAGACACTGCAGCACGGTTGTCAAACCTGAAGCATTGTATGCTTCGGAGACTTTGACTATGAACAGGCGGGGACTAGTCGACCAGTTGGTCAAAAGAGAACGCAGGGTATTGAGAAAAATTTTAGGCAACAGATGGGTTGACGGGCACATACGTTTGAAGTCGAACGAAGAGTTATATAGAAAGATAGAGCCAGTCACGTCAACAATAAAAAGGAAAAGGTTGTTGTTCTATGGACACATTTTCAGAATGTCCAACGATCGTCTAACAAAGAAAATTTGGAATTTCGTGAAACCAAAGAAGAAAAAATTGGCATGGTTTGAAGAATGTAACAGAGACCTTCTAGAAATTGGTATTCCGGACTGCAAAATTATGAACAGGTGTGAATTCAGACACCTAATCAAAAATTACCAGGGATTTAAGGTAGGGGTAGAACCCAAAAGACGGAGGGGACCTCTTTCAGAAGATCGGAAGAAGGCGCTGAGTGATGGGCTCAAGAGATACTGGCAGACGATCTAGAACGAAACATTGATTTTGATTGTTACTCCGTAGTCCATAGTGGCTCAATTCGAATGTAAAAAAAAAAACTATGAAGATATATTATATCAATCCTCTACGCAGCTGAGTGCCCGTTTCTAACTAAGAAGACCCCCTTCTCCTAAGGGCCCTCAAGGTACAGGAAAGGATATTCTTGCGGAAAATAGTGGGACCAGGGATCTTACCAGATGGAAGACGTTGGTACAAACCGAATTGTGAACTCTACAAACCAGGAAAATCTCACCGATGCCATCAGAAGGAGACGCCTGTCTTTCTACGGCCACCTGTACAGAATGGACCACCACAGGCTGTCTTATAAGATCTTCAGGGAAGCCAAGAAGGGTAAAGCCACTGGGTCCCTGTGGATCAAAAACAAATTGAGAAGGATCTTGCTGAACTTAATATTCAGCAAGACACAATAAATGACAGGAGTCTGACAGTTGAAACCATGCCTTTCCTCACATGCATTAGAGAAGTTCACCACAACATGTCCAGGGAATGGTCCGAGGAACGTAAAATGGAGTTCAGCAAGAAAATGAAAGATTACTGATCCAATAGAAAGGCTCAACATTTCAACACCAAAGATGCCAAACAATCCACCACAAACACCGGAAGTGGCAGACAACAGCTAAAGCACAAGCACTGTGGTCCATAGGTGGCCTAAAGGACCAAAGAAGATATTAATGATTATTGACAAATTTCACATACATTGCATGTGCAGTAAAATCCCAATTCTCACCTGAATTACAAATACACACTCACTTACTATTACAGACACCACTATAACCCAAGTTATCCTTTTTTTTAATGTGACACCCTAGTACACAGGACTGAATGACCACGATGTTCAAGCCCCTCTAATGAAACAACAACAAAAAGAGGGTGGTCATCAGTAGGGCCCGGATGTTGATGACATGTCATCTTTTTACTGAGTTGTCTAAAACAATGCTGAAGTACATAGAAACTCCGGACGGGCCACCCCGTCTTCAAATATGTAATTTTTATTTTGCATCTTTTTGCATTATTTTCTATTTTTCCATTTTAAAAGATTTTTTTAAAGTTTGGTAGATTTTTTTGGTCATATTTTAGAAAAATCGGCCTTTTATGGTATTCTTTTCCAATTTAGTCATGTCACAGCTTTATATGAAGGAGCTACGCCTCTCAGAGTTAAGAAGAAGCTAGTGGCTGATACAAGATAATTTAAAATATTGAAATAAAATATTTCAGTATTGCTATTAGTAGAAAGATATATATCTTGGATGCAGAAGAACGGTGCCGTAGGTATACAGATGCTCTTGTTTTCGTCGCAAACCAGTTATTAGCGGAATGGAATGTTACCTGCTGTGTTGACCAAGGTCAGCTGTGGCTGGGTAGAAAGGGGAAGGGGTGTATAGGGGTGTTCATTTTCTTAATTTTAAAGTGCATTTTTCGAATTTTTGTAATATTGTTGACTTTATTATTATAAGATCATTTTCTCCATTTTATAGTGCATTTTTCGAATATTTAGGTCATTTATTACAGTCATTTTTGAAAATGTTAAGTGCATTTTTTAAACTTTTTACGGCATCAACATCCGGGCCCTAGTCATCAGTATTACCAAATGGAGACGTTTTCTTGACACCCTATGTTCCACAAGGAACAGCAGTAATTAAGTCATTTTACTCGCATTAAGACATTCAAACATCTTGATACCACTGTTGTAATACTAAAGTAAACCATTTATCTGACTTTTTGGGAAAAACCCTTGTGTTAGCGTCCGTAACACACCACTGCCTGTATAGTTAATAGGTTTGTGTTAATCTGTTAATTTTGTTATTAAGACATACAAATAACTTTGTACCATTAATGGAATGCTGATATGAAACACTTGGTTGCTAGAAACACCATTCGGCAGTTCCGCTGTTCAGCTCTTTCCGACTCGTTATATGACGCGTGTACGTTGGTCAAGTTGAGAAGAACATTCTATCGGTTGTTGCTCTGTGGAAACTAAATGACTCTGCCTAACTTAAAATGAGTGTATGCTAATGCTATGATTTAACTGACACACATTTGGTATGCAGCTGACTATTGGTATTGTGTTTCCAGGTGGCAGGACGTAAAGGTTTCCCTCACGTAATCTACGCTCGCATCTGGCGATGGCCTGATCTTCACAAGAATGAACTAAAGCATGTTAAATATTGTCAGTTTGCATTTGACCTCAAGTGTGATTCAGTTTGTGTTAACCCCTATCATTACGAGCGTGTCGTGTCTCCAGGTATAGGTAAGTGTGCTCTATTTCATTTTCAATATACTTTTAACATATCTGTTGAGTAAGGCTTGAATTTGAATTATTAAAGTTGTTCTTTTGCTATCTGTCATTGTTGTTTAGCTAATTTCAGTTCAAAACTTGTACAAATAATAATTCATTTTGACTTTTCTTGAGTTGACCACGCAGAAGAATTTTCTTTGAATATTGCCAATTATCACGTCAATACATCATTATCCTTGCCCCTTATCCAGTTTAAGGCCGGGTTGGGGTGCTTATGGTAGGCTACTCTTCTTCTTCCAGTAGTTTATTTCAGTCCATATTCCGTCTACTTATACTTGTCTTAATCAAGTCAATCCATCAAGTGCAAGGTCTTCCCCTTGCTCTCTTTCATTCCCATGTATCCTCCAACATGTGTTCCGGTATTCTTCCATTAGAAATTAGACGGCGAATAGCGCTTGCAAAATTGGCATTCAATAATAAGAAATATCTTATGATTAATGCAAATTTGGATATTGCAATTAAAAAGAAATTTGTCATGTCCTTTGTATGGAGTGTGCTTCTGTATGGTTGTGAATCTTGGATGATCAGAGGTCAGGATTGGAAGCGACTTGAAGCGTTTGAGATGTAGGTCTGATGGAGAATGTTAAGGGTCAAATGGATTGAAAAGCGAACTAACATCAGGATCCTGCAAAAAAATTCAAGGGATGAGAGAACTGAGACCAACGATCCCTAAAAAGCTAAATTTACAGGCCACACTTGCGACATAACACTTTCATAACTAATCTCCTGGAAGGAAAAATCACAGGCAAGAAAGGCCTAGGACGACCGAGAAAATATTTCCTTCAAGACATCACACTAACTCTTCATTATGGTTCCTACTATGAAATGAAACGAGGTGCTGCAGACAGAAAACAATGGTTGTGGAGACAAGGCATTTGCCTTTGGAAGTTGATGATCCATCTTCCATTCGTTTGACACGTCCAAACCATTTTAACCTGCTCCTATCGATTCCATCATTCAACTATCTACTCCAATGACCGTCCTGACTTCATTTCTCTATTTATCCTTTCTTGTTTCTCCTACATAACAAATAACAAACATGATTAGATTCATGTTGATTCACAACTATAGAATAGTTCGTAATGTGTACTCTGTTTTAAGTGAATCAGTCAGTGGAGAAAAAGATTTTAGCTCTGTTTTCACGAGAGACAATTAAAGTATTCAACAGAATGTATTTAGATTTTCCATATTTCTTGTATGTTAAATTATGAACACTGTATATGAAATCATTTCCTATTATTTATTTATTTATTTTCCTATATCTCACTACCGCACTATTTAGTGTGTATGCCCGTTCAGTGGCTTATTTTCTTTGTAAAGGATCAGTATTTGCAAATAACACAAAACAGACATCCTCTTCCAAGGTTAATAATTTCTTAATTTCCCCATCACAATGGAGATTATATCAAAAGCAGAAGCAACTTGGAACAGTATAAATGAAAACATTTGTAACAAGGATTGACCACAAATTTACTATTATCTGCAATACAGCTGTAACAAAAACCTACAAAATGAACAAAAGAAACCTCAGGGTATCTCATAGATGCCTTTATAATCACTTACCGAAACCAGCTGAGTCAGTCTAAACCAAAATGCCAACAAACATAGAACATATATGATAAACTTTCTTCAGTGGAAATTTCATATTTAGAGCAAACACAGCCAGTAGCAGATAAGTAAGAAATCGAAGATCGATCATGATATATATAACACAAGTCTTGAAAAAAATCACATGTATTAATTATTATTCACATAAATAAGGGGCAATTTACGATTACATACTTGAACCGTGTTTAGGCTCAATTCTCGTTTTGTTGTTATAATCAAAATAATATTTTTCACTATTGACAATTATCCAGACAAGACAGGGGAAATCAAACTGCAATTTCGAATTCAGCACAGCGAAGTTAATAAAACACACCTAATTTTGTTTTTGCCTCAGATATTTTTTCTATTTTGCAGGCCTGTGTTGTGCGAATTTGCTGTCATTTTGCTTTTGTTTGGGAGACGTTTTGTAATAAAAAAATTTAGCCACCATCGACAGTGACACACCACGAAGTTGGTATAAAGTTTAGATTTGGAGATAAACTGGCGAGGGTCTAAATTTTCCAGTAATTAGTTTCTATTTTATTTTAGTTTTATTTATATTAGGCATTTTTTTTTTTTCATCTTTAGACATCCACTTCCAAATTTTTAAAACATCAAATTTTGTACTTTGTCTGTGTCTGCCCCTTGAAACAGCAATCCTACCTGTGTGTCACGGTTGATGCCCTGCAAGCTCAGTAACAGACAGAGCGTGATGCGACTTATGGTGGAGGAAGGAACTAACAAGGGAACGATTGTGGTGTAAAATTCTAATCTGATTGAAATTTAGTGCACAATATTCCTATAAAGTTGTACAATGGTGTAGTGAAATCCGCATGAGCCACTTTCAATTTTGAACGCCAAAAACCAGCCGGGCGACGGCATGAGCGAGGAGATGGGAAGAGGTAAAGCTGACCTTGAATCCTAGCATTACGCGGTGGCTCCCAGCCTCCAGCTTCCATAGTGATCAATTTCGGCAAAGCAGCTTTGTAGACAAACTACCCCATTCCAAAGAATAACATTTGGAAGGTGTTCCAATTGAATATCGTCGTTGTCACTTTCTGACATTTGTAAGTATTTTGACTGTACATTAATTGTTGTTGTGCCAGTAAAATTAAAAACGGACAAAATGTAATTCTCACAGACACACGGCTTGATGACGGAACGATTTGGGACCTGATCATCCGAAACATCACTTTTGTTTTGCATAGTCCTACCGAACTGATATGGGAGTGCCGGGATGAGCGGAAGGTGGAACGTGGGGAATGCAACGCAGCACGGCAGGTTGCTGCCTGGTAGCCGCGAGCCATCGCGTGCTGCTAGGATTCAAGGTCAGCTTTACCTGTTCCCACCTCCTCGCTCATGCCGTCGCCCAGCAGGTTTTCGGCGTTCAAAATTGAAAGTGGCCTGTGCGGTCTTCACTACGTCATTGTACAAATTTGTAGGAATATTGTGTACTAAATTTCAAACAGATTAGAATTTTACACCACAATCCGTTCCCTTGTTAGTCATTGACTTGATTCTTTTCTCCTCACTATGGAATAATGTAATCTTGTGTTTCTCCCATAGGGAACTAAATATACAGCAGTTCATTTCATAGTAGTTAAGTGTGTCTTGGTCTGTTTATTGTTATTAATCTTGATTGGTCACATTGGACCACTTGAGTCGTTCCACAATCACTTCTCCTTTGAAGGTAGCACTGCTGGGTTCTTGCGCTCTTTCTAGTACTTCTTCATTCTTTCAGATCGGGATTTTCTCAACTCATCTGAAATCTCCATAGGCTTTCTCTGTGTCATTTCTGTAAAAAAATTGTGATTTTTAAGAATGGTGTTAATTTTATTTTTCTCCTCGGCATCTGTTATCTTGAGTCCAACTGCTTTGTGATCTTGTTGGATTTCTTGGATCCATTTTCCTCGAGTTTTCTTTCCTAGATTTCTCATCACTAGTTGGCGTACAATTCTGTTTTCTGGAAGCCGTAAGATGTGAAAAAAATATGAAATTCTTTTCTTCTTCATTGTGCTGGTGATTGGATCAATCTCACGATAGACAGTTTCATTTGGGAGATTCCTCCAGACTCCCTCAACCTGATACTTTTTATTTATGCACATTCTAATGATTCTTCTTTCCGTTTTGAGGAGCTGATCAGTTCTTTGTTCATTTTTAATTTGGAACAGAGTTTCACAAGCATAAGTGGCTTCAGGGAGAGTTACAGTTTTATAATGTTGGATCTTAGTAGCTATTGATAGGCATTTTTTTTATTATATGTTGACCAGGTTAGAGATTGTGCCTTTTTCATTTTATTTGTTCTATTTATCCAAGTTACTTTTTCGTTTAAGTTGTGTTGTAATTTCTCCAAAATACTTAAATTGAGGAACTAGGTTAATTTTATGATCATTTATATAGACTTTATTTATATCTAAGGGTTTCATAGGCATGATCTCAGTTTTTTTTTTCAAAGGACATCTGTAATCTGTTTAATACATCTATGTTTTAAAAAAATCCAAATGATGACTTAGTTCATTTTTCTGTCGATTAATTCAAATGAATAATGCACCCTATTGTTTTATATCCTCTATGTGCTAGTCTACATAGGACAGTGTTTATTATGGCTTTCGTGGCCTGGAATACTAATCATGATCATGAATTAAGTATATACTTTTTGGACGAGGAGGAAGAAGTGCATTTGAAAGGAGGTTCCCCCCATCCTTTTTGACTGTAGTTTAACTCCCAGGGAAGAAAAATACAATTTAATACAGTTATTTGTGATGCAGATTTATCGGGGCTGTCCCTGCAGTCTGGCCCGAGTCGTCTAGTAAAGGACGAGTACTCTGCGGGTGTGACAGCGAATAGTGCCGGCAGCATGGAGGTGGACGGGGACGTAGGTATCTCGCAGACCGTTCAGCACCATCCCCCACCAAGCATGCAGTTCTCCATGAGTCTGCAGCAGCCTCAACAACAGACAGGTAATATTGAGAGTGTAAATATTCTCCAGCTAGTATCTGTTTCATTTCTCTGTAGGATTCGCAGAAACAAGCTTCTCTATTTGAATCGGCCGGAGCTGAAGTCAGTTTTGACTACTTTTCAGGAGACAGATAAAACGTCATTGACAGCACACAACTTAACAAATACATTATACTAGTCATCTATGGTGTGAAGCAACTATTCAGCTTATATTTAGGTTAGAGGAATATCAATTTTAATTTAATAAACATATTGTTCAAATCAATTTTGGAAACTTGACTTTATGATTTTCTGCTCCATGGTTAGTTTAGTGCAGTATAAAGCCATCCAGAATGAATATTTCACATGATATTTTATTTTAAAACTAGCATTACCCGTCGCTGCTTCGCCCGCGAATATTCTAGTTGTAATGAGTACACTTAGCAAAATCTCAATCATGAATGCTATGACTGATTTATCCTTGGTATGAATAGTCAGACTTTATCAATTCAGCTACTGGTGCAGTGGTTAGGGGTTTGTCATTCCTTCATAGGTATATCAGAGCGAAGTTAGTTTTCTGGGAATATCACAGACATTGATAATTTAAGGGCCTTTAAATGTGGTTTTCGGAGACCCTTTATAGTCGGGTGAAAAAGACCTTTCGTACCACACTCGCACGTGAAAATTGCATGAAAAAATCTAGAGTACCCCTTGACCCCCTGAAGTGCATTATACTGTATGTATTGATGAATTTTACAGCTTAATTTGGTTCAGTAATAACCTTATAACCGTCTGGAAACTTTCACAGTATGTAATAATTGGAATTGCATTGCATCTTACAGAAATAGATGGACCTGTGAGATTCCGTTACCATGGTTACCGTGTTGCATTCTTTCATTATTTCATTGTAAATATACATGTTTTAAGGTATTTATTTATTTAATTGTGAGGCATTTAAAGAGTAAGTGAGTGCGTTTCGCTTAGGCATTGGGTTATGCAGAACCTGTAGGTACCCCATATGTGTAGGTTGGTGTTAATGGGACCTTATTTTCGGTACAAAACTGGAATGGGACCTTAGCAGAATAATATAGGGAGGGATGGGTTTATAACATAAAAACCACCTAAACCCTGTACAAATGCAATTTACAATAGCACTAATATGCGGGAATCTTGCAGTTTGGCCAACATTTAAGTACGGAATACGGCGCTGAAAGGCAGCAAGTCATTCACTTAATGCTTTTCTCCTCAGATCGCACTACATGTAGCAGTGGTTTCTGGCTTAAAGAGAAGGCTAACTTAATTCTTTCCTATGCCGTTCCAAGGCCCTTGGGCCAATACTTCAGAATACTAATTGTTTAAAAAATGACTATTTTTGACTTAATGCTTTTCAGCTCCGACTGATTCATTTCTTACAACTCTTTGAATGTGCAGCCTAAACCTGATTGACTATGTGAATATCAGATATCCAAAATTATTTTACTGTTTAAAACATTTCCGAGCAGACAAAGTAGGGGCCCTCCTCCCCGTTGTACCAAAACATAAAATTAAACAATTTCCTCAATTGTGCCTAAAGTTGAAGGGCTAAAGGGCCCGGGAAGGTTTCAAATTGTGAGTCTTGGAGAGCTCTATCAAACTAAAAAAAAACAAATTTCAAAAATCTTTTCCGCCCTAAATGCAATTCTGGAAAAACAGCCTAAATTCGCTTGTTTCTTTGCTCGTTTTTCTTTTTTATTCAAATCCTATTCAAATTAACTTATTTACATAATTGGATCGCTCGTTGTTGAAAGGCTCTAAGTCCACATTTTTGAGTTCTAGCTTCATAGTTGTCACCACCGGTCTGATGTAATGGAATTCCAGACTTTAGCACGTGACGACACACAGTGCAGAACAGTACAGTCCACGTCGAAGTATTGTGTGATATGGAAGTACACGTTACATAGTTACGAACAGAATGCCATTATATTTGCCAATGACTAGGGGTTGTATTTTTTGGTAATAGTGATACGTGCATCATTTTTTTTTTTATCATTTTAAATGATCTAGTCGACTTTGTTATTACGTTGCGGCGACGTCACGAAATGTACCGATAATGCACTGAGGTGTGTGATGTCATAGTACCGCTTGGTGCATGTGTACTGAGTTCACTGGTGAGCTCTGGAGTTATGAGATGGCAACAACACGGCAAGCATGACGTCATCCAGCCAGCTCCCTCCTTTCACCGCGTGCTCCAGCTCCCTCATGACTTGTAACTTTCTAGCATTCTGATTGTTTCTTGATCATCTAACATGTCAAGAGTCTTTGGCTTCAAGCGAAGCAAGAAGCCTCCAGCCTTTCTAGCATTTTTCAACATTTGTAGCATTTAAAATGATATAAAGTCCAGTCTTTCAGACTGACTTTCTCTTTTCATATCTTCTTTCTTGCCTATATATGAGGAGCCTATTTCCAAAAGTCGACATGTGCATTTTTTATGTTACTGAGAAAAACTAAAAAACGCTTAAACGGTAAAATTCAGGAAATGTGATGTTATTCTTTGTACAAACTCTAACATAAACATAAAAAATAGGTCCAGATGTAGATTCAGCAATGCGTTTAGGAGATATTTAGCATTAAAATTCGCAGATGTCGAATTTTGGAAGTACGTTAATGGAAAATCGTATTTTGGAACGAACTTCTAGCATATGACGAGTTTTGGAACAAAACATGGATTTTGCTTAACAAGCATTTTAAGCCACATAATGTTGTTATGCACTCCTAATTTAATATACACAAAATTTACAGTGAACACAAGTTTCCAGCAAATTAGATAAAACATAATATGCAGTAACAAAATAATACACAAGGAGCAATAAGTCACATAGATTAGATTCTGAAGTCGTCATCCTCCTCCTGGGGTTCACAAACAAGATCGTCTTCCACATCAACTGTCACGTTTTCTGGATCCATGACTTTCTAATAATATTGAAGTTCTTCATTATTTATTCACTCCACCCCGTAGTGAAGTATTAGTAGTTTGATAACATCATTCATCTTCTCTTCTTTGACGGCTACTCCAAGAGGCAACTGAACTTTCTCGAAAGTTACCGTTTTCCCCTTTTTAGTTTTCCCTTTAAAATCAGTTAAGTCACTCCTATAATTTTGCTCTCCACGAAGAAGAGTAGAGGATTTTACTTTCCTAAACACGAATCTCTTGCAGGATGGCATTCTGAAATGCCATGACCCTGGTGCTTTAAAGGAAGATTGGACGCTACCTTTCCAGTCATACACCGGACAATCAACAACTAGCGTGTTCACTGTGCCAAACTGCATGAAAATTTGAGTGTAGGTGTTTGGTATTACAATAGTGTCTCGCACTTTAATCTCCTTTTCAATTCTCCCGAAGACTCGGTTTGGGGGTATGAAGGAGTGTCCTACAACGGGAAATACCATCTCCACTTGTTTAACTTGTGCGGGGGAATCATTATACAGCTAATAGGAAACCATTCCAATCATGATACTATTTGTATTTTGACCCCCACAGACATCAGAAATCAAATTAACTTTTGTGATACCTGTAAGATCAAGATGATTAAGTCTGTCATAAACACAGGAAGCTATTTCATTAGATCCTTTTGGACGAGAAGATTCCAGTCACTGGTATATAAAGGTGTTTCGTGTAGTTTGACGCTCACGCGATGTTCCTACACAGATTGTAAAATTGTACATATACAATTGTCTGGAGTAATACGTGGCTTGATCTGGAAATTTTGGAAGGGGTACATTTTTCTGGCAATCGAAACTTGATATCAGTTCATTATCTTCCTGATTACGTAGAACATCATAAAACGCGTGTGCCCTTAATTTATGCACTCTTAACTCGGTTATTATGTTATTCTTTCCTTGAGGAATCTTGCAGTGCTTCAGATTAGCTTTCAGCAACAAACATTTTGAGCAAGCATCAGTCGCTGGAGTGCCAGAAATAATGCCTAAAGTAAGCTGCCTTAACTCGTACCTCAGTTGATACTGACTGGTTGTAACTTCTCCACAATTTACTAATGTTCAGCTCACTTGATAAATACTGGCGACCTTGACTTGTCCTCTACAATAGTGTAATTCACTAACAACATTTAATTTCTCTATGAAAATGCTCATAGCTAGTCTTTTATTTTCACTGTACTTGCTACGAGTATCTCCTCCTCGTTTATCTATAGGCAACAAATACTGCGTTGAAACAGTGCAGTGTCACGTTAGAACAAACTTGGCGGGAACACTTAGAAAGAACTTAATTGGCTTAGACATTGCTAAGTACTACAATCAAAAGTTCGCAGGAAACACTGGCTCGAAATAAAGCAACAGGAATGTCAAGTATTGGAACACACTTTGGAAGTTGCATCAACTTTCTTATGCAAAATGTTGGATTTAGGATCAAAGTGCAGATGTCGAGATTTGGAAATAAAGTCAAACTTTAATATTGATTTGTAACCACAAATATGGTGTTTTGGAACATCTTCCACCATCCATTTGATGTGTTTCTCCAAGAGGAATATGAAATCAAAAAATCTACTTTTTGTAAAAAATGTCAGATGTTGACTTTTGGAAATAGGCTCCTCATATGGCCTTCTAGGTACTTAAAGTACCGTATTTTAGCAAAATGAACTCGTGAAATATCACAGAATCTGACTTATTTTACAAATTCCGGAAATAGTCATGAAAAATGTTAAATATTATCGAAAAAGCTCTCCAATAAACGTTTAAATGCTTCTGAGGAATTGACAGTCGTGGTTTCCTTCTCATTTGATTGATAGTGCTGCATATTCTCTACACAAATGTCCACAAAGCCGGAAGTATGTGTATTCAGACACGCGATCTCTAAGGCTATCGATGAAAATCAATATCTGCTATCGATTACATCAAATGGCGTTGTGGTCATAGATACAGCAGTGCGAGTTTGCGACTGATAAAAACTTTATCGGCAAACATTCAGCATTTAAGTATAACAATGCCGAAAACTAAAGTCGCAACTCTTTTCTCGAGGTCCGAGGAATACAACAGTGAAGGGTTCTACGTATTTGACGCTGCAAGAATGATTTTAATGTGTAAATACTGCAATGTTCGTATTAAGTGGGAACGAAAAGACACGTGCGATAAACACTGCAGGGATTCAGAAACGCATAAAAAGAAGAAGGAAGGAAATGAACATCGTTCTAAGCGGCAAATAACAATCGGTGATAACAAGGATACATTGAAAGAGTGCTCTTTTAAACCCCTTATCACATAATTTGTTAGATTTACCCCATACTATAAGGAAGATTTCAGAAGAAACATCTATCATTATGACAATTTATTTCGTGAAATACCCACCGAAATAGTGTCAGATTTAACACCGAAATCAACTGTTATATTTCAGCAAAAAATAAGGCCCTTACCAATGACTGTACTTCAGCAGTAGTTTTGTCCATCATCTGACCGTATGGGGGCAGGATGACAACAACACAGGTACTGTAGTAACTCGCCTCCGGGCTTCCATTATGATTTTTCGTTCGTCTAAAAGTCGGTATACATTTGAGCGCCGCTCGCGCGCAGCAAGTTCGCTAGATTAGTACAGGGATTTGAAACTGCGCGCGCACAGCGCACCACGACCCATCACCTGTCGGTTTTTTCCACACGCACTTTGAGTGTTCGCAGTTCAGATTTGCACGGGATTGTGAGAAGTTCGTTGTTTCTCGCGTGCATCTGATTGCAATTATTTGTGCATTTTGAGTGGTGTTGATGGAGTGGTCAGACGAATCTGTGACAAAACTGATCGATACTTATCGCAAAAAGCCTCTTCTGTTGGATCCTCAACATAGGGATCATTTTAAGAAACCATTAGACTAGAAGCAGATGCCTGGAGGGAAATAGGAGCTGAGATGGATATATCTGTGGACCAATGCAAGAAGAAGGTGATATCTCTGCTGTCTTCCTATTGGCTTGAGAAAAGTAAAATAAGTCGCAGGGTGGAAATACGTATCTTCTTTGGAAATGTGGGGTCCAATCTTCTGCAGCAGATTCTCAAAGTCAGAAGGTGCCATTCGAGTAAAATTCTTATACTGGCCGCTTTTTTCTTGTGACTTCAAGTCCATCATTAGCTCCGGGCCATTCCTTTTTTTAAACAGGTCAGTGTGCCACCAACATCGTCGTCGCTTCTTTTTGCACAAACTTGCCATTAAAAAGCCGCACCACTCATCACCGCAATCGCGAGGTTTTCCTCGTACGGCGGAGACAAGATTATATTTACCATACTCCAAACCGACTAGTGAATGTTCGTGGGTTTCGTATGGATTGCGGGGGGTTCGTCTATATAATAATTCTGGACGAGCAACACACGCGCGGCGCACGCACCCACCTTAAAAACAAACGACCGGCCTTTAGCACTGATAATTGTTCGCGATCCTTCCTTGAGATTTTCTGGATCATAATTATAAAGAAAGGTAAATACTGAAGACCTTATTCTTGCAAAAGCTTAAAATTATATGAACAAAGTGTTTAAGAAAACTGGCAGTTGTGTGTATACATTGTTTACTTATCTAATAGGAAAAGATCTCCCCGTTTTCTTCGTAGCGTAGATGGTTGCGTTGCAGACTCTGAGTTAGTTATGCAGAGCTGGAAGGAGTTTGAATCCCACTTTGGATATGCTTTTATTTTTATTTTGTGTTCTTAATAACATGTATGATCTTTTATAATAAAATTGCATTGTCATAAACATATTTTGTTTTCATATGGATGAAAGTTTGAGTGAAACTCGGAAACAAGCTAATTCTTCGGCCATTACTAGATGTGCGAAGTAGAATTCAGCTGGTTACCTCCACTTTAATGGTGCTTTAGCAAGTTGAGTTGGCAGATTTGGCCATTTATCGTAATTGATTGTTAGTGGTAAGTTAACGAGTGTTTCTGTTTGATGAAATGCTCGTGCAAAGTTAAGTCATCATCATCATCATCATCTTGCACAGTTTCCAGCCACTGGCCGGTTCTGTTTGGAACACAAGCCTCTCCAACGTCTTCTGTCTACCCACCATCTCTCAGCCTCCACCCTTGTATAGTCTTCTCCTCTCTTCTTCACGCTTTCTTCCACCCCCCTTCAGCCACCTGTCTCTTGGTCTCTTTCCTTCCCACTTCGTCTCGTGTATCCTCCTGGGTATCCTCTTCTCCTCCATTCATTTTACATGTCCATACCATCTAAGTCTATATTTCTCTATACCATCCTGTAATGGTTCCTCCTTCATTAATTCTCTGGTCCTCTCATTTCTTATTCCATCCATCTTTGCAGCTCCAATACTGCTTCTCAAGAACCTCATCTCACTGGCCTGTATTTTTCTCTTCTCCCTTCCTTTCATAACCCAGGTCTCCGAGGCATACGTCAGGATTGGCACATAGTACGTCCGGTATATGAGGAGGTGAAACGCAAAGACGAACATTCATTCATTCATTCATTTATTTGCAATGGGGGGTGTGTTCCCCGGTGGCAAATTGGATATACATAAGAAATAAATAATTATACATAACAATTCAATAACAATTATACAACAATTCAACTGGAGTATTTACACAAATAGTCAGTCTTTACTTAAACACACCTATATGTTTGGGAAAAGGCTCTAAGACTGCGGCAGGTAGAGAGTTCCAATTATCAATGGCACGGTTTACAAAAGAATATTTACCATAATTAGTTCGCTGTGGTCGGCCCTTAACTTTGAAAGGATGATCGCTCCTACTCATGTAAGTGGGCTTTCCCAATCATTTGCTAAGCTCACCCCATGCTGGTTGATTTGTATACGTGTTGTACATAGCGCAGAGTCTAGATTTCATCCTCCTAGCCTCTAGTGATTCCCACCCAAGTTTCTTTAACATATGGCTCACACTGCTCCTGGGATTAAAGTCACTGACCACAAAACTAGCGGCCTTTCTTTGTACCATTTCCAACTCATTGATGAGCCCTACTTGATATGGATCCCAAACCGCCGAGGCATATTTCAGAATAGGTCTTACAAGTGACAAATAGCCTAATTCTTTAGCAGAGGTACTACTTCCTTTTAATACCCTCATTACAAAGTGCAGGGATTTGTAAGCTTTTGAAACTACACATCCTACATGACTACTCCATTTCATATCATTCCTTACGTGAACACCCAAATATTTGCAAGAATCTTCTTCTACAAGTATTTCCGAGCCAATGTTATATTGAAAATCCTGCCTTCGCACTTTCCCTATTTTTAAGAGACTACATTTTCTTGTGTTTATTTTCATTTTATTTACAATCGCCCACTTATATACCAGGTTCAGGTCCTCTTGAAGCACTGCATTATCTTGTGAGTCATGTATCTTTCAATATATTACACAATCATCCGCAAACAATCGACAGTCACTGCGAATCCCTTTTGGTAAGTCATTTATAAACGCCAAAAATAACAAAGTTCCGATTACGCTGCCCTGAGGGATACCCGACGTTACGGTAATTTCATCCGAGAATATGCCTTCAACTTTCACTTTCTGGGAACGACCTGTCAAAAATTCTTGGATCCATAAAATTACTCTTCTATCAATCTTCGTCGAAGCTAATTTATGGAGTAGCATGTCATGCGGCAGGACATCAAATGCCTTAGCAAAATCTATAACCACGGCGTCGACTGAAACTCCATGGTCTAACGATTCGCTAATGTCTTGAAAAAGTGATAGCATCTGACTCTCGCATGAGTAACCTTTCCGAAATCCATGTTGCCTATCACTAAACCATGATAATGTTTCCCACTGTTCCCTCAAGTAGTCGCAAATGAGATGCTCCATCTGTTTACAAACGATGGACGTAAGGCTAACTGGCCTGTAGTTGCCCAATTCAAGTCTGCTCCCTCCCTTAAATATTGGGACTACCGTAGCTCTTTTCCAGTCATCTGGGATTTGCGCATTGTTTATGGACACATTAAACATCACCTCCAAGTATCGTGCCACGGCCCTACCTCCTAGTTTAAGTACTTCCCTAACAATATTATCAGGACCCTTTGATACATTGAAACGTAGTTTTTGTATTAGCTTTACAATTGCTGACTGGTTTATTTGGAACAGGGGAGCCCCTGATTCGTCGTTAAGGTCCAACACACAGCTATTGGATTTATTGAACACACTACCGTAAAAGACATTTAATTCATTAGCAATGGCCTGTTTCTCAGTAATTAATTTACCGTCACCGGACATTATCATCGACAAATTATTTGAATTTCCCTTTCTTCTCCTAACATAACTGTAAATTTTTTTCCACCCATCACCTCCCGAACCAAGTAAACCTTGCATATAACTGTCATGAGCAGCCCTCTTTTTTAAGACGAGCTCTCTTGATAAGGACTTAAATTTCAACATATACTTGTCACTATCATGTCTTTTATTGTATGATTTCCTAATTTTCCGTTTTACACTCCTAATTTCTCGTGTGTAATACTCAGGATCTGGGTTTTGTTTCGGCAATTTAAATGGGACAAATTTATCAACAGCGCTATTTAAAATTTTCAAAAAGTTAGTCCACAGGATATTAATGTGATTTCCTTCCGATGCCCATCCTACAAATAGCTCATTCAAATACCCCTGAAACTTGCCCTGATCCGCCCTGCGATACTGGAATATGATCTTTTTTGCTACATCAGAGTCTAATTTTGTAATGTCACCATATCTAATATTTAATTCAACCCCAGAATGGTCACTAATTCCTGGTACTTTCAGACAGTTAATATACAGCTCTACAGGCCTTACGAGATAAACATCTAAGGTATTATTGTCTCTAGTTGGGAAGTCAACTACTTGGGAAAATCCCCCCTCCCTTAAGAATTTATTTGCAGAGCTCTGAGCTTGACCACAGCTAGTTGACTCACCAGACCAGTCTACTTTGGGGAGGTTTAAATCTCCAGCAATTATTATGCTCTTTTTCATAGCATTACCCGTACAAGTTTTATCATACAGTGTTTCGAGGAGAGAAAAGTTATCTTTCGGTGCTCTATACGCCCCTATCACCTAAAGAGGGGATTTATTTCCTTTATCCGAAATTTGTACACATAACATTTCATGATCCATATCAGCCCACTTTAAGAAACTAGCTATATTTTTGCGCACACAAATAAATAGCCCACCACCTCGCTTCCCCCGATCCCTTCTGTACATTTCGTAGGTCCCTTGAATTATTTCGCTACTATTTATGTCCTCATATAACCAAGATTCAGTTGCAATGACAATGTCCGGAGAATACGTCTCTACAAGATTCCAAAATTCAATTAATTTATTTCCTAAACTCTGACAATTAACCTGCAGTAATCTTAGTCTTACCTCCGCAGCAAATATCTCGAAATAGCTCCTTCTGTTCCCATCGGCTGGCATCCTCTGGACCTGCTCCTCCTCACAAAAGCCGGCACGAACCGATGACCCTGTCATGTAGGCTCCCTAGGTTGAAAGCGCCCCGTCGATTGAGATGCAGCCCGTCTCGGGCGAAGTCACGGCCACCAATCCAGCAGTCAGCTTCTACGTACACTAATCCCAGTTGTGCACATACCCAGTCCATGCGGTCATTTACAGTCTTAACTCGCCTTAACGGAACATCTCCCCGCCGAACAATGCCACTCATTATAATTTTTGCATTTCTAAACTTGCTTTTAGCTTTTCTGCCTAGTTCGTAGAGCTCCCCCATGATGTAATCAGCTGTAGCCCTCTTCTTCAAATCGTTCGTCCCAACATGGAGCAACAACACTTTAACTTTGTCACAGTCCTCTACATTTGCTTCTCCCACTTGTTGGGCAAGCTGGTCAATTTTAATCCCCGGATAACACCGCACTTTCGCACCTGATTTCCTCGAGATATTCGCACTCCATCGTATCATAGAATCACCCATTATGATAACGTCATCCTCAGTTTGCTCCTGCACGCCCTCTTCCACACTGATCCCAGTAGAAAGCCGTTCAGTCACATCCTTCACCGTTTCTTCTGATTCACGAAGCTTTGCTCTAAGTTCCTGTACTATTTGATCCCTTGCTTTGATTTGCACCCTCAAACAGTCCGACGTATCACATACTTTACAAAACCAATTTCCGACATCACAATCCTCCTTCTTGACCTTAATACAGCCGAAGTGAAACCATTTCTCACATAGTCCACACTCAACACCATTCTTCAATGTTTTACTGCACGTCGAACACTTTAAAGCTGCCACTGGATCATTTGCCTGATTCACATTTGGAGTAACAGGCCCTGGATTCACTTCCACTCCACCAATAACTAGCAATGCAGCTATCACTAGGACTATGAACCACAAGTTGCTAGGTCCCGTACGCGCACACAAACACCGGAAATCCCGACTACCCTTCGCATACCACAGTCCGATCCTCGCCCGATAACACTCCAGAGAACAATCCATTTCAGCACACCTGAGAGCTCGGGAAAAACACGACCTTTCACTTTGACTGCCAACTGATAACTCACAATTGAAAAAAAAAATTAGATACAATATGGAACGGGTTGTAAAAGATGAGCGGAATGTAAATAGATCGTGCCATTTAAGCAAACTTGAATATGTCCTATGATACAAGCCTGTGAAAATGCATGGTTCAGCGCAAACACGAACTTTTCCACATCTACATATCCTGCAAAGGCGAACTAGTCCATACGGCCAATAGGAAGCGCTGATTCATGTAACGTGATTTCCATTCCATGCGAGACCAGACGTTCCTGCGTAGAGCAGCTGATATTAGCATTAGTTCCGTGCTTCTGTGCTCCGGCTAAATAATATTACATATTGCTATTAAAATTATTACGTCAGTGTTGTAGCAAAACGGCTGAAGATTGTGTTCCTGTGAAGACTGCGAACAAGGGTAGCAGAAAGAGGAAGATGATGATGATGATGATAATTGTTGTTTTAAGGGGCCTAACATCTAGGTTTTCGGTCCCTAATGGTTTGGGTGATAGTGAAGGATGAGATGAGAATGAAAAACTTTAACTACCTTATTTACTCGAATACGACCCGCCCCCGAATAAGACCCGCACCCTGATTTTGAAGAACAAAATTTAAAAAAAAATTACTCAAAATGATGTACAATCTTAACTAAATAAACAGAATAGCATCTATCCAAAATAGTTTCCAACAGTTTTGAAGTTGTCCTAAAATAACACACATCAAACGATTAAAAATACAAATAAAAGTACACAAACACTTCATTCATCGTCATCAGAAGTACCAACTTCGGAACTTTTATCACCATCCCACTAAATGTCATCACTGACATCCATAGCATTCGAAATACTACATTACTTGAAGCTCTTCCATATGAGATCTCCCGAGATACGATTCCATGCCGTCAAAATCCACGAACATAGCAGCTGAACTTCCGGGCGCTGAATACGACCAGTTGGAGTCAGTGTGCGCTTATCGGCCGCCATCTGCTCCGTATACAGCTGTTTCAAGGCTGCTTTGAACGGGCGGTTCACGCAGACATCCAGTGGTTGTAGCATAGACGTCATCCCGCTCAATCACGAATACATGACTCGTCAATATCACCGGGCACGATTTCCAATAACTTCAGCTTCCCTCACAACTTTCAGCTTCTCACTCACATTAAACGACCGCAAACGCTTTGTACAACTCATGTTTACACTCGGAAAATGTGCGCGACATGTGCGCGAGACTGTATGACGCCGCCTGCTTACGGTAAAACAAAGTGATAGCCGGAAGAAGGCTAGCACCATCTAGCGGATACTCGCAACACCCGATATCGCGCGTGGCGGGCAATTTAAATCTTTAAAATCAGGATGACTCAAATAAGACCCGCACCCCAATTTTTCACGTCCGATTTTGTTTAAAAATATTCGGTTGGTATTCGAGTATATACGGTAATACTAACTATAAACTTACATACTACAAGAAAAAATTGTAAACAAATAAAGGCAAATAAAGGACAGGAAGAAAAGAAATGCCTTCAAACCTCGAAGAATGAAGATTGAGGGACTTGGAAGGAAGGAGAGCCATGAAAGGCAGATAGGAAAGAGGAGAGGGCCCGCCCCAAGATCAAAGGAAAAGGCGGGCAAAACGGACTCAGCTCAGGAATCCCTTGGGGTCGCCAACTGCCAAACTCACCAGCCGTGAGCCCTTGAGGGTGTAGCATTATCCAGGGTGCACCAGAAGTGGTGGGGCTACATACACCCTGCCTCCTTGAAGGCCTTGTGTTGAAGGCAGAAGATAACATGAAAAGAAAAAGAAGGCTGACCCCACGAAGAATGAGGGTATTAGGAAATATGAGACAAGGGCCAATTAAGGTGGGAACGTGAAAGACTCCCTAGGCCTCGGATACCCTAATGCCGACGGGGTCGGAAAAGAACAAGAGTTGACCAAGGGAGGTCGACAGGAGAGAAGACGGAGAGGACCCCGGCAGATGTAAGTGGAAGCAACGCCGGACTCAGCTGGGGTCCCGTGGTCGCCAACCCACGTCCCACTAGATGTGAGCCGCTGGGGGAGAAAGTGAAAGAAGTATGATTCGCGAAGTGAAAAGATAAAAGGAAACGGTATGTTGCACCAAGAGGCTTTCATTCTTTTCATGCATGCTCACACAAAAACAAACAGTTCAGTTGTCGGGAAATCCACCCACAAGATGTATTGCATGTGAGACAGTTGATTTATAGAGTTCAAGAAAAAGCAGTTCAAGAGAGGATGGTAGCACGAATGATGTCATTGAAGAATGTTCAACGAAAACGACCTCGTAATATTGAAGGTGAAAATAAACCGCGTACATTTAATGTCAATTACTTTATTTTGGTATCTTAAGTCAACAATTAATGAATAAAATGTAAGCGATTATGAAAAAATAAAACACCTTCCTTTTGAAAATCATTCAAAGCCATACATGTCCAAAAGGTTCATGCAAAAGAGAACATGTCCATAATTAAATGTGCTTTTTAAACAAATATTTTCATTGTAGATTTAATTGCAGTCATGAATTACCCTTTTTGCATGAAAATGAAATTGTTTGCATTTCAATATGTTATTTTCATTAACATGTATGGCTGAAATACGTTTTTTGTCGATTGTGAAAAACTGTATTAGGCGGGCATGTTCGTCTTTGCGTGTCACCTCCTCATATGACCTTTTTGCTGTTCTGAGGGACATCCTTGCTCCATATCATGCTTCTCACACTCCTCCGGAATGCTTCTGCCTGTCTCCCTCGCTCATGTATTTCTCTATCGTTTCTTCCATTATCTTGTATCACGCTTAGTTAAGTAACCTTTAATGATAAATTAAGAGATAATTGATGTTAGTGAAAATGGCTCTTAGGCTGAGAATGGTTCGAGGATATGTGTTCGTACACTGTGGTATGGTATGGAAAGGTGGACTTAAACCCAGGCTGTGCCGATTGGAGTGCCATAAATACCGTACTGTGACCATGGCAGCCATTGACCTTATTGACGAAGTTTAAATATTCAGTAAATAGAAACCTTATGTCAATAACCAGTTGTACTTTAATCACAGTACCCAAATGTGAGACGACCCCGAATATAAGACGAGGCCTAGTTATCAACTGCCTCTTACAGATTTTTTCAAAAAAATACTCGCTAACTCATGACTTGCACAATATATACCCTTAAGGTCGTGCTCTCATTTTTATAACGTCTCGTGTTATCGGAAATCCCTCTGCCCGCTTATCCAAGACATACTCTATAATTTCTTTGTTCAAGAATGGGAGACGTTATTAAATTAATATACGTTGATCACTCAATTACTGCTCGTAAAACTGACTGGTTGTTCTTGTAAAGATTGTTTTAAAACATATTTCTGTATGCTTTCGAACATATAATTTATCCGCTTAAAATGACGTGTATGCGTAAATCCTAACCATATGCATGGTAATTAAACATAACAAACCATATTTTAATCTTCATTAATGCATTGATTTTTTGCAAGTTACAAGATGCCAACACCACATACTACTTTGCAAATAATACTTTTTATTTTATTTTTTTATTTTTTTTTACTACCCTGAATATAAGACGACCCCAAATTTTTATAACACAAAAAGTGGGGAAAAAACCTAGTCTTACATTCGGGTATATACGGTACATTGGATGACTCAATTTCCTCCATCATAATTTCATGGTTACATCGTAATTATATATATTTGCTCACTGTAGGGGTAGACCAAGGTTAGAATATGTTAAACAGATAGCCTCGGATGTAGGGTGTGGTAGCGATGTAGAGATGAAATGATAGGCTCAGGACAGGGAGGCATGGAGAGCTGCATCAAACCAGTCAAAAGACTGAAGACTCATACATACATATTCGCGTCAGTCGTTAACCTATAAATTTCCATGCTCATATAATACCACATCACTGTTTCAATGTCAGGCTGCTTTTTATCAAGATTTATATCATTCATTTTGTAGCACATCGTAACAGATCAGCCTTTAGACCAGTGGTTCTTAACCGGTGGTCCGCGGACCACAGGTAGTCCGCGAGTACCTCGGGTGTGGTCCGAGGGAGAAAAGGGTCCACCAGCATGTATAAAAAAGTGGCAAATAATTGGGGATTTCGAAAACTATGTGCGTTGAACGTGAATTGTCCAAATTTATTGGCGGCGATGACTGTCAGGTTTTGAATTGAAATATCTTTAAAATAAGTGTTATTGAGGAAGGGTTACAACTGATGAGGTGTATTGGGGTGGGGGGTCACTACATGATAACAGTCTATTAGTATTCTAAGTACTGGTTATTACAGTGGAATCTCGTTAGCACGTTCTCGGTTACGACGTTTTCCATTTTAGCGCGATGATTTTCTCAAGTCCCAGTCCCAATTCTACAAAATACATGTTGATATATCCCCTTAATACGTTCTCTATTCCCGCTTACGACGATCAAATTTCCGTTGTACTTTTTGTAAGTGAACCTGATTTTATTCTTATTTCATTATAAAATTCGGCTTCTGGAAAACACGACGCGATATTGCCTCATATTCTCTGTTAGTTATTGACAGTGTAGATGATTTCATTGTGTTTGACGGCGTAGAAGCGGCTATAGCTATGACGCAACGCAGGTGGCGTGTCTCTCTCCCGCTACCCTTTCTCAAGTCCCTATCCTACTAAATTCATGTTGATATATCCCCTTAATACGTTCTCTATTCCCGCTTACGACGATCAAATTTCCGTTGTACTTTTTGTAAGTGAACCTGATTTTATTCTTATTTCATTATAAAATTCGGCTTCTGGAAAACACGACGCGATATTGCCTCATATTCTCTGTTAGTTATTGACAGTGTAGATGATTTCATTGTGTTTGACGGCGTAGAAGTGGCTATAGCTATGACGCAACACAGGTGACTTATCTCTCTCCCGCTGCCCTCCACCCCTTTCCCTTTGTTTATTTCTCACGTAGGCGCATTATTGTCTTCGTATTCTGCACTATTGTCTTCTAGTTCTTAGTGTTGACGTCCAGTTATGACCTATTTTATTGCGTGTTTCATAATGGATAAGAAGAAAGTACGGCAGATAACTAATGATGAGAAGATGAAAAACATTCGAGACGTGGAATGCAATCCTCACATGAAGCGTGTGGATATAGTGCGAAAGTGGAACATTCCTCCGTCTACACTGAACACGATTCTCGGCAAAAGGAAGGAAACCGAACGTGCATTTGAAGAAGGAATGAGCGGCAAAAGGAAACGTGTGCGAGAGGGACAGTTTCCTCGACTAGAAAGCGCTTTATTGAAGTGGTTCAAGCGTGCGCGGTCGCCGGTAACTGAGCCGTCACTGGCGGAGCGCGAGAGCGAGAATGTCCTTGCTAAGCAGAAATAAAGACCCTGTATTATACTGTGGTGTAGAGGTACAGTAATTCATTTTTATGTTATTTATTCCGTGTAAGTTACTGATAACCTATGTTTATGTCGTGACTGTAGTAGTGCATACAATCACTTACTAAGGTCGGCGATTTGACGTCCATATATACGCCGCTTTCTTTCTTATACGTTGTAAATGCAGTATGGTGTTTTTCGGTAGTACGTTTTCCCGCATATGACATCCAAATTTTTCAGTCCCTTGAAAAACGTACTAACGAGATTCCACTGTATTTGATAAGGAGATTTTTGTATGTAAATCTTGCTTTTCGTATTTATAATATAACGCTGAAGAAGGTCACATTGTGGCTGAAACCGGTACTGTCATTAAAGTACAACTGGTTATTGACTTCAGGTTTCAATTTACTGAATATTTAAATACTGTACTGGATGAAAAATTGAGTTACTATGCTACTAGAGAAATCTTTGAGTTGTATTTACCGTATATACCCGAATGTGAGACGACCCCGAATATAAGACGAGGCCTAGTTATCAACAGCCTCTTACAGATTTTTTCAACAAAAATACTCGCTAACTCATAACTTGCACAATATATGCCCTCAAGGTCGTGCTTTCATTTTTATAACGTCTCGTGTTATCGGAAATCCCTCTGCCCGCTTTTCCAACAAATACTCTATAATTTCTTTGTTCAAGAATGGGAGACGTTATTAAATTAAGATACGTTGATCACTCAATTACTGCTCGTAAAACTGACTGGTTGTTCTTGTAAAGATTGTTTTAAAACATATTTCCGTATGCTTTCGAACATATAGTTTATCCGCTTAAAATGACGTGTATGCGTAAATCCTAACCTCAAAATGTACGCTATTCGTATATGCATGGTAATTAAACATAACAAACCATATTTTAATCTTCATTAATGCATTGATTTGTTGCGAGTTACAAGATGCCAACACCACATACTACTTTGCAAATAATAATAACAATTTTTTTTATTTTTTTTTAAATTTATTTTTTATTTTTTTAATACCCTGAATATAAGACGACCCCAAATTTTTATAACACAAAAAGTGAGAAAAAACCTCGTCTTACATTCGGGTATATACGGTACTTATTTTTTCTGCTATACTTTTAAGCCGATGGGTTAAATAAAGGGTAAATTTACATTCAATGGCATTGAGCAGTCTGGTACAATCCAGTATTTGTATACTACTTATTTTTGTTTTTTGTTTGTTTGTTTGTTTGTTTGTTTGTTTGTCTGTCTGTTTGTTTGTTTGATTTTTGTTTGTTTTTAATTTGTTGTTTGATTTTTCACATGAGCTTCTAGCTAGAGCATTGTTTCCCAAACTCTATTGTGTGTGTACCACTTTAAGGGATGAGAATCTCTCGCATACCACCTAATGGTTGGGAGATACAGTAACTATAACCCCACACCACCACCACTACGTAGTAGACCGAAAGACTGATTGTAAATTGTGTTTGAGTTAGACTGCTGGACTTAAAGTTCAAATAATAAAATGCGTGGCCAGTTGATTTATTATTTATTACAATAAATATTCAATTCAAACATTCAGAAATGACACTGTACAAATAATATTAATAAAATAACTCTTAATAATTAAACATAAAAACCGAAGTTCAATTAACAACTTCAGTGTGAAGGGTGAGCTTGAAGATTAGAAGCCAACTTAGGAATGTCTGGTTTAAGATTGCTGAGTCTCAAAAGAAGATCGTTTTCCGCTGTAAGGAGCCTATTCCGGTATTTATTCTTGAAGTAAACAAGTAAAGAAAATGCAGTCTCGCACAAGTACGAAGTAGTGAAAGGCTGTAAAAAACTAACTGCTTTGTCAGCTATGTCTGCATAGTCTGCACGTCTCTCAACCCAAAAGTTCACAAGAGTCATTTTTGAAAACGATTGCCTTAGTTCTGAATCACAATTCAATTCATAAAACTGCTCCTTGTCTTTGGCCTTAAAGTCCTCCGGCAACTTATCAATGTTTTTATATTTTTAAATTTTTAAATTTTTCGTAACGTAGGCCTATCTAATATTTTTTATATTTTTGGTAACATCATCGCGTACCACTGCAGCAGTACGAGCGTACCACGTGGTACGCGTACCACAGTTTGGGAAACACTGAGCTAGAGCATATTATATTTGAGTTCAGTTTTTATTTGGTTGTGTTGGTGTTCATTGTGACCAGGTGATGTGTCCGTGTTTGGACCCCCAGAGAGGACCACCAAGCTGGAACCCCCTCCAGACCCATGCCCTCGCTCGACATGGGTACCAATACGACTACCTCATCGTAAGAGCATATTTCTTACTACTAACCCCTAAAATTAACCCATCTCAGGACTAACATAATTAATAATAATTTATATTTATTTCTTGTATAAGTTTCATAAAAGATTAGCTATGGAGTTCTCAGTGTTTTAATATTACTAGGAAATACAGTACATGGTATCCACATGCAGGAATAGTCAGGAAAAGTCCGGAATTTTTATTTTCCTGAATATTAATTTTTAAAATTATGGTATTTTTGTTGTCGATTAGTTTTCAATATCAATTAATTTATGATACCTGTTATTGTTAAGGCCCTTTGAAATAAGCTTTGTTACAGTTCATCGGGCTTACTGAAGTGCCATCGTTTGTGAAATTATATACTGTGGTTCCGTTATTATGGCTATTGATGTTGATCAGGGTATTTCGTAATTTATACTGAAAATTCAGGGAAATCTGTTAGGTTGGTCTGGTAGACACCCTGATGCCACTTCTGCCCATTTTTCATCCCCAGTCCCCAATTGCAAGTATACACACTAGTACATACAATTCAATAACTCGGATTGTCAGAACAGATTCTACAAATGCTCAAGTATACAGGGCTGATGACCACAAAGTTCCAGGCCCTTGATTGAACCAATGACAACTACTATACTTTAGCAAAGCAGGAGAAAAAGTATGGGTCTTAAATTATTATTTCTTTATATGTGCTTGTGTTTCTCAGCAACGACGAGTTATCCGCTGGACCACAATCCTGCTCCGGCTCCTAACCCACCCCCTCCACCTCAGGCGGCACCACCTCCTCCACCCACAGGAGGAACGGGGCCGCTCGTATCGCCCACGCAGTCTGCAGCGGCTACCTTCTTCAGTACCGACAGCATTTCCCCAACAGCAGAGACACAAGTCGCCCTGGCTGCATCGCTTGGTAAGTATTCACTTGAACATTGAGTTGTACTTGTTAACTCAGTTGTAATCGACACAATGCCCATCTATCCACTAACTTGATAAGAAACATATGTTTAGTACCGTATTTGCTCGCATATACCTCGCCACCGCGTGTATCTCGCACCCCATTTTTATATATAAAATTGTAGGGAAGAGAATCCTCGCATATATCTTGCATTAATTTCTGATTCCGTCATAAAGATGATGATCCCCATCCACAGAGGACACCACACGTCTTGCCCGCGATGTTATTGTTCGTTTTGGTGGCAGTGCTTTCCTCGGTATTTGTTGCATCTGTTGCATTGTCTACAAGTATCAGTATTCTGTCTTCACGTTCCGTTGTTGTTTCTCTGTTGTGATGGTTTTCTTGTGGAAGTCGATCTTTTAGTTATGTAAGAACGCGGAAGTTATACGGCTGGGTATAAACTCAAAATGATATAATACACAGACGATGATGGTAATAGAGCTGCCGGTTGAGAATTCATCGAAAATTAATTTGATTTTCGCTACTGGAGTCAACAGAAAGAAGCGCTAGAAACCACTCACCAATTACGTAAGGTATTTTCAAATGTGACAATGCAGTAAAACAACAATGCCAGGTATGATAGTCAGCTATTTTGTTGGCGTTCCTCACGCTAAATAAGTAATTGTTATGTTAGAACACGTTGAGATCTGGTATTGTTAGTAACGACGACCTGACGACAGAAGACAAAATAAAGAAGTTTGTCAGTTGAACTCTTGTATGATTGGGTTTACGGGTATGTTGACAGACGTTGTTAAGAGCTTCTTGAAGACTGGCCTCACAATTGTATTGGGCAAAAGTTAGGATGATGACGCACTAGAAAGTAGCTCGGAGATTCGCAGCTGTGACGGCAGTTAACGATTCCAGTTGTCTTGTTTGAATAATTCAATTTTTTGTTTTTTTGGGAATACAGTATTTTGCACACAAATCCCCGCATATATCTCGCACCAAACATTTTCACACTTTCTTCCTATCAAAAAAGTGCGAGCAAATACGGTAGTCGCAAATAGACATCATTAGATAAATGAGAAAAGAAAGAAAAACACCATTAATCGTGATTTGATCACGGGACGCAAAAGTGTAATACCGAGGCAATAACTGCTGCGCCACCACGTCAATTGATTCTTTTACGCGCTAAATGGCACTTGAATTCATCGGACACACATCGACCATCAGACTCTCGGAAGCGGTCGAGTGTCTATGGAGAAGCCGAAACATGTGTTCGCTTATTTCGACGCTTATTTAATTCATGGGCCGTAAAATCCCAATGTATCATCTTGTTGGAAGCCCTTATAGGGAGGTGAAAGGCTGCTCTTGCAGTTAGAGGCGCACGTGCGCTTCATAAGAAGGGAGGTAGAGCACAGTTCGCTTCTCCTGTGGGGGTCCGGGCATGGAACACTGATGACCCAACTTGGTGTTCCTAGGCGAAACCCCACACAAGACACGGCATAAACCTAGAAAAATCGCTGAGTTTTAACAACAAAATTATTTTCATTTCTCTTCCTTAAATTTGGGCGTGGGGATTATTCGACGGCAGGTAACCGTGTATGCGGTATGTATTGATGGGGTTGGCTCCCTTACTATAATATTTTATATATTTCTAAACTATCTCTATATTCCTCTTCTATTTTCTGATGTGAACTCCAGGTGGCGGTCAGCAGAGCCCGACAGCCCCTGTCTCTCCTCACCTGCAGCAGAATGGTTTTGCTAACGCTATGACAGCCACTTCTCCTGGGGCACAGGGAACCTGGACCGGCAATAACACTCTCACCTACACGCAGAGTATGCAGCCGCCAGACCCTCGTGCGCACCACCCAGGCTTCTGTGAGTACTCTTACTCTCCCTTGTCTACCTCTATGTTAGGCCCCTTAAAAAAGCAATCATCATCATCATCATTATCCCTTGTCTACTACTCTGGAAAAGAGGATATTATTAGGAAATATTCTTGACAGAGTGATAAGGTCCAACCATATTAAATTTAAAATTGAGCATCTAATTTTTGCTGGGGAAAATTTATATTGTGGTGATGTTTTTGTTATGAACATATTACAGTGAAACCTCTCTATAACGGACACCCTTGGGACCGTAAATACTGTCCGCGAAAGAGGGGTGTCCACTATGGAGAGGGTTAGAGAAAATTATTTCAATTTGGCACATGTACTTGTGCAGTATGTGTACTTACATGAAGACGTAGGGTTACGCGCGATAAAACAGTCCAGTTTCGTCTACATTTAAAATGTTCTCCGGCGAATAGCCTTCAGTGATGGAAGGCAATTTTTCTTCCCAGCTTGAAACATTATCCATATCAGTGGAGGATTCTCCGCAAATCGCTCTAAATTTTATATTGTGGCACTTTCTGAAATTCTCGAGCCAGCCGTTCGAGGCTTTGAAATCTCCGATACCTAATTCTGCCGTGAAATCCAATGCTTTGGCTTGTATCAATGGTCCGGACACAGGGACGTTCTGACTTCTTATTTTGCTGAACCACCCTATCACTGACTTACCAATAACTGCACCATTACTACTTTGAAACTGTCTAATTTGCAGCTCATTACCATTAAGATGCCATACCTTAATTATCTCTTCTTGTTTTTTCACAATTTCTGCTGCCTGTGTCTTTCCAATCTTAAACACTTCAGATAGTTTCTGTACACCACATTTCTCACGTTTGTGATAATCTACGATGTCTACTTTATCTTTACAAGTTCAACTTTTACGAGGAGCCATTTCAAATGCACTCACTTGTTACTGTAACGCACAGGTCCTACAACAGATTTCAGAAGTTTTACGGTAAAACTGACCAGATAGTAAAAGTATGAATTCCCTTATACCGACAATTTCAAGTTCAGGAGAACAATGAAAGCAATACTGTTAGGCCTAGGTTTATTTTTGGAGCAGTGCAGAAGATAGGGGATGGGAAGGTCACCGCTAACTGGCTTCCCGGAAGTACACGATGTGTCGAAAGTACATTTGAAAGTGATGGGTGCAGAATGACAGTTATCGTGTCCACAAAAACGTGATATATATATACGTATATAATATAAACTTTTGAATTGACTGTGGTTTTGGGGTCTGGGGGATGTGAAATGCGAAGACTTGTCAACATTTTCCGGATGTCCTAACATGGTACTCGCTGCTTTCTCATGAAATCTACCTAAAATCCAAAACTTACTTCACTCATGTCTCGACAGGTATCAGCCTAAATAAGGTGTGATCTTAGTGCCCGAGTATGTTCAAAACATTGTCAAGGATACTCGGTCATATAATGCTTGCCACAAACAATGCCTTTGCTCCCAAATGTGGTTTCCAGCTATTGGGTCGTGATGTGTAAACGAAGTACAAGCCAAGAATGTGTTTAACAGAGTGAAAATTCCCCACGGTGGATCATACCGACACAGTGCTGTTGAAGTGGCCATACTTGTCACCCAAGTAGATGTACCTTCCCCAAGCAGAGAGAATGTGTTAGTGCACGGTAGCTCAGTTAGTAAGACCATCGGGCCAAAAATCTGAAGGTGCCAGATTTGTGTCTTACTTGCGTTACGAGATTTTTAACTCTATTGTCATTTGTACCTCTTCAATCGATCAACACGATTGTGCCCAATGAATGGGCGGGGCACTAGATATAAATATGTTACCACACTTCTTGAAAAAATGGCATGTATTAATTAGATTATAACTAATAATGGGGCGGCTTCGGTGGCATAGTTGGTAGCATGTTGAGCTTCTATGCGCAAGGTTGAGGGTTCGATCCCGACTGAAGTCGTAGGATTTTTTAAGAGCGTTAAGAAATCCCTCAGTATGCCTTCCTTTGGAGGGGAAGTAAAGCCGGCAGTCCCATGTCATAGATTCATGGCATGTAAAAGCACCTTCCACTAATTACACTTGTGTGAAGCTAAATTATAGGTTAGATTTGACTAAAGCTCTTAGGTTCCAACGTTCGTCGCCAGGAGCCAACTGCGGTGACATCTAGTAACCAAGTTCACAACTAGTTGACTGTGGCTTTTGGTAGCAAAAGTATGAACTACTTGATAATTGAATGTCTACAGTCGTTACTGAATTAGAAACAGATAACACACACTAATACAGTCATCACAATAAACACCGTTTATCAGCCAGTTTCTACACAAACCCAAAGTACACGGGGCTACATGACCGCGTTATCGCAGCCCCTAAACTGAGGAACCAACCACAAATAATGGGGTAATGTAGGTTTATGTGTTTCGAACCTTAAGTGGCCATCATATCCTGATCACTGTGTAGCAGTTAAAGTTTACACTAAATAATTAATGTATTTATTTAATTTAAATTGCTACTGCAGTATTGTAGTAGTTGGTCTTGGTTGTGTTAATTCAAGGTGAATTTCGTTTTTGTCTTAACGTTTTTGATATGAATTCTTCTTCTTCATTTCCCGTTTCTAGTTCCCTGGGTCGGGTTGCGAATCAAGGACCTCCACAGTTGTCTATCCCTCCACCATTCATTTCCTTCTTTCAATACTTCTTTTTATTATACTCCTCTTTTCTCTATGCTTCCCTTCACCGTATCTATCCACCTCTTTCTGGGCCTTCATTGTGGTCTTCTTCCTGGTATTTTCTCCATAAATATTCTTTTTGGTACTCTATATTCTTCCATTCTCATCATATGTCTGTACCACTTCAGCTTACTGGTCTCTGTCTTGTCTTGCAGTTTTGGGAACCCAGTTCTCTCCCTAATATCCACATTTCTGAATTTATCCCTCTGTGTCTCCCAATTACGTAATAAAAATGTTTAAAATGTATATACATGTGTCTACAAATAAAAACAATATCATCAAAAGTCAAAAAACAAACATGAAGCTAGCATGCACTATCAAAATACTATTTGCACTGTTCTTACTCGACTTGGTGTTGACTTATCGCTTGCTAAAACAAATAGGTAGGCTATACTGTATTTCTAAAACAATGCCATGTTTTACGGTACAGTATTTACTGAATTATGAATTCAATCGTACATGCAGTATTGAACAAAAACACTCCAAATGCCTTAAGAAAAGAAAAGAAGAGAAATTTGTCACCAATGTCTGCCTGACTGCTGATTCACGTTTTCTTACTGCGAGATCTCTCCATAGACGAAACACCACCACCTCCGTTGCAATTGCCTCCGGCTGTTGCTCCACGCACGTTAATGCCATATCCAATGTACTCAATCCTTCACTGTGAAACATCGTTTCATATTTTTGTTCTGCAATACCTCCTTTTTCTTTTTATTCTTCACCATCCTCATTTTCATCAGTGCTTGTCTCATGGCTGCAACCTCCACACCGGGTGTCCCAGAATTTAGTGTACACCAAACGTTCAAATAACCCGGCCCCATGGTCCGGGGGGTATCGCGCCGGCCTCTCACTCGGAGGCCCCGGGTTCGATTCCCGGCTCGGTCAGGGATTTTAGAAATTGATGTGAGGGCTGGAACGGGTGCACTCAGCCTTGTGAGGACAATTGAGTAGCTGTCTGACAGTGAGGCAGTGTGCCCCGGTCACAAAAACCAAGAGCTACTGATGCAATAGGAATCTCTGTTTCGCGGGCTTATAGGTCGTGTTCCAAGGACATTTTGTCGTCCTGACGTTTCGCTGAATACTGCGTTCAGCATGTTCACAGGTTACATAAAGCGAGGTAAAACAAGTAAACAGAAGATATATAAATAGTCAACAACCCACACATAGAGGCTACCATAGCAACGGCGTACCACATAAAAGTAATGCATCAAGGACAGGGCTGCTCGTCTGTTGCATCTTCTCGTCTACGACGGTCAATAAGGGCAGGCTTGAGGGGATTAAGGACTGGAAGCCAAGCTCTGTTCACACGTTCTGCTTCCTCCTTAAGATTGAAGCTGTTAGTATGCTTCAGGATTTCAATGGCCTCCCTTTGTAGCCTGGCATGATAAGACACCGTGGTGGACAGAACTTCGGTGTCTCCATATCTTATATCGTGACCTGCAAGTAGCGAGTGTGCTGCTACAGTGGATTTATCTGTTTGTCCCAGCCGGCTGTGTCGTTCGTGCTCCTTGAGGCGAGTGGCAATACTTCTTTTCGTTGTTCCAATATATACTTGGCCACAATCACACGGGATTTTATAAACCCCTGCCGCGGTATGAGGATGTCGCTTATCTTTAGCGGACCTAAACATGTCCTTAATTTTTCGTGTAGGCCTGTATATGGTCTTTATATCATGGGACTCGAGTAGCCTCCCTATTCTGTCCGTGACCTTTTTTATATATGGAAGAAAAGCTCTAGCCAGGGGCTGCTTGTCTCCAATTACCCTTGTAGTTGGATGTCTTGGATGGAGTGCTCGCTGGATATCTTTCTGGCTGTACCCATTCACGCGTAAGGCCTCGTTGAGGTGTTCAATTTCTTGTTTTAGGCACTGCTTTTCACAAATTCTTTTAGCGCGGTCAGCCAGTGTTTTTATAACTCCGTATTTCTGTCGTGGGTGGTGGTTGGACGTCTTATGTAGATATCAGTCAGTATGGGTCGGCTTACGGTAAACTGTATGTCCCAAAGTTAGATCAGCGGTCTTCATTACCATAACCTCGAGAAACGCGATTTTCTTATCCTGACCGATATCTACATAAGACGTCCAACCACCACCCACGACAGAAATACGGAGTTATAAAAACACTGGCTGACCGCGCTAAAAGAATTTGTGAAAAGCAGTGCCTAAAACAAGAAATTGAATACCTCAACGAGGCCTTACGCGCGAATGGGTACAGCCAGAAAGATATCCAGCGAGCACTCCATCCGAGACGTCCAACTACAAGGGTAATTGGAGACAAGCAGCCACTGGCTAGAGCTTTTCTTCCATATATAAAAAAGGTCACGGACAGAATAGGGAGGCTACTCGAGTCCCATGATATAAAGACCATATACAGGCCTACACGAAAAATTAAGGACATGTTTAGGTCCGCTAAAGATAAGCGACATCCTCATACCGCGGCAGGGGTTTATAAAATCCCGTGTGATTGTGGCCAAGTATATATTGGAACAACGAAAAGAAGTATTGCCACTCGCCTCAAGGAGCACGAACGACACAGCCGGCTGGGACAAACAGATAAATCCACTGTAGCAGCACACTCGCTACTTGCAGGTCACGATATAAGATATGGAGACACCGAAGTTCTGTCCACCACGGTGTCTTATCATGCCAGGCTACAAAGGGAGGCCATTGAAATCCTGAAGCATACTAACAGCTTCAATCTTAAGGAGGAAGCAGAACGTGTGAACAGAGCTTGGCTTCCAGTCCTTAATCCCCTCAAGCCTGCCCTTATTGACGGTCGTAGACGAGAAGATGCAACAGACGAGCAGCCCTGTCCTTGATGCATTACTTTTATGTGGTACGCCGTTGCTATGGTAGCCTCTATGTGTGGGTTGTTGACTATTTATATATCTTCTGTTTACTTGTTTTACCTCGCTTTATGTAACCTGTGAACATGCTGAACGCAGTATTCAGCGAAACGTCAGGACGACAAAATGTCCTTGGAACACGACCTATAAGCCCGCGAAACAGAGATTCCTATTTCAACGCCGGTCGTGAAAGTCTACATTTTTACTTAGCTACTGATGCGCTGACGCATCGTCTTCCCAATATCTCCAGGCCAAATGGTTGGGCAGCGGTTTCTTGGTAGGCCTTGGCCCTTTATGGGCTGTAGTGCCATGTTGTGTTTTTTTTTTTAAATTCAAATTAAGTCTACCAGTGTCTGATAACACGGAATGTCGAATAAGCGAAGGTCGGTTGAGTGGAACTCTATTTTAATCCCAATTACTGATTTTTTTTTCCCATGTTCCAGCAATTGTAATTATATTGTGGAGACTGACTGAAAGTTACAATATTAATTTTCTGTTTGATATGTTGGTGGCTTGTACTTCATGTACTCAATACGACCTAGCGGCTAAAAACCCGTATTTGGTATTTAAACAGTCGTGAAAATACAAAGTTCAATGCATTGACTTTGAAGAATGTGAGCCATGCCGTATTTGAAACTACAGTAGAACCCCTTTTTAATGAATCTCAAGGGGATTTGATATTTCTTCCTTAGAAGGGGGTTTTCCTTAAAAGGGGGTTCGAAGAAAATAGGCTATATATCACAAGAAATAATGATACCGGTACATTTATGTCTTCAACTAATGTAATGTCAAGAAATAATAAATGAACATGTTAAGAAATACTAAAAAGTCAAATTAACACAAGAATAACAGAAAATATTTACGAAACAGCACAGGTAACGGATTCCTTATTGGTCCATTGGGAGCACAAGCTGCAGCAAGGAAAGGAGAAATAGGTATTACGGACTTGTAATTGTAACTTGAAGGAACAGAGGCCTAACATATATTAAGGATATTTGTGAAGGCAGACCATGAGAACTATGAGAATAAGAACTTCACTTTCTGAAGTAGTCCAGTAAAGTAGTTTGCTTCCTCTTGCCCAGATGTCTCACGGAAAGAAGTTTTCTCTCAATTTGGTTGAGAGTGTTGATGAGCTCTTCATCCACACTGAAGGAGGAGAAGTACCGGCGGACAATATCCAGTCCTTCCACTGCTGCCCCAAAAGTTGGTTCTGCTGGATCCTCTTCTTCTTCGTCTTCCTCTTCAGTACTTTGCCTTTTTGCATCATCACAAAGGTCTCCAACATCCATCTGTGGTGGTGAGGTTAGGATATCATCATCACAAGTAACAAATTCTTCAAATGTTGTGACAGTAGAATCCTTTGATACAACCCCCCAAACTTCCCCAATGTCATCAGTAGCATCTTCTTCATTAAAAACTTCTGAAATAGCACCAAAACCTGCATGGCCAAAGCAGTTTTGAATAGTGGTCGTTTTGACTAGTTGCCATGCTGCTACAAACATATGCATGGCTTGGAGTATGTTCAATTTCATTACCTCATTTCTTTCGAGGAAAGAAACAGCTCTTTGAACCAGGGCCTTCCTGTACTTCACTTTCACAGAATGAATAATGCCAAGGTCCAAAGGCTGCAGGTGACTGGTGCAGTTAGGAGGAAAGAAAACCACTTTGATATTCCGCAGGAAAGACGTATCTGAAGGATGAGCTGGACATCTGTCTATCTCCAGCACTATTTTCCTTCCTGCCGATCCCATCTTGGCTTCCAAGCTTTGTAAAAATTTTCGAAATATCTCCGATGTCATCCATGCACTTTTGTTAAAATCATATTTACATGGGAGTGTACGGGTGTTCTTGAAACATCTTGGATTCTTAAATTTTCCAATTATTAGTGGGGGTAATTTTTCACCCGTTGCTGTTAACACATAACAACGCTGTCAGTCTTTCTTTACTTTTTTTTGCCTCCGTGGCATTTTTCTCCGCGAACAGCGTATGTTTTGGACGGGAGCAAGTTTTAAAACACTCCCGTTTCATCGGCGTTAAAAATATCCTTAGCATCATATCCATCAAGAAGTCGAGGCAACGTTTTCTCTTTCCAGTATACAACTGTATCGTCATTAACTTCCGCACTCTCGCCGCACATGTTTTGGAACGAAAGATTGTGCCGTTTTTTGAAGCGATCAAACCAGCCATTAGAAGCATGGAAATCGACCAAACCCAGCTTAAGTGCGATTTCTTGAGCTTTTTGTTTAAGTATGTTCCCGTCAATTGGAGTGTTCTCACTCCTTTTTCCCTCGAACCATTTCATTAAAATGTTTTCAATTTCCTCGTACGGCGAAGAACGAATATTCTTCCGTATTTTTGCCCCAGAACCGCACTCAACTTCCGCGGTCAGAATAGCTTCCTTCTGTTTCATGATGCCAAACAGCGTAGAGGGTGCCAAGTCATATTTTTTTGCCATCTGTGACAAAGGTACTTGGCTATCCCTTTCAACATCCCTGATGATGTCTATCTTTTTCTGAGGAGTCAGCTTCTTACGTGTTGCAGCCATAATGAATGTGGTCCGCCGTAACTCGCAGTACAACTCTTATCACAGACACAAAAATCTCGTAGCACAACTTCCAACAACACAGGAACAAAAACAGAGAATGAGCCTTCAGTCCGCACCCCTCGCGTCCGCGTGATTCCTAAGCAGCGATTGGAGCAGCGGGACAGAAGTGCCTAGCCGGTGTAAGAGCGCTGCGGCTATAGGTTAAGGCAGCTGACGTCACTGTAGACATTACCCGACTAAAACTGTCCTAACTCCCTAACGGTTGGAGATAAGTATATGCGTTCGCGGACATTTTTGTAGAGCTTGAACAGCTCTACATTTCGTACGCATATACTTGGGGTCTATCAATGACGGTTCAGGCAGCGTAAGCCATGGAAGGCTTTCTACTTATTCCGTAATTTTTTCTAGAATACATTTTCATTTTGTAGAATATCCATAAACATTTTCAGTTTCTTATTGCTTATTGCTTTTAATCTTTCACCTAAATCACGTAAAGTTTGCAAGAGACCTTTGGCCTAAATATTTATATTTCGTGAAGTTACCCGAGTCTCGCGGCATTTACGCGTAGGCCCTACGTCAGTCATGCCTCTAGGCTGTATAGCTAGTCTCAAGGTAAACCGCACTTCGTTCCCATACAGCCGTCATTCCACTACTACCTACAGTTCAATGGACATAACTAACCAACAGCGTCTAGCGTGATAGTGAATGCTGCTTGCCGGTAACAGTGATTTCCAGTGGCCGCGCCAATTTATCACGGTTCTATACATCGCTAAAGGAGCGATTTCGTTTAGCGCGTCAACTTCGGACTGAGATTACGTTAAAACGGAAGTTCATTTACATTCAAAACAAGTTTAGAAAAAAGTATCTTATCGACATATTCGTTACAACGGGATGCGCAATCGTAATTTATGTGAAATATATTCCTTAGAAGCGGACTTTTCCTTATATCGGGGTTCGTTAGAAGGGGGTTTAAATAACACTGTGCTTATGGCGATTTGGCTGGGACTTACGAAAATCTTCGTTAAAAGCGGGCACGTTAAAACGGGGTTTTACTGTACTGCTAAAGTGCCTGGGAGTAATAGTAAGGCTTTCACTTTCAAGACGGCTTCGGTGGCGTAGTTGGTAGCATGCTGAACTAAAGTAACTGAACTGAAGTAAAGCCGGCGGTTCCATGTCAGAGATTTATGGCATGAAAGAGGACCTGCCACTACAATTGTCTGTGTGTAGCCATATTTGTAGATTATTTGGTTGGGAAACGCTCTATCAATTTCCAACGTTCGCCGCTGGGTGTCAGTGGCATCTGGTAGGCAGATCTTCATTCATTTTATCTCTCACTAACTCCTCTCGAAGATCGCGGGTTCAAACCCATTCGAAGTGTCGGATATTTTAAGAGCATTACAAATCCCTCACTATGCTTTCCTTCGGAGGGGAAGTAAAGCCGGCGGTCCCATGTCATAGATTTATGGCTTGTTAAGGAACCTTCCACTAATTACACCTGTGTGAAGCTAAATTATATATAGGTTAAACATTCGACAAACGCTCCTAGGTTCCGACGTTCATCGCCAGGAGCCGACTGTGGTGGCATCTGGTAATCAAGTTCTGAACTAGTAGCCATTGACGGTGGCGTTTTTAGGCAAAAGTAGGAACTACTTGAAAAAATTCAATGTCTGCAGTCTTCACTTGAATTGAAAACAGATAACTCACACTAATACAGTCATCACAATTAACACCGGTTATCAGACAGATTCTACACACACCCAAAGTACACGGGGCTACATGACCGCGTTGTCGCAGCTCCTAAACTGAGGAACCAACCAACCTAGCTCCTCTCGTTAGGTTGGCGTCAGAAAGGGCATCCGGCTGTAGAAACCATCAGCCAAGTGGAATTTCATCGCATCTCATCCCCGACCCCGTAGGAAACGGGATTAATAAGGGGTAGACGTAGACTCGCTTTCAAGTGCCGAGTCAATCTCTGGCATGCTCTGCCATCTGTTGGGCATTATGTAGTACTTCTTGAGGTTGGAATTTTGCTTCCAGAAGTAGAAGTCTGTCCTCTACAGCTGGAGTTCATCTGTTACGTAAACAAGCATGGCGGAACAACATCCAAGTTGTTCTCGCCGTGCTGTGATTCCCGTTCAAAGTGTGTCAATTGTTTCACTAGCAAGGAACTGCATGCTAGTTACCTAGTGATTTTAGAAAATAATTTTATTTGGGGCCCTTACCTAGTACGGAGATGATGCAAGCATAGGCAGAAAAATATTAATTGTGTCTTAAAGTAAAAATTAAGAATAATGAAGAAAGTAGCAGAAGAATACAACTCGGGAGTGCTTTCTACCGACAGGTACGGGGACTAGTATGGAACAAGGATATACCAATTAAGGCTAAAGAAGTTATGTACAAAGCATATTATGTTCCTATAATGACATATGCAGCAGAAACTTGGACAATGACTAAGAGGGATGAGAGCAGAGTACAAGCAGCTGAGATGAGATTCTTGAGAAGTATGGTACAGAAAACGAGGAGAGACAGAGTGAGAAATGAAGATATACGGAAAGAACTGGGAGTACAGAAACTAAATGACAAACTGGAGCAAAACAGATTGAGATGGTTTGGACATGTCAAATGGATGAATAAAGTAAGGCTACCAAGATGAGCACTGGAACGGCGGATGACAGGGAAGAGAGGACAAGGAAGACGAAGATCGCGTTGGATGGACTCGGTGAAGTATAGCATTAGAAAACAGAACCTGGATTGGAACACCGTGTCGAAATAGGAATGGTGGAACGACAGAACAAAGTGGAGAGGAACCATATTTGCCCCCACCCAGTGTCAGCTGGAAAAGGGGAAATGAAGATGATGATGAAGACCAAAATTGTTTAGAAGGAACTGAGGTAGCAAACATCAAACAGCTGACTGGCAATACAGGCACTTAAAAAAAAGTGAATGAGTATGTGTCACCAGATGGCATTAAAAACTGAAAGTTAGGTTCTTCTTCTCCAAACTGACTGCATGGGGGCCTGTTGTACCGAAGGTTGCAGGATCGAATCCTGGCACAGTCAGTTGGCATTCGAGGGTGTTTAAATGTGAGGTATAGTGTCTGTGGATTTACTGGCATGTTAAAGATCACCCTCGAGGGCAAAATTCCGGCATACCGGCGTCACTTAAAGGTTGGAGTAGATAAAAGGGCTGTAAATCCAATAACATTATTATTATTATTGTTATTAAACAAATTAAAGAAGAACCAAGAGGAAAAATGCCAGTAGGAAGACCACAAAGTTCCTGGAAAAATGAAATCTCCAAACTTGGTAGAGATTTGAATGTCGACAATTGGCAAGAACTCACCCAAAACAGAGTTCAGTGGAGGCATATTGTGAGATCAATGCGGGATCTGCGTTTCCCATAGAAGCCTTCTGAGTGAGTAGTAAGTGTGTATACATATAAAACATTAAGGTGTATGTTTCACAAAACTCAAGCTCATAAACCAGAGGGAGTTAGAAGGTGCAGATGGTGCCGAAATCTTCCAAATCGTCTCGATAGTACAGGAAAAGTCTTGCATTTATTGAAAAGACAATGGAAATATATTTATTTGTTTATGAAGTGCATTTAAACAAATAAAGACGATATCCCCTGCCAGGACTGTGTCGCGGCGAGCCCGCATAACAGTAAAGCCGAGCGAGTGGTTTATGACCTGGCCCTCTAGTTATTATTATTATTATTATTATTCATGTGCAATGCCTGTAATGTGAATTCTTTCTTTGTGCCATGAACTGTTCTGCTGTGGATCTAGATAAGTCTGATGTATCCTGTTTCTGTCCAGGGGGCCACAGTGCAGGTCCGCTCGGTGCAGACGTTGCTCTGACCGGACTGCTGTCCACCCAGCCTGCCCCCGAGTACTGGTGTTCGGTGGCGTACTTCGAGTTGGACACGCAAGTGGGTGAGACCTTCAAGGTGCCTTCGTCGTGTCCCAACGTTACCGTGGATGGTTACGTGGACCCTTCCGGAGGCAACCGCTTCTGCCTGGGGGCACTGAGTAACGTCCACAGGACGGAGCAGAGTGAGAAAGCAAGGTGAGAGTGGCCCTTATCTTAGCTACCCACTGTTGTGTAGGACTCTTATCCATTTCTTTGATGGCAAAAAGTTGTGGGGTTTTCCTATCGTTGAAGTCGTGTGCGGATGCAGATATCCACAAAAATTTTCCCATTCGGATATACAGGGCGCCAGGAAATGTTCTCCACAGTGGCTACGTGCAGCTGTGAGAGGTAGCGTCATCAGTTTAGTTGGCAGCATGGTGTCCTTGATAGGGTGAAGGCCACATGTGTGGGCTGTCGAAATTGTCAGTGCGTATAGTTAGATTATTGGAAGAGTGCAACAGTATGTTATGAATGACTGTGGTAAGTATAAAGTTTACTGTTTGTTTTAATACTGTAAAAATTATGATACTTCATGCTTGCCACCTCAGGGTATAGGGGCTATAATACTAGCTTTAAATGAATCCACAAAGACAGTACACCAACTTCTCAATTCACACACAATTTATTAATAAAAGGCAAGTCTTGCATTTCATCCCACACAAAATCAACACTTCCAATCCTTCATTCCCATTGTGCATCAACTGGCTCCCATTCAGCATAAAACCAATTAGCTTCAATTCACAACAACATTCCCATTTTTCATCAAACCAACTAGCTTTCATACTCTCTATATCAACACTTCCAATCATTCATTCTCATTGTACATCCACTGGTTCCCATTCAGCATGGCAATTATCAATACCATTCCCGTGGCAACCTTGCCCTAAGATCAAAACACCTATGCTGTAGCCATGGCCACCTGGGCCAACCACTGGCTGACCACCATCAAAGAATCTCAAAGCAGAGCACACAAGATTCTCCTTGGCAGCCTACCAACAAGTGTCCATGGCTGGCAACCCGATAAAAATAAAGAAATAAAAAATACCAACAAAACAAAAACTAAAAGCAATGCCTGTAACCTACTACAAAAGTTCGGTTACAGTACAAGCGACAAACGTAACTGGTGATGCTATCTCTCGCAGCAGCTTGTAGGCACTGCGGAGAACATTCCCTGGCGCCCTGTAGTTCGCATGGCTGTGCGAATAACGGATAATGTTTGGAGTAAATTTGCGGGTAGTTTTTAAAATACAATCCGAACTTGTTGAATATCATTACTAGGACCCGGATGTTTATGATATGTATTTTTCCATTATGTTTTTCTCATGACAAATGTAAGAGGATGATTTATGCTAATCTCATTCAAATTATGTCATTGAGCATAATTAACACTCCGAACTGAAAAGGGTTGCAATTCTGGCTGTGTAACATTCATTTTAGACATAACACATGACATACAAAGTCTAAGGAAACTACTTTCTCCTCAAATGTCTAAATGTGTTGCTTTAGTACATTCTCTAATTTAAAATATTATTGTAATGCCAGTGGATGAAATGAAAATCCACAGCCTGCTTCCAGTTGACCGACCGGGTCAGGAATGGAATGGAATATCTAGCGGCGAGAATATGAACTGTGCCGGCTGACTAAGCCTGTTGCGCTCCCCTGGGGCAATGATTAAATGCATGACAATTGAAATTATAGTAGAGATTGTTGCTGGAATGAAATTTGTGACAGGGAAACCCGGAGTACCTGGAGAAAAACCTTTCTGCCTCCACTTTGTCCAACTCAAATCTCACATGGCGTAACCAGGATTTGAACCACGGACCCTGCGGTGAAATACCGGCATGCTGCCACCTAGGCCACAGAGGCTTCTAATGCCAGTAGATACGAATAACAAATGTGCGGATGTGGAAAAAAGTCGTTCGAATGTGGATAATAGTCTTGCGGATGCGGGGCGGATGCGGATAATGTGTTGCTCATCTCCGCAGGGCAGAGCATGCTATCAGCTCCTCTTGTCTAACTTGTTTCTACAAATGATTAGAATCCAATAAAGAATTTAAATCGATCTCAATTTTTTATTCAAAATCATTTTATTGACCCACAAAGGCAATTTTGGAAAACTGGCTTCGTTTCTCGTAATTTGCACACCTCTGTCGGTGAACGGTTCAATTGGATGGGAAATAACAATTATTTGTCATGCTTACGACAATAACATGGATTAATTGAAGGGTTCATTCCAAGAACGAGACAAGTCCAAAAATTAAATTGTTTAGAAACTAAAAAGAACAGTATACCATAGCTTCATTTGTGCTGAATGAACTACAAATTGCTTTTAGACCTATTTTTGTCTCACTAACAACTTTACATTACACATAAAGGAAATATACTTTTATGAGAGAAAACCTCCAAAAAACCTTTGGTCTAGTCTGGTTTTTGCCAAAATCTTAGTTGAATAGATAAATGAAAAATATTTTAATCCTCAAATACAATTATTTTTTATGTAAATCCCAACAAAGTACTAATCATTCTTCTTCTTCATGTGCCGTCTCCTCTAAGTGCAATCCTCACTGCAATCCGGTTTTTGGATTTAGCAGCACTGAAAAGTTCACTGGAACTACACTTGAACCATTTTTTTATGTTGTCCAACGAAGAGATCCTTCTTCCTCGTCTCCTTCTGCCCTCAACCTTCCCTTGAATAATTTCTTGTAGAAGACGACACCTGTCTCCTATCATTATATGGCCCAAGGATTGTTACTTCCTAATTATGACACAGGTAATTATCTCCTTATCTTTACCTATCCTACGCAATATCTCAAGATTTGTGATTCTATCCATCCAGCTTACTCGTAAGATCCTTTGGTATGTCCACATCTCAAACGCCTCTAGTCTGTTAATCATATCTTGTTTGAGTGTCCAAGCTTCCATACCATAGAAGAGTACCGAGAACACTTAACATTTTAGCAACCTTAGTTTTAAATTTATACTAAGGTCTCTATTGCACAATAAATTTCTCATTTGATTGAATGCACTTCTTGCTTGTCCTATCCTTGCCTTAATTTCTTGAGAGCAATCATTGGTATCATTAACTATGGTTCCTAAATATCTGTATTTCTGAAGTCTTTGAACTGCTTCACCTTTGATTATCAAATTTCCTGGATTATTCTCTTTCGAAATTACTGTGAAACTGGTTTTCTTAACATTTTGAGTTAAACCACTTTTCTTATGGCTTCTACCACTCTATCCGTCAACAGTTGTAGATCTTCAAGGCATCCAGCAATTAGTCGAGTATCGTTCGCAAATCGTAAATTATTTACAAGTTTGCCATTCACCTTAATCCCTGATATAACACTCAAAAGGGCAGTTTGAATTCCGTATAACTCGCAACAAATCAATGCGTTAATGAAGATTAAAATATGGTTTGTTATGTTAAATTACCAAGTATATACGAATAGCGTACATTTTGAGGTTAGGATTTACGCATACACGTCATTTTAAGCGGATAAATTATATGTTCGAAAGCATACGGAAATATGTTTTAAAACAATCTTTTCAAGAACAACCAGTCAGTTTTACGAGCAGTAATTGAGTGATCAACGTATCTTAATTTAATAACGGCTCCCATTCTTGAACAAAGAAATTATAGAGTATGTCTTGGAAAAGCGGGCAGAGGGATTTCCGATAACAAGAGACGTTATAAAAATGAAAGCACGATCTTGAGGGCATATATTGTGCAAGTTATGAGTTAGCGAGTATTTTTTTGAAAAAATCTGTAAGAGGCAGTTGATAACTAGGCCTCGTCTTATATTCGGGGTCGTCTTACATTCGGGTACGAGTACGTGTTGAATAAAAATGGAGGCAGTACACATCCTTGTCTCACCCTTCTTTCAATTTTTATTTCATTTGAAACCATGTTGCCTTCTCTTATTATCATTATTGAATGCCAAATATTCCAGGTAATTAATTATCTTGTAACAGCTTGTCTTATTTTTGTAGATTCCCCAATATTTCACTCTAGTATATAACCTGACCTGTCTGCTTTTTAGAGACAGCAAGAATATCTGTACGTAGAGCTGTAGAAGATGTATCTCAAAAAGTCAATTTTTGATCTTGTCTGGTTATTGGAATGAACCCTTCATTTATACACTTCGATACACTTTTCTAACTAAGAGGTTTCAGTTGGGTGTCATGTTTCGCTCTTCAGGTGAACATCATCAGGTAACAACAGAAATGCAAAATGACAGACAAATAATGGCTTCCAGGTTTTTTTATATGGCCATAGTCTCTACATTTGTCTGCTTAGTTTGTAGATCTTAGTCTTAAGATCAGTTGACTGATGAGGTGCTGTGTGTTGACAGACTGCACATTGGGAAGGGAGTTCAGTTAGACCTGCGTGGGGAAGGAGACGTGTGGTTGCGGTGTCTGAGCGATCACTCCGTGTTCGTCCAGAGCTACTACCTGGACCGCGAGGCTGGCCGAGCACCAGGTGACGCTGTTCACAAGATCTATCCTAGCGCCTACATTAAGGTAAGTTTATAAATACAGTATACTCTCGATTGTCCAGGGTGAATGGCACGGATAACCGGAAAACACGGATAATCCAAAAGCATGTGCTTATTGCAAGAAGAATGCCTTCTATTATTTTTTTAAAACAGTACCATATAAATAATTTAATAATGCAGCCAAATGGCCAGTTATATACAGTAAAACTTCACTTATCCGTTTTCCAGGGGACCAAAGGGGAGAAAAAAAAAAAAAAAAACGTTTTAGTGTGAAAAACGCATAAATGAAAGTCTGTAAATAAAAAATGCAAAATGTATGTGACAGTATGGGTTATAGTTAAGAAGTGAACGGCAAGAAATAATAGTAAGATTTTTTAACTATAATCGGCAATATGTAACAATACAACTACAAGAGAAGTGCACCCAGATAAAGAAAAAACAACAACAACAAAACAAAGAAAATTGAGTTACTTTACGAAGTAGTCTGTTATCTTGACTTGTATTTTTGTTGGCCACGGCATGAACAGTATTTTCAAACCGATGTAATTCGGCCATTATTTCCTCAGAAACATTATGGCGCGTCACAAAATGTTTGATAGTCCATAGAGCATTGACAGAATCATTAAAATCCACTGTATTATGCTGCGGCTCTTCGTCATCGTCATTAATAAAATACCACAGTGTAAATTAATTTATGGATTTTAATTTGTCTGAAGTCGCAAGATTATTATAACACAGAATCAATTGCGTATTTTTAATGGTTTTACGAGAAGCCCTAAAAAAACACAAATCATCATCATCATCATCTTGTACGGTTTCCAGCCCCAGGCTGGGTCTGTTTCCTAAAAAAACACAAATAAAAATGATAAAAGAGAAAATAATGAAATTTTTAATATATCGGCGATTGTAACACACTTCCGCTTTCTTCCGCTCATCTTAACATAAGCTTCAGACGCTGTCTAACTGTGTTCTATGGCTGCTTCATGTATTTTGAGATATTAACATCTTGGCTAACGCAAATACCGCTCGCTACTAATTATTACGCACCACGCTGACAAGCGAGTGTTGCTCAAGGGCATCGTAACATAAATAGCGCTCGCTGCATTCCTTCCACCGATCGATGTGACGGAAGTACATTGTACCAAATGTTTGCATTCAAACATATGCAACACGCAAGAATACGCAACGTATAAATGATGCTGTATATTGCAAGGAAATTAAAATATGATCGTATAAGCGTGAAAAGCGAATAAATGTAAAACGTATGACGGAAATAAATTAACATGGAAAGTATAGGGATTTTGCCGGGACCAGGAAATGAAACGTATAAGTGTAGAAAACATTTAAGTGTGAAACGTATAAAAGAAGTTTTACTGTACATAACCGATCAAGTTGACTCGCAACCGAATTGAGACAATGATAAAATTCTATCTGTATAACCCATCATGTGATGTCTCTCACAGAATTTCCCTCACATACGACAAACACAGTCCGTGCATGGCTTGTGAAAATGTATGGTCATACAACACTTGTGATGAAAACCATGCACTGCAAATATGGTAACAAGATGTCTGAGCTGGCTTCTTTCCAGTCCGTCGTTATCATGGCATCCGTGGTGTGAAATTCCATCCAAATATCTTTTTCTTTGATCTGGATCTTGTGTACCTGGATACTCCAATGGTTGTTTTTAAAAAGCGCGCTTTAACCTTTTCCAGCATCCTTAGGTCGGTTGTCGTCAGCCTATCCCAAATAATCTCTATCCAGTAAGTACCATATAATATAGGCTATAATACATTTATAATGATTACTCACCCACATTATTGTGCTCTAAAGAAGTCTGTAATGGTTCTCTCATACCTGCCAACTCTCCCGATTTAGGCGGGAGACTCCCGATTTCAGACCATTTCTCCCGCCCTCCCGCTTATCGTATTAAATCTCCCGATTTTTCAAAAATCCCACGCGTAATTTTGGATTGAATGTGCGAGATGACACTCCAGTCGTCTATCGAACGGATCGACTTTACGTGTTTTGAAGTTATATCTCGATACCGCAGTTTCACTCTGTATCGATATAATCGACAACTGCGTACTAACTCCCGCGCAGTTCCGCGTCGCGTCCCGCTGTGGCTTTGAATACGTCTTTGTTTGAAAATCGTCGATGGTTAATTCTTCTGTGGTTAATTCAGCGCTTGTTCCTAAATGTTTTGCATAATGGCCTGTGGGTGAGAGGTAGTTGTATGCTGCGTAATATTGTATCTGTTTCACACGTGAAATTATATGATTTGTGAATAACTTGGTTACCTAGATGTTGTTGGCGTTAATATGCCTGTACGCTATTGTGATTTTTTCGATCTGAGTGATTTCGTCGGTTCCTCGGTAATATGGCGAAGAAATATGATGTGACATTTAAAAAAGTGTACAAAGATAACTTTCCGCATATAACTGAGTCAAGAAGGGGCGCAACATTTGCATTTTGTAGTGTCTGTAGGTGTGATTTCAGTATCTCGCATGGTGGAAAGGGGGACATTTCAAAACATGTGCTCTCAAAGAAACATAAAGACAATGTACAATGTGTTGGGAAAAACAAGAAACTTGATTATTTCAAGTGTAAGGAGGAAGACACTGACAGTATAACACGTGCAGAAGTATTGTTCACATCGTTTATTGTTGAACATAACCTCCCTGTCAATTGTTCCGATCACGCTGGTCCTTTATTTCGGAAGATGTTCCCAGACTCAAAAATTGCCGGGAGATATGGCTCAGCCAGAACAAAAACGTCGGCCATCCTTGCAGAAATGTGCAATGAAGAAAAAGAGAAGGTTATTGCTTGCCTGAAAAATGGTGTGTTTTCAATTGCAACAGACGGTAGTAACCAAAGTGATTCTAAGTTGTACCCAATCGTGGTTACTTTTTGCAACCCATTTCAACAAATTCAGAGTTGTCTTTTAGGAGTTCCTGTTTTAGAAGGAAGTGCAACAGGCATTAATATTGCCAATCTTTTACTCACTAACTTGAAAGAATACAACATCCCCTTAAGAAACTGCATTGCACTTGGTACTGATAATGCCCCAGTGATGGTAGGGTTAAAGATGGGTGTGGCAGGGCTGTTGAGAAAGGAAATGGAAAATATTTTTATTGTTGGTTGCCTCTGTCATTTAATAAATTTAGCTGCTGAAAAGGGATCTGCATGCCTGCCTGTGAGGGTAGATGAACATTTAATAGATATTTTCTATTATTTTGAAAGAAGTTCGAAAAGAAAGGAAAAGTTCAAACAGTTTCAGGAATTGCACAATACAGAGATGAGGAAAATTCTCAAACATGTTTCTACACGTTGGCTATCAATGGGAAAATGTTTGTCCAGGCTTTTACAGCAGTGGCAACCTCTCACTAGTTTCTTTAGGAGTGAAATCACATGTAAGGAGGTCAAATTGGGAAATTTGGAATCCTACAAAATTCCAAAAGTATCTCGGAATGTAAGTAGTACCTGTTCTAATACGTCATTTTCATCTCCAAACAGCAACAAGAATTTACCTCACTCTGGAAAACGGAAATCGGAGATCATAGCCCTTGACAGTACCAGCCAGGTTTTATCACGAGAGGAAAGACTGTTCATGTTCCTATCTTCAGAACTTAATAAGGCATTGTGCTTGTTTCTCTCCAGTTTTCTGCCACTGTTTGACAAACCAAATATATTGCTTCAGTCAAGTGTGCCGCACATCCATGTATTGAGGTCCGTTCTTCTTGAAATGTTGCAGAATGTGATGACTCGATTTGTGAAACCAAAAGTAATTAGATCTGCATGTTCACTCTTAGTTGTCGATTACCACACAACCTCTAATCAGAAGGATGACTGTGATTTGGTAGTGGGACATTCAACTAGTCTCATTGTTGACAATCTCAAGCAAGAGGATAAGTGTTCCTTCTTCAGTTCTGTGAGGAAGTCTTTTGTTACTTCATGTGACTATATGATCAACAAATTCCCTTTCAACAGTGATCTTTTATTGAATGCGGAAGTGGTGAATATGAAAAATATTAGTGAAGCATCATTTTCTAAAATTAAGTTTTTTGTAGATAAATTTCCTAGCATGTTAACAGACACTCAAGACAATTTTAATGAGGAAATGGATGCTTTACATTCCCAATTCTGTAACTTCCAACTTGAGGATGTGACATCTATTGAGGAAGAAGAGAGAATTGATGTGAAGTGGGCACTGGTAGGCCAAATGAAATGTAGTGGTGGGGCACTCAAGTATGACAAATTGTCTAAAGTTATGCTCTCCATTCTGACCATTCCGCATAGTAATGCAGAGTGTGAGAGGATGTTCAGTCTTGTCAGAAAAACAAGAACGCAGTTCAGGTCATCTCTCTCCGACAAGACTTTGGACAAACTTATAACTCTGAAGTCGATTCAGAAAGGGAAGTGTTTTGAGCAAGAATATAGCAAGACCTTTTTGAAGAGGGCAAAATCAGCCACAGTCACCTGCAACAACGACCAATAATATGATCTTCGATACGTCGCTGGTTGTGTATGTCTGAGTGTGGTCGAAAGAAAGGTATGCTTGTTTGATAGACTAGTTAGAATTTAAAATTACTCGTCTTAAGTAGGTACATTTGTAAACTGGGATGCCATATCATGTTAGTCATGTACAGTTTAATAGTGTACAGTAACTTATATATTTGCTGTAATGTCTTAGCCTGTGTATGTATTATGTTACATCCACTCCAACCCCCCCCCCCCGCCGCGTCGAATCTCCCGATTTTTCATTTTGAGAGGTTGGCAGGTATGTTCTCTGCTTTTGGTTGATAATCTGCTTCCTTACCTTGAAACGTAATCATTGGCGAATTTGCTTGCAGAAACTTCATTACTATCTAATTTCTGTATGATATTTAATATTTGTTTGATTGTTAGGACTACTCGTTTACGTTTTACTCCAGACATTGTTCACACAACAATGTACCGTATCTTACTGTACGACAATTGGTTAACAGCTGTTGACCATTTAAGCGGATCCCTCAATGGAATGCAGACAGCACTTGCCTTGCAGGACTCTGAAATACGCTTAACCCTACCTCCCTACAATACTTACACTTCACTGTTACAAAACAAGACTGGACAAAGCAAGAAGTCGTCGACATGTAATAAGGTGCCGTACTAAAAATAACTTACCCCCACCTATCCCAAGATCTGCAAAAATGTGTACGAAAAATAAATTCAAACTTATTCAATTTACAGTACAGTATCAATTACAGAGAAATTTTCGTGCTGTGTGCTGTATTCTGAATTATTTTTAATTAGGCGAAAACGTGCACGGTTAATCCTTACTGGAAATATCTGTTCCCGAAGGAAACAGGATGTAAATTGTCCGATTGAGCTATGTACATTAACAAATTCACAAAGAAATTTGATAAAATGGTCCGGCTAGCTCAAAACAGTTGCCAGCGTTTCGCCCCAGTGTACCAACTGGCAACTGTTTTGAGCTAGCCGGACCATTTTATCAAATTTCTTTGTGAATTTGTTAATGTACATAGCTCAATCGGACAATTTACATCCTGTTTCCTTCGGGAAGAGATATTTCCAGTATGGATTAGCAAGGTAAGTTAACATTATTTTTGAAAGGAAGTTTCGACTTCCGTAGTACATTGGTGCTGCTCGTGGCGACATTTTGTGCCTTGCAGCGGCCTTCACAGTATGTACTAGCAACGCGTCTTGGTGAGGTGTACCATAACCAACTGAAGAGCCCATTGGTACACTGGGGCGAAACGCTGGCAACTGTTTAGAGCTAGCCGGACCATTTTATCAAATTTCTTTGTGAATTTGTTAATGCACGGTTAATCCGCAAACTGGATAATCCGCGCCCGAATAATCGAGAGGCATACATTTTCATTTGAGACAGTTTTGCCCTTCAGTGTCCGGTCTAATTTGCAAGTCTCCTCCATGATCTCCTATTAGCAGTTAGCATTGCGGCCTCCTCCGATTTTACATCTCTCGCCTTGAAGTCATTCAATACTGAATTTAACCATTATCTCCTAGGTCTGCCTCTGCTTCTCTTACCTTTTACAGCCAAACTCCATTAACCTCTTAGGTAATCTCTCCTCGGACTGGCTGCGTGGCGCAGCGGTATCGTTCTTGCTTAGCCTAAGATGACGGGATCGAATCCCGGCGCAGTCAGTTAGCATTTGAGGGTGCTTAAATGTGAGTTGTCAGTAGATTTACTGGCACGTTAAATATCCCCTTCAGGGCGAAATTCCGACACCCCGGCGTTATTAAAAGGGACATAAAAACACTATCAATGATATTGTGTCATAGTGTGGTACGTCTTTTAGAATTATTTTTTAAAATTTTATTAATGCAGCCAATGGCCATGTACTTTTCTTTTCAGGACGGGTCAGGGAAGGGATATTGGAAGGAAATTGGCCGTGGACCTATTGAAAGGAACCGTCCCGGCATTTCCTGGTGGTGAAAATGGGAAACCACGAAAACCATTTTCAGGACGGCCGAGGTGGGATTCGAACCCACGCTCTCCCGATGCCACCGAGGCATGAGATAGAGCGTTGGCGCTCTAGGCCACCGCGGCCGGTTGCGTCTTTTTGAATTTGTTAGCATGAAATTCACGTCTTTTAGAATTTGTTAGCATGAAATTCTGGATTTCTGAACAGGTCGCACTGCAAATTGAGGTATTTTGCTCCCTCCCTTCACTTTCCTGTTCAAACAAACAAAGAGCACAGTCCTTTTGTCTTTTTTTTTTCCCCCTACTAGCAACTATGATTTGCAGCATCCCATTCAATCAAACATCATCTTCTCAGTTGTTTTGTAGGCTGTGCTTGCAGGGATTCATTTGCCTCTGTTAGTTAGATCTTTGCTTCCTTGTATATTCCAGCACCGATGCAGTCTGGACGTTCGGGATTATTCTTTTGTTATTCATTTGCAATGATCCACAGTAATTAAGAGTTTGTCGCATTAGTTCCGAATCATCCTGTATAATCCTAGATACAACACATAACCACAAATGAGAATCAACTGTTAAATCCTATCTTTTCACGGTAAGTGGGATTTTAGATCGTAGGCTTTCGCGGCCGGTGTCAAGTTTATCATCTTGGCTTACAGGATTGAGCCGCGTCGTATATCGGTTATTATTTTCCGACGTTTCGGCTGACATTGCAGCAGCCTTAATCATGGGTAGGAAATAATAACCGATATGCGACGCGGCTCAATCCTGTATGCCAAGATGATAAAGTGGGATTTTAATTTTTTCCTTTATCACAGGATTCTGTTTGGATTATCCTAAATTTTGTGTTTGCGGGATTCTACTGTACACGGGGGCTAATACTAATCCTTGCTTTTATTTTACTAGTCCATCTCCAGCTGTAGTGGTTAGTGTTCTTGGCTGTCACCCCGGAGGTCCAGGTTCAATTCCTGGCTCTGCCAAGAGATTTAATTCTGGTCTGAGGGTTGGAATGGGGCACACTCAGCCTCGTGAGGCAAAACTGAGAAGAGGTGGCTTCGATTCCCACCTCAGCCATCCTGGAAGTGGTTTTCCGTGGTTTCCCCCACTTCTACTCCAGGCAAATGATGGGATGGCTTCTAATGTTAGGCCATGGCCGCCTCCTTCTCAATCCATAAATTACTACAGACATCACACTAAAACAAGTTATCAGACAAATAATACACACACTCAAGTACGTTGGCATAGTTGGTAGCATGCTTAACTTCTATGCCTTAGATCGCAGGTTCAAACCTGGCCGAAGTCGTCGGAATTTTTAAGAGCGTTAAAAAAAATCCCTCAGTATGCCTTCCTTCAGAAGGGAAGTACAGCCGGCGGTCCCATGTCATAGATTTATGGCATTAAAAAGAAGCTTCCACTAACTACACTTGTGGAAGCTAAAATTTGTAGGTGAGTTTGATAATGCTATATTAGTTCCAACCTTCGTCACCAGGTGCTGACTGCGATGGCATTTAGTAGCCACGTCCGCAGCTAGGAGTCGTGGTAGCAAAAGTAGGAACTACTTGAAAAAATTAATCGTCTGCAGTCCTTCTACCTGAATCACAGATAACGCACACTAATACAGTCATCACAATTAACACCGGTTATCAGGCAGATTCTCCACACACCCAAAGTACACGGGGCTAAATGAACACAATGTCCAAACTCCTCTGTGTAAACAACTACTACTTTATTTTAGTGTACATACATGTATTTCTTTGTTGTTTTATGTTTATTCACACATCAAGAAATGTTGTATCATTAGTCATTTGTCTGTGCAGGTGTTCGATCTTCGGCAGTGTCACCGTCAGATGCAGCAGCAGGCCGCGACGGCACAGGCGGCTGCTGCGGCACAAGCTGCCGCTGTGGCCGGTCACATCCCAGGACCACATTCTGTTGGGGGTATTGCTCCTGCTATCAGTAAGTGGCAAAATGAATCAATCGTATTGGTTTGGGTTTATCTTGGCTGCTTTCAGAATCTGAATGTAAAACTCTGTTAAATGAACCATTCTTCTACTTCCACCTGTAGACAGATAATCAGTTGGTGCTCTGAGAGCTTATAATAAAGCCATCATTACTTCCAATTAGACGTTTCAGTGATACGCTAGAGCCATCCAGTGGTCAGGAGTGAATCACTTTAACTAGCCAATCACAGGCAGCCTTTCAAATCAATATATCATGACAAATCAAGTTTTGTTTGTAATGTCACGATTTTGCATACTTGATGTCATAATACCCTGCGTTGAATCTCGCAGCACACGTGCTTTTAGTGTCAGTGGCTTGTATTGTGTGATCACTTGTTGATTTTAATGTTATCTAACTGTGCATTGGTGCTTTAGTAATAATAATAATAATAATATCGGATGGCCTCGGTGCCGGGTGCAAGCTTTGTTATTTGACACTCGGAGGAGAGCTTGCATCTCGAATTTCATCGTTCCTCGGATCGCTATGAAAGTCAAGGAGGTTAGATATCTAAGCTCCTAGACACTATAGCGCTTTCTAGTAGAGAACTTTGTGTTGGCGGAAAATCCCGAGCTTAATGTTGCCATTATGAACACGGCCTACTGAATTCAAACGGGTTATTTGACATGCCAACATCGCATGACATGCATGTCGTGATTTTTGTTGCCTTTCAAAAATCACTCACCACGACCAGGAGCAAACATGCAAGCTTGGGGTTGGTAGACCGACACGTTGATCATTCGCCCACCGTGGCAAGCACTAGCCAATAATAATAATAATAATTGCACCAGGAGGAAGGGCTTAGGTACCCCGAGGCCAAAGTGGCCTAAAGACAATTAACCTAGTACTATTCTATGCGCTCAATGAAACATGGACTCGAACAGCAGTAGGTAAAATAAATATATATTTCCAAGGGATAAGAATACAAGGCCGAATGGCTATGGGAGGGAACACCAATCTGCACTCCTACTATATATCTAAAATGGAGGCCAGGCTATATTCGCAAATTATATGACAACGCTGTAAAATTAAAACAGGTCACATTTACGTGATTTATAAATCACCACATATTAAACCTTTTCCAATTATATCCGAAACTACTACAGTTTCATTCCGATTCATTTCAATTAGTTACTCATTACATTCTTTCAAATAGGCTTCCGAAACTGTTTTGCAACCAGCATGGATGCTGTACTTATACGGCCATGATAGACCAAAAGATGCCATCTCAGACAAACGAAAAGCAAGGGACCGTTTGTCATTGTAAAACTATCAAGTTCCCCACACCAAAATCCTGACAATTACATTCTTGAAATCATTTAATTTCACATTAGCAGCATGGAACGATTAAAAATGAAACCAAACACATCTCGAAAGATGTAGTAAAACAAGCTCGTTTTCGCTGCTTAAAGAAGAAGAGGCGTATTATGAATATTAAATAATCTTAGGCCACATTATAATAGACCCATAAAAATATCAATTGAACAAATTAGACAATCTAAGAAAACGCCTTGACAAAAGAAGAATAGCGTCCTTTTGGGAAATCGAAAGTTATTTCAATGCATCCGGCCAGATGACACTTGGCCTCTTAAAAATTCACAAACTTAATTCCCATTTTCATGAAATGTCATAAATATTTTGTCTGACGGTTCTAGAGTTCCAATTAGTATTATCCAACAGTTTTACCTTGTTCTCAGACCAAGATTTAGGTAGTGGTCCGAGGCCACCACAAACCGCGTCCTTTCACCGTAAGCTCACATTATGTTCTCTTCACCCAAGCTCACATTATGTTCTCTTCTCGTCCAAACTATTCGTAGCTCTCTCGACAATGGTACGCCATTTTGCGCATGTGTAGAAGTTCATTTTAAAGCAGATAACAGCTGAAGAACGACTGCCACTAGTTTTAATGCCAACTTTGATAATTAATTTTCCTTCACCTCTTAAATGATCGAGACATCCTTTTAACCAAATTTAAATTGGCAATAGAATTTTCATTGATGTGTCCATCAATGATTGGCTATCCAGACTTTAAATTATTTGAACAAAGACCGCCAAATCCAGTACAGTCCCACGTATAAATTATTCACTAGACAGTCAACAATGGCTACATTCAATCAATGTAGACCGGAATAATTAGTTAATATATCTTCCATTAAAAGACAATGGGCATTTAAATTGTTTCTGTCCTCTTCTTGTTTCCTGAAATGATTCACAATTAATGACCAGGGGCGTCGGCAGAAGAGGGGGGGGTTTGTCACATGGGGGCGGCGGCGGGGCACAAAGGGGGTGGCGACGGCGGCGAAGTATTGTGAGTCGAAACCAATCGGCTCAATAATAATAATATTGTATGGCCTCGGGTGCCAGGTACAAGCTTTATATTTGACGCCCAGAGGGCAGCTTGCATGTCGATTTTGTTGTTCCTTGGAGCACTATGTAAGTCAAGAATGTTAGATATCTAAGCTCCTTCTAGTAGAGAAAGGAGAAACTTTTGTGTTGGCGGAAAATCGTGAGATTAATTTTGCCATTATGAGCACGGCCGACTGAATTTAAATGGGTTCTTTGACATGCCAACAACGTATGACATGTGTGTGGTGATTTTTGTCGCCTTTCAAAAATCACTACCATGGCCAGGAGTGAACCTGCAAGCTTGGGGTTGGTAGTCCGACATGATAACAACTCACCCTCCTGAACTTGGTGGTGTGTCTAACTGTGGAGATTGTCCTGAAAAACGTATAAGTGAAGTTTTACTGTACGTGTTTTTAGTTTCTGGTTACAGTTGATAAATGTTGCCTTGGCTTCTACAGTTCTAATTGTGTGCTTGTACCTTGCAGGTCTGAGTGCTGCCGCTGGTATTGGCGTGGATGATTTGAGGAGACTGTGCATCTTGAGGTTGAGCTTTGTCAAGGGCTGGGGCCCTGACTACCCAAGACAGTCGATTAAGGAGACACCTTGCTGGATCGAGGTGATGATTACTGTTTTAGTATTTCCTTCTTGTTATGTTTGACCTGTGGCTAGATTATAGTGTTGCTCCCCATGAGTCTCTAATCCAATATTCTTCTTATTTCTTAACATCCTCTTCTCTCTTGTTGTTCCTGTGTAAATGTACATTTAACATTCCCCAAATCTCTGCTGTAAATAATATATTCATTGCTCGATTCTCACTAAATGCCATCTTGTGTAAGTTACATGTGTATATAGCAGGGCCCTGACGCATCTTAAATGCGAACTGCGGCTTTGCTCTTTTCAGAGACTCATCTGAAACTACAGCAAACAAGATCTTTGATATTGTTATTGTTGTTTTAAATGTTCTACTTTCTATTGACGATTTTTCATTGGAATTCAAAGTGAGAATTTTTCACCAAGATATTGAAATTTATTTACAATTTTAATTTGCTTGTTATTGTTTAATAGAATAGATGGTAGCGGTTTCGGTGGCTTAGTTGGTCGCATGCTGAGCTTCTATGCCCAAGATCGCGGGTTCAAACCCGGCCGAAGTCGTCGGATTTTTTAAGAACTTTAAAAATCCCTCAGTATGTCTTCCTTTGGAGGGGAAGTAAAGCCGGCGGTCCCATGTCATAGATTTATGGCATGTTAAAGATCCTTCCACTAATTACACCTGTGTGAGCTAAATTAATATAGGTTAAACATCTGACTAACGTTCTTATGTTCCTATGTTCGTCGTTAAGAGCCGACTGCGGTGGCATCTGGTAACTAATTTCTGAAGTAGTTGGTCGTTGACGGTGGCGTTTGGAGGCAAAAGTAGGAACTACTTGAAAATTGATCGTTTGCAATCCTTACGTGAATTAAAACAGATACACACACTAATACAGTCATCACAATTAACACAGTTTATCAGACAGATGATACACACACCCAAAGTACACGGGGCTACATGACCGCGTTGTTGCAGCCCCTAAACTGAGGAACCAACCAACCAATCAGAATAGATGGTGTTGGAATTTTGATGGATGGCATTCTTCTTATTATTATTATTCTCCTTCTTTTACAGCCTCATTGGACCACTTCAGTCAATCATTTCTTGGTCCTCTTCTTCAGTGAGTTTTCTTTCCGAGTTGCCCCGTAGCTTTTCATTCGTTCTAATCTTCTCAGGCGTTCCTCATTTGTAAATACCCTTTTTACTGTATGACATTTGTCTATTTTTGGTCAAAATCTTATTTTTATGTCTTTCAGTTTTTTTTTTAATTTTTTGTTTTGGTTGGCATTATTATTATATAATTATTGTTTCATTATTATTACCGATGTTACTACGAGGGCTGTTTTTTAAGCAAGGGCCTTTTTTTTTTATTAACCGAACAGTTTATTTTGAAACCACATATATTTTTGGGTTTTACATACCTTCCTCTCTTTTTCTGCATAGTTGCCTTGTTTATTTAGGCACTTGTCATACCTTAAAACTAACAACTGAAATCCTTCTGCATAAAGTTTGCCGCCTGCTCTGACAACCAAGAATTCACGGCTGTTTTCACTTCTTCATCATCGGCGAAGCACTTCCCACCAAGATGACATTTCAGCTGCGAAAAGAGGTGGAAATCGCTTGGAGCACGGTCAGGTCTTGCGTTATCGTGAAGGAGCAAAATTCCCTTCGTCAGCATGCCGCGTCTTTTGTTCTGAACTGCACGTCGGAGTTTGATCAAAGTTGCGGAGTAGGCTTCTGTGTTGATCGTCGTTCCTCGTGGCATAAAGTCCACCAGCAAAACACCATGCCTGTCCCAGAACACAGTTGCCATGATCTTGCGCTGTGACGGAGTTTGTTTGGGTTTGACCTTGACAGGAGAGGTTGAGTGTCGCCATTCCATTGACTGTTGCTTGGTTTCAGGGATGGAATGGGATACCCATGTTTCTTCTCCTGTGATGATTCGACTCAACATGTCATCCTATTCTTGGGCATAACGAGTCAAAAAAGTGAGGGATCTGGCCAATCACTTTCGTTTGTGGTCTTCTGTGAGGAGTCTGGGTACCCATCAAGAGCACAATTTCCTGAACTTTAGGTTTTCAGACACAATTTTATACAGTACAGACCTAGACACTTGAGGAAAATCCATTGATAGGGTGGTTATCGTGAATCTTCGGTCCTCGTGAATTTTCACGTCTATTGCAGTCACCAAGTCATCTGTGATCACAGATGGTCGACCTGAGCCGTTCATCGTCATGAACATTTTCACAGCCACTTTGGAACTCGCGTACCCATTTTCACACTTTACCTTCCGTCATTGCATTATCACCATACACCTCACAAAGCTGACGAATGTCTGCAGCCGACATGTTTCTTGCACTCAAAAAACGTTTCCCAGATCCTACCTCACACGCGGCGGGCGAATCAATAATCTTGAACATTGTAAAGATGTACAGTTCAGCTTACAGGTTAGCTACAGAGCTGCAACTGACGCCTGCTTGTTCGCAAAGGATGCCGGGAGGTAGCGCGCGCATGCTTGTTGCGGCGTGCGCACTAACTACTGGCTTTTAAAAAAACGGCCCTTACTTAAAAAACAGTCTTTGTATTATTGTTAGACTATTATTATTTATATTGTGAATGTTGTATGTAACATATTTAATAATATTATACAAACTTAACTGGATGCATAAAATATGTTTTTAATTTTAGGCGAATATTTTATTTTTATGAGCCCTAATCCTATTGTGTGCAGGGCGCTACTGTAAAGGAGCTCTTAAACTCTTAAGTGTAGCCGAGGAAATAAATGCAATCAATCTCTTCTTTTTTGCCATTCATTATATAAAAACAAACAACATCCATGGTGACCACTACTCCTGGAAATCCTGGAAAACTCCTGGATTTTTATTAGGTCTGGAAAACTCCTGGAAAATTACAAAAAAAAATTGAAAACTCGTGGAAAATAGCCACTGTTAATCAATTATAAAAATCTTTCCATCCACTGATAAATTCCCAGTCCACTTTTAGTCCTCGACGTCATGATATCACGGATGGGGTAGCAACGGCCATCTAGCGGTCGCTCTGCAAACACTGCTCGGCTGCAATGCTCGCCTTCCCTGTCCCCTCACCCCTCTCCCCGCATCTCTCGGGGTGACTGCTGCAGCGGTAGCGTCCTCACGTGACGGTGTCGCTGTTTTTGTCAACATCTGGTTTATTTTGGTCTCAAAGTGGGCTACCGATAAAGCCCCCCCCCCCCATACTCGTGCTTATTTTTAAGTATGAAAACATGAGAATTACTCCTGGAAAATTCCTGGAAATCTCCTGGAAAATCATTGACCGATTTGAGTGGCCACCATGAACATCTAAATTGAAACATGCACAGCGAATGACCTGGCCAACCAAAGAGTAATCTCTCTCAGTGAATGCCAAATTCAGACATTACAATTCCGTTGTTAAACCCGAAGCAACTTATACTAGTGAAACACTCTTCAAGTTAACACCAAATCAACAACTGATAAACTTCAGAAAGCAGATAGAAGAATCGTCAGAACAATCATCAACAAGAAACACCCAGTAGATAGCCAATGGAGATTATTGCCTAATGAAGTGGTCTATCAAGAAAGTGAATCAATAATAGTTAAAATGCGGGAAAGGACAATTGCTTTTTTATGCCATGTATCCAGACTGCCAGAAACCAGGCTAGTGAAACAGCTAATTTGCTACTTCTGGGAGAGTAAAACATAGAACAATTGTTTCAAAGAGGTCCAGAATGATTTAGAAGAATATCTTTAAATGTTTCCATTTTTTCCCGTATTGATGTATTAATTAATTGATTTAGAAAAGTTAAATTTAACAATGCTCCAAATCGAAGAAAGAGAAGACGATTCTAAGGAACTAGTACATTATGCAACGAGCCTATAATGGCAATAATTAAGACACGAGTGTGTTTATAGGCGAGTTGCATACGACTGTTTATGTTCGACGATAATTATAACTATTTTATGTTCGAAAATAAATATTCATAAATATCTGTCGAGATTTTGCCAGTTTTATGAAATGAACAGATCGCATGGGACGCAGAGAATACCTTGTATTTGACCCTGGCCTCCTCAAATATCCCACTATGACACTACTGTAGCCACGCAGTGAAATTTAAAATAGAAGGCCATGGATGTCAGCGCAGAAGCGATGCTATCCTTACCTAATTGGTCACACAACTGTTTCTTGAGTTCTAATTGGTGGGAGAAACTGTTTCATAATGAAAAATAGTGGTATAATGACCCTCAATATGATACAGTTTTCTGACATATAATATTTAGGCTACATTTCGACATCGTCGAACATAAAAATACTTACGACTCAAACTAACAACATTTGAATGAAAAAGTTACACCATAACTGACAAACAAAGGGCAGCCGGGTCAGACGGAAGGAAGAAATTTGGGGGGCAGAAGAAGACGCTGAAAAGCCGAATCTCTTTATTAGACCTAAATGTATCTGGACTTTAAGTGCTCCAATGTGGGTGTGAACTATGTTTAAAATGAAAGGTAGACAAAGGAAATGAATGGACATTGACCTGGAATTTTACAGTAGAGCAGACGCAAGAAAAGCGTGCCGAAACTCAACAATGCGCAGATACCAATATCAATCGGCGTATTTTAATGCTCATTGCGGGGCTCCTGTAATGCTGATTACCGGGCTCACTGCTCACTCAACTCTTCAACAACGCAGCTCGCTCTGAGATGGTCTACAGCTGTAAACCAAACGTAGAGAGCAGGAGGCATCACACGTGTGTGTGTATTATTACTATTTTATGTAGATTACGTAGCTGAAAGTGCATTAGTTGAATGCCTAAAGCCTTGAAAATTGTGTATAATATTCAGTGTACTTAGCAATGCCACCGTTTCGCTCTAAATTAGGGAGTGCCAAAACTTTACAGTCAAACTAGGGAAGTTATTTATAATGTGTATAAATTCATGAAAAACGAAACACATCTCGTTGGAAACATATGCGCAATTCAAAATAAAGTGGCTGAAGCAACAGGTGTGTCAGAAAGGTCGGTGCGGAATATAATACAAGGCGCCAAAAGAATTGAAAGTGGTGAAGTGGATTCATTTTCAACGCCTGGAAAGAGAAGACCAAAATCTGTCAATAAGTGTAAGTTAGACGATTTTGATAAATGCGTGGTCAGGTGTACGATTCATAATTTTCACAATACCAAAGGCGAGAGGTAAACGCTGGAAAAGATCCGTGGGAAACTGGCTGAGGATATAAATTTTAAAGTTGGGGTACGAAAAATATCTGACAGAGAAATTAATTCCCAATTTGCCAATGAAACTAACTCTAAATATTGGTACTTAATGTGTGGATCGAACCAACAACAACTAACCCCATACGTTGGGCAATCAATGTAACAAATCTCTTCTTCTAACTGCTAGTTGGTCAACCAACAACAACATCCTACGTTGAGCAATCAATGTAACTAATCTCTTCCTTCTAATATAATCTTCTGGGTCTATCTAGTGTTGGACATGCAAGGAAATAAGACATACAATACTTTTATTACTTGTTTGTCTACATGTAAGCAAGCTTGCATTACCTGCATCTGTTGTACAGTATCCACAACAATTTTCATGAGGAAAGGGGCTCCTCACTATATTTAATATTCTTCTGCTCCTTTCTGTTCTTCTTGAGTTTTCTTAAACGTCTCTTTCTACATCTGCATATATCCAGACATAACATTTATTTATTCCAAAAGATCACATTGCCATACCTCAGAACATAATCTCATCATCATTCTATCTGCCTCTGATACAATTTTTAACCGCATATTCCAATCTCTTCATAACTACGGTATTCTTTCATTAAAGCCTCTATTCATTTTCACTAAACATAACCCAATCCATACTATTATCCTCCCTCTTTTTTTAACTACAGTAGAGCGTCGTTTATCCGGACTAATAGGGATGTATAGAACTAGCACCGACAGAGCGCACTGCTGTTGTACTGGGTAAGCGCAAGGCGCTCTTCATTTGTCTCCTGTGTTCTCATGCCGCTAATATGTACGAATTTAAGTGGTTAAAATTGTTATTTTCGTGACTATGCCGAGCTATTGCAGTGTTCCTCTTTGCAAATATCAGGGAAGCCCGTTTTCGTTTCACCAATTTCCACAAAATAAAGAAATGAGGAAGAAATGGTCACATGTTATTAGAAGGAAAAATGTCGGTGAGAAAAATCTGACCGAATATATTAAAGTGTGTTTCCATCATTCACAACCCGATGACTTCACGAAAACTGTGTTGGATTAGTGTGACTTACAAAGGGAAATAATTCCTGTTTTGTACCTATAAACTGATTAGACATTTATGCGTTTTTATTTGAAGGTGAGAGAGCAAGATAAAAACCGTGCGCTGTTCCATCGCTTTGTCCGTGGACCACGAACACAACAAAAATAATTATTTAGGAAGAGGCCAGACACAAGAAAATTGCCGGATTATCACGATAAGCCTACAATATCGGAATCTGCAGAAATCATCTCCATTGAAGTACGGGAAGAAATCGTCAATATACACGAAGAAATGAATGTAACATTTCTGACTCCCATTTTCAAAGACATCAATAGGCTACTCGGTCAAATACTTCAAGAATAAATGTCGCAACATTAACAGTCACAAACGTACGGTATTATGGTTGGTTTCTTGAAATCAGAATTAATCGTCAACTTCTATCTGCCCGACGGAGAATGTGGTAGCGACTGACTTCTACATTCTTGAGACATAGTCAGATGAATGGAAACAGTTCGTGGCTCTAAAGCAGGGATTCTCAAACTTTAAAAGAAAATTGTACCCCCAAGTCCTTTCCAAGGGGTAAGGGAACGATTCTTATTGAGAAATTGACAAAATTACATAAGAACCAAACGTTGCTATGCATTTTCGAGGTACACATTTCCAGTATCCTTAAAACACGACAGTTTCATGTAAGCTATCAACCAAAAAAAAAAAAAACATGAATCGAAGTCTGTAAGCAGGGGGAGCAAGTGAATATTTAAATCTCTATTTATGATTTAAGTCTGATATATTAACAATATAGGCCTACAATACTACAGTAATTGTAATCTTTAGGAGAAAGCATGTTGACTCATATTCATTATTTGAATAATAAAGCGTGTTAGAATTTTTATTACCGCTGTAGGCTATTAATTATTCCTTCCTCCCGCTAGTTTTACTGTCTCTAGTCCGGAGCTCATTTTGCAGCTGTTTAACGCTTAAACGCTGAAAATCGTCCGTAATATATTAGGAGATATACCTATAGAATTAATTAATATAGTCTTGGAGTAAAATTAGAGAAGATATAATTTACTTTAGCTTAGAAAACTCGGTCACAATTTATACATTCTTCGCAGCTGACTGGGAGAAACATAAGACGATCGCCTTGCGCTTACCCAGTACTACACGAGCGCTATCTGGCGCGAACTTTCTCCCGCTACATCCCTATTGGGACCGAAAGTGCTCCGGATAACCAAACATGCGTTTATTTCATAGGAAAAAAAATATGCACAGTACATTTTGGTAATAACCACCAAGCTTCTCATTTAACTGCAACGCTTTCTCACATAACAAAGGTCCAGAAATGTGATCTCCCATACTTCTTGTCTGAATAAACCATAAGTACACCGCTTCTGCCAATTTTTATCCCTAGCTGATCTCGTGGTTCCACTCTTTTTAGACCCTTCTTCACTATCTAACTTCGATGCATAATTCAGAATTTCACCTTTCCTTTTTTAAAATCATAAATTGTGGATTTTCCAACTCTAAGTTTTCATTAGACACTGCACACTCTCACCTTTATCCAGTTTATTAATGATCTCCACCTTCTTCTCAATGGATAAAAAAATGCGATTTTGTGGGGTTTTTTTCTTTTCTTTTTTTTTTTTTTTTTCACTCCTAGATGCAATTTTCACAATGTAATACAGTACTGTACAGTACAGTACACACACTCACATACTGTAACAAATTGAAATATTATAGAATAAACAAACGGAAGGAGACAACAGTTGAAAACTAAAACCGACTCACTACTGTAGTGAGCGAGCGCTGCTCCGTCTTTTTTTTTTCCTCAGCCGGTTGTTTGACTTCCGTATAAACGACTTTCTACTGTACTCTCTATGGCAGCAACGTATCAATCAACCGGAAGACTCAACACAAAACCGTATCATAAAAGGAACATAATTATAACCTGCCATTAGCAAAGCCACCTGCCACCTACTGTTGGACCACCACAAAAGAATCCAGTAGGCACCAAACACTAGACTCTCTGTGGTGCTCCATCAATAGGTGGCCATGGTTGGTAACGTATTTACCCACATCACACACCATGGCGCTAATACATACTTACAGAAACCCAAAGGTGAGCTCTGTAACCAAAAATTCGGTTACAGTGTTGTGTTCAAAAAGTACCAAAAGCATCACACAAATCAGCAAAGAATAATGAAAAATTTGATGTAATCATATTGTATATGCCCTTTCGGGTGCTATCCCTATTAATAATAAAAAAGAAAAGTAAAAAACTTACGAAAACTATTCCAGCTGCATTTCACTGCTGGTGCTTTAGAGATGAGGAAGTGTAATAAATATCCCATCTATTGCAGGTTCATCTCCACCGAGCACTCCAGTTGCTAGACGAGGTCCTTCACACCATGCCCATCGACGGCCCGCGAAGCATACAGTGAGGGACAGTCCACTACAAAAGTTCCTGTTATCTCCCTCACTAACTCAAGCACCAACTAATAGAATACTTGATGAAGAAGAATTTTTTATACATTTTATTTATTATTATTTTTGTTCTACAGTAAGATTTGTAGAGTTAACTCCTAGTGATAATTTAATTTTTAAAACTTATTTTAAGTGTGTATAATGTGTTCCCCTGTGTGTAATTCCCCTCCAATAGGTATGAGGAGCAGTCAAATGAAAACAGGTCGGCTGTCGAAAGGTGTCGTTAAAAGACCCCAGATATTTGTTGAAAATAAATTAACATTAAGGTCGGTTTGAAAAGAGAAAAGGGGGGTTGAAACCTTGCACTTAGCTCGGTGCATCGGAAACTCTGATTGGTCGAATCTTTGCTCTTTGACTTCTATATTTATCAGTATCTTCTGTGAGGGGTTATACCGAGTCATTGTCTCCCTCCATTTCAAATCAGTATTTCTCACTCAAAACACAAACTAGCGTAACACTGAAAACACTTCGTGTTAGATGAAGGTTTGGCTCGCATGTGAAGCTTTGCATGCGAGATTCTCTCCACTGTTACGGATGTGCATGCGCTCTGTCAGAAGTTTTGGAATTGCCCTCATATTAAGTTACTTTTTTTTAAAAAAATATGCAGGTAGTATTCGGGTATATACGGTATTATCAATAAATTATGTGATGTGTTGTTATTTGGCAGACAATAGATGAATCTGAAAGGACGTTTCAAAACAGTGGTTTGAGCTGAAAAAGTTCAGATGAATCGTATTTCGGCAGAGAGTGTGTGAAAAGCAGGTAAAATGAGCTAATTGCATGGATTGATTCTCCATGTTGAATTACTTGCCTTGCGAAGTCTAATGCAAAGAAACCTGGGAGCTATAGCATTGTGAAATAATGTGCCTTCCAGAACTTCACCCTGTAAAGTTTTACTGCAGCAGACTTGCTCCTTACCGATATAGTGTTCGAGATCGTGCATTCTTACAAATGTACTGTATAAAAATTAGTTTCCCTGATTTAGTTATGGTTTGTTATGCTGTTTATCTCCTCTTTATAATCTACCTTTTGAACATTAATATTCAGACCTCTGTAAATTTTGCTTTGTTTTTAAAAAAATTTCTATGACATCATCATCATCATCATCATCATCATCTTGCACGGTTTCCAGCCACTGGCCGGGTCTGTTTGGAACACAAGCCTCTCCAACGTCTTCTGTCTTCCCACCATCTCTCAGCCTCCACCCTTGTCCAGTCTTCTCCTCTCTTCTTCACGCTTTCTTCCACCCCCTTCAGCCACCTGTCTCTCGGTCTTCCCCTCGGTCTCTTTCCTTCCCACTTCGTCTCATGTACTCTCCTGGGTATCCTCTTCTCCTCCATTCGTTTTACATGTCCATACCATCTAAGTCTAGATTTCTCTATACCATCCTGTAATGGTTCCTCCTTCATTAATTCTCTGGTCCTCTCATTTCTTATTCTGTCCATCTTTGTAGCTCCAATACTGCTTCTCAAGAACCTCATCTCACTGGCCTGTATTTTGCTCTTCTCCCTTCCTTTCATAACCCAGGTCTCCGAGGCATACGTCAGGATAGGGACATAGTATGTCCGATATATGATCTTTTTGCTGTTCTGAGGGACATCCTTGCTCCATAACATGCTTCTCACACTCCTCCGAAATGCTTCTGCCTGCCTCCCCCGCTCATTTATTTCTCTATCGTTTCTTCCATTATCTTGTATCAGGCTTCCCAGATACTTGAAACTCTCCACTTTCTTCAGCTGTTCCCCACCAATTGTTATTCCCGTTGTGGTTCTTTCCTTCTTCCTTGTTGTGATCACCATCTCACTCTTATTTATGCTAAATTTCATCCCATATCCTTGTATTATTCCGTCCCACACGTCCAACTGTTCCTGTACCTCCTCCTCCTTGTTTCCCCAAATCATCAAATCATCTGCAAACACCATTGCTTTCATCTTTCCGTCCCCAATTACTTGTGCCACTTGGGTCATTATGTCATCCATCACCACAATGAAAAGTAACGGTGACAGTGCACTTCCTTGTTTCAGGCCGTTTCTTTGTTCCAACCAGTCAGATCTCTCTCCTCCCACTTTCACACAGCTCACGCTTCCCTTGTACATCTCCTTTATCCTCTTTATAGTCCATTTCTCTACTCCTCTATCCTCCAGGGACTTCCATACTTTGTTTCTGCATACACTGTCATATGCTTTCTCAATGTCCAGTGTACGGGGAGGAAGGGCTTAGGTACCCCGAGGCCAAAGTGGCCTGAAGACAATTAACCTAGTACTATTCTATGCGCACAATGAAACATGGACTCGAACAGCAATAGGTAAAATAAATATATATTCTCAAGGGAAAAGAATACAAGGCCGAATGGCTATGGGAGGGAACACCAATCTGCACTCCTACTATAATCAAAAATGGAGGCCAAGCTATACCCCAAATTATATGGCAACGCTGTATAATTAAAACAAGTTACATTTACGTGATTTAGAAATCACCACATATTAAACCTTTTCTAATTCTTATCCGAAACTACTACAGTCTCATTTCGATTCATTTCAATTGGTTACTCATTACATTCTTTCAAATAGCCTTCCGAAAATGTTTTGCAACCAGCATGAATGCTGTGCTTATGCGGTCATAATAGACCAAAAGATGCCATTTCAGACAAACGAAAAGCAAGGGGCCGTTTGTCATTATTAAAACTATCAAGTTCCCCACGCCAAAATCCTGACAATTACATTCTTGAAATCATTTAATTTCACATTAGCAGCATGGAACGATTAAAAATGAAACCAAACACATCTCGAAAGATGAAGTAAAACAAACTCTTTTTCGCCGCTTAAATAATAGGAGGCGTGTTATGAATATAAAATAATCTTAGGCCACATTATAATAGACCCATTAAAATATAAATTGAACAAATTAGCAAATCAAGAAAACGTCTTGGTAAAAGAAGAATAGCGTCCTTTTGGAATCGAAAGTTATTTCAATGCAACCGGCCAGACGACACTTGGCCTCTTAAAATTCGCAAACTTATTTCCCCTTTTCATGAAATTGTCATAAATGTTTTGTCTGACGGTTCTCGAGTTCCAATTAATATTATCTAACAGTTTTACCTTGTTCTCGGACCAAGATTTAGGTAGTGGTCCGAGGCTACCACAAACCGCGTCCTTTCACCACAAGCTCACATTATGTTCTCTTTTCTCACTTAGCTTGGCTTCAATTCGACAATGGGACGCCATTTTGCGCATGTGCAGAAGTTCATTTTAAAACCGATGACAAATGAAAAACGCCTGGCACTAGTTTTAATGCCAACTTTTATAATTAATTTTCCTTCACCTCTCAAATGATCAAAACGTCCCTTTTTAACCAAATTTAATTTGGCAATAGAATTTTCATCGATGTGTCCGTCAATGATTGGCTATCAGACTTTAGATTATTTGAACAAATACCGCCAAATCCAGTACAGTCCCAGCATACATATTATTCACTAGACAGTCAACAATGGCTATATTCAATCAATGTAGGCCGGAGTAATTAGTTAATATATTTTCCATTAAAAGATAATGGTTATTTAAATTGTTTATGTCTTCTTCTTGTATCCAGAAATGATTCACAATTAATGCCAGGAGCGTCGGCAGAAGAATGGGGGGGGGGGTCACATGGGGGCGGCGACCGGGGGCGGGGGCGGCGGCGAAGTATTGTAAGTCGAAACCAATCGGCTCATCCAGGAAGGCCATCAGTAGATCTGTTCCATACTCATAGTGCTGTTCTTGTAACTGCCTTACAGCAAAAATCAAATCCACTGTGGACCTTCCTGCTCTGAAGCCATGTTGTTCTTCCCTCATCCCTCCTTCTATCCTTGTCCTAATTCTCTTTTCCAAAACTTTCTCGAAGATCTTTGCACAATGACTCATCAGTGTTATTCCCCGATAGTTTCTGCAATCTGTTCTACTACCTTTCTTGAAGATCGGGACAATGATTCCTTTTTTCCAGTCCTCTGGGGTCTTCCTTTCCTTCCATGCTGTCCTCATCACTCGGTACAGCCACTGTATCCCCACCTCTCCTGCTGCTCTCACCATCTCCACACTCAACTCATCCACACCCGGTGCCTTCCCTCCTTTCATCTTGTTCACTGCATCTTCCACTTCTTTCCATGTTAAGTCCTTTTCTGTTTGCAGTTCATCTTCCTCTTCCCCGATTTCTTCCTCCTCACCATCTTTTTCATTTGGGTTCAGAAGTTCTTCAAAATATTCTTTCCACATTTTCTTCAGTTCTTCCCTATTTTCTATCTCTTGTCCCCTTTTGTTCACCATTCTAACATAATCCGTAGGATCCTTCCGCCTCTTATTTTTTACCATCCCATACAGGACCTTTTTTGTACCTTCACTATCCTCCTCCATCATCTTTGTCCACTCTTCCATCCACTTCCTTCTCTCCTCAGCCACCACTCTCTTCGCCTCCTTCTTTCTTTCCTGGTACTCTTCCCTTGTCTCTACCGTCCTATTTTGATACCACCTCCTAAAGGCTCTATTCTTTTCCCTTACTATATCTTTTATCTTCTCATTCCACCATGGTGTTTCCTTCCACCTCTTCTTACTACTTGTCCTCCCACATACTGCTTCTGCTGCACCCACTAGTGTCTTCTTAAATCTAGCCCATTCCTCTTCCACCCCTCTTTCTTCATCTGTTGGAATTCCTTCCTTTACCATTTTGAGGTACTCGACCCTTCTATCCCCTTCTTTCAGTTTCCATATCCTTATACGTCTTGCCTGGTTCTCAGTCCCTTTCTTCTCCTTACTCCCTCTCAGGTTCATTACCAGTAATCGATGGTCGCTATCCAGGTTCTCCGATGGTATAACCTTGATGTCCGTGATATTCTTATTTAGTTCTTTCTCATACAGAATATAGTCGACCACCGACTTCCTGGTCAAGTCATCACTGTACCATGTGATTGTGTGGCTCTCTCTTTTCTTAAACCAGGAGTTCCCAACTAGCAGGCTGTTCCTCTGGCAGAAGTCCAACAGTCTCTTTCCTTCCTCATTTCTTCCACCCCAACCCTCTGGTCCTAGAACACTCTCGTAACCTTGTCTTTCTCTTCCTACATGGGCATTGAGGTCCCCCATAACAATCATATTTCTTCCTACCAGCTGCTTCTGCAATTCCTCTTCAAACTCCTCCTTCTCTTCGGAGGCGCAGCCTACTTGTGGAGCATACACTTGCACTATTTCTACGGTCTCTCCCCTCAGTGCTACTTTCACTTTCATCATCCTATCACTTATTCTCCTCACTTCTTCTTTTAAACCATCTCGTACTACTACTCCCACTCCATTCCTCTTTCCCTCTTCGTTCCCACTCCAGTACAGTCTATAGCCTTTTCTCAGTACTCTCCTTCCTTTCCCTTTCCACTTTGTTTCTGCCAATCCCAATAAATCCAACTTCCTTCTTTCCATCATATCCACTATCTCCTCCACCTTCCCCGTCAGCGTTCTTAGGTTTAAAGTTCCAAATCTTAGTCCGTGTGTACAGCCGTGTCGTCGTCTATTAAATCCATCCTGTCCGAGGCTCGTTCCATTTTTGAAAGCATTTGGTTTTATCCACTACTGGCTTGCTGGACCTATCGTAGCTTCACCAGAGCCCCGTTAGCCGTCACTTTTCAGGGTTCCTGTAGGACCTTCACAGCTACCGTAACGGTCCCGGGGCACACGAAGTCCCCACTGTACTTCGCCCCTACAGGCAATCCCCTACTTTGTGCCGTTGCCCGTCTCCCACGACGTGGACGAGGGGTTGGACTTATATGACATGTCCAGTGGAATAATACATTCCATTACAGTGATATTGTATCTTTTAAGGATGTGAAGATGGGCAATCATGGATGACTTCATAACAAACAAAATACGATGAGCTAAAGATGCCAACTTTGAAGTTAAATTATAACTGCCAGTCTCTGTGTCTGCAAACATGAGTGGCAACACAACAGCAAGAAAATCACTATAGCCCACTATACAGTAGAGCATCGATAATCCGGATTAATTGTGACAGGACCCTGGGCTGATTATCAAAATGTCCGGATTTTCAAAAAGAACCAAAAGAGGTCGTTTGAGTTCATAACAAAGAGAAAACCTGCTAAAACCATTAATTAGTTAGTTAGAAGTACGAGGTCATCTGCCTAAAACCATTAATAATTCACTTTAGTGGTTAAATAATTGGAGCAGATAAAAACCATTAATTAATATGAACTTATTACCGTATTTACTCGAATACGACCCGCCCTCGAATAAGACCCGCACCCTGATTTTGAAGAACAAAATTTAAAAAAAAAAATACTCAAAATTATGTACAATCGTAACTAAATAAACAGAATAGCATTTATCCAAATTAGTTTCCAACAGTTTTGAAGTCGTCCTAAAATAACACACATCAAACGATTAAAAATACAAATAAAAGTACACAAACACTTCATTCATCGTCATCAGAAGTACCAACTTCGGAACTTTTATCACCATCCCACTAAATGTCGTCATCACTGACATCCATAGCATTCGAAATACTACATTTCTTGAAGCTCTTCCGTATGAGATCTCCCGAGATACGATTCCATGCCGTCAAAATGCACGAACATAGCAGCTGAACTTCCGGGCGCTGAATACGACCAGTTGGAGTCAGTGTGTGCTTATCGGCCGCCATCTGCTCCGTATACAGCTGTTTCAAGGCTGCTTTGAACGGGTGGTTCACGCAGACATCCAGTGGTTGTAGCATAGACGTCATCCCGCTCAATCACGAATACATGACTCGTCAATATCATACAGTGCACTCTCGTTAATTCGCGGTAATTAATGCACGAACTTCCGCGAATTATCCGCAGTTATTTTTGTTAAGCCTAGGAAAAACAAAACTATTGGTTAAAATATTGAAATAGGCTTGAACACGCGAAATAATAATTTTAACTCCTGATTGTAGTGTCTTATACGACATGCTAGGCTACTGGTAGGCCTATGTGGATTATGCCTACATTAATATATTTAAAAAAAGCTGACAAGATGAAAAACATTCAAGACGTGGACTGCAATCCTCACATGAAGCGTGTGGATATAGCGCGAAAGTGGAACATTCCTTCGTCTACACTGAACACGATTCTCGGCAAAAGGAAGGAAATCGAACGTGCATTTGAAGAAGGGGTGAGCGGCAAAACGAAACTTGTGCGAGAGGGACAGTTTCCTGAACTGGAAAGCGCTTTATTGAAGTGGTTCAAGCAAGCCCGTGCTTCAAACATATGCGTGCGCGGTCGCCGGCAACAGAGCCGTCACTGGCGGTGCGCGAGAGAGAGAATGTCCTTGCTGAACAAATATAAAGAAAGACCCTGTATTATATGTGTTTGGAAGCGGATGGAGAACATTTTCAGCATCTACTGTAAATCATGGCCAGTAAAACTGCGTGGTAGGCTACTGATTTTAAGCCGTATTCTGCCGTAGGCCTAAATATGCGTGCGCGGTCGCCGACAACTGAGCCGTCACTGACGGAGCGCGAGAATGTCCTTGCTAAGCAAAAATACAGACCCTGTATTATACTGTAGTGTAGAGGTACAGTAAATCATTTTTATGTTATTTATTCCGTGTAAGTTACTGATAACCTATGTTTATGTCGTGACTGTAGTAGTGCATACAATCACTTACTAAGGTCGGCGATTTAACGTCCATATATACGCCGCGTTCTTTCTTATACATTGTAAAAGCAGTATGGCGTTTTTCGGTAGTAAGTTTTCCCGCATATGACGTCCAAATTTTTCAGTCCCTTGAAAAACGTACTAACGAGATTCCACTGTATTCATTTTTAGAACGGCAGTAGTGGTTCACTTTTTTTGCGGCCAAGTCTTTGATTCGTACAGGTAAGACGACCCCAACAAGCCTGTCACATCAACGCTTTTGTTTGACAAATATGTGTGTATTCACAACTCCCTTTTCCGGATTATCAACGCTCTACTGTATTTGTAGTGATGAGAAACAACTGGTGAGGTTTTATTTATCCATGGCAACTTTTTGAATGTGACATTCACTACTATATTTCTTGATATATTTCTAGGTATAGTCATTGTATTTTTGGTCTAATATTCGTAGAAGAAAAGCAGAGTGCGACGATTATGCCTTAATTATTAAAAGTACAAATTTTAAAAAATGTAAAAATAAAATACATTATTACGGCACATAAATCCCCATGTTTGTAGTCATGAGGGACAAATGGCAACTTATTTTTTACATGGACTGTGTAAATCCCCATGTTTGTAGTGATAGGGGACAAATGGTAAGGTTTCATCCATAAGTTTTTTAATAGACTGCAAATACATTTTCCATGACAGCAAAGTATTACTTACAGGTCCGTATTGATAGAAGAAGTATACGATGTTAAAGAATACGCCAATCAATACTTATTAAAACATATCTTATTTAAGTATTAATGATACATGTTTCGACCTACCTACTGACTATTTTTGAGGGTTTTACTGTGAAACACAATATTATAATTGTATAAAAGTATTTTTTGTTTGTAAGGATATCCATTTCGATTGATCATGTATAGTTTTTCTTACCCAACTTATATATTAGAACATAGTTTTTCAACAATCTACTATTTTTATTACTGACTGAAGAAGACCTCAACGTAGATCGTAACATGTATCATCATTAACACTTAAAATTGATTTATGTTTTAATAAGTATTGATTGGCATATTCTTTAACATCCTATAACTTTTTTTAAGGTGATGCACACAGCTTCAGTCCTATGTGTGCTGACTCGTTTACATTTGACTGCCCCTTGTAATTCCATAAACATTTTTGGGTCAGTTTCATCTTACACATAAGAGATTGTACAGGAACATAGAGATGATATTATAGGGCCCTACTCGCATACCATCTGATATCTAGGATGGTAAAAATACAGTATTGAAGTTTGTTTCTTACCACTGCAATAATGTAACTCATTCAGTCACTCACTAATAACCTCTCGACTGAGCGGTTGCTCAAGAATACAGTAGCCATTTGGACAGTGTTTTTTGATAGCCTATTTGTAATTTTTGCACTTAATGAAATATGTTTAGCAGCTCCAATTGTTAAGATGTTGATATTTTTGTTGTTCTGTAGAATAACACCGAGTATATCTATCGTACAGAGTTAGCACAAAATATTTAAGCGATTTCATGCACATGCATTCTTAAAAATAGCTTACAGCATTGACACATATACCAATTAAGAAAAACTCATCAAGATTTTTGAGTCGGCGTGCTACAAATTCTCGATGTGCCCTCCTCAGTTCAAGTGCAAAACTGATAGCGTCGATCATTGTCATCTTGTGACAGGTGCAGATCGGTGTCTTATGCGCTGGCCTCCCCGGTCGCCTGATCTGATCCCATATGATTTCTTTTTATGGGGGTTTATCAAAGATAAAGTTTATGTACTACCCATACTACGGTAGTTAATCTTGTTGAAGTGAGGAATCTGATCCATGTGGCTTTAGCTAAAATTGACCAGGATATGCTCCAGCGTGTGTGGTCGGAGTTGACTACGGTATCAATATTTGCCATGTGGCGCGAGGAGGGCACATCGAGAATTTGTAGCAAGCAGACTCTAAAAACTTGATGAGTTTCTCTTTTAATTGGTGTATGTGTCAATGCTGTAAGCTAGAAAATTTAAATAATGCATGTGCATGAAATCACTTAAATCATTTGTGCTAATCCTGTATTTCTCTGAATACAATATGTCATGTTATTTTAAGACTAAAAGACTATGAAGATGATTATTCTCAATGGTAGCTTTTCATTTGGTATTGTTTTTCTCCATTATATACCCCCACCCCCCATCCTGAATTCAAGTAGGCTTACCCATGCTCTGAACTATTCTGAGATTCAACATTCAGAAACTGGTACTGACAACAACTCTGTGGAGCATTGTGGATTCGTTTAGGGACTTTGCGGCATCATGGCCATATAGCCCCATATACTTGGATGCGTGTGGAATCTGTCTGTGTTATTGTGAGGACTAGACCAGCATGTGTATTTTTGTGATTAGGGTGGTAGGCAACCATGCTCTGAAATTAGGAACCATCCCAACATTTTATCTGGAGTACAAGTAGGAAACCATGGAAAACCACTTCTAGGAAGGCTGAGGCAGGAATTGAACCCATCTCTTTTCAGTTCAGCCTCACAAGACCAGAATTATATTTCTTGGGAGTGTCGGAAATTGAACTCTGATCTCGAGGGTGACAGCCAAGAATGCTAGCCACCGTACCACGAGGTGGTCTCTCTCCGCACCAGACTTGAGTTTAATTCTAGAAGTTAAGGAAGCTTGTAGATTTACGTGACCATTAATCTTGAGATCATGAGCCGCTAGACCTCCTTTTTACGTGGAATGAGAACTACAGGACATGGCATTTCGCTTAAAAATCTCACATTCATTGACCAGGATTCAAAGCCGGTCCACCTTGGTGAGAGGCCAACAGCTTGACCGCTGTGCCACCAAATTCTAGTTAGTATATGAGTAACTTTTAACTTATTTGTTACTTTTAAAACCAATGATTCTTTAATAATTAAGATATTTCTTAACAACTAAAACAGACATAGTCTGTCTCGTTCTTTTTTTTTTTTCTCTAGATAGAGACTCTGTGACTAGACTGAATGTAATTAAAGATGGTGTCACTGTAACTGCAATTTTCAATTTTTGTTTTGTAAATTTTCTGAAATGGTTCGGTCATCTCAAAAGAATGGACACACAAAGAACAGTTAGAGTGTGGTTTGAGAAAGAACTGAAAGGCAAGAGACCATGAGGTCGACCGAGGAAGAGATGGATCGACCAGGTTAGAAATGATCTTGCAGGGAAAGGTCTGGATTTACAGCAAATTATGGAGCTGGAAACATTCTTGGAGAGAAATAAATGGAGAACGCTCATCCACTGGAGCCGGTTCAAGATGATGGTGATGATAAAATTTTCTTTCAATGTTAAGTAAATTATTGGCATTTTTCTGTTATTTTTAACTGGAAACAATTTTTAAAAAATGAATTTCTAACAGAAATTTTAAAATTCTCTCCACCCTTTAATGCAATAATTATTCTAAATGATACTTAATGTTTTTCAGTTGGTCAACACGATTGTACCCAATTGTAATGGGTGGTTCCCTAATCCTGAAAAATATTACATGCGATTAATAAATACACTTGGATTACCAGTTTCGATCGTCGAACCATCATCAGATCCTTTACACTTACGGCCGCTTTCACCAACGTCAATTTATCTCTTAATTCATCAATAAAGGTTATTTAACTTTAACCAAACAGAAACACTCGTTAACTTACCACTAACGAGGAATTGCATTAAATGGCCAAATCTGGCCACTCAAGTCTCTAAAGCATCTTTAAAGTGGCGGGAAACAGCTGAACTGTGCCTTGCGCATTCCACAATGGCGGTTTGTTTCCGAGTTTCACACGTACTTTCATCCATATGAATATAAAATATGTTTATGACAATGAAATTATTAAAGATCACACACATTACTAAGTTTTAATGCCAAGAAAGACGAATACGGAAATTTAGAATAAAATAAAAAAATCGAAAGGGGGATTCGAATTCGTTCCAGCGCTGCATAATAAATTGAGGGTCTGCACCTCAACCGCTTACGCTACGAAGACAACTGGGTGAGTGCGTCCTTTTAAGCTATCTATTCACACAACTGCCAGTTCTCCTAAATACTTTGTTCATATCATTTTAATCTTTAGCCACGAATAAGGTCTTCTGTATTTCTCTTCCTTTATAATTATGTTCCAGAAAGTCTTCAGGAAGCAACGCAAACAACAATCAGTGCTAGACCCTTCTTGTTCTGTCCGCCATGCTCCCCAAGATGAAACAGAGTCTACGCATGCGTGAGCGCCATAAATCTTATTTAAGTAATTGCGCACCCAAATGGTCTCTTGAAATGCATTGAAGATAATCACGCATTAAATCTCGTATTTAAGTTAAATGGGAAGAGATGGTGAAAACGGCCCTCAGACTATTAAAACTATGTCTATAAGTATGGGTTATGATATTCACAATATACCTGGTATACACTTATTTAGTTGCAGTAGTAATTAAACTAGCACAATGGGTGGAAAATAATTTTGAAAGTTTTTGTGAAAATTAATAAAAATAATTATATTGTAAGTCAATACAGAAGCAAACTGATAAAAATTAGGGGCCAATAACCTAGATGTTAGGCCCCTTAAAACAATCAATATCTTATATTATTTATTCGTGGAAATGCAGTCGCCATCATCATGATAAAAATTATGTCAATTATAGTTAACTTTAATCAGTTAATTTTTTGGTTAACTCTCGCACAGGTGCTGACTTGCGACACTTTCTATACTTTAATAATACTGAAGGAGCCAGGATGTCCCAATTAATTTCAAGATAAGTTTCTCCTATCTGAATAGCATCAATTTGTTTGAAAAATCAGTGTGTTAGTCATTAGAGGAATGAGCTTGGGTGTGATACTCGGCAATAAGATAGGATGCAATTGACCTACCAGTACCATGTTAGTTCCTTCAAACTTTAAAGCAGTATCACTACCACCTTGACCAATTGAGGTACCGGCTAGAGACATTCGCTCTCAGTTACGCCGTCAAGTTCTGGCATTTTGGGAGAGTCAGTGGCTAGCTGACTTACCGCCCAGTAAACTGAGAGCGATCAAGGGAACTACTCGCGTGTGGCGGAGCTCTTTCTGGTCACTGCGGGAGTCCGTCATTTTGTGTAGGCTAATGATAGGTCATACAAGATCCACCTACTCGTACCTAATGAAAAGGGAAGACCCCCCACTTTGTGCCTGTGGAGCCGTTTTCACCATGGCCCACATTTTGACCGAGTGTGTGGATTTTGCTGATGACACTCAAACTTATATTAGCCGATGGCACGGTGGCCGCTGATCGCGTTATCCGCTTTATAAGTCAGAGTGGGTTAGGGCCAGCAATCTAAATTTTCCAGTGTACATTAACTTAACGATATGTTTGTTTTTGAATGATAATTTTTGGTTTTCTGTAATTTTTGTTTATATTTATAATTATTAGTTTTATTTAATTTTTTGTTTTATTAATTTTCGGTCTTTTCAAATGTAGGTATCCACCTCTAAAATTTAAATTCCATTCCAAATTTGTATACTTTAATCCGTGTTAAGAGGGGCAGATGACCTCGTAGTTCCGCCCCTTAAAACAAAAATAACTAACAAACTTTCAAGCCATAAATTTACTGTTGGTTCAGTTACCAGTAATTAAAAGCAACGGCCAATGGCCTGGCGATGTTGAAACACCGGATCCCATGAGAACTCCGCAGTTAAGCAGCATTGGGCGTGGTTGGTCTACTGATGGAATGCCGGTTCAGTGGGAACATGCGCTGTTGGTGGGGAATGGCAGAGCCCTGGCCACCCTACCCCACATAAACTCCAGCTGAGGATAGCCTCTTCGGAGGCTACCATCCTGGTATTTTCTGGGAGGGATTGTGGGAAAACCTGCGGGTAAATCTACACTCAGGATGGCCGCTGTCAGTGATGGAATTTAAACTACCGATCTCCAGATCGCTGCAGCTCCTGCCTTCGGGCAGAATACCAATACTAATAATAGTGTTATAACATTGTTAATACTTGAAAGAAGGCCAAATTATTAGAATTAAAGTAAAATTTTCCAGTACATTAACAGTTTGTCATCATCATCATCATCAATTTCAGTTTTCCAGCTTGGGTCGGGTCGGAGTAAATGATACCCCTCCACTTTACTCTGTCTGTCCACCAACCTTCCTCAACCACTGAACTCCACTCCACTCTCACACTGTCCTTCACCAAATCCATGCACCGTTCTCTAGGTCTTCCTCGTTTCTCTTTCCAGTCATCCGTCTCTCCATCACTTGTTTCAGCATTCTTTCATTCATCGTTTTCACATGTCCATACCATCTCGATCTGTTCTGCTCCAGCTTATCATTCAGCTTCTGTACATTCACTTCCTTTCGAATGTCATCATTCCTCACTCTCTCTCTCTCCTAGTCTTCTGTAGCATACTCTTCAGGAATTTCCTTTCAACTGCCAGTATTCTACTTTAATCTCTCATCATCGGCCAAGTTTCTGCTCCATACGTCAGTTAGGTGTTTTCAGATATTTTATTTTAGTCAATGACGAGAGTGGAATTTCTCAAAAGCTGTGTAATATTTTATGCAAATTGAGTCGAAGGAATCTCTTCTACTTCATTATTTTGTGAAAAAATATTACACTTTTTCCTTATTAACCCAAAAATATAATTTAGAAAACAAACTATCCATAAAGAGGCAAATATATTAGACACATTAATCACTAGTCAGCATTGACTCATCATCAACATTTCCCCTTATCCAGCTCCTGCCGGGTCGGGGTATTTATGGCACTTCTCCACTTTCCTCTTTCCTTCCACAATTCTTCTTCCACGATTTTGTCCCAGTCCAGATTTCTGTTTCTCACGCTGTTCTTCACTGAATTGATCCACCTTGTTCTAGGTCTTCCCCTTGCTCTCTTACCCTTGCACTTGGCCTCCAGCATCTGTCTTGGTATTCTATTTCCCTCCATCCTCTTTACATGTCCAAACCACCTTAGTTTATTCTTCTCAATTCTCTCATTTAGTTTTCCCATCCCAACTTCCTTCCTAACATCTTCATTCCTCACTCTGTCTTTCCTTGTCTTTCCTATCATACTTCTTAGGAATTTCATTTCACTGGCTTGGATTCTACTCTCTTGCCTGCTTGTCAGGGTCCAAATCTCAGCTGCATAAGTTAATATGGGTACATACCGTATTTCCTCGCATAATCGTCGCCACCACGTAATCGTCGCACCCCACTTTTCAAACACTAAAATAGGTTTATAAAATTTCATCGCATAATCGTCGCATAGCATGTTCGTATTTGTGCGCCAGTCAGTTGCACATGCTGCCGCGACTTTATAACCTGGCGAGACTTTGTCAGACGAAAAATATCTAGTCTTTATGCTGGCGGGCAATGAACTGTGACGCGAACGTCAAGCTTCGTCACTTAGCACATTCCGCGAGCGTATAATCTGGCGTGATCTTGTCAGGAGAAAGTAATCTTGTCTATATGCCTGCCGGTTATGAACCGCGGCATGAACGGCCAGCGCACATTCCGCGATCTTATAGGCCTAATCCGGCGTGATCTTGTCGGCAGAAAGTAATTTCGTCTTTATGCCTGCGGGCTATGAACTATGACGCGAACGGCCAGCGCACATTCTGCGAACTATAGACCTAATCTGGCGTGATCATGTCAGCAAAAAGTAATCTCATCTTTAGGCCTGCGGTCTATGAACTGTGACGCTAGCGGACAGCCCACATTCCGCGAGTGTATAGGCCTAATCTGGCGTGATCTTGTCAGGAGAAAGTAATATCGTATTTATGCCTGCGGGCTATAAAGCGCGACGCGAATTTTCAGCGCACATTCCGCGAGCTTATAGGCCTAATCTGGAGTGATCTTGTCAGCAGAAAGTACTCTCGTCTTTATGCCTGCGGGCTATGAACTGTGACGCGAACGGCCAGCGCACATTCCGTGAGCTTATAGGCCTAATCTGGCGTGATCCTGTCAGGAGAAAGTAATACCGCGGCGTCTTTATGCCTGCCGGCTATGAACCGCGACACGCACGGCCAGCGCACATTCCGCGAGCTTATAGGCCTAATCTGGCGTGATCTTGACATCAGAAAGGAATTCGTCTTTATGCCTGCGGGCTATAAACTGTGACGCGAACGGCCAGCGCACGTTCCGCGAGTTTATAGGCCTAATCTGGCGTGATCTTGTCAGGAGAAAGTAATCTCGTCTTTATGCCTCCGGGCTATGAACCACAACGCGAATGGCTAGCTTCGTCAGCACATTCCGCGAGCGTTAACCTGTCGTGACCTTGTTAGAAGAAAGAAGCCTGTCTCTGACTGCAGGCTAAGACTCACGCTACGCGAATGACTGGCCCGTGCAGCAAATAATGATACAGTATATTTTTTGAACTTAAATATTCTTCGCATAATCGTCGCACCCTGCTTTTTCTACGAATTTTTGGCCAAAAAAAAGTGCGACGATTATGCGAGGAAATACGGTAGTACACTTTATACATTACCTACTTGCTTTTCCTTGGTACTTCCTTATCCCAAACAAGTTTTCTTACACTTTGATAGAATGCATTGCTCTGCTGTACCCTCCTGCCAATCTCCATGTCCAACCTACCAGTTTGCATCAATTCACTTCCTAGGTATTTGAACGTGTCCACAATTTCCAAACTCTTGACTTCCAATTTTCACAGTGCCCTTTCCTTGTCTTTCCCCTCTTGTCATCACCATGGTCTTGCTTTTCTCTATACTGATTTTCAGGCCGTACTTCTGTTTGACTATGTAGGTACAACAATAATGTGGCATTTCCCAATTTTATTGTTTATATTTATTTCCAACGATTTTGGCACAATGCTCCCGAAATACCTCTTTAAAAATCAAGTAATATATTTACTTCAAAATATACTGCTATGGAAATGAATCTTTTACAGACTGCTTACGACCTACTAGCCGGGTTGTGCTGCGCTGACACTCGAATCACCTTTCTGTAGTTTCCAAGCCACAGAATTGCGGGAAATTAGTTAGCGGACCAAGCTGCAAAAGAGGCAGTATCACTACCACCTCGACCAAAGGAGGCATCCGCCAGAGATATTCTCTCTGTTATGCTGACAAGTCAGTGGCTAGCTGACCCAATGCCCAGCAATCAAGGGGACTACTCACGTGTGGTGGAGCTCTTTCTGGTCATGGAGGGAGTCCGTCATTTTGTGTAGGCTAAGGATAGGTCATGCAAGATCCATCCACTCGTAACTAATGAGAAGGGAAGACCCCCCACACTTGATACCTGTGGAGCCGTATTCAGCATGGCCCACATTTTAACCGAGGGTGTGGATCCTGCTGACTTGCAAAAGACACTCGCCGATCATGTGGTGGCTGCTGATCTAGTCATCTGCTTTATAAGTGAAAGTGGGTTAGGGCCAGCAATCTAAATTTGAAAGTGATCGTTGACTCAAAGACTTTGTTCTGTTTTTTATTTATTTATTAGGTTTATTTAATTTTTGGTATTTTCACATTTAGGTGTCCACCTCAAAATTTAACTGTATATTCGAAATTTGTATAATTTAATTTGTGTTAAAAGGGGCAAATGACCTCGTTCTGCCCATTAAAACAACAATAACTAACTACAGACTGCTTCAGAATTAATTTCTCAATCTGGAAAACTTATATAGAGCATTATTCTCATAAAATGACCTAGTTTGTAATATCTCAAGGTTCTTATTCCAAACAAAGAACCAAAAGACTACATCTACATTCACAGCTACTGTAATCTCTATAATACAGCTACACAGCACCTCAGCCAAACTTGCAAAGATCAAAGGTTTACACTTGGTTTTCCATTTAAGGAGAGCACAACTTAACTTTGGCACCAAAAATACTATTGCTTTCAGAGACACATCTCTTAGAAGATTGGTATCCCCTATTCTAAATAACTTGATATCCAGTCAAAACATTGAAATCGTAAAAATACACAAGAAGGCGCTTTGTTATTGGTTGGTTCACAGAAGTCGCATGTTTGTCACGTTAAGTGAACCACAGGCGAGCCCTGGTGTATTTGTTTTGATTGGGCATCAAGCTATAAGGAGCAGGTATGTGGACATAAAACTGAATTGCCAACTTCCATCTGATTTCTGTCAGTTTTATATAGGAAACTTCTCAAAAACTATTGAAGATACCATGTTGGTGTTCTTTAATTAGTAATTGCTACTGCATGCCAGTTAATGTGAACCAAAATTTGATTCAGTAACTAAAATTGGTACAGGAACAGCTGGACATATGGGATGGAATAATACAAGGATATGGGATGAAATTTAGCATAAATAAGAGTGAGATGGTGATCACAACCAGGAAGAAGGAAAGAACCACAACGGGAATAACAATTGGTGGGGGAACAGCTGAAGAACGTGGAGAGTTTCAAGTATCTGGGATGCCTGATACAAGATAATGGAAGAAACGATAGAGAAATAAATGAGCTGGGGAGACAGGCAGAAGCATTTCAGAGGAGTATGAGAAGCATGTTATGGAGCAAGGATGTCCCTCAGAACAGCAAAAAGATCATATATCTGACGTACTATGTCCCTATCCTGACGTATGCCTCGGAGACCTGGGTTATGAAAGGAAGGGAGAGGAGCAAAATACAGGCCAGTGAGATGAGGTTCTTGAGAAGCAGTATTGGAGCTACAAAGATGGACAGAATAAGAAATGAGAGGACCAGAGAATTAATGAAGGAGGAACCATTACAGGATGGTATAGAGAACTCTAGACTTAGATGGTATGGACATGTAAAACGAATGGAGGAGAAGAGGATACCCAGGAGGAGACACGAGACGAAGTGGAAAGAGACCGAGAGACAGGTGGCTGAAGGGGGTGGAAGAGAGGAGAAGACTGGTCAAGGGTGGAGGCTGAGAGATGGTACAAAGACAGAAGACGTTGGAGAGGCTTGTGTTCCAAACAGACCTGGCCAGTGGCTGGAAATTGTGCAAGATGATGAACTAAACTTGGATCCACATATAAAAATTTAGTGATAAATACATTTGAATTTTGTAACTTTTTGACAGTTCCTTTAAATGACAACTATATATTTTTGGATTAGATTGTATCTCATTGTTTGGAAGTACATGAATGCAGTGGTGTTTTGTAAAAGGTACAGTAGTGAGTGATTTAAAATATTTATACTGTTGCGTAAACATTCTCGACCAATTGCATACATAATACGGTATAGCTTTGGGGCTATTACGTCGAGTGCAGCTATAAAAAAAGACGACATTTCAAGACAACTGCTTTTCTCTTTATCAAGGTTTGTCAAGAAAGAATGAGTAACCAATTGCATATAGCTAAAGCCCTGTGCAGATGCGGATATCCGCAAAATGTTTAGCCTTGCGGATATAGTTTGCATGGCTGTGCGGATAGCGGATAATGTTTAGAGTAAATTTGGGGATAGCTTTTTTTTTTTTTTAGTGTATGACTTTTAGTGCCGGGAGTGTCCGAGGACATGTTCGGCTCACCTGAGTTTGTAGCTGCTTCTATGCGGACACCCATGGGGTGAGCTACAAGTACCGCCGCGTGTGGAGTATTGTCTGGGGAGGAAAGTGTGATTGTAAATACGATGTTGAACCGATGTTTTTAAAAATAATTTTAATTTTTGCTAAGAACTGCATATTTCACGTTTCTTGCTATTTCCCTATTTGCTTTCGCTTGGATTGTATGAGAATAATAGAGAAATCAGAGAAGCCAATACCCTCAATTAGTGTTGACTTTTGCAACAACAAAAACATCCTTTATACCTGAGCTTGACTGCGTGGGTATATCCAACGACTAAGTAAGTGATATAATTAGCCACCCACTGTTTCATGTGCCGTAACTCAGAGGGACAAACCTCAGTCAAAATTGCCTTGCCTGGGGGAACGAATTTCTCCTTAAATGTCTAAATGTGTTGCTTTAATACTTTACAATATTTTAATTTATTAGAGAAAGCATAATGTCCGCGGATACGGATAAAAGCCGTGCGGTTGCGGGGCGGGTGCGGATAACGTTTTGCTTATCCGCGCAGGGCTCTACATATGGCCTCCATAGATAAATGGTATAAGATAGGTAGCCATTTCGAAACAAATAGTTACTCAATGACTTGAGATCAAGATGATGTTGGTAATGAAATAAGTACCATAAACAACCACAGAACTTTAATAGAGGTGGTGGTTATCCCTTTAGTAAATCATGGCTGCCCTCTATAGTTTAATTGGTGGGTGGTTTTCTTTTTCTTTTTTCTCCCTCTGTGTAACAAATTGGCTAACTGCTAAATTAACCTCCCCTAAAACTCAACCGTTGTGGCTGAGAGCGCTAACGTGCTACCTCGTGCCTCTCTGGCATCGGGAGAGCGTGGGTTCGAATACCACCTCGGCCGTCCTGAAAATGGTTTTCGTGGTTTCCCATTTTTAACCACCAGGCAAATGCTGGGACGGTTCATTTCAATAGGTCCACGGCCGGTTTCCTTCTAAAATCCCTTCCTTGACCCGTCCTGAAAAGAAAAGTACATGGCCATTGGCTGCATTAATAAAATTATTATAAAACTCAAAGTTAATACCAGGACGGTAATTTAGTGATCCTAAGCCACAGGACCTACAGTTTTTAATGGAATGAGATCTATCTCTCCCTCCCAATATCACAAATGCATGACATTGATTTTGAACCATTCTCACCTAAGTTGTTATTAGGTGTTTGGCCTCTAGAGTGTCTGATGCAGGTCTTTCTAGTTGATGCCTCTAAGTGACATGAATGTTGTAATGAAGGCATCACATGAGAAGCTGACTATCCACTATGCTTTATTTATGTTCTGATCCTCCCTTTTTGGTAAATCATTCTTAGAAACTGTTGATATTCATCTTGTTACTTCTGAAGTAAAATTTCAACCCTAATGTATTACTATCCCTCTGTTCCAAATGTGAAGCGGCTATCCATTTCACACATGTAAAGGAAATCATCTTGTATTCAGAGGAATATATCATATACTATAGAATAACAATACCGGACACTCCTCAGTAAGGGAGGCGAAATGCATGAAGTGGTGCTCTTGGTGGCTTGGCCTTACTCTGCAGTTTGGTAATGAGATGCATTCTTTACGAGATTATTAGAGCAGTTAGCGTTAGAAAAGTCTGTGGGACCTTATGTATTGGCAGTGTTTATAGCTTTTCGAGGCCATGCCTAATTTCCACCCGCTTTGTGTCTAGCGGCTGAGTACGTGCTTGATTCAGACGATGTGCAGCACAGTGATTGGCTGTTCTTTCCAGTGTGCTAATCCCAAGAAGTTTAAAATTATTATGACTTAAACTCAACAATTGCAAGGCTGTGAAGTAACACATTACCATACTAGTAACCATTTCCAATTAAGTAGTTGAACACCTCTACATTTTAACAGTAACAGAGTGAGGAAATTGCTCGCTACTCTTCCAAAAGAGACACTGGTGGGTGTTTCTCATTTGAATTTGGGAATTGTTATGGATGCATGAAACAAGTAGCAAATGAACCTTTCTTCTCCAGAACACATATTTACCTGACAGAACAGTGGTGAATAACCTTGCAATAAAAAGCCAGCCAGAGTGATTTAGGGTTTGCAACTTAGTGGTCATCAGTCTGGGTACAGTCACCGGCAGCTAGCTTCTCACTTGCTGATCCCCCTCCTCCTGCAAACTGTTGTTGAGTCTTCAGTCTTTTGACTGGTTTGATGCAGCTATCCATCCCTCTCTGTCCTGAGCTAATCGTTTCATTTCTACATAGCTACCACACCCTACATCCGAGGCAGTCTGTTTAACATAATCTAACCTTGGTCTGCCCCTACAGTTCTTGTCCTCGACCCTTTCTTCCATAACTATGCTTTGCTATTCCTGGGTGTCTTAGTGTGTGTCCTACCAACCTATCTCTTCTCTTCAGTAGCCAGAAACATCTCTCCTCTCCCACTCGGCTTAATACCTCTTAATTTGTAACCCTATCTACCCATCTGATCTTCATACTACTGCAGTGTAAAACATTTGCCATTCTAAGTGGCACTGGCTTAGACTAATGATGTCCGAGGAACATGCTACTGTGACGCGTCAGTGTTCCCAGCCAGGGATGTATTCGGCACGATCCATACCCCTCTCCTATCACTGAACTCTCATGGTCAATTGCGCAGCTAGTTGCCGGGATCTGTACTTGAATGTGTGTGTGGAACCTATCTGATGACCTGTGTCACTGCAGTGAACGTGGTCGTAGGTTACCGAGAATGTCCGAGTGTTCATTTACGAGTTGTAAGTCTACAAGAAGGGGACTGTCAGAATAATCAAATTGAAGGATTTATTCCAAGAACCAAACAAATCCGAAACTTAAATTGTTCAGAAACTAAAAGAAAAACAGTATGGCTTCATTTGTGCTGAATGAAATAAAAATTCCTTTTAGACCTACTTTTGTCTCACTAACAGCTTTACATTGCACATAGAGGAAATATATTTTTTATGATGATTGTTGAGGAAACCTAAAACAACCTTTGGTCTAGTCTGGTTTTTGCCAAAATCTTAGTTGAATACAAAAATGAAAAGTATTTTAATCTTCAAATATGATTATTTATTATGTAAATCCTAACCAAATACAAATCATTATTGAATGCCAAACACTCCAGTAATTAATTATTTTGAAAAAGTATTGGAAAAGCATTTGACTTGTCTTATAACTTGTAGAATAAGACTCGTATATAACCCGACCTGTCTGCTTTATGGAGATGGCAATAATATCTACACATAGAGCTGGCCTTGAAGAGGAAGAAGATGTATTATCTTAAAAAGTAAATTTTTTGACATGTCTGGTTTTTGGAATGAATCCTTCAATTATAACTTGGCAAATATTATTTCCATATTGCCTATTCTTTTTGCTTTACCATATTACTGCAATCTGTAGAGACTTCAGTGGCCCAAGATTGTGGGTTCAAACCGGCTGAAGTCATCGGATTTTTTAAGAGCATTAAAAATCCTTCAGAGGGGACGTAATGCCGGTGGTCCCATGTCATAGACCTATGGCATGTAAAAGAACCTTCCACTAATTGCACTTGTGACTTAAGTTTGTAGGTTAAATTTGATTAACGCTCTATTAAGTTCCAACATTTGCTGCCAGGTGCCGATTGTGGTGGCATCTAGTAGCCAAGTATACAGCTAGGTGCTGTTGATGGTAGCATTTGGTAGCAAAAGTAGGAACTACTTGAAATTGATCGTCTGTGGTTCTTACCTGAATTACAGATAACACAAACTAATACAGCCATCACAATTAACACTGGTTATCAGACAGATTCTACACACACCCAAATTACACGGGGCTACATGACCGCGTTGTCGAAGCCCCTAAACTGAGGAACCAACCATCAATTAGTATGTAATTGTTGAACAAAAAATATGTATGATCAGTAATGTTTCATTAGAACAGGATTGATAACAAAACTCAGTGTCGGAAGGTTTCCATAAAAAGTAAAAGGCCATAAGACCCATAGACTTTTCTTAAAGCTGGTTGCTTGATGTATGATGGCTGAGGTGGGAATGATTTCAGCTAGTGATGTACACATTTATCTTGCTTACATGTTTTACTGTGAATTCTGATCATATTGCTGTATTTTATAACTCAATTTATTTTGTTTTATAGCTTTGAAAGAATGTTTGAAGAAAATTAAAACTATTTCTGTAAGTACCGTTGGGTTAGTCCAGTATGCAATGCCCCTCCTGCTTGTCGCCAAGCGGCTACTTTTTAAATCCAAAGAGTGTCCGGTATTCTTATTTGATGATACTTATCTTTTAAGAATAATAACCAAGTGAGCATTTAAATAGGAATAACTCCAAAGAATTTTTGGTGCAATATGATGAGGGAGAAGTGGACAGGATTTCACTGAAGAGTAATGGAAGCAAGGTTGTTACGAAGACACATTAACTAACCAAGGAGGCTTTTGGTTAATAGGTCGTGTATGTTACAATGATAATATCACTCTTCCAATTTGGACCAATAGCGTGTTAGAATTTTATTAAAATCAGCCAATTATAGAGCTCTATTTTGATCATAATATAACAAGCCTGTTACTGTAGAGTTAATCACATACCGTATTCCTTTTTTGGTTACCATAATTTGTTTGTTCACAAAGCACCAACAAAGGATTTGTGGTTTCATTGATTTCTTTAAAAAGCTCACATTGGCAGCACATTTTGTCTATTTATTTTTTGGGACAGTGAACTCATATGTTTCTAGATATATTTAAGACATGGTAATGCTGCTCACACCCAAGATAATTTAAAGGGTTATGTTAAACGTTTATTCGTGAAATAGACATTTGAATGCAAATTATAGAGGGTGAGTGTTGAGCTGGAGCATGCTGCCAGCTAGCCAGGAGCCCTCATAGGAGCTGTCATTAGCCTAGCCAGCTCGGGCCTTGGTTTTTTCCTTGCTTTCTCTAGAAAGACGTGAGTGGTGGAGGGACAGAAAAGTATGGAGGTCCTTAATTCACACCCCGACCCAGATTACTGGAACCGGGAAATAAAGAAGAAGAAGGGAAAACTCTAGCACAAGCAGCAGCCCGAGCTGGCTTCGCTAACTGCAACGAGGCGTGCTCCAGCAAAGCTCGCCCTGTACATTTGAAATCCTCTACTGTAGATAATTTCAGGATTCTTGTACAGTGGAGTGCCTAACAGCTGAAGGCCTCCTTGGTCATCTGTTCGGTCATAACAATCAAATTGTTGAAAGCTTATACTCTCCTTTGGTAAGGTTTCAGGCTGTTGTGTGAGGAATAAAATTCATGATATTCTGTGTTGAAATGTGAAAACTAAAATTAGATGTTTGACGAGGAACCTGGCATGCTTCGTTAATAGTCTGCAGTCTTTCCGACATAAGAAGGGTTGTACGAGAAAGCGCCAGTATCACTGAACAGGTGATCATTCCTATTCGAGAGTAGCCTTTTCCTATGGAATCACAAGCTAGGTTGCCAATACTACTAACACCTTTGTGCTCCATTTATTTTTACAAAAAACAGAATTCATAACATCAAAGTATGTAAAAAATGAATATCAATATATCGTCAAACTGACCATCAAATCAAGTAGTAGCCTAATGCTCCTAATGTGATGCTTGGCATTGTTTATTTTTCAATAGTCTGTCAATATCAGGTTCAATGTTAGAGATGGGTGCAAGTTTCCCTCCAATAGTGTATCACTTACTATTTTCAATAGTACACATGGTGGCCACTACTCCTGGAAAACTCCTGGATTTTTATTAGGTGTGGAAAACTCCTGGAAAATGACGACAAATTTGAAAACTCTTGGAAAATAGCCACTGTTAATTAATTATAAAAATCTTTCCATCATACTCCCGCTGCGGTTTTGGGTGAGCACTCGATCGTTAACGAAAGAAATTTCCTCAGGCTACCTGTTTCTGTGTGGGAGAACACGCGATAGTATTTTTGTAAAACATACTGAGTATAGACAACTTCACCACAATAAAATTGCAGGCGGCAATCTTTTCTCTCTTTTTTTTTTTAAGTGGATATTTGAGTCACAAAGGCTTTTATAAAACAACAATTAAATATATTTGTTTGTAGGCTTGCGTATCAATAACGCAATCACCACTAATTTTTGTTAACATCTGTATAAGTAAACCAAACACAACTGCTTTATTTTGGTCTTGAAGTAGGTAACCGATAAAGCCCCCGCCAGGACTCGCACTTATTTTTAAATCGGGAAAATTCCTGGAAAACTCCTGGAAAATCGTTGACCGATTTGAGTGGCCACCTTGAGTACAGTATAAAATATTTATCCGCGGGCTGCATAAACTAACTTTGAGGGCTACGGGTTGTGAACCCCGGTCTTGGATGGGGAGGTGTCTGGGACATCACAAGATGTCCTGACACAACAGCGCCTCTCCATCTAAGACTGTGGTTAGAAACAGGTGAGAAGGTCAAACATTGACAGCCTGATGCAAGGTGTGGGAGAGAAAGAAGAAAGTAAAAAGACTATTACAGTATGTTCACTAAAACCATTTCTAAAAATCAACCATGATCATCAACAAGTAGAAAGAATTATGATAAATTAAGGTTCTTAATGAAACATCTAGATTAATGTTGTTTGGTTTTCACATTTTAACACTGCAAAAATCCAAAAGAATATTGTGAATACACATGGTTATGTGTATCTGCTGACATTTTACCATACCATATAGCAGGCCTCAGACCCGATCGTGACTGTGACAAATTGAGATTTAACTGTTTTTCCCCCTTCAACACAAGAAATGCTCTGTGAAAGTATCTTAGAAACAAAGTCAGTTAAGTGAATCATTAAAATAGTGACAGCAAATGGGTAACAGATGAGGGGGGCCTTAATACGTTTTCTCAAACCACTCAAATTAGCCAAAATAGCTTCAATAATGATAAATTATAATTCTGGAAATCTAGCAATAAATGTTTGCTCCTCCGCTGTCAATACCTCCCCACCCCATCATCCCTTTTTAGAAACTCCTGTGATGATTGCCATTATCTGAGTAAATTATGGGAAAACTGCATTTTTGGACAGCAGTGGTTTGTATTAACAATCATGTTACAGACATTATTAATCATTTTTACAATATAGCCTAGTAACTACAAGGTTATTTACCTGATTAGAAATCAATGGTCTGAATGAAAAAAATCTATATACTGTATTAGTGGCAGGAAATGTTGTAACTTGTCTGCGCCATCCTGCGGAGAAAACGTTGACTTACGCGACGATACTTGCAATGCGATAGAAGCTCATTATACCCAGAGGTTAAGGTGAGCACACACATCTCACAAAATTTCTCTGTAACTACAGTAGTTGATGGATTTTCTTCAATTTTATTCTACATGTGTTTGTTGAGCTAGGGGAAGCAGCCCTAAAAGTTGGCCTGAGAGTAAATGACCAGAAAACCCAGTACATGACAGTTCAGAGGAATAGTGATCTACACACCTCTCGTAATAGGAACACACAAATTTGAAAGAAAGTGGACCAATTCAAGTTTTTGAGAGTTACCATCGATGAACAAAATCACAGACAACTGGAAATTAAAGAGAGAATCAAAAATGCTAATAAGACTTTCTACTCTTTGGGTATCTTAGTAGGTACAGTAATTCAATGAAAATACAATTGATATGCCCATTCAATACATATTAATAGAAAATCTATAGGTACATGTTTTGGGAGTTCATATTGCTCCCCTTCTTCAGCCTATAAGCAACATTATAAAAACATTAATTATACATAAAAATAACCAAAATATCATCAATAAAATATCACATATTCAAAAATCCTACATAAATTAATAATGATGCTCTTTATATAATAAGCACCATCTATGGAAGGTGATGTGTCATTTGACAAAAACGTTTTTGAGACCTTGTAATAGACGCATTAAATGGCCCTTTTTGATAGTCTCTTGTTTTATCTTATTGCCGCACATTCATACAGAAAATCGTTTAACTGAAGATATACATAGAAATTACTTTTGAAAAACTCGTGTCTAATATTGATCAAAAATGATCATTGGATGTATTGTCCTGTTTGTGGCTTGTTGTAAAAATTCCTTCTTTTCATTGTAATACATATTGCATAGATGGTGCTTGGCTTCCTTATATATTCACTGTTGGATGGGAACACCTTTGTGTATGATAGAATTTCTACAGGGTGGCCTGTGGATAATGTCACATTCGAATATGTTGTAAATTGATTAATCCGGAAGATGTTACACCTTGACTGTGTGAAAGAAATGTAAAAAACCCATATCACAACTATGAATTAAAACACTGAAATATCTCACTGTATGGTTTAAAAATAGTACATTATGCAACGAGCCTATAATGGCAAAAATTAAGACACGAGTATGTGAAACGAGCGCATGCGAGTTTTATAATTTCCATAAGAGTGTCTTAATTACCATTACAGGCGAGATGCTTACGACTTTTTATGTTCGACGATAATTATTATAACTATTTTATGTTCGCACATATATATTCATAAATATCTGTTGAGATTTCGCCAGTTTTAGTACTGAACAGAGCGCATGAGACACAGAGAATGCCTTGTATTTGACCATGGCCTCCTCGATTACCCTGCTATGACACTAGGCCACGCAGTGAAATTGCCGCACATTCATACAGAAAATCGTTTAACTGAAGATATACATAGAAATTACTTTTGAAAAACTCGTGTCTAATATTGATCAAAAATGATCATTGGATGTATTGTCCTGTTTGTGGCTTGTTGTAACTCAGCACATTATCTAATTGGTCAAACAACTGTTTCTTGAGCTCTGATTGGTGGGAGAAACTGTTTCATAATGAAAAATAGTGTTATAATGAGCCTCATTATAGTACAGTTTTCTGACATATAATATAGTCAGGGTCGAACATAAAATGTATTATGAAACGTAGGCCAATTTATTATTCAAAATGTAGAAAACTTACATTCAGTCGAAGTTTCCAAACTAAAAAGGATCACAAAACTAAAAATAAGAATATACAACAAAATTATGTGGCCAATTTTAATTTACGGTACAGTAATGTGAAGTCTTACCAAGAACGAAGAACATCAATTACAGGTTTTTGAAAACAAAGTTTATAGAAAAATTGTTGGTTCTTGCTACGACTCAGTGTCACAAAATTGGAAAAGGAGATGAAATAAAAGAAATCTACGCACTATCGCAGCAAGCACCAATACTTAGCAATAATAAGTAGTGGACTGGTCATCTTCTAAGGATGGAGGGTAACAGGATGGTCCTGCGGACTTATTATATATGAATAATTGCAACCAATGGCCTTATCGGGGTATTTTAATTGAAAGCCCGAAGGCTCTCCATCAATTTCAAGTAGTTCCAACTTTGGCCACCATATGCTACTGTCACCGACACCCAGCGACCAGCATTGGAACTTGATAGAGCATTTGTAACCAAATAACCTACGAATTTTGCTACACACTACCAATTGTGGCTGGAAACTGTGCAAGATGATGACTACCAATTGTAGTGGTAGGTTCTTTTACATACCATAAATCTATGACGGACCCGTCGGCTTTACTTCCCTCCGAAGGAAGGCAAACGCTCTTAAAAATTCAACGATTTCAGCTGGGTTTGAACACTTGATCTTGGGCATAGCAGTTTCAGAACGCTATTAACTAAGCCACCGAGGATTTGCCATGGGGGACCTGTTGATAGACTACGAAGTACCTGGAAGAGAGATCACCAAGCTATGTGAAAGACTACTCATGGATGACCAACAGGCACTTGCCCAAGAATGAATTCAATGGAGGCATTTAGTGAGATCAGCACAGGATCTTCGCGTCCCTTAGAAGCCTGTAGAGAGTGAGATGTATATATTTCTTGGGTGTTTTGTATAGTAGGAATTTCAAAAAAATAAGGGATTTTGTATGATGGCTTTTCAAAATTTTGTTGCCTTATTTAAAAAGAAAACTATCCTTTAAAGTATAACAGAAGTGGGAGATTTTTTTCACACCTCGAACTTTTCGAAATCCGAACAGGCAACAGCCCTAGTTAGTTCCGATTTCAATTTTTTCTTTTCTTTCTGGTTTTGGTGTGTTATTGTTCCAACGAAGATTTATTGTTTTTCTATTTGTTATTCACTTGCAATTCCGCTGAAGGAGGAGTAAAAACTCTCCAAAATATGTACGGATTGTAATAATACTAGGCTAGCTTTATTTCTACATTATATGTATTGAAAGGTGGAACAACAGAAGTATGTATTTTTAGTACATAAGAATCACATATGCTTGAATGAGTGGAACTACTGTCGACCAAAGTATTATGTGTACTCGAGTTTGAAGGTTGTTTGTGAAGTAACCAATAGACCTACATAAAATCCAATAACATCATCATTTTTGTCGTTCTATTGTACGTTAGCTCATGTAGGTTTGGAATTTTTAATTTATATTTTAATATTTTTTGTCACAGTTGGAGCACAAAAAGTGCACTTTTTTAAGCGTGTTTCAACCATGCGTCACATTTAAGAATTATTATCTCAAAAACCCGTCATCAGATCCAATCCAAATTATAACACAATATACGTTGGAATGTTGTATAACTAGTTTATTAATTTCAAAATTTTTCGTGTCCAAGAAAAAAAGTTGTTGTCATTTTTGTAAGGTAACTTTTTCTCGGCTCGGGGTGGTTGGAAAATGTAATTCTTGGTCGCGATGTAATCCTTATATATCAAAAAGTTATGCTGTATGACTGTGAACTATGTAAATTAACTCACTTATTTAATATCGGTTTGTATTTGTAGGCGGAAATAACACATCGTTCACCTGCTACCCGCTCCAGGTAAAGCTGTACAGCGTTGCCGAAATGGAGCCCATCATGCATCATGGCGTGTTTCGCTCGGAAGTGATTGGCTCCATCACAGCAACGCTGTACAGCTTTACCTGGAGCGGGTAGCAGGTGAACCTACATGAGCTAACGTACAATAGAACGACAAAAATGATGATGTTATTGGATTTTATGTAGGTCTGTTGGTTACTTCACAAACAACCTTCAAACTCGAGTGCACATAATACTTTGGTCGACAGTAAGTGCACTTGCGTGTTTGTTGCCGTGGTAACAAGGTGTCAGGTATTTGAACCCAGAAAATAAAAGAGCTATGTATTTCTGATAATTTCTTAGTGTAATAAGAAAGTCCCTTAAAATTTTTGGAAGATATTCATTTCACCTTAAGAAAATCTGCTGCTGTAATAAGTATTGTAAAATGTCAGCAAATAAGACAACCTTCCTGAAACGTGACCACAAGGGCTTGAGTATGTGAGTAGATTGTCATTGTCGGAATAAGGAGGATATTGTTAAGTCCATGAATGATTTTCTCTGTGTGTGACCAAGCATTCACTGAAGACCGATTTGTTGACTTTGAGTCATTTTGAATACACTAAATATTGTGGGGTAATGATCAAGATATTCACTTTTCTTGATTGAAAGTTAAGACAAAGAATGGTGCACCTGCTCTCTGATCTGTTGTTGGAGTCCCTATGGACACGGCATTATCAGCAAACCGCTTATAAAATTAATAACTTTGTTTTTATATTATTTAACACTGAATAATCTTATTCTTTGCACACTACAAAAAACTCATCAACAACCAAAGAGAAACTTACAGACTACAGCACTTTAAGTCTCAAAACTAGTTCTCATTTTTGTCCACTAGGGGTGCCTACAGACTCTTACCACATCTTCAAAACATTCATTAAAAAAAAAAAAAAAAAGTTGTTGTGTAAGATGCAGTGGAATTTTCAAGTTTGGGAATCAAAAGCACATTGTGAGGTTGTTTTGAATCAAAAGCAATAATACAGATGTGATTAAATCATTAGAAAGACACCCCAGGTATTTCACTACTAGTCTGAATAATTTCTTCATATCTGCATTTATACAGGGTGATTCTTTTGTTGGAGCGGGGCCAGCGGCCAGCCACCAGGTGCGCTTTCGCCTTCCTCCGGCCAGTGTAACAAATGGATTCTTCTTCGAATTCCTCCGGCCAACCGAACGCGCTGTGCAGATTGCACACAGGTAGAAACCGCAATAGGATAGTCTATATTAATTAATGATAATTTCACCAGCAAATCATGATTAAAGAACTTACCTTTTCACAGAAGATGCTGAAAATGTTCTCTTCCAGCTGACAGACAGGCGTTGTATCATGTAAATAAATTAGCGTTTACACGTTGTAATTTCCTACCTTATATCGTTCTCCAGCTCCACTGGAGTACGGGTAATTGATCTGTACACTTTGTATTACCCCACAATTAAACATCAAATGGGCTTAGGTCCGTGCTTCGATTAATCACAGTAAACACGCAGGGATGTACAGGAGTAGCTACATAATGTAACGATCTAACTTTCAAAGTTACTGTCTGTCAGCTGAAGGAGAACATGTTCACCATCTTCTGTGAAAAGGTAAGTTCTAACCTTTAACTGGTGACGTGAGGTCATCCAGATTCCCAAGAAATAAAAATTTAAGAAACATCTGTGCTTCTTTAATTAAATCTTGCAGGAAGCTGTTTATGTTACCTTCTTACCTGTGTGCACTTCACACCCTCGTTGATGAAAGTTTAGTGACCCTGGTTAGCTCGCATCGTTAGGTTGAAGTTAATGATTTTGTCTGCGACTGGCGGAAAGCGTGCGTGCGTGCGCCTGGGCTGGCCGCTGGTCCTGCTCTAGCAAAAGAATCTCACTGTATATCGTTTAATACAGTCCGTATTGCGCCCGCATCTCGCGCAGAGTACCCAGGCTTGATTCCTGGCTCTGTCAGGATTTTTAGAAATTGACATGAGGTTTGGAATGGAGTGCACGCAGCCTCACAAGGGCAATTGAGTAGCTGTCTAACAAGACAAGAAAATTAAGGTTAACGGCTGAGAGGACCCGATATGTCAACCATGTGCCAACACACAATCTGTAGGCCAAGCCCCTTCAGGGACTAAATGCCACCAAGGGGAGTTTACATCACACAAGTTGCCAAGAATACAAAACAACTGCATTAGGAAATTAGAATTTCCCATTAAGTAACCTATAATAATGTTATTGGTTTAACATCCCTTTTAACTACTGTGGCTACTACTGTTCTAAATTGTAAACATCTTGTGTCTAATAATTAATCGATTCTTCGATCTCCGATTAATCTATTATTTTTTCAAAACCCTTCCCAATTTGATTGATGTTTATTCTTCCACTGTCACTGACTCTTATTTGGTTATTACTCATTAACAGTTCTAGTTTCTAGACATCAGTCTTATGTTCCAATTGAACAACTCTCATGTATCTGTAGGCTGAAGGTAAATCACACAAGGTTGGATTAATGAGACTACATTGTGTTAAGTCGTATTGATGTCTTTACAATAGAATTTCATTGTATTGTATTCTTTTTAACCACGCTAAAGACTTTCGGCCTCCACAGAACATTTCTATCACAAGAGATTCAAGTTCAGCTCGTCTGTCTTCAGTGCCTGTTTTGCGTTTTGAAGCTTCCTTATATGCTGGATTTTTAAATATGTATAAGATACATTGTATTTGTAAATATGGCTTAGACCTACATCACATTGTGCAATAAAATAGCAAAAATTTGATTTTTCACATTTTGTAAAAGAATGCATTAGTAACTAGTATTATTAAATAGAGTGCAAAGTATCTCAAGTGTAGGTAATTTTGGGTGTCAAAATAAGTACTTTTTTTACAGTTTGCCATTTTAGTGCAAATAACTTTTATAAAATTCTCCTAAACTGTTAATTCTTGCTGGCACATTTTGGAGCTAACCAGCCCATATACTGCTCTGGATTTGTTAATATTGTGTACTGTTGGAGATACATTCACATGTTTGGTAATCTTTATAAGGGCTCTTTTACACAACCACACAGTGTCTGGAGTACGAGGCACATTGGGAAGCATGTTGGTCGATCGTAACACCTTTGGATCGTCCCAAGAGACGTCATGTTCTTCGAGGTCGGCCTTGTTTCCTTTTCCCTTCAATAGGTGTCCATCTAACAAAGTTCTTGGTTGCTGATATTCGTTCATTTTTGATATCATAATATCAGACGCCGAGGATTTTGCTAAGGCAGGGGTCTCCAAACTATGGCCACGAGTACCACCAATCCGACGAGCGACATGCCCGGTATCTGGACCACCATAATTTATTTTGATTACAATGTAAGTAAATCATAGAAAAAAATAATCAGATGTTTTTATTTAATGACCAATTAAGAAACACAACTGACATACTCAGGGCCGTTTTCACCAATGTCAATTATCTCTCAATTCATCATTAAAGGTTAACTTAACACGGGCATTTCATCAAATAGAAACGCTTGTTAACTGACTGCTAACAAGCAATTACGTTAAATGGCCAAATATAACCACACGACTCTCTAAAGCATCGTTTAAGTGGAGGGAAAGAGCTGAACTCGACCTCGTGCATCTGGCAATGGCAAAAAAATTGGGTTTGTTTCCGAGTTTCACACGAACTTTCATCCATAAAATACGTTTATGACAATGAAATTATGAGATATCATTCATGTTACTTATACCAAGAAAGAATACGGAAATGTTAAAAAAACATATCCTAACTACCGTACTTTGTTATATCATTTTAAGCATTTGCCACGAATAAGGTCTTCTGTATTTCCCTTCCTTTATAATTATGTTCCAGAAAATCTCAAGGAAGCATCGCAAACAAAGATCAGTGCTACACGCTCTTTTATCTGTCAGCCATGTTTCTCCAGGGTGAAACCGAGTACGCATTTGCGAGAGCCGTAAAGTGTATTTAAGCACTTACGAACCTGAATGACCTCGCGAAATGCATTAACTCTCGTATTTAAGTTAAATAGGAATAATTTCCTAACTGATCGTTAGTAAAGAGTTGGTGGAAACAGCCCTAACATAATGAAATTGAACATTATGATTAATGAGATTTATGTAGCTGTAATAATTGTTTGCAGTTGTGGATCAAGTTTGCTAGTGGAAATTATCAGCAACGACTTCAAATGCTCATCAGTTAATTAGGATCTGTAAATATGTTTCATTTTGGAGAATGATTTTCCCACAGATAAGTAGAAAAAAAAGCTATGAGCAAACAGAGCAGAGTCCACCCCGGTGCCCTGTGCCATAGATATCTCACTCGCCGACTAGTCCCGAAACAAAAATTTGTGCGTAATTCAAAACTCCAGTATATTGTGATGAGCTAGCTAGGTCTTGGCCCTTGCAACTTACAGTAGTAAAATTCTATAATGGTATGGAATTAATGTTCCCAGGGATCCTCATAACCAAATGCAGTCATACTAGTAATTAAATGATACAATAATAATAATTGTATGCCTTAGTTTTTTTTTTTTTTTTTTAATTGGAAACATTTAAGCAATCTACTCTCCAAAACCACTGCTGTCAAACCAGAACTTTGTAGGACAACCTCTTGGATGAGATATACGCTAATTAATTTTGTCTTTGAGTTTGTGGTTTTTAGCATCGGGAGTTTCCGCAACACAAAGTTCCTCATTTCTCTACTAGAAAGCGCTATAGTGTTCAAGGAGATTAGATATCTAACCTCCTTGACTTTCATAGTGATTCAAGGAACAACGAAATTCGACATGCAAGCTACCCTCTGGGTGTCAAATTACAAAGCTTGCATCCGGCACCCGAGGCCATACGATATTATTATTACCGTATTATTAGCATCTGTGTTAGATGCATAAGTATCACATTATGCATCTTCATGCTCTATGACTCTTTAAGAGTGGATTTTACTATGATATTTAATTATTATTATTATTAAGCTTGATCACATTGGACCACTTGAGTCGTTCCACAATCACTTCTTCTTTGAAAGTAGTATTGCTTGGTTCTTGCGCTCTTTCCAATACTCTTTCATTCTTTCAGATCGGGATTTTCTCAACTCACAATTTAATTAACAATAAAATACAAAATTATTCGTTTGCTGAGAAATAAATGTGATATTCTTGATTTTCTACAAAATATACAACTTTTAAATAAAATAGTGGTGTATACCTTCACATGAACAATAAAAATACTTGAATTACTTATTCATTACGATAGCTTAAACTAATTTTCTTTTTTGTGGACTACTGTATGTTTGGAAATTTTCTCTCACGGTCAATGAATAAAATGCAAAATTTTTATTGAACTCAATGTTTATATGTAAAAAACGTTCTTCTGTCTTATTCTTCAATAATATTTTTTAAATATTATGATGAATAATTTTATATTATTATAGTCCTAATTTCTAATTGTAATATTGCATAAAATCGGCAATATATTTGCTACAAAACAGTAAAAACCACAAACTCTTAGTGATTCATACGACTCCGAGTGCTGTGGATATTTCCTAACCTTCATTAATATTTGGGATCATGAGATGGCTAACTGTAATCACATTAGAAGTTGAAGAATTTTTTTTTATATAAAGGGGCAGATGGCCTTGTAAGTTCTGCTCCTTCTTTTTGAGAAGATTCAATGTGTGGTTGTGAGAAAGGGCTCTAATCCTTTCACCTCGCAGAATGAGAGAGTCGGGGTGATATGCTACTCTTTGTATTGTCACGTTCCTAAAATGATTACCATATTTTCCATACTGCCAACTCAACTCATATACCAATACAAGGGTATTATTATTGTTATTCCACAGTTCTTATTGTTTATTTGCTGTATTGATGGACTCTTCCCGTTCCAAATGTGCTACAGTGGAGTCCAAATCTCGTAACGTTTGTGCTTTCAATACATTGTGTATAGCATTGTTAATCTGTTATCACATAAGATTTGTTATTCTTTTCTCTGTTGATTTTACGTAAGCACTTGAAAATCTTTGAAAGAATAATTAGATTTCCGCCTTTCAATACTATTCTTTCAAAGATATAGTTACGTCAATACGGACCTGAATAATCGACATAATGAGCACTTGAAAATACAATATAAAAACTCATGCAATTAAAAAGCAATTATAAATGTATTGAAAATCATGCAGAGGGGGGGAGTTCACTAATTACCTTCTTTAAACAATTTTCATGCCTTTTTTTTAGTACATTGAACAGAATTTTTATTTTTGCAGTTAGAATTCCATACACAAAATCAAGTTCAGTTACAGAAGAATGTCCTACGAGTGCCCAGGATAGTAAGATTGCTTTAGGTTATCCTTTTTATGAAGAAAACACTAATTTGAGCGTGTGGAACTCACTATTTCAGATAGTATTTTAGTGTATTCACAAGGCTGAACACATTGAATTAAAATAAATACTTCAATTTCCATGCCTTTTTTTTTTTAGTACATTGAACATAATTTTTATTTTTGCAGTTAGAACTCCACACACATGCGACCAAATTCATAAAAAACATATTTGTACAATGAGTCAAAACTTTTCGAAATAACATCCTCCTGCATCTATAAACTTTTGAAGGCAGTGTTTCCAGGCCAAGGCCTTCTCCGGGATGTCCTTTAGAGCCGATGCAACATGAGCCTTGATCTTTCCAGTCGTGTCCCACTGTTTCCCTTTCATCTCTATTTTTAAGCAAGGAAACAAGATATAGCCTGTGGCAGCCAGGTCCAAAAATATTGTGCATACAAAATAAGTAGCTACACCTTCATAGATTATTTTGGGGGAAGAAGACTGTTCTTGTTGATGGGTTAGTCATTTCTAAGTTTTTCTTTTTTCGGTGCTTAATGCCTTAATATTTATCAGTAATAATTACCACACTTACTACATTTTCTGACGGGTTTTCTTGTATTTTGTTTTTGGAGGGCAGAGACTGTCTGTGGTTGTCGCTGTAGGTTTGGTAGTGCTTTGTAGAGAGCTATTTGTCTTGCATATTTGGATTTCATGATGCTCGTTTGATGAGCGAAACATGTCATCCCTTAGTCCTCTTCTTCTTCTTCTTAAATGGTCCGTAACAATATATTTAAAAAAATCATCTCATACCTGCCAACTTTTTCGACTTAGATGGGAGACTCCCGATTTTCTATACTTTTTCCCACCTCACGATTATTCGAGTTATCCTCTCGATTTTTTTTGTAAATCATCGGCGAACTTCAAACATTTTGCTGTATGTTTGGAAGTGTTTATAATGGGCAGGTTATTTGGGTACACGAATTCGTAAATGTGTTTTGTTTCAGTGCAAGCGGTTGTTTATGAGTTTGCAGCAACATTTTTGTCACATTCTAGTGTCTTTGCTCGGTGTTCGATCTGGCCAACAAGTACAATTCTGGTATTTGAAACAGTTTTCGGAACAATTCCTGTGCATGATTGAATCCAGCAAAGGTCAATTATTTTGCATTCTGTACTGTTTGTAATCACATGATGGAAAAAGTGATATTTCGATACACGTGGGAACAAATAACCACCAAGAAAAAAATAATTTGGTGTTAAAAGTGAAAGTGATGAGATAATATAGGCCGAATACTTATTTAATTCATTCATTTAGAAGCATAGTTTGCCAATGAATTCAGCTGATAGGCACTATTTGCATCTCCTGAATTTTCCTGATTTTCAATCAAAATCTCCTGATTTTTGATTTTGTAAGGTTGGCAGGTATGAAATCTTAATCGCATGTAATTTATTTCATGTTATTTTTTCACATATTCCAGTGATTAGAATGATTTTTGTGTTGAGCAACTGAAAGTTACAATATTAATTGTTAGAGACAGTCAAAATTCACGACTCGCAAGATCACAAAAAAAATAAACATTGGTTTAGAACATATTTTACTTTAAAAATATCATAAAATTACACGTTTCAACTCGCGGAATACTCGCGAAAAATGACTTGCAAATTTAGCTTTTTGCCTATTCACGGGGGGGGGGGGAGATAAAAGGAATTTTTCGGCAATTAATAAATAAATTAACTAAATTTGAAAATTTTACATTGTTTTTTCATAATATTTATTGACCAAGTTCCAAAATAGAACAGTTTCCTGCCTTGTCATTTCTGAAAAAATCCACAAGGTTGGGAATGTAGTCGCTAGATGGTACGAGTTGAAAAGGTTCGTATAAAACGAATTATAACATAATAAAGCAGTGTGAAAAATTCAGTTTTACTCAGGAACTTTTGAAATTTACTCAAGAATTTTTACCCTTATTAACCAAGAATATTAGCCCCCTTTCAGTCTCTATTAATTGTTAACAAGGCAACACTTAAAGCTATCTTTAGTTTTGAACATGTCGTATTACTGATAAATAATAATAACTTCGTATGGCCTCGGGGGCCGAGTGCGAGCTTTGTTATTTGACGCCCAGAGGGCAGCTTGAATGTCGAATTTTGTTGTTACTTGGAGGGCTATGAAAGTAGATATCTAAGCTCCTTGACACTAGAGCGCTTTCTAGTAGAGAAAGGAGAAACTTTTGTGTTGGCGAAAAATCCCGAGATTATGAACACAGCTTGCTAAATTCAAATGGGTTCTTTAACATGCCAACAATATATGACATGCGTGTGGTGATTTTTGTTGCCTTTCAAAAATCACTTACCATGGCCAGGAGCGAACTTGCAAGCTTGGGGTTGGCAGTCCGACACGATAACCACTCACCCACCATGGCAAGCTGTATTAATGATGACTGTAGTATAAATAATTAGCCCACCCACTACTGATTTTCAATGCTCTTTTATGTGAAATTATGTTCTGTTTCCTTTCATTTTGAAAATTAGTAGTCACTCTCTGTAGCAGCTCTTTAATGGGCAGGAAGAGTCCATTACCTCAACATGTACACTATGTTGTGTGTTTGTAGATTTGTGCCATTGTTATTTTTAATGATTCTCTTATTTTGTATGTGTTTTGTTGATAAATGCTAAGCAAGTTTTTAAATGTTAATATTAAGATACTCTTTGTATGCACGAGAGCAATTGTATCGGAGGATGGAGAAAGGACATATGTCACAAAAGATTAATTCTTATAGCAGATGCAATTTGATGATTTGTTGTTTGCCCTTAAATTAAAGGTGGATGTTTTCTGATAATCAGGGTGGCCAGCCGACTTAGATAAGATCCGCTCTGGGCAGATGACCTCAGGGTGGAACATTGAAACAACAATCTGGACAAAAACCTAGATTGAATCAGAAACGTCATAAGAATTACTTTGATGACTATCACCCCTGTGTTTGCCCGATAAGCAGGAGATTCAGATTTGAATCTTGACTGTGGTCTCGTTTTCAAGTCTTACTCGAACAGCTACTGCATTTGTATTTTAATTAGATAAACAATCCATCTTGTCAGTGCATTCGAATGAAAATAATATAATACTAGTGGACCCGTGCGAGAACTCTCACATAATGGATTGTGTGCGTCCCATGTGTACAGACTACCCGCCCGGCTCTAGCGCTATGCGTGCTGTACTCATCGCAATTCTGCCAGGGGCTATCGTCTCGTTTATTTGTTTAAAAGCACTTTATAAACAAATATATTTCCGTTGACTTTTCAAGAAATGAAAGATTTTTCCTGTGCTATTGAGTCGATTTGGAAGATTTTGGTACAAACCACACCTTCTAACTCCCTCTGGTTAAGGAGCTTGAGTTTTGTGATACATACACCTTAGTCTTAGCGTATTATATACCGTAATAAGATATTGTACAGTGGGAGCCTTCTCTATAGAACGGAACCTCACAGGCGCCGTGTGACGGGTGGGACACTCTGGCTAGCCACCTGTCGAGGAATGCACTGCCGCTAGCAGCGGCATAGCGCCCAACTAGTTCAACACATTTACACTTTTTAACGTATTTAATAATGATCATTATTTATATGAATTTCAGAGTAGTTGCTGGAAATGCTGTCCTTAATTTTCAAAACACACATTGTACCAACGTAGGAAGTTTTTGGTACGCTCGCTGTAATTCATCCTCACTGATATTTTGTATCTGTGCAGTTATTTCGTTCTCACGAGCCTCCAGTGTACGCAGATTGTTTCTGTATACCTTTTGTTTGAGGTTCCCCCACAAGTAAAAATCGGCGGCTTCGGTGGCGTAGTCGGTAGCATGCTGAGCTTCTATGCCCAAGATAGCGGGTTCAAACCCGGCCAAAGCCGTCGGATTTTTTAAGAGCGTTAAAAATCCCTCAGTATGCCTTCCTTTGGAGGGGAAGTAAAGCCGGCGGTCCCATGTCATAGATTTATGGCATGTTAAAAAAGCAAGCTTGTAGTTTAACGTGACCGTTAATCTCGAGATCATGAGCCACGGGACCTCCTTTTTACGTGGAATCCGAACCACAGGACATGGCATTTCATTTCGAAAATCTCACATGCATTGACCGGGAATCGAACCCGGACCGCCTTGGTGAGAGGCATACAGCTATACTGCTGAGCCACCACGCCCCCCTTATGGCATGTTAAAGAACCTTCCACTAATTGCACCTGTGTGAAGCTAAATTGGATAGGTTAAGAATGTAAACAACGCTCTTAGGTTTCTATGTTCGTTGCCAACAGCCGACTGCGGTGGTGTCTAGTAGCTAAGTTCTGTACTTGGCCTAGTAGTCATTGACGATGGCGCTTGGCGGCAAAAGTATGAACTATTTGAAAAATTCTAAGTTGCAGTACTTAAATTAAAAATCAGATAACACACACTATTACAGTCATCACAATTAACACCAGTTATCAGACAGATTCTACACACACCCAAAGTACACGGGGCTACATGACCGCGTTGTCGCAGCCCCTAAACTTAAAAACCAACCAACAAGTAAAAATCGCAAGGTGCTGAAACTTACGAACACATTTACTGTAAAACTTCTTCTTGAGAAGATAAGTTTGCAGTAGGAAAATTCGTTGTTCTGTTCTATACCTAACTATGTTCACGGAATACGAGATAGGCTACAGTACTACAACACAATTCTTAAATATCTCAACTAATGTATCTTACTAGCTGCGTTTGTAATGTAATCAGCAAATGGTTGTCATCTGGTGCTGACTCAATGCTCTTCGCCTATCGCACGGCCTCGGTTAAGTTCTATTCTATAGAAGAAGGCTCTCACTGTGTAATATATGAATAATACCAATTATATGAACACAACAGAACCATGGTTTACAATAAAAACATAAAATAACCTGAATAAAAGAAAATTTACGGCATTGTCCATGGTCGGTGCCAGTTCAGGACTTGTATAGCATAGGCGGTTTGTGATGAAGCCTCAAGGTCGGGCAGACAGGTTTCCGGCGTCCGCAGTCATTCTTCATCCACCGCGCTGTTGACATCTTGCTTAAAATCTGTGCGTGCAATAGTCTTGAGCTCAGCCCACTACATTAGAGGTGTCTCCTCCAGCATTCTAGCTCCCCAACAGTCATCCTGTACCGTGACCACCCTAGCTATACATCTTCTAGAATGTCCCACTACCTTAAAGTTGCCCTAAACTAGCCATCCTGAAGTTGCCTGTTTAACTGATTGTTTACTTCTTAAATTAACAAATATCCTTTATTTTATGGAATACCCGCTTGAGGCTTATCCAAGTTTCATCATGTAGCAGTCATACTGCAATTAAGTTAAGGAAAACCAAATATGATATTTATCATTTATTAAATATAATAATATTATAATACATTAAATAAATCATCTCTAAAGATACTGTATTCTATACTGTACAAGAAAAGTATTGAAAGTTTCATGACTCTAATTATCATCAGAAATATAAAAAACTATATACAGGGTGTTTCAGAAATACTTTTACAAACTTTGGGAATTGGTTCCTTACACCAAAACAAGAAAAAAAGTTCATATACACATATGTCCCAAAATCCTTAGTTTTCGATTTATTAATGAAAGAACATTGTACAGTGACACATTAATTGACAGCCTGTTTGGACGTGTTTAACACATGAACTCATATCAAAAAAGGTTCTTGACACCGACAGATGGAAAAGCAGTCAAATGCACAGGTGTTCCAGACAGGCTCGCCATCAGCACCAGTTTAGGATTAATGTGTGGGCTGGCATTGGAGGTCCATACGTTCTACCAGCACGTCTTACAGGTGCTGTCTCCAGAGACTTTATCCAGAACACCCTTTCAGACTTACTGCATGACAATGTGTCCCTGCAAATACGACAACGTATGTGGTGGATGCATGATGGGGCTCCTGCACACTTTAGTGACCTTGTTCGCACTGCACTGACGGTGATTTTCCAGGACAGATGGTTGGGCAGAGGAGGATCCATTCCATGGCTTGCACGGTCCGTTAAGACTTTTATCTGTGGTGTCAGGAACCTTTTTTGATATGAGTGCATGTGTTCAACACTTCCAAACAGGCTGTCAATTAATGTGTCATTGTACAATGTTCTTTCATTAATAAAGCGAAAACGAATGCTTTTGGGACATATGTGTAGCCTATATGAACTTTTTTTCTTGTTTTCGTGTAAGGAACCAATCCCCAAAGTTTGTAAAAGTATTAATGAAACATGCTGTATATGGCTACACAAAAGAGAGGGAGCTGCAGACCTCAAACAACATGGATGACGAATGTCCAAAGGGAGTTGAGGGTATTGGGTCTATCTGCTGATGATGCTTTATAACGAAACGACTGGCGCCTCAGGATTACGAAAGCCGACCCCGCGTAACGGGAAAAGGCGAGGAGGAAGAAGGAAAAGCTATATACAAAAGAAAAGAGGACTAACATCAACATCCTGCAAGAAATTCAATGGAAGAGAGAACTGAGACCAACGATCCATAAAAGAAAAGCTAAATTCACAGGCCATATCTTGCGACATGACGCTTTCCTAACACTAATCTCCTAGAAAGAAAAATCAAAGGGAAAAAAGGTCGAGGACGACCGAGAAATGACATCACACTAACTCTTCTTTATGGTTCCTACTATGAAGTGCAACGAGGTGCTGAAGACAAATAATGGCGGCGGAGACAAGGCATTGCCTTTGGAAGTTGATGACGATATAACTCTCCCAAGACTGGAGAGACCAGATGATACAGGCATAGACCACAGTTGGTCGAACGGGAAAGATGATAGAGAGATGTCTAGCACAAGGAAGTGGAAGCCATGCCAGTTTCACTTGGGAGTTCACCTATCGTTTTGAATCTACTCCATTTAATTTTGATTTTGTGAGCCCCTGGGGAGGGAGAAATTCCTAATTGCCAATAAAGAATTGAATCGTGCGGTCGAACAATGGGATTAGCACCAACGTGAGTATAGCAGGGAATTTCAGTGGATTTGTTTCATCGAAAAGCTTGATTTATTGAGCAAGCAGTTTTCTTTTTCTAGTGGTAAAACAGGACACTGTTGCTGCATTTAAGACTTACCAACTCATTCCCTATTTTTTTTTCCCCATAGTTTAATACTTTCTCATTTTTATTTTTTGTTATTTAATGTTATTTCAGATAAAACTTTTTGATTTTGAATTTTAAAATGAAGTTCTTTTAAGGAAAAAATACAATATGGTTTTTTGTTTGGGAAATACTGGTTTATAAAAATATGCTGGGGGCTTTTCTTTGGGCACTTCGTTGGGAATGGTTGCAGTCTAATAGGGATCCTATTTTAGAGCAAGCTTACAAAGAGAAACAAATAAACTGCAGTAAAATGCTTCGGAAGAAAAAGAAACAATATTATAAGCAACAAGTTGAATCAATACAGGATAATCATCAAAACAATAACATTCATAAAATGTATGGCACAATAATATAAAGAAAGGCTTCCATCCAAGATCATGAAAGACCACAAGGGAAATTTAGTAACTGAACAGAATAAACTGATCTCTTTTTGCAAGGACTACTTTGACAATCTTCTGAACTGCCCTGATCCAGAATCACCAGTTATGAAACCTAAATGCCATCCTAATGATGATCTGATTTCAGAGCCTTCGTATGAGGAGGTAGTGAAAAAATGAAAATCCACAGCCTGCTTCCAGTCTCCGACCGGGTCAGGAATGGAATGAATGAAGCCCCCATCTAGCGGCGAGGATATGAACTGTGCCGGCTGCCGAGGCCTGACGCACTCCTCTGGGGCAATGATTAAATGAATGACAAATGAAATGATAGTGGAGAGTGTTGCTGGAATGAAATTTTGACAGGGAAAACTGGAGTACCCGGAGAAAAACCTGTCTGCCTCCGTTCTGTCCAGAACAGATCTCACATGGAGTGACCGGGATTTGAACCACGGACCCAGCGGTGAGAGGCCGGCGTGCTGCCGCCTAAGCCACGGAGGCTTTTCGTATGAGGAGGTAGTCATCATCATCATCTTGCACAGTTTCCAGCCACTGGCCGGGTCCGTTTGGAACACAAGCCTCTCCAACGTCTTCTGTCTTCCCACCATCTCTCAGCCTCCACCCTTGTCCAGTCTTCTCCTCTCTTCTTCACGCTTTCTTCCACCCCCTTCAGCCACCTGTCTCTCGGTCTTCCCCTCGGTCTCTTTCCTTCCCACTTCGTCTCATGTACTCTCCTAGGTATCCTCTTCTCCTCCATTCGTTTTACATGTCCATACCATCTAAGTCTAGATTTCTCTATACCATCCTGTAATGGTTCCTCCTTCATTAATTCTCTGGTCCTCTCATTTCTTATTCTGTCCATCTTTGTAGCTCCAATACTGCTTCTCAAGAACCTCATCTCACTGGCCTGTATTTTGCTCTTCTCCCTTCCTTTCATAACCCAGGTCTCCGAGGCATACGTCAGGATAGGGACATAGTACGTCCGATATATGATCTTTTTGCTGTTCTGAGGGACATCCTTGCTCCATAACATGCTTCTCACACTCCTCCGAAATGCTTCTGCCTGCCTCCCCCGCTCATTTATTTCTCTATCGTTTCTTCCATTATCTTGTATCAGGCTTCCCAGATACTTGAAACTCTCCACTTTCTTCAGCTGTTTCCCACCAATTGTTATTCCTGTTGTGGTTCTTTCCTTCTTCCTTGTTGTGATCACCATCTCACTCTTATTTATGCTAAATTTCATCCCATATCCTTGTATTATTCCTTCCCACACGTCCAACTGTTCCTGTACCTCCTCCTCCTTGTTTCCCCAAATCATCAAATCATCTGCAAACACCATTGCTTTCATCCTTCCGTCCCCAATTACTTGTGCCACTCGGGTCATTATGTCATCCATCACCACAATGAAAAGTAACGGTGACAGTGCACTTCCTTGTTTCAGGCCGTTTCTCTGTTCCAACCAGTCTGATCTCTCTCCTCCCACTTTCACACAGCTTACGCTTCCCTTGTACATCTCCTTTATCCTCTTTATAGTCCATTTCTCTACTCCTCTATCCTCCAGGGACTTCCATACTTTGTTTCTGCATACACTGTCATATGCTTTCTCAATGTCCAGGAAGGCCATCAGTAGATCTGTTCCATACTCATAGTGCTGTTCTTGTAACTGCCTTACAGCAAAAATCAAATCCACTGTGGACCTTCCTGCTCTGAAGCCATGTTGTTCTTCCCTCATCCCTCCTTCTATCCTTGTCCTAATTCTCTTTTCCAAAACTTTCTCGAAGATCTTTGCACAATGACTCATCAGTGTTATTCCCCGATAGTTTCTGCAATCTGTTCTACTACCTTTCTTGAAGATCGGGACAGGAGGAGGTAGTAAATAGCATTAAACATCTGAAAAATAATAAAGCTCCTGGTAATGACAACATTTCAGCTGAGCTAATTAAATCTGGAGGAGAAGTATTACACAAATATATTTTCCAACTTATCCTGAGAATTTGGCAGAACGAAACGATGCCTGTAGAGTGGAAAGATTCTCTCATAGTGCCGCTGCATAAAAAGGGAGAGTAGGAAGATATCTCTTGTTAATAATATCCTATAAAATTTTATCCTTTATTATATTTGCAAACAAAATCATAAGTGAGAAAGTGTGGGAATATAATCAATGTAGTCACTATTTGTTTATTGATTTCCTCAATGCATATGATTCAATTCATACAGAGTTTGGTTTCCCTCTTAAAACTTATTAACTTGTATCGATTGTGTATGGATAACAATATAAGTAGAATTCTCCTCGATGGGAAAAGATCCCTTTCACAAACAGAACCACTTTAAGACGGGCGATGCTTTGTCCCCCTCTTCTGTTCAACATTGCTCTCGAAAAATTTTCAGATAACTAAAATTAGTTCCGGCTGGCATGCATCTCGGACAGTATCATAAAGTGCTTGCATACGCAGATGATATCGTACTCATAGGAAGAAGTGAGATTGAGATAAGGAAATACTGTTTGTTGAACTTGAGGAGATACTTTAAAATTAGGCCTTAGAATTAATGACCAAAAAACTCCGTACAGGAAGAGGACGTGTTAGGGAATCGGTTACCTCTTCTTATTGGCAAGCATAGTTTTAAGCGGGTTGAACATTTCAAATTCCTAGGAGTCATGATTGATGAACAGAATCACACAAAAGTGGAAATTAAAGTTAAAATACAGAGTGTACTACTCTCTGCAGTTTTTATTGGGATCCAAATTTTGGGCGAGAAATACAAAACTGAAAATATGCAATACCATCATTAGGCCAGTTCTAACTTTTGGTGCAGAATAATAGAGTTTAACTAAACAGGAAGAACACCAGTTGCAGGTTTTCGAAAATAAAGTGGATAGGAAAATTTTTGAACCATTTTTAGACTCGGCATCTCAAAACTGGAAGAAAAAAAAGATCAAATAAAGACATACACTCACTATCAGAGCATTAACTCCAGAAGATTTCAATGGGCTAATCATTTACTAAGGATGATAGGATGGTCTTACAAATCTTTAAAGATGAACCAAGAGGAAAGAGGCCAGGAAGACCGCTAAGTTCCTGGCAAAATGAAATCTCCAAACTTTGTAGACATCTGAATGTTAACAACTGGCAAGAACTCGCCCATAACAGAGTTCAGTGGAGGCATTTTGTGAGATCGGCGCGGGATCTTTGTGTCCCATAGAAGCCTTCTGAGTGAGTGTAAGTGGTTATTTGTTCCAGCCCATTGGTTTGCCCGTTACGTAGGAGATCGCATGGTTGATTTCCAGCTCCATCGGGGATTATTTTTAAATGATGCAAGGGCTGGGATGGAGTGAATTTGAGCTTGTGAGGACAACCATGCACTGACCCCACTCAATGACCAAAAGGACATGCCACAACTTTGTTCATTACATTTGTGTTTATGTTTCAAATTGTGGTTTTATTGTAATCTATCTCCATTTCAAATAAAAAACCTATGCCATGGTGAATATCTTTTGTGCACAGTATTTATTAACTGTCTGTTAAAATATGCTTTGCAGTAAAAATTGAAAATAGCATTTTTTTATTTTTTTTGTGACTTATTCCCTTCTACATGTTTTGATATAGTTGAGTAAATGAGCGATAGAAAGTTTAGATTTTTGTAATATTGTCCATGTTTCTGGGACTAGAGTGATCACATGATTCTAGACCGTGTCTGCAGAAGGATGCTGTATACATTTTACTGATTTCTATACAGTGAACCCTTACACAACGGACTCCGCTTGCTATGGACGTAGGTTATAATGGTTTTACAGTACTTACGTGCTCGGTTGACTTCTTGTACAGCAGACATTAGTCTAATGAGGGGTAAATGTCCAGTACCATAGTGTATGCTACCTCAATGGGAGGATTCGATGTGGCTCCGAGTTGATAAGTCATATCAGTCATGCTCTTTATTGCAATTTCTTAGATTCTGTAGGACACCCAATATCTCTGCTTAAATTAATCAGTGTTTGTAATTAAGGATCACTTGAAATGCTTAGTAACCATATATTTAGTTTCTTCTTCTGCTTTTCCCATTACTTAGGGGTCGCTTTCCTTATTTGTATTTCCTGTTCGGCTCATATCCTCACCTAATCCTTTCTCTCTTAAGTTGTCCTTTATGCAGTCCAACTGTCTCCTCAGCAGTTCTCTACTTCTTGCACCCTCCACCTGTAGGTAGCTTGTTCTTCTTCCAAAATACTCTAACTCGTGTCTTCCTTAAGATATCTATACCCCTCCTACCTTCTCTGTGATCCTGCCATGTTTTGTCTTTCCCGCTACTCTGACTTCCTTTCATGAGCCTCCTTCAAGGTCTAGGTGTTGCTGCCATATATCATTTATTTAGCGGTATTTAACCTAGGGTTTTTTTAATCTTACTTTTAAAATGGATGTTTATGCCACTTTTAGATTCTAATTTCAATTCTACCCTAGTTTGTATCCAGTTTTACTCGCTAAGTCTACTTTTGGTACAAAATTAGTTAATAGCATGAAGCAATACTTTATGCCATGATAAAGCAGGGAAATCATTGTAAAATGACACATCTCCAGAACATTTTTGTACATCCTGTAAAGTTTACTGCAACAGATTTAACTGGGCCCCGGATATTGATTTTTTTTTAGTAAATTTTGTATTAGTTTCTTAAAACTGCTTACATCAGTTTAAGTGAATTGTTTTCTCCCTTCAGATATATCCTTACCATTCACTATAACATATCAATATTTTTACCATCTTTATTTTGAATTTATTTTATAGTTAACCAGGTCATTTGGGAAGTACAAATAATAGATAATGTACCGGTATGTCAATGAATTGGATTATCATTTCTTTTATTTTTATTTTAATGTGGTACTGGACCTTTACTTCATGTTATAGTTCAAAGTCTGGAGCAAGAGGTGTTGATCGGATGTCAATTATAACTGGGCCCCGGATATTGATTTTTTTATAAATCCTCTATTAGCTTTAGTAATTCTGTTTTCTCCCTTCAGAATACTTTTTAAACAATTTTTAATAATATAGAATGTTCATGAAAACAAACCTTTTAATGATCTACTTTAATGTAATCTCCATGGCTATTGTGCCCGCAGTGTGTTTCATAAATACGAAGCAATATTTGAGGGTTAGAATAGATAGAATCCACACATTGTAGATGGTATCCTTGCTCGTTTTAGTCTTCTTGTCCATATTCTAATCACTGCTTAGATAGAGGTGGACCAATTGCTTGGCCTTCAATCTCATTGGACTTAAAACCATTGAATGTTAAGTGTAGGAGCATTTAAAGTCGATGATGTACTCAACTGTTGTGGAGGATGAAACTACACTTCATGCAGGGTTGTCAAAGAATACATAAAACCCAGGCACTTTTGAGTGTATTTGTACCTCAACAGGACGCCAAGCAGAAGGCAGAGGATGAGCATTTTAAACCCCTCGTATAAGATACTGAACATGGTGCATCATTGTAAAAGTAAACTGGAACTAGTAATGTATTAAGTAGACTACTTTCATGTCTGATATCTCAATAAATATTAGTTTCTGGCTCCATGTTTATTGTACATGTTTTGATCTTTTACTCATGTGGATTCTAACCCTGAAATATGGTTGTGTATTAAAAAGACACCCTGTACACTGAATATCAATATATAAAACAAAAAACATCATAGCCTAATCGATTTGCTTCATACACTTCACTTAAATAGGTTTCTTAATAAGATATGTGAAGAAAATAATGAGTTACAATTTGTAATAAATATTGTTGCAATTTACCTTAGTCCAACAAATCTGAAATCAGAACAGCACTATAAACGTATATAGTTCTGAAGCTCATTAAACTGTAATTTCATTTATTGATACAGTGCACAGTTAAATATGTTTTATGTTGCCTTTTTTGTTTGTTTTATGTATGAATTGAATCTTTTTAAAAGATTCAGTCATGTAGCTACCATTATGATTTAAAAAATGTTAATTATGTTAAAATATTGCAGTTAGCTAGCAATAAAAAAAGTGTAAAACATAAAGATCCGGGCCCTAGTTACAATGGCTCTTTTGCAAGATGAGGCCCCCTTCCCCAGTTATGTCTGTCGTTCCAAGGGCTCACTGTATCTGTAATGTAACAATCGGGGGGGCGGATGTTGATGACCTTTAAAATCACCTATCAATAAATTGTATGGAAAAATGCTCTAAAAAGAACAAACATGACTTTAAAAATCTCGAGCCAACTGATTTTGGGTGAATGTTTTATTATTAATTTTTTATTACTTGAATTACTCTTTATCTGCAAAGAGAAAATACTAATCCCCAACTAAGCCGAATGAACATGCAAATGATAGTCTTAAATATTCAGAATTATGTTTTTTAACTTATGGTATATGAAATAAACTTTACTGATAGAAAAGGTATAGATCCAATCATAAGAGCAATTTAATAGTTAGTAGTTGTTTAATTGCTATAGTGGTGGAAATATAAAGTGCTTCAACGTTAATTTCTCATTATTTTGTCTTTTACATGTTTCTTAGTAAAATGCAAATTTGTTTACCAATTTGGTTTGGTATGTAGTTAAATAATATTTAAACAATGGTATCTTCTTCAGTGTTCAATATAGCATTTAACATTAAAAATAAAAATGGATATCCTTCCAAACAATTTGGATTAAAATTGAAGTTCCAAAATACATAAATAAAACTTTTTTCATACATTGAAAAGAGTTTTTTCTAAACTTGAGTTGCAATGGATTGTGGTGGTGTTATAAATATTGGTGCTGGGAATTGAGACTTCTAACATCTAGGGTAAGTCATAACCTCACTTGCCGGCCCACTCCTGCTGCATTTGATCGAATAGCTTATACCCCCACTAAGATGGTATTCTAGTTACCTTGCAAAGACCCAACACTTCCGCACTGGTATATGAATGATTACAAGTTTCACTCAAACCAACTGCTATGTTATTTGTTCCAAGATCAACCCAATCCATTGCAAATCCAGTTTAGAAAGAACTCTTACTAATGTCTGGGGGAAAAAATAATTATGTATTTTGGAACTTTAATTTTAATTCAAATTATTTGTAAGGATATCCATTTTTATTTTTAATGTTAAACACCATTTTGTATGCTGAAGAAGATATTGTATATTAAAACATGTTCGTTTATCGGCCGCGCTAACTCCCTACCTCTTGCCTCACTGCCATCGGGAGAGCTTGGGTTCAAACCCCACCTCCGCCATCCTGAAAATGGTTTTCGTGGTTTCCCATTTTCACCACCAGGAAAATGCCGGGACGGTTCCTTTCAATAGGTCCACGGCCAGTTTCTTTCCCTGACCTGTCTTGAAAAGAAAATACATGGCCATTGGCTGCATTAATAAAATAAAATCATGTTCGTTTAAATGTTATTAAACTACATATTTAAATATTGACAAGGCAGATTATGTAACACAAATTATGGTTCTTAGTTGTCTTATTTTCATTGTACGGTATATTGGAACAGTACTTGTCAACTGCAAGCTGAGCAGAGGAGTGAAAATGGCGTGCATGACTGCTTGATCTTCACGTGGTCCCATAATAACAACAATATTGTATGGCCTCGGGTGCCAGCTTTGTTATTTGACACCCAGAGGGTAGCTTGCATGTCGAATTTCATTGTTCCTTGAAGCACTATGAAAGTCAAGGAGGTTAGATATCTAAGCTCCTTGAACACTATAGCGCTTTCTACTAGAGAAATGAGGAACTTTGTGTTGGCAGAAAATCCCGAGATTAATTTTGCCACTATGAACACGGCCTACTGAATTCAAATGGGTTCTTTGACATGGTGTCGTAATTCTTGCCGCCTTTCAAAAATCACTTACCATGGCCAGGAGCAAACCTGCAAGCTTGGGGTTAGTATACCGACACGTTAACCACTCACCCAAGTGGTCCCATGACATCCTATAAATTAAAATATAACATCTAATTCAAAAGCTTGGATAAAAAAATAATTTTAATTGATTTCTGAACCAAAATGGAGGAAAATAAACTAATTTATCATAATTATGAAAAGTGATGCACTAATTGCTTCCACCACTGTACATCATACTAATTTACTCATTCAACATTGTTGGATGTTTTTTGTCAATAATAATATTAGTATTGGTCAGTTTACTCGACTGTAGATAAGCAATACCTCATGATGGGTGTACATAATTATATTGCATTACAATGGTGTAAAAATTCATCAACTTGGTGAATATTGCCCTAAAATTGTTAATAAAGATGAAATAATGCAACAAATATTCACCATAATGTAGAATGGATTAGTCTATATGAAGGGTTAAAGGTTAACATTGCAACATCTGCCCCCTAGTACTAATTGCCTTGAAGTTTTTCATATGTTAACTAAAACTTTTGGGAAGAAATTTAAAAAAAGAAAACTAAAAAAGAACAATGAATTTGCAAACATTTTATTGTAAATAGCATTGTATTGCTTTTGTTTCTTTGTGAATACTTGTTGATATTAAAGTTTTAAGATGTATTTTGTAAGATCTATATCTAGACAGAGCAAATTATGTTTATAATTCTAATGAATTAGAGGAGAGTGTATTTTCTGCAATGGAAGAACCTTTTTCTTTTCTGTTGAAGTAATATTTGGCTGTGAGCTGAGGAGTACTTGAGCTTGTAGTTTTGAATTTTGGACTTCTAGTTGTTAGAATAAAATAAACTTATTCTCAATGAAGATTTAGGTTTTCATTTTGCCCCCACTTCTGTCCTTCCTCTGTGCATCATCATGGCTTACGGTATTTTAGCAATGCTATATTCAACAAATTTGGTGCACCTTTTCTACTCATCTATACAGTACTGTCATCGCGGCATGAGATGGCAGTTGAACACGCTGCGACGGGGTGCGGGGGGGTCTTGCAGTACGCATTCGCGGCCCACCTATTCCAAACTTAAATATATCGGCTTCCCGCATTCCAATGGTTATTATTGCAGCAGACGACAGGCAGCCAGTGAAAGAAGGAATGTGCTGAGTGAGTGAAGCAAGTAGTAACCAACTGAATGCATTTGGAATGCGTGATAAGCAGTGAGCGGGAAGACCTCTGCAGTTCAAACCCAACTGCCATCTCAGTACTTGGCCAGATTATGATCGATCTCCGATTTCTTGTACCTATCTGTAAAGCCCTGCGTGGATATCCACAAAATTTTCCACCATCCAGATATAGTTTGCACGAGTGTGCAGATAGCGGATAATGTTTGGAGTTAATTTGCGGATAATTTTTAGAACACAATCGGAACTTGTTGAATACCATTAGTTCATTTCTAGGACCTGGATGTTGATGACAAATGAACCACAGCTTGAAGAAGAGCAGTACGGTTTCAGACAGAACAGGGCAACAACAGATTTGATATTTTCTGTCAGGATGAATATGGAGAAGCACTGGGAAAAAGGAAAAGGCTTAATCTTCATTTTTCTAGCTATTGATAAGGCTTACGACAGTGTACGGAGAAATACAATCTGGGAATGCCTTAAAAATAGGTCAATACCATGCGCTTTAATAAATAAGTGCTATATAGATGCTATATGAACACTGTCAAATTCTGTCCAAATAGGTGATGGCAGGCAGACTGGGCAGGGTGTACAGCAAGGCAGCGCTCTATCACCACTTTTATTCATTACTGTAAGGGATGAAATAATGAAGAGAGGTAAGAGACTCAATAAGACCTCTGAGTTTAAAGCTTTAGCGTTTGCAGATAATGATGTAATATGGGGTGAAAATGAGGCTGAAATACCACAGAAGCTGAATGATTGGAATGCTATATTAAGCAATTTGGTCTGAATATAAGCAAGTCCAAAACGGTAGTGATGCCCGTTAGTCGACAAAACATCTGTGCTAACATCACTCTGAATGGTACAACCAAGTAGCCTACATCAGTTCTGTTACCTTGGCAGTGTTTATAATAATCTTGCCAGGTACTGTAGGTCCTACAACTCTCATTCTTTTCCACATTGTAATGTGGATACTGGAGTGCTTTAAGGGGAGTCGGGCAAGCCTATTTTGTAGCATAGTCTGGCAAGTGGGGTCCAGACCCAGATGTATTCCCCTGTGGTAAACCTCAATTACACTGTAAAAAAAAAAAACACACCAGGAAGGCGTTGTCCAATTGTCATCAACATACCACTGTGCTAGAAGACATTCGGACCGAACATGCAACTGATTCAAGCTTCGTGTCCAATGAATGAATAGCGGGAGCTTCCGCGCATCCGAACTGTGCATGCATCAGGTGTATATAAGGTGCAATTCTGAAGCGTATGCTCAATCGGACCAAGTGAAATATCTCTTAATATGTGAAAATATGCGAACGTTGGAACTCATAGAGCATTATCAAATCTAACTTACAAATTTTAGCTTCACACAATTGTGTACTGTAGTTAGTGAAAGGTTCTTTCACATGCCATAAATTTATGACATGGGCCCACTGGCTTAACTTCTCCTCCGAAGGCATACTGAGGGATTTTTACGCTCTTAAAAAATCCGACGACTTCGGCTGGGTTTGACACCGCGATCTTGGGCATAGAAGCTCAACACCAAGCTGTAGTTTGCCGTCTGAAATCCAGAAAGAGCTTTATCATCAGAACTCGACCACTGGATATCCCTGCAAAGGAAGAGCTAGTCCCAGGAAACGATGTTCCCTACCCTGTTTGGAGATCACTCAATCGTCTTAGGGTGGGGGTCCCACGTTGCAACACCAACATGCAAAAATGGGGCATCCTTCCAGCTGATGGAGACGTGTCCTGCGAGTGCGCAGCAACACAAGACCCGGCCCACTTGCTCATATGCTCAAAACTGGAACAACCTTGCACAATACAGGACTTGATCGAGGCCAATATTAAGGCTACTGGAGTTGCTACGTTCTGGAAATGTATGAATGAGTGTACAATTCTACAGTAGTTTTAGGGCTGAAGTGTATCACAGCAATAGTAACTACACCTTCATAATTAGTTGGTAGGAGGAAGACTGTTTTGTTGATGGGATGTTATTACCAAGTTTTGGAACATTAAAATAAATAGGGTTTTTTCGGTGCTTAATGCGGTAATAATATTACCACAGTGACTGTCTGTGGGTGTCGCTGTAGGTTTGGTAGTGTGTTTTAGAGCTATTAGCCGGCCCCGAGGTCTTAGGGTAGCGTGCCTGCCTCTCACCCGGAGGCCCCGGGTTCAATTCCCGGCTCCGGCAGGGATTTTAGAAACTGACGTGAGGGCTGGAACGGGGTGCACTCAGACTCGTGAGGACAATTGAGTAGCTGTCGACAGCAAGGCAGCGCCCCGATCACGAAAACCAAGATTAACGGCCGAAGGGACCCGATGCGCTGATAACACGTCGCCCCAATATCTGCATGCCAAATGGCTGGGCAGCGGTCGATAGGTAGGCCTAGGCCCTCCATGGGCTGTAGTGCCAGGGGTTATTGGTTGGTTTTTAAGTTTAGGGGCTGCGACAACGCAGTCATGTAGCTCCGTATACTTTGGGTGTGTGTAGAATCTGTCTGATAACCGGTGTTAATTGTGATGACTGTATTAGCATGTGTAATCTGTTTTTTTAATTCAAGTAAGGACTGCAGACTTCTGAATTTTTCAAATAGTTCGTACTTTTGCTGCCAAACGCCACCGTCAACGATTACTAGTTCAGAACTTAGCTACCAGACGCCACCACAGTCGGCTCTTGGCAACGAACGTAGGAACCTAAGGGCGTATTTTACATTCTTAACCTATACAATTTAGCTTCACACAGGTGTAATTAGTGGAGTGATTTTTAACATGCCATAAATCTACGACATGGGACCGCCGGCTTTACTTCCCCTCCGAAGGAAGGCATACTGAGGGATTTTTAACGCTCTTAAAAAATCCGACGACTTCGGCCGGATTTGAACCCGCGATCCTGGGCATAGAAGCTCAGCATGCTACCAACTACGCCACCGAAGCCGCCCAGGGGTTATTATTATTGTTGTTGAGCTATTTTTCTTGCATATTTGGATCTGATGATGCTCACTTGACGAGCGAAACATGTCATCCCGTAACAATATACAGTATATAAAAATTCTTAATCACATGTAATTTTTCACGTATTTCAGTAATTGGAATAATTTTTATGTTGACCGACTGAAAGCTACAATATTAACCCTCATTAATGCATATAGGACTACATCGTTGTAGTAGTAATTGTTGTTTAAAGGGGCGGAACTATGAGGACATCTGCCCCTCTTAACACATTCATCATCAGTTTCCAGCCCCAGGCTGAGTCTGTTTGGTACATAAGCCTCACCACTTAGTCCTTTCTTCCCACCACCTCTCCGCTGTCACTCTGGTCCAGTCCTCACCTCTCTTCTTGACACATTCCTCCACTTCTTTCAGCCATCTATCTCTTGGTCTTTTCTTCTGCATCTGCTTCTTCTCTTTCATCCTCTTTAAGTGTCCATACCACCTCAGTCTTGATGTCTCAATCCTACCCTGCAAGGGCTCCTCTTTCACTATTTTCGTGACCTTTTCATTCCTCGCCCTGTCTCTTCTTGCTACTCCAATCCTACTTCGCAGGAACTTCATTTCACTTGCCTGTATTCTGCTTATGTCTCTTTTCTTCATTATCCACGTTTCTGATGCATAGGTCAGTATTGGGATATATAGTAACACTGATTAAATTATACAAATTTGGAATGGAATTTAAAATTGAGAGATGGGTACCTAAATTTGAAAAGACCAAAAATTAATAAAACAAAATATTAAATAAAGCTAATAATTATAAAAATAAACAAAAATTACGGAAAAACAAAAAAATTCATAATTCAAAAACGAACAAGTCGTTGAGTCAATGTTCACTGGAAAATTTAGATTGCTGGTCCTAACCCACTCTCATTTATAAAGAGCATGACGAGATCAGCAGCCACCACGTCATCGGCTAATATAAGTTCGAGTGTCATCTGCAAACCAAGGTTTCTTCGCAAGTCGGCAAGCTCCACAAACTCGGTCAAAATGTGGGCCACAGTAAATAAGGCTCCACAGGTACAAAGTGGGGGGGTCTTCCCTTCTCAGTAGGCTGGAGTGGGTGGATCTTGTATGACCTATCCTAAGGCTACACAAAATGACGGACTCCCCCCGTGACAGGAAAGAGCTCTGCCACACGAGAGTAGTTCCCTTGATCACTCTCAGTTTACTGGGCATTGGGTCAGCTAGCCACTGACTCTCCCAAAATGCCAGTACTTGTCGGCGTAACTTAGAGCTAATATCTCTAGCGGGTACCTCCATTTGTCGAGGTGGTAGTGATACAGCCTCTTTTGCAGCTTGGTCCACTCATTTCCTGCAATTCCCATGTGGCTTGGAAGCCAAAGAAAGGTGATTCGAGTGTCAGCGCGGCACAAATACATCGCTGTCAATATCTAGGAAGGATACTGTCTAGGGATGGATCGCCACACTGTCCAAATTGCAAACAAATTCACAGAAATTAAAGAGTTGTTTGGCTGTTATACTAATATGACAACTGGTCTGCAAAAAAAATCAAAAAAGTCTGAAAATTTAAATACCTAGGGAATGGATTACCCCTAATAATTCAGAAATAGCTGCCATTGAGAGCAGATGTAACAAATTGGAAGGTGCCTTTCAAACCTGCAAAAACATTTACAAAAGTAAAAGCTTGTCCCGGAATGTCAAACTTTGTCATTATAACACAGTAATTAGGCCGTCAGCACTGTATGCCGCAGAATGCTTACAGATGACAAACTAAGGCCCATTGAGAAAATTAGAACTTAAGGATCAGAAAATTCTAAGGAAAATATTAGGACCTGTTAATGATAATGGTACTTACAGAAGAAGACATAACAATGAATTATTTGAACAAATAGAAGATTTGGTGAGTGTGGATATTTGGAACGGAATGAGCATCATCGACTTTCATATCAAATACACTCATCAATCTCTAAAAAAAATTCCTATTGTAAATGGTCGATGCAAGTTAAAACGGACCTAACAGAAGCTCGAATCAATCAAGCTCTGGTTTGGGATAGGAACCTGTTCAGAAAGGCGGTTAAATCAACCAGTAATCTACACCCTTCAATATCTGTAATGCCTCGCCCTCACAGCAAGTGGACGGAAGACAGGAGAGCTGAACATTCGTCAAGAATGACGATCTACTGGCAGACAAGAAAACAAGCATTACAGTAATCATATGAGTGAAGAACATCATGGTCCATTGATGGCCTAAACGACTCAAAAAAGTAAAATATGACAACTGAAGAGAATCCTGAGTACCATATATTAAATCAGATGAAACTGCCATCATAAGTTGGTTTCCGGTAACTCCATGTGTGTGTAGCATTTTTTTTAAAATCCCTCTCGGCAAGCCGGAAGTACAGTAGATTTCACCGGCAAAGAACAATATTTCAAATTTACTAAATTTTCCTACAAACGTTCTACATGTTTAGCATACGAGAAACCTCATCTTCTTATAATATCATACTCGTTACTCTAGCACACTGCCGACCAGCGGAGTTGGAGGTAACGCTATCTTTTCCTTCTCTGTAGAACCACACGGCTGTGAAAACATCAAAATTGCTTTGACGACAGTCAACAATAATTTGTGATACCTATCTTCGGCCTAGCTCTTCCCTCATCAATTTGGTATCTTCAGCGACATTTTGCTCATCTCTTGGCCTAATTGTGAGTCATGTCAAAAAATCCTTCCGACAAAAGTTTTAGGTTAGAGGACTATTGACCATTTTGAACGGTTCTGATATTGTACCTGTTGAGGGAGGTATATGATTTTTTCTCAAATAACTCAATTTTTTCCACCTCTTTGGTCAATGGTTGGTGCTATCAAAAAACTTTACTGAGAAGTCTTCGGCCCTTATCCGAAGAATAGTATGAACTTTGAATGAATTTGATTTTTCACATATTAAGAAATATTTCACTTGGTCCGATTTTATAGTGTAATATTTCATGTATGCATTTGAAAGAGATTGGTGGAAAAATAGAGGTAGTTATCATGTCCACAAAAATGTGATATATATATATATATTACAGTATATATAAACTTTGGGGTCTGTGAAACATGAAGATATGTTAAAATGTTCTGGAAGTTGAAACATGGTACCCATTGCAATAGGTAGCTTACTTATGAAATCTACCTAAAAATAAGCCATAATTTTATAATTCCTTTCCGATTAATTTAATATTGTGATGTTTGTAACGAGTACATCGCCCTTCTCATCTGGGATAGTGAGGTTTCACAGGTTACAATATAAATATTAAGAAAACAGAATTTAACAATGTTAACTTTATTGTTAATTGTACAAGGTAACAATTTCACCAGCAGGCAACTTTTTCATCATAATAAAAAATTATTTGTCCAGAAAATTAAAAATAAAATGCTTCTCACAGCTGGCAATGTAAAAAATGAATACAAGGAGCACTAAAAGGATAAAAATCTCAAATTTCTAATCTTTATAAAATAATGTTGAAACCATCTTAAATCATGCAGCATTATGTTTTGTCCCAATTTGGAGTTTGTAGAGTGAAGCAGGCCTACGGATAAAGCAAAAATGCTTCCATAACGTCACATCAGAGCGAACAAAGGATCATGGAAAATTTCTGATTGACAACTAATATTCACAGGTTGCTTCCCCAGTATTTTTTGAAGGTAATTGTAATTCAGCTTTTAACGTGTAGCTAAAGTCTGCCAGATTAAGACAGTTCAACTGCTATGACATGTGATGGCCAGTTTAAACAAAACGCAGCTTAGTGTTTAATAAACATAGATATGAAGTTAATATCTCTACATATTATAAAACAAAGTTCCTGATGTAACGGGTAATCTCGAGAACAACTGGATGGATTTTCACCATTCTGTAAAGGATGTCTTGAGGAAGGTTTCTGTAGAAAAACTTTCATTTATGACAAAAGGAAGCTGGGCAGTAACGACTTCAGTTAATCGAGTCAAAGAAAAACCTGCCGCTTGTGCGCCTTTGAAGCTTACGCTGGGTAAACCTTTAAAAATATCTGTATACTACAAGTGTAAGAAAAGTTCTACAAAAATGTCTGCAACAGCATATCTCTATCTTTAATACATCGCCCACTATAAGTATTTTTATGTTTTCAATTCTTCCAACATTCTCCACTCAGTGGAAATTTAAATTACTAACTTCGGAGGGAGTTTACCAGCGAGCCTATCACCCCAGCTTTGGCCAGCATCAAACTATCGAGTCGTGTCGAGTTAATACTTCAGAGAAGAGTAGGCCTATACATGTTTGGAGCTTCACTGTTCACCTTAGCCTTTCTGAATGCGTTTGGGATCTGCCGTCCGCCCGCCTTTTAAGCTCACGCTGGGTACACCGTTCAAGATACCGGGCGAAGCTGGGGCGGGTTGCTAGTCGATATAATAATTAACAATTATTACACTTACACTGTTGTTCCACCATATCAATACTGTAATTGGACATTATTATATGACGACAGACTCCCACGGAAAATCCTGTACAGTGAGCTCAGCACGGGCAAGAGACCTCTAGGAGCACCTCGGAAGCGTTACAAAGAGCAGCTTAAACAAACCTTGAGGAGTGTAGCAATTGATCCTGATAATTTTCATACACTTGCGGAAGATCATGCACGTTGGCGTGCAGCCACCTCAGATGCGGTTTCACATTTTGAAGGAGAACGGCGAAAGAAGGAAATGGAAACTCGTCAGAGGAGAAAGCTGCGCCATATATTGCCACGTTCTCCACCTTCCATCATCTGCATTGTGTGCGGCCGTATGTCCTATGCCAGAATTGGTCTGTTGAGTCACCAGCGACATCACCATCGAGTGAATACAAATTAGTAATGCAGGAAAGAAACATACACTAGGATAAGAGTACTGGCCGACGACGATTGTGAGATAAATAACAATTACCCATACATGAAAATCATCAGAGGAAATGAAAAGATGTAAGGAGTAATGGAGAAATTAGTACAGAAGTAGAAGCATTTAAATATCTTGGAAATAAGCTTACAAGACAAGAAGAGATAGAATATTTTTCAGAGAGGATAAACCATTGCTCAAAATTTTATTACTGTGTTAAATATAATTAAAAATTGGGAAATACCTACCAAAGTAGAGGCATATTACAACACATATTGTATTTACCAATTTTGACTTCCAGATTAGAATGTTGGCCATGGACAAAGATATAAGTAGATTACAAGCTACAGAGATGACTTTTCTACGAGGGATCCTTGGTAAAACGAGAAGAGACAGGATAAGAAATGTGACAATATGACACACGCTTCAGTTCAAGACCTTAAAAGAAACCATGGAGAAAAATAGACTGAAATGGTTTGGCCACGTAAAAAGAATGGGAAGGGAAAGATTACCAAGAAGAGCTCTGGAATGGACAGAAGCTGGAGGAAGACCATGAACAAGATGGAGACCAGGTGAAGGATGATGCGACCAGAAGAGGAATGCAGTGGGAGGAAATGCTGAACGATAGATTGTGGGAGAAAACAGAAGATTGGAGGAGGCTATGTGAATTGACCTGCGTAAGCAGGAATGTTTTAGGAAGACGAAGACCCATACATGTTTCAGAATATTTTTGCAGCTTTTTCAGCGGATGCTTTACGTCTATAGTGATATCAATTCTGGTATATTTATTGGCAGTGACCGAGCAAAAAGGATAACACCTTATTTTAAATAGTGACTAAAGACTGCTCGTCGAGATCATGGCACAGTGCAACCACTCACCCAGGTGCAATTTGAATCTATTGTTTCCCAATCACAAAATTGTTATGTCCCGATGTCGGTTCAAAGCGAAAACGTATCAGAGAGTCAGTGATTCGGCGGAAACCAGACAATTGCAGGGGTTGATTGCCTGCCGATCAGGAGATCAGTTAATTAGGTCGTCGGACTCTCACTGACCAGTGGCATAGAGCTGACTCAGTTCTTGAGAGCACCAACGCTAGCAAAGCTGAGGGAACAGGCGTTAACCAGTTTTTCAATTTTACTTCAGGATTAAATTATAATTAATCTTAATCCTTGAATCTACATTGGTGGACCCTTTTACTTGGGGGTTAAGCTTTCAAGCTTTATCATTGGGAAGTATTCCTGGATTCATGGAATCGCGTCCCACTCCCATTCCTCTTATTGTAATCCTGATTAGAAGCTATCGGTAAGGACACGATAACGATCTTGCAGAACCCCTCAATGACCATCAGTTGGCGACAACAACATACCCTATCGATTGGTAAAACAAAATTGAACTAGTAACAAGATTTTATTTCTCATGGCAAACACAAAGACGTTGTGTGTCATAGCCAATAAACTGGCCTTATTAGGGTTGACTCTACCTACATGTCAAAAAAATAAATTATAAATACCTTCAAAAAACTTGGGGAAGAATGCGATCACACGATTCTAATATAAGACACCCAGATTAAGAGATGGATTCTATATGCAGAGTAAAATAATTTCAATATCTACTCATAACTAAATTTACTAGTGTGGTGGCAAGTGAGTACCAACCAGCTAAGCTGCAAAGAGACCAGTACGAGGCCTACGACCCAACCAAACCACATTACTGTACTATAAAATGTACAAACTCAAATCTATCAAAGTTATAGGGTTCAGGACTAATTAGGCTACCTAAATGCTCAACAACTTTCCCAATGATTTGGTCTGAGGTGTTTTACTATTCCCTCTGTTTTGGAAAACATGCACCCCAGGTTTACAAGGCATATTTTATAGGTCTTCGAGGTTCATTTAGGACAAAATTTTAATTTTACAAATATTAGTATTAAAAGAAACAGTTACACAGCCAGAGGTGACTTATGCTAGTGAAACTATTTTCAAAACTACTAACACAGCTGAAATACAAAATACTTAGAACGAAGAATAATTAGGACATGCATAAATAAGAAATATCAAGTTACAAAATTACACAGATAACTAGAATTAGTAGAAAAATTATGAAATAGCAATACTAGGATTAACCTAAATGGATCACAGAAATTAAGGCTGATATTACAGAACTCCAAAGAACACTTGACAACTTGAAGAATAAACCTGACAATCAAAATTTTACAAGACACACATATTAGACTACCAACCAAAATTAATAAAAGAGCTAAAGGAAGGGTGTTCTCTGCTGCAGACAAGAAGTTAACATCTGAAAGGATGAAAACCTATTGGCAAAATAGAAGAACTAAATTGATTGTATTGGTCCAATATTGGCCATAAAACCAAGTAAATAATAAAGAAATGAATAATGCTATTCGTTCAATGTGGCTTTGAGACACTTCGGGATGCCAGAAATTTTCGCCAAAGGGGATCTATAATGTGCAGGCCAGAACGTTATTGCTGCGCCACACAGCCAGTCTCAACAAAATTAATTTTAAAACAAAGTAAAAAGGAGATTCGGAAATCACTTTATGGTATGATACTGGTTGGTATCAGCGAGTTATAGGGTCAATCTCCGCTACGGTAGTTGCCCCAGCCGAGCTTATGTCACGGCCTTGTGTTGCGCATATAAAATTTCACTCAGAGCTCTTACTGAAACTGAGCTACAATGGATTATTCAAGCTTACGAAACAATACCATGTTATGGAATAACAATTTCAATGCTAAAACAAAAGTTCCAATTGTTGTCATTAAATACAGCCAGTTTCTCGTACAGACTGTATTGTTGCTTTGTTGCCGTGTTCTTGCCAGTCTGAATCCCAGCTGTTAAACATGGTGAGACAGTTAACATTGCCATACCGTATTTTCGTATGTAAAAGTTATTTTAAGTACGAGTCAGCTCGACGGGTACGCGATGCACGTGTTCAGCAATATCCTGGTGAAGTGCTTCCTACACGAGCACAGATTCACGTAATCTGATACTACTCACGTCACACAGAATGTGGTTACCAGATACAATGCCTGTATAAGTCAGGAAGGACAACACTTCCAGCATTTTTTATAAGGTAAGATTCCATGTAAAATTGTATACGCGCGACACAAGGCCGCGACATTTGCTCAGCTGGGGCAGTTGCTGTAGCAGAGAGTGAAAACTTCACCTGACAGTCTAACTTTATATGGGAGATCCTGTACCTGACATCAAGGACTATTGTCAATCCATCCAGTTTCTTAAAATTGGTTAGAATTTGTGGCAGCCTTGGAAAGGTCACCAACTGATCTGAAGCAAAGTCTCGATTCCACAACGGACTCTGAATCCACACAATAAAGAAGTCAATCCAACCACAAATAGAACCTGATTCAAGCAAATTATGCCGTCAACTGCCTAACACTGCTATGAAATAAGTGTCCATTTACCCAGACAGGAACACCCAACACACAGTGTGGCCCTACCACAAGTTCAGACCTTACAGTGTGTAACCAAGATTACTTATGCCATCTCGAATGAATGTATTGTCCGCAGATAGCCAAAGTATCATTTGCTGCAATTTTATGAAATGCTAAATTATCGGCAGCAACTTAAGTTAGAAATTGATGGAATGAAATTCATATTTCAAATCTTTAAAATGTCTTTACTAACTCGGATTTGGTTTCTTAAAAATTAATTATACAATAAAAATCACATATTTCTTGTTGTAGGTTGAATTCTGTTTTTACCCAACAATGGTAGTAATGCTAGATTCCATCAACAGTAGAATTTTGGGAAAAGAAACACATGTTTCACACTTATAGCTCACTTGCAAGTGTAAATGGCTCCTTTTGATATAATACTAATAATAATTTTATTAATGCAGCCAATGGCCATGTTACTTTATGAACATCATAACAATTGTTGCTTACAGTTTACGCCACGTTTTTTGGCCAGTGGTCTAGAGATCTTAGTTCTCGCAGCTGAAAGGAGATGCTGACAGCACGTGCTCCTCTGGAGTCCGGCCAGCTTGTTGGAATTTTTATCTTCAGTCTAACATTTCGACCACTACTAAAAATGAAAGTCACCATATCCAGCAAACGATACGAGAGTACAGTAATTCAGTTGACCTGCGTAATAAAACCCTCAAAATGAGCCTCTTATTTCGCAAGTTAGGCCGGAGTTTGACAGGCGGAGCAATCAGCCGCTGAGATAAGCGAACAGCTGACGTGTCATGCACCTCAATGCATCACCAAGTGGTAAGAGATTTACTGTAGGCAGCTTCATAAATATTATAGACTTGCCTTCCTCCCTATATTTATCTATTGCACGTAAATATGAAACGCGCCAGGATCCTTCCTTTCTATTAAAACCTCAGGAGTTTGGTTGTGAAGAGTTTTGCTACAAAGGTTTGATTGAACAGGTGGCATTTCGCTCAGCCCATTATGCACTACACGTACACAGGAACTGCAAGTAACTATGATATCAGTCTACTGTCTAATATATTCGTCACCGACAGAGCACACACAGCACTATGACACGGCCTAGCTTTCAGCGTTAACTGACAACTCGCATATCAATTACACATGACTGTCTTCTGTACGACTGCACAACCAGGCCTGACTGGCCAAATACTGTACTATGGCGTAAACTGTACGAAACTGGCTTTCCAGGGGCAGTTTTACTGCGAGCACAAGGCAGTAGTAAGAAGGAATCAAATAATATCAGAAGTATAAATAATTCATGTTTTTTGGGCTAATGCCGTTGTGTATTTAGCTTAGAACCAAACGTTTCGGAGAAACCTTGCCTCCTTTTTCAATGGAAATCAAACAATGTGGCCAAAGAAACTATATCAATGAGAATACAAAAATTACAAAAAATATAGATAAACTCCTCGTTTCGTCACCAGAGAGCAGCTGCCAGAAATTACTGTATGGACCATGGTAGAACGGCGGACAGTAATTTCTGGCAGCTGCTCTCTGGTGACGAAACGAGGAGTTTATCTATATTTTTTGTAATTTGTTTATTCTCATTGATATACTTTCTTTGGCCACATTGTTTGATTTCTATTGATAAAGGAGGCAAGGTTTCTCCGAAACGTTTGGTTCTAAGCTAAAATACCCACGGCATTAGCCCAAAAAACATGAATTATTTATATAACCCGGGCCGTGAAAGCCTTAATATACACAATATCAGAAGTATTCACTTAAGGTATGTACTATAGTTCTTGTGTGAGGCGAACAGGAACATTATCACTCTTTCAGAACTTACACAATGCAGTATTCAATTTCTGAAGAATTTTAAGAGAAAGTAAAGACAAAATATGGCAATTGTTGTTATACTACACCTTTATCTTAGAAATTAATGGGATGAAATGTATATTACAACACTTAAAAATATGTTATTAACTCGGTGTTTAAGTAGGCTGCACGTACACAATGAGGTCCTTCTCTATAGCATGGAACCTCGCTGAGGCCGTGTGACGGGCGGAACGCGTTAAGTCACCACCCGATGATTAGCCTCTACAGATTACACCAGTGGGTCGGGATGCTGTCATAGCATTGATTACATACGCAGCTGACAAGATACCTTAATTGAGATAATTAAGACTTGTGGTGAAGTACTGCAGCCTATCTTATATCCTGTGAACATGGTTAGGTATAGAACGTTGAATTAGTCTGCAGTAAATTTGTTTGTAAGTTTCAGCACTGCACGATGTTTAATTGTGGGGGAACCTCAAACAAAAGATATACAGAATCAATCCGTGTACTCTGGTGGCTCTCGAGAGCGGAATATCAGCGAGGATGAATCGCAGGGAGTTACCAAAACTTCCTACGTTGGTGATATGTGTGTTTACAAAATGAAGAACAACATTTCCAGCAACTACTCGGGAATTCATGTAAGTAATGATTATTATTAAATACGTTAAAAAGTGTAAATGTGTTAAACTAGTTGGCTGCCACGTGGACCCAGCGAGGTTCCGTTCTCTAGAGAAGGACCTTGCACTGCAAGATGAATTGCAAGGTCACCCTGTTACATTACAAAATATCATTGTCGTTCCGAAGGGTCAACAAAAATAAATATTAGCAAGCCCATTAACAATGTCTGTTAGTGACAGCTTAGGTTAGGACTCACTGAATCGTGCTATTCATAGCAATATAGACATTTAAGGCCTCTTGTAGATTTCTATGCTATATTGAAATTTGCTAGGGTTCACAAAAACAAATATTAACAACAAAAAATACAGTTTTACTCAACGAATATCAGATTCTAGACGGAATGAATAGCTTGACTTGCTCTAAATCAGGGATAATACGTATACACTAACACTTCACATGTGCCAATCGCATGATCTCATTCACATTATTTATACAAAAATATTAAGAAACAAATAATGTAACTAATGACTTTGGAGTTTTCTTGATTATTAGTATATTTTTTAGATAGTACTGAACACTATATTGTTTTACACCAGTCACTAAAAGCCTCATATTTCTGGGAGTTCAGCAAAGGTGTTGGCAAGAATCCTATCCTCCTCCTCGCTCCGTGGCTCATAGACTTCTCCTAACTCATCTTCGTCGTCATACTGATGACTATCCTGGGGGATGCTCATCAACGACGACACATCGTCAGGCACGAGCTGTTGTTTGGCCAAGGCTTGCACTGCCCAATGCCTCGACACTGCATCATTGCAGTTTCTCCTGTAAGCCATGCAGTGCAAGTGAGGTAGTTTCTCGTAAAACACACGCGAGAAGCCCAAGAGTCCCAAGGCGATCCGCCAATTCCTCATGGTATGAGAGTTGGCAGTTGCATGTTTTGAGTCTGGAGTAATAATGAACAGAAGTCCTTCAGGTTTCAGCAGCGAGTATGCCTTTTCACAGCATGCATACCTTTGCTGAGGAGAAGGCAAATACTCCAGGAGCAAAGAAAATGTAACAATATTGAATTTCTTCTCTGGGAGAGAATTAACACTGTTTTCTTTACACCAGGGTACTTCTGAATTGTTGTCCACCTTCAGGCCCAAAAAATCACATTGTAAAACATCTGGCGAAGCAGGAGATAAATCTATAGCAAGAACTTTGAAAAACGGGAACATTTTGAAAGGATTGTAACAACTTCCTACATCAAGCAGAGTGAATATAGGATTATTTTGGAGCTGTAATTTCCCTCCAGACGATATATCCAGAGATAATTCAGGCAGTGTTTCTTCTACATTACAGTCTATAAGCCTCTCAGCATCTTGTAACCTCATTGCTCTGCTACACTCCCTCTGCCTCTCCTTCTCACAGCCACTCTCGACAAAGTAAGACAGACACTTCCTCACCACCCACTTGATACGGCATTTGCTGTCACCATTCTGTTCCCAGAACTTGGTGGCCAGCATCTGCATGGATGCAGCATATTTCTCCAGCATTTCTTTCCGAGAACAATGCTGTCTCCAAGCCTCGTCACTGCCCACCCTCCGCGAGTCGACTCTCAGCGAACGATGTATGTTCTTAATGTATGCAGCAAGCTGCTTGTGCTCCTCTGTAGCCATCACTTTACAAAAAATTACCCTTATTCATCATCATTTGACATGCTACCTCGAACTGCATGTTACGCTGCGGAAAGGTATGATACACAGGAGATAACCTGAAAGTCTGTTGATATGCTTCACTTGCGATGTCATAAGGAACAACAAATCTTGTATCATATTTTGCTTGCTTTCTCTCCAGAGGTGGTGGTGGTGGTGCAATATTTGGCTGAAACACCATTGGTTGAACATCAATTTCCTGCGGGATAGTGATTTTCAGCTGGTATCCAGATTCATCACAATAAACTTTACGTCCCCAAGCTTTGGACTCAAATTCGCGAGGAACTGTGATTCTTAGCTGCTCTTTGGTTGTTGCAACACCTTTAGGCACTGTATTTTCTTCGTCTTGTCTTCGTGGCTTTGGAAAGTTGAGTGGCCCATTAGGTTCAACATCGCAAGGAACTGTGATTTGTATTAACTGTCTAGTTGGAAATCTCATCTGCTCTTTCACAGTTTGCCTTACCACACTTTCACTCCTAAAATGATTAGCAGATACTAATTGACGTGATTTGCTCCTACCCCTAAAAACTCTGTTCCTAGAAGGACCTCGAGAAACACTCCGACGAGAGCCGACCCTAGGATGCCCGAATTCACGACTATTGTGGTTATTAGAAACTCTGGCAGGAGTCCTGGCCCTAGAAACTCTGGCAGGAGTCCTGGCCCTAGAAACTCTGGCAGGAGTCCTGGCCCTAGATTTCCTTAAACCTTCACTCCTAAAAGGTTCACCAGGAATTCTACGAAAGGCATCAAACCCTGACTGGCTTGGAATTCTATTATTTCTAAAATTGTCCACAGGACCTCTACGAGGGGTATCTATCCTTGATTGTCTCACGCCTCTGTTTCTAAAATTTTCCACTGGAATTCTGCGAGGGTTATCAAATGTCGACTGTCTTGGACCTCTCTTAAAAAAGGGTTCATTCGGGATTCGACGAACTTTGCTGCGAGACCGCTGTCTGGAGATTTTCCATGTCTCAGGAAAGTTTCCTTGCGGTTTCATAATCGCAAGCTGCCGTCAGTGCTTTGCGTGCCACCTCGAGCTTCGAACGCAGCTGATCCGGGTGCTGTAGGAGATTCTCCAACTGACCAGTCTCCAACTCTAGCAGCATGCCCGTCAGGTGGGCGGCCAGTTCGGGATCCTCGTGGTCTCTTGCCACTAGCGTGTACAGTACCTCTCCAACGTCCTCGGCAGACTTCCCTACCTGCTTCTGCTGGAAAACAAGGAAATCATTAGACCAGCAAAAAATATATTTTTTACAGCATTGTATTGAACTAAAACATATACCATATTAGGAAACTGTAAGAAAATTGTCATATTGATTAACAGATAAATTAATTAAAATGCACCGCCAATTAATACATATTCTATTCAAATTATACTCTGTATTTCAAAAGAAAGAATGTGAAGGAAATGGCGGGAGCTTGGAACAGCTGAGCTGTGTTGCCAAGTTTTTATTGTTGATGTAGATCAGCTGATCCGAATAATACACAGGGCTACACTTCAGACATTATTTCGGTACTATTATGTGCAATATAATGCAAATGTCGATCCAGAGTCAACGCCGAGGTCATTCAAACAGAGAGTTAGTTATTGTTGTTTTAAGGGGTGGAACTATGAAGTCATCTGCCCCTATTCAAATAGAGGAATACGGTACATAAATCAATAAATAACACACCGAAGCTATGCTACCTTTATCACTGTTATTCAATAAATACGAGAAAGAGGCCAAACCTATAACCTACCTATAATTAACAAACTAACTAGCTAACTTAGAACACGATGAAACTAGAAAATAGACCAATAATAAAATAAAAGAAATAACGAAGTAAAATTGGAAACAAAATATGTTAAAAGTAAACGAAGCGTTGACAATGAAACTAACTCAGACACAGACAGTGGTTAACAAGCGATGGAATCGTGAGCAATGTGCTGGCAACGCGTGGCGATACTTGTCAAAATCCAGCCAATAGGAGCCCGCGGGGGCCATTTTACAATCGTTCTCGCCAAATATGCCAGGTTCTTACTCTCGAAATACAGGGTGATTCTTGATGTAGTTTACAACTTCAATAACGTGTAATTATTTATTGGAACCACTTACAGACTTGGTTTATATGTCATTACTTAGCAAAACACTTCAAGTTTCTTTTGCCAAAACCATTACAGCTCAAAGTGTGCACCATTTGTCATCCTGGACACATCCCAAAAGAAGTCTATTTCCCGCCACGTATGGACCAGCATTTGCGGAGTAACAAGGAAGGAAGGAAGATTGTAGTTTTACGTGACCGTGAATCTTGTGATTATGAGCCACGGGACCTCCTTTTTACGTGGAATCCGAACCACAGGACATGGCTTTTCACTTCGAAAATCTCACATGCATTGACCGGGAATCGAACCCGGACCGCCTTGGTGAGAGGCATACAGCTAGACCGCTGAGCCACCACGCCCCTGCGGAGTAACAGAAGGGATGGCTGTTGTGATGTAATATCTCAGTTCATCAAGATTTGCGGGTAGGGGAGGGATGTACACCGTATCTTTCACAAAGCCCCACAGAAGGAAGTCCAGTGGTGTGTAATCTGGAGACCGTGGCGGCCAGGTAATTGGTCCACCACGACCTATCCACTTAACTGGGAAACGTTGATCAATGAATTCCCTGACGTCTGACAGGTAGTGTGGCGGGGTGCCATCTTGTTGCCAACATATGCCCCCATCGTGGTCATCTTCATCCCACTGTGGAATAAGGAAGTTCTCTAGCATATCCAGATAAATGATGTCAGTGATGGTTCTCTCAGTAAAGAAGAAAGACCCGTACACTTTTCCTCTCGAAACAGTGCAAACATCATTCTGAGGGATACCAGTTCTGAGTGACATACGCTGTGTCGATTTTTCCGGACTACGGACAAACCTTTCCACCACATCGCCAGTCACAGGTGCGCGGACTGGAGCCTTTGTGTGAGGCACAGAACAACCTGTTTCGATAAATGTCTGGTACCATTTGTACACTGTTGGTCTGCTGGGTGGGTCTTTGCCAAATTCTGTGCGAAACCTCCGCTGTAAACTCGTTGCTGACTTGGTTTCTTCAAACCAGGACACGCACTTCGCTCTTTCCGCTTCAGTGAAAGACTGTCATTTCCAACAAGTGACAGGCGTCGCGCGTGGCGGACAACTGTGCAACTACAGACTACGTGAGTCAAAACTTGAAGTGTTTTGCAATATAATGACATATAAACTAAGTCTGTTAGTGGTTCCAATAAATAATTACACGTTATTGAAGTTGTAAACTACATCAAAAATCAACCCTGTACAGAGTATAGTACATGTTTCAATCCAACAATGGAGCCTTCTTCAGCAAAATTAGAATCAAACATTAAGAAACTAATCTAATAAAACGAAGTGTTGACAAACGAAATTAACTAAAAAATATACAGGATGAAATGAAGAAACTGGAAAACAATGAATAAGAACTATGAAACTATAAACTTAACAATTTACAACAATATTTAAAATCTAATGGATAAGTAAGTTATTTGTGTAAGATGTAAAATAATAGAATCAATTTGAAATAAAATTAAATGGATATCCTTACAAATAAAAATAAAAAAAAAGTCAACCCCTGGCACTATCCAGCCCATGACGGGCTAAGGCCGACCAAGCGACCGCTGCCCAGCCATTCGGCCTGCAGATATTGGGGTGACGCGTAATCAGCGCGTCGGGTCCCCTCGGCCGTTAATCTTGGTTTTCGTGATCGGGGCGCTGTCTCACTGTCAGACAGCTACTCAATTGTCCTCACGAGGCTGAGTGCACCCCGTTCCAACCCTCACGTCAGTTTTAAAATCCCTGACGGAGCCGGGGATCGAACCCGGGGCCTCCGGGTGAGAGGCAGGCGCGCTACCCCTACACCACGGGGCCGGCTTATATCCTTACAAATAATTTGATTAACTTAAATAAAGGTTCTAAGTATTTAAATATAATTTTCAAAAACACTCTGGAGGTCAATGGAGCCATGATGGATGGTTGTGAATTTGAAAACACTGACGTAATTAAGACTTCCACTCTCAACATCTTCTGTACCAAATTTAAAGCCACAATTGCCGGCCTATTCACGTTATAGTTGTTCATAAAATGCTTACTGTATACAGGGTGTCTTTTAAGTACCTTTGGAGAACGATAGGTCATGTAGGGAACGGGTAAAGAAGTAATTTGAGATGGGGAGCTTGGGCTCGGAGCGACCTCCTTAACCCCTAAAATAAGGGTTGATTCAGGCCCTCCACCCTGTACGTTAGGCAACCGACCCAAGCCTCTATTACCTTTCTCAATCCTTTGCGCCAGCGCCACAGGGTGAAATGGAGCATCCATTACGCCAGCGCCACATGGTGAAATGAATCTTGCCAAGAGTTAAAGGATTGAGAAAGGTAATAGAGGCTTGGGTCGGTTGCCTAACGTACAGGGTGGAGGGCCTGAATCAACCCTTATTTTAGGGGTTAAGGAGGCCGCTCCGACCCCAAGTTTCCTATCTCAAATTACTTCTAATCCCATCCCCTACACGACCTATCATTCTCCAAAGGTACATAAAAGACACCCTGTATATACCTCATATGGATCCAATCATTCTGTGCTGATAGGTTGGATCGAAACATGTACTAATATATGAATAGAATTGTTATCTATTGGCGGAGCATTTTAATTAATTGACATTGTATTGACCAGCGGTGCACATCCTTTTTATAAGTGGGGGCCAAATGTACCTTTCAATTCATAGTGGCAAGCCACAAAGTACCTCCCCATTTACCAACTCTGGTTCAAGTATACACCGCGGTATGTACTGTATGTGTCTAGGGGAAATTTTAGTGTAGTCAAGGACGTTAAGACGTTGATGTTAGTTTGGTTGATATTTTGGCTAGAATTGCTGCTATATGGGTCAGCTGTATGAGGTTTCAAACAGTGCGACATTACATGCCAATGAAGTGGGTGTGCAAGTGTGAGTCGTGGCGGTGAGTTATACTCTGTATTTCAAAAGAAAGAACGTGAAGGAAATGGTGGGAGCTTGGAACAGCTGAGCTGTGTTGCCAAGTTTTTATTGCAGATGTAGTTCAGCTGATTCGAATAATACACAGGGCTACACTTCAGACATTATATTGGTACTATTATGCGCAATATAATGTAAATGTCGATCCTGTGTCAACGCCGAGACAAATAGAGAAATACGGTACATACCGTAAATAAATAAATAACACACCGAAGCTATACTACCTTTATTGCCGTTATTCAATAAATACGAGAAAGAGGCCAAACACTCGACAGCTATACAAATATAACACAAAATACAAACACAAAGTAATCTGATGAATATATCAACACTCACCGTGCTGTAGCAGTATGGCTTAGGCTGGGATGACAAGTGAAACGGTATTTACTTTGCTCCACGTTGAGCGTACAAATGTAGCAGTCTTGCTAGCCCACACTGTTGGGTGATAAATGTAACTGTTTACCTTTGCCTAAGCTATGTTGTTTTAATGGGCGCCAAGACCTCAATGCAATGTTGAAATCTAAATTTGTATTTAACAACGTCTAGCTCTGGCAGAACACCTTCAAGACTCTATTCACTCAGATCGTGGTATGATTTGATCATTAACCCAACAAACAATTGTATAAGGAGAAGGAATTGGTCTATATCTAATGCTACCTACTGAAAGCAAAGATTGCATTGTAAAAGAAATGAATTTATTATATAAAACAAGTATAGCAAAATTAATAATAATAATAACTATAAAATTTAAATTGGAGCGTTGTGATTTGAATATTACCGATAGAAAATTACGTGAAAACGGAGTCTGATAAATTGATTTTACTCTTATTTCCAAGCTATGAAGTTACTGAAATATGAAATGTAAAACAAAGAAAAATGAGAGATTGCGTATTTCTGCGTCATTTGCGCTTACCATTGGAAATTGCCAAGGCATTTCCCTCGTACTTGCTGATGCTGTGAGCTTCCCACAGTCTCCTGGACGTCGTCATCTCCGTCGGAATTTGATGATATTCTGGTAGACTAGATAATTCAATGGTCCGTACCTCGGACCCAAACACTCGTACAACCGCACTGGTTAAGTTTTGCAAAAGTTAGTCTTCAACTCCACTGAACATCGGAGCGACACGCACTTCCAACCGTACTCCGCAAGTTCTACACAGATAGTCCACGTTTCACGGCGCGTCGAACGATATATGCACCTGTTGGCTCCCCCACCACGGTACCGTCTTCCAGCTTACGTTGTCTTCCCTGATTGGCTGAGCACGCCGCCAGTTCCCCTCCTCTGCCTCATTACACTCGGCGCGCGAGAGGGAGAAGTCGTTTTCCGTTCCAACAATTCGCCTTTTCTAGACCTTGCGACCCAGCCTTGCGTAATACTTCTCGACAGGAATCAGCTTGTATTCGAATTCCCAGTGAGTCATGTCTCTCAAATACCCTAACTGACAAAACTCCGTAAAATTCCGTAATCACATAATTTTCTATAATATTGTCGTTCGTAATAATTTGCTTGATAGCGTTTTCTAAGACATAGAAAACCTATCTGAATGCTAATAATTTTTATAAAATGCTCCGAAAATACCTTAATAATAATTATAATAAATTAATAATAATAATAAATTACCATGAAAAATTCTCTTGGCTGAACAATTTGCCGCGTAAATAAATATAGAATGGCTTCCTACTGACTTATGCCAGTTGCATAAAACCCTTCGAAAAACACGTTACATATTCGCCTCGGATCATCGGATGATTTACCGTGACGACGGTCCATTATCCGATTATCCCAGACACGTTAATAAACCCCATCCAAAATACATATTACATAAACGAAATCACCCTAAATTACAGATATATACACTCATATTTTTTCTTCACGCACTTTGCGTCAAAGTTTGTTGTCACTATGGATTGCACTTTGCAACCAGTCCAATGTTTTACATATGGAATAGTGTTCCACGGATATTTCCGCCTCTCAAATTTCTCTATGTTGGAGAAATAGACATAATTAATGTGTGAGCACTATGTATTTATGATGTCATATCACACGCATTGAAGGTGTTCTGATATATTTATATCACCATAGAACTCCCTAATTTCACTGGAGGTCCCCTCCTTATGGTGACATTTAATTCCACTTATCACTGAGCACACGATCACACTATTGTGGCAGCGCCTCGTGACCATAATACTTAATCTCTCTTTAAAGTAGATTAAATTAATATTGACTTCTGAAAAAAAAAAACAGTAAATGCGCATTACATATAACACCAAATATTTCTGTGCCGTAATCGCCCTGTCTTGTTAAGTTCCCGTTAACCATATTCTACTTAATACTAGTTCTCAACACAGACCATTTCTCCTCACACAAATAATACCATTGTACAAATTATCTTAAATTACACACTTACAAATCTTACATGGCGAGGCCGTAAACAGAAATCACGTGTGCTGATATGTATGAGTTTCATGAAGGACTGTCTCGCCTTCTGATGGCCCATCTTTTGCCTCGTGGACGCCTTAAGCAAAAATGCCATGTACAAGCGCTCACCCATCTCTTGGAGGCAAATGGGAATTCACCAGCGCTACCAAATTCTGGCCTTGGTGTATCGAGACATTTTAGTGCTCAAGAGCATCCGACAATCCCGTCATATTTCCCTGTACCTTAAAAACTCTCATTTACTTACATACTACCCCCCTGTGCGACTTCTGATACGCCTGCCTTGAAGACCAGATCTTCCACGCACCAGACACCACACTTACTCATTTGATAGGCTGGCTCGCCAGCTAAACACACTCACTTTATGACACATATTTTCGTAGACTATGAATATTATACGTCCCGTATAATCTGTTTCCCTCACTATTCTCCAGCACATATGCTGTTTTCCCAATACGTTTGGAAACTATAAATGTTTCTGCGTCACCTACTTCCAACCTTGCAAGTGGCTCCCTTAAATGAACGTCAACACGTTGCTCCACTAGCATATTTCTCAGTGTCTGTAACGATGCCCTGTTGCTACTGTCCACACATGCTAACCCTACTTTCCTATGGTGTCACACCTCTACTCGACACTCTATGACCTAAAAATGTCACTTCTGACTGACAGAATGACGACTTAGACAGCTTCAAAGTGAACCCTGCCTGATCTAACTTCTGAAAAACTATATCTAAATGACGTAGATGCTCCTCAAAACTGCGTGAACTAATTACCATATCATCAATGTAAATGGTTACAAACTCTCCTGTGTCATCCCCTAATGCGATGTTTAAAGCCCTAATTAAAGCTGCTGAACTACTCTTTAACCCATAAGGTGTTCTACAAAATTGATAAAGGTTATATTTATGACTAAAAGCTGTAAATGGTCTATCTTCGTACATAAGTGGCACTTGCCAAAAACTGGAACTCAAATCTACACAAGTGAAATACTTCTTCCCCTCAAATGTTTGAATTAATTCTTCTATTGACATAGATTTCAGCTGATCTGAACTAATTCTATTGTTAACCAAACGAGCGTCTAAACAAATACGAACAGTGCCGTCGGTCTTGGGTACCGTTATCAAAGAATTAACATACGGACTGTTAGAGTGCTCAATAATCCCATCTTCAAGCATCTGATTAATTTGTGCCTCAACTGCACTCTGATAAGCGAAAGGTACAGGATATCTATGTCCTGTGAATACTGACCTATCAATAACGTTCAATGAATGGGTATAGCAATTGGCCATACCAATGCGATCCTCAAACACTCTCCTATTACACCATAACACATCATAGAGCTGAACACACTGTTCATCCTCTATATTTCCCTGAAATGCAGCCTCACGTAACGAGTCCTCTAGACTTCCGTTCGTAATCACACTGCCCACAAAACATGGAGAACCCCGCTCTACGGCTGGCGATATCTCATTTAAAGTACAAATCACACCTACAATACTACTTCTCTGAATATGGTCATTGAACGCTACTTCTACTTCAGAATCTCCCCATTTAAATTTCAAACTCCCTACATCATAACATAAGTTACCAGACACTCTACTTAGCCACTCTGAACCCAAGATAACACTGAATACTAAATTTGGAATTACAAGACAAATCTGCTTCTCTACATGATTATTAATTTTAATGTCTACTAAAACTTGCTTAGAAATTACTTTAGACCTCTTCCCAACAGCTGTGATAACAAAAGTGCTTTTAATTGGCATCTCCTCAAAATTTACTCCAGTTCCTTTCATTTTATCATAAAATGCACTACTTATGCAACTCTTCATACAACCACTATCAATTAAAACATCTGTGTACGCCTCGGACACGTTAAATTTAACTATGGGGCTCTTACTAACCACTTCCTGAATAATACCTTCATCATTTAGTTCATGTAATAATTCATTTCTCACATTTAGGTTACAGGGTTCCTGTATAATTGTATGGACAGGGCATGCTACAGACTGAGATTCTGACCTTACTTCGCAGCCTGGTTCGCGTTTAAAGAACCGCTACAGCTGGCCGTAGTACTACTAACTACTAAACTGGTCTGGTTGTTCTGGGCTGTGTTGTCATTGTTTGGCTGTATATTACTACCACTAGGCTGTCCTCTTCCTTGACCCCTATTCTGGTTGTAATTATTGTCATTATAATTTCTCCCTTGATTTCCCCTGAAATCATTGTTTCTCCCTTGATTTCCCCTGTAATCATTGTTCCTCCCTTGATTTCCCCTGAAATCATTGTTCCTCCCTTGATACTGATTACCATAGCCATTTCCTCTGTTCTGATATAGCTGATTATTATTATTTCTATTTTGAGCGTTGGCCCCTTCGCCACCGTTCCCTTGAACTTCTTGATGCCTGGCTTCATTAGGTCTATTATTATTATTACCCTGGTTCCGATTGAAATTGTCCTCATAACCCCCTCTCCCTAGTGCATCAAATGTGCTTAACAAATTTTCTACTTGTGATATAGTCTTTACATTCTGGATACAAGCAGCCTCCTTGATCCTATAGGGAAAGTGCCTAAGTAGCAACCTTACCACATCACTTTCCTCCTTCAAGCCATCCAGATATTTACACACTAATACCTGCCCTAAAAAGTATTCGGTCATGGTGGAGCTTCCTTTAGGGTTATATTTACCACACACTACTCCCTCACGATGCTGCGACTGAATAACCTCATTCCAGAACTTTTCACAGAATTTCATTTTAAAATCATTAATATCAGTAAACTTGTCTCTGTAGACAGCAAACCAATTCCTCGTTTCCCCCACAAACACTTGTTCTAAAATTTCAACTACCTGGCACCACTCAATACTACCATTTTCCAACCTCTCCCCGAATTTATTTTCTATAGTGTTCATGAACTCCATTGGGCACCCCTGTCGATTGCTGAACTTACCCAGTTCTACCTCCCTGTGTGTGCTATTCACAAAAACTGGCCTATTCTGACTATTTTCTTGCCTGATCCTAGCTTTTAATTTTAATTCTGCGATTTTCTCCTCAGCCTTCCTCTCAATACTGTTTACTGTTAATTTAATGTTTCCTTCTGATTCTTCTACTTTATCATATAGCTTTGCTTGTTTCTCCTCAATCTTGCTAATGCTCTCTCTATTACTCTCTCTTAAATCATTTACTTCTGCAAATATTTGCGAGTGGACTTTCTCAATTCTACCCCCCAGCTGTTCCTTAACCTCTTTAGTTGCTACCTGAATTTTGTCAATTTCTCCCCCCAATTGCTTTTTGACCTGCTGTGTTTCCAGTTGCACTAGTTCTTTTAAATTTTCAGCCTGTGTACTGATTCTAATTTCTAACTCCTCCTGTACTTTTCCTAATTTCTTGTCTACATCTGCAATGATCTCTTTAACCTTCTCTTCCATTACTCCTCTGATTTCTCCTCTAATCTGCTCCATTTTCACACTAATTTCCTTGTTGTTCTTATCTAATTTTGCATTATTCTGTTCTAATTTTGCATTTAAAGCTTCTGTACTTTCTTTATTTTCCCTACTGTTTTGTTCTAATTTTGCATTTAAGGCATCTGTACTTTCTTTATTTTCCCTACTGTTTTGTTCTAATTTAGCGTTGTTTTGTTCCAGTTTAGCAGTTAAAGCGTCTGTACTTTCTTTATTTTCCCTACTGTTTTGTTCTAATTTAGCGTTGTTTTGTTCCAGTTTAGCATTTAAAGCGTCTGTACTTTCTTTATTTTCCCTACTGTTTTGTACTAATTTTGCATTTAAGGCATCACTACTAACTTTGTTCTGATACATGAACTCGAGAAGTAAAGTTTTTAATTCTGGTTGGCCGCCTACACTCCCTGTTTCAGTATCGGGATTTACCTCCGCTACCCCGGTACTACCATCACTCGACATACTGCTCGTATCATCACTCTCCAGTTGATGACCACTACGTAACCTCATCTGTCTTTCTTTCTCATCCCCCATAATGATATACACTGATAGAGACAAATAACCCCCAAAATACAGGCACAGAAATATATACCCTTCTCCTTCCACAAATGTTATTAGGTTTTCAGCCCCACGTTGGGCGCCAAATGTAGCAGTATAGCTTAGGCTGGGATGACAAGTGAAACGGTATTTACTTTGCTCCACTTTGAGCGTACAAATGTAGCAGTCTTGCTAGCCCACACTGTTGGGTGATAAATGTAACTGTTTACCTTTGCCTAAGCTATGTTGTTTAAATGGGCGCCAAGACCTCAATGCAATGTTGAAATCTAAATTTGTATTTAACAACGTCTAGCTCTGGCAGAACACCTTCAAGACTCTATTCACTCAGATCGTGGTATGATTTGATCATTAACCCAACAAACAATTGTATCAGGAGAAGGAATTGGTCTATATCTAATGCTACCTACTGAAAGCAAAGATTGCATTGTAAAAGAAATGAATTTATTATATAAAACAAGTATAGCAAAATTAATAATAATAATAACTATAAAATTTAAATTGGAGCGTTGTGATTTGAATATTACCGATAGAAAATTACGTGAAAACGGAGTCTGATAAATTGATTTTACTCTTATTTCCAAGCTATGAAGTTACTGAAATATGAAATGTAAAACAAAGAAAAATGAGAGATTGCGTATTTCTGCGTCATTTGCGCTTACCATTGGAAATTGCCAAGGCATTTCCCTCGTACTTGCTGATGCTGTGAGCTTCCCACAGTCTCCTGGACGTCGTCATCTCCGTCGGAATTTGATGATATTCTGGTAGACTAGATAATTCAATGGTCCGTACCTCGGACCCAAACACTCGTACAACCGCACTGGTTAAGTTTTGCAAAAGTTAGTCTTCAACTCCACTGAACATCGGAGCGACACGCACTTCCAACCGTACTCCGCAAGTTCTACACAGATAGTCCACGTTTCACGGCGCGTCGAACGATATATGCACCTGTTGGCTCCCCCACCACGGTACCGTCTTCCAGCTTACGTTGTCTTCCCTGATTGGCTGAGCACGCCGCCAGTTCCCCTCCTCTGCCTCATTACACTCGGCGCGCGAGAGGGAGAAGTCGTTTTCCGTTCCAACAATTCGCCTTTTCTAGACCTTGCGACCCAGCCTTGCGTAATACTTCTCGACAGGAATCAGCTTGTATTCGAATTCCCAGTGAGTCATGTCTCTCAAATACCCTAACTGACAAAACTCCGTAAAATTCCGTAATCACATAATTTTCTATAATATTGTCGTTCGTAATAATTTGCTTGATAGCGTTTTCTAAGACATAGAAAACCTATCTGAATGCTAATAATTTTTATAAAATGCTCCGAAAATACCTTAATAATAATTATAATAAATTAATAATAATAATAAATTACCATGAAAAATTCTCTTGGCTGAACAATTTGCCGCGTAAATAAATATAGAATGGCTTCCTACTGACTTATGCCAGTTGCATAAAACCCCTCGAAAAACACGTTACAATGCAATGATTATCCTTCAAGATGAAACAACATTCTGGGTAGAGGTCATTCACAGTTTAAAAAAGTTGACCACAGAACACAGAAACAACATCATAACACCAAGCACACTCACCCACTCACCATATTACGACTCAGTACGGTTAATACAAAATAGCTTTTGAGATTCTACAAACGTATTGTTAAGGTAAAGAAGTATTTAGCGCTGAGCACACAAACAAGCCGCTCTGTGGCGACATTATTGCCGTGTTTTTACATTGTCGATTTGTAGGCTATTGAATGACATATGGTAATTTGAACACTGCGCTATGACGGGAAACAGTAACTCGTGCTGTACTCGTAAGTTATTATAGACTACCGCGAACTCGATACTAAAAGTAAACTAAACGATGACAATGAAACTAACTCAGACACAGACAGAGGTTAACAAGCAACTGAATCATGAGCAATGCTCTGGCAACGTGTGGTGCTAATTGTCAAAATCCAGCCAATAGGAGCCCACGGTGGCCATTTTACGATCGTTCCCGCCAAATATGCCAGGTTCTTACTCTGGAAATACCGAGTATAGAAATGGTCATAAATTACTGGTAATTTCAGTTGTTCATTTTAATTGAAAAGTTGCCCTGTACTTTCCTAAGGCCATGGTGAGACAAAGCCATTGGTCGCTACTTGCTTAGACGATGGTCTGGGCAAAACCATTGGTCACTACCAAGTTAGACGACCGTTTGGATGAAACCATGGGCCACTACTAGGTTAGACGACCATCTGGATGAAAATTACTGATTATACTACATGCAAGGGAGTGTGGGGTGTAAGCCTCAGATTCGTATGTAAAACCTTATTAACACACAGAAAACATTGCGGACGGCATGCGATGAGTCACGGCCACATAACTACCATGTACCTATTACAAAACAGCGGGTCAGGAAACCCTGGATGAATAGAGACGCAGCTGGCAAGATACCCTAGTTGAGATAATTAAGACTTGTGGTGAAGTACTGTAGCCTGTCTCATTTCCAGTGAACATGGTTAGATATAGAACAAACATTGAATTTTCCTAGTGGAAACAAATCTTTCCAAGAAGAAGAAGTCTTACAGTAAATGTGTTCAAAGGTTTCAGTGCCATTCAAATTTTTACTTGCGGGGGAACCTCTAACACAAAATGTATACAGAAACAATCCGCGTACTCTGGAGGGTCTCGAGAGCAAAATAACTGCACTGACACGAAATAGCAGCGAGGATGAATTACAGCGAGTGTACCAAAACTTCCTAAGCTGATGCATCTGTTATACAGAAGGTAGCAGACCTACCAGGCAAAAATTACATGTCTCTCAGGTACAGCGTGTTTCAGAACTTACAGGTCCGCAACCCTACGTTTATAAGCCTTGTTTTAGGGGCAGCAGATTATTGCAAAATGCCGTACTTCACACCAATTACTTTGGCCTCATGGTTGTTCAGCCCAGAAAGTTCCGTGTCGATTTTCATTGGGAGGTCCAAATGCATCCCTTGTCAGTGGACTGTCCGCCACGTGGTCTCTGCGAGGTACCGTCATTTAGAGAAGCACAACAAAAAATGCTGAATATGTTTATTTAGTGGTTTTATGCTCAGGATCTTTAATTAGTTTGGTGTATTTTGTATCCCACATGTTGGCAACTAGTGACGTCAATGTGTGCACTGTCAAACATGGCTGCCAGTGTTAAATAAGCAATAAATAAAAACACATAGGCTATTTACGTAATTTAGCACATATTATATCCCTTGCAGTCGGTGCAGAAGTGACCATAGTTAGTAATTTCAATAGTTAATGTCCCCGCAATACGGTATGAAAATCATATACAGTAGAAGCCTGCTTCACCGCGGTCCGATATAGCCTACTGCGGATTCGAATATAACGCAGATGAACTATGTCTCCCAAAATAAAATACTGTATCATCTATGAATGATTTTTGCACTCTCAATGGTATTTTATAAACTATAAAAATAAAATAATACATACCTACTACAGTCTGCAGGTAGCATTTCTGCAGTATAATTTATTGCTGCAAACTTCCTGCTCTCTATACAATAACCAGAAGAGATAGACGTCTTTAACTCAACCTTTGGTTTGTCTGATCAACATCCAAGATCAAGATTGTTGCTAGACAGAAACTTTGAATACATGTTTCACGGTTAACCTTCCAGCGGGCCGCATACCTGGATCTCCCAGGTGGGCGTGTGGCGGCTAAATGGCCCCCTTTGTTTTCACATAGACAGCTCTCGATATTCATGCAATTAATCATCGGGAACTTAAATGAATAACTTCATATAGCCTACATTTCCACAGAGCACACAATTGGCTTTAATAAAAAATAGTTGATAACATCCCCATAAAAAGAAAGTGGCATGAATCATCATCATCATTTCCCCTTAGCCAGCTCCTGCCGGGTCGGGGTATTTATGGCACTTCTCCACTTTCCTCTTTCCTTCCACAATTCTTCTTCCACGATCTTGTCCCAGTCCAGATTTCTTTTTCTTACGCTGTTCTTCACTGAATCAATCCACTTTGTTCTAGGTCTTCCTCTTGCTCTCTTACCCTTGCATTTCGCCTCCAGCATCTGTCTTGGTATTCTATTTTCCTCCATCCTCTTTACATGTCCAAACCACCTTAGTTTATTCTTCTCAATTCTCTCATTTAGTTTTCCCATCCCAACTTCCTTCCTAACATCTTCATTCCTCACTCTGTCTTTCCTATCATACTTCTTAGGAATTTCATTTCACTGGCTTGGATTCTACTCTCTTGCCTGCTTGTCAGGGTCCAAGTCTCAGCTGCATAAGTTAATATGGGAACATAGTACACTTTATACATTACCTCCTTGCTTTTCCTTGGTACTTCCTTATCCCAAACAAGTTTTCTTACACTTTAATAGAATGCATTGCTCTGTGTGTGTACCCTCCTGCCAATCTCCATGGCATGAATAATACATTATAATATAGCCTATATATAGTTACTTTCCTTGAAATCAACTACACCATATCTTCTTCTTCCAAACTCTTGAGGAAAGCATCACAGGAAACTTCTTGCTGTGAATGCTTTTTGCAGACAGATCTTTCACATTTGTGGCACTGTAAACGAGTACGGTTGTTCTTTTTGGACCCACAACGATAACAGGTACATCGCGTACTTGAAACACTTGCTGTACCTCCATTCGGTGCACTATCCCTGTACTCTTCCAAGAAAACATGCAAATCCTTTGGAAGAGACCAAATCGTCACACGGTGTTTCAAGTTTTCCTCCACGAGTACCATCGCCAATTTGAAAGTGTATTCTCTCCTAGAAGTTTTGTTGTCTGCGTTGTTTGCTTTATATATTATGCACGAATTTATTCCAGCAATATCGAGGAAGCGATGAAACACTACCATCGGCCACCTTTGTGTTCTCAGCTTTATTCAACTCCATAATGGAATCCATTAGGTCCGTATTGACAAAAAATGTTATGCCACAATTCGAGGAAAAACTCCGACAATCAATGCCTTTTTTTTTTATTCGACTCCATAATGGAATCCATTAGGTCCGTATTGACAAGAAATGTTATGCCACAATTCGAGGAAAAACTCCGACAATCAATACCTTTTTTTTTTTTATTATTCGACTCCATAATGGAATCCATTAGGTCCGTATTGACAAGAAATGTTATGCCACAATTCGAGGAAAAACTCCGTCAATCAATACCTTTTATTTACAAAACATTTAGATAAGGGACATGTTTCGAGCTATTCTTCTTAGCCCTTCATCAGCCCTGACTTAAGTAGTATTAGACAATCAATCTTTGTACATCTCATTTCATCAAATAAAAAACATGCAAACAATGAACTGCAAACAAACATGTTAAGAAACACTATAGAACACATTAAAACACACTAAAAAACACTGTGAAATAACTCTGTATAAATGCTGCATCAAGTTTGAGGAAGCCTGTTTCAAACATGACTTGTTACAATGTGAGCAAATTGTGTATTGTGTCATTGATTATGCCATTTCCTGTATGACATTTTCTTGATGGGGCAGTTTTGTCACGTAAAAATATTAAAACATTAACAGCACTATAAAACATCAGGTATTGATTGACGGAGTTTTTCCTCGAATTGTGGCATAACACCTTTGTGTTTGTCATGAAGTCGAGCTCCGTGAAGTCATCAAGTCCACTGTACCAACTCCTCCTTTGGTGGCATTGTAATCCATGATGTGGAATGTTTTCCCAGATTCCTGATCAATTTCACTATCATCATGTATCGTGGATAGTACCAACAAAACTGTCTTCCTTTTAGTAGCCACTGATAGCCTACAAGGCTTATGGCATCCAAACTGGTATGTTCTGGGAACTAAATGCCTATTTCCAGCCACAAACTCGGGTGGAACATCTTGTTTGTTCTTCATCAGGGTGCCTACAAAGGTCAGTCCTTGTTCCAGTAGGTATTCGGCCAAAGGGTAACTACTGAAATAATTATCAGTAGTCACATTTCGGTTGGTGTTTTTTATTGGCTCGCTCAACCTCATTATCACATCAAAGGGCTTATTTGAAACCGCATAACGCCCCGGTTTCTGCGTCCCACAGTCTACCTCTAAATTGTAAGTATAGAAAGTTCGGGAATCGCACATAGCATACATTTTGAAGCCATACTTGGCGGGCTTTTTGGCCATATACTGTATAAAACTACAGCAGCCACGAAATGCAACTAACATTTCATCTATAGTTACAAACTTGCCAAGAGAATATGAACTGTGACAATTTGCAACGAAGGTATTGAGAAATTCCCGAATAGCGGCCAGTTTGTCATTTTCCGCACGTTCAGTCCTAGTATTCACATCGTCACATCAAAGACTTCTCAACAGTAATCGAAAGCGACGTTCATTGAAGTTAGCCCGCAGTATTATCATTCCGGTCCCGTTGGTAGCAAACAATTCCGATAAGTTTAGTTAGTTATTGTTGTTTTAAGGTGCGGAACTACGAGGTCATCTGCCCCTTCCGATAAGTTTGTGCTGTATACTAGTTTCACGGCCATCAAGAACAAGGCACCAAAAAGAGCTAAAATTTCCGATCTTGTTATTTCTCTAAAATCTCTTTCCCAGCCTTCTGGATGTTGCACTTTTACCCCGTCAATCAACGTATGTGTGTGTAACAATTTCATCAAAAATATTTGAATTTATTATGGTGAGAAAACATTCTAGTTCAGTTTTACACTGGCGAGCTAGTCCTTTAGGACCAGGGAAAGTTATTATCAAGTTCTTTGCCAACAAGAGTTTAGTGCTTTTCAGTCGGTCAACACGAATGTACCCAAAGGAGATGGGTTATGCCCTAATCCTGAAATAAATTACATGAGATTAATAATCTCATGTAATTTATTAGAGTTTAGTGCTTTTCAGTCGGTCAACACGAATTAATAATCTCATGTAATTTATTTCAGGATTAGGGCATAACCCATCTCCTTTGGGTACATTCGTGTTGACCGACTGAAAAGCACTAAACTCTTGGCAACACTGAAAATATGGCTTCAAACACCACAAAGTTCTTTGCCTTTGTTTCTGAACGGTAGCGGTTCACTTTAGACCATCCTTTGTATAAATATTTTTAAAAACTGAAATTACCTGATTTAACAGTCGGGAGGATATCAGGAGAGGATTGAGTATTAGATGTTCACTGCTCCGCTGTCATAGACCCACCATCCCGCCCAAATAGCGACACGACTTATATAGTTGAAATCGAAGTTCTCACCCCCATCTTTCTCACTGAGTCAGTATTGCCAACCCCACGCGTTTGGTACTATTTCGCTCGTGATGTATGAAATCACTAAGTGAACTCAATTACAGTGTTTATTTATTTATAATGTTTTACATACAAAAACAGACCTAACCTGGGGCGTCGCTTGTGGTACTAGCATTAATGCTTGTGGTACTAGCATTAATTTTCGACCACGCAGTACCTAACCTAGTAGCGTACATAAATTCTAACTTATTAATGTTTTACATACAAAAACAAACCTAACCTGGGGCTTACGCCCCAGACCCCCTTGCTTGTAGTACTAGCAGTAATTTTCCACAAGACAGTGCCTAACTTAGTAGCGAAGGCGTGTGGTGAATTTCTTTATTAAAGTTGGTAACGTGTCACACGATCGTCTTTCGGGTGTCACATGACTGTCAAAGATGGCGTCCGTAAGTGAAGAAAAATTGCATTCTTTCCGTGAAATAACAATTATTGCGGTGCAGCAGTGGCTATTGAGTATGTAGAGATTGTGCAACGACTCCCAACAACTCCCCGAAAGGTATGCAAATCATAAATTATATATTTTCAATAAGCTAAGGTGTTAAAAGTGATGAAAAGGGAGGTTGGTCTAAAGTGAACAATACATTTCTGAACTCCTACCCATGGGTTTATTTGGTCATAATGTCTCACCATCTTTCCAAATGAAGAAACGTAGTGTGCCGTCACGGTCGTCATCGCTTACATCATCAAGTCATGTCCATTTTAACTTCAGAGTCACTACTGTGACCGTCCATTTTGATAACTTCGCGTTCGAAATCAATATCATTAGGATCGTAACTTACCAAATATTTTCTCCTTCGTTCGTTTCATCATCTTCTATAGTAAAGCCATCATTACTTCCGACTTGACGTTTCAGTGCTTGACTATAGAGTTTTGTTCACTAAATCGCGAACGAAACTCAATTTATCGTGATATAAGGATTTGAATGGGTGTCTGTGATTGTTTAGTTAAAGTGATTTTCCCTCTGACCGCTAGATAACGAGGATAACACAAACGTCAAGTCTGAAGTAATTATGGCTTTACTATAATTCATCAAGTATTCGTAGAATAGAATCAGGATCATTGTATCGTGTCCTGGAACGCGAGTAATAAGACACAACTGTGTCAATATGACGAATATGAAGAACAGGAGAAAGGAACGAATCTAACAGAAAACCATGGCGTTATTTAAGCTCAAAATTACCCCAATAGTTGCATATGCATTGGAAAATATATGGGAACACCTGACAAAGAATGACCTGATGAAAATGGAAAGAGTGAAGGCAGTATACTTAAAGAAGTTACTCAATCTTTCGAAGTGCACATTCCCTCGCCTTGTGTATGTATTGGCCAAAGAGCAATTTTAAATCGAAGATTTAAGAAATCAATGGGTGCTGCCCGCCACTGGAGCTTATGATGCTTGACTGAGTGAAGTTCGTGAGAAGAGGAAATATATTTGGAGTGACTTCTACTGCACAGATGCCATGACGACTTGTGAGTAGATGAACTCAAATTATGAACTGCGCCATATGATGACACGAATGGCAGTGCACGGTTTTCATTATAAAGTTTGCATAGAAAAGAAGTATCATCAGCCAAACTTAAATTGCGTGTGTATTTTATGTCATGTGAGAGATATCATGTATTAACATGCAGTGAACGTCAGATGTCTCTTACAAAATTTTCTACAGAATGAGCTTGTAAGGTATTCCTATTATTATGGCCATTGGCTGAAATAAAATTTATTATTAAAATATAAATATGTTTGAACATTTTATGTACTGTATAAGAGAAAACGTTTCTCTCTCTCTCTCACACACACACACAAAATAAATATATTTACTTACATGTCTCATTCAAGTGTGAGAGAATGGAAAACAATCGGGCGCGTAGCGACAAACTGGCCGCCGGACTCGAACGACAATGGTACGCACCACTTAGCAACTGAACAATGGCTGATTGGCGCCGACTAATTACGGAAGCGCTGTCTCACTTCGAGATGAGTAATTAACGAATACTTGGAGGTCCCGCCTGGTAATTCGTCCGTAAAGGGCACACTCTCGTGATTTTCTCCAAAATGCGGCCAAATTGCCGCCCACGAGCCCGCTGGAAGGTTAACATCATGACGCAGTCAACAATGTGACTATGGAACAGTGCTTGGCAATAATCGAAATGAGCATAACCATCATGTGGATCATAAATTACTAATTTATTGTCTAGATTTCCATGCATAGTTTGTCATTATACCGTGGGTACACTATAACGCACAGATAAGGCATGTCCCCCCGACAACCGCGTTATATCGGGCTTCTACTGTATTATCGAAATGTACGTGAAAAAGAAAAGAGTGATGTCTCTTTCAGAATTAATGATAGCTCTAGCATAGGCTAGCACTGAAACGTGCATCACTATTGCGACCAACGGTTTCGCGTAGACAGTGGCCTAATCCAATGGATTCATTCAACATCTATCTCAGGGAAGTGCGACAATGTTTGAAGCATGCCAACTAACTTTGGGCATCAAAGCAAACACACCGAAAATAACAATACCTTTTTTTGCAGAAAATAAGAAGAAACTGTGTATTTAAGGCGGAATCGAGTAAAAATTTTGCAGCACTCGAAGAAATTTTACTGTAAACATTAATGAAACATAGAACTTACACCAACAACTCTGCCCATGAAGTACGGTGAAGTGCAGTCATTATTTATTCCATCTAGGTAAAGAATACGACGAGAAAAAAAGAAACACATTTCAACCAGTAAAACATTGAGATGAAACAACTATAAATCCTCCGCTTCCAAGCACCTCATGGCGACTGACGAGTTCACTGAGCTGCCATGTGGAAGCGCCAGTGGTAGTGCTGCTATCAGACTCGATTGCTATTGGCTATCGCCGTGTCATAAGGTTTGGCAACACCACCCATCTGTCATCTGGGAGGCCTAAATCGCAACTCGCAAGCACGTGGTGCTAACACTGCGTAAACACATACATTTTGATGCCAAATGTTTCCGAAAATATAACAGAACATGACTTCCGCTAAATCTACACACAAGTTTCACAAATAAAGGATACATATTACCATGCTAGGTACTGTCAATTCCCGATAAGGTAATAATAAAAGTCTGTACTGTACCTCAATGTCTGAAGTTTTATTTCCTTGCTGCTACCATATGCTCATTGACGCGCTCAGAAAATATATTTAAGACTATTCTTACTAACTTAAAGACTGCTTTAGATAATGAATCCTTCACTTTTTGTTCACAGATGCACTCATCATAGTCACAATAGGCCTCCCAGCTTAATGCTGACAGTAACAATAATGTTCCACTGGTCACTTATTTTAAAAATAGGTAGCTTTCTAATGAAATGTACCTAAAAGCACTTGGCAACTGAGTACAGTTCATCATTTATCGGAAAATAGAGGGCACATGAAGATATAACCTAAACTAAATTAGGCCTACTAGACACAGAAAGTCCACCTCGCTGTAGTGATCAAAACGTTGTAATATAACCAGTTATATTAATAGTTCTGCCATAATTTGACTTACAGCCAGGCACACAACACTTCCTATACTCTGTGAGCTGCCTGAATAAGATTGATATTTGGCTGAAAGTTCCAAGTCAGTCATCACCCCTCTGCCTCTTGACCAATCCATGTTCGCATAGTTGATGTCATAATAATCTGCGTTGCAATTTTACAGCCCACGTGCGTCAGTGCCTGGTCAGCTGTATCTCTAGCGTCTACAGTGTGATCGCTTGTTATTCTAACCGTTTGGCAACCTTGTTCCCTGACCACATGGCGAGGCGAGAACTGTCAATCCTATTCAGGCAGCTCACAGAGTATTAGGCATCTGAAATAGTTTAATGAAATATTAGTGAAGAATTTGTTGGTTAGATTCATTACAAGGCATTGGTTACACAAACAACTTAATACGGGAAATACAATTTCAGTAGGTCTGATTTACCACGAGGAATTTCACGGGTGTTGAAATAGTTAGTACGAACTGCTTTTAGATGCTGTCATATCAAAATAAACAATATTTATGAATAAAACTTAGCATGTGGTCGTATGTGTTTATAGAATTTACGGACTCTTCTATACACTGCCAATTCTACCAACAACACAGCTTGAGAATTGTAGATGGCGATGTATTGGTTAATATTCATATTTCTTTTCTGTACAGCTGCATATTTTGGCTTTGGCTTCCAGCTTCAGCCACGTACCCACTAGGGGACAAATGTCCCTCAACATGACGCGCAACATAGAGTCGCGCAACGTTGCGCACTGTTCCCTGACGTTGCATGCAACATGATGCGGCATTTGTGCATGACGCGGGACATGTTGCCTGCGCTCAATCGGCAAGCGAGCGCACAGGGTCGCGCAACATTCTGGCGTCAGTTCTTGGTGAGTGAAGACGGAAAGCTAAGTGCCGCTCAAACTGTCAGCAGTGTGGGGAAACAAGACAGTACTGAAACTTATTGAACTGTACCAAAACCATGAATTGTTATGGGACACTTCACACCGTGATGAAGAAACTATACGCGTGGGGGGATATAGTCTAGCCAATGCACTGAAATGATCAAGAAAAGAAGTAGAGGCCAAAGTCCACGCACCCCGCTCACAGTTTATTCGTCGAAAAATGAAAATAATAATAATAAGTGTACGAAAATCACTGGTGATGGTCCGGATTGTGTGAAATCCCCCAGGGGCTAACATCTAGTGGGATGTGGGTTGGCGACCACGGGACCCAAGCTGAGTCTGGTATTGCTTCCACTTACTTGTGCCGGGCTCCTCTCCGTCTTCTTTCCTGTCGAACTCCCTTGGTCAACTATTGTTCTTTTCCGACCCCGACGGTATTAGGGTATCCGAGGCCAAGGGAGTCTTTCACTTTCCCGCCTTAATTGGCTTGTCTCTATTGATCCCTCCTTCGTCGAGGGGTCAGACCTCTTATTTTCTTTTCATTATATTTCCTTTTCTCTTTAAGATTCCCGTACTATTTAATTGCTCCCCGTCTATCTAAATTCCATTTAGCGTGTTTTTTTTTCATCTACACTCCATTTTGTAGGCGTTTTCAATCTACGTTGCATTTTTAAGTCTTTTCGATCTACAGTAAATTGCATTTTGCGAGTGTTTTCAACCTAAATTGCATTCTGTAAGGATTGACAATCTAAATTGCTTTTTAGTAAGTCTTTCAATATAGGGGCTGGGACTATTGTGAGTATTTTGAATTTCAATTTCAATTGCATTTTGCGAGTGTTTTCAACCTAAATTGCATTTTGTAAGGATTGACAGTCTAAATTGCTTTTTAGTAAGTCTTCAATATAGGGACTGGGACTATTGTGAGTATTTTGAATTTCAATTGCATTTTGTATTTTCAACCTAAACCGCTTTTTGCAAGATTTTCAATCTAAATTGCATTTTGTATGGCGGGCATTTTGCAAGTATTTTGATTCTCAATTGCATTTTGTGGGTATTTTGAATCTAAATTACATTTTGTAAGTATTTTCAATCTGAATTGAATGTTGTAAGTATTGCCCATCCAATTGAGTAGTTTGATTCTACCGTGCATTTTGTAAGCATTTTCAATTTCAATTGCATTTTCTAAGTATTTTGAATTTCAATTGCACTTTGTGATAATTTGGAATCTGAAATGCGCGTTTTTCAATCTAAATTGCATTGTGTATTTTCAATTTCAATTGCATTTTGTACGTATTTTCACCCTCATTTGCATTTTGTACGTATTTTCACCCTCATTTGCATTTTGTAAGAAGCTGTATGCCTCTCACCAAGGCGGACCGGGTTCGATTCCCGGTCAATGCATGTGAGATTTTCGATGTGAAATGCCATGTCCTGTGGTTCGGATTCCACGTAAAAAGGAGGTCCCGTGGCTTATGATCGCGAGATTAACGGTCACGTTAAACTACAAGCTTCCTTTTTTTCATTTTGTAAGTATTTTGAATTTCACTTGCATTTGGAAAGTATTTCGACTCTACATTGCATTTTGTACGTATTTTGAACCTAACCTACATTTTGTGCGTATTTTTCAATCTATTCCTTTTGTGAGTGTTTACGTTCTAAATCCCCTTTTGTAAGTATTACCGCTCTCCATTTTGTGAGTAGTTGAAATCTGAGTTCCTTCTTGTAAGTATTTTCCTTCTCACTTAATTTTCGTTCTGGTTTCCACTTCATTGCCATTTTTCGCTATCACCCAGATCATTAGGGGCCGATAACCAAGATGTTAGGCCCTTAAAACAACAATTATCATCATCATCATGATTCCATGAAGTTTTTACTGAGACGAGCGACTACTTCAGGCAGCCTAGACAGATTGGAGACACAAGTCACATTTAAGTTTAATTAAGATATTTTTATTATAGTGCCTACATATGGGCAAATGTGTATGATATCTGCCATTGAAGACCTCCTTGTGCACTCATGAAATATTCAGCGAACTGATCTCTTATTGCCATAGCAGATTAAGTGGTTGGTCTTCCTAACGCTTCCAAATTCAACATAATACCAGGTCCAATTTCTCGGCGGATACCGAGATATGACTTCATCATGTCTTCGGTCAGTGCAAACGTGCCGTCTCCCACCAGTACAAAGGGCATGTTCGGTCCATTGTTGGCCAATTGAACCAGTTTTTTGCCATAGCTTTATAGAATGAAGTCTCTTGAAACACTCCACTATCAAATGAATTTCCTTTGGCACCATAATTAGCATATATAAAATAAAAATATAAAATTATTTTCAGCATCTTCAATAGCCAAGAGCACGATGCTAAATTGCTCTTTATAGCTGTAAAAATCACTGCCGGAATTCGGAGGTGCCTGAATCAAAACGTGCTTCTCGTATACATCTCCTATAGAATGCGGGAACTTACATACTATTTCATAATTATTTATGTAATTATTTCGTAATTTTTCTTCCAGTCATTTACAGTGGTTGTGACCTGAAAAAGAAATTATGTTTTACTTTTTTTCGGATACAATGCCAGGACAACAATGACGAATTCCCTGATTCACCCAACACAGGGCGTACTGACGAAACCGTCGCATCTCAATGCAATCATGCATCCGGGGAGACGCCTACAACGTCCAAACATTCTAAGAAGAGAAAGACACCACATGAAGAGAGACTGGAAGATACCTTCGAAGTAATGCTGAAAGTAACCCAGGACGAATTTGCGGCCTATGATAATATGTGGTTTCAGAGCTACGCGAGATGCAAGATGAACACTCTTTTCTCGTGGCAAAATATTATATCAATAATATATTAATAATTGATATGCGCATGAGGAAATACCGCCGAGGCTACAGTACGGCATCATCAAGTATGACAGATAGTACGGAGTACGGATAGTATGAATCTCCTGTTGACAGAGCCAACAGCATTCCGTAATATCGTGTCTTGCTTGGCTATAGAAGGCTCGATCATTTGTAATCAAGTTTCAAAATCAGTTGTTGTCATTCTAGTAAAAAATACAAATGATCCGTCAGATATTCCAAGATCACTTAAAATTTACTCTGTTTTGTCTTTGTAGTAAGTCCTTCCCCTTCTCTTTCTCTTTTTCTTACGTTTTGATTCACTTAGAATAATGTACGCAGCGGCAGCGCTGATCAAGACAACCCCCTCGCTCGGGCGACATCTCTGCAACAACTGGCCAGTGTGTACAAGCGACATGACCCGCGGCATTGTTCCAAGATGTTCCGTGCAACATGGCCCGGGTCATGTCCCGCGACATGTTCCGCAACTTGTCCCCTAGTGGGTACGTGGCTTTCTTTTTACCACGTGTCTCTAACATTTCCGCATAACCAGAAGACGTTGGATTAAATTTACGGTAAGAATACACTGTGGCACTTGCAAGTAGAGGAAGGAACCTTTGTAGAAAAATTTTTAAAAACTGAAATTACCTGAATTAATAGTCAGGAGAATATCTGGAGAAGATTTAGTATTATGATGTTCACTCCTCCTCTGTCATAGACCCACCAACCCAAATAGGAGCACGACTTATATAGTTGAAATTGCAGCTGTTATAGCCATCTCTGTGAATGAGTCAATAATGCCAACCCCACGCATTCGGTATTATATCGCATCCGGCAGACCAATGGTTTTGCCTAGACCAATATCTTCGTCCTGACCAATGGTAGTTAGGTAGTGCACAGTGGGGGTAGTCACGCATCAATAATCTTTATTCAGGCCATTGGTTTTGCCTTTTATTTCATTATTCATGTCGGCAACGAGTCACATGGGGTATGGTGTAGTGTCCAACATGAATGTAAAACGGCAGACATTGTTCAACTGAACACGACCAAAAATGCTTTATTTACGTAAAAAGAAATTATTTCCGGTGCAGGCAGTGGGAATTCAAACTAACTCGCAAGGACTCCCAGAAAGGTATGTAAATCATAAATGATATATTTTCAATAAGCTAGGGTTTTTTGTTAAAAGTTACGAAAAGGGAGGTTCCTCTACTTGCAAGTTTTAATGAATACACTTTCCTATTATTGGTACTATTCCTTACAATCAAGTGTTGAGCAGATATATGTTGTAAATATATAATTTATATATCACATAATTATTAATTATTTTATTCCCATGTAAATTCTTCTAAGGTGTTTAACATAAGTGTTCTTTTATCCCCTAGTTTTGCTTGATGTTATTCACCTTTAGTGTCTTAACGTGGCAACGAATTGTAGGCTACATTTGGATATTTCATAAGTCTTGTACGCCCTAAGCCCACTTACTGTCGACCAAAATATTATGTGCACTCGAGTTTGAAGGTTGTTTGTTAAGTAACCAATAGACTACATAAAATCCAATAACATCATTTTCGTCGTTCTATTCTACGTTAGTTCATGTAGGTTTTTAATTTTTAATTTATATTTTAATTTTTTTATCGCAGTTGAAACACAAAAAATGCCCGTTTTTAAGAGTGTTTCAACCATGCCTCACATATAAGAATTATTATCTCACAAATCAGTCATCAGATCGAATCCAAATTTTAACACAATATACATTGGAATGTTGTACAGTAGAACGTCGTTTATCCGGACGTCAAACAACCGGGACGTCAATTATCCGGACGAGCAAAAAAAGAAAAAGACGGAGCAGCGCGCGCTGGGTACAGTAGTGAGTCGGTTCTCGTTTTCTATTGTTGTCTCTGTTGTCTCCTTCCGTTTGTTTACTCTATAATGTTTCAATGTGTTGTGTATGTGAGTGTGTGTACTGTACTGTACAGTACTATATTACGTTGTGAAAATGGCTTCTACGAGTGACAAAAAAGAAAAACGAAATCACAATGTTTTATCCATTGAGAAGAAGGTGGAGATCATTAATACACTGGATAAAGGTGAGAGTGTGCAGTATCTAATGAAAACTTAGTGTTAGAAAATCCACAATTTATGATTTGAAGAAAGGAAAGTTGAAATTCTGAATTATGCATCAAAGTTAGATAGGGAAGAAGGATCTAAAATGTGTAGAACCATGAGATCAGTTAGGGATAAAAATTGGAAGAAGCGGTGTACTCATGGTTTATTCAGACAAGAAGTATGGGAGATCCAAATTCTGGACCTTTGTTATGTGAGAAAATGTTGCAGCTAAATGAGAAGCATGGTGGTTATTACCATAATGTACTGTGCATGTTTTTTCCTATGAAATAAACGCATGTTTGATTATCCGGAGCACTTTCGGTCCCAATTAGTCCGGATGAACGACGCTCTACTGTATAACTGGTTTATTAATTTCAAAATTGTGTGTGTTCAAGAACAAAAGTTGTTGTCATTTTTGTAAGGTAACTTTTTCTCGGCTCGGGGTCGTTGGAAAATGTAGTTTGGTTGCGTTGTAATCCTTATACATCAAAAAGTTATGCTGTATGACTGTGAAATATGTAAATTAATTCACGTATTTTATATCGGTTTGTATTTGTAAGGGGAATTAAGACATGGTTCACCAGCTAGCCGCTCCGGGAAATGCTGTACAGCATTGCTGATATGGAGCCCATCACTTCCGAGCGAGGCGCGTCATGATGCGTGATGGAGCCCATCTTGGCAACGCTGTACAGCTTTCACCGGAGCGGCTAACTGGTGAACCATGTCTTAATTCCCCGTACAAATACAAACCGATATAAAATAAGTGAATTCATTTACGTATTTCACAATCATACAGCATACCTTTTTATGTATAAGGATTACAACCCGACCAAGAACTACATTTTCCAACCCCCCCCGAGCCGAGAAAAAGTTACCTTACAAAAATGATAACTTTGTTTCTCGGACACACACAATTTTTAAATTAATACACCAGTTATACAACATTCCAATGTATATTGTGTTAAAATTTGGATTCGATCTGATGACGGGTTTGTGAGATAATAAAAAGGAAAGGAAGCTTGTAGTTTAACGTGACCGTTAATCTTGAGATCATGAGCCACGGGACCTCCTTTTTACGTGGAATCCGAACCACAGGACATGGCATTTCACTTCGAAAATCTCACATGCATTGACCGGGAATCGAACCCGGACCGCCTTGGTGAGAGGCATACAGCTAGACCGCTGAGCCACCACGCCCCCTTGTGAGATAATAATTCTTAAACGTGAGGCATGGTTGAAACACTCTTAAAAACGGGCACTTTTTGTGTTCCAACTGTGATAAAAATATTAAAATATAAATTAAAAATTCCAAACCTACATGAACTAACGTAAAATAGAACGACGAAAATGATGTTATTGGATTTTATGTAGGTCTATTGGTTACTTCACAAACAACCTTCCAACTCGAGTTCACATAATATTTTGGTCGACAGTAGGCTACGTGAAATCCATCTAATAGCATTATTATATAATATGGTATCAGTAATAGTGTGTGTCCTGGCAACAAGCCTACTCAGGACCTTAAAAAAAAGTACAATCCTAGCACTTTCCTGAAGTGAGTCAGGAAATTTTGGGAGTAAACCACTCAAAGGAAGGCTGTCAGGATTCGAACCTGGGGTCTGCAATAAGGCCAGCGTTGTCTATTTCCCCTTACAGGCTCTGGATTAATTTTGTTCACACGTTCAAAATGTACTGTAATGTGCACCTTAGCTATCCAGGCTATTTTTGAAAATTGGCCACTCAAGTATTCAGCCACTCAGTAGAAGCTGGTTTTGCATCTATGCTGCAATACCAGGTGAGACCCAGTGTTCCCACAGAAGGAGATCTACTCACCTTAATTGGTCCTTGTCTCATCTTTCCTGATATCCTCATTCTTCGAGGGGTCAGCCTCATCTTTCTTTTCATGTTATCTCCTGCCTTCTGCACGAGGCCTTCAAGGAGGCAGGGTGTGTATATAGCCCCACCACTTCTGGTGCACCCTGGATAGTGCTACACCCTCAAGGGCTCATGGCTGGTGAGTTTGGGATTTGGCGACCTCGAGGGATTCCTGAGTTGGGTCCGTTTTGTCCCCTTCTTCCTCTGTCCTTGGGGCGGGCCCTCTCCTCTTTCCCTTTCCTATCTGCTTTTCATGGCTCTCCTTCCTTCCAAGCCCCTCAATCCTCATTCTTAGAGGGTATAGGGCATTTCTTTTCATCCTGTCCTTTATTTGCCTTATCCTCTTTATTGATGTGTAACATCTTTCCACTCGGTTGCTGGATATTTTTGTGGGAGCGATTTTGAAAAATGGGACGGAAGTGTGTAGGACGCACTGCCATGTGGATCGTATCCCTCCTGGACATTCATCAATACACAAAAATCTTTTTTATTTGCACACTAATAATACATAACAATTCCAAGACTTTTTTTTTTCTTCACTGCTTATTTGATATTTCTACTCTCACACTGCATTCTTGATTGTTCTCGCACTACCTTGTTGATACTCTGCAAATCATATCAATATGACTAATTTTAACAGAATCCATATGAAATTACGTGTTGGTCTGTGAATCAAGAGGTCCGGGAACTGGACAAGCCTTTCATGATCTACTGCTGTGCATATTGCATTTACTCGCAAGTTGGCCTATCTATAGGGAATTTCAGGTTCTGAGTGGTGTCGCGTCTATTAACCTGGTTGATCCATATCGTATTCTTTATTTGGGCTAGTACTGGTGGAAGCTACAAATCATCTAATAAATGAGTTCCGTAATATAAATTACAATATCTGTATAACACTCCCTTTTTCAATAGATTAATATTTGTGCCAGTAATATTATAAAATACCGGTGTATCAACAATTTCACGTGAGGTTTCTTCTATGTCAGATGTTACATATCATATGTGACTACTGTAAGGCTCGTGACTTTTTTTGTTTACCCTTTCTCCTAGTAAGTAAGTTTGTAGTTAGTATTAGTTATAGTTTTTCATTCTCGTCTCATCTTTCATTATCACCCAAACCATTAAGGGCCGATAATCTAGATGTTAGGCCCCTTCTAACAACAATTATCATCATCATGAACATGTCAGGAGTGAAACATAAACATGTTACTCTTTCATTAAATGAAAAATAATAGCAGTGCTACGAAGACTAAACAAAGGGGAATCAATCAAAAAAATTGCCAAGGAACTCAATGTAGGCGTTACGACAGTAAAAGATTGGTGAAGAAATCAGAAAGATATTGAATCATGTACAGCGACGATAGATGGCGAGAAAGTGAAAGACTCCCTAGGCCTCGGATACCCTAATACCGTCGGGGTCGGAAAAGAACAAGAATTGACCAAGGGAGGTCGACAAGAAAGAAGACACAGAGGAGCCCGGCACAAGTAAGTGGACTCAGCTGGTGTCCCATGGTCGCCAACCCACATCCCACTAGATGTGCGCCCCTGGGGGGCTCACATGTTGAAAAAGCACACACAACAGTACAGTAAACAAATTACTGTACAGTATTGTAACGAACACAGAAGTACAATGTCGTAAAACCAACGAACAGTAAGCACTAAAATCTCCACAGCTTGCAGTACGTATTGTCCGACCGTGCTCAAGCTAAAATTGCCTCGACTCGTAGTGGTGGGCACATAACTGTGTTCACCCGTCCTTCCCTTAAGTGCTTTTGCCAAGCCTTGACCCTTGCAAGGGACATGCAGTGTTCGCCGTACTCTTGCGACATTCGGCGATGAATGTCCGTTCCCTCTACTCCTTCCGCTGTCAGAGACTGAACAACACCTCTTTGCCCTTCGTTTGATGCCTCCATGTCACCGTTTGCAATGCGACTGGCAGCGTTGGAAGATTGATGCATGCTGCTGCTCGCTTTGTAACGTCGCGTGACGTGCACGCGTGCCCTCTAGCGACGGGCTGTGACCTTCCACGCTCTGGTCGGTACCACACCTCGTTACACACGCCATGATTAGCTGACGTCGTCACCGGTTTGCGCATTCCAGCCTCCAGCTCGTTACTTTTTGAACGCACCTTATATGTATGTAAATGTGAATGATGGAAAAGAATATAGTGTCATTTAGTATTGTATATTGTACTGCTTACATTTCATCCCCACAATTTACTTCACTTCCTCAATTCCTTCCTGTACTTATTTGAATGTAGGGGTTGTTACTATTGTATTGTTATGTGCTCTGATGCTTGTATAACGGAACAAGTTAGACCTGAACCTTCCGATGTGCATGTGCGTCCAGGTGCATTACGTCATCCCCCCCCCCCGCCTGGATTCTTTGTCAACCAGTGAGCACATACTTCGTCACGCGCTAGTTAGATGTTGCCAAGTAGTCATTATTCCCAGAACCTTGGCAGGGTGCAGATGCTGTCAAGGCATGTGAAGCAAGACTGAGCGGCTCTGTTCTTTGACAAGCACGGCAACAAGCTTGCTGTCAGGAGTGTGTGAAGTGGGAGCGCTCTCAGTTCATTACCACTAATACCAATGCCATGTCACTGAGAATGCTCCTATTCGATACTTTATGCTTGCTTAATATAACCACGACGAGCAGCGAGCAGCTCCAAACAGCTGTTGCACAAAAGAGGGGAAATCGCATTTGCGCCTAGTGATCCCACCACTTCCCCTCCTAGACGAGACTCCGCCATGACAGGCCAGGTCTAACTTGCCACGCTATAGTAATGCTAATAGATATTATTAAATAAATGCAGCCAGGTAGTTGAGCCTACGTTCTTGATTTCAGATGTGCAAATAATGAAGGAATAGGAAATAAATAATAGGCTAAATAAATTGATTTCAGTTCATGAACAAATAATGAAGGAATAGAAAAAAAATAACATGTACGTACAAAGGAGGGGGGGTGTACTCGTGCGTGATTAAGTTCAGTTCAAATCACCCACGCTTCAAGTTTAGTACGCTGAGCCGCCAACAGGTAGCGGGCCGAGCCAGCGGATGACGTCATCCTGGCAGTTGTAATCGGAATCGAATTTAAAGCCTCAGTAACCGTTCTCCTATATAGTGTTCTGTGGTTAGACATAGGGTTGTGTTAGGTGTGCTCCAATGATTAAATAGTAATATTTCTTCGAATGCCGCAAACTTTTCACTTGATTTTGCCTTATGTGTGGCTCTTATTTCCCAGAAGAGTCGCACAACCAATATTACAAGTCCGTAAAATATTCAACTGCGCATGCATCACAGATAATTTGCAAAATTTCAGAGAATACCAACAATATCTCATAGCTCTTGACTAACTGCACTAATGACTGTCTGGACAAACATTACTGATTGCACTAGAAGCAAGGGGGCCTGGGGCATAAGCCCCAGGTTAGGGTTGTGTTAGTGTATGAAGCCTTATTCCGCATTCACCACTTTCAAACTAAGTGGCAAACCCAGCGCCAGAACCCCTTGCAGTAATTTTCGTCCAGACAGTCTTCTAAATGATACGGGGTTGGTTTAAATTCTGCCACCCCTTCTGAGAAAGTTCTTCACAGAATAGATGCTAGACCAAACCATATTACAAGTCCGTAAAATACTCAACTGTGCAGTGATTAATAGCCTCACTAAACTGCTTACCTTTCTCAATTGCCACTGCTGCACCGGAATAATTCCTTTTAATTGATTATTTACGAAAAGAATGCTTTTAGCATTGTCTTCATTTCACTATGGACGCCATCTTGGACACTACGTCATACGTCATGTGACACCCGAAAAACGAACATCTGAGTAGGTTACCAACATGTCCAATACAAAATTCACCATATGACACGTAAAATTTGAAATTGTTACAAATTTCCACTAAGTTAAGCACTGTCTTGCGGAAAATTACTGCTAGTACCACAAGCAAGGGGGTCTGGGGTAAGCCCCAGGTTAGGTTTGTTTTTGTATGTAAAACATTAATAAGATAGAATTTATGTCCGCTACTAGGTTAGGTACTGCCTGGTCGAAAAATTACTGCTAGTACCACAAGCAAGGGGGTCTGGGGCGTAAGCCCCAGGTTAGGTCCGTTTTTGTATGTAAAACATTATAAATACATAAATAAACACTGACAATTGGCGCAATTTTCCATTACATTACTTTATCGACGCTCTTTTGTTTACTCGTTCTATACCTGATGTGAAATAGTACCAAATGCGTGGGGTTGGCATTCCTGACTTAGTAAGCAAGATGGCTCCAAAAGACTTCATTTCTGCTATATAAGTCGTGTATCTATTTGGGATGGCTGGGTGGGTTTATGGCAGCGGACAAGTCAACATCTATTATTTTAACATCTCCGGATACCATTACTAAAGGCACTTTGGCAAATTTCATTACCTAAATTTTTTTATACCTTTGGTCTCCTGTTCTGTAGCGCTACCGGTCGATCCACAATGCGCAGTTGCAGTCAGCAATTGGTAGTTGACAACCTAGCCATTCACAATGCGCAGTCTTAACGACTGCTGGGAGTAAATAATACAGTGACATTCTTTTATTCCTTGTGCACCAAGGAGTTGTCGATAACCTCAAAACTTGCAATATGGATGATATGGAGAAGTACGGATTATTTTTTATATCGTGTATTTAAGATTAAAAAGGTATGGGTTGCGAAGGTACTTAATTTATATCCTCTTTGTACACGACACAGAACAACATAACGTCAGTTTCTGATCTGCTCCGATTGGCTATTAGCCTACATTGCTGCAGTCGTGTAGTTGGCAGTTGAAGATGAAATTCTGGACTACCGCATGTTGTGTATAGTGCCTATAGTATGCATGGGGACGCCCGAGACTGCCGACTTCGCATTGTGGATGGGCCTTAACCAGCTCACCAGAAATTAGCCTATAACCAATATTTACCTGAGCATACAAAAGATATTCCTTCTTTGCTCTCTGAACAGCAACTTTTAGATTCTCCTCCTTCAATAACAATGACTCCAAAGTATCTTCATCCAGTTCAAGAAGCATGCCAGTAATTTGGGCACATAATTCAGACTCAATCTTGGCAACGTTTACAAATATTTTTTCACCAAGGGCTTGTTTACTGTCCAATTTAGCGCTGTAAATAAAAACACACGTGACATTGACTTAATCTTTAACGATGCAAGATTTAGGTGACGTATTCAAACGACGATACTTACTGCAGCGAGATGGCAGAATAAACAGATTCTTCCAAAGCTATTTCATTCTCAAGCAGATGAATGATTTCTTGATCGCTCAGATCTTTCGTTATTTCTGAACAAATGTCCTTGGCGAATACTTTGGAATCGCACAGCGGCAGCACTTTGGCAATAAGGTGGTTCAAAAGTACTTTTCTGGTGTCAAGCACAGGAGGATGTCCATTCATTTGTCACGATCAAGTACGAATCGAACACAGATGTTTTATCACGCGCTCAGATTTCATCTGATCAAAATCTGATCGAAAACGAAGAGATGCGCAATTCCAAAAAATATTGTCTACGTTCCTGAAAATCGCACTTGTTACCATATTTCAAAAATTTTAATTCCCAAACTTCAAAGAAACTACAAGAGACAAAGAATACGACTATTAATCGAAATCGTGTAAATCCAAAGAAGAAAATCAAGCTTCTTCTGCCAGGAAATTGGCATCTCATCAAACTATCACTTGGGGCGCTGCAGTCGGTCCAACATGGCCGGGATAATTGGCAACTCAAACTAACACTTGGGGCGCTGCGGTCGGTCTGAATAAGTAGGGTATAAAATACTCAATAACACGCGTTTGATATGGAACACTTTTTATTTTTCGGTTATAATCAGTAAATATGGTCTCTAAGGTAATGACAGTGTTATTTTTAATTGTATATATGTATAACTGTGCGATACACGTGATCTAATTTGTGTGTTCCACTGGATTTTTGGTGTCATTTGCATATTATCAAGCATCAGTTTTTATGGGTGATGTAGATCAGCTGATTCAAATTTACACAGGGCTACACTTCGGTCATTATTTCGGTACTATTATGCGCAATATAATGTAAATGTCGATACTGAGTCAACGCCGAGGACATTCAAATAGAGAAATACGGTACATAAACAAATAAATAACACACCGAAGCTGTGCTACTTTTATCATTCCGAGACTAGCATCCACGCAAACCAGACGCCACTGATCCAAGCTCCGACTTATATCGTGAATTGATGTCAAACTGATGATCCGCCAGCCTTTCCGCCAAGCCTACACCTCGTAATCGCTAAGTTCTTCGATATTCGAGCTATTCCACTACGAGTCATATAGGCCTAATTTGCCTCCCCGTGGTCACTGTAGTGATTCCGCTACCATTCAAATATTCAACACCAAACCCACCTTTTAACCATCCAAATCAAGTAATTCCTGTCGCCCCCCGAGTTTTAATACAAGTTAAACTCATCCCTTCTCCCTACCAAGCAGCCAATAATTAATTATTCAAGTAACTTCAATCTTACCAGCGCGCCCATCGTAACAGCTGTTTTTAAACTGAATAACCTTCGCTGGCTTTACGTCGCAGGTCTTCTGTCTGTCTACCTCGACAAGTGTTAGATCCTTCCCGGGGTGGAAAGGTATTATTATTAGGTATTAGGTATCATCACATTTCGGCTATTGCTATTTGCATCTTTTGGAAAGTGATGAAAACGTATGTCCGCAGCCCTCTTATACATCGACTTACAGCCGTAAACTGAGCAATACACTTTGCTTTTACTCATTTTTCACTCTATCAACGAGTAAAACTTATTACTTATGTATAAAGACACGAACAATTTACCACGATCTGTTTACCAATACAAGAAACCATATACAAACAGTCACCACGTGACAAATGTACCCTACTTGGTAAGTTTCTCATTTTTACCACTAGATGTCATATCAGATAGCTGGAGTTGCCAATAAGAATGTAATTGGCAACTCCAGCTATCTGATATGACATCTAGCGGTAAAAATGAGAAACTTACCAAGTAGGGTACATTTGTCACGTGGTGACTGTTTGTATATGGTTTCTTGTATTGGTAAACAGATCGTGGTAAATTGTTCGTGTCTTTATACATGAGTAATAAGTTTTACTCGTTGATAGAGTGAAAAATGAGTAAAAGCAAAGTGTATTGCTCAGTTTACGGCTGTAAGTCGATGTATAAGAGGGCTGCGGACATACGTTTTCATCACTTTCCAAAAGATGCAAATAGCAATAGCCGAAATGTGATGATACCTAATACCTAATAATAATACCTTTCCACCCCGGGAAGGATCTAACACTTGTCGAGGTAGACAGACAGAAGACCTGCGACGTAAAGCCAGCGAAGGTTATTCAGTTTAAAAACAGCTGTTACGATGGGCGCGCTGGTAAGATTGAAGTTACTTGAATAATTAATTATTGGCTGCTTGGTAGGGAGAAGGGATGAGTTTAACTTGTATTAAAACTCGGGGGGCGACAGGAATTACTTGATTTGGATGGTTAAAAGGTGGGTTTGGTGTTGAATATTTGAATGGTAGCGGAATCACTACAGTGACCACGGGGAGGCAAATTAGGCCTATATGACTCGTAGTGGAATAGCTCGAATATCGAAGAACTTAGCGATTACGAGGTGTAGGCTTGGCGGAAAGGCTGGCGGATCATCAGTTTGACATCAATTCACGATATAAGTCGGAGCTTGGAACAGTGGCGTCTGGTTTGCGTGGATGCTAGTCTCGGAATGATAAAAGTAGCACAGCTTCGGTGTGTTATTTATTTGTTTATGTACCGTATTTCTCTATTTGAATGTCCTCGGCGTTGACTCAGGACCGACATTTACATTATATTGCGCATAATAGTACCGAAATAATGTCCGAAGTGTAGCCCTGTGTAAATTTGAATCAGCTGATCTACATCACCCATAAAAACTGATGCTTGATAATATGCAAATGACACCAAAAATCCAGTGGAACACACACATTAGATCACGTGTATCGCACAGTTATACATATATACAATTAAAAATAACACTGTCATTACTTTAGAGACCATATTTACTGATTATAACCGAAAAATAAAAAGTGTTCCATATCAAACGCGTGTTATTGAGTATTTTAAACCCTACTTATTCAGACCGACCGCAGCGCCCCAAGTGTTAGTTTGAGTTGCCAATTGCAGCCTTAGATCATGTATTTATGCTCGAAGGCTCGAAGATTGCAGCCGAAAGCCCCAAAAGAAAATAAATTACATATTACTGTTGCTGCACTCATCAGTCAATGATCAAGACCAACTACAATCCTCAGACCTTAATGTAGAGAAACATGGCGGCGATGGTTGTCCTACCAGTACCGTAGCTAAGTTCATGTCATCGGGGTTGTCACAGTTCGTGTAAATTATTTTTACTCACCTAAGAGCATAAAAGATATCACAAGACGAGACTAGATTCCGAAGAAATATGCATCAATAATTTAGACTTACCTGAATTAATTTATCTATATAGTGCTGGCCTCGAATAATAAGTTAATTCGTCTTCGCTCAAGGGACGGCTAGAATAGTCTCACTGTTTCTATGCTTGAATAAGAAGCTTTTTGGCGAGTTATCACGATTTGTATTTAAGTTCAGTAATTATAGATTAATATTATTACCATAAAATCAAACCGATTCTTAAGTAGGAGAGAAGAAAGTACCTGGTTACTGAAGTGCTGTCCCATCACATGCAGAGTATTTGTGTACACAATAGGAATGAGAATAGTTGCCTGAAATAATCGAACCAACGCTATAGAGATACAATTCAATTAAGACCTCTCGTAGAATTGTCTAAAATCTCGGCTAAAACATCACACCGAATTAGTTGATTGAAATATGCAAATAAGTCGTCGTGTGGATATCTGAACATAGTTATGGAGATTACCACACACAAAGGACACGATAATATGTTACCATCTAACCTATTAAACATTTGCTGTTACCGTTCGGAATAGTTGTACGCTGGAAATAGTAGATTTAAGTAAAGTAATGTAGGTAGGAAAGCACCATCCCCCTCTTACGGAATTATTGCGGCACACCATCTCGCAATATAAGTACGTAATTGGCAAGTTACTCACAACACTTTATTACACACATCATAATAAAAAATAACTTGCAAGCTGTAAGAATCACAAAAGTATGAATAATGACGGAACACAATGAGTTCACTGTTTGGCACAGGGGAAACATCTTCCTTAACCAATAAAACAGAAGTTCGCTGTTGGTTGGTTGGTTGGTTGGTTCCTTAGTTTAGGGGCTGCGACATCGCGGTCATGTAGCCCCGTGTACTTTGGGTGAGTGTAGAATCTGTCTGATAACCGGTGTTAATTGTGATGACTGTATTAGTGTGTGTATCTGTTTTTTTAATTCAAGTAGGGACTGCAACTTTGAATTTTCAAATAGTTCCTACTTTTGCCGCCAAACGCCACCGTCAACGACTACTAGGCCTAGTTCAGAACTAGCTACTAGACGCCACCGCAGTCGGCTCTTGGCAACGAGAAGTTCGCTGTAATATTTGGCGTGTATACAAGGCAGTGTAAAACATCTGCTAGACTGGTAAGGATTTACGGAGGCACATGAAGCTGAGCGTTCAAGATAACGTCAACGGTTTGGTCTTGCCGTAGATGCTCATTGCGTTTTCCCTTTACGTACTTAAGTTCGACACTACCGGTACTGAAGTGTACTAAGCTATTATTATATTGTCACTAACTAGCAAATCATTGCGGTGTATATTCTTGAGTCACTTATTAATGTCTTAGGTACTTTAACATCTGCAGTAAATGACACAATGCCATCGGCCGACTGAACAATCATCACACAATCGAACCAGTCTGTAATAAGCGTATTATCACATATTTACACACGATTGCAGTACATTAACGCGAACTGGACTTAACAGACATACTGAAGACACTAAAAATTACAGATGAGCAATAGTTTATCCCAACTTTCATCAAATGAAGCTAATCAAAGCTAATATTGTATCCCAGCAACGAATGTAAACAAACAATATCTCGGGCTTCCGCATACGCCATTTTCACACTTTCGATACCTGCATTAAGGTCTGAGTATTGTAGTTGGTCTTGCAATGATAATGTTCTTTTGGAGCACTTTGTTAGGTGGTACCTGTCACATTTCTGGTTACACAGTTCACTTACACAGCTTTCGCTTGGGTTGTGGTACGTTTAGTTACACACACTCTGTGATGAAAACCGTGGATGGCGTGTCTCGTCACAACATGTCTCAGTTCCTAGTTTTCCTTCATCCAGTTCCTCTCCACCATGGCGCTTGTAGCGTATAAGTCCGGATCTATATCTTCGCTTTAATCCTCTCTAGATGTTTAGAGTAATGTTCTGTAGCTGGTTGAAGCAGTTGGTTCCGTAGGTCTTTTGCGTAGAAGGTCTCCTTTGTTAGTTTATTGACTGTTCTTGTTGGTGCTGGTTTTACCACTCTCAGTGCATTTTTGAGGAAGCGGGCTTTGACTCGTTCTATTTTTTCAAAGTCCCTGAGTTTTAGACGTTCCCAGATCAGTTCTAATCCGTACGTTACTACGATACCGGTATAGGGGATATGGCGGCGTTTTAAAGTCTCATTGCTGTAACTAGGTACACAGCTGGAAGGTTCTTTAAGGCTGATATTGCTCTTGTGGCTGCTGCAGTTCTTTCTTGAATATGGCATCTAAATGACTTTGTAGTAGTTTGCAAGGTACTAATTCCAAGATACCTAAATTGATTGACAATTTTCATATGTTCTCCATTAAAAGTAAGGGGGTCACTCACTACCTGCAGTTTTTCCTCCTTTCCGATATGTCATTTGGACTGTCTTCTCCAAATTAATGGTGAGGCAGTTTTCCAGGACCCATTTCTCCAGCTCTATTAGGGCTCGTTGCAGGTCATTTCTATTAGGTGATCCGAACACCATGTTATCCGCGTATACGATAAGTTTCGTATTCGATGTGCGCTGAAGGATGTCTTTACCATACCAAATCATATGAATATACGGTAGTCACTATTTTATTAATACAATTCAACATCGCAACATTTACAAGCTAGCCAGATCTCGTCATCGTGCCACAGTTGACATAGGACATGTCATGCATATCAAGGATAAGCACGGGCATCTTCTAACAAAACCAACAGAGATCCTTCAACGATGGCATGAACACTTCAATACTATATGTAATGAGGAGTTGCCACACCCACCGATTCCATTAGCCGAACCTGTACAAGGTGCAGTTCCACCTATCACACCTGCCGAGGTCAATACTGCGATCCACGCCATGAAGAATGGCAAGGCAACAGGCCCTGATGATATTCCTGCAGAGCTATGGAAGCAGTTGGGTCATGCCTCTGCAGAGTTCCTAGCAGAGTTCTTTAACAAATGCCTTGCGAGCCACCAGATCCCGTCAGTTTGGCAAACGAGCGTCACAGTACCAATATGGTAAGGCAAGGGCGATGTAACTATCTGTGCCAATTATCGTCCTATTCGTCTCCTATGCACATAATGAAGATTCTAGAACATGTGATTGACACTCGCTTACGTAGCATTGTTACCATCTCGCCTAACCAGTGTGGATTTATGAAAGATCGCGGAACAACTAATGCTATCCATGCAATGCGGCTTCTGATGGAAAAGTATATGGAGAAAAGAAGGACAATTCACATGGCTTTTCTGGATCTGGAGAAAGCATTCGACCGGGTTCCCCATCAGCTTATATGGTATTCTCTCGATCTCATGGCGTACCGGAAGCTTATGTGCGTTGGGTCCAACTCCTCTACAATAATACAACTAGCTCTGTACGCAGAGCTGCTGGCCTAACCAAACAGTTCGATATTCGAGTTGGGGTTCACCAGGGATCTGCACTATCTCCACTCTTGTTTATCCTATGCATGGATACAGTGACTGCCGATTTGCAGAGGCAACCACCATGGACATTACTGTACGCCGATGATGTCATGCTTGCAAGCGAGACTCGTAATGATCTAGAGCACTTGGTCAACCTCTGGATTGCGAGGCTCTGTGAATTTGGACTACGGCTCATCCTCACCAAGACTGAGTACCTTGAATGTGGTTCCCAGACAGATGGGACCATCATAGTAGATGGCACTCCACTACCAAAGGCTTCACATCTCCGATACCTTGGCTCCGTTGTCAGACCTGATGGTGACACAGTCTCGGATGCCCATGCAAGAGTGAATGCTGCATGGATGAAGTGGCGCCAGTTCACAGGCGTCCTCTGTGACCGCAAGATCCCTTCGCGCCCCAAAATTAAGATCTATCAATCAGTCGTCCGCCCTGTTGCTTTGTATGGAGCTGAATGCTGGCCTAATACAAAGAAACATGAACAAGCCTTGCACTCAATGGAGATGCGGATGCTACGATGGTCCTTGGGAATTACACGGCTGGATCATATTAAGAACGAAGACGTCCGCAATACTCTTGGAATTGCCCCTATTCCAGCCAAAATGAGGGAGACCCGTTTGCGTTGGTACGGGCATGTAGCCCGAACAAATACAGAGTCCATTGAAAGCAAGTCACATGCTCTCGAGTCTGATGGACAAAGACCTCCAGGACGACCAAAAAGGCGTTGGATGGACACCCTACACGACGATATGTGCATCGTAGGTCTTCGTCCTATAGATGCAGCAAACCACAACAAATGGAGAGCGAGGTGCAGAGTGGCGGACCCCAAAAAATAATTGGAAACAACGCCAGGAAGAAGAATTCAACATCGCAACCAAAGGCAACAGCAAAGATACTACACTCAAAGATAACAAAAAACAAACTATGAAAATCAAAACACTGTCTATTTTTCTACAGGAAGTCGATTGCTCGAACGAGCTTTAGTTCACTTTCTCCACATTCTCCCACCTTGCAAAGGTAGTTTTTCAACACACACTCATACATTGAAGTAAACATTCCAAAATTATAGTTGAACATTGATCTCAGAAATGTGAACCACTATAAGTCTAGTTTCTTGAGTTGTCTAACAGTTCTACCACAACGAGTCTTGAATTCACTCTCCTTTCAGTTCCAGAGTTACTTCAGGGAATATCTTCATTAAGGACTGGCTCACTTAGTCGGTGTTGTGAAGTGTTGATAAAATCACCTTTGTTAAGACAGTTTATCTCCAACGAATAAAGTCGCTGTACTGTACGAAGTGGGATGCCAGTGCTGTCTTAATTTTAACCAGGTGAGTCACATTGTCTCTTCCAGGTAAAAGCTCCATCACTCTTCCTAAGGGCCAGTTGTCGCTCTCTACCAGTACTATGTCTCCTACTTGTATGGATCCCTGTTGCTTTTTGCTCCGTGATCGGAGAAATCCCAAGTATTCTATTTTGAAGCGATTTCTTAGGCTCTCCCGAACAGCTTGTAGATAACGCCATCTGTCGTTTAAACTGCTGGATTGAATTTGGTCTAAGTCGGTTACATCATTACCCTCTAGGCTCTGTAGGAACATGGAGGGTCTGAGTGGCTTCAGTTCATCTTCTTCAGAAAGATAAGTCAAAGGTCAGTTGTTCATCAGGTTCTCACAATCGCACAGAAGAGTACACATTTCCTCATAATTTAGGAAAGTGTTATGTCGTGGGCGATACAAGATAAATAACATAAACTTGTTAATATAAAACAACGGTTATTAAACACTAGTTGACACACAACGATACACAAGGTGGACTAACTTGAGCGGAACTGGCGCGGAACTAAAGAATATGCGCGGAACTAAAGTCTACAGTCCGCGGGTGCATATATTCATAGTAGCTGGAAAGTTCCAGATTGGATTGTTCTGGGCATAGTGACTAGAATGTTCATGTTATCTCAAGTAGCCTAAGTACACAACACTGACTAGAATGTTCATGTTAACACAACACTTTGTAGTAAATACACAACATTTCCTCCCTCTTTTAAATGGATGATTTAGGAAACTTAATCAGGAGAGAATCTCATTGGTGGTCTTCACCGGTGAGTACTCCGGCGTGGAATAAAAGTAGTCTGGGAAATAGGCGGTGCCCTGTTTACAGGTGTAGCTGGTGTGGCTGGTGGTGTTTGAACTGTTGCTGGTGTCTCGGTGAAGCGAACTCGTCTCAGGCTCGGTTGCTCGGTGGCTTGGTCGGTTGTGCGGTGACCTTGTCGGTTGCACGGTGACTTGGTCGGTTGCACGGTGACTTGGTCGGTTGCGCGGTGACTTGGTCGGTTGTGCGGTGACCTGGTCGGTCGTGCGGTGACCTCGACGTGGCCTGGTCAAGTTGAGTCTCATGCGGAGATGAGGGTACCTTTGCTCCGTTGCTGTCATCGTTCGACTGGCGTAAACGATTGGACGTTCTTGCCCGTTACTGAGCCAGTGTGACAGTACTGCGCCCAGGACGGTCTGGCTGGCGTCCGTGGCCAACAGGGGTGGTAACGCTGGGTCATACTGCATGAGTACCTGGGGCGAGGTTAGGGCATTCTGGATGTCTTTGTATGCCCTGTCGCCTTCTGGTGTAATCGGCTTCGGTGCATCACGTACAGCTCGGATGTGTGCATCAGACTTGTGGATGCCTGACTCATCTATTTTGTGGCCAAGGTCTTCCAGGGATGATTGAGCGAAAACGCATTTGGTTCGTTTGAGCTTGAGGTTGTGTTGCCGAAACCGTTCCAGAGTGGTGCTGAGGGCCTGTATCAGATTTTCAAACCTATCAGCAAAAACTATATCAAAAAAACTTACGACGTTTGGGAGACCTTGCAGGACTGTGTCCATTCGCCGCTGCCAGATAGCGGGGATGTTAGCTGCTCCATATACTGCTCGTGTTGGGCGGATCAAACCGTGAGTTGGCGTGTTAAGCAGTGAGAGCATGGCTGAACTCATCGTCGACCTCGAGGTGACTGTACGCATCAGTGATATCCAGGTGGCAGAAGAGAGTGACGCCGCACATTCGGTTGAACAGATGTTCCACCTTGGGAATCGGATGTTCATCGATGATGATCCGCGGGTTGAGAGTAGGTTTGTAGTTGCCTGTGATCCTCAGTTTGCCGTTCTTCTTGGCGACTACGTGCGTTGTCGATGCCCACTCAGAGTAGTCCACTCTTTTGTAGAAGCCAGATGCAATTTTCTTGTCGATTTCCTTGGCGTAAGCATCGCGGAGGGCAACTGGTACGTCTCGAGCTCGGGCAAATACAAGTGTGGCTCCAGCCTCCAGGTGCATCTTCGCTGGGAGACCTGAGACCTTGCCGGGGGTGTCGCTGAACACATCCTGGTAGCGAGAAGAATGTTGACGAGCTGCTTCTGTTGTTCCAAGGTCAGAGCCTGCTTGTCTGAGAGCTTGTGGATTGTGTCGGATTTTCTGCAGAGGTGACCAAAGTCTATCTCCCGTACAAACTCCGAAATCGACTCTCGGCCAATGAGCGATTCGACTTCATCGTCAACCACGTAGAGATTCAGGTTCCTGGTTGTGGTTCCGGTGGTGGTGCACACTGACGTTTTGCCAATGCATTTAATCGGATGACCAGTGTAACTGACGAAGTTACGATCATTTTTCTGCAACACAAAACCTGGTTTGATCATACTTAGCTTTGATTTTCTCATGGTTGAGCAGGGGGCGCTGGTGTCGAGTTCCATTTTGACGGTGGTTCCCTCTATGTTGACATCAACCAGTGGCTTAGGTGCTGCGTTGACCGATCCGATGACCTCGATTTTGCTGAGGTAGTCCACAACGTTGAGGTTCTCTGCTGGAAGCTCTTCTTCGGTCATATGGTTTGTTGTTCGATGTTTCCTCGATTTCGATCGGCAAACTTTTCTGATGTGACCTTTCTTGCCACATTTCAGGCACTCTGCGTTCAGGAACCTACACTGACTACGAGTGTGAGCTTCACCGCACCCTGCACATGTTGATTGGTTGTCCAGGGATGCACTCTGGTTTGCCTGGTGTGGCCATTGGTGCTGTCTGGTTAGGTTGTAAGACCCTTGACTTCGATGAGCTGACTTGCTGAGTGGCGGCTGCTGGTTGCTGTTCTTCCTGGACAGAGGCTTCTCGTATCCAATCCGATTGGTTGATTCAGACTTAGAGGAAGCTGTTTTGACCTCGCCGGCGGTGGTGCGAGTAGCTTCGAGTGCGTGCGCGATTTCATATGCCGTGGTGAAGTTCTCTGATTGTTTTGCAATACTCTCGTCGCACATTTCTCGTGATTCCAACCCTGCGAGCATTTGTTCAATTAACATACGATCAAGGAATGTGCCATACTCACAAAACATCGCAGCCTGCCGCAGTCTTAAGGTGAAGCTAGCGATGGTTTCTCCTTGTTTCTGCATTACACTCCGAAATTTGATGCTCTCAGCAAACTTGTTGTGTGTGGCGTCGAAGTGGCCTTTCAGGTTAGATTGAATCTCACTGTATGACAGAGTTTCCGGATCATTAGGACTCACTAGGATCTTCAGGGCATCATTGAGTTCAGATCTCATGTAAACACGTGCAAAATGTGCGTGTTGATTCGCGGGTACCTTGCTCAGGTTGAGCGCCCAGGTCAAGCGAGTGAAATAGTCGGCAACAGTCCTCCCGTCGGTAGCACGATACGGTTGCATTGTGCATTTTGGCGGTCGAGGCTCTGATGCCGTTGTTGACCCTATTGTCTGTCGGATAGCGTCAGCGATCATTGCCGAGCATTGTTGGAGTTGCTCAGAGGTTATGTCCGGCATGGTGAAGATTAGTGGAGAACAGTATATCTAACACGCACTTGCAATGAACTTAGTTCGGTGCACACACTTGCGTTGAGGTTAGAAAGATCACTCGGTTTAGTATTTCCAACACGCACTGCGATGAACGTCGTTCGGTGCAACACTTGTGTTAAGGTTAGAAAGTCACACGGTTTCACAACGTTACTTATCTTATCTCACTTCTGACACCACTGTTATGTCGTGGGCGATACAAGATAAATAACATACACTTGTTAATATAAAACAACGGTTTATTAAACACTAGTTGATACACAACGATACACAAGGTGGACTAACTTGAGCGGAACTGGCGTGGAACTAAAGAATATGTGCGGAACTAAAGTCTACAGTCCGCAGTTGCATATATACATAGTAGCTGGAAAGTTCCAGATTCGAATGTTCCAGATTGGAATGTTCTGGGCATAGTGACTAGAATGTTCATGTTATCTCAAGTAGCCTAAATTCACAACACTGACTAGAATGTTCATGTTAACACAACACTTTCTAGAATTTTCATGTTAACTCAAGTAAATACACAACAGCAAGCTTTACCCAAATTACGGCGAAGCAAATCCTTTAGAATCCTAATCAACCTTTCCCAGAATCCTCCCCACCAGGCTGCAGTGGAAAGGTTTCAGCTTCCATTTAATCTTCATAAGGCTGCACGTCCTCTCTATTTCAGTTCAATCCAATTGCTCCATGGATCTGCGAAGTCCTGTGAAATTCGTCCCATTGTCTGAATACCGTACATGGTATTCACTCTTCCTCTTCTTGCCACAAATCGGCGTAGTGCTTGGATATATGCTACCGTACTAAGTGAAGTGATCAATTCCAGATGTACAGCCCGATAAACCGCACAAGTGAATATCACAATCCATCCCTTTTCTCCTCCTCGTAGAAACACAGGGCCGGCCAAGTCTGTGCCCGTGATCTGGAAATCACTCGATGCCTTGATTCGATCCTGTGGCTACGGAGGAAAAGGTACTATAAAACCCTTAGCAGAGTTACGACGACAGATAACGCATTTCCGAACAACTGCTGCCACCGTCCTTCTTCCTCTAAGTATCCAAACCCTTTGGCGCAACAAAACAAGAAGTGTGTTCGTCCCAGCATGTTTATGGAGTCGATGAAATTGTTCAATCATTCTTTCAACCATCACATGTTTTGATGGAAGTACAACTGGAAAGGTATACTCAGGAGTGTCGTCAGAATCAATGACTCTTGACTTCCTGCGTAGAATTCCTTCATCGTTTGTGAACATCTCCAGATTCTTCAATTGTTCCTTTCTCTTCATAAAGCGTTTCATTCTGGATAAGGAAGTACAGTTTCTTCTCAGAATTGAGAAACTCCTCGCTATAAATTTTCGTAGATATGTGGTCTCTACGACTCCTTTGTTTCATCTCAAAATCCAAGCAATGGTTCCAACGATTTTAATGTATCCAGAGAATCATGAACTTAAATGCAGTAAAATCGTTTCCACAACAGTGATCTTAGCAGCTACAACTGTTTTCCTCCTTTCCCTGTTGACTTCTTCCAAAAATGGCTCGGGACGATTAAATACTCATTCTTCTTCTTTACATTTAAGCCAAGACGGACCCTCCCACCATCTGGATCTCCAAAGTTGTGTTGGTTAACACCCTCTAGACAGGAGATCTACTGGATTGAGGCTTCCCGGTATGTGTCTTCATGAACTAGCCTTACTGTACTCAAGAATTTCCTTTATCCCATTCTCTACAAACACCGACCAAAGTCCTTTAATAGCAATCGAAGCCAAGACTACTGTAGAATCGTACCAAAACACTGTGTGTATGTCATTCCGGTGTAATCATCGAAGGCTCAACCGAGACATTCTAACTCCAAGGAGCGCTCCCATCAGTTCAAGGCAGGGTAGTGTCAGTTTTTTGAGTGGCGCCACACTAGATTTAGCCATCAGAAGACTCAGTTTGATCTTACTTTCGTCTTCTGTTCTCAGAAATATGCAACAACCAAACGCTCTTTTGCTAGCGTCGACAAATACATATAAAGTGCTAATGTTGTTCAGGAAAATCCTTCTAGGTATCCGAATGTCATGTAGGTATTGCAACTGCTGGGTCCATCGACAGAATTCCTCACAAATGTCTCCTGGTAAAACCTCATCCCATCCTATACTACTTTTTGCCATGTCTTCTGTAGAATGAGCTTGGGAATCAGAGTTACTGGGGCCAAAAATCCAATCGGATCAAATATTTTTTGCAAGCTCGATAGTACCAATCTTCGGTTTACTAAACCTGTAGTCGGGCTGAAGTTACATCCAAGTTCATCTACGTCGCAATACCAACGAAGTAGTAAGACATTCTCAGTTTTACCAACACCACAATCAAAGGAATTCACCCATCCCCTCAAATTGAAACCTGCGGGTAACATCAATTCTTTTGCCATTAAAATAAAGGGTCCAATTTCTTCCTTTGAAGTGACTACAGTAAGACAATTGTCTACATAAAATGCAGGTTTCATTTTTGTAGCTACTTCCATCAAATGATTTGGGGGTTCTTCCAGAAGGTTGTTCAGTACGGAAACCAATAGGAAGGAACTGGAACAAACACCAAAAACCACCCTGCAATGTCGAAAAGTGGTGATCTTATCCAGCAGCGACTGGCCCATAAGGACTCCAGGACGGTGTCCTTCCTAGAGAACGAAAAGAGATTTTCATTTTCTCCTGATATTTTAAGTCAAAAATTGAACTCTAATAGTGCTAAGAAAATTACATGTCAATGTAAAACTGTAGCTCTAACCACCAGGAAGACTGTGTTTGGTGGTATCACGCTCAGCGCGCAGCTCACTGGTCAGTGTGGAGTTACGGACTCTCGGCTTTCCGCCCTAAGATTGTGCCCGGGCGAGGGGATTGAGACGTAAGGGGAATACGGAGACTGGCGCGCTTGTTGGCTGCCAGAGGGGTAATTTGTGGACGCGGACTGCGGGCAGTTGTCTTTAAGCCGGGCGGAGTCCGTACAGCTCTGTAGCACCGGGAAATATCTCATTTCCCCTGGCTCCTCTACGAGCATGTGCCCAGCCGGGGAATCACCCCATTAGCAAATAAAGTAAATGAATGAATAAATAAAATCTCCATGGTTGCATATAATAAAAATTAAATTTTAATAACAATAATCCATGAGCAGCATGCCCTTTGTTTATCTTTGAAGACAAAAAATATATAATTATATTTAAGTGTAGCATCTTGCGAGCCTCCGTGGCTTAGGCGGCAGCACGCTGGCATCTCAACGCAGGGTCCGTGGCTCAAATCCCGGTCACTCCATGTGAGATCTGTGCTGAAAAAAACGGAGGCAGACAGGTTTTTCTCCGGGTACTCCGGTTTTCCCTGTCAAAATTTCATTCCAGCAACACTCTCCGCTATCATTTCATTTCATCTGTCATTAATTTAATCATTGCCCCAGAGTAGTGTGCCAGGCTTCGGCGGCCGGCACAGTTCCTATCCTCGCCGCTAGATGGGGGCTTCATTCATTCCATTCCTGACCCGGTCGGAGACTGGAAGCAGGCTGTGGATTTTAATTTAAGTGTAGCATCTGAAAACAGGAATCTCGATTCATATTGCAATGGTGAAGTACAACACGGACCTCTGGCTAGCATCCTGTGGTTAGTGAAGAGGTTGGCAGCAGTGAGCTATTTCGCTTTCGTGCTGAAGAGTCTTGAGTGCGGTGGTAATATTCAGCAGTTGTAATCTCTGTGTTGGTGATAATTAATCTGTAAATCATTAAGTAGTGTTTTTAATTAATTTACCGGAGCGACTGTGGTTTGGAAGTGCTTGTGCCGTAAGTGATATTCTCGTGATGTCTCTATAATAGTAATAATAATAATAATTCTTGTTACGGCTGTGCTCTAGAGAAGAAACTCCGTAAGGCTTGACTGTCTTTTTTTATGCTTACGTCTCAGTGTGATTAAGTATGTCTGCGTTTCAAAATAAATTCTGGCGACGCTATTTTAAAAACGGTAGCGGAATACTTTCTCTTGAGAGTAATTTTCACATCAGGTTCTCAGTGTTGTTACCCTATGAAATCAGTGTTGTAATACTGGTACCAAATGATAAAAACAAGTGTTGAGGGCAGCTTTGGGATCTGACATCAAGAATATCGAGTAGCGATATTTTCATTGCATATAAAAGTAACTTGATTCTAGGCCTACCTGCATTCTTTGTTTCCTCTGTCAACTTATAAAAAGGTGCGGGAAAAATACTGTGATCCCAGCCTAACAGAATGTCGGCCGCCACTGATCTTATCATTATCCCACCAGCGAAAACGAAGCATATCCCTGTCTTCAGGATCAATTATAATCTGCAGGAATGCCTTCTCTATATCATCTATTAGACCTATAGGAGGATATGTTCGAAAATTGGTCAGCAATGACGGAACAAGGTCGATGAGGTTAGGTCCGGATTCGAGGATTTGTTGTAAGCATCGATCACCAGCCTTATATTTGTAGTGCCACCATCTTTCAGCACAGCTCTATGAGGCAAATAATGTGTAGGTCCATCCAAAACCTCGTTTCCAACACCTTCAATAATTCCTTTGTTTACCCATTGCTGTAACACCTCATCATAATCCTGAAATTTCTGCATCCCTCGTAACTTTCTTGAAGTGTTCAATAATCGTTTCTGAGAAATTTCACGATTCGTTTCCAGAGAAGGACAACCATCAATCCAGGGTAGTTTGACAATGTAGCGCCCAGATTCCTCTTCTCTCTTCACAGTCCTATCGAAGAAATTCTGAACTTGTTGTTCCCTTTCTTCCTTTTTTATCTGCTCGCCAGGGTCTTTAATACCCAAAGTCTCAAGGTGGCCAGGATTTGGTGAAATACAGACAATAGATGGAATTACATTTCTCTATTCTGGGGGCGATGATGAAGAACACAGGGATGGAGTGGGGTTGCTGCTCAACAGAAATGCAAAGAGAAGCCTTATGGGGTGGAAGCCAATTTCCAGTAGGCTCATGTTTGCTAGGTTCAAGACAAAGATCAGGAATGCGATCATCATCCAATGCTATGCGCCTACAGAACAATCGGAGCCAGAGAAGAAGGAAGAATTCTATCAAATGCTGAGAGATGTCACAAGACAAACAAGGAAGAAGGACATTCTCATTGTTATGGGAGACTTCAACGCGAAGGTGGGCTCAAACAATGAGGGGTTGGAGCAGATCATGGGTAAACATGGCCTTGGTGAGATGAATGACAATGGGGAGAAATTTACGGAATATTGCGCCAGTCAGGATTTGGTGATGGGTGGCACGGTATTTCCTCATAGGCGGTGCCACAAGGTCACCTGGGTGTCTCCTGATCAAGTCACAGAAAATCAAATTGATCACATCGCGGTGAGCAGGAGGTTCAGAAGAAGCTTGGAAGATGTTAGGAACAAGAGAGGAGCGGACGTAGGTAGTGACCATCATCTTGTGGTTGCCAACTTCCGCATGAAGATCGTCGCAGTCCGCCGAAAGTTTAACACTCGGCACAACAAGTTTGATGTGGGCAAGCTTAAGAACCAGCAGAGATTGGACCAATTTAAACTGGAGCTCAAAAATAAATTCCAGGTGTTGGACTCAGAGACAGAGAAGGACGTGGAGACTGTGTGGAGCGAGGAAAAGAATATCTTCGTGGAAACTAGTGAGATGCAGCTTGGGTACAAGAACTACCTGCGGAAAGAATGGATATCCGATCAGACCTGGGACAAGATAAATTATAGGAAGGAGATTAAGGCCAAGCTCAACACCTGCAAGACTAGGCAGCAGAAGGCTCTCACACAAGCAAAGTATTCAACAGCAAACAGAGAGGTAAAGAGGAGTGTACGGAAGGATCATAGGAGGTGGATTGATGAGCAGGCGGAGAAAGCAGAAGAAGCGGCAAGAAGGGGGGACGTTAAGGAGCTCTATGGCATCACAAAGATGCTTTCGAAGAAAGGTTTTAATAAAACTAGGCCTGTGAAGAGCAAGACGGGCGAGATCCTCACGACGTGTGAACAGCAGCTGACAAGATGGAGAGAACACTTTGCGGAGGTTCTTAATAGAGATAGAGGACCAGAAAGTAAGCAGCGAGGAGAAGATGAAGAGGAAGCAGAAAGTGACCCAAGCATCAGCCTCGACTCCCCAACTCGGGGCGAAATACGGACAGCGTTGAAGCAGATAAAATGCGGGAAGGCACCAGGTCTGGATAATATCCCAGGGGAAGTACTGAAAGCAGACCTGGATATTACGATCGATCTGCTGCACCCGCTGTTGGAGAAGATCTGGAAGGAGGAGAAAATACCAACCGACTGGAAGAAGGGGTTGATAGTCAAGTTGCCGAAGAAAGGGGACACCACAAACTGTAACAACTGGAGGGGTATCACCTTGCTGTCCATTCCAAGCAAAGTGCTGGCGAGAGTCATCCTGAATCGTATAAAAGACTGCGTACAAAAAAGGCTTCGTAAGGAACAGGCTGGATTTCGACATCGCAGCTGTGTGGATCTCATCAACACCCTCCGAATAATCCTGGAGCAGAGTGTGGAGTGGCGGAATACCCTTTACCTCACATTTGTTGACTTCGAGAAAGCTTTCGACTCCGTAAATCAAAGAATTATGTGGAAGACCCTCGAGGAATATAAAATTCCAACAAAGATCATCAGAATCATGGAAGAGATGTACGAAGGGTATGAGTGCCAGGTTCTTCACGAAGGCAAATTAACAGAAAAGATAAAGGTCAGTTCCGGAGTGAGACAGGGGTGTGTCCTTTCCCCCACTCTGTTCCTGTTGGTCCTGGATAGTGTGATGAAGAAGGTAATGGGAGGACAGAAGAGGGGTATTCAATGGGGTATAAATGACAGGCTTGAAGATCTGGATTTCGCAGACGACATTTGTCTTATGGCACAACGGTACCGAGACATAGAAGATAAGCTGGGGAGGTTGCAGAGAGAAGCAGAACGTGCAGGACTGATGATCAACACCAACAAGACCAAAGAGATGAGGATAAATTCTGACATCACGACTAGTTTGACAGTCAACGGAAAGGACATTGAGCGAGTTGAGTCCTTCCTCTACCTTGGAAGTATAGTCACAAATGATGGGTGAGCAGAGGAAGATGTTCAAAGCCGTATCAGGAAGGCAAATGGTGCCTTTGTCCAGCTCTACCCCATCTGGAGAAATAGAAACATTTCCAGGAAGACCAAGCTCCGCCTTTTCAATAGCAACGTAAAGTCGATTCTTCTCTACGGCTGTGAAACATGGAAAGTCACAAAACCGATCAACAACCAGCTACAGGTGTTCATTAAAAGATGTCTGCGTCGCATCATGAATGTGAGGTGGCCGGACATAATCTCAAATGAAGATCTTTGGACCATCACCAATCAACAACCGATTAGCATCCAGATCAAGGAGAGGAAATGCCGCTGGATTGGTCACACACTAAGGAAGCCGGACGGAGCTATTGAGAGGGCGGCGCTAGACTGGAATCCTCAAGGCGCCAGGAAGCGAGGTCGACCTAAGAAGACCTGGAAGAGGACGATCGAAAATGAAATTGCAGAGGTGGACAAGAACTGGAGTCAAGTGAAGAGAATGGCCAGGAACCGTACTGCGTGGAGAAATTTCGCCAAGGCCCTATGCTCCGGAAGGAGCGGCAGGAATTAACATAACATTAACAGGGTCTTTTATACTCAAAGTCTCAATTTCCCACAAGTCCGCTACTCTTGTTGATTGGGTTAAAGTAAGTAGAGTGTAAGACGAGGCAGTAGTTGAGGTGATCTCAGAAGAGCCCATAAGTGTCCACCCTAAACAAGTTCTCACAGTTACTAGACTCTTGTTTACATGTAGAAAGTCTGGCGTGGTTATCTGAGCCCACACGTCAGCTCCTAACAATACCTGTATGTCAGTACTGTTGCCACCATTATCTTGGCCAACATCACTAAGTTAAACTCTCTTGTCCCTCAGTAACTTAAACAAGTCAGCATCAACTAGGGGAGCACCTCCACAGATACTATCGGAGCCTACCACTGCAACCTCACATCTGTTTTCCTCGTTCATACCCAGCAAAGTTATTTGATAGGACTCGAAACAAACAGGTGCTGTTTTCCTACCTCCAAATAATTCTTGACTTAGCGTTACCTTTTCAGTTTGTTCCAACTCTAATTTCTTAGCACAAGACTTCTTTATGTAGCTTCTCTGCGACCCACTATCACACAGAACTCTTACTTGGTGCGTGGATCCACCAACAACTACTCTAGCAACTAAAGTCTGCAGATAGGTCGCATGTCCTTTATTACTACCTGCCATCATGCTAACTGTTTTTGGAACCGAATCACCCTTTGGTTCATCTGAGACTGTCTTCGCACACATCAAAGCGCAATGTTTCCCCTCGCAAAAAGGGCACTTCACAAACACTGGCATGTCCCGGTCGTAGACACCTAAAACAAGCCCCCCTTTTCTTTAACGTTCCTTGGTGTTCCTCTAGATAATAATCAATAATCACAGCATAGTCTTGAGAAAGATGTGAGGTTCTGCCACAGAATATACAAGCCGTATCTTTGTTATTTCTGTTTCCTCTACTCACTGAAACATCCTCTATTGAAATTAAAGAAGCCGCTGAAAGTACGTCCCTATTCTTAGTCTTCGTCCTATCGTCTTGCTTAACTCGATCCGTCCTCTCATTAACTTCAGTAGAACTATGTCTTAGATTAAGCCGTTCATCACCTTCTACCTCAGTCTTTAAGAAGGCTAACAATTCAATCAAGCAACAGTCAGGTTGCTTGGTAGACGTTTCTTTTGATACACGATACCTGTCCCAAGTTCTAAACATAATCTATGGCAAGGCACTCTCTACTAGTGGAAATAACATTGCAGCGTATTTCTCCTTTGTTACTCCCAAGGAATCAAGTGCTCTCAACTGTCCCTCCAGACTGCCATACAGTTGGGCTATGGATATCAAACTATCCTTCTTTAACACCAAGGATAAAAGTTCCCTAACATAGTATTCAATGAGTAACTCATCCTTCCCATACCTAGACTTCAACAATTCTATAGCCTTTTTGTAGTTTTCCTTTGAAGGAGGAAAGTTTTCTACCAACTTCTGAGCACATGAACCAGGTTCCATACCCTGAATCAAATAAACAAATTTGTCTTCATCTTTAAGGTTGCTATCTTCATGTATTTTTGTAAATTGCACCCAAAACCCAATCCAGCATTTCACGTTTCCATCAATTTTTTCAGTTTTAGGGTTTGTAGTCTTAGTAGTCCCTGATTAGAAGTATGTGAACTGTAACTCGTATTGGCTTCAGAAACGGCTTGATCTCCAACTTGTAAGGCCTGCACTTTTTCCCTAACCTTAAAATATTTAGGTCGTACTCACTGCATTTGTTGATCTCTGGTTCAAGCACGATGTCTTCAAGGCCTTCCATTTGCAGCAGCTCATTGTATACTTCATCATCCAAACGTTTTAACTTCTCGTAGAGTTCCACAAGTGAAGCATATCTGCTTCGAATCTCCACGTGGTCACAATCAGCAAACGCCAACAGTTCTTCAAGCTTATTCACTTCACGTGTAAATACGCCGTGTAATACTCGACGTTCGGTCATCGTTGTTCTGATTTATTTGATGTTGAGATTGCCAGTAGTCCTGTCACGGTCGCCAGTTATTTACCATACCAAATCATTTTAATATACGGTACCGGTAGTCACTATTTTATTAATACAATTCAACATCGCATCCAAAGACAAAAACTAAGATACTACACTCAAAGATAACAAAAAACAAACTATGAAAATCAAAACACTGTCTATTTTTCTACAGGAAGTCGATTGCTCGAACGAGCTTTAGTTCACTTTCTCCACAATGTCAGTAATATATCCTGTGGTGATGTTGAACAACAAGGGGCTCATTGGATCCCTCTGCAGGACTCCATTTGTTCGTTCGAATGTGTCTGATACGTCGACTGTATCCTCAATCTGTACAAAATTGACCTTTAAAATGTATTCAATTGCTCTGACAAGAGGATGTGTTGTCCCAATCATGTCTTTCAACTTTGCCATCGGTATTTCCCTGTTTAGGAGGTCGAACGCCTTCGTATAGTCAATAAAGACAGCGTAGTATTATCAATTTATATGATCTTGTCGACTTCGTCGTAACACTGAGGTCTGGCGTTACGTTACGGCGACGGGACGAAATGTACCGAGAATGCACTGAGGTGTGTGACGTCATAGTACCGCTTGAGCTTCCTCCTTTTCCCGCGCGCTCCGGTGAGCGTGACGTCATCCAGTCAGCTACCTCCTTTGACTTTGGTTTGCACTTGCTAATGGAGTTTGAGTTCATGCAGTTCACTGCATGATTATGAGGCTTTAACCCAGCATTTTTCAGCATTTGTAGCATTTAAAATGATATAAAGTCTAGTCTTTCAGACTGACTATCACTCTTTTTTCCGTTCGGATGTCACAAACCTTCTTGTATGTCTTCCAGGAGGTATCTGACTGCATTTGTTGTGTCTCTACCTCGTATGAAACCAAACTGGCATTCAGGAACATTCGCTAATATTTCCCGTTTTGACGCTAGGATTTTTGTATAGATCTTAAATATATTATTTTCCAGTGCGATTCCCCTGTATGAGTTACGGTCGTTCGTATCTCCTTTCCGTTTGTACAGAGTCCTGATGGCTGATATTCTCCAACAGTCCGGAATTGTTCCAGATTTAAGCATTCATTGAATAATTTTGACCAAATTGTTACCAAGGTCTCCCGTGATTGTTTTAAGTGTTCCATGTGTATTTGATCCGGGCCTGAGGCATTTTTGTTTTTCGTTTGATGTATCGCCTGTGTTACTTCTGCTGGTGTTATTTGCATGATTTGCTCCGTTTGTTCCTGGATGTCTTGTTTTTCTTGCTCTTTTGAGGATATCGCGTCCACTTTGAAGGCGCATGTTTTGTTCTCCTGGTTCAGTAGTTTTTTGAAGAGTATCTCCCACCTGTCCATTGGAATTTCTTTCGGTCTGGTTGCAATTTTCCTTCTGAGTGGCAGGAAAGGGTCCGATTTACCCCCTCCGCTAATGTTTGTGCCTCCGTTTCCATATAGTTGGATTATTCAGTATCAAGAGTTTTTTATAATCTTTCCTGTGTTTGGCGGTATTCTTGTAGCTCCCTTTTCGTATCCTTTGACCTTGCCTCGTGTAACAACTTCAAGGTTTCCTTTCTTTTGTTGAAGCATTCACTGTCGAACCATGGCTGTGATTTTCTCTCCTTTGCTGGTATGATCGCCTCCCTCATTGGATCTGTAGCGATTTGAGTTGCTTCCTTAAATTGTCATTCTTGTATTAGTTGTTCTGTTCAGGTGATCATTTCCTTTTTCTGCAATTTTTCAGTGTCCAATCTTCTTGATATTTTCTTCTCCCCATATGTATGCTTGACATTTGATATGGCTGTCATAACTGTAAAGTCGGTCGCCACCGATATGTGTTTCCTTATTGAAGCTGCACCTGAGTTCCAGAGGACTTCCTCCTTCTGTATGGTAATTGCTGTTCCTTTATAGAAGATTAGATCTATAGTACTAGATCCGTTGCCTGCAAAGCACGTTTTTTCTTCTTTCTTATTTACTAGGGTCTTCTGCTAGCATCTCTAGGATCAATTTTGACTTTTGGTTTGGTTTGTCAATTCTGCAATTGATGTTTCCTGCAATAATGCCATTTACATCATTGCTTACTTTCTCAATGGCTTTAAATAACAACTCTATCGCGTCTTCTATCAAATTGTCTGGTTTGCTATATAGGCAGATTAGTGTTATTAATGACGTAGTTGTTATTACCCTATTTTTCTCTTTGTATGTTACTTTCAACTTGCCTGCTGTTGCTTTCAGGAAGCATGAAACTTCTCCCTCCGGTCGTCCCTCTGTGGGTGTTGCGTATGTATTGTGCCCGATAGTCCGGAGACCAACGCCCAAATATGCGAAACAGTTGAACACGAGACTCGGAAAACTCAGGGAAACTGGGTATGGGCAAATGGTGCTAACAGAATTCATGATCCCCGCCTGAATATAAGTAGGATGAAAAAATCACACACACAATTTCAAAACCTTTCCACTTTTATTAATCTAAAAACAAAATGTCAAGGCACTCCTACCTAATATCTCTAGGGTAGCTAGAAATAGAGTCTTTTACCCTGAAATCCTATGACCTATTCAAAGAAATGTTATTTAGGATAAAAAAGTCTTATACACTATAATAAGTGTCCAATCGTGTCCATTGTCACAAATTGCATCAATTTAACACTTTTCCAAAATTATCACACGGGTTTATTTCGTAGCACTTTCACGATTTGATCACATCTATCACTGGTCGTTCTATGTTGTCAAATATTAGGCAGAAGCAGATTTCATTCAACAAATGCTATATAAAAATAAATAAATAATCTCATTGATCTTATGTTTTGTGACCACATGTTTGTTAGAAACACTGACTTGATTACAGAAATTTAAGCTCACATAAAAACAAAACTCCTTGCAAATATTATATGGCTAGCTGGGCGCAAGGTCGTAACTTATGGAACCCGATGGCTATACTTTCCCAAATACGGTGCATTCATATTTATTTTTACAAATACCACAACTTTTCATTTCTCTAAAAAGCACCTCTTATTTCAGCAACAATTTGTTTCAACAACACCTCTTATTTTAACAACGCACTCAAAATATCATGTTTGAGGCCTAATAATTTTCCCATATAACGGAACCATGTCCCCGACATGTCCACTTTAACTGGAGGCTAATACCTGCTTCTACTAGAAGCAGTGGCGGCTCGTGAATTTTCCGAGGGGGAACTCAACCGTTTTAAGATGTAAACCGTTTTTGTGATGTTTATCCAGTAATTGACAGAGATGATTTCATACATGAATTGTGTATTTTCTTCTCACATATTTTTGTAGGTTGATTTCCTTAGGACTAGGCACTACTGTTTTTAAAGAAATAACAAAGGTATTAAATTTTTTGCTCCCAGTCACTGGAAAAAGAAGAAAACCGGAGCCAGCTCAGGAATCCATCTGGGTCGCCAATTCCCAAGCTCACTAGCCATGAGCCCTTGAGGGTGTATCCCCACCACAAGGGTTCACAACTAGGCCTAGTGGGACTTGGGTTGGAGACCATTGGACCCCAGCCAAGGCGGTTATTATTTCCACTCGTGCCTGGCTCTTCTCTGTCATCCACCTGTCGACCTCCATTAGTCAACTCTTATTCTCTTCCAACCCGGATAGCATTAGAGCATCCAAAGTCTAGGGAGGCATTCATTTTCCTGCCGTAACTGACCCTTATATCATATATCCTGATACCCTCATTCTTCGAGGGGTCAGCCCTATGACATCGTCATCTTGGCTGACAAGCCTGAGGATTTGAATGAGTTTTTGACTGGTATGGACTCCGTCTTACGGAAAGAATTCATGATGAAAATTAATAAACGTAAAACAAAAATACTGGAATGCAGCCGAAATAAATCAGAAACCTCTATGGAGATCAAATTGGCAGGTGAAAAGCTGAAGGAAGTAGGAGACGACTTCTGTTACTTAGGAAGCAGAATAACCAGTGGTGGACGAAGCAATGAGGATATAACAAGTAGGTTGGCTCAGGCAAGGAAAGCATTTCTACAAAAAAGGAATCTGTTGACATCGAATATTGATTTAGGTATTAGGAAGTCATTTTTGAAAGCCTTTGTCTGGAGCGTGGCGCTATATGGAAGTGAAACTTGGACTATTGGTGCAGCAGAAAAGAGGAGAATTGAAGCATTTGAAATGTGGTGTTACAGGAGAATGATGAAGATCAGATGGGTAGATAGGGTTACAAACGAAGAGGTATTAAGACGAGTGGGAGAGGAGAGATGTTTCTGGCGACTGCTAATGAAGAGAAGAGATAGGTTAGTAGGACACATACTAAGACACCCAGGAATAGCAAGCTTAGTTATGGAAGGAAGGGTCGATGGCAAGAACTGTAGGGGTAGACCAAGGTTAGAATATGTTAAACAGATTGCCTCGGATGTAGGGTGTGGTAGCTATGTATAGATAAAGCGATTAGCTCAGGACAGGGATGCATGGAGCGCTGCATCAAACCAGTCAAAAGACTGAAGACTCAATCATCATCATCATCAAGCCAGTAATTAGTTAAACCTAGCTGTAGATTTCATTTCATCATAATTTCTCACCATCACCTAAACCACTAAGGGTAGATGACCTAGATATTTCGCCCCTTTATTATATTAAACAACAATTATCTCCATCATTGAGGGTGTATCGATATCTAAGGTGCACCGTGCATGGTGGGACAACACACACCCTACCTCTTTTAGGGCCTCTTAGAGAAGGCAGAAAAAAGGACAAAATGAGGTCTGATTCTACAAAAATTAGGGCATCAGGAAAGAAAAAGACAAAAGCCAATTAAGGCAGGGAAATGAAAGACATCCAAGGCCTCCGATACCCTAATAACGTTGGGGTAAGAGTTGACATGAAAGATATAAGAGAGGAGCTCAGCTCAAGGAAACTCAGCTGGGGTCCCATAGTCGCCAACCCACATCCCACTAGTTGTAACCAATTTGATAATAATTTATGTGATCTGAAGCTCTCAGGAAGAAAATGAAGACTACACGCAACAGAACGATCAGAAGGTAACCATTTGCTTCCTCTCTTGTCACCATCTCTGGAAATTGCACGTAACCACTTCTCACGCAATGAATTGTCCGATTGTATCTCATGAAATGAGATTCCTCGGTATTCGAACTTGCCCAGTTCTGACTTATAAAAGGGCACGCAGCAGTACAACATTATAAAACCATTCCGAATACATTCCAACTTCGCCCTTAACATCAATACAAAACTTATGTCTGTCACAGTGACTTGGTGCTGCTTCCTAGTGCGCCAAGAGGGAAGCTATCCAGTGGCTGCATCAGACCACTGCCACTGACTGCTGTAGAAGCAGCCAAGAGGGATGCGATCCAGCTGGCAGAGATCAGACTCAAGCTGACTGAGTCCACATACTTCGTGACGTAGCGCGTGAGAGGAGGGAGAGGGGAAAAGTGGAGGTATTCGTTGTCATGGCAACGTAAATAACAAAGCGGGCGATTTTTGATGAGTCCTCGTGAGTATCCGGTGCACTCTATCGACAAGGAGAGGAACTACACACATTTTGTCACGATGGCAAAACATTAGGTGCGAGGAGAGAGAACATTAGGGATGATGAGGAGGGAGGAGGGTGGGAGGGCGGCGTCCTTGAGTCCAATATCACCGGCCGCCTCTGACTAGAAGTATATTTTGTTATATGGTCGGTGTCTCCTGCCTTGGCATACTCATTGCAAATGAGAATCAATTTTACCTGAACACTCTTATAACTTAATTCATTCAGTTATTTTATCAACTCATGAAAGGAAACCAAATTGAGATTATTATTATTATTAGCCAGTATGTTACTGATTCTAATCATTCCATCAATCATGGTCAAGGACAAATAAGTCAAATACTTCACTCAGCTATATTGTACGTGTCACTTAAGCATCAATTCACAAAAATCCTATTTGAAAAATCACTTAGAAAATACAAAATTATATTATTATTATTATTTTTAATGCTGATTATTATCATTATTATTATTATTATTATTATTATTATTCATAGAAATTGGTAATGAATCACGAGGCGCATACAACCCTGCGATGGAAATGTCGCACTCAGAAGAAAAATCTGAATATTTATTAAAAATCAAAACTACCTAGTCAAAATAAAGATCTAGACTTTCCAAAACACTGGCAATGAAAACGAATAAAATAAATTAAGGAAAGCCAAATAAATACGCCAGTAAGCAAGATTAACATTCAGGAACACTTAAACTAAGCATGACTAAGGGTTTGGAATACACATGACTACGCTATACACTAGACTACCAATATGAGAACTGGTCTTACTTCATGGTATCTGATGGTCTTAAACCGGCCTCTTGTACGGTGATGAAATTCCTCGTCCATGTTCCTTTCCATAGAGTGTGGTTCCAGAACTGTCTGGATCTAATGGCGGCGGTCTCCAGTGGTATTCCACCACGTGGTTCCTGGTCTCTTGGATCGGGCCTCCAGTCGCCATCTTCTTCCTCTCTTCCTTCTTCTTTCCGTCTAACCCATCGCTAGTAGTTAGTGCATTTCCATCGTCATGTTGTTGAAAATGTTAGTAATGTTCATTTGATGATCAAGGTAGTCCACACTCATGTTAGAGTTTGCACTGGACTGGTGCAATTTACTGTCCTTGCACACACTGTGTAACACCAATCGTACGTCGAGAAGGCGTGAGATATCACTATAAGTGTCCTCAGTAACTAAACAGTTCATTCGATTGCTCGGACCGAAACCTTATTTCAGGGTACTTTTCCCTTCTTGAAAACACATCAAATATCATGTGAGGGTCTCTTACTATAAGTTCGTCATAATGGATTATCGTCGTTAAACCTTCACAGCGTGGAATATGCTCACTATTCAAGGCCACTGTTCATTAATAATAATAATAATAATAACTTCACTCCGAACAGCGTATAATAATCCAAGCAAGTTATTTAAAATATTATGCCACACACTTGTACTGCGAAATATTCAAAGTCCCACACTCATTATATGTTCCACACGATCATCAAGTTCTCGAACATTCGAAGTTTCAGAATGAGGCGTGCATGGCCTGGCAACACTCCGCACAGTATAACATCTCGACTTTTTCGGCGTTTAGTGGACGGTATATTTCACGGCGCACATGGGCAGAGTAACACTCCCAAAGCCAAGTTGAGCTGCACTGAACTGCAATGGACTGACTACAGCGTTCCCACACGCTGCTTATATATCGCCCAGCAGCATGACATGACATAATGTGCTTCCGTCTCAATCGTTTATTATCTCCACAATGCGTAGTGCGATTTACATGCTTCTCTTTACATAATAGTTATAAAATCACGAGCTATTTCATGGTATGGCTATCTTCTCTACTAAGTAAATATTTAGGAATCGTAAATCATTTTGGAGTTTTCGGCGACTCGCCATTTGCTGCAACTCCGTGCGCAAGCGATGTACTGGCTGGCTTCCCAGCGGCGCTCGTATGAAAAACTGCGGCTGGCGCTACATTCAAACTTCACAAAATGACATGGCGGTACCAGGGCCACGGGTACAGTATGGATGCCATAGTATCCTGGTAGATCGAAGTCTTCAAGTATAAAAATTTCTGTTGCTATCAATATATCTGTTTCTTTCATGATCGTTTGAGGAAAGTGAGGGAGTGCATTTTTCATTCATTCTGTGTTCCACAACGGTATCTTAATCGAGCTGGTTTTACTCGAGAGATGCTCCTTCGTGTCTTCTTTGTGAAAAGCGAAATCGAAATCTTCTCACTAGGACGTTTTTGGGTCAGAATTCTGGGCCCGTGTAATCGTGAGGTATTTGTAAGGGATTCCTATTTTGAATGCCATTTTTCCCCCTCGTTGAGAATTTCTCGCACTCTTGTTTGTCCTTGGAATCCATGTTTTTGATGATATGACTTCACTGTTTCTGTTGTAGTGCCTGCCTTTAATCTCCCTACATAAAGCCAGACTCTTTTCTCTGCGGCTTGTAGTTCGTCTTCGTCCCTGATCACAGCATCTTCCACTTTCTTTCCCATTATTACATGATTCTTTGGTTCCTGTTTCTGTGTCCTTCCATTACGTGTTACCTTTGGCCATGTATCATCGTTGGATGGGTTCTCTTCAGTTCCCTCTCCTTGGTCAATGTTGAGGTGATTCTCTACTATTACTGTCGTATTGTTGTCTGTAGTTTTATTATTTTGTAAGCTTTTGGTTATTTTCTCCGTCTATTAGTACGCTTAGTTTGTTGGTTAAAAAGTCCATGGCCGGGATAAGTAGGATATAAAGACACCAAAACACACGATTGATATGGAACACTCTTGTATTATCCTGTTATAGTCAGTAAATGTGATACCTAAAATACTGACAGTGTTATTTTACGTATAACTGTGCGATACACTGTGTGTTCCACCGTTCCACTGGATTTTATGTGCGAATTTCAATCTATCATTGCTTGTCTGCTCGGATTTGTTTTTGTGCATTTCGAATCATGACGCTGTTACGTTTGAAAGCTATATTCGAGTTTGCTAACTGTATCATGGACTCCAGAAGTTCTACAGAAGGGGCAGAAGTGTTTTAAGCCAAACATGTTATGTGGAAGAGTACAGCATCATGGGCATCCGTAGAGGAGGAGGGGGGGGGAGGGGAGGGGGCATGTCCCCCACCCCATGGAAATTTGAAAAGTAAAACGATATAAACATCTGACTGAGAACAAACTTTTTTCTTGTTTTGTTACAAAAGTGCAAATTTTAATTAGTTTTGTGCTAAATATAAATAGTTCAGATATTTAACTTTCTGTCGGGTGCAATAATAAAATATAGTGGCAGTGGGCCATGCCCCCTTCCCTGGATTTCCGAGAATTTTGATATTCGATTGTTCATTGTCACACCAGTTCATTTCATAAATGGAAGTTACTGATAGTCAACTGACAACTGATAGAACAGAACATGTCTTTAATGTTGCTGACGTAATATGTATTTACATTTTTTAAATGTTCTAATGCTGCCATAGAGAAGACCACCAATGGAAACATACCGTAGCTCCAATTTTTTTTTTTTTTTTAGTCGTTTACCCTCCAGGTTCGTGGAACCCATGGACTCAGCGAGGGAACTCACCACTACCGCCTCTACGGGCAGTGTCCTAGAGCTGGGAACATCGAATCGGAAAGGATACAACTGGTGAGGTGGGATTGGCACCTCGCCCAGGCGGCCTCACCTGCAAAGCGAACAGGGGCCTCATGAGGGAAGGTAAGGGATGGTGAGGATGGATAGGCAAGGAAGAGGGAAGGAGGCGGCCGTGGCCTCGAAGAAGGTACCATCCCGGCATTTGCCCGAAGACGAAGTGGGAAACCACGGAAAACCACTTCGAGGATGGTTGAGGGGGAATCGAACCCTCTACTCATTTGGGCCACCCGAGGCTGAGTAGACTCCTTCCAGTCCTCGTACCACTTTTCAAATTTCGTGGCAGAGCCGGGAATCGAACCCAGGACCTCCGGGGCGGCAGCTAACCATGCTGACCGCTACGCTACGGAGGCGACAGCTCCAATTTTCAATATTTTAAATACCGTATGTTTCCCCAACACTATCACGAGTGATGGCCACCACACTTCGGCAGTGGCAATATGAAAGGACGTTTTGGAGATATTTATAGACATTGCAACACCGCTAGCAGGTCGTAACCCCTTAAACGTGGTTTTCATTGCTGACTAATAAAACACTGGTCCCGTAAGGTCGTCGTTAAAACATTGGAACATTTAATGTTCAGGCCCGTATTTATGGTGGGACAAATTGGGCAACTGCCCAGGGAGGCATGTTTTAGGGACGGTAATTCCTGCAAAACTGTACAAAACCGCTTAGGCATTACACGTCAAGTTATTAAAGTTTAAACCCCGCACAAGAGAGCATACTTTGGCAATGTTGATTATTTAAGGACATAAATGAAAGGAGCGGCTTATAGCCACCTTGGTGTTCTTGCTGTTGATCTGACTTGAATGTAAAATTGTACTATTAGGTAATCTGTTGTGTATTTGATGATGATGATGATAATTGTTGTTTTAAGGGGCCTAACATCGAGGTTATCGGCCCCTGATAAAGTGAAATGGCGTGAAATGAAAGGATGAAGATAAAAACATGTAACCGAATTTATTCAGTTACAGAAGCTCACCCTCGGGTTTTTGCCTTGTGCAGTTAGTTTGGGGTATTTTATTCACATCTTATTATATTGGGTTAAAGTGGGGTTGCAGAGGTGATTTTTATTGTGCCTGTGTGTGTTTTTGTGGACGGATTCATCTTTGGATGGTCCGGACCAACTAGGATCATTGTTTATTAATTATCGGTTTTTGGATATTTGATATTATAAAATACGGGGTTTTGCGATTTATTACGTTTTGGGAATAAGGATATATAAGACTGTATTATTTTAAGTAGAAGCATTATTTCATTTTGGTTTGGGGTTAATGGCTTTATTTTGACCTAGTAATGTTAAATTTTAGATTCGTGGCTGTACTATAAAGGTACAATGAATCTGTATTTTCGAGGGCTGGGAAGTTACAAACCTGGAAAAGACAGGCAGTAATTCGGCTTGTAGTGGCAAGTTCAGGGAATACCGAGGCTATTAATAGCATGAACTCTTATGATCTTCGAATGGAAAAATACAGGGTGACGTCAGTGTGAATTTCGACTGTCTGATTTTCATGTGTTGACACGGATGGTCCGCTAGGAGCGGGCTACGCACGAGTTAGTTCCGGCAGAAACATTGGGGTTATGTATCCGTTCGCCAGTGCATATAATGGCGTGTCTGGTGTTCAGAGGTCGTCTTATTGCTTTATTGGCAGAGCCCAGATCTACTAGCACCCAGGGTCGTTTTACGTGACATGGTTTCCGTAACGAACAGTTAGAGATCAGTTCTTCTTGCTTTTAGGCTAGATTCCATGTCTTCTTGCGCCTAGGGTCGATTTATCTGGCATGTTCCGGTAATCGAACAGCAGAGACAGTAACTAGACATTCACTGAGCGTTGTGCTGTTGTATGACTACATATTTTCGACATGGTTAAGTTCGTAGACCACGGGTAGCTGATCATATCACACCCTAAAAAGACGTTCATAACCTCACTTCATCATCTGTTGTGGAAGTCATAGGAGGATGCCATGGCGTTGAAGTCAACAAGTCTGGCGAGTGTAGATTCGTGCTCAAACTGTGCAAAGTGAAAAGAATAGGCAAATGATATGCATGAAAGTCTGAAGAGTGTAGATTTGTGTATAAGTGAAATATGTATAGGAGGCTGGTAGGCCTAGGTCTGATATGGCCGTAAGTGTTTGCTGCTCTAAGAGCCTAAATTCAGTGGCAAGGTACTGTATAAAATTTATCACGAGTGTATGAAGGGTATTTTGTGTGTTGTATATTATGTATATATGTGTATAGTACAGCCAATATATTATCTCTTTAAAATTCATGTGTGTTTATATTCCTGTCTTGCATGAACCTGGGAACATCAGAGAACGCATGCCAAATGCCCTACGCCTGGGATAAGGTGTTTTATAGTCGGGGCAACAGTTATGTACCGTATTTTATTCTATTTTATTCAGGAAGACCCATATGGTCAACCTTGGCGCCCATTCAAAGTCGGGAAGTTATGTTAAAATCACTTGTGGCCAGTATTTAAAGGCAGTAAATTCTGTAGGTTTGTGGTAATGGGGGTATTTAATTGTAAATCAACTCCAGTGGGGAGGTGAGTGTGTTTCAGTGGCAGCCCAACGTGAGGCCTTAGACATGCTGATGTGTACCAGGACACAGGAATTAAACTGTAGGCATATTTTCATAATTGCACATATTTCAATTAGGGATGGCTACGTTAGAGCCAGGATGCAATTCTGCTTTGTTGGGGGACGGTGCTGGTGAGCGGCAGAATCAGACAGGGTCTGATAGGCAATTTGCTATAGGGATGGGAGAAAACAGCAGAGTCAAGGGAGATTTGCCAGGGCAGGGGGGGAATGAGTTAAGTATGATGGCCATGTTGAGGAGGCTCGTGTATCTTAGCGACAAGTCTGTAGGGATGGAGGAGAGGTTGACCAGCCACATGAATAGGATGGGGGGGAAAATATCTAGTCAGCTGAATAGTTTGACGGAGCATTTGTCATAGAAGCTTGATGAGGTCAAGGAAAGATTGTCAGAAATTATCCCCGACAGCCATGTTACTAGCCAGATTAGTGAAGTCAGTGTAGAAGTCACTAATCTGGAAACTAAGCTAGGTAATCAGATTGCTGTTCAGGAAGAGAGCTTAGACTCTGAAGTAGATAAGTTGGATGCTCAACAAGTGAAGTGGGCTGGGGGAAATTTTTAGCCAGGCACTGGAGACTAGCCAGAAATTTCCCAGTGTAGATAGGTTGGAAGAGCAGAGAGATGAAATTGTAGGCATCGTGGAAGAGAACGTTGTGGTTAGTGATGCGAGTGCTGGGAAAGTGGAGAAGGATGAGAGTACTGAAGTTAGTGGCGAGAGTGCTGGGAGAGTGGAGATGGATGAGCTAGTCGAGATTAGTTTGCTAGGGAATGGTACGAAGAAGGTAGATGAGAATATTAGCCAGGTTAGCGAGAAGGTGACTAGTATGGAGGAAGATACTGTAGGTAGAATTCTACGTGGTCAAAATCTGGAACTAGGAGGGAGTGAAAATCTTGTTACGAAGTTAGTATGTAATTTCTCTGATGACATTAGGACTGCAGTGTGCGTGCAGGAGATAGTCGCTATTACAGGCATAGAGAGGTCACTTGGAAGGTTAGGTACCTTGAGAAAGACAGGTGGGCAACGTCAGAGAAATGGGGGTAATCAAAGGGAGGGAAATTATAATCAGGAGAGAGAGAGGAAATGAGATCCAGGTAGAGGGGAAAGGTACATTTGGTATGAAGATGATGGGAGAGGAAGAAATAACATTGAGTGTCAGGGGTACGGGGAAAACAATCAACCGGGGAACAGACCACGTGAGGTAGAGCAGGCAAATAGGGGGCGTGGCATGGAAAGGCAGGTTGAGAGAAGCAATAGGCCATGAGGTTTAAACTTCGCCAGGACTCACTATATGGAGCAGGGGGAGAGTCCTTGCATAGTATTCCTGCTCACGCTCTGGAAGAAAAACATAATGTAGAGTATAATATCAATGTAGGATCTCATAGGTTAGGAGACCAGACCTGTAAATTATATTACAGTAAGGCGCTAGTGAAGTTTGGGTGGAGTGAGCAACAGGATTGGGTTAGGTTAGGTTATCAGGTTGGTGGTAGAGATTTTGTCAGTGTCGTCGGATGCATTCAGGTTACTAAAGAGGTTTCTGTGAGGAAGAATTAGGTGTCGTCATGGTATCAAGTTGTATTTTGGTCATGAGAGATGGTCGTGTGTTGAGTAATGTTGATCACTGTTAATTCTGGGTCATGAGAGATGATCGTGTGTTGAGTGATGTTGATCACTGTTGTTTCTGGGTCATGGGAGATGATCGTAAGTTGAGTGATGTTGATCACTGTGTGGAGGCAGTTGTTAAAGATACCATGTTGGACGAGGGTCAGAAGTCAGAGCTGTTTGACGTTCTGAGCGAACACAGGGTGGTGTTCTTGGAGAAATCTGAATGTACTCACGGCTACGGGCATAGTTTTGACATCGCAGATAGGTCTGGCTTTAGCGGTCCTAGGTACCCTATATAGCTCACTCTCACATGGAGGTTGTTGTTGAGGTGATTGGTCAGATGCTTTATGAGGTTATATTTGAGATTAGTAACAGTCAGATTGTTAGTCTTCTGGTGGTGGTGACCATGTGGGATGGTACCAGTAGGTTATGTTTGGAGGGCGTGGCAGTTAGTAGTTTGCAGGAAGGATTTCTTTTTGTGTGTCTCGCAGGATTTTGGAATTTTCAACAGGGAAAGCTGTACCCTAAGAGATTAAATAAAATGAGGATTATTGTAGTTGTAGGTAAGATACTTTTGAAACAGCAGGGAAGAGAGGGGGTAAAAATTAAGTTAGGAAGTCTGGTGTTGTTGCAAGCTGAGCATCTGCTGTCGGTAGAGCAGAGTTGCATTCATGAGGTTTTTCATTCCGGTCCATTTGCTATAGACCGCAGGGTAGGTGCATGTGGCTACAGCTTGATTACCAACGATGACAAGATCCTAGGTACATATAACGTTGCTTACCTCAAGCTATGTGTCACCTAGAGATCTTGCTCACGATGACAAGACAGGAGTACTAGTGTATTTGTGTGAGGGACAAGGATAAATCTATAGCCTTGTAGTTTAGAGATTGATCCTTGTGGGGGCGTCTGTAACTGAATGTATTCAGTTACAGTAGCTCACCCTCGGGTTTTTGCCTTGTGCAGTTAGTTTGGGGTATTTTATTCATATCTTATTATATTGGGTTAAAGTGGGGTTGCAGAGGTGATTTTTATTGTGCCTGTGTGTGTTTTTGTGGACGGATTCATCTTTGGATGGTCCGGACCAACTAGGATCATTGTTTATTAATTATCGGTTTTTGAATATTTGATATTATAAAATACGGGGTTTTGCGATTTATTACGTTTTGAGAATAAGGATATATAAGACTGTATTATTTTAAGTAGAAGCATTATTTCATTTTGGTTTGGGGTTAATGGCTTTATTTTGACCTAGTAATGTTAAATGTTAGATTCGTGGCTGTACTATAAAGGTACAATGAATCTGTATTTTCGAGGGCTGGGAAGTTACAAATCCGGAAAAGACAGGCAATAATTCGGCTTGTAGTGGCAAGTTCAGGGAATACCGAGGCTATTAATAGCATGAACTCTTATGAACTTCGAATGGAAAAATACTGGGTGACGTCAGTGTGAATTTCGACTGTCTGATGTTCATGTGTTGACACGGATGTTCCGCTAGGAGCGGGCCACGCACGAGTTAGTTCCGGCAGAAACATTGGGGTTATGTATCCGTTCGCCAGTGCATATAATGGCGTGTCTGGTGTTCAGAGGTCGTCTTATTGCTTTATTGGCAGAGTCCAGATCTACAAGCGCCCAGGGTCGTTTTACGTGACATGGTTTCCGTAACGAACAGTTAGAGATCGGTTCTTCTTGCTTTTAGGCTAGAGTCCATGTCTTCTTGCGCCCAGGGTCGATTTATCTGGCATGGTCCGGTATTCGAACAGCAGAGACAGTAACTAGACATTCACTGAGCGTTGTGCTATTGAATGACTACATATTTTCGACATGGTTAAGTTCGTAGACCACGGGTAGCTGATCATATCACACCCTAAAAAGATGTTCATAACCTCACTTCATCATCTGTTGTGGAAGTCATAGGAGGATGCCATGGCGTTGAAGTCAACAAGTCTGGCGAGTGTAGATTCGTGCACAAACTGTGCAAAGAGAAAAGAATAGGCAAATGATATGCGTGAAAGTCTGACGAGTGTAGATTTGTGTATAAGTGAAATATGTATAGGAGGCTGGTAGGCCTAGGTCTGATATGGCCGTAAGCAGGGCTAGATTTGTGACGGTACGCACCGGTACGCCGTACCGAAACCTCTGACCGGAAGAAAAGTCGAATATATAACATAATTTTTAGAACTGTCGAACGTTAGTTGTAAGTCAAGGTCAACTTGGTCTTTGACTGGACTCTACTTCAGAAGTACGTCGAATCATGGGTGCTTCGGGGACAGCACCCCGCTCTGGATACTAACAGAAAGGTGAGAGGGAGAGACGAGGCACATACAACGAAAACTTTTCTAAACTTTGAACAATTTTATAAACTGTGAGGTAAAACATTTTAAAGCAAAGTACCTTTTATAATAAATAATTATTTCAGAAAACTGTGAAGACAAAATTATAAAACAAGAAATAAAAAATTGTTGGTGAACGTGTGTGTATTTTCAAACCAAATACACTTAATTTTTAAAATTACGTAAAAAGAATTGAAATAATGTACATTGTTAGAATGGTAACCTAGTTTGCCTACATTAAAATTTAATATAGGCCAACGGCTATGGTAAGAAAAAACTTGCTACAGCAGTCTCAATTTAATTTAAAATTGCAATCAAAATTAGATAGCGATTTTGTCCACTGATTCATTATTAAAGGTGTTCAGAAAAGCGTAAAAATATCGTTTTTAGAACTCTATATTTCAATATTCCATAAAGCCCCCATCCCACCACCACCTGATATCCCAAAGTACCGGAACCTCTTTTTTTTTTACAAATCAAGCACTGGCCGTAAGTGTTTGCTGCTCTCAGAGCCTAAATTCAGTGGCAAGGTACTGTATAAAATTTATCACGAGTGTATGAAGGGTATTTTGTGTTCTATATTATGTATATATGTGTATAGTACAGCCAATAGATTATCTCTTTAAAATTCATGTGTGTTTATATTCCTGTCTTGCATGAACATGGTAACATCAGCGAACGCATGCCAAATGCCCTACGCCTGGGATAAGGTGTTTTATAGTCGGGGCAACAGTTATGTACCGTATTTTATTCTATTTTATTCAGGAAGACCCATATGGTCAACCTTGGCGCCCATTCAAAGTCGGGAAGTTATGTTAAAATCACTTGTGGCCAGTATTTAAAGGCAGTAAATTCTGTAGGTTTGTGGTAATGGGGGTATTTAAATGTTAAATCAACTCCAACGGGGAGTTGAGTGTGTTTCAAACAGCTCACTGCTATGGATGAAACGAAAATGGTTTATATAAAATAGACAGTGAGCCCCAACCATTATGGCTTATTTCAATAAAAAGAATAAAAGGGGGATGGTAAAACACAATAAAACAAATAAGGCATAGTGAACAATAAAATAGATGAACGCAATACAAAAACATAAAACAGACCTAGCCTGAATTAAAAGTCTTAACTTACATTAAAGCTTAAAGAAGTAACCACTCTCCCTCATGAACCGGATGACGAGGTCTCCTGACGGCTCGTCATCACGGAGAATAAGGGAGAGGGTGTCAGGCAGTTTAAGAGTCCTTCGCAGATCGGCCAGTCCTACACACTCCAAGAGAATGTGTGCCACGGTTAGGTGGGCGCCGTAAATACACACAGGGGGTCTTCTCTCTTTAGCAAGTGGGAGTGCTTAGCAATCCCATGGCCGATCCGGAGTCGACAGAGTACCACAGCTTCCTTCCGGAGAGATCGGAAGGAAGATTTCCACACCTTCGTTGTCTCCTTGATGCCTCTCAATATGTTGGGTGGAGGCGTCGCTCGCCACGCTTCCTCGCAATGCGACAGGATTAATGTCGCAACTGAGAGCGCACATCACTAGCAGGCACCTTATACGGTAGCGACGGCAGTGCGACTGCCTCCCGCGCCGCATGGTCAGCAAGCTCGTTTCCCGCAATACCCATGTGGCTAGGAAGCCACACAAAGGTCACCCCGGTTCCAGCGTTACACGCACTGACGAGAAGGTCGTGCACACGCTGGACCAGCGGGTGCTTCGGGAATCACACATAGATCGCTTGCAGCGCACTAAGAGAGTCAGTACACACAAGAAACTGCTGGTGATCGTCTGATAACGTGTACCGCAGATCCTCTAAGATGGCATAGAGCTCCGCTGTGTACACGCGACACGCCGTGGGAAATGGAAAGAGAAACCGACGATCCTCAAACACAAATGCACAGCCTACTTTCTCGTTTACCCTCGAACCGTCCGTGAATAGAAGCCCTGATCCTGGATACCGGCTAGTCTTGTGTAGTTCGCGAACGAACTAGTTCGGAAGAGCGGGTCCCACAGACGAACTACCGAACTAGTTCCCAGATCCCTCGCTTGTTAGTTCGTTCGATCTTTTTCCGCTGACCGACTTGTAACAGCGCGAGAGCGCGGGTCCACCGTAACTTGTCAGCTCGTCACGTCATCACTCATTGCACAATCACATGCGCGTCGTTCAGTCAGTTCAGTTGATTGAGTGTATCTATTGTTAGTGGCAAGATTGTCAAGTTTTGGTGCGGCGATTGTCAATGTTGGTAGATAGATAGATAGATTTTTATTAATTCCATTTGATCAAATACATGCATTCAATACATTTTTGATATAGGACACGTCAGAATTTACATGCATAAAATAAAAGAACTAACAGGTATATATTACTAAGATTATAACTATTTATAACTTATTATAATAGCAAATCTTAATAGATACAATCTTATTGCACAACTATTTACACCTCACTCTATTATCATAATATGAAAACTTAATTCCATAAATACAACAACATACAGCTAGGTATTAAAATTAAATTAAAAAGTAAAATATAGTTATAGATTCCATCACTCCTATACGCTAAAATATTCAACTACTGAGTAAAAACAATGGCACTGCAGATAAGCTTTCAACATTCTATCAAAGGTTTTTATTTTTGGGGCCAGTTTTATATACTGGGGTAGTTTATTGTATAATTTAACTCCAGTGTGAAAAGTTCCTTTTTGATATATGCTTGTGTGTGTGTGTGAAATATGAATGTTTTGATTTTGTCTTGTGTTATGCCTATGAACATCATTGTTTGTTTTAAGAAAAACATCTTTATTCATTAAATTCTTTTAAAAAAAATAATACTTTCAAAGATATATATGCAGGGCAGTGGGAGAATGTTTAAATCTTTAAACAGAGGTCTACATGATTCTCTAGAGTTTACATTTGCCATAATTCTAATCGCCCTCTTTTGTATCCTAAACGTGCTTAGTACATCTGGCGACATACCCCAAAATATGATCCCATATCTTAAGTATGAATGGAAATAAGCAAAATAAGTATTTCTTAATGTGTGCATGCTAGTGCAGGTTTTCAAAATACGTAACGCAAAGCACATCGAGTTCAGTTTAGTATTCAGATATTGTATATGTTTATTCCATTTCAAGTCTTGTTGTATCCATAGTCCTAAAAACTTTGTTTCTGATTTATTTTCTATTTGATGACCATTTAATGTTATATTGGGCATCGCAGGATTCCTATTCTGTATAGTGTGGAAATTTAGACATACTGTCTTTTTATAGTTTATTATGAGGCGATTATCTTGTGACCATTTGGTTAACTCTCCTGTAACGGAGTCAGCAGACTGCTGTATGACCTGTTTAGTTTCACCTTTTATTACGAGTGTTGTATCGTCCGCAAACAAAATTTCCTTATGTGAATGAACGTTCTGTGTTATATCATTGATATATAGAAGAAAGAGTAGTGGGCCCAAAACCGATCCCTGGGGTACTCCAAATTCAATAATTCCCTCATTGGACAATGTTTCATTAAGTAATTTGGTTCCATCATCCTTGTGTCTCAAGCTTACTATTTGTTTACGCCTTGTTAAGTAAGACTCTATCCATTTATTAGCTAGACCTCTAACACCATATTGATTTAGTTTGGTAAGGAGGATTTTATGGTCAACAACATCAAATGCTTTCGATAAATCAAAGAATAGGCCAGTTATATGTTCCTTATTGTCAATTAATTTCAGTATACTATTACTACATTCGTAAATTGCAGTCTGTGTAGATTTTTCCGTTCTAAATCCATGTTGTGAGTTTGTTAATATTTTATTTTTTTCTATGAAACTTATCAGTCTCTTATACATAATTTTTTCCACAATTTTTGCAATACCAGTTGGTAAGGTATTAGGACGATAGTTATCTAATTCATCTTTTGAACCGTTTTTGTGCACTGGAATTACTTTTGATAACTTCAAAAATATCCGGGTAAGTTCCTGAGAGAATTGAACTGTTTATTAAGTGCGTAAGTGGATTTATTATATTTTCTGCACATTTCTTTAAAATTGCATCAGGGATGCCATCAATGCCAGCACAGATTTTTTTTTTTTAGCTCTTTAAAACTATTCTTACCTCTTCACTTGTGACATGATTTATAAATAAAGAATCACTGCATATATTTATTTTATTATTAGAATTTAGTGTATTTACCTGTGATTTATTTATTAATTTTTGTGGAATTTCCAGAAAATAGTCATTAAAAGTGTTTGCTATTTCCTCTGGTTTATTAATCACTTTATTATTTCTGGTCAGTGTAATGTTCCTTTGTATTTTAGCAGATTTTCCAGTTTCTTTCTTTATCACGGACCCCATAGCCCTGTTTTTATTAGATGATTGGGAAATAAAATTATAATTATGCATTTTCTTTGCTAGTCTTATTACCTTATTTAATATGCTAGTGTATTTTTTGCAGTATAAATTGAATTCAGGTGTTGTGTGGTATTGTTTATATAATTTGTGTAGAAATTTATTTCTTTGACATGAATTTATAATCCCTGTTGTTATCCAATTGCTAGTTTTGTTATTTTGAACAGTTCTTCGTTTAAAGGGGAATGCTATTTCAAAATAGTGTTTTAGGGTACTGTTAAATGCATTAAATTTATCATTTACATTTTCTAGTTCATAAATTTCTGACCATATTTCCTTATTTAATAAGTCATTGAAATATGTAACATTTGATTCAGTGAATGACCTGCACTTTGATTTTACTCCATTATCATTATTATTGATTACTTCGGATATTTCAAAACTCATTATTTGTCCATGGTGGTCACTAAAACCCGGACAATAGACTTCTATTGAATGGTGATATTTATCTGTATTTATAAAAATTTGATCAGGAGTGGTTTTACTAAATTTTGTTATTCTTGTTGGTGTATTTACTGTAGGTTTCAGCTGGTTTATAATAATAACAGTATAACACACTACTAGTGCTAACACGCTAATTGGTAATAACTACCTTATATTTGTAATGTAATACAGTGGCGGTTCATAAATTGAAGTTACTGATAGTTAACTGATTTAGATGTGGGGATAATTCCACAGTTTTATTTAACTTAGTCGTTTTGGATTATTTGAAAATATGTCCAATTATTTAGAAAATTGGCGAACTGGATTAACATTACCATTTTAATGAACTGGTTGATAAAAGTTTGGTGCTTTTCAGTCGGTCAACACGAATGTACCCAAACATAGCTGGGTTATGCCCCAATCCTGGAATAAATTACATGAGATCAATAAATAAAACCTATTCCTCCCATTCATGCCATAAATATAATGTTCCCAACGGTTTCAGAGTAGGCAAATAATGAATATCACGAAGCAAGTAAGAAATGAAACGAAAATTGCGGGGGGGTTACGTCTTATCATCACCTAGTGACAAGTAGGAAATGGAATCGGATGTTGATATACGCGAAAAATGATGATAATTGTTGTTTTATGGGGCCTAACATCTAGGTTATCGCCCCACGCGAGAAAGAAAATAAAGAGAATAATAAGTGTATGCTTCTACGAACATATCGTCCAAACTGTTATTCCTTTAGGTACGGTACCGGTATTCCGGTATTTCACTAATGATTAAAAAATGACGACTTTTGGCTTTATAAACAATAGAAAGAGAAATTGTCTCAGAAGGAAAGACATGGACCATAATTAAAAGGATGGCCAAAAATAGAGTGAGATGGAAGAAGTTTGTAGCTACCCTATGTTCCTACAAGGAATAAAAGGAAATAAGGAAGGAATAAGGAATTTCACTTATGTTTCAATACTCATATATTTGTATTTTTTATCTTCGAATATCAAAATGTAAAACACATTACTACACACGCAACATGTCAATATCTAATACACGAACTGCACGTGAAGCGACCATAGTAACGGTTACAGTAGCCTACAGTATTGCTTGAAACGAGAGCAATGTGAATGAGCAATCACTGGTGACGAGTAATGAGTGGTGACAGACTGCTATAACAAACAAGGAGCGCGTGCAGTGGCAGTAGCAAGGCGAGCGAACGATCTGTCTTCGAGATGGGAACTAACGAACTAAAAGAGCGAACTAGTTCGCTAAGGAGCTGCGAACTAAACTGATCGCTCCCAGCCGCGAACTATTATGCGCAAGACTAATACCGGCTCACCACGGACTGGAACAGCCTCCGAAGGACGGAGGAGTCCGTGTCCGACTTGGGGCCAGTGTGCAGATCCAGGATTATATCAGGGCGAGATACCATCCACGGAGGGGCCTTGCTAGGTACTCGGACGATACAGGAGACAGAAGGAAATCGGAACTGCCGGTATGAGTCATCCAAGCGAATCCCCGCCGGCCGAGTGGCTTGGGTGAGCGCATCATACAGCCGGCGATTCAGATTAGTAAACAAACATGGATAGCTAGGATGAAGTGGCATCTGTCGAATAGTTGCAGCATAGGTCAGCAGGACTTGTTGGCGCCTCAGGTGTAAAGGAGGTACTCCAGCCTCGGCGAGCAAGCTGACGACTGGGCTCGTCCGAAAGGCTCCCGTCGCCAGCCTCACACCGTCGTGCTGGACGCTGTCCAGTTTAACAAGCACTGACTTACGTGCCGAACCATATGCTACACTGCCATAATCTAACCTAGATAAAATAAGAGCCTTATAAAAACGGAGGAGCACCGTGCGTTCCGCCCCCCACGATGTGCCGCTAAGAAACCGCAACATGTTGAGCTTCCTAGCACAGGCAGTTTTCAAACACCGCACGTGTGGTTCCCACGTTAACCCCTGGTCGAAAAGGAGTCCAAGGAACCGGTGCGTAGCAACAACGGGCGAAGCTACATTTCCCAGATAAAGCTCAGGATCGGGATGGAGAGTGCGCTTTCGGCAGAAATGGACAACCGAGGTCTTAGCGGTAGAGAACCGAAAGCCATGCTCGAGTGTCCAGCGTTCCACTCTCCGAATAGCTTGTTGGAGCTGTCGTTCAGCGACTGCCATATTTCGAGCACTATAATGCATAGCGAAATCATCTACATATAGCGACGGTACCACCGCTGGACCAACAGCAGCTACCATACCGTTTATGACAATCGCAAATAAAGTAACGCTGAGCACCGATCCCTGTGGGACTCCATTTTCCTGGACATGATATTGCAAATATGTCCCCCCTATTCGGACACGGAATAGGCGAAGGGACAGAAAATTCTCAATAAAGACCGGCAAGTTACCTCGGAATTTCCATTGATGCAGGGTAGAGAGGATGCCATAACGCCAAGTGGTGTCATAGGCCTTCTCGACTAGGTGCTGTCTCCGGAGCTAAGCGTCCTGGATGGCGGTCTCCAGGCGTACCAAATGGTCATTGGTACTCCGAGACGCCCTGAAACCATACTGGTATTCAGACAGGAGTCCTCGTTTCTCCAGGACCCACACCAGTCGCTGATTGACCATCCTCTCAAAGAGCGTGCACAGACCATTTTTGGGACTGTAACTCCCTTATCGGGCTTCAGGATAGGGATAATTATACCTTCCTGCCATTGCGCTGGAAACACACCTTCCAACCAGATACGATTAAACAACCGGAGCAAATAACGAATGCTATCATCGTTAAGGTGTTTAAGCATCTCGTTGTGAATATTATTCGGCCCGGGAGATGTGTCCTTGCAGAGCGCCAGCGCTCCGCGGAGTTCCCACTCCGTAAAGGGCACGTTGTAGACCTCCGAAGCGCGGGTGGCAAAACGGAGCTGGAAGCGTTCTGCCTCGCGTTTCAAAGCAACAAAATCTGGAGCATAATTATCCGAACCAGAAATATCGGCAAAATACAAGGCGAGATGGTTTGCAACGCAATAAGGATCTGTAACCAATTCATTATCAATGGAAATTCCCGGTACAGTAGAAGATGTCTGAATTCCCGAAATGCGTCGTAGTTTTAGTCCACACTTGAGAGGAGGGGGTATGTGCCGTGATAGACGACACATACCGTTCCCAGGATTGTTTCTTACTCTGGCGGATAAGAAACCGTGCCTTGGCAAGACATTTCTTAAACGCCACCCACTTGGCCATGTTTGGGCGTCGCCGATAATGCTTATGAGCACGACGACGGTCTCTTATTGCCGCTGCAATATCCTCAGTCCACCAGGGGACGAGTTTGCGACGAGGAGTCCCAGAAAAGGATGGAATGGACTCTTCGGCAGCAGCAAGAAGCACACCGGTGACGTGTTGTACCTCGTCATCGACGCTCCGGCAACCAAGATCAACGAACACAGCTCGTTCTTTAAACGAGGGCCAATTTGCCCGCTTAAGTACCTAACGACTGGGGAACTCCACGGGCTTCTGGTTCAGAAGTGTAAGAAAGATCGGGAAATGATCACTGTCACAGAGGTCGTCGTGTACTTACCAACCAAATAGGGGGACCAGCGCACGGCTACACACACTCAAGTCAATGTGTGAGTACGTGCCGTGCGCTAAACTAAAATGTGTAGCTTCCCCTGTATTTAATAGAGATAAATCCAACCCTTGAATTAAGCCCTCCACGTCCCTTCCTCTGGCGCAGGAATATGGTGATCTCCATTGGGGGTGACGCGAGTTGAAATCACCCACGATAAGGAAAGGGACTGGAAGTTGATCAACAAGATCAAAGACGTCATTAATATCAAGTGGCTGGTTCGGTGGAAGGTACACGTTACAAACAGTTGTCATAGCAGGCAAGGACACGCGAACTTCAATAGCTTCCAGAGGAGTGACGAGTGGAAACTCTTCACTATAGCAGTCAGAGCGAACGAAGGTACAAACGCCCCCGGAAGCCCGGGCGGCGTCTTGTCGCTCTTTAGAGTATAGTCTGAAACCTCTCAGAACAGTCTCGTGATCAGGCCTGAGGTTTGTTTCCTGTAGGCAGACTATACTCGCTGCGTATTGTGCAATGAGCTGATGGAGCTCTGTCAAATGCCTGTCATAACTGTTACAATTCCACTGTAACAGTGCCATAGTGTGAACTTATAAACTAGGGAATACGATGGAGCAGCAAGCTACAACTTAACCTCTGGAGGATCATCCCCCACTACGTCGATTATAATCTCCATGTCCTCAGGCGAGGTCATGGAGTGGATCGACTCAGCGGAAGATTTCCTGGACGCAGTTTGGCGGTGGAGGGATCTCCGTGGATCTGGGGACCAAAACGTCCCCAGGCCCAGAAGCATCCTCAGCTGGTGGGGCGGATGGCTTCCCCTTTTTTGGAGGAGAAAGGGAACGCGTAGTGCGGGTTCCCTTCTTCCCCGCCTCTTTAATCTATATAGACGGGTCAGGAGACGAATTCCTGACCCTGGTCCACGATGCCGCCTCCGCCGGCTTCGGCGCGGCTTTCGCCGACCGTTTGGGAGGGGGTAAGTCTTCAACTTCCTCCCGAGTGGGGAGGAAGTCTTCAACTTCCCACCCTGCTGTGCGGGCGAAGCAGCATTCACTCGCACAGCCATCTTTCTGGCCGAAGGTGGGGGTGAAATCACCTTCGAGCTCTTGGTCCGATTCTGGGGTGTAGATGAAGATGGCGCTGGTACATTTGAAGGTTTCACAGTTGAGACAAAAGATGAGGAGGCCGGGACCAAATTTGGTATTATAGCTCTATAATCAATCTTTGGAAAAGGAGAAATCGTGGTATGGTACTTCTTGCGGGCCTCCTAGTAGGTGAGACCATCCAGGGTTTTGATCTCCTGGATTTTCTTCTCACTCTGAAAGACAGGGCAGTTCCTGTCCCGAGGAGAATGCAATCCAGGGCAATTAGTGCAATGATATGGAGTTGTGCACTCTTCCGCTTCGTGTGGTACCTTACCGCACGTTCCGCAGATTTCAGGGCTCGAGCATCGGGATAACATGTGCCCGAACTTCTGGCATTTATAACACCTCATTGGTGGAGGGATGAAAGGCCGTACGTCACAACGGTAACTTGTTACCTTTACTTTCTCCGGGAGCACCGAGAGCTCAAAGGAAATGATGAAAGCAGCAGTGTCCACGATTTGACCATTGACCTTGCGCGTAATGCGCCGGACATCAGTCACGTGACGGTGCTGCATATCTTCCCTGAGCTCCTCATCAGTGTTCAGAATCAGGTCCCGGTGGAAAATAACTCCTCGGACCAGATTCAGAGACAGGTGCTTTTCCACTTTGACGGGGAGATCGCCAAAGTGGTCACACTTCAGAAGTTGTTCAACCTTCTCACCAGTCCTAGTCTTGAGCAACAAGCTACCGTTCCTCATCTTTTGTACTTTCTCAAGCTCACCATAGACCCCTTCTATGTGGCGAGAAAACAAAATAGACTTAACCATCTTGAAATCATCCCCATCCGTTCTGGTTGCAACCAGAAACTTGGGAGTGTTAGCACCCAGATTCTCACGAACAGCCTGTTCCCAGGGGGTTGATCCCCTTAGGGAATCAAAAGTTAAAGACTTGGGTGGCGGACCACCCTGTTGGGAGATATTCCTTTTCTTTCCCATGGCCATTTCATCCTCCCTGAATGCCACCGACTCCAATCACGGGCTGTCTCTGTAGGCGCTACCCAGCCAAGGCAAGGCCCGCCTAGCTTGGAAGGCATTGCCCGGGGGTCCGATGTTTGACATGCCATACAGGCATGTACCCCTTGGCATATACTAGAGAGTTTGCCAGCACAGGCATGCAGCTGTGCGGGGACCTGCGTTGTCAGGCGGATACTAATGAAGGGTACATGGCGCACCCACCTGTCATTGTGACCAGACCGAACAGGCTCTCGAGCGTAGTCGCACACTTAGGTGGCCCTTTCACTGACAGCACGCACATATTAATTTTGAGTGCCAGACCTCAAAAACATGAACGGAAAAGGCGTGCGATATAACCTAATGAGAGTTATATCGCACAAAGTGTGGCGTTTAGGGCTGGCTGTCAAACCCGTAAAGGGAACCTGGGCCAAGAAACCCTTTTAGTCGCCTTCTACGACTGGCAGGGTATACCTGTGAGTGTATTCCATCCCTCCCACCCACGGGAGGTCCAATTCGCCGGAAACCTAAAAGAATAGCAGGGGTCGCCACTTTTAGTCGCCTCGTATGTTGTGTATTTACTTGAGTTAACATGAACATTCTAGTCACTATGCCCAGAACATTTGAATCTGGAACCTTCCATATACTATGTACTGTCATCGCGGCAGGAGATGGCAGCTGAACACGCTGTGACGGGGTGCGGGGGGGTCTCGTGGTACGCATGCGCGGTCCACCTATTCCAGATCTAAATATATCGGCTCCCTGCATGCCAATCGTTGTTATCGCAGCACACAACACGCAGCCAGAGAGAGAAGGAATGTGCTTAGTGAGTGAAGCAAGTAATGACTAACTTAATGTTCTTGGAATGCGCGATAAGCAGTGAGCGGGAACACATCTGCAGTTCAAACCCAACTGCCAACTCCTGGCGCGATATCAGTATATATGCACCCGCAGACTGTAGACGACAGTTCCATGCATATTCTTGAGTTCCGCGCTAGTTCCGCACAAGTTAGTCCAACTTGTGTATCAACTAGTGTTAAATAAAACGTTGCTTTATATTAACAAATGTATGTTATTTATCTTGTATCTCCCACGATATAACAAAATCTTAAATTTGTTATTTAAATAATTGGTGTCTTAGCCATTGGTTGTATATGATATCTGTTAAAATTTAATGTAAATTCTTTGTATTAAGTTTTTTCTATTTGTTGTTGTTGGAATCTTCAGTCTTTTGACTGGTTTGATGCAGCTTTCCATGCTTCCCTGTCCTGAGTTAATCGTTTCATCTCTACATAGCTACCACACCCAACATCCGACGCAATCTGTTTAACATATTCTAACATTGACCTACCCCTACAGTTCTTATCCTCGACCCTTCCTTCCATAACTAACTTTGCTATTCCTGGGTGTCTTAGTATGTGTCCTACCAACCTATCTCTTCTCTTCATTAGCAGTCGCCAGAAATATCTCTCTTCTCCCACTCGTCTCAATACCTCTTCATTTGTTAGTTAGTTATTTATTTATTGAGGTTTCAAGGGGCGGAACTACGAGTTCATCTGCACCTAAACCTCTTCATTTGTAACCCTATCTACCCATCTGATATTCACAATTATCCTGAAATACGACATTTCAAACGCTTCAATTCTCCTCTTTTCTGCTGCTCCAACAGTCCAAGTTTCACCTCCATAGAGTGACTCGCATAGTTAAATACACACACATATGAGTAAACAGCCCCATATGTTAAGGAAACTGTAATAAATCTACATTTTCCAAGTCAGGGGCCGCAAAGTTTTCTTTTCAGAGGCATCAAGATCCCTAATTATGGGCCTGACTGTAGTATACTGTCCCCATTTTTTATGCCGTGTAGGGGACCTGAGTGTGTACCCTCTACAATGTAATATTTGGGGGATGAGCTATGAGAACCTGGGGGATGCTTGGGATTCAAGTGTAGGAGGCGTAGGTTATTGAGCGGTCCGGGGGGCGTGGACGCAGCTCGAGAGGAGAACTCCCAATTGTTCAGTTTGGTTGGGTAGTTCGAGGGTGTGATAGCGGAGCGAAGGGCGGTTTAGTAAATAAGGATCTAAACAGCTGAGCCGCTATTCGGATTATTGCTAACGTGGCCTGGCTGGCATCACGCGAACTACGCGAATGCAAGCACTGTGACGTGTAATAAGTGGCTGTCTACTGGAGCCACGGAACAATTAAACAAGTATTATCAGGATCCTACCGGGATGAGGTTTAGAGGGTAGGATCTTATCAGCTAGTGAAATAACCAGTTAGCTTTTAGATGTCTAGTTTTAATGGGTACTTCTAATGTGAAGTACTAATGGCTTTTGCAGAGCAGTTATTAATTATTCAGATGCTATTACATTACAAGCACTAGGGGAGGAAAGTGTAGGTGTTTGTGTGTGAAACTGTACTCGCTAAACACTCACCAATCTGGCAGTAGTCGTGACGGCTCTCAGCAGAGGTCTGGCACTCAGGCACTAGGTATGACTAAGGAAGACTGACTGACCTGGAGTGACCTCTTCTCTGATGCTTTATACCTTTTGATGTGTCGCGTGCGCAGAATTGCACATTCTTTAGGAGTTGAGGCACTGGCAGGGGTCGATGTAGTTCAAGCGTGAGGTTACTTGGGGTTATCGAAGTACTAAGCTTTTAGATGTGCTGTAATTTTGTATGAGTTGGCCTGAAGGCGTGTATTTGGCTATAGATGTAAGGGGTATAAGTACTAGGGGATGAGGGTGTATCCTATGGATACGACAGCCGGTTTGTCTTCCCGCGATCGTTATTCGTGCCGCGAATTGCTGAAGATACATCTTTGTTTTCATGGTCTGTATTTCGAAAGAAAGAACGTGAAGGAAATGGTGGGAGCTTGGAACAGCTGAGCTGTGTTGCCAAGTTTTTATTGTTGATGTAGATCAGCTAATACAAATAATACACAGGACTAAACTTCGGACATTATTTCGGTACTATTATACGCAATATAATACAAATGTTGATCCTGAGTCAACACCAAAGACATTCAAATAGAGAAATTCAGTACATAAATAAATAAATAACAAATCGAATCTATGCTACCTATACCATACCAAATCATTTTAATATACAGTAATCAATATTTTATTAACACAACTCAACATCGCATCCAAAGACATTCCAAAGACACTACACTCAAAGATAACAAAACCAAAACTATGTAAATCAAAACACTGCCTATTTTCTAAATCAAAACACTGTCTATTTTCTACAGGAAGTAGATTGCTCGAAAGAGCTTTAGTTCACTTTCTCCACATTCTCCCACCTTGCAAAAGGTAGTTTTGCAACACACACTCATAAACTGAAGTAAACATTCCAAAATTATAGTTGAACATTGAGCTCAGGAATGTGAACCACTATAAGTCTAGTTTCTTGAGTTGCCTAACAGTTCTACCACAACGAGTCTTGAATTCACTCTCCTTTTCAGTTCCTGAGTTACTGCAGGGAATATCTTCATTAAGGACCGGCTCACTTAGTCGGTGTTGTGAAATGTTGAAGGAATCACCTTTGTTAAGACAGTTTATCTCTAACGAATAAAGTCGCTGTACTGGACGAAGTAGAATGCCAGTTGCTGTCTTAATTTTAACCAGACGAGTCACACTGTCTCTTCCAGGTAACAGCTCCACCACTCTTCCTAAGGGCCCGTTGATCCGTTTCTTGTTGTCGCTCTCCAGCAGTACTATGTCTCCTACTTGTATGGATCCCTGTTGCTTTTTGCTCCGTGATCGGAGAAATCACAAGTATTCTTTTTTGAAGCGATTTCTTAGGCTCTCCCGAACAGCTTGTAGATAACGCCATCTGTCGTTTAAACTGCTGGATTGAATTTGGTCTAAGTCAGTTACATCATTACCCTCTAGGCTCTGTAAGAATATGGAGGGTCTGAGTGGCTTGAGTACATCTCCTTCAGAAAGATAAGTCAAAGGTCGGTTGATCATCAGGTTCTCACAATTGCACAGACGAGTACACATTTCCTCATAATTTAGGGAAGCTTTACCCAAATTACGGCGAAGCAAATCCTTTAGAATCTTAATCAACCTTTCCCAGAATCCTCCCCACCAGGCTGCAGTGGGAGGGTTCAGCTTCCATTTAATCTTCAGAAGTCTGCACGTCCTCTCTATTTCAGTCCAATCCAATTGCTCCATGGTTCTGCGAAGTCCGGTGAAATTCGTCCCATTGTCCGAATACATGGTATTCACTCTTCCTCTTCTTGCCACAAATAGGCGTAGTGCTCGGATATATGCTACCGTACTAAGTGAAGTGATCAATTCCAGATGTACAGCCCGATAAACTGCACAAGTGAATATCGCAATCCATCCCTTTTCTCCTCCTCGTAGAAACACAGGGCCGGCCAAGTCTGTGCCCGTGATCTGGAAAACACTTGATGCATTGATTCGATCCTGTGGCAACGGAGGAAAAGGTACCTCAAAACCCTTAGCAGAGTTACGACGACAGATCACGCATTTCCGAACAACTGCTGCCACCGTCCTTCTTCCTCTAATTATCCAAACCCTTTGGCGCAACAGAACAAGCAGTGTGTGCGTCCCAGCATGGTTATGGAATCGATGAAATTGTTCAATCATTCTTTCAACCATCACATGTTTTGATGGAAGTACAACTGGACAGGTATACTCAGGAGTGTCGTCAGAATCAACGACTCTTGACTTCATGCGTAGAATTCCTTCATCGTCTGTGAACACCTCCAGATTCTTCAATTGTTCTTTTCTCTCTTCTTCATAAAGCGTTTCATTCTGGATAAGGAAGTACAGTTTCTTCTCAGCATTGAGAAACTCTTCGCTATCAATTTTCGTAGATACGTGGTTTCTACGATTCCTTTGTTTCAATCTTAAAATCCAAGCAATGGTCCTAACGATTTTGATGTATCCAGAGAATCGTGAACTTAATTACAGTAAAATCGTTTTCACAACAGTGTTCTTAGCAGCTACAACTGTTTTCCTCCTTTCCCTGTTGACTTCTTCCAACAGTGGTTCAGGACGATTAAATACCCATTCTTCTTCTTTACATTTAAGCCAAGACGGACCCTCCCACCATCTGGATCTCCAAAGTTGTGTTGGTGAACACTCTCTAGACAGGAGATCTGCTGGATTGAGGCTGCCCGGTATGTGTCTCCATGAACTAGCCTTACTGTACTCATGAATTTCCTTTACCCGATTCTCTACGAACACCGACCAAATACCTTTATTAGCAATTCAAGCCAAGACTACTGTTGAATCGGACCAAAACACTGTGTGTATGTCATTCCGGTGTAGGCATCGAAGGCTCAACCGAGACATTCTAACTCCAAAGAGCGCTCCCAACAGGTGTCTACGACCGGGAAATGTCAGTGTTAAGTGTAGGATGATGGTGAAGTGCCCATTTTTCAAGGGGAAACATTACGCTTGGGTGTGTGCGAAAACCGTCTCAGATGAACCAAAAGGTAATTCAGTTCCAAAAACAGTTAGCATGATGGCAGGTAGTAATAGAGGACATGTGACCTATCTGCAGACTTTAGTTGCTAGAGTAGTTGTTGGTGGATCCACGCACAGAGTAAGAGTTCTTTGTGATAGTGGATCGCAGAGAAGCTACATAAAGAAGGATTGTGCTAAGAAATTAGAGTTGGAACAAACTGGAAAGGAGGTAGGAAAACAACACCTGATTGTTTCGAGTCCTATCAAATAACGTTGCTGGGTATGAACGAGGAAAACAGATGTGAGGTTGCAGTGTTAGGCTCTGATAGTATCTGTGGAGGTGCTCCGCTAGTTGATGCTGACTTGTTTAATTTACTGAGGGACAAGGGAGTTGAACTTAGTGATGTTGGCCAAGATAATGGTGGCAACAGTACTGACATACAGGTATTGTTAGGAGCTGACGTGTGGGCTCAGATAATCATGCCAGTCTTTCTACATGTAAACAAGAGTCTAGTAGCTGTGAGAACTTGTTTAGGGTGGACACTTATGGGCTCTTCTGAGATCACCTCAACTGCTGCCTCGTCTTACACTCTACTTACTTTAACTCAATCAAAAAGGGTGGCGGATTTGTGGGAAATTGAGACTTTGGGTATTAAAGATCCTGGCGAACAATAGAAAAGGAAGAAAGGGAACAACAAGTTCAGATGTTCTTCGATAGGACTGTGAAGAGAGAAGAGGAATCTGGGCGCAACATTGTCAAACTACCCTGGATAGATGGTTGTACTTCTCTGGAAACGAATCGTGAAATTTCTCAGAAACGATTATTGATCACTTCAAGAAAGTTACGAGGGATGCAGAAATTTCAGGATTATGATGAGGTGTTACAGGAATGGGTAAACAAAGGGATTATCGAAGGTGTTGAAAACGAAGTTTTGGATGGACCTACACATTATTTGCCTCATAGAGCTGTGCTGAAAGATGGTGGCACTACAAAGATAAGGCCGGTGTTCGATGCTTCCAACAAAGACAGAAATGGTCATTCCTTGAATGATTGCCTCGAGCCGGACCCAACCTCATCGACCTTGTTCCATCAGTGCTGACCAATTTTCGAACCTATCCTATAGGTCTAATAGCTGATATAGAGAAGGCATTCCTGCAGATTATGATTGATCCTGAAGACAGGGATATGCTCCGTTTTCTCTGGTGGGATAATGATAAGATTACCACTTTTCGACATTGCCAGGTGGTTTTTGGTGTTTGTTCCAGTCCCTTCCTATTGGTTTCTGTACTGAACAACCTTCTGGAAGAGCCCACAACTCATTTGAAGGCAGTAGCTAGAAAAATGAAACCTGCATTTTATGTGGACAACTGTCTTATTGGAGTCACTTCAACGGAAGAAATTGGACCCTTTATCTTAAAGGCACAAGAATTGATGTTATCCGCAGGTTTCAATGAGGGGATGGGTGAATTTCTTTGATTGTGGTGTTGGTAAAACTGAGAATGTCTTAGGACTTCGTTGGTATTGCGACGTAGATGAACTTGGATGTAACTTCAGCCCGACTACAGGTTTAGTAACCCGAAGAGTGGTACTATCCAGCGTGCAAAAAATATTTGATCCGACCTGCTTTTGATGAGACGGTGGCGCAGCAGCAAGGGGCCAGCAAGAGGGGTTATAATCTCAAACAACAATTTCGTTGGCGGCAAGGCCTGCGGAATTGCATTTCGGACCATCGACCCGATTGCGAGGAAATGTAGGAAAATTATAAAATATTCTAGGCAATGCTGACACCATCACATGGTTATGAAAGCCGGACGTCCTCGGAAGTGGAAAATATCTTACTGCTGTAAATACATGATTCAACTCATTGAAAAGGTTAAAAAGAGTTATTATAGATAATTTTCCGTAGAATTCAATTAGACCATCAGATGAATTTTTACTAGTTATTATATACATTTGGGCCCCATTTTTTTTTCAAAAACCAAAAACATTTAATAACATAAAAACGGCGAGAGATATCAAGATATGATAAGGGGTAGAAAAGTTGCAAATCACCGAGATCTTACACCTGTAGATTTAACTTTTTTCGATAGGATCGACGCTTTCCAAGATATAACGATTCGAAAAAAAGAATGAAATTCACGGCCCCCAAAGAAGGAAAATGGTGAGAGATATCAAAAAATCATAAGAGTTAAAAAAGTTGCTAATCGCTGAGATCCTATATCTGTAGTTTTTACTTTGTTCGATACGGCCAACCGATTCCCAAATATAACGGTTCAAAAAAAGTTTGAAATTCAGGGCCCCCAAAAAAGATCCGGCCCTGCACCGATTTTAAAGCCCAACAATAGGATTCGTCACAGTCACTAACTCTTTCACCGTACCAAATTTCAGCTTAATATCTTGAAAATTGCGACCAGTACTTAGCTAAACGCAAAAATGTCGCGCACAATGGACATTTTCAGGGCCCTAAAAAAAAGAAAACGGTGAGAGATATCAAAAAATAGTTTTGAGTAAAAAAGTTGCATACCGCGGAGATCTTACACCTATACATTTAACATTTTTCGATACGATCAACCGTTTCCGAGATATATCGATTCCAAAAAAATGTTTGAAATTCAGGGCCCCCAAAAAAGATTCGGCCCTGCACCGATTTTAAAGCCCAACAATAGGATTCGTCACAGTCACTAACTCTTTCACCGTAACAAATTTCAGCTTAATATCTTGAAAATGGCGACCAGTACTTAGCTAAACACAAAAATATCACGCACAATGGACATTTTCAGGGCCCAAAAAAAAAAAGAAAACGGTGAGAGATATCAAAAAATCGTTTTGAGTAAAAAAGTTGCATACCGCGGAGATCTTACACCTATACATTTAACATTTTTCGATACGATCAACCGTTTCCGAGATATATCGATTCCAAAAAAAAGTTTGAAATTCAGGGCCCCCAAAAAAGATCCGGCCCTGCACCGATTTTAACGCCCAACAATAGGATTCGTCACAGTCACTAACTCTTTCACCGTACCAAATTTCAGCTTAATATCTTGAAAATTGCGACCAGTACTTAGCTAAACGCAAAAATGTCACGCACAATGGACATTTTCAGGGCCCTAAAAAAAAGAAAACGGTGAGAGATATCAAAAAATAGTTTTGAGTAAAAAAGTTGCATACCGCGGAGATCTTACACCTATACATTTAACATTCTTCGATACGATCAACCGTTTCCGAGATATATCGATTCCAAAATAAATTTGAAATTCAGGGCCCCCAAAAAAGATCCGGCCCTGCACCGATTTTAACGCCCAACAACAGGATTCGTCACAGTCACTAACTCTTTCACTGTACCAAATTTCAGCCTTATATCTTGAAAATTGCGACCAGTACTTAGCTAAACGCAAAAATGTCACGCACAATGGACATTTTCAGGGCCCCAAAAAAAGAAAACGGTGAGAGATATCAAAAAATAGTTTTGAGTAAAAAAGTTGCATACCGCGGAGATATTACACCTATACATTTAACATTTTTCGATACAATCAACCGTTTCCGAGATATATCGATTCCAAAAAAAAGTTTGAAATTAAGGGCCCCCAAAAAAGATCCGGCCCCGCACCGAGCTTAACGCCCAACAATAGGGTTCGTCACAGTCACTTACTCTTTCACCGTACCAAATTTCAGCTTAATATCTTGAAAATTGCGACCAGTACTTGGCTAAACGCAAAAATGTCACGCACAATGGACATTTTCAGGGCCCCAAAAAAAGAAAACTGTGAGAGATATCAAAAAATAGTTTTGAATAAAAAAGTTGCATACCGCGGAGATCTTACACCTATACATTTAACATTTTTCGATACGACCGACCGTTTCCGAGATATATCGATTCAAAAAAAATAGGATGAAATTCAGGGCCCCAAAAAAAGGTCCGGCCCTACACCGATTTTAACGCCCATCAATAGGGTTCGTCACAGGCCCCAACTCTTTCACCGTTCCAAATTTCAGCTCGATATCTTCAAAATTGCGACCTGTACTTTGCTAAACGCAAAAACGTCACGCACATACATACATACATACATACATACATACATACATACTGTACATACAGACAGACTTTTTTTTGAAATTTTTTTTTTCAACTCCGATTCGATTGGTAAAGGTTTGAACACTGGGCGACGCGTAGTTTCCGAGATCTCGAAAAATCCTACCACGGCTATATGAAAGCCTATAGGATCTTTAGATCCGGCTTTCATAACAAGCTCCCTTTTTCTTTAACGTTACTTGGCGTTCTTCTTGAGAATAATCAATAACTACAGCACAGTCTTGAGAAAGATGTGAGGTTCTGCCACAGAATATACAAGCCGTATCTTTGTTATTTCTGTTTCTCTTACTAACTGAAACATCCTCTTTTGAAATTAAAGAAGCCGCTGAAGGTACGTCCCTATTCTTAGTCTTGGTCCTATCGTCTTGCTTAACTCGATCCGTCCTCTCGTTAACTTCAAAAGAACTATGTCTTAGCTTAAGTCGTTCTTCACCTTCTACCTCAGTCTTTAAGAAGGCTAACAATTCACTCAAGCAACAGTCAGGTTCCTTGGTAGACGTTTCTTTTGATACACGATACCTGTCCCAAGTTCTAAACATAACCTCTGGCAAGGCACTCTCTACTAGTGGAAATAACATTGCAGCGTATTTCTCCTTTGTTACTCCCAAGGAATCAAGTGCTCTCAACTGTCCCTCCAGACTGTCAGACAGTTGGGCTATGGATCTTAAACTATCCTTCTTTAACACCAAGGATAAAAGTTCCCTAACATAGTACTCAATGAGTAACTAATCCTTCCCATACCTAGACTTCAACAATTCTATAGCCTTTTTGTAGTTTTCCTTTGAAGGAGGAAAGTTTTCTACCAACTTCTGAGCACACGAACCAGGTTCCATACACTGAATCAAATAAGTTAAACAAATTTGTCTTCATCTTTAAGGCTGCTATCTTCATATATTTTAGTAAATTGCGCCCAAAACCCAATCCAGCACTTCACTTTTCCATCAAATTTTTTTCAGTTCTAGTTTTGGTAGGCTTAGTAGTCTCTGATTAGAAGTACGTGAACAGTTACTCGTATTAGTTTCAGAAACGGCTTGATCTCCAACTTGTAAGGCCTGCACTTTTTCCCTAACCTTAAAATATTTCAAGTCGTACTCACTGCAATTGTTGATCTCTGTTTCAAGCACGATGTCTTCAAGGTCTTCATTTTGCAGCAGCTCATTGTATACTTCATCATCCAGATGTTTTAACTTCTCGTAGCGTTCCACAAGTGAAGCATATCTGCTACGAATCTCCACCTGATCACCATCAGCAAGCGACAACAGTTCTTCAAGCTTATTTACCTCACGTGTAAATACGCCGCGTAATACTCGACGTTCGGTCATCGTTGTTCTGTTTTATTTGATGTTGAGATTGCCAGTAATCCTGTCATGGTCGCCAGTTATATACCATACCAAATCATTTTAATATACAGTAATCAATATTTTATTAACACAACTCAACATCGCATCCAAAGACATTCCAAAGACACTACGCTCAAAGATAACAAAACCAAAACTATGTAAATCAAAACACTGTCTATTTTCTAAATCAAAACACTGTCTATTTTCTACAGGAAGTAGATTGCTCGAAGTTCACTTTCTCCACACTACCTTTGTCACCGTTATTCATTAAATACGAGAAAAAGGCCAAACACTTGACAGGGGGATGCCAGATCATAGGGAGCGCGTGGGGTTCGATGAAGCTCCGCTATAGATGTTCTGCCAACCAATGAAGAATTAATTTCAGTACTATGTTTCCGTAGTTGGCACTCACCCAACGCTATAGCGGTACATGGCCTCAGGCAGTGCTCTCTCTCGGAAATTCTATAACCAAAGTGACGAATCTCTTATAGTTTACATGACCTTGCTTGACAGCTATACAAATGTAATAACAAAATACAAACACAAAGTAATCTGATGCAAGGATCACGTAACTATGATGATGAATATATCAACACTCACCATGCAATGATTATCCTTCAAGATGAAACAAGAGTCTAGGTGGAGGTCGTTCACAGTTTACAGCAGTTAAAGGGAGGTATGACTGAGTTTTTCAACTTCCACAGTTTTTATCATATCATTACCAAATTTAAATCACTTGCATAAACAGTTGCTGGCATCTAATGTTCTAATTTGTAATTAAATAGCTTTGTTAGTTTTTGAGATATTGCACTTTTTTGTATTCAAAAGTGGTCACATAAAAAAAGTCCCTTGCGACAAAGTTTTTGTTCGACCAAGCTGATTAAAAAAAAAATTGTTATGATGTATAGAAACAATAATTGCTTTGGGTTTTTGTGTTAGATGAATACTGTTCTTTCCAGAAAAGTTTAAACTTTCATTTTATATATTTTTAAAATTTCAGCATTAATAGTTTAAAGTTATCTATCAAAATTCATACTAAAACTCAGAGAAGTTCAAAACCAGAAACAAGTTTACATTAGTGTACCTTTTGCAACTACTTTACCAAGTTTCAACAACATCTGAAAAGAATTGCATCGCAAGGAGCATTTTGTACACAGAAAAACATTGGAAAAGAGCAATGCGAGAAAAAGGCAAGTTAATATTTACTCACTCAAAACTGCCCTGCCCCATATGTTTCCCCTTCACATCTCCTCGTTCTTTCTTCCTTAGATATCTTCTGCCATTTTACATGCCTCCTAGTCATTTTCTCCCGATCACAGCCCCTCTTTTGTGCCTGAGTAACACGTCTAACATCTTGTAGTTTGCATAGAGAACTTGAGTTTATAGGGATGGTCGAATTTCTGATGGAATGAAGGGTTTCCAGAGTTTTGTAGTGCCCCATATTGAATTCTGAGACAGCCCTGAGGATACCAAGTTCCAGTTTTGTCTTGGAAACAAATATCTCCTTAGGGCATTTACTCCACACTACATTATGGAGGGACTCGTTAGCATTCTGAGTCTTCCCAGCTGTACAACGCTGCAATATCTGATCTGATGCTAGTCTCAGATACACAGGTGCTATCTTCTCAACAACAGAAGGATTCAGCTTGCAACTCATTCTACTGTGGCTATCATTTGGTTTTCCTTCTGCCTGTTGTCGGTTATAGAAGCACCAGGAGTTGATACCCTTAGGACAAGTCAAATGCTGAGGCTTGCGGTCAGTTGACATACAGTGTCTAAGAGTTGCAAAAACTGCCCTCTTCATTTTTCCTACATCTGGAATATTATTGACAATGGCATGCCTATAATAATGGGTCAATTTAGTTATAGTGCTGTCTTTCAAGTTGCCCTCTTTACGCCCACCCAGTGTCACACCCTTCGCCCTCCATTCCTTTACAGTGTTACGAAGAGCAGTACCAAGTCGCTTAGAAATATGGTTTATGCATTCTTCTTTCTCAATCCTTTGTTCTGGACCGTACACCTCAATCTCATTCAAGTGGGCGTAGGTCTTGGCATCCCCATCTGACAACACCGATGTGTATCGAAAACCATTGTCAATGGATCTCTTCCACAGGATCTCTCCAATGTATTTTTCCATTGCATTGGAGGACCCATCATAATTTTTCTGGTATTCATCTGAGCTCTTATGACCCTCCCACCAAATATTATATTCTGCACTATTTTTTCCCAGGTCCCTTTCTGCAATAACACACTGATGGCAATACTTTGACAGAACATGGTAGTCTAACACAACTCCAGTCAGAATGTCAATTACGAATCCTGCACCATAATTCGATGTATGGCCACGTTTCTGCCATGTTGCATCATATGAAACACCTATGTCAATGGTCTGTTCATCACTAGCCCCATGAGCATTGTGTACTACTTGTGCAGCCATAGAAAGTACTTCTCTTCTCATTAATTTTCCCTCATCTATGAGAATTCTAAGGTGTTTTGCAAAAGGCCTTCGACCTAAAGTGTTCATACCCATACCTATAGAAAATGTCTCCAGCCCACGCTGGCCTTTACCTAAACTACTAAATGTTTCAACCATAGCATTGTTCACATGGAAACCAGGTCTTTGAGAATTATCATCTTTAATTCTTGGTGAAGTGTAGGTGTTAGCAGAAACATAACCACATGTTCTGCATTTAATTATAATTTTAGAGGAGAACCCATGAGTTTCCCTAAATTCAATAAAAATAGATTTGTTCTTACACTCACCACACAGTAGCTTCTTCACTAGTTCTTGCCAAACATCCTTATGCACCAAGGTATAGATCACAGACCCAACACTTTGTTCTGCACTGGCAGAAACAGAAAATAAATTTATTTTCCTCTCAGATGCAGACATATCTGCATCTAGTGAGCTACTAGAAACGTTATTCACTTCTTCATTAGGCCTAACTGAACTGACTTCTTGTCCTGGTTTCTGACTCTTTCTTTTAGCTATAGCTAATTTGGCCGCCTTACTTTTCTTTGAGGGACGTTTTTTCACTGGTCTATAGCTACACCTAGGACTCTTTTGAATTTCCATGGTTTCTCACTAATAATAATAATCACTATTGCTATAGGCCTAACCTAAAAACTATAATCACTACTTATCTATACACTAAAACGACGCACTAAGACCTCTACACTATAAATTACACAACTACAAAGGAAATAAGACGAAACACATCACTGAATAATCACTAGTTTGGATATGTAATTCGCTGTACTGAAACCACGCGTTACTTTTGCATTACAATAACATAAACAAACAGGGAAGCCATGCTTGTACTACTACAGTCAACACAAATACGAAATTCAGAATGTAAATAATACAAACATATATATATATATATATATATATATATATATATATATATAATATTAACTATCATAGTATAGTTGTGTGAAAAAAAAAATGGAATGCAATTTAGAAGAGAGAAATCGTTCTCTAAATTAGTTAAAATTGAACTATTAAATGACATAACGTAGTTATATGGACTACGTAGTAAACAAACGACTGTCAGCTTGCACAGGTGTGCCTCTACGACACATACGCCGCGGAATACTTGAATAATCGACAAAAAAAACATACAGAAAACTATCATTATGCTATTACAGGAAAAGTGGGCGTGGTAGTGGGCTATTAAATGCCATGCGCGCTCACATTAAATGGCCTCTACAAGCTTCAAAATAGCCGGAATTACTAAACTGAGATGATTTTCTGAAAGAGGAAGAATTAGGGTATTTTTATATAAATAAAACAAAAAAACGAGTTTTTGCTTGAAAATCCGAAAAATTCAGTCATACCTCCCCTTAACACCGAACATAGAAACAACATCATGATAACACCAAGCACACTCATTCATTGTATCGCGACTCTGTACGGTTAATAATAGCTTCCACAAACGTAATGTTAAGGTAAAGAAGTATTTAGCGCTGAGTCACAAACAAGTCGCTCCGTGGTGATATTATTGCCGTGTTTTTATTGTCGATTTGTGGGCTATTGAATGACAGGCGGTAATTTGAACAGTGCGGCATGACGGGAAACAATAACTGGATCTGATTATCGCTTGACGATCGAAACTGGTCATCCAAGTGTATTTATTAATCCCATGTTTTTTTGTGTTCAGGATTAGGGAATAACCCATCTCATTTGGGTACAATCGTGTTGACTGACTGAAAAACACCAAACTTTTGTTTACTAAGGCAACACTAAAAATGGCTTCAAAAACCATAACAATTCCTTGTGCTGTACTCGTATTATCGACTGCCGCGAACTGACACCAATAATCCTAGAATAATGTGCATATTTTCTTAACAATGTTAGTAGAGGGAGATTACAGGTCCCACGGAGTAAAGAAAGTGGTGAGTCCCTGAGGATTAGGATTATGTGGTGGTAATTGGGGAAGGAATAGTCGTATATGGGCCTACTTTATGTAGTTTTATTGGCATTTTTTCCGATCTATCTGATGGTGAGGTTATTTTTTAATAGGTTGACTATTGGAAACGGATTACGGAATAAAAATTCCCCCCCCCCACATTTTGGATGGTATTTCGCGAACCAATAAAGCTACAACGATGATTGAGGTGTTACTTTTTTGGTGTGTTGGCCTCTTTACGAGGATGTATGTGGTGAATAGGTGGGATACGGATTTTGGGTGGAAAACGTGTTATTTTACATTTTTGCTGATATCTGGCGAACCAATATTGTTAGAACGAAGTTTGATGTGTCATTTTTTCGATGCGTGGTCCTCTTTACGTGGATGTCTGTGGTGAATAGGTGGGATATGGATTTTGGATGGTAAACCGTGACTTTTTACATTTTTGATGAAAGCTGATGGATTGGAATCCGGGCTAGCCATAGGAAACAACATTTTTGATGATAGTTCCTGAACACATGTTTGGATTGAGACGTTTGACCTATAGTTGTTTTGATCGTACTGTCCTATTTGACATGATAGATAATGCCTTTATTGGTGGCGAAGTTAGGGCTCAAGGCCCTCTCTTACAATTAACCACTAGAAGAGTATACATCTACATGACTTATAATTACAAATACCAATAGCACAAATAATATTAATGGTGTAGGAAGATGGTGAAAATGTTGTAAAAATGCGGGAAACGGGGTGGTTTTTGTGAGAAAAAAAGGATGTTTTGGAGTTTTGGCGTGGGGAACCGAACCCAGTGGGCCGTTGCATTGACACGCCAGCCTGCTAGCCACTACACCACGAGGACAGATACCCTGTGTTGAGTAGGATTGTGGTATATGAAGATGGGGGCGCATGGAAACTGCCATGAAATGAAATCGTGGACCTGGGATGAAAAGAGTTGGCTGCTACACTGCTTGGCTTATGAAACGGCGTGGGTAGTCGCTGACACTCTGCCTCTCTCTGTGTGGTTCATAGTAGGCTGATTGGTTACTGCATGCATGTTAAAGGTGTGGCTATTTGAGTTTGGAGCTTGCTTCTCGTCCCACGCAGATGTGTTGTTATTATGGTGTGGTTACTAGTGCGTACTTCACAACTAGCAGCCATCCTGGATTTGTGGCGAGCGCCAACTTTGAAATTGACTAGGAGTAGGGATGGAGTGATTGAGGTTTGAATGGGGCGGAACGACGAGGTCATCTGCCCTCTGGTAAAGGGATTTGTCAAAGGGAGAATAAATAAATAAAAAGAGAGATGGGTTTATTATAGAAAATTATTTTTATTAATCCAGAAATTATAGGTAGGAGGATATCCCAGCCATTTGATAAAATACTGAGTGCCTCGGACGTCAAGTATTTTCTCAATGAGAAAATCATATGGATATACAGTTTTTTTTGTAATTCCTGAAGGTAGAAAGCACCTTGAATGGGCTCTCCAGATTTATCTTCTAGAACAGAGGTTCCCAACCTGGGGTACGCGGTGACTTAGTTGAGGGTACGCAAAAAATAATCCGTAATGGCGGATATAATTTTAAAAATTCATGGTCTAGTGGTGAGTAGGTTCTACGTCGCGTCGGGCCGTGTGTACAGTAGTCGTCATATACACGCGCATCCGTGTGCACAGCTATATGGCGACCGTGTGACTCATACACCAAACACTGAACTACCACCACACTACTACAGCAATCAGTCTGCAGGGTGCACTTGCTTTGGTCAGTTGTGTCGTGTTCTTTGTTTGTGTTCTTTGTATATGAGTGTATCAGTTTGAGTAAGTTTTACACCAATACAGTGTGATAGTCATGGTTAAGTGGTTGAAAACTGCAAGAGTGAAGAAGGACTGCCCTGCAGCGGTACAAGTACTTCCCAGGACTTGACAGCTGGGTCTGCGCTCGTGAGTACTAAAGCTCAGAAATCAATTAGTGAAAGTTTCGCGAAAAAAAAGGAAATATTCAGGTTAATATTTAAAAGATGGGTTCTCGTTTTCTGGTGAAGAGGAAAGTCCAAACCCCTTGTGTGTTGTATGTGGAGAAATTCTAAGTAATGACAGCATGAAACCTTCCTTACTTTTGCGGCATCTTGAGAGTAAACACCCCCAATACAAGAACAAGGGACTTGCCTGTTTTATCAGAATAATATTATTCATTTCAGGTCCGTATTGAATATGTTTACTAATAAAACTACCAATTCTCCGTCTTTTCAATACAATATTAATAGTCTATTTATACAATTGGGTACATGTTTCGCACAAACGTTAGTGCTTCCTCAGCCCAAATATGCATTAAGACATAAACAAATATTACGCACTTATCAAATACATATGTATGCATTTGATAAGTGCGTAATAGGGCTGAGGAAGCACTAACGTTTGTGCGAAACATGTACCCAATTGTATAAATAGACTATTAATATTGTATTGAAAAGACGGAGAATTGATAGTTTTATTAGTTGCCTGTTTTAAGCGACTTTCAAAAAATTATGGGAAAGAGGCAAATTTTTCATCGTACTTTGAATCAGCTAATAGAGCCAATGGAAGTGCCTTGGAAGCCTCTTTTAAAATTAGCTATCACATTGATAAGCGTGGTAAAAAACACACTATTGCTGAGGATTTGATAGCTCCTTGTTTAAAGGATGCAGTGCAATGGAGGTTTGGTGAATAATATGCTCAAAAAGTTAGCACTATCCCTTAGTCAAACAACACCGTCTCACGTCAGATTCATGAAATGACCGACCACATTGAAGAAAGGGTAGTTCAACAACTAAACAAAAGTCCATTTTTTTCTATTCAAGTTGATGAAAGCACAGACATCACTGGCCTTGCAATACTTCTGGTTACTGCGAGATATGTTGGAGCCGAAAAGGAATCTGAAGAAAGTTTGTTGTTATGTTATGCACTGATAGAGCGAACCACTGGGGAATATTATTGTCCCGCAATCCCCCGGAGGGGATTACAGGACAGCCCCCCCAAGTGACCCAAGGTCTAAATGTTTAGGCTACCTGGAAGACCAAGGGAAAGAGGGGGCTTGATCTGAATGATCATGGAGCGGAAGGCTGGGTTGGTTAACCTAGAGGGTGGTTTTCAGTTACTGGCCAAGGAAAGTCATGTAGTCAAATTAGAAAACAAAATAAACAAGGTATATTTAAAATAAAAGGGATACAACGTAAGGCGGGGGCACACACAAATAGAAGCACTGGTTCTAAGAAAAGATTTGGAGGGCCCCATTAAATGAGCTGGTCGTTCACGAGGCCTAAGGATTAAATTAACCAAAAAGGAAAATAGTGGCTCAGGAGAGCGGACCAAAGTTTAATCAAATGCCCAAACTGAGGGGCTAGCGAGCGGGCAAGAACGAGTTATCTGATGCCATAGAAGTTAGTCAGTTATCACGAGCACGTGATACAATCAAGGAGAGCATTTAAATTAAATAACCTAGGAAGGTTTCTGAGCGCCAAACGGCTCATAATAAAACAGCATTGCGAGCAAACGCAAGGGAAGGGGAGGAAAACTAGGGTTGGCAAGGCCCGCGTGCAGCAACACGCCAACAATGGACCGACCATAACGGGCGACAATTCAAAGGGCATGCCGCCGTGACAAATTAACTAAATCCCACCAAAATTACATTGAGTAATAGTATTCCAAATTTGTCCTTTTGAAGTTTAAACCAAGAAATAAGTTAACGCAAACAGTTAGGTTGGCGTCCCGCGTACATCTTACGTTGTGGCTACCATGTGCTGAAGAAAATGCGTAGCATTTTGCCAACATGCGAAACAGTCCAAAGTTTCAGAAATAAGACGGAGAAAATCCCTTCATTATATGTTGAATATTAAACTAGTAAGATGAGAATTGCAGAATCAAATAGATTGGGTTTGTGGTACCACATATGAAAGTTCCAAGTCTATGGACGCTTTGTTTCCACCCGCACTGAAACGAAAATATTTAAATAAAGAAAGATCTCCATCGGGAGTGAAATAGCTCAAAATAGATGGCGTAATACGCACTAAAAGAAACAGTTCACAGTACCTTGTAATTGGCCTATTTGCCAATAAATTACACTCTTAGCCGACCTCCGAGGAGTCGGCCAGAACACTTCCTCTCGTTACATCGTTCCCAGTTCAACTCTTGGCGTCAGACGCCAAACATCCTTCACTATCAGCCCACTGTGTAACAGAGTGAGCACGGCCGATCCTATAGGAAGCCAACAGGGTGTGTCACCGCGTACACACGGCCACAGCCGCCATTTTCTAGCCGAAAAAAGAGTCCAGTCATGAGAGGGGAAGGCGGGAATTTGAAAGTCCAGAAATGTTCCAAAGTATAGGCTCTCTTCCCGGGGTCGACAGACCCGGGGGAGAGGGGGTGGGGACAAAACATTGTGTTAGTCGAAACGACTGGCACAGTCTTCCCCTCTGCTAACGAAAACCAAGGGGTGGAAAGGGAGGGCGCTGACAAGGGGGCGTGCCCCTAGAGTACACATCAAGGTTGTACAGAGCAGTAGTGTAGTCACTCGCAGATGTCCTCATGCAACGCATGCTCCACCAACAAGAGTACGTTCCTCCCAAATTGCCAGCTATATCGGTGTACCAATCCAGTACTTATCTCCAAGATGCTCAGCAGGGCCAGAACGACCAGGTAGGTATCCTCTTCCGAACCGCCAGCAGCCGTCAGAATCCACCACCAGATGAAGAAAATCGTCGAGGCCGACAGCGACCCTGGCCTCGGGTCACTGCCCCATAAGTGTGAAGTTTGCACCCTTCACACATGACCACTGCTGAAACAAACCAAAAACCAGCAGCAGACTGTTTCCACACAGCAGGCGAATCAACAGGACAAGTCGAGCCGAACTCCTCCTGTCACAAGCAGGAGCGGAGCTAGTAGGGGGAGGGTCACAGGTGCACGTGACCACTCGAAGAACTCACTTGGGAACACACTATTGGAAGAAGGGCACAGCACACTATGTGCTCACTTGAGACGAAAGCCTCTCTCATCACTATTAGGGGTCACCACTTGGCATGACCAAAGCACACGCACGCACCGCTTGAGCAAGGATAATTTACAATTTAACTTTAAGAAATTAACACCAGTTAAGACTTCAGGACCAAACATTACAATGTTATCAATTAGGGGTATGGAGGACTTCCCACCTTAAATCATAGTTAAATTAAATGTCTGAAGGACCAAGCTATTCTCCCAACCAAAACCCTAAAATTCACATGCTAAGTATCAGAAAGAAATTAGCGGATGCGCCACGTAAAATACAGAAAACTCCCAGAGTGACAGGGTGACTCGACTCTCATTACAGTAGACCAACACAGGGTCACTTACCAACATGCCTGCCGAGTGACCCAAATAGTACAGTCATTTACATTTAATAAAAGTAGTTGTCTCAAACGCACTGACAACAAGCAGGCTCCTTACTCCAAGGAACGCCAATCAAGGGGGCACAGAAACCAAAGGAGATACAACAAGACCCAAAGACAAAATCAGGAAATGCTGCTCGAAAAATAACGGAAACAGGATCAGTACCTAAAAGGCAATAAAATTTAGAAAGAATGAAAGCACCGCTCCAGGACCACCACTGAATATCAGCACACCAAATAAAATTCAAAATTTACCCTGAAACACAAATATCAATGTACGTGAAACTCCAACCCGAACAACATCAAACATCAGAGAGAGCATGGACTGACACGACATCTCGAACCTTCACAGCAGAGGACCAGAATTCTACGCAGACAAAAACTGACCACTCCCGCTAGGTTAAAATCATAATAGGCGTCATCAGCACCAACACTGAAACACCATCAAACTGCTCCACAGACATCTTGCGTAGCCGAGCTCACTCAGGCCACACGATCACAACACTAAATCACCACAAGAATTACCGAGCAAACTCAGGCAATACAAACAACACTTTACTCGATACGGTTCACCACACCGACCAAGTACGACCTCTACGATCCAACAACTTGACGAACAATACACTAGAGGGGAGAATCCCTCATGCCGAGCATAACGAACAAGGACGCAATAAGCCAGTCGACCAAAAGGATAGACACCAAGAAACCGGAGGACACAGGAGGACCAAACGGAGACCGGCACCCACCCAAGACAACACACGGTAAGTCCAAAAACACAAAGATAAAACCCTAAATAACCAACAACAACAACCATTCACACACACCAGGTCCCAGCGCGTTCTTCCAAACAGCTCCCCAAACAAATCCAAATTCCAGAAAATGCGGCCCGCTGAAATAAAAATATTTGACAACTCAACTCCATGTGTCACCGACTGAAAATTAAAAATAAATTTTCTACGCCCAATAATTTCGAAAGAACAGGAACTCGCGTCCACTCTGCATCCAGCAGGTACAGCACACCAGCACAAGGTCGAACCGACTACCGATCACGTCAAGGTAGATGTCAGCACCAAAGTTCACGGGGCTCCACGAAAGAAAACCCGGAATAGAACGACCGAAAGCAACAACACTTCTTCGCCGGCACTGCGTCAGGCTAACAGGAAAGATTACAATAACTCAAGATCGAAATAGAACAACTCAGAAGTACCAACTTGACAATATCTGCATCACTCACACCAGGCAGGAACACTCGTACTAACGGCTCACACACGTAGCATACTCCAATCATGTCTCAAAACACACCCAAGTGTTCCAGTTATACAACCCATAACGACCGAAACAGAATTACAAAAAACCTCCCACTGAAAGAAAGATAACGGAACTACAGGATGAAGTTATGATTCGCCAAAATACCATAAGGAAGCTCAACCCTAAAAATGAGACCAATAATAAACAACATGAAGTTGTAGCCTCGACACCAAACAGAACTTCATCAATAGGCCACCTTACATCGAAGAAACCTAACATGCCACTTCAGGAGACCCGAATCAGGTAACACACACTATGTACACCCTGCGCCTGGAATTGAACAGAAAAGTCACGCGACCCTGTCGACCCAAACCACAGTAGGTATTCCAGCGAGAACACAATCATACCGACGTATCCAAGACAATAAAAAACCTGAAATAAATATTTAAATGAAATTCGACCTAAGATATTTCCCCAGAATTGACATAACAACGCAGATCCAATTTCTGCTTTCCCAGAAAACAATTAAAGCAAAACTAATTATCACGCACACGTTTCAGAGCAACACAATCAGCTTCCATGTTTGCAGTTGGCAGACCTGGTTCACCATAACACAACAGACACTCTTGGTACTCCAGGTTCACGCAGTACATAACCTCACACGAGGTCATAAGTAGGAGATTCGAAATTTTCAAAGGAAGGATATAACACATCAGCATTAAATATTACAACTCCAAGGTAGTAAGCACTTCGTAGCTCTCAACACAGCATCGACACTGCTGGCTGGCAGGTGTACGGTATGTACACAGATAATCAAATTACATTCACGTTCCCTGTAATATAAACGTTTGACACAGCAAATAACAGCTGAAGGGTCTACTTCAAGATCTACAGGATCAAAACTACTGGCAACAACTACGTTAGTTAGGGCAGGACTACCACTATAATAACACTAATATTGGCCTTTAAAATTAGCGTATGACACCAATAAAATATTCACCAGCACAGAACGGTGTGCTAAGAAGAACTACAGCTTCTATCATATGGCACACAGCCAGAATAATTACCACTGATAACCTTAAACAGTTGGCAACACTGCTAAAACATAGCTTTCACATTTCAAGAGGCAACAGGCCAGAAAATTCACTGAAACATCTTCCACTTGGCTACACAGCCTGACACTTAAGCTTTAAATACAGCTCGATAACTGCAGAAACATTACTGCGACTTCCGAAAAATGGCAACATGGCCAGAATAATATCATTCCACTAAATCACAATTGACATCACGGCCAGAATAATCACTTAATTTCACAGAACGTAGCACGTAGCAATTCAGGGCGACAGCACGACCACTTCACAGGCAGATTAGCCTTAAGACGAAGAACACACCAAAACACAGGAGAGGAGTTGAGCGCAATACTTGTTAACCGTGCAGAAACTAGGTACAACAGTCTACAGGTTACAGCAAACCTACTAGTACTATATTGGACTCACCACGGCGAGGTCTTCAGTTGCAGAAGCAACTCAGCGGAGAAAGAAAGAAGCAACCATCGAGCTCACCAAGTTCTAGGAAGACTTTCCTCATTTACACATCATCATAATAGATATAATAAGCTTCACAGCTTTTGCCAATGGCATTTGTGGCGCACCATTTTGGCACGAGACCATGAAAACAAGGAAACAGACAGAGATTAAACAATGCACAAGGCATACACATACAAAATATCAGGGTTTCCTATCCTTACTGATTTCAAATTACATAAGTTACATTTACTTGCCCAGCAATAAAAACATGACTACAGGAAAGATAACAAGGTTAGGTAACCAAAATATGAATCCAAGAGAACACGGGGTAGGCACAGCAGCGGAAATCTAAAATCGACAACCACGCTCTGCTACCAATTACTGTCCCGCAATCCCCCGGAGGGGATTACAGGACAGCCCCCCCAAGTGACCCAAGGTCTAAATGTTTAGGCTACCTGGAAGACCAAGGGAAAGAGGGGGCTTGATCAGAATGATCATGGAGCGGAAGGCTGGGTTGGTTAACCTAGAGGGTGGTTTTCAGTTACTGGCCAAGGAAAGTCATGTAGTCAAATTAGAAAACAAAATAAACAAGGTATATTTAAAATAAAAGGGATACAACGTAAGGCGGGGGCACACACAAATAGAAGCACTGGTTCTAAGAAAAGATTTGGAGGGCCCCATTAAATGAGCTGGTCGTTCACGAGGCCTAAGGATTAAATTAACCAAAAAGGAAAATAGTGGCTCAGGAGAGCGAACCAAAGTTTAATCAAATGCCCAAACTGAGGGGCTAGCGAGCGGGCAAGAACGAGTTATCTGATGCCATAGAAGTTAGTCAGTTATCACGAGCACGTGATACAATCAAGGAGAGCATTTAAATTAAATAACCTAGGAAGGTTTCTGAGCGCCAAACGGCTCATAATAAAACAGCATTGCGAGCAAACGCAAGGGAAGGGGAGGAAAACTAGGGTTGGCAAGGCCCGCGTGCAGCAACACGCCAACAATGGACCGACCATAACGGGCGACAATTCAAAGGGCATGCCGCCGTGACAAATTAACTAAATCCCACCAAAATTACATTGAGTAATAGTATTCCAAATTTGTCCTTTTGAAGTTTAAACCAAGAAATAAGTTAACGCAAACAGTTAGGTTGGCGTCCCGCGTACATCTTACGTTGTGGCTACCATGTGCTGAAGAAAATGCGTAGTATTTTGCCAACATGCGAAACAGTCCAAAGTTTCAGAAATAAGACGGAGAAAATCCCTTCATTATATGTTGAATATTAAACTAGTAAGATGAGAATTGCAGAATCAAATAGATTGGGTTTGTGGTACCACATATGAAAGTTCCAAGTCTATGGACGCTTTGTTTCCACCCGCACTGAAACGAAAATATTTAAATAAAGAAAGATCTCCATCGGGAGTGAAATAGCTCAAAATAGATGGCGTGATACGCACTAAAAGAAACAGTTCACAGTACCTTGTAATTGGCCTATTTGCCAATAAATTGCACTCTTGGCCGACCTCCGAGGAGTCGGCCAGAACACTTCCTCTCGTTACATCGTTCCCAGTTCAACTCTTGGCGTCAGACGCCAAACATCCTTCACTATCAGCCCACTGTGTAACAGAGTGAGCACGGCCGATCCAATAGGAAGCCAACAGGGTGTGTCACCGCGTACACACGGCCACAGCCGCCATTTTCTAGCCGAAAGAGTCCAGTCATGAGAGGGGAAGGCGGGAATTTGAAAGTCCAGAAATGTTCCAAAGTATAGGCTCTCTTCCCGGGGACGACAGACTCGGGGGAGAGGGGATGGGGACAAAACATTGTGTTAGTCGAAACGACTGGCACAATTATATTTAATGCAATTTACAGATATTTCTGTGAAAAGGAAATACATTTGACTAAATGGTGTGGCGTATGCACTGATGGCGGAAAATCCATGTCTGGATGCTACGCTGGGCTTCGAGGAAGTATTAAAGAAGTAGCTCCCCCATGTAGCATGGAGTCATTGCTGCATACATAGACAAAGTCTGGCATCCAAGAAGCTACCCACCTCATTAAGTGAAGTGCTTAATGAAGCAGTGAAATTCGTTAATTTGTTAAAGCCAATGCCAAGAACACCAGACTGTTTAAAGTACTTTGTGAGGAAATGGGAGGTGTTCACACCACACTACTTTTGCACACTGAAGTTAGGCGGCTGACTCGCGGCAAAGTTTTTATGAGATTATTTGAGCTGAGGCATGAACTTCAAGTCTTCTTTGAAGAACACTCCTTTCTTCTAGCCTTGAAGCTACACGATAGTGAGTGGTTTCAAAATCTGGCCTACTTGGCTGATATTTTTTCACAAATCAATAAACTCAACATAGGGCTACAAAACAGCTCGATTTCAGTGTTCCAAGTTTCAAACAAAATCGAGTCCATGCTGAAATAAATTGACTTTTGGAAAACATGTATGGAAAGCAACCAGCCTGAAGTGTTCGAAATACTACCCAGCTTGCTAAGCGAAAACGACCTAGTTCTACCAGCAGAGGCAAAAAACAGTATAATTTTGCATTTGACAAGCCTTAAAGACTCATTTAGGCAATATTTTCCTGAACGTGAAGATGGTGAAAATTGGATCGCAGATCCGTTCAGTGAAGTAAACTTCAAGACTGCCACGTTGTCCATTCTGGAAAAAGAGAAACTCATCGACATCTCTGCAGACTCTTCCTTGAAATCTGATTTCAGGACAAAAGGCTTTGGAAACTTTTGGGCTAGCATTAGTGATGAATACGAGCCTATCTCAAATAAAGTTTTAGTGCCTTTTACTAATATGGAGCTTGTAGAAAGAGCTTTTTCTTCATATGCCTTTATTAAAAACAAATATCGTAACAAGCTTGATGCAAGTCAAGACTTAACGAGTGTATTTGTCAAAAGTGCCGATAGATTCCAACATGCTATGTGCAACAAAACAAGCCCAAGGATCACATTAAAGGCACTTCTTGAAAACTTCTATATGTAATCTGACACTATTCTATATGTATTCTATGTACAAATTCGACGTCCTCAATAAAAAATTTGGTGTTCAGCTGAAATTATCGTGTTACTATTTTATTTCCTTAGCTCAATTTCCATTCATAGGTGTTGTTCAAATATTGCAAAAAATGTGTATTACACCCTCTCTAATACTGTTATAGTACAGTAAAAAAAATTAGAACTTCGGGGGTATTATATCTGTAAAATATGGTTTAAGGGATACACAGAACAAAAAAGGTTGGGAACCGCTGTTCTAGAAAATAAGTCACTGGTTGTCCCATCTTCACTTGGTGGTGGGTTTAGAAAAAAACAGATTTGTGCTTACTGATGCGAACAGGATCTCCAATCTTGAGGTGGTGACGGCTAGGGTCTGCTGTTTTTATAGGATTCAACAGTTTATTCGACCTGGGAATATTCTTGGTTACGAGTCGGGGTTTTATGGAAATGGTTCTGTTTGCTATCGTAATGTGACACTAGGTCAGGTAACAAGTCTAGCCAGCGGTAAGAGCCTCGAGCGGTAAACTCTCTCCACATATGCGATTTCAATGTACAGTTAAATCTTTCAACTACACTTGGCTTTTAAATTACTAAATGTAGAATAGTGATGGATATTCAAAGATTTCAGAAAGCTGGTGAAATCCTTATTAAAAAATTCTCTGCCCTGGTCGGTTTAAAAAATCTGGGTTGACGTTTGGATTGTTGAATAATACGTTTAAAGGCCTTGGTGACCAAAAGTCCAGTTTTATTTTTGACAGGTTCTGCAAAGGCCATTTTGGAATACACATCAATAACTGTCAATGTAACAAATCTCTTCATAAATTAATAATATAATAATCTTCGGGTTCGAGATTTTGTTTTGCACATAACGAAATAAGAAATACAATACAAAAAAAATGTGGAAGAAAAGAAGGGTGCGACGATTATGTGAAGTTCTAAGATGTAAAACCACATTTCTTTTTAATATACTCTATCAGTAATTGCTGGACGCTTGTGCGCTTTCTTAATATTATTATTATTATCCTGTGAATTTCGCTTTCATCAAGATCACCATATAAGTCTTTGGATTTTCTCATTGTGAACATTGCGTGCGTAACATCATGCACAGGGGTCTGTTGCAATGTATCCACGGACATGGCTGATACTAGACTGGTGCGGGGAGGTCCCTTGCGTAAGTTTCTGCCAATAGCAGTTGGGCTTATTTTCACGTGGGCGAACTGAAGCTAGCAGCGCTTCATATGGCGGGTTATTAAATCTCATCATTCTAAGGTAGACTCGTGGAAGCGATGGGCCCATACAAGTTTCACTCCCCTAGACTGACGCTGAGTGCTATCTAGCGTGCCCGCAGTTCGTGTATCGTGAGTCATAGCCCGCAGGCACAGGATGAGACTACTTTCTTCTGACAAAGTCACAACATAAGCTTGCGGCAGCATGTGTAACCGACCGGCGCACAAATACGAAATGCGCAAACTGACGAAGCAAGTCGCTCGTGTCGTCATAGCCCGCAGCCACAAAGACAAGACTACTTTCTTCTGACAAGGTCATACCAGAATATAAGCTCGCGGCAGCATGTGTAACCAATCAGCACCTAAATACGAATGTGCTATGTGACCAATCGCATAGCGTGTGTCACAGCCCACAGGCACAGAGGTAACGACTCCTTTCTTCAGACAAGGTCACACCAGGTTGTAAGCTTGCGGCAGCATCTGTAACCGACCGGCGTACGAATACGAATGTGCTGTGCGACGATTATGCAATGGCGACAAACATGCAAGGAAATATGGTAGGTGTCCTGGGATTTGAAATAAGGTACTATCCTGGCATTTGCCTGGAGGGAGAATGAGGCAAATACTACACTCAGGATGGCCGCCATCAGTGCTGGGATTTGAACCTTCAATCTCCAGACTTGCTGCAGCTCCCCATTGTGGTCGTGGTGATCTTTCTTGAAGGGAACATCTGACATGAGGTTTAAAACACACTCTCGAGGGCATCGTTGCTGCACAATCACTAATTGCTGTGCCTCTTTAACCACTAGTAACTAAGATTGGCTACCGGTAAATTTAAACCAATGAATCTCTGTTGAAATTGCAGGGAGGCTTTCTAATCTTGTTTAACGATTCTTGAAGAGTCTCTCCCAAGTTCAATGGTAATGCAGCAACGATGCCCTCGACAACTCCTATTGAACAACAAACTCAAACAAATTATGTTGACATAACGCTGTCTATTTTATTCAGCTAACAGTACACAATAACAACAACTAATGTGTTCTATCTTCTGAACAAGTGCTTTGCTCTTTCATACTTTTCTCATATAAACAACATTAGAGCCATTATTATAAATTATACAAACATATCTGTTCTATACAAAAAATGCAAAATCGTTCTTATTTCAACTCTTTCTTGTCTAATTATGGTATATCCACAAAATTAAGAATAAAACCAGGTATCTCAAATTCATACCATTTAGTTATTTCTTGTGCATGTGTATATGGAAACCAGCAATGGGTTGTACAAAGGGAGCATCTTGTGTTATAAAAAGTATATTTTTTAGTAAGTACCGATCTGCTGTTTCTGGTAAAGCTCTGTGGTTCTCATGTTAGGCATGGGGAATGGCTTCCTTCGCTTAGACATGTCACGTGCTACGTTGGAAACATTCACATAGTGTGTCTATCTCGTTGAAGACAATAGATCAGCTCGCCGACACCTTCTTAGGGGCAGATGACCTCGCTGTTCTGCCCCTTAATAAAACAATAACTAACTAGAATCTAAAAGAAATAAAAAAATGAAAAAAATAGTGTTCTGGATCTTTGGGAGAAAAAAATCCCAATGACTGCACACAAGAGCAATAAATCTCCAGTTGTGATAAAAAGATATCCAAGGACTGGTTTTTGCAGAAAGTTAATTGAAAATACCGTTCTAAAAACCAGTGGACTATGAGGGAGATAATCATCATTAGGCTGAACTTCTGCTTCTGCTTTTCAATGATAAATGAACAGTTCAAGGCCACATGAAGCAGATATGAGTAAAGATAATCTTTTTTCATCACTCCAATCAAAGTTTTCTTGGTTTCTTTTGACCCAAGTGCTATTACATTTAGTTTTCCATATGTTAGAGTGTAAGGTATTCCAATTATAATGTTCGGAGAACTAATTCTTTATCACTGTGGGATGGATGGCAATAGCTCAATCTTAGAAGAAAATTAACACCTCTTCAGAGGGCCACAGAAAATATGGTTCAGCAGAGTGTTCCAATGTTTTGCCATGTATCTTTCATCTCCAACTTTCATAGCCCCAAAAATTTGTTGCACATTCCCAGCTCCATTGGTGATTTTAGAACAGACATGATAGTTGTAGCTGTCTGATTTGAGAGGTAGCAACTCTGGTCAAGAAAGCCAAGATCAACGGCCAAAGGGACACATCACACCGACCATGCATCACCCTTCACTCTGCCAGCCATAAGACTCAGCAGTGGTTGCTTGGCAGATCAAGGCCCTCCTCAATGAGCTGTAGAACCACAGATTTCTTTCTCTCCCCCAGCAAGTTACTCCCTTTTACATCAACCCATCTAAAGCAACAACAAGTCTATAGCCACTTCTGAACCTCATTTACAGAATAATATTGACATTTCAGATCTAAAAACCATGCAGATATCTTCACATAACTTTCAATGCATAATTATGTAGAATATTTTTAGTTATTTAAGTATCTTTACCCTTTTAAATACAAATTCTAGAGACAATTAAGTACATTTAACAGACTCTTATCTTTAAGTATGGTAGCAACAAGTAAATATCTCCAAATATTGCAGATAAGATTAACTAAAGATAAATTATATACAATATTACTTTCAGTTCAGTTTAGTTTGGTATAGAGGTTGGTTGATGGTTAAGCGTTTCAGGTTTGTAAATTTCCAATAGACATGTAATAACTTACGAAGAATTTCAAATACAGACCAATGGTTGTATTTCTATGACATACGTCATTCTTTTTCCATATCGATTTATTTATTGTTCTCGTATTCAATCTTTCCCACTTTTCAATATAAATTTTTTAGACATAGGCCTACACTATTAGTAGTATATGTATCAGAACGCTAGGGGCGTGGTGGCGCAGCAGTCAAGCAATTCGCCTCTCACCAAGGTGAACCAGGTTCGATTCCCGGTTAACGTATGCAAGATTTTCGAAGTGAAATGGCATGTCCTGTGGTTCGGATTCCACGCTATTGTTGCCTGGCAATGCGGGCTGCATCACATCGCCCCTACCAGTGTTCTGGTGCAGAATTGCGACCTGCTTATATATTGCAGTCACGGGGAGTAATTAGTGTAAAAAGATTTCTTAGGCCCCTTAGAACAGTTATCATCATGACAATAATATGCCTCTATACAAGGGCGATGGTGTTGGTGCAGTATACTGAGGTGATCAGCTGCAATAAGCGTTGGTGCTTTCCGATCCTTATCCTTGAGCGCTCCAGCTCTGTAGTAGTATTCATTATCATCCATAAAACAAATAAATCCACCGAGCGAAGCCGGGCACTACTGCTAGTAGTGTATAAGTGTAAAAAATTGCATTGAAGAGTGGTTAAGATTGAATATAACATAATGTCCAATGATTTGCTGAAACAATTTCAGACTTTCTACTGACACGCAAGTGTGGAGACGACCAAGCAACTGGTTCCATATTAAGGCGTATTCTGAATCTCAGTGCTCCAATGACAGGAAGTTACCATCACTATCCTTGAAAAGGGAACAGAACCACTGATAGTTTGTAGTTTATCACGGCGGATGTCAAAGAGGTATTGTCGAGGTAATCTTATTTTATCCACTGGAAAGCAAATTTACTTACTTTCGCAACCGTCCTAAGATCAAGCACCAATAACGCAACAATAGGCTCATAACCTTGTGCCAATTATATACAATAATATGTAGTAGATAGGATATACAGTCTGTATCAATGTTCTTCAATAGGTGTAGAATTATAGGTTATGTTATGCGTTGTTATCTGTGAAGTTTGGAAAATCTGGTATGATTTCACAAAAGGCAGATGACAACGTCTAATGCTACCAACTTTCAAATTACATTATACCAGGCAGTTTCAGTGTCTGCAAACATGCGACTTTGAAACACATGTGGTAACAGTGAATTCAACCAAAATTAAACTGTAAATCACCACGTTGGGAAACAAATCGCAAGGTTACATTGGAAGTAAATTATTTACGGTGGTGCCGACTATAACACTTTGCTTTCCTTGCAGGGTTCTCTGAATTTAAATTTATGTAAACTAATAATCCTGTTTGGAATTCCAAACGATAATAATAGCTATGTTAACTTACACTGTTATAATGTACTGCTAATTTATTTTTTTATTTCCAAGTTTTAATGACTTTTCTTAGCAAATTGTCAATCAGATTCATGTTGTCATGTCAACAACCTTTTGGATCTGATAAAACCGTGCTGAGGTATTGGGGATATCATCATTTGAGATTCGGAACGTATTTGAGAGCATTGATGAGATTCGGATTACGCGTTTAGAAATAATGGGATAGTCGCTAGCATACACAAGAACAACATTCCGAACACACATTATGGTATGAAATGTTATGATTAATTTGAGATGCATACCACGGTGGGCGATGCTCACAAAAATCATGGCACGCATACGTTGTTGGCATGTTAATGAACCCATTTGAATTCAGTAGGCCCTGTGCATAATGGCAAAATTTATCTCTGGATTTTCTGCCAACACAAAGTTCCTCCTTTATGTATTAGAAAGCGCTATAGTGTCAAGGAGCTTAGATATCTAATCTCCTGGACTTTCATAGCACTCCAAGGAACAACAACATTCGACATGCAAGCTGCCTTTTGGGAGACAAATAACAAAGCTTGCACCCGGCACCCGAGGCCATACAATAATATTATTATAATTTGAGATACCTGATTTGAGATTAAAACTTCAGGAGTGCAAATCTATTATGATAAATTAAAAAATAAAGGATTCATTGCGAAAGTTCCTGTAGAAATGTAAACAAACACACACTTCACTCACTCTATTCCCCGCGGCACACTGTTCGACAAAAATATCATATCACTTTCTGCAGGAACATCACTAATGCATGTCCATGGCATCGAGGAAGAGGGATCCTCGGCTAAAGGAACCCACGCTGTCCTAATATGTACAAAATTCTTTCTAATTTACATGTCTTTAAACAGGGGGTGGGTGGGCCAGCTCACCGCCCTGCACTCTTAACCACCGGCTCCCCGGATCCATTGGTAGCTTCTACTGGCGTCCTCTCCCGGCAGGCCACTGCTGCCACCAATGCCGCTCCGCGACCGCTACCGTCCTCTGACAGCATGATGTCGTACTGCAACAATAAATTCACACTTCTGAAGAATTACGCACAAAATGGTTTAGTGAGCATATTTAATATCTAAATTAGCGGCTTGTGTGGCGTAGTTAGTAGAATGCTGAACTGCTGTGCTCAAGATAGCTGGTTCAAACCTGGCCGAAGTCATCGGATATTTTAAAAGCGTTAAAAATCCTTCAGTATGCCTTCCTTCGGAGGGTACGTAAAGCCGGTGGTCCCATGTCATAGATTTATGGCATGAAAAAGATCCTTCCACAGACTAAACATGTGTGAAAAAAAATTGTTAGGTAGGTTAGATTTCGTCGGAACGCTCTATCGAAGTTCCAACGTTCACCACTAGGTCTCATTGATATCTGGTAGCGAAAGTTGGAACTACTTTAAATTGAACGGAACTTGTAGCTCACCCTAAGGGTGTCCGCTGGAAGCAGCTACACACTCAGGCGAGCCAAACATGTCCTCGGACACTCCCGGCACTGAAAGCCATACGATAAGTAAATAAATATTTAAATTTATGTAGGAAAGCACAAGGTGGGCAACCCAATGCCCGATACACAGAGAGCGATCAAGGGAACTACTCGCGTGTGGTGGAGCTCTTTCCAGTCACGGAGGGAGACCGTCATTTTGTGTAGGCTAAGGATTGGTCATGCCTAGGGACCCTGATTTGTGGTAATATAAAGGGCTCCAAAGCAGTAAAATATCATGTTTAAAGCGGTGAAATGAAATACTATGCGATATTTCGAGGTGAAATTAAAAAGTGAGGCTTGAGTGTGTACTGTGCACGGGTTTGGTTAAACATTTGGAGGAATAAATAAGAGTGAGATGGTGATCACAACAAGGAAGAAGGAAAGAACCACAATGGGAATAACAATTGGTGGGAAACAGCTGAAGAAAGTGGAGAGTTTCAAATATCTGGGAAGCCTGATACAAAATAGTGGAAGAAATGATAGAGAAATAATGAGCGGGGGAGATGGTGATCACAACAAGGAAGAAGGAAAGAACCACAACGGGAATAACAATTGGTGGGAAACAGCTGAAGAAAGTGGAGAGTTTCAAGTATCTGGGAAGCCTGATACAAGATATTGGAAGAAACAATAGAGAAATAATTAGCGGGGGAGACGAGCAGAAGCATTCCGGAGGAGTGTGAGAAGCATGATATGGAGCAGGGATGTCCCTCAGAACAGCAAAAAGGTCGTATATCGGACGTACTACGTCCCTATCCTACCTTATGCCTCGGAGACCTGGGTTATGAAAGGAAGGGAGAAGAGCAAAATACAGACCAGTGAGATGAGGTTCTTGAGAAGCAGTATTGGAGCTACAAAGATGGACAGAATAAGAAATGAGAGGACCAGAGAATTAATGAAGGAGGAACAATTACAGGATGGTATAGAGAAATCTAGACTTAGATGGTATGGACATGTAAAACTAATGGAGGAGAAGAGGATTCATAATGTCGATTATTCAGGTCCGTATTGACGTAACTATAACTTTGAAAGAATAATACAATTTCCGCCTTTCAATACTATTTATTGCTAATTACTTACAGGGACATGTTTCGAGGGCTAACACTCCCCCTTCATCAGCCTGTCCAACAAAACTTCAAAGGAAAACTTTCCTTGTATAAGCACATACAAATCACATGAAGAATAATGAAAATGTTCTCCAATCCATTATTTACAATTCCCGCTCGACGCTCCAAAGAAGATCCTCTTAATGGATTACTAAGGCCTATGCACACCAAAACTTCTGAATTGGGCCGGTGCTGCGGGCCGCTGCCCCCACTGCGTCATCGTGGGACCACTCTAGACCCCATGTTGCTCCTGGCAAACATCAAGGCGGAGAAATCTTGTGGCCGCGTCACATGCCGCCGAACTGCAGTGCGCTCAGGCGTGAACAAAAACAAATCGAATGCGCCTTGCGAAGACTCTTACAGCTGAGTGTCGGTGACGTGCTTGGAAAGGGGTGGCGGTTAGGGTTGGGAGAGGTGGGAGGCTAAGGAAATGAGAATAAGTGAGGTTTGTTGACACGCCGTGTATTGCTATTATGGTGATTGATTACTACATAGAATGAGAGGTGTCAATCTTTAGTATGTTATGAAAAATGATGGATACAATTAGTGGAATATAGCGGGAATTTTATCTATTACTATATAATTCGTCTATTAGTGTTCTGTATAAAATGCTGGTTTCAAATATTATTTCATTAAGATTGTGTGAAGGGTTAAATCTCTGTGCTTTATCAATTTCTATTTGTTCCAGAACATTCATGAGCGTGCCTTTATTTTCTTGATGTAAAATTTCTAAATCATTGTATATGGTTGTGAATTTATGTCCAGTTTCTGCCATATGGTTGCCCATCGCTGAAAATTTATTATGCTTGATGGCATTGACATGTTCCAAAAATCGGGTGTTGAACCCTCTCCCCCTTTGTCCCACGTAATCGGCATTACACTCGTTACATTTAATCCTGTAGACACCAGAATTGCTGCATTTGTTGGTTTTGTTGAGAATATGCGAGTTGAAAAATTTATTATGATTAGTGTTATTGGTTCTGAACGCATTCTTTACACACTATAGACATAAAAGACATGTTTACAAGCATACCGATTGCCGTCTCTATTGATAATATTGAGAACAACTTGAAGAATAATTATGATTTAACACAAGTTGAGATCTCTGAATTTTTGAACATCTTAACGTTCATCCTAAAAAACAACCAATTCAGTTTTAATGAGAAAATCTATAAACAAAAACAAGGCCTCCCCTGGGTTCTCCTTTATCAGGAATAATAGCTAACATATTCTTAGATAATCTGGAATACGAATCAATCATTAACAAAAAAGGTGGTTTGTTCTTTCGGGGAAGATATGTTGATGACGTTTCCGTAATCCTTGACAACTCTGAAACGAAAATAGAACAACTTTTGCAACGTTTGAACCAAATAAATAGCAACATTAAATTCACGTCAGAAGATGAAATAAACAGTTCCATAAATTACCTTGATCTACTAGTCATGCATGATAAAGATCACCTCTGCTATCAAATATTTAGGAAACCAACTCAAACTAGTACTGTAATTAGACAAGATTCTAATCATCCAGCTTCCCATAAAAGAGCAGCACTCACATGTTTCGTCAATAGAGCGTTGAACTGACTGATAATTGGTAAGTGCAGTTCGCACCAGTTTACTTCAAGGTTCATCTGTTAGTTCAGTTTGATATTTAGATTTACTGTGATGAAATTGAGCGTTCAGTACAGTGATTCACACAAAGTAGTCCCAAATATTGAGATAACCACACTCTTTTTTTAGTATTTCTTTTCTGGAACTTTCTTCCAAAACGCTAGTCCATTTCTATATTTTATATGCTTTTTAAACTCTTTAAAATCTGAACTATATTTACAAGGAGCCGCACAAGATGACTCAAGAGCCGCATTTGGCTCGCGAGCCTCGTTGTGGCCACCCTGTCCTATATGGTTACCAAGCCAACAAGTATTCATCTAAATCTAAAGAACATATCCATGATCCAATGTTTCTCAGTGTAGCAGAGGAACTGTCACACATTTGATGTGCCTGCTCCAGTCATAATATATTGTACTGTACCTTGATCTCGGGGTTCGCAAGGTGACCGATCTTCTCCATCATGAGATTGTGGAAGTGTGGGTGGTAACGATACACGGATCCGTCGATACCGACGGTGACGGGAGACTGTCCCATCTTGTTGAGGAGCGTGGCGACGCCGGCGGAGGAGAGGTGTGCAGCACGGGACGATACGCACTGGCACACGTATCTTACGTTGCTGCAGTCCTGGTCCGACGCATGGCTGAGACCGAGTTCCTCTAGCACTTGCCGGCAGTTGGTGTACGAGCCCTTCTTGTCGCTGTAACAAACAAAACAGTTTTACTTCATGCTATTTCAACATTATATACTAGTACAGCACGCTAAGTTAGCGAGAGCAAAACCCTGAGCACGATGGATCGACTTGATTAAGACTAGCATAAGTAGATGGAATATGGACTGGAACAGACTTCTGGAAGAAAAAGAGTGGAGGGACAGAAGAAGATGGAGGAGTACCAAAAGCACTCCAACTTGGCCTTAACCCCCTTAACTGATGAGGGGTCAAAAAATCAAAATTTAGAAATGTGTGTTTTTTGTATGTATGGCCTCTTTTACACTTTGTGAAAAAATTTCAAGCTCATTACTCAACTGGAAGTATTTTTAAAAGACTTTATATCTAATGCTGCATGCCTTTAGATAAAGTTACTTAACGCCCTCAGTGCCACGTACTCTAGCTGCTCGCGCCAAAAGTGCCAAAGCCAATTCAATCGGCGCGCTGTTTGTCTTATATTTGTAGATTTCTATAGGCATATGTCCGTGATTATTTCATACTGATGGAAAGGTGAGGTTTCAAGCTTGCCTCTGCGGTGCTTACTTTTTTCCTTCGAAGTCCGTTATGCGATAGGTTTGAGTTTGTATTCACGCCCTCCCTTTGCGCTCACCCAATCACGCGCGTTCCCGCCAAAATTGCGGTGCAGTTATTTTCTTCTTGTTGAAGTTTTCTGCCTACAGATGTACCTAAGAACTGTCTACAGCTGGAAACTTAATGTTTCTTCGAATATGACTCTTAAGTGTCCTTAATTTAGGCACAAAACTTGATTCTTTACAACAAAAAAAATGAAAAATTGTACAATTATCAGAATAACCTCAATTAAAAAGGTTTAGATGCTGTATTTACTTTTATGAACATAATGTATGAAAGAATGAGTGATTGGTTATAATGCAAAGCAAAAATAATGACTATCGTTGGAAATGTAGTATTTATGATTTTTTTTCGATTAGTCTGCATGACCATTGAAAATGGCTTGGCATTCCTGGCAAGTATTTCAGGAAATGGCTTGGCACTAAGAGGGTTAAATTCGTGAAAGAACATATCCAACTTTCAAATGTTGTTTTCTCAATATCAGTTTTTCCACCACATCGGTACACTTTTCTCTGAAACTCTAAATACTACATAACTGAAATTTTCAGGAATTGTTTATTGAGTGATAATACACATATGTATGTAGAATTATGCTTCTATTTAACCATTTGTAGAATTTGTATGCATTTACATTCGTATTTTCACTGCGATTCTATAACCCAAAATTCAAATGACCATCAATAAAACACTTTTCATGGTATTTGGATAATTCTACATAAAGTTAGAGATAGTGACATATATTTAAACTAGTTAAAAGCTCAGCTCAGGATCTTTTATAGTTATGTTGTAAAGTGTACCTAAATAAGAGGAAATAACAAACTTTTTGCAGTGATTGTACTGTGCCATTTTGCCACCCAAGATAGCGGTTGCTTGCCAAGTAATAGATTAGACAACTGTACAAAGTTGCAGTGTTCAACGTCATTTATTGTGAAATCAGTGAACTTTTAAAGCCAGCTGTGTATTTTTGGTTACATCCCCCCTTAAGGAGGGGCAAGGAGGAGGAGGATGATGTTGATGAAGGAGAACTTGATATCACAGAAGTTAAGAACTGCATTAGAGGACCATTAAAATGTTAAAATGCCTGTTTATATGATTAAATATTTTTTTGTTGCTAATTCTTTTAGGGGACCTGCGACATCGCGGTTATCTAATCCCATGTTCTTGTGTGTGTGTGTGTGTGTGTGTGTGTGTGTGTGTGCAGAATTTGTCTGATAACCTGTGTCACTGTGATGTCTGTACTAGTGTGTGTGTATTTGTAATTGAGGTAGGACTTGGGTGGGAAGCGTCCGTGGCCTTAAGTTAGGTAACATTTGCCTGGAATAGAAGTGGGAAAACCATGGAAAACCACTTCCAGGATGGCTAAGGTAGGAATCGAACCCGCCTCTTCTCAGCTTTGCCTCAAGAGGCTAAGTATATGTAGCCTGTTCCAACCCACAGACAAGAATTATAATTCTTGGCAGAGCCAGGAATCGAAACCCAGGCCTCCGCCGTGACAGCCAAGAATGCAAGCCACTACACCAGGTAGAGGACTCTGCCCTTTGTAACTCAGTTAATACAGTACATATAATTTTTGAAAAAATATTTTAGAGGGAATGCCTGGATAAGAAAACAGCCTAATAACAATAAAATGTAAAATTCTCGACTATCAATACTCAAATGTAAGTACAAATGCCACTTACAATAAGCGGTTTTGTGGGACATGTTTTGGGGCTTCAGTGCTCCCCTCATCAGCCACTTGTCCATCTCAAATGTGTTCTCGCCCGTGCTCAAAATATATATTACAAACAAAATTACATAATTGTTGAAGTAAAATGTCTTCCGAGTGAAAGACTTCAAGTATTTAGGTGAATGGATCAATGAAACTGGCAACGAAAGAAAATCTATAGAAGCAAGACTACAGAAAATGGAAACTGCTTTCCATTTGACAAAATAAATTTATAACAAAAAATGCCGGTCTTGGAATGGTAAAATTCAACATTATAAAACAGTAGTCTTGCCTGCAGCCCTTTATGCAGCCGAGACACTTAATTTACAACATAAAACGCTGAGAAATCAATTGGAAATTCATCATCATCATCATCATCTTGCACAGTTTCCAGCCACTGGCCGGGTCTGTTTGGAACACAGGCCTCTCCAACGTCTTCTGCCTTCCCACCATCTATCAGCCTCCACTTTTGTCCAGTCTTCTCCTCTCTTCTTCACGCTTTTTTCAACCCCCTTCAGCCACCTGTCTCTCGATCTTCCTCTTGGTCTCTTTCCTTCCCACTTCGTCTTGTGTATTCTCCTGGGTATCCTCTTCTCCTCCATTCGTTTTACATGTCCATACCATCTCCTCCATTCGTTTTACATGTCCATACCATCTAAGTCTAGATTTCTCTATACCATGCTGTAATGGTTCCTCCTTCATTAATTCTCTGGTCCTCTCATTTCTTATTCTGTCCATTTTTGTAGCTCCAATACTGCTTCTCAAGAACCTCATCTCACTGGCCTGTATTTTGCTCTTCTCCCTTCATAACTCAGGTCTCCGAGGCATACGTCAGGATAGGGACATAGTACGTCCGATATATGATCTTTTTGCTGTTCTGAGGGACATCCTTGCTCCATAACATGCTTCTCACACTCCTCCGGAATGCTTGTGCATGTCTCCCCCGCTCATTTATTTCTCTATCGTTTCTTCCATTATCTTGTATCAGGCTTCCCAGATACTTGAAACTCTTCACGTTCTTCAGTTGTTCCCCACCAATTGTTATTCCCGTTGTGGTTCTTTCCTTCTTCCTTGTTGTGATCACCATCTCACTCTTATTTATGCCAAATTTCATCCCATACTCTTGTATTATTCCTTCCCACACGTCCAACTGTTCCTGTACCTCCTCCTCCTTGTTTCCCCAAATCATCAAATCATCTGCAAACACCATTGCTTTCATCTTTCTTTCTCCAATTACTTGTGCCACTCGGGTCATTATGTCATCCATCACCACAATGAAAAGTAACGGTGACAGTGCACTTACTTGTTTCAGGCCATTTCTCTGTTCCAACCAGTCCGATCTCTCTCCTCCCACTTTCACACAGCTCACGCTTCCCTTATACATCTCCTTTATCCTCCTTATAGTCCATTTTTCTACTCCTCTATCCTCCAGGGACTTCCATACTTTGTTTCTGCATACACTGTCATATGCTTTCTCAATGTCCAGGAAGGCCATCAGTAGATCTGTTCCATACTCATAGTGCTGTTCTTGTAACTGCCTTACAGCAAAAATCAAATTCACTGTGGACCTTCCTGCTCTGAAGCCATGTTGTTCTTCCCTCATCCCACCTTCTATCCTTGTCCTAATTCTCCTTTCCAAAACTTTCTCGAACATCTTTGTACAATGACTCATCAGTGTTATTCCCCGATAGTTTCTGCATTCTGTTCTACTACCTTTCTTGAATATCGGGACAATTATTCCCTTTTTCCAGTCCTCTGGAGTCTTCCTTTCCTTCCATGCTGTCTTCATCACTCGGTACAACCATTTTATCCCCACCTCTCCTGCTGCTCTCACCGTCTCTACACTCAACTCATCCACACCCGGTGCCTTCCCTCCTTTCATCTTCCACTTCTTCCCATGTTATGTCCTTTTCTGTTTGCAGTTCATCTTCCTCTTCCCCGATTTCTTCCTCCTCACCATCTTTTCCATTTGGGTTCAGAAGTTCTTCAAAATATTCTTTCCACATTTTCTTCATTTCTTCCCTATTTTCTATCTCTTGTCCCCTTTTGTTCACCATTCTAACATAATCCGTAGGATCCTTCCGCCTCTTATTTTTTTACCATCTCATACAGGACCTTTTTTGTACCTTCACTATCCTCCTTCATCATCTTTGTCCACTCTTCCATCCACTTTCTTCTCTCCGCAGCCACTACTCTCTTTGCCTCCTTCTTTCTTTCCTGGTACTCTTCCCTTGTCTCTACCGTCCTATTTTGATACCACCTCCTAAAGGCTGTATTCTTTTCCCTTACTATATCTTTTGTCTTCTCATTCCACCATGGTGTTTCCTTCCACCTCTTCTTACTACTTGTCCTCCCACATGCTGCTTCTGCTGCACCTACTAGTGTCTTCTTAAATCTAGCCCATTCCTCTTCCACCCCTCTTTCTTCATCTGTTGGAATTCCTTCCTTTACCATTTTGAGGCTCGACCCTTCTATCTCCTTTCAGTTTCCATATCCTTATACGTCTTTTCTGGTTCTCAGTCCCTTTCTTCTCCTTAATCCCTCTCTGGTTCATTACCAGCAATCGATGGTCACTATCCGGGTTCTCCGATGGTATAACCTTTATGTCCGTGAGGAGCGCAAAATCATGCGAAAAATTTTGGGACCAAGAATCAAAGATGGAATTCACCTTCCGAAACCTAATGCTGACGTCTATTTAAAAATTACTAAAATCACAGACACAATCCGTATGAGAAGGATCCAATTCATGTGATATTTGGACAGAATGTACCCAACTAGGTTAACCAATAAAATCTATACGTTTTTGCAGAAAAAGGCAACAAGGTCCAATTGGTACAAATGGGCGGAAAAGGACTTGGCTGAATTAGGTTTTCTCCATCTCAAGGATCGAGAGGAAATTAGGAAAATTACTCATACACGGGGTTTTGAGGGAGAAGAGAGAAGACCTACCAGACACGTCTGGTCACAGCAACGAATACTCGCTCAATCGTTGCGCATGGAGAGTTATTGGGCAAACATCAAGGCCAGTAAGTGTTGATTCCGCATAGTCCTAGGAGACCCATTCGCGTAGAAGAAGAAAATGTCTCCTTCCACACTAACTTTAAAAATAAATATTTAAAAATCACTGATAAAATAAAATGCATAGCAAGATGACCGCTTAATGTAAGTGGCATTTGACTTTACAATCGAGTATTGATAGGAATTTGATTGCATTTGTGTATATAACTTTAATGTCGATACGGACCATGATGGAATCTAGATTAGCTGAAATTACAAGTATCAGTACTCACCTTTCAATCTCTGACACATATTTCGTAAAAAAGTTTCCTCTCTTGAATAACAGATCCGATCCTTGACCTCCGAATAGAAGTTTGTTCTTGGTGAGCTTGACCAGCACCAATCTGACCAGCTCACCCATGTACATACCGGAGATCATCTTCTCGTGCCTGGAACAATAGATGTAGACACAAACTTCCTTCACTCAATCAATGATGGTCAATCAAAGCTTTAAAATTAAGTTATAAAGTGACATTAACTTACAACTGCTTTCCCTTGTTGATGGAATTCTCGTCAATCTCCCTGTCGAATTCGGTGCGGACAAAGTCCAATTTGCCGTTATCACCGAATGCTCCCCACTCCGTGTTTATGATGACGTAGGGCTTGGAACGGTCTCCGTCGAACAATTCGGCGTTATCTATCCTCTCCACGTAACATGCGTTACTACCCGTTCCTGAGGAGAGACAGACATACAACTCTTGTCAAGCAATGCAACCAAACTGGACAGTGCACACTCACTGATTGACTGAAGGGAAAGAAGGATAATAATTAATTAAAATAATAATAATAATAATAATAATAATTAATCAATTAAAATAATAATAAATCAAAAAGTAATAATTAAGGCCCGGAAGTTCATGCAAAATCATATTTTTGCATATTTATGCATATTTTGACTCAATGCATAATTTTTTTTCTCTTTTGCCATTTTAAGTTCATATCTCTGCTTGAGAAGGTCGTTTATTCTAATTTCCTATTGTTTTGGAGCGCTTTTTGTAACTTAAGTTCTTAAAGTCGTATATTTAGATTCCGACTGATAGTTTAACACAGAATAATACTGAAATTATTTAATACGGTACCTAGTACGTTTCAGTCCTTTTTGCAAGTTGTTGTTGTTGTTGTTGTTCGAGTCTTCAGTCTTTTGACTGGTTTGATGCAGCCCTCCATGCCTCCCTGTCCTGAGCTAATCGTTTCATCTCTACATAGCTACCACACCCTACATCTGAGGCAATCTGTTTAACATATTCTAACCTTGGTCTACCCCTACAGTTCTTGTCCTCGACCCTTCCTTCCATAACTAAGCTTGCTATTCCTGGGTGTCTTAGTATGTGTCCTACCAACCTATCTCTTCTCTTCATTAGCAGTCGCCAGAAACATCTCTCCTCTCCCACTCGCCTTAATACCTCTTCGTTTGTAACCCTATCTACCCATCTGATCTTCATCATTCTCCTGTAACACCACATTTCAAATGCTTCAATTCTCCTCTTTTCTGCTGCACCAAAAGTCCAAGTTTCACTTCCATAGAGTGCCACGCTCCAGAAAAAGGCTTTCAAAAATGACTTCCTAATACCTAAATCTATATTCAATGTCAACAGATTCATTTTTTGTAGAAAGGCTTTCCTTGCCTGAGCCAAACTACTTTTTATATCCTCTATGCTTCGTCCATCACTGGTTATTCTGCTTCCTAAGTAACAGAAGTCTCCTACTTCCTTCAGCTTTTCACCTGCCAATTTGATCTCCATAGAGGTTTCTGATTTATTTCGGCTGCATTCCAGTATTTTTGTTTTACATTTATTAATTTTCATCATGAATTCCTTCCGTAAGACGGAATCCATACCATTCAAAAACTCATTCAAATCCTCAGGCTTGTCGGCCAAGATGACGATGTCATCAGCAAATCTCAGAGTTGAAATTATTTCTCCTTGAATCTTCACTCCCACTTTAAATTTTTCTCCAATTTTCTTCATTGCTTGTTCAATGTAAAGATTGAAAAGTATGGGTGATAAGTTGCAGCCTTGCCTTACACCTTTCTGAATACCAGCTTCTCTCTCATGTCCTTCAGCTCGAATGACTGCTGTCTGGTTTCTGTATAGATTGTAGATCACCCTCCTATCCCTGTACTTTGTTCCAATAGATTTCAAAATGTCAAACAATTTAGTCCAATCAACGTTATCAAAAGCCTTTTCTAAGTCTACAAATGCCATGAACGTTCTCTTATCTTTCCTTATTCTACCTTCCAAAATCAGCCTAAGACTTAGTACAGCTTCCCTTGTTCCTACATTTCTCCTGAAACCAAACTGGTCTTCACCCAACTCCGTTTCTATCTGGCTTTCAATCCTCTTGTAAATTATTCTTGACAGGATCTTTGAAGCATGAGTAATCAAGCTGATTGTACGGTAATCTTCACATCTGTCAGCTCCCACTTTCTTTGGTATAGGGATGATAACATTCTTCTTGAAATCAGGGGGTACCTCACCTGTCTCATAAATCCTACACACCAAGTGAAATAACCTGATCAGACCTTCATCTCCAATGCAGCGTAGCATCTCAATCGGTATATCATCTATGCCTGGTGCTTTGTTCCTGCCTAAGTCCTCTAATGCTCTGTCAAATTCTGATCTCAATATTAAATCTCCTTTTGCATCCTCATCAATTTCCTCCTCCCTTTCCATTACATGATTCTCAATCTCCTTTCCCTTATACAAACACTCTATGTAAGCTTTCCATCTCTCAACCTTTTCTTCCCTATCTGTCAGAGGCTTTCCATTTGTGTCCTTAATATTACAGCACTTGGTCTTCTTTTCCCCAAAAGTATTCTTAATCCTTCGATAAGCTGTGTCTACTTTTCCTAATTTCAGACAATTTTCTATACCTGCACATTTTTCTTTCAACCATTCTTCTTTCGCTACCTTGCACTTCTTGTTAACCTCATTTCTCAGACGTCTGTATTCTGCTTTCCCCTTTTCATCTCTTAGATTCTTGTGTTTCCTCCTTTCATCCATCAATTCTAGTATACCCTGAGTGATCCACGGTTTTCTACCTATTCTTTCTTTCCTACCAATGTTTTCTTCTGCGGATTTTGTTATTTCATTCTTCAAAAGTGCCCATTTGTCTGCAATTGAAGTTTGTTTAGGGGTTTTGATTAGTCCTTCCTTTATACTCTTCTTGAATCTTTCGTTTACATCCTTTACTTTCAGTCTGTCTATTGCCCACCTTTTTGGCTTTTGACTTTTCTTCAGTTTCTTCAACTTTAATCTGCATTTCATTACAACCAGATTGTGGTCAGAGTTTATGTCAGCACCAGGATATGTTTTACAATCCAAAATCTGGTTTCGATACCTCTGCTTGACCATAATGAAGTCGATTTGGTAACGCCCTGTATCTCCTGGTCTCATCCATGTGTATATTCTTCTATTGTGGTTATTGAATAAGGTGTTAGCTATGACCAACTCATGTTCGGTGCAGAATTCCATCAGCCTGCTTCCTCGATCATTCCTTTCACCTAATCCGAAATCTCCTACTATCTTCCCTTCTCTCCCTTTTCCTACCACAGCATTCCAATCTCCCATTACTATAACATTTTCATCACCTTTGATATACCTCAGAATGTCATCTATTTCTTCGTAGACCTTTTCAACATCCTCATCATCAGCTTGACTGGTTGGCATATAGACTTGTACCACTGTGGTGCACGTAGGTTTAGTATTGATTTTTGCTACAATAATCCGTTCACTGTATTGCTCATAATATTCCACCCGCTGGCCAAGTTTCCTACTCAATATGAGACCAACCCCTGCTTGGCCATTGTTTGATTTAGTGCTAATGACCCTATAGTCTCCTGACCAAAAGTCCTGCTCTTCCTGCCAGCACATTTCACTAATCCCAACCAAATCCAACCTCAACCTATCCATTTCGCTTTCTAAGTTTTCTAACTTTCCACTTCCTAGCAGACTTCTAACATTCCACGCTCCGATCCGTAGAAGTTAATATGAATTAAAATTCAGCAATTCTTCTAGGTTTGTGCCGTGTCTTGTGTGGGGTTTCGCCTAGGACACCAAGCTGGCTCATCAGCGGGTTCGATTCCCGGTCAATGCATGTGAGATTTTCGAAGTGAAATGCCATGTCCTGTGGTTCGGATTCCACGTAAAAAGGAGGTCCCGTGGCTCATGATCTCAAGATTAACGGTCACGTTAAACTACAAGCTTCCTTCCTTCTTGGTGTCCCAGCCCGGACCCCCACAGGAGTAACGAACTGCGCGCTACCTCCCTTTATATTGAGTGCAACTGCACAACTTGACTGCGAGAACTTAAAGCTCAAGCAGCCTTAACCCGATGAGCCAGCTTGGTGTCCTAGGCGAAACCCCACACAAGACACGGCACAAACCTAGAAGAATTGCTGAGTTTTAATTCAACGGCCGTGAATGCCAATATACCATCTTAATATGAATTATTTACATTCTGCATTCACTACGTAAATATTGTAAAATTATTTTCATTAAAAAAAAAAAAAAAAATGCCTCAAAATTTATATCAGTTATACCGGTACTTAAAAATTAACATAATAAAAGTAATTATTGATGGTCAACAACAGCTTGAAGTTCTATAATATAACATTTCTTACTATTTAGAACCGTTTCTTAGTTGAGACAATAAAAAAAAACGTTAGTTATATGTCAGTCTGTTCAAATTTTCTTTATATTCAAAATAGAAACGCTAAAGAATACGGAGTGATCGTAATGGCTGTAGTTATTTCATAGTGCATATTTTTTTTAACATTATGCATATTTGACCAATTAGTGCATTTTTGCATACCGTACATATTTATTCAATTAATAGTGCATGAACTTTTGGGCTTTAATAATAATAATAATAAACCAATTTAAATAATAACAACAAGAATAATAATAATAGTAATTAATCAATTAAAATAATTGACTAATACATAATCAATTAAAATAATAATGACAATCAATTAAAATATTAATAATAAGAAACATTCAATCAAAATAATAAAAACAACAATAATCTTATGGTCTTATGGGTTTTAAATCCACTTTGAACTATTTTTTTAAATAATTACAATAAACTCTCGATTATCAGTGCTAATATGAACTTCAAATTACAGTGATAAACAAACATAACCTCAACTGAAAATGATGCTTTAAGGGGGAGGTACACCTTTACAAGTGTAAACACCACAGATATTTAAAATAATCTTCCTCGGTATCGCTTTGTTCTGTTGATATGAAATTTTGCACACTCCTAGAACTGTCCTTTATCTTTAGTTTTAAACTTGAATATTTGCAATTAACCTTCCCTAGTTATTAAAACAATAATTTCCAAAAAATTGACTAATTTATATATTGATAATTTCTACAAATTACAGGCCGGACGTTTGTTTTAGACGATTGCCCTTGACCTTGAAGCCTGCTGGTGAGCCTACACACACTCACTCTCTCACCCTATCGCTTCACACTTGTCACCACCGATCTGATGTAATGGAATTCCAGACTTGAGCAGACAGTACAGTCCACATCGAAGTATTGGGTGTCGCGGAAGTTCACGTTACGTAGTTACGAACAGAATTTCATTATATTTGCCAATGACTGTACTCCTAGCAGTAGTGTGAAACAGCTTAGTCAATCATCGGACCGCTTGGGGCAGCTGATAACAACACAGGTACTGTAGTAACTCGCATCCAGGCTTCCATTAAGATTTTTCACTCGTCTAAAACAAACGTCCGGCCTGTACACTGTTGTGGTTACTTCAAATCTTCGTTCCTTTTAACAGCCTGTCTAGTGTAGCTGGTTGGAATTTAAAATATTTGATATAATTTATGTCTTTTGATGTCTTGTTTCTTTGTTTGTTGAAATATACGCCTAGGGTATTGCCGGACAACCTATTTATTTACGTTTTGATTTCGGTGAACAAGCTTAAAATCTTCTATTGTGGAGGTACGGTAAATACGACCAACCATACATTCTTATTCTTTCGCTGAGCGGGATTTTTTTTCTGAATAATCGAGAGCTTATTGTATTATTTATCTGCAATTTGGATAGAATCTCCAGGTGGCAAAATCTCCACGAATGCTAAAATTTAAAATAAAAACTCCAATATTGATATGGAGCAAATGATAAGGAAACAAATCAGACTATGGCTAAGTAAATAATTGAGACACATGCAAGAGAAGCTGTTCATGCCAGATAGTTTCACACACAACACACCCACACACACAGCACATGCAAGATGAGAAGTAAGCTGCAAGGACAATATGAGTATAAACATAGCAAAAACTGTGGCAGGTGTTATTACTACAGTAATCTTACTATACTCAAAAGAAATAAGACTGAAAAGAGTATGATTTGCTGGACATGTGATTAGGATGGATATGGGGAGATTGACTAGAAGGACATGGGAGACAACTGGGAGGACAAGAGGAAAACAGGAACCAAATGGGTGGTTCAACTTCGGAAGGGCTATGGGAATCAAGGTGGAAGGGACACATATCTGGAGAAATAAATATTCATTAACTCATAGAGTGCCGGGAAGCACGATAGCGTTTCTATATATGCTAGCGAAAAGTGCCAGGAGCGTGATTTAGCTCCGTGTTGCTACTGTCCAAATAAATTGTAATAGTTAGCAAATAATATGAAAGATGGCAGCCCCAGTCAGTACCGCAATATGGAAGAAACTACGTAGTTTCTAAATCTACCACTAGAATCTCTGTGTGGCGTGTTGTGTTTATGTTACGAAGTTTCAATTTCAGTTGTTTGGCACCTACCTGAAGTCCATCTGTTTGAAATAATGGCGACTAGTTCCCGTGTTGTGTTTGAAAATGATGATGATTTGGTAGAGTATGTTAATTCACTAAGTGATGACTGATTATGTCGAATCAGGCGATGAATTCAGATTATGCTGAGAGTGATAATGATGCCGGTAATAATTCAAATAATGACGAGTGATGATGTAAACAAACCTACTCGTGCGACAGTGGTTCATGAAATTTCTGATTCAGACAGTAATGATAGTGACGGGAATAATGCCAGAGTTGATGGAGACAGTAACGATGATGACCAGATTCCCGATTTCCGTGAAATTAAATCTGATCACAACATGCAACTTCAACCCTCTCCTGTATTCCTCGAGACGCCTGGCCCTAAACGTACGTATAACAGGTGTGAGTAGTGATCAGGAAAAGTTGTTTTTTGGAAGAACTATCTATCTCAAGATAGTGATATTTTGTAAAGTGGTAAACAATAATACAATGAGCACAGAAATATAAAAATTTAGGTGAGTACAATCAAAATACTAGGTCGTATAGAGATCCTTTTTTTTCTTCTTCAAAATTGCCTGAGAAAATTTATTCTTTACTTGGCACTGTGAATTATTTTTTTGATATTATTACAATGAGTAAAGAGAGGCATCACTTAGCTACAAGGAGGTGTAAACTACAGTGAAATATCTCGAAAAGTGAGGGTAGTATAATATGTTATTTTCTTCAGTGCTGCATAATAAGCATTTTCTCTCTGGCAATCGTAGCACACATGAAGGTAAGGAGGCCGGCACCAAGAGGGTTAACCGATATACCAGAACTGACAGAAGGATACCATAAAAGGATCGAGAATCATCAATGGGGAAGACAAGAAAAGAGGGCACTAAGGATTTCCGAGGAAGAACAGGAGAGAAGAAGACAGTGGATGAAGAGGTTCTGGGAGGAGAAAAGGAAGCAGACCCAAACCATAGCAGAGCTGCCCTCGGTCCCATAGAGGCCATAATGAAAGAAGAAGAAGAATCTTACTTTTATGGAAATGGCTTTGAAATATTTTAGCAAATTGAACTAAGTCATGATGGTTTTAAGAGAAAATTACTTTTCTGTTGTGTTCAGGGTGTAGCGTTCATTAATGCCCCATGTTGGTAGCGACAAATGTAGCAGTTTGGCTGCCCCTAACTGTTGGGTGATAAATGTAACTGTTTACCTTTGCCTAAGCTATGTTGTTTTAATGGACGCCAAGACCTCAACCCAATGTTGAAATCTAAATTTGTATTTAACAACGTCTAGCTCTGGGAGAACACCTTCAAGAATCTATTCACTCAGATCGTGGTATGATTTGATCATTAACCCAACAAACAATTGTATCAGGAGAAGGAATTGGTCTATATATAATGCTACCTACTGAAAGCAAAGATTGCATTGTAAAAGAAATGAATTTATTATATAAAACAAGTATAGCAAAATTAATAATAATAATAAGTTTAAAATTTAAATTGGAGCGTTGCGATTTTAATATTACCGATAGAAAATTACGTGAAAACGGAGTCTGATAAATTATTGATTTTACTCTTATTCCCAAGCTATGAAGTTACTGAAATATGAAATATAAAACAAAGAGAAACGAGAGATTGCGTATTTCTGCGTCATTCGCGCTTACCACTGGAAATGGCCGAAGCCTTTCCCTCGTACTGGATGATGCTGTGTGCTTCCCACAGTCTCCTGGACGTCGTCATCTCCGTCGAAATTTGATGATATACTTGTAGATTAGATAGTTCTATGGTCCGTACATCGGACCCAAACACTCGTACAACCACACTGGTTAAGTTTTACAAAAATTAGTCCTCCACTCCACGGAACATCGGAGCGACTCCCGCGTGCAACCGTACTCGTTAAGTTCTTCACAGATTCTTCTCGTTCCACGGCGCGTCGAACGATATATCCACACGTTGGCTCCCCCACCATGGTACCGACTTCCAGCTTACGTGGTCTCCACTGATTGGCTGAGCACCCCGCTACTTCCCCTCCTCTGGCTCATTACACACGGCGCGCGAATGATGAAGTCGATTTCCGTTCCAACTATTCGCCTTTTCTTGACGCTGCAACCCAGCTTGTGTAATACTTCTGGACAAGAATCAGCATGTATCTGAATTTCCAGTGAGTCATGTCTCTCGTAATATTCTAACTGACGAAACTCCGTAAAATTCCGTAATCACATAATTTTCTATGATATTGTCGTTCGTAATAATTTGCTTGATAGCGTTTTCTAAGACATAGAAAACCTATCTGTATGCTTATAATTTTTATAAAATGCTACGAAAATATTTTAATAATAATTATAATAAATTAATAATAATAATAAATTAACATGAAAAATTCTCTTGGCTGAACAATTTGCCGCGTAAATAAATATAGAATGGCTTCCTACTGACTTATGCCAGTTGCATAAAAAACCCTCGAAAAACACGTTACAAGAGCAGTTATTTTCCCATAATAAACTAATGTACATGTTCCAGGAAGATTATGGTTTTATAAAATATATGTCTTATGTAATCCATCTTGTCAATACTGTGAAATGATGTTTAATATTTTAAACGTACATGTTTCGATATAACAATGATATAGAATCGAATGTTCTCGAAATAAAACATGTTGTATTGTCCGTTTGAGCTAATATATTTTAACACAAAATATGATAAAATGTTCCGGCTAACTCAAACAAATTGCTAGAGTTTTGTCCCAGTGTACCATTGGGCTCTTCAGTTGGTATGGTACACCTCACCAAGGCTCGTAGCTAGTGAACACTGGTGAGGTGTACCATACCAATGGTACACTGGGGCGAAACGCTAGCAATTTGTTTGAGTTAGCCGGAACATTTTATCATATTTTGTCTTAAAATAGCAATGATATCTTCTTCAGCGATATTAGTTTAAAATTAATAATATAAAATAAAATGATATCCTTACAATTTTGATTTAAAATAAAATGAAAAATTCACATAAAAATTAAATTTTTAAACAACAGAGAGATGTTGTTATGAAACTGGAGGTGCGAAAGATTCTGTTGAAATGTAAAAATAACGATCTAGGAATTTTCAGAAATCTACAAGGCGCCCGGGAATGTTCTCCGCAGTGGCTACGTGCAGCTTAATACAAAGTGTCCAAACCATGATACCGTTCGGGATTTGATAAGTAAATTTCGTGTGACTGGCTCAGTTCACAATGTACCGGGAACAGGCAGGCCTACGCTTTTAACAGATGAAAAACATCTCCGATATAATGCTGCGTAGTCGAAGTAAATCAACACGAAATCTGAGGTAAACAAAACTAATCCAAAAACAATTGAGGAACTTAAAAGTGAATATCATTTATTATATGCAGTCCATTCAGCAAGGAACTTGAGTAAAAGTCTTCGATAATATGTGTAGACTTGTTGATGTCTGTAAACACAAGGACAACACTTCCAGCATCTGTTATGAATGGCCGTGGTGAGTACAAAGTTTGCTGTTTGTTATGATGCAAGCGGCAGCCGTGCTACCAACGTTACTGCTGTAGCTAGCTCTCGCAGACGCATGTAGGTGCCACGGAGAACATTCCCGGCCTTGCTGTACCTTATGTCATTTTATTAATGCAGCGTACTTTTCTTTTCAGGACGGATCTGGGAAGGGATATTGGAAGGAAATCGGCGTGGACCTATTGAAAGGAACTGTCCCGGCATTTGCCTGGTGGTGAAAATGGGAAGCTACGAAAACCATTTTCAGGATGGCCAAGGTAGGATTCGACCCACACTCACCCGATGCCAACAAGGCAAAAGGTAGCGCGTTAGCACTCTCGGCCACTACGACCGGTAGAATTCTACCTTATGAAGCTGCCCAAGTCACACTCCTTTTTTAGCTGGCTTATTACCATAGCAGCTGTTCGAATGTTCGAATAATCTCAACAGACATCAGAAGACACCGCTTTCAAATGGACCCGCAATGTAATGAGGTGAAAAATGAATATCTGATATGGCTATAGAGCCTTCCAAACTTGACATCTGTCAAACTCAACAACCACACTTGCCTGCTCACTCTCGTGCGTCAAGAGAATCAGCTGTTCTAGAGAGCACAATGCATGGAGCAGTTGTGAATCCAACATCCAAGTACACAAATGCACATGTTGGCCGAATTATTCTGAATGACATCACTTCACAGTACTGACAAGGCATATGTATATAATACATAATTATATTTTACCGTTAGTCATTACAGATAAAACTGTTACCAATCTAACATGGTTAACATACACGCATTTTATGTTTTTTTATCAGATCATCTGACTAAGCAAGGGTTTTCGGTGGCGTAGTCGGTAGCATGCTGAACTGGTATGCCCAAGATCGCGAGTCCAGGTCCAGCCGAAGTCGTCTGATTTTTAAGTGCGTTAAAATCCTTCAGTATGCCGTCCCTCGGAGGGGAAATAAAGCCGGCGGGCCCATGTCAAAGATTTATGACATGTAAAAGAACCTATCACTACAATTGGTAGTATGTAGCCAAAATTGTAGGTTATTTGGTTAGAAATCAAGTTCCAACATTCACCGCTAGGTGTCAGTGACATATCTGGTAGCCAAAGTTGGAACTACTTGTAATTGAACTTGATTGGGAGCCTACGGACGTTCAATTAAAATACCCTGCTATGGCCATTGGCTGCAATTCAATTATAATAATACAGGGTCTTTATTTTTGCTTGGCAAGGCGATTCTGCTCGACCTTCCCCGGCTGTTACAGGTTGGCGCGCGCCGTCTCCGGCCATATTCCCATGCTCTTGCTGCGGTAGACGTGTGAGCTCCGAGCTAATTGGGTGTTTTATAAAGCTACTGTGTACTGTACATCGTATTGTATGGTATTTTAAAGTGATTGTGTCTAGTGCTGTAATGCCTTGTGTGAAATATTCGTTAAGTGAACGTGTAAATCGTACACTAGAACAAGACAAAAGTTTCGAGTGAAATTTCCATGGAGAGTCATTCCTATAAATCGGACAATAAAACAACTGGCTAAGAGATTCAAACGAACAGGTTCAGTAAACAATAAAAATGGATGTTATTTTCTTACTAAAGCTAAATTAACCGGAGTAACCGGAAACTTCATAAGCAGATGCCGATTATGTTCAATAGCGGATGGGGAATATTTTCAGCATCTACTGAAAACACTGTGAGTAAAAATGCATTATACTGATTTTTAGCATCCTATTCTGCCTAACATATGCGCGCGCGGTCGCTGACAACTGAGCCGTCACTGGCGGAGCGTGTAAGTGAGAATGTCCTTGCCAAGCAAATATAAAGACCCTGTAATTAACATAATGAATTAAAAACACAGAGAAGTCCTTCCGTAAATGGCAGAGCATTGCAGGTGCCGCATGAGTCACGGCCAGATAACTAGCATGTGCCAGTTAAAAAAATGCAGGTTGGGAAGCCCTGGATGCTGTCATAGCATTGATTACATAATGCAGCTGGCTATTTTTAAAAATTCTACTAGTGCATTATAATATTTACATTCAACAACAGAAAGAGATCACAGATACGAAAACAAACAAATTGTGACAACAGAAACAGAAAGAAAACAAGATTAATAGCATAGAACAGGACAGAATAATAGAATTTGAAATGCTGCCACCACCACTACCACCACCTGGAAGAGAAAGGTTCTAACTACACAGCAGTGAAACCATACAATATCTAAACTGTGCTACTACAATTTAACCTTTTTAACTCCATTTTCCTTAGCGTATGCTTCTTGCTCCACTCCTAATTAATATCTGCACTATGAACAGCAGTAGGAAGTGAACACTGCAAAACAATCTAACATAAAGTATAATTAAGTCAGTTGTTGGTTCAGGGACGTCACTATCACTGCCCACTAATTGTTCTAAATATCCAGTTCCGTGAGCTAAGATGAAGGAGAAGCCATGTTTCCATTCAATCTATCATCATCATCATTTCCCCTTTTCCAGCTGTCACTGGGTGGGGGCAAATATGGTTCCTCTCCACATTTTTCTGTCGTTCCACCATTCTTCTTCCGACACGGTGTTCCAATCCAGGTTTCGTTTTCAAATGCTATTCTTCACCGAGTCCATCCAACGCATTCTGGGTCTTCCTCGTCCTCTTTTACCTGTCATCCGTCGTTCTAGTGCTCGTCTTGGTAGCTTTACTTCATTCATCCATTTGACATGTCTAAATCATCTCAATCTGTTTTGCTCCAGTTTGTCATTTAGTTTCTGTACTCCCAGTACATCCTTCAGTATGCCTTCCTTTGGAGGGGAAGTAAAGCCGGCGGTCAGTGCTGGATTACTCATTAGGCCCGACTAGGCCCAGGCCTAGGGCCCCCAATTATCTGGGGACCCTAAAATTTTATTCCGAAGATTTAGAAATATTTTATCCAGAACTGAGACAGTTTCAGCAATATACAATGTCCTTTAAAAACTGAGTTCAATCATTCTGAACTTTACGAAATTCTTATTCAAGACATGCTTGAGTCTGTTTTTCCGAACGTTGAAATTGTTTTTCGCATTTTCCTGACCCTCACGATAACGAATTGTTCTGCAGAGCGCTTGTTTTCAAAATTGAAACGGATCAAAAGTGCGCAAAGAAGTACCATGTCACAAGAATGATTAGACATGCTAAGTTTAATGTATATCGAGTCAGATGTTCTGCGGGAAATTGATTTTGATGACATGTAGAAGATTTCATTAACCGAAAAAACAGAAGAAAAAAAATTTGATTGCATTTTACAGAAGTAAAAAATAGTATGATTTGTTAAATTGTTCATCAAATCATCTGAAATGTTTTCAAATAACTATGATCGTTTCAATTGAAATGTATGTAACTTATATATGTATATAATTATGATTTAATAAAAAGTGTATTATTCATCTTGAAAAAATAAAAGGGCCCCAAAAATCTGAGGGACTTGAGACTTATTTTACATTAATCTGGCACTGCCGGCGGTCCTCTGGCGAGCCGAACATGTCCTCTGACACTCTCGACACTAAAAGCCATACCGGTACGCTAAATAAATAACTAAATAAGGAGACTGTATGTTTGTATCCTTCTCCAGGCCAAAAATTAGGTTTGCACATCTCTGTAAGGTATTTCCCTACACAGATTAATGAAGAGAGGAGTCACATGATTCCTTCCCGTGTTCTACATATTTCATGTGAATTCTCACCTCTACTGTATGGTTTCACTCTGCAGATAGATCAAACAAGCAGTAAGCTAAACAGCAGAAGAAGAAGATGAAAACGTAAGAGGGAGTTCACACAAGGCAACTACTGGGGCAATCCAACATACCGACGATGAGGCCGATTCTACAGTTGTGATTCTTCCAAGCGCACGACATGAGCGTTCCTGTCGTGTCGTTGAGGATTCCACAAACGTCGATCTGCACGTCCTAGAATAACAACAGACATTGTGATGACACGACTTAACAGAATACTGTACTGGAGTTCAGCAGAGGTCACCTGGAAGAGAAACACCCAGTCACACTGCCCCTCACTCACACCGTGAATATAGCTGGGGACTTACCGAGGATCAGACCAACACGGCAGTATTGCTGCCGGTGAGCACAGGACATTAGAGTGCCCGTTGTATCGTTCAGCACTCCCATAATGTCCAGAGATACATCCTGGAAAACACATACACGTTCACACAACCATCCCAGTTACCTTATCTCCTGAACATTATTGCTCTGATGATTGAAAACAGTTTGGAAATCATTAATTACAACACATAACGGAATGGCGTAAATGAGCATGAATTAGTTACGTCAGGGCACAAGGTGTGTGACAAATCTTTCAAGTTAATATTGCATGACCCCCAGTAATAATAACACTATTTACTCCTCCAAAAACCTCAAGATCAACCATTGCAACTCAGTAATCAGACCCTGTGTACTCTACGAGTGAGTGCCTCTTGTTGAATAGGAAGGGTCCACTTAGGAAACAAGAGCTATTCCTGTAATGTTCTTGGAATATTATTCGCATACAGGGATGACATCATTTTAAAATAGTCTTCAATTTGAATCAGTTAAGCATTGTCTATTAGGCTATCTGCCTTAGCAGTTGAAATTAATCTTTCGAAAAGACCTTTGAGCTTACCGAGATCTGTCATAGCAATGAAGCGGGTATTTTCCGAGGCGCCTGCATCTACACTAACCAATCTTCGGATTGAGCCAAGAGCCCTAAATGGGAAATAATTAAAAAAATATTGTTTCTCTTCCATACTGCTACTATACTAATTTTTCGGAGATCCGAGTTATTAATGATGTAAAAACGTATGTTACCTTTAGCACGAGGTGTATCAAAATGAATATCGGGGTTTTAAGGCTTTGTAGTATTTATGTTCGACGATGCGAAATGTAAACATTATATGTCAGAAAACTGTATCATAATGAGGCTCATTATAACACTATTTTTCGTTATGAAACAGTTTCTCCCACCAATGAGAGCTCAAGAAACAGTTGTGTGACCAATTAGGTAAGGATACCTTTGCGCATGCGCTCAAAATCCAACATGTCAATATAAATTACCGACATGGAAACCGTCCATATGTTCTCGTAAATAAACTGTCGAATATGAGACAAGAAATAGCACTGTACCTTAATATCCCCAAATCCAATTTCTACACAGCGCATTGTTTTCAAACGACTCCGGTGACAATATTAGTGAATGCTATAGAGCTGGACGGCAGGCTGTAAACAATTGGTGTTCTGTGTTGGCAAGCAAAGTGAATGGTCTCTGCTTTCGGAGTGCCTTGACCCACGAATGCACTCTGTTCAGTCAGCAAAGCCAGCGCGCCCTGTTTACTAACTGAATTAACTGAATCCCACAGATATTTATGAATATTTATGTTAAAACATATAATAAAGTTATAATTATCGTCGAACATAAACAGTCGTATGCAACTCGCCTATAATGGTAATTAAGACATTCGTATGGAAATTATAAAACTCGCTTACGCTTATTTTATAAACATACTCAAGTCTTAATTATTGCCATTATAGGCTCGTTGCATAATTAGTATTATTACAGTTAACTTACAATTGAATCTGTCATTTCTAAAAGGCCCCTTCTGACATGTTAGTTATTGTAGTTTAAAGGGGCGGAACTACGAGGTCAACTGCCCCTTTTCTGACATGTTTGATGAAAATGAGTTAAGCATGTAATTGTTGTAACAACTGCTTCAATCCGGAGTCTGTTAGGTCAGCTGGTAGCGGAGGCACATACACATGATCCTTTACGAACCTCCAAAGGTGAATATCGCATGGCGTCAGATCGGGTGAACGTGGAGGCCATGCGAAACAAGCTGTGTCATCCGGAACGTAATACGGAACGCACGTTGCACTGTAACTGCAGATTCAGTCCTTGCAAACTGTAAAACGCAAAGAACTTTCTGCTCCCTAGTCGCCATCTTGGCTACTAGCGCTTCTAACGGAAGACGGAAAAACCAGTGCACGTGCACAGGTACGAACACTTGTAGGACAAACTATTTGATGTAGTTGGTAGCATGCTGAGCTTCTATGCCCATGATCGCGGGTTCAAACCCAGCTGAAGTCGTCTGATTTTTTAAGAGGGTTAAAAATGCCTCAGTATGCCTTCCTTCGGAGGGGAATTAAAGCTGGCGGTCCCATGTCATAGATTTATGGCATGTTAAAGAACCTTCCACTAATTATACATGTGTGAAGCTAAATTATAGGTTAAATTTGAAAAACGCTCTTAGGTTCCAACGTTCGTCGCCAGGAGTTGACTGTGGTGGCGTCTAGTAACCAAGTTCTGAACTTTATTTATGTATTATTTATAATCGTACGTTCTGTAATAAATACTACAAAACCTTAAAACCCTGATATTCATTTTGATACACCTTGTATTTGTACAGTTTAGTCTCTACAGGCGGGAGGCACCACAATAAGATCTTGTACCACCCGAAAACTTTGCTAGGGCCGCCTCTGGGCTTACTCGATTTTAGTAGCTCTGGTAATGGGGCAGACTATGGCGATGAAAGTGAGCATTTTGTGGGGCAATGGGTTGTGAGTTTTCAGTTTGAGGTGCTACTGGAGACCAGAAGGTCCAATGGGAATGCAACTTTATGTTCGCTTTTAACCGTTCTCCTCTGAACCATAATAAAGTTACAAGATACAACACAAGTCACTTACACTCGCCTCAAATTCGGCTTCGGTGGCGTAGTTTGTAGCATGCTGAGCTTCTACGCCCAAGATCGCAGGTTCAAACCCAGCCGAAGTTGCTGAATTTTTTAAGAGCGTTAAAAATCCCTCAGTATGACTTCCTTCAGAGGGGAAGTAAAGGCGGCGGGCCCATGTCATAGATTTATGGCATGATACAAGAACCTTCCATTATTTACACTTGTGTGAAGCTAAATTATGCCGGCCCCGTGGTGTTGGGGTAGCGCGCCTGCCTCTCGACCGGAGGCCCCCGGTTCGATTCCCGGCTCCATCAGGGATTTTAAATGTTAAGTTAATGGGTAAGGAAGGGTAAGGAATTTCCTTACCCATTAAATAAACATTGTAAGCGTCAATACGGACCTTAAAAATGGAAAACACTCCAAATAATCTTAGGGATTTTAAAACCGACGTGAGGGCTGGAACAGGGTGCACTCAGCCTCGTGAGGACAATTGAATAGCTGTCGGATAGTGAGGCGGCGCGCCGATCACGAAAACCAAGATTAACGGCCGAGGGGACCCGATGCGCTGATCACGCGTCACCCCAATATCTGCAGGCCAAATGGCTGGGCAGTGGTCGCTTGGTCGGCCTAGGCCCTTCATGGGCTGTATAGTGCCAGGGGATGAGGAAACTAAATTATAGGTTAGATTTGAATAACGCTTTTAGGTTCCAACGTTCGTCGCCAGGAGCGGACTGCGGTGGCATCTAGTAACCAAGTTCAGAACAAGTTGGTCGTTGACGGTGGTGTTTGGTAGCAAAAGTCTGAACTATTTGAAAATTGAATGTCTGCAATCCTTAATGAATTAAAAACAGATAACACACACTAATACAGCCATCACAATTAACACCGGTTATCAGACAGATTCTACACACACCCAATGTACACGGGGCTACATGACTGCGTTGTCGCAGCCCCTAAACTGAGGAACCAACCAACCTCGCCTCTTACCACTACCCAGTCCAGACGAGAACTGTACCAAAAATGAGATTCAATATTGGCATGTTACTTACTTTTCTCCGAGCAATTGCATCTTTGAGGAGTTGGACCACGTCTTCTCCAACCACGCCACTGCAGTTGAAGCCCTTGGTCCAGCGTTCGAGAAGCCCTTTGGTCAGCCCCTTCTGGGTCAGAGGGAAGCTGAAGGTAAAACCCAATGGCAGACGTTCTGTGCCCACTTGCTGATCCTTCATGAAGTTTGCCAGACACTCGGCAATGTGGTCGAACAGCTGCACGACAGGTATCAATGTGTTATAACAGGGATTCCATCAATATTTACAACACAAGAATATATCTCAAATTATTACATACATAAAAAAGAAAGCTTTTTGAGGGAAAATATATTTGAGAACTTGTAATTCTTGTTTTTCAGAGTGAACAATTGATAGAAAGTGAGAGCTGGATGCCAAAACAGGCAGACAAGAGGAAGAGTGATGCTTTTGTGCTCTGGTGTTGGCGTCGACTCTTACGAATACCATGGACTTCAAAAGTCACCAGTAAGGCAATATTAGAGCGCATCAAGCCCCGTATATCGTTGGTCATCAAGATTATTAAGTTGCGGTTAGCATACTTTGGCCACGTCATGCGATCAGATGCATTGGAAAAAACAATCACGCTAGGAATGATCAGCGGTACAAGAAGACCAGGTCGCCAGTGGACATGTTGGTTCTCTCAAGTTAACAGTCCTGGGGCTGGTTTGCAGCAACTCACCAAGCTTCTCTATTCTCCGCCATCCTCTTCAATTCACAATGTGATTCTGAGTTCGTGTCTGTCATTTTCTGTGTGATGCATGCAAGTGGTGGTCATCCTCTTGTGTGTTTCCCCTTCTAAGATCCCTTCGAGGACTCTTGCTATTATGTCTCAGACTATGCCCCAACATATTTGCTCTTCTTGTTTTCAGACTCTTCTACTTTCTCCTGCTCTTCTGAATACCTCTTCATTTGTCATATGTTGTATCCAACTGATCATAAGCATTCTTCTGCAGCACCAAGCCTCAAAAGCCATCAACTTCTTCTCTTCTTACTTCCCTATTGTCTAGGTCTCACTACCATACAAAGACACTCCACACGTACGTCTTCAACATGTTGGTTGGACTCCAACCCCACCCTGGAACAACCAAAGGATGCAGTGTGCACTGGACAACATGGAGAGTGATGATTTATAAAATCGCCGATGGTCGAATTCGACTGAACAGATATCATCATCATCATCAAAATATTAACATTTGGAGTTGAACCCTTACTTTCACTTTCACTTTCAACTCTAAGCATAAAGAAAGACATCTTCAGCAATGTGGGCTTGGAAATTAATTTTTGTAAGCCTTTGTTTGGAAGTGAAACTTGGACTATTGGCGCAGCAGAAAAGGGGAATAGAAACATTTGAAATGTGGTGTTACAGGAGAATGATAAAGATCAGATGGGTGGATAGGGTTACAAATGAAGAGGTATCAAGACGAGTGGGAGAGGAGAGATGTTTGTGGCGACTGCTAATGAAGATAAGAGATAGGTTGGTAGGACACATACTAAGACACCCAGGAATAGCAAACTTATTTACAGGTGGAGGACAAGAACTGTAGTGGTAGACCACGGTCTCTTATATAAGGTGTGGTAGCTATGTAGAGATGTAACAATTAGCATAGAACAGGGAGCCAAGGATAGCTGCATCATACCAGTCAAAAGAATGAAGACTACTACTACGTACACTAACATGACTAAAGCTGTTTGACGGAGCACCAATATGACGACTCTGTTCATATTCACAACCAGACTTTAGTATTCGTCATTCCTTGCGACGTACCATACCAGTATTCGATGGCAGGGGTGTCAACTATGATTATCTGGTGGTCTGCCCTTCCATGACCAGGTGTTCTGATCTCAGAAAGTAGGCATTGTAGGACCCATGCTTACTAGACATAAACATTTTGTTTTTATCCATCCTTTAAAACTCCTAAAATATTGGATTTTTATTAAACATCCTGTATAGATCATTTATCTGCAAGACACCACAAAACTGGCAAGATCTACAATTTATTTATGCATTCCAAGTTGATTTGGTATCCAACTTTTGTTATCAGTATCACCAAACATAGCCTGGAACAGAGCGTAGCACTCCCCAATCAGTTGACTAGTTACTCTGTCTAGCCACTAGACCATGAAGATGGTTAATTTTTCTAAACATTTTTATTTATTTAGTTATTTACAGCAATTTTATTTTTTTATTTTACTAAAGGTTTTGAAGATAATCTTGTTACCTGCACGCCAGAGCCCAGCATGATGCTCTGAGGGATAGCGTAGATCTTGGACTGCATATCGAAGTGATTTTCACTCAATGAGATAAGAAGAACTCTGAAGTTAGTGCCGCCCAGATCCAGAGCCAGGAACTTGCCACGTTCTGAAACAAAACAACATGATGATAATTGTTGTTTTAAGGGGCCTATCTAGGTTATCAAGCCTGGACAAAAAAGCAAAACAAAAAAACACTTAAATGGATCATTCTTGTTGAAGGAGAAAAATACAAAATATACACCCACATTCAAAATCATCTTTTACTTGGTATGCTATTGCCGTTTCATTTAGAACTTCGATGATGATGAGGACTATAATTGTTGTTTTAAGGGGCCTAACATATAGGTTATCGGCCCCTAATGGTCTGGGTGATAGTAAAAATGTCAATGAAGTGGAAACCAGAACGAAAATTAAGTGAGAAGGAAAATACTTAAAAAGGACTCATATTGAAACTACTCACAAAATGGAGAGCGGTAATACTTACAAAAGGGAATTTAGAACGAAAATTCTCACAAAAGTAATAGATTGAAAAATACGCACAAAATGTAGGTTAAGTTCAAAATACGTACAAAATGCAACGCACAGTCGAAATACTTACAAAATGCAAGTGAAATTCAAAATACTTACAAAATGCAAATGAGAGTGAAAATTGGTACAAAATGCCATTGAGGTTCAAAATACTTACAAAATGCAATTGAAATTGAAAATACACAATGCAATTTAGATTAAAAAAGGCCTGTTCAGATTCAAAATACTCACTAAGTGCAATTGAAATTCAAAATACTTACAACATTCAATTGAAATTGAAAAGGCTTACAAAATGTATGGTAGATTCCAACTACTCAATTAAATGGACAATACTTACAAAATGCAATTTAGATTGAAAATACTTACAAACTGTAATTTAGATTCAAAATACCCACAAAATGCAATTGAGAATCAAAATACTTGCAAAATGCAATTTAGATTGAAAATACTTGCAAAAAGCAGTTTAGGTTGAAAATACAAAATGCAATTGAGGTTGAAAACACTCGCAAAATGAAATTTAGATCGAAAAAAAAACCTACAAAATGCAACGTAGATGGCAAATACCTACAAAATGGAGTGTAAATGCAAAAAAAAAAAAAAAAAAAAAAAAAATCGCTAAAGGAAATTTAGATACAGAGGAGCCAATTAACAAAAACACAAAAACAGTGCGGGAAACTTAAAGAGAAAAGGATATATAATGAAAAGAAAACAAGAGATCTGACCCCTCGAAGAAGGAGGGATCAGGAAAGATGAGACAAGGGCCAATTAAGGCGGGAAAGTGAAAGACTCCCTAGACCACGGATACCCTAATACCGTCGGGGTCGGAAAAGAACAAGAGTTGACCAAGGGAGGTCGACAGGAAAGAAGACAGAGAGGAGCCCGGCACAAGTAAGTGGAAGCAATGCCGGACTCAGCTGGGGTCCCGTGGTCGCCAACCCATGTCCCACTAGAAGTGAGCCCCTGGGGGACATTTAGAACTTTGACATTGTGATATCAGCTCTGTGTACTTGGGTATGTGCAGAATATTTTTATGTTAATGTTGTGTAGTAGTGTCTGCATTTGAATTTAGGAACCATCCCGGCATTTGCCCGGAATAGATGTAGGCAAACAGTTATTTATAGCCTAATGACTGAGGTGATATTTGAATGCTCTTCTCAGTTTTGCCTCACGAAGTTGAGTAGGCCTATACCCCATTGCAACTCTCAGACCAGAATTAAATTTCTTGGCAGAGGCGGGAATTGAAACCGGATCCTTTGGAACCGGAGTGTCAGAGTGGAGACCACTGAAGACTGACTTTTGTTTAATTTTTTAAATATAAAATTTTAGGTCACTTAGGTTCATTATAACAAACGGAGGACTACGTGCACATCTACCCTAAAGTTATCTACGAGTCCTACGACAGGTCTACTGAATCCCCGCCCCCCACACATAAATCCTGGAAATACCTCTCTAAAAAGAACGAAGGTATTAGGAAAGAATAGACAAGGATGAATATTATGGTGTGAGAATAACGGTGTCGGCCACGGTAGCTGAAGGAGAGCGTAGGTTCGACTCCCACCTTAGCCATCTAAGTGGCGTGGTTTTCCGAACTTGAACGTCTCCTTCCCAGCCTTAGCCTCCATTAAAATACAAGTACACGGGGCTGATGTCCAAGCTCGTAAACGAAGGAACAACAACCGTGTAGAAAGATAATTGGTCTCGCGAGCATAACGGAAAAACTCTGTTACCGGTACTGGATAGGCTTGCTTTTATCCACTCCGTAAACTATAGCCATATCAATAATAAAGACAATTACACTATCATAACTAGTTGATACCCGTCAAAATATGACGGTCATGTTGCAACTTTGAGGGCGTCGAAAGATAGACTTCGCAACATATAACTGGCCATGACTGAAACCTCGATGAGGCAAATAGAGACCTACACGTTCCAGAGTATCCCCTTGAGCTTTATTGATTGTGATAAATTACGCCAAGCGAATTGGAAATAGGAAAATTGAAGTGATTTATTGAAAGATGTTAAATCAAGTCGAAGGATTATAGCTCTCTGCCCATTAAGTGATTTGCCTCCACATATGCTTACTCTAAAAGTTTGAACCATAGAGCCACAACAATATTTCCACCCTTTTTAATTGTCATAAACAAAGATCTCAGTAAACCGCGGCGGGATCTACCATTTCTTTGATGGAATAGAGCCATTGTGCGCAAGCTCGGGAGCGACAAATATTACATTTTTCTTTAATAATTTAAAAATATACCCTAACATATATTTTCCTTTAAAAGTCACTCTGCAAATCTACATGCCAAGAGTTCTCGTTAGAATGCATTACGAAGTCAATCGGTTAAGACGTTATCTCAATCTCGCGGTAACTAAAATCACCTTAACGTTTTAAATATATAGATAGATAAATACTTCCATAAGAATCATCTCATGCCATTTTCGATCGTCCGTACTTTTTATATTCCCTGCCCCTTTCATACGTCACAATGGGGCCACTACATCTCTATTTTCAAGTTCGATAGTGTTTTTCTACGGAAATTGACTTTCTATCAATACGTGCAGCCTGTTTCACATAACTCCAGTGAAACTTGGGCCTTGAGCAGTTGAGTAACACTGCCCCAAGAGGAATAGAAAGGTATGGCTTACTCCAGAGTTCATAACAACCATCTCACAAGACAGCCCAAGGAGGAGGAGGAGAAGAAAAGTAAGGAATCTTGTACTATTGCGTGATCGTTAATCTCACGATCATGAGCCACGGGACCACCATTTTAACGTGGAATCCGAACCACAAGACATGATATTTCACTTCGAAAATGTTAAATGCATTGGTGAGAGACAAGCAGCTTGACCACTGCACTATCACGCCCCTAAGGAAGAAATTAAGGAAGGAAGAAAGAAAGTAAATAAATAAGAAAGAAAGTAAACAAGGAAGAAAGTAAATAAGAAAGAAAGAAAGAAAGAAGTAAATAAAAAAGAAAGAAAGTAAATAAGAAAGAAAGTAAATAAGGAAGAAATAAAGAAAGAAAGAAAGAAAGAAAGAAAGAAAGAAAGAAAGAAAGAGGTAGGCCTAAATAAGAAAGGAGGAAAATATGAAAGAAAGGAAGAACGAAATAAGGAAGGAAGAAAGAACGAAAGAAAGAAAGTAAATACGGAAGAAAGAAAGAAAGAAAGAAAGAAAATAAGGAAGAAAGTAAATAAGAAAGAAAGAAAGAAAGAAAGAAAGAAAGAAAATAAAAAAGAAAGAAAGAAAATAAGGAAGAAAGTAAATAAGAAAGAAAGAAAGAAAGAAAGTAAATAAAAAAGAAAGAAAGTAAATAAGAAAGAAAGTAAATAAGGAAGAAATAAAGAAAGAAAGAAAGAAAGAAAGAAAGAAAGAAAGAAAGAAAGAAAGAGGTAGGCCTAAATAAGAAAGGAGGGAAATATGAATGAAAGGAAGAACGAAATAAGGAAGGAAGAAAGAACGAAAGAAAGAAAGAAAGTAAATACGGAAGAAAGAAAGAAAGAAAGTAAATACGGAAGAAAGAAAGAAAGAAAGAAAGAAAGAAAGAAAGAAAGAAAATAAGGAAGAAAGTAAATACGGAAGAAAGAAAGAAAGAAAGAAAGAAAGAAAGAAAGAAAGAAAATAAGGAAGAAAGTAAATAAGGAAGGAAGTAAATAAGAAAGAAAGAAAATAAGTAAGGAAGGAACAAAAGTTTTACGTGACCGTTAATCTCGCGATCATAAGCCACGGGACCTCCAATATTACGTGGAATCCGAACCACAGGACGTGACATTTCCCAGCACTCTTCTAGACTAGAAGTGGGGAAACCACGGAAAACCACATTGGCTGAGTAAACCCCCGTACCAGCCCTCAGACCAGAATTACAGTAAATTTCTTGGCAGAGCCACGTATTGAAAAAAGGCACACCACTCCGACAAGTGCAAACTGCACTGATAAACATTATCTTCTCGCTGACTTATCTTGTAATTCAAGCAGTTAATAGGACAAGTACAACTGGATGAGTCCGGTTGAGCTACAATCTTGTCCAACCACAGCCTTCTGAAGCACGCTCTCTTACAACTGGACTCTGTATACCAAGGCCGCCTGGAACCCCCAGTTTGGCTTTAGGGGGGGTCAGAGAATCGAATCGAAATTGTTAAGGAAAATGGTATAACTAAAAACGCAATCACAAAATAACCAAACGTACAAAACCAGACCAATTTTTTTGCAAACTACATGGATAGAAATTTTATGCGTTTAGCGCACCAAAAATACTCGTACAAATTGCAACGGCGTGTTTTGCGACTTTTACATCGAGCTTCGAGAAAAGTATCAAGGTACGTTACAGTTTCGTCAAGTCGAGTTGGTACAGACAAAGGGAGAAACTCACAGCTTAAATTGCCAACCAAGCTTGCAGTTTGGACGTCGGAAAAATTTTTTGGTGCGAAAAAATCTCCAAATTCCTATCCGTTCATTGCTGCACATTCATCGTGACATCACTATAAACATCGATTCGGTAATCACAAGATTTGCTAAACAAAATAGACGAGTTGATTTTGTTATATAAATAATCGTTTTTATAACAGGTATGAAGTTGTAAATATGTATAGTTGTAACAGAACATAATAACTGCAATAACGATATTTTCAGTATTGAATAAAAAATAAAAAAAACCTGTTTTTCAGTTAAAATTCGTTAAGTTTTATTTGTCTGGTTATTGTGTTTTCGTTTTTTGTGTATGCAAAAAAAATTTGGTCTCCGTTTGGAAGGGGGGAGGGTCATGACCCCCGTGACCCCCCCCCCCCCTGAATCCGCGCCTGGGAACCCCAGCCACACTCTGCCGTGGGATGCCCCGAGCCCGATCATAAATGAGAGAGACTAGGTTTGGGATTCCCCAATTCCAACATTACCGCACGTTATTGAAAGGCACAATTTCCAACATTACCGCTCGTTGTTGAAAGGCACTGAGTCCACATTTTTGACAAATTTCTTTTTACCGAGATTTTGCGTCCTAGGAAGCAAGATGCATGTTTTGGTGTTGAATGGAACCATGTCCTGGCAGCGCTTGTGCTATTACCACAGCCGTCAAGTTAGTTATTTCGTGTTGAAAGGAACTTAGTCCAGCAGTTAGTGCGTTTAAACACGAAGAAAATAACGTTATTTCATTCATGTTACCTGTTTTTCAGTCTTCCGGATACATATGTTCATTTAGAAATAAAGGAAATAAACTAAGAATGTGAATGATATTCCTCGCTCAAAGGTTCTGCTCGTTCCATGTTGAAATGGACTAAGTCCAGTTACATATTTTGTCAATAAAATTGTTAGTAACATTCGGAACAATGCTATTATTCTTTTTTTTATATCTGCGTCAGTGTGCACTTTCCACATTCAAAAAAACTGTCTCATATTTCAGTACAAGAGCGGAAAACACATTTTTGTGTTTATCTCAAAACTTTAAAAATTGGACTTAGTGCCTTTCAACAACGAGCGATTAATTTTTATTGCCTGAGGATTTGAATGGTATGGACTCCGTCTTAAGGAAAATAATTCATGAAGAAAATTAATAAATGAAAATTAAAATCCACAGCCTGCTTCCAGTCTCCGACCGGGTCAGGAATGGAATGAATGAAGCACCCATCTAGCGGCGATGATATGAACTGTGCCGACTGCCGAGGCCTGACGCACTCCTCTGGGGCAATGATGAAATGAATGACAGATGAAATGAAATGATAGTGGAGAGTGTTGCTGGAATTAAATTTCGACAGGGAAAACCGGAGTACCCGGAGAAAAACCTGTCTGCCTCCGTTTTGTCCAACACAGATCTCACATGGAGTGACCGGGATTTGAACCACGGACCCAGCGATGAGAGGCCGGCGTGCTGCCGCCTAAGCCACGGAGGCTACGAAAATTAATAAATGTAAAACAAAAATATTGGAATGCAGCCGAAATAAATCAGAAACCTCTATGGACATCAAATTGGCAGGTGAAAAGCTGAAGGAAGTAGGAGGCTTCTGTTACTTAGGAAGCAAAATAGCCAGTGATGGACGAAGCAAAGATGATATAAAAAGTACGTTGGCTCAGGCAAGGAAAGCAATTCTACAAAAATGGAATCTGTTGACATCGAATATAGATTCAGGTATTAGGAATTCATTTTTGAAAGCCTTTGTCGGGAGCGTGGCACTGTATGGAAGTGAAACTTGGGACTATTGGTGTAGCAGAAAAGAGGAGAATTGAAGCGTTTGAAATGTGGTGTTACTGGAGAATGATGATCAGATGGGTAGATAGGGTTACAAACGAAGGAGTATGAAGACGAGTGGGAGAGGAGAGATGTTTCTGGCGACTGCTAATGAAGAGAAGAGATAGGTTGGTAGGACACATACTAGGACACCCAGGAATACCAAGCTTAGTTATGGAAGGAAGGACAAGAACCGTAGGGGTAAACCAAGGTTAGAATATGTTAAACAGATTGCCTTGGATGTAGGGTGTGATAGCTATGTAGAGATGAAACGATTAGCTCAGGACAGGGAGGCATGGTGTGCTGCATCAAACCTGTCAAAAGACTCAAACACACAGCCGAAGAGGGCAGTGCATTAGTACAGTATAATAACTCCCCTGAAAATGTGGCAGCCGTATGTACTGAAGAGCAGGTTGGGTTGCCTACCCTCCTCCTTCGCCATCCCTTGCTAATCCAATAGAATTCTCGGTTTGGACTAAAATGGAAGGTAAAGGTTTTCCTGGGTCCAAGGATCTTTCTAAGGAACTTCCTTTCTTACTTTTCCCATTCTGATACGTCTTTCCTTTCTCAGCTGCATATAAGCATTCAGGTTTGACAACTGTACTGTAATAGGAAAGTGATTTAGATTTGTAAAGTATTCTGACATATGACTGAATGCTGTCTCCATCTTTCTTGTCCGTTATTCAATTACTGCCTTCTGATTGATGTTCGGAGTCTGAATCTCTCCTAAGTACTTGCATTTCTTAGCTACTTTATAAAAAATATTATTGCAGCTCAAAAGCCGTTAGTTACAAAATCTCAAAATGAACATGGACCATTAAACATGAGAGGCGCCTAGAATCAAAACCAGCCAAGTCCACAAAACAATATTTGTGGGAAAATGAGGAAAACTGTTAACAAACGAAAAAATTCCTTGGAATATGAACATTTCGTTTATTAATTACTTTGTCACCAAACGATGCATTCCAACAAATTAGGGGCAGATGACCTCGTAGTTCCGTCCATTAAAACAACAATAACTAACTAACTTCCAACAAATTACAGGATTGTACCTTTTATGAAAGTTTAACACAATTCTTAAGATTAATTAGGAGTTAACTAGTAATGAAAGTGAAATGTACATATGGACGTTTTTGAAAGTAAGAAAAGCAGTTCTAAGAATGAAGAAGGAAAGCTTGTGAACGTGAACCATCCAAATTATTCATGAAATGAAAACCAGACCTGAATTATATTTAAAATATAATAAACCCTTAACCACACATTACAAAACAAAACACAGCTGATGGCAGTATGAAGGAATCCTGGGTAATGCAATTCTATGTGCTGATTGGCTGAAAACGACTTAGTGGATTTTGAAACTAACAATGGCGGAAGTTCAATTGAATCTAGTAGATTTGCATTTAACCCTAAGTTTTGTCTGCCATTTTCATAGGGAAATAAACGTCTTTTGAAGGAAAATAATGTCACTATTGAGTTGCCCACGTGCAAGTTCAACTCATTTTTCACGTTCAATGGAATTGGCGGGTTTTGATTCTAGGCGCCTCAGACATGATTATTATTAGTATTACTAAATAATCTGAAAACTTTCCTAGAGAAACATGCTTTTATGAAACCCACTTAAATTCAAAGAACTCAGATTATTTAAACAATTCACTAAAGCCTACACCAAAAGTAAGCAGCCTGAAGACATTCCACAGTATCAACATATAAGCAGTACACAAACACTGCGTGACTAGTGTCATGGTGGAGTAATCTAGGAGGCTATGGTCAAATACAAGGTAATCTCGGCGTCCCGTGCGCTCTGTTCTGTAAATAAAACTGGCGAAATCTCGACAGATATTTAAGAATATTTATGTTCGAACATAAAATAGTTATAATTATCGTCGAACATAAACAGTCGTATGCAACTCGCCTATAATGGTAATTAAGACACTATTATGGAAATTATGAAACTCGCTTCGCTCGTTTTATAAACATACTCGTGTCTTAATTATTGCCATTATAGGCTCGTTGCATAATGTACTATTACGTTGTAGTTATAGCTAGAGCCCTGCGCGGATAAACAAAACGTTATCCGCATCGCCCCGCATCCGCAAGTTTGTTACCTGAATCCACTGGCATGGCTACAATACTATTTTAATTTATTACAGTAGAACAAAAAAGGGACATTGGAAAGATTACATTTTCGTACAAAAAATATATACAATAAAAAGAACCTGTCTATCAATGCAAAATTACGACATTTTTTAGACCAGTCATCTTGTACGGCATGGAAACTACAAATATAACCGGAATGGAGAATTTGCTCAAGATAGAAAGAAGAATTTTAAGAAGGATTTATGGTCCTAGGATAACACAGGAAGGTTATAGACTGAGATTCAATGCTGAAATGTATAGTAAAATCGACAACCTTGAAGTGATGATCAGAAAACGGCGACTTCAAGGTTCAACAAACAAATTTTTGATAAAATCTGGAACTATAAAGGGCAAGGAGGCTATGTAAAACAAATGAAAGAAGAACTTCAAAAATTCAAAATTACTGAAGAAGATTGTCTAAATCGAATCGAGTACAGAGAAAATTTTTGGCCTCAAAATTATTGTCGGGGAGAAGAAGAAGAATCTCAACAGAGGAGAATGGACTGCTGAAAGAAGAGCTGCGCAGTCGACCAGGATGAAAGACTTCTGGAAGAGAAAGAAGGAAACTAGACCTATAAAGAAGTGATATTTGCGTGGTCCTTGTTGGCCTGTCCGCGGTGTATAGCCTATATACAGTAGATAAATCAAAAGCAAAGCAAAACATTTAAACATTTGAGGAGAATGTGTGAATCGCAAGACAATGTTGACTGAGTTCTGTCCCTCTGAGTAACGGCAAGTGAAACAGTGGGTGGCTAATTTTAGCACTTAGTCGTCAGATAGACCCACACACGATAGCGCAGGTATAAAGGACTATTTTTTGACAGAAGTCAACACAGGGTATTTCCATGACTGGCTTTTCTCACTTCTCTATTATTCTCATACAAGCCAAGCGAAAGCAAATAGGGAAATGAGAAGAAACGCGAAAGACGCAGATCTTAGCAAACACTAACATTATTTTAACAAATCCATTTCAACATTGTAAGCCTCCGTGGCTTAGGCGGCAACACGCCAACCTCTCACCGCTGGGTCCGTGGTTCAAATCCCGGTCACTCCATGTGAGATTTGTGCTGGACAAAGCGGAGGCAGACAGGTTTTTCTCCGGGTACTCCGGTTTTCCCTGTCACAATTTCTCCACTATCATTTCATTTCATCTGCCATTCATTTAATCATTGCCCCAGGGGAGTGCGACAGGCACTAGATGGGGGCTTCATTCATTCCATTCCCTGACCCGGTCGGTCGACTGGAAGCAGGCTGTGGATTTTCATTTTCATTTCAACATTGTATTCTAAAAACTATCCGCAAATTTACTCTAAATATTGTCCTCTGCATATCCAGACAATATCCGCATCCGCGCAGGGCTTTAGATAGCTTTTAATGATCACAACAGAGCACTTGTATTGATATCCCGCCAGGAGATGGCAGTTCAACACCCTGCGATGGGCATGCGCGGCCCTCCTATTCCTAACCTAAATACCGGGTCATCATTTTATTTCCCGCATGTACGCTCCGCTAGGCCGGTGAAGGTGGCCTTGGTAGATGCGGCCGCTAGGCCGGTCAAGGTGGCCTTGGCGTTCTCCCCGCAATGAACACGTGCGCTGCGATCGGCAATGTTACAATAAGCTGTCAGTATCTCCGGCGTATTCAAGCTTGTGAAATGCTAGTTGATTTGACCTAACATACAGTGCAGTCGCGGGGCAATTTTACAGTTTATGTGTTGCCTTAAAGTGATGTTTTCTATACAACAACGTGTATTCATTGTGCTTTGTTATGCGAAGTGATGTTTTCTAAAGAACAACGTGTATTCATTGTGCTTCCTTATGCGAAGTATTCTTCTGTTAGAGAGTGCCGTTTTCGATTCATTCGGAAATATCCTGGTATCCGTCCTCCATATAAGCACACTATACGCGATATTGTAAAAAAGTCCCGCTCCAACGTCACCCAGGGAGAAATTCGCCGTGTGTCTAGAAACTTGTTTACGAGGTGCCAGGTATGCTTGCGAGCTGACGGACAACACTTTGAACATTTCTTGTAAAACCAGGTAAGTTTGTAAATAATTATTTTCACTAGAAATTGCTATTAAATGACTGTATGTTGACGCGAAGTAGTGGGGAGAAGTCGCGCACTTTTTACCGGTCAGCGAGCAGATGTCAGCGCGAGAGCTTGCCGCGCCGTGATCGGTATCGGATGCGAGACTTAAATTGATGACCCTGTATATCGGCTTCCCGCATGCCAATGGTTATTATCGCAGCAGACGACACGCAGCCAGTAGCCCAGTCAATAAAGGTAAAAATATACGCTTTGTCGCAACTAATTAGAGGAAAGCTGAATTTTTGCAGGATGTTAGTATACAAAGTAAATAGTCAAAAATTACAAAGTCCCGACCCCCACCCCTCTTGCTTTCCCCCCCACCCCCTCCTATACCTTGCTAGAGCAGTACTATGGTTAAATGCTTACAGCTCGAAAACTAATAAAGCTACAGACGTGATTGTTTTTTATTTTACTCCTTACAATATCTTTAACAATTTATTTAAGAATAAATTTTTATGTAGACAACCTATTATGGCCATAATACATTAATATATGCAGAAAACTGTCATTGCAAAAAACAAAAAGTAATTTATACTAATTATAACTATTTACCCTTATGTCGTAGAAAAAATATGTTCGATTAAAATATTTAGCTACTGTTATTATCTTTAACGTTATGGGTCTACAATAGATATTTGTTAACATGATGGCTTCACAGAGCGATGAACAGTAGCGGACACCGCACATCCCGCCGGGCAGCCGCGTATAGCGTGGTGTGGTGACTCGGCCGCTTGGCTGTCTGCATGAGTCAGACTACACGTTGCAACTTGTTTGTTTACTGCCCTCTTATCTCTACTACACTGCTTATTGAGTCCTTTTCGTTATTAGTGGGCCTTGCCTGTTTAGTGTTCGGTTAACCATGGCATTGTGCGGTTCGTTGCATTTTGTGTTTCGTGATAGTTTTACTTTTTGTACAGAAATACAAGTTGTTGTGTTGTGCCAAGTGCAGTGAAATGCTGATAGTTTTGCTTGTGATGATAAAGCTGTTCAATCTTCCGTGTCAAAATTGACAGACCATATCAATGTAACGAAGTCAGTCAGCAGAACATCAAAGCTTTGGCTAAATCTAATACAGCAAGTTGACCTAATGTTAAATTTTATCCTAGCTGAGAGAACGGGAAACTGGAAATTGCACTTAGATACTGCCACCGATATGCTTCCTTACTTTCATGCTGCGGGGCACCTTCCTTACGCAAAATCTGCTCATATGTATGTCCAAGAAATGGAAAAACTGCAAACAAAGCTAACTGAGGAAGAGTACGAACTTTTTGTAACGAAAGGTCTTTTCACTATAAGAAGAAAAGAAGAATTTTGGTCTGGAAATTGGAGTGATATGTGTATAGAGCAGTCTTTGATGAAGTCGTTAAAGTCAATAGGAGGTTTAACGCACGGTAGAGGAATAACTGAGAGCACCTTAAACAAATGGGTTTTAGGAGCCCCTTCATTTTTACGTGTAAGTGAAGCATTTAGAAGCTTTCTTGGACTGAACTACAATACTCACGAACAACATGTAGAGCTGAGAGAAAGCCGCAAATCCAGAGACCTACAAGATTTATCAAAGTTCAAAGTTTGGCTAAGTCAGCACAACCCTTTTGCTTGCGGCAGTAGTGAATTGGTTTCTCTTTCAACGGGATTGGTATCAGACTCTTCAGTTAATTGCGATGATGCGTATGAAGTTGGCTTAAAAGCAATGGAAAATATGGTGGGAAAATCTTTCAATGATATAAAACTACAGCGGAAGGATATGGTTACAACTCAGGCAAGTTTCAAGTCTATCAAAGTGAGATCTAAAGAAGTTTCAATTAACTCCCAGCAAATATTCAATCGAATTTTATGCATCTGTGACAGCCCCGTTAAGTTGAAATCTTATTTTGAGTTCGAATTAGCATCTCGCCCACCGTCACTATTTGACGAGGCATCAATACGTAAAGGTACGAAAGCATCGTTTATGAAATTATTTGAAGATGGAGTTGTTGAAGAAAGCTTCAAGGCAAATGAAGATGTTTTTGTGATGGATGGTGGATATTTGTTACATGCTGTGGTTTGGAGAAAAAACAGCACTTTTAAGGAAATAATAGATTCTTATTTGAGCTCTATACTTTGTAAATACGGAAATAAAGTTACAGTGGTATTCGACGGTTATCCCAACTTTCCAACCACAAAACAGCAAGAACAAGAGAGAAGAGCATCAAAGAAATCTTCTCACACATTTTTTAAATGAAAATACAGTTTGCACAACACAACAAGCAGACTTTCTAGCAAACCCTCATAACAAAAAGAGGTTGATAGAAGAAATTACATCACGTTGTGTGACTGAGGATATTAAAGTTTTTTCTGCGGAAGGTGACGCTGACACTGTCATTGTCGACCAGGCAATTAAATATGTGCAAACTAATAATACTACAGTTGTTGTCGTGAACTGATACACATCTCTTGGTTTTACTCGTAGCATTAGCTCCCCAGCAAGACGCCAAACTTTTCTTCTTAAAGCCTTCGTCGTCAATGTCCAAACTGTACTCTGTCGATTTTCTTATAAATCAACATGTCAAGCAGCAAACTTGACTGCTTTTTTCTCATTCAATGACTGGTTGTGATACGACGTCTGCTTTCTATGGGCTAGGGAAGTTAAAAGCAGCCGACATGATACGTAAATCAATTGAAGCTAGATCTCAGGCTGAGATTTTCACAAAACAAGACATTACAAAAGATATCCTTCTAGAAAGTGGAGAACAGTTTATCCTAAGCATGTACAACTAATCAAAGTTCAAAACCCTCAATGAAGCCAGGTACTTTTAAGTTCAAGCAATTAACCGCAAAAATGTCTCTCAAGTCTAATTTTGATTTAGCAAAACTTCCACCAACTTCAGATGCTGCTCATCAACATATTTTGAGGGTTTACCACCAGATTCAAACTTGGTTAGGTTGTAAAATTCCGGCAGAAGAATGGGGTTGGCAGTATACATCAAATAACAGACTGATACCTAAGCCCATGACGAATCCTGCTGCTCCAAGTGAACTTCTTCTATTGATATCTTGTAATTGCAAAACATTGTGTGTTACAAACTGTAGTTGTCGTAAAGCTGGGTTCGATTGCACATCTATGTGTGGGAACTACAGAGGAATGGATTGTAAAAATTCTTCAGACCAAACCGATGAAACATTAGAAAATGACCCTTTATACTAAAAAAAAGGAAAAACATAAACGTTGTTTATTATTAGGCCGTGTTAGTTGTGCAGGAATTAATAAGTTATCAACAATACTATACAATGAAACTTTATTATTTGTCAGCTATAAAAGTGTACTAAGTACAGGATTTTGGTAATGAAAAGTTGAAGTTAAAGTTTTTATATTTCATCATCATAAACTCAATGACTATTCAAGATTAAGGATATGAGTACATACAGCGGTGCCCTTCAGCATCGAGTGACAACGACGCGGCGCTGCTTCGTCTGGCGTGGCGACGCGGTGGCCATTAATGTTCATCGCTCTCTTTGAAGCCATCATTTGAACGGTAAGCATTATAGTAGACACATATTTTTAAAGCTAATTAAATTGTCTATAAGTTTTGTGCAAAACATTTCATTGTATGACGGAAGGATAAAAAGGTACAATAGGTTGAAGTTACTTTTTGTGGCAGTTTTTTGCATATATTGGAGTATTACGGTGAAATTACGCTATCTACATAAAAAGTTTATATGACATAATTTGTTTATAATTATGTTAGGCGTAAGATTATTAAAAGATCGCGTTTGTAAATTAATTAGTTCTTTAACTGTAAGCATTAAACCAGAGTACTCCTCTTGTAAGGTTGGGGAGGGGGTGGTGGAGGAAGCAAGGGGGGTGGGGGTCGGGACTTTGTGTTTTTTTACTTTATACTTTATATACTAACATCCTGAAAAAAATCAGCTTTCCTCTAATTAGTTGCGACACTAAACCTTTATTGACTGGGCTACAGTGAAAGAAGGAATGCGCTGAGTGAGTGAAGCAAGTAGTGACCAACTTAATGTTTTTGGAATGTGGGATACGCAGTGAGCGGGAAGACATCTGGAATTCAAACCCAACTGCCATCTCAATAGCGTATCATCCCACCGTTGCTTCGGTCTTCCTTTAGGTCTCTTGCCGACGACTTGTAAGCTACATTGTAGTCAGTCTTTGCAATTGTGTTCCCTTCCGCTCGTACAACATACCCAAACTAACGCAGACGGCACTCCCGTATCTTGTCACTGATTGGTGCAACCGCAAACCGTTTCCTGATGTTGTCGTTGGAAACTCCAAGAACAACAACAATTATTATTATTATTATTATTCAGTGAACGTTAACTATGCTGGCCTGTACGAGAGAATGCTGTACCATCTCTCGCCAGGACGACCTACAAGAAGTTAGAAAGGAGGCTAAGGTAAAAGGTAATCATACGAATAGCGATACAGTAAACCAACTGCCATGTTGAGGAGACCTTCAATCCGAATAGCGATGTCCACGGCGAGTGAATGGGTGTGACCTCAAAGTACCGTGTTGTGCAGTGGAACCAAAACAACGCAATCCTTGATTATAAACGAAACCAGCTATTAGCCTTACAGTCATGCTCAGATCAGTTCATTTGGAGCGCCCGCAGGCAGTTCTGTCAATAGAAAGCCCAACCAAACATTTTCACCGATTCTCATTTGCCCTACTTGTTCAATGGATACTTTTTTTTTATCGTCATCATTTATTGTCCTCAACAAGCCATGAACACCCATGACAGAAAACAGACAGTATACATCACAACAATGACAACAACAAAAAACAGAGGTTCAATCACCAGTGCTGCCAAATCTTGAAATGGGAAAGAACTAAACCCTATGCTTTAAAACACCAGAAAAGCACCAGCTGGACTATGATTCAAAACACTAGAAAAACACCAAAAATTATAAATATATAATCGGCTTTTTACTTACATTTCTTTCATTAACAAGATGTTCCGTGACGAACTAAAGAGCCTACTTTTCTCGAAATGTAAGATTCATTCCAATGATTAATATATATGGACATAATAATTAGAATAATGACGAAATTGAGTTGGTAATATCGAAATTTCTAATTAGTTCGAAATATAACTGGCATAATGTAGCCTAATAGACCACTACAGTTGGCAGCCCTGGTGACTGAATATATTAGTTCCATCTCTTAACTTACAGAATACAAAATTTGGTTTAAGTCCAATGGATAGCATGGAAGTTGCATGTAGTTAGACATTGGACCTATCAGCGGGCGTAAAATCATGTTGGCAACAATGTCATGCATGTGTTGGTCAGAAATAATCTAAACTATTATGATCTATTGTTGTGCCAATTTTGGATGAAATCCATTTATTTGTATAGAAGTTGCATGTATTTTAAAATTGGACCAATCAGCAGCCTTAGAATCATGTTAGAAGCTCTGACGTATATTAGTTACTCCAAATTAATCTAGAATGTAAGGTACTATACGTGAAAGCTGTTGGCTTGAATACTTTCTGATATATTGATATTAGGGTAAAAAAAATAGTGACAGCATTTATTAACAGTTGGCAGCCCTGGTTGCTCTTAAGAATACGCATAGTCATATCTGTTATAATACACATAGCACATACGAAATTGATTGAAATCCTATTGATAGTATAGAAGCTACATGTATTTACAATTGGACCTATCCGCAGGCTTAGAATCATGTTGGTAGTACTGAGGTCCATTAGTTACTCCAAATTAATCTAGAATGTCAGGTACTATACGTGTGCCTAGTTTAAAGCTGTCGGCTTGCATACTTTCTGTATATTGGTATTTTGATAAAAACAATAGAGAGTGCAGCCCTGGTAGCCCTGGTGGCTCTTAAGATTATGCTCAGTCATATCTGTTATAATACACATAGTACATACGAAATTTGGTTGAAATCCAATTGATAGTGTGGAAGTTATATGCATTTAAAAATTGGACCTATCAGCAGGCTTAGAATTATTTTGGCAACACTGTCTTGTATGGCCTCCTGGAAATTAAACTGAAATATTATTATCTATATGTGTGCCAATTTTGGTCTAGCTCCCATGCATACCTTCAAGGATATAAAACATGGAGCTGAAATTTCAATGGCAATTTTTCATCAGTTGGTAGCACTGACATTTTCAAATACGGCATTGAGATATTCAGATCTTTACTCATACCAAATTTGGGTTCGATTGCTACAGCCGTTTGGGAGTTGATAAGGGGGGGGGGGCACACACATACACACAGCCAGACAGACAGGGGACAGACAGACAGACAGACAGACAGACACACATTTTCCCAGATCGATCTCACAAGTCTACTTTTTTCTCATTTTTGCAAAATGCGAAAAGTAGGCTAAAAATCGTCTTCTTCACTTGCGGAGCCTGCTACCGCTATTGCATCTTTAGAGCAGGAAGATGTAAGTTAGTACTGCTGTAGATCTGCATACTTCTAATTTTGGCCACTATTATATCCTTCGGATGTTCGTAGTCGTGATAGCATTTTCCCTCTGTTTTTAGTCCAAACCGCACACACAGAATGGAATGCAATATTTGAACTTGCATTCGATTTCTTTGCTCTGTTTTCACCAATTAAACTTTGCTAAACACTCTTCCTACATCTGCATTACAGTGAGGGAGCGAAAGTACATAAACTGCCTTCGCATGAAACTGGGAAATCCCCTGGGAAGAAAATAGATTATATAATAGGTCGATTCTCTGTACAAGTGCACTTGCACTGAGCACTGCATGTTGCGCTTACTTAGCACTTACGCACGCGAATGAGAATTTCAGGGACTTCCCCTGTTGGAGTGTTGATCTTGACACGTGTAAGGCTGAACATAGCCTATCTTAATTGATTGACTTTATTAAAACTATTACATGGCTTCCAGGATTTACTGATTTGTCATAGGAGACAATTTCATGAAAAAATCCGTTAACCACCAGATTTGGCACTGGTTTTATTGAAATAGTGCCAGTATTTTACTATGGCGCTATTAGAACATTTTTGGCACCTGACGAACTTCAGAAACACCAGATCTGGTGCTAAAAACACCAAATAGGCAACACTATCACACATGAGAGGCATGTTTCTGGTCAAAATTTCAAATATTTATTGTAGACGCTGTTCCACCTTCTATCTGTAGCATCAACAAGGGAAGCTGTAGGTTTGTACAGAGTCATTATCTTTGTGCGCTCCGGTAATCGCGGCCAACTATGGCGTCATTTGGCTGGCCGGGTGCGGACCGAATGGACCTCGCAATACCACGTTCCGCTGACTCATTCCATTAGTTCACACGTGTTTTGTCATTCATATGGACGTGTATCTGCAAAACTTAGACGTTAGTGTTGTACGTTTAGTGAGTTGTGATTACTGTGTTTGTTGGTCATGCCTAGACACCAATTAACATTGCGCGAACGTGTATATATCCATATTTCGTATATGAAAAGCAGAAAGTCTGGTTCTGAAACAAGACGAAAATTTCGAATCAAGTTTCCAGGAAGACCTGTGCCTAATGCCAGTACAATAGGAGGCTCGCTAGACGATTCAAGGAAACAGGCTCCGTAAATAATAATAAAAATTTAACAGATAACGTTGTGTTCTTACAGAACAAAAATTAGATGAGGATGTTGTCTATTCTTTCAATAGAAGATGTCAGGCGTGTGTTACAAGAGATGGAGGACATTTCCACATCGACTATGAACACTGTAAGTAGGCTCCACATTATTGAACATGTTAGCTTGCACGGTGGGTGAGTGGATAGCGTGTCGGTCTACTAACCCCAAGATTGCAGGTTCGCTCCTGGCCGTGGTAAGAGATTTTTTGAAAGGCGGCAAAAATACGACACGCATGCCATACGATGTTGGCATGTCAAAGAACCCATTTGAATTCAGTAGGCCGTGTTCATAATGGCAAAATTAATCTCGGGAGTTTCCGCCAACACAAAGTTCCTCATTTCGCTACTAGAAAGCACTATAGTGTTCAAGGAGCTTAGATATCTAACCTCCTTGACTTTCATAGTGATTCAAGGAACAACGAAATTCGACATGCAAGCTACCCTCTGGGTGTCAAATTACAAAGCTTGCATCCGGCACCCGAGGCCATACGATATTATTATTATTATTATTATTATTGACCATGTTTGGTAAAAGTGCGCGCCTACCACCGGCTGAATCGTGTACGCGCGTCCGGATCAGCGCCAGTCAACGCCGGCTTAGCTTGCCGTGTTTACCGGGGCGCACAAATATAACGACCCTGTACAATAAATTAAGCTGTTATTTTGTTATAATGTATTTCTGTCACGTTACTAATATACCGTTCATATAATTTTCCCCCTCTTTCCCCTTTCGGCCCCACTGTGTGTCGCGTCAAATACTCAAGACCTTTAGGCCGGAGTCTACTGGGTGTGATATTCTTCTTTTGAAAATGAAAAATAGCAATGCTTGCTGATATACTGTTGAGTCCACTTCCTATTTGCTGAACAAGCTGACGCACATTACCTGAGAACACACGTGCACTGAATGCTTAGCAAGGGAGAGTACTTCAAGTGGAATTGCATGTTTAACATTCAAGTCACATCATCTGTGCGCATACTGACGTCAGGTCGTCTACGTGTCTATACGTCTAACACGATGGAGATGGCGTTGGTGGCTAGCGAAGACAAAATATTAAACTGGGGTGACTCATGCTCATATTCAGAATTCTCTTTTCGGAAGAGATTCACCCATACATTTATTAAAAACTATTTACAGAATCATGAGTCGAGTAGGGGCTCGGAAGTTTAAGACCTATAAAAATATCAAAATAAAGGACATAAAAAACAGGAAAAAAGACTTAAAAATATAAACCAATCTTAATATCTTATTATATCTTATTTCACAAAACTCAAGCTCCTAAACCAGAGGGAGTTAGAAGGTGTGTTTTGTACCAAAATCTTCCAAATCGTCTCAATAGTACAGGAAAAATCTTGGATTTATTGAAAAGTCAACGGAAATATATTTATTTGTTTATAAGGTGCTTTTAAACAAATAAACAACGGTAGCCCCTGCGAGAACTGTATCGCGTACAGCCCCGCATAGCACTACAGCCAGGCGGGTAGTCTGTACACATGGGCGCACACAACCCATTATGCGAGAGTTCTCGCACGGGTCCGCTAGTTATTAATTATTAATTAATTATTTTGGTTTAATTACATAATATTTATATAATGTTAAAGAATACAAAATTCTGGTGATATGCAACATACATTGCGGAAATAAATGAATGAGACTACTTCTTTTAAGATAATTTCAAAAATGAATTCAGTGTATAAAAAAATCACTTGGAGAAACTCAGGGAACTGCAGCGTTATATTTTTTACAATGATTGATGTCACTGACATTGTGTTTCTTGTTTAATTTATTTATAGTCTACAGATAAATCATGACGAAATCAGAAGTACAGTGGAACGTGGCTAATTTGAACTTCTGTAATTCGAAATCTTCTTTAATTCGAATTTTTCTCTTGGTCCCTAGCATTTTATATACAATCAATGCTAAAAAATCGTGGTTAATTCGAAATATATTTTGGATAATTCGAAGTTTTTACGTGTAAAAAGCCGATCGGAAGCCAAACAGGAATTCCTGAAAAACGACGTATCATTGGCATGCGGCCCCTACTCGATGGTTTTGCCTACAGGACTAACAACACGCCTGCGACGCTCCTTCCAAGGTCAATGCCCAACCCCTCCCCCTCCCATTGTTTTCCAACGCTCCACACCTCTTAACTCATAAGAGTGTCATCCCTTACACCTGTCTGGAAGTGCGTGCTGAGTAGTCTGATTAGATTTGTGGTTGTTGTTTAGACGTTTGGTTTTGCCTGTGTTTTAAAGTGTGTGTGTACAGAACTAAGATGTTGCTATCAAATCCTCGGGTTCCATACAAAACTTTGACTTCGGCGGGGAAAATAGCGGTGATTAAAGAAGTGGAAAAGAGAATGAAGGAAAAAATCTGAAATTGCAAAGACATTCGGGATTCCTCCAAACACGTTGTCTACATACCTGAAAAATAAAGAAAAAAATTCTCGGTTATGAAAACGAGAGTGGCATAGGCCGAAAAAGTTTAAGGGAACCGGAAAATTTGAATGCTCTCTCTACCCTTTTCAAAGAACATTCATAATTCGAATTTTTGGATAGTTCGATTTTTTTACTTGTCCCTTGAGGTTCGAATTATGCAAGTTTCACTGTATTAGGTATTGCTTTGTGATTACGTAATACAGAGGAGAAAAGGGGGGGGGGGCAAGGGGGGAAAAATAGAGCAAAGAAAATGGATGATGGCCTCTATGCTATAAGAAAATGAAAGTAAAAGAAAAAGGAGAAACAGAAAGAAAGAAGAAAAGAAAGAAGACAAAGAAATAAAAAGAAAAAAGGTAGAAGAAAAGAAAAACAAAGAAAGAAAAAGAAAGAAGAGAGAAAAATAAAGAAAGAGAGAGAGAGAAAGAAAGAAAGAAAGAAAGAAAAAAGAGGAAGTGAAAGAAAGAAAAATACAAAGAAAGATAAAAGAGAAAGAAGAAGGAGGAAGGAAGAAAGAAAGAAAGAAAGAAAAAGAGAAAAAGAAAGAAAGAAAGAAAAAAAGAAAGATTAAAAATGATAAAAATGAGAGAGAAAAAGTAAAAGAGAAAAAGAATGATTAGAGAGAGAGCACGCCGTCTTTGACATAATAATGATAATCTTCTTGGTGAAAAATAAAGGACCAATAACGCATGAAGTTCCACTTTAGGAATTACTGTCTGTGCACAAGTTGCCAACAGAAGAATAACAAGGATCATTAAAAAGCTTTATTTTATTTTATTTAAGAAAAGCGCACAATGTGCATAGTGGTACATAAGTTATTCTTGACCTAGTCCTATTATTGAGATAGTCCTCTTTGGGCAGTTTTGTGCATGATATCGCTCACAATGTTTATTGCACAATTTGCACACGCAGGATTCTTCCGGTTGATGAAATTTTAGGTTCTGAAATAGCTTGTGGTGAAAGACGTGCGTTGCAAATCTTGTCAGTATGTGTCTAAGTTCATAATTTGGCTGCTTCCATTCCGATGTTGTCATAGCGTCTGTTGAGTAAAATTCGGGCCATATGGCATTAGTTTTCTCTTTTAACAGGTGTAGTGTCTTTTCATAAGCCTTAGTACTTGGTAGTCAGAATTGTGCTCTTATGTTCTCAACGAAGGTTTCCTTTGTTAACACATATGTTAGCCTCGATGGTGCTGACTTCCCTACTCCTAGAATCCGTTTGTTGATAAATTTGTGATTGTTAGTTTGCCCCAGATGATGTTAATCCCATAGGTTGCTATTGGTGCTATAGCCGTCTTGAACAGTGTTAATGCAGAGGCTATTGAGATTCGCTGTGGTTGTTGGATATGATACATGGCTTTTATTGCAGTAGTGGCTCTCTCTGTAACATCGAACTTGAAGGATGATAATGTTTGTAAAGTAACTCCGAGGTATTTAAATTTTGAGACTACTTCTAAAGGTTTATTGTGTAGTGTTATTGTGTTTCTTGAAGCATGTTTCCCTCCTCTCCTAAAGGTCATTTGCTTGGTTTTACTTTGGTTGATTTGAAAGACAACGTTTTGAATCGATGTTACAACAGCAGTTATTATTTTTCATTAAGCTATTGTTTCTGAACAAACACTGTATTTATGTTAAGTGTTAAAAATTCATATTTCTGGCCGACATAGACATTTCATATAGCCGCTGTTTTTCCCCCATTCTTTTTAAAGCTAACAACTACAGTATTAACAATCAATGCAGCGTGAAGTCAGACACGCTTCCCCTTCGACATTTCAACCCTCCCTCAACATCACCGGTTTTCAATAGCCTCTCAGTCGCCTTTCCATAGTTCGTTTTACAGCTGCTGTCTGACCTCGGAGCAGACAAGAGAGGAGGGGGAGGAAGGCTGCAGTCAGGAAGGACACGTTTGAGTTGGGCTTACCAAAGATTTTAAAAATGGAATGTATAAAAACTTAATAAAAACAGCCAATAAAAATTACCCTAAAAAACTGAACGGTGGGATGAAAGTTATAACAACAAGGTAAACATTTCCCCCAAAAATTGTGACATTTATCCCACCGTTCAGTTTCTTTAGGATTATTTTATTGGCTGTTTTTAGCCTAATTTCGATTTTTGCAAAAAATGAAAGTTGACTTATGAGATCTACACGGGCCAATGTCTCTGTGTGTGTGTGTGTGTCTGTGTATTGAATTAATAATAATAATAATAATAATAATAATAATAATAATAATAATACAATCGTATGGCCTCGGGTGCCGGGTGCAAGCTTTGTTATTTGACACCCAGAGGGTAGCTTGCATGTCGAATTTCGTTGTTCCTTGAAGCACTATGAAAGTCAAGGAGGTTAGATATCTAAGCGCCTTGACACTATAGCGCATTCTAGTAGAGAAATGAGGAACTTTGTATTGGCGGAAACTCCCGAGATTAAATTTGCCATTATGAATACGGCCTACTGAATTCAAATGGGTTCTTTAACAAGCCAACATCGTATGACATGGTGTCGTAATTTTTGCCGCCTTTCAAAAATCACTTACCACGGCCAGGAGCGAACCTGCAAGTTTGGGGTTAGTAGACAGACACGTTGACCACTCACCCACCGTGGCGAAACCAAATTGAACCAAATTTGGTACAGAGGTACTGCTAGCAAAGGACACCTCAATGTCATGCTTTGCAGTTAGGTTACATCACCGCCATCTTAACCAAAACAAAATGGCGGCCACCGAAAGATTCAGATCTAACGTAACTAATCATCGGATCTCCACCAAAATTTGGAAAAATATACCATCTTCTAGGAAGCAACTGGCTGCCAAACTACAAGGTCATCGGCCAAACCATTTCAATATGGCAGTCGTGAAAAATCATTCAAGCATTATAATCCATAATGTATGATCCAATGAATCAATGTTCACATTATTTTACATTTAGATAGTTTTGCATAAGGACACTCTATTATTAAAGTGATATCAACACGAGACTGTATGTTACGCGCAGCCACCATCTTGAAATTACAAAATATAATAATAAATAACTCTCAAGACTTCAGAGCTACAGTAACGACAATTATTAGTGACAAGGTAGGACCGTATATGTGACCTTGTATGGCCAAGGCCTTTTCTTATCCAGGAAGGAGGTTAAAAAGTGTTCCTGTCCTTAATTGTAAACATAAAACAAGAATTCAAAATCTTTGCAAAAAACTAAGTTTTCTTTTTTCGTAACCCTTCCCAATTTGATTGATGTTTACCCTTCCACTGTTACTGACTCTTATTTGGTTAATGTTAACATAAACAAGGAAGGATACTTTGTATATTCAGGCAAAAAGTAACTTTTAGACATTTCTATACATCATTCCGAAAATAATCGTAACTCAACTTAAGCGATGACGTTTCATTTAAACTTTTTTTCTTATCTCGTGTCTACTAATCAATTAATCGATTGTTTGGTTAGTCGATTAAGGGAATGTTTTCCCCAACATCAATTGAGGAGGTTTCTGGTAAATGACTCGCCTTATTGTATAGTACATTCCCTCCAAGTTTAGTTTCATACTTTCGCCATTTGAATTAATGGCACCACTTACTGTGTCTGACGTTCTGTTGTCTGGAGCCTGTGCTGTGCACGAGATCTGTTGATATTAGTTTATGTAAGTTTGTTTATACATAAAACGAAGTGAAATGGAACCCAAAGGAAGCAACAGGAAGATGATTTACTGCAGCATCAGTTTGAAGAAGATAGATGCAACAAATAAAATATAGTAATTGTTAATTGTATTCTATTATATTATTATATTTAATTATTATTACTACATCTGAAATTAAACATATTACAGCACTACTAACTCATTTACTGTCGATTTATGAAAAAACGACCCATACGCATGTTCACTATTATTGTTATATTTTTAAGGTTGTGGTACTTCTAACTTTGAAATTAACATTTTTCTTGTTACAAACTGCAAAAGTTGTTAAAAATTTGACTTGCCATATATATTGCATGTCGTTTTTTTTTATTAAGTTACACATTCTAAAAATATTTGATTGCAAACATCTCAATTCGCCATATTGCCTTATGGGTCCTTCTTCCAGAAACCTCCTCAATATCTCTTAATTCATCATTAAAGGTTATTTAACTTTGCACGGGCATTTTATCAAACAAAAACGCTCGTTAAGTTACCACTAACAAGCAATTACGTTAAATGGCCAAATCTGACCGTTCAGCTCTCTAAAGCATAGTTGAAATGAAGGGATACAGCTGAATTCTACCTCGCACACCTTACAATGGCGGAAAATTAGTTTGTTTCCGGGTTTCACACGAACTTTCATCCTTATGAATATAAACCTATGTTAATGACATATCCGAAGAGAGATTCGAATTACTGTTACAGTAGAACCTCGTTTACCCGGATCAACTGGGACCAGGGCTGATCCGAGTTAACGGAAATCTGGGCTATCCAGAGAATGTCGGAAAAATGATATAAATCATGTACATCACCGAAATATTTTTAATGGAGTTTAAAAATTATTACCGGCACACTTTCACCTAAAAGCACATAGGCTACACTGTATGGACTGTAATAGCCAATATATTTGCACTGTACACAATATACTGTAGATACAAACTAGTCGGTAGTAAAACGGCAGTGAGCTTCTGCAGTCTCAGTTTAGTGTATCGCTTAAGAGCAGCGCGATCTCGCATCCGCTTTAACAGTAGAAGTTCGTCTTGACTCTCGAAACAAACCATCATTTTCTCTATGTTTGCTGCTGCTTCTGTGTGGGTCATAACCACAGACGGTTCATCAACACTGTCTGAATCTGAATCCTCTTCGTTTTCATTAACACAGCATGATGCAATAATGTCTTCCTCTGTAATCGGTTTATAACCTCTGTCATTGTCGATTTACAACCAATTGCCAATTCTTTTTTCAAAACTGATCCGGGTTAAAGAGGTCCGGGTTAACGAGTTTTTGCCGTACTTTCAATCACAGAGCAGTGAGTGACTCTCCCTTCAAAACAAAACAGCTGAAGGTCAAAGTAGAGTTGTCAACATCTTGGATAAATCCATAAATTGAGTGGGAACTGTTATTTCGCATTACACAAGAAAAATCCCTTTCATGAACAGCCATCTTGAAATAAAGGCTATTTATAAATGGTGGAAATTTGCGTGTTGAGTCTAATAATTTTGAACAGACCTGTAATAGTCATGCACTTGTTGAGAATGAGTTGATATTATTCTGATAACTGGGGCTAATGAAGTACGTACCTTTTCCATTAGGTAGATCCTGGACATAAGTAACGAAGCACTTGACGATGCTGGTGGCATGTGTTTCTTTGCCCAGACCAAGGTTAATGTCCTCCAGAAGACGTTTCATTGCTTCTCGCAGCTGGTCGTCTGACAAGATCAGCTGCTTGCAGTGCTCGCGGATCTGAAACACAATCAATAATATCATTGTAAATACACTAATGACAATTATAAGTTATGGCAAGTATACGTAATGATAAATGTTGAAAATGTCATCAGGAATCAGACACCATCCAAAATTGGATTTTGTGGCGACTGTAAAAATGATATAGCCTATTTCGGGAAAAACCCTAGTAGATTTCGGTGTTATTTTGTAATATAGTAGTCTAATAAAATCGTATGGCCTCGGGTGCCGGGTGCAAGCTTTGTTATATAGGTCCCTACATCCCAGAAGGAGGGATAGACAACCTTCTCAGAGCTCCGACGTGAGGGGAACTGCTTTCCTCCCTTATATTCACAACACCACTGACCGCGTTGCTAAGATTCTCCGCAAGCACAAGATAAAAACAGTTTTCGGCACTATGACGAAAATTGGTCAACGTTTAGCATTAAACAAAGATAAATTGTCCCCAATACTACAACCTGGGGTGTATGAAGTCCTTTGTACTTGCGGAAAAGTCTACATTGGACAAACAAAACGGTCCATTGCAACTCGCATCAAAGAGCATCAAAGGAACATCTGTCTAAACCAACCTGACAAATCAGCTATAGCTGAACATGCCCTGTCTTCAGGGCACGATGTATGTTTCAAGGATGCTCATGCGCTTGCCCTTGTTAAGCACAAATGGTCTAGAATTATAAGGGAGGCAGTTGAAATTCGTAAAAATCCCAATAATTTTAACAGAGACACTGGATATCAGCTAAGTGACAGCTACCAGTTATTAAGGATCTAGGAAGATAGGTGAAGAGCAGAGAGACTGAGAGAAACTATTTCAATTTGTACTTTTTTCCTCTATGGTTACAGAGCCTGGACATTGTTTGATTCCATTGAAAAAGGAGGCAAGGTTTCTCCGAAATGTAGACTATGGTTCTAATCTAAATACACACGGCATTAGCCCAAAAAACATGAATTATTTATATAATCCGGGCCGTGAAAGCCTTAATATACACAATACTAATAATAATAATTTATAGTAATATATTTGTGGATGCCACTGTGCAAAATATCGTATGATTGATTTAGGGGCTTTGCGATATCGCGGTCATGTTTCCCTGTGTAGTTGGATGTGTATGGAAATTGTCTAATAACCTGTGCCATTGTGTACTTGTAATTGGGGCTAGGATTTCGATAAAAAGCGGCCGTGGCCTTTGTTTTACAAACAATCCCGGAAGTATAGCTGGAGTAGAAGTGAGAAACCACGGAAAGCTACTTCCAGGATGGCTGAGGTGGGAATCGAACTCACGACTTCTCAGCTTTGCCTCACGAAGTTGAATGTACCCAGTTTCAGCCCTCAGACCAGAATTACATTTCTTGCCAGAGCCGGTAATCGAACCCGGACCTTCGGGCTAAGAATGCTAACCGTTACACCAGGAAGTGGACCAATCATGGTCATCAGCTCAGTGAACTCGACTTGACGTTTAAGTGCTACGCTAGAGCTACCTAGCGGTCAGAAGTGAAATCACTCAAACCAGCAATCACAGGCAGCTATTCATATCCATAACTATAGCCCTGCGCGGATGCGGATATCTGCCGATAAACCCGCGAATATCCGCAAAATATTTCGCCACGCGGATATAGTTTGCAAGGTTGTGCGGATAGCGGATAAGCTGTGGATAATGTTTGGAGAAAAAAAGCGTATAGTTTTTAGAATACAATCCGAACTTTAATATCATTATTAGAACCCGGATGCTTATGACCAGGGCCCGGATTCTGATGACACGCCATCTTTTAAATTGTTAACCACAGACACTGCTATCTTATATAAAAACCCTGTTCATTACAGAAATGTATATTTTAAGTAATTGTTTCGTCATATTTCTAAGTATCTTATTTTTAGTTATTTTCTCGCTTTTTTGCGTCATTATTATGTCATTTTATGGAATTCATTAGAATATTTCATACGTTTTGAGTCATTTTCTTACATTTTTAATGGTTTATGATTCAGTTTATTTTCTGTATGGTACTGGATATTAACGGAACTGAAAGTGAGGATGAATGCGAAGACATGAGAATCTTCACAACTTTGTTCAGCCCATATTTCTTGGAATATCCACATCCCAGGAGACACACTAGAATGAAATAATAACCAGTATTTGTGTGAAAATAATTCATATTTGTCAAATATTAATTTAGATTATATTAGGTGCCTATTAAAATCATTTCAACATACAATGACGCAGTCTGTTTGCTTTGTGTGATGAAATTATGTCAGTTTCATTCAAAATTTTAGATAATTTTTTAGAGTTTTCAGGTCATTCTTTGGGATTTTTGCAGTCATTATATAGGTGATTTAAAAAAAAATTAGGTCATCAAAATCCGGGCCCTGCTTATGACATAGTTTTCCGTAATATTTCTTTCATGTCAAAATATTGTAAGATGATTTAAGCTAATCTCATTCAAATTATGTCATTAAGCATAATTTACACTCCGAATAGGGAAGGTTTGCAATTCTGGCTGTGTAACATTCATTTTAAATACAGTAATAGCACATAATATGCATAACCTAAGGGAACGACTTTATCCTCGGATGTCTAAATATGTCGCTTTAGTAATTTATGCTTTATCTAATTAAGTAATTATTGTAATGCCAGTAGATTCGGATAACAAACGTGCGAATGTGCATAACGTTTTGTTTATCAATCGAGTTTCGTTCGCGATTTTGGTATCTTGTGAGCACTCGTTGATCAAACGAGAAGTCTGCGTTTATGTTCAGGATATCCCAAACGAAGTCACACGTGTTCGCCACTTCCTGGTTTGCCACTCCTTATCGCAAACACTGAGATAAAGAGGCCACACCACACTATCAAATGCCAGGTTTATAGCCGTTCGCATAAAACACCTCTCGATAAGTGATAAATATCCTTAGCCAGTGGCGGCTGGCAGATAATTGTTCTGGGTGTTGCACTGTTTTCATTAAGGGGCAGGGATAGGGAAGACTGCTTGATATCAAAGAAAACTGTATTCAATTGCGCCGTAAAACGGATATACCTCATTCATCACGAATGTCGCAGTTCATCGAACATCACATTGTCATCGGATTAAATGGATTATAAGCAGTGCTCGATTTCTAGAAATAGAGGTCCCGGAACTCTAATAGTCCAGGGGGTGTGAGTGGTTTGCCATATAATTGGCCTGAAAAGATAGAAATCATTCTGTATATAAAAATCTGAAAATTTATTGAATTCCTTGCAAAACAAGTAGCCTATAAAATGTGTCGTAGAAAAGTAATAAAAGCAGTAAGAAAGCACAGTTTCTTATTTGTTTCAGTTGTCTGCCCAGCCTAGAAGATTGTCCAAAACTTGAACACGTTTTCAACATATTTCTTGTCTCTCTACCTCTGTTTAATCTTGACGGATAACGCTGAATGATGTCCAGACACAAGCCAAGAGTCAACATACTTAGCTGGGTTAAAAAGCCGAAGAGCAGGTCCATTGATCTTAATAAACAAGAGGACATACACTTTTGCAATATTCTGTGATGATCTCAATTGTTCATCTGTGAGAAACATATTTTAAGTGATTTTAATAATCATATTCTTTTCATAAAGAGAGGTGCCGGAACGGCTTTTCGGGGCGTTCCGCCTCGAATCGATCCCTGATTATAAGTCTTCTTCTTCTTTATTCGTTTCAGAAGTATCAATATTTGAAAAAAAATATGAATACAGGATATCTACATCGTGTCAGAAGTATCAATATTTGAAAAAGAATATGAATACAGGATATCTACATTTCTACCATACGCGTCTAAAACAGATCACATATTGAGCAACAAATTTGAGCTAGATGATTTTTGCCCAGTATTGGGCGACGTCAATAGCGCTGGAGGGGGCTGTGATCAAATCTTTCATAGTGGACTTTGAAGGAGATAAGTCACACTGACATAAATGTTGGATTGTCTGCTGCTCTCCACAGTCACAAAATGATGAGTCGCTTCAAAACCCCACTTCCGCAGATTTACTTTTGTTCTGCCGACTCCTGTACGGAGTCTTAAGGGCTTTTAAGGTTGTCCACTTCTCCTGGTGTCCACATGGAAGACTTTCCTTCGGCTCCATCCAGTTGCAAAGATGGTTAGTTCCCTCTTTCCCCATCTTGATCCTAGCATACTTTGCTTTCCCTTGAAGCTTAACTGATGTGATTATAAGTTATTGTACATGAAAACCTTCACGAGAACAAAACAACGTAAGTTTTATACGAGGGCGAAAAGAGCCACGAGAGTCACAAGTATGCGCAAATTACATTTTAAGACATGGTATCGGTAGCTGACGGAGCATCTCGGATGTATCCGTCCGCGCCTCGCTCCCTTGTTGCAATCAGCGGGCAACGACCAGCCGAGTTAAATGATGGGATAGGACTTACTTGGTCTAGAATCTCTCACTATTGAGATCTGGTCGTTGCTGGGGACTGGCTACGACCAAACGGACGAGCGCTCCTATACAATTGGCGCGCTTCGCTTTTTCTGACAGTTTACAGTAACTTGCTAAAGATTTCCTGAATTATTAAAGAACAAAATTATGAATTCCTATACATATAAAACTCTAGAGTTTGCAGATGATATTGGTCTTTTGTCTTCAAGATTTAGTGACATGAAACACCAGCTAGAAGGATTACGAAAGGAAGCAGAGGCTGCAGGACTCATGCTGATAAGACCAAGGAAATGAGAGTAAATGGAAAATTGAAGAAAGGTTGATTGTTGCAGGAGAAGAGATTGAGGAGGTTAAAACATTTCCTTATTTGGGAAGTGTAGTGACAAGAGAAGGAGGAGTAGAAGAAGATGTGAAAGCGAGAATAAGGAAAGCAAATGGAGCATTTATGCAGCTGTATGCGGTGTGGAAAAAAACAACATTGCTAGGAAGACGAAAATTAAATTTTCAATACAAATATTAAGTCAGTCCTATATGCTTGTGGAACTTGGAAGGTTACACGAACTATCACTAATCCTCTGCAAACATTTATAAACCGTTGTTTACGACGCATCATAAACATCAGATGGCCTGAAATAATATCCAACGAAGAACTATGGAGAATAACAAATCAAGTTCCAGTTGAAGTGGAAATGAAGAGGAGAAAATGAGGAAGCCAGTGGGATCTGTAGAAAGACCAGCATTGGAATGGAATTCGCAAGGTGCACGGAGGAGAGGTCGTCCTAGGAAGACCTGGAGGAGGACTGTTGAGGAGGAGGCACTTGAAATTGGGAAGACCTGGAAGGAAGTTAAAGCATTGGCAAGTCGACGACCGCAATGGAGACGTTTCACGGATGCCCTATGTTCCAGTGGGAACAAGAGGAATTAAGATAAGAGTCATATAAAAGGAAACGTACAGTTAAAAATATTATTAAGGTATTAATTGTTTTTCTTAAAGAAATCTGGTCGTTGTGCAACACTGCAACCTTATTAACGGCCGCCACTGTCCTCAGCACAAAGAACCCTGTGCCAGGCTTTGATTTACCCAGGAAAACATGGACTACTCTCAATAGAGTTTAGAGCAACCATGGTAGGCCTATCTGTGCCGAGTTCAAAGTTACATAGGAATAGTTAACTCCATCACAAGTGATTGTCTGAGCAGACTATAGACGTTCAACAATTCAGATAATCACTAGGGACCGGATTTTTAGGTTTTAAAAGTTTCATTGTAGGTTTTCAGAAACATAAAATAGTTTTTTTTTAGGTTCTTTTATAGATAGAATAGGTTTATAGCCTACTTTTCTCATTTTGCAAAAATGAGGAAAAAGTAGACTTATGAGATCGATCCGGGACAATGTGTGTGTGTCCGTCTGTCTGAGTGTGTCCTTCCCCTCCCCCTCCTATCAACTCCTAAACGGCTGCAGCTATCGAAACCAAATTTGGTAAGAGTCAAGATCTATACCTGAATATCTCACGGCCATATTTGAAATTGACGTCAGTGAAACAACTGCTGAAAAATCGCAATTGCAATGTGAGCTATATGTTTGATATCTCAGAAGTTATGCATGCGAACTATTCCAAAATTACCGACAGTAGTGGCTACGCTGGCTAAAGCGCAGTGTTAGGTTATGGGGCCAAGCTCTCTGCCGACTCGGAGACGCGTGGGTTCGAGCCCCACCGTCGGCCGTCCTTGAAATGGTTTTCCGTGGTTTCCCATTTTCAACACCAGGCAAATGCTGGGACGGTACCTTCTGACAGGCCACGGCCGCTTCCTTCCACATCCTTCTCCAATTTCATTCACCTTAATCAATTCCATCTCTTATCCCGACGCGCAGGTCGCCCACGGGCGTCGAATAGAAAGACCTGCACCCGGTCTCTGAGGAGACGGAAAAAAACATATAGATAATAACATTCCAGATTAATTTTCAGACGTCCATACATGCCAGTGTTGCCAACATAATTCTAAGCCTGCCGATAGGTCCAATATCTAAATGCATGTAACTTCTATAGCCTACTATCGATTGAATTTCAACTACATTACGTATGCACTATGCATACTACAACATATATGACTGGGCGTATTCTAAAGAGCCACCAGAGCTGCCAACTGTTAATAAATGCTCTCTCTATGTTTTAACCCTAATATCAATATGTCGAAGTAAGCAAGCCAGCAGCTCTAAACTTACCTGACATTCTACCTTAGTTTGGTGTAACTTCTATACATCAGTGCTGCCAACACGATTCTAAGCCTGCTGATAGGTCCAGTTTTTAAATGCATATAACGTCTATACTAACAAATGGATTTCAACCAAATTTCGTATGTGCTTTGTGTACCATAACAGTTATGACTATGCGTATTCGTAATATCTAGCAGGGCTGCCAACTGTTAATAAATACTCTCTCTGTTTAATCCTAATCAATATACAGAAAGTATGCAAGCCATCAGCTCTAAACTATGCACACGTATAGTACCTGAGAATATATTCATAGTCACCAGGGTGCCAACTCTATTAAGTTACTGTATTAGGCTATACTATCTCAGGTGTATTTCAAATTGCAGTTTTTAAGTTTAAAAAGCGCACGGACGCCAGGTTTTATTTTCGACTTTTTCACTGAAATCGTTACCGCTTAGCTTTCTTTGATCATAAATAAATTATTTTCTACATAACCCTTCCTCGAGAAATCCTTTGCAGAATGGCGAAAACCGCATCAAAATCCATCCAGTGGTTCTCGAGGTTACCCATGACATCCAAGAATCGGGTACTTTGTCTTATACTAAGTAGAGATGTTGAACTACAGGGTCTTTATTTTTGCTTGGGAAGGCTATTCCGCTCGACCTTGGCCGCCGGTCCCCGGCCAATAGCCGGCTGTTACAGGTTGGCACGCGCGGTCTCCGGCCGTGAGCTCCGAGCAAATTGGGTGTTTTATAAAGCTTCTGAGTACTGTATATCCTATTGTGTAATGTTTTATTGTGATTGTGTATAGTGCTGTAATGACTTATGTGAAATATTCGTTACGTGTACGTGTATATCTGCACAATACGTACATTAAGTGCAGGAAATCGTGCACTAGAAGAAGACAAAAGTTTCGAGTGAAATTTCCAGGGAGACCCATTCCTATAAATCGGACAATAAAACAACTGGCTAAGAGATTCAAACGTACAGGTTCAGCAAACAATACAAAGACGTAAAGGTCGTTATTTCCTTACTGAAGCTAAATTAACCGGAGTAACCGGAAACTTCATAAGGAGATGCCGGTTATATTTGGCAGCGAAGGGGGAACATTTTCAGCATCTACTGTAAACATGGTGAGTAAAAATGCATGATACTGATTTTAAGCACCGTATTCTGCCGTACATATGCGCGTGCGGTAACCTGCAACTGAGTCGTCACTGTAGGCAGCGCGTGAGCGAGAATGTCCTTGCCAAGCCAATATAAAGACCCTGTATTAACGCCGAATAAGATATCATTGTTATATCGAAACATGTACGTTTAAAATGTTAATAAACATCATTTCACAGTATTGAAAGGGCGGACTACATAATACATACCCGGTGGCCCATTTGCGCCGTGCAATCTACTTATAAGTGTCCCGCTTGTACGGGTGATGAACGGGAGGTCTAGTAACTGAATTGCTAAGGGGTAACCTAACATGCAAGCTGGTTACGTCAGATTGACAAGAGATAACAACGAGATGGCCGCACGCTGCATGTTCCTCAGTACTCCTGTCTAATGCGCCCCATAGCGGTGTGAGGCCTCGCTGGCGAGCGTAGACGGCAGACGTCTATCTGGAAACACCAGTGCTTACTGTCTACGAGCTTCAATGGCATTACGACCAGCTTCTCCATGGATTAGTATGTCCGGGTAGGCCTACTCATCGATGCTGAATACACCAGCCATCGTCAATATGTTGCCAGCAACTGTTATGTTGTTGTACCACATATGAGTCTATTACGGTCTCAAATGCGAGGCTCCAAAAGGCAATGGGGTGCATTAGACGGGAGCGCTGAGGAACATGCAGCTAGCGGCCGTCCGGTTGTTATTCCTTCGTATTCTGACGTAATCGGCCTGCGTTCAGTGTGACCCCTGTGGAAATCAGTTAACAGACATCCCATAGGGCATTAATGTATGCGGGGCACCTAAAACTAGATTGCACGGGGCAAACGGGCCACCTGGTATATTTTAGTAAGAAAGAAAACAAGGAAGGGTCATGTAAAAGTGGCTCGATTGAGGAAAATGTATATCAGATGGTTCGCATCACTTCTCCAGATACCGATGATGAAACTAAGTCCATTGTGTACCATTATCTACATTTCATTACGTGATATCTCTTGTGTTAAGATAACAGCGATCTCCCAATTACCGTTTTACCCATACAAGGAATGCATCCATCAAGTGTGACACGAAAGATAGCTTATCAGTAGCAACCTTCATTGGGAATGATTATTTCTTAAATTTGTTAGCTAGGTAGTATGATGGGCGTGTTCTGTTAGTGAACTTGGTTGTTCTTGTTGGGTCATGTCGTGAGGGAAGGATGTAATTATTAGGTACCGGACATTTATGCACTAAAAACGATTAAAATATGCATGCAATTATGCTCTAAAAATGTAGAAAATATGAATATCTATGACTTTCGTCATTATTCTAGATTTTCCCGTATTGATTATGATATATTTCACCAATATCCACTTTACATTACAAAAATGTTTTTACATGATGTCCTTACACTCTGTGATACATGTTTCGGCTCTGTGAGCCTTCTTCAGTCAAAACACATGAATGATTTTCATATGACAGTCTATGTGTTGATCTTGTTAAAAAACTTTAAAAACATCTTTTGTGATTTCAACGACGAAGGGCCTATGTCCTGAACTTCTGTCACATAGTCGAATTCTTTAAGTATTTTTAAATAACTTTGACGATTGTAAAAAGATTTTTTAAAGTTTTTTAACAAGATCAACACATAGTCTGTCATATGACAATCATTAATGTGTTTTGACTGAAGAAGGCTCAAAGAGCCGAAACATGTATCACAGAGTGTAAGGACATCATATAAAACATTTTTGTATTGTGAAGTGGATATTGGCGTAATATATGTAGAAAATATGTATTAAAATTGAAATATATGCACTTGACAATTAGCCAATCTTATTCACTCTTGTTTCCCCTCATTTGCCGTAATATGTGCAGTCGTTTTTGCATGTTGTTCAAGTTGAAATTTCACTTCCTTCGAGCATACTTGACAATAGTCAAAGTCATCAGTTGAATAATCACTAGGGCCCGCATGTTGATAACGTAAAACAAGTTTAAAAAATGCACTGTAAAATTTTCAAAAATGACTGCAATAAATGATCAAAAAATTCGAAAAATGCAGTATAAAATGGAGAAAATTATCTTATAATAATAAACTCACCAATATTTCAAAAATGACATCTTAAGCTCAAACTGAAAAGTCAATCAAAATAGATTTCTAGTACTTCAAAAAGGTTTATGTTCACTTTAGTCAGAGTTGCACTGCACTACGAATGTCATTCTGATGTTGTGAAATGTAAATGGTCTGCGGTTTCAGCCATCAAGTTTTTATATCCCGAAAAGCTGCGTTCAACATCAACTGGTGTGATCGGAGCTTACTTGAAGTGAGGAAGGTCGTTTGCTGCTAACTCGGAGAGACGTAACTCCCTCATATAAAGCTGTGTCATGACTAAATTGAAAAAGAAGAGAAAAAAAATTAAAAAAAAAGACCTTGGTTGGTTGGTTCTTAAGTTTAGGGGCTGCGACAACGCGGTCATGTAGCCCCGCGTACTTTGGGTGTGTGTACAATCTGTCTGATAACCGGTGTTAATTGTGATGACTGTATTAGTGTGTGTTATCTGTTTTTTAAATTTAAGTACAGACTGCAACTTAGAATTTTTCAAATAGTTCCTACTTTGCCGCCAAGCGCCACTGTTAACGACTACTAGGCCAAGTTCAGAACTTAGCTACCAGACGCCACCGCAGTCGGCTCTTGGCAACGAACGTAGAAATCTAAGAGCGTTGTTAACATTCCTAACCTATCCAATTTAGCTTCACACATGTGTAATTAGTGGAAGGTTCTTTAACATGCCATAAATCTATGACATGGGACCGCCGGCTTTACTGCCCCTCCGAAGGCAGGCATACTGAGGGATTTTTAACGCTCTTAAAAAATCCGACGTCTTCGGCCGGGTTTGAACCCGCTATCTTGGGCATAGAAGCTCAGCATGCTACCGACTACGCCACCGAAGCCGCCAAAAATGACCTTAAAAGGCCGATTTCTCTAAAATATGGCCCAAAAAATCTACCAAACTTGAAAATATGCTCTTTAAAATAAAAATAAAAAGCATAAAATGCAAAAAGATGCAAAATAAAAATGACTTATTTGAAGACCCGTCCGGAGTTTCTATGTACTTCAGCATTGCTTTCGACAGCTCAGTAAAAAGATAACATGTCTTCTACATTCGGGCCCTACTCATCAGTAGGGACCAGATTCTTAGGTTTTTACCTCTTTTTTTTCCTTACTTCTAAACACGAAAATTCTTCAATACTTTTCGGAATCACACTCAAAAGAGCCATATTCATGAATTCTGTAGCACCTTAAAAAAAACTAAGTGATATGTGAGTACCTACAAATACCTAATTGCAGTTTTGTTCCATTTATTATTATTATTAATCTTGATTGGTCACATTGGACCACTTGAGTAGTTCCACAATCACTTCATCTTTGAAGGTAGTACTGCTTGGTTCTCGCGCGCTTTCCAATACTTTTTCATTCTTCCAGATCGGGATTTTTCAACTCATCTGAAATCTCCATAGACTTTCTATGTGTCATTTATTGTAGTACGGTATATTTGAATTTTTAGTCCGTATTTTTAAAGCAAACCTGAAGATAGTGTTTATTCCTAGCTCAATTTGATTGAGAGAAATCCTTCTGCCAGAAAATTCAAATACTTTCAGCACATTTCAGCTTATATCTTATAGTTTGGTTATTCACCGCCAGGAAAGTGGGGATAAATCTCTTATTGTTTCCAAGTTTCCTATATTCTAAATGAACAAAGTTAATTAAACGGACTATAGTGCTAAAATCACCTCTGACATCCTTGGTTTTATTGCATTTGGATATGCACGGTGGGTGAGTGGTTAACGTGTCGGACTACTAACACCAAGCTTGCAGGTTCGCCCCTGGCCGTGGTAAGAGATTTTTGAAAGGCAACAAAAATCACGACATGCGATGTCATACGTTGTTGGCATGTTAAAGAACCCATTTGAATTCAGTAGGTCGGGTACAATGGCAAACTTATCTCGGGATTTTCCGCCCAGACAAAGTTCCTCCATTCTCTACTAGAAAGCGCTGTAGTGTCTAGGAGCTTACATATCTAACCACCTTGACTTTCATAGCGTTCAAAGGAACGACGAAATTCGACATGCAAGCTGCCCTCTAGGTGTCAATTAACAAAGCTTGCACCCGGCACCGAGACCATACGATATTATTATTATTATTATTATTATTATTAACATATTCAAAGAGAGCAAATATTGTCTATATGTGAAGTTCTCGGTGATAGTTTTTGATAATAGTTTATTGTTGTTTCAAGGGGCGAAATACGAGGTCATCTGACACGTTTTTGATAATAGACATATTATGTTAAATATTTACACTCTGGCCTCCGTGGCTTAGGCGGCAGCACGCCGGCCTCTCACCGCTGGGTCCGTGGTTCAAATCCCGGTCACTCCATGTGAGATCTGTGCTGGACAAAACGGAGGCAGACAGGTTTTTCTCCGGGTACTCCGGTTTTCCCTGTCAAAATTTCATTCCAGCAACACTCTCCACTATCATTTCATTTCATCTGTCATTCATTTAATCATTGCCCCAGAGGAGTGCGTCAGGCCTCGGCAGCCGGCACAGTCCATATCCTCGCCGCTAGATGGGGGCTTCATTCATTCCATTCCTGACCAGGTCGGAGACTGGAAACAGGCTGTGGATTTTCATTTCATTTACACTCTCGTTGCAATCAGATTTTCTACTAGCATTTAGGCATTAATTTTAAGCTTTGCGCAGTTTATGTAAACTTTAGCTACACTTTAAACATAAAAAACACTTCTGCAAATAAATAAAAAACAAAATAAATAAAACACTATTTTATGTTCGACGATGTCGAAATGTAAATATTATATGTCAGAAAACTGTATCATAATGTGGGTCATTATAAAACTATTTTTCATTATGAAACCGTTTCTGCCACCAATCAGAGCTCAAGAAACAGTTGTGTGACCAATTAGGTAAGGATAGCATCGCATCTGCGCTGACTTCCACGGCCTCCTATTTTAAATTTCACTGCGTGGCTAGTGTCATAGTGGGGTATTTGAGGAGGCCATGGTCAAATATAAGGCATTCTCTGCGTCCCATGCACTCTGTTCAGTACATAAAACTGGCGAAATCTCCACAGATATTTATGAATATTTATGTTCGAAAATAAAAAAATATGTAATTTATTATCGTCGAACATAAACAGTCGTATGCAACTCGCCTATAATGGTAATTCACTTCCGAGCGAGACGCGCTATGATGCGTGTAGGCACCATTTCGGCAACGCTGTACAGCATTTCCCGGAGCGGCTAGCTGGTGAACCATGTGTTATTTCTTCGTACAAATACAAACCGATATAAAATAAGGGAATTAATTTACGTATTTCACAGTCATACAGCATAACTTTTTGATGTATAACGATTACAACGCAACCAAGAACTACATTTTCCAACCACCCCGAGCCGAGAATAAGTTACCTTACAAAAATGATAACTTCGTTTCTTGGACACACACAATTTTGAAATTGATAAACCAGTTGTACAACATTCCAATGTATATTGTGTTGAAATTTTGATTCGATCTGATGATGGGTGTTTGAGATAATAATTCTTAAATGTAACGCATGGTTGAAACATGCTTAAAACGTGCACTTTTTGTGTTCCAACTGCGATAAAACATTAAAATATATTTTAAAAATTCCAAACCTACATGAACTAACGTAAAATACAACGACGAAAATGATGATGTCATTGGATTTTATGTAGGTCTATTGGTTACTTCAGAAACAACCTTTAAACTCGAGTACACATACTACTTTGGTCGACAGTAGTCATAACTAACAACAATAATACGAAGTGATTTGCCATTGCACGGCGCTATCCGTCCAGAGAGTACAACCACTTCCCACGATCCTACCCAACAGAACAGACACAATATTGTATAACACAACCGAGCCGGTACAATCCGGTTATGTAAAACAGATGGCTTGCATCGTACGATGTACCCACGCAATATGCTGACGTATTCATGGAGGTAAGTTTGTACAGCTATATCATGCTAACAGAAAGATGACCTTGGAACCACGCTCTGTGCGCGGACGATCAGAAACCCCTGCCTGTCTTATCGGGATTCGAACAATCGTGAAGTTCAAGGTTCATTACTGTACAGTTGGCAATTGGACCAAGGGTCACGGCAAAGTTACTAAATCACAGTTACTTCGTGCGCAAAATAACGTAGTTAGAGATACATGCATCGTAACTTTTCCGTTACAAAATATGGTCGCTTTTTTTTTTGTTAAGTACAGTCTGACAACAATGTGTTAAATAAATAAATACATAAATAAGTAAAGAAAATAAAATAAAATAACTAACTAACTAAATAAAAAGTAAATTTATAAGTACAAAGCTAACAAAAACTCTTTAAATAAATAAAAACTAAGTAACTAAATAAATAAAAAGTTCCTAACTCAATAAATAAAATCTACATAAATAAATCAATAACTTACATTAATAAATAACTAAATAAATAATTAACGAAATAACTAAATAAAAAACGACTGCACTGTTAATCGTGGCTCCCAATTTCAGTCAGTCAATGAGGATGATGACACTGTCGCAATTCGCTTGCCAACTGATCGACATTTCTTTGTCGGTGGACTGCCCCTATGCTTCAATTGCATCGATTGTTGTTTTTGTTTGTGGCTCGAGGTAATGGAGCCATGTCACAAGCCTAGCCATGAAGTCGGCTGGATCTTGTCTGGAGAGACTGACACATCGATGGTGAAAGTCCATAAAGTTACAAGGAGATTGTTTTTTTTTGTTTTTTTTTTGTCGTGTAGCCTCCTGAGAGGCCGAGTGCAGGTCTTTCTAGTCGACGCCCGTGGGCGACCTGCGCGTCGGGATGAGAGATGGAATGGATGAAGATGAATGAAACTGGGCAAGGATGTGGAAGGAAGCGGCCGTGGCCTGTCAGAAGGTACTGTCCCAGCATTTGCCTGGTGTTGAAAATGGGAAACCACGGAAAACCATTTCAAGGACAGCCGACGGTGGGGCTCGAACCCACGCGTCTACCGAGTCAGGAGAGAGCTTGGCCCCTTGACCTAACGCAGCGCTTTAGACCGTGTAGCCACTACTGTCGGTAGGAGATTATGTTGAGAAGGTGGACGTAACAACTGATGTATAATGTACTGCATTTGGGTAGAAAAAAAAAAAAGTAAAACAATTTAGTACGCCCTTCGTATTTATATATCATCACTAGGGCCCGGATGTTGATGCCGTAAAAAAGTACAAAATGCACTTAAAACTTTCAAAAATGAGGTGAGGTGTGCTTTAACCAACTGAAGAGCCCAATTGCACACCGGGGCGAAACACTGTCATTTTGTTGAGTTATGCCGGAACATTTAGCACAATTTGTGTTTAAATATATAATGGCTCAACGGACAATACATATTTTTCTTTGGAAAATTATATATTCAATAATAATAATAATAATAATAATAATAATAATAATATCGTATGGCCTCGGGTGCCTGGTGCAAGCTTTGCTATTTGACACCCAGAGGGTAGCTTGCATGTCGAATTTCGTAGTACCTTGACTATGAAAGTCAAGGAGGTTAGATGTTAGATATCTAATCTCCATGAACACAATAGCGCTTTCTAGTAGAGAAATGAGGAACTTTGTGCTGGCGGAAACTCCCGAGATTAATTTTGCCATTATGAACTCGGCCTACTGAATTCAAATGGGTTCTTTGACATGCCAACATCGTATGACATGCGTATCGTATTTTTGCCGCCTTTCAAAAATCACTTACCACGGTCAGGGGCGAACCTGCAATCTTGGGGTTAGTAGACCGACGCGCTATCCACTCACCCACCGTGGCAAGCATATATTCAATGCCAAGGTAAGGTTATAATTGCTTTGGAGTGGAGTTTCGACTCCCATAGTGAACTGGCTTTGCTCGTGACGTGGATACACATTTATCAAATACGTCTTGCAATGGCCTTCCCAGTGTGTACTAGACAGTGTCTTGGTGAGGTGTGCTTTAACCAACTGAAGAGCCCAATTGCACACCGGGGCGAAACACTGTCATTTTGTTGAGTTATGCCGGAACATTTAGCACAATTTGTGTTTAAATATTCAAAAATGACTGTAATAAATGACCTAAAAATTCGAAAAATTCACTATAAAATGGAAAAAGTGATCTTATAATAATAAACTCACCAATATTTCAAAAATTCAAAAAATGCACTATAAAATGGAAAAATGTTCTTATAATAATAAACTCTCCAATAATTCAACAATGACATTTAAGCTCGAACTGAAAAGTCAATGAAAATAGATTTCTAGCACTTAACAAAAGGTTTATGTTCACTTTAGTCTGAGTTGCACTACGCATGTCATTCTAATGCTGTCAAATGTAAATAATCTGCGATTATCAGCCAACAAGTTTTTATATCTCGAAAAGCTGCGTTCAACATCAACTGATGTGATCTGAGCGTACTTGAAGTGAGGAGAGTCGTTTGGTGCTAAATCCTCCTCAATCCCATCCGTGTAGTAGTTTTCACCAGAAAGAATGTCTCAAATTGTGCATAATGTTTTATACCCAGTGTTTTTGTCCAGCACTTTTTTCAGTTTTGATGCAATACCCACTGCAATTTCGCTACGATTATTGCTAAGACTAGTTTCCACCCGCTTGATTAAGGAAGTGGAATCAATATTTCAATATTTTAAATTATCTTGTATCAGCTACTAGCTTCTTAACTCTGAGAGACGTAACTCCCTCATAAAAAGCTGTGACAGGACTAAATTGGAATAAAATGACCTTATAAGGCCGATTTCTCTAAAATAAGACTAAAAAATCTACCAAACTTACAAAAATGCTCTTAAAATGGAAAAAATGGCAAAATATGCAAAAAGATGCAAAATAAAACTGACATAGTCTACTTGAAGACGGCCGGCGTGGCCCGTCTGGAGTTTCTATGTACTTCAGCATTGTTTTAGACAGCTCAGTAAAAAGATGACAAGCCATCAAGGGCCCTATCATCACCGACGCGCGTCCACTCGGCTGTTGCCCGTGTATCGGCCGACCGCAGATGGTATAATTGCCGTAATTGCCGCGAGGTGACAGATGCAACTGACGAGACGAGTGCGCATAGAGATAAGACGGGGAATTAGGTCAGCCGAGTGAACGCGCGATGGTGCTGACATAAATAAATATAATCCTGTTTAGTACATATATAGGCTACATCCCGGGGTTTTATCGCACACAGTGGAAGTCTACTCACGTATCAATAATTTTTATCCAAACCAATTGTTTTGTCAATTAATACTTTTCCACATAATTAAATGGAAACTGCTCTTCAATCAACAAAAGATATTTAGGTTATAACAAAAAGAGTCTCGCCTGCAAAATTTGCCACTATACAACTGTAATCAAACCTGAAGCTCTCTATGCTTCAGAGACACTATCTCCAGGGCCGGATCTAAGAGTATGCCGCCTATAGGCTAAAGTTAATTTGCTGCCCCCTCAATAGTTCATATTTGCTTAATACATTTGTTTTATACAACAAAAGGATAGAGTTCATTGGCGTTTTCATCTATTTTAAACATAAAGTTCATTTAGTTTAGATAAAACTACAAATTTAATGGCTTACATAATGAAATTAGTTATCTACTTGTTTTTTTACTTACTTCTTTTAAGATTCGTTAAAAATGAAATGGGTTTCGAACTTAATTAATTCTTGGAGATCAGTGATCACTATTTTACACATATTTTTATATTTTAATGCCAATGATTATCTTTTGCGTAATTTAAGAACTGTGTTCAATTTGAATTAAGTTGTCCTACATGGTGAAATAAAATTACACAAAATGTAGTTAATTACCGGTACTGGTTTATTTGTTGAAAAATATGCAAACTTCTCTAAAACAACTCACCGCCACGTAATCTACGTGTTCAAATTTACATAGCTTTCTTACGAGATTTCTTAATGGCAAACTCGTTAATAATGTCCTCATATGAAAGTGTTTTTGTTGTGTTTGCCTCAATACAAAGTAATGAAAGTGAGTTTAACCGTATTTCAGAAATACTAGTTCGCAGATAGTTCTTAACTTTTCTAAGGCAGGAAGAACTGTAGAAGGACTAAAACATATTTTTAAGTAACTTGTATTCTTAAATTAGTACGGAAAATATTATTAACGTCTGAATTATTTCATTTTAGCTTTTGAATGAATTGACAAACTGCTCCCCCCTGAAAATTTTCCCCTCTAGGCTGCAGCCTACTTTGCCTATTTAGAAATACGGCCCTGACTATCTCCACCACAAAACACTAAAACACCAAATAGAAGCGAAAGAACATAAAATGAGAAAAATCCTTGGACCTAGAACAAAAGATGGTGTACATTATCCAAAGACTATTACAGAAATATACAAGAAAAACACAAAATCAGAGACACGATGCGAATGCGAAGAATCCAATTTATGGGACAAACGGAAAGAATGGACCCGGAACAGACTGCCACAGATAATACATACTTTCTTAGAGAACAAGGCTACTAGACCGAATTGTTATAAATTTACAAAAGAAGACTTAAAGGAATTAGGATCACCAAATTTACATGTCCGGAAGGAAATCAGAAAAATCACTCTGACGCGGGGTTTCGAGGAAGAAGAGAAGAAGACTACACATCACCAATGGCCAGAGCAACGGAAACAGACCCACTCGTTGCGAATGAAGGAATACTGGGCCAACAGGAAGGCTAGAAAGTGTTGATTTCGCGTGGTCCTAAGCGACCCATTCGCCGAGAAGAAGATGAAAAGGTTCAAGTTTAAAATATACGCCAATCAATACTTTAATTAAAGCATATCTATTATATATTATAGTACAGGTTTCGTCCTGACATTGAGGGTTTCCTTTGCCCAATTAAGAATTAAACTAGGGCCTACAGTATTAATGATGTACTTAAGTCTAATGATAAATGTTTGATATGAAACAAGTAGTTCCATGAAGAACTATACAGCCTATTTCCATATATATCCTACTGATGTTAATTGCCTCTATCAACATACAAAATTTCAGTTTGATTGCTATAATAGATTCGCAGATATTGAGAACCGTCTAAATACTTCGGATGGTCGCCATGTTGGATATTTGCATTCGTAGGCCTTAGAGTTATGTACTATTAGGCTACATGAAGGTTATTGTGTAGGTGTATTATTCAAACTTCAATCGCATGATTAGGACATAAGAAATAAAATAGATATTTTAATATTTCGCACAGCCCCCATCTTGTGGTTTTGAAAACAATTGAAATAAATTAGATGCCAGTGGATTAAAATTTGTATAAGCATTTGCCGTACCAAGTTTCTCCACGCTCGAATGGTTAAATCGTGAGAAACGCCCATTTAAATATTTACATCTCGCGTCGGCGCCATGTTGGATTTGTGCTCACCAAGTTATTGGAAGTCCCATAGGTGAAGTTATGTTTATAGTCTGTATCAACATACAAAATTTCAGTTTGATTGCTGTCATAGATTAATAGATATTGAGGACCGTCTAAATATTATATTATAATTTCCATACGAGTGTCTTAATTACCATTATAGGCGAGTTGCATACGACTGTTTATGTTCGACGATAATTATAACTTTATTTTATGTTCAAACATAAAATAATATTCATAAATATCTGTCGAGATTCCGCCAGTTTCTTTTACTGAACAGAGCGCATGGGACGCAGAGAATATCTTGTAATAGACTACGGCCTCCTCGGTACCCCACAATGAAACTACTCTGCGAGCTGCCACAATGGGATTGACAGTTCTCTTCTCGCCTCGCCATGTGGTCTGAGAACGAGGTTGCCAAGCTGTACAAGACAGAGATACAGCTCACCAGGCACTGAAGCACGTGGGCTGTAATATTGCAACGCAGAGTATTATGACATCAACTGTGCAAACAAGGATTGGTCAAGAGGCAGAGGGGTGATGACTTACGTGGAATTTCCTGCCAAATGTCAATACCATTCTGGCAGCTCAGAGAGTATAGCCATGCAGTGAAATTTAAAAATACCGTAGGAAGCCGTGGAATCAACGCAGGTACGATGTTATCCTTACCTAATTGGTCAAACCGCTGTATTGCAATGAAAATCTTGAGCTCTTATTAGTGGAGAACCTGTATCATAATGAGCCTCTTTAAGATGCAGTTTTCTGACATGTAATATTTATATTTCGGCAAGGCCGAACATAAATAATGAATGGAACACTTCTTTTAACATAATTTGAGAAAGGAATTCCGTGTATTATAAGGTGATGAACTGAGAATGGGCAGTAAAAAAGTAGTCGAAAATAGGTGAAGTTGAAAAAAATAAAAATAAAGAAGCCGTCAAGACCTAAAACAAAACTATAAAAAAATCCAATTAGCCAAAAAAGGCACAAATGAACAAATAAAACCAATCATTTCCCGTCCTTCAATAACTCAAAATGTAGGCCTATTATTATATTTGGCCTCGTTTTTGGACACTCGAGAAAAAATGGATTTTTTCTCAACTTCCGAGCCCTACTTATCACACAAATTATAGTATGTAAAAAAACCAATCGAACATTTTACCTTGCAACAATGGAGATTCAACAACCTTCTTGCGGCCGAGATGGACGTCATAGAAATGCCTAATTCCCTCGAAACGGATAGAAGAGACCTCTCTGGTGATTGTTCAAAGGCTGCTGCGATTAAGCGTAACTTCTCTTCCGTGAGGACATGCCGAGTTCTTTTCCTTCTAGTAACCACCAACGTTCCCATCGTTCGGAACCTATTAACGTACACATGAACAGTACTTCTAGACGGCACTTTGACACCAGGAAACTGAGACCGGAACTTTTTCGCAACTTTTCGAGCGGATTTCCATTTAATGTAAGCACTGTACACAAATATTCTATGTTTCAAGGAATAAATAGTCATTAGCTCTGAAAATAGAAAAAGAGCTTGCTTTAAAATGCCGTGGCTCCCGACTAAACAACTGACGCTCGAGTGCCAAAGCCGCCTGTTTCTCGCTCGCCCTGGCGAGGCCAGCATAAACCAAGCCGTTCGTTTTATCTCGTGACCGCTCGTGAATACGCATGACCGTTGCGACCTTCGGACGAGGCGGGATACTCTAGTAACGTGCGCGCGAAGCACGCCAAGGATCCCTAACGAGATAAATTTTATAGGAGAGTTGATCAAATATGAAAGAGGCAGGGCTTTCTTTTTTAAATGTTTACCGTCCGCAGGCGCCCATCGAGCCAGGGTTTACCTCCCGGTTGAACATTTAAAAAAAAAATGTTATTAATGCTAAGAAGACCAAGGTGTTAGTTGTGAGTAAACATCCTAAGAGCATTCTCACAAACTTACTGACAAGATAGTGGAACAAGTCACCATTTTCTCTTAATTGGGAAGTCTAATCTAGGGCCCGGATGTTGATATGTCATCTTTTTACTGAGCTGTCTAAAACAATGCTGAAGTACATAGAAACTCCGGACGGGCCACCTCGTCTTCAAATATGTCATTTTTATTTTGCATCTTTTTTGCATTTTTTGGCTATTTTTCTATTTTAAGAACATTTTTTTAAAGTTTGGTAGATTTTTTGGTCATATTTTAGAGAAATCAGCATTTTAAGGTCTTTTTTTTTTCAATTTAGTCATGTCACAGCTTTATACGAGGGAGCTACGTCTCGCAGAGTTAAGAAGAAGCTAGTAGCTATGAACATAAACCTTTTGTTAAGTGCTAAAAATCTATTTTGATTGACTTTTCAGTTTGAGCTTCAGATGTTATTTTTGAAATATTGGTAAGTTTATTATTATAAGATCATTTTCTCAATTTTATAGTGCATTTTTCGAATTTTTAGGTCATTTATTACTATCATTTTTGAAAATTTTAAGTGCATTTTTTAAACTTTTTTATGGCATCAACATCCGGGCCCTACGTAATCACCAATGACAACAGGTTTAGTAAAGAGATTAGAAGGCGGATAGCGCTCGCAAAGCAGACATTCAATAACGAGAAAAATCTTTTGATTAATGCAAATTTGGATATTGTAATTAAAAAGAAATTTGTCATGTTCTTTGTGTGGAGTGTGCTCCTGTACGGATGTGAATCTTGGACGATCAGAGGTCAGAATTGGAAGAGACTTGAAGCGTTTGAGATGTGGGTCTGGCGGAGAATATTACGGGTTAAATGGATTGAAAAGTAAACTAACAACAGCATCCTACAAGAAATTCAAGGGAAAAGAGAACTGAGACCAACGATCCATAAAAGAAAAGCTAAATTCACAGGCCACATCTTGCGACATAACACTTTCCTAACTAATCTCCTAGAAGGAAAGATCACAGGGAGGAAAGGCCGAGGACGACCGAGAAAATGTTTCCTGCAAGACATCACACTAACTCTTCATTATGGTTCCTACTGTGAGATGAAACGAGGCGCTGAAGACAGAGAACAATGGAACAAGGCATTGCCACTAGAAGTTGATTGATTGATAGGTTTTACGTCCCTTTTAACTACTGCGGCTTTTAGAGACACCGGTGTGCCGGAATTTTGCTCCGAAGGGGATCTTTAACGTGCCAGTAAATCTACTAACACGGCTTCCTCACATTTGCGCACCCTCAACGCCAGGAATCGATCCTGCAACCTTGGGAACAGCAAGCGAGAACGTTACCGCTGAGCCACGCAGCCAGCCGTCCCGATTGAACACGTGTGCTCGGAGAACTGTTGAGGCTGAAGACTCTCCTAAGAATCCAAGGGGTAACTGTTATTAGATTTTATTTATACAGGGATTTGTTTAAATGTTGGAACCGTCACGCGGGGATTTTTTCACTCGGTCATCCCATGCCACGGCTATCGCGTGACGGTCCTCAAAGCAAATACTATAATATGTGCACCTTGTGGCTTGCAGAGTTAAAATCTGTTTCACGAATGTAGCTTGTTTTAGGGGCTGCGACATCGTGGCCATATATAGCCCCGTGTATTTGTGTGTGTGTGGAATTTGTGTGATTACCTGTCTCTCAGGATGGTAGTATGCGGAAGAAAAATAGTGTCGCTAGGTGAGAAAGCCAATGCAGCGAGTTCTAAGTTGCGATCCACATTATTCTGCAAGAAAGAAGTTAGTGAAGCAACGGAACTCTTCCTACATCGCTCAGTATTTAGACCGATCTTGCTGTATGGAAGTGAGAGCTGGGTAGATTCAGGACATCTGATAGCCTATATAAGCTAGAAGTAACTGACATGAGGGTAGCACGAATAATTGCTGGGACAAATAGATGGTAGCAATGGCAGGAAGGTGCTTGTAATGTAGAAATAATGGCTAACGTAGAAATGAACACGCTAGATGAAGCAGTTCGTTTGAGGCAACTCCGATAGTGAGGTAATGTGAAGAGAATTGGGGAGGAGAGATTACCTAAGAGTTTCAAGAGTTCGGCTGTAGAGGGTAAGAGAAGAAGAGGTAGAGATAGAAGGCGATGGCTAGATTCAGTGTTGGATGATTTCAAAGAGATGGTTGGTCGGTTCCTTAGTTTAGGGGCTGCGACAACGCGGTCATGTAGCCCCGTGTACTTTGGGTGTGTGTATAATCTGTATGATAACCGGTGTTAATTGTGGTGACTGTATTAGTGTGTGTTTCTGTTTTTTTTCAAGTAAGGACTGCAGACATTGCATTTTTTCAAGTAGTTCCTACTTTTGCCACCAAACGCCACCGTCAACGACTACTAGTTCAGAACTTGGTTACCAGACGCCACCGCAGTCGGCTCCTGGCGACAAACGTAGGAACCTAAACGTTTAACTGTAATTTAGCTTCACACAGGTGTGATTAGTGGAAGGTTCTTTTACAAGCAATAAATCTATTACATGGGCCCGCCGGCTTACTTCCCCTCCGAAGGAAGGCATACTTAGGGATTTTTAACGCTCTTAAAAATCCGACGACTTCGGCCGGGTTTGAACCCGCGATATTGGGCATAGAAGCTCATGCCTCCAACTACGCCACCGAAGCCGCCGATTTCAAAGAGAGAGGTGTAGGAAGCAGCAGTTCTAACTGCTAATAGGGGATCATGGAGGCGACTTGTTCGCTAACAGAGGCTTGCAGACTAGACTGGACGTTGAAAGGGAAAACAATCTCGAATGAAAATGGAGGTAGGCCTATGTCTCATTACAACTGCTTACTTGGTTTCCACCGACAAGATGAAAAATCCCAGTCTAGGAATATTCCCCCACGAAAAATAAAAAGTAGTCCCGTGAAGAACTAAATAGCTTATTTTCATATAACCTACTTTAATGTTAACTGCCACTATCAACATACAAAATTTCAGTTTGATTGCTGTAATAGATTGGTAGATATTGAGAACCGTCTAAATATTTTGTATGGTTGCCATGTTGGATTTCTATATACAGGGTGGCGCACGAAATGTCATACACTGGAAATTGTTTGTAGAATATTTAATATACAACATATGTAATAAAATATGGTATTAAAACATTCACTGAAATGTGCATGATTAGTCAGTATGCAGGACATGCTCAATATGTCCACCTTCTCGGCGTACAACAGCTTCAAGACGAACCTGCATGTTTGTGACCACTCTACGACACATGTCCTCACTCAATCCTCGGAAGAAAGTCACAATGGCCGCTTGCAATTGCAATACATTTTCTGGTTTCTGGCGGTAGATTGTCTGCTTCAAATATCCCCAAAGAAAGAAGTCACAGGGATTAAGATCGGGGCTATGTGGTGGCCAGATTGAACCGCTCTGAAAACGTTCGGGATATCGATGGGACATCACACGGTGCCCGAAATGTCTATGCAGAAAGTCCAAAGCAACATTTGCTGTGTGCGGACGAGCTTCATTTTGCATGAACCATTGTGTCTCTATTGGTAATCGTGATGCAAAGAGTTGTGGAAGAAAACTGTTTTGCAACATGTCATGTAACGCGCACTGTTAACTGTGTCATTGAAAAAGATTGGCCCAATAATTCCATGACTGGAAATTGCAGCCGATACACACACTTTTACACCATGACTTTCAACCTCGTGCACAATAGCAGGCCGCTCTTTCGCCCAAAAACCTGACATTCCGTTTGTTCATAGCACCATTGGGATAAACGTACGCCTCATCGCTGAACCATGTGTTGTGCAGTACGAGATCACCTTCTGCAATAGCCCACGCAGCAAACTGTACTCGCCGTTGCTTGTCAAGTGCCGTTAGTTTATGACCTGTTGTCATTTTGTATGGGAATAGGTCAAGCTCAGACTGCAGTATTCTCTGAACTGACCGACGAGAGATGCCCAGCTGAACACAGGCAGTTCTGGTGGATTTTGGAGGGGCTCCGAGCCACAGCTGCTCTCACAGCAGCAATATTCTCCGGTGAGCGGACTGGCTTGAGACGGGACCGTGTTCTCTCCAGTATATTGCCTTCTGTTTCAAATTGGCTGGCCAATCTATACACAGTCTGCCGGCAGGGAGCCCACCAGGTACGGAAATGAACACGAAACTTTTGTTGAGTCCGAATTACACCTTTTGTTTCCGCATAAAACAACACTGTTTTCAACTTCTGTTCATGCGTCAACCTCCCTTTGTCCGCCATGTTGTATAACTGGAAGCCGGTACGCATGCGCGACATGTGCTACTGTCTGTCGAATCACGCATGCAATAAGGTTTCTGTTCACGAAAGGACATGGTTGTGAGCCCAGATTTACACATTTTATACATCATTTTTGATATATGACATTTCGTGCGCCACCCTGTATGTAGGCCACAGAATTATTGTTCTATTACCAGAAGATTATTTCCTAGGTGTATTATTCGAACTTCAATCGCATGATTAGGACACAAGAAATAAAAAGAAAATAGATTTTAAAAGTTCGCACAGTCGCCATCTTGTGGTTATGATCACAATTGAAATAAATTGGATGTCAGTGGGTTTAAGTTTGTATAAGCATTTATCGTACCAAATATCACTGCACTCTGTTGGTAAAATCGCGAGAAACGTCCATTTCAATATTTAAATTTCGAGTCACCGCCATGTTGGATTTGTGTTCACTAGGTTATTGATTGTCCCATAGGTAAACTTATGTTAATAGCCATTATCAACATAGGCCTACAAACTTTTAGTTTGATTGCTGTCATAGACTAGTAGATCTTGAGAACCGTCTAAATATTTCGGATGGTCGCCATGTTGGATTATTACATAAGTAGGCCATAGAGTTGTGTACTGTTAAATGCCGATTATTGCGTAGGTTCATTATTCAACGGTTCACTTTGATAGCATGATTAAGGACTCAAGAAATAAAAACTTAATTTTACCATTTTGCACAGCCGCTATCTTGAGGTTATGTAAACAATTGAACTAAATTAGATGTCAGTGCATTACAATGTGTATAAACAATTGCTGTACCATGTTTCACTGCGCTCGGGTGGTTAAATCACGAGAGAAGTTGATTTAAATGATTCAACTTCGCTTAGCCGCCATGTTCGTTTTGTACTTAAGAGTTTTTTGAAAGTCACATAGGTGAACTTCTAGTAGTACCCTTATCACCGTACAAAATGTCAGGGTGATATCAATAATAGTTTCGGAGATATAGAATGCCGGTGAAATATTTCGCACAGCCGCCATGTTGGATGGGCGAGAAGTAATAAAATTTGAAGGACACGGTCGGGGTCGGACGAAATAGTACTATGTCCTTACAGAGTTTCATAGAAATCGCTCCAACCGATTAGATTTTGTTAGAGACACACACACACGGACAAAAGGTGATCTCATAAACCTACTTTTTTTTCATATATGAAGATAGGCTAAAAAACGACCCAACACTAGTCACGAGGTCTTGTTTCCAAAGAGCACGTCGATATCTGCTCCACAACGCAGGTGTGCGTACAATAGATAATGGCCGGTCAGTGAAAGTGTTCCGGGAACTTCTTATCGCGAAAATATTTACAAGTCATTCTCATTGTACAGCAAGTAACTCGAATAAATTACCGTCCATTAATATGCAAATATAGCTACAAAACTCACACGGCTTACTGCTATCACAGTGAGGCAGGACCCAAAAGAAATGTTCACCCATGTGGAGTGCAGAAGGAAAACAATAACTTGGTGCCGTTTTCACCAACGTAAATTGTCGAAAGTTTGGTGCTTTTCAATTGGCACTTCCAGTATCTCAACAAAACATCGCATAGACCACAACTAACAAATACTGACGAGTTGCATTACCAATACTGCAACTAAATAAGTGTATATATTGTAAATAGTTTCACCCGTATTTTCAAACATCGATTTTATAGCCTAAGTGTAATGGATCTGACGATGATCGCTTGACGATCGAAACTGGTCATCCAAGTGTAAGTTATTTATTAATCTTATGTTTTTTTTTTCAGGATTAGGGAATAACCCATCTCATTTGGGTACAATCGTGTTGACCGACTGAAAAGCACCAAATATTTGTTTACTAAGGCAAAACTGAAAAATGGCTTCAAACAGCATGTCATTTATCACTTAACTTAATTCATCATGATGAAAATGAATAAATGTAAAACAAAAATATTGGAATGCAGCCGAAATAAATCAGAAACCTCTATGGGCATCAAATTGGCAGGTGAAAAGCTGAAGGAAGTAGGAGACTTCTGTTACTTAGGAAGCAAAATAACCAGTGATGGACGAAGCAAAGAGGACATAAAATGTAGGTTGGCTCAGGCAAGGAAAGAATTTCTACAAAAAAGGAATCTGTTGATTTCGAATATAGATTTAGGTATTAGGAAGTCATTTTTGAAAGCATTTGTCTGGAGCGTGGCACTTTGACTATTGGTGCAGCTGAAAAGAGGAGAATTGAAGCGTTTGAAATGTGGTGTTACAGGAGACTGATGAAGATCAGATGGGTAGAAAGGGTTACAAACTAAGAGGTATTAAGACGAGTGGGAGAGGAGAGATGTTCCTGGCCACTGCTAATGAAGAGAAGAGATAGGTTGGTAGGACACATACTAAGACACCCAGGAATAGCAAGCTTAGTTATGGAAGGAAGGGTCGAGGACGAGAACTGTAGGGGTAGACCAAGGTTAGAATAAGTTAAACAGATTGCCTCGGATGTAGGGTGTGGTAGCTATGTAGAAATGAAACGATTAGCTCAGGACTGGGAAGCATGAAGAGCTGCATCAAACCAGTCAAAAGACTGAAGACTCAAACAACAATTCGTCATTAAAGGTTATATAACTTTGCACGAGCATTTCATCAAACAGAAACACTCGTTAAAGCAGGGGTTCTCAACCTTTTAGACACTGCGACCCCCTTTTTAGGCTGGGTATTTTACGACCCCCCCCCCCCCCCCCACACACACACACAAGTTTTAACGTTAGAGATTACAAGTGATCAGTCAGTGAAACTAACTTTTAACAACACTTGTGCCGACAAATTTTGGATAAGCATTAAAAAGGAATACCCAGAACTGTCCACAACAGCGTTAAAAACTTTGATGCCATTTTCTACATCTTACAACTGTGAGCAAGGATTCCCCATAATGGCGAATTCAAGAAATCGTTTGACATTGGAAAATGACATTGTTTTGTGTGTTGAAAAAAACATTCCAGACATTCAAAAATTGGTTATTTCCAAACAAGCTCAAGTTTCTCGTTGACAGAATTTTTTAAAAAAAAACGTAAAAGTTGAGTGCAATGTGAGTGTATTCTTTTTTAAATAAAAAATTACAGCAATAACTTTTTTAAACTTTTTCTCCGTATCTCGTGAACCCCCAACAACCCCTGGTCTAAAGCATCGCTTAAGTGGAGAGAAACAGCCGATCTCTACCTCGTGAATCTTGCAATGGCGGTTTATTTCTGAGTTACACACGAACTTTCATCCACATGAATATAAAATATGTTTATGACAATGAAATTATAAAAGATCGTTCATGTTTAATACCAAGAAAGAAGAATACGGAAATTTAAAAAAAATCCGCTCTCACACCTTAATTCGTCCCCCACTATAACTTCCGTTGACAGTGCTACTACCTTCCGAGGGGAACAGGAAACTCTTCACAATCGTTCAGTTGAATACTGGCAGTGTCAAATCAACTTTAAATCGTTATAATGACACCTCACTGTAAGTTTTTCATCATTTAGCGACTAATGATTTACATTACTACCGTTTGGTCAGGAGCCGTCGCCAGTTTTGTTATAGTTGGAGACCTAAATCCGTCCCCTTAGCGTTTCTCATATTTAATTCTGGTCTGAGAGCTGGAACGGAGTACACTCAGCCTCGAGAGGCAAAATTGAGAAGAGGTTGTTCTATTCCCACCTCAGTTATCCTGGAAGTGGTTTTCCATGTTTATTTTTTCAACAAATGAGTGTTGGCCAGAGAATCATTTCAGGAGAGTCCCGTAAGCGTTCATATAGGCCTACAATTCCGCCAATTATATTGAAACTTTGGTGAGTTGTTGTGCAAACTCCCACCATTGTTTCCGAATAAGTAAATTAATTTTACAATAGATGGCGCACGAGTAGTTTTAACAAATGTTCACATTGTCAGCTGTATGTGGCGTGCTCACGCGTCACAAAGCCTTCGGATTTATTTATGTAAGTTACGCACCAGACAGAAAAACAAAGAATATCGTTTATCCAAAGACACTTCAGTAAACTAAATTACAATTCAAACACTTCTTTTTATTCTTCCTTTCTTTCTTTCTTTCTTTCTTTCTTTCTTCCTTAGGCTGGCTGCGTGGCTCAGCGGTAACGTTCTCCCCTGCTGTAACCAAGGTTGCAGGATCGAATCCTGGCGCAGCCAGTTGGCATTTGAGGGTGTAAAGTGCGACGGGGCCGTGTCAGTAGATCTGGCACGTTCAAGATCCCCTTCGGGTCAAAAATCCGTCAACCCGGCGTCTCTAAAGGCTGGAGTTGTTAAAAGGGACATAAAACCAATAACATTCATTCATATCGTATATATGCCATCTATGGACCGCGTCATTCCAACTGTCTCCTACAGGCTTTGATGTTTGCCCAATACGCCCGCATTCGTTCTCGGTGGACTTCCTTCCGTTCCTGGGTCCAAATCTTTCCCATTTTCTTTTGAGTGGGGCGCGCCCCTGAATGTCTGTTGGTGTAATCCCCACTTCTTTCAGATCTTTATCCAGTTCAATGAACCAGGCCCATTTTGTTTTCCTCTCCTGAAAGTAAGTTATGTTATCTTCCTTTCTGTCTTTGATTGGCATTGCAACGCATCCGGGTATAGCTAGTTTTAGGTATATAAAACAAATAAATAAATAACTGGATAACTTATATGGAAAATCAAAATTTGCGCTCGTTTGATTATTATTTATCGTTTTCGGTTAGGAAATGATTTACTTAGTAGAATCACACCAGCAATACTATTAGTAGGTATGGTGTTGAATTGCTAAACCGTTTCGTAATTATTTTTAACTCCGAAACAATTTACAGAATTAGAACAACTTGCTTAGGGGGACGGTATTTGGCCGCCTTACCTTACTATTATTCTTATTATTATTACTGAATGTACATCTAAGGTACCGGTATCAATGAAAAATGAAAACCCATTATTAGCTGCAGAACGGAGATGTTAATCATAATTCAGACAGACTTACTTATGAAAGCATGCGGAAGTAACCTTTAATATATTATTTTAATAAGCTGTCGTGAGCAAGACATTACTGCGAGACATTCAAACATTATTATGTCTACTCACAAACAAGTAACTGAAGAATGAGAAACTTTATCCTGATGATGACTGTTGTTGTAAGGGGGCGGAACAGCGAGGTCATCTGATCCAGGTCGTGACTTGTAATGAAGGAAGAAGCTTGTACACTCATCAAGAGAAACGTTATAGTAATTACACAGGCCTGCCATGAAAATAATACAAGGGAAGTGATATCTGAACTTTATACATTTATTGGTGCTGATTTCGAAAACAGTAATTAAAAAGGAGAAATAATTTCAACTCAGATTAGCCGATGACAGTCATCTTGGCCGATACGCCTGAGGATTTGAATGAGTTTTTGAATGGTATGGACTCCATCTTGAGGAAAGAATTCATGATGAAAATTAATGAATGTAAAACAATAATATTGGAATGCAGCCGAAATAAATCAGAATCCTGTATGAACATCAAATTGGCAGGTGAAAAACTGAAGGTAGGTGACTTCTGCTTCTTAGGAAGCAAAATAACCAGTGATGGACGAAGCAAAGAGGATATAAAAAGTAGGTTAGCTCAAGCAAGGAAAGCATTTCTACAGAAAAGAAATCTGTTCACATCGAATATAGATTTAGGTGTTAGGAAGTCATTTTTGAAGGCCTTTGTCCGGAGCGTCGCACTCTATGGAAGTGAAACTTGACTATTGGTGCAGCAGAAAAGAGGAGAATTGAAGCGTTTGAAATGTGGTGTTACAGGAGAAAGATGAAGATCAGATGGGTAGATAGGGTTACAAACGAAGAGGTATTAAGACTAGTGGGAGAGGAGAGATGTTTCTGGCGACTGCTAATGAAGAGAAGAGATATGTTGGTAGGACACATACTAAGACACCCAGGAATAGCAAGCTTAGTTATGGAAGGAAGGGTCGAGGACAAGAACTGTAGGGGTAGACCAAGGTTAGAATATGTTGAACAGATTGCCTCGGACGTAGGGTGTGGTAGCTATGTAGAGATGAATCGATTAGCTCAGGACAGGGAGAGCTGCATCAAACCGGTCAAAAAACTGAAGACTCAAACAACAAAAATTAAAAAGTTCTAACACGTCAAGTATTCTTGAGAAATTCATTTGTACTTGGGTTTTTATGAACATTTGCCTGAGATCGTGAAGAAGAAGTTTCAAAGGAAAAAGACTACGTACTTAAATATATACTCTGTTTGTTTTAACTACTGCGGGTTTTAGAGACGCCTGAGTGCCGGAATTTTGCCCCGAAGGGGATCTTTAACGTGTCAGTAAATCTACTGACACAGCTCCCTCGAATTCCAGCTGACTGCGCCAGGAATTTGTAACGAAGGCTAGGAATAGAAAGAAGATGGTCGTGACCTTAAGTTACGTACGACATCGGTATTTATCTGCAATAGCCTAAGGTGGGAATCGAACGAACTTACTCTCATTTAGCCCTCACGGAAGGAAGACACAGATATTCTACGTGAGGTTTTGCGTACGTTTAGAGAAAAAGATGAAATTACGATGGCGACATGGCAGACAAAAATAAATTTAGAAATTGCAGTGTGTATCTTAACGATTTTATTTTTGACAGCGAAGATTTCAAATCATTCAAAATAGGTTTCACGTGAATTTTAACCAAGTTTAAACCACCAAAAATGCGTAAATGAAGGTACATCTCTATGGTTCGCTTTCGACGTTAGACTGTAGCATATATTAGTCTATTGTAATGTTGACATAGGAGCAAAACCAAATGTCAGCGATTTGTGCAGGCTATATGAGGGGATTGCAATCCGTCACAAGAGCGGCAACTATTCAGACGTACCGTACTTCTTTAGCGGGGAGGATATTCCCCTGCTGGCCGGCAACTATTCTAACACATACGTTTGGCGGATTGCTATGCATCCTGAAGTATCGTGATGTAAAATTACCATCGAGCCAGACTGTCCATTGCGAGCTGCATAGAATAATTACACGAAACTGGAAAAACTGGTTATAGATAGTTAAAACAACACTATTTATTAACAAACGAGAATAACCGTTAAGAAATGAAAGTATATAAAAACTTGAACGCCTTTAGTAATCTGTCTGTAATGTAGAAATCATCAATTTGTACGGAATTGTATCCCATCCAAAACAGATTTCACCAATGAGCCCGCAACACTATTAACCTCCTTATACGGTATTCCAATTTATTTCAACTACTGTGCATATAGGCCTATGATAGAGCCCGGTAACAAACAACAATTGCTTCTATCGTATAGGCCTGGAAGCGAGTTACTACAGTACCTGTGTTGTCACCTGCCCCATGCGGTCCGATGATGGACAAAACTATCTCACGCTACTGAAGTACAGTCATTGGCAAATATAATGGCGTTCTGTTCGTAACTATGTAGCCTACTGCTCGTGTCTAAGCTGTGTGAACCTTAGAGGAATGTGCATCGCGGACTATGAGAAGTGGTGTTGACGAGTGATGAGGTTTCTAGGACCGTGCATAGTACAGAACCAAATACATTGGTCGGTGACTCACTCACTCATTCGTAACACCATAGTGGTTTGAGCAACGGCCATATGTTAGCAGCAATGGAATAGAAATGAATACCAGATATCACGGCGGGCTGTTGACAGGCCCTTCTCTTTTCACCTGACCTTTCCCTGCTCTTTCTCCTCTCCCCGCAAGTTTACAAAGCTTGTACCCGAGCAGTAACGTGTACTTCTGCGTCACACAATACTTCGACGTGGACGGTACTGCTCTGCACAGTGGTGTCGTCACGAGCTGAAGTCTGGAATTCCATTACATCAGACCGGTGGTGACAACTGTGAAGCGAGAGGGCGAGAGAATGACTCTGTACACGCTCACCCGCAAGCTTCAAGGTCAAGGGCAATCGTCTAAACTCGAAAACAAACGTCCGGCGTGTACAATTCTCCTCATGTATGATGATTTTTGACTCTGAATTCAATAAAGAAAATCAATACACCACCACTTAAGTTCAAGGTGAGGTTCCCCACCATTTACATTTCAATACACACTGCGGAAATTTAATACAGGTAATTCTAAATCCTATTCCACACGTGTCCTTAGCTAATAAGATCTTTGGAATATTAATATTGCACATTGCACCCAATTCCCTCATTATTAAAAAGTAGAAGGCTCCAAGCATTTTATGTGTTTCATTCAAAATGTACTTATTAATCTCATGTAATTTTTTTCATGATTAGGGAATAACCCACCTCATTTGGGTACAATCGTGTTGACCGACTGAAAAGCACCAAACTTTTGTTAACTAAGGCAACACTGAAAAATGGCTTCAAACACCACAATGTCAAAATGTATTATACCAGGTGGATCAGATGCCCCTAATAACCTTGTTTTATGCAGCCCAACTAACCCGTGTTGTCAGGAAAGTCTATATTCCTCTGCTGCACCCCCGTATGGTAGGCGTACTGTTTTATTTTTTATATAATGCACTGCAAGCAATATCCAGCAAACGATACTGAGCGCTATTAATTTTCCCTCGTATTAGTCTGTAATCAGCTAAACACGCCGGCAGCGGTAGCTACGCTTGCTAAAGCGCAGCTCTAGGTCATGGGGCCAAGCTCTCAGCCGACTCTGTAGACGTAAGTTAGAGCCCCACCTTGAAATGGTTTTCCGTGTTTTCCCCATCTTCAACTCCAGACAAATGCTAGGAAGGTACCTTCTAATACGGCCTAGGCACTTCCTTCCACATCCTTGCCCAATTTCATTCATTTAAGCTCTCATTAACTCATCTCATGAGGTTGACGTCAGGAAGGGCATTCGGCCGTAAAAACAATGAGCCACATAGAATTCCATCGCATCTCATCCCCGACCCCGTTGGAAACGGAAATAATAAGGGGTAAACATTTCTACATAATTATACACTGTCTTTTTATTAGGTCATATTTCGCATGACATTATACCGGGTGAATCAGCTGCCCCTAACGATATTGTTTTATGCAGCCCAACTAGCGTTGTAATCAGGAAGGTCGATATTTCTCTGCTTGCATCCCGTATGGCACTAATGTACTGCAAGTAGCCTATATACTGCAAACTATACCGAACACTTACTACTTTTCCTTCGATGTGACTACATAATAATTGTAACCATTGGCAATTCGTACAATTGTAGGTGTCTCGAATAATGTTTATTTTGCAGTCGAATGTAATAACCTGTTATATGAGCGGGAAACAGATTCTGAAATCATCGTATGGGGGTCAACGTTTGTGACATTACATAATGTACAGTCGGGGCATTGCAAATGCATTAGTAGTATTCACGGTCAGGTGTAAGGCCCAATCTGTTCCGTTCATTGCATGTCAGTGAACCATCAAACCACCCCGTACCCCGCAAGCAGTGACTCATGCTATGGGTATTGGTTGGAAATTACCAATGGTAAAAAACAACAACTTGAAAAGCTCACCGGTGGGATTCGATCCAGCGATCCCGCGCTTACAAAGCAGGGCTCTTGCCGCTGCACCACGCGCTCGTTGCCTTCTTGCAAGCGTACAACGCACATAGACGCTGCACTAGAACTGAAATTAATTAATTTCTCGGAGACGGCTGAGAAGCGCACCTTACTACTTGCACCTGGTATACGCCTGGTCATGTCCTACACGTGCACTAAAGTTGGTTCGAATCGGTGACCCAAGCATCGTATCCTCCCCATGTAAGTCAAATTCATCTGTGAAATAGGTTCAATCGCGGTCCTTAGTTTGGCACAACGTCGTAAAAAGAAAGAAAGAAAGAAAGAAAGAAAGAAAGAAATATAATAATCGTAAAACAAAACCCAACTGGGTTTAAAGAGATTGAAAAAGACCTAGTAGAATTGAAAATGACAAACGTCATTACTCGATCGAACAGCCAAATTAATTAGACTACTAAAGACGAAAATATAAGGTTCCAAGACAGAGCTCCACTAAAATCCAAACCCATTATCTCGGAAGAAGAGAGGAAATGAAGATCGGAAAGACTGAATAAGTACTGGGCTCTACGGAAAGAACAGCGTACAGGGAAATGATAGCTTCAACGTACCCCAAAGAGGGTGAAACGAAAGAAGAAGAAGAATAGTTATAATAATATTATAATAATAATAATATTAATAATAATTAACGGAAACCTTGGATCATCGGAGACAGATCTCTCATTAAAGACTTAGAGAAACAAGAAAGAAATATATTAAGGAAATCGTTGGTCCAGTCTGCTCAGAAGGAATCTGGATGAAACGGAAGTCTCGGGAGTTTTTATCAGCACGCTGACAAGATCACCGCCACCTTCAGGAAAAGGCGACTGAAGTTCTACAACGGCCACATTCTCAGAATGAACAATGACAGGCTCACCGAAAGGATTCTCAACCTTGCTCTCTCAATTACCTTCAAGAATAACTGGCTTAGTGAAATAGAAAAAAAAAACTTCATTACGGAGGAAATTTGACAAGAGTTTAGTGGTTTTCAGTCGGTCAACACGAGTTGGTACACTCTTGTAAAATTTCCTCCGTAATAAATTACATGAGATTAATACATAGTGTGTGTATTAGGGCATAACCCAGCTTTTGGATAGGCCTACACTCGTGTTGACCGACTGAAAAGCACTAAATTCTTGTTTACTAAGGCAGCAATTAAAAAAATGGCTTCAAACCACACAAAGGTAGACTCGTATTCAGAACATTGATCTATAACTATCATTTGTCTGAGAAACTTTTTACCAGGACCAAGAAATCATAGACGAAGAACAGAGGAAGATTTTCAAAGGCCAGATGAAGACATTTTGGGAGAACAAAAAAAAACCACAATTATGCAGATGGGCATAACGATGTAAAAAGGTTACACAACGCAATTCGAATCAGTAATCTTCCTCTCCCCGATTGGAAAAATAACAAATCACAGTATTTTACATCCAAAGTTCATCTATATTTACTGGCTCATGTAATACATTAATTCAGTACACACTAGGTTGGGATCGCAGAGCACGAGAACACCGCAACATAAAGGTCACGGAATAGGGCAACGAATTATCAATAATGCGCAAACTCGAATAGCAGTGAACGCAGATTAAGAAAAGAATGCATGAATCGATCTACCTAAATTGAAAGTGAGAGTATTAACTCCTAGTTGATAAACAAGAGCCATCCGTATACTACAGTATAAGAAAAATTCGACTAGAAACTCGTACTACAAAATAAAATATTAAAAAAACTCGCTATTTAACGCTAAACGTTCAAGCTCTGTCAAATATGTTCCAAAAGTATATAAAACAAATAGAATTCCACGAAATTATACTTTTTCTCACCGCAATATACTAGATAACTAGTAAGAAAAATCTAGGTTGCTGTCTACTTCGATGGCAAGGAAATTACCGGCATGTGAATTGATTTGTGGAATATGTTTTCAGGATGGACTTTTTCTTTTATAATATCGAAGCAATGAGACACCAATCAACCACCCTTCATGACGAAGTAAGGGACCTTTCCGCTAATGGAATAGTGACCTAGGGTCAGCTTAACTTACTAGCATGGACAATTTGGGAGGGAAATGATGTCCAAATTAGAACCAGGCTTCACGAGTGGGAGGGGCCCTGGGGTCCGGGTCAACTGAAGGGCCCGGAAGAGACGAATCACAATTTTTAAAATTTCCATATCAATCCTTTTTATATATCCAAAGAAAAAAATGCATATTATTGAAATATGATTTCGACTGAATTTAGAAAATAAGCGATACCGGTACGTTCGAATTCTCACCATGGGAAGTCTTTAGCAGGTGAAGTGAGTAAACTTTAAAATAGACGAAATTTGGTACATTTAAAATAGTAATTATAAACTAATGCGGTTTTGAGCCGCTGTAGAGCGAAATACTTACAATTTTAGATATTTTATACAGAACTGTTATTTATTGACATATTGGCAAGTACGACAGCCGTCCAAATTTAAATTTCAACTTGGAAAATGTAGGAAAGTCACGAAAGTTAAGAGAAAAATATTAAACAAATGATTAGGAAATGAGATTATGAACTGGCAATGTTGATTGATGGAAAGTAAATAAATGCAATAGATTTCCACATAATTTGACATAACCAAATATAGAAATTTTAGTTTAAGGAGAAAATATGAATGTTGGGATTTCACGGTAAAAACTCAAATAAAAGGGGCCCCGGCAGTACACTTGCCATGGGGCCCGTGATCGCTCTCTACGGTCCTGATTATAACTTCAAAACCACGTGTATCGATCGGTAAGAGTGACGGTCTAAATTGATTGGGAAGTACGAATTGGGTGATTAGGTCAGTTCAAACGATCACATATGTTGAGTTTCTACGCTGCTGACAGCAGAGATTGATTTAGACCACAACAGAGAGCGGAAATCAATAGTGCTAGCAGGCTTTTACATTCACAAGCAAGCAAGTTCAGACAAACACTTACCTTGGTGTTGATGTAGTTATTCCTCATACCCATGTTGATGTTATGACACTATCGATAAGTAACAATAAACACACTTGTAACGATAATACTGATATAAGTCACAGACAGACACCTCTTGCTTGCTGCAAGTCTGCTCTCGAAATGCGCTGGGTGCCTGTCGGCAGTGCCTCAATATGTGAATGAGGACAGCAAAGGGAAACGTGGGGAAAGGGAAGGGACTGGGGCAAACGGCCGAGCCCGCTCAAACTCGCACTGCCATTGGCTGAGAGAAGAGGCGTGCCCCGCTATTCGCTGCCGAGTTGGCTGACGTAACGGATGGCGCGGTTGGCATTTCCCAGAAACCCCACAGCCTGCTAAACCAAAAGCTGCTGTATATAGTAACATTCAGACTAACCTGCGCAATGCTGTCATTGATTGGAGGGAGGAGGCCTTGCACAACAATGCCATGCTCATGAAAACACAAGACTGAAGGTAGCAGCACTATCAACTACAATTCTGTCAACCTCGTACCATGATTATGGTTCACATGAATGATGTAGGCCCCACAATGCATCATAATAACATAATACCATACTATCCAACAAGAATTTCGCAAATTTTTAATCCATCAGTCCAATTCTGTTGAAAAACAATTCGTTAAGTACGAAATTTTAAGTTAATCTGTTTTATTTCTAATTTTGGTATTGCATGTAATTCTGAAGTTTGCTTAAAATTAATTCCAAGTTTCGATAACGTCGCCACTAAGAAAGATTTGACACACGAGGTTGATTCATCAAGATGAAGAAGTAAAGATTGTCATGGGCATAGACTATACAGCAGAGAGGTTGGTTGCTTGACTATTATCTCGGCTACAAGGAGAGAGAGAGAGAGAGAGAGAGACAGACAGAGACTGATTTTATTTTATTCCCACGAATACAAAGATTGTTTGTTTGATTATTTATTTAAGCATTACATACATAGGACTAAAAATCCCATTGGATGTACTGCACATTAGCGATTGACACATTAGCCATAATTGATATATCGACGAGTTCTAAAGTCTCGAATTTCAATAAGAGTGGGTTGTGTCTTCGAAGCAGTTTACTAGCCTTTCTATGTCGTCATTAACATTCTTCAGCACATTAAGTATTTGCGTAGTAGCAAAATAAGCATACACTTGAAGATCATCCGCAAACATTTGATATTTGACTTGCTGAAAGATGCAAAATATGTCGAAAGTGAAGTAAAAACAATAGTGAGCCAAGAACTGACCCTTGTGGCGCGCCATTTTAACCAATGCCCATTCAGAACAACTGGCATCTTTACTTACGGTTCTTTGGTATCTGTTATCTAAGTAAGAATGAAACCAGTGGATGACACTCTCGGAAAATCCTATGTGACGTAGTTTAGATAGCAGCAAAGCATGATGAACACTGTCAAATGTCTTCCTGAAATCTAGCAGGCACAATAAAGTCAACTGATTCTTGTCCATAGCAAGGCGGATATCATCAGTAACTATTAATAAAGCAGCGACAGTATTATTCTGTTTTTTTTGTAACCCTGATTGCTACTGGTCAATTAAACCACACTCATTGAGATATGAACAGACCTGATGATGTATAACATTAACTAGACCATTGCTTAGGGCGCAGAGGATATTTATCGGACGAATTCCCTTGCATGATTGAGGTTTGGCTATTTTGGGAATATGTAGAATGTTCGCAAGTCTCTAATGAGATGGGAATACACCACTCTGTAGGGAAAAGTTATAGATATGCTCAATATAGGGGAGTAGAATGTCGAAACATATCATAACTAAAAACATGGGAACAAGTGATCGCCTTTACTACGTCTTCTAGAAAGGCACATCTAAAATAAAACCCCTCTTGTGGATTTAATTTTAAAGGATTGGTAAGAACTAATCGAGTCTTTAATACGATTGTTGTTATAAGGTCCAGCAGTCTCAACGAAATACCTATGAAGTTTCGAGGTGGAATTATTAACTATTTAAGTTGGCGCTATTGGACGTAATTTTCAAATATATGGCTAGTATGGCCCACATTAAATCTATGATTACCAGAACATGTACAAGGAATTTAATTTTAATAGGTGTGATTTATAAAGGCTACCGTATGTTCATACCAAATAGCCTATAGTGCCATAATTTTTAATATTCTATACCACAGAGATACAGTAATTTACAAGGTTGATAGCACTGAATGATAGTTTGTGTTTGTACCATAATAAACATTGCACACAGACTAAACATCATAAGATTGGGAATTTAGCCGCATCATTCTTCTGGATGTAATAACGGAAACGCAGACATATTGAGCAAACGTAGAGGATGTGGTTAATAATATCAGCTACAGGCGGAAGACAGAGGACACATACAAACTTACGAATTCACGCACAATAGGAAATTCGAATTGCTGTAATATTGATTCCTACTAACTAACAGTAGTCTACTCATCGTGATAAATAAATAAATAACAAAATAAAATAAATAAATAAATAAATAAATAAATAAATAAATAAATAAATAAATAAATATAATTGACCAATCGTTTGCTCAGTTTCTGGCACAATAACAAGGTTCGTACCACGTGGTTGGCGGAAACTGAGAAGAATATTAACGAACTGGGAATATAAGATCTGCAGGCCGTGAGGCGTGCTTTGAAGGAAATCCATGGTTTTCAGGAGAAAGGTACCCCCTGGACTACTGAAAGAAAGGAGTTACACCGGTAGAAAATACGTCAATACTGAGCGAAGATCAAGACCCTCCCTGTTGTTGCACCTCAAGAACCCGGTCAGCATTTTCACACTGACGAAGAGCTGAAGAGGACTGTCACACGCTGGTTCCATTCCCAGGGGGCAGACTTCTATGACTCAGGACTACTACAGTTGATACCACGCTGTGACAAAAGTGTCTCAATTAGTTTGGTGCCTATGTTGAAAAGGAGCTATGGCTATTGAGCCTTCCAACCTCGACATCTGTCAAAGTCACAACCACCCTTGATTCTCTTGATGCAGCGAGAGTGCCGGCAAGTGTTTTACAGTAATAATAATAATAATAATAATAATAATAATAATAATAATTATTATTATTATTATTATTATTATATGCCACGGTGGGTGAGTGGTCAACGTGTCGGTCTACAAACTCCAAGATTGCAGGTTCGCCCATGGCCATGGTAAGTGATTTTTGAAAGGCGGCAAAAATTGCGACACCATGTCATACGTTGTTGGCATGTCAATGAACTCATTTGAATTCAGTAGGCCGTGATCATAATGGCAAAATTAATCTCGGGAGTTTCCGCCAACACAACGTTCCTCATTTCTCTACTAGAAAGCGCTATAGTGCCAAGAAGCTTAGATATCTAACTCCCTTGACTTTCATAGTGTTTCAAGGAACAACGAAGTTCGAAATGCAAGCTCTCCTTTGGGTGTCAAATAAAGCTTGCACCCGGCACCCGAGGCCATACGATATCATTATTATATTATTTTTAGGGGCAGATGACCTCTTGGTTCCGTCCCTTAAAGCAACAATAACTAACTTATTATATTATTATTATTATTATTATTAGCCTATTATTCCTTTAATTCGCAATCGATGTGGCACCTTTCTCTTCGTCGCCCACGCCTTCCCGGTTTTTAGCTTCGGCTTAAGTTGTAAACTCCGATGTTTCTGAAGTTTTTCCCTAAGTGGGTCACGATCCTGGATATCTTCACGTGTTATCCCAGTCTCCAACAGATCTTTCTCTACTTCACTGAACCAAGTCCCCTTTGTCTTTTTCTCACGGAAAAAAGCAAAAATTCTGTTGGATAGCCGTGTTGATTTCATTCGGATTGTATGTCCATAAAAAGAAATCCTCCTTTTCCTCATCACGTCCGTTATTTTCTCTGCGTGAGTGTACAACTCGTGGTTGTGGCGTCTTCGGAACTCGCCGTGTTCTTTGACTGGACCCAGGATTTTCCTCAATATTTTCCTTTCCTTGGTCTCCAGTTTTTCCAATATGCCTTTTCTATTCATGGAGAGACATTCCGCTGCATACAAAGCTTCTGGACGGATGACCGTGCAGTAGTGCTTCAGTTTTGTATTCAGGGATATAGATCTTTTGTTGTACACATTCTTAGTTAGATGGTAAGCCATTTCAATTTTATTCAAGCGTGACGCGAAAACCTCGTTTTCGGACATTGTAGGGTCTATCCATTCCCCAAGATACTTCACAACCCGCTAGATTTTCCCATGATTCACTTCAATATGTTTTGGAGCCGTTTTGATGTTAGTAATACATTCTGTTTTCTCGAAAGAGATTGTGTTTGAAGCTGGTTGATCTTTTTCCTGGCCGTATCCAACGAATCCGCAAAAACCGCAAGGTCATCTGCAAAGTCAATTGATAGATACTTATTCTTGTGACCAAGTCTGATTCCATTTTGGACTCCTTCATCACTCATTGTTTTGCGCCACTCACGGATAACTTTCTCAAGAACGCAGTTGAATAGTAGAGGTGAGAGACCATCTCTATGTCGAACTCCTGTCCTTATCTCGAAGGCATTGAGAATCTTGCATCTAAAATTAACTTTTGAAGTGGTGTTGGTGAGACTCTGTTGGATGATCGCTCTGGTTTTGTTGTCTAGGCCGAACTCCTTTAGAATCTTAAGTAGGGTAATCCGATCAATGGAGTCATAAGCTTTCTTAAAATTATTATTATTATTATTTTCGTTTCGGTCGTCTAGGGACAAAGACCCAATTTCAATGCTTTGTCCTTTGCTGTTCCTTCTTCTTCCTCCAGTATTCCTTTATCATCTCACTATGTTTCCTCTTCCTTTCCTCGGACCATTCTGACCCGGTTTTCTTTCCCTTTCTCCCTTGGAATCCTTCCATTTTTAGCACTTTTTTGCCTAAAATATCTCTCTGTGGTGTCTCTTCTGCTCTGATTTTTTTTTATTATTTATTTATGTGGAATTTTCACTTTATTGCGCATCAGCGAGATCTCTGGGTCATATTCGACAGCCAGCTAAGATTTAAAGAACACATACAACATTCTTTATCCAAAGCCATGAAATTTCTTGGCATACTCTACCGCTTCACAGAAATATCAAATCCCGCAGCTCTTCGCCTCTATTACCTCTCAATAATCCAGACCATTGCAAACTACTGCTCTCCCATTTGGACCACTTCTTGCCCGTCAAACAACTTGACGTTACAGACAGTTAGGAACGGGGCTTCGAGTGAAAGCCGAAGTTAAACGATTGACTTCGCGTCACCACATGGTAGCTTTACGATTGGTTACAAAGTGAGAAGCTTATTATCCTCTCTGTTTCAAAATAAATCATGTGATTGTGCCAGAACTTATCTATATTTACGACACTTTACTAAATGTAAAATACTGTAGTGTAATATTCAACATATCATATTCTCAGAATACAGTAGCCTACATTGAAGTACCTCCATTTTCTGCGCAATTCTCATCGCACTGTTGGGCTAGGGGTATGATTCCTGCTTTGTAGTGCCGGAGGTCCCGGGTTCAAATCCCGGAAGTGCACAGCATTTTTACTATTGTTTTATCTCTTGAAAATATTCAAAAAGTATATAAAAGAACCTTACGAACTTTTTTTTTTTTCGTGCGAGACTTGTACTTACTGTGTGCCAGTAATATAAATACATAGTTTGAGGTCAAACGCAATTTTTTATTTTAGTCGCTTTACCCTAGAGGTTGGCTTTTCCCTCGGATTCTGCGGGGATCCCACCATTACCGCCACCAGGGCGGTGTCCTGGAGCTTGAAACACCTGGACGAAGGATAAAACTGGGGAGGTGGGACCAGCAAAGCGAACATGGGCCTCATGAGGGATGAAAAGTGAGGGGAAGATTGGGAGGGATAGGCAAGGAAGAGGCAAGGAGGGTGGCCCCACCTCCCCAGTGGTATCCCCCAACCAGGTGTTTCAAGCTCCAGGACACTGCCCTTACGGTGGTTATGGTGGGATCCCTCGCTGAGTCCAAGGAAGGGTAGCGGCTTTGGTGGCGTAGTTGGTACATGCTATGCCCAAGATCGCGGGTTCAAACCCGGCCGAAGCCGTCGTTAAAAATCCCTCAGTATGCCTTTCTTCGGAGGGGAAGTAAAGCCGGCAGTCCCATGTCATAGATTTATGGCATGTTAAAGAACCTTCGTTCTTTAACGAAGAACGTTCGTTGCCAGGAGCCGACTGCGGTGGCGTCTAGTAACCAAGTTCTGAACTAGTAGTTGTTGATGGTGGCGTTTGGCGGCAAAAGTAGGAACTACTTCAAAAAATCATTGTCTGCAGTCCTTACTTGAATTAAAAACAGATAACACACACTTATACAGCCATCACAATTAACACCGGTTATCAGACAGATTCTACACCCACCCAAAGTACACGGGGCTACATGACCGCGTTGTCACAGCCCCCAAACTGAGGAAGCAACCAACCAACCAACCTAAGTCCGAGGGAAAAGCCAACCTGGAGGGTAAACCGACGGGGAAAAAAGAAGCGTTTACCTCAACCTATGTATTTAAATTACCGGAAGTCTCGCCCGAAAAAAAGAACGTTCCTAAGGTTCTTTTACATACTTTTTGAATCTTTTCAAGAGATAAAAACAAAAGTAATAAAAATGCTAGGATCTTCCGGGGTTAGAACACGGGACCTCTCGCACTCAAAGCAGGAATCATACCCCTAGACCAACAAAGCGATGTGCATCGTGCAGAAAATGGAGGTACTTCAATGTAATGTATTCTGAGAATATGATATGTTGAATATTACACTACAGTATTTTACATTTAGTAAAGTGTCGCAAATATAGATAAGTTCTGGCACAATCACATGATTTATTTTGAAACAGAGAGGATAATAAGCTTCTCACTTTGTAACCAATCGTAAAGCTACCATGTGGTGACGCGAAGTCAATCGTTTAACTTCGGCTTTCACTCGAAGCCCCGTTCCTAACTGTCTGTAACGTCAAGTGTCAAACATAGCAAAATTTAACAGAATTCAATCCTTCTTTGCTGCAATTGTAAGGAACAGAATGCCAAGGTTTAGACAATTCACCACTCAGCAGGTACTTTCGGCAATAAACATCACTCCCCTCAGCACGACACGCCAGGTGAGTGACCTGTCGTTCCTACATTCAATTTTAAATGGTCATTACCGTTCGGACCACCTGCTGTCACTCTTCAAACTAAGAGCCCCCTCCCGTTCTACCAGGCTCAAAGACATCAAGCACATTCCACACACTAAACATTCATTAATCCAAAGATCCTTCCAAAACCGCATATCATCCCTGTACAATAGAATAGCAAGTAAACGCGAGTTGGACATATCAACAAACAAGAGGACGTTCCTGAAGCAGGTGAAGGAGAACATAAACTGTATTTAGAACTGTCATCTTGGCCATTGACGACACAGCAACCAGCAAGGACATTCTACCGGCTCTTGATATGGACTTGTTTTGTTTGGTGATTTGTTAAATTTATTTTATATTTTATCTTAAACTGTTATTTTGTTGTTATTTGTACAAGCGTGAAGGGCTAGCATAGCTGTAGTTTGTGCATTGATTAATAAATAAATAAATAAATAAATAAATAAATAAATAAATAAATAAATAAATAAATAAACAAGAAGTTCCGTGAAGAACTATACAGCCTACTTTTCATGCCAATGATTATTCTACAGTATATGAACCTATCTAGAATAATGACGAAATTAAGTTGGTAATATCGAAATATCTAATTAGTTCAAAATATACCTGGTATAATGTAGCCTAATAGAGCACTACAGTTGGCAGCCCTGGTGACTGAATATTTTCTTAGTTCCACCTCTTAAGGTACAGAATACAAAATTTGGTTGAAGTCCAATGGACGTTACATGCAGTTAGACACTGGATCTATCAGCACGCGTAAAAGCATGTTGCCAACAATACCATGCGTGTGCTGGTCAGAAATAATCTGAATTATTATGATATCTTGTTGTGCCAATTTTGGATGAAATCCATTTGTTAGTATAGAAGTTACATGTATTTTAAAATTGGACATATCAGCAGGCATAGAATCATGTTGGCAGCACTGCCTTGTATTAATTACTCCAAATTAATCTATAATGTCAGGTGCTATACGTGTGCAAAGTATAGAGTTGTTGGCTTGCATACTTTCTGATATATTGATATTAGGGTAAAAAGAATATAGACAGCATTTATTAACAGTTGGCAGCCCTGATTGCTCTTAACAATACTTATAGTCATATCTGTTATGGTACACATATCACATACGAAATTTGGTTGACATCCAACTGATAGTATAGAAGTTACATGTATTTAAAAATTGGTACTATCAGCAGGCTTATAATCATGTTGGTAGAACTGACGTATATAAGTTACTCCAAATAAATCTAAAATGTCAGAATATACGTGTGCATAGTTTAAAGCTGTTGGCTTGCATACTTTCTGATATATTGGTATTTGGATTAAAAAAATAGAGAGAGCAATTATTAACAGTTGGCAGCCCTGGTGGCTCTTAAGAATACGTTCAGTCATATCTGTTTATGCACAGATTTTACATACAAAATTTGGTTGAAATACAATTGATAGTGTAGAAGTTATATGCATTTAAACATTGGACCTATCAGAAGGCTTAAAATTATTTTGGCAACACTGTCATAGTTGGCCTCCTGGAAATTAAACTGAAATAGTATTATCTACATGTGTGCCAATTTTGGAATAGCTCCCATGCATACCTTGCAAGATATCCAACATAGAGCTCAAATTTCTAGTGCGTTTTTTCAGCAGTTGGTAGCACTGACATCATTTTAAAATATGGACGTGAGCTATTCCGGTGCACATCTTTACTCATACTAAATTTGGTTTTGATTGCTGCAGCCGTTTAGGAGTTGATAGGGGGGGGGGGACACACACACACAGCCAGACAGACAGACAGACACACATTTTCCCGGATCGATCTCATAAGTCTACTTTTTCCTCATTTTTGCAAAATGTGAAAAGTAGGCTAAACATATGCACTACAGCCATTACGATCACTCCGTACTCTTTAGCGTTTTTATTTTGAATATAAAGATGGACATATAACTACACCTTTTTTAAATATCTCAACTAAGAAACAGTTCCAAATATAGGAAATGTTATGTTAAAGAACTTCAAGCGGTGTTGACCATCAATAATTGTTTTATCATGTTAATTTTTAAGTATGCAATTTTAATAGCCACTGAATTTTTTAAATTAACAATAATTTTATAATATTTACATAGATAGTTGATATTAACTTGCAAAAAGGGCATTGAAATAATTTCTGTATTATTCTGTGATACCTCTACACTCTCGAAGTCCGATTTGAAGTATACGACTTGAGCAACATGAAGTAACAAACAAGAAGTTCCGTAACGAACTAAAGAGCCTACTTTTCTTAAAATTAAGATGAGCCAATGATTAATCTACAGTATATGAACCTATCTAGAATAATGACGAAATTATGTTGGTAATACCGAAATGTTTTAATTAGTTAGAAATATACCTGGTATAATGTAGCCTAATAGAGCACTACAGTTGGCAGCCCTGGTGACTGAATATATTCTTATTTCCATCTTTTAAGGTACAGAATACAGAATTTTGTTGAAGTCCAATGGACGTTACATGTAGTTAAGACATTGGATCTATCAGCACGCGTAAAAGCATGTTGGCAACAATGTCATGCGTGTGCTGTTCAGAAATAATCTGAAATATTATGATATCTTGTTATGCCAATTTTGGATGAAATCCATTTGTTAGTATAGAAGTTACATGTATTTTAAAATTGGATATATCAGCAGGCATAGAATCATGTTGGCAGCACTGACTTATATGAATTACTCATGAATTACTCCAAATTAATCTAAAATGTCAGGTACTATACGTGTGCATAGTTTAAAACTGTCGGCTTGCATACTTTCTGATATATTGGTATTTGGATAAAAAAAATAGAGAGAGCAATTATTAACCGTTGGCAGCCCTGATGGCTCTTAAGAATACGCTCAGTCATATGTGTTTATGTTACACATATTACATACAAAATTTGGTTGAAATCCAATTGATAGTGTAGAAGTTATATGCATTTAAAAATTGGACCTATCAGAAGGCTGAAAATTATTTTGGCAACACTGTCATGTATGGCCTCCTGGAAATTCAACTGAAATAGTATTATCTACATGTGTGCCAATTTTGGAATAGCTCCCATGCATACCTTCCAAGATATCCAACATGGAGCTCAAAAATTTCTAGTGCGTTTTTTCAGCAGTAGGTAGCACGAACATTTTCAAATATGGGCTTGAGATATTCCGGTATACATCTTTACTCATACTAAATTTGGTTCCGATTGCTGCAGTCATTTAGGAATTGATAGGGGAGGGGGGCACACGTACAGCCAGATAGACAGGCGGACATTTTTCCGGATCGATCTCATAAGTCTACTTTTTCCTCATTTTTGAAAAATGTGAAAAGTAGGCTAAAAACCCTTCACAAAAATAGGAAATTAGAATATACGTCCTTCTCAAGCAGAGATATGCACTTAAACAGGCAAAGGAGAAAAATATGATGCATTGTGCCTAAATAACCAAAATATGCAAAAATATGCAAACATGATTTTGCATGAACTTCCGGGCTTTAATAATAAAACTATAGAGGAAATAACTTAACAACCACAGAACTTTAATAGAGGTGATGGCTATCCCGTAAGTAAATCATGGCTGCCCAAATTTGGATAATTGCGTAACAAGTTATCGGAGCAATTTTGATATGAAATAGTCTCAAGATTAACCTTGATATTGTGCACAGAAGAATGTTATTTCCTTATCCTTTGATTTTATGTTTAGTTGTGGGTCTACACTGATCGCTGCTTTCAAGGCCAATTTGATGGAAATATCCGCTGGACTATTGACTATTGGGCCATATCTAGCCGCAGTGAAGTCCCCGTTACTTCAAGCATTAGGCCATCAGAGGAAAAGTGAGAAGAGGATTCCCCGGAATAGCCTATGATGTTATACGAGTTGGGTCAACACCACTGCCCAAGGAAGACAGTAGTGTATTTGCTTTCCCTATGTACTCATCAAGTGACTAATGTATATTGTATCACACTTTTAGGTTTTAAAAGCTACGTTCAAAGTGCGCGCGTGTATGTGATTATTAACCTGTGCCATTGTAGTGTCTACAGCAGGTGTTCTTAACCTTTCCCCCCAGGGTCTCACATCTAGTGGGACGTGGGTTGGCGACCACGGGGCCCCAGCTGAGTCCGCCATTGCTTCCACTTACTTGTGCCGGGCTCCTCTCCGTCTTCTTTCCTGTCGACCTCACTTGGTCAACTCTTGTTCTCTTCCAACCCCGACGGTATTAGGGTATCCGAGGCCTAGAGAGTCTCTTCCTTTCCCGCCTTAATTGGCCCTTGTCTCATCTTTTCTGATACCCTGCTTCTGCGAGGGGTCAGCCTTCTTTTTTTTCTTTCTTCATGTAATCTCCTGCCTTCTGCTGAAGGCCCTCAAGGAGGCAGGGATGTATGTAGCCCCACCACTTCTGGTGCACCCTAGATAATGCTACACCCTCAGGGGTTCACGGCTGGTGAGTTCGGGAGTTGGCAACCCCGAGTGATTCCTGAGCTGGGTCCGGTTTCCCCCTTTTGTCCCTTACCTGTGGGGTCGACCCTCTCCTTTTTCACTTTTCTATCTGCTTTTCATGGCTCTCCTTCCTTCCAAGTCCCTCAATCCTTATTCTTCGAGGGTTGAGGGCATTTCTTTTCCTCCTGTCCTATATTTGGCTTATTCTCCTTTTGTTTGCCATTTCTTCTTCTAGTGTATAGGTTAGTCTCTTTTTTGGTCACAGTTTGCATTTCATTTTCATCTTCACGACCACCCAAACCATTATGGGCCGATAACCTAGATGTTAGGCCCCTTAAAACAACAATTATCATCATCATCATCATCATCATCATCATCATAACCTTTTTGAGATTGAGTACACCCTCATGCCTAGAGCTGGGATTTTTATGTAATATCAAGTGGCATAATAAGTACATAAATATGTAACAAAAAGCACCAAAATATGTAGCAAAATATGTAATATCATATACTTAATATAAACTTACCATTTTGTCAGTTACAACACTTTAAACACGCTTTATATTACATTTTGTAGCACAGTGAACAATTATGTATTTTCAATGTTCTTTGGAGTTATATTAGGCTATACGAATATACCACACACATATTCAAAAGAAGCTAAAACCTAATTGAGACATTTCAAAGGAAGACAGATCTAAGAATAGATTTGGAAATTCCTAAGTACATAACAAAGAGGTCAAAAAATGCACTTAAAGAAATATTCCTGGAAACTCGCAACATGAAAGTGGCTAGTTGTAAAGCAATTAACTCTAAAGAGGATGAAAGATTTAAGACTGGCACATGTAAAGTAACAGTTTTCCTGCAGCTAATTGGAACCTTAAGAAAAACCTATCATCCTCTCAAATGCCTGTCACTCATAATTAATTTAATCCCCCTGTTGAGAGGACAGACAACATCCCCAGATTATGTGTGAAACTTCAATTCAGCAATTTATTTCATATGAAAACAGGAAAACTCTGAAAAATGTAATTTTACATAATATCACTAAGAATATGTAGAATACCCACAAATATGAAAAAATATGTAAAATGAAATTCGGTTATAATAACCCTAACATAGTGTTTTGTGAACATATGACTTTTCCCAGCACCTAAATAGCAAGGAACAAAATATGTAATTACTAGGGCTCGGATTCGAGCATATTTGCATATTTTTTTCCTGAATAGTACACATTGAAAGAAGCCTTTCGGCGGTGTTTTCACCCCTCTGGGACCAATAGAATTGAAATTTATCGAGCATATAAATGCCGGTTTTCAGAATAGAAGCATATAAATGCATATTCTTGTGGTTTTCGTGTAAATAGTTTGTTTTTCTTCGAATTCCCCCCCCCCGTTTTTGGGCCATGACCATCCTTAAGGTTCGAAATCAAAAATAATTATTGAAAAGCCTATCTGGTGCGAATAATAGAACCGCAGGTTTTTAACCTTTAGTGAAGTCGTTCTCGTCATTGAAACTTTTATTGACCGATTTAAGAAAGTCATTCAAAACTGAAAACATAGAAAAATTTTTTGTTGTACAGACCAATGCAGATCTACTTCATTGACTCGCCTAATTCTGAACATTTTGTAAATGAACTTTTAAACTGTAACTTTTATGAGAAACCTTCACGTATATATACTTGAAATACTTGAATGCGAGTATATTGCAGTGTATCATACATACAATTAGAAAATAAAGCTCGTATATAAACGTATGTTATTGGTTTTTTCGTTTCACTATCCTTTCTATAGTTTTTAACGGTGTTTTTCGAGAATATTCTGCATATTTAACCGCATATAATTGTTTTTTCGAGCATATAATGGGTTTTTCGAGCATATCTATCGAGCATAAAACACATGGTTTTCGAGCATATCTGGAGATTTTATCGAGCATATCGATCCGAGCCCTAGTAATTACGTAGAAATTCCAGCTCTACTCTAGCACCATTACATCGAACATAACAATGTATGTCTTCACCATATTATTCCCGGCTTCGGTGGCGTAGTTGCTAGCATGATGAGCTTCAATGCCCAAGATCACGGGTTCAACGCCGGATTTTCAACCCGCATCCGAATTCGGATAACAAACGTGCGGATGCGGGTTGGATGCGGATAACGTGTCGTTTAGCCGCGCAGGGCTCTTTAACTATGGGTCCTTTTCTCAAATGCCTTCCTCCATCATCCCTGAAAGTGTGTATCATCATCACGGACACACCTGTATACATTGTATCACAATTCGTGATGACCAGGGCTCGGATGTTGATGCCGTAAAGAAGTTTTAAAAATGCACTTAAAACTTTCAAAAATGACTGTAATAAATGACCCAAAAATTCAAAAAATGCACTATACATGGAGAAAATGATCCTTAATAAACTCGCCAATATTTCAAAACTGAAATCCTAAGCTCAAACTTTAAAGTCAATCAAAATTGATTTCTAGCACTTAACAAAACGTTTATGTTCACTTTAGTCTGAGCTGCACTGCACTACGAATGTCATTCTGATGTAGTCAAATGTAAATAATCTGCGGTTATCAGCCAAAAAGTTCTTATATCTCAAAAAGCTGCGTTCAACATCAACTGATGTGATCGGAGCGTACTTGAAGTGAGGAAGGTTGTTTGCTGCTAAATCCTTCTAAATCACATCCATGCGATAGTTTTCACCAGAAAGAATGTCAGATTTTGCAGAATGTTTTATACCCGGTGTTTTAGTCCAGCATTGCAATACCCGCAGCAATTTCGCCACGATTGTTGCTAAGACTAGTTGACCCGGTTGATTAAGGAAATGGAATCAATATTTCAATACTTAAAATTATCTTGTATCAGCTACTAGCTTCTTCTTAACTCTGAGACACGTAACTCCCTCATATAAAGCTGTGACATGACTAAATCAGAAAAAAATGACCTCAAAAGGCCGATTTCTCTAAAATAAGACCAAAAAAATCTACCAAACTAAAAAAATGCTCTTAAATTGGAAAAAAATAGGAAAAAATTGCAAAAAGATGCAAAATAAAAATGACATATTTGAAGACGGAGTGGCCCGTCCGGACTTTCTATGTACTTCAGCATTGTTTTAGACAGCTCAGTGAAAAGATGACATGTCACCAACATCCGGGCCCTAGTGAAGACCGACTGAATACTTACAACGAAGAGTTTGTAAAGGCAACACTAAAAGAATGGCTAAACAAGAACACATGTACATTAGAGACAGCCGGGTGTGGATCGTAATGGCTGCAAGTCCTGGTTACAGAAGGGATTGTGAAACAAGAGATGACGTTTCGTGACCGAGAGCCGGAAGTAGGAAATGTACAAGAGGTCAATAAGGATGGGACGTAAAGTGGAAAGGGAAAATAAAAAGAGCTATACGATCGAAAGACATTAAGTTAACAGTGACAACCAAATAAAATATTTAAGATCATTGAACTTTTGCCGCTCAGTCAAAGGTCTCGTGTGAGATATCTTTCGAAACATGATTGGTTGGTTGGTTTCTCAGTTTAGGGGCTGCGACAACAAGGTCATGTAGGCTCGTGTACTTTGGGTGTGTGTAGAATAACTAGAAGTTCCGTGACGAACTAAAGAGCTTAATTTTCTTAAAATTTAAAATTCATGCCAATGATTAATCTATATGGCCTATCTAGAATAATGACGAAATTAAGTTGGTAATATCGAAATTTCTAATTAGTTCGAAATATACCTGGCATAATGTAGCATAATAGAGCACTATAGTTGGCAGCCCTGGTGACTGAATATATTCTTAGTTCCATCTCTTAAGGTAAAGAACACAAAATTGGGTTGAAGTCCAACGGATACCATGGACGTTACATGCAGTTGGACATTGGATCTATCAGCGCGCGTAGAATCATGTTGGCATGAATGTCAGGCATGTGTTGGTGAGAAATAATCTGAAATATTATGATTTATGGTTGTGCAAATTTTGGATGAAATCCATTTATTAATATAGAAGTTACATGTATTTTAAAATTGGAGCTATCAGCAGGCTTAGAATGATGTTGGCAGCACTGGCGTATATTAGTTACTCCAAATTAGTCTAGAATGTCAGGTACTATACGCGGGCATAGTTTAAAGCTGTTGGCTTGCATACTTTCTGATATATTGGTATTTGGATTTAAAAAATATAGAGATCGTTTATTAACAGTTGGCAGCCCTGGTGGCTCTTAGGAATACGCTCCGTCATATCTGTTTATGTACATATATAGTATCTACGAAATTTAGTTGAAATCCAATTGATAGTGTAGATGCTATATGCATTTAAAAATTGGACCTATCAGCAAGCTTAGAATCGTTTTGGCAACGCTGTCATGTATGGCCTCCTGGAAATTAAACTGAAATATTATTATCTATACGTGTGCTAATTTTGGAATAGCTCCCATGCATACCTGCCGGCCCCGTGGTGTTGGGGTAGCGCGCCTGCCTCTCAACCAGAGGCCCCGGGTTCGATTCCCGGCTCCGTCAGGGATTTTAGAAACTGACGTGAGGGCTGGAACGGGGTGCACTCAGCCTCCTGAGGACAATTGAGTAGCTGTCTGACAGTGAGACTGCGCCCCGGTCACGAAAACCAAGATTAACGGCTGAGGGGACCCGATGAGCTGACCACGCCTCACCCCAATATCTGCAGGCCAAATGGCTGGCCAGCAGTAGCTTGGTAGGCCTAGGCTCTTCAAGGGCTGTAGTGCCAGGGGTTCTTCTTCTCCTTCCCATGCATACCTTCCAAGATATCCAACATGGAGCTCAAATTTCATTTGCGATTTTTCAGCAGTAGGTAGCACTGACATTTTCAAATATGGCGTTGAGATATTCACGTATATATCTTCACTCATACCAAATTTGAATTTGATTACTGCAGCCGTTTAGGAGTTGATAGGGGGGCAGAAGGACAGACACACACACACATTTGCCCGGATCTATCTCACAAGTCTACTTTTTCCTCATTTTTGCAAAATGTGAAAAGTAGACTAAAAATAAAAATTAATAAAAAATAAAATCCCAGGCGGCACACTTCTACGACACAGGAATTCTGGTGGTGATAGCTCAAACATTGCTGTGTCTGGTGCCAAGAAAAAGTTTTCATGTAGCTATGTTTTCTTTTTATTTAAAACAAGTAGTTCCGCGAAGAACTAAATAGCCTAATTTCATATATCCTACCGATCTTACTTAGGACACGAGAAATAAAAACGAGATTTAAAAAAAATTGCACAGCCGCCAATTTTAATATCTCATAAAATTCCATTAAATTAGACGTCAGTATATTAAGGCTTCCATGAAGATACACCGTGTCAAGTTTCACAGTGCTCAAATAAAAAGTCGCGAGAAAAATCTACTTGAAATGAAAATCCTAAATTCGCGTCGCCACCATGTTGGTTTTGTGCTCACCAGGTTATTAAATGATCCATATGTGAACTTATGTTAATAGCCTCTATCAACATACCACATTTCAGTTTGATTGCTAGATAGATTCGTAGATATTGAGAACCGTCTAAATATTTCGGATGGTCACCATGTTCGATTGTTATATGTGTAGGGCATAGAGTTATGTACCATTAGGTGGAGATTAATGCATAGATTCATTATTCAAACGTTCAATTCGATCGCATGATTATGACACAAGAAATAAAAACTTAATTTTAAAATTCCGCACAGCCGCCATCTTTAGGTTATGTAAACAAATAAACTATATTAGATGTCAGTGCATTACAATGTGTATAAACAATTGCTGTACCAAGTTTCTCTGCGCTCGGATGGTTAAATCGCGAGAAAAGTCTATTAAGATGTTTCAACTTCGCTTGGCCACCATGTTCGTTTTGTACTTAACAGGTTTATGAAAGTCACATAACTGAACTTCTAGTAGTACCCTTTATCACCGTGCAAAATTTCACGGTGATATCTGTTACTATTGCGGAGATATAGAATGCCAGTGAAATATTTCACGCGGCCGCCATGTTGAATTGGTGAAACTTATTGAAATTTAAAATGCACGTTCGAGGTCTGACAAAGTAGTAGTATGAACTTACCGAGTTTCATTGAAATTACTTCGGCCGTTTAGATTTTATTAGGGAGGGGGGAAGACGACACAGACACACACACACGGACTAAGGTGATTTCATAAATCTATTTTTTCCCCATAAATTGTTGTTTGAGTCTTCAGTCTTTTGACTGGTTTGATGCAGCTCTCCATGCCTCCCTGTCCAGAGCTAATCGTTTCATTTCTACATAGCTACAACACCCTACATCCGAGGCAATCTGTTTAACATATTCTAACCTTGGTCTACCTCTACAGTTCTTGTCCTCGACCCTTCCCTCCATAACTAAGCTTGCTATTCCTGGGTATCTTAGTATGTGTCCTACCAACCTATCTCTCCTCTCCCACTATTCTTCGTTTGTAACCCTATCCATCCATCTGATCATCATTCTCCTGTAACACCACATTTCAAACGCTTCAATTCTCCTCTTTTCTGCTGCTCCAACCGTCGAAGTTTCACTTCCATAGAGAATCACGCTCCAGACAAAGGCTTTCAAAAATGACTTCCTAATATCTAAATCTATATTCGAAGTCAACAGATTCCTTTTTTGTAAAAATGCCTTCTTTGCCTGAGCTAACCTACTTTTTATATCCTCTTTGCTTCGTCCACCACTGGTTATTTTGCTTCCTAAGTAACAAGTCTCCCACTTCCTTTAGTTTTTCACCTGCCTATTTGATGTCCATAGAGGTTTCTGATTTATTTCGGCTGCATTCCAATATTTTTGTTTTACATTTACTAATTTTCATCATGAATTCTTTCTTCAAGACGGAGTCCATACCATTCAAAAATTCAATCCAATCTTCAGGCGTGCCGGCCAAAATGACGATGTCATCGGCAAATCTCAGAGTTGAAATTATTTCTTCTTGAATCTTCACTCCCACTTTGAATTTTTCTCCAATATTCTTCATTGCCTGTTCAATGTAAAGATTAAAAAGTATGGGTGATAAGGTGCAGCCTTGCTAAATAGGCTAAAAATAGAGACTTAATTTCAGAAGAGGCCTCGTATGTTAGTTTTGTTTAGCATATTAGAGGGAAGAAATGCAATAGCAATCCAGGAGAATTTTGTTGTCCCTGTCAGGGCGTGTCCGGTGTCTCGACCTTGGCGATCAGACTGCTGAGTGCCTGCTGGAGCAGAGAGAGTTGCACACACTCCCGTTAATTCATTTCCATAGTGAGTACAGCTCGGTGGAAATGTTATGGAACAATGGGCCTACTCTCACATTCTGAGATCACTCACTCACTCATTTCTTCCTTCCTCCCTTGCACTTTTCCTCCCTTCCTTCATCTCTTCCTTCCTTATTTCCCTCCCTCCACGCTTCCTTCCTTATTTCCCTCCCTGCACATTTCCTTCCTTATTTCCCTCCCTCCCCTCTTCCTTCCTTATTTCCCTCCCTCCACACTTTCTTCCTTATTTCCTTCCACTTTTCCCTCCTTAGTTCCCTCCCTGCACACTTTCTTCCTTATTTCCTTCCACTTTTCCCTTCTTAGTTCCCTCCCTGCACACTTCCTTCCTTATTTCCCTCACTCCACTCTTCCTTCCTTATTTCCCTCCCTCCACGCTTCCTTCCTTATTTCCTTCCACTTTTCCCTTCTTATTTCCCTCCCTCCACGCTTCCTTCCTTATTTCCTTCCACTTTTCCCTTCTTATTTCCCACCCTCCACTCTTCCTTCCTTATTTCCCTCCCTCCATTCTTCCTTCCTTATTTCCCTCCCTCCACGCTTCCTTCCTTATTTCCTTCAACTTTTCCCTTCTTAGTTCCCTCCCTGCACACTTTCTTCCTTATTTCCCTCCCTCCACTCTTCCTTCCTTATTTCCCTCCCTCCACGCCTCCTTCCTTATTTCCGTCCACTTTTCCCTTCTTAGTTCCCTCCCTGCACACTTTCTTCCTTATTTCCCTCCCTCCACTCTTCCTCCCTTCCTTCCATTTTCCCTTCCTTATTCCCTTCCTTCCTTTCTTCCACCTGTCTTTCCTTTTCTTTACTCAAAACTCCCATTTCTCACACCCCTTTGGTCAATGGTTGGTGTTATCTAAGAGGCAAGTGTTTGGCCCTTATCCGAAGAATAGTATGAACTTTGAATGAATTCTATATTTCACTTTTTCGAAACCCTGGATGCGATCTGCGATTTATTCCATTAACAAACTCGACCGGGATGTGAAACGCGAAGATATGTCAAATTTTTCTGGAAATCCCAACATGGTGCCCATTGCAATAGGGAGCTTCCTAATGAAATCTACCTAAAACAGAACAATATTATTATTTTCTAAACAATGAAACGAGTTTTTAGTGATGGAAACTACGTCATTACCATTTAAATTAGCGAGATGGAAACGTTTCTTTTTAACTGATGTATGTTTAGGGAGCCTAGTGTACCGAGGAAGGGATCATTAACGTGCCAATGAATGCATCGGCACGAGTATTTCGCATTTAAACAACCTTGTGTGTTATCGGACTGAGTCGAAATCGAACCCACAATTCTGAGTTTTGAAGATCAATGCTATAAAGCCAACCACACCACTGAACACGGCGAGATTAAAATAGCCCCGGGGAGCTGACAGGTAATTGACTCTAATCGCAGGTTTGAACTTCCTTGGTAGTTTTCCTCTTTCCTTTCCGAGTAAATTATTATCAAGAACACGACGGTGGGCGAGCTGCAATATCCTCAAGGTAACAACGACGACGACAAGTAGACAACTAAGGCAAGAATTAACGCTGATTTGGTACATAAATAGTAAGAGTTGGTAATAAGAGAAGTTGTATTAAACGATTAATCGAATAATTTGAAATTAATAAACTGACCGGTCGAACATCAATTCCCCTAGATTTTCCTTAATTCCACTCGGTCCTCCAAGGGACCCAAAAATAAGTTCCTCAACTCCGCTCATGCAAAGGGGTTATCCCCAATGGCGTAAACAACTGTCATAACCCTCCTGCTCGCATACCAAGGGCTGAAAAGGGGATGAAAAGAGTTTTTTTTGCGTAGTTTGAAATGAAGTACAGATTTGTGATTTTAAGATGCTGATTGTTCTTATTTTTTATTAAATTTCCTGTCCATATTCTTATTTAACAACAGTGATTAATATCTAGTTCTTTATGTCTTATGTATATATCTGATTTAACGAATGAGCGGACTTGACTTTAGAGTGCTTGACCGCTGGCGTGATGGTGTTCGCAATACATTGTTGTGCCATTGGTCAACCGCTCTGATGTCAAGTCCGCTCATTCGTTACATCAGGTATAAAGTGTTCGGCACATTATAACTTATATGGTAGAACATACAAGTGATTTAAAATTAATCATAATATTCTTTTAAATAAGTCTGCCAAGTTTTCTATTTTTTTTCTACAAATTTCATACTTTGTTTTTAACATGTGCATACTTAAATGTTTGTATGTTTTTCAACCTAGTCAGGCATTATTAAATTAAATTTAGATAATAATAGGTGTTTAATTTGTACCTAAAAAAATACTTTCGATATCAGCTACGGATGCTGAAAATACTGTTTTCCAGCCTAGAACGGAAAATTCAGCTGCATTCAAGAATGACATTTGTTTACGTCATTGGGGATAACCCCTTTGCCTGAGCGGAGTTGAGGAACTGATTTTTGGGTCCCTTGGAGGACCGAGTGGAATTAAGGAAAATCTTGGGGCATTTATGTTCGACCGAGTGGAATTGATGCCCGCCCGACTGATCGTTTAATCGACTAATCCAGTGGTTCCCAATCTTTTGTTGCCCATCTCCCCTTTCTGGAGGATGACTGACACCTATCATCCCCTTTTAATTTTCATTTTATGTCTAACTTTAATTTGAAGTAAAGTGTGTATAATAAAGCAGTTCTATTATTTTGAACAATTATATTACCTTATATAAAACAACCGGAGCAGTTTTATTCGGTCACTCTTAAATAAAATAGAAGAACATATTGAAATTTAAATTTTTTACAGATTATATTACGAACAATGACTTGAAATAATTAACTAAGATCATTTACGTACATTTAAAAAACAAGAGTACATGTTTTCATTTTTTATTTGGAATCTGGAAAAATTAGGAAAGTTGACAGCTAAAATTTGAAAAAATGGATGAAAATTTGAAAACTTTGTTATTGTTTTATTTTATCTTTATAATGGCTGCCTTGTGCTTGGTGGATTTCAGTTAAAGCATGAATATCCGGCTTCATGTTCCTCAAGTTCAGTTGCAAGTCTCCTTTGGGGCAAATGACCAACTTATTTGTTTGTTTTTTTGAGGAGCTTGACTACAAAACGAAATTCTTTTAAACTAAATATGTATCGAGAACGATATGAGAAGTGGTTCAGGTTTTCCCCATAGTTGTGGATAAGTGTCCATAAGCTTCACCCAGGCTAACTCGTAACCACTCGGCTTGAAAATGATTTTCGGCTCACATTCATACTTCATATCTAGAATCTCCGTCTACAAAGAATAATCAAGATTATCCAGAGCTTCAAACGAGAATGGATCTAGAATCCAATCCGGAATTTGTAACTTGGTCAAATCTTCAAATCTTGATTCCATGTCAGTTTTTAACTGGTCAAGGTCCTCAGTAAAAATTAGGATTTTGTCTTCTGGGAGTTCAGGAGTCTCGTTATCTGACACTGAACACTTTTTAAGGGTCGGAAGCTGAATCAGCGCTTTACGGCCAATATTTACGGGAGGCGCTTCTTTCCGTGTACTACCCGGGAACTTCTACTGTACAGTACTATTTTAATTCCCCCCCCCCCTTATGAATACTCATCACCCCCCACTTATTTATTGCCCCCCTGATAACCCAAATCGCCCCCCAGGTTGGGAACCACTGCACTAATCGAATAATAGATCAATCTATTAGTGGACACGAGATAAGAAAAGAAGTTAAAATGAGAAATCATCGCTTAAGTTCATTTAGCCTACTCTTGTTTTCGGAATGATTTATAGAAATCCATAAAAGTTACTTTTTGCCTAAATATACATAGGTTGTTTTTTAAAGTGTTGGCACCTTAGATATAACTGGATTAATAACTCACTTAGATGGTTCCAAGTTTCACAGGCCCTCGATGTAGTCGCCACCATTGCGTACAACGTGTTCCCAGCGATGCGGAAGTCGTTGGATCCCGTTGGCACTGCCCAATCTATTGATGATACGAAGAGAGCGCTGGGCAGCCTGCTTAACGTCATTGTAATCTTCATCTTCGGGAGTCGCAGGGACTGATGTCGGGAGAATATGGGGGGTGATAGAGGACCTCCCTGCCCCAGCGATCCAACAATACCGACACAACGCCTGCTGTGTGTGCCCTAGCATTGTCATGCAGAACGATGGGCGGTGTAACCATGTGGTGGCGCCGTTTCCTTCACGGTGCTCCTCGAAGATGGTCTTGCAGAAATGAACAATAGTACGCCGCATTAACGGTTTGCCCTCGGGGAACAGTATGGCAGCGCTTCCGTACCATTGAAGACGTTAAGCAGGCTGCCGAGCGCTCTCTTCGTACCATCAATAGATTGGGCAGTGCCAACGGGATCCAACGACTTCCACATCGCTGGGAACACGTTGTACGCAACGGTGGGGGCTACATCGAGGGCCTGTGAAACTTGGAACCATCTAAGTGAGTTATTAATCCAGTTATAACTTGTATGTCTACCCCTTATTAATCCCGTTTTCCAAAGGGGTCGGGGATGAGATGCGATGGAAGTCTTTGTAGCGATGGTTTTTACGGCCGGATGCCCTTCCTGGCGCCAACCTCATGAGAGGAGTTAATGAGAGATGAAATGAATGATGGTGAAATGAAACTGGGCAAGGATGTGGAAGGAAGCGGCCGTGACCTGTCAGAAGGTACCGTCCCAGCATTTGCCTGGTGTTGAAAATGGGAAACCACGGAAAACCATTTCAAGGACGGCCGACGGTGGGGCTCGAACCCATGCGTCTACCGAGTCAGCAGAGAGCTTGGCCCCATGACCTAATGCTGCGCTTTAGCCAGCGTAGCCACTACTGTCGGTATTAATCCAGTTATAACTAAGGTGCCAAAACTAAAAAAACAACCCATGTACAAAGTGTCCTTTCTTGTTTACGTTCGCGGCTTCGGTGGCGTAGTTGGTAGCATGCTGAGCTTCTATGCCCAAGATAGCGGGTTCAAACCCGGCCGAAGTCGTCGGAGGGAAAGTAAAGCCGGCGGGCCAATGTCATAGATGTATGGCATGTAAAAGAACCATCCAGTACCGTATCTAAACTTGTGTGAAGCAAAATTTGTAGGTTAGATTAATGCTCTTTAAGTTCCAACGTTAGTCACCAGGCGCTGGTTGCGATGGCATTTAGTAGTAGCCAAGTTCACAGCTAGGTGTCGTGGACAGTAGCATTTGGTAGCGAAAGTAGGAACTACTGCAGTCCTTACTTTATTTTTTATTGTGTAGCGTATGGCTTTTAGTGCCGGGAGTGTCCGAGGACATGTTCGGCTCGCCAGTTCTGTAGCTGCTTCGAGACGGACACCCAATGGGTGAGCTACAAGTACCGTCGGGGAGGAAAGTTGGAATGGAAGGTCGAGGAGTTGGAAGGTAGTGGCTGTGGCCTATAGTTAGGGACCAACCCCAGCATTTGCTTGTAAGGAAGATGGGAAAACCACAGAAGACCATCTTCAAGGTTGCCGGCGGGGGGATTCGAACCTCCTCGCCTCCCGGATGTGAGCGAATGCCAGCAGTAATGCCGTAACCACCACGGCTAACTCACCCGGTCTTACTTTAATTAAAAACAGGTAACACACACTAATACAGTGATCACCATTAACACCGGTTTTCAGACAGATTTTACACACACCCAAAGTACGCGGGGCTACATGACCGCGTTGTCGCAGCCCCTAAACTGAGGAACCAACCAACCAACCTGGTTTATGTTAACAATAACCAAACAAGAGTCAGTGACAGTGGAAGGACTAGCATCAATCAAATTGGGAAGGGTTTCAAAAAAACGTTTTCAGCAAAGATTTTGAACTATTGTACAATGTTTACAATTCAGAACAGGAACATTTTTGTTTTACTTTGTTTTAGCCGAGCTTACACAAAGAGATTAACAAGAAGTTCCGTGACGAACTAAAGAGCCTACTTTTCTTAAAAATTAAGATTCATGCCAATCTATTTAGACCTATCTAGAATAATGACGAAATTAAGTTGGTAATATCGAAATTTCTAATTATTGCCAAATGTACCTGGTATACTGTAGCCTAATAGAGCACTACAGTTGGCAGCCCTGGTGACAATATATTGTTAGCTCAATCTCTTAAGGTACAGAATACAAAATTTGGTTGATATCCAATGGATAGCATGGACGTTACACGCAGTTAGGCATTGGATCTATCAACGCGCGTCAAGTCATGTTGTCAACAATGTCATGCATATGTTGGTCAGAAATAATCTGAAATATTATGATCTCATGTTGTGCCAATTTTGGATGAAATCCATTTGTTAGTACAGAAGTTACCCGTATTTTGGACCTATCAGCAGGCTTAGAGTCATGTTGGCAGCACTGACGTATATTAGTTTCTCCAAATTAATCAAAAGAGTCGGATAATATACGTGTGCAAATTTTAAAGCTGTTGGCTTACATGCTTTCTGATATTATTAATATTAGGGTAAAAAATAGAGACAGCAATTATTAATAGTTGGCAGCCCTGGTTGCTCTTAAGAATAAGCATCGTCATATCTGTTACGGTACACATACGACATACGAAATTTGGTTGAAAACCAATTGATAGTATAGAAGTTACATGTATTTAAAAATTGGTCCTATTAGCAGGCTTAGAATCACGTTGGTACCACTGACGTACATAAGTTACTCCAAATTAATCTAGAATGTAAGGTACTATACGTGTGCTTAGTTTAAAACTGTCGGCTTGCATACTTTCTGATATATTGGTATTTGGATAAGAAAATATAGAGAGAGCATTTATTAACAGTTGGCAACCCTGGTGGCTTTTAAGAATACGCTCAGTGTATATACACATAGTACATACGAAATTTAGTTGAAATCCAATAGATAGTGTAGAAGTTATATGCATTTAAAAATTGGACTTCATCAGCAGGCTTAGAATCATTTTGCCAACACTGCCATGCAGGGCCTCCTGTAAATAAAACTGAAATATTATTGTTTATACTGAATGTGTGCCAATTTTGGAATAGCTCCCATGCATACCTTTCAAGATATCCAACATGGAGCTTAAATTTCAATTGCGGTTTTTCAGCAGTTTGTAGCACTGACCCCATTTTCAAAAAGTCCTCTCGGCACGCCGGAAGGCGGAGGTAGATTTCACCGGACAAACTTGGGGATAGGCGAAAATAGGCAGAATATGCAGATTTTCGTATAAGGATCAGACCTCATTTAATGCGAGAAGGTATTTTATAATTGGAGCTTAATTAACTTTGTTTTTCGTCATTTTATGCTTATTTTAAACATTTTATTGTCTTATGGGAACGGTAACCTTCTTGTCATTTGGGGTCCATTTTTATACTTGTGGTCACACTGTCCTTATGCTAGGTTTCGACACTGATGTGCAACTATGTAACGGTCTGTTACTTCTTCACGCAAAATTATATCTACCGCAGAGATTTTGGTTGGTTCCTCAGTTTAGGGGCTGCGACAACGCGGTCATGTAACCCCGTGTACTTTGGGATGGCTGTATTAGTCTGTAATTCAGGTAAGGACTGCAGACGGTCAATTTCAAGCAGTAGTTACTAATGTTGCTACCAGGTACTACCGTCAACGACACCTAGCTGTGAACTTGGCTACTAGATGCCACCGCAACCAGCAACTCGCAACGAACGTTGGAACTTTCCCTCCAAAGGAAAGCATACTGAGGGATTTTTGGCGCTCTTAGAAAATCCGACGACTTCGGCCGGCTTTGAACTCGCGACCTTGGGCATAAACATTCAGCATGCTACCAGTTACGTCACCGAAGCCGCTTCACACTTAGATGGAAATCTGAATCTGATCTCGTGCAAGTGCGTTATCTTGGCAACGTCTGATGGCTCATCCCTCATCAATTTAGTAGTGTTGCCATGGCAACCACTGATAGGTCTTGGCATTTTCTTATAATTCCGAAATTATTTTTCTCATCCCTTGGCATAATGGTGGGTTATATCAAAAATTCTTTCAGACAAAAGTTTTAGGTAATTATTATGGGAATATTGTCCATTTTGTACGGTTTTGATATTGTGCCTATTAAGAGAGATATGATTAATGTTTCCCGAAAAACCCACTTTTTTCCACCCCTTTGGTCAATGGTTGGTGCTATCAAAAATCTTATTTGACATAAATTTTTGGCACTTATCCGACACATATTATGAACTTTGAATGGATTCGATATTGCACGTATTAAGAGAGTTATAGCGAAATTTCACTTTTTCGAAAAAAGCCCCCCATTTTCACCCCCTTCGACCGATTTAGCCCAGTAACGAACTCGACCGAGATTTTATAGGTATACATCTTCGGTAAAAAATTCGAAGTAATTGGTGCAAAATTACGGCAGTTATCGTGTCCACAATAAACTGATATACATATACATACATAAATTATATATAACTTTTGAACTGACGGTGGTTTTGGGGCCTGGGGATGTGAAACGCGAAGATATGTCGAAATTTTCCGGAAGTCGAAACATGGTACCCATTGCAATAGTTAGCTTTCTAACGAAATCTACCTCTGGTTGGTTCCTCAGTTTAGGGGCTGCGACAACGCGGTCATCTAACCCCGTGTACTTTGGGTGAGTGTAGAATCTGTCTGATACACGGTGTGAATTGTAATGGCTGTATTAGTCTTAATTCATGTAAGTACTGCAGACGGTCAATTTCAAGCAGTAGTTCCTAATGTTGCTACCAGGTACAACCGTCAACGACACCTAGCTGTGAACTTGGCTACTAGATGCCACCCCAACCATCAACTCGCAACGAACGTTGGAACTTCCCCTCCAAGGAAAGCATACTGAGGGATTCTAGTGCTCTTAGAAAATCCGACGACTTCGGCCGGCTTTGAAACCGCGACATTGGGCATAGACATTCAGCATGCTACCAGTTACGTCACCGAAGCCGCTTCCCACTTTATCAGGCGGCTTTGGTGGCGTAGTCGGTAACATGCTGAGCTTCTATGCCCAAGATACCGGGTTCAAACCCGGCCGAAGCCGTCGGATTTTTTAAGAGCGTTAAATATCCCTCAGTATGCCTTCCTTCGGAGGGGAAGTAAAGCCGGCGGTCCCATGTCATAGATTTATGGCATGTTAAAGATCCTTCCACTAATTGCACCTGTGTGAAGCTAAATTGGATAGGTTAAGAATGTATACAACGCTCTTAGGTTTCTATGTTCGTTGCCAAGAGCCGACTGCGGCGGCGTCTAGTAGCTCAGTTCTGAACTTGGCCTCGTAGTCGTTGACAGTGGCGCTTGGCGGCAAAAGTAGGAACTATCTGAAAAATTGTTAGTTGCAGTACTTAAATTAACAAACAGATAACACACACTAATACAGTCATCACAATTAACACCGGTTATCAGACAGATTCTACACACACCCAAAGTACACGGGGCTACATGACCGCGTTGTCGCAGCCCCTAAACTTAAGAACCAACCAACCAACCACTTAATCAGATGGAAATACTGAATCTGATCTCGTGCAAGTGCGTTGTCATGGCAACGTCTGATGGTCCATGCCTCATCAATTTAGTAGTGTTGCCATGGCAACCACTGATAGCTCTTGGCATTTTCTTATAATTCCGAAATCATTTTTCTCGTCCCTTGGCGTAATGGTGGGTCATATCAAAAATTCTTTCAGACAAAAGTTTTAGGTAATTATTAGGGGAATATTGTCCATTTTGTACGGTTTTGATATTGTGCCTATTAAGAGAGATATGATTAATGTTTCCCGAAAAACCCACTTTTTTCCACCCCTTTGGTCAATGGTTGGTGCTATCAAAAATCTTATTTGACATAAATTTTTGGCACTTATCCGACACATATTATGAACTTTGAATGGATTCGATATTGCACGTATTAAGAGAGTTATAGCGAAATTTCACTTTTTCGAAAAAAAGCCCCCCATTTTCACCCCCTTCGACCGATTTAGCACAGTAACGAACTCGACCGAGATTTTATAGGTATACATCTTCGGTAAAAAATTCGAAGTAATTGGTGCAAAATTACGGCAGTTATCGTGTCCACAAGAAACTGATATACATATATATATACATATATATACATAAATTATATATAAACTTTTGAACTGACGGTGGTTTTGGGGTCTGGGGGATGTGAAACGCGAAGATATGTCGAAATTTTCCGGAAGTCGAAACATGGGACCCATTGCAATAGTTAGCTTTCTAATGAAATCTACCTAATTCTAATGAAATCTACCTAATATGGGCTTGAGATATTCAGGTATACATATTTACTCATACCGAATTTGGATTCGATTGCTGCAACCGTTTAGGAGTAGAGAGAGATAGAGATAGAGATAGAGATAGAGATAGAGATAGAGATAGAGATAGAGATAGAGATAGAGATAGAGATAGAGAGATAGAGAGATAGAGAGATAGAGAGATAGAGAGATAGAGAGATAGAGAGATAGAGAGATAGAGAGATAGAGAGATAGAGAGATAGAGAGATAGAGAGATAGAGAGATAGAGAGATAGAGAGATAGAGAGATAGAGAGATAGAGAGATAGAGAGAGATAGAGAGAGATAGAGAGAGATAGAGAGAGATAGAGAGAGATAGAGAGAGATAGAGAGAGAGAGAGAGAGATAGAGAGATAGAGAGATAGAGAGATAGAGAGATAGAGAGATAGAGATAGAGATAGAGATAGAGAGAGATAGAGAGATAGAGAGATAGAGAGATAGAGAGAGAGAGAGAGAGAGAGAGAGAGAGACACACACACACAGAGAGAGAGAGTTGCCCGGATCGATCTAATAAGTCTTTTTCCTAATTTTTGCAAAATGTGAAAAGTAGGCTATAAATATATGATACTCCGTCTTGAGGAAAGAATTTATGATGAAAATTAATAAATGTAAAACAAAAATATTGGAATGCAGCCGAAATAAATCAGAAACCTCTATGGACATCAATTTGGCAGATGAAAAACTAAAGGTAGTAGGAGACTCTTGTTACTTAGGAAGCAAAATAACCAGTGATGGACGAAGCAAAGAGGATATAAAAAGTAGGTTGGCTCAGGCAAGGAAAGCATTTATACAGAAAAGGAATCTGCTGACATCGAATGTAGGTTTAGGTATTACGAAGTAATTTTTGAAAGCCTTTGTCTGGAGCGTGGCGCTCTATGGAAGTGAAACTTGGACTGTTAGAGCAGCAGAAAAGAGGAGAATTGAAGCGTTCGAAATGTGGTGTTACAGGAGAATGATTAAGATCAGATGGGTAGATAGGGTTACAGACGAAGAGGTATTAAGACGAGTGGGAGAGGAGAGATGTTTCTGACGACTGCTAATGAAGAGAAGAGATAGGTTGGTAGGACACATACTAAGACAGCAATAGCAAGCTTAGTTATGGAAGGAAGCGTCGAGGACAAGAACTGTAGGGGTATAACAAGGTTAGAATATGTTAAACAGATTGCCTCGGATGTAGGGTGTGGTAGCTATGTAGAGATGAAACGATAAATCACGACAGGGAGCCATGGAGCGCTGCATCAAACCAGTCAAAAGACTGAAGACTCAAGCAACAAAAGCATGGCTAATTTAATTAAATATCTGTTTATGAGAGCGAAGGACATAGATTAATCGATAAAACATAACTACCGGTAATTATTCGACCAACCGATTAATCGATATAACGCCGTTCGATTGATCAATTTAAGGCACAATCGATTAATGGTTTTGTAGTAATAAATCAACTGAAAGTAACAGCCCCATTGAAAATAAAATGATCCGTCTGGCGTGGCAACATAGCCATGGTCGTTAAATCGTGCACCACGACCGTGCGGGCAGCTGCTGCAAGTCCGGAGATCATAGGTTCAAATCCCAGCTTTGATAGCGTCTATCCTGAGTGTGTGGTTTTCTCCCCACACTCCCTCCAGGCAAATACCGGGATAGTACCTTATTTCTACTCCTGGTGTACCCTCTTCCTAATACAACCAGTGGCGTCACGAGCTTTGGTGCCACCTCCTCTCCCATGAACCTCTTCCCGTCTCAGTGATGCCAGATGGTGTCCATTACGACAAATCTTGCCTTTATACAGTCTTTGTAAATATTTGTATTTGAACTGCAGCCAATGGCCATAGCTGGGTATTTTAATTGATCTCCCGTAGGCTCACCATCAAGTCCAAGTAGTTCCAAATTTGGCTACCGGAGATGCCACTGTCACTGACACCTAGCGGCGAACTTTGGAACTTTATAAAGTTTCGAACCATATAACCTACAAATTTAGCATCACACTACCAATTGTAATGGAAGGTTCTTTTACATGCCATAAATCTATGACATGGGCCCACCGGCTTTACTTCCCCTCCGAAGGACTTTTAACGCTGTTAAAAATCAGACGACTTCAGTCGGGTTTGAACCCGTGATCTTGTCCATACTAATTCAGCATGCTTCCGACCACGTCCACATTACCCCCCCCCCCCCTAACAATTTACTACTTAAAATATGTTTGTTGTTGATTCTTTTAATGTGTTTTAGACATCGTGGTAGCCATGTGTTCTTGGGTGTGTGTACATGTAATCGAGATGGGATTTGGGTAGGAGGCAGCCGTGGTCTTACGTTAGGAACCATCCCAGCATTCGCCTGGAGTAGAAGAAGGGAAATCACCAAAAACCACCTCCAGGATGGCTGAGGAGGGATTCAAACCCAGACCTCCGAGGTGACGACCAAGAACGCTAGCCGCTGCACCACGGGTGGTCACCAAGAGCAAGCAAGGGCAGTGTGTCACTGAACTGACGAAAGCACTCGGAGCTCGCAACAAGGAAAAAAGAGGACAAGACAGGCGCGGCGGGGAACTCCAGGAAACAGGGATTCCTTGAAGTGCAGTGTTCCCCGACACCTTTCACCACAGTGTGACCTGCTACACACTAATCAGCGAGAAATGTGGTGTTGGGGAGATCGTATTCCAATACGAAGAGGTACACCACGGGTGGTCACCAGGAGCCATGCTTCATTGTTTCCTTAGTGAACGAGTTTTAATGTTTCTCTGTCGGTAAACACGACTGTACTCAATTGTATTGGGCATTTCCCTAATCTTGAAAGAATATTACATTAGATTAATAAATACACTCAATATCATGTAATGTTTTTCTGGATTAGGGATTAATAGATGCACTTAATCTCATGTAATGTCTTTCTGGATTATGGATTAATAAAGTAGAATAAGGAAAGATAAGAGAACGTTCATGGCTTTTGTAGACTTAGAAAAGGCTTTTGATAACGTTGATTGGACTAAATTGTTTGACATTTTGAAATCGATTGGAATAAAGTACAGGGATAGGAGGGTGATATACAATCTATACAGAAACCAGACAGCAGTCATTCGAGTTGAAGGACATGAGAGAGAAGCTGGTATTCAGAAAGGTGTAAGGCAAGGCTGCAACTTATCACCCATACTTTTCAATCTTTACATTGAACAAGCAATGAAGGAAATTATAGAAAAATTTAAAGTGGGAGTGAAGATTCAAGGAGAAATAATTTCAACTCTGAGATTTGCTGATGACATCGTCATCATGGCCAACAAGCCTGAGGATTTGAATGAGTTTTTGAATGGTATGGACTCCGTCTTACGGAAAGAATTCATGATGAAAATTAATAAATGTAAAACAAAAATACTGGAATGCAGCCGAAATAAATCAGAAACCTCTATGGAGATCAAATTGGCAGGTGAAAAGCTGAAGGAAGTAGGAGATTTCTCTTACTTAGGAAGCAGAATAACCAGTGATGGACGAAGCAAAGAGGATATAAAAAGTAGGTTGGCTCAGGCAAGAAAAGCATTTCTACAAAAAAGGAATCTGCTGACATCGAATATAGATTTAGGTATTAGGAAGTCATTTTTGAAAGCCTTTGTCTGGAGCGTGGCGCTCTATGGAAGTGAAACTTGGACTATTGGTGCAGCAGAAAAGAGGAGAATTAAAGCATTTGAAATGTGGTGTTACAGGAGAATGATGAAGATCAGATGGGTAGATAGGGTTACAAACAAAGAGGTATTAAGACGAGTGGGAGAGGAGAGATGTTTCTGGCGACTGCTAATGAAGAGAAGAGATAGGTTGGTAGGACACATACTAAGACACCCAGGAATAGCAAGCTTAGTTATGGAAGGAAGGGTCGAGGACAAGAACTGTAGGGGTAGACCAAGGTTAGAATATGTTAAACAGATTGCCTCGGATGTAGGGTGTGGTAGCTATGTTGAGATGAAACGATTAGCTCAGGACAGGGAGGCATGGAGAGCTGCATCAAACCAGTCAAAAGACTGAAGACTCAAACAACAACAACAAATACACTTATTTTCAAGTAAAGTTTTTCTGGATTATGGATTAATACATGCACTTTATCTCATGTAATGTCTTTCTGGATTATGGATTAATAAATACACTTATTTTCAAGTAATGTTTTTCTGGATTAGGGATTAACACATGTACTTTAATCTCGTGTAATGTATTTCTGGATTATGGATTGACACATGCACTGAATCTCATGTAATGTCTCTCTGGATTGTGGATTAATAAATACACTTATTTTCAAGTAATGTTTTTCTGAATTAGGGATTAATTAATACACGTAATCTCATGTAATGCTTTTCACGATTAGGGACTAATAAATACCTACACTTAATATCTAGTAATATTAAAATATTACATTTAGATATACAGGGTTAGTCACCTAAGATATCCCTCTTCAATATCTTCTAAACCGTTAAGGAGCGCTCTGGTTCCGAATGTTCCAGAATGACCGTAAAGAAACGATTAATTTGCCGCGTTTTAAAGAAGTTCAAAGATTTCACTCCAGTGTGGAGGTGTAGGAAGTAGTTATCGTTTGTTTACAGCATCAACCAGCTTAAGCTTAAAAGGCGCATGGACGGCAGGTTCTTTTTCGACTAGATTCACTGAAATCGTTACTGCTCGGCTTCCTTTGGTCATATATGATCGTTTTTCTACAGAAACCTTCCGCGAGAAATCCTTTACAGAATGGTGAAAACCACATCAAAATCCATCCAGTGGTTCTCGAGATTACCCGTTACATCCAAGAATCGGGGGCTTTGTTTTATACATGTCGAGATTAGACTATTATGATGGTCGTCATCATATAAATAAAATGCTAAGGTGAATGTTTCACAGAACTCAAGCTCTTAAACCAGAGGGAGTTAGAAGGTGTGATTTGTACGAAAAACTTTCAAATCGCCTCAATAGTAGCCTACAGGAAAAATCATACATTTCTTGAAAAATCAACGGAAATATATGTATTTGTGTATAAAGAACATTAAGCAACGAACCTATAATTTCCATACAAGTGTCCTTAATTACCATTATAAGCGAGTTGCATACGACTGTTTATGTTCGACGATATTATAATTTTATTATATGTTCTAACATAAAAATTCATAAATAACTGTCGAGATTCTATCGGCTGACTAGGTGAAGAGCGCATGCGCTAGATTCCCACTAAGGATCAAAGTTCTTCCAAAGCTTTGTTCTTCTTTTTCTTGGGAATTGTGTGGGCTCAGCATTTGCTCTCTACCCAATAACAAATTCGAAAGCTTTGAAGCATTGTTTATCCTGAACTAGCACCAACAGAGAGCGCACAGGTACTATGTGGGAGCATTGCTATTTTGGTCAAATAACACACAATAGGCTGTTACAAACGCTTTAAAATTATAATGTATCGTATTAGCAACAACTTATTCTTCAAATTCGATGCGTATGGAATGTCAACGGAAGGCAAATCAATGGAGTCCCAAATAGAACAGTCATGACATCTGGCGGAAAACTTTCACATAAGAAATCCCTTTAGTGAATAGAGCTGGGATTTTGATAGATTTCCGTGGATCTAATGTCATAAGCCTGCTTCCTCCATGACGTTCTGGTGTGTTTATGTCAACAACAGCGTTCACTAGAATTGTCGGCGAAATCGTACGAATGCAATGCCCTGTGTAGAAACTGGAGTTGCGGATATTAAGGCACAGTGCTATTTCTTTAACAATATTGCCCAGTTTGTTTATGCAAACATTAGGGACGGTGTACACTTTCCATGTCGGTAATGGCTAGAAGGATAGAGTTGCAAACTTTTGGACGTAGATTCCTAAATTTCTTGCATATTTCATAGTATTTTCCTGTTACCGTCAAGGTTTATGCTGATTATGTCTTTGTGTTTGCCATTGTAACTACAATGGTCAATCGGATATCCTTTACGCAGTCAACTTTCAAATCATGTAATTCATGTCCGACATGTTGGATTTTGAGTGCATGTGCGAAGCTATCCTTACCTACAGTAATTGGTCAATGAATGAAAATCTTGAGCTCTGATTGGTTGGAGAAATGAAAAGTAGTACTTTAATGACAACCATTTAAGTACAGTTTTCTGACAGATAATATTTACATTTCGACACCGTCGAACATTTAAAAAAAGCAAGGCGATAGCCCCTGCCAGAAATGTATCGCGTCGAGTCCGCATAACAGTAAAACCAGGCGGGTGGTCTATACCTGCGTGATTTCTCACATCGGCCCTCTAGTTATCATCATCGTCATCATTTGAATGATGCTACCTTTTGTCAGAGACAAGACAAGACAAGACAAGACAAGACAAATAAATGGTACGGGATTTATTTGAACGACCCTCATGCAAAGCAGCTGATTTGTGTCACACCAACTGATGAGTCCAAATAACACACTAGTGTGGAAGTCTGAACAGCACAATTCCAATGAATTATATATATTTCTCAATCGGTGTGCAAAAATTGTGGTTTCCTCTTGGATCATGCGCAATGGCGTTAAGTGTCGTGTGAAACTCGAGCACGGGTGGTTTCTAGTGTGGCAGCTCTATAAATATAATATCACAGATAAACGTTTGACCTCTTCTCCTGCGATATCCTACTGCAACTTATCACTCAATGCTACAAACTTAGTGGTAAATATATTATTGCTTACGTAGCCAGTCGCACTGAATACAGCCGAGCGCGTTCGATAAGCAGTAGATAAGTATTTTTAAAGATAGCTAGTCATTGTCAATAATAATAATAATAATAATAATAATAATAATAATAATAATAATAATAATAATAATACGAGAATGGATCAGCTGGAATGCCGTAGAGAAAAAAAAGCAATGGTATCTAGGAGAAATAAAGGTCCTATCCTGGAATGCAAACATAAGACATTATAGCATGGTAATTAAACCAGAAGCCTTATATCGAGCCGAAACATTTGACTATCACAACCCAGGAACGCTTGAAAGACTGTAGCTCAAAGAAAGAAGGAAAGAAAGAAAGAAAGAAAGAAAGAAAGAAAGATATTACGAAAAATCATAGGCCCCAAATTCTGTAACAACAAATGTATCCACATCAGAAATGAAACCCTTTACCAAAGTACACAAAAACTCTCAGACGCAAAGGAAAATTGATTTTTATGGGCATAACATCAGAATTAACTTAAATAGGCGAACCAAAATAAATCTTTGACAACTTCCGTAGCAAAAGGAACCAAACACCGTATACAGAAAGAGAACGAAATAACTGCACTGATACGAAATATCAGTGAAGACAAATTACACCTCGAGTACCAAACCCTCCTATGTTTGTACAATGTGTGTTTAGAAAATTAAGAGCAGCATTTCCATCAACTACTCTGAAATTCAAGTAAGTAATGTTGATTATTAAATACGTTAAAAAGTGTAAATACGTTGGACTAGTTGGGCGCAACGCTGCTGCTAGCGCCAGTGCCTTGCTCGACAAGCGGCTAGCCACAGTGGCCTTGCCGTCACACGGTGCCTGCGATGTTCATCTCAATAGAGAGGGCCTTCATTGTATAGGGTATCGGAGGGCTAGGTTTTGTTTTTCATATTCCCGCATGAATTAACCCATGTCTATTCTTTTAATATTCCCCCCCCCCCCTCTTTCTTTGGAGGGATTTCTTTTTAAGAGCGTTAAAAATCCCTCAGTATGCCTTCCTTCGGAGGGGAAGTCATAGAAAAAGAACCTTCCACTAACTACAATTGTGTGAAGCCAAAATTTGTAGGTGCTCGTAAGTTCCAAAGTTCGCCACCGGGCGCTAGTGGAGATGGCATCTAGTAGTAGCGAAATTCACAGCAAGGTGTCGTGGACGGTAGCATTTGGTAGCGAAAGTAGGAACTACTTGAAATTATCGTCTGCAGTCCTTACTTGAATTAAAACAGATAACACACACTAATACAGCCATCACAATTAACACCGGTTATCAGACAGATTCTACACATACCCAAAGTATACGGGGTTACATGACCGCGTTGTTGTAGCACCTAAACTAAGGAACCAACCATCTTTGAGGGGTTAGACGTGGCATCTCCTGCTTTCTGTAAAAGACCCTAATGGCGGCAGGGTATGTGTAGCTCCGCTCTCAAGGGCTGACGGCTGAAGAGCTCGGGAGTTGGCGATTCATCATGTTTCCATTTTGTGTGTGTGTGGGCGAGGGAACCCTAACCTTACCCCACCTATTTTCCTACCCACCTTTCATTGCTTGACTTCTTTCAGAGTCCCTCATTCCTCATATCTTTTCCAAGATTTTAAATTTCCATTCTTCCTTTCACTTTTTGTTCTTTACTTCATCGAGTACGTAAGTTCAAAATTAAACAAACACGTGATTCTTGAGAGTGACGCAGCTACCACGTCCGGAACTTGTCGTATTTACTCAATCTACCCATCTCATCTTCATCATTCTCCTGTAACAACACAGTTCAAATGCTTGTATTGTTCTCTTTTCTGCTGCGCCAACAGTGCAAGTTTCACTTCCATAGAGCACCACGCTCCAGACAAAGGTTTTTAAAAATGACAATGTTCGACGTCGAAATGTAAATATTATATGTCAGAAAACTGTATCATAATGAGGGTCATTATAGTACTATTCTTCATTATGAAACAGTTTCTCCAGCCAATCAGAGCCATTCATTGACCAATTAGGTAAGGATAGCTTCGCGCATGCGCTCAAAATCCAACATGTCGGACATTAATTACATGATTTGAAAGTTCAAATTGGATATCGGATCAACCATTGTAGTTACAATGCCAAACACAAAATCAGCACCTTTACGGTAACAAGAAAATGCAAGAAATTTATGAATCTACGTCCAGAAGTTAGCAACACAGCATCCTTCTACATAAATTACCGACATGGAAAGTGCACCGTCCCATATGTTCGCGTAAATAAACTGGCGAATATGAAATAGCACTTTACCTTAATATCCCAAACTCCAATTTCTACACAGCGCATTGCTTTCAAACGACTTCGGTGACAATATTAGTGAATGCTAGTTCTGATCGGCACTAGATATCATGCAGGTTGTAAATAATAGCATTGCCAAGCAAAGTAAATGGTCTCTGCTTTCGAAATACTTTGACCCACTCATGCGCTCTGTTCAGTCAGCAAACCACCCAGCGTTCTGTTTACTAACTGAAGTTACTGAATCTCACATATATTTTTGAATATTCATGTTAAAACATATAGGTAATAAAGTTATCATTATCGTCGAACATAAACAGTCGTATGCAACTCGCCTATAATGGTAATTTAAGACACTCGTTTTATAAACACACTCGTGTCTTAATTATTGCCAATATAGGCTCGTGGCATAATGTACTCTATATTTGTTATCATACTTCTTTTCTGTAGAAATGCTTTTCTTGCCTGATCCAACCTAGTTTTTTGTATCCTTTTTGCTTTGTCCGTCACTGATTTAGAGTAGTGGGAGTCTCCTACTTCCCTTAGCTAATAACCTGCCAATTTGATGTCCATAGGGGTTTCTGATTTCTTTCTGTTGCATTCCAATATTTGTTTTACATTTATTGATTTTCATCACAAATTCCTTCCTCAAGACGAGTCCATGCCATTTAGTGGGTTCAATATTTCCGAATTTGCACTGGCGGCTGGCTGATAATTGTTCTGGGTGTTGCATTATCTCCGTCCGCGCCTCGGCTCCCTTGTTGCAATCAGCGGGCAACGACCAGCCGAGTTAACTTTTGGGATAGGACTTACTCGGTCTATAGAGTATCCAGCGTTTAGAAAAGACTGTGGAGCCTTATGGCGACAGTGTTGCTAACTCTAGGCCGAGGTAGCGCTGACGTCATACATTATGTTCACCCGCTTCGAGTACTGCGCTTTCATAAGTTAGCGAGACAACACAACCCCAGCAGCTACCTGAAATAGAAGACGCCCAGGAAGGAGCAGTTTTGCAGGTGTTAACGGATTGGACCAGTATTAAGGATACCGTACGCGAAGAGAACCAATAACAACATTCATTTTGTTGAGATATAACACATTACTGATAGACAGATGTCGAGAGGACCCCTCTTCCTTCCTTCTCGGATGTATGCTGACGATGTTAACAATTTTTACGTCAGCAATACTGTTGATCATCACCTTTTTTGTTATTGGTTAGGCTATAATTTAGTTTCTTCAATTTTATTCTTGTTGTTTTGTTTTGATTAATATTTGTAATATTGTAGTGAGTTAGCCATGCGGTTAGGGGCGCGCAGATGTGAGCTTGCATTCGGAAGATAGTGGGTTCGAACCCAACTGTCGGCAGCCCTGATTCGATCGAACAGAAAATAAAGCACACACACAAAAATAACACCAATGACGGATAGTCCTTCAGAACTTATGTTGCCGGCAGAACTGAGCACGTCCCACGTGCTCCACTCCGGGCGAGCATGCAGCACAGGACGAGGCTCTTCTTTCCAGCGTGCTAACCTCAACATTTTTTTTAAATTACCAAGACGTAATATAAACGATACTTGCATGCAATAACAAAGGTAATCAATTGGTAGATAATTGTAGGAAGCTATTATGATGAAAAATATACGTGTTCAGAGTTCCTTCATGATAAAAGGTGAGGTAACAAAACCAGTGTAGGAGGTTTTTCCATTAAAAATAAAAGCCCATAAGACCCACAGTCTTTTCTAAACGCTGGATGCTCTATAGTATCTCTGCCATACCCTCCACTATTGGTATCTGGTCGGTGCTTGGGCCTGGCAACGACCAAACGGACAAGCGCTCTTAGACAGTTTGCGCGCTTCGCTTTCTCAGTTTACAGTAACTTACTTTATGATTTCCTGAATTATTAAAGAACAAAATTATGAATTCCTTTACATGTAAAAGGAAACTTACAATTTTTATTGCTAAAAACATTATTACGGTGTTAATTGTTTTCTTGAATAAATCTGGTCGTCGTGCAACACTGCAACCTTATTACCGGCCGCCACTGGAGGGTTGTAGCCTCAAGTTGGAAATACACGCACTTGTAGAAACATCACAATTTACACACACCGACCAGACAAGCGACTACTACGGTTTACGGACTCACGAGGTTTCAGAGCCCATGGCTCGCCAGCAGTGAGGTGCCGTCACGTGAGTTTTTACAGTGCTATACAGACAGTATCGCTGGCTGACGCAATCCTCTGCTTTCAGTTGCATCATTCAAGGCCGGGGGCGCTGCGCCACGCTCTCGGCTGCTAGTTTCCCTTTGACGAGGGTCTGATCCACCTGCCACCTTATTCCAACCTCCAAGAAGGAAGTTATTTCTTGTTAGAAAAATTGCCGGCCAATACAATGCAGCCAACATATATATTTCCTTTCGCAACTGTCATAAAATCAAACATAATAGTAATCTATTTAAAAAACATTATTAATATATTTAAAAACCTTTAAAATTTGTATTTATTTATTTCAATTATTTAAAAATAGTTGTTTATTTATTTAAATATTCAGTTAAATATTTTTAAATATATGTATTTATTAATTTAATTCATTTATTTCAAAATTAATGTTTTCAGTCGGTCAAGACGATTGTACTCAATTATAATGGACGTTTTCCAAAATCTGAATATAATTTACATGAGATTATTAAATAAACTAGCAGACCCATGCGAGAACTCTCGCATAATGGGTTGTGTGCGCCCCATGTGTACAGACTACCCGCCCGGCACTAGTGCTATACGGGCTATACGCGACACAGTTCTGCCAGGGGCTATCGTGCGTTCAAAGAGTTACGAGCTCGAGGCTGTAATGCGCAAACCGGTGACGACATCGGCTAATCGTGGCGTGTGAAACGAGGTGTGGTTCCAACCACAGCGTGGAAGGTCACAGCCCGTCGCTAGAGGGCACGCGTGCACGTCACGTGACGATACAAAGCGCAGTCGCATTGCAAACAGTGACATGGAGGCGTCAAACGAAGAGCAAAGAGGTGTTGTTCGGTTTCTGACAGCGAAAGGAGTAGGGGGAACGGACATTCATCGCCGAATGTCACAAGTGTACGGCGAACACTGCATGTCCCTTGCAAGGGTCAAGGCGTGGCACAAGCGCTTCAAGGAAGGACCGATGATGCCTGGTCTAGGTCACCCCCCTGCATTACCGATGACAACGTCCAGCTGGTTGATGCACTCATTACCCAGGACCGCCGAGTGACAGTGAACGCCATAGCCGCCGTGGTCGGATTGAGCGTCGGAAGTGTGCACACCATCATGAAGGAACGACTGCACTTGCGGAAAGTGTGTGCCCAATGGGTGCCCCACAGTCTTTAACTACACCAGGAAGCATGTCGAATGGCCTACTGTCTTGGTCCTGGTTGGACGATTGATGCATGCTGCTGCTCGCTTTGTATTATCACGTGACGTGCACGCGAGCCCTCTAGCGACGGGCTGTGACGTTTAACGCTCCGGTCGGAACCACACCTCGTTACACACGCCATGATTAGCCCATGTCGTCACCAGTTTGCGCATTACAGCCTCCGGCTCGTTACTTTTTGAACGCACCTTATATTTGTTCAAAAGCACTTTATAAACAAATAAATATATTTCCGTTGACTTTATCAAGAAATGCACGGATTATTCCTGTACTATTGAGACGATTTGGAAGATTTTGGTACAACCTACACCTCCTAACTCCCTCTGGTTTAGGAGCTTGAGTTTTGTGAAACATACACCTTAGCGTCAGTCATCATCACATCCTTTACACCTAATCTATTAAATCTATATCTACAAGTATGGGGGATGGTATTTGCAATATGTACATTTATTTAGTTACATCAGTTATTATAAACTAGCGCAAGTTGTCAACATTTGTTAGAACCTGTTAGTGGTTATTGACCTTCAAGTTTGCTTGTTGAGTGTGATATGTGATTGTTCAATTTGGAATGGAACATGAACTTACCTGATTATTTAAGCAATGTGGGATCCGTTCTCGTGCAGCTGCTACCACTTCCACAGGCAAACTTGAAGGTATTTATGGGCTGTGAGTTTCGGATTCGATATTTTTTTCCCATCGTTATGGCCGTCTAAGGAGCGCTGATCTTGCTTTTTTGTCTTCCCAAAATCTCTTGATCTTCTCGCTGTCTCTTTCTGTGCTCCTCCGTCCAGGTTCTGTTCGATGTAATGTTTGGGCGGTCTGAAAATTGGTGATTGTCAACGGGTTCCCTGTCCAGTATCATATCACTTGAGGTGTCTATTTCCTGAAGGTCTTTCTTAACTTCAAACAGTCAGTCAGTTTATTTGAGAGAGTAAAGTTTAGAATCATTTTAGTCAGCCTGTGATCACTCATTCTGAGAATATCCCCATATAATTACAGACGTCTTTTCCTGAATGTGTCCGAGATTTTCACCGAATGCTGATAAAACTCCTGGGGTTTCTTTTCATCCAAACTCCCTCAGTACAAGTTAGGTCAAAAATATTCCTCAAGATTTTCCTTTCTTGTTTTTGTACATCATTTATAAGTGAACTGCCCCCAATGATCAGTATTTCAGAGGCGTTAGTGCCTCGGGTTTGATTACTGTGTTGTAATGTCGCTTTACTGGAGATGGATTTGCTGTTGTACCTATTCCATGTGGTTCTGTAGGAAGTTAGATATCGGTTGGGTTGGTTGGTTCCTCAGTTTAGGGGCTCCGACAACGCGGTCATGTAGCCTCGTGTACTTTGGGTGTGTGCAGGATCTGTCTGATAACCGATGTTAATTTTGATGGCTGTATTAGTGTGTGTTATCTGTTTTTAATTCAAGTAAAGACTGCATACATTCGACTTTTCAAGTAGTTCCAACTTTGGCTACCAAACGCCACCGTCATCGACCAACTAGTTCTGTACTTTGTTACTAGATGCCACCGCAGTTGGCTCCTGGCGACGAACGTTAGAACCTAAGAGCGTTAGTCAAATATAACCTATAATTTAGCTTCACACAAGTGTAATTAGTGGAAGGTTTGATCATGCCATAAAATCTATAACATTGGGCCGCCGGCTTTACTTCCCCTCCGAAGGAAGGCATACTGAGGAATTTTTAACGCTGTTAAAAAATCCGACGACTTCGGCCGGGTTTGAACCCGCGACCTTGGGCATAGAAGCTCAGCATGCTACCAACTACGCCACCGAAGCCGCAAACTCTCCAAATGCTGATATAGCTCCTGAGGTTTCTTTTCATCGAAATACCCTCAGTACAAATTAGGTCAAAAATCTTCCTCAAGATTTTTCTCTTTCTTGTTTTTGTATATCTTTAATTAGTGATCTTCCCCAATGATCAGTGTTTCAAAGGCCTTAGTGCCTCGGGTTTCATTACCGTGTTGTAATGTCGCTTTACTGGAGATGGATTTCCTATTAAACCTGTTCCATGTGATTCTGTAGGTATTTATAGTGTCTCTCTTTGTTTGCATTACGATTCAGGCCTGAGGTTTGGATAATTTCTCCTAGGTATTTAAATTTAGACACTTAAGCTATTATTATTATTATTATTATTATTATTATTTTTGTTTCGGTCGTCTAGGGACCAAGAGCCAATTTCAATGCTTTGTCCTTTGCTGTTCCTTCTTCTTCCTCCAATATTCCTTCATCTCACTATGCTTCCTCTTCCTTTCCTCGGACCATTTCGAGCCGGTTTTCCTTCCCTTCCTCCCTTGGAATCCTTCATTTTTAGCACTTTTTACCTAAAAATATCTCTCTGTGGTGTATCTTCTTCCCTGATATTGTTTCTTTCCAAATCCTTTTTGACTTCTTGTACCCAGGTTGTTGTTGACTTCTTGTTCCACAGAAATGTGAAGATCTGCTTGGTTAATCTACTGTCATCCATCCTGTACAAATGTCCAAAAAATAGCAATCTCCTCTTCCGTATTGATTGATATGTTTTCTCTTTTTTTGATATATATATTTCATCATTACTTCCTTAATTTCCAGAATTCTGCAGTTTTTAAAGGACCGAGTATTTTGCGTATAATTCCTCTTTCTACTAATTTATCCAATTTGTAGTTCAGTACGAGACATTCACTTGCATACAGGCATTACGTTTGGAACTTAAGCTATTATTATTATTATTATTATTATTATTATTATTAAAGGATAGAAGTCACATTATTTGAAACATACAGAATAAGATATTAACAAGCGATCTGTGCCCCCCCTCCCCCCCTTTAATTACGGGACTGGTGCTGGTCAGAATATGGGTCAGTGCCCTTTGACTACACGCATCTATTAATATATAATATGTACTCGCGTGGTGAATATTATACACCAAGAGAATAATGTCACGAAATCACTTAACCTAAACATTTTATCTTAATAATCACATTAAATCAACTGTTCTACAAGCAGAATAGTTATGTCAAACCATACTTTATTCTGTATCGCGTCAATTTTCTGTATAAATTCTTCCTCGGAAGTACAGTAGAGCGTCAATAATCCGAACGTCAAAAATTCGAACGCCCGCTCAGCTCCCGCTACTTAAAAGCGAATGAAGGATTTGGCCGGCAGGAAATGTGTTTCGTAACTCACACAACCCAAAATTAGAAAGTTTTTCAAATAAAATGATTTAGTGAATTCGTACAGTTGTGTTTATTTTTTGTGTGTTTACATACGCACAGTACATACATATGTAAATTTGTAAATATATAATGAAATGTTTTTGTAAAATGAGTGCATTTTTCTGGATTTAAAGATACAAGTAAATCAAAGTACAATATGTATGTACAAGTACATGAAGTGTTTAGTTTTATATATCTTAACATTTTGAGTGTAACTAGGAATTTATAGGTTATGTTCGAAAATCCGAAAAAATCGGAAATCCGAAACCTCTCAGTCCCAATTAGTTCCGAATTTGGACGCTCTACTGCAGGCTGTTCCAGCCGAGCTGCTCGCCTGTGAGCAGTCGAGTACTCACCCCCTAACGTGAATAAACCTGCAACATGCAATACAGCTCTGCTGTGGGGGGCAGTCGGATACATCAAGACTGGCAGGAAGCGCATGGACTTTTGTTATGACCTTCGCCCAGTGACGTATTGGCTATCACCCCCCAGTCCCACTCCAACCGTGCTCCGAGCATGACTGCTGAGTACTCGCGTGTACTCATACTCAAACTCGTGCATTTGGAACAGCCTGCTCTACTGTATCTGCCACTCCTCCAACTTCTACAATCTGATTCTTCTTGTGTAAGCGATTTCCTCTTCAGTAAGTAGCTTCGGATTTTTAGCTTGAATACAACCCCTAAAACACAGAACCGTACGAGACATGGAGATATTTTTGATGTGTAACATATTTCCGCTCGGTTGCTGGATAGTTTTGTGGGAGTGATTTTGAAAATTGGGGACGGAAGTGAATCGGGCGGAAGTGGATCGAACGGAAGTGGATCGGACGGAAGTGAAGACGCACTGCCAGCTGGACGTACAATTGAAAATGTGTGTATTGGAAACAAGGCAGTGTGTGCTCTGTAGCGCGAGAATGTTATGGCAATACAGTAGGCAGTGCATTTAGCAGGCACTGGTTTGACGAGCACAGTGGCAAATGTTTCACCGACTTTCATTTGTCATTGAGCAGTTTATGAAGCTTCACGTTCAAGGTTGAATATCACTTGGGGTAGGACAAAGACGACAAATGACATTTAAGTAAGCGGCATTATTGTCAAGCTGTGGTGAGTAGTCGAATATTAAATGCATAACAGAATGTTGTTATATGAGTGGAATAAAAGCTGTATTTTCATCATATGTGAGACTAGGTTATTTCATGATTGTAGGAAGCCATGTTTTGATTGTTTACGACGAACTGTATGAGAGCCTTGAGAATAATGAATGTTATAGTTACTGAGGAATGTGCTCACAGTATTTGAGAGTACTGTCGACGTTGTGTGTCACTTTGTTATTATGAATTATTAATGTAAAAGGAAGGAAGCTTGTAGTTTTGCGTGTCCGTTAATCTCACGATCATGATCCACGGTATCTCCCTTTTACGTGGAATGCGAACCACAGGACATGGCATTTCAATTCGAAAATCTCACATGTATTGACCGGGAATCAAACCCGGTCTACCTTGGTGAGAGACTAACAGCTTGACCGCTGCGCCACAAATATGACAGTAGCATATCTCCAATTCAATCTATACATTTATCATAGTACCAGTATGAAAATGGAGTGTAAATTAACATTTTAAGAATCTCCAAGCTGTGTAGTATATGAGTAGGATAACATGTCAGATGTTACACATCATATGCGACTACTGTAAGGCTCGTATCTTTTTTAAAAATCATATTTTAGAATTAGAAACTAAGACTGAGTTAAATAACTCAATATTGTATTTTGTTCACCATGCGCAACAGTTCATTGTTTATTCTTGTGAATCGGCACTAAAAAATCCGACAACAATGGCACTTCTTGTAGTTGGTTGGTTCCTTAGTTTAGGGGCTGCGACAACGCGGTCATGTATCCCCGTGTACTTTGGATGTGTGTAGAATCTGTCTGATAACCGGTGTTAATTGTGATGGCTGTATTAGTGTGTGTTATCTGTGATACAGGTAGAAGGACTGCAGATTATTTTTCAAGTAGTTCCTACTTTTGATACCAAATGCTACCATCCACGACACCTAGCTGCGGACGTGGCTACTAAATGCCATCGCAGTCGGCACCTGGCTGCGAACGTTGGAAGTAGGCCTAATATAGCGTTATCAAACTAACCTACAAATTTCAGCTTCCACAAGTGTAGTTAGTGGAAGGTTCTTTTTCATGCCATAAATCTATGACATGGGACCGCCGGCTTTACTTCCCTTCCGAAGGAAGGCATACGACTTCATCCGGGTTTGAACCCACGATTTTGGGCATAGAAGGTCAGCATGCTGCTTGTAGTCGTTTGCGAACATTTTAGGAATCGGTTAGATGGCCCCCTAAGAGCCTGCAGAAATATTACAACCATATACAGTATTTACCATTTTTAGTACGGGTGGTGTAGCCTACTTTATACACCAGCGCGTGTACTTAAAGGTTAAGTGGACAATTGTTTGGCCTACGCGAGACTCGTCACGTAAAACACGAGTGAAAAGAAACAGCCCACTGTTTGTGTAAGTTTCAAGCACATGAGCAACATTCTTTACTCGCGACACGTTTCCAGGGTGTCCCTCGGTTTGCTTCATTCCCTTCTTCCAAGCCACACATTAGTACCATTTTCTTAAAAGATCATCCAAAGCGTTATGTAGGCATCGTTCTTTCATTGTAATAATAATAATAATAATAATAATAATAATAATAATAATAATAATAATAATAATAATAAGCCCCCATGGCTTAGGCGGCAGCACGTCGCCTCTCACCGCTAGGTCCGTGGTTCAAATCCCGGTCACTCCATGTGAAATCTGTGCTGGACAAAACGGAGGCAGACAGGTTTTTCTCCGGGTACTCCGGTTTCCCCTGTCAAAAATTTCATTCCAGCAACACTCTCCACTATCATTTCATTAATTCATATGTCATTAATTTAATCATTGCCTCAGGAGTGCGACAGGCTTCGGAAGCCGGCACAGTTCATATTCTCGCCGCAAGATGGGGGGGCTTCATTCATTCCATTCCCTGACCCAGACGGTCGACTGGAAGCAGGCTATGAATTTTCATTAGCGACAGCTTTGTCCATCAGCTTCCAGTCTAGTCTGCAAGCCTCTGTCTAAAGCCCTGCGGGTGAGAACATTTACCTCTGTCCTGTGGAGGAACCGCCCACTCTACGCTAGAGATAAGCGCTCAAGAATGTACACCCATTGCAGGATCGCTCAGTGCGAACGCTATGTCCAACACGTCTGCACTATGCCTTGCGGTAGGCAAGAGCCAAATACTTATGACGTCATCTTATACTCTCACGCGAGTCGAGACACACTCATTGAGTCATTAGAATGCGAAATGCTTCTCGTCCCGGAGAGCCTCTTTATTAGCCTTTTAAGTGCTGACTTACCCAATTTGCTATCTCAGTATTGAGTTTTTTCAATTTGCTTTTATTTTAGCCTATTTTCATTTGTGAAAAAAAAAAGGCTTATGAGATCACCTTTTGTTTGGGTGTGTGTGCGTCCATGTGTGTGTGTGTGTGTGTGTGTCCTCCCTAATAACTTCTGAACGGATGGAGCGGTTTCAATGAAACTCTATAAGATCATAGTACTATTTTGGCCGATCCCGACCGTGCCCTTCAAATTTTATTACATTTCACCAATCCAACATGGCGGCTGTGCGAAATATTTCACCGGCATTCTATACTATCCGAAACTATTTCTCATATCACCCTGACATTTTGTACGGTGATAAAGGCACTATTAGACGTTCACCTATGTGACTTTTAAAAACCTGTTGACTACAAAATGAACATGGCGGCTAAGCGAATTTGAAACATTTAAATAGACTTTTGTCGCGATTTAACCATCCGAACGCCGTAAAACTTTGTACGGTAAATGCTTATAGAAATGTTAATCCACTGGCATCTAATTTATTGATTTCATAACCACAAGATGGCAGCTGTGCGGAATTTTAAAATCTGATTTTCATATCTTGTGTCCTAATCATGCGATTGATGTTTGAATACTTCACGTACACAATAATCTTCATGTAATAGTACATAACTCTAAGTCCTACATATATAAAATCCAACATAGCGACCATCCGAAATATTTAGACGGTTCTCAATATCTACGAATCTATTACAGCAATCAAACTGAAATTTTATGTGTTTTTCCTTGACTACATTTTCATTAAAAACTGTAAGTAAGCAGGAGTTCAATGTTCCCGATTAATTTTAGGTGGATTTAATAGAGCATACAAATGCATATTTGGGTCATTTTCATAGTTATTGTCATATTTCATCAATATTAATGTTTTAAGGTCATATTTTAGGGTCGCTGGTCGCTGCAAGGTGCGTTAGTGGCGATCAAAATTTGAAAACTTGCCAATTGTAGCAGACTATCAGAAAATATTTAATTGTAACTAAACTTGGTAGTAGGCTATTTTTTGTTGTTGTTTCAGTCTTCAGTCTTCTAACTGGTTTGATGCAGCACTCCATTCCTCATCCCTGTCCTGAGCTAATCGTTTCATTTCGACATAGCTACCACACCCTACATCCGAGACAATCTGTTTAACATATTCTAACCTTGGTCTACCCCTATAGTTCTTGTCCTCGACCCTTCCTTCGATAACTAAGCTTGCTATTCCTGGGTGTCTTAGTATGTGTTCCACCAACCTATCTCTTCTCTTCATTAGCAGTCGCCAGAAACATCTGTCCTCTCCCACTCGTCTTAATACTTCTTCGTTTGTAACCCTGTGTACCCATCTGATCATCATTCTCCTGTGACACCACATTTCAAACGCTTCAATTCTCCTCTTTTCTGCTGCACCAATAGTCCAAGAGTCACCTCCATAGAGCGCCACGCTCCAGACAAAGGCATTATCTTTCTATTTACAGGAAATGTGATTTGTGTCGCAGTTCCTAACGCAAGAGAAGGCGACGAATATGCTGCTTTCCACGAGTCTCTTGAAACTGCGATACAAATTTGAGGAAAACAATTTTATCGTAGGCCTATTCATGAAATCAGCGTAGATTTTAACATATTTTTTTGGTTTGAATGTAGAATTAACATTTCACTACATTATTATCAATTGTTTTTAGAAGGCATGTCAATATATTAGGCACCACTTTTTGGATCATATTTCAGTAGTTTTAGGTCATATCTGCCAGCATATTTCTCGTCTCTTTAGGTCCTAAACATCCGGAAATTAGTGATCACATTTAAAATATATACAGGACTAAAGAAGTGATAGTGTGAAACAGGCGACAACATAAGGGTTCAAGTAAACAAATGTTTCTGGGGGCGGGGGTTAAACCCTTGGTACGCCACTGACTAATGTCCTTATACGAAGCAACATACAAACTCTACGGAGTGGAGGCGTTAGTAAAGCATTTAATTGGATACAATGGGCAGGCGTATTGTGATCGTTTACAATGACATGTGAATGCGGATATCCTTCTGTAAATAACGTTCAACCGGATGGTTTGGGGTTTGGCAGTCTGTAGATAATACTCTCAAACCTCGATTACTCAATTTCGTTAGTAATTATTATTTCCTCAATAAACTTCCTATAATTTACATGTATATCGAACTTAAATGTTTTTCAGTCGGTGTACCAAATTGTAGCGGCTTCGGTGGCGTAGTTGGTAGCATGCTCAGCTTCTGTGCCCAAGATCGCGGGTACAAACCCGGCCGGAGTCATCGGATTTTTTAAGAGCGTTAAAATCCCTCAATAGGACTTTATTTTATTGATATAGTTGTTTTTATTGAATGAGAAATTTTTAATTTGTATGCCTTCCTTCGGAGGGGAAGTAAAGCCGGCGGGCCCATGTCATAGATGTATGGCACGCTCAAGAACCTTTCACTAACTACGATACTGTGTGAAGATTTGATTAACGCTTTTCTTTCCTTCTTCATAATAAAAAATATAAAAAATCCCCCTACCAACTACTTAATCTCACAACTAGAACGATACAAAACCCCCATACACACATTTTATTTAATCTTATCCAACGTTGAAAACATGATGATGATGATGATTTGTTGTTTTAAGGGGCCTAACATCTAGGTTATTGGCCTCTAATGATCTGGGTGATGGCGAAAATGACAATGAAATGGAAACCATAGATTGAAAATACTTACAAAATGGAATGTAGATTGAAAATACTCGCAAAAGAGAATTTGAGGGTAAAGAAATGAAACAAGATGTTCAGTAAAGAATATATAGCCTACTTTCTCCTAAATGTACGAGTATAGTTATAACTCGTTTTTATCACGGAGTATAATAGAATCATTTCTTGGTTGAAGACCTTAGAAACTATTTGCCTCTACCAAACACCACAACCTCGAAAACAACTGCTACCATCATTGAAGAAAGAAAGATAAGAAGTATGTAAAGAATGTTATGGATCTGGAGACATAATCGACCGGACTGGCTGCGTGGCTCAGCGGTAACGTTCTCGCTTGCTGGGCCCTAGGTTGCAGGTTCGTATGGCGCAGTCAGCTGGCATTTGAGGGTGCACAAATGCGAGGGAGCCGTGTCAGTAGATTTACTGGCACGTTAAAGATCCCCTTCGGGGCAACATTCCGGCACCCCGGCGTTTCTAAAAGCACCAGTAGTTAAAAGGAACGTAAAACCAATAACATTATTATTATTATTATTATTATTATTATTATTATTACATAATCGACCTGACGTGGGCAACATCCAACTTTGAGTTGAGGCATGTCTTTACACGTCTGGCTGTGCATGGCTTTCACAACCCTAATTGAATTAACAAGTCTTTCCATGACCCTACAGAGACGTGTGTATACCAACTATGTAGATATTTTCGATTGCTATTTGGCTGCAATAAAAGTATTAATTAATATCCTGAACTAGCACCAACGGCTAGAGTTCAGATACTATGTGAAATCGTTTTGTTCTTTACTTCAAATAACATTTTCAAATAACGCACAATATGCTGTTACAAACCATTTAAAATAAAATAAAAATGTATCGTAGGCCTAGTATCATCTTGTCATTCTTCAAATTCGATGCGCATAGAATGCCAATGGTATACTAATCAACAGAGTCCCACGTAGACCAGTCGTGACATCTAGTGGAGAAGTATCGAACAAGATAATCCTAACAGGGCGAGTGCATTCTAGCGGCCATAAAAATAAACTTTTCAATAAAATTTGTAAGTTAATCTGTAGGCCAGCGTGCAGTTCGCCGCCAGTCGGCCATGATAATTTACTTTTTTGCTGCTAGATGTCTCGTGAAAATCTGCAGGCGAATTTTGTTTTAATTAAATATATATTTTCCATCCTAATATGCACAATTCAACGCTTAATTTTAAAACGTCCGAGTTATTACAAAACAATAAATATAAAAAATTTCAAGCAAAAAAACCTAACTCTGATGGGGTTTGAAGCAAAGCCCTAAGAGTGATAGGCCAACGCTTTACCACGGAGCCAAACGTGCCAATGAACATCGTTCGATATCATATGAGTTGCAAAGAACGTGCTAGCAAATAATGATGTAGACTAAACGATTTCATCAGTGGAGTATATTATGTATATATAAAGAATTTCATAAAAAGTTTATTTATTTTGTGTCAGTACGCTATATTGCATGCAACACTCAAATGAGTGAAATATAAGTCAGGCACAAGATATCCGCTGCCATCTTGGCTTGTAACTGAGACGGCTCAGCTTTTTAAAATCACTTCTGCACTATAGTATTACAAGATAAACTTTTAATTTTGAACGTGCCTCTTCCCTTCCTTTAGAACAGTTAAAACGATTCTCGGCTCGATAATCGGAACTGATGGGTCGCATGATATGGATTTTAAAGTTTGCATAATTCGCACGGCCGCCATCCTGAAATGGTACGGCGGATGACCTTGTAGTTTGGTTACAAGACGCGTCCTATATAAAGGCATGTTACCAAATTTGGTAGAGATCGGATGATTTGGTTAGTCGTTATTTGATTTTACGTTTTGAACTTTTGAGTGGCCGCCATTCAGTTTTGGTAAAGATAACGGCGAAATAAAACATGACACTGAGGTGCCATTTGCTAGTTCTACCTCTGTACCAAATTTCGTTCAATTCGGTTTCACCGTGTTTGAATTGATAGGGGGGGGGGACATACATTCCGAGTACACACACACAGACACACAATTTTTGGCAATTTTTGGCCCTGTGTAGATCTCATAAGACTACTCATTTTTTGCAAAAATCGAAAGTAGGCTAAAAATCTTACAAAATGTAATTTAGATACACGGGGAGCCAATTCAAAAAAACAGTGCAGAATCTTAGAGAGAAAAGGAAATATAATGAAAAGAGAAAGAAGGCTGATCCCTAGAAGAATGAGGGATCAGGAAAGATGAGAGAAGGGCCAATTTAGACGGGAAAGGAAGAGACTCCGGAGGTCTCGGATACCCTAATACCGTCGGGGTGGGAAGAAAACGAGAGTTGACCAAGAGAGGTCGACAGGAAAGAAGACTCAGAGGAGCCCGGCACAAGTAAGTAGAAGCAATGCCGGACTCAGCTGGGGTCCCGTGGTCGTCAACCCACGTTCCACTAGATGTGAGCCCCGGGAGGAGGGGACACTGAAATGGCGCCAAAATTGAATAAAGAGGCTCGCTCCTTAAAGAAGCATTACGATTGGTGAAGGAAGAAGGATGGAAGGCCAGTAGACGTTTTAGTAACCCGTGGTGTACACTAGAGGATCATAGCACAACATTTTTAGCCGATCCAGGAAGTGCAACCTGCGCAAAAATTGTAAAGGCATTCGGTATGCCACATGAACTTGAAGCGAAGATAGTGTGTCAGAACAGACACAATAAATCGGTGTAGGCCTAATTCCAGACCCCAGAAAAATGACGACGGTTGTGGTGCGTGTGGTGGCTCTCCTTGCGGATGACGCCAAGAAGAAGAAGAAGAAGAAGAATGGAGCCGAATGGATCGAGTACCAGTTTTGTAACGTCTGTACCATGTGTAGTGCCAGAAAGTGTTACAGAATGTCTATTTTATGTGTGATGGGTGCGAGGAATAAGATAGTGACTAAGAACAGCTAAGTACACTTTAAAATATGTTTGTGCATATTGTAAATAGAATATTTTTTTCATATTTCTTGAAAAAATAATTCGTGTAGTCAAATAATTCAATATTACCAACAAGGGGTGATAAAAACGTATCAGTGAACCCCTCACTATTTCGGGCTTCACTAATTCGGACAGGTTTTCATCGCCGCAGTACTGCCCCAGACATCATTCCACCAAGGCCATCTACTGTATTATAAAATGTCGATCGCATCCCCCTCCCTTCCCGTTCACTCCACTCGCAGTCAATAATAAGTACCGTATGTATCATTATTGGTCACAAGCACACAACAGTGTCTGTTCATTTCACTTTCCATTACACTTAGGCTATCTATCTGTATCTATATACAGTATATATAAATGAAAGTTTCTCTCTTTTTTCTAAATTTCTACGATAATTTGCGTTATTAATGCGTTTTAGACTGCTTTATGACGGATGCGCGCGAAAATGAAATTTATGTCTGTGAACAAATTTGATTCCTTATAAATCAGGAACGGCTGGGTGGATCACCGTAAAATTTGGTACAGATATCCATCAGAGGCACGGCACCAATCATTGATGTAACACTTCTCCGTACGTCTCATAAAAGGGGGCATAGCCCCTTAAAATACATGCTGAAATAGGTGTAGAAGGGAGAGACAAAGCTCATTTTCAGCCCCTCATTGTGAGAAACAAAACTCAGGGGCGAAAACAACATTTTAAGACCCTAAAACTAATAGTCTTTGAGATATTGCCAGAAAACTAATTTCATTTAATTAAACAATGAAAGAATGCAAGCCGGTAACAATGGCAAAATAACCTCATAGGTCCATCTATTTCTGTAAGACGCACTGCAATTCCAATTATTGCATTACTGTGAAAGTTTGGTTGGTTGGTTGGTTCCTTAGTTTAGTAGCCCCGTGTACTTTGGGTGTGTGTAGAATCAGTCTGATAACCGGTGTTAATTGTGATGGCTGTATTAGTGTGTGTTATCTGTTTTTTAAATTCAAGTAAGGACTGCATACATTCGATTTTCAAGTAGTTCCAACTATTGCTACCAAACGCCACCGTCAACGACCAACTAGTTCTGAACTTTGTTACTAGATGCCACCGCAGTCGGCTCCTGGCGACGAACGTTGGGACCTAAGAGTGTTAGTCAAAGATAACCTATAATTTAGCTTCACACAAGTGTAATTAGTGGAAGGTTCTTTATCATGGCATAAATCTATGACATGGGACCGCCGGCTTTACTTCCCCTCCCTAAGGAAGGCATACTGAGAGATATTTAACGTTCTTAAAAAAATACGACGACTTCGGCCGGGTTTGAACCAGCAACCTTGGGCATAGAAGCCTGGCATGCTACCGACTACGCCACCGAATCCGCACACCCATACTTTCAGACATAGATTTTGTAGACAAAGTGTAATGGATTTGATGATCGCTTGACGATCGAAACTGGTCATCCTAGTAATTTCTTTCTTCAGGCAACGCTGAAAATGGCTTCAATCATTATTATTATTATTATTATTGAAGCCTCCGTGGCTTAGGCGGCAGCACGTCGGCCTCTCACCGCTGGGTCCGTGGTTCAAATCCCGGTCACTCCATGTGAGATCTGTGCTGGACAAAACGGAGGCAGACAGGTTTTTCTCCGGGTACTCCGGTTTTCCCTGTCAAAATTTCATTCCAGCAACACTCTCCACTATCATTTCATTTCATCTGTCATGCATTTAATCATTGCCCCAGAGGAGTGCGTCAGGCCTCGGCAGCCGGCACAGTTCATGTCCTCGCCGCTAGATGGGGGCTTAATTCATTCCATTCCTGACCCGGTCGGAGACTGGAAGCAGGCTGTGGATTTTCATTCATTATTATTATTATTTAGTATCGTAGTTATGTTTAAGTAGTAACATAGTCGATGATGTTACAAACCAGTCATGTTTAGAGTCACCCAGGTGATGCTGCAGAAATGTTGCCTTGAGAACCGTCCTTCTCAAAAACGCTCATTCACGATGATATGCTCATTAGTCTCCTCTTAACCCACTAACATAGTTTAGGTGCAGTAACGGTCATGTTGAGTAAGGGCTTTGCGACATAGTAATCAAGTAGCTCCGTGCACTTGGGTGTATGTAGAAATTGTCTGATAGAGCCTGTTTCACTGTGATGTGTGTACTAGTGTGTATTTTGTAACTGAGGTACGAAATGGGTGGGAAGCGGCCGTGGCCGTAAGTAACATACCATCCTGGCATTTGCCTGGAGAAGAAGCGGAAAAACCATGGAAAACCACTTCCTGGATGGCTGAGGTGGGAATCGAACCCTCCTCTTCTCAGTTATGCCTTGCGAGGCTCAGTGTACCCCGTCCCAGCCCTCAGACGGTATTACATTTCTTGATAGAGCCGGGAAAGAAGCCGGTCACTCCATGTGAGACCTGTGCTGGACAAAACGGCGGCAGACAGAATTTTCTCCGGGTACTCCGGTTTTCCCTGTCAAAAATTTCATTCGTATAACACTCTCCACTATCATTTCACTTCATCTGTCATTCATTTAATCATTGCCTCAGAGGAGTGTGACAGGCTTCCGCAGCCCGCACAGTTCATATCCTCGCCGCTAGATGGAGGCTTCATTCATTCCATCCCTGGCCTGGTCGGTCGACTGGAAGCAGGCTGTGGATTTTCGATAGAGCGGGGAATCAAATCCAAACGTCTGCAAGAATGCTAACGTAAGTCAACGTCACGAGGAGGACAAGAAGTTAAGCAACATTGGTCGTAGTCATAATTCAGATGGGTGAACAGTCCTTGTAACGGAGGAGATAAGAATATTACTGGTTCTACGTCCCTTTTAACTACTGCGGCTTTTAAAGACGCTGGGGTGCCAGAATTTTGTCCCGAAGGGGATCTTTAACGTGCCAGTAAATCTACTGACACGGCTCCCTCGCATTTGCGCACCCTCAAATGCTAACTGGCTGCGCCAGGATTCGATCCTGCAAACTTGGGCCCAGCAAGCGAGAAATAACGGAGGAGAGAAGATATCGTGTGCTGTTGGCCGGAAAATGGAAGTGAGTGTCGAAAGGAAGTGACCACCCTACCGCAGGGGCGTATATAAGTGGGGTGCTGAGGGGGCTCCATCCCCCGCCCCCCTTCACCCCCCGAAAAAAAAGCCAATAAAAATTAAGAAAGGGTTGCTTTCGTAAGAGCATAAAATAATTGTAAATATGGTTGTACCCTAATCTTAACTTATCGGCTAAGTTATAAACAATATTAAAATTGAAATTATACTAACTCGTGGTGTAGTGGCTAGCATTCTTGGCTGCCGCCCCGGAGGTCGGAATTCGATTCCCGGCTCTGCCATGACATTTTAATTCTAGTCTGAGGGCTGGAACGGGGTACACTCAGTCTTGTGAGGCAAAACTGAATTCCACAGTGCGGTAGTTTTGAGAAATAAATTACCTACTTGGAGAAAAAATAAATGAAATAAAAAAAAAACTGTTTACCTTTCTGTTTAGTAAATTGACAAATATTTAGATATTTGCCATTCATACTCCATAGATCATAATAGAAAATTCATTAAGTATAAAATGTTATTTGTGGGTTGTGTTTTATTTTACATCTTTTGTATTGCCAGTAACAGTAGGCTATATAAACTTTGAATGTTATCTAAAATAATTACACAAAGTTATATGCTCTAAGATATTGGTTGATATTTCTGGGTATTTTGCGGTGACAATCCCCTGAGAATACTCACAATTTTCCAGAATAGCAAGCCCCCCGCCCCCCTCCCACACAAAAAAATTGTATACAGGGTGTCTTTTATGTACCTTTGGAAATGATAGGTCGTGTAGGGGACGGGTATAGAAGTAATTTCAGATAGGGATCTTGGGGTCGGAGTGGCCTCCTTAACCCCTAAAATAAGGGTTGATTCAGGCAATTGTTGTAATGAATTCAAACATTACCTCCGTTTTATAACATAACCCAGTTCTTCAGCTGTGATTTGAATTCTCGAAAAGTACCGTAATCTTGTCGTGAACTGATACAAAAATACTCTATCATTTTTGTTTTCACAAGTATTTGCCGCAATAACTGCTGTTGTGTAATTGTTGTTGTTTTGTAATTTTATTGCCTATTAAAGGAACTTTGTGACTAATAACGGAACTGCGGTAGTTTTAAGATCGTGCCTTCTAATGACAAAAATTAAGCTAAGCATGCCTAGCCTAGCTAAACCTTACTTTCTCTTGCAAATCAACGCGATTTAAACGTAATAACGGACTTAAACAATTTAACGCTACGAAGTGCACAAAGATCGGTTTAATTTACCGAAGGTATCAAGCTTAAATACCTTACACCTAAAATAACATTAAAAAAAACATTTTGCCCAAGCCCGGAATCGAACCCGGGACGAGCGGTCTTTCGCACCGCAACGGTATCCATTACGCCAGCCCCACATGGTGAACTGAATCTTGCCAAGAGCTAAAGGATTGAGAAAGGTAATAGAGGCGTGGGTCGGTTGCCTAACTTACAGGCTAGAGGGCCTGAATCAACCCTTATTTCAGGGGTTAAGGAGGCCGCTCCGACCCCAAGTCCCCTGTCTCATATTATTTCTATAGCCGTCCCCTACACGACCTATCATTCTCAAAAGGTTCATAAAAGACACCCTGTATATGCCCCTGTTCCACCGCAAGTAAAAGTCTGTTCAGGAACACCTCCTCGGAGATTTGAACCTTTTTATAAGACGAGAAACCCCTCCCCTTTTAGTCTGAAGCGTAACTTAACGTGCTTGGCTACCTTGATAGAAAACTAACTGAATCTCATTAGCGAAAATAATAATTAATAGTAATAATAAATAACATAACGGGGAGCGTGATAGCGCAGTGGCTTAGCTGCTCGTCTTTTTCCCGGACGGCCGGGGTTCAAATCCCGGTGACAACGGTGTGGGGTTTTCACCTGAAAAATCACATCCGGCCTTATATCCCCGGCCAAAACCAAAATGAGCGTGGTTGGCTCCGGCGACCCCAATTAATTGGGAAAAGCCGAAGAAAGTTTAGTAATAATAAATAACACGTAATGAGGACGAATAACACCAGACTCACAAAGCACATTTTCAGTCATGTATACAAAAGCAAGAATGGTAATCAATGGGTACAAAGTATAAAGAAGGATATGGAAGAGATGGAAGTAAGAATAGATATTATTCAGGACAGACCACTTTTCAGAAATATGATCAAAAATTTTAAGGGTTTCCAAGAGAAGGAAAAGAAGAAGCGGGTTAACATCTGGCCGGAAGAGAGAAGAAGGGGACAAAGTGAAGTAATGAAGAACTACTGGAAGGCAAGAAAGGATAAAGGAAATAAGAGACAGTGAATGCAATGGTTTATTTTACGCGGTCCAAAGATGGCCAAAATCGAGGAAAGAATAATAATAATAATAATAATAATAATAATAATAATTCCTTCGTTACGGCCAACTAAGGACCACGTCATGTCAACTAGTTTTTTCTGCATTTTAATGTTGGCTCAGTACTCTTTCATTCGCAATCGATGTTGCACCTTTCTCTCGGTCGTCCACGCCTTCCCGGTTCTTAGCTTCGGCTTAAGTTGAAAACTCCGATGTTTCTGAAGTTTTTCCGTAAGTAAGCCACGCTCCTGGATATCTTCACGTGTTAATAATAATAATAATAATAATAATAATAATAATAATAATAATAATAATAACGAATGGACGGAAACAGGCTGACTAAACAGATTTTTCATTTCTTTGACTCCAAACCCAAAACCACAATGCCCTGGTTTATGAATACCAAAGACGACCTCAAAATACTGCATCTTAAACCCGACGACGCCTTCAATAGAGATCTCTTCCGCAAAGAGATACTGACTAATGGGCTAACCCGAGACGAGACATCGAACCCGAAAAGGAGACAAGGTACCACCTGGACAGCGGAGCGCAAGATGGCTCACTCACAGAGAATGAGGGAATTCTGGGCTCAGAGGAAGGCGAAACAAATTGCCAAGTGTAGCAAGACTTAACGTGGTCCTAGATGGCCTCAACGAATTATATATACTACTACTACTACTACTACTACTACTACTACTACTACTACTACTACTACTAATCCTTCACGACACGCCGGAAGGCGGAGGTAGATTTCACCGGACAAAGAAAAATATTTCGAATTCACTAAATTTGCCAGTTGTTGTATATCTACAAGTGTTCCCATCTTATAATTCCGAAAACACTTTCCTCACCCCTTGGCGTGAGGGTGGGTCGTATAAAAATTCTTTCAGACAAAAGTTTTAGATAATTTGTACAGTACTATTGACCATTTTAGATGGTTTTGATATTAAAGGGAGGTATGATTTTAGTAATCTCTCAAAATTCCATTTTTCCAACTTGCTGTTGTTTTGGGTTCTGGTGGATGTTAAACGCGAAGTTATGTGGAAATTTTCCGAAGTCGAAACATGGTACTCATTGCAATAGGTAGCTTACTAATGAAATCCACCTAAAATAATACCGTAAAAAGAGTAGAGATGCGAAGAGTGACGCAAGGGATATGCAAGCTCCATCGCTGATGCCACATAGCCTACGCACTGGATGGTGCTCCAGGTTATTTGACTTGCATCATGCGACTTTCTCACTTGTTTCGTCATTTTCCGACATCACACACTAACTCGTATAGCCTAATTCATTCGTCAAGATTCGTATAACAAACAATTACCGTTTTGAAGAACAATGATTAACGATTAAATTACAGGAAGCGAAATTAGTTAATTAAGAGTACCACGTGGTCAAGCAGTTAGCATTCTTGGTGTCACCCCCACTGAGGTCCTCTTGTTGATTCTTTCAGGGGCTTTGCGACATCGAGGTCATGTCGCCCCGTGTACTTTGGTGTGTGTAGAATTTTTCTGATAACCTGTACTGTGATGTGTGTATTAAGAAAACAAACCAAACCCAGTGACAGCCCATGAAGGCCTTAGGCCTATCAAGCGGTCGCTGCCCAGCCATTTGGCCTGCAGATTATAAGGTGTTTTTTTCTTTTTTCTTTTCGTGTGGCCCCCTGAGAGGGCGAGTGCAGGTCTTTCTAGTCGACGCCCGTGCACAACCTGCACGTCGGAATGAGAGATGAGATGAATGGACGAAAGTGGGCAAGGATGTGGAAAGAAGCAGCCGTGGCCTGTCATAAGGTACCGTTCCAGCATTTGCCTGGAATTGAAAATGGGAAACCACGGAAAACCATTTCAAGGACGGCCGACGGTGGGGCTCGAATTCACGTCTACCAAGTCAGCAGAGAGCTTGGCCCCACAGCCTAACGCTGCGCTTTAGCGAGCGTAGCCACCACTTTCGGTAGATTATAAGCTGAGGCGTGATCAGAGAGTCGGGTCTCCTCAGCCGTTAATCTTGGTCTCCATGACCGGGGCGCTGCCTCACTGTCAGACAGCTACTCAATTGCCCTCACAAGGCTGAGTGCACCCCGTTCCAGCCCTCACGTCAGTTTCTAAAATCCCTGAGTGAGTCGGGAATTGAACCCGGGGCCTCCGGGTGCGTGACAGGCGCGCTACCCCAACACCACGGGGCCGGCGTGATGTCTGTACTCATGTATTTGTAATTGAGATAGCATTTGGGTCAGATGCGGCCGTGGCCTAACGTTAGATAACATCCCGGCATTTGCCTCGGGAGTAAAAGTGGGGAAACCACGCAAAAAGCCACTCCAGAATGGCTAAGGTCGGAATCGAACTCAGCTCTCCTCAGTTTTGCCTCTCAAGGCTGAGTGAGCCCCGTTCCAGCCCTCAGACCAGAATTATATTTCTTGGCCTCCGTGGTGACAGCCAATAAACAATTTTTATACCACTAAATGTAATATTGTATATTGGAATGTTTCCAGTCAAGAACTCACCGGCATACTGAAGAACATTGAACAGGAGGTCATCGCTTACCTGAAACAACGCAAACAGAAAACGTGAGCGCTTCATACAGTCACAATATTACAAAATTTAAGAACATTTATGTTTTATGTCAGCAATTCGTCAATAACTAAAAAAACAAATAACTAAACACAACACCTCACAACACGCGGCTTTGGTATTATGCTGAACTGCTGTGCCCAAGATAGCGGGTTCAAACCCGGCCGAAGTCGTCGGATTTTTTAAGAGCGTTGAAAATCCTTCAGTATGCCTTCCTTCGGAGGGGAAGTAAAGCCGGCGGTCCCATGTCATAGATTTATGGCATGTAAAAGATCCTTCCACAGACTAAACTTATGTGAAGCTAAATTGTTAGGTTAGATTTCGTCGGAACGCTCTATCAAAGTTCCAACGTTCACCACTAGGTATCATTGATATCCGGTAGCGAAAGTTTGAACTAAATTACTTGAAATTGAACGGAACTTGTAGCTCACCCTAAGGGTGTCCACTGGAAGCAGCTAGAGACTCAGGCGAGTCGAACATGTCCTCGGACACTCCCGGCAATAAAAGCCATACGATAAATACATAAATAAATAAATAAATAAATAAATAAATACCTCACAACACCACACAACACCTACAAAACAAAAGAAAAACGAAACAAAAACAAAACACACAACAAAACTCAAAACAAACAAACAAACAAAAAAACATAAAACGCTAAAAATATCTTTTGTCGAGTTTGCTCAGAATAAAAATGAGATAATAACGCTTAATTAGTCAAAGATGCCTCAAAATTCATCACGATTGGTCTGCAAAAAATCAATCAAGTCCGAAAATTTAAATACATAGGGGAATGGATTACCCCTAATAATTCAGAAATAGCTGCCATTGAGAGCAGATGTAACAAATTGGAAGGTGCCTTTCAAACCCGCAAAAACATTTACATAAGTAAAAGCTTGTACCGGAATGTCAAACTTTGTCATTATAACACAGTAATTAGGCCGTCAGCACTGTATGCCGCAGAATGCTTACAGATGACAAACAAAGGTCCATTGAGAAGATTAGAACTTAAGGATCGGAAAATTCTAAGGAAAATATTAGGACCTGTTAATGATAATGGTACAGAAGAAGACATAACAATGAATTATTTGAACATATAGAAGATTTGGTGAGTGTGATGAGAAAAAGGAGAATGTCTTTCTTTGGACATTTGGAACGGATGGAGCATCAGCGATTTTCATATCGAATACACTCATCAATCTCTAAAAAAAATCCTATTGTAAATGGTCGATGCAAGTTAAAAAGGACCTAACAGAAGCTCGAATCAATCAAGCTCTGGTTTGGGATAGGAACGTGTTCAGAAAGGCGGTTAAATCAACCACTAATCTACACCCTTTAACATCTGTGATGCCTCGCCCTCACTGCAAGTGGACGGAAGAACATTCGTCAAGAATGAAGATCTACTGGCAGACAAGAAACCAAGCATTACAGTGACCATATGAGTGAAGAACATCGTGGTCCATTGATGGCCTAAACGACTCAAAAAAAAAGTAGATTAATGCTTTCACGGCCCGGATTACTATTCAATAATTCATGGGGTTTGGGCTAATGCCGTGTGAAATTAAATTAAATATCACCAGACGTTTCGAAGGAACCTTGCCTCCTTTTTCAGTGGAATTTAACAATGTGGCCAAAGAAAGTATATCAATGAGATCCTCATTCTTCGAGGAGAGTCTATATTCCCCCCCCGCAGCCCCCTTTACCTTCTCCTTCCTTACTACTCTATCCGCCGTTCTTATTAATATGGCGCGTTTTTTTTTAACATGGACCATACATTAATTTCTGGCTGCTGTACTCTGGTGACGAACAGAGGAATTTATGTAGTTTTTAGCCTACTTTTCACATTTTGCAAAAATGAGGAAAAAGTAGACTTATGAGATCGATCCGGGAAAATGTGTGTGTGTGTTGGTTGGTGGGTTCTTAAGTTTAGGGGCTGCCACAACGCGGTCATGTAGCCCCGTGTACTTTGGGTGTGTGTAGAATCTGTCTGTTAACCGGTGTTAATTGTGATGACTGTATTAGTGTGTGTTATCTGTTTTTTTTTTAAATTCAAGGACTGCAACTTAGAATTTTTCAAATAGTTCCTACTTTTGCCGCCAAGCGCCACCGTCAACGACTACTAGGCCAAGTTCAGAACTTAGCTACTAGACGCCACCGCCGTCGGCTCTTGGCAACGAACGTAGAAACCTAAGAGCGTTGATTACATTCTTAACCTATCCAATTTAGCTTCACACAGATGCAATTAGTGGAAGGTTCTTTAACATGCCATAAATCTATGACATGGGACCACCGGCTTTACTTCCCCTCCGAAGGAAGGTATACTGAGGGATTTTAACGTTCTTAAAAAATCCCACGGCTTCGGTAGGGTTTGAACCCGCTATCTTGGGCATAGAAGCTCAGCATGCTACCGACTACGCCACCGAAGCCCCTTATCTGCCTGTCCTTCTGTCTGTGTCTGTGTGTGTGTCCCCCTATCAACTCCTAAACGGCTGCAGCAATCGAAACCAAATTTAGTATGAGTAAAGATGTATACAGGAATATATCAAGCCCATATTTGAAAATGATGTCAGTGCTACCAACTGCTGAAAAAACGCACTAGAAATTTGAGCTCCATGTTGGATATGTTGGAAGGTATGCATGGGAGCTATTCAAAAATTGGCACACATGTAGATAATACTATTTCAGTTTAATTTCCAGAAGGACATACATGACAGTGTTGCCAAAATAATTTTTAGACTTCTGATAAGTCCAATTTTTAAATGCTTATAACTTCGACACTAACAATTGGATTTCAACCATATTTTGAATGTAATATGTGTACATAAACATATATGACTGAGCGTATTCTTAAGAGCCACCAGGGCTGCCAACTGTTGATAATTGCTCTCTCTCTCTCTTTTATCCAAATACCAATATATCAGAAAGTACGCAAGCCGACAGCTTTAAACTATGCACACGCATAGTACCTGATATTTTATTTTAATTTAGAATAACTCATATACGTCACTTCTACCAACATGATTCTAAGCCTGCTGATAGGACCAATTTTTAAATATATGTAACTTCTATACTATCAGTTGGATTTCATCCAAATTTCGTTATGTCCTATGTGTAACATAACAGATATGTCTATAAGAATTCTTAAGAGCAATCAGGGCTGATAACAGTTAATAAATGCTGTCTATATTTTTTACCCTAATATTCTAGATAGGCTCATATACTGTAGATTAATCATTGGCATGAATCTTAATTTTAAGAAAAGTAGGCTCTTTCGTTCGTCACAGAACTTCTTGTTTATAATCTCATAGATATACCTTCCTTGGCCACATTGTTTAATTCCATTGGAAAAGGAGACAAGGTTCCTTCGAAACGTCTGGTGGTATTTAATTTAATTTTCGCACGGCATTAGCCCAAAAACCATGAATTATTTGAATAACGCATAATTAATTAGTAATGTGGAAATTTGTGAGATTCATTTTGTAGCTGCAGGTTTAGTACCCACTTAAAAAATGTTCGAACATTCCTATAAACATGAGAGATATGAGGGAATTGGTGAAGCTCAGTTGAAAACAAGAACCAAATTTTGAAAAATAGATGAAAATAGTTACGATTTAAATTTTGAAAATTTGCTACATTGCTTCTAATAGGGAGATGCGTGTGTTTCCATGGAAATGTATAAGGTGCGTTCAAAAAGTAACGAGCCGGAGGCTGGAATGCGCAAACCGGTGACGACATCGGCTAATCGTGGCGTGTGTAACGAGGTGTGGTTCCGACCAGAGCGTGGAAGGTCACAGCCCGTCGCTAGTGGGCACGCGTGCTCATCACGGGATGATACAAAGCGAGCAGCAGCATGCATGCATGCATCAATCGTCCAACCAAGAACAAGACAGTAGGCCATTCGACATGGTTGCTGGTGTGGTTGAAGACTGTGGGGCACCCATTGGGCACACACTTTGCGCAAGTGCAGTCGTTCCTTCATGATGGTGTGCACACTTCCGACGCTAAATCCGACCACGGCGGCTATGGCGTTCACTGTCACTCGGTGGTCCTGGGTAATGAGTGCATCAACCAGCTGGACGTTGTCATCGTTAATGCAGGGGGGGGGGGGGGGGTGCCTCAGACCGGGCATCATCGGCTAACGACACCCGTCCTTCCCTGAAACGCTTGTGCCACGCCTTGACCCTTGCAAGGGACATGCAGTGTTTGCCGTACACTTGTGACATTCGGCGATGAATGTCCGTTCCCCCTACTCCTTCCGCTGTCAGAAACCGAACAACACCCCTTTGCTCTTCGTTTGACGCCTCCATGTCACTGTTTGCAATGAGACTGGCAGCGTTAGACGATTGATGCATGCCGCTGCTCGCTTTGTATCGTCACGTGACGTGCACGCGTGCCCTCTATCGACGGGCTGTGACCTTCCACGCTCTGGTCGGAACCATACCTCGTTACACACGCCACGATTAGCCCATGTCGTCACCGGTTTCCGCATTACAGCCTCCGGCTCGTTACTTTTTGAATGTACCTTATATATAATTATTATATAAGATCTATGACAGGCAGTGTTTTTTTTTCAGAATTCTTATTTAATGGTAATCAATTGACCTACAGTATGCATCGTTAGTTTAACATCTCTGAATGAAATAAAATATTAGTCACTTTTCATAAAACGTTCATTTAAAGAGTTCACCAGATGTTCTCCACTCATGTTCTGAACCGTTGTAATCATTTCTTGCATATCCATATTCCCCATTAGTGTCTTATAACCTGGAGTTATAAATAGGAATGCTCTCTCACAAGGATAAGACCGTTCGTTGCTCTTCTTAGACACACCATTGAGCTCATTTATGAAGCCAGCCCTGATGATGTCACTGTAGATCGAAACGAGCTTTATTCTTCTTCAGCTGTTCTATGTTCACATTTCCTTTGTCGTCATCACGGTAAAAGCTTGCATCATGCACGAAATAAAGCATTTGGTGTTGTTTTGTATATCTTTGCATCTAACTGGATCAAATCTTTCCGAGTTGTGTTGGTTTTTGAGAGGCAGTTTTCAGTGTTTGTAACGAACATCTCATCAGTACTGTTTCAAAATTTGGCCAACACATCCGACAATCAAAACTGAAACAGATGCGTTGAAAACTTCTGTACACTTTTGCTTTGAACCATTGTCCAGCGTATTCTTCTGATGGAACTTACAAAATCCCTTAAGGTGCCCCCACCTCTTTCGTGCGCTGTTATGTTCCAATCCACTGCTGCCGCTATAAACCGGGTTACAGCGTTTTGTTTTGGTTTCACAGTAAGTTCAAAATCGCAAACCATTAAAATGAGCTGTATGATAGTCACGTATATATATTTCATTAAAAGGAAATAATGTACTGACAAAAATCACAGCTATTATGCTAGATTCGTGCATTATGATAGCACTAAAATAGTACATTATGCAACGAGCCTATAATGTCAATAATTAAGACACGAGTATGTTTATAAAACGAGAGTAGCGAGTTTTATAATTTCCATACGAGTGTCTTAATTTTCATTATAGGCGAGTTGCATACGACTGTTTATGTTCGACGATATTTATAACTGTATTATAGGGTATGTTTTAACATAAATATTCATAAATATCTGTGGGACTCAGTAACTTCAGTTAGTGAACAGAGCGAGCTGGGTGGTTTGCTGACTGAACAGAGCGCATGCGTGGGTCAAAGAATTTCGAAAGCAGAGACCATTTACTTTGCTTGGCAATGCTATTGTTTACAGCCTGCATGATGTCTAGTGCCGATCAGAACTAGCATTCACTAATATTGTCACCGAAGTCGTTTGTAAGCAATGCGCTGTGTAGAAATTGGAGTTGGGGATATTAAGGTACAGTGCTATTTATTGTCTCATATTCGCCAGTTTATTTACGCGAACATATGGGACGGTGCACTTTCCATGTCGGTAATTAATATAGAAGGATGCTGTGTTGCTAACTTCTGGAAGTAGATTCATAAATTTCTTGCATATGTCATAGTATTTTCTTGTTACCGTAAAGGTTCGTGCTGATTTTGTCTTTGTGTTTGGGATTGTAACCACAATGGTTGATCCGATATCCATTTTGAACTTTCAAATCAAGTAATTCATGTCCGACATGTAGGATTTTGAGAGCATGCACGAATCTTTCCTTACCTAATTGGTCAATGAATGAGCTCCGATTGGCTGGAGAAACTGTTTCATAATTAAGAATAGTAGACAGTAGACTACTATAATGACCCTCATTATGATACAGTTTTCTGACATATAATATTTACATTTCGACATCGTCGAACATAAATCGATATTATTTATGAGTTACCCAGAACAGAGATTTTTGGCAACGCTGCCTCAATTGCGCTTGCAATTTTTTAATGTCATACAGGTGAGGACGAGTCCAAAGTTCCAAGCATTGATCCGTGGACCAGAGACTAGAGAGGCGGTTAATCAATACTAACCAGATCAAACCTTGGGAACTGGTCAAAGATAAAGAAATTCTAAAGTCAACGACCAATTGTCGACATTTCAATGATCGATCACTGGGTATTGTCGAGAGGGATCGTCCAGATCTGTCGATAGATTGACAAGGCGCTAAAGTAATTCAGGGTGTTATAGTAACTACTCTGATTACTATTCCGTACAGCTTAAGACAGGGGTTATGATAATAGTTACCTTCCAGCATTTTTATTTACTACTATGCCCTTTACGTTTATGTTGAACTGTTTGTTACCTTTCATGCATTTGGAATTATTTGGTATACTTGGACCATCAGGGCAGCCTTAGTACTTGATGATGATGATGATGATAATTGTTGTTTTAAGGGGCCATCTAGTTTATCGGCCCATAATGATCTGGGTGATAGCGAAAATGACAAGTGGAAACCAGAACGAAAATTAAGTGGGAAGGAAAATACGTACAAAAAGGAACTCAGATTTTAACTACTCACAAAATGGAGAGCGGTAATACTTACAAAAGGGAATTTAGAACGAAAACACTCACAAAAGGAATAGATTGAAAAATACGCACAAAAATGTAGGTTAGGTTCAAAATACGTACAAAATGCAAAGTAGCGTCGAAATACTTTACTTACAAAATGCAAGTGAAATTCAAAATAACTTACTTACAAAATGTAAATGAGAGTGAAAGTACGTACAAAATGCAATTGAGGTTCTAAATACTTACAAAATGCAATTGAAATTGGAAATTCATGATGCAATTTAGATTGAAAAGCGCGCATTTCAGATTCCAAAATATCACAAAGTGCAATTGAAATTCAAAATACTCACTAAAGTCCCAGCCCCTATATTGAAAGACTTACTAAAAAGCAATTTAGATTGTCAATCCTTACGAAATGCAATTGAGGTTGAAAACACTCGCAAAATGCAATTTATTGTAGATGGAAAAGACTTACAAAATGCAACGTAGACTGAAAAATAAAAAATCTAAAAATGGAGTGTAGATGAAAAAAAATATCGCTAAATGGAATTTAGATAGACGGGGAGCCAATTAACATAAAAAGTGCGAGTATCTTAAAGAGAAAAGGAAAGATAATGAAAAGAAAACAAGAGGTCTGATCCCTCGAAGAAGGAGGGATCAGGAAAGATGAGTCAAGGGCCAATTAAGGCGGGAAAGTGAAAGACTCCCTAGGCCTCGGATACCCTAATACCGTCGGGGTCTGAAAAGAAGAGTTGACCAAGGGAGGTCGACAGGAAAGAAGACGGAGAGGAGCCCGGCACAAGTAAGTGGAAGCAATGCCGGACTCAGCTGGGATCCCGTGGTCGCCAACCCACGTCCCACTAGATGTGAGCCCCTGGGGGAAACTCAATGTTGAAAACATCCCTTCATGTCATAGACTAGACCTTCCGTGAGCACTATACCTTTAAGAGATACTAGCATTACCCGTCGCGGCTTCGCCCGCGAATATTCTAGTTGTAAAGAGTACACTTAGCAAAATCTCAATCATGAATGCTATGATTGATTTATCCTTGGTATGCATAATCAGACTTTATCAATTCAGCTACTGGTGCAGTGGTCAGGGGTTTGTCATTCCTTCATAGGTACATCAGAGAGAAGTTAGTTTTCTGGGAATATCACAGACACTATTAATTTAAGGGCCTTTAAATGTGGTTTTCGGAGACCCTTTATAGTCGGGTGAAAAATATATTGTAAGGTACCTGAGAGGGTAGCCTGTACAAAGAATTAACCTAAGGGGTGAAATAATTGTGTTTAGGGGGAAAGCTTGGCAATTACTTGTAAGAGGTATGGATTATCTAGTGGTTTGAGATCGTCAGTACGATCTGCAAGGAGAACTCCCCAACGTACAGCTTAGCGGGGTAGTTCAGGGTACGAGTGTGGAAAGAAGGGTAGTTTAATTGGTACTCAATGCGCGATAACGGTACCAAGCGGTCTGCTATAAGTCGTGAACAAGCGAACTAGGGGAGAGCCTGCTACGGTCAGCGCTGTGCTATGGCGCTCTGCTGACGTCACGAAACAATTAAGTAATAGTGCTAATTCTAGATCCTACCTACTGGGGAAGCTAAAAGGGTAGGATCTTATCAGCCAATTAAATAAAGGAAAAGACCAGTGGCTTCTATCATACTAATATATAAAAATGAGATGGTGTCTGTCTGTCTGTCTGTCTGTCTGTTACTCAATAACGCAAGAACCACTGGTCCGATTTAAATGAAATTTTGCATGGATGTAGCTGATTTACCAGGTTTACATATAGGATACTTTTGATTTCGAAATTGTGTACTATTAAAAAATGGCGACCATTTTAGTGACGTCACTAGACCCTTTGGTTTCAAAATTTCATATTTCCATATCAAATAAAAAGAGAACGGTAGGAAATAGCAAACTTTTGATGGCACATACGAGCTTTGAAATTTAATTTCCTATCCGAAAGGTCCTTATCACTTTTCGTGTATCTCCAACAGTTAGCGAGTAAAACCGACATTTGTGACGTCACTACACCCTTTGGTTTCAAAATTTCATATTTCCTTTTCAAATAAAAAGAGAACGCTAAGAAATAGCAAACTTTTGATGGTATACATGAGCTTTAACATTTAATTTTCTATCCGAAAGATCCTTATCACTTTTCGTATATCTCCAACGGTTGGCGAGTAAAACCAAAATTTGTGCAATAAAACACGGCCAACACCGAGCGGTGCAGTAGATCTCTCTATATAGAAAAATGAAAATGTGTGTGTTTTTCTCTGAATTTCTACGGAAATTTGAGTTATTTACGCGTTTCAGACTGTTTTATGATGGATGCGCGCGAAAATATTTTTTTTGTCTGTTTGTCTGTTTGTTTGTGGACAAATTTGTTCCCTTATAACTCGAGAACGGCTGGGTGTATCAACGTAAAATTTGGTACAGATATCCATCAGAGGCACGGCACTAATCATTGATGTAACTTCTCCGTACCTCTCATAAAAGGGGGCCTACCCCCTTAAAATACATGCTGAAATAGGCGTAGAAGGACGAGACAAAACTCATTTTCAGCCCCTCAATGTGAGAGACAAAACTCGGGTCCCCGAAAACCACATTTTAAGGACCGAAGACCAACCGTTTTTGAGATATTCCCAGAAAACTAATTTAATTTAATAAACTAATGAACGAATGCAAGCCAGTAACCATGCCAACGGATTCTCATTGCTGTAAGACGCAATGCAATTCCATTAATTACATTAGTGTGGAAGTTTGCAAACGGCTAGAAGGTTATCACGTAACCAAATTAAGCCGTAAAATTCATCAATACGTATAATGCGCTTAAGGGGATCAAGGGGTACTCTAGAATTTTTTCACGCGATTTACACCTGCGGGTGCGGTACGGCAGGTCTGTTATATTCCTATCCCCATATTATTCATTCATTCATTCATTTCGTATAGGCCATCTATGAACCGCGTCATTCCAACTGTCTTCTACTGGCTTTGATGTTTGCCCGGTACGCCCGCATTCGTTCTTGGTGGACTTCCTTCCGTTCCTGGGTCCAAATCTTTCCCGTTTTCAGCTTCGGTTTTTCTTGGAAACCTTTGCAAGCTTGAAGTTTCCTTTTGAGTGGGGCGCGCTCCTGAATGTCTGTTGGTGTAATCCCCACTTCTTTCAGATCTTTATCCAGTTCAATGAACCAGGCCCGTTTTGTTTTCCTCTCCTGAAAGTAAGTTATGTTGCGGTTGGTCAGTCTCGCTGGGCTCATTCGTTTCACATGCCCAAAAAATGGTAACCTTCTCTTCCGGATGACGTTGCTTATCTTCTCCACATGAGTATATAGGTCATGGTTATGCCGTCTTCTGTATTCCCCATTGTCTTTGATGGAACCCAATATCTTTCTCAAAATTTTCCTTTCTTTGGCCTCCAGTTTCTCGACCAAGCCTTTTTTGTTCATCGTGAGGCATTCAGAAGCATGCAAGACCTCCGGACGGATGACACTGCAGAAATGTTTTAGTTTTGCGTTGAAGGATATTGACCTTTTCTTATAGATGTCCTTAGTTAAATGGTAGGCCATTTCCATTTTGCTCATGCGTGATGTGAATGCCTCTTTCTCTGATAATATCCCTTCCCTGACCCGTCCTGAAAAGAAAAGTAAATGGCCACTGGCTGAATTTAAAAAAATAGGTGTTATAATTTCTCCCTATATTATATTATTATTAGTATTATATTATGGCGTACAAAGACGAGAGAAATCCCCTCGGTGCCAGCAACAAAACTCGGGGGCCCTAAAGGGTCCTCGAAAACTACATTATAAGGCTCTAAATCCAACAGTTTCTGAAATATTCCCAGAAAACTAATTTAATTTAACAAACTAATGAAGGAATGCAAATCGGTAACCATGAGAACATTATCTCAAGGGGTGGCATACAAATTTCCTTCTATTTCTGTAAGAAGCAATGTCACTCCATTTATTACATTTCTGTGAAAGTTTGCAAATGGCTATAAGGTTATCACGGAACTAACGTAGACCGTGTAATTCATCAATGCAATTAAGAGGGTGAAGGGGTAACCTAGAATTTTTTCATGCAATTTTCACGTTCGACATATAGTACAGAAGGTCTATTATATCTCCAAACAGCAACATTATTTTCAAAAATTCCTGAATTGAACCAGCATTTTTTGCGGCTTTTAGGAATTTGGGCAATTTTAGGCTAAAGAACCTGAATTTTCATGCACCACAAGCCTTTATAATTTATGAAAAGGGTCTTCCTGTGTATGGGCACCTAGCACAACGTAGAGGGTCAGTTTTTATGTGACGTGTATTGCGTTTCGTCTACAAGGCTTTCAAATGTATTTCACGTCAGGAAGTACACGTTAGGTGAATTTAGTCTGAGAGCACATTTTAACTTTTTTTTGTTGTCGACATACGCGTTCATCGTAAGGATGATTTTATTTGATACTGTGTGGTAGATATACCCATATTTGGATATCTGGGTAATATGTTGTAGGCAATAGAATTGTCTGTCTGTCTTTCTGTGTATCTTTATGTACGCCTATACCTCGTGTTCGGATGCTTGGTGCATCGTAAAATTAGGTATCAGAGTCAATACACCAATCATTTATAAAACTCTTCACCGTACTTTTCATACATTAGAAGGGTGGATATAGAGAAAAAATTCTCAATATATGCTAAAATAGGCGAAATATAAAAATTATCCTAGAAGGACGACCAAAGCATATGTTGCGCTTCTCAATGTGAGACCCAAAATTCGGGAATCTATAACAGGTCTCCGAAAACTACATTTTAAGGGCCTTAAATAAACAGTGTGTGTGTGATATTCCCAGTAAACTAACTTCGTTCTGATAAACTTGAAGGAATGACAAACTGCTAACCATTGCAACAGTAGCTCAATTGATAATGTCTGGTGTTAACAACGAACACCGTTCGAAGAACGGGTACTTCTGCTAGTTATGTTTAAATTTAATGTGTACCTCGATTTTGAGGTACTCTGGCAAATAGCAGTTCAGTTAATAGAAATAGATAATTATTACAGTCCAAGCACAGGCGGATGGGAGTGTAGTGTGATTGTGCGTGTAGTGATCGCTTGAGACACTTACTCTTCAGCTAGCAGCAGCGGTTCGTCACGTAGGTAGCACTTAAGACAGACTGATCCGGGGGCATGGCCTTCCGGAGTTCTTATAGACCCCTCTTGCTACGTTTGCGGAATCCGCACATTTCTCGTAAGTCATAGCCCTCCCTAGGGTCGTTGGCTGGGACACGAGGCTACCTGAGTTCATAGAGGTGATAATTTATTGGGTTTATAATTCTGTAACTGTATTTGTAGATTTCTGAAGTAAGTGTTTGGCATTTGGATTTGTCGGGGATTTTAGTATTAGGGGATGATGGTGGCTTACCCTAGGGGTACAACAATATTTCGTACCACACTCACACCTGAAAATTGCGTGAAAAAATTCTAGAGTACCCCTTGACCCACTTAAGCGCATTATACTGTATGTATTGATGGATTTTACAGCTTAATTTTGTTCAGTGATAACCTTATAACCATCTGGAAACTTTCACAGTAATGTAATAATTGGAATTGCATTGCGTCTTACAGAAATAGATGGACCTGTGAGATTCTGTTACCATGGTTACCGTGTTGCATTCCTTCATTATTTCTTTGTAAATATACATGTTTTAAGGTATTTATTTAATTGTGAGGCATTTAAAGATTAAGTGATTGCATTTCGCTTACGCATTGGGTTATGCTGAACCTGTAGGTACCCCATTTGTGTAGGTTGGTGTTATTACCTTATTTTCGGTACAAAACTGGAATGGGACCTCAGCAGAATAATAAAGGGAGGGATGGATATGGGAATTAATGTAGGAGTTAGCCGTGGCATGTTAGATACCACCCTTACATTCGGCTGTAGTAGAATCGGGGAAACGATGGAAGGTAGTAATTTAAAATTTCACTGAATGGAGATTGTTGGAAGAAATGAAACCTTAAAAACACTTATAGTGGGCGATGTTTTAAATATAGATATACGGGGAGTTTCGAAAAAAGTGTCCGATATTGCAACAGGGGTTGGGATTGGTCAAAACGAGAAGAAATGTTCGTATAAACATATGTCCGGAAACAAATGCCTGTTGAGATATGAGACATTTTTAGCCTATTTTCATTTATGAAAAAAAAAAATAGGCTTATGATATCACCTTTTGTCCGTGTGTCTGCCTGTGTGTGCGTGTGTGATGGTGAGTGTCCCCCCTAATAACTTCTAAACGGCTGGAGCGATTTCAATGAAACTCGGTATGTTCATAGCACTATTCCGGACGACCCCGACCGTGCCCTTCAAATTTTGTTATGCCTCACCAATCCAACATGGCGGCCGTGCGAAATATTTCACCAGCATTCAATATCTCCGAAACTATTACCAATATCACCCTGGAATATTTTACGGTGATAAAGAGAACTACTAGAAGTTCACCTATGTGACTTTTGAAAACCTGGTAACTACAAAACCAACATGGCAGCCAAGCGAAGTTGCGACTTTTAAATAGACGTTTCTCGCGATTTAACCAATCAAACGCAATAAAACTTGGTACAGTATATGTTTATACACATTGTAATGCACCGACATCTAACTTCGTTCAATTGTTTACATAACCTCAAGATGGCGACTGTGCGAAATATTTCACCAGCATCCTTTAGCCTATCTCTGAGTCTATTAGTGGTATTACCCTCGTTTCTCGCAATTTAACTATCCGAGTGCAGTGACACTTAGTACAGTAAATCCTTATACAAATGTTAATCCACTGGCATCTAATTTTTTCAATTGTTTCCATAACCCCAAGATGGTAGCTGTGCGAAATTTGAAAATCTCGTTTGTACTTCTTGTGCCCTAATCATGCGATTGAAGTTTGAATACTACACGTACACAGTACATAACTCTAAGACCTGCATATATAAAAAACCAACATGGCGACCATCCGCAATATTTAGTCGGTTCTCCATATCTACGAATCTATTACAGCATTCAAACTGAAATTTTGCATGTTGATAGAGGCAATTCACATAAGTAGGATATATGAAAATAGGCTGTGTAGTTCTTCACGGAACTACTTGTTACTTGTGTTGTGTATTTACACTTCAGACAATGGACGTCATCCTACCAGCTACTCCTAATGAACACTTGACTGTGACCCACGTTTAACAGAACACGCGTTGGGCGAACATCCATCAACACCACCAACCTGGAGCTGTGAAGATTTCAGCCGGTCTATCCGCGGATACCATCCACACGTTACAAGAGATGCTCCACATGGTTACCACATGCTTCGGCTCTTCTTCGCAAGGAATCCCGATCTCGTCCAATCACGGCTGGCAGCTGGGGGATGTGGGCACACTCATTGATCACACGCTCTTGTAACTATCTGCGCGTTGTCGATGGGTGTAGCATACACCAATGTCCCCATAGCCAGAAATCCAATGGATTAAGGTCGGGCGAACCGCACAACCGCATACTATGAGTGAACTTCAGACTCTTGCAAAGACGCCTGCACCACCGAACACAACGCCTCCTCCACGCGGGTAAAATGGCTCATATCTCAACAGGTTATTTGTTTCCGGACATAAGTTTATAGGAACATTTCTTATCGTTTTGACCAATCCCAGCCCCTGTTACAATATCGGACACTTTTTTTTAAAACACCCTGTATGCTGTCGTAGACTTCTTTTTGATGTGTAACATCTTTCCACTCGGTATCTGGATATTTTTAGCCTATTTTCAATTTTGAAAAAATAGGCTTATGAGATCACCTTTTGTCCGTGTGTGTGAGCGTGTGTGTGTGTGTGTGTGTGTGTGTGATTCGTGTGTGTGTGTCCCCCTAATAAAATCTAAACGGCAGGAGCGATTTCAGTGAAACTCGGAAAGTTCATAGCACTATTCCCGGCGACCTCGACCGTGCCCTTCAAATTTTGTTACGACTCACCAATCCAACATGGCGGCTGTGCGAAATATTTCACCAGCATTCAATATCTCCGAAACTATTACAGATATTACCCTGACATTTTCTATGGTGATAGAGGGAACTACTATAAGTTCACTTATGTGACTTTTGAAAACCTGGTAACTACAAAACGAACATGGCGGCCAAGCGAATTTGCGACTTTTAAATAGATGTTTCTCGCGATTTGACCAACCAAACGCAATGAAACTTGGTACAGTATATGTTTATATACATTGTAATGCACCGACATCTAACTTCGTTCAATTGTTTACATAATCACAAGATGGCGGATGTGCGAAATATTTCACCGGCATTGTATATCTCTGAAACTATTAGCGGTATCTCCCTAAAATTTTGTACTGAGATAAAGGCCACTACTGGAAGTCCATCTATAAGATTTTCAAAAACCGGTTAACTACAAAACGAACATGGCGGCCAAGCGAATTTGAAAATTTTAAATAGACCTTTCTCGCGAATTAATGTTCCAAGCGCACTGAAACCTGGTACAGGAAATATTTATACACATTGTAATCCACTGGTATCTAATTTAGTTCAATTGTTTACATAACCTCAAGATGGCGGCAGAGCGAATTTTAAAATTAAGTTTTTTATTTCTTGTGATGTAGTCATGCGATCGAAGTGAAAGTTTGAATAATGAACCTACGCAATAATTTTCCTTTAGTAGTACATGACTCTATGGCCTATACATTTAACAATCCAACATGGCGACCATCCGAAATATTTAGACGATACTGAATATCTACGAATCTATTTTAGCAATCCAACTGCATTTTTTAATGTTCATAGGGGCTATGAACTTAAGTTCACCTATAGGACTTTAAATAACCTGGTGATCACAAATCCAACATGGCGGTGACGCGAATTATAAATATTCACATGGACGTTTCTCGCAATTTAACCATCCGCGTGCAGTGAAACTTGGTACAGTAAATCTTTATCCGAATGTTAATCCACTGGCATCTAATTTATTTCAATTTTTTCCATAACCACAAGATGGCAGCTGTGCGAAATTTTAAAATCTCCTTGTTTTTTCTTGTGTCCTAATTATGCGATTGAAGTTTGAATACTACACGTTCACAATAATCTGCATGTAACAGTACATAACTCTAGGACCTACATATATAAAATCCAACATGGCGACCATCCGAAATATTTAGTCGGTTCTCAATATCTACGAATCTATTACAGCAATCAAACTGAAATTGTGTATGTTAAATAGTGGCAATTAACATAAGTAGGATATATGAAAATAGGCTGTATAGTTCTTCACGGAACTACTTGTTGTGGCACTCGGTCGCTGGACATTATTGTGGGAGTGATTTTGGAAAAGAGACGGAAGTGGATGGGACGGAAACAATGAGCGCGCGTGGTGGCGGAGATCGGTACAACGACGTACTGTAAGCCATGTGACTATGTGGAATGTAAATAGCATACGGTTTACCTCAAGGTTTGGAGGCCCCATTAATGAAATTCCTACAATAAATCATCTTCAAGTTGTCGTTCAAGGTGTGGAAATATTCAATATATCATATTTGCTGAAAACAATTACGATTTATAAAATCTTCATACTTTTGCTGTATTCTTATTTAATGTAAACACTCGATACCTCGAGTGCTATATCGCATCAACCAACACTTCAAACAACGTAGGAATTCAGTATATTAACACAAACTACTAACAATAATTGAAAATTCGTTGGTCTAAACGTATCACTGGGAGAAACGCATTTAATATACCTACTGCACACCTCATTTTTAATCGCGCCTATACTTGGCAGTGCGCTATATCGGCAATAAGAGGCCATTTTCAATAACACCGCTGGCATGGGTTCACTAACTGGCCGGTATAAAGCGCAGCTCGCATCAAGTAGGCAGTGGATTGCTCCCGCACACAGTTGCAGGTATATGTCACTACTGCAGATGCATTTGAGAATCCTCTCATGTTTGCTGGCACAAGGTAGCACTATGAGTTCCTTCTTAAAAAATGCGAGTAAGTAATATGGAATTATTCGAATAACATGTCATGTCACATCATAGGCAACTACTGTAAGGCTCGTATTTTTTTTTGTAGAACTTTCCATGCTGAACAATTCGTACACTCATAGTACTGTATATAGATATTTGTAGCGGTTTACCCAGCGTTAGCTTAAAAGGCGCACGGACGGTAGGTTTTTCTTCGTTTCGAATCATTGAAATCGTTACTGCTCGGCTTCTTCTGGTCATAAATGAACGTTTTTGTACAGAATCCTTCCTCGAGAAATCTTTTACGGAACGTTGAAAACCGCATCAAAATTCATCCAGTAGTTCTCGAGATCACCCGTTATACCCAAGAATCGGGGCCTTAGTTTTATAGTTAGAGACTAGCAACCCGACCCGGCTTGGCCCAGGAACAGTTATGAATACTTAATGTGATAAGCGATTTTTTCTTCTACGTCAATGAACAACGACCAATATCCGTTTTACGTCTCGGCATAATGGGTTAAAATCACTGACTGGACTATTAATTGTATTATCATGGAGATGCATGTGCAACAAATTCTTGTCAGACGAAATTTAAGAATGGCGAGGTGCATGAAACACAAATCTCCCTTCCATCCAATCTTAACTTGACTGTGAATTTTGCGGAACGAAAAGTTCACAGGCGAAATGAAGAAAAGCCGAGTTGCACTTCCAGGGAAACTCCAAACACAACCACCCTTCTAAGAAGTCTTAACTCAACACGACTCAACGGTTTGCTGCTGGCTGTATGTGGGGCAATAGATTCGCCCGCTAGCTAGGCTGTAACAGGGATGATAGACTCGCCCTTAGCTAGCTAGTAAACTGTCGCCTCAGTAGTTGAATGGACATGGTTGGAAGAAATTAAAACGTAAAAACACTTATAGTGGGTGATGTATTGAAGATAGACGTATTGTGCCCAACTCTAGGAATGGGTATTCCAAGATTCAGACACCTAGATATCAAGGGAAAGGCTGTAGCCGCTTTTGAAAGTTCAGATATTTGAATATCGCGCTACATTGCTTCGAGAAGGAATTGGAAGGAATTTACCGATACTTGGATGTCAAGTGACGTAGCGAGTAATAGCAGAGGTCGAGGCTATTTATTGATTAAATAGTTAACCATGGAGCAGAGACTTGAGACTGGGATCAAATTACTGGCACGGCCAAATAAAAGAGAATGCAATTAGTATCAAGTAAATCGGACCAGGGATACCAGAGATATGAGGATTTCTAGATTACAACGTGATGACGCGTGACCCTGGCAGTTTTGAATAAAAGCCGGCTGGAGCAAGCATCGATAGCTCTTTTCTACACAAGCATTTGCCGAGCAAGTTGCTGCGACGCTGAGCCAAGGCACATGGTTGCCGGATCTACGCAGAAGTTCTTTTCAAAGTCGTGATAGTCACGAAAGTGCTGCGCTACGAGGTGGAACTTAGTAAGTTTCTGGCGAGGAGAATCACTGAGGTGATTGATTTTTCTACAGACATTGGTGGAAATATTTATATTTTCACATGGACATATGCTAGACTTTGTCTAGAAATTAGTATTTTGTCACAGTCCAGTAATAACATAATACTTGGATGTTTAAATCCATTTCAGTCAGTTTTCATATTTGTAACTAGTTAACCACTTCGATCTGTCAGTACACTGAAGACTAGTCTATAACGGTGGCGTTCATTAGTCTACGCAAGGGAAACTACAAGTTGCTTAGCGCATGGTAGATGGTGATATAATAAACCATGCCCAGGGAACGATCTTCAGAACAGCCGTTGATTGGTTAGACTGTCAGTGTTTTTCTTGTACTGATAAGATTACCGTGAGTTATGTTACAACTGACATATCTAAGAAGTGATCACTTAGATCTGACCCTATTTAAACAAACTGTTATGGCTTTGATAGAAGCCCATATTAAAATGGAACAACAGTTAATTCAAACGTCAAAAGATACTACCACTATGTCTGACTAGACGGATTGTGGGTATATAATGGCGGCCGATACAAGGATTGTACATGCTTGTCCGCTAGGGCATGCCTATGGATAAATCTGGTACAGACCAGGTTTACTACGCTTCAAGACCATCAAGAAATGTAAGCCACATTTGAATTATATTATGCCTAGCTAATTGGAACAAACTATTTTTTCTGCAAATGACCAACACATTTTTTTCTTCGTATTTAAAGCTTGCAATGATTTACGCAAGACTTGTTAGAGTTATTCTGAGTATTTTCAGCACTCAGAACAGTTTAGGATCGATGACCGAGCATTTCGAGCATTTATTTGAATATTTCATATTTTTGGGAAATCACGGTAATCAGCCGATGTAACTGTAAAAGTTAATAATTTATTTTTGTTGAGGAATGGATATTTTTTCCATATTCAAAGGTTCGAACATGTGGATTCTCACATAATGAGATGATAATTAAACATATTTAAAATGATATAACGAATAATAATAATAATAATCCACTAATAATAATAATAATAATTTTTATAAATTTTCTAAATAATTCTTGGATATTATATTTTCTAATAATCATATGTATTGAGAGAGAGCCTATGAAGTAGTTTAATCATTTCTAGTCTGGAACAGGAGATTTTCCGAAGGAAAGTGGTTAGCGCAAGCCCGCATTCAACCAACATTTCAGTTCTGGTTGAACAGTTGATATTTGCATTGAGCAAAGTATATTTTTCAGATAACACGGAGAGGCATGAAACGGGAAGCAAATGATATTTGTATCAAATAGGATATTTTTGTATTTATATAAAATCATGACGTAAATATACACTCGAAAGTGAAATAAAGATTTTCATAAGTATGGTAAATTCACGGGTTGAACTGAATGGTAAAATAAAATAAACTTGTAAGTTTATTAATCTTCCAGTGTTGATAACAAGCAGAGGCTTGATTTATTGTATAAATTTTGGGAAGAAAATTTATGTGTGTGGAGTAGTTGAAATGCCATTCCCAGGTGCGCATGTTTAAGTCGCAGGAATGAAGAGGTTTTTTCGAGCATCAATCAAATAGCAGGTTCGATGGCTCAGGTTTATAGTAGGAGTATTGGAGCCACACATTTCGTCGTATGAATGACCCGAAGGTTATTTCGTAAAACCATCAGTTCTTATTTCAACCTTGTTTACGAATTCCATTTAAGACTTTGATTTTGCTAGAACCCGGATTTGTCATGATAGTAGTTTATTCTTCTTCAGAGGAAGACCTTTGCCGTTGTTGTTGTAATATTGTGTTCTTACACAAATAATAGAATGGGCCACTGCCAATTAAAAATAATTCTTTAACCACGAATAATTTGAAGGATATTTTCAAATCCTAGTGCCATGAACTAAATGAATTCATTATAAAACTACAATTCTAATTTCCGCATTCTGTCGAAGAATTGTAAGTTGTGAAAGTTGCTAAAATGGCCATGAATATAAATATTTTTTATAATAATGATTCCAAGTGGATAATTGAATAGCTGAATGGTTCAACTATTTATTGATCAAGTTGATGATTCAGAAATCATATATTTTGTTAGGAACTTGAAGTTCATAATCGAGTCACTTCTCGAATGTTTAATGTCAGAAGAACAATTAATTGTTGTTGTGCTTCGCACAGTTCTTCGATGCTATGCTCAAGGTCAAATACTTTTCAGATGTTATTAATATATGTAAATAATTTGTGTTGCTTCAATGATGATAATATTTTTCGACGATATATTTTTGAAACTGGAAAAAAAGTGAAAGTTAAAAATTCTATGAACATTTATTCTACGAGTGTTAATATCATGTAAATATTCAAACAGTGATCTACGATATTTCCAGTAGAGACAATTAACTTTGAACTGGAATTAATCATTAATAATTTTGGAACACGGTCTACAGGACTATTAATCAGACTTGTGTTTCCAAAAATATAATTGTCAAATGTGTTTGGAAAATTTCTGTATTATGTGTAAATAAGAGTGTGGATCGCCACACGTGAGTGATGCTACTTTGAGCATCTTTGCAGTCAATTTTAACTTCAAAATAAACTGAGATAATTTTACAGGATGTGTTACTCCCAATTAAATCTCCTTCTATCCTTATTGTTGCATTGAGCCAAAAATCAGTAAAGCATTTTTTTAATTTGATGTCGTTTTTGCGATTTGCTTTAACCCATCTGGCGTTCCGGGATATTTTGACTCTCGTGCTGACTGATTATTGGTAAAATGCATATGTGGTCGTGCGGACTCCGGTCTAAACGGGCACAGTATGCTCTCGCGGACTTCTTTGTTCATGCCGAACAGTTCGTACACTCATGGTATTTAGATATTTTTACGGTTTGCCCAGCGTAAGCTTACAAAGCACTCGGACGCCAGGTTTTTAGTTTTGACTTTTCCACTGAAATCGTTACTGCTCGGCTTCCTTTGATCATCAATAAATTATTTTCTACAGAAATCATCCTCGAGATATCCTTTACAGAATGGCGAAAACCGCATCAAAATCCATCCAATAGTTCTCGAGTTTGCCCGTAACATCCAAGAATCGGGGACTTTGTTTTATACTAAGTAGAGATTTACCTAAAATTACTAGCTCATATCCGGAAAAATATGTCTGCGATGACTCAAGTGAGAATCGAACCCACCTCTTCTCAGTTCTTCTGCCTGCGAGGCTGAGCGGGAACTTAAACCCAGACCTCAGTAAAATTAGTTCCCCAAGCTTACCTTGTCGTTTGGGCCTAACATCACCTGCTGCATGATGATCTCACCGAGTTCGCCAGCCAACTGCGGCGCCTAGTACAATATGAACACAAAAAGCTATTAACTAAATTTATTAGGCATAACTTAAGTACTAATTGATGTAACAAAGGACTGCTCAGTTGTGTTTGGTGAAGATTTCCATACGCAAATCCTTTCATGGTTATACAGCAATCAACGTCAATACAATGTGTTTGGGTCTCCAGTCTTAGACTGATTTGATGGCCCTCTGTCCTGAGCAAATAGTTTCATCTCTACATGGCTACCACACCTTACTTCTGAGGAAATCTGTTTTACATATTCTAATCTCGGTCTACCCCTACAGTTCTTATCCTCCACCCTTCCTTCCATAACTCAATTTGCTATTCCTGGGTGTCTTAGTAATAGCCCTACCAACCGATTTCTTCTCTTCATAGCAGTCACCAGAAACATCTCTCTCTCACCCCCCCCCCGGGCTCACATCTTGTGGGACGTGGATTGGCGACCACGGGGCCCCAGCTGAGTCTGGCATTACTTCCACGTACTTGTGCTGGGCTCCTCTCCATTTTCTTTCCTGTCGATCTAACTTGGTCAACTCTTGTTCTCTTCCGACCCCGACGGTATTAGGGTATCCGAGGCCTAGGGAGTCTCTTCCTTTCCTGCCTTAATTGGCCCTTGTCTCATCTTTTCTGATACCCTCCTTCATGTTATCTCCTACCTTCTGCTCAAGGCCCTCAAGGAGGCAGGGTGTATGTAGCCCCACCACTTCCTAGTGCACCCTGGATATTGCTACTCCCTCAGGGGCTCACGGCTGGTGAGTTCGGTTGTTGGCGACCCCGAGCGATTCCTGAGCTGGGTCCAGTTTCCCCCCTTTTATCCATTACCTCTGGGACGGACTCTCTCCTCTTTCACTTTCCTATCTGCTTTTCATGGCTCTCCTTCCTTCCAAGTCCCTCAATCCGCATTCTTCTTAAAACAACAATTATCATCATCATGATCTTAAAGCGAACAGGGGCCTGATAAAGGGATGGGAAGAGTGGGAGGAATAGACTAAGGCAAGGAGGCGGCCATCCCGGCATTTGCCCGAAGACGAAGTGGGAAACCATTGAAAACCACTTAGAGGATGGCTGAGGTAGGAATCGAACCCCCTCTACTTATTTGGACCACCCGAGGCTGAGTACACACCGTTCCAGTCCTCATACCACTTTTTAAATTTCGTGGCAGAACTGGGAATCGAACCGCGGACCTCCTTGGTGGCAGCTAATCATACTGACCAGAACAGCACGGAGGCGACAATTTTTGTCTAATACGTTTCTAAATTTATCCCCAGTATCAGCAGTCATGCTGAGCTACGTATTATTAATAATTGCCCCAAGTATAAACAAGTAGGCCAGTTCCGTGAAGAACTATACAGCCTATTTTCATATATCCTATTTATGTTAATTGCCTCTATCAACATACAAAATTTCAGTTTGATTGCTATAATAGATTCGTAGATAATCAGAGCCGTCTAAATATTTCGGATGGTCGCCATGTTGGATTGTTAAATGTATAGGCCATAGAGTCATGTACCATTAAAGGAAAATTATTGCGTAGGTTCATTATTCAAACTTTCTCATCGATCGCATGATCACAACACAAGAAATAAAAACTTAATTTTAAAATTTGCAGAGCCGCCATCTTGAGGTTATGTAAACTTTTAAACTAAATTAGATACCAATGAATTACAACGTGTATAAACATTTCCTGTACCAGATTTCATTGCTGTTGGAACATTAAATCGCGAGAAAGGTCTATTTAAAATTTTCAAATTCGCTTGGCCACCATGTTCGTTTTGTAGTTAACCGGTTTTTGAAAATCTTATAAATGAACTTCCAGTAGTGCCCTTTATCTCCGTACAAAATTCCAGGGTGATAACGGGAATAGTTTAGGAGATATTGAATGCTGGTGAAATATTTCGCACAGCCGCCATGTTGGATTGGTGAGACGTAACAAAATTTGAAGGGCACGGTCGGGGTCGTCCGGAATAGTGCTATGAACTTACCGAGTTTTATTGAAATCTCTATAGCCGTTTAGAAGTTATTATGGGGAGGGGGACACTCCTCACACATACACGCACACGCTGGTGTATTCCTTGGAATACACGTAAGACAAGAGTTAGCATTCGCTGCTCTTTGCTTAACTTCTTTCTTCCTTTTTTTTCCCCCCCCTCAAACACCAACAGTGATTTCTTACTTGTTCTTTTATTTGAGTACCTTGCTTACTTTCTTTGTAAGTTTGTTGTAGATATAACTTCCATGATTAACCTAGCGGCATCTAGCAGCTAACTGCTGAAGTTCCTCAACATCTCTATGCTCAAGAGGACTTCCTTTCCAATCCAGCCACAATATGTCGCCGCTATCTTCAGCTAACATCTCCTTGCTCGAGAGGACTTCTACAACAAACCCTTCCACCAGGCTTCGCTATTGACGCCTACTATCAACTCCTTGAAGATTACTTTTAGTTTTATTTCTAAAGTTGGTAATTTGTATGTATGTTCCTTTGTCTGTTTCCACCACCCTCCTCCCTCCTTGGTACCTTTGTGCTTCGTCGAGCAGCTCTCACTTCTGGGCCAGTCGTCAAACCATACAGTTGGAGCCTACTTCAGGCTTGTCTCCTGTCTACTTGAGACACTTTTAAATCAAGACGCCATGTCTTAATTTTAACGTCAACCGTCATCCAGATCATCATGGTTCTTCAAAATGAGCTGAGTACTACTTCAATGGGTTTCATCAAGTTTTAAATGTTTTAAATTGTGTATAGCATTTCATTTGATTTCATAGATAGTGTGAAATTGATAAATGTGATGCAATATCTGCCTTCAAAAGATCTTCCTGATCTAGTTGTGGCTACTTCAGCTAACTTTTCAAAATGAAAAAGTACTTCTTGTACTGATTATCTGAGATACTATCTCACACCGAGGGATAATTTAAAGTACCCACTGTCTATAGAATTCAGATTTCCGTCGGGGGACTTGTTTTGCCCAATTCAACCGATATCAACGCTCTAGAATTTTCTACGTCAAGTTATCTTTCTACAAGTGAAATAGCCTGGCATTTATTTAAATATGGGAACACGTTTTCCTCATTGAGAAATTCATGTTGTACAACCTCTAATCAACATAATTTGTCTTCCTTCGTGGGATTTTCCGTTGCATTCAGCTACAATCTACGGATTTCTAAAGAAATAAACTTTCTCCAAATAAAGCTCAACTAGTGATCTCCACAATTACAATAGCTTTTCGTCAAATAAACTTTTCGTGTTGCAATAGTGAACTTTTCAACGGACTACAGTGCATAACAGTGCTCATTCAACTTTTCATCCGCGTCGCGCTCGTCCGAGAAAAATAAATACGGCCAAGAACTTTCTTCTAAAAGTTCCTATTTCCTCTTCCTTAACCACCCTTTACTAACAAATTAGGTTAATCCTTAAATTTATGTCTATTTCATTGAGGCCTCGCCAAACCATAGGCGCCCTCCCAACTTTTCTCAATTTATAACTTATTCATTCTGTTCAAATATCAGCAGTTAGAAACTGCCTATTAATCTATTTTCTTTTCTTGCTAGTACAGGATATGTTTATGTTCTAAGTACTCAACTTTTCATTAATCTCGTTGATCCAGGTTTCACGAAAGGGTAACTTTCCCTATTTTCTCTCGTGATCCCTGTTTAAATATAGAAGTCCTAGAAACTTCTTCTTAATTTTTCTCTTCAGGTTTCACAATAAGTGACCTGCCCTATTTGTACAACCCATGATCGTAATTAATGTATAAATATAAGAAGTTATAGAAACTTCTATTTAATTTCTCTTTCTTTCTTTCTTTCTTTCTTTCTTTCTTTCTTTTGTTATAATTTAGATTCCTACATAGGAATTCTTAAAGTACACACATTGTACCTGACCTATTTGTTTAACTTGGATTACGTTAATTATCTTTAAATTTTCAATTTGTTAATCTTAGCACTATTTTAAAATCTTATCCAGATTTTAGGGCTTATAAAAGGTTGCAAACCCAAAAATTGTTAATTGCCAAGTGCAAACTTCAACATTCTAGAGGTCTGAGACCTCGAAGGTTAAAAAATTAACTTGTACCTGTTATATTGTAAAATTATTATACTTCCACTCATTGTTAAATAAGAGAAATTTATATTTTTCGATTTCCACTTCACACCAGAATAACGATTAGGCAGGATCCTTCTTCCCCTGACTCTATCCAAAAGCTCATGCCCGAGTTAAGACAATTGAGCATCAATGAAAAAAAGGTTCCACTATTTGTTGCATTTGAACAAAAACTCTCCGCAAAAACGTTTTCAAAGCCGTTCTTAGCTTGTTAGCTACCCACTGCTTGTTGAGATTTTCTCTATAACTTATGGTTGGTTTTCCAAATTTAAGTTTTTCTTCTTGTCTAAACTTTTAGTCGGCGCCTTGCTGGGTAAAAGCTTAGCCTTCTTGAATGCAACCATTGGTGTTCTTACCAAAATTTAAAACCAAAAATTTTCAAAAACAATCAAATTGTTCCTAAAAGCACTCTAACTGCTTCATCGCTACCCTTCCTGGAAGCATTTGGTCGCTCCTTGGAAATTCTACAATTCCAAGAACTAAATACACCACGGCGAATTTAAATTATTTGCGCCTTTCAAAACCGTCGATCAAACCTGACTCCTTTGAAATGATATACAATAAATCTGTCATTCTTTGTCTTGCCAGACTACCACCCTTCCCCATATTACCCAATTTTAAGCTGGGAAGGGAAAGCACAAACGCTGCTTACTTGTAAATCGCTTAAGCTTCAGCCGCATTTCCCGTTAGCTACGGCTAGGTCCATACCCACTTTAGGTGTTTCATGTGCTTTGCAGTGACCGTCGTCACTAACTCATTCAAATTTATTTGTTTGCTTAGTGTTGGACTCTCGTCCTATTTACCCATACTTGTTCTTCATTCCGAAACCCACTTCCCTTTCCTTTTCTCTTCATCTTCCCTTGGGGGTAAGGTTAATTCCTAGCAAAAACCTACCCACACACACGCGGACAAAAGGTGATTTCATAAGCGTATTTTTTCAAAATTGAAAATAGGCTAAAAAATACCTGAAAATTTCGAAAAATGCAAAGAAAAGTCTTTAAATGTACAAAAATGACCGAAAACTTTTAAAATAGAGAAAATGGCAAAATCAAATGCCCTCGATACTTTGCATTTATGTCATCAGAGACTCGTATACGGAATATATGTTTATGGACATTGCCTAGGACACAAAGAAAAAAAGATGACATGTCATCAAACTCTGCGCCCTGCAAATAACCATGGCTGATTTTAACATGTACTTGTTCGAGAATTGCGAATTGCTCAGCTCATTTATCTTCAGGACGCGTTACAACACCATGAGTCAAGAGTTTCTTGCCGTCATAAAAGCGAGGTCGTGAGCATAAAGTTGAATGTTAGTACGTAGTGAAGTAGGTTCTAGGTGACACACTCTGACCCCCTTAATCGGTATCCACGCATCATTAGGGAATTAAATACACACATTATCCAGATTATGATGATGATAATTGTTATAACTCAGCAAATTTCTGCAGGTCTGTGCCATGTCTTGTGCGGGGTTTCACATAGGAACACCAATATAAACTCATCAGCTGGCTCTTGGTGCGCTTTCATAAGTGGTTTCGGTGGCGAAGTCGGTAGCATGCTGAGCTTCTAATCCCAAGATCGCAGTCGAAGTCGGACTTTTTAAGAGCGTTAACATCCTTCAGTATGCCTTCCTTCGGAGGGGAAGTAAAGCCGGCGGTACCATGTCATAGATTTATGGCATGTAAAAGAACCTTCCACTAATTAAACTTGTGTGAAGCTAAATTGTAGGTTAAATTTCGTTGAAACGCTCTATCAAAGTTCTAACGTTTACCACTAGATGTCACTGACATCTGGTAGCGAAAGTTGGGACTACCTGAAATCGAACGGAACTTGTAGCTCACCCCATGGGTGTCCGCACTGAAGCAGCTACAGCCTCTGGCGAGCCGAACATGTCCTCGGACGCTCCCGGAACGAAAAGCCATACGCTAAATAAATGAGCGGGCTCTTGGTACGCTTTCATAAGAAGGGAGGTAGCACGCAGTTCGCTGTTGCTGTGAGGGCCGGGCAAGGACACCAAGAACACGCTGATGAGCCTATCTTGGTTTTTCTAGGCGAAACCCCGCACAAGGCACGGCATGACCTAGAAAAATTGCCGAGTTTTAATTTCTTGGCCGTGAAACTGTCTGGTTACCATCTCTTGATGAATGCAGTACATTTGCATTTGTCTGTTGGCACAGGCTAGAGTAAAATGTGGCTTTCCACAGATATCTCAGTCTCATTCATGGCTGTGATGGAAGCTACTGAGGTATGAGTGTTGTCGAGTAATGGCCGCAGGGCACAGTCAGTGCCTGTGTGTGTTGTGAAATGTTCTGCTCATAGGGTTAGTACTGCTCAGTGAGGAAAGTAATGGCAAACTACCTCACTCCTCATCTTGCCTAGTACGCCTCATTATAGTGCTGCCTCGTTTTCGTGGGTTTCTACCACATATCCTGCTTTTTGACGATCCAACAAGCCTCCAGGCTGACTACCTGACAGACAGGCCGTGAAAGCCAATATACCTTATTTTATGTTCGACCATGGCGAAATGTAAATATTATATGTCAGAAAACTGTACTATAATGAGGCTCATTATAGTACACGTTTTCATTATGATAATAGTTTCTCCCACCAATCAGAGCTCAACACTTTGGTAACTTTGTTGCTCGTTTCCCGAAATCCGTTTCCTTAGTAACTGCCAGAATTTTCAAGATAATGAAGTGAAATCTAGTGTACATGTGTATCTTATAGGGAAGAATAATATGACCTAGAACTGTTGCTGTACATGTCATAGTTTCGGTTAAAAAAATATTCAGTGAAAAAAGTTGCAAAAAAGTTACACGTTAATATAAGCTTTTTTTTAAATATTTTTTCTTTATAGATTCCAATCATTCTAGGTCAATCTCTAGCTACTGCATTAGTAAATACAATGAAAAAACAATTTTTGAAATACAATGATATTCGTGTAAAATATTAGGGAAACAGTGGATCTGTGCACAATATGCAGCCGCCAATTTAAATGACTTATTTGCTGAAATGCATTCGCCATATGACTTGTAAATACACGAACATATTGGCAAAGCACAGTGTGATTGGCAGACCAAATTACAATTCTCTAGTACTTTCTGTTGCGGAGGAATAAAAAAAGTGAAATATACATGATTTTCGGATCCTTAAAGGTGTAGGTCCCCCCTAATTTTCACGTTATCACATCTAATATGTTATAATTATCCATCTCTACTTAGTATAAATCTATAATTAGTATAAAACAAAGTCCCCGATTCTTGGATGTCACGGGTAATCTCGTGAACTACTGGATGGAATTTGATGCGGTTTTCACCATTCTGTAAAGGATATATCGAGGAATGTTTATGTTGAAAATATTTTTTTTATGATCAAAGGAAGCCAAGCAGTAACGATGTCAGTGAAAAAGTCGAAAAAGAACCTGGCGTCCGTGCGCTTTTTAAGCTTACGCTGGGCAAACCGTCAAAAATATCAATATACTACGAGTGTAAGAATTGTTCAGCATTAAAAGTTCTACAAAAACGTCCGTTCGAGCATATCCCTAATCTTCAATACATCACCCACTGTAAGTGTTTATAGATTGGACGGAATGGGGATTTGGATTTCATGCACCTCGGCAATTCTTAAATTTCGTCTGACAAGAATTCGTTGCACATGCATCTCCATGATAATATGGTAATTAATAGCCCAGTCAGTGATTTTAACCCATCATGCCGAGACGTAAAACGGACATAGGTCGTAGTTCATTGACATAAAAAAAGTGCTTATCACGTAATGCATTCATAACTGTTTCCGGGCGAAGCCGGGGCGGGTTGCTAGTTTATATATATACTAGCTATTTTACTCGGCGTTGCCCGAGAGGTGTATTTACATATTATAGAAAGATACATGCCAATATATTACGCAAGGTATATTCACTTTGCCCCTAAGTGAGTTTAAAACATAGTTCTCCTGGCCTCTGAAGTTAATCAAGTGCAATATTAACTCACTGTAAATCTAGGCGAAAGGTACTGTGGAGTACAATAACGTAGTAGAGAATGCATCAATGACAAAAATAAAAGGGGTTGTATATGCACATTTCTAAAGGACCGAGTCTCATAATTACAGTACTTTCCTGATAGTCTTTTTTGTTGTTGTAATGGGTGTAATTTAGACGTCTTGTTCACATACTATAGTTCTCTTTCATTTTTAAATCGTTGCATCTACCTTTTTGAAAGGAAACAATACTTAAATTATTCAATATTTGGAATATAAAGTCATCATTCTGGAGTCAAATGTACTTACGATTTTTAACCCCACACAAATGGTGTGATTAATGAGAAATGGCTTATTCATGTACATAAGGCAGTGTGTAGTCTACTATAGCTGCATATTAGGGAATAGTATTGCTGTATTCACATGCCTATTATCTTATATTAGGTGGCTTTTGTGGCGTATTTGGTAGCATGCTGAGCTTCAATGCCCAAGGTCGCGGGTTCAAACCCGGCCGAAGTCATCGGAGTTTTGAAGAGCGTTAAAATCCCTCAGTATGCCTTCCTTCGGAGGGGAAGTAAAGCCGGTGGGCCCATGTCATACGACATATATTTATGTGGTGTAAAAGAACGTTCCACTAACTACACTCGTGTGAAAGTAAAATTTGATTAACACTATTAAGTTCCATCGGTCACCGTCTGGTTGCGGGAGTATCTATTAGCCAAGTTTGCAGCTAGGTGTCGTTGACGGTAGCATTTGGTAGAAAAAGTAGGAACTACTTAAAACTGACTGTCTGTAGTCCTTACCTGAATTACATATAACACACAATAATAAAGCCATCACAGTTAACACTGGTTATCGGGCAGATTCTACACATATCCAAAGTACACGGGGCTGCATGACCGCGATGTCGCAGCTCCTAAACAGAGGAACCAACCAATCTATCTCACCTTGTTAAAGTAAATGCAGCCACGTATAATCCCAGTATAATGTCAAATAAGATGCATTGATTGAGAACACATTGGGCTTCTTCTTTTGCCCCTAAAGTATTTCGTAAGATAGGTCAAAAGCTTGAAATGGCAGACATGGAATATCAATACTTCACCACCGACAAAAGTGGCTACGCTGGCTAAAGCGCAGTGATAGGTCATGGGACCAAGTTATCTGCTGACTCGGTAGACGCGTGGGTTCGAGCCCCACCGTCGGCTGTCCTTGAAATGGTTTTCCGTGGTTTCCCCATTTTCAACACCAGGCAAATGCTGGGACTGTACCTTCTGACAGGCCACGGCCGCTTCCTTCCACATCCTTGCCCAGTTTCTTTCATTGATCTTCATCCATTCCATCTCTCATCCCGACGCGCAGGTCGCCCACGGGCGTCGACTAGAAAGACCTGCACTCGGCCTCTCAGGAGGCCACACAGCAAAAAAAAAAAAAAAAAAAAAAAAAACCAATCCGTGTTTAATTAATGAAGAGCCCGTATGCTTCAAGATCCATAAGCCTTTTCTAATCAAAGCGGCTTCAAGTAACACGACGTGGTGGAAAGTAAAGAGGTTAGCTCAAAGTATTTGGTGTCTAAAAATAAAGCAATGGAAAAAACAAATATAATTATAAATGTGACTACGATTAAAAATGTATTAAAATCATTATGCAATTCTAATTTAAATGACATTGAATGAATATAAATTTAATAAATACGGTAACTTACTTCAGGTTAAGACAATGTTTCATTAGAAAATGATTTGTCTATTGTTTAATATTTTATGGGTTTAATATTTTATGGGTGTAGCAAAGTCCAAAAACTCAAATAGGCGGTAGTAAGAAATGAAATAACGTTAGTGCTAGTTCTGGAAAAAGTCGTAAATACGAATGGAGCGCTACTGTGAGATGATCCTGTACGCGTCTGTGTGTTGAAAGGGCAGGCAGTTTAAAGCAGCCAGGAGGGATGCGATCCAGCTGGCAGTAAAAATAGTGCTGCAACCTATCTTGTCTTGTGTTAAATGAACAGGCAGTTTAAAGCTATTATCAAAGAGAACAAAACATATCTACAATGGCATTACATATGCCAGTTGCAAGTACCGATGGTAGATGTAGCATTCAACACTACTCTTGGTCCCCCACAGGAGGTGTGCTTTCATTTCCCGAGTTCACGTGAGACAGAGTTAGGTGCGATGATTGTCTTACGTGATTTCCGGCGATAACTTTGTTCCGGACACAAACACACCTTCGTCTGTTGTGTGTAGTCGTCATTTTGAGAGTCCCGCACAGTAGTTGTGATCGTTTAATCGTGCACCATGGTTGCTAGGGCAGCTGTAGCAAGTCCAGACATCGTAGGTTCGAACCTATCCTGAGTGTTTTTTTTTACACTCTGACCAGGCAAATGCCGGGATAGTACTTGACCAATGCTAGTAACGCACATGATAGGGACTTCTTTGCCTCTGATACCTACGATGATATCCAATTAACTACGGAATCAACCGTCCAGTGCATATCCATCCATCTTTTGAAAAATGGGTATCATAATGTTTTACTTGTGCCGGGCTTCCTTCTGTAATCCGTCCTGTTGACCACCCTTGGTCACCTCTCGTTCACTTATGACATTACGACACTCCCCCTCCTTCTAGGGCTTACAACTTGTGGGGCGCTGTTTAGCGATCAGGGGACCCCAGCTGACTTCACGATTGCTTCCACTTAATTGTGGCGGGGTCCTCTCTGGCATAATTACTGTCGGCCTCCCTTGGTCAACTCTTGTTCTCTTCCGACCCTGATGGTATTAGGATATCCGAGGTCTAAGGAGTCTTTCAAATTCCCGCCTTAATTGGACCTTGTTTCATCTTTTCTGATACCCTCATTCTTCGAAGGGTCAGATCTCTTGGTTTTTCTTTTCATCTTATCTCCTCCCTTCTGCACGAGGTCATAAAGGAGGCAGGGAGTGTGTAGCCCCACCACTGGAGGTACTACACCCTCAAGGGCTCATGGCTGTTGAGTTTGGGAGAATACCTGAGCTGGATCTGTTTTTTCCCCTTTTTCCACTGATTCTGGGGCGGTCTCTCACCTACTTCCCTTCCTATCCACCTTTCATGGCACACCTTACCAAATCCATCAATTCTCTTTTTTTTTTTTTTTGAGGTTTGAGAGCATTTCATTTACCCGCATTTTATTTCCCTTATTCCTTCCTTTTTGTCCTTTTGTTCTCCTAATCCGTAATTTGGTTGTAAGTTGTAGTTTTTTTTAGTTCTAGTGTTCATTTTATCAATCTTCATTTTCATCCCAAAAAATTAAGAGGCCTATAGCCTCCAAGTTAAGCCCTTTAACATAAACTATCATCATCAAATTACAATTTCAGCAATATATTTTTCGACAATGAAAACTGAAAGTCTGGTTTAAGTTGTATTCACAGTGGACAGAATTTATTGTATGAAATGTTTGGATTGCATTTCTCAGAACTGTAATCCTCTACACTCATTAACCTGACCGCAGCAGCGGCCTTCCCCGGGTCATTGCAGATAAATTGGTATCACCGATTACGAATACTATTGCGGAAGCCGAAATATCGGTTGCTTCCAAATAACTTCTGTAATAACCACTCAGCAGGAAAGTTCATTAAGTTTTATATAAATCGAGTGAACCTAATGGAATTCTATTTTAATAAGGTGCAAATGTATGTTTAGTTTCTGTCATTTATTATCACGCTATTGTATTTTGTGGCCGGCCACGTGGTGATGGGGTAGCGTGCCTACCGATCACCCAGAGGCCCCGGGTTCGATTCCCGGCTCCGTCAAGGATTTTAGAAACTGACGTGAGGGCTGGAACGGGGTGCACTCAGCCTCGTGAGGACAATTGAGTAGCTGTCTGACTGAGGCAACGCCCCAGTCACGAAAACCAAGATTAACGGCCGAGGGGACCCAATGCGCTGATCACGCATCACCCCAATATCTGAAGGCTAAATGGCTGGGAAGCGGTCGCTTGGTAGGCCTAGGCTTTTCATGGGCTGTAGTGCCAGGGGTTATTATATTATTTTGTGATATAATTTGCATTTTGATATTGCGGAAATTATATTTACAAATAGTGTCAATTCTTTGTTATGCTAAGATCCGCACCTTAAAACAACAATAACTAACTAACTAACTAACTAACTTTGTTATGCTATACTGGGTTGACAGTGCTGTGTGAGCAGTTGAGTAACTAACGGGATTTCATGTAAAGTACCTAATTTTCTATACCGGTAGTGCAGAGCGCAACTGGCATCCAGTCGGCCGTGTCTCGACTTGAGTTATGTTGCCATGGAAACGATCTGCCTTGCCATTCCTTCACGAGTATATTTTATGAATTTATTAGCCTTTGCTCGAGTGCAAAAGGGCCGAAATCAGAAGAATGAGAAAGACTATCGAAAATTCATGTAGGCAGCCGTTCCTTCTGGGTCCTAAACTATGTGTATGCAAAATTTGGTTGAGATTGGCAGAACGGTGTGGATTTGTATACGGAACCAATATACATACATACATACATACATACATACATACATACATACTTTCACTTTTATATACAGTATATATATTAACAAGTACAGTAGTTCCGGGAAGAACTATATAGCCTATTTTCATATATCCTGCTTATGATAATTGCCTTTATCAACATGCAAAATCTCAGTATGATTGCTGTAATAGATTCGTAGATATTGAGAACCGTCTAAATATCTCGGATGGTCACCATGTTGGATTTTTATATATGTAGGCTACAAAGTTATGTACTATTAGATGAGGATTATTGTGTAGGTTCATTATTCAAACGTTGACTTAGATGGCATGATTAGGGCACAAGAAATGAAAAGATAATTTTAAAATTTCGCACAGCCGCCATCTTGAGGTTATGTAAACAATTGAACTAAATTAAATGTCAGTGCATTACAATGTGTATAAAAATTTGCTGTACCAAGTGTCACTGCGTTCGGATGGTTAAATCGCGAGAAAAGTCTCCTTAAATGTTTCAATTTTGCTTGGCAGCCATGTTTCTTATGTAGTTAAAGGAGTTTTGAAAGTCATACAGGTGAACGTTTAGCAGTGCCTTTTATCACGATGCCAAATTTCAGGGTGATATCTGGAATAGTTTCGGAGGTATAGAATGCCGGTAAAATATTTCACACAGCCGCCATGTTGGATTGGTGAGACGTAATAAAATTTGAAGGGCACGGTCGGAGTTGGCCAAAATATTACTATGACCTTACCGAGTTTAATTGAAATCTCTCCAGCCTTTTAGATTTTATTAGGTGGGACACACAAACATACGCACGGAAAAAAGGTGATCTTATAAACCTAATTTTTTCATACAGGAAAATAGGCCAGCAATATAACAACAAATACTGCTACCTCTCTTTTGCATGCACTTTTGTATCGAAGCACAATGTCTCACAGATAATCTGAACTGGATATGTCGTAGAGATGCTTGAGACATATCACAAGAGTATATCATTAGTATTTAACAAATTGAGCTCAGGTTAGTGATTCCTCCCCGTACCCATGCAGCGATGTGGGTAGCAGCCTACCTCATGACACACCATCAGGTCTACGAACCCCCGCAATACCATCTGCGGTTCAGGGCAACATTCATCCTAAAATGAGCAAGGGAAAAATATTATACCTAAATATCAAACATTCTCACACACATTAGATTCTGAATAGGAAGAGAAATCCAAGAAAAACAGAACACCAACTGAAAACATTTTTTCTTGTGATCACGAGAAAAGGCTATTAAAATGATTCAACTTCGCTTGGTTCTAAAAAGTTATTTTCTGAATGATTGATTTAAGCGGCTTCGGTGGCATAGTTGGTAGCATGCTGAGCTTCCATGCCCAAGATCACGGGTTCAAACCCGGCAGAAATCGTCGGATTTTTTTAAAGAGCGTTAAAAATCCCTCAGTATGGCTTCCTTCGGAGGGGAAGTAAAGCCGGCGGTCCCATGTAATAGATTTATGGCATGTTAAAGAATCTTCCACAAATTACACTTGTGTGAAGCTAAATTATAGGTTAAATTTGACTAACGCTCTTAGGTCCCAACGTTCGTCGCCAGGAGCAGACTGCGGAACATCTAGTAAACACGTTCTGAATTAGTAGTTGTTGACGGTGGCGTGTGGCGGCAAAAGTAGGAACTACTTGAAAATTCAATGTCTGCAGTCCTTACTTGAATTAAAAACAGATAACACACGTTAATACAGCCATCACAATTAACACCGGTTATCAGACAGATTCTACACACACCCAAAGTAAACGGCGCTACATGATCGCGTTGTCGCATCCCCTAAACTGAGGAACCAACCAACCAATGATTGATTTAGGGGCTTTGCGACATCGTGGTCATGTAGTCCCGTGTACTTGGGTGTGTGTAATTTGTCTGATAACCTGAGGTATTGTGATAGCTGTATTTGTGGGGTATTTGTAATTCAGATGATTGGGAAGGAGGCGGCCGTGGCCTTAAGTTATGAACTAGCCCGGCATTTGCCTGGAGTAGATGTGGGGAACCATGGAAAACCACTTCCAGGATGGTTGAGGTAGGAATCGAATCCACCTCTTCTCAGTTTTGCCTCACGAGGCTGAGTGTACCCCGTTCCAGCCCTCAGACCAGAATTAAATTTCTTGCCGAGCCGGAAATCGAACCCGGGTCTCCACTAAGACAGCCAAGCATGGTAGCCACTGCGCAGCGAGGCGGGCTCTAAAACGTTAAAACTTAAGAGTCTATCTATCAGTAAATTAGGATATTATAGGATCTCATGTACAAACGCTAATGGAATCGTAAATATCCAGGATATGCATTTCAATATTGTTTATAGCGAACATTAAACGAACCTCAGTGTTGCAGTTCCCAGATACAGTTATGAGTTATACTTGAACTCATAAATTACGAGCATAAACACACTACTGTTTGTAGAAAGTGAAACACCAAGAACAAGAGATGTGACCACATTGCACTTTATACCACAGATTAGGGAAATGACAATACGTTACTGATTAGAAGGACAGTCCGGTACATGCACATTGACGGTCGATCTTCAGTACGGCGTCGTGCCACCACATGCTGCACTCAGAGCCGCTAGACGTCGTGGCATGGAAGCATACAGCGCTTGAATACGCTGCTGGGGAATACCGTCCCACGCGGTTTGTAGGCGCGTCCACAAAGCATCAACAGTGGCGGCAGGTGGACCTGAACGAACAAGTTGCCGACCGACCATATCCCAGACATGGTCGATGGCGAACGGGCAGGCCAGGGGAGCAGAGGAATCCGTCGTTCTGCGAAGAAGGCTTGCACATTCCACGCCACATGCGGGCGGGCATTGTCCTGCTGAAATATGGCCTGTGGTACGGCCTCCAAGAGGGGCAGTGCCGTGGGCTGTTAAACTTCCCTGATGTAGCGGTCCCTGTTCAGATTTCCCACAAGACGTACGAGGCATGATCGCCTGTTATAGGCAATTGCGCCCCCAAACCATAACACCTGGTGTTTGTCCGCTATGCCACTCAACAATACGGTCTGCCTGATTGCGTTCTCCACGGCGGCGTCGAACGCGTATGCGGCCATCACTGTAGGACAGGTTGAAGCGGGACTCGTCCGATAACACTACATTTCGCCACTCAGCCTGCCAGTGTCGGCTTGCACGTGCCCATTGTAGTCTGAGGCGTCGGTGGTTCACAGTCAATGGAAGCCGACGCAGTGGCATGCGTGCTACCAGTCCTGGCCTCTAAAGACGGCGCCGCACCGTCGACGCAGACATGTCCACCCCCGTTGCAGTGGCCCATCGTCGAGTCAACACCGAGGACGATACTGTTCTGTCCGATACGGCCATGCGGAGAAGATGGCGGTCGTCTCGCGCTGTGGTCACATTGCGTCGTCCTGTACCCTGTCGACCCTGTGTACGGCCCCCCTCTCTCCACTGGATCCACATACGCCTTATTGTTGACGCAGCGTGCCCTGTACGAGCCGCAATGTCCCGGAACGACAGACCCGCCTCCCGGAGCCCAAGCATTCTTCCCCGTTCAACCGCTTATAGTCCACCCTGTGATGTCGGCGAGGAATCGTGTCACTTGCTTACACGTTTCCACGAGCTGTGCGGAACACTGCCCTGTCCGGTCCCACGACAGAGGGCACTGGTAGGCCAATGTGCACGCCATCTCTCTGCGATTTCAATCACTTAGTATGGTACCACAGGCCTACACGACCCCTGTTCTGGGAGAGTCTTCGACCATTTCTTCTGGGTGTTTCACTTTCTACAAACAGTAGTGTAGATAGTTCTGAAGTTTCCAGTGTTGCCATATTTACAGATTGAATGGAAACATTAGTCGGCCAACACAAATATATACGCAATTCAATTGGGCGGTAAATGTGATTAAATCTATCTCTCAATCCTTTCCCTATTCTGGAAGTGGTTTTCTACACGAAGCTAATGTCGGATTAGTTCCTAACCAAATCCTACCTTAATTACAAATACACAAGTACACGCGGCTACATGACCACGATGTCGCAAAGCCCCTAAAAGAATCCTTGCCCATTCTAGCAACATTGTGAGAGTGGCACGTGGTGTGTGGTAGGTTGGCCACCCTGGGCCTCTCATTGAGGGTGTGACTGGGTGGAATCAGAAGGCACGTGTTTGGCAACAACACAACACAGGTGACATTGAGCGTGCGTACAGCGAATGTGAGGGTCAAGGTCATCACCCTCACGGGACAATAGCAGGCACACTTACCTAACTGGGTTCACACGCCCTCAAAATATAGGCCTACACACACAAGGAAAAACATAATCTGAGTCATTTTATAGACGTGTTCTTATCAGAATAATGCTCCATATTAGTTCTCCAGATAGAGAAATTCATTCCAAAGCAGCTCAATAGAATGCAAATACATTTGCATTGATAGCACACATGTTTGTTGATATCCGTATTGGTAGATGAATTAAAGTTTAAATTATATACCAATCAATACTTACACAAATACAGGGTGTCTCAAAAAATGTACTAACACTTTGAATGACTATAAAATGATTATTTATGAACATAGATACAAGTTTAAGGGCTTCAATTATAGAAAAGATATGTATTTAAAGACTCATGTTCGCAAATGTTCAAATTGATCACCGTCAGTGTCCAGGAGTTCGACAAACCGCCACCAACGCACCGGACCATTGCTAGCGTCAGAGATAAATTTGAAGCAGATGGAACCGTTCACAACGTCAACAAGAAACGTTCTGGACGACCACGGACATCCACCAGTCCTAGAAAATGAGAACAGGTGCAGGAAGCCCTCAGTCGATCCCCACCGAAATCACTACGACAAACGGCTCGAGAGACACACATCTCAAAAGATAGCGTCCATCGCATCATGAAGCGTCTGCGCTGGTAATCCTACATTCCAACACGAAATTGGAAATTGAAAGACAATGTCACGAAATTCCAAATGAACTTTGTCGTAACGTTTGCGAATCCATTGCTTCGCGTTATCAGCTTTGTCTGGACACTGACGGTCATCAATTTGAACATTTGCGAACATGAGTCTTAATTACATGTCTACTCTATAATTGAAGCCCATAAACTTGTCTCTATGTTCATAAATAAATATCTTATAGTCATTCAAAATGTGAGTACATTTTTGAGACACCCTGTATATCTATTATATAGTGAAGCGGGACCGGCGGCCGGCTCCCGGGCGCGCGCGCTTTCCGCCAGCCAACAGAGCTCGTACCGCAGATTGCGCGCAGGTGGAAACCGTAACTAAGTACATTAATTAATGGTAAATTCACCATAAAATCATGATTAAAGAACTTACCTATCCACAGGAGAAGCTGAGAGTGTTATCCTTCATCTGACAGACAGGCGGGTTGTACCGTGTAAATAAATTAGCGTTTACACGTTGTAATTCCCTTCTGTTGTGAGGGATATCTGCTGCCGTATATTGTCCTGCGGCTCCACTAGAGTACAGGTAATAGATCTGTACACTTTGTATTTTAAATTAACCCACAATTGGGGTTCGTGTTTCTATTAATTACAGTAAACGCGCAGGGAAGTGCAGGAGTAGCTACATAATGCATCGATGTAACTTCCAAAGTTACTGTGTCAACTGAAGGAGAACATTTTTAGTATCTCCTGTGAATAGATACGTTCTAACCTTTAACTGGTGACGTGAGGTCATCCAGATTCCCAAGAAATAAAAGAACATCTCTGCTTCTTTAATTAAATCTTGCAGCTGTTGTTTATGCTACCTTATCTGTGCGTCGACACTACACACCCTCGTTGATGACAGTTTAGTGACTTAATGGACTTTAATGACCCTGATTGGCTCGCCACCGCCTCACGCAACCCTGCGGACCCAGCTCGGTTGGCTGGCGGAAGGCGCGCGCTCCCGGCAGCCGGTCCCACTCCAGTAAAAGAATCTCACTGTATATTGTACATGTTTCGACCTGACATTGAGGTCTTCTTCAGCTCTTAAGAATGAAATCAATTAAGAATAAAAGTAAAATACTATACACGTACTTAAGTCTAACGTTTGCTTGATGTGCAAAATGTTTCAGATAAATTGTAATTAAAAGAATAAAATAAAATAAAAATGAATATTCTTTGAATTACAATTTATCTCAAACATTTTTCACATTCAAACGTTAGACTTAAGTACATCTCTAGTCTTATTTTTATTCTTTATTGATTTCATTCTTAATTGAGCTGAAGAAGACCCCAATGTCAGGTGGAATAATGTACAATATATAATAATATTTGTATAAGTATTGATTGGCGAATAACTTAAACTTTGAAAGCAAAGCAGTCCAAAGTAAATGCATTCTTTGAAATGAATTTGTACCTATATTTCGGGAGCATTTGAACCAAAAATGTCGGCAATGGCATCTAGTAGCCAAGTTCACAGCTAGGTGTCGTTGACGGTAGCATTTGGTGGCGAAAGTAGGAACAACTTGAAATTAATCGTCTGGAGTCCTTACCTGAATTTCAGATAACAAAACACTAATACTGCCATCAAAATGGGGTTTTGGAGCACATTGTTGTACGCAACGCTCAAACCCAACCCACGACACTGAATCTAGTACCCACCTACCATGGACCACTAGCATTGAAATCTGCAAAGTTGCAGGACATACGAGGATTGGCTTAGTTTCTTACAAAACCTCAGAACAGAGAATATTACATAAGTCTTGAAGCCGGAGCGAGTGTTGCAAATGATGATATTGATCCTGATGATAATATCAGTGGTGATGAAGCACCACAATAAATCAATGGACTATGAATTATTATTTTCATTTGTGATATTGCATAAAAACAACCAATGTCCACTGAATTAATGACGAGTTTATATTTTTTCACATTCAATAAAATTTATAAATTTAATGTAAAGTGCACTGATAAGTGAAATACATCCTATAGTTCAATATAAAATTAAGTGTACAAAGATTTAATGGAAGGAAGACACTGGACACAGTTCTTTTACTCTACTGAGAATTTCAATTTTTGACTGTGGCTGTTTATGTAAAAGTGTCTTCAATTAACACCGGTTATCAGGTACGCATGCCAAAGTACCCATTTGAATTCAGTAGGCCGTGTTCATAATGGCAAAATTAATCTCGGGATTTTCCGCCAACACAAAGCTCCTCATTTCTCTACTAGAAAGCGCTCTAGTGTCAAAGAGCTTAGATATCTAACCTCCTTGACTGTTATAGTGCTTCAAGGAACAACAAAATTCGACATGCAAGCTGCGCTCTGAGTGTCAAATAACAAAGCTTGCACCCGGCACCCGAGGACATACGATATTATTATTATTATCATCATCAGACAGATTCTACACAAACCCGAAGTACACGGGGCTACATGACCGCGTAGTCGCAGCCCCTAAACTGAGGAACCAACCAACCAACCAACCTAGGATTCTAACCTGAATGTCGTCCATTACAGGCAGTCTTCGCCCAGGAACAGCTCACTTCTCAAATTCTTGAGATGAAGTGGGCACAATTCTACCTGTTACGTTCTTGCTCCAGGATGTAGCGAAACAGTGCCTTTGTTATAACAGGATGTTCCATCACGTGCTGCTATAAATCCAGCCATAAGAACTCAATTCAAGATAAGACATGGGACTAATGCATATTGTTCCACACACAATAACCATTATTGCCAACTTGCCATGATGGGTGAGTGGTTATCGTGTAGGATTACTAACCCCAAGCTTGCAGGTTCACTCCTGGTCGTGGCAAGTGATTTTTGAAAGGCGGAAAAAATCACGATACGCATGTCAAAAGATGTTGGCATGTTAAGGAACTCATTTGAATTCAGTAGGCCGTGTTCATAATGGCAAAATTAATCTCGGGATTTTCCGCCAACACGAAGTTCCTCATTTCTCTACTAGAAAGCGCTATAGTGTCAAGGAGCTTAGATATCTAACCTCCTTGACTTTCATAGTGCTTCAAGGAACAACGAAATTCGACATGCAAGCTGTCCTCTGGGTGCAAATAACAAAGCTTGCACCCGGCATCCGAGGTCATACGATATTATTATTATTATTATTATTATTATTATTATTATTATTATTATTATTATTATTATTATCAACTGTAGTGACAAGTCACTAAATCTATATTTATATGTACATTATCGCGTTGGAAGCCATTTTTCAGTGTTGCCTTAGTAAATAGAATGTACATGAGTTTCAGTCGGTCAACATGACTACGCGAATTGTAATGGGTGTTGGTCCCTACACCTGCCGATTGAATAGCATTTAAATGTATTTACATGAACTTTAACAACCATATACAGGGTGTCGGAAAATAAGAGGTAGAAACTCAAACCACGCATGGAGGTGAGTCTGAGGAGCAATATGAGTCAAGATACCTGTGGCGCAAACCAACCGTTATATCCCAGTGAGTATTTGTAACTACGAGGAAATTTGGCAACGTCGCGCAATGAGCAGAAACGAGTGCAGCGTCTACACTCTTGTGTGTTTCGAGCTGAGCAGCTGACCTGTGGTTCTCGTAGCTCAGGGGGCAATGCGCTGGCGCCGTTCAGTGTGCTCCCTTTAATGATGCAATTAATTAGAAATGAAATAATTTGATAAGAACCGAGCAACTTGAAAACCGATTTAAATAAAATTACTTCATAATAAGGACAAAATGAATACAAGACAAAGTAGAATTTATCGCGGCGAGTGAATAAACAAAGAAAAAATAGCTTATTTAATTTTCAAAATTGAAAAAGAGACCCAGAATTAACCAGGTTAATGCGCAATAGGATCTGTCATGCAAAGGGGAAAAAAATAAAAAACAAATCGGGAAAAAAGAAAACATTCTCCGGAATCAAACCCGAAGCAGATGGGAGTAAACTGAACGGCACCAGCGTCTTTTCCACTGAGCTACGAGAACCGCGGGTCAGCTGCACAGCTCGAAACACACAGGAGTGTCGACACCACACTCGATGTTGCTGATTGCACTACGTTGCCAAGTTTCCTCGTAATTACAAATGCTCTCAGGGGCTTAACAGTTGGTTTGTGCCCACAGGTAACTTAATTCATATTGCTCCCCAGACCCACCCCCATGCGTGGTTTGATTTTCTACCTCTTATTTTCCGACACCCTGTATAATTTAATATCCCGGTCAATTATGTGAGATTCTCGAAGTGAAAAATATCACGTTGTTCGGATTCCACGTAACAATGGAGGTACTGAATCTCATGATCATTAACAGTCACGTACAACTACAAGCTTCGTTTTTCTCTATTAAAAATTAGTAACTTACAGAGGTGTGCCCATTTATTAATTAGACTGAAAGGGAGAATTTCAACCGACTCGTGGTGTAGTGGCTAGCATTCTTGCCTGTCACCGCGGAGGCCCGGGTTAGATTCCCATCTCAGCCATCTACTACAGGCAAATGCCGGGATGGTTCCTAACTTGAGCCCATATGTTATAAGTTAAATTGTAAAATATTTAAGTATAAAATGTAATATTAAAAAGTGTAAAATGTAATATTAAAAAGTGTAAAATGTAATATTAAAAAGTGTAAAATGTAATATTAAAAAGTGTAAAATGTAATATTAAAAAGTGTAAAATGTAATATTAAAAAGTGTAAAATGTAATATTAAAAAGTGTAAAATGTAATATTAAAAAGTGTAAAATGTAATATTAAAAAGTGTAAAATGTAATATTAAAAAGTATAAAATGTAATATTAAAAAGTGTAAAATGTAATATTAAAAAGTGTAAAATGTAATATTAAAAAGTATAAAATGTAATATTAAAAAGTGTAAAATGTAATATTAAAAAGTGTAAAATGTAATATTAAAAAGTGTAAAACATAAAATTTAAATTGTAAGACGTAAAACATGAAATGTAAAGTGTAAAACGTTGGTTGGTTCCTTAGTTTAGGGGCTGCGACAACGCGGTCATGTAGCCCCGTGTACTTTGGATGTGTGTAGAATCTGTCTGATGACCGGTGTTAATTGTGATGGCTGTATTAGTGTGTGTTTCTGTTTTCAATTCAAGTAAGGACTGCATACAATGAATTTTTCAAGTGTAATTAGTGGAAGGTTCTTTTTCAGGCCATAAATCTATGACATGGGACCGTCGGCTTTACTTCCCCTCAGAAGGAAGGCATACTGAGGGATTTTTAATGCTCTTTAAAAATCCGACGACTTCGGCCGGGTTTGAACCCGCGACCTTGGGCATAAAAGCTCAGCATGCTACCAACTAAACGTAAAATGTAAAATATTAAAATGTTAAATGTCCTCCCAATCCTTACCTGCATTACAAATACACACACTAGTACAGTCAGGTTCTGACAAATTCTACATACACCGATGTATACAGGGCTAAATGACCACGATGTTGCAGCCCCTACAAACCAACAAAATTTCAAGAATTCACATTTTCTGTGTTAAAATAATTTTATTGACCCGCTAGTTAAAACTCTTATTAGTCTACTCTCTTTTTCAGCAATGACTTGAGAACGTATTACTAAGGTACATATAATCACCATGTTTGTAGTGATGGGGGACCAGTGGTAAGGTGACGCGGACTATATGATCAGTAGAGCTGGGATTTGCAGGTGCTAAAAATCGGGAAAATATTTATTTTGTATGTATTAAAATACCTGAATTATGTGTCAAAAAAGTAAAAATATTTAATTATAATTTAGTTTATTAATGTGAATATAAACAACTAGCGGACCCGTGCGAGAAATATGTTTTATAAATCGGACACTTCTTACTAAAATTGATATTTAAGAAATTAGAATGCAATTTGTCACCGATAATGTAATTTGTGTGCTGTGTGTGCCGTAACACTCACCGGTTATTTGATATTTATGAAATTATACGAGATGAGTACTGATTCCTTTGATTTACTGTTTCTGAAATCCATGCAAAATGATAAAGGAAAGACCTCAGAATATTGAAATGACATGAAACAGGCGTCACAGCGGCCAAAATGTGAAGTGGACAGCAATTAAGGAGCGTATTTTCCTACAGCAACAGTATCTGTAAATCGCACACTTCGTACATTCTTTTAAAAGCCATTTTTAAAAGAAATTATAGATATTTATGAAATTAGAGTGCAATTTGTCACTGCTAATGTCTATTCTCTTTCATTTGAATGCTCATTTGTCACGATCGGTGGCTTGTGAGCGCCGCAGGAGGGATCCATACTACTGAAATAATATATATGAATATGCAGTACTCACAAATGCAATTTATTCTATGTCTCACTGACTGCTGAAGCATTACAATACACGACGAGATACATTTTCAGGTTGTCCATCACAAATGACCGACGATTATCGCGAAACACTTCTTCTGAAGGCGCGAAACTCCGGCAATATGTTTCTTGCCCTTGAGGTGTTGTGTAACTTGAGATCGCTGTTCAGCCTTGATTGCTTTCCTACATGGTTGGCAGAACAGGACGCCCCCATCAGAAGTAATATTATCTTTAAATTCAGCAACAGACGTTAACTTGTAGCTGTTGTTTTTACTATAGGCAAGTAGAACTGCCTTACACTTCACAGTGCCAGAAATGAACTGCATGTGAGTGACACTTGTTCCAGGTAGCTGGAGGAGGGGAAGGTCTAGTACGTGGTGCAATATGGCTATGGACAAGAAAATCCACGGCTTCCACAGTGAGTGGTACGGGGCGACAAGTTGGTTAAGAATAACACAGTTGCAAGCTGACATACGCTCTGCATGAAGATTAGGTAGCTCACAGGTTCTTCTCCGTTGAAGTAGCACAGAACAAAAATGCAATAAATTGCAAGATCTAGCATAATGGTTTTTGAAAAATGTAAATATTGTGTCCTTTTATGTGCTAATAAGTATAATAATAATAATAATAATAATAATAATAATAATAATAATAATAATAATAATATCGTATGGCCTCGGGTGCCGGGTGCAAGCTTTGTTATTTGACACCCAAAGGGTAGCTTGCATGTCGAACTTCGTTGTTCCTTGAAGCACTATGAAAGTCAAGGAGGTTAGATATCCGGATGAAACTGTTTCATAACGAACAAGTAGTTCCGTGAAGAACTGTACAGATTATTTTTATATATCCTACTCAAGTTAATTGCCACTATCAACATACAAAATTTCAGTTTGATTGTTGTGATAGATTCGTAGATATTGGGAACCGTCTAAATATTTCAGATGGTTGCTGGGTTGGATTTTTATTTATCTACTCTCACATGAAGATTATTGTGTACGTGTGGTATTCAAACTTCAATCGCATGATTAGGACACAAGAAGTAAAAACGAGATTTTAAAATTTCGCACAGCCGCCATCTTGAGGTTATGTAAGCAATTGAACTAAATTAGATGCCAGTGTATTACAATGTGCATAATCATTTACTGTACCACATTTCACTGCGCTTAGCTGGTTAAATCATGAGAAAAGTATATTAAAATGTTTCAACTTCGCTTAGCCGCCATGTTCGTTTTGTACTTTACAGGTGTTTGAAAGTTACATAGATAAACTTGTAGCTGTGCCCTTTATCACCGTACAATATCTGTAATAGTTTAGGAGATATAAAATGCCAGTGAAATACTTCACACAGCCGCCATGTTGGATTGGTGAGAGACAATAAAATTTGAAGGGCACGGTCGGGGTTGGCCAGAGTGGTGCTATGATCTTACCGAGTTTCATTGAAATCGCTCCAGCCGTTTAGAAGTTATTAAAAAACACACGCACACGCACACGCACACGCACACGCACACGCACACACGCGGTGATCTCATAAGCCTATTTTTTTCATAAAATGAAAATAGGCTAAGAATAGTGTTATAATGACCCTCATTATGATACAGTTTTCTGACATAAGACATTTACATTTCGACATCGTTGAACATAATATTTACATTTCGACATCGAACATAAATATTATTATGAACCAATTCCCTTCTTGAAATAGCCAGGCAATATGCTTGCGTAAAATACTGTTATCCGGTTATCTGTTTCTCAGAAAGTTGCTTACAAGAGATACAGGATGGTGAAAGAAATGTCTCACTCCATCCCTTTCTTTGAATGCCAGGCATAAAATACTGTTATCTTGTTATCTGTTGATCAGAAAGTTGCTTGTAGGCTTGCCATATTTTTGGTAAGTGAAACCGGGACACATTAATATGGAATGGCCTTACCGGGGAGTCTGGGGGTAGGGGGTGGTATGGAATACCCCTCAGTACAGCGGGGGTCCGGTGGTTTCCCACCGGGAAATTAAAAAAAAAATAGAAACAAAATGGTGAGTTTTAAGCCTTTTTTTTGAGCCTCACAGGTGACGGGAGGGGGGAATCTGGCACCCTAAATTGTTAGTTCTAAACACCTTTTAAAAATAAAAAGGATTTTCTTTCTTTAATTTATTTAATCGAATAGCATTATTACAGAGCATGTAAATCAATACTTCAAATCTTGCCACATGTCTTTTTTCTCTGCCCAAATTCGCTTCATCCACTATGATCTCTGCTTTCGGAGCAGTTCAATGTTCCGTGGCTGCTTTCGTGGCTGAATAATGTTCTCCACATGGGTGTATATTTCCTTGTTAGGTCGTGGTCTGTTATAGTCTGTTTCTGTTTTTCTTGAGCCAAGGATGCATCCAATCAATCTTCTTTCCATGAGCATGATTTTGTTTATGTCACTTTTCCGCATTAACTTAAAATGTTTCAGCTCCAAAGAGTGCTTCAGGTCTCACCACAGAATTGTAATGTTTAATTTTAGTGTCCCATGCGAATGCCTTCTTCTTGTATACATTTCTGGTGATCTGAAAGGCTACGTTCATTTTCTTTGCTCGGACCTATAAGCTATTTTATTCATTGTTATTGATAGTTATCCATTCACCTAAATACTTAAATGAGTTAACTTTGTGTATTTTGTTTTGGTTTATGATTATTATATCAGGACAATTTTGAACATTCGTTATAAATTCTGTCTTGGGGAATGAGATTTGTAAATCTATTTTTTCTACTTGCTTCACTCACTTAGTTTTCTACTTGGATCTTTGCATTTTCTGGTGTGTCCGTGATCACAGTAATGTCATCCGCGAAAGCCAAGCAATCTAAATGGATATTATCTTGTTTACTTCCTAAATTTATACCTTTCGTGTCTGATTTTCTCCATTCTCTAACCACCTTCTCCAGAGCACAATTAAAAAGCAAAGGCGACAACCCATCTCCCTGCCTGACACCTGTCTTAATTTGAAAAGTTCTAGAGAATTCTCCATTGAATCTAACTTTAGATGAGGTATTTTTTAATGTATCTTGTACAATGTTTGTGGTTTTTGAATCCAAGCCGAATTCTTTTAAAACATTGATGAGGGATTCTCTATTAAGTGAAACATAAGCTTTCTTGAAGTCAATAAAAGTAATAGTTGTTGCTTTGTTTCTCAGTTGCCTCATTTGTAGAATAGTTTTGAGATTCCAGATCTGCTCAATGCATGATCTGTTTCTCCGAAAACCACCTGGATATTCCCCGATTTGCGGATCTAATTGTGGTTCTGCACGGCTGAGTAGTGCTTTCGAGAGTATTTTATAAGGAATTTTTGCTACATAAAAATATATAATTTTTCCTTTTTAACGATAATTTTTCTGGTCTACCATCTAGAAAGAAGTGTTAATAAAATACAATTTAAAATACTTCATAAAATTGTTTAATTGGACAATTACTAAGTCTTATTATTCTTTGAAAAACTATGATGATAGCAAACACTCGTCTCGAGTAGGTTGGCCTTCCAATGCTGAATGACTCTTCATCGATGAGTCCGGAGGTGACTAAAAAGCCCAATGCGGGAGAGACACAGTTTCCCGCAGTGATGACAGGTAGTATCAGGTCCAGGTGAGACATCCGCATTCATTCCCTGTCTTCTAATGAACACACTGTTCTTTCTGCGCTGCCTCCGATCTTCTATCATACGTCGGCGGTTTTCTTCAAGAAGTATCGCACCACGATGAACAATTGATCTCCAGGATGAGCGATCAAGAGCTAAGGTCTCCCAGTTGTTGATATCAATATGGCACATTTGCATATTAGCCTTTAGTACGTCTTTGAATCGCTTCCTCGGACCTCCCACACAGCGCTTGCCCTCAGTTAGTTCAGAGCAAAACACTTGCTTGGGAATGCGATTATTGGGCATGCGGATTACGTGTCCTGTCCATCGCAGCTGACGTTTTAAAAGCATGGCTTCAACACTGGTAGTCTGTGCTTCTTCGAGAATGCTGGTGTTTGTGCGTTTGTCTTGCCATGTCACACGAAGAATTCTCATCAAACAACGCTGGTGATATTGCTCCAGCTTTTTAAAATGACGTCTGTAGCATGTCCAGGATTCAGATCCGTAAAGTAAGGTGGGAACTACAACCGAGTTGTACACAAGGATCTTCGTTGCAGCATTGATATTATGGTTGTCAAAAACTCTAGACCTCAATCTTGCAAAGGATGCCCCAGCACGGTTAATCCTGTGTTGGATTTCGGAATCTATATTTGCACTTGATGACAGGGTGCTGCCAAGATAAAAAAAAAGGTGTTAACTTCTTGAAGCTTCGCTCCTTCGATGGTAACATTGATGTTTCTTTGTCCTTGTCCAGGGGCTGGTTGGTAGAGGACTTGGGTTTTACTATAACTACAACCTCTTTGACGCTGTGCGCGATAGTCAACGACGTTGACTGTTGAAAAGTAACCCGATTCATAAAAGATTCTTAAACACATAAATGCATTACCTTTTATATCTTACAGCCGTTTTCCGGGACATTGATAAAACCAGGCGGGACAAGAGCAAAATACCGGGACGTATGACAAGCCTACTTATAAGAGATGTCCAACACGCTGGCGAAACCAATTTTGTTCAAGACGTTTTAATTTATACTTAATTTCAAATGTATATGCTAAACTATGCTCTTATGTTCAGAATATGCAATGAATCCAACAAACCCACAAAATATGCAGTTGCATTTTCAAACAAGTAGTTCCATGAAACTAAAACCTATTTTCATATATCCTACTTATGTTAATTGCCACTATCAACATACAAAATTTCAGTTTGATTGCTGTAATAAATTCGTAGATATTGAGAACCTTGTAAATATTTCGGATGGTCGCCATGTTGGATTGTTATATGTAAAGGCCATAAAGTCTTGCACAATATTAAAAGAAAGATATTGCGTAGGTTCATTATTCAAACTTTCATTTAGATCGCATGATTACGACACAAGAAATAAAAACTTAATTTTAAAATTCGCACAGCCACCATCTTGAGGTTATGTAAACAATTGAACTAAATTAGATACCAGTGTATTACAATGTGTGTAAACATTTGCTGTACGAAGTTGCATTGCGTTTGGATCATTCAATCGCGAGAAAAGTCTATTTAAAACTTTCAACTTCACTCGGCCGCCATGTTCGTTTTGTAGTTAACCGATTTTTGAAAGTCTCAGATGAACTTCCAGTAGCGCCCTTTATCTCCATACAATATTTCAGGGTGATTCCGGTGATAGTTTCAGAGATATAGAATGCCGGTGAAATATTTCGCACAGCCACCATCGTGAGGTTATGTAAACAATTGAACGAAGTTAGATGTCGGTGCTTTACAATGTGTATAAAAATGTACTGTACCAAGTTTCATTGCGTTTGGTTGGTTAAATCGCGAGAAACTTCTATTTAAAAGTCGCAACTTCGCTTGGCCACCATGTTGGTTTTGTAGTTACCAGGTTTTCAAAAGTCACATAGGTGAACTTTTAGTAGTTTCCTTTATCACCGTAGAAAATTCCAAGGTGATATCGGTAATAGTTTCGGAGATACTGAATGCTGGTGTAATATTTCGTACAGCCGCCATGTTGGATTGGCGAGACGCAACAAAATTTGAAGGGCACGGTCGGGGTCGTCCGGAATAGTGCTATGAACTTACCGAGTGTCATTGAAATCGCTCCAGCCGTTTAGATTTTATTAGGACACACACACGCACACACACACACACACACACGAATCACACACAGACAGACCACGGACAAAAGGTGATCTCATAAGCCTATTTTTTCATAAATGAAAATAGGCTAAAAATCCGGTCCCTAATGCTCAGCCAGGTAGCGATATAGCTGGAACTGCAGTATGCAGCATCACATTTCAGGAGCGACTTCAAGGTGTTCCAGTAGAGGAATGTCGTCTGCTCTGTGTAACGGACCGAGAGATCATTGGGGGTAGCAGGACACTGTCTGCCTTGTCAAACTCGCTTAAAGAAAGGTCTTTTTCCATTCACAATCTCTCCCGCATTTTAGGATGTGCTTCACGATTGTAAAGGAAGGTCCGGAGATCAAACGTTTGAGTTCCAACGCTCCGAGTCTCCATTCTAACTGTGGATTCCCGCGGGGTTTTCATTATTATTTATCGGTGTTTTATTTAGCTTTCCACGGTGGGTGAGTGGTTATCGTGTCGGACTACCAACCCCAAGCTTGAAGATTCGCTCCTGGCCATGGTAAATTATTTTTGAAAGGCTACAAAAATCACGACACGCATGTCATACGTTGTTGGCATGTTAAATAACCCATTTGAATTCAGTAGGCCGTGTTCATAATGGCAAAATTAATCTCGGGATTTTTCGCCAACACAAAAGTTTCTCCTTTCTCTACTAGAAAGCGCTCTAGTGTCAAGGAGCTTAGATATCTAAACTCCTTTACTTTCATAGCCCTCCAAGTAACAACAAAATTCGACATTCGAGCTGCCCTCTGGGCGTCAAATAACAAACCTTGCATCCGGCACCCGAGGTCATACGATATTATTATTATTATTATTATTATTATTATTATTATTATTAGTACCGACAGTAGTGGCTACGCTGGCTAAAGCTCAGCATTAGGTCATGGGGCCAAGCTCTCTGCTGACTCGGTAGACGCGTGGGTTCGAGCCCCACCATCGGCCGTCCTTGAAATGGTTTTCCGTGGTTTCCCATTTTCAACACCAGGCAAATGCTGGGACGGTACCTTCTGACAGGCCACGGCCGCTTCCTTCCACATCCTTGGCCAGTTTCAGTCACCATCATTCATTTCATCTCTCATGAACTCCTCTCATGAGGTTGGCGTCAGGAAGGGCATCCGGCCGTAAAAATCATCGCCACAAAGACTTCCATCGCATCTCATCCCCGACCCCGTCGGAAAACGGGAATAATAAGGGGTAGACATACATACATTATTAATATTAGTGTTTTATTTACACACATCAAAAAAAGTTTTGCATATTGCTGGCCAAACGTCGAAGTGGTCTCTAACCCAAAAGTCGTTGTTGTGTGCGTTTATATCGGCTGTGTCAATGAGGATAGATCTGTGCGAGTGTGGATACGACCCCCTGAACGTATGCACGACCAATACATCCGAGACAGATACCAACAGGAAGGAGGTGGTGTAATGTTTTGGGGTGGCATCATGTTATGGTTGCCGTACATCGCAAGGCCTATGACAGGCATGGGTTACAGGGATACTGCTATCCTGGCAACTGTAGTGAAATGCTACGCTGACAATTTCGGCCCAAATTTTATCATTTTAAATGATCTTGTCGACTTCGTCGTTACGCTGGGGTCTGGCGTTACGTTACGGTGACGGGACGAAATGCACCCAGATGCGCTGAGGTGTGTGACGTCATAGTACCGCTTGGTGCATGTGTTCCCCGACAATCTCTACTTCGTTAGTATAAGACAAAAATCCCCGATTCTTGGATGTCACGGGTAATCTCGAGAATCAATGGATGGATTTTGATGCGGTTTTCACCATTCTGTAAAGGATATCTCGAAGAAAGATTCAGTAGAAAATAATGTATGTATGATCAAAGGAAGCCAAGCAGTAACGATTTCAGTGAAAAAGTCGAAAACAAACTTGGCGTCTGTGCGCTTCTTAAGCTTACGCTGGGCAGACCGTTAAAAATATCAATATACTATAAGCGTAAGAATTGGTCAGCATTAAGAGTTCTACAAAAAGTCCGCGAGAGCATATCTATATCTTCAATACATCGCCCAATATAAGTGTTTTTAGACTGGATGGAAAGGACACGTGCCCGCGCGCTCTGGTGAGCGTGACGGCATCCCGCGCGCTTGACCTTTCTTTGCCCTTGGTTTGCACTTGCCGTTCGCGAGTAATTTGAAACAAGATAAGCAAGATAAGTATTATGCAGATAATTTTCTAACATGTCAGGAGTCTTAGCTTCGAGCGAAGCGAGAAGTCTCCATCCATTGTAGCATTTTTCAGCATTTGTAGCATTTAAAATGATACAAAGTCTAGTCTTTCAGACTGACTGTCACTTTTTCACTTTCCTGGACGATAACGCTCGTCCGCACAGAGCTGGCATTGCCAATGCCGTTCTTCAGGAGAATGGTATTCACAGAATGGAATGGCCTGCCTATTCTCCTGATCTCAATTGTGTAGAGCAGGCGTGGACACTGCTTAATAAATAAGTCCATCTCACTGTGCCCCATGGCAGTATGCAAATAGTACATTATGCAACGAAATTATAAAGCTCACTACGCTCGTTTTATAAACAATCTCGTGTCTTAATTACCATTATAGGCGAGTTGCATTAGACTGTTTATGTTCGACGATAATTATAACTATTTTATGTTCGAACATAAATATTCATATATTGTACCCGATTGTCACCATGTGGACCATGTGTTCGTATCCCAACTAGCTCACGGTCTTTCGAGGTATGGGACGTTCATGCCCACAATACGACCACATGTTCAGGATTTGAGTCTATCAGGCAACTACTCTACAGGAAATACACAACATTCCTATGAATAAAACATTTACTGGTCTAAAATCATGGCTGTACAACAAATACAAAACAAAGGACAAATTTCAATTAATTCCCACAAATAAATAGGGTTATTCTGTGAGCTTTCTCCTTAAAAAATAGCGCTACAATGCACTCAAACCTACTTCTAATATCCTGTCAATAATAGTTCAGATTACAAGGTTTTCATAGTGTCCGTCATGTGACACAATTTTATTTAATGGAAGTATCTTAACACAAAAACCACATGTCACATAAACATGAATTTCTAAGACATTATTCCGTCTCCTACAGCATTTACTTTAATTATCATTACTTCAATGTTTTCTACATTTATTAGCAAATATTTTGTTGTGTCGTGCGAATCATCTTCCTTCTTTCCATCCCTATGAACGCTCTAGGAAATTGAGTCATGCTTCTTAATCATAAAATAAACATAAACATGGATAGAATATTTATAGTATCACCATATAACGATTATCTGGGTCTTGTCGGACTTATTATAGATACAACTGTGTCATGTTCTGGGAAAAACACATACCCGTTTTTCCTAAATTAGCATAAACTGGCAAAATGCACTTTAAAGAAGATGCCTACATTATTTTGGTTCAGCCTTCCCCCTCAGAGGATAACTTCGCCAAATATCATCAGATTTCTATGGTTCAACCACGTATGTGAGTTGCCATACACCAACTAATTCCATTTGCATCACTAAAATACTCATATTTTAATTGCATTATTGAATACCGAGACCTCTCAGTGTCCTATTGTGACCGTAATTGACAAGGGATCGGTCGAGCGACCTCTCTCCCCTCAGCAGGTCATAAAATTAGTTCCAGACAGCTCTCCAAGATGGCTGCCACGGAAATGGTCTATATTTCCTGTCTCTCTCTACCTTCAAGGCCATCCTTGTTTACAATTACATAACAATAAAGATCCGCTAGGCATGGTCCTAAGTAATTGAGTCATTTAATTAATTAACACCTAACTTTACAGTGTATTTGGGCTCAAATGGCTCCTATTAAACATTCATGGCCGGGGTGGAATTCTAATGATAGCATTGCCGTTCTAAGGTGATTACTTGTGGCTTTAAAGACGCGCATCATAATGAAACCCCATGGTTATCATCAGCAGCTGTCATTTACATATATATTTTGGGAACCACGTTCCTCGTCGACGATTATGATTCTACCTCTCGGGCAGACCATAAGTAAAAATGCTCACCGCGCCTCGCTGGGCGTCCATAGTGGCTATAATTCAATGCAAGCGTTGGCAATAGACAGAATCTATCCAAATCGCTGCGTAACACATACAGTATGCACAAAGGCGATACTTCTCGAAGATTAAGCCAATTTTCACCTCACGCGCAAGCTATACTAGTCTTTCCCGTGTTTATCTTACGTAAATCACTGGATTCTACGTTAATCTGCACGCTATATGCGCTAAACAATATTTCACATATATGACTCCATTATCAAGGTACCTGCGTTCTTCATGTTATATTATTTAAGCCAAAGCTTTACATAGCTCCTAACACAAATGTATAAATATACTGGCTTACTTTAATTTCACATATTCATTCAAAATTTCACTGACACTGAGAAAAGCTCTCGTATTCGCGATATTCCACACTACATTCTTTACTGTTTACCAAATGACAGTATCTTAAATTAGACATGACACTATTTGAACATAACTTAGGCCAACTCTGCCCTTACTTTATGGTTGCCGACCCCAGTTATTATTATTATTATTATTATTTTAACGTTTAGATCCATCACTATTTTTGACCTACATGGTCCTAAGCAAATCACCTTCCAAGTCATACTTTATTCAAGACGAGTGGTGAAAACTCGTTCAGTAAGTGACTATTACTTCTTTAATTTCAAAGTGATTAATCGTTACATGGTGAACTATGCCATTATAATGTTATTATTTGCATGTTTACTCACGTTTCCTTCTGGCTGGAAAGTACCAGTATCTCCGCCTGAGCTCTACCATGATGATTGACTTAATCCATCATGATATCCAATACACAACACTGAGATTCACACTTTTTACACATGATGCACATATTACCACAAGTGGCCTTTACCACTGATAAACACTGAATATTAAACATTAAACACATTAACACTTTAAATTATTATTTCACAATTTATACACTTCATCTATCATTTCACATGTTGATCCTTAATCTGGATTTCACCTACGCTTGACCTCAGAGATGCGATGACTTATGATAACCGCTGGTCTCCGTGAAATCTAGTAGCGTTTTTATAGATGTTCGATCCTAGTTCCCTGCACTCCCGTTTACCTCACTGTCCTGGATAGGTGGCAATAACTCCCACTCTCCCATCACTGGAGTGCTCCTAATGCTGATGTCATATAATTGACAATACCTTCCGGTATACGAACTGTTCCAAACATTATCAGTTCCTATTCGCTGTAGCGAATTTATATCTGTGTCAGATAATAAAGCAATATCTGCACTTTGTTACCTTTTATGCACTTCATTATCACTGATGAAGCTTACAATTTGCCTCCATTGTCTTCAACGGCGGTACGCTGATATCTTAATAATTGGCGTGCTTACTGCAAAGCGCTTGTAGACAAAGAACTAACTTCCAACTCGAGCGACCGTCTGACGTCTTCAACTGCTTTCCACTGAACCATAACAGACGTGTAACTGACCTGTAACTGACTTCGACTGACCAACAAGTGACTTCAACTGACCAACAACTGACTTCGACTGCCCAACAAGTGACTTCAACTGACCGTACAACTAACGTGTAACTGACGTGTAACTGACTTCGACTGACCCTTGGCGTAGGGTGCTCTTCCCTTATATTGGTTTCTTGCACAAAATAGTTCACGGGACACGTGAGAGCGACTCCCTTCTTGAAATACTCCGTCTTCAGCCGAAATAACAACTGCATCTTGTTTATCTAGGCGTGGAGGTTTTAAAAACACTCGCGTGCCGGCGATCGCTTCGGCCAATTAATTACAATTAATTGCCTTAGTTCAGCGCGTGGGATGCTACGGTGGGGATTTCCCGCTGGTTGGTTAAAGTATTCATGCTCTCGAGCGTGAGTTAGGTTGTAATGCGGTCATTTTGAGAAATAGGCGTAATTTTAGGTGAAAAACCACTTCTAAATTACTCCTCCGTGAATACATTCATCTATGTGTATGTTCCATTGCATTACAATGCTCCATTTCTCTGTAATTAATTAATTTCTTGTGGGCTTGGTCCCGCCAAAGCTTCGCTCGTTGTCGACCGGTGGATTCCCGGGTCATTAATTTTGAGCTGTCTGACCGCCCTAGACAGAAATAGTTCCGTAGGCGCCTGGGCTACTCCGCCTACTTTTAAAAGTCATTTGTCAGACTTCAATACTAGCCTCTCTCGACTTCGTATGCACTGAAAACGTACATTTCCTTGCATTTTGCTTACAATTTCTCCTTTCAATTGCTATGATTTGCACCTAAATAATCGTGAAATCACGCTAGACTATTATGTGTCAGTAGACCTCTCATTGCTCTGTGGGTTCCGTATAATGGCTCCCCCTTAGAGACCACTGGTTCGACCTTAGGCATAACCATTTGCCTGGTCTTTTCTGATAAGGCCCTGAGTTCGATACCAGACTGCCGTGACCAGTTGGGCACATCTTTCTCCTGCTAAGTTCGAAAAATTCATTTCATAAGTGAATTTTTCGGGCCTATCAGCTGGTATCAACTCCTTGCAGTGTTTGCTTTAAACGGTCATTGCTCTTGGCAATGGGCTTTCACGTTTTCCCACTCCACTCTTGTCTGCTGTCTCGTAGACTTTCGTTTTCCTGTCTCAATTGTTCATTCATCTCCTCTAACTCTACAGCGGCTCCCTTTAACTGGTCGTAAAACTCCTGCAGTCGACAGCTGCACTCTCCCCTCGTGTCCGCTGGGCTGGCGAGCTGTTTCCTTTTCTTCGACCCTTCTCGAGTCTGCAAGCTTCTCTCCAGAACCTTTCCGTGCATACGTAATGATTCCTCGTTCACTTGGATGTGTGTAGCTTGCTCTTCTCTCGCTTCATAGTCTTCTGGTGGACTATATAACTTCAGATTTGCTGCATTTACCACAACTTCTCTACCTGTTGCCTCATCTTTTATCCGATATGCGTTATTCTGCAGATCCCTTATAATCAGGTAGGGTCCGAGATAAGCGTGCTGAAATTTCTTATATTTCCTGCTCTCTGGATCTGAACTGGCGGGTTTTTTCAATAAGACGTATTCTCCCACGAGTAGCGGTCTATGATAGCGTTTCCTCCTGTTTCTCCGCTGTCGTTTATCTGCTTGTTTCTTGAGATACTCGAACGTCCTCTGGATTCTCAACTCACGTCCAAGTTGTGCATCGACGGGTGTCTGGATGACATTATTCCATGGCCTCTCGGGTCTTCTGTCGAGATGTAAGCTCACTGGCACCTCTCCTGTAGCTTCGTGCACAGTATTGTTGATACAATATTCAATAATCTCAAGCACGTCAATCCATTTCCAATTCTCAGTAGAGCAGTATATCTTCATGTATTTCTGCACCTCCCTCATAACTCTCTCAGCTGAGTTCGACTCCGGGTGCCTAACCGTGGACAAAATCTGTCTTATGCCCAGATTTTCCAACTCCCTGCGAAATTCTACGCTGGTAAAACAGCTTCCGTGATCCGATAAGATGTTTTCTGGCTGTCCTAATATAGGAATGATTCTTTCCTTCAGCCTCTTAAGTACTTGTTTTGTACTGGTTTTCTGAATTGGACACAGGACTACCATTTTGGAAAACACGTCTAGTGCAACTAGGATGTGTTTATTTCCTCTTCTAGCTCTAGGCAGTGGCACAAAGTTGTCCAGCGCCAGGAGCTGACATGGCTTCTCTGGTAAGAGTGGTATAGGTTTCTGCCTCATTAAATACGAGTTAGGCTTTACTCGTTGGCACATATCACATGTCCTGATAGTATTTCTGACTGTTTCTCTAAGTTTAGGCCAAATAAACGCCTCTTTAAGCAGGGCAACAGTCTTATCTACACCTGAATGTCCAAAAGCTCGGTGTGCTAGCCAAACTAGCCTTCTCTGCAATGCTGGTGGTACAACAATCCTAGGTTTTGTGTGGTCAGAGTCGCTCCATTTATGTAGCATCTGGTTAAACCATAGATATTCCGTTGAAAGTGCTTCAGCTTCCATATACATCGGGGTTCCTCTATCCAGCTTTCCCTCGAAGTAATTTATCATCAACCGTATCCAGGGATCTTCACGTTGAAAAACGGTGATGTTCCTTAGATCATCTAAGGTCTTCTGATCTCTATCTTCTATTTCAATAGCTAGAGTTTCTTCTTCCTCTGCTGTAGGGTATCTGCTTAGCAAATCAGGTATGATATTGTCCTTCCCCGGGCAATATTCTATTTCCACTTGAAATTGTTGTATGTATAGGGACCACCTTGTCAGTCTTTGACTCGACAAGTCAGTTTTTAGCAGGAACGTTAGGGCTTTATGGTCTGTTCTCAAAATAATTCTAAAACCATAAATCAGCTTGTGCCAATACTGTAATGCATACAGTATCGCAAGTAATTCGATCTCCGTGACCGTATAATTCTTTTCATTTGGCCTCAACCTTCTACTGATGAATGCGATATAAGTTCTCTCCTCTGGCCTGTCCTTATTTTCCTGATACAACATAGCTCCAATGCCTACGAAGGATGCGTCAGTCTGGATGATAAATTTCTGAGTGTAGTCATGATATCCCAATTTCACATAATCTAACAACATCTGTTTAGATTTCACGAAGGCTTCCTCGCATTGCTCCGTCCATCGCCATCTTCCTCCCTTTTTAAGTAAGTCTTGGAGTGGTGCTACAGTCTCGGTGTACTTCGGACAATGGTTCGAAAAGAATCCAATAACGCCCAGATATTGCCTGACGTTCTTCACCTTCGTTGGTCTCGGGAAACGTTTTATGACTTCCAGTTTTCCCGGATTAGGCCTAACTCCTTGTGCATCGATTACATGTTCTAGAAATTTAACTTCTCTCTGAGCAAAGTTAGACTTCTTTATATTGACCTTGAAGTTAGCCTGACTTAGGTCATATAACAACTTGCGTAGATCTCTGACATGTTCTTCAACTGTTTCAGAGGTCAGTAGTATATCATCTACGTAGCATATGGTTGTAGCTTTTACTTCTTCGGATAGGTTCCTATCTAGCGCTCGTATCAACGCTGAACCTGCTGTTTTTAATCCAAACGGAAGACGGACGTAGGAGTACGTGTGCTGGTCAAATAAAAATCCGGTTAATAGACTTGTTTTCTCTTCCAGAGCAAGATGGTGAAAACTTGCCGTGAGATCAAGATTTGAGAATACAGTCTTTCCTTTGAACCTTCTGAGTACCTCCTTAATGGGTGGAACTGTATCAAATTCCGGTATAACCTTGGAATTCAAATTTCGTAGGTCCAGGCATATCCTCACACTTCCATCCTGTTTCGGTACAACTACCAGTGGGCTGACATAAGGTGTGGCTGTCTTTACAATGACGCCTGCTTCTAGCATTTCTTGTATCGCTTCTTTGACCTTTAAATAATGTTTCTCAGCTACAGGATACGGCTTCTGTTTGAATGGCGTCCAATCGCTGACTTGAAACGCATACTGGAAATTCTTGATCCGGCCAGGTCTCGAATCGAAGACTCCTTTATACTCGAATAGCAGTTCCCTTAGCATTTTCTTATATTCTGGACCAAATTTAGCTTCCTCAATCTTCTCTTCCAGGCATTCTTCAAATTTTGGTTCGAGATCTTTTTCAATGTCTGCGGCCAGTGTTGCCAACTCTTCCTCAATATCTTCTACTGTCGACACTGCCTCCCCAGTCATATCTCCGTATGTATGCCATACGTATTCTTCTTGTCTCGCTTCATTATGTCTTAATGAGAGTTCTAAGTCTTCCTTTCCCTCACTTGCGCGAAACATTACAATGTCTTGCGAGAGATCTATAATAACTTTATACTCTCTTATGAAATCCATCCCAACAATAAGGTTATATGGCAGCTTATTTACAAGTAGGAAGCTCTGTGAGAATGTAGAGTTCCCTATCTGCAGATCTAAAAATACTTGGTATCTGCATATCATAACTTTGTCTGGTATGACACCTTTTATTTTCACGCTTGAAATGGGTATTTTCAATACGTGGATTTTACTCTGGATTTCATTGTATAATGCCTGGGTTATCAAACTCACTGTTGATCCTGTATCGATGAGGCTTCTTACTTTCGTTCCCGCAATGTTTACAATAATAATAGGTAGTTCCCTTCTTACATTGACCGTTCTTTCATCGAGGTCTTCGATAAGCTCCTCAGGTTTGGCAATCCAGTTAATAACATTTACTGTACTCCATCCTGAACCTATCTCTCTCTGGTCATTTAAAATTGGTGTTTTTGTTTTCAATTGCTCCATTCTTTGTGGAGTTCTTCTGCCTGTCTTCATGCTGCTGAAGTTCCAGACTTTTGGCACCATCATCATTTTGATATATGTCGGGTGACCTTCTATTTCGGATCGCTTCATCCCAGTGAACTCGCGACTGTCTTGGATCATCTCCGCGCTCTTCCATGTATCTTAAAGATGCATGATAGCGTTCTTCCGCCTCTTCATCGAACCCACGACTCTGCTCTTGGGATCTCCATCCTTGGTTATTCCCATTTCGGCCGTAATTTCTTCTGTTATCCAGCTGCTGGTCTCTGGTACCACGCTGATTCCAGTTTTTCCTTCCTCGGTTACCACGGTTCGAACCTCCTCGATACGCTGGCCTCCAATTTTGGTTTTCGCGTCCTTCGCGCTGCCAGTCGGATTTTTCTGTTTCGGTGCTTGTAGACTTGGATTTCGTCTGCACCTTCGTTGGCTCGATCGGCGTATTCGTCATATTAACTTGTTCCACATGTCGGCTTTGTCTTGCGTGCTGCACTGTGGTTAAATCAAGTTGTCTCAGCACCTCCTCCATATCGATTGCAGTTTTTGCGTTTGCTGAGATTAGCAGGCGCTGCACTTCATACGGCAGCTGCTTAGCTATTGCTATGCATAAGTCTGACTCTCTGAGTCCTTCGTCGAGCTCGCGAAAACGGCATAATTGGTTCACAAAAAACTCTCCGTACTTGGTCGGGTTACTAGTACTGTAACGCCTGGAATACAAGTCCAGTCTGAGATTTTGTTGTACGCTCGCGTTCCAATACCTGCTTAAAAATGCTTGGCGAAATTCCTCAACGGTGTCGAACGTGTACCTAAAACTTCTAAACCATAGAGCACACTCTCCTTCGGTGAGTTTTTCAATCGCTCTCAACCTGCGCTCTGGCGGTACTTTCGCATCATTCAAGTACTCGGAAACTTCTTTAAGCCAGTACTTGGGTGTCATATTAGAATTACTCCCAGAGTATTTCTTTGGTTTTTCATCACTAGCCCTTATAACTGTGACTATTTGGTTCTGTACAGCATTTTCCTGCGGTGTTGACATAGCCATTGGCATACCAGGTGTGGCATACGGGCTGTCACTTGGCATTGCTGCATTCTTTGGAGTGGGCTGTATTTCCATCTCTGCCCATTTATTCCTCCTATTCTCGTCTATACTTCCTTCGCTAGACCTAGGATTCCGCAACATGGATTCTTCCTGCGCTATCATTCTCGTTTCTAACTGGCTGTGCCTGTTTTCAGTCCTTTCCAAACGAGCTAATACCTCTCGTTCTATTTTCTCGAGGCGATCTCGGTTTCTTTCTGCCATAGAAAATACCTTTTCTTTATTATCCTTAAGGTTTTCCTTCAGGTGGATAATTTCCCCTGCTAGACTTTCTCTTACTTCGGCAAGAGTCTTATCACTGGCTTCAGTCTTTAAGCCTTCTCGAAGCTCTAACTCTTCGCGTAAGCCTGTAACTTCCCGTTGAATGTGACCTTGTATATGAGAGATTTCAGTCCTCATTTTTGTGATTTCTCCTTGGTCTTCGTCCTGTCTTTTATGGAGAACTGCTAAGTCATTCTGAGTGTTTTCCAACTCTTTCTGCACTTTTCCAACTTGTATCTTCATATTAGACATTATTTCCTTATTATCTCGATCAGACGTCTTTATTTCCTGCATTTCCTTGCATTGGTCAAGGATATTCTGGTCCTGCTTTTTTAAAGCTTCGTCCACAGCCTTGGCATAACCTGCCATTCGCGTATTCCATCTGAGTTCATTATCCTCGAACCTATGATCCACGGTCTGAGTAAACGTGTTAAATTGTTCTAACTGACGTTTCGTGTTAGCTTCATTCTGACTTTGAATGTCTTTAAGCTCCCGGGACATACTGTTTAAATTATCGTTAATTTCACGCTGTGACTCTCTGCACATTTGCAAATTGCTTTCTAATTTTAATTCAATAGACTCAAAGCGTTTTTCGTTATCATTTTGCATTTCTGAGATCACGCTAACAATATTCTTAGTTACCTGTCTCTGGACAGACTCCTTAACGTCGTCCATTTTCTTATTAACCTCTACTAGGTTTAATTCTAACTGCGTGTTTACATTAGTTTGATTAGCCTCTAGTCTAGTATTTACTTCGGCTTGATTAGCCTCTAGTCTAGTATTTATTTCGGCTTGATTAGCCTCTAGCCTATCCGCTATTTCATCTTTAAATGCTTTGGATTCTTCCTTACTTTTAGCACTTATAACATCGAAATGTTCCCTTAACTCGGCGATACACCTGAGTACTTCTTCCGTTCCGGCCATCCTGTACTACTTAATTTGAGATTCAGGTAGGCCCTAGCTGAAGACACTGGCGCGTTCTATTGGAAAGAAAGGATTCCGATCCCGCGACAACAACAACAACATATTATAAAATGTCAAAACTAACTATGGAATGGGTATAGACCCTCGTACCCGTCTGACAACATTTGTCTGACGTCTGAACATCATCTAGAAAGACTCACAATCGCTCAAACCAAGTTTGAGGGAAAAAAAAATTATTTCTATGGTTTTCCCCATGAAAACCATGCTATTATTATGGGGTTTTTCTAAATCCCATAAGCCAACCACGTACGGGCGCCATGTTAATAAAAATGAGCATGCATTCATGGTGGTGGCCATCGTAAGACATCGGCCATATTCTAATTTACTATTAAAACTGTCCAAGGAGTGGTTTTTACTGCCGAATGCCCCACGCTGGGCCATGCCATGTTAAATTTTAATGTCATATCACACGTGGGTGCCATGTTAATTTAGGGTAGTCAACATGCTTATTTATGCCATGCTCATGATGCTTAAGTGGAGGTTACCTGTATTTTGAACTGGCCCCACATATCAGCGTCATGTTATTTTATATGTGTTATCTATGGCTATGGTTTAAGAAAGTTACAATTATATAAGCATGTCTTATGGAGGATTAACAATTATTTTTAATGTGGTGGCTTATTAACAAATGGGATGCGGTCTTCCTATTCTGTCCTAATTTCTATGCTATATTTGCTTCTACCATTTATACCTTGACCGACTTAAGTAATTACCTGTGACTCAATCCAAGTACAGAGACAACTCCCCCCATGTACCCGATTGTCACCATGTGGACCATGTGTTCGTATCCCAACTAGCTCACGGTCTTTCGAGGTATGGGACGTTCATGCCCACAATACGACCACATGTTCAGGATTTGAGTCTATCAGGCAACTACTCTACAGGAAATACACAACATTCCTATGAATAAAACATTTACTGGTCTAAAATCATGGCTGTACAACAAATACAAAACAAAGGACAAATTTCAATTAATTCCCACAAATAAATAGGGTTATTCTGTGAGCTTTCTCCTTAAAAATAGCGCTACAATGCACTCAAACCTACTTCTAATATCCTGTCAATAATAGTTCAGATTACAAGGTTTTCATAGTGTCCGTCATGTGACACAATTTTATTTAATGGAAGTATCTTAACACAAAAACCACATGTCACATAAACATGAATTTCTAAGACATTATTCCGTCTCCTACAGCATTTACTTTAATTATCATTACTTCAATGTTTTCTACATTTATTAGCAAATATTTTGTTGTGTCGTGCGAATCATCTTCCTTCTTTCCATCCCTATGAACGCTCTAGGAAATTGAGTCATGCTTCTTAATCATAAAATAAACATAAACATGGATAGAATATTTATAGTATCACCATATAACGATTATCTGGGTCTTGTCGGACTTATTATAGATACAACTGTGTCATGTTCTGGGAAAAACACATACCCGTTTTTCCTAAATTAGCATAAACTGGCAAAATGCACTTTAAAGAAGATGCCTACATTATTTTGGTTCAGCCTTCCCCCTCAGAGGATAACTTCGCCAAATATCATCAGATTTCTATGGTTCAACCACGTATGTGAGTTGCCATACACCAACTAATTCCATTTGCATCACTAAAATACTCATATTTTAATTGCATTATTGAATACCGAGACCTCTCAGTGTCCTATTGTGACCGTAATTGACAAGGGATCGGTCGAGCGACCTCTCTCCCCTCAGCAGGTCATAAAATTAGTTCCAGACAGCTCTCCAAGATGGCTGCCACGGAAATGGTCTATATTTCCTGTCTCTCTCTACCTTCAAGGCCATCCTTGTTTACAATTACATAACAATAAAGATCCGCTAGGCATGGTCCTAAGTAATTGAGTCATTTAATTAATTAACACCTAACTTTACAGTGTATTTGGGCTCAAATGGCTCCTATTAAACATTCATGGCCGGGGTGGAATTCTAATGATAGCATTGCCGTTCTAAGGTGATTACTTGTGGCTTTAAAGACGCGCATCATAATGAAACCCCATGGTTATCATCAGCAGCTGTCATTTACATATATATTTTGGGAACCACGTTCCTCGTCGACGATTATGATTCTACCTCTCGGGCAGACCATAAGTAAAAATGCTCACCGCGCCTCGCTGGGCGTCCATAGTGGCTATAATTCAATGCAAGCGTTGGCAATAGACAGAATCTATCCAAATCACTGCGTAACACATACAGTATGCACAAAGGCGATACTTCTCGAAGATTAAGCCAATTTTCACCTCACGCGCAAGCTATACTAGTCTTTCCCGTGCTTATCTTACGTAAATCACTGGATTCTACGTTAATCTGCACGCTATATGCGCTAAACAATATTTCACATATATGACTCCATTATCAAGGTACCTGCGTTCTTCATGTTATATTATTTAAGCCAAAGCTTTACATAGCTCCTAACACAAATGTATAAATATACTGGCTTACTTTAATTTCACATATTCATTCAAAATTTCACTGACACTGAGAAAAGCTCTCGTATTCGCGATATTCCACACTACATTCTTTACTGTTTACCAAATGACAGTATCTTAAATTAGACATGACACTATTTGAACATTACTTAGGCCAACTCTGCCCTTACTTTATGGTTGCCGACCCCAGTTATTATTATTATTATTATTATTATTTTAACGTTTAGATCCATCACTATTTTTGACCTACATGGTCCTAAGCAAATCACCTTCCAAGTCATACTTTATTCAAGACGAGTGGTGAAAACTCGTTCAGTAAGTGACTATTACTTCTTTAATTTCAAAGTGATTAATCGTTACATGGTGAACTATGCCATTATAATGTTATTATTTGCATGTTTACTCACGTTTCCTTCTGGCTGGAAAGTACCAGTATCTCCGCCTGAGCTCTACCATGATGATTGACTTAATCCATCATGATATCCAATACACAACACTGAGATTCACACTTTTTACACATGATGCACATATTACCACAAGTGGCCTTTACCACTGATAAACACTGAATATTAAACATTAAACACATTAACACTTTAAATTATTATTTCACAATTTATACACTTCATCTATCATTTCACATGTTGATCCTTAATCTGGATTTCACCTACGCTTGACCTCAGAGATGCGATGACTTATGATAACCGCTGGTCTCCGTGAAATCTAGTAGCGTTTTTATAGATGTTCGATCCTAGTTCCCTGCACTCCCGTTTACCTCACTGTCCTGGATAGGTGGCAATAACTCCCACTCTCCCATCACTGGAGTGCTCCTAATGCTGATGTCATATAATTGACAATACCTTCCGGTATACGAACTGTTCCAAACATTATCAGTTCCTATTCGCTGTAGCGAATTTATATCTGTGTCAGATAATAAAGCAATATCTGCACTTTGTTACCTTTTATGCACTTCATTATCACTGATGAAGCTTACAATTTGCCTCCATTGTCTTCAACGGCGGTACGCTGATATCTTAATAATTGGCGTGCTTACTGCAAAGCGCTTGTAGACAAAGAACTAACTTCCAACTCGAGCGACCGTCTGACGTCTTCAACTGCTTTCCACTGAACCATAACAGACGTGTAACTGACCTGTAACTGACTTCGACTGCCCAACAAGTGACTTCAACTGACCGTACAACTAACGTGTAACTGACGTGTAACTGACTTCGACTGACCCTTGGCGTAGGGTGCTCTTCCCTTATATTGGTTTCTTGCACAAAATAGTTCACGGGACACGTGAGAGCGACTCCCTTCTTGAAATACTCCGTCTTCAGCCGAAATAACAACTGCATCTTGTTTATCTAGGCGTGGAGGTTTTAAAAACACTCGCGTGCCGGCGATCGCTTCGGCCAATTAATTACAATTAATTGCCTTAGTTCAGCGCGTGGGATGCTACGGTGGGGATTTCCCGCTGGTTGGTTAAAGTATTCATGCTCTCGAGCGTGAGTTAGGTTGTAATGCGGTCATTTTGAGAAATAGGCGTAATTTTAGGTGAAAAACCACTTCTAAATTACTCCTCCGTGAATACATTCATCTATGTGTATGTTCCATTGCATTACAATGCTCCATTTCTCTGTAATTAATTAATTTCTTGTGGGCTTGGTCCCGCCAAAGCTTCGCTCGTTGTCGACCGGTGGATTCCCGGGTCATTAATTTTGAGCTGTCTGACCGCCCTAGACAGAAATAGTTCCGTAGGCGCCTGGGCTACTCCGCCTACTTTTAAAAGTCATTTGTCAGACTTCAATACTAGCCTCTCTCGACTTCGTATGCACTGAAAACGTACATTTCCTTGCATTTTGCTTACAATTTCTCCTTTCAATTGCTATGATTTGCACCTAAATAATCGTGAAATCACGCTAGACTATTATGTGTCAGTAGACCTCTCATTGCTCTGTGGGTTCCGTATAATGGCTCCCCCTTAGAGACCACTGGTTCGACCTTAGGCATAACCATTTGCCTGGTCTTTTCTGATAAGGCCCTGAGTTCGATACCAGACTGCCGTGACCAGTTGGGCACAATATATCTGTCGAGATTTCACCAGTTTTATGTACTGAACAGAGCGCATGGGACGCAGAGAATACCTTGTATTTGACCATGGCCTATTGGAATACATCACTATGACACTAGCCACGCAGTGAAATTTAAAATAGGGGGCCATGGAAGTGAGCGCAGGTGTGATGCTATCCTCACCTAATTGGTCACACAACTGTTTCTTGAGCTCTGATTGGTGGGAGAAACTGTATCATAATGACAACTTGTACTATAATGAGCCTCATTATAGTACAGTTTTCTGACAGATAATATTTACATTTCGCCAGGGTCGAACATAGAGATTTTTTGATGAGTGTAGATGAAAATCCTTGGAGAACTTGGTGAATAAGTTAAGAGATTGTGCTCCTTGCACTCACCATCAAACAAATTGGACTTGACCATTACGATAATAAATCTTACAACACAACTGTACACCTTTCAAGTCGAATGGTTGGGTTATTACTGAATTGCTTTAGGACATAGAGCTTAGTGTAATTGCGTCTGTCTGCAGCTGTATCACCCGTCAACGCCTCGCCAAATGGTTTGAGCCCTGCGCGGATAAACAAAATGTTATCTGCATCCGCACAACTGTAATCCGCATCCGCCCTGCATCCGTACGATTGTTATTCACATCCACCCTACATCCGTACGGCTGTTATCCGCATCCGCCCTGCATCCGCAAGGATGTTATTCACATCCACCCTACATCCGTACGGCTGTTATCCGCATCCGCCCTGCATCCGTACGATTGTTATTCACATCCACCCAACATCCGTACGGCTGTTATCCACATCCGCCCTGCATCCGCACGATTGTTATTCACATCCACCCTACATCCGTACGGCTGTTATCCGCATCCGCCCTGCATCCGTACGATTGTTATTAACATCCACCCTACATCCGTACGGCTGTTATCCGCATCCGCCCTGCATCCGCACAGCTGTTATCAGCATCCGCCCGACAGTTATCCGCATCAGCCCCGCATCTGCACAACTGTTACGCGCATCCGCCCCACATCCGCACAGCTGTTATCAGCATCTGCCCGACAGTTATCCGCATCAGCCCCGCATCTGCACAACTGTTACGCGCATCCGCCCCACATCCGCACGATTTTTTCCGCTTTCCCACGTTTGTTATCCGAATCTACTGGCATTACAATGATATTTTCAATTAGATAAAGCTTAAATTACTAAATCGATATATTTAGCCTAGACATTTGAGGAGAAAGTCGATCCCCTAGGCTTTGTATGTCATGTGCTATGTTTAAAATACTCACTACTTGATCCGTTACAATCTGGATTTAAGAAAGGACACAGCACATCTACTGCACTCATTAAGATCACTGATGACGTAAGACGAGCAATGGATGAGCGTAAAGTGACAATACTCATTCTTCTAGACTTCAGCAGTGCGTTCGACACCATTAACACGGACATACTTATGGCTAAATTGCAATCCTTCCATCTTAGCCCCGTTGCTCTCAAATTATTCGCCTCCTATCTTCATAACCGAAGACAACGTGTACTCCTTAATGAAAACAGAACTGATTGGAAGTTCAAAATAAATGGAGTACCTCAGGGTTCAATTCTCGGCCCCCTTATATTCATTCTATATCTGAACGACATCTCTTCGAAACTGGAAAACTGCAATTACCATCTATATGCTGATGACCTTCAGATATATTGCCACACAAAAGTGAACGACATAGATGCGGCAATTGAAAATATGAATCTAAATCTAAAGAGGATCAGCCGCTATGCAACTGAAAACTCTCTTGCCATCAACCCAATTAAAACACAAGCTATCGTAATAGGGCAGACTAAATTGCTTTCCCATTTACACAGTAGACCGCTTTCTTTAATTCAACTAAATGGTGTTGCTATCCCGTTCTCTAAATCGGTAAAAAGTCTTGGAGTCACACTAAATGAAACTTTGAATTGGGATGGGCACGTTACTAATACATGCAGGAAAGTTTACTCGTCACTTCATCCACTTAAGATTCACCAGTCCGTTCTACCCCGTAACTTGAAAATAAAACTCGTCCAAACCTTGATACTCCCTATATTTAACTACTGTGATGTTGTATTAGTAGATGCTACCGGTGAACAAAACAAGAAACTTCAGAGAGCTTTAAATTCCTGCATTAGGTTTATTTTCTCCTTGAAATTTTCCTCACATGTGTCTCCTTTTTATTATCTACTTTCCTGGCTAAAAGTAGAACAACAAAGGAACCTGCACATATGTACCCTCATCTATCGACTTCTCAATGAAAGTACTCCTCACTATCTCTCTTGTAATTTTCGTTTTCTTTCTTCCTTTCATGATCGTCACACGCGATCTGGATCTATAATTGCAATTCCTCTACATCATTCTTCTGCCTTCAGCAACTCTTTCCTCGTGTCGGGAACTAGAATTTGGAATAATTGTCCTCGTGACGTCAGAAATTGTACATCCCTTACAACTTTCAAACGTGCATGTAAAGATTTCCTCTTGAATTCGTAGGCCAACTAGAACAATTTGTGTATGAATGTGTGAGTGAATGACCATAGTATAATTTTGTTAAAAATGTATGTCATTTAAATTGTATAGCTTAGTTAATATCACGCAGTTGCCAATTTAATTTAATTTAATTTAATTTTTATTTTATTTTATTTTATTTTATTCTAGTATTTAAGGTTTTCCTAGTATTTAAGTTTGGTAGGTTAAGAATAACATATGTGAGTATTCATGTAAGTTGCACTGTGTGTGGTTAAGTGTAAGAGAGGGCCTAGAGCCCTAACTTCGCCACAATAAAGGCACCAATAAATAAATAAATAAAATGAATGCTATACAGCCAGAATTGCAACCCTTTCCTGTTCGGAGTGTTAATTATGCTTAATGACATAATTTGAATGAGATTAGCTTAAATCATCATCTTACATTATTTTGTCATGAAAACAACATTACGGAAAAATATGATATGTCATAAACATCCGGTTTATAATAATGATATTAACAAGTTCGGATTGTATTCTAAAAACTATCCGCAAATTTTCTCCAAACATGGTCTCACATGGGGAATCCCGCGGAACACAAATGGGGGTTCCCACGGGTCGCGGCCTGAAAAGCAAAGTCTTAAAGAGGACTCCCTGTAGCCTACTTGTACTATGGAATGGTTGAATCATAGATGGAACATTTCTCCGCTACTCAACGTGGGAATCCATTTAGGATCGATGACTGCTCCTGTCCTTGACACGAGATGGATGGCTTTCATAACGATATGCTTAGTACTCCTGGTATCTGAGATTCCATACTTATATGCTTGAGGCTCCTCTTCACATGGGTCAATAGCCTACGTTGGCCAATATACTGGCAAGCAAATTGAGATTTCTGATGACATGTTTGCAAAATTCACTATAGTTATAGAAATTGTTTATTTACAATGCTTTAATTTTTATGATGATTGTCCTTCGGGTACCTAGTAGATCTTTACATTTAAAGGGTTCCTCTGTACTCAGGTTTTACAATCTTTCCTTTCAGACTAATCAACCTGACTATAATTATAACACCATGTTTGTAGTGATGGGGAACAAAAGTTGTGCTTGCATTGATAGTAAGTTATATACAGTGACGCGGACTATATAATTACCACATATTTGTAGTAATGGGGGACAAATGGTAAGGTTTCATTGTAAAAAAAAAAAAAAAAAAAAAAAACCGCTTCCTATAATGTCACCATGTTTGTAGTGATGGGGACAAATGGTAAGGTTGCATTGTTAGTAACTTATTTTAGGTGACGCGGACTACATAATTATGTTCGTAGTGATGAGGGACAAATTGTAAGGCTACTATATTAGTAGCTTATTTTAGGTGACATGGACTACATAATTATCATGTTTGTAGTGATGGGGGACAAATTGTAAGGTTACTATGTTAGTAACTTATTTAAGGTGCCGTGAACTATATAATTATAATGTTTGTAGTGATGGGGGACAAATGGTAAGGTGAGTATGTTAGTAACTCATTTTAGATGACGCGGACTACATAATTATCATGTTTGTAGTGATGGGGGACAAATGATAAGGTTGCTATCTCAGTAACTTATTTAAGGTGCCGTGAAATATATAATTATCATGTTTGTAGTGATGGGGGACAAACGGTAAGGTTACTATGGTAGTAACTTATTTAAGGTGCCGTGGACTATATAATTATCATGTTTGTAGTGATGGGGGCACAAATGGTAAGGTTACTATGGTAGTAACTTATTTAAGGTGCCGTGAAATATATAATTATCATGTTTGTAGTGATGGGGGCACAAATGGTAAGGTTACTACTATGTTAGTAACTTATTTAAGGTGGCGCGCTCTATTGAGAGGCAATGAACTTAATCCTGGAACACTAAGATAAGTCGTACATGATAGCAGGCTGAGTCAACGCACTATCGGGAATAAGTCACGTTTCCTGATGACGCGATGTTTCTCAGAAAATTGCGAGGAAAAGTTTTGTATAGACTGCATCATTCTTACCATCAATAGTGGAGCAATTTATTTATTTATCGTATGGCTTTTAGTGTCGGGAGTGTCCGAGGACATGTTCGACTCGCCAGAGGCTGTAGCTGCTTCAAGCGAACACCCATAGGGTGAGCTACAAGTTACGTTCAATTTCAAGTAGTTCCATTTTTTCATATGTTAATGATACCTAGTGGTGAACGTTGGAACTTTTGATAGAGCGTTCCAACGAAATCTAACCTAGAAATTTAGCTTCACACAAGTTTAGTCTGTATTCTTAACTGTATATTCGATGGCTGAAACGGGGCGAAACTGAGAAGAGGCGGGTTCCATTCCCACAACAGCCATTTTAGACGTGGTTTTCCGTGTGGTCTCCCCGAATGTACTCCAGGAAAATGCTGGGACGGTACCTTACTTAAGGCCACGGCCGCCTCCTTCCCCCAATCTAATCTCAATAACAAATGCACATCATTTATTTATTTATCGTATGATGAAGTGATACATAGCAATTTACACATATATACAGTAATACATAATCTCAAGTTCGTAGTCTGAAATGATTAATTTACAACTGCAGATCCAAATGGAGAAACCTTTCAACAGCCTCTTGAGATAGCGGTTGGTTAGTTGATTCCTCAGTTTAGGGGCTGCGACAACGCGGTCATGTAGCCCCGTGTACTTTGGGTGTGTGTACAATCTGTCTGATAACCGGTATTAAATGGGATGGCTGTATTAGTGTGAGTTACCTGTTTTTTTTAAATTCAAGTAAGGACTGCAGACATTCGATTTTCGAGTAGTTCAAACTTTTGCTACCAAACGCCACTGTCAACGACCAACTAGTTCTGAACTTTGTTACTAGATGGCACCGCAGACTGCTCCTGGCGACGAACGTTGGAACCTAAGAGCGTTAGTCAAATATAACCTAAAGCTAAATAGCTTCACACAAGTGTAATTAGTGGAAGGATCTTTATCATGCCATAAATCTATGATAATGACCCGCCGGCTTTACTTCCCCTCCGAAGGAAGACATACTGACGGATGTTTAACGCTCGTAACAAATGCGACGACTTCGGTCGGGTTTGAACCCGCGACCTTGGGCATAGAAGCTCAGCATGCTACCAACTTCACCACCGAAGCCGCCTCTTTAGAGATAGCCTGTGCAGATCTTCCAGTGTACCACTGAAGGCTCTGAGGGGACAATCAAGCGTTATGGGATCTATAGTCTGCTTCTCTTCTCCAGTCGCAATTTGGAGAAGACTTCCAACCCCACTGCCACAGTGGGTCAAAATCGAAATCTAGGAGGACAAAATTATTTATTTTCATAATTAAAAATCAAAATGTATTACTTCTACAGCATTCTCATACAATTGCCGCTCACTCTTCTGGGATATAAATGCATCTTAGTGTAAATTGTCATCACTTTTCAAGTAGTCTAAATTGGAGGGTGAATGTAAGTGGCTGTGGTTTGGTTGTCTTTGTGGTTAGTGTGATGCTTTAAGATGGAACATGCAGCTAAAGGTATGATCTTTGTAACGTGTTTCAGTTATTAATGGCCGTCATTGTTACGTAATTTTAGCTATATTTGCATTATATAATATTTAACTATTATTTATAAAATAATATTTTCACTTAGATTTTTAGTATGTCGCGTCACTTTCTCCTTAATGTTAAAATGTAGATAAAGTCTTGCAGTTTACGCCCGTTATAAGATTTTTTGCATCTTTTTGCAACTTACTTAGTTATTTTACGTTTTAGAAGATGCCGCGCAACCAGTTCTCACACGTTTACCGTTGTTTGAAGCACTGGGTTCGACGATTATGTCAAAAGTGGAACTTTGTAACTTTGCTAAAAGTAAATTAGAGGCAGAACATTGTTCTGAACAGATAAATGAATGCTCTATCCAACTCCTAGTCATAATTTCTTGCATGTGTAGACGAGCTTAAAGGTCTTAACTGATGTTTATTATGAAGTAAACAAATTATATACGTTGCTTTCACTCTAAATTCATGATTAAAACGTAAAAATAATTTTGTCCCCCCTAGATTTCGATTTTGACCCACTGTGCCATTGATGTAGTATACCTCCACAGCTGGGCTAGCCAGTTCTAATCCGGTTCAACAAGCACCAGTGACGCCTAGATAAGTGAAACCCTGCAGGTTTAATAATTAATCCATGATGTGCCAGGGAAGTTTGTTTCCGCCATTGATTAATCCAGGCTACTTTGATATTGAAGTTGTTGTTCAGCAAGCGATCTGGTGTTCGCCACGACGCGACGGGTGTCTGGACTTAAATCGATGAGCTGATAGAACTGGGATTCATATTGATTCTTTTGTAGGTGTACACGTCCGTAGGTTTCACCTAACATTTACCATACACGTGACCCCTGGGTGCTGCTGAGCGAGCAACGACATCAAGATTAAACCGAACTGTCTTAACCCTTTGTAGGGCGGACTTTTTTTTGCTTTTCTAATTTTGACTTTAATTTTTTTATTTAAATTTTCATTTCAGCTCTAAATTTTACTTTGATTTTTAATATTCAATATTAACGTTTTTAAATAAATTTTAAAAATTACCTATTTATTTATTAATTTTAATTTTATAATCTTAATTTTATTGTAAATTTTATTGTGTTTTATTGTAATTTTTATTGTTTTATTGTAATTTTATTGTGTTTTATTGTAATTTTTATTTTGTTTTATTGTAATTTTATTGTGTTTTATTGTAATTTTTATTGTTTTATTGTAATTTTATTGTGTTTTATTGTAATTTTTATTTTGTTTTATTGTAATTTTATTGTGTTTTATTGTAATTTTTATTTTGTTTTATTGTAATTTTATTGTGTTTTATTGTAATTTTATTGTGTTTTATTGTAATTTTTATTTTGTTTTATTGTAATTTTATTGTGTTTTATTGTAATTTTATTGTGTTTTATTGTGATTTTATTGTGTTTTATTTTAACATTTAGTGTGTTTTTTGTTTAATTTTAATTTTTAATGTGTTTCAATTTGCAATTTTATTATTTTTTTATTATCGAATTTGGCCAACTATGGACCGCAAGGAACTGAAGACCTATTGGCTTTCTTTCTCTTCTCTTCTCTTCCCAGAACTTCTTCATCCTGTCACTTCTTTGTTTTCTCTCCTTCTCGGAAATGATCCGTTTGGGCCTCCTGCTTGGTGGTTTCTCCTGGAACGATTTTACTACGTCAACTCGACTGCGGAACTCTCTTCTATCGTGGGCCATCTGTGGAGTAATTCCAACTTCCGCTGCATCCCTTTTCACCTCATCTACCCATTTAGATGTGACCTTAACCCCCATGATGTAGCTGGAGATCCTTTTGGTCAGCCTGCCTTCATCTATTCGTAGTTAATGTCCATAGAACTTAAGCATCCGCTTCTTCATTACGTCTGGGATCTTTTCAGCACACTTGTAAAGTTCTTCCTCTTCTTCCATGTCCCATCAGTAGTCTTCTGTGGTACAAGTATTTTTCTCAGAATCTTCCTTTCTTTCTTTCTTTCTTTCTTTTCTAGTACTTGAAGTTCCCCCCTTTTTACTTAAAATAAGACACTCTGAAGCGTACAACCCTTCAGGTTGTGCTACCGATTTGTAGTGTCTGATTTTGGCCTTTTATGATAAAGCTCGTTTGTTGTATTTATTCTGTGTTAGTTTGTAGGCCAGGTCCAGTTTTATTTGTTTATTTATTTTATCGTTTAATTTTAATATATTTGATTATATTTACTAGTTGAAATTGTATCCAGCACCATAAAACTAGACAGATATAATATTCGATTATCAAAAATATTACATCTTCAAGAAATGTAATTAGGCTGAACGTTTTAACTGTTAGCCCCTTTGATAATAGCCTTAACTCTTTTTATAGTACGTGGTTAATATATACACCATATCCTATAAAAGGTTATAATACCTCAGGGTCAAAGATTAAAGAGGAAAAATACTCTAATGCACATAATGACACCACATCATACTAACACAGGCTATCGGACAAATTTCATACAAATTCAAGCATAGTCGTGCAATGAAAGTGGTATGCGATTGATCGTAAGCCTGATGCAAGTGTTCTAGCCCAGTAGGGAGGAGAAGGGTGGAGGGGGGGGGGGGGCGTTTTATAAGGGTTACGTGATTTAAGAGTAAATTGGCTCATATGGTCCCAGAATGATTAATAGCCTACATTTCAATTGCAGTCATAGCAGGGCATTTCAATTGAACAATTTATTTATTTATTTATTTATTTATTTATTTATTTACTTATTTATTTATCGTATGGCTTTTAGTGCCGGGAGTGTCCGAGGACATGTTGGCTCGCCAGAGGCTGAAGCTGCTTCAAGACGACACCCATAGGGTGAGCTACAAGTTCCGTTCAATTTCAAGTAGTTCCAACTTTCGCTACCAGATTTAGTGGTGAAGTTGGAACTTTGATAGAGCGTTCCAACGAAATCTAACCTAGAAATTTAGTTTCACACAAGTTTAGTCTGCGGAAGGATCTCTTCCATGCCATAAATCTATGACATGAAACCGTCGGATTTACTTCCCCTCCGAAGGAAGGCATACTGAAGGATTTTAACGCTCTTAAAAAACTACGACTTCAACCGGGTTTGAGCCCGCTATCTTGGGCACAGTAGTTCAGCATGCTACCAACTACGCCACCGAAGCCGCTAAATGAACCACAATTGAATATCATCATCTGGCCCACCCTAAAACATTGGCCAGGAGCCGCCCCTGAAGCTTTTTAATTATGTGTAACTTCCGCTAGATTTCCCTTCTAAGTTCAAGAAATCATTCTGTAAAATTCACTAAATTCGGAATGTGAAATGTTGTTCCCACAGTGATATTCAGATCCCCTATACTTAGCGACTTTTGTCCTAAGTTAGCAACACTGTAGGCAGCTACCGAATGTTGAAAGGAAATGTACCGAGTTCCCATTGCGCAGGACGCTCCAGGAGGCAGTGGTTAGCACTCAGCGTGCTAATATGGAGCGCCTAATTGCTGGGCTAACTTATTAGCGTCCAGCTGTATCAATTTCCCAATCAACGCACTTACTCAAGTAACATAGCGGCAGGAAAGCTTTAGATCTGTATCGACCGCCGGGACATCTAGGGTTGCCAGATTTCAAGAATGGAAAAACGGAACAAACGTCCCAAAACATGCCTTTTTAAAATTAAGGTTGTTAAATGTTGTAATAAATAATACACACACATCTCTACCTGGTATAAAACAAAGTCCCCGATTTTTGGATGTCACGGGTAATCTCGAGAACCACAGGATGGATTTGGATGCGGTTTTCACCATTCTGTAAAGGATATCTCGAGGAAGGTTTCTGTATAAAATAATTTATTTATGACCAAAGGAAGTCAAGCACTAACGATTTCAGTGAAAAGGTCGGAAAAAATCTGGCGTCCGTGCGCTTTTTAAGCTTACGCTGGGCAAACCGTTAAAAATATCTATATACTATGAGTGTAAGAATAGTTCAGAATGAAAAGTTCTCCAAAAAATCCCGGGAGAGCATATCTCTATCTTCAATACATCGCCCACTATAAGTGTTTTTACGCTTTCATTTCTTCCAACAATCTCCATTCAGTTACTGAGGTGACAATTTACGAGCTAGCTAGGGGCGAGTCTATCACCCCAGTTGCAGCTTAGCTAGCGGACGGGCTTATTTCTCCAGATACAGCCAGCAGCAACCTGTCGAGTCGTGTTGAGTTAAAACTTCAGAGAAGAGTGGTTGTGTTTGGAGTTTCACTGGAAGTGCAACTCAGCTTTTCTTCATTTCGCCTATGAACTTTTCGTTCCGCAAAATTCACAGTCGAGTTAAGATTGGACGGAAGGGGGATTTGTGTTTCATGCACCTCGCTATTCTTAAATTAGCTACGTCTGACAAGAATTTGTTGGACATCCATCTCCTTGATAATATAATAGTCCAGTCAGTGATTTTAACCCATCATGCCGAGACGTAAAACAGATATTGGTCGTTGTTCATTGACATTGGAAAAAAAGCACTTATCATGTAATGCATTCATAACTGTTCCCGGGCGAAGCCGGGTCAGGTTGCTAGTATTAAATAAACATTACATAATCAAATACACAACATTAAAACTAGATATTCCTGACATATCATATAGGCCTATGCCACCAGCAACTTATAAATGCTCTTCATTTGAACGACCCTTTGCAAGCATTTTTATTTGTAAGTACCGTACCTTCACATAAAATTCACTACAATTTTCGTCATAATTGTATAAAGTGCGTTCAAAAAGTAACGAGCCGGAGGCTGGAATGCGCAAACCGGGGACATCGGATAATCGTGGCGTGTGTAACGAGGTGTGGTTCCGACCAGAGCGTCGAAGGTCACAGCCCGTCGCTAGAGGGCACGCGTGCACGTCACATGACGACACAAAGCGAGCAGCAGCAGCATGCATCAATATCCAACGCTGCCAGTCGCATTGCAAACAGTGACATGGAGGCATCAACCGAAGAGCAAAGAGGTGTTGTTCGGTTTCTGACAGCGGAAGGAGTAGGGGGAACGGGCATTCATCGCCGAATGTCACAAGTGTATGGCGAACACTGCATGTCCCTTGCAAGGGTCAAGGCGGGGCACAAGCGCTTCAGGGAAGGACGGGTGTCGTTAGCCGATGATGCCCGGTCTGGGGCACCCCCCTGCATTACCGATGACAACGTCCAGTTAGTTGATGCACTCATTACCCAGGACCGTAGAGTGACAGTGAACGCCATAGCCGCCGTGGTCGCTCTACGACAATGCACGAACTCGTATGGCCAACAGAGTCGCGACACTCCTGCAGAAATTCAAATGGGAGGTTCTCGGCCACCCTCCATACAGTCCCGACCTCTCTCCCTGTGATTACGCCATGTTTGGTCCCCTGAAAAGGGCTCTGCGGGGCCAACGATTCACCTCGGATGCCGACGTCTAGCTGTACATGCGGAACTGAATCACATCGCAACACAGGGAATTTTAAGAGACAGCCATTCACCGCCTCGTGTCACAGTGGGACAAGTGCCTCAACAGCCAGGGCCAATACTTCTAACATACAGGTACTGGTTTCTGTAATTATGCCTCCGGCTCGTTACTTTTTGAACGCACCTTATAATATGTGAACAATTCTTGTGTTATCAAACTAATGGAGCTTCTGTTTCTATCATCTCTCCATTTGATTTATTTATTTATTTATTCATCGTATGGTTTTTAGTGCCGGGAGTGTCCGAGTACATGTTCGGCTCCCAGAGGCTGTAGCTGCTTCAAGCGGACACCACTAGGGTGAGCTACAAGTTCCGTTCAATTTCAAGTAGTTCCAACTTTCGCCACCAGATATCAATGATACCTAGTGGTGAACGTTAGAACTTTGATAGAGCGTTACAACGAAACCTAACCTAGAAATTTAGCTTCACACAAGTTTAGTCTGTGGGAGGATCTTTTACATGCCATAAATCTATGACATGGGACCGCTGGCTTTACTTCCCCTCCGAAGGAAGGCATGCTGAAGGATTTTAACACTCTTAAAAAATCCGCCGACTTCAGCCGGGTTTGAACCCGCTATCTTGAGCACAGCAGTTCAGCATGCTACCTACTACGCCACCGAAGTCGCTACAAAGACATTATGAATGCCATTTGTAAAACACCTTTCACAGGACAAGCAGAACCATTTGATATTCATGACAGAAAAAACTCTCTCCGTAAAAGCATTGGAGGGAAAAATGGTGAGTATTAACTTCACAAGAACTAAGATATCCCTTATTTTTGTTGCCCCTAATAAATCTATAACATGTTCCCATCTATCTGACACAGACATAGAAATCACTTTCTCATTCAAACTTGCGCCTGTGCCACCAGAAAACAAGCTAGATATTACAATCAATCCTGAAGCGAGACATTAGAACATTGGTGCAAAATTGAATATATTATCAAATTCACCCCCCCCCCCCCAAAAAAAAAACGGAATATTTGGCGTTCCGTTATTGATGAAAACGGAACGCGGAACAAAACAAGAAAAAAACCGGAATTGTTCCGTGTAAAACGAAACGTCTGGGAACCCTAGACACATCCCAATCAGATTCCTAAATATGTGGAACCTGGAGACATTTCACCTTGAAATCTCGACATAGTATAAAACATAGTCCCCAATCCTTGGATGTAGCGGGTAATCTCGAGAACCACTGGATGGATTTTGATGCGGTTTTCACCATTCTGTAAATGATTTCTCGAGGAAGGTTTCTGTAGAAATACATTCATTTATGTCCAAAGGAAGCCGAGCAGTAACGATTGCCGTGATTCGAGTCGAAGAAAAACCTGCCGTCCGTGCGTCTTTTAAGCTTACGCTGGGCAAACCGCTACAAATATCTATATACTATGAGTAAGATATTTTCAGCATGGAAAGTTCTACAAAAATGTCCACGACAGCCCTATATTTAATACATCGTCCAATGTAAGTGTTTTTACGTTTTCATTTCTTCCAACAATTTCCATTCAGTGGAAATTTAAATAACTACTTCAGAGTGACTTTACGAGGTAGTGAGCGAGCCTATCACCCCAGCTCTGGCCAGCATCAAACTGTTGAGTCGGGTCGAGTTAAGACTTCATAGAAGAGTAGGCTATATGTGTTTGGAGTTTCGCTGTTCACCTCAGCTTTTCTGAATTGCATATGGGAACTGCTATATGTGCGCCTTTTTTAGATTACCGTTAAAAAATACCGGATGGGTTGCTAGTCATCATCACCATCATGATCTTATTTCAGTAGTATATATCCCTCCTGCGTCGCTCACACGCGACCGATCATGACAAATGAGCATTCAAATTAAACAGAATAAACATTAGCAGTGACGAATTGCACTTTAATTTCTAGTCCAGTGAATAGAGCAAAAAATGGGGGGTTACCTTACAAACGGTCCGGTAGTTCTAAATTTTGTATATGTTGTCTAGGATGGTTAGTAGGTGTTTAAAATGGAAAATGCACAATTTCCCCCCCTCCGCGCCCGCCGCCATATTGGAAAAATCGCCAATAATCGGCCTTTTCTTGACATTCTCATCTCTATCTCCGTTTCGGTGAGTTTTAGCGAAAAAAGAGTTCTAGTCAATGTTGTAGACAATTAAATTTCCTATAATTTACGTTTAATATTTTGTTTCTAGGACTCATGGTTACGGAAATATTTACTTTGTTAAACAATAAAAAATCACATTTTTCGGATATTTAGTCAAAATTCTAACTTTGGAACGCTGAAATTCAGTTATGGCCTGGAGAGTGTGGTAAAACCAGGTACTTGGGATGATTTAAGGTAGGTATGTCAGTTTTAACCCGGTATGTGGTGGTACCCAGCGGCCAACGCCAGAACTACGTTCCTTACTGAAAGGGAGAGCGGCAGACCGTCCGCCATTACCTTGTGAGCAATCGGTCAGACGAAAACAATGTGTTTATATTTAAGTCGTTTCTCGTTCAGACTTAGATAAATTGAATCGCTTTCTATTATTAGTGTGTCTACAGTATTAGTAAAGGTAAATACTCTGTGTGTATTTTATTTCTTAAGGTTTACGCTGAACTAATTGTATTTCATAATCTAAGTCATGTGAGTTGGCTAGGCCATGTTTTAATAGCTGTTACCAGGCATGATTTGCAATGCCGATATAACAGTAATCTTTATGCATTATATTATGCATAAATATTACTGAGGTGTGAGGAGTAGTGTTTTTCTGTTTCCGTTTATAGTCTATAAACGCCCGTAAAACTTACACTTATGTGCCACTCCTAGGGTTAAACAACCTAAAACATTACAGATCCTTCTCATCAAGGGACCAAGACTGCAGAACGAGCAAGAAAGTACAAGGCAAACTCATCACCAGACGTGGTGTTTAACAAAGCAACAGTTAACACCACACCTCAAGATAAGTTCCTGGCCAATGAGGGGAACAAGGACCGATTTGTGAAGCTGCTCTCCAGTGAATTGCAAGCGTCAATCATATCTACAGACCAAGCTTCCGAAGATGCCGACAGGTTGATAGTTGCCACAGCTAAACTCCTCACCCCCACGTACGACGCCGTTATCATTGTCGAGGAATTCATTGACCTACTTGTACTTCTGACTGGCACAACACCTGCGGTAATTAATGTTTACCTCAAAAAAAACAGTGAGGGGAAAACATCCAGAAGCAATCTACTCCGCCTCCTCCTACAAGTACAACTCCAAAGGCTGTATCTTGCTCCTGCACGCAATATCGGGCTGTGACACCATTTCAAACATGTTTGGGTTTGGAAAGAATAAATTCTGCCAACTTTTTACGAAAGACCCATCATTGCTGGAGCAGGCTAAGAGATTCGAGGACCATGCTGCCAGTCCCCAAGAAATTTCAGCAGCAGGGGAGAAAATCTTGATACCGTATCTCTGTATGGTGGCAGCGGAGAACAGTCGTTGAACTCCCTTCGCTATAGCAAATTGAAGACTAGTGCTATTAAACTCAACCTGGCTAAACTACCTCCAACTCCTGACGCAGCACATTTCCACTTCCTGAAGACATATTACCAGGTCATGCAGTGGATGGGGATTGTCAAGGACCCTATCGATTTGGGCTGGTGTAGAAAAGCTGGAAGTCTGGAGCCCATCAGGATGAGTAGAGACGCTGCTCCCCCAAACCTGCTCACCATCTCATGCAGATGCACAACTGGCTGTAGAAAGGCGGGCCTAAGTTGTTCCGCCCTTTGCAAAGTATGTAGTAGAGAAGAATGTAATAACAGGGAGGAAGTCACCATCGACGACGAAGACGACGCCGATCTACTAACTTCACTATTTGAGGAGGACAATGAAGACTCCGACTTCATTCACTCACCCCCTACAAAACGAGCGAAGCTCCAGTAAATCAGTTTTCTTTTATGTTCTTAAGTTTATTCACTACTGATTTTTGTAAGATTATTGCTGTATTTTGATCTTATTTTGTTTAAATAAATGAATATTTAAAAATGTACTTGGTGTGTTTGTGGATTGTTTGGAATTGAACATCTCCTATCACCAGTGGATATTTAAGTGAAATATAGTACCTGCCCCATTATAATTGCGCTGTTACATGTAAGAAGCTCAAGTATGGTTGGTATTAACTAAAAATTCAAGCCATAGCTGGAAAATAGTTTGTGCATTTTCTTTAGATTAAATGTGGAGTCACAAAAGCGAAAAAAGAAATATACCCATTGTTTTAATTTTTATACTTACCCACACTTCATATGGTTGGCTAAATAATTACATGCATTTTGTAGGTAATTAAATTCTCTACAAATTATATTGTGATACTTGTATTTCTAGAATAGGCCACAACTGAATTACAGCGTTCTAAAGTTAGAAATTTGGTAAAATATCCGAAAAATGTGATTTTTTATTGTTTAAAAAAGTAAATATTTCCGTAACCATAAGTCCTAGAAACAAAATATTGAACGTAAATTGTAGGAAATTTACTTGTCTACAACATTGACTAGAACCCTATTTTCATTAAAACGCACCGAAACGGAGATATAGGCGAAAATATCAAGAAAGTGCCGATTTTTTGCGATTTTTCCAATATGGCGGCGGTCGCGGAGGGGGAGAAATTGTGCATTTTACAATTTAAACACCTACTAGCCGTCGTAGACAACATATAAAAAAATTAGAACTACCGGACCGTTTGTAAGGTATCAGACCTCTATTCACTGGATTATTCATAAATATCTATAATTTCTTTTAAAAAATCCTTCTTAAAAATTTACGGTGTGTGCGATTTGCAGATACTGTTTCTGTAGGAAAATATGCTCCATTATTTCTGTCCACTTCACATTTCGGCCACAGTGACGCGTGTTTCATGTCGTTTTAACATTTCCTTGATCATTTTGCATGGATTTCAGAAACAGTAAATCAAGGGGAGTGGGCTACTCAAATCGTATAATTTCATAAATATCGAATAACCGCTGAGTGTTATTTTCAGTGATTGCAATTAGCCCGCCTATCACCAACAAGGGACGCTGCCAAGTACCACTCCCTACGCACTTACCAGCAAGTACAGGCGTGGATAGGTAATGATGATGATGATGATAATTGTTGTTTTAAGGGGCCTAACATCTAGGTTATCGGCCCCTGATGGTGTGGGTGATCGTGAAGATGAAAATGAAAAGCGAACTTAAAACTAAAACTAAATACTAACCTACATACTAGAAGAAGAAATGGAAAACTAAAGGAGAATAAGGCAAATAAAGGACAGGAGGAAAAGAAATGCCCTCAACCCTCGAAGAAGGCGGATTGAGGGACTTGGAAGGAAGGAGAGCCATGAAAGGCAGATAGGAAAGTGAAAGAGGAGAGGGTCCGCCCCAAAGGTTAAGGGACAAAAAGGGAAAACGGACCCAGCTCAGGAATCCCTCGGGGTCGCCAACTCCCGAACTCACCAGCCGTGAGCCCCTGAGGGTGTAGCATTATCTAGGGTGCACCAGAAGTGGTGGGGCTACATACACCCTGTCTCCTTAAGGGCCTAGAGCACAAGGCAGGAGGTAAAAGGAAGAGAAAAAGAAGGCTGACCCCTCGCAGATAGAGGGTATCAGAAAAGATGAGACAAGGGCCAATTAAGGCGGGAAAGGAAGAGACTCCCTAGGCCTCGGATACCCTAATACCGTCGGGGTCAGAAGAGAACAAGAGTTGACCAAGTGAGGTCGACAGGAAAGAAGACGGAGAGGAGCCCGGCACAAGTAAGTGGAAGCAATGCCGGACTCAGCTGGGGCCCCGTGGTCGCCAACCCACGCCCACAAGATGTGAGCCCCTGGGGGAGATAGGTAATGAACTTCTCCCATTAGTTTGAGGCTGGAGCCTAATCCCCACAACCAGAAATGCTGCGCCGGATAACATCGTCCAGATTGTTTCCTGCAAGAGCAGCAAAGGCTGTAGCAGCTGCAAGAAAGCAGGTCTTAGGTGCTCGGCAATGTGCAAGCTCTGCACAGGCCACTCCTGCGAAAAAGCCCTCGCAACTGATTTGAACGAAGACTCACCAGACATAGTCGACGAATACGACGACGGAGAGGACGTCATTAATAGCCTGATCACTCAGGAGGTCGACGAGCACTTAGAAGCAGAAACAATGGCTAAGAAATCCCGACAGGAACTGTGATGAGTACAAATGAGTACCTACTATGATATGAACTTCTATATAGAGTACTTTTCAATAATAATAATAATATCTCTGTTCCATATAATCTATCCCTTGTGAATACCTTAATATTATTAATTACATTAATTATTTCAACGAAAGGACTAAGTCTTTTTTTTACCTGGCCAGGGATAATTATGTAGTGGGAGGGGGGGGGGGGGAGGTCGATCCGAAAAGCTACTAATATCAATAACAACATGATGTGAATATGGTTGGCTTTCATCAGAGAAGAAAATTAACTTTTGTGAATTGGGGTTGAGTGGGGGGAAGGGGACAGCGGGTGTGGGGTGCGGGAGGGTGGGTGTGGGGGGTGGGGGGTGGTGGTTGGGTGGGGTTCGGGGTTCCCAAAGTTGGTGATTGTAACCAGGAACGATAATTACAACAACATTCATCTTGATTTGGGTATAACAGAAGAAATAAGGTGGAATCTGCATTTTTGAGCATTTTGTTGCGAATTTTGAAAAATGACATTTTGTACGAAGCGACATATCTCGAAAACGAATTGACATACAGACATGTTTGACTAGTCAAAATTGTAGGAAATTTAACGTTCTACAAAAAACGCATACGAATGCTTTTGCGGTAGGACGTAAGGGAAAACAGTTATTGAGAAAAAACCTGAGGATGGTCGAAAATTTTGTAGTTTCTACCCCCCTGTTCTTTTAGCACAGGGTCCTCGAGGTCCAAAACTTGAGAAAATGTTAATTAGCCATCCCTCAACAACATCCCAAAGTTTCATTAAATTCCGACCTTTTTCTATCTGAAACTACCTGTCGACTGGGCTAAGAGTAGTAGACACCGTGAAGAAGGTCCGTACCACTTGGCTAACGGAATCTGAGAAAGACATCAAAGTACTGGGACTAACAGACCTACAAGACAGACAAACTGTGAGACAGATTCTCAAACAAGTTCATGGTGTTCAGAACAAATCTCTCAAGAAAGGCGCCCCCTGGTCGGAGGAAATAAATAATAATAATGATGTTATTGGTTTTACGTCCCTTTGAACTACTCTGGCTTTTAGAGACCCCGGGGTGCCGGAATTTAGCCCCGAAGGGGATCTTTGACGTGCCAATAAATCTACTGACACGGTTCCCTCGCATTTCCGCACACTCAAATGCCAGCTGACTGCACCAGGGTTCGATCCTGAGGCACGCAGCCATTCCCCTTAAAACAAAACTCACTATCATCATGGCTTTAGACAGTTTTACTATCTGCATTCTGTGTGTGGAATCTAAAACAAAACTTCCAGGGTGAAGCTCATGGGTGAGCTCTCTCGTCCATTCAACATTAAGACACGAGTGAGGTAAGGGGATGGCCTATCGGCAATCCTATTCAACTGCGTCCTAGAGAAGATTGTGAGAATTTGGAACTAGGAACTGGAGAGTCGAGAAATAAACCCAATCTGCCTCGGGAGAATGTCTGTAGGAATTTTGATGATTTTGCAGTACTATCGGAAACCACGGAGAAAGCAACCTTACAAATCAACCTTTTGGAAAAGATCGCTAGCCAAACAGGACTAAGAATCTCAGTTGAAAAGAAAAAAATTACGACAAATGACACGCATGGACCAAAATTCCTTGACACGGAGATAGGACGGATTGAAAGGGTCAAAAAAGTTCAAGTAGGCCTACCTCGGAGAGACTACACAGGAGAATGGGTTAGGAAAAGCAGCTGTTGGAGATCGAATTCTAAAAATGGAAAAAACATATGGATTAACGAAACATATCTACAACAAGAAGTGCATCTCCTGGAATATCAAAATGGCATTATAACACTGTCGTAAAAACGGAATGTTTCTTTGTCAGTGAATGACTCTGGATGATCTATAGCCTCGAAAAACTAGAAGTCCTGGAAAGGAGAATTCTAAGAAATATCATGGGTGCAGTTCGGACTGAAGACGGATTGAAACTGCGAAGCAACAGAGAAGTCTACCAAAACATGGAAAGAATCTCAGAGACTATGTGGAAGAGGAGGCTGACATTCCTCGGACATCTATACAGAATGCACACACATAGATTAACAAAACAAATATTCGACTATCTCTGGAAGAAGAGGACCAATCCAACGTGAACTAAGGAAGTTAGGAAAGATTTAGAAATGTTGAACATCACACAGTATCGGATGCTAGAAATAACTGAATTTAAGAGTTGGTTGGTTGGTTCCTCAGTTTAGGGGCTGCGACAAGGCGGTCATGTAGCCCCGTGTACTTTGGGTGAGTGTAAAATCTGTCTGATAGCCGGTGTTAATTGTGATGACTGTATTAGTGTGTGCTTCTTTTTCTCAATTCAAGTAAGGACTGAAGACTGAATTTTTCGAGTAGTTCCTACTTTTGCCGCCAAACGCCACCGTCAACAACTACTAGTCCAGAACTTGGCTACTAGACGCCACCGCAGTCGGCTCCTGGCGACGAACGTAGGAAACTGAGCGTTGTTTACATTTCAACCTAATTTAGCTTCACACAGGTGTAATTAGTGGAAGATTATTTAACATGCCATAAATCTATGACATGGAACCGCCGGCTTTACTTCCCCTCCGAAGGAAGGCATACTGAGGGATTTTTAACGCTCTTAAAAAATCCGACGACTTCGGCCGGGTTTGAACCCGTGATCTTGGGCATAGAAGCTCAGCATGCTACCAGACCGAATTTAAAAGTAAATTGAAACATCTGTAAGGGTTTCAAGATGAAGGATGACCTAAGAGAACCGGACGAACTTGGACACAAGATCAAAGGAAACATGCCAGTGAACGCATGGAGGAATATTGGACACAGGAAACTCCAGGCAAAAGGGGGGGGGGGGAAATGTTGCGTGATCTTAAGTGGTCAATTAGCATGGAAAATAATAATAATAATAATAATAATAATGAATATATGAATTTGGACAACTGGGATCAGGTTCAGGAAATGAATACTGATTACGGGACAATTTCGAGGAGTTATAAATTCCAGTATTTGGGTGAAATTTGTAACTCCCAATGCGAATGAGAAATTCGTCATTGAAAAAAGGGCTAGGAAAATGGATATGGCATTTAGACTTTGCATCGACACTTATAAGTCCAAGTCCCTCTCGTATCAGACCAAGAATAGGCACTATAACACAGTTGTTAAGCCAGAGTGTCTCTATGCGGCAGAAACTTTAACAAGCATGAAAATTGCTGAAATTGAGAAAAAAAGAAAGGAAATTCTAACGAAAAATTTTAGGTCCCAAAAAATTACCTGAGGAAGAATATAAATTTAGAATGCGATCTAACCAAGAACTGTATAACAAGTTTGAAGGGATTTCTGTCAGTATAAGGAAAAGACGGTTGATGTTCTATGGGCACGTTAAGCGAGTGGGGAACGAGAGGTTGGCGAATAAAATTCTTAGTCTGCAAGAGAAGTGGAAGGTACAACCTCCATGGCTTCAAGAGGTCTATCAAGACTTAAAAAGGGCAAACATAGGGTTAGTCGAAGTGTGGGACAGGATTGGATACAGATCTAAAGTTGCAAGTGTGAAGGATCCCCCCGAATGCTCTTTCAGTGGAAGAACCGATTGCGAAGGAGCCAACGAATTAAAGATCTCTGGCAGAAATCTAAACAACAAGGCAGAAACACATTGAAGAAGATGAAGGCCTGAATAATGGTTGTGTATTTGTAGGCCATAGATGGCTGTATCAAAATAAATAAATAATACTGTGATAATAATAATAATAATAATATTAATAATAATAATGAATACCAGGACCAAACAATTTCAGTGGCCAGATGAAAAGATTTTAGTAGACCTAGAAGAAAAAATAATCATCTCAGCTTTATGTTCTATAGCGCTCCACAGATGGGCATAATGATATCAAAAGCTAAGTGAAGTAGGGGACTTGCTATCTGGGAAGCAAAATAACCAGTGACGGACGAAGCAAAGAAGATAAAAAAAAGTAGGCTGGCTTAGGCAAGGAAAGCATTTCTACAGAAAAGAAATCTGTTGACATCCAATAGGTATTAGAAAGTAATTTTTGAAAGCCTTTTGTCTGGAGCGTGGCGCTCTATGGAATTAAAATTTGGACTGTTGGTGCAGCAGAAAAGACGAGAATAGTAGCATTTGAAATGTGGTGTTACAGGAGAATGATGAAGATAGAGACAAAATAAAGAGGTATTAAGACGAGAGATGTTTCTGGCGACTGCTAATCAAGAGAAGAGATAGGTTGGTAGGACACGTAATAAGACACCCAGGAATAGCAAAGTTAGTTATGGAAGGAGGGGTCGAGGTCAAGAACTGTAGGGGTATACCAAGGTTAGGATTTATTAAACAGATTGTCTTGGATGTAAGGTGCGGTAGCTATGAAGAGAGAAAACGATTAGCTCAGGACAGAGAGGCATGATAGGCTGAGCGGCTTCGGTGGCGTAGTTTGTAGCATGCTGAGCTTCTATGCCCAAGATCGCGGGTTCAAACCCGGCCGAAGTCGTCGGATTTTTAAGAGCGTTCAAAATCCCTCAGTATGCCTTCCTTCGGAGGGGAAGTATAGCCAGCGGTCCCATGTCAGATTTATGGCATGAAAAAGAACCTTCCACTAATTACACTTGTGGAAGCAAAAATTTGTAGGTTAGTTTGATAACGCTCTATTAGTTCCAACGTTCGCCACCGGGTGCTGACTGCGATGGTATTTAGCAGCCGCGTCTGCAGCTAGGTGTCGTGGATGTTAGCATTTGGTGGCAAAAGTAGGAACTACTTGAAAAAATTAATCGTCTGCAGTCCTTCTACCTGAATCACAGATAACACACACTAATACAGCCATCACAATTAACACCGGTTATCAAAGTTCACGGCGCTACATGACCACGTAGTTGCAGCCCCTAAACTAAGGAACCAACCAACCATGATAGGCTGCATCAAACCAGTCTTAAGACTGAAGAATCAAACACACATCGATTAGGTACCGGAGAGAACGGAAGCTTGTTAGTAGAATGTAACTGACCTGTTTATCATTCATGTTGAAGAGTGACTGTTGAGGACACAACACTACACTAGAATGTATGCGGGATGTGGAAACGAGCACTTTTTATCATTGCAAGACAGTGACCTTGTAGCTTGTACTAGAGTTATGCAAGGAGCGAGGACCTATCCCTGGGGTACCCCATTAGTTTCCTCGTTCTGACAAGAGTACACACAGTTATCTCCAGTTTGTGATTTATAACATTTACGATAGGCAGGTACGAAATTTGTGCAAAACTCGTGCTATGCTACTGACTGATTGCAACTGCAATTTTACGGGTTTGGTGCTTGTTATCTTCTTAAATTGAACAAAGACGGAACAAAACCTCGGGATCGTTCTCCTTGTAAAAAAGTGGTTCCGTGAACGGTGTAGTCTATTTTCTTATATCCTACTTATAGTAATTGCCTCTATCAAAATACAAAATTTCAGTTTGAATGCTGTAATAGATTCGTAGATATTAAGAACAGTCTAAATATTTCGGATGGTAGCCATGTTGGATTTCTATATACTGTACGTAGGCCTTTGAGTTACCTATTATTATATGAGGATTATTGTGTAGGTGTATTATTCAAACTTCAATCGCATGATTAGAACACCAGAATTTAATAAAAAAGATATTTTAAAATTTCGCATATCCGGTATAGGCATATACCGTACCAAGTTCCACTGCGCTCGGACGGTTAAATACCGAGAAACATCCATTCAAATATTTAAATTTCGCGTCGCCACCATGTTCGATTTGTGCTCACCAGGTTATAGAAAGGCGCTCCAAACAAGTGCTACATGTTTCACATATCATGTGATAGAGAAATCAACGCAAATGAATGAAATTAGGTACTTGAGAACCCTCAAGCTTAGAGACAGCAATAAGGCTCTGTTCAGAAATAAAATCATGCCTGTTCTAATATATGGCATTGAAGTTATTTGGTGACACCTAACAGAAAAGAACCTTTCCTCGCTAGAAAGAGTGACAGCATTATTCATAAAGAAAGCAATCTGAGTGTCAAAAACTACCAGGTCACGATTCGTCTACCTCCTAGCACGAGAATCATTTCTTATAGAAGACATTAAAGACTATTTACCTCTACCAAACACCAGAACCTCGGAAAAACTACTAACAACATTTAAGGAAAAACGAGAAGATATACATCAATAATTTTATGGAACCGGAGCCATGATCAACCGGACTTGGACAAAAGCGAACTTTGAGTTGAGTCATATGCTTACACGTCTGGCAGTCCATGGTTTTCACCACCTTATTTACGTTAGCAAATATTTCCATGAACCTACACGTGTGTATGCGCGTGTGTGATCGCTACCACTTAGAGCTCTGTAGGAAAATGACAAAATCAATCAAAGACTTTGAAACTCAAAATGCCAGAGTGCAAATTTAGTGTACGTGTTTATACTTTATTTCCGAAGGATATTTGGCTAAAAAAAAGTATTATTATTAGAAAGTCCCACAGGTGAACTTATGTTTATAGCCTCTATCAACATACAAAATTTCAGTTTGATTGCTGTCATACAATAATAGATATTGAAAACCGTCTAAATATTTTGGATGGTCGCCATGTTGGATATTTATATATGTAGGCAATAGAGTTATGTACTATTAGATGAGAATTATTGCGTAGGTTCATTATTCAAACGTTGACTTCGATCGCATGATTAGGACACAAGAAATAAAAACTTAATTTTAAAATTTCGCATAGCCGCCATCTTGACGTTATGTAAACAATTGAACTAAATTAGATGTCAGTGCATTACAATGTGCATAAACATTTGCTAAAGGCAGTTTCACTGCGCTCAGATGGTTAAATTGCGAGAAAAGCCTATTCAAATGTTTCAACTTCGCTTGACCTCTTTCTCCGAAACTATTACCATAGCGTTTAGAAGAGAAAGCGTGCCGACTCCCGAATTTGCCGTATCTTTAGTCACGGCCGACTGAATGCGCTCAGCTCGGCCGTGCTTTAGTATGGGTAGTTGCAGCGCCCGCCGGTAGACTGCGCAGCGGTTGATTGTTGCTGACCGAAGTCACTTTCTAAGCGCTCGCGAGTTAAAAAACACAGAAATGCTGCCGTGTTTAGTCCTTATTTCGTTGTGTTGAAAAGTGTATGCGATCAAGAAGCGATAGTGAAATAATACATCCGTTATGACGCTGGTGAGTTTAGTATTTGTACGCCTTTACACTCACTTCTTTACATTTGTGCTGTCGAGTGAATTATAGCCTGGTAAGATTCGTCAAACAAAAATGTGTAAGTGAATATGCCGCTTTGGTTTGTTCCCGGGTGCCGATTTGTATACGACAAGTCATCTGCAACAGGTAGGCACTTTTTAGACCTCCAAAAGCCGAAGATGATTTATTTGAATGGGCTAAGGCCATTCCGAGGAAAGACATTAAATTGTCAAGTAAGTCATATGTAGGAATGGGACAAACATTGCTCCGATAATTTCCTTATAAAAACGGACACTTTCATTATAGAAGGAAAGACAGTCGAAATGGCGAGAATGAGATGGAGTTTGAAGCCTGGTGCAGTTCCACACTATCAAGCAGGGTAGATTGTCAAGCAACTAAGGAAAGGAATCAGCTGTGTGAAGTGTGCAACAACCCTTCAAAGTAAAAGGCCGTCGGACACAACAGCTGCAACTTTCACTAATATAAAGGACTTTGTCACAATAAATGCCCTTACTTACCTAACTCACCCGTCCGACAGTGTCTTCAACATTATTTTACAGGTCGAAGTAGTCGTTGAAAAGAAACTATCTTCCCTTTCAAATTTGTGGGGTGATAGGCTATATTTTATGAGTGTTTGGACATCATTGATGAGATTGATTTAGGGCCGTGTGATTTAGGATGTTGTATGGAACATAATCTGGACCTTATTGGAAAACTCGTTTTTCATTTCATTGAAGAGCTGCTTTTTCTTTCGTACGAAAGAAATTAGGAAAGAGCAGTCACCTTCTAAGTCTGGAAAATCGTCGCGTAAGCTGTTCAAAGTTTCGGACAACTGAGAGCTGTAAGTTATAGGGGTGAGTTTGTATGATATTATATTTACTTTATTTGTGCAGTAGTGAATGGTCTGTAGCTTTACGAGTTTTACACATTCAGTTACATTTTGACCCCCATCCGAATGTTTTATTTCCTTATTATATGAACCTATGACGTAATCTGATGTTTCATAATTAACACAACGTTTTATATACTTAGTGCGGACAATTTTATATTTGGATCATCTTGTCTAATACAACGTAGTGGGGGGGGGGCGTGGTGGCTCAGCGGTCTAGCTGTACGCCTCTCACCAAGGCGGTCCGGGTTCGATTCCCGGTCAATGCATGTGAGATTTTCGAAGTGAAATGCCATGCCCTGTGGTTCGGATTCCACGTAAAAAGGAGGTCCCGTGGCTCATGATCTCAAGATTAACGGTCACGTTAAACTACAAGCTTCCTTCCTTCCTTACAACGTAGTGGAAGCTGAGAACATTCAGTTACTGAAGAGTAACATTCAACTGCTTGTATTGATACCGTCCGCACTCAGCGCTAGCCGACGCTAGAGCTGCCTAGCGGCTGGACCATACAAACTCCACAAGTCACGCCACTTTCTCTTCTATACGCTATGCTATTACTGAAATCACCCTGAAATTGTGTACGATGATAAAGGGCGCTACTAAAAGTTCATGTATGTAACTTTCAAAAACCTGTAAAATACAAAATGAACATGGCGGCCAAGCGAAGTTGAAACATTTTGGAACTTTTCTCGCGATTTAACTCTCTGAGCCCAGTGAAATGTGGTACAGTAAATGATTATGCACATAGTAATGCACTGGCATCTAATTCAGTACAATTGTTTACAACACCTCAAGATGGTGACTGTGCGAAATTTTAAAATTAAGTTTTTATTTCTTGTGTCGTAATCATGCGATTCAAGTGAAAGTTTGAATAACGAACCTACGCAATAATTTTCCTTTAATGGTACATAACTCTATGGCCTATATATACTGTATAACAATCCAACATGGCGACCATCCGAAATATTTAGACGATTCTCAATATCTACGAATCATTTACAGCAATCAAACTGAATTTTTTATGTTCATAGAGGCTATCAACAAGTTCACATATAGGACTTTCAATAACCTGGTGAGCAAAAATTCAATATGGCGGCGACACGAAGTATGAATACATAAATAGACGTTTCTCGCGATTTAACCATCCTAGTGCAGTATAACTTGGTACGGTAAATGTTTATACAAATGATAATCCACTGGCATCTAATTTATTTCAATTGTTTCCATAACCACAAAATGGCAGCTGTGCGAAATTTTAAAATCTCTCTTATTTCCCATGACCTAATCATGCGATTGAAGTTTGAAAGTAGGGGGGTGATAGGGGTTCCAAGCCACTCTAGAACCCTCCTCTTACCACTACTAAGCCTCAGCCATGTTAAATATTTCTCGAACGCGTGGTCCGATTTTGACAAATGAGGTGTCTTTGGACTCGGGCTGACGTCCTCTTTGCTATGGACTACTTGTTATATTTTTGATTTTTTTTTGAAAATTTTTGTTTTCGAAAGTTGGTGATAGTTTGAAAACCAAACATGATAGAACGTTGTTCCATGGCTTAAACGAATGGTCTTTACGACCTTTATTTTTTGTAATAAAACTTTTTTATTTTTTATATTTTTTTGAAAACACTCGAATTTTGAAAATCCTATATTTTGGAAACTAGGAACTCTACAAAACAAATTGTTTAACGTAAATCAATGGTCCCTACCCCCTCTACCCCCAAAATAAATTTCAAGTCTCTAGGATGAAAACCTGTTGTAGTAGTGGGGTAAGGAGAGAGCTGCTCCACTTAGCAAGTGGTGAGCCCCTGCGACCTTGGAATGGAAGGAGCCATGCTAGGAGGGCGTGCTTGGATTCGTTTTTTTCGTCTCGTCGTGCTCTTTACGGGAATGTAGGTGTCGAAAAGGTGAAAATCTGGAAAAACGGTCTTTTTGGGGTAAAAACGTGATTTTAGACTTTTTGCTATATCTCGCGAACCAAGTATGCTAGAGACATGAACGAGGGGTCCAAGGACTCGGAGTGACGTCCTCTTTGCTATGGACCACTCGTTATATTTTTAAAAAAAATTTGGAAACTCGATTTTGGGGTAAACACGTGTTTTTTGTGATTTTTACCGATATCTCACGAACCAATAACGCTAGAGACGTGTACGAGGTGTCCTAGGACTCGGGCTAACGCCCCCTTTCAAATGTGGTAGATATTTTTTTTCCAAAAAGATAATTCACAAAGGGCCCAACGCCATACATGTTGAAAAAACGTTTTCTTTTTCTTTACCTGTTTATAATTTTCATGGAGCGTGGTGGTTGAGAGAGACGATACTGCTGGATGTGTGTGTTTCAACGAACCTGTCGCTGACCAAGGTGGCTGTGTTCAATAGATCAATCGCTATTTCGGCGGGTCGGTGTATGACAGAGCGAGGGTGCGTTTTCTGATATTTTACCTTTAACGTGTAAACGGTGATGAGAACTAGGTTCTATGTTGGTCGAAGCGAGTAGAGAAAATAAACTTGCCGACGAGCAGGAGGTGAATGTCATTTGAGCTTATTGGAAGGCTCCGATCTGACTTGACAACAGGTGACGCTTGAAGGTGAAATAATCTGACCATCGTGGTGGCAGGGGAGTGTGAAAGGCATGCACACACGTGTGAGATGGCATGTACGCTAAACCAGTGACATCCTGTCTTGCTTCGTACGTGACAAAACGCAAGTTCAGGTGAAATTTGATCTACCGCAGGTGTTCACCATGGACGTTAGCTGTCCACGTGTGCGATAACTGTTAACAAGTCACATTCTGTTTTGCTTTGTACGTGACAAAATGCAAGTTGACGTGAAATTTGATCCGGCACAGGTGTTCGCCTGGGACTTTATCTGTCCACGTGCACGATAAGAGAATCTTTAAAGCATGGGAAAAAAAAAGATTATACATGCAACGTAGCATATATAAAGACATGTCGTTATCATTTCCACGCTCACTTAGGTGACTACCTTTGAACACACTTCGTTGCATGAAACCCCTGGTCTTGTTTATCAGTTTTGGTGTTGGTGGAAAATACTTAACTTTGTTGTGGGGTAGGTATATATTTATATATTTATTGATTTTTATATAAATACATGCAATTATTTATTGATTAGGTAATTAATGATTTTATTTATTTATTTATTTATTTGTTTGCAGATAACGTGTATAGCCTACCTGTCGTGTGTCTGTGGGAAATATATTAAAGAAAGAGAAAGACAGACCGATAGAAGAGGAAACCATTTCCACACTAGCCCACGAGACGGGAATATAGCAAAGCATTACACGTCAAGGTGAGATTTGTTTTTTATATATATAACCTGTTTGATTTTGTTTTGTTTATGAAATGCATAAACTATATGGAATGGATATACTTATGGTGGTTTATTTTATTTCTTTTTAGATATTTGGAAAACAAAAGGTTCACTGCTATTGCAAATACAGTTGAAAACCAAGTAGCTTTAGAGTGGAATCATTGTCAAGCAGTCTACAGCTGAAAACTCAGGTGAGAGTGTTCTTTCAAAATAATGTCTTTTGCCACTGCTACCGATAGCCTAACTTGGGAACCCTTAAACAGTTGTTTCAAATCGCGTGTGTGCTCTGGTCGTGTGGTCAATGTTAGAAAAAGTTTGATTCCCAAAGAATTTTTAGAATCTTGTTTTGAAATTTTTAAAATTGAAATTTGTACAGCGCAAAGGTTGCATATGGCTTTAAAGGTGAATGCAGAACTGGTTTGCGATTTCATATATAAAAAGAAGGACGTAGAGCATAAAGAGACATTTTATATTTGCAGTAAAATGCAAGAGCTATTCATAGCCCATAATTTGGAACAGTGGTATGAAACCCACGTGGTGAATGCCTTGCTATCAAAATTTGATAAACTGCAACAAGGACCGAGTGGCCTTGCCTTAGACAAAATTCATCATTTGCAAATCAACATTTGTCAATTCAACCCGCTGAATGCTGGGTCTAGCTACATTAAAACACCACCAGCCATAGCTTCGAAAAATGCTGTGGTCAATATAAAGAATCGTGACAATGATTGCTTTCTGTGGTCTGTGGCTGCGTATTTGCAGCCAGTACAACAGCATTGTTACAGACCGGGAAAGTACAAGGCCAAGTTTGTCGAATTGAAACATACTTTAAATTTAACTCGAGTATCGTTCCCTATGGACTTAACCGAGATCCATAGGTTTGAACAAGATAACCAGGACTTTTCGTTCATGGTCTATGGCCTTGATGGTAATGAGATTGTGGGTCCTCTTTATGCTACAAAAGAACCGAAACAACACCACATTCATCTTTTATATTTATCTGTAGGAGAGGTGAATCACTATTGCCTCATTAAAAGCCTGAGTAGATTGCTAAGCAGTCAAATGTCTAAATATAAATGTAAAAAACATATTTGTGATCGTTGCTTGCAATATTTTACAACCCCTACGCTTTTGGAACGTCATAGGGTAGATTGTGTTTCTCAGGAAGTGGTGAGACTGATATTGCCACAAGGGGACAAGGCTGTGTTAAAGTTTAAGGACATTCATAAGCGTGACACTGTCCCCTATGTGGTATATGCAGATTTCGAAGCTCTCACTACACCCATGGCGGGATGTGAACCAGATCCCTCCATCAGCTCAACCACACCCATTCAAAAACATGAACCCTTTGCCATAGGATTTAATGTGGTGTGTGCCTATGACCCCACGCAATCCGTTTACAAATACCGCGAGGGGCCAGATTGTGCCAAATGGTTCTTGGATGAACTTGTCAAGTTGGCCGACCATGTACAGGAATTACTGGACCACCCAGTACCCATGAGCCTATCTCCAGAACAACAGCAGCAGTATGAGCATGTCACGACATGCCATATTTGCGAAAAGCCTATTTTATGTGGAGAGGAAAAAGTCAGAGACCACTCGCATTTTACAGGGGAGTTTCGTGGAGCTGCGCATAGTAAATGCAATTTGAACTTTCCGGCTCCTCGTTTCATCAGTGTCTTTTTCCACAATCTGGCGAATTATGACATTCAATTTTTGATTCGTGAATTGGGACGTGTCAACAAGGGCTCGTTTACCATTATCCCCCAAAACCATGAGCGTTTTACAGCCCTGACATGGAGGTTGAGCAACTTTAGCATTCGATTTTTGGATTCCTTTAAGTTTATGGCATCCTCGCTAGACAGCCTTGTGAATGGCTTGAATGAGGAGGAATTAAAAAATACTAGAATGCATTTTAATGATCCTGAGCAATTTCAATTGTGCATTCGGAAAGGTATATTCCCGTATGATTTCTGCAACAGCTGGGACGTGTTAAAGCAAAGAAAACTCCCACCACAAGAGAAATTTTACTCGAAACTAACACGCAGTACCGTTTCCGATGAAGACTATGCACATGCATGTCAAGTTTGGCGAGTGTTTGGCATGAAGACGCTAAGTGAATATGCTTTGCATTACCTAAAACTGGATGTATTGCTGCTCACTGATGTGTTTGAAAAATTCCGTAACTTGTGTCAACACATTTACGGTCTTGACCCGGCTCACTATTATACGAGTCCTGGGCTCTCGTTTGATGCCGCTTTAAAATACACTCAAGTGGAATTGGATTTACTCACTGACGTAGACATGGTTCTATTTTTTGAAAAGGGCATTCGTGGCGGTTTTGTATCACTTAACCAGCGCCATGCCGAAGCAAACAATGTCTACATGCCTGATTATTCACCAGACAAACCAGAATCGTACTTAATGTACTATGACGTGAATAATTTGTACGGTTACGCCATGAGTCAGCCTTTGCCCTATGGGAAGTTTGCTTGGCTGACAGACAAACAAGTGTCAGAATTTGATGTGAACATGGCTAGCCAAGAAACAGGCCGTGGATATGTGCTAGAAGTGGATATTGAATATCCCTCATCCTTGTATGATGAACATGCCTATTTCCCATTCTGCCTTGAGCAAATGGTTCCCCCTGACAGTAAAGTGAAAATTGAAAAACTCATGGGCACACTTTACAACAAAAATCGGTATGTGCTACATATCCAAATGTTGGTGCAATGCCTCGCCCAAGGCTTGGTATTGAAGAAAATCCACAGGGGTATTTCTTTTGCTCAAAAAGCATGGCTTGAGCCATACATGCGACTCAACACAGAGCACCGACAAATGGCAACACAGCAGTTTGAAATTATTTTTTTTAAATTAATGAACAACTGCATCTATGGCAAGTCTATGGAGAATGTCCGCAAATACCGTGACATTAAATTGGTGAATGTCTGGGAGGGGCAGTGGGGTGCCCGGCGGTACATTGCCAAGCCAAATTTCAAATCGATCAAAATTATCGATGAGGATTTGGTTACTATTGAAATGAGTAAGACCAGCGTGACCATGGATAAACCCATTTACTTGGGTCAAGTCATTTTAGACTTTTCTAAATCGGCCATGTATCGATTCCACTATGAGTTTGCGAAACGCCATTTTGAGGACGTTTCTCTTTTGTATATGGACACGGACTCATTCATTTACCACATTCGCCACTTCAACCCCTATGACGTCATGAGGCAACATAGTGACTGGTTCGACACCTCTTGCTATAGCGCTGACAACGTGTTTCAGCTGCCCATAAAAAACAAAAAGGTAATGGGCGTTTTAAAAGATGAATGCGGTGATTCCATTATGACGGAATTCGTAGGTTTGGCTTCAAAAATGTATGCTTACCGCACACTCGACTGTAAGGAAGCCAAAAGAGCAAAAGGTGTAGGTAGGGCAGTGGTAAAATCGCTACGTGTTAATGACTATCTAGCGGTTTTACGCACGGGCAAAGCTATGTCTCATACACAGTGCAGGATTCAATCCAGCAACCATCATCTGTATCTTGTGGAACAGAGAAAACGCACCCTAGCCTCCATGGATAACAAGCGTGTGTGGGCTGATGACCTGCTCACCAGCCTGCCCTGGGGTTATGATCGCAAGGAGGAGGAGGTGTGATTTCATTGTTTAACCGTTTATGGGACATGGCTTTTTGTAACTTGTAGATTTAGAATTTTGTAAATATTGGTTTCTGTCATTGTAAATAGTAGATTTTGTAAATAGTGACAACCCACTTGGACCTTTTGCTCTTTAAAAGTTCTATGCAACCTTATTTTTTTAAAATTTTTTGATTGGTAAATAGTGTGATTCTTTTAACGCTGTACAAAGTTGAGTTTTTTTTTGTAAATATGAAATAAGTAAGATTTTTAGTAACTTTAATAACTAGTATTTAATTATTTTTCATAATGTAAATGATAAACTAAAAAGTTCTTTTGGGATGAGTGTGCATGTCGAGAATGTGCTTTTGGGAATAAATAAAGTGGTTGTGTTTGTTCCCAAAGACAGGTGTGAATGTATGAGTGGAGAGAGAAAACTGGTGTATATGATTGACCAGAGCAAACACGGTGAGGTAGGGTGGGTGGGTGGGGAGGGGGGTAAATGGTCACTTATATACTCATTTTGTTTTCAATAGTTTCGTTTTTTCATTGAAATGTGGCAGACAATAGACATTATTTTTGTAAAAACAGTCTTACCTGCAGTAGTCGTAGACCTCGACGTTTCTCCAAACACTCATAAACTCACTGCAGCATCGCCATGGTCATGCACTTGCATCAACATCATTATCAAATCTCAACTTTCGACATACACCAAATGGAAAAATGTGAAAACAGCAAAATGGAAAATCCATGTTTCCATATCACCAAAAAGGCAAAACTTAAAACGGACATTTTTAAAAACTGGAAATGGTCATGTGTTAAATTTGAAAATTCAAAAACTTCAAACGGACATTGTTTAAAATGTGTCATCAACAAACTGGAAATATCCATATCATCAAAATCGCAAAACTTGAAACGAACATTTTTAAAATCTGTAAATTGCAAAATGACAAATGGCAGTGTGTGAATTCATTATGTGTGAAATGTGTAAAATGAAAAAATCAGCCATCAACATCACGATTTCTTAAAATTAAAAATAACACAACATCGTGCTCTGGTAAACCTTTGTTTTTATTTCATAACCATAAGGGAATTGACAAAAGAAAAATAGAATACAAACACATCCCAATTCCTCACTCCTCAATGTTTATGTCCATGCATCATCAACTTTCCTTTCATAGCACTCATGACAATTAGGGCTGCCATCTTTTCACCTACTGAGGCATCACTGGATGTGAAACTTTGTTTAGCTTTCTTCAATAACAATTTATCTGCCACATGTCTTAAACCAGGATGACTATGGCGATAAGAAAGGTCATGTTCCTTGCATGCTTGATCCAAAAGATTAATGGGTACATCACCACGTTGTAAACGTTTTTCGATACGAGTTCCAGGGCCACAAAAACGATAACCTGGAAGATGGATTTCGAAAGGTAAGTATTGAATCACTTTGTCAATGACGCCATTGCCAATACAGGTCTGGCATATCCTTTTCCATTGATGGTAAAAAGGTTTGGTCTTCCTCCTCCTCTGTGGACGATGTTTGTGTTTGTTGTTGTTGCTTTTTCTCGCCATGACACTCGTGGAATGATTCAACAAAGTCTTTACATGGACTTTTATGACCGTGATACAGTTTCACTAGCTGGCAAGTCGCACACTGACGCATAGACGGTATTTTTGCCATGGCCACTTGCTTATGGTGATCGTAATCCGTACAGGGTTGCAATTCACTCAACACCGGGTCTTGAGTCCATGATTTTGGTACATGTTGCCAGATTTCTTTGACCGCGTTGGCGGCCACATAATAAATGAACGACTTGGGCAGCGCCAAGAGTTCCTCTTTGGTAAAACTGTCTAGTTTCTTTTTGCACACAAAGAACTTGCCGATGGCTTTGTCCGTAGCATTGCCTTTCTCCATGGTATCACGTGCTGTAGATGTTTACACGTCGCTTGTAGAAATCTCACTGACGTCATTCACAGGTAAATCTTGAGTTATAATTTTGTTCAACAACTCCCAGCAGGCATGAGTGGTTAACCAATGAAAGAGATGCCACGCATGTGATAGAGCTGTATGGGTAATGTTGCCATAGGAACAAGTATCCATGAGCGTTTGCAGGGAGGGACAGCCCAACTCCATGAGGTCGATACATTGACAGTAAGACGCCAAAAATGGTTGCAACCATTGACGTTTTTCATTACCTTTCACAAATACCACATTGGCCGAGGACAAGTGTGCTTTCATGACCACGTCCAAATATTTATAGGAAATGGTTCCCTGATTCCAGTCTAGTTGCCTATGATTTTCAATCCACTGGGTTTGTTTACGGTCTTTTTCACACAATAAATCAAAAGCATGGGGTGGTTTAAATAGCAAATGCGTAGATTTTGATATCCAAAACGTGGTACAATCGATCATGGCCACTTGTTTAAATATAAATTTGTTGTCACCAATTTTATACCCTTGGCAATCCACAATGAGTGTGCGCAACATGTTGACGCTTGCCTGGACCAAGGTCAACTGACGACTGACTGACGATCAGGTGTGATCATGACATAGACTTACCTGCCATGCTAGTTTCAAAATTGAGGTTAGGGTAGGACAGAGGGACATGCAAAAATAAGAATTTAAGAATTACATAATTTTATTATCATAACACGTCTTACAGGCTTTTCTCATTTTAGGATAAGGACGATAGCAACTGATACAACAATATAGTCTCTTGTGTTTGTAACGTCCATAACATCGATGATGTCCCAATGTCTCTAAACTAGGTGTTTTTGATGGTGAGCTGCTCACCGAAGCACCATGGACACCATACGGTCCACACGTATCGTAACTTGTTTTCTTTTCATCACCCAGAGACACAAGTGAGGGATAGCTTGAATGACAGGGTATATTTCCCACTTTCATTCTGCACAGGTAGGGGCAGGTGGGTGACCAGCGCTGATGTTCCTGCATGGGTTCATCGCCCTCCTGCCATTGGTCTATGATGATGGGACAAAAGGCACATTTCACTTCATCTCTTGTTTTTAAATAGTAGAATCCAGCAGCCGCCAAGGCTTGAGGGTTTATGAAAGGCACTGGCCATGTGGCAAAAGTCTTGAAACGTTGTTCCTCAGAGTTTAAATTCATGGATGTAACGTCTCTTGAGGCTTTAAAGCAAGACATGACTGAGCGACTTGACGTGGGTTGAGCTGTTATTTATACACTCGTCACTCGGTTGGACAGTGGATAATAGTTGACTTGTTTGTGATGAATAATCAAACAGTAGGCCGTCGTATTGGCTGGTACATTGTCATGCGTTTCAAAATCTAGTCGAATGTCGATATTGGATGGCTTGACAGACTCTTCCAGGTAAGAACAGTCAAAGACAATCAGTGGCGCTCTTGCCTTAAACGCTTGGGGTAGTAGCATGGGGCCATTCTCTTTTTGATAATACGACCATCGAAATTTAGAAAACAAGTCGTACAGGGGGCCAAATTTATTTTTTGAAAAATCCAAATCCAGTCCTTCATAGGGAAACACAGCTCCGTTGAGGAAAAGACGTGCATTTCTCAATTGCAGGTGATCAAATTGCGTGGCATCTTTGGTTTGTTGATACTTGCGATTCGTTTGAAAACCCACGATCAGGTAGAGAGGTCTCTCTGTATAGCGAGCTGTTTTTACAGACCAACTGTGTGTGTTGGTGGTGGGCAATAGCGGATACTCATGGAGTGCCCAGCTTCTAAATTCCATGGGTAGAGGCATATCTCTCTTTACCATCTTGAGTATGTCCAGTTTTTTGCTATCGTTAAGGGTCACATGAGGCACTTTCCATAGCAAGCGTTGTAGTTGAACTTTTGAATCGATGGGGGCATTGTCGGCTCCCTTGAGTGCATTATTATCACTCCTGTCTCTCACCAGATAAAGCACTTGCCTTTCGTTGACCACAATGCGTTGGTGATCTTCGGCAAAGCCTAGAATCAGTTTAAGAGGTAAATATCCAGTAAAGGTTCCATCAGTGTGTACCATCCAGTCATTGGTCGAGTCAGGACACCAACCTGCCATGCAAAGTGTTTTACCTTCTTCCTCACTATAAGAGGGGTATAGTTTCATGACACTGGAAATGCCCACATTTCGAGTGCTATCCACCACGATATCGTTAATGACATACCGCACTTCAGAAAACAGAAAGGCCAAACCATGGTTGGCCAACTTGGATGTGGTGGGTGTAGAGCCATCGGCTTTGGTGAGCCGACCTTCAATCTGAATGACACTTTCATGCGGTAGAGTGTAAATATCTTGGTTGTTGATAACAAATTGAATTTCATCATTGTTATTGAGTCCAGGTGTTTGAGCTTGATAGGAATGGAGATCAATTCTTACCACTCCTGGTTGCTCCTCGATGCGGTTCGCTATCTCTAGGATAGAATTCATCGCGGGGGTTAATGTGGTAACCCAAATGCTGTAAAATCTGCTTGTTCTGAGATGTTAACGTGTATTCACGTGGCAAACAACTAACACTATTCCTAGACGGTGTAGTTGCTTTATACACAAACTTCATTGTGGCTTTAGCACCAACTTGTAAGTCACTGGTGTGGTAGAATCTAGATCAATGAGTTGTTGATCTCTATTGATCAGTCTTAATGTTATATTACTAATACTATCGACAGACACAGCATGAAAAAGCACCACTGGAGGGTTTTCACGAATAATATACCCATTGGGCGATGTCACAATAAAGTCATAAAGCGAATGCGATGGTTCTTGATTGGTGTACACTTGGCTAATAATATTACACGTCACCGACACATGATGGTCCTCAATGAATTTCACTTCATGGTCCGATTCAAGGTTTTTTGTTGGGCTCCAACACACGTGGTTTAAATCCTAGTAATGGACCAATGGAATCGGGGTGTGTTTTAAAGTCAATGTTGAAGGTAGAGAAAATACTGCAGCGATGAGTGTTGGTATTTCCTACAAGTTCAAACTTGTGCGTTCCGTCGAGAAATGACTTTAAACCATATTGATTGATCAACACCACATAAATGTGTTCATAAATATCATCGATCGTGTATCCACCAGAGTTCAAGGTGAGCACAGAATCATCATAGTAAAACTTGTTGTTCACATTTTCACGTATGTTGTATATTCGATTGTACGTTTCAAGAGAAACAAGTCCTAAACCATAGGGTTTTTCACTCAATTCGATAGGCGGGTAGAAGTCTAGGCTGACTTCAGGTCCACGTCCATGCAGTGTAAACGTTTTACTTTCTACCGACATACTGGTGGCGTTTTAGCTTATGCTGCGTCTTATATAAAAAAATTAAACACAAACGTCCACACTGTTGGCTGTTAAACGTTTGCTCACGTTTCACATTATAATATATCTTGATCCTGTTTCCAAAATAGGTCACTAGTTCCATGGGCGGGGGCAAATTCCCAAAACTGTCAAAGTACCATACCATGGATCCCTCTTTGACATAAGCTACATAATGCGTCCCTGGTCCTCGGTGATCATCCAAATTGACAATAGCACATTCCTGTTTCCAGGGTCGTGGGGGTAATTGGTTTCGCATAAACACACCTCGAAAATGAGAAAGCTTTAGTTGTTTAGCATAACTTTCCACTTGTTGATGCGTCAGGGCATGTCTCGCTATGGCTGAGGTTATTTTTTTTTTTTTAATATTTCGAAATGGTGAAATCCCAAATCCTTGTTGATAAAAGGCTGGCTTTAAATTGGCATTTCTAGTCCCCATGGCAATCGCTTCCATCGTTTCATTGTGTCGCTGACTTTCTTTGAGTTGTTGCTTGCCCTGCTGCGCGGCTTTAATGGTTTTTGCCACTGCACTGGCACCGCCCAAAAGTGAACCCAGAGCAGCCAAACCGGCAAATAATGCAGGTAAAAATCCCGCTCGTTTGGGGACTGGAATCACTCGCCCTTGGTTTGAAACCTGTCGCCGACGTTTTGGAATAACATGTCTCTGTGCTGCTCGAAGGGCTTTCCTTATGGTCAATACATTATTTTTTCTTTTTTTCTTTCGCAAGGGCTTGTCCACGAATGTTGTAAGCCCAGGCTTTGCCAAGGACAAAGTCCTTTTTTTAGTCTTTCTCACCGCATACCTTTGTTTCACCATGATGATAATGACCAACAACCTTTCACAAGAAAGTTTAAATCACAACTAACGTTAGATGGTTATTTCATGGCTGTATATTCCAATTCCACATAAAGTGGGAAATCGTTTATGGTTTTTCCCGCTTGCTTTTCATCCCATGTCAACATGAGATGAAGGGATAATTCGTCACCAGCATTGACCATTTCATGGTTATGGATCAACATCCTATGACCATTTATCTTTATTTGTAAATGGTTCTCATCAGGTATGGCATATTTGATGTGAATGGTTCCATCATAGTGTAATCGATAGTGGCTTAAACCCGAAGCAAGCACATAGGTCAAGTGCTGATCATGGACTAGCGGTAAATGGTTTCTGTCATTCACAGGTTTTTCATTTGTCAGATACACTAAAAATACACATGGGATAAATTTATAAAGCCTTTTCATTTCATGGGTCACGTAACGCTTGGTACAGACATCGTCTTCGTCTTGCGGGTCTTCCACGTGAATAATCCGATGGTGATTAGCGCTATAGCCATTCACCATAAGCTGGGGCACTTTGTCATAAAACTCATACACTTTGTTATCCACATACTTTTTCGTAGTAACGTCTGTAGACACTTGAGGATGTTTTACATGGGTTAACCGCTTTCCCTTAAAGTCATAATCTCCCTGTTTTGTGCGTGGCACTACTGACCTATCCACATAGTGTTTATTAGCAGGATCTGTTTCCTGTTTAGGATCATGTATGGGGACAGACCTAGCTTTGGCCATCAACGCACGTCCAAAGACATCCATCGTCAACCTGTAGTACCAGTCTACTGTTTCTATGACAAGGTTCAGTGTCCTGTATATAGACAGCCGGCTAGCCTGTCTAAGCCTTAGTTGAAATGAAGATTATTAAGCAGCAAGAGTCATTCCCCGTGGGGGACATGGTTTCCCATCTCTGTCCCACATCACGTGAACAACGCCATGGTTCACTGTTTCCATCTTCCATTCGCTGCATCATTGTGGGGCCTTCCGGCTGTGGAAAGACAAATCTTTTGCTAACGCTCATCACAGCGCCCAATGGTCTGCGTTTTCAAAATATTTATATTTTTGCAAAATCTCTCTACCAACCCCTCTACGTGTTTCTGGATCAAGTCATGTCTGGATTACAAAAAGAGAATATGGGTTATTTTACATTTTCCATGCAAGAAAATGTGATTTCACCGGATGAGGTAAAGCCTGATTCACTCATGATTTTCGATGATGTATCCACTGAACGTCAAGGCATCATTCAAAGCTATTTCAGCATGGGTCGTCACAAACATATCGATTGCTTCTATCTTGGGCAAACGTATTCTAAAATGTCCAAACAGTTGATTCGTGACAATGCCAATGTCATTGTTTTATTTCGTCAGGACGAGAGGAACAGTCGTCACATTTATAATGAACATGTGAATCCGGATATGACCTTTCAAATGTTTACAGAATTGTGTGCCAAGTGCTGGAACACTCAACGTCATGCCTGTTTAGTGATTGACAAACAAAGTGAACTCAACCAAGGACGGTATCGCTTAGGGTTTGATCATTTTATTGCTATTTAAGGCCCTGTCTCATTCCCCGGCAAGTCATTTGCCAAGACACCATGGCGTTAGCAGAGAGTCAATTAAAAAAGCATATTATTAGAGCAAAAAATACTATTCGCCAAAAGTTTCGTCAATTGAAACAATCACGTGCAAATCATGCTTTGTTTATTCAGCAACATTTAGCACCTCCACTAAAAGCCATGTTGAAACCCTCTTTCAAGCCATCTGAAACGCTACCCACCGTTTCACAAGCCACGCAGACGCTGCACGAGGACCCTGAGGAAGAGGAAGAGGAACAGGAAGATTTGACTAGTGTTAGTGAAGTTGAGGATTGAATTTGAATTGAATTGAATTTATTGTTTCTCTTATACAGGCCACTGAGGCTACAAAGCCTCTTTATGCAGCTCTCTTCATTCAGAGGGCGGTTAAATACAATATAATAAATGAAGAAAGAAAAAACTTAACCTATACATACAGTTGACAATAGAAGTTCTTGTTAATACATCCGTTCACCTTGAACATGATAATTGTATAGCTGATAGATTACAATGAAGGGAGTGTTTTATCGCTCTGATAGGAAGTCCTGAATACTGGTGCAATTTATATTTATTCCAGAGAATACTAGCTGAAATACGGAATGAACCTTTGCATTTTTCGGTTCTGTGATTAGGTATCTGGAGCATCTGTGCAGTGTGTCTATTCGCACGGTTATGCACTGATTGCATGGGAGTTAGTGTGCAGTAAATATAAGACGGAATTTTGAATTTTAGAATTTTTATCACAGTCAGAGCCATGGCATACTGTCTTCGTTCCTTTAACTTAAGCCATCCAATCTGGACGTAAAAGGGAGTTATATGAGACTCTCTTGGTACATTGAGAACAAACCGCAAGCAAGCATTTTGCATTCTTTGCAATTTTGTATTGAGGACCTCTCCCATATCATGGTAAATTATAGATCCATAGTCAAATATTGGTAATATCAAACTCTGTATCAGTATCTTTCGTACATTTTGAGGCAAATAGAAGCAAGTTCGCCTAATTTGATATAATGACGATGCAACCCTTTTCAGAATCATGTTTGTGTGATCCTGCCACGATAATCGAGAGTCAAAAATAACTCCCAGATTTCTTACTGCTGACTGATACGGAACTGTTTGGGATGCAAGCTGTAAAGGTGGTACTGGGTCAGGTAGGGAACTGAGTAATTTGGTATAGCCGATGATGATCGGTTGCGTTTTTTCGAAGTTAAGTATTAGATTATGATCGAGTGCGTACTGAGATAGGCTTTGAATGTCACTGTTAATTAGTGCTACGTTCAAATGAATGGATTTCAGATCCGCGTGTAGATATAGCTGAAGGTCATCTGCGTACATATGATGTTGACAGAATTTAAGGACAGATGGAAGGTCATTTATATACACGGAGAACAGGAGTGGACCAAGGACCGAACCCTGCGGCACACCTGTTGTTACTTCACACCATTCTGAAACATTGTCATCTGCTAGGACTACTCTCTGACATCTGCTTGTTAGGTAAGACCTAAACCAGTTCGTTACTGACTTTGAAAGGCCTAGATTTCTTAATTTAACTAGTAGGATCTCATGGTGAACTCTGTCAAAAGCTTTGCTGAAATCGAATAGAGATAATATAGTTATTTCCTTCCGGTCCATTGCTAGACGAATGTCGTCTGTGACTTTGATAAGGGCTGTCAGAGTACTATGTTTTGATTTATATCCAGATTGGTTCGGGTTTAGGATATTGTTGGAATTTATATATTCATAAAACTGATCAAAAACAATCCGTTCTAACGCTTTCCCAATTGCACACAATATACTTATTGGTCTAAAGTCACTACAGTTTAAGGCGTTCGTGAATTTTGGTATTGCTTTGATGTTGGCTTTTTTCCATTGTGTCGGATAAATACCCATTTGCAGGCTATAGTTAAATATATGCAATAAAACTGGCATGAGGAGGTCCATATTCCTTTTCAATAGCGTAATAGATATACGATCTGGTCCTATGGCTTTTGAAGTTATCCTAAATATGGCTAAATGAATGTCCTCAGGATATATATAGCCAAAATGAAATTCTTCCCGTCGGTCAGTAAATTTTTCCCTGTAGTTAGCAACAGTTGACAAAACTCTATTGCTGTCTACAACGGTTGATACGTTTAAATAATGCTTATTAAGCTCATCAGCGCTCATTGTTGGGTTATGGCTTTTGTGTCTGGATTTACCAACACCTAGAGTTTTTGTAGCTCTCCACAAAGCCGAAGAGTTTATAGCTGAATTAATTAGCGAATAAGTGTAACGTATCTTTGTATTACGAATAACTTGCTGGGTTCTGTTGCGTAAGCTTTTGTATTCTACAATGTCCTCGGGTTTCTGTGTTCTGTTGCACTTCTTTCTGGCTCTATTTCGAGATCTTATTAGATCTTTTATTTCTGTGTTGATCCAGGCAGCTGGTGCGTGTCTCACGTTAGCAGAGCGCACTGGGGCATGGCGATCATATAAATCAATTAAAAATGTGTTCAATGTTTCTACCTTCTCATCTATAGTTTGCTTCTCGAAAACAGTGTGCCATGGAACTGAGATGGCATCGGCCTTAAACCTTTCATAATTAAACCTGCTGAAGTCTCGAAAAGTTCGAATACTGGGCTTATATTTTGGAGTTGACAGGGTATATACTGCGTATAAGAGATCATGTGCTGAGAAGCCAGAAGCAGCAGTTTGGCCAAACTCAATCACGTGCTCATTGCAGTTGGATGCTATTAGATCCAGAGTAGAAGAGGAGGTTGCAGTGTGATGTGTATCTTGATACGGGAGCCACGACAGATTGCAAGTATTTAGAGTTTCTACTATGTTTTTCGTTTCAAATGTAGCCGACCCAAAATGGGCATTCAAATCACCGGCTAATATTACATATTTATAACTAAAATGTGTGAAAGCATGTCATTTAATAGTAGTTCCATAAAACCGACTTTTGGTGCTCTATAAACACAAATAAATAATACTTTAGTATCTTTCAGGCAAATCTCTACGAATAGGTACTCAGGTCTGAAATTCTCATTATTTGGGGATTTGCAGATAACCCGGCACTTAATGTGCTGTCGAACATACACTGCTACTGAAAACCATTTTAATAAAATATTATGGATCAACATTGGAACCCTATTTCACCGATCTATTTATTGGAAACACAGATACCACGTATGGTGTTCGTTATGAGGATGATAGTTTTAAAATTGGCGATTCATCCATTAAATTTGCTCGTACTAAAGCTGTCATTAAAAACATCAACTATAAATTAACGCCAGGACTGTTAAAGCTGCTCTTTTCTCGGACCCCCTCTTCCCATGATTATACGTCAGAGGATCTTGACAAATATAAATCCATTTTATTGGATACCCATGCCCACAAAAGACAGTATGATCCCACGCAACAAGTGAATGCCAATATATCTCAAAAATATAAAACCATCATTGCAAAAATGTTTCCCACCAGTCAAAGTACTCGTCGTAAAGCGTCCGCTTCGGGAGTGACATTTAAACCATTAAAACCCCTTGTGGATGTTACCTACTGGCACAATCCCAATAAGCTCGTCCAGCGGCTACAGTTGTTGCATGCCTCACGTCAAGCTGGCCACACCGGTCACGATTGGGAAATTCAAGAAATTGAACAAGAACTTCGAAATGCCAAAATTATTGTTTAAGCCCTCACCCATTAAAATGGGTATTGCTCACGAGTTGCATCGCCCAGCTAGGCGTCACTATCCGCGACTCAAGGTGATTTCACGAGGTGTGGATGAACTTTGGCAGGCTGACTTGGTTGAAATGATACCCTATGCTGGCGTTAACGACGGTGTACGCTATATGTTGACCGTCATTGATGTCTATTCCAAAATGGCCTTTGTTGAACCTGTGCGTCGCAAGTCTGGTCCACTAGTTACCAAGGCCTTTCAACATATTATTCAACACTCCAAACGTCAACCTCAGCTGCTACAAACCGACCAGGGGAAAGAATTTTTCAACAAGGACTTCTCCAGTTTTCTCAAATCTAAGGATATTCACCATTACACCACGTATAGCAACCTCAAAGCCAGTGTGGTCGAGCGGTTCAACCGAACATTGAAAACCCATATGTGGAAAGCGTTTACCGCTCAGGGCAGTTATCGCTGGTTGGACATGTTACCTGAGCTAGTGTCACGTTACAATGACACCAACCATAGAACGATTGGGACCAAGCCACGTCTCGTAACTAAAAATATTCAGCGATTGGATAAACTGTTTAACCCCATAAAAACAGCCGATCCTAAACGTCACCGACTGAACATTGGGGATTTTGTTCGTGTGAGCAAATTTAAGTCTGCCTTCAATAAGGGCTACACGCCTCAGTGGGGGACTGAACTATTTCGAATTCGTCGAGTCAACTTGGACACTCCAGTCACCTATTTACTCGAGGACCTCAACCATCAACCCATAAAAGGTAGATTTTATCTCCATGAACTTCAGAAAACAGCATTTCCTCAGCATTATCTTGTGGAAAAAGTGTTGAAACAAAAAGGAAATAAACTCTACGTCAAATGGTTAGGGTTTAACTCTACGTTTAATTCTTGGATCAATAAACTACATGTTGTGTGAACCTGTGTACTTTTTATTTATTCACACATGTTGTACACCACCTATAGCTCTATGTGTACAGCGCTCCGCGCTTCGTGCATATTCATACATGTTTGTCTTTCCCTTTCCTCCTGTGTTCTCTCATACATTACCCCTCCCCTCACCCTCCCTTCACCTCCCACCACTGCTGTTTGCAGCTCTTGCCTATCTATTGGTTGTGACATCATTCCGACAAGTTGCATCATACTTTTTACTGATTCAGCGATTCCCACGCTTTGAACATTCTCTTATCGTGCACGTGGACAGATAACGTCCCAGGCGAACACCTGTGCTGGATCAAATTTCACGTCAACTTGCATTTTGTCACGTACAAAGCAAAACAGAATGTGACTTGTTAACAGTTATCGCACACGTGGACAGCTAACGTCCAAGGTGAACACCTGCGGTAGATCAAATTTCACCTGAACTTGCGTTTTGTCACGTACGAAGCAAGACAGGATGTCACTGGTTTAGCGTACATGCCATCTCACACGTGTGTGCATGCCTTTCACACTCCCCTGCCACCACGATGGTCAGATTATTTCACCTTCAAGCGTCACCTGTTGTCAAGTCAGATCGGAGCCTTCCAATAAGCTCAAATGACATTCACCTCCTGCTCGTCGGCAAGTTTATTTTCTCTACTCGCTTCGACCAACATAGAACCTAGTTCTCATCACCGTTTACACGTTAAAGGTAAAATATCAGAAAACGCACCCTCGCTCTGTCATACACCGACCCGCCGAAATAGCGATTGATCTATTGAACACAGCCACCTTGGTCAGCGACAGGTTCGTTGAAACACACACATCCAGCAGTATCGTCTCTCTCAACCACCACGCTCCATGAAAATTATAAACAGGTAAAGAAAAAGAAAACGTTTTTTCAACATGTATGGCGTTAGGCCCTTTGTGAATTATCTTTTTGGAAAAAAAATATCTACCACATTTGAAAGGGGGCGTTAGCCCGAGTCCTAGGACACCTCGTACACGTCTCTAGCGTTATTGGTTCGTGAGATATCGGTAAAAATCACAAAAAACACGTGTTTACCCCAAAATCGAGTTTCCAAATTTTTTTTAAAAATATAACGAGTGGTCCATAGCAAAGAGGACGTCACTCCGAGTCCTTGGACCCCTCGTTCATGTCTCTAGCATACTTGGTTCGCGAGATATAGCAAAAAGTCTAAAATCACGTTTTTACCCCAAAAAGACCGTTTTTCCAGATTTTCACCTTTTCGACACCTACATTCCCGTAAAGAGCACGACGAGACGAAAAAAACGAATCCAAGCACGCCCTCCTAGCATGGCTCCTTCCATTCCAAGGTCGCAGGGGCTCACCACTTGCTAAGTGGAGCAGCTCTCTCCTTACCCCACTACTACAACAGGTTTTCATCCTAGAGACTTGAAATTTATTTTGGGGGTAGAGGGGGTAGGGACCATTGATTTACGTTAAACAATTTGTTTTGTAGAGTTCCTAGTTTCCAAAATATAGGATTTTCAAAATTCGAGTGTTTTCAAAAAAATATAAAAAATAAAAAAGTTTTATTACAAAAAATAAAGGTCATAAAGACCATTCGTTTAAGCCATGGAACAACGTTCTATCATGTTTGGTTTTCAAACTATCACCAACTTTCGAAAACAAAAATTTTCAAAAAAAAATTCAAAAATATAACAAGTAGTCCATAGCAAAAAGGACGTCAGCCCGAGTCCAAAGACACCTCATTTGTCAAAATCGGACCACGCGTTCGAGAAATATTTAACATGGCTGAGGCTTAGTAGTGGTAAGAGGAGGGTTCTAGAGTGGCTTGGAACCCCTATCACCCCCCTACTTTTGAATACTACGCCTACACAATAATCTTCATGTAACAGTACATAACTCTTAAGACCTACATATAAAAAATCCAACATGGCGACCATCCGAAATATTAGACAGATCTCAATATCCACGAATCTATTACAGCAATAAGGCTGAAATTTTGTATGTTGATAGAGGAAAGTAGGATATATGACAATATGCTGTATAGTTCTTCACGGAACTACTTGTTGATGAATGAAAATAGGCTAAACAATGACATGTAAAGTCTTGAAGCCATTCTTTCAGTGTTTCCTATACAAAATGTCAGCTGTAGCTATTCAGTCTGTCAACACACATTTGCTCAAAGTCTGGGCGGGGTACAAGGTACTGTATATAATAAGTTATCTGAAAAATACGTAAAGAACACTCCTGGAAAAATGTATATGTATTAGTTATGATCACTGTTATAATGGGCCAATTTTTAGGATTACACGTTTCGACTTTCAAGCGGTCATCATCAGATCATGATCACTGAGATGAGTTTTACATTTATATACCTAGGTACATTGTTATCTAACTACACAAATGTTTTAGTGCTTACAGTTGGTGTTGATATTGTGATTCGCAATTTGAATCTCCTTATGTCAGGTTAGTTAGTTTTATCCATAAGAGTTCGTGAATTACGTATGAATGTTATGTACGTGTGTTCAAATTAGAACAACACAATTAGAGCATGCACTTTAATTCCATTATATAATATGGTTGAAGCCTCCGTGGCTAAGGCGGCAGCACGCCGGCCTCTCACCGCTGGGTCCGTGGTTCAAATCCCGGTCACTCCATGTGAGATCTGTGCTGGACAAAACGGAGGCAGACAGGGTTTTCTCCGGGTACTCCGGGTTTCCCTGTCAACATTTCATTCCAGCAACACTCTCCACTATCATTTCATTTCATCTGTCATTCATTTAATCATTGCCCCAGAGGAGTGCGTCAGGCCTCGGCAGCCGGCACAGTCCATATCCTCGCCGCTCGATGGGGGCTTCATTCATTCCATTCCTGCCCCGGTCGGAGACTGGAAGCAGGCTGTGGATTTTCATTTCATATAATATGGTTGCTTTATAAAACAAGTATCAGAAAACCTCAGGAGATTTCTCCTTGCAAGTACATTTAAAGGGACTTATGTTACACAGTAATCTAATACAACGACTAATAACCATTAAGGCATACAACTGACTTCGTTAAATAAGCCAGGTACTGTGAAGCATAGGGGTTATTTGATCGAGCCATTTATATAATAGTACAGACATTAGAGCAAAGCGTGTGCAAACAGGGATAGCAGCATTAGTTCCACGCTTGTTTTTGTCTGACACTTGTATTCCTGTGTTGCTCCTGCAATTACAATCTCATTAAGATACCATTTGGGCAGGCCGAACAGCGCGTAAGAAGTTCACCGGACAAATAGGACATCATTGTAATGCCGCCTCTAGCCTTGACTCTGTGAGGGAGGGAGTCTACATATCTCTAGAGCAATTCCACATCTAGCTGAAGCCACTCGCTGATGATTAGATACCATATATTTATTTTTCCAGACAGGTCAGCACATTTTAGTGGGATTAAGATCGGTTTATTTAGGCAGGCCAGCGCTGTGAACACGGCTGTAATAGATAATAGTCTAATGCAGACAATGGCCATAACGTATATAACTTTATTTCATTAATAGTCAAACAGTATCACTAACTTCAACACACTGTGTACTTTAATCATAGTCTCTGCTATATTCCAGCAGAGATTTTGTTCTTTTGAAGCATTCATTAAAATTGTATCTTGCACTTGGTCTGTCATATAATTTACACACGCATTCTGGTGAAGGGTCGTGGTAGTCTGTTGTCCTGCTGAGTTTATGGTGGTATCCATGTACCGATATTTTTGTTACTGCGCTGCAGATCTTGCCGTTTGGTCCTGTCCATTTCCGGTTGATCATAGCATCGGTTGTGTAGAATTCGGTCGGTATTTCTTGTCTCTTCTGTTGTCTGTTCTGCTTTAATTGCGATTCTTGTTCAGTAGATGGCAGTAAGAACCTAGTTCTTAAATCTTCCGGGAGGAATGTTTCGCGCGCTAATTCATATGCAAGTCTAGGAAAGAGATTCGTTTGCTAAATCGCGATATCGCGAACGAAACTCGATTTGTCGTGATATATCGATTTGAATGACTGCCTGTGATTGGCTAGTTAAAGTGTTTTTCCTTGTGACCGCTAGATAACTCGAGGGTAACACTGAAACGTCAAGTCGAAGGTAATGATGGCTTTACTATAGATGGGGCCATATTTCGAAATCCCTAGTGCGCCTTTAAGGAACCTAGCTTTCACTCTTTCCAAGGTTTGAAGGTCACTGTAGCTAATGTCATTCCATATTATTTGTACCCCGTATGTTAAGATACGTAGAGGGTGTCAGGGAATGTTCTCCGCAGTGCCTAGGCACTGCTACGTTAGGTGAGAGCCGGAGTTAAGTTGGCAGCATGGTTGCTGCTGACAGCGCGGCTGCCGCCGCTTGTATCAAAACAAAACAAGCAACAAACAGTCCACTTAAGAGATTTCTGTTTCCTGAGCTAATTTGCGTATTGATTTTCTTTGACTTCGCAGCATTATATCGGAAATTTCATCAAGTTTTTCGTATGTTAACAGCGTAGGCCTGCCAGTTCCTGGTACATCGTAAACTGAGCCGGTCGCACGAAATTTACTTATCAAATCCCGAACGGTATCCCGGTTTGGACACTTTGAATTAGGAAACCGCGCCAGAAATTTTAGTTTTACATTTTCTGTAAACCGTTCGCCTTCACGAAAAACGTATTCTACCAAAACCGCTCTCTCTTCAGTAGTAAACATTACCGCCTGTATCCTGTTGCACTATTCCAATAATCTAAACGCTCCCTTACTGCATCCACACTGACGCTTTCCACAGCGCAGCACAGCTCACACGTGTGTTCTGATATCCTGTCGACCTTGGAGAAGACAAGCCAGTACCTGGCTGTCGGCGAGTGAGCGAAAGGTCTGCCAACTTAACTCCGGCTTTCACCTAACGTAGCAGTGCCTAGGCACTGCGGAGAACATTCCCTGACGCACTGTATAGTGGCCTCAAAAACTTTCATGGCTGTTGCAAGTGATAATTGTGAGATATTTTGTATGTCATGTATTACAATATTCGCAGCTCTCTCGTTGAAGTGTATTTGAAATGATTTGGCTGTTGTTTGAAGTACGTGAAGGCTTTTGTTATAAGGTAGTGCGTACGGTAGAAGATGTTTGATTATGGTATTTGAAGCCATTTTCAGTGTTTCGTTAGTAAACGAACTTTAATTTTTTTTTCACTCGGTCAACACGATTGTACCGAATTGTGATGGCTTATTCCATAATCCTGAAAAAAAAAAAAATGTCATGGGATTAATAAATACACTTGAATGACCAGTTTCAATCGTCAAGCGATTATCATCAGATCCATTACACTTAGGCCCTACAATTTATGTCTGAAAGTATGGGTGATAGTATTTACAATGTGTATCCTTATTTATGATGATGATAATTGCTGTTTTAAGGGGCCTAACATCTAGGTTATCGGACCCTAATTGTCTGGGTGATAGCGAAAATGACAATGAAATGGAAACCAGAACGAAAATTATTTTGTGAGACCGAAAATACATACAAAATGGAACTCAGATTGAAACGACTCAAAAAAATAGAGTGGAAATACAAAAGGTAATTTTGAAGGAAAATACGCAAAAAAGGAATAGATAAAAAAAAAAACGCTCAAAATGTAGGTGAGGTTCAAAATACGTACAAAATGCAATGTAGATTCGAAATACTTACAAAATGCAATTGAAATTCAAAATACTTACAAAATGCAATTGCAATTCAAAAAAAAAGTCCTCTCGGCACGCCGGAAGGCGGAGGTAGATTTCACCGGACAAACTTGGGGATAGGCGAAAATAGGCAGAATATGCAGATTTTCGTAGAAGGATCAGACCTCATTTAATGCGAGAAGGTATTTTATAATTGAAGCTTAATTAACTTTGTTTTTCGTCATTTTATGCTTATTTTAAACATTTTATTGTCTTATGGGAACGGTAACCTTCTTGTCATTTGGGGTCCATTTTTATAGTTGTGGTCACACTGTCCTTATGCTAGGTTTCGACACTGATGTGCAACTATGTAACGGTCTGTTACTTCTTCACGCAAAATTATATCTACCGCAGAGATTTTGGTTGGTTCCTCAGTTTAGGGGCTGCGACAACGCGGTCATGTAACCCCGTGTACTTTGGGATGGCTGTATTAGTCTGTAATTCAAGTAAGGACTAAAGACGGTCAATTTCAAGCAGTAGTTACTAATGTTGTTACCAGGTACTACCGTCAACGACACCTAGCTGTGAACTTGGCTACTAGATGCCACCGCAACCAGCAACTCGCAACGAACGTTGGAACTTCCCCTCCAAAGGAAAGCATACTGAGGGATTTTTGGCACTCTTAGAAAATCCGACGACTTCGGCCGGCTTTGAACTCGCGACCTTGGGCATAAACATTCAGCATGCTACCAGTTACGTCACCGAAGCCGCTTCACACTTAGATGGAAATCTGAATCTGATCTCGTGCAAGTGCGTTATCTTGGCAACGTCTGATGGCTCATCCCTCATCAATTTAGTAGTGTTGCCATGGCAACCACTGATAGGTCTTGGCATTTTCTTATAATTCCGAAATTATTTTTCTCATCCCTTGGCATAATGGTGGGTTATATCAAAAATTCTTTCAGACAAAAGTTTTAGGTAATTATTATGGGAATATTGTCCATTTTGTACGGTTTTGATATTGTGCCTATTAAGAGAGATATGATTAATGTTTCCCGAAAAACCCACTTTTTCCCACCCCTTTGGTCAATGGTTGGTGCTATAAAAAAACCTCTTCAAACATACATTTTTGGGCTTTATCCGACACATAGTATGAATGTTGAACGGATTCGATATTTCACATATTAAGAGAGTTATAGCAATATTTCACTTTTTCGAAAAAAAAGCCCCCCATTTTCACCCCCCAACGACCGATTTAGCCCAGTAACGAACTCGACCGAGATTTTATAGGTATACGTATTCGGTAAAAAATTCAAAGTGATTGGTACAAAATTACGGCAGTTATCGTGTCCACAATAAACTGATATACATATACATACATAAATTATATATAACTTTTGAACTGACGGTGGTTTTGGGGCCTGGGGATGTGAAACGCGAAGATATGTCGAAATTTTCCGGAAGTCGAAACATGGTACCCATTGCAATAGTTAGCTTTCTAACGAAATCTACCTCTGGTTGGTTCCTCAGTTTAGGGGCTGCGACAACGCGGTCATCTAACCCCGTGTACTTTGGGTGAGTGTAGAATCTGTCTGATACACGGTGTGAATTGTAATGGCTGTATTAGTCTTAATTCATGTAAGTACTGCAGACGGTCAATTTCAAGCAGTAGTTCCTAATGTTGCTACCAGGTACAACCGTCAACGACACCTAGCTGTGAACATGGCTACTAGATGCCACCCCAACCATCAACTCGCAACGAACGTTGGAACTTCCCCTCCAAAGGAAAGCATACTGAGGGATTCTAGTGCTCTTAGAAAATCCGACGACTTCGGCCGGCTTTGAAACCGCGACATTGGGCATAGACATTCAGCATGCTACCAGTTACGTCACCGAAGCCGCTTCCCACTTTATCAGGCGGCTTTGGTGGCGTAGTCGGTAACATGCTGAGCTTCTATGCCCAAGATACCGGGTTCAAACCCGGCCGAAGCCGTCGGATTTTTTAAGAGCGTTAAATATCCCTCAGTATGCCTTCCTTCGGAGGGGAAGTAAAGCCGGCGGTCCCATGTCATAGATTTATGGCATGTTAAAGATCCTTCCACTAATTGCACCTGTGTGAAGCTAAATTGGATAGGTTAAGAATGTATACAACGCTCTTAGGTTTCTATGTTCGTTGCCAAGAGCCGACTGCGGCGGCGTCTAGTAGCTCAGTTCTGAACTTGGCCTCGTAGTCGTTGACAGTTGCGCTTGGCGGCAAAAGTAGGAACTATCTGAAAAATTGTTAGTTGCAGTACTTAAATTAACAAACAGATAACACACACTAATACAGTCATCACAATTAACACCGGTTATCAGACAGATTCTACACACACCCAAAGTACACGGGGCTACATGACCGCGTTGTCGCAGCCCCTAAACTTAAGAACCAACCAACCAACCACTTAATCAGATGGAAATACTGAATCTGATCTCGTGCAAGTGCGTTGTCATGGCAACGTCTGATGGTCCATGCCTCATCAATTTAGTAGTGTTGCCATGGCAACCACTGATAGCTCTTGGCATTTTCTTATAATTCCGAAATCATTTTTCTCGTCCCTTGGCGTAATGGTGGGTCATATCAAAAATTCTTTCAGACAAAAGTTTTAGGTAATTATTAGGGGAATATTGTCCATTTTGTACGGTTTTGATATTGTGCCTATTAAGAGAGATACGATTAATGTTTCCCGAAAAACCCACTTTTTTCCACCCCTTTGGTCAATGGTTGGTGCTATCAAAAATCTTATTTGACATAAATTTTTGGCACTTATCCGACACATATTATGAACTTTGAATGGATTCGATATTGCACGTATTAAGAGAGTTATAGCGAAATTTCACTTTTTCGAAAAAAGCCCCCCATTTTCACCCGCTTCGACCGATTTAGCCCAGTAACGAACTCGACCGAGATTTTATAGGTATACATCTTCGGTAAAAAATTCGAAGTAATTGGTGCAAAATTACGGCAGTTATCGTGTCCACAAGAAACTGATATACATATATATATACATATATATATACATAAATTATATATAAACTTTTGAACTGACGGTGGTTTTGGGGTCTGGGGGATGTGAAACGCGAAGATATGTCGAAATTTTCCGGAAGTCGAAACATGAGACCCATTGCAATAGTTAGCTTTCTAATGAAATCTACCTAAAATACGTACAAAATACATGGTAGATTAAAAATACTCATTTGGATTGACAATTCTTACAAAATGCAATTTAGATTGAAAATTCGTACAAAAGTAATTTAGATTCAAAATACTCACAAAATGCAATTGAGAATCAAAATACTTACAAAATGCAATTTAGACTGAAAGTACGTGCAAAATACAATTTAGATTGAAAACACTTACAAAACGGAATTTAGATTGAAAAGAGGTACAAAATGAAATTTGAAACGAAAAGACATACAAAATGTAAAAGAAAAAGAAGGCGGAACCCTCGAAGAATGAGGGATCCGGAAAGATGAGAGAGGGTCAATGAAGGCGGAAGAGGAAAAGACTCCTTAGGGCTCGGATACCCTAATATCGTTGGGGTCGGAAGAGAACAAGAGTTGACCAAGGGAAGCCGACAGGAAGGAAGACGGAGAGGAGCCCGGCAAAAGTAAGTGGAAGCAATGCCAGACTCAGCTGGGGTCCCGTGGTCGCCAACCCACGTCCCACTAGATGTGAGCCCCTGGGGGGTACACTTATTTAGTTGCAGTATTAGTTAAGATAATTCAACTCGTATGTGTGTTATTATTACTACTTCTAGTCAAGCAATGTTGTAACAAGGACAATGCAGGAATTATTCTCTCTCTGGATATCGATATATTTGTGTTCCATGATTAACGGGGTTCATAATAAGTAACCATTGAACATGCTGTAGTCAGCTGATTACACGCACGTGTGATCTTTTGAAGCTATTTTTATTTTCATTCTTACTCGGAACTAATTGAGATGCGTGGAGATAAATATGGCTAGCTCTCTGAACGATGGGGAAATACAGTGAGTCCGGGAATGTTCTCCGCAGCGCCTACATGCGTCTGCGAGAGCTAGCTACAGCAGTTACGTTGGTAGCACGGCTGCCGCTTGCATCATAACAAACAGTAAACTTTGTACTCACCACAGTCATTCATAACAGATGCTGGAACCATTCACAGTACATCACTCTTTTACCGTATTCAGTTTGTTTTAATTCATGAGCCACGGTAACTTGAAAGAGAACAACTGAAGCTTTCTCTTACAGCTTTATGTGCTGTCGACTTCGAGATTCCTGTTTGTTGAGCTAATTTTCGTGTTGATTTGCTTGGACTACGCAGCATTATATCGGAGATTTCATCAAGTTTTTCGTCTGTTGAAAGCGTAGGCCTGCCTGTTCCCGGTACATCGTGAACTGAGCCAGTCACACGAAATTTACTAACCAAATCCCGAACGGTATCACTGTTTGGACATTCTGCATTATGAATCCGCGCTTGAAATCTTAATTTTACATTTTCTGTAAACCGATCGCATTCGCGAAAAACGTAATCCACCAAAAGAACTCTCTTCAGTAGTAAACATTACCGCCTGTACACTGTTTACTCTTCCAATAATCTATCTGAACGCTCGCTTTTTGTAATACACACTGAAGACATGCAGGCTCGCTGGCTTATCGCAATTCACACTGACAGCCCACACAGGAGAGTCCCGCTTTGAAGGACACAGTGCAGTGCAGCCAACTAAACTCATGACTCAACCACTCACAGCCGTACGTACCCACTGCGGAGAACATTCTCGGGCGCCCTGTACATGAGGTTTTAACGCTGAGTGAAGCGTGTGAAGATAAGTTTACGACTATTAACGACGAATTTGAAAAATGTCCATTTTAAATTATTTTAAAAAAGGTAATACTTCGGGAGTGACGAACCAGGATCCTATACTTGTACTTGGTTAATTTATCATTTTCATGATTATCATACCATTTGATATTCCAATTAAAATTACTTAACTTGGCATTCGAAGGGTTAAGTATCACATTTTGTACATTAAGGCATGTTATGTTGTAATATCTAGTTTCTTTCAGGTTAGGGTAATACTTATTTCTCGCCAAATGTTCAGGTTAGGGTAATACTTATTTCCCGCCAAATGTTCAGGTTAGGGTAATACTTATTTCCCGCCAAATGACCAGGTTAGGGTAACACTTATTTCCCGCTTAATGTTCAGGTTAGGGTAATACTTATTTCCCGCCAAATGTTCAGGTTAGGGTAATACTTATTTCCCGCCAAATGTTCAGGTTAGGGTAATACTTATTTCCCGCCAAATGTTCAGGTTAGGGTAATACTTATTTCCCGCCAAATGTTCAGGTTAGGGTAATACTTATTTCCTGCCAAATGTAACTGGGCACGATTAGTGTTGACCAACTGGAAAGCTTTCTATAATATCAACTGTGTATCTGGTAGACCTACAGCAAATTGTGAACACATCAATGCCTGGTGACGTGTCTAGCAAGACCCATTGCATTAAGATAATTATCGCTAAAAGGGTACATGGAATGCATTTAGTTTATTCACGTTACTCCTGTCAGTAGCAAGTCAGTGTATTGTGGGACATCATGTTATTAGGGGAAGCCATTCTTGCTTTGCAACGCTACTTCATGTCCGGGTCTGTGTTCTTCCCTGTTCTACAACAAATAAACCGTAAGTCAGTGGTGTTTTTTTTTTAGCATTTTGTAGCTTTTCATCATAATCGATTTTGGACACCTAGGGACCACGTAAATAACTCTTCATGATTTCAGTTTTCTCTGGCGCCAGTATTCTTTCATTCTTTTGCTCACACCTTCTTTCTTTTCAGCTGTCCAATGTTATTTCTTCTTGGTCACTGTTTCTAACTTTAGGAGCCCCTCAAATGTATGTAACTTATTTCTGTTGCGGATGTCTTGATCAATGATGTTGATTTCTTGTAGATCCTTCTTGGTGTTAGCAAACCATTTTTCATAAGAGTTGCCTGATCTATTGGGCTTGTTGAAGTGGTAAAAATTGTCTTAGTGAGTCCGCCAGGCGTTCTTCAAACATGTCCAAAGAATTGAACCCTTAGTTTTCGTATAGTATCTGAGATTCTGCTGCATGTTACTACGTAATCGATATGTCTCACCACATTTTTTTGGTCCGAAAATTTTTCTTAAAATTTTTCGCTTTTCTAAATTTTATTTTCAATTTCTTCAATGTATTTTTTTAGTTGTTAGTCCTATAATAGTTATTAACAAGAAATGTACATCCGCCTGAATCAATACTATAAAGAAAAAATGATTTGACTTGTATTCAGTACATGCCTCAAGGATTAATTACATGTTATCCCCTTCATCAGCTATTGAAAAAAAAAAGCGTAGCACAGTATTAAGATACGCAATTAAACCTAATATGGTGCACCTTAAAATTTAGGTTATAAGAACAGAATAAAATGAAATGAATTAGATGGTGACGGTGATCAGCTGCTCATGACAAATACGTATCTTATTACTGTGCTACGCTTTTTTTTTTAATAGCTGATGAAGGAGAAAAAAATAATTAATCCTCGAAACATGTACTGAATACAAGTCAAATAATTATTTTTTTCTTTATAGTATTGATTCAGGCGGATGTACATTTCGTGTTAATAACTATTCTATAATATCAATACGGAACCATCATGAGTCATTTAAATAATGTAATTGTTAGTCCTAGGCATTCCGAAGAATACAGGCACTCTGGTTAAATTACTGTTTGATAGTGTCGTAGTTTAGTCCAAATAGAAATCGCTTTTATACATTCAAAATGTAGCATTTTATAGCATTTTGGAAAACATAAATTAACATATAATTTGATACGTAACCTATTAAACCGTGTAAGTAATACATTCTCTCTCTATTTCTTTTTCTAGTATCTCTTTATTAATTATTTTGTTTAACACTTTTCCTGATTTTTCGTCACCCTCACGCATGCTCCCCTCAGCAAAGAGCACCATTCATCATATGAACATTCTTCACAAGATATGTTTTTCTAAAAATTCAAATTCATCCTTTTATAAAACATATTTTTCAGAAATGAATAATTATAGTATTATATCTTCATTTTTAAAGCAGACTTTGTTCACAGACCTGATTTCTTTTTGGAATACTTTTTATGAAAAATTATCATCGAATCAACTTTGCTCGTATTTCTATTAGTTATAAGTTATAATTAATTTTAGACAGTTACTGAAGAAGACCACATTGTGGTAAAAACTTGCATAAGATATATTATTTCATTATTATTGACTAAGGTGTGCCAATATAATAAATACTCATAGCATTTCAATTCCATATAATTAGAGTTAAATCTGACAAAAGCGTAATATCTTTTGAAATGACATTAACCAATTAAATTACTTAGGAAAATATAATTAAGACTCTTGGTTAAACACTTGAAGTAATTTCAGCTCCTTGCATACATGTTCAGTGCATTAAGCCGTGAAAAGTATAAAGGCAATTTTGGGAAACTGGCGTCGTCTCTAATAATTTTCACACCTCTGCATATAAACTTTTGAAACGACGGTGGTTTTGGCGTATGGGGGATGGGAAACGCGACGGTATGTCGAGACACGGTACGCATTGCAATAGGTAGCTTTCTAATGGAATCAACCTAAATGGACGTCTTTACAATGTAATTTATTAAAGTTGTTATTTATGTATTGAACTAAAAAAAAAAGCAATTTCTTTGAAAATATTAATATTTAAATAATAAAACTTTTAGTACAGTATATCTGGCGATTCGATCGCAACTACAGAGCGAAAAATAAGTTAATTTTTGTTATTTGATTAAGTGATTACGTAATCATTTCCTTTGCCCCCGCGGGGGGCGTGGTGGCGCAGTGGTCAAGCTGTTTGCCTCTCACCAAGGTGGACCGGATTCGATTCCCGGTCAATGCATGCGAGATTTTCGAAGTGAAATGCCATGTCCTGTGGTTCGGATTCCACGTAAAAAGGAGGTACCGTGGCTCATGATCGCATGATTAACAGTCACGTAAAACTAAAAGCTACTTTCCTTACTTCCTTCCTTTGCCCCCACCCCCGCACAACATCAAAATAATCATAAGCTTCGACGGCCTCTTATCCACTTAAAATGTCTGATTTAATGCAAACTTTTAATTGATACATGCAATCATTCCCCCTATTTATATTTTTTTGATATTTATATGTCTTTATTCTTAACAAAAATGTTTATTCATGATAGGGAAAAGAGAACTGTGAAAGATCTAACCAACAGCAACCACCTGCAGTTGGTAATACTTTGTGTGGATTTTCATTCTTCAGACCTATTGCTATGGAAAAGAATGATACAACTTCAAGTGTTCCTGTTCGAAAAAAATGTTCCTACAGCCGTTCTGGATATGAGATCACTGAACCAGACTTTCGGGAGCACGACACCCCTCTACGTCATCATGAGTCAAGACGATATTATGCCTTCATTACAGCAGGTAGGTGCACAAGAAATATGTTCCTACAGCCAGTAGGTGCACGGGAAAGACGTTCTTACAACAGGTAAGTTCACGAGAAATATGTTCCTACAACAGGTAAGTTCACGAGAAATATGTTCCTACAACAGGTAGGCGCACGAGAAAGATGTTCCCACAGCAGGTAGATGCACGAGAAAGGCGTTCCCACAGCAGGTAGATGCACGAGAAAGGCGTTCCCACAGCAGGTAGGTGCACGAGAAAGGCGTTCCCACAGCAGGTAGGTGCACGAGAAAGGCGTTCCCACAGCAGGTAGGTGCACGAGAAAGGCGTTCCCACAGCAGGTAGGTGCACGAGAAAGGCGTTCCCACAGCAGGTAGGTGAACGTGAAAGATGTTCCTACAGCAGGTAGGTGCACGGGAAAGATGTTCCTACAGCAGGTAGGTGCACGGGAAAGATGTTCCTACAGCAGGTAGGTGCACGAGAAATATGTTCCTACAGCAGGTAGGTTCACGAGAAATATGTTCCTACAGCAGGTAGGTGCACGGGAAAGACGTTCCTACAACAGGTAGGTGCACGAGAAATATGTTCCTACAACAGGTAGGTTCACGAGAAATATGTTCCTACAACAGGTAGGTTCACGAGAAATATGTTCCTACAACAGGTAGGCGCACGAGAAAGATGTGCCTACAGCAGGTATGTGCCCGAGAAAGATGTTCCTACAGCAGGTAGGTGCACGGGAGAGACGTTCCCACCGCGGGTATGTGCACGAGAAATATGTTCCTACAGCCGGTAGGTGCACGAGAAAGACGTTCCTTCAGCGGGTAGGCGCACGAGAAAGACGTTCCTACTGCAGGTAGGTGCACGAGAAAGACGTTCCTACAGCAGGTAGGTGCACGAGAAATATGTTCCCACAGCAGGTAGGTGCACGGGAAAGAAGTTCCTACAGCAGGTAGGTGCACGAGAAAGACGTTCCTACAGCGGGTAGGTGCACGAGAAATATGTTCCTACAACAGGTAGATGCACGAGAAAGATGTTCCCACAGCAGGTAGATGCACGAGAAAGGCGTTCCCACAGCAGGTAGATGCACGAGAAAGGCGTTCCCACAGCAGGTAGATGCACGAGAAAGGCGTTCCCACAGCAGGTAGATGCACGAGAAAGGCGTTCCCACAGCAGGTAGATGCACGAGAAAGGCGTTCCCACAGCAGGTAGGTGCACGAGAAAGGCGTTCCCACAGCAGGTAGGTGCACGAGAAAGGCGTTCCCACAGCAGGTAGGTGAACGTGAAAGATGTTCCTACAGCAGGTAGGTGCACGGGAAAGATGTTCCTACAGCAGGTAGGTGCACGGGAAAGATGTTCCTACAGCAGGTAGGTGCACGAGAAATATGTTCCTACAGCAGGTAGGTTCACGAGAAATATGTTCCTACAGCAGGTAGGTGCACGGGAAAGACGTTCCTACAACAGGTAGGTGCACGAGAAATATGTTCCTACAACAGGTAGGTTCACGAGAAATATGTTCCTACAACAGGTAGGTTCTCGAGAAATATGTTCCTACAACAGGTAGGCGCACGAGAAAGATGTGCCTACAGCAGGTATGTGCCCGAGAAAGATGTTCCTACAGCAGGTAGGTGCACGGGAGAGACGTTCCCACCGCGGGTATGTGCACGAGAAATATGTTCCTACAGCCGGTAGGTGCACGAGAAAGACGTTCCTTCAGCGGGTAGGCGCACGAGAAAGACGTTCCTACTGCAGGTAGGTGCACGAGAAAGACGTTCCTACAGCAGGTAGGTGCACGAGAAATATGTTCCTACAGCAGGTAGGTGCACGAGAAAGACGTTCCTACAGCGGGTAGGTGCACGAGAAATATGTTCCTACAACAGGTAGATGCACGAGAAAGATGTTCCCACAGCAGGTAGATGCACGAGAAAGGCGTTCCCACAGCAGGTAGATGCACGAGAAAGGCGTTCCCACGGCAGGTAGATGCACGAGAAAGGCGTTCCCACAGCAGGTAGATGCACGAGAAAGGCGTTCCCACAGCAGGTAGATGCACGAGAAAGGCGTTCCCACAGCAGGTAGATGCACGAGAAAGGCGTTCCCACAGCAGGTAGGTGCACGAGAAAGGCGTTCCCACAGCAGGTAGGTGCACGAGAAAGGCGTTCCCACAGCAGGTAGGTGCACGAGAAAGGCGTTCCCACAGCAGGTAGGTGCACGAGAAAGGCGTTCCCACAGCAGGTAGGTGAACGTGAAAGATGTTCCTACAACAGGTAAGTTCACGAGAAATATGTTCCTACAACAGGTAAGTTCACGAGAAATATGTTCCTACAACAGGTAAGTTCACGAGAAATATGTTCCTACAACAGGTAGGCGCACGAGAAAGATGTTCCCACAGCAGGTAGATGCACGAGAAAGGCGTTCCCACAGCAGGTAGATGCACGAGAAAGGCGTTCCCACAGCAGGTAGGTGCACGAGAAAGGCGTTCCCACAGCAGGTAGGTGCACGAGAAAGGCGTTCCCACAGCAGGTAGGTGAACGGGAAAGATGTTCCTACAGCAGGTAGGTGCACGGGAAAGATGTTCCTACAGCAGGTAGGTGCACGGGAAAGATGTTCCTACAGCAGGTAGGTGCACGGGAAAGATGTTCCTACAGCAGGTAGGTGCACGAGAAATATGTTCCTACAGCAGGTAGGTTCACGAGAAATATATTCCTACAGCAGGTAGGTGCACGGGAAAGACGTTCCTACAACAGGTAGGTGCACGAGAAATATGTTCCTACAACAGGTAGGTTCACGAGAAATATGTTCCTACAACAGGTAGGTTCACGAGAAATATGTTCCTACAACAGGTAGGCGCACGAGAAAGATGTTCCTACAGCAGGTATGTGCCCGAGAAAGATGTTCCTACAGCAGGTAGGTGCACGGGAGAGACGTTCCCACCGCGGGTATGTGCACGAGAAATATGTTCCTACAGCCGATAGGTGCACGAGAAAGACGTTCCTTCAGCGGGTAGGCGCACGAGAAAGACGTTCCTACTGCAGGTAGGTGCACGAGAAAGACGTTCCTACAGCAGGTAGGTGCACGAGAAATATGTTCCCACAGCAGGTAGGTGCACGGGAAAGAAGTTCCTACAGCAGGTAGGTGCACGAGAAAGACGTTCCTACAGCGGGTAGGTGCACGAGAAAGAAGTTTCTACAGCAGGTAGGTGCACGAGAAAGATGTTCCTACAGCAGGTAGGTGCACGAGAAAGACGTTCCTACAGCAGGTAGGTGCACGAGAAAGACGTTCCCACAGCAGGTAGGTGCACGAGAAACACGTTCTTACAGCAGGTAGGTGCACGAGAAACACGTTCTTACAGCAGGTAGGTGCACGAGAAACACGTTCTTACAGCAGGTAGGTGCACGAGAAACACGTTCCTACAGCAGGTAGGTGCACGAGAAATATATTCCTACAGCAAGTACGAGTACGAGTCAGATGTCCTTACAATTTCTGTAAATGAGATCCCTAAACCAGACTTATTCTTCCACAATGTAAAGAGCAGTTTAATTATTGCACGTGTTTTTTTAAATTTTCGTAGTGACATTTCTCTTGTTCCTTTCCAGCTCTTCTCCCGACTTAAGCCGTCCGATGCCCACTGGCTCCTTTTCATGGGTAACACTAGCGCCAATGTGGAGGAGTTACTGGGGACCATGGATATACCACTCGACTGCGAATTCCTGGTCGCGGTGGAATCTCATGGAGCCTTGGGATTTACAGAGGCTTATCGTGTACACCCCACACAACCACTCGTGACATCACAATGGGGGGACTGGAGTCTGAGAGATGGACTACGCCCCCCAGTACTTGGTCTACCAAGCAGAAGGAGCGATCTTCAGGGAATAACTTTCGTCGCAGCAGCAATCAACGTAAGCTGAGCCACTTCTTTTGTGTCCACTGACTGTTCGCAAATAGACTCTCAAACTAAGTCGTTGGATTTTTGAGATAATTATTTACTGTAGAGTTTGTAGATGCTTCTATGGGGATACCCATGAGGTGAGCTACAAGTACCGATTAATTTCAAGTAGTTCTAACTTTGGCTACCAGATGTCACTGACAACTAGTGGTGAACGTTGTAACTAGATGGAGCGTTTCTAACTAGCCAAATATAACCCACAATTTTTTCTTCACTCTACCAATTGCTGTGGTAGGTTCTTTTACGTGCCATAAATCTATGACATGGGCCCACCAGCTTTACTTCCCCTTGGAAGAAAGGCATACTGAAGGATTTTAACGCTCTTAAAAATACGCCGACTTCCACCGGGTTTGAACGCGCGATCTTGTGCATAGCAATTCATCATGCTACCAACTACGCCACCGAAGCTGCTAATTTTGAGACATATTTATACAACAAACGAAACAAGAGTTGGCATTTGGTGTGTGTGTGTTTGAGTCTTTAGCCATTAGACTGGTTTCATGCAGCCCTCCATATCTCCGTATCCTGGGCTAATCATACACGTGTTGACCGACTGAAAAACATCTACTGATTGCTTACTTAGGCAACACTACCAAACCTACCGTGGGGGCCATCCCTAAAGAACGGAGCTTTCCAAATGCCATTCCGCCGACAGGTCGCAATGACTCACCGTCACAAGATTACAACAGCGCGCCGACAAGCCCTGAATGCTGGCATTGCATTTTGTATAAGAGGTGTTCAAATGTAGAGGTACGAAACGATACTGAGGGTGCAATTTATTCGTTATTCAAAAGTAATCACCACAGGTGTCCCATTGCTTCACTAGCCGCAGGATTTCCTGTTCCCAGAAGTCTTGTGGTTGTGACAGGAGCCAATCCTGTACGGTGTTCTTTAGTTCGTCGTCCGATTGGAAATATTTTCCCTTGAGACGAACCATTAACAGTGAAGAGTATTGTGCGACACTCAGTAGCATACGCAAGTCCATCGAGAACAAACGGCCTGGACTTTTCACGGAGGGAGTGATTCTGCTCCATGATAACGCTCGCCCACACATCTCTAACGTCACACAAGGTGTATTGGCCACGTTACAGGGGGAGCAACTTGAGGATCCGCCCTACATACCGGACTGGTCACCCTGCGACTTCGATCTGTTTGGTCCGTTAAAGAAACATCTCAAGGGAAAAAGTTTCCAATCGGACGACGGACTAAAGGACACCGTACAGGATTGGCTCCAGTCACAACCACAAGACTTCTGGGAACAGGGAATCCCGTGGCTAGTGAAACAATGGGACACCTGTGGTGACTACTTTTGAATAACAAATAAATTGTACCCACAGTATCGTTTCGTACCTTTACATTTGAACACCCCTCGTACAAACGCAGTCAGCAATATACCTTACTTGTGATAATTAAGACTTGCTGTGAAGTACTGTAGCCTACCCCGTATCACGTGGACATTGTTAGATATAGAACAAAACATCGAATTTTTCAAATGGAAACTTATCTTGGTTGATTCCTTAGTTTAGGGGCTGCGAAAACGCGGTCATGTAGCCCCGTGCACTTTGGGTGTGTGCAGAATCTGTCTGATAGCCGGTGTTAATTGTGATGACTGTATTAGTGTGTGTTATCTGTTTTTAATTCAAGTAAGGACTGGAGACTCTGTAATTTTCAATTAGTTCCTACTTTCGCTACCAAATGCTACCGTCAACGATACCTAGCTGTGAACATTGCTACTACCAGATGCCATCGCAACCAGCACCTGGTGACCAACGTTGGAACTTAATAGCATTAATCAAACCTAATCTACAAATTTTGCTTCACACAAGTTGGTTTTTGGAAGGTTCTTTTACATGTCATGAATCTATGACTTGGGCCCGCCGGCTCTACTTCCCCACCGAAGGAAAGCATACTGAGGGATTTTAACTCTCTTAAACAATCCGACGACTTCGGCCGGGTTTGAACCCGAGATCTTGGGCATAGAAGCTCAGCATGGTACCAACTACGCTACCGAAGCCGCCGAAACTTATCTTCTCAAGAAGACTTCCAGGGAATTTGTTCGCAAGATTTAGCGCCGTGCGACCAGGTGAGTTAGCCGTGGTCGTTACGGCTTGACTGCTGGCAGTCGCTCACATCCGGGAGGGGAGGAGGTTCGAATCCCCCGCCGGCAACCTTGAAGATGGTCTTCTGTGGTTTCCCATCTTCCTTCCAGGCAAATGCTGGGGTTGGTCCCTAACTATAGGCAACAGCCGCTACCTTCCAACTGCTTGTCCTTACCATCACACTTTCCTCCCCAGACATCACTCCACACGCGACGGTACGTGTAGCTCACCCATTGGGTGTCCGCTTCGAAGCAGCTACAAAACTGGCGAGCCGAACATGTCCTCGGACACTCCCGGCACTAAAAGCCATACGCTAAAAATAAAAATAAAAATAAAATAATAATAATAAAAAATAAAAAAAATAAAATAAAAAAATTAAATAAAAAACACCGTGCGATTTTTACTTGTGGGGGAAGCTCAAACAAAATGTATACAGAAACAATCGGCATACTCTGGAGGCTCTCGAGAACGAAATAACTGCACATATACGAAATATCAGTGAGGATGAATTACAGCAAGTGTACAAAAACTTCCTACGTTGGTGCAATGTGTGTATAGAAAATGAAGGACAACATTTCCAGCAATTACTCTGAAATTCAAGTGAGTAATGATTATTATTAAATACGTTAAAATGTGTAAATGTGCAGTTCCTTGCTCCACACAGTGGCCCGCTCGTCACGCGGCGCATCCAAGGCTCCGTTCTATAGGGATGGTCCTCACTGTACCATACTAAGTAAGCTGCCACCAAGATGTGAATGCAACAGCGCTGGCCTCACACCAACAAAGCTATTACAGTGGGCCAGTGCAAGTTGTTTAGTCTGCCAACACAATGACTAATTAAATAAAGAAATAAATAGACAAATAAACAAACAAACAAACAAATAAACAAACAAACAAATAAACAAACCAATAATAAGATAAACAAACAAACAAACAAATAAACAAACAAACAAACAAATAAACAAACAAACAAATAAACAAACACACAAACAAACAAAAACACAAACACACAAACAAAGAAACAAACCAATAATAAAATAAACAAACAAATAAACAAACCAATAATAAGATAAACAAACAAACAAACAAACAAATAAACAAACAAACAAATAAACAAACAAACAAACAAATAAACAAACACACAAACAAACAAAAATTGACAAACAAATAAAAAATAAACAAACGAAACAAACAAACAAAACAAACAAACAAACCGAACAAACAAACGAATTAAAAAACGAATAAACAAACTAATAAACAAACGAATAAACAAATAAAATAAATAAACAAACACATAAATTAACAAATAATTAAACAAATAACTGAACAAATAAATAAACAATTAAACAAATAAATACACAAATTAATACAATAAATAAACAAATAAATACACAAATTAATAAAATAAATAAATAAATAAATAAAATAAACAAATAAATAAACAAATAATCAAATAATAAAACTGAATTACTTGAACACTTAATGAAACATTTCCATTGTGCACAGCGTGGCGAGTCATGCAACGAATAATACACACACATTATTTGATCTTATGTATGAAATATGTACAAACTATTTTATTCAGATCCCTCAAATAACGGCACCTTTACTTCATTTCCAGGCTCCTCCAAGACAGGATGTTGTGAAAGATTCGGAAGGAAATATCAACGTTACCGGATTTTACGTCGACTTCTGTCGAGAAATTTCGAAGGAACTTAATTTTAGGTAAGGAGAAATAATAATTATTATGAAAATTGCATTTAATATGTTTTTAATAACATGTGGATATTTGTCGATGTCACAGCGGTCACATTTCTCGCCTAATGTAATTGGGCAAAATGTTTTCTTTAATACTTATTAAGCGGGGGAAGAAATTGGATGACAAATTTATTTTTAACTTTTAAAACATGAATTTATTTTTCCTATGACTTTTAGTGCCGGGAGTGTCCGAAGACATGTTCGGCTCGCCAGAGGCTGTACCTGCTTCAAGCGGACACCCATAGGGTTAGCTACAAGTTCCGTTTAATTCCAAGTAGTTCCAACTTTCGCTACCAGATGTCACTGATACCTAGTGGTGAACGTTGGAACTTTGACAGAGCGTTCCAACGAAATCTAAATTTAACTTCACACAAGTTTAGTCTGTGGAAGGATCCTTTACATGCCATAAATCTATGACATGGGACCGCCAGCTTTACTTCCCCTCCGAAGGAAGGCATACTGAAGGATTTTAACGCTCTTAAAAAATCCGACGACTTCGCCTGGGTTTGAACCCGCTATCTTGGGCACAGCAGTTCAGCATGTTACCAACTACGCTACCGAGCCGCTTTTTAAACATAACGCCGATCAATACAAAATTAAGAACATCCATTCAAATGTTTTATTATGTATTCAATCGTTGGTACATATTTAGATTTATCATTGGGGTCCTCATCAGCTAAATTGCGTATATCTAATTCTTAAAACTAGTGAAACATTTTTAAAAATAGAAACGAAATGGATATCCTTACAATTTGCATTTACATAAACGTACCTTATTCATAAAATCTTCCGAGTGCTGGTTTAGCGATCAAGTATTTCACTCACAAAAATGTGGACCTTGGCCAATCTCAAACTGTGTCATTAAAGATTACGACGCTTGATAACACGACAAGCATCTCAACATTTAAAGTTAATGCACGTGGGATCATAAATGTCAAATCACTTCCAACGGTTTTGATCTACGTAAGAAAGACATTCCATGTCCTAAGTCATCAAAATAGGGCCCAGTCCTTTGTGAATTCTTCAAGGAAGAATTGTACTTTGTATAGTAATTAGTGAATGTAAGCGTTCTCCGTTATACGGGGTGTTTGAAAAAGAACTTCCTAGTTTTAATGTGTGCTAAAATCAGTACAAAGTGACATACAGTATTCTAGTTTGTGGTGTGTGATTCATCACTGCAGTTGGCAGGTCTGCTTGACCTTGAGACGTCTCCAGTGCTGTTTGTTTCCTCTGTTCCCTCAGTTCAGTCCAGGCGTGCAGTGCAGAGCAACTCAATAGCATTGTGTACTCCGCAACAGAAAGCGCAGTGTGTTATTTGGCTTGTGCAAACTGAGTCAGTTATAACATTGCAACGTAATTTCAGTATGGCATCGAACTACCTACAGCAAAAACTATCCGTCATTGGCTAAAGTCTTTCAAGGAAACCGGTAGTGTTTTAAAAGCAAAATCACCAGGTGGACCGAGAACTTCTGAAGCTGTTGTTGAACAGATCCGTGAACAGACGTCTAAACTGACGTCTTAAATACTTGCAGAGTATTTTCATATATCCTACTCATGTTAATTGCCTCTATCAACATACAAAATGTCAGTTTGATTGTTGTGATATATTCGTTGATATTGAGAACCGTATAAATATTTCAGATGGTCGCCAGGTTGGATTTTTATTTATGTACTATTACATTAAGATTATTGTGTACGTGTGGTATTCAAACTTCAATCCCATGATTAGGTCACAAGAAGTAAAAACAAGATTTTAAAATTTCGCACAGCTGCCATCTTGTGGTTATGAAAACAATTGAAATAAATTAGATGCCAGTGGATTAACATTTGAATAAGCATTTAACGTGCAACGTTTCACTGCACTCGGAAGGTAAAATCGCGAGAAACGTCCATTTAAATATTTATACATCGCGTCGCCGCCATGTTGGATTTGTGCTCACCAGGTTACTGAAAGTCCTATAGGTGAACATATGTTCATAGCCTCTATGAACATTTAAAAAAATCAGTTTGATTGCTGTAAAAGATTCATAGATATTGAGAACCGTCTAAATATTTCGGATGCTCGCCATTTCGGATTGTTATATGTATAGGCCATAGAGTTATGTACCATTCAAGGAAAATTATTGCCTAGGTTCATTATTCAAACTTTCACTTCGATCGCATGATTACGACACAAGAAATAAAAACTTAATTTTAAAATTTCGCACAGCCTCCGTCTTGAGGTTATGTAAACAATTGAACTAGATTAGATGACAGTGCATTACAATATGTATAATCATTTATTGTACCGCATTTCACTGCGCTCAGATGGTTAAATCACGAGATAAGTCTGTTAAAATGTTTCAAGTTCGCTTGGCCGCCATGTTCGTTTTGTACTTTACAGGTGTTTGAAAGTTACATAGATAAACTTGAAGCAGTGTCCTTTATCACCGTACAAAATTTCACGGTGATATCTGTAATAGTTTCGGAGATACTGAAAGCTGGTGAAATATTTCGCACAGCCGCCATGTTGGATTTGTGCGACAGAATAACAATTGAAGGGCACGGTCGGGGTCGGCCAGAATGGTGCTATGATCTTACCGAGTTTCATTGAAATCTCTCAAGCCGTTTAGTAGTTATTAGGGGGCGGGGGCATACACACGAATCGCACACACACACGGACAAAAGGTGATCTCATAAGCCTTTTTTTTTTCATAAAATGAAAATAGACTAAAAAATACACTATCACTCACAACACAGCCAGCTCAAACGAATTCCTTCTTCTGACTAAACTACGTCTGAAGTCTTTCATGGCAGCTGACATAGCCGGGAACACGCGACAGATTTCTCGGTTGTCGACCGCTCAGCTGCCGTCGACCGTACTAAAAATCACCTTATACTGTAGTATGATTAATCATTTTAATTCACAGGGAAGCTGTATTGCCATTTTTTTAATGTCTTGGCAAAGGACAACCTTTAAAAAAATCTCGACGGGCAGAGGTATGTAGGTTTGTTGTTATTCATCAGTTACTAATTGCGATAGTAGTAGTACTTTCGTTCACTAAATAACATGCTGCAGTCGCAAAACTCATCATTGTTGACGAACATGTTCCATTTCTTGAGATTGTTCTTGCAGCGTGAAACCCCCGCCCTCAGCATGTTAACTGATTTCCAAATTCCATATGGCAAGTTTTGACCAGCCATTCTTTTCAACATTTTATGCAGCCTTCGAGGGCTGTTACTCCCCTCTGGACTTGAGTCTCTGACGGGCTGGTTGTTGGCCGAAAAGTGGATGGCTTGAATCGCTTTCTTGTCGTTTCTTCTCATTTGTGATTATCGGAAACTACAACCAGTCCAAACGTATACAATTGCAATTTTAACACCAATATCTTCAGAAGCAGACGACTGCGTCTAATTTCACCAGCCCACCTGCTTTTAATCGCACGAGCCAGCGCGCACAAACCCTGCCATCAATATTATTACTCTTCATAAATTCACACTATACGTTTGGACTGGTTGTAGTTTCCGATAATCACAAATGAGAAGAAACGACAAGAAAGCGATTCAAGCCATCCACTTTTCGGCCAACAACCAGCCCGTCAGAGACTCAAGTCCAGAGGGGAGTAACAGCCCTCGAAGGCTGCATAAAAAGTTGAAAAGAATGGATGGTCAAAACTTGCCAAATGGGATTTGGAAATCAGTTAACATGCTGAGGGCGGGGGTTTCACGCTGCAAGAACAATCTCAAGAAATGGAACATGCTCGTCAACAATGATGAGTTTTGCGACTGCAGCATGTTACAAGATCCAGCGTGAAACCCCCGTCCTCAGCTTGTTCAATGATTTCCAAATTCCATATGGCAAGTTGTGACCAGGTGCCAATTTTTCTGATAGAGGAATAATTGGGTCTTTGATTTCTGTCTTCCATATATTCACACGGGCACGTTATGGCTGCAAATACTAATGCTGTAACTGTTGTTACTTACAGGCAAAATGTAATGTGTATAAAAATAAAAGTTGGAAAGAATGGCTGTCAAAGAAGTGTTCCCCCAGGGGCTCACGACTAGTGGGACGTGGGGTGGCGACCACGAGACCCCAGCTGAGTCCGGCATTGCTTCCACTTACTTGTGCCGGGCTCCTCTCTGTCTTCTTTCCTGTCGACCTCCCTTGGTCAACTCTTGTTATTTTCCGATCCCGACGGTATTAGGGTATCCAAGGCCTAGGGAGTCTTTCACTTTCCCGCCTTAATTGGCCCTTTTCTCATCTTTCCTGATCCCTCCTTCTTCGAGAGGTCAGATCTCTTGTTTTCTTTTCATTATATATCCTTTTCTCCTTAAGACTCCCGCACTGCTTTTGTTAATTGGCTCCCCGTGTATCTAAATTTCCTTTAGCGATTTTTTGCCTCTACACTCCATTTTGTAGGTATTTTCCATCTACGTTGCATTTTGTCGCTTTTTTCGATCTAAATTGCATTTTGCGAGTGTTTTCAACCTCAATTGCATTTTGTAAGGATTGATAATTTAAATTGCTTTTTAGTAAGTCTTTCAATATAGGGGGGCGGAACTTTAGCGAGTATTTAGAATTTCAATTGCATTTTGTATTTTCAACCTGAATTGCTTTTTGCAAGAATTTTCAATCTAAATTGCATTTTGTAGGGTGCGCATTTTGCAAGTATTTTGATTCTCAATTGCCTTTTGTGGGTATTTTGAATCTAAATTACATTTTGTTAGTATTGTCTATCCAATTGAGTAGTTTGAATCTACCATACATTTTGGAAGCCTTTTCAATTTCAATTGCATTTTGTAAGTATTTTGAATTTCAATTGCATTTTGTACGTATTTTGAACTTAACCTACATTGTGTGCGTATTTTTCAATCTATTTCTTTTGTGAGTATTTTCGTTCTAAATTCCCTTTTGTAAGTATTACCGGTCTCCATTTTGTGAGTAGTTTCAATCTGAGTTCCCTTTTGTAAGTATTTTCCTTCTCACTTAATTTTCGTTCTAGTTTCCACTTCATTGACATTTTCACTATCACCCAGACCATTAGGGGCGATAAACTAGATGTTAGGCCCCTTAAAACAGCAATTATCATCACCATCACCATCATAAAAGAAATGTTTGTAAACAGATTAATGAAGAAATGGTAGATTCGCTTCACTAAGTCTTATCTCGGAAATCGATTAGCATGTTTGCTCCAAAAAAACTTCCTATCATATTTCAATATGATGAGAACCCAAACCATCAAAAAAAAAAGAGGAAATTGATTTTCTTCCACCAAAACCGAAGTGAGCGCCACCTTAGAGGAACGCTCACAGTTGACATAATCGGTTGCGCACATTCAAAGCTAATGGAACACGTACTCAGTGTTTACGGTCTTAATGTAAAAAAAATCTCCTAAATCTGCTAAACGAATGGATCACGAACATAGTGTAGTCTACATGGAAGCACGCGAACTCGGAGTGAACTCACCGCCACACAAACATGTCAGGACAGGCATTTAATAAAATAAAATAACATTTCCCTCTGTTAGTGATTCTACCTGATAAAACAGTAAAAGCATTCACTGAGAAGTTCTCTAAAATCGGTAGTACAGACGTGGCCTTCCAAATCCTAGCCCCAATAAGATATATATACGCAAGAAAGATTGATTATATCAGACTTAATTTTTAATTTCTTATGCTCCCTCGACTTACAAGGCTGCTAATATACAAAGCTTAACAATCATAATGAGGTGAAACAAGAAAAATTAGAAGGTTAACAAAATACGACTAATGAACTATGAAATGTATGACACACATATACATTAGAATAAAAGACCTGAAGAGTGGGCAAACCGTAACTAAAACAAGAAGTTCCGTGACGAACTAAAGAGCCTACTTTTCTTAAAATGTAAGATTCATGCCAATCTATATAGACCTATCTAGAATAATGACGAAATTAAGTTGGTAATATCAAAATTTCTAATTAGTTCGAAATATACCTGGTATAATGTAGCCTAATAGAGCACTACAGTTGGCAGCCCTGATAACTGAATATATTGTTAGTTCCATCTCTTAAGGTACAGAATACAAAATTTGGCTGAAGTCCAATGGATAGCATGGACGTTACATGCAGTTAGACATTGGATCTATCAGCGCGCGAAAAATTATGTTGGCAACAATGTCATGCATGTGTTGGTCAGAAATAATCTGCAATATTATTATCTCTTGTTGTGCCATTTTTGGATGAAATCCATTTCTTAGTATAGAAGTTACATGTATTTTAAAATTGGACTATCAGCAGGCTTAGAGTCATATTGGCAGTTGGCAGTTTCTCCAAATTAATCTAGAATGTCAGGTACTATACGTGTGCATAGTTTAAAGCTGTCGGCTTGCATACTTTCTGATATATTGGTATTTGGATGAGAAAGTAGAGAGAGAGAGCATTTATTAACAGTTGGCAGCCCTGGTGGCTTTTAAGAATACGCTCAGTCATGTCTGTTTATGACAGTGGAGGACGCTAAACCGTATTAGGAAAAAAAGGAAAGGAAGATTGTAGTTTTACGTGACCGTGAATCTTGTGGTTATGAGCCACGGGACCTCCTTTTTACGTGGAATCCGAACCACAGGACATGGCATTTCATTTCGAAAATCTCACATGCATTGACCGGGAAATCGTATTAGGACCGGACCGGCCAAGGTAGATGTGGAGCCACTCTCTTCAAATGGGGATGGAAGGCATCACCTCAATGTGACTGCGGAGAAGAGGAACAGACAGTGGACCACATTACATTCGAGTGTCCTTGACGTGCATACAGAGGCTCTATAGTGTGCCCTTTTAGCAAGAAATATGCCAATCACAGTATACCAGCGTAGCTCAATTCGGAATTTTCGGGGCAGCGGTAAGTTCCCCCACTCTGTGACTCACATATTTTGGATTAATGAGAGGATACACTTGCAAAAATAACAACAAAATCAACTCCTATTTTAACACATTTAATTCATAAAAATTAATGGCGCTACAAACACTTTAACAATTAAATTACTGACCCATAATCATCTACTTGTTCCAAATGAACAAGGAATCACAATATAATAAAACAAATATTGTATTAAAACATATGGTTTCCACATAAACCAACAATTCCTATTTATTTTTACTTCCATAAAGCCTCCGCTGTAAGTTTTATATAACTCCGAGCTCCTTGGCTCCATGCTTTACATAATAATGGTGTCATTCTTTGTACACCTCAAATACTACTTTTTATATTTTCTTAATCCTCAAAACAAATGGATAATTACATTTAAAATTATATGTTAATTATCTAACTCAATATTTGGGCATGTTCACACATTTCAGCTGTTATCATCTCTCTCTAGCTTCATAAGTACATTAAGGTAATCAGGAAATCACTTGCGTACTCCAGAGTATGAAGATACTTGACACAGTCAAAAAACTATAGTTACTCCCGAAACCTAGTTGCCTTCAATTTACTCGTGGAATCCTACTTCCATACAACATTACAATAGGGATTGTTATTTATCTCTTACGTCTTATAAGACCATTATCACATAAGAAAACTACGATCTGAACAGGCAAGCGGAAATATCAATCTATAAGGACCTCGGTTCAACGCCCGGGTCGTTAACAACTTTAAACACTCCTGGTGTATTCATTACTCTTTACAAAACGACCTCCAGACACCCCTCCTACTCCGAGGGTCTGGCCGTGAAACATGATAGTTATTTATGACTATGCGGGCTCCTTCCCGTCTGGCCCGAGCTAGAGCCCTCCTTAAATGCTTTATAAAACACAAACTTTCCATTCTCAGTTCTTGGTGGAGACCTGGCCTTTTACTCTGCGTGTACGTACAACAATATTATTGGGCTTATAAACCACATTCATAATCTTGGCGTTTATTATTTATGAAAGGTCCTCATTGATTGTGGAAGAGCAATTTACGACGAATAATAAAGGGGCTTTCAAAATAAGAGGATTCTGAGTTCGAATCTCTTCACATGCCTCGGGAACCTTTCCCTTATAGAGGACTATACACAATGCGATTTAGGGTCAGCCAATGGCTAAATAGACCTACGCTCAATACCATACATTTGCTCCCTTTCAATACATACACAATGCCTCGTGATACTACGTCACAAATAGAGGACTTATACCAAATCTCAATTCGCTACAATCAACTACCTCTCATAAATAATTCACCAAGTACATTAACTTTTACGCGTTCCTAGCGTGACATTTTACTTTAATGGCGCTCCTTTTGCGCTATATATTTTTAAGCCTAGCGTCACCCAAAGAACTGATAATATCATATTAACCATTGATACACATTTCAATTTTTATATTATTCTTTCCCTTTGACAATAACTTTCTCTATTTCAAGAACATGCATTTAAACATCATGTCTATACTTTTCATTAAGGCTCTAACGCTCTTATGCTCACATCAATTTGTTTGATCTTTATTTAATATTTCCTTTCTTGGTTATTATTATTATCTTTATTCTTTACACAAGCTCAAAAGCTATTTCTTTCATATCTCAAATTTACTTTATTTAGATATCTTTCATGATAATTACTGATATTTCGCTTGCTCTTATGACATTCGTTAAATACATTAACATTTTATTCACATATTTCCTCTACGGGATTTATTCTTTACATAATTATTTATAATTTCTCAAATTTCTATTTTTGTTCAGACCGCGTTCTTGTTTATTCAGTATTTATTTATTAAAACACATCCCTTTTACTCAAAAACTCCGGTGGATTTGTACACAACCATTTCCTGATACCAAAATAGAATGAAATTCAGTACTCACATGTTTTTGAGATCGTCCCATGATCTTTATTCTTGTGCGGTGTTTCATTTTGGCCCACTTTAATTTTTTACTCCATATTATAGAAATTCATCTTATGTACAAACACTTCTTGACACATATTTAAGACCCTTAACATTGACGACATTTTTATACACTGGTGTGTCCCTTTAGAACACACAATAAACACTAAAAATATTAATTTAACACACAATCTTGATAAATTTACACTTCACAATTCTTGATCACTAGGCCGTATTTCTGAGCCTATCACACGTGACCTCTTAATTTCCCGTTTCCAAGGGTGAAATTTATTCAATGTCGGCTTCCTATCCTGCAGAATACGAAAGTCTCGAAACATCTACTGTTCCCTGGAATCCTAATTCTTCTACTCCTATTCTGGATGACCGGCTATTTATCTAGCTTGAACGGCTTCTTTGTAGATCTGGTTTATCGATCCTAGCGAAAGTCTATTTGGATCGAGGTCTCCTTGATAACCTATTGGTGACCTATGGATTTATTTTATAGCAGCTAGTACTTCTCGAGTCTAGTGCTTTAGAATAGTTCGTCTGCTCTTTGGAGATAATGTTTATAGTCTCCGTTCTTCTTTATTTGATCCTACGTTTCTGAAATACGTTCCGAACCTTACTCTGTTCTTCCCTTTTAGGTTCTTTAATTTAGATAACTGTTTATCTTTCTGTTACGGTACTTCCGTACGTTATGATATATTCGTCTATTTAACGACCTATCGCCTTAAATCCAACGTTCGCAGCCTGCTCTGACTATATCTTACGAACTTTTCACTGTAACTTGTGTACTGTCGGACCTAAATCCTGTAACTAGGATTTTCCTAATCTTTCAACACGGCGATACTTTAATTTTCTTCTTTACCACTCCTTATGGAGGCAAGCAAGTTGTTAATACTGCGACGCCTATGGCTATCGGATATTAATTCTGCGGTGTAATACAGCGTTTCTCCCTTTAAGGAGTACTAGTAACTGTCTTCGATGTGACGCAGAGTGACGCCCCACACGGCTGTCTGAATACTGATGCGTAGCAACACCCCCTCGGGCTGTTCAGAACTGCCTGTACTGATGCGTAGTAACACCCCTCACGGGTTGTCAGAATAACTGCATGATCTGATATAACTTCACGTCCCCTGGACTGAATAATACTTTGCGTTGATGATGCTCCAACGTCACACCCCCCTGGACGGACTCGTACTGCGTGATGCGTAGCAACGCCCCCTCGGGCTGTTAGGAACTGCTTTCGGTGTGTGATGTAGCACAGTGACGTGCCCTCAGGCCGTTTGAAACTGCATGATTGGCTTGGTGAGGCCAGGAGTTTTATACCTTTTCGCTACAAAAAGATAAGACTCTAGCCCTTTCTATGGCCAACTTCTAAAATAATGGTTGCACAATTATAAAAATTATACCTGCCGAAAGCTCGTCTTCTCAATGTCAAATAATCTCATTGCACATAAGAATCGATCGTGCAATTCGGAGATATTAATTAATTTCTCGTCCTCAATTGTGTGGGTGTTGCTGTTCTTTTGTACTCTCCCCTCTACACCAGCCTTGGTAATTCCCCGATGACGTCTTCTTGCGTTTGCAGTTTTCTCCTGTGCAATATTTAAAGGGTTTTTCTTTACTAAAAAATCTCTCATTCGAAATGATTCACCGTACTGTACTTGTTTACTTATTTTTATACTCGTAAACGGGTTAAATTTAATTATTCCTCTTCTGGCGCATAAGCGGTGTTGTCATTTTCCAGCAAGCTCAGCTCGATTTCCGAATCAGGCTTCCTTGTCTACTAGTGGGAATTTTCCACTCGGTTATTAATACTCATGACTCGTTCCCTTCTGAATGTCAAGAGGGGTGATCTCATCTCTCGAACACTTGGTCCTCGCCTCTTGCACAATATTAGGCTAGCATCCTAGCTTGATCTTTCTCTAAGTTACATTAGAAACTGTACGTTTCTTTCATTTCTTCCCCAAATGCATGGATTCGACCTCCATGGACCCTATGGCACATGGGTTCAATAGAAGACTTACACTGTGTCTCAAGCGAAGCCCTTCTCTGGCTCTCAACTTTAAACATGGAACTTTAGTTATGAACTTGAGATGATAGTTGTACTGTATATATTGTATATAATATTGTATTCATCATACGCTAAATAAATAATGAACACATAGTGCAAACGAAATTTGGTTGATATCCAATTGATAGTGTAGAAGTTTACATTCATTTAAAAATTGGACTTATCAGCAGGCTTAGAATCATTTTGGCAACACTGCCATGCATGGCCTCCTGGAAATTAACCTGAAATATTATTGTCTATATGTGTGCCAATTTTGGAATAGCCCCCATGCATACCTTCCAAGATATCCTACATGGAGCTCAAATTTCAATTGCGGGTTTTCAGCAGTTGGTAGCACTGACATTTTCAAATATGGGCTTGAGATTTTCAGGTATAGATCTTTAGCCTAGTCATACCAAATTTGGTTTCGATTGCTGCAGCCGTTTAGTAGTTGATAGGGGGGGGGGCATACACACACAGCCAGAGAGACAGACAGACGGACATTTGCCCGGATCGATCTGATTATAAGTCTACTTTTTCCTCATTTTTGCAAAATTCGAAAAGTAGGCTAATAAATAATTAAAATAGCTACTCAGCCGAGGAAAGGGTCTTCAACATTCAACAATTGTATGCTTTTGAAATATATAAATACAGTTTTAAATATAGAAATAGAATTAAAGTTGTAAATCACGGGTATGAAACCAGAAGTGTTACAGCAAATCACTCTATTTTATATTAACCTAAGTTAATTAGACTTGAGCTAAACGTAACTTTCTGTATTTCTCACGAAAATTATAGACTTTAACTAAAGCCCTGTGCGGATAAATCCGATGATATCCGCAAAATATTTCGCCATGCGTGGCTGTGCGGATATCGGATAAACTGCGGATAATGTTTCGAGTACAATCCGAACTTGTTGAATATCATTACTAGGCCCCGGATGTTTATGACATATTCTTTCAGTTATGTTTTTCCATGACAAATGTAAGATGATTTAAGATGATCTGATTCAAATTATGCCATGAAGCATAATTAACATTCCAAACTAAAAAGGGTTGCAATCCTGATTGTATTATATTCATTTTAAACATACCACATGGCATACTGCACACGGCCTAGGGGAACGAATTTCTCCTCAAATGCCTAAATGTGTTGTTTAATACTTTATGCTTTATCTAATAAATTAACAAGTAGTTCCGTGAAGAACTATACAGCCTATTTTCATATATCTTACTTACGTTAACTGCCACTATCTACATACAAAATTTCAGTTTGATTGCTGTAATAGATTCGTAGATATTGAGAACCGACTAAATATTTCGGATGGTCGCCATGTTGGAGTTTATATACGTAGGTCCTAGACTTATGTACTGTTACATGAAGATTATTGTGTACGTGTAGCATTCAAAATTCAATCGCATGATTAGGACACAAGAAGTAACAAGGAGATTTTAAAATTTCGCACAGTTGCCATCTTGTGGTTATGGAAACAATTGAAATAAATTAGATGCCAGTGGATTTACATTCGTATAAGAATTTACTGTACCAAGTTTCACTGCACTCGGATGGTTAAATTGCGAGAAGCGTCCATGTGAATATTTATAATTCGCGTAGCCGCCATGTTGGATTTGTGATCATCAGGTTATTTAAAGTTCTATAGGTGAATTTAAGTTCATAGCCCCTATGAACATTAAAAAAATCAGTAATAGATTCGTAGATATTCAGAGCCGTCTAAATATTTCGGATGGTCGCCATGTCGGATTGTTAAATGTATAGGCCATAGACTCGTGTACCATTAAAGGAAAATTATTGCGTAGGTTCATTATTCAAACTTTCACTTCGATCTCATGATTACGACACAAGAAATAAAAACTTAATTTTAAAATTCGCACAGCCGCCATCTTGAGGTTATGTAAACAATTGAACTAAATAAGATACCAGTGTATTACAATGTGTTTTAACATTTCCTGTACCAGATTTAATTGCGTTTGGAACACGACACTGGGTAATATACTTGATTGCTGTGTTTGGTAAATAACCTGCACATTGTATTGCCCTATACACACCAACTGAGTCATCGAAGTTTAGGAGAAGGTAATACCTTAAACTATTACGTTCCTCGTAGGTAACAGTATTCCACCTAAAGTCGTCACTGGGTAATATACTTGATTGCTGTGTTTGATAAATAGCCTGCACATTGCGTCACCCATTAAGAAACTATAACAACAGAGTGGGCCATTAAGTTGGTAATCGACTGAAGTTTTAGGTTGGAGGACTGGATTACAAAATGTTTGTTCCGTTTTGAAGCGACAATTTGACCTACATCCTTTGCGCTTCTTCATTCTTCTGACAGCGACATCTTCTGTCACTACAGTTTTTCGATCAAAATTATTGGAGTATTGACGTAGGCAGTTTATAAGGTAGATCTCATATTTTAATAGCATCTTTTTACTATCATTTTTAATACATGGCATTTAATTATTTGCAAGCTTTTCCATTTTTGATTTAAAACAATTTTTGTAAGGATATCCATTTCTGTTTGTCTTTGTTAACTAGGTTTAAGATTTAATATCAATCACGCTGAGGAAGGTATCAATGAAATACCGAAACATGTACGTTTAGTAATCTAATTAAACGTTTCTTTAGTGTTTGACTAGGCGGTTTTAATAAGTGAATATATTTTTAGAAAATAAGTGCAAAAATGGAAGAATCCCAAGGGAAGAAGGGAAAGAAAACCGGCTCGAAATGGTCCGAGGAAAGGGAGAGGAAACAGAGTGAGATGATGAAGGAATACCGGAGGAAGAAGAAGGAACAGCAAAGGACAAAGCATTGAAATTGACTCGTGGTCCCTAGACGACCAAAACGATAATAATAATAATAATAATAATAATAATAATATTTAACTACAAAACAAAAAAGAGCATACAAAATTACTTGAAACAGATACAATAATAGAATTATATCAACAAAAGCAAAATTAAGACATAACACAGTCGATAAAACAGAAGCTCTATACGCATCTGAAACTATTATAATTGGTGGTAAATCTCGAATAAAAATTATCGAATTACAAGAAAGGAAAATTCTCAGGAAAATCTTAGGACCATAGTGTGAAAATAGAATTTGCATGAAAAAGAAATCACACGAAATTTATCAAGTAACAAAAAAAACACAGATATCATAAGGAAACGGTAGTTACAGTTTTACGGACACCTACTGTATATAGAATGGATAAGGTCACAAAGAAAATTTTCAATCTAGCCTTATCAACGAAAAATTAAAACAACTGGCTAAAAGAAATCAGTGAAGACATAAATGAAATTGACTATCATGAAGAAACCATTCAAGACAGAAAAAAAAAATCAGAACTTTAATTCACAAAAATACATTTCCTGAATAGCCCACCCGACAAAATGCAGGATGGACAGAAGAGCGTAAAAGAGAACGAACGAGAGGATGAAGAGATATTGGGAAGGGAAGAAGAAAAAGTCCTAATAAGGTCAAACGCGCTCCTTAGTTGGGCACAACGAATAAAAAATACTCCTTGATGGTCACAAATCAACTAAATGAATCAACAACAACAACAATCTGATCAAGTCTTGCATTTTTTCCAGCCTAGTGATCGTGCATTCAGAGAACAACGCCTATGGTATTGAAGAAACAGATGGCAGCTGGAATGGAGCGGTTGGCATGACTCTAGCAGGCACTATCAACTTGACCGTACTGCCTCTGACGATAACCAAGGCTCGCTCACGTGTTGTGGACTATACTGTGCCCGTCCATGCTGATTGGTATGTATAGTTACTTTAACCAGTAATAAGAGAGGCATTTATCCTTTGAGTTACTCCTCCCAGATGGTATGAAGCCCTTGCCCTATAGGGATGTGATGGGCTTTTGTAATATACAGGTCCTACCAAATGTTTACGGACACTCGCAAATTTAATTTATCAGCTATCAAAACTAAAACTAAAACTTAAACAAACCTCGGTTATCAGACAGATTCAACACACAAAGATGTAGATGAGACTACGATGTGTCAAATCTGCTTAATGAAGTAGCAACAACCACTTTTATTTCTCCAGGGTCAGTATGCATATTCAGAGTCGAATGGAATCCAAAGGCAGCTGGACCACCTACCTGTCACCGTTCAGTTCGAATCTCTGGCTGTTCATGGCCAGCTGGATCGCCTTCACCGCTTGCTACATATCGATCGTTAACCTGTTACAACCTGACCGGGATAGCCGCAGCATCAAGGATATTCTCCTCTGGACGTGGAGTATCTACTGTGTGCAAGGTACTATCATAGGTTAAATAAAGCAAAGGGAATAATACAGCCTAGGCCACACAAGTGTTGCCGACTTTCTAGCATGCCGCGTGACGGTAAACGAGAGCCTAGTCACCGCTACACCGTTCCATTACGCCCGTAGAAAAACTATCAATTTCGATGAATGAATAATCAGAGTGATAGTAAAACTGTCAAACTTATCCCATTACAGTACATGACTTAGCTAAATCCGCAATATTAAGGGCTTGTTGGTAAACATAATAAGTTAAGGGAAAGAGTGTCAAAAAATTAACATAGACACTAAATTACTACATACTTGTGACATAAATTAAGTTCTTAAAATTTCATCTTGCATGGGTTTTTGATATCGTAATTTAGGTATTATTATTATTAGTCTATTATTAATCGACATGCATAATGGTGGGAGATATCACAGCCACCCACATTATTTATTTTTAACTTATATGTTGTAATTATCTTTCGCATCAGTTTGATAAGGAAGGAGAATAAGTGTTTACCATATGTATATATTTAATTTAATTAATTTGATTTATGGAAGATTTTCAACTCAAATACTTAATAATTTTAACGTGAGGGCGAAGCCAGCGAATATGTAGGTTTTTCTGTCAGATAGCAAGGAGAGAGAATATGTTGCAACGTAAGATATACTTGGCCGGGCGCACCACGGGAGATATTCCTGGAAGCTGAAGGCAACAACGGACGATGCTACCGAGCCAGGCTTTTCTAAGAAGACAGTTCACGAGAGGTCATATCCTCAAGAACAAGGGATTTAGCCTCGCACCATGACCGGAATATCTTATTTTGGCTACAAGTACTGTGATTCTCAGAATTTATACCACACTATTGCTGGACGAATCAGAAGAGGGACGCCATCATAAGTCTGAGGAGAAACACGAGAGATTGGTCAGTGATCGTGGGTGAAGGGTACTGTGGACAGGGTTGCAGAAAAGTTATAAAATACCTTACCCAGGTCTGGAGAGCGTCTTTTCTTTTGATTCCATTCTGAATCTTACTTTGATACTCAATTATCGATCTACAGTTCTTCTCAGTAAGAGTTGGAAGTATGTCGGGACAAATACCGTCCACACATGCAAATGGTGATAGTCGTGCATTTGGCTATCATTATTAATGTGATTTATGAAGCTAGAATTTCATCACACAAAGAACTAAGCAATGCTATAACATCGTAAACAACAGGAAGATGACGGCAACATTCGGCAGCAGACTAATGATGTGCTCCGGAAAGAGCAAAGCCAATTTTAAAGACATCAAGGGTGAGTGCAATGGCAACAGCACACATTTCTTTGTTTCTCAAGTAGTAAATCTTTGTTTGGGCACAGTAAATGTAAATTCAATTAGTTTCTGGAATAATTTTAAATTAACCTCATGTCTTCGTTTTAGCTTGCGTTTGGCCGCCACGTAAATAGTAAATTCATTAAATCTTCCTTAATAATGTTTAGCATAATTGTTCTTGTTAATATCATTAAATTCGCTTCGTTAAATTCATTCTGCGTGTTTCCTCCTTGTAGTTAGAACTAGCTGTAATATGCACCTATCCTCTCATCGCAAATACTATACCGGTTGGAAATTTAATTTCCCTACGGGCTGAGTTAAGAAGAGTCTACGTAGCCGAGGTAATATGGTAAGTGAGTATGTTTTCTTTATTTCGGTGTACAAATGGCATTGAACCCGATGGCGTCCATCCGGTATGGAGTTTTATTGTGGTTTGTCTACAGTACTCCAGGTAAATGCAATAACCTTTGTCAGCTCAACAGTGGAGCTTCTCAGGCATAAATATTACATTTGTACGCCCAAGTGGAACGAGTACCGTTCAAACTATTACAGGTTGTCTAAATCATCAAATACTTGAAATAAAACTTTGAAAGACATTTTAATTTATTAACTGTTTAGGGATTTTTGGTTGACACTATAGGTACTAAGGTTACATTCCCGGTATCTTGTCTAAATCCACGAAATTATAAGTCTAATAATACAACGTGGAGGACACGTCACAAGAAACCACTATGGACATTCCATCACGTTCCAGATCAATGACTACGCTTCCAAGAGACAACAGCTAGCACACAGGCTTGTGCATCTTCGCCTGGGCCTACCAGAGTGTATGCATCATTACTATATCACCGAAATACATGAGATACATGAGGATCATTCAAGTTCTTCACAAATATTCTGACTTTAATCCGTCAGTGAAGATAGTCGGTTGTTTAATTTGCTTCTTTGCTTAGCACTGAACCCACAGTTATGAATCTATTCAAAAGTTTCATTCCGTAACAGGTTGGCACTTGCACTCCAAGAAATCGTACCTGGCATTTTAGTGATACTCTCAGCAGATTCGTGCTTCACATGAAAATACCCACTTTTCAACAATTAATTCAAAAGCCATGAAACGCACTAAATCACCCTGTGAGCTGTACGGAAGCTTATCACAAACTAGCTGAGATCATTACATCACCGGGGGAGCCATATGGGCCTGGCGGCTATTGCATCTTCCACTCCCCAGACATGGCACAGAAAATTACCGGCAACTCAAATGAGGCCTGTTGCTCAGCAATTGAAAAATATCAAATTCAGGACATAAGAAATATGTGCAGATTCGTTATTTTAACACTACTTGTCGACTATGACAGTCTTATGACTCGAAAATCAATAACTATTCTCAAATTCGATGCCTAACGATGGAATTAATGAGTCTTGTGTGAATTATGACACTGCTCTCCAGCTCAACAGCTTGCAGGTCTACTCCGGGCAGTGTGAGCCGTATAGCTTCCCTGAGCGAGTGATTAGAGTGACTAAGCAGCAAGATTAGGAAGGTGTTCACCCCAATGAGCATGGAGGGATAGACTGTCTCGCTTGGCGTCCCGGTACTTATCTCTTGAATTGAACAGTTGATCAACAGGCAGGATGTACTAAAAGCTTGCTGACGAGCTTAACTTTGTACACCTAGGCGAAATACCGCAACAGACACAGCGAAAAATCCTAGAAGATTTTGAGTAAAAACAAATAGTGGCTCCCTTTATGCATATACGTTTGAAGTGACGTTTTTGGATGGAATTGTCATTTTTTTTCAGTTGAAAGCTTAATTAATTCTAATTTTAAAAATGTATAGATTTTACATATTCCATGCATAAAATTTTTCAGAAAATTGATATAAATTGACCAAAGCGCACGTGCTCATAATGCAAAACTTTAAACTTAATTTACTCAACCCAGAAATGTGTGTTTTTTTTTACAGGTTGGTTGGTTCCTCAGTTTAGGGTCTATAAAATCTATGACTGAAAATATGGATCTGATGATGATCGCTTGACGATCGAAACTGGTCATCCAAGTGTATTTATTAATGTCATGTAACTTTTTCAGGATTGGGGTATAAACCATCTCATTTGGGTACATACGTGTTGACCGACTGAAAAGCACCAAACTTTTGCAAACAATAAGATAAAAGCTAAAAAGTGATCGAAATATTTGAATTTTCTGGCAGGTAGGGTATCTCTCAATCAACTAGAGCTAGGAATAAAAACGATCTCCAGGGTTTCTTTTAAAAATTATGAACTAAATATTCAACGTAGTACAATAAATAGAACAAAACTGCAATTAGGTAATTTTAGGTACTACAGAATTCAAGAATATGGATCTTTTGAGTGTAATTTGGAAAAGTATGAAGGTATTTTTGTATTCAGAAGTAAGGAAAGAAAGTAGGTAAAAACCTAAGAATCCGGTCCCAAGCTATAACAGATAAAACATCAACAGAGCATATTCCTAACTCTTGTTTAAGCTTCAAAGTTTATATTATACGCCAATCAGTACTTACACAAATATATCTATTATACATGTTTCGAGCTGACATTGAGATATTCTCAGCTCAATTAAGATTGCAATCCATTAAGAATAAAATCAAATACATGTACTTAATTCTAATGTATTTTGATGTGAAAAATGTTTACGAGATCAATTGTAATTAAAATAATGAAACAAAATAATAAAAATGGATAGGCGTATTCTTACAATGCACTATTAATTGTAAACAGATATACAGAGGGTGGCTTCGGTGGCGTAGTTGGTAGCATGCTGAGCTTCTATGCCCAAAATAGCGGGTTCAAACCCGGACGAAGCCGTTGGATTTTTAAGAGCGTTAAAAATCCTTCAGTATACCTTCCTTCGGAGGGGAAGTAAAGCCGGCGGTCCCATGTCATAGATTTATGGCATGTTAAAGAACTTTCCACTAATTACACCTGTGTGAAGCTAAATTGGATAGGTTAAGAATATAAACAACGCTCTTACGTTGCTATGTTTGTTGCCAAGAGCCGACTGCGGTGGCGTCTAGTAGCTAAGTTCTGAACTAGGCCTAGTAGTCGTTGACGGTGGCGTTTGGCGGAAAAAGTAGGAACTATTTGAAAAACTCAAAGTTGCAGTCCTTACTTGAATTTAAAAAACAGATACACACACTAATACAGTCATCACAATTAACTCCGATTATCAGACAGATTCTACAACACCCAAAGTACACGCGTTGTCGCAGCCCCTAAACTAAGGAACCAACCAACTAGATATACAGAGTCCTCCAGAAAAATGTATACACTTTTTACGGAACAAGAACTATTTGTGTGTTTCTTTTACATTTAAATTTTGATTACACATGTAGTAGTGTCTTCAGTTAAACATATGGTTACATGAGATGTTCAAAATGTTCACCGTTGGCTGCCAGAACGACGAGCGGTCGCTGCAACGATGTCCGTCAATGTTTGAATGGGGACCGCTGCATATGCCGCTGTAATCTCCTGGCGAAGGGCCTCCAGCGTGCCCGGCTTACGTCGATGGACTTGATTTTTCACAGTTCCCCACAAGTTCAAGTCCATAGGGGTAAGATCTGGCGACCGTGGGGGGAACTCAATGGGCCCTCTTCGTCCAATCCAATGTCCCGTCAGATTGTCATCCAGGAAAGCTCTTACTGCTACATGGTAGTGTGGTGGCGCCCCGTCCTGTTGGTAGAAGACTTCATCATCGGCTCCATAAAGTGCACGTACAGCTGGTAAAATTAATGTGCGTAACATTCCCAAGTACACTGCTCCAGTGACATTACCATCAAAGAAAACGGGCCCTAGTAAGCCCCTCGACGACAGTCCACACCAAACATTAACCCCTGGTAGATTGACCGCCTTGTCCACATGAACATGCAGATTTTCCGGAGCCCAGTCAACACAGTTATGTCGATTCACAGTTCCATTAAGTTTAAACTGGGCTTCATCAGACCACATCGTCAGAAATTGTTCATCTTGGGTGACCATTTACTGATACCATTCGCAAAATTGTATTCGACGATCGGGACCATCCTCATTAAACGCATGCAGTAATCGTGGGATGTAAACTTTCGTCTTAGATGTTTTCAAAATCCGTCGTACACTTGTACTGCTAATCCCCACTTCCCGCGCACATTGCGTAGCAGACTTCTGTGGAGAATTAGCAAACCTTTCCAACACGTGAACCGACAAAGCAGGACTAGTAGCTGTACGCGTTCTACCCGATCTTCCTTTGTGAATATCACAAATCGTTCCATGCGTCTCAAACTTCCCAGTAATGCGTTTAATTGTTAGGCGGGTTGGAGGTTCTGTTTCAAACTCCCTCCTGCACTGACGTTGCACTTCAGCGGCATTACCAAACCTGATAAACCACTTCAGAATGTACTTACGCTGCTTGAACGTCAAGCGTGCTCCAGCCATTTCGTTTTCCCACTATCGTGATGTAAGCACCGACATCTGTTGAGCGAAAGACCATACTACAACATTTAAAAACTATGATAACAGTTGACAATGTCCATATCCCGATATCGTCTGACAAAGAGTGTATACATTTTTCTGGCGGACTCTGTATTGGGCTATAAATTAAATATTGAACATATAGTTAGTAAAATAAGAAATTTTTGAATAGGAAGTGTAAATAAAATATAGAAAATTAAATAATTTATATCAACAAATATTTAACTTAGTGCTTGAAATTAAATAAATCTTCTTCCGAAATATGGAGTGTGAATTTTGTATCAGGAGCCAAACAGTTTGTGCGTCGTTTGAAGTATGTAGATGGAAAACATTAGTAGGATGACTAATTCACATAGGATCGCGAGTGAATGCCAATATGTACATTGTTACGTATTGAACCCTTCAGAATAGCAGTGTTTTATGCAAGAATCTTAGATCAAGGGGTCGCGTTCAGTTCATAGTGTGGTGTTTACGTCCGCCAAACAACGTGCTTTTCTGAGGCAAGGGTTATAGGATGAAAACTATAATTAAGAAAGAAAGGAGACAAAACGTAAGATAATAACAAGATTTAATAACTAATTTGTGCATAAAAGAATAAAACAAAGAATAATAAACAAAATCCTCCCTGAATTTTCCCCTGACAGGAATATTTATCACTTTGAGGAGTCAGATGGATCTCCCCTTTTCTAATAAAATGTGGATCCAAGTTCCACTACCTTGCATATGAATTTATGTTCGCGTGGTGACTATCTACGAGAAATGAGTACTTGGATGATCGTTCGTTCACAACGGGTTAACAGCCACAGTGCTCACGAACAATCATCTCGTAAATCAACGTTTATGGATATGGGCATAACATTAATAAAAATCCTTAAATCTAACTCTGACACACATATTACAACTCTAATATTTACAGGCATCTCTCTGAGACCCTTATTAGTGTGGTGACACACTTAACCAAATGAGCTGCCACCATGGCCAGATACTCAACAACAAGGAAACACAGCGCCGCACGTGACTCACGGGTCACTGACATGGAAAATAAACATAGAATAAACCAACAACAACAAACCACCTGAGTGGTTAAGATTACTTTATATTAACAAAATTGCATGTTAAAGAAACGCTTCGAAGATTATCGTGTTTCGTAGGCAACTCCCATTTATTTAAACAATTTTACCATTGATCAGTTTCTCACATTTATATTTATTTTCAAGTAATTGGGAGCCAGACGTGCACTCCACTAATGATGAGCTTGCTTGCGAAACTCAGCCAGCCCTTGTGACAACAACTCACCCTTTCCACAATACCTGTCATGTCCCCCTTCCAGTGTATATAAATAGCCGACCAGCTGGACTGTTATCTCAAGGAATCAACAGCAACTAACATCTCCTCCAACTCAACATATGGTCAGACAATAATCACATATCCATAATTGTCCTCGCAAGGATACAATATGAATCTGGTACCAAGCTGACAGAAATCAGTCTCTGCTGAAATTCCCGCTTGTAATACCACAAAAAATATACTCATGATACACACATCTGGGACTGACATAACGCCTTTCACACGGGTCTGCTGAATTAGAGCTCGCAAACATTTAACACAATATTTAAAACTTACGATAGAGCTGAATACTCTTCGTCACAAATTACATTGCTCCAAAGGCAATAATCACACTGAATCTGATCAATAATAAATCTCAACAAAATTTAATAACCCTCCAATCTACTATATAATTATATTACTTCAGTCCTACTTCTGAAACACGACATATCTCCGAGAGACGTTTTAACCGCACTTCGTAACATAGGCGAACACGGCCGTTCACATAGCTACGTTAGTTAACACAACACAAAGAAAAGAACCTTCCACAAACTACAATTGTGCGAGCTGCTTCCAAAAAATATGTGTCAGATCAAAACTAAATATACTACATTAATCACACAAGCAATGTATTTACAAAAACGTCCCATAAACCATAAGTTAATTTAACAAATAATAAATAATATTATTATGTACTCATCTCTTTTTGTAGTCACCCGTCAAAGAACATCAGACGCCATTCCCCAACTGGATAGTTCTTTATCTCATATCAGCCATCTGCATGGAGTGTTGAGAATTCCAAACTTCTTCTGCATTCATCGATGTCATCCTTGCGCTGATACAAAAATTAGGTTATTATACACTTTATGTCTGACTACTAAATTCGCTTGTTCAGGTACTAAATTCCCTGACACTGTTCGTTGGCGAATTATCGACGATACTGCCCCTATAACTATAGTACTATGACTATCTATCACTGAATTTAACACTTTACAATGAATATCTTGTGTCCTCGACACATAAAATACAAGCCTATCTCTTGTGTCCTCGACACACAGAATAAAGTCTACGTCCTCAGACGAACAGAATAATAGTAATGTCTTGTGTCCTCGACACACGGAAATATAGTCCATGTCTTCGCTCTTCGACACACTTATAAATGAACTGGCCCTTGGGTCTAGATGGAGGGGGATTTTATGTAAAAATTTCTCGAAATAATTGTGATACAGGAATGAAATAAATATCACTGAACTCGTAATATTGCACAGGTCAAGAATATGCCCATTAATCCTAGAATCGATCGTAGAGATTTTGTCTAGGCGATTTCCCGCGTGAATACTAGCCACCGCGTACCCCAGCCGGAGTTGGCGCGCAAGTAGGCATTCTCTTCTCATTGGTTCTCCATTTTCTGATAATTTGGCGGTTTCTAGTAGATCTTGACGTCTTGGGAGTGTCTATTTTCTTCATCAGCCATTCACGTTACTGCATCATATTTCTTCTAGGCGCGAATATCACAATGAACATACCAGAACCATGTCTCACCGCGCGTCGCTTCTAAAATTGAGGTAGCCACACCTGTCCCTGTGATACATAGCTATGCTATTTCTTTTCATAGCTCAAGTATTTAGCCTTTTGTTAAGCTGATGCAGGTATGTCCCTACTGTCTCCAACAAATGCTTGAAATTTCCTCATCACTGTCTGGCTACTTTCCTGATGCTGGTTGAAATATTTATTAATTGAAGAAATAAAAAGTAGAATCATTTAACCAACATAGGGTAAAGGGTTCACAACTCTCCCACTCACAAAATTTCGAACTTAGGAATAAAGTCGACAATTTTACAATACTTCCGTAGGCCAATTTGTTTTATTTCCAGAATCACCCCTTTTTCTTACTTGGTCTAGTCGCTCCTGTCTTCAATGGCATTTACTCGTTTTCATATCCTGCTTGTCTCTCCCCCTTCCAATCTTGCGTGACGCTCTGATGCCTGCGGCAACACCTTACTCGCCTCGTTAATGTTTGTCAACAACAAGTCTATTTCCTCCTTCATCACGTGCCGTACTCAACTGCTCCCCGTTGACTTTGTTGATAGTAGGACGTCCGTATATTCAAACAGCGTCATTATTTCGGCGCTACCATGGTTCACTTCGACGATATTTTTTTAGGTTGGCAGCGTTGTAAACTGACATTGTTCCTGTGCTCAATTCCTTCACTCTGTAAGCATTATTTCCAAGGTTTCTTACGATAGAATAGGGTCCTATGAATTTCTCGCAGAATTTACTAAAGATTTTCTTTTCTGGGTCCGATGTAGCAGGTCGTTTCACCAAAACGAGCTGGTTGACTTCAAGATCGCCGTGAAACCTCTTATTTCTTACTCGCCGTAATCTGCGGTCTGCTTGTTTCCTCATGTATGCTCTCGTTCTTTCAATTCGCAGGTCTGGTGCTATCATGGGATCTTGTGGACAGTTAATGATGCTTTTCCACGTTCTTACTGGATACTCGTTCTTGTGTAGGACCATAGGGATTTGTCCTGTTGACTCGTGCCTGGTAGAATTCATGCATGTCTCTACGTCCTTAATTTTATCGACCCATTTGTGGTGTTCGTTCGGAATGAAGATCCTCAAGTATGCAGTTACACATTTAATTACTCTCTCACTTGGATTTGCTTGGGCATGTCGGATACTGCTTAAAACATGTTTTATACCCATGTCTTCCATTCCTTTCTTGAATTCGGCGCTTGTGAAATAACTGCCGTGATCTGATAATATAAACTCTGGTTTTCCAAGGGTTGGAATAACTCTATTACGAATGCGACTGAGTACCTGCTTCGATGTTGTTTTCTGAATAGGGCATAGTACTACAAACTTAGAAAATACATCAATGCACACTAGCAAATGACGGCAACCTCTCCTTCCCTTCGGAATTGGACCAAGACAGTCCACCGCCAGTAGCTCACATGGTTTCTGAGGTAGCAATGGTCTAGGATATTGCCTCAGTAAATAATTATTTGGCTTTGTTCTCTGACACGGGTCACAAGTTGTAATAACGTCACATATAGTTGTTCTCATACGTGGCCATGTAAATGTCTCTCCTATTGTTGCTTCGCACTTGTCTAAGCCCACGTGACCGTAACTTTCGTGCGTATGCCATGTCAATCCTCGTTGTAACGATGCAGGTACTAATATGCGTAACTTGGTGTGGTCATTATCTACCCATTTGTGCAGCAAATTGTTGACATAAACATATCTTCCTTCTTTGGCTTTTGCTTCTCGAAATGCAGGTGTTCCTGTAGGTAGTTGCTTTTTGAAGTTTTTAATTAATAGCATCATCCATGGTTCCGCTTCCTGTTCTCGCTGTATCTCACGTAACTCCTCCAAGAATTCCCGGTCCTTCGGTGTTAATTCCAAGTGTTGTACCATCGCTGTTTCTTCATTATCAGGCTCTGGGTTCCTGCTGAGTGCATCCGGTATCACGTTCATCTTCCCTGGACAATGTTCAATTTCAATGCTGAACTGCTGAATATATATATAGACCAACGTGTCACACGTTCGCTTGCCATAGACGTCTTAAACAAGAATGTTAGTGCCTTGTGGTCAGTTCTGACAACAATAGGGTAACCATAGATTGTTCGTTTCCATTGTTGGAGCGCATGAAGGATGGCCAACAATTCTAGCTCGGTTACAGTATAATTTCGCTCGTGCTTACGCAATTTTCGGCTGACAAATGCCAAATATGTTTTGTGCTGCAGGTTAGCTGGATCCTCTTGGTAGAGCATAGCACCTATCCCAATTAATGAAGCATCCGCTTGGATTATAAATTTGAGCTTGAAATCTGGATATCCTAATTTAATGCAGTTTTCCAATAGCTGTTTTGTTGCTTGGAATGCCTTCTCACATTCCGCGTTCCATGACCATTTGTTATTTTTCTTTAACATTTCTTGCATTGGAGCTACAGTCTCCGTATAACCTGGACAGTTTTCTTTAAAGAATCCCGTTACGCCTAAGAAAGCCCGAATGTGCTTGACTCTCGTTGGTGTAGGGAAATTCTTTATCGCTTCAATCTTAGCTGGGTTTGGCTTCACTCCCTCCTTGTCAATGACGTGACCCAAATATAAGATCTCGCTCTTGAAGAAATGCGATTTCTTCAGGTTTACTTTGAAATTCGATGCATTCAAGTTGCCCAATACTTTATCTAAATTGTCCATGCGAGTTTCAATGTTGTCGGATGCCAACAGAATGTCGTCAATGTATCGCACCGTCATCTCCTTTACTTCCTCGGTTAGGTTCCGGTCCAGTGCTCGGATTAAAGCACAGCCCGCTGTTTTGACTCCAAAAGGCATTCTGACGAAACAATATGTCTGGTTATCGAATAAGAAGCCAGTTAGAAGCTGTGACTTCTCATCCAATTCAAGATGGTGGAACGAGCTCGTCAGATCGACTGATGAATAAATGCTCTTGTTTTTAAAGCCTTTTAATACGTCTCTGATAATTGGCGCTCTGTCATACTCAGGAAAAATGAGTCTCATGTTGAGATTTCTGGCATCTAAACAAAGTCTAATAGATCCATTTGGTTTTGTGACTGCCAAAATCGCATTTAGATAAGGTGTAGGTGTCTTCCTTATCACTCCAGCTTCTAACATCTCATCTATAATGATTTTAACTTGACCACGATATTTTTCAGGAATTGGGTACAATCTGCTTTTGAAAGGTGACCAGTCCTCGACTTGCATAGAGTACTTGAAATTTAATATTTTCCCAGGTACTGTATCAAATACTGTTTTGTGCTTCCTTAAAATCTCTTCCAACTGTTTTCTGTGTTCACCCCCAAGTTGAATGTCATTGAGCCGCTCCTGTAGTAACTCTTCAAATTGTGCATCGCTGTTATTTCCTTCTGTTAATAAAGACCATATCTCCTGGGATTCTATCTCCTCATCTAGTTCCACAACAGCCCCTTCTACGATGTTATCTTCCGCCTTTCGTACCTCCTCTCCCGTCTCTTCTGATATTGCTTCCAATGCCCAAGAATTTACATCTCTTCCGGTAGTGATTTCATCCATATGCAATCCCACGTTTTTCAGCTGGTCATATTCTCTAAAACTGACTGTATTCTTGTGTAAATCTATCACTGCTTGATAGTCAGAAATGAAATTTGCACCAAGAATTATATTGAAATTCATCTTTGCCATGATAATGAATGTTTGCCCAAAAGTATGTTCCAATATGTTCAGCTCTAAGTATGCCTGACGTTTACAAGTGACGGTGCGTTCAGGAATAACACCCCTCACTTTGAGCTGTGGTACCGGAATTACAGGAATATTCTGAGTCCGTCCCAACTCTCGAACCAAGGCCTCCGATACTAGACTGATCTGTGACCCCGTATCCAATAAACATCTTATATTAATTCCACCAATCCTTGCGTAAATAATGGGTAATTGCCTAATTTCATCGTTCCGTGGTTTCACCGTCTCCTCCAGGCAGTCTTCTGGTAAAGCAATCCATTCTTGTATGTTCGCTACTATCCATCCATCTTCAACTTCCGACTGTTGTGTTTTGAGACTGTCTCCTTGATCCAAAATTAACATTTTTTTTAGCTCCATTTCGACTCCCATCATCCTTCTGTCGCTCATGTCCTTGATATTCCTCTTGTCTCAGTAGACTTCCAGCTTCCTCAGTATGTGTATCTGGGTTCTTTCTGTTCCCAATGGCCTTTTCCCATCTTCCTAGCTCTCCACCTTGACTAGCGTGTAACTCCTCTAAGTAATTTTGTGATTGAGCGTGCCTATCATCCCAGTCATCTCGATATTTACGTTGATCTCCTTGATTTTGATCTCTCCTTGCTTTCCATCGTTGATTGGCATTGTAATCACCGTATCTTCCATAAGGCCTGTCATTCCTTCGATTATCACGCCATTGTTGATATCCTCTCTGTTGGTATCTATTGTTGCCCTGGTATCTATTGTTGTAATGATTTTCGTTACGCTGATATGGTCTGTTTTCCCCTTCTTCCTGGTTTCGCCTAGGTGTGGAGGTGCTTGTATTAGTACCCTGCGTTTTAGTATTTCCTTGTTTTGTTTTTACGACCTCTGTAGTGTTGACTAATTCCAGCTGTCTTCCTCCTCTAAAATGACTATGAGATGTGGTCTCATCTATTTGCCTTAATATCTGATCTGCATGTAGGGCCGTACTAACGTTTGCTGCGACTAGTACTTGCTGTACATTAACTGACATTTGCCTTGCTATTGTCATCACCAAATCTGCTTCGTTTAATGGGTAATCTAGGTCGCGAAATTTTAGCATTTGCATGTTAAAGAAATCTGAGTATTTCGTCTGCTGGGTAGTTTGGTATTTTATAGAGTAAAGCTCCATTCTTAAACTCTGTTGTATGGCGGGAGACCAGTATTTGCGCAGAAACGCTAAATTAAAGTCTGACATGGTTCCAAATGTGTATTTGAAACTTAAAAACCAGGTGAGAACATTTCCTGATAAAAATCTCTCTATCATTCTCAATCTACGTGCTTCAGGTACCCCAGTGTCATTGAAATGGTCTTCAATCTCTTTGATAAAGGCCTTAGGTGTTACCCCTGAATTTTCGGTGTATTTTTGCGGTTTGTAGTCATTTGAGCGAATTACTTGAATAAGTTGTGTGGGCTGATGACCGTCCTGTGGTGTTGAGCTCCTACCTACGTTCTTGCGAAATCCTTCCGTGTTTGTTGTTAATGGGCTCTCTGCTTGAGTCTGACTTCCTGCTATGCTGGGTTGGGAACTATGTGAGTCATCCTGCTTGTCTTTCAATGCTCCCGTTTTAAATATAGATGATTGTTCTAATGAGCGGAGTTCGGCTTTAATGATCCTGTCTGTCTGCTCTTTAAGTTTATTTTTTACCTCTTGCTCCAAAGCTTGAATACGCGTGTGGTTTTCGCCTACTGTTTTAAGAATGGTGGATCTTTCCTCTCCAGAATCAATATTCATTTTCTTCCAATCTTTCCTGATCTGTTCTTTAATCGTGCTTATTTTTTCTTCAATCTGGCTCTTATTTTCATCCTGATTATTTTCTATCTGGCTTAGCCTTTCGTCTAATGTACTCTTAAATTGTTCTTGTTCCGTTTCTAGGCTTTTCCACTGTTCCGCTGATTTTATCTCGAGACGGTCCATATCTTTAATTATGCCTGATATGTTCTCATCTACTGCTGATATTTGTTGCTGAATGACCCTGCCACTTTTCTCCATCTCCTTAAACCGTCCTTCCAACTTATCCTGAGCTATTTTGACCTCGCTTGTATTCATTGTGCATGCTATTTCAATCTGCTCTAATTTAGCTAACACCGTTTCATCGAGAATGCTAAGTTTTTTATCAAAAATACTCTCCATTTTTTCAATCAGCTCTAATTGTTTCTCATTATTTTTGCTTACATCACGGGCCAGTAATATCATCTGTTGGTTTGTGTGCTCTTTCATCTCTGCGGTTAACGAAGCTAATTGGTTCGTGTTTTTATTATTTTGCGCCTCTAACTGTGAATTTATAGTGTCATTAATTTCACTCTTTAATAACCTAGCTTGTTCCGCCTGATATTCATTTTGTTCAATTCTACTGTTATTTAACTGTGTCCGCAATGATTCACTTTGTTCTAACAGTTTAGTATTTAGCGATTCACTTTGTTCTGACAGTTTAGTATTTAGCGATTCACTTTGTTCTGACAGTTTAGTATTTAGCGATTCACTTTGCTCTGACAGTTTAATTTTTAGCGATTCACTTTGCTCAGATAATTTGCTTATCGACTCCCTTTGTTCTGACATACTGGTGTTTATAGATTGACTCTGTTCTGATAGTTTATTGTGTAATTGTTCACTTTGTTCAGCTATTTTAGTATCCAACAATTCCTGCGTTCTCCTCGCTGCACTTTCAATGATCTCCTGGATCTGCGCCACCGTTGCCATGTTTTATACTTTATATGAGACATATGGGAAATGGCATACGCCAATGCCCTTTGACACGCACATAAATCCAATGCACATTTAATTTCTTTATCCTACTCAGTTCATTTATTTTTACCTTTAATCCCATTAGTTGATTGCATCTCTGAGTAGTTCTAGTTTTACTCAATTTAACTTTTAAACCCAAGCACATATTTAGTCATTAAACATTTATCCTGATCTGATATTAACACTGACTAATTAACAAAGTATTAATTGTCATTTTAGGCTACAGCCTCCTAATATTTCCATGAGTTTGACTTTCTAAACAAATCTAGTTTTAACTTTATCATTGGGCGCCCGGTATCACATCTTAATTTTACTTTAATTTAAAAGACAACAACGTGAACCGTATTTTACTTTGCAAACTCCTGATTTTACTTTATCTTTCACACATTTGGCGGTATCCACTTCGCCTCAACTACTTTTAATAAAATATCACTTCCCGGTGATTAAATACTGTCATATCTGCCTGCACTTGCGGCATGCCAGTTTTACTCAAATGCGCCACTATTGACATGTGTAATCTCCCCGTTACACCACAGTGAATAGCCCCACCGTTGGCCGCCAGTTTTCACCTATGAACCCTTCAGAATAGCAGTGTTTTATGCAAGAATCTTAGATCAAGGGGTCGCGTTCAGTTCATAGTGTGGTGTTTACGTCCGCCAAACAACGTGCTTTTCTGAGGCAAGGGTTATAGGATGAAAACTATAATTAAGAAAGAAAGGAGACAAAACGTAAGATAATAACAAGATTTAATAACTAATTTGAGCATAAAAGAATAAAACAAAGAATAATAAACAAAATCCTCCCTGAATTTTCCCCTGACAGGAATATTTATCACTTTGAGGAGTCAGATGGATCTCCCCTTTTCTAATAAAATGTGGATCCAAGTTCCACTACCTTGCATATGAATTTATGTTCGCGTGGTGACTATCTACGAGAAATGAGTACTTGGATGATCGTTCGTTCACAACGGGTTAACAGCCACAGTGCTCACGAACAATCATCTCGTAAATCAACGTTTATGGATATGGGCATAACATTAATAAAAATCCTTAAATCTAACTCTGACACACATATTACAACTCTACTATTTACAGGCATCTCTCTGAGACCCTTATTAGTGTGGTGACACACTTAACCAAATGAGCTGCCACCATGGCCAGATACTCAACAACAAGGAAACACAGCGCCGCACGTGACTCACGGGTCACTGACATGGAAAATAAACATAGAATAAACCAACAACAACAAACCACCTGAGTGGTTAAGATTACTTTATATTAACAAAATTGCATGTTAAAGAAACGCTTCGAAGATTATCGTGTTTCGTAGGCAACTCCCATTTATTTAAACAATTTTACCATTGATCAGTTTCTCACATTTATATTTATTTTCAAGTAATTGGGAGCCAGACGTGCACTCCACTAATGATGAGCTTGCTTGCGAAACTCAGCCAGCCCTTGTGACAACAACTCACCCTTTCCACAATACCTGTCATGTCCCCCTTCCAGTGTATATAAATAGCCGACCAGCTGGACTGTTATCTCAAGGAATCAACAGCAACTAACATCTCCTCCAACTCAACATATGGTCAGACAATAATCACATATCCATAATTGTCCTCGCAAGGATACAATATGAATCTGGTACCAAGCTGACAGAAATCAGTCTCTGCTGAAATTCCCGCTTGTAATACCACAAAAAATATACTCATGATACACACATCTGGGACTGACATAACGCCTTTCACACGGGTCTGCTGAATTAGAGCTCGCAAACATTTAACACAATATTTAAAACTTACGATAGAGCTGAATACTCTTCGTCACAAATTACATTGCTCCAAAGGCAATAATCACACTGAATCTGATCAATAATAAATCTCAACAAAATTTAATAACCCTCCAATCTACTATATAATTATATTACTTCAGTCCTACTTCTGAAACACGACATATCTCCGAGAGACGTTTTTAACCGCACTTCGTAACATAGGCGAACACGGCCGTTCACATAGTTACGTTAGTTAACACAACACAAAGAAAAGAACCTTCCAAAAACTACAATTGTGCGAGCTGCTTCCAAACAAAAATGTGTCAGATCAAAACTAAATATACTACATTAATCACACAAGCAAAGTATTTACAAAAATGTCCCATAAACCATAAGTTAATTTAACAAATAATAAATAATATTATTATGTACTCATCTCTTTTTGTAGTCACCCGTCAAAGAACATCAGACGCCATTCCCCAACTGGATAGTTCTTTATCTCATATCAGCCATCTGCATGGAGTGTTGAGAATTCCAAACTTCTTCTGCATTCATCGATGTCATCCTTGCGCTGATACAAAAATTAGGTTATTATACACTTTATGTCTGACTACTAAATTCGCTTGTTCAGGTACTAAATTCCCTGTCACTGTTCGTTGGCGAATTATCGACGATACTGCCCCTATAACTATAGTACTATGACTATCTATCACTGAATTTAACACTTTACAATGAATATCTTGTGTCCTCGACACATAAAATACAAGCCTATCTCTTGTGTCCTCGACACACAGAATAAAGTCTACGTCCTCAGACGAACAGAATAATAGTAATGTCTTGTGTCCTCGACACACGGAAATATAGTCCATGTCTTCGCTCTTCGACACACTTATAAATGAACTGGCCCTTGGGTCTAGATGGAGGGGGATTTTATGTAAAAATTTCTCGAAATAATTGTGATACAGGAATGAAATAAATATCACTGAACTCGTAATATTGCACAGGTCAAGAATATGCCCATTAATCCTAGAATCGATCGTAGAGATTTTGTCTAGGCGATTTCCCGCGTGAATACTAGCCACCGCGTACCCCAGCCGGAGTTGGCGCGCAAGTAGGCATTCTCTTCTCATTGGTTCTCCATTTTCTGATAATTTGGCGGTTTCAAGTAGATCTTGGCGTCTTGGGAGTGTCTATTTTCTTCATCAGCCATTCACGTTACTGCATCATATTTCTTCTAGGCGCGAATATCACAATGAACATACCAGAACCATGTCTCACCGCGCGTCGCTTCTAAAATTGAGGTAGCCACACCTGTCCCTGTGATACATAGCTATGCTATTTCTTTTCATAGCTCAAGTATTTAGCCTTTTGTTAAGCTGATGCAGGTATGTCCCTACTGTCTCCAACAAATGCTTGAAATTTCCTCATCACTGTCTGGCTACTTTCCTGATGCTGGTTGAAATATTTATTAATTGAAGAAATAAAAAGTAGAATAATTTAACCAACATAGGGTAAAGGGTTCAGTATATACAGGGTCATCGAAAAATAATACCAACATTTCAAACAATTATAGCACCGAAACCCTTTATGTTAAACGTGTTATCCTCTCACTGAACGCCAGCTGGTTGAGGTAAGTTTAGTTTTGGAGGGGACGTGACCTTGCTATGCGCACACTAGATGCGCAGTAGCCAAGGTCGGCCGGGGGCGCGCGCGCGCCAATGAAGTCCTGACCTAACCCCTTTGGATTTTTTTTCTAGGGGTACAATAAAAACATTCTGTATGCAGAAAAAATTCGGGATTTTGAGCATCTGCGCCATCGGGAAAGCGTGCGTTCAGTGCTGATGTTGGTGGTCGGCCTGGCCTAGATTTTTTCTCTACAGTCCCTGTTTCCTTAAACTGATTAAACCATCGAATGACAGCTTTGTAATCAGGTGCAGTTTGTCGGGCGGTGCAGTCATTGGTGCACGCGCCCCTGGCTGACCTTTGCTACTGCGCATCTAGTGTGCGCATAGCAAGGTCACGTCCCCACCAAAACAAAACTTACTTTAACCAGCTGGCGTTCAGTGAAAGAATTACACGTTTAAGATAAAGAGTTTCGGGGCAATAATTTTTTGAAATGTTGGCAGTATTTTTCGATTACCCTGTATTATAGACTAGTGGCAACTCTGAATTCAACTAAATGTTTGTATAACGAAATGGTACCCTTGCAAACAAACTTTGGCTCCAATAACTCCTCGTACGTAGTAAACAATATTGGTTCATGTATGATGATGATGATGATAATTGTTGTTTTAAGGGGCCTAACATCGAGGTTATCGGCCCCAATTCATGTATGAATCTTCTTTAATACAACTTATGCAAATTCTTTTTATAACATATATTGTATGTTTATAACCTATCGTTTGTCAAGTGTATATTAGATCAATGAGGTTCAAAATATATTGGAACAAGCTATAAGGTGCGTTCGAAAAGTATCGAGCCGGAGGCTGTAATGCGCAAACCGGTGACGACATCGGCTAATCGTGGCGTGTGTAACGAGGTGTGGTTCCGACCAGAGCGTGGAAGGTCACAGCCCGTCGCTAGTGGGCACGCGTGCACATCACGGGACGATACAAAGCGAGCAGCGGCATGCATCAATCGTCCAACGCTGACAGTCGCATTGCAAACAGTGACATGGAGGCGTCAAACGAAGAGCAAAGAGGTGTTCGGTTTCTGACAGCGAAAGGAGTATGGGGAATGGACATTCATCGCCGAATGTCACAAGTGTACGGCGAACACTGCATGTCCCTTGCAAGGGTCAAGGCGTGGCACAAGCGCTTCAGGGAAGGACGGGTGTCGTTAGCCGATGATGGCCGGTCTGGGGCACTCCCCCCCCCCCCCTGCATTACCGATGACAACGTCCAGCTGGTTGATGCACTCATTACTCAGAACCGCCGAGTGACATTGAACGCCATAGCCGCCGTGGTCGGATTGAGCGTCGGAAGTGTCCACACCATCATGAAGGAACGACTGCAGTTGCGGAAAGTGTGTGCCCAATGGGTGCCCCACAGTCTTCAAACACACTAGGAAGCATGCCGAATGGCCTACTGTCTTCGTCTTGGTTGGACGATTGATGCATGCTGCTGCTCGCTTTGTATCGTCACGTGACGTGCACGCGTGCCCTCTAGCGACAGGCTGTGACCTTCCACGCTTTGGTCGGAACCACACCTCGTTACACACGCCACGAATAGCCGATTTCGTCACCGGTTTGCGCATTACAGCCTCCGGCTCGTTACTTTTTGAACGCACCTTATACATGCCATGTTTTCTGTTGCAGCAATCACTTGCTCGCCACGGTCCTGCTCGCTCCATGCTGTACTTTGGGTTAGTAGGATCGCGGCACTCATCATCCTCGCAGTGTTCAATGCCAACTTTACTTCCTACCTCGCAGTGAGGAGTACGGTGTTGCCATTTTCTGACCTTCACGGCTTGTTAAAGGACGGCACCTATGGATTCGGACCTGTGGCCAACGGATCAACCATCGACGTGTTCAGAGTAAAGATTTATGTTCTAAAATAGTACATTATGCAACGAGCCTATCATGGCAATAATTAAGACACGAGTATGTTTCTAAAACGAGCGAAGCGAGTTTTATAATTTCCATACGAGTGTCTTAATTGCCATTATAGGCTCGTTGCATACGACTGTTTATGTTCGACGATAATTATAACTGTCGATATTTCGCCAGTTTCATGTACTGAAGAGAGCGCATGGGACGCCGAGAATACCTTGCATTTGACCATGGCCTCCTAAAATACCCCACTATGACACTAGCTACGCAGTGAAATTTAAAATGGGAGGCCGTGGAAGTCAGCGCAGGTACGATGCTATCCTTACCTAATTGGTCACACAACTGTTTCTCGAGCTCTGATTGGTAGGAGAATCTGTTTCATAATGAAAAATAGTGTTATAATGACCCTAATTATCATCCAGTTTTCTGACATATAATATTTACATTTAATATTAATATTAATATTTACATTTCGACATCGTCGAACATAAATATACATTTCTGATCGAGTCTTTGATGGGCATATTTTATACGTGAAACTCTTATACCGACTACAGTAGCTACGCGCGCTAAGGCACATAATCACTACACTAGACCACTCATGGTTCAGTAGCAAGAAAGAAATAAGGAAATAGAAATGAAACTCGATTTTATGAATTTATATCCCAGCTTTGCTGACTACAAGTAGTCTGTCCTTGCGCTTATAGATGGTACGCCAATGCACTTTCGAACGATGGTATCTCCAGCCTATTGCTCAAGGTCCTACACGAGGCAGGGTGAGTGTAGCCCCATCCTGGATAGTGCTACACCCTCAAGGGCTCACAATCTCTCCTGCCTTCTGCTCAAGGCCGTAATGGAGGCAGGGTGTGTGTTACCCCGCCCTGGATAGTGCTACACCCTCAAGGGCTCTCAGTTTCTCCTGACTTCTGCACAAGGCCCTAAAGGAGGCAGGGTGTAAATAACCCCATCCTGGATAGTGCTACACCCTCAAGGGCTCACAGTACCTCCTGCCTTGTGCTCAAGGCCCTAAAGGAGGCAGGGTGTGCATATCCTCACCCAGGATAGTGCTACACCCTCAAGGGCTCACAGTATCTCCTGCCTTCTGCTCAAGGCCCTCAAGGAGGAAGAGTGTGTGTAGTCCCACCACTTATGGTGCACCCTGGATAGTGATACACCCTCAAGGGCTCAAGACTAGTGATGTCAGGAGTTGGCGACCCCTGAAGGATTCCTGAGCTGGTTCCGGGTGTTTCCTCTTTTTTCCAGTGACTTTGGGCGGACCCTCTCCCCTTTCCTATCCGCCTTTCATGGCCCTTCTTCTTCGAGGGTTGAGGGCATTACTTTTCTTCAGGTCTATTTCCTGTACTCCTTACTTTTTGTCCTTTTCTTCAAGGCCGTCAATTGTTCATTTCATCATATTTTTTCTATTTTCACCCGAAACATTGGGGGCAGATAATCTAGATGTTAGTCTCCTTTAAACAACAAATCATCATCATCATCATCATCATGTTTTCAAATGCTAATCCCCCCAATTTACTTTGTTTCCAGACGGGCGATGAGGTGATGCGACGGGTGTATCAGAAGTATCTGGCGCCGAACTTGAGAACTCTGCCCATCAACGATGTGGAAGGCTTTAAAAGAGTGTGTAGAGGAGGCTTCGTGTACATGACATTCCGCCAGGATGCAAGGGCACCTTGTGACTTGACCTTGATACCTGCCAACTCAATCATCGAGACCACGGCCTTCATACTGCCTAAAGGGAGTCCGTACAGAAGACTCATCAACCACACGTAAGTGATTGCGGGAATTTGGTAGTAGCTCCCCTTTAGAACATTGACCTAGGACATGTCCTAGCATCTCTGGTTGGTCACATCCTGGTTGTCGTCATAAGATTGTGTGCTGACATCTCCCCGGCACAGCTCTCACCGCTGCTCAGTGGGTCAAAATCGAAATCTAGGAGGACATTTTTTTTTTTTCATAATTAAAATCAAAATGTACAGTATTACTTCTCATAATTGCCGCTCACTATTCTGGGATATAAACGCATCTTAGTGTAAATCTGTCACCACTGTTCGAGCAGTCTGAATTGGAGGGTGAATGTAAGTGGCTGTGGTTTGGTTAGGAAGAAAATAAAGGGATTCTGCCTTTCCAATACTTGTATTGAACCTACTCACAGGTACATGTTTCGAAGGTAAAACTCCTTCTTCCTCAGCCTGTACACAAAAATAACAAAGATAAATTACCTTTATAAGAACATACGTTACATGAATAAAGATTTGTGAAACAAATAATATGAAGTTCAATTGTTTCCGTTTCTCCTTGGAAAATCTTCCAATTGGATATCCAAGCCTTGGTTCTTTAAAACGCCGCTGAGTCAGGCCGGTGTTGTGAGTCGCTATTTGGTTGCGTCATCGTTTTTCGAACTAGTTGTGGTTTGGTTGTCAATGATCTTTGTAACGTGTTTCAGTTATTAATGGGCGTAATTGTTACGTAATTTTAGCTATATTTGCATTATATAATATTTAACTATTATTTTTTAAATTATATTTTCACTTAGATTTTTATTGTGTCGCGTCACTCTGCGTCACTTTCTACTTAATGCTAAAATGTAGATAAAGTCTTGTAGTTTACGCCTGTTATAAGATTTTTTGCATCTTTTTGCAACTTACATAGTTATTTTACATTTTAGAAGATGCCACGCAACCAGTTCTCACACGTTTACAACTGTTTGAAGCACTGGGTTCGACGATTATGTCAAAAGTGGAACTTTGTGACTTTGTTAAAAGTAAATTAGGGGTAGAAAATTGTTCTGAAGAGATAACTGAATGCTCTATCCAACTCCCAGTCATAGATAATTTCTTGCATGTGTAGACGTAGCTTAAAAAAAGTCTTAACCGATGTTTATTGTGAAGTAAACTAATTATATACGTAGCTTTCACTCTAAATTCATGATTAAAACGTAAAAATAATTTTATCCCCCTAGATTTCAATTTTGACCCACTGTGCGCTGAGATGTTGCAGGTCATTTTGATGGCATTCGTCCATTCTGAGCACGATAAGCCTTTTCTGCTATTTATCCACGAGTGCCCGGGAACTCAACCTAATGTCAACGGAGGGGGTGTCAAAAATGTCGAGTTTTAATAAGGGAATTGGGTAGTGTAGTTTAATCAACCACGGTGGGTGAGTGGTTATCGAGTCGTACTACCAACCCCAAGCTTGCAGGTTCGCTCCTGGCCGTGGTAAGTGATTTTTGAAAGACGACAAAAATCACGACATGCATGTCATACGTTGTTGGCATGTTAAAGAACCCATTTGAATTCATAATGGCAAAATTAATCTCGAGATTTTCCGCCAACACAAAGTTCCTCCATTCTCTACTAGAAAGCGCTAGTCAAGGAGCTTAGATATCTAACCTCCTTGACTATCATAGCGTTCCAAGGAACTGCTAAATTCGACATGCAAGCTGCCCTCTGGGCGCAAATAACAAAGCTTGCACCCAGCACCCGAGGCCTTCTTCTTCTTCTTCGCGAATGGGTCGCTTAGGACCACGCAAAATCAACACTTTCTAGCCTTCCTGTTGGCCCAGTATTCCTTCATTCGAAACGAGTGGGTCTGTTTCCGTTGCTCTGACCATTGGTGATGTGTAGTCTTCTTCTCTTCTTCCTCGAAACCCCGCGTCAGAGTGATTTTTCTGATTTCCTTCCGGTCATGTAAGTTTGGTGATCCTAATTCCTGCAAGTCTTTTTCTGTAAATTTATACCAATTCGGTCTAGTAGCCTTGTTCGTTAAGGAGGTAAGTATTTTATCATTTCAAATTATCTTGTCGACTTCATCGTTATGCTTGGGTCTAACGTTATGCGTTACGGTTACGGCGTGTATGGCGTCATCATGTTGTTCAGTGCATATGCACCGAGTCTGAGACGGCGAGTGCGTGACGTCATGCAGCAAAAGGGACCTCCCGTTTCGCGTTCCCCGCGCGGGAAGCCTACGCGCTAGCTGCGTGATACTGAATGACTTGCAACTTGTTGATCATGAAGCGTTCACGTGATTCTTGCTATCTCTGTACTTGCGCATTCGTTCGTTAAGCTTACTTACAGTTTACAATTTGTGCAGGGTAGTAAAGTGTGTTAATAACGGAGTCTGTGGATCGTTCGTTAAACTTGCTTACTTACAGTTTACGTAAAGTGTGTTAATAATGGAGTCTATTGACAGTAATAGTGCTATTATATCTACTAAATCTAAATCTCGTGCTGTAATGGAGTCTGTTGAACGAGTCCTGGGGCTTCGAGCGTAGCGAGAAGCCCTCTTGAGCCTTTCTAACATAGCATTTGTAGCATGCGTCATTTGAAATGATATGAAGTCTAGTCTCTCAGACTGACTGTCTTTTGTGTGTCAGTCTGTTCGGGTTCATTCTTTCTGTGTATCCCATTTAAGTGAATGGATAAATTAAACTGGCAACGAAAGAAAATCTATAGAAGCAAGACTACAGAAAATGGAAACTGCTTTCCATTTGACAAACAAGTTTATAACAAATAATGCCTCTTTTGGAATGGTAAAATTCAACATTATAAAACAGTAGTCTTACCTGCAGCTGTTTATGGAGCAGAGACACTTAATCTACAACATACAACACTGAGAAATCAATTGGAGATTAAGGAATGCGAAATCATGCGAAAATTTTTGGGACCAAGAATCAAAGATGGAATTCACCTTCCAAAACCTAATGCAGACATCTATTTGAAGATTACTAAAATCACAGACACAATCCGTATGAGAAGGATCCAACTCGTGGGACATTTGGACAGAATGGACCCAACTAGGTTAACACATCTTTATATAATATAATTCTTCGACACGTGTGTATGTCACTGAACTCCTCCTAAACGGCTGCTCCGATTTTGATGAAATTTGGTACGTATATTAGGGTGGGTCCCTGTATGGTTTAGGTTCACAATCTGACCCGGTAGGTGGAATAAACACAATTTTAGAACCACAATTTACACACAATTTTAGAACCACAATATAAAGACAAAAACAGTCGTCATGGAAACCGCTAGACTTGGCCTTGGTGAAAGCTGATGTCTTTGGACGGTTTGTCTCTGCACGTTAGAGCCACCTGGTCACAACCTGTACAACTACCGCCATAATTTACACTCTGCCCGGGCTCAGTCGTGGCCCGGGGCGCAAAGTTATGTTTTGTACCATAGGTGGAGGTGATGTCGAATTCTTCTTTGTCTCTGCACGTTGGAGCGTTTCAACAAAGTCCCGTATGCGTTCATATACCATAGATCCGATTACGATGAAACTTGGACGATATGTTGAGTGCACTCCAGGGAAGGTTTCTGGCTTAGTAAATCCATTTTACAATAGATAGCGCAGAGTAGATTCAACAAATGAGCGACGACGCACGAAGCGTATCAACAAAACCCCGTATATGTATATACACCATTCATCGATTGCGAAGAAACTTTGAAGTGTTGTTGTGTACACTTACGTGAAGGATTCTAACTTAGTAAATCAATTTCACAGCAAGTTGCACACGAGTAGATTCAACAAATGAGCGACGACGCGCTAAGCGCTTCAACAAGGTCCCGTATGCGTTCAAATACCATTCGTCCGATAGCATTGAAACTTGAGTGAGATGTTGTGTAAACTCCAGGGAAGGCTTCTGGCTTATTAAATCCAGTTTACAAATGAGTGACGACGCGTGAAGCGTTTCAACAAAATCCCGTATAAGTTTATATATCATTCATCGATTGCGATGAAACTTTGATGAGTTGTTGTGTACACTTACGTGAAGGTTTCTAACTAAGTAAATCCATTTCAAAGGAGGTTGCGCGCGAGTAGATTCAACAAATGAACGACGACAAGCGAAGCGTTGCAACAAGGTCCCGTATGCGTACAAATACGATGAGACTTGGCTGAGATCTTGCGTAGACCCTAAGGAAAGTTTCTGGCTTAATAAATCCATTTTACTGTATGTAGCGCACGAGTAGATTCAACAAATGAGTGACGGCACGTGAATCGTTTCAACAAAGTACAGTATGCGTCCATATACCATTCATCTGATTGCGATGAAACTTTTTTGAATTGTTGCGAACACTCCAGGAAAGGTTTCTGGCTTAGTAAATTCATTTTACAATAGGTAGCGCATGAGTAGATTCAACAAATGAGTAACGGCACGCGTATCGTTTATAGAAAATCCCGTATGCGCTCATATGCCATTCAACCGATTCCGATGTAACTTTGATGAGTTGTTGTGTACACGCCGGGGAAGTCTTCAACTTGGAAAATCCATTTTACAATATTGGTAGCGCACTGTAGATGTAACAAATGAGTGACGACGCGCGAAGAGTTTCAACAAAATCCCCTATGCGTTCATATACTATTCATCAATTTCTATGAAACTTTGATGAGTCGTTGTGTACACTTACGTGAAGCTTTCTAACTTAGTAAATCCATTTCACAGTTGGTAGAGCACGAGTAGATTCAACAAATGAGTGACAGCGCACGAATCATTTAAACAAAATCCCATATGCGACTTATACCATTCATCCGATTGCGATGAAACATGGATGAGATGTTGAGTGCACTACAGAGAAGGTTTCTGGGTTAGTAAATCCATTTTACAATAGCTAGCGCACGAGTAGATTCAACAAATGAGCGACGACGCGCCAAGCGTTTCAACAAGGTCCCGTATGCGTTCAAATACCATTCGTCCGATAGCGATGAAACTAGGGTGAAATGTTGTGTACACTCGAGGGAAGGTTTGTGGCTTAGTACATGCATTTTTCAACGGGTAGCGAACGAGTATATTCAACAAATGAGTGACGGCACGCGAATCGTTTCAAAAAAGTCCCGCAGGCGTTCATATAGGCCTACCATTCACCCGAATGCGATGAAACTTTGCGAATTGTTGTGTACAATCCAGGAAAGGTTTCTGGCTTAGTAAATCAATTTTACAATCAGTAGCGCACGAGTAGATTCAACCAATGAGTGATGGCACGTGAATCGTTTCAACAAATTCCCGTATGCGTTCATATACCATTCATCTGATTGCGTTGAAACGTTGGTGAATTATTGTGTACACTCCAGGAAAGGTTTCTGACTTAGTGCATGCATTTTACAATAGGTAGCGCAAGAGTAGATTCAACAAATGAGCGATGGCACTCGAATCGTTTCATGAAAGCCTGTATGCGTTCATATACTATTCATCCGATTGCGATGAAACTTTGGTGAATCGTTGAGTACACTCCAGGGAAGGTTTCGGGCTTAATAAATCCATTTTATAATAGATAGCGTACGAGTAGATTCAAAAAATGAGTGACGTCGTTTAAACAAAGTCCCGTATGTGTTCAGATGCCTTTCATCCCATTGCGAAGAATCATTAATAAGTTGCTGTGTACACGCCAGGGAAGGTTTTTGACTTAGTAAATCCATTTTACAATAGGTAACGCACGAGTAGATGCAACAGATGAGTGATTAAGCGTGAAGTGTTTCAACAAAATCCCGTATGCGTCCATATACCATTCATCCATTGCGATGAAACTTTGATGATTTGTTGTGTACACTTTCGTGAAGATTTCTAACTTAGTAAATTCATTTCTCAGTAGTAGAGCACGAGTAGATTCAACAAGTGAATGACAGCGCACGAATCATTTCAACAAAATTCCGTATGCGTTCATATGCCATCCATTTGATTGCGATGAAACTTTGGTGAGTTGTTGTGCACGCTCCCACGAATGATTCTAAATTAGTTAATCCATTTTACGATAGTTTAGAGGCTGTTAGCAGGAATTGAAAGAAACATTGTGTATCTGAAAGCACTTCAAGAAACAAAGTTACAACACTTTTTTTGATTGACAAGACAACGTCTGCCGGGTCAGCTAGTAAAATATATAAGTTTTTGCAGGAAAAGACAACAAGGTCCAATTGGTACAAACAGGCGGAAAAGGACTTGACTGAATTAGGTTTTCCCAATCTCAAGGATCGAGAGGAAATTAGGAAAATTACTCATACACGGGGTTTAGAAGGAGAAGAGAGAAGATCTACCAGACACGTCTGGTCGAAGCAACGAAGACTCCATCAACCGTTGCGTAAGAAGAGTTATTGGGAAAACATCAAGACCAATAAGTGTTGATTCCGCGTGGTCCTAGGAGACCCATTCACGCAGACGAAGATACAAAGTGTTCTTCCTTGTTTATGTTAAGGTGCGTATACACTTGCGCGCCGCGCCGCACAGTGTGTCGAATCCCATATCTAGGTGGAAAAAATTCACTGCCGCAAATTAAAGCGAAAACTGGCTCATTCGATAGTGAACAAACTAGAAGGTGACATTCGGTCTTCTTTTCCGCTGTCTGGTACGCAGGAGGAAGGGTTTGGTGCTGAAAGGTCTTCCTGGCAGTTATCAGTTCATTTGATAGGAGGTGTCGGAGTGAACCGAACGTTGTGTTTCTTGTGAGTTCAATGAGGTGTTGTCTTCTGCTGCTCATGGAATAGTAAAAAGAGGTATGTGTTCTCAAATTTATGCTTAATACAAGCTTCCTGCATTAAATAAATTATTTACTTTATGAGTGCCTCATAGTGCCATTTTACTTTGAACGTCATTCGATAGGAAATTTAATGTAGATTCAGGATCTGTAGTGGTTTGGTTGCGCACGAATGTGCATCATGGTTTATTTTCTTATTTTCAGTGACTATGTGGGCTTTACCGCGAGAAGAATTTTTCAACGCGTGGCGGTCCGGTCGTAAAGAGGGGCGTACAGACGTCATATTTCAATATGTTACGAACAAATTTGATCCTACATCTCTTAGCGACACTCAAGTTCAGGAGGTAAGAAATAAAATTAAGTTGATATCCCATAATATTAACAAAAAAAAAAGGGAGAGTGCAAGAAGAAGAGTACAACGATTCCGGGAAAAATTCGGTGATTGGTTAAATGGGGCGGATTTCATCGTTTCCAGTGAACAAGAAGACATCGATCCAGCGTATGATCCGAAAACAAATTGTGTCCCGAAGGAATTTAAGGACTGTTCCGGCAAGGCAAAGAAGCAAAAAGTTTGTGATATTACCGAATCGCGTAGTTTGGAGGAAGTAGCATTTACTGCTGAAGATTCTTTTCGATCAAACGGGAAAAGAGATGCAGCAAACATCGTGAAAGAGCTTTATTCCCCCCCCCAACAAGAGGCACAACAATTAAGAAGGCTCTATTTGCTCACAAAAAGGAGCAGGAAAAGCGTCCGTATGAAGCGTTAGCGTTATACTGTACGTTGACACCAAGTCTATCTCGTACGGTTATAAATTAATGAGGAAACGTGCCATGGATTTAGGGCATTTCATTTTCCCCTCATATTACGCTCTAAAGAAAGCTAAAGCTGCGTGTTATCCTGTGGAGGAAGATATGACTATTAGCGATACCTCAGCTACTGTAAAGTTACAGGCAATATTAGATCTAACGGTAAAACGCTTAGTTGACACATTACCTGTGCAATTTACTGACTCCTCTGCCACCCTTATCAGTAAATGGGGATGTGACGGAAGTTCAGGTCACAGTTTGTACAAACAGAGATTTAAGGACCAAAGTAACACAGATGCGTATTTGTTTGTAATCTGTTTTGTTCCTTTAAAACTGCACCTGAATGATGCCAATAAAATTTGGACAAATCCCAGGCCATCGTCAACGCGTTATTGCCGGCCAATAACATTTCGTTTTGGGAAGGAAACATCTGAAATGGTCAAACGTGAAGTTGAGTTAATTGAAAACCAAATAAAAGAGCTGACGCCATCTCTGGCTGGAAATTGGACTGTAATTCACAGCTTTCTGCAAACCATGGTAGATGGAAAAATCTGCAATATTTAGACATATACCCCAGGCTCTCAAGTTTGCTATATTTGTGGCGCGAAGCCTAGAAAAATGAACTCAATGCTGTCTAGAAGTGTTAATGTCAATAACTACGTGTATGGTTTATCGACATTACATTCGTGGATAAAGCCATTCTAAAAAAAACATCGGTTACAGAATTCCATTTAAGGTATGGCAGGTTCGTTCAAAAATAAGGGGAGAATTTGAACAAAGGTAAAAAACAAATTCAGCAAGATTTCAAAAGACCAATTTAACAATTTAACATACGTTTTTAATCTGGATGATTTTACATACAGTGACTTCGTCTATTCCCTCAAATAAGGCGTAACAAAAATGCTGGACTGCAAGTCTCATCGTTATTCATATTTTATCCAGTTTTAAAGAGTATGTTTTCCAATGTCATAAACTATAATGTAAACATCCATATCGTGATTTTTACTACCGAAAATGGACGATCCTTTGTTGCTTTCGGCCATATTTTACACCTCCCCTTACCCCCTCCCCCTATATATTTACCCCCCCCCCCCCCCGAAGATCGTACACTTCAGACGATGCCAGAAATGAATTAAGCGACCTCGAAAACGGTATATTGCCAACTTTTAATAGAATCCCACCAGTATTAACGAAGTTATTAATTTTTTCCACCTAGAATTGCGATTCGACACACTGTGAGCCGCTCGCGCGCAGCAAGTTCGCTAGATTAGTACGGGGTTTCGAAGCTGCGCGCGCGCGGCGCACCACGATCCATCTCCTGTCGGTTTTTTCCACGCGCACTTTGAGTGTTCGCAGTTCAGATTTTGACGGGATTGTGAGAAGTTCGTTGTTTCTCGCGCGCATCTGATTGCAATATTTGTGCGTTTTGAGTGGTGATAATGGAGTGGTCAGACGAATCGGTGATAAAATTTTTGATGCTTATCGCAAAAAGCCTCTTCTGTGGGATCCTCAACATAATGATAATTTTATGAAACCAATAGACTAAAAGCAGATGCCTGGAGGGAAATAGGAGCTGAGATGGATATATCTGCGGACCAATGCAAGAAGAAGGTGAGGTCTCCGCTGTCTTCCTACCGGCGTGAGAAAAGTAAAATAAATCGCAGGGCGGAAATACGTATCTTCTTTGGAAATGTGGGGTCCAATCTTCTGCAGCAGATTCTCAAAGTCAGAAGGTGACATTCGAGTAAAATTCTTATACTGGCCGCTTATTTCTTGTGACTTCAAGTCCATCATTAGCTCCGCACCTTTCCTTTTTTTTTAACATGTCAGTGTGCCACCAACGTCGTCGTTTCTTTTTCTTTTTGCACAAACGTGCCATTAAAACAGCCGCACCACTCATCACCGCAAACGCGAGGTTTTCCTCGTGCGGCGGAGACATGATTATACTGTATTTACAGCACTCCAAACTGACTAGTGAACGTTCGTGGGTTTCCTATGGATCGCGAGAGGTTCGTTTAAATAATAATTCTGGTCGAGCAACACACGCGCCGCGCATGCACCGCGCGCAGTGCGCGGCGCGCAAGTGTATACCCACCTTTAACAATAATCAAACAAGAGTCAGTGACAGTGGAAGGACAAACATCAATCAAATTGGGAAGGGTTCCGAAGAAGAAGAAAAAAAAAAAAAGAGTTTTCAGCAAAGATTTTGAATTCTTGTTCAATGTTTATAATTTAGGACAGGGACACTTGTTTTAACCTAGTTTTCACAAAGAAGGTACATTATTTGAAAATATTATTTATTATTGGTATTCTGCCGAAGTTTACGTGCGGTACGGTGGTCAGAGTCTTTCTTTTTCCCACCCACTGAACCGGCATTCCATCCAAGGTCCAACCACGCCCAATGATGCTGAACTGCGGAATTTAAACATATATGATATAACATATTTTAATTAACCTCTACTTAGTATAAAACAAAGTCCCCACTGATTGGCTGACATGGGTAATCTCGAGAACCACTGGATGGACTTTGATACGGTTTTCACCATTCTGTAAAGGATATCTCGAGGAAGGTTTCTGTAGAAAATAATTTATTTATGATCAAAGGAAGCCAAGCAGTAACGATTTCAGTGAGAAGGTCGAAAACAAAATCCGGCGTCCGTGCGCCTTTTTTTAGCTTACGCTGGGCAAACAGTAAAAAATATCAATATACTGTGAGTATTAAGAATTTCTCAGCATGAAAAGTTCTACAAAAAAGTCCGAGAGAGCATAATACATCGCCCACTATAAGTGTTTTACGTTTTCATTTCTTCCAACAATCTCCATTCAATTACTGAGGTTTTATTTATTTATTTATTTATTTATTTATTTATTTATTTATTTATTTATTTATCGCATGGCTTTTAGTGCCGGGAGTGTCCGAGGACATGTTCGGCTCGCCTGAGTTTGTAGATGCTTCCAGCGGACTGAGCTACAAGTTCCGTTCAATTTCAAGTAGTTCCAACTTTTGCCACCAGATATCAATGATACCTAGTGGTGAACGTTGGAACTTTGATAGAGCGTTCCGACGAAATCTAACCGAACAATTTAGCTTCACACATGTTTAGTCTGTGGAAGGATCTTTTACATGCCATAAATCTATGACATGGGACCGCCGGCTTTACTTCCCCTCCAAAGGAAGGCATACTGAAGGATTTTTAACGCTCTTAAAAAATCCGACGACTTCGGCCGGGTGTGAACCCGCTATCTTGGGCACAGCAGTTCAGCAGGTTACCAACTACACCACAGACAGTTTACGAGCTAGCTAGGGGCGAGCCTATCACCCCAGTTACAGCCAGCAGCAAACTGTCGAATCGTGTTGAATTAAGACTTCAGAGAAGACTGGTTGTGATTGGAGTTTCCCTGGAAGTGCAACTCGGCTTTTCTTCATTTCGCTTGTGAACTTTTCGTTCCGCAAAACACACAAACAAGTTAAGATTGGACGGAAGGGGGGTTTGTGTCTCATGCACCTCGCCATTCTTAAATTACGTCTGACAAGAATTCGTTGCACATGCTATCTCCATTATAATATAATTAACTAGCAGTAGTACCCGGCTTCGCCCGGTGGAATGATGATAATATTTCAGTCTCCTTAACACTCAACGTCATAAATTATATTTATTTATGTATTCATTTCTTACATTATCAAACCCAGTGACAATGTGTATACTTAAGTCACATATGGGAAGGCTCTGTAAAATAATGATCATTCTCGTGATATTTGTCTTCAGTCCGAGTCGAGATATGTCGTTAGCGGTCCCAGAATTCGTGACATCTCAGTTGTAGAAGACTATATGTGGTGGTGATTAGAAATATAATGGACTTAAAATCTATGTCATTTGCCCCCAATGACGTTGAGGGCGTAACATCTAGGTAATTTGCCCTACTGATCAGGATGATATTGAAAATTACTACATAACTGACATGAAACTTAGAAAATAATAGAAAAAGTTATTTTTAGGACTCACATTTCGGGAAAGACTTGATTATTTTTTGCCAAAGAGCTCCCACTTAGATCGCTATCTGGTTAAAAGTTTCGTCTTGTTAAGGTTTAAACTGTACGATAAATGTCTGAAGCAATTCCTCCAAGAGAAGCTTCCAGATTTCTCAGTCGATATATCGTTAACGCTCCTGAGCATCCAGTTGTCTTTTCTTCTGACGCAAAACATCTTCTACAAAGTGATGATGAACATAGAAGCGACTACTGGCACATATAACTTATCAACGAATGGGAAAAATTGATACTTTAAAGGAATGAAAGGAATAAAATAGAAAAGAGATGTACGATATACCATAACACTCGCTGTGAATTTTCTACGTGACCGGCTTACATGTTTCGGTACAGGTTCTCAAGAAGAGGAACCAGATCATTGGCATAAATGAATACAGTAACAGTAGATTAAATAGTATCCTAGACAGATGACTCGCAAAGTAACACGGCCTAATATACGATGTAATGGTTGAACTTCAGAGAAATGTTTCATCTCACTTCGCAGTTGTTATTTAAAAAATACTAACATGTTTGTAGCTAACATTGAAATTAATGGAGTGCGTTAGGATAAACGATATTCCTTGTTTTTCCCTCTGGTGTATAAATAAATAAATGTTTAGGTGTGCCCACTCTTGAGCAAGCTACGTATAACTGATCATGAGAGGGGATCATGCAGGGAATTGCATTAGCTTGAAATCAAAAGGCATATCAGTAGGGATCAAAGGAATTCGGGGAATGAAGATATCTTCTCCTTTGGCATAGCCTGTCAATACGACTACTACTGAACGGGTATATCAAACTTACAAACTAATGGAAATACACATTTTAAAAATCGCAGGCGATGAAGACTGTGGTGTTACTTAGTAGTATAATGGACGTAACATCTAGGTCATTTGCCCTTTTGATGAGGATGGTAATGAAAACTACTGTTGAATTGACACGAGAAACTTGCAAACTACCGTGGTAGAAAGAAATATTTCAAAATTCACAGGCGATGAAGAGTTATTGTGTGTGGTGATTAGTGGTATAATGGGCGTAACATCTAGGTCATTTGTCCTTATGATAATAATAAGGTAATGAAAAATAACTACTAAACGAACATGGTGTAATTTTAAATCTGTAGGTAATTCAGATTTCTACCTTCGATGTCTTCCAATGTCTGAACGTTATTTTCTGGCTTAGGCCTATACTGGATGCGTGTAGTGAAAGAGCTTATCGAGTACTGCTCGGGTCCAAGCTGCACTAACCTGAGAATATCGCAGATGATGACGATATATTATGATGACAGACGTTCGGGTGGGGGTTCCCGGTCCTATTCACATTGACCGGTGAATCACTCATTCTTTCGTAACACTACAGTGGTTTGAGCAAAGACGCAATATGAACATCAGCATAGTCAGCAATACCAGGTAACACGGCAGGGTCTGGACATTTCTCTCATGTCACCTCGCGATGAATCAGCAAGCTATTCTCACACCTGCCCCCCCCCCCCTCCCCCTCCACCCACCAATGTCTCACAACTTGTGGGACGTGGGTTTGCGACCACGGGACCCCAGCTGAGTCCGGCATTGGTTCTACTTACCGGTGCCGGGCTCTTTTCAGTTCTCTTTCCTGTCAGCCTCCCTTGGTCAAACTCTTGTTCTCTTCCGACCCCGTTGGTATCAGGGTATCCGAGGCCTAGCAACTATTTCACTTTCCCGCCTTAATTAGCCCTTGTCTAATCATTCCTGATAGCCTCATTCTTCGAGGTGTCAGCCTTCTTTTTCTTTTCTTAATATCTCATGTCTTCTGCTCAAGACCCTCAAGGAGGCAGGGTGTGTGTAGCCCCACCACTTCGGGTGCACCCAGGATAGTGCTACATCCTCAAGGGCTCATGGCTGGTGAGTTCGGGAGCTGGCAACCCTGAGGGTTTCCTGAGCGGGTCCGGTTTTACCCCTTTTTTCCATTGCCTTTGGGACGGACCCTGTCCTCTTTCCGGGAATGGAGTGGTCTGTCCGCAATTTCAAGCAGACAGTGTTACTCGCAGGGTACCAGTATACACATTTTGGTTCTGATCGGTGAAACGGTGTAGAGTTGTGCCAAAGGGCCTAAATGCAGGGAAAGGGGTGATCTGTCCGCAATTTCAAGTGGACAGGGTTACCCGCAGTGTTCGAAAGGGTAAGTATAAAAATTTTGGTCCGGATCGGTGAAACGATATAGATTTTTGGCAAAAGGCCTAAATGCAGGAAATGGGGTGGTCTGTACGAAATTTTAGGTGGACAGTGATATTCACAGGTTTACAAAGGGTAAGTATACACATTTTGGTTCAGATCGGTGAAACGGTGTAGATTTGAGCCAAGGGGCCTAAATGCAGGGAATGGAGTGGTCTGTCCGCAATTTCAAGCAAACTGTGTTACTCGAAGGGTACCAAAGGGTAAGTATACAGATTTTGGTTCTGATCGGTGAAACGGTGTAGATTTGTGCCAAAGGGCCTAAATGCAGGGAATGGAGTGGTCTGTTCGAAATTTCAAGCAGACAGTGTTACTCGCAGGGTTCCAGATGGTAAATAACAACTTTTGGTTGAGATCTGTGAAACGGTGTAGATTTGGGCCAAAGGGCCTAAATGCAGGGAATGGAGTGGTCTGTCCGCAATTTCAAGCAGACATTGTTACTCGCAGGGTACCAAAGGGTAAGTATACAAATTTTGGTTCTGATCGGTGAAACGGTGTAGATTTGGGCCAAAGGGCCTAAATCCAGAGAATGGGGTGGTTTGTCCGAAATTTCAAGTGGTCAGGGTTACCCGCAGGGTTGCAAAGGGTAGGTATACAAATTTTGGTTCGGATCGGTGAAACGGTGTAGAAGTTTGCCAAAGGGCCTAAATGCAGGAAATGGGGTGGTCTGTCCGAAATTTTAAGTGGACAGTGTTATTCACAGGGTTACATAGGGTAAGTATACAAATTTTGGTTGAGATCGGTGAAACGGTGTAGATTTGGGACAAAGGGCCTAAATGCAGGGAATGGGGTGGTCTGTCGGAAATTTCAAGTGGACAGGGTTACCCGCAGGGTTCCAAAGGGTATGTATACAAATTTTGGTTCAGATCGGTGAAACGGTGTGGATTTGTATACATAACAGACAGACAGACAGACAAACATTGAGCTTTATATATATAGATAGTCCAGTCAGTGATTTTAACCATCATGCCGAGACGTAAAACGGATAGGCTTATAGGTCGTAGTTCATTGACATCGAAATAAAACCGCTTATCACGTAATGCACTCTTAACTGTTCCCGGGCGAAGCCGGGGCGGGTTGCTAGTTATTATATATGAATTGCAGCCAATGGCCATAGCTGGAAACACAATATAACGGCAATAGTAAAACGAGTGCTATCAGTGGGCACTGACAACTGATTATCTAGTAATCAGTATTTATCCAACAATATCAAGGTGTTTCCAGAACCGACAGCAGTGGCTACGCTGGCTAAAGCGCAGCATTAGGTCATGGGGCCAAGCTCTCTGCTGACTCGGTAGACGCGTGGGTTCGAGCCCCACCGTCGGCCGTCCTTGAAATGGTTTTCCGTGGTTTCCCATTTTCAACACCGGGCAAATGCTGGGACGGTACCTTCTGACAGGCCACGGCCGCTTCCTTCCACATCCTTGCCCAGTTTCATTCACCATCATTCATTTCATCTCTCATTAACCCCTCTCATGAGGTTGGCGTCAGAAAGGGCATCCGGCCGTAAAAACCATCGCCACAAAGACTTCCATCGCATCTCATCCCCGACCCCGTTGGAAACGGGAATAATAAGGGGTAGACATACATCAAGGTGTTTCCAGAACTTAATGAAGAAAGCTTCGGTACTGTTATTCTGTTACAGGATCCAAGAGATGAAGAGGAAAGGGCTCTTCAGTAGGATGTACTCTCGCTGGGTACAGTTCGAACACTTTAGCAAGTCCTTGCCTGTCAGGAGCGTGACGGTCCAAGATGTTCAGTTTCTTCTGCTTATCTATGCATGTGGAGTTCTACTCGGCGCCATTATGCTGGCCGTGGAAATCTTCACTAGTAGAAGACACACAACCTAATATACAGGAGTCTCCATACAATAACATGTGTTTCATTTTTTCCTACGGTACGGTACCTAGTTTCCCGTGAGGTTTCATTTTCAGGTGAAGGATGAGAAGAAGCTTATTCAATAGGCCTAGTATATTTGTTTCTTACGTAAGTAAAGGTAAGAAGGATGAAGTCATCATAATAGCCTAAAAATGCTGACGACTACTATGTATCAGTTGGAAGGAACCCGTCATATGGGCCATGGCCTGCGGCGAGCTCCAGCAGCTCTGCCTACAGTGCCCGCCATCTTGTTTGAATGCAAAGGCCTGTTATCTAGGTGGTGTTGGCACAACCAAGACCAACTACAATCCTCAGACCTTAATGTAGAAAAAACATGGCGGCGACGGTTGCCCTACCAATAGCTAAGATCATGTCATCGGGCTTGTCACAGTTCGTGTAAATTATTATTTTTACTCATCTAATATCATAAAAGATATCACAAGACGAGGCTATGTTCCGAAGAAATATGCATCAATAACTTAGACTTACCTGAATTAATTTATCTATATAGTTCTGGCCTCGAATTATAGTTTTCCTCGTCTTCACCCAAGGGGCAGCTACAATAGTCTCACTGTTTCTGTGGTTGAAAAAGACGCTTTTTGGCGAGTTATCACGATTTGGATATAAGTTCAGTAATTATAGATTAATATTATTATCAAAAAATCAAACAGATTGTGAAGTAGGAGATAAGAAAGTACCCGATTACTGAAGTGCTTTCCCAGCACATGCAGAGTATTTGTGTACACAATCGGAATGAGAATAGTTGCCTGAAATAATCGAACCAACACCATAGAGATACAATTCAATTAAGACCTCTCCTGGAATTGTCTAAAATCTCGGGTAAAACATCACACCGAATTAGTTGATTAAAATATGCAAAGAAGTCGTCGTGTGGATATCAGAACATAACACACAAGGGACACGATAATATGTTACCATCTAACCTATTAAACATTCGTTGTTACCGTTCGGAATAGTTGTAGGCTGGAAATAGTTGATTTAGTAAAGTACTATAGGTTGGAAAGCACCATCTCCCTCTTGCGGAATTATCGCGGCACACCATCTCGCAATATAAGAACATAATTGGCAAGGTACTCACGACACTTTATTACACGCATCATAATAAAATAACTTGCAAGATGTAAGAATCACAAAAGTATGAATAATGACGGAACACAATGAGTTCACTGTTTGGCACAGGGGGAACATCTTCTTTAACCAATATATCAGAAGTTCACTGTATTATTTGGCGTGTATACAAGGCAGTGTACAACATCTGCCAGACTGGTAAGGATTTACGGAGGCACATATTGCTGAGCGTTCAAGATAACGACAACAGTTTGGTCTAGCCGTAGATGCTCATTGCGGTTTCCCTTTACGTACTTAAGTTCGACACTTCTGAAGTGTACTAAGCTATTATTATATTGTCGCTAACTAGCAAATCATTGCGGTGTATATTCTTGAGTCACTTCTATTATGCTTTAGTCTTAGGTACTTCAACATCCGAATTAAATGACACAATGCCATCGGTTGACTGGACAATCATCACACAAACGAACCAGTCCATATTAAGCGTATTATCACATATTTACATACGATTGCAGTACATTAACGTGAACTGGACTTTACAGGCATACAGAAGACACTAAAAATTACTGATGAGTGACAGTTTATCGCAACTTTCATCAAACGAAGCTAATCAAAGCTAAATAGTGTATCCCAGCAACGAATGTAAACAAACAATATGCCGGGGCTTCAGTATACGCCATTTTCACACTTTCGAGACCTGCATTAAGGTCTGAGTATTGTAGTTGGTCTTGGCACAACCCATTATGCGAGAGTCCTCGAACGGGTCCGCTAAAAATAATAATAATAATGGGTAATGATGCTGCGTCTTATATCGGCTAATACGGAGGAACTGTGCTTCGTTTGTGGCTTCCAGGGAATAATAGTGGCTTTACTTTTGGTGCTGAATGTGTGTTAGTGTTATCTAGTGTATGTGTTCCTGTGTAATAGTGTTTTAAAGTAATATTTAATATGAATTTTGTGCTATAAATGTCCGCCATCTTGGTAATTGCGACAATTATTCCATAGATAACACTATCTAGAGGTCACTCCGTATATCTGACTAACACCTTTGGCCTAACTGTCTCCATTTTGTTTTCTTTTGTCATTAATCCCATGGAAGCCATGAATAGGATACGCACTATTCTGTATAGTCTCGGTGTTACCTAGGTCACACAACCGGCCACTATTGTCAGCCATCTTTACGACCGGCAATGTGACGCTTTTGTACTAGGCAGCATACTACATTATTACCTAGTCAGCTCACGTGGGGGTTTAGTTCCGAACTGAGTACGAGCTAAGCATAACCCTGCGAGAGACACTGGGAAGGGGTCCCTCAACCCCGACACGGCGCGTCCCGATGGCTGATGGGGGAATTTCCTGTAGATATACAGGAAAGGTGCGAATAAGACCTAGTCAAATAAGCACCCGCGGATCAACTGAGGTGAACAAAACAATGGCCAACGGCTTCGATGGCAGAGGAGGACTTATGTCTCAATGGCAGCGAGGGCGGAAGAACCAAAATTGAAATCCACTTCGCGTCTGACTTGGATCGAGCGGCAAAGTGGTCAGAGTCTGCTTACCTAGTAGGTACGGCTGCATAGCTTATGTTCCAGGAACTAGCAATCCCTGGTCCTAAACTCCCAGTGGAAACACTGAACTAATCCTTGATTACAAGCAGTTATGATTCGTGCGAGTAACTACAGAATTACCCCAGGTGGTAACCAATCCACCCGTCCATGGACGGCAACCAGGTTTTCGGACTCTGCGGGACCTGGGCAACCACGATCACAGAGAAAGTCGGAGTTCTCTGGCAAACTACCATCAAAGACACCCACATACATCGGGACCTTCAACATCAACACATTACTAAAACTAGGCAAACTACACACCTTAACATCAGAACTAGATCGACAAAGGATACAGATACTAGCTCTTCAGGAAACACGCTTTACAGATGAGAGCACACTAGACTATGGTAACTACCGTATTTTCAAAAGTAAAACGGACAAACGAATAGGAAGAGGTGGCACCCCCCGTTTTGGGTATGGCATTTGTAGTTCACAAGAGCATAGTTGATTCGATAAAAGAAGTCACTCCCATAAGTAATAGAGTAATGACTATGCGCATACAATGTGCGAACAAAAAATACACATTAATTAACGCACATGCCCCCACGAACATTGAAAATAAAAGGGACTTGCAGAAGGTAGAACAGTTCTGGTCTAAACTCGAAAAGATCGTGGCAACGGTTCCTAGAGAAGACACAGGGATATTACTAGGTGATTTCAATGCACAGATTGGCAAAGAAAAAGAATACCATAACACTGGAGGCAAATACCCAGCTCATAAATTCACCAACAAGAATGGCATGAGACTCATTGAACTGTGTCAACAGAACAACTTGAAGATAATGTCCACCTCTCTGAGGAAGCACCCTCGAAATCAGAAGACTTGGCGATCACCTGTGCAGTCTCTTGGAGAATATCAGATCGACCATGTGGCCATCACACATCCTTTACAGGAAGAAATTCATGATGTGCAAGTTCGAAGAGGAGCCAATATTGACTCCGACCATTATCTAGTGCGAATCAAAGTGAAATTTACCCCCGAAAAGAATCCACCCCAAGAAAGCTCATCTTCAGAAATTTGACACGAAAAAGATAAAGGAAAGTAACATAACAGAGGAATGGGAAAAGGAAAAGGCAAGCACCTGGAAGCAGTTCCATGACAAGATCATTACGAAAGCTAAAGAGACTATTCCATTGAAGAAGAATACGAAACACCCGTGGTGGGATTCTGCATGTGAAGAAGCACTGGAAATGAGAAAGAGAGCTTTTCAGAAATACAACAGTAAGAAGTCACTCGAGACTCAACAACACTATCTTCAGACCAGGAAGGAAGTGTCAAAAGTAATCAGACAAACTAAGAGGAAACACATGAAGGACCAATTGGAATCTATAGATCAAGACTTCCGAGATCACAAAACGCGAGATTTCTACAGGACGTTCGCAGGAAGAATCCGAGGATACACCCCACAGAACTTGTGTTTCCGAAAACAAGACGGAAACCTCGCGTTGTCCAACCGGGATAATTGTAGTGAACTGGCTCGGTATTTCTCTGAGTTACTCAATTGCGAGGAGCCAACATCACGATGGCCCAAGGAGACTCCCGTACATGTAAACCCTGAATCTCCACCACCTACTAAAGAAATCCAGTAACACATTTTCAGACTCAAAAGTAACAGGGCGTCTGGAGAAGATGGCATAGTTGCTGAACTATTAAAGAACATAGGCCCAAATACACTTGAGGAGCTCACACTAATCATCATGGATATCTGGAAAACAGAAAAGCTACCTGAAGAATGGAAATGTGCACTCATCCATCCGTTATACAAGAAAGGTGACAGAACGGATGTGAATAACTACAGAGGGATTTCTCTCCTTCAAGTCACCTAAAAGATTCTCTCCGCGTGTCTTCTTCAAAGAGTACAAGAACAGCTTGAACACAAAATTGGTGAATATCAAGCTGGTTTCCGACCCGAGCGTTCTTGTGTTGAACAAATTTTTAACTTGAAGACGATATTGAAATATAGAGCGACCCGAAGCTCTCCGATCATTTGTAGTTTCGTCGACTTTAAGAATATTTACATACACTGTGAGTGGATGCAAAGTTGAGCATAAAATACCCTTAACACAGCAATGTCTCTGCTAGTTTAAAATATATAGTAGGCTATTCACATAAACACACAATGTCACATCAGATCCTTTTCACTCAGGCTATTAATCCATGTCAAAACTAGTCATCTAAGTGCATTTATTACTCTCATGTAAATGTTTTTCAAGAGTAGAGAAACACCCATTACAATTGGATACAATCATGTTGACCGACTGAAAAGCATTAAATTTTGGTCCAATAGCTGTTGAAGCACAATGACTACACTACTAAACCAAATATTTTTATATGTGAGGTATGACTTTCTAAACCATAACAAAAGGCACTCATTTGAGCTTGAAGATATTTGAAATGTCATTGGACACATGGGGGGAGAGGCCGACAATCCTGTATAAGTTATAGAGACAATGAAACTTTAACACAGTGGATGGCTTTCGAATATATTGAGGCTGTAAGGCTACAAAGGGCGGAGAAATGCGACAGACAGGGTGAGAGGAGGAGAGACTGTTCATAATAGGCTATTTCAAGACTTTCAGGATAACATTCTAATATTTGGTGCCACAAAAATGGTGTCCATACAACTTGAACTTTTCGAAGTCATTTTTCAATGTTGCGTTCATAATCTAATGAATTAATTGCATTTTAGTTGCTCCACATGTTAATTGGCCCAATTAAATTGGTCGGGGAGTAAAACGTAGGACTATCGACTCACAACTTTCTGTCAATGTGGAAAAATTATTTGGATTAATTATACACTTAAGTGCTTAATTAATCCAAGTATTTTTAGAGGTCCTGTACGCAAGTGTGAATTGAAAAGTTTTACTCCTCGCCCAATTTAATTGGGTACAGAGGGACACTGGGACTGAGTTATTGTCAGAAATTGCAAAAATATTGATTTTTTTATTCTTTGATATAATTATGCCCCTGACTCCAGCGGACAATTTAGTGAAAGTCTTTTCCAAATTCCGCCATATTTAACGGCCCAGCGAATTCTTGAAATGTCTAGTGCGTGGTACTTGAACGCCTCCTATTCATGGACTTTCATTGAGGCGAGTATTTCTGTACTTATTTTCCTAATAAGGAGCTCAGAAAAGCAAGAAAGAGGGTGTTAACATATGGTGCTGGTCAGTTTTAGCTGACAAGGCAAGCTGATAACTAAAAAAATATGCATGGGTTTATAAAAGTGCATTTATCTGAGCTTCCCATTTTTTGGAACAAAATTCGCCCCATATGCATCAGACTTGTGGCTATAATGTAGCAAATTTTTATACATATTCTATATTAATGCATCCATAAGCACAGTGATTAGTTTTACTGTAGTATTCATAGTTTTGCCATTAAAAATATTTTAATTTTCAATTACTGGGATAAATAATTGTGAAATACTGTATGTTAATTTATATCTCAACAAATATTCATATGAACTTAAAACCAATCACTAGGATTGCTTCCATACTAAATATCTATATGGGAAAGTCATGATAAATGACCTACCTCTATCCGTTTAACGCAAGGATCATTTTCAAAATTTGCATATTTTCATATTAAAATAATCGTATCTCCTAAAAGGTTAGAGATAGAAAAGTGTAAATCAGAAGTCTAGTGTATATTACTATTCGAGTGCTGAGTGTAACATTATAACAATATTCATTGATAATTACCTAAAATTGAAAGCTGATAACCAAAAAATATGCATGTTTTTATAAAAGTCCATTTATCGCGGCTTCCCATTTTTTGATAAAACATCTGGTCCTTGCGCGTTAGATTTGCTGCTATAATATTGCAAATTTGTATTCATATTCTATATTAATGCATCCATAAGTTCAGTGATTAGTTTTACTGTAGTATTCTTAGGTTTGCAATTAAAAATATTCTAATTTTAAATAATAGGCAATTAATGGAATAAAAAAAATTGTGAAATGAGTTAATTTATATCTCAACACATATTCATATGAACTCAAAACCAATCACAAGGATTGCTTTCATACTAAATATATATATGGTAAAGTCATGATAAATGAGCTACCTCTATCTGTTTAACGCAAGGACCATTTTCAAAATTTGCATAATTTCTATATAAAAATAATCATATCTCCTAAACGGTTAGAGATCGAAAAGTGTAAATCAGTAGTATAGTGTATATTAGTATTTGAGTGATGTGTGTAAAATTAGAACAATATCCATTGATAATTACAGAAATATGAAAACTCAGTCCCAGTGTCCCTTAACATGAAGACCGACTGAAAATAAATTCACTTATTAGACTAAAAAACAATAAAATTGATTTCAAATTTCATAAGCTGTCAAGATTGCCTGTTGACATACTTGCTGAATGGATATATTTATGGTGTGAATAGAGGAGTAGCTGAATCTAATAAGAGTACATAATTAAACAGTTGCATCTTCTCATCGGAAATAAGTATGACAACCTGAAATTTGACAAACATGATCCAAATATTTACTTGTGCCATCTCTTGATGATTGTAGTGTTTTTGTGTCTGTCGCACAGGCTGGAGCAAAATGTGGCTTTTCACTAATGTCTCATCTCATTCATGATTGCGATTATGTGGAAGCTACCAAGGTATGGCTGGTGCCATGTACTGAGTCAGTACATCAGTACTGACACTAACTGTACTCAAGTTGTACAGAGGAACCTTGCCTAGTATGTCTCATCGTAGTGCTGCTTTGTGGGTTTCTATTAGCATAACTTACAGTGGTGCTTGTTGAGGATCCAACCAGCCTTTGGGCTGACTATTAACAGAGAGATCAAAATGTACATCTGCCATAAAATCAGATTTCACACATAAATGGCTGGTATTCAAAAGCCATTTTCAAGTTGGGTTTTGTATTACTACCAGAAACAATGTGGCATATAGAAATATTCTAAAAGCCTAGCGGGTGGATCACAGTTATGTAGCTGGAGTGTCTATCTATTTTGGTACGGTGATTTTGGAAAAACAGGCGCTCCAGTTTTATTGGGCGATTGTTAATTTCAGGCACAGTAACAAAAAGTGAAAAACAAAGTACCTTGGAAGACAGATACGGTAGCTGGGGAACCACAATGTGCTATATTGGATTCATTTAAAGGCCAACTGCAATGATCGCATTTAAAATACTGGAGTAGAGGAATATTGAAAATGATTTTGAACACAACAGAGGGACTGAAGTGGGGTACTGATTCTTGTTGACAATGCATATTATAAAATTAGGCTAACTTTTGTAAAAATGTGATTTGTAATTATAACAGTGACAGGATGCACCTTTTGTCATTAAATATAATATAACATATTTTATAATTAGGCTACTAGGCAGGCATGAATTCTTCACTCCTCAGTTCAAACATGACAACTGAAAAACTCTGGATGAAATAGGTATTATACTAGAAAATATTTACAAATATCACAGGAGAAGATTGAATTTTAGGTACGGTAGTTATTGTTGTTTTAAGGGGCAGAATTACGAGGTCGTTGCATTTTATTTGAATGTCTTTTCGATCTTACATCCAATAGATGGCTGATGACATCACATTGTTGACAGCAACATCTCGATCAGCTGACTGCAGGGAACTGCGGTGGTTTGGAACACTGAAATACTACACGTGATGATAGAATTGGGCTATTTAAAGTGAGTTCTATTCATTACTAACAAGGGGAGGATACGATGCATGGGTCACTGATTCGAACCATTTTAGTACACGTGTAGGGCATGACCAGGTGTTGCTCTCACGTCACAGTACAGGCGCAGTGTGGCAATGTGCACTCTATTGTATTTATCCTCGAAGGAATGTCTCAACGCTTATAGAAAATTGTAGATTTCTTTGAGAATGTCGACTTTGGTAAAGAATTTCTTTTCTTACAATAATTGTTCAGTAGGATGTTGGTGGATACCCATACCACTTTCTTACAAACATTTTCTACAGTGTGTCCTATCATGCAAATATCAGGCTCCCACAAAAGTTCCATGGAACGAACAAATTGCATTGTAATGTTACTCACAAGCTCCCTGTGGTTCTCAACTTTAAGAAAATCAGATTCTAGCTCACCACACAACTTTAAAACTATTAAGTAACTGTGAACAACAACATTTACAACATACATTTCTGGGACTAAGAGCCTACCTCTGTCCTTATGCCTGATCAAATGGTATGCCTCATCATCAAGGTCAATAAATTCACTGGTACAAAGAATTTCCTTGCAATGACTACATTGTAATCGTTTAGTCACACTATAACAACAATACCCTGCCAAGTACACTAGAATAGGGATATCATCCTTACAACCATCAAGATCTCTGTCATCTATATATATACGGTCAATGAATTTTTGCTCATCAGTGGGAAACTCAGGAGCCTCTGAGGTAGGTTCACACAATTCATTTATTTTAATTTCACCAAATAAGTTGGATTTGATCTTTAGGGACATGGATGATTGAATCCTTAGCTTGTGTTCTACTTCATACACCTGCCTTATTGAAATATTGTACTGGCCACCTGCCAACTGCCTGTATTTGCCAAACCTTCCCTCTAATACATCAGTCTGAAACTTCCCAAACAGAACCTAAGAGAAATTTAGAGTTGACAAGCAATAATCTTTCAACTTTAACAAGCCTTCTGTTGTCAGTATCATGGCAGCCATTGTCTCAGAGGACAATGACCCTTTTACATTTAGTTTTTTCCACTTATTTAGCCACTGCAAGAATTTATGTAAATAATTAACAATTTCAATAGAATCTGATGACACTGGGCACATGAGGATATTGTTGAGTCTTTCTCCTTTACCGGGAGTTCTTACATTTACTATATTCCACCAATTTAACATTAGTTCAATATACCAGGCAGTTTGTTTATAATGCAATAAGTCACACTTTTCCCCCATAACTTTCAACCCTTCAATGACATTTTCATTAAAAACCTGAAGAACAAGTTTTACATTTTGCCGTTCAAGTGAAGTAGGGCATAAGGCCTTTACAGAGAGACCGTAGCCATACTTCACCAACTTATCATGCTCTATATTTTGCAATTTCTTCACAGAGCAAAATGAGGCTTTGTGTACATCATTGCTAACTGGGTCAAAATCAGGATAGTTCATGCACATATCTTCATCTTTTTGGTTCAACCAGTTGTTTCTGACACACTTAAGCAAGTGGACAGAGTCAAACACAAAGAAAATAGGCCTTGTTTCATCGACAGGATGAGGGTAAACACACTTCAGTTCTTTCTGCGGTGAAAACTGCTGCATACATTTCCTATTTACAGAACTGTTGTCACTTACTACACAAACCACATGAAATCCTATTTCTTCCAAGCCAATAATAATTTTCTTCAGTATACAGTGCAACTGTTCCCCAGACATGGATTTCACTGGCAGTACATGTACCATTTCCTTAACATCTGACAGTAGACTAGATATCATGAAGCAATAGGCACTTGTTGCCAGTTTCTCGCTGTTGAAAGCTTTTCCAACAATATTACCACCTTTGTAATCCATCATTGGTTTCACATACACTTCATCCATCATGAGTACAACAAATTTATCACATTCATTGCCAGAAAATTTGTTCTTTATATAGTTCAAAAAATTCTCCTCATGCTGCTCCACTCGAGGATCTAACCTGAATGTAGAACATAGCCTCCTGATCGTGCATGGATGGGGCAACACTATTACATTTAAATGTCTCAAGTACGCATAGCTGTGGGGCGAGATTGATTGTAGCATTGAACACAAAATCAGAAAGGAAGGGCTATAAACTCTCTTTTGCCCAGACCAAAGTCTAATTTGCTCTGTAACAAACTCAATATGTTCTACTAAGTCTGGGTTTGATAAGCTTACAGATTCCAAAATGTTCGAAGCTAACGCCAAGATTTCAGAGGAACTATTTTTTTTTCTCGTCCCCATTAAAATTGAGTGTATCCAAACGTTCAAGGATGTTTCTAATGTCAGAAATGTTCATTACAATATTTGGGAACAGGAAATCACCTATCCTGTCTAACTTAACTTCCTTGTAGTACACTTCTATCTGTAATGATGCTGCAATCACTACACTACAAATAACCTTAGGCATAGGACAGAAGGTGATGAAAAGAATTAAAATGTTGTTGTCCTTAGAAATTACACTCCATGACTCTGGTGTATTGAGAAGTCCTATTTTATCATTCAGTTCCTCGAAGCTGGAAAATGACAATGCCTCATTTTGCAGATTAAACTCTGCCTCACTTTCTTCAATTGCAGTCTGCAGGTTCCTATTTTCTCTCCTAGCTCTCTTCTCCTGAGGGCTGTCTCTGTAGGACTTTGGGGTACTTAAATACTCTGGGCAATTTGGTAGACGAGATGGAACAGCACCAGGTTTAAGTCTTGGCACTTTTAATGGGAGTGTAATCTCTTGGCCATCTTCACAATTGAATACAGTATTCTGTCGAATGTCTTGAGCATTAAAATGCAGTTCACAAACCTGCAATTTGCAAAAGAATCATACTGAGTAACATTCATTGAAGTAAAGTGTATAGGCCTACCGATAATTAATCTTACATTCTGAGCTACATCGCCACAGTGGGCTCTTTGGGTCCTAGTGAGATAACTGCTGCACTTTCCAAGTGATCTAGGAATGTATTTATTATTACTCAATGTATTGAGAAATATCTTAGTGATATGGTTCATGATAACTGACCAAATTTCTTAAAATTCAGCAGATAATTCCATAAAAAGTTGTATATTGGACAAGAAATTGTTATGAATATGCAAAGAATACAGCTTATCATCGAAGTAGCCTACACACCTGGGTATATTTAGGGAAATAGTAGTGATTTCTGGCATGTATAGAGTAACTTAGCCTATATTTAAAAATATCAATTGCCAACCAAGGTATAAATACGGTACCGGTACTGTAAATCATTGAGTACCATAGGCTAGCATTTTTTCTAGGCCTACTCTTTCGTCTCGAGTACTATATGGTACCGGTATCAGAAGATTAGTTTTAGAACAAACTATTGAGCTACAGGTCTACTTATATTTTATATCTTGCTTTTAAACAGTTACCTTCACTGGGGAATTTCCTATTAAAACATCTCCGCTGGGAGCAATAAAGGGGTTAGGTACCTACTTACTCAGGAATCTGAGCAATTTGTGGTGCATATTAAATGACTTTCCAATGAGGCCAGACTCAATTATATAAATCATTAGCTTTGAACACCGATTCTCAATATGCATGCATTAAAAATAAATCTATAATTATCACACTAAACATTTTCAGTACGGTATTTGATCACAACATGTTTAATTCTTCCATGCACAACAAACTTGCCTCGCATGTTGGGAGATTCGTTTATTAATTATTTAATGAGGAAACACCGTTCATTATTATTATTTGAAACTTAGCCTAAATGCAAAGTATTGCTCCAACTCTAACCTTAAAATGACTAGGCTTGGTCACCTACGTGTTGCTTGCAAGGCAATGAAATAGTTCTTAGAATTATTTATAGCAGCCTAGGTGATTCTTTACATTATTAAGATTACCGGTATATCGGCTATTTATGTGGTACGGGAGGCTAACACTGCTTAGATAATTAAAAAACGTGTACCGTATTGGTAGTCTACTTACCACAGAATGTTTCGTTGGTACGAAGTTTTCTCGTTTAATAGCTGATATCCAAAGTTTCTTCAAATTCTCTTCTTCGGGGAACTTAAACACTCGAACTTTATTCTCATGATCATAATTCCCCCTGCACTTCGGCACACAACACTTGTAAACCATATTTTACAGCAAAAAACTGAATAAATCGCACAAAAACAACAACAAAGGTATGATTACAAACTTCTGCCTTCGGTATCCGCCATCTTGCTTATTTTCAATTCAGTGCAAAGGCCTTGTATATAGGTGGTGTTGGTTGTGCGCACCCCATGTATACAGACTACCCGCCCGGCACTAGTGCTATGCGGGCTGTACGCGATACAGTTCTGGCAGGGGCTATCGTCTTATTAATTTGTTTAAAAGCACTTTATAAACAAATAAATATATTCCCGTTAACTTTTCAAGAAATGCAAGATTTTTCATGTACTATTGAGACGGTTTGGAAGATTTTGGTACAAACCACACCTTTTAACTCCCTCTGGTTTAGGAGCTTGAGCTTTGTGAAACATACACCCGAGCGTATTATACCATATATTGAACCCTTAATATTGAAGTCATATTAAGGATTCTAAGTTTATTCATTGCTGTTGGGAATATGCTAGAGAGATGCTGAAACGATGTCTAGGTTTCGCAATCCCAGGCACGAGCCGGGTGACACCAAGTCGAGAGGCTTAGGACTATCACATTCCTTGAAACAACGGATTAGGGGTTGGTGAAGAATTTAAGACAGCATAACTGGAAGGAGGGTTACCGTTAGATCCAGGTTCAACGAACGTGAGCGCATGGGGAAGCGACGAGTCATAATTAGCCTACTTTTCATATTTTGCAATAATGAGGAAAAAGTAGACTTATGAGATCGGGCAAGTGTGAGTGTCCAACCCCCACCCCCAATCAACTCCTAAACGGCTGCAGCAATCGAAACAAAATTTGGTAGGAGTAAAGATCTATACCTGAGTATCTCACGGCCATATAACCACTCTCAAATGGATTTCAACCAAATTTCGTATGTGCTATGTGTACCATAACAAATATGACTATGCCGATTCTTAAGAGTAACCAGGGCTGCCAACTGTTAATAAATACTGTCTCTATTTTTGTTACCCTAATATCAATATATCAGAAAGTATGCAAGCCACTAGCTCTAAACTTTGCACACGTATAGTACCATAATAATAATAATAATAATAATAATAATAATAATAATAATAATAATGTTATTGGTTTTACGTCCCTTTTAACTATTCTGGATTTTAGAGACGCCGGGGTGCCGGAATTTTGCCCCGAAGGGGATCTTTAACGTGCCAGTAAATGTACTGACACGGCTCCCTCGCATTTGCGCACCCTCAAATGCCAGCTGACTGCGCCAGGTTTCGAACCTGCAACCTTGGGCTCAGCAAGCGAGAACGTTATCCCTGAACCACGCAGCCAGACACACGTATAGAACCTGGCATTCTAGATTAATTTGGAGTAACTAATATAGGCCTACGCCAGTGCTGCCAACATGATTCTAAGCCTGCTGATAGGTCCAATTTTAAAATGAATGTAACTTCTATACTAACTAATGGATTTCATTCAAAATTGATACAGCAATAGATCATATTATTTCAGATTATTTCTGACCAATACATGTATGTCATTGTTGCCAAAATGATTTTACGCGCGCTGATAGATCCAATGTTTAACTGCATGTACCGTCCATGCTATCCATTGGACTTCAACCAAATTTTGTATTCTATACCTCAAGAGATGGAGCTAAGAATATATCCAGTCACCAGGGCTGCCAACTGTAGCTCTCTATTAGGCTACATTATGCCAGGTATCCAGTATTTCGAACTAATTAGAAATTTCGATATTACCAACTTAATTTCGTCATTATTCTAGATAGATCCATATAGATTAATCATTGACATGAATCTTAAATTTTAAGAAAAGTAGGCCCGTTAGTTCGTCACGGAACTTCTTGTTTTTGGAATGTTATTGTCCGCTAGCATCAGAACAGGACAGCTATTGGAAATAGTTGAGACAGAGCCACTTTGCGGATACGCCCATGAGAGGTGCTTGGCAGAAAACGCGCCGATCTTGGAAATTAAACAGCGAATGATAAGAGAGGACGACAGGCAACGCGCCAAGTTAGCATCATATCAAAGAGGACAACTTAATTGGCGGGAATTAATTGGTGAATGAATCTACGACAGATTTGATTGCCGATTGTCAAAATCCTGCTCTGCATTTTACTACGAGAATTTTGAGGTTTTGCATGCTATTGAGCCGTCTACTTGTCAAGATAGAATTTTGTGATATCCCAACTCCTTAAAAAGTGCTTCGACGATATAAATATTGCCGAGTGAGCAGTTGAAATTATTCAATTCCGTGTGTCCGTGAGGCATAGACTTTCTATTTGGGGTGTCCAAGAGACACTGACGTTATACTCAATTTGAGTGTCTTGCGCCACAATCTGTACTTTGCAAATTTTCTACACTGAGAAAACAGTACTATTATTTTCATGTTCTATTGGACATTTTTGATCATTTTGTGTGCGGGATGATATAAGTATTCATAACTGTGGTAAGTCGAGTTTTTATGCAGATAGCTATCAGGCAATTATTTAGGGAAGTTGCGCGATTTGCTATGCGGACTATTGAGTGAACTGAGTAGCTCAAATAATAGCAATTAGAGTAATAAACGTGTGCTTAAATCATTAATTTTAACACTATTTATTCAAGCAGCTGAATCACGATGAAACCTGAAGGTTCGTATTGAAGGAAGGATGAAACGTTGGCTTCTATCATCAAGATGACGCACACGATGGTGTAAACATCCAGTAGAGGGCCATGTCGGGTGACATCCGTTGAGTGCTGACCAGGAAGGATGAGTACTCAAACTGAATTTATTTCATTTTGGTCGGGTCAAAAATATGGTTTCCAAGGGAATTGTGTAAATATTTTATTTGTTTGTGTTATGTTAACTTTAGATCTTGATTAACGTAATTTACTGACGTACCAGTTTAATTATGGACGCGACGTGGCTATGTTGTAGATAAATTGTAAATTATGTTCAAGTATATGTGTGGCTTTCTTTATGCCACGATGTTCATGTACAGTAGGCCAGGTGTGTTGAGATATTCAGCATAACCGGAAGTTAGTGTTTACGGCAGAAGTGGATCTTTTATAAATGTAACGCAAGAACAGGTTTGGGGGAAAAGAATATTTGAATTGCCGATTTGTTATCAAACAAGCTGTAATTAATGAATATGCCTTAGCTGCATTATTCTAACACGGGAAGCCATCCGCTTTCTCCGTAATTTTATTCCTGTGTATTCACAGCATAATGTGTGTTAGTTTGAACACAATTTAGGGAGTCTTTGATCGTGTGTGATATGAGGTGTGGAATTTGATTGTTGGGTCCAAGTGTTGTGTCCGAGTTATGTGTGTTTGGTAATGCAGTCTGGAGGTGACCGAGGTCAGGCTCTGTATGATGCATATTTACTACAGCTCGCGCTCTACGGAGGCGCTTGTCTGTAACACGTTCATTTACGCCTAATTGTAACAAGTTTGTTAACTCACACAAACTAGACGTATTGTAAAAGAGATCAGCAATTAACATTATTGTGTATCAACCAACATGTACGTACTAGTTTTAACTGCTGTGTGAAATTAGTTTCACGTTTGCTATTGTAGAAGCATTAGGTACTTTGTCTTTCAGTAAAGTTGTTATATTTGGCACAGCGGAAATATGTTGTCATTTTCCCTTACGCATAAGAAGGGAGACATATACACGCATGATTATACATTTTGTGCGTGAAGCAGTTCAGAGTTAACGTGAGCATAATTTTGAAAGGAAACGTTTTGCCGCTCTTTCCTAGCTCCTCCCTTCATATGACAAGCAATTTCATTATTGGAAAATAATATTTCAAGAATTCTTTCGGTGTTCTCGCCACGTTGCCAGCAATATACCGGGTTATTCAAAATGATTGTCGGAGTTAAATGATTTTTTAAATCGAAAGTATGGAAAACATACCATTGCTATTGTTGCAGTGACGGTTAGATAAAACTCTCAAAGTTTTGCTCTGCATCGACTTTAGTGACATGAGTTTCCACCAGATGGCAGTAACTGCAGTGTATAAGAAAATGGCGGTCACCGATAAGCTGAAAGGGTTTTGTAGGTACTCTTAAATATCATCAACAAACACCGGTCCGTTCCCATAGTCCAGCGCCAATTTGGAACAAAATACGGGAAGGACCCTTCCTCCGACAACTCTACACGCTGATGGTGCGCGCAATTTGTGAATACTGGTTGTTTGGGTAAAGGGAAAAGCAGTGTGTCAGAAGCGGAAGTGAATCAGATCAGGGACGTTCATCTCCGTAGTCGTAAGAAATTGACGACAAGAGGCAGCAGTGAACTTCATGTTCCTCAAACCACAGTATGGCGTGTTTTACGAAGGTGCCTGAAGGTAAAGCCATATCGCCTACAATTAATGACCAAGTCTTACGTACGAAATTTTTCATGGTACTGCAAGAACGTTGGGAAGAAGATGATGGTTTTCGTGACAGGCTAGTTTTCAGTGACGAATCATATCATTTGTAATGTATGTCATAAAACTTTATGAGTTACAATACTCCATAAAACAAGACTAATATTCCTACGTCAATTGCACTGTGTATTATGGATTTTTGTAACTCCGACAATCATTTTGAATAACCCTGTACATTCGTCGTCTGCTAATTGACCTCTTACACGTTTCTTGAACGAGGACACTCCCCCGCCGTGCCGAGTGGAGAGGAAGTAAGGACGTACGGCAAGGGAGGGGGATGCACACCTGTCATTCTGAGGCACACACTGTCTGCACCGTGCGGCTTGACCTTGGACGGTGCTGTTCTACACGGTCTGAAGCTCAACCATGTCACAATAGGTGTTCAAAGTGGCCTCCATTCGATGCAATGTAAGAGTTCACGGTCTTCGCGGACACGCTGTTGAAGGTTCTGCAGATCGGGAACGGGCGCACCATTCACAACGCTATTTAGATGGCCCCACAAGTAAAAATCCTGAGGGTTTAGGTTCAGTGATCGAGCAGGCCATGCAACAGGGCCTCCGCGTAGGTTACTATCCACCGACTGGGGAAGGTGTTGTCGAGGTGTCGGCGAACAGTAATGTGGAAGTGAGGTGGCACTCCATCGTGCAGTGGCCACACGACCTGTCGTGTTGCCAAAAACATATTCTCAAACATCAGTGGCAGCAAGTCCAGGTGATGTCTACCGTGGCAACTATGCATTTCCAGACATACGTTGATATGGACTTGGTTGTTCTGTTTCCAGCCAGGAAGTCCTGTAAGCAGTTCGCCTGTGTACTTAAAATTCACCATGTATGTCATGTTTTTTCTATCATCGATTCTCTATTATTTGAATATATCGATAACTCGAATGGTATTTTGTTCCCCAGATATAAAATATGTGTCTTTATTACGAAGTCGGGGTGAAAGTGCAGTTGAATTACGTTCCGTTCCTTAGATGTGACATGAGAATTAAAATACGGATTCAGTTGTGTAGCCCCCCCCCCCCCCAGGGGCTCACGACTAGTGGGACGTGGGTTGGCGACCACGGGGCCCCAGCTGAGTTCAGCATTACTTCCACTTACTTGTGGCGGGCTCCTCTGTCATATTTCCTATCGACCTCCCTTGGTCAACTCTTGTTCTTTTCCGATCCCGACGGTATAGGCCTAAGGGTATCCGAGGTCTAGGGAGGCCATTTCTCCGCCTTAATAGGCCCTTGTCTCATCTTTTCTGATCCCTCTTCTTCGAAGGGTACAGATCACAGCTATAAATCACACGGGTTCAAATCTGGGAATCTTGGTGGCCAGGCAGTGGGGAAAGTTTTCGTAGAATTCGGTCAAGTTTCATGCAGCAAAGAACTTGTCCCTCATCCGCGCATTGCACTGTAAGTCAATTGATTCGAATTTTTTAAGTTAGTTGGTGCGCTATTCGCCGAGATAGAAAATGGCCGTGCAAAAAAAAAAAAAACAGGAAACAAAGCTGAGAGTTCTTGAAATCTGTTAACAATTTGCTCTTTCACGTCTTTGAAACACAAACGTAATTTTCAAACTTAGGGCTTTCACGAGTAGCGTTGAAGGATACGTCGCTCCCATAATGCGCGCGCACCGTTGTCTACCGACCAGGCATCACGCCTACCACGACTATACACTGTCCATTCACAAGTGTGGCGCTGTGCACAGTGTGATGTAGTCTGGACGCTGCTGGTGTAAGGTGTGCCGGGACTACTTGCTGTCGTTACACACTCGTCGTCCATTTCCGGACATGTGTTGATAAGAACTCTTTTGCTCCAATTCCAGCCAGGAAGCTCTCCCTGAAGTTTGTCGCTGTACTTAAAATTCACCCTGTATAAATTGTGTAGCACTTCGCCGGGAAATTAAAATTACTTCGAGATATACAAGTTCCAAGCCTCCGGGGCATAGGCGGCAGCACACCGGCCTCTCACCACTGGGTCCGTGGTTCAAATCCCGATCACTCCATGCGAGATCTGTGCTGGACAAAACGGAGGCAGACAGGTTTTTCTCCGAGTACTCCGGTTTTGCCTGTCAAAAATTTAATTCCAGCAACACTCACCACTATCATTTCATTTCATCTGTCATTCATTTAATCATTGCCCCAGAGGAGTGCGTCAGGCCTCGGCAGCCGGCACAGTTCATATCCTCGCCGCTAGATGGGGGCTTCATTCATTCCATCCCTGACCCGGTCGGTCGACTGGAAGCAGGCTGTGGATTGTCATTTAATAAAAGATCCACTTATAGAAGTTCGGCTGTGATTATAACATTGGGAAAGTGAAATAAAACGGTTTGGACTATTCTTTCGTTCACGTGTTTCCAAAGCGAATCAAAACAAACTAATGCTAGTGTTGTTGGCAGCGAATTAATGCTCCAAGTGGGTCAGAGACCAAGATTCTATACACAAGATCTGATCCACAATGGGCGATATTCAGACAGCTCAGAAATGATTGATGTGACAAGTCACATATTACTGTATGGTTCCGATTAAACACCGAGATACAAATTAGTTTCTAGCATGATAATAATACATCCCCGATGTTGACAGCAATATCGTAAACACGCAGTTATCTATGGGAACACTAGCATGTGTTCAGTCAGTTGTGACATTGGGGTAAACAGCACAAGTAGACGAAGTAAAACTGGATGTTTATTTGATATGAACTCTGTAGCCAGTGTGGTGGGTTTTTTAGTGTTCAGTTTCGTGTGCCAGAAAGCAACCCTACTCTCCATCAACTCAACTTTTGAAATAGTTTCTGCACTACATGCCTACTTTATTTCCGGATGCGTTGTATTTCAGACCCTAAAGAAGAAAGAACATACTGGTAAGTTATTCCAATTGCGGGATTAGTATATATAACGATACCTTACACGCAAAATAAATCTATATAAGAAATGGCGGCATCCATGGCGTGTGAGAAAACCCAAAATATTTTGTAACCGAATTTATTTGGTTACAGCGTTCACCCTCGCGATTTCGGTTTGTTTAATGTTGTATTTAGGTTCGGAAATGGCTACCTCTTGCTGGGCACTGCAAGGAGTCTTATACTTGGGCTTATTGGATTATTTGTGGTGTCCTAGCAATGAGGTAATAGGGGGCTTTGCCCAATGAAGTTTCATTGCAGGATATATGTTCCTTTTATGATAGTCGGTTGTTCAGATTTCTTCTTGTTGAAAAAAAAAAAAACCAGATGACATGGTCAGGTAACCATGGTGATGTTTTTTGTTGTTGTTGTTGCGATGAGGCCAGGCAAGGAAAATGGAGGCCTGCTCAGATGTGTAAAATAATTATTATTAATAAATGTGTATGTTAAATAGAAGTTGGTGTCCTGTGTTTTTGTGTGGATATTTAAGCAAGTATATTGCCCCACTATCTGAGGTGATAAGTATAATAAGAGTTTCTATGGTAGCCCAACAAGGGGTAAGTTTTATAAATATTATAATGGTGCCCACCGGTGTGGCATGTTGCTGTTCGTGAACCCATAACCAACCAGAAGGTATATAAAAATATTACAATTTAAACGATTCATGCATGGTAAATTCTATCTGTTAATAATGCATTGCATACAAACACAAACCCCCAGACCCTCTTGCTTGTATTACAAGCAGTTCTTTTTCATCCAGACAGTGGTCTAACATAGAAACGACCAACGGTTTCGTCCAGACAATCGTTTAACCAAGCAGCGACCGACGGTTTCGTCCAGACAGTCGTCTAACCTAACAGCGACCAATGGTAGCTTGCGACGGTGGGTGAGTGGTTATCGGGTCGGTCTACTAACCCCAAGCTTTCAGGTTCGCTCCTGGCCGTGGTAAGAGACTTTTGAAAGGCGGCGAAAATTACGACACTCATGGCATACGATATTGGCATGTCAAAGAACCCATTTGAATTCAGTAGGCCATGTTCATAATGGCAAAATTAATCTCGGGAGTTTCCGCCAACACAAAGTTCCTCATTTCTCTACTAGAAAGCGCTATAGTGTTCAAGGAGCTTAGATATCTAACCTCCTTGACCTTCATAGTCAAGGAACAACGAAATTTGACATGTAACCTACCCTCGGGGTGTCAAAGCTTGCACCCAGCACCCGAGGCCATACGATATTATTATGATTATTATTAGCGACCAACTGATTCGTCCAGACAGTCTTCTAACGTAGAGGTGGCCAATGGTTTCGTCCAGAGAGTCGTATAACCTAGTAGCGGGCATCGGTTTCGTCCAGAGGGTCGTCTAACCTAGTAGCGGGCATCGGTTTCGTCCAGAGAGTCGTCTAACCTAGTAGCGGGCATCGGTTTCGTCCAGAGGGTCGTCTAACCTAGTAGTGGGCATCGGTTTCGTCCAGAGAGTCGTCTAACCTAGTAGCGGGCATCGGTTTCGTCCAGAGGGTCGTCTAACCTAGTAGCGGGCATCGGTTTCGTCCAGAGAGTCGTCTAACCTAGTAGCGGGCATCGGTTTCGTCCAGAGAGTCGTCTAACCTAGTAGCGGGTATCGGTTTCGTCCAGAGAGTCGTCTAACCTAGTAGCGGGCATCGGTTTCGTCCAGAGGGTCGTCTAACCTAGTAGCGGGCATCGGTTTCGTCCAGAGAGTCGTCTAACCTAGTAGCGGGCACCGGTTTCGTCCAGAGGGTCGTCTAACCTAGTAGCGGGCATCGGTTTCGTCCAGAGAGTCGTCTAACCTAGTAGCGGGCATCGGTTTCGTCCAGAGGGTCGTCTAACCTAGTAGCGGGCATCGGTTTCGTCCAGAGAGTCGTCTAACCTAGTAGCGGGCATCGGTTTCGTCCAGAGAGTCGTCTAACATAGTAGCGGGCATCGGTTTCGTCCAGAGGGTCGTCTAACCTAGTAGCGGGCATCGGTTTCGTCCAGAGAGTCGTCTATAGTAGCGGGCATCGGTTTCGTCCAGAGGGTCGTCTAACCTAGTAGCGGGCATCGGTTTCGTCCAGAGAGTCGTCTAACCTAGTAGCGGGCATCGGTTTCGTCCAGAGGGTCGTCTAACCTAGTAGCGGGCATCGGTTTCGTCCAGAGAGTCGTCTAACCTAGTAGCGGGCATCGGTTTCGTCCAGAGAGTCGTCTAACCTAGTAGCGGGCATCGGTTTCGTCCAGAGGGTCGTCTAACCTAGTAGCGGGCATCGGTTTCGTCCAGAGAGTCGTCTAACCTAGTAGCGGGCATCGGTTTCGTCCAGAGAGTCGTCTAACCTAGTAGCGGGCATCGGTTTCGTCCAGAGAGTCGTCTAACCTAGTAGCGGGCATCGGTTTCGTCCAGAGAGTCGTCTAACCAAGTATAGATCAATTCTTTTGTCTTACCGTGGCTTTAGGAGACGTACAGTGCATTTTTGTATTTTAATCGATGAACATTCGTAACTCACCAATACACCTCGCATTTGAACTACACTTAAACCTTGCCCTAGACACGTACGTATCGCGGGTTATACTTGAACCCCAAATGCCACGTACAGTTGCGTGGTCTAGGGAAACATTAAAACAAGCCTACTTCATGTGAGAAGGTATAGAGAGCTTTGAATCCATATTTCAGTGTTGCCTTATTGACATTTGACATTTTACTTTCAGTCGGTCAACACTATATACTGTTATTCCAATTACTGGAATATGCGAAAAATAATCTGGAAATTATTACATGTAAGTTATTATTATTATTATTATTATTATTATTATTATTATTATTATTATTGATACGGTACAATTATAAGATCCGTTCGAAGCTATTTCCATCTAGCGGTCACTAGTAAAACATCTAAGTAACCGTAATTTCGGCACGTCTTGAAAAGGTGAACGCCCGTGATGGAGAATCCATCTATAACGAAGGAACACGACTTCGGCGATTGTTTTCGCGCCTAAATTGTTATGACGGGGAGAATTTGATGATGGTCTGCCGATATAACCACTACTGCCAGCAATTCTATTCTAATCTTCCGTGATGTCCATTATAAAATGTTTTAAGAAGGTATACATGTTAGGGAGACAACGTGAGATTCCGGCTTTGTCTCATAGTTGAGAATTCCGGAAATATGGAATTATTATAAAATAAAATTATCATCGGAAGTCTTCTAGAACGTCTCGAGGCTATCAGCTAAGTGGAAATGATCCTTTTGTAACTCTGTATAATGTGCCCTTGCAGCAAGAAATATGCAAATCACAGTATGCCAGCATTGCTCAATTCGGGATTTTTCGGGGCTGCGGTAAGTTCTCCCACTCTGTGACTTACATATTTTGGATTAAATAGAGGATACACTTGCAAAAATAACAACAAAATCAACTCCTATTTTAACACATTTAATTAATCAAAAATTATGGCGCTACAAACAAATAAACACATAAACTACTGACCAATATCATTCTACTTGTCCAAAGTGAACAAGGAATAGCATAAAAATAAAACAAATATTAGATTAAAACACATGGTTTTCTTTAAAACCAACAATTCACGATTATTTTCACTTCCATAAAGTACTTATCTTAAAGTTCCAAATAACTACGAGCTTCTTTGGCTCGATACTTTCCCATAATAATGGTGTCATATTTTTGTACACCTCAAGAATTATTTTTATCTTTTCTTATCATCAAAACAAATATATAATTACATTTAAAATTACATGTTAATTATTCACTTCAATATTTGGGCATATCACATGTTCTCCGTATTTACTATCTCTCTCAAGTTTTGCAAATTCACTACGGTGATCGGGAAAACTATTTGTGTACTCCAGAGTTATAAAGATTACTTGACAAAGTCAAAAACTATGATCACTCCCGAAACCTAGTTATCTTCACAAAACTCGTGGATTCCTTCTTTTCCATACAATATTACAATAGGGATTTTATTTAATTCATTTGTCTTATAAGACCATTATCACATAAGAAAACTACGATCTGAATTGGCAAGCGATAATATCAATCTACAAGGACCTCGGTTCAACGCCCGGGTCATTAACAACTTTAAACACTCACGGTGTATTTAACACATCTTACAAGACGGTTTTTACCCACCCTCGCTCTATGAGGGTCAGGCCATTATACTCGGGCGTGATTTATGACAAGGAAAGAGACTCTCTGCCTAACCTACGGTGGCAGCTCTCTTCAATGCTTTAAAACAAACCTTCACATTATTCTCAGTTCTGTGGAGAGACCTGGCTTTTACTCGCTTATTTTCATTCAACAATATTCTTTGGCTCATAAACCACTTTCGTAACCTTGGCATTTATTAATTATGAGAGGGTCCTCATTGATTGGGAAGATTAATACACATTCTACGACGAATAATTAGGGGCTTTAACAACAAGAGGATTCTAGGTTCGAATCTCTTAACATGCCTCGGGAACATTTCCACATCAGAGGACTTATACAAAACGCGATTTAGGGTCAAGCCGTAGCTTACAGGACCTACGTTCAATAATACCATACATTAGCTCCCTTTTAAATAATACACACATGGCCTCGTGATCCACGTCACAATTTAGAGGACTTACAACATATCTCAATTCACTGCAATCAACTACCCTCCATAAGTAATTTACCAAGTACTTTAACTTTTACGCGTTCCTAGCGTGACTTTTTAATTAATTGCGTTCCATTACGCTACACATTACTTTTACGGCCGAATGTCTTCCAAAGAACTGATAAATTTCATAGTAACAATTGATACATATCTTAATTCTTATATTAATCTTTTCCGTTGACAATAAATCGCTCCCTTTTTAAGAACATGCAGTCACATCATGTCTTATACATTTGTTAAGGCTTCAACGCTCTATATTTTTATATCATTCAATTTAATCTTTATTTAGATTTCTTTACCTTGTTATTCACATCATGTTTTCATTCCTTACAAAAGCACAAAAGCTATTTCTTTCATATAATTCAAATTTACCTTTATGTAAATATCTTTGTTATAATTATTATTATCACGCTTGCTTTTATAACATTCATTAAATATTGACATTTTTATTCCATGCATTTCCTCTACAGGATTTATTATTTCATATAATTATTTATTATTTCTTAAAACCTTATTTTCGTTCAGATCGCGTTCTTATTTAGTTATTATTCATTTAAAAACATCCCTTCTACTCAAAACTCCGGTGGAATTGTACACAAAATTTTTCCCGACACCAAAACATAATGAAAATCTTTACTTACATGTTTAAGGTCGCTTTCTGACCTTTATTCTCGTTTGATGTGACATTTTGGCCCACCTTCTTGACCTACTCCATATTGTACAATCTCATTTTATGTACAGAAATTTCTTGACACATATTCACTATATTTAACACTGACAACATTTTTTTTATACACTGGTGTATCCGTTTTGAACACACATTAAAACACTAAAAAATATTACTCTGGTACATATTATAACACATATCACTGTGCATAAAACGCTTTCACTTTACCTAAAACACTTAAAACGATACTCTTATTTCTTTTCTTACAATATTTACACTTCACTCCTATCACACGGGCGTATCTCAACGATTTATACAATTTCCGTCGGCTGTTGATGATCCCTGATGTGAACCCTATCGACCTGCATTGGACGTGTGATTTTACTCGTTCAAAGTTTCTCTCTCCTACAATGGAAACTACTGGTTTCAGTCTCTCAAAACCGCTTCTATTGTCTATTACTCGGCTTTACTTTATCTGCTTTAACTAGGCGATAAATGTCTTTACTTTGCCGTCACCTCTATTTATATATGGTGGTCTATCGCACCCTATAGTTTCTATATCTTGGCCTCCCTTCGAGGACCGTATACTGTCTATCGTATATTTTTGACGTTTTCTCACTAGAGTACGTTTTCCCTCTGGTTTCGAAACTAAGTTCCTAAGTTTCTTTCGCTTGAACTTCTATCTTTCGCGATCGTAATTACTGTAAAGTTCCTTTACAGGACTTAATGTCTTTAACAATGTCTTTACTAAACGTAACGCCGTTTATTTGTTGGAGTTCTTATAACTTCGTAACTGTATTGAACTAGTGTTCTTCTGGAACTCGAAGTTCCCTACTGGTCGCTGTGTCTTACTTTGGCGATATTGCTTTAAAGTCCGTATATTTAATGTTCTTTATATTTTAGGACTCTTCAAAGTCTCGAACTGCTAACCCTCAGCGTAGCGTACTTATATCGTAACTGGTCTACACTCGGTGAACTTGTAGCATAGCCTCCCACAGGCTCTGGATCGATGTCTGATACAGCTTAACGTCCCCCTCACGGGCTCTTGAATACTGCGTATACGATGTGGTGCAGCACTTCCGCTCACGGAATGCTCGTAGACTGATGATTATGATGCTCCAGCGTAACGCCTCCCTGGACGGACTAATACTGCATGTACTGATACAGCGTGACGTTCCCCTCACGGGCTCTCGTAGACTGCATGATTGGCTTGGTGAGGCCAGGAGTTTTATACCTTTCAGTCACAAAAAGATAAAATCCTAGTCCTTTTCGTGACCAACTTCTGAACTAATTGTCGCACAATTAATAAAATTATATATCCAGAAAGCTCGTCTTCCAAACGTAAAATAATCTTCCTTTGCATGGAAATCGATCGTGCATTTCCGAGATATTAATTAATTTCTCGTCCTCAACTGTGTGGGTGGTGCTGTTCTTTTTTATTCTCCCACTCCTTAGGTCTCGGTGAACCCCCAATGACGTCTACTTGCGTTTGCAGTTTTCTCCTGTGCAATTTTTACAAGGTTTTTCTTTACACAAAAATCTCTAATCCAAATTGATACACCGTACTGTATCTGTTTACTTATTTTTATACTCGTAAACGGGTTAAATTTAATTATTCCTGTTCTGACTCAGCAGCGAGGTTGCCATATTCCTGCAACGTAAGAGCAATTTCCGAGTCCAGCTTCTTCGTCTTACAGTCAAAACTTTCCACTCGTTCTAATAATATCCATGACTGGCTCCTTATAAATGTCAAGAGGCATGAGCTCATCTAAGGAACACCTGGCCCTAGCGCTTGCACCATGTTAGGCTATAATCCGAGCTTGAAATCTCTCTCCGTTCCCTTAGAGACTGTATGATTCTTTCATTCCTTTCTCAAAGTACATGGATTCGACCCTCTTTGAGGCCATGGTACATGGGTTCATCTCTCCCCTCCTTAGGTAAATAAATTTTCGAAAAATTTTGAGGAAATTTATTTTAATTATCCAAAAAAAATATCTTATTTTTCCTTTTTAACTGTCGAAGCCATCATAACGTTATCCGTACCTTCTGATTTTTCTTCCTTAAAAATCCCACGATAATTTGATTTCTTTCATCTTTTTAAGTCATATCCGGTAATTGTGTCGGTTGGGTACACTCTGTCCCTACCCTTTCTTTCTCCTTTTTATTTGTCTGGATATTAGGTTTCCAGAACCTCATTCTTCTTTACGGGTGTGGTCTATCCCTACCCGTTCCCTTATTTCATCATTCTCCTTCCTTAAATTGAAATTTTCTTCTTCAATAAAATCAATTAAGAAGGATTTATGGTCCTAGGAAAACACAGGAAGGTTATAGACTGAGATCGAATGCAGAAATTTATAGTAAAATCGACAACCTTGAAGTGATGATCAGAAAACGGCGACTTCAGTTCTACGGACATATGGTCCGCATGGATTGCTCAAGGTTAAACAAACAAATTTTTGATAAAATCTGGAACTATAAAGGACAAGGAGGCTATGTAAAACAAATGAAAGAAGAACTTCAAAAATTCAAAATTACTGAAGAAGATTGTCTAAATCGAATAGAGTACAGAAAAAAAATTTTTGGTCTCAAAATTCTTGTCGGGGAGAAGAAAAATCTCAACAGAGGAGAATGGACTGCTGAAAGAAGAGCTGCACAGTCGACCAGGATGAAAGACTTCTGGAAGAGAAAGAAGGAAACTAGACCTATAAAGAAGTGATATTTGCGTGGTCCTTGTTGGCCTGTCCGCGGTGTATATATATAAAATCAATTATTTCTTTTATTTCCCAATATAATTTCTCCAATTCGCATTCGCACTCGAATGTTTGAGCTCTGTTTCCTTTTTCTATCTCATTCTTGTTTCTATCAAAATTGGATTCTTCATCTCTAAATGTTTCCATAACCAGGGCTTGTTCATTGGCTTCATCGAAGTCTTCGGGAGGGTAATACACTTTTAAATTTGCTGAATTCATGGTCACTTCATGATTCGTTTCACAGTGCCGAATTCTATAGGCATTATTTCTCAAATCCCTTATTATTTGATACGGTCCGTGGTACATTTTCTGGAACTTTTTGTACACGCGGTTCCCTGGATCCGAAATGGCGGGTCTTTTTACTAACACCATTTCCCCTGCTAATAGTGGCCGATGATACCTCTTGTGCCTATTTCTTCTTTGTCTCCTGTCAGCTTGAGCTTTTAGATGCTCAAAGGCTCTTCTTATACGTACATCTCTTCCAGGCTGAGCGTCTACTGGCCTAGGAATTACCAGACTCCAAGGTCTCTCTGGTTGCTCATTCCGATGTAACGTTATTGGTATCACTCCCGTAGATTCATGGATTGTATTGTTTATACAAAATTCGATAATATCCAAGATATCTATCCACTTCCAATTTTCTTCGGCACAGTATATTCTACAATACTTGGCCGTCTCCCTCATCACTCTTTCTACAGGATTTGCCTCAGGATGGCGAATACTTGACAAAATCTGACGTATTCCAAGTCTTTCTAATTCTTGTCTGAACTCTACACTGGTGAAACAACTACCGTGATCCGACAACAAATTCTCAGGTTTTCCCAGAATCGGTATCACTTTTTCTTTGAGTCGTTTTAACACCTGTTTGGTACTAGTCTTCTGTATGGGAGCAAGGACAACCATTTTAGTGAAGACATCCATAGCCACCATTATGTGTCGATATCCTCTTCTTGCCTTTGGCAAAGGTCCGAAGTTATCAATAGATATGATTTGACCTGGCCTTTCGGGCAACAATGGTATAGGCTTTTGTCTCATCAGAAATGCATTTGGTTTGATCCTTTGACATAAATCACATGTCTTTAGCGTGTCCCTTACAGTTTCTCTCAGTCTCGGCCATACAAATGCTTCTTTCAGCATCGAGACTGTTTTGTCGACTCCCATATGTCCGAACGATCTATGGGCTAGCCATACTATTTTCCTCTGCAAAATTGCAGGTACAACAATCCTTAATCGTGTATGGTCAGAGTCCACAAACTTATATAATAATCCATTATAAAATGTGTAATCTTGAGCTATCTTATTAGCTTCCGTGTACGCCGGTGTTCCCCTTATCAAACTTCCTTCGAGGAAAGATATGAGCATGTTCATCCATGGATCCTCACGTTGCCGTTGACTAATGCTCCTTAACTCATTTAGAGTACGCTGATCCCTGTCTTCCAAATCAATAGCCATTACTTCCTCTTCTGTGGACTTTGACTGTCTACTTAAATAGTCTGGAACTATATTTTCTTTTCCTGGGCAGTATTCTATCTTTACATCAAACTGTTGAATATATAAAGCCCAACGCATCAACCTTTGACTGGATAGATCAGTCTTCATCAAAAAGGTTAAGGCTTTATGATCCGTTCTTAGAATGACCTGAAACCCATATACGATCTTTCGCCAATACTGCAGCGCGTGCAATATCGCTAACAGCTCGATTTCGCTGATCGTATAATTTTTCTCGTGTGGTTTCAGTCTCCGACTTGTGAAAGCTAGATAATTTTTCTTATCAGGGTTATCCGGGTTTTCCTGATATAGCATTGCCCCTATTCCAATCTGGGATGCATCTGTTTGAATTATAAATTTCTGATTAAAATCAGGATATCCTAGCTTCACATAGTTTAAGAGCATTTCCTTGGCCTCCACGAATGCTTTTTCTGTTTCCTCCGTCCATTTCCACTTGCCCCCCTTCTTCAGAAGGTCCTGTAGTGGTGCAACAGTTTTTGTGTATGATGGACAATGTCCTGAGAAGAAACCAATCAATCCCAAAAACTGGCGAACGTTCTTCACCTTCAAAGGCCTTGGAAAATCCCTTATCGATTCCAATTTGCATGGATTTGGTTTAACACCATCCTTATCAATCACATGCCCTAAAAATGTTACTTGCCTTTGACAAAAATTTGACTTCTTTAAATTGATTTTAAAATTTGCCCTTCTTAAGTCTTCCAATAATTTCTTCAATTTTTCTAAATGTCCCTCAATATTCTCCGAGGTAAGCAAAATATCATCCACATAACGGATAGTGCACTCTTTCACTTCCTCTGACAGGTTTCGATCAAGCGCTCTTATTAAGGCAGATCCCGCGGTCTTCAATCCAAACGGACATCTCCTAAAACAATAGGTTTGTTGGTCGAACTGAAATCCAGTCAACAAGCTGGTTTTCTCTTCCAGTTCGAGATGATGATACGAAGAAGTCATGTCAATATTTGTGAAAATCTTCTTGCCTTTGAACTTCCTCAGTATTTCTTTTATGGGTGGTGCCGAATCATTTTCTGGTATGATTTTTGCATTTAAATTTCTGGCATCTAGACACACCCTTACTGAGCCATCCGGTTTGCTCACAATCACTAATGGACTAACATATGGTGTCGCCATCTTTTCTATAACACCTGCATTCATCATCTCCTGCAGTGTTTTCTTAGTTTGTGGGTAATGTTTTTCCGCAACCGGGTATGGTTTTTGTCTGAACGGTGCCCAATCATTGACTTGGAACGCGTATTTAAAATGTTCAATCTTCCCTGGCTTGGAATCAAATACGTCCCTAAAATTCAATAATAATTCCTTTAATTGTTCCTTGTTTTCGAGGTTAACTTTAGCTTCCTCTACTTTTCCTGACAGGTTGGTCTCGAACTCAGTTTCCAAATCATCTTCGAGTTCTATATTGAGGACTTCAAATATCCTTTCTATGTCCTTACAACCTTCTTCCGTTACTTCTTCCACATGCCATACCTGTTCTCCTATTTTCACATCCTGTTCCTGTAGGTTAATGTTTTGTTCATCCACATCCTCTCTTTGGATTCTAATGCAGTTTTGCGCTAGGTCTATGATGACCTTGTTCTCACGGATAAAATCAATACCTAATATGACATTATACGGTAATTGATTTACCAGCAAAAAGCATTGCGAAATTTCAGCGTTACCCATGATCAGATCAATGTATACCTGAAATTTGCATGTTAAATATTTTTCAGGGATAATTCCCTTAATCTTTACACTTGATGTGGGGATTTTTAATACGCGGCCTCTTGTTTCCAATTCATTCAGAAGGGTTTGCGTAATTAAACTTATTGTTGATCCGGTATCAATCAATGCCCTGACCAGTAATCCTTCTATTCTTAGCTTAATTATGGGTAATTCTCTTTTGATAGGTGGGATTCCTTCCACATCCTCATTAATTAGCTCATCTGGTCTTGCTATCCAATTCACAATTTCTACCTCCTCCCAGCTCCTGGTATGTTTCCACTTTTGACGATTTAAATTTGGAGTTTTTTTATCCTGAGGGCTCCCTTTTCCCTCATTCTTTAACTGAGCTTGTAGTTCCAAGCTTTGAGCTCCATCTAGTCGGTCGGGTGATTTCCGGTTCTTGATTGCCTCACTCCAACGGACTTTTTGCCTTTCAGGTTCGTCTGGTCGTTCGTTCATGTAACGAAGACTTTCCTGATATCTTTCCTCTATTTCGGCCCGATATTCATCATCCCTATCCTCTGGCCTTACGTTCCTTCGGGGATAATTCTCCCATTTCTTTCTGTTTTCTTGCCTCTGATGGTTATTGTTATAGGGTCGGCTCTCTTGTTGCCTATAACCCGTATTCCTAGGATTTCTTCCTCGATATCCTCCTTTGTGGTATGGCTGTATTCCTCTAGGCTCTTGGTGCCCATACTCTCGACCTAGTCCTTGAGTATCAGTGCTGGTGGACTGATTCCTGGTCGATGGTTTTTCGCGGGTTTCCTGACTGCTGGCCATGTGTACCTGTTCAGTCTGTCTTTGGTGCCTAGGAGTTACGTGTGACGTCGTCATGTCTAATTGACGTAATACACTCTCCACTTCCACAGCACTTCTGGCTTTGGATGAGATTAACAGCCTCTGAATCTCATATGGAAGTTGTCTTGCAATGGCGGCACACAGGTCGTTCTCAGCTGGAGCAATATCAAGTTCGCGGAATTTACATAGCTGAGCGGTAAAAAATTCCGAGTACTTAGTTGGTGCATTTGTGCTGTACTTCCTAGAGTACAGATCTAGCCTCAAATTCTCCTGGACGTCTGCTGCCCAATATCGTTTTAAAAAGGCTTCTCTAAAGCCTTCCACCGTATCAAAGGTGTACCTGAAGCTTCTGAACCAGGTGAGACAATCACCTGCCAACAACTTCTCAATAGCTCTCAGTCTCCGATCCTGAGGAACCTTCATTTCGTTTAAGTACTCTGCGACTTCCTTTAGCCAGTATTTTGGAGTAATTGACATGTTATTACCCGTAAATTTTACCGGTCTGTCCTCATTCGATTTGATAATGTTTATTATCTGACCATTTGTCTGGTTCATGTATGGGGTTGACATCGCCATCGGATATCCTGGGTTCTTGTAAGGGCTCTCCCCTCCTAAGTCCCTATCGGTATCTGTGCCTTGTTCACGGGAATCTACCCATCCTGTCTTTGGAAACTCCTCCTGATTCTCAAATTCTAATTTCCTTTCCCTTCGGGCACTTTCTTCATTAGCCATGAGTTGGATTTCCATTTGACTGTTCTTATGTTCAGTCCTCTCCAACCGGGATCCTAATTCATTTTGAATTCTTTCCTGATTTTTCTTACTGGTTTCCAGTTCTTGTTTGAGTTGGTTTTTGTCGTTCCTGAAGCTATTCCTGATTTCATTTAAGTGTTCCTCTACCTCTTTCTTGATGACCATGACCTGTTCTGTTATAATTTCTGGTTTAACGTCACCTCTGGTATCTAGGTCTTCTCGTATTTCCTTTATCTTTTTCTCCATCTCTCTTTGTCCTTTGACCATATTTACTTTAATTCCTTCCAGTTTTTCCTCAGTTTTCCCTTGACTCTTATATAATATCATCAAGTCATTTTGGATCTGGCCTACTTCCATATGAGTTTTTCCTACTTCGACCTTTAATGTTCCGATGGTTCCCTGAACATCATTAATACCCTGACTTAGTTCATCTATCTTATGGGTACTTTCCTTATTTTCGTCCTCTCGTTGTTTTCTTTCACTCTGGAGATGCCCCTCGTATATACCTAATCTTCGATTTATTTCACCCTCATACTTCTTTAAGTTATCATCTACCTGCCCGGTAAACAGCTCAAATTGACTTTTCATATCCCGCGCATCCTTTTGATTTTGATTTTTCATCTCAGTTACTTCGGTCTGAACTGCACCGATTTTATTCTCGAGGGTTCCTACTTTCTCCTCAACCTTTCCAAATCGGGTTCCTAGCTCATTCACACTTTGTTTTATTTCATCCCGGGATGTTTTAGAGATATCGCTGTTAGATTTTATCTGAGCTTCTAATTTTTTCTGCACACCTTGGATCTGGGTTACAAGTTTCTTTTCACATTCCTCTACATTTTCTTTACATGCTTTTTCCATGCTATTTAATTTAGTTTCTATAGTACCAAAATTATCCTCTAAAATTTTAAAATTTTCTCGGCATTCATTTTGTGATTCTCCCATATTTTTGTTCATAGTATTTATTTGGCCTTGCAATTCTGACTGAAATACTTTATTTTCCCTTTGAATTTAACTTGCGATTTTCCCTTTTAAATCATTTAATTTGTCCCCAAACTTAGTGTCAAAATCTTGAAATTTGGTATTCATTGTTTCTTCTAATACCTTGGACCCCTCTTTCATTTCCTTAATTTCAACCTTCAGTTCCTTATCCATGTTTATACAATTAGCTTCGATAGCTTCTAATTTAGTTCCCATGTTATCACTTTTAGCTTCGATATCTACTAATTTAGTTCCCATGTTATCACTTTTAGCTTCGATATCTACTAATTTAGTTCCCATATTAGCACTATCAGTTTTTAGTGACTCTAAACTTTGATTCATGGATCCTAACTTTTGGTTATTTTCCTCCTGTTGGCTGTCCAACTTATTCAAACTCTCATTTATGGATTCGAACACTTTGTTATTTTCATCCTTTTGGAGGCCCAATGTATTGTTTATAGCCTCCAAATTCTCATTGTTATCGGCTTTTATAGCCTCCAAAAGCCGTTGCATCTCTTCACTCAATGCCATCTTATTAGAATATAGTGGGCTACTAATGCCACATCGCTAGAACATGTTTGAGAGATAGTAATCTGAACCATTGTGTCCCAATTTCTTTAAAAATTTACTTTGGTACGGGTGTTTACTACACCGTACCCTTTTGATATTCTTATTCAAACTCAAAGACCTTTATGGAAGTATTTAAAATTCAAAATTTCGAAAAACCATTTTTTTTTCAAAAAAAATGAAAATTTTGATTTTTCGAGAAAACTCGGGTTTTCCCTAGGAAAACTCAGCCCTGCGTACTGGGCGCCATGAAAGGTGATTAGGGGGTTGTTTAAATCCAGGGCTGCTCGGTGTGAGTTTCTAGGGACCCAATGCGGTCAGTTATCATACGTTGTAGCTACTACTATCATTACTTTACTTTTACATGAATCGACCGTCTTTAGTGTTCCTCTAATTATTAATCCAAGCACAGTATTTCTATTCACCCCCCTGTGCCCTTGCAGCAAGAAATATGCAAATCACAATATGCCAGCATTGCTCAATTCGGGATTTTTCGGGGCTGCGGTAAGTTCTCCCACTCTGTGACTTACATATTTTGGATTAAATAGAGGATACACTTGCAAAAATAACAACAAAATCAACTCCTATTTTAACACATTTAATTAATCAAAAATTATGGCGCTACAAACAAATAAACACATAAACTACTGACCAATATCATTCTACTTGTCCAAAGTGAACAAGGAATAGCATAAAAATAAAACAAATATTAGATTAAAACACATGGTTTTCTTTAAAACCAACAATTCACGATTATTTTCACTTCCATAAAGTACTTATCTTAAAGTTCCAAATAACTACGAGCTTCTTTGGCTCGATACTTTCCCATAATAATGGTGTCATATTTTTGTACACCTCAAGAATTATTTTTATCTTTTCTTATCATCAAAACAAATATATAATTACATTTAAAATTACATGTTAATTATTCACTTCAATATTTGGGCATATCACATGTTCTCCGTATTTACTATCTCTCTCAAGTTTTGCAAATTCACTACGGTGATCGGGAAAACTATTTGTGTACTCCAGAGTTATAAAGATTACTTGACAAAGTCAAAAACTATGATCACTCCCGAAACCTAGTTATCTTCACAAAACTCGTGGATTCCTTCTTTTCCATACAATATTACAATAGGGATTTTATTTAATTCATTTGTCTTATAAGACCATTATCACATAAGAAAACTACGATCTGAATTGGCAAGCGATAATATCAATCTACAAGGACCTCGGTTCAACGCCCGGGTCATTAACAACTTTAAACACTCACGGTGTATTTAACACATCTTACAAGACGGTTTTTACCCACCCTCGCTCTATGAGGGTCAGGCCATTATACTCGGGCGTGATTTATGACAAGGAAAGAGACTCTCTGCCTAACCTACGGTGGCAGCTCTCTTCAATGCTTTAAAACAAACCTTCACATTATTCTCAGTTCTGTGGAGAGACCTGGCTTTTACTCGCTTATTTTCATTCAACAATATTCTTTGGCTCATAAACCACTTTCGTAACCTTGGCATTTATTAATTATGAGAGGGTCCTCATTGATTGGGAAGATTAATACACATTCTACGACGAATAATTAGGGGCTTTAACAACAAGAGGATTCTAGGTTCGAATCTCTTAACATGCCTCGGGAACATTTCCACATCAGAGGACTTATACAAAACGCGATTTAGGGTCAAGCCGTAGCTTACAGGACCTACGTTCAATAATACCATACATTAGCTCCCTTTTAAATAATACACACATGGCCTCGTGATCCACGTCACAATTTAGAGGACTTACAACATATCTCAATTCACTGCAATCAACTACCCTCCATAAGTAATTTACCAAGTACTTTAACTTTTACGCGTTCCTAGCGTGACTTTTTATTTAAATGCGTTCCATTACGCTACACATTACTTTTACGGCCGAATGTCTTCCAAAGAACTGATAAATTTCATAGTAACAATTGATACATATCTTAATTCTTATATTAATCTTTTCCGTTGACAATAAATCGCTCCCTTTTTAAGAACATGCAGTCACATCATGTCTTATACATTTGTTAAGGCTTCAACGCTCTATATTTTTATATCATTCAATTTAATCTTTATTTAGATTTCTTTACCTTGTTATTCACATCATGTTTTCATTCCTTACAAAAGCACAAAAGCTATTTCTTTCATATAATTCAAATTTACCTTTATGTAAATATCTTTGTTATAATTATTATTATCACGCTTGCTTTTATAACATTCATTAAATATTGACATTTTTATTCCATGCATTTCCTCTACAGGATTTATTATTTCATATAATTATTTATTATTTCTTAAAACCTTATTTTCGTTCAGATCGCGTTCTTATTTAGTTATTATTCATTTAAAAACATCCCTTCTACTCAAAACTCCGGTGGAATTGTACACAAAATTTTTCCCGACACCAAAACATAATGAAAATCTTTACTTACATGTTTAAGGTCGCTTTCTGACCTTTATTCTCGTTTGATGTGACATTTTGGCCCACCTTCTTGATCTACTCCATATTGTACAATCTCATTTTATGTACAGAAATTTCTTGACACATATTCACTATATTTAACACTGACAACATTTTTTTAATACACTGGTGTATCCGTTTTGAACACACATTAAAACACTAAAAAATATTACTCTGGTACATATTATAACACATATCACTGTGCATAAAACGCTTTCACTTTACCTAAAACACTTAAAACGATACTCTTATTTCTTTTCTTACAATATTTACACTTCACTCCTATCACACGGGCGTATCTCAACGATTTATACAATTTCCGTCGGCTGTTGATGATCCCTGATGTGAATCCTATCGACCTGCATTGGACGTGTGATTTTACTCGTTCAAAGTTTCTCTCTCCTACAATGGAAACTACTGATTTCAGTCTCTCAAAACCGCTTCTATTGTATATTACTCGGCTTTACTTTATCTGCTTTAACTAGGCGATAAATGTCTTTACTTTGCCGTCACCTCTATTTATATATGGTGGTCTATCGCACCCTATAGTTTCTATATCTTGGCCTCCCTTCGAGGACCGTATACTGTCTATCGTATATTTTTGACGTTTTCTCACTAGAGTACGTTTTCCCTCTGGTTTCGAAACTAAGTTCCTAAGTTCCTTTCGCTTGAACTTCTATCTTTCGCGATCGTAATTACTGTAAAGTTCCTTTACAGGACTTAATGTCTTTAACAATGTCTTTACTAAACGTAACGCCGTTTATTTGTTGGAGTTCTTATAACTTCGTAACTGTATTGAACTAGTGTTCTTCTGGAACTCGAAGTTCCCTACTGGTCGCTGTGTCTTACTTTGGCGATATTGCTTTAAAGTCCGTATATTTAATGTTCTTTATATTTTAGGACCCTTCAAAGTCTCGAACTGCTAACCCTCAGCGTAGCGTACTTATATCGTAACTGGTCTACACTCGGTGAACTTGTAGCATAGCCTCCCACAGGCTCTGGATCGATGTCTGATACAGCTTAACGTCCCCCTCACGGGCTCTTGAATACTGCGTATACGATGTGGTGCAGCACTTCCGCTCACGGAATGCTCGTAGACTGATGATTATGATGCTCCAGCGTAACGCCCCCCTGGACGGACTAATACTGCATGTACTGATACAGCGTGACGTTCCCCTCACGGGCTCTCGTAGACTGCATGATTGGCTTGGTGAGGCCAGGAGTTTTATACCTTTCAGTCACAAAAAGATAAAATCCTAGTCCTTTTCGTGACCAACTTCTGAACTAATTGTCGCACAATTAATAAAATTATATATCCAGAAAGCTCGTCTTCCAAACGTAAAATAATCTTCCTGTGCATGGAAATCGATCGTGCATTTCCGAGATATTAATTAATTTCTCGTCCTCAACTGTGTGGGTGGTGCTGTTCTTTTTTATTCTCCCACTCCTTAGGTCTCGGTGAACCCCCAATGACGTCTACTTGCGTTTGCAGTTTTCTCCTGTGCAATTTTTACAAGGTTTTTCTTTACACAAAAATCTCTAATCCAAATTGATACACCGTACTGTATCTGTTTACTTATTTTTATACTCGTAAACGGGTTAAATTTAATTATTCCTGTTCTGACTCAGCAGCGAGGTTGCCATATTCCTGCAACGTAAGAGCAATTTCCGAGTCCAGCTTCTTCGTCTTACAGTAAGAGAATGGGATTTTTCAAGGATCATTAGGGGCTGGTATTCTTAGGCTAGTTTCGCGGTTGTGCCTTGATGAGGGAGGATGTGTTTGTTCATTGCCTTAGATTACTTTCCGTATGGTCGGAACTCACATCAAGCTTTATTTAATTGTCTTAAGGGTTTTGTTTCAGTGTCTGCATTCGTGCAACTCTAAGGATGGCCGTATAGGTTTTCTTTTTATCCTTAGAGACTGGCAGTGGATGTATGTGTCAGAAATATGTTTCATTTACAATCACGTTTCTAGACTTATTTTTAAGGGTGGGTTAACATCATTTGTTTAAGTGGGAATTTGACTGAAGGCCGAGGGTCATATTTCGTGTTGTTCTGTTTTGTTGTGGCTTTCAGTCAAGAAACAATGCGTGATCCCATTACGTTTATTAAATGAGGTATATCGGTTACTCTTCCGAGATGATGGAATGTGTGTTCGTTGTACGTGTCCGGGACTGCAATTGACGCTCATTTGGCATCCCGTAAGATAACCGAATCTCGTGCTTTCGTTCGTGAGAAGTTTTATTCTACCAGCCCATGAAATCGTTTGTTTTATCTTTATTTGGGAGTTTGTCTTTGTTTATTTTACTGAACCGATCTATGTTTCTCTTTGAGGTTTGTATGTCACGGCACGTCATTTTTTTGAAGTGTTGTCGTTATGGAAGTTGTGTATTAATTTGTGTATCTTGACGTGACATTTAAGGGTCGTTGTTAATTGTATGGTTTTGTTTCTTGGCTAGTTTGTTGTGACATGCATTTTAATATAAGGGTGGACGGATAGACGGTTCGTGGGATACACTTTTCATGTACTTCTCAGAATGACGCTCATGACTACCTTCTTGTCGTTGGCCTGTGGTGGAACGAAACGTACTATTTACACTATTGTTAATTGATAATCATTCTGTCCCTCTACTGAACGATCTCCAGTGACTTAGGCTTCTCCTCGTCGTCAACATTTTCTCTTTTATAGATCTTTTTTTTGTGTGTCTTAGGTCTTATTGTTTTACTGTTTTATAATTACGTGTACAATCTTATTACAGCATCCCGTAAGATAACTGAATCTCGTGCTTTCGTTCGTGAGAAGTTTTATTCTACCAGCCCATGAAATCGTTTGTTTTATCTTTATTTGGGAGTTTGTCTTTGTTTATTTTACTGAACCGATCTATGTTTCTCTTTTGGGTTTGTATGTCACGGCACGTCATGTTTTTGAAGTGTTGTCGTTGCGCTACTCACGTCCCCTTTTGTTTTTCCTTGTTTTTTTTGATATTAAATTTTATCTACAACCTTTACTCGAAGAGTGTGGTCATTCCTAATTGGTTCTCCATCTAGTTCTAAATGCGAATGGTACACAACATTGGTTTTAGATCCATGGCCGGTCCCCATTCCGCGCACGCGGGGAGCCTTTTCGGTTCCTCAGTCTTGCCATCGACTGTGTGCGTCGGGTGGTGGTCACCACGCGTGTCAATTATTATTATTATTAGTATTATTAGTGATTTAAGCCCACAAAGGAGTGCTTAAGACTAGTGTTTCTGCGATGTTTTCTTTGTTCTCCAATATTTCCTCAGTCCAGCCAATAACTTGTCCTTCCTCTCCTGTGTGACGGGTGGTCGGGTCTTAATCACTTTGGGTGGCGGGGACCAAAACTATCACTAAATTTGGAACGGTCAAGAATATCACAGCGTTATTCAAGTCTTGATTCACTTCATTAAACCACAAGCTGCCAGTCTTGTAGCCATTAATCAAGTTGAAGATATTCTTGGTGATTTCTATCGTTCCCCATCCGGAAGAAGTGCCCGTAGAATTTCAGTCGTTTCCGTCGCTTAAATAATGCCAACATTTCAAAAAATTATAGCACCGAAACCGTTTATGTTAAACGTGTAATTCTTTCACTGAACGCCAGCTGGTTAAAGTAAGTTTTGTTTTGGAGGTGTCGTAACCTTGCTATGCGCACACTAGATGTGCAGTAGCCAAGGTCGGCCGGGGGCGCGTGCACCAATGACTGCACCGCCCGACAAACTGCACCTGATTACAAAGCTATCATTCGATGGTTTAATCAGTTTAAGGAAACAGGGACTGTAGAGAAACAATCTAGGCCAGGCCGACCACCAACATCAGCATTGAACGCACGCTTTCCCAATGGCTGGATTGGTACGTGCAATCATTTCAGATGTAACTGTCAAGATTGCAGCAGAAATTCGCTCCCGCAGGTGCTCCAAATCCCGAATTTTTTCTTCATACACAATGTTTTTAATGTACCCCCAGAAGAAAAAAATCCAAAGGGGTGAGGTCGGGACTTCATTGGCGCGCGCGCGCCCCCAGCCGACCTTGGCTACTGCGCATCTAGTGTGCGCATAGCAAGGTCACATCCCCTCCAAAACAAAACTTACTATAACCAGCTGGCGTTCAGTGAAAGAATTACACGTTTAACATAAATGGTTTCGGTGCTATAATTTTTTGAAATGTTGGCATTATTTTTCGATGAACCTGTACACTATCGTACATTCCCTTTTAAGAGAGCGTGTGAACTTGAACAATCTTCATGACGACCCAGTCTTGCGGCGACGTTCTTTCCAAACACTCTACATTCGTGCACTATGTTCTTTCTTTCGTTCGTCCGTCAACTTCTGTCCTGGCATCTTTGGTAGCACTTCTATATCAAATGTATGTTTCATTATGTTGTTTTTTTATGTTCGACCCTGACTATTATATGTCAGAAAACTGTACTATAATGAGGCTAATTATAACACTATTTTTCATTATGAAACAGTTTCTCCCACCAATCAGAGCTCAAGAAACAGTTGTTTGACCAATTAGATAATTAGATGCGTCGAGTTCAACGGCCTTCTAATTTAAATTTCACTGCCTGGCCTAGTGTCATAGTAGGGTAATCGAGGATACCATGGTCTAATACAAGGCATTCTCGGCGTCTCATGCGCTCTGTTCAGTACATAGAACTGGCGAAATCTCGACAGATATTTATGAATATTCATGTTCGAACATAAAATAGTTATCGTCGAACATAAACAGTCGTATGCAACTCACCTATATTGGTAATTACGACACTCTTATGAAAATTATAAAACTCGCATACGCCTGTTTTATGAACATACTCGTGTCTTTATTATTGCCATTATATGCTCGTTGCATAATGTACTATTTCTAAATTTAACCCGATCATTCATGTCGTGCATCGTGATGTTTAGCTGCTTGAGGTGTTAAGGTTTCCTGTATCCGTTTGGATTTGTTTTTACTGTTGAAAATTTGTTTCGTATTTCTGTGCTGGTCCATTCTGTATATGTGACCAAAAAGTTTAGCTCGTCTCTTTCTGAAAGTGTCTGTGATCTATGGTTTCATAAATTTATGATGATGGTCTCTTAATCCATATTTCAAGAATTTTTCGGAGGATTTTACGTTCTTGTTTTTCTTTTTCTTTAATTTTTGAGTGACCATGAGTTAGTGTTGCTTCTGTGGCATAAGTGCTTCAGGAAGAACTACTGTTTCGTAGTGTCTTAGTTTTGCATTAACTTAGATCGATTTTCTGTTGTAATGTTTCCAGGTAAGTGTGTACGTTCTCTGTAATTTTCTCACTCGTTCTTGATTTGCTATTATGTTTAGGCCTGAAGGTTGGATGATTTCTCCTATGTAAAAAGGGAAACTCTTGATATAGGATAGACAAATTTCACCATTTCCGATCAATTCATTTTTCACCAGCAAAATATTTTCTTGGCCAGTCCTAAATCATATTTGCTGCTCTACCGGCCGACAGAACTATATCGCGTTTTCATGGGTAGATTGTCGGACGGGGATCATTCTATGTACTGAGTTTTTTTCATAAGATATCAGGAGACCAGCCTTTTGTGAAATTTCGTATAAAACAGGGAAAAACTAGGAATGACATGTTTCGCCCATCGTGTGAGCATCTTCAGATCCAAATATACACGACAAATAGCTCTACAAAACACTACAAAACATAGAGAGACTCCCACAGACAGTCTCTGCCCACCAAAAACAAACAAAAATCGTAGTTAGGTTAGAACTGATAGCTATTTCCACTTATATAGTTTCACATCCACATCTCTCCTATTCCACGCTGTTTTTATCTAGACATATTTTTCATGTTTTTCTTACTTAACACATTTTGTAACAGATCTTTTTTGTTTAATTTTAATGTGTGGGATTTTGGACGAAGAGTATTTTTAGAATTTTTGATAACATCCCCTGTTATGGCAAAATTTATATTAAGTGTATGTTCTTCACCTTTTCATGTACTAAATTGCGCTGAGGAAGGTCACAAACCGGTACGATATTAAAGTACAACTAGTTGATACCCGTCAAAACATAACTTGTCATTGGAAAAATATTTACTGAAGGATTCTCTTATACAGTATGCATTTTTTGAACGATTACTTCTTTACACTGTTGCAACTTTAAGGGTGTCCAAATATTGACTTCGGAACATATAACTGGCCTTGACTGAAACCTTGACGAGGCAAATAGAGACCTACACGTTCCAGAGTTTCCCCTTGAGCTTTATTGATTGTGATAAAGCACGCCAAGCGAATTGGAAATTTGAATATTGAAGTGTTTTATCGGAAGATGTTAAATCAAGTCGAAGGATTAGAGCTCTGTGCTCATTAGTGCTAGTGTAAGTTCTTCAATACTTCCCTTATTTTATAATTATATTTCAATGTATATCGTGGAAACATCATAAACAATTTTTCTCTCCTTTTTTATTCTGATAAACAAAGATCTTAGTTAGACGCAGCGGGATCCTCCATTTCTCTGGTGGAATAGAGCCATTGTGCGCAAGCGACAAATATTACAATTTTCTTTAATAATTTAAAAATATACCTTAACATATATTTTCCTTTTAAAGACACTCTGCAAATCGAAATGACAAGAGCTCTCGTTAGAATGCATTACGAAGTCAATCGGTTAAGACATTATCTCAATCTCGCGGTACCAAAAATCACCTTAGCGTTGACTTACGGTTATATAAATTTTATTATAATATATAGATATCATGTAATTTTTTCAAGGTTAATGTCTCGTATATTCCAGTAATTAGATTTATATTGTGTTCAGCGATTGAACTATTTGATTTGATTCCAAGTGAAGGATAGGCAGCCTTGCGAATAGCGCCCACTAGCAAGCTTGTCCAAGTATTCAACCATATTCTACCTGCCTAAGTGAGTCTATAATGTGAACGAAGCCTTAATTTCAGGTCTCGCACAAGTGAAATATCTGCGTGATCTCCGGAGACTCCTGTCTGAACGAGGAGTCCTCACAACCAGTGTCCATCCTGAACAAGTTAAAGGGACTGTGACATGTCAGCGGAACAGAGCACTGTACGTCGTTCTGTCAGCAGGAGATGACACCGGCCAGCTGCTTCATGAGGTAAATAAAACTTAAAGGTTTGACGAACTCCAATAATTGACTGAATTCAATACAAGACATTTACAACATACTGGTAAATAACTTCCACGGATAGTTTCTGATATTTATAACCCCACCTGTGGTCGCACGTTGAGCAAAATGCTCAAACTATGGTATGACTTGTTTATACATTTAATTGATTTATTTGGAATTTTTGAGCGGGTTTTCACTAATTTTGACTAATTGTGGTTGCTTTCTTTTCGTATTTTGACTGATTTAGAATTTTTGTGTTTTTTGGACTCTTCGAACTTCTTTTGACTACATTTTTTTTAGATTCTACGGTAAGTATTTTTCCCTTTTCTTATTTATGAGCTTTTTTTTTGACAAATTTTTGGGGTTCTATGGATTTTGACTAATTTTTTTTTGTGTTTTTTTATTTTTTTTATTTTGAACTGCCAAACACTCTTGGGGATTGGACGAAAGAGAGCAGTGGCTGAGGTTTTTTTTTCACAATTGCCAAACAAACATGGCCAGAGACTCAGCGGCTGGACGCTAGATGATTTAATTAATTGTTACTCTCCGATAGATCGAACCCTTAGAGGATGTGAAAATAAATTCAACATATCGAATATTCGAGTTAACTTATGGAGAGTCTTACGAAAAATCGCTGATGTTTCACGCTAAACATAGGGCAACATAACCGATATTTCTGCCACGTGAAAGAAGTCAAGATAAACTACAGTAGACTACATAAAAACAATGACTATCCTAAAATACAACACCATCATCATAGACAACATAGAGATATCAAATCCAATAGTACACGCATTTATTTATCGTATGACATACAGACAACAAGCATGCAAGATAAATATATACACACATAAACATTGATATATACATATTTACAGCGACACATGACGAGGCAGGCTTATATCTTTAAATCTAAATTCTGTATCCATTGCAGTGCTGTAGGTTTTGCCAACAGGAAGTCAGACCGATTACCCTGATATGCTCTTCTATGGCATTCATGAACAATGTGGTGAACTGACTGTGAAGGAGCACCGTAGTCACATTGGGGAAAAGGAATTTTACCCCATTTGAAGAGTGATTCAGCACAGACCCCGTGGTTAGTCCGGATCCTATTGAGGGCAGACCACGTTCCTCTTGGCAGGTCAAAACTGGGTGCAGCGCTATCTCCAATTAAGTCACTCCAAGCGTCAAGGTTGATGTTGGTGCTCCATTCATTTCTCCATTGGATATTAGGCTTAAAATTGTTGCCTGTGAGATCTCTAGCATATTTGATGGGTGGATGTCTAGATTTCAGTCGGTTTCTATTCAGATCAGGGATGTCGCAGTGAATAGGAAGAGCTGGATTACTCATCATTTTCTTATACTCTCGGATCAGGGCAGCTTTCCTGCGTAGGTCAGGAGGCATGATGTTGCTGAGGACAGGAAGCCAATAAGTCGGCGTAGATCTAATAAGGCCACTAATCAGTCTCATGGTGTTATTGAGTTGGGTATTAATTACCTTTACATGGGGGCTGTTCAGCCAAACTGGAGCACAATATTCAGCAGCGGAGAAGACAAGACCTAATGCAGAACACCTCAGAGTTGTAGCAGAAGCTCCCCAAGTAGTTCCACAAAGCTTCTGCAGGATATTATTCCGGCTTCTAATTTTGGCGGCTGCATTTTCAAGATGTTTTTTAAAAGATAATGTGCAATCCAGAGTGACAACTAAATATTTAGGGTGTTTATTATTTCTCAGCACAGAACCTTGAAGCGATACATGAACTGCACTATCAGCCATTCTGTTGTTTAAGTGGAAACATGATACTTCAGTTTTTGTTGCACTTGGTTGGAGCCTCCATTTGTGGAAATAACTTTCAAGCCTAGCAACGTCATCATTGAGCACATTCTCCATGCACTGATGTCCTTGTGCCTTATAGCCAAAGCTATATCATCAGCATAACAAAACTTTCTGGACTGAGTATGGTAGATCAGAGAGATAAAGATTGAAGAAAAGGGGAGACAGCACTGAACCTTGTGGGAGCCCGTTGTTCAGCTTTCTTTGTTTGCTCATTCTTTTTCCTAGAATGACTTGGAAAAGTCTGTTACTGAGCATGTTACCAATAAGTTGCACGGTAGTACACACAAATGGAATCCTTCAAGGTGATCCTTTGAGTCCATTATTATTCAACGTTGCCACTGCAGATGTAATCAAAACGACATCAACCGAAAACACCGGAGTCTACCTCTATGCAGATGACATGGCAATCACCTCCACAAAAGCCAAATATCTACAAAACTGTCTTAGCAATCTAGTCATTTGAGTTAAGGAGAACTCACTGAAAATGAACACACAGAAGAGTTCATTAATGGTGTTTAGAAAAGGGGGAAGGATCACAGATACAGAAAAGCTAAAACTTGGTGAAGAGAAAATAGAAATAGTCAAAGAATATGAATACATAGGAGTCACCTTTCAAACGCCAGGAAACTGCAACAAACATATACAGCAAAAGGCGGAAACCGCCATCTCTACAATGAGGGATATCAGGAAAATTCAATCGCTATCACTAGACACCGCAATGAAGATCTTCAACGTTAAAATAGTACTCATTATAACCTATGGTCTTCAAATAATATGGGACCACTTGAAAGTAAGGGACCTAAGAATAATGGAAAATGTCCAAGCCATATGCTTGAAGAAAATACTTGGCATATCAAACTTTACACCCTCCAGGTATACATATCTACTGGCAAGATAATCTTTCATGATTGAGGAACTAAAGCATATAATGTTATTGCCAACCATGCAAGCTCCTAGCAGGCAGCCAAAGAAAGAATAGGTAGAAGAAGAATTCTTTGGCACAAGTGCCATGATCGACCGAAGTTGGGCAAAAGCTAATCAGCAGATGAGAAGCGCAGTCAACAGGTTAGCGGTTCATGGATTTCATTACAAGACATGCAGTACAAAATCGTATCTTATCATCTCTGAAGAATGCGTGTGTAAACAATGCAACGAAAAATGTGACAAATACCACATCCTCTTATGTAAGAACAACAACAAATCACTAATGAAACTTAATTCCGAAGACTAAAGAAACAGCATGAATGATAACAAACGGTCACACCTCTGGTGTCAATTTACCACAATCGAACGTTGTATGTCATATAGGCCTATATTTTGACTACTTAGCTGCAATAAATATTATTAATAAACAAGTAGTTCAGTGAAGAACTATACAGCCTATTTTCATATATCCTACTTATGTTAATTGCCTCTATCAACATACAAAATTTAAGTTTGATTGCTGTAATAGCTTCGTAGATATTGAGAACCGACTAAATATTTCGGATGGTCGCCATGTTGGATTGTTATATGTATAGGCCATAGAGTTATGCACCATTTAAGGAAAATTATTGCATAGGTTCATTATTCAAACTTTCACTTCGATCGCATGATTACGACACAAAAAATAAAAACTTAATTTTTAAAACTCAGCAATTCTTCTAGGTTTGCGCCGTATCTTGTGTGGGGTTTCGCCTAGGACACCAAGCTGGCTCATCGGCGCCCCCCCCCCCCCCCCACTGGAGTAGCGAACTGAGCGCCACCTCCCTTTATATAAGGTGCAACTGCACCTCTTGACTGCGAGAACTAAAAGCCCAGCAGCCTCAACCTCCCTATGAAGGCTTCCAAAAAGATGGTATATGGCTTTCACGGCCAGTGAATTAAAACTCAGCGATTCTTCTAGATGTGTGCCGTATCTTGTTGCACCTCTTGTTGTGACGAATTATCAAAACTACTGGGGTTTTAAGATAGGGGCAGAACCAACAAAACGGAGGGGAGCTCTTTTAGAAGATCGAAAAAGGGCACAGTGATGGGCTCAAGAGATACTGGCAGGACATTAAAGCTGGCAGACGAACAAGAATACCACACAGAAAATGATATCGATTGTTAGCTCGTAGTCCTTAGTGGTTCAATTCGAAAGTAAAATAAAAAACGAGCAATTTAATTGAAGGGTTTATTTCAATCACCAGACAAGTCCAAAAATTGACTTTGAGATAAATATATCTTCTTCCTCTTCAAGGCCAGATTTATAATAATAAAATAACCCCTGGCACTACAGCCCTTGAAGGGCCTAGGCCTACCAAGCGACCGCTGCCCAGCCATTTGCCCTGCAGATAATGGGGTGACGCGAGATCAGCGCATCGGGTCCCCTCGGCCGTTATCTTTGTTTAAATGATCGGGGCGCTGCCTCACTGTCAGACAGCTACTCAGTTGTCATCACGAAGCTGAGTGCACCCCGCTCCAGCTCTCAGGTCAGTTTCTAAAATCCCTGACGGAGCCGGGAATCGAACCCGGGGCCTCCGGGTGAGAGGCAGGCGCGCTACCCCAACACCACGGGCCTAGCTCTGCATGTAGATATTATTGCTGTCTCCAAAAAGCAGACAGGTCGGGTTATATACGGGAGTGAAATATTGGGGATTCTACAAAAATAAGACAAGCCGAATGCTTTTTCATGATAATTGCCTGGAATGTTTGGCATTCAACAATTATTTGTACTTGGTTAGGATTTACATAATAAATAATCGTATTTAAGGATTTAAATATTTTTCATTTTTGTATTCAAGTAAGATTTCGGAAAAGAACACACAAGTCCAAAGTCGTTTTTTTTTTTCAAGTTTTTCTCAACTATCCTCATACAAGTATATTTCCTTTATGTGCAATGTAAAGCTGTTAGTGAGACAAAAGTAGGTCTAAAAGCTGTTTTTATTTTAGAATGTGACAAAAATGTCCATGATAGCCCGATACCTTATTGAAGTGTTAATTATAAAGTATTTATTATCACCTAAAGTCAATACTTATTATATTGAAAACCGTACCGGTTTCAGCTGGTATATGATGTGTAGTACTATATCGTAAGTTCACAAAGTAAAATTAAAAAACAAAAAACAGATCTGTTACAATAAATTTCGTAAATTAAGCATAGCAAATTTAGTCTTGGGAAAAAAAAGCGTAGAAATGAGGAATCGAAAAAGAAGAAATTAAACTGAGAAACAAATACAAAAACATGAGAACAGAACAGAAAAGATATAAAAAATGTATAACACTTACGTGTATGTGAAAATATGTAGCCTACTGTTTGTTGAAACAGTTAGGTTATAAAAATTCTTGACGAGTATTAGCTAGGTCTGTGCAGAGAGAAAAAAAACTATTGAATCTTTAGAGCAAAACCTTCATTTACTTACATAGTATAGAAATACATTGGAATATAAAGCTATACTGTTCATTTTAGATTTTGAACAATTTAAGTTTTGGACTTTCCTGGTTCTTGGAATGAACCCTTCAATTCGACTTACCGTAGGCTACTGACGAAATTTACGAATGCCAGTTAGTTTAACGCGAAGACTATCAGCGCCTCCATCGGTTTCGGCCGATATGAGATTATATCGAGAAAATAGTTCAGTACAGAAGTTGCATACGGTTGACTCAACTAAATTTCAATCATCGGTGGAATATTCAAAACCTTCGAATAAGTCAAGCTGCACTGTAAAAGTACGTAAATGTTCGAGATAAAGAACGAGTTTTGACTTAGAGGTATCCACAATATTAAATTATACAAGTTACACTTAAGGTAAAAAATAAATCTCACTTAAGGTGAAAAATAAATCTACATAAAAATTCTAGGAAATTTGTTCGGGAAATAATAATTATGCTACTTCGAGATATCGACATTTCAAGTAATCGAGGTTAGATAAAATTAGGCTCGACATATCTAAGTTCGACTGTATTTGGGTACTCAAGTTCAAAAACCCGTTTGATAAAATAGTGTGTTTTCTCATTTTAGTTATTGATTTAAGGGGGGGACTACAGCTATTCTAAAAAGAAACAAGTAGTTCCGTGAAGAAATAAAGCCTATTTTCATGTATCCTACTTATGTTAATGCCACTATCAACATACAAAATTTCAGTTTGATTGCTGTAATAGATTCGTAGATATTGAGAACCGTCTAAATATTTCGGATTGTCTCCATGTTGGATTGTTACATGTATAGGCCATTGAGTCATGTACCATTAAAGGAAAATTATTGCGTAGGTTCATTATTCAAACTTTCACTTCGATCGCATGATCACGACACAAGAAATAAAAACATAATTTTAAAATACTCCCAGTCGCCATCCTGAGGTTATGTAAACAATTGAACTAAATTAGATACCAGTGCATTACAATGTCCATAAATATTTCCTGTACCAAGTTTCATTGAGTTTGGGTCATTAAATCGCGAGAAAAGTCTATTTAAAACTTTCAACTTCGCTTGGCCGCCATGTTCGTTTTGTTAACCGATTTTTGAAAGTCTCATAGATGAACTTCCAGTAGTGCCCTTTATCTCCGTACAAAATTTCAAGGCGATACTGGTAATAGTTTCAGAGATACAGAATGCCGGTGAAATATTTCGCACAGCCGTCATCTTGAGGTTACGTAAACAATTGAACCAAGTTAGATGTCGGTGCATTACAATGTGTATAAACATATACTGTACCAAGTTCCATTGCGTTTGGTTGGTTAAATGGCGAGAAACGTCCATTTAAACGTCGCAAATTCGCTTGGTCGCATATTGGTTTTGTAGTTACCAGGTTTGCAAAAGTCACATAGGTGAACTTCCAGTAGTTTCCTTTATCACCGTACAAAATTCCAGGATGATGCCGGTAATAGTTTCGGAGATATTGAATGGTGATTAAATATTTCGCACAGCCGCCATGTTGGATTGGTGAGACGTAACAAAATTTGAAGGGCACGGTGAGGTCGTCCGGAATAGTGCTATGAACTTACCAAGTTTCATTGAAATGGCTCCAACCGTTTAGATTTTATTAGGGGGGGGGGGCACACACACACACACGAATCACACACGCACACACAGACAGACACACGGACAAAAGGTGATCTCATAAGCCTATTTTTTTCATAATTGAAAATAGGCTAAAAAATGGATCGTAAAATTTGAATGGGTTAATGTGCACACAGGTGTTGTAGGCAATGAAATGGCTGATAAAATTGCAAAGGAGGCTGCAAAATTAGGTGAGGTTTGTTTCGATAGAATACTCATCTCAACATTTAAAATAATAATAATAATAATAATAATTATTATTATTATTATTATAACATTTTAAAAAAATCTCAAAGAAGAATAAACTCATGAATGGCAGCAATAATGGGAACAAACTTCAAAAGACACACTTACAAAGGAATTCCTTCCAACAGTCGCAGGTAGATTAAAATCCAAAATCACCTTAACACCAAATATGACTACAATACTGATTGGACATGGAACTATTGCTTCCTACTTACACAGACTTAAAATTATACGTAATCCCGAGTGTTCCTGTAAAAGCAGCCCTCAGGCTATAGATCATATAATTTTTCTTGTGCAATGATGTGAAACATATAAGGCAATTCTTGATTAATAGTGTTAATAGAGACGATAACAGGCCAATGCAGAAATCTGTGCTATTAAAACATTATTTAAAGGAATTTCCTAAATTTGTTAATGCTCTGGCTTTTCAAGCTCTTAGGAAAAACGAAGACTAATATTGTTTGATATTGTTAAGATTAACAGTCATCTAAAAATTTAATTATTAAAATGTAGGCTAATTGATTTTGTTCATTTGTAAAAATGTATTGTAAGTGCATGTAGTAGGCTACTACAGTACTTATGTAGTGGAAACTTCGCTCGTACTAAGAATTTGTGATCAATTACCATAGTAATAACAGCCCTTTAAGGACCCCATTAGTATTTTGAGAAATCACCTATATTCGTAAATTGTGTGTATTTTAAGGCTGAATAGCTATTTTAATTATCTTTAATTGCGGCTTGCCCACTCTTTAGGTCTTTCATTCTAATTTATATGCGTCATACATTTCATAGTTAATTACTCTTATTGTGCTAACCTTCTAATGTTTCTTCTTTCACCACATTATAATTGTTAAGCTTTGTATATTAGCAGCCTTGTAAGTCGAGGACGCATAAGAAATTAAATGAAAATATGAACAGTAAATAAAAATTAAAAAAGGGGGCGGAACAGCGAGGGTCATCATCCCCTATTTTCTTTCCATGCAACACAGCTCCACTGTGAAATAAAATGGCGGAACGCCCCTTGTAGGAGAGCATATTCTAAATTTGCAGGTGTTCTCCAGACTACATCCTTCTGAGGCCCGCTGGCTACTGTTCCTGGATAGCAGCCCCACCAGTGTATTGGAGGATGTGAACATCCCTATCGACTGTGAACTCCTAGTGGTCGAGGAGTCCCGAGACTCGGTGAATCTGAGCGAGGTGTACCGCGTGCACCCCAGTCTCTCACTAGAGGTGTCTTACTGGGGGACATGGGACCTCAGAGGGGGACTGCAGGGCCCTAGTCTCACTCTTGACCAGAGAAGGGCCGACCTACAAGGAATCAACTTCATCGGTGCGGCCATTCATGTAATGTATAAAACTAGGAGTCTGTTAACACCGTCTTCATTTACAGTCAGACAGATGATAATTATATTAATAATAATTTAAATAATAATAATAATAGTTTAATTTTTAATCTGTGAGAAAGAAACCACCACTTCGCGTATGAATAAAACGGCGACGGCGTACCAACTCGCCAAAGACGTTTACAACAAAAAGTCAATTTCCCTAAACGCAAAACTCAGGCATTATTGAACTGTCATACGACCAGAGGCTTTGTATGCAACGGAATGCCTCACTATGAACAAGAAAGGCCTGGTAGAAAAATTGGTGATCAAAGAAAGAAAGAAAGAAAGAAAGAAAGAAAGAAAGAAAGAAAGATCTTGCGGAGGTGGATATAGACGACAGCATAACCACGGGCTGTATATTCTTGTCCAAAAGATCTCTGATGTTATGATGATGATGATGATAATTGTTGTTTTAAGGGGCCTAACATCGAGGTTATCGGCTCCACTCTCTGATGTTATGAGGAAAAGGAGAATTGCATTTTATGACCACTTGCTTAGAATGAAACCCACACGATTGACGAACCTGATCTTTTCCTATTTTAAAGATAAGAAGGCCAAGCCAACCTGGTTTGTAGAGGTAGAAAGTGACCTACAGGAGATGGAGATTGCCTGTGAAGATATTCAAGAACGCAACCCTCTCAGGAAGCTACTGAACGACCACCAGGGTTTTCAAGAAAGAACTAAGTTGAAGACGGGGAAAATGTGGACGGAAGAAAGAAAAGAGCAACACCGGCAACGTATGAAGGAGCACTGGGCAAAGATCAAAGCCTAGAGAAGACAGTTGAAATGACGTGGTCCGTAGTAGGCCGATACAATTAATGAATAATAATAATAATAATAATAATAATAATAATAATAATAATAATAATAATGGAACATATACAACAACAAAAATTGATATCGAAGAACTAAAAATTAAGACATTACACCACAGTAATTAAACGTGAAGCACTATATGCCTCGGAAACCTTGACCATTGAAGCCAGATCTCTCATTAAAGTGTAGGGAAACAAGAAGGGAAAATATGGACTATGTTGAAATATAGTGAAAGGTGTTTAGTTCACGATGCCATGGTGTATGTTAATTTGGCAATAAATGGTAAACAATGACGAAACTTACTTTCGAAACTTCCCTCGTACTTAGAAAATGTGATATCAATTTCAAGATAATAGGATAACTTAAATAAATACCACAAAGATCATTTCTAGGGCCATGCAATATTAAGATTTTGCTTTCAGATTCCCCCTCGCCAGTACGTGAAATACGATTCCAATGGCCACCTAGTAGCCACTGGATTATTCATAGACCTATGTCGTGAAATATCAGCAAAACTGAATTTCAGGTAAGAACAATTCATCTATATAAATAAAGTGAGCATCCTGTTTAAAATTTTGCATTTTAATTGATATTACAACTTTTCTCGTCAACACAATGCCATCTCAACTACCCTGGACATTCGAAAAATAACAATAAAAAGTTACATGTGATTAATATACGAGGGCTTTTTTTTTCAACCTCCACGCAATCTGATTTTAGAGCTGAATTTAGAGCTAAGGAATTCAAAGTCTTTTATACTGATCATCCGCGCTTAAACTATACAAAGATTCATGAACCATGGATTGAAAACACCTGATTTAGAGGTAACATTCCAAAGTCAATGAAAAAAGAGAAAACGCACCCAGCTCAGGTATCCCCCGGAATACCCAATTCTGAAAATTTCCAGTCGTAATTCCTTATGGGAAACGTTATGACGTTATGAGTCTACAGGGGAGAAACCTTCACCAGGTAGGGTGATTAAGGATACCATCCGTTGTTCAATAAAATGATTGTGAATTTTTAAAAAATCTGATTTAAATTCCCTATTTGATTTGAATAATTTGCACACCTCTGTATATTTTGGCTAATTTTGAAGTTTTGTGTCTTTTTTAGATTTTAAGTATTTTTTTTAATTTAAAGCTTTTTTTATTCTTACAAATTAGGATTGTTTTTTGGGGCTTTTATGGATTTTGACTAATTTTTATTTTTTGTGTTTCTTTATTTTGACTGAGGGGAGAAAACCTCATCAGGTAGGATGTCATCCGTTGTTCAATAAAATGATTCTGAATTTTAAAAATCTCACTGATTTAAATTCCATATTTGATTCTAATAATTTGCACACCTCGGTATATTTTCACTAATTTCGAAGTTTTGTGGTTTTCATTTAGATTTTAAGTAATTTTTCGTTTTTTTTTTCTTACTTTTAAAGCTTTTCTTTTGACAAATTTTGACTAATTTTGATTGTTTATTGGGGTTTTATGGATTATGAATAATTTTGATTTCATTTGTTTTTTATTATTTCTATTTTGACTGATTTGCTTTCTGTTTTCGGACTGCCAACACTAATGGGGAAGGTAGAAGTAGGGGAATCAAAATTGTATCCCTTTTTTTTTGTCACGGAGACGAACGCTTCCATTTTAGGGTTAAGAACTAAAAGTTTGAGAAGACTTGACGTAGTTTTTCGTTTAGCCTTGCATTGCTATGAGCCTCATAACAAGCCATATGTCATACTGCTACGACCATCCAGACCCGAGAAAATGTTGGTTTACAAAATTCACAAACAACTATTTTCAGAACCGTCAGATCAGCTTAAAACTCCGTACACACGTTAACGATAAGTTATTTCAAGACGTATGAAAGTCTCATTACCATCTGAATAATACTTTTAATGTAATGATCTTTCTAAGTGAGCGCTGCGTTAGACTTTGTAAAAAATAAAAATAAAAACGGCACTTGTTCTGTTCAATCAGCTATACAATTTTAACAGGTTACAATACAAATGATTATTCTTCATAGCTAAACGCAGAATAAAATAAGGAAAAGTTTGGTGTAGCTTGGTTTTATGTAAAACTACGGGTAACGTTTTTATTGACGTCTAAACTCGAGTATGTATACTTCTTTCCCCGAAAGTAATGCTCTTGTGTGTTTTAGCTTGACAATTCTCCAAGCCACAAACAATGCATTTGGTATCGAGCAGCAGAATAACAAGTCGTGGAGCGGAGTGATGGACATGATGTTGCAGGGAGCCATTAATATGAGTGTGATACCTCTCAAGCGAACACGTGCTCGGGCTCAAGTAGTCGACTTCACAGTTCCCGTCTACTCATACTGGTAAGTACACGCTACCAGCAGGTAGGCTTTGTTTTCATCAATGCAGTGAAACCGGCTTTCAACGAACCCTTTATTACAGAGGGGCCGGTTATACGTGGCCGGACGTAAGCGCGAGTACAACACTGAGACCACTGGATATGCACATGCGCAATTTATTTGCATTGATCACGAAGGTATTGTACCCATTCGTCATCATATGGAACATGTGTTCGTATCCCAGCTAACTCACGGTCTTTCGAGGTATGGGACGTCCAACCCACTATACGAGCACATATTCAGGATTTGAGTCAGTCAGGTGGCTACTCTACTTGAAAGGAACAACATATTCCTAAGTATAACATTTAATGATAGTAGATCATGGCAAAACAAAACAAAGCACAAAAAAAAAAAACTTTACATTTATTTCCCACAACAAAAATCAAAATTATCTGCGAGTCTCTTCTCCTCAAGATTGGTGCTCCACCGCACTCATGTCTATCCTAAACATCCTATTGTTGATACTCTTTGACATTTGCGAGTGTCCATATTGTTCTTCACGTGGCACAATTTAACACAAATTGGAATATCACAACACAATAAACACAAATTATATTTAAATGGCATTAAATCTGCAATTATGAACATTTATCCATTTTACACGGAACATTTACTTTAAATAACATTGATTCATTAGCTTATGCCTTGTTTAATAAGTGTTGTCCCGTGCGAATCGTATTCTTTTCCCATAATTTTCAAACGCTGAAGTGGTGCACTTTCCCATCCAAAATACACATAGATATAGATATTTTATAGCTTCACCATACAACGATTTTCTGGGTCTGGTCAAAACATTATCGTTACAAACGTGTCATATCATTCAAATTACGCTACCCGTATGAATAAATTAGTGTGAACTGGGTAAATACTCTTTACAAAAATGCTTCTATTTATTTGGTTCAGTTAATTTCTCCTCAGAGAATAACTGGGCCAAATGTTATCCGATTACTTCATTCCAACATTGCATGTGTATGGAAACAGTGCACCTAATTCAATTGATATCATCATATCAAGCATATCTTAATTACTTCTCGAAATATCGAGATTCTTCAGTGTCCCACTACAATCTTAAAAGAAAAGGATCTGGTCTACTGACTTCCCTTCGTGCGAACAATGGATTAGTCATGGGCCGTCCTATGCAAGATGGCTGCCGGGTTAGTGGATTATACCTGCTACCCCGCCTGACTCCCCGCACGGTCATGTGTTCACTCAATGGTGCAGCTGTGCTAGAGGTACCCTGAATGGGTCGTGTCATTACGAATTGAGTCAATCTAATTATTTAATACCTACATTTAGAGTATTTAATGGGCTCATCTCGGCTCCTAATTACTATTCAAGGCAAGGGATGGATCACGAAATAGCTTTGCCGTTCTGTGGTCGACATCAGTGGCTTTGCGCGCGTCTCAGATGAGTTTCACAGTTATCTCACTGGACGGGCATGCGTATAACAAGAGGAAAATCAACGTTTCCTATACGAAGAACCATTTGTCTTACCTCTAAGGGCAGATCAATTAATATATCGGCCTACCTAGGGTGTCTAGCAGTTATCCCTGGTGGCGAAGACTCTGCTAACAGTGGATACAGACAGACTCTGTCCCAACTCTGTTGCGAATACACATGTATGCTCTAAGGCAATACTATATCGTAGCTTCGAAGATTTAGCCGACTAGATTCGACAACGCGCGAACTATTTTCGGATGATCCCCGCAACTTATTGACGTAAATCTCTTGATTCTACGTTACATGCTCGCTGATCGCGGCTCAAACAATATTTCTTACAGATGACTCAATTCTTAAAGCACTCACGTCCTCTATACATTTACTCATAAGCCAAAGTTCTACGTAGCTCCAAAACAAGTATAAATTTACAGGCATACATTTGACTATCTTAATGGCTCTCAAATACAACCCTGTAGAATATACCATAATAAACATTTATTTAACATTTCAATGACACTGAAAAACTCTCTTTATCTGGATATTTATCTTTCTTTCTTACTTTTCACAATAACACAGTATTCTTACGCTAGATATGACACACTTTGCACGTACTATAGGCCTGACATGCCGATTTATATATTTATTATTGTTACCGACCCCAGATTATTATTATTATTATTATTATTATTATTATTATTATTATTATTTAACGTTACCGTTACTTTCTTCAATGTCTTACGCCTAAATGGCCGTAAGCATGTCATCCTCAATGCCATATTTTTTAAACCAAAATACGAGGGATGTGAACTCGTACACAAATGACTGTTAATTCTTAATCGTTGAGGGAATGCTTCGTTGTATGGTGAGCCATTAAATCATATCAACATAATAAATTTGTACTCACTTTTATTTTAGCTGGGTTAGTCCAGCATGCCAGCCCTTCGCCTGTCATAATGCTTGTTTTAAGCCATCATGATATTTTTCACACGACACATTGCATAGACTTTACACATGGTAATTATATATTTCACTACTGGCAATTTCACTTTAACACAATACACATTCTTTTACCGTATAAACATAAACACTTTTAAAGATCACTGTAATATAACTTTATACAATTTTCACACACTGATCCTCGATCGGATTCCCACTATCGCCTGACCTCAGAGATGCGATGCAGCTAACTCCCGACAACCGCTGGTCTCCTTGAAAGTCTATCTTGCGTGTGTGTGTCCGTCTCCCGTCACATACAGTTTATGTCTCCTCTACTGCAAAGTTGTTCAATCCTAGGTCACAACTACTTGTGATGCCTCCCAGGCTCCAGTAACTGAAGTGTTCATTACAATAGTATGTTATTTTACCCATGATAACACTTCCTGTGGTTATGTTCATTGTCTGTGAACATCATCCTAAAATATCTCTACGATGTACTGATTCTATACTCGCGTATACTGTTGCTTATACGTCTGCTGTAGACTGATTATTATATGATGCAGAATTACTGTTATTAAGCTGCATGATGCGCCTTTCATTGTTCACTGCTAGTACATTTGAGCGTCAATACTTTATAAATTCCGCGCACTTTCTTGCGTGATCCGACAGCGTGTCACCACACGAGTTGAGTCAAGACGAACTGACAATCCGCTCCAGCTTCCCCCATATAAAGCTTCCTGATGAAAAGTAGTTCACTGGATTTCCAGGAGCGACTCTCTTCTTAAAATAATACATTTTCAGACAAAGTGAAGTATGATCCTCATTCATCTATTCATGGAGGTTCCAAATTCACTCGCGTGCAGGCAATTGCTTCGGCCAATTAATTATAATTAATTGCTTTCTTCCACGGCGTCATGATGCTACCCCGGTTTTTCCCCTATGGCTCCATTACAAATCCTGCCTCTGCCGCGGATTAGGTCTGTGCATAGGTTCCTTTATAGATGCAGGCTTTAATTTAGGCGTGAGGACACTCCTAAATTATCTTTCCTCGAATACATGCATCTGGGTGTAAGTTTCATCTCAATTCATTGCTCCATTTGGCCGTAATTAATTAATTTCTGTGGGCGACCACCCCCACTTCGCTTCTCTGCCTTGTTGAAGGGGGATTTTCTTAGTCGTTAATCACGGCCTTCACCCTCCAGCCACGCCGAAAGTAGTGCATAGGCGTCACGTCTACTCCACCCACTTTCAAGTTCGCTTTGTCAACTGTCAAGCTGGCTCGCTTTCTTGAGCTCTTAGCATCTTAAACGTACATAGGCTTGTATTTTCTGCAATAATCCGCCTTTCAAGCTATAATATTCCCGTTCTGGCCGTGAAATCATGCTGTTATAATTATATGCAGTTATAACTCATTGTTCCTCGGGTTCACTGTGGCTGTTCCCCCTCAGAGATCAATGATTCGATTCTTCGCAGAATCATGGGCCTGGTCTTTTAGTGATAAAGACCCCGGTTCGATGCTAGTCAGCCGTGTCCATTGGGCACAGTATGAAGGCGGAGACACCACTGCGCATGTAATATGTGCCGGTCAAGAAAAAACGGCCCACTTATACACGGAAGGAGCGCGATTGAACTTAGCTGATCTTGCCTTCTTGTCCTCTCAAAATCTCTTCTCTTCTCGCTATGGCTCTATCACTTGAGGTGTCTATTTCCTGGCGGCTTCGGTGGCGTAGTTGGTAGCATGCTGAGCATCTATGACCAAGATCGCGGGTTCAAATCCGGCCAAAATCGTAGGATTTTTTAAGAGCGTTAAAAATCCCTCAGTATGCCTTCCTTCGGAGGGGAAGTAAAGCTGGCGGTCCCATGTCATAGATTTATGGCATGTTAAAGAACCTTCCACTAATTACACCTGTGTGAAGCTAAATTGGATAGGTTAAGAATGTAAAAAAAGTTCTTAAGTTCCTACGTTCGTTGCTAAGAGCCGACTGCGGTGGTGTCTGGTAGCTAAGTTCTGAACTAGTAGTCGTTGACGGTGGCGTTTGGCAGAAAGGTAGGAACTATTTGAAAAATTCAAAAGTCTGCAGTCCTTACTTGAATTAAAAAACAGATAACAGACACTAATACAGCCATCACAATTAACACCAGTTATCAGACATTCTACACACACCCAAAGTACACGGGGCTACATGACCGCGTAGTCGCAGCCCCTAAACTGCGGAACCAACCAACCAACCACGTGTATTTCCTGAAGGTCTTTTTCAACTTCAAACAACCACTCTTTCGTCGAGAGAGTAACATTTAGAATTCTTTTAGTCAGCCTGTGATTACTCATTCTCAGAATATGCCCATAAAATTACAACTGTATTTTCCTGAAAGTGACTGGGGTTTTCTCCGAATGCTGATTAAGCTCCTGGGGTCTTCTTTTCGTCCGAATTCCCTCAGTACCAACTGGGCCAAAAATCTAAACAATTTTCCTTTCTAGTTTTGGTATATATAAGGTGCGTTCAAAAAGTAACGAGCCGGAGGCTGGAATGCGCAAACCGGTGACTACATCGGCTAATCGTGGCGTGTGTAACGAGGTGTGGTTCCGACCAGAGCGTGGAAGGTCACAGCCCGTCGCTAGAGGGCACGCGTGCACGTCACGTGACGATACAAAAAGAGCAGCAGCATGCATCAATCGTCCAACGCTGCCAGTCGCATACTCGTGGCACTGGAGCGTAGCCGATAAAGAGCTTTCCATGTTGTCCACTGTTCTGAATGTCCAGGGGGAAGCTCTTCTTTTGGGACCATCCATTCTCTCAGATATTGACATTTTCCCCGCCAACCTCAAATGATGAGTGTTTTAGAGGCGTTAGTGTCTCGGGTTTGATTACCGTGTCGTAATAATAATAATAATAATAATAATAATAATAATAATAATTTTAATTTATTTTATTTATTAAATACTACTTATGTTACATTAATGTGATATGTCACGAATCTGACATATTAATTATTTCCAACATTTAAATACAAGAGTGCATGCAAAAATATGTTTTTTGGTGATCAAGGTAATGCATAATGATGACAGTGGTGATAATGAGAAAAGTATTAATTTAAATAATTAAAGACACAAAAAGTTACACTATAGTAGTTATATTAATAAATTTATGTTATGAGTTAATGTTTAGTTCCCGTGTTCCAACGGGGTCGGGGATGAGATGCGATGGAAGTCTTTGTGGCGATGGTTTTTACGGCCGGATGCCCTTCCTGACGCCAACCTCATGAGAGGAGTTAATGAGAGATGAAATGAATGATGATGGATGAAACTGGGCGTTTAGTTAGGTAATAGTTCTTAATGCGACGTATAACTAGTTGTTTGCTGTTCATGTTCGTCAATCGAGGTGGTAGTTCATTAAGTAGTGATGATGTAATATAATTTAGTCCCTTGAAACCATAGCTATTTATACATATAGGTTTTACATATTTAGTACTTGTTATGGCTCTTGTTTGCATGTTGTGAGAGACCTTATGCCAGAATCTTGGATCATGGTAGTAGAGATTCAGTACTGTAATTTGAAACGGCTCTAATATTAAAATAATGGATACCAGTGAAATATTTAAAGAACCTGTTTAGGCTATTATTAATTAAAGTTGTGATTTGATTTCCTCAAGCTGCTATAACATATCTTAATTTGCATTCAATCAGAGCACTATAAATGGTTTTGTAAGTATTTTTATCTACATAAAATCGGAGATTGTAGAAGGTGTAAAGGTTTGCTCTTAGTTTTTTTAATCATGTTTACTGTGAGTGTGTTCATTTTAGGTATTCCTAGGTATTTTTGTGTCGAAGTACTATTTATGAAGGTGTCACATTTGCAACCTGCAAGGATGTTTTGGTGTATGCATGATATGCTGTGTTGCGTGAGTTTGAATTGTTCTTGTGTGAAGGGATCAACTCTGATGTGCATTATTTTAGATTATTGTCATGACACCATCTTGTGATGTTATTGAAGTCTTCTTGAAGTCTATCAAAAGCTGTTTTAGAGTATTTATGTATGGTTAATATAGTGGTGTCATCAGCATACATATATATTTTACTGTGCTTAATGGCTTCATTCATGTCGTTTACGAACAGGTAATATAGTGTAGGTGAGATAATACTGCCTTGAGGAATACTCTGTGTTCCTTCTGATGTGTCACTGATAGTGTTATTGATCATAACTGCCATTTCCCTGTTTTTAATATAGCTTTCAAATAATTTTTAAGTCGTACCTCTTATTCTATTTATCGTGTAATTTGGCAAGTAGTTTATTGTGATTTATTGTGTCAAATGCTTTAGAAAAGTCAAGAAAAACTACCATTATATGATTGTTCTTATTTAAAGTATTATTTATTACATTGGCAAATTCAGCCAGGAGTAGTTCAGTACTTTTTCCTTTCCTAAAACCATATAGATGTCCCTTTAAAATATGATTTATTTAGGAAATTGTTCAATCTCTTAACCAAGCATTTTTCCATTATTTTGTGTAGGATTGATAATATGCATATTGGTCTATAGAGCGTCTCAACCTTAAAAGACAGTATGGAATGAAATGTAGTATTTGCCTCTCACTCGCACTCCTATGTCCTGCAATTAGCTTCGTCCTCTTCTACCCCGGCGATGTTGCCATTTCCCAATAATTGAAAGTGACAAATCTAAGAAAATGTTTGCGTGGTATTATAGAGAATTTCCCGCTCTCTATGATGGTGTTAAAATAAAAGCCATAAATAATTAACACATGGCCCAATTTTCACAATTACGATATTTTAGCGCGAATCTATATTTTTGCATTTATAAAACTTATCACGCCATAGATAATGAACTAATGATCGCAACAGATCAAGAATTTATTTTTAGATTACCTGATGTTGGTAGAAGATACCCTACTTCTCAGGGCACTAATTATTTTCATAATAAGAAAGTTATGATTTTTTTTCTTAAATGTTACTTGAAAAATCTGGGATGGTGTCACATAAAAGTTAGCTAGCGAGAAAGTTTTTTGCTGTTGACTTTACGTTGGTGACTAAGCGAGAAGAAATGTTCATTAATGTCTGAAATAGTTTTTAAAACAAACCAGAGCTCAATATTAGGTAGCATTCATAAGTTATAGCACTTCGCTCAGTCCTCCCGCTCAGCGCTGACGCACCGGAACTTTGTTTACTAACGGGGCCCGCAGGCTATCTCCGCCGACTACGTTTGAAGGAGGGTAGGTGATGATGTGAAGTAAAACTAAGAAATGGAGTGGTTTTTGTGTTCTTTCTAAATTGTCCGCCTCGTTGCGTTCTTGGCTGTCACTGAGCTGTCACTGTGGAGGCCCGGGTTTGAATCCCGGCTCTGCCAAGAAATGTAATTCTGGTCTGAGGGCTGGAACGGGGTGTACTCAACTCCATGAGACAAAACTGAGAAGAGGCGGGTTCGATTCCTACCTCAGCCATCCTCGAAGTGGTTTCCGTAGTTTGCCTTTGTTCGTCCCGGGAATTAACCAGGGTTCGTTAATGGTGCAGAGTTAACGTTTCTGTGCCAAAAAGAACACGGTAGACACACACGGCAAAATGACAGGTGAAGTATATGAAAAGTGGTTCGCCGAGCAATATTGTTGCTCAATGTTCCCGAAAGATCTAGCCCAGTAATTGACAATGTAGGCTATCACAGCAGAGAAATATGTTCTTGCTTGTCATCTTACCACACCACCATACCACAGTGAACTTAATCCCATCGAAATGGTATGGCGTAAGTGAAGAATTATATACAATTGAACAACTTCTCGTTCAAGAAACAAGAAATGAATAATTTAATTTCAGCTACATACCCCTACTTGACCACACAACATTGGGTAAATTACGTGGACCACAATACAGTATATTATTATTATTATTATTATTATTATATTATTATTATTATTATTATTATTATTATTATTATTATTATACCGACAGTAGTGGCTGCGCTCGCTAAAGCGCTGCGTTAGGTCATGGGGCCAAGCTCTCTGCTGACTCGGTAGACGCGTGGGTTCGAGCCCCACCATCGGCCGTCCTTGAAATGGTTTTCCTTGGTTTCCCCATTTTCAACTCCAGGCAAATGCTGGGACGGTACCTTCTGATAGGCCACGGCCGCTTCCTTCCACATCCTTGCCCAGTTTCATTCACCATCATTCATTTCATCTCTCATTAACTCCTCTCATGAGGTTGGTGTCAGGAAGGGCATCCAGCCGTAAAATCATCCGCCACAAAGACTTCCATCGCATCTCATCCCCGACCCCGTAGGAAAAACGGGAATAATAAGTGGTAGACATACATACATAATTATTATTATGTCATATTATAATTTATTATAACCTATGATATTCGAGAAAAAGGCCTTATCATATTCATGAATAATTGAAAATTATAAATTATTATAATGTGTGCATTAAAATCGCACTTCGAGCTTCGGTGTATCATAATCTAAATATTGTACCGTCTTTCGCTTCAAGGCATGAGGTACAATTATATACAACAAAGAAATATTTTGGAAATTTCCCGAGTTTTGCGTAAAAGCACGCCTGTATACGAGTTGTTATATCATGTGCCCGGCCTTGCAGAACTTTGTATATGCAGCAGATCTGGCATCAGCGCGCTCCATTTAATGCGTACTGTCTTTTAAGGCAGAGACGCACTATATAGTTGCCAAAGTCAAGTGATCATTCTTCTATATTGGTTTGATAATTGTGTATTTCGGTTATTTTGGTACTATGCCTGATTCGAATATCTTGTTTATGAGATGTGTTATGGATGGTATAGTTTTTTTTTTTTTTTAGATGTTGCCTTTATATCTTTCAAGCGTATATTGTCAGCACCGGGCGATTTGTCTGTTTTTAATACCTTAATTATGTTCTCTATTTCATATTCATCAGTTTCGAGTAACGTAAAAGAATGCAAATGTGTTTCTATTCGAATGCCATTTGTTGATATTACAGTTATGAGCTAGGCTGTTTATTTTTTTCACTAAAAGTACTGTTGAATTTATTGACTATCACTTCATTAGTTTCACTTAATTATAATGTATTCTTAAATGTTTGTTTATGACTTCATTGACAGTTGGTGGTTTCCGACCTGTTACATCATTAATAACTTTCCGCATTCCTTTATTAACGTTTTTGCAATTATTTATCTTATTTTTATAATATTGATGTTTTGTTTTGTTTATTAGCTTATTTAATTTGTTTCTGAATGCTTTGTATTCATTTTTATTGCAATATTTATCCTTGTTTCTGAGCATTGTTTTGTGAAGTCTGTCTCTTTTCTTACATTGTATTTTAGGTCATTAGTGAACCATTGTTTGCTTTTCATGTGTTTACGTGTGGTTATGCAAGATGCTTTTTGGTAGATTTCCTTAAATTTGGTTGTTATATTGTTATATATGTCATTAGGATGTTTTAATTCGAGGCAATCTGTCCAGTCTGTGTTGTTAAGGCTTGTGTGTATTATAGTATCGTTAGCGTAATGTACGATTCATTATCTTGTGATTGCGTCTTATGATATTATGGCCAAATACCTGCGTATGTAATGTAGTGGTCAGAGATGTCTGATTGTATGACTGCGGAAGTATATTGATCTAGTCTGCTACGATAGTATATGTGATCAATACATGTTCTCGAGTCTAGATTTGGATCATAACGAGTACATTTAGTGATAAGTGGTAGGAAACCATAAGTTGCCATAATATTTATATAGTTGATAGCTGATAGACTGATGTCATTTGATAAAGTATCAATGTTGATATCTCTTAAAATGGCGTATTCACTGTACTTACTGTGTGTTGTGTTAAATGTGTTTCAAGTTCATCAAGAAAGTGCTAGATGATCTGTAAATGCATGTTAATCCAATCTTTTTGTTCATGTGAAGCATTTCTATTACCATAGATTCATGAGTAGTGGAAATGTATGAATTGTGTGTTCTTATAGGCATGTTCTTTACATATATGGCTATACCTCCTCCTTTACGATTAGTTCTATTACAAAATATAGAATTAAAATTATCCAAAGTAAACAGATAATTATTAGATTAAAGTATTGTTACGTGCCACCCCATAGTGGCACCTTTGTTAACTGGATTACGGTGGGTATAAAGCACAACACCAATTACTGCTTAAAGAAATAATTAATTTTATTGCAGCCAGAAAAATACACTACTCAACAGCAATCATTACCTTACTCCAGTTTCCTCACGTCGAGAATACTTTCCCTTTCACTTGTCAACAGACCACAGTTAATCCTCTTCGCTAATGAGTCCGCTCCCGTACGCTCGCTGGAAATAGCTGCACTAGGTCTGTCACTGTACTATACACTGTTTCACAAGCACCACAATCACTTCCTCGGTGTCAAGAGAATCAGCTTCACTAGGGGTTTCGCAAGTCACCACACTTCTGTCGCTCAAGATAATCGCTCGCACTAGCTCGTAAAACACAACAACAACTGCTAGACAGGTCGCACTTATATAGCAGGCCGGTGACTCAAATGCTTCTAGATCCATCCAGGGTTCACGGCTTCTCGAGGTTTCCATCGCTGGTCCAGTCACGAATATTCTGGACTACCCCTTTGTCCTAGTAGCCCTGTTGCATAAGGCACACACAATACAGGAGGCAGGCCACAGCCCAGCCCTGGGGCAGTTGTGACTCATGCGGCGAGTGATGACACAAACTCACAGCCGTAACAGTATGTTAATTTCTGTTAGGCAAATAATAACCAGATCATAAATTTTCTTACCTAAGTTATGGTTAGATAACCGCAGTTTTTTTTATATAGATTGAATATTTAGAGAAAGGATATTGATTTCAGCATTATTTCTAGTCTTAGTACCATTTTGGAATGACATCGGGTATATTGAGAAATTTGAGTTCCTTTTGTGTTCCAGAATCATGCTCATGCCATCCCAACTGTTCATAATATCAATTAACATAATAATTCAATGTGTACATTCTATTTTTGGTGGGGGTGCGTTACCTAATTTTGTTTACGTCTTCCTCACAGGAGATTCTCAATATACCAGATTCGTCGTTTTTTAGCGCAAGAATTTCGCAGTTTTTAACCCAAATGAATTTCCAGTTATTTCTCTGGCCTGATTTTGAGTTTTCCATAGTAGCTCTCTGTAGACTGCGACTTTCGTTAATGAAAAACCTAGATTTAGTGTTCCCTTTTCTTTTCTGTAAAAATTCATTCTTTTTTGATATCGAGTTGAACTTTACCACTATTGGGGGGATTTTGTTCTTTCTTTGCAGGGGCGGAGGGGGCTGTATACTTCCTCTACATCAAAAATGTTTAAATCTACTTCCAGAGTCTCAGCAATTTTGTGGAAGACTTCATCCAGTCATTCATCTTTCGCGCGTGGCACTTCACATATTTCCATGTACTTTTGCCTACCGTTCTGTTCCAGTGTGTGCACTTTCTCGTTTAAATCTGGTATTTTTTGTCTTGTAGGTTTTTTTCGTCTTTTATGGGTTTTATTTCTGCTATAAGTGGTTTCAGAAGAGTCGCATTTGACTTAGCTTCCAGAATCAATTCATCATATTTTTGCGCAATAAAGTAGACACTTATTAAACTTTCACTCACTTGGTTTTTCAATTCACTAATCTGTTTCTTTAATTCTAAAAACATACCTCTGATATCCGATACGTGTATTATATCCGTGTCCGGTGTTGAAGGTGGAGTTGCTATGTCATCGGTGTTGGCAGCTGGTGCGGTCAATGTTCCACTGCTGACGACAATAGCTGCTGACGCTGCCTTTTTGTAGCTACGGCACTGTGGACACAGCCATGACTCCTTAGCTTGCTTGGCCATACCTTTCCATGTACGTGTTGTTACTGTTGTACATTCATAATTATATTCCCCTTTGCATCCCGCGCAGGATACATAGTCACCATCACTTGGAAGTCCTTCTTGACAACGGAGGCAAACCTTTCCTAGCTATACTTAACTTCTTGCGGAGCATTCAGGTACACGTCTACTTCCTCCGGTTGATCCACTAATAATAATAATAATAATAATAATAATAATAATAATAATAATAATAATAAAAATAGTCATAATAACAATAATACGAGGTGCATCCAGTTAGTAAGTTTCCCTATTAAAAAGAAAGATATAAAGTCTAGTCTCTTTCAAATGACGCATGCTACAAATGCTACACATGTTAGAAAGGCTCAGGAGAGGTACACTCGGCTGCATGACGTCACGCACTCGCCGTCTCCGTATCGCATAACGCCAGACCCCAGGAGTAAACTTAGACTCGGTGCATATGCACTGAACAACATGATGACGTCATACACGCTATAACCGTAACGCATAACGGTAGACCAAAGCATAACGATGAAGTCGACAAGATCATTTGAAATGATAAAAAAAGAGAACCAAGTAATATGCAAAACTCGACTAGCAACAGGTCCAACTATGTGTTAGCTACTTTACAACATAGGCACCAAACTGAGACACTTGTCATAGCATGGTATCAAATGTAGTAGTCCTGAGTCATAGAAGTCTGCGGCCTGGGAATGGAACCAGCATGCGACAGTCCTCTTCAGCTCTTCGTCAGTGTGAAAATGCTGACCGGAGGCAAGGAATTTGTTGAGGTACAAGGAAAGTTGGAAATCGCTGGGAGCAAGATCCTGTTACGTGCTACTCCAAGTAGCAAGTTCGTTAATTGGACTACAGTGGTTAAAAGCACAACACAGTTTGGTCCTTTAAAGAAATATAGCTTTATTGCAGGTCTAGCAAGTTACAGTACACCACACAATAAACACTCAGAAACCAATTAGTCTTAGTGAAGTTCGCTCCCTTATGGAGTACACTCACTCCTTTCACTTTCTCAAGCAGCTGACCGTTCACTAATTATGTAGACCCGTGTCCAGCCACAGCTTGTCACTCACTGAAATACCTGCACACTCCCTTGAGTACACGAACTACAGTTACAGGCTCGGAAATAATCTCACTCGGCTTCGCAATCCACACAGCTCATCACAGCAATAACCTCTGTCGCACAGTGAAACACACTCATTCGCTCAGAAAACACAGTCCGTCCCTCGCTGAACAGGTCGCTTTATATAGGGGGGGGACTCGATGGATGTTTCTAGAGTAGGAGAGTTCACGGCTCCTCCCGAGAATTCCATCACGCGGTGGGCCACGAACATTCCAGACCATGGCTTTTGTTCCCGCTGCGCAAGCGGCCGGCCGAAGAGCCCAGAGGTAGCCTCGGGCGGCTCTGAGTCACTCGAGAGGGAAAGAAGCAACCCCGCTCTCGTAACAATCAGGACAGCAACTGTTCTGCAAACGTTTGGCTGGGAGCTGTTTGATCATCCACCGTACAGTCCTGATTTTTTCTCCCAGCGTTTTCCACCTTTCCTTGCACCTCAACACATTTCTGTTCTCCGGTCAGCATTTTCACACTCACGAAGAGCTGAAGAGAACTGTCACACGCTGGTTCCATTCTATAACACAGGAATACAAAAGTAGACACCACGCTCTGACAAGTGTCTCAATTCGTTTGGTGCCTGTTTCGAAAAATAGCTGACACATTGTTGGACCTGTTGGTAATAAAGTTTTGCACATAACTATGTTCTCCTTAACCCTTTGAAGGGCAAAACTTTTATCTATTTTATGTGGTTTTATATTTTAATTTATTTTAATTATTATAATTATTGATGGACAGCAGCTCGAATCAAGGCCCAAGACATGAAAGGATGGAGATCCCTCTGTGAAACCTCGACATCAACCGGTAGAAGAGGACCGACTAAGAAGGAAATATAATTATTAATAATGTTATTTTTGTCTCTCTAATTTTTATGTTTACATATTTATTTTTAATTTCCAATGTATGTTCTTATACATTTAATTTTGATATTTTTATTAAATTAATTAATTAACTAATTTCGAAATGATTTTTTACAATTATTTTTAGTTATGTTATTTTATTTTTTATATTTCTTTTAATATTGTAATTTTATTTTTTTATTTTTATTTTTATTTCTTAGTTTTACACTTGAATTGTTTATGTTTTAAATTTTTTATTTTTATTTTTTACCAACACATTACGTCAAGTAGATACGTAGGTATATTTGATTTTTAGAAACACTAGCACTTCGGCATGGAAATTCTCCGAAATTAGGCTTAAAGATTCAACTATCAGCATCTTTGAAAGCATAAACTGTTAATATAGAGACCACTATCCCATAAAGGGTTAAAAAAATATAGGAACACTTTCTAGATGCGCCTCGTAATAATATCATTAAAACAGACGATGAAGATATGAATAGTCTAACCATGTTAAACAAGAATCTTATCTTCCAGGGTCAGTATTTACATCCGATCTACATTGTACTCAGGCGGTCATTGGAAGATCTATACGTGCCCTTTCAGCTTCACTCTCTGGCTGTGTGTGGCAGGGTGTATATTCCTCATCTTGTTGCTGCTGGAAGCAATGTACTGCTTGATACCCCACTTTGAGCGCTACAATGTTAAGGACGTACTAACCTGGTCGGTGGGCAGTTTCTGTCATCAACGTAAGTCATGGATAATATATACCTTAATAAGTACATCTTTTTTGATTCAAAATTGTGTTTAATATGAACTTTCTAGTTCTAAGAAGCCTGCACGAAAACACAGATCCTTATCTACATCCGCTACTCATCTGAGAAAGTCGACACATGGTATTGGCTACAGTCGTGGATATGGCAACTAATCATCATCATCATCATCGTCGTCATCTTCATCTTCTTTTAAACAAGCCTTCTACTACGTTAAATTTCAACATTATCGTGTTGGAAAACATGCTTTACCGTTGCCTTAGTGATCGAAATGTAATGTTATTCAGTCTAGTCAACGCGGTTGTACCCAATTGTAATGGGTGGATCTCTAAGGGCCCTCGAGGTAAAGAAAGGAAATGATTGCGGAAAATAGTGGGACCAAGGATCTTTCCAGATGAAAGACGATGGTACAAACCAAATTGCGAACTCTACAAACACCAGGGAAACCTCATCGATGCCATCGGAAAGGAGACGCCTGGCTTTCTACAGCCACCTGTACAAAATGGGCCACCACAGACTGTCTTATAAGATCTTCAACGTAGCCAAGAAGGGTAAAGCTACTGGGTCCTTGTGGATCAAACAAGTTGATAAGGATCTTACTAAACTTAATATTCAGCAAGACACAATAAATGACAGGAGTCTGACAGTTGAAACCATGCCTTTCCTCACATCCATTACAGAAGTTCACCACAACGCGTCCAGGAAATGCTCCGAGGAACGTAAAATAGAGTTCAGCAAGAAAATGAAAGAATACTGATCCAATAAAAAGGCTCAACATTTCAGCACCAAAGCAGACGCCAAACAATCCACCAAAAACACCAGAAGTGGCAGACAATAGCTGTGGTCCATAGGGGGCCCAAACGACCGAATATATACACTTGGTTGATCAGTTTCGATCGTCAGAACTGTCAAATCTACGTTTATAAGTATGGGTTGTTATGATATTTACAATATATACACTTACGCAGTAGTAATTAAACTTGTGAAGATATGTGATTTTCTTTGTAGAGATACTGATAGTTATGATTGACCTTCAAGTTTGTTTAGTTAGTGTGATTATGTGATTGTTATTAAATGGTAAGGTTTTTGTGGATTTGAGAGATTTGTGGTCAGTTTCCGTGCAACTGTCGCCTTCCGCTGCCTGCACTGAACTGGAAGGTATTCAAGAAAATACTAACATAACGAGACGAGACAGGAAGCACTGAGACATTATTTTCATTGTAATAGTTTCATTATTCTTACATTTTTATTGTTGATAATCACAGAATACATAGAGGCGCAATACAAAATTTAATTTGTTTCTTTCAGCTGTAACCAGCATTCCTGATCTCAATTCTCTACGCTACCTGATGTTTCTAATCCAGATTATCGCGTTTCTGATAACGGCGGCATACGAGGGGAACTTCACCTCCTTCCTTGCTGTGAGGAGGGCTACATTGCCCTTCGAAGACCTTGAAGGGTTATTGAGGGATGAAACATACAATTTCGGAACGTTAGCGAATGGAGCTGCAATAGACGTGTTCAAGGCAAGAACCAGTGTTGACATCAATTATATTATTATTATTATTATTATATTATTATTATTATTATTATTATTATGAACTAGAAGACCCGTGCTGCTCCTCGGCATTCATTTCAACAATCATATAGCACAGGGGTTCTGAACCTGTTAGGTGTGCCTCCCCTAGGGAGGTGTGACTGTCCTCTGTAGTTTTGTAATATTGCTTTTCAGAATCTACACCAGTCTGTCCATAAAACATAAAACTCAGCATTTTTTTCTAGGTTTGTGCAGTGCTTCGTGTGGGGTTTCGCCTAGGACACCAAGCTGGCTGGCGAAACCCCACACAAGACACACACAAATATAGAAAAATTGCTGAGTTTTAATTCACTGGCCGTAAAAGCCAATATACCATCTTTTTCGGGAGCCTTCATAGGGAGGTTATGACTGCTTGGGCTCTTAGTTCTCGCAGTTATCATCATCTTGCACAGTTTCCAGCCACTGGCCGGGTCTGTTTGGAACAAGCCTCCAACGTCTTCTGTCTTCCCACCATCTCTCAGCCTCCACCCTTGTCCAGTCTTCTCCTATTTTCTTCACGCTTTCTTCCACCCCCTTCAGCCACCTGTCTCTCGGTCTCCCTCTTGGTCTCTTTCCTTCCCACTTCGTCTCGTGTATCCTCCTGGGTATCCTCATCCATTCGATTTACATGTCCATACCATCTAAGTCTAGATTTCTCTATACCATCCTGTAATGGTTCCTCCTTCATTAATTCTCTGGTCCACTCATTTCTTATTCTGTCCCTCTTTGTAGCTCCAATACTGCTTCTCAAGAACCTCATCTCACTGGCCTGTATTTTGCTCTTCTCCCTTCCTTTCATAACCCAGGTCTCCGAGGCATACGTCAGGATAGGGACATAGTACGTCCGATATATGATCTTTTTGCTGTTCCGAGGGACATCCTTGCTCCATAACATGCTTCTCACACTCCTCCGGAATGCTTCTGCCTGTCTCCCCCGCTCATTTATTTCTCTATCGTTTCTTCCATTCTCTTGTATCAGGCTTCCCAGATACTTGAAACTCTCCACTTTCTTCAGCTGTTCCCCACCAATTGTTATTGCTGTTGTGGTTCTTTCCTTCTTTCTTGTTGTGATCACCATCTCACTCTTATTTATGCTAAATTTCGTCCCATACCCTTATATTATTCCTTCCCACACGTCCAACTGTTCCTGTACCTCTTCCTCCTTGTTTCCCCAAATCATCAAATCATCTGCAAACACCATTGCTTTCATCTTTCCTTCCCCAATTACTTGTGCCACTCTCGCAGTAAAACACTTTATATAAAGGGAGGTAGCGCGCAGTTCGCTACTCCTGTTGGAGTCCGGGCGGGGACACCAATAGTCCGCTGATGAGCCAGCTTGCTGTTCCTAGGCGAAACCCTACACAAGACATGGCATGAGCCTAGAAAAATTGCTGAGTTTTGATTCACTGGCCGTGAAAGCCAATATACCATAAAACAATGTAATTAAGTACGGTGACCATATTTTTGACATTCAAAATCGGGACAGCCCTGTTGGGAGGGGGGACGATTGTTGGAGAATAGAGAGATTATAGTGTTTTATCCCTCTGTTGGGGTGGGATAAACAGGGTAGTGTAGATGTATTAATTTAGGGGATGTTTCCGAAAAAGGGTAGTTTCCTGTAATTGGGGGAGACTACTAGTGTAATGTGTTGGTGTGAGGATGTGGTCTGTTGGGAGCGTTCCTACAGGATGCGTCTACCTCTTAGGGGATGAATGTTTAAGAGTGAGCTATTAACCTAGCCTGCCAATTAAATATGAGCGAGCGTTTAGCGAGCTCACGTGCAGAGTCGACAACTCGGCACGCTGCAGTCTGGCTGCTTGCTCGAATACAATGGGATTCCTGACGGTGCAGTTCCTGGCCTTCACGGTCAGGGGCAATTAGGACTAAGGTCAGGTTGGGTGTAGGGATGTAAAACTGGGTGAAATGAGTAATAGATGTATGTGTTTACTGACTAAGTATTTATTGGTCAGTGGCGGTGATGTACTGTCCCTTTAGGTGGTGGGCAGGTATAAAACAAAGTACAAAGTGTGTGAAATACAAAAGTGTTCTGGGTAGGTGTTACAATAATTAGGAATCTGAGCACACGGCTAGTTCTCACCTGGTGAAGAGCTGGAACGGACCCCGAGGAGCAGAGCCGCTGGCCACGAATAGATAATGGGGCTCCTCTGGGTCTAGCTTTTAAGGCTTTCCCCCACTGCTTGGTCGGCGTTTCCTCACCGTCGCTGCTCCAGATAGTGTGTTTATGTGTGTGTTGTGTAAGCGTGGCCGTCAGCAATACCGCTGGGCCTGCTTGTGTCGAAGAAGTATGTGAGGCTTATGGTATGCCTATGAGGGTAGTTTTGGTGAAAAGATGAAGGGGTGGGTCTTTGGGGTACTGCCCCTGGGCTGTACAATAGTTTGACTCTAACAGAGTTTTTTGAAAGTTATAGCCTTTTACAAAATTTAATTTTAAGAAATTCCACAAAGAACGATCCACCAAAAATCCAATATAGAGGGATAAATACAAAGTTTATTTTAGTCTTTTTTTAAACTTATGCAAGTACCTTACACGTTTTGTAAGAAAAAAAGAAAACATTAGTAAGTTTATTTTTAAGTTTCTTACTTTACATCTTAGGATGACAATAACAACAAAACCTTACTGAGTCTTTACAAGCGCATGAAGTCTAGGACAGGGTCGCGGATATTTCAAAACAAAACGTATTTTTTGTTTGATTACGTATATTTTTCAGAGATTTTTTTTTCAAACTTTAATATCGAGACACTTTTATTAATAGACTATTCGGGATGCAGGACATGCTCCTTTAAATCGGGACTGTCCCGATTTTTTCGGGATGTATGGTCACCGTAGTTATAAGAGTTTGTTATTTATACAAATTATTCTGATCATCTAATGATATAGATACATAGTTTGAATAGCTACAACAATGGATTTCTTCAATTAAGAATGCTGAGTATTTCTCTTTATTGAAATGCACAATCTGCATGAGTGTAACAATGAATTTTTACAAGACCCTTTTTAATTCCTTAAATTTACTCAACAACAGATTGTCTTTACTACTTAAAGTAGGAAGTTGTTTCATTATTATCTCCACTACTATCAAATGTATAAGTTACAGTGCTGTGTCTTAAGAAAAAAAAAGTCAAAGAAAAGGAAGTATAGTGATGAATATGCTAAATATAAAACCTTGGTCGTGATGGAATTGAAACACCGCTGTGTTTCTTATGTACCAAAATTACAGTATTTGCAATGAAAATATGAGGCCTGCCAATTCCAGGAACATTTTTGTGTAACCATCTGAGAAGGTAAAAAAAAAACGTTAATTACATAATTTACCCATCATTAATTACTACAATTCAGATTGTATTGTGCAGGCTACTTATCTGATTGAGTCTTGCGCTGACCTGGTAAGAGCAGTTGTCTTCCTCGCTATCTACACTCAACTTGTTCGATTTTGGGGAAACAACTGACTTGCTGATTAGTCCTTTTTCTGCTCCCAGAAATTCTTCATCCTTTCACTGTGGATTCTCTTCCTTTCTTCCAACCAGATAGATGTTCTTGGCTCTTCTCCTTTGCTTTTCCTGGAAACCCTTGAATGCATCAATCGTAACTCGAAACACCTCTCTATTCCATATCTCATTTGGACTGAGCCCAACTTCCTCCATATCCTTTCTTATTTCATCTACCCATCTTGTAGTCGCTTTTATCTTGGTGATGTAATTAAAGATCTTCTTCGTTAGTCGACTATCGCTCATTCTCGTAAGGTGTCCATAGAACTTAAATCTTCTCTTCCAGATGGTATCTGATTTTTCTGCTTGTCTTTGTATCGCCTCTTCCGCCATGTATCATCGTTTCTATTTTCGGGTCCTAAGATCTTCCTCAAGATCTTTCTTTCTTTCTTTCTTTCGTTCTTTCTTCTCCAGTTCCTCCAATTCACCTTTCTTGTTCAGTATCAAACATTCTGAACTATACAATCCCTCAGGCTTGACAACCGTGGTATGGTGTCTTATCTTCGCTCTGTAAGATATTGTTCTTTTGTTGTACCTATTCTGTACTAATTTATATGCTAATTCCATCTTTCTGATCTTCCCTTATTTTTGCTGCATTATCCAGTCCATTAGGCTGGATCCATTCACCAAGAGATTTAAACTTATCCGACCTCTTGATCTTCCCATATTTTGTGCCGTGGCACGCCACAAGCTCGGCCAAGGCCTCTGCAGCAGCGGATAACAAAGCCGCCGCTCACCGTTCTTACTTTATATGAAAGACCCTGTATTACTCCTAGTGTTATTGCAATTTTAGTACGGTATTACATTCTCCTGCTCCCTTCAATGTCCACTTCGTAGCGCAGTGGCTAGCTTTCTAGGTCAGGGCTCAAGGGGATTTTTTCAAATAATAAATCTTCTCACGTTTTCCAGGAAAACCCTGGAATTATGCAAGAAATCTATAAAACCTACCTATTAGGCAACACACTGCCGGAGACCGACGTGGAAGGATTTAATAAGTTGTGCAGAGAAAAATACGCCTACATGGCTCCTAGAAGAGATTCCTTAGCAAGCCTCTCGTCAGTCCCGTGCGAGATCTCCATGTTGCCAAGAGATTCCATCCTAGATAGCTCTGCCTTCATTTTGCCCAAGAGGAGCCCTTATCGCCGTGTTATCAACTACACGTGAGTACCATCCTGTGGCATCTCTAGATGAATGTAGTACTTTTGTCTGTTGGCACAGAGTAGAGTAAAATGTGACTTAAACAGGCTGCATGACGTAGTGGTAACGCTCTCGCCTGCTGTTCCCAACAATTCAGGATCGAATCCGGCAAGTCAGTTGGCTATCGTGAAATCTAGCTGGGCGGATATGTTAACATTCCATGGCTGCCGGGAGCAAAGGCTTTCCCAGCTCAAGGCACAGCGTTGTCAACTTTCCACCGTAGCCACTGAGAGCAAGCAGCGAGACTGGACAGAACTATGTGCAGATGTGCAACACTGGACACTGATACCTGCGGGAGACACAAGCTAGCCACCAGGGTGGGACTTAAGAGTCCACGTGAAGTGATAGAGGAAGCATTCTATTGGTCAGTAGCGAACATTGGTTATTGTCGGCGCGTGTTACTGCTTTACGTTTGAGTCGCCGCTTGTTAACCAGGAAAGTGAGGGAACTATAAGAGGGTGTGCAAATGCGAGCGAAGCATAAGAGGTTAGGTTCAGTTATGCTTGCTATCGTCCCCATACCTTTGAAATTCACACCCAAATAAGATTTCCTTAATTTGTAGATTTACTGGCATGTTCAAGATCCCCTTCGCGGCAAAATTCCGGCACTCCCGACGTCTCTTTCCTTGCTGGGTTGGCCGAACATCAGCAGGTTGAGCCCTTGCAGCATTCAATATCAGAGGAGAGATGTTTCTGTCTAATACTACTACAGATTGATCCAGTTCACTGTCCATTGCTCTTCTGTGGAAATATGTCTGTACGCGGTTAACTTGCCCAACACACAAGTCCCGGACATCTGCTACAACTCTTCCTCTTTAAGTTCTTAGAAGATGAAATCCACCAGAAACTACCCTTGAAGTACAAATTTCTTCAAAGCTCCGTCATTATTATTATTAGGCTATTATTATTGTTGATTTATACTGGTTCTTGTTTTATGCTGGTATATCACAACATAAGTATGCGGACTTCAGGGAACCAAAGTATAGTTACTAAAACAGCCACTTCTAAGCTGGAAAGTCACTGCCCATGAACTTCCAGACGATTTGGGTTGCTGATAGAACTACTGCCTTCTGGATTAGTTTGTAGAGTTGAGTATCCAGATCCAGTTCTTTAAGGCCTTGGAGCAAGGTACTTGGGATCGTGCCCGTACTCGAGACAGTGATAGGTATGGTCTTGACCCGTTCTACATCCATGCCTTTTGATAGGGCCGACCTACTCAATATATTTGCTGATCTTTTCTATGAGTTTTGATTGGAGATTCTTGTTGTTAGGGATAGCAGCATCAATTATTACTTTATGTCGGTTACATTTTTAGCAAGAAACCATCAGTACTGAAGGTATGTAAATTACACTGTAAATACACCTCAAGCAACATGCATTTCCTGCCTGTACTCTTCACGAGTCTCCTTCGTTTGTCGAATGAGCTAAGTTGGCATCTGAATCAACTTCCGAGTTTTGTTGAGTGACGGACCGGAGTGTTTTCAGCGAGGAACTTCCTGCCTTCTGCAGTTGAATGTATATCAGCGGATGCAGATCCAAGACTGACAGATGGTGATGTTTTAAGGGGCCCAACATCTAGGTTATCGGCCCCTGATGGTCTGGGTGATAGCGAGAATGAAAATGAAATGGAAACCAGAACGAAAATTAAGTGAGACGAAAAATACTTACAAAAAGAAACTCAGATTGAAACTACTCACAAAATGGAGAGCGGTAATACTTTGAAAATAACCGCAAAAGGAATAGATTGAAAAATACGCACAAAATGTAGGCTAGGTTTAAAATACGAACAAAATGCAATTTAAAGTCGAAATACAAAATGCAATTGAAATTCAAAATACTTACTAAAATGTCCTGCTCCAACATTGAAAGACTTACTAAAAAGCAATTTAGATTGCCAATCTTTACAAAATGCAATTGAGGTTGAAAACACTCGCGAAATGCAATTTAGATAGAAAAAACTTACAAAATGCAACGTAGATTGAAAATACCCACAAAATGGAGCGTAGATGAAAAAAATCGCTAAAGGGAATTTAGATACCCGGGAGCCAATAAACAAAAACAGTGCGGGAATCTTAAAGAGAAAAGGAAATATAATGAAAAGAAAATAAGAGGGCTGACCCCTCGAAGAAGGAGGGATCAGGAAAGATGAGACAAGGGCCAATTAAGGCGGGAAAGTGAAAGTCTCCCTAGGTCTCGGATACCCTAATACCATCGGGGTCGGAAGAGAACAAGAGCTGACCAAGGGAGGTCGACATGAAAGAAGACGGAGAGGAGCCCGGCAGAAGTCAATGGAAGCAATGCTGGACTCGGCTGGGGTCCCGTGGTCGCCAACCCACGTCCCACAAGTTGTGAGTCCCTGGGGGAAGATACTGACAGACAACTGTGGAGAGTTTTAGGTATAACATAGAATGTAAATACATTTGCCATTGGTAGCACAAATGTTTGTAGATATCCGTACTGATAGATGAATTCAAAGTTTAAATTATACACAATGCAATACTTCCACAAATATATGTATTATATAATGTACATGTTTCGACCTGACATTGAGGTCTTTATCAGCTCAATTAAAAATGAGATCAATTAAGAATAAAAATAAAATACTACAGATGGGTCTACTTTATGGTCATTAGCACTAGCACATTAGCACTAAATCAAACAATGGCCAAGCAGGGGTTGGTCTGATATTGAGTAGGGAACTTGGACAGCGGGTTGAATATTATGAGCAATATAGTGAACGGATTATTGTAGCAAAAATCAATACTAAACCTACGTGCACCACAGTGGTACAAGTCTATATGCCTACCAGTCAAGCTGATGATGAGGATGTTGAAAAGGTCTATGAAGAAATAGATGAAATTCTGAGGTATGTCATGGGTGATGAAAATGTTATGGTAATGGGAGATTGGAATGCTGTGGTAGGAAAAGGAAGAGAAGGGAAGATAGTAGGAGATTTCGGATTAGGTGAAGGGAATGATCGAGGAAGCAGGCTGATGGAATTCTGCACCGAGCATGAGTTGGTCATAGCTAACACCTTATTCAATAACCACAATAGAAGAATATACACATGCATGAGACCAGGAGATTCAGGGAGTTACCAAATCGACTTCATTATGGTCAAGCAGAGGTTTCGAAACCAGATTTTGGATTGTAAAACATATCCTGTTGCTGACAAACTCTGACCACAATCTGGTTGTAATGAAATTCAGATTAAAGTTGAAGAAACTGAAGAAAAGTCAAAAGCCAAAAAGGTGGGCAATAGACAGACTGAAAATAAAGGATGTAAACGGAAGATTCAAGAAGAGTATAAAGGAAGGACTAATGAAAACCCCTAAACAAACTTCAATTGCAGACGAATGGGCACTTTTGAAGAATGAAATAACAAAATCCGCAGAAGAAAACATTGGTAGGAAAGAAAGAATAGGTAGATAACCGTGGATCACTCAGGATATACTAGAATTGATGGATGAAAGGCGGAAACACAAGAATCTAAGAGACGAAAAGGGGAAAGCAGAATACAGACGTCTGAGAAATGAGATTAACAAGAAGAGCAAGGAAGCGAAAGAAGAATGGTTGAAAGAGAAATGTGCAGGTATAGAAAATTGTCTGAAATTAGGAAAAGTAGACACAACTTATCGAAGGATTAAGAATACTTTTGGGGAAAAGAAGACTTAAGTGCTGTAATATTAAGGACACAAATGGAAAGCCTCTAACAGATAGGGAAGAAAAGGCTGAGAGATGGAAAGTTTACATAGAGTGCTTGTATAAGGTAGAAGAGATTGAGAATCGTGTAATGGAAAGGGAGGAGGAAATTGATGAGGATGCAAAAGGAGATTTAATACTGAGATCAGAATTTGACAGAGCATTAGAGGACTTACGCAGGAACTAAGCACCAGGCATAGATGATATACCGATTGAATTGCTACGCTGCATAGGAGATGAAGGTCTGATCAGGTTATTTCACTTGGTGTGTAGGATTTATGAGACAGGTGAGGTACCCCCTGATTTGAAGAAGAATGTTATCATCCCTATACCAAAGAAAGTGGGAGCTGATAGATGTGAAGATTACCGTACAATCAGCTTGATTACTCAAGCTTCAAAGATCCTGTCTAGAATAATTTACATGAGGATTGAAAGCCAGATAGAAATGGAGTTTGTTGAAGACCAGTTTGGTTTCAGGAGAAATGTAGGAACAAGGGAATCTGTACTAAGTCTTAGGTTGATTTTGGAAGGTAGAATAAGGAAAGATAAGAGAACGTTCATGGCATTTGTAGACTTAGAAAAGGCATTTGATAACGTTGATTGGACTAAGTTGTTTGACATTTTGAAATCTATTGGAGTGAAGTACAGGGATAAGAGGGTGATATACAATCTATACAGAAACCAGACAGCAGTCATTCGAGCTGAAGGACATGAGAGAGAAGCTGGTATTCAGAAAGGTGTAAGGCAAGGCTGCAACTTATCTATTATATAAAATTAAGTGTCCTGACTGACTGACTGACTGACTGACTGACTGACTGACTCATCATCGCCCAGCCAAAACTATTAAAGTTAGAAACATGAAATTTTGGGGATATGTTCGTTGTAAGTCGAAACCGCCCACTAAGGAAGGATTTTTGGATATTCCGATTCTAAAGGGGTGTTAAGGGGGTACACCTGCATTTCATTGAACAACAATATCTCCGGATTGGTTTCATTGGGGGATTTGATACTCGGCATATAAATTCATCATTAAAAATAAGAAGATACGTGTCTGAGCGTTTTTCGATGTGGTGTATATTATGAGGTGAAAGGGGGTGAAAAGTGGGGGTTGAAGGATTCCTAACGGAGCGTGCACCCCTTAAACGACATAGGCAAGGAATATGAAACTCAGCGGAAAAAAATCAACTTAAAAAAATAAGTAAATAGGTGTTTGACCGTTTTTTCATAAATACAAATTAAGGGGCCCATGGGGAGGGGTGAAATTCTGGGGAAAAAAACAGGAAAGAGAATGTCCTAACTGATTGACTGACTGACTCACTCAACAAACTCAGGGGGAAAATGCTTAAAAAAGTAAATAGATGTTCGACATTTTTTTTTCATAAACCCAATTTAAGGGGTTAATGAGGAGGGGTGAAATTTTGAAAAAACAAATTGAAAGATAATGTCCTGACTCACTCTCTCATCATTGCCCAGCCAAAATTATTGAAGTTAGAGTCATGACATTTTGGGGATATGTTCATTGTATGTCAAAACCGTCCACTAAGGGAGGATTTTCGGATATTCAGGTTCTAAAAGGGGTCATAAGGGAGTTACACCTGCATTTAATTGAATAACAATCTCTCCAGATTGGTTTAATTGGGGTATGTGATACTCGGCATATAAACTCATCATTAAAAATAAGAAGACATGTGTCTGAGGGTTTTTCGATGTGGTGTATATTATAAGGTGAAAGGGGTGACAAGTGAGGGTTGAAGGATTCCTAACGGAATGTGTATCTCTTAAACGACATAGGCGAGAAGTTTGAAACTCAGCGGGAAAAAAACAGCTTAATAAATAAGTAAATCTGTGTTCGACTGTTTTTTCACAAATTCAATATAAGGGGCCAATGGGGAGGGGTGAAATTCTGGGGGGAAAACAGGAAAGAAAGTGTCCTAATTGATTGACTCACTTACTCACTCATCAAATTCAGGGGGTAAAACAGCTTAAAAACAAGTAAATATGTGTTTGACCGGTTTTTTTTTCATAAATCCAATTTAAGGGGTTCATGGGGAGGGGTGAAATTCTCAAAAATAAAATTAAAGAAAATGTCCTGACTGACTCACGTTCTCATCATCGCCCAGCCAATATTATTGAAGTTAGAAACATGAAATTTTGGGGATATGTTCGTTGTATGTCGAAAACGTCCACTAAGGAAAGGTTTTTGGATATTCAGGTTCTAAAGGGGTGTTAAGGGGTTAAACGTGCATTTCATTGAATAACAAAATCTCACGAGTGGTTTAATTTGATGATGTGATACTTGGCATATATACTAATCATTAAAAATAAGCTGACACATGTCTAATGGTTTTTCGATGTGGTGTATGTTATGAGGTGAAAGGGATGAAAAGTGGGGGTTGAACGATTCCTAACGAAGCGTGTATCTCTTAAACGACAAAGGCGAGAAGTTTCAAATTCAGCGGAAAACAATCAGCTTAAAAATAAATGAATAAATAATTAAATAAATAGGTGTTCGACCGTTTTCTTTATAAATCCAATTTAAGGGGCCCATGGCGAGGGTGAAATTCTGAAAGAAAAACGTTCACTAAGGAAGGATTTTTGGATAATCACTCTCTTCGACCAAACAAAACTATTAAAGTTAGAAGAATGATATTTTGGGGATAGGTTTGTTGGGTGTCGAAAAAGTCTACTAAGGAGGGATTTTTGAATATTCATGTTCTAAAGGGGTGTTAACGGAGTTAAACCTGCATTTCATTGAATAACAATATGACACGACTATGACGCGAGCGAAGCCGCGGGTACCTGCTAGTCACCCATACTTTTCAATCTTTGCATTGAACAAGCAATGAAGGAAATTGGAGAAAAATTTAAAGTGGGAGTGAAGATTCAAGGAGAAATAATTTCAACTCTGAGATTTGCTGATGACATCGTCATCTTGGCCGACAAGCCTGAGGATTTGAATGAGTTTTTGGATGGTATGGACTCCGTCTTACGGAAATAATTCATGATGAAAATTAAACAAAAATACTGGAATGCAGCCGAAATAAATCAGAAACCTCTATGGAGTTCAAATTGGCAGGTGAAAAGCTGAAGGAAGTAGGAGTCTTCCGTTAATTAGGAAGCAAAATAACCAGTGATGGACGAAGCAAAGAGGATATAAAAAGTAGGTTGGCTCAGGCAAGGAAAGCATTCCTACAAAAAAAAAAAAGGAATCTGTTTACATCGAATATAGATTTAAGTATTAGGAAGTCATTTTTGAAAGCCTTTGTCTGAAGCGTGGCGCTCTATGGAAGTGAAACTTGGACTATTGGTGCAGCAGAAAAGAGGAGAATTGAAGCATTTGTAATGTGGTGTTACAGAAGAATGATGAAGATCAGATGGATAGATAGGGTTACAAACGAAGTGGTATTAAGACGAGTGGGAGAGGAGAGATGTTTCTGGCGACTGCTAATGAAGAGAAGAGGTAGGTTGGTAGGACAAATACTAAGACACCCAGGAATAGCAAGCTTAGTTATGGAAGGAAGGGTCGAGGACAAGAACTGTAGGGGTAGACCAAGGTTAGAATATGTTAAACAGATTGCCTCGGATGTAGGGTGTGATAGCTATGTAGAGATGAAACGATTAGCTCCGGACAGGGAGGCATGGAGAGCTGCATCAAACCAGTCAAAAGACTGAAGACTCAAACAACAACAACAACAGATGTACTTAAGTCTAATGTTTGTTCGATGTGAAATATTTATGATTAAATTGTAATTGGAAGGATGAAATAAAATAATACATAAAATGGATATCCTTACAATGTGGAGCCTCCGTGGCTCAGGCGGCAGCACGCCGGCCTCTCACCGCTGGGTCCGTGGTTCAAATCCCGGTCACTCCATGTGAGATCTGTGCTGGACAAAACGGAGGCAGACAGGTTTTTCTCCGGGTACTCCGGTTTTCCCTGTCAACATTTCATTCCAGCAACACTCTCCACTATCATTTCATTTCATCTGTCATCCATTTAATCATTGCCCCAGAGGAGTGCTTCAGGCCTCGGCAGCCGGCACAGTTCATATCCTCGCCGCTAGATGGGGGATTCATTCATTCCATCCCTGACCCGATCGGAGACTGAAAGCAGGCTGTGGATTTTCATTTTCATATCCTTATAATGTAATATTAATTGTAAATAAATAAAATAAAATGCAATATTGGGCTTTGCATCAGATTTTTCAAAATACAGTTAGAAAAAAATAAGACATTTTGCAATTGTAAGTGTAAATAAAATATTGGGCTTTATATTGCAAATTCAAAAATATAGACAGTTAAATAATTTTGACAAACAAGTGCCGAATATCCACAAATATTTTAACTCAGTGCTTGAAATGAGTAAAACAAATCTTCATCCATAACATACAGTGTGAATTTTGTATCAGGTGCCAACCAATTAGTGCGTCCGTTTGAATCTACCTAATTGATTGGAAAATAGTATATCAGAGAAGACTGTAGTCACCGACTCAAGTTTCCTAATCTGCTTTATCTCAATTGCCAGCTCTGTGTACTTAGATATTTTAGCAGCTAGATTTTGTGAGCGGTGGCATTTTCGTACAGGCCTACTGCGGATGGTGCGAATTTTCAGTAGCGGACGGGAGTTTTGAAGAAATTTGTACTTCAAGTGCAGTTTCGGGTGGATAATGTTGGCAACTAGATCGTGCCTACGTTTGTAGTCAGTGTTGGCAAGGTGGGAATAAGCTGCTATAATCTGTTGGATGCCACAGGACAACACTTCTTACTCCTAATTGCTGGATCTTTCATGATACATTTACGATACCTTTGAGTGGCACAACTTTATCTTGAATAGCTACAACAAAACCCTCTGTTTCCGGGAAGAGGCCCAAGTGGGTCAACCATGCATGCAACGCTAACTTGTCGCGTGAGGCTGGTCCAACTCACGAGGAAGCTTCCCATGAAGCGCCTTCTGCTTTCCATTCCCGATCTTGTTTTCAGTTGTTTTCATTATGATCATTATCGAAATTTAATGTTCACAACTAGTGAAGATATGTGATACTATCAGTATCTCAACAACAAATCACATATCTCCACTAGTGCTAGTTTAACTAGTACTGCAGCTAAATAAGTGTATATATTGTAATAGTACATTATGCAACGAGCCTATAATGGCTATAATTAAGACACGAGTATTTTTTATAAAACGAGCGTATGCGAGTTTTATAATTTCCATACGAGTGTCTTAATTACCATTATAGGCGAGTTGCATACGACTGTTTATGTTCGACGATAATTATAACTTTATTATATGTTTTAACATAAATATTCATAAATATCTGTTGAGAGTCAGCCACAAGAATTTTGTTATCGGAGAGCGAGCGCGAGACATCTCTCTGTCTTTCAAGATCTTTGACGCATGCACTCTGTGTCCTTGCAATAACATATGCAAGCCATATGTTTACACCTGCCGTCCCTCAGTAATATTGTCACCGGAGTCGTTTGAATGCGCTGTGTAGAAATTAGTGTTGGTGATTTTAAGGTACAGTGCTATTTCTTGTTTCATATTCGCCAGTTTATTTACGCGAACATATGGACGGTGCGTATTCCATGTCGGTAATTTATTATAATTCGATGTTGTGTTTATGTCTGACATGTTGGATTTTGAGCGCATGCGCGAAGGTATCGTTACCTAATTGGTCAATGATCGAGCTCTGATTGGCTGGAGAAACTGTATCATAATGAAAATAAGTGTTATAATGACCATCATGACACCGTTTTCTGACACATAATAGTGAGGGTCGAACATAAATATAATAACGCATACTTGTAGACATAGATTTAATACCTTAAGTGTAAAGGATCTGATGATGATCGCTGGTCATTCAAGTGTATTAATCATATATATTATTTAAGAGTTTAAATACCTCGGAGAGATCATTAGCAACAATGCACTGGACAAATAGTCAATGGAAAACAGAAGACTTAAACTAGAAAAACTCAACTTCGTCACTAAAAATAAACAGGGTGTCCCGAAATAAGGTTCCAATATTTACGGAGGTTGTAGTATGCAACAAGGGAAGAAAAAAGTTCCAATACACATTGGTCGTAAACGTAATATCTTCGGCGCTATGGTAGACGTCTGGTACTACGTAATGCTCTGCAGCACATTATGGTTGCATGTGTATCAATCGTAGTGGACACGAGACCACAGCACAGTACGGACATTGCTCGAGCAGTCAGGTATGTTATTGTCGTCTGGTGTACACGTAGTGTTCAAATGGGGCATTTGCGACGCTGCATTACTGTACTACCTCACCCTACTGTACACTGTACCTTGTTTTCTGGCCCTTGTCTGGACTTGCAGCGTAATGGAGGCCTACTATTCAACACGGGAGGTGGCAGATATGATCTTCTGCTACGGGAACGAAAATGAAGCAACCTAGGGGCACGGGACGTGTACAGGGTCAAGTATCCACGTCGCCGTACACCATCTGTAAAGATGTTTAGTACCCTCTTCCAGCGACTTTCGGAAACTGGATCCTATGCACCAAGAACACGGGATCGTAGCAGACCTCGAACAATGCCCACACCTGATGTGGAGCAGCGGGTATTAGAATATGTGGAGGACAACCCTAGAACGAATGTCCGAAGAATAGCTGCAGCTGAAGGTGTTGCTAAATCTGGTGTTTGAAGAGTTCTCATGGGCCGATGAAAACCCGCATGCACTTGACGAGAGAAGCCACCAGCACACATTTCGTATCAACGTTTGGGCAGGCATTCACGGGGACAGATTAATAGGTCCCTATGTGCTAAACAACGGATTGAATGGTGCTATGTACCGCAACTTCCTTCGGAACCAATTACCTGTGTTACTAGAGATTGTGCCAATACAGGAGCGAATGCAAATGTGGTACATGTGTGATGGGGCACCTGCCCATTTTCATCTTCGGGTTAGGTGACACATAAATCGCGTCTTTCCTGGGTGATGGATTGGTCGGGGTGGGCTAATACCTTGGCCTGCCCATTGTCCTGACCTAAATCATCTCGAATTTTGGCTGTGGGGACATGTAAAGACCCTGGTGTATGCACCAATGATGTGAAGACACTTCGATAACGAGTGTTCGATGCATGTTAAGCAATCCGGCAACGACCAGGGGAGTTCCAAAGAACGCGTGATTCCTTGCGGCGTAGGGTGGAAGGCTGCATTGCAATGGATGGCTTCCACATCGAGCTCATGTTTGAAGTGTACATCAGAGACATGGTGATCATTGACAGTAGCGATAGAAGATTGTATCTCCAAATATATAAAGTTTATGATCAATGTTGATAGGACCTTTTTTTCTTCCATTGTTGCATACTACAACCTCCTTAAGTATTGGAACCTTTTTTCGGGACACCCTGTATACAACAACAAAAAATCTCTCCCTTGATTCCAAACTACAACACTACAATGCTGTGGTAAAACCGGTGATCTTATATGGTGTGGAGACGGCAAATTTGATGAACCTGGAAAAGCTTCTGAAGATTGAAAGGAGGATATTGCAGAGGATTTACGGTCCAAAAGTGGTACAGGGTACCTACAGACTAAGATCAAACAAGGAGATATAATAAAGGGTGGAAGACCTGGAAACAACAAATAGGAAAAGACGTTTACGTTTCTATGGACATATGGTTAGAATGGATCCAACAAGAATAAATAAACACATTTTTAATAAAGAAAATATATAATCTAAAGAGCCAAGGGGGTTACACCAAGCAGATGAAGGAAGAACTCCGGAGGCTATAAATTACAGATGACGACTGTCGAGACAGAACACAGTTCAGAGAAATACTTTCCAACATAAAGGTTCTTGTGGGAGAAAAGAAAGAACGCAGGGGAGGAAGGTGGACAGCAGAGAGAAAGGCGCAACACTCTGAAAGAATGAAGGAAGTGTGGAGGAAGAGAAAGGAAAAAAGAACTATGAGAAGGAAATGAAATGATATTTGCGTGGTCCTTAGTTTTGGCCGGTTCGCATAATGTAATGTAATGTATATTATTTCAGTAGTATGGATCCTTCCTGCGGCGCTCACAAGCAACCGATCGTGACAAATGACCATTCAATTGAAAGAGAATAGACAATTGCAGTGACGAATTTCACTCTAATTTCATAAATATATATATTATCTCTTTAAAAATGACTAACATGTACGAAGTGTGCGATTTGCAGATACTTGTTGTAGGAAAATACGCTCCATAATTGCTGTCCACTTCACATTTTCATAAATATCGAATAACCGTTGAGTGTTATTAAGTCTCTTATTATAAACCTATTGGGGAAAGTGTGGTTTATGAACATGGCGAGATTTCTCGCACGGGTCCGCTAGTCTCATATAAATGTTTTATGTATGTCGTACGACTGTTCTAAACATATCCATTCTATCGCCTATAATTCCAACAATACAGGGTCTGTGCTAAAAGTAGTCGGACTGAGTCAATTTAAAAAAAAATGACAGAAATGAAACATACGGTCAATATTCTTCAAAGTAGCACCCTTCTGCATCCACACACCGCTGTTGGCAGGATTTCCTACCCTCGTACGCTTTCTGGAAGGTGGCAACCGGAATGCTGTCGAGCTCCCTCGTCACGGTCTGTCGCAACGCTTTCACGGAGCCGTGACGATGTCCTTTTAGGGTGGTTTTGAAGTGGGGGAAGAGGAAAAGGTCTGCTGGGGCAATGTCGGGACTGTAGGGTGGCTGAGGCAGGATTGAGATGTTGTGTTGGGCCAGGTACGCCAGCACGTGGAAGGCTGTGTGGCGCGGCGCATTGTCGTGATGGAGCCGCCAGGAGTTAGCGATCGCTGGACAGACACGGACGATGCGTTCTCAGCCGTTTAAGGATCTCCACGTAAAAACCTTACTCTGCGGTCATTGTGCAAAAAATTCTTCACTCTTGCCACATGTTCAGCCGTTTTGGTGCTCGAAGGTCGTCCTGAACGTGCGTCGTCTTCAACTTCCTATCTCCCCTCCCAAAACAGCTTGTGTCAGTCAAATACAGGCGCGGATCTAAAGCTTGGTTTGGGGGGGGGGGTCAGAGAATCGATCTAGAGTTTGGCTTTGTGGGGGGGGGGGGGGGGGTCAGAGAATCGAAATTGTTAAGAAAAATGGTATCACTAAAAACGCAATCACAAAATAACCAAACGTACAAAACAAGACCAATTTTTTTGCAAGCTTCATGGATAGAAATTTGATGCGTTTAGCGAACCAAAAATATTTGTACAAATTTCAACAGCGTGTTTTGCGACTTTACATCGAGCTTCGAGAAAAGTATCAAGGTAAGTTACAGTTTCGGCAAGTCAAGTTGGTACCGACAAAGGGAGAAAGTCACAGCTCAAATTGCCAACCAAGCTTGCAGTTTGGACGTCGGCAAAAATTGTTGATGCGAAAAAAGCCCAAAATTCCTATCCGTTCATTGCTGCACATTCATCGTGACATCACTATAAACTTCGATTCGGTAATCACAAGGTTTGCTAAACAAAGTAGACGAGTTGATTTTGTTGTATAAATAATCGTTTTTATATAAGAGGTTTGAAGTTGTAAATATGTGCAGTTGTAACAGAACATAATAATTCGAATAAAGATATTTCAGTATTGAATAAAATGAAAAAAAAAAACAGTTTTTCAGTTAAAATTCGTTAAGATTTATTTGTCTGGTAATTGTGTTTTCGTTTTTTGTGTTAGCAAAAAAAAAAAAATTGTCTCCGTTTGGGGGGGTCATGACCCCCGTGACCCCCCCTTGAATCCGCGCCTGAGTCAAAAACACTCAATCTGCCCATGGCGTTATCACCGTAAGCCGTCTTGATCATATCGTGAGTCCCTTTCCTGGTTTTGCCGAGCGTAATACAAAATATGATGGCATAGCGCACTGTTTCAACAGACGAACCATGACGCAGCGTGATGAGTGCACTTGCACAGGCTATGGAGACGAGCGATTTACACTCCACTACAGCAGAGAACCAACTGTGTGGCTGGCTCCCAGCCTTCCTTACAACCCCCTCCACCAACCCCAGGTGGAGAAGCCACGGGCAGTCTGTCCGTCTGCGCGGGAAAAATCCAGTCCGACTAAACCTAATGGAAGGCCAACTACGCTCATTAGGACTTAATGATATCTTCAGGAACTCCCGCAAGAGTCGCAGCGATCTGCAACTGATACTATTGACAGGCGGGGGATTTGAATTAAACTGACTGGTTCCAATCGCCAAGCAAGGAAGGTAGCGGAGGGGTAGAGACAGGCCTGCCACTCTTCAGGAAGCAATGAATAAACATGTCTCTTCGCGATATGTCAGATCAGACACGAGTAATGTTAGGAGCAGTGCTTTTTTTTCTGCAATTTTCGGCAATTTGCAGAGTCCGGTCATTGTTTGTGTTCGAATCACAAAATCACTAAAACTTTCAGCTTTTTCGATGCCTGGGTGGATGTTAAATAATTCGTCATTTTGTTCATCCTTCAAAACTAACCGCACGCACAAAATAACCTATCCCACCTCCAAAAAATAGCCTGCGTGCTTACGGAGTGCCGAGTTACTGACCAGAAGAAACTGATTCGATGGATCGATTTACATCGAGGATTACTCGAAATCTCCTCCAGTTGTTGTGAATAGCGCGTTGACGCCAGCTGATCGATGAATTTCAAGTCGGAAGTTATATTTGCCGCACTATATACAAATGTACCAAAATTTTAACTTAAATAGTTTTCAAATGTTTAAGGGGGACGCGTCACCCGCGTTCCCCCCCACAAAAAAAAGCACTGGTTAGGGGTGTCCATTCTCCTAAATTTCATGTCTCACCAATATTCTTTCCTCAATTATCAGAGATGTGCTCTTTTGGAAACGATGTTCAAAACATTAACTATAACCATTTATTTTCCCAGGATAGGGAAGATGATTGAATCTGGCGTGTATCGAAGACTGTACTTGAAGTGGATGCAGCCACCCTACCCCAAGGACTCCTACCCTCACATGAGCACAGAGTTCGAGGACGTGCAGATCGTCTTGTTGATATGTATTGGAGGGTTGGTGATGGCCGGGTTTACTCTGCTTGGCGAGGTTGTGACTACCAGATTACATTTCAGACTACATCGGACGCAACTCTACACAGTCCAATGATCATTAATGTAACTATACAGTGTCTTTCACTCAACGTAGGGCCGGCTGCACGGCGTGGAGTGTGGAGGGTCAGACGAGCACATGGCAACTCACTGAGCTTGGGGTTGAGAGAGCGCCCTACGAATCGCAGGTAAATGACAAGCACACTTAATAACACATAGTCAAAGTAAAATCATTGTCACAGAAGATGTTGAAAATGTCCCCACCTGCAACTACACATTTCTGGTATCTTCTAAGGAAATTTTTATTCACACGTTTTAGTTCATCTGCCGAGATAGCCTCAATTTATCTCGTGATATTTAGTTTTGAGTTCATCTAGAGTGTGAGGGTAAACCTTATTTTTCAATTTTCCCCATAAATAAAAATTGAAGCAATAGGCTTTAACACTTAGCAATAACACGTTGTAAAATTATGAAACATAATACAAATTAAACAACAACCAAACTTACAACACGTGTAACTTAAAATAGGCTATAAACGAAATAACGAAATAAACTTTACTCGTCAAATCCTGAGTCGCAACTGTCTCAGCTCCGTGTTCCTATGTGCTCGTCTGACCTTTAGTTCGACTTTCTACCTGCGCCAACCGTGCGGCCGGCCCCACTTTGAGTGAAAGACCCTGTATAACGATGTAAACGCCTCATTGCGTGGCCGCAAAGTCTCTCCGCAGCGCGTGATTGGCCTTGCAGGACGTGTTGGTTTGGCAGTACATTCATGTTATGTTGTTACAAGGAAAATAACATTCAATTAAGTAAATTAAGTACTCACCACTATCACATTGTCCTCCGTAAAGTTTCCACCAGCACGGAAAACCTCTTCCACTAAAAACACACGCTCTTCAGAAGAAGCCGCTGCGTAGAGACTTTGCGGACACACTGTTAATAGCGGACATGTTTCGCACCAACGTTGGATCCATCATCAGCAAAACTTAAAATTAAACAAGTTTGAAAATAATAATACCAAAATATGTAAGATATTTGACTAAAATCGATTATCATAATTTAAATGTAACTATTCGATCTTATACTAAAATAGATTATTATATTTCAATTGCAGCCAATGGCCATACCGGGGGTATTAGTTGAACGCCCATAGGCTCCCCATCACGTTCAGTTTCAAGTAGTTCCAACTTTGGTTACCAGAGATGTCACTGTCACTGACACCTAGCGGCGAACGTTGGAACTTGATAGAGCGTTTCTAACCAAATAATCTACAAATTTAGCTACACACTACCAATTTATTGTAGTGGTAGGTTCCTTTACATGCCATAAATCTATGACATGGGCCCACTGGCTTTACTTCCCCTCCGAAGGAAGTCATACTGAAGGATTTAAACGCTCGTCAAAAATCCGACGGCTTTGGCCGGGTTTGAACCCACGAACTTTGGCATAGCAGTTCACTTAAATAGTTTCTTGAATCAAGAATTCGAAGAATGTAGACCGCTTTCCAAAGTAATAACAATTACCATGCTGTAATGTAACATATTTTCCGTATTATCTATAGATAACTCTTAAAAATAATATGCATAACAATACAAATCACCAAGCAGATGACCAATGCGTGTGTAAAATATGTGGCGAAAGGTGTGAACTTTATCACATCAAGCAATGCAAAAGCAGGACAGGGTCTCTTAATGACCTTTTAAATGCAAGCAAATGAACAGTGCAACTGTGATCTAATGTAAACCTGTAACCTGATATTGTAAACCTTTCCTGCCCATTCGGCTGCAATAAATGTATTATTATTAATACAAATCACGTTACATCTATTGATTGTACATATTTCGACCCTTCAGTTGAGTCATCTTCAGCTTAAATCTAATTTATAATCTATTCTAATTAAAAAACTTAGAGTAAAATAAATAAATAAATAAATAAATAATGAATTACATAATTACATAATTAAATTCATAATTAAATAAATAATTAAATAAATAATTAAATAATTGATTCATTAAATATCCTTAGGCTACACAAAAACATTACATTTAAAACATGAATTGAAACAATATAATTTTGAATTGAGTTAAGGATGTAAAAAAAACTGATGAATATTGTCATAAAATTACGCACAAGCAGATATCAAAATGAGAATTTTCTTGAATTGTTATCCAAACAAAGTGTATCAAATCATCTATATGGAAAAAATGTTTTGTTTGGATAATTCAAGAAATTCTTATTTTAATATAGGTAATTTTATGACACTGTTCATGAGTTTTTTGACATCTTTAATTTATACGTAGTGATATAAACTCACACATAAATATCAAAAATGTTAAACTATAAATAAAATAAAAATGAAAAACCAAAAAGATATTAAAAATTAAAAAGAAACTAAAAACACAAAAAATGCAAACAAAAAATAAAAATAATTAATTATGTTCCAAACCATGGATCTCTGGAGTAAAACTCTCCAATGCAGTGACTGTAAGCAACGCTGTGTATAAGTGTATATAAGGAAAGTCGTGACGGATACAGAGAGATTGTACTGGTGATATTTCTCACTTCGTTCTTTAACAATGTCAATCTCTCGATTATGTGAACATGTGAACGTCACTAGCAGGCTTTGGCATGGTCTAGTAGAGAGAAGGGTTTACAGCATTGCATAACCTAATGAATGTTATCCTGGTTCAAAGAATGATCTTTCTGTCGAGTTCTTGACAATGGAGTCCGCAGATAAAAGAAACTGAACAATAGGCTCCCACAATGTTCAACGTTTCGTTGTGGCAGATTTTATATTGTCTAATCTGATCTACCCGTTAGTTTCTCTAGAAAATTTGCTTACACGGACGATTAACCCTTGGCAACACAGCAATAATGCCTTGAAAATAAATAAAACATAAGACGGAACTATTCTATTAACAGAAACGACGTTAACATTCTAGAAATAATACTTTAAGAAGGGAAGACTACACAGCACTTCACGTTCTAAGGTCTCCTATTTTATTTTCTCAAGATTGGGAGCGAATAGCGAAATGGAGTCTTGGCTCACAGAACGAGGATTTCTTTGTGAATGCGTGAAAGATGGCAGCAGCCGCTAAAGCGAGACGAGCTTCTGATTTAAAATGGGGACGTTTACGTTCCATGATCAAAGTGTTAACATCCATTTAACTTGCGTGAGAATACTACCAATCGAAGCAAAGAAAGAGAGAAAGAATGAAAAAAATGGCAGAAGGAAATAAGGAATTAATTCCTTCCTTCCTTCCTTCCTTCCTTCCTTCCTTCCTTCCTTCCTTCCTTCCTTTAATTAACGGACCCTTAGGGTGAGCTACAAGTTCCGTTCAATTTCAAGTAGTTCCAACTTTCGCTACCAGATATCAATGATACCTAGTGGTGAATGTTGGAACTTGGATAGAACGTTCCGACGAAATCTAACCTAACAATTTAGCTAAGCTGGCTAAAGCGCAGCTCTAGGCCATGGCTGATAACTCGGTAGACGTGGGTTCGAGCCCCTCTGTCGACCGTCCTTGAAATGGTTTTTCATATTTTCCCATTTTCAAGTCGAGGCAAATGCTGGGACGGTACTTTCTGACAGGCCACGGCCACTTCCTTCCACATCCTTACCCAGTTTCATTCATCTTCATTTCGTCCCTCATTGACACCTATCATGAGGATGGCATCAAGAAGAGCATCCGGCCGTAAAAACTATTCGCCACATATAATTTGATCGCATCTCATCCCAGACCCCGTTGGAAACGGGAATAGATAGGGACAGACATACATTCTTTCTTTAATTAATGAAAAGGATTATCCTATACAAAACAAGGATGTGGCCCTGCCGTTTTTCCTGAACAGTTTCCATGTATTGTTCCGTTCTACAGCAGAGCAGCAGTAAAATCAACTAGTAGTCGCTAGGCTATTTTCCCCCAGAATACGTAACACCAATTTACCGTAATAGCTTCCACTACGAATGCAATGTCAAACAGATTACATAGGAGATACCTGGTTAACATGATATACGTCACACAGGCTATTTAGGTACCATCAATAAATCATACTCACAGGAATAGCCCCTTGCTTAGCTGTCAATAGCTTGAATGGCGATTGTCCTGATGCATTCACCACATCAATGATGAGATGATCGCTATAACAGTATTACCCTTCCAAGAATTGATTGCCGGCGGCGAGATGGAAACTAATCTTTGTTTACTTGTGCCACACGTCAGCCTACTTGGTTGACAGGTACAGTTGCGCGAGTAGGATATGACTCAGCTCCAGGAGCCTCTGTCATCGTTTAACTGCCCATGGTGACATGAGCTCCTGTGACACTTATCTGCGCTTCTAATAAGACAGGTAGCGCGCGCAATGCTGCTCGACTTATGTGCCGAATAAACTCTGTCATAGCAGTGTCCTCCGCTTCGCCCCGCGGGGCTTCTACTACAATAAACAACAAACACTGGCGCAGCCACGCTCAGCGGCAATCAAATCTTAAATGGCTAATACTACTGCGCTATGGTTGCGAAACCTGGACTAGCTACAGTAGAGTTTCGAAAGAGACCGTCAGCGTTGCATCAGGAGAATTCTCGGAGTTAAATGCCAAGACCGACGCACTAATATTAGTGTCCTGGAGGAAGCGGAGGCAATAACATTAAAGCATCAGCTTCGATGGGCAGGACATCATGTAAGCATGCGTGAACGACGTCTCCCATAACAAACCATGTACTGTCAGTTGGAGATCGGACAGAGAAAGCGAGGAGGACAACGGAAACGCTTCTAAGACGTCCTGAAATCCAATTTAAACAAATGTCAAATCGACACAGACAAATAGAAGACTACGGCATCATTTATTTATTTATTTATTTATTTATTTATTTATTTATTTATTTATCGTATGGCTTTTAGTGCCGGGAGTGTCCGAGGACATGTTTGGCTCGCCATGGGCTGCAGCTGCTTTAAGCGGACACTCATAGGGTGAACTACAAGTTCCGTTCAATTTCAAGTAGTTCCAACTTTCACTACCAGATATTACTGACACCTAGTGGTGAACGTTGGAACTTTGATAGAGCGTTGCAAAGAAATCCAACCTAGAAATTTAGCTTCACACAAGTTTAGTTAGTGGTAGGATATTTTACATGCCATAAGTCTATGACATGGGACCGCCGGCTTTACTTCCCCTCCCCTCCGAAGGAAGGCATACTGAAGGATTTTAACGCTCTTAAAAAATCCGACGACTTCGGCCGGGTTTGAACACGCGATACTAAGGCATCAAATAGTCAGGAATGGCGTCGCATCATCCACCAAGGTACACTATGTTTCGAACAACATCGGCGAAGACGTGAGACTGAGAAGTACCTAGGTATACCCATAATGCGAGGATTACAGAAGGATCAACCCTCAAGTAACAGTGACTGCTCCGAACGACGTGTGTCACTACTGTGGGCGAGTTTGTGTTTCTAGGATTGGGCTATACATTCATCTAAGAATTCACCTTTAGAAAAGGATCTTACTCGAAAACGAGTGATAGCCTGTTATGATTTTATTATTCTACTACTCCCCCCCCCCTCTCCCCGCCAAGCAATGTCTGGTATTACATTTTAGAGAAAACAAGAGTTGAAGCATGCACATTTGTTGGTGAGACAGAGGTGCGCTAATGGGTTCTTCCTAGCAGGAGAAGTTGCCTGAGGCGTGTTTCACTGCTCCTCAATCCAAACTGGACGTGGTAGTAAATATTGTCGGAATGTGTCAACCTGCACTGATCTCCACTATCTACTCTTGTTATCTCAACGACTTATTCATTAGCAAGTTTTGGCATTATTCCAGATTTTAGAACATAAAAGGGTTAGGTTAGGTTAGGTTAGGTTAGGTTAGGTTAGGTTAGGTTAGGTTAGGTTAGGTTAGGTTAGGTTAGGTTAGGTTAGGTTAGGTTAGGTTAGGTTAGGTTAGGTTAGGTTAGGTTAGGTTAGGTTAGGTTAGGCTAGGCTAGGCTAGGCTAGGCTAGGCTAGGCTAGGCTAGGCTAGGCTAGGTTAGGTTAGGTTAGGTTAGGTTAGGTTAGGTTAGGTTAGGTTAGGTTAGGTTAGGTAAACTAATTAGTATAAACAGGTTAAAAGTTTCGCCTGATCAATGCTTTTATGAAATGTGCTCACTGTGTGGTCATTAATGGGTCATGTTTCGAGGCCTAATTAATAGTTTTGGCCTCTTCATCAGCCGATATGTCAGAGAACGATACAAGAATATTTTTTATGTTCGACCCTGACTATTATGTGTCTGAAAACTGTATCATAATGAGGCTCATTATAACACTATTATTCATTATGAAACAGTTTCTCCCACCAATCACAGCTCAAGAAACATTTGTTTGACCAATTAGATAAGGATACCTTCGCGCATGCTCTCAAAATCCAACATGTCTATATAAATTACCGAAAGTGCACCGTCCATATGTTCGCGTAAATAAACTGGTGAATATGAGACAAGAAATAGCACTGTACCTCATTATACCTAAATCCAATTTCTACTCAGCGCGTTGATTTCAAACGACTATGGTGACAGTTTTGCTGAATACTGGTTCACGATCTGCACATCTGGCATTGAAGCACATATAGCGCATGCGTCGGTCGGCCAAAGAGCTTGGAACACGGAGATGTGCTACCTAGCGCACCACCCGTTCACAAAATTCTAGTTACTGAACAGATATTTATGAATATTTATGTTAAAACATGTAATAAAGTTATAATTATCGTCGAACATAAACAGTCGTATGCAACTCGCCTATAATGGTAATTAAGACACTCGTATGGAAATTATAAAACTCGCTAAAGCTCGTTTTATAAAAATACTCATGTCTTAATTATAGCCATTATAGGCTCGTTGCATAATGTACTATTTGCGTAGCAGTTATAATTACCAAAAAAAATTGAAACTTGCATGGTGCACCATAAAGAGAGATTGAAACATTTTACGCCTAATATGAGTTATGTCAAAAGTCTTGTATCGTTCTCTGACATATCGGCTGATGAAGGGGCAAAAACTATTAATTAGGCCACGAAACATGACCCATTAATGACCACACAGTGATCTTAATAAAAGTATTGATCAGGCGGAACTTTTAACCTGTTTATACTAATTATTCCAGATTCCTGGATTTCTTTAGCCTTGCACTTAAAGCATAAGTTCAGTCATATTCGTTGTGTTTCACAGTTACAATTCAGATCTGCACACTTTAATTTTTATGTTGTAGATTCGTAAGAATACTTTCGTATGCGAGTTATTAGACTGCACTAAAACTTAAAAATGATATCGTGGGAACTAAAATGCTTATATTCTGCTACAAAACAAGGTGCATTCGTAAATAATTGAAGCGTTCATTCCAAGAACCAGACGAGTCCAAAAATTAATTTGTTCACAAACTTAAAAAACAGAATAGCTTAATTTGCGCTGAATGAAATAAAAATTGCTTCAGGCCTATTTTTGTCTCATTAACAGCTTTACATTGGACACAAAGAAATATTATTTTTATGAGGATAGTTGAGAGAACCTAAAAAAAAACTTTGGACTAGTCTGTGTTTTTGTTGTTGCCGAAATCTTAGTTGAATACAAAAATGAAAAATATTTTGATCATCAAATAAGATTATTTATTATGTAAATCCTAACAAAGTACAAATCATTACTGAATGCTAAATATTCCAGGTGATTAATTATCTTGTAAAAGCATTGGAGTTGTCTTATATTTGTAGAATCCCCAATATTTCACACTCATATATAACCCAACCAGTATGTTTTTTCCGGGCACGAATAATATCTATACATAGAGCTGGCTTTGAAGAGTAAGAATATGTATTTATCTCAAAAAGTCTAATCTCTGAATGAAGTTGCTGACTGCGAGCGGAGCGAGCAGGTCAGCGACGCTTGGATACCAGGTACGCGGTGCGACACAATGCGCTCCTTTGCCTGGGGTGATAGTTAAAAGGGAGATTGATTAAATGATTATGTTTTTATTTTGCGTTAAGTTTGTAGTGATTTGATTAATTAGTTCATTTGCCTGGCGCGGGCTACTGGCGGTCACGTAGAGCCCCCCCCCCAGCTTCGCCATTGAGGTATACAGTATAAGCCAATTTTTGGACTTGTCTAGCATTTTTTAGAATGGACCCTTCAATGGGCGTGTAACTGTCAAAAGTTGTCACCGGAGTGCAGCATGATTGGAACGGGTCAAATACTCAATATGGCTAATAGCGAATGCTAAGCAATGTCACGGAATACAAAAGGAGCTTCATATTGGAGTTTTATGCAGCCAGTAACCCAATTCGTTAGCGCCTCGACCCCTTCGGTCCCTGCTGTTGTACTCTTGTGACGGAAACACGAAGTTCGCATAGAACACTCCCATTTGGCAGAACATTCCTTGTTCGAACACCTCCACTTTTGGCCCCGTTGTGACAATTCACAATGCAAAAGTCTAGATGCAAAACCGGCACTCTCCTTTTTTTTTTTTTGTGACAATTTGATATGGTTGGAAAACCATTTCCCTCGGGTGTTTGCGATCTGTTTATAAACTTTTGTTCTAAATCCAGCTATATCCCTCTCAAAAAGACGGATTTGGAACCAAAAGAGTTTTATAAACAGATCACAAACACCTCATAGAATGGTTTTCCAACCATAACTAATTGTCACCAAAAAGTGGAGATTGCCGGTTTCTCATCTGGACCCCTCAATGTATAGTTTCCTATAACTCGCAATTCTCCACCTTTTTGGCAGTAGGCCTACATGGATAACATGCTAGCTGCACTGATTATATCTACGGAAACTCCAGGGGGTTCAGGTGTACGAAGCTGTCAGTCAACTCTACGAGAAGTTGCCCACCCCCACTCTCTTCCCAAACCCATCAGCCCAAGCTAACTGGACTCTCTGGGTGTAACCCAATTAGCGCAGTTCGACCATTCCGTATTTGTTATAGGTGGTGTGCTGACTTAAAGGCGGTTCGAAACATCCTACGTGATGAGTTTTTGTACAAGGTTCGATATACGCATGTGCAAGTGGAGTTCGAGTGTATGGCGCATGCGCTGCGGTCAGATACTAGCGCTGTGCATGGTTTGCAGACGCGTTCTGATTACAAAAATGGATTGATGGTTGGGATTCATGTGTGATATGATAAAAGTTTCAGATGAATCTGTTCAAAAAAGTGGATTTTCTTCCTAAACGTATATTGCAGTATTAATAGCCCCCCCCCCCCCTCACATTGAGGGGATGAAAATGAGCTTTGTCCCGCCCTTCTACGCTTATTTCAGGAGGTATTTTAAGGGGGTAGGCCCCCTTTTATGAGCGGTACCGGTACGAAGAAGAGTTACATCAATGATTGGTGTCGTGCCTCTCATGGATATCTGTACCAAATTTTACGTTGATCCACCCAGCCGTTCTCGAGTTGTAAGGACACAAAATTGTTCACAGACAAACAAAATATTTTCGCACGCATCCATCATAAAACTGAATAAAACTGCCCCGATAAACACGGCAAGCTAAGCCGGCTGTGACTGGCGAAGATCGCGGTCGCGCGTACACTGTTCAGCTGGTGGTTGACGCGCAATTTTACACGTTTACCAAATATGTTCAATGATGTGCACTTACAGTGCTCATAGCCGATGTTGAGAATGTGCTCCCTCTCTTATAACACACTCCTGACATCTTCCGATGAAAGAATGGACAACAATCTCATCTAATTTTTGTTCTGTAAGAACACAACGTTGTTTGTTAACTCTTTTATTATTTACGGAGACTGTTTCCTTGAATCGTTTAGCGAGCCTCCTAATTGTACTGGCATTAGGCACAGGTCTTCCTGGAAACTTGATTCGAAATTTTCGTCTTGTTTCAGAACAAGACTTTCTGCTTTACATTTATGCAAATTATGGATATACACACGTCCGCACAATGTGAATTGGTGTCTAGGCATGACCAACAATCATAGTAATAACAATACTCTCTAAACGTGCAACACTACCGTCTAAGCTTTGCAGATACACGTCCATATGAATGACAAAATACGTGTGAACTAACGAAATGAGTCAGCGGAGCGCGCCAACCGGCTGAACCGTGTACGCGCGCCCGTGATCCTCGCCAGTCAAAGCCTGCTTAGCTTGCCATGTTTATCGGGGCGCACATACGATAATCACCCAGTGTATAGGGATAGTAAATATGAGTAGGCCTACCATGACTTAGTAGACCGAAAAAATAAGTTGGTGCCAATGACTGTGTACTTGACCCCAATCACTCGGAAGAACAGCAGTTAGATCATCAGCTGACTCACCTGAAACATACAGAAATTATCTGATTAGATTTTAACGAGGATATATAATAGAATAGGGGAAGATCGCCTTGCTGTTCCGCCCCTTAAAACGAGAGTCATCATCATACATAATTAAAGTGATATTTCGATTAATATTCTTAAAAAAAACAATAATTGAATAACCGTTCTCTTTGCATGAAAACTATTTAAATAATGTTATTAATGCAGCCAATGGCCATGTTCTTTCCTTTTCAGGACGGGTCAGGGAAGGGATATTGAAAGGAACAGTCCCGGCATTTACCTGGTGGTGAAAATTGGAAACCACGAAAACCATTTTTGACCTCATTATTTTCGCAGCACAATAAAAAAACTTAAAAAGTAAGGAAAGGCGGCTTCGGTGGCGTAGTTGGTAGCATGCTGACCTATGCCCAAGATCGCGGGTTCAAACCCGGCCGAAGCCGTCGGATTTTTTAAGAGCGTTAAAAATCCCTCAGTATGCCTTCCTTCGGAGGGGAAGTAAAGCCGGCGGTCCCATGTCATAGATTTATGGCATGTTAAAGAACCTTCCACTAATTAAACCTGTGTGAAACTAAATTGTAGTCTATAGGTTAAGAATGTAAACAACGCTCTTAGGTTCCTACGTTCGTTGTCAAGAGCCGACTGCAGTTGCGTCTGGTAGCTAAGTTCTGAACTAGTAGTCGTTGACAGTGGCGTTTGGTTGCAAAAGTAGGAACTACTTGAAATTAAAAGTCTGCAGTCCTCACTTGAATTGAAAACAGAGAACACACACTAATACAGTCACAATTAACACCGGTTATCAGACAGATTCTACACACACCCAAAGTACACGGGGCTACATGACAGCGTTATCGCAGCCCCTCATCTAAGAAACCAACCAATCAACCAAAGTATGGAAAACAGTAACTAAATATTACAACTGAAATGATGCAGTGTTAATATCATGTCCATATGTGATTGCTTATAATATTGGTATTATGTGAGAGAAAATTGGCCTGTTTGCCAACTCTTGATGAATGCAGTACATTTGCATTTGTCTGTTGGCACAGGCTAGAGTAAAATGTGGCATTTTACCGATGTCTCAGTCTCACTCATGGCTGTGATTATACGGAAGCTACTGAGGTATGGGTGGTGCTTAGTAATGACATTCAGGGCACAGTCAGTGTCTGTGGATGCTGTGAAAGGTTCTAATCATAGGGTTAGCACTGCTGTTCTGACCCAGTGAGGAAAGCAATTACAAACTACCTCACTCCTCATCTTGCCTAGTACGCCTCAATATAGCGCTGCCTTGGGTTTTTGTGGGTACCTACCCACATAACCTAACGGCGGTACTTTTTGAGGATCCAACCAGCCTTCGGGCTGACTACCTAACAGACACACAGTGAGAGAAAAATAATGTTGTTCTGTCTATGTTCTTACTATTGACGATCTGTATCATCGTTAGGAATACATTGCAGAAACTCCTCATGTAGCGAATTATCTTCAACGAAACGGACACACGCAATTAAAGCAACCCGAAGTGACGCGAAAAAGGTTACCGATCGCACACTAACAGCAAGACTGCTCCATGGCTAGCTCCATGTCGTCTCGCTGCGAGTCGAGTGCAGGACATTTACCAAGTGACGAACGTGAATATTATACCATTCGCGTTAATAAGAAGCACAACAAAAACCTCCAGAGTGTGTTGGAAATGTATGCAAGTGTTATTGCGCCCACTCGCTCTTTGTGAAGATCCCGCGTTCAAGACTGTTCCAGCCGAGCAACTCGCTCGTGAGCAGCGGAGTACTCGCCGCCTTCCGTCAGTAAACCTGCAACATGCAATACAGCTCTGCTGTGGGGGGCTGCCGTCACTTCGCGGTGGATACATCAAAACTGTCAGGAAGCGCATAGACTTGTGCTATGACCTTCGCCCAGTGACGCATTGGCTCTCACTCCCAGTCCCTCTCCAACCGCGCTCCGAGCATTACTGCTGAGTACTCGCGTGTACGCATACTCAAACTCATGGATTTGGAACAGGCTGACTTAAAATATACAGGAGTTAAGAAGCATCACTAGTGGTAGCGTAATACAGGTGATAGATGGGACAATATAAATATTCAAGTAAAGAAATGTCTCTGGGGAGGGGGAGTTTAAACCCTATCCCCTCTCTCCCCACTCTCGTCGGTACGCCACTGGTTGGAAGCCATTCATCAGAGTAGCCTTAGTAATTGTAATTAATGCTCTTCAGTCGGCTAACAGGATTGGACCCACATAGGTGTTTCGTTAACACGCCAGAGGTCACGCCCGTTTTAGAACGCGACAGGTCGCATCAAGGGAAAATTGCTCACGCTTAATATTTTCAACACCTGTTATTTTGCTTTTTCAGTAAATGCTCTGACAAAATTACGTAATATACCCTGTTTAACAGGTATTAATATTATTAGTGTGTAAAAATAGTGTCTCAACGTAAAAAAAAAAATGCTAAATCTCATATCACCCGGGAGTTTTTACACTGCATGCGAGCAAACTGACACGGTTATAGGACATAACGTACCACGGGGCATAACGTACCACTTGGCCGGCTGATTACCTGCGAAGTGTCAGCTAATGACCTTAAAGTATTTTGGGGAGGACATAACGTACCGCTTGAAAGAGTGGGAAGTATTTAGGGTGCATGAAATCCTAACCGCACGGCCACTTGCTCGGTATTGCTCAATTAACCTGGTAATAAACAAGTGGGCTATAACATAACATAAACTAATATAAAATACCGTATGATAAGTTTTTGGATTCTCATCACACTTTATCCAGGCTTTGGACTGGCAAAATGTTTACAAACATTTTGGCGTGTTTAAAATCGACTGTGGTTAAGCTCCGGTCGTTTATCGTTTTCTTTATAATTTTTTTATTTAAAAAAAATGTTTTTGTGGGTTTTATATCCTAACGAATAGCAAGTTCGACATGAGATGTTTCATTGTAAGTGAATAGCAAGTTCGCAATGTGAAGTTTCATTCCAAGTTCTGCGAATATGAGAGAGCTCTCAAGCAAGATTTCAAGTATCCATTCACTTCATACCGCTTCATTATTCTGTCAAACCGTTCATCATACTTGACATATTACTTCTTTCTCTTTGAACTTTCTATGTACAATTCGCACTTCATCCGTCGAAGTGCGCACATAAACCGCCCTTATTCGTTGTACACAACTCCATGTTACAATACCAAAATGTTTAAAGCCGCACAGTGTGATCGCCACTGATGTTTATGTGCTAATGAACCTGTCTGACATCAAGTGGTACGTTATGTCCTAGCGTAAATATTTGGGGATTACGGGAAAACCGTTCTTAGGTAGATAACGACGTAGGTGGTACGTTATGTCCTCGAAAATGAAGTGGTACGTTTTGTCCGTGGTACGTTATGTCGGGACACCAACTGACACAACGCGTGCATTTCAAAGAAAGATGCGTTCGCAATTCAAGTAAATAAGGTAAACCATTAAGAAACAATGAGTTTGACTTGAATCAAACTATGTTAAAGGGAAGTATCAGGTAAGACAGGTCGAAACCTATCTTGAAACTTTGCAGACGTAATCGTTGTACTATAAGAGGAATACTGCAAAAAATCAAACACTTCCGTTTTTTACAAATGCAGAATGTTGCAAAGATGTGTTACACGATAAGTTGCATGACGGTAAATTGCCGAGGCAGTCATTAACTACTCGGAAACGGGACGGGCGAGACTGTGATAAGATCAGACGTGAGAGAATGCTGAAAAAAGATGAAACGGGCGCCCAAAACTCTACCGCAAATAGCAACATAATTATTAAGAAAATCCAAAAACACAGGCGCAACTTCTCAAGTTTTAAAACTGTAAAGGAAATTTACAGGAAATTAATAAATTCACTTCATAAATAAAAAGCCTTTTGTCCATTCTGAATTATTATTTATTTAAGTAGTTTAGACCCATAAGATTACACAACAAAACATATGATCTGTTGCTCTTATTCTTCTTGTTCTTGCAACGCGCCTTCATCGTTTCGCTATGTCGAACTCTGGCATTCCTTACCCCAATCTCCTAGGTCGATCTTCAGGTGTAACTTCCCAATTGTGGATATTATGTCTGAATATCATTTGAACCTCGATGTCTATTGGTGTGATATTGGCACTTCTGAGATCGATTTGGACCTGTGTAATCCTGACTGTTGTCACTTAAAGTTTCCTTATGAAGTATGTCAGAATTCTCTATGATATGCAGTCTCATGATGTAGCCGTAAAATGCCAATCTGTCTCGATGTTCGAGTATCTTCCTGTGAGTTAGACGATATCCTTCATCTGTGAGTTTAGGACTTAAGATATCCCGGATGATTTTTCTATCCTTCTTGATGTCCTCTGTGTAGCGTGCAGAGGCGCGTGTGTGGACCGAATACTCTCGTGTCGAGGATAATCGCATTAAGAACTAGATGGAGGATCAACTATGGAACGACAACACGTTTCATGTAAAGGTTGAAAACACAAAGATAAATTTAATATAATAGACTAGGCATAACAAAGATGGATGTGAGGGTCGCATGATAAGGAGTATGGAGAGGATTATGGGGCTGGAATAAAAATACATATTATCAAAGGTAAACACAAGTATAAACATCAATCAAAGATTATAAAGAGAAGAACTTTATGGTGAGAAAACCTAATACGTTGAAGGATTGGAGATCGTTCGAAAATTAACTCAATTTAAAGGAAAGGGGCAGTTAAGTTAAATAAATAAATTACCAATAATTAAAATAACACTTTCGCTCCACCACTGGCTAACTACATAAATGTAGTCAAAAGAAATATTCTAAGAAATTTAAGAAGTCATATATCCCATGAACTGTCTATCCGGCCACCCTTAATTCAACGTATGTCACATCAAAACAAGTAACCCATATTAACATAAAACGGCACTAACACGAACAACAACGCAAGTAACACAAACTTCACAAACAAGACATGAGATGACATACTAAACCTTTAAAGAAACATAGATCAGTTCAGCGTTAACCACGAAAAGGAACAGATTGCATATAAGGACCTAATTAAATTACCAACGAACAAAATGATTTCATCAACTTTAGAATAAACCTTCTTTCCGAACGAAACCATGAGATTCGGTTACCTAACGCAAGGAAAGATGAGCATCGATTACAGCAGGCTGTTCCAAATCCATGAGTTTGAGTATGCGTACACGCGAGTACTCAGCAGTAATGCTCGGAGCACGGTTGGAGAGGGACTGGGGGGTGAAAGCCAATACGTCACTGGGCGAAGGTCATAGCACAAGTCAATGCGCTTCCTGACAGTTTTGATGTATCCACCGAAGTGACGGCAGCCCCCCACAGCAGAGCTGTATTGCATGTTGCAGATTTACTCATGCAAGGCGGCGAGTACTCCGCTGCTCACGGGTGAGTTGCTCGGCTGGAACAGCCTGGATTACAGTTTCCGGACACTTGCATAAGATACACATACCACTACTCGAAAGAATAACCGATACATCCCATTTAATAACGTAGCACGTCCACGTACTGTCTCTTGACTGAAACCCAAAACAAAAGCAAGAACAGAACTAAAATGACCCAGAGTTCAGTCAAGACCCACTTTAATAAATAACATAAACCCACCCTTAAACATTGTCCAGAACTGTAATTATGAGATGAACCATATTTCCAACACAACATAAATGTTGTCTGTCCAGTCTCAAGGAATACTTAAAAAACCCGCAGGCCTTCATGAGTGCACAAATGACAGACATCGAACAACCAACCCATAAACACAAACAAATTGGCGTGCGTTCCGACCCATAAGGAAATATAACGACACAAGTTCATCTGAAGTCAATGAACGACACGCCTACCACGTCTGGCAAAACTCCAAAACATCAAATCCCACAGTAACTTAAATACTAAGATAACCAACCCCTAAAGCTACCCGAAAAGTCGCATACCCTCGCAGAGAATTAGGAGTTAGTAAGAAACACACCTCAAAACCATAATTACGTTTCATGACAAAACACACGCAAGAAACACGTACAGAATAAAGTAAAATCAAATAAAACACAAACAACAGCAACAACACCACCACCTTAAGACGTTAACCCCATTTAAAAAAACAACACGATTCCTCTTACGTATGTCTACTTAAAAATGGAGGAACATGAACAAAAGACAAGGTAATCTCAAACTATGACCTGAACGATCTCCAATCTAGTTTCTACACCATAGGAAGGGACACGTCAGCACTGAAGATTGGATGACATATTCTTAATAACCAAACTTCTTGTTATATTTTCATGCATGATGATAAAAAAAATGAGATGAAACTTATCGAATTTGCCGAGACGTTCCGATGTTCATAAAAGACAGTATTAATTCGTATATGTTCTCATTTGGCCTCCATCCCAAATGAGTACAACAAATGTAGGAACATATTCCAGGACGGTTCACATCATAATAACAAATTTAAAGCGTTGTTTCGAAAGCATATTGAAGATACAATTCTATTTAACCAACATGGTTCACGTTTCTCTTCACTTTCTTCTCGTAACAATCAAATCTTACACTCTTGGCCTCCGCCAGCGTTCCTAAAATCATAATCTCTTAAGACTACGGAGCGGGTGAGTTTCGGTAGGCTGAGATTTTTTGTCAGTTTACGAATTAGTCGACAGATGGCAGTGTACAAATATTGAAAAATCTTCGTGACCTGTCTGTAATAGAACCGGGTCATCGGGATCCCCTTTGAAGTTAAGGTTTAAGGTCTCGCTGGCGTAGTGTCTCGGGTTTGACGTCAGTCGTATAATGTCGAATTTTTGTGTCGATGCTCATGCGTCATTATTATTAGTAGTAGTATTAGTATTTTTATTCATACAAGGTAGCTACGCACGTTCAGGCAAAGGGCCAGGTTACTACCAGACTTAGAATACGAGTGGATCCCAACCGCACCGTCTCGCATCATTAAAACTGATTTTTCCGTGATTTTCCATTCCCAACTCTAAGCGAATGCCAAGGTGGAACGTTATTTCAAGTGTCAGGCCCCTAACCGAGTCACAGACCACTAGAATTACATTTACACACACAAGGATGGTTGGTTCCTCAGTTTAGGGGTTGCGACAACTCTTGTCATGTAGCCCCGTGTACTTTGGGTGTGTGTAGAATCTGTTTGATAACCGGTGTTAATTGTGATGGCTGTATTAGTGTGTGTTATCTGTAATTTAGGTAAGGACTGCAGACGATCACTTTCAAGTAGTTCCTACTTTTGCTACCAAATGTTACCGTCAACGACACCTAGCTGTGCACTTCGCTAGTAGATACCACCGCAACTTGCAGCGTACGTTGGAACTTTTAGAGCGTTAATCAAATCTAACCTACAAATTTAGCTTCAAACAATATTGTAGTTGGTGGAAGGTTCTCTTACATGCCATAAATCTATGACATGGGCCCACCGGCTTTACTTCCCCTCCGAAGGAAGGCATACTGAGGAATTTTTAACGCTCTTAAAAATCCGACGACTTGGGCCGGGTTTGAACTCTCGATCTTGGGCACAGAAGCTCAGCATGCTCCCAACTACGCCACCGAAGCCGCCCACTCTCAAAGACAGTCACCATAAGAAAACGGGGCTGATGACCAAGGTGTCCGGATTCCCTAAAATAAGCTAACGAGGTGTATGCATCGGTAATGCTCAGTTGTTGATAACGCGTGCTTGTGACGCTACGCAAGATGGCGGGCGCGCGCATTAACCAGGTCAGGTAGTGCCACACCCCCGCACTGCTGAAACAACCGCTCGATAGCAGCGGTAGTGACGTAGGACAGACTGGCAAGCAATCGATGAGAGAGGTTAGTGGAGAAGCGAGCAGGGGGTATTTAAAGGTGACCCACTCCTTGTCCTAGCCAACAAAAATATTCCTTCTCGCCGTAGCCTAATTTATGAGCTGACAACGTGAACAATACTACAATAAATAAGTTGTTCATTTCATAATGCCAATCAAATTTGCGTATTAATTAACGAAATACATTTATAACAAAAACAAAAAAGTATGTATTAATGTTGTAACTTTGCAGTCTGTCAATACAAAAATCATTCCAATCACTGGAATATAGTGAAAAACACTTAAATAAATTACATGTGATTAAGATTTAAGTATTATATTGTAATGGTGTTTGCAGACGATGTTGTGATTTGGGGCGAGGATGAGATGGAGGTGCAAGAACAGTTAGACGTAATAAATAAATAAAAAAGTAGAGCAATGGGGATTGAAGATAAATGTGGAGAAGAGTGAAACAGTGGTGGCGAGTAGAGGTAAGAAAGAAGGAAAAGGAGTATTCAAAGTAGGAGATAAGGAATTGGAAGTGGTGAAACACTTCAAATACGTGGGAAGTGAACTGACTGAAGATGGAAGACTAGATTTGGAAATTAGCAGAAGAATACAACTCAGGAGTGCTTTCTACCAACAGGTACGGAGACTAGTATGGAACAAGGATATACCAATTTTAAGGCTAAAGAAGTTATGTCCTATAATGACATATGCAACAGAAACTTGGACAATGACTATGAGATGAGAGCAGAGTACAAGCAGCTGAGATGAGGTTCCTAAGAAGTATGGTCCAGAAAACGAGGAGAGACCGAGTGAGAAATGAAGATATACGGAAAGAACTGGGAGTACAGAAACTAAATGACAAACTGGAGCAAAACAGATTGAGATGGTTTGGTCATGTCAAACGGATGAATGAAGTAAGTCTACCAAGACGAGCGCTGGAACGACGGATGACAGGGAAGAGAGGACGAGGAAGACCAAGAATGCGTTGGATGGACTAGGTGAAGAATAGCATTAGTAAACGGAACCTGGATTGGAACACCGTGTCGGAAGAGGAATGGTGGAATGACAGAACGAAGTGGAGATGAACCATATTTGCCCCCACACAGTGTCAGCTGCAAAAAGGGGAAATGAAGATCATGATGATGATTGTTATGGAGTATTGAAGAAGAAAAGAAGAGGAGGAGAAGAACAAGAGAAGAAGAAGAAGAAGAAGAGGAAGAAGGAAAAAAGAAGAGAACAGGGTGTAACTAAATATGTGGGAAATCTCCGGGAATTCGATAGAGGACCTGACAACAAGCAAAACATGTCCTGTAAACATATGGTGTATGTGCGTCCGTTACCGTGTTACAAGCATTGTTTGTGCTGTGCATAACACAGACGGCGCGGCGGTACGATGCTAGTTGGTCATTAGTGGAGGGCAAACAGGCCACTTGTACGTTTCATCGCTATTCAAGTCTTGTGTGCATTTGTTTTGCATTCAGGGACATACACCGTGGCCGTCTGGTTCTCCCGATCTCAACCCATTTAAAGGCCATTGTGTATGCCACACTTATTCATAACGTGGGCATGCTGCGTCAACGAACAGAGCAAGGATGTCAGCAGATACGAAAGACGCCGGGAATATAGGAGCGTGTGAGACAGTCCATGATGCGTCACTTATACGCCTGCATTACAGCTCGTGGTGGCCTTCTTGGCGCCTTCTGTAGAGAACTGTAAGTAGTAACGTACACTTTTATCAACACAAATGACCAACCTGCATAGTGAAGCGGTCTGTGTTATGTACACCACAAACAATGCTTGAAACACGGAAACGAAAGCAGTTATTACTTAGTTATTGTTTTTTTAAGGTCGGAACTACGAGATCATCAAACCCCAGAAACGAAAGCAAATACACCATATGTTTACAGGACATGTTTTATTTGTTGTCACGTCCTCTATCGAATTCCTTGAGCTTTCCCACATATTTAGTCACACGCACACGCGCACGCGCACGCGCACGCGCACACGCACACGCACACGCACCCAAGTTCACGGGGCTGAATAAGCACGATATCAGAAAGCCTGTAAAAAGAATTAACAGAACCAATAACAACCATTTGGTGTTAGTGATTTATTCTATTTATTTCTATTTTATTACGGACAATGACCTCGTAGTTCCGCCCCTTAAAACAACAATTATTAATTCTATTTTATTTTGCCGGTGAGTGTACCTGAGGTACTGTTAAACTACCTTCAAAATATGTTGTTGTTGCTGTTTTAATTCATTTGCGGGGCTTGGGATATGTTGGTCATGAGCCCCGTGTAGTTGTGTGGGTGTGTTTGTTGAACGTATCTGGTAGCCTGCGTTTGTGTGACTGTATTAGAGTGACAGTTATGGGTTAGGTGCCTTGGGACTTGAAATAAGGTACAATCCCTGCTTTTTCCTGAAGGGAGCGTGGAAAAACCGGGATAGAAACCACACTCAGGATGGACACTGTCAACGCCGGAATTTGAACCTGCGATCTCCGGACCAGCTGTAGCTGCCATGGCGACCGTGGTGCACAATTTAACAAGCAGCAAAGGCGTTCCTTCAAAATAATGTAAGCGTTATTGGCTGTCACCTCGGGGGTCCGGGTTCCATCCCAGGCTCTGACAAGAAATTAAAATTCTATTGTGAGGACTGGAACGGGGACCATTCAGCCTCGTTAGGAAAATCTGAGAAGACAAAGGTTCGATTCCCACCTCAGCCATCCTGGAACTGGTTATCCGTGGTTTTCCCCACTTCTACTCCAGGCAAATGCTGGGATTGTTCTTAACTTAAGACCATGGCCACCTCCTTCCCAAACTTACCCCCAATTTACAAATACACGCACTAGTAGGCCTACAACCATCACAACAACACAGGTTATGACACAAATCCCACACAAACTTTAATACACAGGGCTATAAGGCCAAGATGTTGCAGCCCCTATAATGAGCAACAACAACATCTCGCAATGGCTAATGTTTTAATAAATAATAATAATAATAATAATAATAATAATAATAATAATAATAATGTTATTGGTTTTACTTCCCTTTTAACTACTCTGGCTTTTAGAGACGCCGGGTGCCGGAATATTGCCCCCGAAAGGGATCCTTAACGTGTCAGTATATCTACTGACACGGCTCCCTCACATTTGGGCACCCTCAAATACCAGCTGACTGCGCCGGGATACTAACCTGCAACCTTGGGCCCAGCAAACGAGAACGTTACCGTTGAACCACGCAGCCAGCCAGCTTATGTTTTATTAATCACAAGAATCTGCCTCTAGATATCGATATAAGATTATTTCTACTGAAGAGGGAGCTCTATTGTCTTTAAGATAAGCAGATTTCGTGGAAGAACCAACTCTAAAGCAGACCGCGTCAATGTGTAGGACAGATATAGCTGTAGTCAAATTCAGGATAGCCTGCACTCAGGTATAGCGGAGAGGCGTCGCGTTACGTAGCGAGTGCGCCACTCATGGACGCGTCCACTGTCGCCGCGGGGTGACACACAGTAGTCAAGTGCACTAGAACTAGCACGTCATCAGATAAGTACTTGACCAAGAGACAGCATTTAAATCTAGTAGATACACATCTGAATTTAGGCTAGCTCCAGACACGAAAAGTCGTGTATGTTCTAACCCGACTGTCCGTTTCTGTTTTCTTTCTTTTTATGATAAGAAAGTTTGTTGTTTTACGTGACCGTTAATCTTACGATCATAAGTCACGGGACCTACTTTTTTTAGTTTACTTTCGATTTTTGCAAAAAATGAAAGTAGACATGAGATCTACACAGGGCCAAGAATTGTGTGTGTGATTTGGTATGTCTGTCCCCCCGTATCAATTCAAACACGGTGAAACCGAATTGAACGAAATTTGGTACAGAGGCAGCACTAATAAAGGGCACCTGAGTGTCATGTTTTATATCGCCGACATCTTGATGGAAACGTAATGGCGGCCACCCAAATGTTCAAAGTTTAAATCAAATTACGACTAACCTAATCATCTGATCTCTACCAAATTTTGCATCAATATACCGGTACCTTAATGTGGGAAGAGTCTTTTGCCCAAACTACAAGGTCATCAACCAAATAGTTTCAAGATGGCGGATGTATGAATCATGCAAATATTATAGCCAAACCGTAACTTACGATTCAACAAGGCCTGGCCTTATCAAATACGCTCATCGTACATGGGGAGGTTTAAACTGTCCTCAAGGAGGAGAATCTGGTGTCCGGCAGGCCTCTGCCTCTCAATCCCCACACGTGCCACGGCGCACGTCACAAGAGGCAGTGTGTGCCAAATTTCCACTAGCAGCTGACGAGTTGGGCGATTGAATTCCCACGAGGAGTCAAGGAACACGTTGACCTACTTGTTATATTGGGTACGATTCCAATAGCACGAGGCGGAGGGCTTTCTTCGTAATGCGTCAACAAACACGAACATGAACAGCGACGTAGCCAGAGGATGCTTCGGTCAACTACGCAACCTTAGTGATTTAGAAGCAAGGAAGGACAGGTGTAAGGAAGGAAGAAAGGAAGGCCAGGTGTAAGGAAGGAAGGACATATGTAAGGAAGTAAGGAAGTAAGTAAGGAAGGAAGGAAGGAAGGCAGGAAGGCCAGATGTAAGGAAGGAAGGAAGGAAAGAAGGAAGGAAAGATGCAAGAAAGGAAGTAAGGAAGGAAGAAAAGATGGAAGGAAGGCCAGATGTAAGGAAGGAAGGAAAGAAAGATGCAAGAAAGGAAGGAAGAAAAGATGGAAGGAAGGCCAGATGTAAGGAAGGAAAGATACAAGAAAGGAAGTAAGGAAGGAAGGAAGAAAAGATGGAAGGAAGGCCAGATGTAAGGAAGGAAGGATAGATGCAAGAAATGAAGTAAGGAAGGAAGAAAAGATGGAAGGAAGGCCAGATGTAAGGAAGGAAGGAAAGATGCAAGAAAGGAAGGAAGGAAGGAAGGATGGAAGGAAGGCCAGATGTAAGGAAGGAAGGCCAGATGTAAGGAAGGAAGGAAAGATGCAAGGAAGGAAGGAAGAAAAGATGGAAAAAAGGCCAGATATAAGGAAGAAGGAAGGAAGAAAAGATGGAAGGAAGGCCAGATGTAAGGAAGGAAGGAAGGAAGGAAAGATGCAAAAAAGGAAGTAAGGAAGGAAAAAAAGATGGAAGGAGGGAAAGAAGGAAGGAAGCTAGTGGTTTTACGTGACCGTTAATCACGCGATCAGGAGCCACGGGACCTCCATTTTTTATGTGGAATCCGAACCACAGGACATGGAATTTCACTTCGAAAATCTCACATGTATTGACCGGGAATCCAACCCAGTCTGTAGAAAGGCAAACAGTGCCGCCACGCCCTTAATGATTTAGAGAAAAACAGTTGAAATATAAATACAGGATGTTCAAAACTCCAATGCCAAAAGTGATAGATATGATGAAGGATGCAACAACAATTGTGTGAGAAGGAGGTCGTTAGGTGCTAGTTGATGATGACTATGATTGTTGCTTTAAGGGACCTAACATCTAGGTTATCGGCCCCAAATGGTTTGGATGATAGTGAAAATGGAAGATGTCCAGAAACCTACGAAGAGAACTACCTACTAACTTAAAAAAATTGTTGTTGTTGATTGAGGGACTTAGCAACATCGTGGCCATGTAGCTCCATGTAGTTGTGCGCCATTCCTTCAACCATCCTTGATCACATGCCTAGCATATTTACCTCCTTTTTCTCCTCATCATTAATTGCAGTAGTTTCTATTCTATAGAACAAGAGCTGGGCGGAAACTGGAATTAAGTAACTCCTACGAATCAATTTAAAACAATCCAATATGGCGGTCACGCGAAATATTTCACAGATTCTCAATATCTGCAAAATATTACAGCAATGAAACCGATTGTTTTATACGGTGATACAGAACTATTGGTTAAGTATTTACAGGGCCACCGAGATGATTTAAGGGACGCTATGCATTTTTTCTCCCCCTCTTGAAATACTTGTAATCAATATTATCCACTACGAGCTATTCAGAAAGCACCTCACAACTTGTGGGGCGTAGGTTGGCGACCACGGGACCCCAGCCGAGTCCGGCATTGCTTTCACTTACTTGTGCCGGGCTCTTCTCCGTCTTTTTTTCCAGTCGATCTCTCTTGGTCAACTCTTGTTCTCTTCCGACCCCTACGGTATTAGGGTATCAGAGGCCTAGGGCGTCTCTATTGCCCTTCCCGCCTTAATTGACCCTCGTCTCATGTTTACTGATCCCTCCTCCTTCTTCTTATATTTCCTTTTCTACTGAAGATTCCCGCACTGTGTTTCTAAATTACATTCTGCAAATGCCTCCTGAAGTGTTTTTCTACCTCATTTCCCTTGACAATTAAAAGTTCGGCAACATGAGATATATTCTACCGAGCTGTAGACAAATAGACAACCTACTCTGCAAAGCCTCGGACAGGTTTTAAGTTATAGCTAACATTTTACATAACACAAATGAAGCTAAAATAAACTGAAACTAACGTGCACTACTAACGGGCCCTCATATTGCTTATGGGTCCCAAAGCATTTGCCCCCCCCCCCCCCCCCTCTCTCTCTCTCTCTCTCTCACTCACTCTCTTGCGCCCCCTCCCTTCTCGGAGTATTTGCCACTGGACCAGTGTTATTTTATCAAATACTTGAAGAGGCTAGGTATCCCATGGCTAAAGCCCTGTGCGGATGTGGATAAGCTGCGAATATCCGCAAAATATTATGACATATTTTTTTCCGTTATCTTCTTTTCATGACAAATATAATATAATTTATTGCAGCCAATGGCCATACAGTAAGTAGGATTATGTTACAGAGGTAAATGTTCTTTGTGTGCACTCAATCAGGTGATACGGTGGGTAGTGTACACACACAGTCTATGGATGGTTCATGAAAGCCTTTCCTGTTACAGATGCGATGATGAAACCCATGTATTGCGCCTCTCGTGTAGATGTGGCGTAGCTCGAAGTTTGCTTATTTCCATTCTTGGTTAATCATGGCCGGGGTTCGATAGAACTCCGGGTTTATTTCTTCTGTTTTCAGGAGTTGTTCCTCAAGGAATTTTGTGGAGGCTGGGGTTGATGCCAGGTTGTGGGTAGTCATTACATCTTCAATTAAAGATCTAGTACCTAACGTGCACTACTAAGAGGAAAATTGAAGCATTTGAAATGTGGTGTTACAGGAGAATGATGAAGATCAGATGGGTAGATAGGGTTACAAACGAAGAGGTATTAAGACGAGTGGGAGGGGAGATATGTTTCTGGCGACTGCTAATGAAGAGAAGAGATAGGTTAAGAGGACACATACTAAGACACCCAGGAATAGCAAGCTTAGTGATGGAATGAAGGGTTGAGGACAAGAACTGTAGGGGTAGACCAAGGTTAGAATATGTTAAACAGATTGCCTCGGATGTAGGGTGTGGTAGCTTTGTAGAGATGAAACGATTAGCTCAGGACAGGGAGGCATGGAGATCTGCATCAAACCAGTCAAATGACTGAAGACTCAAACAACACCTGCTAGCTGGTACGCAAGTCGGGTTGGCGCGAATTTGGAAATGCAGAGAGCTCGCTTTATGTATCTGACAAATGTAAGATGATAATTTAAGCTAATCTCATTCAAATTACGTCATTAAGCCTAATTAACACTCCTAACTGAAAACGGTTGCAATTCTGGCTGTTGAACATTTATTTTAAACATAGCACCTGACATACAAAGCCTAAAGAAACTACTTTCTCATCAAATGTGTAAATATGTTGCTTTAATGCATTAATTAAAAATATTACTGTAATGCCAGTAGATTCGGAAATGTGGAAATTTGAAGCCGTTCTTTTTTCAGTGTTGCCTATACAAATTGTCTTTGCTGCTTTTCAGTCTGTCAACATGATTGTGTTCAATTAATAGGGCGGGGTACAAATTATAAATATGTAAATACACTCCTGGAAACAATTAGCTGTATTAGTTATCAGTAGGGGGCGGATTTCTATGACAAGGCAAATTTTTTCCCTTAACATATCTTATAGTCTTGTATTTTCAACACGTTTCCAGGCATGATAATCAAAATTAAACAGGTTTCATTGGGCATATAAATGCATATTTAGGCTTTCTTAAGTTTTATGGCATATTTTGAAGAAAATATCATTATAAACAGCATATTTTGGTAATTTTCATTTGAATTTCGTTTTATAAAAATCAGAATAAGCTCTAGAAATTATTGTTCAGGATAGACTGGAATATACTACTGAAGAAGTGTATGGAATGTTTCTAACAGGTAGGAGCTATTGTTTGCTAGCTGGGTCAATTCCTGGAAACCGGGCTATTGTTTACACGGAAGCTGAGGTAATTCCGCAATTATTTGTCATCGTTCTTATTTCTCTCCTTCGCCCTTCCCTCTTCCACCTTCAACACACTGAATGACCTTGGTCACACATTAGGGAACTTCAGTCATTCAGTTCCTTTCAATATGCCTAAAACGGAAGTCTCAATTTGTGGGAAGTTGCGAAGTTTTGTTCGCGAGTTCGGTGAAAACATATTCAGTACTGATGGACTGATATTATTCTGTAAATTGTGTGAGGTAAACGTCATATTTTTAATTTTATAGGTCATTTTTTTGTTTTTTAGGGCATAAATGCATACATTTCATACATTTTTAGGTCATAGAACTCCGCCCCCTAGTTATCAGCTTATCACACTTAAATTCATTGGGCACAATCGTGTTGACAGACTCAAAAGCAGGAAAGACAATCGGATAACAGTCGTGCGGATGCGGGGTGGATGCGGATACAGGCGCGGATTCAGGGGGGGGGGGGTGTCACGGGGGTCATGACCCCTCCCCCCCCCCCACAAACGGAGACCAATTTTTTTTTGCAAACTCGAAAAACGAAAACACAATAACCAGACAAATAAAACTTGGCGAATTTTAACTGAAAAACAGGTGGTTTTTTTTTTTCATTTTATTCAATACTGAAAATATCTTTATTGCAATTATTATGTTCTGTTACAACTGTACATATTTACAACTTCAAGACTGTTACATAAAAACGATTATTTATATAACAAAATCAACTCTTCTATTTTGTTTAGCAAACCTTGTGATTACCGAATCGATGTTTATAGTGATGTCACGATGAATGTGCAGCAATGAACGGATAGGAATTTGGGGCTTTTTTCGCACCAAAAAATTTTGCCGACGTCCAAACTGCAAACTTGGTTGGCAATTTGAGCTGTCTGTACCAACTCGACTTGCCGACACTGTAACGTACCTTGATACTTTTCTCGAAGCTCGATGTAAAATTCGCAAAACACGCCCTTGCAATTTGTACGAATATTTTTGGTGTGCTAAACGCATCAAATTTCTATCCATGTAGCTTGCAAAAAAATTGGTCTGGTTTTGTACGTTTGGTTAGTTTGTGATTGCGTTTTTAGTGATACCATTTTTAGCCTACTTTCCACATTTTGCAAAAATGAGGAAAAAGTCGACTTATGAGATCGGCCAAATGTGTGTCTGTCTGTCTGTCTGTCCTTCTGTCTGTCTGTCTGTCTGTCTGTCTGTCTGGATGGCTGGCTGTGTGTGTGTGTCCCCCTATCAACTCCTAAAAGGCTGCAGCAATCGAAACAAAATTTGGTAGGAGTAAAGATATATACCTGAATATCTCACGGCCATATTTGAAAATGTCAGTGCTACCAACTGCTGAAAAATCGTAATTGAAATTTGAGCTCCATGTTGGATATCTTGGAAGGTATGAATGGGAGCTATTTCAAAATTGGCACACCTATAGATAATAATATTGCAGTTTAATTTCCAGGAGGCCATACATGGCAGTGTTGCCAAAATGATTATAAGCCTGCTGATAGGTCCAAATTTTAAATGCATATAACTTCTACACTATCAATTGGATTTCAACCAAATTTCGTATGTGGTATGTGTACATAAACAGATATGACTGAGCGTATTCTTAAGAACCACCAGGGCTGCCAACTGTTAATAAATGCTCTCAATTTTTATTAATCCAAATACCCATATATCAGAAAGTATACAAGCCGACAGCTTTAAACCATGCACACGTATAGTACCTGACATTGTATATTAATTTGGAGTAACTTCTATACGTCAGTGCTACCAACATGATTCTAAGCTGCTGATAGGTCCAATTTTAAAATGCATGTAACTTCTATACTAACTAATGGAATTTCATTCAAAATTGACACAACAATAGATAATATTATTTCTGACCAATACATGTGTGTCATTGTTGCCAACATGATTTTACGCGCGCTGTTAGATCCAATGTTTAACTGGATGTAACGTCCATGCTATCCATTGGACTTCAACCAAATTTTGAATTCTGTACCTTAAGAGATGGAATTAAGAATATATTCAGTCACCAGGACTGCCAACTGTAGTTCTCTATTAGGCTACATTATGCCAGGTATACAGTATTTCGAACTTATTAGAAATTTCGATATTACCAACTTAATTTCGAGATAATTCTAGATAGATCCATATAGATTAATCATTGGCATACATCTTAAATTTCAAGAAAAGTAGGCTCGTTAGTTCGTCACTGAACTTCTTGTTCTTAACAATTTCGATTCTGTGACCCCCAAACTCTAGATCCGCTCAGGGCTCTACCCATGGCAAGCGACATGTGCCTAACTGTTGGTAGCAGAGCATTTAAAGCTCGCTCGGGAACTGTTTGATTGATGCGTTAGTAAGAGCTGCTTCAACCTTTTAAATTGACACTAATTGAAAGGGCACGCGAGCAGCTTTTGAGTCTGATAAACAAATAGAGACTACACTCTGTCTAGCAAATATAGTGCTCCAATAGCTCTTGATGGAAATATAATGATAACCAGGGCGCGGATTTCAATCGTACGGTATGTTATCTTTTTTCTTTGTGTCCTACGCAATACCCGTAAACATATAAATCCCGTATACGAGTATCTTATCACAGAAATGCAAAGTTTTTATTTATTTATTTATTTCGTCATTCAGTTGTTTATTTTGTCATTCAATTGTTTATTTTGTCATTCAATTGTTTATTTAGTCATTCATTTAGTCATTCATTTCGTTTTTTTAATTTTTCTCTATTTTTAAAGTTTTCGGTCATTTTTGTACATTTTAGGACTTGTTTTAGGTCATTTTCATTACATTTTACAAAAATCTCAGGTCTATTCTTTTACAGTTGTGGCAATTATTAATAACAGGCTTTCAGTAACAAGAAACATCTTCTGATAAACAAAAACTAACACTAAGATTAGGATGATTTTAGTCATAATGTTTGTGTGGAGTGATTTGTTGTATGGCTGTGAAACATAGGCCTTATGCAAAATAAGATATAAAACGCTTGGAAATGTGGATATGGAGAAGGATGTTAGGATGCTGAAATTCAGCTGGATATAGAAAAGTCAAACCAAAAGTTCCAGGAAGTAGATGAAACAAGGGAGTAGATCTGCACTATAGGAACGATGAAAACAACATTCCTTGGCCACACACTACACCATAACAATTCCCTACCGATCGTATAGGAAGGAAACGTTTCAGGGAAGAAGGGAAGAAGAAGAAGACCTAGGAAAAAGTATCTGTATTCTGTGATGTTCTGTGATGGACAGACTAAATTACCAGGAATATGCTGATATGAAACGTTCAGCGGAGGAGAAACTAAGACCTTGTCTTTAGGTTGATGATGATGATGATGATGATGATGATTATTATAATAATTAATAATATCGTATGGCCTCGGGTGCCGGGTGCAAGCTTTGTTATTTGACACCCAGAGGGGAGCTTGCATGCCGAATTTCGTTGTTCCGTGAAGCACTATGAAAGTCAAGGAGGTTAGATATCTATGCTCCTTGAACACTAAAGCGCTTTCTAGTAGAGAAATTAGGAACTTTGTGTTGGTGATTTTGCCATTATGAACACGGCCTACTGGATTCAAATGGGTTCTTTGACATACCAACATCGTATGACATGCGTGTCGTAATTTTTTCCGCCTTTCAAAAATCACTTACCACGGCCAGGAGCGAACCTGTAAGATTGGCGTTAGTAGACCAACACGTTAACCACTTGCCCCCCGTGGCAACCTTTATGATAATATTCCAGTTTTAAGCCTTCGAGGGAAAATAATACGTGCTACTGGAATGAGTCTCGTTTGCAATTCTTTCCCCTCTCCCGGGCGACTCCGAGACGATCAGACTGCACGCAAAAAGCAGCACATTTTTTTGCTCGCGAAACGTAAGTATTTTTATGTTCGAAGATGTCGAAATGTAAATATTATATGTCAGAAAACTGTATCATAATAAGGGTCATTATAACGCTATTTTTCATTGTAAAACATTTTCTCCCACCAATCAGAGCTCAAGAAACAGTTGTGTGACCAATTAGGTAAGGGATAGCATCGCATCTGCGCTGACTTCCACGGCCTTCTATTTTAAATTTCACTGCGTGGCTGGTGTCATAGTGGGGTATTTGAGGAGGCCGTGGTCAAATGGAAGGTATGCTCTGCGTCCCATGCGCTCTGTTCAGTACCAACTGGCGAAATCTCGACAGATATTTATGAATATTTATGTTCGAACATAAAATAATTATAATAAATCGTCGAACATAAACAGTCGTATGCAACTCGCCTATAATGGTATTTAAGACACTCGTATGGAAATTATAAAACTAGCGAAGATCGTCTGATAAACATACTCGTGTCTTAATTATTGCCATTATAGGCTCGTTGCATAATGTACTATAATACAAACCATTTGAAGCACGGCCAACGTTCAGGAGTTTGGAAATAGCCAGGCACCATGGTCTTGCACCTTTACACACGTAGCTACAGCGGTAGTTATATAATATACAGAGCACTATAATAATAATAATAATAATAATAATAATAATAATAATTTGCTACTTGCCAAATGACGTCAACGAGAGTTTTTTTTTTTTTTTTTTTGCAATGTACGCCTGCTAATGGCTTTGGACATTAGGCGTTATGATTATCGCTCTGCAGTGTTATGGTTTGTCCAGCTACGTCAATGGTGTACTTGACCTTCGGCATCTCCAAATAGTCAACATAAAACAGATCACATATTTTTAGAAGCGACGCTAATGGTCTAAATATATGAGTTTCCGCAGAAATAAATACATAATTAAATAAATAACTAACTAATGAAATAACTAAATAACGACATAAATTATTAAATAAACAACTACACAAATATCGAAATTAACAACTGAATAACGAAATAAATTAATAAACAAAATAAATAAATAAATAAATAAATAACAAAATAAACAACTGAATTACTAAATAAACAACTGAATAACGACAAACCACTGAATAATGAAATAAACAACTGAGTAACGAAATAAATAAATAAATAAATAAATAAACTAAATAACCAAATAACTAAATAACGAAATAACGAAATAAGTAACTAAATAAATAAGTAAGGGAAGAAATAAATAATAACGAAATAAACAACTAAATAACTAAAGGAAATAAATAACTAAACGGAATAAATAACTAAATATCGAAATAAATAACGAAATAAATAACGAAATAAATAACTAACTAAATAAGTAAATAAATAACTGAAGGAAATAATTAACTAAGTAACGAAATAAATAACTAAATAACTCAAGGAAATAAATAACTAAACAACGAAATAAATAACTAAACACTAAATAACGAAATAACTAACTAACTAACTAAATAAATAATTAAATAACTATCTAGATAAATAACGAAATAACTAAATAAATAAGTAACAAAATAACTAAATAAATAAGTAACAAAATAACTAACGAATTACAAAGGTGGTTGGAATCGTATTTCTAGTCGAACGGTACCTACCGCAATTCTCTACCTTGATAATGGCAGTGACTGCACACTACCATCAAATACTATATAGGGGCCTGATAGGCTGTCCTGAGACCCAAATTGAGGCAGTAACAACAACTTCTTAAAATTAGATATTTAGCCTAAAACGCTTCATCACCTTCAAATATTTAAATAATTCGCAGATCATAAGTAGGCCTACGCGTACAGCAATTTGTGTAAATAAATAGGTCCAGCGGAAGAGTTGTTCAAGACAGGGTCGGGCCCTCCCTTCCCTCCCCTCCCTCCCCCCCCCCCCTTCCCTTCCCTTCCTTCCTTCCTTCACGGCGTTATGCTAACTAAGGAGGGCCATTGAACCTATTTAACAGATGAATTTGAGTTCGTTTTTTTTCTCCTCCCAAAATGTCTTTATTCTCTCACTATGATTTTTTCTTCCTTTCTTCTGCCCATGCAGCGGTGGTTCTCATTCGGGTGCTTGCAGCAAAATGTTTAAACTCAGCAGTTTTTCTAGGTTTAATGCCGTGTCTTGTGCGGGGTTTCGCCCAGGATCACCAAGATAGGCTCATCAGCGAGCTCTTGGTGTCCGTATCCGGACCGCCACAGGAGTAGCGAACATTTCAATGATTCGACTAGTTCTTCCCAATATTCCGGGTTATTTCTCTGATGCGAATAAGATGGAAATTTGAATATTCGAACGGTCAAATTATTTGTCTAGCCCCGATTACCAGTGAACACAGCCAAGACAATAACACAGGTTTCCAGACACTTTCCACAGATTTAATTGAGCAGAAGCGTTGCCAACCTCTAAACACAAACAGGCCGTTCGTATTTCTACCTTTGATATCCTCCTAGTCTCAACCTTATTTGCTGACTTAGGCCGATCTCGTTGCATCTAGAAAATGAGCTGTTGGAGTACTGCTCGAGTCCCAGCTCCGTGAATCTGAGAGGAATGTGGATCGCATGGATGACGATATAGCCTACGATGACAGACACGTGGAGTTCCCGGTCCTTGCATAGTAACAGACCAAATACATAGGAGCGTGCACAAATGTTCACCGAAGTTCATTTGTTGAAACGACTCGCACGCCATTTATTCTAGAATGGATTTTCTAATTCGGAAAACTTCTACTCGAGCCTCACCTATTGTAAATACCTTTCCTGAAGTGTGCACAACAATTCACTAAAGTTTAATCGCAGCCGAATGAATGGTATATGAACGCATAAGGGACTTGAAACGGTCGCGCGCAGTCACTCATTTGTTGAATCTACTCGTGCGCTACCTATCGTAAAATGGATTTACTGTGCCCAATTAGTCACGGCAGTCTGGCATCGAACTCAGGTCTCATCAGAGAAGACCAGGCACATGGTTATGCCTAGGGTCGAACCATTGGTCTCTAAGGGGGAGCAATTATAGGGAACCCACAGAGCAATGAGAGGTATATTGACATATAATAGTCTAGCGTGATTTCACGATTTATACGTGAAAATCATAGCAATTTAAAGGAGGAATTGTAGCCAAATGCATAGGAAATATACGTTTTCAGTGCATACGAAAACGAGAGAGGGCGAGTTTGGCAGTTTACAAATGACCCTTAGCGAGTGGGCGGAGTAGCCTAGGCGCCGACCGCACTACTTACGTCTGGAGCGGAGAGACAGCTCAAAATTAATGACCCGGGTATCCACTACTTGACAACGGGGCAAGCTATGGCGGGACCGCATGCACAAGGAAATTAATTAATTCCAGCTAAATGGAGCATTGTAATGCATTGAAATATACACACAGATGAATATATTCACGGAGAAGTAATTTAGGAGTGGTTTTTCACCTAAATTAATGCCTATATCTCCAAATGACCGCATTACAACCTAACTCACGCTCAAGAGCAAGGATACTGTAACCAGCCAGCGGGGAACCCCCACCGTGGCGTCATAACGCGCTGAACTAAGGAAATTAATTGTAATTAATTGGCCGAAGCGATCGCCGGCACGCGAATGTTTTTGAAACCTCCGCACCTAAATAAACAAGATGCAGATGTCATTTCGGCTGAAAAGGGATTATTTCAAGAAGGGAGTCGCTCTCACATGTCCCGTGAACTATTTTGTGCAAGAAACCTTTATAAGGGGGAGCAGCCCACGCGAAGTCAGTTGAAAGCAGTCAGTTGAAAGTAGTTGAAGTCAGTTGAAAGCAGTCAGTTGAAAGTAGTTGAAGTCAGTTGAAAGCAGTCAGTTGAAAGCAGTTGGAAGTTGTGAGTTGGCAGTTGAGAGTTAGAAGTCTTTTGTCTACATTCGCTCTACAGTAAGCACGCCAAGTATTAAAGTATCAACGCTCCGCCGTTGAAGACAATGGAAGCAAGTTAATAGCTTCTTAAGTAATCATGAAGTGCGTCGAAAGTAAATTAATGCAGATATTTATCTATTATCTGACGCAGATATAAATTCGCTACAGCGAAAAGGAACTTATAATGTTTTCGAACAGTTCTTATACCGGGAGGTATTGTCAGAATTGTATGACATTATCATCAGGATCACTACAGTGATGGGAGCGTGGAAGTCATTGCCACCTAACCAGGATAGTGAGCTGAACGTGATTGCAGGGAACGACGATCGAACATCCGTAAAACGCTACTAGATTTCACGTAGACCAGCGGTTGTCATAATTGCATCGCATCTCTGAGATCAAGCGTAGGAGAAGTCCGGATTAAGGATCAACATGTGAAGTCATGGATGAAGTGTACATAAATTGTGAAATAATGATTTAAAGTGTTCATGTGTCTAATGGTTAATAATCAGTGTGTAGCAGTGGTAAAGGCCACTTATAAAAATATGTGTATCATGTGGCAAGTGTGTGAATCTCAGTGTTGTGTTAAGGATATCATGATGGCTTAAATCAATCATCATGGTAGCGCTCAGGCTGAAGAGCTGGCATTTTCCAGCAAGAAGGAAAAAGTGAGTACACATGCAATTATATCCTTATAACTGAATAGTTCACCATGTAACGATTTATCACTTTGAGATTAAAAGATGTAATAGTCACTTACTGAACGAGTTTTCACCACTCGTCTTGAATAAAGTATGGCTTGGAAGGTGATTTGTTTAGGACCCTTTAGGTCAAAAATAGTGATGAATCTAACGGTAACGGTAAATGAATAATAATAATAAACTGGGGTCGGCAACAATAAAGTAATGGGCAAATTTGGCCTAAATAATGTTCAAATAGTGTCATGTCTAATTTAAAGATACTGTAATTTGGTAAACAGTACAAATGTAACGTGGAATATAGTGAAATACGAGAGCTTTTTCAGTGTCAGTGAAAATTTTGAATGAATATTTGATATGGTCAATCCTTAGGATTATGTTTTAGGACCATTAAGTTAAAGGTAGTCAGTAAATTTATACATTTGTGTTAGGAGCTATGTAAAGCTTTGGCTTAAGTAGTATAACAGAGAGAACGCAGGTGCCTTAATAATGGAGTCATCTATGTGAAAGATTGTTTGAGCCGCATGTATAGCGTGCAGATTAACGTAGAATCCAGTGATTTACGTAAGATAATCGCGGGGTTTGACTAGTATAGCTTGCGCGTTAGGTGAAGAGTTGGCTGAATCTTCGAGGAGTATCGCCTTTGTGCATACTGTATTATACGCAGCGATTTGGATAGATCCTGTCTATTTCCAACGCTTGCATGAATTATGGCCACTATTGACGTCCGTCGAGACGCAGTGAGCATTTGTACCAATGGTCTACCCTGATAGGTAGGATCATATTCGTCGTCTAGGAACGCAGATTTCCTGATATTATTACTGACAGCTGCTGGTGAAAACCGTGGGGTTTCACTATGATGCGCGTCTTAAAGCCACATAATCACCATAGAACGGCAAGGCTATCACTAGAATTCCACCCCAGCCATGAATGTTTTTAAGGAGCCATTTGAGCCCAAATACACTATAAAGATAGGTGTTAATTAATTAAATGACTCAATTACTTAGGAATCACGCCTAGCGTATCTGTACTGTTATATAATTGTAAACAAGTTTGACCTTGACGATAGAGAGAGAGAGGTATTGTGGATCACTTCCGTGGCGGCCATCTTGGTTAGCCAGCTGGAACGAATTTTATGGCCAGCTGAGGGGGAGAAAGGTCGGTCGACTGATCCCTTGTCAGTTACAGTCACAGTAGGACACTGAGGGATCTCGGTATTTAAATATGCAATTAAGATATGAGTGTTATAATGATGCCAATTGAATTGAATGGTGTGTGGCAAGTCACATACGTTGTTGGATCATAGAAATCAGATAATATTTGGCGAAGTTATCCTCTGAGGGGGAAAGCTGAACCAAAATAATGTAGGCCATCTTCTTTAAAATGCATTTTGCCAGTTCATGCTAATTTATGCATACGGGTATGTGTTTTTCCCAGAACATGACACAGTTGTAACTATGGTAAGCCCGACAAGACCCAGAAAATCGTTATATGGTGAAACTATAAGATATTCTATCCATGTTTATTTTTTTTAAGGAGCATGTACCACTGTCCTAGATCGTTCATAGGGATGGAAAGAAGGAAGATGATTCGCACGACACAACAAATATTTGTTAATAAATGCAGAATGTAATGAATTTTGCTAGTTAAAGTAAATGCCATAAGAGACGGAATAATGTCTTAGTAATATCATTTTTATGTGACATGTGATTTTTGTGATAAGATACTCCCATTAACTAAGATTGTGTCACATGATGAACACTATGGAAACCTTGTAATCTGAACTATTATTGACAGGATGTTAGAATTAGGTTTGAGTGCAGTGTAGCACTATTTTTAAGAAGAAAGCTCAGAGAATAACCCTATTTTATTTGTGGGAATTAAATGTAATTTGTCCTTTGATTTGTATTTGTTGTATAGCCATGATTTTAGACCAGTAAATGTTTATTTTTTTAGGAATGTTGTGTATTTCCTGTAGAAGTAGTTACCTGGTAGACTCAAATCCTGAGCATGTGGTCGTATTGTGGGCAGGAACGTCCCATACCTCGAAAGACCGTGAGCTAGTTGGGATACGAACACATGGTCCACATGGTGACAATCGGGTACATGGGGGAGTTGTCTCTGTACTTGGATTGAGTCACAGGTATTGCTTAAAGTCGGCCGAGATATTAATGGTAGAATCAAATACAGCATAGATATTAGGACAAAATAGGAAAGGCCGCGTCCCATTTGTTAATAAGCCATCACGTTTAAAAATAATTGTTGATAATCCTCCATCAGACATGCTTATATATATGTAACTTTCACCAAACCCCTTTAATTATCAGGTCACTATAAATTATTAACATGACGCTGATACGTGGGGCCAGTTTAAAATACAGGTAACCTCCACTTAAGCATAACTACCCCAACATAGTGTAATTAACATGTCGCCCACCTGTGGAGCATGAGCGATGTGCAACATTTATTAACATGGCGCCCGTACGTGGATGGCTTATGGGATTCAGAAAAACCCCATAATAATAGCATGGTTTTCATGGGGAAAACCATAGAAATAATATTTTTCCTCAAACTTTGTTTGAGCGATTGTGAGTCTTTTTAGATGATGTTCAGACGTCAGACGTTGTTGTCAGACGGGTACGAGGGTCAATACCCATTCCATAGTTAGTTTTGACATTTTATAATATGTTGTTGTTGTTGTCGCGGGATCGGAATCTTTTCTTTCCAATAGAACGTGCCAGCATATTCAGCTGCGGCCTACCCGAATCTCAAATTAAGTAGTACAGGATGGCCGGAGCGGAAGAAGTACTCAGGTGTATTGCTGAGTTAAGGGAACATTTCGATGTTACTAATGCTGAGAGTAAGGAAGAATCCAAGGCATTTAAAGATGAAATAGCGGGTAAATTGGATGCCAATCAAACCGAAATAAACAATAGACTAGAGGCTAATCAAGCCGAAGTAAATACTAGACTAGAGGCTAGTCAAACTGAGGTAAGTCAGATGTTGGCTAATGTAAACACGCAGTTAGAATTAAACCTAATAGAGGTTAATAAGAAAATGGACGACGTTAAAGAGTCTGTCCAGCGTGAGGTAACTAAGAATATTGTTAGCGTGATCTCAGAAATGCAAGATGATAACGATAAACGCTTTGAGTCTATTGAATTAAAATTAGAGAGCAATCTGCAAATGTGCAGAGAGTCACAGCGTGAAATTAACGATAATTTAAACTGTATGTCCAGGGAGCTTAAAGACATTCAAAGTCAGAATGAAGCTAATACTAAACGTCAGTTAGAGCAATTTAACACGTTCACTCAGACCGTGGATCATAGGTTCGAGGATAATGACGTAAAATGGAATACGCGAATGGCAGGTTACGCCAAGGCAGTAGACGAAGCCTTAAGAAAACAGGATCAGAATATCCTTGACCAATGTAAGGAAATTCAGGAAATAAAAACTTCTGATCAAGAGAATAAGGAGATAATGTCTAATATGAAGAGACAAGTCGGAAAAGTGCAGAAAGAGTTGGAACAAACTCAGAGTGACTTAGCAGTTATCCATAAAAGACAGGACGAAGACCAAGGGGAAATCACGAAAATAAGGACTGAAATCTCTCATATACAAGGTCACATTCAAAGGGAAGTTACAGGCTTACGCGAAGAATTAGAGCTTCGAGAAGGCTTAAAGACTGAAGCCAGCGATAAGACTCTTGCCGAAGTAAGAGAAAGTCTAGCAGGGGAAATTATCCACCTGAAGGAAAACCTTAAGGATGACAAGGAAAAGGTATTTTCTATGGCAGAAAGAAACCGAGATCGCCTAGAGAAAATAGAACGAGAGGTATTAGCTCGTTTGGAAAGGGCGGAAAACAGGCACAGCCAAATTGAGACTAGAATGATAGCGCAGGAGGAATCCATGTTGCGGAATCCTAGGTCTAGCGAAGGAAGTATAGACGAGAATAGGAGAAATAAATGGGCAGAGATAGAAATACAGCCCACTCCAAAGAATGCAGCCATGCCAAGTGACAGCCCGTATGCCACACCTGGTATGCCAATGGCCATGTCAACACCGCATGAAAATGCTGTACAAAACCAAATAGTCACAGTTATAAGGGCTAGTGATGAGAAACCAAAGAAATACTCTGGGAGTAAATCTAATATGACACCCAAGTACTGGCTTAAAGAAGTTTCCGAGTACTTGAATGCTGCGAAAGTACCGCCAGAGCGCAGGTTGAGAGCGATTGAAAAACTAACCGAAGGGGAGTGCGCCCTATGGTTTAGGAGTTTTCGGTACACGTTCGACACCGTTGACGAATTTCGCCAAGCATTTTTAAGCAGATATTGGAACGCGAGCGTACAACAAAACCTCAGACTGGACTTGTATTCCAGGCGTTACAGTACTAGTAATCCGACTAAGTACGGAGAGTTCTTTGTGAATCAATTATGCCGTTTTCGCGAGCTTGATGAAGGGCTTAAAGAGTCAGATTTATGCATAGCAATAGCCAAGCAGCTACCGTATGAAGTACAGCGTCTTCTAATCTCAGCAAACGCCAAAACTGCAATCGATATGGAGGAAGTGCTGAGACAACTCGATCTAACCACAGTGCAGCACGCAAGGCAAAGTCGACAGGTGGAACAGGTTAACATGACGAATACGCCGATTGAGCCAACGAAGGTGCAGACAAAGAGCAAATCTACAAGCACCGAAACAGAAAAATCCGACTGGCAGCGCGAAGGACGCGAAAACCAAAATTGGAGGCCAGCGTATCGAGGAGGTTCGAACCGTGGTAACCGAGGAAGGAAAAACTGGAATCAGCGTGGTACCAGAGACCAGCAGCTGGATAACAGAAGAAATTACGGCCGAAATGGGAACAACCAAGGATGGAGATCCCAAGAGCAGAGTCGCGGGTTCGATGAAGAGGCGGAAGAACGTTATCACGCATCTTTAAGATACATGGAAGAGCGCGGAGATGATCCGAGACAATCGCGAGTTCATTGGGATGAAGCGATTCGGAATAGAAGGTCACCCGACATATATCAAAATGATGACGGTGCCAAAAGTCTGGAACTTCAACAGCATGAAGACAGGCAGAAGAACTCCACTAAGAATGGAGCAATTGAAAAAAAAACACCAAATTTAAATGACCAAAGAGAGATAAGTTCAGGATGGAATGCAGTGAATGTTGTTAACTGGATTGCCAAACCTGAGGAGCTTATCGAAGATCTCGATGAAAGAACGGTAAATGTAAGAAGGGAACTACCTATTATGATTGTGAACATTGCGGGAATGAAAGTAAGAAGTCTCATTGATACAGGGTCAACAGTGTGTTTGATAACCCAGGCATTATACAGTGAAATCCAGAGTAAAATCCACGTATTGAAAATACCTATTTCAAGCGTGAAAATAAAAGGTGTCATACCAAATAAAGTTATGATATGCAAATACCAAGTATTTTTAGATTTGCAGATAGGGAACTCTACATTCTCACAGAGCTTCCTACTTGTGAATAAGCTGCCGTATAACCTCATTGTTGGGATGGATTTCATAAGAGAGTATAAAGTTATTATAGATCTCTCGCAAGACATTGTGATGTTTCGCGCAAGTGAGGGAAAGGAAGAGTTAGAACTCTCATTAAGGCATAATGAAACGAGACAAGAAGAATACGTATGGCATACATACGGAGATATGACTGGGGAGGCAGTGTCGACAATAGAAGACATTGAGGAAGAGTTGGCAACACTGGCCGCAGACATTGAAAAGGATCTCGAACCAAAATTTGAAGAATGCCTGGAAGAGAAGATTGAGGAAGCTAAATTTGGTCCAGAATATAAACAAATGCTAAGGGAACTGCTATTCGAGTATAAAGGAGTCTTCGATTCGAGACCTGGCCGGATCAAGAATTTCCAGTATGCGTTCCAAGTCAGCGATTGGACGCCATTCAAACAGAAGCCGTATCCTGTAGCTGAGAAACATTATTTAAAGGTCAAAGAAGCGATACAGGAAATGCTAGAAGCAGGCGTCATTGTAAAGACAGCCACACCTTATGTCAGCCCACTGGTAGTTGTACCGAAACAGGATGGAAGTGTGAGGATATGCCTGGACCTACGAAATTTGAATTCCAAGGTCATACCGGAATTTGATAAAGTGCCGCCCATTAAGGAGGTACTCAGGAGGTTCAAAGGAAAGACTGTGTTCTCAAATCTTGACCTGACGGCAAGTTTTCACCATCTTGCTCTGGAAGAGAAAACAAGTCTATTAACCGGATTTTTATTTGACCAGCACACGTATTCATACGTACGTCTTCCATTTGGATTAAAAACAGCAGGTTCAGCGTTGATACGAGCGCTAGATAGGAACATATCCGAAGAAGTAAAAGCTACAACCATATGCTACGTAGATGATATACTACTGACCTCTGAAACAGTTGAAGAACATGTCAGAGATCTACGCAAGTTGTTATTTGACCTAAGTCAGGCTAACTTTAAGGTCAATATAAAGAAGTCTAACTTTGCTCAGAGAGAAGTTAAATTTCTAGGTCACGTAATAGATGCACAAGGAGTCAGACCTAATCCGGGAAAATTGGAAGTCATTAAACGTTTCCCGAGACCAACGAAGGTAAAGAACGTCAGGCAATATCTAGGCGTTATTGGATTCTTTTCAAATCATTGTCCGAAGTATACCGAGACTGTAGCACCACTCCAAGACTTACTTAAGAAGGGAGGAAGATGGCGATGGACGGAGCAATGCGAGGAAGCCTTCGTGAAATCTAAACAGATGCTGTTAGATTATGTAAAATTGGGATATCCTGACTACACTCAGAAATTTATTATCCAGACTGACGCATCCTTCATAGGCATTGGAGCTATGTTATATCAGGAAAATATGGACAGGCCAGAGGAGAAAACTTATATTGCATTTATCAGTAGAAGGTTGAAGCCTAATGAAAAGAATTATACGGTCACGGAGATCGAACTACTTGCGATACTGTATGCCTTACAGTATTGGCACAAGCTGATTTATGGTTTTAGAATTATATTGAGAACAGACCATAAAGCCCTAACGTTCCTGCTGAAAACTGACTTGTCGAGTCGAAGACTGACAAGGTGGTCCCTGTACATACAACAATTTCAAGTGGAAATAGAATATTGCCCGGGGAAGGACAATATCATACCTGATGTGCTAAGCAGATACCCTACAGCAGAGGAAGAAGAAGCTCTAGCTATCGAGATAGAAGATAGAGATCAGAAGACCTTAGATGATCTGAGGAACATCACCGTTTTTCAACGTGAAGATCCCTGGATACGGTTGATGATTAATTACTTCGAGGGAAAACTGGATAGAGGAACCCCGATGTATGTGGAAGCTGAAGCACTATCAACGGAATATCTATGGTTTAACCAGATGCTACATAAATGGAGCGACTCTGACCACACCAAACCCAGGATTGTTGTACCACCAGCATTGCAGAGAAGGCTAGTATGGCTAGCACACCGAGTTTTGGACACTCCGTTGTAGATAAGACTGTTGCCCTGCTCAAGGAGGCATTTATTTGGCCAAATCTTAGAGAAACAGTCAGAAATACTATCAGGACATGTGACATGTGCCAACGAGTAAAGCCTAACTCGTACTTAATGCGGCAGAAACCTATACCACTCTTACCAGAGAAGCCATGTCAGCTCCTGGCGCTGGACAACTTTGGGCCCCTTCCTAGAGCTAGAAGAGGAAATAAACACATCCTAGTTGCACTAGACGTGTTTTCCAAAATGGTAGTCCTGTGTCCAATTCAGAAAACCAGTACAAAACAGGTACATAAGAGGCTGAAGGAAAGAATCATTCCTATATTAGGACAGCCAGAAAACATCTTATCTGATCATGGAAGTTGTTTTACCAGCGTAGAATTTCGCAGGGAGTTGGAAAATCTGGGCATAAGACAGATTTTGTCCACGGTTCGACACCCGGAGTCGAATTCCGCTGAGAGAGTTATGAGGGAACTGCAAAAATACATGAAGATATATTGCTCTACTGAGAATTGGAGATGGATTGACATACTTGAGATTATTGAATATTATATCAACAATACCGTGCACGAAGCGACAGGAGAGGTGCCAGTGAGCCTACATCTCGATAGAAGACCAGAGAGGCCGTGGAATAATGTCATCCAGACACCCATCGATGCACAACTTGGACGTGAGTTGAGGATCCAGAGGACGTTCGAGTATCTCAAGAAACAAGCTGATAGACGGCAGCGAAGAAACTGGAGGAAACTGTATCACAGACCGTTACTCGTGGGAGAATACGTCTTACTGAAGAAACCCGCCAGTTCAGATCCAGAGAGCAGGAAATATAAGAAATTTCAGCATGCTTACCACGGACCCTACCTGATTATAAGGGATCTGCAAAATAATGCATATCGGATCAAAGATGAAGCAACAGGTAGAGAAGTTGTGGTAAACGCAGCTAACTTGAAATTATATAGTCCACCAGAAGACTATGATGCGAGAGAGAAGCAAACTATGCACATCCAAGTGAACGGGGAATCATTACGTATGCACGGAAAGATTCTTGAGGAAAGCTTGCAGGCTCAAGAAGGGTCGAAGCGAAGCAACCAGCTCGCCAACCCAGCGGACACGAAGGATGAATGCAGCTGTCTACTGCAGGAACTTTATGACCAGTTGAGGGAAGCCGCTGTGAAGCTGAGGGGGATGAATGAACAATTGAGAAGGGAGAACGAGAGTCAACGAGGCAGCAGACAGAATGGAGTGGGGAACGAGAAAGCCCATTGCCGAGAGCAATGACCGCTTAAAGTAAATACAGCATGGAGTTGATGCCAGCTGATAGGCCCGAAAAATTCACTTATGAAATGAATTTTTCGAACTTAGCAGGAGAAAGATGTGCCCAATTAGTCACGGCAGTCTGGCATCGAACTCAGGTCTCATCAGAGAATACCAGGCACATGGTTATGCCTAGGGTCGAACCATTGGTCTCTAAGGGGGAGCAATTATAGGGAACCCACAGAGCAATGAGAGGTATATTGACATATAATAGTCTAGCGTGATTTCACGATTTATACGTGAAAATCATAGCAATTTAAAGGAGGAATTGTAGCCAAATGCATAGGAAATATACGTTTTCAGTGCATACGAAAACGAGAGAGGGCGAGTTTGGCAGTTTACAAATGACCCTTAGCGAGTGGGCGGAGTAGCCTAGGCGCCGACCGCACTACTTACGTCTGGAGCGGAGAGACAGCTCAAAATTAATGACCCGGGTATCCACTACTTGACAACGGGGCAAGCTATGGCGGGACCGCATGCACAAGGAAATTAATTAATTCCAGCTAAATGGAGCATTGTAATGCATTGAAATATACACACAGATGAATATATTCACGGAGAAGTAATTTAGGAGTGGTTTTTCACCTAAATGAATGCCTATATCTCCAAATGACCGCATTACAACCTAACTCACGCTCAAGAGCAAGGATACTGTAACCAGCCAGCGGGGAACCCCCACCGTGGCGTCATAACGCGCTGAACTAAGGAAATTAATTGTAATTAATTGGCCGAAGCGATCGCCGTCACGCGAATGTTTTTGAAACCTCCGCACCTAAATAAACAAGATGCAGATGTCATTTCGGCTGAAGAGGGATTATTTCAAGAAGGGAGTCGCTCTCACATGTCCCGTGAACTATTTTGTGCAAGAAACCTTTATAAGGGGGAGCAGCCCGCGCGAAGTCAGTTGAAAGCAGTCAGTTGAAAGTCGTTGAAGTCAGTTGAAAGTAGTTGAAGTCAGTTGAAAGCAGTCAGTTGAAAGTAGTTGAAGTCAGTTGAAAGCAGTCAGTTGAAAGCAGTTGGAAGTTGTGAGTTGGCAGTTGAGAGTTAGAAGTCTTTTGTCTACATTCGCTCTACAGTAAGCACGCCAAGTATTAAAGTATCAACGCTCCGCCGTTGAAGACAATGGAAGCAAGTTAATAGCTTCTTAAGTAATCATGAAGTGCGTCGAAAGTAAATTAATGCAGATATTTATCTATTATCTGACGCAGATATAAATTCGCTACAGCGAAAAGGAACTTATAATGTTTTCGAACAGTTCTTATACCGGGAGGTATTGTCAGAATTGTATGACATTATCATCAGGATCACTACAGTGATGGGAGCGTGGAAGTCATTGCCACCTAACCAGGATAGTGAGCTGAACGTGATTGCAGGGAACGACGATCGAACATCCGTAAAACGCTACTAGATTTCACGTAGACCAGCGGTTGTCATAATTGCATCGCATCTCTGAGATCAAGCGTAGGAGAAGTCCGGATTAAGGATCAACATGTGAAGTCATGGATGAAGTGTACATAAATTGTGAAATAATGATTTAAAGTGTTCATGTGTCTAATGGTTAATAATCAGTGTATAGCAGTGGTAAAGGCCACTTATAAAAATATGTGTATCATGTGGCAAGTGTGTGAATCTCAGTGTTGTGTTAAGGATATCATGATGGCTTAAATCAATCATCATGGTAGCGCTCAGGCTGAAGAGCTGGCATTTTCCAGCAAGAAGGAAAAAGTGAGTACACATGCAATTATATCCTTATAACTGAATAGTTCACCATGTAACGATTTATCACTTTGAGATTAAAAGATGTAATAGTCACTTACTGAACGAGTTTTCACCACTCGTCTTGAATAAAGTATGGCTTGGAAGGTGATTTGTTTAGGACCCTTTAGGTCAAAAATAGTGATGAATCTAACGGTAACGGTAAATGAATAATAATAATAAACTGGGGTCGGCAACAATAAAGTAATGGGCAAATTTGGCCTAAATAATGTTCAAATAGTGTCATGTCTAATTTAAAGATACTGTAATTTGGTAAACAGTACAAATGTAACGTGGAATATAGTGAAATACGAGAGCTTTTTCAGTGTCAGTGAAAATTTTGAATGAATATTTGATATGGTCAATCCTTAGGATTATGTTTGAGGACCATTAAGTTAAAGGTAGTCAGTAAATTTATACATTTGTGTTAGGAGCTATAAAGCTTTGGCTTAAGTAGTATAACAGAGAGAACGCAGGTGCCTTAATAATGGAGTCATCTATGTGAAAGATTGTTTGAGCCGCATGTATAGCGTGCAGATTAACGTAGAATCCAGTGATTTACGTAAGATAATCGCGGGGTTTGACTAGTATAGCTTGCGCGTTAGGTGAAGAGTTGGCTGAATCTTCGAGGAGTATCGCCTTTGTGCATACTTTATTATACGCAGCGATTTGGATAGATCCTGTCTATTTCCAACGCTTGCATGAATTATGGCCACTATTGACGTCCGTCGAGACGCAGTGAGCATTTGTACCAATGGTCTACCCTGATAGGTAGGATCATATTCGTCGTCTAGGAACGCAGATTTCCTGATATTATTACTGACAGCTGCTGGTGAAAACCGTGGGGTTTCACTATGATGCGCGTCTTAAAGCCACATAATCACCATAGAACGGCAAGGCTATCACTAGAATTCCACCCCAGCCATGAATGTTTATTAAGGAGCCATTTGAGCCCAAATACACTATAAAGATAGGTGTTAATTAATTAAATGACTCAATTACTTAGGAATCACGCCTAGCGTATCTGTACTGTTATATAATTGTAAACAAGTTTGACCTTGACGATAGAGAGAGAGAGGTATTGTGGATCACTTCCGTGGCGGCCATCTTGGTTAGCCAGCTGGAACGAATTTTATGGCCAGCTGAGGGGGAGAAAGGTCGGTCGACTAATCCCTTGTCAGTTACAGTCACAGTAGGACACTGAGGAATCTCGGTATTTAAATATGCAATTAAGATATGAGTGTTATAATGATGCCAATTGAATTGAATGGAGTGTGGCAAGTCACATACGTTGTTGGATCATAGAAATCAGATAATATTTGGCGAAGTTATCCTCTGAGGGGGAAAGCTGAACCAAAATAATGTAGGCATCTTCTTTAAAATGCATTTTGCCAGTTCATGCTAATTTATGCATACGGGTATGTGTTTTTCCCAGAACATGACACAGTTGTAACTATGGTAAGCCCGACAAGACCCAGAAAATCGTTATATGGTGAAACTATAAGATATTCTATCCATGTTTATTTTTTTAAGGAGCATGTACCACTGTCCTAGATCGTTCATAGGGATGGAAAGAAGGAAGATGATTCGCACGACACAACAAATATTTGTTAATAAATGCAGAATGTAATGAATTTTGCTAGTTAAAGTAAATGCCATAAGAGACGGAATAATGTCTTAGTAATATCATTTTTATGTGACATGTGATTTTTGTGATAAGATACTCCCATTAACTAAGATTGTGTCACATGATGAACACTATGGAAACCTTGTAATCTGAACTATTATTGACAGGATGTTAGAATTAGGTTTGAGTGCAGTGTAGCACTATTTTTAAGAAGAAAGCTCACAGAATAACCCTATTTTATTTGTGGGAATTAAATGTAATTTGTCCTTTGATTTGTATTTGTTGTATAGCCATGATTTTAGACCAGTAAATGTTTTTTTTTAGGAATGTTGTGTATTTCCTGTAGAAGTAGTTACCTGGTAGACTCAAATCCTGAGCATGTGGTCGTATTGTGGGCAGGAACGTCCCATACCTCGAAAGACCGTGAGCTAGTTGGGATACGAACACATGGTCCACATGGTGACAATCGGGTACATTACTAAGCCAGAAACCTTCCCTGGAGTGCACACAACAACTCACCCAAATTTCATCGCAATCGGATGAATGGTATACTATATGAAAGCATAGGGGATACACAGACTATCACGTAACATTGATTTTTATTATATAGACAACTAGCTGAAGTACCCGTGCTTCACTACGCGTCATAATTAAATTAAAATGTGGAGGTGACAGTGTTAAAACAGGGTATAGGCGAGGTGCTGCGCAGAGGGAGAATAAGGATGGAACATTTTGTCCAACTACACCGCTCGGCGTTGACCGTGTTTTATAGCACAAATTTAGGTTTTACTCGCTAACCGTTGGAGATACCTTTCGGATAGAAAATGTAATTTTAAACCTCGTATATCCCATCAAAAGTTTGCTATTTCTTAACGTTCTCTTTTTATTTGAAATGGAAATATGAAAGTTTTAAACCAAAGGGTGTAGAGACTTCACTAAAATGGTCACCATCATTAAATAGGGCAAAGTATTGAAATCAAAAGAAACCTATATGTTAACCAGCTAAATCAGCTACTTCCATGTAAAAATTCATGTAAATCGGACCAGTGGTACTTGCGTGATTGAGTAATACACAGACACACACCATCTCATTTCTTGCCTCGCTTCGCTCGCGTCATAGTCGTGTCATATTGTTATTCAATGAAATGCACGTTTACCCCCTTAACACCTATTTAGAACCTGAATATTCAAAACTCTTTCCTTAGTGGACGTTTTCGACATACAACGAACATATCCCCAAAATTTCATGTTTCTAACTTCAATAAGTTTGGCTGGGCGATGATGAGTGAGTGAGTCAGTCAGGACATTTTCTTTCATTTATTTTTGATAATTTCACCCCTCCCCATGAACCCCTTAAATTGGATTTATGAAACAAACGTTCGTACATCTACTTACTTATTTAAAACGTTTTCCCCCTGAGTTTGATGAGTGAGTGAGTCAATCAGTTAGGACACTTTCTTTCCTGTTTTTTCCCCCAGAATTTCACCCCTCTCCAAGGGCCCCTTAAATTGGATTTATGAAAAAACGGTCGAACACCTATTTACTTGTATTTTAAGCTGCTTTACCCGCCGAATTTCAAACTTCTCGCCTACGTCGTTTAAGAGATACACGCTCCGTTAAGAATCCCTCAACCCCCAATTTTCACCCCTTTCACCTCATAATATACACCACATCGATAAACCCTTAGACATTATGTCTAATTATTTTTAATGATTAGTTTATATACCGAATATTACATCCCCAAAGAAACAAATCCTGAGATATCGTTATTCAATGAAATGCACGTTTACCCCCTTAACATCTCTTTAAAACCCGAATAAACAAAAATCATTCCTTAGTTGACGTTTTCGACATACAGCGAACAAATTCCCAAAATTTCATGTTTCCAACTTTAATAGTTTTCGCTGGGCGTGACGAGTGAGTGAGTCAGACAGGACATTTTCTTTCAATTATTTTTACCACAATTTCACCCCTCCCCATGGGCCCCTTAAATTGGATTGATGATAAAACGCTTGAACACCTATTAACTTATTTTTTAAGCTGTCTTTTTCTCCTGAGTTTGAAGAGTGAGTGAGTTAGTCAGCCAGTTAGGACATTTTCACTCCTTTCTTCCCCCAGAATTTCACCCCATCCCATGGGCCCCTTAAATTAATTTATGAAAAAACGGTCGAACACCGATTTACTTATTTTTTTAGCTGATTTTTCCCCGCTGATTTTTAAATTTCTCGCCTATGTCGTTTAATAGATAGGCCAACACGCTCCGTTAGGAATCCTTCAACCCCCACTTTTCACCCCTTTCACCTCATAATAATACACCACATCGAAAAACCTTAGACACATGTCTGCTTATTTTTAATGATTAGTTTATATGCCGAGTATCACATCCACAAATGAAATCACTCGTGAGATATTGTTATTCAATGAAATGCAGGTATAACCCCCTTAAGACCCCTTTAGAAACTGAATATCCAAAAATCCTCCCTTAGTGTACGGTTTTGACATACAACGAACATATACCCAAAATGCCATGTTTCCAACTTCAATGTTTTTGGCTGGGGGATGATGATTGGGTGAATGAGTCTGGACATTTTCTTTCATTTTTTTCTTCAGAATTTCACCCCTCCCGATGAACCCCTTCAATTTGATCGATCAAAAAACCTGTCGAACAGCTATTTACTTACTTGAAAGCATTTTTTTCCCCCTGAGTTTGATGAGTGAGTGAGTCAGTCAATCAGTTAGGACATTTTCTTTCCTATCCCCCCCCCCGAATTTCACCCCTCCCCATGGGCCCCTTAAATTGGATTTATGAAGAAACGGTGAAACACATATTTACTTCATTTTTATGTTGATTTTTTTTCGCTGAGTTTCAAACTCCTCGTCTATGTCGTTTAAGAGATACACGCTCCGTTAGGAAACTTTCAATCCCCACTCTTCACCCCTTTCACCTCATAATATACACCACATCGAAAAACCCTCAGACCCGTGTCTTCTTATCTTTAATGATGAGTTTATATGCCGAGTATCACATCCCCCAATGAAACCAATCGGGAGATATTGCTATTCAATGAAATGCAGGTCTACCCCCTTAACACCCCTTTAGAACCTGAATATGCAAAAATCCTCTCTTAATGTGCATTTGCGTCTCTTGAGGAAGCTGCATACCAAATTTCATTCCAATCCGTTCGGTGGTTTCTGAGATTTCGTGATGAATGAATGAGTGAGTGGTATTTGACAAATATATAGTAGAAGATGGTGTCAAGTCTTTGATATGCTAAACTCGGTTGACAGTGCTGTGTGAGCAGTTGAGTAACTAACGGGATTTCAAGTAAAGATCCTCATTTTCTATACCGGTAGTGCAGAGCGCGAATGGCATCCAGTCGGCCGTGTCTCGACTTGAGCTATGTTGCCATGGAAACTTTCTGCCTTGCCATTCCTTCATGAGTATATTTTATGATTTGATTAGCCTGTGCTTGAGTGCAAGAGGACCGAAATCAGAAGAATGAGAAAGACTATCGAAAATTCATGTAGCCAGCGGTTCCTTCTGGGTCCTAAACTATCTGTATGCAAAATTTGGTTGAGATTGGTGGAACGGTGTAGATTTGTATACGGAACAGATCCACATACATACATTACAGACTTTCACTTTTATATAAGATAACAAGAAGTTCCATGACGAACTAAAGAGCCTACTTTTCTTAAAATTTAAGATTCATGCCAATGATTAATCTATATGGATCTATCTAGAATAATGACGAAATTAAGTTGGTAATATCGAAATTTCTAATTAGTTCGAAATACTGTACAGCTGGCATAGTGTAGCCTAATAGAGAACTACAGTTGGCAGCCCTGGTGACTGAATATATTCTTAGTTCCATCTCTTAAGGTACAGAATACAAAATTTGGTTGAAGTCCAATGGATAGCATGGACGTTACATGCAGTTAAACATTGGATCTAACAGCGCGCGTAAAATCATGTTGGCAACAATGACATACATGTATTGGTCAGAAATAATCTGAAATAATATGATCTATTGTTGTGTCAATTTTGAATGAAATCCATTAGTTAGTATAGAAGTTACATGCGGGGAGCGTGATGGCGCAGTGGCTTAGCTGCTCGTCTTTCACCCGGACGGCCGGGGTTCGAATCCCGGTGATAGCGGGGTGGAATTTTCACCTGAAAAATCACGTGGCGTCAGGAAGGGCATCCGGCTTTAAATCCCCGGCCAAAACCAAATTGAGCCTGGTTGGCTCCGGCGACCCCAATTAATTGGGAAAAGCCGAAGTAGAAGAAGAAGAAGAAGTTACATGCATTTTAAAATTGGACCTATCAGCAGGCTTAGAATCATGTTGGTAGCACTGGCGTAGGCCTATATTAGTTACTCCAAATTAATTTAGAATGCCAGGTAGTGCGCAAAGTTTAGAGCTATTGGCTTGCATACTTTCTGATATATTGATATTAGGGTAACAACATTAGAGACAGTTTTATTAACAGTTGGCAGCCCTGGTTACTCTTAAGAATCGGCAAAGTCATATCTGTTACGGTACACACGAAATTTGGTTGAAATCAAAATGATAGTATAGAAGTTATATGCATTTAAAATTTGGACTTATCAGCAGGCTTATAATCATTTTGGCAACACTGCCATGTATGGCCTTCTGTAAATTAAACTGCAATATTATTATCTATACGTGTGCAAATTTTGAAACAGCTCCCATTCATACCTTCCAAGATATCCAACATGGAGCTCAAATTTCAATTGCGATTTTTCAGCAGTTGGTAGCAGTGACATCATTTTCAAATATGGCCGTGAGATATTCAGGTATAGATCTTTACTCCTGCCAAATTTTGTTTCGATTGCTGCAGCCGTTTAGGAGTTGACCGGAGGGGACACACACACACAGCCAGCCAGCCAGCCAGCCAGCCAGAAGGACAGACAGACAGACACACACACATTTGCCCGATCTCATAAGTCTACATTTCCCTCATGTTTGCAAAATGTGAAAAGTAGGCTAAAAATATTAATCTGTATCGGTAGGATGCAAAATAAAGTGGTTAATCCTATAGTGGTGAACATTGCATATGGGATGTTTCAGTTGGACAATGCCCACGTTCACACTGCACGCGTCTCTAGAGAAGTTCTCCACGACCTTATAACCTTACAATGGCCCACCAGATCCCTGGACCTCAGTCACCCACAACCAGTGCTTTTTTTTTTTTTTTTTAGAGGAAAAGCGGGTGTACGCGTACACAACATTTGCAAACTGTTTAAGAAAAAATATTGGTTCATTTGTATCTAGTCTGGAAAATATAACTTTCAACTTGAAAGTTCATCGATCAGCTGGCGTCAACGCGCTGTCCAGTACAGCTGGAGGAGATTTCGAGTAATCCTCGATTTAAAATCGAATCAGTTTCTTTTGGTCGGTAACTCAGCACTTCGCTCTTATAAGCACGCAGGCTAGTATTTGGAGGCGCGGTAGGTGTTTTTTTTTTTTTTTTTTTTTTTTTTTTTTTTAGTGCGAGTGGTTAGTTTTGAATGATTAAGAAAATAACGAACTATTTAACATTCACCCAGGCATCGAAAAAGCTGAAAGTAAATGATTCGAACATAAACAATGACGGAGAAACGCCAACAGTGTCGTGTGGTGATGCAGAGGAAGATCACAAGAAAGCGCTTTCAACCGCGTGTAACAGTGGGACGGAAGATATTCCCGAATGCTGGGATTTGGAGAAAAAGCAGGAATTTTGCAGCAAGTACGAATGGTTGGTGGTAAAATGATAAGAAATACTGAGTGCAGTTACCACCTTGACATGTTGACCACAAATAAATTAACCCAATGCAACTTTTCATTTAACATGTCAGCCCGAAAAGTAATAACCAGACTCTGCAAATTGCCAAAAATTGCAAGATCGTGATGTTTTGTCGACTAAAACTGAGAGTACCCCTTAAATTGTTTTTAGAAAAAAAGAGCACACCCCACAACTCTGGAACAACAAGTGACCCGGGTAATGCAGCGGGCATGGATCATAATCAGGAAGTGATCCAGGGACTTCTTGACTCCTTGCCTCACTATACTGCACAACCTGTATTGATTTTTGTCCACATTGAAGGTCAGAGGGACCTAAGAGTTTTATCATCGCATCACATCCCAACCCTCTTCCTGCATTTCCAATAGCAGCAGTGCAGCACCACTCCATCATAGTACAGTATTACAATTTCCATTTTGGCGACGAGTGGGAGAGTTCTGGCGAATGCTAATGAAGAGCAGAGATAGGTTGGTAGGATACATCCAGGAATAGCAATCTTAGTTACGGAAGGAAGGGTCGAGGATAAGACCTGTAAGGGTAGATCAAGGTTAGGATATGTTAAACAGGTGTCTCGGATGCAAGGAGGTGTGGTAGCTATGTAGAGATGAAGCGATTAGCTCAGGACAGGGAGGCATGGAGGGCTGCATCAAACCAGTCAAAAGACTTAAACCCAAACACACATATTAGTACATAATTCATTCAGAAATACAAGAAAACGTGGGTTTTAGTTAAGAATATATCATAGGCTTGATACATATTCTTAGATCAATTACAGTGCAGCGCTGCTAACACGAGGAACGCCCGTCCTACCTTGCACCAGTACAGCCAACAGAGCGAACTGCAGTTATTATCTATAGCATAGGCACAACAACAACTACGTATTTAAGAAACAAATGCCGTTAAACTTGGTGCGCTAGCGTTTGTTGATCGTAGCAGCTGGAGCCTTGAGGGACGAGCAGGGGGACACAGCGGTGACGGAGCACAGTGTTCACTGCTAAGCGTAACAGGTGCATACGTCATCATTGAGAGGCCGAGTCTACTGGCGCTGTACCTGTCAACAGTGCAAGCTCACATGTAAACAAAGAACTGTTCCCGGTTTGACCACCAGCATTCGTATCTTAAACGGGTAATAACTGCCGTATTATTTTAATCAACCACAGAAGACATATCCTTGAATTATTCTTTCGCCCGGTATCTTTGACGGTTTACCCAGCGCAAGCTTAAAAGGCGCACGACCGGCAGGTCCCAGACGCAATTCAGAAAAGCCGAGGTGATAGACGAAACTCCAAACACATATACTCTTCTCTGAAGTTTTAACTCGACAGTTTTATACTGGCCGAAACTGGTGTGATAGGCTCGCACGCTAGCTCGTAAACTCCCTCCGAAGCTAGGAACTTGAATTTCCACTGAATGGAGATTATTGGAAGAAATGAAAACGTAAAAACATTTATAGTGGGCGATTTATTAAAGATAGAGATTTGCTGTCTCACATTTTTGTACAACTTTTCATGCTGAACAATTCTTACACTCATACAGGGTACCAGGCAATCTCTCTCCAGCGCCTACATGCTGTTGCGAGAGGTAGCATCAGCAGTTACGTTGGCAGCACGGCTGCCGCTTGTATCAACTGGTAACTTTATAAGGGAACAACTGAAGCTTGTCTCTTACAGCTTTATGTGCTGTTCACTTAGAGATTCCTGTTTCTTGAGCTAATTTGCTTGTTGATTTTCTTGGAAAAAAGGAAGATTGTAGTTTTACGTGACCGTGAATCTTGTGATTATGAGCCACGGGACCTCCTTTTTACGTGGAATCCGAACCACAGGACATGGCATTTCACTTCGAAAATCTCACATGCATTGACTGGGAATCGAACCCGGACCGCCTTGGTGAGAGGCATACAGCTAGACCTCCCCCGATTTTCTTGGACTACGCAGCATTATATCTGAGGTGTCATCAAGTTTTTCGTCTGCCTATTCCCGGTACATCATGAACTGAGCCGGTCACAAGAAATTTACTTAGCAAATCCCCAACGATATCCCGGTTTGGACACTTTGAATTGGGAAACCGCGCCTGAAATTTTAGTTTTACATTTTCTGTAAACCGATCGCCGTCCCGAAGAACGTATTCCACCAAACAACCTCTCTTCAGTAGTAAAAATTACCGCATGTATACTGTTGCATTCTTCCAATCTTCTATTTTCTACCTGAATGCTCGCTTATTGCAATACACACAAGATTTCGACAGCCAACAGTCCACACGTGTCGCCTTCACTGTATTGCTATCCCAAGGTAAGTGGAATATCTTCTACCCTGTCCTGGACACCGTGCTGCCAACTAAACTGCTGATGCTACCTCTTGCAGGAGCATGTAGGCGCTGCAGAGAACATTCCCTGACGCCCTGTAGTATATAGATATTTTTAACGGTTTACCCAGCGTAAGCTTAGACTATTCCATGAAATCGTTACTACTCTGCTTCCTTTGGTCATACATGAATGATGATGATGATGATGATGATGATGATGATGATTATTGTTTTAAGGGGCCTAACATCGAGGTTATCGGCCTCTAATGAAATGAAATGAAATGAAATGAAATGCCGTGAAATGAAACGATGAAGATAAAAACAGCTCACTGCCATGGATGAAACGAAAATGTTTTATATAAAATAGACAGTGAACCCCAACAATTATGCCCTATTTGAATAAAAATAAATTAAAAGGCGAATGGTAAAGAGAAACAATAGAACAAATAAGGCATAGTAAACAATAAAATAGATGAACGCAATAAAAAACATAAAACAGACTTAACCTGAATTAAAAGTCTTAACTTACATTAAAACTTAAAAAAAACTAACCACTCTCCCTCATGAACCGGATGACGAGGTCTACTGACGGCCCGTCATCATGGAGAATAAGGGACAGGGTACACACAGGGGGGGGGGGTCTTCTCTCTTTAGCAAGTGGGAGTGCGTAGCAATCCCATGGCCGATCCGGAGTCGACAGAGTACCACAGCTTCCTTCATAAATGAATGGTTTTTAACAGAAATCTTACACGAGAAATCCTTTACATATGGTGAAAACCACATCAAAATCCATCCAGTGGTTCTCGAGATTACCCGGAACATCCAAGAATCGGGGAGTTTGTTTTATACTATGTAGAGATTTTCACAGAGTAGGTAGGTCTACCATAGGATAGACGCGCCAGTCCAGTTGATGTCAGTCCAGAAACTCCAAGAAATCAACCAAGTCTACTCATCCACACTATTAACCTAACTACCCAATTACAAAATATCATTGCGTAAACAGGAAATTTGAATAACAGCGGCTACTAACAAAATAATTTTGAACGCAATAGTAGGATAAATAAGCCGGTTCTGGGGCAGGGGCTAATGGGCAAGATGGCCGCCGCGCGCAATCACTCTATGTTATTCTTATGGAGGGGTCAGTCAGAGCTGGGGCAGGGGGCTAATGGGCAAGATGGCCGCCATGTCCTGAGACCGTGCATTATGTCACAGGGGAAGTTCGGCCGTGTAGTTACTAAATGGAATATTTATTATTATTATTATTAATTTTATTTGGTAATTATTGATTGATAGCTTGCCACGGTGGGTGAGTGGTTATCGTGTCGGACTACCAACCCCCCCCCCCCCCAAGCTTGTAGGTTCGCTCTTGGTCGTGGTAAGTGATTTTTGAAAATTGGCAAAAATTAAGACACGCATGTCATACGACGTAGGCATGTAAATGAACCCAGGGAGAGGTCGGCTATGTAGTTGCCAAATGGAATATTTATTATTATTATTAGGTAATTATTAATTCATCATGTATAATGAAGACCAGCCTTATATTGTCCACCTCTTGGTGTAGTGGCTAGCATTCTTGGAGGTTATTCCTGAGGTTCGAATCCCGGCTCTGCCAAGAAATTTAATTTCTGGTCTCAGGAGTGGAACGGGGTACATTCAGCCTTGTGAGGCAAAACTGACAGGACCTGGCTTTTAATTCATACCTCAACCATTCTGCCTAACCCAACTTCACCTAACCTAACCTAACCTAACATAACCTAATCTAACCTAACCTAACTTCAAAGTCAGAGCAAATATAAGAGCAAATGTAATAGCACACATAATAAACTAAGTTATAACCTAACCTAACTTCACCTAATCCAGCCTCACCTAACCTAACCTAACCTAACCTAACCTAACATAACCTAACTTTAAAGTAAGAGCAAAAATGTAAGAGCAAATAAAAGAGCACAAATAATAAACTTAGTAATAATCTAACCACACCTAATCTAACCTAACCTAACCTAACATAACCTAACTTCAAAGTGAGAGCAAAAATGTAAGAGCAAATGAGAGAGCACAAATAATAAACTTAGTTATAACCTAACCTAACCCACAGAAACCTAATTTAAAGACTTTAGATTTTATATTTTAACATTTTAGATTTTTGATTTTTTTTCATTTTACATTTTTTAGATTTTACATTTTACATTTTAGATTTTTTGTATTTTAGATGTTAGTTTTTTTTTAGATTTTACATTTTAAATTTAAGATTTTTTGATTTTAGATTTTATTTTTTACATTTTCCGAAAAGAGTAAACTACAAGGCTACATACCTAACCTCACTAAACCTAACTTTACCAAACCTAACTTAAGCTAATCCAAAGGCTAATGCACATCCACTAAGTATATAAGGGCACAAGCAACTATCCTTATGCTAGTCATATAGGCTACTGTACAACATGATCACTACCCCCCCCCCCCCCTGGGTATTTCTTTTTTCATTTTTGTTGTTTACACATTTATCAATTTTCCAATTTTCAATTTTCAGTTTTTTTTAATGTTAGTTTTTAAGTTTTTCAATTTCATAATATGGAAACATGGATTTTGCATTTTGTTGTTTACACATTTATCAATTTCACAATTTCCCAATTACAGTTTTTAAAATGCCAGTTTAAAGTTTTTCAATTTCATGATGTAGAAACATGGATTTCCCATTTGTTGTTTACACATTTGTCAATTTACCAAATTCCCATTTACAGTTTTTTAAAATTTCAGTTTGATGTTTTTTCTATTTTGTCAATATGGAAACATGGATTTTCCAATTTGTGTTTTACATGTTCATTTTGCATTAGGAGTGGAGAGAGGTGGGTAGTAATTAAAAATGTACAAGCAGTGTCCATACAATATTTTTATTTTAAATACATGTACACTATTTACACATTATACATTTTTACATATATTCTTTTTTTTGTTATAAATTGTACAGTTTTTTTATTGTTTTCTATTTTTTATTTTCTTATTATGAATACTATTTTTTGTGTGTGTTCTATTTTTGTAGTGCTATTGTTTTAATTTTTTAAATTTGATTGTTTTATGTATTTGCTAGGCTCATGCAGAGGATTTTGATATTCATAACTTAACTCTTTAAGCATGGTCAATGATTGAGTAATGACCATAGGCATGTGTACCTATACCATCAGCATCAATCACTCTTTTATCATCCCCAGGACACAAAGCAATTTTGTTTAGTCTTATAGATGATATGTCATGTTGTTTAGAAGCGATAATGTTCATTGGTATTCTTTTTACATTGTTTTTCATGACACAATCCTTATAATCTCGAAAGCTTATACTATTTTTGACAACACTTCTGTTAATACCTTTAATCTTTTTGATTTCTTTACCATTTATGTCTAAAGCGTACATTTTAGCTCTAAGTCCAACAAATGCTTTTATAATTTGTCCACAAGCCTCGTCTTTAAATTTCCCCAATGTTTTCTTGTTTGATGTAGAGTAACATATGTGATTAGTAGGATAATCTGATGTGTCCAGGTGTTGTAGGAAATCCAACTTGTCTTGATATACATCTGGGGTGTTAACCAAATATATGAACGAGTCAGTATCCATATACATGAGTTTAAGATTGTCCATGCCATAATAAGGTAGCAGGACATCATAGTGGTGGGAATACATGAGAGTTTTTGAAATATCCAGTATACACATTCCAATATATATAGGCTTATTGAATACAATGTTACGTTTAGCCATGTGGAAAGCAGCTAGGTTAGGGCCATAAATTGTTCTGTCGATAAATGTCGGCTTTGCTATTAGCTTTTCTGCCTTTTTGCTGTCAGTCACAAGACGTATGTCTATTCTTTTACGGATATTTTCCATTGTTTTCCCAAAAATGGCATTGTTGAATAATTTGTACAGATGTTTCTCAAAATCATTTTTGGCTTGTTTTCGAAGGTTGTTATTAAAATCAACGTATGCCTTTAACCAAGGTCTTTGTTTAAACTTTAACACACGATGAATTTTTATCAATTTTATTCCATGATCTAAAGCCTGTTTTAATGCCATGTATTGAACAACATATCGCCTTCGATTTCCAAGATGAGGAATTAGTTTTTTCAGAGACAAATCCTTAGGTTGTGTACACTCTGGTAGGAAAGGTAAATCGTTGTGTAGATCATGAAGGTCAGATGGGTAATCAACATCAACGTCTAGAATGTATCCCACAGGATCGTCTTTCTTTAGTTTTTCTAGATCAACAGTATCTGGAGAAACCCACTGAAATCCACCATAAGGAAGGGAGTGGCACATAGCCCACCCGTATTGGTTGTTGGCATCATCATAGGTAATAAACTGCGATGGTTTCTCAGAATCATAGGTTTCCATGTATTTATTGTTAGCTTCAGCATACCGATGAGACACCTGGCATATGCCTCCACGTATTCCAGACTCGATTAAAAGAATCTGATCGTAATCCTGTAGCAATTCCAGTTCAATGCCTGTGTAAAGGAGCATTGCCTCGAAACTTAAACCAGGCGAAGTAAAGAAGTGTGCAGCATCCACTCGGTGTGTTTCTAGTGTTTTGTTTCTAAACGTTTCAAAGCTGTCTGCAAGAAGGAGTACATCTGATGTTAGGTAGAGGTCACTATATTCCCCTAGAGTTTTAATGTTGAACTGATTCCACACATTTTTGGCATGTTCATAGTCTTCTTGACTAACATCTTCTTGACTTAATTTGTTAAAGAATAGCTCTTTTGGAGGTAAACACGTTTCACTTAACTTTTCCCATGAATCAATGTAATCATAACAAAATACCCCTTTACGAGTCATGAGCGTTGCATTTTCTTTTCCAAAGTACTTGCTTGTTTCAGGGTGTGATGTTAAGTTGGAAACTAAGTTTTCCAAACTACTCGGCATTAACCGAAACGTGTCCACAAATCGAAGCTTAACATTTCCTACATATTTGGTGAAGGAAATGTACTTTTCTTTGGAGTTAGCGATAACATCCACTCTCTCAGTAGTACATCCCAATTGCTTTACAATGAAATTTGCGTCGTAGCCACTCATATTATGTAAAAACACAGGAACGGGGTTACGTGTTTTACACCTCAAATTACAGTTATTGTGAGCACTTCCACGGTATTCCCCTGTAATATGGCAGTGGTCTCGAACTTTCCAGTCCTCTTTGGTGAATGGTTTTCGACACAAATAACAGGTTTCAGAACATTGGAACTCTGCTTCTTGATCCTGAGTTAAGGCCTTTGGAACATTTAAGCTGTAAAGGCGATCAATTTCATTAGCTATTGAGATCAAACAGTCCATAAACTTTTCTGCAGCGTCAGGTCCACGATAAATAACAGGTTGGCTTGGAAGATTTGTCTTTATGTGTTCCACAGCGGGTGATGGTTTAACGTATATACCAAAGCTCATAGGAACATGACTCTGGTATGGCACTGTGTAACTTGCTTCAGGATTGGGCAAACATGTTTGATATGGTAAGAGTATACTTTCGAAATCTGCATAGATAACGTAAGGCATTCTTAGCATTTTTTCAACATTTAAAAATTTGACAATGGGGTTTTTAATAGGCATTTCAACCCTAGCAATGTCATGCTGGACACACAAAGCTCTATGTTCTTTTAATTTTTCCATTCCTTGTTGTCCATATTGATTATCAAAGTGAGTAAAACACCGTTTACACGTATATATCTTATGTTCACGGCGGGTAATCTGATGTGCTACTAGTTTATCAAAATCTTTGATAAAGACGTAGTGGTTCTGTCCGGATAATGAACTTAGCAGAAGGAGGTCGCGATGGTCTTGCAGCTCTTGATCCACAACCTTTAGAGGGAACAGTTTATCGTCTTCTTCCAATCCAAATACATTAATGGATATATCGTTAGCTTTTTCAAATTTGGGAATGTCTGCTAGCGATGTAGGAAATGATATTGTTGAAAAATCATACTTGTTTTCCAGATCCTTGTATTTACTAATGCGTTTAGCATCAGTTTTAACCAGTTTTGCTAAAATGGCATACATAAAACACCTCTCATCCTTAAAGTTTTGAGGATTAATGCAGGCTTTTCTTGCTTGTATAACTGCTGGTAATGGAATATATGTGCTTCCACGCAAGGGATTATACTTATTTATTTTTAATCGTACTCCTTCCACTGCTAACAAAGCCCAATTACTGCCTTTTAGCTCAGATTCCTCCATTTCCGTAGTTAACTTTGTAAATTGTGTTTCCAAGAAACTACTTAAGTCAGTTTCCAAAAATAGGGCCTGATTTCGTGTTTTAAAAGCACGATCTGTAATTTCATTGGTAGATGTATGAATGAATCTACATTCAGCCACAAGATTAACTTTTATCGACTTGTGCATTGCTAGTTCTTTCTGCATAGCTTGCATTATTTGCTATTTGGACTCTTTAAGGTATGAATTTAAATCCTTGCACGTATCGCAACGAATGAAATAGGATTTAAGTCGACCTTCAAAAGATGTCTCATATTCAATAAGTCCATTTTTGTCAGGGACCAATGACAGTAGGTAATGTTTTGTAGGCTCTGCCTTTTGTCTTTTAGCTGCCGACACAACATTACAACATTCTTCATGACGACGTCCATTGTAGGCATTGTTGAATGTACTACCACAGGTCTTGCACTCATGAAATTCACCACACGATACTTCATGTCGCTTCCTATGATAGTCTCGAAGAAAAGTCTTTCCACACTCTTTACACATATAGCTAGGAATGGCTTCTTCCATTATGAATGTTGATTTCTGCAAACAGCTGCTTACTGCGTATCACAGGGCTAGAGGTTGGTCGGTGAGACGGTCTTTCACGATGTGAACACCGTGAGAGGTAGTAGTCAACTGGTGATATTCTTGTGAAGGGTCCTCTAATATACCCCTAGTCTAGACCAACAGCTCTTTACAGCGTATGACAAGGCTGTATACTGGATAGTGAGACGGTCTTTCACGATGTGAACACTGTAACAAGTAGTAGTCAACTGATTATATACTTGCTAAGGGTTCTCTAATATACAATAGTCAAGACCAACAGCTACTTACTGAGTAGTACAAGGCTGTACAATAGTTGTTTTAACAGTCTTTCACGATGTGGTCACTGTGAATGGTGGTAGTCAACTGATGATATTCTTGATAAGGGTCCTCTAATGTACCCCTGGTTAAGGGTAACAGCTGTTCACTGCTTATGACAAGGCTAAAGACTGGTTGCTTCAACGGTCTTTCACAATGTAAACACTGTGACAGGTAGTAGTCAACTGAAAATATTCTTATGGCCTACTCAAGGTTATCAGGTACTTACTGCATATCAAAAGGCTGTACACTCATGTGTGTTAGGCACTCTTTCTTGCTAAGGACCCCAATATTCCCTACACAAGGCTATACATGTTAGTTCTAAACACTTAGTGGTTAATTGTATATTCAATTTTTGTACAAAGCTTACACAAGCACGTTTTTTATGAGGTAAAACTTTGTTAAATAGCTGCATGCGACACGCAAATTATGTTGCCGCTATCTAGCGGTGACTATGAGAACTACTTGACCGACCAGCATGCTACCTAGCGCTCCATTTCAATACTCGCTCACTGAACGAACAGCATGCTATCTAGCGGTCGATATCAATACTCACTCAACTACCAGCCTGCTACCTATCGGTCAATATAACAACTCACTCAACTACCAACATGCTACATGGCTTTTTTGGTCAGTTTTTTTGTTGGCTTTTTTTTGGTCAGTTTCTGTTGGCTTATGTTGGCTTTTATTGGCTTTTGTTGGCTTTTTGTTGGCTTTTGTTGGCTTTTGTATTAGCTCTTTTATATTTGCTCTTGCTTGTGGGGGGCTTATTTGGTCTTGGAAAGTATGTCAGTCCTTTTTTTATGGCTGTAAAATGCTTACAGCCATGTTTGTAAGCAGCAACAACAACAACACACAAAATTCCAAAAAAAATCGAAGGTACTCTAAGTTTTATCAATGACTCTCAACTCTTACACTTACCTCTATCCCATGCCTAGTCAAAAATAGTGTATTTTTCAAATTTTTCAAAAAATATTTGGAAAGTAGGCTATATCATTAAACTAAAAATCCTGAAAAGACATATGTTAACTCCAACACCTACCTCTATACCATTCTTAGTCCAAAAATAGTGTATTTTTCAAATTTTCCAAAAACATATTTCCAAAAAGGGTTATATTTCCGAAATTAAAAAGTTAACAAAAATGTTTGTTTGACATAAATGAATGGCCTTTGCCTCCTCTACCACTGTACCAAGTCCCAGGTCTCCAGGACAAAAAAAATTAAAATTTTTAAAAAGGGTTTTATTTCCAAAATTAGGAATTTTACAAACACATTTGTCTGACGTAAATCAATGGCCTTTACCCCCTCTACCCCCCACACTAAGTCACATGTCTCTAGGACAACAAAAATAAAATTTTGAAAATGGGCTTATATTTCCAAAATTAGGAATTTTACAAAAACGTTTGTCTAACGTAAATCAATGGTCTTTACCCCCTATATCCCCATACCAAGTCTCAGGTCTTTAGGTCAACAAAAATAAAATTTGGAAAAAATGGTCACTAGTTTGGAAACTAGCAATTCTACAAAAAAGTTTGTTTAACATAAATGAAAGGTCTCTATCCCTTCTACCTGTAAACCAAGTTCCAGGTCCGTATGACAAAAATGAAAAAGTTCAACTGGGAAAGTAGGCGATTTTTCATATAACCAAACATTCTAAAATGTGTTCTATGGGCTTAAAAGAATGGCCTCTATGTCCTTTATTTTTTTAAATAAAACTTTTTTATTTTTTACACTTTTTTGAAAAAAGTTCAATTTTTAAAATTCTATATTTTGGAAACTAGGAATTCTACAAAAAACCTTCTTTGACATAATTTAATGGCCCTGACCCCATCTGCCACCAAAATAAATTTCAAGTCTCTAGAATGAAAAATAACAGTAGTGGAGTGGTGGTGCTTCTAACCAGTGTCATGGCCGTCGCGTGGACTCACGCGGCGGCCATGACACTATTTAGAAGCGCCATCACTCCACTACTGTTATTTTTCATTCTAGAGACTTGAAATTTATTTTGGTGGCAGATGGGGTCAGGGCCATTAAATTATGTCAAAGAAGGTTTTTTGTAGAATTCCTAGTTTCCAAAATATAGAATTTTAAAAATTGAACTTTTTTCAAAAAAGTGTAAAAAATAAAAAAGTTTTATTTAAAAAAATAAAGGACATAGAGGCCATTCTTTTAAGCCCATAGAACACATTTTAGAATGTTTGGTTATATGAAAAATCGCCTACTTTCCCAGTTGAACTTTTTCATTTTTGTCATACGGACCTGGAACTTGGTTTACAGGTAGAAGGGATAGAGACCTTTCATTTATGTTAAACAAACTTTTTTGTAGAATTGCTAGTTTCCAAAATAGTGACCATTTTTTTCCAAATTTTATTTTTGTTGACCTAAAGACCTGAGACTTGGTATGGGGATATAGGGGGTAAAGACCATTGATTTACGTTAGACAAACGTTTTTGTAAAATTCCTAATTTTGGAAATATAAGCCCATTTTCAAAATTTTATTTTTGTTGTCCTAGAGACATGTGACTTAGTGTGGGGGGTAGAGGGGGTAAAGGCCATTGATTTACGTCAGACAAATGTGTTTGTAAAATTCCTAATTTTGGAAATAAAACCCTTTTTAAAAATTTTAATTTTTTTTGTCCTGGAGACCTGGGACTTGGTACAGTGGTAGAGGAGGCAAAGGCCATTCATTTATGTCAAACAAACATTTTTGTTAACTTTTTAATTTCGGAAATATAACCCTTTTTGGAAATATGTTTTTGGAAAATTTGAAAAATACACTATTTTTGGACTAAGAATGGTATAGAGGTAGGTGTTGGAGTTAACATATGTCTTTTCAGGATTTTTAGTTTAATGATATAGCCTACTTTCCAAATATTTTTTGAAAAATTTGAAAAATACACTATTTTTGACTAGGCATGGGATAGAGGTAAGTGTAAGAGTTGAGAGTCATTGATAAAACTTAGAGTACCTTCGATTTTTTTTGGAATTTTGTGTGTTGTTGTTGTTGTTGCTGCTTACAAACATGGCTGTAAGCATTTTACAGCCATAAAAAAAGGACTGACATACTTTCCAAGACCAAATAAGCCCCCCACAAGCAAGAGCAAATATAAAAGAGCTAATACAAAAGCCAACAAAAGCCAACAAAAAGCCAACAAAAAGCCAACAAAAGCCAACATAAGCCAACAGAAACTGACCAAAAAAAAAGCCAACAAAAAAACTGACCAAAAAAGCCATGTAGCATGTTGGTAGTTGAGTGAGTTGTTATATTGACCGATAGGTAGCAGGCTGGTAGTTGAGTGAGTATTGATATCGACCGCTAGATAGCATGCTGTTCGTTCAGTGAGCGAGTATTGAAATGGAGCGCTAGGTAGCATGCTGGTCGGTCAAGTAGTTCTCATAGTCACCGCTAGATAGCGGCAACATACTTTGCGTGTCGCATGCAGCTATTTAACAAAGTTTTACCTCATAAAAAACGTGCTTGTGTAAGCTTTGTACAAAAATTGAATATACAATTAACCACTAAGTGTTTAGAACTAACATGTATAGCCTTGTGTAGGGAATATTGGGGTCCTTAGCAAGAAAGAGTGCCTAACACACATGAGTGTACAGCCTTTTGATATGCAGTAAGTACCTGATAACCTTGAGTAGGCCATACGAATATTTTCAGTTGACTACTACCTGTCACAGTGTTTACATTGTGAAAGACCGTTGAAGCAACCAGTCTTTAGCCTTGTCATAAGCAGTGAACAGCTGTTACCCTTAACCAGGGGTACATTAGAGGACCCTTATCAAGAATATCATCAGTTGACTACCACCATTCACAGTGACCACATCGTGAAAGACTGTTAAAACAACTATTGTACAGCCTTGTACTACTCAGTAAGTAGCTGTTGGTCTTGACTATTGTATATTAGAGAACCCTTAGCAAGTATATAATCAGTTGACTACTACTTGTTACAGTGTTCACATCGTGAAAGACCGTCTCACTATCCAGTATACAGCCTTGTCATACGCTGTAAAGAGCTGTTGGTCTAGACTAGGGGTATATTAGAGGACCCTTCACAAGAATATCACCAGTTGACTACTACCTCTCACGGTGTTCACATCGTGAAAGACCGTCTCACCGACCAACCTCTAGCCCTGTGATACGCAGTAAGCAGCTGTTTGCAGAAATCAACATTCATAATGGAAGAAGCCATTCCTAGCTATATGTGTAAAGAGTGTGGAAAGACTTTTCTTCGAGACTATCATAGGAAGCGACATGAAGTATCGTGTGGTGAATTTCATGAGTGCAAGACCTGTGGTAGTACATTCAACAATGCCTACAATGGACGTCGTCATGAAGAATGTTGTAATGTTGTGTCGGCAGCTAAAAGACAAAAGGCAGAGCCTACAAAACATTACCTACTGTCATTGGTCCCTGACAAAAATGGACTTATTGAATATGAGACATCTTTTGAAGGTCGACTTAAATCCTATTTCATTCGTTGCGATACGTGCAAGGATTTAAATTCATACCTTAAAGAGTCCAAACAGCAAATAATGCAAGCTATGCAGAAAGAACTAGCAATGCACAAGTCGATAAAAGTTAATCTTGTGGCTGAATGTAGATTCATTCATACATCTACCAATGAAATTACAGATCGTGCTTTTAAAACACGAAATCAGGCCCTATTTTTGGAAACTGACTTAAGTAGTTTCTTGGAAACACAATTTACAAAGTTAACTACGGAAATGGAGGAATCTGAGCTAAAAGGCAGTAATTGGGCTTTGTTAGCAGTGGAAGGAGTACGATTAAAAATAAATAAGTATAATCCCTTGCGTGGAAGCACATATATTCCATTACCAGCAGTTATACAAGCAAGAAAAGCCTGCATTAATCCTCAAAACTTTAAGGATGAGAGGTGTTTTATGTATGCCATTTTAGCAAAACTGGTTAAAACTGATGCTAAACGCATTAGTAAATACAAGGATCTGGAAAACAAGTATGATTTTTCAACAATATCATTTCCTACATCGCTAGCAGACATTCCCAAATTTGAAAAAGCTAACGATATATCCATTAATGTATTTGGATTGGAAGAAGACGATAAACTGTTCCCTCTAAAGGTTGTGGATCAAGAGCTGCAAGACCATCGCGACCTCCTTCTGCTAAGTTCATTATCCGGACAGAACCACTACGTCTTTATCAAAGATTTTGATAAACTAGTAGCACATCAGATTACCCGCCGTGAACATAAGATATATACGTGTAAACGGTGTTTTACTCACTTTGATAATCAATATGGACAACAAGGAATGGAAAAATTAAAAGAACATAGAGCTTTGTGTGTCCAGCATGACATTGCTAGGGTTGAAATGCCTATTAAAAACCCCATTGTCAAATTTTTAAATGTTGAAAAAATGCTAAGAATACCTTACGTTATCTATGCAGATTTCGAAAGTATACTCTTACCATATCAAACATGTTTGCCCAATCCTGAAGCAAGTTACACAGTGCCATACCAGAGTCATGTTCCTATGAGCTTTGGTATATACGTTAAACCATCACCCGCTGTGGAACACATAAAGACAAATCTTCCAAGCCAACCTGTTATTTATCGTGGACCTGACGCTGCAGAAAAGTTTATGGACTGTTTGATCTCAATAGCTAATGAAATTGATCGCCTTTACAGCTTAAATGTTCCAAAGGCCTTAACTCAGGATCAAGAAGCAGAGTTCCAATGTTCTGAAACCTGTTATTTGTGTCGAAAACCATTCACCAAAGAGGACTGGAAAGTTCGAGACCACTGCCATATTACAGGGGAATACCGTGGAAGTGCTCACAATAACTGTAATTTGAGGTGTAAAACACGTAACCCCGTTCCTGTGTTTTTACATAATATGAGTGGCTACGACGCAAATTTCATTGTAAAGCAATTGGGATGTACTACTGAGAGAGTGGATGTTATCGCTAACTCCAAAGACAAGTACATTTCCTTCACCAAATATGTAGGAAATGTTAAGCTTCGATTTGTGGACACGTTTCGGTTAATGCCGAGTAGTTTGGAAAACTTAGTTTCCAACTTAACATCACACCCTGAAACAAGCAAGTACTTTGGAAAAGAAAATGCAACGCTCATGACTCGTAAAGGGGTATTTTGTTATGATTACATTGATTCATGGGAAAAGTTAAGTGAAACGTGTTTACCTCCAAAAGAGCTATTCTTTAACAAATTAAGTCAAGAAGATGTTAGTCAAGAAGACTATGAACATGCCAAAAATGTGTGGAATCAGTTCAACATTAAAACTCTAGGGGAATATAGTGACCTCTACCTAACATCAGATGTACTCCTTCTTGCAGACAGCTTTGAAACGTTTAGAAACAAAACACTAGAAACACACCGAGTGGATGCTGCACACTTCTTTACTTCGCCTGGTTTAAGTTTCGAGGCAATGCTCCTTTACACAGGCATTGAACTGGAATTGCTACAGGATTACGATCAGATTCTTTTAATCGAGTCTGGAATACGTGGAGGCATATGCCAGGTGTCTCATCGGTATGCTGAAGCTAACAATAAATACATGGAAACCTATGATTCTGAGAAACCATCGCAGTTTATTACCTATGATGATGCCAACAACCAATACGGGTGGGCTATGTGCCACTCCCTTCCTTATGGTGGATTTCAGTGGGTTTCTCCAGATACTGTTGATCTAGAAAAACTAAAGAAAGACGATCCTGTGGGATACATTCTAGACGTTGATGTTGATTACCCATCTGACCTTCATGATCTACACAACGATTTACCTTTCCTACCAGAGTGTACACAACCTAAGGATTCGTCTCTGAAAAAACTAATTCCTCATCTTGGAAATCGAAGGCGATATGTTGTTCACTACATGGCATTAAAACAGGCTTTAGATCATGGAATAAAATTGATAAAAATTCATCGTGTGTTAAAGTTTAAACAAGGACCTTGGTTAAAGGCATACGTTGATTTTAATAACAACCTTCGAAAACAAGCCAAAAATGATTTTGAGAAAAATCTGTACAAATTATTCAACAATGCCATTTTTGGGAAACAATGGAAAATATCCGTAAAAGAATAGACATACGTCTTGTGACTGACAGCAAAAAGGCAGAAAAGCTAATAGCAAAGCCGACATTTATCGACAGAACAATTTATGGCCCTAACCTAGCTGCTTTCCACATGGCTAAACGTAACATTGTATTCAATAAGCCTATATATATTGGAATGTGTATACTGGATATTTCAAAAACTCTCATGTATTCCCACCACTATGATGTCCTGCTACCTTATTATGGCATGGACAATCTTAAACTCATGTATATGGATACTGACTCGTTCATATATTTGGTTAACACCCCAGATGTATATCAAGACAAGTTGGATTTCCTACAACACCTGGACACATCAGATTATCCTACTAATCACATATGTTACTCTACATCAAACAAGAAAACATTGGGGAAATTTAAAGACGAGGCTTGTGGACAAATTATAAAAGCATTTGTTGGACTTAGAGCTAAAATGTACGCTTTAGACATAAATGGTAAAGAAATCAAAAAGATTAAAGGTATTAACAGAAGTGTTGTCAAAAATAGTATAAGCTTTCGAGATTATAAGGATTGTGTCATGAAAAACAATGTAAAAAGAATACCAATGAACATTATCGCTTCTAAACAACATGACATATCATCTATAAGACTAAACAAAATTGCTTTGTGTCCTGGTGATGATAAAAGAGTGATTGATGCTGATGGTATAGGTACACATGCCTATGGTCATTACTCAATCATTGACCATGCTTAAAGAGTTAAGTTATGAATATCAAAATCCTCTGCATGAGCCTAGCAAATACATAAAACAATCAAATTTAAAAAATTAAAACAATAGCACTACAAAAATAGAACACACACAAAAAATAGTATTCATAATAAGAAAATAAAAAATAGAAAACAATAAAAAAAACTGTACAATTTATAACAAAAAAAAGAATATATGTAAAAATGTATAATGTGTAAATAGTGTACATGTATTTAAAATAAAAATATTGTATGGACACTGCTTGTACATTTTTAATTACTACCCACCTCTCTCCACTCCTAATGCAAAATGAACATGTAAAACACAAATTGGAAAATCCATGTTTCCATATTGACAAAATAGAAAAAACATTAAACTGAAATTTAAAAAAACTGTAAATGGGAATTTGGTAAATTGACAAATGTGTAAACAACAAATGGGAAATCCATGTTTCTATATCATGAAATTGAAAAACTTTAAACTGGCATTTTAAAAACTGTAATTGGGAAATTGTGAAATTGATAAATGTGTAAACAACAAAATGCAAAATCCATGTTTCCATATTATGAAATTGAAAAACTTAAAAACTAACATTTAAAAAAACTGAAAATTGAAAATTGGAAAATTGATAAATGTGTAAACAACAAAAATGAAAAAAGAAATACCCAGTGGGGGGGGGGGGGTAGTGATCATGTTGTACAGTAGCCTATATGACTAGCATAAGGATAGTTGCTTGTGCCCTTATATACTTAGTGGATGTGCATTAGCCTTTGGATTAGCTTAAGTTAGGTTTGGTAAAGTTAGGTTTAGTGAGGTTAGGTATGTAGCCTTGTAGTTTACTCTTTTCGGAAAATGTAAAAAATAAAATCTAAAATCAAAAAATCTTAAATTTAAAATGTAAAATCTAAAAAAAAACTAACATCTAAAATACAAAAAATCTAAAATGTAAAATGTAAAATCTAAAAAATGTAAAATGAAAAAAATCAAAAATCTAAAATGTTAAAATATAAAATCTAAAGTCTTTAAATTAGGTTTCTGTGGGTTAGGTTAGGTTATAACTAAGTTTATTATTTGTGCTCTCTCATTTGCTCTTACATTTTTGCTCTCACTTTGAAGTTAGGTTATGTTAGGTTAGGTTAGGTTAGGTTAGGTGTGGTTAGATTATTACTAAGTTTATTATTTGTGCTCTTTTATTTGCTCTTACATTTTTGCTCTTACTTTAAAGTTAGGTTATGTTAGGTTAGGTTAGGTTAGGTTAGGTGAGGCTGGATTAGGTGAAGTTAGGTTAGGTTATAACTTAGTTTATTATGTGTGCTATTACATTTGCTCTTATATTTGCTCTGACTTTGAAGTTAGGTTAGGTTAGATTAGGTTATGTTAGGTTAGGTTAGGTTAGGTTAGGTGAAGTTGGGTTAGGCAGAATGGTTGAGGTATGAATTAAAAGCCAGGTCCTGTCAGTTTTGCCTCACAAGGCTGAATGTACCCCGTTCCACTCCTGAGACCAGAAATTAAATTTCTTGGCAGAGCCGGGATTCGAACCTCAGGAATAACCTCCAAGAATGCTAGCCACTACACCAAGAGGTGGACAATATAAGGCTGGTCTTCATTATACATGATGAATTAATAATTACCTAATTATAATAATAAATATTCCATTTGGCAACTACATAGCCGACCTCTCCCTGGGTTCATTTACATGCCTACATCGTATGACATGCGTGTCTTAATTTTTGCCAATTTTCAAAAATCACTTACCACGACCAAGAGCGAACCTACAAGCTTGGGGGGGGGGGGGGGTTGGTAGTCCGACACGATAACCACTCACCCACCGTGGCAAGCTATCAATCAATAATTACCAAATAAAATTAATAATAATAATAATAAATATTCCATTTAGTAACTACACGGCCGAACTTCCCCTGTGATATAATGCACGGTCTCAGGACATGGCGGCCATCTTGCCCATTAGCCCCCTGCCCCAGCTCTGACTGACCCCTCCATAAGAATAACATAGAGTGATTGCGCGCGGCGGCCATCTTGCCCATTAGCCCCTGCCCCAGAACCGGCTTATTTATCCTACTCGCAATCACTTCAAAAGCTCGCTACGGTAGAAGTTAACCATCCATAGGGCTTTCATACATAAACACCTCACAAAAGCGCAACATTTAGGCCTTCAGAAGTGTAATAGAGTAACGGAATAAAAATTAATTGATTAATAGTATATTATGCAAGAAGCCTATAATGGCAATAATTAAAACACGAGTATGTTTATAAAAAGAGCGAAGCGAGTTTTATAATTTTCATACGAGTGTCTTAAATAGTCTACCATTATAGGGGAGTTGCATACGACTGTTTATGGTCGACGATAATTATAACTTTATTTTATGTTCGAACGTAAATATTCATAAATATCTGCCGAGATTCCGCCAGTTTCTTTTACTGAACAGAGCGCATGGGACGCAGAAAATACTTTGTATTTGACCATGGCCTCCTCAAATACCCCACTATGACATTAGGCACGCAGTGAATTTTAAAATAGAAGGTCATGGAAGTCAGCGCAGTGCGATGCTATCCTTACCTAATTGGTCCAACTGCTGTATTGTAATGAAAATCTTGAGCTCTTATTGGTGGAGAACCTGTATCATAATGAAACTATACTCTAATGAGCAGATGCAGTTTTCTGGAATATGAAAATGAAAATCCACAGCCTGCTTCCAGTCTCCGACCGGGTCAGGAATGGAATGAATGAAGCCCCCATCTAGCGGCGAGGATATGGACTGTGCCGGCTGCCGAGGCCTGACGCACTCCTCTGGGGCAATGATTAAATGAATGACAGATGAAATGAAATGATAGTGGAGAGTGTTGCTGGAATGAAATTGTGACAGGGAAAACCGGAGTACCCGGAGAAAAACCTGTCTGCCTCCGTTTTGTCCAGCACAGATCTCACATGGAGTGACCGGGATTTGAACCACGGACCCAGCGGTGAGAGGCCGGCGTGCTGCCGCCTAAGCCACGGAGGCTCTTTTCTGGAATATATTATTTATATTTCGGCATGGTCGATCATTAAAAAAAAGATCCGTTACAAATCTTCTGCAGCTTAATCATGTAAATACCCGGTTACTGAACCTATATTAAGCTTAGGTGAGCTGTATCTGATGATGTTCGCCTGACGAACGAAACTACACATCCAATTTAGCCCCACATTTATGTGAGAAGTGTTTCACTAAGCGGAGGTTATAAATAATTCATGTAGTTTATTTCAGGGATTAGGGAAATAGTTGCAACTCCCCGCCCAATCTAATTTAGGCGCACTCGTGTTGGAAAACTGAAGAGCTAACAATAGAAAAAAAAAAAAAAACCTTCCTTACTTTCTACATTTCTTCCTCCCCTCCCTTTTTCCTCCCTCTCTACATTTCTTCCTCCCCCCCCCTTTTTCCTCCCTCTCTACATTTCTTCCTCCCCCCCCCTTTTCCTTCCTTTCTACATTTCTTCCTCCCCTCCCTTTTTCCTTCCTTTCTACATTTCTTCCTCCCCCTTTTTCCTTTCTTCCTACATTTCTTCCTCCCCTCCTTTTTTCCTTCCTTCCTTTCTTCCTTCGTTTCTAGAAGTCTTCCTTCTTCCTTGCCTTCTTCCTTCCATTCTACATTTCTTCATTCATTTCCTTTTTCCTCTTCATTTGGTTACTTTTTTTTCTTCCTTTCTCGTTCTTTCTCCCTTCCTTTTGTCTTCCTTCCACCCTCCGCACAGCGGTCAACCTGTTGGCCTCTCACTACGGCGGACCGGGTTCGATTCTCGGTCAATGCTTGTGAGATTTTCAAAGTGAAATGCCATGTCCTGTGGTTCGGATATCACGTAAAAAGGAGGTCCCGTGGCTCCTTATGGTACACGGAGAACTACAATTTTCCTCTTTTCATTTCCTTCCTTCTTTAGTAGTGATTTGAAGCGCCCTCTCTTAGCCGGTGCCCTTGGTGGAGGACAATCTCGTCACATCCTTGCTCAGTGTGCAGACCGTACAGTTGGCAATGCTGCACATCAGTGTATATAAATAACAGTATTAGGAGCGAGACTCACGTGCTGTGTATACGTGCGCGCAGACACGTGTTCCCTGGACCCAGCCTCTGCCAGTAGAGTCTCCCCCACCCTGGCAGCGTGTTTACGTCACAGCTGATGCAATGTACAGGTTGCTATGGTCAATCTTTCAATCAGAGTCATCATTGTGTTTGATATTACACGTCTGATGCGCTGCCAACTGTTTACATCAGTCTATCAATACATCAGGACTTTTATAGAGTGAGGCGATTGCGTGCTTTTCTGTTTCTGGTAGTAATCTCCCGAGTGTCTTATAAAATTATATTTAAACTAGCGGACCCGTGCGAAAAATCTCGCATGTTCATAAATCACACTTTCCCAAATAGGTTTATAATAGGAGACTTAAGGAGAAAGGTTGTTATGTTTTCATTTCAACCAAATGATTATAGAACACTATTTACATTTCAGTTAGAATTCCAAGTTCTACGTTCCCTACCTTAACAAGGCAATCACTGAAAATTGGTGCATCATAACACTCACCGGTTATTCGATATTTATGAAATTATACGATTTGAGTACTGATTCCTTTGATTTACTGTTTCTGAAATCCATGCAAAATGATAAAGGAAAGAACTCGGAATGTTAAAATGACATGAAACAGGCGACACAGCGGCCAAAATGTGAAGTGGACAGCAATTATAGAGCGTATTTTCCTACAGCAACATATCTGCAAATCTCACACTTCGTACAATTTATCAAAGTAATTTTTAAAAACATTATAGATATTTATTAAATTCTAGTGCAATACGTCACTGCTAATGTCTAGTCTCTTTCATTCGAATGCTCATTTGTCACGATCAGTCGCCTGTGAGCGCCGCAGGAGGGATCCATACAGTACTACTGAAATAAAATTATGATATTAAATTACCTTTATTTAATCAAATTATTTGTAAGAATATCCATTTTATTGTATTTCAAATTAATTAGATTATATTATTTTACATTTTGCAGAAATACTTATCAATTAGATTTTAAATAATGCATTGTAATTATTTTAGTTTCTATTTTCATCGTTTTTTTTCCTTGCTTTCCAGTTTCTTCACATCATCCGGTATATATTTTAGTTTGTCAACACTTAGTTGTATTAGATTAGATTCTTAAGGTTCGATTCTAATTTCGCCGAAAAAGGCCCCATTGTTGGATCAAAACATGTAGGCTACTAATTTGAATAGAATTTGTATCGATACATTTTAATTAACTAATATATGAATAACAAGCATTACCCGTCGCGTCTTCGCCCGCGAATATTCTAGTTGTAAAGAGTACACTTAGCAAAATCTCAATCATGAATGCTATGACTGATTTATCCTTGGTATGGCCTTCATCAATTCAGCTACTGGTGCAGTGGTTAGCGGTTTGTCATTCCTTCATAGGTATATCAGAGCGAAGTTAGTTTTCTGGGAATATTACAGACACTATTAAATTAAGGGCCTTTAAATGTGGTTTTCGGAGACCCTTTATAGTCGGGTGAAAAATACCTTTCGTACCACACTCACACGTGAAAATTGCGTGAAAAAATCTAGAGTGCCCCTTGACCCCCTTAAGCGCATTATACTGTATATATTGATGAATTTTACAGCTTAATTTGGTTCAGTGATAACCTTATAACCGTCTGGAAACTTTCACAGTAATGTAATGATTGGAATTGCCTTGCGTCTTACAGAAATAGATGGACCTGTGAGATCCTGTTACCATGGTTACTGTGTTTCATTCCTTCATTATTTCAATGTAAATATTCATGTTTTAAGGTATTTATTTAATTGTGAGGCATTTAAAGAGTAAGTGAGTGCGTTTCGCTTACGCATTGGGTTATTGAACCTGTATGTACCCCATATCTGTAGGTTGGTGTTAATGGGACCTTATATTCAGTACAAAACTGGAATGGGACCTTGGCAGAATAATATAGGGAAGGATACTAATTGACCGACACTGGTAGCTACACTCGCTAAAGCGCAGCTAGGTCATGGGGCCAAGCTCTCCGCTGACTCAGTAGACGAGTGGTATCGAGCCCCACCGCCAGCCGTCCTTGAAATGGTTTTCCGTGATTTCCCATTTTCAACTCCAGGCAAATACTGGGACGGTACCTTCTGACAGGCCACGTCCGCTTCCTTCCACATCCTTGCCCAGCTTCATTCACCATCATTCATTTCATCTCTCATTAACTCCTCTCATGAGGTCGGCGTCAGGAAGGGGCATCCGGCCGTAAAAAACAATCCGCCACAAAGACTTCCATCTCATCACATCTAATCCCCGGGAAAACGGGAATAACAAGGGGTTGACATAGAATTAATAATACTTATTCTACTGTGATAAAATACTACTCTTCCATGAAGCATAATTATATGAAAGCCTTAAAGCTATTCACATAATCACGCGATCATGAGCCACAGGACCTACCTGTTTACGTGGAATCCGAACCACAAGAGGTGATATTTCACTTCAAATTCTCACATGCATTCGCCGGGAATCAAACCATTAGTGACAGGCAAGGAGCTTGACCACTGGATCATCATGAACCCCCACCCCTTCACACAAATTCTACACACTCCCAAGTACATGGGGCTGTTGACCACGAAAATAATAATAATAATAATAATAATAATAATAATAATAACTAGCGAACTAGAGCGACAACTCTCGCATAATGGGTTGTCTACGCCCCATGTGTACAGACTACCCACCCGGCCCTAGTGCTGTGCGGGCTGTACGCGATACAGTTCTGCCAGAGGCTATCGTCTTCTTTGATGTGCAACATCTTTCAGCTCGGTTGCTGAATTTATTTATTTATTTATTTATTTATTTATTTATTTAGCGTATGGCTTTTAGTGCCGGGAGTTGATATTTTTGTGGTAGTGATTTTGAAAGAAGGACGGAAGTGGGATCGACGGAAAAGTGTAACAGGAAACAATGAGCGCGCGCGGTGGCGGACATTGGTACTGCCCCCGTAATTTGAATTATATTGAGACCACGACGGTTGTATTGGAAAATATGAAGAAAGTTATGGCTGTCATAGTTGTGACGTGGATATTTATGACGTAAGCACGGATGACGCAGACTTTATGCAAGTAGGCTGCTTGAGCTGAGATTCTTGGTGACGTCATGATTTTGTTCGAGAAAGATCTGAGATTTACGACGCAGTCGCAGGGAAACATGGAATTGTGCTGAGGAAGAAGTTACGCGATTGGAGGAGAGACTCGAACCAATGAACGATAGTTAGGAGGGAGACGGAGATTACTGAAACTATCATATTTTAGTTACTTTTGGCATGCAGAATTGTGGAAATCTATTTTCAGTTATGGCATTGATTTGGAATTTTGAAGAAATTATTTTTGAGTTTTTGAAATTTGAAAATCCGTCAAGTATTGCCAAAGTTAGAACTTCTAGCGATGACGGAGAAACAAGCTATGGAAGGGATGGATACGCCCCTTAAGAAGTTGATAAAAGGTCTTGCACAGCGGAGAGGAGCTCTCATATCTCATAGCTCATGTGTCTCATATCTCATGTGTCTGATACCGCATATATATTGCTGATGTTATAGTCGTTTTCGAGTGATAAAGTGAAACAAGTCGTCTTTAGCGTGTGGTAAAGCCAACCGCATCGAACGAGCTTCGAGCGCGCCGCAGTTCCATTTTACGGTATTTGAAACTAGGCGAAGTTGAAACGCACACATTTTCAAGTCTACAAGTTAACATATCAAGAGTTGACTAATGCCTTTAAGCTACTTCTATTGTGCAGTACTATATTAAAGTGTGTAGAAAGGTTGAACATTTTCAAGAATACAATTCGAAAGATATTGGCATTTTAAGACGGCAGACAAAAGTGATTTTCTCGCGGCCTGAGAAGCACTTTTAAAATATCACATTGTACGCTACGGCTGACACGTATTGCAACCGTGCTACTTCATATTGCTTTTGATAATATAACTCTGCATTCTAACATGGAACAAAATAATATGGCAGTTCTTTCCACTATTATAACGGAAGTGGAGATGGAAGACTAAAGACTTTAATGCAATTGGGACATATATCGATGGAGTGAATTAACAGCATGGAACTTCGCTAATCGTCTTTCTACAAAAGCGAGCATGTAGTGAACATCCAACTACACTCATGCATCGTGGTCCAACGCTGAATTATATCAAATGGCAGTGGAAACGTATTCATACTCCACAAATATGAATATTTCTGCGGAAATAACTGCAATAAACTTCATGGCGAATTACTACCAGAACTTCAGGAACTATCAAGAGAGGCCAGGGTGGACCCGGCTCACACAGAAGAGTTTTGCCAGAGGGATGTCTATCGTATACACGGAGCAGTGCAATTTCCGGAGGAGGAAGCAGTTCGATTCTCCGAGGGCGCTGATTCCAGGTTCGAGGACGGAGCACATCTTTTTGGTGAAATGGAACCATCACCAGTCTTCTTTGGAAGATTTTCCTCTGGAACTTCAATCAACAGATAAGGTAGTCGTGAACGTTTCTTGTTTTATTTGAGCCATTTAGCGATGTCTGAGCAACCATTTTTCCCATATTTTTGTCCTATATATATTTTATGCCCCATATTCTTGCTTGATAATTCTGTACTCAGTACATTTCGATGATTTATGCCTTTTTCTACGATTTATTAAGACATTGTTATGTCATTGGCAGATTTAAATAATTTTGGATCAGTTGAGACTGATATTTTATTCTTTCAGTAATTTGCATATTTTTGAAGTCACGATTTGACTGTAAAGTTAATGATTTTCTATGGCAGATTTGAATTCAGACAGCGTGTCACTTTATTAAAGTAATTCTTTTCAGTAAATTACTTTGACCAATTTTCTGTCATCCTCAAGAAAGAAGAATAATTAAAAGATTTTAGAGCGTTAAAATCTATTTCTGTATCGACGATCTTGGAAATACTAGTCGTTATATGAACATGATTGCAATATAGACATTTATCGTCAGTTATCGTCATTACCATTGCATTACAGACAATTTTATGCAATATGAACATTGATTACGATTTATTGAATACACTATAGTAATGAACATTTGATAGGATTTTTTCTCAATACTAGATTGGAACAATAATGTTTGCATTCCACAGTCTAATTGTATTCTATTCGACTATTTTGCAGTTTAGATGAACTCTGTTTGAAGATAGTATTTTTATACTACGATACTTAGGAGATATTAATCTCAATTTTGATAGACAAGAAAGGCGTGTATAATCGTATTTGCTATTAAATTTATTTTTGTGATTGGCAAATTTTTACTTCATATCGATTCATGAATGAAACCCACGAAGGTTAAATAAAATAACAGTTTTGAAACAATTAATGAATATAAGAATTTTTAAAGTGGAACTATGGATGTATAATCGTTAGTTCAGTGGTCATGTAAAAGTCGCTGAGTAATCTGGGATCCCTTTTATAAAGATCAAATTCATCACATTGAGATTGTGCAAAATAAATTTCTAAGATACATGTATTATAAGACGTTCAATGTATTTTGTCCATTTGATACTTCGACTCAGTTTTTACGAAATTTGTTCAATTTCAAGTCCTTGAAAAGTAGAAGGTCTTTAAGTTCTTTGCAACTGCTGAGGAAAATTTTAACTGGAAAAGTTGACTGCCAAGAATTATTTCAATTCATCACTTTTCATGTACCACAAGTAAGATCTCGACAGCAAGCACTCTTTCACATCCCAAGATCTAAAAGTGTTCACCATTCTAATTCGCCTTTAGTTAAAATATTATCATTTTATAATTCAATTGATGTTCAAGTAGATTTATTCGCTGGCGCTAACTTATTCAATAAACAAGTAAAAGCAGCTGTTCCTTGAATACTGGGTACTCTTTTCTCCTTTATTTTTTTATATTCTTTTTTTCTACTTTGTACAGTTTTGTTTCATTTTATGGTTTATATTTTCACGATCTCCTTTGTAGTATTTATGTTCTGTTCTTCATTTGTGTAATTTGTGTAATCTGTTTTCTCTATTTTCCACTGATACATGTTGTTATTTAATCAGATAATGTCAAGAAGGAATGTATTTGGGCTGGTGCCTGTGTTCCTTCATATTGATAAATAAATAAATAAATAATGCCCTTGAATAATTGAAGGAGGTTCCCACAGTAATATTAATGATGTTGATGAGATTACAAGTGGAGGTTTTGTGTATGGATTATGGAAGATTTTTATGCCATATATATTGAAATATATGATGAATTCTGGGCCTATTTTTATGCAATTTGTGCATTTGAAGCGAAGTATTTTTCCGCTGAGTTTATTGTCCAGGTCCTTTGAAAATTAATCATGTGAAATTACTGTTAAAATTAACAAGAGTGTTAAATAATTTGAGATCACGATTTTGAATGGAGGTTACCGTCACAAATAATAATAATAATTATTAACACTTATTAAACCTGGATTTATAACACTTAAATATAACTAACCTTCATTGGTCGATTATGTTAACCTGATTTGAGTAATTATCAACCGGATAAACGTGTGGTTTAATGTATTTCTAATATAAATAAATATAAATATTGTAAATAAATTAAGTAATTATCTTTAATAATAATTGGAAATGAAAGGAATTAAGAGAGGTGTGTATAGATTTTTCAATTGTCATTTGACAATATTATAAACAATTTGTAATTGTTATAAACAATTAATGAGCATTTGTTATAAACATTAAGAGTTTTGTTAATATACTCTAAAGAACGCTAATTATACAAGTGGATTATACCATTAAACAAGTTTTGGGATTATTAGAGTAATCCAGTAACATGTGAATGAAGCATTTAAAAGATTTGCGTGATAACATTTGAGTTGAGTTGAGGACATTTAAAGCGTTTGAAAAGAAGCTAAGCTCTGAGGTTACGAGCATATGCTAAGGCTGACTGGACAGGTGGGCCCGTTTGACGACGTGGGCATGCGACATAATGCAGGGTGGATCGCAGCTGGCCTGACAACTGTATGTTAGAGGCCAAGGCCGATTACATAACAGGCCTGCAGTTATAAATAAAGTGTGATGTTTATGAAAGAGGAAAACAATTGCTACGTGTCTTGTCCCAATTCCCTCATCCATTCCAAGTGTATTACTATTATTACGTTCTTTATAAGCAAGTGAAAGATAAAATTTTGTATGTAACGTCTACCAGTCCTACAGGAGGACATGATTATATTGACAATGGCTTCTGATTGCCACGTGTATTTTGTTAAGTTTTTGTTAAAGTCATTCCCTTTATGTGAAATAAATTATTGTACAGTTTAAAGTTTCTTGTCTTCGTATTGGTTCATTTTAAATATCATGGTGGAGGTTATTGTGTGGGCATACTTTAAGTGATCCAGTTGGCAACCCATTCCCGAGATTAATTTGAAGAGGTAAGTAAAGGTAAGTATGAACCCCCGTATATTTTGGTGTGTTCCACAATAATTTCTTGTTAACTGCTGTGCTCTAATCTCGGTAGTATCTGTCAGTGCCATTTTCATTGATGTAGCTGTGCCGGTGCGTTTGATTTTTGGCAATCCGATTGAGGGGGCGGATATCTGACAGCCTACTATCCGGATTTACGGGGACAGTACCACGACGTGCTATCTTACACGGTTTACGTCAATGTTTGCAGGTCCCATTACAGCTATTCCTACAATAAATCATCTTCAAGTTGTCGTTCTTTGGTGTGAAAATATTCATTATATCATATTTGCTGAAAACAATTATGATTTATTAAGGGTCTGTTTTTCGATCTCTGGATAAAAGTGATGGGCATCCATTCCCCGAGTAACGTGTTTATCAATACAAAGTTATGCGAACTCTGGTGACAACTGATTGAAACACGAACCACATGGTCAAAGTCTTCGTATCAGTATTTAAATGATGATATGCTCTAAATGAAACATTCTAAGTAGTCGGCAATGCCGGTATTATGTTTCTGCACAATGGCTATTCAGATATTAACCCACATTGTGTGTTTATACGGGAATTGGGCTAGCCTTTCATAGCGGTATATGAAAATAAGTAACCGTCTTTTACTCTAAATATGTGTGGTTGTAATAGCTGCGATGATAGCCTCTTGGTCTGCGAATCATGAGGTCTAGGGTTCGAACCCCAGTCCCGGCAATTATTTTTGCTACCGGATTATCGATTTAAACGATATTTATCATAACATTATGCGTCATTTTAACAGAATCTACATGAAATTACGATTTATCTAATTTTTAATACAATATTTTGCGCCAAGCAGGAGTTGGGAATTTGAATGCATTGAACATTATTTCTAATAGTCTATAGATAGGCTAGAGACTATGCTTTCATTCCTCCTCTTAATTTACAATATAATATGTGATGTTTGTTGAAACAAGTGTGACAGTAGCATATCTCCAATTCAATCCATACATTCATCGAAGTACCAGTATGAAAACGGAGCGTAAATTAAAATTTTAAGTATGTCCAAGCTGTGTAGTATACAAGTAGGATAACATGTCAGATGACTTCACATATATTTCATCTCAATTTCATATTAGAATAAATAACATGTCAGATGTTACACATCATATGCGACTACTGTAAGGCTCGTATCTTTTTTTAAATTTGTTTAAAATCACTTTATTAACGAATAAATATATTTCCGTTGACTTTTCAAGAAATGCAAGATTTTTCCTGAACTATTGAGACGATTCGGAAGATTTTGGTACAAACCACACCTTCTAACTCCCTCTGGTTTAGGTTTTGTGAAACATACACCTTAGCGTATTATATAATAAGATAAGATACTGTTATTAATGTTATGTGACTCTTTGAAGAAGAAACTTGGGGAAATAGAGAGTTTTCAGCCAAAACCCATATTGAAAACCGGCAAGAAGTGGACCGAAGAAGAATGCGCGAACGCTGGACCAATGTGAAAGAACGAGGGAAAGGGCAGTTGAAATAACGTGGTCCATAGAAGACCGAAACTATTATTTTAATAAATGTATTTGGTTATACGTCCCTTTCAACTACTGCGGCTTTTAGAGATGCCGGCGTCCCGGAATTTTTCCCCGAAGAAGATCTTTAACGTGCCAGTAAATCTACTGACACGGCTCCATCGCATTTACGCACCCTCAAATGCCAGCTGACTGCGCCAGGATTCGATCCTGCAAACTTTGGCATAGCAGGCGAGAACGTTACCGCTTGGACACTAGGAGCAACACTCAAAATGCAACAACGATAATAACGTACTGGCGAAAGTAAATTACGAGCTTACGTCATGTGTTGGAATTACGAGTGGGCGTGTGGAGAGAAGCATGACCCATAAGCACGAGATCTGTGGACGTTGGGGGAGGGGGGCTTCCACAGCACGTGACCATTATAGTCACAGCCTCCTGAATCATCGTCATGATTTACTGCCATCTCTTCGAAGCATTGCTTGCTACAATTTGTCACAAGTAGCCTAGGAGCCGACTTGGGAGAGGTGTCACATCCCCATCCCTCAAATTATAAAGCAAGGGGGCATTACTGAATGCTTTCCAATTGTCTAATAATAAGAATCTCATTGCTTACAAAAAGCCACAAATTAGTTCGAAAATTAACTACGTCAATGGTATTTGACCAACGTTATTACACGTGTTACTCATTACAGTCCACGTCATCTTTAGTTACTAACGATGTAACCTTACCATTAGTCCCCAATCACTATAAACATGATGATTATAGTTCGTGTCACCTTAAATAAGTTACTAACCATGTAACCTTACCATTAGTCCCCCATCACTACAAACATGGTGATTATATAGTCCGCGTCACCTTAAGTAAGTTACTAACAATGTAACCTTACCATTAGTCCCCCATCACTACAAACATGGTGATTATATAGTCCGCGTCACCTTAAGTAAGTTACTAATAATGTAACCTTACCATTAGTCCCCCTTCACTACAAACATGTTGATTATATAGTCCGCGTCACCTTAAATAAGTTACTAACAATGTAACCTTCAGTCTTTTGACTGGCATCATGGAGCTCTTCATGCCTCCCTGTCCTCGGCTAATAGTTTCATCTCTACATAGCTATCATACCTTACATCCGAGACAATCTGTATAACATATTCTAGCCTTGGTCTACCCCTACAGTTCTTATCATCGACCCTTCCTTCCGTAACTACACACTGCCTGACAATTGCTAAGGGACAGACACATTGGTAGAAAGGAATATTCACAGGCAAGGAGGGAAGACATGCAACACAGTACATACGTATTAGGGGTGGAGTGGTATATTTACAACGAAAATTAGTACAGATTTCACCTCATGGGAAAGCAGGATAACAGATATAAAGAAATCAATACATGACGTTCTTGTTGGAAACAGTTCAGACTCACAAAATGAAGGTCGATAGCAGTCTCTCAGTAAGGAATATGCCCTCCTCGGACATTAATGCTCACTGTGCACCTGTTATATATGCTGTCTACTAAACTGTTGAAGAGTCTTTGGGGGATATTTTCCCACTCCTCTCTGAAGGCGATTTTAAGGTCTTGCACGGTTCGGGGAGGGGGGTGTTCGTCGAGAAACACGTCTGCCAAGAGCACCCCAGGCATGGCCAATATGATTCAAGTCCGAGGAGTACGCAGGCCATTCCATATGTTCAACGTTTTCACTTTGCAGTGTGTCCACTACTACAGTGCTCCTGTGTGGGCAGGCATTGTCGTCCATAAACGGAAAGTCGGCACCTACCGCACCCAGAATATCCTCACTGTGCTGTAACTATACCTTGTTCGAAGATAAGCAGCGGTGTTCGACCATTGTACTTAATGCCTGCCCACACCATTATGCCGAGGCAAAACCGATGACGCTTATGAATAGGGCTCGGATTTTTAGGTGCTAAAAATCGGGAAAATATTTATTTTTTATGAATTAAAAATACCTGAAATATGTGACAAAAAAGTAAAAATATTTATATTCATATTAATAAACTAAATTATAATTAAACAATATGCAGTTCTCACGAATGCAATTTATTGTATGTCTCACTGACTGCTGAAGCATTACAATACACAACGAGATACATATTCAGGTTGTTCATCACAAATGACCGATGATTATCGCGAAACATTTCTTCTGAAGGGGCGAAAATAAGGCAATATGTTTATTGCCCTTAAGGTGATGTGTAACTTGAGATCGCTGTTCAGCCATGATTGCTATCCCGCATGGTTATCAGAACAGAACGACCCCATCAGAAGTGAAATTATCTTTTAATTCTGCTACATACTGCTGCAGACGATAACTTGTACAGTAGCTGTTTTTAATCTAGGCATCGTAGAAATGCCTTACACTTCACAGTGCCAGATGTACTGTATGTGAGTGACACTGGTTCCAGGTAGCTGGGGGAGGGGTTAGCTCGTGGTGTAATATGGCTATGGACAACGAAATCCCCGGCTTCCACAATGAGTGGCACGGGGCGACAAGTTAAGAATAACACAGTTGCAAGCTGACATTAGATAGCTAGATAGACTAGATAGCTCACAGGTTCTTCTCCGTTTAAGTAACACAGAACAAAAATGCAATAAACGGAAAGATCTAGCATACTGAGTTTAAAATAATGTAAATATTATGTATTTTTATGTGCTATTAAGTGAAAAGCAGGAATTTATGTATTTATAGAAAAATGCTTACAATATGTACGAGGCACGTCCAGAAAGTAAGCTCCGTTTGGTAATAAAATTAAATTGTGTACAGATACAGAAAAATATTTATTGCACAACATTCTACACCTCTTAAACTACTTTTCCACGTAACTGCCGAACTTTTGCAGGCATTTGTCATAGCGTGGCACAAGTTTTTGGATACCTTCTTCATAGAAGTTTGCCGCCGACCCGTAAACGAGAGTGAAGACACCCCTTAAGATATCCTACTGATTGGCCACTACTGTTAGGCAAATTGCGTGCTTACCAGGAGAACTGCGTATGTTTAGGAGTTCTCCTGACCACATACGCAATTTGCCTAACAGTGATGGCCAAACAGTAGGATATCTTAAGGGGTGTCTTCACTCTCGTTTATGGGTCGGCGGCAAACTTCTATGAAGAAGGTATCCAAAAACTTGTGCCACGCTATGACAAATGCCTGCAAAAGTTCGGCAGTTACGTGGAAAAGTAGTTTAAGAGGTGTAGAATGTTGTGCAATAAATATTTTTTCTGTATCTGTACACAATTTAATTTTATTACCAAACGGAGCTTACTTTCTGGACGTGCCTCGTATTTACATAAAAAAATATTTATTTACCTAAAAATCCGAGCCCTACTTATGAACATTCTGTAGTGTGTAACGTGTTTCCCTCGCTCTCTACACTAACTGGTGGCCAGAATCACCGTGAAGCGGGATTCGTCGGAGAACACCACTCTGGACCACCACTGTTGCTGACCCTAACCAACATGTTCCTTACACCAACTAACTATTGCTCGACGATGGCGCGGTTGAAGTGGCTTTAACAGGCTTCCGAACATACAAACCAGCCTGATGTAATCGCCGCGAAATGGTTCTGGCAGATACACGTGTACAGGTAGAGGTTCCAAGGTCTGCAGCTATCTGGCGAGGAGTGAGATGTCTGTTCCTTTTCGCTGCAGATAACACGTCCCGCTCTCTCCAGTGGCTTTTACTCTCATTGGTAGGTTGTTCCTTCGCATTTGTCCGTCATTCCTGGACAAGAGTCACTTGTTCCTTAGCAATTGTCAGGCAGTGTAAGCTTGCTATTCCTAGGTGTCTTAGTATGTCTTCATTATCAGTCGCCAGATACATCTCTCCTCTCCCACTCGTCTTTATACCGTACTTCATTTGTAACCCTATCTAGTGCGTCTCTACCTTAAAAGACAGTATGGAACTAAATGTAGTATTTGCCTCTCACTCGCACTCCTATGTCCTGCAATTAGCTTCGTCCTCTTCTACGCCGGCTACCCATCTGACCATCAATCCTGCTACACCACATTTCAAACGCATCTATTCCACTCATTTGTGCTGCGCCAACAGTTCAAGTTTCACTTCCATACAGCGCTACGCTCCAAACAAAGACTTTCAAAAATGACTTTCTAATACGTAAATCTATATTTGATGTCAATATATTTCTTTTCTGTAGAAATGCTTTCCTTGCCTGTACCAATCTACTTTTTATATCCTCTTTGCGTCGTCCATCAGTGGTTATTTTGCTTCCTTAGTAGCAAAAGTCTCCCAGTTTAGCTTTTCACCTTCCAATTTGACGACCATAGGAGTTTGTGTTCTCTTTTGGCTGCATTCCGGTATTTTAGTTTTGCATTTATTGATTTTGATCATGAATTCCTTCCACAAGTTTTAGTCCATACCATTTAAAAACTCATTCAAATCCTCAGGCGTGTCGGCTAAGATGACGATGTCATCAGCAAATCTCGGAGTTGAAATTATTTCTCCTTGAATCTTTACTCGTACTTTATTTTCCCCCTCTAACTTTCTTTTTTGCTTGTTCAATGTATAGATGGGTGGTGAGTTGCAGCCTTGCCTTACGCCTTTCTAAGTACCAGCTTCTCTCTCATATACGCCGGCTCGAATAATTGCCGTCTGGTTTTTGTACACCCTCTGTCTGAAAAGTTCGGTGAATGGGTCTATATTACAAACGGATTGTTGGCTTACCTGAAACAGCCGTTACTATCCTTCAAAGTAATCCCCGTGGATGGTTATGCACTTCTTAGAACGGCTGTACAAGTCCTGACATAGTCTTCCTGAGGGATAGCCTTCAGTTCGGTTGTCACATTACGTTGGATGTCCGAAATGTCCGAAAACCTCTGGCCCTTCAGGGCTTTTCGGCGACCCTGGACCTCGATACTCCATACTTTGACGCTTTCCTTCGTACCTCAGGCACCAGGTCTCGTCACCCGTGACTATGGTTTTCATGACCATTCCATTCCACGGAACATTCCTCTTTCTCACTGCCTCCCGTTGAACAGGTGCGCACGTTAGGTTGCATAAATTCACCCTTCTCGCTGCCGCCCGTCCATCAGGTGTGCAAGGCAGGTTGCATAAATTCACGCTTCTCTCCAGCTTTCAATTTAGAGTTTTGAGGACTCAAAACTGAAGGCAATTCCTAAAGACTATGCCAGGAGTTTCCAGGACTTGTTCAGTCGTTCTCAGAAGTGCATAACCATCCACGGGGATTACTTCGAAGGACAGCAAAGGCTGTTTCAGGTAAGCCAACATTCCGTTCATAATATAGCCCATTCACCGAATTTTTCAGACAGAGGGTGTATACGAGTAGATAGAAACTAAAGTAAAATATCTGTTGTTTCGGTCGACAAATTTCTTCTGTGAGCTCCCACTGGGGAGATGGCAATCTTGTCACTGTAACACGTGATGCTATGAAATTAAGATACTCTGTGGTTGTGTTTGAAACGTGATGTGCACGAAGGAACTTGCGGGACCTTGTCATCAAACACTTTTTACCCACTAACCTGCGACCTTGAAAACCGCGTTCACCTACTCCAGGCAAGGCTGATGAGCTCTGATCTTCGTCAAGGTCTCCCTTAATTATTTTTCGAGGAACCCGTGGGTTGAGCCGCAGGTGTATGGGGGCCGACCAACTTGTTAGATCACTGCCATGGCTACGAATCAGTACAGTGATTATATTGGCAACATTTGATACACAAATAACTTCGGCGGCTTCGGTGGCGTAGTTTGTAACATTCTGAGCTTCTATGCACAAGGTCGCGGGTTCAAACCCGGCCAAAGTCGTCGGATTTTAAGAGCGTTAAAAATCCCTCGATATGCCTTCCTTCGGAGGAGCGGTCAAGCCTGCGGTCCCATGCCATAGATTATGGCATGATAAAGAACCTTCCAGTAAATTACACCTGTGCGAAGCTAAATTATAGGCTATCTTTGACTAACGCTCTTAGGATCCTACGTTCGTTGCCAAGAGCCGACTGCGGTGGCGTCTTAACCTATACAATTTAGCTTCACACAGGTGTAATTAGTGGAAGGTTTCTAACATGCCATAAATCTATGACATGGGCCCGCCGGCTTTACTTCCCCTCCGAAGGAAGGCATACTGAGGGATTTTAACGCTCTTAAAAAATCCGACGGCTTCGGCCGGGTTTCAACCCGCTATCTTGGACATAGAGATGACGGGTTTTCTTGTGCAGTACTTCCTTTTTGGGGGGCAGAGATTGCTGTGGGTGTTACTATAGGTTTGGAGTGTTTTGTAGAGCTATAGTCTTGCATATTTCTAACTGGTGATGCTCGTTTGACGAGCGAAATCTTCATCATCATCATCTTAATCATCTTAATCATCATCTTAATCATCATCATCATCATCTTAATCATCATCATCTTAATCATCATCATCATCATCATCTTAATCATCATCTTAATCATCATCTTAATCATCATCAACATCTTAATCATCATCATCATCATCATCATCTTAATCATCTTAATCATCATCTTAATCATCTTAATCATCATCTTAATCATCTTAATCATCATCATCTTAATCATCATCATCATCATCTTAATCATCATCATCTTAATCATCATCATCATCATCTTAATCTTCATCATCATCTTAATCATCATCATCATCTTAATCATCTTAATCATCATGTTAATCATCATCATCTTAATCATCTTAATAATCTTAATCATCTTAATCATCATCATCATCATCTTAATCATCTTCATCATCATCATCTTAATCATCATCATCATCATCTTAATCATCATCATCATCATCATCTTAATCATCTTAATCATCATCGTCATCTTAATCATCATCTTAATCATCTTAATCATCATCTTAATCATCTTAATCATCATCATCTTAATCATCTTAATCATCATCATCTTAATCATCATCATCATCATCTTAATCATCATCATCATCATCATCTTAATCATCTTAATCATCATCTTAATCAGCATCATCATCAGCATCATCATCATCATCATCATCTTCTTAATCATCTTAATCATCATCTTAATCATCTTAATCATCAGCATCATCATCATCATCATCATCTTCTTCTTAATCATCTTAATCATCATCTTAATCATCATAATCATCATCATCATCTTAATCATCATAATCATCATCATCATCTTAATCATCTTAATCTTCATCATCATCATCTTAATCATCATCATCTTAATCTTCATCATCATCATTAGGGTTCGGAAGTTTAAGACCTAAAGAAGTACAAAATATGCAAGCAAATATGCCCTAAAACTAGCTAAGTATGACCTAAAAACTATAAAATATGACATGAATTTTTGGGATAGGTAGAGTATCACTAACATACAGTAAACGTCTTAAGTGCCAAAACAATTTTCCAGTGTATTGGACATGTGATATTTTGATTTTAAAAGTGACTTTTTTAGTGAACTATGTGTATTTGCAATGTATTTTATGCCCATAAGTGTATCTGGTTGATGAAGAACAGCATTATTGTTCGAAACATGTACCATTACTAAACAGTGCTAATAATATTACAAGTATTGGAAAGACGGAAATAAGAGTAAATCATTTAGTGGAATTTAAATTCAATACGGACCATTATGGATAAAAACAATTTCCTTGTTTGCTTCTGAGCTAAATATATCTACTGGAGTGACATCCTGTCGAAAGGCGGAAACACACTAACGTCATGTTCCGTGACCTCATGCGTATATTGTCGCAATCCAACTTGTCCAGAAAGATGTGCTAAAAGACGTCCGTAGAGGAGCGCCTTCTTGGAATCAGATCTTCTAAACCTGCTATCTGCCTGTTCCGGGAATAGAAAGGAAAATATATCCACTACACTATTCGGAAATCCTGTGTTTGAAACTCTACACAGATAACACGTACCTTGTTAACGACGCCTCAATTTAAACAAAAATGCTGAAATTATAACCAAATATTACCTCATATCACTAAAGTATGACCAAATATGACCAAAACAATAAAAATGGCCGAAATCTGCAATTTATAGGGAACATCAAATTGCTTTAAACGTGGTCAGGGTCCCGTCATTCAAACTTATTTTTCAGATTTCAGGTAAAATGAGCTCATGAAAAAAATATGACTTTTCCTTAACATCCGAACCTTAATCATCATCATCTCAATATTAATCATCATCATCATCATCATCTCAATATTAATCATCATCATCATCATCATAATATTAATCATCTTCATCATCATCTTCTTCTTACAATATCGTATGGCCTCGGGTGCCGGGTGAAAGCTTTGTTATTTGACACCCAGAGAGCAGCTCGCATGTCGAATTTCGTTGTTCCTTCAAGCACTATGAAAGTCAAGGAGGTTAGATATCTAAGCTCCTTGAACACTATAGCGCATTCTAGTATAGAAATGAGGAACTTTGTGTTGGCGGAAACTCCCGAGATTAATTTTGTCATTATGAACATGGCCTTTTGAATTCAAATGGGTTCTTTGACATGCCAACATCGTATGACATGCGTGCCGTATTTTTGCCGCCTTTCAAAAATCACTTACCACGGCCAGGAGTGAACCTGCAAGCTTGGGGTTAGTAGACCGACACGTCAACCACTCACCCACCGTGGCAAGCTATTATTATCATCATCTTCATGATATACAGTAAAACCTGCCATATCAATGGAATATTGTAGTTTGTTGTTGATTCTTTTAGGGACACCCATGTACTTGGTTGTGTGTAGAATTTGTCTGATAACCTGTGTCACTGTGATGTCTGTTCTCGTGTGTGTATTTGTAATTAAGGTAGGAAGCGGCTGTGTCGTTAAGTTAGGTTCCATCCCGTCATTTGGCTGGAGTAGAAGTCGGAAACCACGGAAAACATCTTCCGAGATGGCTGAAGTGGTAATCGACTCCACCTGTTAGGTGGCTGTGTGTACAGTACCACGAGGAGTGTCTTGTCGAGTGTTTCCTAGAATGAGTAACGGGCGCGGTATGCGAGCGAGACCTTGGTTGTGATGTGGAGCAGGGTCGCGCAGGTTGTCCTGCAAGGTGAGTGGCTCACAGCAGGGTGCGCCTTCCTTCCTTCCTGCCTTCCACTCTGAATAGAGATGCTCCTCCCCACTTGGAACGATTCGGTGATGAGGCGATTATAGTGCAGTAGAGAAAGAAAGGTAGAAAGGAAGGTTGAAAAGAAAGTTGGTAGGAAGATAGAAAGGCAGAAAGGAACGAAGCAAGAAAGACAGAAAGGAACGAAGGCAGAAAGGCAGGGAGAAAGCAAGAAAGACAGAAAGGAACGAAGGAAGAAAGAAAGACAGTAAGGAACGAAGGAAGGAAGGAAGACAGAAAGGAACGAAGGAATGAAGAAAGAAAGGAAGGAAGGAAGACAGAAAGGAACGAAGGAATGAAGAAAGAAAGAAAGAAAGAAAGAAAGACAGAAAGGAACGAAGGAAGGAAGAAAGAAAGAAAGAAAGAAAGAAAGAAAGACAGAAAGGAACGAAGGAAGGAAGAAAGAAAGAAAGAAAGAAAGAAAGACAGAAAGGAACGAAGGAAGGAAGAAAGAAAGACAGAAAGGAACGAAGGAAGAAAGAAAGAAAGAAAGAAAGAAAGAAAGACAGAAAGGAACGAAGGAAGGAAGAAAGAAAGAAAGAAAGACAGAAAGGAACGAAGGAAGAAAGAAAGAAAGAAAGAAAGAAAGAAAGAAAGAAAGAAAGGAACGAAGGAAGAAAGAAAGAAAGAAAGAAAGAAAGAAAGAAAGAAAGGAACGAAGGAAGGAAGAAAGAAAGAAAGAAAGAAAGAAAGAAAGGAACGAAGGAAGAAAGACAGACAGAAAGGAACGAAGGAAGGAAGAAAGAAAGACAGAAAGGAACGAAGGAAGGAAGAAAGAAAGACAGAAAGGAACGAAGGAAGGAAGAAAGAAAGACAGAAAGGAACGAAGGAAGGAAGGAAGAAAGACAGAAAGGAACGAAGGAAGGAAGAAAGACAGAAAGGAACGAAGGAAGGAAGGAAGAAAGACAGAAAGGAACGAAGGAAGGAAGAAAGAAAGAAAGAAAGACAGAAAGGAACGAAGGAAGGAAGAGAGAAAGACAGAAAGGAACGAAGGAAGGAAGGAAGAAAGACAGAAAGGAACGAAGGAACGAAGGAAGGAAGGAAGAAAGACAGAAAGGAACGAAGGAAGGAAGGAAGAAAGACAGAAAGGAAGGAACGAAGGAAGAAAGACAGAAAGGAACGAAGGAAGGAAGAAAGAAAGACAGAAAGGAACGAAGCAAGAAAGGCAGAAAGGAACGAAGCAGAAAGGCAGAAAGGAACTAAGAAGAAAGGCAGAAAGGAACTAAGGAAGAAAGGAACGAAGGAAGAAAAGAACGTAAGCAGAAAGGCAGAAAGTAAGGAAGGCAGAAATGAAGGAAGAAAGAAAGACAGAAAGGAACGAAGCAGAAAGGCAGAAAGGAACTAAGGAAGAAAGGAACGAAGGAAGAAAGGAACTAAGGAAGAAAGGAACGTAAGCAGGCAGAAAGTAAGGAAGGCAGAAAGGAACGAAGGAAGGAAGAAAGAAAGGAACGAAGAAAGAAAGAAAGAAAGAAAGAAAGAAAGAAAGAAAGAAAGGAACGAAGGAAGAAAGAAAGAAAGAAAGACAGAAAGGAACGAAGGAAGGAACGAAGGAAGAAAGAAAGAAAGAAAGAAAGAAAGAAAGAAAGGAACGAAGGAAGAAAGAAAGAAAGAAAGAAAGAAAGAAAGAAAGGAACGAAGGAAGAAAGACAGACAGAAAGGAACGAAGGAAGGAAGAAAGAAAGACAGAAAGGAACGAAGGAAGGAAGAAAGAAAGACAGAAAGGAACGAAGGAAGGAAGAAAGAAAGAAAGACAGAAAGGAACGAAGGAAGGAAGGAAGAAAGACAGAAAGGAACGAAGGAAGGAAGGAAGAAAGACAGAAAGGAACGAAGGAAGGAAGAAAGACAGAAAGGAACGAAGGAAGGAAGGAAGAAAGACAGAAAGGAACGAAGGAAGGAAGAAAGAAAGAAAGACAGAAAGGAACGAAGGAAGGAAGAGAGAAAGACAGAAAGGAACGAAGGAAGGAAGGAAGAAAGACAGAAAGGAACGAAGGAAGGAAGGAAGAAAGACAGAAAGGAAGGAACGAAGGAAGAAAGACAGAAAGGAACGAAGGAAGGAAGAAAGAAAGACAGAAAGGAACGAAGCAAGAAAGGCAGAAAGGAACGAAGCAGAAAGGCAGAAAGGAACTAAGAAGAAAGGCAGAAAGGAACTAAGGAAGAAAGGAACGAAGGAAGAAAAGAACGTAAGCAGAAAGGCAGAAAGTAAGGAAGGCAGAAATGAAGGAAGAAAGAAAGACAGAAAGGAACGAAGCAGAAAGGCAGAAAGGAACTAAGGAAGAAAGGAACGAAGGAAGAAAGGAACTAAGGAAGAAAGGAACGTAAGCAGGCAGAAAGTAAGGAAGGCAGAAAGGAACGAAGGAAGGAAGAAAGAAAGGAACGAAGGAAGAAAGAAAGAAAGGAACGAAGGAAGAAAGAAAGAAAGAAAGGAACGAAGGAAGAAAGAAAGAAAGAAAGAAAGGAAGAAAGAAAGAAAGAAAGAAAGAAAGAAAGGAACGAAGGAAGAAAGAAAGAAAGAAAGAAAGGCAGAAAGGAACGAAGGAAGGAAGGAAGAAAGAAAGAAAGAAAGAAAGAAAGAAAGAAAGAAAGAAAGAAACGAAGGAAGGAAGAAAGAAAGAAAGAAAGAAAGAAAGAAAGAAAGAAAGAAAGGAACGAAGGAAGAAAGAAAGAAAGAAAGAAAGACAGAAAGGAACGAAGGAAGGAAGAAAGAAAGGAACGAAGGAAGGAAGAAAGAAAGACAGAAAGGAACGAAGGAAGGAAGAAAGAAAGACAGAAAGGAACGAAGGAAGGAAGAAAGAAAGACAGAAAGGAACGAAGGAAGGAAGAAAGAAAGAAAGAAAGAAAGACAGAAAGGAACGAAGGAAGGAAGAAAGACAGAAAGGAACGAAGGAAGGAAGGAAGGAAGAAAGACAGAAAGGAACGAAGGAAGGAAGAGAGAAAGACAGAAAGGAACGAAGGAAGGAAGGAAGAAAGACAGAAAGGAACGAAGGAAGGAAGGAAGGAAGGAAGGAAGGAAGAAAGACAGAAAGGAACGAAGGAAGGAAGAAAGACAGAAAGGAACGAAGGAAGGAAGGAAGAAAGACAGAAAGGAAGGAACGAAGGAAGAAAGACAGAAAGGAACGAAGGAAGGAAGGAAGAAAGAAAGACAGAAAGGAACGAAGCAAGAAAGGCAGAAAGGAACGAAGCAAGAAAGGCAGAAAGGAACGAAGCAGAAAGGCAGAAAGGAACTAAGAAGAAAGGCAGAAAGGAACTAAGGAAGAAAGGAACGAAGGAAGAAAAGAACGTAAGCAGAAAGGCAGAAAGTAAGGAAGGCAGAAATGAAGGAAGAAAGAAAGACAGAAAGGAACGAAGCAGAAAGGCAGAAAGGAACTAAGGAAGAAAGGAACGAAGGAAGAAAGGAACTAAGGAAGAAAGGAACGTAAGCAGGCAGAAAGTAAGGAAGGCAGAAAGGAACGAAGGACTTATCGCGATCATATTTACGTGATATCTTTAATACGCGACGTGTTATTTCACTTCAAAAATCTAATATATGCATTAACTGGGAACCGAACACGTCCACCTTGGTGAGAGAAAAGCAGCTTGACCGCTGCGCCATCACAGCCCTATTCACAGTTGTCAACTTATATTTGTCGAAACCGATAAGAAGCATACCTTCAATTCTCGAAAAAGGTGAAAATCAATCACGACCGCACTGTGCCAACGTTACGATGGACTTTTACAAATAATTGAAGTGTGAAGTTTTGGACCATCAGCCGTTTAGTCCAAACCAGTACTGAATGATTTTCACCTTTTTCGAGAATTGAAGGTATGTTGGGCGGCAACGCCTCGCCTAAAATGAATTACTTCAGGCGACTGTCCAGACGTGCCCACCCCAGTGGAGGCAGAATTTTTAGCCGAGGACATTGTGTAACTTTTTACCAGCCCTTCTTGGGCGACTGATTTAAAACTTCCCAAAATCATCCTCCTATTTTTGATCGGAAGTACTTCATCATATACCACACAATTGAAATGGCAGGGTCGTGGAGTGTTGGACACACATTTGGTCAACCTAACTGGTATCATTTGGGCGTTCAACTATTAGGTGTAATTCCCTATAAAGAAAACTAATTATAACCTTCAAAATATGTGTATTAATATCAACTTTAAACATATGGCGGGGACTCTCGTCGAACAGACTATGGTTTACTATCTTCTCTCCTCGGCAATGACGAAAACATGTGACCCAAAATGAATGTTGGAATATAAAGATGTTTGTTACTCACTCATCGACGATCTAGCAGATAATCTACGAGACATGCTCGATAGATCAGTTCTCCCCAGCATTTCTAAGATTTTCCACACGTGGTTTGAGGTTAGAGATGTTTACTGGTTTACATAGCCACATCTCTGCGAGAGAAATGAATGTGCTTCCGTACCCAACTTGAATTGTGCTAACAGAGATAACATCGTTGTGATATGTAGCCGTTTCGAGTACATTCACAAGCCATGCTTTCAACAAAACTGTTTCTCCAAATAGGCCTACGCCAAATTACGAGAACGCGACCTTTCCAATCAGACGCTACAATAGAAGTGAAGCCCCGCTATACACGAAAATCCCACCTCTCATCTTGTAAACACATGTTTTCGTCTTTCTCCGCCAGGGTCATGATACCCTCCAACCCATACAAAATACACCAATAATCTCGAACCCATGTATATTTCTTACAACTCGTGGCGCGAAACTCTTCTCTGACGTCAGAACCTTACACAATTTACACAAAGCTTTCTTCAAGACAAGGGAAGTTATTCTCGGCCCAATCTAAATTTGGCCTAGAGTTTCCTGCTGTTGCAACATCTTGTAGCTTACCTACACAATCCGCTGTCTTGTATACTGACATCTCCCATACAAATCAAATGAAATATTCCTGACTGAGTCCCCGAGATACACAAGATATATATACACTAAATAAAATGAAATTCTACAACCTAAATGATGATGATGAACAAGAAAAGAAATGGTATGAACAAATTACCCTAACCTGACTTCTCTTGCAGTCAACCAAATAAGGGTTTGGGAACATTGTGACCGGAACAGTCACAATTGGAAAGCTGATGTAACGATACGACAAATGCTTCAATCGATTTGGAGATTATGTTGAGACATAGGAATAAAACAAGCAAACATTTAATAGTAAAATCAGCTTGGTATGTCGATCTGTCATTTTTTATACCGTCCATCGGAACATGAAAAAGAAAACAGCCCTCGTATGTTGACCTACATTGCTGCTAGTGCCTTGCTCGACAGGCGGCTAGCCAGTACCCCAGCCGTCACACGGCGCATCCGAGGCTCTCACTGTATATAAGAGTTGCCTAAACAATGCAGCACGTCTATACTACTGTACGGGCATCCTTGACCTAAAGCGCAGAGGTACTCAGTGCGGAGAGAGGGCCGGGGGCAGAAAGCGATAAAAGAGGGTGCCGGCTCTGATTGATATATATTTGCATTTTATATTCTGTAACAAATATTGCTATCCTCATATCCAGAAGGCAGGAAGCTCCCACGACCATTCAAGACTAATAAACTCATACCTTTGCTGTCTTATTTCACAAGAACTGACCAGCAGATCCTGCCAGCAGGAATTCTGAGGTGTCAAGTAACATTTCCAACACAGCACCCTTTCACCAGCCACCTCCTTCCCAACAACCACCAATGACAAGACAATGTGACTGCCACTGCCTTACAAGAATAGATTTTTCTATTTCTGCCAATGTCGACTCGAATCCAGCCAGGCTTTTGTAGTCTGTTCAAGGACAGTGAGTGAACAGGTGAATTCTAGTGCGTTTTTAGTGGAAGTTGTTAGCTTGATTTACAATGTAACCCTATTACCCATGGATAAGTGGCTTATTAGCAGTAGTAAAAAGACGAAATGATGTTGAACTTTGATGTGCTCTAAAATTAGTAAAGAGTTAGTTAGTTATTGAGGTTTCAAGGGGCGGAACTACGAAGTCATCTGCCCCTAATAGTAATGTGTGTACAGTATTATTATTATTATTATTATTATTATTAAGTCATAACATAAACATTATAACTACTATAGTGTAACTATTTGTGTCTTTAATTATTTACATTAATAATTTTTATTATTACCTAACATGTTAAATCTATATTTAAAAAAAAATTAAAGCAATATTAAAACAAGACAATTTTTAAGCAATCAACAATTATGATTAACATTATATAAATTTAAATATATATATATAAACATTTTTAGCATGCACTCTGGTATTGAAATACAATCTCTACATACTGTATGTTGTAAATAATAATTAATTTGTCTATACTGGATTAGCCGTCAGATTCGTGAGACATATCACATTAATGTAATATCAATACTATTTAATAAATTAATTAAATTATAACTGGTAGTTGCACTAATTAGACAGAAGCACATATTGTAGGTCTTGTGATCCTTTTGTGTGTGTGTGTGTGTGTGTGAAGTAGCCTATGAGAAGTGCTAAGAAAGGAAAGAAGAATAGGGGAGAGGGGAATGGTGCAGGGTGATTGGGGATGGAGAGGGGGGTGGGGGGTTGTCATAAATAATTTGAGAACCCCCGACCTAAAGGCGTCCTTCTCATCGACAGCTAGAACCCACAAGCTGATGAAACACGAGTCTCGCCCGTAAGATCCAGGATCTCAGTTTCGTCTGCCCCTCAAGTTACCACAAACACACGTCCTTCCCTCTAGTATACCAGCCCATGAGGTTGTCGACCGAGGTCATGTCTACACTCCCAGAGAAAAAGGGCCTTGAAAAATCTTCCGTAAACAGATCCTGATAATGACTCGTCCTTCACCTCAACTCATGGCGGATTTTAAACACTTGTGCATGGAAATTTACTGGATCAGGACTGAAGTATCTCCTCGTCCTCCTCTTTCTTCTCAGTGGCGATCGGTTGCTTGCCTGTCACCCCGGAGGTCCAGAGGGCAGCTTGCATGTTGAATTTCGTCGTTCCTTGGAACGCAATGGAAGTCAAGGAGGTTAGATATCTAAGCTCCTTTACACTATAGCGCTTTCTAGTAGAGATTGGATCGATGCAATTTTGTACATAAAAGAGTGTTATTTTGTAATAATCTCATTTCTTTCAGGTTAGTGCATATTTCCCTGCCTTATGTAATTGGTTACAATTCGTGTTGACCGACTGAAAAACTAGGCAACACTGAAAAACGTTCTTTAATAAAACTAGGCAACACTGAAAAACGTTCTTTAATAAAACTAGGCAACACTGAAAAACGTTCTTTAATAAAACTAGGCAACATTGAAAAATGGCTTCTATTACTTCAATTAGCGCTCTTTGCCACGGTGGCCGCTACTTTGTAATACAGGAAATAAAATTATGAAAAGCGGCTTCGGTGGCGTAATTGGTAGCATGCTGAGCTTCTACGCCAAAGATCACGGATTCAAACCTGGCCGAAGTCGTCGGATTTTTTAAGAGCGTTAAAAATCCATCAGTATGCCTTCCTTCGGAGGGGCAGTAAGGCCGGCAGTCCCATGTCATAAATTTATGGCATATTAAAGAACCTTCCACTAATTACACCTGTGGAAGCTAAAATGTGTAGGTTAGATTGATAACGATTTATTAGTTCCAACGTTCGCCGCCAGGTGCTGACTGCGATGGCATTTAGTAGCCACGTCCGCAACTAGGTGTCGTGGACGGAAGCATTTGGTAGCATAGGTAGGAACTACTTGAAAAAATTAATCGTCTGCAGTCCTTCTACCTGAATCACAGATAACCCACACTAATATAGTCATAATTTTATTAACACCGGTTATCAGACAAATTCTACACACACCCAAAGTACACGGGGCTACATGACCACGTTGTCGCAGCTCCTAAACTAAGGAACCAACCATAAGTATGAAACATATTCGGAACAGTCAGCAGAGAACGCGAGTAATTGCTGGTATCAAAATATAAATCAACTTATTTGTTCTCATTATCACTACATGAATGTGATAACTTGTAAGACCATAATCCTAACTGTTACACACCTGATTAGTGTCTCATTATCATTATCCTGGTTCATGTCACGTTTGTTTCCGAGATGAAGGAGTGCCGTCCTGTTGCAATAGTGTCGGGGCCACTACGCGAGCCTTGACACACAACACTTATTGAATATACGTTTCTGATCCTAACTGAACGATTCTGAAAAATTTCGGTTTCTTACACAAACGGGAAATGCTTTCAACGGATTCGTTAAGTACACTGAAAGAACAGCAATCAACTATCACGAGACATTCATACTCGCGAAATCCACAGTGAACCCTCGATTTAGCGGACAGAATTAGACCAACTGAGATTTTTCTCTTTTTACGTTACGCGCGTCCACACAACGAAACGGAATTTGTTGTTAACTATTGCGCGTGCATCCCAAATTCTTCACGAATCACCGCGTTAGTGTAATTTACTGCACTATCAGTGATTGGCGGTATTTTCTTCCCTTCACTTCCTATCCTTTCTTTCTTCCCTTCACCTCCTTTCCCATCTTTCTTCCCTTCACCTCCTTTCCCATCTTTCTTCTCTTCACCTACTTTCCCATCTTTCTTCCCTTCACCTGCTTTCCTATCTCTCTTCCCTTCACCTCCTTTCCCACCTTGCTTCCCTTCACCTCCTTTCCCACCTTTCTTCCCTTCACCTCCTTTCCCACCTTTCTTCCCTTCACCTCCTGTCCCACCTTTCTTCCCTTCACCTCCTTTCCCACCTTTCTTCCCTTCACCTCCTTTCCCACCTTTCTTCCCTTCACCTCCTTTCCCATCTTTCTTCCCTTCACCTCCTTTCCCATCTTTCTTCCCTTCACCTCCTTTCCCATCTTTCTTCCCTTCACCTGCTTTCCCATCTTTCTTCCCTTCACCTCCTTTCCCATCTTTCTTCCCTTCACCAACTTTCCTTTCTTCCCTTCACCTACTTACCTATCTTTCTTCCCTTCACCTACTTTCCCATCATTCTTCCCTTCACCTACTTTCCCATCATTCTTCCCTTCACCTACTTTCCTATCTTTCACGGCTTTTAGAGATGATCTAAGTGATAAAATAGTGAACAATATCCTCAGTGAAGTGATTGTGTGTCAGTTGCTGGGACTTCTCGGTTTACAGCGTGTACTAAACAATCTCATTAGGATTGTTGTTCATAGTTTCTCTTCTAACATTGTCAACTAGGATTTGCGATAGAATTTTACTTCAGGCCATAATTAGTTCAATAATATGATGATTAAATGTGAACGGAATTGGTTTATTCAAAGATTAGGAACATTAATTGATACTTAGATCCATTCCCAGCAATGTACTGTATTTACGAGAGGTGTAATAATAATAATGATGTCATGGTTTAAAGAAAATGTATTATATTATAAAATTCTCCTCCGACAATAGGGTTAATTAACAAGTAGTTCCGTGAAGAACTAAATAGCCTATTTTCATATATCCTACTAATATCAATTGCCTCTATCAACATACAAATTGTCAGTTTGATTGATGTAGTAGATTAATAGATATTGAGAACCGTCTAAATATTTCCGATGGTCGCCATGTTGGATTTTAATATATGTAGGCCATAGAGTTATGTACTATTAGATGATGTTTGTGTACGTTCATTATGCAAATGTTGATTTCGATCGCATGATTAGAACACAAGAAATAAAAACTTAATTTTCGAAATTCGCACAGCCGCCATTTGAGGTTATGTACACAATTTAACTAAATTAGATACCAGTGCATTACAATGTGTATAAACATTTGCTGTACCAAGTTTCATTGCGTTTGGATCATTAAATCGCGAGAAAAGTCTATTTAAAACTTTCAACTTCGCTTGGCCGCCATGTTCGTCTTGTAGTTAACCGGTTTTTGAAAATCTCATAGATGAACTTCAAGTAGTGCCCTTTATCAACATAAAAAAATCCAGGGTGATATCGGTAATAGTTTCGGAGATATTGAATAATGGTGAAATATTTCGCACAGCCGCCATGTTGGATTGGTGAGACGTAACAAAATTTGAAGGGCACGGTCGGCGTCGCCCGGAATAGTGCTATGAACTTACCGAGTTTCATTGAAATCGCTCCAGCCGTTTAAAAATTATTAGGGGGGACACACAAAAATCCAGCACACACCATCACACACACACGCACGCACGCACGCACAAAAGGTGATCTCATAAGCCTATTTTTCATAAATGAAAATAGGCTAATAAATACAGCCCTTTAATCTCCTAAGGGCAATGTCCTCCTGCCTAGGCAGGGAATTAACTCCATTGCACTCATTAGGCGAGCAGTCCTAAAGAGTAATTACGTGGCCCTAATTGTAGGCCTATGCTAGAGAGTTGACTCAGAGATAACCTGCTTTCAAAAAAGAAACTTTTCCACCAAACGAGAGGAATTGTTTCTTTGGGGGCTTTGCGAAATCGTAATCATGTAGCCCCGTGTACTTTGGTATGTGTAGAATTTGTCCGATAACCTGTGGCACTGTGATGCCTGTACAAGTGTGTGTATTTGTAATTGAGGTAGGTAGTGACCGAGGCGTTTAGAACAACTCCTGCATTTGCCTGGAGTAGAAGTGGGAAACCACGGAAAACCACTTCCAGGGTGGCTGAGGTAGGAATCGAACCCAAACCTCCACGGTGACAGCCATGAATGCTAGCCACTACGCAACGAGGCGGACTAGACGATTATAAAACAACATTCAAATTTATTCTACTGTCAAGAGACCATGGTCCGTTTCAAAATTGAGGTCCTTCATTATGATGATTACAGTACTAATGACTGGGCCAGCCCAGGGATATAGGCTAGTTCACACGACAGAGGAAGATATTATCTATCACGGTCAAGATCGCAATTCCGGAAATATCATTAAGAAACTAGGTATTCAGAGTCAGCTGTAACCTCCGATAGACTATTCAAGGACAAAGTAAGTTGTGTTAAGCCAGCCATTCACACTCCAGCTTGCTGCCCGCTAGCCAGTTGCTGGATTCTGTATTGCGTTGCTGACAGCATAGCGTCCAGCACAATCCCACTGGATGAAAAGTACGATGATGATAATTGTTATTTTAAGGGGCCTAACATCGAGGTTATCGGCCCCTAATGGTCTGGATGATAGTGAAAATGACAATGAAGTGGGAACCAGAACAAAAATTAGGTGAGATGGAAAATACTTACAAAAAGGAACTCAAATTGGAACTATTCACAAAATGGAGAGCGGTAATACTTACAAAAGGGAATTGAGAACGAAAATATTCACAAAAGGAATATATTGAAAATTACGCACAAAATGTAGTACGTCAAAATACTTACACGTATAAAATGCAATTGAGATTGAAAATACGTATAAAATGCAATAATTGAGGTTCAAAATACTTACAAAATGCAATTGAAATTGAAAATACACAATGCGATTTAGATTGAAAAACGACCATTTCAGATCCAAAATACTCACAAAGTGCAATAATTGAAATTGAAAATGCTTAAAAAATGCGCTTGAAATTGAAAATGCTTACAAAATATACGGTAGATTCGAACTACTCATTTGGATGGTCAATATTTACAAAATGCAATTTAGGTTGAAAATATTTACAAAATGCAATTGAGAATCAAGATACTTACAAAATGCCCACCATATAAAATGCAATTTAGATTGAAAGGGTAGTTGCAAAAATTGGTTTAGGTGGAAAATACCTACAAAATGCAATTGAATTTCAAAATACTCACAAAAGTCCAGCAATATACTAAGAACAAAGTTCCAACTGGTTCCGCCTCGTCAATACTGTTTATTAAAATGTCGTGATACAATCACCTGTCTTTAACACATCACATGGTACATGTTTCAACGTCTAACACGTATTGACGTCTTCATCAGCCTAAATAATTGTGCAGCACTTAAAACATTCCCTTTATCTACTGGGTGTAGTTATAAAATTGTACATAAAATCACACATGGATCACTGTAACACATTAAAAGTTGTTAAAACATTTTCTTATGTTAAAAGCTTAATAAAAATCCGCAGCCGGGCTTGGCAGTCTTTCTTGGCTTATATCTAATGTGCGACTCTCAGAGTCAAAAAGAAAGTCCAGCAAGCCTCCCTCACTACTGCCGTCCGCCCTGATGGTATGTCTGTGTCTAGGCGGCCAGCGGACATACGTTAGTGTGTGAAGTAATCGGTTGATATTCATGTATTACCCATTTAAGATTTCATTGCCGCTGAGTGTGGCTGCACTAGCGTTGGTTGTTTATTGTAGTAAAAGCCCCGCGGAGTTAAGCGGAGGGCACAGCGATGACAAAGTGCAGTCTGCACATAAGTTAAACAGCATTGCGCGAGCTACCAGTCTTATTTTCAGCAGCGCAGATAACCGTCACAGGAGCTCCTTTCACCACCGACAGTTAAACGATGAATGAGGCTACTGGAGCTAAGTCATATGCTACTCGCGCAACTGTACCTATCAACGAAGCAGGCTGACGTGTGGCACAAGTAAACAAAGAATAGTTTCCAACTTGGCCGCCGGCAATCATTTCGTGAAAGGGTAATAGTGGAATAGCAATATTTAGGGGTGGTGATTTTTCGCAAATGCCTTGTACACTTGTATTTTCAATTTTCGTGACCTCTAAACCACATTTTAATGTGTTTCAAAAATGCGAAATAATGCTAAAATGCGATAGAATTCAGAAACAAATCTCCTTCCATCCTTCTAGAAATTTCAACTCAGGAATGTTTATGGCTTTTAGAGACGTTAGGAAGTTTCAATTTTGCCCCGAAGGGGATCTTTAACGTGCCAGTAAATCCACTAACACGCCTCCTTCGCTGACTGCGCCACAATTCGATCTTGCAACGTTGGGAACAGCAGGCGAGAACGTTACCGCTGAGCCACACAGTCAATCACAGAGCATGAACCTAGCAATGCATCGCTCCTAGACTGTCAACAAGAACATCAGTGTAATAAGACAACTCTTCCATGTTTACAAGTCTCGGTTTATGACCTTAAAATCTTCCACCACGCATGGCCTTCACTCTTCACTGGAAGGGGCATATCTCATCACAGCTTAACTGGATATTCTGTTGTAAGACCCATTGATATGATAACAGGCACAGCAAACATGGCTTTGGAGTACTACCTTCAAGCCATACCAAGTAGCCTAACCGAGCAACATTAAATCTATTATTATTATTATTATTATTATTATTATTATTATTAACTAGCGGACCCGAAAGAGAACTCTCGCATAATGGGTTGTGAGCACCCCGTGAGTACAGACTACCCGCACGGCCCTAGTGCTATGCGGGCTTTAAGCTACACAGTTCTGCAGGGCCTATCGTCTTGTTTATTTGTTTAAAAGCAATTTATAAACAAATGAATATATTTCCGTTGACTTTTCAAGGAATGCAAGATTTTTCATGTACTATTGAGACGATTTGGAAGATTTTGGTACAAACCACACCTTCTAACTCCCTCTGGTTTAGGAGCTTGAGTTTTGTGAAACATACACCTTAGCGTATTCTTTAATAAGATAAAACAAGTAGTTCCGTGAAGAACTATACAGCCTATTTTCATATATCCTACTTATGTTAATTGCCACTATCAACATACACAATTTCAGTTTGATTGCTGTAATTGATTCGTAGATAATGAGAACCGACTAAATATTTCGGATGGTCGCCATGTTGGATTTTACATATGTAGGTCCTAGAGTTATGTACTGTTACATGCAGATTATTGTGTACGTGTAGTATTCAAACTTCAATCGCATAATTAGGACACACGAAGTAACAAGATGATTTAAAAATTTCGCACAGCTGCCATCTTGAGGTTATGGAAACAATTGAAATAAATTAGATGCCAGTGGATTACCATTCGTATAAGGATTTACTGTACCTAGTTTCACTGCACTCGGATGGATAAATTGCGAGAAACGTCCATGTGAATATTTATATTTCGCGTCGCCACCATGTTGGATTTGTGTTCACCAGGTTATTTAAAGTCTTATAGGTGAACTTAAGTTCATAGCCCCTATGAACGTTAAAACATTCCGTATGATTGCTATAATAGACTCGTAGATATTCTGAGCCGTCTAAATATTTCGGATGGTCGCCATGATGGATTGTTAAATGTATAGGCCATAGAGTCATGTACTATTAAAGGAAAATTATTGCGTAGGTTCATTATTCAAAGTTTCACTTCGATCGCATGACTACATCACAATAAATAAACACTTAATTTTAAAATTCGCACAGCCGCCATCTTGAGGTTATGTAAACAATTTAACTAAATTAGATACCAGTGCATTACAATGTGTATAAATATTTCCTTTACCAGATTTCATTGCGTTTAGAACATTAAATCGCGAGAAAGGACTATTTAAAATTTTCAAATTCGCTTGGTCGCCATGTTTGTTTTGTAGTTAACCGGTTTTTGAAAGTCTTATAGATGGACTTCCAGTAGTGCCCTTTATCTCCGTACAAAATTTCAGGGAGATACCGGTAATAGTTTCAGAGATATAGAATGCAGGTGAAATATTTCGCACATCCGCCATCTTGTGGTTATGTAAGCAATTGAACGAAGTTAGATGTCGGTGCATTACAATTTATATAAACATATACTGTACCATGTTTCATTGCGTTTGGTTGGTTAAATCGCGAGAAACGTCTATCTAAAAGTCGCAACTTCGCTTGGCCGCCATGTTGGTTTTGTAGTTACCAGGTTTTCAAAGGTCACATAAGTGAACTTATAGTAGTTCCCTTTATCACCACACAAAATGTCAGGGTAATGTCGCTAATAGTTTCGGAGATATTGAATGCTGGTGAAATATTTCGCACAGCCGCCATGTTGGATTGGTGCGTCGTAACAAAATTTGAAGGGCACGGTCGGGGTCGCCCGGAATAGTGCTATGACCTCACCGAGTTTCATTGAAATCGCTCCAGCCGTTTAGATTTTATTACGGGGACACACACACACGAATCACACACACACACACACACGCACACACACACGGACAAAAGGTGATCTCATAAGCCTATTTTTTCAAAATTGAAAATAGGCTAAAAATAGTAATAATAATAATAATAATAATAATAATAATAATAATAATAATAATATAGGGAAGAAGGTAGCCTGAGTCTAACCAATGGTATGACCATATTTATGTATCTTGACGGTTGGTGCAGACTTAGAGCCCTGCGCGGATAGACAAAACGTAATCCACATCCGCACGACATTTCACCGCATTCTCACGTTTGTTATCCGAATCTACTGTAATGGCATTACAATATTTTTTTTTCGCGGCTTCGGTGGCGTAGTTGGTAGCATGCTGAGATTCTATGCCCAAGATCGCGGGTTCAAACACGGCCGAAGTCGTTGGATTTTTTAAGAGCGTTAAAATCCCTCAGTATGCCTTCCATCGGAGGGTAAGTAAAGCCGGCGGTCCCGTGTCATAGATTTATGGCATGTAAAAGAACTATCCACTAATTACACTTGTCTGGAGCTAATTATAGGTAACATTTGACCAACGCTCTTAGGTTCCAACGTTCGTCGCCAGGAGTCGACAGCGGTGGCATCTAGTAACCAAGTTCTGTACTAGTAGTCGTTGACGGTGGCGTTTGGCGGCAAAAGTAGGAACTACTTGAAAATGCAATGTCTGCAGTCCTTACTTGAATTTAAAACAGGCAACACACACTAATACAGCCATCACAATTAACACCGGTTATCGGACAGATTCCACACATACCCAAAGTACACGGAGTTACATGACCGCGTTGTCGCAGCCACAAACTGAGGAACCAAAAATAATATTTTTCGTTAGATGAAGCATAAATTACTAAAACAACATTTGTGGAAAAGTCGTACTCTTAGACTTTGTAGGCCTATGCCATGTGCTATGTTTAAAATGAATAGATACACAACGAGCCTCCGAGGCTTAGGCGGCAGCATGCCGGCCTCTCACCGCTGGGTCCGTGGTTCAAATCCCGGTCACTCCATGTGAGATCTGTGCTGGACAAAACGGAGGTAGACACGTTTTTCTCCGGGTACTCCGGTTTTCCCTGTCAAACTTTCATTCCAGCAACACTCTCCACTATCATTTTCATTTCATCCGTCATTCATTTAATCATTGCCCCAGAGGAGTGCGTCAGGCCTCGGCAGCCGGCACAGTTCATATCCTCGCCGCAAGATGGGGGCTTCATTCATTCCATTCCTGACCCGGTAGGAGACTGGAAGCAGGCTGTGGATTTTCAGTAGATACACAGAATAGAAACCCTTTTCTGTTAGGAGTGTTAATTATGCTTAATGACATAATTTGAATAAGATTAACTTCAATCATCCTACATTTTCATGAAAAAAAAGCGGAACGAAAAGTATGTTATGTCAAACATCCCGGTCCTAATAATGATTGGGATTGTATTCTAAAAAACATTATCCGCAGCTTATCCGCTATCCAAAGTGTCCGCAAGGACGTGATACATACGTAAACGTTTGAACTAACGGTGGTTTTGAGGTCTGGGGGATGTGAAACGCTAATATATAAGGTGCGTTCAAAAAGTAACGAGCCGGAGGCTGGAATGCGCAAACCGGTGACGTCATCGGCTAATCGTGGCGTGTGTAACGAGGTGTGGTTCCGACCAGAGCGTGGAAGATCACAGCCCGTCGCTAGAGGGCACGCGTGCACGTCACGTGACGATAGAAAGCGAGCAGCAGCATGCATCAATCATCCAACGCTGCCAGTCGCATTGAAAACAGTGACATGGATGCGTCAAACGAAGAGCAAAGAGGTGGTGTTCGGTTTCTGAGAGCGGAAGGAGTAGGGGGAACGGACATTCATCGCCGAATGTCACAAGTGTACGGCGAACACTGCATGTCCCTTGCAAGGGTCAAGGTGTGGCACAAGCGCTTCAGGGAAGGACGGGTGTCGTTAGCCGATGATGCCCGTTCTGGGGCACCCCCCCTGCATTACCGATGACAACCTCCAGCTGGTTGATGCACTCATTACCCAGGACCGCCGAGTGACAGTGAACGCCATAGCCACCGTGGTCGGATTGAGCGTCGGAAGTGTGCACACCATCATGAAGGAACGACTGCACTTGCGCGAAGTGTGTGCCCAATGGGTGCCCCACAGTCTTTAACCATACCAGGAAGCATGTCGAATGGCCCACTGTCTTGGTCATCTGCAGCGCTAAGCGAGGGAAGGGATTGGGTTCCTGGCACGAGTGGTGGCTGGAGATGTGTCATGGTGTCATCACTTCGAACCAGAATCCAGTGGAAGCATCCAGGGTCTCCACCACCCAAAAAAGGCAAGGCCATCCACACGAGTGCAGGATAGGTATCCTCCGGCTCGTTACTTTTTGAACGCACCTTATATGTCGAAATTTTCCGGAAATCGCGACATGGTACCCATTGCAATAGGTAGACCTAGACCTAAAAGGCAAACATGTTATCATCGACCCGGCGAGAAGCTAGGACAAGCTGACTATGACATTGAGGAAATCCTAGGATAAACCTAGGGTTTCTCCTGTAGTGGATCCATTAATAGTCATACAGGTCTCGTCACTGCCTCTATGATCATCGCTAGAAGCAACTGTGAAGCAACTGTGACGCTGTCCTATACATTTTCCTTGATATATAACAAACTGATGTTCCTTCCTCCGCGGATATACAGATTCGATTACAACACGCATTGCTTCCGCTTCAATTGATAAGTGATGTTATTGCTCTTAGTCAACATAAACAAACAAGTAGTTCCGTGAAGAACTATACAGCCTATTTTCATATATCCTGCTAATGTTAATTGCCTCTATCAACATACAACATTTCAGTTTAATTGCTGTAACAGATTCGTAGATATTGAGAACCGTCTAAATATTTCAGATGGTCGCCAGGTTGGGTTTTTATTTTTGTACTATTACACTAAGATAATTGTGTACGTGTGGTATTCAAACTTCAATCGCATGATTAGAACACAAGAAATAAAAACTTAATTTCGCACAGCCGCCATCTTGAGGTTATGTAAACAATTGAATTAAATTAGATGGCAGTGCATTACAATCTGCAAAATCATTTACTGTACCTCATTTCACTGCGCTCAGAGAGTTAAATCACGAGAAAAGTCTTAAAACATTTCAAATTCGCTTGGTCGCCATGTTCGTTTTGTACTTTACAGGTTTATGAAATATACATAGGTAAACTTGTATCAGTACCCTTTATCACCGTACAAAATTGCAGGGTGATATCTGTAATAGTTTCGGAGATATAGAATGTCAGTGAAATATTTCGCACAGCCGCCATTTTGAGGTTATGTAAACAATTGAACTAAATTAGACTCCAGTGCATTACAATGTGTATAAACATTTGCTGTACCAAGTTTCATTACGTTTGGATAGTTAAATCGCGAGAAAAGTCTATTTAAAAGTCTCAACTTCGCTTGACCGCCATGCTGGTTTTGTAGTCACCAGGTTTTTGAAAGTCTCATAGGTGAACTTCTAGTAGTGCCCTTTATCACCGTACACAATTTCAGTGCGATATCGGTAATAGCTTCAGAGATATTGAATGCTAGTGAAATATTTCGCACAGCCGCCATGTTGGATTGGTGAGACGTAACAAAATTTGAAGGGCACGGTCGAGGTCGCCGGAAATAGCGCTATGAGCTTACCGAGTTGCATTGAAATCGTTCCAGCCGTTTAGATTTTATTAGGAGAGAGAGAGAGAGAGAGAGAGAGAGAGAGAGAGAGAGAGAGACACACACGCACACGCACGCACACACGCACACAAAAGGTGATCTCATAAGCCTATTTTTTTTTTCAAAATTGAAAATAGGCTAATAATAAACTATTATAATTAGGAAGTGCAAAATCTTACATCAGCAAATATTATAAACTAGCAATCCACCCCGGCTTCGCCCGATACCTTTAACGGCAGGTCCCAGACGCAATTCAGAAAAGCCGAGATGAACAGAGAAACTCGAAACACATACTCTTCTGTGAAGTCTAACTCGACACAACTAGACAGTTTGAAGCTGGCCGAAACTGGGATGATAGGCTCGCTAGCTCGTAAACTCGTTCCGAAGCTAGTAATTAAAATTTCCACTGAATGGAGATGTGCGTCTTGAGTCTGTTGACTGGTTTGATGCAGCACACCATTCCCTGTCCTGAGCTAATCGTTTCATCTCTACATAGCTACCACTCCCTAAATCCGAGGCAATGTGTTTAGCATATTCGAACTTTGGTCTACCCCTACAGTTCTTGTCCTCGACCCTTCTTTCCATAACTAAGCTTGTTATTCCTGGTTGTCATAGTATGTGTCCTACCAACCAATCTCTTCTCTTCTCCTCTTTAGCAGTCGCCAGAAACATCTCTCCTCGCCCACTCGTCGTAATACCTCTTAATTTGTAATCCTATCTACCCATCTGAACATCATTCTCCTGTAAGGAAGGAAGGAAATTTGTGACCGTTAATCTCGCGATCATGAGCCACGGGACCTCCTTTTTACGTGGAATCCGAACCACAGGATATGGCATTTCACTTCGAAAATCTCCACATGCATTGACCGGGAAGAGGCATACAGCTTGACCACTGCGCCACCACGCACCCACATTCTCCTCTAACACCACATTTCAAACGCTTTAATTCTCCTCTTTTCTGCTGCTCCAACAATCCAAGTTTCACTTCCATTGAGCGCCCCGCTCCAGACAAAGGCTTTCAAAAAAGGACTTTCCAATACCTAAATCTATATTTGATGTCAACAGATTCCTTTTCTGTAAAAATGCTTTCCTTGCCTGAGCCAACCTACTTTTTATATCCTCTTTGCTTCGTCCATCACTGGTTATTTTGCTTCCAAAGTCTCCTACCTCCTTTAGCCCTTCATCTACCAATTTGACATCCAATAGGGGTTTGTGATTTTTTTCGGCTTCATTCCAATATTTTTGTTTTACACTTAATTTTCATCGTGAATTCTTTCCTCAATACAGAGTCCATACCGCGGCTTCGGTGGCGTAGTCGGTAGCATGCTGAGCTTCTATGCCTAAGATAGCGGGTTCAAACCCGGCCGAAGCCGTCGGATTTTTTAAGAGCGTTAAAAATCCCTCAGTATGCCTTCCTTCGGAGGGGAAGTAAAGCCGGCGGTCCCATGTCATATATTTATGGCATGTTAAAGATCCTTCCACTAATTGCACCTGTGTGAAGCTAAATTGGATAGGTTAAGAATGTAAACAACGCTCTTAGGTTTCTATGTTCGTTGCCAAGAGCCGACTGCGGCGGCATCTAGTAGCTCAGTCCTGAACTTAGCCTAGTAGTCGTTGACGGTGGCGCTTGGCGGCAAAAGTAGGAACTATTTGAAAAATTCTTAATTGCAGTACTTAAATTAACAAACAGATAACACACACTAATACAGTCATCACAATTAACACCGGTTATCAGACAGATTCTACACACACCCAAAGTACACGGGGCTACATGACCGCGTTGTCGCAGCCCCTAAACTTAAGAACCAACCAACCAACCAACCAACCAGAGTCCATACCATTTAAAAACTCATTCAAGTCCTGTGCTGTGTCGGCTAAGATGACGATGTCATCGGCAAATCTCAGAGTTGAAATTATTTCTCCTTGAATCTTTAGCCTACTCCTACTTTGAACTTTTCTCGAATTTCCTTCATTGCTTGTTCAATGTATAGATTGAAAAGTATGGGTGCAGCCTTGCCTTACACCTTTCTAACAGTGTCTGATATTTTCTCGGATTGTTTGTAGACTACCGTATACCTCGTGAGACCTTTTCATCTACACTCCATCTATGTGCTCTGGGCCAAAGATTTTCTTGCAGATTTTCCATCCTAAGTTATTATTATTATTATTATTATTATTATTATTATTATTTGGGCCTCATATTGTAGGAGTAGCATACCTGCTTCTCGCCTAGGAGGGTCCGAGTTCAACAATACATTTTCACATGTAATTTCAACGCTGAAACTGATTATACTCATCCTCGTGAGGACATTTGAGCATTTGCTAGACAAAAGAAGTAACTCCCCGGCCGAAGTCGTCGGATTTTTTTAAGAGCGTAATAAATCCCTCAGTCTGCCTTCCTTCGGAGGGAAAGTATAGCCGGCGGGCCCAGTCACAGATTTACGGCACGTAAAGGAACCTTTCACCAACTACAACTTATTGTGTGAAGCAAAATGTGTAGGTTAGGTTTGATTAACGCTCGTAAGTTCCAACGTTCGTCACCAGGTGCTGGTTGCGATGGCATCTAGTAGTAGCCAAGTTCACAGCTAGGTGTCGTGGACGGTAGCACTTGGTAGCGAAAGTAGGAACTACTTGAAATTATCGTCTGTAGTCCTTACCTGAATTACAGATAACACACACTAATACAGTCATCACAATTAACACTAGAAAATACATCAAGTGAAATCATAGAAGAACTCACATTAACCATGGAGAAAGTGAAGCCACATGATACCCTTATAATAGCCGGAGATTTGAATTGCCGTATTGACAAGCCCTCGCTCAAAACAAACTCGGTGTTAGAATACCTGGAAGGAGAAGGACTAACCTTGGTGAATGATAAGAACATGTTAACGGACTTATATCACAACGGGTCAAGTTGGGGAGTTTTTGCGTCTTATGACAGCAAAGAGAAATGACATTTGGCATGCATTTTTTTTTACGACGGACGCTATGACTACACAGGACTGGATGCAAGGATCCTACGAGCTGAGACATATCTTGATGCGCTTTGCGGTCCATGGTTTCCACCACCAGATCTGCATGAGAGACGTCTATCACCAACCAGACGAACTGTGCGTGTGCAAGCTTTGTAAGGGTCCTTAGGACAGATACCACGTGAGGACGTGCAAGTGCAGAGAGGTGTCTCTGACGAAATGTTGTGAAAATTAGAAAATATATGGACAACCCTCGCAAAGAGGCATTTACACAGTATAAAGAAGGCGAAAGCATCCTTTTTAAAGAGAGTGCTTTGCCTGTCCAAATATTCTCCAGCCCGCCTTGTTTACGAGCTGTCTAGAGAATTGATTTTCGTGGAGGAGTTGCGTTTGAAGCTTCAGCTTCCAGTCACTCAAGCATAGAACGAACTTCTACAAGAGCTTCATCAGAAGAAGATTAGCATATGGGAGGATTTCTACCTGTGTGATGCGATGACTAACCGTGCATGGACGCATGGTGGTTATCAGTTGAGGCACGTTATGATTCGTATATCGGTGCATGGTTTTCACCACCGTATATGACGGACGAAGAAAATGTCACGAACCACGTCCTGAGTATAGGTGCATAAGATGTGACAGCCCATGTGAACGATATCACGTACTATCATGTAAACTGAGGGTAGAATCCCTCACAAAATTTTATACGAATGATGGATCGTAAGAACCACGTTCATGCACATTGTGCGCAATAAAGTATTTATTGATGTGTAACATCTTTCCGCTCGGTTGCTGGATAGTTTTGTGGGAGTGATTTTGAAAATTGGGGACGGAAGTGGATCGGAAGGATCGAGCTGGCAGTGGTGGATCGAACGGAAGTATGCACTGCCCGCTCGATCGATCGATCGATCGAAAGGAAGTGTACTAGCTGGCAGTGGTGGAAAACGGAGGTATGAACTGCCCGCTCGAACGGGTGGATCGAACGGAAGTATAAGACGCACTGCCAACTCGATCGATCGATCGATCGATCCAGCTGGCACTGGTAAGAGAAACAATCAGCGCGCGGTGTCGGAAATTGATACCATGACGCACTCTCGGCAATGTGGAATGTATATGACATAATGAACGGAAAACGCTCATGCGAACTCTGGTGTCAAGTGATTGAAACAAATGACATGGTACATGTTCGAAGTCTTCGTATCAGTATTTAAATGGTAAAATGCCTTAATATCAAACATTGTAAGTAGTCGGCATTGCCGGTATTATGTTTCTGCACAATGGCTATTCAAATATTAACCCACATAACGGTAAGGCAGTCATCAATATAATATAATATAATCGTTGTGGTTATACGAGAATTGAGCAAGCCTTCATGAACTATTACTCAATACATTCTCTTTACTCACAAGAGGGCCTATTCATAAGGCATTTTAAACTCAATTTCACGCAGGAACATTATCGAAACAAGCAAAATATGAATGAAACTTAATTCCGTAATGCAGTATTATTGGAACGTGGAAATAAGTCACCATCTTGTGCACAATATTTGCGTAGTCGAAATAGCCGTGGGGTTAGTGCGTATGACTGAATCTAGAGATCTTGGGTTCGATTCCTGGGCGGGGTAGATATTTTTGCTACCAGATTATCATTTTAAACGATATTTATCATATCAATATAACTCATTTTAACAGAATCCACATGAAATTACGTGTTGGTCTGTGAATGAAGAGGATCTGTTTATAAGGAATTTAAGGTTATGAGCGGTGTCGCGTCTATTAATCCAGTTGATTCATATCGGAGTCGTCTAGTATCAAAACCGGCCAAGTCACAAAATTTACGAAAATGAATTAAGGTTATCAATTTGAAGTAGAAGTATAGCACCATCAGGCGAAACAAGAATATGCTTCAAAATCGTCCATGTCTTCATGTTACAGAGCACTGAATTCTTGGTCGTGCAACAAAATGGGCCAAGTCATGCAGGCAGTGCTTTCATAACCGGCCATGTCAAAGAACGAGTAGCAATCTTCATGTCGCAGGATTATTGTTTGGAATCTTGCGTTGTTAGATTATGCAAGAATGTGATAATATCAGTAGGCAACATTGTTCCTGATATTGTATACCCTTCGAAGTCATAATAATTTGTATTTTGTTTGTTTGCAACACTGACTTCCGTATTAGCGGGCTTCTTACCGCATTGGCGCGAAAGCAATCGTATATCCTGTGTGCTCGTATTTTGTCATTATAGTGTAGTGTAACGTGTATATTGATCCTATTTTAATAAGTGACTTATTTTCTTTTACTGTGTTCAAGATCTAAGTGAACTACTAACTTTTAATGATATTATACCTATTTTGTATTCTCCTCAGCTTTCTGATGTTCATCTTCATATATTACTATCAAATTTAAGCAGAATGCTTTCGTTTTTATTGCAATAAAGACAGGTAATTACAATGTCAATTTATTTTAATTTAATTGCCCTTTTTCACTGGAATTTGGATTTTAAAAAGAAAAAATTAAAAAAAAAGACTAAAATTTTACCAAATTGCAACAAAAACGGCCAAGTCAAAATTAATATTAGCCAAAAAGATGGGTTCATTATGAATCAGATTTCTCAAAATAGCAGAACTTAAATATTAAACCATTACGGATAAAACTATGCAATAAAATATTTTGTGACCACCATTGCTTTGTCTCTGGAGGTTTTTCATCCATACTGAAAAATATGCCTTCAGTGACTTGGCCGGTTTTGATACTTGACGACTCGACTATTCTTTATTTAGGCTAGTGCCGGTGGAAGCTAAAAATCATCTAATAAAATGAGTTCCGTATTATAAACTACAATATCTGTAAAACACTCCTTTCACAATAGATTAATATTTGTGCCAATAATACTATAAAATACCGGTGTATCAACAATTCCACGTGAGGTTTCTTCTATGTCAGATGTTACACATCATATGCGACTCCTGTTCGTATTTTTTTTAATAATTAACACCGGTTATCAGACAGATTCTACACACACCCAAAGCACACGGGGCTACATGGCTGCGATGTCGCAGCCCCTTACCTAAGGAACCAACCAACCAGAAGTAACTCCACGAGGCCTAAACCTTGACAATGCGACTGAGAGATCAATCACTGCCTGCTAGACGCTTGCTCGCAGTACCTAAGAGTATGTCACATGTTTCTAGTGGTGTGACATGTGACGTCACTGCTATACGTTTAGGAGGCTTTGTTAAGACAGGTGTGAAAAAATGAGCTGAGTTATGCAAGGTTCTTCACCTTGAAACATGTGATGCGCACTTGCAATCTGTAGTCAGCCTCGGCCTAGAATATGTATACCAAGTCTCCTTACAGGAGTTACCTCTTTCACAATAGGCAACTACTTGCGAATTGTTGGGATAACCTTTATAAAATTCTTGTACAATGTTCCGTATCACATATTTATCAAAATCGTCAACGAACGCCTTTCTGTCACCGAATCTACTTTTGCTTTTCTTTCCCGGAGTAGAAAGATTACCTTCGTTCGGAATCCCGTTCCTCGGCATCTAGAGATTCTTTGCGAATGTTCTTTATATAAAATGTTCTGATTTATTGCAGTAATCTGCTGCTCTTCTCGTGGCCTTTTTCAATGGACAATACGAGTTTTCTCTAGCTTCATCATCACATTTCTCAACAGGGAAAGACGGTCGTACTCGACTTCTTGCCTACTATTGAGAATTTAAAAAACTAATACACCCCCTTACCTGGCTAAATCCTTTGTTCAAATTAGTCACGTGCATGATCGGAACAATAGATTCTCCGCTACAACTCTGCAGATCCCTCAGCATCGTACAATGAAAGGTAATAAATTATTTGTGGTAAATGCCTCGAAATTATATAACAATTTAAGACTGGGCGAGGTACGGCAGATGAGTGTCAAGGCTCAGAAATTGTATATTCAGTCCTATTATCTGTGTAATTATTAAAACGTGTACTGTGTAAGTTTATGATAAAATTGTAACATAATATTATTAATTCATATTAATTAAGTAGCCTAGGTTAAACCGTTTTGTATACATTTCTTTCTTTCCGTAGTATTAGTTTAATTATGTTAATTTAAGACTGTGTATAAAAGAAAAATGTATAGTCTAGTAGTGGCAGTTAGTTGCAGCTAAATGGACTCTTAGTCCTAATTGTAATTTACGTAAAATAAATAAATTTCAATGTTTACAATTGTACGAATTAATTGCCGGGCTTAACTATGCACAACAAAACTTTTCCTTTTAGCGGGCCAAGAAATTAATCGCGAAGATCCTTCAGCCATACCGTTTATTGCTGAATCAACTGATGCAATACTTATATCTCCAGCATTTAATTTGCCTTCCTGCTTCATGTGAATTTTGAAACGAAATTTGTGTCGTGATAACTACGCACACCACACACGAGAATGTCAGAGGAACAACTGTTTGATTACTCACTCATTCGCAACGCCACACTGGTTTCAGCAGCAAAGACCCTATGTTAGCAGTTTTGGAACAAACGGGAATATCAGGTAACACGATTGGCTGTTGACAGGCTTCTCAATTCTCGCCTGCACCTTCCCTGCCTCTGCCCTTCACCCCGCAAGTTCACAGAGGTTAGGCCCGAGCAGTATTGTACACCTCGGCGCTGACAGCAGCTATCCTAAGTGTGAGTTAGCCACACTCCCTCCAGGAAAATGCCAGGAACCCTATTTCAAGTCCCGGGGTACCTACCCCATCCCTGCACCTAATACAGCTACACAGACTACTACAGTCAACCACAAAATCACAGGTTATCAGACAATTTCAACACACACCCGAACACGCGGGGCTGATTACCAAGATGTCCCAAACCCATAAAGCTTGATGATGATGGTTTTAAGGGACCTAACATCTAGGTGATCGGCCCCTAATGGTTTGGGTGATAGGGAAAAATGAAAATGCACCTATAATTAAATATAATATAACTAGGCGACCCGTGCGAGAACTCTCGCATGTGTATACACCACCCACCTGGTTTTACTGTTATGCGGACTTCTATAAATATGTTTATTTTTAAACAAATTGTGGGTTGTACGCGCCCCATGTGTACAGACTACCCGCCCGGCTCTTGTGCTATGCGGGCAGTACGCGAAATAGTTCTACCAGGGGTTATCGTCTTGTTTAATTGTTTAAAAGTACTCTATAAACAAATAAATATATTTCCGTTGACTTATCAAGAAATGCAAGATTTTTTGCTGTACTATTGAGACGATTTGGAAGATGTTGGTACAAACCACACCTAACTCCCTCTGGTTTAGGAGCTTGAGTTTTGTGAAACATTCACCTTAGCGTATTATATATATATATATATATATATATATACTGTAGACTAAATTTGTAACGTACAATCTTACAAACTAGAAGAAGGAAAGGGAAAACGATAGAAGAGGAATGGAAATAAAAGAAAGGAGAAATAAATGCACTCAACCCTCGAATAATGAGGCTTGAGAGACTTAGAAAGAAGGAGAGCCAGGAAAGGCAATGGAAAAAGGGGGGAAAATCGGACCCAACTCAGGAACCCCATGGGGTCGCCAACACCCCGAACTCACCATCTGTAAGCTCATGAGGGTGTAGCAATATCCAGGGTGCACAGAAGTGGTGGGGCTACATACACCCTGCCTCCTTGAGGGCCTTGGGCAGAAGGCAGGAGATAACATGGAAGAGAAAATAAGAGGTCTGATCCCTCTAAGAATGAGGGCTCAGGAAATATGAGACAAGGGCCAAGTAAGGCGGGAAAGGAAAATACTCCCTAGGCCTCGGATACCTTAATACCGTCAGGTCGGAAAAGAACAAGAGTTGACCAAGGGAGGTCGACAGCAAAGATAACAGACAGGGGCCTGGCACAAGTAATTCGAAGTAATGCGGAACTCAGCTGGGGTGGTCGCCAACCGACATTAAACATGAATTAGGTGTTGTTGCGTATTATAGAGGATTTGCGACATCGTGGTCATGTAGCCCCGTGGTTGGGTGGTGTGTGAAATTTGTGTGATAACCTGTGTTATTGTGATGGCTGTAATAGTGTGTGCTTTTGTAAATTGGGGATAGGATTGGGAAGGAGACGGCCGTGGCCTTAAGGTAGGAACCAACCAAGCATTTGCCTAGTAGTCAAAAGAACGCCAAAGAGATCCACAAAATTAGCTAACATATGTATTGTACCCATGTGAGTAATCTCGGTGGATAATATGCATCTGCCTCCAGCTAGCATCAGCTCTCAGGCGTGTACGGTAACCCCAATTTAGCAGTGCATATTTTGGATTTGAGGCTAAAAGGTATCAACTCTACAATGATAAGGCACAACTCTATTCTAAAACTTTAATTCAATAAAATAAATCATGGCTTCAAACACAAAACAATACCCAAAAAGCATAAAATAAAGCAAACAAAATTTTTACCTCCACAATCCACAAGTAAACAAATATAAAATCACAACAAAGTCATACCTAGCCATAAGGCTTTACCCTTCTGTGAACTTCACAAGGATAAACTAGTGCGCTGATGCACCTACGGCTTCAAAACAAACTGTACATTAACATAACAGTCATACAATGTGACTTCTTTAATATTACAACAAGGATTATTCCTTAAACCTCTTTATGTTAAACAATTATGTGTGCCGTGCGTGTTTTAATATTTTTCTTCTCACCAATGAAATGCTTTGCATGCATTTACCTATTTGGATGTTGCACCAAAATCAACGTGCAACTCCATAATTATGTAAGCTACCCCCTACACATCCTCCAATTATATGGTTTCGCCGCATGCTGTCTGTGATTCCTAGATAAAACGTTACGTTATAGCTTATGTCGGATTGTACGATAGACTACCTCGCGCTCATGGCGATTGGCATCTAGTCACCAACTACATGACTTGGCTCCAGTGACAGTACAAATATATCATGTAACTATTCGTCAGATAGCTAAAATAATGAACCATCAGGATGAACTATAATTATCCATGTGTTCACAAACCACATGGCCATAATACTCAACATAACAATCTTGCATTATATGTCATTTTAACAAGGTCTAGAATCTCTTCCCTTTATAACTTGCCTGAGCGGCCCGGGTGGCTAGCACCGACCCTCGGCTAAGGAAGTCGCTACACAATAGAAAGTGGAATGGGTCGTTTCACCAATTATCTCGACCTTCCTAAAAGTTTGAAAGGCCCCCTCTCTAAGCAGCGAAGATTTACAAGACAAAATACTGTGTCCTGACCGACACACATGTTCCCAAAGGATCTTAATTGACTATTATGCCAACAGGTATTGAATGAGCTTTTGTAATTATTCCTACGTCGAGGATAACGATTAATTAATGGCCTCACATGGGTCCATTCAACATGAAGGTTCGGGGTTCGCAATGCATGAGCCTGGCGGTTGACCGATGTCTCAAGTATAATATAGGCGCACAAAACCACTGTCGCCATGAGTTTTCGCTGCCAACGAGCGTAATTAACTCATCAATAAGTTCTCGGGAAATCATAGAGCTGCGAGGTGTCCTTGTTTCCTCGACTCTGTAAAGATTCCAGTCCGGAACACATTTCAATCCTTTCTTCAGAGTTAGGGTCCAACACTAAAACTCTGGAATTAATAATATCTCCAACAATGTCCACGACATAGGAGAATTCATACGTAGAATAGACTATCTGGCCCCTAATGCTCCATGCTACGACACTCCGACCTATAATATTAAGAGAAATCTAACATTTACTCTATAAGCTTCTCAATTAAGCTGCAAATTCAATTCACTAAAAGCTCTTTCATTACTGGTATCATTACTGAATATCTGCAATATTCTGATATAAAACTTCTTTCCATAATTACTGAAATGTAATCTCACTGTAACATCTTCCTGCTTAGATTGATAAGTCTTGCACTTAGCGTTAATAATTCTCGCTTACAACATTTATTTGTTTCCTGATGTGTTCATTCATACTCTTAATAACCATTATTATTATATCATCATTTCTCACTGACATAAATGACCAAAATCATTATTTATTATTATTATTATAAATCTCATTGACATAAATGACCAAAATCATCATTTATTATTATTCTCATATAAATTACCAAAATTTCCGACATAGCTAGACGTTTTAAACTCGAACAATCGCGTTCGTTGCATTTACATAACTGATTGCCATTCTTAATTCATAGTGGGAATAATTACTCCACTTAATGATGCAAATTAACATCTCAACTCTATCAAAATCAACTCAATACTGATTAAACATGGAGGATCAGCCTCCTAACTGACTTTTACTGGCATCTATAAGGAATTCACAATATCTTTACGGAATCACAGACATGCAGCGGTCAATACTTCTACATAATCATAACCATAATTTGTGGGGTACTTACATCTCTATAGGCATCTAAGGTGGCTCCGACCAATCATATTCTTCCATGTCGCCCGCCATAATGGGTTTAACGCGACATATTTCTCTTGTTTACACACATTTGATTACACATAATTTCTATCACCAACACGACACGTTGCATACCTTTCAGGAAGTTATCACTCCCCAAACATGTGAAACACTTCATCAAACATTACTTTAAATGATATTTTTACATATGCATTACACTGAACACTCGTCACTTTATACACACTTCAATGCTGAAATTCCCTAGCAGAGATCGAAATTGCAGGTGTCGACGGCATCTTACTTTACCAACTCCTGATTGAAAGTCTGGTTATCTGCTCTCGGAACTCTCCAACAGTTTTTATGAATATCATTCCTACAGTAAGCGTCCTGCGTTACATCAATACGCTGGCTCCCAAACATGAGCGTTAACATCTGGTACTCTCATGGCAATACCAAACACTTAGTAGAGTTTCTTTCGCGCATTCTATCGTAGTTACACATATACGATTAGTTAATACTATACACACTGCGCTTAATAAAGTTCAACACTTTCACAAATAATTATATACAATAGTTCTACCGTTAGTCTATACGGTGTTTCGTAACTGAACACGCCATAGTTCGTGCTGCTGATTAAGCCTGTATCACGACTATTATTCATACAAGCATGTTTACTGTTTCTTTTACACATACCAGTCTTTGTTCGGCGTCTTGATGAATAGATCCGTCATGCGTTTTGCCTTGACGAACTTGCTTCAACCTGGCTGTAGCTGACTGAAGTTTCACTCGAAGACTGCACGTAACTTATTTGAAGACTTCTGTATGCGGCTTACACGCTGTCTCGTACTGCTGCATATTTGCTGTATACTGATTGCAACTTATTGCCATTGTGCTACAATTGACAATTGAGTAAGACTGTAACTGGCTGTAACTGCGCTTGGCGGCATGTAGACTGAACTTGACTGCGTTACCACTGTGTTTCAACTGAGTAACACTGAGCATAGCTGAGAGCTCCTCCTGGGGTCTACTCCCTTATATCGGATTTTTCACAGAAAGTAGAGTAACATCTTCCCGCGTAATCTTGGCTCCTCTCACAGCATGATTCAGGTCTTCAAACCATGATCATTGCGTTCCTCTCTCTTCACAGGTCCCAAAACTATCTGTGTGCAAAGGAATCGCTCGTCCAATTAATTAATATTAATTCCTTTCTCCATGGCGTGGGACGCTACCTAACGGGAAACCCCCGGCAACATCTTCACATCCATCCGCGAACAATGGCCGTTTTACAGTCCTTACGCACATCATTAAATATGCACCAATTTCGCAGGTAAAAGACTCTAAAATTATCTTCTTGCCAAGATATCCACCTGTGTGCAACTCTCATCTCGATTCGTTACTCCAATCACGAGTAATCAATGATTTTTCTGGGCATTTCTCCGCCCCTACTCCAAATCCATTCTCCGTCGGGGAATAACTATGTCATTATTCAGGCCTCACCCCTGCTCCAGACGACATAATGGGGTGACTGAGATGGACGTGGCTCCACTGGGACCAACCCACAATTCTGGGCCAATTAGTAAATGTCAGCTCTGCCCTCCTCTGTGCTTCAAGCCTCCAATAGCTTACACCAAATCGTCTTATAATGATATAATCTGCTCATTATTTCCTACATTATTTTAATAAATAATGCCATTTCATCAAAAATCACACCAGTGATTAAATATACATTTCTTTCGAGGGGTTTTTACCAAGAAACTCCCTCTTCAGACCTCTGGTTCGCTTCCTGGTGGAACCTTTATACTGAGATCACAGTCTCTGAGAACCATGTTCGATTCCAGTCAGCATAACCCCATCGGGTTCAGTATGTCTACCGCTTACTAATCCAACGGGATCAATGCGATGAAAATCTATGTGGCGGATGGTCTTTACCGCCGGATGACCTTCCGGACGCCAACCCCATGAGAGGAGTTAATGAGAGATGAAATGAAGGAAGATGAATGACACTGGGCAAGTTCAATTTCAAATAGTTTTAACTATGGCTACCAGATATGCTACCGTCACTAACGCCCAGCGGCGAACGTTGGAACTTGATAGAGCGTTTCTAAACCAAATAACCTACAAATTTAGCTACACGCTACCAATTGCAGTGGAAGGTTCTTTTTCATGCCATAAATCTATGACATGCACCCACCGCCTTTACTTCCCCTCCGTAGGGAGACATACTGAAGGATATTAACAATCTTAAAAATCAGAGCCGGGTTTGAACCCACGATCTTCGGCATTGCAGTTCAGCATGCTACCGACTATACTTAACCAATAGTCTGATATTGTGAGCGGCTTCGGTGGCGTAGTTGGTAGCATGCTGATCTTCTATGTCCAAGATCGAGGGTTCAAACCCGGCCGAAGTCGTCCGAAGTCGTCGGATTTTTAAGAGCGTTAAAAATCCCTCAGTATGCCTTCCTACGGAGGGGAAGTAAAGTCGGCGGTCCCATGTCGTAGATTAATGGCATGAAAAAGAACCTTCTACTAATTACACTTGTGGAAGCAAAAATGTGTAGGTTAGTTTGATAACGCTCTATTAGTTCCAACGTTCGCCACCGGGTATTGACTGCGATGGCATTTAGTAGCCGCGTCCGCAGCTAGGTGTCGAGGATGATAGCATTTGGTGGCAAATGTAGGAACTACTTGAAAATATTAATCGTATGTAGTCCTTGTACCTGAATCACAGATAACACACACTAATACAACCATCACAATATTAACACCGGTTATCAGACAAATTCTACACACACCCAAAGTAACAGGGCTAAATGACCGCGTTGTCGCAGCCCCTTAACTAAGGAATCAACCAAGCCTGATATTATGTTGGCAGAATATGTGTAAAAACCCTAGATCTAGTGACGTTTCGCTAAAGTTGGCATCACTCCGGAGATTCGCTTAGATACTGCCCTGGAGGTATTTGCTCTGCCTTACAACACAGTTGTTGCGAAAAGAAGAGATATGGTCATCCTTATGTCTGGTCAGGAAGTGACGTAATATATGTTAACTTCCGCCAGCGCAACTCTCTACGTCCATGATATCTGACAGAAAACGTTCCACACAATGTGGGTGGGTTATCCCCGAGCCAAGACTCCCTGTATTTCACACATCAACAATCCCACGTGTCTAATAGCTAAGGATCAGATTCTTAGGTTTTTACCTATTATTTTCCTTACTTCTAAATACAATAATACAGAGGGGGGGGGGGGGGTGCCCGGGGTTCCGCGGGGCCCGTCCCCCCACCCCCACCCCCCGAAATTTGTCACATATAATACTTGTATCTAATTAAAGCATTAAAAACTACTATACTCGTCATGTACTATTGTTACTAAGTGAGGTTTGGCAACGTTGCAAAGCAAGGCGAAGGTAGAGCGATGTAAACAGTGTGACAATCAGTTTGCTCTGATCTTATGAGTAACAACATAACCTCTTATTACTCTCCAGTGCCTTCGCTCTTATGAACGTGGCCGATAACCTAGATGTTAGGCCCCTTAAAACAACAATTATTATCATCATCAATCTTATGAACATACCAAGAACAGCAACAAGTGCCCTTGAAGCGTGTAACAAACGTTTTTTGCCTAACTTTTATACCCTTATCAAACTTTTGGCAAATTTGCCTCTCTCTGTAGCTACCGGTACTGCCGAACGGAGTTTGAGTTGGTTGAAAACATACTTAAAATTTTCTACTTCTGAAAACAGATTCAATGGTCTCGCATTGTTACAGAGACATACAGTGCATCACTGACAAAGTTTTAAACCGATTTGGCAATGCTTCAAGAAACCTTGACTTTATATTATAGTGTGAGTTGTAAATCAAAACAGTAACATTAATTCTTTCCATGTAAACACTATCAAGTGAGCAAGATGATTGTATGAATAAAGAGGAACATAAAATGGTCTTAGTTTTATAAATAATTCATGTTTTTTGGGCTAATGCCGTGTGAAAGTAAATTAGAACCATACGTTTCGGAGAAACCTTGCCTCCTTTTTCAATGGAATCAAACAATATGGCCAAAGAAAGTATATCAATGAGATTACAAAAAATTACAAAAAATATAGATAAATTCCTCAGTTCGTCACCAGAGAGCAGCTGCCAGAAATTACTGTATGGACCATGGTAGAACGGCGGACAGAGTAGTAAGTAAGGAGAAGGTAAAGGGGCGGGGTGAAAATATAGATACTCCTCGAAGAATGAGGATGTCTAAAAGAAAAGATAGATATAAGGAAACAAAAACAAAAGGGAAGTGTATCTGAACGATACCTAACGTCATACAGGCAACGGCGAAAAAACAGATGGAAACTCCTCCAGTGACGAACAAAGGAGATCAAATCCAGGCTCTGTAGCCATAGAGGAAAAAGTACAATTTGAAATATGTGAAGAACAGAGAGACAGAGGAACTATCTTCCTAGATCCTTAGTAACGGGTAGCCAAGTGTCACTTAGCTGATATCCAGTGTCTGTTAAAATTATTGAGATTTTTACGAATTTCAACTGCCTCCCTTATAATTCTAGACCAGTTGTGCTTAACAAGGGCAAGCATATGAGCATCCTTGAAACATACATCGTGCCCTGAAGACAGGGCATGTTCAGCTATAACTGATTTGTCAGGTTGGTTTAGACGGATGTTCCTTTGATGCTCTTTGATGCGAGTTACAATGGACCGTTTTGTTTGTCCAATGTAGACATTGACCAAACATAAAACATCACAACAAATTGGATGCAAATGTGATGCCAGATAGCCTTAAAACTCATCATATTGCACCAAATTATACAAAAGTTTATCGGGGATAACTCCGGACCCCTTATTCTTTGGGGCTTATACCATGCCCCCTAACCCCCTGTTGGAAAACCCCCAAACTAAACTCTATTTACGCCCCTGCCAAAAAAAACGAAAAAAAAACCAACTTTAATACTTTTCCGAATTACACTCAAAAGAATCATATTCATGAATTCTGTAGTACCGAAAAAAACAAAATGATATGCAGTAGGCCTACCTGTAAATACCTATTTGCAGTTTTCTTCCATGTCCTCTTCTTTAATCGTATCGGCATACTAAGGACCACGTCATTTCAACTGTCTTCTCTGGGCTTTGATCTTTGCCCATTGCTCCTCCATACGTTGCCGATATTGCTCTTTGCTTCTTTCTGTCCACATCCTTCCTGTCTTCAACTTAGTTTCTTCTTGAAACCCCTACTGGTCGTTTAGTATCTTCCTGAGAGGATTGCGATCTTGAATATCTTCACAGGTAATCTCCATCTTTTGCATGTCACTTTCCACCTCTTCAAATCAGGCTGGTTTGGTCTCCCTATGTTTAGCCTACTTATCACATTTTGCAAAAATGAGGAAAAGGTAGACTTATGAGATCGATCCGGGCAAATTTCTGTCTGTCCTTCTGTCTGTCTGTCTGTCTGTCTGTCTGTCTGTCTGTCTGTCTGTCTGTCTGGCTGGCTGGCTGGCTGGCTGGCTGTGTGTGTGTGTCCCCCTTTCAAATCCTAAACGGCTGCAGCAATCGAATCCAAATTTGGTATGATTAGAGATCTATACCTGAATATCTCAAGCCTTTATTTGAAAATGATGTCAGTGCAAACAACTGCTGAAAAACCGCAATTGAAATTTGAGCTTTATATTGGATATCTTGGAACATATGCATGGGAGCTATTCCAAAAATTGGCACACATATAGACAATAATATTTCAGTTTAATTTCCAGGAGGCCATGCATGGCAGTGTTGCCAACGTGACTATGCCTGCTGATAGGTCCAATTTTAAAATACAAGCAACTTCTATACTAACAAATGGATTTCATCCCAAATTGGCACAACAGGAGTTCATAATATTTAAGATTATTTCTGACCAACACATGCATGACATTGTTGCCAACATGATTTTACTCGCGCAGATAGATCCATTGTCTAACTGCATGTAACGTCCATGCTATCCATTGGGCTTCAACCAAATTTTGTATTCTGTACCTTAAGAGATGGAACTAACAATATAATCAGTCACCAGGGCTGCCAACTGTAGTGCTCTTTAGGCTACATTGTGCCAGGTATATTTCGAACTAATTCGAAATTTCGATACTACCAACATAATTTCGTCATTATTCTAGATGGATCTATATAGATTGGCATGAATATTAAATTTTAAGAAAAGTAGGCTCTTTAGTTTGTCGCGGAACTTCTTGTTAAAATAGGTCAAGATCCGGTTAGTCAATCGTGTGGGTGTCATTCATTTGTTCCATTTATTGTAGTAAGTTATACTTGAATTTTTTGCCCATAATTTTTAAAAGTAAACCTGAGACAGTATGTATTCCTAGCTCTATTTGATTTAGAGAAACCCTACCTGCCAGAAAATTGAAATATTTTCAGCACATTTCAGCTTATATCTTATTGTTCGGTTCTTCACCGTCAGGAAATTGGGGATAAATCTCTTATTGTTTCCAAGAATCCTATTTTCTAAATAAACAAAGTTCATTAGACGGGCTAGAGTGTGCAGCTTTAGAGGAAGAAACAGCAGGAATTAAAGTTAATGGCAAAATAATTAACAACTTAAGATTTGCAGATGACACGTTGTTGTTCGCAGTAGGTCTACAAGATTTACAGCGACTGACTAACAAAGTCGTGGAGGCAAGTGAACAATGGGGATTAACACTTAATGTCAGTAAGACACGTTTTATGGTAGTATCACGAACACAACATCCAGAGAGCTTGATAATCAATGGGGAGACAGCACAGCAAGTGACAAAGTACAAGTATTTAGGAAGAAATGTGAACTGCTACATTGACTGTACTGAGGAGATAAAGTCCAGGGTCGGTCAAGCCAGAAATGCATTTTATGTTCGACCCTGACTATTGTGTGTTAGAAAACTGTATCATAATGATGGTCATTATAACACTATTTTTCATTATGAAACAGTTTCTCCCACCAATCACAGCTCAAGAAACAGTTGTGTGACCAATTAGATAAAGTTAGCATCGCACCTGCGTGGAGTTCCAAGGCCTTCTGAACTGCGTTGCCAAGTGTCATAGTGGGGTAATCGAGATGGCCATGGTCAAATACAAGGCATTCTCTGCGTCTCATGCGCTCTGCTCAGTACATAAAACTGGCGAAATCTCGACAGATATTTATGAATATTTATCTTCGAACATAAAATAGTTATAATAATTATCGTCGAACATAAACAGTCTTATGCAACTCGCCTATAATGGTAATTAAGACACTCGTATGGAAATTATAAAACTCGCATACGCTCGTTTTATAAATATACTCGTGTCTTAATTATAGCCATTATAGGCTCGTTGCATAATGTACTATAATAAAATTAGGAGAGAATACCTTGTATTTGACCATGGCCTCCTCGAATACCCTACTATGACACTAGCCAGGTGGTGAAATTTAAAATAGGCGGCCGTGGAAGTCAGCGCAGATGCGATGCTATCCTTACCTAATTGGTCACACAACTGTTTCTTGAGCTCTGATTGGCGGAAGACACTGTTTCATAATGAAAAAATTGTGTTATAATGACCCTCATTATGATACAGTTTTCTGACATATAATATTTAAATTTCGACATCGTCGAACATAAAAATATTTTTATCGTCTGAGAAACAAATGTTACATAAATTATTTATACCTCGTGGTCTAGTGGCTAGCATTCTTGGCTGTCGGCCCAGCTCTACCAAGAAATTTAATTCTGGTCTAATGGTTGAAACGGGATACACAAGCCCTCATGAGGCAAAACTGACAAATCGATTCCCACCTCAGTCATCCAGGAAGTAGTTTTCCATGGTTTCTTATTTTTATTCCAGGCAAATGCTGGGATGGCTCCTAGCTTAAAGGGGGGGGGGGGACCTACACCTATAAGGATCCAAAAATCCTGTATATTTCACTTTTTTATTCCTCAGCAACAGAAAGTACTAAAGAATTGTAATTTGGTCTGCCAATCGCACTATGCTTTGCCAATATGTTCCGTGTATTTACGAGTCATATGGCGAATGCATTTCCACAAATTGGGCATTTTAAATTGGCGGCTGCATATTGTGCACTGATCCACCGTCTCCCTAATATTTTACACACACATCATTGTTTTTCAAAAATTCTTTTTCATTGTTTTTACCTAGAATATTTGGAATCTATAAGGAAAAAAACATTTTTTTAAAGCTTATATTAAAGTGTAACTTTTTTACAAGTTTTCTCACTGAATATTTTTTAAAAGCCGAAACTATGACTTGTACAGTACCAGTTCTAGGTCATATTGTTCTTCTCTATAAGATACACATGTATACTAAATTTCACTTCATTATCTTGAAAACTCTGGCAGTTACTAAGGAAACGGATTTGAAAATCCAAGTCAACAAAGTCACTAATGTGTAGGAAAACTTCTAAACCGTAGGTGACAGAGACGGCGCCAGTCCTGCAAGTATTTGGTCATAACTTCAAAATTATTATATATACATATCAAAGAAATTGATGCAGTGATTTGAAGATGAAGGATCAATAAACGTAGAAAAAAATGATAAATTTTGATCCTTATAGGGGTAGGTACCCCCCCCCCTTAAGGGCACGGCCGCACCCTTCCCAATCCCATCCACAATGTACAAATGCACACACTACTTGTTGTTGTCGTTGATTCATGTAGGGGCTTTGCGACATCGTGGATACTGTGCCCATTTAGCAAGAAATATGCCAATCACAGTATACCAGCGTAGCTCAATTCGGGATTTCGGGGCAGCGGTAAGTTCCCCCACTCTGTGACTCACATATTTTGGATTAATTAGAGGATACACTTGCAAAAATAACAACAAAATCAACTCCTATTTAAACATATTTAATTAATAAAATTAATGGCGCTACAAACATTTTAACAAATTAATTACTGACCCAAATATCAACTGCTTGTTCCAAATGAACAAGGGATCACAAAATAAAATAAACAAATATTGTATTCAAAACCGGTGGTTTCCACATAAACCATCAATTCTTACTTAGTCTCACTTCCATAAAGCACTAACATTAAGTTTACATAACTCCGAGCTCTTTGGCTCCATGCATTTACATTATTATGGTGTCATTCTTGTACACCTCAAACATTAGCTTTTATATTTTCTTATTTCTCAAGAACAAATATATAATTATATTTAAAATCTCTGTTAATTATCTAATTCAATATTTTGGGCATGTCCACATATTCAGTTGTTATCATCTCTCTTTATTCCACAAATATATTAAGGTAATCAGAAAATCAATTGTGTACTCCAGAGCGTGAAGGTACTTGACACAGTCAAAAAACTATAGTTACTCCCGAACTCAGTTGCCTTCAATCAACTCGTGGAATCCCACGTCCATACATTATTACAATAGGGATTGTTATTTATCTCTTATGTCTTAATAGACCATTATCATATAAGAAACTACGATCTGAACCGGCAAACGAAATATCCATCTTTAAGGACCTCGGTTCAACGCCCGGGTCGTTTACAACTTTAAACACTCCTGGTGTATTTATTTATCTTTACAACAGCTTACGAGACGGTCTCTGTTCCTTCTCGCTTTAAGAAAGCTAGACTCTACTCCTTGGGGTGCGATTTATGACACGTTAGGGTGGGGAGACATCCCGTCTGACCCAACATTTAGTAGCTTATTTTCAAGGCTTTCAAAACAAACCTTTCCATTCTATCCAGTTCTGGGGAGACCAGGCTTTATTGTACCGTATACATTCAAACAACTATTCCTTGGTTCAAAGACCATTTCTGTATCCTTGGCATTTATTAATTATGAGAGGGTCCTCATTGATTGGGAAGATTAAATACACATACGACGACGGAGAATTTCAGGGGCTTTTATCATAAGAAGATCCTGCATTCGAATCTCTTTAGGTGCCTCGGGAACTAATCCCGTACAGAGGACTTATTACAAAATGCGATTTAGAGTCGGCCGTGGCCCAATGACATACGCTCAATAATACCATATATTAGCTCCCTTTTTAAATACATACACAATGCCTCGTGATACTAATGTCACAAAATAGAGGACTTACACAACTATCAATTCACTGCAATCAACTACCCTCCATAAGTAATGTACCAAGTATTTCAACTACTACGCGTTCCTAGCGTGACACTTTAATATTATATTTGCGCTCATTATGCGCTAATGCATTATTTTAAGCCGAAAATGTCTTCCCAAGAACTGATAAGATCTCTTTAGTAACAATTCATATTATTTTAATTCACATATTAATCTTTCCGTGGTCGATAAATCGCTCCCTGTTTTAAAATATTCCATTGAACCTCATTTCACACATACGTTAAGGCTTAACGTTCTTATGTTCATATCAATTTATTTGATTTTTATTTAACATTTCCATATTTTATTATTATTATTATTATCTTTATTCAAGCTCAAAAGCTATTTCTTTCATATCTCAACTTTACTTTATTTCAATGTCTTTCATGATAATTAAATGATATTTCGCTTGCTCTTATGACATTTGTTAAATACATTAACCCTTTATTCACCTATTTCCTCTACGGGAATTATTCTTTACATTATTATTCCTAATTTCACTATTTATTTTATTATTGTTCAGACCGTATTCTTGATTATTCAACATTTATTTATTAAAACACATCCCTTTCACCCCAAACTCCGGTGGGTTTTGTACACAATCAATTTCTGACACCAAAATAAAAATGAATTTTGTACTCACATATTTCCAGATCATCCCATGATCTTAAATCTGGTGTGGTGTTTCATTTTTGGGCCCACTTCGAACTTTTTACACCATATTGAAGGTATTCATCTTACGTAAAAACACTTTTTGACCTATATCTAGAACACTTAATATTGACGACATTTTTATATACTGGTGTGTCCCTTTTGAACACATAATAACACTAAAAATATTATCTAACACACAATCTTGATTATTTTACACTTCACAATTACTCGATCACTAGGCCGTACTTCTAAGCCTATCACACGTGATCTTCTTAAATTACCGTTTCCAAGGGTGAAATTTATCCGATGTCGGCTTCCTATTCTGAAGAATGCGAAAGTCCCGAAACATCTACTGTTCCCTGGAGTTCAATTCTGCTATTCCTATCCTGGATAACTGGATATTTATCTAGCCTGAACGGCTTCTCTTTAGATCTGTCTATTGATCCTAACGAGAGTCTATATGGATCGAGGTCTCCTCTAAGACCTATAGATTTAGTTTCTAGCAGCTAGCACTTCTCGATTCTAGTACTATTAGAATTGTTCGCCTGCTTTCTGGAGCTAATGTTTATAGTCTCCTATTCTATTTATTTGAACTGTTTTAACACTCCTACGTTCGAACCTTATTCTGTTCTTCCTTTTTAGATTTCTTCAATTTAAATAACAATTTATATGTCTGGTACGATACTTCCGTACGTTATGATCTGTTCGTTCGAACATTTAACGACCTATCGCCTTTAAGTCCGACGTTCGCAGCCTGCTCTGACTATATCTTGCGAATTTTCACTTTAACTTGTATACAGTCGGGCCTAAATCCTATAATTAGGATTTTCCTAATATTTCACTCCGGCGATACTTTAAAATTTCGTCTTGACTGCTCCTTATGTAGGCAAGCAAGTCGTTACTACTGTGACGCCTGTGGCTATTGGATCTTACTTCGGTGATGTAAAACAGCGTTTCTCCCCTCAAGGAGTACTGGTAGCGGTTATCGATGTTACGCAGAGTTACGTCCCCTCACGGACCGTCGGAATGATTACTTCTACGTCGTGGAGCAGCACTTCCCCTCACGGAATGCTCGTAAGACTGCATGCGATGTGACACAGTGACGTGCCCTCTGGCTGTCTGAATACTGCATGATTGGCTTGGAAACGCCCGAAGCTTTATACTGTTTTACTACAAAAAAATAAGACTCAAGCCTTTTCTGTGGTCAACTTCTAAAATAATGATGCCACAAATATAAAAATTATACCTTCCGAAAGCTTTTCTTCTCAATGTCAAATGATCTTATTGCACCTAAGAATCGATCGTGCAATTCGGAGATATTAGTTAATTTCTCGTCCTCAATTGTGTGGGTGTTGCATTCTTTTTGCTCTCTCCCCTCCACAGAGGCTTAGGTAATTCCCCTATGACGTCGTCTTACGTCGGCAGTTTATTTCTGCACAATTATTACATGGTTTCTCTATACTGAAAAATCTCTCATTCCAAATGATTCACTGTACTGTGCTCGTTTACTCATTATTATGCTCGTAAACGTGTTAATTTTAATTATTCCTCTTCTGGTGCATATGCGGCGTTGTCAAATTCCAGCAACGTCAGCTCGAATTCCGATTCAGGCTTCTCTTTCTATCACGGTGGAAAATTCCACTCAGTTATTAATACTCGTGACCAGCCCTCTCTGAAATGTCGAGTGGGGTGATCTCATCTAAGGAGCATCTGTCCCTAGTCGCTTGCACAATGTTAAGCTATATTCCTGGCTTAAAATCTCTCTCCGTTCCTTTAAGAAACTATACGTTTCTTTCATTTCTTCCTTAAGGACATTGGTTCGACCGTCATGGACCCTATGGCCCATGGGTTCATCTCTCCCCTCCTTAGGTAAATAAATTTTCGAAAATTTTGAGGAAATTTATTTCAATTTAATTTTTATTACTCTATTCGTCGAATCCATCATAACGTCATCCGTATTTACTGTTGTTTTTACTTCTTTTAAGTCATATCCGGTAATTGTGTAGGTCGGGTATGCTCTGTCCCTACCCTTTCTTTCTTTCTTTCTTTGTCTGGACTTTAAGTTCCCAGAACCTCATTCTCCCTTACGGGTTTGGTCTATCCCTACCCGTTTCCTTATTTCATCATTTTCTTTTCTTAAATTGGAATTTTCTTCTTCAATAAATTCAATTATTTCTTTAATTTCCCAATATACTTTCTCCAATTCGCATTCGCACTCGAATGCTTGAGCTCTATTTTCTATTTCTTCCTCATTCTTGTTTATGTCAAAAGCGGATTCATCTCTAAATGTTTCCATGACCAGGGCTTGTTCATTTTCTTCATCAAAATCTTCGGGAGGGTAATATAATTTCAAATTTGCTGAATTCATGGTCACTTCGTGATCCGTTTCACAATGCCGAATTCTATATGCGTTATTCCTCAAATCTCTGATTATCTGATATGGTCCGTGGTACATTTTCTGGAACTTCTTGTACACACGGTTCCCTGGATCCGAAATGGCTGGTCTTTTCACTAACACCATTTCTCCTGCTAATAACGGTCGATGATACCTCTTATGCCTATTTCTTCTCTGCCTCCTGTCGGCTTGAGCTTTTAGATGCTCAAAGGCTCTCCTAATTCGTACATCTCTTCCCGGCTGAGCATCTGCTGGTCTAGGAATTACCAGATTCCAAGGTCTTTCCGGTTGCTCATTCCGATGTAACGTTATGGGTATCTCTCCTGTGGATTCATGGATTGTATTATTTATACAAAATTCAATAATATCCAAAATATCTATCCACTTCCAATTTTCTTCGGCACAGTATATTCTACAATACTTGGCCGTTTCTCTCATAACTCTCTCTACAGGGTTTGCCTCAGGATGGCGAATACTTGACAAAATTTGACGTATTCCAAGTCTTTCTAATTCTCGTCTGAACTCTACACTGGTGAAACAACTGCCGTGATCCGACAACAAATTCTCAGGTTTCCCCAGAATCGGTATCACTTTTTCTTTAAGTCGTTTTAACACCTGTTTGGTACTAGTCTTCTGTATGGGAGCAAGGACAACCATTTTAGTGAAGACATCCATAGCCACCATTATGTGTCGATTTGCTCTTCTTGCCTTTGGCAAAGGTCCAAAATTATCGATAGATATGATTTGGCCGGGCCTTTCGGGCAACAATGGTATAGGCTTCTGTCTCATCAGAAATGCATTAGGTTTAATCCTTTGACATAAATCACATGTCTTTAACGTGTCCCTTACAGTTTCTCTCAGTCTCGGCCATATAAATGCTTCTTTCAGCATCGAGACTGTTTTGTCGACTCCCATATGTCCGAACGATCTATGGGCTAACCATACTATTTTCCTCTGCAAAATTGCAGGTACAACAATCCTTAATTTCGTATGGTCAGAGTCCACAAACTTATATAATAACCCATTATAAAACGTGTAGTCTTGTGCTATCTTCTCAGCTTCCGTGTACGCTGGTGTTCCTCTTATCAAGCTTCCCTCAAGGAATGATATGAGCATGTTCATCCATGGATCCTCCCGTTGCCTTTGACTAATGCTTCTTAACTCATTAAGAGTACGCTGATCCCTGTCTTCCAAATCTATAGCCATTACTTCCTCTTCTATGGACTCTGGCTGTCTACTTAAGTAGTCTGGAACTATGTTTTCCTTTCCTGGGCAGTACTCTATCTTGACATCAAATTGTTGAATATATAAAGCCCAACGCATCAACCTTTGACTGGATAAATCCGTCTTCATCAAAAAGGTTAAGGCTTTATGATCTGTCCTTAGAATGACCTGAAACCCATATACGATCTTCCGCCAATATTGCAACGCGTGCAATATCGCTAACAGCTCGATCTCGCTGATCGTATAATTTTTCTCGTGTGGTTTCAGTCTCCTACTTGTGAAAGCTAGATAGTTCTTTTTATCAGGGTTTTCCGGGTTCTCCTGATATAGCATTGCCCCTATTCCAATCTGGGATGCGTCTGTCTGAATGATAAATCTCTGATTAAAATCAGGATATCCTAGCTTCACGTAATTTAAGAGCATTTCCTTGGCCTCCACGAATGCTTTTTCTGCTTCCTCCGTCCATTTCCACTTGCCCCCCTTCTTCAGAAGGTCCTGTAGTGGTGCAACAGTTTTAGTGTATGATGGACAATGTCCTGAGAAGAACCCAATCAATCCCAAAAACTGGCGAACGTTCTTCACTTTCAAAGGCCTTGGAAAATCCCTTATCGATTCCAATTTGCATGGATTTGGTTTAACACCATCCTTGTCAATCACATGCCCTAAAAATGTCACTTGCCTTTGACAGAAGTTCGACTTCTTTAAATTTATCTTAAAATTTGCCCTTCTTAGGTCTTCTAATAATTTCTTCAAATTTTCTAAATGTTCCTCAATGTTCTCCGAGGTAAGCAAAATGTCATCTACGTATCGGATAGTGCACTCTTTCACTTCCTCTGACAGGTTTCGATCCAGCGCTCTTATTAATGCGGATCCTGCAGTCTTTAATCCAAACGGACATCTTCTAAAGCAGTATGTTTGTTGATCGAACTGAAATCCAGTCAACAAGCTGGTTTTCTCTTCCAGTTCGAGATGATGATACGAAGAAGTCATGTCAATATTTGTAAAAATCTTCTTGCCTTTAAACTTCCTCAGTATTTCTTTTATGGGTGGTGCCGAATCATTTTCTGGTATAATTTTTGCATTTAGATTTCTGGCATCTAAACACACCCTTACTGAGCCATCCGGTTTACTCACAATCACTAATGGACTAACATATGGTGTCGCCATCTTTTCTATAACACCTGCATTCATCATCTCCTGCAGTGTTTTCTTGGTTTGTGGGTAATGTTTTTCCGCAACCGGGTATGGTTTTTGTTTGAACGGTGCCCAATCGTTGACTTGGAACGCGTATTTAAAATTTTCAATCTTCCCTGGCTTGGAATCAAATACGTCCCTATAATCCAATAATAATTTCTTTAACTGTTCCTTAATTTCAAGGCTGACTTTAGCTTCCTCCACTTTTCCTGACAGGTTGGTCTCGAATTCATTTTCCACATTATCTTCGAGTTCTATGTTGAGGACTTCAAATATCTTTTCTACGTCCTTATAATCTTCCTCAATCACTTCTTCCATATGCCATACCTGTTCTGCTATTTTCACCTCCTGATCCTGTAGGTTAATGTTTTGTTCATCCACATCCTCTCTTTGAATTCTAATGCAATTTTGCGCTAGGTCTATGATGACCTTGTTCTCACGGATAAAATCAATACCTAATATGACATTATACGGTAATTGATTTACCAGCAAAAAGCACTGCGAAATTTCAGCGTTACCCTTGATTAAATCAATGTATACCTGAAATTTACATGTCAAAGATTTTTCAGGGATAATTCCCTTAATCTTTACACTTGATGTGGGAATCTTTAGTACTCGGCCCCTTGTTTCCAATTCACTTAAAAGGGTTTGTGTAATTAAACTTATTGTGGATCCAGTATCAATCAATGCTCTGACCAGTAATCCTTCTATCCTAAGCATAATTATAGGTAGTTCTCTTTTAACAGGTGGGATTCCTTCCACATCCTCGTTAATTAATTAATCTGGTCTGGCTATCCAATTTACAATTTCTACCTCCTCCCAGCTCCTGGTATGTTTCCACTTTTGACAATTTAAATTTGGAGTTTTTTTTAATCCTGAGGGCTCCCTTTTCCCTCATTCTTTAGCTGAGCTTGTAGTTCCAAGCTTTGAGCTCCGTCTAGTCGGTCGGGTGATTTCCGGTTCTTGATTGCCTCACTCCAACGGACTTTTTGCCTATCAGGTTCATCTGGTCTTTCGTTCATATAACGAAGACTCTCCTGATATCTTTCTTTTATTTCGGCCCGATATTCATCATCCCTATCGTCTGGCCTTACATTCCTCCTGGGATAATTCTCCCATTTCTTTCTATTATCCGGCCTTTGCTGGTTATTATTATAGGGTCGGCTTTCCTGTTGCCTATAACCCGTAGTTCTAGGATTTCTTCCTCGATATCCTCCCCTGTAATATGGCTGTATCCTTCTAGGCTCCTGGTGCCCATACTCTCGATCTCGTCCTTGAGTATCCGTACTGGTGGACTGATTCCTGGTCGCTGGTTTTTCTCCAGTTTCCTGACTGCTGGCCATGTGTACTTGCTCAGTTTGTCTCTGATGCCGAGGTGTTACGTGCGAAGTCGTCATATCTAACTGACGTAATACGCTTTCCACTTCCACAGCACTTCTGGCTTTGGATGAGATTAGCAGCCTCTGAATCTCATATGGAAGCTGTCTTGCAATGGCGGCACACAGGTCGTTTTCTGCCGGAGCAATATCCAGTTCGCGGAATTTACACAGCTGAGCGGTGAAAAATTCCGAGTATTTAGTAGGTGCATTGGTGCTGTACTTCCTAGAGTACAGATCTAGCCTTAAATTTTCTTGGACATCTGCTGCCCAATATCGCTTTAAAAATGCTTCCCTAAAGCCTTCCACCGTATCAAAAGTGTATCTGAAGCTTCTGAACCAGGTGAGACAATCACCTGCCAACAGCTTTTCAATAGCTCTCAGTCTCCGATCCTGAGGAACCTTCATTTCATTTAGATACTCTGCCACTTCTTTGAGCCAGTATTTTGGAGTAATAGACATGTTATTACCCGTAAACTTTACTGGTCTGTCCTCATTGGATTTTATAATGTTTATTATTTGGCCATTTGTCTGATTCGTGTACGGGGTTGACATCGCCATTGGATATCCTGGGATCTTATAAGGGCTCTCCCCTCCTAAGTCCCTCTCCGCATCTGTGCCTTGTTCACGAGAATCTGCCCATCCTGTTTTTGGAAACTCCTCCTGATTTTCGAATTCTAGCTTCCTTTCTCTTCGGGCACTTTCTTCATTTGCCATGAGTTGGATTTCCATTTGACTGTTCTTATGTTCCGTCCTCTCCAATCGGGATCTTAATTCATTCTGAATTCTTTCTTGATTCCTTTTAATCTCTTCCTCTTCCTTTTTGGATTGGAATTTCTCATCCCTGTAACTATCCCTGAATTCCTTTAGTTGTTCTTCTACCTCTTTCTTAAAGATCATGACCCTTTGGTCTATAATTTCTGGCTTAACGTCACCTATGGTCTCTAAGCCCTCTCGTATCTCCTTTATTTGCTTATCCACTTCTTTTCGTCCTTTGACCATATCTATTTTCATTCCTTCAAGCCTTCCCTCAGTCTTCTCTTGACTCTTATATAACTTCATCATTTCATCTTGGACCTGATTAATTTCCTTATTGGTTTTTCCTACATGAACCTTTAATGTTCCGATGGTTTCCTGAACCTCAATAATACCCTGACTTATTTCATTTATTTTATGGGTACTTTCCTTACTCTCGTTCTCTCGTTGTTTTCTTTCACTCTGTAGATGCCCCTCGTATACACCTAATCTTTGATCTATTTTCGTTTCGTATGTCTTCAGATTCTCATCTACCTGCCCGGTAAAATGATCAATTTGATCTTTCATCTCCTTAACATCCTTTAGATTTTGATTTTTCATCTCAGTTACCTCCGTTTGAACTACACCGATTTTGTTCTCGAGGGTCCCTACTTTCTCCTCAACCTTTCCAAATCGGGTCCCTAGCTTATTCACGCTTTGTTTTATTTCATCCCGGGATGCCTCACAAATATCGCTGTTAGATTTTATCTGAGCTTCTAATTTTTCCCGCACACCTTGGATCTGGGTTACAAGTTTCTTTTCACAATTATCACCCTTTGTTTCTATGTTAACTAATTTAGTTTCTAAAATTTTAAAATTTTCTTGACATGTATTTTGGGAATCTACCATATTTTTGTTCATAGTCTTTATTTGGACTTGCAATCCTGAATAAAATCCTTCATTTTCCTTTTTAATTTCACTTAACTTAGTCTCCAACCCCTTATCAAGAATTTGAAATTTAGTATCCATTGTCTTTTCTATTTCAGCCTTCAGTACTCCATTGTTTTCGTTACTGTTGGCTTTCAGAGACTCTAACGTCTCCGTTTTCATCACTTCCCACTGTTGTTTAATGGTTTCCCCACTTTCTGTTTTCATCTTTTCTATCTCAGCCTTCAGTTCCTTATTCATGCTTATACAGTCGGCTTCGATAGCTTCTAATTTAATTCCCATGGTATTACCTTTAACTTCGATATTATCTAATTTAGTGCCCATATTAGCACTCTCAGTTTTTAGTGACTCTAAACTTTCAGTTATGGATCCTAACCTTTCTTTATTTTCAGTCTGTTGGCTATCCAACTTATTTAAACTCTCATTTATGGATTCGAACACTTCTTTATTTTCAGTCTGTTGGGTATCCAACTTATTCAAACTCTCATTTATGGATTCGAACACTTTGTTATTTTCATCCTTTTGGAGACTCAATGTATTGTCTATTGTTCCCAATTTATTGTTTATAGCCTCCAAAAGCCGTTGCATCTCTTCACTTAATGCCATCTTATGAGAATACAGTGGGCCACAAATGCCACCACACTAGTACATGCTTGAGAGATGATACTCTGAATCCGTGTGTCCCAATTTCTTTAAAACTTTACTTTGGTACGGGTATTAACTCACAACGTACCCTTTTAATACCTTTATTCAATTTCATAAACCTTTATGGAAGTATTTAAAATTCAAAATTTCGAAAAACCATTTCTTTCAAAAATTGAAAATTTTGATTTTTCGAGAAAAACTCGGGTTTTCCCTAGGAAAACTCAGCCCTGCGTACTGGGCGCCATGTTTACTTTTGCTAGGGGGTTTATAATATAATAATATATTCAGGGCTGCTCGGTATGAGTTTCCAGGGACCCATGCGGTCAGTTAATATTTTACGTTGTAGCTTTTCCTATCATTACTTTAATTTTACATAATATGACCGACTTAAGTGTTCCTCTAGTTATTAATCCAGCACAGTATTTATATATCCCCCTGTGCCCATTTAGCAAGAAATATGCCAATCACAGTATACCAGCGTAGCTCAATTCGGGATTTCGGGGCAGCGGTAAGTTCCCCCACTCTGTGACTCACATATTTTGGATTAATTAGAGGATACACTTGCAAAAATAACAACAAAATCAACTCCTATTTAAACATATTTAATTAATAAAATTAATGGCGCTACAAACATTTTAACAAATTAATTACTGACCCAAATATCAACTGCTTGTTCCAAATGAACAAGGGATCACAAAATAAAATAAACAAATATTGTATTCAAAACCGGTGGTTTCCACATAAACCATCAATTCTTACTTAGTCTCACTTCCATAAAGCACTAACATTAAGTTTACATAACTCCGAGCTCTTTGGCTCCATGCATTTACATTATTATGGTGTCATTCTTGTACACCTCAAACATTAGCTTTTATATTTTCTTATTTCTCAAGAACAAATATATAATTATATTTAAAATCTCTGTTAATTATCTAATTCAATATTTTGGGCATGTCCACATATTCAGTTGTTATCATCTCTCTTTATTCCACAAATATATTAAGGTAATCAGAAAATCAATTGTGTACTCCAGAGCGTGAAGGTACTTGACACAGTCAAAAAACTATAGTTACTCCCGAACTCAGTTGCCTTCAATCAACTCGTGGAATCCCACGTCCATACATTATTACAATAGGGATTGTTATTTATCTCTTATGTCTTAATAGACCATTATCATATAAGAAACTACGATCTGAACCGGCAAACGAAATATCCATCTTTAAGGACCTCGGTTCAACGCCCGGGTCGTTTACAACTTTAAACACTCCTGGTGTATTTATTTATCTTTACAACAGCTTACGAGACGGTCTCTGTTCCTTCTCGCTTTAAGAAAGCTAGACTCTACTCCTTGGGGTGCGATTTATGACACGTTAGGGTGGGGAGACATCCCGTCTGACCCAACATTTAGTAGCTTATTTTCAAGGCTTTCAAAACAAACCTTTCCATTCTATCCAGTTCTGGGGAGACCAGGCTTTATTGTACCGTATACATTCGAACAACTATTCCTTGGTTCAAAGACCATTTCTGTATCCTTGGCATTTATTAATTATGAGAGGGTCCTCATTGATTGGGAAGATTAAATACACATACGACGACGGAGAATTTCAGGGGCTTTTATCATAAGAAGATCCTGCATTCGAATCTCTTTAGGTGCCTCGGGAACTAATCCCGTACAGAGGACTTATTACAAAATGCGATTTAGAGTCGGCCGTGGCCCAATGACATACGCTCAATAATACCATATATTAGCTCCCTTTTTAAATACATACACAATGCCTCGTGATACTAATGTCACAAAATAGAGGACTTACACAACTATCAATTCACTGCAATCAACTACCCTCCATAAGTAATGTACCAAGTATTTCAACTACTACGCGTTCCTAGCGTGACACTTTAATATTATATTTGCGCTCATTATGCGCTAATGCATTATTTTAAGCCGAAAATGTCTTCCCAAGAACTGATAAGATCTCTTTAGTAACAATTCATATTATTTTAATTCACATATTAATCTTTCCGTGGTCGATAAATCGCTCCCTGTTTTAAAATATTCCATTGAACCTCATTTCACACATACGTTAAGGCTTAACGTTCTTATGTTCATATCAATTTATTTGATTTTTATTTAACATTTCCATATTTTATTATTATTATTATTATCTTTATTCAAGCTCAAAAGCTATTTCTTTCATATCTCAACTTTACTTTATTTCAATGTCTTTCATGATAATTAAATGATATTTCGCTTGCTCTTATGACATTTGTTAAATACATTAACCCTTTATTCACCTATTTCCTCTACGGGAATTATTCTTTACATTATTATTCCTAATTTCACTATTTATTTTATTATTGTTCAGACCGTATTCTTGATTATTCAACATTTATTTATTAAAACACATCCCTTTCACCCCAAACTCCGGTGGGTTTTGTACACAATCAATTTCTGACACCAAAATAAAAATGAATTTTGTACTCACATATTTCCAGATCATCCCATGATCTTAAATCTGGTGTGGTGTTTCATTTTTGGGCCCACTTCGAACTTTTTACACCATATTGAAGGTATTCATCTTACGTAAAAACACTTTTTGACCTATATCTAGAACACTTAATATTGACGACATTTTTATATACTGGTGTGTCCCTTTTGAACACATAATAACACTAAAAATATTATCTAACACACAATCTTGATTATTTTACACTTCACAATTACTCGATCACTAGGCCGTACTTCTAAGCCTATCACACGTGATCTTCTTAAATTCCCGTTTCCAAGGGTGAAATTTATCCGATGTCGGCTTCCTATTCTGAAGAATGCGAAAGTCCCGAAACATCTACTGTTCCCTGGAGTTCAATTCTGCTATTCCTATCCTGGATAACTGGATATTTATCTAGCCTGAACGGCTTCTCTTTAGATCTGTCTATTGATCCTAACGAGAGTCTATATGGATCGAGGTCTCCTCTAAGACCTATAGATTTAGTTTCTAGCAGCTAGCACTTCTCGATTCTAGTACTATTAGAATTGTTCGCCTGCTTTCTGGAGCTAATGTTTATAGTCTCCTATTCTATTTATTTGAACTGTTTTAACACTCCTACGTTCGAACCTTATTCTGTTCTTCCTTTTTAGATTTCTTCAATTTAAATAACAATTTATATGTCTGGTACGATACTTCCGTACGTTATGATCTGTTCGTTCGAACATTTAACGACCTATCGCCTTTAAGTCCGACGTTCGCAGCCTGCTCTGACTATATCTTGCGAATTTTCACTTTAACTTGTATACAGTCGGGCCTAAATCCTATAATTAGGATTTTCCTAATATTTCACTCCGGCGATACTTTAAAATTTCGTCTTGACTGCTCCTTATGTAGGCAAGCAAGTCGTTACTACTGTGACGCCTGTGGCTATTGGATCTTACTTCGGTGATGTAAAACAGCGTTTCTCCCCTCAAGGAGTACTGGTAGCGGTTATCGATGTTACGCAGAGTTACGTCCCCTCACGGACCGTCGGAATGATTACTTCTACGTCGTGGAGCAGCACTTCCCCTCACGGAATGCTCGTAAGACTGCATGCGATGTGACACAGTGACGTGCCCTCTGGCTGTCTGAATACTGCATGATTGGCTTGGAAACGCCCGAAGCTTTATACTGTTTTACTACAAAAAAAATAAGACTCAAGCCTTTTCTGTGGTCAACTTCTAAAATAATGATGCCACAAATATAAAAATTATACCTTCCGAAAGCTTTTCTTCTCAATGTCAAATGATCTTATTGCACCTAAGAATCGATCGTGCAATTCGGAGATATTAATTAATTTCTCGTCCTCAATTGTGTGGGTGTTGCATTCTTTTTGCTCTCTCCCCTCCACAGAGGCTTAGGTAATTCCCCTATGACGTCGTCTTACGTCGGCAGTTTATTTCTGCACAATTATTACATGGTTTCTCTATACTGAAAAATCTCTCATTCCAAATGATTCACTGTACTGTGCTCGTTTACTCATTATTATGCTCGTAAACGTGTTAATTTTAATTATTCCTCTTCTGGTGCATATGCGGCGTTGTCAAATTCCAGCAACGTCAGCTCGAATTCCGATTCAGGCTTCTCTTTCTATCACGGTGGAAAATTCCACTCAGTTATTAATACTCGTGACCAGCCCTCTCTGAAATGTCGAGTGGGGTGATCTCATCTAAGGAGCATCTGTCCCTAGTCGCTTGCACAATGTTAAGCTATATTCCTGGCTTAAAATCTCTCTCCGTTCCTTTAAGAAACTATACGTTTCTTTCATTTCTTCCTTAAGGACATTGGTTCGACCGTCATGGACCCTATGGCCCATGGGTTCAATACGTAGCGCCATGTACTTGTGTGTAGTTGCAATTCAGGTGAAGATTGGGTAGGAGGCAGCTGTGGCCTTAATTTAAGAACCATCGCGGCATTCTCCTGGAGTAAAAGTGGGAAACCACTCCTAGGATGGCCGAGGTGGGAATCGAACCCACCTCTTCTCAGTTTTGCCTCACGAGGCTGGGGGTACCCCGTTCCAGTCCCATGATTGTACAACGTGTCTCACTTGAATACACAACAGTCATGTGGGTTGCCTACCCAGGGCTTCCATCCGCTCACTCATCCAAAAATAGTGAAATAGTGTTTTTTCTTAAAAAAGGGAGGAAAGTGAGTTTTTGTATGAAAAAGTGAGTTTATAGCGAGTAAATTCATAGCATTATTCGCATTTATGGCCGTATATGTGGTTCACAATTTTAACTTTTGTTGATATCTGTAGGCGCAATTGGGGGGGGGGGGGCGCTTCTGTGGCTAAGCTCCCCAAAACCAACCATAGTCCCCCGAAAACGTGACAAAACTATTGAAATAGACAAAATTTTTAAGAATGTATCTGAAAAACAAATTAGCCCCCCCAAAAATGTCAACCAAAATAGCCTATGTTAATATCTCTGAGTACCGTTTGTGATTTTTCATGTAGTTAGAGGGGACACTTGGAAATAATGGATAGGAAAATCAATGCAACACTCAAGAAATTTATATCATAAAACTAAAATATAAATGTGAACTTTTGTTAAAAAACACTTTGTTAAAATTTTCGGTGATCGCTGCACGGCTCCGGCTGTGGTATTGCACTATGGAAGCTTTTCACGCTTTCTGGCCGCCTGGCTTGCTGCCGGCAACGCGCTCAGGCACAGACGGCAGAAAAATGAACTACCCATTCACGAGTATATTTTGGGTCGTTTCTAGCTATCTGATTGTGCATGAGACCATTTTTAACGCAGAATGTGACTAGTTTTGTAAAAAAAAAAGTGAGAATAGTGAGTAATTTTATCAAATAGTGAGAAAAGTGAGGCCGCTTTGAAAATAGTGAATAATAGTGAGAAGAGTGAGTCGCTGGAAACCCTGCTACCTACTGCAATAGAGCCGCGAGAAGTTCTTGCTCGCTAATTTGTCTATCTCTGGTCCCTGTGCCTTGGTGTTTTCTGTCCTTTCGTTTCAAAGACTGCCACGGTGGCTCAGACGCTAGCACGAGAGACTGCGGAGCCTATGGTGCGGGGTTCGAATCTTGAGCTTGACTCCTAGGTAGAAGCAATGTGTTTAAGCTGAGCACTTGTCCGATAGCAAACATCTTAGCAAATTTCCCCCCCCTCCCCCTGCCATCCCGAAGGTGGTCCGAACTGACACCCGAACGTAGTCTTCGGGTCTACAGATGAGGGAAGTGAAGAGAGAAGGCACTGTTCTTCCATTAACTGTTTTGAGCTTAAGAAATATCTTTAAAAACTATATATTAGTTTCAATACATTATTGGCTGTAATTATTTACCTATTTTATAGGTATAGGCCTACATTTTAATTTAAGGTAAATTTCTTTCTTTTATATCTCATTCCTGAGGTGACTTTCCTCGTACTTTCCCCACAACCATGCAGCCTGTTAGCAAGTAAGCCCACCAAAGAACATTTTTATGTTTATTAGACGATAGATACAAACAGGAAACTTTTAAGAAAGAAGCTGCGATAGAAGCAAGGACAAAGGGACTTGGAACAACAGTAAAATGGATGCTAGTGCGATAAATGGAAGAAGATAAATCCTATGGTAATGGTATGTTCTAAAAACCGGAAAAATCTTTGATTCAATTTCTCGCTAAAATGTTTTCCTAGGTCGCCTCCGTAGCGAAGCGGTCAGCATGGTTAGCTGCCGCCTCGGAGGTCCTGGGTTCGATTCCCGGCTCTGCCACGAAATTTGAAAAGTGGTATGAGGACTGGAACGAGGTCTACTCAGCCTCGGGTGGCCCAAATGAGTAGAGGGGGTCCGATTCCCACCTCAGCCATCCTCCAAGTGGTTTCCCACTTCGTCTTCGGGCAAATGCCGGGATGGTTCCTACTGTAAGGCCACGGCCGCCTCTTTCCCACTTCCTTGCCTAACCGTCCCACTCTTCCCATCCCTTCATCAGGCCCCCTGTTCGCTTTGCAGGTGAGGCCGCCTGGGCGTAGTGCCTAGTCACACACTCCAGTTGTATCCCCGACTCAGATTCTCAAGCTCCAGGACACTGCCCTCAGTGGCAGTAGAGGTGGGATCCCTCGCTTAGTCCGTGGGAAAATCCAACCCTGGAGGTAAAAGGATAGCGAATAGCAAAATGTTTTTCTAGATATAAAATTGCCGGATTTTTTCGAAACTTTTCGGTATACAAAGCTGTTAGGCTGAGAAATCACTAAGTGTAAAAGATCTGATGGTCGGTTGATGATCGAAACTGGTCATCCAAATGAATATTTTATTAATCTCATGTTTTTTTTTTTTTTTCAGGTTTAGAGAACCACCCATTACAATTGGGTACAGCGTCTTCGGCGGCATAGTTTGTAGCATGCTGAGCATCTATGCCCAAGATCGCGGATTTAAACCCGGCAGAAGTCGTCAGATTTTTTAAGAGCATTAAAATCCCCCAGTATGCTTTCCTTCGAAGATGAAATAAATCCGGCGGTCCCATGTCATAGATTTATAGCATGTAAAAGAACCTTCCACTAACTACACTTGTGGAAGCTAAAATTTGTAAGTTAGTTTGATAACGTTATATTAGTTCCAACATTCGCCACTAGGTGCTGACTGCGACGGCATTTAGTAGCCACGTCCGCAGCTAGGTGTCGTGGACGGTAGCACTTGGTAACAAAAGTAGTAACTACGGTACTTGAAAAAATTAATCGTCTGCAGTTTTTTCTACCTGCAGGGGGGCGTGGTGGGGCAGCGGTCAAGCTGTTGGCCTCTCACCAAGGTGGACCGGGTTCTATTCCCGGTTAATGCATGCGAGATTTTTCGAAGTGAAATGCCATGTCCTTTGATTCGGATTCCACGTAAAAAGGAGGTCCCGCATGATTAACTGTCTCGTAAAACTAAAAGTTTCCTTTTTCTTTCTATCTGAATCACAGATAACACACACTAATACAGCCATCACAATTAACACAGGTTATCAGACAGATTCTACACACACCCAAAGTACACGGGGCTACGTGAGAGAGTTGTCGCAGCCCCTACACTGAGGAACCAACCAACAATTGGGTACAATCGTGTTGACCAACTGAAAAACATTACATTCGATTACTAAGGCAACACTGAACAAGTAGTTCCGTGAAGAACTATACAGCCTATTTTCATATAGCCCACTTATTGCAACTATCAACATACACAATTTCAGTTTGATTGCTGTAATAGATTCGTAGATATTGAGAACCGACTAAATAATTCAGATGGTCGCCATGTTGGATTTTATATATGTATGTCCTAGAGTTATGTACTGTTACATGCAGATTATTGTGTACGTGTAGTATTCAAACTTCAATCGCATAATTAGGACACTAGAAGTTACAAGGAGATTTTAAAATTTCGCACAGCTGCCATCTTTAGGTTATGGAAACAATTGAAATAAATTAGATGCTAGTGGATTACCATTCGTATAAGGATTTTCTATACCAAGTTTCACTGCTCTCGGATGGTTAAATTGCGATAAACGTCCATGTGATTATTTATACTTCGCGTCGCCGCAATGTTGGATTTGTGATCACCAGGTTATTTAAAGTCCTATAAGTGAACTTGAGTTCATAGCCCCTATGAACAATAAAAAATTCAGTTTGATTGCTGCAATAGATTCGTAGATATTGAGAGCCGTCTAAATATTTCGGATGGTCGCCATGTTGGATTGTTAAATGTATAGGCCATAGAGTCATGTACCATTAGAGGAAAATTATTGGGTAGGTTCATTATTCAAACTTTCACTTCGATCGCATGACAACATCACAAGAAATAAAAACTTAATTTTAAAATTCGCACAGCCGCCATCTTGAGGTTATGTAAACAATTGAACTAAATTAGATACCAGTGCACTACAATGTGTATAAATATTTCCTGTACCAGATTTCAGTGCCTTTGGAGCATTAAATCGCGAGAAAGGTCTATTTCAAATTTTCTAATTCGCTTGGCCGCCATGTTTGTTTTGTATATAACCGTTTTTTTAAAGTCATATAAATGGACTTCCAGTAGTGCCCTTTATCTCCGTACAAAACTTCAGGGATATACCGCTAATAGTTTCAGAGATACAGAATGCCGGTGAAATATTTCGCACATCCGCCATCTTGTGGTTATGTAAACAAATGAACGAAGTTATGTGTCGGTGCATTACAATGTATATAAACATATACTGTACCAAGTTTCATTGCGTTTGGTTGGATAAATCGCGAGAAACGTCTATTTAAAGTCGCAACTTCGCTTGGCCGCCATGTTGGTTTTGTAGTTACCAGGTTTTCAAAGATCACATAAGTGAACTTATAGTAGTTCCCTTTATCACCATACATGATGTCAGGGTAATATCGGTAATCGTTTCGGAGATATTGAATGCTGGTGAAATATTTCGCACTGCCGCCATGTTGGATTGGTGAGTCGTAACAAAATTTGAAGGGCACGGTCGGGGTCGCCCGGAATAGTGCTATGAACTTACCGAGTTTCATTGAAATCGCTCCAGCCGTTTAGATTTTATTAGGGGGGGACGCACACACGAATCACACACACACACGCACACACACACGCACGGACAAAAGGTGATCTCATAAGCCTATTTTTTCAAAATTGAAAATAGGCTAAAAATGACTTCTGACGCGATAACAGTTTGAAATAGCCTCTTTACAAGATAACTAGCGGACCCGTGCGAGAAATCTCGCATGTTCATAAGCCACACTTTCCCCAATAGGTCTATAGTGAGAGACTTAAGGAGAACGGTTGTCATGTTTTATTTGAACCAAATGATTATAAAACACTTTACGTTTCAGGCGTCCCTACGGTCAATATGCGAACTAAACATCAATGATGCTGCGTATTTTCCTACAGCATCAGTATTTGCAAATCGCACATTTCTTACAAAAATTGATCTTTATGAAATTAGAATGCAATTCGTCACTGCTAATGCCATTTGTGTGCTGAGTCCATTGATTGACAGCTTAGCCGAACACTCACCGGTTATTCGATATTTATGAAATTATACGATTTGAGTACTCATTCCTTTAAGTAACTTTTTCAGAAATCCATGCAAAATGATAAAGGAAATACAGGGCACCCGAAAATGTTCTCCACAGTGGGTACGTGCAGCTGCGAGAGGTTGGGTCATAAGTTTAGTTGGTTGCACTGTGTCCTTGAAAGGGGGACTCCCGCGTGTGGGCTGTCAGTGTGTATTGAGATAAGCGAGCGAGCCTGTATGTGTTCAGTGTGTATTGCAGTAAGCGAGCGTTCAGATAGATTATTGGAAGAGTGCAACAGTATACAGGCGGTAATGTTTACTACTGAAGAAAGAGGTTTTTTTTTTTGGTGGAATACGTTTTTTCACGAAGGCGATCGGTTTACAGAAAATGTAAAATTAAGATTTCAGGTGCGGTTTCCTAATTCAAAGTGTCCAAACCGGGATACCGTTCGGGATTTGGTAAGTGAATTTCGTGTGACTGGCTCAGTTCACGATGTACCGGGAACAGGCAGGCCTACGCTTTTAACAGACGAAAAACTTGATGAAATCTCCGATATAATGCTGCGTAGTCCAAGTAAATCAACACGAAGATCAGCTCAACAAAGAGGAATCTCTAAGTCGACAGCACATAAAGCTGTAAGAGACAAGGTTCAGTTGTTCCCTTATAAAGTTACCGTGGTTCATGAATTAAAACAAACTGATTACGGAAAAAGAGTGATGTACTGTGAATGGTTCCAGCATCTGTTATGAATGGCTGTGGTGAGTGCAAAGTTTACTGTTTATTTGTTATGATGCAAGCGGCAGCCGTGCTACCAACGTAACTGCTATAGCTATCTCTCCCAGACGCATGTAGGCGCTGCGGAGAACATTCCCGGACTCACTGTACCTCAGAATGTTAAAATGACATGAAACAGGCGTCACAGCGGCCAAACTGTAAAGTTGACAGCAATTATGGAGCGTATTTTTCTGCAGCAACAGTATCTGCAAATCGCACACTTCGTACAGTTTTTAAAAGTCATTTTTAAAGAAATTATAGATATTTATGAATTAATAGTGCAACAAGTCACTGCTAATGTCTATTCTCTTTCATTAGAATGCTCATTTGTCATGATCGGTCTCTTGTGAGCGCCGCAGAAGGGATCTATACTACTGAAATAATATACACGTATATGATACATGATGATTGACGAACAAGAGGTCTTTCTTTACCTTTGAAGAAGAGTCTGCTACAGATGGCGACTTGGGTTCTGACGTCACCACGGTGTCTAACGCTATCTCGGGTAGTGACGTCACTTCAGGATGTGATAGTGTCCCTAGGTCTCCACTGTTACCTCTGGAGGCGCAGCAAGGACACAATGCCTTCAGAAAGCTGGAATGTGTCTTCATGTTCACAGCACTGAGTACTAACTGACTGGCTTGGTTCTACTATTCTGAGTCTCGACTACAAAGCTTTCCCCATATCTCTCGTCATCTCTTATCTGGATATACGGTATCCTATAAATCCCAACTATTATCCTCATTGCGTCACAAAGGAATCAATGGTCACCTGAGCAGTGTTGTTGCTCCATTGAGAAGCTTTGCGACATCTTTGTCATATAGCCCCGTGTACTTGTATTTGAAGAGTTCATTCCAAGAACCAGACAATACCAAATTTTAAATTGTTCAGAAACTAAAAAACACAGTATGGCTTCTATTGTGCTGAATGAAATGAAAATTGCTTTTAGACCTACTTTTCTCTCACTAACAGCTTTACATTGCACAAAAAGGGTAGTTTATGAGGATAGCTGAGAAATTCATAAAATAAAACCTTTGGACTAGTCTGTTTTTTGCCGAAATCTTAGTTGAATACAAAAATGAAGAATATTTTATTCCTCAAATACGATTATTTATTATGTAAATCCTAACAAGTACAAATCATTGTTGAATGCCAAACATTCCAGGCAATTAATTATCATGAAAAAGCATTGGGCTTGTTTTATTTTTTGTAGAATCCCCAATATGTCACACTCGTATATACCCCGACCTGTCTGCTTTTTGGAGACAGCAATAATATCTATACGTAGAGCTGGCCTTGAAGATAATGATTGTTGTTTTAAGGGGCCCAACATCTAGGTTATCGGCCCCTAATGGTCTGGGTAAGATAATGAAATTGGAAACAATATCGAAAATTAAGTTTGACTGAAAATACTTACAAAATAGAACTCAGATTGAAGTTAGAAATATGCTCTCGCGGACTTTCTTTGTAGAACTTTTCATGCTGAACAATTCTTATACTCCTCGTATATTGATATTCTAACGGTTTGCCCAGCGTAAGCTTAAAAGGGGGCACGGACGCCAGGTTTTCTTTCGACTTTTTCATTGAAAGCGTTACTGCTCGGCTTCCTTTGATCATAAATAAATTATTTTCAACAGAAACCTTCCTCGAGATATCTTTTACAGAATGGTGAAAACCGCATCAAAATCCATTCAGTGGTTCTCGAGATTACCCGTGACATTCAAGAAGCGGGGACTTCATTTTATACTAAGTAGAGACGAGCAACCCGCGCGGCTGCATATATTTTTTCATCCTGAGCCTAGCCCCTGTGAGAACTGTATCGCGTACAGCCCGCATAGCGCTAGAGCCGGGCGGGTAGCCTGTACACATGGGGCGCGCACAACCCATTATGCACGAGTTCGCTAGTGTTAAAAAAATAGGGAAACTTAATTTCTGAATGGCCCTCGTATTTCCGGTTGTAGAGGTGGTATCTTGTGACTTTACGGGAAAGGATCTTGCACTTCAAGGTGTCCACGAATTCTCGTATTTCAAGCTAATCGATCTGCTGACTGACATTGAGGTATAATTACATTAGACTGCATGGCGGTGGTTCGAGCCTGGAGCATTCACCTCGCCCTGGGCTATTCATGGCCTCCTACACCCACAACTGAAACCGGAACTGGGTGCGGAAGGAAACACCAAGGAAGCCTTGTCCCCAATTTCCTGGACATTATATCCGATGTAATTACATTCAAAACTAAATCAGAGGTGACCTTGCGATCACATTAGACAGGAGTTTTAATTTACATCACCCTCTTGATCGATTTCCGGCCCTATCAAGGACTGAACCTGTGGACTAAGAGATGGAGCGTGATCCGGTCACTTTCATAAGAACAAGTGAGATGTGGGTTCGGATCCAATTGAGCCCTGTCAGTGGCGGTCGATGATAAGTTTGCAGCGTTGCATATATACAGAGTCATTATCTATGTGCGCCGCGATAAACACTGCAAGCTAAGCGGCTTCGACTGGCGCAGATCGCGGGCGCGCGTAAGCGGTTCAGCCGGTAGTAGGCGGGCTCTGCAGACTCATAATAACGTTAGTTCACACGAGTTTAGTCATTCATATGGACGTGTATTTGCAACGCTTGGACGTAAGTGTTGCACGTTTAGTGAGTTGTGATTACTGTGATTGTTGGTCATGTCTAGACACCAATTCACATAGCGCGAACGTATGTATATCCTAATTCGTATATGAAAAGCAAAAAAGCTTGTTCTGAAACAAGATGAAAATTCCGAATCAAGTTTCCAGGAAGACCTGTGCCTAATGGCAGTACAATTAGACTCGCTAAACGAAACAAGAAAACAGGCTCCGTAAATTAAAAAAAAAAAGATAACAGACAACGTTGTGTTCTTACAGAACAAAAATTAGATGAGATTGTGGTCCATCCTTTCATTAGAAGATGTTAGGTGTGTGTTACAAGAGAGGGAGGACATTTACAGCACTGTAAGTACACATTATTGAACATGTTTGGTAAAAGTGTGGAAGTGCGCGCCCACCACCGGCTGAACCGTGTACACGCGGCCACGATCTGCGCCAGTCACAGCAGGCGTAGCTTGCCGTGTTTAACGGGGCGCACATAGATAATGATCCTGTATAATAATAACCCCTGGCACTACAGCCCATGAAGAGCTTACTGTCGACCAAAATATTATGTGCACTCGAGTTTGAAGGTTGTTTGTGAAGTAACCAATAGACCTACGTTGCTGAGATGGAGCCCATCACTTCCGAGCGAGGCACGCCATGACGCGTGATGGGCTCCATCTTGGCAACGCTATACAGCTTTCCCCGGAGCGGCTAGCTGGTGAACCATGTCTTATTTCCCCGTACAAATACAAACTGATATATAATAAGTGAATTAATTTACGTATTTCACAGTCATACAAAATAACCTTTTGATGTAGAAGGATTACAACGCGACCAAGAACTACATTTCCCAGCGACCCCGAGCCGAGAAAAAGTTACCTTACAAAAATGATAACTTTGTTTCTTGGGCACACAACATTTTCAAATTAATAAACCAGTTATACAACATTCCAATGTATATTGTGTTAAAATTTGGATTCGACCTGATGAACGGTTTGTGAGATAATCCTTAAATGTGACGCATGGTTGAAACACGCTTAAAAACGGGCACTTTGTGTGTTCAAACTGCGGTAAAAAATATTAAATTAAAAATTCCAAACCTACATGAACTAACGTAAAATAGAACGACGAAAATGATGATGTTATTGCTTTTTGTGTAGGTCTATTGGTTACTTCACAAACAACCTTCAAACTCGAGTGCACATAATATTTTGGTCGACAGTAGGCCTACCAAGTGACCACTGCTCAGCCATTTGGCCTGCAGATATTGGGGTGACGCGTGGTCAACGCATCTGGTCCCCTCGGCCGGTAATCTTGGTTGTCGTGACCGTGGCTCTGCCTCACTGTCCGACAGCTATACGACGATATTGTTCTCAGAGGAAAAAGTAGAGTTTTGATATTAATATTGGAAATATTTCTTAGCAGACAAAGTAAGAGTCCACATCTCATCAAAAACGTGAAATTAAGCATTTTCCTCAATTTGCCAAACGTTGAAGGGCTAAAGGGCCCGGAATGGTTTCATAATCTGAGTCTTAGAGAGCTCTATCAAACTAAACAAGTAGTTCCGTGAAGAGCTATACAGCCTATTTTGATACATCCTACTTATGTTAATTGCCTCTATCAACATACAAAATTTCAGTTTGATTGCTGTATTGGATTCGTAGAGATATTGAGAAGCGTCTAAATATTTCGATTGGTCGCCATGTTGGATTTTTATATATGTAGGCCATAGAGTTATGTAATAATAGATGCCGATTTTTGCGTAGGTTCATTATTCAAACGTTCACTTCGATCGCATGATAAATACACAATAAATAAAAACTTAATTTTAAAATTGCGCACAGCCGCCATATTGAGGTTATGTGAACAATTGAACTAAATTAGATGCCAATCATTACAATGTGTATACACATTTACTGTACCATATTTCACTACGCTCAGATGGTCAAATCGCGAGAAAAGTATTTAAAAGTTTCAACTTCGCTTGGCCGTCATGTTAGTTTTATAGTTAACAGGTTTTTGAAAGTCTCATAGGTGAACTTCTAGTGGTGCCCTTTTTCGCCGTACAAAAGTTCAGGGTGATATCAGTAATAGTTTCGGAGATACAGACTGCCAGTGAAGTAACCTACTTCGCATAGCCGCCATGTTTGTTTGATGAGAGAAAATTTCAAGGACATGGTCGGAGTCTGCCGTATTAGTACTCTGACCTTACCGAGTGTCATTGAAATCGCTCCACAAGTCGTTTAGAAGTTATTAGAAAAGAAAAAAAAAACACACGCACGCCCACACGCACACACACACACACACACAAGGTGATCTCATAAGCCTATATTTTCATAAAATGAAGATAGGCTAAAGATCAAATTTCGAAAATCACTTCTGGCCTGAACCTGGTAACATTTTGTTTTTCGTCCGTAAATGGTGTAGGGAGTTCTCGAACGGCCACACAGACATCCATGGTGAACAACGAAGCGGGAAACCGTCGATCTCAGAAGAAACTATCGCAAAAATTGAGAGAATTCTGCTCGAAGATCAGAGAATCTCGATGACGGAAATGCCTCGACGGGTTCTTGAGGTTTCTGAAACTTTCACTGATAGGATTTTGACCGAGAAATTGGGTATCACAAGATTTGTGCGCGTTGGGTCCCTCACACGCTTAAAGCAGAACACAAACAGCAACGCATCGACTGTTCCCAGGAGTTTCTTCATGAATGCGCCGAAAACACTGAAGAATTCTTAGACTCCATTGTCAATGGTGATTTTTAGCCTATTTTCAATTTTGAAAAAATAGGCTTATGAGATCACCTTTTGTCCGTGTGCGTGTGCGTGTGTGTGTGTTCCCCCCTAATAAAATCTAAACGGCTGGAGCGATTTCAATGAAACTCGGTAAGTTAATAGCGCTATTCCCGGCGACCTCGACCGTGCCCTTCAAATTTTGTTACATCTCACCAATCCAACATGGCGGCTGTGCGAAATATTTCACTAGCATTCAATATCTCCGAAACTATTACCGATATCGCCCTGAAATTGTGTGCGGTGATAAAGGGCACTACTAGAAGTTCACCTATGAGACTTTCAAAAACCTGGTGACTACAAAACCAACATGGCGGCCAAGCGAATTTGAGACTTTTAAATAGACTTTTCTCGCGATTTAACTATCCAAACGTAATGAAACTTGGTACAGCAATTGTTTATACACATTGTAATGCACTGGAGTCTAATTTAGTTCAATTGTTTACATAACCTCAAAATGGCGGCTGTGCGAAATATTTCACTGACATTCTATATCTCCAAAACTATTACAGATATCACCCTGCAATTTTGTAAGGTGATAAAGGGTACTGATACAAGTTTACCTATGTATATTTCATAAACCCCAAAGTACAAAACAAACATGGCGACCAAGCGAATTTGAAATAATTTAATAGACTTTTCTCGTGATTTAACTCTCTGAGCGCAGTGAAATATGGTACAGTAAATGATTTTGCAGATTGTAATGCACTGCCATCTAATTTAATTCAATTGTTTACATAACCTCAACATGGCGGCGGTGCGAAATTTTAAAATTAAGTTTTTATTTCTTGTGTCGTACTCATGTGATCGAAGTGAAAGTTTGAATAATGAACCTAGGCAATAATTGTCCTTGAATGGTACATAATTCTATGGCCTATACATATAACAATCCTAAATGGCGAGCTTCCGAAATATTTAGACATTTCTCAATATCTATGAATCTTTTACAGCAACCAAACTGATTTTTTTTAATGTTCATAGAGACTATGAACATATGTTCACCTATAGGACTTTCAGTAACCTGGTGAGCACAAATCCAACATGGCGGCGATGCGAAGTATAAATATTTAAATGGACGTTTCTCGCGAATTAACTATCCGAGTGCCGTGAAACGTTGCACGTTAAATGCTTATACAAATGTTGATCCACTGGCATGTAATTTATTTCAATTGTTTGCTTAATCACAAGATGGCTGGTGTGCGTAATTTTAAAATCTCGTTTTTACTTCTTGTGTTCTAATCATGCGATTGAAGTTTGAATACCACACGTACACAATAATCTTAATGTAATAGTACAAAAATAGAAATCCAACCTGGCGACCATCTGAAATATTTAGACGGTTCTCAATATCTACGAATCTGTTACAGCAATTAAACTGAAATTTTGTATGTTGATAGAGGCAATTAACATGAGCAGGATATATGAAAATAGGCTGTATAGTTCTTCACGGAACTACTTGTTTTCTCGTGTGGCCTCCTTAGAGGCCTTCGAGGCAGGTCTTTCTATTCGACGCCCGTGGACGTCGGGATGATAGATGGAATGGATGAAGATGAATGAAACTGGGCAAGGATGTGGGAGGAAGCGGCCGTGGCCTATCAGAAGGTACCATCCCAGCATTTGCCTGGTGTTGAAAATGGGAAACCACGGAAAACCATTTCAAGGACATCCGTGGTGATGAAACGTCCTGTCACTACTTCAGACCCGAAACAAAAGTCACGACGATTGAAGACGGACGATGAAGTGAAAGAAGAAGTTACCAGGTTCCGCAACGGGTTGGCGGCGGACTTCTGTGAGGCAGGTATACAAAAGTGGATCTCTCGTCAACGAAAATGTATTAAAAAATGGCGACTATGTTGAAAAAAAAAGCGGAAATAACAAGCTTTCCAACGGTGTACTTTTCAAGTAAAATATAAAATGCTAGCTATTTCTAACAAATGTGGGAACCATATTTTTGAATCTAAAAGCTTGTAGTTTTACGTGACCGTTAATCGCGAGATCATGAGCCACGGGACCTCCTTTTTACGTGGAATCCGAACCACAGGACATGGCATTTCACTTCGAAAATCTCACATGTATTTTTGAATCTACCCTCGTATGTAAAAACACGCTACAAAACTACTGGTACAACCCTCCCTCAGTGACGTTTCCACTCAACAACCTTCAAACAACCTACCCCCACTACAGTCGTCTTTTCTTGTCTCCTGACTTTACCATATTGTTTCTTTTGAATTACATTTACATTTAGGAATATAATCCCTTATGGCAAACTAAAATTGAGTATTAACGCAACAACGGACACAAATATCACTACGCATCCACACGCATAACTCATTAAAAAAAAAAGATCAATGATAAAGTTTTGGTCTATCCACGCATGTCAGTTGAACGAAATAATTTATAGTTCCAAAGTTCACTTATATGTTTACATTTCTTAACACTTGACCTAACCATGATCCGCACATGTCAACATAAGCTGAGCCAGACGACACAGATTGAGCAGGGACAGAGACGATAACACTTCTTGCTTATGCATAATCCTCTATTTTAAAGGTATGATATCCTTTAATGGGCGGTTTGTTGGCGACTATGTATTGTTACTTAGCAGAATTGTGAAGAAATTGATACTCCATGAATACATACGTGTTAGTAATTTGTTGGGCGGAGTTTCTCCTGATTCCTTTATTATACGGCCCGGAGGACCAAAATTAACGATTTAAATGAGCACAACCACGAGCCTATGTATATGATGCTGTTCTGATTTATTGAATAGACTGTGTACCACAACAAATTCTATTCTCACACATGGTTGCCATGTTTACACGAAATTAAATTTAAGTCACATAACAATACATAGTCATGCTGTACTTAACTACATGCCCACAGAGACTGGAGACAACAATAATAATATTACTGTATATTATTGCAAACCCCCGAATGAGAGTTACCACTGCATGGACAGCGGAAAGGAAGAGAGACCATAGTGGATGACAGATTTTGGGAAGAGAAGAAAGCTAATTCAAATTCATGTGTGAAATAGGTTCAATCGCGCTCCTTACTTTGGCATAACGTCGTAACGAAATACTGTATATTTATGTAGTAGTCAGATAGTGAAATCAGTCGTTTAATGAAAATCCTAGGTACTTCATGAAAAGCCAGCATATGATGTAAAAAGGCATAGTTACACTATCTGACCTGTTTCTTCATGAAATGACGGACTGATTTAGGTAGATGATGTAAGAATAGTACATTATGCAACAACCCTATAATGGCAATAATTAAGGCACGAGTATGTTTATAAAATGAGCGATGAGTTTTTTAATTTCCATACGAGTGTCTTAATTACCATTATAGGCGAGTTGCATACGACTGTTTATGTTCGACGATAATTATAACTTCATTGTATGATCTAACATAAATATATATAAATATCTGTCGATATTCTGTCGGTTGACTTCTTCTTCTTCTTCTTCTTGGGAATTGTGTGGGCTCAGCATTTGATCTCTACCCAATAACGGATCCCAAAGCTTGGAAACATTGTTTATCCTGAAGTTAATCCAACAGATAGTGCACAGGAACTATGTATGATCATTTTGTTATTTTGGTCAAATAACAAAAAAGAAAAAGAAAAAAAGGCTGTTCAAACGCTTTAAAATTCAAATGTATCGTATTATCAACTAGTTATTCTTCAAATTCGATGCGTATAGAATGTCTACGGAAGGCAAATCAATTTAGTCCCAAAGAGAACAGGAACGGTATATGGCGAAAAAGTTTCGCATAAGAAATCCATTTACTGAACGTGGAGATGGATTATAATTTCCGTGGAACTAATGTCATACGCCTGGTGTGTTTATGTAACAACTGCATTCACTAAAATTGTCGGCGAAAATGTTACGAATGTGTAGAAGTTGGAGTGGCGGATATTAAGGTACAGTGCAATTTCTTTTGCAATATTGCCCAGTGTGTTTATGCATTGTAGCTACAATGGTTGATCCAATATAGGCTACATTGTCAACTTTCAAATCATGTAATTCATGTCCGACATGTTGGATTTTGAGTGCATGTTAGACCCTATCCTTACCTAATTGGTCAATGAATGAAAATATTGAGCTGTGATTGGTTGGAAAACAGTGTTATAATGAAAAGTAGTACTTTAATGACACCCATTATGATACCGTTTTCTGACATAATATTTACATATCGACATCGCCGAACATAAAACCTCCGTGGCTTAGGCGGCAGCACGCCGGCCTCTCACCGCTGGGTCCGTGGTTCAAATCCCGGTCACTCCATGTGAGATCTGTGCTGGACAGAACGGAGGCAGACAGGTTTTTCTCCGGGTACTCCGGTTTTCCCTGACAAAATTTCATTCCAGCAACACTCGCCACTATCATTTCATTTCATCTGTCATTCATTTAATCATTGCCCCAGAGGAGTGCGTCAGGCCTCGGCAGCCGGAACAGTTCATATCCTCGCCGCTAGATGGGGGCTTCATTCATTCCATTCCTGACCCGTTCGGAGACTGGAAGCAGGCTGTGGATTTTCATTTTTTCATCGCCGAACATAAAAGATTTTACAAATCAGCAGAGGCACGTGATGAATATCCGGTGTTAGTTGATTAGACTCTTCATGAAATGACTGAAGCAATGGAGTCGTACATGAACTATTCCAATAAATAGATTAATGATTGTATATCATAGTTTAAAACGAATTTACAACAACAACAATAAAATAACCGTACTACCAGGATATTAATATGTGCAGACTGAACAAAAAAAAATCACAGAAATCGTTAATTGGCATAAATGCTCCTCAAGAAACCACTACAACCTTTGAATGTTCACGGTGACTTCCATACTGTGTATTGCCACTAGTCTATTAATTCTTGAAAAGCACACTTATCTCACCACGACGACATCAAGTGATGGGTTGTACATCCCGTCAGATAATGTACAAGAAGAATTACACTATGTGACGGCGACATTCAGTCATTTCACGCGTCAGATAGTGCAAATAACCCTTTCTAGCCTACATTTCTCATTTTGCAGAAATGAGGAGAAAGTAGACTTATGAGATCGATTCGGGAAAATGCGCGTGTCTGTCTGTCTGTGTCCCACCCCCCCATCAACTCCTAAACGGCTGCAGCTATCGAAACCAAATTTGGGCTCACTGCCATATTTGAAATCAACGTCAGTGCTACCAACTGATGAAAAATCGCAATTGAAATTGAAGCTCTATGTTGGATATCTCAGAAGTTATGCACTCAAACTATTCCAAAATTGGCACACATATAGATAATAACATTCCAGATAATAGATCGTAATATTTCAGAATAATTCTGAGCACCACACAGTACATGACATTGTTCCCAACATGATTTTACGCGCACTGATACTAAATAAATAAATAAATAAATAAATCCAATGTTAAACAGCATGTAACCGTCCATACTCTCCATTAGACTTCAACAAATGTTGTATGTGCATTCTATACCCTTAGAGACGGATGGTTGGTTGGTTGGTTGGTTGGTTCCTTAGTTTAGGGGCTGCGACAACGCGGTCATGTAGCCCCGTGTACTTTGGGTGTGTGTAGAAACTGTCTGATAACCGGTGTTAATTGTGATGACTGTATTAGTGTGTGTATCTGTTTTTTAATTCAAGTAGAGACTGCAACTTTGAATTTTCAAATAGTTCCTACTTTTGCCGCCAAACGCCACCGTCAACGACTACTAGGCCTAGTTCAGAACTAGCTACTAGACGCCACCGCAACCTAAGAGCGTTGTTTACGTTCTTAACCTATCCAATTTAGTTTCACACAGGTGTAATTATGACATGGGACCGCCGGCTTTACTTCCCCTCCGAAGGAAGGCATACTGAGGGATTTTTAACGGAACTAAGAATATATTCAGAGTAACCAGGGCTGCCAACTGGAGTATGTTACTCCATTAGGCTACACTATTTCAGGTGTATTTCAAACTGCGGTACTTGAAAAGTATTACCAACTTGATTTCGTCATTATTCTAGATTGGTCTATATAGATTGGCATGCATCTTAAATTTTAAGAAAAGTAGGCTCTTTAGTTCGTCACGGAACTACTTGTCACATCATATGCCAGCTTTTCATGGAAGTGCCTAGGATGTTCATGAAATTACCGATATCACTATCTGACTACGACATATACAGTGGGTAAAAAGTATTCATACACGAAATTTTACCCTGTTAGTATCTATAATTTGTCTTGCAGCATTATGGTATTTGATAGATTTGTATAGGGGCCTTATGGCAGTATATTACACACAAACATATTCTAGTAACGCGAACACATTAGTTAATAACGGAACAGAAGGCATATTCGTAGGCAAAGAAAGTATTCATACGCGTTCGTAACCATTGTATTGTTACATGCCTTTCCCCCGTCTTAGGACGTGACGACAAACGAAGGTCGACTCACCATAGTGTTCTTAGATGAGACTGTTTACTTTACGTCTGTAAGTGCTACAAAAGGGTCGGAAATCACAAGAGTTGAGTACCGCCTGCCAAGACCACATAGTTTCATTATTTAAACAAGGATTCATCTACCGGAGGATTGATAAGCTGGTGAAACAATCTCATGCGACTGTATAGTATATTATTAACAAGTTCAAGACGGGATCGACCGATAATGCAAAGCGACGGGGACGATCAAGGCTCATTTTGCAACGTGAATCTCGCCAATTGGTTCGTGAAACGTTAAAGAACCCTAGAATTAGTGCAGCTGAACATTGCACCCCGTCCAGTCATTGGGCGAATTAGTGTTGACGACAGAAGGGTTACAACTGACAGAATTGATGATGATGATGATGATGATGATGATGATGATTGTTGTTTTAAGGGGCCTAACATCTGGGTTATCGGCCCATAAGGGTCTGGGTGGTAGCGAAAATGACAATGAAACGGAAACCATAGCGAAAACTAACGGAGATTGAAAAGACACACAAAATGTAATTTAGATTCAAAATACTTACAAAATGCAATTTGGATTGGCAATGCTTACAAAATGCAATGTGGATTGAAAATACTCAAAATGTAATTGAGATTCAAAATACTCACAAAATGCCCAACCTACAAAATGGCAATGTGGATTGAAAATACTCACAATATGCAATGTGGATAGAAAATACTCACAAAATGCAATTGAGATTCAAAATACTCACAAAATGCAATTGAGATTCAAAATACTCACAAAATGCCCAACCTACAAAATGAAATTCAGATTGAAAATACTTGCAAAATGTAATTTGGATTAAAAATACTCACAATATGACAGCCCCCACTCCAAAGGTCTTACAAAATGCAATTGAGATTGAAAATACTTGCAAAATGTAATTTGGATTAAAAATACTCACAATATGACAGCCCCCACTCCAAAGGTCTTACAAAATGCAATTGAGATTGAAAAGACTTACAAAATGTAATTGCGATTGAAAAGACTTACAAAATGTAATTGAGATTGGAAAGACTTACAAAATGTAATTGAGATTGAAAAGGCTTACAAAATGTAATTGAGATTGAAAAGACTTACAAAATGTAATTGAGATTGTCAATCCTTACAAAATGTAATTGCGATTGAAAAGACTTACAAAATGTAATTGAGATTGTCAATCCTTACAAAATGTAATTGCGATTGAAAAGACTTACAAAATGTAATTGAGATTGAAAATACTTACAAAATGTAATTGAGATTGTCAATCCTTACAAAATGTAATTGCGATTGAAAAGACTTACAAAATGTAATTGAGATTGAAAAGACTTACAAAATGTAATTGAGATTGTCAATCCTTACAAAATGTAATTGCGATTGAAAAGACTTACACGATGTAATTGAGATTGTCAATCCTTACAAAATGTAATTGCGATTGAAAAGACTTACAAAATGTAATTGAGATTGAAAATACTTACAAAATGTAATTGAGATTGAAAATACTTACAAAATGTAATTGAGATTGTCAATCCTTACAAAATGTAATTGCGATTGAAAAGACTTACACGATGTAATTGAGATTGTCAATCCTTACAAAATGTAATTGCGATTGAAAAGACTTACAAAATGTAATTGAGATTGAAAATACTTACAAAATGTAATTGAGATTGAAAATACTTACAAAATGTAATTGAGATTGTCAATCCTTACAAAATGTAATTGCGATTGTCAATCCTTACAAAATGTAATTGAGATTGAAAAGACTTACAAAATGTAATTGCGATTGTCAATCCTTACAAAATGTAATTGAGATTGTCAATCCTTACAAAATGTAATTGCGATTGAAAAGACTTACACAATGTAATTGAGATTGTCAATCCTTACAAAATGTAATTGCGATTGAAAAGACTTACAAAATGTAATTGAGATTGAAAAGACTTACAAAATGTAATTGAGATTGAAAAGACTTACAAAATTTAGTGTAGATTCAAAATATTCACTAATGGTAAATTAGATACACAATTCACAAAAACAGAGCAGGAATCTTAAAAGAGAAAAGGAAATATAATGAAAATAAAAAGAAGTCTGATCCATAGAAGAATGAGGGATCAGGAAAGATGAGACAAAGGCCAATTAAGGCGGGAAAGGAAGAGACTCCCTAGGCCTCAGATACCCTAATACCGTCGGGGTCGGAAGAGAACAAGAGTTGACCTAGAGAGGCCGAAGGGAAATTAGACGGACAGGAGCCCGGCACAAGTAAGTGGAAGCAATACCGGACTCAGCTGGGGTCCCGTGGTCGCCAACCGATGTCCCACAAGTTGTAAGACCCTGGGGGGTGACAGAATAGCTACAAAACTATGTATCCATTAATTTGGCACAGATTGCTCTGATAAGACAGTTGAGGTTATCTAGTGTCAAGGTTACCAAATCCCTCTGTATCCTTGGTAATGGCGGGGCCAAGGCCTCTTTGTGTGTCGTGACCACGCAAGGCCCCCTGATAGCCGCTAGCTGACCTTACTCCGCTTGTATACACATCACATGCGTGCTTTGATTGATTCAACATTTTAGAATACATTTTCGTAATTTTCACATATAAAAATGGCCTAGCCGAAGGTTTATTAGTGCTCGGTTTCCTGTAGAAAGAAAAACAATAATTAGATGATTCTCTAAGGTCATCAGCAGATTACAAGTACAGTATATAATAATAATATCGTATGGCCTCGGGTGCCTGGTGCAAGCTTTGTAATTTGACACCCAGAGGGTAGCTTGAATGTGGAATTTAGTTGTTCCTTGAATCACTATGGAAGTAAAGGAGGTTAAATAATAGATATCTAAGCTCCTTGAACATTATAGCGCTTTCTAGTAGAGAAATGAGGAACTGTGTTGGCAGAAACTCCCGAGATTAATTTTGCCATTATGAACTCTGCCTACTGAATTCAAATGGGTTCTTTGACACGCCAACATCGTATGACATGCGTATCGTATTTTTGCCGCCTTTCAAAAATCACTTACCACGGCCATGGGCGAACCTGCAATCTTGGGGTTAGTAGACCGACACGCTATCCAGTCACCCACCGCGGCAAGTTACAAGTACAGTACCGTGTGTTCAATAATAAACAGCCCTTCCCACTAGTGATCTTAAATTACATGACGTCATTCTGAACCGCATTCTCTGAGTTCTAGGAGTATGAAAGGAGTACCATACTGTAGGAAACTCTTGTTGTTTGAGTCTTCAGTCTTGACTGGTGAGATGCTGCATTCCATGCCTCCCTGTCCTGAGTTAATCGTTCCATCTCTACATAGCTACCACACCCTACATCCGAGGCAGTGTGTTTAACATATTCTAACCTTGTTCTACCCCTAGAGTTCTTGTCCTCGACCCTTCCTTCCATAACTAAGCTTGCTATTCCTGGGTGTCTTAGTATGTGTCCCACTAACCTATCTCTTCTCTTCATTAGCAGTCGCCAGAAACAACTCTCCTCTCCCTTCGTCCTAATACCTCTTCGTTTGTAACCCTATCTACCCATCTGATCTTCATCATTCTCCTGTAACACCACATTTTAAACGTTTCAATTCTCCTCTTTTCTGCTGCACCAATAGTCCAAGTTTCACTTCCATACAGCGCCACGCTCCAGACAAAGGCTTTCAAAAATGAGTTCCTAATACCGAACTCTATATTCGATGTCAACAGATTCCTTTTTTTTTTTTTAGAAATTATTTCCTTGCCTGAGCCAACCAACGTTTTTATAACCTCTTTGCTTCGTCCATCACTGGTTATTTTGCTTCGTAAGTAACAGAAATCTCCTACTTCCTTTAGCTTTTCACCTGCCAATTTGATGTCCATGGAGGTATCTGATTTATTTCGGCTGCATTCCAATATTTTTATTTTACATGTATTAATTTTCATCATGAATTCTTTCCTCAAGACTGATTCCATACCATTCAAAAACTCATTCAAATCCTCAGGCGTGTCGGTCAAGGAAACTAGGAAATGTAATTTAGGAAAAGTTCTTTTATTGCAGAACCACACTATAGAATCATGGGTATGCCATAGATTTATGGCATGTAAAAGGACCTACCACTAAAATTGGTACTGTGTAGACAAATTTGTAGGTTATATTTCGCTGGTTAGAAACTATCAATTTCCAACGTTCACCGCTAGGTGTCAGTAACAGTGGAATCTGGTAGCCAAAGTAGAAACTACTTGAAATTGAAACCCGCGGTCGTTCTATTAAAGTGCCCTGCTATGGCCATTGGCTGCAATTCATATAATAATAATAAGAAGAATCATGGTATATTACGCTTTTTATTGTTAATTAAATAAATACCTTTACAATTCATGAAGAAAATAAATGAATAAATACATCGAAAATAATTGAAAGATATAAGGTGAAAAGCTAAAGAAAATAGGAGACTTCTGCTACTTGGGAAGAAAAATAACTAGCGATGGAAAAATCAAAGACGTTATCAAAAGTAGCATAGCTCACGCAAGGAAAGCATTTCTAAAAAATAAAATAAAAATGTCATAAAATATAGATTGAGGTATTAGGAAGTCATTTTTGAAAGCCTTTGTCTGGAGCGTGGCGCTCTATGGAAGTGAAACATGGACTGTTGGCGCAATAGAAGGAGAATAGAAACGTTTGAAATGTGGTGTTACAGGAGAAGGATAAGACCAGATGGGTAGATAGGGTTACAAACGAAGAGGTAGTAAGACGAGTGGGAGAAGAGAGAGGTTTCTAACGACCGCTAATTAAGAGATGAGATAGGTTGGTAGGACACATTCTAAGGCACCCAGGAATAGCAAACTTAGTGATGGAAGGAAAGGTCGAGGGTAAGAACTGTAGGGGTAGACCAAGGTTAGAATATGTTTAACAGATTGTTCCGAATGTAGGATGTGGTAGCTATGTAGAGAAGAAACGATTAGTTCAGGACAGGGAGACATGGAGTGCTGCAGCAAACCATTCAATTCGTGGCGGCTCCTCCTCCTGTGTTATGCGTTTTCAATCCAAGTAAAAACTGCAGACATTGATATTTTTCAAGTAGTTCCTGCTTTTGCCGCCAAACGCCACCGTCAACGACTACTAGTTCAGAACTATGTCTCCAGATGCCACCGCAGTCTGCTCCTGGCGACGAACGCTAGAACCTAAGAGCGTTAGTAAAATGTTTAACTTATAATTTAGCTTCACACAGGTGTAATTAGTGGAAGGTTCCTTTTCATGCCATAAATCTATGACATGGGACCGCCGGCTTTACTTCCCCTCCGAAGGAAGGCATATTGAGGGATTTTTAACGCTCTTAAAAATCCAACGATTTCGGCAGGGTTTGAACCCGCGATCTTAGGCTCGATAAGGTGTAAAAAAATCTACTTTTCCAGCTGTTTTAACAAGAATGTGTTTTAGTGCTGGGGTTCGATCTGTAATTCTCTTTTTCTCTTTCAATAAATGTATCCGCAGACAGGTTTCAACTGGACGTCCTGCATGTTTCTCTGTCCTAAGCATCTTCTTTCATTTGCTTGTAACTTCTTCCACTCTTCACATCTGTTAACATTCCAAACCTTATTCTTTCTCTCCCTCTTTCCCCCTACTTTTCCCTCCATGATTCTTTATACGAGGGGTGTTCAAATCAAAAGGTACGAAACATTTCTGATAGTTTCAATACAGACCATGACATGTATAAGAGCAGCTGGTGTACAATTTATTCGGTTTTCAAAAGTAATAACCACAGGTGCTTCACGTTCTTGTTTTTCTATTTCTTTAATTTTTGAATCACCATAAATTAGTGTTCTTCTGTGGCATAAAGTGCTTTATTATTATGTTTTGTTTCGGTCGTCTAGGGACCACGAGCCAATTTCAGTGCTTTGTCCTTTGCTGTTCCTTTTTCTTCCTCCAGTATTGCTTCATCATCTCACTATGTTTCCTCTTCCTTTCCTCGGACCATTTTGAGCCGGTTTTCCTTCCCTTCCACCCTTGGAATCCTTACATTTTTAGCACTTTTTACCTAAACCTATCTATCTGTGGTGTATCTTCTTCTCTGATATTATTTCTTTCCAAATCCATTTTGACTTCTTGTTCCACAGGAATGTGAAGATCTGCTTGGTTAACCTACTGTCATCCATCCTCTACAAATGTCCAAAAATACTGTAGCAATCTCCTCTTCCGTATTGTTTCTGATATGTTTTCTATTTTTCGATATATTTCATCATTACTTCTTAATTTCCAGAATGCTGCAGTTTTTAAAGGACCGAGAATCTTGCGAAGAATTCTTCTTTCTACTAATTCTAATTCATCCAAATTGTAGTTCAGTACGAGACATTCACTCTCATAAAGGCATTCCGGTTTGACTACTGTGTTGTAGTGCTGTATTTTAAGATCTTTTGACAACCCTTTTTGTTATTATTATTATTATTAATAGGCCAATATCCCACTTAATGATGCTCGAGTAGTTGGCATGGCATTAGGTAGGATTTCACCGTCTCAAAGAGGTAATGGAACGCCTGTGGTCTTAGATAATTCCACATGTGTGTATACTGTAATGCTTTCAATACATAGAGGCAGCAGGTGTCAATTCAATGAACTAATGAGGCATGACGTCTCGAACAACCTTCACCTTGACAGAGTGACAGTGACGGGCGTCATTCGAGCGGCAGTAATCTGTCATCTGAGAAGAACAAGCTAATGATTGGGACTGTGTGACTTCCAGGCACCATTATTAGTCTCTCCTAATAACTTAAAACATGTATTATACTCAACACCAACAAAAACTGGGACGGTCTAAATGAGCAGACTTATTTCTCTTTGAGGAGAGAGGGGGAGGGGGAATATACCACTCGAAATCACTGGGGTACGAACCTCGGCCCACCGGGAGAAAAGTCAGCAGCTTGACCAGACCAGGGGATCTTTACCTTTATACTGGCACACCTCCCCTCATTAATTAATTAATGTATCTATTTATTTATTTATTATTTATTTATTTATTTAGCGTATGGCTTTTAGTGCCGAAAGTGCTCGCCACGGTGGGTGAGTGGTTATCGTGTCTGACTACAACCCCAAGCTTGCAGGTTCGTTCCTAGCCGTGGTAAGTGATTTTTGAAAGGCGACAAAAAATTACGATACGCATGTCATACGATGTTTGCATGTCAAAGAACCCATTTGAGTTCAGTAGGCCGTGTTCATAATGGCAAATTAATCTCGGGATTTTCCGCCAACACAAAGTTCCTCATTTCTCTACTAGAAAGCGCTATAGTGTTAAGGAGTTTAGATATCTAACCTCCTTGAATTTCATTGTGCTTCAAGGAACAACAAAATTCGACATGCAAGCTGCCCTTTGGGTGTCAAATAACAAAGCTTGCACCCGGCACCCGATATTATTATTATTATTATTATTATTATTATTATTATTATTATTATTATAGTGCCGGGAGTGTCCGACGACATGATCGGCTGCCCAGAGTTTGCAGCTGCTTCAAAGGGACACTCATGGGGTGAGCTACAAGTACCGTTCAATTTCAAGTAGTTCCAACATTCGCTACTAGATGTCACTGACACCTAGTGGTGAACGTTGGAACTATGATAGAGCGTTTCAACGAAATTTAACCTAGAAATTTACCTTCACACAAGTTTAGTTAGTGCAAGGATCTTTTACATGCCATAAATCTATGACATGAGACCGCCGGCTTTACTTCCCCTCCGAAGGAAGGCGTACTGAAGGATTTTAACGCTCTAAAAAACGACGACTTCGGCCGGGTTTGAACCCGCTATCTTGGACACAGCAGTTCAGCATGCTACCAACTACGCCACCGAAGAGGATTATAAATTGAAAACTCTGACATTTACAGTGTTTCATAACTTTGGAACTGATTTTCTCAAAACAGTGTTTTCAGAGTTGTTATTGCATCAAGAAATCTGCCATCCATCGCAGCCACGACTGCAATCGAGAAGACCAGTAAGTGTCACTGCGCGGCAACTCATTGCTGCTGGATTTGACCTAAATAAAAGCTGGAAGCATGAGTGGTCAACTAAATCATTGGGAACAAGTGCCCACCATCTTGATCCCACAAAGAAACCAAACGGCTTTGACTTACCGAGGAACTTCTGGTGCCGCATCAACAGGTTGAGGACTGGACATGGTTGCAGCAATTATTTCAGGTACAAGTGGGGCTGGATCAGCTCACCAATGTGTGAGTGTGACATGGAAGAACAGATGATCGAACATCTGGTCCAACGCTGTCCTCTTTATCCGTACCCTGGCATTCCTGACGATTTGTTCGCTCTCACATCCGATTTAATCGAAAGGTTGAGAGGAATGCACTTTAAAGTTTGATTATACCTTGTTATGTATAATTTTATATTGTGTAAATTACCATACGATTAAATAAATAAATAAGATTGCTCATTTCAATAAAGAGAAATACTAGGCATTCTTACTTGAAGAAATCCATTGTTGTAGCTATTCAAACTACGTAAATAAAAATGATGTGTGTACATCAACCCCTCACTATTCCCATTTTCAACGGGGTCGTGGAGGAGATGCGATGAAAGTATATGTGTCCGATGGTTTTTACGGCCGGATTCCCTTCCTGACGCCAACTTCTTGAGAAGATGTAATGAGAGATGAAATGAATTAAGATTAATGAAACTGGGCAACGACGAAGAAGGAAGCGGCCGAGGCCTGTCAGTGTACCGTCGCACGGAAACCCATTTCAAGCCGCCATCTTGAGGTTATGTAAACAATTTAACTATATTAGATGTCAGTGCATTACCATGTGTATAAACATTTTCTGGAACATGTTTCACTGCGCTTGGATGGTTAAATCGCGAGAAATGTCTACTTAAATGTTTCACCTTCACTTAGCCACCATATTCGTTTTGTACTTAACAGGTTTCTTATAGTCTAAAAACGTGAAACTCTAGTACTGCCCTTTATCATCGTACAAAATGTCAGGGTGATATCTGTAATAGTTTCGGAGAAATAGAATGCCGGTAAAGTATTTCGCACAGCCGCCATGTTAGATTGGTAAGACGTAATAAAATTTAAAGGGCACGGTCGGGGTCGGCCAAAATGGTGCCATGACCTTACCGAGTTTCAATGAAATCCCTCCAGTCGTTTAGAAGCTATTAGGGACACACACACACACACAGATAAAAGGCGATCTCATAAGCCTTTTCTTTTCTTCATAAAATGAAAATAGGCAATAATTTCGCACAGCCGCCTTCTTGAGGTTAAGTAAACGAACTAAATTAGATGGTCAGTGCATTACAATGAGTACAAACATTTGCTGCACCATGTTTCACTGCGTTCGGATGGTTAAATCGCGAGAAAAGTCTATTTAAATGTTTCACCTTCGCTTGGCCGCCATGTTGGATGTGTGAGACGTAATAAAATTTGAAGGGCACAGTCGGGGTTGGACGAAATAGCACTATGACCTTAGATGATGATGATAATTGTTTTAAGGGGCCTAACATCGAGGTTATCGGCCCCTAATGATCTGGGCGATAGCGAAAATGATAATGAAATGGAAACCAGAACAAAATTATCTGAGACGGAAAATACGTACAAAAAGGAACTCAGATGGAAACAACTCACAATATGGTCTTACAAAAGAGAATTTAGAACGAAAAGTTGCACAAAAAGAATAGATTGAAAAAAAAAAGACCCACAAGACGTAGGCGAGATTCAAAATACGTACAAAATGCAATGTAGCGTCGAAATACTTACAAAATGCAACTGAAATTCAAAATACGTACAAAATGCAAATGAGATCGAAAATACGTACAAAATACAATTGAAATTGAAAATACACAATGCAAGTTAGATTGAAAAAAGCCGGTTCAGATTCAAAATACTCACAAAGTGCAATAGGAATTCAAAATACTTACAAAATGCAATTGAAATTCAAAATACCCACAAAATGTACGGTAGATTCGAACGACTCATGTGGATCGACAATACTTACAAAATGCAATTTAGATTGAAAATACTTGACAAAATGTAATTTAGATTCAAAATACCCACAAAATGCAATTGAGAATCAAAATATGTGCAAAATGCCCGCCAATCAAAATGTAATTTAGATTCAAAATTCGTGCGAAATGCGGTTTTGGTTGAAAATACTTACAAAATGCAATTGAAATTCAAAATACTCACAAAGGTCGCTCCGCCATATTGAAAGACTTACTAAAAAGCAATTTAGATTGTCAATCTTTACAAAATGCAATTGAGGTTGAAAACAATCGCGAGATGTAATTTAGATCGAAAAAACATACAAAAAGCAACGTAGATTAAAAATGCCTTTAAAAAATCGCTAGAAGGGAATTTAGATACACGGTGAACCAAGTAACAAAAAACAGTGTGGGAATCTTAAAGAGAAACGTAAATATAATGAAAAGAGGAGAGGAGAGGGGAGGGGAGAGAGGAGAAGGTCCGCCCCAAAGGTAAGGGACAAAAGGGGAAAACGGACCCAGCTCAGGAATCCCTCGGGGTCGCTAACTCCCGAACTCACCACCCGTGAGCCCCTGAGGGAGTAGCATTATCTAGGGTGCACCAGAAGTGGTGGGGCTACATACACCCTGCCTCCTTAAGAGCCTGGAGCACAAAGCAGGAGGTAAAAGGAAAAGAAAAAGAAGACTGACCCCTCACAGAAGGAGGGTATCAGGAAAGATGAGACAAGGGCCAATTAAGGCGGGAAAGTAAAATACTCCCTAGGCCTCGGATAACCTAATACCGTCGGGGTCGGAAGAGAACAAGAGTAGACCCAGGGAGGTCGACAGGAAAGAAGAAAGAGAGGAGCCCGGCACAAGTAAGTGGAAGCAATGCCAGATTCAGCTGGGGCCCCGTGGTCGCCAACCCACAACCCACTAGATGTGAGCCCCTGGGGGGCACTATGACCTTACTGAGTTTCATTGAAATCGCTCCAGCCGTTTAGATTTGATTAGGGGAAGGGGGAACACATACAGTACGCACACACACACACACGGACAAAACGTGATCTCATAAACCCTTTTTTTTTTCATAAATGAAAATAGACTAAAATAATTACGTGTAAATTATAGGGAATTAGTTGGGAAAATAATAATTACTGCCAGATATCGATGTTCCACTGTATAGGTACGTAGCACTTCGCAAAATTATCTTGTTGCATCATTTTCAGATAGTATCAGTTCCAATAATTATCCATGGTATTGCATCGTGATAGCGAGGTAAGTCTTTCCGTGAGAGATAAAACTTGATTCATTACATTGAAGACAAGATATACGTATTATATATATTTTTAAATTATAAATCAATATGAGTCATCGCTAAATCCCCGGCGTAAAATTTACTAACTTAGCTTTGCACACCTCGTGGTGTAGTGGTTAGCATGCTTGGCTACCACCACAGAGGTTCTGGTTCAATTATTGTTGACTGTCAGAAACCCAATTCGGATTTTCAGTATTGGAGCGGTATCACTGACAAGCAAGTCACCCAAGTGGTGTCACTTTCGGAGACTCGCAAGGTCTTGATTGTGAACACGTGGATACCTGAACAGGATGGTGTCGTTAGGAGCGGCTACGGTGGCGTGGTTGGTAACATGCTGAGCTATGCCCAAGATCGCGGGTTCAAACCCCGCCGAAGTAGTCTGTTTTTTTAAGAGCGTTAAAATCCCTCAGTATGCCTTCCTTTGGAGGGGAAGTAAAGCCGGCGGTCCCATGTCATAGAATTATGGCATGTTGAAGAACCTTCCACTAATTACACCTGTGTGAAGTTAAACATTTGTCTAACGTTCTTAGGTTCCTACGTTCGTCGTCAAGAGCCGACTGGGGTGGCATCTGGTAACTAAGTTCTGAACTAGATGGTCGTTGACGGTGGTGTTTGGCGGCAAAAGTAGGAACTACTTGCAAAAATTAAATGTCTGCAGTCCTTACTTGAATTAAAACAGATACACACACTAATACAGCCATCACAATTAACACCGGTTATCAGGCAGATTCTACACACACCCAATGTACACGGGGTTACATGACCGCGTTGTCGCAGCCCCTAAACTGAGGAACAAACCAACCAAACCTAGAAGAATTGCTTAGTTTTAATTCACTGGCCATGAAAGCCAATATCGTACCACACCGATTTATGTTGAACATTATAATTGTTTTAATGACTCATAATATTTACATCAGTGGGCCCCTTCCCTAACTTCATCCCTGTGGATATCGTTTCGTTCTTGTTGTTGCTGCTGTTGTTGTTGTTGTTTCAGATATCATTGCGGTGAAAGATTTAAGTGGGCCACGCTACAGTATATATAGATATGAGGTATTATTGTCAGACTAGCAGTATTAGTATTTCTGGAGTGTTTCTTGTTGTTTGAGTCTTCAGTCTTGACCAGTTTGATGCAGCCCTCCATGCCTTCCTGTCCTGGGCTAATCGTTTCATCTCTACATTCGAGGCAATCTGTTTAAGATATTCTAATCTTGGTCTACCCCTACACTTCTTGTCCTCGACCCTTCCTTCCACAACCAAGTTTGCTATTCCTGGGTGTCTTAGTAAATGTCCTACCAACCTATCTCTTCTCTTCATTAGCAGTCACCAGAAACATCTCTCCTCTCCCACTCGTCTAAATACCTTTCAATTTGTTATCCTATCTACCCATCTGATCTTCATCATTCTCCTGTAACACCACATTTCAAACGCTTCTATTCTCCTCTTTTCTGTAGCACCAACAGTCAAACTTGCACTTCCATAGAGCACCACGCTCCAGACAAAGACTTTAAAAAATGACTTCCTAATAGCTAAATCTAAATTTGATGTCAACAAATTTCTGCAGAAATGCTTTCCTTGCTTGAGTCAGACTACTTTTTATATCCTCTTTGCTTCGTCCATCACTGGTAATTTTGCTTCCTAAGTAGCAGAAGTCTCCTACTTCCTTTAGCTTTCCACCTGCCAATTTAAGTCAATAAGGGTTTCTGATTTCTCTATGCCATAATTATTCTAATAATTCTGTAAAATCCGAACCACAGGACATAGAATTTCACCTCAAAAATCCCAAAAAGGAATAGGCCTAATCGGATATTGAACCCAGTCTGCCTTTGCAGTAGCTTAACCGCTGTGTCGTCCCGGCCATACTGTAAACCCCTTGAAATAATCAAATCCCCTGGACATAATCAATCAAAGAACAGTGACAACTTTCCTCGTATTGTTTGACAGCGCACTACGCAATATCTGTTTGAAACACATGATCCCCGAGTAGGTGGTTATCTTACTGATAACACAGAATTCATTTCTTTCTAATTATCATTTGTCACAGTTTATCAGGGTGCAACTCAGATAGCAGGACACGTACAATGACTTACAACATACCCGAGCAGTTGTATGTGTCAAGAGGCTCTTGAGAAAGAGTTTACAGTACTGCCAACCTCACGATAATTTAGTATTTTCCACTGAAACATTGCATTCATCTCAGTTGAGGTGCATAATGATAATTGATGTTTTAAGGGGCCTAACATCTAGGTTATCGGCCCCTACTGAAATGAAATGGCATGAAATGAAAGGTTGAAGATAAAAACAGCTCACTGCCATGGATGAAACGAAAATGGTTTACATAAAACAGACAGACAGTGATCCCCAACAATTACGCCTTATTTGAATAAAAATAGTAAAAGTAGGGTGGTAGAAATCAATAAAACAAATAAGGCATAGTAAACAATAAAATAGATGAACGCAATAAAATAAAATATAAACAGACTTAACCTGAATTAAAAGTCTTAACACACATTAAAACTTAAAAAAGTAACCACTCTCCCTCATGAACCGGATGACGAGGTCAGCTGACTGCCCGTCATCATGGAGAATAAGGGACAGGGTGTTAGGCAGTTTGTGAGTCATTCGCAGATCGGCCAGGTCCACACACTCCAAGAGAATGTGTGCCACGGTAAGGTGGGCGGCGCAAGTACACACAGGGGGATCTTCTATCTTTAGCAAGTGGAACTGCGTAGCAATCCCATGGCCGATCCGGAGTCGACAGAGTACCACAGCTTCCATTGGGATAGATCGGAAGGAATATTTCCACACCTTCGTTGTCTCCTTGAGGCCTCTCAGTTTGTTGGGCAGAGGCGTGGCACGCCACGCTTCCTCCCAATGCAACAGAGTTGAGGTGTGTAATAGCCGGCCCCATGGTGTAGGGGTAGCGGGCAGGGATTTTAGAAACTGACGTGAGGGCTGGAACGGGGTGCACTCAGCCTCGTGAGGACATTTGAGAAGCTGTCACAGTAAGGCAGTCCCATATTTAGAAAGCCTTCCTCATTTCGACCTTATGTCTCAGAGAGCCAGTCCACTCCGCCTGCTGGCTTGCCAGGCCAATTTTGATTGGTCCAACCTTCGTGTGCAACAACAACGATTACTGGTTCAGCTTTCTCGCCACACACGGAGCTCTCGTGGAAATATTTTTGTCTACAGTGGCTTTTCACCGCTGTCTCAGTCTCGCTCGCAGGCGCGGATCTAGAGTTTGGCTTTGGAGGGGGTCAGAGAATCGAAATTGTTAAGAAAAATGGTATCACTAAAAACGCATTCAGAAAATAACCAAAAGTACAAAACCAGACCAATTTATTTTGCAAGATACATGGATAGAAATTTGATGCATTAGCCACCAAAAATATTCGTTTTTATATAACACGTATGAAGTTGTAAATGTGTATAGTTGTAACAGAACATAATAATTGCAATAAAGATATTTTCAGTATTGAATAAAATAAAAGAAAAACCTGTTATTCAGTTAAAATTCGTTATGTTTTATTTGCCTGGTTATTGTGTTTTAGTTTTCTTGCGTAAAAAAATGGGTCTCCGTTTGGGGGGGGTTCATGACCCCCGTGACCTTCCCCTTGAATCCGCGCCTGCCTCATGGCTGTGATTATATGGAAGCTACTGAGGTATGGGTAGTGCTTAGTAATGACATTCAGGGCACAGTCAGTGCCTGTGGATGCTGTGAAAGGTTCTACTCATGGGGTTAGTAGGCCACTGCTGCCCTGACTCAATGAGGAAAGCAATGGCAATTTACCTCACTCTTCTTCTTGCCTAGTACGCCTTAATATAGCGCTGCCTAGGGTTTTTGTGGGTATCTACCCACATAACCTAACGGCGGTACTTTTTGAGGATCCAACCAGCCTTCGGGCTGACTACCTAACAGACAGTGATCAGTAGGGCTCGGATTTTTATGACATGTCATATTTTTATCCTGACTTCATTTTCCAAGATTAAGTTAATTTAAGTAAGTTTCCAACATTTGTGAACACGAAAAACCAGTTTTCATTGGTCATATACAGTAAATGCATATTTTAGCGTTAGGTCATATTTTGGCCAAATCATCAAATAAGAGCATAATTTTAGTCATATTTATGTAGTACTAGCAATAGTGCCCTGCTTCGCCCGGTGGATTTATTTGTTTTTTGGATGATAATGAATACTACTACAGAACTGGAGCGCTCAAGGATAAGGATCGGAAAGCACCAACGCTTATTGCAGCTGATAACCTCAGTATACTGCACCAACACCATCGCCCTTATACAGAGGCATACTATTGTCATGATGATAACTGTTTTAAGGGGGCTAAGAAATCTTTTGCACTAATTACTCCTCGTGACTCCAATTTATAAGCAACTCGCAATTCTGCACCAGAACACTGGTAGGGGCGACGTGATGCAGCCCGCAGTGCCAGGCAACAATAGACTTAAGTATTAATGAAGCTGTTCGGGAGCGCTTGTTCTTCCGACTTACTGAACAAAAATCAATATTTACGGTTACCTGAGAGGTGTAGCATAATGATACATAGCCTAAACTATTCCTCTTGAATCAGGCTATCATATAAAAAAATAATTTTTCGAATCTGACTGGTAGTTCCAGAGATAAGCGCGTTTAAACACACGAACTCTTCAGCTTTATTATTTTGGTAGAGATTTAACATTTTACGATGTATTGTTCTAAACAACATTTCATAATGCTTGTGAAGCTGTCTGAAGAGAAAATTGTTTGGCAACCTTCACTCGGTGATAGCGGAATTGACCAGGAATTAGCAGCCACAGCTTGCGATTGAAAGGTTCTATAAAATTAATATTACATATTTTAAATTCTTAATGTAATATTGCCTCGCCCCGGCTTCGCCCGGTATCTTTATCGGTTTACCCAGCGTGAGCTTAAAAGGCGCACGGACGGCAGGTGCTAGACGTAATTCAGAAAAGCCGAGGTGAACAGCGAAACTCCAAACACATATACTCTTCTCTGAAGTCTTAACTCGACATTACTCGACAGTTTAATGCTGGGGTGATAGGCTCACTCGCTAGCTCGCAAACTCTCTCCGTATCTACTGTCGACCAAAGTATTAAGTGTACTCGAGTTTGAAGGTTGTTTGTGAAGTAACCAATAGACCTCATAAAATCCAATAACATCATCATTTTCGTCGTTCTATTTTACGTTAGCTATGTAGGTTTGGAATTCTTAATTTATATTTCAATATTTTTTGTCGCAGTTGGAACACAAAAAGTGCACGTTTTTAAGCGTGTTTCAACCATGCGTCATATTTAAGAATTATTATCTCACAAACCCGTCATCAGATCGAATCCAAATTTTAACACAATATACATTGGAATGTTGTATAACTGGTTTATTAATTTCAAAATTTTGCGTGTCCAAGAAAAAAAAGTTATCATTTTTGTAAGGTAACTTTTTCTCGGCTCGGGGTGGTTGGAAAATGTAGTTCTTGGTTGCGATGTAATCCTTATACATCAAAAAGTTATGCTGTATGATTGTGAAATATGTAAATTAACTCACTTATTTTATATCTGTTTGTATTTGTAGGCGGAAATAACACATCGTTCACCAGCTACCCGCTCCGTGAAAGCTGTACAGTGTTGCTGTGATGGAGCCCGTCACTTCCGAGTGAGGCACGCCATGATGCGTATGTTGATATTAAGTGAAAATGAAAATCCACTGCCTGCTTCCAGTCTAAAAACCGGGTCAGGAATGGAATGAATGAAGCCCGCATCTAGCGGCGAGGATATAAGTGTGTCGGCTGCCGCACTCCCCTCGGGTAATGATTAAATGAATGACAGATGAAATGAAATTATAATGGAGAATGTTGCTGGAATGAAATTGTGACAGGGAAAACCGGAGTACCCGAAGAAAAACCTGTCTGCCTCCGTTCTGTCCAGCACAGATCTCACATGGAGTGACCGGGATTTGAGCCACGGACCCAGCGGTGAGAGGCCGGCGTGCTGCCGCCTAAGCCACGGAGGCGCTGTATGTTGATATTAAGTAAAAATCATATCCCTAGTCATTACTGAAATGAAACAACAACAATAGTGGTGACCCTTATCGCCCGCCACTTGTGTTACTACTGCCACACACCACAGTAAGTGAGGAGAGAATAGTAAACACACAGAACATTGTGTAGGGCTCGAACAGTGTGTTGTGCCTTATCTTATCACCAGCGTGCTTACGTGCCTTTATGACACAGATAAGTCCTAACATTACATAAGCAAGGTATGGTACGATCAAACAACCAATCGAGTACCTCATTTACTTGCACCACGAATGACCGGCGCATCTATACATATTTACATGTAAAATAAATATTTTCCCGTATTTAGTGACTAACGCAATATTTGTATATACAGTACTAGCTGTTACCCGCGGCTTCGCCCGCAATAACATTTGGAATCCCGTTATAACATTAGTTATATAGATAGACTAGCAGAAGTACCCGCTCTTCGAACGGTCTTCGGTATTAATAACCAGATGTTATCAATTGAGATACTGTTCCAATGGTTAGGGGCTTGCCATTCCTTCATAAGTTTATCAGAACGAAGTAAGTTTTCTGGGTATATCACAGACACACTTAATTTAAGGGTCGTAAAATGTGGATTTCGGAGACCCTTTATAGACTCCCTAGTTTTGTATCACGCATTGAGAAGCGCAACATATGTTATTGTCGTCCTTCTAGGAGAATTTTTATTTTTCGCCTATTTTAGCATGCATTTTGAAAAGTTGTTCCTTATACCCACCCTTCTATGAGAAGTACGTTGAAGAGTTTTCTAAATGATTGGTGTATTGACTCATGGTTACAATACCTAATTTTACAATGCTCAAAGCACCCACCCGAACATGAATTATAGGCGTACAAAAACATATATATATATCAACCACACACTATCAAACAAAATCATCTAACGATGAACCCGTTAGTCGACAAAAATATGATTACTTAAAATGTGCTCTCAAACTAATTCACCTAACGTGTACATCCTGACGTGAAAATAATATTGAAAACTTCGTAGACGAAACGCAATATATATCAAATTAAAACTGGCCCTCACCGATGTGGAAAGTCCCCATCCCCAGGAAGACCCCTTTAATAAATTATAAAGGCTCGTGGTGCATTTAATTCGGGTTGTTTAGCCTCCAATGGCCCAAATTCCCGAAAGCTGCAAAAATCACTATTCCAATTCAGGAATTTTCGAAAATAATGTTGCTCTTTGGAGATATAATAGACCTTCTGTACAACATATCGCATATCGCACGTGTAAGTCACGTGTAACAATTCTAGGGTACCCCTTGACCCCCTTAATCGCATTGTTGAATTTTACAGTCAATGTTTGATTCGACGATAACCTTATAGCCATTTGTAAACTTTAACAGAAATTTAATAAATTGAGTGGCATTGCTTCTTAGATGGAAAGTTGGATGTCACCTCTTGTGACACTTGTCATGGTTACCGGCTTGCATTTCTTCTTCTTCTTCTTCTTCTTCTTCTTCTTCTTCTTCTTCTTCTTCTTCTTCTTCTTCTTCTTCTTCTTCTTCTTCTTCTTCTTCTTCTTCTTCTTCTTCTTCTTCTTCTTCTTCTTCTTCTTCTTCTTCTTCTTCTTCTTTGCTTCGCCCATCACTGCAAGGAGCAGAACTCTAATTCCTAATGCTCCTTAAAGATCAAAAATATCTTCTTTACTCACACATGCGCTCTTGACACCGAAAGAGTTGCAGCATACATACCTGAAAAGAAAATAATACAAAAGGTAAGCGTCATATCAAATGTCTATAATAAGTTACTCTTTTTTAATCATCAGGGCCTGAATTTGAATAAAAACTTATTACTAGTAATAATAGTAATCTGTAAAACAGTCGATCGCGGAGGTGGATCTGGTCAATCACAAAATAATAATAATAATAATAATAAATAATCCAGTACAGATTATCCGTGAGACATATTAATTCTTATTTACAACATATATAGTTTGTATTTCAATAAAAGAGTGCATTCAAATTTTTTGTTTATTTTAGGGGCAGATAACCTACCTATATACAGTATATAATTTGATTTAACATATTAGGTGATAATGAGAAAAATATTAATGTAAATAGTTCAAAACACAAATAGTTATACTAATAAGTTTAGGTTATTCTAAGTTAATATTTATTTAGGTAATAGATTTTAATGCGACGAATAGCTAGTTGTTTGCTGTTCATGTTCGACAATCCAGGTGGTAGTTCATTAAGTAGTGATGGTATAATATAATTTAGTCTCTTGAAACCATAGCTATTTATACATAAAGGTTTTACATATTATGTATTATTTTGTTATGGCTCTTGTTTATATGTTGGCAGTAGAGATTCAGTACAGTAATTTTAAACAACTAATATTAAAATAAGGGATACCAGTGAAATAATTAAAGAACCTGTTTTGGCTATCTTGCAGATTATTAATTAAAGTTGTGTTTTGATTGCCCCAAGCTGATATGGCGTATCTTAATTTGCTTTCAATCAGAGACTATAATAGTTTTTGCAAGAATTTTTGTCTACATAAAATCAGAGATTGTAGAAGGTGTAAAGGTTTGCTTTTTTTTAAATCCTGTTTACTGTGTGTGTGTTTATATTCAAGGTAATTCCTAGGTATTTTTGTGTCGAAGTACTATTTATAAAGGAGTTACATTTGCAATAATACACCCTCTGTCTGAAAAGTTCGGTGAATGGGCTATATTACGAACGGATTGTTGGCTTACCTGAAACAGCCGTTACTATCCTTCAAAGTCATCCCCGTGGATGGTTATGCACTTCTTAGAACGTCTGTACAAGTCCTGGCATAGTCTTCCTGAGGGATAGCCTTCAATTGGGTCGTCACATTACGTTGGATGTCCAAAATTTCTGAAACCACTGGCTCTTCAGGGCTTTTCGGCGACCCTGGACCCCGATACTTCATACTTTGACGCTTGCCTTCGAGGTCGTACCTCGGGCATCAGGTCTCGTCAGTGACGATGGTTTTCAGGACCATTCCATTCCACGGAACATTCACCCTTCTCACTGCCACCCGTCGGACAGGTGTGTACGTTAGGTTGCATAAATTCACCCTTCTCACTGCCGCCCGTCTGTCAGGTGTGCAAGGCGGGTTGCATGAATTCACACTTCTCTCTTGCTTTCAATTGAGAGTTTTGACGACTCAAACTGAAGGCTATTCCTGAAGAAGACTATGCCAGGAGTTTCCAGGACTTCTTCAGTCATTCTCAGAAGTGCAGAACCAACCACGGGGATTACTTCGAAGGATAGTAACGGCTGTTTCAGGTAAGCCAACAATCCGTTCGTAATATAACCCATTCACCGAACTTTTCAGAAAGAGGGTGTAATTAATAATAATAAACCACGAAGCAAATAAAGAAAGAATTTCCAAATTACAGAAAGCTTACAGGATCACTTGGAACAGATATCTCGGAAAGCAAAACTTAGACACTATAATATTGTAATCAAACCTGAAGCGTTATATGCATCGGAATCCGTAATCATTGGTGGAAGATCTTTAACCAAAGACATACAGAAACAAGAATGGAAAATTTTACGAAATTATGTTTGGCCCAGTTTCTATAGAGGGAATAGGGTGGAAAAAATCATCCCAGGAAAATATATTGTCAATCTGAAGAAATCTCTCACACTTTTCGGAAAAGACGATTGAAATTTTATGGACACATTATTAGAATGAACAATAACAGACTAAAATAACTATCAACCTGGCCCTTTCATTAAAAACCAAGAACCGATCCAGGAAATCAACATCTCAGAAGACATTGTACTGGACAGATGTACATTCAGAACCAAATTAGACTATCACCAATTTGGAGACGAACCCAACACCAGATCCACTGTAACTTGGACAGGGAAGAAGCTCCGCGAGATGATGAAGAGTTTCTGGGAGGAAAAGAAGGCCAACACATTAGCTAAACAGGTTCAACCGTGCTCCTGAGAGGGGCATAACAATGTAAAATATATATATATATATATATATATATATATATATATATATATATATATATAGCCATCTTTTTTTTGGTAATGAAAATGAAAAATTCACAGCCTGCTTCCAGTCGACCGATCGAGTCAGGGAATGGAATGAATGAAGCCTCCATCTAGCGGCGTGGATATGAACTGTGCCGGCTGCCGAAGCCTGTCGCACTCCCCTGGGGCAATGATTAAATGAATGACAGATGAAATGAAATAATAGGAGAGAGTGCTGCTAGAATGAAATTGTTGACAGGGAAAACCGGAGTACCTGGAGAAAAACCTGTCTGCCTCCTTTTTGTCCAGCACAAATCTCACATGGAGAGACCGGGATTTGAACCACGGACCCAACGGTGAGAGGCCGGCGTGCTGCCGCCTAAGCCACGGAGGCTTTGTTTTTATAATAATTTTTATTAATTATTTATTTATTTATTTACTTAACACAGAGATATGAAGAACAATCAAACCCTTACTAATGACTGATTGGAATTATAATTCCATAGTCATTTATTATTATTATTATTATTATTATCATCATCATCACTGAAGTGCTTTGCGATCGACCAGATCCACGGGTTGCCACCCCCAGGCCAGAAACTAGAAACAAACCCAGGTCATCTGGACGGGAAACTTCTACGTTTATTACCCTTGTCCACGCTTAGTACTGTACGTATCGCCGAGTGGCCGAATGACAGTTCGGAGAAGAATATTAACATGGAGGTACAGTAATTATTCTAATTACCAACGACCTCGTCCTTTAACGCGTGGCACTACATAGTTAATGCACTGCTGTACAGAGAGCGCACCTGTATGGGGACCTGATCAGACGTACGTCAGGTGGCAGCACAATGCACGCATCTACTAGTAACAGTGTCGCCAACATCATACAACTTAATTAGCACAGTATCAGACATTTCACTGACCAGAGAAGTAACGGGTCATTCATCAAAATGCTTGACTGAAATTGCTCAGATAGTGCCATTTCGGGACCATACCAATACAGAAGAAATAACACAGGTTCTTAGATAGATTACCGCACGTAGAAAAAGACTGGGCTGACCTGATGATCACAAAACCTCAAGTGTCTAAAGAATAATAGATAATAACAACATCATCTCTACTTAGTATAAAACAAAGTCCCCGATTCTTGGATGTCACGGGTAATCTCGAGAACCACTCGATGGATTTTGTTGCGGTTTTTACAATTCTGTAAAGGATATCTCGAGGAAGGTTTCTGTACAAAATAATTTATGAACAAAGGAAGCCAAGCTGTAACGATTTCAGGAAAAAGACGAAAATAAACCTGGCGTCCGTGCGCTTTTTAAGCTTACGCTGGGCAAACCGTCAAAAATATTAATATACTATGAGTGTAAGGATTGTTCAGCATGAAAAGTTCTACAAAAAAAAAAAAATCCGCGAGAGCATATCTCTATCTTCAATACTTTCAATACAATAGTTTTTGTATATAATGCGTTTGGTCCTCTAAGGAGCACGTAGAACCATTATTTAGCATTGGTCATCTTGTCTTATTATATAATACACTAAGGTGTGTGTTTCACAGAACTCAAGCTCCTAAAACAGAGGGAGTTAGAAGGTGTGGTATGTACCAAAAATCTTCCAAATCGTCTCAGTACAGGCAAAATCTTATATTTCTTGAAAAGTCAACGCTGATATTTTCCCTTTGTTTTGTTAATTAAGTGCGTTTAAACAAGACAATAGCCCCTGCCAGAACTGTCACGTCAAGCCCGCATACCAATACAGCATGGTGCGAGGCTCATACACAAGCTAGATATATCGCATGGATTCGTTAGAATCTCGACATAGTATGAAACAAAGTTATGTGTAACGGGTAATCTCGAGAACCACTGGATGGATTTTGATGCGGTTTTCACCATTCTGTAAAGGATTTCTCGAGGAAGGTTTCTGTAGAAAAACATTCATTTATGAATAATAATAATAATAATGTTATTGGTTTTACGTCCCTTTTAACTACACTGGCTTTTTAGAGACGCCGGGGTGCCGGAATTTTGCCCCGAAGGGGATCTTTAACGTGCCAGTAAATCTACTGACACGGCTCCCTCGCATTTGCGCACCCTCAAATGCCAGCTGACTGCGCCAGACTCATTTATGACCAAAGGAAGTCGAGCAGTAACGATATCAGTGAATAGAATCGAAGACAAACCTGCCATCCATGCGCCTTTTAAGTTTACGCTGGGTAGAAATGATTGGATTTCTCTTTTCTTAAAGTGCGTGTTAAACCTTCAGCTACTCACTGTTTGTGACTAATTAGTCTTTCCAGGAAACGTTAAAAATATATTTTTGAGTTTGCTCAAAATAAAAGTGCAATAAAAATGCTTAATTAATATAGTGGAGATGTGTGAGATTCATTTTGCAGCGGAAGGTTTAACATCCATTGTAAAAAGTGAAAAGCCCACAAATTCCTACGAACATTGGAGATATGAGGGAATCTATGAAGATCAGCGCAAAGCAAGGACCACATTTTGAAGAATGGATAAAAATGGTTACGATTAGAATTTTGAAAAAATTAAGCTTTACTTATAATAGCAAGATATGTGTAAAGTAGGCAAACTTAACCATACTCTGAATGTGCTAGGCAAGTGCGGTATAATATCCAGATAGCGGCCGAAGATGCGATAGAATCCAACGTATACAGGATCTGCAACCGTCCAGAACACGCGCTGCGACTTTTCGACCGCAGATATGTGTCTTGTGCTAGAGTCCAGTAAATAGTTGCCTGAGGGGCATCCCCTGTCACCTTATCCTAGTTCGGGCTTCCATCATTTGTCTTATTACACAACACCCACCTTTCAGTTTGCTATCTGTTTCTGTGTGGAATGTTGAGTTATCGCCCGGTACTTTCCACCGCTGGCGTGTAGTGCTGTGCAAAACCGTACTGAGCTGTGTGTGGTAAGTTTTCAGTGACTCAGTGGCATACAGTGCTGGATTAACCATAACGCACAATAGGCAATTGCCTGGAGCCCCCGGCTCAAAAGCCCCCCCCCCCCAAGAATGAAAAAAAATCTCACCCAAAAATAGGAAAAATAAAAATTTAAAATAAAAGAAGTCGAATACATTAGATACCGAAAAAAAAATGTGAAACAGAATTACAGTTCTAATTTTACAGTTTAATTTCTTGGTTTATACTGTACCCATGTGAATAATTCCCATGGAAAACATGCTTCTGCCTCCAGCCAGCATCAGTCCTCAGGCGTGTACCGTTAACCCACTGAGCAGTTGCATATTTTTGATCTGAGACTAAAAGGTATCAACTCTACAATAATAAAGCACAACTCTATTCTGAAGACTTTAATTGAGCTCTAAATCATGGCTTCAAACAAACAAAAACACAATCCCAACAATATAACACAAACAATGCAAAATTATTCCTTCAATCCACTAATATTCGCACTTTATCCTTGCAAATCCAAATGATTATTCATTCATTTACCATGAGATTAACACAACATTCATCCTCAAGTGCGCTGATGCACTGGCAAATTATACATAAACTGTACTTACAATCTAATGTCATCTATTGTGACCTCTTTAATTTCACAAACTAATTGTTTATTCTCAACACATCCTAATTTACATTATGCGTACAATTGTGTTATGTATCTCTCTTCCCACCAAAATACTCTACCATGCATTAACCAATTCATGGGTTGCACATCAAATTCACTTGCAACTCCACTGTTACATATAATTATACCCCTTTCTGCATTTCCACTGTTATGCAGTTCCACCTTCTACAGTTCCACTGTATGCCGTTGTGAGTTCAATTTCAAAGATTCCGTTACCGCTGTGTCGGATGGTATATTATGCTACCCTTGCGTGGTCATAGCCTATGGCATCTAGTGTCGACCTTTAGAAACAGGTGACAATGTCAGTATAAAAAATGCAACTTTCAACAACTGATAAGTTTGCCAAGTATTAAGTTATCAAAACGATCCTTAATTATCAATGTGTTTCAAACCACACAAATTCATTATACAATACAACAATGATTATTTTCTTACCAACAGGGTTTCAAAGTCTGTCCATTCTAAATGTCAGCCTCCAAGGGTCGTTAATAAAATCTCTCCCTCGGCCCTTCCTGTATATAATGGGCTGAGTCGGGCGGTAACAAAACACTTGCTCCGTCCTTCACTATGTTTCCTCTTCCTTTATCCCCAAGCAGTAACACGTGGCTTTAAATACAATAGTGCAGTGTCATTGGCCTGCATATCCCATATGATCTACTAAACTGTATGCAAGATAGGGTATGGAATTGTTTAAGCATTTATTCCTAACCTTAGGATATTAATAGCTGGCCTCAACAGGTCCATTTACATTATATGAAGGAACGAGATTCACCATACACCTGTGGAATTGGGTTAGCCGGCATCTTATTAAATGACACGGTCAGGCACAACCTGCCATCAAAAATTCACTTCCAGGAGCTGAATTTATTCAATAGCTAGTTCTCGGTCGATATCAGGTGTCATGCTGAGGTTTCCATTGTTATCCTCCCATACACCACTGGATTCGAACCCGGAAAATTTCATAGCAATCCTCAGAGCTAGGGTCAATCACTAATTACGCTCTGGCAATATAAATATCTCTGTACGCCCTTGGCTATACGAGATTTCACACGTCGATTAGACTACCTGGCTCCCATAATCATGGTGATATGATCCCGTCCTTTAATTAGTAAGATAAAACTATCAATTACTCTTACAAGCTTATTCATCAAGCTGCGAATTCAATTCTCTATTAAACCCTTCCAGTTCCTAGATTCTTGCACATTTATCTCCATTATCATAATATACTCTGATAGTAAATTCTTTTACTTCGCCCATCACGTAATATTGCTTGGATACACAATTATTCCCATTAGCATATATATTTTGCTTACAACCATTTTTCCCTGATGTGTCTTCTTCTTCTTCTTCTTCTTCTTCTTGATACGTGCAAGGGCACATCTCTACCATTTCAAACATGTATTTAATCAGGGACGCTGTTGTTGAAGTTTTGAATCGTCCGCTTGGTCGCTCAGTACCGTCTGTCACCACAAGATGGTAGCTGCAGTCGGACTTTGAAAAGATACAAATAGTTCCTGTTTCTCCCCAATAGGTGGTGTGGGCTTCGCCTTATAAACTCTATATACGCATGACATAATTGAAAGACAATCACATTCTTCGTCTTCAAACAAAAGCTGGTGTAGTCATGATACCGCCAAATTATGAACTTATTAATGACATTGTTGTTTTGATGTGTCACTTCGTGATTGGACAATATTTATTTACATGAAGACAGTTCGATAAATGACGAGCGATTCTCCGCCATTTTTGAGGAGTCCATTTGCTGTCGAGTGAAAAACATCAAGCCGACGACTGGTCGAAGAGTGTCTATCCGTTGCGCTGGGGGCGTTGCCCCTAGCTTTTTCAAAATGTAAATACTCATTCAAGAAAAAGGAATTGCCTGTTTTCTTCAGGCTGTAAATTTTCATCGTTCCGCCGTGAAGAGGAAATGTGCAAGGAAAATCGCAACTGGATGCGATCAAGTGCTTGTATCTACACGACGCATCGGCGTGCTAGCCATTTTTGTGAAGTACATGTAATAACGTAAAATTATGTGTTAATTATTTTATTGTTATTGTGTCTCCACTGAGAAGGATGTAAGGTACGTTTTTTTTTTAATTTAATTTATTTAATTATTTTATGTTATGGAGCTCCGATATCTTCTTATAGTAATGTTTTATTTCTGTTCCTCATTTGTTTAATGGCCTAATTTTTTTTTTGCTGTTTTAATTTCGTGTCCTGATTTATTTGAACCTTGTTATCTTTTCGTCGTACCTCCTGGAGACACATTTCTAGTTTATTTCACGTTTAAATTATTATTTATTTTCCTTTGGCAAGCTTGGGTTTGTCCCTTTTTTTTAATCCATGTAAGATCCGTCCAGTTTTAAAACGACTTGCATTAATAGTTTTTAGATGTAATTGTTTTTTTTTTCACCGTTCATTTCCTTCTACTAATGTTTAAATTTAATCTTACTAATTGTTTGCCGTAATTTCGACCTGGCATGGTTTTGGTGTGGCCATATCTTTTGTTTACCGTGATGCATTGTGGTCTCGTTGTCAGTCCATTTGGCGCGGGTCTCCAAAGCATACGTGTTTTCTGTTAGCTCAATATTTTTTTTTAAATTGTAATCTTGTTGTTGTTAGTTTTGTGTTTTCGGATGTAAAATGTCCTTGTGTGTTTCGCCGACGAGCATATCATTTATTTTTTTTATTTTCTATCCCATTTAATTTTTTTTTTAAGTTTAATTTAATTTTCAATTCCTTTTGTTTTGGCATGGCCTGAACTTCTGCATGCCGGATCGATATTGCATTTCCTTGCAATTCATCAAGCCCGTTCTCAGTATGTTATGCATGTAATATTTATATTAACCTTTGGGCTGTTTTACCTTTTTTTTAATTTTAATTAAGTCTTTTTTTCTTCTTGGCTTTTCAAGCAAGCATGTTAGGCGCTATCTGGCCTTCTTGTAAAATATTGGTGGTTGATGCATGTTCTTTCTCTGGTGAAGTTCTTATTTTAAATTTTCAATATTAAACCTTTTATTCTTAATTATATTTTTTTAAATCTTTGGTTGTGGCATTATTTCACCGACGGCAGTTCCGTTGGTTTTTTGGGGGATGTTTGTACGATAGCCTGTGTGTGTTGTCCCCTTCTCCATCTTCCTTCCACTCCTTTGGAGCTCTTCTGTTGGGACATGTCATCTGGAGGTGATGTTGCTGCGGAAGTGACCCGGACCCCTGAATACAGGTAAGTTGGCCCATCCACGTTTCCCGTACTCGTCCCATTCTGGTAAGCAAAGCGTTGGTTATCGAGAAGCCGACGTGCTGCTGGCCAGTGCCGTCCAATGCTAGGGGTAGCAATTATTATTATTACTGACATACATTTCCATACCGACACAACGTAACCGTATTCAATAACCGAACATCCGTGTTCGTTACGTTAACTTTTTATATAACTCAATTGCCATTTTCACAATAGTGGTAACGATTTATCCACTCAATGATGCACAAAGACATCTCAACTTGACTAAAATCAACACAACATTAATATCTCGAGGTTCAACCTCCTAAAATTGACTCTTATTGGCATATTTGATAAATTTTGAAATCACTCAACATACAGTGGACTATAATTACTACAAAATCATGGTTTTTGTGTACTCACATTGGTTAATCTGGTGGCTTCGACCACGCATTTCCTCCAGTAATGCCCGCCATCATTTGCAAATTAACAAGGCATTCTTACACTTTCCACACACATTTTACATAACTTTTGCCTTACAAAACACTCTGCACTTTGCTTCTTCATGTCGAAGCTGTTGCTTCCTTATTCACACAACACGTTATATCACTTATTACACTATTAATTTTACATATATTTAAATGATCATCACTAAAAAAACACACGATCACTATGTACATTTCTTAATGGTTGACCTTTCCTTGCAGAATATCAAAAATGCAGGCGTTGAAGATCTATTCTCCGCTTCTCTCCCGCATCTCGTCTGAAAGTCTCGATTCTCTGCCTAAGGATTCCTAGCGGTCCCCCAATCTGTCTATGAATTTCTATCCTTAGATAAATTTCCTGATATCGTATAAATATGCTTACACATCGTCCTGATCATTAATTACAGTGGTATCCCTGCGAAATTTCATCACTTGCATAACAAAGTTTATATCTGCGCAATCCGACATCCTATGATATGTCTAACCAATAACTTAGATACTGCGCTCATCCATTGTACCTTGTACTTGTACAATTACCACTTACAATTGTCCTACCTTGTATATCACACGGTACATTTCCTGCGTACTCGATAGTAGTCCCTCGTAATGCCGACTATAAAAGTATGGCACGCCTGACCTTATTAATCGTTATTAATTAATGCCTTACTGCATGGCTCTTATATTGATGCACTTAACATACTGAAGTCCAAGCGTCCCTTCCTGGACCCCGGTAACGTGCGCTTCGCACTCACGTACGGTTCAACTGACTACATTAATCGTTATTAATTAATGGCTTAATGCATGATAATTCTGTTGCTGCACTTAAACTGTTCAAGTCCGCGCGTTCCACTCCTGAGCTCGGGTGACGTGCCCTCTGCACTCAAGTACGGTTCAACTGACAACTGACTGACCTTCCCACAGCCCTTATATCAGTTTGGAGAGAAAAAAGTAGACCGAAAATTTCCCTGCAGCGTCATCTTCTCTCTCAGTATGTTTCTGGTCTTGAAATAACGTTTTTATGGCGCATTTTACCTCGCTGATCACAGATCTGGCTGTGTGCTCGAGGATCGATCGGCCAATTAATATTAATTGCCTTTGCCAGCGCTTCCCGACGCGGCGTCATTGGTACATCCCCGAAGACATGGTCAGATCCTCTCGCTACCCGCAGTTTTACTGTGTTAATGCACGTTCCATTAAATCTGCCTCGATTTCAATGTTTAACGGCTTGATAATTAGCCTCCCGGCTATACATTCACATAGGTGCAATCCTCATGTCTCTGAGTTACTCCAAACACGAGTAATCATTAAATTACTCTGGTATATTCCCATCCCCTTGGCCTTCTCATTCTGAAACGGGGAATAACTGGCCCATATATTACCGTCCTGACCTGCTCCAAACGACAAAAGTAGGTCACAGTGATCGACATGGCTCCATGAAACCACGCCTAGATTCCAGAGTCATTTACAAACTGTCAAACGTTCCAACTTTCTGCACTAAGTCCAGAATTGTATGCACACTACAGCCCAATACTGCAGTATTCTGCTACTATTTCCTGCATAATATTAACAAATAATGTCATAATTGGTTCATATCACAACAGTGATTTGATGTGTATTTTCTCTAGGGGTTTTTATAGCTTAAACTCCCTCAAAAGATCTTGTATTCGTTCCTTTCTGGTATCTCTAGTCTGTACATATTTATCTCAGAGATCCCCGTTCGACACCAGTCAGCCTAACACCGTTGGTTCAATATTTCGTAAAATGCTGTTTGTAAATTCTCTCTGCTCAGGTTTTTCCCATAAAATTTATCTTCATATTATACTTCCAATTCATAAAGAACTTAACTATTGTTTGACACATTCCAAGTCAATAGAAATTTCAACTTTCTGTTCACTATATTGTTTAAGGATTGGAAGCAATTAACTAATACTCCCACGGTCGGGTCCCAAAATTCCCAAAATGACATGACTCTTTGAATTAACTGATAAGGGACCCTCGCCATCCACTCCAATTTATTAGCCATAGATAAGCTCGGAAAGAGTTTTTCCAAATTCTGGCATTTTGGTCTGTAGAGTAATTTCGGAAACATGTAATGTGTTCCCGCTTGAGTTCAGACATCAAATCGACGGTTTTGTGAACGACAATTCGTTATTGTTCGATGAACAGTTTTATCTGTGTATCGGGTTGAATTAAGACCCCAACTCAAAGATGTCTTCACGTACATATTTGAGTAGTGCACAAAAAAGAAAACTAGCCCAAGATAAAAAATACCAAGAAGGTGTGGTGTTTGAGAAAGTGCCAAAACTGACTAAATTTTTCCTTCGGAATGAAACCTCTTCAAATTCATCGGAAAATCAAGGATCTGCCACTATCGATGGATCAAAGGAGCAAAACAAAACGAACACTGGTCACGCAGAAGATCCGGATAATGATCCAGTCATTTCAAGGTCTAAAAATCCAGTTCTTCGTCCGAGGTTGAAAATGAAGCTGGACAACCAGGTGCCGAAAATGTGAACCGTTTCACTGATCCAGGACGTTGGGGGAAAATTAACCAGTGAAGACATACAGTTTTGGGTTACACATGGCCAGTCAAATTGTCAAAATTTGACTGGACCGTTTGAATCGTCCAAGCATCGATATGATAAGAAATCAACGTCAAGATATTGCTCCCAAAATTTAGTCTTTGGAAAGAAACCGAATGGAGAGAATACAAAAGGAGATTGGTTCATTTATTCACCTGCGAAAGGTAAGCTTTGATTAACAATTGAGCCCTTCATGTATTTATGATACATTGACAGTTTTTGAAATGTTATGCTATTTTTTTTATAAAAAGAGATTGTAAATTATGTTTTATTTTTATTTTTCTGTTTTTGGAATTCTAGTTCAATTTTATTAGTTTCCAGACTTCAATAAGTTCTACCACATGTGTAACAACGCGGTATATTTAATAACAATTTGCACTTCTGTAGCTTGGTCCAAATTATCAGCAAAGTATCACGCAAAGTATATTATTATGATGATGATGATGATGATGATGATGATGATGATAATTGTTGTTTTAAGGGGCCTAACATCTGGGTTATCGGCCCCTAATGATCTGGGTAATAGCGAAAATGATAATGAAAGGGAAACCAGAACGAAAAGTATGTGAGACGGAAAATACGTACAAAAAGGAACTCAGATGGAAACAACTCACAAAGGGAATTTAGAACGAAAAGATTCACAAAAAGAATAGATTAAAAAAACACAAAACGTAGGCTAGATTCAAAGTACGTACAAAATGCAATGTAGCGTCGAAATACTGACAAAATGCAACTGAAATTCAAAATACTTACAAAATGCAAATGAGATCGAAAATACGTACAAAATGCAATTGAGGTTCAAAATACTGACAAAATGTAATTGAAATTGAAAATATACAATGCAATTCAGATTGAAATATCCCAGTTCCAATCCAAATTATTCACAAAGTGCAATGGAAATTCAAAATACTTACAAAATGCAATTGAAATTGAAAATGCTTACAAAATGTACGGTAGATTCAAACGACTCAAGTGGATTGACAATACTTACAAAATGCAATTTAGATTGAAAATACTTGATAAAATGTAATTTAGATTCAAAAGACCCACAAAATGCAATTGAGAATCAAAATATGTGCAAAATGCCCACCAAACAAAATGCAATTTAGATTCAAAATTCGTGCGAAATGCGGTTTTGGTTGAACATACTTACAAAATGCAATTGAAATTCAAAATACTCACTAAAATGTCCCGACACCTGCATTGAAAGACTTACTAAAAAGCAATTTAGATTGCCAATCTGTACAAAATGCAATTGAGGTTGAAAACAATCGCGAGATTTAATTAAGATCGAATAGACTTACAAAATGCAACGTAGATTAAAAATGCCTTAAAAATCGCTAAAAGGGAATTTAGATACACGGTGAACCAAGTAACAAAAACAGTGCAGGAATCTTAAAGAGAAAAGGAAATATAATAAAAAGAGGAGAGGAGAGGAGGAGAGGGGACGAGAGAGAGGAGAGGGTCCGCCCCCAAAGGTAAGGGACAAAAGGGGAAAACGGACCCAGCTCAGGAATCCCTCGGGGTCGCCAACTCCCGAACTCACCAGCCGTGAGTCCCTGAGGGTGTAGCATTATCTAGGGTGCACCAGAAGTGGTGGGGCTACATACAGGGTCTTTCATATAAAGTAAGAACGGCGAGCGGCGGTTTTGTCCATCGCTGCTGAAGCCGTCTTGGCCGAGCTTGTGACGCACCACGGCCCCCTGCTGTAGTATTGAAAACGCGCGCATAGTACAAACTTGACCTTGCAATAAGCGTGCAGGTGTTGTCAGTCGCCAGTCTGAACCACAGCTGCTAACATGTTGAGACAGTTACCATTGCAACATCGTATTTTTGTATGTAAAATTTATTTTAATTACGATTCGGCTCGGCGGGTACGTGATGCATTTGTTGAGCAATTTCCTGATGAAGTGCCACTTTCACTAGCACAGATTCACGTAATTGTAAATAACTTTGACACTACTGGTTCAGTGCTCAATAAAAAACACAAAATAAAAAATCAGAAAAAATACAGTGGCTTGACTCACTCGCGTCAGCCAAAATGTGGTTACCAGATACAATGCCTGTATAACCCAAGAAGGACGACACTTCCAGCAACTTTTATAAGGTAATATTTCATAGAGGATTGTACACACGCTTAGAGCAGGGGGCCACGGCTCGCTACAAGCTCGGTCAAGGCCACCACACTAGCGGATAACAAACCCACCGCTTGTCGTTCTTACTTTATATGAAAGACCCTGTACACCCGGCCTCCTTAAGGGCCTTGAGCACAAGGCAGGAGGTAAAAGGAAAAGAAAAAGAAAAATAAGGCTGACCCCTCACAGAAGGAGGGTATCAGGAAAGATGAGACAAGGGCCAATTAAGGCGGGAAAGGAAGAGACTCCCTAGGCCTCGGATACCCTAATACCGTCGGGGTCGGAAGAGAACAAGAGTTGACCAAGTGAGGTCGAAAGGAAAGAAGACGGAGAGGAGTCCGGCACAAGTAAGTGGAAGCAACGCCGGACTCAGCTGGGGCCCCGTGGTCGCCAACCCACGTCCCACAAGATGTGAGCCCCTGGGGGAATTCGAAACGAGGTCTGTCATCCGGAATGTTAATACGGAACGCACGTTGCACTGTAACTGCAGAGTCAGTCCTTGCAAACTACTGTATAAATCAGAAAAAACTTTCTTCTCCCTAGTCGTCATCTTGGCTACTAGCGCTTCCAACGGAAGACGGAGGAACCAGTGCAAGCACATGCGCACAGGTACGAACACTTGTAGGACAAACTGAGTTGCTCTTTCATTTGATGTACTGTTTATAATCATACGTTAACTGTCTGAGATCTGACTCCTCGGGGAATGAGGGACCAGAAAAGATGAGACAAGGGACAATTAAGGTGGCAACGGAAAAGACTCCCTAGGCCTCTGATAGCCTAATAGCATCGGGGTCAGAAAAGAACAAGAGTTGACCAAGGGAGGTCGACAGGAAAGATAACAGAGGCACTCGGCACAAGTAAGTGGACGTAATGCCGAACTCAGCTGGAGTCCCGCGGTCGCCAAGTTGTGAGTCCCTGGGGGAGGGAGGAAAAGGAAAAGAATTGCCCTCAATTCACGTAGAATGAACATTGAGGGACTTAGATGGAAGGAGAGGCATGAAAGACAGATAGGAAAAGGAAAGAGGAGAGGGGCCCGCCCCAATGACAGTGAAAAAGGGGAAGAAATGGACCCACTCAGGAATCCCTCGGGGTAGGTAACTCCCAAACTCACCAGCTGTGAGCCCTTGAGGGTGTAGCACTAGGGGGCTACGCACACCCTGCCTCCTGTTTGAGGGCCTTGTGCAGAAGGCAGGAGATATCATGAAAAGAAAAATAAGGCTGAGAATACGTGACCAAGAGTGGCCGACAAGAAAGCAGATAAAAGATTCTGGCACAAGTGGAAGAAATGCCGGCCACAGCTGAGGTACCGTGGTCGCCAACCCACGTCCTACAGGTTGTGAGCCCCAGGGGTTATTGTGATGCATGTAATAGGGAGTAGTTTGTGATTGCGGTTAGGGTTAAGGGGCAGATGACCTCGCTGTTCCGCTCCTTAAAGCAAGACTAAGTAACTGGTGTTAAGGTTGGTAAGGGGCGGTCATTATCTTATTAGACTAGCAACCCTCCTCGGCTTCGTCCGGAAGCTGAGTATCATTTATATAATTTATGGAGGAATCATAATCCATAGCAGAATTCCCTCTATCGGACCACAAACCATGAACATTTCTTCCCTGAGTCATAGGAACTTTGGGGATGACTCCCATTGTCTTTGTGAATCCTTTCTTTTTCTCCCTTATAACAATCGATAAATTATTGGTTGCTCAGTTTCATTGTTACGTGATAGCGTTTTTTTTTTTTTTCGATGTCAATGAACTACGACCTATATCCTTTTTACGTCTCGGCATGATGGGTAAAAATTACTGACTGGACTATCTTATTATACAGGTTGTCTTTCATGTACCTTTGGAGAATGATCGGTCGTGTAGGGGACGGGTATGGAAGTAATTTGAGATAGGGAACTTGTGGTTGAAGCGGCCTCCTTAACCCCTAAAATAAGGGTTGATTCAGGCCCTCCACCCTGTAAGTTAATCAAACGACCCAAGCCTCTATTACCTTTCTCAATCCTTTTAAAGGAACTTGATGACTAATTATGGAATTGCTGTAGTTTTAAGATCATGCCTGCTAATGATTACCCTACGGCAAAAATTAAGCTAAGAATGCCTAGCCTAGCTACACCTTACTTTCTCTTGCAAATCAACGTGATTTAAACGTAATAACGGACTTAAACAATTTAATGCTACGAAGTGCACAAAGATCGGTTTAATTTACCGAAGGTATCAATCTTAAAATCCTTACACTTAAAATAACAATTTTTTTTTCCCAAGCCCGGAATCGAACTCCGGACTACCGGCCTTTCGCACCGCAACGCTATTCATTACGCCAGCGCCACATGGTGAAATGAATCTTGTCAAGAGTTAAAGGATTGAGAAGGGTAATAGAGGCTTGGGTCGATTGTCTAACTTACAGGGCGGAGGGCCTGAATCAACCCTTATTTTAGGTGTTAAGAAGGCCGCTCCGACCCCAAGTCCCCTATCTCAAATTACTTCTATACCCGTCCCCTACACGACCTATCAATCTCCAAAGGTACATAAAAGACACCCTGTATAATACGCTAAGGTGTATGTTTCACAAAACTCAAGCTCCTAAACCAGAGGGAGATAGAAGGCGTGGTTTGTACCAAAATCTTCTAAATCGTCTCAATAGTACAGGAAAAATCTTGCATTTCTTGATAAATCAACGGAAATAATTTGTTTATAAAGAGGTTTTAAACAAATAAACAAGACGATAGCCCCTGAGAGAACTCTGTCGAGTATAGCCCGTGTAACAACAACAACAAAAAGTCGGGCGGGTAGTCTGTACACATGGGGCGCGCACAGCCCATTATGCGAGAGTTCCCGCACGGGTCAGCTAGTTAATTATATTACCACGGAGATAGCATACGCAACGAATTCTCGTCACACGTAATTTAAGAATGGCGAGGTGCATAAATCACAAATCCCCCTTCCGTCCAATCTAACCTTGACTTTGCATTCTGCAGAACCAAAAGTTCACAGGCGAAGTAAGTAAGTTGCACTTCCAAGGTAACTTCAGACACGTCCACTTTTCTTTGAAGTCTTGACTCGACACAACGCTGCTCTATAGTGTCTCGGGTGATAGGCTCGCTTGCCAGCCAGCTAGCTCGTAAACTGTCTCGAAGCTAGTAATTGAATTGAGATTGTTGGAAGAAACGAAAACGTTAAAACACCTATAGTGGGCGATGTAATGAAGGTAGAGATATGCTGTCGTGGACTCTTTTGTATAACTTTTCATGCTGAACAATTCTTACACTCAATAGTGTATAGATATTTTTAACGGTTTGCCCAGCGTAAGCTTAAAAAGAACAAGGACGCCAGGTCTCTTTTTTCGATTTTTTTTTCACTGAAATCCTTACTGCTTGGCTTCCTTTGATCATAAATAAGTTTTATGTTCGACCCTGACTATTATATGTCAGAAAACTGTATCATAATGATGGTCATTATAACACTATTTTTCATTGTGAAACAGTTTCTACCACCAATCAGAGCTCAAGAAACAGGTTGTTTGACCAATCAGGTGAGGATAGCAACGCATCTTCACTGAGTTCCTAGACCTTCTAATTTAAATTTTACTGACTGGCCTAGTGTCATATTGGGGCGATCGAGGAAGCCATGGTCAAATACAAGGCATTCTGTGCGTCCCATGCGCTCCGTTCAGTACATAAAACTGGCGAAATCTCGACAGATATTTGTGAATATTTATGTTCGAACATAAAATAGTTATAATAATTATCGTCGAACATAAACAGTCATATGCAACTCGCCTATAATGGTAATTAAGACACTCGCTTACGCTCGTTTTATAAACATAATCGTGTCTTAATTATTGCCATTATAGGCTCGTTGCATAATGTACTAATTTAATACAGAAACCTTCCTCGAGATATCCTTTACAGAATGGTGAAAACTCCATTAAAATCCATCGAGTGGTTCTCGAGATTACCCGTGACATCCAAGAATCGGGGACTTTGTTTTATACTAAGTAGAGATACGGCACTATTTCAGCATTTTCTAGAGTTGAAGTGGAAACCCACAGAAAACACTTTTCAGTGGTAAGTTACAATAGGAAATCGAAACCTCCTCTTCTCACAAGGCTGAGTGTACCCCGTTCCAGCCCTCAGACCAGAATTACAATTTCTTGGCAGAGCCAGAATTCCGAGGCAACAGGAACTACAGTGCACTGCATGTAATAGTGAGTTATTTGTGGTTGGGGTTGGTAAGGAAGCGGTCATGATCTTATATTGAATACGACACTATCTCAGCATCATAGAGTTGAATTAGTGGGTACCTACAGTGAAACGCCTCAGACATAGACAACTCCTGTGACACGTGTGTAAGGCGGTACGAACGACTTGCTTGCTATAAAATTGGCTACTTAATGTACAGGTAACTAACTACCTCACTCCTCATCTTGCCTAGTACGCCTCAATATAGTGCTGCCTTGGGTTTTTGTGGGTATACACCCACATAACCTAACGGCGGTGCTTTTTAAGGATCCAACCAGCCTTCGGGCTGACTACCTAACAGACAGACAATGTACAGGTACACTGCTCAACAAAAAATTGGAATACCATAGATTTTACTACAATGACTTCTTATAGTAAACCCATTGGGGTTTATACAATAAATTATTAACAAACTAAACAATCCAAGGTCGCGGATTCAAACACGGCACACAAGGAAGGCATACTGAGGGATTTTTAACGCTCTTAAAAAGTCCGGCGATGTCGGCCGGATTTGAACCCGCGAACTTGGATTGTTTAGTTTGTTAATAAGTATTGTATAAACCTCAATGGGTTTACTAAAAGAAGTCATTGTAGTAAAATCTATGTTCAATGAAGGAAAAAATCCACGAGGACGACCTAGAAATACCTTCCTTAAACAAATTCTAAACGACACCCAAGCACAGAATTATAATTCAATAAAGGAAGCGGCAAATGACAGGACGATCTGGACATGTTTTCATGGCAACTGACCAGTCTTAGGACTGCAAACCAATGATGATGAGTCCAAACTTTCGTTGAGCAGTGTATTTGAAAAGCGCACAACGTCCATAATACAAAGTTTGACACTGATGTCACTGATACTGATGTTGAGCCTATTTTCATTTATAAAATAGGCTTATGAGATCACCTTATGTCCGTGGGTGTGTGTGTGTATGTGTGTGTGTGTGTGTGTGTGTGCGTATGTCACCCCAACTTATAAACGGCTGGAGCGAATTTAATGAAACTCAGTCAAGTCATAGTACCATTTTGGCCGACCTCGACCGTGCCCTTCAAATTTTATTACGTCTCACCAATCCAACATGGCGACTGTGCGCAATATTTCACTGGCATTCTATATCTCCGAAACTATTACCGATATCATTCTGAAGTTTTGTACGGTGATAAAGGGCACTACTTGAAGTTCATTTAAGAGACTTTCAAAAACCTGTTTAACTACGAAACAAACATGGCGGCCAAGCGACGTTGAAACATTTAAATAGACATTTCTCTCAATTTAACAATCTTTTAAATAGACTTTTCTCGCTATTTAACCATCCAAACGCAATGTCACATGGAACAGCAAATGTTAATACACATCGTATGCACTGGCATCTAATTTAGTTCAATTGTTTACATAACCTCAAGATGGCGGATGTGCGAAATATTTTACCATGGTTCTATATCTCCAAAACTATTACCGATATCACCCTGAAATTTCGTTCGGTGATACAAGCCACTACTACAAGTTCATCTATGTAACATTCCAAAACCTGTAAAGTACATAACGAACATGGCGGCCAAGCAAATTTGAAACATTTTAAGACATTTCTCTCAATTCAACAATCTGAGCACAGTTAAATATGGTACAGTACGTGTGCATCTAATTTAGTTCAATTGTTTACGTAACCTCAAGATGGCGCCTGTGCGAAATTTTAAAATTAAGTTTTATTTCTTGTGTCGTAATCATGCGATAGAAGTGAAAGTTTGAATAATAAACCTACGCAATATTTTTCATTTAATGGTACATAACCTTATAGCCAATACATATAACAATCCAACACGGCGGTTCTCAATATCTACGAATCTATTACATCAATCAAACTGTTTTTTTAATGTTCATAGAGGCTATGAACATATGTTCACCTATAGGAGTTTCAATAATCCGGTGAGCACAAATCAAATATGGCGACGACGCGAAATACAAGTAATTAAATGGACGTTTCTCGCGATTTAACCGTCTGAGTGCAGTGAAACTTGGTACGATAAATGCTTATACAAATTTTAATCCAGTGGCATCTAATTTATTTCATTGTTTTTCATAACCTCAGGATGCCAGCTGTGCGAAATTTTAAAGTATCGTTTTTATTTCTTGTGTCCTAATCATGCGATTGATGTTTGAATACTACTCCTACACACTAATCATCATGTAATAGTACATAACTAAGACCTACATATATAAAAATCCAACATGGCGACCATCCGAAATATTTAGACGGTTCTCAATATCTACGTATCAATTTTGTATGTTGATAGAGGCAATTAACATAAGTAGGATATATGAAAATAGGCTATTTAAACTTCACGGAACTACTTGTTATGAATATCTCTGAATTGCTCTGGGATCGACCAGATCCACGGAGGTTGTCGACCCCTGAATTAAAACCCCCATGCCAGAACAATCATGGAACACACTCATTTGCAACTCGAGGTGAATTGGGCAGACCCAAGGGCGGAATCTCATGCATCTTGAGTATTTTGAATCTGGTATGTCATTTACAATGTAAATCGCATTGTGTATTTTGAATTTCAATTGCATTTTGTGAGTATTTCGAATCTACAGTGTATTTTAAACCTAAACTACATTTTGTGCGTCTTTTTCAATGTAAATTCCTTTTGTGAGCATTTTCCTTTTAATTAAAAGGCGGCTACGATGTAACTGCAACGATGAACTGCGCAGTAAAGCTAAAAGCCCTATAGCATCCACACGATACAGATAACTGCGTCATTCAACAGTTCTCAGATATTCATGGCAACATGTCATCGACGGACGATGACGAAGTACTATCGGTGCTGGGCCTATGTGTGTGGTCCAGGGGCGGCTCCTGATTAATATTTTAGGGTGACCCAGATTATACTATTGTTGTTTCATATTAAATATTGTTTTATATTTTGCATTCATTGTTGCCAATATTGCAATTATCATCATTCCACACAAGGCAACATTTGAAACAAGTTTTAATAAATAGTTGATGCATTAAAAACTGGATTCACATGGCTCCTTATTGATAAAAAAAATATCATCGGTGAAAACCAAGTTCTGCTACCAACCGGAATATAACTCCACGGAAATCATAGATGAATTAAGCACAGCTTTTCATAGCTTGTCTAGGAACGAGATTATACGTAGGCAAGTCGAAAAGTATCTACAATTATTTTATTACAGCCTGGAATACAGCAAACCGCTACATGATGAAGGTAATTGCTGTTTTAAGGGGCCTAACATCTAGGGCAGGCTGTTCAAGCTGAGCAACTCGCCCGTGAGCAACGGAGTACTCGCCGTCTTACGTGAGTAAACCTGCAACATGCAATACAGCTCTGCTGTGGGGGGCTGCCGTCACTTCGCGGTGGATATATCAAGACTGGCTGGAAGTGCATGGACTTTTACTATGACCGTCGTCCAGTGACGCATTGGCTATCACCCCCAGTTCCTTTCCAACCGTGCTCCGAGCATTACTGCCGAGTACTCGCGTGTACTCATACTCCAACTCGTGGATTTGGAACAGCCTGATCTAGGTTATCGGCCCCTAATGGTCTGGGTGATAGCGAAAATGACAATGAAATGGAAACCATAAGAAAAATTAAGTGAGACGGAAAATACTTACAAAATGGAACTCAGATTGAAACGACTCACAAAATGTAGAGCGGAAATACTTACAAAAGATAAGGCGGCTACACATGTTACGATATAACTGTGCGTTTTAACTGCACCAACCAAACTACGGAGATTTATCTCACGTATGGAGGATAAATCGTTGCAGTTATTTTGGTTTTCACAGTTCATCGGAGTATAAAGGCGGCTACACACGTTACGATATAACTGTGCGATTTAACTGCAACGATGAACTGCGCAGTAAAACTGAAAGCCCTATAGCATCCACACGGTACAGATAAATGCGTCGATCAACAGTTCTCATCAAACATTCATGGCAACACGTCATCGACGGGTGACGACGACGCACTGGCGATGTTGGGCCTGTGTGTGTGGTCTAAAGATTGGCTTCTACAGAGAAAGCAATATTCACACGTACATTTATTAAATGAGTTACGCTTCGTACCGAAAGATTGGGACAATTATTTAAGAATGGATGAGGAGACCTACACCTTCTATGATCATTGCTTACTCCGTTTATAACATTCAATGAAAGCTTCCATGTGCTTACGATATCCGCTTTGGTCTTCCTGAGACATGTTGCAATAACTTATAGCACGCACTATCTCAACGAGTGACTCACTTGAACTGAGCAATCGGCAGTTGCCACCGTCCACACGTTACGATAAAACTGTGCAAACACAATCGACACAGATTTATCGGTTAGAAAGTTCAACTTGCTCCGATGAACTGTGCAAACCGAAATACCTGCAACGATAAATCTCCGCAGTTCGGTTGGTGCAGTTAAAACGCACAGTTATATCGTAACGTAGGGCCCTTAAGTTGAATTTTCAGAGTCAATTTTCTTGACTTTCCCTGACCATTTTTCAACAAAATTCCTGACTCCCGAAGTCATCGTAACATCGGAAAAAGGTTTATTGAGCAAATATATATACATCTTTTTTATTTGCAGCCTCCACCATCCCCACAGCTGCCCAACGCTTGCCTCTTTATTCATTTAAAATACAAAATAAAATAAATTATAATGCAATAATACATAAATCCAAGTACTTGATAACCTAAACTATAGTGATGGGGTCGCCACATCCCTACGCCAACGCCAAAAAAAGCGTACATAAAATAGTTAAAAGAGGTTTTTACTATGTTGTACTGTAAAAATGGAAACTTACCACAATGTCCAGTGAGTTATTGCTTTTTATCTTCAGAGATTAGTTGAACTAGTAACATCAAAATATGGCTGTAAAACACAAAATACTGTATGGTTAACTTAATATTAAATTCCTGACTTTCTAATACTTTTCGCCATTATTTCCTGACTCATGCCATTTTTTCACAAGTTTTCCTGACTTTTCCTGACCAGAAACAAAATTCTTGACTTTTCCTGCCTGTGGACACCATGAAAGTGGATATTGTGAACACTAGCTTTGAAGCTTTCATTGAATGCTATTAACTGAGTAACCAACGATAGAAGGTCTCCTCGTCCATTCTTCAATAATTGTGCTAATCTTTCGGTACGAAGCGTAGCTCATTTAATAAATTTACGTGTGAATATTGCTTTCTCTGTGGAAGCCAATCTTTAGACCACACACAAAGGCCCAGCACCGCTGGTACTTCGTCATCGTCCGTCGATGACATGTTGCCATGAATATCTGAGAACTGTTGATCGACGCAGTTATCTGTACCGTGTGGATGCTATAGGGCTTTCAGTTTTACTGCGCAGTTCATCGTTGCAGTTACAACGCACAGTTATATCGTAACGTGTGTATTACCTTTTCACGAATTGATTGGCGGCGGTCGAGATGGGAACTATTCCTTGTTTACTTAGGTCACACGTCAGCCTGCTTCGTTGACAGGTACAGTTGCGCGAGTAGGATATGAATCAGCTCCAATAGTCTCAGTTATCGTATGACTGTCCGTGGTGACATGAGCTCCTGTGACGCGGAATGCTGCTTGTCCTATGTGCAGAATGCACTCCTGTCATCACTGTGTTCGCCGCTTCGTTCCGCGGGGCAGCTGCTACAATTAACAACAAACACTGGCGCAGCCAGGCTCAGCGGCAATCAAATGTTAAACGGGTAATAGGAATAGCCGCCTTTTAATTTAGAAGGAAAATGCTTACAAAAGGAATTTACATTGAAAAAGACGCACCAAATGTAGTTTAGGTTCAAAATACAAAATGCAATGTAGATTCGAAATACTCACAAAATGCAATTGAAATTCAAAATACACAATGCGATTTACATTGAAAATGACATACTGTGCCCATTTAGCAAGAAATATGCCAATCAGAGTATACCAGCGTAGCTCAATTCGGGATGTCGGGGCAGTGGTAAGTTCCCCCACTCTGTGACTCACATATTTTGGATTAATGAGAGGATACACTTGCAATAAATAACAACAAAATCAACTCCTATTTAAACACATTTAATTAATAGAATTAATGGCGCTACAAACATTTTTACAATTTAATTACTGACCCAAATATCAACGGCTTGTTCCAAATGAACAAGGGATCACAAAATAAAATAAACAAATATTGTATTCAAAAACCTGTGGTTTTTACATAAACCAACAAATCTTACTTAGTCTCACTTCCATAAAGCACTAACATTAAGTTTACATAACTCCGAGCTCTTTGGCTCCAATGCATTTACATTATTAAGGTGTCATTCTTGTACACCTCAAACATTAGCTTTTATTATTTTCTTATTTCTCAAAAACAAATATATAATTATATTTAAAAATCTAGGTTAATTATCTAACTCAATATTTTGGGCATGTCCACACATTCAGTTGTTATCATCTCTCTTTATTTCACAAATATATTAAGGTAATCAGAAAATCAATTGTGTACTCCAGAGCGTGAAGGTACTTGACACAGTCAAAAAACTATAGTTACTCCCGAACTCAGTTGCCTTCAATCAACTCGTGGAATCCCACGTCCATACATTATTACAATAGGGATTGTTATTTATCTCTTATGTCTTAATAGACCATTATCATATAAGAAACTACGATCTGAACCGGCAAACGAAATATCCATCTTTAAGGACCTCGGTTCAACGCCCGGGTCGTTAACAACTTTAAACACTCCTGGTGTATTCATTTCTCTTTACAACAGCTTACGAGACGGTCTCTGTTCCCCCTCGCTTTAAGAAAGCTAGTCTCTACTACATGGGGTGCGATTTATGACACGTTAGGGTGGCGGCGACATCCCGTCTGACCCAACATTAGTAGCTTATTTTCAAGGCTTTCAAAACAAACCTTCCCATTCTATCCAGTTCTGGGGAGACCGGGCTTTATTGTACCGTATACATTCAAACAACTATTCTTTGGTTCAAAGACCATTTTCATATCCTTGGCATTTATTAATTATGAGAGGGTCCTCATTGATTGGGAAGATTAAATACACATACGACGACGGAGAATTACAGGGGCTTTTATCATAAGAAGATCCTGCATTCGAATCTCTTCAGGTGCCTCGGGAACCAATTCCGTACAGAGGACTTATACAAAATGCGATTTAGAGTCGGCCGTGGCCCATATGACATACGCTCAATAATACCATATATTAGCTCCCTTTTTAAATACATACACAATGCCTCGTGATACTATGTCACTAATAGAGGACTTACACAATTATCAATTCACTGCAATCAACTACCCTCCATAAGTAATGTACCAAGTATTTAACCACTACGCGTTCCTAGCGTGACACTTTAATATTATATTTGCGCTCATTATGCGCTATGCCTTATTTTAAGCCGAAAATGTCTTCCCAAGAACTGATAAAATCTCTTTAGTAACAATTCATATTATTTTAATTCACATATTAATCTTTCCGTGGTCGATAAATCGCTCCCTGTTTTAAAATATTCCATTGAACCTCATTTCACACATACGTTAAGGCTTAACGTTCTTATGTTCATATCAATTTATTTGATTTTTATTTAACATTTCCATATTTAATTATTATTATTATTATCTTTATTCTTTATACAAGCTCAAAAGCTATTTCTTTCATATCTCAACTTTACTTTATTTCAATGTCTTTCATGATAATTAAATGATATTTCGCTTGCTCTTATGACATCTGTTAAATACATTAACCCTTTATTCACATATTACCTCTACGGGATTTATTCTTTACATAATTATTCATAATTTCTCAATTTATTTTATTATTGTTCAGACCGTGTTCTTGATTATTCAGTATTTATTCATTAAAACACATCCCTTTCACTCAAAAACTCCGGTGAGTTGTACACAATCAATTTCTGACACCAAATAAAAAAAATGAATTTTGTACTCACATATTTTCAGATCATCCCCTGATCTTAAATCTGGTGTGGTGCTTCATTTTTGGGCCCACTTTGAACTTTTTACACCATATTGAAGGTATTCATCTTACGTAAAAACACAAATAAACATATATCTAAAACACTTAATATTGACGACATTTTTATATACTGATGTGTCCCTTTTGAACACATAATAAACACTAAAAATGTTATTTAACACACAATCTTGATTATTTTACACTTCACAATGACTCGATCACTAGGCCGTATTTCTGAGCCTATCACACGTGATCTTCTTAAATTCCCGTTTCCAAGGGTGGAATTTATCCGATGTCGGCTTCCTATTCTGAAGAATGCGAAAGTCCCGAAACATCTACTATTCCCTGGAGTTCAATTCTGCTATTCCTATCCTGGATAACCGGCTATTTATCTAGCTTGAACGGCTTCTTTGTAGATCTGTCTATCGATCCTAACGAAAGTCTATATGGATCGAGGTCTCCTCTAAGACCTATAGATTTTATTTATAGCAGTTAGCACTTCTCGATTCTAGTACTATTAGAATTGTTCACCTGCTTTCTGGAGCTAATGTTTATAGTCTCCTATTGTCTTTATTTGAACTGTTTTAACACTCCTACGTTCGAACCTTATTCTGTTCTTCCTTTTTAGATTTCTTCAATTTAAATAACAGTTTGTCTGTCTGGTACGATACTTCCGTACGTTATTATCTATTCGTTCGGACATTTAACGACCTATCGCCTTTAAGTCCGACGTTCGCAGCATGCTCTGACTATATCTTACGAGTTTTCACTTTAACTTGTATACAGTCGGGCCTAAATCCTATAATTAGGATTTTCCTAATATTTCACTCCGGCGATACTTTAAAATTTCGTCTTGGCTGCTCCTTATGGAGGCAAGCAAGTCGTTACTACTGTGACGCCTGTGGCTATCGGATCTTGCTTCGGCGGTGTAAAACAGCGTTTCTCCCCTCAAGGAGTACTGGTAGCTGTTATCGATGTAACGAAGAGTTACGTCCCTTCACGGACTGTCGGAATGACTTCTTCTACGTCGTGGAGCAGCACTTCCCCTCACGGAATGCTCGTAGGACTGAATGCGATGTGACACAGTGACGTGCCCTCTGGCTGTCTGAATACTGCATGATTGGCTTGGAAACGCCCGAAGCTTTATACTGTTTTACTACAAAAAAATAAGACTCAAGCCTTTTCTGTGGTCAACTTCTAAAATAATGGTGCCACAAATATAAAAATTATACCTTCCGAAAGCTCGTCTTCTCAATGTCAAATGATCTTATTGCACCTAAGAATCGATCGTGCAATTCGGAGATATTAATTAATTTCTCGTCCTCAATTGTGTGGGTGTTGCATTCTTTTTGCTCTCTCCCCTCCACAGAGGCTTAGGTAATTCCCCTATGACGTCGTCTTACGTCGGCAGTTTTTTTCTGCACAATTATTACATGGTTTCTCTATACTGAAAAATCTCTCATTCAAAATGATTCACTGTACTGTGCTTGTTTACTCATTATTATGCTCGTAAACGTGTTAATTTTAATTATTCCTCTTCTGGTGCCTATGCGGCGTTGTCAAATTCCAGCAACGTCAGCTTGAATTCCGATTCAGGCTTCTCTGTCTAACACGGTGGAAAGTTCCACTCAGTTATTAATACTCGTGACCAGCCCTCTCTGAAATGTCGAGTGGGGTGATCTCATCTAAGGAACATCTGTCCCTAGTCGCTTGCACAATGTTAAGCTATATTCCTGGCTTAAAATCTCTCTCCGTTCCTTTAAGAAACTATACGTTTCTTTCATTTCTTCCTTAAGGACATGGATTCGACCGTCATGGACCCTATGGCCCATGGGTTCAATACCAGATTCAAAATACTTTAAAATGCACTTGAAATTGAAAATACAAAATGTAATTTAGATTCAAAATACAATATGTCAGGCCGCTATCCAAAATACTTACAAAATGGAATTTAGATCGAAAATATTTACAAAATGCAATGTAAATTGAAAATACATACAAAATGTGGTTGAGATTCAAAAAACTCACAAAATGTAATTTAGAGACACGGGGAGCCAATTCATAAAAACAGGGCGGGAATCTTAAAGAGAAAAAGAACTATAATGAAAAGAAAAATAAGGCTGATCCCTCGAAGAATGAGGGAACATGAAAGATGAGAGAAGGGCCAATTACGGCGGGAAAGGAAGAGACTCCCTAGGCCTCGGATACTCTAATACCATCGGGGTCGGAAGAGAAGAAGAGTTGACCAAGAGAGGTCGACAGGAAAGAAGATTGAGAGGAGCCCGGCACAAGTAAGTGAGGACACCCCGCTACACTTAAGTGTTATGTGTGTAGCCTGCATTAAGGCTCTCATTTCTCATAGCCTTCCAAAATACGGAGGCAAGTACTCTATCAGACAAAATTCACAAGGAAACAAGCAGCTTATTAGTCTAGGCCTGCGCGGATAAACAAAACGTTATCCGCATCCACAAGACTTATCCGCATCCGCACAACTGTTATCCGCATCCGCCCCGCATCCGCACGACTTCTTTCCGCATTCTCACGTTTGTTATCGGAATCTACTGGCATAACAATAATACGTTTAATTAGATAAAGCATAAATTATTAAAGCAACACATTTAGACATTTGAGTAAAAAGTCGTTCCCTTAGGCTTTGTGTGTCATGTGCTATGTTTAATTATTTTTATCAGCCAGAATTACAACCCATTCTTGTTCGGAATGTTAATTATGCTTAATGACAATTTGAATGAGAGCTTAAATCATCATATTACACTTGTCATGAAAAGAGTATAACGGAATAATATGGTATGTCATCAACATCCGGCTCCTAATAATATTAAACAAGTTCGGATTGTATTCTTAAAACTATCCACAAATTTTCTCCAAACATTATCCGCAGCATATACGCTTTCCATACAGCCATGCGAACTATATCCGCGGGTTTATCCGCGCAGGGCTTTAACTACAAGGTGCTGGATAACTTTCAAGCTCAATAGGGGCGTTATGTTTTGTTTGAAGAGAGTATAGAGGAACCCGGGGAGACCTCACACTCAAGATGGCCACTGTCCGTGCCAGGATTCAAACCTCCGAACTCCTCACTTACTGCGGGTCCAAATTGCAATCTTGTAGCATGACTCAACGTACATTAGCAATTCCATTTTTATAAGTCGTCTATGAATTTCCGCTCCTGGTTCGCCCTCAGACCACAGAAAAATTATTTCAGACAAATGTTTTAGGATTAGGGGAATATTGTCCATTTTGTACGGTTTTGATATTGTGCCTATTAAGAGAGATATGATTAATGTTTCCCAAAAAAAAACACTTTTCTCCCACCCCCTTGGTCAATGGTTGATGCTATAAAAACCTTTTCAAACATATTTTTTGGCCCTTATCCGACACAGTATGAAATTTGAATGGATTCGATATATCAATATTTTTTTTATTCGAGTCAAAAGCATTACAACATACACAGAGGGATGATACACAATATTAAAAAGAAATAATACATACAACAATGTCTCGAATTAGATTGTCTTTGCCCAGAAACGGGCCACTGTCACACCCTTTTCATGACCTTCCATTAACTCCTGCGTTGTGCAAGAGCACGGGCACAGTTCACAGGAACACAGGTGTATCATGGTCTGTCTCTCCCCACACTCACAGAGTTCTGATTCCTATATCAATATTAAGAGTGTTATAGCGATATTTCACTCTTTCGAAAAACACCATTGTCACCTCCTTCGACCGATTTTGACCATTAACAAACTCGACCGTGATTTTAAATGGAACATTCAAAGTGATTGGTGCAAAAATGCGGTAGTTATCGTGTCCACAAGAAAGTGAAATATACAGTATATAAACTTTTGAACTGACTGTGGTTTTGGGGTCTAGGGGGAGTGAAACGCGAAGGCATGTCGAAATTAAGTCGATATATGGTACCCATTGCAATAGTTAGCTTTCTAATGAAATCATCCTAAAAAGGATTACTGAACGCTGTTCTTGCCTGGTGCACACAGAGAGTGGCGCGGCCATCTTTACGTCGCAACAGCGCAAGCTACACTAATCTGATAACGCTGAAAATAGCCACAGACATGGCCAACGGTGTCATCTAGCGGCTGGTGAGCACACAACACCATACAGCCAACATAACGACACCTAGAGCACGATTGCAGATACTTATTGACTTGCCCTCGTATTACTAGCTGGAAACCTGTATTGCAGGCTTGACAGTCCTAATCAGAAAGCAATTCACGTTTTTTACTACCTACAGCAAGAAGGCGTCACACAATTCAGTGACCCACAAGCAAAAACACTCACGAACAGGATCTGCACCACGACAGCTAGAGGCGAAGAATAGTATGGGCTAAATAAATAGATTAGATTAGAATAAATGAATAGATTAATAGAATAGAATATATTAATAGAATAGAATAAACTAATAGAATAGATTAATAGAATAAACGAATAGAATAGATTAATGTAACAATATATGAATAGAATAGAATAAACGAATAGTATAGATTAATAGAATAGAATAAACGATTAGAATAGATTAATGGAATAGAATAAACGAATAGAATAGATTAATGGAATAAATTAATAGATTTGAATAGAATATCCTCTGTTCCGAATCTTGGATAGCCAGACACTGAGGTGAGAGTATTGTTCATTGCAACCATCAGCTGATACAATAGTTACAGCGATTCCCTAATAGCCTAATACAACAATCCTGCTCAGTTAGATTAATAGAAGACAGCATTTAGGTTAAGAAATAAGTCACAGAACCTATAAATATTTTAAATGGCACAAAATGTTACAGTTATAGAAAACACTAATAAATGAGCTTAGCCCAGACCAGGTTCTTGTTGAACAGTTTAAGTAGGCCTATCACCCACACAGCTGGCCATGTGAATGAATGATCGTGTGGCCTCCGGAGAGGCCTAGTGCAGGTCTTTCTAGTTGACGCCCGTGGGCGACCTGCGCGTCGTAATGAGGATGAAGTGATGATGAAGACGGCACATACACCCAGTCCCCGAGCCACGGGAATTAACCCCAGGAGATTAAAATCCCTGATGGCTCGGCCGGGAATCGAACCCGGGGCACTTTGGGCCAAAGCCTAGCGCGCTAACCATTTAGCCACAGAGCCGGACACAGCTGGCCATGACCGGTATAGATAAGGGATAATAGCTCGCGAAGGCCAGCTTCAAGGAAGCATAGTAAACAACGATTTGGTAGACCCTCTTCACTCCACACTGTACACCGTCGAGGCCTCAATCTTAATCAGCCTGCGTGTGATGATGATGATGACGATTTTAAGGGACGGAACAGTGAAGTTAACTGTCCCTCGCAACACACTTTAAATACATATCCCTACCTATATTATTCTGATAAGGTCCCATTCCAGTTTTGTACCGAAAATAAGGTCCCATTAACACCAACCTACACATATGGGGTACCTACAGGTTCAGCATAACCCAATGCGTAAGCGAAACGCACTCACTTACTCTTTAAATGCCTCAAAATTAAATAAATACCTTAAAACATGTATATTTACAATGAAATAATGAAAGAATGCAACACGGTAACCATGGTAACAGAATCTCACAGGTCCATCTATTTCTGTAAGACGCAATGCAATTCCAATTATTACATTACTGTGAAAGTTTCCAGACGGTTAAAGGTTATCACTGAACCAAATTAAGCTGTAAAATTCATCAATACATACAGTATAATGCGCTTAAGGGGGTCAAGGGGCACTCTAGAATTTTTTCACGCAATTTTCACGTGTGAGTGTGGTACGAAAGGTCTTTTTCACCCGACTATAAAGGGTCTCCATAAACCACATTTAAAGGCCCTTAAATTAACAGTGTATGTGATATTCTCAGAAAACTAACTTCGCTCTGATGTACTTATGAAGGAATGACAAACCCCTAACCACTGCACCAGTAGCTGAATTGATAACGTCTGATTATTCATACCAAGGATAAATGAGATTTTTCTAAGTGTATTCTTTACAACTAGAATATTCGTGGGCGAAGCCGCGACGGGTAATGCTAGTTTTAATTATTCAAAGATCTTGAAGTGTCTGCCTAATACAGTATACATGTTGTTTCAGGAGGAATAGTAAATATTTTAGAAGGTGGTAGTATAGATGAATTGCAATAAAATATTCCATATATAATGTATCCCATTTGTATTGCGTACCGAGATACAGATGTTGGTATGTAACCAGGGCTGCTGTCGTTTCGTGTGTTGGTACACCGGTTTCTATGGGCGTATTTAAGGATTGTCAACAGTCGTGTGTTGATGTTCATGGTTGTGAAGTTGTGCTTTAGTTTCCATTGAATGTGTTCACTGTCAGTGTGCTTTGTTGGCCGAGTTGACTGTACTGTATCGTTTCAACATACAGCACGTGTTTGCACATGCTAAGTATGCCCGATATGGTATCTGTGTATGGGTTTTGCAATTGAAACGCTGCTGCTTGTAGATAATACGGCATACGATTTTCTATGGATTTCTGTCTGTGGGGATGGTTGAAAGGCGAAGTTGACAAGGAAAAGTTAACAAGAGCAGAGTTGGTCGTTAAGATCAGAGGTGGGCACAATTCGGCTCATTGAGCAGCGCTCCCGCTCTCACCTTGTAGCTGCCTGCACACAACAGCCCTGTTTCTTGTGCATTTGATGATTACTGTCGACCAAAGTATTATGTGCACTCGAGTTTGAAGGTTGTTTGTTAAGTAACAAATAGACCTACATAAAATCCAATACCATCATCATTTTCTTCGTTCTATTCTACGTTAGTTCATGTAGGTTTGGATTTTTTAATTTATATTTTAATATTTTTTATCGCAGTCGAAACACAAAAAGTGCACGTTTTTAAGCGTGTTTTAACCATGCGTCACATTTAAGAATTATTATCTCAAAAGCCCGTCATCAGATCGAATCCAAATTTTAACACAATATACATTGGAATGTTGTATAACTGGTTTATTAATTTCACAATTTTGTGTGTCCAAGAAACAATGTTGTTATCATTGTTGTAAGGTAACTTTTTCTCGGCTCGGGGTGGTTGGAAAATGTAGTTCTTGGTTGCGTTGTAATCGTTATCCATCAAAAAGTTATGCTGTATGACTGTGAAATACGTAAATTAATTCACTTATTGTATATCGGTTTGTATTTGTACGAGGAAATAACACATGGTTCTCCATCTAGCCGCTCCGGCAAAAGCTGTACAGCGTTGTTGAGATGGAGCCCATCACTTCCGAGCGAGACGCGACATGATGCGTGAGGGCACCATTTCGGCAACGCTGTACAGCGTTTGCCGGAGCGGCTAGCAGGTGAAACATGTGTTATTTCCCCGTAGAAATACAAACCGATATAAAATAAGTGAATTAATTTACGTATTTCACAGTCATACAGCATAACTTTTCGATGTATGAGGATTACAATGCAACCAAGAACTACATTTTCCAACCACCCCGAGCCGAGAAAAAGTTACCTTACAAAAATGATAACTTTGTTTCTTGGACACACACAATTTTGAAATTAATAAACCAGTTATACAACATTCCAATGTATATTGTGTTAAAATTTGGATTCGATCTGATGACGGGTCTTTGAGATAATTCTTAAATGTGACGCATGGTTGAAACATGCTTAAAAACGTGCACTTTTTGTGTTCCAACTGCGATACAAAATATTAAAATATAAATTAAAAATTCCAAACCTACATGAGCTAACGTAAAATAGAACGACGAAAATGATGATGTTATTGGATTTTATGTAGGCATATTGGTTACTTCACAAACAACCTTCAAACTCGAGTGCACATAATACTTTGGTCGACAGTAGATTATGGTGCTACGTACATACGCTTAATTATATTCCTTTTATTAGGTTCTGTGTAAGAAACATAAATAATTACACTGACAGCTGATAAGTACACACTCCTTTGCCCACCACCGATAGTCCTGAAACTACAATAAGCCAACAACTTGTTTAGAACACAAGGATCGGAAACTTGCTGTAGGAGTACAGAAATAAATCTATATATATAAAGCACAAAGTTTGTCTGTCTGTCTGTCTGTCTGTCTGTCTGTCTGTCTGTCTGTCTGTCTGTTATGTATACAAATCTACACCGTTCCACCGATCTGAACCAAAATTTGTATACTTACCCTTTGGAACCCTGCGGGTAACCCTGTCAACTTTAAATTTCGGACAGACCACCCCATTCCCTGCATTTAGGCCCTTTTGCACGAATCTACACCGTTTCACCGATCTGCACCAAAATTTGTGTACCTACCCTTTGGAACACTGCGAGTAACACTGTCTACTTAAAATTTCGGACAGACGACCCCTTTACCTGCATTTAGGCCCTTTGTTCCAAATCTACACCGTTTCACCGATTTGAACCAAAATGTGTATACATACCCTTTGGAACCCTGCGAGTAATACTGTCTGCTTGAAATTGCGGAGAGGCTACTCCATCCCCTGTATTTAGGCCCTTTGGCACAAATCTACACCGTTTCATCGATCTGAACCAAAATTTGTATACTTATCCTTTGGAACCCTACGAGTAACACTGTCCACTTAAAATTTCGGACAGACCACCCCATTTCCTGCATTCAGGCCCTTTGGTCCAAATCTACACCGTTTCACCGATCAGAACCAAAATTCGTATTCTTACCCTTTGGTACCCTGCGAGAAACACTGTCTGCTTGAAATTGCGGACAGACCACTCCATTCCCTGCATTTAGGCCCTTTGGCACAAATCTACACCGTTTCATCGATCTGAACCAAAATTTGTATACTTACCCTTTGGAACCCTGCGAGTAACACTGTCTACTTAAAATTTCGGACAGATCACCCCATTACCTGCATTCAGGCCCTTTGTTCCAAATCTACACCGTTTCACCGATCAGAACCAAAATTCGCATTCCTACACTTTGGTACCCTGCGAGAAACACTGTCTGCTTGAAATTGCGGACAGACCACTCCATTCCCTGCATTTAGGCCCTTTGGAACAAATTTACACCGTTTCATCGATCTGAACCAAAATTTGTATACTTACCCTTTGGAACCCTACGAGTAACACTGTCCACTTAAAATTTCGGACAGACCTCCCCATTTCCTGCATTCAGGCCCTTTGGTCCAAATCTACACCGTTTCACCGATCTGAACCTAAATTTGTATACTTACCCTTTGGAACCCGACGAGTTACACTGTCCACTTAAAACTTTGGACAGACAACTCCATTTCCTGCATTTAGGCCCTTTGGCAAAATCTACCCTGTTGAACCGATCTGAGCCAAATTTTACATACTCACCCTTTGGAACCCGACGTGTAACACTTTCTACATGAAATTTCGGATAGACCATTCCATTTACCGCATTTAGGCTCTTTGGCAAAAATCTACAGTTTCACCCATCTCAACCAATCTTTATGTAAGTTACTTTCCCTTTGGAACCCGACGAGTAACACTGTCCGCTTGAACTTTCGGACGGAGCACTCCATTCCCTGTATTTAGACCCTTTGTCACAAATCTACATCGTTTCGCCAATCTGGATCAAAATTTGTATACTTACTCTTTGGAACCCAACGAGTATCACTGTCCACTTTAAATTTCTGACATACCTCTCCATTCCCTGCATTTAGCTCAGGAATCCCTCGGGGTTGCCAGCTTCCTAACTCACCTGGCATGAGCCCTTGAGGGTGTACCAGAAATGGTGGGGCTACACACACCCTGCCTCTTTGAGGGCCTTGAGCAGAAGACAGGAGATATAATGAAACGGAATAGAAGGCAGACCCCTCGAAGAATGAGGGCATCAGGAAAAATGAGACAACGGCCAATTAAGCGGAAAATTGAAAGACTACCTACCCCTCGGATGCCCTAATGCAGTCGGGGTCGGAAGAGAACAAGAGTTGACCAAGGGAGGCCGACAGGAAAGAGAACTGAAAGGAGCCTCGCACCAGGAAGTAGAAGCTATGTCAGACTCAGCTGGGGTCCGGTGGTCGCCAACCCACGTCCCACAAGTTGTGAGACTCTGGGGGTGCAGTTGTGAGAATAGCTTGCTGATTCATCGCGAGGTGACATGAGAGGACTTTCCAGAGCTGTCTATACTGATGCCAGCACAGGGCCGTTGCTCAAGCCACTGTGGTGTTGCGAAAGAGTGAGTGATTCCCCAGCCAATCTAAATACGACGGGGGACGCCAAACGTGTGTCATCATATTTCGTCATCATCTACGACCATCTCAGGTTCGTGCAGCTTGGACCCATTTTCTTTGCCGAGCAGTACGCCATAAGCTCTTTTACTAGACGCATCGAGTACAGGCCTAAGCCAGAAAATAAGGTTGAGACTTTGGAAGACATCGAAGCTAGACAACTGAATTACCTATATCAGTTGTAAATTACCCCATATTCGTTTAGTAGTCATTTTTCATTACCTTATTATTATCATCATCATAAATGCAAATGACCTAGATGTTACGCGCATCATACCACTAATCACCGCCGCATAAAGTCTTTCTCGACTGTGATTTTTAAAATATGTATTTTTATTACAGTACATTGTGTACATTATAAGTTGAAGTGTCAATTCAATACAGGTAGTATTTTCCCTCATCATCCTCATAAGGGCAAATGACCTAGATGTTACGCCCATTACACCATTAATCACCACACACAATAAGTCTCCCTCGCCAGTGAATTTTGAAATATGTATTTCTATTACGGTAGTTTGTAAGTTTGACGTGTCAATTCAACAGTAGTTTTCATTATCATCCTTATCAAAAGGGCAAATGACCTAGATATTACGCCCTCATTGTCTTTGGGGCGGCAAATGACCTAGATTTTATGTCCATTATATTTCTAAGGAGACTTTGATACATTATCATCATTCCACCGGGCGAAGCCGGGTACTACTGCTAGTACATGAATAAATATCATTCACCATAAACAAAACATAGGCCTATGTGTTCTTATATATCTGAACTATCATTCTGCAGATGATGAGGAGGTGTGCGTATCCTTTCGCTGAAGCAGGCGGGTTATATTCGAGCGATCGATCTTGCACTTGCAATTCGAAGAACGGCAGTGAGATGTGAGTTAGTTAGAGTGGCTCTCCGTGGAGATTTATTTATCTTCATTAGAGAGAACAGTTTCTCACACAGATATGTTGAACCAAACATTGATATAAGTTTCGCAGTCATTTTGTGCGCGTTTGGGAAATCTGTTTGCGAAAACTGTTCATAAAAATGCGCTAAGCTTGTTCGTGATTCATATTTAGCGTACAGCCGTACACATTATATAGGCCTACTCAGCCCGGTACAATGCTGTACCTATGCTTGCGCCTTGACTGCGCATACTGCCATCTAGTCGTTCCAGCACAAACTATTAGCGAGCAGTCAGCTCCTTGGCTCCAGGAGCTGCGCTCTCTCATTGCCCACCTGTGGTTTAGCTTTAGATTATGCATAGTGCAGCCCTCATCAAAGAATGCCAAGACACCCTCCAAAGAGCTACACGGGGTGTTATCAAGTGAAGTGTAAAATGCATTGAAGTTGATGGCAGAATATTTTAAAATCAACTTTGAGCGTCCTTATTTGTCTTGGCTTTACATTTGTTTGGGTTAAACACTACCTGCTGTATCTCTGTACGCAATACAAATGGGACACATGTAATGTGGATTTTTAGCCTACTTCACATTTTGCAACAAGAAGTTCCGTGAAGAACTATACAGCCTACTTTTCATGCCAATGATTATTCTACAGAATATGAACCTATCTAGAATAATGACGAAATTAAGTTGCTAATATCGAAATTTCCAATTAGTTCGAAATACTGTATACCTGGCATAATGTATCCTAATAGAGCACTACAGTTGGCAGCCCTGATGACTGAATATATTCTTAATTCCATCTCTTAAGGTACAAAATACAAAATTTGGTTGAAGTCCAATGGATAGCATGGACGTTACATGCAGTTAAACATTGGATCTAACAGCGCGCGTAAAATCATGTTGGCAACAATGTCATGCATGTATTGGTCAGAAATAATCTGAAATAATATGATCTATGGTTGTGCCAATTTTGAATGAAATCCATTAGTTAGTATAGAAGTTACATGCATTTTAAAATTGGACCTATCAGCAGGCTTAGAATCTTGTTGGCAGCACTGACGTATATTAGTTACTCCAAATTCGTCTAGAATGCCAGGTACTATACGTGTGCAAAGTTTAGAGCTATTGGCTTGCATACTTTGATATATTGATATTAGGGTAACAAAAATAGGGACAGCACATTAACAGTTGGCAGCCCTGGTTGCTCCTTAGAATACGCATATTCATATCGGTTATGGTACACATAGCACATACGAAATTTGGTTGAAATCCAAATGATAGTATGGAAGTTACATGTATTTAAAGTTGGACCTGTCAGCAGGCTTAGAATCATGTTGGTAGCACTGACGTATATAAGTTACTCCAAATTAATATAGAATGTCAGGTACTATACGTGTGCATAGTTTAAAGCTGTCGGCTTGCATACTTTCTGATATATTGGTATTTGGATAAAATAAATTAGGATCATTTATTAACAGTTGGCAACCCTGGTAGGTCTTAAGAATATGCTGAGTCATATCTGGTAATGTACACATACAACATACGAAATTTGGTTGAATTCCAATTGATAGTGTAGAAGTTATATGCATTTAAAAATTGGACCTATCAGGTGGCTTATAATCACTTTGGCAACACTGCCATCTTTGGCCTCCTGAAAATTAAACTGAAATATTACGATCTTTACGTGTGCCAATTTTGAAATAGCTCCCATTCATACTTTCCAAGATATCCAACATGGAGCTCAAATTTCAATTACGATTTTTTAGCAGTTGGTAGCACTGACATCTTTTTCAAATATGGCCGTGAGATATTCAGGTATAGATCTTTACTCCTACCAAATTTTGTTTCGATTGTTGCAGCCGTTTAGGAGTTGATAGGGGGGGGGGGGACACACACACAGCCAGACAGACAGACAGACAGAAGGACAGACAGACAGACAGACAGACATTTGCCCGATCTCATAAGTCTACTTTTTCCTCATTTTTGCAAAATGTGAAAAGTAGGCTAAAAATGAGGAAAAAGTAGACTTAGGAGATAGATCCGGGAAAATGTGTGTGTGTGTGTGTCTGTCCTGTCCTGTCCTGTGTGTGTCCCCCCCCCCCCCCTATCAACTCCCAAACGGCTGCATCAATCGAAACCAAATGTATGAGTAAAGATGTATACCAGAATATCTCAAGCCCATATTTGAAAATGATGTCAGTGCTACCAACTGCTGAAAAAACGCACTAGAAATTTGAGCTCCATGTTGGATATCTTGGAAGGTATGCATGGGAGCTATTCCAAAATTGGCACACATGTAGATAATACAATTTCAGTTTAATTTCCAGGAGGCCATACATGAGAGTGTTGCCAAAATCATTGTAAGCCTTCTGATAGGTCCAATTTTAAATGCATATAACTTCTAAACTATCAATTGGATTTCAAACAAATTTTGTACGTAATATGTGTACAGCCACCAGGGCTGCCAACTGTTAATAATTTCTCTTTATTATTATTTTTTATATCCGAACACCAATATATCAGAAAGTATGCACGCCGACATCTTTAAACTATGCACACGTATAATACCTGACATTTTAGATTAATTTGGAGTAACTTATAAACGTTAGTTCTACCGACATGATTCTAAGCCTGCTGATAGGACCAATTTAAAAATACATGTAACTTCTATACTAACAAATGGATTTCATCCAAAATTTGCACAACAAGATATCATAATATTTCAAATTATTTCTGATCAGCACACGCATGACATTGTTACCAACATGATTTTACGCATGCTGATAGATCCAATATCTAACTGCATGTAACGTACATTGGACTTCAACCAAATTTTGTATTCTGTACCTTAAGAGATTGAACTAAGAATATATTCAGTCACCAGGACTGTCAACTGTAGTGCTCTATTAGGCTACATTATACCAGGTATATTTCGAACTAATTAGACATTTCGATATTACCAACTTAATCTCGTCATTATTCTAGATAGGTTCATATACAGTAGATTAACCATTGGCATGAATCTTAATTTTAAGAAAAGTAGGCTCTTTAGTTCGTACGGGAACTTCTTGTTTTTATTGCAATTCATCTCTGCTACCACCTCCTAAAATATTTACTATTCCTCCTGAAACACACTGTAGATATAACAGGAAAATAACAGTCTTATTAATGTTATTAGTCTTCAGTCCTCTGACTGGTTTGATGCAGCACTCCTTGACTCCCTCTCCTGAGCTAATCGTTTCATCTCTACATAGCTACCACACCCTACATCGGAGGCAACCTTGGTTTACCCCTACAGTTCTTGTCCTCGACCCTTCCTTCCATAACTAAGCTTGCTATTCCTGGGTGTCTTAATATGTGTCCTACCAACCTATATCTTCTCTTCATTAGCAGTCGCCAGAAACATCTCTCCTCTCCCACTCGTCTTAATGCCTCTTCATTTGTAACCCTATCTACCCATCTGATCTTCATCATTCTCCTGTAACATCACATCAAACGCTTCAATTCTCCTCTTTTCTGCTGCACAACAGTCCAAGTTTCACTTCCATAGAGCGCCACGCTCCAGGTAAGGATTTCAAAAATGACTTCCCAATACCTAAATCTATATTCGATGTCAACAGATACCCTTTCTGTAGAAATGCTTTCCTTGCCAGAGCCAACCTACTTTTTATATCCCCTTTGCTTCGTCCATCACTGGTTATTTTGCTTCGTCTTGCCTTCTCTGCCAGTATCTTCTCATCCTTTCTCCTACTCCCCTCTTCTGTTCTTCAGTGTAGGTTCTTTTCCTTGTCACTGACTCCTCCCCTGTCTCCTGGAAACCTCTGTACTCTTTAATCACTCGTCTAAATTTCTCCCTATCTGCTCTGTCGTATTCTTGTACCCTATCTTGGCTAGGTGCGTTCTTACTTCTCGAAATCATTTGAGCTCTGTCTTTCTCTTCCTGAAAAATTCGAAAATTATTTTCGTCAGTCTGTTGCCATCCATTCTCAGGAGGTGTCCATAGAACTGTAATCTCTTCTTCTTTATCATCATCATCATCATCATCATCATCATCATCATCATCATCATTCAACCACACCTTCAGTGTTCTGATACAATTCTTTGTTTGGTCTCTCCATCTTTTATCTTTGGGCCCAGGATTTTCCTACGCATTTTTCTCTCTTCTTTTCTGACATTTTCAAGCACAATACTAATAATAATAGCTATTGTTGTAATTGTTTCATTTAGGCCTTGGACATCGTGGTCATTTCATCCCCGTATACTTTGGTGTTTGTGTAATTTGTCTGATAACCTATATTATTGTTGAGTCTGTATTGGTGAGTGAGCTTATATTCCTCATGACGTCATTGTTCGCGTCTTCACCGTCACCTTATTTCACATCTAAAACCCCATATCCCTGTCATTTTCGTCCAGTAAGTCATCGTGGTCTTGTGTAATTTGTCTGATAACCTGTGTTATTGTAATGGCTGTAAAAGTGTGAGTGTTTGTAATTCAGATCAGGATCGGAGAGGAGACGCCCGAGGCCTTAGTTTGGAACCGTCCCGGCGTTTGATTTGAGTGGCAGTGGCAAACCACGGAAAACCACTACCAGGATGGCTGAGGTAGGAATCGAATCCTCCTCTTCTCAGTTTTACCTCATGGAATGAGTGTACCTCGTCCAAAATTAAATTTCTTGGTTGAGTAGGAAATCAAACCCGGGCCCCCGTGGTGACAGTCAGGAAGGCTAGCAACTACGGACTCCAGTAAGTCACTATCAACCAATAGCTGGTGTTCTGTCTTTAAAAACTTTATACAATTTCATCACTGCTAGAGCATCCCGTCTCACATGGCGCATTTGTTGTAAGCACAGAAGATAAATATTTCACCATCGCTAAGGAACAACGCAAATACAGTATATTAGGGGGAAAAAAAGGGATTTTCTCTGCTTTGCAATTTAGGCACGCCTTTTAAACTAATCTGACGCTGCACGTATTTTTGCGGGCTTAGCAAAATGAGCGCTGCACAGTAACGTAAATATACGGGTGTAGCATTGAAAGAGTTAATGCCGAAACACATGAGCACTGCATGCTTCAGCTCGTGTTGAGAGGCACACTACACTCCTGAAGTATAAATACTATATATCACCTTCGCGTTTTTAAGTGTCGGTCTGATAGTATAAAGGTCATGCAGATATCCAGAAGGAATAGGTCAAAGCACAAAGTGGTAGTGTCGCTACGGTGCTAACTTTAGCCTGGCTGGTCGCCACGTTATGAGAGCGCTCATCCTTGTGACTACACTTGTTTCATAACATAGCGCCTCGCTGCTTCATGGATCAGAGAATAGAGTTCAGAGGATAAAAGAGTGCACGCATACACCAAATTGGGGATTTAATAGACACTAAAAAAAATCCCAGTGTGTCCAAAGAAGTGTCTGGCAAAAATTACTCAAACGAATATTACATTTTATTCACTCCCTCCACTGAATTTCTAATTTGGTGAATTAAAAAGAAGAGCCAAATCGGGTGAATACGGAGGGTCGTTTAGAACTTGCTCTTGTTTGTTGGCAAGAATCTGCACGATGACTCCAACAGTGAGAGCGAGTGCATTGTTGTCAGATTACTGTGTAATAGAAGTCCTCCCCCTCCCAGCCTCCTCACACATGTTATTTTTCTAGGAGAAAGGTCCTGGGGGTTGTCCAAGACCTTGTAGTTCAACATATACAATCAGTCCAAAGGATTCGGACTGGATTAATAAAAAATACTTCCGATGACTGTGTTAATGCTATAGATGTTCTACATGGTATCTCCACCCCCTCCCCCTACTTGACTACAAGGCACAGAATGGGCATACAACCCCTTGTTTGGGATGTTGTCACACTGGTTTCAATGCCAGTTATGTCGTCAAAACGGTGACTTTTCATGTGAATTTTTAACTTGTGGAATTAAAAAGAAAGGGTCACTCGGCGCCAAATCGGGTGAATACGGAGGGTGATTGAGAACGGACACTTATTTATCTCTAGAAACTAAACAACTCCAGCCATGATAGCGGGCGCATTGTCGTCAGACTAATGTGTAAAAAAATCCCCTGCCTCTTAAGACACGCTATTTTACTAGGAGAAAGAACATGGGGCTTGTCCACGAATTTATCCTTCAACATCCACCATCAGTCCAAAAGGTTTCGAGACTGGATTAATAGAAAATTGAGAACATTTACGATGACTGCGTTAATGCTTCAGGTGCTCTACATTGCTCCCTCTGCTTAATTGTCTGCCTCGTTGCTTAGTGGCATTCTCGGCTGTCACCGCGGAAGCTTGGGTTCGATTCCCGGCTCTGCCAAGAAATTTGATTCTGGTCTGAGGGCTGGAACGGGGTACACTCAGCCATGTGATACAGATGGTGTGAAGGACGTTAAGTCGCCATCGCCACGAGGAGAACAAAACCAAGTTAAGTAAACATTACAATTAGATATTTTCTCTCTCTCTTTCTCCTCAACCTGATGGTTGTTGGTTAGCATGACTGACTTCATTCAACGACTTTCTATCTTGAGCCAACTGCTTCATTGGTTGATATGGACGACGCCCTTTAATGCCATCGAGGAGCCCTTCTCTTGGTCATCCTCTTCTAGTCTTCCCTTCCAGTTTCCCTTCAAACATTGTAGTGCACCATGATGAATGTCTGAGTAAGTGACCAATCCAACTATATCTTCTTTTCGTGATCATTTTCCCTAGACTGATTGTTTCTTCAGCTCACTTGAGGACTTCTTCATTTGTTAGCCTGTCAGTCCAGGGTATTCGTAACATTCGGCATCAGCACCACATTTTAAATGCATTTATTCTTTTCTGATCAGCCTTTAATAGAGTCCAGGTTTCAGAGTCATAGGTCGCAATGCTCCAAATGAAGCTATTAATGAATCAAATGCTTTCTCACCGGTAGGGATATAGCCTTGGAGGTCAATAGGCTTTTTTATTATTATTAAAAGCTTCTTTAGCCTTGGCTATTCGAGAACGGACGTCCTTGTCACATCTCCCATTAGATGCGATGATGCTTCCCAAATAACTGAACTGATTTACTTGAGCCAATCTTTCTCCTTCCAACCAAACATTAACATCCTGTTTACCATCCGGAGTACATTTCTTTATCTTTGTATTTGTTTTGTTAACCTTTATGTTACATTTTAGTATTAACAATAATAATAATAATAATAACCCCTGGCACTACAGCCCGTGAAGGGCCTAGGCCTACCGAGCGATCGCTGCCCAGCCATTTGGCCTGCAGATATTGGAGTGACGCGTGGTCAGCATGTTCGGTCCCCTCGGCCGTTATCTTGGAGCCGGGAATGGAACCCGGGGCCTCCGGGTGAGAGGCAGACGCGCTACCCCAACACCACGGGGCTGGCGATTTTAGTATTAGTAGATCGTTCAATTTCTTTAGTGAAGTCTTTATCTCTTTCTTAGTTTCAGCTATGATAGCTACTGTATATCATCAGCGAAACGTATCGTTTGGTAAAGTTGACCATTTATTTTTATTCCATAGGTAGAGGTGGCTGAAAACTCTTTCATTGCTTCTTCTACATACACATTGAATGGTAAAGGTGCATGCTAAAATTTGTTATTGATTTGTTTATTATTAGTATCACAGTGTGCTATTCTAAATTGTAAACACCCTCCAGGGGCTCACATCTAGTGGGACGTGGGTTGGCGACCACGGGGCCCCAGCTGAGTCCGGCATTGCTTCCACTCATTTGTGCCGAGCTCCTCTCCGTCTTCTTTCCTGTCGACCTCCCCTGGTCAACTCTTGTTCTCTTCCGACCCCGAAGGTATTAGGGTATACGAGGTCTAGGGAGTCTCTTCCCTTACCGCCTTAATTGGCCCTTGTCTCATCTTTTCTGATACCCTCCTTCTGCGAGGGGTCAGACTTCATTTTCTTTTCATGTTATCACCTGCCTTCTGCTCAAGGCCCTCAAGGAGGCCGGGTGTGTGTAGCCCCACCACTTCTGGTGCACCCTGGATATTGCTACACCCTCAGGGGCTCACGGCGGGTGAGTTCCTCAGCTGGGTCAGTTTTCCCCTTTTATCCATTACCTCTGGGGCGGACCCTCTCCTCTATCACTTTCCTATATGCCTTTCATCGCTCTCCTTCCTTGCAAGTCCCTCACTCTGCATTCTTCGAGGGTTGAGGGCATTTCTTTTCCTCCTGTCATTTACTTGCCTTATTCTCCTTTTGTTTTCCATTTCTTCTTCTAGTATATAAGTTAGTAGTTAGTTTTAGTTATAGTTATAGTTTACATTTCATTATCATCTTCGCGATCACCCAAACCATTAAGGGCCGATAACTTAGAAGTTAGGCCCCTTAAAACAACAATTATCTTCATCATTATCAATTGTAAACACGTGCATATACACCTTCACTCACGTAATTCACAAACCCTAGAACACACAACAAACCTAACGTATAACGAGATTCAAATTGCTAATCATATTATAAATCATGAAGAAAATTAATAAATGTAAAACAAAAATATTGGAATGCAGCCCAAATAAATCAAAAACCTCTATGGACATCAAATTGGGAGTTGAAAAACTAAAGGAAGTAGGAGACTTCTGTTACTTAGGAAGCAAAATAACCAGTGATGGACGAAGCAAAGAGGATATAAGAAGTAGGTTAGCTCAGGCAAGGAAAGCATTTCTACAAAAAAAGGACTGTGTTGACATCGAATATAGATTTAGGTATTAGTAAGTCATTTTTGAAAGCCTTTGTCTGGAGCGTGGCACTCTATGGAAGTGAAACTTGGACTATTGGTGCAGCAGAGAAGAGGAGAATTGAAGCGTTTGAAATGTGGTGTTACAGAAGAATGATGAAGATCAGATGGGTGGATAGGGTTACAAACGAAGAGGTATTAAGACTAGTGGGAGAGGGGAGACGTTTCTGGCGACTGCTAATGAAGAGAAGAGATAGGTTGGTAGGACACTACTAAGACACCCAGGAATAGCAAGCTTAGTTATGGAAGGAAGGGTCGAGGACAAGAACTATAGGGGTAAACCAAGGTTAGAATATGTTGAACAGATTGCCTCGGATGTAGGATGTGGTAGCTATGTAGAGATGAAACGATTAGCTCAGTATAGGGAGGCATGGACAGCTGCATCAAACCAGTCAAAATACTGTAGACTCAAACAACAACAACATTATAATCACCTAATGACGTGCTATTGAATCACAGTAGTGAAAACTTTAACCTTAACCCAGTGATCAAGATCTGATGATTGCCACTTGTGGGTCGAAACGTGTAATCCTAAATTGCCCCATTTAATTGTGATAATTAACTAATACATGTAATTTTTTCCATGAGACATGGCAATAGCCCGCAGAGTGCAGGTAGGATGGATGAACTGGAAACGGACATCAGGTGTATTGTGTTATACAGGGCGCCAGGGAATGTTCTCCGCAGTGCTCACTTGCTGCCGCAAGACCTAGCATCAGCTGCCGCTTGTATCAAAACAAACAGTAAACGTTGTAGGCCTACTCACCACCAGTGCCGGAATAAGGTAAAATGAGGCCCAACTCCCTCAGAATTTTGGGGCCCCTTTATTTATTTCAAATAATTTTTATTTTTTAGCACCTGTACATTTTTTTTAGCGTATGACTTTTAGTGCCGGGAGTGTCCGAGGACATGTTCGACTCGCCAGTTTTTGTAGCTGCTTCGAGGTGGACACCCATGGGGTGAGCTACAAGTTCCGTCGCGTGTGAAGTGTTGTCTGAGGAGGAAAGTGTGATTGTAAGGACAAGGAGTTCGAAGGTAGCGGCTGTGGCCTATAGTTAGGGACCAACGCCGGCATTCGCCTGGAAGGAAGATGGGAAACCACAGAAGACCATCTTCAAGGTTGTCGGCGGGGGGATTCGAACCTCCTCGCCTCCCAAATGTGAGCGACTGCCAGCAGTCATTCCGTAACGACCACGGCTAACTCACCCGGTTACCTGTACATTTATAAAGTATATACAAGAGTTTATTTTTCTCAATATGAATAATACACTTTTTATTAAATCATGCATACATTTCAATTGAAACTATCATCGTTATTTGAAAACAATTCAGATGATTTGATGAACAATTTAACAAATCATACTATTTTTTACTTCTGTAAATGGAATCAAAAATGTTTTTCTGTTTTTTTCCGTCAATGAAATCTTCTACAATGTCATCAAAATCAATTTCCTGCAGAACATCTGACTCGATATAGGCTACATTAAACTTAGCATGTCGAATCATTCTTGTGACATGATACTCCTTTGCCCACTTTTGATCCGTTTCAATTTTGAAAACGAGAGCTCTGCAGAACAATTGGTTATCATGAGTGTCAGGAAAATGCGAAAAGCAATTTCAACGTTCGGGAAAACAGACTCAAGCTTGTCTCGAATAAGAATTTCGTAAAGTTCAGAATGAGTGAACTCAGTTTTTAAAGGACATTCTAATTTAATATAATGCTGAAACTGTCTCAGTTCTGGATAATTTTTTTCTAAATCTTCCGAATAAAATGTTGGGGGTCCCAGATAATTGGAGGCCCTAGGCCTGGGCCTAATCGGGCATAATGGGTAATCCAGCACTGCTCACCACAGCCATTCATAACAGATGCTGGAAGTGTTCGAAGACAGACTTCAACACGTCTACACATATTGTCGAAGACTTTCTTGAGCTAACTTGCGTGTTGATTTTCTTGGACTACGCAGCATTATATTGGAGATTTCATCAGGTTTTTCGTCTGTTAAAAGCATAGGCCGGCCTGTTCCCAGTACATCGTGAACTGAGCCGGTCACACGAAATTCACTTATCAAATCCGGAACGGTATCCCGGTTTGGACACTTTGAATTAGGAAAACGCACCTGAAATTTTAGTTTTACATTTTCTATAAATCGATCTCCTTCGCGAAAAACGTATTCACCAAAACAGCTCTCTCTTCAGTAGTAAACATTACCACCGGTAATCAAATCAGAACGCTCGCTTACTGCAATCGACACTGGCGATTTCGACACCCCACAACCCACACGTGTGGCCTTCACTTTATCGCTGTCCTGTCAAGGACACCGTGCTGCCAACTTAACTGCTGATGCTACCCCCTGGCAACAGCACGTAGTCGCTGCGGAGAACATTCCCTGGCGTCCTGTAGAAGGATAAACCTGAGGACTAAAGGAATGGTGTATAAGTCAGTAGTGAGATCTGCAATGATTTATGGAGCAGAGACATGAGAACCAACTAATGCACATTGTAAGGTAATGGATGTGGCTGAAATGAAAATGTTAAGAAGAATTTGTAGCGTCACCAGAGCCGATAGGATTAGAAATGAGAGACTAAGATGATGATGATGATGATAATTGTAGTTTTAAGGGGCCTAACATCTAGGTTATCGGCCCCTAATGGTTTGGGTGATCGTGAAGATGAAAATGAAACGTAAACCTATAACTAAAACTAACTACTAACTTATATACTAGAAGAAGAAATGGAAAACAAGAGGAGAATATGGCAAATAAAGGACAGGAGGAAAAGAAATGCCCTCAACCCTGGAAGAATGCGGATTGAGGGACTTGGAAGGAAGGAGAGCCATGAAAAGCAGATAGGAAAGTGAAAGAGGAGAGGGTCCACCCCACAGGTAAGGGACAAAAGGGGGAAACCGGACCCAGCTCAGGAATCCCTCGGGGTCACCAACTCCCGAACTCACCAGCCGTGAGCCCCTGAGGGTGCACCAGAAATGGTGGAGCTACATACACCCTGCCTCCTTGAGGGCCTTTAGCAGAACGCAGGAGATAACAGGAAAAGAAAAAGAAGGCTGACCCCTCGCAGAAGGAGGGTATCAGAAAAGATGAGACAAGGGCCAATTAAGGCGGGAAAGGAAGAAACTCCCTAGGCCTCTGATACCCTAATACCGTCGGGGTCGGAAGAGTACAAGAGTTGACCAAGTGAGGTCGACAGGAAAGAAGACAGAGAGGAGCCCGGTACAAGTAAGTGGAAGCAATGCCGGACTCAGCTGGGGCCCCGTGGTCGCCAACCCACGTTCCTCTAGATGTGAGCCTCTGGGGGGGGGGGGAAAGACTAAGAGGTAGTGTTAAAGTGACGGAAATATCAAAGAAGGTTCAAGAGAGAACACCACAGTGGTATGGACATGTCATGAGAAGGGCAAGAGAATGGCAGGGCAGCAATGCTAGTGGAAGGTGACAGAGGAAGGGGAAGACCAAGAAGAAGAGGGAGGGACTGTATACGAGATGACTTGAGGGAGAAACATCTAAGAGAACAGGATGAATGGGACCGAGGGAAATGGAGAAGCCTTGCCAGGAACGTCGACCCCACTTGAGTGGGAAAAGACGAAGGAAAAGAAGAAGAAGAATGTTAACTTATTTATATCTTGTACCCCACCCGTTCATTGGGCACGATCGTGTTGACTGAAAAAGTTACAAAAGAGGATTGGGAAGGAAGCAGCCGTGGCCTTAAGATAGGTAAAATCCTTGTATTTTCCTGGAGTAAAACTGGGAAACTACGGAAAACCATTTTCCAGGATGTTTGAGGTGGGAATCGAACTCCGGGTGCGAGGCAGGCGCGCTACCTCAGCAGCACGGGACCTACATTTTTCAGCCCTCACATCAGAATTAAAATCTCTTAGCAGAGCGGGTAATCGAGCCCGGACCTCCGAGGCTACAGCTAAGAACGCTAACCGCTACACCACGAGCTGTAGGTCGCCAACCCTTGTCCCAGTAGTCATGAGCCCCTGAGGGGAGAAGAAAATGGAGGTGCATCGGTCACACCTTGAGGAGATCACAGGAAAATATCTCGTGACACAGGCATTGAATTCGAATCCTCAAGGTAGTCGCAAGCAAGACAGACCAAGGACCACATTGGAGTGAAAAGACAATCTTGCCCAAGCTGTCAGTCAATACAGTTAAGAGGGCTTCGCTTGCAATTAAATGAAGCCCGTCAAGAAACAGGCCAATCATGTGCTAAGTTGTATCGAACTTTTAGGATCACAGTATTGGGGCAGTGTTAGAACTAGGGGTCACGATCAGAAACGGTTTGGCGATGTCCCAATTATACGTTTTAAACCGTCCCATAACAAACTTATTTTATACTAGCAGAAGTACCCGTTCTTCGAGCGGTGTTCGGTGTTAACACCAGACATTATCAATTGAGCTACTGTTGCAATGGTTAGCAGTTTGTCATTCCTTCATAAGTTTATCAGAACGAAGTTAGTTTTCTGGGAATATCACACACACTGTTAATTTAAGGGCCTTAAAATGTGGTTTTCGGAGGCCCTTTATAGACTCCCGAATTTTGTGTCTCACATTGAGAAGCGCAACATATGCTTTGGTTGTCCTTCTAGGATAATTTTTATATTTCGCCTATTTTAGCATGTATTTTGAGAAGTTTTCCCCTATATCCACCCTTCTGTTGTATGAAAAGTACGGTGAAGAGTTTTATAAATGATTGGTGTATTGACTCTCATGGTTACCATACCTAATTTTACGATGCACCAAACATCCGAACACGAGTTATAGGCGTACATAAAGATACACAAAAAGACAGACAGACAATTCTATTGTCTACAACATATCACTCAGATATCCAAATATGGGTATATCTACCACACAGTATCAAACAAAATCATCCTTAGGATGAACCCGTCTGTCGACAAAAAAAAATATATATATATATATATATATATATATATATATATATATATATATATATATATATATATTAGTTAAAATGTGCTCTCAAACTAAATTCACCTAACGTGTATTTCCTGACGTGAAATAGAATAGAAAGCCTTGTAGACGAAACGCAATACACGTCACATAAAAACTGACCCTCTACGTTGTGTTAGGTCCCCATACACAGGAAGACCTCTTTCATAAATTATAAAGGCTTGTGGTGCATGAAAATTCAGGTTCTTTAGCCTCAAATGGCCCAAATTCCTAAAAGCCGCAAAAATGCTGATTCAATTCAGGAATTTTTGAAAATAATGTTGCTGTTTGCAGTGTTTGGAGATATAATAGACCTGCTGTACTGTATGTCGCACGTGAAAATAGCATGAAAAAATTCTAGGTTACCCCTTGACCCCCTTAATTTCATTGATGCCATAATTTAATACTAATACTAATAATAATAATAATAATATAATATAGGGATAGGAATATAATAGACCTGCCGTACCACACCCGCAGGTGTAAATCACGTGAAAAAAAATCTAGAGTACCCCTTAACCCCCTTTAGCGCATTATACGTATTGATGAATTTTACAACTTAATTTGGTTCCGTGATAACCTTTTAGCCGTTTGCAAACTTTCACACTAATGTACTTAATGGAATTGCATTGCGTCTTACTTGCAATAGATGAACCTCTGAGAATCTGTTGCCATGGTTACCGGCTTGAATTCGTTCATTAGCTTATTAAATGAAATTAGTTTTCTGGGAATATCTCAAAAACGGTTGGTTTTAGGGCCTCAAAATGTGGTCCCGAGTTTTGTCTCTCACATTGAGGGGCTGAAAATGAGCTTTGTCTCGTCCTTCTACGCCTATTTCAGCAAGTATTTTAAGGGGGTATGCCCCCCTTTTATGAGAGGTTCGGAGAAGAGTTACATCAATGATTAGTGTCGTGCCTCTGATGGATATCTGTACCAAATTTTACGTTGATACACCCAGCCGTTCTCGAGTTATAAGGGAACAAAGTTGTCTACAGACAAACAAGCAGACAAACAAAAATTATTTTTGCGCGCATCCATCATAAAACAGTCTGAAACGCGTAAATAACTCAAATTTCCGTAGAAATTCAGAAAAAAACAGACAAACTTTCATTTTTAACCTACTTTCGATTTTTGCAAAAAATGAAAGTAGACTTATGAGATCAACACAGGGCGAAAAAAGTGTGTCTGTCTGTGAGTGAGTGAGTGAGTGAGTGTGTGTGTGTGAGTGAGTGTGTATACTCTGAATGTCTGCCCCCCCCTATCAATTCGAACACCGTGAATGCGAATTGAACGAAATTTGGTACAAAGGTAGCACTAGCAAAGGACACCTCAGTGTCATGTTTTATATCGCCACCATCTTGACGGACACGTAATGGCGGCCACACAAATGTTCAAAGCTTAAATCAAATTATGACTAACCTAATCATCCGATCTCTACCAAATTTTGCAACAACATACCTTTATGGGGGGAGCATCCTTTGACCAAACTAATAGGTCATCAGCGTAATAGTTTGCGGATGGCGGCCATCTTTGTGTGAAAATCGATTCCCCCTATTAATTCGAACACGGTGCAACCGAATGGAACGAAATTTGGTACAGAGGTAGTAGTAACAAAAGGCACCTCAGTGTCATGTTTTATATCGCCGCCATCTTGACGGAAACGTAATGGCGGCCACACAAATGTTCAAAGCTTAAATCAAATTACGATTAACCTAATCATCCGATCTCTACCAAATTTTGCAACAACATACCTTTATGGGGGGAGCATCCTTTGACCAAACTAATAGGTCATTAGCGTAATAGTTTGCGGATGGCGGCCATCTTTGTGTGAAAATCGTTTCCCCCTATTAATTCGAACACGGTGCAACCGAATGGAACGAAATTTGGTACAGAGGTAGTACTAACAAAAGGCACCTCAGTGTCATGTTTATATCGCCACCATCTTGACGGAAACGTAATGGCGGCCACACAAATGTTCAAAGCTTAAATCAAATTACGATTAACCTAATCATCCGATCTCTACCAAATTTTGCAACAACATACCTTTATAGAGGAAGCATCCTTTGACCAAATGAATAGGTCATTAGCCTAATAGTTTGCGGATGGCGGCCATCTTTGTGTGAAAATCAATTCCCCCTATTAATTCGAACACGGTGGAACCGAATGGAACGAAATTTGGTACAGAGGTAGCACTAGCAAAGGGCACCTCAGTGTCATGTTTTATATCGCCGCCATCTTGACTGAAACGTAATGGCGGCCACACGAATGTTCAAAGCTTAAATCAAATTACGATTAACATAATCATCCGATCTCTACCAAATTTTGCAACTACATACCTTTATGGAGGGAGCATCGTTTGACCAATCTAATAGGTCATTCGCCTAATAGTTTGCGGATGGCGGCCATCTTTGTGTCAAAATCTATTCCCGTTATCAATTCGAACACGGTGAAACCGAATGGTATGAAATTTGGTACAGAGGTAGCACTAGCAAAGGGCGCCTCAGTGTCATGTTTTATATCACCGCTATCTTGACGGAAACGTAATCGCGGCCACCCAAATGTTAAAAGCTAAAATGTAATTACGAACAACCTAATAATCTAGTCTTTACCAAATTTTGCAACACCATATCTTTATGTGGGAAACCTATTCTGACCAAACTGCAAGAACATCAGCCCAATAGTTTGCAGATGGTAGCCAAGTATGTGTGCAAATCGATTCCCCCTATCAATTCAAACACGGTGAAACCGAATTGAACGAAATTTGGTACAGAGGTAGCACTAGCAAAGGGCACCTCATATTCATGTTTAATATCCCTATAGCACGTTGTATTTCAACAAGCTACTACAACCAACATTCAATGATACTCCTTGAAAAGGACAAAGAGTTATAACAATACCCATGCATTTAGGAGAAAGTAGGCTATATGTTCTTTCCTGAACATCTTGTTATATATATATATATAGATAGATAGATAGATAGATATAATGCACCGCTCGGTGTTTACCGTGTTTTATTGCACAAATTTAGGTTTTACTCGCTAAGCGTTGGAGATACATGAAAAAAGATAAGGACCTTTCAGATAGAAAATTAAATGTTAAAGCTCGTGTATGCCTTCAGAAGTTTGCTATCTCTTAGCGTTCTCTTTTTATTTGAAATGGAAATTAGAAATTTTGAAACCAAAGGGTGTTGTGACGTCACAAATGTGGATTTTACTCGCTAACCGTTGGAGATACACGAAAAGTTATAAGGACCTTTCGGATAGGAAATTAAATTTTAAAGCTCGTATGTCCCATCAAAAGTTTGCTATTTCTTAGCGTTCTCTTTTTATTCGATATGGAAATATGAAATTTTGAAACCAAAGGGTGTAGTGACGTCACTAAAATGGTCGCCATTTCTTAATAGTGCAAAATACTGAAATCAAAAGTATCCCATATGTAAACCTGGTAAATCAGCTACATTCATGCAAAATTTAATTTAAATCGGACCAGTGGTTATTGCGTTATTGAGTAACAGACAGACAGACAGACACACACACACACACCTTCTTATTTTATATATTAGTATGATTACATGTTGAGAGTTTCTTTTTAATTTTTACCCCTTTAAACGATTTTGCACTTAAATGTAATAAATGTTAAGTTACCACTGACTACATTCTGAGGGAATAGCACAGTGGAGAATTTAACACAATAACACTACGGGGAGTTTACATAATTAAGGAGACAAAGAAGGAACACAACAAAAGCTAAAAAAAAGAATATACATTTAAGAGAAAACTGGTATAAAAAGAATTTGTCTTTAAAATCATAAAACGGTTGTCAGAAACATTTAATTAAGAAATTATTTGTTAAAAAACGTTCAGTCATTCCTCAAGAAAACATTTATTTAATTAAAAGTTTTCCAAAACGCGGTTAATAAGAAAACTGTTTATTTACGGTAATGAAAGTTTCACAAAACTGTTTATTTAATGAAAAGTTTCACAAAACTCGATTAGTAAGAAAACTGTTTATTTAATTAAACGTTTTACGAAAAGCGGTTAGTAAGAAATCGTTTTTTAAATTCAACGTTTTACGACACGCGGTTAGTAAGAAAACTGCTTATTTAATTAAACGTTTTACGAAACTCGATTAGTAAGAAAACTGTTTATTTAATTAAACGTTTTACGGCACGCGGTTAGTAAGAAAACTGTTTATTTAATTATATGTTTTACGACACGCGGTTAGTAAGAGAACTGTTTAATTAAACGTTTCACAAAACTCGGCTAGTAAGAAAACTGTTTAATTAAACGTTTCACAAAACTCGGCTAATAAGAAAACTGTTTAATTAAACGTTTCACAAAACTCGGCTAATAAGAAAACTGTTTATTTAATGAAAGTTTCACAAAACGGTTTATTTAATGAAACGTTTCACAAAACTCGGTTAGTAAGAAAACGGTTTATTTAAATAAACGTTTTACGAAAGGCGGTTTGTAAGAAAACTGTTTAATTATATGTGTTACGACACGCGGTTAGTACGAAAACTGTTTATTTAATTAAACGTTTTACGACACGCGGTTAGTAATGTTTATTTAATTATATGTTTTACGACACGCGGTTAGTAAGAAAACGGTTTGTTTAATTAAACGTTTTACGACACGCGGTTAGTACTGTTTATTTAATTGTATGTTTTACGACACGCGGTTAGTAAGAAAACGGTTTATTTAATTAAACGTTTTACGACACGCGGTTAGTACTGTTTATTTAATTATATGTTTTACGACACGCGGTTAGCAAGAAAACTGTTTATTTAATTAAACGTTTTACGACACGCGGTTAGTAAGAAAACTGTATTTAATTATATGTTTTACGACACGCGGTTACTAAGAAAACTGTTTATTTAATTAAACGTTCTACGACACGCGGTTAGTAAGAAAACTGTTTATTTAATTAAACGTTCTACGACACGCGGTTAGTAAGAAAACTGTTTAATTAAACGTTTCACGACACGCGGTTAGTAAGAAAACGGTTTATTTAATTAAACGTTTTACGAACCGCGGTCAATAAGAAACCGTTTAATGGGGATATCTAGTCTGAATTGGTCACAGCAGGCAAGAACCTTACCGTTGTGTCACTTAAATTGACCATGTGAGGTGACCGAATACTGTATATTTTGTTATGCCGCACGGGTATGGAGAGTATTATTTCCAATGGTATTGCAACTCGAAACGATATAGCCACCACAGAACCCCGGCAGTATATACCACACATCTAACATTACACTAATGCTGGTAGCGGTCCAGACATGGCGCACAACATGTGAGAAAATTATCGTATTTTTAAGGAGCGGAACAGTTGGGTCATCTACCTCTATTACCATAGGTAAATAAAGAAATAAACGGAGAAGTAGATAAATAAGTGCAGAAAGAGAGAGCGAGAAATAAAAAAGAAATAAAAGAAAGAAAGAAAGAAAGAAAGAAAGAAAGAAAGAAAGAAAGAAAGCAGTAAAGAGAGAAATAAAAAGATAAACAAAAATGAAGAAGTAGAGAAATAAATAAGTAAATAAATAAATAAATAATGAAAGAAACAAAGGAGAAAAGAAAAAAGAAAAGAATGAAAAGAAAGGAAAGGAAAGGAAAGGAAAGAAATATATTAATAAATCAAAAAGGACATTTAAAAAAAAGTAACATTATCGTGTTGGAAACCATTTTTCAGTGTTGCCTTAGTAATCGAAATTAATGTTTTTCAGTCGATCAACACGATTGTACCCAAATTGTAATGGATGAATTTATTTATCTCATGTATTTCTAGCCTATTTTCATTTTAAGAAAAAATAGGCCTAAGAGATCATATTTTGTCCGTGTGTGTGTATGTGTGTGTGTCCCTCTAATAACTTCTAAACGGCTGGAGCTATTTCAATGACACTCGGTAAGTCCATAGCACTATTATGGCCGACCCCGACCGTGCCCTTCAAATTTAATTACGTCTCACGAATCCACCGGCATTCTATATCTCCGAAACTATTACCGATATCACCCTGAAATTTTTTACGGTGATAAACGGCACTACTGGAAGTTGACTTATGAGACTTTCAAAAACCTGCTAACTACAAAACGAACATGGCGGCCAAGCGAAGTTGAAACATATAAATTGACTTTTCTCGCGATTTAACTATCCAAATGCAATGAAACTTTGTACAGAAAATGATTATGCACATTGTAATGCACTGGCATCTAATTTAGTTCAATTGTTTACATAACTTCAAGATGGCGGCTGTACGAAATATTTCGCCAGCATTCTATATCTCCGAAACTGTTACCGATATCAACCTGAAATTATGTACGGTGATAAAGAGTACTACTAGACGTTCAGTTATGAGCCTTCCAAGAACTTGTAAAATACAAAACGAACATGGCGGCCAAGCGAATGTGGAGCACTTTAATAGACTTCTCGCGATTTAACCACCAGAGCGCAGTGAAATTTGGTACAGTAAATGTTTATACACACTGCAATGCACAGGCATCTAATTTAGTTCAATTGTTCACATAACCTCAAGATGGCGGCTGTGCGCAATTTCAAAATTAAGTATTTATTTCTTGTGTATTATTCATGCGATCGAAGTGAACTATTGAATAACGAACCTACGCAAAAATAGTCATCTAACAGTACATAACTATGTGACCTACATATACAAAAATCCAACATGGCGACCATCCGAAATATTCTGACGGTTCTCAATGTCTACGAATCTATGACAGCAATCAAACTGAAATGTTGTATGTTGATAGAGGCAATAAACATAAGTATGATATATGAAAATAAGCTGTATAGTTCTCCAAGGAACTACTTGTTTTTCAGGTTTTAAGGTACAATCGTGTTGCTCGACTGAAAAGCATTACTTTCAAAAAATAAGTAAATAAATAATTTATATAAACAAACAAATAAAATAATAGTGAAAACGATATAAATAATCAAATTATTTTCTGAGACCAAAATTCGCAATAAGAAAGAAATATTGATTAATTGAGAAATCTGTTGAGTAACCGTAGAAACAGCACGAACCCAAAATCCCTATTGATCGGAGAGGTGCGTAAATCCACTTGCAGGAATGAGGCCACGCTAAGCTAATTCTTGGAACATTTCCACTGAAACAGCACGGAAGAACGATGGAAAAACCCACACAGTGATGAAACCAAGGTGTGATCGCGTTGATATCCACTCCTCGATGTATTTGGAGTAGACATAATCCCAACAAAGAATCGGCTTCGGTAGCGTAGTTTGTAGCATGCTGAGCTCCTATGCCCATGATCGCGGGTTCAAACCTGGCCGAAGTAGTCGTATTTTTTAAGAGCGTAAAGCCCGCCGGCTTTACTTCCTCTCCGAAGGAAGACATACTGAGGGATTTTAAACGCTCTTAAAAAATTCGACGACTTCAGCCGGGTTTGAACCCACGATCTTTGTCATAGAAGCTCAGCATGCTACCCACTACGCCACCGAAACCGCCCAAAGGTAGATTGTACGGGGGAAATGAGCCACCTGGTATTTGTTGGCACAGTATAGAATAAAATGTAGCTTCTGTCCTCATTCATGGTTGTGAAATAGTTGTTATTGTCGCTGCTTATTTTAGGGGCTACGACATCGTGGTCATATATCGCCGAATATTTGTGTGAATCCTGTGTTAATATGATGGCTGTATTGGTGAGTTAGGAACCAACCTAGTATTTCCCTGGAGTAGAAATTGGGGGGGGGGGGGGCTGCACGGAAAACCACTTCCAGGATGACTGAGGTGGGAATCAAACCCTCCTCTTCTCAGTTTTGCTTCACGAGGCTGAGTTTAGCCCGTTCCAGCCCTCACACCAGTATTACATTTCTTGACAAAGCCGGGAATCAAACCCGGACCTCCGCGGTTACAGCCATGAATGCTAGCCACTACACCACGAGTTGGTCAGATTCCTAATATCGTCGGAGTGGGGAAAAAAGAAAGAAGGAAGTGCAGAATAAGAGAAAGAAAGAAGGAAATACAGAATGAAAGAAAAAAAGAATGAAAGAAAAAAGAAAATGAAAGAAAGAAAGAAAGAAAGAAAGAAAGAAAGAAAGAAAGAAAAAAAGAAAGAAAAAAAGAAAAAAAAGAAAGAAAGAAAGAAAAAAAGAAAGAAAAAAAGAAAAAAAAGAAAAAAAAGAAAGAAAAAAAGAAAAAAAGAAAAAAAGAATGAAAGAAAGAAAGAAAGAAAGAATGAAAGAAAGAAAGAAAGAAAGAAAGAAAGAAAGAAAGAATGAATGAATGAATGAATGAATGAATGAATGAATGAATGAATGAATGAATGAATGAATGAATGAATGAATGAATGAATGAATGAATGAATGAATGAATGAATGAAAGAAAGAAAGAAAGAAAGAAAGAAAGAAAGAAAGAAAGAAAGAAAGAAAGAAAGAATGAAAGAAAGAAAGAAAGAAAGAAAGAATGAAAGAAAAAAAGAATGAAAAAAATGAATGAAAGAAAAAAAGAATGAAAGAAAGAAAGAAAGAAAGAAAGAATGAAAGAAAAAAGAATGAAAGAAAGAAAGAAAGAAAGAAAGAAAGAAAGAAAGAATGAAAGAAAAAAGAATGAATGAAAGAAAGAAAGAATGAATGAAAGAAAGAAAGAAAGAAAGAAAGAAAGAAGTAAGGAAGTACAGAATGAAATAAGTACAGAATGAAGGAGTAAAGAATGAAAGAAGGACGGAATGAAATAAGGACGGAATGGAAGAAGTATAAAATGAAAAAGAAGAAAGGAAGTACAGTATGAAAGAAAGAACGAAGTAAGGAAGCCCGGAGTGAAAAAAAAGAAGTAAGGAAATACAGAATGAAAGAAAGAAAGAAAGAAAGCAGGAAGGAAGTACAGAATAAATGAAAGAAAGAAAGAAAGAAAGAAAGAAAGAAAGAAAGAAGTTTGTAATTTCACGTGTCCATTTATCTCGCGATCTTGCGCCACTGGAACTACTTTCATCGTGGAATCCGAACCACAGGACATGGAATTTCCCATCAAATGTCTCACCTGCATTAACCAGGAATCAGGAGAGAACAAACAAGAGTTGGTCACAGAAGGTCGACAGGAAAGATGAGTAACTGGAAGCAAAGTAAGCCCCTGGGATTGTAGTGGTAATATTGCTTCATTCAGGTCGAAAAGTGTTTAGGAATGAATGACGACTTAAGTACAGCACTGATCAAAGTAACACGACCTTCTGAAGAGATAAAGCCTATCTTAATCCCGGTTTAAGCACACACACACAAGTTTATGAGGCAGATTTACGACACACACCCATCAATAAACCGCTAAGAGATAAGCAGTTCATCCTGGATCCCTTCTCAGAAAGTTGATATCATACAGGGGCTCACAAGTAGGGCTGGTACTTATAATCAATTTATTTAAGTTCTCGATTAATCGAAGCAAAACATCGATTAATTACAACTAATAACGATTAATTGATTAGTCGTTAATTTATTAATCGATTGGTCGAATAATCGATTAATTGTTTTGTCGATTAATCGAAGTATTTCACTCTCACAGAAGCAAACAGACATTTAATTAATTAAATATATTGCAACATATATTTTCAAATAATTTACCTTCTTTGTGAAAACTTGGCTAAAACAGAGTAAAACAAAAATGTTCCTGATCTAAATTGTAAACATTGAACAAGAATTCAAAATCTTTGCTGAAAACTCATCGTTGCCTTCTTTTGGAAACCTTTCCCAATTGTATTGATGTTTGTCTTTTCCACTGTAACTGACTCTTATGACATTTTGAATATATAGGTTAAAAGTAACTTTTATTAATTTCTTTAAATCATTCCGAAAATAAAGAAAGATAAGGAGAGATAAAATACGAAATGAGGAAATTAGACAACAGTTCAATTTGGATAGAAGTCTGATTGACACACTAGAACTATCTAGATTGAAATGGTATGGGCATGTAAATAGAATGGCCTCTGACAGAACACCAAAATTATATTTTGTCCTGGTCAACCTAGGTAAGAGCCGACCCCGTGGTGTTGGGGTAGCGCGCCTGCCTCTCACCCGAGGCCCCGGGTTTAGAAACTGACGTGGGTGCTGGAACGGGGTACATACAGCCTCGTGAGGACAATTGAGTAGCTGTCTGACGGTGAGGCAGCGCCCCGATCACGAAAACCAAGATTAACGGCCGAGGTGACCCGATGGGCCGATCACTCGTCACCCCAATATCTGCAGGTCAAATGGCTGGGCAGCGGTCGCTTGGAAGGCCTAGGCCAGGGCCATCCAGTCATTGCGCTCCGGGTGCGCGGCCGCACTCGGGGAGCACTGGGCAGTCAGACTAGCGCTCCTTCCCCTACCACCACTACACTGTGGCATCGAGGAGACGGGCGATGTTCGGACCACGCTGACTATAGTAGATATTAAAAAAAACGTACGTAGTCGTGCGGCCGACGGCTCTTGTGGGATTGTTGACATATTAATAGGGCTGTTTTGCCACAACAAATATACCGCATATACAAATCGAATGGTACTCCGATGTATGGAATGTGCAGGAAACGAACACAAGTGTTAAGTAAAGAATATTGTGATTTATTCCAAACTGAAAGGTGAACATATTAGAGAGGGAAATTCAACAACAAATGGTGTTCTTTTTAACACATTACATCTCTGTTGCACACCTAAACATTTGGCAGGCCCTTTATAAGCTGTACAGAAAAATGAAATTTCCCATTCTGCTTTAAAGACTGTTGCTTCACCACTCCTTTTTGTGTATGCTGTTCAGTCATGACCACTGCGAAAGTGATTTACTTACACGCTGTCAACAAAGCGCATTGGACTAGACTAGCTACAGATGGATCGTCTGCACACTTAAGCGTGCTCAGCCAGCCAAGCTCCTCCCACCACTTCTGAAACTACCTTCCACCAGAGCACTCTGAGCACTGCCTTAGAGCGCGGCCGGAGCGCTGTCTGGGGGCCCTGACCTAGGCCCTTCACGGGCTGTAATGCTAGGGGTTGTATTACATCCTAGGTAAGAAACCAAGGGGAAGGCCTCGAGACATTTGGGAGAAGCAAATCTGGAGAGACTTGTCCAAGAGGGATGCAGATTGGCAGAAGAAATTGGAGGAAGGACCGGACAAACTGGAAGAGGCTCATTTATACCAGTACCGTACCCGGCTTGCTGGAGTGGAGAATGGATGATGATTTTCTATTCGGCAAATCGACGCTGTCAATTTTGATGCTAGCCAGATTATTGGGAACAGTCGTCAGGTATTCACTCTCATTAATAATGAGGCAAAAGCCGAAGACTTCTAGGCGATTTTTCGAGGCTTGCACTTGTTCCTGAAGATCGATCTTGTCAGTTGAGGCCAAAGGCACATCGACAGCGTAGAGTCAAGTCCAAGTGCAATTATTTGGTGATGGCATCCATTACTAAGATAATGAGTAAGGGAGAATGTACAGACCACTAATATAACCCACTCATTCAGAAGGCTTCTATGGGACACGAAGATATCACGCGGATCTCACAAAATGCCTCCAAAATGTCTTCCTGCTGGTCTTTTTCCTCTTGGTTCTTTAAAAATTTGTAAGACCATCCTATCACCTCCCTTCCTTTCTGACCAGTCCATTGAAGTCTTGAGGAGTTAATGATGTTGATTATTTGTGCTTGATTTGATAGTGAGTGTTTTCATTTGATCTTTTTTCCCCCGCTTTGAGATGAGGAGTAAAAAAAAGGTCAAAACATTTTGCTATATACTTTATTTCCGAAAACCTTCAACTGATGTCTTTCCTGTTTTGTTAAACTCCATGATTCTGCACCATAAGCCTAATGATGGTATTGTGTATTTTCAGTTTTGTATTTCTCGTCAAAAATTTGGATCCCAATAAAATCTGCCGAGAGTAGTACACTTTGTTAGCATTCTGTATTCTAGTTTAATTTCCACTTCTCTATGACTCTGTTCATCAATCATGAGTCCTAAGAAATTAAATCTTCAACTCACTCAAAAATATGCATGTAAGTAAGATGATGATGATGATAGTTTTTAAGGGGCCTAACATCTAGGTTATCTGCCCCTAATGGTCTGGGTGATTGCGAAAATGACGATGAGACGGAAACCACAACGAAAAATAACGGTGTTTGAAAATACACACAAAATGGAATTTAGATGGAACAAAATGCCATTTAGATACAAAATAACCAAAGTAACCCCTGGCACTACAGCCCGTGAAAGGCCTAGGTCAACCAAGCGAGCGCTGCCCAGCCATTTGGCCTGCAGATATTGGGGTGACGCGTGATCAGCGCATCGGGTCCCCTCTGCCGTTAATCTTGGTTTTCGTGATCGGGGCGCTGCCTCACTGTCAGACAGCTACTCAATTGTCCTCACGAGGCTGAGTGCACCCCGTTCCAGCCCTCACGCCAGTTTCTAAAGTCCGTCTGGCTGCGTGGCTCAGGGGTAACGTTCTCGCTTGCTGAGCCCAAGGTTGCAGGTTCGAAACCTGGCGCAGTCAGCTGGCATTTGAGGGTGCGCAAATGCGAGGGAGCCGTGTCAGTAGATTTACTGGCACGTTAAAGATCCCATTCGGGGCAAAATTCCGGCACCCCGGCGTCTCTAAAAGCCAGTGTAGTTAAAAGGGACGTAAAACCAATATCATTATTATTATTATAGTTTCTAAAGTCCCTGACGAAGCCGGGAATCGAACCCAGGGCCTCCGGGTGAGAGGCAGGCGCGCTACCCCAACACCACGGGGCCGGCCATTCAGATTCAAAATACTTACAAAATGCAATGTAATTGAGATTTTAAAAACCCACAAAATGCAATTGAGATTCAGAACACTTACAAAATGCCCAAACTACAAAATGCAATTTAGATTAAAAATACATGCAAAATGCGGTTTAGGTTGAAATTCAAAATACTCACAAAAATGCCGCTCCTACTTTCAAAGACTTACTAAAAAAAAAAGCAATTTAGATTGTCAATCCTTACAAAATGCAATTGAGGTTGAAAATACTTACAAAATGTGGTGCAGATTCAAAAAATTCACTAAAGATAATTTAGATACACGGGGAGCCAATTCACGAAAACAGTGCGGGAATCTTAAAGAGAAAACGAAATATAATGAATGGCAAAAGGAGGCTTGAAGAATGAGGGATAACGAAAGATGAGACAAGGGCCAATTAAGGCGGGAAAGGAAGAGACTCCCTAGGCCTCGGATACCCTAATAACGTCGGGGTCGGAAGAGAGCAAGAGTTGACCAAGAGGTCGACAGAGAAGAAGACTGATAGGAGCCCGGCACAAGTGGAAGCAATACCGGACTCAGCTGGGGTCCCGTGGTCACCAACCTACGTCCCACTAGATGGCAGCCCCTGGGGCGATGCGAATAAGAAGAGGTAAGAGGTACACCCACTGGGATTAACTCAAATATGTCATTCGTGAATAAACACACATTGTACACTTAAGTTTCGCCCCGCAATGGATCCATACTCGTCCAGTCTCAACTTCTGAGAAATGTACCTCAAATACATAATAATTCAACCGCAATTTATCGATTCTAGGGACCGAACCGCAAGTCTTGGAAGTAAATACCGTACTCTGTAGACTGGCTGTGTGGCGAAGTATCGTACTAACGTCCTCGCTTGATGTGCCTCAGGTTGCAGGATCGAATCCCAGCACAGTCATTAGGCATTTGAGGGTGCTTAACCCTTTATATGGCAAAACAATTTATTTTCATTTTCTGTTTTCATGTGTAGGCTATTTACATTTCAATTTTGATTTTTTCAAATTTCTCATGTTTTTATAGATTTAATTTTAATATTTATGATTAATTAAATTATTTATTTAACTACAGTTGATAATTATCTTTTATTTTTATAGTCTGACTGGTTTTATCATTTTAATATTTATATTTCTTTTTGTAATCATTATTTTTTATTTTTATGTAACTTTTTATTTTATTTTTATTTTATGTAGAGGAGCGTGATGGCGCAGTGGCTTCGCTGCTCGTCTTTCACCCGGAAGGCCGGGGTTCGAATCCCGGTGACAGCGGGTTGGAATTTTCAACCGAAAAATCACTTGGTGTCAGGAAGGGCATCCGGCCTTAAATCCCCGGCCAAAACCAAAATGAGACTGGTTGCCTGCGGCGACCCCAATTAATTGGGAAAAGTCGAAGAAAGTTAAGTTATTTTTATATCATACTAATCAGGGTGCTTCAAAAAATGTATACACACTTTAAACTATCGTAGTTTTCCCGCTCTACAAGGCCAATGTTATATTTCTTCGCCAGGTGGCAGCATAATCGTCCCTCTATGTTATATTGTCAGTTGGAATTTGTAATATCAACATGGCGGACGTACGTTTGAGTTTTGAAGAACGTAAGCAGGTTATTAAGTGGTACTGGAAGTTTGAGAATGTAAATGAAGTTCAAAGACAGTGGAGAAGGGAGTATGCTACAGAACCACCTTCAAGATTAACAATTACACGCATACGAGACAAATTCGAGGTTCGTGGAACAGTGTGTGATGTGCATAAAGGTCATTCAGGTCGACCTCGAACAGCTACAATTGATGAGTCATCAACGGCAGTCTTGGAACTGTTTCAACGCTCTCCTAACAAATCTTCAAGGCAAGGGGCACGTGAAAGTGATGTAAGTGCTAGCAGCGTGCTACGCATTCTGAAGAGAGGCAAGTATCGTGTTTACATTCCAATGCTGGTGCAACAGCTAAGTGACGACGATCCAGATCGAAGGTTGCAATTTTGTGAATGGGTTCAGGAGTTGGTGATACGTGAACCGGGATTTATGGGTAGCATCATTTGGTCGGATGAAGCCCAATTCAAACTTAATGGAACTGTCAATAGGCACAATTGTGTTTACTGGGGTGAAGAAAATCCTCACATTACAATTGAAAAAGCTGTAAATTTGCCTGGTGTAAATGTGTGGTGCGGTTTGTCTTCAAGGGGACTCATTGGACCTTTTCGATTTGAAGGCACTGTAACTGGTATAACTTACCTAACAATGCTTGCTGATTCCATATTTCCTGCCATTCGTGCATTATACGGTAATGATAATTTTTATTTTCAACAAGATGGTGCCCCGCCGCACTATCACAGGGACGTACGAGCTTACCTGGATCAAAATTTGCCGGGCCAGTGGATAGGACGCAGGGGGCCAATCGAGTTTCCAGCACGCTCTCCAGACCTTACACCACTGGATTTCTTCTTATGGGGCACAGTAAAAGATGAGGTGTACAAACGTAAACCACGTAACCTAGACATTCTTTGGAATGAGATTCAAGCCGTGTGTAGAGAAATCTCATTGGACGTTTTGATACGATGTACAGAATCAGTGGTGACTCGTACTCAGAATTGTATTGATGCTGCAGGTCGCCAATTTGAACAGTATTAACATTTGTTATTTATGTTTCATTTACATTGGACTTTCAGCTTTCTAATTTCCTGAAATTTAACTTTGTAGAACGGTAAATAAATTTTCTATGGAAGTTCAAAGTGTGTATACATTTTTTTGAAGCACCCTTATATAAAAATGAGATGGTGTGTGTCTGTCTTTCTGTCTGTCTGTGTGTTACTCAATAACGCAAGAACCACTGGTCCGATTTAAATGAAATTTTGCATAGATGTAGCTGATTTACTATGTTTACATATAGAATACTTTTAATTTCGATATTTTACACTATTAAAAATGGCGACCATTTTAGTGACGTCACTACAGCCTTTGGTTTCAACATTTCATATTTCCATATCAAATAAAACGAGAACGCTAAGAAATAGCAAACTTTTGATGGCACATGCGAGCTTCAAAATTTAATTTCCTATCCGAAAGGTCCTTATCACTTTTCGTGTATCTCCAACGGTTAGCGAGTAAAACCCACATATGTGACGTCACTATACCCTTTGGTTTCAAAATTGCATATTTCCATTTCAAATAAAAAGAGAACGCTAAGAAATAGCAAACTTTTGATACATACACGAGATTTAACATTTAATTTTCTATCCAAAAGGTCCTTATCACTTTTCGTGTATCTCCAACGGTTGGCGAGTAAAACCTAAATGTGTGCAATAAAACACGGTCAACACCGAGCGGTGCAGTATATCTCTACATACATAAAAATTAAAGTATGTATGTTTCTTTCGCAATTTCTACGGAAATTTGAGTTATTTACGCGTTTCAGACTTTTTTATTATGGATGCGCGCGAAAATAATTTTTTGGTCTGTCTGTCTGTCTGTTTGTTGGTTTGTTTGTTTGTCTGTGGACGACTTTTTACCCTTATAACTCGAGAACGGCTGGGTGTATCAACGTAAAATTTGGTACAGATATTCATCAGAGGCACGACACTAATCATTGATGTAACCCTTCTCCGTACCTCTCATAAAAGAGGGCATACCCCCCTTAAAATACATGCTGAAATAGGAGTAGAAAGACGAGACAAAGATCATTTTCAGCCCCTCAATGTGAGAGACAAAACTCGAAATCCACATTTTAAGGCCATAAAACCAACAGTTTTTGAGATATTCCCAGAAAACTAATTACATTTAATAAACTAACGAACGAATACAAGTCGGTAACCATGGCAACAGATTCTCAGAGGTCCATCTATTGCTGCAAGACGCAATGCAATTCCATTAATTGCATTGGTGTGAAAGTTTGCAAACGGCTAGAAGGTTATCACAGAACCAAATTCAGCTGTAAAATTCATCAATACGTATAATGCGCTTAAGGTGGTCAAGGGGTACACTAGAATTTTTTCACGCGATTTACACCTGCGGGTGTGGTACGGCAGGTCTATTATATTCCTATCCCCATATTATATTATTATTAGTAGTATTATATTATGGCGTACAACGAGGAGACAAAGCCCCTCGGTGCCAGAAACAAAACTTGGGGCCTCGAAAACTACATTATAAGGCTCTAAAACCAATAGTATCTGAAATATTCCCAGAAAACTAATATAATTTAAGAAACTAATGATAATCGGTAACCATGACAACATTATATCAAGGGGTGGCATCCAACTTTCCATCTACTTCTGTAAGAAGCAATGTCACTCCATTTATACCTTGCCACGGTGGGTGAGTGGATAGCGTGTCGGTCTACTAACCCCAAGATTGCAGGTTCACTCCTGGCCGTGGTACAGGCCGGACGTTTGTTTTAGACAAGTGAAAAATCTTAATGGAAACCTGGAGGCGAGTTACTACAGTACCTGTGTTGTTATCAGCTGCCCCAAGCGCTCCGATGATTGATAAAGCTGTTTCACACTATTGCTGAAGTATTGTGCCCAACTCTAGGAATGGGTATTCCAAGTTTCAGACACCTAGACATCAAGGGAAAGGCTGTAGCCGCTTTTGAAAGTTGGATATTTGAATATCGCGCTACATTGCTTCTCGAAGCATTTGGAAATAATTTACCGATACTTGGATGTCAAGTGACGTAGCGAGTAATAGCAGAGGTGGAGGCTATTTATTGATTAAATAGTTAACCATGGAGTAGAGACTTGAGACTGGGATGAGATTACTGGCACGGCCAAAAGAAAGAGAATGCAATTAGTATCAAGTAAATCGGACCAGGGATACCAGAGATATGAGGATTTCTAGATTACAACGTGATGACGCGTGACCCTGGCAGTTTTGAATAAAAGCCAGCTGGCCGAAGCAACTTCAGCTCATTCTAACACAAGCACTTGGCGAGCAAGTTGCATCTACGCTGAGCCAAGGAACATGGTTGCCAGATCTACGCAGAAGTTCTTTTGAAAGTCGTGATAGTCACGAAAAGTGCTGCGCTACGAGTTGGAACTTAGTAAGTTTACGGCGAGGAGAATCACTGAGGTGATTGATTTTTCTACAGACATTGGTGGAAATATTTATATTTCTACAAGGACATATGCTAGACTTTGTCTAGAATTAACATTTTGTCACAGTCCAGTAATAACATAATACTTGGATATTTTAAATCCATTTCAAGTCAGTTTTCATTTTTGTAACTAGTTAACCACTTCGATCTGTCAGTACACTGAAGACTAGTCTATAACGGTGGCGTTCATTAGTCTACGCAAGGGAAACTACAAGTTGCCCAGCGCATGGTAGATGGTGATATTAATAAACCATGCCCAGGGAACGATCTTCAGAACAGCCGTTAATTGCTTAGACTGTCAGTGCTTTTCTTGTACTGATAAGATTACCGTGAGTTATGTTACAACTGACATATCTAAGAATAGATCACTTAGATCTGACCCTATTTAAACAAACTGTTATGGCTTTGATAGAAGCCCATATTAAAATGGAACAACAGTTTATTCAAACGTCAAAAGATACTACCACTATGTCTGACTAGACGAATTGTGGGTATATGATGGCGGCGGATACAAGGATTGTACATGCTTGTCCGACAGGGCATATCGATGGATAAATCTGGTACAGACCAGGTTTACTACGCTTCAAGACCATCAAGAAATGTAAGCCACATTTGAATTATATTATGCCTAGCTAATTGGAACAATATATTTTTCTGCAGATGACCAACACATTTTTTTCTTCGTATTTAAAGCTTGCAATGATTTACGCAAGACTTGTTAGAGTTATTCTGAGTATTTTCAACACTCAGAACAGTTTAGGATCGATGACCGAGCATTTCGAGCATTTATTTGAATTTTTCATATTTTTGGGAAACCACGGAAAACAACCGATGTAACTGTAAAAGTTAATAATTTATTTTTGTTGAGGAATGGATATTTTTTCCATATTCGAAGGTTCGAACATGTGGATTCTCACATAATGAGATGATAATTAAACATATTTAAAATAATATAACAAATAATAATAATAATAATAATAATCCACTAATAATAATAATAATAATTTTTATAATTTTTCTAAATAATTCTTGGATATTATATTTTCTAATAATCATATGTATTGAGAGAGAGCCTATGAAGTAGTTTAATCATTTCTAGTCTGGAACAGGAGATTTTCCGAAGGAAAGTGGTTAGCGCAAGCCCGCATTCAACCAACATTTCAGTTCTGGTTGAACAGTTGATATTTGCAATGAGTAAAGTATATTTTTCAGATAACACGGAGAGGCATGAAACGGGAAGCAATTGATATTTGTATCAAATAGGATATTTTTGTATTTATATAAAATCATGACGTAAATACACTCGAAAGTGAAATAAAGATTTTCATAAGTATGGTAAATTCACGGGTTGAACTGAATGGTAAAATAAAATAAACTTGTAAGTTTATTAATCTTCCAGTGTTGATAACAAGCAGAGGCTTGATTTATTGTATAAATTTTGGGAAGAAAATTTATATGTGTGGAGTAGTTGAAATGCCATTCCCAGGTGCGCATGTTTAAGTCGCAGGAATGAAGGTTTTTTTCGAGCATCAATCAAATAGCAGGTTCGATGGCTCAGGTTTATAGTAGGAGTATTGGAACTACACATTTCGTCGGATGAATAACCCGAAGGTTATTTCTTTGAAACCATCAGTTCTTATTTCAACCTTGTTTACGAATTCCATTTAGACTTTGATTTTGCTAGAACCCGGATTTGTCATGATAGTAGTTTATTCTTCTTCAGAGGAAGACCTTTGCCGTTGTTGTTGTAATATTGTGTTCTTACACAAATAATAGAATGGGCCACTGCCAATTAAAAATAATTCTTTAACCACGAATAATTTGAAGGATATTTTCAATCCTAGTGCCATGAACTAAATGAATTCATTATAAAACTACAATTCTAATTTCCGCATTCTGTCGAAGAATTGAAAGTTGTGAAAATTGCTAAAAATGGCCATGAATATAAATATTTTTATAATAATGTTCCCAAGTGGAAAATTGAATAGTTGAATGGTTCAACCATTTATTGATCAAGTTGATGATTCAGAAATCATATATTTTGCTAGGAACTTGAAGTTCATAATCGAGTCACTTCTCGAATGTTAAATGTCAGAAGAACAATTAATTGTTGTTGTGCTTCGCACAGTTCTTCGATGCTATGCTCAAGGTCAAATACTTTTCAGATGTTATTAATATATGTAAATAATTTGTGTTGCTTCTATGATGATAATATTTTTCGACGATGTATTTTTGAAACTGGAAAACTAAGTGAAAGTTTAAAATTCTATGAACATTTATTCTACGAGTGTTAATATCATGTAAATAGTCAAACAGTGATCTACGATATTTCCAGTATAGACAATTAACTTTGAACTGGAATTAAATATTAATAATTTTGGAACACAGTCTACAGGACTATTAATCGGACTTGTGTTTCCAAAAAGATTGTCAAATGTGTTTGGAAAATTTCTGTATATTGTGTGTAAATAAGAGTGTGGATCGCCACACGTGGATGATGCTGCTTTGAGCATCTTTGCAGTCAATTTTAACTTCAAAATAAACTGAGATAATTTTACAGGATGTGTTACTCCCAATTAAATCTCCTTCTATCCTTATTGTTGCATTGAGCCAAAAATCAGTAAAGCATTTTTTTAATTTGATGTCGTTTTTGCGATTTGCTTTAACCCATCTGGCGCTCCGGGATATTTTGACTCTCGTGCTGACTGATTATTGGTAAAAATGCATATGTGACGTGCGGACTCCGGTCTAAACGGGCACAGTATAGTCACTGGCAAATATAATGACGTTCTGTTCGTAACTACGTAACGTGTACTTCCGTGTCACACAATACTTCGACGTGGACTGTACTGTCTACTCAAGTCTGGAATTCCATTACATCAGATCGGTAGTGACAAATGTGAAGTGATAGGGTGAGAGAGTGACTGTGTACAGGCTCACCCGCAGGCTTCAAGGTCAAGGGCAATCTTCTAAAACAAACGTCCGGCCTGTACGTGATTTTTGAAAGGCGGCAAAAATACGACTCGCATGTCATACGATGTTGGCATGTCAAAGAACCCATTTGAATTCAGTAGGCCGTGTTCATAATGGCAAAATTAACCTCAGGAGTTTCCGTCAACACAAAGTTCCTCATTTCTCTACTAGAAAGCGCTATAGTGTTCAAGGAGCTTATATATCTACCCTCCTTGACTTTCATAGTGATTCAAGGAACAACGAAATTTCGACATGCAAGCTACCCTCTGGGTGCCAAATTACGAAGCTTGCACCCGGCATCCGAGGCCATACGATATTATTATTATTAGGCTACTCTATTTATTACATTTCTGTGAAATGTTTGCAAATGGCTATAAGGTTATCACGGAACCAACGGACAGTAGACTGTATAATTCGTCAATGCAATTAAGGGGGTCAAGGGGTAACCTAGAATTTTTTCATGCAATTTCACGTGCGACATATAGTACAGAAAGTCTATTATATCTACAAACAGGAACATTATTTTCAAAAATTCCTGAATTGAATCAGCATTTTTTGCGGCGTTTAGGAATTTGGGCCATTTGAGGCTAAATAACCTGAATTTCCATGCACCACCAGCCTTTATAATTTATGAAAGAGGTCTTCCTGTGTATGGGGACCTAACACGACGTAGAGGGTCATTTTTTATGTGAGGTGTATTGCGTTTCGTCTACAAGGCTTTCAAATCTATTTCACGTCAGGAAGTACACGTTAGGCCGGCCCCGTGGTGTTGGGGTAGCACGCCTGCCTCTCACCCGGAGGCCCCGGGTTCGATCCCCGGCTCCGTCAGGGATTTTAAAACTGACGTGAGGGTTGGAACGGGGTGCACTCAGCTTCGTGAGGACAATTGAGTAGCTGTCTGACGGTGAGACAGCGCCCCGATCACGAAAACCAAGATTAACGGCCGAGGGGACCCGACGCGCTGATCACGCGTCACCCCAATATCTGCAGGCCGAATGGCTGGGCAGCGGTCGCTTGGTCGGCCTTAGCCCGTCATGGGCTGTATAGTGCCAGGGGTTGTTGTAAGTACACGTTAGGTGAATTTAGTTTGAGAGCACATTTTAACTAATCTTTTTTTTTTTTTTCGACATACGGGTTCATCGTAGGGATGATTTTGTTTGATACGTATATTTGGATATCTGGGTGATATGTTGTAGACAATAGAATTGTCTGTCTGTCTTTCTGTGTATCTTTATGTACGCCTATAAATCGTGTTCGGATGCTTGGTGCATCGTAAAATTAGGTATGGTAAACATGAGTCAATACACCAATCATTTATAAAACTCCTCACTGTACTTTTCAAACAGTAGAAGGGTGGATATAGGGAAAAACTTCTCAAAATACATGCTAAAATAGGCGAAATATAAAAATTATCCTAGAAGGACGATCAAAGCATATGTTGCGCTTCTCATTGTGAGACACAAAATTCGCGAGTCTATAAGGGGTCTCCAAAAACCACATTTTTAGGCCCTTAAATTAACAGTGTGTGTGATATTCCCAGAAAACTAACTTCGTTCTGATAAACTTATGAAGGAATGACAAACCGCTAACCATTGCAACAGTAGCTCAATTGATAATGTCTGGTGTTAACACCGAACACCGCTCGAAGAACGGGTACTTCTGCTAGTATAAAATAAGTTTGTTATGGGACGGTTTAAAACGTATAATTGGGACATCGCCAAACCGTTTCTGATCGTGACCCCTAGTTCTAACACTGCCCCAATACTGTGATCCTAAAAGTTCGATACAACTTAGCACATGATTGGCCTGTTTCTTGACGGGCTTCATTTAATTGCAAGCGAAGCCCTCTTAACTGTATTGACTGACAGCTTGGGCAAGATTGTCTTTTCACTCCAATGTGGTCCTTGGTCTGTCTTGCTTGCGACTACCTTGAGGATTCGAATTCAATGCCTGTGTCACGAGATATTTTCCTGTGATCTCCTCAAGGTGTGACCGATGCACCTCCATTTTCTTCTCCCCTCAGGGGCTCATGACTACTGGGACAAGGGTTGGCGACCTACAGCTCGTGGTGTAGCGGTTAGCGTTCTTAGCTGTAGCCTCGGAGGTCCGGGCTCGATTACCCGCTCTGCTAAGAGATTTTAATTCTGATGTGAGGGCTGAAAAATGTAGGTCCCGTGCTGCTGAGGTAGCGCGCCTGCCTCGCACCCGGAGTTCGATTCCCACCTCAAACATCCTGGAAAATGGTTTTCCGTAGTTTCCCAGTTTTACTCCAGGAAAATACAAGGATTTTACCTATCTTAAGGCCACGGCTGCTTCCTTCCCAATCCTCTTTTGTAACTTTTTCAGTCGGTCAACACGATCGTGCCCAATGAACGGGTGGGGTATATTATGTATATTTTAATAATTTTAATTTCTATATTTATATTTTGTTTTATTTTTGCACTTAATTTTTATTTATTTTTTTATTTATACGTATATCATTAAAATTTTATCCAGCATCTTAGGTCAAGGAGATGCAAATATAATATCTGATTTTCCTTCGGTGAATTCTTCGAAATATGGCTGAAAGGGACAACCATCAGCATCTTTGACAATAAAAATTGTCCTACCAATAGGTGGTTAATATATAGACCACTAGCCTATAAAGGGAGCCATGTCAGTCGATTTACTGACACATTAAAGACTATTTCGAGGGTGAAATCCTAGCACTCCAGCGTCTCTAAAAACCGCAGCAGATAAAAGGACTACAAATCGAATACTGGTTATAGATGATAATTGTTTTAAGGGGCCTAACATCTAGGTTATCGTCCCCTAAGGAAATTAATGAGAAAGAAAATAAAACCTACTTTCTACAACAACAACAACATATACTGTAAGAAATAAAAATAAATGCCTTAACCCTCGAAGAATGAGGATTGAGGAAGTGGGAAGAAGAAAGAGGAGAGGTATCGCCACCGAGCCACTGGGAAAAAAGGGAAAATCTGAACCCATCTCTGGAATCCCTCAGGGTAGCCAACTCCATAACTCACCAGCCGTGAGTCCTTGAGGGTGAAGCACTATCCAAGGTGGGGCTACACACACCCTGCCTCTTTTAGGGCCTTGGCAGGAGATACTGTGAACCCTTGATGTAGCACTATGCAGTGCAAGAGTACACACACCCTGCCTCTTTTAGGGCCTTGAGCAGAAGGCAGGAGATACTGTGGGTCCTTGAGGGTGCAACACTATCCAGGCTGGGGCTACACACACCCTGCCTCCTTTTGGACCTTGAGCAGAAGGCAGGAGATACTGTGGGTCCTTGAGGGTGCAACACTATCCAGGGTGGGGCCACACACACCCTGCCTCCTTTAGGACCTTGAGCAGAAGGCAGGAGATACTGTGGGTCCTTGAGGGTGCAACACTATCCAGGCTGGGGCTACACACACCCTATCTCCTTTAGGGCATTGAGCAGAAGGCAGGAGATACTGTGAACCCTTTAGGGTTTAAAATCGTTGAACTCAAACCTAACAGCCTCCTTTGCACCATCTCCAGCTCATTGATCAGCTGTACCTGATATGTGTCCCAAACCGCTAAGCCGTATTCCAATATTGGCCTCACCAGGGTCAAATATCCTAATTCTTTTGCGGTGGAATTTCAGCCTTTTAATACCCGCATTACAAAATGAAGTTATTTATACGCTTTGGAGATGACACAACCCACATGAGTGCTCCATTTCATATCATTCCTTACATGGATGCCCAAGTATGTGCACGAGTCTTCTTCTACATGTATTTCCGAGCCCATATTATAATGAAAGTCATGCCTTTGCCCTCTCCCTATTCTCATGAGACTACATTTAGCCTACTCGTTTTGTATCGTCATTTTGTCGTCGACCACCCATTTACGAACCAGGTTGAGGTCAGTTTGTAACTAAGCGTTGTCTTGTGATGTTTGAATTTTTCGGTATATTACATAATTATCCGCAAACAATCGGCAGTCACTTCGAATCCCATTCGGTAAGTCGTTAATACGTGCCAGAAATAACAGGGGCTCCAATCACACTACCCTGAGGGACACCTGGCGTTATCAAAATGTCCTCTGAGAATACATTACCTATTTTAACCTTTTGCGAGCGACCAGTCAAGAACTCTTGAATCCATAAAATTACCTTTTCATCAATCTTCGTTGCCGCTAATTTATGGAGTAGTATGTCATGTGGGACGACATCAAATGCCTTCGCAAAATCTATAATTATGGCGTCAACTTGCACTCCACTGTCTAGTGAGTCATTGATATCCTGAAGAGTGATAACATTTGGCTCTCGCACGAGTACCCTTGTCTAAATCCGTGTTGCCTCCCATTAAGCCACGTTCCCGTAAGTATTGAGAAATAAGGTGCTCCATCAGTTTACATATGATGGATGTGAGGCTAACAGACCTATAGTTTCCCATTTCCAACCTGTTCCCTCCCTACTGTAGCTCTTTTCCAGTCTTCGGGTATTTGTGTGTTATTAATTGATACATTAAACAGCACCCCCAAGTATCGCTCATGGCTGTACCTCCAAGTTTTAGAACATATCCACAAATATTGTCTGGGCCTTTCGATATATTTCTACGTAGCTTTTTAATTCTTGCTAGAATTGACGATTAGTTTATTCGGAAAGGTTGGCTATCAGAATCATCGTTAAGGTCCAACAAACAGCTATTAAATTTGTTAAACACACTGCCATGCCATGACAATGCGATCAGCAAATCACCGAGTTGAAATTATTTCTCCTTGAATCTTAACTCCTACATTAAAATGTTCTTATATATTTATTTCATTAAATGTATTTTTCTGATAACCTGTTTTATTGTGATGCCCATAGATACAAACTGTTGAGCTACATCATTATTGGCTAGCAACCCGTCCCGGCTTCGCCCGGGAACAGTTATGAATGCATTACGTGATGAGCGCTCGGCATGATGGGTTAAAATCACTGACTGAACTTTTAATCATATTATTATGGAGAAAGCATGTGCAACGAATTCTTGTCAGATGTAATTTAAGAATAGCGAGGAACATGAAACACAAATTCCCCTTCCATCTAATCTTAAGTTGACTGTATTTTGCGGAACGAAAAGTTCACAGGCAAAATGAAGAAACGCCGAGTTGTATTTCCAGGGAAACTCCTAACACAACCACTCTTCTCTCAAGTCAAGTCATAACTCAACACTACTCGACAGTTTGCTGCTAGCTGTATCTGGGGTAATAGGCTCGCCCCTTAGCTAGTCTGTAACTGGGGTGATAGGCTCGTCCCTAGCTAGCTTGCAAACTGTCGCCTCAGTGGGCGATGTATTGAAGATAGAGATATGCTCTCACGGACATTTTTGTAGAACTTTTCATGCTGAGCAATTCTTACACTCATAGTGACACGCGCGGTGACCACCGCCCAACGCACACAGTCGATGGCAAGACTGAGGAACCGAAAAGGTTCCCCGCATGCGCGGAATGGGGACCGGCCATGGATCTTAAACCTATGTTGTGTACCATTCGCATTTAGAACTAGATGGAGAACCAATTAGGAATGATCACATTCTTCGAGTAAAGGTTGAATAAAATAAAATTTAACTATCAAAAAACAAGACATAGCAAAAGGGGAAACGAGGGGTGCATGAAATGGTAAGATGAGGGATGATGGGCCTGAAATAAAATATGTACACATAATATCAAAACAAAGTAAATACAAGTATAAAAATAAATCAGGTAATAAAGATAAGAAAACCGAGAGATGCCTAACGTGTTGTAGATTGGAGGTCGTTTAAAGATTAACTCAAACTAATAAACGGGGGAGATACCAAACAAGATAACAATAATGCAAATAGTACTTTCTTCCCACCACACGCTGACTACATAACGTAGTCAGGAGAAATCTTCTAGGAAGCTTATGAAGTCATGTTACCCAAGAATAGGAAAATCCCGCCCTTTAAAACAAAGTATGTCACTCCACAAACATAACCAAAGAGCAATACGTAAACCCAACACACGCAAATGACGAACAAACCAACGAGGCGTAAATAATCACAAGACTACATATAGGCTATGACATACAAATCCCTTAAAACGAAAGCTACTACAGACACACCCAAAGAAACATAAATTACAAAATGACTTCACTTGCTACCTGAATAAATCTCCTTTTCGGAAAAAAGCACGAGACTCGGTTATCTTACGGAAGACAAAATGGGAGTCGATTGCAGTCCCGGACACATACAATGAACACACATTCCACCGTCTCGAAAGGCTAACCCATACATCTCATTTAATAAGTGTAATGAGTTCACGTGTTGTTTCTCGACTGAAGCCGCGCAAAACAAGAACAGGAATGACATGACCCTTGGCTTTCAGTCGAGACCCACTTAAACGATTAACATTAACCCACCCTTAATATCACGTCTAGAACCGTAATTATAAAATGAACAGTGTTTCGGACCAAAACATAGGCGATGCAAGCCCAGTCCTCAAGGAAAGAAAAAAACAAAATAGGCATTCTTGAGGTGCACAAATGACTGGCATCTAAATAAATCAACCCTTAAAGAAGCAACCAAATAGATGTGTGTCCCAACAATACAGATATATAGACACAAGGTCATCCAATGCGATGGACACACACCCTTCTCCGTCAAGACACGTAAACTAAAACTAAAATAACTAATCCCCAATAGCACTCCAGAGCACCCATATACTCCCAAGGAATTGGAAATTAGTTAGAAACACTTCTCATGATTAGAATTACGTTTCGTGACAAACACACGCAAAGGACACGCACAGAATAAGAAAAAAACAAAAGAACAGAAACAACAACTGTAACGTGTTTTTCGAGGGGTTTTTATGCAACTGGCATAAGTCAGTAGGAAGCCATTCTATATTTATTTACGCGGCAAATTGTTCAGCCGAGAGAATTTTTCATGTTAATTTATTATTATTATTAATTTATTACAATTATTATTTAGATATTTTCGGAGCATTTTATAAAAATTATTAGCATTCAGATAGGTTTTCTATGTCTTAGAAAACGCTATCATGCAAATTATTACGAACGACGATATATAGAAAATTATCTGATTACGGAATTTTACGGAGTTTTTGTCAGTTAGGGTATTTGAGAGAGATGACTCACTGGGAATTCAAATACAAGCTGATTCCTGTCGAGAAGCATGACGCAATCTTGGGTCGCATCGTCAAGGAAAGGCGAATTGTTGAAACGGAACCCTCGCGCCGAGTGTAATGACCCAGAGGAGGGGAAGATCGCGTGGTGGAGCAGCCAATCAGGGAGGACCACGCAAGCTGAAGTCGGCTGAAGAGGGGGGGAGCCAACGTGTGCATATATCGTTCGACGCGGCGTGGAACGAGGACATTCTGTGAGACATTCTGTGTAAGACGAAAGCAGTACGGTTCGACGCGGGAATCGCTCCGATGTTCCGTGGAGTGGACGACTAACTTTTGTAAAACTTAACCAGTGTGGTTATACGTGTGTTTGGGTCCGATGTACGGACCATAGAATTATCTAATCTACCAGAATATCATCAAATTTCGACGGAGATGACGACGTCCAGGAGACTATGGGAAGCACACAGCATCATCCAGTACGAGGGAAATGCTTTGGCAATTTCCAGTGGTAAGCGCAAATGACGCAGAAATACGCAATCTCTCATTTCTCTTTGTTTTACATTTCATATTTCAGTAACTTCATAGCTTGGATATAAGAGTAAAATCAATTTATCAGACTCCGTTTTCACGTAATTTTCTATCGGTAATATTCAAATCACAACGCTCCAATTTAACTTTTATACTTATTATTATTATTAATTTTGCTATACTTGTTTTATATAATAAATTCATTTCTTTTACAATGCAATCTTTGCTTTCAGTAGGTAGCATTAGATATAGACCAATTCCTTCTCCTGATACAATTGTTTGTTGGGTTAATGATCAAATCATACCACGATCTGAGTGAATAGAGTCTTGAATGTGTTCTGCCAGAGCTAGACGTTGTTAAATACAAATTTAGATTTCAACATTGCGTTGAGGTCTTGGCGCCCATTAAAACAACATAGCTTAGGCAAAGGTAAACAGTTACATTTATCTCCCAACAGTTAGGGGCTAGCAAAACGTTTCATTTGGCGCCCAACGTGGGGAAAAGTAAATACCGTTTCACTTGTCATCCCAGCCTAAGCTACACGTTTCATTTGTCGCCGACAACTTGGGGATGAAAACCTAATAACATTTGTGGAAGGAGAAGGGTATATATTTCTGTGCCTGTATTTTGGGGGTTAATTGTCTGTATCAGTGTATATCATTATGGGGGATGAGAAAGAAAGACAGATGAAGTTACGTAGTGGTCATCAACGGGAGAGTGATGATACGAGCAGTATGTCGAGTGATGGTAGTACCGGGGAAGCGGAGGTAAATCCCGATACTGAAACAGGGAGTGTAGGCGGCCAACCAGAATTAAAAACTTTACTTCTCGAGTTCATGTATCGGAACAAAGTTAGTAGTGATGCCTTAAATGCAAAATTAGAACAAAACAGTAGGGAAAATAAAGAAAGTACAGACGCTTTAAATGCAAAACTGGAACAAAACAACGCTAAACTGGAACAAAACAACGCTAAACTAGAACAAAACAGTAGGGAAAATAGAGAGAGTACTGAAACTTTAAATGCTAAATTAGAACAAAACAGCAAGGAAATTAGTGTGAAAATGGAGCAGATTAGAGGAGAAATCAGAGGAGTAATGGAAGAGAAGGTTAAAGAGATCATTGCAGATGTAGACAAGAAATTAGGAAAAGTACAGGAGGAGTTGGAAATTAGAATCAGTACACAGGCTGAAAATTTAAAAGAACTAGTGCAACTGGAAACACAGCAGGTCAAAAAGCAATTGGGGGGAGAAATTGACAAAATTCAGGTAGCTACTAAAGAGGTTAAGGAACAGCTGGGGGGTAGAATTGAGAAAGTCCACTCGCAAATAGTTGCAGAAGTAAATTATTTAAGAGAGAATAATAGAGAGAGCATTAGCAAGATTGAGGAGAAACAAGCAAAGCTATATGATAAAGTAGAAGAATCAGAAGGAAACATTAAATTAACAGTAAACAGTATTGAGAGGAAGGCTGAGGAGAAAATCGCAGAATTAGAGTTAAAATTAAAAGCTAGGATCAGGCAAGAAAATAGTCAGAATAGGCCAGTTTTTGTGAATAGCACACACAGGGAGGTAGAACTGGGTAAGTTCAGCAATCGACAGGGGTGCCCAATGGAGTTCATGAACACTATAGAAAATAAATTCGGGGAGAGGTTGGAAAATGGTAGTATTGAGTGGTGCCAGGTAGTTGAAATTTTAGAACAAGTGTTTGTGGGGGAAACGAGGAATTGGTTTGCTGTCTATAGAGACAAGTTTACTGATATTAATGATTTTAAAATGAAATTCTTTGAAAAGTTCTGGAATGAGGTCATTCAGTCGCAGCATCGTGAGGGAGTAGTGTGTGGTAAATATAACCCTAAATGAAGCTCCACCATGACCGAATACTTTTTAGGGCAGGTATTAGTGTGTAAATATCTGGATGGCTTGAAGGAGGAAAGTGATGTGGTGAGGTTGCTACTCAGGCACTTTCCCTATAGGATCAAGGAGGCTGCTTGTATCCAGAATGTAAAGACTATAACACAAGTAGAAAATTTGTTAAGCACATTTGATGCACTAGGGAGAGGGGGTTATGAGGACAATTTCAATCGGAACCAGGGTAATAATAATAATAGACCTAACGAGGCCAGGCATCAGGAAGTTCAAGGGAACGGTGGCGAAGGGGCCAACGCTCAAAATAGAAATAATAATAATCAGCTAAATCAGAACAGAGGAAATGGCTATGGTAATCAGTATCAAGGGAGGAACAATGATTTCAGGGGAAATCAAGGGAGGAACAATGATTTCAGGGGAAATCAAGGGAGGAACAATGATTACAGGGGAAATCAAGGGAGAAACAATGATTTCAGGGGAAATCAAGGGAGAAATTATAATGACAATAATTACAACCAGAATAGGGGTCAAGGACGAGGACAGCCTAGTGGTAGTAATATACAGCCAAACAATGACAACACAGCCCAGAACAACCAGACCAGTTTAGTAGTTAGTAGTACTACGGCCAGCTGTAGCGGTTCTTTAAACGCGAACCAGGCTGCGAAGTAAGGTCAGAATCTTAGTCTGTAGCATGCCCTGTCCATACAATTATACAGGAACCCTATGACCTAAATGTAAGAAATGAATTATTACATGAACTAAATGATGAAGGTATTATTCAGGAAGTGGTTAGTAAGAGCCCCATAGTTAAATTTAACGTGTCCGAGGCGTACACAGATGTTTTAATTGATAGTGGTTGTATGAAGAGTTGCATAAGTAGTGCATTTTATGATAAAATGAAAGGAACTGGAGTAAATTTTGAGGAGATGCCAATTAAAAGCACTTTTGTTATCACAGCTGTTGGGAAGAGGTCTAAAGTAATTTCTAAGCAAGTTTTAGTAGACATTAAAATTAATAATCATGTAGAGAAGCAGATTTGCCTTGTAATTCCAAATTTAGTATTCAGTGTTATCTTGGGTTCAGAGTGGCTAAGTAGAGTGTCTGGTAACTTATGTTACGATGTAGGGAGTTTGAAATTTAAATGGGGAGATTCTGAAGTAGAAGTAGCGTTCAATGACCATATTCAGAGGAGTAGTATTGTAGGTGTGATTTGTACTTTAAATGAGATATCGCCAGCCGTAGAGCGGGGTTCTCCATGTTTTGTGGGCAGTGTGATTACGAACGGAAGTCTAGAGGACTCGTTACGTGAGGCTGCATTTCAGGGAAATATAGAGGATGAACAGTGTGTTCGGCTCTATGATGTGTTATGGTGTAATAGGAGAGTGTTTGAGGATCGCATTGATATGGCCAATTGCTATACACATTCATTGAACGTTATTGATAGGTCAGTATCCACAGGACATAGATATCCTGTACCTTTCGCTTATCAGAGTGCAGTTGAGGCACAAATTAATCAGATGCTTGAAGATGGGATTATTGAGCACTCTAACAGTCCGTATGTTAATTCTTTGATAACGGTACCCAAGACCGACGGCACTGTTCGTATTTGTTTAGACGCTCGTTTGGTTAACAGTAGAATTAGTTCAGATCAGCTGAAATCTATGTCAATAGAAGAATTAATGCAAACATTTGAGGGGAAGAAGTATTTCACTTGTTTATGTACGAAGATAGACCATTTACAGCTTTTAGTCATAAATATAACCTTTATCAATTTTGTAGAACACCTTATGGGTTAAAGAGTAGTTCAGCAGCTTTAATTAGGGCTTTAAACATCGCATTAGGGGATGACACAGGAGAGTTTGTAACCATTTACATTGATGATATGGTAATTAGTTCACGCAGTTTTGAGGAGCATCTACGTCATTTAGATATAGTTTTTCAGAAGTTAGATCAGGCGGGGTTCACTTTGAAGCTGTCTAAGTCGTCATTCTGTCAGTCAGAAGTGACATTTTTAGGTCATAGAGTGTCGAGTCGAGGTGTGACACCATAGGAAGGTAGGGTTAGCATGTGTGGACAGTAGCAACAGGGCATCGTTACAGATACTGAGAAATATGCTAGTGGAGCAACGTGACGACGCTCATTTAAGGGAGCCACTTGCAAGGTTGGAAGCAGGTGACGCAGAAACATTTATAGTTTCCAAACGTATTGGAAAAACAGCATATGTGCTGGAGGATAGTAAGGAAACAGATTATACGGGACGTATAATATACTAAGTCTACGAAAATATGTGTCATAAAGTGAGTGTGTTTAGCTGGCGAGCCAGCCTATCAAATGAGTAAGTGTGGTATTTGGTGCGTGGGAAGATCTGGTCTTCAAGGCAGGCGTATCAGAAGTCACACAGGGGGGTAGTATGTAAGTAAATGAGAGTTTTAAGGTACAGGGAAATATGACGGGATTGTCGGATGCTCTTGGGCACTAAAATGTCTCGATACACCAAGGCCAGAATTTGGTAGCGCTGGTGAATTCCCATTTGCCTCCAAGAGATGGGTGAGCGCTTGTACATGGTATTTTTGCTTAAGGCGTCCACGAGGCAAAAGATGGGCCATCAGAATGCGAGACAGTCCTTCATGAAACTCATACATATCAGCACACGTGATTTCTGTTTACGGCCTCGCCATGTAAGATTTGTAAGTGTGTAATTTAAGATAATTTGTACAATGGTATTATTTCTGTGTTGAGAACTAGTATTAAGTAGAATATGGTCTACGGGAACTTAACAAGACAGGGCGATTACGGCACAGAAATATTTGGTGTTATATGTAATGCGCATTTACTGTGGTTTTTTTTTCGGAAGTCAATATTAATTTATTCTACTATAAAGAGAGATCAAGTATTATGGTCACGAGGCGCTGCCACAATAGTGTGATCGTGTGCTCAGTGAGAAATGGGTTTAATTTCACAATAAGGAAGGAACCTCCAGTGACATTAGGAAGTTCTATGGTGATATAAATATATCAGAACACCTTCAATGCGTGTGATATAACATCATAAATACATAGTGCTCACACATTAATTATGTCTATTTCTCCAACATAGAGAAATTTGAGAGGCGGAAATATCCGTGGAACACTATTTTATATGAGAAACATTGGACTGGTTGCAAAGTGCAATCCATAGTGACAACAAACTTTGACGCAAAGTGCGTGAAGAAAAATTATGAGTGTATATATCTGTAATTTAGGGAGATTTCATTTATGTAATATGTATTTTGGATGGGGTTTATTAACGTGTCTGGGATAATCGGATAATGGACCGTCGTCACGGTAAATCATCCGATGATCCGAGGCGAATATGTAACGTGTTTTTCGAGGGGTTTTTATGCAACTGGCATAAGTCAGTAGGAAGCCATTCTATATTTATTTACGCGGCAAATTGTTCAGCCGAGAGAATTTTTCATGTTAATTTATTATTATTAATAATTTATTACAATTATTATTTAGATATTTTCGGAGCATTTTATAAAAATTATTAGCATTCAGATAGGTTTTCTATGTCTTAGAAAACGCTATCATGCAAATTATTACGAACGACGATATCATAGAAAATTATCTGATTACGGAATTTTACGGAGTTTTTGTCAGTTAGGGTATTTGAGAGAGATGACTCACTGGGAATTCAAATACAAGCTGATTCCTGTCGAGAAGCATGACGCAATCTTGGGTCGCATCGTCAAGGAAAGGCGAATTGTTGAAACGGAACCCTCGCGCCGAGTGTAATGACCCAGAGGAGGGGAAGATCGCGTGGTGGAGCAGCCAATCAGGGAGGACCACGCAAGCTGAAGTCGGCTGAAGAGGGGGGGAGCCAACGTGTGCATATATCGTTCGACGCGGCGTGGAACGAGGACATTTTGTAAGACATTCTGTGTAAGACGAAAGCAGTACGGTTCGACGCGGGAATCGCTCCGATGTTCCGTGGAGTGGACGACTAACTTTTGTAAAACTTAACCAGTGTGGTTATACGTGTGTTTGGGTCCGATGTACGGACCATAGAATTATCTAATCTACCAGAATATCATCAAATTTCGACGGAGATGACGACGTCCAGGAGACTATGGGAAGCACACAGCATCATCCAGTACGAGGGAAATGCTTTGGCAATTTCCAGTGGTAAGCGCAAATGACGCAGAAATACGCAATCTCTCATTTCTCTTTGTTTTACATTTCATATTTCAGTAACTTCATAGCTTGGATATAAGAGTAAAATCAATTTATCAGACTCCGTTTTCACGTAATTTTCTATCGGTAATATTCAAATCACAACGCTCCAATTTAACTTTTATACTTATTATTATTATTAATTTTGCTATACTTGTTTTATATAATAAATTCATTTCTTTTACAATGCAATCTTTGCTTTCAGTAGGTAGCATTAGATATAGACCAATTCCTTCTCCTGATACAATTGTTTGTTGGGTTAATGATCAAATCATACCACGATCTGAGTGAATAGAGTCTTGAATGTGTTCTGCCAGAGCTAGACGTTGTTAAATACAAATTTAGATTTCAACATTGCGTTGAGGTCTTGGCGCCCATTAAAACAACATAGCTTAGGCAAAGGTAAACAGTTACATTTATCTCCCAACAGTTAGGGGCTAGCAAAACGTTTCACAACAAACCCTTAAAACATAAACCCAAAATAACAGCACGGTTCCTCATCACGCATTTCTATATAAGAGAGAGGAACAAGTACCAACAGAATAACCAAACATAATATAAACGACCTCCCATCTAGAAAGGGGACAAGTTATCACTTGAAAGTAGGTGGACAATTTTATATTAACCTAACTTCACGTTACACATATTCATGCATGTTGACACTTCAAAATACATAGGCCTAAGGACTTAGCTTTTCCAGAGACGGTCTGAAGATCTCGTCGACAGCTTCGAAATACATACGTATATATTTTCTTGCTACAACCAGGTCTGCATTAGAATAAGCATGGCGAAGAGAATTGAGAGCGAGGACGTTGTAAACATATTTATATATAATTTCCGGCCTTCATGTCAAAACATTTTTTTGCGTCTTACAGATTTTAAACTAGACATCATGGTTCTCGATTTTCATCTCTCGTCATAACAATTTAGGTCTGCTAACAATCGCCGAAGTCGTGTTCCTTCGTTATAGACGGATTCTTCATCGCGGGCGTTTTCCATTTCAAGACGAGCCGAAATTACGATCTTTTAGATGTTTTTAGAAATGACCGCTAGATGGACACGGCGTGAAAATATCGAAAATAGAAACTGTACAATAGTATATTGATATTTTAACGGTTTGCCCAGCGTAAGCTTAAAAAGCGCACGGACGCCAGATTTCTTTTCGACTTTTTCACTGAAATCGTTACTGCTTGGCTTTCTTTGATCATAAATAAATTATTTTCTACAGAAACCTTCCTTGATATATCCCTTACAGAATGGCGAAAACCGCATCAAAATCCATCCAGTGGTTCTGGAGATTACTCGGGTCATCCAAGAATCGGGGACTTTGTTTTATACCAAGTACAGATAACTTTAAAAAAAATCTTTCCCCAATGAAAGGAGGGGAGTCTAATATAGAGTTTAAGACATCATATTGAAAGTAGAATCTTTTTTCTTAGCTCAAAGGTGTACTTGCCCCAGATAAATCGCACTATGCTACGACCATTCAATACCGTGTGTTGTGCTTAGGCTATATATCACGTCACACCATGATAAATGCATCGTAACCCTGACATTTTTCAACAGTTATCAGCGCTCATGATTCACAAGTGTGTGCCTCGTGGCAAACTTACTACCATTCTTAGCTGTTACCATGGAGGTCAGGCTTCGATTCCCGGTTCTGCCAAAAAATTTAATTCTGTTCTGAGGGCTGGAACTGGGTGCACTCAGCAGTGTAAGGAAAATGTGAAAAGAAAAAAAACCGTGGCACTACAGCCCATTAAGGGCCTAAGGCTACAAAGCGACCGCTGCCCAACCATTTGGCCTGCAGGTGTGGTCAACACATCGGGTCCCCTTGGCCGTTAATCTTGGTCTCCGTGACAGGGGTGCTGCCTCACTGTCAAACACGTACTTAGATTGTTCACGCGAGGCTGAGTACACCCCGTCCCAGCCCTCACGTCAGTTCCTAAAATCCCTGACGGAGCCGGGAATCAAACCCAGGGACTCCGGGTGCGAGGCAGACGCGCTACCCCAACACCACGGCGCCAACAGAATTGAGAAGAGGCGGCTTCAATTTCCGAGATTCGAACCTCTGTCATCACACAAAAGGCAAGCACCTACGCCTTTGGAACATCACGCCCTCACCACTACTGTTCTTCTTCTTCTTTGAGTCTTCAATCATTTTTTGAAAGCCTTTGCCTTGAGTGTGGCGCTCTATGGAAGTGAAACTTGGACTGTAGGCGCAGCAGAAAAGAGGAGAATAAAAGCGTTTGAAATGTGGTGTTACAGGAGAATGATGAAGATCAGATGGGTAAATAGAGTAACAAATGAAGAGGCATTAAGACGAGTGAGAGAGGAGAGATAGGTTGGTAGGACACACACTAAGACACCCAGGAATAGTAAACTTATTTGGTTGGTTCCTCAGTTTAGGGGTTGCGACAACGCGGTCATGTAGCCCCGTGTACTTTGGGTGTGTGTAGAATCTGTCTGATAACCGGTGTTAATTGTGATGACTGCATTAGTGTGTGTTGCTGTTTCTTAATTCATGTAAGGACTACATACTTTGAATTTTTCAAGTAGTTCCTACTTTTGCCGCCAAACGCCACCGTCAACAACTACTAGTTCAGAACTTGGCTATTAGACGCCACCGCAGTCAGCTCCTGGCGACGAACGTAGGAACCTTAGCGTTGTTTACATTTTTAACCTAATTTAGCTTCACACAGGTATAATTAGCGGAAGTTTCTTTAACAAGCCATAAATCTATGACATGGGACCGCCGGTTTTACTTCCCCTCCGAAGGAAGGCATACTGAGGGATTTTTAACGCTCTTAAAAATCCGACGACTTCGGCCGGGTTTGAACTCACGATCTTCGGCATAGAAGCTCAGTATGCTACCAACTACGACACCGAAGCCACCGTAAACTTATTTATGGAAATTGGAAGGAAGAGTAGAGGAAAAGAAAATGGAAGCATTTAGTTTCACATGACCATTAATCATGCGATAATGAGCCACGAAACCTCCTTTTTACGTGGAATCTGAACCACAGGGCATAGCATTTCACTTCGAAATCTCACATGAATTGACCGGGAATCGAACCCTGTCCACCTTGGTGAGAGGCCAACAGCTTGACTGATGCGCCACCACGCCCCTCGAGGAAAATAACTGTTTTAACTGAGCTGTACAGTATTTGATTTTTAATTCAACTCTTCATTTAATTTGACAGAAAATAACAATTTGTGGTATTCATTTTTGTACGTTAAAACTGTAGTTTCATGTATATCCCCTTGATTAAACCAGGTTTTGTAAAAATGACCTTGAAGAAAATACACAGCCTGCTTCCAGTCTCCGACCGGGTCAGGAATGGAATGAATGAAGCCCCCATCTAGCGGCGAGGATATGAATTGTGCCGGCTGCCGAAGCCTGACGCACTCCTCTGGGGCTATGATTAAATGAATGACAGATGAAATGAAATGATAGTGGAGTGTGTTGCTGGAATGAAATTTTGACAGGGAAAACCGGAGTACCAGGAGAAAAACCTGTCTGCCTCCGTTTCGTCCAGCACAGATCTCACATGGAGTGACCGGGATTTGAACCACGGACCCAGCGGTGAGAGGCTGGCGTGCTGCCGCCTAAGCTACGGAGACTGTGTAAAAATGACATTGATAATCCGGCATTAACAGATCCCGAGCATGGCGGATTATCGTGGTCTTACTCTAATGTACAGTAGTGTTCAAAAACCTATATGGAGACTTACAGTATCTGTATTGTGTAATACCCAATTAAAACCCCACCACTTGTGTGTTAATGTATAAATAATTCCTATAAAGTTTCATACAGATAATCGAGTGATAGATAATAGTCACTTTCTTCCGCGACTACACACGTAACGCAAGTATATCGAATGTATTCGTCGCCTGGCATACCGGCAACCATTCCTGCATGATACTGTGTGAGATTGTATATCCATCCCCTTCTACCTCCTTATTGCTCCCGTTTATACGAGGGTCGGAAATGAGTTTGTGTTGTTTTAGGGATAATGTGCCTTGAATTACCCCAATATTGACGATGATGATGATGATGATGATGATGATGATGATGTGCAATCAAGTCGGCGTCGAGCTCCTAGCGACTGCATGGATGGACTGTCTCCATGATTCGGTCTTCAGCCATATACGTCAGATCCTTCAGTGACATATTCAAGTTGGATTTGATGGAGTCGATCCATCTCAATGCTGGCCGCCCTAGTCTCCGAGACCCTTCCACCTTTCCAAGCATAATTGACTTTTCCAACGAATCAGAACGCCTCATAATGTGTCCAAAATATGACAGGTGTAATCGAGTTATTAATGCTTGAGACAGATCTGGTTTGATTTTTTGAATCACCCATACATTTGTCTTCTTGGCTGTCCAAGGAATACGCAGTATTCTTCTCCAACACCAGAGCTCAAAAGCATCAATATACTTCCTATCCCGTTTCCTTATGGTCCAGCTTTCGCAACCATATATTGCTATGGGAAGGACTAATGCCTTACCCATTCTAATTTTAGTAGGCAAAGGAACATCGGAACACTTCATCTTATCCAGGCCTTTAAAAGCTGCTCTTCTAGGGCAAGTCTTCGGCGAATCTCTTGACTGCTTGAGCCACTACTACTAATGGTTGATCCCAACAAACAAACTATTCACCTCTGTGATTATCTTACTCAGCTTCAACTAGTACGTCGTAACACGCGGATGCAGTCACATGTGTTCAAGTGAGAGGTTCGAATCGTGGGTTAAGAATGTTCATAAATTACTTTTATGTTCGACCTTCACTATTATGTGTCAGAAAACTGTATCATAATGATGGTCATTATAACACTGTTTTTCATTACGATACAGTTTCTCCAGCCAATCAGAGCTCGTTCATTGACCAATTAGGTAACGATACCTTCGCGCATGCGCTCAAAATCCAACATGTCGGACATAAACAAAACATCGAACTATAATAAATTACCGACATGGTAGAGAAAGGAAATTCAGGACCATTGTAGGACTATATCCAGCACACAATAGAACTAATAAAAATGGAGAACGATTACTTGATTTTTGCAAAACTTTTGACCTCAAACTAATGTCAACACATTTCCTGGCACTTTCACACAAGAAAAAGACCTGGAGATCCCCTAATTTTCACTTAGGAGAATTTCAAATAGATCATGTGGCTATCTCCAAAAAGAATCAAAAAGAAATTATGAATGTCAAAGTCAAGAAAGGAGTCATTGACTCTGACCACCATCTATCCTTAATCAAGGTAAAATTTCAACCAAACAGGTCCAAACCAAAAATAACAAAAAATCGGCGCGTCGATCCAGAATTTCTTAAACAGAACGCCTGTACTTTCCAAGAAAGTATCCTACTCACGATTCTTCTGGCTGGTTAGAACTCAAAGATATACTTTCGAAAGCTTCTCAAAACATTGGCACACCGCCCAGGAAACGCAAGCATAGGTGGTGGAACGAAACCTGTGACAAGGCTATAAACTTCAGAATTAAAGCCTGGCAGAATTGGAATTCTCACAAAACGGAACAAAATTGGCAAGAATTCACCAAAGTACAGAAACAAACCTCTAAAATCATCAGATCTGAAAAACGCAAGTACGATCACTACAGATTGGCTGAAATTGAACAAGATTTTACTAAAAACAATACACGAAACTTCTACAAAACATTCAGAGAAGAATTATCAAATTATCGGGCACCCAGTCTTTGCTTCAAACGCCCGGATGGGACATTGGAAACAAATAATCAAGAAAATTGCAAACTTCTAGCAGATTATTTCAAGGATCTTTTAAACTGTGAATCCCCTAAAGAACAACTCATCTTTGAAAAAAAAACCATCCAACCAAGATTCAGAACCCACAACATTGGAAGAAATTAAAGAAATAATCCATGGACTCAAAAATAATAAAGCCCCATGGGAAGATGGTATAATTGCCGAAATGCTGAAGATAGGTGGTGAGAACGTAGCCCGGAAAATCCACTCAATTCTTGAGAACATCTGGATTACCGAAGAAATACCTGAGGATTGGAAATGAGCGCTAATCCATCCACTGCACAAGAAAGGGGATAAAACCAACATCAATAATTATAGAGGAATTTCCTTGATACCAGTTATTTATAAAATTTTCTCCAAAGCCCTGCTCACTAGACTTGAGAAACAAACAGACCGTCTGATTGGAGAATACCAGGCAGGTTTCCGAAAAGGAAGATCATGTAAGGAACAAATTCTTAATCTCAAAACTATCCTACAAATGCGCAAAACCAGACAGACAGTCATTACCTTTGTAGATTTCAGAAAAGCATATGACTCTATAGATCGTCAAACACTTTTCAATACTCTAGAAGAATTTCAAGTGGATAGAAAAACAAGAGAATTAATCAGACAAACACTAACTGGCACTACGTCAAAAGTTAAATTCCTCGGCGAAATATCTGAGCCTTTTGCAATTAACACTGGGGTCCGCCAAGGAGACGGATTATCTCAGTTACTGTTCAACCTCGTACTTGAGAAGATAATCAGGACCTGGGAAAAGGAAACTAAGGGAATAACCCTTGGCAGACTACTCAAAGATAGAATTCATGTACATTGTTTGGCCTTTGCTGATGACATAGCAATCCTTTCTAATAACAGGCAAGAAGCAATTCATTCCATTGAGAAATTACATGAAATTGCCATCAAAACGGGACTTAAAATTTCTTATGAGAAAACTCAGTACATGGAAGGAGCCTCACGATACTTAGACGGACAACCTATGAGAACTAAATTCGGCAAAATCTTTCAAGTGAACGAATTCAAATATCTGGGAGAAATTATTCAGCCCTCTGGTTTAAACCAAGAAGCAAATAAAGAGAGAATTTCCAAATTACAGAAAGCTTACAGAATCACTTGGAATAGGTATAACAAAAAATCAATATCTCGGAAAGCAAAACTTAGACATTATAATACAGTAATCAAACCGTAGGCGTTATATGCATCAGAAACCTTAATCATTGGTGGCAAATCTTTAACCAAAGAGATTGAAAAACAAGAAAGGAAAATTCTACGAAAAAAATTTGGCCCAGTTTTTATAGAGGGAATCTGGAGGAAAAAGTCATCCCAGGAAATATATCGCCAATGTGAAAAAATGTCTCATACTTTTCGGAAAAGACGATTGAAATTTTACGGGCACATTATCAGAATGAACAATGGTAAATTGACTAAAAGAATTCTCAACTTGGCCCTCTCACTAAAAACCAAGAACAGCTGGCTACGTGAAATTGAAACAGATCTCCAGGAAATCAACATTTCAGACAATATTATACAGGACAGATGCAAATTCAGAACCCTAATCGACAATCACCAATTTGAAGACAACCCCAACACCAGGGCCACCATAACTTGGACAGAAGACCGAAGAAAGGCGCTCAGCGAGAGGATGAAGAGATTTTGGAAGGAAAAGAAGGCCAACACATCAGCTAAACAGGTTCAACCGTGCTCCTGAGTCGGGCATAACGATGCAAGAAGAAATTACCGACATGGAATACGCACCGTCCATATGTTCGCGTAAATAAACTGGCGAATATGAGACAAGAAATAGCACTGTACCTTAATATCACCAAACCTAATTTCTACACAGCGCATTGCCTTCAAACGACTCCGGTGACAATATTACTGAGGGACGGCAGATGTAAACATATGGCCTGCGTAATATGGCATTGCAAGCACACAGAGCGCATGCGTCGGTCGTTCAGAGATCTTGAAAGACAGAGATATCACCCCCAGCCAGCGCTCGCTCTCCGACCACAAAATTCAAGTGGCTGACTCTCAACAGATATTTATGAATATTTATGTTAAAACATATAATAAAGTTATAATTATCGTCGAACATAAACAGTCGTATGCAACTCGCCTATAATGGTAATTAAGGCTCTCGTATGGAAATTATAAAACTCGCATACGCTCGTTTTATAAAAATACTCGTGTCTTAATTATAGCCATTATAGGCTCGTTGCATAATGTAGGTACTATTAGTAGTTCAATTTGTTATCTCGGTAGTACACACATCAAAAAAAGTTTTGCATCACCTCGGTTCCAAGAGTTCCGGAACCTTTAAATACAAAGGGAATAGAGATCAACACAAACAACATTTCAGCTCGTTTTATTGCTCATGAGACCCACACATTGCATGTTGTACCATCATACAGCTAGACTTTCAGCATTTGTGGTCCAGATTGCAGTACACACCACTACCTCTAATACCCAGTAGCACGTCCTCTTGCATTGATGCATGCCTGTATTCGTCGTGGCATACTATCCACAAGTTCATCAAGACACTGTTGGTCCAAATTGTCCCTCTCCTCAACGACAATTCGGCGTAAATCTCTTAGAGTGGTTGGTGGGTCAAGACGTCCATAAACAGCCCTTTTCAACATATCCCAGGCATGTTCGATAGGGTTCATGTCTGGCGAACATGCTGGCCACTGTAGTCGAGCGATGTCGTTATCTTGAAGGAACGCATTCACAAGATGTGCACGATGAGGTCGAGAATTGTCGTCCATGAAGACAAATGCCTCTCCAATATTCTGCCGATATGGGTGCACTATGGGTCGGAGGATGTCATTCAGGTATCGTAAAGCCGTTTCGGAGCCTTCCATGACCACCAGTGTCGTACGTCGGCCCCACATAATGCCACCCCAAAACATCAGGGAACCACCACCTTGCTGCACTCGCTGGACAGTGTGTCTAAGACGTTCAGCCTGACCAGGGTGCCTCCAAACACGTCTCCGACGATTGTCTGGTTGAAGGCATATGCGACACTCATCGGTGAAGAGAACGTGATGCCAATTCTGTGGGGTCCATTCAGCATGTTGTTGGGCCCATCTGTACCGCGCTGCATGGTGTCGGGGTTGCAAAGCTGGACCTCGCCATGGACGTCGGGAGTGAAGTTGCGCATCATGCAGCCTATTGCGCACAGTTTGAGTTGAAACACGACGTCCTGTGGCTGAACGAAACGCATTATTCAACATGGTGGCATTGCTGTCAGGGTTCCTCCGAGCGGCAATCCGTAAGTAGCGGTCATCCACTACAGTAGTAGCCCTTGGGCGGCCTGAGCGAGGCCTGTCATCGACAGTTCCTGTATCTCTGTACCTCCTCCATGTCCGAACAACATCGCTTTGGTTCACTCTGAGACGCCTGGAAACTTCCCTTGTTGAGAGCCCTTCTTGACACAAAGTAACAATGCGGACGCGATCGAACTGCGGTATTGACCTTCTAGGCATGGTAGAACTACAGACAACATGAGCAGCGTACCTTCGTCCTGGTGGAATGACGAACTGATCGGCTGTCGTACCCCCTCCGTCTAATAGGCCCTGCTCATGCATGGTTGTTTACATCTTTGAGCAGTTTTAGTGACATCTATGAACAGTCAAAGGGACTGTATCTTTGATACAATATACACAGTCAACGCCTATATGCCGGAGATCTGGGAACCGAGGTGATGCAAAACTTTTTTTGATGTGTGTATAATCACAGAAGACAATTGATGCTTAATGGAAGTGAAGAGAAGTATTGCATAGGCAAAACAGGGATTTGTGACTAAGAAAAACATTTTATCCAGCAAACATATGAATATAGATGTAAGAAAATCCTTTGCAAAATCATTTGTATGGAGTACTAGCTCCACTGGTGTCGTTGCCGGTCCCAAGCCCGAAGAAAGGAGGAGGGTTAGGGAGACCAGTCTCAACTCTCCCTGTAAAGAATTTGTGAGAGACATAGCAGACCATCTAGCTATAATGGCATGTGCTTAGGCCATAAGGTGGCAGCCCCACTAAAGCACTCGGGGACTGTGGGCTAACAACCTGCATCTCTTAAAATTTATTGTTAAAGAAACTTCAAGAAGCAAAAGCCGGACGGACAGCAAGTTGACAACCTTTGGAATGAAATGGACCACGAGGATCGGATTTTGGAATGTACGGACACTTTACGAGAGTGGAAAGTTACATCAAGCTGTAGCAGAATTTATCAACTATAAACTAGACATAATGGGAATGAGCGAGGTACGCTGGAATGAATTTGGAGAAAATAGACTACCAGAGGGGATGACCTTTCTGTATTCAGGCAAACCCAATGCCGAGGACGACCATGTGAATGGTGTAGGCCTAATTCTAAATAAAACGGCAAAGAAGAGTCTGCTGGAATGGAGACCTATATCAGACAGAATCATAACAGCGCGGTTCAAAGGGCAGGTACGAAATGTAACTATCATCCAATGTTACGCCCCAACTGAACAAGCAGACATGGATACCAAAAACTACTTCCATACAGAGCTGCAGGCAACATTGAATGGGGTGAAACGAGATATTGTCATTGTGATGGGAGACCTAAATGCGAAAGTGGGCTCCGAAAACCTTGGGATAGAAAATATAATGGGGAGACATGGAGTTGGAGAGGAGACTGAAAACGGAGGACTATTTAAGGAGTTCTGTGCGAGCAATGAGTTGACCATCGGAGGAACGGTGTTCCCACATAGAAAATGTCATAAAATCTCATGGTTATCACCTGATCACAGGACGCAGAATCAGATTGACCACTTTGCCATAAGTGGGAAATGGAAACGATCATTGTTAGATGTCAGAAACAAAAGGGGAGCCGACATAGGTAGTGATCACCATTTGATGTTAGCCAAGGTGCGCATTAAAATCATAGCTGCAAAGAAGAAATTTGATGTTCCAAAAAAAGCGGTTTGATGTTCAAAAGCTGAAGGACCCCAACGTCAAACAAGAATTTAGATTAGAACTGCGTAACAGATACGAAATACTAAATACAAGAGAAGATGGAGTAGAAGAAGAATGGCAGAAAATTAAAGGAGCAATCCTAGAAACTGCAGAGAAAGTAGTGGGATTCAGAGGTAACAAAAGGAAGGATTGGATGAGTCAGGACACCTGGGAAAAGGTGGGAGAGAGGAAGAAACTGAAAACAAAGATGAATACCACAAAAACTAGGAGACAAAAGATGGATCTTCATGCAGAGTACACGAGAGTAGACCGGGAGGTGAAAAGGAGTGCAAGATCAGACCGAAGGAAGTGGGCAAGTGATCTCGCATCAAGGGCGGAGAGGGCTGCCAGAGAAGGAAACATGAAGGAACTTTACCAGACCACAAGACTGCTAGGAAAGAGGAAGGGACCTATAGATCGTCCTGTGAGAAGTAAAACTGGAGCGTTGCTGACTGCTGAAGATGAGCAATTGGAAAGATGGTGTGAACATTTTGCAGAAGTGCTGAATAGAGAGGTACGAACAGAGGAAGAAGAGCAACAGGACGGAGAAGAACAGGGAGGTGTAGATGAAAATGCAGAGGAAGATGGAAATCGAAATGAATGTGACGTTCTTGGTAGAATCACGAGTGGAGCACCTAGTAGAGAAGAGATCAGAGCTGCTCTAAAGCAAACGAAAAGTGGCAAAGCGCCGGGAACAGATAACATCCCGCCAGAGCTCTTGAAAGAAGATCTAGCAACAACAGTAGATTTACTGTACCCTCTGTTTGAAAAAATCTGGAACCGGGAAGAAATACCAGAAGAATGGAAGACCGGCACTTTAGTTAAACTTCCGAAGAAGGGCGACTTGACAAATTGCAATAATTGGAGGGGAATAATGATGTTATCTATTCCTAGCAAAGTTTTGTCACGAATCATCTTCAACAGAATGAAGGGCTACCTTGAAATCCACCTAAGAAGAGAACAAGCAGGGTTTCGCAGAAACCGATCGTGTGTCGATCAGATTAATACACTCCGCATTATACTTGAACAGAGCATGGAATTTATGGCCAATCTATATCTAGTGTTTATAGACTTTGAAAAGACTTTCGATTCAGTAAACAGAAGAAGCATGAGGAAAATAATTGCAAATTATGGTATTCCGGGAAAGGTTATCAGAGTTATGCAAGAAATGTATAACGGATACTCGTGCAAAGTAATGCACCAAGGGAAATTGACACCATCCATTGAAGTAAGAACAGGTGTAAAACAGGGGTGTGTTCTCTCTCCATCAATCTTCCTAATTGTGATAGATGAAGTGATGAGGAAAACAAATGAAGGTAAAAGAAGAGGAGTAAGTTGGAATTTAACAGATCAACTAGAAGATACAGATTTTGCTGATGATGTGTGTCTCCTCTCACAAAGCTTTCGGCACATGAATGCCAAACTGAAAGATCTACAGGAACAGGCAAGAAGGCTAGGGTTAACTGTAAATTCAGGGAAGACCAAATCGCTAAGATTAAACGTAACAAGCGATAGGAAGTTTAAAATAAACGGAAGAAACGTAGAGGATGTTAAAGAATTTACGTATCTTGGTAGCATCGTTTCTAAAACTGGAGGAGCAGAAGAGGATGTGAGCAGCAGGATCAAGAAAGCAAATGCAGCATTTATCCAGTTGCATCCTATCTGGAAAAGCAATGAGATTTCCACACGTACTAAACTCCGAATATTCAATAGCAATGTAAAATCAGTATTTCTATACGGATGTGAGACTTGGAAAGTAACAAAATCTATCATAAAGAAAATCCAGACCTTTATAAACAGATGCTTACGAAGAATTTTGAGGGTGTTTTGGCCGAATGTAATATCCAATGAAGAACTATGGAATCGTACAAACGAGAAGCCCGTGGACTTACAGTTGAAGGCAAGAAAGTGGAAGTGGGTTGGACATACACTGCGCAAAAACCAGATGGCGATAGAGAGGCAAGCCCTGAGTTGGAATCCTCAGGGACATCGCAGAAGAGGAAGACCGAGGGAAACTTGGAGGAGGACAGTGGAGAGGGAAGCTGCAGAAGCGGGGAGAACGTGGGGAGAAGTGAAGGCAATGGCACGCAACCGAGTCCGATGGCGATGCTTCGTTGAAGCCCTATGTTCCAGCGATGCGAACAACAGGACTTAAGTCGAGTTAAGTCACTGCTCTATATGGAAGTGAAAGTTGGACTCTGGGTAAATTTGAAAAGAATCGACTTGAAGCTGCTGAAATGTGGATATGGCGGGAAATGACGAGAACGAGCTGGATGGAAAGATAAACCAACCTGGAAGTCTTAAGGGAAGTCAAAGAAGAGAGAAGATTAATGAAGGAAATGGGAAAGAGAAAAATAAAATGTATTGGACATGTAATCAGACACAACGTCTCCCACAAATCCAACCCCTCGTCCTCGTCGTGGGAGATGGGCAACGTAATTAAGTAGGGGATTGCCTGTAGGGGTGAAGTACAGTGGGGACTTTGTGTGCCTCAAGACCGCTACGGTAGCTGTGAAGGCCCTACAGGAACCCTGAAGAAATTACGGCTAACGGGGCTCTGGTAAAACAACTGCTGCCTTGTAGTTTGGAGTTGGTTCTTCAAAGGCTAAGGGAAGAAACCCTGACAGAAAATCAGCCTGGAGCCTCAGGCTTAAGGTGGCAGCCCCTCCAAGGCACTCTGAGGCAGTGGGTTAATCACTCGCTCCTCTTAAATAAACTGATTACGGAAACTGAAGCGAAATTACAAAACCGGACGGATAACCTAATGACGACTTTTGGCATGAAGAGGACTACGAAAATCGGTTTCTGGAATGTGAGGACCTTGATGGAGAAAACCAGACTGAAATAAGTGACACGGGAGATGAAGAGCTATGGGCTGGATATCCTAGGATTGAGTGAAGTGAGGTGGCCAGGATTTGGTGAAATACAGACAACAGATGGAATTACATTTCTCTATTCTGGGGGCGATGATGAAGAACACAGGGATGGAGTGGGGTTGCTGCTCAACAGAAATGCAAAGAGAAGCCTTATGGAGTGGAAGCCAATTTCTAGTAGGCTCATGTTTGCTAGGTTCAAGACAAAGATCAGGAATGTGATCATCATCCAATGCTATGCGCCTACAGAACAGTCGGAGCCAGAGAAGAAGGAAGAATTCTACCAAATGCTGCGAGATGTCACAAGACAAACAAGTAAGAAGGACATTCTCATTGTTATGGGAGACTTCAACGCGAAGGTGAGCTCAAACAATGAGGGGTTGGAGCAGATCATGGGTAAACATGGCCTTGGTGAGATGAATGACAATGGGGAGAAATTTACGGAATATTGCGCCAGTCAGGATTTGGTGATGGGTGGCACGGTATTTCCTCATAGGCGGTGCCGCAAGGTCACCTGGGTGTCTCCTGATCAAGTCACAGAAAATCAAATTGATCACATTGCGGTGAGCAGGAGGTTCAGAAGAAGCTTGGAAGATGTTAGGAACAAGAAAGGAGCGGACGTTGGTAGTGACCATCACCTTGTGGTTGCCAACTTCCGCATGAAGATCGTCGCAGTCCGCCGAAAGTTTAACACTCGGCACAACAAGTTTGATGTGGGCAAGCTTAAGAACCAGCAGAGATTGGACCAATTTAAACTGGAGCTCAGAAATAAATTCCAGGTGTTGGACTCCGAGACAGAGAAGGACGTGGAGACTGTGTGGAGCGAGGTAAAGAATATCTTCGTGGAAACCAGTGAGATGCAGCTCGGGTACAAGAACTACCTGCGGAAATAATGGATATCCGATCAGACCTGGGACAAGATAAATTATAGGAAGGAGATTAAGGCCAAGCTCAACACCTGCAAGACTAGGCAGCAGAAGGCTCTCACACAAGCAAAGTATTCAACAGCAAACAGGGAGGTAAAGAGGAGTGTACGGAAGGATCATAGGAGGTGGATTGATGAGCAGGCGGAGAAAGCAGAAGAAGCGGTAAGAAGGGGGGGGGGGGACGTTAAGGAGCTCTATGGCATCACAAAGATGCTTTCGAAGAAATGTTTTAATAAAACTAGGCCTGTGAAGAGCAAAACGGGCGAGATCCTCACGACGTGTGAACAGCAGCTGACAAGATGGAGAGAACACTTTGCGGAGGTTCTTAATAGAGATAGAGGACCAGAAAGTAAGCAGCGAGGAGAAGATGAAGAGGAAGCAGAAAGTGACCCAAGCATCAGCCTCGACTCCCCAACTCGGGGCGAAATACGGACAGCGTTGAAGCAGATGAAATGCGGGAAGGCACCAGGTCTGGATAATATCCCAGCGGAAGTACTGAAAGCAGACCTGGATATTACGATCGATCTGCTGCACCCGCTGTTGGAGAAGATCTGGAAGGAGGAGAAAATACCAACCGACTGGAAGAAGGGGTTGACAGTCAAGTTGCCGAAGAAAGGGGACATCACAAACTGTAACAACTGGAGGGGTATCACCTTGCTGTCCATTCCAAGCAAAGTGCTGGCGAGAGTCATCCTGAATCGTATAAAAGACTGCGTACAAAAAAGGCTTCGTAAGGAACAGGCTGGATTTCGACAACATCGCAGCTGTGTGGATCTCATCTACACCCTCCGAATCATCCTGGAGCAGAGTGTGGAGTGGCGGAATACCCTTTACCTCACATTTTTTGACTTCGAGAAAGCCTTCGACTCCGTAAATCAAAGAATCATGTGGAAGACCCTCGAGGAATATAAATTCCAACAAAGATCATCAGAATCATGGAAGAGATGTACGAAGGGTATGAGTGCCAGGTTCTGCACGAAGGCAAATTAACAGAAAAGATAAAGGTCAGTTCCGGAGTGAGACAGGGGTGTGTCCTTTCCCCCACTCTGTTCCTGTTGGTCCTGGATAGTGTGATGAAGAAGGTAATGGTAGGACGGAAGAGGGGTATTCAATGGGGTATAAATGACAGGCTTGAAGATCTGGATTTCGCAGACGACATTTGTCTTATGGCACAACGGTACCGAGACATAGAAGATAAGCTGGGGAGGTTGCAGAGAGAAGCAGAACGTGCAGGACTGATGATCAACACCAACAAGACCAAAGAGATGAGGATAAATTCTGACATCACGACTAGTTTGACAGTCAACGGAAAGGACATTGAGCGAGTTGAGTCCTTCCTCTACCTTGGAAGTATAGTCACAAATGATGGGGGAGCAGAGGAAGATGTTCGAAGCCGTATCAGGAAGGCAAATGGTGCCTTTGTCCAGCTCTACCCCATCTGGAGAAATAGAAACATTTCCAGGAAGACCAAGCTCCGCCTTTTCAATAGCAACGTAAAGTCGATTCTTCTCTACGGCTGTGAAACATGGAAAGTCACAAAATCGATCAACAACCAACTACAGGTGTTCATTAACAGATGTCTGCGTCGCATCATGAATATGAGGTGGCCGGACATAATCTCAAATGAAGATCTTTGGACCATCAGCAATCAACAACCGATTAGCATCCAGATCAAGGAGAGGAAATGGCGCTGGATTGGTCACACACTAAGGAAGCCGAACGGAGCTATTGAGAGGGCGGCACTAGACTGGAATCCTCAAGGCGCCAGGAAGCGAGGTCGACCTAAGAAGACCTGGAAGAGGACGATCGAAAATGAAATTGCAGAGGTGGACAAGAACTGGAGTCAAATGAAGAGAATGGCCAGGAACCGTACTGCGTGGAGAAATTTCGCCAAGGCCCTATGCTCCGGAAGGAGCGGCAGGAATTAAGTAAGTAAGTAATCGGACACAACACTTTCATCGTTAAATTCTTGAAGGGAAAATGCTGGGAAAGAAAGGGAGAGGACGGCCTAGGACGAAGTACAATGAATGAAATGAATGCAATGAAAATCCACAGCCTGCTTCCAGGGAATGGAATGAATGAACCCCCCATCTAGCGGCGAGGATATGAACTGTGCCGGCTGCCGAAGCCTGTCTCACTCCCCTGGGGAAATGATTAAATGAATGACAGATGAAATGAAATGATAGTGGAGAGTGTTGCTGGAATGAAGTTGTGACAGTGAAAACCGGAGTACCCGGAGAAAAAACCTGTCTGCCTCTGCTTTGTCCAGCACAGCTCTCACATGGAGTGACCGGGATTTGAACCACGGACCCAGCGGTGAGAGGCCGGCGTGCTGCCGCCTAAGCCACGGAGGCTTTAGCCTAGGACGAAGTACAGGGTCTTTATTTTTGCTTAGCAAGGAGATTCCGCTCGACCCTGGCCGCCGGCTGTTACAGGTTGGCGCGCGCGGTCTCCGATTAGATTACCGTATTCCCCCCGTTCTTCCTGCGGTAGACGTGTGAGCTACGAGCTAATTGGGCGTTTTATAAAGCTACTGTGTATTGCATATCGTATTGTATAGTGTTTTATTGTGATTATGTATAGTGCTGTAATGCCTTATGTGAAATTTTCGTGTATATCTGCACAATACGTAGGCTACTTAAAGTGCAGGAAATCGTGCGCTAGAACAAGACAAAGTTTCAAGTAAAATTTCCAGGGAGACCCATTCCTATAAATCGGACAATAAAACACTTGGCTGAGAGATTCTAACGTACAGGTTTAGTAAACAATAAAAAATACGTCGTTATTTCCTTACTGAAGCTAAATTAACCGGAGTAACCGGAAACTTCATAAGGAGATGCCGATTATGTTTGGCAGCGGATGGGGAACAAATTAGCATCTAATTTCAACATGGAGAGTAAAAATGCATGAAACTAATTTTAAGCACCGTATTCTGCCGTACATATGCGCGTGCGGGCGCCCGCAACTGAGTCGTCACTGGCGGAGTGCGTGAACGAGAATGTCCTTGCCAAGCAAATATACAAGACCCTGTATTTGGAAGTCATTAAGAATAGAATGGGATGTGACAATTACATTGAACTGAAACGAATCGCCAACGACGGAAGAGCGTGGTTGTATCGACAAGGCATTTTCAATGAGTTCAATTTTATTGAAACGTTGCACTGCACTCTTCTAAGGACATGGTGAGACAAATCCATTGGTCGCTACTTGGTTAGACGAAGATCTCCAGTCAGCATTTTCATTCTCACGAAGAACTGAAGACGACTGTTACACTCTGGTTCCATTCGCAGCCTGCAGACTTCTACGACACAGGAACACTAAAGTTGAACCCATGATATGACAGGTGTCTCAACTCTAGTGGCGATTATGTCGAATAATACTTAGTATTTTATTTTATTATAAAAAAAAGCATTTCTACAGAAAAGGAATCTGTTGACATTAGATTTAGGTATTAGGAAGTCATTTTTGAAAGCCTTTGTCTGGAGCGTGGCGCTCTATGGAAGTGAAACTTGGACTGTTGGTGCAGCAGAAAAGAGGAGAATTTAAGCTTTTGAAATGTGGTGTTACAGGAGAATGATGAAGATCAGAAGGGTAGATAGAGTAACAAATGAAGAGGTATTAAGGCGAGTGGGAGAGGAGAGATGTTTCTGGCGACTGCTAATGAAGAGAAGAGATAGGTTGGTAGGATACATACTAAGGCACCCAGGAATAGCAAGCTTAGTTATGGAATGAAGGGTCGAGGACAAGAGCTGTACGGGTAGACCAAGGTTAGAATATGTTAAACAAATTGCCTCGGATGTAGGGTGTGGTAGCTATGCAGAGATGAAACGATTAGCTCAGGACAGGGTGGCATGGAAAGCGGCATCGAACAAGTCAAATTACTTAAGACTCAAACAACAACAACAACAATCACCAAGTTTTACATGGAACTACGTTTAATTTTATAATTAGAAAACTTATTTCTGAAGAGCCTAGTTTATTCTATACAATAAAAACTAGCAACCCGCTAGTTGCAGTTCCAGTTTAGCGGCAATTTATGAGTTTTCTTTGTACGAGTGCGTATCCAAAAGCAATTCCCTTTCTCAGTTATCGTTTTACCCTCCAGGGTTGGCTTTTCCCACGGACTAAGCAAGGGATCGCGCCACTACCGCCACTGAGGGCATTGTCCTGGAGCTTGGGACTCTGATCGGGGATACAACTGGGGAGTGTGACTACCACTTCGCTCAGGCGGCCTCACCTGCAAAGCGAACAGGGGCCTTATGAATGGATGGGAAGAGTGGGAGGGTTAAGCAAGGAGGGGGGAAAGAGGCGGCCGTGGCCTTACGTTATGTACCATCCCGGTATTTGCCCAAAGACGAAGTGGGAAATCACGGAAAACCACTTCGAGGATGGCTGAGGTGGGAATCTAACTTCCACTATACTCATTTGGACCACCCGAGGCTGAGAAGACCCCATTCCAGTACTCATACCACTTTTCAAATTTCGTGGCAGAGCCGGGAATCGAACCTCGGACCAAAGGATGGCAGCTAATCATGCTGCCCACTACACCACGAAGGCGACTTCAGAAACAATTCAATAAACTTTATTTCTTTGATTTATTGATTGGCATTGCAACGCATGCCGGGTACAGCTAGTGTATTATATAAATCTCGTTTTCCATCCTCAACTTATCTTAACTTACAGAGATATTAAAATAATATATAATCCTACACAGAGACAAATATTTTCAATTTATCTCATATGCCAAGGCCTTCGCCTTGCGAAATTAGTACAACAGAAAAAAAATAGCATTCTTGATAACAGACATCAAAATCTATCAAGTGTCAACAGTGGATCTACAGTAAGGTTAAAAGGATCTGCATTTTGCGAATTTATCCGAAGTTTCACATTTCATACTCTTGATGACGAATGGCTGTCTTCCCACAGCAGTAGCTACGCTGGCTAAACGCAACGTTAGGTCATGGGGCCAAGCTCTCTGCTGACTCGGTAGACGCGTGGGTTCGAGCCCCACCGTCGGCCGACCTAGAAATGGTTTTACGTGGTTTCCCCATTATCAACACCAAGCAAATGCTGGGACGGTGCCTTCTGTCAGGCCACGGCCGCTTCCTTCCACATCCTTGCCCAGTTTCAATAATCTTCATCCATTCCATCTCCCATCCCGACGCGCAGGTCGCCCACGGGCGTCGACTAGAAAGACCTGCACTAGGCCTCTCAGGAGGCCACACGTAAAAAAAAACACATAACTAACAAATATTGACTAGTTGTGTTTAGCTTTACTACTACTACTGGCGGCCTCACCTGCATCGCGATACAGTACACTAAAAATTTCCCCTAAACACAAAGTGGCGGCATCCAATACGTCTCGGACGACGCTAAAGCTTTAAACATGTTAAATTCTATGTGTTAATAATGCTTTACACACAAAAACAAACCTAACTTGGGGCTTACGCCCCAGACGCCCTTGCTTGTGTTACAAGCAGTAATTTTAGGAGCGACCAATGGTTTCGTCCAGACCGTTGTCTAACCAAGTAGCGACCAATGGTTTTGTCTCACCATGTCTTCAGAAGAATGCAGTGCAAGGAAGGAAGGGAATTTTGTTTTACGTGACCGTTAATCATGTGATCATGAGCCACGGGAGAATGCAGTGCAACCTTTCAATTAAATTGAACAACTAAATGTAATTTATGAACATGCGTAGTTCACCACCTATAAGCAAACAAACTAACATCAACGTCCTCACGTCATCCGTGACATCACCAACTGCAATAAAATGTTTCCTATATAGACACGTAGTTATCGCGATAGTGTACACACTTGAACCCTCGTCTCCTTCACTGTTACCGAGGAATTTTGTATGTCCAATTGGTGAGGTAGACAGCGCTTTATTGACAACTTTGGTCAAATTTTCTACTACAGCTTTAACAAGTGACCGAAGAGCGATTATTGGTGTTCTATACTATAGAAAGTGTTAAAGCGACGGATCGAGTCAGCTGTGATGTAACTAAAAGGGACATTTCTAAATAGATTAGCCTATGGGTGAGGGGGACGTTTACCCGGGTGAAGCCATGTACTAATGCTAATTCATACACAATACCTCATTTTTGAAGAGAGATTACACTTGTTCTTTTTTCGAGTAATAGTCACTATTGCTTATAGTTAATTCATGAGTAGAATTCCATTGCCTCATTCATTCAATTTAGTTGTATACGGTATTGTTTTATTTCTTGACCTGGAACTAGGGCGCATGTTCGCTCACCCCCATCGCATCCACTGCCGCGACTGGTACACAAATAGCGCAACTTACGCACGCTCCAGGTGGCTACCCGAAGATCAGCTGTTCAAATGGGTCACGGAATTTAAGCAAAATATAGGTCAACCACGCGACCAATACAAATCCTCTATTTATCCTTTCCGCAGTAGAAATTAAATTCTCTGCCAAGCATTAAAAGTAAATTGTTGCCCCATTAAATATGTTGACTAATAACCCTGTGGTGGATAATAGAGAAACAGATAAAGAGCAAGTGAAAATACCTTAACACTAATATTAAACTATGAACAGGCCTACTTGTCCTAAAAATCAAAAACACCTCTAATGTAACAATGAGTACTGTTAACTTATTCTTTCCAGATATCGCCGAGATGTCTTGACCGATATTATTGATTTTGTACAGAAATAACCCACTCTACGAAGAAAAACGGTGCCAGAAGTATTTGTAAGAAACACTTTCTAATGAGCAGACAGGATTAGGATGGGGCATAATCGAAAAACACAGCATTAACACAATATATTATCTACTGTTGCTTAATTTTCGCGGTCATCGATAGAAAGACGTATAAACTGGTTTACCGAAACCAAGAGTTGCTTAACTGCTTCTTTGTTCTCGAGGCTATCAAATTTAAAAAAAATATAATGCTCCTTTCACCGGTGTTATAAAATAATATTCGTGTTTGAGAAGTAATTGTTATAACAAAGAAAAAAATACGGTGACAAATTGTTATTTTACCATGACACTCTTACCTCATCTGGAACAGAGTTGTCATTCATCATTTCCCGTGTTTCTTATTTCACGAATTCTCTTGGATCAATTCTTCACACACTACCACACTTTCCTCAAGTTCTTGCGCTATCGCCCACTGAAGACACTGCTACTACGGCAAATTCGGAAGGAAGGTCATGTAGTTCGTCCTATTCGCATTTTCAACGTATACTGCGCCATCTATGATCGAATGCTGAAACTACTATCTGTAGTAATAGTACAGTCAAATGACATCATGAATAAATAAACTTAAACAGTATAATTAAGTCTAAAACTAATGAATAATAAAATACCAATTAAAAAGATAGAAATAATTCAACCGTATAAATATAAAATACACAAAAGTGCAAATGTACAATTTGAATAGTGACAACTACAAACTTATCAGCTGTACATCCCCTTCGCTCCAGATTGTCAATCGGTGTTCCACAGTGTTCTGTGAATCAGTTTAAGATGGCGTCTCACATATGTGTCACTGTGTCGGGACCAGCCTTATCATTCTTAATTTATGAAAACGTGAACAGTTTTTGTGATCAGGTATTGAAATATACTGTATATGCATTTCAAAGAATACTATCGAATTTAAATTTCTGTACCACTCTCTGTCGATGATAGCATTTCCATTCTTAACCTGCAAATGCTAAGTATTTTGTGTCCTGTTCACATTTACATACTTTTTTGGGGGTTTCTTCGACATGCGTTTGCAAGAAAACTGGGACAGCCTATAATTGTACGAAGTCTAAAGTCATTAATGTATGACATTTGTTGTGTACATGTGATCCGCTTAACCTGGTGGGTGTTGCCCAGCTGTAATTTACTAACCTAGAAGAATATAATAATTTGTATTCTATTTGTAGGAAGGATTTCTCTTGGGAGAAATAATAAGCCATGTGACTGATACGATAAGTGATGCACAGATTCGTGGTGAAAAGACGGAAACATTGATTAGTATGTATGCAAGCTTTTCTATAACTAGGCTAGTTTTGTTTGAATTAGCCCTCAGAGTATTTTGATTTTGTATCCTGCTTAACTCATATTTTGTATTCCAGGTATAAATTCTCTAATGCCACTTCCTCATTCAGTGTCATTCTATAATGGTATTGGCAAAGTTAATCCAGAAAAGCTGAAGGCCTTCATGAGGGATAAATCGAAGGTTAGGCTGTTACCATTTAATTGAATGAAAATAAATTGTGATGCATGATTAACTTCCACACTTTGAATATTTAGTGACTAATGCTGAAATCTTACTTGAGACATGTTAGGGTGAGGTGGACTAACCTACCATGTACACACTCATTCTTATTTAAAAAAGTAGTGGCATACGACTATACCCTGTATTTCAAGAGTAAGAACCTGAAGCATTTGGCGGGAACGTTATAAAAATGGCCGCCGCGGGCTTCTATTGGCTGGATTTTGACAACTCGTGCCACACGTTGCCAGCGCATCGTTCATTCATTCATTCATTCATTCAGTCGCCTGTTAGCTACTGTCTGTGTCGAAGTTCGTTTCATTGTCATCATTTCGTTTACTATTAGCATCGAGTTTTAATATTTTTTGTTTCCATTTTTACTTTGTTATTTCTTTTATAGTACCGGTACGTCAATAAGTTACAAATAGTGTTTGGCCTCTTTCTCGTATTTATTGAATGACGGTGATAAAGGTAGCATAGCTTCGGTGTGTTATTTATTTATTTATGTACCATATTTCTCTATTTGAATGTCCTCGGCGTTGACTCAGGATCGACATTTGCATTATATTTCGCATAATAGTATCGAAATAATCTCCGAAGAGTAGCCTTGTGTATTATTTGAATCAGCTGATATACATCAACAATAAAAACTTGGCAACACAGCTCAGCTGTTCCAAGCTCCCGCCATTTCCTTCACGTTCTTTCTTTCGAAATACAGACCATAACCACATTCAGAACAAAGAAATCTCAGTTGGAGGTGCGGAAGATGATTTGTAAACCTCAAAATAAAGACTTTAATATTGCGGCCAAAAAATTGAGCATTCCTTACTTACATTTTTCGTGGTCTAAAACTTCAAATTCCATATGCATCTGTCGACTAAAACGTTGAACCCACAGTATACCTGTGCTCGTTAATCACACACGGGGAAGCTAATAGTCCAGAGAATGAAGGTTCATTTCCCAGTGCTGACAGCTCCTTTCTTGGGTGTGGTTTTCTTTGTTTTTTCACACTTCCTCCAAGAAAATGCCGGAATGATATCTTAATCCTAGACCCTTTAATAATAGTCGCACACAATACCACTTTCACCGCAGAAGCAAAGTTATTAGACAAATTCAACACATATCGGTACCTAAGTACATGGGGCTTAAAAAAGCCAGGAATCGACAATTTAACTGTAGGCCTACCAACTGTTTCTACATGGTATGGGTCGAGGATCAACAAGATCCATAAACATTAGAATTGTTTCCTCTCGTCGTTAAACAACCTAAGGTTGTAGAGTTGCTTACATGGTTCATACTGTTATGTTAAACATAATACATGGTTTTTTTTTTTTTTTTTTAGTTTTGGCACCTTAGTTATAACTGGATTAATAGCTCACTTAGATGGTTCCAAGTTTTACAGGCCCTCGATGTAGTCCCCACCGCTGCGTACAACGTGTTCCCAGCGATGCGGAAGTCATTGGATCCCGTTGGCACTGCCTAATCTATTGGTGGCACTGGCACAAAGAGAGCGCTCGGCAGCCTGCTTCACACACAGCAGGCGTTGTGTTGGCATTGTTGGATCGCTGGGGCTGGGAGGTCCTCTATCACCCCCCATATTCTCCCGACATTAGTCCCTGCGACTATGATCTCATCCCGAAGATGAAGATGACAATACGCGGAGAGTAGGCTGCCGAGCGCTCTCTTCGTACCATCAATAGTTTGGGCAGTGCCAACGGGATCCAACGACTTTCGCATAGCCGGGAACACGTTGTACGCAACAGTGGGGACTACATCGAGGGCCTGTGAAACTTGGAACCATCTAAGTGAGTTATTAATCCAGTTATAACTAAGGTGCCAAAACTAAAAAACCAACCTATGTATTTTTCTCCCCCAGGTGCAACCAACCCTGGAGGAGAGTGGAGCCTAGCTTTTATACTCCCACTTGAATAGTGTATGATAATACCAGTAAATGTCTTTCCTACATTGTTTCATATTCTGGGAGTCATTACCAATTGAAATTACTGTCAATTATCCCTACTGCACCGGAAATGTCCTAATTATACCTAAATATGTGTTTATATTTCTTGCTCAATCAACAACGGCAGACATCTTTGTCAGGCGCATGAGGTCTCTTCAACTGTTACATGGATGTACACCTTGACATCACAATACTGTTGCCAACATGTGGGATTCTGAAACGATTGGTCTGCAAGAAGATTAGTGTTTTTTATTTATGTACATTTAACCTACATTATTTCATTTTAAGGCTGAAGAAGGGAGAATTGTATATCCCGAAACATGTCCCTAATTAAAGTTTGATCTTTCAAACGCATTATTTTGTATTGATTGGGCAGAAATTAATGGATTTGGAATTGTACTATATAGGCCTAAGTACATTAGCATGGGAAATAATTCATAACCCTCTTAGTGCCAAGCCATTTCCTGAAATACCTGCCAAGAATGCCAAGCCATTTTCAATGGTCGTGCAGACTATTCGAAAAAAAAATCATAAATACCACATTTCCAACGATATAATCATTATTTTTGCTTTGCATTATAACCAATACTTCATTCTTTCATACATTATGTTCATAAAAGTAAATACGGCATCTAAACCTTTTTAATTGAGGTTGTTCTGATAATTGTACAATTTTTCATTTTGTTGTTGTAAAAAATAAGTTTTGAGCCTAAATTAAGAACACCTAGGAGTCATATTCGAAGAAACACTACGTTTCCAGCTGTAGCAAGTTCTTAGATACATCTGTAGGCAGAAAACTTCAACAAGAAGAAAACAACTGCACCGCAATTTTGGCAGGAACGCGCGTGAATGTGGGAGCGCAAAGGGAGGGCGTGAATACAAACTTAGACCTATCGCGTAACGGACTTCGAAGGAAAAAAGTAAACACCGCTCAGGCAAGCTTGAAACCTCACCTTCCCAACAGTATGAAATAATCACGGCCATATGCCTACAGAAATCCACAAATATAAGATAAACGGCGCGCCGATTGAATCGGCTTTGGCACGTTTGGCGCGAGCAGATCTGATCGGCGCGTGGCACCGAGGGGGTTAAATTACTGAAATAGTCAAAATATCTGTGGCAATTGACTGGAAAAAATCTGGAGATGATGTAATAGATGTTTACACCTCCGCTGTCTATAACCCTCCCGCCATCCTAAATTTTATCACGGCTTGTGTAGAAAACATTTCCAGCTGTGTCGGCCATTATCGGTGTTACTTAGCCTATGCCAACCCCATACATCCGGTATTGTAAAATGAAAGAGTGCCGTCAAGTTAATGTGAAAGTGCACCAAGTTTGTCTTAAGTTAGGCATGTATTGTGCGAGTTGCGACTTAATGATCTCCAACAACGCATCAATAATTTTCATCCAAACCAATGGTTTTGCCTAGCCCAATATTTTCATCCAGACCAATGGTTTGCCTAGACCAGTGGTTCTGAACCCGTAGACGTCTGCGGACCACTCAGCGTGAAATTGAATCATGTACGGACCTCCCCCCCCTCCCCCAATACACCTTATCAGTTGTAACTCTTCCTCTAACACTTATTTTAATGATATTTCAATTCAAAACCTGATAGTCATTGCCGCGTATACATCCGGACGATTCTCGTTCAACGCACTTTGTTTTTTAAATCCCCATTTATTGGCCACTTTTTTATACGTGCTGGTAGAACCTTCTCTCCCACGGACCACTCCCGAGGCTCTCGCGGACCACCAGTTAAGAACCGCTAGCCCAGACCAATAATAAAATTGTTAGGTAGCGTGGCCAAACACCCCTGGTTTGTGTCACGCACAGTGGGGGTAGTCGTGCATCAATAATCTTTTTCCAGACCAATGGTTTTGCCTATTCCTTTTTTCACATAATTGCAACATTACATGTGTTGTGTGGTGTGTTTTTGTATCGGACATGTTGGCAACAGTGATGGGACTTGATATGACGTCAATGTGTGCGCCTGAAACATGGCTGCCGTCATTGAATGAGCAAAAAATAGACATTTATTTACGTAATATAACAAATATTTCTGGTGCAGCAGTGATAATTGACAGTAATTTTCAATAATCTGCCATGTAGAAGTGTAAAACTAGGGATTAAGTATTGTCAAGTTTTAATCCAAATCCTTGGAGAAATAATTCCTTAATTCTGAATGAAGTATCCTCTTTTCTTTTTCGCTTTCATTGATAATATATGATTTTCGTACCTTATTTCATCTTCTGAGGGCGGGGGGACATTATCGATTGTAATTACTAACCTTGGTCACTTTTGCAACGACTGAACCGGATATATGTGCTAAATTACTTTTTTTTTTAAATTGATTGTTCATTAACAACGGCATACCACCGACAGTAGTGGCTACGCTGGCTGACGCGCAGCATTAGGTCATGGGGCCAAGCTCTCTGCTGACTCGGTAGACGCGTGGGTTCGAGCTCCACCGTCGGCCGTCCTTGAAATGGTTTTCCGTGGTTTCCCGTTTTCAACACCAGGAAAATGCTGGGACGGTACCTTCTGACAGGCCACGGCCGCTTCCTTCCATATCCTTGCCCAGTTTCATTCACCATCATTCATTTCATCTCTCATTAACTCCTCTCATGAGGTTGGCGTCAGGAAGGGCATCCGGCCGTAAAAACCATTGTCACAAAGACTTCCATCGCATCTCATCCCCGACCCCGTTGGAAAACGGGAATAATAAGGGGTAGACATACATACATACAGTTAATTTAACAACGGCAGCCATGTTCAACAGCATATTTAGTATGTTAAACTGCCACCAAAGCTCTCACAACAAGGTGCACACGTCACTAGTTGCCAACATGTGGGATTCAAAATACACCACCACTGAAACAATTGACACGTTAGGCTGTAATCATTTTCAAAACCAATTGGATTGGACGAAACGAAGGTTAGAGTGGTCAGGTTGAAGTGGGGCATTGGCTGCAGGAAGCTAGCAGGGCATTGTTGAAGAAACCATTGGATTGGACCGCTTACTATACAAAGTAGTACCGTAAGTGCGGGGTTGGCAATACTGTGTTTTACGGCAACGCGCGTAATGGCGGACACGGATTATCTAAATAAGGGATGGGGGGCGGGTTATGGACTGTGGAGGAGTTAACATTTATTAAGTTACATCATTCCTGATTTCTTCTACATCATTAGAAATGGAATTTTGACTATTTTTTGTACTTTTAGAAAATGTTATCAAGAAGTGATACTTCATTCAATGTTATCAACAATATTCTTGAACTACTGAAATTAGCCATCATACCTGTGGTAAAGGTCGGAAAAAGAATCTGGAGATGATGTAGTGATAGATGTTTACTCCTCCACTGACTTTTAGTGATCCGCCTTTCCCTTTTTAGATCACAACTTATATAGATAAAATTTCAGCTGAATCCACCGTAATACGCGTTATTTATGGACAAATACAGTATTCCCAACCCCATGCATACGATACTGCTGTATAGCCAGTAAGCTAAAACAAAAAAGCGCCAAGTTCCATTCAGAGCACCTCTTCCAAACAAATCACCCTCAAGACAGCAGAGTGCACCAGTTTTTTTAAATAACATCTGATCTATATCCTCCCATCCACTAAGACTGAAATTACCCAAAAATCGCATCAATAATTTTGCCTAGACAAAGTAATTGCTAAATAGCCGGACGGCACACTTTATACACTCCTGGATTTTGTCACGTACAGTGGGGGTAGTCACACATCAATAATCTTTATCCAGGCAAATGTTCTTGCCAATTGATGCTTTTTCATATAATTACAATATTACGTGTCTCGTATGGTGTATTTTGTATCCCATATGTTGGCAACAGTGAAGTGACTTCAATATAACTGCCATCCTTGAATGAGTAACAAATATTTTCGGTGCAGCAGTGACAGTAATTTCATTTCCTAATGATTGCCAGTAAGGTATGAAAATCATATATTATCAATAATAAGCCAGGTAGAAGTGTGAAAGCCAGGATTTGGTCTCCTCCAGAATTAATACTTTGGCTAATTTTAATAGTTAAGAATTGTTTCTCCTCCAGATTTACCAGTTAATTACCCACAAATGTTGCAACCATAATATACACAAACACCAGAAAACTTGTTATATCCATTTGATCAGATTTTACCATTGTGGTTCGTATATTTGCAGACCCTCTTGCTTGTAGTTCAAGCTGTAATTTTCGCCAAGACAGTGGCCCAACTTAGAAGCGACCAATGGTTTCGCCCAATCTATCTTCTAACCGTGTAGCGAACAGTGATTTTGTCTGACCATAGCTTTAGAATGTATATCTATGGCATATGTCATTTTCTTGGTCTGTATTGATTAGAGTAACAATATAATTTTCTCCACTTTACAATTTTTTTTTTACAGTTTCTCTGGTACATGTTTTGACCTTCATCAGCCTAAAATATAGCAATGACTTACATATCCTGGTGTACATTTTCTGCATCATATGTAAGTTAAGACATTTTAACAATTTATTATTTATTTATCGTATGGGTTAACAATGGTTAGGACACATTATCAGAGCAGAAGGTACTCTCCCGAACCGTGTGTTCAATTTTCAGCCAACGGGAAAACGTCCAAGAGGTCGACCAAGAACGAGATGGAAAGATCGAGTTATGCTGGCACTGAACCAGGTAGATCCAGATGCAAGTATGGAAGATGCCAGGGATAGAAATCGTTGGTCTAATATATGCAACCATTATTTGAGAAGCTGAAATCATTCTTCCCGTTATGAAGTACAATGTTATATATTATGTTATGCTTGCTATTTATATTGTAAACAAGAATTGTATATCCTTGTTTTTCTGCTAAGGGTCTTAATGGCCTGTCACATACAATTGATGATGATGATGATGATGATGGGTTTTAGTGCTGGGAGTGTCCGAAGACATGTTCGGCTCGCCTAAGTCTGTAGCTGCTTCCAGCGGACACCCTTATTAGGGTGAGCTACAAGTTCCGTTAAATTTCAAGTAGTTCCAACTTTCGCTACCAGATATCAATGATACCTAGTGGTGAACGTTCGAACTTTGATAGAGCGTTCCGACGAAATCTAACCTAACAATTTAGCTTTACACAAGTTTAGTCTGTGAAAGTATCTTTTACATGCCACAAATCTATGACATGAGACCGCCGGTTTTACTTCCCCTCCGAAGGAAGGCATACTGAAGGATTTTTAACGCTCTTAAAAAATCAGACGACTTGGGTACAGCAGTTCAGCATGCTACCAACTACGCCACCGAAGCCGGTCCTCTTAACAATTAAAATTATTTAATATCCTCTTCAGATGAGGAAGAAACTGTTTCCAAAATTTTTAATAATTTGTAATGTCGTCTTAACTTACATATGATGCAGGAAATGTACACCAGGATATATTTAATTTAATGTAAGAAATTGCTAAATTTTAGGCTGATGGTCATGTGCAGACCGAAATATGTACCGGAAAAACTGTAAAAGTGTAAAAGAAATTTTGTATTGTATCTTCTTCTTCCTCTTCTACCTTATCCGATACGGACGTTGGCTACCACCATGGCTAACACCTTCTTATCCTGTGCAATCCTGAAGAGTTCCGTGGAAGACAGCCCAAACCACGTTCTTAAATTATCCATCCAAGTTATTCGTCTCCTTCCCAGTCCACGCTGACCTTCAATTTTACCCTGAAGTATAACTTGGAGCAGACGGTATTTTGGATTCCTCATCATGTGTCCCAAGTATTCCAATTTCCTCTTCTTGATTGTGTTTAACAGCTCAGGTTGGCTGCTCACACGCTGAAGAACCTCGGCATGTATTGTATATTGGAGAAAATTATATTGTTATAGCTTTAGAAGAGTGCAGTGTAACCTTTCAATTAACTAAAAGTACTTCATGAATATCCGTGGCTCACGACCAAACATCGCACTTGGACACATGCGACTGAATCCGCATTTGATGCACTGTTTGAAACCTCATTCAGTAGAGTTACATTGCCACAAATCAAGGCACTAAATCAAACAAACGAACTTCAACGTCCGTACGTAGACTACACTAAAAAAATCCCTAGGCATGTAGAAATCCGGTATCATGATGTCCACAGGCAGGAAAAGTCAGAAATAGTCAGGAATTTTGTTTTTGGTCAGGAAAAGTCGGGGAAAAAGTGTGAAAAAATGGCGTGAGTCAGGAAAAAATGGTGAAAAGTATTAGAAAGTCAGGAATGTAATATTAAGTTAACCATACAGTATTTTGTGTTTTACAGCTATATTTTGATGTTACTAGTTCAACTAATCTCTGAAGATAAAAAGCAATAACTCACTGGACATTACGGTAAGTTTCCATTTTTACAGTACATAATAGTGAAAACCTCTTTTACCTATTTTATGTACGCTTTTTTGGCGTTGGCGTAGGGATATGGCAACCCCATCACTATAGTTTAGGTTATCAAGTACTTGGATTTATGTATTATTGCATTATAATTTATTTTATTTTGTATTTTAAATGAATAAAGAGGCGAGCGTTGGGCACCTATGGTGATGGTGGAGGCTGCAAGTAAGATATATATATATTTGCTCAATAAACCATTTTTGCGATGTTAAGTCAGGAAAATTGACATTGAAAATTCTGTGGACACCATGTATATATTCATGTACTAGTATATGTACCATTACAAAAGATCTCGGGAGTTCGACAACAAAGCAAAACAATTCATTCAAAATACGAAAATTCTTCATTGTGGTTGGTTAGTCCTCATCACCTTAACATGACTGTAAAGTGACTTCTTTTAGCTCCTTTTCTTCTCATTCACTGAATATGTTGAATAGGAGGTGGTCGGATGGTACAGTTTTCGTCGCAATTCTTCTCTCGTACCTCATCTGCGGGACAGACTTCTCCACAAGGAATTGTCGGCAGCGATGCCTCACGTTTCTCCCGAGCATTTTACAATGTGTTTGTTGAACACAGTTGTAACAAATGGAGGCTCGACTCATGTATTCAATCACAAGTTCTTGAGGTATCGTCACAGGTGAGTGTTAACGTTTAAATTGCTGCCCTAAGGGCTGTTTTCACTAACTCATTACTAACGATTAGGTAGTTATTTATCTTAAACTAGCAGTAATGCACGGTTTTGCCCGGTGGATTTGTTTTATGGATGATAATGAATACTACTACAGAACTGGAGCACTCGAGGATAAGGATCAAAAAGCACCAACACTTATTGCAGCTGAAAACCTCAGTATACTGCACCAACACCATTGCCCTTATACAGAGGAATGATGATTACTGTTTTAAGGGGCCTAAGAAATCTTTTTTCGCTAATTACTCCCCGTAACTGCCATTTATAAGCAGCTTGCAATTCTGCACCAGAACACTGATAGGGGCGACGTGATGCAGCCCGCATTGCCAGGCAACAATAGACTTGGGTATTATTGAAGCTGTTCGGGAGAGCTTGTTCTTCCGACTTGCTAACAAAAATCAATCTTTAAGGTTACCTGTGAGGTGTAGCCTAATGATACATAGCCTAAACTATTCCTCTTGAATTTGGCTATCATATACAAAAAGAATTTTTCGAATCCGACTGGTAGTTCCAGAGATTAGCACATTTAAACACACAAACAAACTCTTCAGCTTTATTATATTAGTATAAAAGTATAGACTAGATTTGGAAATCAGCAGAAGAATACAACTCGGGAGTGCTTTCTACCAACAGGTACGGGGACTAGTATGGAACAAGGATATACCAATTAAGGCTAAAGAAGTTATGTACAAAGCATATTATGTTCCTATAATGACATATGCAGCAGAAACTTGGACAATAACTAAGAGGGATGAGAGCAGAGTACAAGCAGCAGAGATGAGATTCCTGAGAAGTATGGTCCAGAAAACGAGGAGGGACAGAGTGAGAAATGAAGATATACGGAAAGAACTGGGAGTACAGAAACTAAATGACAAACTGGAGCAAAACAGATTGAGATGGTTTGGACATGTCAAACGGATGAAGTAAGGCTACCAAGACGAGTGCTGGAACGACGGATGACAGGGAAGAGAGGACGAGGAAGACCAAGAATGCGTTGGATGGACTCGGTGGAGAATAGTATTAGAAAACGGAACCTGGATTGGAACAATGTGTCGGAAGAGGAATGGTGGAACGACAGAACAAAGTGGAGAGGAACCACATTTGCCCCCACCCTGTGTCAACTGGAAAAGGGGAAATGATGATGATGATGATAATGAGAAGTATAGATATGAAAGGTACAAGAATGAACATAATCCTATTTGATGATGATGTTCTGATTTGGGGGGGGAATGAGAATGTGGTCCAAGAACAGCTGGATTTGCTGAAGGAGAATATTGACAAATGGAAAATGAAAATCGGTGTAGAGAAAAGTAAGACATTGGTAATGACAAGAGGAAAGGAAGAAGGAAAAGGGATTGTTAACATTGGTGAAGTAGATCTGGCAGTATTAGAGCTCTTCAAATATTTAGGAAGTGAATTGATGGAAAATGTAAGATTGGATATGGAGATCACCAAGAGAATACGCGGCTTCGGTGGCGTAGTTGGTAGCATGCTGAGCTTCTATGCCCAAGATACCGGGTTCAAACCCGGCCAAAGCCGTTGGATCTTTTAAGAGCGTTAAAAATCCCTCAGTATGCCTTCCTTCGGAGGGGAAGTAAAGCCGTCGGTCCCATGTCATAGATTTATGGCATGTTAAAGAACCTTCCACTAATTACACCTGTGTGAAGCTAAATTGTATAGGTTAAGAATGTAAACAATGCTCTTAGATTCCTATGTTCGTTGCCAAGAGCCGACTGCGGTGGCGTCTAGTAGCTAAGTTCTGAACTAGGCCTAGTAGTCGTTGACGGTGGCGTTTGGCGGCAAAATTAGGAACTATTTGAAAAATTCAAAGTTGCTGTCCTTACTTGAATTAAAAAACAGATACACACACTAATACAGCCATCACAATTAACACCGGTTATCAGACAGATTCTACACACACCCAAAGTACACGGGGCTACATGACTGCGTTGTCGCAGCCCATAAACTGAGGAACCAACAAGAGAATACAACGTGGGAGTGTTTTCTATCATCAGGTTCGGAGTTTAATTTGGGATTAAAGACATACGACTGAAGGCTAAAGAAGTGATGTACAAGACCGTTCGGTTGGTTCCTTAGTTTAGGAGCTGCGACAACGCAGTCATGTAGACCTGTGTACTTTGGGTGTGTTTAGAATCTGTCTGATAACCGGTGTTAATTGTGATGGCTGTATTAGTGTGTGTTATCTGTTTTTAATTCAAGCAAGGACTGCAGACAATAATTTCAAGTACTGGCGTCACTTGCGATAGGAGGATGAAAGATCACCTCAAATCTATTGTACAGTCATACGACCTGTCGCACTGTATGGTTGCAAATGTTGGCCTACTACGACTGAGACGGAGCGTCGACTGGGTGTCGTGGAGATCAGGATGCTGCGGTGGACAGCTGTTGTTTACTAAACTGGATCGCATCCCCAATGAATGCATCAGGGAGAGATTTGGCATTGCATCCATTCCTGAAAAAATGTGTGAGAGTCGTTTAAGATAGTTTGGACATGTTGGACATGTGCTGAGGACAGGGGCTGACACTAGAGCAAAGACGGGTTACATGTTGGAAGTCGCCAGTAATAATAATATCGTATGGCTTCGGGTGCCGGGTGCAAGCTTTGTAATTTGACACCCAGAGGGTAGCTTGCATGTCGAATTTCGTTGTTCCTTGAATCACTATGAAAGTCAAGGAGGTTAGATATCTAAGCTCCTTGAACACCATTGCGCTTTCTAGTAGCGAAATGAGAAACTTTGTGTTGGCGGAAACTCCCGAGGTTAATTTTACCATTATGAACACGGCCTACTGAATTCAAATGGGTTCTTTGACATGCCAACATCGTATGACATGCGTGTCGTATTTTTGCCGCCTTTCAAAAATCACTTGCCATGGCCAAGAGCGAACCTGCAATCTTGGGATTAGTAGACCGACACGCTATCCACTCTCCCACCGTGGCAGGCTAGTCGCCAGTAATAGACCAAAAGGACAACCAAAACAGGGATGGGCCGATACCCTTCACAAAGATCTGACGAGCGTGAATCTCCACCCTGACATGGCCCAGGACAGAACTAAATGGAGACATCGACTCCATGTAGTGGACCCTGCCACCAGGTGGGTCAAACACTGAAGATGGTGGTGGCAGAGGCGGCGGCGGCGGTGGTGGTGGTGGTTTAGAGTAGGAAAAAAAAAACTGAATCTAAGGTACGGATGCGAGACATGCACTTTGGGAAAGCAAGCAAAATCAAGACTAGAAGCTGCTGAAATGTGGTTCTGGAGAAGTCTAATAATAAACAAAGTTTTTATGGTTCCGCCTAGTCAATACTTGTTTTATTAGAGATTTTATCGTGACATAATCACTTGTCTTTACGTATGCTGGGACATGTTTCGGTGTCGAGTAACATTGACACCTTCATCAGCCTACGGTTATTGGCAACACTCAATGACATTAAAATAATTATTAAAACAACACACAGATGACTAAAATAACACTTTAAAAAGTTTTTTAAAACACTGTCATAATGAAAGTTCAATTGAAAGTCTTAAAAAGGCTGGGTGCACTGTTTTGGTTTCCAATGTCCTGCTTCCGATAATAACCTCCGAAATCCAGCAAGAGGTGACCATACATAAGGTGTAGTTGTGGCAGCGAGAAATCGGGCCGTGCTGAGGCATACGGAGACTGTGCAGGCTGATGAAGGTGTCAATGTTACTAGACACCGAAACATGTCCCAACATACGTAAAGACAAGTGATTATGTCACGATAAAATCTCTAATAAAACAAGTATTGACTAGGCGGAACCATAAAAACTGCTTATTATTACATTCTGTCAATACGGAGAAATGTGTGACTTTAAAAGTCAAAAAGTCTGGAGAAGTCTGACGAGGACGAGTTGGAGGGGGGGAAATAAACTAATGAACAAATCTTGGATGAAATTAAGGAGAAACGGACCTTACTTTGTTCATTAGAGAAGAGAAAAACTAAATTTCCTGGACTCTTCTTACGACATGACACACTTTTCCAGATTGTCTTCGAAGGCAAGATCCTAGGGAAGAAATCGAGAGGAAGAGCGCATCTCTCATACCTTAGAAACACACTCAGCTGGGTTTTACTTCCTACATCATGATGAAGAGAGCTGGTGAAGATCGTGGGCTGTGGCAGCAGCGACAAGGCTTAGCCTTTAGATCAGAGATTCCCAAACTGGGCGATTTTAGCACGCCAATGGGCGAAATTGACAGAATGTGAATTCGATGGACGATTTGAAAAAATTGGTGGGCAAATAATTCAGTTTTTTATACATACAATGTGACCGAGAAGTTTTTGCCTATAAAAACAAGGAATAAAATAAAACTGCAAACAAGTAATTCAATTATATCAAATTGTTTCCTTTTTAATCTATTTACAACTACTGTAAATTATCAAATTACATTAATTAGACATAGGTATTCATGTTGTTTAATTAATTAGATATAAAAATATTCATGTAGTATTAATTTAATTTTTTTCTTTAATTCATTTCATTGATTGTTATTCCATTTTAGACCTATTATTTGCAAATTTTAATGTACATAAATATACCTAAATATACATGATGTACCTATTAAGAGAAAAATGTCCCTACAAATCCTCATTTCTCAATGTACATATTTGTAATTTTAAGATTTGTGCATTTTTTGAAATGAGGTGGGCGAAAAAAATTATAAATCTCGAAAGTGGGCGATGGTCAGAAAAACTTTGGGAAACCCTGCTTTAGATGATGATGATGATGAGTGACATGTATGATATTTTATAATTTCGTTGTCATAAACATATTTTATGTTCATATGGATGAAAGTTTGTGTGAAACTCTGAAACAAGCCGCCAATGGAGGATGCCAAGGTAGAGTTCAGCTGTAATAATTTGAATGAAGGTTCAAAATATTTAAATATAATTTTCAAAAATACCCTGGAGATGCAGTTTCCAAACTGGTCAATGGAGCCGTGATGGATGGTTGTGAAGTTGAAATCAACTCCCGAGTGTTTTTGAAACTTATATAATTAGAACCTTTATTTAATCAAATTATTTGTAAGGATATCCATTTTATTTTATTTCAAATTGATTCTATTATTTTACATCTCACATAAATCCTCATCTTGCACAGTTTCCAGCCACTGGCCGGGTCTGTTTGGAACACAAGCCTCTCCAACGTCTTCAGTCTTCCCACCATCTGTCAGCCTCCACCCTTGTCCAGTCTTCTCCTCTCTTCTTCACGCTTTCTTCCACCCCCTTCAGCCACCTGCCTCTTGGTCTCCCTCTCGGTCTCTTTCCTTTCCACTTCGTCTTGTGTCTCCTCCTGGGTATCCTCTTCTCCTCCATTCGTTTTACATGTCCATACCATCTAAGTCTAGATTTCTCTATAATCCTGTAATGGTTCCTCCTTCATTAATTCTCTGGTCCTCTCATTTCTTATTCTGTCCATCTTTGTAGCTCCAATACTGCTTCTCAAGAACCTCATCTCACTGGCCTGTATTTTGCTCTTCTCCCTTCCTTTCATAACCCAGGTCGCCGAGGCATACTTCAGGATAGGGACATAGTACGTCCGATATATGATCTTTTTGCTGTTCTGAGGGACATCCTTGCTCCATAACATGCTTCTCACACTCCTCCGGAATGCTTCTGCCTGTCTCGCCCGCTCATTTATTTCTCTATCGTTTCTTCCATTATCTTGTATCAGGCTTCCCAGATACTTGAAACTCTCCACTTTCTTCAGCTGTTCCCCACCAATTGTTATTCCAGTTGTGGTTCTTTCCTTCTTCCTTGTTGTGATCACCATCTCACTCTCATTTATGCTAAATTTCATCCCATATCCTTTTATTATTCCTTCCCACACGTCCAACTGTTCCTGTACCTCCTCCTCCTTGTTTCCCCAAATCATCAAATCATCTGCAAACACCATTGCTTTCATCTTTCCTTCCCCAATTACTTGTGCCACTCGGGTCATTATGTCATCCATCACCACAATGAAAAGTAACGGTGACAGTGCACTTCCTTGTTTCAGGCCGTTTCTCTGTTCCAACCAGTCCGATCTCTCTCCTCCCACTTTCACACAGCTCACGCTTCCCTTGTACATCTTCCCCCTGGGGCTCGCATCTTGTGGGACGTGGGTTGGCGACCACGGGGCCCCAGCTGAATCCGGCATTGCTTCCACTTAACTTGTGCCGGGCTCCTCTCTGTCTTCTTCCCTGTCGACCACTTGGTCAACTCTTGTTCTCTTCCGACCCCGACGGTATTAGGGTATCCGAGGCCTAGGGAGTCTCTTCCTTTCCCGCCTTAATTGGCCCTTGTCTCATCTTTTCTGATTCCCTCCTTCTGCGAGGGGTCAGCCTTCTTTTTCTTTTCATGTTATCTCCTGCCTTCTGCTCAAGGCTCTCAAGGAGGCCGGGTGTGTGTAGCCCCACCACTTTTGGTGCACCCTGGATAATGCTACACCCTCAGGGGCTCACAGCAGGTGAGTTCGGGAGTTGGCGACCCTGAGGGATTCCTGAGCTGGGTCCGTTTTCCCCTTTTGTTCCTTACCTTTGGGGCGGACCCTCTCCTCTTTCACTTGCCTATCTGCCTTTCATGGCTCTCCTTCCTTGAATGTCCCTCAATCCGCATTCTTCGAGGGCTGAGGGCATTTCTTTTCCTCCTGTCCTTTATTTGTCTTATTCTCCTTTAGTTTTCCATTTCTTCTTCTAGTATGTAGGTTAGTAGTTGGTTTTAGTTTTTAAGTTTGCATTTCATTTTCATCTTAACGATCACCCAAACCATCAGGGGCCGATAACCTAGATGTTAGGCCCCTTAAAACAACAACAATCATCATCATCATCCGTGTACATCTCACACAAATACTTATCCATTAAATTTTAAATATTCATTGTTGTAAAATTTTAATTAATTTATTTATTTTTAATTCAATTTAATTTTTCATTGTTCTAATTCCTTGTTTCCCAGTTTCTTCATTTCATCCTGTACCATATATATTTTAGTTTGTCAACACTTAGTTGTATTAGATTAGATTTTTAAGGTTTGATTCTTCTTCTTCTTTCTCTTTACATCATTCCCACTCCTATGTGGGGTCGATGTTTCTGACAGCTCTCCTCCATTTAGCCCGGTCATGCACATCCTCTTCTGACAACTGTTTTTCTCTGAGGTCCTCCTGTACACAATCCATCCATCTTCGTTTAGGTCTGCCTCGCATTCTCACTCCCTGTATTTGCATGTCTAGCATCTTCCTCCCCACGTAGGATTCCTCCCTTCTTCTCACATGCCCGTACCATCGAAGTCGCTTTTCTTGTATCTTCTTAGATATTTCCACAACCTTCAATGTTCCTCTTCTTTTGACATTTTCCACTCTATCACGCTTAGTCACTCCACTCATCCACCTGAGCATTTTCATTTCCGTGACGTCAAGCCTGTGTGTGTGTGTGCGTTTTGCGTGCAGGCCATGCTTCAGAGCCATACAGCAATGCAGGTCTTACGACAGTGTTATATATTTTCCCCTTAACCTTAGGCTTGATCCTGCGGTCACAGAGCACTCCTGACATTTTCCTCCAGTTCATTCATCCTACCTGAATCCTGTGAGACACTTCCAGATCCAGATTTCCATCTCCAGTCACCACCGAACCCAGGTATTTGAACTCCTCCACTCTATTTAACGTTTCCCCTTGCATTCTGATCTCAAAGTCTTGGTCTGTATTGAACCTCATATACTCCGTCTTCTTCCTGCTAATCCTGAGTCCTCTGTCTTCCAAGGCTGCCCTCCACTGTTCCAGTTTTTCTTCTATGACATCTTTGGTGGTACTACACAACACAATATTGTCCGCAAACATCATGCACCAGGGGGCTTGGTCTCGTAATCCACAAGACATTTCGTCCAGAATTAGGTCAAACAGATATGGACTTAAAGCCGAACCTTGGTGTAAACCTACTCGAACCGGAATCCAATCTGTAAGTCCAACGCTGCTTCTAACCTGTGTTCTTGCGTCTTTGTACATTTCCTGAACCAACTGCACGTACTTCTCTGGGATTCCCTTTGCTCGTAAACATCTCCAGACTTCTCGTCGGGGCACCCGGTCATATGCTTTCTCTAGGTCCATGAATGCGAAGTGTAATCCCTTCTGTCTTTCACGATACTTTTCCATTACTTGTCTCAGGGCAAACACTGCGTCTGTGGTCCCTTTTCGTGGCATGAAGCCGAATTGTTGCTCGCCAATGCTAGTCTCCTCCCGGATCCTCTTGTCTATCACTCTTTCCCAGATTTTCATGGTATGGGACATTAACTTAATGCCCCTGTAGTTAGCACAGTCCTGAATATCCCCCTTCTCTTTATAGGCACTAAAATACTTTCTCTCCATTCATCAGGTATTGTTTCCTGAGAGTACATTTTTTGCATTAAATCCAGCAACATGTCGATTCCATCTTTCTCTAGATACTTCACACTTCAACTGGTATTTCATCGGGTCCTGTTGCCTTTCCGTTTTTCATTTTCTTAAGTGCTAATGTTACTTCTTCTTTTCTAATATCCATTGTCAGACCCTGGTGTTTTTCTCCTTCTCCTAAATATACCCTTCGGTTCTCTTCATTGAGAAGTTTTCCATAGTAGTTTCTCCATCTGCACTTGATGTCGGAATGGTCCGTTAATACTAGACCATTTTCATCTTTGATCTGCTTTATTTGGGTGTAGTCCTTCTTGTCTTTATCTCTCGCCTGCTCTATTCTAAAAAAAATTCTTACACCTTCTGTAGTTTCCAACTCTTCGTACAGCCGATCCATCATTTGTGCCTTTGACTGTGCTACTACCTTCTTTGCTTCCTTATTACATCTCGTGTAGTTCTCTTTATCCTCTTGTCTACCTGACATATCCCATAACTTCTTTGCATCACTTTTGGCTTTCACGATCTTCTGTACCTCCTCATTCCACCACCATGTTTCTTTGTCAGCTAGTGGTTTCTTGCCAGAAGTTCTCCCTGGCACTTCAGTTCCTACCCTCCTTATCAAACTGCTGTTGTGCGCCCACCACTCCTGCACATCATTGCAAAGAACCACTCCATTAAGTACTTTCTCCTTAAACTGGTCCTTCAACGCCTCTTCATTTAATCTCCACCACTTAATTTTTGTTAAGACTCGCACAGGTCTGCCTTTCTTCCTAATCTTCATTTTCCAGTCCATGACTACCGTCCTATGCTGTGCTGCCACTGCTTCACCATTAAAAACTTTACAGTTTTGTATTTCCCTTAATTGAGTCCTTTTACACATTAAGAAGTCAATCTGGCTTTCTCTGGTCCCACTCTTGACCTGTGTTTTTCTCGAACCATGTATTCACAATCGCCAAATCATATGCCATCGCACAATCCACGATTCTATGTCCTTCATCATTCCTCACTCCTACTCCACAGCCTCCATGTACTCTTTCGATTGTATCTCGACTCCTTCCGACATGTCCATTTAAGTCCCCACCCACTATCAATCTTTCATTTGGTGGTATATCTCCAAGCTCACGATCAATATCTTCCCAGAAGGATATTTTCTCTTCCTCATCGCAACCCACTTGCGGAGCATAAACACACACAATGTTTACCAATTGTCCATCAAGACACAGTTTGATGCTCATTATCCTGTCACTCCTCTTAACTTGAACTATGGTCTCCTTTATGTCTCGGGAGAGGATTATTCCCACTCCATTCCTCCCATCCTTGTCTGCTCCACTGTATAGTAGCTTATAGCCACTACCCAACTCTCTAGCCCTATTTCCCTTCCATCTAGTCTCTTGCACACACAATATTTTCACCTTCCTCCTTTCCATGAGATCCACTAACTCCCTTCCTTTCCCAGTCATTGTTCCTACATTCAGTGTGCCTATTCTTCGTAACTCACCATATTTTTTGAGCTAGCCTCTTTAGCCGGGTTTGCTCATGACCCAGTAGCCCTAGCCCATTTCTCACAGGGGTCGGGCGAAATCCCTGCACGTCGCTTCTGGGGTACGCCCTAGCATTTTCCGAGGCTAAACTAAGATTCGCTGTCATATTGGTTTTGGCATAGTTTTCCGGCCGCATGCCCTTGCTGACGCCAAGCCTTTTATACCTACGGCCAGGTAGTAAATTAGCCGCCCCTCACATGGGGAACAGACGCTGTTTGTAGCCGCCCGCTCCGGGTCAGACGCTATGGTTATCAGTCTCTGAAGTGAGAGCGATACCTTTTACTCAATTTCCCGAGCACTGGGATGCCACTTCCGCCAACTGCACTGTACCGAAGGACTCCTTCTCCATTGCAGGCACCGTTGTGGTCTTCACTCATAACCCCGAGCTGGGCCCTCCATATTTATGACCCCTGGAGAGAGGGTGTCCCAGCATTGTGAAGCCCCCAGAAATTGGGCTACCTGTTGGTCCGCGGGTTCTATTGGAGGGTATTTGAACCAACCCTACTAGTGCTGTATGGCCCCCCTATCCGCCCTATCCGCCACCTGGGGACGCGCCATCTAGAGGTTACAGGTTTCCCCGAGGGAATATGCTGAAAAAGGTCCCATTGTTGGATCGGAACATGCACTAATTTGAATACAATTTGTACTGATTGGCAGAGCATTTAAATTAATTATGGACATTGTTGTTGTTTAAAGGGGCATTAATACACGAGGCACATTACACAAAGTCTCATGGAGATCTGTGAATTGTTCCAGCAAGTTTGAAGCTCTTCCCATGCAGATCCATAACCTGGGCGAGCCTCAGCCAGAGTACAAGCTGGTTCCAAGCACTGCATGCTTGTCCGAGTCGTTCAACAACATCATTGCTTCGCTGAGGTAAGTACATGTGGATGGGGTTGATGACCACGATATTCCAAGCCTTTAAAATGAATTAACAACCAACTCTGAAAGTGGGTATCCTGAGTTGTTTTTTTGCTAGGTTTTTCCACACTCCTTCCTGGCAAATGCTGGGATAGTACCTTATTTCCCGGGCAGATTTGGACAAAATGACGTATTTCCTCGCATGATCGTCGCACTTTTTTACCCTAAAATTCGTGGGAAAAATCAGGGTGTGACGATTATGCGAAGAATATTTAAGTTCAAAGAATAATTATACTGTATCATTATTTGCTGCACGGGCCAGTCATTCGCGTAGTGTGAGTCATAGCCTGCAGTCAGAGACAGGCTTCTTTCTTCTAACAAGGTCACGACAGGTTAAAGCTCGCGGAATGTGCTGACGAAGCTGGCGGTTCGCGTCGCGGTTCATAGCCCGCAGGCATAAAGACGAGATTACTTTCTCCTGACAAGATTACGCCAGATTAAGCCTATAAGCTCGCCGTATATGCGCTGGCCGCTCGCGTCACAGTTCATAGCCCACAGGCATAAAGATGAGATTACTTTCTCCTGACAAGATCACGCCAGATTAGGCCTATTGAAACTCGCGGAATGTGCGCTGGCCGCTCGCGTCACAGTTCATAGCCCGCAGGCATAAAGACGAGATTACTTTCTCCTGACAAGATCACTCCATATTAGGCCTATAAGCTCGCGGAATGTGCTAAGTGATGAGGCTGGCCGCTCGCGTCACAGTTCATAGCCCGCGGGCATAAAGACGAGATTACTTTCTCCTGACAAGATCACTCCATATTAGGCCTATAAGCTCGCGGAATGTGCTAAGTGATGAGGCTGGCCGCTCGCATCACAGTTCATAGCCCGCAGGCATAAAGACGAGATTACTTTCTCCTGACAAGATCACTCCAGATTAGACTAATAAGCTCGTGGAATGTGTGCTGGCCGTTCGCGTCGCGGTTAATAGCTCGCAGGCATAAAGAAGAGATTACTTTCTGCCGACTAGATCACGCCAGATTAGGCCTATAAGCTCGCGGTTCATAGCCTGCAGGCATAAGGACGAGATTATTTTCTGCTGACAAGATCACGCCAGATTAGGCCTATAAGCTCGCGGAATGAGCTAAGTGATGAGGCTGGCCGCTCGCGTCACAGTTCATAGCCCGCAGGCATAAGGACGAGATTATTTTCTGCTAACAAGATCACACCATATTAGGCCTATAAGCTCGCGGAATGTGCTAAGTGATGAGGCTGGCCGCTCGCGTCACAGTTCATAGCCCGCAGGCATAAAGAAGAGATTACTTTCTCCTGACAAGATCACACCAGATTATATGCTCGCGGAATGTGCTAAGTGACGAAGCTTGCCACTTGCGTCACAGTTCATAGCCCGCAAGCATAAAGACGAGATATTTTTCTTCTGACAAAGTCGCGCCACGTTATAAAGTCGCGGCAGCATGTGCAACTGACTGGCGCACAAATATGAATATGCTATGCGACGATTATGCAATTACATTTTATAAACCTTTTTTTAGTGTTTGAAAAGTAGGGTGCGACGATTACCCGGTGGCGATGATTATGCAAAGATATACGGTACTCAAAAAATGTATTTTTGATACAAAATTCAAAGTACAGGGTCATTATCTCTGTCCGCGCGAGTAAACACGGCAAGCTAAGCCAGCTGTGACTGGTGCAGATCGCGGGCGCGCGTACCCGGTTCAGCTGGTGGTTGGTGCCCACTTTCACACTTTTACCAAACATGTTGAATAATGTGTACTTACAGTGCTCGTCATAGCCGATGCTGAAAATGTCCTCCCTCTCTTGTAACACACACCTGCCATCTTCTGATGAAAGAATGTCTGTCAACTCTTTTATTATTTACGGAGCCTGTTTCCTTGAATCGTTCAGCGAGCCTCCTAATTGTACTGGCATTAGGCACAGGTCTTCCTGGAAACTTGATTCAAAATTTTCGTCTTGTTTCAGAACAAGATTTTCTGCTTTTCATATACAAATTATGGATGTACACACGTTCGCGCAATGTGAATTGGTGTCTAGGCATGACCAACAATCACAGTATTCACAATACTCACTAAACGTGTAAAACTAACGTCTAAGCTTTGCAGATACATGTCCATATGAATGACAAAACACGTGTGAACTAACGATATGAGTCAGTGGAGCCTGCCAACCACCGGCTGAACCGGGTACGCGCGGCCACCATCTGCGCCAGTCACAGCTGGCATAGCTAGTCGTGTTTATCGGGGCGCACATAGATAAGGACCCTGTATAAAAACTGAATCGTTCAAAATACGAAATACAGTGAGGACCATCCCCATAGATTGGGGTTTTTCAAAGACCCTGCCTTAGGTACGTTGCAATGACTGTCACATTTATAGCTTGTGCCGATTACAACAGCGTGCCAATAAGCCCATGATGCTGTCATTGCATTCATTAGATGCACAACTGCAAGATACCTTTGTTGTGTTTAGGGGCAGATGACCTTGTAGTTCTGCCCCTTAAAACAACAATAACTAACCAACCTTAGTTTTGATAATTAAGACTTGCTGTCAAGTACTGGAGCCTAGCTCGTATCCCGTGAACAGGTTAGGTATAGAACGAAATATCGAGTTTTTCAAGTGGAAACTTATCTTCTCAAGAAGATGTTTGCAGTAAATTTGTTGGCAAGTTTCAGCGCCGTGCGATTTTTACTTGTGGGGGAACCTCAAACAAAAGGTATACAGAAACAATCCACGTACTCTGGAGGCTCTCGGCAAACTAAATATCAGTGAGGATGAATTACAGCGAGTGTACCAAAACTTCCTACGTCAGTACAACGTGTGTCTAGATAAAGGACGTCATTTCCAGCAACTACTCTGACATTCATGTAAGTAAATATGATTATTAAATACGTAAAGAAGTGTAAATGTGTTAAACTAGTTGGGGGCTCGGCTCCTGTTATCGTCAGTGCCTGGCTTGTCTGGCGGTTAGCCACAGTGACCCGCCCATTGTGCGGCGCATCGGAGGCTCCGTTCTATAGGGAAGGTCCTCACTGTATTTTAAAATAAATCTGTAAATACCTAATACGAGGGCGGATAGAAAAGTCTATGCCCCTATTTTATTTTTAGCCAAAAAAAATACATACAGGTAATTATAAATACTAGCGGACGCATGCGAGAACTCTCGCATAATGGGTTGAATACCACTCATGTGTACAGACTACCCATGCGGCTCTAGTGCTATGCGGGCTGTAGGTGATAGAGTTCTCGCAGGGGCTATAGTCTTGTTTATTTGTTTGAAAGCACTTCATAAACAAATAAATATATTTCCGTTGACTTTTCAAGAAATGCAAGATTTTTCCCGTACTATTGAGACGATTTGGAAGATTTTGGTACAAACCACACCTTCTAACTCCCTCTGGTTTAGGAGTTTGAGTTTTGTGAAACACACACCTTAGCGTATTATACAATAAGATACGTACTGTTCTACATACCCTACACAATTTTCCATATACAGCAGTCTCCACATTTGTTCAGACATTTGTCCCATCGCAGCACTAAAGTTGAGATGCCCCTGTGATAGAATTCAGCCGGTTGACTGTGGAACTATCGTCGGACTACTGCCTCGGTGTCGTCGTTGCTCGTGAATTGCTGTCCTGCCAGGAACTTCCTCAGCGGACCATAAACGTGGAAATAACTAGGGGTGAGGTCCAGACTGATGGTGGGTGGTCCAGACTTTCCCAGTGAAATGACCCAGAGCTCGTTGGCGGTTCTGGTTGCCGCTTGTGCAGGGCCTCCAGCGACTGACTTTTCTCACTATTATTCACTATTTTCAAAGCAGTCTCACTTTTCTCACTATTTGATAAAATTACTCACTATTCTCACTTTTTTTCAAAACTGGTCACATTCAGCGTTAAAAATGGCCTCGTGCACAATCAGATTGTTAGAAATGACCCAAAATATACCCATGAATGGGTAGTTCGTTTTTCTGCCACCGCTGCCGGCAGCGAGCCAAGCGGCCAGAAAGCATAAAAAGCTTCCATGATGCAATACCACAGCCAGTGCCGTGCAGCGATTGACGAAAAAATCACAAACAGTACTCAGATATATCATTAACATGGGCATTTGACATTTTTGGGGGCTAATTTGTTTTTCAGATACACATTCTTAAAATTTTTGTCCATTTCAATACAGTTTTGTCACATTTTTGGGAGCCTATGGTTTGTTTTGGGGAGCTTAGCCACCCGAGACCCCTCCCCTCTTATTGTGCCTACAGATATCAACAAAAGTTATAATTATGAACCAGATATAGGCCTACGGCCATAAATGCGAATAATGCTATGAATTTACCCAATATTTACTCACTTTTTCATACAAAAACTCACCTTTTTTCACTTTTTTTGAAATAAAACCCGTCACTATTTCACTATTTTTGGATGAGTGAGTGGATGGAAGCCCTGCACATGTGGTCTCGCATTGTCATGGTCCTTGTTGATATTAGGGTGTCTCCTATGTAATGTCGTGTTTTAAGTTTGGTGTTTTATAAGATAGAATTGGTTTTCTATCGTTCGACAATGCTATTTACAGGAGGCCATGACTAGAATTGCGTATATTGCGAGAATGTATCAGTCGTCAGTTGGAGTTTAGGGTTCTTCTAAAGCACTACGGGAAAGAAGGTAACAAAGCTGCTGCTGCGCCTCGAATAATATGTGAAGTGAAAGGAGAAGGTGTCGTTAGTTAGCGTGTGGTACAATGATGGTTCGAACGTTTATTATTATTATTATTATTTATTCACCATAATCTTTTTGACTCATTGAGTCACCCATTTTTCCATATTGACTTGCTATAATAATCAAAAGATTTCCTTAGTTCCGCCTCGTCAATACAATTTATTCAAATTTTTGTGATATAATCACATGTCACTCCTTAACACATTGCTGACCGGGTGCTCATCACGCTGCTCAACCCCTGTGGCCGGCCATTTTCTGAGTAACTTAGTGCTACAGCGCATGCACATAAACAAATGGGCCTAGCTTTACTAACCTTGTACTGATTGTGGCCTGACTGTTGTCACTGAAATGAAGGAATGTGAGGATCTGCTCGAATCTATTTCTGCTCATTTATTTGGTGTATATGGGAGTTTCAATTAGAGGATCACTTGACCAGTAGTCTTTCCAACATGACTTTCGTACCTGTGCCATCAATATAAACAATGCAAAAAATTTGCGCATTTTACTACTGGTTACATCAGTCCCCTTCAAGCTTCTAGGGGACAATTTGTGTGATGAAGCTGTTTGCTGGTGATACAAGTTCGTATGCTCGGCAACATGTTCAAAAAAATCATCTCCGAAAATTAGGCCTACTACTTTGTCAATGTTTTGAGGATTATCGGGTCTTACCGTTATGCCAGGAACTCCAGGGAATCTTCTAAAGTCGGTGCACTACTATTTTCAACCCATTCATTAGTAGAAATAGAAATATCACTTACATTTACACTCACTATATCACTTTCAGCCTCACTCTCGACCACCGCTAATCACGTTGTTTTGGAGGGCGTATATCATCATTGTCACCCGAGACACTTTCGTCTGATGAGCTTTCAAAATCGAACTCGCGATCTTCAACGTCACAGGGGCAATCTGAATACTTATCCGTATATAATTCGTTAAAAATCTCGTCTGCATCTAAACTCACGGCCAGTCTGGGAAGCGCCATGTTACCCACCACATGGCTCATTATACCATGTAAACAAGAGGTTGGGAAACGAAACAAATGAACCGCAAAATAGCGGGAAATAGCAGCAAAGAATACCCAAACCATCCAGCACGGAAGTTCAAACAACCTTGAGCAATAATTAGTTCCAGAACGTTCCGTTAGATGTCATAGAATGTACGTATTCTGTGAACAAGAGTTCACTCGGGTCCCGCCACCAACGTTCGGCTAGCGAAACACGAGTCAACTCGGGTCCCGTCCGCATTGTGTTAATTTACATCAGTACATGTTTCGATGCCTATTTGCATTGGCATCATCATCAGCCTTTCAATGTATTGGCAGCACTTAAAAATCACTTTGTACATTGGATGTGATAAAATGTTAACATAAGAACACACTCAAATCACTTATACACTAAATCACTTTAAAAGTTTTTAAAAATATGGTAAGCACTCATTACAAAAGCCTTGAAGGTTTTTCAAAATTTTGAAAACCTCAAGAAAGAAATTCAAAACTTCAAGGCTTTTGGAATGAGTGCCTACCATATTTTTAAAAACTTATCCCTGCTAATACATTGAAAGGCTGATGATGATGCCAATGCAAATAGGCATCGAAACATATCATCTTGCACAGTTTCCAGCCACTGGTCGGGTGTGTTTGGAACACAAGCCTCTCCAACGTTTTCTGTCTTCCCACCATCTCTCAGCCTCCACCCTTGTCCAGTCTTCTCCTCTCTTCTTTACGCTTTCTTCCACCCCCTTCAGCCACCTGTCTCTCGGTCTCTTTCCTTCCCACTTCGTCTCGTGTAACCTCCTGGGTATCCTCTTCTCCTCCATTCGTTTTACATGTCCATACCATCTAAGTCTAGATTTCTCTATACCATCCTGTAATGGTTCCTCCTTCATTAATTCTCTGGTCCTCTCATTTCTTATTCTGTCCATCTTTGAGCTCCAATACTGCTTCTTAAGAACCTCATCTCACTGGCCTGTATTTTGCTCTTCTCCCTTCCTTTCATAACCCAGGTCTCCGAGGCATACGTCAGGGTAGGGACATAGTACGTCCGATATGATCTTTTGCTGTTCTCCCATAAGTCCAACCCCTCGTCCACGTCGTGGGAGACGGGCAACGGCAAAGAGTAGGGGATTGCCTGTAGGGGCGAAGTACAGTGGGGACTTCGTGTGCCCCGGGACTGTTACGGTAGCTGTGAAGGTCCTACAGGAACCCTGAAAAGTGACGGCTAATGGGGCTCTGGTGAAGCTACGATAGGCCCAGCAAGCCAGTAGTGGATAAGACTTTTGCTTTCAAGAAGGGAGCAGGCATCGAAACATGTACCGATGTAAATTAAGTGACATGTGATTATATCACAAAAATTTGAATAAATTGTATTGACGAGGCGGAACTAAGGAATTCTTTTGATTATTATTCACCATAAATCAAACAGAAGTATGGAAGGCCTAGTGATAAAGGGCAAGTTCCACATACATATTACATGTTTCACTGACACAACTTACGTCTACATTTGGTTTGCAATATTTACATGTTTTACAAAGATTATTTGCATTATTTACATATTTAGAATATTAACATAGTTCACTCACTCTCTCACGGACGCACTTTCATCACCTCAATCACTCCATACATTCATTCATTCGGCGAGACAATCAATCACTCATGCAGAAGTTTATTTACACAATGTACCTTTTTATGTATGGCCTGAATTTCCGAAGAGGCAAGATCTTGGCATCCCCTGGCAGCGCGTTCCATAACAGCGCAGAGCGGCCATAGAAACCTATCAGGTAAGCATTGTTACGAGTGAAAGGTGGAACGACAGTTACACCTCGTCCTCTCCGAACTGAGCGATATGCCAATGACGTCGGCAAAAGGGGTCGATATTAATGGAACCTGTGAGGGATTTTTGAGAAATATCAGATCAGTTTGTTTGGCTGTTGCCTCTATAGATGGAAATAGTGGAAATAGTTTCAACCCTGGAGAAGAGAACACTTAAGATTTACTGTGTTCTGGAAGATCTAAACTATGGGATATTGAGAATGCACGCAGAGGTTTGGAAGAATATCCACAAAGAAGTACTCGTAGGCTGTCAGAAGAACATGGTGCATCAAAAGATACCATACATTGCCAGATTAAAAAACTTGAAAATACAAACAGAAGCTGTAGATCTGTACCTCATGAATTGACCCCTGAACAGGCTCAACGTAGTTTGGATAGTTGTCGTCAGCTTATCGGTAACCTCACGGATGATAGATTTACAGTATCAGGAGAATTGTCACAAGTGATGAAAAATGGGTCTATTACCGCAATGCTGACGCCTCAAGACAGAAGGTCAGTCCCCGGCAATCTACCAAAGTTATCGTTAAAAAGGATCGGTTCGGCCCCAAAGTGATTTTATATGTCTGGTGGAATTTTGAAGGAGTGATTCGCTGGTAGTTAGTTCCAAACGGGCGTGCAGTCAATGTGGATCTTGATTCTCAACAACCGGATGAGTTCAGGAAATTTTGAGTTCGAAATAGTTCTCTTGCAGCAGAACAATGCGAGACCTCATACTGCACAAATAACTATGGCAAAAATTCAGGAATTGGGAGGAGTCCAACTGCTACCATATCCAGCATACAGGCCTGATCTTGAGCCTTCAGATTACCATTTTTTGTGATCCATGGCCCATTTCTTGCGTGAAAGAAATTTCGAAAACATTGAAGCTGTGGAAGTTGGTCTCACCGAATTCTTCGCAACATAAGAAACCTCACTAAAAGATGGCTCGAGACCATAGAATCTGATAGTCTCTACTCTGAAGAATAGTTTAATTTCTTGTCAGAAAACTTTCAAAATAAAATTTTCTTTAAGAAATGACATTACTTATGAGACATCCACTATATATTAAACACGACAGTTTATTAAAACTCAGCAATTTTTCTAGGTATGTGCCGTGTCTTGTGTGGGGTTTCGCCTAGGACACCAAGCGGGCTCAGCAGCGGGCTCTTGGTGTCCCCGCCCGGACCCCCACAGGAGTAGCGAACTGCACGCTACCTCCCTTTATATAGAGTGCAACTACACCACTTTACTGCGAGAACTAAAAGCTCAAGCAGCCTTAACCTCCCTATGAAGGCAGTTTATGTTTTAAAAAGACACGGATAGTCAGTATGAAAGACTGGACTTTATATCATTTTAAATGCTAGCAGCCGAGTATCAAGAAGGCAGTGTGAGAACAGAGTTTCAAGATTCTATTTTGTTTCTTCACTGCCTACTTGATTGTTCTCGCACTGCCTTCTTGAAACTCTGTTCTCGCACTGCCTTCTTGGTACTCAGCTGCTTACATCGTACCATGACGTCACACACCTCAGTGCATTCTCGGTACATTTCGTCCCGTCACCATAACGTAACGCCAGACCCCCGAAAAAGTCGACATAATCATTTAAAATGATTAAAACTCAAGATCTTAAACCAGAGAAAGTTGAAGGAGCGGTTTGTACCAAAATCTTCCAAATCGTCTCAATAGTACTGAAAAAAGTCTTGTATCTCTTAAAAAGTCAACAGAAATATATTTATTTATTTATAAAGTGTGTTTGAACAAGTAAACAAGACATTAGCCCCTGCCAGAACATTATTGTGGTGTGTTCAGCCCGCATAACAGTAAAGCCAGATGGGTGGTTTATACACACCCGAGAGTTCTCCCGTGGGTCTGCTAGTGCACTTAGAAATGACAAGAACTTGTTGCTATATTGAAAACTTTAACAGATCATCTGTTCACCACGTTTTGTCCAAGCCAGAGGTTGCAGTATTGTGTCCCACATGTATCAGACAATTTGATTCTCTGTTTCATCCTGGTTTTCTGTATAGATTTTGATCTAAATGGTATGTACAGGGTGTCTACGACCCGGGAAAAACGGGAATTCTCAGGGAATTATGAATTTCTGGAATAATCAGGGAATTTCTTTGTTAATCAGGGATTTTTCTCAGTTGGCTATATCCCGTAAAAGTGGAAGCAATACTTTCGAATTTCGTGGGAAGTTATCGCCTGCTACTGATGACAGTGCTCAGCCAATGAGCAGTCCCTTCTCAAGCTCAACTGAACGCATGATGTGGCAACCTTTCCGTTCGCCTTCTGCGCAGGAGCCAACTGCGCCATTTTATTGGGCCTTGAGCATTTTGTTCGTTGCGATCGGTATTGCCAATTTAGCGATTTTATCGGTAGATATAGCAACTTTGGCGACAAAATATTTTAATTTTAGTATTGTTTATACTTGCTTCGCACGGAAACAGTTAAGAATGCATTTCGTGACGAGCGCTTTTTCCCCCCGATGTCAATGAACTACGACCTAGGCCTATATCTGTTTTACGTCTCGGCATGATTGGTTAAAATCACTCACTGGACTATCCATTATATTATCATGGAGATAGCATGAGCAACGAATTCTTGTCAGACGTAATTTAATTGCGAGGTGCATGCAACACAAATCCCCCCTCCCGTCCAATCTAAAAACACGTATAGTGGGCGATGTATTGAAGATAGAGATATGCTCTCGAAGACTTTTTTGTAGAACTTTTCATGCTGAACAATTCTTACTCATAGTATACTGATATTTTTAACGGTTTGCCCAGCGTAAGCTTAAAAAGCGAAGGGAAGCCTGTTTTTTTCCGACCTTATCACTGACATCGCAACTATATGGCTTACATTGAACATAAATAAATTATTTTCTTTTTATACTAAGTAGAGATTTAGGGACTATTTAAACTCCCGTTAGCGACCGAATTTTGACTACTACTGGGTGATAACGGGCTACGTTAATTTACGTAGTTTTGTATTGGTGCGCGGATAACCGGCTACATAAATTAACGTTTTCTTACAGTGCCTCATTCTTGTGGAATTTTCTCCTCTCCGCGGTTCATTAATCAAAATACTACGTGTTATTTACGAACTAAGGTCTTTGTTCAACGAAATGCAGATAGGTATATTGTTGTCTTGATAATGCTTTCGGCACTGGAAGTGAGGTTTTATAACACTCAGTTACCGCGTATATTGTCAAGTGTTAGCATGGCGCGCGCGGAACTGACAGTGCGAAAATCAGTTCTGACGAGTCTGTTGACTATAATAATACGAGTGAAATTGACAATGGTAGCAGTGAAAGTACTGACGATGAGTTTGATGGAAAGTAAAGTTACACGTATTTATATTCCATCTTACTTCTATAGGTGTACTTCAGTTGCCCGGTCCGCAGTAAGGAATAGAGTAGCGCGCGCTCGGGTAACAATGTGTTAGACCTGGGTTGACAATACTGTTCGCGCGGCTTTTCCATCCCGGTATTCTTTGATTATTGTCTGCTCCTACCTTCCTTAGCTAGGCTAGAACTTATGTCCAATTTTGTTTTTAATTGTGCCCAGGAAATGCTTTTGCAACTCCTTTCAAACTCTACCTTGTATTATCAAGCAGACTTCATTAAATTATTTTTAGCGGCTTCGGTGGCGTAGTTGGTAGCATGCTGAGGTTCTATGCCCAAGATCGCGGGTTCAAACCCGACCGAAGTCATCGGATTGTTTAAGAGCGTTAACAATCCCTCAGTATGCCTTCCTTCGGAGGGGAAGTAAAGCCGGCGGTCCCATGTCATAGATTTATGGCATGTCAAAGAACCTTCGACTAATTGCACCTGTGTGAAGCTAAATTAGGTTAAAAATGTAAACAACACTCAGGTCCCTACGTTCGTCGCCAGGAACCGACTGGGGTGGCGTCTAGTAGCCAAGTTCTGAACTAGTAGTTGTTGACGGTGGCGTTTGGTGGCAAAAGTAGCAACTACTTGAAAAATTCAAAGTATGCAGTCCTTACTTGAATTAAGAAACAGAAACACACACTAATACAGTCATCACAATTAACACCGGTTATCAGACAGATTCTACACATACCCAAAGTACACTGGACTACTAAGGAACCAACCAACCTAAATTATTTTAGACTGATAATAGTGTGTTCTGGCCTGTTAAAACATCATTCATAATGATTTCCTTCATTTAAATGTATTTATAAATTAATAAATTGATTAACTATATTACTTCTGTCATGACGAGATGGACCTAATTGAGAGTGAGAACTTGGAATATGCCTCCCTTCGTCCCTTGGGTATGTAAATTACTGTGTAGGCCTATGCTACCGAATATCATCATTCCTGCGACGTAGGATCAATGATTTCAATGGTAATGAATGGTTTTACAAATTAAATATTGGTCTAAGATGATCACACTTATATGATACACACCTTGATGTGTGCATTCAACCTCCCGTTGTCCCTTTTATTGGGGGATTTACCATAGTGAAAGCAGCATGACTTCATAAACCTTGCTAATTTTACTGGACAATAAGTTCACTTATAATATTCTATTGAAATAAATTTATTTTCACAAATGTTACCCTTGTGCTGCCATTGCTCACATCTGTTTGGCTCCTGGAACTTCCGAGAACAGGAAACAAAAAACTTAATCCTATTTTCCATTTGCTTTCCTGGATTACATTTTGCTTCTTGTTCCTGGAGAGCGCTTATAACGAACCCAAAAATAGGGTGTATTTCATCACACTTCCTGTTCCCGCGCAAATGTGTAGCAGTCTTTACTCAGGGAATTCTCTCATTAATCCTGGAAAAATCAGGGAATATTCAGGGAATTCTTTTTAGATGAGTTGGTAGACACCCTGTATGTACTATCTGTACAATACTTGACTTAATAGCTGAAACCCTCCTTTTTGGCATCAGTGCAAGCTTGAAAAAACTATTCAGGATTTTGTTGAAAATATTTCAATTATCTGGTTGAGTTCAGGAGAAATGAATGCATTTCTGCTTTTTCCACATCAGGGATAATCACGAGAACAATTCGGATGTGGATCTGGTGCGTCGTATTCAGGAGACACTCCAGAGACACCTGAGGAAACTAATAACAGACGTGGCAACGTCAGAATCAAAGGTGGCGGAGCTAGAGAGGGAGGTGGAGATGCTGCGGCAACAGGCACATCCTCTTCCAAATGGTAAGTGCACTCTGAACCCGGTACAATTGTTGTTTGAGTCTTCAGTCTTCCGACTGGTTTCATGGCTTCCTGTCCTAAGCTAATCCTTTCATCTCTACATAGCTACCACTTCCTACATTCGAGGCAATCTGTTTAACATATTCTAACCTTGGTCTACCCCTACAGTTCTTGTCCTCGACCCTTCCTTCCATAACTAAGCTTGCTATTCCTGGGTGTCTTAGTATGTGTCCTACCAATGCATCTCTTCTCTTCATTAGCAGTCACCACTCTTCTCTTCATTAGCAGTCACCAGAAACATCTCTCCTGTCTCAATTGTCTTATTACTTTTTCATTTGTAACCATATCCTCCTATCTAATCTTTATCGTTCTCCTGTAACACCACATTTCAAATGCTACGATTCTCCACTTTTCTGCTGCTCCAACAGTCCAAGCTTCGCTTCCATAGAGCGCTATTTGACTAATAACAATTTTCCCTCAATTCAATACAAAAGTTTTTGTATTGAATAGACGGAAAATTGTTATTAGTCAAATAGGATTATATGTCAATACGGACCAATATGACATCGAATACTCCATAGAGAGCCAGGCTCCAGACAAAGGCTTTCAAAAATAGCTTTATTTGCTGTCAACAGATTTCTTATCTGTAGAAATGCGTTCCTTGCCTGAGCCAACCTACTTTTTATATCCTCTTTGCTTCGTCCATCACTGGTTATTTTGCTTCCTAAGTAGCAGAAGTCTCCTTCTTCCTTTAGCTTTTCACCTGCCAATTTGACGTCGATTGCGTTTTTGGCTTTACAGTATTTCCGCTGCATTCCATAATTTTTGTGTTACATATATTGATTTTCATCATGAATTCCTTCCTCAAGATCTGGTCCATACCATTTAAAACTTCATTCAAATCCTTTGGTGAAACGCCTAAGATGAGAATGTCATCTATTCTATGAGGGTTGTTTTGTTTTTTCCTTTAAATACCAATATGTATTCAGATAAATTAACATAGCAACACAGTTGTAAAAATTTACTTATTCAGTGTTTATATTCCTATTCTGGTAGCTTAATGCTTTAAGTACGAGGGTAATCACAAAAATAAGGTCTCTTATTTTTTTTATAAATCCAACAAGATCTCAGAGCAGTTGGACTCAAGATAACAGATGCCGAGGAGAAAAATAAAATTAACACCATTCTTAAAACTTACAAATTTTCTGCAGAAATGACACATAGAAAGCCTATGGAGATTTCAGATGAGTTGATAAAATCCCGATCTGAAAGAATAAAAAAGTACTGGAATGAGCGCAAGAACCAAGCAGTACTATCTTCAAAGAAGAAATGATTGTGGAACGACTCGAGTGGTCCGATGTGACCAATCAAGATTAATAATAATAATAGAGAACTCTGTTCATGTGGCTGTTGGTCAAAATATTGTGAAGAGTGTTTCCCGCACTCGCGTATTAACATGCGCACGCTGTGCTGAGGCACTCAGTCTTGGCTTGGGAGGCGTTGAGAATGGAGCTCCCGTTGGATTTTGCCGCCAAGTGCAAAGTGCGCGCAATTATTCGGTTTTTGAACGCAAAGGGTACTGAACCGATTGAAATCCATCGCCAATTGACAGAATTGTATGGTGAGTCGTACATGGATATCAAAAATGTTCGTAAGTGGTGTAGATAGTTTGCAGCCGGTCGGACTGAAATTCACGACTAACAAAGGAGCGGGAGACCGTCAATTTCCGACGAGAGAGTCTTGAGGTTGAGCAAATCATGCGTGAAAATTGGCTGATCACCCTGGATGATCTCTGCACTTGGTTCCTGAGATTTCCTGAAGCGCCGCTCACAGAATTTTAACGGAAAAGTTGATACTCTCCACGACAACGCTCGTCCACACGTCGCCCAGCAAATCGTTGCTCTCCTGCAACAGTTTCAGTGGAACATCACCACCCACCCACCCACCCACCCTATAGTCCCGACTTGTTACCCACTGACTATCACTTGTTCCCTATGGAGAAAGATCTGCCCTAAATCTTCCCGTAAACAGGGAGAATGCAGCAGGCATGAGCCTGACCAAAAGTTTGTTTTAAATATGACATCAAATGCACAAGAATACACCTAGGGAGATTGCACAAAAATTACTAATTTTAAATTGTATTAAAGAATAAAGGTCTGGTAAGATAACCCAATGAGAATAAGTTAAACCTTAAATAAGAAATACACATTATGACAATGATGAAAATGAATGATGCAAATAAAAATTTAAATGTTTCATAAAAGTGAACTTATCTTCTTGATTCGTAGAGCCAGCTCCTTAAAAGTTCTGACTAGCATAGTGTTGATTTAACAAGTTCCTTGTAGTTTCTGCGGAAGGAGGCGCACATGGCCTCAGGACGTACATGCCGTAGAAAAAGTTCAACCTTTCTTCTTCTCTGGCGAAGGTTAGCAACCCGTACTACAGCTGATACTTTAAAATATAAAGAGGAACACACCATTACTCGGTGGCCCGTTGAGTAACCCAGCCGGCAATTGTTCTTGTCTTCTGAGGCAACATGTTATAGCGAAGACCTCATGACGTAACTGCCAGGTTTTGCAGTAACTTAGGAATGCAGCACTTCCATATACAGTGGAATCTCGTTAGTACGTTTTTCAAGGGACTGAAAAATTTGGACGTTATATGCGGGAAAACGTACTACCGAAAAACGCCATACTGCATTTACAACGTATAAGAAAGAACGCGGCGTATATATGGACGTTAAATCGCCGACCTTAGTAAGTGATTGTATGCACTACTACAGTCACGACATAAGCATAGGTTATCAGTAACTTACACGGAATAAATAACATAAAAATGAATTACTGTACCTCTACACTACAGGATAATACAGGGTCTTTATTTATATTTGATCAGCAAGGACATTCTCGCTCCGCCAGTGACGGCTCTGTTGCCGGCGACCGCGCACGCATGTGTTTGAAGCACGGGCTTGCTTGAACCACTTCAATAAAGCGCTTTCTAGTTCAGGAAACTGTCCCTCTTGCACACGTTTCCTTTTGCCGAGAATCGTGTTCAGTGTAGACGGAGGAATGTTCCACTTTCGCGCTATATCCATTCGCTTCATGTGAGGATTGCAGTCCAAGTCTCGAATGTATTTCATCTTATCATTAGTTATCTGCCGTACTTTCTTCTTATCCATTATGAAACACTCAATAAAATAGGTCATAACTGGACGTGAACACTAAGAACTAGAAGACAATAGTGCGGAACACGAAGACAATAATGCGCCTACGTGAGAAATAAACAAAGGAAAGGGGGTGAAGGGCAGCGGGAGAGAGACACGTCTCCCGTGTTGCGTCATAGCTATAGCCGCTTCTACGCCGTCAAACACAATAAAATCATCTACACTGTCAATAACTATCAGAGAATATGAGGCAATATCGTGTCGTGTTTTCCAGAAGCCGAATTTTATAATGAAATAACAATAAAATCCGGTTCGCTTACAAATAGTACAACAGAAATTCGATCGTCGTAAGCGGGAATAGAGAACGTATTAAGGGGATATATCAACATGTATTTTGTAGAATTGGGACTGGGACTTGAGAAAATCATCGCGCTAAACGGGAAAACGTCGTAACCGAGAACGTGCTCACGAGATTCCACTGTAGTAGCGTGTCGATAATAATGCAGGCTCAGATCGCGGTCAGAGGCGAAGACCGCGTACTGAGTGCAGCAGGCAGAATGTTGAGAGTAGCTGCGGGCGGCTTCTTAAATAGGTGACCATAGAAAGCTCCAGAACAAAGACCGCCTGACCAAACAGTCTTCCGATTGGTCGGATGAAGGTCAATGATGACGTCACCAGCGATAGGCAGGAAGTAGGCCACTGAACGTATCAGTAGTGACAATGTGTTTGGAGATGAAGGAGCGCTGAAACACTCGAGGTAAGAACTTAGAAAAACCTGAGCAACTAAGCTTATACAAATTGATTGATTAATTACAATTCATTACCAATAATAATAAGATAATTATCGCTTGTGTAGAGGTTTTCGCGAGGACAAGAATTAAACGGACAGTCAAAGATGGCTGTCTCAAAAAGAAACAAAACATACACCGAGAAGCGTTTACTGTCACGAAAGTGACCACCCTAAGTTGAAAGAACATTTGGCCGGAAAGCGATTCAGCACCGACGACGAGGTGAAAGATGAAGTTCACAACTTCCTGAACAACATGGCGGTGAGCTGGTATGACATGGGCATACAAAAACTGTCACTGCGTCTACAGAAATGCATCGACCGGAATGGTGATTATGTAGAAAAATAGTTAAATGTTCAAGCTGTAAAATGATGTAAACCATTGTAGAAATAAATAAAAGACCTTATTTTTGGGATTACCTTCGTATTTCACAGCAGTATTAGCCAAGCCTTCGTGATTAGTTTGAAGGAAGGAGGGTGAGCGTTTACGAGTGGCTTCGTGATTTTTCTTTTTAGCTTAGCAGCCTTGTTAATATTAATAAAATACTAGCAGTAGTACCCGGCTTCACCTGGTGGATTTATTTATTTGTTTTAGGGATAATAATGAATACTACTGACACATCAAACTTACAAACTAATCGGAAAAAATATTTTAAAAATAACTGTCAAGTAAGACTTTTTGTGGTGGTGGTGGTGGTGGTGGTGGTGGTAATAAGTAGTACCGGGTCATCAATTTAAGTCTCCCCTCCGATATCAAGCTCTCCCACTGATACCCACTCGCTGGGTGGTAAGAAGTGCGTGACTTCTCCCCACTTCTTCGCGTCAACATACAGTCGTTTAATAGCAAATCCTAGTGAAAATAATTATCTACAAACTTGCCTGGTTTCACAGGAAATGTTCAAAGTGTTGTCCTTCAGCTCGCAAGCATGCCTGGCACCTCCTAAACAAGTTTCCAGACACACGGCGAATTTCTCCCAGGATAATGTTGGAGCGGAATCGAAAACGGCACTCTCTAACAGAAAAATACTTCGCGTAATAAAGCACAATGAATACACGTTGTTTAGAAAACATCACTTCACATAACAAAGTACAATGAATACATGTTGTTGTATAGAAAACGTAACTTTAAGGGAATACGAAAATGAAAAATCCACAGCCTGCTTCCAGTCCCCGACCGGGTCAGGAATGAAATGAATGAAGCCCCCATCTAGCGGCGAGGATATGAACTGTGCCGGCTGCCGAGGCCTGACACACTCCTCTAGGGCAATGATTAAATGAATGACAAATGAAATGATAGTGGAGAGTGTTGCTGGAATGAAATTTTGACAGGAAAAACTGGAGTACCCGGAGAAAAACCTGTCGGCCTCCGTTTTGTGCAGCACAGATCTCACATGGAGTGACCGGGATTTGAACCACGGACCCTGCGGTGAGAGGCCAGCGTGCTGCCGCCTAAGCCACGGAGGTTTTTAAGGGAATATATAAACTCTAAAATTGCTCCGAGACTGCACTGTATGATAGGTCAATTCAACTAGCACTTCACAAATTTGACTACACCGGAGGTATTGACAGGTTATTGCAACATTGCCGTTCTCAGCGCACGTGTTCATTGGGGAGATAAGGCTGCACCTTCCAAGATCCCCTTTACCGACCTAGCGGCGCATACAGGGCGGATTTAAAATGATGACCCTGTTTAATAGACGTAACATCAAGGTCATTTTCCCCTAATGATGATGATCATGGAAACGGCTATTTACTATCTACTGACACATGTAATTCACTAAAAAAAAAAAAAAAAAGTTGGTTAGAAAGAGGAGTAAGTGAAATAAGACTCTGCCTATATCTCATTGGCTGTTAGAAAAGTAGAGAGGAATAGTATTGTTTTATTAGTAACGTGGGCCGGGCAAATGCCCAGTGGGTAGGACATCTATAAATGGGCATTTGACAAAGCAGTTTTAAGCGCCCAAAATCTGGGCATTAAAGAAATGTTTCTTTATTTACTTTTTACTACTTGTGATTGTTACTAGAGCATCTAAAACATAATAAAAACCATTAATCAAAGGTACATTTCATGGATAAACTAGTAATGCCTGAATATTGCTGATAACAATTTAATTATCCTGTGTCAATGTTGTCAATAACATCTAAATGGGAATTAAGTATATCTGGTTTGAATAAAACATTGTATTACTGAGTTAGACCTGAGAGCCTCCGTGGCTCAGGCGGCAGCACGCCAGCCTCTCACCGCTGAGTCCGTGGTTCAAATCCCGGTCACTCCATGTGAGATCTGTGCTGGACAGAACGGAGGCAGACAGGTTTTTCTCCGGGTACTCCGGTTTTCCCTGTCAAAATTTCATTCCAGCAACACTCTCCACTATCATTTCATTTCATCTGTCATTCATTTAATCATTGCCCCAGAGGAGTGCGTCAGGCCTCGGCAGCCGGCACAGTTCATATCCTCGCCGCTAGATAGGGGCTTCATTCATTCCATTCCTGACCCGGTCGGAGACTGGAAGCAGGCTGTGGATTTTCATTCATTACTGAGTTAGACCTGCAGGCCTACTCATTTAAATGTAGGAAATGTAGGGGCACCTGTTATATCTGCTGCCACAGAGCGGACCTTTAGCACTTTTGGTTGGATTCATAGTAAAAGGAATCAGACTTGAATCTGAGAGGGTTGCCAAGTTGACTTATCTAGCCTACAATTGGAAGCTGATAATAATAATAATAATAATATCGTATGACCTCGGGGCCGACAAAATAACTGAAGAGACTAGTCAGAGTAAGAGCCTCCGCGGCTTTGGCGGCAGTACGCCGGCCTCTCACCACTGGGTACGTGGTTCAAATCCCGGTCACTCCATGTGAGATGTGTGCTGGACAAAGCGGAGGCAGACAGGTTTTTCTCTGGGTACTCCGGTTTTCACTGTCACAATTTCATTCCAGCAACACACTCCACTATCATTTCATGTCATTCATTTAATCATTGCCCCAGGGGAGTGCGACAGGCTTCGACAGCCGGCACAGTTCATATCCTCGCCGCTAGATGGGGGGCTTCATTCATTCCCTGACCTGGTCGGTCGATTGGAAGCGGGCTATGGAATTTCATTTCACTCGTTTGAGTAATCCAGAACAAGGAAAAGAACCCCCAACACCCAGTCAAGAATGAATTTATGGCCTAGAGGAAGATTCAGAATCAGAACTGTCAGAAGAATCTGAGCCAGAACTACTTGAAAGTTCAATAAAAAAAGTGATGAAGAGGATATAGAAACAGAAGAAAGTGATTAAGATAACCAAGAACACAAAACTTCCATTTATTATTAATTTCATATTTAAATAAATGCACCTCACGTACATTTGTTTAATTTTTAACTTATACAGTTAATGTAATAGCATACATTATTTATTTAATAAAAGATCGCACAATGTACATACAGTAGATTATTAAATTTCCTTGCTCCACCGAGCAAATTACTCTCTGGTACAGTACTCTGTAAGGGATACTTACTTGTCTTTTCCCGCACACCTTTATGTGGTAACGTTCACAATGCATGTTGCATAGTTCACAAACACACTGTTCTCCTGGGTCATGGTGCTTCTTGTTGCTGCAGCATTTAAAGTGAAATCCGTGGACAGCGATCCTTATCATGTGTCGAAGGTGTTAGTCGGCCTGTTTCCATTCTGTCGTGACCATTGCGTCGGTGGAATAGAATTCGTCCCATAGCATACATTATGTATTTAGTATTAGTCACTTGATGTAATATATCAAACTTATTTAAGAATTATAAAGATGTGTTGATGTGTTAAGTGAATTATTTTTCCCCAATTACACAATCAACATTCATAGGCATAGACATAATTATTATGTATAAAAATCTACTAGAGTTGAGAGGCTGTAGAAAAATATTAGGACAACTTAACTACTTTTCAATCAATACAAATTAAATAATTGTGTGTATTAAATATGTATACCTCTCCCTGAAGCCACTTATGCTTGTGAAACACTGTTCCAAATTAAAAATGAACGAAGAACTGATCAGCTCCTCAAAACGGAAAGAAGAATCATTAGAACGTGCATAAATAAAAAGTATCAGGTTGAGGGAGTCTGGAGGATTCTCCCAAATGAAACTGTCTATCGCGAGATTGATCCAATCACCAGCACAATGAAGAAGAAAAGAATTTCATATTTTTTTCACATCTTACTGCTTCCAGAAAACAGAATTGTACGCCAACTGGTGATGAGAAATCTAGGAAAGAAAACTGGAGGAAAATGGATCCAAGAAATCCAACAAGATCTCAAAGCAGTTGGACTCAAGATAACAGATGCCGAGGAGAAAAATAAAATTAACACCATTCTTAAAACTCACAAATTTTCTGCAGAAATGACACACAAAGCCTATGGAGATTTCAGATGAGTTGAGAAAATCCCGATCTGAAAGAATGAAAAAGTACTGGAAAGAGCGCAAGAACCAAGCAGTACTACCTTCAAAGAAGAAGTGATTGTGGAACGACTCAAGTGGTCCAATGTGACCAATCAAGATTAATAATAATAATAATAAATATGTATACTGTATACACACACATATATATTTATATATGTGTGTATGGATAAATATAAAGAGTACATATTATATATAGATACATATATGGCTAAAACAATATTTATATAAGCGTTGCATTATGTATATGTTTTTAAAAGAGGTATATGCCCAAAATGCCTGGGCATTTATGGGTTTTGGGCATTTATCCTGGGCATTTGCCTCGACTTATAAATGCCCAGACATTTTACATCACTGTCTTATGCCGCATAGTGCTGTAGGAAAATAATCGGAGCACTTCGGAAGCTTCAGCTGTCCCGAGCTCCTGAGGGAGCAATAGTGTCATTTTTTGACACATTTTATTTCCCTTTTATCTCTTCCTCGTTGTTTATGCTGTGTGGGATCATGGCCAGGAGGATCATTTGTTTCGGAATCCTGCCCGTGAGGACCATTTGTTAGGGAATAGATCTGTGCTAGGAGGGCCATTATTATGTACACATTTGCTCAATCTCCTGTCGTAAATACTTTGGGGAAGTGAGTTAGGTGTAATTACTTGATTAAGTGTACTGTATTTGTTGGTCAGTTTGTGCATAGCATTTCTTCCCAGTGAATGAGTCGTACGTAACTCGGCGATGACCAATGATTAGGAATTGGGTAGCATTAACTTAAGTGGTTATAAACTAGAACATAACACTTGTTTATTACCGTATAGTATGAAGATGTCATACAATAAAACATGTACCTTGAACATTCAGTAGGAGTGATAGCAATAGAAGCTTGTATACTTCGTACAGCTAATAATTTCCTTCACTTCTAAAGACAGATTATATTATGCCAAGCTTGCCTGTGATTGCGCATAATGTTTAATTGCTAACCATAAGGTGTATGGTAGCCTGTTCCCTGTATTTGCTTACAGATTGCATGTAGATGATTCTTCGGCTGTAAGAAGCCATACTTGTCCTTTCAAGAATACTTTTTCTGTCCCCTCTCAGAATACATAAGAGGAATATCATTCACAGCCTCCTTATTCCACTGCCAACAAGACCTGGATCAGAACATGGAGTGTGCTACCATCTTGTGGAGAGTGGCGAAATGACTGATGTAACTACTCAGAGTAATGAACTCGTTCCAACAGAACACGTAACTTACGACTGGCCCAGAGGCGCACTATACAAACCTTAAAAGAGGGCAGAAACATGTCATCTCAATCATAAACACTCTTCCTGTCATTGCCTTTGTCCCTTTACCTTGTTTCAATTGTTTTTTATTTTTTCTTTACTAATGGTTGTAAATGTAGGTAACACTTAGCAGAACGTGGCTTCAAAGCTTTGATTGTCCTGTGTTTAACATCATGTCATGGTTCTGTTTGCAGAGATTCTTCTCCCACACTTGCTCCGTGAAGAAGTTAACATCAATAAAATAGACTTATCTTCAAGTTCAAGCCGATTGGCGGAGCCTTCTCCACGTCCAACCCCCGTGAAGGGAAGTAGCCGGTCGCTAACCAGTCTGTCTTCATTGCCGGACACAAACACGGTTCGCAGTAACCACATCGCCGGGGACGGAGGCGAGCCACCCAAGACCGGCAGGGGTTGGGAAGATGACTCTCTCTCCTCTTCGTCTGAGCCTTTCGCTTATGTCACAGAGATGAAGATCCAGATGAGTCAGCCAAGGGGAATGTCACCTTCTGTGTCCAAAGACAGTCCGGGGAATAATAACAACAATAACAAACGCCCAGCAGAGCGCCCTCGAGGCAGTGCGCGCAGCCTAGGTAGAGGCATCCGTACTAGGGCTCAGCAGCAGCTGCAGAGGGGCAGTCCGGGAGGAGCAGGACGGGAAAATAATTCTCCTGAGACATTCCCCAACCTGCGAGGGCAAGGAGATATGAACGCGTCACCATCCTCCAGCCCGAGGAGTCCGCAGGTGAGCAGCTCCAGCTCCAAGAGACGAGGAGGCTATGCTCAGGCTCTCAAGAGGACCAACAATCCTGTGGATCCTGGACAATCTCCCACTACCAGAACACAGGCTTCTAATAGTTCAGGATCACAAGAATATTAATGAAGGTACTACTTGAGATGAGATGAAGCGATACCACTCGATACCTCAACACTACTTTATAGCAGAATAATCCCTTTGTGGAAACTCGGGATGGGCAAGTGTCCTTTTTGTTATATTTATACCAGTCACTGTTCTTCTCCTCCTTCTGAAAATATCATTTTATGAATTCTCTGAAGACCATGAAGTATTTCCGTGAATAATCATCGCAGATTTGTAGCCTAATATTGTAGGAAAAAAAGGGTGTGACGATTATGTTAGGGGGGAAAAAACCGGGATATTAAAAAATTAATTACAGTGAAACCCCTCAAATCCGAACCCCGGAAATCCGAAATCCCGGGTAATCAGAACGAGTTATTTCCAACAGTTATAAGTTTGAAAAACATGCGCCAAGAAAAGAGAAACTTATTTATTCAGTCATAAAACATAAAACATTATAACTTTATTTTACATAATTAGTCGAAAAGTTAACAAAGAAGTACAGTTAGCAAAGTGTAAATGTGCCTACTTACTTATCTCTTCCAGGATTGAACAACAGAAAAGTTGCTTATTGTAATTCCTTAGGTTAATCGCTTTAAAAAAAAAGCAATGAAATAACCATAGAAAGACACAAAATATCACTTAATATTTCACTTTAAATCAAGCTATCAACAATTGTCCAAATGACGAAAACCTTCCTGCGGAGGCAATTGTGCTCGAGCGTCGCATGAACACGACATCGTTTGGCGTGGCTGCTGTGTGTTGTTCTACGAAGCGCAATGCCATGTCAAGAGCAGATGCAGCTTCAGTATAAGTCACATTGTCTGTCGAAGTTTCTTCTTCCTCGATCAGTGTACAGTCCTATACCGCAATGAGGGCTGGTTATTATGTTATGGATATTTTTTGGCTAATCCGAACAATTTGAAATCCGAACAGGCTACAGCCCCAATTAGTTCGGATTTGAGGGGTTTCACTGTAGCTTATTGAAAACCCCACTGAATCCGCTAAAAGGATATACAATGGGATTAGTGTTACATTATTTCAGGATTCAGGCAAGTTATACGGAACCGAGATAGGAATACAGGAACGTAAATAAAGCAATGTGTCACTGCGAGTAGAGCTTGTCATATGATTTCTGTGCTACTGTGATAACTCACGACCAGAGCTCGTCAAATGACGTTAATGGGTTAAGTTTCTATACATTTTGTAAATAATATAAAGAGCAAATTTAGATTATTGAACTACATTTAGTCCTAATTCCTACAATTGGATGGCTCCATGGCTCAGCGGTAACATTCTCGCTTGCTGGGCCCAAGGTTGCAGAATCGAATCCTGGTGCAGCCAGTTGGCATTTGGGGATGCGCAAATGCGAGGGAGCCCTTCAGGGCAAAATTCCAGCACGCAGTTGTTGAAAGGGACGTAAAACCAATAACATTAAGGCGACACTTCAGAGATAAAAGTCGATATTTTGTTCATCTTGGTGAATTTTTTTAATGGCTGAAATTGAAAGGATTGGGTTTCTTCTTTCTTGTCACAAAGTTATTCCGTTGAATTCAAACAATTTATCTCCTTAATAATGCTTTCTTTGTCAGTCTGCACACAGCAGAAATGGGCGTGGCATCAGGCTGAACTGCTTGTTAGATTATTTATGATGTCATTGTCATGTTTTCATTCAATCAAATCAATAAAATATCCCTGTTCTTTGCAATTAAGCATCCCGGGGATGGGCCAACTGCCCCCCTCCCCCTCCCGCATATATTTCTACAGAATCGAGCTGTAAGATCTACCATGTTTCTGAATGAAGCCTGCAAAGGACTAATATTTCAGTACTTGACTCGACTGTCATTGAGCAACATAGTATGCTTGTATTGGTATTCCTGATGTCACTACAATAATGCAGACAACTATAAGGTTTGTTATTCTTGTATGTTTCTTCTTTCTTGCGAGTTCTGTGGTGGTAGCCAGTCTGTTTACTTTTGTGAAGTTTGTGCGCAAGTAACCTCTTGTAGTTGTGCATCAAGATACTAGACAAGCTTCCGGAATTACCAATATTCCTACAGAAGCTGCTAAGAAACAAAAGGAAGGAAAACCTTACAATTATGGTGACTTATAGGTAATGGATCAGGAAGATAATGTCACTTGAACTTTGCTTTAATATTCCCGCCAATTGAAATTTTACACTTAAATCCCATTTTTCTCCCATAATATTCTGCCAAATGTAACAAAATTTGTATGGTATATGTATCACAGCTATATTAGGAAACCTGCGTATGGAATTCTTGATTGCAGAATTCTTCCCAGTAGTAGGGATTTAAAAGTCCAAAATTTTTGAACAAAAAAATTACTCAAATTTAGTACTATAATATCTCATTATATAAATTATTTACAGAAAAATCGATACGTAGTGTTTTTTAAAGAAGTATTATTTACTTAATTCCAAATTTCCATTAACATGTCATTTGAAATTTATAAAAAAAATGGAATTAGAAATTTAAAAAAAAAAAAATATTTTGGAAAAACTATTAATTGTATATGAAACAAATGTTTGTGATATCTCTACTTTTGTTTGGGAGACATTCCCACAAAGTTTCGTGAAAATCCATGCATTAGGTAAAAAGATGTGTTTATCTCAGGAATGTCGCCTTAATTCCTCCAAATCCTCATTTGTAACGCATATGCTACAATGCACTAAATCAGAAAATTATATGAGGAATCCATTCCTGAAGTTTTTCCCCTGAGTTTTGACACATCCTGTAGAAGCCATGGAAAAGTTTGGATTCTTAAATGCTATAAACCACAAACTCTAATTATCTAATTTTTTCTTCTTCCTCCTGTCAGTGACATATGAGTACTGCTGTTGTTAGTCTTCAGTCTTTTGACTGGTTTCATGCAGCTCTCCATGCCTGAGCTAATCGTTTCATCCCTACATAGCTACCACACCGTACATCCGAGGCAATCTGTTTATTCTTACCTTGATCTACCCCTACAGTTCTTGTACTCGACCCTTCCTTTCATAACTAACTTTGCTATTCCTGGGTGTCTTAGTATGTGTCTTATCAACCTATCTCTTCTCTTCTCTTCATTAGCAGTTGCCAGAAACATCTCTCCTCTCCCACTCGCCTTAATACCTCTTCATTTGTTACTCTATCTACCCTTCTGATCTTTATAATTCTCCTGTAACACCACATTTCAAACGCTTCAATTCTCCTCTTTTCTGCTGCACCAATAGTCCAAGTCTCACTTCCATAGAGCGCCACGCTCCAGACAAAGGCTTCCAAAAATTACTTCCTAATACTTAAATCTATGTTCGATGTCAACAGATTCCTTTCCTGTAGAAATGCTTTCCTTGCCTGAGCCAACCTCCTATTTTTATCCTCTTTGCTTCGTCCTTCACTGGTTATTTTGCTTCCTAAGCAGCAAACGTCTTCTACTTCCTTTAGCTTTTCACCTGTCAATTTGACGTTAGTTAATTATTGTTGTTTTAAGGGGCAGAACTACGAGGTCATCTACCCCTCAAAAAAATTGACGTTCATAGGGGTTTCTGTTTTATTTCGGCTGCATTCCAATATTTTTGTTTTACATTTATTAATTTTCATCATGAATTATTTTCTCAAGAAGGCATCCATACCATTTAAAAGTATTGAGTAGTCTTTGATGACGAATAATGAGGCAATAAATACTTTTTTTTTTGCCCTAAAAAAACACACACACAGTGGCAAATTTTGTACAATACATGAAATAAAATTAGAAATATCACAGCCATCAAAGAATAAAATTGTAAACACTCAGTAGGTACTTAACCTTCCGTCAGGCGCAGTGTAGGATCACACAACAAACAATATTCACTTAATTTAAATTGTGTTTGGAAGTATCTATTAAGCATTTACGTGCAGATATCTGCTCTAGTTTTTCAGTTACATTAAAAACTACATTTCGTCTTTGAACAAGGACTATATCAAATTACTGAAGGTTTTTATATCTAAAAAAATGTATTTAATGTCGCTAGCAGAAACAGAAGTTTGTCATTCTTGAATCAGCTGTCGGAAGCTATGGATTCTAAACAAATTGCACCCCCCTCTTGTTACTAATGACTGTTTTCCACTGTGTCAACTGTAACTGTGTTTTAGGCGTAGAGAGAGTGTGTGAGAGAGAGAGAGAGAGAGAGAGAGAGTGTTTTTTTTTAATCAAGAGGAAATGAAAATATGCTTGAGAGGGAGGGTGGTGGGGGAGAAGGAATGGAAAGGGGGTTCATTCATGTACAGTATTTCCTCGCATAATCGTCGCACGTTTTTAGCCTAAAATTCGTGGGAAAAAGCAGGGTGTGACGATTATGCGAAGAATATTTAAGTTCAAAGAATATACTGTATCATTATTTGCTGCGGCGGCTTCGGTGGCGTAGTCGGTAGCATGCTGAGCTTCTATGCCCAAGATGGTTCAAACCCGGCCGAAGCCGTCGGATTTTTTAAGAGCGTTAAAAATCCCTCAGTATGCCTTCTTTCGGAGGGGAAGTAAAGCCGGCGGTCCCATGTCATAGATTTATGGCATGTTAAAGAACTTGCCACTAATTACACCTGTGTGAAGCTAAATTGGATAGGTTAAGAATGTAAACAACGCTCTTAGGTTTCTATGTTCGTTGCCAAGAGCCGACTGCGGTGGCGTCTAGTAGCTGAGTTCTGAACTAAGCCTAGTAGTAGTTGACGGTGGCGTTTGGCGGCAAAAGTAGGAACTATTTGAAAAAATTCTAAGTTGCAGTCTGCACTTAAATTAAAAAACAGATACTCGCACTAATACAGCCATCACAATTAACACCGGTTATCAGACAGATTCTACACACACCCAAAGTGCACAGGGCTACATGACCGCGTTGTCGCAGCCCCGAAACTTAAGAACCAACCATTATTTGCTGCACTGGCCAGGCATTCGCTTAGTGTGAGTCATAGACTGCAGTCTGAGACAGGCTACTTTCTTCTAACAAGGTCACGACAGGTTAAAGCTCTCGGAATGTGCTGACGAAGCTGGCAGTTCGCGTCGCTGTTCATAGCCCGCAGGCATAAAGACTCGATTACTTTCTCCTGACAAGATCACGCCAGATTAGGCCTATAAGCTCGCGGAATGTGCTAAGTGAGGAAACTGGCCGCTCGCGTCACAGTTCATAGCCCGCAGACATAAAGACTAGATTACTTTCTGCTGACAAGATCACGCCAGATTATTCGCTCGCGGAATGTGCGAAGTGATGAAGCTTGCCGCTCCCGTCACAGTTCATAGCCCGAAAGCATAAAGACGAGAGATTTTTCTTCTGAAAAAGTCGCACCAGGTTGTAAAGTCTTGGCAGCCTGTGCAACTGACTGGCGCACAAATACGAATATGCTATGAAATTGTATAAACCTATTTTAGTGTTTGAAAAGTGGGGTGCGACGATTACGCGGTGGCGACGATTATGCGAGGAAATACGGTACTCAGTTCTTCTTTTACGAATGAAATTTGTTATAATTAAGGCTCGGAAGTTCATGTACTACTCAATGAATGAATATGCATTCAAATATGCACTAATTATTGGTCAAATATGCATCACGTTTCTTAAAATATGTACTATGAAATAATTACGGTCACTACGTATTCATTGGCGTTTCTATTTTGAATATAAAGAAAATATGAACAGACGGACCTATAATCAGCAGTTTCCACTATGGAATGTTTGCTTCACACAGGTCTTGAGAAATTTCACTAAGTTTCGTTGCAGGGCAACAAATGGCATTTGTTAACAAGGGCTGAGTTTTTTTCCCCCCCTTTTTTATGGCATTTTGCCTATGTTTGGCGTTTTCCAAATGTTGAGTCACTGAAAACTTTCTTGAAACTCCTTACATTTTTTTCACAAATTTTACAATAAAGGTAGAAAAAAAAATCTGATCTAAATGATTTCACAAAATCTTGCAACTTAACGATGTTGTTAGCATTTATTGGAGCCATACCTCCTTGCTTGCTGTGCTTGACTGTAAGCAGCTTGGCAGTTCACTGAAGGTCGGAGTAAAGGAATTTTGAGGTAATAGGTCCAGCTAATATTTCTGGAAATTCCTGGTCATTCATAAGCTGAACCCCTACTGTGAACTGGTGGTAAAGTGAAAGGAACAGAGGTATTTTAGTTGTTGGAGAATCTAGTTCTTCCCCATATACAGTGCAAACTACCGATTAGCAGATTATGCAAATACTCTGGGTGATTTAAGTTAGGTGAAAGCAACTTTCTCAATAAAAAGGAAAAGTTCAGGTTTTGACTAACCAACCATGTGACTAGTTATGTTATTGTTGTTTTAAGGGGTGGAACTACGAGGTCATCTGCCCCTAACCACATGACTCTCGGAGTCCGAATCGAAATGTAAGACTTTATAAACATGAAGTAACAGAAAGTGCTTCAAAACAATAGGAAGTTAGAATATATGCCCTTCTCAAGGAGAGATATGTACTTTAACAGGCAAAGGAGAAAATTGATGCCTTGTGCCAAATTAACCAAATTATGCATAAAATGAAAAACATGATTTTGCATGAACTTCTGGGCCTTAGGAATAATATTAAAAAGGAGGAGTGTTTTCATTTCATTGATACAGTATAATTTTCTGGTTGTAGTGTTTTGTCCACATGGATTTCTATTTTTTGTAGGATATTCATAAATCAGCCCTTGTTAGTTTGACGAAATATTTTTAAATCTTGATTTTTATGTTCGTGAACTGATGATTTTTCTCTCATGTTTACGTTCTCGCTTGCTGGGCCCAAGGTGGCAGGTTCGTATCCTAGCACAGTCAGCTGGTATTTGAGGGTGCGCAAATGAGAGGGAGCCGTGTCAGTAGATTTACTGGCACGTTTTAGATCCCCTTCAGGGCAAAATTCCGGCAGCCCAGCATCTTTAAAAGCCAGAGAATTTAAAAGGCATGTAAAACCAATAACATTATCACTCATGTTGTCGCATATTGCTCAGTATCTGTGATATTTTATTGTATTTGTGTGTTCCTTGTATATCTAATACGAAGATACCTTCCACATTGTCCAATATAAGAGCTTTTATAGGTGTTGGATTCTTGATTGTAAATACAGTACCATATTTTGAAATGTATCACTAGTGTTTATTTTATGCGAACTAAAAACTATTTTCAAGTTTCTTAAAGACGTTTGTTATTGTGTTTGTTTCTATTGATATACGTGAAGCTTATATACTTTTATCTGATTCATCATTTTGTTTACATGGTATTTTGTAACATCCATTTAGTTGCGTTATTTTTTATATGGACGGCGATTTCTCTTTTGTATCGTTCTGGATGTAACGCCCTGTACAATAAGCTATTGAAGGCAGCCTTTTTGTATGCGCTTTCAGGGTCTGCTGAATCTATCTTTATTGTAATCTCGGTTTGGGTTGGCTTTCTAAATAGTTTATTCTGATTTTTTTTCCTCAGCACTATCATATCTAGTTAATTTAATGATTTATTGTACTCCCATTGTAAGGTGAACTGAATTTTGGATTCCATGTTATTAAGTGAATCTATTAACTGATTCACTTTTATTATTTGGTATTATGAAAACGTAGTCTACAAATCTCCCCCAAAATTTGATTTCTTGAATTTTATTTATTATAAAGTTATTATGCCAGGAAATACAGTAAGTAACCTCTAGGTAAAGAGAGAATCTTACATATTCTTGTGAAGTTTCACCCCAGGACTGGCTCTGTACCTTGTAGTGAAGGAAGTTTGATGTTTTCCAGTGATTATGCCCAATTGTGATGGGTTATTCCCAAATCCTGAAAAAAAAAACCAAAAAAAATCTTATTCTTCTGCTTTATGTGCCATCTCCTCTCAGGTGGTTGGCAACCATCATAGAGACTCTCGCTTTAGATGATGCAGCACGAAACAGCTCAATAGTGGAACAATTGAACCGAGTTTTCAGATTATCGATCCAATAAACGAGTCTTCTTCCTGGTCTTCCTTTGCCTTGTAACTTTCCTTGAATGACCAGCTGCAGCAGATGAAATTTCTCTCCTCTCATCACATGACCCAGATACTGCAGTTTTCTAATTTTGACAGTATTTAATATTTCCTTTCTCTTTCCCATCCGCCTCATCGTTGGTGACCTTAGCTTTCCAAATCAGCCTCAGTATCCTTCTGTACGTCCATAGCTCAAATGTCTTCAATCTGTCCATTTCTCTTTTCTTTATGGTTCAGGTCTCAACTCCATAGAACAAGGTGGAGAAGACATAGCATCTCAGAAGTCTAATTTTTAGATGTAAATTAAGGTCTCTGCTACAGAACACTCTCCTCATTTTATTGAATGCATTTCTGGCTTGACCGATCCGGGACTTGATCTCCTCAGTACAGTCAATGTAGCAGTTCACATTTGTTCCTAAATACTTGTACTTTGTCACTTGCTGTACTGTCTCCCCAATGATTATGAAATCATGTAAATTTTTCTTCAGAATTAGGGAATGAATAACCCATCACCATTGGGTACAATCGTGTTGACTGAAAAACATCAAACTTCGTTTACTAAGGCAACACTGAAAATGGCTTCAAACACCATAACCTTGTAGCGACGTTGTTTGTCACGGCTTACTTCTCCATTTCCTGTAATGGATGGGACTGCGAATAAATGACATTATTTTATCTACTCGTGGGTGAACCGAGTCGGAGGGCTGTCTGGCACAAGATATCACTGAGGTAGAAGGAACCAAAAATCATACTGTATGGATGGAATGTTCAAATTTCCACATAATTTGAGACTCGGAACCACCCGAGTTTCGACTCATTTTCCAGAAAGAGCCATGCTAATCACTTTGTATTGAGGTATCACCCACCGGTACTGCCTTCTCATCTCCAGTGGGTACTTGAGTGTAGAAGCTACTATAGTTCTTGTGACAATCTAAGGACATGTTGTGTGTAGAAATGCACTACAAGATCATCACATGGAAATCAAGAGATTTTCCTTTTATCTGTTTTGGGTATTTTTTTTTTCTCCATATTTATAAAATATTGAAAACATTATTCTCCTGCTGCTGCTGCTTTTCATATTCAAAGAGTTTTTCATCAAATTTTGTAATGACTTTGTATTCATGAACTGTGCAAATGTTCTGTATGTTGTTTTTTATTTGACTGTAGCAAGCATTGCACAGTATCAAGGAAAACCGACGAAAGGCAGTAGCTTGCTATTACAAGACTGCAATAAAAAAATACATGACAGATTGTGTGAATTTTATTATGGTTAATGTGCACATTTACCCCCCCCTCCCCACAAAAAAAAAACTATGGAAACTCAAAAGATAAGGTTACTGGTACCATATTTGTTGTAATGTAGTCATCATCTTGACAGTCCCATGTGGGTCCTGGTTAGGGCTCACAATCAGAAATGTTTTGTGATGTCCCGATTAAACGTTTATAACCATCTCTTAGAAAACTTATTTTAAATTAAGCGTTTAGTAAAGAAAGTTTATTTTAAATGTTTCGAGTTTCTTTTTTAATCTTGACCCTCGTAAGTGATTTTGCACTTAAATTTAATAAATATTTCGGAAGACTGACTTTTGACTGATTCCGAAGGAAGTGTTAGGAGTGTAGCTATGTATGGAGCGGAAACTTGGACGCTTAGGAAAGAAGAAGAAGAGAAGAATAGAGGCTTTCGAAATGTGGCCATGGAGGAGAATGGAGAGAATAAGTTGGAAGGACAAAGTGAGAAATGAGGAAGTATTAAAGAAAGTAGGAGAAGAAAGATGATGAAGAAAAATGAATTTGATTGGACACTGCCTAGGAGGAGATGGTTTGGTGAAAAGTGCGTTAGAAGGGACAGTCCAAAGGAAAATCCGAAGAGAAAGAAGAAGGTTTCAGATGCTGGATTCCATCAAGATTGATAAATCTTATGAGCCAATGAAACGTGCTGCTGAAGACCGGATAAGGTGGAGAGACCGACCATGAGGAAACCTGCCCCAGATCAACTGATGAGGAGTCTTGTGTGAGGAATGAATGCACAATAGAGCGGTATTTTGGAGTATTTAATACCGCCATCCAGTATGAGAAATACACATATACCGCTCAGACTTAAAAGCTGATCAAAGGAAAGTTTTTTATTTTTCGGACAATGACGCGTCAAACCCGAAATATTATCAGGGTGTCGACTGTAAAGATAAAGTATAAATTAGCTACTTATCAGTTACCTTTTGATTCAAGATGCGTCTGCCATCTGCAAGCATAGCTAAACTCGTGAGGGGGAAGAAAAAAAAAACGGAATGTGTTTAATGTGGTAAATAAAATTTATTTGCGATATAAGATATTGCATGAATAATATACCAGTATTTAATATCAAATGAGTAGTTTCAGCTAATGTCTTGTGTACAAGAAGTTGTTAAGATTACCAAGAGGTTGCTCTGCTCTTGGCTGTTTAGACGCGATTTTGTTTGTCCCCGCAATAGATCACTAAGAAATATATGCGACATTACGTGATCGTCACCGAATTCTGTCTTTGCAGTCAAGTACGGAGAAATTTTGAAATGTTACACGCTACTCTCAGCCGTTTGATGATATGTATTTAAATTTTTTATAGAAAAACAATATCATTTATTTCATAACAAAAAATTTACAATTTTGAGCCAAATTTTGCATTTTATCGTGGTTTTAATACATGGTGTCCACAGGCAGGAAAAGTCAGGAATTTTGTTTTTGGTCAGGAAAAAATGGCGTGAGTCAGGAAAACATTGCAAAAAGTATTAGAAAGTCAGGAATTTTATATTAACCATACAGTATTTTGTGTTTTACAGTCATGTTTTGATGTTACTAGTTCAACTAATCTCTAAAGATAAAAATCAATAACTCACTGGACATTATGGTAAGTTCCTATTTTTTGTACGCTTTTCTTGGCGTTGGCGTAGGGATATGGCGACCACATCACTATAGTTTAGGTTATTAAGTACTTAAAGTTATATGTTAGTTATTGTCGTTTTAAGGGGCAGAACTAGGAAGTCCTCTGCCCCCCATTAAGTACTTTGATTTATGTGTTATTGCATTATAATTTACCTTATTTTCTATTTTAAATGAATAAAGAAGCAAGCGTTGGGCAAATTCTGCAAATGAAAAAAGATATAAATATTTTTGCTCAATAAATCTTTTTTCCGATGTTACGATGACTTCGCGAGTCAGGAATTTTGTTGAAAAATCGTCAGGAAAATTGACATTGAAAATTCTGTGGACACCCTGTAATACCACTGAAATCCATTCATAGGGGTCTTAATACATGAAGATACATATTTTGAATAACGAATTTTGGAAAAATTTTGCAACTATCGTTATACATATAAGTGGTACAGACGTTGAGTTTGGGACTGACCGCATAACGGGTGTGGGGCACTCGAGTGCATAGGTGGCCCCGTGCAAAAGAGAGTGGAGTGCATAAACTGGCAGGCGATGTACGGTCGTTGTGACGGCGATTTGAATGCGTCAGTCGGACCCGACGTTTCTCAACTGGATAATAACGGGAGATCCTTTACGATCCGCAACTGAAACGACAATCGGCCACCATCACCACCGCAGAAAAAAAAACATGACAAGACAGGTCGAAAGGAAAGGTGATGCAGGAACTCTTTTTTTGATTCAAATGGAATCGTTCACATGGAATTTTTAACAGACGGTGCAACGGTAAACAAAACCCGCTACAAGGAAATCCTTGGCCGTTTACACGATGCAATTCGTCGTAAGAGACCTGGGCTTTGGCATACAAAGAATTGGCTGTTGCTACACGACAACGCCCCTGCACATCGCTCTGTCCTTGTCCAAGAGGAACTTGCAAGGCAACAGTTTTGCCCCACCCTCCTTACTCTCCAGTTTTCGCACCATGCAATTTTTTTTTCTCTTTCCTTGCCTGAAAGCACTCCTACGTGGGTGCAGATTTCGGTCGTATGTAGAGATCATGACGGCCACAAAAGAAGCCATATGGAACATTCCTGCTTTCAGCGGTGCTTCCAGCAGCTATACCAACGTTGGCAAAAGTGCATAATGGCCAACGGCAACTATTTTGAGGGTGGATGTGGTTCTGTGTAGATGTACGCCGGGTAATGTGGCAGTGAGTGCAACATACAGGGTCGTGTGGTGGCCTATCCTCCAGGCGTCAAGTCTCAGAACTTAATGATTGTACTACGTATATACTGTATATGCCGCAACAACCTGAACAACTGTGGTTGGCAGTACCTCCTACTTATCATGAATTCAGTGCAGCTCTCTCACCCAATTGAAACCCAGAAAAGCACCTGGCCCAGATAACATCCCTCTGGAACTAATTCAAGCCGGAGGTCATTCCCTAAAAACAAGAATTTTCATCCTTATCCTCAGAATATGGGAATCAAGAAAGGTACCTGGAGACCTAAAGAATGCCACTATCATCACTATCTTTAAAAAGGGTGATCGCAGTGTTTGTGGCAACTACCGTGGTATATCACTGCTATCAATTGTGGGGAAGATTCTTGCAAGAATTCTACTTAACCGCCTCAAGGTTATCTCTGATAGGATCCTCCCTGAGTCACAATGCGGATTTAGAACTTCCAGAAGCACAATTGACTTGATTTTCTGTGTGAGACAACTACAAGAAAAATGTAGAGAACAACAGAATCCACTCTTCTTAGTCTTTTATGACTTGGAAAAGACATTTGATTCGGTTCCAAGACCAGCCATGTGGACAGTGCTGAAGCGGTTTGGTTGCTCTCAGTGTTTTGTAGATCTAATCAAGGCTCTCCATGATGGCATGGCATGACAGGTCAGGTTTGCCATCAGAATAAGATGTCCAATGAATTTCCTATTACCCATGGACTGAAACAAGGATGTGTACTGGCTCCAATGCTTTTTGCGCTGTACTTGGCTGCAATGCTTTATGATTCACCCACAAACATCCCAGGTGTAGAGTTCAAATATTGTTTTGATGGAGGGCTTTTCAACCTAACTCGTCTCCGCTCCTTGAGGAAAACTCAGGTCACTAATGTTACTAATATGTTGTATGCAGATGATGCTGAGGCACCAACTTTCACACCAGAAGAGCTACAGGAGTCGGTTAATTGTTACAAAAGTGCATGTGATCGCTTTGGTCTTACCATAAATGTCAATAAGACTCAAGTCTTGGCACAACCTTCACCAGGCACACCTCTTCCTCAGTTCAATATCTCCATCTCAAATCTGCCATTAGAACAGGTATACCACTTCTCGTACCTGGGCAGTATCATTTCTGTGAGCTGTTTCTGTACGCAGGATGTGGATAAGAGAATTGGCGCAGCCCATGCGGCATATGGACGATTAGCGCACCGGGTCTTCATGAATAAAGATCTGTCCATGAGTACAAAGCTTATGGTGTACAAAGCAATAGTCACTTCTACATTGTTGTATGGCTGTGAAACGTGGACCCTTCACCGACGTGATCTTAGGAAGCTTGAGCGCTTCCACCTACAAAAACTTTGATCAATCCTGGGGATTAAATGGGAAGACCGCATTACCAATATTGCTGTTCTTGAAAAGGCTCAAATCAACAGCATAGAATCATCCATAATAGGTCACCAATTTAGATGGATTGGTCATGTCCATCGGATGGATGATGTGAGATTACCTCGTCAAATGCTATATGGTGAGTTATGCTGTGGCACCAGACCTCATGGTGGTCCTAAGAGGCGCTACAAGGACCAATTTAAGCAGACCCTGAAATTGATAGGTCGTGATTCGCAAACCTGGGACATGCTGGCTGAAGACCGCTCAACTTGGTGCCGTACCATCTCGGATACTGTAAAGACGTTTGAAAGGGATCGACGCACACATGAAGAGGCCAAGCGTCAAGCTAGGAAACTTTGAGCAGCCCAACCACGTCCTCGTCCAGCATACTATGTGACTTGTGTGGACGCTTTTTCCATGCCATGATTGGACTCTCTAGTCACCGTAAACACATCCACAAACTGGATTGAAGGAAGAAGATTTATACTCGGATTCGAGTTAAAGCCGATGATATATATATATACATACACATCATTGTTGTACTGTAGACCAACTCCAGTTTCCCTGGTGTGGTTTATGAGCCACTTCCATCTTTATTGGTCCAGATAGATCTTGGTCTTCTCAATTTCTGTCCAATTCATTCCTCTACTAGTTAGGTTTGTTCGACTGGATCAAGCCGACTACTTCTACGTCTTCCTCTGGATCTGGTGCCTTTAACTGATTTTTCCAGCCATACGTTTGCTATTCTTTCTACATGCCCAAACCACCTCTACCTTTTCAATTTTTCCTAGAAGAGGTTCCTGTACCCTTATACAGTACTTTCATTTCTGAACTTGTGCCTTCTTGTTTTCTGGACCATTGTCCTTAGAAATTTCATTTCTGCACTTTTCAGTGTGCAGGTCTCAAGTCCATATGTTGTTATGGGGATAAAATAGCTATTACTGTAAATAGGATGATATCTTACTTGATGGTAAAGTAGTACACCTTTTTCTACTGGGTGTATTACTTTATCATATCTTCCATCTCTAGAAAGTACACAGCCGAGGTACTTGAAGTGGTCCACTTCTTCCAGTTTGGTTCCGTCGAGAAGGTTGGTTTGTTTTGTCTGGTGGGTGACATGACTACTGTTTTTGAGACACATTTTTGGGTCAAACTTCTTGAATGGGTCATTCCATTCATCTAACCTCTGTGGGACTTCTTTCGAGTTTCCCCGTATGACCAACGTACATCGTCTGCAAAGGCTGCAGTTCCTCTTGGTTGAATTGACATATTACATTTTTCATTATTTCGCCCATCACTATTATGAATAGTAATGGTGACAATGGGCACACAAGTATGGTACTTTAAATCAGCATGGACCCATAGCATTGAACATGGTGTTTATCATGTTTTTATACATATACTGATGTCCCTGTCTGCCCACATCAGTTTGTATCTCATCAAAGTTCCCTGCTGATGTCAGACTAGGGAAACTTTCAGACCATCTTACATACAGTGGTGTGCATATTATTAGACTGGAATACAGAATTTAAATCTCTCGGATATTTTAGTTCTAAATCATTTTACTGACCAGCTGATATCTTTTATTACCCTCTTGGTAATGTTTTCTTCCCTAAAAACTTAAATTTTCCTTAAGGAATAGTGTCTAGAATTATCGGAATTGGGAATTCTGAGGGACACCAGAGCTGAGTCCATTCTCTCAACAACTCTGGAATGTTACCTCTTAATCAGGCGATTTCAATCCATGGTCCACAAACCTTTCAATAGTTCAAGAGCGGACCAGCAGTAAAAGAAAGAGACTTAAAATCCCTCTGCTCTAAATTCATGCAAAAAGTAGATTAATGCATCAAAACAAAACATGTGGCATTATGCATTAGCAAGCCCCCTCTTTTAGTGGAAATTCTAAAATATCATTTTACTGAGAGTTTCTTAAAGGAAAATGTCATTATAGGGGTACCACGTACAAAAAAATGTTGGTGCTGAACAGCTTTCTCCTCCATACACTTGGCACTACAAATCCACGTTGCACATAGACGAAAAGAAAACCAGTAGCTGCAAGAAAAAGACACACACTTCCCCTTCCTGGCGCACATGGGCAGAAGAAAGACTGGCAATGGACCGACAAAAGAGATGGAAACGCTCTCCCCTACTCTGGTTAGGGTTGCCCGGAACAATTATGTTTTTTCTTTTCTTCCGCGTTCTGTTTTAATCTTTGATGGAAAGCCAAATATTCAGTTTTTTTATTAATTTGATAATATATTCAATTTTGAACCAAATTTCAAATATCCCGCTTCAGAATTGATTGTAATATCTAGCTTGTTTTCTGGTGGTACAGAGGGAAGTTTGAAAGAGAAAATGAATAGTATGTATGTGTCAGATGGGTTAATGCTATAGATTTATTAAGGGCAACAAAATTAAGGAATATCTTAGTCCTTGTGAAGTCAATACTCAAAATGTTCCCCTCCGATGCTTTTAGGTAGAGAGTTTTTTCTGTTATGAATATCAAATGGAGAGATGATAGAGACAGAAGCTCCTTTAGTTTGATAAAACAAGAATTGTTCACACATTACAATTATGACGAAAATTATCGTGAATTTTATCAGAAGGTACTTACAAATAAAAAATCCTTGCAAAGGGTCGTTCAAATGAATAGTATTTGTAAGTTGCTGGTGTCATAGGCCTATATCAGGCTGTTCCAGCCGAGTTGCTCGCCTGTGAGCAGTGGAGTACTCGCCGCCTTGCACGAGTAAACCTGCAACATTCAATACAGCTCTGCTGTGGGGGCTGCCGTCACTGCATGGTGGATACATCAAGTCTGGCAGGAAAAGCATGGACTTGTGTTATGACGTTCGTCCAGTGGCGTATTGGCTATCACCCCCAGTCCCTCTCCAACCATACTCCGAGCACTCGCATGTACGCTTACTCAAACTCGCGGTTTTGGAACAGCCTGGCCTATATGATATGTCAGCAATATCTAGTTTTAATTTTCTGTGTTTGATTATGCAATTCCTATTTAACCTTTTCACTGCTAATATTGTGGGAGACTATCAAACCCCTCCATGCTGAATACATTTTTAAAAGTATGTTATTCAGATGAAGTTGCCGACGAGATATCTCGGGCGCAGCAAGGACGTGACGTTCTACCGCACCCTAGATATCTCGGGCGTAGCAGTGTAAAGGTTAATACATATGTGTATTATTTATTACAATAAAATCATGCCTATTCTAATATATGGCATTGAAGTCATTTGACAACACCTAACAGGAAAGAACCTTTCCTCACTAGAAAGAGTGAAGGCATTATTCATTAAAAAAAAGCAATCGGAGTGTCAAAAACTACCAGGTCACGATTCGTCTACCTCCTGGCACGAGAATCATTTCTTATAGAAGACCTTAGAAGCTATTTACCTCTACCAGATACCAGAGCCTCGGAACAGCTACTAACATCGTTGAAGGAAAAACGAGAAGAAATACCTCAAGAATTTTATGGAACCGGTGCCATGATTGACCGGACGTGGACAACAGCCAACTTTGAGTTGAGACATGCGTTTACATGCCTGGCTGTCCATGGTTTTCACCACAACGCAAATATTTCCATGAACCTCCAGTGACGTGTGTATGCCAACTATGTGGACAAGCATGTGATCGCTACCACTTAGAGCTCTGTAGGAAAAGGACAAAATCAATCAAAGACTATGCAACTCAAAGTGTCACAGTACAATTTTAGTGTACGTTTTTATACTTTATTTTCAATGGCTATTTGGCTGCAATAAAAGTTTTATTATTATTTATTACAACATTTACCAACCAGGATTATAAAGAAACACTGTTTTGTGACATGTGTTCCATTTTTCCATTCTTGAAATCTGGCAATCCTAACTCTGGTGCACACGTGCACAAACTTTTTGTGCCTCGTACCCCTATAAGACTATTAGTTAAACATTTGAAATAATTTCAGCACCTTGCAAACATATGAATTGCAGTAAGTCATGAAAAGTAAAATATGAAATGTCTTCATAATCACCTTTGTCGGAAGTTAATAACTGATGGATTCTTTGATCCAAAATCATGACAATGTGAGATGAATTTGTGGCTTTTCACTGTTGTCTCACTCTTACTCATGGCTGTGATTATATGGGAGCTACTGAGGTATGGGTGGTGCTTAGTAATGACATTCAGAGCACAGTCGGTGCCTGCGGATGCTGTGAAGGGTTCTACTCATAGGGTTAGTACTGCTGTTCTGACTCAGTGAGGAAAGCAATGTCAAACAACCTCACTCATCTTGCCTAGTATGCCTCACTATAACGCTGCCTTTGGTTTTTGTGGGTATCTACCCACATAACCTAAGGGCGGTACTTTTAGAGGATCCAACCAGCCTTCGGGCTGACAGACAGGAAAATTGGAATCTAGTCTAATAATTTGCATACCTCTGTAACTGCAGATGGGATGGAGGAGGAGAAAGGTCAGGAAACAAAGCCATTACGGTGGGCATTGTTGAGACAGGTCCATGGATATTGGAATGGTTGTGTGTGTACTCGAGGGGGAACGTGAAAAACACTGCCAACACATAATGAATAACACTTTATTTCATTATAAATTCAATAGTATAATTTCACCTACCTGATCAACAGTATATACTGAAAAAATTGGAGTATTTCAAATAAAATTCTTAAAAATATTATTGCACATAAATGAATGGAATACTATAGCACTCTTCGTACTGTATTTACTTGCATGTAGCAATACACATTGATCTGATGTCGCTGTCATGACCTTCCCAGGTACTCAATATGTGGATTTTAACAGGGTCCCCTCACTGTCATCTTTCTTTCAACATCCCTCATTCAACCCATGTTCTCTTCCAGACTTGAATATACGCAAATATTAGCCTTTCAAGATTCGATTGCCGGCGATGAAGGTGGAAACTATTCTTTGTTTACAAGTGTCACACCGTCAGCCTGCTTGGTTGACAGGTACAGTTGCGCGAGTAGGATATGACTTGACTCCAGCAGCCTCAGTCATCGTTAAACTGTCCATGGTGACATTGGCTCCTGTGATGAGCAATGCTGCTTGACGTAAGTGCAGATGGCACTCAAACGCTGGTGCAGCCATGGTTAGCGGCTTCATCCTGGCTTCAGAACATCAAGGAGAGTTTAGGGAGAATTGTTCCGGCTTGCGGAAGATAGAAACGCTTTTGCCAAGGTGATCACCAACGCTAGGGGACCGAACATCGCACTTTAAGAAGAAGAAGTACTTTTCACTTCAACATGGAACTTCGTTCATTTCTCTATACTGTAACATTTTTTTAAATAAAAAATCTCTCTATTGTAACAATTTAAAAAAAAAATCTTAATTGTTTCCTATGCAAATAATTTCTTGGCATTTAAGTTGATTTTTGTTCCCTACCCTCCTTTGTTTCTCAGACTGATATCAACCATCATTCAAGATAGCTAGCATTCTTGCTGCAAATTTCACATAATGGGTTAAAATAGAACAGCGTTAAAAATCCCTCAGTATGCCTTCCTTCGGAGGGGAAGTAAAGCCGGCAGTCCCATGTCATAGATTTATGGCATGTTAAAGAACCTTCCACTAATTACATCTGTGTGAAGCTAAATTGGATAGGTTAAGAATGTAAACAACGCTCTTAGGTTTCTACGTTCGTTGCCAAGAGCTGACTGCGGTGGCATCTAGTAGCAAAGTACTGAACTTGGCCTAGTAGTCGTTGGCGGTGGCGCTTGGCGGCAAAAGTAGGTCCTATTTGAAAAATTCTAAGTTGCAGTCTGTACTGTCATTAAAAAAACAGATACACACACTAATACAGCCATCACAATTAACACCGGTTATCAGACAGATTCTACACACACCCAAAGTACACGGGGCTACATGACCGCGTTGTCGCAGCCCCTAAACTGAGGAACCAACCAAAATAGAACAAACTAACGATTGCAATAGCCATGAATGAATTCGAGTACTGTATTGCATTAATAAAATGCCTGGCTTCATGGCTATGGTACGAAGGGCCCTGTGTCATTGAATTTTATCTTCATACAGTTAATTCTGTTTGAGTGTATACAATGCATCATGGTTCATTTCATTCTCATCATAAGGTGTAGCCTCTCTCGAGGTCACATACCATTAAACGAATGTTACAAAATCAGTAAATGGGGAGACGCTAATAAACAAAATTTAAACCCTGGGATCATCATCCGGCCATTGCTGATTCCATCCTGAAGAAAACTCAGGCAATTGTTAGATATTTTAGTCTGATAAGTAGCCAAATTCTATTTTTTTTCTTCTTTTTAAGACAGGGAAAATCCACCTATTTTCAAAAATGTGATGTATTTACAGGCATATACATTGAGAGCCTTCCCTATTGAATGGAGAATCGAGGAGGCTGTGAGGCAGCCAAGGCACCGTGGCTAGCTGTATGTTGAGCAAGGCACTGCCGCTAGCAGCACAGAGCCCAACTAGTTCAACACATTTACACTTTTCAATGCATTTAATAATCATCATTAGTTACATGAATTTCAGAGTAGTAGCTGGAAATGCTGTTCTTCATTTCCTAAACATACATTGCACCAACGTACGAAGTTTTAGTACATTCGCTGTTATTATTTATTTATCGTATGGCTTTTAGTGTCGGGAGTGTCCGAGGACATGTTTCGCTCGCCTGAGTCTGTAGCTGCTTCCAGCGGACACCCTTAGGGTGAGCTACAAGTTCCGTTCAATTTCAAGTAGTTCCAACTTTCGCTACTAGATATCAATGATACCTAGTAGTGAACGTTGGAACTTTGATAGAGCGTTCCGACGAAATCTAACCTAACAATTTAGCTTCACACACGTTTAATCTGTGGAAGGATCTCTTACATGCCATAAATCTATGACATACGACCGCCGGCTTTACTTCCCCTCCGAAAGAAGGCACACTGAAGGATTTTTAACGCTCTTAAAAAATCCGACGACTTCACTGTAATTCATCTTCACTGATATTTCGTATCAATACAGTTATTTCGTTCTCGAGAGCCTCTAGAGTACGTGGATTGTTTCTGTATACATTTTGTTTGAGGTTCCCCCACAAGTAAAAATCGCATGGCGCTGCAACTTACAAACAAATTTACTGCATCTTGAGAAGTTTCCAGTAGGAAAATTCGATGTTTTGTTCTACGGTATACCATATGTCCATGGGAAACGAGGCAGGCTACAGTACTTCACAGCAAGTCTTCATTATCACAACTAATGTACCTTGCCAGCTGCGTATGTAATAAACGCTACTATGGCTGGCTGCATGGCTCAGCGGTTATGTTCCCACTTGTTGGGCCCAAGGTTGCAGGTTCGTATCTTGGCGCAGTGAGCTGGCATTTGAGGGTGCGCAAATGCGAGGGAGCCGTGCCAGTAAATTTACAGGCACGTTAAAGATCCCCTTTGGGGAAAAATTCTGGCACCCCAGTGTCTCTAAAAGCCAGAGTAGTTAAAAGGAACGTAAAACCAATAACATTATTATTTATTATTATTTAATCGAATAGCACTATTACAGAGCACGTATAATCAATACTTCAAATCTTGACACATGTCTTTTTTTTTCTCTGCCCACATTCGCTTTATCCTCTCTGATCTCTGCTTTCAGAGCTGTTCAATGTTCCGTGGCTGCTTTCGTTGTCTTTCTTGTTCCTCCTTGAAGATCACTTTTGGAATTTTGTACCGAAATAAATTCCTATTATATGTATCCGTAATGTCAATGTCGGCTTCCTTGAGATCCTTTAATGTCTGTGTAAACTACGCTTGTTGAACTTTATGTTTTCATTATTATTATTAATAAACGCTATGACAGCATCTAGGGCTTCACGACCCACTGTTATAATCGGCACATGCCATTAATCTGACGGTGAGTCATTGTGATCTGTCCGCGGCATGGCCTTTGCAAAGCTACATTCAATAGGGAGGGCCCTCACTGTACTTACTGACCGTATGAAAATAAGTTTTTTTACATTTATGTCAAATTATTGATGGAGGGTGAATTGCAAACCATACAAGTAAATACTGTATCATAAATCTTTCAATTTCACAATGTCTCTCCACTCTCACACGTTCTGAACTTCAACAATAATTGCAAACCTTGTATCTTTCCCCACAATCTCTCACTCTTTTGACACATAAATTTTAATACAACACTCAAAATACTTAAAACTATTATGGAATGGATGACTCTTAAAGCTGTACCTTGATTGCACTTAAAATTATATGTACAAAAGGGTCAGTTCCTTTAAGAGCGCGCGGACTCACAAGAGTGCGCAGCTCGAAATTCTGAAGTTGGCAGCATTGTAAGACATGAGTCAGACGGTATTCTGTCGACTGTGAGTAGCCACTGTGTTCGTGCTGTATCATTGAAGACTTGTGACTTCTACTGTTCTAGTTACTGGTAAGGATATGTTTTCACTCATTTCCGTATAATATTCTGAACCAGCATGTTAGTATTTGTACATCCCTGATACATTTCGACATGCTTATCTATTGTGTCATACGATACGGGATTTTCCACTCTTTGTTATGGACTTGGTGCAATACTCATTCCTGCATGCTGCTGCTATCTAACGAGTGATTTGTGTAACTACCACCGAGCCCTTAAGAGTACGCAGTGAACTGTCCTTCAAGAGGACGCGCGCACTCTTGTAGGAACTAAATGCGCGCTCTTGAGGGACAACTTGTTTAAGCTTCGTTTTATGATTTTACATTTTATTTTTCAGCGCTCAAATGTCTTATTATAAGAGAAAGTCAAATAGAAAGCTTATTTTCACCCAAGAGGTTTTGAATGACTGCTGGGGAAAGACTAGAGAAGGGAGAGAGCAAGAGAAAAATAGCTGAATCACTTGGAGTGAATGAATCGACATTACGCAAAAGACTTAGAGCTGTAAGTACACACTTCAGGCTAAAAAGGATGGTTTAGGCTTGTTCCTGACTCATTTTACCTCCTAAATTTCACCAATCTGTTGTATTTTCAGGGCAATGTTCCGACATCACTCGGAAGAATGAAGCCGATATTCAGCCCCGAGCAGGAGCAGATGTTAGTAAAACATGTGAGGGACTTGGATTCAAAATTTTACGGCATGACAAGGAGGCAGCTAATGCAGCTTGCGTTTCAATTTGCTGTAAGAAATAACATCGTCAACAATTTCAACGATAAAAAGAAATTGGCTGGAAAAAACTGGGTCTACGGATTTTGTAAACGAAACCACCTCACACTTCGTGCACCCGAAAAGTGCAGTCTAGGAAGAGCTATAGGGTTTAATAAAGTTCAGTGCGAGAGATTTTTCAGTAATTTGAAGAAGGTAATAGAAGAAAAACACTTCCCTGCCCACAGGATCTTCAACATGGATGAGAGTGGAATTTCAACCGTCCCTAACCACATTCCAAAAGTTATTTCGCCAAAAGGAAAACGGCATGTTGCAAAGGTCGTGTCAGCTGAAAGGGGTCAAACAGTGACAGTTGTATGTTGCCTTTCTCCTACTGGTATTTTCATTCCTCCCGCTATCATTTTCCCCCGAAAAAGAATGAATGTTGATTTGTACGCAGACGCCCCAGAAGGGACCCTGCCTCTCATTTCAGACTCGGGGTACATGAACACAGAACTCTTTCTCGACTGGTTGAAGCACTTTGAACAATTTGTGAAACCAAGTGAAGAAGATCCCGTTCTGCTAATTATGGACAACCATATTTCGCACTGTAGTTTGGACGCAGTCATGTTCTGTAGGAGCAAATTTATTACCATGCTCTCTCTTCCTCCTCATGCTAGTCACATGATGCAACCCCTCGACAAAGGATTTTTCGGACCTTTAAAATCAGCTTTTTCAGTTGAATGCGACAAGTGGATGTTCAATCATCCTGGAAAAGCAATCACTCAGAAGGATCTTTCCTCTCTCTTCCGTTCTGCATATGAAAGAGTGGCAACGCTTGAAAAAGCGAAGAATTCATTCAAGGCTACTGGAATTCATCCTTACAATCCAGACATTTTCTCAGATGAAGATTTTGAACCTTCGTCAGTTACAAGTCGCCCTCCACCCTCTGAGAAACCTGAAGAAGAAACCAATAATGTAAAAGATCAGGAAATAGTGCCACCTTCAACATTCCTTCCTCTTCCGAAAGCAACTCACGAAGATAAACAAAAGAGAAAAGGTAAGAAGTCGGAAATTATGACAGGATCGCCATTTAAAAACTCATTAATGGCCTCCACATCAAAAGCGTGTGAGAAAGGACAAAAATCATGCAGACCCTCGAAAAAGAAACGGCTTTTTGATGCTACAACTTCCACAACTCCAGACGGTATCTGCTGCCCTGGGTGTGATGAAATGTATGAAGAACCAGTAACTGAAGATTGGATTCAGTGTAAAGACTGAAAAAAGTGGTGGCATGATGCCTGTTCAAGCTATGAGGGCGCTGGAATTTTTAAATGTGACTCCTGCTAAGTGCGCACTCATAGAGGACCTACTGCGTACTCTTATAAGCATATGCCTTCAAGAGCGCGCGTTTCACATATTTTACTTTTTTTTTATTATTTCTAGAGTTTAATTATTTAAATTGTGTTTCACTAATGTGTATGTAGTAGCCAGGTTATTAATGAATGTTTTGTGCAAACTATTTGTTCTTTTTGTAACTTTTCCTTCCGTTATGATGGTCTTATCGTTAAGTGCGTACTCTTGGAGGAACTTACCCAATATATACTGTGCATTTTTAAATTGGAGGGAAAAACCAACACTTATAAAATAAGTACAATTATTAATCATATTACAATACATGTAGCAGTCAAACATAGGGGTCTTGTAGGTCAAGGTTGCTCAAACATGAATATGGTCCTGGCTTTAGTGCCAGTCAGGCACAAGCAGGATATGGAGCTCAGTACCATCATAATAGTTAGGGTCAAGGTTATATTAGATTATTTTCTTTCTTACACGATCAAGGCTAGTAGATCTACTCACAAGAGAGACCTTCTTTATTGACGATCGAAGGACGAACTTGCTCCTAACCAGAACTGATGCCTCAGAACGAATTTTAACAACACTCAGAAAGAAGAGAGAAGACATACCAACAGAATTTTACGGCACAGGAGCCATGATAGATCTAGAATGGACAAAGGATAATATCGAACTACGACATGTGATAACCAGACTGGCAGTTCATGGGTTCCACCATCTTATCGGCAAAAACACAGCATACTATGAACCAAATAAATCTTTTGAACAAAACGTGTGAACGCTAACACATAGAATTATGTAAAAAAAGGACAAAATCAATAAGTGCATACGCGAAACAGAAAGTGTAAATTCATGTATACTCGTATAATTGAGATGGCCATTTGGCTGCAATAAATGTACAGTATTATTATTTTCTTTATGTTCGACCCTGATTATTATGTCAGAAAACTGTACTATAATGAGGCTCATTATAACACTTTTTCATTATGAAACAGTTCTCCCACCAATCAGAAAGAAACAGTTGTTTGACCAATTAGATAATTAGATGCGCTGAGTTCCACGGCCTTCTAATTTAAATTTCACTGCCTGGCCTAGTGTCATAGTAGAGTAATTGAGGAGGCCATGGTCAAATACAAGACATTCTCTGCGTCTCATGCGCTCTGTTCAGTACATAAAACTGGCAAAATCTCGACAGATATTTATGAATATTTATGTTCGAACATAAAATAGTTATAATAATTATTGTCGAACATAAACAGTCGTATGCAACTCACCTATAATGGTAATTAAGACACTTGTATGGAAATTATAAAACTCGCATACGCTCGTTTTATAAACATTCTCATGTCTTAATTATTGCCATTAAAGGCTCGTGCATAATGTACTATTCATAACCCTCTGTTAGTCGCGCACGGGTCCAACAGCCCCATGGTTCGAGTTAGTTTTAATATCAAGCCAACAATTTAAGTTATGATCTTATCGTCTCGGAACATCTGACACCATACCTTAGTACTGGAGCTGTGAAATGACGAGACTAAAAGTAACTCCACACGTGTAACTTTTAGCTGCTGTGTCATGCCCCAGCGTGCCCAATGATGTAGCATTCTGTCAATGAGTAGTCAGTGAGTTGCAGGTGTGCTGTTCGAGCGATTGTTTGGTTTGGTTCATTCCCTTAGTGCATAGGAGTAAGAGATATACGACTTACAAAAACCTACGGATGTAGATGAAGTACGTTACTAGTTAAGATCCGTAGACTCGGATACAGACCATGAAATTGATCAGGAGGATGGTATCGGAAGCGAAGAATTCGATGGCCGTTTATATTTTATTGGTAAGTAGGCCATTATTATTATTATTATATTATTATTTTAAAGTTACTCAGAAAAACAGAATCGACAAAATTCTAAAAGTGGAAACAAGAATAGCTAGAATATGCATAAATAACAAGAAGTTCCGTGACGAACTAAAGAGCCTACTTTTCATGCCAATGATTATTCTACAGTATATGAACCTATCTAGAACAATGACGAAATTAAGTTGCTAATATCAAAATTTCTAATTAGTTGGAAATACTGTATACCTTGCATAATGTTGCCTAATAGAGCACTACAGTTGGCAGACCTGATGACTGAATATATTCTTAGTTCCATCTCTTAAGGTACAGAATACAAAATTTGGTTGAAGTCCAATGAATAGCATGGACGTTACATGCAGTTAAACATTGGATCTAACAGCGCACGTAAAATCATGTTGGCAACAATGTCATGCATGTATTGGTCAGAAATAATCTGAAATAATATGATCTATTGTTGTGCCAATTTTGAATGAAATCCATTAGATAGTATAGAAGTTACATGCATTTTAAAATTGGACCTATCAGCAGGCTTAGAATCATGTTGGCAGCACTGACGTATATAAGTTACTCCAAATTAATAAAGAATGTCAGGTATTATACGTGTGCATAGTTTAAAGCTGTCGGCTTGCATACTTTCTGATATATTGGTATTTGGATAAAATAAATTAGGAGCATTTATTAACAGTTGGCAGCCCTGGTGGGTCTCAAGAATACGCTCAGTCGTATCTGGTTATGTACACATACAACATACGAAATTTGGTTGAATTCCAATTGATAATGTACAAGTTATATGCATTTAAAAATTGGACCAATCAGCAGGCTTATAATCATTTTGGCAACACTGCCATGTATGGCCTCCTGGAAATTAAACTGCAATATTATTATCTATACGTGTGCCAATTTTGAAATAGCTCCCATTCATACCTTCCAAGATATCCAACATGGAGCTCAAATTTCAAATGTGATTTTTTTTAGCAGTTGGTAGCACTGACATCATTTTCAAATATGGCCGTGAGATATTCGGGTGTAGACATTTACTCCTACCAAAATTTGTTTCGATTGCTCCAGCGGTTTAGGACTTGATAGGGGGGGGACACACACACAGCCAGACAGACAGAAGGACAGACAGACAGAAGGACAGACAGACAGACAGACAGACAGACACACATTTGCCCGATCTCATGTCTACTTTTTCCTCATTTTTGCAAAATGTGAAAAGTAGGCTAAAAATATCAGAAAGATGCACAATGGCAGATAGTACCAAATGAAGTGGTATACAGAGAACTGGACCATCACTGATACTATTCGGAAGAAAAGTTTTTTTTTTTTTTTTTTTTTGTGGTCACATTATGAGGACACCGGAAACCAGATTATCTAGAAAAATTGTTGAGAAACTTTGGAATATGAAACAACAAGTAGGATAGATTAAGGAAATTAGAGAAGATATGAAAGAATTAGAAATATCCTTGGATGACTTGCAAAACAAAACAAAAAAAGACATAAAAAGATTTCAAACAAAAATAGACAAACATCATACAGTAAAAAGGGTATTTACAGATAAGGAATGCCTGAGAAGATCAGAGCGAATGAAAAGCTACTGGGCAACTCGGAAAGAAAACTTACTGACCAATAGTACCAAGAAATGATTGACTGAAGTGGCCCAATGAGGCTGTAAAAGCAGATTTTTTTTTGTCCGATTATATTTTATTTCGTTTTAGGCAAGGAAGGCACGAAGTGGAACAAGGAACCTTGGAAGGTTACTCAGGCATGGCCCCACAATATTCTGACAAAACTACCTGGTGTTAAGGACTGCTAAGAATGCTAGAACTGAATTTGAATGTTGGAATATTTTTGTTAGTAATGAAATACTGGAATTAATTGTTGAAAATACGATTATTGAGTACCAGTAGCATGGAGCCACTAGACCCAGCGTGAAAAACGGCGTTCCACTAACCCGTGTGCCTAACGAAGGCTTAATGCAAAATCAGTATTGTGGACTTAGGTGCAATCGAAGTCAAGCCATTAACTCGTCGGTTGACTCCGGCAGCGAGAGCCATACAGCTGCCCTGAGCAAGACAGATACGACGGAGGGACTGAACAGACTGGTCAGATAGGTGTTCAAGATTAACAGAAGGTTTTCCATTTTATAAGGTCCGTATTGACGTGTACAAATTCACTTATAATGGGGTAAGGGGGGTCTGCCCAATCAATATTTGGGCGGAGACCCCTTACCCCATTATAAGTGAAGATAGGTGTTCACCGCAAAGAGCGACAAGGGAAAGACTGTCCCGCCTAGTGATCAGAGGCAGTGGGAGCTATACAGCTGCCCTGAGCTAGACAGATATGATGGAGGGACTGAACAGACTGGTTAGATAGGTGTTCACCTCAAAGAGCGACAAGGGAAAGACTGTCCCGCCTGGTGACAGAGGCAGTATAGCTGCCCTGAGCTAGACAGATATGACGGAGGGACTGAACAGACTGGTTAGATAGGTGTTCACCTCAAAGAGCAACAAGGGAAAGACTGTCCCACCTGGTGACAGAGGCAGTATAGCTGCCCTGAGCTAGACAGATATGACGGAGGGACTGAACAGACTGGGCAGATAGGTGTTCACCTCAAAGAGCGACAAGGGAAAGACTGTCCCACCTGGTGACCAGAGGCAGTATAGCTGCCCTGAGCTAGACAGATATGACGGAGGGACTGAACAGACTGGTTAGATAGGTGTTCACCTCAAAGAGCAACAAGGGAAAGACTGTCCCACCTGGTGACAGAGGCAGTATAGCTGCCCTGGGCAAGACAGATATGACGGAGGGACTGAACAGACAGGTTAGATAGGTGTTCACCTCAAAGAGCGACAAGGGAAAGACTGTCCCACCTGGTGACCAGAGGCAGTAAGAGCCACACAGCTGCCCTGAGCAAGACAGATATGACGGAGGGACTGAACAGACTGGTTAGATAGGTGTTCACCTCAAAGAGCGACAAGGGAAAGACTGTCCCACCTGGTGACCAGAGGCAGTAAGAGCCACACAGCTGCCCTGAGCAAGACAGATATGACGTAGGGACTGAACAGACAGGTCAGATAGGTGTTCACCTCAAAGAGCAACAAGGGAAAGACTGTCCCGCCCGGTGACCAGAGCTATACAGCTGCCCTGAGCAAGACAGATAAGATGGAGGGACTGAACAGACTGGTCCGATAGGTGTTCACCTCAAAGAGCGACAAGGGAAAGACTGTCCCACCTGGTGACCAGAGGCAGTAAGAGCCACACAGCTGCCCTGAGCTAGACAGATATGACGTAGGGACTGAACAGACTGGTCCGATAGGTGTTCACCTCAAAGAGCGACAAGGGAAAGACTGTCCCGGCTGGTGACCAGAGGCAGTATAGCTGCCCTGAGCAAGACAGATATGACGGAGGGACTGAACAGACTGGGCAGATAGGTGTTCACCTCAAAGAGCGACAAGGGAAAGACTGTCCCGCCTGGTGACCAGAGGCAGTATAGCTGCCCTGAGCAAGACAGATATGACGGAGGGACTGAACAGACTGGTCAGATAGGTGTTCACCTCAAAGAGCAACAAGGGAAAGACTGTCCCGCCCGGTGACCAGAGCCGTATAGCTGCCCTGAGCTAGACAGATATGACGTAGGGACTGAACACACTGGTCAGATAGGTGTTCACCTCAAAGAGCGACAAGGGAAAGTCTGTCCCGCCAGGTGACCAGAGGCAGTATAGCTGCCCTGAGCTAGACAGATTGTAACGTGTTTTTCGAGGGGTTTTATGCAACTGGCATAAGTCAGTAGGAAGCCATTCTATATTTATTTACGCGGCAAATTGTTCAGCCAAGAGAATTTTTCATGTTAATTTATTATTATTATTAATTTATTATAATTATTATTAAGATATTTTCGGAGCATTTTATAAAAATTATAAGCATACAGATAGGTTTTCTATGTCTTAGAAAACGCTATCCAGCAAATTATTACGAACGACGATATCATAGAAAATTATCTGATTACGGAATTTTACGGAGTTTTTGTCAGTTAGGGTATTTGAGAGAGATGACTCACTGGGATTTCAAGTACACGCTGAATCTTGTCGAGGAGCATGACGCAATCTTGGGTCGCAAGGTCTAGAAGAGGCGAATTGTTGAAACGGAACCCTGTCGCCGAGTGTAATGACCCGGAGGAGGAGAAGATCGCGTGGTGGGGTACAGCCAATCAGCGGAGACGACGTAAAGTACTTGGGACTGAAGAGTGGGGGAACCGACAGGTGAATATATCGTTCGAGGCGCCGTGAAACAAGGACTATCTGTATAGTACTTGACGAGTATGGATGCGCGTGGGAGTGGCTCCGATGTTCGGTGGAGTTAAGGACTATCTGTGAAATACTTGAGGAGTATGGGTGCAAGTGCGTGTCGCTCCGATGTTCAGTGGAGTTCGGGACTATCTGTGTAGAACTTGCGGTGTACGGTCGCAAGTGCGTGTCGCTCCGATGTTCAGTGGAGTTAGCGACGAACTTTTGTAAAACGTAACCAGTGCGGTTTTACGCGAGTTTGGGTCCGAGGTACGGACCATAGAATTATATAATCTACCAGGATATCATCAAATTTCGACGGAGATGACGACGTCCAGGAGACTGTGGGAAGCACACAGCATCATCAAGAACGAGGGAGATGCTTTGGCAATTTCCAATGGTAAGCGCACATGACGCAGAAATACGCAATCTCTCATTTTCTTTGTTTTATATTTCATATTTCAGTAACTTCATAGCTTGGAAATAAGAGTAAAATCAATTTATCAGACTCCGTTTTCACGTAATTTTCTATCGGTAATATTCAAATCACAACGCTCCAATTTAAATTTTAAACTTATTATTATTATTAATTTTGCTATACTTGTTTTATATAATAAATTCATTTCTTTTACAATGCAATCTTTGCTTTCAGTAGGTAGCATTAGATATAGACCAATTCCTTCTCCTGATACAATTGTTTGTTGGGTTAATGATCAAATCATACCACGATCTGAGTGAATAGAGTCTTGAAGGTGTTCTGCCAGAGCTAGACGTTGTTAAATACAAATTTAGATTTCAACATTGCATTGAGGTCTTGGCGCCCATTAAAACAACATAGCTTAGGCAAAGGTAAACAGTTACATTTCTCACCCAACAGTGTGGGCTAGCGGAACCATTACATTTGGCGCCCAACGTGGGGCAAAGTAAATACCGTTTCACTTGTCATCCCAGCCTAAGCAAGAGACCGTTACATTTGTCGCCGACAACTTGGGGCTGAAAACCTAATAACATTTGTGGAAGGAGAAGGGTATATATTTCTGTGCCTGTATTTTGGGGGTTATTTGTCTTTATCAGTGTATATCATTATGGGGGATGAGAAAGAAAGACAGATGAGGTTACGTAGTGGTCATCAACTGGAGAATGATGATACGAGCAGTATGTCGAGTGATGGTAGTACCGGGGTAGCGGAGGTAAATCCCGATACTGAAACAGGGAGTGTAGGCGGCCAACCAGAATTAAAAACTTTACTTCTCGAGTTCATGTATCAGAACAAAGTTAGTAGTGATGCTTTAAATGCAAAATTAGAACAGAATAATGCAAAATTAGAACAAAACAGTAGGGAAAATAAAGAAAGTACAGATGCTTTAAATGCAAAATTAGAACAGAATAATGCAAAATTAGAACAAAACAGTAGGGAAAATAAAGAAAGTACAGAAGCTTTAAATGCAAAATTAGAACAGAATAATGCAAAATTAGAACAGAATAATGCAAAATTAGAACAAAACAGTAGGGAAAATAGAGAGAGTAATGAAACTTTAAACGCCAGATTAGAACAAAACAGTAGGGAAATGAGTGAAAAATTCGAACTGATTAGAGGTGAGATCAGGGGGGTGATGGAAGAAAAGGCTAAAGAGATTATTGCAGATGTAGACAGAAAATTAGGAAAAGTACAGGAGGAGTTGGAAATTAGAATCAGTACACAGGCTGAAAATTTAAAAGAACTAGTGCAACTGGAAACACAGCAGGTCAAAAAGCAATTGGGGGGAGAAATTGACAAAATTCAGGTAGCTACTAAAGAGGTTAAGGAACAGCTGGGGGGTAGAATTGAGAAAGTCCACTCACAAGTAGTTGCAGAAGTAAATGATTTAAGAGAGAGTAATAGGGAAAGCATTAGCAAGATTGAGGAGAAACAAGCAAAGCTATATGATAAAGTAGAAGAATCAGAAGGAAACATTAAATTAACAGTAAACAGTATTGAGAGGAAGGCTGAGGAGAAAATCGCAGAATTAGAGTTAAAATTAAAAGCTAGGATCAGGCAAGAAAATAGTCAGAATAGGCCAGTTTTTGTGAATAGCACATACAGGGAGGTAGAACTGGGTAAGTTCAGCAATCGACAGGGGTGCCCAATGGAGTTCATGAACACTATAGAAAATAAATTCGGGGAGAGGTTGGAAAATGGTAGTATTGAGTGGTGCCAGGTAGTTGAAATTTTAGAACAAGTGTTTGTGGGGGAAACGAGGAATTGGTTTGCTGTCTACAGAGACAAGTTTACTGATATCAATGATTTTAAAATGAAATTCTGTGAAAAGTTCTGGAATGAGGTTATTCAGTCGCAGCATCGTGAGGGAGTAGTGTGTGGTAAATATAACCCTAAAGGAAGCTCCACCATGACCGAATACTTTTTAGGGCAGGTATTAGTGTGTAAATATCTGGATGGCTTGAAGGAGGAAAGTGATGTGGTAAGGTTGCTACTTAGGCACTTTCCCTATAGGATCAAGGAGGCTGCTTGTATCCAGAATGTAAAGACTATATCACAAGTAGAAAATTTGTTAAGCACATTTGATGCACTAGGGAGAGGGGGTTATGAGGACAATTTCAATAGGAACCAGGGTAATAATAATAATAGACCTAATGAAGCCAGGCATCAGGAAGTTCAAGGGAACGGTGGCGAAGGGGCCAATGCTCAAAATAGAAATAATAATAATCAGCTAAATCAGAACAGAGGAAATGGCTATGGTAATCAGTATCAAGGGAGGAACAATGATTACAGGGGAAATCAAGGGAGAAACAATGATTTCAGGGGAAATCAAGGGAGAAATTATAATGACAATAATTACAACCAGAATAGGGGTCAAGGAAGAGGACAGCCTAGTGGTAGTAATATACAGCCAAACAATGACAACACAACTCAGAACAACCAGACCAGTGCAGTAGTAACTAGTACTACGGCCAGCTGTAGCGGTTCTTTAAACGCGAACCAGGCTGCGAAGTAAGGTCAGAATCTCAGTCTGTAGCATGCCCTGTCCATACAATTATACAGGAACCCTATGACCTAAATGTGAGAAATGAATTATTACATGAACTAAATGATGAAGGTATTATTCAGGAAGTGGTTAGTAAGAGCCCCATAGTTAAATTTAACGTGTCCGAGGCGTACACAGATGTTTTAATTGATAGTGGTTGTATGAAGAGTTGCATAAGTAGTGCATTTTATGATAAAATGAAAGGTACTGGAGTAAATTTTGAGGAGATGCCAATTAAAAGCACTTTTGTTATCACAGCTGTTGGGAAGAGGTCTAAAGTAATTTCTAAGCAAGTTTTAGTAGACATTAAAATTAATAATCATATAGAGAAGCAGATTTGCCTTGTAATTCCAAATTTAGTATTCAGTGTTATCTTGGGTTCAGAGTGGCTAAGTAGAGTGTCTGGTAACTTATGTTATGATGTAGGGAGTTTGAAATTTAAATGGGGAGATTCTGAAGTAGAAGTAGCGTTCAATGACCATATTCAGAGGAGTAGTATTGTAGGTGTGATTTGTACTTTAAATGAGATATCGCCAGCCGTAGAGCGGGGTTCTCCATGTTTTGTGGGCAGTGTGATTACGAACGGAAGTCTAGAGGACTCGTTACGTGAGGCTGCATTTCAGGGAAATATAGAGGATGAACAGTGTGTTCGGCTCTATGATGTGTTATGGTGTAATAGGAGAGTTTTTGAGGATCGCATTGGTATGGCCAATTCCTATACACATTCATTGAACGTTATTGATAGGTCAGTATTCACAGGACATAGATATCCTGTACCTTTCGCTTATCAGAGTGCAGTTGAGGCACAAATTAACCAGATGCTTGAAGATGGGATTATTGAGCACTCGAACAGTCCATATGTTAATTCTTTGATCACGGTACCCAAGACCGACGGCACTGTTCGTATTTGTTTAGACGCTCGTTTGGTTAACAGTAGAATTAGTTCAGATCAGCTGAAATCTATGTCAATAGAGGAATTAATGCAAACATTTGAGGGGAAGAAGTATTTCACTTGTGTAGATTTGAGTTCCAGTTTTTGGCAAGTGCCACTTATGTACGAAGATAGACCATTTACAGCTTTTAGTCATAAATATAACCTTTATCAATTTTGTAGAACACCTTATGGGTTAAAGAGTAGTTCAGCTGCTTTAATTAGGGCTTTAAACATCGCATTAGGGGATGACACAGGAGAGTTTGTAACCATTTACATAGATGATATGGTAATTAGTTCACGCAGTTTTGAGGAGCATCTACATCATTTAAATATAGTTTTTCAGAAGTTAGATCAGGCAGGGTTCACTTTGAAGCTGTCTAAGTCGTCATTCTGTCAGTCAGAAGTGACATTTTTAGGTCATAGAGTGTCGAGTAGAGGTGTAACACCAGAAGAAAGTAGGGTTAATAAGATACTTAACGCAGAGGTGCCACAGAATGTTAAACAGTTAAAAACTTACCTGGGAATTTGCAACTTTTTCAGGAGGTTCGTTCTTAAATACTCAGGGTTGGTAGAACCATTCAGGGAATTGCTTAAAAGTGGGACTCGGTGGAGATGGGAGTCCAAGCATGATCAGGCTTTTAGAGCGCTGAAGGAAGGTTTTGAGAAAGCTGTAGTGCTGAAATATCCGTTAAAAGATAAGGAATATGTGGTTATGACAGATGCTTCACATATAGGCATTGCTGGAGTATTATGTCAGAAAGATGATGAGGGTAATCTGTGCATTGTATCTTTAGCCTCGCGAGGACTGACAGCAGCAGAGAAAAGATACACGATTACTGAGTTAGAGCTTTTAGGTATTGTTTTCAGTTTAGGGAAATTTAGAATGTATTTAGTAGGGGGGAAATTTGAGATCCACACAGATCACCATGCATTACTGTATATGAGGACTTGTAAACTCAGTTCTAACAGAGTTAGTAGGTGGATTCTTGCTCTGCAGGAATACGAATTCACAGTAAAATATATTAAAGGTAAAGATAACATTCTTGCAGACATGCTATCGAGGGACACTAATTTATGTAGGGATTATCCTGTGGTTAAAGCAGAGGATGGTATTTTAATATGTGCATGTGTGGACAGTAGCAACAGGGCATCGTTACAGACACTGAGAAATATGCTAGTGGAGCAACGTGATGACGTTAAGTTAAAGGAGCCACTGGCTAGGTTGGAAATAGGTGAAGAAGAGTATGTGAAAGTAGGACGGTTCACGTACAAGATGCAGGATGGGCTTCTTGCAAGGAAATGTAGGAATAATCGGTGGGCAATATGTGTTCCTGCCACTTTGCGGGAGGAGCTAATTTGGTTCATTCATAGGGAATTAGGACACTTTGGTGCTGCCAAGGTCTTCTATGAAATTGGTCGTGACTTTATTTGGAGTAAAATGGGAAGGGACGTTAGGAGGATTTTAGCTAAGTGTGACACCTGTCAAAGGAGTAAATATCCAGTTAAATATTTAGTGGGGGAGAGATCTGCAGTTCTCACCAGTAGTCCCGGCGAACTACTGTGTGTGGATTTATTTGGCCCGATCGTTAAAGGACAGTACGGCTACGAGTACATTTTTATAGTTATTGACGCTTTTAGTAAGTATGTCAAGCTATATCCGCTAAGGAAAGCCACGGGACTAGCGTGTAGCCGTCTGATCATTAATAAGTATGTACCTGAGTTTGGCATTCCTCTCAGGATACTATCTGACAGTGGACCACAGTTTACTGCAAAGAAATGGAGAACCAGTATGCAGGAAGCTGGTATAACACACGTTCATTCCTCTGTAAGGTACCCTCAGGGTAATTCTGCAGAGCGTCCATTAAGGGAAGTGGCTCGTCTTTTTCGGACTCTAGTGCATGACAAGCATGCGGCCTGGGTTGGACATCTTCCCAAGGTCGAGACTTGGCTGAATTCTGTCCAGCATGAGAGCACGAAATTGACGCCATACGAAGTTCACTTCGGAAAAAGACCACAAAATGAACTAGCGAGGGTGTTGGGATTAAATGAGGGTAAGCAACCGGGGATGGATTACACTGTCCAGTTGGCGAAACAGAATTTATCTAAGTCAGCACAAAAGAGAATTCGCCAACAAAAAGAAACTAAATTTGACCTATTCGAGCCGGGAGACAAAGTCTTACTTAGAGTGCCGAAACAGTCAAATAAGCTAGAGAAAGTCATGTCCAAGTTCTTTTATCTCTACGAGGGCCCATTTATAGTTTCCAAACGTATTGGGAAAACAGCATATGTGCTGGAGAATAGTGAGGGAAACAGATTATACGGAACGTATAATATACATAGTCTACGAAAATATGTGTCATAAAGTGAGTGTGTTTAGCTGGCGAGCCAGCCTATCAAATGAGTAAGTGTGGTGTCTGGTGCGTGGAAGATCTGGTCTTAAGGCAGGCGTATCAGAAGTCACACAGGGGGGTAGTATGTAAGTAAATGAGAGTTTTTAAGGTACAGGGAAATATGACGGGATTGTCGGATGCTGTTGAGCACTAAATTGTCTCGATGCACCAAGGCCATTTTGGCAGCGCTGATGGGTTCCCATTTATCTCCAAGAGATGGGGGAGCGCTTGAATAGGGCTTGTTAGCTTAAGGCGTCCACGAGATAAAAGATGGGCCATCAGAATGCGAGACAGTCCTTCATGAAACTCATACATATCAGCACACGTGATTTCTGTTTACGGTCTCGCCATGTAAGATTTGTAAGTGTGTAATTTAAGATAATTTGTACAAAGGTATTATTTGTGTGAGGAGAAATGGTCTGTGTTGAGAACTAGTATTAAGTAGAATATGGTGTACGGGAACTTAACAAGACAGGGTGATTACGGCACAGAAATATTTGGTGTTATATGTAATACACATTTACTGTTTTTTTTCAGAAGTCAATATTAATTTAATCTACTTCAAAGAGAGATTAAGTATTATGGTCACGAGGCGCTGCCACAATAGTGTGATCGTGTGCTCAGTGATAAGTGGAATTAAATGTCACCATAAGGAGGGGACCTCCAGTGAAATTAGGAAGTTCTATGGTGATATAAATATATCAGAACACCTTAAATGCGTGTGATATGACATCATAAATACATAGTGCTCACACATTAATTATGTCTATTTCTCCAAACATAGAGAAATTTGAGAGGCGGAAATATCCGTGGAACAATATTCTATACGTAAAACATTGGACTGGTTGCAAAGTGCAATCCATTGTGACAACAAACTTTGACGCAAAGTGCGTGAAGAAAAATTATGAGTGTATATATCTGTAATTTAGGGTGATTTCATTTATGTAATATGTATTTTGGATGGGGTTTATTAACGTGTCTGGGATAATCGGATAATGGACCGTCGTCACGGTAAATCATCCGATGATCCGAGGCGAATATGTAACGTGTTTTTCGAGGGGTTTTATGCAACTGGCATAAGTCAGTAGGAAGCCATTCTATATTTATTTACGCGGCAAATTGTTCAGCCAAGAGAATTTTTCATGTTAATTTATTATTATTATTAATTTATTATAATTATTATTAAGATATTTTCGGAGCATTTTATAAAAATTATAAGCATACAGATAGGTTTTCTATGTCTTAGAAAACGCTATCCAGCAAATTATTACGAACGACGATATCATAGAAAATTATCTGATTACGGAATTTTACGGAGTTTTTGTCAGTTAGGGTATTTGAGAGAGATGACTCACTGGGATTTCAAGTACACGCTGAATCTTGTCGAGGAGCATGACGCAATCTTGGGTCGCAAGGTCTAGAAGAGGCGAATTGTTGAAACGGAACCCTGTCGCCGAGTGTAATGACCCGGAGGAGGAGAAGATCGCGTGGTGGGGTACAGCCAATCAGCGGAGACGACGTAAAGTACTTGGGACTGAAGAGTGGGGGAACCGACAGGTGAATATATCGTTCGACGCGCCGTGAAACAAGGACTATCTGTATAGTACTTGACGAGTATGGATGCGCGTGGGAGTGGCTCCGATGTTCGGTGGAGTTAAGGACTATCTGTGAAATACTTGAGGAGTATGGGTGCAAGTGCGTGTCGCTCCGATGTTCAGTGGAGTTCGGGACTATCTGTGTAGAACTTGCGGTGTACGGTCGCAAGTGCGTGTCGCTCCGATGTTCAGTGGAGTTAGCGACGAACTTTTGTAAAACGTAACCAGTGCGGTTTTACGCGAGTTTGGGTCCGAGGTACGGACCATAGAATTATATAATCTACCAGGATATCATCAAATTTCGACGGAGATGACGACGTCCAGGAGACTGTGGGAAGCACACAGCATCATCAAGAACGAGGGAGATGCTTTGGCAATTTCCAATGGTAAGCGCACATGACGCAGAAATACGCAATCTCTCATTTTCTTTGTTTTATATTTCATATTTCAGTAACTTCATAGCTTGGAAATAAGAGTAAAATCAATTTATCAGACTCCGTTTTCACGTAATTTTCTATCGGTAATATTCAAATCACAACGCTCCAATTTAAATTTTAAACTTATTATTATTATTAATTTTGCTATACTTGTTTTATATAATAAATTCATTTCTTTTACAATGCAATCTTTGCTTTCAGTAGGTAGCATTAGATATAGACCAATTCCTTCTCCTGATACAATTGTTTGTTGGGTTAATGATCAAATCATACCACGATCTGAGTGAATAGAGTCTTGAAGGTGTTCTGCCAGAGCTAGACGTTGTTAAATACAAATTTAGATTTCAACATTGCATTGAGGTCTTGGCGCCCATTAAAACAACATAGCTTAGGCAAAGGTAAACAGTTACATTTCTCACCCAACAGTGTGGGCTAGCGGAACCATTACAAGATGACAGTGGACGAAAACTATACAGTATAAATAAATAAATTCTTTAGATGAGTACAATTCTATTATTCGTTTTTAAGAGCACTTCATCATTTCTATTCTCATTTTTGCCTAGGGCCTTAACCTCAAAAATTCTTAATGCAAGTTGTTCCCAAAAGTTTCCCGTACATTTATGAGAAATGTGAGATTATTCAGCCAGAGCTCTTGCCATCTCAGACATGTTTGAGCAGCCCTGGTGTTTAGCTACAAGCACAACTTACTGATGACAGCACCATAGAATATTTTTCACCTCAGACAAACAACTGTATTCAAATTGTTATTCACAACATTCTACAGTAAAACACCATTAACAAGACATGGGAAAACATAAGAGATTTAGTTATGGGACAGCACCAATTCTTGGAGACAATATGGTTTAATACACACACATTATATTACAAAAGCACTGATTTACCAGGTAAGAACACCAAAGGAAACAACCAAAAAAGGCATTACAAGTTGCCCAAAATGTTTGCGACATTCTTCATGAATGGAGAAGGGAATGATGGCCGTACGGAAAATTTCCGACAACTAGGAAAGTGCTTTTTGTGGGTGATTCTGCAACGTTCATAGCTGGAGTTGCTGCTTTCCATCAATTAAATCATATGTTTGTATTATACCGCTCCTTGTTATCTTTCCTATTTGAGCATTTAGTTCAAGTTATGACTGATAACTTGTAGCTTTGTAGCAATTGTAGAGAATATTGTATGGATACAGATAGTTAAATCTTAGGACAATTAGCCGTGTTTTATCAAAACAAATTAGAAATTAAGAACCTGGAGCTTGTACAATGAAGATTATAATCATTAAGACAGGCGTTCGAATTGGGAGTATGTGTGACAAAACCATGGTAAGCCACATATTATTGGGAGTTCACAAGAACTTACTCTTTATATTACTCATGGTGTTCATTAGATTTAATTGCTTCTGCAAATATTTGTTATGAGGGGTTCTTATTAACACAGTATTTGTGATGTCCATGTCAAATCACTGAAAGAGTCAGTTAAAGAGATGGCAACAACATTCATTTTTTGAAACCGATAGACACCTTATAAGCAAATGGATTCTACAGCAATAAAAACAGCAAAAGTGTGGGTTACCATGATTTTGATCACACCCCTCAATTAAAACATAAGAAACCATTGACAAGAATTCTGTCTAGCATATTTAAAAAGACATATTAACACAACTTTTCTTTTTTCCTGATAATTTCTATCAACTACTTATTATGCTGATAAAACTCAATATTGGAAAGTAACAGAAGTAACACTGTCCCATTTCTAAATAGAATTAAAACTGAATTTGGCTCGAATGAGGTTGGTACGGAACTGAAACAGGACAGATTTACAGCAAAACTATTCATTGTCACAGGAAATGACAAGTTTATAAGAGGTATAAATCCCACTAAGTCCCCACAATTTCAACAACTGAAGGATTTTACTCCCAGACATCACACTGTGGTGGGGCGATTCATTTCCTCTTACTCCATCAAGTGTTCAAACTTGATACATTCAGGGGCCAGCTCCACAATGCTTCCAAGTTGGAGACTTTGGATCATAAAGGGTGTTGTGGAGTCGGAAGAGATACCGCAAAAAAAGATCATAAATACCTGTTAATTCAACTTTTTAAAGGAAATGTAGCCTACATACCATATTCTGATAATTTGATTTTAAAAAATCTGAAAAAATGCACTATTGATATACTACTTCAACCTCTTCCTCTAAAGCATTGTTTATAACATCTCTGATCCTATGATCACACACTGACATACCAGTACGAGATTTAGAAGCCAATAGTACATTATGCAACAAGCCTATAATGGCAATAATTAAGACACTCATATGGAAATTATAAAACTCTCTTCGTTCGTTTTATAAACATACTTGTGTCATAATTACCATTATAGGCGAGTTGCCTACGACTTTTTATGTTCGATGATTATTTTATGTTTGAACATAAATATTCATAAATATCTGTCGAGATTCCGCCAGTTGTGTTTAATGAACAGAGCGCATGGGACGCAGAGAATACCTTGTATTCGACCACGGCCTCCTCGAATACCCTACTATGACATTAGCCACGCAGTGAAATTTAAAATAGGAGGCCGTGGAAGCCGGCGGAGGTGCAATGCTATCCTTACCTAATTGGTGTCAAACATCTGTATCGTAATGAAAATCTTAAGCTCTGATTAGTGGAGGACCTGTATCATAATGAAAATTGAACTATAATGAGCCTCTTCAAGATGCAATTTTCTGGCATATAATATTTATATTTCGGCATGGTCAAACATAAATGAATAATAAGTACTTGATACAAACTTGGAACGATATAAAATAGTTTATGTTCGACGATGTCGAAATGTAAATATTATATGTCAGAAAACTGTATCATAATGAGGGTCATTATAACACTGTTTTTCATTATGAAACAGTTTCTCCCAACAATCAGAGCTCAAGAAACAGTTGTGTGACCAATTAGGTAAGGATAGCATCGCATCTGCGCTGACTTCCACGGCCACCTATTTTAAATTTCACTGAGTGGCTTCTAATGTCATAGTGGGGTATTCCAGGAGGCCAGGGTATTCTCTGAGTTCATAAAACTGGCGAAATCTCGACAGATATTTATGAATATTTATGTTCGAATGTAAAATAGTTATAATTATCGTCCAACATAAACAGTCATATGCAACTCGCCTATATTGATAATTAAGACACTCGTATGGATATTATAAAACTCGCTTCGCTTGTTTTATAAACATACTCGTGTCTTAATTATTGGCATTATAGGCTTGTTGCATAATGTACTACTGTATACCGATCCCAGTTAAATTACATTAAATTAAAATGAACATAATAACACAAATGGTGTACACGGATGGTTGAGGGCTAGAAATAAATTAGGAGGGAGGGCAAAGGGGTTACAGTTTCCCTAGAATCTTAAAAGACCCTACAACACCGGTTGAACGTTAAGTTTTTGAGAACTTCAAGACTTTAGTGGTACATAATACTTGCACAGCTTCTTGCTGCCATTTGAAACTATATCTATGAAACAAGGGAAGTGGATATCTCATTTTGAAGTGATAATACAGCTCTTAGAAAAACTGTGGAACCAGCCCAAACTCGGACACAAATCCTATAAAAAGCTTGTTTGGCACGAAGTCTACAACAAATCAAGAGGATTGTTGGGCATGCCGGTCACTTCCCAGATGGTAGCAGCCAGCCGACGCGAGTGCTCCAGAACGCAGGTGGATGTGGCAAGCCCCAAATGGATGCAATACAACTCGTAGCACCGAACTTTGCTAGGTGACATTTTGGGAAATGACACTTCTATGAGTTTCCTGGAACATAAAGCAAAATACTCGCAGATCCTTTTATGCTTTAACCCAAGAAGTGCCAAGGTGGTTGGTTCTTAAGTTTAGGGGCTGCGACAACGCTGTCATGTAGCCCCGTGTACTTTGTGTGTGTGTAGATTCTGTCTGATAACCGGGTGTTAATTGTGATGACTGTATTAGTGTGTGTTATCTGTTTTTTAATTTAAGTACTGCAACTTAGAATTTTTCAAATAGTTCCTACTTTTGCCGCCAAGTGCCACCGTCAACGACTACTAGGCCAAGTTCAGAACTTAGCTACTAGACGCCACCGCAGTCGGCTCTTGGCAATGAACGTAGAAACCTAAGAGCGTTGTTTACATTCTTAACCTATCCAATTTAGCTTCACACAGGTGCAATTAGTGGAAGGTTCTTTAACATGCCATAAATCTATGACATGGGACCGCCGGCTTTGCTTCCCCTCTGAAGGAAGGCATACTGAGGGATTTTTAACGCTCTTAAAAATCCGACGGCTTAGGCCTGGTTTGATCCTGCTATCTTGGGCATAGAAGCACAGCATGCTACCGACTACACCACCGAAGTGCCAAGGATCGTTACAAGTGGCTCAATGCACGTTCCTGTTATGCCAGGATCTCTTATTGAGATCCTTAGTAGATGCGTCGGATAAGTATACACCATTGCAGATCAGATGTGATCAGGCAAATGTAAATACTGTAGACCTGTACAGTTACCAGATAGGTTTCAAATTGTGACTCACCCTGAAATGCCAAGGGATTGTGTAAATTTACACAGATGGAAGAGACAGCATGTCTACCAAAACCAACTAGCAGATTTCCCTGACAATTCCCTGATTTTTCCAGGATAAATCAGAAAATTCCCTGAGTAACAGTAGCAGCCATAATATGAGGGGTGTTCAAATGAAAAGGTACGAAACGATACTGTGGGTACAATTTATTCGTTATTCAAAAGTAATCACCACAGGTGTCCCATTGCTTCACTAGCCACAGGATTCCCTGTTCCCAGAAGTCTTATGGTTGTGACAGGAGCCAATCCTGTACGGTGTCCTTTAGTTCGTTGTCCAATTGGAAACTTAATCCCTTGAGATGTTTTTTTAACGGACCAAACATTGGAAGTCGCAAGGTGACAAGGTCAGCATTTAGGGCAGATGCTCAAGTTGCTCCAACTTGAACGTGGCCAATACACCTTGTGTGACGTTAGAGACGTGTGGGCGAGCGTTATCATGGAGCAGAATCACTCCCTTCGTGAGCAGTCCAGGTCGTTTGTTCTTGATGGACTTGCGTAGGCTACAGAGTGTTGCACAGTACACGTCACTGTTAATGGTTCGTCTCAAGGGAAAACGTTCAAATCGGACGACGAACTAAATGAAACCATATATAATTGGCTTCTGTCACAACCACAAGACTTCTGGGAAAAGAGAATCCTGTGGCTAGTGAAGCAATGGGATACCTGTGCACAGGCCTGTGGTGATTACTTTTGAATAACGAATAAATTGTACCCACAGTATCGTTTCATACCTTTTCATTTGAAAACCCCTCATAAATATATAAAACAGAGTTTGTACTTAAAGAACATTTGAAATAGTGCTTGAACAATGAAGGGTAGCGTGACAAAGTTGAAAAGACAAAAACACAATATTTTGCCAATTTCTAAATTTATCATCCAGAAAAACTCATGTACTTGCAAGTATTGAAAGTAGCTCTTCAATAGAAATGCTCTCAAAAATCATAGTTACACATTTATATGCAAATAATACACAGTCTACACATGTAATTTGTGTGCTCTATCTCGCAAGAAATGAGAGCTTACTGATTTAGCGTCAGTACGAACATACATCCACAACAATCATCACCAGAATATACTTTTCCCTCATCAAAATTTAAATGCTTAATTTCCAATCATTCAAGGTTGGACCTTGTAAAACTAAAATACCCTGAGTGTCATTAAAATACTCTGATAATTCCCTAAGTTTTTCAGGATTTGAAAATTCCCTGAGTGTTCCCTGTTTTTCAGAGAGCCCAGGAAGAGGAAATAAAAGCAGAATAAGAAGCTGCTACACTAAAAAAAGTAAATATTATTTTTTCCCCCTTTTGTGCCACAAAATATATTTCAGAAATGCTAATTATGAACCGAATGGGCATTTAATAAATGTATTACACCTTAGTCAATAATAATAAATTAATATACCGTACATTAATTAATGAAATGCACAAGTTTCAGCCATATTATGGCATTCTTTAGCAATGTTGTTAAAAATAAAAGATATGTAACTAAGAGTGTTAAAAATATTTGACTTGGATTTTCTATGAAAATTTTATAAAAATAGTTAAAAACAGATCTGTAACAAATGTGGGCTTTAATTGGATGTTAATGAAAATAAAAATAATTTTGCAAAAATGACATACAGTTCAGTAGAGCGTCAATAATCTGAAACGTCAAAAATCCAAACTCCTGCTTCAAACATGTGAACTGTATTTTACATGGAGCTGTGAGAGAACAATGACCTTGGGAGTGTTTGTTTTGAACAATCAACTCCCCTTTTTTTGTGTATACATACATACATACAGTACATATGTACATTTGTAAATATGTAGTGAATTGTTTTGTAAAATGAGTACATTTTTCTGGATTTAAAGATACAAATAAACCAAAGTACAATATGTAAGTATATAAAGTGTTTCTTCTTCTTTCTTTCTTTCTCCGTTAGGGTCTTCTGAGGACCACGAACCAATTTCAATGTTTAGTCCTTTGTTGTTCTTTCTTCTTCCTCCAGTACTCCTTCATCTTTTAGCTGTGCGTCTTCTTTCTCTCTTCCGACCATTTTGAGCCTGTTTTCTTATATTGCCTTCCTTACAATCTTTCCATTCCCAATACCTTTTTTGTTGTTGAAAATTTCTCTCTCTAGTGCATCAATAAAGTGTTTATTTTTATTTAACTTAACATTTTTAGTGTAACTAGGAATTTCTAGGTTATGTTCGAAAATCCGTACCCCCACCCCACAGTCCCAATTAGTTCGGATTTTCAACGCTCTACTGTATATCTAAATGGTATTTGTATCTCTACTTAGAATAAAACAAGTTCCCGATTCTTGGATGTAACGGGTAATCTCGAGAACCACTGGATGGATTTTGATGCGGTTTTCACCAATCTGTAAAGGATTTCTTGAGGAAGGTTTCTGTACAAAAACATTCATTTATGACCAAACGAAGCCGAGCAGTAATGATTTTTGTGAACAGATCATTATCATCATTTCCCCTTATCCAGCTCCTGCCGGGTCGGTGAAAAACCATCCGTCCGTATGCCTTTTAAGCTTACGCTGGGTAAACCGTTAAAAACAATCCATATGCTACGAGTGTAAGAATTGTTCAGCTTGAAAAGTACTACAAAAAAGTCCGCAACAGCACATCGCCCACTATTAGTGTTTTTAAGTTTTCATTTCTTCCAACAATCTCCATTCAGTGGAAATTTGAATTACTAGCTTCGGAGGCAGTTTATGAGCTAGCAAGCGAGCCTATCTCCCCAGCTTCGGCCAGCATCAAACTGTCGAGTCGTGTCGAGTTAAGACTTCAGGGAAGAGCATATGTGTTGGAGTTTCACTGTTCACCTCGGCTTTTCTGAATTGTGTCTGGGACCTACCAAGGCCTTTTAAGCTTACGCTGGATAAATCGGTAAAGATACCGGGCAAAGCCGGGCCGGTTGGTAGTATTCCTATAAATCAGTCTAAATATTTTTCTTTAAAAATATCTTGAGATGGTCAACAGGGTTAAGTGCGCATTCTATGCGATGAATAAAGACTCTTTGAGGAGTAGGTAGAGCATAGGTTGGAATATGTATTTTATGTTCTTACTCCAATGAAAATTTGGCAGTGATACCAAATGTTAAAGGTCCTTGATGAAAGAAACTGTTGTGTCGTAATCTATGGTAGTCTTCTTATCGAAAAGGTACAGAAGTCGGATTTTGTCATATGTTATGTGTCAGTTTTCAATTGAATCACTCGTTGCTGAACGCCACTAAGTCCAATTTTTAAGGTTTTGAGATAAACACAAAAAACTGTTTTCTTGCCTTTGTACTGAAATATGAGACGTAATTTTTTGTATGTGGAAAATGCACACAAATGCCATTATAATAAAACCAAAATAGCATTGTTCGTATGTTACTAACAATTTTACTGACAAAATACGTAACTGGACTTAGTCCATTTCAACATGGAACGAGGAGAACCTTTGAGCGAGGAATATCATTCACATTCTTACTATATTTCCTTTATTTCTAAATGAACATACAATGTAGGGGGCGTATTTTTCGGTAAAACTCTTTTCATATCTTCTTGCCTATATATGACCTTCTAGGTACTTAAAAGTACCGTATTTTAGAAAAATGAACTCTCAAAATATCACGAAATCTGATTTATTGCGTGAATTGCGCAAATAATCACGAAATATACTCCACTTGTACAAAAAATTATAAATATTATCGAAAAAAAGCTCTTCGATAAACGTTTAAATGCTTCTGAGGAATTGACCGCCGTAGTTTCCTTCTCATTTGCTTGATAGTGCTGTATATTCTCTACACAAATGTGTATTCAGTTCCGCGATCTCTAAAGCTATCGATGAAAATCGATATCTGCTATCGATTACATCAAATGGCGTTGTGGTCATAGCTACAGCAGTGCGAGTTCGCGACTGATAACATTTTGTATATTTGGTTGTTCTATGATTTAATAACAAGGATACACTAAAAGTGTGCACTTTAAAACTCGTTATCACATAATCTGTTAGATTTACCCCATGCTACAAGGAAGATTTCAGAAGAAACAACTATCATTATGACAATTTATTTTGCGAAATATCCACCGAATTAGTGATTACATCGAAATCAACAGTTTTATTTCACCAAAAATAAGGCCCTTAAACATACGAGGGTAATTCCAAAAGTAAGGTCTGATTCGCTGTAAATATTTGAAAGCGGCGCCAAGGGCAAAACACGCATGTGCACTGACTCCTGGCATGCCTTGCGCGGCTAAAGCCGCCAGTAGCGTTGTTACTGTTGCTGTGTGCTGTTGATAGTGTCAGTTCACAATGTTTAAGACAATTAATCAGCCCGCCGATTGTGAAATAAGGGCAGTGATACGGTTTCTGTCTGCAAGAAACACTTCTGCGGCAGATTAATGAAGTGTACGGTCCTAACATAATGAGTGACAGTTAAGTGCGCAAGTGGGTGCGAGCCTTTAATGAAGGACGGGAAAATGTGCACGATGAACCCTGCTCTGGCAGACCATCAGTGATTTCAGATGAGTTTGTTCATGCAGTTGACGACAAAATTCGTAATGATCGACGATTCACTATTTCAGGGACAACGATCAATAAAGCCGCCTACTGCGCTACCCTGACTAAACTTCGACGTGCAATCCAGAATAAGTGACGTGGTCTTTTGTCATCTGGAGTGTTGTTGTTGCATGACAATGCCAGACCCCATACTGCGAATGACACGCAAACTCTAATCAAGAAATTTGGATGGGAACAGATGGACGACCCACCGTACAGTCCGGACTTGGCGCCAAGTGATTTCCACCTGTTCCGCTACCTAAAGGAGTTTCTTGGCGGCAAGCGCTTCGACACAGATGATGAAGTGAAAGAAGCTGTTCAAGACTGGTTAGCTTTGCAGGCGGCCGAGTTCTACGACTTAGGCATTCAAAAGCTTGTGGAACGATGTGGCAAATGTGTAAATAAGTATGGAAATTATGTAGAAAAATAGAGACACGTAAGGAATGTCAATAAAACAATTGTTTTGGAAACAATTTTGATTTTGGATGTGTTTTTTTTAACCGGACCTTAGTTTTGGAATAGCCCTCGTATGTATTCGGAAGCCTGAAAAAAGGTAACATGAATTAATAACTGTTATTTTCTTCATGTTGAAACGCACCAACTGCTGGACTAAGTTTCTTTCAACACGAAATAACTAACTTGACGGCTGTGGTAATAGCACAAGCGCTGCCAGGACATGGTTCCATTCAACACCAAAACATGCATCTTGCTTCCTAGGACGCAAAATCGCGGTAAAAAGGATTTGCCAAAAATGTGGACTTAGAGCCTTTGAACAACGAGCGATTCAATTGTAGTTCTGATGCATATTAATGCAAGACGTTCATACCTAGTAAGATGTTGCTATTGAGTGCTATGTATTATTTCACTGAAAATTAACCTTTTGTAAGTCCCTAGTCTAGGAACCAAGATACTTACTGATAAAAATCGCCACAGAGAATGCCTGGCATTGGAAAGGTTTGCAGCAAAGCTGTTGGAAAGAGTTTAGCCTTCAGTGGAGAACCCTGAAAAGAGTTGGTCACATTTAACTTCAAACAATACCTAACAGTTTCCAAAACACACTCATTATCAATAGATACAACTTACTGCAGCATCTTCAAACCACAAGAAGTAGGCATAGTTGAATGTGGTATCCTTCCACATTATGGCGAAGTGGCCCTCCTGGAGATGCCTTCTGCTGAATTCTACCATTGCCCAGATCTGCAAATTTACAGGCAAATGGGGTGAATTAAATTATTACAAGAAATTGTGACAAATTTCAAACAGATTAAAAAAAAACACTTTTTTAAAACAAAGGTTCATACACAAATAATCCTGTACCCTTTTTTTTTTTTTTGTGATTTTGAGCAACCATGAGAGCAGGTCTTGCCCTCAGGTTTGTTGAACTTATTAACCTCTACAAGCCCCAATTCAAGGGCAAAGAAATGTATTTTGTATTCACTAAATTTGCCAATTGTCGTATACATACAAAAGTTCCCATGTTTAGCATACGGGAAGCCCCATCTTCTGATAATTCCAAAAACATTTTGCTCATCCCTTGGCATGAGGGAGTGGGTCATATCAACAATTCTTTCAGACAGAAGTTTTAGATAATTTGTAGAGAAATATTGACCATTTCAAATGGTTTTGATATTGTGCCTATTAAGGGTGGTATGATTTGTGTTTCTCCAAAACTCCATTTTTCCCATCCCTTTGGTCAATGGTTGGTGCTATCAAAAATCTTCACAGATAAGTGTTTGGCCCTTATCAGAAAAATAGTATGAACTTTGAATGGATTTGACTTTTCATATATTAAGAAAGTTACAGGAATATTTCACTTTTTAGAAAAAGCCCCCCCCCCCCCATTTTGTCCATTAAGGAACTTGACCGAGATATGGATTGGCTATACTGTATGTTTAGGTTTGAAAGTGATTGTTGCAAAATAATGTTAGTTATCGTGTCCACAAAAAGTGATATGTACGTATACTGAGGGGTTCAGAAAAATGTAGACATTCTTTGATAGTTAATATCATGGAACAAAACGACATACCATTACAATTTTTGCACTGGGGGAAGGTTATTTCATGTGTTCAAAGTGACCCACTTAGCAGCCAAACAACGTCGATGCCACTGAACTCCTGACCGAACTACAGCTGTCAGTGTTGCCGGTGTGATATTGTCACAGGACGCCTCAATGGTGTCTCGTAGCTCATTCAGTGTAGCTGGCTTCTGTTGATAAACTTCATTTTTCAAGGTCCCCCATAGGTCGAAGTCAAGAGGTGGTAAGGTCTTAAGACCGTGGTGGGTACTCAACAGCTCCTCTCCGACCTATCCATCTTCCAGGTAGATTTTCATCCAAGTAGGCTCTGACACCTCTCGAATGGCAGGTAAAATCGATGTTTGCAGCATATGAAGATACATCTCACCAGTTACAGTACCTTCAAAGAAGAATGGGCCAATGACAGACAACACCACACATTAACACCCGGTAGATTAACATGTTCGTCAACGTGAACGTGAGGATTTTCAGGAGCCCAGAACATGCCGTTTTGGCGGTTTACAGCACCGTTCAGTTTGAACTGCGCCTCATCAGACCAGAAAACCATCCCTGCAAACTGTCCATCCTCACGAAGCATAACTCCAAACCACTCGCAGTACTCAATCCTTCGATCCGGGTCGTTCTCGTTCATAGCATGCGGCTATCTTGGAATGTACACTTTCCATTTTGCAGCTTTCAGAATTCGTCGTACACTTGATCGGCTTACCCCGCTTTCGCATGCACCCTGATTCACAGATTTTTGAGGTGACCTGGTATAATGTTGCAACACAGCAGCTGTGGAAGCTGGACTTGTTGATGTTTTTGGTCGGCCGGAACTTTCCTTATGCACATCCTGAACAGTACCGTCGGCTTCAAATTTATCCCGAATACGATAAATTGTTGTACGTGTTGGTGGCTGAGTTCCGTACACATTACGCCATTGCTGTTGTACCTCCATAATGTTTTCGTACTTCCAGTACCACTTCAATAACGCCTTGCGTTGCTCAAATGACAATCTTACTTCATTCATTGCAGCACTGTCATCTGCTGGAAAACGTGCTACGATTGTCACGCCACTCATGTGACCTTCTTCAGCTGTTGAGAAAACAATGGAAAACAATGGACTATGCTACCGCGCAAGAATTGTAACGGTATGTAAACTATTGAACTGACTGAGGTTTTGGGGTCTGGGGGAAGTGAAATGCAAAGATATGTCGAAATTTTTTGGAAGTTGCAACATGGTAATCATTGCAACAGGTAGCTTTCTCATGAAATCTACCTAATAGGTAAGGGTGATGTTTCTTCCCAAATGCGATAAAGCGTGAAATGCTCATAATCACTTGTACTCTTGTATTTTCACTACTTGTAAACAATTTTTTTAATGTGTTTAGAGAAAGCGACAAAATGCAAAATCAACTCAAAATGCGAAAATTATCCCAAATTACTACATAAATACATGCAAAATCTATGATTTTTTATTTTTCAAATCTTATGTTTTTTATTCTCTTTTCTTGTGGAAACTTCAAGTGAGGAGTTTGTATACTCTTGAAATACAGAAAGAAAGTAAACCGTCCTGCACCTCGTCGCCCACCCGTCGCTTTCATTCCCTTCGAGTAGATCAAGTCAACAAGTGCTAAGATGGTGAGACCGAAAATGTCTATAAAACAGCTCTAAAATTTCATTCAATGTTAATGATTCATGAACTTGCATGCACTTACGCACTTTGGTGGATTTTGAAGCAAGACTTGAGTTGATTTCGTGAATTTTCTGTGTATTATTCTGGTTTTGCATCAGTATACATTTCTATATTTTTTTCTAGCCTGTTCATCTGCGTTAATTTAACCTAATTAACTTAAAATAAATACATAATTTACTTCATGCATATTTATCTCGCTATTGACCTTTTAATAATAACTTTATTAAACATAAATTGTGCATTTTAACAAATGAATATTCACATCGTGCAATAATTAATAATTGAGCATGGTTGCTGTGTGCATTTTTGAACATGTTACCGTTCACAATACTGATCACACAGCTGACAAACACAATCAGCTGAAGGCTCATGATAGGACTTGAGCTTGCAAACTCTATGCTGATAGCTATGCACGGCCATGGAGTTAACGAAGTGTTGAAGGTCCTGGTTCGCATCTGACCATGTCTTGTTCATCATGGCTTCAGTCGAATAGAACTGTAGCCAGATGTCCTTTCGGTTTATTTCCCTTTCTTGCAACAATTGTTTCCGGCTATCTGTAGAAGGGAGAGCAAACTTCAATCTCAAATCTTCTAAGAGAAAAGCTTCCCCCTCATAGACTAGCCATGATCGTGTATATCGAGATATGCCAGTGGTGACCTTTAAAAACCTTACCTTGACTTTTTCCAAAGTAAAGAGGTCACTCTTAGTTAGTTTAGCCCATGTAATCTCTATTCGATAAGCAAGAATAGGCATTATTTTTGCATGAAATAATGCCATGGCAGACTTGAGAGATAGTCTATTTAAGAACTTGATATCGTATATAGCTTTCGTAGCTGCTGCTGTTCTGAATCTTGTATGTAGTCGAAAAGATTTAGTCGCCGTCTGAAAGGATAAGGCCAAGGTATTTGAAGTTATTTACTATGTGTAGTGCCTCTTTTTTTTGAAAAGTACTCATTTACAAATGTCATTTAAATTTCACATTGTCATTACTGATTTGTCAGATTGTTTTTTTAAATCCAAAATGCTATAAAATGCTAAATTGCAAATGTACAAAAGTTACAGAATACTAAATGTCAAATCAAAATGCTTAATTTCTGATTTGAAAAAGTTAAAAATTACAGGGAGACTTAATTTCTGAATGGGCATCATAGATACCATGAACATCTTAAGAATGTATTGCACCATACCTTCTTCTTAGTGAGCGAGATGGTCTCCTCAGAATTGAAGTCTAGACTGGGTGCAGTCACTCGGTGGTTCGAACGGTCGACGTACATGAAGTGCACCAGTCCCGGAAACTCCTCCAGATACTTGTTGATGGTTAGGGAAGCTCTAGTGGCCCGCATTAAGGACAAACAGATACAACGGAACACAGGGAGAGGGTATCGTCTAATATTACCAACACAAAGGAGTAAAAATTCCCACCACCTCCACTACAAAATAACAACAATGAAATGGAATCAGATCCTGCATCAAGATAATGAAAAGATATTTCCAACCATTATAGTCACATTTTTACATCACCAGCTAGTTTCTAAGATTTTGTAAGGCTAGCAAGTTCGGTTGGTTGGTTCTTAAGTTTAGGGGCTGCGACAACGCGGTCATGTAGCCCCGTGTACTTTGGGTGTGTGTAGAATCTGTCTGATAACCGGTGTTAATTGTGATGACTGTATTAGTGTGTGTTATCTGTTTTTTTAATTTAAGTACTGCAACTTAAAATTTTTCAAATAGTTCCTACTTTTGCCGCCAAGCGCCACCGTCAACGACTACTAGGCCAAGTTCACAACTTAGCTACTAGATGTCACCGCAGTCGGCTCTTGTCAACGAACTTAGAAACCTAAGAGCGTTGTTTACATTAACCTATCCAATTTAGCTTCACACAGGTGCAATTAGTGGAAGGTTCTTTAACATGCCATAAATCTATGACATGGGACCGCCGGCTTTACTTCCCCTCCGAAGGAAGGCATACTGAGGGATTTTTAACGCTCTTAAAATATCCGACGGCTTCGACCGGGTTTGAACCCGCTATCTTGCGCATAGAAGCTCAGCATGCTACCTGGCTAAGCTCGATTAGATTCAGGTGGGTTTAAATGCAACGATCATGTGTCATTATATTTAGTTATTGGACTTTAAGGGGCAGAACAGCAAGGACATCTGCCCCTCTTAATGCAGATTAATTTAAAATTTAATGGTGAATGCCTAAATATGAAAAAGAAAGCCTAAAATTAATAAAACAAAAACATTAAATAAAGCTAATAATTATAACAATAAACGAAAATATACAAAAAATAAAAAATCAGAATTTCAAAAAAGAATTAATTCTTTGAGTAAGTACACACTTAAGAATTTGGATTCTTGATCCTAACCCACTCAAAATTATAAAGGGGATGACAAGATCAGCATCCACCACGTCATCGGCTAATATAAGATCGCCAGTCCTTGAGATAATAATCGTAAACCTCTCGGTGAAAATAAACACTAGAAGTCAATATTAAAACCAGAAGGTTTGTACACTTCAGAGTGTCTACTTTTTAATAAAAAATGGACCTGGTGAGTTAGCCGTGGTCGTTACGGCATGACTGCTGGCAGTCGCTCACATCCGGGAGGCGAGGAGGTTCGAATCCCCCCGCCGGCAACCTTGAAGATGGTCTTCTGTGGTTTCCCATCTTCCTTTCAGGCAAATGCCGGGGTTGGTCCCTAACTATAGGCCACAGCCGCTACCTTCCACCTCCTCGACCTTCCATTCCAACTTTCCTCCCCAACGGAACTTGTAGCTCATCCATTGGGTGTCCGTCTCGAAGCAGCTACAAAACTGGCGAGCCGAACATGTCCTCGGACACTCCCTGCACTAAAAGTCATACGCTAAAAAAAAAAAAAAGAGAGACAAGAACTTGAAAGAAAGGAAAAAAAAAAAGAAAGGAAAATTCTGAAGAAAATTCAGGGACCACAGAAGTCTAATGATGGAACTTGGAAGAACGAAGAGTTCTACAAGTACAGTTATCCCTAGTCATACGCGTTCTCACTTTGTGTTTTCGCTATAACGTGGTTTTTAAAATATGCACATAATTATTTAAAATAAAAAATATATATAAAAGTTAGGTTGCGGATCCACAATCACCCTGTGGGACGATTTTGTGATCGAGTGTGCAGCGCTGCAAGGCGGTGTGTAGTCAGTCTCAAAGAGAGTGCTGAGTAGCTGTGTTGCGTTGTTTCAGTATTGACTGATGGCATGTGTTCATTATTAAAGAGAGCTTTGATAATCAAAAGATTTCTTTAGTTCCGCCTCGTCAATACAATTTATTCAAATTTTCGTGATATAATCACATCATCATCAGCTTCTAAAGGCTAAAAGCCTTGTCGTTGCAGCCATTTCTTACGGTCTTCAGCAGTTCTCTTCATATTGACATACGATTCACATTCCATTTCCTTGACAATCTTCTTGAGATACGATTGTCTTGGTCGTCCCCTTGGTTTCTTCCCCAAAATTTTTCCTTCAAAAATGACCTGGAGGAGAGTGTCATGTCTGAGTACGTGTCCCATGAATTTTGATTTCCTTTTCTTGATGGTGTTCAACAGGTATCGATTCTCCTGAATTTGGTTCAGAACAAGCTCATTTCTCTTTCTTCCCACCCAGCTTGTTCGGGTCATTCGTCTCCAAAACCACATTTCAGCTGCCTCAAGTTTTGATTCTTCTCTTTTCCCCAGTGTCCATGTTTCACAAGCATAGGTCAACACACTCCAAACAAAGGTCTTGAGAAATGACTTCCTTATCTTCAAGTTGAGGTGCTCATTGAGCAGCAAATTCTTCTTATTTTGAAAGGCTTTCTTCGCCAACACTATTCTTTTCTTAATTTCTGAGATGATATAATCACATGTCATTTAATTTACATCGGTACATGTTTCGATGCCTATTTGCATTGGAATCATCATCAGCCTTTCAATGTATTGGCAGAACTTAAAAATCACTTTGTACATAAAATGTTAACATAAAAACACACACAAATCACTTATTCATTAAATCACTTTAAAAGTTTTGTTTTTCTTTCTTGAAGTTTTCAAAATTAGTTTCTGATGTTATCTCCGAAATTTCTGGACCAGGGTTTCCATTCCCAATGGGAAAGAAATGACGCTAGGAGTAAGAAAATTTGAATAATGAATGAAAAGAATTTGGAAAAGTATCCTTACTAATTTGCAAAACTTACGTAATATGCCGCTCTGTTCGACTCTTACCGCATATTACGTAAATTTTCCAAATAAGTAAGGATACTATACCAGTGTTTAAGAAGGGGGACAAGAAGGCGTGTGATAACTATAGAGGGATCACCCTCATATCACAGATAGTAAAAATACTGGAAAGGATATCAGAAAGAAGAATGAGAAGAAAGGTGGAAGGAGAGTTGCAAGAGGAACAGTATGGCTTTAGGAGTGGAAGATCCACAGTGGACCCAATCTTTAGCTTGAGGCAGGTGATGGAAAAGAACTGGGAATATGGAGAGTATTTGATCATGACATTCATAGATCTAGAAAAGGCATATGATAGTGTCCCCAGAGAGAAGGTATGGGAAACCATGGTTAAGAAGAGACTGGGAAGAGAAATGTTGGAAATGGTGCAAGCAATGTACAACAACTGTGTTAGCAGGGTACTGACCCCTGTTGGAAAGACAGATTGGTTTAGGAACAAGACTGGACTAAGACAGGGGAGTGTGCTGTCACCTCTCTTGTTCATAATGGTGATGGATGAAATTGTAAAGGAAACAAAGGAAGCATATGGACATAAAGAAATGAAGCTACTATTATTTGCAGACGATATTGTGGTCTGGGGAAGGAACACCGAAGAAGTGCAAAAACAACTAGATGCACTGAACGAAAATATTCAGAAGTACGGCCTGAAAATCAGTATAGAGAAAAGCAAGACCATGGTGATGACAAGAGGGGAAAGACAAGGAAAGGGCACTCTGAAAATTGGAAGTCAGAGTTTGGAAATTGTGGACAAGTTCAAATACCTAGGAAGTGAATTCATGCAAACTGGTAGGTTGGACATGGAGATTGGCAGGAGAGTACAGCAGAGCAATGCATTCTATCAAAGTGTAAGAAAACTTGTTTGGGATAAGGAAGTACCAAGGAAAAGCAAGGAGGTAATGTATAAAGTGTACTATGTTCCCATATTAACTTATGCAGCTGAGACTTGGACCCTGACAAGCAGGCAAGAGAGTAGAATCCAAGCCAGTGAAATGAAATTCCTAAGAAGTATGATAGGAAAGACAAGGAAAGACAGAGTGAGGAATGAAGATGTTAGGAAGGAAGTTGGGAGGGGAAAACTAAATGAGAGAATTGAGAAGAATAAACTAAGGTGGTTTGGACATGTAAAGAGGATGGAGGAAAATAGAATACCAAGACAGATGCTGGAGGCGAAGTGCAAGGGTAAGAGAGCAAGAGGAAGACCTAGAACAAGGTGGATTGATTCAGTGAAGAACAGCGTAAGAAAAAGAAATCTGGACTGGGACAAGATCGTGGAAGAAGAATGGTGGAAGGAGAGAGGAAAGTGGAGAAGTGCCATAAATACCCCGACCCGGCAGGAGCTGGATAAGGGGAAATGATGATGATGATGATTATTCCAAGTTCTTTTCTTTCTGTTATTCAAATTTTCTTACTCCTAGTGTCATTTCTTTCCCGTTGGGAATGGAAATAATAATAATAATAATGTTATTGGTTTTACGTCCCTTTTAACTACACTGGCTTTTAGAGACGCCGGGGTGCCGGAATTTTGCCCCGAAGGGGATCTTTAACATGCCAGTAAATGTACTGACACGGCTCCCTCGCATTTGCGCATCCTCAAATGCCAGCTGACTGCGCCAGGTTTCGAACCTGCGACCTTGGGCTCAGTAAGCGAGAACGTTACCCCTGAGCCACGCAGCCTGGGAATGGAATGGAAACCCAGAGATAACATCAGGAACTAATTTTGAAAACCTCAAGAAAGAAAAGCAAAACCTTGAAGGCTTTTGTAATGAGTGTCTACCATATTTTTAAAAACTTTTTAAAACTTAAAAAAAAAAAAAAAAACTTTTAAAGTGATTTAATGAATAAGTGATTTGAGTGTGTTTTTATGTTAACATTTTATGTACAAAGTGATTTTTAAGTGCTGCCAATACATTGAAAGGCTGATGATGATGCCAATGCAAATAGGCATCGAAACATGTACCGATGTAAATTAAGTGACATTTGATTATATCACGAAAATTTGAATAAATTGTATTGACCAGGTGGTACTAAAGAAATCTTTTGATTATTATAGCAAGTCAATACGGAAAAATGGGTGACTCTATGAGTCAAAAAGAGAACAATGAGTTAACAAGCTGTGTTTTATTGTTTCTAAAAACGTTGTGGAGAAAAGAAAACGTGATCAAAATGCTTCTAAAAACCAAAAGCAAAGGAAATCAATATCACTTGAAGAATAGCTGGGAGTCATGGAGCGATATGAACACAATGAGCGCACTGTGGACATTTTCCGAGCTACAGGAATCTGAGAATCAACTCTGAGAACCATAAAAAGTCAAGCAGAATATATTAAAGAAAGCTGCAAAAAGTGCGACAGAATGACGTAATCCAAGATAACACAAATAAGAGCGCCAATTGTGGAGAAAATGGAAAGAATGTTGGCCCAATGGATTGAACATCAAACTAAATGTTCTATCCCGATATCTACCATGGTTATTCAGGCTAAACCAAAAGCTTTGTTTAAAGAACTGAAAGCGTCCTTTCCAGACTGCGAAGTTGCATTTGTTTAACACTTATAGGCTTTCTTCTTGAAATAGTCCCCATCTCCTATCTAACCCATATTATAATACATTCACTTAACGCGTTTTCGTATTACACGATGATTACTCGGAACAAATTCACCGCGTAAATCGAGGGATACCTGTATGTTGAAAAAAATCACAGACACAATGCGGAAAAGAAGGCTGACATTCTATGGTCACCTGGTAAGAATGGACGAAAACCGATTGACCAAAAAGATCTTCCCAAAGGTCACCTCTAACTGGGTAGATGAGGTCAAGAGAGATGCAGCAAAAGTTGGAAATTATTTGTGATAGAAGTGCGTTCAGAAGAAGATTAAATGATTTCAAATCGTTCGAAGAGAAACCAGTGGCGGCTGGTGGATAATAATAATAATAATGTTATTGGTTTTACGTCCCTTTTAACTACTCCGGCTTTTAGAGACGCCGGGGTGCCGAAATTTTGCCCCGAAGGGGATCTTTAACGTGCCAGTAAATCTACTGACACAGTTCCCTCGCATGTGCGCACCCTCAAATGCCAGCTGATTGCGCCAGGATACGAACCTGCAACCTTGGGCCCAGCAAGCGAGAACGTTACCCCTGAGCCACGCAGCCAGCCGGCTGGTGGATAAATGTTCTGGGTGTTGCACTATTTTAATTAATGATGATGATGATAATTGTTGTATTAAGGGGCCTAACATCTGGGTTATCAGCTCCTAATGGTCTGGGTGATAGCGAAAATGACAATGAAATGGAAATCATAACGAAAATCAAGCTGGACTGAAAATACTTACAAAATGGCACTCAGATTGAAATGGCTCACAAAATGAAGAATGGAAATACTTATGAAAGGTAAAGGTAATTTAGAAGGAAAATACTCATAAAAGGAATTTAGATTGAAAAATATGCACAAAATGTAGTTTAGGTTCAAATTACTGACAAAATGCAATGTAGATTCGAAATACTCAACAAAATGCAATTGAAATTCAAAATATTTACAAAATGCAATTGAAATTGAAAATACGTACAAAATGCAATTGAGGTTCAAAATACTTACAAAATGCAATTGGAATTGAAAATACACAATGCAAGTGAGATTGAATAAGGCTGGTTCAGATTCAAAATACTCACAAAGTGCAATTGAAATTCAAAATACTTACAAAATGCAATTGAAAATACTTACAAAATGTATGGAAGATTCAAAATACTCACAATATGTGGAAGCCCGCGATTCAAAATACTGTACTTACAAAATGCAATCGAGATTGAAAATACTTACAAAATGGAGTTTAGATCGAAAATACTTACAAAGTGCAATGTAGATTGAAAACCTTACAAAATGTGGTCGAGTTAAAAAAAAACTCACAAAATGTAATTTAGAGACATTGGGAGCCAATTCATAAAAACAGGGCAGGAATCTTAAAGAAAAAGGGAACTATAATGAAAAGAAGGCTGATCCCACGAAAAATGAGGGATCAGGAAAGATGAAAAAAGGGCCAATGAAGGCGGGAAAGGAAAAGACTCCCGAGGCCTCGGATACCCTAATACCGTCAGGGTCGGAAGAGAACAAGAGTTGACCAAGAGAGGTCGACATGAAAGAAGACAGAGAGGAGCCCGGCACAAGTAAGTGGAAGCAATGCCGGACTCAGCTGCGATCCCGTGGTCGCCAACCCACGTCCCACTAGATGTGTGAACCCCTGGGGGATATTTTCATTAAGGTGGGAAATTTGGGTAAAAGACTCCTTAATATCAGAGAAAACTGTATTGAATTTCGCAGTAAAACGGATGTACCTCATTGATCAAGGATGCCGCACTTCAGAGAACATCACATTGTCATCGGATTAAATAGATTATACAGTAAGCTAGTCTACATGAAAACATTCACGAGAACAAAACAACGTAAGTTATACACAAGGACGAGAAAGAACCGCGAGTAACCCAAATACGCACAAATTACACTGCAAAACATAGGCAGTTGACGGAGCATCTCGGATGTCTCCGCCCACACCTCGACTCTCTAGTTGCAATCTGCTGGCAACGACCAGCCGAGTTAACTGTTGGGATAGGACGTACTAGTTCTAGCATCTCTGCCATACCCTTTACTATTGAGATCTGGTCGGTGCTTGGGGCTGACAACGACCAAACGGACGAGCGCTCAAGACAGTTGGAACACTTCGCTTTCTCAGACAGTTCACAGTAACTTACTGTAAGATTTCCTGAATTATTATTAAAGAACAAAATTAAACACGAAACGTACAGCTTTTATTATTTACATATTTTACGCCCACATTGGAGCACTTAAATCAATAAATTTGAGTCAATTTCTTCTTTTTCTCCTCCCAGAACTTTCTCATCCTCTCCGACCTGGAAGCCCTTTATGTGTCCGATATAGTATATTGTGGTGTGGTGCAATAGCACCTAGTGTAGTGTTATACAGTGTTGGTATTGCTACTAGTGGAGTGTTACAGTGTGGTGCAATAGCACCTAGTGTAGTGTTATACAGTGTAGGTATTGCTACTAGTGGAGTGTCACAATGAGGTGCAATAGCACCTAGTGTAGTGTTATACAGTGTTGGTATTGCTACTAGTGGAGTGTTACAGTGTGGTGCAATAGCACATAGTGTAGTGTTATACAGTGTAGGTATTGCTACTAGTGGAGTGTCACAGTGTGGTGCAATAGCACATAGTGTAGTGTTATACAGTGTAGGTATTGCTACTAGTGGAGTGTCACAGTGTGGTGCAATAGCACCTAGTGTAGTGTTATACAGTGTAGGTATTGCTACTAGTGGAGTGTCACAGTGTGGTGCAATAGCACCTAGTGTAGTGTTATACAGTGTTGGTATTGCTACTAGTGGAGTGTTACAGTGTGGTGCAATAGCACATAGTGTAGTGTTATACAGTGTAGGTATTGCTACTAGTGGAGTGTCACAGTGTGGTGCAATAGCACCTAGTGTAGTGTTATACAGTGTTGGTATTACTACTAGTGGAGTGTCACAGTGTGGTGCAATAGCATCTAGTGTAGTGTTATACAGTGTTGGTATTGCTACTAGTGGAGTGTCACAGTGTGGTGCAATAGCATCTAGTGTAGTGTTATACAGTGTTGGTATTGCTACTAGTGGAGTGTTACAGTGTGGTGCAATAGCACCTAGTGTAGTGTTATACAGTGTTGGTATTGCTACCAGGTGAGTGATGCAGTGTGGTGCAATAGCACATAGTGTGGTGTGATACAGTGTTACAGTATATATATATATATATATATATATAGTGTGATCAAGTAGGGAGTGATAGAGGAGTAACACCTCTTTAAAAAACCTTGGTCCAGCTGGCCCGGCTGGTAGTACCTTGTTAGGGTCCCTTGCCAGGGTTACGGTGAAGTCCTCAACGGTACGTGCAGTGAAAGAGGTGAACTCTGGCACAGTGTGGTTGGCGGAAGGGGCAGCCTATTGCTCAGGTTTAATAGGGCAAACTATTGTCCATAGTTAGGATGGGCAGGTTTTGGCCCAACGGCAAAATGAGCGGATGAGGAGCCAATCACTCTCATGGCTCCCAACGGTCATAGAGGCGGAAGAGGCCACGCCAGACGGACTGGCTGTAAAGGCGCACCTCAGTAGTACTTGAGTATGCGGCAGTTCGTTGCAGTCTCTGTGTTCGGTCCTGCATGTCTCATTCTTTGTGAGCCGCAGGATAAGGCTCAGAGGTCATAGTGTGTGGGTCTCGTCCTGGCAAGCTGAGATCCACCCTAAACAAATTCACGCTAGTGGCACTTCTTCCGAACGTCACTTTTCAAAGTCCAACGGCGATGGGATATGGACGGTGGGGGCAGGTTATGGGTGTAACTGGAAGCCCCTAGTTCGGACCTGCACGTTGGCAGCAGATGTGTGATGGTCGTCTTCCGGAGACTCTGTGACTACTCAGGAATTCGGTCCTGCATCTGTGTTTGGGCAGGCCTATTTAGGATCACCGCTGCCCACCCCACATGGGGAAGGCCCTAGAAAAGGTGGGCTAAACATCGGAAGTCACAATCTTGGTCCGGCTGGGCAACCGCACTCAGCAGGTCACCCCTCATGCGGTCGAAACTCAAAAACAGTAAAGAATCACAATTTGATTATTGGATCATGGAACATCAGAACCTTGCTTGATTTTGACAATAACATTAGACCTGAGAGAAGGTCAGCTCTCGTAACCCATGAGTTATCAAGACTCAACGTTGACATTGCTGCTCTCAGTGAAACTAGGCTGTCTGCTGAAGGCAAGATTACTGAATCTGGAACAGGATATACCATCTTCTGGAAAGGAAAGGATGAGGGTGAATGTCGTATTCATGGTGTGGGCTTCGCTGTGAAGACCAAACTGGTAAATTATCACCAACTTACGCCCATTGCAATCAGCGAAAGGCTCATGACTCTCCGCATACCACTCTCAGGAGGTTCCTTTATGACACTCATCTCTGCCTATGCTCCTACCTTAGATTCTGATGATGAAGTAAAGGCTCAGTTCTATAATCAGCTAAGTGAAATCATCTCCAAGGTACCATCTGCAGATAAACTCTTGCTCCTCGGTGACTTCAATGCCAGAGTTGGGAAAGATCACAGGCTATGGAATAATGTGATGGGCAAACAGGGACTTGGAAAATGTAATTCCAATGGATTGTTGCTTCTTGGTCTTTGTGCAGAACACGAACTTTTCATTACCAACACGCAGTTCCGGCTACCTGACCGCTTCAAAACCACGTGGATGCATCCTCGTTCCAAACATTGGCACATTCTTGATTATATCATTACCCGGCAATGTGATAAGAAGGACACTCTTATTACCAGAACAGCAAGGAATATAGACGATTGTTGGACAGATCATAAACTTCTTATATGTAAGCTCAGGATATCCATCAGACCTAAACCACCTAGGAACATCAAAAATTTGCCAAGAAAGAAGTTTAATACATCCAAACTTCAGGATGAATCCATGTACAAACATTTTGGAAACAGGATCGTCACCCAGTTATCAGAAAACCCAGTAACAAATGATATTCAGCAAGAATGGGCCACATTACAGAAGATTATCACACAGTCAGCTGAGGAAACCATTGGTTTTATAGTGCGGAAAAGACAAGACTGGTTTGATGACAACAATGAGGAAATTCTGTCTCTCATCAATGCCAAAAGGAATGCCTATCTTGCCCATCTTCAAGACCCAACTTCCAACACAAAGAGAGATAAACTACTGGAACTCAAGGGTAAATGCCAGACGCAGATAAGGCAGATTAAAAATACTTGGTGGCAACAGAAGGCTCAGGAACTGCAGAGACTATCGGATGCTCGAGACTTGAGGAACTTCTATGCCGTACTCAAGGAAATATATGGACCATCTCACTCATCATCAGGTACACTGAAAAGCGCTGATAATTCTACTACCTTTACTGATAGTCAAGAAATCTTGGAACGCTGGAAGGAGCACTTCTCCAATCTCCTAAATCGTCCATCAGAAGCTGCTGAAGACTTCCTCTGTGATGTGCCGCAACAACCTGAACAACTGTGGTTGGCAGTACCTCCTACTTATCATGAATTCAGTGCAGCTCTCACCCAATTGAAACCCAGAAAAGCACCTGGCCCAGATAACATCCCTCTGGAACTAATTCAAGCCGGAGGTCATTCCCTCAAAACAAGAATTTTCATCCTTATCCTCAGAATATGGGAATCAAGAAAGGTACCTGGAGACCTAAAGAATGCCACTATCGTCACTATCTTTAAAAAGGGTGATCGCAGTGTTTGTGGCAACTACCGTGGTATATCACTGCTATCAATTGTGGGGAAGATTCTTGCAAGAATTCTACTTAACCGCCTCAAGGTTATCTCTGAGAGGATCCTCCCAGAGTCACAATGCGGATTTAGAACTTCCAGAAGCACAATTGACTTGATTTTCTGTGTGAGACAGCTACAAGAAAAATGTAGAGAACAACAGAATCCACTCTTCTTAGTCTTTTATGACTTGGAAAAGGCATTTGATTCGGTTCCAAGACCAGCCATGTGGGCAGTGCTGAAGCGGTTTGGTTGCCCTCAGCGTTTTGTAGATCTAATCAAAGCTCTCCATGATGGCATGACAGGTCAGGTTTGCCATCAGAATAAGATGTCCGATGAATTTCCCATTACCCATGGACTGAAACAAGGATGTGTACTGGCTCCAACGCTTTTTGCGCTGTACTTGGCTGCAATGCTTTATGATTCACCCACAAACATCCCAGGTGTGGAGATCAAGTATCGTTTTGATGGAGGGCTTTTCAACCTAACTCGTCTCCGCTCCTTGAGGGAAACTCGGGTTACTAAGGTTACTAACATGTTGTATGCAGATGATGCTGCGTCACCAACTCTCACACCAGAAGAGCTGCAAGAGTCAGTTAACTGTTACAAAAGTGCATGTGATCGCTTTGGTCTTACCATAAATGTCAATAAGACTAAAGTCTTGGCACAACCTTCACCAGGCACACCTCTTCCTCAGTTCAATATCTCCATTTCAAATTTGCCATTAGAACAGGTTGACCACTTCTCGTACCTGGGCAGTACCATTTCTGTGAGCTGTACCTGTGAGCAGGATGTGGATAAGAGAATTGGCGCAGCCCATGCAGCATATGGACGATTAGCACACCGGGTCTTCATGAATAAAGATCTATCCATGAGTACAAAGCTTATGGTGTACAAAGCAGTAGTCATTTCTACATTGTTGTATGGCTGTGAAACGTGGACCCTTTACCGACGTGATCTTAGGAAGCTTGAGCGTTTCCACCTACAAAAACTTCGATCAATCCTGAGGATTAAATGGGAAGACCGCATTACCAATATTGCTGTTCTGGAAAAGGCTCAAATCAACAGCATAGAATCATCCATAATAGGTCACCAATTTAGATGGATTGGTCATGTCCATCGGATGGATGATGTGAGATTACCTCGTCAAATGCTATATGGTGAGATATGCTATGGCACCAGACCTCATGGTGGTCCTAAGAGGCGCTACAAGGACCAATTTAAGCAGACCCTGAAATTGACAGGTCTTGATTCACAAACCTGGGACATGCTGGCTGAAGACCGCTCAACTTGGCGCCGTACCATCTCGGATACTGTAAAGACGTTTGAAAGGGATCGACGCATACATGAAGAGGCCAAGCGTCAAGCTAGGAAACTTCGAGCAGCCCAACCACGTCCTCCTCCAGCAATACTCTGCGACTTGTGTGGTCGCTTGTTCCATGCCAGGATTGGACTCTTTAGTCACCGTAAACACATCCACAAACTGGACTGAAGGAAGAAGATTTATACTCGGATTCGAGTTAAAGCCGATGATGATGATGATGAGTATATTGTTTCCGTTCAACTGTTATTAGTTAGAGACTTGTGCTTTTGTTCTTCAAAATCCTCTTCTCTTCTGTCTTTGATTTGTTGCCTAGTTATACCCAATTCTTCCAAATCATCCTGAACTTCTTTGAACCAAATATTATTGATTTTATTTTTCAAAAAATAATCAAATAGTTGTTTCAATATCCTGATTTCTGGCAGTCTTGATATGTGACAGAAAAAGGAAATTCTTCTTTTAAGCACTGTAGTTATTATTGATTCACATTCACGATGTTAGGCAACAATCTCCACTGTCCATCAACTTGGTGTTTTTTGTTAATAATTGTTCTAATAATTCTTCTGTCAGTTTTCTGTAATTTGTCTGTTGTAGATTTTACATTCAATTTGAATAAAGTTTCACTAGCATAAGTTGCCTCTGGTTTAACTAAGGAATTATAGTGTTTCAGCTTAGCGTTTATCGAAAGAGATTTCTTTTTATAGGTTGGCCAGGTAAGTCTTTGTGCTGGTTTAAATTTAGTTGTTCTGTATTCTATTGCTTCTTTTTCATTTGTGTTCCATGTTATTATTTCCCCAAGATATCTGAATTTCTGAACAATTTTAATCTATTATTGTTCAGTTGAACGACTGGTAGATCAACTTTAAAAGTTGGCATCATTTCTGTTTTCTCAAATGAAATTTGTAATCCCATTTTTTTGGCTATAATTTCTAGTTGTTCAATTTGAAATTTAGCCTCTTCTATTGTATTTGCCAGTAATGCTAAATTGTCCACAAAAGCAAGGCAGTTGAGCTTAATATTTCTACCGATCTTGATAGTTTGTTGACATTTCTTGTTCCATTTACGCATAACCTTCTCCAAAGCACAATTAAACAACAATCGTGAAAGTCCGTCTCCTTGTCGGAGTCCAGTTCTTATAGTGAATGATTCTGATAATTCACCTCTAAATTTAACTTTTGCCTTCGTATTTTTAAAAGTCATACTAATGAGGTTAACGAGTTTTTGGTACAGCTTTTATAACTAAAAATATAATTACGGTATTATATTGTTTTTTTCTTGAATTAATCTGGTCATTGTGCAACACTGCAACCTTATTACCGGCCGCCACTGAGAGAACCCACTAAACCTGCAAGGATCATTTCCAAGGAGGAGAAAAGGATGAGGAGCGAAAGAATGCAGAGGTTATGGTAAGAGAAGAGAAGAAAGGCCACAAAACCTTAAGTTTCATGCAGGCCATAGTTGGCCAAATTTAGAGAAAGAAGAAGAAGACTACTGAATAAACCTGTACTTAAGAAATTACTTGCAGAAATATGTGACAAAAAGATTCAATTATTGTTGCCAGAACCATTAAAATCCACCAGTTGGAAGGTCAGGAATATAAAGATTACTTTTGGACAATCACCACCACCATACCCACACGTTACTATACATTGAAATAATACAGGGTCTTTATTTTTGCTTGGCAAGGACATTCTCGCTCACACGCTTCGCCAGTGGCAGCTCAGTTCCCGGCGACCGCGCGTATGTACGACAGAATACCGCGATTAAAATCAGTATCATGCATTTTTACTCACCATGCTTACAGTAGATGCTGAAAATGTTCCCCATCCGCTGTCAAACATAATCGGCATCTCCTTATGAAGTTTCCGGTTACTCCGGTTAATTTAGCTTCAGTAAGGAAATAACTACATTTTCATCTATTTTTATCGTTTACTGAACCTGTACAGTTGAATCTCTTAGCCAGTTGATTTATTGTCCGATTCATAGGAATGGGTCTCCCTGGAAATGTCATTCAAAACTTTTGTCTTGTTCTAGCGCACGTTATGAACGGCACGTATTATGCAGACCTTGGCCGCAGGACCCCGGCGTGTGGTCTCCAGGCATATTCCCCGGGTATTCCCTCGCTCTTCTGTAGACGTGTGAACTCCCAGCTAATTGGGTGTTTCAGTCTTTCAGTGTTTTATAAAGCTACTGTGTACCGGTACTGTATAACTTATTGTGTAGTGTTTTATTGTGATTGTTTATAGTGATGTAATGCCTGATGTGAAATATTCGTTACGTGAACGAGTATATCTGCACAATACGTACATAAAGTGCAGGAAATCGTGCGCTAGAACAAGACAAAAGTTTCGAAAGACATTTCCAGGGAGACCCATTCCTATAAATGGGACAATAAATCAACTGGCTAAGAGATTCAAACGTACATCTTCAGTAAACAATAAAAATAGATGAAAATGTTGTTATTTCCTTACTGAAGCTAAATTAACCGGAGTAATGGGAAACTTCATAAGGAGATGCTGATTATGTTTGACAGCGGATGGGGAACATTTTCAGCATCTACTGTAAGCATGGTGAGTAAAAATGCACGATACTGATTTAAAGCGCGGTATTCTGTTGTACAGATGCACGCGCGGTCTCCGGGAACTGAGCTGCCACTGGCAGAGCGCGTGAGCGAGAATGTCCTTGCGAAGCAAAAATAAAGACCCTGTAGAAGCCATATTTCTGTGTTGCCTACTAATGTATAACTTTTCAGTCCGTCAACACAAGTGTGTCAAATTAGATTGGGCAGGGAGTAATAATTACTTTTTTAGTGCCTGAAATGCCGTATTTCCTTTCCTCGCATCTGTCCGTCAGCCCAGAGGCTGGTTGGATCCCCAAAAAGTATCGCCATAGGTTAGGTCGGTAGATACCCACAAAAACCTAAGGCAGCACTACAGACACCTTTCTTCTGACACAGTGATGCCAGGTTATAAATACGCGGCAGGGTGTGCAACCAACCGATGCATAAATACGAATATGCTATGTGGCGACGCCGACCGCTCGCATAGCATGCATCATAGCCCGCAAGCACAAAAGCAGGTATTCCTTTCTTCTGACAAGGTCATGCCACATCATAAGCTTGCAGCAGCCTGTGCAACCAGTGCATGAATACGAATATGCTATGCGATGATTATGCAATGAAATTTTATAAATCAATTTTTTGTTTGAAAACTAGAGTATGACAATTGTGCGATGGCAATGATTATGCGAGGAAATACGGTAAATACATGAATTATTTACACTCTTAATAAAACACTTCTCAGAGAATGAACAACAATAGACTTACAAAGAAGATCTTTGATGAAGTAAAGATTTCAAGCATGAAAACAAATTGATTCCATGAAATAAAGACTTCACGCAGGCAGGCAGGGATCACGAGGCAAATGATAGGAGACAGAGGAGAATCCAGAAACAAAATGTATAGTACCTGCAAAGAAGAAGATGGGAACATTGTGCACAGAACAAAGGAAACATGAACACAGTCAAAAGATGAAGAGATTTTGGGAAGAGAATAATATAATAATGTTATTGGTTTTACATCCTTTTTAACTGCTCCGGCTTTAAGAGATTTTGCCCCAAAGGGGATCTTTATCATGCCAGTAAATCTACTGACATGGCTCGCTCGCATTTGCACATCTTCAAATGCCAGGTGACTGCGCCAGGATTCGATCCTGCAACCTCGAGCACAGCAGGCGAGAACGTTACCGCTGAGCCACGTAGCCAGCCGATTTTGCGAAGAGTAGAGGAAGAAGGGAAAGAAGTGAAAATTATGTCATTGTGAGATTTTCGAGTTCCGGCACTGTCCACAAGGTCAAAAATGATGTAATAATAATAAAACACTTCTCACACAAATAGGAGATTTAATTACGTGTCTAAATAATTCAGGTATTATTTCAATTAACCTTTTCACTGCAAGGATATGAAAATGTATTGGGAGCAGAAGGATGGGGTAGCAGGAATGAAGAAGGGAGAAAGTTGCTGGATTTTTGCAAGAGAAACTGTTTAGAGGTAGGCAACTCCTGGTTCAGGAAGAAAGAAAGCCACAAGGTAACGTGGTACAGCAGTGATTTAACAAAGAAATCTTTGGTAGATTACATGCTGTACGACTGGGAAATGAAGAGAAGTGTCAGAGATATAAAGGTAATACCATCAGAGGCCTTAGATAGCGACCACAGAATACTTGTAATGAACCTGGGAGTTGTTAAGGATAGCAAGAGGACAGAGTACCAGGAAAGGAGAATCAAAGTATGGAAACTCAAGGAAAAGGAAGTCAAGGAAGAATTCCAGAAGATAATAAGGGAAAGGATGCCAACAATCCTAAAACAGGGGAAGAGGAATGGAAGCAATTCAAAAACACAATTGTGGAAGCTGCAGTGACAGTATGTGGAAGAACAAGCAACAGAAAGCGGTGTAAAGAGACACCATGGTGGAATGAGAGAGTAAAAGAAGCTGTGGGAAGGAAGAACAAGGCTTTCAGAGTGTGGTTCCAGGAAAGAACTGATCTGGCAAGGGAAGATTATAAGATAAAGAAGAAAGAAGCAAACAAGATTGTCGCAGAGGAGAGGAAGAAGTGGATGGTAAAGTGGACAGAGATGATGGAGGAAGACAGCAGAGGAAATAAGAAAGTACTTTATGGGATGGTCAAAAGTAGAGAAGAGGTCTGCGAGAGGATGTGGTAATGATGGACAAAAACGGAAATGAGGTACACAACAAAGAGACAATCAAGACAGTGTGGAAAGAGTACTTTGAGGATTTGCTGAATCCAAATGGTCATAGGGAGGAAGACAATGCATTGGAAGATGGAGAAGACAACACAGGAATGGAAAAGGACCTGACTCGGAGAGAACTGGAGATGGCTATAGACAAGATGAAAGGAGGAAGGGCACCGGGTGTGGATGAAGTGAGTGTTGAAATGGTGAAGGCAGCAGGGGAGGTTGGGAAACAGTGGCTGTACCGTGTGATGAGGGTGATATGGAAGGAGAAAAAGACCCCAGAAGATTGGAAGAAAGGATTAATTGTCCCAATATTTAAGAAAGGAAGCAGAAAGGAGTGCAGAAATTACAGGGGAGTCACACTCATATCTCACTGTGCCAAGCTATATGAAAAGATATTAGAAAGTAGAATACGAGCCAAAGTGGAGAGAAATTTGAGAGAGGAGCAGTATGGATTCAGACCTGGGAGATCAACAGTGGATCTCATATTTTCAGTGAGACAGCTCCAGGAACACCACTACGAATTTGGAGAGGATCTGTTGATGGCCTTTCTGGACATCGAAAAGGCCTATGATAGTGTGCGTAGGGAGAAGGTTTGGAAAGCAATGGAAAACATGGGAGTGGAAAAAGGGACTGTAGGCAGAGTGAAGGAGATGTATTGTGGAAGTGTGAGTTGTGTGAAAGTTGGAGGGGAAAGTACAGACTGGTTCAGACAAATGAGTGGCCTGAAACAGGGTAGTGCACTGTCACCCCTTCTCTTTATTGTGGTTATGGACGAGGTAATGACATGGATAGCAGGAAAGATAGGAGAAGATAAGATGAAAGCAATGGTGTTTGCAGATGATCTCATGGTCTGGGGAAACAAGGAGGAAATTCAGGAGCAACTGAAGGCTTGGGAAGAAACAGTGGGAGAGTACGGATGGAAGTTCAACATCAGTAAATGTGAGATCCTGTTAACGACCAGGAAAAAGGACAGACCAATGAGTGGGATAACACTTGGAGGTGGACAGCTGAAGAAGGTGGAATGTCTCAAGTACTTGGGAAGTATAGTGGAGGAAAATGGGAGAAAAGACAAAGAGATTACGGAATGTGGCAGATAGGCAGAAGCATTTCTGAGAAGCATTAGGAGCTTAGTGTGGAATAAAGATGTCCCACAAAAAAGCAAGGAAGTGTTATACAGAAGCTACTATATCCCGATACTGACCTATGCTTCAGAAACGTGGACAATGAAGAAAAGAGACATAAGCAGAATACAGGCAGGTGAAATGAAGTTCCTGTGAAGTAGGATCGGAGTAACAAGAAGAGACAGGGTGAGGAATGAAAAGGTCAGGGAAATGGTGAAAGAGGAGCCCTTGCAAGGTAGGATTGAGACATCAAGACTGAGGTGGTATGGACACTTAAGGAGAATGGATGAGAAGAAGATTCCCAAGAGGATACATGAGATGCAGATGCAGAAGAAACGACCAAGGGGAAGACCAAGAGATAGATGGCTGAAAGGAGTGGAGTTATGTGTCAAGAAGAGAGGCGAGGACTGGACCAGAGTGACAGCGGAGAGGTGGTTGGAAGAAAGGACTAAGTGGCGAGGCTTATGTTCCAAACAGACCCAGCCTGGGGCTGGAAACTGTACAAGATGATGATGACTGCTAATATTGTGAGAGACTATCAAACCCCTCCATGCTGAATAATTTTTTAAAAGTATGTTATTCAGATGAAGTTGCCGACGAGATATCTCGGGCGTAGCAAGGACGTGACGTTCTACTGCACCCGAGATATCTCGGGCGTAGCAGTGTAAAGGTTAATAGGAAAGTAATTGTTACCCCTTAATTCTAATTAGGTACTCGTGTTGGTTGGTTGGTTCCTTAGTTTAGGGGCTGCGACAACGCGGTCATGTAGCCCCGTGTACTTTGGGCGTGTGTAGAATCTGTCTGATAACCGGTGTTAATTGTGATGACTGTATTAGTGTGTGTATCTGTTTTTTAAATTCAAGTATGAACTGCAACTTTGAATTTTTCAAGTAGTTCCTACTTTTTCCGCCAAACGCCACCGTCAATGACCACTAGGTCTAGTTCAGGACTTAGCTACTAGACGCCACCACCGTCGGCTCTTGGCAACGAACGTAGCAACCTAAGAGCGTTGTTTACATTCTTAACCTATACAATTTAGTTTCACACAGGTGTAATTAGTGGAAAGTTCTTTAACATGCCATAAATCTATGACATGGGACCGCCGGCTTTACTTCACCTCCGAAGGAAGGCATACTGAGAGATTTTTAACGCTCTTAAAAAATCCGACGGCTTCGGCCGGGTTTGAACCCGCTATCTTGGGCATAGAAGCTCAGCATGCTACCAACTACGCCACCGAAGCCGCCGTACTCGTGTTGACTGACTGAAAAGTGATTCTATTAACGTTACTATACAGCCATTAAAGGATATGATCCCATGGTGAAATTCCGCAGCGCCTTCACCTTGAGAAAGTTGCTGAAATCTGACAGTTTGTGCTTGACAAGGTTCACTACGCCTTGAATGACGTCTCTCCCTTGCGTCGCTGCCGAAATGTCCCAACACACGAGCTGCAGCAGCTCTTTCAGAGATTCTATAAAACCACCCGTGGTCGATTCGATGCGGACGATACAATCCAGCTCGCTAGTCTTCAGATATTCTATGTACTTCTTGCGGATGAACTCCCACCGGTTCTGGAGTTTCCTCAAGCAGCTCTCCAACTCGGCTCTGGGACTACGGGACTTCTTCTGGCCGTCAAATATTTTCTTCATGCCGGTGTCCAGGCAGTCGAAAGCGTGCTTGACTCCTTCCAGTTCCTTCTGCAGTTGAATGTTCTGGATGATGTTGAGGGCATGGAAAGCTTCGTAGAGGCCGGCGGAAATGGCAGCATTACCAGCCTGGAGACAGCATACATAAACAATGATTAGCACTAACAGGTGTATATAACTGAAAAGGTGCTGAAACTACTGAAAATGAAAATCCACAGCCTGCTTCCAGTCGACTGACCGGGTCAGGGAATGGAATGAATGAAGCCTCCATTTAGCGGCGAGGATATGAACTGTGGAGGCTGCCGAAGCCTGTCACACTCCCCTGGGGCAATGATTAAATGAATGACAGATGAAATGACAGTGGAGTGTGTTGCTGGAATGAAATTTGTGACAGGGAAAACCGGAGTACCCGCTTTGTCCAGCACAAATCTCACATGGAGTGATCGGGATTTGAACCACGGACCCAGCGGTGAGAGGCCAGCATGCTGCCGCCTAAGCCACGGAGGCTCCGCTGAAACTACTAAGACTCAATATTCTTAAAGTCAATTGACATTTAAATCTCTTTAAGGTATTCATATACGTTTATTGAAATAATTCTAAACCAATCACCTTATATTCTTTCTGGTGGTTCACTGCTAAGTAAATTAAGACGTTATACCTTCAGAATGCTTAATTTACATTTCCAGGGGTGTCCAAAATGAAATTATTAAAGAAATTGGTACTTTTTTCAAATCCCCTAGCAACTACAAAAATGTATCTATTTTAATTATTCTTTCACATATGTATTGCTATTGTTAATTTATCAGCATTGTGTCTAGAATTATGATTTTTTTTTTCTTCAAAAAAAGATGCAAAATTTCAATAATATTTTTCCTTTCTTCACATCCAGTTTTTGAATGGAGCCATATGACTTCACGGTTTTGGTACAGAACATGCCCTATTTCACTGTCTTTAATTTGAAACCTTGTTGAGATAGATAGCTGAATTAGAACTTGACGTTTTCTTGTTTGAACCTGTAAGAGAAGCACGATTTTTAGTTTTTGAGTACATTAGGTTGGAAGTTTCACATTATGATTGAACCTCTTTGTTCTTACATGACAACATTAGAATTCTCCTGCTGCATATGTGGGACCTTCCTTTTCAAGTTTCTTGTCTTCTTTCAGTTTTCTTCTTTTCCTGAGGTACCTTCTTTACCTTTCTTTTCCTGAATTTCTAGGGCAGCAGTCTTCATGCTTTCTTCTGCATAGGTTTCACATGTTCACTAGAAGCCCTTGGTGGTGGTGGGAGGTTCATAATGCAAGCAAACCTTTTGGTATCACTGTAACCACAACCTATTGACCTCATGCCATAAACAAGACATCTGTTTACCTCAGGAAAGTGTTACTGCCTTTTTGAAGAGCAACATTTGTTGCTTTCATAGCCACATAATTCACACAACAAACCAAGAACTACAGCCCATCCAAATCTCTGATCTTCAAAGTTCTGAACTTTCAGTGAAGAGCTTTTGAAGCAACTGGGACATGCTACCACATTTATTAAGTTCTGAAGGCAATCTGTGTCAAATATAATGTTCAAATTACCACCAGATAAATCACAATAATCTGAAACACTACTATCAGCTGTAGGCCCAACCTTGGAATGTGATGCACCCCACGGTTCAGTATTTTCATTTTGTTTCGGCATTCTTTTATCATTCATCCTTTTCACATGTCCATACCATCTCGATCTGACTTGCTCCTGTTTATCATTCTGCTTCTGTACATTCACTTCCTTTCGAATGTTTTCACTTCTCACTCTATCTCTCCTAGTCTTCCATACCATACTCCTCAGGAATTTCATTTTGTACGCCTGTATTCTACTTTCATCTCTTCTCGTCTCAGAAACTTAGCAAGTGTGGTAATTATTACTTATAAATATTCATTTTCCGGTTCCAGTGATCTGGGTCAGGGTGTGAATCAAGGACCTCCATACTTTTCTGTCTCTCCACCACTCACGTCCTTCTTCCAGTATATCTTCCACTTTCACTCCTCGTTTCTCAATGCTCTCCCTCACTGTATCCATCCACCTCATCCTCGGTCTTCCCGTGACTTTCTCAGTAAATAATCGTTTCGGGACTCTGTCTTCTCCCATTCGCATCATATGTTCATACCATTTTAGTTTACAGATCTCGATCTTGCCTTCTGCCTCTCGCCTGGAGGCCCCGGGTTCGATTCAAGGCTCCGTCAGGGATTTTAGAAACTGACGAGAGGGCTGCACTCAGCCTTGTGAGGACAATTGAGTAGCAGTCTGACAGTGAGGCAACGCCCTGATCACGAAAACCAAGATTGACAGCCGAGTGGACCCGATGCACTGATCACGTGTCACACCAATATCTGCAGGCCAAATGGTTGGGCAGCGGTCGCTTGGTATGCCTAGGCCCTTCATGGGCTGGCCTGTAGTGCCGGGGGGGATCTTGTCTTGCATCTTCAGGAATCCTGTAATATCCCTAATTTCCTTCTTTCTGATTTTGTCACTGCGAGTCTTTCCAATTATAACTCTAAGGAGCTTCATCTCTGATGCCTGGATTCTACTTTCCTTCCGCTTAGTTGTTGTCCACGTGCCTGCTGCATACGTTATTATAGGTGTGTAATATGTTGAATGGTACAGTGATGACTTGACCGGGAAGTCGGTGGTCGACTATATACTGTATGAGAAAGAATTAAATAAGAACATCACAGAGACATCAAGGTTATACCATCGAAGAACCTGGATAGCGACCATCGATTGCTGGTAATGAACCTGAGAGGGAGTAAGGAGAAGAATGGGACTGAGAACCAGGAAAGACGTATAAGGATATGGAAACTGAAAGGAGATGGAAGAGTCGAGTACCTCAAAATGGTAAAGGAAGGAATTCCAACAGATGAAAAAAGAGGGGTGGAAGAGGAATGGGCTAGATTTAAGAAGACACTAGTAGGTGCAGCAGAAGCAGTATGTGGGAGGACAAGTAGTACGAAGAGGTGGAAGGAAACACCATGGTGGAATGAGAGGACAAAAGATATAGTAAGGAAAAAGAATAGAGCCTTTAGGAGGTGGTATCAAAATAGGATGGTAGAGACAAGGGAAGAGTACCAGGAAAGAAAGAAGGAGGCAAAGAGAATAGTGGCTGAGGAGAGAAGAAAGTGGATGGAAGAGTGAACAAAGATGATGGAGGATAGTGAAGGTACAAAAAAGGTCCTGTATGGGATGGTAAAAAATAAGAGGCGGAAGGATCCCACGGATTTATGTTAGAATGGTGAGCAAAAGGGGACAAGAGATAGAAAATAGGGAAGAACTGAAGAAAATGTGGAAAGAATATTTTGAAGAACTTCTGAACCCAAATGGAAACCACGGCGAGGAGGAAGAAATCGGGGAAGAGGAAGATGAACTGCAAACAGAAAAGGACTTAACATGGAAAGAAGTGGAAGATGCAGTGAGGAAGATGAAAGGAGGGAAGGCACCCGGTGTGGATGAGTTGAGTGTGGAGATGGTGAGAGCAGCAGGAGAGGTGGGGATACAATGGTTTTACCGAGTGATGAAGACAGCATGGAAGGAAAGGAAGACCCGAGAGGACTGGAAAAAGGGAATAATTGTCCCGATCTTCAAGAAAGGTAGTAGAACAGAATAAAGAAACTATCGGGGAATAACACTGATGAGCCATTGTGCAAAGATGTTTGAGAAAGTTTTGGAAAGAAGAATTAGGACAAGGATAGAAGGAGGGATGAGGGAAAAACAACATGGCTTCAGAGCAGGAAGGTCCACAGTGGATTTGATTTTTGCTGTAAGGCAGTTACAAGAACAGCACTATGAGTATGGAACAGATCTACTGATGGCCTTCCTGGACATTGAGAAAGCATATGACAATGTATGCAGAAACAAAGTATGAAGTCCCTGGAGGATAGAGGAGTAGAAAAATGGACTATAAGGAGGATAAAGGAGATGTACAAGGGAAGCGTGAACTGTGTGAAAGTGGGAGGAGAGAGATCGGACTGGTTGGAACAGAGAAACGGCCAGAAACAAAGAAGTGCACTGTCACCGTAACTTTTCATTGTGGTGATGGATGACATAATGACCCGAGTGGCACAAGTAATTGGGGAAGGAAAGATGAAAGCAATGGTGTTTGCAGATGATTTGACGATTTGGGGAAACAAGGAGGCGGAGGTACAGGAACAGTTGGACGTGTGGAAAGGAATAATACAGGATATGGGATAAAATTTAGCATAAATAAGAGTGAGATGGTGATCACAACAAGGAAGAAGGAAATACCATATTTGCTCGCATATATCTTGCACTTTTTTGACCGAAAATAAGTGTGAAAATTTTCGGTGCGAGATATACGCGGGGAATGACCGTATTCCCGAAAAAAAAAACCCACAAAATTTGCATTTTTGAAACAAGGCAACTGGCATACGGTACTCGCCCTATTCATTGTCACTGCCATCACTGCTGCCAATATCCGAGATACTCGCGTGCATCATTCTGGTCATCATCCCATACTGCTTCATCCTGACTTCCGTCCAATGCATTTGCGATGCCCGACCTCAAGAAGCTCTTCACAACAATGTCCGTTTCTATTCGTTATGATTATGCGACATTAAGACCCTAGGAAAAAGACGTCATACGCTCGGTGAAGATGATTCAAGGCACAAAAGGAATTTAGAGCGCAGGCGCTTAGCGATCGATATGATCGATCATCTTCCATATCGATTCCTCGTTACATGCACGAGCGAGCTCGAATTTAGCCAACCGCGGCCGAAGACTTGGCGAACGATGTACAGCGTGCTAACACTCACGCTGCGCCGTATGCTTGCACGCGGCCGAGCTCTGATGCGATGCAATGCGTAAAGACGAAATCATTGAGATTCGAGAAGACTGAACTGCGTTTCTCTGCGATGTAACAGTAGGCCTACTTGCACAACTGTTGTGGCGCGCTAATCGCTAATTCGAACGTGTCTCAAGGCGGTGAATTTAGCCAACCTCGGCCGAAGACGCGGCGAAAGATGTACAGCGTGCTAACACTCACCCTGCGCTGTATGCAAGCACGCGGCCTAGCTCTAATGCGACGCAATGCGTAAAGACGAAATCATTGAGATTCGAGAAGACTGAACTGCGTTTCTCTGCGATGTAACAGTAGGCCTACTTGCGCAACTGTTGTGGCGCGCTAATCGCTAATTCGAACGTGTCTCAAGGCGGCGATTTAGCCAACCGCGGCCGAAGACTAACGATGTACGGCGTGTTAACACTCACGCTGCGCCGTATGCTTGCACGAGGCGCCTCGATCCCTAATAGGCTCGTATCGAAGTTCGGATCAACTCGTTGTTGCTCGCTCTTCCTGTTAGTATCGCTTCGGGTAAGTTCCTGGACAATGACGAATGTTGTGGCGTGCTAAATCGAACGTGTTTCTACCTCAAGGTTATTACGGTCATTTATATGATGGCGTCAGTAATGAATGCGAGATATATGCGAGTACTTTTTTTCCCCTGAAATTTCAAATTAAAAAATGGGGTGCGAGATATACGCGAGCAAATACGGTAACCACAACGGGAATAACAATTGGTGGGGAACAGCTGAAGAAAGTGGAGAGTTTCTAGTATCTGGGAAGCCTGAAACAAGATAATGGAAGAAACGATAGAGAAATAAATGAACGGAGGGAGACAGGCAGAAGCATTCCGGAGGAGTGTGAGAAGCATGTTGTGGAGCAAGGATGTCCCTCAGAACAGCAAAAAGATCATATATCGGCCGTACTATGTCCCTATCCTGACGTATGCCTCGGAGACCTGGGTTATGAAAGGAAGGGAGAAGAGCAAAATACAGGCCAGTGAGATGAGGTTCTTGAGAAGCAGTATTGGAGCTACAAAGATGGACAGAATAAGAAATGAGAGGACCAGAGAATTAATGAAGGAGGAACCATTACAGGATGGTATAGAGAAATCTATGGTATGGACATGTAAAACGAATGGAGGAGAAGAGGATACCCAGGAGGATACACGAGACGAAGTGGGAAGGAAAGAGACCGAGAGACAGTTGGCTGAAGGGGGTGGAAGAAAGCGTGAAGAAGAGAGGAGAAGACTGGACAAGGGTGGAGGCTGAGAAATGGTGGGAAGACATAAGACGTTGGAGAGGCTTGTTTTCCAAACAGACCCGGCCAGTGGCTGGAAACTGTGCAAGATGATGAATATGTTGAATACAATATTTTTTTCTTGGGAACTTCCTGGTTCCACACCAGACCCCTCACACTCTGGTAAAACTCATTTGTATGTTGGATCCTCTTACCAATTTCATCACTTAAGGCAATAAGCACAGTGGCGACTGCTGATTTTTTTAATGTGTAGGACGTAATATGATAGGCTACTTATTAACCTAAGATAGCCGGGCTAAATTGAGATATTAGACTCAGTCTAATATTAATTATTCAGTCACACAGCACTATTACGAACACATTACACAATACAATACAATCGAATACCACTCCAAAGATGTGCACACGCTGTAACCAGACTATCGACTTTGACCGTGGGAAATCGTAACCAATAAGCCCGTAGTGTTGGTTTAAATTCAACCAATAGCGAGACTTGTGGATCTCAGTCGACGTCCTCAGAGCACCATTAAACAGACCAAACCTGCCCCTTCCCCCTCAAGAGCTCCCATACATTTCTAACGCTATAAACACGTGCTTTGAGGATGCAAGGCTTCCTTCCTCAGCTTTCTACTCTGGGCGGTGAAGGTCACACTTCACCTATCTAGGAGTAAAATTTAGAACTAGTTACAAGTACTGACAGTGACAGTGAGACAGAGCTTATCGAGAGGGCAAGCCAGGTAGACCCACAGACAATCAATTTAATTGTTTAAAACAGTTAAGAGCTGAGAGCTGACTGTAGGATGATTCTCACGTCCTACATGGAGGAATCGCCACTGATTAAGCACCCAAAATAGAACTATTTTAATGTTGGGAAACTTAAAAATGACTTTCCCATCAAACAAAACAAGTCTTCCTCCCCCATGAAGGTGTAGATACTCTTCCTGTGATTCACTAAAGCAATAAGCCCTAAACTATCAGATCACTACTTATATAGATAAAAATCCAGCTGAGTCCGCCATTGCATGCGTGATTTATGGACAGATGCAGTATAGCCAACCCCATGCATACGGTACTACTGCATAGTTGATATTGTAAAACAAAAAAAGCTCCAAGTTCTATCCACAGCACCTCTTCGAAACAAATCACCCTCAAGACACCCGAGTGCACCAGTTTCTTTAAATAACATCTGATCTTCCCAGCCGCTGACTGAAACTACTCAAAAACACATCAATATTTTTCATCCAGATCTATGCTGAATCCTACATTTATTTGGTTGCAAAGGCTTACTCATTTCCATATTTTATTTGGTTACCAAACTGAGCCCGAAATAACCTTCTCTTGTTGGTTATGATAAGACGGTGGAATTGTTTCACTAAAAGAACTTTCCATAATTGATTATTGGAGGTAATGAACCTTAGTTGGAGCGAACTCAGAATTACAACTACGGTTATTAACCGCAGAGGGATGATGTGTGTTTGGTCCGCGAGAGCTATTTCACTCAAGTCCGCCGATAGACCGGTGAGGACGCCCCTATCCTCTACCTGGGACGCGTCACGTCGCAGTATCACCTCTCCGCCTGCTAGGTCAACATAATTATAATAGTTTCTTTTAAAAAACCATTACTTAGGAGGACCATAATGAGGCCAAAACTAGTATAATAAATTATTATTATTATTATTAACTTTATTGGCCACATTGGACCACTTGAGTCTTCCATGTACCCTTTTTCTTTGAAGGTTGTATTGTTTGATTCTTCTTATCTGCCCATTTCATTCGTTCTGATCGCCGTGTTCTTAATTCGACTGAAATCTCTACATGCTGTGTGTGCATCATTTCTGCTGAAAATTTGTGATTCTTAAGAAGGGTGGTAATTTTATTCTTGTTCTCTGCATCTGTAATTTCGAGTCCAAATGTTTTGAGATCCTCTAGAATTTGTTTGATCCAATGTCCTCCAGTCCTCCTTCCCAGATTTCTCATCACTAGTTGTCTCTTTCTCACTAGTTGTCATAAAATCCTGTTTTCTGGTAATCGTAGGATGTGACAGAAATAAGAGATTCTTTTCTTCTTCACAGTACTGGTAAGTGGATCAATCTCTCGATAGACTGTTTCATTGGAGAGGATTCTCCAGACTCCTTCAACCTGGTACTTTTTATTTATGCAGGTTCAGATAATTCTTCTTTCAGTTTTGAGGAGCTGATCACTTCTTCTTTCATTTTTAATTTGGAACAAGGTTTCACAAGCATAAGTGGCTTCGGGCAAAGTTAATGCATATTAATTCAATTTATTGACATCAGGTGTAATACAATTATTAAATACCTGTCAGGGTTGGCATGTTTAAAACAACATGTTTGATGTTTTAAACAGCGTGTTTAAAACTGTTTAAAACAATGCACATTGTTTAAAATTAGTTTTAAATTCAATGTTTCAAACAACCGTCTAAAATATGTTTCTTTAGAAGATTTTTTTTGTTTTGTTTTTTGCAATACAGTAGAGTATAATGGTCTTCTCTGCCTTCTACTGAAGGTTTTACGTAATAATATAAAGTTTATAGAGTGATTTTGTAATGGTTTTGATGTCCTTGTTAAAAATTTTTGCAAGCGAACGAACATCCATCAGAAAATATAGGGATGTATTTAAAATATTATAAATCCAAATGTCACTGCCATTTTGTCTTTATTCAACAGGTTTCTTGTTGAGTTCAGACTTTGCTATGCACAAACCCAAAAGTGGTGAAAAGACGTTCTATCCCAGGTGATGAAGCAACTGCACTATGCAGCTGATGTGCTTGGCCTGAAGTTGTGTGATGAATGTTATTTTGCAGTGCCACCCACCATGTCAGGGGTTTAATTTCTTTTAGTATTGCAGGACCAAACAGGTATTCCTTGAAAAGTGAATATTTTGCTTTGTACTTAATTAGGTCAGGCATTGCATCTGGGTGGTAAGCTTCAACATACTCCATAGCAGAATGATATTGTTCTTCACTCAGTCTCTGTCCTTGATAGTGTGGATCCATGAGATTGGCAAGGAGATGGGTATCAGTTACAGCGGTGTTAAATCGTTTCATGAATTTCTTGAAGTTATTGGGACTGTTTTCATTTTTGAAAAAATTGAGCAGGTCAAGACAAACCTCTACTGCTTCCCCAATGGTACAGTCGTCACGCTGCATCTTATCTAATGAGACTGAAGCAGTCTTAAGTTTTTTGAGATAGTCTTGAACATTTTGTTTCATATTGATATCATTTACCTTTGCACTTATAATTGGTTCAATGGCACTTCGATTTTTAGTGCAGACTTTGACAATAATATGCCAGTTACCCAAATAGGACTCAGAGTCAGCTAAAGAATTCCAGCATACATCCGTAGGAAGAGCAAGAGTTGTTCCGCCAGCCTGTTTGTACTTGGCTGCTGCAAAGTGAGTGTTCCAGACGTACCGGTATTTAATAATTTGTTTAACATGTTCTGTAATGCCAACCACCTCCAAGTCATGTGCTAACAGATTAAGCAGGTGAGCTGAACAACCATAAGTTATCACTTCTTTGATATCTTTTTTTGCCAATTCATCCCTCATTTTCCCCATATTGGTAACATTGTCAGTGACAAAACTTCGAACATGGCAGCCAAAATTCCTCGCTGGTAACTAAATTTCCCTGCTGGCTGAGTTTCAGTTGTAAACATTGGTTTATTACTTACCATACAACTCTGGTCAAGATGATCTCTAAAGTATTTATATTTCAGTATTAAAAGTACAGCATTTTATTACACTGTTTAAAACATGTTCGGAATTTAAAAAAAACTGTTTAAAACAAAAAAAAAACTGTTTTAATGTTTAAAAAAAAAACTGCTATTTTGCCAACCCTGATACCTGTTGGTATTTCAGTTACTTTTAGTTGTTCAATTTAATTGATAAGTTGCACTGTACTCTTATAGGTGAGACAAAGCCATTGATCACTCTTAGGTTAGACTACTATCTTAAGCATTTAACATGTATGCATTGTTTAAACCATGACGTTATGGATGCTGCCATTTTGTGTCCAGGGGAATTTTGTAGTGTAATGTATCGCGATCTATACTACTCCCAAGTGTGTGTGGAATTTGCCTAGACCATAATTGCTAGAAAATATAAAAGCCAGGTACTTAAAACGCATTCTGCAGATATCCAAGTTTTTGGAAAATCGTATCACATATCTTCTTGGAAATGAAACATTCTTTCTGGAAGTTATCAAATCGCTCTTCAAGCTACGCAACACGTCTGCCTTGGACACTGTCTTGGAAGAAAGGAAAACTAAAGCACGTCAATGGAAATATATTTATTAGTTTATAAAGTGCTTTTAAACAAATAAACAAGACGATAGCCCCTGGCAGAACTGTGTTGTGTAAAGCCCGCATAGCACTAGAGCCAGACGGGTAGTCTGTACACATGGGGCGAACACAACCCATTATGCGAAAGCCTCGCATGAGTCCGCTAGTAACAAATATTTCCGGTGCAACAGTGACAATTAACAGTAGTTTCAATTCCTAATAACTCCCAGAAAGGTATGAAAATCATATATTTTTAATAATATGCCAGGTAGAAGTGTAAAAGCCAGGATTTGGTCTCCTCCAGAATTCATCAACATCATCCTTTTCCGTCTCCAGTTTCCCGGGTGCGATAGACAAGCGCTAGCCACTGCTTTCTGTCATTGTACAACTTTCGTTCTACAACTTCTTCCCACTTCAGCCCTTTTTTCTCCACTTCTGATCTCACGGTCTCAATCCATCGTTTTCTGGGTCTTCACCTCAGTCTTTTCCCTTTCAGTTCTCTATTGAAGTAGTCCCTTGCTGTTCTAGAGTTATTCATTTGCATTACATGTCCATACCACTGGAGTCTACGCTTCCCTATAACTAGAGATAGGAAAAATTCACGATCGCAAATTCTGTGAATTTTTTAAAGAAGTAATACACAGGTTTTATGCGAATTTTCGCGAATTTCGCATAAAACTCGAATTTTGCATAAAAACGCAAATTTTAGCTTTTTCTTTTTTTCTTTAATGCACGAATTTACGCGAATTTTTGAAAGCCGCAAATTATCAGCAGTAAGGTTTTTAAGCCTAGCAAAAAGAAAACTATTGGTTAAAATATTGAAATGTATTTTAAGAACACACAGAAAAAAATAATTATAATACTTTATAACATAGTATTGTAAGACACACTACGTGGATTACACCAATATTGACTAAGAGAAATGACTGTCATCGCTTTTTGTTTCTTAGATAGTTTATTTTTTCTAATTTTGGATTGTACAATTCTGAAGAAAACAATATGTGCGAACTAAAATTCATCTCGATTTTCTATATGAGAGATAAGTGTGACTATAGACACACTAGCTTGACTGTGGGAACTTTCGGGATTTCCGTTGCATCACTCCTTCACTCGATATGTACTGGATCTCAGTTTACCTCACCGACAGTCAAATTCCGTACAATATCCTCATCGCTTTCATATCTGAAACCATGATAGTCTTTATCGAAGTCTAACTACTGAATGTCACTTCTGCATCTTGGCATTCATCCAGGTTTTTTCCTAATGTCATCGTAGTGAGACCACCTTGCCCTTTTGAAATATCGTCGTTACAGAAGCCGACAAAGGCTTGTTTTTGTGCGAGTGTAGTAGCGGTAATTTTCTTTCATGACTTGACTGCATGGAGAGCATCCAACAAACACGGAATGATCGGAAACTTAACGGTAGATAGCGGACCTCGCTTTCTGCATACAGCGATCTTTATCAATCTGGGCGGTCATCCTGGTAAGTTACTAAGTTATTTAGGTTTTAAGGGCCAGAACAGCAAGGTCATCTGCCCCTTCATCCTATTAACTACTCGATGCGTGGCGTCATATAGTGCGCCTTTCAGACATGAATATCTAGCAAGTATCCATGTCAAAATGTGCCAGTGTTTCCTGAACCAGTCTTAACTAGGTGGTCTTCTTGGTTTCATTCTGTAGTGTACCTGTCAGTATACTTGAAAGATACTGTGCAATTTATGAATGAAGTAGTAGGGACAGATAACTCTGGTGTTGATTTCCTGAACAATGTTTCACATGACGAAATACTTGAGATTCAAAGAATTTGGCACAGACATCACTGAACTTATCCCTTTATTAGAAGGCCAGTCTTATCAGACTGTTCACCTTCTAGATGGACATCTACGGAGAATTCAGCAAGCCCTTAAACTTGCTGTTTCTGGAAATTACAGTACCAACATTAAGGAGCTGTTGGAGGGTTGTGGAAATGTGTTAAAAAGAGCGAAAATACATTCAGTTTTGGTAAACGTTGGGTACCATGCTCTTAGAATATTATTCAGCTTGAGATCCGTTGACCCTGGGAACAAGATTTACAAATGTGTGCGTTTGATCCAGCAGAAATAGTGCCAATGAACATCAATGAGGACCTTGCAAAGAAAATTAAGAAGTTGCCGTTCTGTGGAACTCTGGAAGAAAGTGAGGTGATGAGAAGATACAATGAACTGCAAACTTTAATCAAGAAGCAGATGCACAACAGGACCCAGACACATTGTTCGAGTTTTGCAAGGAATGACATTTGTATTTCCAAAGTTCTCAGAATCTGTGTTGAAAACCATTTTGATACCCTGTTCAAACGCTAACTGTGAACTTTTGTTTTTCAGCTTACACTAGCACGTTAAGTGATATGTGTCACCGTTTGTCACAAGAGAATTGGGATCTCTTCACTGAAGTATACTTTGAAGGATGACTGAAATGTGTTTTGTTATCCATGATATTTAAAAAAAAAAAAACGCCTAAAATTTAACATTTTGAAAGTACCGAAAAGTGCACTTGAAACCACCGAATTTGCCACTTTAAAATACCCCTTACTTCACTCTGAAATCACCGAAAAATTCCTATCCCTACCTATAACATTTGCAAGAGTTTCCTGTATCCCAGCTTCTTTCCTATTTGTTTCCTCCAGAATTAATCAGACAAAATCACACCATGTCCTAACTTACCTCTACAATCAATAGGAGGAAGACTCCATCTTCCAGAGTGCTGATGTGGACAACATGAGGGTTGTAGGCAGATCCATTGCCCATGAGCAGCACAAGCTGGGTGTTGAGTCCATCCGCGAGATGTTCCAGACCGACGTGGGAGGGAGTGCACTGGGGGTCGTCTTCGCGGCGGCGGTTCAGTGCGGGACTGCCCTGTGGTGTGCTCTGAGGGCTGAAGAACTCGTCACTACTTTCGCTCTCCGTACTCTCTACCAGGTTGGTGTCGGCCGGTAGTAGGTGATATGCCTCGCACAGAAGGCTCAGGAACATGACGTCTGGAGGGGATAGGTCCTGGGCACTTCGGCTAGAACATTCCCAAGTCAAGATATACAGTACATTGTAAATCTACGTAGTAAAATGCAACAAGATACAAAATAACCAGTGATGGACAAAGCAAAGATGATATAAAAAGTAGCTCAGGCAAGGAAAGCATTTCTACAGAAAAGAAATCTGTTAACTTCTAATGTAGATTTAGGTATTAGGAAGTTGTTTTTGAAAGCCTTGTCTGGAGTGTGGCGCTTTAAGAGTAGTATAGAAGCATTTGAAATGTGGTGCTACAGGAGAATGATGAAGATCAAATAGGTTGATAGGGTTACAAATGAAGAGGTAGTGGGAGAGGGGAGATGTTTCTGGCGACTGCTAGGTTGGTAGGAGACATACTAAGACACCCAGGAATAGCAAATTTAGTTATGGAAGGAAGGGTCGAGGACAAGATCAGTAGGTATTACCCAAGGTTAGAATAGCCTATGTTATACAGATTGCCTTGGATGTAAGGTGTGCTAGGTATGTAGAGAGGAAACGATTAGCTCAAGACAGTGAGGCATGGAGAGCTGCATCAAACCAGCCAAAAGACTGAAGACTCAAACAACAGCAACACCACACACAGTGGGAGTAGTATAGATTGCGATACATTACACTATAAAATTCCCATTGACACAAAATGACAGCACCCAAGACGCCATGGACGACACTAAAGGTTTAAACGACGCATACATGTTAAATGCTTAAGCCCCAGATCTCTGTGCTTGACTTTAAAGCTTGCGGGTGAGCCTGTACACAGTCGCACCCTAGCCCTCTCGCTTCACATTTGTCACCACAGGTCTGATGTAAAGGAATTCCAGACTTGAGCGCACGACGACAGTACAGTCCACGTACAGATAGTAGTCTATCCTAAGAGCAACCAATGGCTTTGTCTCACCTGTAAGAGTACAGTGCAACTTTTCAATTAAATTGAAGTAAAACTAATTTATGAATTCAAGCCATAACATCAAACGAACATCAACGTTCTCACGTTACCCACGATGTCATAGACTACACTAATATTTGGGTAGAACTTAACACATGGAAGATGGGCCCCGAGAAATCTCGTAGTACGCTCGCCAGTGGTAGATGACGGGCCCTGAGAAATCTCAGTTTTATACACGTCATTGCTTTCGGTCTTCCTGCGACATCTCTTGACCATGTATTGAACTATTTCGGACTGCACATTGATTAGAATAAATCGTAGAGGTATATCTGCCAGTTTTCTTTTATTCACGGCCTTCTTTTATTCTTTGATTTAGTTTCGAACGTCGACTTTTTTTCTACTGGTTCAGTCAATGGTAAGATTAAATTCAGCTCGCGTAATTCAGTGTTAGCCGACGACGATATTTTAGAAAAATTGTATGCCGACGATCGTTCAAATGGAAATAGTGATATTAAATTAGTGGAAAGTGAATGTGTGATAGTGGAAATGATATTCAAGCCCCTACACGCCGTAATTTACCTAATGTGCCTATTTATTCAAGTGACTCTGATGACGATTACGATGTAAACATTGACGATGTATTAGGAATTGACGCTGAAGATGGTTTTATAAAGACGGATCCACCGAGATATTTAGAACAGTTTCAAGGCAGGCAAGGACTAACATATGTCCCACAAGGTAATGAAAGTGTGAGTGTAGTTCTTGACAGGTTTCTTAGTAGCGAGTTCTTCACCTTGCTTGTAGACCAATCTAACATCTACCAGGATCAAAACATTCACAAGTATAATCAGTCACCACACACTCAAGTGCTACTAGGAGCATTGGTGAGGACTCATACCAAATTTGAAGATAAAATCTTGACTAGTTCAATATTTATGTACATTTTTATAATCAAGTGCACTCTAGTATGCTCAGTGGAAAAATGTCCGGTCCACAGGGTATGTGACAAGCTCAAGCATCCGGTCACCAACGTGTTAACAGCTACTCATTGTGAAAACATTCTTAAACTACTGATATTAGCCAAAATACCTGAAGTAATAGCCAATATAAACGCCCCTGGTTTTTGTCACGCACGCATCAATATTTATCCGGGCCAATGGTTTTGCCAATTATTCATTTTTTCACATAATTACAACATTACGTGTGTCGTGTGGTGTATTTTCTATCGGACATGTTGGCAACAGTGATAAGACGTGACATGACGCCAATGTGTGCACCCTCAAACATGGCTGCCATCATCGAATGAGCAAGAAATTAAAACATTTATTTACGTAATAAAACAAATATTTCCGGTGCAGCATTGATAATTGACAGTAATTTCAATTTGTAATGACTCCCAGAAAGGTATGAAAATCATGAATCATATCATCATTTTCCATCTCCAGTTTCCCGGGTGTGGCAATCTTGCCCGATCTTGGTACACCATTTGTTCTTGGACATCGTCCCAGTTAAAACCATTCTTCTCCACCTCTGATCGAACTGTCTCTATCCCTCGTCTCCTTGGTCTTTCCCTCTGACATCCAGGTTGAAGTACTTCTTAGCGGTTCTAGAGCTATCCTTCCTCATTACATGGCCATACCACTGAAGTCAGCGTTTCCCCAGAAAGTTGGTAACAGGGACCCTGATGCCAGCTGTTGCTCTGTGTACCTCATTTCTGATCTTGCCTCTCCTGCAGGATGTCCACCAAACCCAACTAACAGATTTCCCTGACAATTCCCTGATTTTTCCAGGATAAATCAGAAAATTCCCCGAGTAACCGTAGCGGCCACAATGAATATAAAAACAGAGTTTGTGCTTAAAGAGCAGTGCTTGAACAATGGAAGGTAGTGTGACAAAGTTGAAAAGACAAGATTTTTTTTTTTTTGTGGGGGTGGTCAATTTCTAAACTTTTCTTCCAGAAAGACAATTGTACTTGAGAGTATATAGCTCGTCAATAGGAATGCTCTCAAAAATCATAGTTACACATTTATACAAATACACATGTAATTTGTGTGCTCTATCTCGCAAGAAATGAGAGCATACTGATTTAACGTCAGTACGAACATACATCTACAACAATCATCACCAGAATATATTTCCCCCCATCAAAATTTAAATGATTAATTTCCAATTATTCAAGGTTGGACCTTGTAAAACTAAAATTCCCTGAGTGTTAATAAAATACAATAATAATTCCCTGAGTTTTCCAGGATTTAAGAATTTCCTGAGTATTCCCTTGTTTTCCAGGTTTTCCAGAGTAGTAGACACCAGTGGCGGCCGGTAATAAGGTTGCAGTGTTGCACAACGACCAGATTAATTCATGAAAAACAATTAATACCACGATAATATTTTTAGTATTAAAAGCTGTATGTTTCCTGTTATATGTATAGAAGTTCATAATTCTGTTCTTTAATAATTCAGGAAATCTCATGGTAAGTTACAGTGCTGTGAACTGACTGAGAAAGCGAAGCGCGCCAGCCGTCTAGGAGCGGTCGTGCGCTTGGTCGTTGCCAGCCCCAAGCACCGACCAGATCTCAATAGTGAAGGGTATGGCAGAGATGCTAGACCGGGTAAGCCCTATCCCAACAGTTAACACGGCTAGTCGTTGCCAGCTCATTGCAACCAGGAAGCCGAGGCGCGGCCGGAGACATCCGAGATGCTCCGTCAACTGCCGATACTATGTTTTGCAATGTTGGGCGTACTTGTGATACTCACCCTCGTATATAACTTACATTGTTTTGTTCTCGTGAAGGTTTTCATGTAGACTGACTTATATTCCATTTAATCCGATGAAAATGTGATGTGTCTGAACTGCGGCATTCGTTATGAATGAGGTACCGGTACATCCGTTTTACCGCGCAATTGAATACAGTTTTCTCCGATATCAAGCAGTCCTATCACCTCATGGGCGTTCGCAGGAGAGGGGGGGCACAAGGAGGCGCCGTGCCCCCCCCTGAAATTGTTCATTGTCACACCAGTTTATTTCATAAATTGAAGTTACTGATGGTTAACTGATTTACATGTAGGGATAATTTCACAGTTTTATTTAACTTAGAAATTGTGGATTATTTGAGAATATCTTCAGTTATTTAGAAAATCGGCGAACTGGATTAACATTACCATTTTAATGAACTGCTTGATTTGTATTTTTGTCGGTAGGCCTACATGGTGATACAACTACTTTTGCCTGTTTAAAATAAATGATTTATGACGATGATTAACAAAGAACTCCTATGGACAAAAACTCTTAACTAAAAGAAATATTCCTCCCATTCATGCCATAAAGATCATGTACCCAACGGTTTAAGAGCAGCCAAATAATGAATATCACGAAGCAAGTAAGAAATGAAATGAAAATTGCGCGGGCATGTACGTCTCAATAACACCTAGTGACGAGGTAATGAAATGATCAACATATTACTCCCCCACCCTTGAAAAAATCCTGCGGGTGCCCATGTACCAACTTAACCCCCCCCCCCCTCCCCCCCCCCCCCCTTTAATGAAAATAGCGCAACACCCAGAACAATTATCCATCAGCCGCCACTGGTAGACACCCTGCTGGTACTTTGGTTAATAGTCCTAATAAATCTCATTTCTGTGGCTTGAATTCTACTGTAATCCTTACTTAGCAATGTACTTGTTTCCATACCATAAGTAAGTATTGGAACAAAGTAGGTGTGATACAACGTTGTCTTTGCTGCCAAGGGTATATTTTTATCCCAGAGTAAGTGCCGAGCTGCCTTGTAAAAGTGTCATCATCATCATCCTTTTCCGTCTCCAGTTTCCCGGGTGCAATAGACAAGCGCTAGCCACTGCTTTCTGTCATTGTACAACTTCCGTTCTACAATTCTTCCCATTTCAGCCCTTTTTTCTCCACTTCTGATTTCATAGTCTCAATCCATCGTTTTCTGGGTCTTCCCCTCGGTCTTTTCCCTTTCAGTTCTCTATTGAAGTAGTCCCTTGCTGTTCTCGAGTTATTCATTTGCATTACATGTCCATACCACTGGAGTCTACGCTTCCCTATAACATTTGCAACAGTTTCCTGTATCCCAGCTTCTTTACTATTTGTTTAGTTTCTGATCTTGTCCTTTCTGGTCTTTTGATTCATGGTTCTAATGAATTTCATTTCTGTTGCTTGGATTTTGTTAAGGTCTTTATCCAGTAAAGTACATGTCTCCAGTCCATACACCAGAATTGGTACAAAGTAAGTATTGAACGTGGTTAATTTTGCTTTCAGGGGTATGTTGCTGTCCCATAGTAGGTTTCTCACTTGACTGTTAAAAAGTAAAAGCCAAAAGTAGCTGTTGTCAAGTTTTAATGAAAACAGATGTACCGTAGTTTGTTAGGGCACATACTAAGGCACCCAGAATGTTATGGAAGGAAGGGTGAAGGGCAAGAACTGTACTGGTAGGTCAAGATGTTAAACAGATGGCCTTGGAATTAGGGTGTAGTAGCTACAGGCCGGACATTTGTTTTAGACGAGTGAAAAATCTCAATGGAAGCCTGGAGGCGAGTTACTACAGTACCTGTGGTCTTGTCATCTGCCCCATGCAGTCTGATGATGGACAAAACAATCTCACACTACTGCTGAAGTACAGTCATTGGCAAATATAATGGTGTTCTGTTCGTAACTACGTAACGAGTACTTCCACGTCACACAATACTTCGACGTGGACTGTACTGTCTGCACGGTGGTGTCGTCACATGCTCAAGTCTGGAATTCCATTACATCAGCCCGGTGGTGACAAATGTGAAGCGAGAGGGAAAGAGAGCGACTTTGGACAGGCTCACCCGCAAGCTTCAAAGTCAAGGGCAATCGTCTAAAACAAACGTCTGGCTTGAATGTGGAAATGAAACAATTAACTCAAGAGAGGAGGTATGAAGGGTTGCATCAAACCAGTCTGAAGACTCACACCATAACAACAACAACAACAACAATAATAAATGGAACACTTTACCTCGAATAAAGCGAGAGGAACTTATTCTCCACAAGGACCATGGCATGAACTTTGGAGAAATCAGCATGTGACTTGAGTTTCTCTGAAGCATCTTGTAGTGCTCTCAAGGTGGCAGCACTGAGGTCTGCGTTCACCATGAGCTGCTCCACCGCCTCCAACAGTACAGCCTGGTCCGAGTCCTGCAGCTGTATCCATGTGTCCAACAGGCGAGACAGCAGAGCGCTACGGCCTTTGTTACTCTTCAAGCTAAGAAAGAAGTGAGACATGGTATTATTATTACACGTGACACGAGTCATTGCCGTTTTGAAGTGAGTGTGCTGTCTAATGTTTACATCTGTCTATCTGCACGTCAAAGCTTGTGTGGGGCAGAAGGTAAGAAATGTATACTCCGCATTAAGTGTTTTGACACTAGGAGATTGCATGCTGTTCTGCTTCTGGTACTATATTAATTACAGTGAACTCTCACTATTTCCGGCTTCACTAATTCGGATGATTCGGACAGGTTTTCAACGCCACAGTATTGCACCAGACATCATTCGCACCAAGGCCATCTATTGAAAAATGTCGATGGCATCCCCCTCCCTTCCCGTTCACTCCACTTGCGGCCAATAATAAGTACCGTATGTATCATTATTAGTCACAAGCACACAACAAAGGCAGCGCCTGGTCAGTTTGCATTTTGTTACTGTTACATTGCGTTAAATTCTATCTCTATGATTGCTTTAAAGTGTTTGGAAGTGTCGTACTGTTGTCCTCATTAGAATACAGTAACTACTGTCGACCAAAGTATTATGTGCACTCGAGTTTGAAGGTTGTTTGTGAAGTAACCAATAGACCTACATAAAATCCAATAACATCATCATTTTCGTCGTTCTATTTTACGTTAGTTTAAGTAGGTTTGGAATTTTTAATTTATATTTTAATATTTTTTATCGCAGTTGGAACACAAAATGTGCCCCTTTTTAAGCGTGTTTCAACCATGCATCACATTTAAGAATTATTATCTCAAAAACCCGTCATCAGATCGAATCCAAATTTTAACACAATATACATTGGAATGTTGTATAACTGGTTTATTCATTTCAAAATTTTGTGTGTCCAAGAAACAAAGTTGTTATAATTTTTGTAATTTTTATAATTTTTTTTCTCGGCTCGGGGTGGTTGGAAAATGTAGTTCTTGGTCGCGTTGTAATCCTTATACATCAAAACGTCATACTGTACGACTGTTAAATACGTAAATTAATTCACTTATTTTATATCAGTTTGTATTTGTATGGGGAAATAAGACATGGTTCACCAGCTAGCCGCTCCGGGGAAAGCTGAACAGCCTTGCTGAGATGGAGCCCATCACGACCGAGTGAGGCGCACCATGACGCGTGAAGGGCCATTGTAACATAAATAGCGTGTGCTGCATTCCTTCCGAGCGGAAGTACAGTCTGTACCAAATGGCTTTTGGCACGGGCCACGATATCCGGTTCTTTGGAGAGATCCCGCAATTCCTTATTTGTTCTAATTCTCCACTGGCCATTTGCTACTCATCATCATCATCATCATCAACCGTCTCCAGCTTCCCGGGTGCGGTATAAGAGCGCTCTCCATGTTTGTCTATTCAGGTATATTTCCTCCTCCTCTACCTGGTGCCAATCGACACCTCTTCCCTGCAGGTCTTCTTTTATTTGGGAGATCCAGCGTGTCCGTGGTCTACCTCTTGGTCTCTTGCCCTCCACATCTTGCTCAAGCCATACTCTTGCCGTTCTGCTTGGATTCATCCTCTTCACATGACCAAACCATTTCAACCTTGATGTTGCTATTGCTTCATGAAGTGGTTTCACTTGAATCTCTGCACGAATCTTCACATTTCGGATCTTGTCTCTTCTGGTCTTCTGAAGCATTGTTCTCAGGAACTTCATTTCTGTAGCCTGAAGTCTGCTACTATCTCTTCTGTTGCTACTATCGGTCCGAAAATGTGTCATAGTATTCTATTTTCAAAAGTTACTAATTTCCTTTCAGCTTGCTTGTCAGGGTGTTGCAACAAGGAAGAACAGCTTGCGTAATTAGCGAGCGCTATTTGTGTTAGCCGAGATGTTGATCTCTCAAAATACAGGAAGCAGCCATAGAACACAGACAGCGTCTGAAGCTTATGTTAAGATAAGCGAAAGAAAGCGGAAGTGTTTTACGATCGCCGATATATTAAAATTTTTATTATTTCCTCTTTTATAATTTTTATTTGCGTTCCTTTTAGGACTTCTCATCAAACCATTAAAAATACGCGATTGATTCTAAGTTATAATAATCTTGCGTCTTCAGACAAATTAAAATCCATCAATTAATTTACACTACGGTATTTTATTAATGACTATGACGAAGAGCCGCAGCGTAAAACAGTGGATTTTAATGATACTGTCAATGCTCTATGGACCATCAAACATTTTGTGATGAGGCAAAACGATTCTGGGGAAATAACGGCTGAATTATATCGGTTTGAAAATACTGTTCATGCTGTGGCCGCAGCCAACTAAAAACAAGTCAAGATAACAGACTACTTTGTAAAGTGACTCAATTTTCTTTGTTTTGTGTTGTTTCTTTCTTTATCTGGGTGCATTTCTCTTGTAGTTGTTATATATTGCCGATTATAGTTAAACAACCGTATTATTATTTCTTGTCATTCACTTCTTAACTATAACCCATATTGTCACATACATTTTGCAGTTTTTATTTACCGACTTTCATTTATGCATTTTTCACACATTTTTCCATTGTTTCCCTGGAAAACGTATAAGTGAAGTTGTACTGTGTTAATAACATTACTGTAATTCTACAGCTGTAATACACTACTCTTCCATTAAGCATATGAATGTCTCAAAACTACTTACATAACACATTTTTGAAATACACATCTGACCAAAAAAAAAAGCTCATGTCTCAATGATCCATCGACATACAGTGTAGACTGTACCGATATCGCCAGAAAACAGATTGCGTCACACCGCTGATAGGTTGTAGTTCATACATCTTACTCTCAGCTTTATTCGACTCCATAATGGAATCCATTAGGTCCGTATTGACAAGAAATGTTATGCCACAATTCGAGGAAAAACTCCGTCAATCAATACCTTTTATTTTCAAAACGGTTGGATAGGGGACATGTTTCGAGCTATTTTTCTTAGCTCTTCTTCAGCCCTGACTTAAGTAGTATTAGACAATCAATCCTTGTACATCTCCTTTCATAAAAAGAAAAAAAAACATGCAAAAATACACTGTACACAAACATGTAAAAAACACTATAAAAACACATTAAAACACACAAAAAAAAAAACACCGTGAAATAACTCTGTATAAATGCTGTGTCAAGTTTGAGGAAGCCTGTTTCAAACATGACTTGTTACAATGCAAGCAAATTGTACATGAATTGTTTTTTTAGTTTTGGCACCTTAGTTATAACTGGATTAATAACTCACTTAGATGGTTCCAAGTTTCAATCAATAGATTGGGCAGTGCCAGCGGGATCCAATGACTTCCGCATCATTGGGAACACGTTGTACGCAACGGTGGGGACTACATCGAGGGCCTGTGAAACTTGGAACCATCTAAGTGAGTTATTAATCCAGTTATAACTAAGGTGCCAAAACTAAAAAACCAACCCATGTATGTTGTGTCATTGATTATGCCATTTCCTGTATGACATTTCTTTTGATGGGGCAGTTTTGACAGGTAAAAAATTTAAAAACACTAACAGCACTATAAAACATCTATTGTGACTATTGCGTCATGTAAATTCATACAGATTGTCGCTTTGTTCATCTCAATGCGAGCTTGATTATGTGACGTAATCTTTATTGAGGATTATTTGACAGAGGTTTTCTTCATTGTTGGGACAGCCTGTGAAATTATGTGTGCTCTCCTTGCACCCCAAGTCTGTCCAAAAATGAAAAAGGAACAGAGAATTAGACCTCAGAACAATGATCTGAGATCTCGAAAAGCAGAAACTGCAATGTATATTGACTAATTTGGCTTACGTTCAAGTAAGGGAGTTAGTGTTTTTAATATTTTTTACGTGGCAAAACTGCCCCATCAAAAGAAACGTCATACAGGAAATGGCATAATCAATGACACAACATACAATTTGCTTGCATTGTAACAACAAGACATGTTTGAAACAGGCTTCCTCAAACTCGACACACCATTTATACAGAGTTATTTCACGGTGTTTTTTGTGTGTTTTAATGTGTTTTTATAGTGTTTTTAACATGTTTGTATGCAGTGTATTCTTGCATGTTTTTTATTTGATGAAAGGAGATGTACAAGGATTGATTGTCTAATACTACTTAAGTCAGGGCTGAAGAAGGGCTAAGAAAAATAACTCGAAACATGTCCCCTATCCAACTGTTTTGAAAATAAAAGGTATTGATTGACAGAGTTTTTCCTCGAATTGTGGCATAACATACATCTTACGTCGGCAGGATTCGTCAAACGGGTAATATTTATTATTGCTGTTGTATTTTTTTTTCTTACTTACATGGAAACGTCAGGTCCACAAAGGTGTTTCACTATTGTGATGCAGATTCCAAGCATCCGTTTCAAGTTCTCCACATTCTTCATGCCAATGTGCACAAACAGGTAGCCCATGTACTGTAATGTAGAATTACAATATAAGTAGGGCTTTTAGAAATCCAGTTCATCCCAGCACCAAAAATTACCATAGTAGTAGGTGGAGCTTGGTATACTACAAACTTAGAGACAACTCTGAATGAGAGCCAAACATACGATAAAATTTGCCAAAATACCTTTTGTAATGATGAAAAATAATTCTGGAAATGACTTAGTAATATAAAAGCATAGCCAGCCCCGTGGTGTTGGGGTAGAGCACCTGCCTCTTGCCTGGAGGCCCTGGGTTCGATTCCCAGCACCATCAGGGATTTTAGAAACTTATGTGAGGGCTGGAACGGGGTGCACTCAGCCTCGTGAGGACAACTGAGTAGCTGTCTGACAGTGAGGCAGCGCCCCGGTCACGAAAACCAAGATTAACGGCCGAGGGGACCCGATGCGTTGACCACGCGTCACCCCAATATCTGCAGGCCAAATGGCTGGGCAGCAGACGCTTGGTAGGCCTAGACCCTTCATAGTCTCATTATCATCATATTGTTTTTTTTAGTAGTTTCGGCCATCAATGGACCACGATGTTCTTCACTCATATGATCACTGTAAAGCTTGTTTTCTTGTCTGCCAGTAGATCTTCATTCTTGACGAATGTTCAGCTCTCCTTTCTTCCGTCCACTTGCAGTGAGGGCGAGGCATCACAGATGTTAAAGGGTGCAGATTACTGGTTGATTTAGCCGCCTTTCTGAACAGGTTCCTATCCCAAACCAGATCTTGATTGATTCGAGCTTCTGTTAGGTCCTTTTTAACTTGCATCGACCATTTACAATAGGAATTTTTTTTAGAGATTGATGAGTGTATTCGATATGAAAGTCGATAATGCTCCATCCGTTCCAAATGTCCAAAGAAAGACATTCTCCTTTTTCTCAACACACTCACCAAATCTTCTATATGTTCAAATATATATATATTATTTCAGGCTCGTTCCATTTTTGAAAGAAAATAGAGAAGAACTGAAGAAAATGTGGAAAGAATATTTTGAAGAACTTCTGAACCCAAATGGAAAAGATGGTGAGGAGGAAGAAATCGGGGAAGAGGAAGATGAACTGCAAACAGAAAAGGACTTAACATGGAAAGAAGTGGAAGATGCAGTGAACAAGATGAAAGGAGGGAAGGCACTGGGTGTGGATGAGTTGAGTGTGGAGATGGTGAGAGCAGCAGGAGAGGTGGGGATACAGTGGTTGTACCGAGTGATGAGGACAGCATGAAAGGAAAGGAAGACCCCAGAGGACTGGAAAAAAGGAATAATTGTCCCGATCTTCAAGAGAGGGAGTAGAACAGATTGCAGAAACTATCGGGGAATAACACTGATGAGTCATTGTGCAAAGATCTTCGAGAAAGTTTTGGAAAAGAGAATTAGGACAAGGAAAGAAGGAGGGATGAGGGAAGAACAACATGGCTTCAGAGCAGGAAGGTCCACAGTGGATTTGATTTTTGCTGTAAGGCAGTTACAAGAACAGCACTATGAGTATGGAACAGATCCACTGATGGCCTTCCTGGACATTGAGAAAGCTTATGACAGTGTTTGCAGAAACACAGTATGGAAGTCCCTGGAGGATAGAGGAGTAGAAAAATGGACTATAAGGAGGATAAAGGAGATGTACAAGGGAAGCATGAGCTGTGTGAAAGTGGGAGGAGAGAGATCAGACTGGTTGGAACAGAGAAACGGCCTGAAACAGGGAAGTGCACTGTCACCGTTAGTTTTCATTGTGGTGATGGATGACATAATGACCCGAGTGGCACAAGTAATTGGGGAAGGAAAGATGAAAGCAATGGTGTTTGCAGATGATTTGATGATTTGGGGAAACAAGGAGGAGGAGATACAGGAACAGTTGGACGTGTGGGAAGGAATAATACAAGGATATGGGATGAAATTTAGCATAAATAAGAGTGAGATGGTGATCACAACAAGGAAGAAGGAAAGAACCACAACGGGAATAACAATTGGTGGGGAACAGCTGAAGAAAGTGGAGAGTTTCAAGTATCTGGGAAGCCTGATACAAGATAATGGAAGAAACGATAGAGAAATAAATGAGCGGGGGAGGCAGGCAGAAGCATTTCGGAGGAGTGTGAGAAGCATGTTATGGAGCAAGGATGTCCCTCAGAACAGCAAAAAGATCGTATATCGGACGTACTATGTCCCTATCCTGACGTATGCCTCGGAGACCTGGGTTATGAAAGGAAGGGAGAAGAGCAAAATACAGGCCAGTGAGACGAGGTTCTTGAGAAGCAGTATTGGAGCTACAAAGATGGACAGAATAAGAAATGAGAGGACCAGAGAATTAATGGAGGAGGAACCATTACAGGATGGTATAGAGAAATCTAGACTTAGATGGTATGGACATGTAAAACGGAGGAGAAGAGGATACCCAGGAGAGTACACGAGACGAAGTGGGAAGGAAAGAGACCGAGAGGAAGACCAAGAGACAGGTGGCTGAAGGGGGTGGAAGAAAGCGTGAAGAAGAGAGGAGAAGACTGGACAAGGGTGGAGGCTGAGAGATGGTGGGAAGACAGAAGATGTTGGAGAGGTTAGTGTTCCAAACAGACCCGGCCAGTGGCTGGAAACTGTGCAAGATGATGATGATATTATTTCAGTAGTATGCATCCCTCCTGCGGCGCTCACAAGAGACCGATCGTGAAAAATGAGCATTCAAATGAAAGAGAATATAAATTACCAGCTACTCATTGCACTCTAATTTCATAAATATCTATAATTTCTTTAAAAAAAGACTTTTAAAAAAATGTACGAAGTGTGCGATTTGCAGTTACTGTTGCTGCAGGAGGATACGCTCCATAATTGGTGACCACTTCACATTTTGGCCACTGCGACGCCTTTTTTAAAATGTCATTTCAACATTATCATTTTGCATCGATTTCAGGAACAGTAAATCAAAGGAATGTGTAAGTTTTCAGAATCAGTAGGCTAAATCAATGGTTTGGGTACTCAAATAGTATAATCGGCGAGTGTTACTGCAAAGCTTTCAATCAATGGACTCAGCACAAACATGATTTAAGCTCATCCGTCTAAACAATGGATTTATTAAATTCCAGGTTTGTTAATATGCCGCGATACAGGATTTTCTTCATTCTAATTGCATAAATATCGATTTTTGTAAGAATTGTGCTTTTTACAAATACTGTTGCTCTAACATGCTGCAATTCTGAGTTGTCGTCTAAAACCTTAAAACATTGAACGTTAATTCTCTAACAGTTTTTCTTCTATCTGATTTACAGAATCAATAAATCAGTGGATTCTAATTCCAAAAATATTGATTTTTGTAAGAAGTGTGATTTTAGCAAATACTGTGCTGTATCATGCTAGAGTTGTCGTCTACAACCTTAAAACTATCATCATCATCATCATCATATAGGCCTCATAAATTAGCAGTGAAGAATTGCATTCTAATTTCATAAATATCAATATTTGTAAGAAGTGTGCGATTTGCAAATACTGATGCTCTAACATACTGCAATTAAGAGTTGTCGTCTAAACCCTTAAAACTATTAAACGTTAATTATTTTGCAGGTTTTTCTTCAGCATTCTAATTTCATAAATATCGATCATTTCGCATGGTTTTCAGAAACAGTAAATCAATGGATTGAGTACTCTAAATCGTATAACCGGCGTGTGTGACGGCGTCTAAAACCTTAGAACTATTAAACATTAATTATTTTACACGTTTTTCTTCCATCATTTCCCATGGTTTTTAGAATTACTAAATCAAAGGAATGAGTACTCAAATCATACGATTTCATAAATATCGAATAACCGATGAGTGTTATGATGATCCAATTTTCAGCGATTGCCTTCTTAAGTTACGGAACGTACAACTTGCAATTCTGACTGAAATGTATCGAATAACCGGTGAGTGTTACGGCTAAGCTCTCAATCAATGGACTCAGCACAGAAATGGAATCAACAGTGACGAATTGCATTTTAATTTCATAAATATCAAAGAAAGAAACCAGCCGCAGCACGCTCTCATGCTGAAGCTCCACTCGAGAAAGCGAAAGCACCCCTGTAGGTAACGTGCGAAGGAGTTTAGCGTTGAGCGCTACACACAGGACAAGGAAAGCACCCCTGTAGGTAACGTGTAAAGGAGTTTAGGGCTGATCGTTGCACTTAGGACAAGGAAGCCTCACTGTAAGCGGGGCGTGAAGAAGTTTTCCAATGAGGACTGTCCTGATAAGGGAGAAGGACGCTCCTCAGCCATTAAGATAAAGCAGGAAATCTTGACCAAGATGCTTTCATAAATATCGAATAACTGGTGAGTGTTATGATGATAGAATTTTCAGTGATAGCCTTCTTAAGTTAAGAGTACGTACAGCTTGGAATTCTAACTGAAATTAAATGGTGTTCTATAATTATTTGGTTGAAATAAAAACATAACAACCTTTCTCCTTAAGTCACTCATTATTAACCTATTGGGGAAAGTACGACTTATGAACATGCGAGATTTCTCGCACGGGTCTGCTAGTTATTTATAATATGAAAGCATAGCAATTGTCGTCAGTGTGACATCATATCTCCACCCCTGTAACCTTGCATAGTTTTGTTCTATAATTATTAATTCAGGAAATCTTTTAGTACTGTGAACTGTTGGAGAAAGCAAAGCACACCAACAGCATGGGAGTGCTCGCCGTGTGGTCATTGACAAGCTCTAAAACCGACCAGATCTCAATAGCGTAGGGTATGGCAGAGATACTAAACTGAGTAAGTTCTTACCCAATAGTTAACTTGGCTGGTCGTTATCCGCTGACTGTAAAAAGGGAGGAAAGGGGCAGATGAAGCTACTGCCGATACGATTGCCTCGCAATGTAATTTGCTTGCGAATGCGACACTTGCTGTTCTTTCTCGGCCTCTCTGATGTTGTTCAAGCTATTAAAATATTATTCATTTCATCCCAAGGTGAATGCGATATTATCTGGACTGCAGCATTCGTGACTAATCAGCTACTCGGTTTTACAGCGCATTTATATGACAACTTCTCTGCTAACAAGCAGTCATTTACTCTGCCCCCCCTCTTAGTGCAAATAGTGGGATACCCAGAACAAGCATTAATTCTGAATCAGAAGTCATCGTGGCTTTTTTGTTTCCTTGTTTCATCTTCTGAAGGATATTACCAATTGAAATTATGGTAGCACTCCAATGAAAGTAGAACGAGTGATAATATTCCCTATAGTACATGAATTAGTCAAAATACCTTATCAAATGATGAGAAATAAATCAGGGAATGATGTTTTAATAGAAGTTTCCTCCTCCGCTGTCTGTGACCCAACCAGCCATCTCAAATAGGATCACGACTTATATAGGCAAAATTCCAGCTGTGACCGCCATTGTCCACATCAAGCATCATCAAAACAGTACTGCCAACCTCGCCCTTACGGTACTATGCCGCACCTACACCCGACCATTCTAACCTTTGTTTTGTCCAATCCAATGGCTTTTGACAATGGCTGCAGCCTAACGCATCCAGATCAATGGTTTTGTGTCAACTGTGCTCCACTGGCTGCACGTGGCTAAGGCCGGACCTACACCCGACCATTCTAACCTTCGTTTTTACCAACCCAGTGGTTTTTTACAATGGTTACAGCCGAACGCATCCAGATCAATGATTTTGTGTCAACTGTGCTCCGCTAGCTGCACGTGGCTAAGGCCGGACCTACACCCGACCATTCTAACCTTCGTTTTTACCAACCCAGTGGTTTTTGACAATGGTTACAGCCGAACGCATCCAGATCAATGATTTTGTGTCAACCGTGCTCCGCTAGCTGCGCGCGGCCAAAGCCGGACCTACACCCGACCATTCTAACCTTTGTTTTGTCCAATCCAATGGTTTTTGACAATGGTTACAGCCTGAAGCATCTAGCTCAATGGTTCTTTTAAATGGTTACAGCCTAACACATCCAGATTAATGGTTTTGTGTCAATCGTGCCCCACTAGCTGCGCGCGGCCAAGGCCGTACGTACACCTAACCATTCTAACCTTCATTTTGTCCAATCCAATGGTTAGTTAGTTAGTTATTGTTGTTTTAAGGGGCGGAACTACGAGGTCATCTGCCCCTCTTAACACAGATTAAAGAATACAAATTTTGAGTTGAATTTAAAATTTTGAGGTGGACATCTAAATTTAAAAAGACCAAAAATTAATAAAACAAAAACAAACAATTAAATAAAAAATAAAAATTATAAAAATAAACAAAAATTACGGAAAAAACAAAACATTATCATTCAAAAACGAACAAGTCGTTGAGTCAAAGTTCACTGGAAAATTTAGATTGCTGGCCCTAACCCACTCTCACTTATAAAGCGGATAACGCGATCAGCAGCCACTGCGTCATCGGCTAATATAAGTTTGAGTGTCGTCTGCAAACCAAGGTTTCTTCGTAAGTCAGCAAGATCCACACACTGGGTGAAAATGTGGGCCACGGTGAAAACTGCTCCACAGGTACAAAGTGGGGGGGTCTTCCCTTCTCATTACGTACGAGTGGGTGGATCTTGTATGACCTATCCTTAGCCTACACAAAATGACGGACTCTCTCCGGGCCCGGAAGGAGCTCCGCCACACGCGAGTTGTTCCCTTGATCGCTCTCAGTTTACTGGGCAGTGGGTCAGCTAGCCACTGACTCTCCCAAAAAGCCAGAACTTGTAGGCGTAACTGAGAGCGAATATATCTAGCGGGTACCTCCATTGGTCGAGGTGGTAGTGATTCCGCCTCTTTTGCAGCTTGATCTGCTAACTCATTTCCCGCAATTCCCATGTGGCTTGGAAGCCACAGAAAGGTGATTCGAGTGTCAGCGTGGCACAGCCCGGCTAGTAGGTCGTGGATTCGCTGCACTAGGGGGTGTTGCGGGAAACATGTAGCAATTGACTGCAACGAACTCAAAGAGTCGGTACACACGAGAAAGTGGATTCGAGCATCCTGTAGTGCAAACTGCAGAGCTTCATAGATGGCAACGAGCTCCGCAGTAAACACACTACAGGCCTCAGGCAAAGAGATCTTGGTATTTGCACCATCAATAACGTAAGCACAACCCACTTTCTCGTCTACCTTCGAACCATCCGTGTATAGAATGCCAGCGTCCGGAAATTGGTGAACTATGCTGTGTTCCGTGTTCACCTTAAGACCTCAGTGCAGATCTAACCGAATTTCCGGACGCGGGACTTGCCACGGAGGCACCTTGCTAGATGTCCGGATCATACAGGGACCTACAGCCACTCCTATTTCAGTACACGAGCTATCAAGTCTTGGCGTAACCCTGGTGGTTTTGGGTACCGAAGAGAGCTTGATAGGTTGGGTGTCGCGGCATTTGACGCACATTGGCAGCATATGCTAAAAGCATATGTTGGCGTCTATAATTTAAAGGTGGAACACCCGATTCGGCGAGTAGGCTGGGTATCGGGCTGGTCCGGAAGGCACCGGTAGCCAGCCTAACGCCACTATGGTGGATACTGTCCAGCATTTTCAAGGTTGCCGGCCTTGCTGAACCGTATGCCGCAGAACCATAGTCTAGCCGGGACAGGACGAGGGCTTGGTAGAACCGTAGCAGCACCGCACGGTCAGCCCCCCACGTAGTGCCACTAAGAAACCTGAGCATGTTCAGTTTCCTGAGACATGTCATTTTCAATTGCCGTATATGGTGCTGCCACGTTAACTTGCTGTCAAAATGGAGCCCCAGGAAGCGATAAGTGTCAACCAACGGCAACGCAGCATCCCTGAGATGTAGTTCAGGGTGTAAATGTAGCCTCCGGAGCCGACAAAAATGGACGACGGAGGTTTTCGCTGCTGAAAAACGAAAACCCCGGTCGTGAGCCCACCTGTCGACCCGGTTGATAGCTAGCTGCAATTGCCGTTCCACGACTGCCATACTTCCAGAGCTGTAATGCAGAGCTAAATCGTCTACATACAGCGATGGAATACCGTGGACCCGGCGGCGGCAACAATGCCATTAATGGCAATCGCGAACAAGGTGACACTCAGCACTGAACCCTGAGGAACTCCATTTTCTTGGGTATAGTATTGCGATAATGTCCTACCGACCCTTACACGGAAGAGTCGGACGGACATGAAATTCGCAATGAAAGTCGGTAAGTTACCACGGAGTCCCCACTTGTGAAGGGTGGAAAGGATCCCGTAGCGCCATGTGGTGTCGTAGGCTTTCTCGAGGTCAAAGAAAACCGTGACTAGGTGCTGCTTTCGGAAAAAAGCCTCCTGTATGGCGCTCTCAAGTCGCACCAGATGGTCAGTGGTGGACCTATGAGAGCGAAATCCACATTGGTACTCAGACAGGAGACCTTTATCCTCCAAGAACCACACCAGTCGACGGTTCACCATCTTTTCGAGCAGCTTACATAGGCCATTTGTCAAACAAATGGGCCTATAGCTGCTTACAAACTTGGGATCCTTTCCAGCCTTAGGAATCGGTATCACGATCCCCTCTCGCCATTGAGATGGAAACTCCCCTTCAATCCATATACGATTAAAGAGGATCAACAGTTGTTTTATACTGGATTCGCACAGATGCTTTAACATTTGATTATGTATGTTATCCGGTCCAGGAGCCGTATCCCTGCACATTGCAAGCGCACTGCGAGTTCCCATTCAGAGAATGGTACATTATAGGACTCCGAAGCAGCAGTGGCAAAGGACAAGGGGTGAGTCTCTGCCTCCCGCTTCAGAGTCAGAAATGTAGGATCGTAACTCCCGGAGCAGGATACATCGGAGAAGTGCGAGCCAATGCTGTTGGCAATGGCGAGATGGTCCATGATGATGTCTCCATTGATGGACACTCCGGGTATCGACAGTGATGTCGGGAGTCCGGAGATCCGACGAAGCTTAGTCCACACTTGAGATGAAGGAGTATGCGCCGTCATGGACGACACATACTTTTCCCAGGTCGTTTTCTTACTCTCCCGAATCAGATATCGGGCTCTAGCACGCATCCTTCTGAAGGTGATAAGGTTGGCCATAGTGTTTTGCCTCCGATAGCATTTGAAAGCACGTCGACGATCTTTAATGGCTGCTGCAATCTCGGCTGTCCACCAAGGGACAAGCTTCCGGCGTGAGTTGCCGGACGAGGAAGGTATTGTTTCCTCAGCAGCAGCCAAAATACCATTCGTTATGTGAATGGTATGATCGTCGACACTCTCAAAGGTATCTTCGGCAAACACCGCACGTGCCGTGAAAGTTGGCCAATCAGCCCGACGGAGAAGCCATCGACTTGGCAACTCGATGGCTCTCTGGTTCGGAAGAGTAACGATAATTGGAAAATGGTCACTATTACAAAGGTCATCGTGTACACCCCACTGTAGCAGGGGAACCAGCGCACGACTGCACAGGGTAATATCGATACTTGAATAAGTACCGTGTGCAATAGAGAAGTGCGTAGGCTCCCCTGTGTTCAACAGACACAGGTCCAGCTTATGCTTGACCGTTTGCCACCCTTCCCCATCTCTAGTTGGAGATGATGGGGCAGGAGAGCACACCTCAATCTCCACATCTCCTTCCGAAGACGAAGAAAATGGAGCGGGTGCTCTCTTTGGTTGTGCGCGGTCGTCGTCGGACCTCACGAGCCTCGCTCTTGGAGAAGAGCGAGAGCGGTGTCTAGGGACTTTCTCCCTGTCCGAAGACGGGGTACTTGTCCCCGACACGCCCCGAGCATGCTTCTTTCTAGACCGACGCAGACGTCTATTCGGGGAAGTAGGTGGTCCCTTCCCCACAGACGTCAGGTCCTTGCAAAACGAGGCCGCTCCAGCTGGCACCGCTCCTTTGGTGATGGTAGGAGCGGAATGGCCAGCAGATGGCTGAGCTGCCTTGTATGCAGGAGAGGAAGAGAAACGGCGCTGAACCGCCCCTCTCTTCTCCGCCGGTGACTTATTTTTCCCATAGGGGAGTTCCTCCACTCTAATGGGTTTGGCTTCTGCGGGCATCACTCCCTTGATGGTCGAGGGAGCGGAAGGCCCAGCAGATGAAGGAGCCATCCCATCAGCCGGAGGTCGAGAGAGACGGCGCCGCTCCGTCCCCCTCTTCTCCACTATCTTTGTCTTATCAGGTGGGCTGGATGACGATCCAGCCCCGGTCGCAGAAGTCTTCTTTGCCTCGTTGGCAGGGGAAGACTTCTTCTCCGACCGTTTCGGAGAGGAAGATGACTTCTTCTCCGATTGCGCCGACAGGTCTCGCTTGGACAGCGAGGGGAGACTTTACGATCTCAGAGTAGTTCGTCGTCGAGGGTACAGCACGGGGAGCGAAAGTGGCAGGGGTGATAGGTGGCGTCACCTTAGCCGCGAAAGATACCGGAAATTCGGGTGCAGTCATATCACGGTATCTCTTTCGAGCATCGTGATATGAAAGCCGATCCAATGTTCTGATTTCTTGTATCTTTGCTTCCTTGCAGAACTCAGGGCACTGCTTCGACCGCGGAGAGTGACTTCCTTGGCAGTTAGGACACGTCGGGGGAGGCGTACACCCCACACCGTCATGTGTCCCCTTGCCACACTCTCTACACACCGCCTTGGCAGTGCACCTGGCAAAAACATGACCGAATTTCTGGCAATTGTAGCAGCGCATAGGTGGAGGGATGTACGGTCTAACGTCGCAATGGTACGACGTGACCTTCACCTGCCTAGGCACTACATCACCCTCAAAATGGAGAATGAAAGCGCCAGTATCGACGCTATCATTTCCAATTTTCCGGGTGATGCGCCTAATCCTGGTGACGCCTCGCTTCCCCAGATCCCGCATCAATTCCGCGTCGCTGTTTAAAATGAGGTCGCGATGGAATATAACTCCACGGACCTCATTCAGCGTATCGTGCTTCTCAACCTTAACGGGAATTTCGACGAAATGCGTGCATTCCAGCAACGCTTCGGTTTGCTGCCGGTCAACGGTATGCAGCAGGAGCTGCTCGTTCCGGAGCTTGGAAATCCCGTTAAGGTCGCGATATTTCCCCTCGATTTCCTCTGAAAATAGGATCGATTTTACCTGTTTAAAATCTCCCCCGTCTGTCCTGGTAGCTACCAGGTAGCGAGGAGACCTGTCAACAGGGAACTTCTTATTAAATGCCTCATCCCAAGGCGTATACACCTTGGGATTCGGTCTACACTCCAGAGACGGCTTTTTAAGGGTGCCACCCTGTACAGGTGTCCGTGATCGTTTACTACGCATCCCGGACGAAATCCTCCCCGAATACTGCCCACTCCGAACGGGGGCTATCACTGTGGGCGCCACCCAGCCAAGGCAATACCTACCTGGCATAGCAGATATTGCCCGGGGTCCCAGTGCCTCGAACAGGCACTTCCCCCTCGGCATGCACAGGATTTATTCAGCTCCAGTATTCGGCCATGCAGGGACCTTCGTTGTAAGGCGGATACTACTGTAGGGTACATGGCGCACCCACCTGACGGGATGGGGCATACCGTCTAGGCTTTCTGTCCAGATGGCCAAGCTGGTGGCCCTTCCCCTAACAGCACGCATGTTTATTTCTATTGGTCAAACCAGAGCTGGGACCAGAAAACCAAAATTGACCTTTATAAGGCCACCTCTAAGTCGCCTTTTACGACAGGCAGGGGATACCGTGGATGAATTCTGCCCTCCCCATCCACAGGGGGTCTGAACAAATCAAAACTGGCAAGTTATTTGCCCATGTCGGCCCTATTAGTCGCCTCCTACGACAGGCAGGGCATACCGTGGGTGTATTCTAACCCGCACCCACACGGGGAAATCCAATGGTTTTAGACAATGGTTACAGCCTAACGCATCCAGATCAACGGTTACAGCCTAACGCGTCCTGATGAATGTTTTGTTATCAACAGTGATTTTGTATCCCACTTTTTTTAATCAACAGTGACTTTGTATCCCACATGTATCCCACAAGTCCAACCCCTCGTCCACGTCGTGGGAGACGAGCAATGGCACAAAGTAGGGGATCGCCTGTAGGGGCGAAGTACAGTGGAGACTTTGTGTGCCCCGGGACCGTTACGGTAGCTGTGAAGGTCCTACGGGAACCCTGAAAAGTGACGGCTAACGGGGCTCTGGTGAAGCTACAATAGGCCCAGCAAGCCAGTAGTGGATGAAACCAAATGCTTTCAAAAATGGAACGAGCCTCAGACAGGATGGATTTAATAGACGACGACACGGCTGTACACATGGACTAAGATTTGGAACTTTAAACCTAAGAACACTGACGGGGAAGGTGGAGGAGATAGTGGATATGATGGAAAGAAGGAAGTTGGATTTATTGGGAATGGCAGTGAAAGACAAGGTTATGAGAGTGTTCTAGGACCAGAGGGTCGGGGCGGAAGAAACGAGGAAGGAAAGAGACTGTTGGACTTCTGCCAGAGGAACAGCCTGCTAGTTGGGAACTCCTGGTTTAAGAAAAGAGAGAGCCACACAATCACATGGTACAGTGATGACATGACCAGGAAGTCGGTGGTCGACTATATACTGTATGAGAAAGAACTAAATAAGAACATCACGGACATCAAGGTTATACCATCGGAGAACCTGGATAGCGACCATCGATTGCTGGTAATGAACCTGAGAGGGAGTAAGGAGAAGAAAGGGACTGAGAACCAGGAAAGACGTATAAGGATATGGAAACTGAAAGGAGATGGAAGAGTCGAATACCTCAAAATGGTAAAGGAAGGAATTCCAACAGATGAAAAAAGAGGGGTGGAAGAGGAATGGGCTAGATTTAAGAAGACACTAGTAGGTGCAGCAGAAGCAGTATGTGGGAGGACAAGTAGTAAGAAGAGGTTGAAGGAAACACCATGGTGGAATGAGAAGACAAAAGATAAAGTAAGGGAAAAGAATAGAGCCTTTAGGAGGTGGTATCAAAATAGGACGGTAGAGACAAGGGAAGAGTACCAGGAAAGAAAGAAGGAGGCGAAGAGAGTAGTGGCTGAGGAGAGAAGAAAGTGGATGGAAGAGTGGACAAAGATGATGAAGGAGGATAGTGAAAGTACAAAAAAGGTCCTGTATGGGATGGTAAAAAATAAGAGGCAGAAGGATCCTACGGATTATGTTAGAATGGTGAACAAAAGGGGACAAGAGATAGAAAATAGGGAAGAACTGAAGAAAATGTGGAAAGAATATTTTGAAGAACTTCTGAACCCAAATGGAGAAGATGGTGAGGAGGAAGAAATCGGGGAAGAGGAAGATGAACTGCAAACAGAAAAGGACTTAACATGGAAAGAAGTGGAAGATGCAGTGAACAAGATGAAAGGAGGTAAGGCACCGGGTGTGGATGAGTTGAGTGTGGAGATGGTGATAGCAGCAGGAGAGGTGGGGATACAGTGGTTGTACCGAGTGATGAGGACAGCATGGAAGGAAAGCAAGACCCCAGAGGACTGGAAAAAAGGAATAATTGTCCCGATCTTCAAGAGAGGTAGTAGAAGAGATTGCAGAAACTATCGGGGAATAACACTGATGAGTCATTCTGCAAAGATCTTCGAGAAAGTTTTGGAAAAGAGAATTAGGACAAGGATAGAAGGAGGGATGAGGGAAGAACAACATGGCTTCAGAGCAGGAAGGTCCAGAGTGGATTTGATTTTTGCTGTAAGGCAGTTACAAGAACAGCACTATGAGTATGGAACAGATCTACTGATGGCCTTCCTGGACATTGAGAAAGCATATGACAGTGTATGCAGAAACAAAGTATGGAAGTCCCTGGAGGATAGAGGAGTAGAGAAATGGACTATAAAGAGGATAAAGGAGATGTACAAGGGAAGCGTGAGCTGTGTGAAAGTGGGAGGAGAGAGATCAGACTGGTTGGAACAGAGAAACGGCCTGAAACAAGGAAGTGCACTGTCACCGATACTTTTCATTGGGGTGATGGATGACATAATGACCCGAGTGGCACAAGTAATTGGGGAAGGAAAGATGAAAGCAATGGTGTTAGCAGATGATTTGATGATTTGGGGAAACAAGGAGGAGGAGGTACAGGAACAGTTGGACCTGTGGGAAGGAATAATAAACGGATATGGGATGAAATTTAGCATAAATAAGAGTGAGATGGTGATCACAACAAGGAAGAAGGAAAGAACCACAACGGGAATAACAATTGGTGGGGAACAGCTGAAGAAAGTGGAGAGTTTAAAGTATCAGGGAAGCCTGATACAAGATAATGGAAGAAACGATAGAGAAATAAATGAGCGGGGAAGGCAGGCAGAAGCATTTCGGAGGAGTGTGAGAAGCATGTTATGGAGGAAGGATGTCCCTCAGAACAGCAAAAAGATCATATATCGGACGTACTATGCCCCTATCCTGACGTATGCCTCGGAGACCTGGTTATGAAAGGAAGGGAGAAGAGCAAAATACAGGCCAGTGAGATGAGGTTCTTGAGAAGCAGTATTGGAGCTACAAAGATGGACAGAATAAGAAATGAGAGGACCAGAGAATTAATGAAGGAGGAACCATTAAAGGATGGTATAGAGAAATCTAGACTTAGATGGTATGAACATGTAAAACGAATGGAGGAGAAGAGGATACCCAGGAGAGTACACGAGACGAAGTGGGAAGGAAAGAGACCGAGAGGAAGACCGAGAGACAGGTGGCTGAATGAGGTGGAAGAAAGCATGAAGAAGAGAGGAGAAGACTGGACAAGGGTGGAGGCTGAGAGATGGTGGGAAGACAGAAGACGTTGGAGAGGCTTGTGTTCCAAACAGACCCGGCCAGTGGCTGGAAACTGTGCAAGATGATGATGATGATGATGATGATGATGTTGGCAACAAAGGGTGCGCCTTGATGTGTGCCGCTAGAGTGCGCCTTGTTGAGACATGAACGAGATGCGAGTGCTGTCGGAACATGGCAGCCGTTTAAAAAAAAGCAATATACAGAAACACATATTTACATACTTTAGCACATATATGAGGTGCAGTAATGACCAGGGTTCCTAATTTCAATATGTAATATCGCCCAGAAGATGAAACAAGGACACAAGGTACGTACAAGTCACATTCATGTCTGAAGCAAGTGTATAAGCCGAGTTCTACAAATCAAAATACACCGCAAAGGTCTGGATAAAGATTAATGATGCGGGAGAAGGACATGGTAATGACTTTTATTGATCTAGAAAAGGCCTATGATAGCATCCCTAGAACAAAAGTTTGGGAAAGCTTAACAAATGGGGGGATAGACAAGGAACTGAGAGACATGATAAAAGGAATGTGCATGGAGTGCTACAGTAGTGTGAAGACTAGAGTCGGGACATCGGAATGGTTTAAAATTGACACTGGACTAAAGCAAGGAAGTGTGTTGTCACCATTATTGTTCGTAATGGTGATGGATGACATCATGAAGGCAGCAATGAAAGAATATAGTAGGGCAAAGATGAAGGTAATGTTGTTTGCAGACGACATTGTGATCTGGGGCGAGGTTGAGATGGAGGTACAAGAACAGTTAGATGTAATAAATGAAAAGATTGAGCAATAGGGATTCAAGATAAATGTGGAGAAGAGTAAAACGATGGTGATGAGTAGAGATAAGAAAGAAGGAAAAGGAGTAATCAAAGTAGGAGATAAGGAATTGGAAGTGGTGAAACGCTTCAAATCATCATCGGCCTTAACTCGAATCCGAGTATGAATCTTCTTCCTTCAGTCCAGTTTGTGGATGTGTTTATGGTGACTAAAGAGTCCAATCCTGGCATGGAACAAGCGTCCACACAAGTCACATAGTATTGCTGGAGGAGGACGTGGTTGGGCTGCTCGAAGTTTCCTAGCTTGACGCTTGGCCTCTTCATGTGTGTGTCGATCCCTTTCAAACGTCTTTACAGTCTCCGAGATGATACGGCGCCAAGTTGAGCGGTCTTCAGCCAGCGTGTCCCAGGTTTGTGAATCAAGACCTGTCAATTTCAGGGTCTGCTTAAATTGGTCCGTGTAGTGCCTCTTAGGACCACCATGAGGTCTGGTGCCATAGCATATCTCACCATATAGCATTCGACGAGGTAATCTCTCATCATCCATCCGATGGACATGACCAATCCATCTAAATTGGTGACCTATTATGGATGATTCTATGCTGTTGATTTGAGCCTTTTCCAGAACAGCAATATTGGTAATGCGGTCTTCCCATTTAATCCTCAGGATTGATCGGAGTTTTTGTAGGTTGAAGCTTCCTAAGATCACGACGGTAAAGGGTCCACGTTTCACAGCCATACAACAATGTAGAAATGACTACTGCTTTGTACACCATAAGCTTTGTACTCATGGACAGATCTTTATTCATGAAGACCCGGTGCGCTAATCGCCCATATGCTGCATGGGCTGCGCCAATTCTCTTATCCACATCCTGCTCACAGGTACAGCTCACAGAAATGGTACTGCCCAGGTACGAGAAGTGGACTACCTGTTCTAATGGCAAATTTGAGATGGAGATATTGAACTGAGGAAGAGGTGTGCTTGGTGAAGGTTGTGCCAAGACTTTAGTCTTATTGACATTTATGGTAAGACCAAAGCGATCACATCCACTTTTGTAACAATTAACTGACTCTTGCAGCTCTTCTGGTGTCAGAGTTGGTGACGCAGCATCATCTGCATACAACATGTCAGTAACCTTAGTAACCTGAGTTTTCCTCAAGGAGTGGAGACGAGTTAGGCTGAAAAGCCCTCCATCAAAACGATACTTGACCTCCACACCTGGGATGTTTGTGGGTGAATCATAAAGCATTGCAGCCAAGTACAGCGCGAAAAGCGTTGGAGCCAGTACACATCCTTGTTTCAGTCCATGGGTAATAGGAAATTCATCGGACATCTTATTCTGATGGCAAACCTGACCTGTCATGTCATCATGGAGAGCCTTGATTAGATCTACAAAACGCTGAGGGCAACCAAACCGCTTCAGCACCGCCCACATGGCTGGTCTTGGAACCGAATCAAATGCCTTTTCCAAGTCATAAAAGACTGTTGTTCTCTACATTTTTCTTGTAGCTGTCTCACACAGAAAATCAAGTCAATTGTGCTTCTGGAAGCTCTAAATCCGCATTGTGACTCTGGGAGGATCTTCTCAGAGATAACCTTGAGGCAGTTAAGTAGAATTCTTGCAAGAATCTTCCCCACAATCGATAGCGGTGATATACCACGGTAGTTGCTACACACACTGCGATCACCCTTTTTAAAGATAGTGACGATAGTGGCATTCTTTGGGTCTCCAGGTACCTTTCTTGATTCCCATATTCTGAGGATAAGGGTGAAAATCCTTGTTTTGAGGGAACGACCTCCGGCTTGAATTAGTACCAGAGGGATGTTATCTGGGCCAGGTGCTTTTCTGGGTTACAATTGGGTGAGAGTTGCAGTGAATTCATGATAAGTAGGAGGTACTGCCAACCACAGTTGTTCAGGTTGTTGCGGCACATCACAGAGGAAGTCTTCAGCAGCTGCTGATGGACGATTTAGGAGATTGGAGAAGTGCTCCTTCCAGCGTTCCAAGATTTCTTGACTATCAGTAAAGGTAGTAGAATTATCAGCGCTGTTCAGTGTACCTGATAGTGAACGAGATGGTCCATATATTTCCTTGAGTACTGCATAGAAGTTCCTCAAGTCTCGAGCATCCGATAGTCTCTGCAGTTCCTGAGCCTTCTGTTGCCACCAAGTATTTTTAATCTGCCTTATCTGTGTCTGGCATTTACCCTTGAGTTCCAGTAGTTTATCTCTCTTTGTGTTGGAAGTTGGGTCTTGAAGATGGGCAAGATAGGCATCCCTTTTGGCATTGATGAGAGACAGAATTTCTTCGTTGTTGTCATCAAACCAGTCTTGTCTTTTCCTCACTATAACACCAATGGTTTCCTCAGCTGACTGTGTGATAATCTTCTGTAGTGTGGCCCATTCTTGCTGAATGTCATTTGTTACTGGGTTTTCTGATAACTGGGTGACGATCCTGTTTCCAAAATGTTTACACATGGATTCATCCTGAAGTTTGGATGTATTAAACTTCTTTCTTGGCAAATTTTTGATGTTCCTAGGTGGTTTAGGTCTGATGGATATCCTGAGCTTACATATAAGAAGTTTATGATCTGTCCAACAATCGTCTATATTCCTTGCTGTTCTGGTAATAAGAGTGTCCTTCTTATCACATTGCCGGGTAATGAAATAATCAAGAATGTGCCAATGTTTGGAACGAGGATGCATCCACGTGGTTTTGAAGAGGTTAGGTAGCCGGAACTGCGTGTTGGTAATGAAAAGTTCGTGTTCTGCACAAAGACCAAGAAGCAACAGTCCATTGGGATTACATTTTCCAAGTCCCTGTTTGCCCATCACATTATTCCATAGCCAGTGATCTTTCCCAACTCTGGCATTGAAGTCACCGAGGAGCAAGAGTTTATCTGCAGAGGGTACCTTGGAGATGATTTCACTTAGCTGATTATAGAACTGAGCCTTTACTTCATCATCAGAATCTAAGGTAGGAGCATAGGCAGAGACGAGTGTCATAAAGGAACCTCCTGAGAGTGGTATGCGGAGAGTCATGAGCCTTTCGCTGATTGCAATGGGCGTAAGTTGGTGATAATTTACCAGTTTGGTCTTCACAGTGAAGCCCACACCATGAATACGACATTCACCCTCCTCCTTTCCTTTCCTTTCCAGAAGATGGTATATCCTGTTCCAGATTCAGTAATCTTGCCTTCAGAAGACAGCCTAGTTTCACTGAGAGCAGCAATGTCAACGTTGAGTCTTGATAACTCATGGGTTACGAGAGCTGACCATCTCTCAGGTCTAACGTTATTGTCCAAATCAAGCAAAGTTCTGATGTTCCATGATCCAATAATCAATTTGTGATTCTTTACTGTTCTTGAGTTTCGACCGTATGAGGGGTGACCTGCTGAGTGCGGTTGCCCAGCCGGACCAAGATTGTGACTTCCAATGTTTAGCCCACCTTTTCTAGGGCCTTCCCCATGTGGGGTGGGCAGCGGTGATCCTAAATAGGCCTTCCCCATGTGGGGTGGGCAGCGGTGATCCTAAATAGGCCTGCCCAAACACAGATGCAGGACCGAATTCCTGAGTAGTCACAGAGTCTCCGGAAGACGACCTTCACACATCTGCTGCCAACGTGCAGGTCCGAACTAGGGGCTTCCAGTTACACCCATAACCTGCCCCCACCGTCCATATCCCATCGCCGTTGGACTTTGAAAGTAAGTGACGTTCGGAAGAAGTGCCACTGGCGTGACTTTGTTTAGGGTGGATCTCAGCTTGCCAGGACGAGACCCACACACTATGATCTCTGAGCCTTATCCTGCGGCTCACAAAGAATGAGACATGCAGGACCGAACACAGAGACTGCAACGAACTGCCGCATACTCAAGTACTACTGAGGTGCGCCTTTACAGCCAGTCCGTCTGGCGTGACCTCTTCCGCCTCTATGACCGTTGGGAGCCATGAGAGTGATTGGCTCCTCCTCCGCTCATTTTTCTGTTGGGCTAAAATCTGCCCATCATAACTATGGACAATAGTTTGCCCTATTAAGCCTGAGTAATAGGCTGCCGCTTCCGCCAACCACACTGTGCCAGAGTTCACCTCTTTCACTGCAGGTACCGTTGAGGACTTCACCGTAACCCTGGCAAGGGACCCTAACAAGGTACTAGCTGCCGGGCCAGCTGGACCAGGGTTTTTTAAAGAGGTGTTACTCCTCTATCACTCCCTACTTGCTCATATCATCATACTACTATAGCTGCTGCTTCAAATACTTGGGAAGTGAACTGACTGAAGATGGAAGACTAGATTTGGAAATTAGCAGAAGAATACAACTCGGGAGTGCTTTCTACCAACAGGTACAGGGACTAGTATGGAACACTGATATACCAATTAAGGCTAAAGAAGTTATGTACAAATCATATTATGTTCCTATAATGACATATGCAGCAGAAACTTGGACAATGACTAAGAGGGATGAGAGCAGAGTACAAGCAGCTGAGATGAGATTCCTGAGAAGTATGGTCCAGAAAACGAGGAGGGACAGAGTGAGAAATGAAGATATACGGAAAGAACTGGGAGTACAGAAACTAAATGACGAACTGGAGCAAAACAGATTGAGATGGTTTGGACATGTCAAACGGATGAATGAAGTAAGGCTACCAAGACTAACACTGGAACGACAGATGACAGGGAAGAGAGGACGAGGAAGACCAAGAATGCGTTGGATGGACTCGGTGGAGTATAGTATTAGAAAACTGAACCTGGATTGGAACACTGTGTCGGAAGAGAACAAAGTGGAGAGGAACCATATTTGCCCCCACCCAACCATATTTGCCCCCACCCAGTGTCAACTGGAAAAGGGGAAATGAAGATGATGATGATAAGTACCCCACTGTGCGTAACAAAACCAGAGGTGCATGTTGTTATGGCAAACAATTATTGATCTACACAAAAGCCATTGGTCTGGATTCAACAAATTCCACTATTACAAAAACACCAATTCATTCAGTGTTGCCTAAAGTTTATTGATGCGCGACTACTCAACTGTGCACGACAAAAACCAGTGGTGCATGTATATATGGCTAGGGCTGCGCTTACTAATAATAATTGGTCTGGATTTAACAAATTTTTCAGTAGTACCGTAAATGCGGGGCTCGTGATACGGTATTTGGTGATAATTCACGTGCATAATGGCGGACACAGCTGGAATTTTACTAAATAAGTTGCGATTTAAAAAGGGGATGGTGGACTGGTTATGGCCAGCGGAGGAGTAAACATATTAGGCCTACTACATCATTTCCTGATTTATTTTTCATCATTATGGTCTGTATTTCCAGAGTAAGAACCTGGCATATTTGGCGGGAAAGATAGTAAAATGGCCGCCACAGGCTCCTATTGGCTGGATTTTGACAAATGGCAACACACGTTGCCAGCACATTGCTCACGATTCAGTCGCTTGTTAGCTGCTGTCTGAGTTAGATTCATTGTCATTGTTTCGTTTACTTCTAGCATAGAGTTTTGCCACGGTGGGTGAGTGGATAGCGTGTCGGTCTGCTAACCCCAAGATTGCAGGTTCGCTCCTGGCCGTGGTAAGTGATTTTTGAAAGGCGGCATACGACACGCATGTCATACGATGTTGGCATGTCAAAGAACCCATTTGAATTCAATAGGCTCTGTTCATAATGGCAAAATTAATCTCTGGAGTTTCCGCCAACACAAAGTTCCTCATTTCTCTACTAGAAAGCTCTATAGTGTTCAAGGAGCTTAGATATCTAATCTCCTTGGCTTTCATAGTGATTCAAGGAACAACGAAATTCGACATGCAAGCTACCCTCTGGGTGTCAAATTACATAGCTTGCACCCGGCACCCGAGGCCATACGATATTATTATTATTATTATTAGCATAGAGTTTTAATATTTTTGTTTCCAGTCGCGGCAGTCGATACTAACTTACGAGTACAGCACAAGTTACTGTTTCCTGTCATACCGTAGTGTTCAAATTACCGTCTGTCTTTCAATAGCCTACAAATCGACAATGTAAAACACGGCAATAACGTCGCTACAGAGCGGCTTGTTTGTGAGCTGGGCTAAATGCTTCTTTACCTTAACATTACTTTTGTGGAATGACAAAAGCTATTTGGTATTGACCTACTGAGTCATGATACAGTGAGTGAGTGTGTGCTAGGTGTTATCATGATGTTTCTGTGTTCAACTGCTGTAAACTGTGAATGACCTCCACCCAGAATGTTGTTTCATCTTGAAGGATCATTGCATGGTGAGTGTTGATATATTCATCATCAGATTACTTTGTATTTTGTATTATAGGTAGTCTATATTTGTATAGCTGTTTGGCCTCTTTCTCGTATTTATTGAATAACAGTGATAAAAGTAGCTTAGCTTCGGTGTGTTATTTGTTTATGTACAGTATTTCTCTATTTGAATGTCCTCGGCGTTGACTCAAGATCGACATTTACATTATATTACACATAATAGTACCGAAATAATGTCCGAAGTATAGCCCTGTGTATATTTGAATCAGCTGAATTACATCAACCATAAAAACTTGGCAAAACAGCTCAGCTGTTCCAAGCTCCCGCCATTTCCTTCACGTTCTTACTTTTGAAATACAGAGTAGAAAAGGTATTTTGGCTAATTTCAGTACGTTTAGGAAATTGTATCGTACGATGACTAATTATTCAGTGTTACTGAACAATCACCATGACATAAATTTATGGCATGTAAAAGATCCTTCCACGGACTAAACTTGTGTGAAGTTAAATTGTTAGGTTAGATTTCGTCGGAACGCTCTATCAAAGTTCCAACGTTCACCACTAGATATCATTGATATCTGGTGGCAAAATTTGGAACTACTTGAAATTGAACGGAACTTGTAGCTCACCCTTAGGGTGTCCGCTGGAAGCAGCAACAGACTCAAGCGAGCCGAACATGTCCTCGGACACTCCCGGCACTAAAAGCCATAGGCTACGATAAATAAATAACTACAATCTACCAGCCGCCATTCATGTAAAGTAGAGCTAAGAATTAATAGGATGTTTACAAATGAAACTATTACTAGAATACTACAAAGATCTGATAAATACCTCATCAAAAACCATATTTGTTCCATCATCGCACTGCACCGACGTGTATGAATTGCCGAACTGACAGCTCATAAGTCTCTGCGAAGTGACGATAGGGGAAAAGAGTTGTATAATTACATTAGGACTAACGTCTTCATCATCCTGCAAAATTAACAAAAAAAAGTAGTGATCAATACTTTTAGGGTTTTAACACTAGGACAAAATTTGTAGATTAAACATGTCAAATGGGCCTACCTTAATTTCTGATATCAGTCCTTGAGCCCTACCTAATTTCTTAATATGCTTCGAGAATTTCCTATTGTACTTCGTGTATAGCACATCATTTAGCTGGTCAAATATTATAATGCATCTCATTTTGAACGAATTCCTGTACTAAACAGGCTAGATCAACGACAGATTCTTTTCACATATTACGAATCTGTAAAATTATACAATACTTGTCACAACGTGACGACTTAGAGTTGTGTTATGATCCCAGTGAAGACACAAAATGTGCATAATTTTATTATTCAGTCAACAATAATAGTCTGATATTTTTTCATCGAAAGTAACTCATCTCAGTCCAGCCTAGTAGCCCATGGTAGCAGCTGGTATCCTCCCCCTAAATTCCAATCCAAATTATGAAATTTGTCAATAGAGTGCAGGGCGCACAAATTGTTTTAGAGTTTATCAGGTGCCCCAACGTGGGTATTTTTCAGGATCACAGAAATGATTGTAGAGAATAGCTCCCCTTGGGTATATTTCCATTTCATGTTACAGTTTTGTTAGAAACCTAGCCACGTTGAGGAGTGTCCTTGAGAAAAAAAAATGTCGTAACTTTTACTTATTAATTCTGTCAAAAGGTGAAAATGCTGTTGTCTACCCTGTATGATTGCAAAACGCAGCTAACACTTGAAAAACATCACACGCACGCGGCCCTTGTATTTTTCTTGTTAGTTTTTCTTTTCTTGCTGAGAAGAAGAAGAAATATGTGAATCAATCAACTCTGGTTCAGTTGAGTGGTTTAACTGCAACAAATGTTCTTAATCAACGTACATTACGATGTTCTCACGTGTAAGCAGACTTCTTAAACGAAACTTGCCTGCAGGTGTGTAAAACATTAATTTGCCCCTTACATCTCAATATATAACCTACTTTAGCTGCAATAGGTTAGAATTCTTCATCCTTTTCGGTTATCACAGCTGGGAGGAAATATACTGGCAATTGTAACCTAGCAGTTCTGTCTATGTTTTACGAAAGTCTGGATCACTTGTAAAATCTTCTTTCTCTGTAATGTCCTACAATATTGTCTCTGATTTGAAAATAGTAGACTTGCACCAGAATTGCTATAAAAGTAATAATAGGTGCGATACCAATGCGCCAGCGAGGCAAACATAATTGTAGCTTACAAGAATTGAGAAACAAGGTTTACTTCCAAGATTACTATATAATATTACTATGAACTGGAGATAGACACCTTCCCAGTAATTGTTGGAATTCAGTTTGGGAAGCACTTTCAGGGAAGGCTATATTGTGCTCTTTCTTGAATACATTTTGGATTGAATGTAGGCCTATGCTAGACATAATTTATTTTTCTGGATGTTTGAGCAAATTACTGCTTGGTTGTGGTTGTTGATAGTTAATAATGCCTGTTGGTACATTCTGCCTCACCACATGACCATTGTACCATGTGGATTGCTATCTGTCTGACAATTAAGAATACATACAGTACATAAAACCAATCAGCCACTAGGTCTATAGTTTGGTATTCACCCATACTGTGTCATCTTCCTGATAAACACCAGCCTTCCTCGAAGCTTTTCCATTAAAATTTTTCTCCTGCTTCTGCATTTTTTCCATCCAAACCCTATGCTTTTCAAAGTCCTTAGCAAAGACTTTTCCCCCATGGAAAATGTATCCTCTCTTTCACAGTTGGCAATAACTTTCAAATTGTTGGGATAACCTTTTCTCGCTTATAGAATTCTTGTACACTGTTCCGTATCACACATTCATCAAAATCGTCAACAAACTCCTTTCTGTCCCCGAATCTTGAGTAGTTTTCCTTTTCTTTACCAGAGTAGGAAGATTACCTTCGGTATCGCTAGGGATTCTTTGCGAATGTTCTTTATAATATGTTCTGTTTATTGCAGTAACTTAATCTGCTTTTGTAGTGGTTGTTTTAATGGAAAATGCAACGAGTTTGCTCTAGCTTCATTATCAAATTTCCCAACAACTAAGTTATACGAATTAATTGCCGGGCTTCACTATGCACAACAAAACTTCTCCTTTTAGTGGGTCGAGAGATTAATCCCGAAGTTCCTTCAACCATACCGCTTATTGCTAAATCAACTGATGTAATCTGTCATCCCGACGTGCAGGTCACCCACGGGCGTCGACTAGAAGGACCTGCACTCGGCCTCTCAGGAGGTCACACGACAAAAAAATAATAATAATTAGGCTATATCTTCAGCAATTAACTTAATTTCCCTTCCTACTTCAGTTGAATTTTGAAACAAATTTTATTTTGTGTGCCAAGAACTACGTCCACTACACACGGGAATGTTAGAGAAACAACTGTTTGATTACTCTCATTCATTCGGTCATCATCGGCTTTAACTTGAATCCGAGTATAAATCTTCTTCCTTCAGTCCAGTTTGTGGATGTGTTTACGGTGACTAAAGAGTCCAATCCTGGCATGGAACAAGCGACCACACAAGTCACATAGTATTGCTGGAGGAGGTCGTGGTTGGGCTGCTCGAAGTTTCCTAGCTTGACGCTTTACCTCTTCATGTGTGCGTCGATCCCTTTCAAACGTCTTTACAGTATCCGAGATGGTACGGCGCCAAGTTGAGCGGTCTTCAGCCAGCATGTCCCAGGTTTGTGAATCAAGACCTGTCAATTTCAGGGTCTGCTTAAATTGGTCCTTGTAACGCCTCTTAGGACATACTGGTTTAGGCAACGGCTCTATGTTAGCAGTATTGTACTAGACAGCAATTCCAGATAACATGGCGGGCTGTTGACAGGCCCTGTCTTCCCTCCTGCCACTTAACCTCACCCCGCATGGAGTTTAGTCCCGAGCAGTATACAGGGTGTATCTTAATTATACCGACAAAAAAGTCAGGGACACTCTGCGAGTTATGTAAAAGACGATGCCGCAATCTGATTGGCGGAGAAAATTTTTCCCTTAGAGAAAATGAGGTTACTTTGTTATTTCCGGGCGCGCGATTCAAATATATGAACTCGCGGTATTTGCTGACCCAGGGAGCAAGCCGCTGGCCACTGCTGTGCTTCAAGCGAGGAATGGGAGTGTGATAGAAGGAGACAGAGATATGCTGGCGGCATCAACAAACCTTGGGCGGGCATGCGCAAGTTTCCTCGATTGCCCCGGCTTGCCAGCATATCTCTGTCTCCTTCTATCACACTCCCTTCCCTCGCTTGAAGCACAGCAGTGGCCGCTGCAGCGGCTTGCTCCCTGGGCCAGCAAATACGGCGAGTTCATAGATTTGAATCGCGCGCCCGGAAATAACAAAGTAACCTCATTTTCTCGAAGGGAAAAATTTTCTCCGCCAATTTGATCGCGGCATCGTCTGTTACATAACAGGCAGAGCGTCCATGATTTTTTTGTCGGTATAATTAAGATACCTCCCTGTATATTTTATTGGAAATGTTTCATTTGTTTGAGATGAATGTGTGTTTTGTATTTGATCTAGTAATTTCTTGGTGTTCCAGGTTTGAAGTTACTGAAAGATCGCTATTCCACTGAACCGTCTGTATCAGCTGTGAAGATAACTTCATCTGCGCCAAACTTCAACCCTTTATTTACAGCATTGCAACCAGAACATCCCCAAGATATAAGGACTCGGATCTCCTCTTCTAACTCTTTTGATTTAGTGTTAAATGTTCAAAATAGTCTAATTCATCCTACCAAACAAATTTTGGATTTTCCTCTGCCATCAAAAGCAGGAATATTTGACTTGCCTACAAATTTTCCTATTCCTAAAGTTGATGTCATTATACATGAGAACATAATTGATGCTCCAACTGTGAATGGAACTGTAGAAAAGAGAGCTGCCCGGTTGATAGTCATACGACGTCGAAAAATGAAAAAGCATAAATTGAAGAAATTGCGAAAGAAGATGAAGTTTGAGTGGGCGAAAGTACGTCAGAGAAGAGAGATGCGTAAAGAGAAAGCGTTTCAGGCAGAACTCATTGCACAGATTAAAGAAGGAGAAGCCTTTGATGCTGCTCAGTATGTGGCCAAGAAATTGCACAAAGCTCAGGAAAAACGACTTCCAAAGAAATGGAAAGGAAGACGGCTTCCTGAATTTATTATCAAGCAAAAGCTTGGGATCAAAGACTAATCTTTAGAAGGTCACTTAGGCTTATTCACACCTGTGTGTTTTTGTTGAGTTAATCAAAATTGTTAGTGAACAATGTTAATTAATGTGGTTTGATTTTTGTGGATTTTAGGGGGGGACAGCAAGATGCTCTGCTCCTTTTATGGAGGAACATATTGCTTAAAGAGACAAAACAATAATATTATGACCGTGCCTGCCATAAATCTTCTACAACTTATATACGTTTCGACTCTCGTGTATTCTCCGGTGTCCTTTATTTTTGTTAGTAGTGCTATGAAAATGCTTTCTACTTACTGTGCTACATTATTGAAGCCAACTGCTGTTAACAAACACTACGTTCACACTTGGAAAAATAAGGAAATTGTCAACATTAACTTTCAAGTATTAAAACTCAGCAATTCTTCTAGGTTTGTGCTGTGTCTTGTGTGGGGTTTTGCCTAGGACACCAAGCTGGCTCATTGGCGGGCTCTTGGTGTCCCCGCCCGGACCCCCACAGGAGTGACGAACTGCGCGCCACCTCCCTTTATATTAGGAGCAACTGCACCACTTGACTGCGGGAACTGAAAGCTCAGGCAGCCTTAACCTCCACAAACCTAGAAGAATTGCCGAGTTTTAATTCACTGGCCGTGAAAGCCAATATACCAATTTTTTTGGAAGCCTTTATAGGGAGGTTAAGGCTGCCTGAGCTTTCAGTTCTGGCAGTCAAGTGGTGCAGTTGCACCTAATATAAAGGGAGGTGGCGCGCAGTTCGTCACTCCTGTGGGGGTCCAGGCGGGGACACCAAGAGCCCGCCAATGAGCCAGCTTGGTGTCCTAGGCGAAACCCCACACAAGACACGGCACGAACCTAGAAGAATTGCTGAGTTTTAATTCACTGGCCGTGAAAGCCAATATACCATTAAACTTACAAAAAAAAACACGTCGCCATGTTTGATTAGGTAATGCTGCCAACTTCACTTCCCTGCGACTCTCTGGACTAAATTATTGTTGAAAATTACTGATTGTACTACTAAGCAAAACCATTGGCCTGGATAAAGATTATTGATGCGCGTCTACCCCCACTGTGCGTGACAAAAACCAGGGGTGTTTATATTAACTAAGGCGGCCCTTAGCCATTATTGGTCTAGGCGAAAACCATCGGTCTGGGTGAAAATATTGGTCTGGAAACAATAATGTTGGCACTCTGAAAAAATGCAATAACACCCTCTAGCGATAAAATATTCTACTCCTGTTTCTTTCTAACATTAGCCATTTCTGTAAAAAAAATTGTAGATTTTCATGGCAGCGGACACCGGACAATGCACGAGTTCCTACATTTCCATGGAAACTTTCAAAATTCAAATCGTGACTATTCTTATCCATTTTTCAAAATTTGGTTCTTGCTTTATGCTGATCTTCACAGTTTCCCCTCATATCTCCCATGTTTATAGGAATTTTTGGACTTTTCTTTTTCTTTTTTTCAGTGGCTGTTAAATCTTCAGATACAAAATGAATCTCACTCAAACCTTTGTGGCTTTAACCTTCATCCGGTCGCGCCCACGGTAGGGGGATTACCGTCCTATTGAAAAAAGACTTGCTTAGAGCTCTTCTGATCATTACAAAGGTCACAGAAGGCCCATGTATTCTTAAGGTACGATATCCTTCGCTAGATGACAGAGGAGTAGCGGTTCTTAATGGCGACGTTTTCGCTGAGTTGATTATCAAAGTGCCAAGGGCGCAGTCGAGTGGTAAACTACTGTCGCGTGCGACCGGAAGTGGAATTTTTTTTGCCGACCGCCCAAAACAAAATGTATTTATCATAGTTTTTCCTCATTTATAACACATTTCATTCACTATTGATAGCCCAGTTGGTCATTCTCCCCCCAACATCCACACACACGCATGGACACAACACTATCTTTGAAGCTTTCTCATTTTTGCCACCACCGTTGTCGCTCTTATTATTCACAGTTTATGATCAACTCTGAACTCCCATGTTTCTTGGACATTTGTAAAATATATTGGTTCTATGTACCTAAGAGTTTTATTTATATAGGTTTTACGTTATTTTCTAATAGTAATTTTTGAATAGGCTATTTCGTTTTTATGCATGTTGGCAAAATTTGGTCTTTTTATTGATAAAATGTTTCTATATTTACACATTACATGTTCGATCAACCTCAAAGTCAGTCATATTGCCATTAAAATTGAAAAATAAACCTCGCAATTGAAAAAAAAATGGGAGGACAGTGCATTACCGTCGCGTGACCGTGTGTGTTACATGAAGGGGCGCAACCACAGGAAGGTTAATCTCACCCATTTAAAGTTTGAGAATAGGTTGAGGTCGTTTCGGCCTCAAGGCCTCGAATCATTCGCTTGACCGGATGAGACTCGTTCGAGCACCAACTATCCTGAGGGAAACTACTAGATGGTTCGATTAGTCTTTCGTTGCCTATTTTAATTTGGGCTTTTTCCGAATAATTAGTCTTTCCAGAATACGCCAAAAATATTTTTTTTACTTTGCTCAAAATATAAATGAATTTTTTATTTATTTATCGTACGGCTTTTAGTGCCGGGAGTGTCCGAGGACATGTTCGGCTCGCCAGAGGCTGTAGCTACTTCAAGCGGACACCACTAGGGTGAGCTACAAGTTCCGTTCAATTTCAAGTACCGGTAGTTCCAACTTTCACTACCTGATCTCAATGATACCTAGTAGTGAACGTTGGAACTTTGATAGAGCGTTACAACGAAATCTAACCTAGAAATTTAGCTCCATACAAGTTTAGTCTGTGGAAGGATCTTTTACATGCCATAAATCTATGACGTGGGACCGCCGGCTTTACTTTCCCTCCGAAGGAAGGCATACGGAAGGATTTTAACGCTCATAAAAATTTAAAAAACGCCGACTTCGGCCGGGTTTGAACCCACTATCTTGGGCACAGCAGTTCAGCATGCTACCAACTATACCATCGAAGCTATAAATGAAATAATAATGCTTAATTAATGAACAGATGTGTAAATGAGCGAGATTCATTTTAAGCTGAAGGTTTTAACACACTCTTTAAATGAGTGAAACGTCCAAATATTCCTATAAACATGGGAGATATGCGGGAAATGGTGAAGATCACCACAAAGTAAGGACCAAATATAGGATTTGTTTTCAAAATAGTTACAATTTGAATTTCTGAAAATATAAAACATTGTTTTTATTAGCAAGATGTGTGTGGTTCCTTGGAAATGTATATAATTGTAGAAGATTTAGAGCAGCCACGGTTATAATATTTAACTCCTGATTGTTTTAACTCCTTAATGCTCCGTCAAGCGCAACTAATCTGTCAGATTAACCATTGACATATATGTTTATTTACGTTACATTATATCGCCTAGAAAAAGAAGGCTACTAGAATTTGGCATCTCATTTAACTGTTGTATTTTTAACTTGCAGAAAGGAAAATATCCAGTTGAAATTATAGAATTCTCAATTTTTACTAAAATCATAAAACTAAATAACTTACATGTAATGAACAGACTCAAATTCTGCCATCATATTACACTCCAGCTTCTCTACTGATATTTAAGCAAGCCACAGATTTAAGAACTAAAATAAAAGAATGTTATTGTTTTCATGGGTATTAGAAAAAGAAATAGATACTCATGCGTAAACAAAAGCATAACTTACTAATACTTACGCAAACGGAGCCACTTAATCTCCTGGAAGAATCAACTCGCCATGGAGTAGCGAAGCTCACTGAAACAAGGACAAGCTCGCCCTCACGCAACTGGCGAGGAGAGCGGAAGCTATTGTGACACGAGCTCCATTCATGGAAAAATTCAAGCCTAGGAGGGAAAAAGTATTTCCTCTTAATCTCACAGATTAGGTGCACCCGACAGAGGGTTAAGCTATATGTTCCCCCTTAACACAGATTAATGTTGTTTAAAGCTCCCATGGGTCAGAAGACGTTTGGGTGTTTGCCTCATTCAAATGTGAAAACCTTAGTGAAATAGGGTACAGAAATGTGCTGGTCTACAGTATTTTATTGTTCTTTTTCAAAACTTTGAACTGGCAAAAAAACAAAGAATATCATGCATGATGTTGATTAACATTTTGGCCTTGTTGATTAACAATGTCTTGGAAGTGTAAGAGTTGAAAATTAGACTCTCACCAGGATTCGAACCTGCATTCCTGGCAGGTGGATGTAACCCTATTCCATTACAATGGTCCTCACCTAAACAAAGCATTATAATATTAATAATATTGTATGGCCTCGGGTGCTGGGTGCAAGCTTTATTTGACGCCCAAAGGGCAGCTTTTTTGTTATTCCTTGGAACACTATGAAAGTCAAGGAGGTTAGATATCTAAGCTCCTTGACACTATAGCGATTTCTAGTCGAAAAAGGAGGAACTTTTGTGTTGGCAGAAAACCATAGATTAATTTTGCCATTATGAACACGGCCTACTGTATTTAAATGGGTTCTTTAACATGCCAACATCGTATGACGTGTGTGCCGTGATTTTTGTTATCTTTCAAAAAAATCACTTGCCACGGCCAGGAGCGAACCTGCAAGCTTGGGGTGGTAGTCCGACATGACAACCACTCACCCACCGAAGCATTACTAGTTGAGGAGACGAGGACATGACTTTGACACTCACAACTACGTTAATACGAATAAGACATTATTTCCATACCTTTCTAGGGGACAATACCAATTGAAATTACCATCCATTATGACTATTCCGCTGGAAATATGTCTGTTTGTTTCTTGCTCATTGAACGATGGCAGTCATGTTCCTCAAGCACTGAGCATTTGTCAACTGTTACCTGGCAGAGACATTGATGAGATATGACTACACATTCACGTCACGGCAGTGTTGCCAACATGTAAGATATAAAATACACCATCACATGAGGGTGGTCATATGCATGACTAAAGCCATTGGTCTAGAGAAAGATTAATGCGTGATTATTTGCACTGTGCGTGACAAAAACCAGGGTTGCATGTATGGCTGGCTAACACGGCCCACAGGCTAAAACCATTGTCAAAACCCATTGGATTGGACAAAACTAAGGTTAGAATGGTCAGATTGAGGTGCGGCCTTGGCCACAGGAAGCTAGCAGGACACTGTTGACGACACGTAAGCTGTAACCGTTGACCTGGACGAGTTTGGCTGTACCCATAGTCAAAACCACTGTTCCTTTCATTTGAACCCCTCACAGAACGCTACCTAGACCGCCTACACAATTAGTACCGTTTGGGTGGGGTTTGCAATACTGTGCTTGTGCATAATTCACGCAGATAATGGCCGGCACAGCTGGAATTTTACTATATAAGTCGTGATATGATTTGGGAAGGCGGGTGGGTTATAGACAACAGAGGAGTGAGCTACTTCCTTTCCACATGTATTTTGAATCATTACAGAAGGTATTTATGGCCATTATCAGTATAGTAAATTTTTCTGTATGTTCTCGTCTCCTCGACTGTTACCAGCAAAGCTCATCGTCAAAGGTATCAACCAAAGCTACTCTATGGTTTACCTTGGTAATGCTTGCATATCCTTTTGTTAAATTTTATAACTGGTATGAAACTAGTGAGTTTGGTGTTGATAGGATGTTATGAAAGTTTAAAAGCAGCATCCGATGTGAATTCTGGATAATTTGCTCATCCTGTAATTGTGTTTTAAGATGGTAAGGTAGTAGCATGCAGATGTTTTATAACTGAAGAAGCCAAATGTAATAGGAGGTATCATATTCCTAGTATTTGTTTGTAAACTGGATAATGTTCAGAATATACCCTTAAGAAATATCAGCATTGTTTTATTGGTCGCATACGAAATCAGAAACCCCTTTTGACATCAAATTGGCAGGTGAAAAGCTAAAGGAAATAAGGAGACTTCTGCTAATAACCAGTGATGGACGAAGCGAAGAGGATATAAAACAGGATGACCGCTTTCTGGAAAACTCAGGGAACACAAGGAATTTAAATTGCATAGAATAAACAAGGAAAATACAGGGGAAAATTTGGCACGATGAAAAATATGTCTTGACGTATGATTCGGCTTAATAATAATGCATCGTTGGCGGTATGAATTAATCTTGTATACAAGATTAATTACCGTTAAGATTAAAGATTAAGTACCGTAATTTGACCGTTCTGCCATTTCTTCTTTTCGGATGTTCGCCTTTCAGGGTGTCCAAAGTCAGAAAAATTACCTTCGCAAGAAAGAAAAAAAATGACTCGGGTGTTTATACCTTACTCCATATAAGTTGAGAGTAGTTACAACATGCCGGAGCCGCGAAGAAGAGCTCTTGCCTATACGAGCACACTACCTTCGATTGAAATATTACAGGCACCATATCAATTTTGTAAACTGTCTTTAACTTCACATCAGGAAGAGATAAGAGCTCTTCTCCGTGGCTCTGGCGTGTTATTTGACTTTCAACTTACAGTATATGGAATAAGGTACAGTTATGGTATAACAGGATTCACAGATGGCGCAAAATCTGATATGAGTTTACTTATGTCCCAGGCATCCTTCCTGTACTGTCGACTTGTGTATGTAAATGATTTGCAGACTTCAAAGCGTTTTTTTAATAAGGAGCGAAGTGACATACAGGTAAATGGAATTTCTTTGGCTATAATGAGTAATAAAACAAATACTGCAGCGACAATGGTTTGCATAACCTAAAATTCATTCAACAATTAACACTTTTGTATTTAGTATTTTTTGAAGAAAGGTTATGAAAGGAAGGGAGAAGAGCAAAATACAGGCCAGTGAGATGAGGTTCTTGAGAAGCAGTATTTGAGCTACAAAGATGGACAGAATAAGAAATGAGAGGACCAGAGAATTAATGAAGGAGGAACCATTACAGGATGGTATAGAGAAATCTAGACTTAGATGGTATGGACATGTAAAACGAATGGAGGAGAAGAGGATACCCAAGAGAGTACACGAGACGAAGTGGGAAGGAAAGAGACCGAGAGACAGGTGGCTGAAGGGGGTGGAAGAAAGCGTGAAGAAGAGAGGAGAAGACTGGACAAGGGTGGAGGCTGAGAGATGGTGGGAAGACAGAAGATGTTGGAGAGGCTTGTGTTCCAAACAGACCCGGCCAGTGGCTGGAAACTGTGCAAGATGAAGAAGAAGTATTTAGTATTTTTTGAAGATCATGGAGGGATCATCGAAATTCAATCCAGAATAGCTGCTACCGTCAAAGTACCCAGATTTTCAGTCTTGATTAGAAGACTTTCCCAAGAATGTAAAACATGCTTTCTGTAACGTGTGCAAATAACAGATTGCTTTGAGCAACGTGGGCTTGATATCTATCGCTAGCCACATGACAGGAAAAATTCACAAAGCAAGGATCACCAGCCAGCATGTGACTGTGTTTTTTGTCAGATCGAGCCATACTTCAGTTCGGTCGTTTTATATCCTGTGCCAACAAGACTGAGCTTGAACAATTTGATAGGAGTAAATCTCGCTTGGATCATTTTTATACTAAACTGTTCAAGGGCTTGGAAGGATATAAAGATGTGTGGCAGATCATAAAAATCATCCTCATATTTTATCAAGGTGACACCTTTGTGGAGGTTTTCTTTTTCCATTATCAAAGAAATGTTGGTGGAAAAAATTCATGATGAAACTCGCATAGCGATGAGAAGAGCATAGGATGTATTTCAGGATGCAGATGGAGAAAATGCCATAAACATTGATGATGAAATGGTTCGTTACGCTTGTGGGACTAGGACTAAGGAAAAAATCGCCATCAAGGATCGAAAACGACTGGAAACAGAAATAGAGCAGATGAGTCGGCACAGGAGAGAGAAGAGAAAGAATGAGGTATTAATGGCATTAAATAAAGAAACGGGAAGAATTTCGCACAAAGCAACATGAGATGAAAATAACATTGAAGAAATAAGAACTTCAAACGTATTCAAAGTCACCTTAATATCTGTGATTAAATATTATGCCTAAATAATTGTGATTATTTTGAAATGTGATTAATGAAACATGTAAGTTATTTTATCTGTGAAAGATATACGTTGTTATAAGAGACTATATGTGTTTTGTATTTTACGTTCTATAATAAATAAAAGTATTTACCATACATAAATTTTGTTATTTTTTGAAAATAAACATAAATAGTATCCTTATGTATATGTGTTAATAAAAGGTTAAATTTAACACAAGGAAAAATTATAATAATGCAGGGAAAATAATTTTAGGTAACCAGCGGTCACCCTGTAAAATGTAGTTCTAACCGAATTTCCAGGCGCAGGACTTGCCACAGTCACCTTGCTAGGTGTACGTATCATGGAGACAGTGTGGCAATCCGGTACTGGAGTGTGTGCTTTCAACATCTGAACATGGAATTCAGAACGATGAGATTCTATTTGGTTATTCTTGCCTTGTCACGTCGTATTTCCTTTAACATTAAAACCAATGCAGTAATATCTTCTTCTTTTTATTATTATTTATTAGAAAGCGCACTAAAGTGCATAATAAAATAAATGATATGCGATCTAATCACTACAGAATCGGCCTCAGTGCTCTGAACATGAAGCACATAGACCCTCATCTTCTGGGTTATGAATTGTTTTATTTCGACAACTTTTGTAGAGGAAGCCGTGTACCGCTAGACGTGTCATCATAATGTCGAAGATCATAGTTGCCTTGTTCCTAATCTGTGTTGGTCATTGCATCAGTAATATAGAATGCAATGAAACTATCTGTTATGTTCTGTCCACCAGTCAATACAATTTAATTATCCTTATTTTATTTGTTGGTACGAGCCTATGGCTCTTTGGAATTAATTGAATAAATATCATTCATTCACTGATTCATTCATTCACTGACATGTTTCGAACCTTCTTTTATTTAGCTCATCTTCAGCAATATTTTTTATCATTCAATCATTAAAATTCTTTATATAACATTATGGTTGGTTCCTCAACATGGTCCTGTAGCCCCGTGTACTTTGGGTGTGTGTAGAATCTGTCGGATAACCAGTGTTATTGTGATGGCTGTATTAGTGTATGTAATTCAGGTAAGGACTGTAGACTATCGATTTCAAGTAGTTCCTATTTTTGCTACCATCAACAACACCTAGTTGTGAACTTGGCTACTAGATGCCACCGGCACCTGGTGGTGAATAGTGGAACTTAATAGTGTGTTAATCAAATCTAACCTACAAATTTAGCTTCACACAATTGTAGTTAGTGGAAGGTTCTTTTACATGGCGTAAATCTATGACATGGGCCCGCCGGCTTTATTTCCTCCCCGAAGGAAGGCATACTGAGTGATTTTTAACGCTCTTAAAACATCCAACGACATCGGCCGGGTTTGAACCCTCAATCGTGGGCATATAAGCTCAGCATGCTACCAACTACGCCACCGAAGCCGCCTATATAAAATTCTAAGGTCTTTCTTACAAATTAAGAGTTCAAAATGTCTAAAAGGAAACACATTTCTTGAGGTGTTGAATATTTAGAAAATCCCTCTCGGCATTCTTCGAATAATATAAGGAGAACATTAACAGAAGCCACCTAATACAACAAGGAACTTGCAATAAGACAAGACAAATTTTTAACGTAAATTGAACCAAAAATATCATAAATTAATAAATGACAATTACCCCTGCGACTGGCTCAACAGCTTGCTGATAGTAATTTCAGTATTGCAGCAAAATGGTGTGAAACATGGACTAGAAATGCCCCACCCGAAGTTCGTGACCCCATTGATCCTATAAAGAAAATAGAGGACTTTGAACAACCACGGCATATATGGAAGACCATTAACCGCATCCGTACAGGACATGGAGTTTGTGCGTACAACCTGCACAAATGGGGGAAGCGGCCAGACCCCTGCTGTGATTTTGGTACATCGAACCAGACCATCAGGCACATTGTTGAAGAGCATACCTAGGTGACCCTATCGACTTTTCAGTGCTACACCATCGAGCCTGGTATGGATTAACAGACCTGACATAAGGTTATAGGTCGATATCTGTGCTTGTATGTACTTTTTCTTCTTCTTCTGCTTTTACGGTTTCATTGGACCACTTCAGTCAATCATTTCTTGGTCCTCTTCTTCAGTAAGTTTCCTTTCCGAGTCGCCCAGTAGCTCTTCATTCGCTCTGATCTTCTCAGGCGTTCCTCATCTGTAAATACCCTTTTTACTGTATTACGTTTGTCTATTTTAGCCTGAAATCTTATTTTTATATCTCTCAGTTTGTTTAATTTTTTATGTTTTGTTTTGCAAGTCATCCAAGGTTATTTCTAATTCTTTCATATCTTCTCTAATTTCCTTAATCCATCCTACTTGTTGTTTCATATTCCAAAGTTTCACTACAATTTTTCTAGATAACCTGGTTTCTGGTGTCCTCATGATGTGACCAAAAAAAGAAATCCGTTTCTTCCGAATAGTATCAGTGATGGGCTCCAGTTCTCTGAATACCACTTCATTTGGTACTATCCGCCACTGTCCATCTTTCTGATATTTTTTATTTATGCATGGTTTAGCTATTCTTCTTTCTACTTTTAAAATTTTGTTATTATTATTGTGTTTTTTGTGTAATGCCATATGCTAAATAATAGCCAACAAATCTAACTGGAATCATGGACTTCACAAAATTAACAGATTCAATAGACTTTAACCAGGACCAACTCACAACCTACATTACAGGAAATTCAAGACGGTAAAACTCGGCCTAGGTTCATTTTGGAAGTCTTCATAAGGAGGTTAAGGCTGCTTGAGCTTTCAGCTCTCGCAGTTGAGATTCATAAAAAAGGGAGGTAGCACGCAGTTCGCTACTCCTGTGGGGGTCCGGGCGTGGATATCAGGATCCTGCTGATGAGCCAGTTTCGTTTCCTAGGCGAAACCCCACACAAGACACGGCACAAACCTAGAAAAATTGCTGAGTTTAATTCACTGGCTGTGAAAGTCAATATACCGTCTTTTCAAGACATAAGTTTTTATACAGGTTAATATTTACATAAATTGCTTAGTTTGAAACCTGAACAATATCTTTCTTAAATGATATTGTATGGACACCCATTTTAACCTTTACACTGCTACGCCCGAGGTATCTCGGGTGTGGTAGAACGTCACGTCCTTGCTGCGCCCGAGATATCTCGTCGGCAACTTCATCTGAATAACTTAACATACTTTTAAAAATGTATTCAGCATGGAGGGACAAGCCTCCGTGGCTTAGGCGGCAGCACGCCGGCCTCTCACCGCTGGGTCCGTGGTTCAAATCCCGGTCACTCCATGTGAGATCTGTGCTGGACAAAACGGAGGCAGACAGGTTTTTCTCCGGGTACTCCGGTTTTCCCTGTCAAAATTTCATTCCAGCAACACTCTCCACTATCATTTCATCTGTCATTCATTTAATCATTGCCCCAGAGGAGTGCGTCAGGCCTCGGCAGCCGGCACAGTTCATATCCTCGCCACTAGATGGGGGCTTCATTCATTCCATTCCTGACCTGATCGGAGACTGGAAGCAGGCTGTGGATTTTCATTTCATTCAGCATGGAGGGGTTTGATAGTCTCTCACAATATTAGCAGTGAAAAGGTTAATAGAATTGTAATTCAAATTGCTATTCTTAGAGTTCATCTTTTACTTGCTATAATGTGTTTTTTGTTTCTTTCATTTTATACCCTATGTACAAGTGCTGGTCAAAACAATAAGGACACCACCCATAAAGTAAATTTTGCCACTTGCCTGAAATGTATTGGTAATGCGCTATTTTCGTAATTATTAATACAACCTACAGAGAATAAGCCGGCGTTTAGTAAAAACACATGGATTTTGGTTGAAAAATACGAAAGTTATTGGCAATTTTTAAGTACCGTATGGTACAAAAATTAACACTCGTATGCACGGAAACCTCCATCCTAAGAGAAAACTGGGGCATGTACTTGGCATATCAATAAATCTCATAAAGACCTATCAAACGTGTAGTGTAAAATTACTGAGGAAAAATGTGAGGATGAGTGAGAGAGTGATACATTTCTCTTCAATTATTTGAAATTTTCAGGAAAAGTCCCAATATTTTATGGTCTTATTAAAATTTTATGTTTGGCACCAGCACGCAAATGTTATCACAGCCTACTTGATATATGTCTGTTTAGGTGGGAAATGATGTTTGGGAACAGCTGTTTGGTTTGTTCTCTGAGCAGCTTGTGATATTTTTGAGGATAAGTGCGTACTTCGTTGAGTTCAAGAATTTGATGAAACAAAATGGGCCGTCACTCATTCTCACATTTTTCCTCAATAATTTTACTCTACACGTTTGATAGGTCTTTATGAGGTTTCTTCTTCTTTCTTCCGAATTTGGCCGCCTGTGGACCGCATGGAACCTAAGGCTTTCTGGTTAATCTCCTCTTCTCTTCCCAAAACCTCTTCATTCGTTCACTTCTGATCTTTCGCTCCTCCTCGGATATTACCAGTTTGGCTCTAATTTTAGGTGTTTTCTCCTCGAATATCTTGATGTTGTCAATTCGGTTTCTGAACTCTTTTCTGTTGTGGATCACATCCACTGTGAGTCCACTTTCCTTGGCGTCTCTTTTAACCTCTTCTACCCACTTAGTTGTAGCCTTCAGCTCTGTAATATACTTGAATATCCTCTTAGTCAGTCGGTTCTCGTCCATTCTCACCAAATGTCCGTAGAATTTCAACCTTCGCTTCCGCATTATGACAGTAATTTTTTCAGTATGTTTATAGAGGTCATCATTCCTTCTGTTCTTCCATGTCCCGTCAGCAGTTTTCTGTGGTCCTAAAATTTTCCGCAAAATGTTCCTCTCCTTTTTTTTCCAGTTCCTGAAGATCCCCTTTTTTATTCAGTGTCAAGCACTCCGAGGCATACAGACCCTCTGGCTTTACTACTGTGCTATAGTGTCTGAGTTTTGCCTTGTAGGATATTGCTCGTTTGTTGTATCTGTTCTGGGTTAACCTATAAGCCAAATCCAATTTTTCTAGCTCTTGCCCTATTTGCTTCTTTATCTAGCCCATTGGGTTCTATCCATTCACCTAGATATTTAAACTTCTCAGTTCTTTTGACAGTCCCATGTTTCACTTTTATGTGTCTCTCTCCAAGGTGTCTGTACTCCATGTATTCTGTCTTTTCATAGGAGACTTTAAGACCCGTTTTCTCAGCGATTTCGTGCAGAGTATCCAGCATTTTTTGGGCATCATCTCGGCTTTGGGCTAAGAGGGCAAGATCATCAGCAAAAGCCAAACATTTAATTTCCAGGTTCTGTCCTTTTCTTCCCAGATGTATCCCCCTTACTCCTTTCATGTCCAAAGCTTCCTCCCAGGTTCTCATGATTTTCTCCAGAACAATGTTGAAGAGGATAGGTGATAAGCCATCTCCTTGTCTGACCCCTGTTTTTATTTCAAAAGGATCAGAGATTTCTCCGAAGAACTTCACTTTTGACATGGTATCCGTTAGAGTTTGTTTGATTATTTCTCTCGTCTTCCTGTCAATTCCGAACTCCTCTGGGCTGTTAAATAAAGTCTGCCTGTCAATTGAGTCGTACGCCTTCTTGAAGTCAACGAATATTACTACAGTGTTCTGGCTTCTCAAAGCTCTTGATCTGAGGATGCTCTTGAGGTTGAATATTTGTTCTGCGCACGATCTCCCCTTTCTAAAGCCAGCTTGATATTCACCTATGAGGTGGTCTGCTTGTTTTTCAACTCTGTTCAGCAGTACTTTGGAGAGTATCTTGTATGTGACTGGAAGTACAGAGATTCCTCTGTAGTTGTCGATGTTCGCCCGATTACCTTTCTTGTGAAGTGGGTGTATAAGGGCACATTTCCAGTCTTTCGGGATCATTTCAGTTTTCCAGATTTCTTCTATGATGCCGTGTATTTTTTTTGCTGCCATTTCTCTTCCGAACTTCCACATTTCTGCAGCGATGCCATCTTCACCTGGTGCTTTGTTGTTTTTAAGCTCGTTTATTATGCGCTTTACCTCATCTAAACTTGGTGGGTTGGAATCCGGGTTCTCATAGGATGGATTCTGAGTATTCAATCTTTCCACAGGTTCTTCACAGTTCAGCAGCACTTTGAAATAGTCGGCCAAAAGTTGACAGTTTTCCTTGTCGTTCGTAGCTATACTACCATCTTTCCGTTTGAAGCACAGACTTTGTGACTGATATTGATAGGTTTATTGATATGCCAAATTTCAAATGTGTACGTGCCCCCGTTTTCTCTTAGGATGGGGGTTTCCGTGCATATAAGTGTTAATTTTTGTAACATATGGTAATTAAAAATTGCCAATAACTTTCGTGTTTTTCAACCAAAAACCATGTGTTTTTACTAAACGCCTGCTTATTCTTTGTAGGTTGTATTAATAATTACGAAAATAGTGCATTACCAATACATTTCAGGCAAGTGGCAAAAGTTACTTTATGGGTGGTGTCCTTATTGTTTTGACCAGCACTGTATGTTAAGTTAGAGCAATGCAACCTATGCTGACGAAGACCCCATTGAGAGTTGAAAAAATGTTATAATAAATAATATAACATAACAGTATTAACAGACATCAGTAAATATAATTAAACACGAATTGTACCCAATTACATTAAGTACATGCTCCCCCCCTCTCCTTTTTTGGTTATCATCATCAAGTTTCCACTCCAGTTTCCCAGGAGTGGTTTACGAGCGCTCTCCATTTTTAGTCGATTCATGTACCACTGCTCCTTTAAGACTTCATCCCAGTTGATTCCCTTTGATGTGATATCTTCCATCACTTGGTCCAGCCATCTCCTCCTAGGTCATCCAACAGGACTCTTTCCAGTAATCTCAGTATTTAACCATTGTTTTGCAATTTTTCTCTGTCATACGTTTGACGTGACCAAACCATCGCAAACGTGCCATAGTTATGGTCTCCTTCAGGGACTGATTTATTCTAGCTTGTTCTCTTTATCTTCTCATATCTTACTTTGTCTTTCATAGTTTTTTGAAGCATGCTTCTTAGAAACTTCATTTCTGAAGCCTGAAGTCAACTCTTTTGGTAGTTGTGCATGTTTCCAACCCATAAGTCAATATAGGGACAAAGTATGTTCGAAACAGAGTTTGTTTTGATCTTAGGGGCACTTGCTTATTCCAGAGTAAATATCGAACTTGCTGATAGAATTGACTTGATTTCTGAATATGGTAATTTAATTCAAGCTGTATTCTGTTGTCACTTTATATTAAGCATCCAAGGTACTGATACTGGTTTACGGTTTCCAATTGTATGCCCTCCAGCATTACATTATCTTTACTTCTCTGTCTGTTAACAGACATTGCAGCAGTTTTTGTAAGCACTTACTTTCAGTCCATATTTTTTCAAATGATCATTCTAGACGTTCAGCCTTTCCTGGACTTCCATCTCACTCTCTCCCCAGATAACTATATCACCTGCAAAACCAAATGCTTAAGATCCTATTGGTGTTCTGCTTTACTTCCTTAATGATTACATCCATGATGGTGACGAATAGTAATGGTGAAAGGGCACTGCCTTGTTGCACTCCTCTAGATGTCTGGAACCAATCTGAATATCCATTTCCTACTTGAACACAGCTGTAGCAGTCCCATGTAATATTTCTTTCATGTTAGGGTATATAAATACTTTTCTCGCCTAATGTAATTGGGCACAATTTGTGTTGACTGACTGAAAAGCTTTCTGTAATACGGTACTCGTAATGAAGAGATAAAGACTAATATAATAAAGCTGAAGAGTTTGTGTGTTTAAACGCGCTAATCTCTGGAACTACCAGTCCGATTCGAAAAATTCTTTTTTTTATATGATAGCCTGATTCAAGAGGAATAGTTTAGGCTATGTAGCATTAGGCTACACCTCTCAGGTGACCTTCAAGATTGATTTTTGTTCAGTAAGTCGGTAGAACAAGTGCTCCCGAACAGCTCTATCCGCATGTGTTGGCGTTATGGTTAGTGATACGTACACCGTTTCACCTATCTGAACCAAAATTTGCATACTTACCCTTTGGAACCCTGATGGTAACACTGTCTACATGAAATTTATGACAGACCAGTCCATTCCCTGCATTTAGGCGCTTTGGTTCAAATCTATACCAATACCTTTTCCCCGATCTGAACCAAAATTTGTATACTTACCCTTTGGAACCCTGCGAGTAACACTGTTTACATGAAATTTTGGACAGACCACTCCATTCCTTGCATTTAGGCCCTTTGGCACAAATCTACACCGTTTCACCGATCAGAACCAAAATTTGTATACTTACCCTTTGGAACCCTGCGAGTAACACAGTCTGCATGAAATTTCGGACAGAACACTCCATTCCCTGCATTTAGGCCCTTTGACACAAATCTACACCATTTCCCCGATCTGAACCAAAATTTGTATACTTACCCTTTGGAACCCTGCGAGTAACACTGTTTACATGAAATTTTGGACAGACCACTCCATTCCTTGCATTTAGGCCCTTTGGCACAAATCTACACCGTTTCACCGATCAGAACCAAAATTTGTATACTTACCCTTTGGAACCCTGCGAGTAACACAGTCTGCATGAAATTTCGGACAGAACACTCCATTCCCTGCATTTAGGCCCTTTGACACAAATCTACACCATTTCACCGATCTGAACCAAAATTTGTATACTTACCCTTTGGAACCCTGCGAGTAACACTGTTTACATGAAATTTCGGACATACTACTCCATTCCCTGCATTTAGGCCCTTTGGCACACATCTATACCGTTTCACCGATCTGAACGGCAATTTGTATACTTACCCTTTAGAACCCTGCGAGTAACACTGACTGCATTAAATTTTGGACAGACCCCTCCATTCCCTGCATTTAGGCCATTCATCACAAATCTACACCGTTTATCTTAACTGCACCAAATTTTACATACACTTTGAAACCCTGCTGGTAACACTGTTCACTTGATATTTTGGACAATGCTCCCCATTCCCTACATTTTGAATAACAGACAAAATGAACTTGAAACCCACGTATTAAGGCCCTAGAACCATTCATGTCCGTAGTAGAGTAACTGTAAGAGTATTTTAATAAGTCTGTCGTTGACGGGCAGTTCGGGCTGCATCACGTCACCCCTACCAGTGTTCTGGTGCAGAATTATGAAAATAGTTGCATCTTGTGCTGTTTATAAATTGCAGTCACGGGGGGGTAATTAGTGCAAAAAGATTTCTTAGGCCCCTTTAAACAGTTATCATCATGAAAATATTATGCCTCTGTATAAGTGCAATGGTGTTGGTGCAGTACATTGAGGTTATCAGCTGCAATAAGCATTGGTGCTTTCAAATTTACCTTAATTTATTCTGAAACTTATCGTTAAGCGCTTTGTGGCGATAAATGATACTATTGCTACCTCAGTAGCTCGGGACAGCCGAAGCTTGCCAAAGAGTTGTGATTATTTTCCTACGGCGCTATGCGACAAAAGACGACACTATTGGTCTCTACATTTCTAACAGCCCTAGGCAGTGTCTTTTGTTTCACTTACTGTTCTTTCTATTTTTTTTTTTTGTAAATTTGTTTGTAAATTACATGTGTCAGTGCTGTAGTTAGTAAATAGCTGTTTCCCTATTCATAATTATCATTACTGGAAATTGACCTGAATGTTACATCCATTATACTGTACTACTTATCACCCCCACTACAACCACCACCACCACCACAAAAATATATATTTTTAAAATATTGATTTCTGTTAGTTAAGTATCATGTGCCAGTTCTGTAGTAGTATTCATTATTATCCATAAAACAAATAAATCCACCGGGCGAAGCCGGGCACTACTGCTAGTGAAGAGTAAAAGATAAAGTTAGAAATGAACATTTTCGATGAGGAAGGGGGAGGAGAGATTATATAGGAGGTTAATAAACTATGCTATAGAGCAGGGCCATCCACACAGCGCTCCGGCCGCGCTCTAAATCCGTGCTCCGAGCCCTTTGGTCGAAGGTAGTTCCAGTAGTGGTGGGAGGAGATTGGCTGGTTGAGCGTGCGGTCTGCCCGCTGCGCCGAAGTGAGCAATGTTCGGCTCAACGTACATTTGTGAGCGTTTCTTTTGGGTTCTTAAGCTTACCAAAAGTAAACATCGTGCAACAATGAGGGATAGAAACTGGCACAATTGTCTACGAATTGCTGTGTCCAGAAATATTGCACCCAATTTGGAGAAGATTGTTTCCTCAAAAACTAAAAGCTCGTAAAAACGACGGAGCAAAAGTCACTCAAGGTCTGTACTATCTGTTCATATTGGTAAAATGTTGAATTTTCCTCTCTGATATGTTCACATTTCAGATTAGAATAAATCACAATATTCTTTACTTAACATTTGCGTTAGTTTCCTATACATTCCATACATCGGATTGCCATTTGATTTGTATATGCGGTATATTTTTATGGCAAAATAGCAGGGCTTCCATCCACTCACTCATCCAAAAATAGTGAAATAGTGAGTGGTTTCTTTTCAAAAAAGTGATATAAAGGTGAGTTTTTGTATGAAAAAGTGAGTAAATAGTGAGTAAATGCATAGCATTATTCGCATTTATGGCCGTATATCTGGTTAATAATTTTAACTTTTGTTGATATCAGTAGGTGCAATTAGGGGGGCTTGGGTGGCTAAGCTCCCCAAAACCAACCGTAGCCCCCCAAATATGTGGCAAGACTGTATTGAAATAGACAAAATTTTTAAGAATGTGTATCTGAAAAACAAATTAGCCCCCCAAAAATGTCAACCAAATTGCGCCTATGTTAATATCTCCGAGTACTGTTTGTGATTTTTCATGTAGTTAGAGAGGACACTTGGAAATCATTGTTAGGAAATCAATGCAACACTCAAGAAATTTAAATTGTAAAACAAAAATATAAATGTGAACTTTTGTTAAAAGATGCTTTGTTAACATTTTTGGCGATCGCTGCACGGCTCCGGCTGTGGTATCGCACCATGGAAGCTTTTTATGCTTTCTGGCTGCCTGGCTCGGTGCCGGCAGCGCGCACAGGCACCGGTGGCAGAAAAATGAACTACCCATTTATGGGTAAATTTTGGGTTGTTTCTACCAATCTGATTGTGCATGAGACCATTTTTAATGCAGAATGTGACCAGTTTTATAAAAAAAAGTGAGAAAAGTGAGGCTGTTTTGAAAATAGTGAACAATAGTGAGAAAAGAGAGTCGCTGGGAGCCCTGCAAAACAGCCCTATCAATATGATGTCAACAATCCCACAAAAGCCGTCGGCCCCACGACTCTACGTACGTATCCAGTCCGTCTGTCTCAGGTGTCCTAGTCTGACTGCCCAGTGCTCCCCGAGCGCAATGACTGGATGGCCCTGCTATAGAGGGTAAGGGAAGTAATAGTTAAATTCAGTGTTTAATGCTTTCAAGGTGTAAAACTAGCGGAGGCCATAGTGCTAACTACTAATAGGGGACCATTCGCAAACTAGACTGGTTAGTTAATTGGAGTTTTATGGGCCGGAACAGCATGGATTAAATTATACAAATTTAGAATAAATACAAATTTTGAGGTGGAAGCCTAAATATGAAATGCTCTAAAAACAATAAAACTAATAATTATAATAATTGGAGCTCGGATTCTTAGGTAAATACATATTTTAAGCAAGCCTCCGTAACTTAGGCGGCAGCACGCCGGCCTCTCACCGCTGGGTCCGTGGTTCAAATCCCGGTCACTCCATGTGAGATCTGTGCTGGACAAAACGGAGGCAGACAGGTTTTTCTCCGGGTCCTCCGGTTTTCCCTGTCAAAATTTCATTCCAGCAACACTCTCCACTATCATTTCATTCGTCATCCATTTAATCATTGCCCCAGAGGAGTGCGTCAGGCCTCGGCAGCCGGCACAGTTCATATCCTCGCCGCTGGATGGGGGCTTCATTCATTCCATTCCTGACCCGGTCGGAGACTGGAAGCAGGCTGTGGATTTCATTTCACATATTTTATGCATCCTTCTATAAATAAATTCCTTCTTTTCACATATTAGCATATAAAAAGACATAATATTTACATTTCTTTTAATCAGTATGCTCGATTTTTCAGTTTATTGCATTTTTGTTCTGTGTTACTTCAACGGGGAAGAACCTGTGAGCTACCTAATCTTCATGCAGAGCGTATGTCAGCTTGCAACTGTGTTATTGTTAACTTGTCGCCCCGTGCTACTCACTTTGGAAGCCGAGGATTTCCTTGCCCATAGCCATATTGCACCACGTGCTAGGCCTCCCCCTCCCCCCAACTATCTGGAACCAGTGTCACTCACATGCAGTTCATTTCTGGCACTGTGAAGTATAAGGCAGTTCTACGATACCTAAAGTAAAAACAACTACAAGTTATCGTCTGCAGCAGTATGTTGCAGAATTTAAAATTAATTTTATGTCTGATGGGGGCGTTCTGTTCTGCCAACCATGTGGGAAAGCAATTAAAGCAGAACAGCAAACTCAAGTTACACAACACTTCGAGGGCAAGAAACATATTGCCACAGTTTCGCACCTTCGGAATAGGTGTTTCGCGATAATCGTCGGTCATTTGTGATGGACAGCCTGAAGATGTATCTCGTTGTATAGTGTAATGCTTCAGCAGTCAGTGAGACATAGAATAAATTACATTCGTGAGTATGCATATTGTTTATAGGCACATTAATAACCTATATTCTTCTTCTTCTTTTACGGCCTCATTGAACCACTTCAGTCAATCATTATAATTAAATATTTTTACTTTTTTGTCTCATATTTCAGGTATTTTTAATACATAAAAAATAAATATTTTCCAGATATTTAGCACCTAAAAATCCAAGCCCTAATAATAATAATAAGGAAAAATTACGGAACAACAAAAAATCAGAATTCAAAAAAGAACAAGTCTTGGAGTAAACCTACACTTGAAAATATAGATTGCTGGACCTAAACCACTCTCACTTATAAAACGGATTACGAGATCAGCAGCCACCACGTCATCGGCTAATATAAGTTTGAGCGTCATCTGCAAACCAAGGTTTCTTCGTAAGTCAGCAAGATCCACACACTCTGTTAAAATGTGGGCCACGGTGAATACAGCTCCACAGGTCTTCCCTTCTCATTAGGTACGAGTGGGCAGATCTTGCATCGCCTATCCTCAGTGTACACAAAATGATGGGACTCCCTTTGTGACCGGAATGAGCTCCGCCACACTCGAGTAGTTCCCTTGATCACACTCAGTTTTTTGGGCATTGGGTCAGCTAGACACTGACTTGCAGGTATAACTGAGAGGGAATATCGCTAACAGGTACCTCCAATGGCCGAGGTGGTAGCGATACCGCCTCTTTTGCAGCTTGATCCACTAACTCATTTCCTGCAATTCCCATGTGGCTCGGAAGCCACGGAAAGGTGATTTTAGTGTCAGCGCGGTACAACCTGGCTAGTAGGTCGTGGATTTGCTGCACTATGGGGGTGTTGTGGGTAACATGTAAACTAGACTGGGCACTGAAATGAATGATATAACAAGTTTGTCCTTCTTTCTGAATAGTTATATTTAGGCTCTATGTCAAGACATGCATGCCCTTTCACTTACAATATTATCAGGATAATAATGTATCACATATATGCATAGCCTAATCAAAAGTTTGATAACCAAATTTGATTTTCATTTTCTAAATAAACACCATCTGTACCTTACTAACACATTAGATAGAAGTACAGCAGAAATTAATAATTTTATACTGCACTGTAATTAAGTTTTCATTGTCCTGAAGTGAAATGTTGTACTGCATCCCACGAGGTCCGGTGCAAGGCTTTTGAATTTATGCCCATAGGCAACCTGCACATCATATGATGAAGGTTTCGTGAACGCCTAATCCTCTAGCTATGGGAATTAACCCTATGAGATTAATATCCCCATGGCCTGGCCAAGAATCAAACCCATGACCATTCACACCAAAGCCTAACATGTTAACCACTTAGCCTTGGGGCTGAAGTGAAACTGTAAAATATGCAAGATTATTCTTTAATTAAGGCAATGGACTCGAGGCCTATACACAGGACCCTTTTTATCAGTCTAGCAACATAGTTCAGCAAAATGCATACGAGCTGGGTGACTCGTTGCAGAGAGATATGTTGCTGCGCTGATGTTGCTAGGCCGATAAAAATGACCCTGTATATACATACCGATAAATAAAAGGTATGTACCCCATAAAAAAATGAAAATATTGAAGCAAGATTGTTATTGATTCATTTTAGACAGACAACTTGGTTATCAGGCCCTGTAAGTGGGAATGTAAAGAAGTTTGTCTGATAACCTGCATATGTGTGGTGACCCTAGTGATATATTGGGCTATGTACCCCAGGATTTTAAATAAGGTACCATCGTAGCATTTTGATGGAGGGAGTGTGGAAAATCCTGAGGGGGGAGGAGAATAATAATATACAGGGTGTCGGAAAATAAGAGGTAGAAAATCAAACCACGCATGGGGGGTGGGCACAAACCAACTTTTAAGCCCCTGTGAGCATTTCTAATTACGAGGAAACTTGGCAATGTCACTCGATGAGCAGCTGTCCTGATTAATGCGCAATAAGATCTGTCATGCAAAGAAAAAACAATTCGGGGAAAAAAATTAAGTTTTTCCGGATTCGAAATCGAGGCAGATGGGAGCACACTGAACGGCGCCAGAGCCTTTCCCACTGAGCTACGAGACCCACAGGTCAGCTGCACAGCTCGGAACACATTACTGTTGCCATCGTGTGGGATACCAAAAAAATGTGGTAAAACTTCACAAGAGGGTTTCACAATGGTTTTGCCTAGACCAATATTTTCGTCCAGACCAATGGTGGATTGATGGCGCGGCCCGCGTTAGCTAATGTGACGTCAATGTGTGCGTCTCGGTAACAGATGAAGAGACCTCATGCGCCTGACAAACATGGCTGCCGTTGTTGAATGACCAAGAATTAAAAACACATATTTACGTAATTTAGCACATATTTCAGATGCAGTGATAATAATTGACAACTAGCGGACCCGTGCGAGAACTCTCACGTAATGGATTGTGTGTGTCCCCATGTGTACAGACTACCCGCTCGGTTTAGTGCTCTGCGGGCTGTAGGCGACAGATTTCTCGCAGGGGCTATCATCTTGTTTTTTTTTTTTAAAGCACTTTATAAACAAATAAATTATTTCCGTTGACTTTTCAAGAAATGCAAGATTTTTCCTCTACTATTGAGACGATTTGGAAGATTTTGGTACAAACCGCACCTTCCAACTCCCTCTGGTTTAGGAGCTTGAGTTTTGTGATACATACACCTTAGTCTTAGCATATTATATAATAAGATAATTTCAATTTGTAGTGCTCGGAATATGAAACGAGGTATGAAAATCCATGTGGAGGTGTAAAAGCCAGGCTCTGCTCTCCACCAGATCAATGGTATTTGCCTAAACCAATATTTACTAGGTGCTGGCAGTGCGACAGCTGGTTATAGATTATAGATGTGCAAGTACTCCCACTGTGCATGACAAAAACCAGCTGTCGCACTGCCTGTACCTAGTAAATATTGGTTTAGGCAAATACCATTGGTCTGGATAACGAGTATTGAGGGGTTGACAATGCCATATTTGTCCATAATTTACACACATAATGGTGGACTTAGTTGGAGTTTTACTATATAAGTCATGATCTGAAAAAGGGGATGGTGGGTGGGCTATAGACAGAGGAGTAAACTTCTATTACATCATTTCTAGATTTTTTTTAAATCATTACAAAAGGTATTTGAGCTAATTTCAGCAGTTATAAGATTTTTCCACCGTAAGATTTGCTCTCCTCCAGTGTTACTCAATTTGTTAGTCTGTAATGTTAACGACCGTACTGCAGATCAATGGCTGACTTCAGAACAATGAAAATTAATATTACAACAGACATAATAATCAATTCGTTTTTTCTTTTTTTTTGGCCATATCTTAGTCAAGCCACTGGCAGTAAACACATAGCATTATGTTTCAGTCAGAAAAATATACATCTTCACAACAAACACCACCATTAAAAAATTCTAGCTTTTTGGATTGTAAAGTTATCGAGACCAAGTAAAACATATTGTCTTTATATCAACCCAATATAAACAGTTGAAAAGTAGTAAGTTAAGTTAATAGTGGTTACACTAAATACTATCCATGTCCGTAAAAATAATGGTCTACCAATTGCGTTATAAGTGTAACTGGCACAGTAGTTCGGAGACGCACAAACTCTCCCTCTCCTACTGCATATCACTCAATTTTCTTGAGAAAAATATTGACAAACACAGCCTACAAAGTATCAAGTTTTCCAGACTGCACAAGCCTTCCAAGTTTTTAAATACGTCTCTCACTTAGGTTTCATGTTCCCCGGCATGTAGCAATAAAGACTTTGAACTCACATCTGTCCACACTGGGATATTACCACTGGAATTTTGGGTTTATTATTAGGACCCGTTGGAACATTTTCAATCTTTCTCATGACCAGAAGTCCATCAATAACACGACCAAAAACCACATGCTTTCCATCCAAAAAGTTGCATTTCGCACATGTGATAAAAAACTGACAACCATTAGTATCTTTACCACTATTGGCCATTGATAATAAACCTGGAGCATCATGTTTCAAATTGAAGTTTTCATCAGTGAATGTCCCACCTCCGTAAACACTCATCACTCCCGTACCATCACCGTTAACGAAATCCCCTCCCTGGATCATGAAGTCTTTGATTACCCGGTGAAATATTGCGCCTTTATACCCGAGAGGTACACCGTCTCTTCGATATTCTCCAGTGCAAAATTCTCGAAAGTTTTCGCACGTCTTGGGGACAACATCCGCAAATAATTCTAGAATCATTCTTCCAATTTCTGTAGTACCGACACTAATGTCGAAGAAGACTACAGGGTTGTTTGGATTTCGTAACTGAGCCTGTATTTGGTTCCAAGTAGGCATTTTGCAGGTTATTAAACGACACACCAACGAGTATGGATCTTTTTTACGGCTATTTATTAAACGATACACCAATGAGTATGGATCTTTTTACGCCTATTTATATACCAGGATACTTATCAAAATTTCACACTATTCAACACTAATAACAGCCACAATCTTTCAGCAAGCATCACATATCGCGCCGATCTTCGCCGGATCAAATAATAGCATGCTTTTGTTTAACACGTTGGCACCATTTGATTATGTTCAATGCTGTCAACATGACAAATTTCTATGGTACGAACAAACTTTGATTATTACAAATCAAATTAGAGATAATTATCACATAACTATTCTTTATTTAATTTAATTGTGTAATTTATCGATCCTTTATAATATTATTATTATTTTTTAAATAATTATATTATTTCAAAAATGAATTTCACTTAGTTGCTGTTGTAAACATTATGGTAGAACTGATTTCTTTCAAGTTCACCAACCTAATAAATGTTACACTATTACACTGTTGATAAAGTTGCGAAGTGATTCTTTCCGTATTTTTCCCCAGTTTATACATGATGACTCGGTGTTGATTCCGTATCTTCTAAGTTGTGTGATTTTTGTCATTTTGACTATGAATTCTGTTAATAAATTATGTCTTGGTTGGAGGTATGTGTGGTTCATCTAACCTCAAACTTATATGTACTATAGTAGTATTGAAGAAGTATATTTAAATAAAGTGTTTTATTTTCAGATCCACTAAAGCTGTAATTCGCAATGTTACGACTAAGCAAACCTCGTCAGAAGTCAAGAAAGAGATTGTCATTCCGTATAGAATTGAGCGTGGGCCAACTGACATCCTTAGGGTTTGTATGAATATTACAATATATTGTGTTGTTACCCTTCTTACCTTCCTCCTACGTTTTAATTAAATGACTTTTTGTGTCCCACACAGTTTTTGTCCATTGGAGTTATATAACTCATCTGGGGATGTCAGACCTGATGGCACAAATCTGCACTGAGTCAGGAGGTTGAAGGGGAAAGGAGGAGGAAGGTAGTGGAGGGGGTCACTACTGCTGTGCTGCTGAGAGACACACTAACTGTGGTACCAACCTTTGAAGTGGGTTATCAGTAATCCCTTATATTGCCCCTCCCAACAAAAATGTTCACGTCCAAATCCAAAGCATGCTCCTCCCTTCTTGATAATGACACCACCTTTACCTCACCCGGAAGCAACCTATAGTAAAGAATATCATATTACGCAATAAAATTTGCACATTCCCTGCTAGTTCTGTGATTTAAAAAAAATCCTTGTAGCTTGTTTTGCCCCCAATAGCTACTTTTCCGTGAAAGTTTTCTTTTAACAAACTTCCCCCTGTTGAACGTTGGACCGATGTATACCACTCAAGGTATCCTCAGTATGCATTTCCTTGAGGTCGGGTACGGGGAAATATAGCTTATGCAATCGGAAACTTACTCCATCGCATTCCGTGAGCCTAGCGTCGTGAGTTTAAATGATTTAAACCGACCTCAGCGAATTTTCGTTACCTCAAACTATCCTGACATAAAAAATAACTACTTTCGTTACCTACGGTATTTGTAAAATTAGCTATTTTTTCGTTACTTTCATTACCGGTAGTACTTTCCTTTTTTCCCCATAGAAATGTACGTTTCTCGTGATGACATCACTTTTCCGTAATAATTTCCCCTTTGACCGTAATGGCGTGATCGTGAGGTGAAATCCGTAGTAATTACGGACAATCAGTAGAAGTTGGCACCTCTGCACTAATATGCAACCAGCAGCCAGTGTGAACTCTTCTGTAACGTTTCTCCCCTGTCACTCATGCTGCAACACATGAACTCTCTCGTTCATTAAACTAATTTTGGTGCATCTGAGATTTTGTACCATCAGAAAGTAATTGTGCTCTACCGCTTCTCCCCAGAGGCTTGCAACTAGCGGCACATGGTTTGGCAATCATGGGCCCCCTGCTAATTCGGGCATTACTTCCTCTTATGTAAAGCTCCCCTTTCCCATCTTTCTTGTTCACCCTTCTTTGTAGACTCTTGTTCTGTTCCAACCCTGACTATATCAGTGTATCAGAGGTCTAGGTTGTCTTTCATCACACTTTTCTTTTCCCCGATACCCTTATTTATCAAAGAGTCGAGCTCTTCCATTTTCCTTTAACGTGATTATGATACAAGGGGCAGATTACCTTGATGTTCCTCTCCTTAAAACAACAGTCACCACCACCAATCTCACATAAATATCATTATTCTCTTTTGCGGCTTCGGCGGCATATTTGGTAGCAAAAAAAAAAAGTCAACTCCTGGCACTATCCAGCCCATGACGGGCTAACGCCGACCAAGCGACCGCTGCCCAGCCATTTGGCCTGCAGATATTGGGGTGAAGCGTGATCAGCGCGTCGGGTCCCCTCGGCCGTTAATCTTGGTATTCGTGATCGGGACGCTGTCTCACTGTCAGACAGCTACTCAATTGTCCTCACGAGGCTGAGTGCACCCCGTTCCAACCCTCACGTCAGTTTTAAAATCCCTGACGGAGCCGGGGATCGAACCTGGGGCCTCAGGGTGAGAGGCAGGCGCGCTACCCCAACACCACGGGGCCGGCATATTTGGTAGCATGCTGAGCTTATTCTTATGCTTATTCAAGGTCGCGGGTTCAAACCTGGCCAAAGTCGTCAGATTTTTAAGAGCGTTAAAAATCCCTCAATAGCCTATCCCTTCCTTCGGAGGGGAAGTAATACTGACGCGGACGGTCCCATGTCATAGATTTATTGCATGTAAAAGAACCTTCCACTAATTACACCTACGTGAAGCTAAATTATAGGTTATCTTTGACTAACACTCTTAGGTTCCAACGTTCGTTGCCAGGAGTCGACTGTGGTGGCATCTAGTAACTAAGTTCAGAACTAGTTGGTTGTTGACGGTGGTGCTTGGTAGCAAAAGTTGTAACTACTTGAAATTCCAATGTATGCAGTCCTTACTTGAATTAAAAAGAACAGATAACACACACTAATACAGCCATCACAATTAACACTGGTTATCAGACAGATTCTACACACACCCAAAGTACACGGGGCTACATGACCACGTTGTCGCAGCCCCTAAACTGAGGAAACAACCATTATTCTCTTATCCATTTTGACCACATGTATGGTTTTATCATACTCCCCTTTTTACAAAGCCAGAGTTCAAGAAAATTATTCCTAGTAAATTTACTAAAATAAAGATGTGTTAACTTATTGAGACTATAAAATCTATGAAGCAAAAGCAAAACTACCGATTAATTTAGGATCATAGAGAAAGGAAGACATTAGAATAAATGGATTAAAATAATTGGGGTCTGCTGGAGGCCCTTTTCTGAACAACCTGTAGGGCTATATGAAATATTGTGGAGGGTCATAAACGACCATGAACAAATTAGATCATTATTTTATTAAAAAAGAAAAGACCACCCTAGCCTAAGTTTATATTTAATATTTTCTTGTACAGGGTCTTTATATTTGCTTGGCAAGGACATTCTCGCTTATGCGCTCTGCCAGTGACGGCTCAATTTCCAGCGACCGCACGCGCATATGTACAGCAGAATCATCATCATCATCTTGTACAGTTTCCAGCCCCAGGCTGGGTCTGTTTGGAACATAAGCCTCGCCACTTAGTCCTTTCTTCCCACCACCTCTCCGCTGTCACTCTAGTCCAGTCCTCGCCTCTCTTCTTGACACATTCCTCCACTCCTTTCAGCCATCTATCTCTTGGTCTTCCCCTTGGCCGTTTCTTCTGCATCTGCATCTCATGTATCCTCTTGGGGATCTTCTTCTCTTCCATTCTCTTTAAGTGTCCATACCACCTCAGTCTTGATGTCTCAATCCTACCTTGCAAGGGCTCCTCTTTCACTATTTCCCTGACCTTTTCATTCCTCACCCTGTCTCTTCTTGTTTCTCCGATCCTACTTCCTAGGAACTTCATTTCACTTGCTGTATTCTGCTTATCCACGTTTCTGATGCATAGGTCAGTATCGGGATATAGTAGCTTCTGTATAACACTTCCTTGCTTTTTTGTGGGACATCTTTATTCCACACTAAGCTCCTAATGCTTCTCAGAAATGCTTCTGCCTGTCTTCTACGTTCCGTAATCTCTTTTTCATTTCTCCCATTTTCCTCCACTCTACTTCCCTAGTACTTGAGACTTTCCACCTTCTTCAGCTGTCCACCTCCAAGTGTTGTCCCACCCATTGGTCTGTCCTTTTTTCTGGTCGTTAACAGGATCTCACATTTACTGATGTTGAACTTCCATCCGTACTCTCCCACTGTTTCTTCCCAAGCCTTCAGTTGCTCCTGAATATCCTCCTCCTTGTTTCCCCAGACCATGAGATCATCTGCAAACACCATTGCTTTCATCTTATCTTCTTGTATCTTTCCTGCTACACGTGTCATTATCTCGTCCATAACCACAATAAAGAGAAGGCGTGACAGTGCACTACCCTGTTTCAGGCCACTCATTTGTCTGAACCAGTCTGTTCTTTCCCCTCCAACTTTCACACAACTCACACTTCCACAATACATCTCCTTCACTTTGTCTACAGTCCCTTAAAATCAGTATCATGCATTTTTACTCACCATGTTTACAGTAGATGCCGAAAATGTTCCCCATTCGCTGCCAAACATAATTGGCATCTCCTTATGAAGTTCCCGGTTACTCCGGTTAATTTACCTTCAGTAAGGAAATAACGACATCTAGTTTTATTGTTTACTGAACCTGTACGTTTGAATCTCTTAGCCAGTTGTTTTATTGTCCGATTTATACGAATGGGTCTCCCTGGAAATTTCACTCGAAACTTTTGTCTTGTTCTAGTGCACGATTTCCTGCACTTCGTGTACGTATTGTGCAGATATACATGTTCCCGTAACGATATTTCACATAAGGCATTACAGCACTATACACAATCACAATAAAACACTACCGACAGTAGTGGCTACGCGCGCTAAAGCGCAGCGTTAGGTCATGGGGCCAAGCTCTCTGCTGACTCGGTAGACGCGTGGGTTCGAGCCCCACCGTCGGCCGTCCTTGAAATGGTTTTCCGTGGTTTCCCATTTTCAACACCAGGCAAATGCTGGGACGGTACCTACTGACAGGCCACGGCCGCTTCCTTCCACATCCTTGCCCAGTTTCATTCGCCTTCATCAATTCCATCTCTCATCCCGACGCGCAGGTCGCCCACGGGCGTCACTTAGAAAGACCTGCACTCGGCCTCTCAGGAGGCCACACGAAAAAAAAACCAAAAAAAAACAATAAAACACTGTTCAATACGATATACAGTACACAGTAGCTTTATAAAACACCCAATTAGCTGGGAGCTCACACGTCTACCGCAGCAAGAGCGTGGGAATACGGCCGAGACCGCGCTCGCCAACCTGTAACAGCCGCCGAAGGTTGAGCGGAATCGCCTTGCCAAGCAAAAATAAAAACCCTGTACCTGTACTTAGAAAAATAGGAAGTATTGTAGGTCATGATTCCTTATACTAAAAACCTCCCCTAGACACAAATTGGTGTCATTTATGATGTTATGGACAACATTAAAGGTTGAAACAATGCATGTATGTTAAGTTCTATATGTTAATAAGGCTTTACATACAAACACAAACCCAACCTGCGGCTTCTACCCCAGACCCCCTTGCTTGTAGTACAAGCATAATTTTCATCCAGAAGTAGTAGGAGCCACTGGGTTTGTCCAGACAGTCGTCTAACCTAGAAGTGACCAATGGTTTCACCCAGACCATCGTCTAACCTAGTAGCGACAAATGGTTTCACCCAGACTATCGTCTAACCTAGTAGCGACCAATGGTTTCACCCAGACTATCGTCTAACCTAGTAGCGACCAATAGTTTTGTCTCACTATGGCTTTATGCCATGCAGTGCAAACTTCCAATTAAATTGATCAGCCAAAAGTAATTTATGAACATTCGTAACTTGTGACCAAATCTTGCAATTGAACACATGTGACTGCATCTGTAGACCTATTTGACAAAGCATTGTTTGAAACCTCTAATGGCAGAGCTGCATAGTGGCAATTAAAGGCTTGAGAAAGTATGTGCTAGAATATATAACTTACAGTATTGGTGATTAAGACTCCTCCCGCGAGATGGTATCTTTTTGTAACGAGTCACGGGAGTTTAATTTAAGGAAAGTAAAACTCATGGCTTCTATGATTTACGAAAAGTAAGCTAAAGAAGAAGTCCGCAGAAAAAAATATTGGTAGAAAGAATTGGTAGATAACCGTGGATCACTCCGGATATATTAGAATTAATGGACGAAAGGGGGAAAGCAGAATACAGACATCTGTATTTGGTAAACGAGAAATGCAAAGAAGCGAAAGAAGAATGGTTGAAAGAGGAATGTGCAAGTACAGAAAATTTTCTGAAAGTAGGAAAAGTAGTTACAGTTTATTGAAGGATTAAACAGATAGGGAAGAAGAGATCGAGAGATGGAAAGCTTACATTGAGCGTTTGTATAAGGATAAGGAGATTGAGAATCATGTAAAGAACAGGGAAAAGGAAATTGACGAGGATGAGAAAGTAGATTTAATATTGAGATCAGAATTTGATAGGGCCTACAGAATAGCAAAATTATGGCTGGAGAAAACGGTTAAAGGCACTCGACCCAGAGGAAGACCTAGAAGTAGATGGCTTGGTACAGTCAAGCAAAACATTACTAGTAGAGGAATGGATTGGATAAAGATTAAGAAGACCAAGATCTATCTGGACCGACAAAGATGGGAGAGGCTCATAAACCAGACCCGGGAAACTGGAGTTGGTCTACAACGAAGATGATGATGACTAGAGACTTAATAGGTGATGAAGGTTTGATCAGATTATTTCACTAGGTACGGCAGGTGAGGTACCCTCTGATATCAAGAAGAATGTTATCATCATAATAAACAAACATCAACGTCCATACGTGATCCAAGATGTCATCAACTACACTAAAAAATTCCCCTAGGCATATAGGAATCTTGGTACAGTAAAACGTCGTTTATCCGGACTAACTGGGACCGAAAGTGCTCCGGATAATGATTTTTCCGGATAATCAAACATGCGTTTATTTCATAGGAAAATACATTATGGTTATAACCAACAAGCTTCTCATTTAGCTGCAACTCACATAACAAAGGTTCAGAAATTGGATCTCCCTTACCTCTTGTCTGAAAAAACCATAAGTATGCCGCTTCTTCCTTTTTTCATCCGTAGCTGATCTCATGGTTTTTCCCATTTTAGACGATTGTTCACCATCTAACTTCGATGCATGATTCATAATTTCACCTTTCCGTTCTTCAAATCATAAGTTATGAATTTTTCAACATTAAGTTTTCATTAGGCACTGCACACTCTCACCTTTAACCAGTTTATTAATGATCTCCACCTTCTTGTCAATGGATAAAAACATTGCGATTTCTTGTTTCCTTTTTGCCACTTGTAGAAGCCATTTTCACATAGGCCTACTCACAAAGTGTAACATCATAGAGTAAAGAAACGGTAGGAGACAACAGAGACAACAATTGAACAAGAACCGACTCACTACTGTAGGCAGCGCGCACTGCTCCATCTTTTATTTTTGCTCGTCCGGATAATTGACGTTCCGGTTGTTTGACGTCCGGATAAACGACGTTCTACTGTATATATTTGAACCGTAAAATGTAGCTGGTACTAGCGTCAATTTATAATATTTAATACCCTGCTCAGTGTCAATGAGCAATTCGCTTTTTGATAGGTATAAGGCTGGTGGGTTCATTGTTGGCTCCTAAATCTTTTGGCTGTTTCCTCAATTCAGAGAGAACTTCTGCACCCCCACAGTAGGAGAACATCTTCTTCTTCTTCTCCATTTCCCGGTTCCAGTGATCTGGGTCGGGGTGTGAATCAAGGACCTCCATACTTTTCTGTCTCTCCACCACTCTCGTCCCTCTTCCAGTACATCCTCCACTCTCACTCCTCTTTTCTCAACATTCTCCCTCATCCTTCTCATTCTCGGCCTTCCCCTTTGGCGCCTTCCCGTGACTTTCTCAGTAAATAATCGCTTCGGGACGCGGTCTTCTCCCATTCGCATCATATGTCCATACCATATTAGTAGGAGAACATATTGTGTTATATTTCACATTTGAATTTATCTTAATGTATTATATTGCTTATTATTAGGGCTTGGATGTTGATGCTGTAAAATGAGTTTAAAAAATGCACTTAAAATTTTCAAAAATAACTGTAATAAAAGACCTAAAAAATCGAAAAATGCACTATAAAATGGAGAAAATGATCTTATAATAATAGACTAAACTCACCAATATTTCAAAAATTCGAAAAATGAACTATAAAATGTAGAAAATGATCTTATAATAATAAACTCGCCAATATTTCAAAAATGACATCTGAAGCTCAAACTGAAAAGTCAATCAAAATAGATTTCTATCACTAAACAAAAGGTTTATGTTCATAGCTACTAGCTTCTTCTTAACTTTGAGAGACGTAACTCCCTCATATAAAGCTGTGACGTGACTAAATTGGAAAAAAAAAGACCTTAAAAGGCTGATTTCTCTAAAATAGGACCAAAAAATTTACCAAACCTAACAAAAAAAAGTGCTCTTAAAATGGAAAATTAGCAAAAAATGCAAAAAGATGCAAAATAAAAATGACATATTTGAAGACGGGATGGCCCGTCAGGAGTTTCTATGTACTTCAGCATTGTTTTAGACAGCTGAGTAAAAAGATGACATGTCATCAACATCCGGGCCCTACTTACCTTACCTTATCTTAATGACTGTTTAACATGTTACAGGCTCTAGCTGGCACAGTTCAACCCGACACTACAGCCGCTCACTACAAGTATCATGATGATCCATACCTTATTCCCATGTCAAATACTGGGAAGCGTACCTTCGCTTTAGCCAAGGAATCCGGGCGTAAGGCTGCAAGTTGGATAAAAAATGAACATTCCAAGTTGTTTCAACACCAGGAGGCAGATCCCCCTATCAAGGTATTGTCTAATTGAAACTTTCTCTTTAAGTTAATCTGCTTGTGAACAGATAAACTAAACATAACTTGCCTGAGGTTATTTTTTTCTCAACTACATAGTTTTATGTACAGTGGTAAAGCCAGAGGGTCTGTCTGCCTCCAAGTGTTTAACCCTGAACTAAAAGGGGAGCTGAAGGAACTTGAGATACAGGAAAATTCTCGGACCACGGAAAGATGATGACGGAACATGGAAAAAAAGGAAAAATGAAGATCTGTATATGCAGACAGAAACCAATGTGGTCACAACAATGCATGGCTAAAATTTGACGGGCATTTGATGAGAATGGACGGGAACAGGCTGACAAAGAACATTTTTAAATACATCACAGGGTTGAAAGCTAATACAAAATGGGTAGAAGAGGGCAAAAGAGATGCCATTGAAGTTGGACCAACTGAACTTGTCATTCACGATAGGAAAACGTTTCGAAGCCGAGTTGACAATATCAAGACTTTCAGAGAAAAACCACCACAACACAGGATAAATTTGGTAATAACAGAGGAGCCGAGAAAGATTAGAAGTGAAAGAATGAAGAGGTTCTGGGAAGAAAAGAAGAAAAAAATGACCAGAAAGCCTTAGGTTCCATGCGGTCCACAGTTGGCCAAAGTCGGACACAAAACAGAAGAATAGTTTTATGTATGCTATAATTGGTAACACTGGAGGAGACCAAATCCAGGGAGAAAAAAATCTTTAACTGCTGAAATTAAATATTTGTTATACTCCGCCTTGTCAATACTACAGAATAATTATGTAGTTTAATAATATTTAAACAAACATGTTTCTATATACAATGATGTCTTCTTCAGCGTTCAAATTAATAGCGTATAACATTAATAAAATAAAACAGAACGAAGAATAATTAGGAAATGCATAAATAAGCAGTGTCAAGTTAATGGTCATTGGCGAATAGCATCAAATAATACAGTATATAAGGAAATTGAACCAATATTGAGTACAGTACAATTAGAAAGATACGGATCTCATTTTTTGGACATCTTCTTGGAACACCGGAAACTAGAATTAGTAGAAAATTTATGGAATAAAAATACCAGTATTAAATGGATCACAGAAATTAAGGCTGATATTAAAGAACTCTAAACAACACTCCACGACCTGAAGAATAAAACTGACAGAATCAAAATTTTACAAGACTCCCATATTGGACTGGCAACCAAAATTAATGAAAGAGCTAAAGGAAGGGTGTAGTATAGTATGAAGGTTTTGGACTAGGAAGCTCAACACCATGAAACGATTAGAGGCCTTCGAAATGTGGATTTATAGACGAATAAAATACGTTGGACTGATGGAGTTACTAACAGAGATGTCCTCAGAAGAGCAAAATGTGATCTTCAGCTTTTGTCTACCATTAAGTATCGAAAAACTGCCCATTTGGGTCATGCACTCAGAGTGTAACGTGTTTTTCGAAGGGTTTTTATGCAACTGGCATAAGTCAGTTGGAAGCCATTCTGTAATTATTTACGCGGCAAATTGTTCAGCCAAGAGAATTGTTCATGTTAATTTATTATTATTATTAATTTATTATAATTTTTATTAAGGTATTTTCGGAGCATTTTATAAAAATTATTAGCATTCAGATAGGTTTTCTATGTCTTAGAAAACGCTATCAAGCAAATTATTACGAACGACAATATCAAAGAAAATTACATGATTACGGAATTTTACGGAGTTTTCGTCAGTTAGGGTATTTGAGAGACGTGACTCACTGGGAATTCAAGTACACGCTTAATCTTGTCGGAAAGCATGACGCAATCCTGGGTCGCATCGTCAAGGAAAGGCGAATTGTTGGAACGGAACCCTCCCGCCGAGTGTAATGACCCGGAGGAGGGGAAGATCGCGTGGTGGGTCAGCCAATCAGTGGAGACGACGTAAGCTAGTTGGGACTGAAGAGTGGGGGAGCCGGCGTGTGGATATATCGTTCGACGCGCCGTGGAACGTGGCCTATCTGTGTAGAACTTGCGGAGTGTGGTTGCAAGTGCGTGTCGCTCCGATGTTCAGGGGAGTTAGTGACTATCAGTGTTGAACTTGCCAAGTATGGTTCACGCGGGAGTCGCTCCGATGTTCCATGGAGTGGAGGACTAACTTTTGTAAAACTTAACCAGTGTGGTTATACGAGTGTTTGGGTCCGATGTACGGACCATAGAATTATCTAATCTACCAGAATATCATCATATAACGAAGAAGATGGCGACGTCCAGGAGACTGTGGGAAGCACACAGCATCATCCAGTACGAGGGAAATGCTTTGGCAATTTCCAGTGGTAAGCGCATATGACGCAGAAATACGCAATCTCTCATTTTTCTTTGTTTTATATTTCATATTTCAGTAACTTCATAGCTTGGAAATAAGAGTAAAATCAATTTATCAGACTCCGTTTTCACGTAATTTTCTATCGGTAATATTCAAATCACAACGCTCCAATTTAAATTTTATACTTATTATTATTATTAATTTTGCTATACTTGTTTTATATAATAAATTCATTTCTTTTACAATGCAATCTTTGCTTTCAGTAGGTAGCATTAGATATAGACCAATTCCTTCTCCTGATACAATTGTTTGTTGGGTTAATGATCAAATCATACCACGATCTGAGTGAATAGAGTCTTGAATGTGTTCTGCCAGAGCTAGACGTTGTTAAATACAAATTTAGATTTCAACATTGCGTTGAGGTCTTGGCGCCCATTAAAACAACATAGCTTAGGCAAAGGTAAACAGTTACATTTCTCACCCAACAGTAAGGGGCAGTCAAACCGTTTCATTTGGCGCCCAACGTGGGGATGAAAACCTAATAACATTTGTGGAAGGAGAAGGGTATATATTTCTGTGCCTGTATTTTGGGGGTTATTTGTCTTTATCAGTGTATATCATTATGGGGGATGAGAAAGAAAGACAGATGAGGTTACGTAGTGGTCATCAACTGGTGAATGATGATACGAGCAGTATGTCGAGTGATGGTAGTACCGGGGTAGCGGAGGTAAATCCCGATACTGAAACAGGGAGTGTAGGCGGCCAACCAGAATTAAAAACTTTACTTCTCGAGTTCATGTATCAGAACAAAGTTAGTAGTGATGCTTTAAATGCAAAATTAGAACAGAATAATGCAAAATTAGAACAAAAAGAACAAAACAGTAGGGAAAATAAAGAAAGTACAGAAGCTTTAAATGCAAAATTAGAACAGAATAATGCAAAATTAGAACAAAACAGTAGGGAAAATAAAGAAAGTACAGAAGCTTTAAATGCAAAATTAGAACAGAATAATGCAAAATTAGAACAAAACAGTAGGGAAAATAAAGAAAGTACAGAAGTTTTAAATGCAAAATTAGAACAGAATAATGCAAAATTAGAACAAAACAGTAGGGAAAATAAAGAAAGTACAGAAGCTTTAAATAAAAAATTAGAACAGAATAATGCAAAATTAGATAAGAACAACAAGGAAATTAGTGTGAAAATGGAGCAGATTAGAGGAGAAATCAGAGGAGTAATGGAAGAGAAGGTTAAAGAGATCATTGCAGATGTAGACAAGAAATTAGGAAAAGTACAGGAGGAGTTAGAAATTAGAATCAGTACACAGGCTGAAAATTTAAAAGAACTAGTGCAACTGGAAACACAGCAGGTCAAAAAGCAATTGGGGGGAGAAATTGACAAAATTCAGGTAGCAACTAAAGAGGTTAAGGAACAGCTGGGGGGTAGAATTGAGAAAGTCCACTCGCAAATAGTTGCAGAAGTACCGTAAATGATTTAAGAGAGAGTAATAGAGAGAGCATTAGCAAGATTGAGGAGAAACAAGCAAAGCTATATGATAAAGTAGAAGAATCAGAAGGAAACATTAAATTAACAGTAAACAGTATTGAGAGGAAGGCTGAGGAGAAAATCGCAGAATTAGAGTTAAAATTAAAAGCTAGGATCAGGCAAGAAAATAGAATAGGCCAGTTTTTGTGAATAGCACACACAGGGAGGTAGAACTGGGTAAGTTCAGCAATCGACAGGGGTGCCCAATGGAGTTCATGGACACTATAGAAAATAAATTCGGGGAGAGGTTGGAAAATGGTAGTATTGAGTGGTGCCAGGTAGTTGAAATTTTAGAACAAGTGTTCGTGGGGGAAACGAGGAATTGGTTTGCTGTCTACAGAGACAAGTTTACTGATATGAATGATTTTAAAATGAAATTCTGTGAAAAGTTCTGGAATGAGGTTATTCAGTCGCAGCATCGTGAGGGAGTAGTGTGTGGTAAATATAACCCTAAAGGAAGCTCCACCATGACCGAATACTTTTTAGGGCAGGTATTAGTGTGTAAATATCTGGATGGGTTGAAGGAGGAAAGTGATGTGGTAAGGTTGCTACTTAGGCACTTTCCCTATAGGATCAAGGAGGCTGCTTGTATCCAGAATGTAAAGACAATATCACAAGTAGAAAATTTGTTAAGCACATTTGATGCACTAGGGAGAGGGGGTTATGAGGACAATTTCAATAGGAACCAGGGTAATAATAATAATAGACCTAATGAAGCCAGGCATCAGGAAGTTCAAGGGAACGGTGGCGAAGGAGCCAACGCTCAAAATAGAAATAATAATAATCAGCTAAATCAGAACAGAGGAAATGGCTATGGTAATCAGTATCAAGGGAGGAACAATGATTTCAGGGGAAATCAAGGGAGGAACAATGATTACAGGGGAAATCAAGGGAGAAACAATGATTTCAGGGGAAATCAAGGAAGAAATTATAATGACAATAATTACAACCAGAATAGGGGTCAAGGAAGAGGACAGCCTAGTGGTAGTAATATACAGCCAAACAATGACAACACAACTCAGAACAACCAGACCAGTGCAGTAGTAACTAGTACTACGGCCAGCTGTAGCGGTTCTTTAAACGCGAACCAGGCTGCGAAGTAAGGTCAGAATCTCAGTCTGTAGCATGCCCTGTCCATACAATTATACAGGAACCCTATGACCTAAATGTGAGAAATGAATTATTACATGAACTAAATGATGAAGGTATTATTCAGGAAGTGGTTAGTAAGAGCCCCATAGTTAAATTTAACGTGTCCGAGGCGTACACAGATGTTTTAATTGATAGTGGTTGTATGAAGAGTTGCATAAGTAGTGCATTTTATGATAAAATGAAAGGAACTGGAGTAAATTTTGAGGAGATGCCAATTAAAAGCACTTTTGTTATCACAGCTGTTGGGAAGAGGTCTAAAGTAATTTCTAAGCAAGTTTTAGTAGACATTAAAATTAATAATCATGTAGAGAAGCAGATTTGCCTTGTAATTCCAAATTTAGTATTCAGTGTTATCTTGGGATCAGAGTGGCTAAGTAGAGTGTCTGGTAACTTATGTTATGATGTAGGGAGTTTGAAATTTAAATGGGGAGATTCTGAAGTAGAAGTAGCGTTCAATGACCATATTCAGAGAAGTAGTATTGTAGGTGTGATTTGTACTTTAAATGAGATATCGCCAGCCGTAGAGCGGGGTTCTCCATGTTTTGTGGGCAGTGTGATTACGAACGGAAGTCTAGTGGACTCGTTACGTGAGGCTGCATTTCAGGGAAATATAGAGGATGAACAGTGTGTTCGGCTCTATGATGTGTTATGGTGTAATAGGAGAGTGTTTGAGGATCGCATTGGTATGGCCAATTGCTATACACATTCATTGAACGTTATTGATAGGTCAGTATTCACAGGACATAGATATCCTGTACCTTTCGCTTATCAGAGTGCAGTTGAGGCACAAATTAACCAGATGCTTGAAGATGGGATTATTGAGCATTCTAACAGTCCATATGTTAATTCTTTGATCACGGTACCCAAGACCGACGGCACTGTTCGTATTTGTTTAGACGCTCGTTTGGTTAACAGTAGAATTAGTTCAGATCAGCTGAAATCTATGTCAATAGAGGAATTAATGCAAACATTTGAGGGGAAGAAGTATTTCACTTGTGTAGATTTGAGTTCCAGTTTTTGGCAAGTGCCACTTATGTACGAAGATAGACCATTTACAGCTTTTAGTCATAAATATAACCTTTATCAATTTTGTAGAACACCTTATGGGTTAAAGAGTAGTTCAGCAGCTTTAATTAGGGCTTTAAACATCGCATTAGGGGATGACACAGGAGAGTTTGTAACCATTTACATAGATGATATGGTAATTAGTTCACGCAGTTTTGAGGAGCATCTACGTCATTTAGATATAGTTTTTCAGAAGTTAGATCAGGCAGGGTTCACTTTGAAGCTGTCTAAGTCGTCATTCTGTCAGTCAGAAGTGACATTTTTAGGTCATAGAGTGTCGAGTAGAGGTGTAACACCAGAAGAAAGTAGGGTTAATAAGATACTTAACGCAGAGGTGCCACAGAATGTTAAACAGTTAAAAACTTACCTGGGAATTTGCAACTTTTTCAGGAGGTTCGTTCTTAAATACTCAGGGTTGGTAGAACCATTCAGGGAATTGCTTAAAAGTGGGACTCGGTGGAGATGGGAGTCCAAGCATGATCAGGCTTTTAGAGCGCTGAAGGAAGGTTTTGAGAAAGCTGTAGTGCTGAAATATCCGTTAAAAGATAAGGAATATGTGGTTATGACAGATGCTTCACATATAGGCATTGCTGGAGTATTATGTCAGAAAGATGATGAGGGTAATCTGTGCATTGTATCTTTAGCCTCGCGAGGACTGACAGCAGCAGAGAAAAGATACACGATTACTGAGTTAGAGCTTTTAGGTATTGTTTTCAGTTTAGGGAAATTTAGAATGTATTTAGTAGGGGGGAAATTTGAGATCCACACAGATCACCATGCATTACTGTATATGAGGACTTGTAAACTCAGTTCTAACAGAGTTAGTAGGTGGATTCTTGCTCTGCAGGAATACGAATTCACAGTGAAATATATTAGAGGTAAAGATAACATTCTTGCAGACATGCTATCGAGGGACACTAATTTATGTAGGGATTATCCTGTGGTTAAAGCAGAGGACGGGATTTTAATATGTGCATGTGTGGACAGTAGCAACAGGGCATCGTTACAGACACTGAGAAATATGCTAGTGGAGCAACGTGATGACGTTAAGTTAAAGGAGCCACTGGCTAGGTTGGAAATAGGTGAAGAAGAGTATGTGAAAGTAGGACGGTTCACGTACAAGATGCAGGATGGGCTTCTTGCAAGGAAATGTAGGAATAATCGGTGGGCAATATGTGTTCCTGCCACTTTGCGGGAGGAGCTAATTTGGTTCATCCATAGGGAATTAGGACACTTTGGTGCTGCCAAGGTCTTCTATGAAATTGGTCGTGACTTCATTTGGAGTAAAATGGGAAGGGACGTTAGGAGAATTTTAGCTAAGTGTGACACCTGTCAAAGGAGTAAATATCCAGTTAAATATTTAGTGGGGGAGAGATCTGCAGTTCTCACCAGTAGTCCCGGCGAACTACTGTGTGTGGATTTATTTGGCCCGATCGTTAAAGGACAGTACGGCTACGAGTACATTTTTATAGTTATTGACGCTTTTAGTAAGTATGTCAAGCTATATCCGCTAAGGAAAGCCACGGGACTAGCGTGTAGCCGTCTGATCATTAATAAGTATGTACCTGAGTTTGGCATCCCTCTCAGGATACTATCTGACAGTGGACCACAGTTTACTGCAAAGAAATGGAGAACCAGTATGCAGGAAGCTGGTATTACACACGTTCATTCCTCTGTAAGGTACCCTCAGGGTAATTCTGCAGAGCGTCCATTAAGGGAAGTGGCTCGTCTTTTTCGGACTCTAGTGCATGACAAGCATGCGGCCTGGGTTGGACATCTTCCCAAGGTCGAGACTTGGCTGAATTCTGTCCAGCATGAGAGCACGAAATTGACGCCATACGAAGTTCACTTCGGAAAAAGGCCACAAAATGAACTAGCGAGGGTGTTGGGATTAAATGAGGGTAAGCAACCGGGGATGGATTACATTGTCCAATTGGCGAAACAGAATTTATCTAAGTCAGCACAAAAGAGAATTCGCCAACAAAAAGAAACTAAATTTGACCTATTCGAGCCGGGAGACAGAGTCTTACTTAGAGTGCCGAAACAGTCAAATAAGCTAGAGAAAGTCATGTCCAAGTTCTTTTATCTCTACGAGGGCCCATTTATAGTTTCCAAACGTATTGGCAAAACAGCATATGTGCTGGAGAATAGTGAGGGAAACAGATTATACGGAACGTATAATATACATAGTCTACGAAAGTATGTGTCATAAAGTGAGGAGGTTTAGCTGGCGAGCCAGCCTATCAAATGAGTAAGTGTGGTATTTGGTGCGTGGAAGATCTGGTCTTCAAGGCAGGCGTATCAGAAGTCACACAGGGGGGTAGTATGTAAGTAAATGAGAGTTTTTAAGGTACAGGGAAATATGACGGGATTGTCGGATGCTCTTGAGCACTAAAATGTCTCGATACACCAAGGCCAGAATTTGGTAGCGCTGGTGAATTCCCATTTGCCTCCAAGAGATGGGTGAGCGCTTGTACATGGTATTTTTGCTTAAGGCGTCCACGAGGCAAAAGATGGGCCATCAGAATGCGAGACAGTCCTTCATGAAACTCATACATATCAGCACACGTGATTTCTGTTTACGGCCTCGCCATGTAAGATTTGTAAGTGTGTAATTTAAGGTAATTTGTACAATGGTATTATTTCTGTGTTGAGAACTAGTACTAAGTAGAATATGGTCTACGGGAACTTAACAAGACAGGGCGATTACGGCACAGAAATATTTGGTGTTATATGTAATGCACATTTACTGTTTTTTTTTTTTTCAGAAGTCAATATTAATTTAATCATCTTTAAAGAGAGATTAAGTATTATGGTCACGAGGCGCTGCCACAATAGTGTGATCGTGTGCTCAGTGATAAGTGAGATTAAATTTCACCATAAGGAAGGGACCTCCAGTGAAATTAGGAAGTTCTATGGTGATATAAATATATCAGAACACCTTCAATGCGTGTGATATGACATCAAAAATACATAGTGCTCACACATTTATTATGTCTATTTCTCCAACATAGAGGAATTTGAGAGGCGGAAATATCCGTGGAACACTATTTTATATGAGAAACATTGGACTGGTTGCAAAGTGCAATCCATAGTGACAACAAACTTTGACGCAAAGTGCGTGAAGAAAAATTATGAGTGTATATATCTGTAATTTAGGGAGATTTCATTTATGTAATATGTATTTTGGATGGGGTTTATTAACGTGTCTGGGATAATCGGATAATGGACCGTCGTCACGTAAATCATCCGATGATCCGAGGCGAATATGTAACGTGTTTTTCGAAGGGTTTTTATGCAACTGGCATAAGTCAGTTGGAAGCCATTCTGTAATTATTTACGCGGCAAATTGTTCAGCCAAGAGAATTGTTCATGTTAATTTATTATTATTATTAATTTATTATAATTTTTATTAAGGTATTTTCGGAGCATTTTATAAAAATTATTAGCATTCAGATAGGTTTTCTATGTCTTAGAAAACGCTATCAAGCAAATTATTACGAACGACAATATCAAAGAAAATTACATGATTACGGAATTTTACGGAGTTTTCGTCAGTTAGGGTATTTGAGAGACGTGACTCACTGGGAATTCAAGTACACGCTTAATCTTGTCGGAAAGCATGACGCAATCCTGGGTCGCATCGTCAAGGAAAGGCGAATTGTTGGAACGGAACCCTCCCGCCGAGTGTAATGACCCGGAGGAGGGGAAGATCGCGTGGTGGGTCAGCCAATCAGTGGAGACGACGTAAGCTAGTTGGGACTGAAGAGTGGGGGAGCCGGCGTGTGGATATATCGTTCGACGCGCCGTGGAACGTGGCCTATCTGTGTAGAACTTGCGGAGTGTGGTTGCAAGTGCGTGTCGCTCCGATGTTCAGGGGAGTTAGTGACTATCAGTGTTGAACTTGCCAAGTATGGTTCACGCGGGAGTCGCTCCGATGTTCCATGGAGTGGAGGACTAACTTTTGTAAAACTTAACCAGTGTGGTTATACGAGTGTTTGGGTCCGATGTACGGACCATAGAATTATCTAATCTACCAGAATATCATCATATAACGAAGAAGATGGCGACGTCCAGGAGACTGTGGGAAGCACACAGCATCATCCAGTACGAGGGAAATGCTTTGGCAATTTCCAGTGGTAAGCGCATATGACGCAGAAATACGCAATCTCTCATTTTTCTTTGTTTTATATTTCATATTTCAGTAACTTCATAGCTTGGAAATAAGAGTAAAATCAATTTATCAGACTCCGTTTTCACGTAATTTTCTATCGGTAATATTCAAATCACAACGCTCCAATTTAAATTTTATACTTATTATTATTATTAATTTTGCTATACTTGTTTTATATAATAAATTCATTTCTTTTACAATGCAATCTTTGCTTTCAGTAGGTAGCATTAGATATAGACCAATTCCTTCTCCTGATACAATTGTTTGTTGGGTTAATGATCAAATCATACCACGATCTGAGTGAATAGAGTCTTGAATGTGTTCTGCCAGAGCTAGACGTTGTTAAATACAAATTTAGATTTCAACATTGCGTTGAGGTCTTGGCGCCCATTAAAACAACATAGCTTAGGCAAAGGTAAACAGTTACATTTCTCACCCAACAGTAAGGGGCAGTCAAACCGTTTCAAGAGGCCAAAAATATCAGTTGCTTCGACTAATACTACAAGGCAAAATAGATGGCAGACGAGGACGTGGCAGAAGACAGATGTCTTGGCTTCAGAATATCAAGGAGTGGTCACGGATTCCATCATCATCATCATCATCATCATCATCATCATCCTGAACCAACTCCATTTCATCCTGTCCTTGTACCACTCCTCCTCCACCAACTTGTCCCAATCATGACCTCTCTGCAGTACATTGTTCTTGACTGTATCTATCCACTTCTTTCGTGGCCTTCCCACGGGTCGTCTTCCTTCTACTTTATTCTCCAATTCCTTCCATGCAGTTCTGTTTGGTGGCATCCTCTTCATGTAACCAAACCACTTCAGTCTTGAGATCTGGATCTTATTGAGGAGAGAATCATCTATTCCTACTTCTTCTCTAATCTTGTGTTTCCTGGTTTTCTGAATCATGGTAAGTAGGAATTTCATTTCGGCTGCCTGGAGTTTAGAGTTACCTCTATTGGTTAGTGTTGTGGTTTCGGATTCCATCTGTTGAAGAATTGTTCCGGCTTGCGGTGGACAGAGGCGCCTTTTCCATGATGATCGCCAACATTCGGGGAACCGAACATGGTACTTGAGGAAGATGAATGGAAGGGTGTTCCCTGCTGCAAACAAGAAGTTAACATCTGAGGGGATGAAAACCTATTGGCATAATAGAACAACTAAATTGGCTAAGGCTATGTATAATTGATTGTAGTGATCCATTGTTGGACATAAAATATAAAATAAATAAATAAAATAAAAATGGATATCCTTAAAAATAATTTGATTAAAATTGAAGTTCCAGCTATATATTTTTTTTTCAAACATTAGAAAATGTTGCTTCTAAAACTGAAGTTGCGGTGGAATTGTGGTGATCTTGTAAATGCTGATACACGGAATTGAGAGTTCTAACATCGACATCCGCCAAAGTCATAACCTCGCTAGCCGTCCCACACTCGCTGCATTTGTTCGAATAGCTTCAAAAAACATATACCCCACTAAGTTTAGAAGCCACTATCCTGGCATTTACCTGGGGGAAGTTTGGAAAAACCCAGAGTAAAACCACACTGAACTGTCAGCAAGTAGCAGGATTCAAACCTCCGATCTACGAACTTGTTGCAGCTTCCCGTCACAATTGTGGTAAGCGATTTTACGTGCGTGAGTAGCTAGACACCTACCCCATCCCTAACCATAATAATTACAATCATGCACTACTACCATGACCACAGAAGCACAGGTATTAGACAAATTAGACATGCACCCAAATACACAGGTCTGATAACCGAAGTGGCCCAAGCCCCTAAAATAAATTAATAACAATGTGTAAGGAGTGGAAATATTTTTACTCAAATGTCAACCTCACCAGCTTGTGGTAATAATAATAATATTGTATGGCCTCGGGTGCCGGGTGCAAGCTTTGTTATTTGACGCCCAGAGGGCAGCTTGCATCTCTAATTTTGTTGTTCCTTGGAATGCTATGAAAGTCAAGGAGGTTAGATATCTAAGCTCCTTGACACTATAGCGCTTTCTAGTAGAAAATGGGGGAACTTTGTGTTGGCGGAAAATCCCGAGATATATTTTGCCATTATGAACACGGTCTACTGAATTCAAATGGGTTCTTTAACACGCCAACAACATATGACATGCCTGTCGTGATTTTTGTCGCCTTGCAATACTCACTTACCATGGCCAGGAGCGAACATGCAAGCTTTGGGTCGGTAGTCTGACACGATAACCACTCACCCACCGTGGCAAACTAGCTCATGGTGCACCCTGCTATAGACTGACGAGGCTCCGACGACCGAGTGACTCCCAGGATATGGAGTCGCCCTTCACATGCCAATGACCTCCTAAGAGGGGCGGCTGGGCAGGTGAAGGTTCGGTTCAATCTCTAGCCCTTGGAATGAAAAATCTTCCTAAAAGTGAAAGAACATCCAGGTTAACGGCATGAAGACGTAAAAAGCAACGGGAAACTACTACATTAAAGATCGTAGTGATGATATCCCATATATAGCAGTCATGAATTCAGGCACGACTCTCTTCTCCAAAACATTATCGAGGGAAAGAAACCTAGGGCATGTCCAAGGATGTCGTACATCAAGAACTCCATTGGAGAACTGGCATGTGGTTCTTATGGCGGCATGAAGAGACTAACAGAAAACCGTCAAATGTGGCTGCCACGAAAAGGCTTTGTCTTTAGTAAATGATGATGATCAGGGCTCGGATATATAAGACCTAAAAATAGCCCGAATACGCAAGCAAATATGACTCAAAAAAGACAAAATATGACCTGAAAATGACTGATTAAATATGGCCGTTTTTTATTTTTCCTATTATAAATCCAAGCAACAATCCCTTCGAGATTAAATTATCATACAAGATTGAAACCACAAACAAAACATAGCCAACAAAAAAATAGAAAGGGTTAAATCGGTAACATACTTAGGTATCACACTAGATAGTACACTAACCTGGGAAAATCGTGTAGAAAATGTAAAACATAAAATCAGCCCTATAATAGGTATTATTTTCAGATTAAGATGTAGCTGTCTTACTAGCCAACAATTGAAAAATATATACTTTGCTCTGATACATTCACATCTAATGTACATGAATTTCATATGGGGATATTGTAAGAAGGAGCTGATAAAAGATCTTGAGATACTTCAGAAACGTGCTATAAAATCTATCTTTGGATTTCCTTGGCTCACACCCTCAAATGAATTATACTCAAGAATTAAAATTATGCCACTGCAAAAACAAATAGCTATGTCAGCAACAGTATTTGTATACAAATTAGAAAACAAATTGATACACACACACATCCATTTTACCCATGCAAATGACATTCATCATTATGCAACAAGAGGAGTAAATCGAATATTCACCAGCCATTCCCAATCCATTAAATTTGGAACTAAGGGAATTATATCCTCTATAATAAAGGAATACAACTCGCTACCATTAGGCATAAGGGAAAGTTTCTCTATAAAAAGATTTAAGAGGAAAACAAAAGACTTCCTATTAAGGAATGAATAGCCCATATCCAATAGCCTTAAGCAATGCAATGTATAATCTCTGTAAAGTTAGTCACTAGCAATCTAATATAAGTTACTATTCAACTAAACAATATAATGTTACAAAAATTATATATATGCCATGCTGTAACTATGTTACTTGATTGTCCCTAACACGAGCTCAGGCTCATTGGGACCTATGTAAATAAATAAATTTAAAAAAATACTTATTCCTATTTTCATATTAATTTTCTGAATATACATGTTTAAGTGGTTATTTAAGTTACTGTCTATTTCTGTAAACACTAGTTCCCGTTCGGTAAGTTGAGGATGATTGCACACCTACAGCTGCCGTCAAACTACCGAAATATGACGTTCTTACTAAAAAAAATGCCCAAAATATGACCTAATGATAAAAAATGTTCGAAATATGCATTTATAGATTTCAAAAAAGCCTATGATAGTATTCATAGACTGACACTGCTAAAAATCCTCAGATCATATGGTCTCCATCCTAAATTGATAAAAATCATTCAATTAACATTAACAAACACAAATTCGAAAGTTAAATTTAGGGGAGAAATATCAACAGCTTTCTCAGTAAAAACTGGTCTCAGACAAGGTGATGGATTATCCCCTCTGCTTTTCAATGTGGCTCTTGATTATATCATGAAGGTTTGGAAAAAGAAAAACCCTCCTAACATCAAAATTGGAACAAAACCATCAATAAAAATAAACTGCTTAGGATTTGCAGATGATTTGGCTCTTTTAGCACTAAACAAGGAAGAGGTTTGTACTCAGATCACTAGTCTCCAAGAAATTGCTCAAGGGATAGGATTACAGATATCCTTGAAAAAACTGAGATCATGCCTATGAAACCCTTAGATATAAATGAAGTCTATATAAATGATCATAAAATTAACCTAGTTCCTCAATTTAAGTATCTTGGAGAAATTATAACACATAACTTAAACGAAAAAGTAACTTGGATAAATAGAACAAATAAAATGAAAAAGGCACAATCTCTAACCTGGTCAACATATAATAAAAAATGCCTATCAATAGCTACTAAGATCCAACATTATAAAACTGTAACTCTCCCAGAAGCCACTTATGCTTGTGAAACACTGTTCCAAATTAAAAATGAACAAAGAACTGATCAGCTCCTCAAAACGGAAAGAAGAATCATTAGAACGTGCATAAATAAATAGTATCAGGTTGAGGGAGTCTGGAGGATTCTCCCAAATGAAACTGTCTATCGTGAGATTGATCCAATCATCAGCACAATGAAGAAGAAAAGAATTTCATATTTTTTTTCACATCTTACGGCTTCCAGAAAACAGAATTGTACGCCAACTGGTGATGAGAAATCTAGGAAAGAAAACTGGAGGAAAATGGATCCAAGAAATCCAACAAGATCTCAAAGCAGTTGGACTTAAGATAACAGATGCCGAGGAGAAAAATAAAATTAACACCGTTCTTAAAACTCACAAATTTTCTGCAGAAATAACACATAGAAAGCCTATGGAGATTTCAGATGAGTTGAGAAAATCCCGATCTGAAAGAATGAAAAAGTACTGGAAAGAGCGCAAGAACCAAGCAGTACTATCTTCAAAGGAGAAGTGATTGTGGAACGACTCAAGTGGTCCAATGTGACCAATCAAGATAATAATAATATATGACAATTAATAAAAACCACTGTATTGTGACGATAATCACTTGATTTGCATCAGAAACCAATCGGGCATGAAAATAGAGGCGAAGAAAAGAATATGATTTTTCCTAAACGTCCGAGCCCTAGTGATGATGAATAACGACATGTTTATTCTTCTGCTCCGTTATTGTGTTGGTCTTTTTTGTGTATTTTTTTTATCATAGTGATTGTACTGTTTACTAGCTCATGTCTGCTCTTGATGATTGTTAGGACTTCATGCCCCGAGCGGTATACGACGAGAACAGTGAAGTAGCTGAAGAAACTTTGAGATCACTCATAAAGGATACTGCAGTGAACGATGCTATCACTGTCTACCACCTGCTGGAAAAACAGGGGAAGAGTAAGTATAGTCAGCTTTACCTTAAATAAGTTACTAACAGTGTAACCTTGCCATTTTTCACTTCAAACATGGGTATTTATATTGCCCAGGTCACCTGCAATAAAGAATGCTTTGAAGCCATTTTTCAGTGTTGCCATATTAACAACTAATATTGTAGCTTTCAGTTGGTCAACACAAAATCAGTCCAATTACTGGAATATGTGAAAAATAACCTGAAATAAATAACACTAGCGGACCCGTGCGAGAAATCTCGCATGTTCATAAACCACACTTTCCCCAATAGGTTTATAATGAGAGACTTAACCTTTTCCGCTCGTGTGTCGACCCTGAGTCGACACAATGTTTGGCCGCTCGTTTCTAGGTTACCTGGCATGCCAGGGTTTTTTTTACTTCGTTTGGTAAGTGCTGGCCCCTTCCGGAAACTGGAAGGAACCAAACGGGAGTGTTTTAGTTTCTCTTTGCTCGGCAAAACTGCTCCGTTTCCTTGACATGGAAAGCATTCGCGGTGAAGCAACATGGCGGCGCGGCGCCTCGTTTGTAGGTTACCTGGCATGCCAGGGATTTTGTACTTCGTTTGGTAAGTGTGGTTCCAGATTATTTGGAAAATTTTCCATTTTGAGTTCCGTATTGACTTAACAACTATCAAATGGGGTTGTTTGTTCTCCGCCCAATCAATACCTTTAAATACTATAATTTTCACAGTTTATTGTTACTTGGACATGTTTCGGGCCATACCTGGGCCCTTCTTCAGCCTTGACTAGTTTCCAACAAATCCATTAAAAGACATGCATTTAAAATAGACAACACTCTTAAAATACTTAAAGGTATAAATACATAAAAACAACATTAAAATACTCATTTGGAAAGAGAATAAAAAAATGAGTATTTTAATGTTGTTTTTATGTATTTATACCTTTAAGTATTTTAAGAGTGTTGTCTATTTTAAATGCATGTCTTTTAATGGATTTGTTGGAAACTATTCAAGGCTGAAGAAGGGCCCAGGTATGGCCCGAAACATGTCCATGTAACAATAAACTGTGAAAATTATAGTATTTAAAGGTATTGATTGGGCGGAGAACAAACAACCCCATTTGATAAGTGTGGTTCCAGAAACCGAAAGAAACCGAACAGGAGTGCTTTAGTTTCTCTTTGCTCGGCAAGACTGCTCCGTTTCCTTGACATTGAAAGCAGTCGCGGTAAAACAACATGTCGTTATAGCTCGTGTGTCGACCCTGAGTCGAAGCTGAGATCCGGGCATCTATTTCGGCTGATTTTGATGATAGTGACCATAAGAGCGATGCAATTTTTGAATCTGGCGATGAAAATGATATATCCGTGAGTGGTTCAAGTGACGATATTGATATCGGCGTCGCAAGAAATCATGGAGGAGGCGATAACATTATGGGAAGCAATCGGGGTCAATCCAGGCATTTGCTTTGAACGCTTCCACACACTCAATACATACCGTTAAGAAAGTTAAAAACATTATTTTGTGTCATGTAAATGCCATACTTTCATTAATTTTGTACTTCCTTCCTGTATATATTGTTACAACCAGTACTTAATACCAGGTTTTAAAATATGAAGAATGCTGACAGAAATAAATACGAGTTGGGAGAAACTAGGACTTACAATAATTCGAGTGGAAAGGGTTAAGGAGAAAGGTTGCTTTTTTTTTTTTCAACCAAAAGATTATAGAACACTATTTACATTTCAGTTAGAAATCCAAGTTCTACGTTCCCTAACTTAAGAAGGCAATCACTGAAAATTGGATCATCATAACACTCACCTGTTATTCGATCATCATCATCATCATCATCATCATTTCCCCTTATCCAGCTCCTGCCGGGTCAGGGTATTTATGGCACTTCTCCACTTTCCTCTTTCCTTCCACCATTATTCTTCCACGATCTTGTCCCAGTCCAGATTTCTTTTTCTTACGCCGTTCTTCACTGAATCCATCCACCTTGTTCTAGGTCTTCCTCTTGGTCTCTTACCCTTGCACTTCGCCTCCAGCATCTGTCTTGGTATTCTATTTTCCTCCATCCTCTTTACATGTCCAAACCACCTTAGTTTATTCTTCTCAATTCTCTCATTTAGTTTTCCCATCCCAACTTCCTTCCTAACATCTTCATTCCTCACTCTGTCTTTCCTTGTCTTTCCTATCATACTTCTTAGGAATTTCATTTCACTGGCTTGGATTCTACTCTCTTGCCTGCTTGTCAGGGTCCAAGTCTCAGCTGCATAAGTTAATATGGGTACATAGTACACTTTATACATTACCTCCTTGCTTTTCCTTGGTACTTCCTTATCCCAAACAAGTTTTCTTACACTTTGATAGAATGCATTGCTCTGCTGTACCCTCCTGCCAATCTCCATGTCCAACCTACCAGTTTGCATCAATTCACTTCCTAGGTATTTGAACGTGTCCACAATTTCCAAACTCTGACTTCCAATTTTCACAGTGCCCTTTACTTGTCTTTCCCCTCTTGTCATCACCATGGTCTTGCTTTTCTCTATACTGATTTTCAGGCCATACTTCTGAATATTTTCGTTCAGTGCATCTAGTTGTTTTTGCACTTCTTCGGTGTTCCTTCCCCAGACCACAATATCATCTGCAAATAACAGTAACTTCATTTCTTTATGTTCATATGCTTCCTTTGTTTCCTTTACTATTTCATCCATCACCATTATGAACAAGAGAGGTGACAGCACACTCCCCTGTCTTAGTCCAGTCTTGTTCGTAAACCAATCTGTCTTTCCAACTGGGGTCAATACCCTGCTAACACAGTTGTTGTACATTGCTTGCACCATTTCCAACATTTCTCTTCCCAGTCTCTTCTTAACCATGGTTTCCCATACCTTCTCTCTGGGGACACTATCATATGCCTTTTCTAGATCTATGAAAGTCATAATCAAATCCTCTCCATATTCCCAGTTCTTTTCCATCCCCTGCCTCAAGCTAAAGATTGGGTCCACTGTGGATCTTCCACTCCTGAAGCCATACTGTTCCTCTTGCAACTCTCCTTCCACCTTTCTTCTCATTCTTCTTTCTAATATCCTTTCCAGTATTTTTACTATCTGTGATATGAGGGTGATCCCTCTATAGTTATCACACACTTTCTTGTCCCCTTTCTTAAACACTGGTATTATTAGCCCTTTCTTCCAGTCTTCTGGTACACATTCCCATTTCCACACACACTTTAGCAGTCGATACAGCCATTGCATACCAACAGGTCCAGCAGCCTTTATCATTTCTACACTGACTTCATCCACCCCTGTTGCTTTTCCCATCTTCATTTTCTGTACTGCTAATTCCACCTCCAGCATTGTTATATCATCTTCTGTTATAGAGTCGTCAGGTTGTGTCACTTCCATCTCACCAGTACCATTGCTCACATTCAAAAGCTTATCGAAATACTCCTTCCATCGTCCCTTTATCTCTTCTGGGTGTGTTAACAACTCTCTATCTTCCTTTTTCACTAGCTTTGTAGTAACTCTTTCTTTCCTCTTACTTCTTAGAAGCCCATACAGCATCCTTTTACTGCCACTTACATCTGTTTCCATTCTTCGTGTAAATTCTTCCCAACTTTTCTTCTTTTCTTCTCCTACCACTTTCTTACACCTCCGTTTGCTATCGTGATACTTCCTTTTGCTTTCTTCTGTTTGATCTCGGTTCCATTCTTTCCATGCAGACTTCTTTTCTTTCACTGCTTTCCTCACTTCCTCATTCCACCATGGTGTCTCCTTCTCTTTCACTCTTGTTGACGTCCTACCACAAGCACTCTCTGCTGCACCAACAAATGCCTTTTTAAAGTGAGACCATTCCTCTTCTATGTTTTCCACTTCAGTAACTGGGATTTGTTGCTTCAATCTCTCCTGAAAATCTTCCTGTACGGTTTTGTCTTTCAATTTCCATACTTTTATTTTACTTTCTCTGATCTCCTTTAGGTTTTCCAATTTTTCCCATCTAAATTTTGCCACCACAGCTCTATGGTCCCCATCAAATGCTTCTCCTGGTAAAGCTGTCACATCTATCAGCTTTCTGCGATTAGTCCTTTCCACCAGAAAGTAGTCAATTACTGATTTTGTTCTTCTATCGCCCCAACCATATCTCGTAATTTTCCTGCAGTTTTTCTTCCGAAACCATGAATTACCCACTATCAGTCCATTCCTTTCACAAAAGTTTACAAGTTCCTCTCCTTCCCGGTTCTTTTTCCCATATCCATATGGTCCAATGACTTCTTCCTTTCCTTGTCTCTCGTTTCCGACTTGTGCATTCATATCTCCCATGATCACCACTTCTACATCTGAAATTACTCTTTCTACATCCTCCAGGAATACTTCAATATCTTCTTCTCTGTTTCCAGTCTGTGGTGCATACACTTGTATGAAGTCCATCACGTCATTTTTCATCTTCATTCTAATTTTCATTATTCTGTCACTCACACACTCGACCACTTCAACATACTCCTCCAGTTGTTTCGAGGTTATCAGTCCCACGCCATTTTTTGCCTCTTGGCCACCACTCCAGTATAATGTATATCCTTTCCTCAATTTCTTCCTTCCTTTACCTTTCCATTTCACTTCACTCAGCCCCATCAATCCAACATTCTCCCTCTCCATGAAGTCTACCACCTCCTCCACCTTGCCTGTCAGGGTCATGACATTCATGATTCCCACTTTCATTTCGGTTACTGGTCGCCCATTTCTCACAGTTCCCCCAGTACCAAAAGAACTGCGCGTCGCCTGCAGGGTACGCCCTAACCTTTTCCGATTCATTCGAAGTGCCATTTCCATTTTAGGCTATTATTACGATGGGGTCGCCACTCCCAAAGGCATTTTATGAAGCTACTGCCAGCTATTATACAGGCCGCCCCTAACATGGGAAACAGACGCCCTTGCAGCCGCCCCTAACCTGGGAAACAGACGCTGCCGATTGATGCTGTACTCTTACTATTCCCTGAGTACTGGGTTGCCTCTTCCGCAATCTCCACCGTTTCGAAGTCCATCTTCTCCGCTGCAGATTCCGTTGAGGTCTTCGCACGTAACCCTGTGCACGGGGCCTATGTTATACCCCATAGGACTGGGTCCTCACCAGAACTTAGCCGGTACTGTAGTTCCATGGTATATTACAGTACCGTTGCCCACCCCCGCGACGTGGACGCGCCTGGCAAGATTTATCCATGTAGCCAATTAAAATTGCCTCATGGACCGGGTTAAGGAGCTGTCTAAATCCAGCCTCCAAGGCTCACCTGTTATTCGATATTATGAAATTATACGATTTGAGTAGGCCCAGGGCCGTATTTCTAAATAGGCTAAGTAGGCTGCAGCCTAGAGCGGCAAATTTTCAGGGGCGGCAGTTTGGCAATTTATTCAAAAGCTAAAATGAAGTATTTCAGACGTTAATAATATTTTCCGTACAAATTGAAGAATACATGTTACTTTAAAATATGTTTTAGTCCTTGTACATAGCCTACTTTCTAAAACTATAACATAATACAAATTCACAAATACTACAAAAACACTTTCATATGAGTACATTATTAACGAGTTTGCCTTTAAGAATTCTATGTAAATTTGAACATCAAGATTACGTGCGGTGAGTTGTTTTAGAGAAGTTTGTATATTTTTCAACAAATAAGCCAGTAATTAACTACATTTTGTGTAATTTCATTTCACCGTGTAGAACAACTTAATTCAAATTAAACACAGTTCTTCAATTACGAAAAAGATAGTCATTACTTTTGTATTAAAATATAAAAATATGTGTAAAATCACTGATCTCCAAGAACAAATTAATTAATGAAGTTTGAAACCCATTTCATTTTTAACGATTCTTGAAAAATGAAAATCCACAGCCTGCTTCCAGTCTCCGACCGGGTCAGGAATGGAATGAATGAAGCCCCCATCTAGCGGCGAGGATATGAACTGTGCCGGCTGCCGAGGCCTGACGCACTCCTCTGGGTCAATAATTAAATGAATGACATATGAAATGAAATGATAGTGGAGAGTGTTGCTGGAATGAAATTTTGACAGGGAAAACCGGAGTACCTGGAGAAAAACCTGTCTGCCTCCGTTTTGTCCAGCACAGATCTCACATGGAGTGACCGGGATTTGAACCACGGACCCAGCGGTGAGAGGCCGGCGTGCTGCCGCCTAAGCCACGGAGGCTCTTTTTAAAAGAAGTAAAAAAAAACAAAAAAAAAACAAGTAGATAACTAATTTCATTACATAATTTATTACGTAAAGCATTAAAATTGTAGTTTTATATAAACTAAATGAACGTTATGTTTAAAAGAGTTGAAAACGCCAATGAACTATCCCTTTGTTGTATAAAACAAATGTATTAAGTAAATATCAACTATAGAGGGGGTGGCAAATGGACTTTAGCCTATAGGCGGCATATTCTTAAATCCGGCTCTGAGTAGGCCTACTCATTCCTTTGATTTACTGTTTTTGAAATCCATGCAAAATGATAAAGGAAATACCTCAGAATGTTAAAATGACATGAAACAGGCGTCAGAGCGGCCGAAATGTGAAGTGGACAGCAATTATGGAGCACATTTTCCTACAGCAACAGTATTTGCAAATTACACACTTCATAAATTTTTAGGTAATTTTTTTTAAAGAAATTATATTGTAATTCATCACGTCTAATGTCTAATCTCTTTCATTTGAATGCTCATTTGTCATGATCGGTCGCTTGTGAGCGCGACTGAAATAATATATAACTTATGATGATCTGATTGAGATTTATATATATTTTTACGGACTATTGAAGAAGAAGAAAACTAAGGGATGACATGTTTCACTTATCAAGTGAGCATCATCAGATCCAAATAAGCAAGACAAATAGCTCTACAAAACACTACCAAACCTACATTGACACCCACATACACTTTCTGCCCTCCAAAAACAAAATACAAGAGAACCTGTATTGCTATATCATCAGCAAAAGCAAGACATTTCACTTCAAATCTCCCTCGGCCTTGTCCCAAATGGATCCCTTCAATGTTCTTCTCTCGTAATAATACTACTAATAATAATAATATGCTATACTAATACATTTTAGACTTATGCTTGTCAGTGATGGTTGCTGCTGCTGTTGTTTCATTTGAAGGGCTTGGACATCATGGTCATTTAGCCCCATGTTATTGTGGTGTCCATAGTAGTAGAGTGTGCATATTTGTAATTCAGGTGAGGATTGGGAGTCAGGCAGCTGTGACCTTAAGTCAGGAACCATCCCAGCATTTGCCTGGAGTAGAAATTGGGGAACCATGGAAAACCACTTCCAGGATGGCTAAAATGGGAATTGAACACATCTCTTCTCAGTTTTACCTCACGAGGCTGAAATTCAAATTAAAATTACATTTCTTGGCAGAACTGGGAATTGAACCTCTACCTCAGGAGGTATCAGCCAACAATGCTAGTCACTGCGCTACGGGGCGCACATTGTTAGTGATGGGGATGCTGTATTTACAAAAATGAATAAGTGAACATGCACGTTCTTCTTACAGCTGTTTCAGCAGATACAAAGCAGCAGTTCCTAGAATTACTGTGTTTCTATAATTGTGAGGATCCCATCCCCGAGGAGTGGATCGAGGAGCGGTGGTTCACGCAAGGAACCAGAGGGATGGTGAAGCGAAGAAAGACTTGGAAGTAAGTATTACAGAATTTTATTACAGTAGAGCGTTGAAAATCCGAACTAATTGGGACTGGGGGGGGGGTTGGATTTCTGATTTGTTCGGATTTTCGAACTCTTCTTTTGCTTTAGCGTTTGTCCCGCCTCGTGGCAGGGTCCGCTATGTGAATCCACTGTCTCCACTCTACTCGGTCCGGATGTTGGTTGAGCTTTTCAGATCCCTGTGCAGTGTATCAGCCCAACGTTGTCTCGGTCGCCCCTTTGGTCTTTTCCCGGCGACCCCTTGTGTGTAGCCCTGTTTTGCAATGGTGTCCTCTCCTGACCGTAGCACATGCACAAACCATCGCATACGACCCTCACGCATTTTGTTGTTGATTGCCACAATACCAAATCTTTCCGTTATTCTTTCATTAGGGATGTGATCCAACCTAGTAATGCCAGCTGTCCATCTAAGCATCTTGGTCTCCATGACACTTAGCCGACATTCTGCTTCCTTGGTGCTCAGCCAACATTCAGTACCATAAAGCACCACGGGACGAATGGCAGTGTAGTAAATCTTCGATTTTAGGTAGTCTTTCATCTGGCGATTGCACATTACACCTGTTGTTGTTCGCCACTTCATCCAAGCAGCATTAATTCTTACGTTGACCTCCTCGGTGAGATGACCTTCAGCAGTTATCGGAGAGCCAAGATACTTAAATTTTGCCGTTCGAGGCAGATCATCGCCGTAGACTTGGATTGTTCCGATTTCTCCTGAATCCGTTGTCTGTTTTAGCTCTGTTAAGCTGCAGGCTATATTGACTTAACCGATCACTCCATTCCTGGACTTGATATTGGAGATCCAGCTTGTTTTGAGTGGCCAACATAACGTCATCAGCGTAAAAAATGATTTTCGAACATAACCTAGAAATTCCTAGTTACACTAAAAATGTTAAGATAAATAAAAATAAACACTTTATGTACATATTGTACTTTGATTTATTTGTATCTTTAAATCCAGAAAATTGCACTCATTTTACAAAAACAATTCACTACATATTTACAAATTTACTAATGTATGTACTGTACATATGTATGCACAAAAAAATAAACACAACTGTACGAAATCACTAAAATATTTTATTTGAAAAAGAGTCGAATAGTATTTTTGATTACACACTATGTATCAAATTTTAACTTTTTGTTTGTCCTTTTGTTGAAAGTGTTATTTCCTGATTGTTTATGCCCCAAAAGTATGGAAAATGGCCATTATGTTCCATAAACTTTGCTTTGCTCATGTGGAAAAGCAACACACTTCTAAATATATGCTGGTATTTATTTTACTATGTTCCATGCATTTTAATTGCATTCAACATAATCTTTCTCTTTCTTTGCTAGTTATGATTAAAAGATGTGACAAAATAAGTGAAAATACGTTAATGTCACAAATATCAATGTCTTATTCACAAAAGCAAAGTCTGACATGAATAATAATGTTTTTCCTACCTTTTCAGACATAATCAATTAATTTTAGTATTTGAATGGTTCATGTAAGGTTCATCATCATCATCATCATTTCCCCTTATCCAGCTCCTGCCGGGTCGGGGTATTTATGGCACTTCTCCACTTTCCTCTTTCCTTCCACAATTCTTTTTCCACGATCTTGTCCCAGTCCAGATTTCTTTTTCTCACGCTGTTCTTCACTGAATCGATCCACCTTGTTCTAGGTCTTCCCCTTGCTCTCTTACCCTTGCACTTGGCCTCCAGCATCTGTCTTGGTATTCTATTTTCCTCCATCCTCTTTACATGTCCAAACCACCTTAGTTTATTCTTCTCAATTCTCTCATTTAGTTTTCCAATCCCAACTTCCTTCCTAACATCTTCATTCCTCACTCTGTCTTTCCTTGTCTTACCTATCATACTTCTTAGGAATTTCATGTAAGGTTATGTACACATAAACGCATGAATCCTGCAGTATAAGATATTACATTACCTCAAGATTTTTGTATTTCTTTTCTAAAAGATTCAACGCAAGCACTCCTATATAGTATTCGGTGATCCAAACCTTTTATATTCTGCCTTTCTTTTTGTCTATATGATCCTTTTTGATAGTTCTTTTCAGTAGATATATTTTAATGACTGGTGAGAGAATTCTCATCCAAATGCCATAATTTTCTTACACGTAGTGCACCCTGCTGTAAAATAACCAGGCTCTGGCGTCCGAATAACTCCCGGGATAAGGAGTGATAGAGGAGTAACACTGAAACGTCTATTAATGCCCCATGTTGGTAGCGACAAATGAAACGTCTTGCTAGCCCCTAACTGTTGGGTGAGAAATGTAACTGTTTACCTTTGCCTAAGCTATGTTGTTTTAATGGGCGCCAAGACCTCAATGCAATGTTGAAATCTAAATTTGTATTTAACAACGTCTAGCTCTGGCAGAACACATTCAAGACTCTATTCACTCAGATCGTGGTATGATTTGATCATTAACCCAACAAACAATTGTATCAGGAGAAGGAATTGGTCTATATCTAATGCTACCTACTGAAAGCAAAGATTGCATTGTAAAAGAAATGAATTTATTATATAAAACAAGTATAGCAAAATTAATAATAATAATAAGTATAAAACTTAAATTGGAGCGTTGTGATTTGAATATTACCGATAGAAAATTACGTGAAAACGGAGTCTGATAAATTGATTTTACTCTTATTTCCAAGCTATGAAGTTACTGAAATATGAAATGTAAAACAAAGAAAATGAGAGATTGCGTATTTCTGCGTCATTTGCGCTTACCACTGGAAATTGCCAAAGCATTTCCCTCGTACTTGATGATGCTGTGAGCTTCCCACAGTCTCCTGGATGTCGTCATCTTCGTCGATGTTTGATGATATACTGGTAGATTAGATAATTCTATGGTCCGTACATCGGACCCAAACACTCGTACAACCGCACTGGTTAAGTTATACAAAAGTTAGTCCTCCAATCCATGGAACATCGGAGCGATTCCCGCGTACAACATACTCGTCAAGTATTTCACAGATTGTCACTAACTCCCCTGAACATCGGAGCGACACGCACGCACACCCATACTCCTCAAGTATTTCACAGATTGTCGCTAACTCTACCGAACATCGGAGCCACTCGAACGCGCACCCATACTCCTCAAGTATTTCACAGATTGTTCTCGTTCCACGGCGCGTCGAACGATATATGCACACGTTGGCTCCCTACTCCGGAGCCGTCTACTAGCTTACGTAGTCCTCATTGATTGGCTGAGCACGCCGCGCTATCTTCCCCTCCTCTGGGTCATTACACTCGGCGGGAGGGTTCCGTTTCAACAATTCGCCTTTCCTGGACGATGCGAGCCCGCTTGCGTAATTCTTCTCGACAGGAATCAGCTTGTATCTGAATTCCCAGTGAGTCATCTCTCTCAAATACCCTAACTGACAAAAACTCCGTAAAATTCCGTAATCAGATAATTTTCTATGATATCGTCGTTCGTAATAATTTGCATGATAGCGTTTTCTAAGACATAGAAAACCTATCTGAATGCTAATAATTTTTATAAAGTGCTCCGAAAATATCTAAATAATAATTATAATAAATTAATAATAATAATAAATTAACATGAAAAATTCTCTTGGCTGAACAATTTGCCGCGTAAATAAATATAGAATGGCTTCCTACTGACTTATGCCAGTTGCATAAAAACCCCACGAAAAACACGTTACATATTCGCCTCGGATCATCGGATGATTTACCGTGACGACGGTCCATTATCCGATTATCCCAGACACGTTAATAAACCCCATCCAGAATACATATTACATAAATGAAATCTCCCTAAATTACAGATATATACACTCATAATTTTTCTTCACGCACTTTGCATCAAAGTTTGTTGTCACTATGGATTGCACTTTGCAACCAGTCCAATGTTTCTCATATAAAATAGTGTTCCACGGATATTTCCGCCTCACAAATTCCTCTATGTTGGAGAAATAGACATAATAAATGTGTGAGCACTATGTATTTTTGATGTCATATCACACGCATTGAAGGTGTTCTGATATATTTATATCACCATAGAACTTCCTAATTTCACTGGAGGTCCCTTCCTTATGGTGAAATTTAATCTCTCTTTAAAGCAGATTAAATTAATATTGACTTCTGAAAAAAAAACAATAAATGCGCATTACATATAACACCAAATATTTCTGTGCCGTAATCGCCCTGTCTTGTTAAGTTCCCGTAGACCATATTCTACTTAGTACTAGTTCTCAACACAGACCAGTTCTCCTGACACAAATAATACCTCTGTACAAATTATCTTAAATTACACACTTACAAATCTTACATGGCGAGGCCGTAAACAGAAATCACGTGTGCTGATATGTATGAGTTTCATGAAGGACTGTCTCGCATTCTGATGGCCCATCTTTTGCCTCGTGGACGCCTTAAGCAAAAATACCATGTACAAGCGCTCACCCATCTCTTGGAGGCAAATGGGAATTCACCAGCGCTACCAAATTCTGGCCTTGGTGTATCGAGACATTTTAGTGCTCAAGAGCATCCGACAATCCCGTCATATTTCCCTGTACCTTAAAAACTCTCATTTACTTACATACTACCCCCCTGTGCGACTTCTGATACGCCTGCCTTGAAGACCAGCTCCTCCCACGCACCAAATACCACACAAACTCATTTGATAGGCTGGCTCACCAGCTAAACACACTCACTTTATGACACATATTTTCGTAGACTATGTATATTATACGTCCCGTATAATCTGTTTCCCTCACTATTCTCCAGCACATATGCTGTTTTTCCAATACGTTTGGAAACTATAAATGTTTCTGCGTCACCTGCTTCCAACCTTGCAAGTGGCTCCCTTAAATGAACGTCCTCACGTTGCTCTACCTATCTATTTCTCAGTATCTGTAACGATGCCCTGTTGCTACTGTCCACACATGCTAACCCTACTTTCTTCTCGTGTAACACCTCTACTCGACACTCTATGACCTAAAAATGTCACTTCTGACTGACAGAATGACGACTTAGACAGCTTCAAAGTGAACCCTGCCTGATCTAACTTCTGAAAAACTATATCTAAATGACGTAGATGCTCCTCAAAACTGCGTGAACTAATTACCATATCATCTATGTAAATGGTTACAAACTCTCCTGTGTCATCCCCTAATGCGATGTTTAAAGCCCTAATTAAAGCTGCTGAACTACTCTTTAACCCATAAGGTGTTCTACAAAATTGATAAAGGTTATATTTATGACTAAAAGCTGTAAATGGTCTATCTTCGTACATAAGTGGCACTTGCCAAAAACTGGAACTCAAATCTACACAAGTGAAATACTTCTTCCCCTCAAATGTTTGCATTAATTCCTCTATTGACATAGATTTCAGCTGATCTGAACTAATTCTACTGTTAACCAAGCGAGCGTCAAAACAAATACGAACTGTGCCGTCGGTCTTGGGTACCGTGATCAAAGAATTAACATATGGACTGTTAGAGTGCTCAATAATCCCATCTTCAAGCATCTGATTAATTTGTGCCTCAACTGCACTCTGATAAGCGAAAGGTACAGGATATCTATGTCCTGTGAATACTGACCTATCAATAACGTTCAATGAATGGGCATAGCAATTGGCCATACCAATGCGATCCTCAAAAACTCTCCTATTACACAATAACACATCATAGAGCCGAACACATTGTTCCACCTCTATATTACCCTGAAATGCAGCCTCACGTAACGAGTCCTCTAGACTTCCGTTCGTAATCACACTGCCCACAAAACATGGAGAACCCCGCTCTACGGCTGGCGATATCTCATTTAAAGTACAAATCACACCTACAATACTACTCCTCTGAATATGGTCATTGAACGCTACTTCTACTTCAGAATCTCCCCATTTAAATTTCAAACTCCCTACATCATAACATAAGTTACCAGACACTCTACTTAGCCACTCTGAACCCAAGATAACACTGAATACTAAATTTGGAATTACAAGACAAATCTGCTTCTCTACATGATTATTAATTTTAATGTCTACTAAAACTTGCTTAGAAATTACTTTAGACCTCTTCCCAACAGCTGTGATAACAAAAGTGCTTTTAATTGGCATCTCCTCAAAATTTACTCCAGTTCCTTTCATTTTATCATAAAATGCACTACTTATGCAACTCTTCATACAACCACTATCAATTAAAACATCTGTGTACGCCTCGGACACGTTAAATTTAACTATGGGGCTCTTACTAACCACTTCCTGAATAATACCTTCATCATTTAGTTCATGTAATAATTCATTTCTTACATTTAGGTCATAGGGTTCCTGTATAATTGTATGGACAGGGCATGCTACAGACTGAGATTCTGACCTTACTTCGCAGCCTGGTTCGCGTTTAAAGAACCGCTACAGCTGGCCGTAGTACTAGTTACTACTGCACTGGTCTGGTTGTTCTGAGTTGTGTTGTCATTGTTTGGCTGTATATTACTACCACTAGGCTGTCCTCTTCCTTGACCCCTATTCTGGTTGTAATTACTGTCATTATAATTTCTTCCTTGATTTCCCCTGTAATCATTGTTCCTCCCTTGATTTCCCCTGAAATCATTGTTCCTCCCTTGATACTGATTACCATAGCCATTTCCTCTGTTCTGATTTAGCTGATTATTATTATTTCTATTTTGAGCGTTGGCCCCTTCGCCACCGTTCCCTTGAACTTCCTGATGCCTGGCTTCATTAGGTCTATTATTATTATTACCCTGGTTCCTATTGAAATTGTCCTCATAACCCCCTCTCCCTAGTGCATCAAACGTGCTTAACAAATTTTCTACTTGTGATATTGTCTTTACATTCTGGATACAAGCAGCCTCCTTGATCCTATAGGGAAAGTGCCTAAGTAGCAACCTTACCACATCACTTTCCTCCTTAAAGCTATCCAGATATTTACACACTAATACCTGCCCTAAAAAGTATTCGGTCATGGTGGAGCTTCCTTTAGGGTTATTTTTACCACACACTACTCCCTCACGATGCTGCGACTGAATAACCTCATTCCAGAACTTTTCACAGAATTTCATTTTAAAATCATTCATATCAGTAAACTTGTCTCTGTAGACAGCAAACCAATTCCTCGTTTCCCCCACAAACACTTGTTCTAAAATTTCAACTACCTGGCACCACTCAATACTACCATTTTCCAACCTTTCCCCGAATTTATTTTCTATAGTGTTCATGAACTCCATTGGGCACCCCTGTCGATTGCTGAACTTACCCAGTTCTACCTCCCTGTGTGTGCTATTCACAAAAACTGGCCTATTCTGACTATTTTCTTGCCTGATCCTAGCTTTTAATTTTAACTCTAATTCTACGATTTTCTCCTCAGCCTTCCTCTCAATACTGTTTACTGTTAATTTAATGTTTCCTTCTGATTCTTCTACTTTATCATATAGCTTTGCTTGTTTCTCCTCAATCTTGCTAATGCTCTCTCTATTACTCTCTCTTAAATCATTCACTTCTGCAACTATTTGTGAGTGGACTTTCTCAATTCTACCCCCCAGCTGTTCCTTAACCTCTTTAGTAGCTACCTGAATTTTGTCAATTTCTCCCCCCAATTGCTTTTTGACCTGCTGTGTTTCCAGTTGCACTAGTTCTTTTAAATTTTCAGCCTGTGTACTGATTCTAATTTCCAACTCCTCCTGTACTTTTCCTAATTTCTTGTCTACATCTGCAATGATCTCTTTAACCTTCTCTTCCATTACTCCTCTGATTTCTCCTCTAATCTGCTCCATTTTCACACTAATTTCCTTGTTGTTCTTATCTAATTTTGCATTATTCTGTTCTAATTTTTTATTTAAAGCTTCTGTACTTTCTTTATTTTCCCTACTGTTTTGTTCTAATTTTGCATTATTCTGTTCTAATTTTGCATTTAAAGTTTCAGTACTCTCTCTATTTTCCTTACTGTTTTGTTCTAATTTAGCATTCAAGGCATCTGTACTTTCTTTATTTTCCCTACTGTTTTGTTCTAATTTAGCATTAAAGGCATCACTACTAACTTTGTTCTGATACATGAACTCGAGAAGTAAAGTTTTTAATTCTGGTTGGCCGCCTACACTCCCTGTTTCAGTATCAGGATTTACCTCCGCTACCCCGGTACTACCATCACTCGACATACTGCTCGTATCATCACTCTCCCGTTGATGACCACTACGTAACCTCATCTGTCTTTCTTTCTCATCCCCCATAATGATATACACTGATACAGACAAATAACCCCCAAAATTCAGGCACAGAAATATATACCCTTCTCCTTCCACAAATGTTATTAGGTTTTCAGCCCCAAGTTGTCGGCGACAAATGAAACGTCTTTTAATGCCCCATGTTGGTAGCGACAAATGAAACGTCTTGCTAGCCCCTAACTGTTGGGTGAGAAATGTAACTGTTTACCTTTGCCTAAGCTATGTTGTTTTAATGGGCGCCAAGACCTCAACGCAATGTTGAAATCTAAATTTGTATTTAACAACGTCTAGCTCTGGCAGAACACATTCAAGACTCTATTCACTCAGATCGTGGTATGATTTGATCATTAACCCAACAAACAATTGTATCAGGAGAAGGAATTGGTCTATATCTAATGCTACCTACTGAAAGCAAAGATTGCATTGTAAAAGAAATGAATTTATTATATAAAACAAGTATAGCAAAATTAATAATAATAATAAGTATAAAACTTAAATTGGAGCGTTGTGATTTGAATATTACCGATAGAAAATTACGTGAAAACGGAGTCTGATAAATTGATTTTACTCTTATTTCCAAGCTATGAAGTTACTGAAATATGAAATGTAAAACAAAGAAAATGAGAGATTGCGTATTTCTGCGTCATTTGCGCTTACCACTGGAAATTGCCAAAGCATTTCCCTCGTACTTGATGATGCTGTGAGCTTCCCACAGTCTCCTGGATGTCGTCATCTTCGTCGATGTTTGATGATATACTGGTAGATTAGATAATTCTATGGTCCGTACATCGGACCCAAACACTCGTACAACCGCACTGGTTAAGTTATACAAAAGTTAGTCCTCCAATCCACGGAACATCGGAGTGATTCCCGCGTACAACATACTCGTCAAGTATTTCACAGATTGTCACTAACTCCCCTGAACATCGGAGCGACACGCACGCGCACCCATACTCCTCAAGTATTTCACAGATTGTCGCTAACTCTACCGAACATCGGAGCCACTCGAACGCGCACCCATACTCCTCAAGTATTTCACAGATTGTTCTCGTTCCACGGCGCGTCGAACGATATATGCACACGTTGGCTCCCTACTCCGGAGCCGTCTACTAGCTTACGTAGTCCTCATTGATTGGCTGAGCACGCCGCGCTATCTTCCCCTCCTCTGGGTCATTACACTCGGCGGGAGGGTTCCGTTTCAACAATTCGCCTTTCCTGGACGATGCGAGCCTGCTTGCGTAATTCTTCTCGACAGGAATCAGCTTGTATTTGAATTCCCAGTGAGTCATCTCTCTCAAATACCCTAGCTGACAAAAACTCCGTAAAATTCCGTAATCAGATAATTTTCTATGATATCGTCGTTCGTAATAATTTGCATGATAGCATTTTCTAAGACATAGAAAACCTATCTGAATGCTAATAATTTTTATAAAATGCTCCGAAAATATCTAAATAATAATTATAATAAATTAATAATAATAATAAATTAACATGAAAAATTCTCTTGGCTGAACAATTTGCCGCGTAAATAAATATAGAATGGCTTCCTACTGACTTATGCCATAAAAACCCCACGAAAAACACGTTACAACACCTCTGTAAAAAACCTTGGGCCAGCTGACCCGGCTGGTAGTACCATGTAAGGGTCCCTTGCCAGGGTTACGGTGAAGACCACAACGGCAGCTACAGTGGAGAAGTTGGACTTTGGTACAGTGTAACTGGCGGAAGTGGCAACCCAGTACTCGGAATTAATGGAGTAAAAGGTATCTGTTCCAAGGCTGGGACAGGTGGGAGGAGACCGAACGGAGGCCGGGATAAGCTTCCAAATTCATCTTCATGATGAAGCAGGATAAGAAATTGTCCTTAAAGGCGGAGGAACCAATAACAATTGGTCAACGGCATGGGAATGTGGAAGGCAACGGGAAACCACCACATTATCTTCCCCAGGATAATCTTTAGCATGACTGGACAATCTAAAGCCAAGGCCCCTAGTCCCCGGCAGCCCTTAAGTGGGCAGGGGGTGCTAAGAATCTCCGGGCCAGTCATGAAAAGGATAGCCACTTGGAATGTCCACAGTTTATTTCAAAGACTCACAATGCCATCAGAGAAATGGAAAGACTAAAAGTTGACATCCTTGGAATTAGTGAGATGCGCTGGCCTAATTCTGGAAAATGTAACGTCAATGGTTACCAGGTATATTATGCAGGTAATGACAATCCCCACCATTATAATGGTGTAGGGTTCATATTGCACCCAGATATTACTGCGACAGTGAAGATCTTTGTACCTGTGTCCGATAGGGTAATTTTTCTACAATTCAATGCAAAACCGATATTACTGAATATTATCTAGGTGTATGCTCCAACTTGTGATGCATCAGATGAAGACATCGAAGCGTTCTACACCTAAGTCAAAACGGCCTTGTCTTTCACCAAAACGCATGAGATTACCATTGTGATGGGCGATTTCAATGCCAAGGTAGGTCATGGTCGACGCGCTGATATAGTGGGTAATTTCGGATTAGGGAGTGGCAATGATCGAGGTGATCGATTGGTCCAGCTATGCCAAGAGGACGAGTTCATCATAGCAAACACTCATTTTCAGCTTCCTCCACGTCGTCTTTACACATGGACCTCAAACATCGACAATAATGTCAGGAATCAAAATGACTATATCCTCGTCGATAAGCGATTCAGAAATTCCCTAAAAAGTGTGAAGACATATCCTGGTGCTGATATTAACTCCAATCATAATGTTTTGTTAGCCACAATGAATTTGAACTTGAAAAAATATCACCCAGTGAGGCACAGCAATCATTTTGCGATCCATAAGCTCCAAGACCCTGTATTGAGAAATGATGTCCAAACAGCATTGAGTACAAAACTAGATTATATCCAGTCGAACAAGGATACACATAATATTGAAGACACTTGGAACCAATTCAAATCCGCAGTGAATGAAGTGTGTCGAGAAAAACTACAGGCCACGGAGAGTAGGAAAAGCAAACCTTGGATGACAGATAAAATTCTACAATTGATCGATTGCAGAAGACCTTTCAAGAATAATGACCTGATAAAGTACAGAGAATTGCAGAAATTAATACGGAAGGAAATCCGTACTGCCAAAGAACAACACCTTTCAAAGGAATGTAGTGAAATAGAAGAACTGTGTGCAAAGCATGACTCGTTCAACATGTATAAAAAGGTTAAGCAAGCAGCTGGGATTTATAAGAGCAGAGGGATTTGGATTCTCAAAAATAGATATGGCATCATTCTCCCTAGTACTGAAGAGAAGTTGACAGAATGGAAGGACTACATTGAAACTCTATTCGAAGACAACAGAAGTGTTGATCATGGTATTCGAACGGGCGATGGCATAGACTTTACAAGAGCTGAAATTGAACATGCCATAACAATATCGAAGAGTGGAAAGGCTCCAGGTCCAGATGAATTGCACATTGAAATACTAAAACTTCTCAAGGATGAACGATCTCTTTCCTTGCTGGTGGGTTTGTTCAATAACATCTATCGAAGTGGATACATACCACATGATTGGCTCAAATCAACTTTTATACCGATTCCCAAAAAGACCAATGCAACGTGCTACAATGACTATAGAATGATCAGTTTAATGAGTCATGCCCTGAAGTTATTCCTTAAAATCCTGCACTTAAGGTTATATCATAAATGTGAGTAAGCATTGGTGGCACACAGTTTGGATTCAGGAGTGGTTTCGGAACTCGGGAGGCATTACTCAGTCTTCAGGTGTTGATTCAAGGATGCCGTGATGTTCGTGTCGATGTTTACATGTGTTTCATCGATTATGAAAAAGCCTTTGACACTGTTCAACACGATAAAATGATGAACATTTTATGTGAATTGGGACTAGATGGACGTGACATCCGATTAATTGGAAATCTGTACTGGAATCAACGCGCTGCTGTACGTGTTGATGGTCAGCTGTCTGAAGAAGTATCGATTATGAAGGGAGTTTGCCAAGGTTGCATTCTTTCTCCACTCCTCTTCAACATCTATTCTGAAGAGATCTTCCAAGATGCACTTGATGGAAAGTCTCAAGGAGTAGTAGTAAATGGATCTATCATTAATAACATCCGATATGCTGATGACACTGTCATCCTTGCAACAAGTATGGATGATCTACAAACACTACTGGATTCGATTTCTGAAGAGAGTAACGCCATGGGATTACATTTAAATGTACAAAAAACTAAGTGGATGGTTGTTAGTAGAAACAAAGATGAAATTCAGGGCATTCTTACACTTGGTAATGAAAGAATTGGAAGGGATTCATCATATAAATATTTAGGATGTCAAATCAATGATAACTGGGACTTAAATCAAGAAATTCGCTGTAGAATTGAGCAGGCCAGAAGTTCTTTCATGAAAATGAGAAATGTTTTGATCAGCCGCGATTTAAGTCTGTCATTATGCACCCGACTGCTTCGATGCTACGTTTTTAGTGTCGTGCTCTATGTAGTTGAATCATGGACACTTACCGAGGTTTTAAATAAGAAACTGACAGCATTTGAAATGTGGACATATCGCAGGATTTTAAGGATATCATGGACAGCTAAAGTCACAAATGTGGAAGTACTGCGGCGTATGAAGAAAGACTTGGAAATTCTCAGTATCATCAAAAGGAGAAAACTAGAATACTTTGGTCATTTTATGCGCAACAACAAATACCACCTCTTGCAATTAATTATCCAAGGGAAGATTGATGGCATTAGGGGTCCAGGATGCAGACGAATATCCTGGCGAAAGAACTTAAGCCAGTGGTTTGGACTTTATACAGTGTCACTGTTTAGAACAGCAATGGACAAACAACAGATCATGCTACTGATCGCCAATGTTATTGGAGGACGAGGCACTTGAAAAAGAAGAAGAAGAAGAATGGTTCAATCTGGTTCCGTATTGATGCATCAATTAGTATTATTATTTTGCAAAAGTTCCGCCTAATCAATACCTTTATTGTATTATACATAAATGATCACTTAGTGGTCATTGGTACATGCTTCGAGGCCTAATTGTTTTGGCCCCTTCATCAGCCTATATAGATAAAAAGTCAAGGCAAACAGGTGGTCGGATAGCTAAACACTCATAAAACATTCCCTTCAAAAAACCCTATTATGGTGCACCATAATGAAAGGTGAAAGACGTTTATCCAAAGAAACATAAGGAAATAAAATACATAAATAAAGAAAGAAAGACAGAAAGAATGAAGGAAAGAAAGGAAGGAAGAAAGAAATAGTTGAAATTTGGAAAAAACAAAAAATATAGTGTGAACACACTCTAAAATTTCACCCTTTCTTGTTGATTACGGAAATTGTGCACTCTTTATGTAGTCCAAATCTTCTGAAATACAGTATGTGGACGACAATAACACATTTGAAATAAACCATTTGGATAAACATCTTTCACCTTTCATGATCATTGAGCATCACTTAACTCGGTCAGCTGCATCTTCTGGTTGGATATTTGCAGCTTTCCTATCGGTGTTGATAGTGTCTTTCCACCATTGTTTGGGCCTTCCTCTTGGTCTTCTCCCATCAACCTTCAGTTGGTAGGCAGTATCTACCACAGTGTTACTTCTTGCTCTCAACACATGGCAATACCATCGGAGTCTGTGTTCAGCCATCTTATCAGGAATTGGGACCACATCAAATTGTCGCCTGATATTATCGTTATACAAGTGGTCTCGCAGTGAAATGCCCATAGTTCGTTGTATCATCTGCATTTCCATTTCGTGGAGAGAATGTTCAGCCCTTTTAGTGACAGCCCAACATTCAGTGCCTTACAGTGCAACTGGTCGTATGACTGTACGATAGATCTTAGACTTCAGGTAAGCTGGTATTTGCTTATCACACAGAACTAGTGATGTGGGCGGGGTAAATACCCAGTGGGAAGGTAAACATAAATTGGGTATTTACCTGGATATATACCCAGCGGTCATTTAAATACCCAAAATGAGGGTATTTTCAGTTTTTTGATCGTTGTACAACACTTTTTGATGTGTTGATGAAGTGTTGGACAAACAAGGACTGAAACACAGGTATTTCATGCCTTAAATTGAAATCAGGAACAATATTGATCCTTCAAAACTAAAAGAAAAGGAAAATGGATGACCGGTTATTTTTATATGAGAGGACCAGAGAATTAATGAAGGAGGAACCATTACAGGATGGTATAGAGAAATCTAGACTTAGATGGTATGGACATGTAAAACGAATGGAGGAGAAGAGGATGCCCAGGAGGATACACGAGACAAAGTGGGAAGGAAAGATACCGAGAGGAAAACCGAGAGACAAGTGGCTGAAGGGGGTGGAAGAAAGCGTGAAGAAGAGAGGAGAAGACTGGACAAGGATGGAGGCTGAGAGATGGTGGGAAGACAAAAGACGTTGGAGAGGCTTGTGTTCCAAACAGACCCGGCCAGTGGCTGGAAACTGTGCAAGATGATGATGATATGTTTTGGCACTGTAACCTTGTCTTTAAGTGTGTTAAAGTAAAATATTGGATAAAACCTTTTGGTTGTTTTGTTTTAAACTTTTAATAAATACCAAGATATTGAGAAGGTCGAGTTTTATTACGGTACTGGAAATGAGCAACAAAGATGTGGGAGGGAAAAGCTACTTTTGTAGTAATATGAGTAGGCTATATGCATATTAATTGAAATGTGTATGCCAAAACTCAAAAGATAATAAAATATATTCAATAGAAAGCACATTTGAAAAATAAAAATGCTTAGTAAAAGTGCTTTAAGTTATTTTTCATTCAATTTTAAATATAAAAAAAATATTAATTTTTTAAATCATACTCTAAATAATATAAATGCATATCAGGAAGTTTTTGTAGTATGTGGGTTCTAAATGGGTGAAGATGTGTGCCAGCAAGCATATGGGTTGGCAACACTGCTCCGCTCATATTACCCAGAATTCAAACTGACACTGTACTTCCCTCACATTTTCTATTCTTTGTTTGATGCCTACTGTACTTAACCTAACTTTTTCAGTGTAGTGGAGTTAGTTTATATCTCCCGATCTAATTCCCAATTCTAATTCTGTTTTGAAGTCCCAATTCTAATAATATTTAATTTGATTAACTATCTAATGTTGTTACATTTCTAAAAAGTTAATGTAGAATAGTTTGCATAGCGGTACCCTTTTTTAAGGTTCAACTTACCACGACACAGGATTTTTGATGAAAAATCTAAAATACCCGGGTATTTACACAAATTGGGTATTTACCAGAGTATACCCTGGGTATTTACCCCGATTTATAAATACCTGGGTATTTTACATCACTACACAGAACCCCTGTGACATCTCTCCAACGCAGCCATGCTGCATTGATCCTTCCTCATACATCATTACTGATGCATCCGGGTGAGTTAGCCGTGGTCGTTACGGCATGACTGCTGGCATTCGCTCACATCCGGGAGGCGAGGAGGTTCGAATCCCCCGCCGGCAACCTTGAAGATGGTCTTCTGTGGTTTCCCATCTTCCTTCCAGGCAAATGCCGGGGTTGGTCCCTAACTATAGGCCACAGCCGCTACCTTCCAACTCCTCGTCCTTACATTCCAACTTCTCTCCCCAACGGTACTTGTAGCTCACCCATTGGGTGTCCGTCTCGAAGCAGCTACAAAAACTGGCGAGCCGAACATGTCCTCGGACACTCTCGGCACTAAAAGCCATACGAAAAATAAAAATAAAAAAATTTAAAAAAATTACTGATGCATCCATCACTTTGCATCCGTGATCCTTGATACCGGAAGGTGTCCACCTTGGCCAGGAATGTACCACTAATTTGAATAGATCCTGGTGATGGAATGGTTTCCAGGTTTTCTGTCTTTTGTATGTTCAAGCGCAGACCAAATTGTTGTAGCCTGTCATGCCATGTTTGAACATGTTGTTGTAAATTTTCCCTAGTTTTATTTGTATTGATTGGCATAATATTATTAAGAAATATCCACATTATTTCATTTTTTATGGTGTTGCACTGGATTTTAAGAAAGGTCATATTTTGTGTAGGGACAATGGACTGGCGGAGACGGTGTTCCAGTCGATGGAGCCCAAAGACCCTGCAGCCTACTGCACCCTGATTCAAGGCATGGCCCTGTACTGTCAAGTGGAACGAGCGTGGCAACTTTACGAAGAGGTGTCGAATAAGGGCGTTCCTCTAGTTATTGAAACGTACAACGCTCTACTGCGAGTCGTCAACTTCCTGAAGGAGAGTCCAGATCTGCAATGGAAACTTATTCAGGTACCTAACTCTTCCTGATTCACTGGTAGGCTGGTTATAAACAAGGTTGGTTGGTTTCTCAGTTTAGGGGCTGCGACAACACGGTCATGTAGCCCCATGTACTTTGGGTGTGTGTAGAATCTGACTGATAACCGGTGTTAATTGTGATGTGTTATCTGTAATTCAGGTAAGGACTGCAGACTATCATTTTCAAGTAGTTTCTACTTTTGCTACAAAATGCTACTGTCAATGGCACATAGTTGTGAACTTGGCTACTAGATGCAGCCACAACTGGCACCTGGCTGTGAGCATTGGAAATTAATAGATCGTTAGTCAAATCTAACCTACAAATTTAGCTTCACCCAATTGTAATTAGTGGAAGGTTCTTTTACATGCCATAAATCTCCAATATTGTGGCTACAGGAAGTTTTCCTCTCCAGGAATTCTCAGCTTGTTCTCCATGTCCTTTTTCAGATGATCTAACAATCACTCTCCATAATCTTTTAAAATTTTATTTATTGATTGATTTATCAATTTATTTATTGATTGATTTACTGATTGAAAAACTGAGGTAGGAGACTTCTGCTACTTAGGAAGCAAAGTAACTAGTGATGGACGAAGCCTTTTAAGTTCCACATTCCAGCTGTTTGAGGCAATGTTATTATTTTGAAATTAGAGTCACCTACTCTTTGGTGATAGTTAAAGATACGAGAAAATAGCATTTTGAAATTGATTTTGTAGCACTTTCATTTTCAAAAATAGCATTTTAGAGCATTTTGAAATTTAAAAATTAGCATTTTGTAGCATTTAAAAGTTCGTCACCAGGTACAATAAACAGGTTCAAAATAATATTCATGGAAACTAATTCAAACATGTGCAGGATTGGAAATATGGGCGTTTCTGATAAACGGCATAAGCATTTAATATAAGTCTCCTGTTGTGTGTGTGGTTTTTATTTTTACTAAGGGAGTGTTAGAAGTATTAAAATCCTAATATCAGTATTACAGAAATGTAGAAACTTGACATCATACATTTTTCAGAAATGTGAGATCTCTGAAAATAAATGCATCAGCCTGGCTAATTGGCAAGATTGAGTTCAAGTGCTGTCGGTTGGTTGTATGACGTGAGACGAGGGTACCTAAGCTATGCTCAAAAGATCCAAAGGTCATGTTCTCATTATGCAATGAACAATATCAGGTGTTGTGCAGCAACTCAAATATTGAGGGCCGGCGGAGAGTTGTATTAGTTCACTGGTACCAAGGTGCCAATTGTTAGAATAAAGCGAGCTGTGGTCAGGCAACAATGCTTGTCTTACGAAGTTTACTGTGTGGCAGGTGGAATGACGACAATACCGGGCTGTCCTGGACTCGATGGATGAATTGGTTCAAATTCTGAGGATGGCTATGAAATCCTTTTGTGTGGTTTTCCTACCAACTCCTTGCCAAGTTCCATTCATTTCTTTTAATAACTTATCTTATGAGGTAGGATTCAAGAAGTGCCATTTGACCATTAAACCACCGGCAAATAGAAATTCAATGCCCCTCATCCATGGCCCTCATTGAAAAGGAAATAATAATGTGAATCATACATTTACTTAACTTTGTGTAAATATCACACAATGGATAATTAACTAAATAATAAAATGTATGTTTACTCCCTCATTATTTCCTGACCACACTGCGACTCTTGACTGACAATCTGTAAAACAGTATCCGAATTCACGGAGAAATCGCCGGACGACATGTAACATAACCTATAACTCACACATGGTAGAGAATACTTTCATCATATTATACAACATTTCCCAAAGCAAAGAGAACGCCTAACAAAAATTGTCTATTCATATCACGATACGTACTTGAGAGTTTTCATTTTCATTTCAAATACAACAAATGAGGGCCGGCGTGATGTAAACCTTTATAAGCATAACCTTATTGCTCTAATTTTTAAAAGGAATCGGCACAAACGATTGGAATATTCCTTTTATTAGCACAACCAACTGAAACTACGAAATAATTTCTCCAAAATCATCGTTTTACTGGCGATAAACAGTGCGGCAATAATAACAGCACCATTTTCAAAATAATTTTTACCGTAATCGATTGTTTTCATGACAATAATCGATGTTCGTACATATCGATTATTACTCGTAAATATCGATTATATAGCCGATATTTTCAATGCAGGGAACTTGCAAATTTCAAAGTTGCGGCGCGAAAATGTAATAAAACATAATATTCAACATTAATCGGTAAATTCGGCACTTTTCGCATTTATCGCATTTATGGGAATAATTCGCAAGAACCCTTAGTTATTGCACTTTGTCACACATTCAGTTTTGCAAATTTTGGGTATACATAGTCATATTAGTTACCAGGTAGTTGAAAAAAGGAGAAAAAAGTAAAATTCGCATTTATCGCAATTGCAATTTTCCCGTATCTCTAGTGATAGTCGCTAGAACCATTTACTTTGGATTTTTATTTTCTATGGTGATACGAATTACGCTATTGTTCAAAGAGATGGAAAAGTTTGACTTATGTTTCACTTCAAAAAAAAAGTCAACCCCTGGCCTATACAGCCCATGAAGGGCCTAGGCCGACCAAGCGACCGCTGCCCAGCCATTTGGCCTGCAGATATTGGGGTGACGCGTGATCAGCGCGTCGGGTACCCTCGGCCGTTAATCTTGGTATTCGTGATCGGGGCGCTGTCTCACTGTCAGACAGCTACTCAATTGTCCTCATGATGCTGAGTGCACCCCTTTCCAACCCTCACATCAGTTTTAAAATCCTTGACGGAAACCCGGGGCCTCCGGGTGAGAGGCAGGCGCGCTACCCCAACACCACGGGGCCGGCATGTTTCACTTCTGTGCGCTGTAATGGCTGACAACAGACCTAGTACCGTATATTACCCGCAGAATATTTTATTGAAGGATTAGTCCTTTTCAAACAATGACAGCTATGACTGGGTAACCTACAAACCTACTCATGCTGATTTTATAAAATTTCCACATGCTTGGACTTCAAATTTCCAACTTCCAGCCAGTTAGTCTCTTTCAACATTGAGAGTAGTTTTCATGAACAATCAATCAATGTCTAAAGGCAATGCCTTGTCAATTCAACCATTGTCTTCTGTCTTCTGCTTGTCTTTTCATCTCACAATACGAACCACATCTTACGTTTTGTATCAATGCTTGAAGGAATTGCTTGCTAGGTCGACCGCGTCCCTTCTTTCTTAAGACCTTTCCTTCTAGTAGATTGGTTAGAAAGGTATTATGACTAGGGATTGGAATTTTTCGGTGATTTCAGAGTGAAGAAAGCGGTATTTTAAAGTGGCTAATTCGGTGGTTTCAAGTGCACTTTTCGGTACTTTCAAAATCATAAATTTTAGGCGGGATTTTTTAAATATCATGGATCACATGCATAACATAACACATTTCAGTCATCCTTCAAAGTATACTTCAGTGAAGAGCTCCGAATTCTCTTGTGACAAACGGTGACGCTTATCACTTAACGTGCTAGTGTAAGCTGAAAAACAAAAGTTCACAGCGTGTGAACAGGGTATCAAAATGGTTTTCAACACAGATTCTGAGAACTTTGGAAATACAAATGTCATTCCTTGCAAAACTCCACCAATGTCTGTCTTGGTCCTGTCATGCATCTGCTTCTTGATTAAAGTTTGCAGTTCTTTGTATCCTCTTTAACACCTCACTTTCTTCCTGTGTTCCACAGAACGGAAACTTCTTAATTTTCTTTGCAATGTCCTCATTGATGTTCATTGGCACTATTTCTGCTGGATCGAATGCACACATTTGTTCCCAGGGTCAACGGATCTCGAGCTGATTAATTTTCCAAGAGCATGGGACCCAGCGTTTACTAAAACTGAATGTATTTTCCCTTTTTTTAACACATTTCCACAACCCTCCAACTGCTCCTTAATGTTGGTACCATACTTTCCAGAAACAGCAAGTTTAAGGGCTTGCTGAATTCTCCTTAGATGTCCATCAAGAAGGTGAAGAGTTGGATGTGGCCTTCTAATAAGGGGATGAGTTCAGTGATGTCTGTGCCAAATTCTTTGCATCTCAAGTATTTCGTCATGTGAAACATTGTTGAGAAAATCAACACCAGAGTTATCAGTCCCTACTACTACACTCATAAATTGCAAACAATCTTTCAACTGACAGGCACACCGCACACTACAGAATGAAACCAAGAAGACCACCTGGTTAATACTGGTTCAGGAAACAGTGGCACGTTTTGATCTGGATACTTGCCATCTAGATATTGATGTCTGAAAGGCGCACTATGACGCCACAAGTCGAGTAGTTACTAGGATGAAGGGGCAGATGACCTTGCTGTTCCGGCCCTTACAACCTCAATAACTAAGTACTGTAACTTACTAGGATGACCACCCAGATTGATAGAGATCGCTGTATGCAGATAGTGCCGGCTATCTACCGTTAAGTTTCCAATCTTTTCGTGTTTGTTGGATGCACTCCATGCAGTCAAGTCATGGGAGAAGATTACCACTACTACACTCGCACAAAAACATGCGTTTGTCGGCTTCTGTGACGACGATATTTTAAACGGGCAAGGTGGTCTCACTATGATGACATTAGGGCAAAACCTGGATGAATGTCAAGATGCAGAAGAAAGTGACATCCAGTAGTTGGACTTCGATAAAGACATTCATGGTTTCAGACATGAAAGCGATGAGGATATTGTACGAAATTTGACTGTCGGTGAGGTAAACTGAGATCCAGTACATATAGAGTTCCCACAGTCAAGCTAGTGTGTCTATAGTCACACTTATCTCTTATATACACACATCAAAAAAAGTTTTGCATCACCTCGGTTCCAAGAGTTCCGGAACCTTTAAATACAAAGGGAATAGAGATCAACACAAACAACATTTCAGCTCGTTTTATTGCTCATGAGACCCACACATTGCATGTTGTACCATCATACAGCTAGACTTTCAGCATTTGTGGTCCAGATTGCAGTACACACCACTACCTCTAATACCCAGTAGCACGTCCTCTTGCATTGATGCATGCCTGTATTCGTCGTGGCATACTATCCACAAGTTCATCAAGACACTGTTGGTCCAAATTGTCCCACTCCTCAACGACAATTCGGCGTAAATCTCTCAGAGTGGTTGGTGGGTCAAGACGTCCATAAACAGCCCTTTTCAACATATCCCAGGCATGTTCGATAGGGTTCATGTCTGGCGAACATGCTGGCCACTGTAGTCGAGCGATGTCGTTATCTTGAAGGAACGCATTCACAAGATGTGCACGATGAGGTCGAGAATTGTCGTCCATGAAGACAAATGCCTCTCCAATATTCTGCCGATATGGGTGCACTATGGGTCGGAGGATGTCATTCAGGTATCGTAAAGCCGTTTCGGAGCCTTCCATGACCACCAGTGGCGTACGTCGGCCCCACATAATGCCACCCCAAAACATCAGGGAACCACCACCTTGCTGCACTCGCTGGACAGTGTGTCTAAGACGTTCAGCCTGACCAGGGTGCCTCCAAACACGTCTCCGACGATTGTCTGGTTGAAGGCATATGCGACACTCATCGGTGAAGAGAACGTGATGCCAATTCTGTGGGGTCCATTCAGCATGTTGTTGGGCCCATCTGTACCGCGCTGCATGGTGTCGGGGTTGCAAAACTGGACCTCGCCATGGACGTCGGGAGTGAAGTTGCGCATCATGCAGCCTATTGCGCACAGTTTGAGCTGAAACACGACGTCCTGTGGCTGAACGAAACGCATTATTCAACATGGTGGCATTGCTGTCAGGGTTCCTCCGAGCGGCAATCCGTAAGTAGCGGTCATCCACTACAGTAGTAGCCCTTGGGCGGCCTGAGCGAGGCCTGTCATCGACAGTTCCTGTATCTCTGTACCTCCTCCATGTCCGAACAACATCGCTTTGGTTCACTCTGAGACGCCTGGAAACTTCCCTTGTTGAGAGCCCTTCTTGACACAAAGTAACAATGCGGACGCGATCGAACTGCGGTATTGACCTTCTAGGCATGGTAGAACTACAGACAACATGAGCAGCGTACCTTCGTCCTGGTGGAATGACTGGAACTGATCGGCTGTCGTACCCCCTCCGTCTAATAGGCCCTGCTCATGCATGGTTGTTTACATCTTTGAGCAGTTTTAGTGACATCTATGAACAGTCAAAGGGACTGTATCTTTGATACAATATACACAGTCAACGTCTATATGCCGGAGATCTGGGAACCGAGGTGATGCAAAACTTTTTTTATGTGTGTAGAAAATCGAGATGAATTTTCTTTCTCATATATTGTTTTCTTCAGAATTGTACAATATAAAATTAAAAAAATAAACCATCTAAGAAACAAAACGTGATGACAGTCATTTTTCTTAGTATTTAATATTGGTATAAACCACATACAGTAGTGTGTCTTACAATACTATGTTATAAAGTATTATAATTTTTTTGTGTTCATAAAAGACATTTCTATATTTTAACCAATAGTTTTCTCTTTGCTAGGCTTAAAAACATTACTGTGGATAATTCGCGGAAATTCATGCATTAATTGCCGCGAATTATCGGAAGGGCACTAAAAAATGAAAAAACTAAAATTTGCGTTTTCATGCAAAATTCGCGTCTTCATGCGAAATTTGCGATATTTCGCGAGTTCAAAAACCATTTTTTTTTTGCCATTTTTAGGGTTATTAAAACACATTACCACCTGTGTATTACTTCATTTAATAATTCGCGAAATTCGCGATCGCGAATTTTTCCTATCCCTAATTATGATGCACGGTGTGTCCAATGAATTTAACTGTTCTTCTATGTTAAGTTACCATCAGCTGTTTCCTTCCCTTGATTTCTCGCAGTATACTTTCGTTTGTTCTTTTTTCAGTCCAACTGACCTTTAGCATTCGCCTCCAGACCCACATCTCAAACGCTTCAAGCCGTTTCCTATCCTGTTCTCGAATTGTCCAAGATTCACATCCATATAAGAGTACGCTCCACACAAATGACATCACAAAATTTTTCCTAATCTCAATATCTAGATGTATATTGGTCAGAAGAGTTCTTTTGTTGCTGAATGCTTGTTTGGCAAGCGCTATTCTTCTTCTTATCTCTTTGCTGCAGCGGTTATCATTTGTGATTAAACTTCCGAGGTATGGGAAACTGGTGACTTGTTCCACTACTTTGTTAGCAAGGCTGATGTTGGTGTGATTTCGCTCAGGATGTTTACTTACAACTAATATTTTTGTCTTCTTCACGTTAATGTTTAGGTATAAATCTACTAAATATGATGACAGTATATTCAGCATCTTGGATAATTCCTTTTCTGAGTCTGCAACCACTGCTATATCATATGCAAAGCGAATACAATGGATTTGTTGTCCATTTATTCTAATTCCTTTTGTGTTCGTTTTGAACTTATTTATAGCTTTTTCGATGAATACATTGAAGAGGTACGGTGAAAGGGGGCAACCCTGTCTTACTCCCTTCCTGATTTTTATTTCCTGACTGCTTCCTTTGATGTCTACTATTGTGGTATGATTTTCATAAAGTCTTAGTATCAGCCTCCTATCCTTCCAGTCTAATCCTGAAGATTTAATAATTTTGAAGAGATGGTCCCAACTTACATTATCAAAGGCCTTTTCAATATCTACAAATGCTATATATGTGTTTCTATTCATCTCCATTCTTCTTTCTAATATTGTTCGTAGAGCCAAGATTGTTTCTCTTGTTCCCATTCCTTTCCCGAAACCAAACTGATCTGGGTCAATTTGGAAATCAAGTTTGTTATTTATTCTGGCTTTTAGTATTGACAATAAAATTTTAGATGCATTAGAGAGCAGTGTTATGGTTCTGTGTTCAGAGCATTCTGTACAAATTCCTTTCTTTGGTATCATAACTGTTCTGCTTTTGGCGAAGTCTTCAGGAATTTTGCCACTATCATAGCATCTGCAGATTGCATCATAAAGTAGGTCTTTCATTTTCTCACCCATGTTCTTTAGTAGTTCTCCCGGTATGTTATCTGGACCGTAAGCTTTATTGTCACTTATTCTTTCAAGCGCTGATTCAAATTCTCTTCTTGTGATAGCAGGGCCCTTATCATTTTCTTCTATATCATCTTCCGGTTCAATGTACCATGTTTTATTAGATACATTCCTATCATATAGTTCTTCAAGATATTCTTTCCACCGCATACTGACTTCATCCGCATCTAATAAGATTTTCCCATTTTTATCCTTTATTATAGAACTTTTCACTTTCGGTTTCTGGTTTAAGGCTCTGATGTGTCTATAAGCCCTGTCAGTTTTTCCCTCAGCAATATCATTTCCAATGTTCTAAGCTATGTCAGCCATCCATTCCTCTTTGGCTCTTCTACAAAGGGTTGTAATTTGATTTTTAACAAGTCTATATTGTTCCTGACTTCTTATGGTATTTTCCCTCCTGTGCTGGTTTCTCTTGACTATCAGATCCAATATTTCTCTTGTAATCCACGGTTTCCTTGGTTCCAAAATTCTTGTTCCCAGTGTTTCACGAGCTATATTTATCAAACCTTCTTTTATATCTTCCCATTTCGATTCTTCAAGTCTTCTAGCCAGTTCATTAGTTTTGTGGGCGAAAATCACTTTATTGTTATTGTCCTTTAGTTTAGTCACATCCAGAGGTTTCGTTTTTCTATGTCGGTTCTTTTTCAGTTGGATATTGCATTTGGCCATGACTAGGCGATGATCACTGTCAATCTCTGCTCCAGGGTAGCTATGGCTTGATTTAACTTGAGTGCGATATCTTCTCTTGACAAGTATATAATCATTCTGATAACGAGCAGTGTCACCCGGGGCTGTCCAGGTATATCTTCGCCGTAATGGTACTTCAAATAATGTGTTTGTCACGATCATATTGTACTGATCACAGAAGTCAAGTAATCTCTCTCCTCGTTTGTTCCTGATACCCAGTCCAAACTTCCCAATTCCTTCCCGATCTGGATGACTTCCAACAATAGCGTTAAAACAAAACTTTGAAATAGATATTGGATGGGACACAAAAGGTATGAGGGGCAGTCCATTGAGAATTGAACACCCACTACAACGTGGCCATGGCATGGTTTTATTCACAAGTAATCACCACAAGTGTTAATACATTTATCCCTCTGGGAGACGAACGATCAATAGTTTTGTAGAAAGAGGTAGTTGGGAATTCAATGTTTTTTTATTGAATGTCTCAATATGACTGGTCAACAAGATTGATATAGGCAACAAGATTGATATAGGCTGATAAAGGTGTATGTGGTAATTATGTGGTAACAAACCATTTATTCAAGTATTGCCTAGACAGAAACATTGTTTTAAATACTTTTAAACTTAACTAAAGGAAGAGGTAGGTCGCTGACGATCCAAAACTGCACCCACTCTAGTTCTTCCTCGTCCAAATGGAACTGACGTCAACGAATGTCTTTCTTCAGGTCGCCAAAAATGTGAAAATCACAAAGGGGAAAAATCCAGGCTGTGCGGGGAATGTTGAAGTGTTTCGCAGCCAGATCGCTGCAGTACAGCCTTCACCAGATTGGCAAGTATGGGGGCGGGCTATATCATGCAACAAGATGATTCCGTCCGACAGCATCAATTGTTTGTCCCTCTGTCAGTTGATGCAGAATCCACTGCATGCAAATTTTGTGGTAATGCAAGTGATCTTTGATAATGGCATGCATGGAGCCATGGCTAATGCCGACCTGAACACTAATTTCTTCCTCCGTGATTCGTCGGTTTTCCCGGATAAGACCATCAATCCACGCTATCACATCGGGAGTAATGGCTCGATGGGCCTGTCCTGGATGCGTATCGTCTTGCAGTAGTGTGCGCCCTTCTCGAAATCTATTATGCCACTTGTGTGCACACTCGTAAAGGACATGCAGTGTTCGCCATCCACAGCAGACATGCGACGATGAGGTGACGCGGGAGGCAGGAAGAGAAGGGCCTGTCAACAGCCCGCCCTGTTATCTGGAATTCCTGTGTATTCCAATATTGCTAACATAGGGCCATTGCCTAAACCACTGTGGTGTTGTGAATGAGTGAGTGAGTCACCAATGTATTTGGTTCTGTTATAACGCACGGACTGGGTACTTCCAAAGAAAATTTGAAAAAGGTCCGACTAGCTCAAAACCAGTTGCCAGCGTTTCGCCTCTTCAGTTGGTTAATGGTACACCTCACCAAGACGCATGACCAGTACATACTGAGAAGGCCGCTGCAAGGCGCAATTGTCGCCACGAGCAGCGCCAATGTACCACTGAAGTCAAAACTTCCTAATCAAAATTGTGTTAGCTTACCTTGCTAATCCATATTCGAAATGTCTGTTCCCGAAGGAAACAGGATTTTAAATGTCCGATTGAGCTATGTATATTCAGAAATTCACAAAGAAAATTTGAAAATGGTCTGGCTAGCATAGTGCATAGTGAGAACTCAGGTGCACACAGGTTTGTAGGTATGTCTTTGTTGGTGAGTGGATTGCCTACTGCTCGAGTCCAAGAACTACAGGCTTGGTGATCTTTGAAAAAATTGGAGCCCGTACGAACTATGGGCTTGGTAGGGAGAGTGTTAAACTGGGAATGAACCAATGCACTATGTAGAATAAAACAATTTAAATGCTCAACATTATAGTATATCTTTACTTACAGGACCTATTGTCAGCCATGGCGAAGCAAGGCCTACAGCCAAACTTGGGCACTCTGAATGCGGCACTGGAGGTGATCAGCACGATGAACCAGAGACAAGGCAAGCAGTACTCGCTACGCATTCTGGCAGAGTGCAGGAGGCTCGGCATCGAACCATCACTTGCTACATATTATTTCATCCTGATCACATACTGCAAAGAGCGTAAGTATATTTGTGAGTACTATAATTTGGACTTTTAAAGTCGGACATTTTTCCGTATTGACAGAATGTAATAATAAACAAAGTTTATATGGTTCCGCCTAGTCAATACATTGTTTTATTAGAGATTTTATCGTGACATAATCACTTGTCTTTGCGTATGTTGGGACATGTTTCGGTGTCTAGTGACATTGACACCATCATTGAGTGTTGCCAATAACCATAGGCTGATGATGGTGTCAATGTCACTAGACACCGAAACATGTCCCAACATACGCAAAGACAAGTGATTATGTCACGATAAAATCTCTAATAAAACAATGTATTGACTAGGCGGAACCATATAAACTTTGTTTATTACTATAATTTGGAAGTATTCTGTCCAGTAACTGCTCATCAGAGAAGGATGTTGAGGACAGGATACGTGCTGCCCATATAGCTTTCGGACGTCTCGCACATTGGGTCTTCCTGAATAAAGATCTGAGAATATACAGTAAAACTTCTTTTGTACGATTCTCATTTATACATTTTCTACACTTATACGATTTTTTTCCTGGTCCCGGCAAAATCCCTATACTTTCCATGTTTATTTATTTCCGATATACGTTTCACATTTATTCGTTTTTCACGCTTATATGATCATATTTTAAGTCCCTTGCAATATAGAGCGTCATTTATATGTTGCATGTTCTGAGAAAGTACGTATGTTTGAATGCAAACTTTTGGTACAGCCTGTACTTCCGCTCGGAAGGAATGCACCGCGTGCTATTTATGTTACGATGGCCTTGAGCGACACCAGCGGTCACGCTTGTCAGAGTGTTGCAACAAGGAAGAACAGCTTGCGTAATAAGAGAGTGCTATTTGTGTTAGCCCAGCTGTTGACCTCTCAAAATAACAGGAAGCAACCATAGAACACAGACAGCATCTGAAGCTATGTTAAGATGAGCGAAAGAAAGAGGAAGTGTTTTACGATCGCCAATATATTAAAAATTTTATTATTTCCGCTTCATAATTTTTATTCATGTTTTTTTAGCACTTCTCGTCAAACCATTAAAAATACGCGATTGATTCTGTGTTATAATAATCTTGCGTCTTCAGACAAATGAAAATACATAAATTAATTTAGGCCTACACTACGGTATTTTAATAATGACGATGACGAAGAGCCGCAGCATAATACAGTGGATTTTAATGATACTGTCAATGCTGTATGGACTATCAAACATTTTGTGATGTGCCATAACATTTCTGAGGAAATAATGGCCGAATTATATCGGTTTGAAAATACTGTTCACTCTGTGGCCGCTGCTAACAAAAGACAAGTCAAGATAACAGACTACTTCGGAAAGTAACTCAATTTTCTTTGTTTTGTTCTATCTGGCTGCATTTCCCTTGTAGTTGTTTTGTTACATATTGCCGATTATAGTTAAACAATCGCGAGATGAATTAACCATTGTTCGAAGGGAAGCTGCCAAAGAAATTAGGAGAATTAAAAGAGAAAATCAAAAAAAGTCCATACAAATTATTGATGATTCCTTTAAGCAACACAAAACAAGGGACTATTACAGGACATTTCGTCAATATCATTCTAAATACAGCCCTCCTACACTGTTAATGAAAGATAAATCAGGTAAACTAGCCCACAATGATACTGATAATGCTAAAATTCTAGCAGATTATTTTAGAGAACTACTAAATACTGATGAACCTAAGGAATATCTTGATTTTGAGCTTAAACCAAAAAATAAAACAAATTTACAGAACATTATTCCTCCTGACTTGACTGAAGTACGTGCAGCGATTAATTGGCTCAAAAATTATAGAGCAGCGGGAGAGAATTCATTGGTAGCAGAACTATGGAAATATGCAAATGAACAAACCATCTCCAACCTCCATAAACGCCTCATCGATGTATGGAATTCGGAACAAATACCAGAGGAATGGAGAATGGCTGTAATTCACCCAATTCATAAAAAGGGTGATAGATCAGACCCGAACAACTACCGTGGGATTTCTTTGCTTGATGTAACATACAAGATTCTATCTAGAATTATCTTGACAAGAATTCAACAACAACTCGATCAAGAACTAGGAGAATATCAAGGAGGGTTCCGACCAGGTCGCAGCTGTCCGGATCAGATCATCAGTCTGAAATGGATAATGAAATATCATAGAATGAGACAAAAGGATTTGGTCATTACTTTTGTGGATTTTAAGAAAGCTTATGACAGTATCCATCGAGGGTCATTACTTAACATCCTTAGGGAATTTGGGTTACATCAAAAGCTTATCAACCTCATCGGCATTACTTTGAAAGATACTAAATCAAAGGTTAAATTTCGAGGCGCCTTGTCTGAACCATTTGATATCCGGACTGGACTTCGACAGGGAGATGGTCTATCACCGTTATTATTTAATTGTGTTCTTGAAAAGATCATGCGTGAGTGGAACAAAACTTGTCCTCCAAATGTAAAGATTGGTACTAATATAAAACTGAATTGTTTGGCCTTTGCGGATGACCTTGCACTGCTTGCAACCAGTATAGATGAGGCTAAACACCAAATTGAAGAACTTGGGTCTATTGCAGCAAAAGTAGGACTTCAAATTTCATTTGAAAAGACTGAAATCATGGCATCCTTGGATGTGGAAACACAAGCTATTACATTGATCAACAATAAAGAAATTAAAGTTGTACATAAATTTAAATATTTAGGGGAGATTATAACATGGAATTTGAATGAGAAAGCGTCAATCGAAAATAGAACAACAAAGTTAAGACAAGCGCAATATATTACTTGGTCGAGTTACAAAAAAAAATCACTCTCCATAAATGCCAAATTACGACATTACGAATCAGTTATTAAACCGGAAGCATTATATGCTTGTGAAACACTTTTCAAGTTAAACACTCGATCAGTTACTGACACATTACAGAAGATTGATAGAAGAATTCTCAGTACTATAATTAATAAACAACATCAGGTGGATGGTCAATGGCGTCTATTACCAAATGAAGTGGTTTATAAAGAAACTGAGTCTATAGTCGATACTATGCGATAAAGGCGAATTGCTTTTTTTAGTCATATCTCACGCCTGCCGGATACCAGACAATTAAAAGTATTTTTTAATTATTTTTTCGAAAGTAAAACAAAGAACTCTTGGTTTATGGAAATTCAAAATGATCTGGATGAACTCGGCTTGACAATGTCCCAAATTGCTAACAAAGATGAGAAGAATATCTTGAAAAACAAGAACATCCGACTTCCCTTAAAAACCTTTACCCGCAAAACTTACACCATAGCGATGCAGAGAGAGCGGCAAAGTCGACTAGAATGAAAATGTTTTGGGAAAAGAAGAAAAATAAGAAGCTGAATCTTTAATATTGTTTTTGAGATATGTATATACTTGTTTTGGTTAAGTGCTCCAATGATGGCATAACATTTGTAAATAAGTAAATAAATAAACAATCGTATTATTATTTCTTGTCGTTCACTTCTTAACTATAATCCATGACTTCCGAAAGCTTGAGCGCTTCCATCAACAGTAACTTCAATCCATCCTTAAGATAAAGTGGGAAGACCATATCACCAATCTTGATGTTCTTGAGAAAGCGCATGCTGATAGTATAGAATCATCCATCATTGGTCATCAACTTAGATGGATTGGACATGTCCATCGGATGGATGATACGAGACTACCATGCCAGGTTCTGTATGGTGAACTCACCTCCGGCACCAGACCTCATGGAGGCCCTATGAGATGATACAAGGACCAATTTAAACAGAATATGAAATTGACAGGTCTCATTCCACAAACCTGGGACCAGCTTGCTAAAGACCGTTCAACTTGGCGCCAGACCATCCCGGCTGCTGTCAAAATGTTTGAAGAAGAACGTTGTAGAATTGTTAAGGCCAAGCGACAAGCACGAAAGCTCCGTGCAGCACAGCCACGCCCTCCACCAACAGTTCTGTGTGGACGTTTGTTTCATGCACGCATTGGGCTGTTCAGTCACTGCAAACATGCCCTCCGACCTCAACCTTAGATTATTTTTGACTGTTTTGGAAGAAGATCTATACTCGAAAACGAGCTAAAGCCGCCACCGACGACGATAATCCATATCGTCACATACATTTTGCAGTTTTTATTTACTGACTTTCATTTATGCGTTTTTCACACTTAAACTTTTTTTTCCTTTGGTCCCCTGAAAAACGTATAAGTGTAGTTTTACTGTACACCAAATTGATGGTGTATCGAGCAGTTGCCATGAGTCATGAGCATGAGTCATAGCCTCCAGGCAGAGAAACAGACTCTTTTCTTCTGACAAGGTTACGCCAGGTTATAAGCTCGCGCCAGCATGTGCAAACAACCAACGCACAAATACAAATGTTCTAAGTGACAATGCTGGCCACTCGCATTGTGTGGTCATAGGCCGCAGGCACAGAGTCGAGACTACTTTCTTCTGACAAGGCCACGCCAGGTTACAAGCTCGCGGCAGCATGTGCAAGCGACCAGAGCACAAATACGAATGTCCTAAGTGGCAATGCTGGCCGCCCGCATTGCGTGGTCATACGCCGCAGGCATTGAGTCGAGACTACTTTCTTCCGACAAGGCCATGTCAGATTATAAGCTTGCGGCAGTGTGTGCAACCATAAATACAAATGTCCTGTGACGATGCCGACCACTTGCATAGTGTGCGTCATAGCCCACAGTCACAGACGCTTTTCTTCTGACAAGGTCATGCCAGGTTATAAGCTTGCAGCAGCATGTGCACCCAATCGGCGCATGAATATCAATGTGCTATTCGGCTAATATGCTCATCACATAATGTTATAAACCAATTTTTTGTATTTGAAAAGTAATCAGACATGTTAAAGTGTGACGATTATGTGTTGTTGTTCAGTCTTTTGACTGGTTTGATGCAGCACTCCATGCCTTCCTGTCCTGAGCTAATCGTTTCATGTCTACATAGCTACCACACCCTACATCCGAGGCAATCTGTTTAACATATTCTAACCTTGGTCTACCCCTACAGTTCTTGTCCTCGATCCTTCCTTCCAAAACTAAGCTTGCTATTCCTGGGTGTCTTAATATGTGTCCTACCAACCTATCTCTTCTCTTCATTAGCAGTCGCCAGAAACATCTCTCCTCTCCTTCTAGTCTTAATAACTCTTCGTTTGTAACCCTATCCACCCATCTGATCTTCATCATTCTCCTGTAACACCACATTTCAAACGCTTCAATTCTCCTCTTTTCTGCTGCTCCAATAGTCCAAGTTTCAGTTCCATACAGTGCCACGCTCCAGACAAAGCCCTTCAAAAATGACTTCCTAATACCTAAATCTATATTCGATGTCAACAGATTACTTTTCTGTAGAAATGCTCTCCTTGCCTGAGATAACCTACGTTTTATATCCTCTTTGCTTCGTCCATCACTGGTTATTTTGCTTCCTAAGTAACAGAAGTCTCCTACTTCCTTTAGTTTGCCACCTGCCAGTTTGATGTTCATAGAGGTTTCTGATTTATTTCGGCTGCACTCCGATATTTTTGTTTTAAATTTATGATTATGTGATGGCGACGATTATGCGATGAGAACAGGGTGTTTGTTTTCCCACCTAATGTAATTGGTAGGGACCTGAAAAAAATCGCATTTGGAATAAATGCGAATTTTTAAATTTCGTACAGAATTCAAGCCTACATTAATATTAATGTAAAAAAAACATTTTTACGCGTAAATCAAAGTGCGACAAAATGCGAATTGTGACCCAAAAATGCGAAAATACCAAATAAGTGCGATTTTATAGCGAAATTACTTTAAATCTGCTAATTTATTTGCGAATTTGTTTATTAAACAAAAGAAAATGTTTAGTAGGTGGCTAGCAATACCTCATCTCGGACTCGCAGTGTGCTACGACACATATTGGTCGATATAACAATCGATTTCTGTATCGATACGAACTTTCAACTATCTATAACTTATTCAGACAGCTGACGAACGAAACTCGTTTGTGTACTTGGTGCATTGTGGCGACTGGTGGTCCTTCGAACACGTGGACTTCGTTAAACGGAAAATTTTGAGGCTTACCGCTTGAATAGTAACTTTATTCTTTTTGTAACCTTCAACAAACAATGTGGACAGTGCGCGTGTTTTGTCACACAACAATACAGTTGTTACAGACAGAAGGTGTAACTTGAAAGAGTGCAACGCAGAGTTATTTACAATGCTTTCATTTGATCACTAAATTGTATCTCAAGTGTCGCCAATAAAGTCACATAGTCCCTAAGAATCCGGAAAAAATTAGATGCTAATTTTCCAAAAATAGATGCTAAATAGGGAAAAAATACATGCTAATTTAAAGGAAAATAGATGCTAAATTTTCAGGTCCCTAGTAATTGGGCATAATTTGTGTTTACCGACTGAAAAAAGTTCCTATAATGATTTGATTGTACCTTTTGTAGCTTCATTTTTTGTTATGTTGTTGTTCTAGGAGGACCTGTGAGTAACATCCTGGTAGAAATTCTGAACCACATCGATGGCCAACACTTTACGATACAGGATCCCAAAGACACTTTCTTCTTTGTGACAGCAATGGATGTTTGTAGAAATCACTTGCAGGATAAGGATCTTGCTTATCGTGTAGACCGTCTCTTGCACACGGGAAACAACTACAACCTCATCGGAGACTCTTACAAGGAATCTATCTATTAGTAAGTTGTTGAGACATTTTATTATCTATTTCTAGATGTTAAGAACGTTCCCCACAAACATTCAAGACCAATAGCAAATTCAATGACTTGAGTCACATACTGATCTGTTTACTGTTGACATTTACAGACATGGAATTCAATTTAGTTTATCTACCTGATGGCAGATTTACTCATTGTCTTTCTCTCCATCTTATGCGGGTTTCGGTGGCGTAGTTGGTAGCATGCTGAACTGCTGTGCCCAATATAGCAGGTTCAAACCCAGCCGAAGCCGTCGGATTTTTTAAGAGTGTTAAAAATCCTTCAGTATGCCTTCCTTTGGAGGGGAAGTAAAGCCGGGTCCCATGTCATAGATTTAAGGCATGTAAAAGATCCTTCCACAGGCTAAACTTGTGTGAAGTTAAATTTTTAGGTTAGTCTTAGTCGGAACACTCTATCAAAGTTCCAACGTTCACCACTAGGTATCATTGATATCTGGTGGCGAAAGTTGGAACTACTTGAAATTGAACGGAACTTGTAGCTCACCCTAAGGGTGTCTGCTGGGAGCAGCTACAGCCCCTGGCGAGCCGAACATGTCCTCGGATACTCCCGGCACTAAAAGCCATACGATAAATAAATCTCCATCTTATCCGATCTTCTTAGGTCATAAGATTTATCAGAGGAATTAATGGAAAGAGTACTAGAGGAACGAATCTGTAAAAAGGTTGGAAACCAAATTCGAGAGGAACAGTTTCGGTTCAGAAGGAGAAGATCAACAGTGGAACCTATTTTTGTTCTAAGACAAACTATGGAAAACACTGCGAATATGGAAAAGACATGATAATGATTTTCATTGACTTAGAAAAGGTATAGGATATTGTCCCTAGAGACAGAGTTTGGGAAAGCCTAAAACAAAAAAGCTATTGAAGAAGAAATAATGACATAAATAAATAGAAATAGAAAAATAGAAACGATGTTACATGGCGGAAGAGGCGAAACACAGATCTTTATGGACAAGCAGAAAAAATCACAGATACCATACGGAAGAGAAGATTAAAGTTCTATGGACACCTTACGAGAATGAGCGATAGTCGACTAACGAAGGAAATCTTATTTACATCACCAAGATAAAAGTGACTACAAAATGGGTAGATGAAATAAGAAAGGATATGGAGGAAGTTGGGGTCAGTCCAAATGAGATATGGAATAGAGAGGTGTTTCGAGTTACGATTGATGCATTCAAGGGGTTCCAGGAAAAGCAAAGGAGAAGAGCCAAGAACATCTGGTCGGAAGAAAGAAAGAAAGAGAATCGACATTAAAATGATGAAGAATTTCTGGGAGCAGAAAAAAGGACTAATCAGCAAGTCAGTTGTTTCCCATGGTTCAAAATAGGCCAAAATCGAACAAAGAAGAAAAAATAAAAGCAATGTACAGTAATGCCGGCCCCGTGGTGTTGAGGTAGAACGCCTGCCTCTGACCCGGAGGCCCTGGTCCCGTCAAGGATTTTAGAAACTGACGTGAGGGCTGGAACGGGGTGCACTCAGCCTCGTGAGGACAATTGTGTAGCTGTCTGAGAGTGAGGCAGTGCCCCGCTCACGAATATTGGCCGTGGTGACCTGACGTGCTTACCACGCTTCACCCCAATATCTGCAGGCCAAATGGCAGGGCAGCGGTCGCTTGGTACGCCTAGGCCGTCATGGGCTGTAGTGCCAGGGGTTATTATTAATGTACAGTAATTGAAACCAATGTGGGAACAAACGTCTATGTTACATTTCTTACTTATAGAGAAAAACAGCAATAAAGGTGACTGTTGTCCGTGGGAGAGAGCCACGCGGTGAGACGTAACATAGACTTTTTTTCCGTAAACCAATGCACTACAGTGCGCGCGCTCACTCACTCGCATATAATGGAGGCGTACAGAATAGAATACCATTATTTTAAGTTTAATGTTGTTATTTGAACCTACTTATAATGTTTTAGTCCGTGCAAATTTTGTTCCTTTAAATGTAAATTGCAAATGAACTTGTTTCTTTGCCATGGTCAAGGTATTTTTATTACCGTATTTACTCGGCTATAGGACCCCCTCGCATATAGTACCCCCCTTAATTTTCGCGAGCCAAAATACAAAATTCTTGGAAATCGTGCATAGTACCCCCCCTCCATCCCACTAATTATTGACAGTCAAAATACAACATTCTTGGAAATTGACGAATTCTGAATTTTTTTAAAAATTATAACTGAAATCATCCTCTTTTATGACAAAAATATTGTTCTTGTTACATTATTATTTTTGTTATTCAGACGATATGCCCGCCATTTTGCTTACATGTATGCGAATATCGAATTGTGTAGCCAATAGGCTTCACCCAATATCCAATGGAAGATCCCACACTATTGGCCGAGTAGAAACTCCAAGTTTAAAATCCGCCAATGAAAGTTATGGATTCATATCTTGCCTACATTCTTTTGTTATTCTTTGAATCTTTGTATTTTGCTTCGAAGTGGTGTTTACTGCAACCTCTTCTTCTCAGTTTTATTTTAAACACATTTCATTTGGTGCAAGAACTGTCGGCGTTTGTGTGACACGTTATTGGTATATTAATGTGAAACATTTGAATAATACGTACTCTGTTGTGTTTACAAATGTTAGTGAGATGTGATTGTTCAGCATCATCACTCATTCCGTAATTGATGCATTCTCCCTCCCTGTTCAATAAAGTTTGCATTTCCATGTCTGATACTTCGTCCATTCCATTCTATTTCTTTGATTCTAAGATTTTTGCTTAGCAAGGGATAGTGAAATTCATTGGAGGGTAGCCGGAAATAGTGGTGGATAAGTGAGGTTATGGCAGTCCCATAATGGGCTGATTAAAGATGAAAATTTTGTTTATGTTGATTATATATCGTACTACGTAGCAACAAAATAAAATACCTTATTTTTACTCTCTCCCTTTCCCTAATTAATGGATTTTTGCGAAGTTGGCATCTATAGTACACCCCCCCCCCCAAATTTAGGAACTAAAAATTATATCCATTCCATAACATTATTGCTGCGTTCGAGCGGGAAGCGATGGAACATAGACTTTTGTTCTGTTGTTTTTAAAGTGCATTTCGCTTTACAATTTCCGGAATACTAAAGCCATCTGTTGAGATATGGTCGAACTACTTGCAAATCCTGTACAGCGAGCTCAGCACAGGCAAGAGACCTCTAGGAGCACCTCGGAAGCGTTACAAAGACCAGCTTGAACAAACCTTGAGGAGTGTAGCCTTTGATCCTGATAATTGGCATACACTCGCGGATGATCGCACACGTTGGCGTGCAGCCACCTCAGCTGGGGTTTCACATTTTGAAGAAGAACGCCGAAGGCAGGAAATGGAAACTCAACAGAGGAGAAAGCTGCGCCAGTTATTGCCACGTCCTCCACCTTCTATCATATGCATCATGTGCGGCCGTATGTTCTATGCCAGAATTGGTCTGTTGAGTCACCAGCGACATCACCATCGAGTGAATACTAATTAGTAATGCAGGAAAGAAACATACACTCGGATACAAGTATTGGCCGACGACGACTTGCAAATACGTATTCAGAAAAATCATAGATGATTGTTCCATCAATATCTCAAATTACACTAAATATAACATAGACGTTTGTTCCCGCATACGCTTCAATTGTTGCAGCTGTGTCAAGACTCAAGTAGGTAAAACAGGATGGTTAGAAATTGAACAAGGATTAAAACCAGGGAGTGTACTCTCACCATTGCTATTTCTACTGGTGACGGATGATATACTAAATGGAACAAAGGAAGCGTACACAGGTACAAGAATGAACCTAATCCTATTTGCTGATGAAGTTCTGATTTGGGGGGAGAATGAGAATGTGGTCCAAGAGCAGCTGGATGTACTGAAGGACAGTATTGAGAAATGGGAAACTAAAATCAGTGTAGAGAAAAGTAAGACAATGGTAATGATAAACAGAATGAAAGAAGGAAAAGGGATTGTTAACATTGGTGATGTAGATCTGGAGGTAGTAGAGCACTTCAAATATTTAGGAAGTGAATTTATGGAAAATGTAAGATTGGATATGGAGTAACAAGTGGGAGCGTTATCTATCATCAGGTTCGGAGTTTAATTTGGTATAAAGATACCACTGAAGGCTAAAGAAGTGATGTACAAGACTTATTACTTACCAATAATGACGTATGGAGCAGAAACTTAGCCGATGACGAGAAGAGAGGAGAGATGCAAGTAGAATACAGGTAGCCGAAATGAAATTCCTGTGGAGAGTGGTACAGAAGACTAGGAGAGAGAGAGTGAGAAGTGAAGACATTCGAAAGGAAGTGAATATACAGAAGCTGGATGATAAGCTGGAGCAGAACAGATTGAGATTGTATCATCATCATCATCATCAGGATATCCTTCCAGCGAGCCGGATAGGAACATTGTGAACGATATGCCTCCATTTAGTCCTGTCTGGGTATAGCTTTCCCCTCTCCACTGCATCCCATGTTCTTTTTATCTTTTTTGTTGAGTTCTAGTTTATCGTTCTTTATTAGTGTTTCTTCCTGCACTCCTTGGATTTACATTGGGCTGAGAGCCTTCATTTGTTCCAGAGGGGCAAGAAGTGCTGTCTACATTAAGTATTTACGATCCGAGGCTCATTCTATCGTTGAAAGCATCAACATCTTTACTCTAAAGGCGGGTTCACACGGAGTCTAGAAGTGGGCGAGAGTACTACTAGTTTTGAACATGCGTCACGACTTGCTTATTCAACTCAAGAACCCACGACCTTATTATATTCACTCGGACTAAGTGTTCTCGCTTGTTGTCCTTGCCGCTTTGCACTGTCAAATCCAGATTTTATTATGTTTCATTCATATTTTTTAAATTTTTGGATAATAGGAAGTTCTAATATTTTTATTTTCTATGCCACTTCACGAATCCCGAAACCATCAATGTTAATTTCACTGCATATTTCTTGCAATGCTGTGTCCCTAGCATCTCGATTCTTGTATGCTTCCGAATTTATTTTCCACAAACATTCCTTTTCGCGGTACAACTCATCAAATATCATCATCTGGACACTACTCATTTTATGTACAGACATGTCGCCATCCCTTCGGCAAGAATACCAAGGATCATGGAATATGGAAGAATACGACTGAAGCGGTCGTGTTTTCTCCAACCAGTCGGAGATTTCACGCCCCACCTTTTCGAGGGCGGGCACGACCCCCATTCCCACTACCACTGGTTCACACGACGTCGTGTCTACATCCGGCTGATCGATCAGCATGGATCTCGCCCGCTTCACGACTCTGTGTGAACCCGCCTTTATTCTGGCCTGCTAAGCCTAACGCATCTGAGAAATTTTCTTTCAGGGTTTACTCCCTTAAGGCTTGGTTTCTCAGAACCAACGCATGCGAGGTGCGAGGCCTCGCACATATCCAGACTACACGAGCTTATGGCAGTGGTTTCTCACGCTGCGCGGTGCGCAGTCTGCACAACTTCGCAGTAAGACCTCGCAGCGTCACCCCGCACTGATTCGTCCCGCCAGATTTGTGCAAGGCGACAGCAGTGCGAGGCTTAGGCGACATTATTTCTGTTCTTATATTTCCACTGTTATAAGCACCACTCTGAACTTTACGGACGAAGTGGGCAAGAAACTGATTGAAGAAGTGCGAATCCACCGAGTGTTGTATAATTTGCAACACAAGATCTACAAAAACAACGTTACGAAAGACACCTTATGGACAAATGATCGCACTGAAGTTGAAAGTTTAAAGACATCGCTGCCTTCTCCGCCAAAACAACTCAGGATAATTTCCTCTTCATCATCCGCTTCCTCTTCCAAGACTAGCACACAGTCTGCGAGATCAATTGGACAAGGCAAGTGCTCGGCAACTGAGATCTACCTCGCAGCGTGAGAAACTACGAGCCTCGCAGCGTCATTACGACAAAAGTACGCAACGTCGGCCTCACAACTCGCATACGTCGGTTCTGAGAAACCAAGCCTTTAGCCTTTGAAGATCCCTCTTTTCCACAAGGCAGTGGTTTCCTTTTTGAATTTTCCCCAGGGAGGATGGGTTGCTTCATCCGCCATCTCAACCATACCGAAGGTCTCCTTCTCTGCCAAAGATGCCGTTAAAGTCTTCACCCGTAACGCTGGGCATGGGCTCTACGTTATACTCCGTGGGGCTGGGTCCCTGCCTGAACTTAGCCCATCCTTTCACACCGGCCTACTGATGTGGAGGATGCCCACTCCCACAGCTCGGTTGTGCCCGACAGGATAGGGAAGATGACCCTATCTCCCCTGAGCCGAGTTAATGGTTGTATATGATGACATGTGAAAAGAATGAATGATGAAAGAATGCCGAAGCAAGTGATGGAGAGACGGATAACTGAAAAGAGAGGACGAGGAAGACCTAGGGTACAACAAAAAAGGAAGGAAGCTTTTCGTTTTACGCGACCGTTAATCATGCGATCGTGAGCCACTGGACCTCCTTTTTACGTGGAATCTGAACCACAGGACATGGCAGTTCACTTCGGAAATCTCACATGCATTGACTGGGAATCGAACCCGGACAAGCTTGGTGAGAGGCCAACAGCTTGACTGCTGCGCCACCACGCCCCCTGATCTAGAGTACGGTGGATGGATTTGGTGAAGGACAGTGTGAGAGAACAGAACCAGGAGTGGAGTCCAGTGGCAGAGGAAGGTTGGTGGACAGTAAAGTAGAGGGGCATCATATTTGGTTGGTTCCTTAGTTTAGGGGCTGAGACTACGCGGTCATGTAGCCCCGTGTACTATGGGTGTGTGTAAAATCTCTCTGATAACCGGTGTTAATTGTGATGACTGTATTAGTGTTTGTTATCTGTGATTCAGGTAGAAGGACTACTGACGATTAATTTTTTCAAGTAGTTCCTACTTTTGCTACAAAATGCTACCATCCACGACACCTAGCTGCGGACGTGGCTACTAAATACCATCACAGTCGGCACCTGGCGGCGAACGTTGGAACTAATATAGCATTATCAAACTACCTACAAATTTTAGCTTCCACAAGTGTAGTTAGTGAAAGGTTCTTTTCCATGCCATAAATCTATGACATGGGACCGCCGGATTTACTTCCCCTCTGAAGGAAGGCATATGGAGGGATTTTTAATGCTTTTAAAAAGTCCGATGACTTCAGCCGGGTTTGAACCCGCTATGTAGGGCATAGGAGCTCAGCATGCTACCAACTGTGCCACCGAAGCCGCTGGCGTCATATTTGCTCCGATCTGGCCCAAGCTGGAGAACGGAAATTGATGATGATGAAGGACGTTCTTAATCAATTCATTATTGTACCACATTTTAATTTGCAAGAATATAACGAATAAAATGAGGAATCAAGTAATATCATGTGCAATATATCATTTATATAAAAATTAAATTAATATTACATATTTAAAAAATATTTAATCAAATATTACATATTTCACCTAATATTGTTAGCATACATAAAAATGTGCATATTTTGCATGTTGCTATAACATAAAAATCCTTGCTGTACTCATTACTATTGTTTGTTGATTTTGTCTGTTTAGCCGTCACTTCTTTGTATTGCTCTGCACCACAGAACCTCTTGAAATCTTCATGAACATGTACAACAAGCTTGTCCCTCACATCTACATCCCAGAGCCCAGTGTCATGGAGGTAAGTTCTTTTGTATTACGTTATGTCCAGACATTTTCAACAAACATTTGTCTTAATCCGGGAAAGGTCGCGTTGGCTCGTCGGAAATGAGAGGTCGCGCTGGGTCTTTTAGACCAGGTTGTTTCAAATGTCGCATTACTTTACTGTGATGATTATTTCCTAGTATTGTATTTATTTTTTATGACTTCTATTTGTTTCCGGATTAATTTTATTATTACCACAATAATGTCCATTCACAGATTCCCCTGAGTCTGTGTTGTGTGCACTACAAACCAAGTTGTCCTTTGCACTTTCATCATAATCTTCTTCAAACTCCCGTGCTCCCTGTTGTTCTACGTCACACAGTTCCCTTCGTACTCTGTCTTTTTACACTATGAGTGCTTCGTTTCCGTTCCATTCTTCTTTCTCCACACTCTCAAAGAGCGTCCTAATGGAGGATATATGGCTAGAGCTGCATCTTAATGCAAAATTTTGACACCAACCTATTGCTCGGCGCAAGTAGTTCCAACTGACAATATGAGATGGCGCGACGATGCACTTTCGAGCGCGATCCGTCCCCGACCTGGCCTACTGGCCCCCCTCCCCTCCCGGCCCGTGCCTACTCGACCTTTTCCCCCATTCTATCCCCCCACCACTACTTTATATTCCTTCCTTTCTTTCTTTCCCCTGCCTTATAATGGTCATATTTTAGTAATTGGTCTTTAATAGGCGATTTCTTCCCCCTGTGATATCAGGTAGAGAAGAAAACATAGGCTCTATCAGAATAGTTGTGGATGTTTCAAGGTTATCAGCCCATGTTTCCACAAAGCACATAGCATGACATAGGCCTAACCCACAGATATGTACAAATCGAAAGAGTAGGCTACTATATTACAATATTAAAAATTAATTATAAGACATAATTACAACTGCACTTATCACACCACCAGTATTATTTAATTGTCAGTGCGCTACTTCCTACAAATCGAATTAATCACGTTTGAATTACAGGAAGCGTTATTTTGAATTATATCGATAGTATCAGATATCGTTTTCAAGCGCAGTGTATCGACTAAAATCGATGTGTGATTCAATATAATTCAATTTCTTCGTATAATATTGTTCGAAACCGATTGTATTCTTTTCTAAGCACTGCAATATGTATTTACTATTGATATATATTCAAATATTAATTAAATATACAACATTAACAAGAATACTTACCAATTTTCCGATTTTGCTGCCATCTATAGAAGTACAACTCAACTACATCGTCGTACGCGATGACTGCTAGCGTTTTTAACGTTGTCAGCAGGTACTACTACAAGGCAAGCTAGCGTTGGCACCAAAACTCCCTATAAAGTTTCACCCACCGAGTCCTAATTCTATCTTCTTTGGAGTCCATCATAAAATGTAAAACTCAACAGATTATGTGTGGTGTAAAAGATCAGGTCTGGTTTAATTGGTGAATAGTTCAACTTTTTTTAAAATCCACAGCCTGCTTCCAGTCTCCGACCGGGTCAGGAATGGAATGGATGAAGCCCCCATCTAGCGGCGAGGATATGAACTGTGCCGGCTGCCGAGGCCTGACGCACTCCTCTGGGGCAATGATTAAATGAATGACAGATGAAATGAAATGATAGTGGAGAGTGTAGCTGGAAGGAAATTTTGACGGGGAAAACCGGAGCACCCGGAGAAAAACCTGTCTGCCTCCGTTTTGTCCAGCACAGATCTCTCATGGAGTGACCGGGATTTGAACCACGGAAGCGGTGAGAGGCCGGCATGCTGCCGCCTAAGCCATGGAGGCTTGAATAGTTCAACTTACCACGCAAAATTGGACGGGCGGACAGCAGGAAACTGTTACTGAAACTCTCCGCGACAATTAGATGAAGTATGGTGGTGGGGGCGTGCAGCAAACAACAATGGTGACGTGAACAATACGAATCTGGTCTAAAAGACCACAACGTGACCTCTCCTGGGTTGAAAATACATGGGGCATTGAGATTAGGGCCGGGTTCACCAAAGCAGCGTTAACAGAGCCCGTCAGTAAATGCCTTGTTAATTTTAACATCGGAATTAAGAAACTTGTTGGCATTTCACCAGCACATTCATAAGCAAATGAATCGTTTCTTTGGTTTAATCAAGCAGGTTGTGAACCAAAAAAAGCTTAGAAGTTATACTGTATACTCCTTGGTTAAAAACAAACATGGCTTATTATTATTATTAATCTTGATTGGTCACATTGGACCACTTGAGTCGTTCTACAATCACTTCTTCTTTGAAGGTAGTACTGCTTGGTTCTTGCGCTCTTTCCAGTACTTTTTCATTCTTTCAGATCGGGATTTTCTCAACTCATCTGAAATCTCCGTAGGCTTTCTATGTGTCATTTCTGCAGAAAATTTGTGAGTTTTAAAAATGGTGTTAATTTTATTTTTCTCCTCGGCATCTGTTATCTTGAGTCCAACTGCTTTGAGATCTTGTTGGATTTCTTGGATCCATTTTCCTCCAGTTTTCTTTCCTAGATTTCTCATCACCAGTTGGCATACAATTCTGATTTCTGGAAGCCGTAAGATGTGAAAAAAATATGAAATTCTTTTCTTCTTCATTGTGCTTGTGATTGGATCAATCTCACGATAGACAGTTTCATTTGGGAGAATCCTCCAGACTCCCTCAACCTGGTACTTTTTATTTATTCACGTTCTAATGATTCTGCTTTCCGTTTTGAGGAGCTGATCAGTTCTTTGTTCATTTTTAATTTGGAACATGGCTAATGAGTAAAAGAGGAAGAATTTATCTTTGGTTGAAAGAAACATACTTATCCACTTGGTGGATAAGTATCGTGAAATCATTGAAAATAAGGGGACTGATGCTGTGATGTGTAGGTAGTCTTTTATTAAACTAACTATATATGCTATACCGTAATGCATCACACGATAGTACACATAAATAAGAAATGGTACATATCTTACTTGTCATAGGAATTCCAGGTTAGGTTCTATCATTTGTAGTACATTCAATTTCAATACACACCCAAGAAAACAAAGCTAATGAACAATATGTCCTGAGCCCCTGAAGGAAGTAACAACAACAAAAATCTAGCTATGCAAGATTTTCTGCTTGGGTCAAGTTAGATAATTAAAAAAATCTGGAATGTGGTAAATTCATTGAAGTGTGTGATTTTTCCTTACAGGAGGTGATCAAAGCTATCAATCTAAACGGTGCTGTGGACCATCTGCCTCGTATCTGGTCGGACATGAAGACATTCGACCACACGGAGCGAGAGAGTTTGGTGACGGGACTGTTGAACAGCATGGTTAACAACCAACCCCCAGCAGGCAGCGAGTTGGAGACTCAGTTCGGGAAAGTGGCCTGGGACATATGGAACAAGATGGAAGACGTCCAGGAAGGCAGATATCGCCAGATCGCGTGAGTGCTTTCTTTAGTGTAGTCATTACAGTATCCAAGAGATGTGTTCCTCTTCAAGATCGAGGATAATGCGGAATAAGTTTGACACGGATGACAGGAGTTTCCTGATAATAAGACCAGTGCTGAAAATTAGTTCTTTGCCAGTCATCTATTAATTCTAATTCTAAAATTAATTCCATTAATACAGAAACAATGAATTAAGTTTCATTATAATACAAAGCCTCCGTGGCTCAGGCGGCAGCACGCCGGCCTCTCACCGCTGGGTCCGTGGTTCAAATCCCGGTCACTCCATGTGAGATCTGTGCTGGACAAAACAGAGGCAGACAGGTTTTTCTCGGGGTACTCCGGTTTTCCCTGTCAAAATTTCATTCCAGCAACACTCTCCACTATCATTTCATTTCATCTGTCATACATTTAATCATTGCCCCAGAGGAGTGCGTCAGGCCTCGGCAGCCGGCACACTTCCATGTCCTCGCCGCTAGATGGGGGCTTCATTCATTCCATTCCTGACCGGGTCGGAGACTGGAAGCAGGCTGTGGATTTTCATTCATTCATTACAGTATCCAAATGTTTCACTGACAAGGGAACAGTACGAAATTGGTCATTGATTTTTTTAAAATTAATCATGAAGATAAGACGGGTTGAGTTCAATATGCACCTCAGACAGTGAGAGTAAGGGGAGGTGAAAGATGGGTACGAAGATAAAGAAATGAACTATACAAAAATATGAGGACTATCTCAGAAGGAATAAGATTGAAAAGAACACGACTTGCTGGACATGTGATTAGGATGGATATGGGGAGATTGACTATAAGGATCATCATCATCTTCCTTTCACGTGTCAGTCCTAGAAGAACTGTTATGATCTACGCAAAAGTTTTGATTTTCACGCCATCTTTTCCTGGGGCGACCTAGAGATCTCTTCCCACCGGGGCAGTAGTTGACGACTGCTTGTTGTGACAGGAGCCAATCCTGTACGGTGTCCTTTAGTTCGTCGTCCGATTGGAAACGTTTCCCCTTGAGACGAACCATTAACAGTGACGTGTATTGTGCTACACTCCGTAGCCTACGCAAGTCCATCAAGAACAAACGGCCTGGACTGCTCATAAAGGGAGTGGTTTTGCTCCATGATAACGCTCGCCCACACGTCTCTAACGTCACACAAGGTGTATTGGCCACGTTCAAGTGGTAGCAACTTGAGCATCTGCCCTAAATGCCGGCCTTGTCACCCTGCGACTTCCATCTGTTTGGTCCGTTAAAAAAACATCTCTAGGGAAAAAGTTGCCAATCGGACGACGAACTAAAGGACACCGTATAGGTTTGGCTCCTGTCACAACCACTAGACTTCTGGGAACAGGGAATCCTGTGGCTAGTGAAGCAATGGGACACCTGTGCACAGGCCTGTGGTGATTACTTTTGAATAACGAATAAATTGTACCCACAGTATCGTTTCGTACCTTTTCATTTGAACACCCCTTATATAATCTTGGTGTTCTGTCAGGGACCATTCTCTATGATGTTGTCACAATTCATTCTTTCACATGTAAGCTGGTTATCAAACCAAATGAACTATGCACGTAAGTTGATTAAAAAGAGAAAAGAGGCAATCCCATTAAAAACTGGCATCAGAGTCACCCTATTTTACACAGATATCAGGAAATTACAGTAGCCTCCGTGGCTTAGGCGTCAGCACGCCGGCCTCTCACCGCTAGGTCCGTGGTTCAAATCCCGGTCACTACATGTGAGATTTGTGCTGGACAAAGCGGAGGCAGACAGGTTTTTCTCCAGGTACTCCGGTTTTCCCTGTCACAAATTTCATTCCAGCAACACTCATCACTATCATTCCATCTGTCATTCATTTAATCATTGCTCCTGGGGAGTGCGACAGGCTTCGGCAGCCACCACAGTTCATGTCCTTGCCGCTAGATGGGCTTCATTCATTCCATTCCCTGACCCGGTCGACGGGAAGCAGGCTGTGGATTTTCATCAGGAAATTACAAAATTACTCGGGAATTTTCTTACTGCATGTCACCTACTGTACAACATATTAATTGAGATGGTTCACAAGGTAAATATGTCTTTCATTTCAGTTGGACGGGCGACATGTTGGGAGATGTTCTTACTTTGACCGTGCGAGAAGGCAACTTTAAAAATGCATGTCAAGTCGTCAACAAGATGGTGAAGTCGCAGCATACCATTGCGGGCCTGCCAAAAGTGGAGGCTCTCCAATGTTTCCTGGACGCTTGCATAGCTCAGCAGAACGTCTCAAGGGCATTCGTAAGTTTGCTGTTAAATGATCATAAATTGAGTCGGTCTATTCTCATTTAAAGTTCTTGAACCTAATATCAATGGCCAAGAAGTAAGACCTCTCATCTCACAATGGCTAGCAAGGCGGAAATGTGTCCTAAGTGAAAGCTGGTTATAAAACATTTCCTTGTAACAGAAGAATGCGAGATACGATGTATCACTTCTTAGCCATCGATATGCTTGTTTTCTTCCCATCGCACACCCCAACCATGATGCAACTAGTCCGCAGATCAGAGGTTTGAATCCTGGCTCTCACAGCAGTTATTATGAGTGTTGTTTTTACATATTTCGTCCAGGAAAATGCTGGGATGGTACCTTATTTCAAGTCCTAGGCATTATCCCCAATCCTAGACCCTAATAATTATAGTCACCGTATTTGCCCGCATTTAACTTCTTTGACCGAAATTAAGATTGAAAATTTTTGGTGCGTTATATACAGTATGCGGTAGCGGCTTTGGTGTCGTAGTTGGTAGCATGCTGCACTGCTGTGCCCAAGATAGCGGGTTCGAACCCGGCTGAAGTCATCGGAGTTTTTAAGAGCGTTAAAATCCTTCCGTAGGAAGTAAAACCGGCGGTCCCATGTCATAGATTTATGGCATGTAAAAGATCCTTCCACAGACTAAACTTGTGTGAAGCTAAAATTTCTAGGTTAGATTTAGTTGGAACGCTCTATCAAAGTTCCAACGTTCACCACTAGGTATTGTTGACATCTGGTAGCGAAGGTTGGAACTACTTGTAATTGAACGGAACTTGTAGCTCACCCTATGGGTGTCCGCTTGAAGCAGCTACAGCCTCTGGCAAGCCGAACATGTCCTCGGACACTCCCGGCACGAAAAGCCATACGATAGATAGAGAGAGATTATGCGGTGATTTTTGTCCAAAAGACCACAATCCCAATAAAATTTATAATTTGCATTATTATTATATTTGAATGCAGCCAATAGCCATAACAGGGCATTTCAATTGAAATGTTTCCTTTTGAAATGCTTCCCAACATGTTCAGTTTCAAGTAGTTCCAGTTTTTGGTTACCTGACCCCACTGTCACTGACACCCAGCGGCAAACTTTGGAACTTGATAAGAGCGTTTCTAACCAAATAACCTACAAATGTTTCTACACATTACCAATTGTGGTGGTAGGTTCTTTTACATGCTATAAATCTGACATGGGCCCGCCGGCTTTACTTCTTCTCTGAAGGAGGGCATACTGAAGGATTTTAACGCTCTTAAAAATCTAGGGGCGTGGTGGCGCAGCGGTCAAGCTGTATGCCTCTCACCAAGGCGTACCGGGGTTCGATTCCCGGTCAATGCATGTGAGATTTTCGATGTGAAATGCCATGTCCTGTGGTTTGGATTCCACGTAAAACGGAGGTCCCGTGGCTTATGATCGCGAGATTAACGGTCACGTTAAACTACAAGCTTCCTTTTTTTCTTAAAAATCTGATGACTTTGGCAGGGTATGAACCCGCGATCTGCTCTTAAAAATCCGACGACTTCGGCGGGGTTTGAACCCGCGATCTTGGGCACACCAGTTCAGCCAGCTGCTGACTACACTACTGAAGCAGTTTAATTTGCATTATTGAAACAAGACAAGTGGCATTATCACTGCTGCCAATCTCCAAGCTACTCTTGCGTGCATCATCCTGACCTCCGTCCAACGCATTTGTGAAGCCCGTTTTCAAGAAGCTCTTCACAACAACATCTGTCGACACCATAACCCTTGCTGTATAACCCAATCATGCAAGAGTTCAACTGACGGCCTTCTTTATTTTGTCTTATGTTGTCAGCTTATCGTAACTAACAATACCAGATCTCTACGTGTTCTAACCTAACAATTACTTATTTACCGTGTGGAGCACCAACAAAACAGCTGACGATCACACCCTGTATGATTGTTTTACTGCGTTGAAAACACCTTTCGTCTTTGGTTAGTGGCTTCTAGTGCATATTTGTCTATTCTAGTAGTGAATATTAAATTCAGTCACAATGAATTCTAGACCGGCAACTTAACATTGTCTTCTGCATATTTTATCACTTTGAATTTAAATCCAACCGTATAACTTCCGTTCTTATACATCACTTAAAGATCGACCTACACAAGTAAACAATCCACACTTAACTGAGAAAAAACAATCCAACAGACGAACGACAAGTACTTTGAAAGAAAGGAAAGTACCTCGGCCAAAACGAACAATAACATTGGGGAAGAGACGTATGATGTCTAATGAGTTGGGGTTCTATCTTAAAATTACTATTATTATCTTTAATGACGGCATCAGAAATTAATGTGAGTTATATGGGAGGATTATTATCCCTGCAATTTCAAATTTAAAATATGGGGTGCGAGTTATTTGCGAGCAAATATGGTACTCACACTAATACATTCACAGGTTATCAGAAAAAATGTAACTCACACTCAAGTATACAGGGCTGATGACCAAGATGTCCCTAGTCCTTAAAATTAATTGACTTATTTCACCCCATCCATTTCAAGACAGAAGATCTTGTTGAAATCTCTTTACATTGTATTGAGTGATAAGAGCTGGTTGCTGTCTGTTCTCCTAATGTGAATTGGAGGTCGAAACAAACTTGTTGGGGGCTAGAGCAATGAAGAGCCATCCAAGTGTATCAACGGTGTTCTGTCTGGCTGTGGAGATTCATCATCATCATCATTTCCCCTTATCCAGCTCCTGCCGGGTCGGGGTATTTATGGCACTTCTCCACTTTCCTCTTTCCTTCCACAATTCTTCTTCCACGATCTTGTCCCAGTCCAGACTTCTTTTTCTCACGCTGTTCTTCACTGAATCGATCCACCTTGTTCTAGGTCTTCCCCTTGCTCTCTTACCGTTGCACTTGGCCTCCAGCATCTGTCTTGGTATTCTATTTTCCTCCATCCTCTTTACATGTCCAAACCACCTTAGTTTATTCTTCTCAATTCTCTCATTTAGTTTTCCCATCCCAACTTCCTTCCTAACATCTTCATTCCTCACTCTGTCTTTCCTTGTCTTACCTATCATACTTCTTAGGAATTTCATTTCACTGGCTTGGATTCTACTCTCTTGCCTGCTCATCAGGGTCCAAGTCTCAGCTGCATAAGTTAATATGGGAACATAGTACATTTTATACATTACCTCCTTGCTTTTCCTTGGTACTTCCTTATCCCAAACAAGTTTTCTTACACTTTGATAGAATGCATTGCTCTGCTGTACCCTCCTGCCAATCTCCATGTCCAACCTACCAGTTTGCATCAATTCACTTCCTAGGTATTTGAACGTGTCCACAATTTCCAAACTCTGACTTCCAATTTTCACAGTGCCCTTTCCTTGTCTTTCCCCTCTTGTCATCACCATGGTCTTGCTTTTCTCTATACTGATTTTCAGGCCATACTTCTGAATATTTTCATTCAGTGCATCTAGTTGTTTTTGCACTTCTTCGGTGTTCCTTCCCCAGACCACAATATCATCTGCAAATAACAGTAACTTCATTTCTTTATGTCCATATGCTTCCTTTGTTTCCTTTACAATTTCATCCATTACCATTATGAATAAAAGAGGTGACAGCACACTGCCCTGTCTTAGTCCAGTCTTGTTCCTAAACCAATCTGTCTTTCCAACTGGGGTCAGTACCCTGCTAACACAGTTGTTGTACATTGCTTGCACCATTTCCAACATTTCTCTTCCCAGTCTCTTCTTAACCATGGTTTCCCATACCTTCTCTCTGGGGACACTATCATATGCCTATTCCAGATCTATGAAAGTCATGATCAAATCCTCTCCATATTCCCAGTTCTTTTCCATCACCTGCTTCAAGCTAAAGATTGGGTCCACTGTGGATCTTCCACTCCTGAAGCCATACTGTTCCTCTTGCAACTCTCCTTCCACCTTTCTTCTCATTCTTCTTTCTAATATCCTTTCCAGTATTTTTACTATCTGTGATATGAGGGTGATCCCTCTATAGTTATCACACACTTTCTTGTCCCCTTTCTTAAACACTGGTATTATTAGCCCTTTCTCCCAGTCTTCTGGTACACATTTCCGTTTCCACACACACTTTAGCAGTCGATACAGCCATTGCATACCAACAGGTCCAGCAGCCTTTATCATTTCTACACTGATTTCATCCACCCCTGTTGCTTTTCCCATCTTCATTTTCTGTACTGCTAATTCCACCTCCAGCATTGTTATATCATCTTCTATTATAGAGTCGTCAGGCTGTGTCACTTCGATCTCACCAGTACAATTGCTCACATTCAATAGCTTATCGAAATACTCCTTCCATCGTCCCTTTATCTCTTCTGGGTGTGTTAACAACTCTCCATCTTCCTTTTTCACCAGCTTTGTAGTAACTCTTTCTTTCCTCTTACTTCTTAGAAGCCCATACAGCATCCTTTTACTGCCACTTACATCTGTTTCCATTCTTCGTGTAAATTCTTCCCAACTTTTCTTCTTTTCTTCTCCTACCACTTTCTTACACCTCCGTTTGCTGTCGTGATACTTCCTTTTGCTTTCTTCTGTTTGATCTCGGTTCCATTCTTTCCACGCAGACTTCTTTTCTTTCACTGCTTTCCTCACTTCCTCATTCCACCACGGTGTCTCCTTCTCTTTCACTCTTGTTGACGTCCTACCACAAGCACTCTCTGCTGCACCAGCAAATGCCTTTTTAAAGTGGGACCATTCCTCTTCTACATTTCCCACTTCAGTAACTGGGATTTGTTGCTTCAATCTCTCCTGAAAATCTTCCTGTACAGCTTTGTCTTTCAATTTCCATACTTTTATTTTACTTTCTCTGATCTCCTTTAGGTTTTCCAATTTTCCCCATCTAAATTTTGCCACCACAGCTCTATGGTCCCCATCAAATGCCTCTCCTGGTAAAGCTGTCACATCCATCAACTTTCTGCGATTTGTCCTTTCCACCAGGAAGTAGTCAATTACTGATTTTGTTCTTCTATCACCCCACCCATATCTCGTAATTTTCCTGCTGTTTTTCTTCCGAAACCATGAATTACCCACTATCAGTCCATTCCTTTCACAGAAGTTTACAAGTTCCTCTCCTTCCCGGTTCTTTTTCCCATATCCATATGGTCCAACGACTTCTTCCTTTCCTTGTCTCTCATTTCCGACTTGTGCATTCATGTGTCCCATGATTACCACTTCTACATCTGAGATTACTCTTTCTACATCCTCCAGGAATGCTTCAATATCTTCTTCTCTGTTTCCAGTCTGTGGTGCATACACTTGTATGAAGTCCATCACGTCATTCTTCATCTTCATTCTAATTTTCATTATTCTGTCACTCACACACTCTACCACTTCAACATACTCCTCCAGTTGTTTCGAGGTTATCAGTCCCACGCCATTTTTTGCCTCTTGGCCACCACTCCAGTATAATGTATATCCTTTCCTCAATTTCTTCCTGCCTTTACCTTTCCATTTCACTTCACTCAGCCCCATCATTCCAACCTTCTTCCTCTCCATGAAGTCTACCACCTCCTCCACCTTGCCTGTCAGGGTCATGACATTCATGATTCCCACTTTAATTTCGGTTACTGGTCGCCCATTTCTCACAGTTCCCCCAGTACCAAAGGAACTGCGCGTCGCCTGCAGGGTACGCCCTAACCTTTTCCGAATCATTGGAAGTGCCATTTCCATTTTAGGCTATTATTACGATGGGGTCGCCACTCCCAAAGGCATTTTATGAAGCTACTGCCAGCTATTATTCAGGCCGCCCCTAACATGGAGAACAGACGCCCTTGCAGCCGCCCCTAACATGGGAAACAGACGCTGCCGATTGATGCTGTACTCATACTATTCCCTGAGTACGGGGTTGCCTCTTCCGCAATCTCCACCGTTCTGAAGTCCATCTTCTCCGCTGCAGATTCCGTTGAGGTCTTCGCACGTAACCCTGTGCACGGGGCCTATGTTATACCCCATAGGACTGGGTCCTCACCAGAACTTAGCCGGTACTGTAGTTCCATGGTATATTACAGTACCGTTGCCCACCCCCGCGACGTGGACGCGCCTGGCAAGAATTATCCATGTAGCCAATTAGGATTGACTCATGGACCGGGTTAAGGAGCTGTCTAAATCCAGCCTCCAAGGCTGTCTTGCCCTTGTCTATTTGTTTCTCCGCCTGCTGCACCATCCCGTCTGATATCTGTGTTCCTATTCTCCTTTGATTGAATATACACAGTACTGCCATAAGTTCTGTCAGTAAAACCTAAATGCGTTGTAGTATGGTATTGTGAATGAAGAAGTGTGGCAACGCTTTATGTAGTCATCCTCAAGGTCACCTTCACGACTCCTCCTGTTACCAACTTGCAGTGTGCTATTAGCAGGCAGCAGTGAAAGATGTAGTGGGGAGTGTATGAGAATCATATCGCTGTACTGGCGTTATTTTGTGTCAGAAATTGTTTTTACACTGAAACCTCTCACTATCAACGAACGATTTGTTTCGGACAATAGCAACAGACTTATTGACATATTGGCCAGGGATTGTGTCCCCCAACAGTTAATTGATAACATTTACAACATGTATAGTGGTACTCTTATAGCAGTAATGTTAAGTAATCATAAATCCGAGTGGAAGCCAATCAGCAGAAGGGTAAGACAAGGCTCTGGACTCTCTCCATTGCTATTCATAATCTACATGAATGCTATAATAAAGGAATGCAGGTGAGAAAGACATGGTTCAATACCTATCAGCAGGCATCTAAAAAATTTAGACGCTATACTATTTGCTGATGATGTTGCATTGATAGCAGCATCTGAAGATGATCTGCAGTGGTCAGTATTCAACCTCCAGAAAGTGGCATCAAAATTCAGCATGTGTATTTCTACTGAAAAAACTAAAGTAATGGCCTTGGAAGGGTAAGGACCCTATCCCCAGTAAAATTTGTCTGGATGGTAAAATTTTAGAAAGAGTTAACAAATTCAAGTATTTAGGATATCATTTATCTTTTCAAGAAGAACGAGACATAACTGCAAAAGTAACAAATTATACCAGAACAACAGGAATCATCAATCACGTCATGAAGTCATCTCTTGTCCAAAGGCATACACGCTTGCGCTTGTATAACACATTAGCCAGACCAACCCTATGCTATGGCAGGGAGGCATGGACAATAAGATCTCAGGACATCTCCAGACACGCGAAATGACCTTCATGCGCCGAACAGCAGGCTATACTAAATGGGATCATAATACCCTGTTTAGACGTCCCGGTTGCGATCGCGATCAGGCGCCGATCCAGATTAAGTTGGGACGTTTAAACGCAACAGGATAACATTATCGCGATCAACTTTCCCTCCAACAGGATCAGCCCGATCCCGTTCCCACAACGAGATAATCGTGTTTGCGGCCATTGCGATCGTCAGTGTGTTCTATCCTCCTGCTGTGTGAGTGAAGTAGGCAGTGGAAATGATGGCCATTTTGTATTATCTTGTGTTTTGAAAGCGAGAAGTACGTAATGTTGGCCATGATGGTTGTATTTATGCTGGTTGATATCAGATATATGTACATTGAGAGACACGAAATGATGGACGGAGACAAACATACCAGTGTTTAAACGCTGAAAAAATATATTAGCGTTGGGGAAAGTCGATGAAGACGATTAACAAAGACATAGAAGGGATTCCGATAGGGCCAAATAACTCTGGACGAACAAAGAAGTATTTATGCAATAAATATCCTAGACCTGGGCATGAATATTTCAAAATATTTTTATTTCCACACCAAGAGTAGGCCTTGCCTACACGTCTCCTCACGATTTGTATATATTTAAGAATATACATTGGCAGGTTGAATTATGTATAAAGAATAACTGAAATACTTCAAAACTGCAGGAAACGAACTACTGTAAAGTTCTGCTATAACACTTGGAATTCAAAAGTTGGCAGACCTTAGCGATGTCATGCTGTTTTATTTATTTATTTATTTACATAAGTTACGCCCTCATTGGAGCACTTAACCAAAACAAGTATATACATGCCTCAAAAACAATATTAAAGATTCAGCTTCTTATTTTTCTTCTTTTCCCAAAACATTTTCATTCTAGTCGACCTTGCCACTCTCTCGGCATCGCTTATGGTGTAAGTTTTGCGGGTAAAGGTTTTTAAGGGAAGTCGGATGTTCTTGTTTTTCAAGATATTCTTCTCATCTTTGTTAGCAATTTGGGACATTGTCAAGCCGAGTTCATCCAGATCATTTTGAATTTCCATAAACCAAGAGTTCTTTGTTTTACTTTTGAAAAAATAATTAAATAATACTTTTAATTGTCTGGTATACCGACAGTAGTGGCTACGCTGGCTAAAGCGCAGCATTAGGTCATGGGACCAAGCTCTCTGCTGACTCGGTAGACGCGTGGGTTCGAGCCCCACCGTCGGCCGTCCTTGAAATGGTTTTCCGTGGTTTCCCATTTCAACACCAGCCAAATGCAGGAACGGTACCTTCTGACAGGCCACGGCCGCTTCCTTCCACATCCTTGCCCAATTTCATTCACCATCATTATTTCATCTCTCATTAACTCCTCTCATGAGGTTGGCGTCAGGAAGGGCATCCGGCCGTAAAAACCATCGCCACAAAGACTTCCATCGCATCTCATCCCCGACCCCGTTGGAAAACGGGAATAATAAGGGGTAGACATACATACTTTTAATTGTCTGGTATCCGGCAGGAGTGAGATATGACTAAAAAAAGCAATTCGTCTTTTTCGCATAGTATCGACTATAGACTCAGTTTCTTTATAAACCACTTCATTTGGTAATAGACGCCATTGGCCATCCACCTGATGTTTTTTATTAATTATAGTTCTGAGAATTCTTCTATCAGTCTTCTGTAATGTGTCAGTAACTGATCGAATGTTTAACTTGAAAAGTGTTTCACAAGCATATATTACTTCCGGTTTAATAACTGATTCATAATGTCGTAATTTGGCATTTATGGAGAGTGATTTTTTTTCGTAACTAGGCCAAGTAATATATTGCGCTTGTCTTAGCTTTGTTGTTCTATTTTCGATTGACGCTCATTCAAATTCCATGTTATAATCTCCCCTAAATATTTAAATTTATGAACAACTTTAATTTCTTTATTGTTAATCAATGTAATAGCTTGTGTTTCCACATCAAAGGATGCCATTATTTCAGTCTTTTCAAATGAAATTTGAAGTCCTACTTTTGCAGCAATAGACCCAAGATCTTCAATTTGGTGTTTAGCCTCTATACTGGTTGCAAACAGTGCAAGGTCATCCGCAAAAGCCAAGCAATTCAGTTTTTTAGTACCAATCTTTACATTTGGAGGACAAGTTTTGTTCCACTCACGCATGATCTTTTCAAGAACACAATTAAATAATAACGGTGATAGACCATCTCCCTGTCGAAGTCCAGTCCGGATATCAAATGGTTCAGACAAGGCTCCTAGAAATTTAACCTTTGATTTAGTATCTTTCAAAGTAACGCCGATGAGGTTGATAAGCTTTTGATGTAACCCAAATTCCCTAAGGATGTTAAGTAATGACCCTCGATGGATACTGTCATAAGCTTTCTTAAAATCCACAAACGTAATGACCAAATCCTTTTGTCTCATTCTATGATATTTCATTATCCATTTCAGACTGATGATCTGATCCGGACAGCTGCGACCTGGTCGGTACCCTCCTTGATATTCTCCTAGTTCTTGATCGAGTTGTTGTTGAATTCTTGTCAAGATAATTCTAGATAGAATCTTGTATGTTACATCAAGCAAAGAAATCCCACCGTAGTTGTTCGGGTCTGATCTATCACCCTTTTTATGAATTGGGTGGATTACAGCCATTCTCCATTCTTCTGGTATTTGTTCCAAATTCCATACATCGATGAGGCGTTTATGGAGGTTGGAGATGGTTTGTTCATTTGCATATTTCCATAGTTCTGCTACCAATGAATTCTCTCCTGCTGCTCTATAATTGTTGAGCCAATTAATCGCTGCACATACTTCAGTCAAGTCAGGAGGAATAATGTTCTGTAAATTTGTTTTATTTTTTGGATTAAGCTCAAAATAAAGATATTCCTTAGGTTCATCAGCATTTAGTAGTTCTCTAAAATAATCTGCTAGAATTTTAGCATTATCAGTATCATTGTGAGCTAGTTTACCCGATTTAGCTTTCATTAATAGTGTAGGAGGGCTGTATTTAGAATGATATTGACTAAATGTCCTGTAATAGTCCCTTGTTTTGTGTTGTTTAAAGGAATCATCAATAATTTGTATGGACTTTTTTTATTTTCTCTTTTAATTCTCCTCATTTCTTTGGCAGTTTCCCTTCGAACAATGGTTAATTCTTCTCGCGATGTGTGGTCCTCTTTTGGTGATCATTGAGCCATGCTGTATGTCTTTTCTGAATTGCAGCGTCTCATTCCGCATTCCTTTTCCTAATAGGGGCAATTTCGACAGCAATGGTTTTCAGTGTGTCAACCATCGTTTCTAGCTTGTCACTTAAGAGAGTTTTAGACTTTTCCTTATAGGACACATTATTTATTAAATAACTAGGGTCATATTGCCTTTGCATGGTCGAGTTTGACGATTTTTGTTTACGTCGTGGAGTTAACCTGATCTTTTTCTTGGATATATAATGATCAGAGTCAACATCGACCCCACGTGGTACCTTAACGTTATATATTTCTTTGTAGAACTTTTTATTCATTGCAACATGGTCTATCTGGAATTCCCCTAGTGCACTATTAGGGCATTTCTAGGTCATAAGTTTGTGTGGTCTTCGCTTAAACCTAGTAGTTTCGAGACGTAGGCCATGTTCTTCACAAAGGGTAATTAATCTTTGACCATTCTTGTTAGTGAATTTGTGAGCTGGCCACTTACCTACTGTATGTATGTCTACCCCTTATTATTCCCGTTTTCCAACGGGGTCGGGGATGAGAGGCGATAGAAGTCCTTGTGGCGATGTTTTTTACGGCCGGATGCCCTTCCTGACGCCAACCTCAGGAGAGGAGTTAATGAGAGATGAAATGAATGATGGTGAATGAAACTGGGCAAGGATGTGGAAGGAAGCGGCCGTGGCCTGTCAGAAGGTACCGTCCCAGCATTTGCCTGGTGTTGAAAATGGGAAACCACGGAAAACCATTTCAAGGACGGCCGACGGTGGGGCTCGAACCCACGCGTCTACCGAGTCAGCAGAGAGCTTGGCCCCATGGCCTAATGCTGCACTTTAGCCAGTGTAGCCACTACTGTCGGTATTGGCCACTTACCTACTATTGGACGAAATTATCTTTCTTGACCAATTTTTGCATTAAAATCCCCAAACAAGATTTTAACATGAGTGTCTGGAATGTTTGATATTAGTAAGGCAAGTTCTTTCCAAAAATTGTCCGTTTCATCTCTAAATTTTTTGACATTCTTGTCATTAGTTGGGGCATGAACGTTTATCAAAGAGTATATTTTGTTTCCTGTCCTAATTGTTAAAGTTGCTAACCTTGATGAGTTCGACGAAAAGTCTTACACTGAATCAATAATACTGGTATGTACTAAAAATCACATACCAAATTGGGGGACATTTTTCATAACTCGTGGTCCTGGAGGTCCCTTGTAGAGACGGTATCCTCCAGATTCAATGCGGTCTTGATCTGTGTCTCTAAGTTCTTGAAGTGCTGTTATTAAGATCTTGTGTTGGTCCAATATATCAGTTAAATTCTTAAGTTTTCCAATTTTAATTAACGAATTTATGTTTAATGTTGCAAAGAATGAAAATTCCCTATGTTTGTTAATTTTGAGTTTGTATTTGGACTTTCGGGTTTCCAGGCGCTCCGACTCTTCTACGCGACACCCCACCGTATCCGAATGGTGCCTTGCGGTGGAAGAATTCATTAGAAGACTGTTCATACTTGAGTTGATTGTCTGGTCTAGGACCCATGATCTGACCGTAGTCAGGGATTACAATTCCAGATGTGATCTGGAAAGGTGATGAATGGAATATGATAGGATGATTGATGAGAAATGGGAGTGTGTTTGGTCCGCGAGAGCTATTTTATTTCGCTCAAGTCCGCCAGCAAAACTGGTGAGAACCCCCCTATCCGCCACCTGGGACGCGCCACGTCGGAGTATCACCTCTCCGCCTTCGTACGACAACGTAGTAGGTTCGTGGGTCATGCTGTTTTACTAGATTATCCTGTCGTTTCATGATAGGACGTCTAAACACGTACCAATGACAAACGCCGTTGATCGCGATTGGACATTATCCAGATCAGAGATAATCGGGATCGCGATCGAGGCGTCTAAACAGGGTATAAGAGAAACGAGGATGTGCTGAAGGAACTAAAAGTGAAACCAATAACTACATACATTTTTGTGACTACCAAGAGAACTGGAAGCATCATGTCCAAAGGAAGGAACCTGAAAGATTACCAAAGGAGATCCTTCGCTAACAGCCACGGGGAAATAGATCAATAGGACGTCCGATGAAGAGATGGAGGGAAAGTGCAAGACCGTAACGGGACATTTGGCCCAATACTTGGAAGGAAGATGAAGATGAAGCACGGTTTAAACAAACGGGTGCAACTGTTGATCACGTCAGATCATGTCATTGTAGGTGTGTACGCAGAAAAGAAGTTGTGAATGCTGTTCGTGCAAAGAGAATGTTCCATGTATGCAGCGCGGACATCACCTTGCTTCTGTCATGGTATGGTGGGCGGTTTCCTTGCGGAGAGCATCAGAGGTGCATTCTTGAGAAGGCGGACACCAGACAATGTTGGAAAAGGTGATATCACGTGTCAATTCAAAGCTGTTTGAAGGGAAATCACAAAACCCACACAACAGTGGTTGGCAACCATTGTCCACGGTTCATCGTTCCTGCTGACTGGCCTAGTGGAAGTCTGAACCTCAATCCATTGGATTATTCTCTGTGGCAGAAGCTCGAGGCGATAGCATGTCAAAAACGGTACCGCAACATTGAGATGTTAAAAAAATCAATCACGTCAGCTGTCAAAAATATTCCACTGGGCATGATTCGTACAGCTATTGACGAGTGGCCTAAACGTCTTCGCTGCTGTTTTGGCACACATGGTGACCATTTTGAATAAGAGTATTTTCATTCTGTAGCATTTTTTGTGTTCTTTCAGAATTTACTCGCCTATAACACCCCCTTTTTTCCCCCCAAATTTTTGGCTTCAAAAATAGGGGGTTAAAGAGGTGGAAAATTTTCCTTGATATAGATTAGGAAGGCTTGGTAAAAGGCACACAAAGGAGCACCTAGCACCCTTAAATCAACACACGAAATAGTTATTTTAACCTAGACTTTATTTACAATAAAAGTGATAATAGCCCGTTTAAATAGCCACTCCCTTGCATCATCACAGCTGACTGGCCATAGGACTAAGAGAGTGCTGCAGCCGCACAGTCGCGTACAGCATTGCATGCATCGAGTTCAAAGTTACGCAGTGTTGCCATATGTTACACGTCAACTAGGCCTACCTGAAATACGGAAGATTTGTTTCTAATACCGACCACATTTTCGTACTTTCGTTTTTTCACACCACGGAAAGACTTAGAAGTTTTCTTGGTTCCCAATAATTTGTCCTTCTGGTTGCGCCAATAACGAATCATACATGGCTGCACTTCGTATTTACGACTCACCGCTTTCACTCCATTTTCTGCAGCAAATTCTAGCACTTTCAACTTGAAGTATGCCGTAAAACTTGTTCTCTTGTTCATTTTCAGTCCTGCTTGTGTACTGCAAGCTTCTTAATTATACACTACACACGGCCGTGCGTGACGCGTGATACGGAACTCGTAAGGTTGGGGGGTAGGGGGAGTGAGTAACCATTATCGATGTCAACGATGCACAGGTGGTGCAGGCAAAAGCACGGGTTTTACCATTAACTGGTATCGTGTAGGCCTATTTGCTACATTTTCCTGATTATTTCTCCTTCGCAATTCCTTTTTTTTTTAACAATTATTTTTTCCCCCCAATAATAGTAGAAAATTGAGGGGGGTGTTATAGATGAGGGGGTATCATAGGTGAGTAAATACGGTATACCATAATGTAAGCCTATATTAATGGGTTTGCGTAGTTTTATTTAGTAGTTATATGCATTGAAAGTACTGACAGAACTTACGCAAGTACTGTCTGAAAGAACACTTTTCATGCAGTTAAATGTTCAATTCTTTTCAAAATGTATTTACGAATTCATTCAGACAGTACTGATAATCCTATCCTTTTTTTTTTCTTCTTTCTTTTCAGGCATGTATTGAATTTAGTGCTGATGCTGGATTTGCTGAAGCTGGGAAAATGGGCCAAAAGTTGAAGAATGAACTTGAATTAGATGGTGCTGCCTTGGCCAAACTGGCCAACATTGTGGGGAAGGAAGTCTTGCAAATACAAGAAGAGGTTGCCACATAATCTGTGTATATTAGTTAGACTTAAATAAAACACTTAAACACATGTCTTGTATGTGAGAAAGGTGTCAAGGTTCTAGGAGACATTATTTCAACTCTTAAGATTTGCTGATGACATGCCATCTTAATGCCCGTTGCTCACGGTAAAATTTTCCTTCAAATTTATTGTACAATAATTCAATTTTATAAAATTTCTGTTGCTCACGGTCAAATACAAGTTTTATAAAACCTTTGATAAAACTTTCCATAAAATAGGACATGTTCTATTCCGTAAAATTAATTTTACGAAACGAACCAATCAGGGAAGCTGACATGAAGATGATGCTGGCGCCACGTGGTGAGAAGATTGTGAAGCTCGCTTGTAAACAAACACTTCGAAAATGGCAGGCCCCGACTGGACTAAGGAAGCTGTTAGTGTTTTACTGGACGACTACCAGAAATACCCGTGTTTGTATGAGGTTAAAACGCCCATATACCACAATAGAAATGCAAGAATGGAGGCAGAAATCTCAATCGCCGAATATGTTTCACAAATTCGACCGAACACAAGCCAAGTTGATGAGAAGGCGATGATAAACGGGCTTCGAACTCATTTCAGGAGAAATGGCTTGCCTCATGTTAGGTTACCTGTCGAATAATTTTGGGACCAACGAGATCTGGGAGTTTTTTAAAACTGCTTTCCTCCATTCTTAGAAAATTCCTATATGAATTCTGATCTTCTAACCTCAATTCATTTTCGACCAAGGACAGCATTCCTCTACTCTTTTTTTATCCATTCCCGAGTCCAGGACTTCCTAGCATTTCTTTTCTTCCTTTTTACCACTGTACGACATATAATTGTAGCTAAAGCAGCAATTTTTGCAATGTTTTTTGGAGCCATACTCTCAAACCAATGTGTGTTGAGCAGCTGATTCTTGGTTCAGAAGTTGATCGGTAGATGGCGATCCTGATACATCCACGGATTTTATAAAATAATTTTACCGTGAACAACACAGCTTGCTTTCGTCAAATTTTTATAAAATTAGTTGTAAAATAAATTTTAAGAAACATTTTACCGTGAGCAACGGGCATTAATCAATACACCAGAGGATTTGAATGAGTTTCTAATAACATGCTGAGCTTCTTTGCCCAAGATTGCAGGTGCAAACCCGGCCAAAATCGTCGGATTTTTAAGAGCGTTAAAAATCCCTCAGTATGCCTTCCTTCGGAGGGGAAGTAAAGCTGGCGGTCCCATGTCATAGATTTATGGTATGAAAAAGAACCTTCCACTAACTACACTTGTGGAAGCAAACATTTGTAGGTTAGTTTGATAACGCTATATTAGTTCCAACGTTCGCCACCAGGTGCTGACTGCGATGGCATTTAGTTGCCACGTCCGCAGCTAGGTGTCGTGGATGGTAGCATTTGGTAGCAAAAGTAGGAACTACTTGAAAAAATTAATCATCTGCAGTCCTTCTGTCTGAATCACAGATAACACCGATTATCGGACAAATTCTACACACAACCAAAGTACACGGGGCTACATGACCGTGTTGTCGCAGTGCCTAAACTAAGGAACCAACCAACCGAGTTTCTAAATTGTGTGAACACAGATGAAAATCAATAAATATACCGTATTTCCTCGCATATTTTAGCCGAAAAGCAAGGTGCGATGATTATGCAAAGAATATTAAAGTTCAAAGAAGAAAAACGACAATCTTGTTTTTAATATACTGTATCATTATTTGCTGCACACTTTCTTTATATTATTATTTGCTTAATTTGTTTTTTCGCTATTATTTTACCCTCCAGGATTGGCTTTTCCCATGGACTATGCGGGGGATCCCACCTTTACCGCCACTGAGGGCAGTGTCCTGGAGCTTGAGACTATGGGTCGGGAATACAACTGGGGTGTGTGGCTAGCACGACGCCCAGGCCGCCTTAACTGCAAAGCGAACAGGGGCCTGATGAAGGGATAGGAAGAGGGGGAGGGTTTGGCAAGGAAGTGGGAAGGAGGCGGCCGTGGCCTTCCGGTAGGGACCATCCCGGCATTTGCCCGAAGACGAAGTGGGAAACCACTTCGAGGATGGCTGAGGTGGGAATCGAACCCCCACTACTCATTTGGGCAATCTGAGGCTGAGTACACCCCGTTCCAGTCCTCATACCACTTTTCACATTTCGTGGCAGAGCCGGGATTCAAACCCAGGACCTCCGGGGCGGCAGCTAATCATTCTGACCGCTGCGCTACGGAGGCAACTTGCTTAATTTGTAATCCCGTGTATTTCACTTTCATCAAGATTACTGTATAATTCTTGTATTTTCTCCTTGTGAACGCCACGTGTGAAATATCACACACGGGTCTCTGTCAAGATGATTCCGCTGAAGTTGCTGATGTTAAACCGGCGCGGTGTGTCCCTTGTGTAAGTTTCCGCCAACAGTGTCGGACCTGTTTTCACATGGGCAAACTGGGGCTAGCAGCTCTTCGTACAGCATCTTATTACATCTCGTCATTCCAAGGCCAACACACGGAAGCGGATGGGTCCATACAAGTTTCACTTTACTGGACTAGCGCTGTCTAGTGAGCCGGCCACTGGCAAAGAGACACACCCCTTTCTTCTGACATGGTCATGCCACGTTATAAGCTCGCGACAGCATGTGCAAGCGGTCAGCGCAAAGTGACGATGCTGGCTGACCACTAGCGTCTTGTTGTCATAGCCCGCAGGCACCGAGTCGAGACTACTTTCTTCCAACAAGGTCATGCCAAGTTATAAGCTCGCGGCAGTGTGTGCATCCAATCAGTGTATAAATATGAATGTGCTATGTGTCAATGCCACTCTTAGTGTACGTCATAGCCCGCAAACACAGAGGTAGCGAAACCTTTCTTTTAACAAGGCCACACCAGGTTATTAGGTCGTGGTAGTATGTGCAACTGACCTGCACACAATATGAATGTGCTATGGGACGATTATACAATCATCATCATTTTATTTATTTATCGTATGGCTTTTAGTGCCGGGAGTGTCCGAGGACATGTTCGGCTCGCCTGAGTTTGTAGCTGCTTCCAGCGGGCACCCTTAGGGTGAGCTACACATTCCATTCAATTTCAAGTAGTTCCAACTTTCGCTACCAGATATCAATGATACCTAGTGGTGAACGTTGGAACTTTGATAGAGCGTTCCGACGAAATCTAACCTAACAATTTAGCTTCACACAAGATTAGTCTGTGGAAGGATCTTTTACATGCCATAAATCTATGACATGGGACCGCCGGCTTTACTTCCCCTTCGAAGGAAGGCATACTGAAGGATTTTTAGCGCTCTTAAAAAATCCGACGACTTCGGCCGGGTTTGGATCTTGCTGTCTTGGACACAGCAGTTCAGCATGCTACCAACTACGCCACCGAAGCCGGTATCATCATCTTCTACAGTTTCCAGCCCCTGGCTGGGTATGCTTGGAACATAAGCCTCTCCATCGTTTTCTATCCTCCCACCACCTTTCACTCCTCACTCTGTCTCTCTCCTCTCCTCTTTTTTCATTTTAAATGATTATGTCAACTTCGCTGGGGTCTGGCGTTACGTTACGGTGACGGGACGAAATGTACCAAGAATGCACTGAGGTGTGTGACGTCATAGTACTGCTTGAGCTTCCTCCTTTCCCCACGCGCTCCGGTGAGCGTGACGTCATCCAGCCAGCTACCTCCTTTGACCTTGGTTTGCACTTGCTTTTAGGTAGATTTCATTAGAAAGCTAACTATTGCAATGGGTCCCATGTTTCGACTTCCGGAAAATTTCGACATATCTTCGCGTTTCACATCCCCCAGACCCCAAAACCACCGTCAGTTCAAAAGTTTATATATAATTTATGTATATATATATGTATATATATATGTATATCAGTTTCTTGTGGACACGATAACTGCCGTAATTTTGCACCAATTACTTCGAATTTTTTACCGAAGATGTATACCTATAAAATCTCGGTCGAGTTCGTTACTGGGCTAAATCGGTCGAAGGGGGTGAAAATGGGGGGCTTTTTTCGAAAAAGTGAAATTTCGCTATAACTCTCTTAATACGTGCAATATCGAATCCATTCAAAGTTCATAATATGTGTCGGATAAGTGCCAAAAATTTATGTCAAATAAGATTTTTGATAGCACCAACCATTGACCAAAGGGGTGGAAAAAAGTGGGTTTTTCGGGAAACATTAATCATATCTCTCTTAATAGGCACAATATCAAAACCGTACAAAATGGACAATATTCCCCTAATAATTACCTAAAACTTTTGTCTGAAAGAATTTTTGATATGACCCACCATTACGCCAAGGGACGAGAAAAATGATTTCGGAATTATAAGAAAATGCCAAGAGCTATCAGTGGTTGCCATGGCAACACTACTAAATTGATGAGGCATGGACCATCAGACGTTGCCATGACAACGCACTTGCACGAGATCAGATTCAGTATTTCCATCTGATTAAGTGGTTGGTTGGTTGGTTCTTAAGTTTAGGGGCTGCGACAACGCGGTCATGTAGCCCCGTGTACTTTGGGTGTGTGTAGAATCTGTCTGATAACCGGTGTTAATTGTGATGACTGTATTAGTGTGTGTTATCTGTTTGTTAATTTAAGTACTGCAACTAACAATTTTTCAGATAGTTCCTACTTTTGCCGCCAAGCGCCACTGTCAACGACTACGAGGCCAAGTTCAGAACTGAGCTACTAGACGCCGCCGCAGTCGGCTCTTGGCAACGAACATAGAAACCTAAGAGCGTTGTATACATTCTTAACCTATCCAATTTAGCTTCACACAGGTGCAATTAGTGGAAGGATCTTTAACATGCCATAAATCTATGACATGGGACCGCCGGCTTTACTTCCCCTCCGAAGGAAGGCATACTGAGGGATATTTAACGCTCTTAAAAAATCCGACGGCTTCGGCCGGGTTTGAACCCGGTATCTTGGGCATAGAAGCTCAGCATGTTACCGACTACGCCACCAAAGCCGCCTGATAAAGTGGGAAGCGGCTTCGGTGACGTAACTGGTAGCATGCTGAATGTCTATGCCCAATGTCGCGGTTTCAAAGCCGGCCGAAGTCGTCGGATTTTCTAAGAGCACTAGAATCCCTCAGTATGCTTTCCTTTGGAGGGGAAGTTCCAACGTTCGTTGCGAGTTGATGGTTGGGGTGGCATCTAGTAGCCAAGTTCACAGCTAGGTGTCGTTGACGGTTGTACCTGGTAGCAACATTAGGAACTACTGCTTGAAATTGACCGTCTGCAGTACTTACATGAATTAAGACTAATACAGCCATTACAATTCACACCGTGTATCAGACAGATTCTACACTCACCCAAAGTACACGGGGTTAGATGACCGCGTTGTCGCAGCCCCTAAACTGAGGAACCAACCAGAGGTAGATTTCGTTAGAAAGCTAACTATTGCAATGGGTACCATGTTTCGACTTCCGGAAAATTTCGACATATCTTCGCGTTTCACATCCCCAGGCCCCAAAACCACCGTCAGTTCAAAAGTTATATATAATTTATGTATGTATATGTATATCAGTTTATTGTGGACACGATAACTGCCGTAATTTTGTACCAATCACTTTGAATTTTTTACCGAATACGTATACCTATAAAATCTCGGTCGAGTTCGTTACTGGGCTAAATCGGTCGTTGGGGGGTGAAAATGGGGGGCTTTTTTTTTCGAAAAAGTGAAATATTGCTATAACTCTCTTAATATGTGAAATATCGAATCCGTTCAACATTCATACTATGTGTCGGATAAAGCCCAAAAATGTATGTTTGAAGAGTTTTTTTTATAGCACCAACCATTGACCAAAGGGGTGGGAAAAAGTGGGTTTTTCGGGAAACATTAATCATATCTCTCTTAATAGGCACAATATCAAAACCGTACAAAATGGACAATATTCCCATAATAATTACCTAAAACTTTTGTCTGAAAGAATTTTTGATATAACCCACCATTATGCCAAGGGATGAGAAAAATAATTTCGGAATTATAAGAAAATGCCAAGACCTATCAGTGGTTGCCATGGCAACACTACTAAATTGATGAGGGATGAGCCATCAGACGTTGCCAAGATAACGCACTTGCACGAGATCAGATTCAGATTTCCATCTAAGTGTGAAGCGGCTTCGGTGACGTAACTGGTAGCATGCTGAATGTTTATGCCCAAGGTCGCGAGTTCAAAGCCGGCCGAAGTCGTCGGATTTTCTAAGAGCGCCAAAAATCCCTCAGTATGCTTTCCTTTGGAGGGAAAGTTCCAACGTTCGTTGCGAGTTGCTGGTTGCGGTGGCATCTAGTAGCCAAGTTCACAGCTAGGTGTCGTTGACGGTAGTACCTGGTAGCAACATTAGTAACTACTGCTTGAAATTGACCGTCTGCAGTCCTTACCTGAATTACAGACTAATACAGCCATCCCAAAGTACACGGGGTTACATGACCGCGTTGTCGCAGCCCCTAAACTGAGGAACCAACCAAAATCTCTGCGGTAGATATAATTTTGCGTGAAGAAGTAACAGACCGTTACATAGTTGCACATCAGTGTCGAAACCTAGCATAAGGACAGTGTGACCACAAGTATAAAAATGGACCCCAAATGACAAGAAGGTTACCGTTCCCATAAGACAATAAAATGTTTAAAATAAGCATAAAATGACGAAAAACAAAGTTAATTAAGCTCCAATTATAAAATACCTTCTCGCATTAAATGAGGTCTGATCCTTCTACGAAAATCTGCATATTCTGCCTATTTTCGCCTATCCCCAAGTTTGTCCGGTGAAATCTACCTCCGCCTTCCGGCGTGCCGAGAGGACTTTTTTTTTTTCTAACGGACTTTGAGTTCACGCATCATTTGTAGCATTTAAAATGATATAAAGTCTAGTCTTTCAGACTGACTATCAGTGTTTTTCTCCACTCCTTCCTTCACACCCACAATCCACCTATCTCTTGGCCTTCCTCTTGGTCTCTCGCCCTCTATTTCCATCTCATGCATTATCCTAACATGTCCTTACGATTATACAATGAAATTGTATAAACCTATGGTTTGTATTTGAAAAGTAGGGTGCGATGATTATGCTAACATTGAGTCTCTACATTAGATGCCTAGAGCGTTCATGATGCTACATTTACATCCAAGAAGCTAGAACTGGCACTGCTGATGAAGAGCAATGTGGCTAGGAAGTCCTTTTTTTTCTTCTGATATCACCATCAATATCTGTTTCCCAACCTAAGCCGTGTCGGAGCAAATATGACACCCGTCCACTTTACTCCGTCTGTCCACCATCCTTCCTCAACCACTGAACTCCACTCCAGGTTCCATTCTCTCACACTGTCCTTCACCAAATTCATCCACCGTACTCTAGGTCTTCCCCCATCCTCTCTTTCCAGCCATCCGTCTCTCCATCACTTGGTTCGGCATTCTTTCATCATTCATCCTTCTCACATGTCCATACCATCTCAATCTGTTCTGCTCCAGCTTATCACTCAGCTTCTGTACATTCACTTCCTTTTGAATGTCTTCATTTCTCCCTCTCTCCTTTTTCTTCTTTATCATACTCCTCAGGAATTTAATTTCGGCTGCCTGTATTCAGAAATAAAATACCGTAAGTATTTATTAAATTTAATACACCTTAGTCAGCCTCCGTGGCTTAGGCGGCAGCACGCCGGCCTCTCACCACTGGGTCCGTGGTTCAAATCCCGGTCACTCCATGTGAGATCTGTGCTGGACAAAACGGAGGCAGACAGGTTTTTCTCCGGGTACTCCGGTTTTCCCTGTCAAAATTTCATTCCAGCAACACTCTCCACTATCATTTCATTTCATCTGTCATTCATTTAATCATTGCCCCAGAGGAGTGCGTCAGGCCTCGGCAGCCGGCACAGTTCATATCCTCGCCGCTAGATAGGGGCTTCATTCATTCCATTCCTGACCCGGTCGGAGACTGGAAGCAGGCTGTGGATTTTCATTTTTCAATACACCTTAGTCAATAAATAATGAAAATAGAACATATTATACCAGTTGCGACCACATTGTGGCCTTCTTCATTAATTGTTTTCTAAAACGAATCTAAACTATTTGAATTACGAACAAAGTTATTGAATCAATATTTAACTTAGGTTTTCCTTTTCTTTGATAACAATTTTTCATAAAAAGTTGTCAAGAAACAGATCCGTAACAATGTGGGCTTTAAATTTTTGATACTCTAAAATAATTTTCTGAAAAATACATATTTCTAAAATATCTGGTGATGTTGTTTGAGGCTTCAGTCTATTGACTGGTTTGATGCAGCTCTCCGCCTCCCTGTCCTGAGCTAATGGTTTAATCTCTACATAGCTACCACACACTACATCCAAGGCAATCTGTTTAACATATTCTAACCATGATCTACCCCTAAATTTCTTGTCCTTGACCCTTCCATAACTAAGTTTGTTATTCCTGGGTGTCTTTATGTGTCCTACCAACCTATCTCTTCTCTCCATTACCAGTAGCTTGCCACGGTGGGTGAGTGGTTAACGTGTCAGTCTACCAACCCCAAGCTTGCAGGTTCGCTCCTGGCCGTGGCAAGTGATTTCTGAAAGGCGACATGCATGTCATACATTGTTGGCATGTTAAAGAACCCATTTGAACTCAGTAGGCCGTGTTCATAATGGCAAAATTAATCTCGGAATTTTCCGCCAACACAAAGTTCTTCCATTCTCTACTAGAAAGGGCCATAGTGTCGGGGAGCTTTGATAACTAACCTCCTTGACTTTCATAGTGTTCCAAGGAATGGCAAAATTCGACATGCAAGCTGCCTTCTGGGTGTCAAATAACAAAGCTTGCACCCAGCACCCGAGGCCATACGATATTATTATTAATACTAGTCGCCAGAAACATCTCTCCTCTCCCACTCGTCTTAATACCTCTTCACTTGTTACCCTATCTGCCCATCTGATCTTCTTCATTCTCCACCTCATTTCAAATGCTTCTATTCTCCTATTTTCTGCTGCACCAACAGTTCAAGTTTCACTTCCATAGAGCACCACGCTCAAAACAAAGGCTTTCAAAAATGACTTCCTAATACCTAAATCTATATTCGATGTTCGGGACTACATGACCGCGTTGTCGCAGCCCCTAAACTAAGGAACCAACCATATTTGATGTCAACAGATTCTGGAAACCTCACACAACTCTATTGGAACGCAAGAAAGCTGATGGATTGGAATCCAGGCTAGCCATAGGAAACAACAACAACAAGATTCCTTTTCTGTAGAAATGCTTTCCTTGCCTGAGCCAACCTACTTTTTATATCCTCTTTGCTTCTGGTGATAGAAAAAAAAAAACAAAAAAACACCATAGAGTAGACTCTCGGCTATCCAGCCTACTTAATACTGTACCAATAATTTTCCAAAGCTTTAACAAGCGGGCTCCTGCTAGAACCCTATGTGGTATTTCAAAATATTTTTTGTATATCTTGTACTTCTGGCACATGTGGAGCCACAATTATAAGGTACAGTATTGTTAATACAGTGCATTCCCGATAATTCGCGTGCGGATAGTTGGTTTTGCGGTTAATTCGCGGGTCACCATGAGTATTTTTTAAATGGGAATTCTCACAGCAACTAATCATCGCGCTAAGTAAAGCAATCTATCTGTCGTTTAAAAGAATTTTTATGCGACGCAATGCGTAAAGACGAAATCATTGAGATTCGAGAAGACTGAACTGCGTTTCTCTGCGATGTAACAGTAGGACTACTTGCGCAATCTTCAAAACTTACGAGCATGTTGCCGCGAGTGGTATAGCACAGATTTCCTTTATCTTTGAAGCCCAAACAGTGCAAGAGGAATGCACTTTCACTCGGAACCTACCTTCCCTTTCGCAACAGCCACACTCCCAAGGTCGCTGATCTGCGAGTTGTGAAGGGTGGATGTGCCGACAGCATATTGTAAACAGCGATTATTGCGTAAGGCGCAAACTTGCACGACACCAAAGCGTGTTTGTTGGATGCTCTTCATGCAGTCAACCAGTCGGGAGAAATGTACCGCTACTCCGCTCGTACAAAAGCAAGCGCTTGCCGACTTTTTTAACGAGGATATTTCAAACGGGCAATTTAGAAGTCGATAAAGAGGATTATGATTTACAACAGAAAAGCAAAGAAGAAATAGCACGGAATTTGAGTGTTGGTGAGGAAAACGGAGATCCAGTTGATATAGAGTGCGGGAGTGATGCAAAGGAAATCCCGAAAGTTTCTCACAGCCAAGCTAGTGTCTCTAGTCACACTTACTTCTTATATAGATAAACGAGATGAATTTTCGTTCTCATATCTTCGGACATGTGCAATCGAAAATTAGAATAAACGATCTAAGAAACAAAGAGTGATGACGGCTTTTTTTTGTTAAATATTAATGTAGGCATAATCCACATAGGCCTACCTCTAGCCTAGCATGTCTTATAAGACACTACAATCAGGTGTAGCGAATATAGAACTCCGGCCTATCCGGCTTGACCTTCCGCCACATTAGGCCGTATAGCCGAGAGTCTACTGTAGATTTTTTTTAACACATTGATGTCCGTGCCCGGAAATGCCAATTTTTCTGCATGGTCTTACATGTGCAATCGAAAATTAGAATAAACGATCTAAGAAACAAAGAGTGATGACTGCTTTTTTTTGTTAAATATTAATGTAGGCATAATCCACATAGGCCTACCTCTAGCCTAGCATGTCTTATAAGACACTACAATCAGGTGTTATAATTATTATTTCGCGTGTTGAAGCCTATTTCAATATTTTAACCAACAGTTTTGTTTTTCCTAGGCTTAACAAAAATAACTGCGGATAATTCGCGGAAGTTCGTGCATTAATTACCGCGAATTAACGAGAGTGCACTGTACCTCAAACCTGTAAGTTTCGACATTTAAGTTAGACGTGCCTTTTCACATGTGTGTAACAAACATGCTTCAATAATTTTTGTAACAATGAGGCCTATGTTTTCTGTTAATATTTTATTTATTTATTTATTTATTTATTTATTTTGAAAGTGTTATTTTTCTTCTTCGCCTTTTGAGACCACATAGGATCACTTTAACCAACCATTAGTTTGTCGACTTGTAGGAACTGTACGAGCCTTGGGGTCCTCTTAGTACTTCTTCATTTGCCCATTTTTGGGCGGAGAATATTCTTGTTGGACTCATAAGAGTGGAAAATGAAAAGTCATATTTTTAAGTGCTGTAGTTAAACTTTTCTTATTTGTAGCATCTTCTGTTTTTTAGACCTAATAATGTTATTGGTTTTACGTCCCTTTTAACTACACTGGCTTTTAGAGACGCCGGGGTGCCCCGAAGGGGATCTTTAACGTGCCAGTAAATCTACGGACACGGCTCCCTCGCATTTGCGCACCCTCAAATGCCAGCTGACTGCGCCAGGATACGAACCTGCAACCTTGGGCTCAACACTACTTAGAACTAGCATGTACTGTACTACGTAAGAAGTCAGAAAATAATTGATAAAATTGGGTTTTGAAATAAAAAAGGGTGCTTTTAATGGCACAGCTTGGATCGGAAGAGCGAATATAGAACTCCGGCCTATCCGGCTTGACCTTCCGCCTGGCACGGCTTGGATCGGAAGAGCGAATATAGAACTCCGGCCTATCCGGCTTGACCTTCCGCCACATTAGGCCGGATAGCCGAGAGTCTACTGTAGATTTTTTTTAACACATTGATGACCGTGCCCGGAAATGCCAATTTTTCTGCATGGTCTTAGTTTTCTGCTTGTTGCACTATCTCTTGGGTAAGTTTGAACTAATTGCTGACAAGGCATGGTGTAGGATGATTGTAGATATTAGTGTCGATATATTTCACCACTTGTACGATCATTATACCAGTGAAATCTTCATGTATACAAAGGTATCTTACGCGCCAAGAGTCGATGCATTGTGCAGATTCACGATCTGATGTACCCTGTTATACTAGTGATAGTGACTTGGGACCTCATTACGTCAACCAAACTTCGCAAACATCCATGTGTTCTGACGATTGTCAGTAATACCAGAAGCCTACGGTAGTCCTAGTGATGATTAGGTACAATTTTGTTTTCTTGGGATGGATTCAAGTAATAGCTATGCTAAATACTATCCAGACACATTCGGAACCTTTTGAAAGTCAGCCAGGCCGAACATTCGTTCCCGGGGCCCAAATTCATAGATTGTAGATTGTTTTTCTGGTGACTAATTATTCAATATTTTCATAACACAATCTAACCTATATCCTAGTCGGAATTTACATCAAAATAAAGCATCGCCAAAGACATTAACGTGGACTGGCATTTCAGTTGTTGAAATGAAACTAATTTTAGCGATCATAATTTTGATGGGACAAGTTAGGAAAGACAGTTTTTTTTATTGCTCTTTTTCCAAAGTACGGTATCTAATTCTTCACAAGGGAGTGTGATTAGAGAAGTACCACATATTACAGTACTACGAGAACATATGAGTAGGAACTTCCCAAGTTTGAACTTCTTACGATCACTAGAATAGAATTTATGGCCATTTTAGTAAAGCAGTGAATCCTAGTAATTACACTCTAAAATTATCCGGTCCACAGGGGGGTTGACTAAGCCATCTGCCTGGTCATCAATGTGTTAAATATGTTGAGACGGTTTTCCATAAGATGAAAGAAAGCTCTTCGCTGAGGGGAGCAATGGTTTGGAAATTTATTGTATTTATCAAACCTGCCAACCTTTCAAACTGAAAAATTGAGAGATTTTGAAGACGACCGATGTCAAATCTAATTTCTTCGCCTTAGTCTAATACCGATGAACCGACAAAATCACTCAGATCAAAAAAGCACAATAGCCTACCCAACATCTAAGTTGTATACAAATAACTTCACATGTTAAACGGATACAATATTCCGCAGCCTACAACTACCTCTCACCGTCAGGCTGTAATGAAAATTTCTAGGAAAAAATGCTGAATTAACCGTCGACTATTTCAAACAAAGAGATATTCAAATCCAACTAAGCGGCATGAGTAGTTATGGAGAATTATCTCTAATCGATACGAAGCAAAACTGTGGTATTGAAACACACTACAACACACCTAATAACAACTTGTTCGATGGATGACTGAAGTTTGTCATCTCGCACTTTTAGTCCGAAATTACGCGCGAGATTGCAGGAGATTTAATACCGTACGTTAAGCGGGAGGGCGGGTGAAATGGTGTAAAATCGGGAGTATCCCCGCCTAAATCTGGAGACTTGGCAGGTATGTATTAATTCATTGTTTCAATGAAAATTTTATACCGGGTGTATCTTAATTATACCGACAAAAAAATCAGGGACGCTCTGCGTGTTATGTAAAGGACGATGCCGCAATCGGATTGGCGGAGAAAATTTTTCCCTCCGAGAAAATGAGGTTACTTTGTTACTTCCGGGCACACGATTCTAATCTACGAACTCGCCGTATTTGCTGAGCCAAGCAGCAAGCCGCTGCTGTGCTTCAGGCAAAGGAAGGGAGTGTGATAGAAGGAGACAGAGATATGCTGGCGGGCATGCAGCAAGCAGAGGCGATCAAGGAAACTTGCGCATGCCCGCCAGCATATCTCTATCACACTCCCTTCCCTTGGTTAAAGCACAGCAGTGGCCAGCGGCTTGCTCTCTAGCTCAGCAAATACGACGAGTTCGTAGATTTGAATCGCGTGCCAAAAGTAACCTCATTTTCTCGGAGGGAAAAATTTTCTCCGCCAATCCGATTGCGGCATCGTCTTTTACATAACATGCAGAGTGTCCCTGATTTTTTTGTCGGTATAATTAAGATACACCCTGTATATGGTACGGATAAAGCTGATATTCTTTGACTGAGAAAATACTGCGTTGATATCCATGTTGAAGTTGGATTACAGTAGGTGTTAATGCATGCGTTGGTTTTTATAGTAGTGCTCATCATTCCTAGTCATTGGCCAAGTTTCTGCTCTATACGTCATTATTGGTAAGTAATAGGTCTTGTACATCACTTCTTATGCCTTCAGTGGTACAGTAGAACGTCGTTTATCTGGACGTCAAACAACCGGAACGTCAATTATCCAGATGAGCAAAAGAAAAGTCGGAGCAGCGTGCGCTTACTGTTGTTATGCGGAAGTGCGCGCTGCATACGGTTGTAGTGAGTCGGTTCTCGTTTTCAATTGTTGTCTCCTACCGTTTGTTTGCTCTATAATGTTTTAACGTGTTACAGTAGGCTATGTGACTGCGTACTGTACTGTATTACGTTGTAAAAATGACTTCTACAAGTGGCAAAAAGGAAAAATGAAATCGCAATGTTTTATCGATTGAGAATAAGGTGGAGATCATTAATGAACTGGATAAATGTGAGAGTGTGCAGTGTCTAATGAAAAATTACAGTGTCAGAAAAACCACAATATTTATTATTTGAAGAACCAAAAAGGTAAAATTCTGAATTATGCATTAAAGTTAGATAGTGAAGAAGGGTCTAAAAAGACAAAAACCATGAGAACAGCTACAGATGAAAAATTAGAAGAAGCGGCATACTTATGGTTTATTCAGACAAGAAGTAAGGGATATCCCATTTCTGGACCTTTGTTATGTGAGAAAGCGCTGCACCTAAATGAGAAGCTTGGTGAAATAAACGCATGTTCGATTATCTAGAAAAATCGTTATCCGGAACACTTTCAGTCCCAAATTAGTCCGGATAAACGACGTTCTACTGTGTGTCTTTACCCCAAATTAAACTCCGAACCTGATGATCGAAAACACTCCCGTATTGTATTCTCTTCTTGATCTCCATATCAAATCTAGCATTATCCATCACTTCCTAAATATTTGAAATGCCTACTACTTCCAGATCTACATCTCCAATGAAAACAATCCCTTTTCCTTCTTTCTTTCCCCTGATAGTACCTATATATAAAGCTTCTTCCTGGAATAATTTGGACAAAGGCCTCTTGTTATTGGCATCCATCAAACCTGTAAGTTGGTAAATACAGTGGAACCTCGTTTGTACGTTTTTCAAGGGACTGAAAAATTTGAACGTCAAAAGCGGGAAAACTTACTAATGGAAAATGATAATTGTTTCAGTAAGGGAAATAAAACGCGTTAATCAGAAGTACTTACTATACCTGTTATGACGCAACCCTCGCCCGCTTCTTGGCAAGGAATGTTATCTCAGAGCGGTCGGTCTCACATTCCACTAGGGGTGGACAAAGAATGCTTTCAGGGCTGACGAAAATGCGATCGTACTAAGCGATGCGCGGCGCGTGCTACTGTCTTACTTTTAAGAGTTGCCTATACCTGTTAAGTCGCAACCCTCGCCCGCTTGTTGGCAAGGAATGTTATCTCAGAGCGGTCGGTCTCACATTCCACTAGGGGTGGACAAAGAATGCTTTCAGGGCTGACGAAAATGCGATCGTACTAAGCGATGCGCGGCGCGTGCTACTGTCTTACTTTTAAGAGTTGCCTATACCTGTTAAGTCGCAACCCTCGCCCGCTTGTTGGCAAGGAATGTTATCTCAGAGCGGTCGGTCTCACATTCCACTAGGGGTGGACAAAGAATGCTTTCAGGGCTGACGAAAATGCGATCGTACTAAGCGATGCGCGGCGCGTGCTACTGTCCTACTTTTAAGAGTCGCCTATACCTGTTAAGTCGCAACCCTCGCCCGCTTGTTGGCAAGGAATGTTATCTCAGAGCGGTCTGTCTCACATTCCACTAGGGGTGGATAAAGAATGCTTTCAGGGCTGTCGAAAATGCGATCGTACCAAGCTATGCGCGGCATAATGTGCGACGTGATAAATTAGGTACTTTTACATTATTGTCATCAGATAAGAATCGGGACTTGAAAATTACGACGTGATATGCGATAAAACGTACTAACGAGGAACGTGTTAACGAGGTTCTACTGTATCTGGCACTACTAAACCGTTAGATACATAGCCCTGATAAGGAACAGGTGTGTAAAAATGGAGCACTAAATTTTATATACAGGTAATTTAATAGCATCAACTGTGACTATACACTTCCTACGAACAGGTCCTTAGCTTTACTATGACACAGGTAAATTTGCTAACTTCAACTGATTGACTGAGCTGTCACTTTGATCTTCTCGTCCTTTGGAGCCACATCAGGCGGTTTGGTGTGGCGGCCATGGTAAACATTGCCATGTACGTCGATAGCAAAGTTGTAATCCACTTCATTCTCTAATGCCTTTGCTATGGCTTCATCGATATTATCTGGAGTGATGTATGATTTAGCCCTCTCCTGAAAAAGAGAAAAGAACATATCTAGTATAATTTCAGAAAGGACAAAAATAAATGTAGCCTATGGCATTAGTTAAAACAGCTATGAATATCTGGGTTACTATTCCATGTATCTAGGTGGCATGCATCCAATCCAATCTTTAAGTATCTAACCACATTTAAAATCCCATGTATAAATTTTCTTCTTTTTTCGAATGGGCCACTGGGGACCAAGCTTGTTCTACTGTTGAGTTTTGCCTAGTACTGGTGCATCTTTTCCCAGTGTATTTCTTTTCTTTCCTCTGACCAGGGGGTGCCTTTCTTTAGAGATCTGTCCTGAAAACCACGGGCATCTTTGAAAATGTGTCTCACAGTTTGTCTGTCGTTAGTCCCAGTTCTTTGATGTCTTTCTCAGTTTGTCAGCCAAGTTGCACGGACCTTCTTGTTTTGCCAAAAGGTGAACAGGCGGTTGATCAGTCTGTCCGGAGGCAATCTTGTCACACGACCATAAAAAAGCTAACCATCTTTTCCTGGCCCAGTCAGAAAGCCTCTCTATTTGTACATAGAGCTCTGAGTTGTGTTGTCTCTGGTATTCCCCATCTTCTAGTACTGGTCTTAAGATCTTTCCGAGAATTCTTCTCTCTCTGAGCTCCAAGTTCCCCATCAAGTCTCTTTTATTCACTGACGGACACTCTATAGCATACAGGAGTTCCAGTCAAATGACTGTAGTGTAGTGCTTCAATTTAAGATTGTGTGATAGGCACCTCTTGTTATACAGTAGATGTTCTGAGTCAGTCTATTATATAAATCACTAACAACCCGCACCAGCTTCACCCGGGAACAGTTATGAATGCAAGGTGATAGGCTACTTTTAACCAAGGTCTTATAAGATTTCCTTGTATACGACATTAGTCGTTTTCCCTCCAGCAGTGAACACGAAAAGATTACGTCTTGATGTAACACGCGATAGAGACGTAGAGCTGTCCATGAGAACACAAATAACCCTTCCGTCCAATCTTAACTTGACTGGGTATTTTGCGGAACAAAAAGTTCACAGGCGAAATGAGGAAAAGCCGAGTTGCACTTCCAGGGAAATTCCAAACACAACCACTCTTCTCTGAAGTCTTAACTCAACACAACTCGACTGTTTGTTTGCTGCTGGCTGTATCTGGGGTAATGGGCTCGCCCCCTAGCTAGCTCATAAACTGTCGGCTCGGTGATTGAATGGAGATTGTTAAAAGAAATGAAAACATAAAAACACTTATACTGGACGATGTATTGAAGATAGAGATATGCTCTCGCAGACTTTTTTGTAGAACTTTTCATGCTGAACAATTCTTACATTCATAGTATATAGATGTGTTTAACGGTTTGCCCAGCGTAAGCTTAAAAAGAGCACGGAGGCCAGGTTTTTTTTTCTCGACCTTTTCACTGAAATAGTTACTACTTGGCTTCCTTTGATCATAAATAAATTATTATCTATAAAAACCTTCCTCGAGATATCCTTTACAGAATGGTGAAAACCTCATCAAAATCCATCCAGTGGTTCTCGAGATTACCCCTGACATCCAAGAATTGGGGACTTTTGTTTTATACTAAGTAGAGATTATATACCCCGATCAATACACAAAATTCAATTAAGAACAAGTGTACATGTTTCACATCAACGTTGTTCTGTGTTGCTAAATTTGCATCGAAAGGTGTAAGGAATGAAAGATTAAGGGAAGAAGCACGTGTGTACCCGTCCTTGAATGAAAGAGTGACATGGGCTTGTTCGATAGGGTTTGGCCATGTCCAACAAATGGACGATGGTAGGACAGCAAAACATTGGCTTCAGACAGTGGTGGTTGGAAAAAGACCGGTAGGAAGACCTAGGAAGAGATGGCTGGACCAAGTGAAAGAGGATATAGGTACAAGAGGAGTCAACTGGGATACAGTCCTGAGAGAAGAGTGGTACATGGACAGACGGAAGTGGAAAGCGCTCGTATATTACACCCGGGCAACTGGAGTGGATGATGTGTATGTAACGATTTATATAATATATTGTAAGAACCTCCAAGAACCAGAAGACCACGGGTGAACTTTTCTGTGTGGCAATATCCTAATCCAAATCTCAAATAGCTTCGTTAGAAGATGGCACACCAAAAAGAAGAAAAGTAAGTCAATATAGAATATTTTTAAACGATCATGGTTAATATAATTACTTTATTGCCGCAAACTGTGCAGCAACCAGCTGGCTGGGGTTGGATGAGCGCTTCTTTCAGTATACTGTTTATCAAACTGAGAAGCAGATACATGTATACTGTGTCCTTGTAAACCGTTTCAGGAGTGTTGGCACGAGTTAAACGTTACATCAGCTAACTAGGAATGGCTGACGACAGAAATGTTGAAGGTAGGTTTGTTGTGAACGATAATCTTTGTTCCTAAAACATTAACCGTTTTCAATATGCATACGTGATTTTTTAAACTTCCGAACCTAGTTATATGGCACGCCTCGTGACTGAAGCTGTAGCGTTACTGTGCTATCAAGCCAATATGAACAGGGATGATGGATATCACTCGAGTGACATTTGGTGACCTATACTGTGACTAAAGGAATATAATCCACACACACTGGTGCAATACACAGCCCTAACATATCAACAGAAGATGTTACTGGGATTGAACTACGGCCAGCAGACAGAGCTGAGGAGAGAGACTGTGACGTCATGGTCACTGTATCATGGAATGCAGTTGTAACGTCCGCCTGAAGAAGCTACTTCTGGTATTACTCAAATCCATTTCTTGGTCCGTATTGACAATACATTACCGTATTTCCTTGCATAATCGTCGCATATTTTTAGCCAAAAATTCGTGGGAAAAAGTAGGGTGCGATGATTATACGAAGACTATTTAAGTTCAAAGAAGAAAATCACAATTTTTAAATATCATTATTATTATTTGCTGCACGCTTATGCGCTTTCTTAATAACATTATTATTTGTTTATTATGTAATTCCGTGTATTTCACTGTCATCAAGATCACCGTATAGTTCTTGTATTTTCTCATTGTGGACAACACGTGCGTAAGATCACGCACGGGTCTCTGTTGTGATGTTTCCATGGAAGTGGCTGATGTTAAACTGGCACGGGGTGTCCCTTGCATAAGATTCCGCCAATAGCAGTCGGGCCTGTTTTAACGTCGACGAACTGGGGCTAGCAGCGCATCGTATGGCGGGTTATTGAATCTCGTCATTCCGAGGCCAACTCATGAAAGCGACAGGTCCACACAAGTTTCACCTCCCTGGAGTGGCACTGAGCACGATAGTTGTTTAGCGTGCCGTTGGCCGACCGTTCGCGTAGCGTGAGTTATAGTCTGCAGTTAGAGAGACGCCTGGTTTTAAAGTCACGGAATGTGCTAAAGGACGATACCAGCCGCTCGCGTCGCGGTTCATAGCCCGCAGGCATGAAGACGAGATTACGTTCTTCTGACAAAGTCACGCGAGGTTATAAAGTCGCGGCAGCATTCGTAATTGTTCAGCGCACAAATACGAACGTGCTACCCGCTCACATCACGTGGTTAAGCCCGCAGGCACTGAGGCAGGGACTCGTTTCTTCTGACAAAGTCACGCCAGGTTATTAGTTCGAGGCAGTGTGTGCAACTGACAGGCGCACAAATACGAATATGCTATGCGACAATTATGCAATGAAAATTTATAAACCTATTTTAGTGTTTGAAAAGTGGGGTGCGACGATTATGCGAGGAAATACGGTATTATTGTATTAATGTATTGATTGACGGAAAAGTTCACAAATATATTTTACAAATGAAGAAGCTACCACGTCGTAGCAAAACTACTGTCGACCAAAATATTATGTGCACTCAAGTTTGAAGGTTGTTTGTGAAGTAACCAATAGACCTACATACAATCCCATAACATCATCATTTTCATCGTTCTATTTTACGTTAGTTCATGTAGGTTTGGAATTTTTAATTTATATTTTAATATTTTTTATCGCAGTTGAAAAACAAAAAGTGCCGTTTTTAAGCGTGTTTCAACCATGCGTCACATTTAAGAATTATTATCTCACAAACCTGTCATCAGATCCAATCCAAATTTTGACACAATATACATTAGAATGTTGTATAACTGGTTTATTCATATCAAAATTTAGTGTGTTCAAGAACGAAAGTTATCATTTTTGTAAGGTAACTTTTTCTCGGCTCGGGGTGGTTGGAAAATGTAGTTCTTGGTTGCGTTGTAATCCTTATACATCAAAAGGTTATGCTGTATGACTGTGAAATACGTAAATTAATTCACGTCTTATTTTATATCGGCTTGTATTAGTACGGGGAATTCAGACATGGTTCACCAGCTAGCCGCTCTGGGAAATGCTGTACAGCGTTGCTGATATGGAGCCCATCACTTCCGAGCGAGGCGCGCCATGACGCGTGATGGAGCCCATCTTGGCAACATTGTACAGCTTTCACCGGAGCGGCTAACTGGTGAACCATGTCTTAATTCCCCGTACAAATACAAACCAATATAAAATAAGTGAATTAATTTACGTATTTCACAATCATACAGCATACCTTTTTGATGTATAAGGATTACAACGCAACCAAGAACTACATTTTGCAACCACTCCGAGCCGAGAAAAAGTTACCTTACAAAAATGATAACTTTGTTTCTTGGACACACAAAATTTTGAAATTAATAAACCAGTTATTCAACATACCAATGTATATTGTGTTAAAATTTGGATTAGATCTGATGACGGGTTTGTGAGATAATAATTCTTAAATGTGACGCATGGATAAAACACGCTTAAAAACGGGCACTTTTTGTTTTTCAACTGCGATAAAAAATATTAAGATATAAATTAAAAATTCCAAACCTACATGAACTAACGTAAAATAGAACGACGAAAATGATGATTCAGTATAACAAATTTCAAAGTTTCCGCCTAATCAACATTCATTTATTATTTTAGTTAGCGTCTTCTGGGTACATGTTTCGGAATTTGTTCCAATTCCTTCTTCAGCCCTTTATAATTCATATTAGGAACATCATTACATAGACCAAAAAGACCTCGTCCATGTTGAAACATATCACACTAATATTAAAATACTATAAAAACTAATTAAACACTTTAAAACATGACAAGCTTATGGACAATACAAACAAATAAAACAATAAAACATTCCTGCTGTTAATAGCCACTTAATTAATAATCACTATTATGCACTTCTTGTTAGGTGTGCGACGGTCAAATTGCGCAGTCGTTAATCACTTTTTGTGAACAAAAACAAAGAGCACATTATATTAGTGTCCATGACCCAAATAACTTGCTGTACTGGTGGGTAAATGTTGACATAAGTGGAAACTTTGGTTCGGCACTTTCTTGAAAGTGCGCTGACATGTGCTTTATAGATAATAAAACGGGGAAACTCATTCGATTATTTGACTTGGAATTTGCACATTAAATGGATGTGTTATCTTGTGCTGAGAGCTCCACGGACGTAGCAACGATTTAAAAGCAAAGCGCCAATGTCATGATATGGTGCTGGGTGATCGGTGATGCAACTCTGAGTTGCATACACATAGGACTACAAACAGCCAGGCACTTGACCTACCTGCATCGCATTGCACCAGCAGTCACGTCGGTGTAGGAGCCGATCACCCAGCACCATATCATGACATTGGCGCTTTGCTTTTAAATCGTTGCTACGTCCGTGGAGCTCTCAGCACAAGATAACACATCCATTTAATGTGCAAATTCCAAGTCAAATAATCGAATGAGTTTCCCCGTTTTACTATCTATAAAGCACATGTCAGCGCACTTTCAAGAAAGTGCCGAACCAAAGTTTCCACTTATGTCAACATTTACCCACCAGTACAGCAAGTTATTTGGGTCATGGACACTAATATAATGTGCTCTTTGTTTTTGTTCACAAAAAGTGATTAACGACCGCGCAATTTGACCGTCGCACACCTAACAAGAAGTGCATTATAGTGATTATTAATTAAGTGGCTATTAACAGCAGGAATGTTTTATTGTTTTATTTGTTTGTATTGTCCATAAGCTTGCCATGTTTTAAAGTGTTTAATTAGTTTTTATAGTATTGTAATATTAGTGTGATATGTTTCTACATGGACGAGGTCTTTTTGGTCTATGTAATGATGTTCCTAATATGAATTATAAAGGGCTGAAGAAAGAATTGGAACAAATTCCGAAACATGTACCCAGAAGACGCTGACTAAAATAATAAATGAGTGTTGATTAGGCGGAAACTTTGAAATTTGTTATACTGAATTATAAAACGTCAACATGGAACCTGCAATGGACTCTTCTTCGAATGAAAATGATGATGTTATTGGATTTTATGTAGGTCTATTGGTTACTTCACAAACAACCTTCAAACTAGAGTACACATAATATTTTGGTCGACAGTAGTAGTGGGAACTTGGGTAAGTAACAATATGAGATGGTATACCAAAATTTTTTAGTCTATTTAATAGTAATTTAATACTGTTTCATCTTTCAAGCCTTCTTTGGGACATCGTAACTGTGTTGTTTTGGCTCTACAAACAAATTAATCCTAAAACTGTTGCCACTCGGATGCTTTTCATTTTAATTTTACAAGAACGCATGATTTACCTTCTCTTCTCGAACAATCTTCTCAATTTCTTCCAACCTCTGTTTCTCCTTTTCTTCCTGCTCGATAAGCTGTTTCAAGATCTCCTCCTTCGTCTGCTCTGCCTCTCTCGCCAGACGCTCCTCGCGGATCTTGGCTGCCTCAGCATTCCACTCGTCGTTGATTCTCATGCGGCGGGCAAAGTCTTCTTCATCCAGCTTTGCTTGGTCTAGCGTTGTTTCGACTGTTGCACTGACTGCCTCAACCTGCTCTCGTAGGTATGCTCTGTGGATGAAAAGTATACTTATTTGCTACAGGGTTTAATTTTATACAATAGATAGTGTTTGTGGTTTTAAGAATTTAAAAATCCTACATTTTACATACCGGTACTGAGTTCGGTTGGTTGGTTCTTAAGTTTAGGGGCTGCGACAACGCGGTCATGTAGCCCCGTGTACTTTGTGTGTGTGTAGAATCTGTCTGATAACCGGTGTTAATTGTGATTACTGTATTAGTGTGTGTTATCTGTTTATTAATTTAAGTACTGCAACTTAGAATTTTTCAAAAAGGTACTGAGTTCCAAGTTAAGCATTTCGTTATATTAAAAGTATTGACTAGGCTGGAACCTGTGTTTTTTTAATTAATGATAATATTATAATGTAGCCTATAATATATAATTAATATTAATGAACATGAAATCAAAATTGTTGATAAATTTAAATATTTGGGTGAAATTATCACTAGAGACCAGATTTTAAAGGGAAAAATATTCATTAAAAAAGGACCAAAAAGGGGAAAAATATTCAATAAAAAAGGACCAAAAAAAGGGGGAAATATTCATTAAAAAGGGATTATTTAAGAAAAGGGAACTGGTCAAGAGAATAAATGAAATACAAAGGTATGCATAATCAGTTAATCACTTCTAATTTAATTTTACTACATTAAAGAATGGTATCAATTACATGTCCAACATTTATGTAGTGTCCTTGTGTTACAGTGTTTATTGCATTAAGAACGAATTGAACCTGATGACATTTAACATTTCGGCTGTGTTTCTATCTCCCAAAATTTTAATAATGGCACCCCGTCGTGTTCGTTAAGCCGCCATTTTGGACACGATGACGGCCTAGGGTGGGGGCTTAACGAAGCCCTGAGAATCAAAACGATCTAAAATTTTTCCGAGCATGGTCTCCAATCAAAACGTCCCTGATTGGCTGAGCACTTATTGGGTCCTTCCCGCCACACAGCAGCAATCAAATCCGCCATTAACCTCAATTTAACATAACCTAAGTTACTTAAATTACAAATATTAATAATGTTGGTGAAGGGTGGGTGACTTGTGGATTAGATAAGCCATTTTTAGTGTTGCCTTCTATAGATTTGTGGTTTTTTGGCAATCTCGTTATCTTGTAGACATTAAGATAAATAGTTATATTTCGGGGGCCTATCACACAGTAGCAACTATTACGAATAGCTGTACTATAGTAAGATTTTTCTGCACCTTCGCGAAATAGTGGCGGTGGTTTGAGATTATTTTTGACTACCATTATGGGGTTTAAATAGTTTTTCATAGAGCATTTTTGTTGTCTTGTAGGCATGATTGATTTGACATGCTAGGTCTGCATGTAGCCTACAGTTTTTTTTTCTGTTTTTTGGAATAATGTTCAATTAAGTGCAACCGTGTTGACCGACTGAAAGACATTGAATATTTCGTTTACTAAGGCAGCACTGAAATATGAGTTCCAACACGATATGGACTTGGAACTTATGTTCGCTTAACAAAATAACGATACATCAACAAGTCATCCTTGTAATCTCTGCAAATAATAAAAATATTTCCCATCCAATATAGGCCTATTCATGTTGAACGGTAGAAAGTTATCAACCTTTATTAAGGCAACACTGAAAAATGTTCATTTTGATCTAGCCTACTTACTCGGGAGTCATCTGCATCAATGTCCCTAGAGGTTCAGTTTTTTTAATTCTCCCTTTCCTATGGTCAAATAACACATGGATGTTCCCTATTTTTCTTAAGGGGATTCAATGATCTTATGCTGAACTAATTAAGAATAGGGCATGTACCCCAACCCCTTAAAATATGAAGTTATCAGGATAAAAATAATGTCCATAACCATCAGGAACTTGAGAACACAGATCAGGAGAATGTTGATCGACCATGGATGCAAGACCAGAAAATCTTAAAGAGGAGTGTTTCATTTAGAGGCTTGGAACATCATGGTCAAGACCCCTGTACTTGGGTGTGTGCTTAATTTGTTTGAAAACCCGTTGACAGATCATAAGTTAATCTGTGGCTGGAATCCACTCCGTCCTATGCTAAGCTGCGAGTACTGGGCACCATTAGTGTTCTGTGACTACTGTATCAATTTCTGAAAATTGTGTCATAGGCCTATGCATAGACAAGTCGCTGAGAATGTTCTCTGAATGGTGAATACCAGTAGGCTAGCCTACTTAGGTGCCTCCTTCACTAGCATTTCCAGGCACCTGGTTAGTTGGTAAAATGAAATAGAAAAATCACTTGAATGATTCAAGTTGTCCTTTATTGCCCTCGAGGGACAGTGTACCCCATTCCAGATCTTAGTTCAGAATTAGTTTCCTTGACCGAGTTGGAGAAACAGTCACAATACCTATGGTACTACTAGACCTAGTACGGTACATGTAGATGGAAGCATTGTGAGACCAACCACTAGGTAGCTTATGTCCCATTAGTTGGGAGTGTTAGGGAATGGGAGATGGGTTCAACATTTCAGCCTATGTTGTTGTATATTTCATTAATATATGAGATCTAAAAGTGTATCATAGGAATATTAAAGCAAACCATAATATATTACCAGTTGGTCAATTGGATACAACAATTCAATGAAACATTCTGTTAATAATTAGGAAGTGTCATAGGCAACCCGAGAAGCGACAGAAGAAAAAACACCTGAGTCTTCCAGGCAGTTGTCATCAACTGTATTTCACATAGAGAAGAATGACTAAAATGGTTCCTCATGAAAAAAACAACTGGTCAATGGCTTGAAAGACAGTAGTAAGGACTTACATGCTGTCAGTAAAAGTGGACTTAAGAAAGATGTCTGGAATATATAAATCAGTAGTTGATAGCCATGATTTTTAAAATTACCCTAGTTAATTGCACCTTAATATGATTAGTAGCCTACCGGTATGTGCAAGATTTTAAATGGTAGGTTTTCCTGTGAACCAAAAAACAGCTCTTAACATGAATTATGTTCAGGTTAGGCCTACAAGTTATTGGGAGGGAGGTTTATTTTACATACCTGTTGCACATAAAATGAGCTTCTGATTAGAGCTCTGTGGGAATGTTTAAATGGTTTGATGATACAGAATTTATCAAGCCTCTTTCTATGCATCTTTTAAAAACATTTTAACAATTCATAAATTACTGTCATCATTGCTAATGCTGTAATCTGTCATGTTTATTTATGCAGCATGAGAAATTAGGAGATATAATAGTAGGATAAAATGCAACTGTGTCATGGAAACCTAAGATGTATTTTTATTTCTCAACTTTATTTTCTGTAGACTCCAATACAGCCCACCACCAGGGGGGGAAAAAAATGTGTTGGTGATGTTTAATGAGAGCAAATCTTGAAATACTGTGATTTAAGTGGTTGGTATCAAAAGCTGTATAGGAAAAATGAAAATGTGAAGTCACGCCCATGTTTATGAAGCCTTGCCAGACTCGGCTGAAATTATCTTCGATGCAAATCAAGTCTCAATAGTTAAAACTTTAGGACGACCTTTGACATGAGCACTATAATAGGCCTACATTTAGGATCGACATAGCCTGCAGTAGGTCTTGTGCTACTGTATGCACCTGGGCATGTTTAAAAAAAACTCAGCCTGCAGGTTAATAAGGTAGTATATTACTATAAATCTATCTCAAGCAAATCCAAGAAGTTACCAGACTGAGAAACTACATATCAATATTTAAACAAAAATAGGGTGGCAGTGCAAACTGCACTTTTAATCCTTGCTTCATTAGTTAAACCATTATATTTGTACATAAATACAGTAAGGACTTCACATTACAAACGGCCACTTAAATTATATGCCTTATTAGGCATAACCTACAAATTACATGTCATGAAATTGGTAAATATAAGCAGACAGCAACATCAATATGCAATGGTCTATAATGTAGTTTTATAGTGCACAAAAGGTTATTGTACTGAATGTATTTCGAACTGATGAATAAAACTGGTGGAAACGACAGCCAATTGATTTACATCCATTACATCCAAAGTAGTAGAAACTTTCAGTTGATTGGCAAGAGTGTTGATTTGTACTTTTATTTCCACAAATTTTGATGAACAGTGTAACGCTTCAATTTAAATATAAACGCACATACAATTCCTCATCAATAAGTGATTTGCACTTCATACTGTCATGAACTGGAATAGATTTCTAGCAATTTAATTGATGTAGAAATCTATTCCTCTCGCCACCATGTTGGTGATAATTGTAAACAAACCCGCGGGCAGCCAATGGCTGGTAATAATTGCCAGCCAATAACAAGCCAGGATGATGCGGATCATAATTCGCGTTTCACTCTCATTGCGTTTTAACTTGAGGTGAGGAATCAGCTGTTCGTTAACGCCACGGGGTGCCATTATTAAAATTTTGGGAGATAGAAACACACTGTTTGAAGGTCAAATTTTGTCTCTTTGAATTTAAAATATCTTTATACAAAGACAATGAGCGCTCGACATCAACGGAAACCAGTGGGGAATACTTGGTTTTTACTCTAAACTCTAAATCAGTGCACTTCACTAGTTTTTCATTGTCTGGATTCTTTGATAAGCTTGCCTAAGTTTTTCTTTTGCGAATCCCTCAAGCATGTTGTCAGTTCCTTCAACCACACTCCACTGCACCTCATTGGATAAGCACCGTTCTTCCAGTTGCAAGATGGCGGCAGGAAAAAACTTGAACGTATGCACTGCGTACAGCTCTGTCTCCAAATTCGGGTCACTCAGCAGGTCCTTCGCTCGACCCAAAGCTGCAGATTCAACATCGTCCAAAGACAGTATAAATTCCTTTATCTTAGTGAAATGTTCACAAAGGAAAACAGCACATGAAATCCATGTCCCCCATCTAGTTATGATGGGAAATTTAGGTACTGGTAGGCCTGTAACTTCCTTGTAAAGCTGTATTCTACTTGGAGCTTGAATTAATGTCTTCTTAAGTTCGGATATGAAGGCATTTGCAACAATATATTCAACCCTTATTGCTTCACATACCCTATGCAAAGCATGAGCAATACAAGTTGTATGGTGGATATTAGAATACATAGGCTTCAACTGTGCAAATGCTGAGACCCTGTATGATGCTTGGTCCGTAACAACTTGCCACACTTTGTTGTACTGTATTCCTGATGGCCAGAGTTTAAAGCAACAGTCATTGAAACTCTGCATTATAGATGTAGAGTTTACTTTTTCCAATTCGTACGTGGCAGCCAACATTGGTTTTGATGGATCTCCTGTCAATGGCATCACAAGAATGTTTAGAACAGCTCTTGAAAGTGAATTGGTGGATTCATCCAAAATGAAGCAAACTGGATGGTCTCCAAAAACCTCCTTAATTTTTTGTACATTAGCTTCATAAATTGGTTGTAGGTAACTCTAAGTGTACTTTCATCAGGGACAGTGTGTTGTGTGTATTTTTCCAAGAAACTCTTCATTGCTGGGTTATTTACCTTATTTAAAGGAATTCCACAATGAAACGTTTTTGCTAGCCCACACTGTTGGGTGAAAAATGTAACTGTTTACCTTTGCCTAAGCTATGTTGTTTTAATGGGCGCCAAGACCTCAATGCAATGTTGAAATCTAAATTTGTATTTAACAACGTCTAGCTCTGGCAGAACACATTCAAGACTCTATTCACTCAGATCGTGGTATGATTTGATCATTAACCCAACAAACAATTGTATCAGGAGAAGGAATTGGTCTATATCTAATGCTACCTACTGAAAGCAAAGATTGCATTGTAAAAGAAATGAATTTATTATATAAAACAAGTATAGCAAATTAATAATAATAAGTATAAAATTTAAATTGGAGCGTTGCGATTTTAATATTACCGATAGAAAATTACGTGAAAACGGAGTCTGATAAATTGATTTTACTCTTATTTCCAAGCTATGAAGTTACTGAAATATGAAATGTAAAACAAAGAAAATGAGAGATTGCGTATTTCTGCGTCATTTGCGCTTACCACTGGAAATTGCCAAAGCATTTCCCTCGTACTTGATGATGCTGTGAGCTTCCCACAGTCTCCTGGATGTCGTCATCTTCGTCGATGTTTGATGATATACTGGTAGATTAGATAATTCTATGGTCCGTACATCGGACCCAAACACTCGTATAACCACACTGGTTAAGTTTTACAAAAGTTAGTCCTCCAATCCACGGAACATCGGAGCGATTCCCGCGTACAACATACTCGTCAAGTATTTCACAGATTGTCCTCCTTCGACGGCGCGTCGAACGATATATGCACACGTTGGCTCCCCACTCCGGAGCCGTCTACTAGCTTACGTAGTCCTCATTGATTGGCTGAGCACGCCGCGCTATCTTCCCCTCCTCTGGGTCATTACACTCGGCGGGAGGGTTCCGTTTCAACAATTCGCTTTTCCTGGACGATGCGAGCCCGCTTGCGTAATTCTTCTCGACAGGAATCAGCTTGTATCTGAATTCCCAGTGAGTCATCTCTCTCAAATACCCTAACTGACAAAAACTCCGTAAAATTCCGTAATCAGATAATTTTCTATGATATCGTCGTTCGTAATAATTTGCATGATAGCGTTTTCTAAGACATAGAAAACCTATCTGAATGCTAATAATTTTTATAAAATGCTCCGAAAATATCTAAATAATAATTATAATAAATTAATAATAATAATAAATTAACATGAAAAATTCTCTTGGCTGAACAATTTGCCGCGTAAATAAATATAGAATGGCTTCCTACTGACTTATGCCAGTTGCATAAAAACCCCACGAAAAACACGTTACAACACTGAACAAAGGTATCTGTGAGGTCACTGAAAAAAACGTTTCGTTCCTTGCTTTTTTGTTCGGCCTTCTGAAAAGATTCCCGTAAAAATGACTGTTTGGAAACTTTCGCACGAATAGCTATGTTTTTCTCATGTTTGGCATACTTGAGATGCTGAATTATTCTGTCCTTTATATGTTTTCCATCTACTTTAATATCAATATCACATAGAGAACATCGAATAACGGTACCATTCGTTTCGATTAAATCGTCCTTGAAACTGCTTACCGCTCTTCGCATTTTATTGCTAAATGACGACTTCGCCATCACTATTACAAGCTACTGCTGCCACTTAATGGTGTGTCCTATTCTCTATGACTCTGTTTCTGCTACTGAGGCGAGCAAGCTACTGTAACCAAAGAGAATAGGCTGTAACTGCTTCACACATTCTGGAGGGGATGCGACGAGTCTAACACCACCTGCGGGCGGGGTGAGGCCATGCAGTGGGCGAGTTCAACTCTGGGGTGAGTTCGGTATAGAACGTGTGTTAATTCTTTCTTCCCTTGGGCTACATCGGTATTTTATGAAGGTATTTTCCCTCAAAGTGAAATAAATTCTTGAGGTTTTGCCCTATATTCTTAAAAAAAGGCAAAATAAGTGCAGATGTAGGAGAAAAAGGAACAAGGGCTAAAAAAAAGGGAAAAAGGGAAGTTAAAACACGGCAATCTTGAGTTTTAAATACAGTTTTAACCCATAGTAACGATTATTTCTTGTTCCAAATTAAATTTAAAAAAAAGGTATTCCCTTTAAAATCCGGTTTCTAATTATCACCTATAGGCCTAAAAGAAAAACCAACCTGGCAGAATATAATAAATAAATTGAACAAAGCAAATTATATAACCAAAAATACATACAACAAAAAAATCTTATCGATTGCAGCAAAATTAAGACATTATAAAACAGATACACAGCCAGAGGTGGCTTATGCTAGTGAAACTACTTTCAAAACTACTAATACAACTGAAATAGATAAAATACCTAAAACAGAATGAATAATGAATTAGGACATACATAATAAGCAATATCAAGTAATTGGTCATTGGAGAATAGCATGAAATAATACAGTATAAGGAAATGAACCAGTATTGAATACAATTAGAAAGAAACGAATCACTTTTTGGACAGCTTCGAAGACTGGAAACTAAAATGAGTAGAAAAATTATGGAATAGCAATACCAGTATTAAATGGATCACAGAAATTAAGGCTGATATTCAAGAACTCCAAATAACACTTGACAACTTAAAGAATAAACCAGACAGAATCAAAATTTTACAAGACACACATATTAGACTACCATCCAAAATTAATGAAAGAGCTAAAGGAAGGGTGTTCTTTGCTGCAGACAAGAAGTTAACATCTGAGAGGATGAAAACCTATTGGCAAAATAGAAGAACTAAATTGATTGTAGTGGTCCAATATTGGCCATAAAATATAAAATACATAATGTTAGCTGGTGACTTCAACTGTCGCATTGATGTACCTTCTCGAAAGACGTCCACACTTCTGCATTACATGGAACAAGAAGGCCTAACACTGACTAACAATAAAGAAACAAAAACATACATATGTCAAAATGGGTCAAGTACAATTGACCTCGTATTCATTAATAAGGGTTTCACCGTTCTCCAACAGCGTGCAATTGACAATGTCACCGTAAGAAAACACCTACCCATTGCCACAGTTCTCTACCAGGGAATACAGATAACTCCTTCGCTAAGAAGCAAAAGCAAAGTATCGAGGAAATTGGATCTCACCAAATTGCAAACAATTAGGGTCTCAGACATACATGATAACATAATTGCAGGAAACATTGATGAAGCACTATGGAATTTAGAGAATTCCATGCGGAATTCTGTGCTTTCAGTTAAAGAAAGACCAAGGAAAGCCAAGCCATGGTTTAATGAAGAATGCTTTCAAATAAGGAAACGAACAATCAATGCTCTTCACGCTGTGAGAAAGCAGGAAACGGAAACAACACTGAAGACATATGCAGATCTACGGAAACACTATAAGATCATCATCAAAAAGGCTAAGAAAGTATTTTTAGAAAAGAAGGAGAAAATACTAATTGAAGAAATTGAACAGGATCCCTTCAGAGCACTGAAACCTATACAACCGAAATTTCCTAAGGACATACCAATTGAAACATGGGAACAACACCTTGGTCACGTTTTGCAAGAAAAAGACACCAGACCAGATACTGACCCTCACACAAGTGCTTTCGATCCCATCACAGTAGAGGAACTTTCACTTGCAATAAAAAGCAGTAAAGATAGAAAGGCCTGTGGGCCAGACTCGATTTATAATGAACATCTTAAAGAAGCCGCACCGATGCTCATAGGAACGTGGACCGATCTTATGAACGAATGCTTACGTCAGGGAAGGATCCCAGACTCATGGAGACGATCCAGAATAAAAATGCTGTATAAAGGGAAAGGTGACTCCAGTGATCCTAATGCATATAGAGGCATTGCATTGGAAGATACTCTCTTCAAACTTATGATGAAATTACTCACAACAAGACTGACACAACTGATAGACGATAAAATTCCGGAAGAGCAGTTTGGCTTCCGCAAGCAGAGATCGTCACTGCAAGCTGTCAATTACTTGCTCGACATAATACAGGACACTTTAAGGCTTCCAAAACAGAAAGTATATGCAGTCTTCATAGACTTCTCTAAGGCCTTCGACCGCATTAATAGAAGCATACTAGTAAAGAAACTCACCGAAATGATTGGTCTGGAGCACCACTACATCACCAGATTGATTAAGGATATTCTACATAACAACCAGGTAGAAATAGATAACGGAATAACTATATCTAATCCAATCGATCAAACAATGGGAGTACTTCAGGGTGACCCTCTAAGCCCTCTTCTATTTAATGTCGCGACTGCTGATGTGGTATGTCTCTTACGTTCCCAGAAAGTCAAAATCATCGTATATGCCGATGATATGGTTCTGACCTCGTCGTCAAGAGAAGAGCTACAAGACAGCTTGAATCAACTTGCAATATGGGCCCAAATCAACGATCTTGAAATAAACCTTCAGAAAACGGTAGCAATGATATTCAGAAAGGGCGGAAGAACTGCCAAAGATGACATTCTTTACCTCAGAGATGAACCTTTGCTTCAAACCAGTCATTACAAATATCTAGGAATTACTTTGCAAATACAAGGGAAATTATTTACACGTCACATCAAAGATAAAATGATCTGTGCTGTCAGATCAATGAACGACATTAGTCATCTCAGGGATATGTCCCTGCAATCGGCACTGAGACTCTTTAAAGCAAAAGTTACACCAATTGCAACGTATGGATTGGATATAATATGGGTTAATTTAAGCAAAAATAACCTGAAAGACTTAGAGAAAGTGAAAACCTTATTCTTAAAAAGACTGCTTTGTTTGTCAAAATTCACCCCATCGAGACTGGCGTATGAACTAGCGGGGGAACCTTTCCTTATAGAAGAACTCCGACTGGTTCACCAACTACCATCCACAAGACAATACAACGATTTGCTACAAGAACTACTTGCAAAAAAGAAGGATATCCCAATTGATTTCTACTCCACTACGGCCATGACGTCAACAGAATGGAAGGGCACTGCCTATGATTTGAGACACACAGTGACCCGATTCGCGGTGCACGGTTTTCACCACAAGATTTGTGAGACTGAGGTGTTCCATGTGCCCAGACCAAAGTGCATTTGTAAATTGTGTCAAAAGTCATGCGATACTTACCACGCTCTCGTGTGTAGTAAAAGGTTGTCATCGCTTACAGAATTTTGTAAATAATTATTGTAATGCACATTGTGCGCACTTATCCTTAATAATAATAATAAATTATAATGTATCAATAAAAACTAAAATAACTATATAAGTCATGATCTGAAAAAGGGGAAGGTGGGTGGGTTATAGACAGCGGGGGAGTAAACATTTATTGTTCATGTTAAAGAAGGTATTAACGAACTGGAAATATCAGATCTGCACGACAGACAGGCTGTGAGGCGTGCTTTGAAGGAAGTCTATGGTTTTCAGGAAAAACCTCGGAGGAAAGGTACCCCCTGGACTACTGAAAGAAAGGAGTTACACAGGCAGAAAATGCGTCAATACTGGGCGAAGATCAAGACCCTCCAGTTGAATGAGAGTGGTCCTAAGTAGGCCAATTCGAGAGAAGAAGAAGAAGATTTTTTGGCTCAATTAATTTCATTCTATCCGTAGATTCCGCGCTTGTGCAGTGTTACTACTCCTTCAGTTATTGTTGTTTTAAGTGGCGGAAGTATGAGGTCATCTGCCCCTTACCACTTCTTCCTGTCTGTCTGTTAGGTAGTCAGCCTGAAGGCTGGTTGGATCCTCAAAAAGTACCGCCGTTAGGTTATGTGGGTAGATACCCACAAAAACCCAAAGCAGCGCTATATTGAGGCATACTAGGCAAGATGAGGAGTGAGGTAGTTTGTCACTGCTTTCCTCACTGAGTCAGGACAGCAGTAGCCTACTAACCCTAGGTAGAACCTTTCACAGCATCCATAGGCACTGACTGTGCACTGAATGTCATTACTAAGCACCACCTATACCTCAGTAGCTTCCATATAATCACAGCCATGAGTGAGACTGAGACATCGGTGAAAAGCCACATTTTACTCTAGCCTGTGCCAACAGATAGATGCAAATGTAATGCATTCATCAAGAGATGGCAAACAGGCCAAACCATTTCTTTATTTCGGTTATTTTCAGTACTTCACAGTATGTTTGGGTCTCCTATAGAGTTATATACATTAAAATTGACTGCTTATACACATTAATTACAACCAAACAGCCCTATATCTAAAATTACTTACCGAATGGATTTGAATTGCGTACTGTAATTATTATGCAGCCTCCTCAACTCTACTATTTCTTCCTCTGGAGTATTATGTCGCTCTGGTACTCGAAACATTTTACTTTTAGCAACAGGAAGCCATCGAGGCTTTCTTCTCCAACGTACACACTGATAACATGTGGGATTTTCGATCACTGAGGTTAAATCCATTGGACTTATAAGTCTTGTATTTCTTACAATACTGCATGTTTGCCTCAGCATCTTTAATTTTACCTTTTAATTGTTGTTTTTCCGAGAGAGAGATGCTATTATCTCTTATGCACCGTCAAATCTGTTCGAAACCAAATCTTTATGAGCAAAATACGACGGCAATCACATATCATCATATCACAACCATGATCACAACACAAAATAAAACACATCTGTTCAGTCAAGGAAATTATATATTGAAATAAATGTTCTAGCCCAACAGTCATGGAGACTCTCAGTCCAATCATGCCAACATAAGCATGCATTTTCTACCGTTCGAAGGGCAACTTCTACGGAAATTTACACACTTAAAAATGCTTTCATTATCTTTTACAGTGATGCATATTTTTTTTTTTAGATTTTCTGAAAATACATCTCTTCTCCCCCATGTTTGACAGTAATCTCCTGATGTCATGTTGCGCTCCATGTGTTGTATTATAACAAATGACGCACATAATACAAACGGCTGTAGTTATTAGCGCCATGTTTGAATGCTAGAGTATAGAAAACTACTTCGTACCGTATTCATATTTAATTACTGTGTGGAATAATTCTTTTGTATTCGTTGTAAACTATGTAGTAATGCATTTGGAGTTGATAACTTGTGTTTCACGTATTCTTTTGTGATACAAGAACAGTAAGTTAATGACGATTTACAGTATCTACATTTTCATTTCCGACTGTCATGCCTGTCCTTTTAAGAATAAACTGGGTGCCTCCACGATCCTCCATGACCAGTTTGTATTGCAACCTCTTCTACGTCTGTAGCCTACCTCTCTACCCAAAATTCATAACAGTGAATTCACCCTCTACAGGTAATTCTACAGCCTTGTAGGTAATCTCTCCGATGATTGTACTGGAGTGCCGATCCACGAGTTCCGGTAATATTGTTATGATTTTCATGACTTTCATAGGCTACCTTATTTCAAATTTTGGGAGTAATATGTAGTAATGCCATGCCATGCGGAGCGAGTGGAAGGAGTGAAGCGAGAAACTGTTTGTTTACTAAGGTTTCAATTACTTGAAGTGATTTGTATTATATATGAATTGCAGCCATAGCAGGGTATTTTAATTGAACGCCCGTGGGCTCCCAGCAAGTTCAATTTCAAGTATTGTATTGTATTGTATTGTATTTTTTATTCATCCATTCAATCATATAATGTACATTGTACAATGATATAGGACACGTCAATTCACAAATTATACTAATACTAATTTACAATCACAATAATAATATAGGATAACCTTACATCATTTAGTCCTATGAATACATAAACATAACTATTGATATTCTAAAAACTCTTTAACTGAGTAGAAGCAGTGCTCCAGCAAGAACTCTTTAGTTTTTATTTTGAACTTTATGTAATTTGCTGTACTTTTAATATTATTTGGCAAATGATTATACAGCGTTATAGCTGCATGGAATACACCATTTTTACATAGTGTTGTATTTGCAGCATGTACATGAAGATTGTTCTTTTGTCTGGTCTGGTAGTTATGTATATTTGAATTCATCTCAAAGATATCCTCATTTCCTAAGCTTTGTTTGACAAATAATAGAAGTTCAAAGATGTAAATACATGGCAAAGGTAAAATTTTCAGTTGTTTAAACAGAGGCTTACATGTATGCAATCTAGTAGTTCCTTTCATTGTTCTAATTATTCTTTTCTGGATAATAAAGATTTGGTGAGCAGCAGGTGAATTTCCCCAAAATATGATTCCATATTTCATAAGCGAATAGCAATAAGCAAAATAAGTACTAAGAACAGTTCTCCAGCTAGTCGATTGTCTTAATACTCTCAATGCATAACAACTTGAGCTTAGTTTCTTGGCAAGTTTAGTGGTATGCGAGTTCCATTTTAGGTCATCCTGCAACCAAAGGCCTAAGAATTTAGTAGAAGAGGCGTTACCAATTTTAAGGTCATTTAAGATTATGGAGGGAGAATTAATACTTTTATTCTGAGCTGTGTGAAAGTTAAGAACCACTGTTTTACTAGTGTTGATAAGGAATCCATTATTGTTGAACCATAAGGACAGCTGACCTGTTACTTCCTCTACTGATTTTTGAAGTTCAGTGTCATTTTCACCCCTCATCAAAACACTTGTATCATCTGCGAATAGTACAGTTTTAAATGCAGGTATCTGAGATGGCAAGTCATTTACGTAAAGGAGAAAAAGTAGTGGCCCTAGAACGGACCCCTGCGGAATGCCATACTTCAAAAACATAGGATCTGAGTGGTAATATTTAAATATGTTTGTGGTATTTTCTAAACTTTTTTGTTCGACGATCTGTTGGCGATTATTTAAATATGACTGAAACCACTTACTAGCGATACCCCTGATACCATATTGATGGAGTTTATCAATTAGTATCTGATGATTTATCACATCAAAAGCTTTAGACAGGTCCAAAAACAGGCCACATACTCTCTTCCTTTCATCAAGTGACTCAAAAGCAGGATTTAAAAATTCATAAATTGCGGACATTGTTGATTTTCCTTCTCTAAAGCCATGTTGAGAGTCAGTTAACAATTTATATTTGTTAGTGAAGCTAATTAGACGGTTGTACATTATCTTCTCTAAAATTTTTGAAAATATCGACAATAAAGAAATAGGTCTATAATTGGTTACGTTTTCTCTATCTCCCCCTTTAAATAATGGAATTACTTTTGCAATTTTAAAGATATCTGGAAATATTCCTGACATGAGAGATTGGTTACAGAGGTGTGTTAAGGGGGTAATTACATTTTGGATACATTTTTTAATTAGTATATCAGGAATGTTATCAACTTCTGAGCAATGTTTATTCTGTAGGTTCTTTACAATATTGAGGATTTCTGCTTCTGTAACATTTTCAACAAACATTGATTTTCCATTAAATGTTATATTCGCGAGTGTTGATTTTATTGCTTGTATATTGTTTACATTTAGTAGTTTTTCAGCTATGGTAGCAAAATGCTCATTAAAAATTCTTGAGACATTTTGTGGGTCATTGATCTTCTTGTAGTCTTCTGATAACGTTATGTTATTTACTGCCGGTTTTGTTTGCCTGGTTTCATTTTTTATGATATTCCACATAGCCTTAGTTTTATTTTTAGATTCCAGGATATAATTATCATTTGACATTCTCTTTGCTAATTTTATAACTTTGTTAAGTATGGTCTTATAGGTCTTGAAATACATGTTAAATTCATTGGAGGTTTCGTGCGTACTTTGAAAATCGTGGAGGAAACGCTTTCTTTTGCATGAAGTAATTATTCCAAGAGTAAGCCATTGTTTTGATGGAGAAGAAACTTTCAGTCTGATACTCTTCAAAGGAAATGCAATATCAAAATAATACAGGAAAATATTAATGAATTCCTGGAATTTTTTGTTTGTATCTATTGACTTGTACACACCTTCCCAAGTTTCTCCTTTTAACAAGTTGTTGAAATAGTTTATATTGTGCTGACTAAAGCTTCGACATTTATCAAACTGAGCATTGTAAACTGGGTTTGAAATATTTAGAGTTATTATTTGAGCTCGGTGGTCACTGAAACCTGTGTTGATTACTTCGAGAGAGTTGCAGTTCACATTGTCATTAATTATTATCTGGTCAAGTGTGGTTGCACTAGTTTTTGTTATTCTTGTGGGTACTGTTACTGTGTGAATTAGATGATGGGAGCTTAACAAATTTAGCAATTCCCTTCTCTCCGTACTTTCCTCTAAAAAGTTAATATTGAAATCTCCACAAAGAACTATTTTTTTATTAAATTTATTTATTTTATTTATTATCACTTCTAGTTTATTCAGAAATAACTTTGCACTATTTCCTGGTGAACGATATATACAGATGAGAATTAAATTTTCTTTTGGGATAGAAATAGCTGTTGCCTCAAAATGTTTATCTATGCATAAGTCATCGGGAATTGGTAAAGGTTTAAATTCTATGTTTCCTTTGATATAGATACATACACCTCCATGCTCTGATGTTGATCTACAGTAGTAGCTAGCTAAAGTAAACCCTGGTATGACAGCATGATTGATTTGTTCAGGTTTCATCCAGTGTTCAGACAAGCACAGGATGTGGATATCTTTGAGTGATGTTTGTAGAAGCATATCGATATGAACTAGTTTATTATTAAGTGACTGTACATTTTGGTGAAATATTCTGATTGAGGAACTCTGTGCATTTGTACTGTTGTTAAGCTTGGGGATTATAGTTCTTGCAGGAGCACTTACCTCTGTTCTAAAAAACTCTCGCCACCGAGTGAATTCACTGATTCTACAGTAGTCGGACTTGCAGTATGAGGTAGTGGGATGACTGGTCCGTGGGAGTGGAACTTTTTGTTGATTTCCTCCGCTACTTGTGAACAGATCTGTTGCTTTCCTTTGGTGTTTAAGTGAAGACCATGTCGGGTAAACAGTTCTCTTGGTACATCAATATCAAGAAAGTGAACATGCTGATATAGTCTGGATAGTGCTCTAAGCTTTTTGTTCGTCCTCTTTACCTCCTTGTTGACACACGATTCTTCCATTAGATCATGTCTGTGTGGGATGCCTAAGAGTATAACGTTTGTACCTGAAAGTAGTGGGAGCTTATCTTTGTAGGTTTGTATTGCATCATTCGCTTCGTTTTTCGCTACATCGTTCGTACTCCCCCACAAAACAACATAATCTTCATGAGTAAGGTTTCTGCACATTTCAACACAATTTTCCAGAACATTTTTAACTCTAGCGCCTGGTTTGGTGATGCTACTTACCGCAAAGTCCCTTGATACTTTTAAATTGAGCTCTTCTGAACATCCTTTCCCATGACTGTCACTGAGGAGGAGTACTTTCCTTTTTGAGGTTATGTACGTGGCTAACTTCCGCACTTTTTCCGGCTTACAGTTTGTTGATGCCCTTGTATGTGGTGTTTCTTCTGAGACGGATTCAGTTTCAGCAAGAACATCGTACATAGTTCCAACTTTGGCTACCAGATGACACTGACACCTAGCGGTGAACGTTAGAACTCGATAGATTGTTTCTAACCAAACAAATATAACCTACCCATGGCTACGCACTACCAATTTTAGTGGTAGGTTCTTTTATATGCCATAAATCTATGACACGGACCCGCTGAAGGAAAGCATACTGAAGGATTATAACGCTTTTAAAAATCTGACAACTTCGGCCGGGTTTGAACCGCGATATTGGGCATAGCAGTTCAGCATGCTACCGACTATGCCACCGAAGTCGTGTAAAGCCTTAATAACATAGAATTTATGGCTGGTATTAGGTTAGCCACTGTCTGGAGGAAAATTACTGTTTGTACTATAAGCAAGGGTGTCTGGGTAGTAAGCCCCAGGTTAGGTTTGTTTTTGTATGTAAAGCCATATTACTCATGGAATTTAATTCCACATCCACCAATTAGTGTCTCCGATTTCCAAGGTGACACCACAGAATAAAAACACTGCGAAGCGAGAATAAAACAAATACCTTATCTAGTAATTATTAGTCTAGTCAACCCCATGTTTTCCAGTTACAAGATGCCGGCTGCAGTACCACAATATTATATTTGTCCAATAATTCACACGTCTAATGGCCGACACAACTGAAATTTCGCTACGTAAGTCGTGATCTAAAGGGGTATGGAGGGCGGCGTTATAGACAGCAGAGGAGAGAACATATATTATCACGTCATTTCCACATTATTATTCATTACATAAGGTATTTTGCTAATTTCATTAGTTTGTAGAAGGATCGGCACCCGACTACTGTTACCATCGCTCCTTCTTTCACATCGAATAGCTCTATCTGAAGCGGAGATGCAGATGACCTTGCTGTTCCTCCCCTTATAGCAACAATAAATACCGGTAACATCTGAACCGGACCATATGAATAGCCTCTTCCACTGTTTTCGCTCCATCTTACCCTTTATCTCTGCGTTACAAGTTACGTGCTTAATATCTTGTTACATCCATCCCGGGAATAATTTTGGGGAGAGATGGTACATGCAAGTACAGACTGCATTCTTATGTGGTAACTGGTTCCAGGAAGTCGGACTGCCTATAGTGGGAGAGAGAGGAGGTCACAAAACAAAATTTTTAGGGTAGATATGTTCCCTCAATCTCCCATTTTACGTGCCTGCCTCCAGATCCCACTCCCATATAGCTAAGTTGTTCTAAATGCTGTACCATCTAGGGAGAGTTATGTAATTGCACCAGCTTCGTTCTTGCAGAATGGGCAGATGACCTTCCTGTCTTGCCTCTTAAAACAACAATCATCCAATGCAATAAATGTTCAGTACCGTAGTGATCTACTGTATACCACTAGAAATGATGCATTGGCTTTTCTACACCTTGACTATATCATTAGTACCGTATATTACACTTCATTCCCTATAGCCTACTACCTTCGTATACTATCTACCTTCAGTAAATGTTTGAAACATAGACTTCTATAAAATTCTGCTTTCATTGTTTATTTCATGTTCACAGTGGCAAGGAAAGCATCAAAAGAGGTGATTCCTCACAAGGATACACCAAGCATTTGGAATGTACCTTCATCACATGCCTCAGTTTCGCTCCCAAAGAAGGGTGAAGCTGTGAAAATTGAGGTAAGCTCTGTGATATTTTAAGTAGCCTACTGGTATGGGCCAAGTAGGCAGTGGTTAAAAATCTACCGTTTATCGCCCAAGATAATGCCTTTGTTTTTGTTCACTTTTGTCATCACTTGTATATAAAAATGAAATGAAGTCTCCATGGTAGGCCACGTGGACGAGAAGAACTAGAACGCTGAATCTCAGGTTTTGAAGAAAATACAAAATTTCCACGATGTTTCTGACAGTCACCTATCATAAGAGATGGACTGGAAATGTAGTCTGGAAAATTCCTTACATATAAGTCAAACAAATGGAACCAGTATCGTCCACACGAGCCGCTGGTACCGCTGGATCTCCGGTAGAAGGAAGAAATCATTGTAGCCAACCTACGACGGTGAGAAGCTGTAAATAGATCATCGAAACTTGCCATGATTGTAATTCTTTTCTAACGCCTCAACTACAGTACTGTATGTAATGTGAAAATCCCATACCCCGCTTCCCAGTTCATGCATTGTTTTGTTATTCTGATGGTTTGCTGTTCTTTTTCTTCTTCTTCTACCTTATCCGATACGGACGTTGGCTACCACCATGGCTAACACCTTCTTATCCTGTGCAATCCTGAAGAGTTCCGTGGAAGACAGCCCAAACCACGTTTTTAAATTATCCATCCAAGTTATTCATCTCCTTCCTGGTCCACGCCGTCCTTCAATTTTACCCTGAAGTATAACTTGGAGCAGACGGTATTTTGGATTCCTCATCATGTGTCCCAAGTATTCCAATTTCCTCTTCTTAATTGTGTTTAACAGCTCAGGTTGGCTGCTCAGACGCTGAAGAACCTCGGCATTACTCACATGTTCTGTCCACGAAATTTTAAGAATCCGCCGGTATATCCACATTTCAAAAGCTCGAATCTTCTTTTCTGTAGCTACGGACAAGGTCCAAGCTTCAACACCATAAAGAAGGGTGGAGACAACATAACACTTCACAATTCTTTTCTTAAGCGTCATACTGAGATCTCGACAGCATAGTAGTTGTTTCATTGTCATAAAGATGGATCTAGCCTTCTCTATACGGCATCTTATTTCAATCGAAGGATCCCAATTCTCATTAATATTCTGTCCTAAATAAACCAAACTCTTGACTCGCTCAATCGGATGTCCATCGACTAAAAGGAGTTGTGACAATGCTGGTTTTCGCGATATTATCATATATTTTGTTTTCTTAATGTTGAGGTCAAGGCCATATTGTTTACTCTTTTGATACACCATAGTAACAATCTCTTTAAGTCCTTCGAAACTATTTGCAATCAATACAGTATCATCTGCGTACCGTATATTATTAATGTAATTACCATTGACCTTAATACCTTGTTGAATGCCATCAAGTGCCTCGGAGAAAATCTGTTCTGCATAGATATTATAAAGAAGTGGTGAAAGAATGCATCCTTGTCTCACACCACGCATTATTTCCACTGATCTCGATATATGTCCATCAATTCTGATACTAGCCTTTTGACCCCAGTATAAATTAATGATGATCTGAATGTTTTTCTCATCTATTCCTGAGTTCTTGAGTGCATTATACAACTTATCATGCTGACAACGGTCAAAGGCTTTTGCATAGTCCAGAAAACATGCATATACATCCTGATTCACCTCACGGCATCTCTGGAAAAGAACTTGAAGCGCAAATAATGCCTCACGAGTTCCTAGACCGTTGCGGAACCCAAACTGCGTGTCACTGATATTCAACTTGCATTTCCTGTATATGCGATTATGGATAACTTTGAGAAATATCTTGAGCACATGACTCATAAGACTGATTGTCCTGAAGTCACTACATGACTTAGCCATCGGTTTCTTCGGAAGAGCAATAAATGTAGACAAGAGCCAGTCTTCTGGTAATATGCCCATGTCGTATATCTTGTTATATAAATTAGTGAGCGTCACAATGCTATCATCATCCAAGATCTTCAATAATTCCACTGGAATGTCATCTTTACCAGGAGCCTTACCATTTTTCGCTATCCTAATCGCATATTTCACTTCATCCATGGTGATCATGGGTCCAACAACTGAAGGAATTTCGGGTCGGGAAGGACGATGATCATCATTAAAAAGCTCTTGTATATAGTTCTCCCAAACCTGTAATTTTTCTTCAACTTCAAATACCGTGTTACCTTGACTATCAACTAAGTTGACTGTGTTTCTTTTCCTGTGTCTACCTGAAACTTCTTTGATTTTCTTATGGACCTGGAAAGTATCATATTTACTATTAAGTTCTTCAATTTCTTTGCACCTATCTGACATCCAAACTTCCTTGGCTTGTCTGATCTTATTCTTTATCAATCTATGAATAAACCAATATTCTTCATTATCTCTTCCTTTGACTTCTCTTCGTTTATCCATTAGATTCAATATTTCATCCGTCATCCATGCCTTCCTTTTTTTATGTTGTCTCTTGTTCTTAAGAAAATGATCTCCAACCCTCTTCAATGAGGTTTTAAAAGTGTCCCAAAGTTCCAAGGGCTGCATGTCATTTGAATTCAACGTCTTAAGATCAGTGGCAAGAGCAGCAGCCACTTGTGACCTTGTATTTATTTCCCGAAGGGCATCAGTATCATATTTATTTTGTGTTGTTTTTATCGGAATCTTGTTAAGCCGGACACAAATTTTGCTAATGAGAGGATTGTGGTCAGAAGGAACATCTGCTCTTGGATAGGTTTTTGCAAAAAATCACGCTGTTTCTAAATCTGTTTTTAATTAGAATGAAATCAATTTGATTTCTTATTATGTTGTCTGGACTATCAGTAGGTTCTTTCCACGTATAAAGTCTCCTGGCAGGAAGCTTAAACCAAATAGCCTATTAGCAATGACAAAGTTCTCCTCTCTACAAAACTGCACTAAACGATCCCCTCTGTTGTTTCTTTGTCCGAGACCCCACTGGCCCACAATGTGTTCTTCAGAACCTTTCCCAACCTTTGCATTAAAATCTCCCATAACAAGGGTTACATCATGTTCTTTGGTGTCTTTCAGGACGGTCTGAATTTGGGCATAGAATTCCTCGACATCTTCATCGCTTTTGTCACTAGTAGGGGCATACACTTGAATGAGATTAATGTGGAAAGGTTTATCACGTAACTTTAACATCATTATTCTACTGGAGAATGGTATACAACTGATAACAGCAGACTGCTGTTACAATAACTAAATTCTTCAATCACAGTGGAATTCCGCCTATGTTATCGAAGCTGGGAGAGACCCAAACTCCTTTGTCACTTCCGCTAATCAGTGGTTTTGCTGGTAAGTGGGTCTTTGAATTTAGTGCGTTGTTGCCAAGTCCCTTTTCTGTAGTCCAGTTGCTCTTTTGTGCTAGTGCATCACCGTCTATAATTCTCAAGCCGTGTTGTTGGTAGAATTGGCAACACTGAGTAGAGCCCTTAAGTTCTATAAACACGTAAGACCACATGCTAAGTACTAACTATTTCAACACCCGTGAAATTCCTCGTGGTAAATCAGACCTGCTGAAAGGTGTAGAAGTATTTCCCGTATTAAGTTGCATGTGTAACCAATACCTGCTAATGAATTTAACCAACAAATTCTTCACTAATATTTCATTAAACTATTTCAGATGCCTAGGAAATGTTGTGTGCCTGGCTGTAAGTCAAATTATGACAGCACTATTAAAATGACTGGTTATACGGTATTACTATGTTTTGATCACTACAGCGAGGTAGACTTTCAGTGCCTAGAAATTTATTTTTGGTATATCTTCATGAGGCCTCTATATTCCAGTACATTATGAACTGTACTCAGTTGGCAAGTGCCTTTAGGTAGATTTAATTAGAAAGCTACCTATTTATAAATTAAGTGACCAGTGGAGCATTATTGTTGGAATGTCAACATTAAGCTTGGAGGCCTATTGTGACTATGATGAGTGCATCTGTGGACAAAAAGTGAAGAATTTATTATCAAAGGCAACCTTTAAGTTCGTAAGGATAGTCTTAAATATTATTTCTGGGCACATCAATGACGGTATAGTAGCAATAAAAGGAAACTTCAGACATTGGGACATTGAGGTACAGTACAGCCTTTTATTATTACCTTATCGGGAATCGACAGTACATTAGCATAATATTATGTATCCTTTATTTGTGATATTTGTGTGTAGATTTAGTGGACGTTATGTTCTGTTGTATTTTCGGAAACATTTGGCGTCAAAATCTAGGTGTTTACGCAGTGTTAGCAATTAGCATGTGCTTGCGCTAGGCCTCCCAAATGCAGATGGGTGGTGTTGCCAAACCTTATGACACGGCTTGAGAATTGTAGGCGCCGATGGCTAGTGCAGGTAACATTAGGTTTGTTGTTTTGTGTGTGTGTGCGATTAAAGGCAAGCCGTATTTGCTTATTACATTAGTAATATGATCAATGGTTTGTCAGAAACAAGTAAAATATCAGCGTTTTAAAGCAATGTTCAAGCCCCTCAAATAAAACAACAACAGCACATAGTCACACAGTTTGGTTCTCCCATCCAATTTATGATCATGCCCAATGTTGCTTAACTTTGGAGATCTTTGGTTCTACTACAGTGTAAATCTTTAATTTTAATATTGTCTTTATGTTCATCACAAGCTACCACATATTGAAGCCCCAAACATGAAGGAGCTCAAAGAAATTACCACCAAGTGGCATGCGGAGATTGAGACTCTTTCAGCAAAAATCAGAGTGAGGAGGAAGAGGGTGAATAAAGAGAAGAAGATCGAATTGTACTTCACACAAGCCAAGAAGCTGTAAGTATTGGCTAACAACTGCATATCAGACTTTCAGATTTTAGGTGCCTTAAACCTCTTAGGCTTTCAAAACTCTGTAACTATAACTTACCTTTGAGATTAGTTTTCAAAATCCAGTCTTTAGGGGCAGATGACCACACTGTTCCACCCCTTAAAACAACAATCATCATCATCCACTCTATCTCATATTAGCGAATGCCGCTGTGGCTGCTGATCACATCATCAGCTTCATGGGATAGAGTGGGCTAGTTCAACACTTAATTTTGAAGTGTAATTTTGATACTCAAAAAAGTGGAAAAAGAGACTGTAGGCAGAGTGAAGGAGATGTATTGTGGAAGTGTGAGTTGTGTGAAAGTTGGAGGGGAAAGAACAGACTGGTTCAGACAAATGAGTGGCCTGAATCAGGGTAGTGCGCTGTCACCCCTTCTCTTTATTGTGGTTATGGACGAGGTAATGACACGGATAGCAGGAAAGATAGGAGAAGATAAGATGAAAGCAATGGTGTTTGCAGATGATCTCATGGTCTGGGGAAACAAGGAGGAGGAAATTCAGGAGCAACTGAAGGCTTGGGAAGAAACAGTGGGAGAGTACGGATGGAAGTTCAACATCAGTAAATGTGAGATCCTGTTAACGACCAGGAAAAAGGACAGACCAATGAGTGGGATAACACTTGGAGGTGGACAGCTGAAGAAGGTGGAAAGTCTCAAGTACTTGGGAAGTATAGTGGAGGAAAATGGGAGAAATGACAAAGAGATTACGGAACGTGGCAGACAGGCAGAAGCATTTCTGAGAAGCATTAGGAGCTTAGTGTGGAATAAAGATGTCCCACAAAAAAGCAAAGAAGTGTTATACAGAAGCTACTATATCCCGATACTGACCTATGCTTCAGAAACGTGGACAATGAAGAAAAGAGACATAAGCAGAATACAGGCAGGTGAAATGAAGTTCCTGCGAAGTAGGATCGGAGTAACAAGAAGAGACAGGGTGAGGAATGAAAAGGTGAGGGAAATGGTGAAAGAGGAGCCCTTGCAAGGTAGGATTGAGACATCAAGACTGAGGTGGTATGGACACTTAAAGAGAATGGATGAGAAGAAGATTCCCAAGAGGATACATGAGATGCAGATGCAGAAGAAACGACCAAGGGGAAGACCAAGAGATAGATGGCTGAAAGGAGTGGAGGAATGTGTCGAGAAGAGAGGCGAGGACTGGACCAGAGTGACAGCGGAGAGGTGGTGGGAAGAAAGAACTAAGTGGCGAGGCTTATGTTCCAAACAGACCCAGCCTGGGGCTGGAAACTGTACAAGATGATGATGATGAATTTTGATACTCAAATATTTGAAATTCAATATACCTACTCTGTATTTTCTATATCTTTTGTTCTATTTATTAAATTGTGAATTTAATGTTATTTATTTCCATATACATTTTGTTAATAAGTATAATTATTATTTGTGGCCAAAAACCCCGGACACCTCCACTGAATGTGCTTTGTATGACATTGAGTTGTGCATCCTACGGTACATACACTATTTAGCCAAAAATCTCCGGAGACCCACACTGAATGTGCTCATGTGTTATGTCAGGTTTTGCATTCAAGCACAATGCATCAACATCATAGAAGTGTTATCTGTCAGAATGAGTCAATGGAGAGAAATGAGCGAGTGTGAATGGGGCATGATTGTATTCACCATGGCCCACAGTTTAACCAAGTGTGTGGATATTGCTAATCCAAAGCTCCTAAAAGAATCAACAACAACTCAAATAAATATTTTTTTATGTAAATACATAATTTAAGCATTTTTTCTATAAATACATAAATTCCTGCTTTTCACTTATTAGCACATAAAAAGGCAATATTTACATTTTATAAATCAGTATGCTAGATCTTTCAGTTTATTGCATTTTTTTTTCCATTTTACTTCAACGGGAAAGAACCTCTGAGCTATCTAATCTTTATTCAGAGCGTATGTCAGCTTGCAACTGTGTTATTCTTAATTTGTCATCCCATGCCACTCACTGTGGAACCCGGGGATTTCCTTGACCGTAGCCACATTGCACCACGTGCTTGAACCCCCTCCCCAGCTACATGAAAACAGTGTCACTCACATGCAGCACTGTGAAATGTAAGGCAGTTCTACAATGCCTAAAGTAAAAACAACTACAAGTTATCGTCTGTTGGAGAATTTAAAGATAATTTTACTTCTGATGGGGGCGTTCTGTTCTGCCAACTTTGTGGGAAAGCAATCAAGGCTGAACAGCGATCGCAAATTACACAACACCTCAAGGGCAAGAAACTCATTGCCGCAGTTTCGCGCCTTCAGAAGAAGTGTTTCGCGATAATCGTCGGTCATTTGTGATGGACAACCTGAGGATGTATCTCGTTGTGTATTGTAATGCTTCAGCAGTCAGTGAGACATAGAATAAATTGTATTCGTGAGTACTGCATATTGTTTATATTCACATTAATAAACTAAATTTTAATTAAATATTTTTACTTTTTCGTCACATATTTCAGGTATTTTTATTACATAAGAAATGAATATTTTCCCTACTTTTAGCACCTAAAAATCCGAGTCCTAGTCATCACTGATTTTGTCCAAATTTATGGTATATGCAGGGCTTGACCAGAAATGAAAGTGACAGAAGTGGGAGCTCCAGATGGCCAAGCTCTTAGAAAAAATAGCATTTTTGGCGTTGGTTGGGCGAGGCACGAGTCACGTATGTTTTTTTGTTTTTCAATAAGCAACTTTAAAACAATCATGTAATTCTAAAAATGCGGCGTTTATAGCGTGTGCAAGTTGCAGAAAAAATTACTGCTTCCCCTGTTTTTACAATGAATAACACCCTAGCAAATGGAAATCATCAACTGTAAAACCATAAATGTATCTGATGTTATATACGACGCTCTCATGTGCGCCTTAATCGCATTCCCTTCCTGGAAATGTATTTGCCATCCCAAATTTTCCTTTGCCTTTCCATTTCATAACTTTTATGCAAATACCGTATTAATAGGTACAACATATTGAGCATAGTTTTGGTTTATTTGCAGTGTATGTAACGTACAAATTAAAAATAGAAACTAGACAAAACCGTATAGAGATTTGACCCCACAACTCTCGGAATACCGTTCTGTACTCTTTCCGCTGTGCCAACCGCTGCCTGGAAACTACTCATACTTCGCCCAACACGTGCCAAAAATGCTATTTGTTCTAAACGCTTGACCATCTGGAGCTCCGACTTCTGTCACTTTTAACTTTTGGTCAAGCCCTGCATCTACCACAAATTTGGTGTGACAAGTAGGCGTGGTCACCCTCCTTGTAAGTGAGATTCAATTTATACCTATTAAAGGAAGAAAAGTTGAAAAGTGCCTATTAATGTGAGAGATATGAGGGTAATGGCAAAAAAAAAAAAAAGCTCAAAGCAACGGCAAAGTTTTAAAATTGAAAAATTAGAAGTTTGCAAGGCCGTGGTGACTGAGCATGGGCTTGCGGGCCTCTGCAGCCTTGTTCATCTCTTGATATTCTGGATGTATTAACTTTGCATTTGTATTTTAAAGCCTCCCCCCTTAATCTCTGGGAATTTTTATTGTCTTCAATTTTTTTGGTAATTGTTCAGGAGTGGTGAATCTGGATTCTACACATGCATTTGGATAATATATGTCATTTTCATGATAGTTACAGAGAAAATTTAGTTATTGATATGAAAAAAGAAGAATTGTTAAAAATTAAGACCTAGAATTAACTAATTAATTTCTATTAATTCTATTTCTTTCTTTCTTTCTTTCTTTCTTTCTTTCTTTCTTTCTTTCTTTCTTTCTTTGTTAATTAATTACTTAGGTAATTAATTTTTATTTATTCTATTTCTTTCTTGGTTAATGAATTAATTTATATTCTATTTCTTTCTGAATTAATTAATTCTAGTTTAACTCTTAACTTTGAACAAATTTTCTTGTTTCGCATTAATAACTATAGTTTTTCTGTTTATTAATTCTAAGTGTGGAGAGTAAGTACTTTGTCTGATGACCCAAATTACTTTTAAGGTTATGATAAATCGTGAAAAGAATGTCAATATGTGGAAATGATGATGATATTTTGGGTTTATTGTATCTTTGAATAATCATGGTTTTAGAGTCATGATGTAAAACTTAGAAGAGGTTAGTTCAATTCCCACCTCAGCCATCCTAAAAATGGTTTACCATGGCTTCCCACTCTTACTCTAGACAAATGCCTGGTAGTTTCTAAGTTAAGGTCACGTCTGCCTCCTTCCAACTAACAGGATTAATTATAAATGCATACTACTATATGTACCACAATGACACAGGTCATCAGACAAATTCTCTACACAACCAAGCACATGGGGCCAATGATTATGATGTCCAACCCCTAAATGAAACAAGAACAAGGTGAGTAGTGTAATGTTCATTTTTGTAGGTATCAAACGGAGAAGGAGTTGAGGGAAAGACTTGAGAACATTATGCACGAATACTTCAATCTTGTGCTGGGTGGACCAAAAATTCCTGCTTCTGAGTCACCACCGTCCATCAAGACTTCAGATTCTTCTGTAAACCCTCCCGTGAAGTTAACAAAAAGTGTTTTGCACACTTCAAAGCACTTCAAGGACAAAAAAAGTAAGTCTAACTTTCAGGTATATTTCATTAGAAAGCTACTTATTGCAATGTGTACCATGTTTCGACTTCTGGAAAATTTCAACATATCTTCGCATTTCACATCCCCCAGACCGCAAAACCACAGTCAGTTCAAGAGTTTATATATATCACTTTTTTGTGGACACGATAACTACCACCTTTTTCCATCAATGACTTTCAAATTTATACATAAAATATTACCTTATAAAATCTTGGTCGAGTTCTTTAATGGGTAAAATCGGACCAAGAGGGTGGGAATGGGGGCCCTTTTTTGAAAAAGTGAAATATTGCTATGACTTTCTTAATATGTGAAAATTTGAATCCATTTGAAGTTCATGCTATTCTTCGGATAAAGGCCAAACTTATCTCGGTAAAGATTTTTGATAGCACCAACCATTGACCAAAAGAGTGGAAAAAATGGAGATTTTTGAGAATAAAATATATGCCTCCCTTAATAGGCACAATATCAAAACCGTTCGAAATGGTCAATAATTCTCTGAACATTACCTAAAACGTTTGTCTGAACGATTTTTACACCAGGTGATGAGCAAAATGTTGTTGCTGAAGATGCCAAATTAATGAGGGAAGAGAATAGATATCACAAATTATTGCTGACTGTACTACGGAATGCAATAGCAAAAGAAGTCTTCAGTAAGAAAAGAAAATTATTGTGTGGAGCAATGGAAGTAAGCCTAAGGAAGAGATTAGTGAAATGTTTTGTTTGGAGTGTAGCGATGTATGGAGCGAATACTTGGATGCTTAGGAAAGAAGACGAGAGAAGATTAGAGGCTTTCGAAATGTGGCCATGGAGGAGAATGGCGAGAGTAAGTTGGAAGGACAAAGTGAGAAATGAGGAAGTATTAAAGAAAGTAGAAGACAGAATGATGCTAAAGAAGACAAGGAAAAGAAAATTGAATTGGATTGGACACTGCATAAGAGGAGATGGTTTGTTGAAAAGTGCATTAGAAGGGACAGTCCAAGGGAAAGTCCGAAGAGAAAGAAGAAGGTTTCAGATGCTGGATTCCATCAAGATTGATAAATCGTATGAGCTGATGAAACGTGCTGCTGAAGACCGGATAAGGTGGAGAGACGGACCATGAGGAAACCTGCCATCAGGCAGATAAACTGATGGTGATGTACTACGGATGCCATCAAAGCAATATTGATGTTGTTTTGACAGTCTTGTCGTTCTACAGACGAGGCAAATATAGCGTTTTCTCTAACTCCTGTCCGGACAGGCACGGATTCAAGGGGGAGGTCACAGGGGTCATGACCCCCCTAAACGGAGACCAAATTTTTTTTGCAAACTCAAAAAAAAAACAAAAAACACAATAACCAGACAAATAAAACTTAACGAATTTTGACTGAAAAACAGTTTATTTTTCATTTTATTCAATACTGAAAATATCATTATTGCAATTATTATGTTCTGTTATAACTGTACATATTTACAACTTCATACCTGTTATATAAAAACAATTATTTATATAACAAAATCAACTCGTCTATTTTGTTTAGCAAACCTTGTGATTACCGAATCGATGTCTATAGTGATGTCACAAAGAATGTGCAGCAATGCACGGATAGGAATTTGGGGCTTTTTTCGCACCAAAAAATTTTGCCGATGTCCAAACTGCAAGCTTGGTTGGTAATTTAAGCTGTAACTTTCTCCCTTTGTCGGTACCAACTCGATTTGCCGAAACTGTAATGTACCTTGATACTTTTCTCGAAGCTCGATGTAAAAGTCGCAAAACACACCGTTGCAATTTGTACGAATAATTTTGGTGTGTTAAACGCATCAAATTTCTATCCATGTAGCTTGCAAAAAAATTGGTCTGGTTTTGTACGTTTGGTTATTTTGTGATTGCGTTTTTAGTGATACAATTTTTCTTAACAATTTCGATTCTCTGACCCGCCCCAAAGCGAAACTCTAGATCCGCGCCTGTGTCTGGATGGTCGGCAGTTGTGCTAGTGCAAGGTAGACTATAATATAGGTGGGGCTTTTCGTATGTTAAACATGTAGAACATTTGTAGGTACCGTATACAACAACGGGCAAATTTAGTGAATTAGAAATATTTTTCTTTGTCCGGTGAAATCTACCTCCACCTTCGGGCGTGCTGAGAGGGATTTTTAATTATTCGTTACTATTAACAGAACTCCTCCCGCCGGTAATTGCCACCTTGAAAAAGGCAATCTGGTGTTGCTGGGCGACCATTGGAGGCTTGCGTGCTCAAATGATCTTTAGAACTACCTGGGTATGCCAGCGGGATCTTAAAGGTGCCTGTACACTGGAGAACTTTTGCCTTAGCTAGAGCGTAGAGTAGCTCTAGCTAGGGTGCTCTAAGTGTACACAGGTGGTAGAGAACCCTGGCGGAGAATGCTCTAAGCTTTAGATCAAGATGGCTGACTCTACGGTGTAAACAGTATTTGGGTGCCCTAGCTAGACCAGTCTAGCTCCATTCGTCCGGTTGAATATTGGAAAGTGCTATACATAGAGTCCGTGGTGGATTGTTGTGGTTATTTGTTTATTATTATAGTGTTTGAATATGGCTGAATTTGTGTGGCGTCGCGAGAAAACAATAACATTAATTGAACATCCAGAAACTTGGAATTGTACTCTGAAAGATTAGTCATTTTTGCTCATTCTTAAAAAGTTCTTGTACGCTTCAGAATCTTCTGAACCTAACTCTTGCAATAATTTAGCGTGCATTCCCTCGTATTTTCTTTTTGATATCCAATTCCTCACCCACAACCTTTTTTTCCTCTTCATAGTTTTCTTTTTTTTAACAAGGCACACACAACCACCACAGATGCTAAACGTTCTCTTGAAGATATTTTAACTTCACAACGCAACGCAAGAAAACCTAGACTCTCACTTTTCTCAGAAATGTTTAGCGCTGATCTACCTAGTGCATTTACGTTTGACTGTGTACACAGATTCAGAGAGTGCTCTAGGTAGATTTGTCTATCTCCGCTCTATGAATGCTCTACCTAGGGAAAATTATTCAACAGTGTACACGCACTCAGTTTAGCTAGATTGGTCTAGCTAGACTTGCTCCATGAAAATCACTCTCCAGTGTACAGGCACCTTTTAGTCTCCTGGTAGGGCCACCCAAGCTGGACAGGTCTAAAGTGATGAGCCAGACTAAGAACAGTACCCAGTACCTTGGTCCTCCAGGTTGGGGGTTGGGCGTGGGGTTAACAACCCTACCCCGTAAAAAAAAAGCAATTGTTACGGAACCAAAGGACAGAGAAGGCTGAACGGATTCAATGGAAAAATGACCTTGGCGAGGGAAACGGTACATGTATCTAGCTACTTGGAATGTGAGAACACTGGGTAAGCCCAAAGCATTACAGAAGTTGTTGACCTGAAGAGAATGAGAGTAAAAAGATGGAGAACCAAGGCCACGATCCGAGTGGAGTGGGCGAAGATTGTCCAGGAGGCCAAGGCCCTACATGAGCTGTATTGCCAAGGAGTAAGTAAGTAAGTATTAACAGAACTGTTTTTCAGTCGGTCAACACCAGTGTACCCAATTAAATTGGACAGGAAGTAACAATTACTTTATCCCCCTACTGTTATTATTTTAGTCTTCAGTCTTTTGACTGCTTTGATGCAGCTCTCCATGCCGCCCTGTCCTGGGCTAATTGTTCTATCACTACATAGCTACACATCCTACATCTGAGGCAATCTGTTTAACATATTCTAACCTTGGTCTACCCCTACAGTTCTTATCTTTGACCCTTCCTTCCATAAATCAGTTTGATATTCTTGGGTGTCTTAGAATGTGTCCTACCAACATATATTTTCTCTTCATTAGCAGTCGCCAGAAACATCTCTCTTCTCCCACTCGTCTTGATACCTCTTCAATTGTTACTCTATGTACCTATCTGACCCTCATCATTCCCCTGTAACAACACATTATAAATGCTTCTATTCTTCTCTTTCTTGCTGCGCCAACAGTCTAAGTTTCACTTTCATCAAGTGCCATGTTCCAGATAAACATGACTCCCAAGAGACGAAACAGTGCCATGTTCCAGACAAAGGCTTTCAAACAGCTTAATTCGAGAATATCAAAAAAGTATGTCCAAGGTTAAGGTGGAGAATAACTCTCAGTTACCAATCAATACTGATATTTTGGAGCATATAATATTACATCCTTGAATAACTGCAAGAAACCCACTAATATCAGCAAGATCGATCCATTCAGTGAATAATTTCAAACCAAAATTAAAATGGGATGAAGAATGGTCCGCCAAGGTACTTCCACAATAGCAATCAGTTAAACAGCATAGTAATAAACCCCCAGGATTTCAGCTACCCTGTCAATGATGGGGCCGATTGTACCAGATACAGATTAACCGTGGATGATGTGCTGCCTTGGAATACAATTGGGGCTGGAAACCATCACCTGCTTGCGACTGTGGGGGATAATAATCAGACAATTCATCACATTGCCTTTTAGTGTCCCATCCAGTGTTGCCAACCCCTGTTAACCAAAAGAAGGAGATGGCCACTAAAAATGTAGATTAAAGTAGATTCTCTAATTTCAATGGGCATCACCTTTTACTTTAATTCACTGGCCATGAAAGCCAATATACCATCTTTTTGGAAGCCTTCATAGGGAGGTTAAGGCTGATTTTGCTTTTAGCTCTCACAGTAAAGAGGCGCAAGTGCACTTCATAAAAAGGAAGGCAGTGCGCAGTTCGCTACTCCTGTGGGGGTCGGGCACAGATACCAAGAGCCTGCTGATGAGCCAGCTTGGTGTTCTTAGGAGAAACTCCACACAAGAAATGGCATAAACTTAGAAAAATTGCTGAGTTTTTATTCACTGGCCGTGAAAGCCAATAAACAATCTTCTTGAAAGCGTTCATAGGGAGGTTAAGGCCGCTTGAGCTTTTAGCTCTCGCAGTAAAGAGGCGCAAGTGCACTTCATAAAAAGGGAGGTAGCGTGCAGTTCACTACTCCTGTGGGGGTCCGGACACGGACACCAAGAGCCCGCTGATGAGACAGCTTGGTGTTCCTAGGCGAAACCCCACACAAGACACGGCATAAACCTAGAAAAATTGCTGAGTTTTAATTCACTGGCTGTGAAAGCCAATATACCATCTTATACAAGGAAAGTTATGAAGAAATGGCAAAGAAAACAGCAGAAACCAAATTATGGAAGGACATTGATGCTAAATGGGATCAATATAAATTAACACCAAGAAGAGAAGCTGTAGTCTTCTTCAGACTTAATAACACTGGCCATGACTGCCTTGCTGCTCATCTGAAATGAATCAACATCCTGAGATCTGAAGAATGCACACTTTGTCACGAACCTGGAAGTAAAATGGATAAGGGGCACCTGCTACATTGCAACAAACTTGATGTGACTGCTAGAACTTCAGGAAACCTCACACAACTCAATTTGAACGTAAGAAAGCTGATGGATTGGAATCCGGGCTAGCCATAGGAAACAACAACAAACAAGGAAAGTGGTTATCACTTTCAAAAACATAACTGAAAATTAAACCTAACATTTAAAAATAATGTTTTTATTTTGTAGTCTTATCACCAATAGAGTCCATCTTGTCACTCATACAGCTTACCTCAAATTTTAAAGGGACTTTACTATGATCTCTCAGAAGGAACTGTTGCCGATATAACAGTGTAGTTCTTAGCACAGAGGTTAAGGTGGAGAATAATTTGATTGACCAGGAGTGTTTCTATGATGCAAGTGAGCATGAATAAATTCTTGAGAAATGATCGCAATGGTTAACGAAGTAACATTGATGTTAACATAATGTTTCTTGGCCTTGGATTATGGCCCATGTCTCAGCATTGAATTAAACTTTGGTTTACACCTCAGTGTACAATACTTGCATGCAGTGTTTTTATGACAATATTGTTTAGGTCGCTACCCTTCTGGTGGTTCACCAGCTTGGCTGGGGGGTAGTTGTGTAGGGGAGTGCTCAGGGGTACTTCCTCAAATGCTAGGTGTTTGCGAGTCCGTGTGTGTTGGGGAATGGAGAGTGGGAAGAGAGGATTTCCAGGAAGGATGCCAGGAGCTAGTGCACAGGGGAATGCGCTGAGTCAAGCAATACAGGACAGAGCAAGTGACAATGACATAACTAAAATGACAGCTGGTAGCCACATAGCGTGTGGACGGGCGCTGGGCGCTGACTCAGGGAAAGGGATTTCTAGGTTCACTTGGAACGAGGTTGCTGAGCGTGTGTTAGGAATTGGAATCATGCTGTGGAAAGAGTTTTAATGTAAGCTTAGAGTTAAGGTGGCAGGGTGTGTATGTGTGTGTATACAGAATGTATGGAAGCTTTGGCAACACTCACCCTCTGGGTTCCTGTAGACTACATCTCGTCCCTGGGATTCCTCTTCACTGGTCTTTTGTACCTTGTGTTTTTTGTTTTTCATCGTCAGCTTTAGTCCTTCTGTGTGTTCCTATTTCCTCAGAACTGTTACGCTGTAGTGTTGATGTTATTGTCTTGTAGGGACAAGTTCGCTTGTTGTTATTGCATGAGTCGGGTGTGATGCATCCGCAAGTCAGTACTTGTATGTTTGTACTAGCATAGTGCTTGTATTTCCTTGTAGAGTAAGCTAGGTCTACAATGGCTTTCGGGTAAATTCAATATAATAGTAGAATTCATATTTAAAATTCCAGAAAATAGGGTAAAATACATAATTTAAATAATCATTTCATAAAGTTAAGAGCTGGCCTATGTTCCTTAAACTTGTGAAGTAGAAAAGTAGACGTTAAGAAGAAAAAAACAAAAAAATCTCCTTCAAAAGTAGAAGACACGGCAACACTGGTCCCATGGGCTATTTCCCAGGCGAGAGGCAGGATTTTATTGATGTGACTCCTTGTGTAGTTGACTGGCTCAAGAACCTTGGTTGCACTCTTTAAGAGCTGTTGGAAGTTGGAACAGTGTCCATCATGAACTTTTCTTCGTTTCTTTTCTAAAGTTTATGTGCTTTATGTATATCTGTCGCATTGGGAGGAAGCGTGGCGTACCATGCCTCTGCCCAACAAACTGAAAGTCATCAAGGAGACAATGAAGGTATGGATCTAGCCGGAAGGAAGCTGTGATACTCTGTCGACTCCGGATCGGCCATGGGATTGCTACGCACTCCCACTTATTAAAAAGAGAAGCCCCCTCCCTGTGTATACTTGCGGTGCCCACCTTACCGTGGCCACACACTCATCCTGTTCATATGGTAGGGTGGTTACTTTTTTAAGTTTTAATATGGTTTACGACTTTAGTTTAGGTTCAGTCTGTTTTATGTTTTTATTGTGTACATTTCTTTTTATTGTTCAATATGCCTTATTTGTTTTTTTTAGCAGCTTCGGTGGCATAGTCGGTAGCATGCTCAACTGCTTTGCCCAAGGTCGCGGGTTCAAACCGGCCGAAGTCGTCTGATTTTTAAGAGCGTTAAAATTCTTCAGTATGCCTTCCTTCGGAGGGGAAGTAAAGCTGACGGGCCCACGTCATAGATTTATGGCATGTAAAAGAATCTACCACTGCAATTGGTGGTGTGTAGCGAAATTCGTAGGTTATATTTGGCTGGTTAGGTAACTCTCTATCAAGTTCCAATGTTCGCCGCTAGATTAGTGGCAGTGGCGTCTGGTAGCCAAAGTTGGAACTACTAGAAATTGAACTTTCATTCATTTCATCGCTCATTAACTCCTCTTATGAGGTTGGCGTCAGGTAGGGCATCCGGCCGTAGAAACTATCAGCCACGTGGTTCATCGCATCTCATCCCCGACCCCGTTGGGAACGGGATTAAAAAGAGGTAGGTGTAGAATATGCCTTATTTGTTTTATTGTTCTTTTGTTTTCCTTCTTTTATCCAAATAAGACATAATTGTTAGGGCTCACTGTCTGTTTTGTACATAAACCTTTTTCGTTTTCATCCCCTGGCAGTGGGCTATTTTTATCTTCATTTCATTTCGTTAAATTAGGGGCCGATAACCTGAATGTTAGGCCCCTTAAAAGAAGGATTATCATCATATTTATTATCAGTGGCGGCTCGCACATATCGCAGTTGGTGGGGCTGCATGCTCAAGCATAAACTTACCTTATTTGTAGATCAGCTCCAAGCGTCGAGTCTTGAACGTGACGAATTTTTCGATGACGAGGTTATTGAAATTCGGTTTGCTGTTAATCAGACCTTTCTCAATAGACAGCATTCCAAGTGCAGTAAGTCTTTCTTGTCCCATGGCTAGAGCCCTGCGCAGATAAAGAAAACGACTGCATCCACCTCGCATCCGCACGACTGTTATTCGAATATACTGGCATTAAAATAATATTTTAAATTTAAGTACCGTAACACATTCATCCGGCCGTAAAAACCATCCGCCACAAAGACTCACATCGCATCTCATCCCCGACCTCGTTGGAGAAAGGGAATAATAAGGTGTAGACATACATTAAAGCAACACATTTAGACATTTGAGGAGAAAGTCGTTCCCTTAGGCTATGTGTGTTAAGTGCTATGTTTAAGATGAATGTTATACAGCCAGAATTCCAACCCTTTTCAGTTCGGAGAGTTAATTATTCTTAATGACTTAATTTGAATGAGATAAGTTTAAATCACCATTTTACATTGTCATGAAAAAAAAAAAAAAAAAAACAGTAAACATCCGAGTTCTAGTAATGCTATTGTGGCAGTCTGGCTCGCCCCTAACTGTTGGGTGAGAAATGTAACTGTTTACCTTTGCCTAAGCTATGTTGTTTTAATGGGCGCCAAGACCTCAACGCAATGTTGAAATCTAAATTTGTATTTAACAACGTCTAGCTCTGGCAGAACACATTCAAGACTCGATTCACTCAGATCGTGGTATGATTTGATCATTAACCCAACAAACAATTGTATCAGGAGAAGGAATTGGTCTATATCTAATGCTACCTACTGAAAGCAAAGATTGCATTGTAAAAGAAATGAATTTATTATATAAAACAAGTATAGCAAAATTAATAATAATAATAAGTACAAAATTTAAATTGGAGCGTTGTGATTTGAATATTACCGATAGAAAATTACGTGAAAACGGAGTCTGATAAATTGATTTTACTCTTATTTCCAAGCTATGAAGTTACTGAAATATGAAATGTAAAACAAAGAAAAATGAGAGATTGCGTATTTCTGCGTCATTTGCGCTTACCATTGGAAATTGCCAAGGCATTTCCCTCGTACTTGCTGATGCCGTGAGCTTCCCACAGTCTCCTGGACGTCGTCATCTCCGTCGGAATTTGATGATATTCTGGTAGATTAGATAATTCTATGGTCCGTACCTCGGACCCAAACACTCGTACAACCGCACTGGTTAAGTTTTGCAAAAGTTAGTCTTCAACTCCACTGAACATCGGAGCGACACGCACTTCCAACCGTACTCCGCAAGTTCTACACAGATAGTCCCCGTTTCACGGCGCGTCGAACGATATATGCACCTGTTGGCTCCCCCACCATGGTACCGACATCTAGCTTACGTCGTCCTCACTGATTGGCTGAGCACGCCGCCAGTTCCCCTCCTCTGCCTCATTACACTCGGTGCGCGAGAGGGAGAAGTCGATTTCCGTTCCAACAATTCGTCTTTTCTTGACGATGCGACCCAACCTTGCGTAATACTTCTCGACAGGAATCAGCTTGTATTCGAATTCCCAGTGAGTCATGTCTCTCAAATACCCTAACTGACAAAACTCCGTAAAATTCCGTAATCACATAATTTTCTATTATATTGTCGTTCGTAATAATTTACTTGATAGCGTTTTCTAAGACATAGAAAACCTATCTGAATGTTAATAATTTTTATAAAATGCTCCGAAAATACCTTAATAATAATTATAATAAATTAATAATAATAATAAATTACCATGAAAAATTCTCTTGGCTGAACAATTTGCCGCGTAAATAAATATAGAATGGCTTCCTACTGACTTATGCCAGTTGCATAAAACCCCTCGAAAAACACGTTACATATTCGCCTCGGATCATCGGATGATTTACCGTGACGACGGTCCATTATCCGATTATCCCAGACACGTTAATAAACCCCATCCAAAATACATATTACATAAATGAAATCACCCTAAATTACAGATATATACACTCATATTTTTTCTTCACGCACTTTGCGTCAAAGTTTGTTGTCACTATGGATTGCACTTTGCAACCAGTCCAATGTTTTACATAGGGAATAGTGTTCCACGGATATTTCCGCCTCTCAAATTTCTCTATGTTGGAGAAATAGACATAATTAATGTGTGAGCACTATGTATTTATGATGTCATATCACACGCATTGAAGGTGTTCTGATATATTTATATCACCATAGAACTTCCTAATTTCACTGGAGGTCCCCTCCTTATGGTGACATTTAATTCCACTTATCACTCAGCACACGATCACACTATTGTGGCAGCGCCTCGTGACCATAATACTTAATCTCTCTTTAACGTAGATTAAATTAATATTGACTTCTGAAAAAAAACAGTAAATGCGCATTACATATAACACCAAATATTTCTGTGCCGTAAGCGCCCTGTCTTGTTAAGTTCCCGTTAACCATATTCTACTTAATACTAGCTCTCAACACAGACCATTTCTCCTTACACAAATAATACCATTGTACAGATTATCTTAAATTACACACTTACAAATCTTACATGGCGAGGCCGTAAACAGAAATCACGTGTGCTGATATGTATGAGTTTCATGAAGGACTGTCTCGCATTCTGATGGCCCATCTTTTATCTCGTGGACGCCTTAAGCTAACAAGCCCTATACAAGCGCTCCCCCATCTCTTGGAGATAAATGGGAACCCATCAGCGCTGCCAAAATGGCCTTGGTGCATCGAGACAATTTAGTGCTCAACAGCATCCGACAATCCCGTCATATTTCCCTGTACCTTAAAAACTCTCATTTACTTACATACTACCCCCCTGTGTGACTTCTGATACGCCTGCCTGGAAGACCATCTCCTCCCACGCACCAAATACCACACTTACTCATTTGATAGGCTGGCTCGCCAGCTAAACCTCCTCACTTTATGACACATACTTTCGTAGACTATGTATATTATACGTTCCGTATAATCTGTTTCCCTCACTATTCTCCAGCACATATGCTGTTTTGCCAATACGTTTGGAAACTATAAATGGGCCCTCGTAGAGATAAAAGAACTTGGATATGACTTTCTCTAGCTTATTTGACTGTTTCGGCACTCTAAGTAAGACTCTGTCTCCCGGCTCGAATAGGTCAAATTTAGTTTCTTTTTGTTGGCGAATTCTCTTTTGTGCTGACTTAGATAAATTCTGTTTCGCCAACTGGACAATGTAATCCATCCCCGGTTGCTTACCCTCATTTAATCCCAACACCCTCGCTAGTTCATTTTGTGGTCTTTTTCCGAAGTGAACTTCGTATGGCGTCAATTTCGTGCTCTCATGCTGGACAGAATTCAGCCAAGTCTCGACCTTGGGAAGATGTCCAACCCAGGCCGCATGCTTGTCATGCACTAGAGTCCGAAAAAGACGAGCCACTTCCCTTAATGGACGCTCTGCAGAATTACCCTGAGGGTACCTTACAGAGGAATGAACGTGTGTTATACCAGCTTCCTGCATACTGGTTCTCCATTTCTTTGCAGTAAACTGTGGTCCACTGTCAGATAGTATCCTGAGAGGAAGGCCAAACTCAGGTACATACTTATTAATGATCAGACGGCTACACGCTAGTCCCGTGGCTTTCCTTAGCGGATATAGCTTGACATACTTACTAAAAGCGTCAATAACTATAAAAATGTACTCGTAGCCGTACTGTCCTTTAACGATCGGGCCAAATAAATCCACACACAGTAGTTCGCCGGGACTACTGGTGAGAACTGCTGATCTCTCCCCCACTAAATATTTAACTGGATATTTACTCCTTTGACAGGTGTCACACTTAGCTAAAATCCTCCTAACATCCCTTCCCATTTTACTCCAAATGAAGTCACGACCAATTTCATAGAAGACCTTGGCAGCACCAAAGTGTCCTAATTCCCTATGAATGAACCAAATTAGCTCCTCCCGCAAAGTGGCAGGAACACATATTGCCCACCGATTATTCCTACATTTCCTTGCAAGAAGCCCATCCTGCATCTTGTACGTGAACCGTCCTACTTTCACATACTCTTCTTCACCTATTTCCAACCTAGCCAGTGGCTCCTTTAACTTAACGTCATCACGTTGCTCCACTAGCATATTTCTCAGTGTCTGTAACGATGCCCTGTTGCTACTGTCCACACATGCACATATTAAAATACCGTCCTCTGCTTTAACCACAGGATAATCCCTACATAAATTAGTGTCCCTCGATAGCATGTCTGCAAGAATGTTATCTTTACCTTTAATATATTTTACTGTGAATTCGTATTCCTGCAGAGCAAGAATCCACCTACTAACTCTGTTAGAACTGAGTTTACAAGTCCTCATATACAGTAATGCATGGTGATCTGTGTGGATCTCAAATTTCCCCCCTACTAAATACATTCTAAATTTCCCTAAACTGAAAACAATACCTAAAAGCTCTAACTCAGTAATCGTGTATCTTTTCTCAGCTGCTGTCAGTCCTCGCGAGGCTAAAGATACAATGCACAGATTACCCTCATCATCTTTCTGACATAATACTCCAGCAATGCCTATATGTGAAGCATCTGTCATAACCACATATTCCTTATCTTTTAACGGATATTTCAGCACTACAGCTTTCTCAAAACCTTCCTTCAGCGCTCTAAAAGCCTGTTCATGCTTGGACTCCCATCTCCACCGAGTCCCACTTTTAAGCAATTCCCTGAATGGTTCTACCAACCCTGAGTATTTAAGAACGAACCTCCTGAAAAAGTTGCAAATTCCCAGGTAAGTTTTTAACTGTTTAACATTCTGTGGCACCTCTGCGTTAAGTATCTTATTAACCCTACTTTCTTCTGGTGTTACACCTCTACTCGACACTCTATGACCTAAAAATGTCACTTCTGACTGACAGAATGACGACTTAGACAGCTTCAAAGTGAACCCTGCCTGATCTAACTTCTGAAAAACTATATTTAAATGACGTAGATGCTCCTCAAAACTGCGTGAACTAATTACCATATCATCTATGTAAATGGTTACAAACTCTCCTGTGTCATCCCCTAATGCGATGTTTAAAGCCCTAATTAAAGCTGCTGAACTACTCTTTAACCCATAAGGTGTTCTACAAAATTGATAAAGGTTATATTTATGACTAAAAGCTGTAAATGGTCTATCTTCGTACATAAGTGGCACTTGCCAAAAACTGGAACTCAAATCTACACAAGTGAAATACTTCTTCCCCTCAAATGTTTGCATTAATTCTTCTATTGACATAGATTTCAGCTGATCTGAACTAATTCTACTGTTAACCAAACGAGCTTCTAAACAAATACGAACAGTGCCGTCGGTCTTGGGTACCGTTATCAAAGAATTAACATACGGACTGTTAGAGTGCTCAATAATCCCATCTTCAAGCATCTGATTAATTTGTGCCTCAACTGCACTCTGATAAGCGAAAGGTACAGGATATCTATGTCCTGTGAATACTGACCTATCAATAACGTTCAATGAATGTGTATAGCAATTGGCCATACCAATGCGATCCTCAAACACTCTCCTATTACACCATAACACATCATAGGGCCGAACACACTGTTCATCCTCTATATTTCCCTGAAATGCAGCCTCACGTAACGAGTCCTCTAGACTTCCGTTCGTAATCACACTGCCCACAAAACATGGAGAACCCCGCTCTACGGCTGGCGATATCTCATTTAAAGTACAAATCACACCTACAATACTACTTCTCTGAATATGGTCATTGAACGCTACTTCTACTTCAGAATCTCCCCATTTAAATTTCAAACTCCCTAGGCTACATCATAACATAAGTTACCAGACACTCTACTTAGCCACTCTGAACCCAAGATAACACTGAATACTAAATTTGGAATTACAAGACAAATCTGCTTCTCTACATGATTATTAATTTTAATGTCTACTAAAACTTGCTTAGAAATTACTTTAGACCTCTTCCCAACAGCTGTGATAACAAAAGTGCTTTTAATTGGCATCTCCTCAAAATTTACTCCAGTTCCTTTCATTTTATCATAAAATGCACTACTTATGCAACTCTTCATACAACCACTATCAATTAAAACATCTGTGTACGCCTCGGACACGTTAAATTTAACTATGGGGCTCTTACTAACCACTTCCTGAATAATACCTTCATCATTTAGTTCATGTAATAATTCATTTCTCACATTTAGGTCATAGGGTTCCTGTATAATTGTATGGACAGGGCATGCTACAGACTGAGATTCTGACCTTACTTCGCAGCCTGGTTCGCGTTTAAAGAACCGCTACAGCTGGCCGTAGTACTACTAACTACTAAACTGGTCTGGTTGTTCTGGGCTGTGTTGTCATTGTTTGGCTGTATATTACTACCACTAGGCTGTCCTCTTCCTTGACCCCTATTCTGGTTGTAATTATTGTCATTATAATTTCTCCCTTGATTTCCCCTGTAATCATTGTTCCTCCCTTGATTTCCCCTGAAATCATTGTTCCTCCCTTGATACTGATTACCATAGCCATTTCCTCTGTTCTGATATAGCTGATTATTATTATTTCTATTTTGAGCGTTGGCCCCTTCGCCACCGTTCCCTTGAACTTCTTGATGCCTGGCTTCATTAGGTCTATTATTATTATTACCCTGGTTCCGATTGAAATTGTCCTCATAACCCCCTCTCCCTAGTGCATCAAATGTGCTTAACAAATTTTCTACTTGTGATATTGTCTTTACATTCTGGATACAAGCAGCCTCCTTGATCCTATAGGGAAAGTGCCTAAGTAGCAACCTTACCACATCACTTTCCTCCTTCAAGCCATCCAGATATTTACACACTAATACCTGCCCTAAAAAGTATTCGGTCATGGTGGAGCTTCCTTTAGGGTTATATTTACCACACACTACTCCCTCACGATGCTGCGACTGAATAACCTCATTCCAGAACTTTTCACAGAATTTCATTTTAAAATCATTAATATCAGTAAACTTGTCTCTGTAGACAGCAAACCAATTCCTCGTTTCCCCCACAAATACTTGTTCTAAAATTTCAACTACCTGGCACCACTCAATACTACCATTTTCCAACCTCTCCCCGAATTTATTTTCTATAGTGTTCATGAACTCCATTGGGCACCCCTGTCGATTGCTGAACTTACCCAGTTCTACCTCCCTGTGTGTGCTATTCACAAAAACTGGCCTATTCTGACTATTTTCTTGCCTGATCCTAGCTTTTAATTTCAATTCTAACTCTGCGATTTTCTCCTCAGCCTTCCTCTCAATACTGTTTACTGTTAATTTAATGTTTCCTTCTGATTCTTCTACTTTATCATATAGCTTTGCTTGTTTCTCCTCAATCTTGCTAATGCTCTCTCTATTACTCTCTCTTAAATCATTTACTTCTGCAACTATTTGCGAGTGGACTTTCTCAATTCTACCCCCCAGCTGTTCCTTAACCTCTTTTGTTGCTACCTGAATTTTGTCAATTTCTCCCCCCAATTGCTTTTTGACCTGCTGTGTTTCCAGTTGCACTAGTTCTTTTAAATTTTCAGCCTGTGTACTGATTCTAATTTCCAACTCCTCCTGTACTTTTCCTAATTTTCTGTCTACATCTGCAATAATCTCTTTAGCCTTTTCTTCCATCACCCCCCTGATCTCACCTCTAATCAGTTCGAATTTGTCACTCATTTCCCTACTGTTTTGTTCTAATTTAGCATTTAAAGTTTCAGTACTCTCTCTATTTTCCCTACTGTTTTGTTCTAATTTAGCATTTAAGGCATCTGTACTTTCTTTATTTTCCCTACTGTTTTGTTCTAATTTAGCGTTGTTTTGTTCCAGTTTTGTGTTTAAAGCGTCTGTACTTTCTTTATTTTCCCTACTGTTTTGTTCTAATTTTGCATTTAAGGCATCACTACTAACTTTGTTCTGATACATGAACTCGAGAAGTAAAGTTTTCAATTCTGGTTGGCCACCTACACTCCCTGTTTCAGTATCGGGATTTACCTCCGCTACCCCGGTACTACCATCACTCGACATACTGCTCGTATCATCACTCTCCAGTTGATGACCACTACGTAACCTCATCTGTCTTTCTTTCTCATCCCCCATAATGATATACACTGATAAAGACAAATAACCCCCAAAATACAGGCACAGAAATATATACCCTTCTCCTTCCACAAATGTTATGAGGTTTTCATCCCCACGTTGGGCGCCAAATGTGGCAGTCTGGCTCGCCCCTAACTGTTGGGTGAGAAATGTAACTGTTTACCTTTGCCTAAGCTATGTTGTTTTAATGGGCGCCAAGACCTCAACGCAATGTTGAAATCTAAATTTGTATTTAACAACGTCTAGCTCTGGCAGAACACATTCAAGACTCGATTCACTCAGATCGTGGTATGATTTGATCATTAACCCAACAAACAATTGTATCAGGAGAAGGAATTGGTCTATATCTAATGCTACCTACTGAAAGCAAAGATTGCATTGTAAAAGAAATGAATTTATTATATAAAACAAGTATAGCAAAATTAATAATAATAATAAGTACAAAATTTAAATTGGAGCGTTGTGATTTGAATATTACCGATAGAAAATTACGTGAAAACGGAGTCTGATAAATTGATTTTACTCTTATTTCCAAGCTATGAAGTTACTGAAATATGAAATGTAAAACAAAGAAAAATGAGAGATTGCGTATTTCTGCGTCATTTGCGCTTACCATTGGAAATTGCCAAGGCATTTCCCTCGTACTTGCTGATGCCGTGAGCTTCCCACAGTCTCCTGGACGTCGTCATCTCCGTCGGAATTTGATGATATTCTGGTAGATTAGATAATTCTATGGTCCGTACCTCGGACCCAAACACTCGTACAACCGCACTGGTTAAGTTTTGCAAAAGTTAGTCTTCAACTCCACTGAACATCGGAGCGACACGCACTTCCAACCGTACTCCGCAAGTTCTACACAGATAGTCCCCGTTTCACGGCGCGTCGAACGATATATGCACCTGTTGGCTCCCCCACCATGGTACCGACATCTAGCTTACGTCGTCCTCACTGATTGGCTGAGCACGCCGCCAGTTCCCCTCCTCTGCCTCATTACACTCGGCGCGCGAGAGGGAGAAGTCGATTTCCGTTCCAACAATTCGTCTTTTCTTGACGATGCGACCCAACCTTGCGTAATACTTCTCGACAGGAATCAGCTTGTATTCGAATTCCCAGTGAGTCATGTCTCTCAAATACCCTAACTGACAAAACTCCGTAAAATTCCGTAATCACATAATTTTCTATTATATTGTCGTTCGTAATAATTTGCTTGATAGCGTTTTCTAAGACATAGAAAACCTATCTGAATGTTAATAATTTTTATAAAATGCTCCGAAAATACCTTAATAATAATTATAATAAATTAATAATAATAATAAATTACCATGAAAAATTCTCTTGGCTGAACAATTTGCCGCGTAAATAAATATAGAATGGCTTCCTACTGACTTATGCCAGTTGCATAAAACCCCTCGAAAAACACGTTACACTATTCAACAACTTCAGATTGTATTCTAAAACATATCCGCAAATTTACTCCAAACACTATCCGGAACTTAACCGCTATCCACACAGCCATGGCGATAAGTGTTGCGGATATCCGCCCATGGCATTTGTGAGGTACACTTTGATCCTATTGAGGCACGATATTATTTGGCCTGTTCACTATCTCTTGATGAATGCAGTACATTTGCGTTTGCATTTGCTAGAGTAAAAATGTTTCTGAAATTCTTCGCTAAATTTTCTAAGATCCGTCACTCCCTTTTGAGTTCAGCAAAATTCTCCACCGACTATACTGTAAAATAATATATAAGTATTTGTTAATATCACGCAAGCATACTACATTAGAATATTAATCTATAATTCGCATGTTGGCAAGACTGATTGTATAAGTATTTGAAGAAAATGCACAAATCATGGAGAAGGTGGAATGCCTCCCTTTCATTGGCTAAGGGATGATATTGAACTTGGTTCTTCTAGTACCCACTAGATGCCGTGAGCGCCTACTTGAGTTCCATCCTTCTACTCATGATTCTCATTGCCATTCAGTGCTACAAACCTAGCCATGTTGCAGCAAAAGGTTTTCCCATTTAAACATTTTCTTGCGATAGTATTATGATTCTATTTATAATTTATTGCATTAGAATATAAGTGGCAAATTTTCTAAATACGAATTAGGGGCTGTTAGCCGCTGCCAGTACAGTATTTGAGCAGTTTGTAAACTGTATACTCTATTGTTTCCAAAGATGTGTTGGCACTCTGTGGCGTTGCTGAAAGAAATGCAGCTCCCAAAGAGGCTTTCATAGGACAACGTGGCAATGGGAGAAGTGGATTCAGAAAGTGCAATGTTAAGTTCCTAAGGTGCTGCGGAGAATGCAGCAGCCGTGGGGGGAAGCGGATTTACGAGCCAGCCTGGCCTTTACTTGAGAAAAATTTAAAGAGATCTATATAATTATACCGTGTCCCCGTTACTTCAAAGTGTAGATAGATATTGTCAAATACCCTGGGGGAGGGGCTGCAGCCCTGCAGCACCCCTTCACGAGCCGCCACTGTTTATTATTGTGTGTGTAATATGTCATATGCTAAATAAAAATAAACTGCTGTCTGGTTTCTGTATCTGTATCTGTCGTAGTAAGATAGTGAAATCTGTCATTTTAAGAAAATGCTAGGAACTTCATGAAAAGCCAGCATATGATGTCAAGAGGGATATTTGCATTACCTGACGTGTGGTTTCATGAAATAACTAAATTTTGCTGTCACATAGTGAAATTCTTTTCGTACATTATCTGACGGGAAGTCCGGCCCGCCACTTCATGAATTAGCGGTAGTGGTGTCGTGGTGAGATAATTGTGCTTTCCAAGAAAATTAATGGTGGTATGGAAGTCACTGTGGACGTTCAAAGGTTGTTGTTTCTAGACAAGTATTTTTGCCAATTAACGATTTCTGTAACTTTTTTGTACAGCCTTCACATTTTGATATACAGAAATACGGTAGTCCTGAACGGCTGTGCGCAAGGTCGTGGGTTCAAACCGGCCGAAGTCATGGGATTTTTAGAAGCGCTCAAATGCTTCAGTATGCCTTCCTTCGGAGGGGAAATAAAGCCGGTGGGACCACGTCATAGATTTATGGCATGGCATATTTTTATTGTTGTAAATTCATTTTACACCACAATAAACAAGCTTTAATATATTTCTTGAAATAGTTCGTGTATGATGGCGAAAAGTTAATGTACGACTCCATTGCACAGTCATTTCATGAAGAGTCGTATCAACATATACCGGATCTTCATGAAGTTCCTCGGCCGATAATGTAAAATATCTTTTTACTCCATCTGCCTAAATTGGTCCATCACTTCATGAAGAAATGCGTCAGATAGTGCAACTATCCCTTTTTAAATCATGAAGTGCCTAGGATTTTCATAAAATGACGGATTTCACTATCTGGCTACAACATATTTAAATAATTCAATAATATTGCTCTATTTTTTTCAGGCCCTGTCCAGTTCAAGAATACACCAACACAACTGAAGGAAGGATGGAGGAGCCTGGAGAAACAAGAAAACAATAAGGGTATACAGCCATTTGGAGAACAGCATCTTTGTACTGACAGCCAGAAGAGCATCAAGAAGAAGTACGGCCAGAAGAGCATAAAGAGCACCACCAAGAGTGAGAGAGAAGAGGAAGAATTGAACTCGTGGTGTAGTTCCTACATTCCGTACACTCAGGAACAGAAGAAGAGAAAGCTGAAATCAATCTTCAACTTACCGTGAGTCATCTTTTAAGACTCAGAACTGTATCTGGCCATAGTACTAGAGTTCGAGTCAGCCGGGAAGGCGGTGCGCAGAACACAACGCTACCATTACGTCATGCCTCACTTCCATCCCACCAATCCCAGTCAGTCTGTCTTGAGAATCTGAGCTAGTGTGTTGTCAGTGATTATATCGTAATATTTAAATATCCAGTGGAAGCGATTGTGTACATTTTGAGTGCTATGGAAGCAGAGGGAAGTAAACGACAGGTTGTGCATAGGCAAGCTCGAGAAATAGTTTACAAAGTGCATGAATACTTTAAAAGTGTAAAGCAGCGTGAAAGAGACGACCTTGATGAGGTAGGCGGTGGTGTTGCCACACCGCAGGAACTGACGGTAGCAGCTTGAGGTGTGGGGACTTGGACCTGGCGGACCTGTTGCAACAGTGGATATGTATCTCTGTCTCTCTATGCGCAGTTCCCAGAGAGCCGGCCGCCTTCCTGGCTGACCCGAGCTCTAGACAGAGGCAAATTTTTAAAAACATTTAACAGTATTTTAACCCTTATAGTGCCAAGGCCCGGTACATCGGCCAAGGGAGTTTCTGATAAAAATGCCAAGGCTGATCTATCGGCCCAGTTTTTTTAATAAATATTTTATTTTTATTTCCAGCCCTCGCAGTGCTATCACTGGTTTAACCAAAACTACCCAGGAATCATTCTCTCTCTGGATATATCATTGTATTTTAAGTTCCGTGAATAACTAGGGGCAGATGCCTCATAGTTCCGCCCCTTGAAACCTCAATAACTAATTAACTAACTAGATTCATAATAGGTGTTCTTTGAACATGTTGCAGGTGGACCACTTCCTGCACGTGTTATCTTTGAAGCCATGTTTATTTGTTGAAATTGATAGTAGGCAAAACCTATCTGTTAGAATTACTCTAAACTTGGGACATTTATATGAAATTCAAAAGTATTGGTATACAAATAACAAACTATACAAGGGTCACTTACTAAGTCATGGCAACTGTTTTATTTTAGACGAATGCGTTGTTATATAAACATTTCATTATACATTAGCGACTTCGGTGGCGTAGTTGGTAGCATGCTGAACTACTTTGCCCAAGATAGCGGGTTCAAACCCACCCGAAGTCGTCGGATGTTTTAAGAGCGTTAAAATCCTTCAGTATGCCTTCCTTCGGAGGAGAAGTAAAGCCGGCGGTCCCATGTCATAGATTTATGGCATGTAAAAGATCCTTCCACAGACTAAACTTGTGTGGAGCTAAATTTCTAGGTTAGATTTCATTGTAACGCTCTATCAAAGTCCCAACGTTCACCGCTAGGTATCATTGACATCTGGTAGCGAAATTTGGAACTACTCGAAATTGAACGGAACTTGTAGCTCACCCTAGGGGTGTCCGCTTGAAGCAGCTACAGCCTCTGGCGAGCCGAACATGTTCTCGGACACTCCCGGCACTAAAAGCCATATGATAAATAAATAAATAATTATACATTTATGAAACTTCTAAAACGAATCAACATCTTGAGATCTGAAGAATGCACACTTTGTCATGAACCTGAAAGTAAAATGGATAAGGGGCACCTGCTACATTGCAACAAACTTGATGTGACAGCTAGAACTTCAGGAAACCTCACACAACTCTATTGGAACGCAAGAAAGCTGATCGATTGGAATCCGGGCTAGCCATAGGAAACAACAACATTTATGAAACTACATAATGCACTTTACTAATAAAGTCCATTACGTGAGTTTCTCAGGAAGTATTGTGGGTAAGGGAGAAAAGTGAAATTAAGAAAATGTTATGGTATGTCATAATGTTGCAAGCACTAATTTGCACAATAACACATGAACACATTAATATTCTTTGAAGCAATCTCTCAAGGCAACCAATTGGTCTCTGCCAAAGATGAGGAAGATGACTAATACCATCAGCTGCTCCATTGTCCAATCTGACAATCTCGCTTCGCACTGCGTTGGCTTTCTTCTCATGTATGTAAGCATTTCCCACGCAATGGAGCTTCAATGTCGGTATCAAATAGAAATCGCATGGTCACAGATTGAGAGAGTAGGGAGAATGCTCTAGTACGGTATGTTCCATCTCCAGCACCGTAAATGAGTCTGAATAATGTTTGCTGTATGGGCTGTTGCATTATCGTGCTATTTTTTCTCTAAATGAGAGCCCCGTGTGGGTGCGGGATAGAATACACCCACGGTATGCCCTGCCTGTCGTAGGAGGCGACTAATAGGGCCGACATGGCCGAATAACTTGCCAGTTTTGATTTGTTCTGACCCCCTGTGGATGGGGAGGGCAGAATTCATCCACGGTATCCCCTGCCTGTCGTAAAAGGCGACTTAGAGGGGGCCTTATAAAGGTCGATTTTGGTTTTCTGGTCCCAGCTCTGGTTTGACTAATAGAAACAAACATGCATGCTGTTAGGGGAAGGGCCACCAGCTTGGCCATCTGGCCAGAAAGCCTAGACGGTATGCCCCATCCCGTCAGGTGGGTGCGCCATGTACCCTACAGTAGTATCCGCCTTACAACGAAGGTCCCTGCATGGCCGAATACTGGAGCTGAATAAATCCTGTGCATGCCGAGGGGGAAGTGCCTGTTCGAGGCACTGGGACCCCGGGCAATATCTGCTATGCCAGGTAGGTATTGCCTTGGCTGGGTGGCGCCCACAGTGATAGCCCCCGTTCGGAGTGGGCAGTATTCGGGGAGGATTTCGTCCGGGATGCGTAGTAAACGATCACGGACACCTGTACAGGGTGGCACCCTTAAAAAGCCGTCTCTGGAGTGTAGACCGAATCCCAAGGTGTATACGCCTTGGGATGAGGCATTTAATAAGAAGTTCCCTGTTGACAGGTCTCCTCGCTACCTGGTAGCTACCAGGACTGACGGGGATGATTTCAAGCTCGTAAAATCGATCATTTTCGCTGAGGAAATCGAGGGGAAATTTGGTGATCTTAACGGGATTTCCAAGCTCCGGAACGGGCAGCTCTTGCTGCATACCGTTAGCCGGCAGCAAACCGAAGCGTTGCTGGAATGCACGCAATTCGGCGAAATCCCCGTTAAGATCACAAAGCACGAAACGCTGAATGAGGTCCGTGGAGTTATTTTCCATCGTGACCTCATTTTGAATAGCGATGCTGAACTGTTGCGGGATCTGGGGAAGAGAGGCGTCACAAAGATTAGGCGCATCACCCGAAAGATTGGGGAAAGGAGCGTCGATACCGGCGCTTTTATTCTCCATTTTGAAGGTGATGTTGTACCTAAGCAGGTGAAGGTCACATCGTACAACTGCGATGTGCGACCGTACATCCCTCCACCTATGCGCTGCTACCAGTGCCAGAGATTCGGGCATGTTTCCGCCAGGTGTACTGCGAAGGCTGTATGTAGAGAGTGTGGCAAGGGGACACATGAGGGTGACGAGAGGTGTACGCCTCCCCCGATATGTCCCAACTGCCAAGGAAGTCACTCGCCACGGTCAAAACAGTGCCCTGAATTCATTATGGAAGCCAAGATCCAGGAAATCAGGACTCTTGACAGGCTTTCATATCACGACGCTCGCAAGAGGTACCGTGATATGAATGCCCCCGAATTTCGGGTATCGTTTGCAGCTGCAGCGACGCCCTCAATCACCCCTGCCGTTAAAGTTTCCAGTGCAGTACCCTCGATGTCCTCTTTTAGTACGAGTTTGAAATCTCCCCTCGCTGTACCAGCGAGCACTGTCAGCCCGAAGGAGGTCCCAAAACCTTCTTCGGCCACGGTTAAGAAGGCGCCGGTTTTAACACCTAAACCGGCGAATTCGGAGAAGAAGTCCTCTTCTTCTCCGAAACGGTCGGCGAACAAGTCTTCCCCAGCTAAAGGGGGAAAGAAGACTTTGCCGACCAGGGCTGGTCCTTCTTCCAGCCCACCTAATACGAAAAATATAGGGGAGAAGAGGGAGACGGTTCGTCGCCGTCTCTCTCGCCCTCCTGCTGACGGGGTGGCTAATGTCTCTGCTGGCCAATCCGCTCCCACTACCACCAAGGGAGCGAAGCCTGCTGAAGCCAAGCCCGTCCGTATGGAGGAACTCCCCTATAGAAAAGAAAATAGATCGGCGGAGGAGAGGGGAACAGTTCAGCGCCGTTTCTCTTCCTCTCCTAAAGGCAGGGCTGCTCACGTATCTGCTGGCCATCCCGCTCCCACCACTACCAGTGGAGCGGTGCCAGCAGGAGCGACCTTGTTTTATAAGGACCCGGCGTCTGTGGGGAAGGGACCATCTACTTCCCCAAACACACGTCGGCGCCGATCCAAGAAGAAATCTCTTCGGGGCGTGTCGGGGACAGACACCCAGTCTTCGGACCGGGAGAAAGTCCCTCGACACCGCTCTCGCTCTTCCCCAAGAGCGAGACTCGTGAGGTCCGACGACGACCGCGCGCAACCCAGGAGAGCGCCCGCTCCATTTTCTTCGTCTTCGGACGGAGATGTGGAGATTGAGGTGTGCTCTCCTGCCCCATCATCTCCAACTAGAGATGGGGAAGGGTGGCAAACGGTCAAGCATAAGTAGAAGACCCACTTCTACTTAAGTCCACACCATGGCACTATTACAATGGAACTGTAATAGCTATTCTGTTCATCTCGCTGAGTTACGACAATTAATATCTTCGTTTTCGGCTACCATTGTCTGTCTTCAGGAATCCAGGTTTCGTCCTGGACATGAGACAACAATGCGTCACTTCAAACTCTTCTCTAAAGACCGGATGGACGGAGCTGTGGCCGCTGGTGGCGTCTGCACTCTCGTCCACTCTAGCCTCTTTAGTGAAGAGGTGCCGTTGCGTACTCAGCTAGAGGCAGTTGCAGTTCGTACTTCGTTGCCAGTAATGGCAACAGTATGTAACGTGTATATCCCGCCTGATTCTCAGCCGGATTACGACCAGCTGGTGGATCTAGTCTCTCAGCTCCCCCCTCCTTTTCTCCTTCTGGGAGATGTTAACGCCCACAACACCATCTGGGGCTCCGCTACCACTAGCGGTAAAGGGAGAGATTTTGAGAGGCTGATCAGGCGGCTGGACCTGTGTCTGTTGAACACAGGGGAGCCTACGCACTTCTCTATTGCACACGGTACTTATTCAAGTATCGATATTACCCTGTGCAGTCGTGCGCTGGTTCCCCTGCTACAGTGGGGTGTACACGATGACCTTTGTAATAGTGACCATTTTCCAATTATCGTTACTCTTCCGAACCAGAGAGCCATCGAGTTACCAAGTCGATGGCTTCTCCGTCGGGCTGATTGGCCAACTTTCACGGCACGTGCTGTGTTTGCCGAAGATACCTTTGAGAGTGTCGACGATCATACCATTCACATAACGAATGGTATTTTGACTGCTGCTGAGGAAACAATACCTTCCTCATCCGGCAATTCACGCCGGAAGCTTGTCCCTTGGTGGACAGCCGAGATTGCAGCAGCCATTAAAGATCGTCGACGTGCTTTCAAATGCTATCGGAGGCAAAACACTATGGCCAACCTTATCACCTTCAGAAGGATGCGTGCTAGAGCCCGATATCTGATTCGGGAGAGTAAGAAAACGACATGGGAAAAGTATGTGTCGTCCATGACGGCGCATACTCCTTCATCTCAAGTGTGGACTAAGCTTCGTCGGATCTCCGGACACCCGACATCACTATCGATACCCGGAGTGTCCATCAATGGAGACATCATCACGGACCATCTCGCCATTGCCAACAGCATTGGCTCGCACTTCTCCGATGTATCCTCCTCCGGGAGTTACGATCCTACATTTCTGACTCTGAAGCGGGAGGCAGAGACTCACCCCTTGTCCTTTGCCACTGCTGCTTCGGAGTCCTATAATGTACCATTCTCTGAATGGGAACTGCGCAGTGCGCTTGCACTGTGCAGGGATACGGCTCCTGGACCGGATAACATACATAATCAAATGTTAAAACATCTGTGCGAATCCAGTATAAAAAGACTGTTGATCCTCTTCAATCGTATATGGATTGAAGGGGAGTTTCCATCTCAATGGCGAGAGGGGATCGTGATACCGATTCCCAAGGCTGGAAAGGATCCCAAGTTTGTAAGCAGCTATAGGCCCATTTGTTTGACAAATGGCCTATGTAAGCTGCTCGAAAGGATGGTGAACCGTCGACTGGTGTGGTTCTTGGAGGATCAAGGTCTCCTGTCTGAGTACCAATGTGGATTTCGCTCTCATAGGTCCACCACTGACCATCTGGTGCGACTTGAGAGCGCCATACAGGAGGCTTTTTTCCGGAAGCAGCACCTAGTCACGGTTTTCTTTGACCTCGAGAAAGCCTACGACACCACATGGCGCTACGGGATCCTTTCCACCCTTCACAAGTGGGGACTCCGTGGTAACTTACCGACTTTCATTGCGAATTTCATGTCCGTCCGACTCTTCCGTGTAAGGATCGGTAGGACATTATCGCAGTACTATACCCAAGAAAATGGAGTTCCTCAGGGTTCAGTGCTGAGTGTCACCTTGTTCGCGATTGCCATTAATGGCATTGTTGCCGCCGCCGGGTCCGCGGTAGTTCCATCGCTGTATGTAGACGATTTAGCTCTGCATTACAGCTCTGGAAGTATGGCAGTCGTGGAACGGCAATTGCAGCTAGCCATCAACCGGGTCGACAGGTGGGCTCACGACCGGGGTTTTCGTTTTTCAGCAGCGAAAACCTCCGTCGTCCATTTTTGTCGGCTACGGAGGCTACATTTACACCCTGAACTACATCTCAGGGATGCTGCGTTGCCGTTGGTTGACACTTATCGCTTCCTGGGGCTCCATTTTGACAGCAAGTTAACGTGGCAGCACCATATACGGCAATTGAAAATGACATGTCTCAGGAAACTGAACATGCTCAGGTTTCTTAGTGGCACTACGTGGGGAGCTGACCGTGCGGTGCTGCTACGGTTCTACCAAGCCCTCGTCCTGTCCCGGCTAGACTATGGTTCTGCGGCATACGGTTCAGCAAGGCCGGCAACCTTGAAAATGCTGGACAGTATCCACCATAGTGGCGTTAGGCTGGCTACCGGTGCCTTCCGGACCAGCCCGATACCCAGCCTACTCGCCGAATCGGGTGTTCCACCTTTAAATTATAGACGCCAACATATGCTTTTAGCATATGCTGCCAATGTGCGTCAAATGCCGCAACACCCGACCTATCAAGCTCTCTTCGGTACCCAAAACCACCAGGGGTACGCCAACCGGCCTCGTGCCACTCGGCCGGTTGGTATTAGACTTGATAGCTCGTGTACTGAAATAGGAGTGGCTGTAGGTCCCTGTATGATCCGGACATCTAGCGAGGTGCCTCCGTGGCAAGTCCCGCGTCCGGAAATTCGGTTAGATCTGCACCGAGGTCCTAAGGTGAACACTGATGCTTCCGTTTACCGGAGGCAGTTCCACAGCATAGTTCACCAGTTTCCGGACGCTGGCATTCTATACACGGATGGTTCGAAGGTGGACGAGAAGGTGGGTTGTGCTTACGTTATTGATGGTGCAAATACCAAGATCTCTTTGCCTGAGGCCTGTAGTGTGTTTACTGCGGAGCTCGTTGCCATCTATGAAGCTCTGCAGTTTGCACTGCAGGATGCTCGAATCCACTTTCTCGTGTGTACCGACTCTTTGAGTTCGTTGCAGTCAATTGCTACATGTTTCCCGCAACACCCCCTAGTGCAGCGAATCCACGACCTACTAGCCGGGCTGTGCCACGCTGACACTCGAATCACCTTTCTGTGGCTTCCAAGCCACATGGGAATTGCGGGAAATGAGTTAGCGGATCAAGCTGCAAAAGAGGCGGTATCACTACCACCTCGACTAATGGAGGTACCCGCTAGAGATATTCGCTCTCAGTTACGCCTACAAGTTCTGGCTTTTTGGGAGAGTCAGTGGCTAGCTGACCCACTGCCCAATAAACTGAGAGCGATCAAGGGAACTACTCGCGTGTGGCGGAGCTCCTTCCGGGCCCGGAGAGAGTCCGTCATTTTGTGTAGGCTAAGGATAGGTCATACAAGATCCACCCACTCGTACCTAATGAGAAGGGAAGACCCCCCACTTTGTACCTGTGGAGCCGTATTCACCGTGGCCCACATTTTCACCGAGTGTGTGGATCTTGCTGACTTACGAAGAAACCTTGGTTTGCAGACGACACTCAAACTTATATTAGCCGATGACGCGGTGGCTGCTGATCGCGTTATCCGCTTTATAAGTGAGAGTGGGTTAGGGCCAGCAATCTAAATTTTCCAGTGAACTTTGACTCAACGACTTGTTCGTTTTTGAATGATAATGTTTTGTTTTTCCGTAATTTTTGTTTATTTTTATAATTTTTATTTTTTACTTAATTGTTTGTTTTTGTTTTATTAATTTTTGGTCTTTTTAAATTTAGATGTCCACCTCAAAATTTTAAATTCAATTCAAAATTTGTATTCTTTAATCTGTGTTAAGAGGGGCAGATGACCTCGTAGTTCCGCCCCTTAAAACAACAATAACTAACTAACTAACTAACTAAATGAGAGAATTCAGAAGAATAAATTAAGGTGGTTTGGACATGTAAAGAAGATGGAGGAAAATTGAATACCAAGACAGATGCTGGAGGCAAAGTGCAAGGGTAAGAGAGCAAGGGGAAGACCTAAAACAAGGTGGATTGATTCAATGAAGAACAGCATAAGAGAAAGAAATCTGGACTGGGACAAGATCATGCAAGAGGAATGGGGGAAGGAAAGAGGAAGGTGGAGAAGTGCCATAAATACCCCGACCCGGCAGGAGCTGGATAAGAGGAAATGATGATGATGATGATTTTACGTATGCATGTTGTTCTTGTCGACTCACATCCATACTTGACAAACTACAAACACGATAATGCACCGACTGACTTGTGCGTGCATCCCTCTTCTTTTGTCTTGCATTTCTTGCACCATCTAACGGCTTCAATAGATACTATACAAGGTGTTTCTGAATTCCCATTACAGACTTTCAGGGCTTGTAGTGGGAACCAACATGATTAAGTTTAGCAAAAGAGCTTGTGTCCGGAAATGTACCATCTTCCTGCTATCCGCAAATAGAAAAACACCACAGCACACATTCAGATCTCCCACGTTTTCTGCGTCACTGACTAGAGTACTTACGTCATTGGACGATCACCTGATGTCCTATATCCCCTACAGGTTTGTTGACATTCCATGCCATTCAGTTGAGTGTATTATCCACACGGAGACGTGTTGTACCTGCTGATGTGCTTGTGACCTTCGTTCATGCTACAGTACAGCAGTAATTCTTTACTACGTGCCCCCATGGGTTTCAGCACATTTGGGCAGGGTTCCTGAATGGACATGTGATTGGGCCATCTCACGGGTGCCGCGAACTTGGTATTCCTTGAAGGTGTACTGCATGATTTCTTAGACCATGTGCCACTGCTTGTGCCTCAAAACATGTGGTTTCAGCACAATGGCGCACCACCTCATTTTCCACTTGCGGTCCGAGATCATCTGCACCACAGATTTGGACAATAGTAGATACAGTAGATCGTGGTGGCCCGATTGCTTGGCTTGTACGTTCACCTGACTTGACATCGTAGCTCTCAATAACAGCCCAAAGTACACTTAACATATTAAAATATTAAAACACTGGTTAAAAAACTAATAAAAACAACATGCAATATGTCACAAATTCTCAGGTAACATATTGCATGTGGGGCTGGGGCTGGAAACTGTACAAGATGATGATGATGAAGTGTACTTTGTGCTATTATTGAGAGCTTCGATGTTATTTATGTTTGATGCGTCCAAAATGTAGTATCATGGGCTGATGAAGGGACCAAACAGGCCCCGAAACATGTACCCATAAGAGTGTGGCAAAATAAATGTATTGAATAGGCAGACAGTGAAAAAGTCTTATTCTTCATATCTACCCAGTCTAGCCATAAATACTGTTACAAACTTTTGACACCAACTGTACAACTGGTTTTGCAGGTAAAGAACTACCAATGTGCACACGTTAACCTTGAACCATTGTTAACTTGTCTGTGAATGAGAAAGCATCTAGTTCCAGGTTTCAACATGGAATGGGGTGATTAAGAAAATCGTGTTGCAGTGATAGCATTACATAGAGTTGGAAAATCTCCAAGTGTCATTTTCAAGACACTGCAAAAGCTGAAAATCAGTCGTATGTTTGTGTACCGGACCATTGAGCGATTCACTGCAACCGGGACTGTAAAGGATCGTCCGAGGGAGGGTCGTCCACGCAGTGTCAGGACTCTAGCAGCAAAAAGGCAGTGGCGGCTCGTATTCGGAGAAACGCGGTGCGGAAGCAGGTTATCATGGCCCGTGATATTAACATTTCAAAAAGGTCATTATCAAGGCTTCTGTCAGAGGACCTTGGACTACGGGCTTATCGACGATCAACAGGACATTACCTTGACGCGCGTCTAAAGAAGCTGAGAGTGCTTAAATGTCGACGTCTCCTGCAGCGTTACGCGCAAAATGGTCATCGAAACATCCTCTTCACTGATGAAAAGGTATTCACTATTGAAGAATCTTTCAATGTGCAAAACGACAGGGTTTATGCATCATCATCTCGGGAAGCCAGTAAAAAGGTTCCGAAAGTTCAGAGGGCCCATCATCCCTCCTCTGTGATGGTATGGTGGGGGGTGAGTTATTCTGGCACCACCCAGCTGCATTTCTGCGAAAAAGGTGTTAAAACCAGCGCCAGAGTGTACGAAAGCACCGTTTTGGAGCCTATTGTGAAGAACTTAGGTGGCACATTGTTTCAAAACCAACCCTGAACTTTCCAGCAGGATTCTACTCCAGCCCACAAGGCTAGGTCAACTCAAGGGTGGCTTCAGCGTCATGTCCCCGACTTCATTTCAACTGAAGATTGGCCCAGTAGCAGTCCGGACCTGAACCCTTTGGACTACCGACTGTGGTCAGTGCTTCAGGGCATTGTCTGCGAGAAGAGACACCCCACCATTGGAAGTTTAAAGCTTTCCTTATTGTCAGTAGTGGCGGATTTCCCCCTGTATGTCCTCTGTTCCGCCATATACGAGTGGCCACAAAGACTCAGAGCCTGTGTCAGTGTCAAAGGTGACCATTTCGAAAAGCGATTGGTGATTTGTGTAAAGAATGCCTGTAAGAACAACATACTAACAGCAAATTAAAATACTTCTCATAATAATTGCGTTTTTCACTTTTTAAGTTGTAACAGTATTTATGGCTAGACTAGGTATACTACTCCTGAAAATCTGATATAATTTACAAAAATCTGCCTACGTTTATGTGAACATGTTCGGCAAAGCCTCAAAATAAATTTTGTTTACCACACAGCATATTTATGTTTATTGTTATTTATTTATTTATTTATTTATTTACAAATGTTATGCCATCATTGGAGCACTTAACCAAAACAAGTATATACATATCTCGAAAACAATATTAAAGATTCAGCTTCTTATTTTTCTTCTTTTCCCAAAACATTTTCATTCTAGTCGACCTTGCCGCTCTCTCTGCATCGCTTATGGTGTAAGTTTTGCGGGTAAAGGTTTTTAAGGGAAGTCGGATGTTCTTGTTTTTCAAGATATTCTTCTCATCTTTGTTAGCAATTTGGGACATTGTCAAGCCGAGTTCATCCAGATCATTTTGAATTTCCATAAACCAAGAGTTCTTTGTTTTACTTTTGAAAAAATAATTAAATAATACTTTTAATTGTCTGGTATCCGGCAGGCGTGAGATATGACAAAAAAAAGCAATTCGCCTTTTTCGCATAGTATTGACTATAGACTCAGTTTCTTTATAAACCACTTCATTTGGTAATAGACGCCATTGACCATCCACCTGATGTTGTTTATTAATTATAGTTCGAAGAATTCTTCTATCAATCTTCTGTAATGTGTCAGTAACTGATCGAGTGTTTAACTTGAAAAGTGTTTCACAAGCATATATTGCTTCCGGTTTAATAACTGATTCGTAATGTCGTAATTTGGCATTTATGGAGAATGATTTTTTTTGTAACTAGACCAAGTAATACATTGGGCTTGTCTTAACTTTGTTGTTCTATTTTCGATTGACGCTTTCTCATTCAAATTCCATGTTATAATCTCCCCTAAATATTTAAATTTATGTACAACTTTAATTTCTTTATTTTTGATCAATGTAATAGCTTGTGTTTCCACATCAAAGGATGCCATTATTTCAGTCTTTTCAAATGAAATTTGAAGTCCTACTTTTGCTGCAATAGACCCAAGTTCTTCAATTTGGTGTTTAGCCTCATCTATACTGGTTGCAAGCAGTGCAAGGTCATCTGCAAAGGCCAAGCAATTCAGTTTTATATTAGTACCAATCTTTACATTTGGAGGACAAGTTTTGTTCCACTCACGCATGATCTTTTCAAGAACACAATTAAATAATAACGGTGATAGACCATCTCCCTGTCGAAGTCCAGTCCGGATATCAAATGGTTCAGACAAGGCACCTCGAAATTTAACCTTTGATTTAGTATCTTTCAAAGTAACGCCGATGAGGTTGATAAGCTTTTGATGTAACCCAAATTCCCTAAGGATGTTAAGTAATGACCCTCGATGGATACTGTCATAAGCTTTCTTAAAATCCACAAACGTAATGACCAAATCCTTTTGTCTCATTCTATGATATTTCATTATCCATTTCAGACTGATGATCTGATCCGGACAGCTGCGACCTGGTCGGTACCCTCCTTGATATTCTCCTAGTTCTTGATCGAGTTGTTGTTGAATTCTTGTCAAGATAATTCTAGATAGAATCTTGTATGTTACATCAAGCAAAGAAATCCCATGGTAGTTGTTCGGGTCTGATCTATCACCCTTTTTATGAATTGGCTGGATTACAGCCATTCTCCATTCCTCTGGTATTTGTTCCGATTTCCATACATGGATGAGGCGTTTATGGAGGTTGGAGATGGTTTGTTCATTTGAATATTTCCATAGTTCTGCTACCAATGAATTGCAAACAATTAAACTATTTTTTTAAAATAATTCTTGTTTCAGCACCAAGCCAGAATATTTCACTCATGAGTGTATTGCAGAATCCGATATCATCCTTCTTGAGGAGCTGTATAAGATTGACGATAGACAAACTTTGACATCAGACATACAAGTAATTGAATCAGAAATGCCCGAAAGCTTCAGTGCTCTCCGGGCAGCCCATCCCCAAGTGCCTTGCCTCTCCTCACCCAGCGAGAACCGCATCATCTTCAAGGACGGCAAGGTGGGAACTTCCACTTATGTTCTTTACTCTAGAATAAATAATATACAGTACTAAGCACACTAGCCTCCGTGGCATAGGCGGCAGCACGCCGGCCTCCCACCGCTGGGTCCGTGGTTCAAATCCCAGTCACTCCATGTGAGATCTTTGCTGGACGAAATGGAGGCAGACAGGTTTTTCTCCGGATACTCCGGTTTTCCCTGTAAAAATTTCATTCCAGCAACACTCTCCACTATCATTTCATCTGTCATTCATTTAATCATTGCCCTAGAGGAGTGCGTCAGGCCTCGGCAGCCGGCACAGTTCATATCCTCGCCGCTAGATGGGGTCTTCATTCATTCCATTCCTGACCTGGTCGGAGACTGGAAGCAGGCTGTGGATTTTCACTAAGCACACTCTCTGCTAAAACAAGCGACATCTATGTAGTGGTGTTCCTAGCAACTTGGCCTCAATGATTAATATTGTACTCTGAGTTCTATTATTAAACATTTTACTAAAGCATACACCATAACTGGTTGTCTGAGCAGCCTGTAGACCAGGGGAAGAGCTTCAAGCATGTGACCTGTCGAAACGAAGGGCAAGCTTATTAGTTCGTGTGATGTCAGGCGAGAGCCTTGTAATACCATGTTGCCTAGATCAACGGCGCTGTGCGTGCGGATCTGGAAGGGTCAGTCTACTGTAGAGCTCTAGATGCAAACAGGTTGTATGCACTTGCTGCATGGATATCATGTATGTTCGGTTCGACATATGTGTGCGAACAATTCTTTTCTAGTATGAAACTGTAAGTCCAAATCTTGAAGTACCTTGTCTGATCACCCTAGCATGCAGCCTTCAAATACAACTTTCTCAGACACTACGTCCTAACATAGATAAACTAGTTCAAGAAAAATGAAACAGAAAGGTTGGTTGGTTCCTTAGTTTAGGGGCTGCGATGACGCAGTCATGTAGCCCCGTGTACTTTGGATGTGTCTAGAATCTGTCTGATAACCGGTGTTAATTGTGGTGGCTGTATTAGTGTGTGTTTCTGTTTTCAATTCAAGTAAGGACTGCAGACAATGAATTTTTTCAAGTAGTTCCTACTTTTGCCGCCAAACGCCACCGTCAATGACTACTAGTTCAGAAATTGGTTACCAGACGCCACCGCAGTCGGCTCGTGGCGACGAACGTAGGAACCTAAGAGCATTTGTCAAATGTTTTAAACTATAATTTAGCTTCACACAGGTGTAATTAGTGGAAGGTTCTTTAACATGCCATAAATCTATGACATGGGACCGTCGGCTTTACTTCCCCTCCGAAGGAAGGCATACTGAGGGATTTTTAACGCTCTTAAAAAATCCGACGACTTCGGCCGGGTTTGAACCTGTGATCTTGGGCATAGAAGCTCAGTTTGCTACCAACTACGCCACCGAAGCCGCTACAAAACAGAAAGTGTTGGAAAATGTCCCGGTGATTGTGTTGTTCCTTATGGCTCTTTTCTAATGTGCAGGGAAAATGTTCAGTTCTATTTATGGTATAGCATGATTGTGCTTCACATTAACAACTTTTGTTACGTATTTTTTGATAGGAAAGAGCCGAAATGTCATTGGTTATAATTTGTGATCAATTGTGTAATTGCAACAAGGAGCATTAACATTACGACATCCAAAACGTTCAGTTCGTTGTGTTATTAACACCAGTATGTTTCCTGTCTTTCCTACATTGCTGCATCCCGAATGCCTCAAACTAAATCATTGTCCTCTGCGGCAGCCATACTAAGCACGGTGGCATCACACAAGCACCATCTGTCCTCCCCTGCTGTAGACATTCCACAATTTCAACAGTAGATCTTTGAGCACATTAGCAGTAGACAAGCAATATTTTATGTTGTAGTTATAGACATGAATGCACATGTGGGAACAGATAGACAGGGAAAAGAAGAGATTATTGGCCTGTTTAGCTATGGAAATCAGGATGAAGAAGGAGACCTGTTAGTAGATTTCTGTAGGAGGAATGGATTAACTGTTGGAAATACGTGGTTTAGGAAAAAGAACTCGCAAAAAATAACTAGGTATGGATGGGGAGACAGGAAGACAAAGATAATGATTGACCTTATTCTGGTGGAAAAGGATAAACAAAGACAGTTAGTAGATGTGACAGCTATGCCCAGAGGAGATTTTGAAGGAGACCACAAAGTGGTGATAGCCAAAGTAAGGCTTGGTAAAATCACAAAACTAGTAGAAAAAAGGGAAAGAAAAATAAAGGTATGGAAACTAAAAGAGAAGGAGTTAATGGAAAAGTTTCAAGAGGAACTAAAACAGGAAATTCCCAAAGATGAAGCAAAAAGCATAGAAATGGAATGGACATGTTTTAAGAATGGATTTGTGAAGTGTGCAGTAAACACTTGTGGAAGATTATCAGGGAGGAAAAAGGAAAGGGAGACTCCTTGGTGGAACAACAGGGTAAAGGAAGCAGTTAAAGAAAAACAAATGGCATGGAGAAAGTGGATATGCAGCAAAGATGCAGAGAAATGGCAAAAATATAGAGAAGCCAAGAAGGCATGTCAAAAGATTGTACAAGAAGAAAAAAGGTAAAGCTGGGAAAGTTTCACTGAAACTCTAGAGGAGGATATCAAAGGAAGTAAAAAGGTTCTATATGGGCTAGTAAAAAACAGTGTGAAAGGTAGGGAAAACACAAAATTTGTAAAAACTGAAGCGGGACAGATATTGTATGAAAGAGATGGTATATTGAAAAGATGGGAAGAATACTTTTCAAAGCTACTGAATGTTAAACACATTGAACTGGATGAAGAAAGGGAACAAGAAGGAACAATGGAGGAAGAAGAAGAACAAGAAAAGGAGATATCTATGCTAGAAATAGAGGAAGCCATAAAGAAGATGAAGAGTGGCAAAGCACCTGGAGTGGATGAGGTGACCACAGAAATGATAAAAGCAGCAGGACCAGTAGGGTTGCAGTGGCTGTATAGATTATTTAGAATAATTTGGAAGAAGAAAGAGATTCCAGAAGAATGGGGAAAGGGTTTAATTATCCCACTTTTTAAGAAAGGTGACAAAAAGGAATGTAACAATTACAGAGGGATCACCCTTATTGCCCATGTAGCCAAGATCTTTGAGAGAGTATTGGAAGGTAGACTTAGGAGGCAGACAGATGGAGAGATGGAAGAAGAACAGTATGGTTTTAGGAGAGACAGATCAACTTTTGATCTAATCTTTACACTAAGGCATATGATGGAGAAAAGATGGGAGTTTGGAAAAGACATGGTGATGACTTTTATTGATATTGAGAAAGCTTATGACAGTGTGCCTAGACAGGTGGTGTGGGATGTATTAAGAAAAAGGCAAGTTAACAGTGCAGAAGTGCAAATGGTGAAAGCTATGTACAAATATTGTGTCAGTAGCGTAAAGACCACTATAGGAGAAACAGAATGGTTCAAGGTGGAAACGGGTCTCCTTCAAGGAAGTGTATTGTCCCCCTTACTATTCATCATAGTCATGGATGAAATCCACAAGAATGTTAAACAGAGATTGGGACAAGAGGCAATAAAGGCCATGCTGTTTGCAGATGATATAGTGATATGGGGTGAGGATGAAAAGGAAGTACAAAAACAAGTAGATGTATGGAACCAAGAGATTGAGAAGTTTGGGATGAAAGTTAGCACAGAGAAGAGCAAGACAATGGTAATGTCAAGGGGAAGTAAGGAGGGAAGAGGAAAGATAGAAGTGAACGGAAAAATTCTAGAAGTGGTGAAAAGTTTCAAGTACTTGGGAAGTGTGATCACAGAAGATGGAAAGATTACTGAGGAAATTGGAAAGAGAATACAACAAGCGAACAGCTTCTACCAGAGTGTTAGGGGTATTCTGTGGAACCAAGATGTCCCAAAGAAATGTAAGCAGGTATTATATTCAACCTATTATGGACCCGTACTAACATATGCAGCTGGAGCATGGACCACTACAAAAAGAGAGGAGAGTAGAATACAAGCAGCGGAGATGAAATTCCTAAGAGGTATAGAAGGGAAGACCAGAAGAGATAAAATCAGAAACGAGGAGATAAGAAGGAGGACAGGAATCTTGAAGCTGCAGGACAGGATAGAAACAACCAAGTTAAAGTGGTATGGACATATGATGAGAATGGGAGAGGAGAGAGTGCCAAAGAAAGCTTTTCTGAAAAAGGTTTCGGGGAAGAGACCGCGCGGAAGGCCCCGAAAGAGATGGGCAGATACAGTGTGGGAGTGCGTGGAGAAGAAGGGAGGAAAACCTGAAGATGTACTTAAAGGGGGAGAGGAGTGGTGGAGAGACAGGCAACGTTGGAGGTCCTTGATTCACAACCCGACCCAGGAAGCTGGAAACGGGAAATGAAGAAGAAGAAAAAAGTGTTATAGCTTTTAGTCATCACAACAGAGTACTTGTAGTTCATTTACGCATATTAGTTTCCAATTCTACTGTAGTTTAGAGCTTAAGTTGTAACCGAACTTTAGGTTACATAGCTCATTTTTAGTTTCTGTTGGTACAGTATTATTTTTAGTTTTCAGGTTGCCAGCCATGGCCACCTATTGGTGGAGCACTACAGAGAATCTTGTGTTTTGTGCCATAGAGATTATTGGTGATGGTCCAGCTATTGCTGACAGGTGGCTTTGATTTAGGTCAGAGGTTACTATGGTGATGTCATGTTTGGAGGTAGATGTTGCCATGTGGAATTAGGAGGTTATCTTGGTTGAAAAAGTAAAATAGAGATTATTTTATGAAGAATGAAGGTAGTAGGCTTGTTGGGGATGGTGATGTCATGTATTATTGATGGAGATGATGTTCTGTGGTATGGCAATGTAATGATTTAGAAAATAGATGTGATGCCTGGATATATGCAGATGTAAAAAGAGATGTTTAAGAAAACTCAAGTGGCTTCAATGGCGTAGTTGGTAGCATGCTGAGAATCTATGCCTAAGATTGCGGGTTCAAACCTGGCCGAAGTCGTCGGGTTTTTTAAGAGCGTTAAAAATTCCTCAGTATGCCTTCCTTCGGAGGGAAGTCATAGATTTATGGCATGTTAAAGAACCTTCCACTAATTACACCTGTCTGAAGCTGTATTATATAGGTTAAGAATTTAAACAACGCTCTTAGGTTCCTACGTTCGTTGTCAAGAGCCGACTGCGGTGGCATATGGTAACTAAGTTCTGAACTAGTTGCCGTTGACGGTGGCATTTGGCGGCAAAAGTAGAAACTATTTGAAAAATTCAAAGTCTGCAGTCCTTACTTGAATATAAAAAATAAAAAAAACACCAGATAACACGCGCTAATACAGTCATCACACTTAACATCGGTTATCAGACAGATTCTACACACACCCAAAGTACACGGGGCTACATGACCGCGTTGTCGCAGCCCCTAAACTTAAGAGCCAACCAACTAAGAAAACTCAAGAAGAAAAGAAAAGAGCAGAAGAATATTAAGCTTTGTGAGGGGTATTTATTTTTCCCTTATGAAAGTTGTTCTGGACACTGTACAAAAGATGTAGGTAATGGAAGCTGGCTTATTTGTACACAAACAAGTAATAAAGGCATTGTATTTTCTTATATTCCTTGCGTGTCCAGCGCTACATACACCCCGACGATTATAAGTAAGAAAAGAGATTAGTTACATTGAGCACCTAACTTTGGTGTTGTTGTTGTTGGTTTTACCCTGACCAATAAGAAAGAAGATAAGTTGATCAATTTTGAATATCAATATATGAATATAATAGTTTCATTGGTCGCCCAACTTAGGGGCATTATTAGAATAGTTTCAAAGTGTATCACAGCAATAGTAGCTACACCTTCATAGTTTGGGGGAGGGAGACTGTTGATAAAATAATCATTTCTAAGTTTTGCAACATTAAAATAAACTAGGGGACCTGTGCGAGAAATCTCGCATGTTGAGTAACCACTCACCCGGCTTTACTGTTATGCGGGCTTCTATAAATATGTTTATTTGTTTAAACCCACTTTCTAAACAAATTGTCGAAATTTATGAAATCAGAGTGCGATTCGTCTTTGTTACGGGTAATTCTGTTCGAATATTCTTTTCAATGCACAATGGGTTGTGTGCGCCCCATGTGTGATGCACCCGGCTCTAGTGTTATGCGGGCTAGACGCGACACAGTTCTGACAGGGACTGTCGTCTTGTTTATTTGTTCAAACACACTATTTAAACAAATAAATATTATATTTCTGTTGACTTTTCAAGAAATGCAAGATTTTTCCTATACTATTGAGACGATTTGGAAGATTTTGGCACAAATCGCACATTCTAACTCCTTCTGGTTCAGGAGTTTGAGTTTTAGTCGGATGAACTTAGCGTACTATATGATAGATATTAATTGGAATGCAGCCGAAAAAAATCAGAAACCTCTATGGACATCAAATTGGCAGGTGAAAAGCTGAAGGAAGTAGGAGACTTCTGTTACTTAGGAAGCAAAATAACCAGTGATGGACGAAGCAAAGAGGATATAAAAAGTAGGTTGGCTCAGGAAGGACAACATTTCTACGAAAAAGGAATCTGTTGACATCGAATATAGATTTAGGTATTAGGAAGTCATTTTTGAAGGCCTTTGTCTGGAGCTTGGCGCTGTATGGAAGTGAATCTTGGACTATTGGTACAGTAGAAAAGAGGAGAATTGAAGCGTTTGAAATGTGGTGTTACAGGAGATTGATGTAGATCAGATGGGTAGATAGGGTTACAAACAAAGAGGTATTAAGACGAGTGGGAGAGGAGAGATGTTTCTGGCGACTGCTAATGAAGAGAAGAGATAGGTTGGTAGGACACACACTAAGACACCCAGGAATAGCAAGCTTAGTTATGGAAGGAAGGGTTGAGGACAAGAACTTTAGGGCTAGACCAAGGTTAGAATATGTTAAACAGATTGCCTAGGATGTAGGGTGTGGTAGCTATGTAGAGATGAAATGATTAGCTCAGGACAGGGAGGCATGGAGAGCTGCATCAAACCAGTCAAAAGACTGAATACTCAAACAACAACAACAACAACAACAGTTATTTTTTCGGTGTTTAATGTCTTAATATTTATCTGTAATTGTGTTTTGTTTTCAGAGGGCAGAGACTGTCTGTGGGTGTCACTGAAGGTTTGGTAGTGTTTTGTAGAGCTATTTGGATTTGATGATGCTCGCTTGATGAGCAAAACATGTCATCCCTTAGTCTTCTTCTTCTTCTTCTTCTTCTTCTTCTTCAATAGTCCGTAACATTATACACATAAATCTTAATTACATGTAATTTATTTCAGGATTTTTAACATATTCCAGTAATTGGAATGATTTTTATTCTGGCCGACTGAAAGCTACAATATTAATAATATTAACTAGCGGACTCATGCGAGAAATCTCGCATGTTCATAAGCCACACTTTCCCCAATAGGTTTATAATAAGAGACTTAAGGAGAAAGGTTGTTATGTTTTTATTTGAACCAAATAATTATAGAACACTATTTTCATGTCAGGCGACCCTATGGCCAAAATGCGAACTGAATGGCAATGATGTCGCATATTTTCAGACAGCAACAGTATTTGCAAATCGCACCTTCTTACAAAAATTGATATTTATGAAATTAGAATGCAAACGTCACTGCTAATGTCATTTGTGTGTGTAGTCCATTGATTGACAGCTTAGCTGTAACACTCACCGATTATTCGATATTTATGAAGTTATACGATTTGAGTACTCATTCCTTTAAATTACTGTTTCTGAAATCCATGCAAAATGATAAAGGAAAGACCTCAGAATGTTAAAATGACATGAAACAGGCGTCGCAGCGGCCAAAATGTGAAGTGGACAGCATTTATGGAGCGTATTTTCCTGAAGCAACAGTATTTGCAAATCGCACACTTCGTACAGTTTTTTAAAAGTCATTTTTTAAAGAAATTATAGATATTATGAAATTAGAGTGCAATGCGTCACTGGTAATGTATATTCTCTTTCATTTGAATGCTCATTTTTCACGATCGGTCGCTTGTGAGCGCCGCAGGAGGGATCTATACTACTGAAATAATATATATGATGATAAGGCAACATTGATAAATGGCTTCAAAGCTATCTTTGGTCTTAATGTTCACCAAGAATACTAATACTGGGCACTAGTGGTGTTCCTAGCAACTTGGCCTTATTGTTATTCTTCTTCTCCTTCTACAAGTGCCTTGTCCCCCAAGAACATTGGTGATGTGCTATTTGTCCACCACATTGTTGACCAAACACAATAGAATACAAATACCAGACACTCTCCACTGAAACATGTTCCAACATTTGCTAAATAATACTACAGTACTTTATAATTTTTCTTTCTCTTGTCCTTGTATTGCCATTTATTTTCCCTTCATTTAATACTTTTCTTTGTTTCTCTCTTTTCTTTTATTCTCTCTTTTTGCTATTTTCCCTTTTTATTCTATTTTTCCTTCTTCTTCCATTTTTATTTTTCATTTTAATCCTATTTCCTTTCTTACATATTTCCTTCCTTTTTACCTTTTTTCACACATTTCATCTTTTATTTCCATTTTTTCTTTCTTTTTTTTCTTTGCTTTTCACATGTTGTCCACAGGCAGGAATAGTCAGGAATTTTGTTTTTGGTCAGGAAAAGTCAGGTAAAAGTGTGAAAAAATGGCGTTGAGTCAGGAAAAAATGGCGAAAAGTATTAGAAAGTCAGGAATTTTACGGTATATTAACCATACAGTATTTTGTGTTTTACAGCAATATTTTGATGTTACTAGTTCAACTAATCTCTGAAGATAAAAAGCAATAACTCACTGGACATTATGGTAAGTTTCCATTTTTACAGTTCATCACTGTAAAAACCTCTTTTACCTATTTTTTGTACGCTTTTTTGGTGTTGGCGTAGGGATGTGGCAACCCCATCACTATAGTTTAGGTTATGAAGTACTTTGATTTATGTATTATTGCATTATAATTTACTTTATTTTGTATTTTAAATGAATAAAGAGGCGAGCGTTGGGCAGCTATGGGGATGGTGGAGGCTGCAAATAAGAGAGATATATTATATTTGCTCAATAAACCTTTTTTCCGATGTTACGATGACTTCGCGAGTCAGAAATTTTGTTGAAAAATGGTCAGGAAAAGTCAGGAAAATTGTCATTGAAAATTCTGTGGACACCATGTTTCAGCTTTTGTGCATTCTGTGTTCTTATTATTCATTTATTTATTCAATTAGTTTGTTTATGCCCACATTGAAGCACTTAAATTAAACCAAACACATTTAAGTAATCTAAGAATTGACAGGAAATTTAGTTGTCATCATATTCCTCCTCTCCCAAAATCTCTTCATTCTGGTTGACCTGGCCGATCTTTCTTCAACAGATATGACATATGGTTTTCATTGCTTAGTTTTTAGTGTAAGTCTTATATGCTTGTTCTTCAGAATCCTTTTTTGTTCTGTTCTGGGAGTACAGAAACTAAATGACAAACTGGAGCAAAACAGATTGAGATGGTTTGGACATGTCAAACGGATCAATGAAGTAAGGCTACCAAGACGAGCACTGGAACGACGGATGACAGGGATGAGAGGACGAGGAAGACCAAGAATGCGTTGGATGGACTCGGTGGAGAATAGTATTAGAAAACGGAACCTGGATTGGAACACTGTGTCGGAAGAGGAATGGTGGAACGACAGAACAAAGTGGAGAGGAACCATATTTGCCCCCACCCAGTGTCAACTGGAAAAGGGGAAATGAAGATGATGATGATGATGATTTGCAATTTGTTTCATTGTAATATTCAACTCATCTAAATAATTTTGAACTTCCTTGAGCGAATTATTTATTGTGTTACATTTCCAAAAGTGGTTAAATAGTTGTTTTAATGGTCTATTTTCATATAATCTCGATGTGTTTTGTTAATTGAGGTTTTTATCCTTCAATTTTTCATTGTAATAACATATGTTGGTTTGACCTATTTTTTCATTATTCCTCTGCTTTATTTTTTATTATCGGTGCTACTGACAGGAATAAAGAAAGAAGTACAAAATTGAATAAATTATATTGTTAAACAGAAAACTCACTTTTACTGTTCTAGGTGTTTGAGAAGCAGCTGCAGGTGACATGGCCGATCATGAATCCAGAGCTAACTCCGGATACCACTAGGAAGTTGCGATGGATAGCGTCTCCTGCCCGTACTAAACCGTTCCCAAGTATGGGGCAATATAAGAAAGAGATGCCTAATAAGGTGGGTAAATTATCAGCTTTCTAAAATAAACTGGGGTCCTATCCATCTTTAGTCCCTTTTACACAGTATGACCATAAGTTCATTCAGTAAAATCTAAATGCGCTATAGTATGGTAATTGTGAATGAAAAAGCGTGACAACGCTGCATGTCCTCATCCACAATGTCACCTTCACGACTCCACCAGTATCCGGCCTGCAGTGTGCTATTAGTTGGCAGCAGTGAAAGATGGAGTGGGGAGTGTATGAGAATCGACGAATCGTATAACTGTATTGGCGTTATTTCGTTGCGTGATGCGAGCTAAGGAAATTGTTTCTGAGCTGAAATCTCTCAGTATCAATGAACGATTTGTGTTTCGAACAATAACAAGGTTTAAACAAACGGGTGCAACTGTTGATCGCATCAGATCGAGCCGTCCTAAGTGTGTACGGATAAAATAAATTGTGAATGCTGTTCGTGCAAGGAGAAAGTTCCATGTGTGCAGCACGGACATAACCTGCTTCTGTCATGCTATGGTGGGCGGTTTCCTGGCGGGGAGCATCGGAGGTGCATATTTGCGAAGGTGGAGTAAAGAATTCTGAAGTTGTCTACCAGACAATGTTGGATGAGGTCACCTGCTGACTGGCCTATTCTCTGGATTATTCTCTGTGGCAGAAGCTCGAGGCGATAGCATGTCAAAAACAGCACCATAATATTGAGATGTTAAAGATATCAATCACGTCAGCTGACAAATATTTCCACTGGACGCAATTCGTACAACTATTGATGAGTGACCTCAACGTCTTTGCCGCTATGTTGCCACACATGTTGATCATTTTGAATAAGAGTATGTTCATTCTGTAGCATTGTGTTCTTTCAGGATATATGTATGTTAATGGGTTTGCATAGTTTTATGTAGTAGTTGCATGCATTGAAAGTACTGACAGAACTTATGGCAGTACTGTGTAGTCCAGAGATCAACTCAAATCACTGGAGAGAACATAGTCGAGATGGAGAGATTTAGGTACCATATTACCTGTCATATCCATTGCTCTCCATTAACCCGGGTCACTAGTGCTACGACCGTCTATAGACGGTGCACTTTTATTTTTTACATATTTCCTGTTCACTCACGAGTTTGGATTTTTGCTCCTGGAAGTACTGTAACTAACAGACCATTTTGTAGACGTCTGTCCTCTACCGTTGGAATTCATCTGTGATATGTAGGAATATTTTGATTCATTCTAGGTCCGCATTGGCAAACAGTATAATAGGGTATTACAATTAGGTAAGAAGTTCTGCCTAGTCATTACCTATTGAATTATTTATAATTATTCAAATCACTTGGTACAAGTTTCGGGGCTAATATTTGCTCGCTTTATCAGCCATATTGTATTTTCAAGTATATTAAAAAATCTTTATAAAGCACATCCTTTAAGAAACATCAGGAAGGATAAAAATGTTTTTTGATCAAATAAAGGTTTTCAATAATGAAAAAACTATCTCTTTATGTTGTTACTTAAAGCCAATTGTAAAAACAATTTCTTATTCCTTTGATAGCCTTTGATAAGAAATTGTTTTTACAATTTATTATTTAATTTTTTGCTTTTTAGTGTTAGATTTGTGATGTCCTACATTTTCCTGAAACGTCCTACAGTTTGGAACATTATGTCCTACATTCCACAAAAATCATCCGGTAACCCACCTTAAGAATCAACAACAACAATACTGATTTGTGCTGGTTTCAGGGTTGGGGTGATGGCCAAGAACTACTCGAGAAGTTGTACAGAGCAGAGTATGAACTCCAGCAAGAGAGTGACGAAGAGGACAAGCAAGATAAAGCTGGCTGGAGAGGAATCCCTGAGTTCCCCAACTCTGTTGAAGAGCTGGAGGGGCTAAACATAGATGTTATACTAGTGGCTGAAACTTGGTGTGCCTCCTTGAGATTAGGTTCCATGGAGGTCATTCCAGGAAAGGTAAGCTATTTATTGTGCACATTCTTCTGCAAGTTTCGTGGCGTAGGGACAGCATACTTGACTGTTATAAATCGGCCGTTCCTTTTTGGCTGGTACAATTTGTATACTCAGTGGTGTTTCATTCTGAAGTCATCATCATCATCTTGTACAGTTTCCAGCCCCAGGCTGGGTCTGTTTGGAACATAAGCCTCGCCACTTAGTTCTTTCTTCCCACCACCTCTCCGCTGTCACTCTGGTCCAGTCCTCGCCTCTCTTCTTGACACATTTCTCCACTCCTTTCAGCCATCTATCTCTTGGTCTTCCCCTTGGTCGTTTCTGAAGTATTAGGAGTATTAAACGTCATATTGGTCCGTATTGACTGATTATCCTATTGACTAATTATTAAACAGTTCCGTCTACTCAATACTATTTATAAATAGTATAAATATAAATAAATAGACGGAACTGTATAATAATTACAGTAGAGTCTTGCAAACTCGGCCTAATGTGGACCGAAGGGTGGCCGAGTTCGCGAAAATGCCGGGTTATTGGGAAATGTGTTAAATAGAAGAAATGAGCTGTTCGTTTTGGTTTAAAAGTAATGCAATACCGTACATTTATTTGTTTTTAACAGAAACACAAGTTTTAAAACGATTAAGCCAAGCCACTACAATTACAGTACTTGAATATATAGTTCAGTACTCTACTACTGTACTGCATAAGAATCAAGGAAAACAATCACTGTAAATTATAAAAGAAAACTTAGAAAAACTAGGCGTACAAATTATTTTTATAATATGTACACTGTACAGTATATGTAGAAAACAATTTCTGTAGGCAAATAGTTTTTTCACTTAATGAAAATTACCATTTACTTTTTTGCAAAAAAGAAAGTAATGTTCTTTTGCTTTTCACTTTGAAACCTGTTTCTTGAAGCCTCGTCACCAAGACGGCGAAGCTACACCTTGTTGTTCAAAGTACCGAAGAGTAGTTTCAGTGGCATGAGTGATATTTGGTTCCACTACTCCGCAATCTTCAACTTCATCACGCCCGTCGATTTCATCATTTCTTGTGACAGCTGCTACAATATCTGCATCCTACAGAATGTCTTGCTTCGTGTCACGGAGAATGCGCAATCAATTAAATACAACGCTCTGCGCGAGAAGCGTTTGTTTACTTCTTACTGCCAACAGTTTGTGTATTTACATTACTGTTCTGTACAACTACCTGTATTTATCAGGTCGTCGTTACTCTTGTTACTATGTACTGTAGGTCAACTTGTTTCGCGTCGTATTTAACTGTCGATAATTTGACGGAGAAGACGGAAGAAAACATAATAACGCTCTGTGCGAAAACACAAAAACAAACAAAAATCATGATTTTTTTCTCCTGTCAGGATGGCCGAGAAATCCGGAGTGCTGGGTTACCGAATGCCGAGTTTGCGAGACTCTACTGTAGTCAATAGGATTCTAAAGTATGTCTACCCCGTATTAATCCCATTTTCCAACGGGGTCGGGGAAAAGATGCGATGAAATTCCACATGGCTGATATTTTCTACAGCCGAATGGCCTTCCTGACGCCAACCTCACGAGAGGAGTTAATGACCTACAAATTTTGCTACACACTACCAATTATAGTGATAGGTTCTTTTACATGCCATAAATCTATGACATGGGCCCGCCGGCTTGACTTCCCCTCCGAAGGAAGGCATACTGAAGGATTACAATGCTCTTAAAAATCCAACGACTTCGGTCGGGTTTGAACCCGCGACTTTGGGCACAGCATGCTACTGACTATGCCACCAAAGCCGGGTGTTGTTGGTGTGATAAATGATGTGGGCGACGCATGCGTATATTGAGTCAGTTGGGTCTCAGTACTCTACTCGAGTTGGCAGGATGAGGACATTTGAGCACCCAAAATAGTGGCCGGCTGATTTCATTACGCCGCCGATTCAGTCTAAATTTTACCCGAATGTTGGATCGTCGTTACTTTCGTTGATCAATTAATAAATCTCACTATCCGTGTTCATATGGGGTTCATTACCGCAAGCCATTCGCCATCACGTGAGTTGCAGGAAGCTGTGCTCATCATATGATTGCTGTTGGTCTCACCACAGGATATATTAATGCAAACTATGGATTTTATTTATTTATTTAGCGTATGGCATATTAAAACATTAAATAATCACATTCATGAAATTTGAAACAAATTCCAGCTATTAAAGTACAACTATCTACATAAATCTATATACAAATATTCGATTTCATTTTGTAATAGTTTTTTTTGTAGTACTTGACATTTTGATCTACTTACGGTATGCCTTCTCCGGGGCTCGTTACATTCTTGAAAGCATTTGGTTTCATCCACTACTGGCTTGCTGGGCCTATCGTAGCTTCACCAGAGCCCGTTAGCCATCACTTTTCAGGGTTCCTGTAGGACCTTCACAACTACCGTAACGGTCCCGGGGCACACGGAAGTCCCCACTGTACTTCGTCCCTACAGGCAATCCCCTACTTTGTGCCGTTGCCCGTCTCCCACGACGTGGACGAGGGGTTGAACTTATGGGAGACAAGGAGGAAGAAATCGGGGATGAGGAAGATGAACTGCAAACAGAAAAGGACTTAACATGGAAAGAAGTGGAAGATGCAGTGAGGAAGATGAAAGGGAAGGCACCGGGTGTGGATAAGTTGAGTGTGGAGATGGTGAGAGCAGCAGGAGAGGTGGGGATACAATGGTTGTACCAAGTGATGAAGACAGCATGGAAGGAAAGGAAGACCCCAGAGGACTGGTAAAAGGGAATAATTGTCCCGATCTTCAAGAAAGGTAGTAGAACAGAATGCAGAAATTATCGGGGTATAACACTGATGAGTCATTGTGCAAAGATGTTTGAGAAAGTTTTGGAAAGGAGAATTAGGATGTAACCGAATTTATTCAGTTACAGTAGCTCACCCTCGGGTTTTGTGCCTTGTGCAGTTAGTTTGGGGTATTTTATTCGTATCTTATTATATTGGGTTAACGTGGGGTTGCAGAGGTGATTTTTATTGTGCCTGTGTGTGTTTTTGTGGACGGATTCATCTTTGGATGGTCCGCACCAACTAGGATCACTGTTTATTAATTATCGGTTTTTGGATATTGATATTATAAAATACGGGGTTTTGCGATTTATTACGTTTTGGGAATAAGGATATAAGACTGTATTAAGTAGAAGCATATGTCATTTTGGTTTGGGGTTAATGGCTTTATTTTGACCTAGTAATGTTAAATGTTAGATTCGTGGCTGTACTATAAAGGTACAATGAATTGGTATTTTCGAGTGCTGGATATGTGACATACCCGGAAAAGACAGGCAGTAATTCGGCTTGTGTGGGATTACCTAGGCTATTTATGGCATGAACTCCCATGAACTTCATGTGGAATACTACTGTGTGACGTCAGTGTGAATTTCGACTGTCTGATGTTCATGTGTTGACACGGATGTTCCGCTAGGAGCGGGCCATGCACAAATTAGTTCCGGCAGAAACTTTGGGCTTATGTAGCCTTACGCTAGTGCATATAATGGCGTGTCTGGCGTTCAGAGCTCGTCTTATTGCTTTATCGGCAGAACACTGATCTACTGACGCCCAGGGTCGTTTTACGTGACATGGTTTCCGTAACGAACAGTTAGAGATCGTCTTCTTGCTTTTACAGTGAAAGTCCGTTGTCTACTTGCAATTTAGTGTCGTTATTACTCGATCATGGTATTGTAATACGAACGAGCAGTGACTAATTTTTAGCTATCCACTGAGCTCTTACGGGCTATTGGAGGCTACGTACATTTCATGGGTCCATCCATACCATGGGCTGTCGGTAATAACTTACCACGCCTAAAAGGATAATCAGTCACAAACATTTCATCGAAGTCATGTGAGAATTGAGACGTGAACGAACAGTTCGAGAAGAAAGAAAGTAGAGTGAACCAGTCTAACGTGTGTAGATATTTTGTGTACGGACGGTACAGTGTATATACGTAGGTGGCTGTTATGCCTGGGTCTGATATGGCCGTAAGTGTTTTCCTGCTCTCAGAGCCTAAATTCAGTGGCAAGGTACTGTATTATTTCACGAGTGTATGAAGGGTATTTTGTTTTGTATATTATGTATATATGTGTATAGTACAGCCAATAGATTATCTCTTTAAAATTCATGTGTGTTTATATTCCTTTCTTGCATGAACCTGGTACATCAGCAAACGCATGCCAAATGCCCCACACCTGGGATAAGGATTTCATAGTCGGGACAACAGTTATGTACCGTATTTTATCCTATTTTATTCAGGAAGACCCATATGGTCAACCTTGGTGCCCATTCAAAGTCGGGAGTAATGCTAAAATCACCTGTGGCCTGTATTTAAAGGCAGTAAATTCTGTAGGTTTGTGGTAAAGAGGGTAGTTAATTGTAAATCAACTCCAGCGAGGAGGTGAGAGTGTTTCAGTAGCAGCCCAACGTGAGGCCTTAGACATGCTGATGTGTACCAGGACACAGGAATTAAACTGTAGGCATATTTGCACAATTTTACATATTTCAATTCGGGATGGCTACGTTAGAGCCAGGATGCAATTCTGCTTTGTTGGGGGACAGTGCTGGTGAGCGGCAGAATCAGACAGGGTCTGATAGGAAATTTTCTGTAGGGATGGGGGAAAACAGTAGAGTCAGGGGAGATTTGCCAGGGAAGGGGGGAAATGAATTAAGTATGAAGGACATGTTGAGGAGGCTCGTGTATCTTAGCGACAAGTCTGTAGGGATGGAGGAGAGGATAACTAGTCAGCTGAATAGTGTGGAGGAGCATTTGTCAGAGAAGCTTGATGAGGTCACAAAGCATTTGTCGGAGAAGCTTGATGTGATTAGCCTAGACAGCCATGTTACTAGCCAGGTTAGTGAAGTCAGTGTAGAAGCCACTAATCTGGAAACTAAGCTAGGTAATCAGATTGCTGTTCAGGAAAAGAGCGTAGACTCTGAAGTAGATAAGTTGGATGCTCAACAAGTGATGTTGGCAGGGGAGATTTCTAGCCAGACACAGGAGACTAGCCAGAAATTTCCCAGGGTAGATAGGTTGGGAGAGCAGAAAGAGGAAATTGTAGGCATCGTGGAAGAGAACGTTGTGGTTAGTGATGCGAGTGCTGGGAGAGTGGATAAGGATGAGAGTGCTGAAGTTAGTGGGGAGAGTGCTGGGAGAGTGGAGATGCTTGAGAGTGCTGAATTTAGTGAGGAGAGTGGTGAGGTAGTGGAGATAGATGAGCGAGTCGAGATTAGTTTGCTAGGGAATGGTATGAAGAAGGTAGATGAGAATATTAGCCAGGTTAGCGAGATAGTGACTAGTATGGAGGAAGATACTGTAGGTAGAATTCTACGTGGTCAACATTTGGGACTAGGAGTGAGTGAAAATCTTCTTACGAAGTTAGTATGTAATTTCTCTGATGACATTAGGACTGCAGTGTGCGTGCAGGAGATAGTCGCTGTTACAGGCATAGAGAGGTCACTTGGAAGGTTAGGTACCTTGAGAAAAACAGGTAGGCAACGTCAGAGAAATGGGGGTAATCAAAGGGAAGGAAATTATAATCAGAGGAGAGAGAGGAATTGGGATCCAGGTAGAGGAGATAGGTACATGTGGTATGAAGATCATGGGAGAGGTAGAAATAACAATGAGTGTCAGAGGTACGGGAAAAACAATCAACCGGGGAACAGACCACGTGAGGTAGAGCAGGCAAATAGGGGGCGTGCCATGGAAAGACAGGTTGAGAGAAGCAATAGGCCAGGAAGTTTAAACTTCGCCAGGACTCACTATAAGGAGCAGGGGGAGAGTCCTTGCATAGTATTCCTGCTCACGCTCTGGAAGAAAAATATAATGTAGAGTATAATGTCAAGGTAGGATCTGATAGGTTAGGAGACCAGAGCTGTAAATTAGATTACAGTAAGGCGCTAGTGAAGTTTGGGTGGAGTGAGCAACAGGATTGGGTTAGGTTAGATTATCAGGTTGGTGGTAGAGATTTTGTTAGTGTCGTTGGATGCATTCAGGTGATTAAAGAGGTTTCTGAGGAGAAAGAATTAGGTGTCGGCATGGTATCAAGTTGTATTTTGGTCATGAGAGATGATCATGTGTTGAGTGATGTGGATCACTGTTGTTTCTGGGTCATGGGAGATGATCGTGAGTTGAGTGATGATGATCACTGTATGGAGGCAGTTGTTCAAGATACCATGTTGGACGAGGGTCAGAAGTCAGAGGTGCTTGACATTCTGAGGGAACACAGGGTGGTGTTCTCGGAGAAACCTGGATGTACTCACGGCTACGGGCAGAGTTTTGACATCGCAGATAGGTCTAGCTTGAGCGGTCCTAGGTACCCTATAGCTCATTCTCACATGGAGGTTGTTGTTGAGGTGATTGGTCAGATGCTGTATGAGGTTATATTTGAGATTAGTAACAGTCAGTCTGTTAGTCTTCTGGTGGTGGTGACCATGCGGGATGGTACCAGTAGGTTATGTTTGGAGGTCGTGGCAGTTAGTAGTTTGCAGGAAGGTTTTCTTTTTGTGTGTCTCGCACGATTTTGGGATTTTCAACAGGGGAAGCTGTACCCTAAGAGATTAAATAAATTGAGGATTATTGTAGTTGTAGGTAAGATGGTTTTGAAACTGCAGGGAAGGGAGGGGGTAAAAATTAAGATAGGTGATCTGGTGTTGTTGCGAGCTGAGCATCTGCTGTCGGTAGAGCAGAGTTGCATTCATGAGGTTTTTCATTCCAGTCCATTTGCTATAGACCGCAGGGTAGGTGCATGTGCCTACAGATTGATTACCAACGATGACAAGGTCCTAGGTACATATAACGTTGCTTACCTCAAGCTATATGTCACCTGGAGATCTTGCTCACGATGACAAGACAGGAGTACTAGTGTATTTGTGTGAGGGACAAGGATATATCTATAGCCTTGTAGTTTAGAGATTGATCCTTGTGGGGGCGTTTGTAACCGAATTTATTCAGTTACAGTAGCTCACCCTCGGGTTTTGTGCCTTGTGCAGTTAGTTTGGGGTATTTTATTCGTATCTTATTATATTGGGTTAACGTGGGGTTGCAGAGGTGATTTTTACTGTGCCTGTGTGTGTTTTTGTGGACGGATTCATCTTTGGATGGTCCGCACCAACTAGGATCACTGTTTATTAATTATCGGTTTTTCGATATTTGATATTATAAAATACTGGGTTTTGCGATTTATTACGTTTTGGGAATAAGGATATAAGACTGTATTAAGTAGAAGCATTATGTCATTTTGGTTTGGGTTTAATGGCTTTATTTTGACCTAGTAATGTTAAATGTTAGATTCGTGGCTGTACTATAAAGGTACAATGAATTGGTATTTTCGAGTGCTGGATATGTGACATACCCGGAAAAGACAGGCAGTAATTCGGCTTGTGTGGGATTACCTAGGCTATTTATGGCATGAACTCCCATGAACTTCGTGTGGAATACTACTGTGTGACGTCAGTGTGAATTTCGACTGTCTGATGTTCATGTGTTGACACGGATGTTCCGCTAGGAGCGGGCCACGCACAAATTAGTTCCGGCAGAAACTTTGGGGTTATGTAGCCTTATGCCAGTGCATATAATGGCGTGTCTGGCGTTCAGAGCTCGTCTTATTGCTTTATCGGCAGAACACTGATCTACTGACGCCCAGGGTCATTTTACGTGACATGGTTTCCGTAACGAACAGTTAGAGATCGTCTTCTTGCTTTTACAGCGAAAGTCCGTTGTCTACTTGCAATTTAGTGTCGATCATGGTATCGTAATACGAACGAGCAGTGACTAATTTTTAGCTATCCACTGAGCTCTTACGGGCTATTGGAGGCTACGTACATTTCATGGGTCCATCCATACTGTAGCAGTTTCGCTAGCCCTATGTTGGTAGCGACAAGTGTAACAGTTTGACCCTCACGTTGAGCGACAAATGTAACAGTTTGACTGCCCCTAACTGTTGGGTGATAAATGTAACTGTTTACCTTTGCCTAAGCTATGTTGTTTTAATGGGCGCCAAGACCTCAACGCAATGCTGAAATCTAAATTTGTATTTAACAACGTCTAGCTCTGGTAGAACACCTTCAAGAATCTATTCACTCAGATCGTGGTATGATTTGATCATTAACCCAACAAACAATTGTATCAGGAGAAGGAATTGGTCTATATATAATGCTACCTACTGAAAGCAAAGATTGCATTGTAAAAGAATTGAATTTATTATATAAAACAAGTATAGCAAAATTAATAATAATAATAAGTTTAAAATCTAAATTGGAGCGTTGCGATTTTAATATTACCGATAGAAAATTACGTGAAAACGGAGTCTGATAAATTATTGATTTTACTCTTAATCCCAAGCTATGAAGGTACTGAAATATGAAATATAAAACAAAGAGAAACGAGAGATTGCGTATTTCTGCGTCATTCGCGCTTACCACTGGAAATGGCCGAAGCCTTTCCCTCGTACTGGATGATGCTGTGAGCTTCCCACAGTCTCCTGGACGTCTCCATCTCCGTCGATATTTGATGATATTCTGGTAGATTAGATAATTCTATGGTCCGTACATCGGACCCAAACACTCGTACAACCACACTGGTTAGGTTTTACAAAAGTTAGTCCTCCACTCCACGGAACATCGGAGCGACTCCCGCGTGCAACCGTACTCGTTAAGTTTACACAGATTGTCTTCGTTCCACGGAACATCGGAGCGACTCCCGCGTACGACCATACTCGGCAAGTTCTACACACATTGTCCACGTTCCACGGCGCGCTGAACGATATATCCACACGTCGCATCCCCACTCTTCATCCGACTTCTAGCTTACGTGGTCTCCACTGATTGGCTGCACCCCACGTGCTATACTCCCCTCCTCTGGCTCACTACACTCGGCGGGAGGGTTCCGTTCCAACTATCCGCCTTTTCTTGACGCTGCAACCCCGCTTGCGTAATACTTCCCGACAAGATTAAGCGTGTACTTGAATTCCCAGTGAGTCACGTCTCTCGATATACCCTAACTGACGAAACTCCGTTAAATTCCGTAATCACATAACTTTCTATGATATTGTCGTTCGTAATAATTTGCTTGATAGCGTTTTCTAAGACATAGAAAACCTATCTGTATGCTTATAATTTTTATAAAATGCTCCGAAAATATCTTAATAATAATTATAATAAATTAATAATAATAATAATAAATTAACATGAAAAATTCTCTTGGCTGAACAATTTGCCGCGTAAATAAATATAGAATGGCTTCCTACTGACTTATGCCAGTTGCATAAAAACCCCTCGAAAAACACGTTACATATTCGCCTCGGATCATCGGATGATTTACCGTGACGACGGTCCATTATCCGATTATCCCAGACACGTTAATAAACCCCATCCAAAATACATATTACATAAATGAGATCACCCTAAATTACAGATATATACACTCATAATTTTTCTTCACGCACTTTGCGTGAAAGTTTGTTGTCACTATGGATTGAACTTTGCAACCAGTCCAATGTTTTACATATAGAATAGTGTTCCACGGATATTTCTGCCTCTCAAATTTCTCTATGTTGGAGAAAAGTAGACATAATTAATGTGTGAGCACTATGTATTTATGATGTCATATCACACGCATTGAAGGTGTTCTAATATATTTATATCTCCATCTCACTTATCACTGAGCACACGATCACACTATTGTGGCAGCGCTTCGTGACCATAATACTTAATCTCTCTTTAAAAAAGATTAAATTAATATTGACTTCTGAAAAAAAAAAAAAAACAGTAAATGCGCATTACATATAACACCAAATATTTCTGTGCCGTAATCGCCCTGTCTTGTTAAGTTCCCGTAGACCATATTCTACTTAATACTAGTTCTCAACACAGACCAGTTCTCCTGACACAAATAATACCTTTGTACAAATTACCTTAAATTACACACTTACAAATCTTACATGGCGAGGCCGTAAACAGAAATCACGTGTGCTGATATGTATGAGTTTCATGAAGGACTGTCTCGCCTTCTGATGGCCCATCTTTTGCCTCGTGGACGCCTTAAGCAAAAATACCCTGTTCAAGCGCTCACCCATCTCTTGGAGGCAAATGGGAATTCACCAGCGCTACCAAATTCTGGCCTTGGTGTATCGAGACATTTTAGTGCTCAAGAGCATCCGACAATCCCGTCATATTTCCCTGTACCTTAAAAACTCTCATTTACTTACATACTACCCCCCTGGGTGACTTCTGATACGCCTGCCTGGAAGACCATCTCCTCCCACGCACCAAATACCACACTTACTCATTTGATAGGCTGGCTCGCCAGCTAAACACACTCGCTTTATGACACATATTTTCGTAGACTATGTATATTATACGTCCCGTATAATCTGTTTCCCTTACTATCCTCCAGCACATATGCTGTTTTTCCAATACGTTTGGAAACTATAAATGTTTCTGCGTCACCTGCTTCCAACCTTGCAAGTGGCTCCCTTAAATGAACGTCATCACGTTGCTCTACCTAGCATATTACTCAGTGTCTGTAACGATGCCCTGTTGCTACTGTCCACACATGCTAACCCTACTTTCCTATGGTGTCACACTTCTACTCGACACTCTATGACCTAAAAATGTCACTTCTGACTGACAGAATGACGACTTAGACAGTTTCAAAGTGAACCCTGCCTGATCTAACTTCTGAAAAACTATATTTAAATGACGTAGATGCTCCTCCAAACTGCGTGAACTAATTACCATATCATCAATGTAAATGGTTACAAACTCTCCTGTGTCATCCTCTAATGCGATGTTAAAGCCCTAATTAAAGCTGCTGAACTACTCTTTAACCCATAAGGTGTTCTACAAAATTGATAAAGGTTATATTTATGACTAAAAGCTGTAAATGGTCTATCTTCGTACATAAGTGGCACTTGCCAAAAACTGGAACTCAAATCTACACAAGTGAAATACTTCTTCCCCTCAAATGTTTGCATTAATTCTTCTATTGACATAGATTTCAGCTGATCTGAACTAATTCTACTGTTAACCAAACGAGCGTCGAAACAAATACGAACTGTGCCATCGGTCTTGGGTACCCTGATCAAAGAATTAACATATGGACTGTTAGAGTGCTCAATAATCCCATCTTCAAGCATCTGATTAATTTGTGCCTCAACTGCACTTTGATAAGCGAAAGGTACAGGATATCTATGTCCTGTGAATACAGACCTATCAATAACGTTCAATGAATGTGTATAGCAATTGGCCATACCAATGCGATCCTCAAAAACTCTCCTATTACACAATAACACATCATAGAGCCGAACACATTGTTCCACCTCTATATTTCCCTGAAATGCAGCATCACGTAACGAGTCCTTTAGACTACCGTTCGTAATCACACTGCCCACAAAACATGGAGAACCCCGCTCTACGGCTGGCGATATCTCATTTAAAGTACAAATCACACCTACAATACTACTCCTCTGAATATGGTCATTGAACGCTACTTCTACTTCAGAATCTCCCCATTTAAATTTCAAACTCCCTACATCATAACATAAGTTACCAGACACTCTACTTAGCCACTCTGAACCCAAGATAACACTGAATACTAAATTTGGAATTACAAGGCAAATCTGCTTCTCTACATGATTATTAATTTTAATGTCTACTAAAACTTGCTTAGAAATTACTTTAGACCTCTTCTCAACAGCTGTGATAACAAAAGTGCTTTTAATTGGCATCTCCTCAAAATTTACTCCAGTTCCTTTCATTTTATCATAAAATGCACTACTTATGCAACTCTTCATACAACCACTATCAATTAAAACATCTGTGTACGCCTCGGACACGTTAAATTTAACTATGGGGCTCTTACTAACCACTTCCTGAATAATACCTTCATCATTTAGTTCATGTAATAATTCATTTCTTACATTTAGGTCATAGGGTTCCTGTATAATTGTATGGACAGGGCATGCTACAGACTGGGATTCTGACCTTACTTCGCAGCCTGGTTCGCGTTTAAAGAACCGCTACAGCTGGCCGTAGTGCTACTAACTACTGAACTGGTCTGGTTGTTCTGGGCTGTGTTGTCATTGTTTGGCTGTATATTACTACCACTAGGCTGTCCTCTTCCTTGACCCCTATTCTGGTTGTAATTATTGTCATTATAATTTCTCCCTTGATTTCCCCTGAAATCATTGTTTCTCCCTTGATTTCCCCTGTAATCATTGTTCCTCCCTTGATTTCCCCTGAAATCATTGTTCCTCCCTTGATACTGATTACCATAGCCATTTCCTCTGTTCTGATTTAGCTGATTATTGTTATTTCTATTTTGAGCGTTGGCCCCTTCGCCACTGTTCCCTTGAACTTCTTGATGCCTGGCTTCATTAGGTCTATTATTATTATTACCCTGGTTCCGATTGCAATTGTCCTCATAACCCCCTCACCCTAGTGCATCAAATGTGCTTAACAAATTTTCTACTTGTGATATAGTCTTTACATTCTGGATACAAGCAGCCTCCTTGATCCTATAGGGAAAGTGCCTAAGTAGCAACCTCACCACATCACTTTCCTCCTTCAACCCATCCAGATATTTACACACTAATACCTGCCCTAAAAAGTATTCGGTCATGGTGGAGCTTCCTTTAGGGTTATATTTTCCACACACTACTCCCTCACGATGCTGCGACTGAATAACCTCATTCCAGAACTTTTCACAGAATTTCATTTTAAAATCAATGATATCAGTAAACTTGTCTCTGTAGACAGCAAACCAATTCCTCGTTTCCCCCACAAACACTTGTTCTAAAATTTCAACTACCTGGCACCACTCAATACTACCATTTTCCAACCTCTCCCCGAATTTATTTTCTATAGTGTTCATGAACTCCATTGGGCACCCCTGTCGATTGCTGAACTTACCCAGTTCTACCTCCCTGTGTGTGCTATTCACAAAAACTGGCCTATTCTGACTATTTTCTTGCCTGATCCTAGCTTTTAATTTTAACTCTAATTCTGTGATTTTCTCCTCAGCCTTCCTCTCAATACTGTTTACAGTTAATTTAATGTTTCCTTCTGATTCTTCTACTTTATCATATAGCTTTGCTTGTTTCTCCTCAATCTTGCTAATGCTCTCTCTATTACTCTCTCTTAAATCATTTACTTCTGCAACTATTTGTGAGTGGACTTTCTCAATTCTACCCCCCAGCTGTTCCTTAACCTATTTAGTAGCTCCTGAATTTTGTCAATTTCTCCCCCCAATTGCTTTTTGACCTGCTGTGTTTCCAGTTGCACTAGTTCTTTTAAATTTTCAGCCTGTGTACTGTTTCTAATTTCCAACTCCTCCTGTACTTTTCCTAATTTTCTGTCTACATCTGCAATAATCTCTTTAGCCTTTTCTTCCATCACCCCCCTGATCTCACCTCTAATCAGTTCGAATTTGTCACTCATTTCCCTACTGTTTTGTTCTAATTTAGCATTTAAAGTTTCAGTACTCTCTCTATTTTCCTTACTGTTTTGTTCTAATCTGGCGTTTAAAGTTTCATTACTCTCTCTATTTTCCCTACTGTTTTGTTCTAATCTGGCGTTTAAGGCATCTGTACTTTCTTTATTTTCCCTACTGTTTTGTTCTAATTTTGCATTTAAGGCATCACTACTAACTTTGTTCTGATACATGAACTCGAGAAGTAAAGTTTTTAATTTTGGTTGGCCGCCTACACTCCCTGTTTCAGTATCGGGATTTACCTCCGCTACCCCGGTACTACCATCACACGACATACTGCTCGTATCATCACTCTCCAGTTGATGACCACTACGTAACCTCATCTGTCTTTCTTTCTCATCCCCCATAATGATATACACTGATACAGACAAATAACCCCCAAAATACAGGCACAGAAATATATATACCCTTCTCCTTCCACAAATGTTATTAGGTTTTCATCCCCACGTTGTCGGCGACAATTGTAGCAGTTTCGCTAGCCCTATGTTGGTAGCGACAAGTGTAACAGTTTGACCCTCACGTTGAGCGACAAATGTAACAGTTTGACTGCCCCTAACTGTTGGGTGATAAATGTAACTGTTTACCTTTGCCTAAGCTATGTTGTTTTAATGGGCGCCAAGACCTCAACGCAATGCTGAAATTTAAATTTGTATTTAACAACGTCTAGCTCTGGTAGAACACCTTCAAGAATCTATTTACTCAGATCGTGGTATGATTTGATCATTAACCCAACAAACAATTGTATCAGGAGAAGGAATTGGTCTATATATAATGCTACCTACTGAAAGCAAAGATTGCATTGTAAAAGAATTGAATTTATTATATAAAACAAGTATAGCAAAATTAATAATAATAAGTTTAAAATCTAAATTGGAGCGTTGCGATTTTAATATTACCTATAGAAAATTATGTGAAAACGGAGTCTGATATATTATTGATTTTACTCTTATTCCCAAGCAATGAAGTTACTGAAATATGAAATATAAAACAAAGAGAAACGAGAGATTGCGTATTTCTGCGTCATTCGCGCTTGCCACTGGAAATGGCCGAAGCCTTTCCCTCGTACTGGATGATGCTGTGAGCTTCCCACAGTCTCCTGGACGTCTCCATCTCCGTCGATATTTGATGATATTCTGGTAGATTAGATAATTCTATGGTCCGTACATCGGACCCAAACACTCGTACAACCACACTGGTTAGGTTTTACAAAAGTTAGTCCTCCACTCCACGGAACATCGGAGCGACTCCCGCGTGCAACCGTACTCGTTAAGTTCTACACAGATTGTCTTCGTTCCACGGAACATCGGAGCGACTCCCGCGTACGACCATACTCGGCAAGTTCTACACACATTGTCCACGTTCCACGGCGCGCTGAACGATATATCCACACGTCGCATCCCCACTCTTCATCCGACTTCTAGCTTACGTGGTCTCCACTGATTGGCTGCACCCCACGCGCTATACTCCCCTCCTCTGGCTCACTACACTCGGCGGGAGGGTTCCGTTCCAACAATCCGCCTTTTCTTGACGCTGCAACCCCGCTTGCGTAATACTTCCCGACAAGATTAAGCGTGTACTTGAATTCCCAGTGAGTCACGTCTCTCGATATACCCTAACTGACGAAACTCCGTTAAATTCCGTAATCACATAACTTTCTATGATATTGTCGATCGTAATAATTTGCTTGATAGCGTTTTCTAAGACATAGAAAACCTATCTGTATGCTTATAATTTTTATAAAATGCTCCGAAAATATCTTAATAATAATTATAATAAATTAATAATAATAATAAATTAACATGAAAAATTCTCTTGGCTGAACAATTTGCCGCGTAAATAAATATAGAATGGCTTCCTACTGACTTATGCCAGTTGCATAAAAACCCCTCGAAAAACACGTTACAATACCATGGGCTGTCGGTAATAACTTACCACGCCTAAAAGGATAATCAGTCGTAAACATTTCATCGAAGTCATGCGAGAATGGAGACGTGAACGAGCAGTTCGAGAAGAAAGAAAGTAGAGTGAACCAGTCTAACGTGTGTAGATATTTTGTGTACGGACGGTACAGTGTATATACGTAGGTGGCTGTTATGCCTAAACATGTAAATTACTTCGAATAAGGCAGCAATTACACAAAGCTTTTGTCGAGCAGTTGAAGTTTATAAAATCTTGAAGTATGCGCTGTTGTTTTAACTTCACAATTAGCCTATACTGTTTCCATTCTGCAACACTTGCAAATTGAAAACGCATCTTATAACAGTAAAATGACAATCAAGGCTTAAATTGTGAAGTTAAAACAACAACTTATAATCAGCACAGTGTGGACACGCAAGAGTTAGAGTTTTATCATGACAAGGAATAACCACTTCACGAAGAAACATTTTATCCTAATATGCTGAATTTTAGGCAATTCTAACGAACTGGGACATGCTATCTCAGCTTTCAGTGTTCTTTTCTTTAATTTTATTCATTCTGTGATTTGACTATGTTGTTTTGAGTGTAATAAGGTTCAGTGTATGCCACATCTTGCCCATATGTTTTCACGCACCATACATTACATTTTCATTTTATCATCCTGTTTTAACAAATGTTTTTACAAAGGAACATTATCTTAATTTTGTTGGGCCTGTCTTATAAAAGCTGATGAAGGGATCATTATAAATTGGATCCCGAAACATGTACTATAATTTTAAATAGATGTGATATCTAATTACATTTTAATTAAAGGTATTGACTGGGCAAACCCATAATTACAAGAATAATTATTTATTCTAGTTATATATTCTATCACTTCAATAATTTTTTCCACCAATGTATCTCTTTGATTTTCTGTTTAGCTCACAATTGAGGACATCTTCTATCATCTGACAGACTTTAAGGTCTCCGAATTTATGAGGATGAGAGGACTCGCCACGCTCATACACATACTGGCATGTGCCCGCCTGCCCCATGTTAAGATGACTCTCAACGACATGAGATGGATGGAACTGGCCGCTGAACTCACGACGGACCCTGAACGGCTGCTGAATGCACTGCGCCAAGTGCTCAAAGATGATGTTTATATAGTACAGCTGGGAGCAGCCATGGTCATCCTTGGTTTGGAGCAGAGAACTGTTGAAGATCAACATCGAGCAGAATCTATTCTGAGAACTGCTATAGCTGCCGATAATAATCAAGTGAACAGGAAATCTGCAGCCACTGTAATGGTTAGTGACAAACGTTCTTTTATTATTTGTAATCTCTAATTTTCTTTTCCTATGTTGTCATCATCTTCATCATCATCATCATCCATTTCCGTTTTCCAGCCTAGGCCGGGTCGGAGCAAATATGACACCCTCAACTAAACTCTGTCTGTCCACCATCCTTCCTCGACCACTCCAGGTTCCATTCTCTCACACCGAGTTTTACCAAACTCTAGGTCTTCCTCGTCCTCTCTTTCCAGTTATCTGTCTCTCCATCACTTGTTTCGGTATTTTTTTTTCACTTGTCCACACCATCTCAATCTGTTCTGCTTCAGTATATCATTCAGCTTCTGTACATTCACTTCCTTTCGAATGTCTTCATTTCTCACTCAAACTCTCCTAGTCTTCTGTACCATACTTCTCAGGAAATTAATTTTGGCTGCCTGTATTCTAATTTCATCTTTCTTGATCATCGGCCAAGTTTCTGCTCCATATGTCATTATTATACCGTTAAATTGAGTGGAAGGCTGGGTTTGGTACCCCGAGGCCAAAGTGGCCTGAAAACAATTAACCTAGTACTATTCTGTGCGCTCAATGAAACATGGACTCGAACAGCAGTAGGTAAAATAAATATATAATTTCAAGGGAAAAGAATACAAGGCCGAATGGCTATGGGAGGGAACACCAATCTGCACTCCTAACTATATATTTAAAATGGAGGCCAAGCTATACCCCAAATTATATGGCAACGCTGTAAAATTAAAACAGGTTACTTTCACGTGATTAATAAATCACCACATTTTAAACCTTTTCCAATTATATATCCGAAACTATTACAGTCATATTTCGATTCACCACTCATTCACCACTCATTACATTCTTTCTAATAGACTTCCGAAACTGTTTTGCAACCAGCATGGATGCTGTACTTATACGGCCATGATAGACCAAAAGATGCCATCTCAGACAAACGAAAAACAAGGGACCGTTTGTCATTATTAAAACTATCAAGTTCTCCACACCAAAATCCTGACAATTACATTCTTTAAATCATTTAATTTCACATTAGCAGCATGGAACGATTAAAAATGAAACCAAACACATCTCGAAAGATGAAATAAAACAAACTCGTTTTCGCTGCTTAAATAATAGGAGGCGTGTTATGAATATAAATAATCTTAGGCCACATTATAATATACCCATTTAAAAATATAAATTGAACAAATTAGCAAATCAAGAAGGCGCCTTGGTAAAAGAAGAATAGCGTCCTTTTGGAATCGAAAGTTATTTCCATGCATCTGGCCAGACGACACTTGGCCTCTTAAAACTCACAACTTAATTCCCATTTCATGAAATTTCCTAAATGTTCTGTCTGACGGTTCTAGAGTTCCAATTAATATTATCTAACAGTTTTACCTTATTCTCGGACCAAGATTTAGGTAGTGGTCCGAGGCTACCACAAACCGCGTCCTTTCACCGCAAGCTCACATAATGTTCTCCTCGTCCAAGCTATTCGTAGCTCTTACGACAATGGTACGCCATTTTGCGCATGTGCAGAAGTTCATTTTAAAACCGATGACAAATGAAGAACGCCTGGCACTAGTTTTAATGCCAACTTTTGTAATTAGTTTTCCTTCACCTCTTAAATGATCAAAACGTCCCTTTTAACCAAATTTAATTTGGCAATAGAATTTTCATCGATGTGTCCGTCAATGATTGGCTATCAGGCTTTAGATTATTTGAACAAATACCGCCAAATCCAGTACAGTCCCAGCATACATATTATTCACTAGACAGTCAACAATGGCTACATTCAATCAATGTAGACCGTAATTTGTTATTAATATTAGTAATCAAATTTATGTTATATCACAGTTCATTCCTTCCTCTTGATTTAGAAATTATTATTTGTCACATTAATGACCAGGTGCGCCGACAGAAGGAGGGGGGGGGGTCACATGGGGGTGGTGGCGGGGGCGGCGGGGCATAAGGGGGGGCGGCGGCGGCGGCGAAGTATTGTGAGTCGAAACCAATCGGCTCAGTCTCCCCCTGCGATTCCACCACTAGGAGGGGTCAGATTATGATCCCCGACGATAGCTGCAAGCAGGATGGAACCAGCTCACCAATACAGCCTCTCCGGACCGTTACAGCTGGACATCTCACGAAGTTGTAGTAAATGCTTCCATTCTGACCAGCAGAATGGCCAACACCTCCACTAGATGTTGTGTCGTGCATGGTGACAGCAGCCAGAGCTCTTGCTACTGCCACGAGTGGTGAGTGATCACATCACTCACGTGACCAACCGGAACAGATACCAGATGGCAATTAGGATCACATGATTGCCATCTCTCATCGATGATCTTGTATGTAGATTCATTTACTAAGTCGTTGTTATAGCAAGTGACATTCCTATGCTCTTTGGAATAATTGTAGTGTTTGACCAGGTAAGACTGTTAGAGCTTAAACCGACAGACGATGTTTCAATTTAAATTGTTAGTTTACAATGTGATGAGTAATTACTAAAATGAACATCACAATTCGATGCTCTCGTAAAATTTCTAGCTTGTTCCCAACCAAAATAAATCCTGTTTTCACATTCTAAAGAATGAATTAAGTGGACGCAGCGTCACTTAACAACATGCCATCCCTCAGCAATCATGGCAATCGGCTCTCAATTTATATAAGGTACCAAGGTACCACAGTACCTCCCGAGTACTCTCAAACGGCACAGTCATTTAAGTTACTTCTGATGTACAATTACATCAAGTACAAAATATACACACAGCTCTCAAGCATGGCTTCAAACTTTATTAAGGTAGAACAGCAGGCGCAGAACCGCTCGAACAAACTCAGCAACAGTACAGCAATCAAGATTTCACGAGAACTAAACTTCAACAGGACTACACACACCCGTGCTCAACTTCAGATAACGCAGGAATCCTTCTCACATCTGCGACCAATCACCATCAAGCAGCAGTTACTCCTGACATAACCTCACTATTCAACCAAACTCGTAGTCAGCTTGCGACCAAGAATCACCCAAGTTCACTCGCACGTTGCCCTCAGCAATCTTCTAACCTCACTGTTACAACGACAGCACTTGACAACTCAAGGATCAAGCTCACACATAACCTCACAACATTCACTCTTGTTAAGACATAACCTCACCAAATTCACCAATCGACTTCTAACATCCCGTTACTAACCCAGGGCGACCATCCCAACGATAGGTAGCACTACCAATTCATAATCAACTTTAGGTCACTAAATGCAACCAACTTTACCATGGGTCACTAAACAGCAACCAACCATTACCTTGGGTCACTTAAGAGTAACCATTTTACTTACCAACCAACCATTATTGGGTCACTTAAGAGCAACCAACTATTACCTTGGGTCACTTAAGAGTAACCAACTTCACTTACTAATGGGTCACTTCACGAGCAACCAACTTCACTTACTAATGGGTCACTTCACGAGCAACCATTGCCTTACCGTCCGTAGGTGCCAACTGACTACGTCTGTAGAACCAGACAAATTAAATTCCTCACCTAATCAATTCAGAAAGAAAACCTTCACCTGTATCGCATACACAATGCAGCTTACAGTTTGCTCCCAAAACTGGCCTTCACACCTGCCACGTGTTTCAGCGACAAGAAATATCCACCTGCATATACCTTCCCTTCATGAAAAGGCTCCCTGCATATGCCTCTTCACATAATAAGTCAAGGCACCACTCGACTAACTCGACTCAAACTCACCATCAGGGAATAATCATCCTGGAATCACCGACCCAACAACCTCTCGAAGCTCAAATACTACTCAGAGTACTGACAAAATAACACAACTCATTCAACCAATACCAACACGGTACCAACAAAACAAAACCTAGACACTAACCGAAGAAAATTCAAATACTCAACCGAGTACCGACGCACAAGAAAATAATAATACACTAACCCTAATGAAACCTCAACTAGTACCAACAACGCAGTACATCAGACACAACAACAAAACACTCCCTAGCAAGTACTCACTCGAGTACCAAGTACCAACAAGGCACTTAACATACCTGAAATAAAACAACAAAATACCCTCAAAATACCAAACTACGATGTGCGATCATCACCAGCCCGCACGACATCAAGAGTCAGAGGAGCATAGCAATGTCGACATCACCAACCATCACTGAAAGTACCAGAATCATAAATAGACAGAGACTGGCTACTCCCGCTAGGTTGGTATCACTCGACGATCTCCGCACCAACTCCACACATCCCAATTGGCATCCTGAAATGTCCTAACCTCACTCACACAACAAGTACACCAAGCATACGTGCAGTCCTGGCACGTCACTCGTTCAGTTCCTCAACTCCAAATCAGACCTGAAATAATTTTCAAAATTTCTATCTACCGACTGAAGATCAAAACTTCACACGACCAAAATACGATTACCTAGATCAGCACTTCTTATAACTGCTTTCTGCTTCCTTAAATTTCGACCACACGTCGCACGAACAGCTGCAATCACAACAACTACACACCCAACACAACGGGGCTTCACGACACAACAGCTGACGTAACACACAACCTGACCTCGGCCTAGCAATATTAGAACTCGCTGTTTCACCACCTGAAAATCTTCAGCTCGACACTGCTGTTATATGTACTCACAGTACATTACTCGTCCACCTGCATGTTCACTGAAATCTTCTTCTCAATATGTCACAAGACATTACACATTCAACTCATTGACAACAATTATCTGCGCACAGATGTTTCTCAACAGAATTACAGAAATCAATTGACTATTCAGTTCACTAAACTTCATTAATGCTTAGATGACTTTTTCTCATTGGCAATACAGCCCGAACAAATAGCAATTCAAAATTTGGCAACCATGCCAGAAGATTTTCAGCAAGAATTCAACACGTGAATGATATCACTTTTCACACAACTTGACAGGAATACAGAACGATTAGCCATTAGCACTTTACTTAACAGCTGTGCATAGATAACTTTCTACCATGAATCAAATAAATACTGTACTGGTTTGATCCTACCTTGGAAGGAGCTTGTAGTATGGAACATCACAGTGTGTGATTATAGAGAGAATCCAGCAGCCAACTTTACCATGCTTACAGAGAGACCATGTTCTTGAGTGCCAGTATTAAAACTGGACTTGACTCGTCGTCAGTGCGTTCACGCACTGAGGAATGCCAGCAACGCTTTATCCATTCACAGCCATGAAAAGAAAAACATATATTAGTCAGAGTACCACAGTAGGCATCCTACCTAACCTTAGTTAACCCTCAGTTACTCCCACTTCTCCCATGCTGCTCGAATCCACGTGAGTTAATCCTACACATTACCACGGCACAAAACACCACCAGGCAACGGCTCCAGAAAATCGAACCACGCTCTGCTACCAAAATCTATACCGTTAAATTGAGTGGAAGGCTGGGTTTGGTACCCCGAGGCCAAAGTGGCCTGAAAACAATTAACCTAGTACTATTCTGTGCGCTCAATGAAACATGGACTCGAACAGCAGTAGGTAAAATAAATATATAATTTCAAGGGAAAAGAATACAAGGCCGAATGGCTATGGGAGGGAACACCAATCTGCACTCCTAACTATATATTTAAAATGGAGGCCAAGCTATACCCCAAATTATATGGCAACGCTGTAAAATTAAAACAGGTTACTTTCACGTGATTAATAAATCACCACATTTTAAACCTTTTCCAATTATATATCCGAAACTATTACAGTCATATTTCGATTCACCACTCATTACATTCTTTCTAATAGACTTCCGAAACTGTTTTACAACCAGCATGGATGCTGTGCTTATGCGGCCATGATAGACCAAAAGATGCCATCTCAGACAAACGAAAAACAAGGGACCGTTTGTCATTATTAAAACTATCAAGTTCCCCACACCAAAATCCTGACAATTACATTCTTTAAATCATTTAATTTCACATTAGCAGCATGGAAAGATTAAAAATGAAACCAAACACATCTCGAAAGATGAAATAAAACAAACTCGTTTTCGCTGCTTAAATAATAGGAGGCGTGTTATGAATATAAATAATCTTAGGCCACATTATAATATACCCATTTAAAAATATAAATTGAACAAATTAGCAAATCAAGAAGACGCCTTGGTAAAAGAAGAATAGCGTCCTTTTGGAATCGAAAGTTATTTCCATGCATCTGGCCAGACGACACTTGGCCTCTTAAAACTCACAACTTAATTCCCATTTCATGAAATTTCCTAAATGTTCTGTCTGACGGTTCTAGAGTTCCAATTAATATTATCTAACAGTTTTACCTTATTCTCGGACCAAGATTTAGGTAGTGGTCCGAGGCTACCACAAACCGCGTCCTTTCACCGCAAGCTCACATAATGTTCTCCTCGTCCAAGCTATTCGTAGCTCTTACGACAATGGTACGCCATTTTGCGCATGTGCAGAAGTTCATTTTAAAACCGATGACAAATGAAGAACGCCTGGCACTAGTTTTAATGCCAACTTTTGTAATTAATTTTCCTTTACCTCTTAAATGATCAAAACGTCCCTTTTAACCAAATTTAATTTGGCAATAGAATTTTCATCGATGTGTCCGTCAATGATTGGCTATCAGGCTTTAGATTATTTGAACAAATACCGCCAAATCCAGTACAGTCCCAGCATACATATTATTCACTAGACAGTCAACAATGGCTACATTCAATCAATGTAGACCGTAATTTGTTATTAATATTAGTAATCAAATTTATGTTATATCACAGTTCATTCCTTCCTCTTGATTTAGAAATTATTATTTGTCACATTAATGACCAGGTGCGCCGACAGAAGGAGGGGGGGGGGGGGTCACATGGGGGTGGTGGCGGGGGCGGCGGCGGCGGCGAAGTATTGTGAGTCGAAACCAATCGGCTCAATTATTGGTAGGTAATAAATAACCCTAGGCCTATCAAGTGACTGCTGCCCAGCCATTTGGCCTGCAGATATTGGGGTGACGCATGGTCAGTGCATCAGATCCCCTTAGCCGTTAATCTTGGTTTTCGTGACCGGGGCACTGCCTCACTGTCAGACAGCTACTCAATTGTACTCACAAGGCTGAGTGAACCCCATTCCAGCCCTCACGTCAGTTTCTAAAATCCCTGACGGAGCCGGGAATCTAACCCAGGGCCTCCGGGGCCTCCAGGTGAGAGACAGGCACGCTACCCCAACACCACGGGGTCGGCCTATTGGTAAGTGATAGGTTTTATAGATCACTTCTTTATCCCAAATTAACTCCGAACCTGGTGATAGAAAACAGTCTCTTGGTGATCTACATATCCAATCCTGCATTTGGTAATGTACCTGATTGTTAATGGATGAATGGGCACCAGGACAAAAATGTATTCGGGGGGGGGGGGGGGGGGGGGGTGACACAAGGGGTCAAGTAGTCGTAGATGTTCAGGGGGAAAACATTTTTGGGGATGTGTGTCTAGGAAAAATGACAGTGAATTGAATAGATAATTATGTTTTGTTGCACTTACAGGCTATCAGTGGAGTTGTTGATTGGCAAGTTGTCCGTGCCGTACTTGAAGCCTGGGAGAAAGCATATCGCCCCAAGGAGTTGTATCCCATTCTGTTGGGACTACGCAAACTCAGCTACAAATCAGTTATCATTTCAGGCAGTGTGGCTCAGCACCTGAACAGCTGTAACTACGAGAAGCGCCTGAGGACTTGCCTCACCCTACAGTTCCTTCAGGTACATTAACATGACGTGTGTTTTTAAAATAAGTACCAACAGATCTTCTTTTTTTATTCTTCTAAGAAACAGCAGTGAAAATGAAAATCCACAGCCTGCTTCCAGTCGACCGACCGGGTCAGGAATGGAATGAATGAAGCCCCCATCTAGCGGCGAGGATATGAACTGTGCCGGCTGCTGAAGCCTGTCGCACTCCCCTGGGGCAATGATTAAATGAATGACAAATGAAATGAAATGATAGTGAAGAGTGTTGCTGGAATGACAATTGTGACAGGGAAAACCGGAGTACCCGGAGAAGAACCTGTCTGCCTCCACTTCGTCCATCACAAATTGCACATGGAGTGACCGGGATTTGAACCACGGACTCAGTGGTGAGAGGCTGACGTGCTGCCGCCTAAGCCACGGAGGATAACAAATGTTATTAATAAGAATGAAACTAAGGATCCGAACCAGCCATGTGACTTCAAAAGCAATGACGATAGCAATGATTGCACCGAGTGATCTTGAGCACACTTACTCATAAGGCAAGAAGAAATTAATATTTATATTAGAACAAAAAGACGTGAAAAAGATCATATCTGCCCAGAATCCTTAATGACAAAGTCAATGAAAGAGGTAAATAACACTGTAGGTCAATAAATTGTAATTCTTAAGTACAGTGTACCTACCGGTTTTGGTTACATTATAACCTTCTTCAGCAAACAGTAGTTGATACAAAATTATGAAGTTGCAAGATTGACACAAAATTTTACAAAAAGGCTGCTATCAAAACTATTTCAAAACACTATCTAAAATGATTAAAAAAATACTCTAAAATATTAAAAATCAGATCTGTCACAATTTTTAGATTGGTTGGTTCCTCAGTTTAGGGGCTGCGACAACGCTGTAATGTAGCCCCGTGTACTTTGGGTGTGTGTAGAATCTGTCTGATAACCGGTGTTAATTGTGATGACTGTATTAGTGTGTGTTATCTGTAATTCAGGTAAGCGCTGTGGACGATCAATTTTAAACTAGTTCCTACTTTTGCTACCATCAATGAGATCTAGCTGTGGACTTGGTTACTAGATGCCACCGCAACTGGCGCCTGGCGACGAACGTTGGAACTAATAGAGCGTTAATAAAATCTAACCTACAAATTTAGCTTCACACAATTGTAGTTAGTGGAAGGTTCTTTTACATGCCATAAATCTATGGCATGGGCCAACCAGCTTTACTTCCCCTCTGAAAGAAGGCATACTGAGGGAATTTTAACACTGCTACCAACTACGCCGTTGAGGAAGTCGGTCATCACTCATGTACTGAATATGCCCAATCCATCTGAGTTGGTGGCCAACAATGGTGGCTTCTATGCTATTCATCTTTGCCCTCTCAAGAATTGTTGTGTTTGGAAGGTAGTCATCCCATTTGATATTCATAATGAATCTGAGCTTTCGTTGCTGGAAGCGTTCTAATTTCACGGCAATAGAAAGTCCGGATTCACATCCATAGAACATGGTGGAGATGACAACTGCTCGATACACTATCAATTTGGTGTATATTCTCAGAATTTTATTCAGGAACACCTAATATACTGGTAAATAAAACCTAATTTTAACTTCTTGGAACCTAAAAATCTGTGGCTTTATATCATACATCCAAGTTCACTGGGATCATGAAGTCCCAAGTCCTTGGAATGGATTAACAACAACGAACAAGTGAATATATTCCCTTTATTCCAGGGCGACATGACACAGGATCTGAAAGAACGTCTCAATCGAATCATGACAGAAGATTGTTTACAATGTGTTCGTTTTGCTGCCGCCAAGACTTTAGGACATATCGACTGTGCCGATATGGTGCATCATCATATTGTCAAACTTATGCTCTCTGAGAAGGGTACAGAGATTCGGGAAGGATTGCACCTTGTGAACACTCTAAGTAAATAAAGATATATTTTAGTAAATCATATTCAGTTTCTATTTATAGTTTTCAGTTTGTAGCTACTGCTCTAAACGATACCTGTCGCATTATTCAGTGGCGTAGTCGGTAGCATGCTGAACTGCTGTGCCCAAGATAGCGGGTTCAAACCCGGCCGAAGTCGTCGGATTTTTTAAGAGCGTTAAAAATCCTTCAGTATGCCTTCCTTCGGAGGGGAAGTAAAGCCGGCGGTCCCATGTCATAGATTTATGGCATGTAAAAGATCCTTTCACAGACTAAACTTGTGTAAAGCAAAATTTGTTAGGTTAGATTTCGTCAGAACGCTCTATCAAAGTTCCAACGTTCACCACTAGATATCATTGATAACTGGTGGCGAAAGTTGGAACTACTTGAAATTGAACGGATCTTGTAGCTCACCCTTTAGGGTGTCCGCTGGAAGCAGCTACAGACTCAGGCGAGCCGAACATGTCCTCGGACACTCCCGGCACTAAAAGCCATACGATAAATAAATAAATAAATAAATAAATTACCGGATGTCTAAAGCCTACTCCTTTGGATAAATTGTACAGTCTTGCTAGCATTGCTGTTCCTAATATTCGTCGTGAGATTGCAGCAAAAATTGAGAAGAAGAAGGCGGTAACATCTAAAGCTCACCCTCTGTATGGATACAGGCCAGCTACTTCAATACTCAAATCAAGGAAAAGTTTCCTCAGAACTACCGAGGCTCTTAAGGGAACACCTCAGCAATCCCGAATCGATCTGTGGCGTGCAAGCTGCAATCGCTCCGAAGAATGGCTGACACCTAGTGAAGAACTACCACCTGGTCATATGGAGAAATGCAGTACCTGGAGATCACTGAACAGATTATGGGCAGGCGTGACAAGATGTAAAAGTAACCTGCAGGAGTGGGGTTTCAGCATCGAGTCCTCATTGTGTAAATGTGGTGTAATCCAGACTACGTCTCATTTGTTGCAGTGCAGCAGGTGCCCTCAAACATGCACAGTACAAGATTTGCTTCAGGCGAGAGAAAATGCACTGGATGTCGCTAACTTCTGGGCAAAAGTAGTATAGACTCTTGTTTGTTTAGTGTGACTTTGCATAAAATGTATTTAATCCAGTAAGAGTTTCAATGTACACATACTGTATGTAGTATTAATGCTTCTCATACGAATAAATAAATAAATAAGTTTGTAGCTTGCTGACTAAGACTTGAAAATGTTACCGCCTCTATCTCCTGCTGTTTAGCCACTTAAACCAATATGGTCACGCTCTGCCCACGATAAATTTTCAAATCTTAGATGACATACACACACGGCCATTTTTATGTTTCAAAAATCTAACCCATTAATACAAATCTAACGTTTTTTACATATCCATATTGACTTACAATTTTAATAAAATATGTGTTGTTATTATTATTGTTTTAAGATTAACAAAACAGAAACCAAGATAATGAACATAGTCGAGATGGTAGTCAGAACAGTAATGTATGGTTGGGAGGAGAAAGAGTGGCTCAGTAAATCTTTTCAAGTACTTGGGAAGCATTATTACTTCTGATGGGAGGTGTGAAAAGGACATCCGCTCTCGAATAGCCCAGGCTAAAGAAGCTTTCAACAAGAAGAGAAGTCTCAAAAGCCATATCCCTACAAGTCAAAAAACACTTCATTAAAAGTTGCATTTGGAGCATTGCGACCTATGGTTGCGAAACCTGAACACTATTGAAGGCCGACAAGAAACGATTATGTGCATTTGAAATGTGGTGCTGGCGACGAATGCTACGGATACCTTGGACCCTAAGGCTAACTAATGAAGAGGTTCTAAGAAGAGCAGAGGAAATCATCAATCTGACAGAAACAATCGAAAAAAGAAGAAATAATTGGAAAGGCCACCTACTCCGGCATTCACCATGGTGCATCACACTGCTTGAAGGGAAAATGGTAGGGAAGGCAGGAAGAGGACGACCAAGAGCAGAGTTCTTTTATGACATCGGAGGAAGATGTCCATACCACCTGATCAAACAGCGGGCTCAGGATAGAAGACCTTTGGACGAAGACATTCATGCTACCCACCAACCGCCAGGTTGAGGAGAGAAAGAAGAAGGGGCCGAACTACGAGGTCATGTGTATGTTAACTAGGTTAGATTGGTAACAGGAGAGTTTTCTGTACTGTTAAGTTCTTAGTCTTGCAGACTCGATGCGTCAGGCATCCAAATGCTGAATGGGCAGCATGGGGAAGATAAAAGCTAACACAGGAAGAGTAAAGTAGGAACGCATGGGACAAACAGGGTAGGAAAAAAGAACCATGGAGAAAGGGGACAAACATCAATTTAGATTTAAACTTTTTTTTTTTTTCAAGCAATGATATATCAGCAAGGTGGTTGGTTGGTTCCTTAGACTGCGACAACGCGGTTATGTAGCCCCGTGTACTTTGGTTGTGTGTAGAATCTGTCTGACAACCGGTATTAATTGTGAAGACTGTATTAGTGTGTGTTATCTGTTCTTTTCAATAGAAGTAAGGACTGCAGACGATAATTTCTAGTTCCTACTTTCGCCACCAAATTCTACCATCCATGACACCTAGCTGTGAACTTTACTACTAGATGCCATCGCAACCAGAGCCCGGTGACGAAAGTTGGAACATACTGTAAGAGCATTAATCAAACCTAACCTACATATTTTTGCTTCACACAATTGTAGTTAGTGGAAGATTCTTTTACATGCCATAAATCTATGACATGGGCCTGCCGGCTTTACTTCCCCTCCGAAGGAAGGCATACTGAGGGATTATTAACGCTCTTAAAAAATCCGACGACTTCGGCTGGGCTTGAACCCGCGATCTTGGGCATAGAAGTTCAGCAAATCAGCAAGGTGAATTACAGAGATCCTACCTATAACCATTTTGCACTCTGTGTTTCAGATGTGGCGAGTCCAAATATTTCCGAAGCTCTTCTGCCTTGTCTGTCGCACACTGCCTCTGTAGTGAAGTTGGCAGCCTTGGAAGCAGTGGTTCACTTGAAAATCACTAACAATGAATTTCTGACAGCAATTGCCCGTCTGATAGTGGATCACAATGAGGCTGTTCGGGAGGCAGCGTACAACACTTTGGGTGAGCAGTGACAGAGATGACGCTGTAGCGATAAAATCACTTGCATATCAAGCATCCCCCCCATATGAATAAATCATTTAAAAAATGAAGTATTTAATATAACTAGCAGAACTTCAGAAGAATGCTAATGTACAGACTATTCATAACCTACATAAACATCTTATTGACATTTGGAATACAGAAAAATTGCTTGAAGAGTGGAATATTGCAATTATACACCCCATACACAAAAAGGGCGATAGATCAGATCCTAACAATTATCGAGGAATATCGTTGCTGGATGTCACGTATAAGATTTTTTCAAAGATTTTATATTCCAGAATTCATGAACAACTTGATAATGAACTTGGTGAATATCAGGGTGGTTTCCGTCCAGGACGAAGCTGTCCAAATCAAATTATCAGTCTCAAATGGATTATAAAACATCACAGGATTAGGAGCAAAGATTTAGTGATCACATTCGTTGATTTTCAAAAAGCTTATGATAGTATCCATCGCGAACCTCTATTAAATGTCCTTACTGAATTTGGTTTACATCGAAAACTTGTTAACCTTATTGCAGTCACCCTTAAGAATACTAAATCTAGAGTTAGGTTTAGAAGTGAAACCTCTGATAGGCCAGTCATCCAAGACATTCTAGGTCGCAAAAAAAATTGCAAGGTTCTGATTTTTTGGTATGTTGTTAGGATAGATACCAATAGTGTAAAACCAAGTTTGCAACCTCGAAAGACCTGTGCTAACTTCGTGGTGCTCGAAAAGCCTCAAAATTTTCAGACGTTTATCGGGTTTTGGCTTACAACTTCCAAAATATGCATTCTATGGCAAAGTCACCCATTACACTTTTAAAGAAGACAAAATTACCGACAATATGAGCGCAACTCCAGCTCTGTATGTCTTACAGATCTCGAGATACAACACTTCGAAAATGGGCAATTTTTTCCAAAATGTTCGAAAATTGTAGGAAGCTAGTCTTTCGAGGAAATTACCGTCTAAAATACTCATTCTACGTAGAAAGTCATCAAAAGTAAAGTTGTAGACCAGTTATTTAGCTTTAATTTGAACATTGGCAAAACGCTATAAGACCAATAGTTCTCTTGTTATCAGGTAAAACACAAAAATAGGAAATTGGATTTTTCAAAAAAAGTAGCATGACGAATTGTAGGACATTTTAAAGGTTAAGAAAGACATCAATCAGTGGAAAATTGTTTTTCATGCAAAATGAAATTGAATACAATCAATGATAATGCGTAATTTCTTATCAATATTGATGTCACAGTGGCGAAGTGACGGAGGGGCCTCAGCTAACACCTGAGACAGAAACGAGCAACACGTCAATTACCTACTATTTATTAATAAATTACAACAAAAGGTTAGGTATGTGAAGTTAGGCTTACCTGCACTCAGCGAGACCGTAGTGCTCGTTTGGAAGGCCCAGGTTCTTCATACGGCTCTTCTTGGGGCTCCGGAGACTCCTGTGTATTTGGATCTGGATGTAAAAGGGGGTCGTCGAAGTCGTCTTCTTCGTCTGGCTCAGTCATTTCTAGGGTAGGAGAATTAAGGCAGGTCTTCCCCCGGCCTGACACCGGTGACCTCACACAAGGAACCAGCACCACAAACTCTGCTCAAACTCCTGTCATGCAGGTAAGGAAATCCATTCGTACTAGGTCGGTTCTAGTCAATGTCCAATGCCGGACATAGGTATTTTTTCTGATTAAAATTAAAACATTTGAATCTGTTGTAACCTGGAGTTATTATAACTGCTGAAAATCTTGTCATACAGGTGCCTGAAAGAGTGCGGATCAGGGCGATGCTCCTGCCGGAAAGCAGGGCTGAAATGCTCTGCTCTGTAAAATTTGTCGGGGGAAGACTTGCCTTAATTCTCCGACCCTAGAAATGACTGAGCCAGACGAAGAAGACGACTTCGACGACCCCCTTTTACATCCAGATCCAAATACACAGGAGTCTCCGGAGCCGCGAGAAGAATCTGGGCCTTCCAAACGAATACTACTGTCTCGCTGAGTGCAGGTGAGCCTAACATCACATACCTACCCTTTTGTTGTAATTTATTAATAAATAGCAGGTAATTGACGTGTTGCGTGTTTCTGTCGCAGGTATAGCTGAGGCCCCTCCGTCACTTCGCCACTGTGACATCAATATTGATAAGAAATTACTCATTATCATTAATTGTATTCAATTTCATTTTGCATGAAAAACAATTTTCCACTAATTGACATCTTCCTTATCCTTAAAAAAAAGTCCTACAATTTGTCAGGCTAAATTGTTTGAAAAATCCAATTTCCTATTTTTGTGTTTTACCTAATAACAAGTACAACAACTGTGTTAGCAGGGTACTGACCCCAGTTGGAAAGACAGATTGGTTTAGGAACAAGACCGGACTAAGACAGGGGAGTGTGCTGTCACCTGTTTTATTCATAATGGTAATGGATGAAATTGTAAAGGAAACAAAGGAAGCATATGGACATAAAGAAATGAAGTTACTATTATTTGCAGACGATATTGTGGTTTGGGGAAGGAACACCGAAGAAGTGCAAAAACAACTAGATGCACTGAACGAAAATATTCAGAAGTATGGCTTGAAAATCAGTATAGAGAAAAGCAAGACCATGGTGATGACAAGAGGGGAAAGACAAGGAAAGGGCATTGTGAAAATTGGAAGTCAGAGTTTGGAAATTGTGGACACGTTCAAATACCTAGGAAGTGAATTGATGCAAACTGGTAGGTTGGACATGGAGATTGGCAGGAGGGTACAGCAGAGCAATGCATTCTACCAAAGTGTAAGAAAACTTGTTTGGGATAAGGAAGTACCAAGGAAAAGCAAGGAGGTAATGTATAAAATGAACTATGTACCCATATTAACTTATGCAGCTGAGACTTGGACCCTGACGAGCAGGCAAGAGAGTAGAATCCAATCCAGTGAAATGAAATTTCTAAGAAGTATGATAGGTAAGACAAGGAAAGACAGAGTGAGGAATGAAGATGTTAGGAAGGAAGTTGGGATGGGAAAACTAAATGAGAGAATTGAGAAGAATAAACTAAGGTGGTTTGGACATGTAAAGAGGATGGAGGAAAATAGAATACCAAGACAGATGCTGGAGGCCAAGTGCAAGGGTAAGAGAACAAGGGGAAGACCTAGAACAAGGTGGATCGATTCAGTGAAGAACAGCGTGAGAAAAAGGAATCTGGACTGGGACAAGATCGTGGAAGAAGAATTGTGGAAGGAAAGAGGAAAGTGGAGAAGTGCCATAAATACCCCGACCCGGCAGGAGCTGGATAAGGGGAAATGATGATGATGATGATGATGACCTAATAACAAGAGAAATTGGTCTTATAGTGTTTTGCTAATGCTTAAATTAAAGCTAAATAACTGCTCTACAACTTTACTTTTGACGACTTTCCTCGTAGAATGAGTATTTTAGACGGTAATTTGTTCGAAAGACTAGATTACTACAAATTTCGAACATTTTGGAAAAAATTGACCATTTTCGAAGTGTTGTATCTCGAAATCTATAATATACACAGAGCTGGAGTTGCATTCAAATTGTCGGTAATCTTGTCGTCTTTAAAAGGGTAACAGGTGATTTTGCCATAGAATGCATATTTTGGAAGTTGTAAGCAAAAAACCGAAAAACGCCTGAAAATATCGAGGTTTTTCGAGCACCTCGAAGTTAGCACAGGTATTTCGAGGTTGCAAACTTGGTTTTACACTATTGGTATCTATCCTAACAACATACCAAAAAATCAGAACCTTGCAATTTTTTGCGACCTAACGCAATTTTTGTGTCTACGGTGACTGGCCTATGAGTCATTTGAAATCCATACTGGTCTTCGGCAGGGAGTTGGATTATCTCCATTGTTGTTTAATTGTGTGCTGGATAAAGTTATGCGTCAATGGGATAAAGTTTGTCCACCGAATGTTAAGATTGGAAAAAATACTCGTCTAAATTGTCTCGCCTTTGCAGATGATCTAGCAATATTAGCAACTAGTATCGAAGAAGCTAAATTTCAGGTAGAGGAATTGGAACGATTAGCAGCAAAGGTTGGGTTGAAAATTTCTTTTGAGAAAACAGAAATGATGCCTTTTTTTCAAGTTGACACATCACATATTGTATTGCATAATGCCCAGAAAATAAGGATTGTGAAAAAATTTAAATATCTTCGTGAGATCATCACTTGGAATGCCAATGAAAGAGCTTCAATAGATAGTAGAACACTAAAATTGTGACGAGCACAACAGATTACCTGGCCAACATATAAGAAACAGTCTCTTTCGATTAATGCTAAACTTCAATATTATTTCTCCGTCGTTAAGCCAGAAGCAACATATGCAAGTGATACTTTATTTAAACTAAACACCTGATCAACAACTGACAAACTACAGAAGGTTGATAGACGGATTCTTCAGACAATACTCAATAAAAACACCAGGTTGAGGCCAGTGGAGACTTTTGCCCAATTCAATACTTTACAAGGAAAATGAATCTATAATTGACACGATGTGAAAACGAAGGATTGCGTTTTTTGGACACATATCCTGCTTGCCAAATACTAGACTCTTGAAACAACGTTTTGACTTCTTTTGGAACAGTAAAACAAAAATCACATGGTTTAAAGAAATACAAATGGATTTAGACGAATTGAAAATTACTAAGCATCATATTGAACATAGAGAGGAGAAACGGCTTCTGAATAACAAATACATTTGACTAACATTCACAATTTCACAGCGTAAGCAATATGTTACATCAGCAGAAGAACGAGCTGCAAGATCTTCCAGAATGAAAAAGTATTGGGAAAGGAAAAAATTATCAAGAATTAAGAACTGAACTTAGTATTTGAAGACTTTAAATATAAGGTTTGATTTTGGTACTCCAATGTGGGCATAAACAGTATAAATAAATAAATAAGGGTTGTTTAAATGCCAGCCTTGAGGTTAAGGTGTAACGTACTTGCTTCTTACCTAGGAGGCCCCAAGTTCGATTGCCAGCTCCGTCCGTAATTTTAGAAGTGGCATGGGGGCTGGAACGAGTATACTCAGCCTTATGAGGACAATTGAGTAGCTGTACAAGAGGCAGTGACCTTAGTCAAGAAAGCCAAGACTAATGTTTGAGGGGACATATGCACTGACCACACAACACTCCGGAATCTGCAGGCCCTGTGGCTTTGCAGCAATCGCTTGGTAAACCAAGGTCTGCTGATCCACATTATTTGTTTGTTTTTGTTCAGTTGTTTGTACAAACAATAGGCACCGCGAATAGTTGATGGGGGTGGCCCACAAGCAGCACAGTAGGACTTGGTGTGTGTTGTAACAGCGAGCTTTGGGTTTGGTCAATTTGAGTATTTCTAATTTGTGTTATATGAATGGCATTTCATATGCTTAACCCTTACACATAGTCTGTTGTCTCTGCTCCGACAAATTATCCATACCTATTTGGTGCTGCTATCTGTTAGTCGCGTGACGAACGTCGTGTAATTTTGATATTGCGAAGCATGGAACTGTTAAACTATTATTTAGAATGCCGTGCAGCCTGTCAGCTGTTCCTCAGCGATCACCAGAATGATAGTAATCAAACATGGTGGATCGGATATTGACAGAGTTGTAGGGAATGCTAAAAGAATTTTAAGTCTAGGGGTAAGGGTTAATGGAAGAGTAGTTTATTGTAGTAGTATTTGGATTATTAGCATTACACGGTGAGTGTTTTGATTGAGTGGGGCTCCCCAGCTGCTGCCGGCTAACCAGGAGGTTGCTTGGCATTTCTTGATTAATTACCAAGCAGCCAGAAGCCTGGGTAATAGCAGTCACGCGCGCTCCTGGCTTGCCCCAAGCCAGCTTGGGCCATTGCTGTTGTAAAGGTAAGCAAGGTAGAAACCGCGGCCCGAGCTGACTTTGACAGCGGCAGTCATGCACACTCGTAGCTAGCTCCAAGCCAGCTTGGGCCACTGCTTCTCCCTTGCTTACTATTGCGCAAGGAGTGGCCCGAGCTGACTTGAGCAGAGTCCTGAGCTGGTTTGAGTAAGGGAAGTCACATGTGCTCCCGACTATCTGGCAGCATTTGGGCAGCCCCACTCCAGCAAAACATTCACCCTGTACGCGAATGGGACACTTAGTACCACACGGAATCAGCATATGTTGAGCTTTCCTCTTTGCCCAATAATTTTTCATTTAATGAAACCGCGTAGAACAACCAAATGAAACTACTAAATAATTTCCTCCAAAACATTGTTTTATCGGCCATAATCGTGGATGCAAAGATAGCATAGCCTACTGCCATTCTTGAAATCGAACCCATTAAACCGATTGTTCTGCGGGCGATACAATCGTTCGATAATTTTAAATATCAATTATTCGTTTGTATAACGTCAATATTTTTATCGCTCGAGAGCTGCGCAATTTAGGATGTGCATTTCAAAGCGCCGGCCCTATGAGTTTTTGAAGATGAATCGTTGTTTGAGGATGAGAGGATATCAGTGGTATGCTAGTTCCAATTTCAAATATAACTGGACGGAGCTGACTGTGTGGGAAGTCTGGTAATACTAGGCATGAGGTTCGTAGTGGCAATCCGTTTTCGTTGGTGGTCACGAAACAAAGATCTGGGTTGTACTCCTGCCACCATGCTGCTTACTTAAAAGTTCCTCTGTCTTTATCATCAAATATACCAGACTTACTTATTGAATCCACAATTTTGTACAAAACAAACTTACAAGACAGAAGTGATACAAACATACAGGGAAAGGCCTCATTTAATTAGGATCACCAAATCTACAGGATAGAAATGTAATCAGGGATATTGTCCACACCGGGGGATTTGAGAAAGATGAGAAGAAACCAACGCGACGTACATGGTCGGAGCAACAGAAATTACAATAACTATGCGTTGTTGTTAAAGTTTTTTTTTTACATATTTCTAATTGAAAGTTCTCAATTTGCGATTTAACGGACTTTTGATTTAATGGATGGACCTCCGTCCCAATTAGTCCACTAAAACACAGGTTTTTCTGTATATATATCTTAATAACATGTAATTTTTTTCAGGTTATGTTTTGCCATGTCTCAGTAATTGGGATTATATTGTGTTGACCAACTGAATAGCTGTAATATCAATTATCAATAAGGCAACACTGAAAAATGGCTTGAAGGCTGTCTTACAGAATCAATAACACTCTAGGTGTGCTGGCAAGGAAGGTGACGCTCGAAGCGCAGACTCTTGTTCTGCTGGGTGGAATGATGGAGGGATCTGAGGACATACGCATGGCTGCCGTGGATGCCATCATGAAGATGGAGATGACTGGGGACAACGTCTTAGAGAGCCTGTCATACATAATGGAACGTTCCACTTCAGAGGAGCATCAGAAGTACATAGCTTCTGTCTTGATGAAACTCGAGGTAAATTAGAATGAAATTCATTAGTTACAATGAAGTGCAGTCTTATCAGCACCTGTATATCTACGAGGGCTGTTTATTTTTCAAGTTCCGATGGACTGTATAAAAATAACAGATTGACATACCAAACTGATTTTACTACTAAATGTTTGCTTGATTTTTCTTATGTATCAACATAATCGCCAAAACCATTGAAACATTTGTTGTATCATTACATCAGCTTTCCAATGCCCTCGGCAAAAAATTCTGCCGCCACTGAGGTGGGTACGTCGCGACAGTCTCCTGAAGTTTTTCCTTCTCATTCTCAACCGCACTGTGCCAACGTTACGATAGACTTTTTAAAAGAATTCAAGTGTGAAGTTTTGGACCATCTGCCGTTTAGTCCAAACCAGCACTGAATGTTTTTCACCTTTTTTGAGAATTGAAGGTATGGCTGGGCGGCAACGCCTCGCCAAAAAGGAAACACTTTGGTGACTGTCCAGACGTACCCACCTCAGTGGCGGCAGAATTTTTTGCCGAGGGAATTGCAAAGCTGGTGTAACGTTACGACAAATGTTTCAAACGTCTTGGTGATTATGTTGAGACATAAGAATAAATCAAGCAAACATTTAGTAGTAAAATCAGTTTGGTATGTCAGTCTATAATTTTTATACAGTCCATCGGAACTTGAAAAAAAAAAAAAAACAGCCCTCGTATTATGCCTGACTTCCAAGTGCCCATTCACACCCGCGACCACTTTCGATGAGTGTTTTGTTGTTTCCTATGGCTAGCCCGGATTCCAATCCATCAGCTTTCTTGCGTTCCAATAGAGTTGTGTGAGGTTTCCTGAAGTTCTAGCAGTCACATCAAGTTTGTTGCAATGTAGCAGGTGCCCCTTATCCATTTTACTTCCAGGTTCGTGACAAAGTGTGCATTCTTCAGATCTCAAGATGATGATTCGTTTCAGATGAGCTGCAAGGCAGTCATGGCCAGTGTTAAGTCTGAAGAAGGCTACAGCTTCTCTTCTTGGTGTTAATTTATATTGATCCCATTTAGCATCAATGTCTTTCCATAATTTGGTTTCTGCTGTTTTCTTTGCAATTTCTTCATACCTGTTTTTGATAGTATTTTTCAAGATCCTTTTTGCTGACATAAAATCAGTCTGACTGACAGGTTGTTGTAGTGTGGTACCTTTTTTTGCTAATCTGTCTGCCTCTTCATTACCTGCTATTCCAACATGAGAAGGGATCCACTGAAATGAGATCTGTTTGTGGAGTCTTTGAAGGGTTTTTATCTTACAAAAAATGTCTTTCAGTTCTTTATTTTGGCGCTTATAATTTGACGAGGCGGCTTGGATGGCTGCTTTAGAATCTGTAATGATAACACATTTTTGATAATCAATGTTTCTGCCTAATAACTGATGGACTGCATGTGAAATTGCTCTTATCTCAGCATCAAAGTTTGTTTTGTTTTGGCCTACTGGGAAGGAGAGTGAGAAGAGAGATGAATGTATTCCTGCTCCTGTTCTATTTTCTTTGTCATGTGAGCCATCTGAAAATATTTTTAGCCATTGATTAGACGGATGAAGAAAGAGGGGTGGAAGAGGAATGGGCTAGATTTAAGAAGACACTAGTGGGTGCAGCAGAAGCAGTATGTGGGAGGACAAGTAGTAAGAAGAGGTGGAAGGAAACACCATGGTGGAATGAGAAGACAAAAGATATAGTAAGGGAAAAGAATAGAGCCTTTAGGAGGTGGTATCAAAATAGGACGGTAGAGACAAGGGAAGAGTACCAGGAAAGAAAGAAGGAGGCGAAGAGAGTGGTGGCTGAGGAGAGAAGGAAGTGGATGGAAGAGTGGACAAAGATGATGGAGGAGGATAGTGAAGGTACAAAAAAGGTCCTGTATGGGATGGTAAAAAATAAGAGGCGGAAGGATCCTACGGATTATGTTAGAATGGTGAACAAAAGGGGACAAGAGATAGAAAATAGGGAAGAACTGAAGAAAATGTGGAAAGAATATTTTGAAGAACTTCTGAACCCAAATGGAAAAGAGGGTGAGGAGGAAGAAATCGGGGAAGAGGAAGATGAACTGCAAACAGAAAAGGACTTAACATGGAAAGAAGTGGAAGATGCAGTGAACAAGATGAAAGGAGGGAAGGCACCGGGTGTGGATGAGTTGAGTGTGGAGATGGTGAGAGCAGCAGGAGAGGTGGGGATACAGTGGCTGTACCGAGTGATGAGGACAGCATGGAAGGAAAGGAAGACCCCAGAGGACTGGAAAAAAGGAATCATTGTCCCGATCTTCAAGAAAGGTAGTAGAACAGATTGCAGAAACTATCGGGGAATAACACTGATGAGTCATTGTGCAAAGATCTTCGAGACAGTTTTGGAAAAGAGAATTAGGACAAGGATAGAAGGAGGGATGAGGGAAGAACAACATGGCTTCAGAGCAGGAAGGTCCACAGTGGATTTGATTTTTGCTGTAAGGCAGTTACAAGAACAGCACTATGAGTATGGAACAGATCTACTGATGGCCTTCCTGGACATTGAGAAAGCATATGACAGTGTATGCAGAAACAAAGTATGGAAGTCCCTGGAGGATAGAGGAGTAGAGAAATGGACTATAAAGAGGATAAAGGAGATGTACAAGGGAAGCGTGAGCTGTGTGAAAGTGGGAGGAGAGAGATCTGACTGGTTGGAACAAAGAAACGGCCTGAAACAAGGAAGTGCACTGTCACCGTTACTTTTCATTGGGGTGATGGATGACATAATGACCCGAGTGGCACAAGTAATTGGGGACGGAAAGATGAAAGCAATGGTGTTTGCAGATGATTTGATGATTTGGGGAAACAAGGAGGAGGAGGTACAGGAACAGTTGGACGTGTGGGAAGGAATAATACAAGGATATGGGATGAAATTTAGCATAAATAAGAGTGAGATGGTGATCACAACAAGGAAGAAGGAAAGAACCACAACGGGAATAACAATTGGTGGGGAACAGCTGAAGAAAGTGGAGAGTTTCAAGTATCTGGGAAGCCTGATACAAGATAATGGAAGAAACGATAGAGAAATAAATGAGCGGGGGAGGCAGGCAGAAGCATTTCGGAGGAGTGTGAGAAGCATGTTATGGAGCAAGGATGTCCCTCAGAACAGCAAAAAGATCATATATCGGACGTACTATGTCCCTATCCTGACGTATGCCTCGGAGACCTGGGTTATGAAAGGAAGGGAGAAGAGCAAAATACAGGCCAGTGAGATGAGGTTCTTGAGAAGCAGTATTGGAGCTACAAAGATGGACAGAATAAGAAATGAGAGGACCAGAGAATTAATGAAGGAGGAACCATTACAGGATGGTATAGAGAAATCTAGACTTAGATGGTATGGACATGTAAAACGAATGGAGGAGAAGAGGATACCCAGGAGAGTACATGAGACGAAGTGGGAAGGAAAGAGACCGAGGGGAAGACCGAGAGACAGGTGGCTGAAGGGGGTGGAAGAAAGCGTGAAGAAGAGAGGAGAAGACTGGACAAGGGTGGAGGCTGAGAGATGGTGGGAAGACAGAAGACGTTGGAGAGGCTTGTGTTCCAAACAGACCCGGCCAGTGGCTGGAAACTGTGCAAGATGATGATGATGATGATGATTAGACGGATATCTTTCTCCTATTGTACAGAGGGCGAGCGGTTTTAGATCATGTGGTGAAGAGTCTTTCTTGCAGACCTCTTCTAGCAAAGTAAGATCTGTAGTCACTTGTATATATTCAATGGGGTTGACTGGCATACAGAGTGGTTCAAGTATTATTTGCAGATTGCTCTTATTTATATATTCTTTGGCGAGACTTAAGGGATCTTTTTGCATTTTAAGATTGGGGCTAGAAACTAGTTTTTTGATCCATGTCATTTGAGCTAGTCTTTGTATACTGTGCCCAAATCCAGTTGCCTGGATTTGAGAGCACAGGCCACAATGCTAAGTCCAGAATTGAAAGTTTGAATAGCGCGTGCCGAACCTTCTTAGAAGGAATTGGAAGCTTTGAGCAGCCAAGAAATGGTTAAGTGACGTAGGCGAGAGCGTCATAGTCGAGGCTAAATTGACATTAAATATTTCCCGATGGAGTAGAATCTTGAGACTAACATCAGATTACTGGCACAGACAAGGGAGGAAGAATGTGCTTTATTTCGAGGAAATTGATTGATCGGAAGCTGAGATGAGATGTTTTAGTTTCAACATATTTCACGCATTGACCTCGAGAAGTCCGCTTGAGGAGTATATAAGGCACGCATGCCAGAGCCAAGTATGTTCATTCCTTCGTAAGCGCTCAGCCGCTAAACATTCTACGTCGCTCCGAACACTGTTATAATCTTTGTGCACATGGTTGCAAAATCTACGATATTACCAGCAGAGTCGCCGGGACTTAGTGATTTCGACAGTACATGGTTACTGGTCTTATAAAAGTGTTTAACATTATAGTGATCTTCGAACTTTTCAAAAGTTATCACCAAGGTGATAAACTTTGTGGCTACAACGGACACATGAATAGACTTAGTCTATATTTTGATTTCCACTGTCCATTAAAATTTAACTTGGATCATTTCATCCAAACAACCAGAATAAGTCTTGGACTTAATAACTTTCGACCAACCAAAATAGTTCATTACTGTTCACCTACCAGTCTTGCACAGTTCCGTTCATTAGCAGACATAGGGAATACCAGCATGCTTGCATTGTCTGGAGAGTGAGAAGCTCTTCCCAGGGAACTGATCTTCAGAACTCGAACATGTGTTGCATAAGATTGTAAGAGTAGTGACAGTATTGGAGGCATTACAGTTGGGTCGAGTTAAAATGGTAATTTTTCATCATGGATCTTTTCAATCTAACCCCAGTTAAGATTACTTCAGCTGTTGAAGCAGCATATTTTATCAACTATTTTCATCAAGATATTCAGGCTACAAGTATGAATACCGCTATGTCTGTGTAAGACCATTGAGGGTATAAAATGGAGTTGAATATAACTAGTTACAAAGTTTCCGCCTAATCAACACACATTTAATTTTAAGTTAGCGTCTCATGGGTACATGTTTCGGAATTTCTGTTAATTCCTTCTTCAGCCCTTTACATTTATATTAGGAAACACCATTACACAGACAAAATTGACCTCGTCAATGTCGAAACATATAATACACTGATATTAAAACACTATAAAAAAACTATTCAAAAATTAAAACATGACAAACTTATGAACAATTAAAACATTCCTACTGTTTACAGCAACTTAAATATGTAATCGCTATTATGACACATTCTTGCTTAGTGTGCGATGGTTAAAATGCACAGTCATAAATCACTTGTATGTCAAGAAAAACAAAGAGCATTTTGTTACTGTCCATGACCCAATAGCTTGCAATATTGGTGGGTAAAATGATGACGAAGTGGAAACTTTGATTCCAGCACTTTGTTTTAAAAGTGCTCTGGAATGTGGCTATAAATGTGTTGTTGGCGCCATGAAATCAGGGACAACTCGTTCGACTAATTGACTTTGAAATTTGCAATGACCCATTAAGTGGATGTGCTATCTTGTACTATCAGCTCCACGGACCTGAAATGAAATCGTTCGGTCAACACGGAACCTGCAATGGATTCTTCTTCGAATATAAAATGGAGGCCGATACAAGATTATAAATACATGTCCTAATGGGGACAAGAAGACTAAAATAATCTGGTTCAGACCAGATTACAAGCATCAAGATCTACAGGAATGTAAGCTACAATTTGCATTATTTTTATGCGTAGTTAGCTGGAATTTCTCAATTTTTCTACAGTCTTACCAACACATATTTTCTTTTCATCGATGTTTTTGCTGTTGCAAATATTTCTTTTTGCAATAGAAGCTTTGATCTGAGCAGTTTTTACACTCAGAAGTCAATGATTCGAAATTTATGGACGAGCAGAACGAGCATTTATTTTAATTTTGATATTTTTCTAATCACGGTCATCAGCCGTCGTAACTGAAAATTTAATAATACATTTTAGTTGAGGAATGGATATTTATCTATTATTAAGCAGTCGAGGATGATATTCCCCGAACAGTTTAACAACTTTAAATCCATTTGTTGAGGAAATAATAATAATAATGTTGATTTAATAATAATAATTTTCAATTTTCTGAGATAATAATAATAGTTGTGATTTCTAATAATCATTATTATTAGAGGTTTTAAAGCGGCAATGAAATGTAACGCTCGTTTAAATGTAACTGAACTGATTTATTTAACACAAAATACATGAACTGTTTAAATGCGTTGTGCCGTGAACAGATCATAAAACGAACTGTTTAAAAGTTAGTTGAGGGCGCTAGTTGCGCCTATCGATCAGGATGGAGGTCGATACCGGCAGATGCCGATCTCTCCAACACTTCCCCTCGACCAACAGCCGGAGTCATCCTGGTGCATGTGGTCTCAAGCCAAGGCTTTGAGCACATTTCTCGTATTTGGGCCTTGACAATCCTTTTGTCAATATGTCGGCAGGCATCTCATCCGTTGGAGTGTACTCCACCGAAACCACCTTTTTGGCCACGGCATCTCGGACAAAATGGTGCCTGATGCCGATGTGCTTCGTCCGTGAATGAAACATAGGATTCGACGTCAGCTTCCGCGCACCTACATTGTCGTTCTTCACTGGGACAACATCTATCGGTTTTCCGAAGTCTTTCAGGAGTTTCCGCATGTGTAGAGCTTCCTTGGTTGCTTCTGTCAAGGCCATGTATTCGGCCTCCGTCGACAACAGGGCCACAGTAGGCTGCTTCCTGGACTCCCAACTCACTGCAGCGCTGCGTAGTGTGAACGCGTATCCGGTGTACGATTTTCGATCAACCAGGCAGTTTCCCCAGTCAGCGTCCACGTACATCACCGCTGGATTTGGAGTACATGAGGCCGAGATCTCGTGTGTTAGCGAGGTATCGCAAGACACGTTTTGCAGCCTTCCAGTGCTGCTGTCCATGACAGTCGTTGAACTGAGAGAGAGAACTGACTGCATGGGATATGTCCGGCCTCGTTCCCACTGACAGGTACATTAGAGCTCCTATCAACTGTCGGTAGGGGACGCTCTCCGCTTGTACGCCAGGGTTCACGTCTTCCTTCTGCAGCTTCATACTTGGATCAATGGGAGTGCTGACAGGCCTGCACTCTGCCATTCCGAATCTCTCCAGGACCTGTTCTATGTATCCTTTCTGGCTGAGTTTCATCTGGTTGGCGCTCCTCTCGAACTCCAGCCCCAGACAATACCGCACGTCCCCCAAGTCCTTGATCTCGAACTTGGTATTCAGATAGTCTCTCACCACGTCGATCTTCTTGTCGTCTCGAGCCATGATCATCATGTCGTCGACATAGATGATTATATAAATCCTATCTTCGACCGGTCCGATGTGGTACATGCATGGATCTGCATCCGAGCGAGTCGCCTTGAGATTTTTCATCTCTTCCTCGAGACGGTGATACCAAGCGCGTTCTGCCTGTCGCAGTCCGTACAACGCTTTGTTTAGTGAGCACACCATGTCACGATTGGTCAACTTCTCCAGCATCTCATCTGCGGTCTTTCGCACAGTCTCGTCAACCGACTCGTCTTGAACGATATGGGCAAGAACGTCCTCGAAGTGGTCCGGGGCCTCCATGAAGATTTGCTCCTCGACTTCTCCATTCAAGTACGCCGTCTTGACGTCTAGCTGTCGGATCATTAGATTATCTTGTACAGCTAACGCCACAGCAGTCCTTATTGTGCTCAGCCTTGCGACCGGAGCGAACGTGTCGTGAAACTCTATTCCTGGTCTCTGCGTGAAACCCCTCGCTACCACGCGCGCCTACCGCTTGCTGATAGTGCCGTCTGGGTTAAACTTATTCCGGAGAACGAATCTGCTTCCTATCACACGCTGCACCTTGGGACGGTCGACCAGCTTCCACGTATTGTTCCGAATCAGTGAAACTGTTTCTTCTGACATTGCTTCGATCCACGCAGGTGAGTCCTCTCCGGAGATAGCCTGGGTCACTGGGATTTCAGCGACGTTAGCCGCTTCCCCTGGTCGATAACCGTAGTCCTTGCGGGGTCGCCCAGATTTTCCAGTTCTAATCAAACGAGGCCGTCCGCCTCTTCTCCTAGATGATGCCGCTTGTTGGCTTTTTCACTGTTCACTCACGATCAAGCACACAATATTCATTCGAGAAGACAGCGTTTGTTCCTTCTCGCTTTGTCGATGTCCAGAAGTTTCTCGAGTGAGCAAGATGTCTGCCGATTCGACGCGTTCTTCTCTTTGTGTGTCCGCTTGATCCCGCTGTTTCCAGTTTTCAGTTAATTTAAATCTGAGCCAATCGTTCTGGGCCCATAACCTATTAGAGGTTTTAAAGCGGCAATGAAATGTAACGCTCGTTTAAATGTAACTCAACTGATTTATTTAACACAAAATACATGAACTGTTTAAATGCGTTGTGCCGTGAACAGATCATAAAACGAACTGTTTAAAAGTTAGTTGAGGGCGCTAGTTGCGCCTATCGATCAGGATGGAGGTCGATACCGGCAGATGCCGATCTCTCCAACAATTATCATGCAGTGTGATTTATACATTTGACATTTAAAAGAATTTTCTAAGATCGGATACTTGTTGATTCCGAAGGTTAGTGGTTAACGCATGCCCACAAACAAACAACATATTAATTCAGTGGAAGTATTTCACGCTTGCATTATGCATTTACATCTATGAGAAGACACGGAAAGTAATGATACGGGAAGCCAAGAGCATGTATAAAACAGGGTTTTTGCTAGAGTTTGGATAAATATAAAATTATTCTTTAGCAACGTCTTTTGATAAAACGTTTGACTAAGAATAGACACGTTTGTGGAGTTATTCATGTTTTAAACTGATGGTAAAATTATTATTGTAAACTCATTGGGGGAGTTTACTAACCTATACATCTTCCAGTTGTTGTAACAAGCAAAGGCTTGATTATTCTGTATAATTTGGGAAGAAATAATTGTTGTGTGTGCAAAGAGTTAAATATGTCATACTGATTGTGCAATTAAGTCGCAGGAATGAGGTTGTTGAAATGAAGCATCAACCATATTGTAGGTTGGATGTCTTTGAAATGAGTAGAGGAGTTGAATTTAGCCACTCTTTCGTCGAGATATAACCAAAGGTTATTTCGTTGAGCCATCATTGGCAATTCACAGTTTACCTACGTGTTCTAGAAGTATTCCTAGTAATTGCTTGCCCGAGAATTGTTATTGTTAAACTTGTGCCTTTCATTGTAAAAAGACTTTACCGTTGTCTAAATGCTAATTCTGATTATGTGATTTTTGACGCATTTAAATCGAATGGGCCGATGCTGTAAATTATTTAAAACTGTTTCTTCTTAACAACCACTACAAACTGAGAGGATTTTTGTGATCCTGCAAAAATATAAACATTTTGCAAATAAGTTTGATGATTAACATATTTGACATTTTGTCAAATTTTGTAATTTTGATAATAACAAGTGATATTGTTTTTATGATAAAATTTTCTAAATAATATTTCCAAGTGATAGTTAATTGATTGAATGGTTGAATCCATATTGAATTGAATTTATATTTTGTTGATAATATTTTGACCATTATATTGGTGATTGAGTCAAAAGCTCTGAATAGATTTTGGATCGAGAACAGATGATTCAATAAATATTTTCTGTTTATCGAAGTTCGTCGAATCCAAATGCTCGAATGTCCATGTAAATTATATTGTGTTGTATTTCCTGTTAATAACTTAGTATTTGAACAAATCTTGAGATAACTGAATCCTGAAGTGTTAGTTAATTTGCTACGATATTTTTGAAAAAGTGAATCAGTGATATATTTTTCGACGAGTGATAATTTTTTTTCATTTCAATATGTGAATACTCAAATAAGATAGGAATCAGGAAGGACAATTAAATTTGCACTGACAAAACCCTACTACTGTAAATAATTCTTTTGAGCGAAGTCAACAGGACTATGACATTTTATTGTTTAGAGAGAAGAAAGCGCTGACTACAAGTGGACACCTAGGTGAAGTACAGTGCAGTGAACATAAGTACAACTGTTTGGATGATTTCATGCAACAGGACTCTAATATAAGTGCATGCATAAACTCATTAGAATTAGGTGGAGAGGTTAGGTGTTTGTACATTAATAGCAGAAGTATTCGGAATAAGCTTGATGACATTGAAATTCTCGTGCAGATGATAGGTCAGATAGATGTATTGGTAGTTACAGAAACCTGGGTGAAAAGTAATGAGGCAGATTTTTATAACTTCAACAATTTCACAAGCGTGTTTGCTCATAGAGATGACAAAGTTGGTGGGGGTCTGGGTATTTATGTATCACACAAATGGAAAGTGAACGTTAAAAGAAAGTGTGAAATGAATCATAGTTTGATGTGGATTGAGGTATTCAGAGATGATGTTAAAAGTAATAGGCCAACATACAAAAGCATTGACATTATTGCAGCATATAACCCCAATAGAAGCAATGCCATACCCTTCTTAAATTCATTTGAAAGTTTTCTTAGCCAGATAAACAATAAATTATGCATCTTCCTCGGAGATACCAACATTGATATCCTAGCTGATGATCAATTAAGAAGGAAATATCTGAATTTAATAGCATGCTATGGTTTTAAACAATGCAACACTAAATATGCTACACGACTTTGTGACACTGCAGCTACCTTAATAGACCACGTGTCACTAAACAATTCAGAATTAAGTTATAAAATATCAAATGTCAGCAATGATATTAGTGATCACAGTATATTAATTCTTGATATTTCCAAGACCAATTATAGCACGTACACTCTGTCACATAAGCCGACAAAATCAACAACACACGAGGACTCTTGGGATAGGCAACACACTCCTGAAACTAATATATCTATAAATGCAGATTCCCATAATGATGCAGATAGTACTGTTAACTCTCTATATAACTCTTTCATCAAACAATTGAATCTAAGGAACAGGCATAGCCAAAGAAAAATAACAAACAATTCTAACAATAACAGACAGACTACTAACTTACCATGGGTCACAGCTGAACTCCTTACACTTATAAAACAACGAGACACTCTGCATGCAAAGCTCAAAAATCCCCTTCACAGAAATAATAATGATATGAACCAAGAATACTGTAGATGCCGGAATAATGTAACAAACTTAAAAAGAAGACTAAAGTCAAATTACTACTCAGATAAATTCAGAACATATGGAAACAATTCTAATAAAACTTGGGAGACTATCAAAGAAATCATACACAACAAAAAACCAACAGTTGAGACATGCACTTCACTTGAAATAGACAACAAAATTATCACAGACAATCAAGAACTATGTGAATCATTTAACTTGTTCTTCACAAACATTGCTGGAAGTCTAGCAAAAGCTATTCCTGAACAGAAGGAAATCCTCAGTAAGGACCACAATCAGTCAAATTCTCTCTACTTATATCCGACAGATGAAGCAGAGGTCAAGTCCATCATCACAAATTTAAAGAATAAAAAGAGCTGTGGATTAGATAGGATCAAGACAAATTTCATTAAAAACAATATACAATCATTTATTAAAATCTTGGTTGAAATGATTAATGAGTCCTTAGTTACTGGCATGATACCAGATGACTTAAAAGTGGCCAAAGTAGTTCCTATATTTAAGGGTTGTGACAAAAGAAATCCAAATAATTATAGACCTGTTTCTATTTTATCGGTAGTTTCAAAAATTCTGGAAGAAGTGGTAAAAACAAGATTGCTTTCATTTCTGAACAAGAATACATTCTTTCATAATATGCAATATGGATTCAGGGAAAATTCTAGTACTGAGGCAGCAACTATTGACCTAATAACAATGCTACAAGAAACTATTGACAAAAATAATATGGCAGTTGGGTTATTTATTGATCTCACAAAAGCCTTTGATACAGTAGATCATAAAATACTGTTATCAAAATTAGAAAATGCTGGTGTCCGAGGTATAGCACTAAAATGGTTCCAAAGCTACCTTATTGGAAGAAAGCAGCATGTAGCTTTGAATAAATGCATAAGTTCAGGAAAATATATAACTCATGGAGTTCCACAAGGATCTATACTTGGACCTACATTATTCTTAATTTATATAAATGATATTGTGGAATGTAATTTGAGAGGGCATATCAAATTGTATGCAGATGATACAAATATCTTCTACACTGGGAAAGACATAATTGAAATCATACAAAATGTGCAACAAGATATAAATACTCTCTCACAATGGTTCCAGGCCAATAAATTAACAATGAACCTACAGAAGACCAATTACATGGTAATTTCAAAGCAAAGCATGAAAGAAATCACACATGACAAAATATATATAAATAATATTGAAATAAAAGAGGTTAATCAGGCAAAGTATTTAGGTCTAATCATCGACAAACACCTGACCTGGATTGAACACGTTGAACGAATTGCTAAGAAACTCTCACCTATAGTAGGGATCCTAAGGAAACTTCGGTATCTTATTCCCCTAAACCTTGTAAAACAAATCTACTATTCACTTGTACATAGCAAGCTCCAATATTTAAATGTTATTTGGGCTCACTGCAGGAAATCCACACTGAATGATTTAATGACTATTCAGAATAGGGCTATTAGAAACATATTTAACCTTCCTTACTGCACTCCAGTAAAAGATCTGTACATCAGAAGTAAAATTCTACCCCTCAGCATAAGTGCAGATCTCCGAGCAGCTATGCTAATATACAAAATTAAACACAACACAATACTCTATAGCTCTCCCTACATCTTGAACTCGGACAATCATTCTTATGGAACTAGGCATGCGAAGGACGTAGCCTTATATATCATTCACTCTTCTAAATACGGTAGAAATAGTTTCAAGTTCTCTGCATCACAGTTATATAATAAACTTCCCGATGAAGTAAAAAGTGCACCAACTTTGTCAGTATTTAAGAGGAAAACTACGAAAGTATTGTGGGAAAAATTCGATGCATCGTAATACATCAAATAAGCTCAAAAATCCTGTGCTTATCATTTTAAGAGACCTTGGTCTAAACAATCTTAGATATAGTATCAACTTTACTAATAGGCCTATGCCCTTATTCATCAATTTGTGTTACCTTCAGAATTTTCTTCCTGGTGTGTAAACACACATATTACTGTACAATTCCTCTGTACGAGCCTATGGCTCTTTGGAATTAATTGAATAAATATCATTCATTCATTCATCAAAAAAAAAAAAAAAAAATTAATTTGACCATCGTCTCAATTGCCAAGTGTTCATGTGTTGGTGGAATTGTAAATCTTGTACATAATGTATGATTCGTCATACATCTATTATGCTATTTTGGCATACCTTCAGTAATTTTTATCGTTTTAAATAAAATGAGATAATTTTACAGGTTGTGTTATTTTCAGAAAATCTCCTTCCGTCCTTATTGTTGCATCGAGTCGAAAATCAGTAAAGCATTTTTTTTGTTGAGTTATTGTAGTCACTTTAACCCATCTGGCGCCCCGGGATACTTTGATTCTCGTGCTGACTGATTTTTGGTGAATCGCATATGTGGTCGTCCGGACTTCGGTCTAAACGGGCACATAAAATATGATAGAAGAGAGAAATGGCTTCGTACGTGGGGCCCGATTTCTATACGGTTGCTTGCATACCGATTTAATTGTGATTTTTCAATAGATATTTAGGGAAATTGGAAGATGTCTGGTATGGATAAATAAATTCATAGGAAACCCAGTTAGTGGGAAACTTAATTCAAATTAAATTTCAAATAGTTAGTGTGGTTATTGATTGTTGTATAATGGCTTATCCATGAGGGTGTCAAGTAAAATTTGTAGTATACATTCGATAGTCTGGAAATACACAATTTATTAGAATCCAGGTGGAGGATATTGACCTTGCATTTTTTATATTGTTGTTTAAATTTAATTAATAGTAGAGATTTTTTTCCATCACTTCGACATTAGGGCATATGTCATGTTATTTTGAGAATTCCAAGTAGCTACGGTACGCATAATTTTTGTTATAGTTTTAAGTCTTTGTGTCTGCCTACATTTATACCCCTAACTTTGAATTATATTGTGGTAATTATGGATGAGGTCATGAAGATCTTAAATCGAATGGAGGAGAGCTCCAAATGTGCAGAACTGCAAATGGCAGAAATTATAGAGAAAACTAACAAAATGGAGGTTAAACTTAAAAGAAAATTCTGAAACTTTAAGGGAAAAATTAAGAGAAAACTCAGATGCCCTAGAAAATAGATTGACCACTTCTTTAAAAGTTAATCTTGAAAACTCAATGGAAAATAAATTTAAAGAGAATTCGATTTCTTTAGATAATACATTTAAAGAAAACTCCACTTCTTTAGAAAACAAATTAAAGGAAAACTCTGATTCGTTAAAAACTTCTTTAGAAAACAGGCTAAAAGAAAATTCTGATTCTTTGGAAGCTAGATTAACTGATTCGTTAAAAACTTCTTTGGAAAATAAATTAAAAGAAAATTCTGATTCCATGGAGATTAGATTAACCAATTCTTTGGAAGCTAGATTAGAGGAAAATACAGTAAACTTAATATCTAAGATGAGGGAGAATTCAGATTCATTAGGAGCCTCTTTAGAAAATAAAATCAAAGAACATTCTACTTCTTTAGAAAAGAAAATGTCTAAACTGTTTGAGAAAACTCATGAACTCGAAACTTCATTAGCTTTGGACACGAGTAAAATGGAGGATAGATTTCGCGATGCCGACCAAAAATCTCAGTCATTAGCTGATAGGATCGAGCGAGGTATCAGAAAAGTGGGAGAGGATATGACAAGTCTAGAAATTCGTGTCCAAAAAGAGAATAGTGATATGGCAAATAACGTCATACAACGTTTGACCGAGCAATTCCAGGAACTTGTCGTTGGAGAAATTCAGGAAAGTGTAGTCAAAGAGTTGACAACCGAGATAAAGACGACAGTCATCAGTGAAGTCAAAGATGCACTTAAACTGGAGACTCAAGACGGAATCAACGAGATCAGAGAAACTGTGACGTCACATGTTCAAGTTATTACTAAGGATATCCAGACAGCTCAGAAAGACATTGTGGATATGACAAGTTCGTTAAAGAATCACGAAGAGATTATGAACAAAATTTCTACAGATATAAAAGAGAATTGTAAGGAAACAGAAGGGATCAAGAGAGATACTGAAGAAATCAGGAAACGATCTGAAGAGAACCAGAGGGAAATTGAGGATATCAAGAGTCAGGTTAAAGACAAAAACCAGGGTGATTATTCGCATAATAAAAGCAGTACCGAAGAGTTTAAAAAAAATAGTGGGCGAGGAGAATGCTGAACTCAAAGAAACTATCAAAGCACTTAGCAAGAAATTCTTGGATTACCAAAGGCAAGCAAAGAGTGTTGTTGAACCTCATGGTAAAGCTACAATTATGAGTAAGGATATGGATATTGAGGGAGTAAACAAAGTAGGAAATCCCCATAAACAGGAAGAGGTTAGGACAATTATTCATTCCACTCCTATAACCTTTTATAAAAACGTAGAAGATAACCCTTCTAAATTCTCTGTAACTGGGAGTATTACACCCGTAGAATTCCTGAGGGAAGTGGGAGAATACCTCAAGGATTCCAAGATTGGCAAAGAAAGGGAAATACGAGTGATAGGGAAATTTTTGGATGGTCCCGCACTTACGTGGTTTAGGGCTTTTAGATTTACTCTAAACAACTTTGAGGAATTCGCTAGAGGATTATTGAAGATATTCTGGTCCCCAGAAACTCAACAACAAGTGAGAACGGAGCTATACTCCAAAAGATACTCCACTTCTCACCCCACACGTTATTCGACTTATTTCGCAGGGCAACTAGCTAAACTTCAACATTTAGATCCGCCTATGCCCGACAACGAATTAATTACTGCATTGATCAGGCAATTTCCTGCGAATGTCCAAAGAACACCTATAGCAGCGGACATTTACAACATGGAACAATTTGATGGAGTTCTACAGAAGTTGGATCACACGAACGCTCAATTCTTTCATCAGAAAGCTGGAAAGAATGACAACGCGGTATTTGCAGTGATGGCTGATAGATATTCTCAGACACCTCGAGATGGTAGAGAAGAGAAAACGCCGAGGGATGATCCAGGACAATGAAGATGGAACCAAAACAACTATCGGTCATATGAGAATAAACCATATACGAGACCTGAAGGTACGAACAATTATAGAAGTCGATGGGGAAGACCAAGAGGAAACCAAGGACGATAGCAAGAGAGAAGGTACTTTGGGAGAAGTAATGGCTATTACCCAAGAAACGAAAATCCAAGACAATCCAATGAGGAATTCAAACAGGAGACGAGGAAAAACTTGGAGGAACGACACCAAGAAAACAAACAGTTCATGGAACAGCTGAAACAGGGTGAACCTGGTACATCAGGGACACTGCAATCCAAGAACAAAGATGAAAAAAAAAACTTAAAATATTCAGTAGCAGATAGCCTAATTAAGACTTTCACTTCCAGGATTATTAAGTGGCAAGTAGAGGATGATGACCTGATACAAAATAATCATGAACGCAAAGAAATGGGAACGAGGATTAAATTGCCAATTATATTGTGCGAAGTATTCGGCAAGCCTGTCGATACTTTAATCGATACTGGTGCAATGTTATGTTATAAGTGAGAAATTATATGCTCTATGGAAACTCACTGAGGATCTCGAAGAAATTCCTGTGTCCGGAATTAAGATTCAAGGAATTATTCCAAACAAGACATCCCTATGTAAGACTCAGCTATATTTATGCATTACAATAGGAGGACATGATTTTCGGCATGTGTTTGTGGTTATGAAGGACATGGTATTTGATATGATCCTAGGAGCGGATTTCATTCAGAAGTATCAAACTGTAATTGATATGAGCACTGAGACGGTAAGATTTCAGAATACCGAAGAAATAAACTTCAAGGGAAACGAAGAAGGAGACATCGAGGGAGATGCTCAATGGTCTTTGATGTTTCACGAGTCTACTGAACAGGAAGATAGCAAATCAAAGAGATCACCAGAGTTGGAAAATATTCTTGAAGAGTTCAAGGACATATTTGATATTCGACCTTGGGAAATTAAGGATTTCGAATACCAAATTCGAGTTACTGATGACGCACCCTTCCATGCAAAATTATATCCTGTAGCTGAAATACATAGAGACAAGGTGAGGATACTTATCAAAGATATGGAAGACAACAATGTCATTGAGAAATTTACAACCTCTTATGTAAATCCTTTGACAGTTGTATCTAAACCAGATGGCAGTCTAAGGTTATGTCTAGACGCGCGAAATTTGAATTCAAGATTGTTACCAGAATATGATAGACCACCCATTATTAGGGAATTACTTAGGCAATTCCAAGGCAAGATTTGGTTCTCACTTCATCCTACCACCATATTAGGCTTAGTGAAGATTCAAAGAAATTTACAGGGTTTATGTTTGACCAACAAACCTACGTATTTCGACGTCTACCATTTGGAGTCAAAACATCTGGATCTGTTTTGATTAGAGCACTTGAACAGAATTTGAGTCCTGAAGTAAAAGAAATAGCGATCCGATATATAGATGATATTCTCATCGCATCTGAGAGCAAAGAAGAACATCTATTACATCTCCGAATGTTGTTCGAAGATTTAAGGAAGGCAAATTTTAAGGTCAACCTTCGAAAGTGTCAGTTCTTTCAGAAATAAATTAAATTTTTGGCGAGGGCTGCCGTCCAAATGAGACGAAAATTCAAGCGATTGCAAATTTTCCCAGACCAACTAGAGTAAAACATGTTCGAAGTTTTCTAGGTACATGCCAATTCTTTGCAGGGCATTGTCCTAGTAAAGTTATACGGAGACAGTTGCGCCTCTGCAGAAATTACTGAGAAAGGATAACAAATGGAAATGGAATGAAACTTGTGAACAGTCGTTCCAAGATGCCAAGAGACTGTTGGTTAACAGCATAGAATTAGAATATCCTGACTTCACTAAGAATTTTATAATAGAATCCGATGCGTCCACCGTAGGGATTGGAGCTATTCTTTTTCAAGAAGACGATGATCACAGGAGACATTACCTGGCTTTTATAAGCAGGAAACTTCGTCCATCGGAGATGAACTATTACACTACCGAGCTAGAAGCACTTGCGGTTATATTTGCTCTTGAAACGTGGAAAAAGCTTCTAATAGGACATGCGGTTATAGTAAGAACCGATCATCATGCTCTAGAATTCATTCTTAGAACAAACTTTGCTAGCGAAAGAATAACGAGATGGTCACTTTTCATACAGAAATTCAACTTGATCATTGAAGACACTCCAGGGAAGTTGAATGTTGGTGCTGATTTATTAAGTAGAGCAGTGGAATCTACACCTAAGGTTTTGCAAGTAACTTTAACTCTTGAAGATGAAGAAACCTTAAGGAAGTTAAGGCTTCTATCATTATCACACAGGAGAAATAGACGACTCAGGAACATGTATCGTTTTCTTCAAGGTGACATGGATCCGGCAGATGTTGAATTCGCTGAAACGGAGAGAATTTCAAGGGATTTTTAATGCTGGATGTCCTGATCTATAAGTTTATCGATCCAGACCATACCAAGCTAAAAGTAGTTATACCTCCAGGGATGCAAGTCCCCATCATTTGGATGGCGCATCGCATGTCAGGTCATGCTGGAGTAGACAAAACCATTTAAGTAATTCAAGAGAAATTTTCGTGGGGGCTGATGAGACACACTGTCAGGAACACCATCCGAGAATGCGATTTATGCCAGAGGAGTAAGCATAATTCCAAATTATTAAAGGAATCCCCAAGGCCTATTATTCCAACAAAGCATTGTGAAATCTTCGCTACCGATATTTATGGTCCTATTCCAAAATCTAAGAGAGGAAACCGGTACATCCTTGTAACAATTGATGTTTTCAGCAAGTACACCATGTTGTATACTATCCAGAAGGCAAATGCAAAACAGTGTGCAAATAGAATCAGGAATAGTGTAATCCCGGAAGCAGGCAAACCGGAATTCCTTTTGTCAGACCATGGATCCCAATTTACATAATTGGAATTCAGGATCGCAATGGATAATTTGGGCATAAAACAGCTACTCTGTTTGATAAGGCATCCTGAGAGCAATCCTGCTGAACGTGTAATGGCTCAAATTTCCAAATTTTATCGCTTGTATTGTCCAAACGAGCATTGGAAATGGATGGATGTAATTCCTTTAGCAGCCGAATCCATAAATTCTACAGTCCATGAGAGTACTGGACAGATTCCCATGTTGCTTCACCATGGAATCAAGCCGACGAGACTATTGGGATCGGATAATCTCAATTCCGCCTGAGATCGAACCCAGTCGTCAAAGGAGGGAGATTCTAGCTTTGGACAGTTTGAAGAGAGAGCGTAGAATCAGAGGGAAACGCTTTCGCAGACCTTTGCGCGTAGGAACCCTCGTGTTGGTGAGAAGACCAATTCCCTCTGATGTTCAAAACCGCATATATTCCAAATTTGCGAGTTTATATTCTGGACTCTACCGAATTGAAGAATGTAATAATAACGGTAGTTATAAGATAGCCGACACAGGAACTGGGCAGGGGCGTATATAAATGTTTTCGGGGGGGGGGGGGGGGGGGGCTGACTATCCTGGAAAATTGTGAGTACTTAATGAATGTTCCATTATAGCCTGTGGAGTATGAATGGCAAGTATCTAAATGGATTACTTGTTAATTTATTCAGCAAATTTTACAAATTGATAAGCATTTCTTAAAAGTACTGTGAAATACATTGTATTTTGTACCAAAGTTGGCTTTTCGGGGGGGGGGGGGGGGCTGGTGCCCCCTCAGCACCCCCCTTATATACGCCCCTGGAACTGGTAACATCGTGGGAACTTACAATTCTTCGAGTTTGAAGATTTATTATTCAAGAACCAGGTAGCTTGATGTGTGAATAGAAAAAAAAATCATTTTTTTTGGCTATGTGTGGGGAGGATGTGCCCAAATCCAGTTGCCTAGATTTGAGAGCACAGGCCACAATGCTAAGTCCAGAATTGATAGTTTGAATAGCGCGTGCCGAAACTTCTTAGAAGGAATTGGAAGCTTTGAGCAGCCAAGGAATGGTTAAGTGACGTAGGCGAGAGCGTCATAGTCGAGGCTAAATTGACATTAAATATTTCCCGATGGAGTAGAATCTTGAGACTAACATCAGATTACTGGCAAGACCAAGGGAGGAAAAATGTGCTTTATTTCGAGGAAATTGATTGATCGGAAGCTGAGATATGAGATGTTTTAGTTTCAACATATTTCACGCATTGACCTCGAGAAGTCCGCTTGAGGAGTATATAAGGCACGCATGCCAGAGCCAAGTATGTTCATTCCTTCGTAAGCGCTCAGCCGCTAAACATTCTACGTCGCTCCGAACACTGTTATAATCTTCGTGCACATGGTTGCAAAATCTACGTTATTACCAGCACTTAGTGATTTCGACAATACATGGTTACTGGTCTTATAAAAGTGTTTAACATTATAGTGATCTTCGAAATTTTCAAAAGTTATCACCAAGGTGATAAACTTTGTGGCTACAACGGACACATGAATAGACTTAGTCTATATTTTGATTTCCACTGTCCATTAAAATTTAACTTGGATTATTTCATCCAAACAACCAGAATATGTCTTGGACTTAATAACTTTCGACCAACCAAAAAAGTTCATTACTGTTCACCTACCAGTCTTGCACAGTTCAGTTCATTAGCCGACATAGGGAATACCAGCATGCTTGCATTGTCTGGAGAGTGAGAAGCTCTGCCCAGGGAACTGATCTTCAGAACTCGAACATGTGTTGCATAAGATTGTAAGAGTAGTGACAGTATTGAAGGCATTACAGTTGGGTCGAGTTAAAACTGGTAATTTTCATCATGGATCTTTTCGATCTAACCCCAGTCAAGATTACTTCAGCTGTTGAAGCAGCATATTTTACGAACTATTTTCATCAAGATATTCAGGCTACAAGTATGAATACCGCTATGTCTGTGTAAGACCATTGCGGGTATAAAATGGAGGCCGATACCAGATTATAAATACGTGTCCTAATGGGGACAAGAAGACTGAAATAATCTGGTTCAGACCAGATTACAAGCATCAAGATCTACAGGAATGTAAGCTACAATTTGCATTATTTTTATGCGTAGTTAGCTGGAATTTCTCAATTTTTCTATAGTCTTACCAACACATATTTTCTTTTCATCGATGTTTTTGCTGTTGCAAATATTTTCTTTTTGCAATAGAAGCTGTGATCTGAGCAGTTTTTACACTCAGAAGTCAATGATTCGAAATTTATGGACGAGCAGAACGAGCATTTATTTTAATTTTGATATTTTTCTAATCACGGTCCTCAGCCGTCGAAACTGAAAATTTAATAATAAATTTAAGTTGAGGAATGGATATTTATCCATTATTAAGAAGTCGAGGATGATATTCCCCGAACAGTTTAACAACTTTAAATCCATTTGTTGAGGAAATAATAATAATAATGTTGATTTAATAATAATAATTAGTTTCAATTTTCTGAGATAATAATAATAGTTGTGATTTCTAATAATCATTATCATGTAGTGTGATGTATACATTTGACATTTAAAAGAATTTTCTAAGATCGGATACTTGTTGATTCCGAAGGTCAGTGGTTAACGCATGCCCACAAACAAACAACATATTAATTCAGTGGAAGTATTTCACGCTTGCATTATGCATTTACATCTTTGAGAAGACACGGAAATTAATGATACGGGAAGCCAAGAGCATGTATACAACAGGGTTTTGCTAGAGTTTGTATAAATATAAAATCATTATTGAGCAACATCTTTTGATAAAACGTTTGGCTAAGAATAGACACGGTGTGGAGTTATTCATGTTTTAAACTGATGGTAAAATTATTATGGTAAACTCATTGGGGGAGTTTACTAACTTATAAATCTTTCAGTTGTCGTAACAAGCAAAGGCTTGATTATTCTGTATAATTTGGGAAGAAATAATTGTGTGTGCAAAGAGTTTAATATGCCATTCTGATTGTGCAATTAAGTCGCAGGAATGAGGTTGATGAAATGAAGCATCAACCATATTGTAGGTTGGATGTCTTTGAAATGAGTAGATGAGTTGAATTTAGCCACACTTTCGTCGAGATATAACCAAAGGTTATTTTCTTGAGCCATCATTGTCAATTCACAGTTTACCCACGTGTTCTAGAAGTATTCCTAGTAATTGCTTGCCCGAGAATTGTTATTGTTAAACTTGTGCCTTTCATTGTGAAAAGACTTTACCGTTGTCTAAATGCTAATTCTGATTATGTGATTTTTGACGCATTTAAATCGAATGGGCCGATGCTGTAAATTATTTAAAACTGTTTCTTCTTAACAACCAATACAAACTGAGAGGATTTTTGTGATCCTGTAAAAATATAAACATTTTGCAAATAAGTTTGATGATTAACATATTTGACATTTTGTCAAATTATTGTAATTTTGTTAATAACAAGTGACATTGTTTTATAATATAATTTTCTAAATAATATTTCCAAGTGATAGTTAATTGATTGAATGGTTGAATCCATATTGAATTGAATTTATATTTTGTTGATTATATTTTGACCATTATATTGGTGATTGAGTCAAAAGCTCTGAAGAGATTTTGGATCGAGAACAGATGATTCGATAAATATTTTCTGTTTATCGAAGTTCGTCGAATCCAAATGCTCGAATGTCCATGTAAATTATATTGTGTTGTATTTCCTGTTAATAACTTAGTATTTGAACAAATCTTGAGATAACTGAATCCTGAAGTGTTAGTTAATTTGCTACGATATTTTTGAAAAGTGAATCAGTGATATATTTTTCGACGAGTGATAATTTTTTTTCATTTCAATATGTGAATACTCAAATAAGATAGGAATCAGGAAGGACAATTAAATTTGCACTGACAAAACCCTAGTACTGTAAATAATTCTTTTAAGCGAAGTCAACAGGACTATTAATTTGACCTTCGTCTCAATTGCCAAGTGTTCATGTGTTGGTGGAATTGTAAATCTTGTACATAACATATGATTCGTCATGCATCTATTATGCTATTTTGGCATACCTTCAGTAATTTTTAACGTTTTAAATAAAATGAGATAATTTTACAGGTTGTGTTATTTTCAGAAAATCTCCTTCTATCCTTATTGTTGCATCGAGTCGAAAATCAGTAAAGCATTTTTTTGTTGAGTTATTGTAGTCACTGTAACCCATCTGGCGCCCCGGGATACTTTGATTCTCGTGCTGACTGATTTTTGGTGAAATGCGTATGTGGTCGTCCGGACTCGGTCCAAACGGGCACAATACTGAGATATGCATTGGCTGTTTGATGTTTCATCTCTTCTTCTATTGGTACGGTGTGGGTATATAATTGCAGGCGGTTATAGGTGTGGTTTGTATTGCGCCTGTTATGATTCGTCGGGCATTATTCTGACACCTCTCGAGGCGATCAATGTTTGACTGGGGTGCTGTAGAGAGTACTTCACTGCCATATTGTATGATAGGTTTGATGTAAGTATTGTAGGTTTTGTTGAGTGTGTCTTGAGTGCTCCCCCAAGTAGCTCCTGCTAGTCTTTTCAGTAATTTCATCCGTTTGCTTACCTTATCCTCCACATGTTGTATGTGTTTGGTCCAGTTCAGCTTCTTGTCCATGATGATACCTAGGTACTTTGTACTTTCACTTTTTGGAAGGTCTTGATTACTGAATTTGAGACTGAAAGTTGGATTGTGGTGTCTCAGGCAGAAAAACTGGTATACTGTTTTGGTAGTATTGATTTCCATATTATTGTTTTCAGTCCAGTTTTTGAGTTTTATAAGTGCCTGGTTCATTCTGTGTTCAAGAAGCATTTGCTGATTTGGGCTGTTACGTGCTGTGGTCCAAATTATAACATCGATGAGTGTTCCACCATCAAAATTGTAAACCATCTCCCCCCTCCTCGTATTCCTTGTCCTGAAGGACTCTGACTTGGGTTATCAACTACCTACTTCAGGCGTTCTCAACCTGTTTGAGACTGTACCAAGTACCTGAGCACCATTAAATCGTACATACATAATAATAATAATAATGCACCAATCATGTGCCTTTCTTTCCTTTTCCTATCTCTCTCTCTCCCTCAGAAGTGCTGAAATAGCCAGGTATGCTGCAACTGCTTGAATAACTCATGTAGATAAACTACATTTACGTGTGGACAGTCGAGCCGAATCAGCATCTTTCGTGTTACTCATAAAACAGTGATGTCCAATGATTATTTTTACTGTACATTAAAAACACTATTTCACAGAATTGTAAAATTACTGACTGTGAAAACTTGTAATGAAAACACTGTTACTCACGCTCGCACAACACAATTTGAATTGAAAAATGGATCTCAGGGGAGCTTGTGCTCGCGAGAGTACCAAATTTCTTTCGAAGTGGTCGTGAGCTCCTTTTGGCTTGTATGATGAGAGTGCCAAATTGAAGACACTTTTACAAAAACAGCCATAGTCCAAAAATTGAAATTTTCAGTAGAGTAAAGAAACTGTGTCCAGTCTCTTCCTCCCATTAAATCTTAGTATACTTAATTTTATATCGAACTACAGGATTTATTTCACTTATCAGTGCACATTATATTAAATTTATAAATTTTACTGAATGTGAAAAAATATAAACTTGTCATTAATTCAGTGGACATTGGTTGTTTTTATACAAAATCACAAATGAAAATAATAATTCATAGTCCATTGATTTATTGTGGTGCTTCATCACCACTGCTATTATCATCAGGATTAATGTCATCATTTGCAACACTCACTTTGGCTTCAAGACTCATGTAATATTCTCTGTTCTGAGGTTTGGTAAGAAATGAAGCCAATCCTCGTATGTACTGAAACTTTGCAGATTTCAATGCTAGTGGTCCATGGGTACTAGATTCAGGGTCATGAGTTGGGTTTGAGTATTGCGTACAACAATGTGCTCCAAAACCCCATTGTAGGTGTAACGCACTAGAACTAGATGCCTCTGTAGATATTTTTACCAATCTCACACTTCTAAGCTTCATAGGGGATTTATTCTCTTTACGAAAATGTGTAGACAGAGAAGAGGCCATATCAAACATATCTTCTTGCTTTATGTTCACTAACTTAAATGGTGAAAGGTTGACTCCAGCAGATTTGATCAATTTGTCCCAATCACCTTGGATTTCTGCAGTGTATTTCTTCTTTTTAGCCTCAATGAGACAGAAATCTTGATCATTTGGGAGATAGCTATGACCTCTAATGTGGAATATGTATCTTATGGTTTTGAATACCTTGAAGAAGTGAACCAGAGCATAGAGAAATCGGATCATAACTTGATTCTCATTCTGGCCTGAACATCTGTCGCTAAAATGTATCAACGTTTCAGTTCTAGTGCCATATATAGTGAAATGCTTAAGTAGCATTGAAGTTACATCATTCTGACCTTTCTTGGCAGCCATTTCATCATATACATTCATGCTGACCACCTTCGTCCCCATGTCATGAATCCCAAATACATACTACCAATGTTGATGGGCATAAAAAACCTCACAAATATGAATATGAGGTAGGGGAAGGTTTTGCACAAAATCGAAAGAGACGCAGGTAACCTTGTTTCTCTGAGCCAAACGTTTAAACATACTCGATTCTAAAAACTTATTAGCTTTACTTAGCTGGACTTTCTTTTCAACTTTGTACCTGTTGATCTCTTCTTCAGTTTTAGTCGATATGTCGTCTAGATTATTCTGAACATTGGCACCTTTTGCAACAAAGCCAAGTATTATTCTGGACATTGGCACTTTTTGTAACACAGTCAAAGGACAATGGTTGTTTTTGTAAAACAGGGCACATTTTAACATGCATTTATAATGGAACTAAGGATGGTTTTGTAAAATATTTGTATCTCAGACGGTGCTGCATGTAACAAAGTACCAAGTGGTGGTCACTGTTCAAAAATCCCAATTTTGGACTATGGTTGTTTTTGTAAAAGTGTCTTCAATTTCATTTGAAGAGCACTGTGGTGGTCGTGAGCTCCTTTTGGCTTGTATGATGAGAGTGCCAAATTTCATTTGAAGAGCACTCTGGTGGTCGGGAGCTCCTTTTGGCTTGTATGATGAGATTGACAAATTTCATCCAAAGAGCACCAGGTTGAGAACATCTGACCTACTCTAATCGGGAGTAGCTCCAGGCTTAAAAATCAGATAATTCAACTGCAGTGTCTAGATAGCTTTTTTGCCCTCTTCCACTCTGATAAAGGATGTTCCATTAATCTTGGACTACTTGTGACACATTTGTTGTTGGTTATTTGTTTTAAGGTTCTAAGGACTTCTTGGTCATCAGCCCCATGTACTTGGGTGTGTGTTTAATGTATCTGATAACCTGTGTTTCTGTGCTGGCTGTAGTAGTGCGTGTATTGGGTTGGTAATGGGGAAGGTGCCCTCAGGACTTGAAATAAGATATTATCCCAACATTTACTTGCAGGGAATATTTCTCAGGGCTTTGCAACATCATGGTCATGTGTGGCCCCGTGTACTTGGGTGTTTGTAGAATTTGTCTGGTAACCTGTGTCAATGTGATGTCTGTACTAGTGTGTGTAATTGTAGGATTTGTGTAGGAAGTGGCCATGGCCTTAAATTAGGTACCATCCCGGCATTTGCCTGGTGTAGAATTGGGGAAACCATGGAAAACCACTTCCAGGATGGCTGAGGTAGGAATCGAACTCTCCCCTTGACATCAATACGGATCCTGTGACGTAACATATCTTACAATGATTACTGTTTTCACATATTACCATCAACATAATTATTGTTGTTTTAAGGGGTAGAGCTGCAAGGTCATCTGCCCCATCATCAACATTATCATCACTAGGGCAGATGTCCTCACTGCTTCGCTTTAAACAATAATCACCAACACCATTATGATTCTAAATACTGTTCCTTGTGACCTAGGGGGAAGAGCCTCGTACTTCAGTCAATATCTTAGAGGATAAGATAGAAGAGGTTGGATCCCTTCACAATATCATCAAAAAGATCTCTCAGATGATGATCAGCAACCCACTTCGGGTGGATGAGTACAAATTAAACCGAGCCATTGCTCTAGGAGAAGAAGAACAAACACGGATTTGCATACATCAGCCTACTGCTAAGAGAGAGATCTTTAAAAAGAAACCACCAACAGTTTGTCGGGTGGAAGATATACCATACACGAGTCTGTATCAGCAAGATGAAAAAATTGCAAAGCAAACAAGGATAAGAAGTCAAAAAATAAATCATAGAAAGTATGTTAATCCTTTCAGAACATTGCAGAGTAGTAGGTCATTGCATTTATATTCACCACCACCAACTAATGAGGATACTCGAAGGGACAGGTTGATATATCTTGTTGGAATTGGTCAGCCAGCATTTACTGCACGTCCATTTGTTCAACCAGTGCTTAAGAAGAAAACAGGTTTCAATACAGGTCAAAGCAATGCCTTTAAGAGGAAAATTACTTCAGAGAAGAAATATAGTAGCTTTTTGAAGGAAGTGGAAAAAAGAGCTAAAGCATATGCTAGGAATGTTTCATTGAGAAATGCCAAGAAGATGACTTTTAGCAATCCTACTAAATAAAACTAGTTTTAAATATTTAAAACCATGTTTTGAGGTATGGTACTGTACTTGCTTGTGTGTTGGCCCCACCTTAACATTAAGTTTGCACAAAACTCAGCCCATTTCATTACAAGTAAATCATGTAGTTTGGTGGATTTTTGTTTAAATTTCAAGGCACTATTCAAGTGTTTCATGGCATATTTTTAACATTTAATTATAACACTTAAACAAGTTTGCTGTGATGCACATATTCCTTAAATCTATTGTTAATTTTGTTGAATAGGGATTCACTAAATTGAGATCTGACTGTACTGAGCAGCAGGCAGTGATTTTTCTTTGAAGTGATACCTCGATTCAATCTATGGGAGGGGTTTCTGTATTGGTGAGGTCAATACAGAGGTAGCTTAGTTACTGTATTTCAGAGCATGGCTAGAAGTATTAAATTTTTATATTTGTATTAAAAGAGTGATTTAATGTTTTTAATATACTTGTGAATATACTCACATAGGTTTTAGAGGTTAGTTGAATAAGCAAATATCTTAGATTAAGTGACAGCTATGGTATGTCATTTAATGTGAGATAATAAACCTGAGAATTATTTTCATGTTATTTTTGAAACTCTTGTTGCATGTGTTGAAATGTGATTAAATGTTATGATATGTAATAAAACTTTTTGTACTAGTTTGTTGGAAATCAATGAGTTGTTAACTCATTATTGTGATAATTATATTGTGACGTGTATACTCATTATTTGAATAAAACAAATGGCTTGTTTTTGTTCTTGTCACTACTGCTAATTCCCCCTGTAGCAGAAGATGATGACGTTGGCCAACACACAGTATTAGAAAGGCAAATGGTGCATTCGTACAAAACTGTTGTACTGAAAATGAGTAGAGGAGATAATGGTTGCATCATAAAGTTTGAAAACCAAAACATCCAATGTGTGCAGGTATTCAAATACCTAGGCAGCATGATTTCCAGTAATGATAATGCAGATAAAGAAGTCGTTAGCAGAGTGGCTAAAAGTTCCAACTTCTACAATCTTGTAAGACTTCTACTTTGGGATAATAAGGCACCCATGAGAACCAAAATGACTTTGTACAGATCATACTTTCTACCTATTTTCACATACAGTGTCGAAACTTGTTTGTTAAAAAAGAGAGAGCTCAGTAAACTACAAGCATTTGAAATGAAGTACCGTATCTAAGAACTAATATATTTTCAAACTGAAAACTTTGTAAACTAAACATTGAATTGTAATTTGTCGCCAACAAGATAAAACTGAACGATTCCTTTGTATATGAGTCCTTGACTCGTTAAGGGATTAATAAAATGCATTATTTTTATGATGCACAAAAATCCTATAAAACCACGGCGGGACAGGGTAAGGAATGAAGACATCAGAAAGGATTTGGAAATAGATTCGGTGGATGAAAGGACTTCAAGACTGGCATGGTATGGACATGTAAAGAGAATGCATAGCACCACATGCATACCTAGAAAGATGGATTGTTGGAAGAAGACCCGTGGGACGACCTAAGAAGAAATGGCTGCACCAGCTGAGAGAAGAGGAATCTGGGAGTGCATTGTGAGGGAAGAGACTTTCCTGGATAGACAACAATGGTGAAGTCTCATTCTACCCAGCACACTGGAAGGATTTCACGATGATGATGTAAATTATAACTACAAGAACTAAGCTGAAGATTTTAAGAAGTAATGTTAAATCAGTACTACTGTATGGATCTGAATCATGGAAAGTCATCAGTGGAATTACACATCAGCTATAGGTTTTCACAAATAGGCCAGGTGTCCGACAAGAATAATGAACATGCATTGGCCTGAAGTGTGTACCATGGACAATATTATATGCTGATGATGTGATGCTTGCGGCAGACTCCAGGAAGGATCCTAACACCCAAGCAGAGTTGGGCAGTATCGAAAATACATGTATTTAAAATACGTATTTTCGATACATTTGTATTTTGTGTCGAAAATACATTTTGGGACATGTATTTTGTATCTGTATCGAAAATACTTTTCATGAGTATTTTGTACTTTCAAAATACATAAAATAGATTCAAAATACAATCACTGAATTAGGTAATTTTCAGTTTTATCTTCCATTATCTTCCCTTTTCATAATTTAAGTCAATTGATAGGCATTAAGTTTGAGATCAATACAATTTTGTCAGCAATAAAGCAACCTGGTAAGACCATGTGCAATGCTATTTATTGAGGATGCATTTAGAACAAAATCTCCGAAGGATGTCTCCCTGATGTTCTGTTATCAGAGTGGTTAATCTTGGAAACCTTTTAGACTCAAGCTATCTAGTATGAAATTCCCAAACGCAAGAGGTTGTCTGAACCTGTTAACTAGTATTGTTTGAAAATTCCTGGAAGTGCTCACATGAGGGCTGTACAAAATGTGGAAATTGTCTCCCGTAAGAGTAGTGTAACAGTTGTATAAAACTTTGAATTGACCGGCTTGTACATCGTGATCATTTAGTCCCGTGTACTAGGGTGTATATATATATAATTCATAACCGTGTTATTGTGGGTCAATGTCGTAGTAGTACCGTAGTGTGTTTATATTTAATTTGAGAAAGGAGACGGCAGTGGCCTTAGGTTAGGAACCATCCCGGCATTTCCCTGAAGTATAAGAGGACAACCACTTCCGCTCTTCGCAGGTTTGCTAGCCACTGCACCACGAGGCAGACGAAAATAAATATGGTGGTTGTTAGTAAATCTTGGTCATCAGCCCGATGTATTTTGGTGTGTGTTAAATATGTCTGATAACTTGTGTTTGTGTGGTTTGAAAGGCTGTCTTTACTATGGTCTAGGATTGAGCAGATGCCCTGTCAGTGCCAGAAAAAGAAACTTGGATCTCTGTATTTGTCTTGGATACAGTAGTTGCATACGTTAAGGGTGGAAGGAAGAAGAAAGATTGTAGTTTTACGTGACCGTTAATCTCGATATCTTGAGCCATGGGACCTCTTTTTTTTTACGTGGAATCAGAATCACTGAACATGGCATTTCACATGCATTGACCGGGAATTGAACCCACTCCGCCGTGGTGTGAGGCCAACAGCTTGACCGCTGCTCCACCACGCCCTCTACGTTAAGGATGGATGATGATTATGTATGTATGTATGTCTACCCCTTACTTTTACCGATTTAACGGGATCGGGGATGAGATGCGATGAAACGCTATGCAGCGGATGTTTTTACGACTGGATGCCCTTCCTGACACCAACATGAGAGGAGTTAATGAGAGATCTAGATGAATGAAGCTGGGCAAGGATGTGGAAGGAAGCGGCCGTGGCCTGTCAGAAGGTACCGTCCCAGCATTTGCCTAGAGTTGAAGGTGGGGAAACCACGGAAAACCATTTCAAGGACGGCCGACAGTGGGGTTCAAACCCACGTCTACCAATTCCGCATGGAGCTTGGCCCCATGGCCTAGCGCTGCGCGTTAGCGAGTGTACCTACCGCTGTTCGTTGTGATAAGATGATGATGATAATAATAATACGGTAATAATAACTATAATGCGTATTATTCCCGTTTCAACTGGGACAGAAAAGAGATGATATATTTTTCGCGTCCTTATGGTGGATAGTTTATACAGTCGGATACTCTTCCTGTCGCCAACTTCGTGAGAGGAGTTAATGAGAGATGATATGAATGAAGGTGAATTAAACTATGCATGGACTTGGAAGGAAGCGGCCGTGGCACATTCGAAGGTGCCGTCCCAGCATTTGTCTGTAGTTGAAAATGGGAAAACACGGAATGCTATTTCATGGACGGCCGGTGGTGAGGTTCAAACCCACGTCTACCGAGACCACAGATAACTGGGCCCCAGCCACCGTTGTTGGTTGGTGATAATAATTATAAATGACCCAACTTCATTCATTTATGTATCTTTTTTTGTGGCATACGGTATTACTTACAAAGGAGAATTTATAACCGAATGTACAAATTAAACATGTGGAGTCAATTGACAGTAGTGTCCCTTGGTGCTGATTTCTTACATCACCATTTTGTGATTTCAGAGAGTAGTCTGAATCATATGCCTCACTGTTTGCCTGACAGCACTAAAATCATTAGCGTTTCTATTTTGAATATAAAGAAAATATGAACAGACGGACATATAACTACACCTTTTTAAAAAATATCTCAACTAAGAAACAGTTCTAAATAGTAGGAAATATTATTTTATGGAGCTTCAAGCAGTGTTAACCATCATTAATTATTTTATTATGTTAATTTTTAAGTATAACTGGTATACAATTGTAATAGCCATTGATTTTAAAAAATAAAAATAATTTTTCAATATTTACATAGTGAATGCCGATTAAAATAATTGATATTAACATAACTAAAAGGACTGTAACTTCATAGGTATTAAAATAATTTCAGTATTATCCTGCGATAGTCTCCTGAATTTTCTGCTTGCTAACAAGGACTGAATTGATGTGGGTTTCCTTTTCTTTTTTAACGACATTTCGCTTGTGTTTGGCAGTTTCCAAATGTTGAGCCACCGAAAACTTTCTAGAAACTCCCTACATATGTTTCACAAATTTTACAATAAAGGACACTATCATTGGTAGAAAAAAAAATCATTTCCAAATGAAATCATAAAATTTCGCAACTTAACAACAATGCTAGCTTTTATTGGAGTCGTAACTCCTTGCTTTCTGTGGTTGACGGTAAGCAGCTTGGTATTTCATTGAAGGTTGGAATTAAGGAATTTGAGATAATAGGTCCAGGTAATATTTGTGGAAATTCCTGGTCATTCCTAAGCTGAACCCCTATTGTGAACTGTTAGTAAAGTGAAAGGAACAAAGGTATTTCAGTTGTTGGAGAATCCGGTTTTTCCTTACAGGCTGGAGTAAAGTTCTGCCCTAAAACTTCCCCATACGGGAGAACGCATCAGGCGAGAGCCTGGACAAAATAACTACAATTGGTCAAGAAAATTAGACTGAAGCGGTGCGGGGTAGTTGGCATGAAATACATCACTAGAAAACCAATGTAGGTAACCACACATTAACAATGTTTATTTCTAATAATATATTTATAACCAATAAACAAATTGCACTTAAGTGCTTATCACAGAAATGAATAATTATAAATGGAACAAAGTGTGAGGGCCTGATGACAGAAACCCAGACTAAGGCAATGCCAATGAAACAAGCTTGCTTAATTCGAGAGAAGTTGAGCTTAACATAAAAAAATGCACCTTATAAAAAAGAACCATAAAACTGATTAAGAGTGTAAGATAACTAGTATGATTTAAATTCTTCATAAAATTGAACTTATCTTCTCAAAGGGTTGAAGAGCCAGCTCCTTAAAAGTTCCAGCTAGCATAAGCGTTGATTAAGAAGTCCTCACAGTTTCTTCTGAAGGAGGCGTACATGGCCTAGAGATAAGTACACAATTGATAAAAAGGTCAACTCTCTCTTCTTCTCTTGCGAAGGAATGACACTTATAGCGTCCAAGTGGTGATCCAGTAGCATTTTGAAAATTCGTTGGCGGCCGAAAGGACAGCAGCTACTTCGAAAGACGAATCAAAGTACCCCATCTAAGGTACGGCTTGAAGAGTACGACAGCTGGCAATTATTATTGTCATCTTTAGCAATACGTTAGGGTGCAGATCTAGTGACGTAACTGCTAGGTAGCGTAGAGACTAGCGATGGTGTCATGAGATGCAGTAGCGGTGACCAGCAGGTTGAAGTGATCAGAAGTGATGATTGATCAGAAGTGGTGAAGAACGCCAGCAAGTGGCGTCTTAAATAGTGATCATGGAACAATCTCGAAGCTGGAGATTTCCCGGCCAGACAAAGACCTGCCATTGGTCGAACGAAAGTCAGGGTGACGTCAGTCGACCCTGCTCAGCAGACAGCAGATGAACCAGTAGATGCCGTGTATGCCGGGAGTGAGGAAGCTTGAGGTAGCGAGCGACTGGAACACTCAAGGTGAGAACTATGATATCTATGAATAGGTGATTGATAACAAGATTATGCATTTGGTTTAAGCAATTAATACATTTACAAAGAAATAATTACCATTCGGGGATCTCGGTGACAAGAAACAAAATTTGACCGACAAATGGGCCAAGCTAAACATTGAAAGTATCACGAAAGTGATCATGCTCCGAGAACTCCGAATGAAAACAAACAAAAGAATCAGTCAAAGCAAAACATGGATAACAGACGAGGAGAAACTAAGACTCGAAAGGCAAAACAGAGATAGCAGAGATGGGTCTAGTATAAAGACCTTTACTAGTTAAAACATCAACAACTCTGACGCGTTTATCACGGCCAAAGTGGCAGTGAATAACTCTGCCTAGGTTCCACACGAGAGGCGGAGATGGATCTCGAAGAAGAACCATGTCCCCCACTCGTACATCTGGTTGAGGAAGCCGCCATTTCTCACGCCTATTTAGCAAGCTGAGATATTCTAACTTCCATCGGCGCCAAAAAGAACAGCGCAAAGATTCTACTTTTCTCCAAAAGATAGGTAGGTTAGGATCACAGCGTCGAACCAGCAAAGGCGGAGTAGCAGCAAGCGAACAGCCAATCAGGAAGTGACTGGGTGTTAAAGGTAAAAGATCCTTAGGATCGTTTGAAAGAGGAGTCAGAGGTCTGGAATTTACAATACCTTCGACTTGAATAATTAAAGAGTTGAATTCCTCATAAGAAAGTATGGTAGGACCAAGAGTTTTCTTAAGCTGTCTTTTAGTAAGTTTGATGCAGGACTCCCATCGGCCCCCCATGATGGGGAGCATAAGGCGGGGTGAAATGCCATTTGAAACCTTTAGAATAGGAAAAGTTGGAAATTTTTTCTTTAGCAGAAGGGGAACTTAACACTTTTTTCCAGAGATCAGAAGCGCTTACAAAAATTTTTGCATTATCTGAAAAGACTTCAGATGGGACACCCCTTCTAGCAGCAAATCTAGAAAAGGCGGCCAAAAAGTAAGATACAGAAGCGTTCGTAACCAACTCGAGGTGGATAGCTCCCGTCACCATACATACAAATAACGAGATGTAAAGTTTACCTAAGATTTTGCGCTTAGATGAAGAGGGATTGGTCTGATATACGTAAGGACCAGCGTAATCGATCCCAGTAAGAGCGAAGGGCTTACTAGGTTCTGAACGAAATGGAGGTAAATTGCCCATAATCTGCGTGGCGGGCCGTGGTTTAACCTTAAAGCAAGGTATACACTTTTTGACAACAGAAGAAACCTCATGAACGCCATTGATGATCCAGTAGAGTTCACGAATTAGACAGAGCAAGGTGCGAGTGCCAGCATGAAGGTGTTTATAATGAAACTTTTTTATTATAAGGGTAGTGATAGGATGCTTTGAAGGAAGGATGATGGGATCCTTTTTCCCATCCTCACAACTAGACATAGCTAATCTTCCACCCACACGTATTATGCCGTCCTGGTCTAGAAAAGGAGTGAGTGGTGAAAGCCTGCTAGACTTGGGCAAATCTTTACCACTTATAAGAGCTTGCTTTTCAGGAGCAAATACTTCCTGCTGAACAAGTAACAAAATCTTGCAAGTAGCAAATTCTAACTCTACTCTGGTGAGAAAGGGTTGAGTCTTCAATGGTTGATCAATTACTAAATATTTCCATCGAAAGATATAAGACACTACACGAATCAATTTATCAAATGAAGAGTATCTATGAAAAAGACTAGTAGAAGTAGAAGTAAGATGCGACGTGACAGGGTCATTACGGGCATCAGGTATTTCTTCTGCAAATTGATTAGCTAAGCGAGGCCAGCAAGATGATTCCTGACTTAGCCAAGGAGGACCATTCCAGTACAGGTCTGAGGAAATCAATTTTTTAGGCGTGCAACCACGTGATATTATATCCGCGGGGTTTTCACGGCTAGGAACATGTCTCCATTGTTCAGAATGAGAGACTTCATGAATCTTAGAAACGCGATTTGCCACAAAGGTATTCCAATGAGAAGAAGGCTTGGAAATCCAAGCTAATACAATAGAAGAATCGCTCCAAAAAATGTGCGGGAAAATTTTAACTTTAAACTGACATTTAGTTTAGTAGCTAATTCTGTTGCCATTAAAGCAGAGCATAATTCTAATCTCGGCAATGATACCGTTTTAAGTGGAGCAACCTTTGATTTAGCGCACACTAAATTAGAAAATCCAGGGAAAGTGGCTGAGGAACGTCCTACTATGTATGCACAACAGCCATAAGCCCGTTCTGAACTATCAGAAAATACATGCAGGTCATACTGCTGGTATAAGGGATTAGAAATTAAAAGGCGGGGTATAGAAACCTTGGAGAGATCCAGCAAACTGCTGCGATACTCTAACCATTCTTCTACAAGAGGAAGGGGGAGATTTTCATCCCAGTCTGATTTTAATGACCAAAGCTTTTGCAAGAACATTTTTGCAACAATAACTATAGGAGCAATATATTGCAAAGGATCAAAGATCTTTGCGATTTCTGACAGAACTTGTCTCTTAGTTACAGGGGGAGATTCTGAGAAATGTACCTGATAAGAAAAGGTATCAGAAGAAGGACACCAAAAAACACCCAATGCTTTTACGGCTGCTTCATCAGTAGGAATAGCAACAAATTCATCAACAGGGACCTCTGATGAAAATTTTGATATAAATTCAGTAGAATTTGAAGTCCATTTATGGAGCGGAAAACCACCTCCTAGGAGCAGGGATTTCAAATCTTCGCGCACAAGGAGTGCTTCAGAAATATTAGGGAAAGAGCACAAGAAATCGTCAACATAAAATGCCGTTTTTAATGACTCAGAGGCCAAAGGATGATACAGATGACCATCTTGCTCGGCTAACATGTGGAGAGACCGAATCGCAAGAAAGGCTGAAGGCTTCAGGCCATATGTCACAGTCTTCAATCTAAATATCTTTATGGGTTTGGAACTCTCATCGCGCCACAATATTCTTTGCAGATCTTGCTGCTCAGAATTTACGAGAATCTGCCGGTACATCTGCTTAATATCTGACATTACAGCAATAGGAAACCGTCGAAAATTAAGCAAAACAGAGGTGAGATCTGTTTGAATCGCGGGACCACATTGCAAGGTATCATTTAAAGAGACTCCATTGGAATCTGGTGATGAGCCATTGAAAACTACTCCTATATTGTCTTGTGTTAAGGAATTTTTCCATACCGGGTGATGATTTAGATAAACTATTTCATTTAAAGGATGGTCAATTTCTTCTGATTTAGAAATTACCTCCATGTGATTGGATGATTCGTATTCCTCCATAAAGGAAGCATACTGAGTTTTAACAGAAGCATCTTGTTTGAACCGATTTTCAATAGCAAATAGTGCCCTAAGTGCTCTGGAATGCGAGCCCGTAATGGCGGGAGGATTAGGAATACGTGGAAGAGTTACTATAAATCTGCCTTCAGCAGTACGGACAGTGGTTTCCTTGTATAACTTTTCACAAATTTCGTTAGAAGAAGAAGAAGTAGCCTGAACATTCTCAAGATCCCAGAACTTGGTTAGCTCTTGACTCAAATCGGTACCAACAAAATAACAATTCGATACAGTTTGAATAGGATTACGGTATATTTGGCCAGTAGCGATCCAACCAAAATCAGTTTCGCGGAAGAAAACATTAGGAGCAATTTTTACTTTATTGGAATGAAGACATTGCCAAAATACGCTTGAGCTGAAAAGAAGCTCTACGGGCGAAGCTCTGTTGAAATGAGGGTCAGCTAGCTGGACAAAATTCGGGATATTCCAACTTTGAATAGGATAAGAAGTGCCAGGAATATTGTTGCCTATAGACTTGATAATCAAACAATCTAATTGCAACTGCGTACCAAGATTATTAGAGTCCTTCAGATCCACTTTAGCAAAGCTTAAGGATTGCGATTTAGAGCAGTTTATTCCTGTAACCTCTATTGAGGTAGGATGTTTTGGGAGGCCTAACTTTTGTACCAAAGATTCATTAATAAAATTGTTGGTAGCGGCATTGTCTAATAATCCCCTGACAGATACCCATTTCCCGTGAGAATTTTTCAATAGAACCTGCACGGTAGATAATAAAACCTGGACTTTGCCAAGCGAGGTAGAACTTTGAGCATACGACTGCGCACTATTTTGAGAAGTCTCAGAATTAGACTTGGTATTGGAACTGCTTGGTCCTGATAACCGTGATCTTTCATGTCTGTGCAAAAGGGAATGGTGTCTAGCCTTCCTTACAATGAAAGCATAAACGTTGTGACCGGCAATTGTTTAACATATGCGTTCCTGACAAACAGTTGAAACAATGTTTTTTGTTCGTAATAAACTTTCGTCTTTCATCTACTGATAAAGATTTAAATTCATCACAATTGTATAAATTATGCGATTGCTGACACAGACCGCACGTTTGCATTTGTTTAGGTGACCGAGCATCAACAGGAAGAGCCTGTGATCTTAAAATTCTTTGATTAGAACTGCTAACCTTATCTTTTGAGAAGGCTTTTGAATCTGAACTACTAGTTTTTTGATTAGCTATGGCGGAAAAGACTTGGCTTCTAGCCTTCAAAAAGTTGATAATCGCCTCATAAGTGCATTGCAAATTCTGGGAAAGTTCTGTTTCCCAGGCTTTTAATGTATTTGCATCCAATCTTGCAGAAATGAGGTGAACTAGAAATAAATCCCAGTGATTTACAGGTTGGTTTAAATTGGACAATGCTCTGACGTGTAGCTCTGCAGTGTCAATCAACTTACGAAGTGATAAACTGTTATCTGCTTGCACGTTAGGTAACTCGAATAAGCTTTGTATATGGCGTTGAATAGATAAACGAATGTTCCCATATCTATACTTAAGAAGATTCAGAGCAACTTCATAATTATCACTGGTCAAAGAAAGTGCTTGAATCAGGTTAAGTGCGTTGCCTTGGACTGCCAGACGCAAGTAGTGAAATTTTTGAATTACTGGTATAGAAGTATTCTCATGTACTAAAGAATTGAATAATTCAAAAAATGGCTCCCATTCTATGTCCTTACCAGTGAATTTGGGCATTTCTAATTTGGGTAGTATAATGCGTGAAGAAGATGTAGAAGATGCTGCGGAAGTTTGATCTTCTTGTTTTTCTTTTAAAGTTAAAGCCCTAATAAGCTGTTTAGCTTCAGAAAATCCCTGATAGTATAATTTTTCAACTTCCAACCTATCACTTTGCTGGTCCGGATGCTGAGTTTCTATACTGCATTGTATCTCATGATATTTCTAAAAGGCTTGTTCATAATTCTTAAGCCTCTGCGAAATTATGTCAAGATTACGCTCTTGGGGTTCAAGCTCCGTTAAGAAAGTACGAAACCGTGTGAGCTTGCCCTTACAAGAGGCTCTGGTGTTGCTGAGTTTTTCATCAAGGTTAGGTATGTTAAAAGTTGTTTGTTACTCACGTCAATATTGTGACTTCGAGTACTGGAAGCCAGAGGATGACAGCTTGCTAGGTAGTAAGGTTTAGTCTGATGCGGAAGAAACCGGCTTAGCTTACGTTTCTCTCCTCCTCTGCTGAACATGCGCCTCAGGCTGAAACTTACAATGTGAATTAGTGTTGAAACACAATGAACAAAAATTGTTAATGTGAAATTCAAGATATGAAACTTGTAACATTCCCAGGGTGCAACAGATATGTTTCCCGGGGGTGAGGCACCAAAAATATGGAGTAAAGTTCTGCCCTAAAACTTCCCCATACGGGAGAACGCATCAGGCGAGAGCCTGGACAAAATAACTACAATTGGTCAAGAAAATTAGACTGAAGCGGTGCGGGGTAGTGGGCATGAAATACATCACTAGAAAACCAATGTAGGTAACCACACATTAACAATGTTTATTTCTAATAATAAATTTATAACCAATAAACAAATTGCACTTAAGTGCTTATCACAGAAATGAATAATTATAAATGGAACAAAGTGTGAGGGCCTGATGACAGAAACCCAGACTAAGGAAATGCCAATGAAACAAGCTTGCTTAATTCGAGAGAAGTTGAGCTTAACATAAAAAAATGCACCTTATAAAAAAGAACCATAAAACTGATTAAGAGTGTAAGATAACTAGTATGATTTAAATTCTTCATAAAATTGAACTTATCTTCTCAAAGGGTTGAAGAGCCAGCTCCTTAAAAGTTCCAGCTAGCATAAGCGTTGATTAAGAAGTCCTCACAGTTTCTTCTGAAGGAGGCGTACATGGCCTAGAGATAAGTACACAATTGATAAAAAGGTCAACTCTCTCTTCTTCTCTTGCGAAGGAATGACACTTATAGCGTCCAAGTGGTGATCCAGTAGCATTTTGAAAATTCGTTGGCGGCCGAAAGGACTGCAGCTACTTCGAAAGACGAATCAAAGTACCCCATCTAAGGTACGGCTTGAAGAGTACGACAGCTGGCAATTATTATTGTCATCTTTAGCAATACGTTAGGGTGCAGATCTAGTGACGTAACTGCTAGGTAGCGTAGAGACCAGCGATGGTGTCATGAGATGCAGTAGCGGTGACCAGCAGGTTGAAGTGATCAGAAGTGATGATTGATCAGAAGTGGTGAAGAACGCCAGCAAGTGGCGTCTTAAATAGTGATCATGGAACAATCTCGAAGCTGGAGATTGCCCGACCAGACAAAGACCTGCCATTGGTCGAACGAAAGTCAGGGTGACGTCAGTCGACCCTGCTCAGCTGACAGCAGATGAACCAGTAGATGCCGTGTATGCCGGGAGTGAGGAAGCTTGAGGTAGCGAGCGACTGGAACACTCAAGGTGAGAACTATGATATCTATGAATAGGTGATTGATAACAAGATTATGCATTTGGTTTAAGCAATTAATACATTTTCAAAGAAATAATTACCATTCGGGGATCTCGGTAACAAGAAACAAAATTTGACCGACAAATGGGCCAAGCTAAACATTGAAAGTATCACGAAAGTGATAACAGGCATATCATACAAATACTTTGGGTGATTTAAGGGTGGTGAAAGCAACTTTATCATTAACAAGGAAATGTTCAGGTTTTGACTAACCAGCCACGAGACTCTCGGAGTCCGAATAGAAATATACGACTGAACAGGATGTATAACAAACAGCGCTTCAAAACAATAGGAAATTAGAATATATGCCATTCTCAATTATAGATATGCACTTAAACAAGCAAAGGAGAAAAATATGATTCATTGTGCCAAAATAACCAAAATATGCATAAATATACCAAAATATGATTTTGCATGAACTTCCGGGCCTTGGTTATTAAGCTGTACATCTATTATCTTAACACGAGAGCAATTTATCCAACCACCTCGTGGCGCAGTGGCTAGTATTCTTGGCTGTCACTCCTGAGGTCCGGTTTCGATTCCCGAATCTGTCAAGAAATATAATTCTGGTCTGAGACAACTAAATTATCCTGCAAGTGGTTTCTCACTTCTACGTCAGACAAATGCCGGGAGGGTACCTAAATTAAGTCATGGCCGCCTCCTTCCCAATCCTCATCTGAAATACAAATAGGCTACAGACACTATTCACAATAACACAATTCATCATACAAATTCCACACACGCCCAAGTACACGGGGCTACATGAACACAATATTGCAACGACAACTAACTCTTTATACACACTGGTGCAGAGTATTCAGTGACAGATTATACGAAGTCAACAGCTGAACAACAGAGAGTATTGGTGTTGGACCCTAAGTGAAACCATAAATCTTCCACAAAATGTCATTCCGCGTCTTGCGGTTGTCAGCAGTCTTTGTTAGATAATCTTTGAAAGATAGCGTTCTCTCAGAGTTTCATCCAGTGTAAACAGTACACATGCAGTTTACGCTATATAAGTCCACCTCGTTGCGTTGCGTAGTGGCTACTGCTCTTGGCTGTCACCACGGACGCCCGGGTTCGATCCCCGACTCTGGCAAGAAATTTAATTCTGGTTTGAGGGCTGGAACGGGATAAACTCAGCCTCGTGAGGCAAAACCGAGAAGAGGTAGGTTCGAATCCCATTTCATCCATCCTGAAAGTGGTTTGCCGTGGTTTCCCAATAATACACCGGGCGAATGCTGGGATGGCATCTGAATTACAAATACACACACTAATATAGCCATTGCAGTAACACAGGTTATCAGACTAATTCCACACACACACACACACACACAAGCACATGGGCTACGTGACCACGATGGTGCAAAGCCTCTTAATTAATCAACATACCGTATATAAAAAGAAAGCCACAAATTTATACAATATAGTATTTCACCACTCTGGTGAATTAATGGTAGTTTGATTCACGGCAGATGAAGGTACTAGCTCAAAAGATCTCCACGAGGTAGCTTAGGTCATACGATAATAATAATAATAATAATAACACTTTCTATACCGTATATATTTCCCATTTTGTGGGTTCGGGATCGAGGTGAGGTAGGCTTCTATGTGGCAGTGGTTTTCACGGCTGGTTGACCCTCCTGACGCCATCCTCAACACAGAGCTGGATGGGAAACGAAACGACAATAGGGCAAGGGAAGCGACCAAGGCCTATCAGGAAGTACTGTCCCGAAAAACAATTTCATGGAGGCTGACGGTGGGATTTGAACCCTTTGGCCTTTACATTAATGCATGCACCCGACCAGATCACTGATAATAATATATAATAATTTATAATAATAATAATAATAATGTTATTTTGAAAAGTTTGAATGGAAGAGAAGCATATTTTACTAAAAGTATTTTGTATTTTGAATTGTATTTTAAAATACTATTTTGTATTTTCAGGAATTTTATAAGTGTATTTTGTATTTTGTATCTAAAATACTTTTTTGTGAGTATATCAAAAATACATTTTGGGAGTATTTTGCCCAACTCTGCACCCAAGTACAAACATGGTCTGATCGTCTGCAAAGATTTGGTCTTCGTTTGAACATCCACATGACTGAATACCTCGAAAGGATTCCATCTCCTAGAACTAGAGAAATTAATGGAGCTCCTCTTCCCAAGTTGGATACATTCCGATACCTACAGTAGGTTCTCGATTACATAGTGACAGCTATGCCAATTGAAGATGTGCAGGCAAGAATCAAAGAGACTGGGATATTATCAGAGATGTCACCGGTGTTCTTTGTGATAAGAGGATGCCTATCCACCAAAAATGAAAGATATACTGAACAATGGTGAGACCAGTTGCATTATAAATATGGTACTGTACTCGTAAAATCATGAGCCTTCACTTGTCGAATCCGATGGAACAGCCTGAATCGTAGAATCTGAAAGGCCCCTGGCTAGAAAAAACTCAAAATCCTACCGTCAAGTACTACATGATGGGACACATCCTATTTGATTGTGTTATGAACTACAGTACAGGGAAAAATATCGAACTACTCAGCAAGGAGAGTAAGAAACAAATGATCTCAAGGCAATGGGTGGGAAAAGGCAATAGAATCCAGCATCGATTTCCATAACACAATCTAACTTAAAATTAATAGGCCTTCCTTTCTTTTAAAACACAAAAACGAATTTATTAACTCGAAGACGAATACAGTAAATTAAATTTCCCTTCCATAAATCATGGAGATAATCATTCAAACTAAATGAACTAACATCTAAGTCGTCCGACACACTCGCTTCGTGCTGTATCAGAGCAATCAATAAATCGAAAACGCCCTGCTTCTGAATACTAGGCTTCTATCAAATCTGAACAATTTGTCAATTTTTACTTTATATATGGTATTACTCTGATATCCTTATCTAATTTCTGATAATTTTTATTCTGCTCTTATTCGAAAATCAGCTGCTTCTGATTCTGCTCCCAACGTTAATATTACAATCATTATTTACATAGTTGATGTTCTTTTTTTATAACAACCAATTTACCCTTTTAATCGTGATCTTTCCTTATCACTCTTCATTAAATTTCTTAAGCACAAAGCAATTTACCACCTGCTCGTAGGCTAATCATCAACGTAATTTTAATCATTTATTCATCGTCGCAAATTGTTTTCAATCGTCCTAATTCATCATCAAAATACTTTCAATCATCTTAGTTTGTTTCAACTCTTTGAGACTATCTAAGTCCAAGTCTGGCTAATCTGACCAAGCAATTAAGCTAAGTTCAAAACATAATGACAAAATTGTGTTACATAATTAATAGGGTTAATAAAAAGTATTGCATTCAACTTCACTAACTCCTTCCTCCAACTCTCTAGCATAATTTACATCAATCATAAATTAATCCTTCCACCTCAGAAACTTTCACTTCCATACATCATACATCTGTTTCACTCAGCATAATATTTCTCCTAATAATCTTCCTCATATTTCTCAAGTCTTAAATCGCTACTGACTTCCTCTTAAACTTACTCACACAGTAATACATCTAAGATCTAATATTCACTCTAAAACCTCGTAAATCAACTTCATATACGCTTCGATTAACTCACTTCTACTTCTTCACCCGATGAAACTTCTTTACATCCTAAACTTGCTTCATGTACGGTAGCAACGCTATAATTTCCTCGTGCTTACAGACAATTTTCAAAATTCAACTAGGCTAGGCTTAATTTAATTAAATACATGTTCTCCTTTACTTTGGTTTATTTTTGTAGTTATTATGACTACCTTTTATTAGTAATAAATAATTAATTCACACCTTTTTATCCATTTATTAATTGTTATAAACAATATTAAACATTTACAATTTCACAATTTGTTGCATAAATCTTAACGCAATAATCTCAGCTTTCAAACTTATTCAGGTTTAGCTAGAATTCAAAATTCAAATCGACTAAACTGATAGCATGGTAATATTCTTTCCTCTACATAAATGTTAATGAATGACTCCATTTGTCATCCAACTACAACTTCAACTATGCTTTTCAAAGTTAAAATAAGCTGAATAGTTCTATCTACTCCTAGATTCTTTAGTACGGTAGTCTCTTAAATACGCTTACAAATCGTTCCTTCATCTCTATAATTCTTCCTGGTATCGTTGATCAAATACATACGTAATAAAGAAAGAAATATTTACTTAAGTCCTACACAAAACTCATTTATAGAAATCTTAGTCCTATCGTTCTTCTTCGTTTTTCTTCTCCCTAACGAAATTCTTCTTAACGCAAAATCTTCATCGTCGTTAATACAAGTCGAAAAATAATTTAAATCCAAAAATATGCTTCAAAATTCGGATATCAAATCTACTCCATCCTCCAATTTAATTTTTTTTTTTAAATGTGGCGAAATGGTATACTCCAAAATGGATCAAACTACTACTACTCAAAATGAAATCTTCTTTCTACCTTTTGCCGAATCTCGAGGATATTGCATATACGAGAATATACGATACAATGGTCTCCTCCAAGATGGTACTGTTGCTCTGCCCTCCAATCTGCCTCCCCGGGTAACGAACCGCGTTCTGGATTTCTCCGTCACGTCCCTTCCTGGATAGTAAACTGGATCTCCCAAATTCAGCGGTCTCGTTCGTCCAGATTGTAGACAGCATCTCTCTTGTTAGATGGATGGCTCAATTTTATCGTAGCATTTCATTATCAAGTAGATTTGTGGTTTCGCCTCATTTCCATCGTAATTTTGAATAATGTTGCAGGCGTCGTTGATTACTCTCGACATTCTCAAATAATTCATATATTGTGTTCCTTCGTTAGACGTAATCACTCTTCGTAACAGCTTTCTTCCAATAAAACTCAGCAATTCTTCTAGGTTTGTGCCGTGTCTTGTGTGGGGTTTTGCCTAGGACACCAAGCTGGCTCATCGGCGGGCTCTTGATGTCCCCGCCCGGACCCCCACAGGAGCCCGCCGATGAGCCAGCTTGGTGTCCTAGGCGAAACCCCGCACAAGACACGGCACAAACCTAGAAGAATTGCTGAGTTTTAATTCACCGGCCGTGAAAGCCAATATACCATCTTTCTTCCAATACTTTACTGTTCCTCTCAACTTCATGAAGCTTAACACGGTGAAACATTTTGTAGACGTATTTCACTGAAAATGCTTTTCTCGTAAATTTGAATGTACTTTCAGCTTTAAGACGTAGATTATAAATTTTGCATGCTGTTAAAATGTTCAGATAATAACTTTACAATACATGTTCGTAGTACATCTTCACTGTAGGATGATATTTTATCAAGTCCGTTGACACTAATAATTTTCTTTTCAAAGACCACACCAGCTCTGAACTCGAAACACAACCTTCTCTCCCGGTGTCCAATATGTAAAAGCTCTCCACTATGCTCGTCCTTCCTCCCACCTAAACTTCCTCATGCCATCGCTGACCTCCTCTTAAAGGGCCTCTTAAAGAATTAATTTCTAAACAGGAAATTCAATACCGAGAATAATGGAGTGAATGCGACCCCGCCGGAGGATCAAGAAACGAAGCAGATCGTCATAGAACAACGTAGATGACGTGCTGAGACATGATAGGTGAAAGCTGTAAGCAGTGTTTGTCGACTACACCAAGGTGTTCGATCTATTCCATAGAAACATTCCAATCAGGAACCTGGGAAGCATGATCGGAAAAAGAACACTACCACACTAGACCAACAAAGTACATCCTCCACAAGAACAACCCGCAGATAGTTGACAGAATAGTCCAATCGGAACCAATAGAACAAGCAAACGGAATGCTACAGGGCGGCCCCCTGAGCCTGCTACTGTTCAACATTGTTGAAGAAATTGACCTCAAGGGAGTGAAGAAATACATATACCCTGAACCCATATTTTGAAGGAAGGAAGCTTTTAGTTTTACGTGACCATCAATCGTGCGATTATTAGCCACGGGACCTCCTTTTCACGTGGAATCCGAACCACAGGACATGGCATTTCACATCAAAAATCTCACATGCATTGAACTCGGTCCACCTTGGCGAGTGGCCAACAGCTAGACCGCTGTGCCACCACAGCCCAAACCCATATTTTGCTTGAGTATCAATGAGTTTAGGCCACTACAATTTTAGAATGATTACATTGATTTATTGTGAAGAGAAATGAGCTGTAAGAGAGAAGACAGACGCCGGGAATTGAAGAGAGGAATATACTGGAGAGATATGCAATTTGCACTACATGCAGTAGCGAGGGCGAACAGAGCTAAGTGTCGGCTTTCACAAGTTATGTTTATTTTCGACGGGAGGTAAAAGGTAGCCGATAACTGCAGCCCCGGCGAGCAAGAGGAAGAAAATATTTCTATAGATAGTTTAGCAATGTTTTCATTTAGCGACAGTCATTTAATGAAGGCAATTTATATTACTTAATCGATGGAAAATTTTATGAAAGTTTTATGAGATAATAGTAGACGAATGAATGATAGGAACTTGTGAATTTAGGTTTATGAAGAATTCTGAACAACATAAATAAGGTTCATGGATTATTTGTGAGTCTATTAGATAGATATCATCAGCGAAATTAGCGTAATTTCAAATAGGAATATTCGTAGGAGAAGAGAGAGTTTCATTTGGAACACTAGTATAATTCAATGAGGATGGTTATTACAGCAGGATTGGTTGGTTCCTTAGATTAGGTGCTACGACACTGTGGTCATGTAGCCCCGTGTACTTTGGGTGTGTGTAGAATTTGCCTGATAACTGGTGTCAATTGTGATGGCTGTATTAGTGTGTGTTATCTGTGATTCAAGTAAGGACAGCAGTCGATGAATTTCAAGTAGTTCCTACTTTTACTACCAAATGCTACAGTCCATGACACCTAGCTGCGACCTTGGCTACTAGATGCCACTACAACCCGCATCTGGCGACGAACGTTGGAACTTAGAGCGTTAATCAAATCTAACCTACAAATATAGCTTCACACAATATAAGTTAGTGGAAGGTTCTTTATCATGCCATAAATCTATGACATGGGCTCTCTGCCTTTACTTCCCCTCCGAAGGAAGGCATATTGTACGGTGCAATTAGTCCAAAAAGCGGCCTAACCTCAACATCCAAAGTAAATGTTTCCCTCCAGCTCCAAATTGTTCTATACAGTCCACATATTGTTTGGTAAAAAGTTACATAATTTTGAGGTGTGGGGGGGGGGGGGGGGGGTAGGGGGAGAGAAGTTGGTAAATTACTAGTTTTTATCAGTTTTTCTTAAATATTTCGAAACCTATGCGGTTTAGCGCAAAAGTGACATATACACAAATAATCTACATTAAATTGTGAATAAAACATGGTCCGGTGCATAATCTTGCTAAACTGAACGGTTCCAGAGTTACGGAGGGTGTGAAAGTAGCAATGTTCCTTTTTTTTTAGATATTTTGGAAAAATGAAATTGTAACTACTATGTAAACAGAAATAACTAAACAATTTTATTGTTTAATCATATTGTAGTCCAAAAGAGGCTAGCTGTTAGTGTTTTACTGGACGGGTACCAGAAATATCCGTGTTTGTATGTGGTTAAAAAACTGCTTTCCTCCATTCTTAGAAAATTCCTATAAGAATTCTAATCTTCTAACTTCAACTCATTTTCGACCAAGGACAGCATTCCTCTACTCTTCTCTTTAAAAAAAAAATCCATTTCCGAGTCCAGTACTTCCTAGCATTTCTTTTCTTCCTTTTTACCACTGTACAACATATAATTGTAGCTAAAGCAGTAATTTTTGCAATTTTTGCTTTGTTTGTTGGAGCCATACTCTCAAACCAATGTGTGTTGAACAGCTGATTCTTGGTTCAGAAGTTTATCGGTAGATGGCGATCCTGATTCATCCACGGATTTTATATAATAATTTTACCGTTAACAACACAGCTTGCTTTCGTCAAATTTTTATAAAATTAGATGTAAAATAAATTTTAAGAAACATTTTACCGTGAGCAAAGGGCATACGAATCTTGGTATCTAAGTAGTGTAGTTGTTATGGAACTGTGGTAATCATCAAATATGACATTGCTACCTGAATCAAATATTTTACAAGCTTTTGATGAGGGTAGCAACTTAGCGATTATGAAAATGGTGAAATTGATAATGATAGTGATTCTAAAGCCATCAAAATTCCATGTGAGGCTGGAGGAAGCTTGGAAAATTTAGAGTGGGTGAGCTCAGGGGCGGTTCAACCTTGTACATCTAGGGGGGGGGGGGGGGAGAATTGAATGCCGACTGGCTGTTTAACATTGCCGACTATACGCTTAATAACTGAGCAACGGGAGGGGAAAAAAGGGGGTGGGGTGGCAAACGATACACAATACAAATATACTTAATTAACGGCTATCATTTAAAATGTATTTTATTAGTTCCAGAATTTTGAATCGCAGGAAAATTTGTTACATGAACAAAATAAGTGTTTGAATATTACAAGAATTAAAAAAAAAAAACTCTAGTTATCTTTCTAAATCTCAACTCTACGATGTTTTAGCAAGGACCACTTCTCCACTATCTCCGTAATTTCAATGTCGTCGACCTTATATTTCGTTGAAAACAACATCATAAGGAGTTGAAGAGGTCGTCACCCATCGATGTCCACAAATGATTGAAAATGAGCTTCAACCAGCTGAAGGACGTTCGGAAGAAGCAGAAGACACTGGGGATGTTAAAATCAGTCCAACTACTTGATAACCACACGGGATAATCCTCTTTAATTTAACAGCAACTTTTGCGATTTCTTTAAAAGATGAGCGCTGTTTACTGGCATCAAGCAGGATTTCAAGCTCAGCCAGCACAAACTCATCATCTTGAAGGATGATTTTCGGGTGTGATTGCTTTATAGATCGGACGCGCTCGATGGTGCAGGTTTTTTCTGTCAGTGGGTATCTTGAAAATTATGTGGAATGGCTCTAGCAAAGGAATTAGTTTTGCGAGATTGGCTTGCACGCTTGTAGTAAATACATCCACAAGTATTCGGAACTCCTTTCTGTAGAATGTAAGGAAAGAAATTTCTGCTGTCGTTTCAGCGTGCGTGTCATACTTCTTTGCTAGTCGCCGGGTCCTGTGGTGCTTTAAGAAGTCTTTCTCCGCATTTACTTGCATACTTTCCGCAAATGACGATGCACTCTTTATTTAAGCGTTCATCTTGCCGTCGTCGTTGATATCTTCAAAAGACTTCAAAGCGCTCTGAATCAGCTGCATCGCGTCTACTACATTCAGCTCCTCCGCTTCTAAAAGCTCGGTTACGCTCTTAATTTTAAACATGATGTTTTTGGTAAAGTACATGCCGCAGATAAAATCAACGTCTAGAAGCTTTTTGTGCAAGCCTGACGCAATAGTTCGGGTTTTACTGTCAAATTCAGAATCGAATGAGGTTTTCATTGTTTCCAATGTTGAGACTATCTCTTCATAAGACGTAGAAACAGCTCTCACCGATTCGGCGCGCGCAGTCCACCTTGTTTTGTTTTTTTTTTGTTTTTTTTTTAATAAATTCTTAAGTTGAAGTGAATTTTAAATTTTATCCAGCTCTGTCTGCAAGCTTAAATGTCGTTTGATGCTACCCGAAAAAAAGGTACAATGCTTCAAGAGTGTCAAAAACTCTCGGATAAGCGCGCTAGCATTACAAGCTGTCTCTACGAAAATGTTTAACCTGTGAGCTTGACATGGAACGTACGAAATATCTATTTTGTTATTATTTCTAAGACACATACTCCATAACCGCGGAAAGTGAAAGTAGGTTTAGAGCTGTATGTAAAGGGGGCAGAATATATGAAAATAACTGAACTTTTTAACAGGGAAAAAGTGTAATACAGTGAAAGCTTAGTTATACGACGCTTAGTTGTACGACGATCCCGTTTATACGACGTCCCTTCAGCAAAATAAGCTATGTTGTACGACGCCTGTCAGAGATGTGCTGCTTTTGCATTACGTTTCCCAGATCTAAACCCGCATTAAGAGTGAGAATAAATGCCTTACATGATAAAGACAGGTCAAAGTAAGCACACATTAACTTATGCGACGCTCTCAACGACGTTTTTGGCCAGTACCCTCCATTGGACGTCGTATAACCGAGCTTTCACCGCAATAAAGCGCGAAAAATGAATAACAATAGGAAAAAATCGACCGGACCGGTATCAGGGTGCTGACTAAGATTTGATAGTTTTTAAGGTATACGCGCTCAATAACGCCTTTGATAGAAAGGAGGAGGTAAAACATGAAACTATATAACACGTGCAACACAATAAAATAACGATACATAACAGATCGAGGATGCAAGGCAAAATAGCTCTCATATTAAGGTAGTCCGATTGGTTTGAAAACTGTTCATTTTACACATTGCTTTGAAATACGCAAAAATTATGTAGGGTGTTTACAGATGTCTAATCTACAATTCATTAACAAAATCAGTAAAGAGCAGGCCCGAGTTTGGCCGAATAGTTTTGGATAGTACCGTATTCAGGGTGTTCCAAAACTCAGTGACAAGAAAACCGGGTCGGGGTGGAGGAGAAAATACTAAGCCACTTAGTCTAAAAGGAAGGTCCAGAAATACTCCCCTACGACGCTGGATTTTGTCAAAGTGGGCAGATGGCTTGCTTTGGTATCTGTCGGATAGCTTAATTACTCATCAGATCAGATTAAATCTTAGCGGAATGGATATAGTACATCAGGCGCGGATCTAGAGTTTAGCTTTGGTGTGTGTGTGTGTGGGGGGGGGGGGGGGGGAGGGGGGAGGGGTCAGAGAATCAAAATTGTTAAGAAAATTGGTATCACTAAAAGCGCAATCACAAAATAAACAAACGTACTGTACCGTTTTCTTTTATTCGGCCTGGTTTACGGTACATATACCTATACGAACCGCTACACCACACGGCAGGTTTTGACCTAGTTTTGACAGCGCGCATAGCCATGTGATCGTTTGCTCAGCTGTTGTCTCATCAACAACCTTCGGAAGAGAGTGTTTCGTTTCTAGGCCGCGAGGATGCGCAGGTGTCCTTGAGCTGGCAGTAGTGGGAGATTGACATTTACATTTGAATTTTTTATTTGGAAATGAGATACAGATATGATGTCAAGTATATACTGGAGTTCGATTTTACAGCAGAGAGGGACAATGCAGTCGTGCTTTTTAGTAATGGCATCTGTAACATCAAGAATATAGATTTATATATCGACCTGTCTCAGAGAGATCGTCTTGTCATGCGCAGTAGAGACAGTGCGCGAGTTGCCTCCTGCAGGCCGACACAGGTGCGCGACAGACAGAACACGTTTCAACTCAGACGAATTCACGCCTAAGCAGAACTTGTATCGCAATGTTGTTTCGGCTGGAAGAAGTGTCAAGCTATTTTGAATTCACGGCGGTGCTAGTTGACATTTATACATCGTGTGGTGACGGATTAAGGTCATTATCATAAAAGTTCAGTGTCGAATGAGAACTTCAGTCGTCAGAGCGCCTGGCATTGTATGCGGGCAGTATTCTGTTAGTAGAATCACTCTTTTCACGTGTTACGGAGCGAAATGCAGTGATACATAGAGGAGGCTTGTTTCTGAAGTCTATGCATACTGGGAAGGCGTGCTATCTTTTCTCACGCCAAGACTATTGCAACTAAATATCAAGTACATTCCGAGTGAAGCTTTTTAACAATGTACAGTGCTTGGAAGTCCGAGGTGTTGGGGGAGATATTTAGAATGCATATAAGCATATTAGCCATGAGCGGCTAGGCATTTTAGTGTGGACATCGCTCTCCAAGCAAATGCAGCGGACGTCACGAGTAACCACAATGCATGTGTGCGAAGTGGATCATAGCATATTCGCGACGCGGGCTATTGGCTTGTGCAACATGAACTTTTGGTAACATGCAGCCGAAAATAACTCAGTCTACCGTCATGTGTTCTCTTGCTTATCGAAATGTTGCATTCGCGCGCGTGTTGTATTTCCGAACCGGTCTGGAACTATTCGAAATACGGGCTAGGACAATTTCCGAGATGAGGAAGCAGTTCGTTTACTACCAGTGGACTTGGGACATTGGAGTAAGGGATCCCCAGCGCGTTCATTGGAAATTGGAATGGAACCGTGTAGTCCTGCTACACCATGGTGGAATCAGATGGTGGGCATCTTCACGCTCCATATTGCCTTCGAGAATCTCCAGCCAGGTAGAGAATCTACTTTTCATGTAGCGTTGCAAGGTAGATAGTCCAGTTTAAACACTTTGCCATCTATTTTCTTTCTTCATTTTGAGTAGTATGATTGTGGAGTGGAGTTTATGCATGGCTATTCCATGTCATGTGTGACTTCATTTCCAGTCGAGTTTAGGCCTGATTAACCAGGTGCACTCATTTCATAACATTTTATTATGAATTAATTGTTCATTTTTCAGCTTAATAATCTATTAAATTAAATTCATTAAATGTATTCCGAACTTCTTGATTGTGAAGAACAGATCTTCGTAGGGGAAGAAATCTACGTTATTCTCATAGGGAATTGTTATTTATTTTTATTTTTTTCATCAAGCTTTGGCTTGAGGGGTCATCGTTCCCTTATTTTTGTGTTCGACAATTGCGAGCTTCGAATTGTTCTTATGCGCTCATGTATTATGATTATTAAATTACAGTATAGAATGTGGAATTTGATCATTATTTTAGAATGGGAATTTTCTTTTCTCTTGAGGGTAAGCGAGGTCATACTGTGCCCGTTTAGACCGGAGTCCGCACGACCACATATGCATTTTACCAATAATCTGTCAGCACGAGAGTCAAAATATCCCGGAGCGCCAGATGGGTTAAAGCTAATCGCAAAAACGACATCAAATAAAAAAATGCTTTACTGATTTTTGGCTCAATGCAACAATAAGGATAGAAGGAGATTCAATTGGGCGTAACACATCAAGTAAAATTATCTCATTTTATTTCGAATTTAAAATTGACTGCAAAAATGCTCAAAGCAGCATCACTCACGTGTGGCGACCCACACTCCTATTTACACAATATACAGAAATTTTCCAAACACATTTGACAATTATTTTTTGGAAACACAAGTCTGATTGTTAGTCCTGTAGACTGTGTTCCAAAATTATTTATGATTAAATCCAGTTCAAATTTAATTGTCTCTACTGGAAATATCGTAGTTCACTGTTTGAATTTTTACATAATATTAACACTCGTAGAATAAATGTTCATAGAATTTTTAACTTTCACTTATTTTTCCAGTTTCAAAAATATATATTGTCGAAAAATATTATTATCATTGAATCAGCACAAATTATTTACACATATTAATAACATCTGAAAAGTATTTGACCTTGAGCATAGCATCGAAGAACTGTGCGAAGCACAACAAAAATTAATTGTTCTTCTGACATTAAACATTCGAGAAGTGACTCGATTATGAACTTCAAGTTCCTAACAAAATATATGATTCTGAATCATCAACTTGATCACTAAATTGTTGAACCATTCAACTATTCAATTTTCCACTTGGAATCATTATTATGAAAAATATTTATTTTCATGGCCATTCTTAGCAACTTTCACAACTTGCAATTCTTCGACAGAATGCGGAAATAAGAATTGTAATTTCATAATAAATTCATTTAGTTCATGGCACTAGGATTGAAAATATCCTTCAAATTATTCGTGGTTAAAGAATTATTTTAATTGGCAGTGGCCCATTCTATTATTTGTGTAAGAACACAATATTACAACAACAACGGCAAAGGTCTTCCTCTGAAGAAGAATAAACTACTATCATGACAAATCCGGGTTCTAGCAAAATCAAAGTCTAAATGGAATCCGTAAACAAGGTTGAAATAAGAACTGATGGTTTCAAGAAATAACCTTCGGGTCATTCATACGACGAAATGTGTAGTTCCAATACTCCTATAAACCTGAGCCATCGAACCTGCTATTTGATTGATGCTCGAAAAAACCTCCTCATTCCTGCGACTTAAACATGCGCACCTGGGAATGGCATTTCAACTACTCCACACACAAATTTTCTTCCCAAAATTTATACAATAAATCAAGCCTCTGCTTGTTATCAACACTGGAAGATTAATAAACTTACAAGTTCATTTTATTTTACCATTCAGTTCAACCCGTGAATTTACCATACCAGGGTGTCTACCAACTCATATTAAAAGAATTCCCTGATTATTCCCTGATTTTTCCAGAATTAATGAGAGCATTCCCTGAGTAAAGAATGCTAAACATTCGCCCGGGAACGGGAAGTATGATGAAATGCACGCTATTTTTGATTGGTTTTAAGCGCTCTCCAGGAACAAGAAGCAAAATGTAATCCAGGAAAGCAAAAGGAAAATAGAATTAAGTTTTATGTTTTCTGCTCTCGGAAATTCCAGGATCCAAGGGAAACAGTTGTGAAAATAAATTTATTTCAATAAGTGAACTTGTTGTCCAGTAAAATAAGCAAGGTCTATTAAGTCATGCTACAGTAAATGCCTCCAATAAAAGGGACAAAGGGAGGTTTAATACACACATCAAGGTGTCACCATATGAGTGGGATCATCTTAGACCAATATTTAATTTGTAAAACCTTTCATTACCATTAAAATCACTAATCTACGTCGCAGGTATGATATTCGGTAGCATAAGTCTGAATATAAGCCTATACAGTAATTTACACATATCCAAGGGACGAAGGGAGGCATATTCCAAGTTCTCACTCAGAATTAGGTCCACCTCTTCATGACAGATGTAATTGAGTAATCATCATCCAAGTCCCACTACAGCCACCCGGGTGTGGTTTACAAGCCCCCTCCACTCCTTTCGGTCCCTCCATTTTTACTGTTCCATCACTTCTGCCACATCCAACCCAGCTTCTCCAATGTCCTTCAAAATTTGGTCCAACCACCTTCTTCTCGGTCTTCCAACTGGTCTCTTTCCCTTGACTTCACTTTCTAATTCCCTTTTTGCTACTCTTTCCTTACCCATTCTTTTTACATGTCCGAACCAACGTAACCTTGCTTTCTGTATCTTCTGATTTGACGGTTCCATATTTAACTCTTCTCTCATTGCAATATTTTGAATTCTATCCCTTCTTGTCTTTTCAGCTGACGTTCTTAAAAATTTCATTTCTACTGCTTGTATCTTACTATTTTGCCTTTTATTCGTTACCAGTGTTTCCAGTCCATATGTTACAATTGGTATGAAATACTGTTTATATAATATTAATTTCGTCAATTTAGTAATTTTTAAATACATTTAAATTAAGGAAATCATTATCAATGATGTTTCGACAGGCCAGAACACACCATTATCAGTCTAAAATAATTTAACCTAGTCTGTTTGATAATACAAGGCCGAGTTTGAAAGGTGTTACAAACACATTTCCTGGGCGCAATTAAAAACAAAATAGGACATAAGTTCTAGCCTAGCCAAGGAACGTAGGAGCAATAAATATGCATTTAAGGGCACTAGGCATATCCATCACATTACATAAACATCAAACATTTTCCTTGTTCCCGTTCCAGTGGTTAACCAGACCCCCAGCAAGCTTCCCGTTCTCATTCCCGGGCCAATCGTGAACCAGCCTGAACATAACTGGCAGCATCTACAAGGTAAAGATACCAAGTGGACTTCAGATGATCGCATTAACAACCTCATAGTGATCATGAGCTAGACAACAGCACAAGTGCTTGAGCTTCCGTTAAGCCTTTTGATCACTACAGTATAAAGTACAAGGTATCCCAAATGAAATATTCGTAAGCAGAGCGAGAGGTTATTTGCCTCGATGCACAAGAGTAGACACAGATCGAATAGCACACGATATAATCGGGGGTAGCACAACCACGTGTTTGAACGACTACGTATTTTAGGGGCTAAATCATATATCAACAGCAGCACAAGAACACCCTGGAAATTATTGCACACCATAAGTTTTCACTATAGATTTAGCACACAATGGCACAAATGTTATATTTTTAGTAAACTTCAAACAGCACACTAAAGCATTAACAGTAGAACTACAGCAGACAATAATCAAAGAATACCGGGATCGAAAAGCCGCGCAAACAGTATTGTCAACCCAAGTCTAACACATGTTGCCCGGGCACGCGCTAACACTTGACATGACAATACACACGGTAAAACCTCACTTCCTGTACCGAAAGCACTATCGAGACAATATACCTATCTGCGCTTTTGAAGCTTACACTGGGCAAACCGTTAAAAATATCAATATACTATGAGTGTAAGAATTGTTCAGCATGGAAAGTTCTACAAAAAATCCACGAGAGTATATATCTATCTTCAATACATCGCCCACTATAAGTGCTTTTAGATTGGACGGGAGGGGGATTTGAGTTTCATGCACCTCGCCATTCTTAAATTACGTCTGACAAGAATTCGTTGTACATGCTATCTCCGTGATAATATAATTAATAGTCCAGTCAGTGATTTCAACCCATCATGCAGAGACGTAAAACGGATATAGGCCTAGGTCGTAGTTCATTGACATCGAAAAAAAAGCGCTCGTCACGTAATGCATTCATAACTGTTTCCGGGCGAAGCTAGTATATTATACTCTGTGAGCTGCCAGAATAGGATTGACATTTCTCGTCTCGCCATGTGGTCTGAGAACGAGATTGCCAAACTGTACAAGCCAGAGATAAAGCTGACCAGGCACTGAGGCACGTGGGCGGTAATATTGCAACGCAGAGTATTATGACATCAACTATACGAACATGGATTGGTCAAGAGGCAGAGCGGTGATGACTGACGTGGAATTTCCGCTGAAATGTCAATCCTATTCAGGCAGCTCACATAGTATATTTATAAACAATACTAAATTTAAAATATTTTGTCGCCAAAGGTGCTACATCTACCGACAAAATCGCTAAATTGGCAATACTGATCGCAACGAACAAAATGCTCAAGGCCCAATAAAATGGCGTAGTTGGCTCCTGCGCAGAAAGCGAACGGAAAAGTTGCCACATCATACGTTCAGTTGACCTTGAGAAGGCACTGCTCATTGGCTGAGCACTGTCATCAGGGTGTCTAGTGTAAGGATGAAGTAAAAATTAGTTTCTTTTTAGTTACCTTTTAGTCAATTTTAGATACCTTTGAATTCAAGATACGTCTGTGGTCTGCAGGCAAAGAGGCTCATCACGCGGTGAAGATAAACAACAATGAACTGTGATTAAAGCTGTAAATAAAATAAATAATAAAAAATACTAGATATTAATTATCAAATTAGTTGTTTCAGCTAATATGTCGTCTTGTGCACAATACGTTGTTTTAATATCAAGAGGTTGCTCTGCTCTTTACCGTTTGGCGAGATTTCCTTTGTCCCCGCGGTAGATCACGAAGAATTGTATGCGACGTTACGTGATCGTCACCGAATTCTGACTTTGCAGTCAAGTACGGAGAAATATCGAGATGTTACACAATCGGCGCTGGTCTCAGCCGTTTGACGAGATTCCTGCAGTTTTCACGATAGAACACGGAGAAAAATCGCGATTTAGTTAAACGGTGTCACGTTTGGTCATTCGACGAGATTTCTATTGTCCTTGAGGTCGGGCACGAGAAAATATAGCATTATTCCGCAATCGGCGCCAAGAATCCAGTTGTCCTAGTCATTGAAGGTGGAGAAATATCGCAATGTAACGCAATCGCTGCCGCTCTCGGCCGTTTTACGAGATTCACGTTGTCCTCGCAATATTATGCAATCGGCGCTGCATCCAGCCGTTCAACGATTGCCTGCCTATCTGCCCTGACAGAATGGTGGAGGCAAGCTCAAGGTTAGGTATGGTTAAAATTCACGAGTAGTAATGGACATGTTGTATGGTCGGCGCCGTGATTCCCGCTGTCCCTATGCTGTGGTTGGGAGTTCATAAGTTCAGGGTGGATCACGGGGGAAAATTAGTATCGCGATGCAGCGTAGGCAGTCATTTCTAAGTGGGTTGATGCACTTCTCGCTCCCCGTACGCTTTTAAGTATACGGTCATGGTAAAAGTGGCGAGTAGGTTTCGGAATGTTTCGTGATGGGTGCCCAATCATCTTTGACAGGATTCCCGCAGTCCTCGTGGTCACAAGTTCACGATAGGAGACGGGATTTATCATTTTACGCAACTGACGTCTATCTTGGTCCGTTTGACGAGATTCGCGCAGGCAAGTCATGATGTCAGCCATTCGTCTTGAGGATGTGATTTAGAGGATGAACGTTCGAAGTAGGTACCGTATCGAATATTACGAATTATTCTGAGAGCATTGCACGAATAATACGACAAGAGGGCACATTCTCTTTCGAATGCGAATCACAAATTATACAAGTTATCGAAATAACCAGTTAGATTATATATCCGATGGAACCAAAGTTCGAAGGAAAAATCGACATATAACTGAATTTCGAATTAACCATACCGGATGTCGCAAATTTACGAGACAGATTTTTAAAATACCGGTAGGTTATTATGTATTTCGAAACTATTTCGTATTTTTTTGTTTCGAAACGGTGACATTTCGCAAGATAGAAACATTAAATTATTTCACGTTATTTTTGGACTTCAATTTGACTCAAAATTTAGAGGTCAATAACTGAAATGAGAGGTTTCTGTTTAGTTTCGGAAGTTTTCGCGAATAAACGTCTCGAGAAAAGTCAGGTTTCCTAAGAACACAGAAAAATATTTCACACAAAACTAGAAAGTATCCTTGATGCCGAAAATATACGTTGAATTGATGTAGCCTATACCACACAAGGTATCCACAGTATGCATTTCCTCTAGCTCAGGCACAGCGAAGTATAGCTTATGCAATCGGCGCCGCTTGCGTGAAACTCGCTCCATCGCAATCTCTGAGCCTAGCGGCGCGAGTTTAAATGATTCAACCCGCCTACAGAAAATTTTCGTTACCCGTTTCTAAAATTCGTTGCTTTTTCGTCACTTTCGTTACCCGTTTGTAAAATTCGTTACTTTCGTTACCGGTAACGAGCGATCACTTCCCGCGAAATTCGAAAGTATTGCTTCCACTTTTACGGGATATAGACAAATGGAGAAAAATCCCTGATTAACAGAGAAATTCCCTGATTTTTCCCTGATTATTCCAGAAATTCATAATTCCCTGAGAATTCCCGGTTTTCCCGGGTCGTAGACACCCTGCATACTTATGAAAATCTTTATTTCACTTTCGAGTGTATTTACGTCATGATTTTATATAAATACAAAAATATCCTATTTGATACAATTATCAATAGCTTCCCGTTTCATGCCTCTCCGTGTCATCTGAAAAATATACTTTGCTCATTGCAAATATCAACTGTTCAACCAGAACTGAAATGTTGGTTGAATGCGGGCTTGCGCTAACCACTCTCCTTCGGAAAATCTCCTGTTCCAAACTAGAAATGATTAAACTACTTCATAGGCTCTCTCTCAATACATATGATTATTAGAAAATATAATATCCAATAATTATTTAGAAAAAATATAAAAATTATTATTATTATTATTAGTGGATTATTATTATTAGTTATATTATTTTAAATATATTTAATTATCATCTCATTATGTGAGAATCCACATGTTCGAACCTTCGAATATGGAAAAAATATCCATTCCTCAACAAAAATAATTTAACTCAACCATTACATCGACGGTTTTCCGTGATATCCTTAAATATGAAATATTCAAATAAATGCTCGAAATGCTCGGTCATCGATCCTAAACTGTTCTGAGTGCTGAAAATACTCAGAATAACTCTAATATGTCTTGCGTAAATCATTGCAAGATTTAAATACGAAGAAAAATAAATGTGTTGGTCATCTGCCGAAAAATAGTTTGTTCCAATTAGCTAGGCATAATATAATTCAAATGTGGCTTACATTTCTTGATGGTCTTGAAGCGTAGTGAACATGGTCTGTACCAGATTTATCCATAGACATGCCCTATCGGACAAGCATGTATAATCCTTGTATCGGCCGCCATTATATACCCACAATCCGTCTAGTCAGACATAGTGGTAGTATCTCTTGACGTTTGAATTAACTGTTGTTCCATTTTAATATGGGCTTCTATCAAAGCCATAACAGTTTGTTTAAATGGGGTCAGATCTAAGTGATCTATTCTTAGATATGTCAGTTGTAACATAACTCACGGTAATCTTATCAATACAAGAAGACACTGACAGTCTAACCAATCAACGGCTGTTCTGAAGATCGTTCCCTGGGCATGGTTCATCACCATCTACCATGCGCTAAGCAACCTGTAGTTTCCCTGCGTAGACTAATGAACAACACCGTGATAGACTGGTCTTCAATGTACTGATAGATCGAAGTGGTTATTAAGTTACAAATATGAAAACTGACTGAAATGGATTTAAATATCCAAGTATTAGGTTATTACTGGACTGTGACAAAGTACTAATTCTAGACAAAGTCTAGCATATGTCCATGTAGAAATAAAAATATTTCTACCAGTGTCTATAGAAAATAATCAATCACCTCAGTGATTCTCCTCGCCGGAAACTTACTAAGTTCCACCTCGTAGCGCAGCACTTTTGTGACTATCACAACTTTGAAAATAACTTCTGCGTAGATCCGGCAACCATGTGCCTTGGCTCAGCGTAGTTGCACCTTGCTAGGCAAGTGCTTGTGTTGCAGTGAGCTAACCATGCCTGTGCCAGACGGCTTTTATTCAAAACTGCCAGGGTCACGCGTCATCAGCTGATATCTGGAAATCCTCATATCTCTGGTATCCCTGGTCCGATTTACTTGATACTAATTGCATTCTCTTTCATTTGGCCGTGCCAGTAATCTGATCCAAGTCTCAAGTCTCTACTCCATGGTTAACTATTTAATCAATAAATAGCCTCGACCTCTGCTATTACTCGCTACGTCACTTGACATGCAAGTATCGGTATATTCTTTCCAATTGCTTCTCGAAGCAATGTAGCGCGATATTCAAATATCTCAACTTTCAAAAGCGGCTGTAGCCTTTCCCTTGATATCTAGGTGTCTGAATCTTGGAATACCCATTCCTAGAGTTGGGCACATCCACCCCACACCTAGCAAAAAATAAAAATTGAAAAATTTTTATTTTTCCTATCTACACATTAAATCATCTGGTTCTTGAATAATAAATCTTCAAATTCGATGCATTATAAGTTCCCACGATGTTACCAGTTCGTGTATTGGCGACTTCATAACTTCCATTGTTGTTTACTTCCACAATACGATCATTCAAAATCTTTAATTTCACCAGGTTTAATATCAAAAATATCGTGATACTCTTCCAAAATTTTCCCTAGCTCTGGGGACTCCTTCTCAGTGTAGACTTCTCTTCCTTCAGCTTCATGAAAAATCAGAGACCATTGAGCATCTCCCTCGATGTCTTCCTCTTCCTTTCCCTCGAAGTTAATCTCTTCGGTATTCTTGAATCTGATCGTCTCTGTCTTCATGTCTATCACTGCTTGATATTTCTGAATGAAATCCGCTCCCAATATCATGTCAAAAGCCATGTCCTTCATTACAACAAACACATGTCGGAAATCATGTCCTCCAATCGTAATACATAAGTATAATTGTGTTTTACACAGAGATATTTTGTTGGGTATTATTCCTTGGATCTTAATTCCTGATACTGGAATCTCCTCTAAATTCTCTTTGAGCTTCCACAGAATATAAAGCTTCTCACTCACAAGACAAAGCATAGCCCCAGTATCAATCAAAGTATCGACAGGCATACCGAATACTTCGCATGATATGATTGGCATTCTAATTCTCGTACCCATTTCTTTCCGTTCGTCATTCTGTTGAATTAAGTCATCATCCTCTGCTTGCCATTTAATAATTCTGGAAGTGAAAGTGTTCAAAATTCTATCTTCTACTGTGAATTCGAAGTTGTTTTTTTTCGTTTCCATTCCCCCGGGATTGTTGTGTTCCCGATGGACCTGGTTCATTGGGCCTCTGCTCCAAAAACTGCAAGTTATCTTGGTGTCTTGCCTCCAAGTTTTTCCTCGTCTCCTTGTTGAACTCTTCATTGGACTGACGAGTATCCACATTCCCTCTGTTATTGTAGTTGTTTCTACCATAGTATCTTCTTTCCTGGTACCTTCCTTGATTATCCCTAGGCCTTCTCCATCGAGTATTATATCGATTTCCACCATCCGGTCTTGCATAAGGCTTGTAACTGTATCTGTTACTGTACTGATTCCATCCTCCTTTATTGGGATCTTCCCTCGGCGTTTTCTCTTCTCGCCCCTCTCGAATCTCTCGAGGTGTTTGAGAATAACTATCAGCCATAACAGCATACACAGCGTTGTTATTCTTTCCTCCCTTCTGATGGAAGAATTGAGCGTTCTTATGATCCAGCTTCTGTAATACCTCGTCAAATTGCTCCATATTATAGATGTCAGCAGCGATCAAAGTCCTTTGGACGTCTGCTGGAAACTGACGTATCAATGCAGTAATTAATTCGTTATCTGGCATCGGCGGATCTAAATGTTGAAGTTTAGAAAGCTGTCCAGAAAAGTACGTAGAGTATCGAGTAGGTTGTGACGTCGAGAATCTCTTAGAATATAATTCTGCTCTGACTTGCTGTTGGGTTTCCGGGGACCAAAACATTTTCAATAACCCACGGGAAAACTCCTCAAAAGTGGTTAGAGTGGATCTAAATGCTCTAAACCAAAGAAGTGCAGGACCTTCCAAAAACTTCCCTATCACTCGGATCTGTCTTTCTTTAGGGATCTTGGAATCTTTCAGGTAATCCCCTGCTTCTCTCAAAAATTCCACGGGTGTCACAGAATCTCGCCCTGAAAATTTAGAAAGCTTATCCTCTACATTCTTGAATACAGTTATGGGGTTGGATTGAAATACTGTCCTGACCTCATCCTGTCTTTGACTGTCCGTTTCTCTAGCTCCTCCTAGATTTATCTGTATCTGTTCTTTTCCCCTTACATTTGGCATTTTCAACAGATGGTCAGACTGTTTCTCGTCCTTGATTTGGGTTTTCATAGCCTCCAGTTCCTTATGGTTTTCTTCTGCCATTTTCTTAATTGCTTCAGTTTCTTTACCATTCTCCTTGACATCAGTGGATATCTGGTTCATAACAGCCTCATGACTTTTCAATGACCCTGTCATATCTGATATGTCCTTCTGAGTTGCTTGGATATCTTTGGAAATTACTTGAATATGGGATGACAAAGATTCCCTAATCTCCTTGATTCCCTCTTGGTTCTCCAGCTTGAGTGTGTCTTTAATTTCATTGACAACTGTGGTTTTAATTTCAGTTTGCAATTCATTAATCACACCTTCTCTGATTTCTCCCATTACAAGTTCTTTGAATTGTTCCGTCAACCGTTGAACAACTAGAATTCCCATCACATTACTCTCCTTCTTCACTCTGACTTCTAGGTTGATCATGTCTTCACCAACTTTCCTAAGACCATGTTCTATCCTATCAGCTAAGCTTTGAGATCGAAGATCAGCATCGCGAAATTTATCGGCCATTAAACTTGCGTTAGTAGCTAATGAAGTTTCGAGCTCATGTGTTTTTTCGCATAATTTATTCATTTTACTCTCAAGTGTCATTTTCAAAATTTCAGAATTCTCTTTAAATTTACCTTCCATAGAATTAAATTTACTATTTAAATTTTCTTTCAAGTTGTCTTTTAACCTGCTCTCTAACAAATCAGAATTTTCCTTGAGTTTATCCTCTAAACTTTCTTTCAAGTTACCTTTTAACCTGCTTTCTAAAGAATCAGAATTTTCTTTAAGTTTATTTTCTAAAGAATCAAAATTTTCTTTAAGTTTATTTTCTAAAGAATCAGAATTTTCTTTAAGTTTATCATTCAAATTTTCTTTAAGTTTATTTTCTAAAGAATCAGAATTTTCTTTAAGTTTATCGTTTAAACTTTCTTTAAGTTTATCAGAATTTTCTTTAAGTTTCCTTTCCAAAGCCTCAGTATTTTCTTTCATAATGGCTGCTACACGCAGTCCAGCTTCCTTTGAACTCTCCTCCAAACTCCTCATCATCCTCATCATTTCTTCCATAATTTTCAATTATTATTCAAAACTTAGGGGTATACAATATTGGCAAACACAAGCTTATAACTAGAACAAGAAATATGAATAGCTAATTGGAACACTCTAATAAAATGAGATTTGTTCTAATGTCGACGTGGTGGAAAAACAAAATTCTCTACTTTTACGAATTACATTTACCACAATATCACAAGAAAAATATGCAAGTTCTCAAATATCCTCCACCTGGATTCTAATAATGCGTATGTCCAGTCATCGAACGTTTACTACTGAATTTACTTGACGCCCTAATGGTTAAGCCATTATCAAAATTAATCAAACCCATTCTAATTATTAACCAATTAAATTTTTAATTTTCCCCACTAATTGGGTTTCCTACTAATTTATTCATCCAAACCAGACATCTCTCAACTCCCAAAATATTTCTATAAAAATTATCACAATTTAAATCGGCATGCGATTGACCATGTCTAACTCGAGACCCACGTTCGAAGCCATTTCTCTCTCTATCTTATTTTATGTGCCCGTTTAGACCGGAGTCCGCACGACCACATATGCATTTTACCAATAATCAGTCAGCACGAGAGTCAAAATATCCCGGAGCGCCAGATGGGTTAAAGCTAATCGCAAAAACGACATCAAATAAAAAAAATGCTTTACTGATTTTTGGCTCAATGCAACAATAAGGATAGAAGGAGATTCAATTGGGCGTAACACATCAAGTAAAATTATCTCATTTTATTTTGAATTTAAAATTGACTGCAAAAATGCTCAAAGCAGCATCACTCACGTGTGGCGACCCACACTCCTATTTACACAATATACAGAAATTTTCCAAACACATTTGACAATTATTTTTTGGAAACACAAGTCTGATTGTTAGTCCTGTAGACTGTGTTCCAAAATTATTTATGATTAAATCCAGTTCAAATTTAATTGTCTCTACTGGAAATATCGTAGTTCACTGTTTGAATTTTTACATAATATTAACACTCGTAGAATAAATGTTCATAGAATTTTTAACTTTCACTTATTTTTCCAGTTTCAAAAATATATATTGTCGAAAAATATTTTTATCATTGAATCAGCACAAATTATTTACACATATTAATAACATCTGAAAAGTATTTGACCTTGAGCATAGCATCGAAGAACTGTGCGAAGCACAACAAAAATTAATTGTTCTTCTGACATTAAACATTCGAGAAGTGACTCGATTATGAACTTCAAGTTCCTAACAAAATATATGATTCTGAATCATCAACTTGATCACTAAATTGTTGAACCATTCAACTATTCAATTTTCCACTTGGAATCATTATTATGAAAAATATTTATATTCATGGCCATTCTTACCAACTTTCACAACTTGCAATTCTTCGACAGAATGCGGAAATAAGAATTGTAATTTCATAATAAATTCATTTAGTTCATGGCACTAGGATTGAAAATATCCTTCAAATTATTCGTGGTTAAAGAATTATTTTAATTGGCAGTGGCCCATTCTATTATTTGTGTAAGAACACAATATTACAACAACAACGGCAAAGGTCTTCCTCTGAAGAAGAACAAACTACTATCATGACAAATCCGGGTTCTAGCAAAATCAAAGTCTAAATGGAATCCGTAAACAAGGTTGAAATAAGAACTGATGGTTTCAAGAAATAACCTTCGGGTCATTCATACGACGAAATGTGTAGTTCCAATACTCCTATAAACCTGAGCCATCGAACCTGCTATTTGATTGATGCTCGAAAAAACCTCCTCATTCCTGCGACTTAAACATGCGCACCTGGGAATGGCATTTCAACTACTCCACACACAAATTTTCTTCCCAAAATTTATACAATAAATCAAGCCTCTGCTTGTTATCAACACTGGAAGATTAATAAACTTACAAGTTTATTTTATTTTACCATTCAGTTCAACCCGTGAATTTACCATACTTATGAAAATCTTTATTTCACTTTCGAGTGTATTTACGTCATGATTTTATATAAATACAAAAATATCCTATTTGATACAATTATCAATTGCTTCCCGTTTCATGCCTCTCCGTGTCATCTGAAAAATATACTTTGCTCATTGCAAATATCAACTGTTCAACCAGAACTGAAATGTTGGTTGAATGCGGGCTTGCGCTAACCACTCTCCTTCGGAAAATCTCCTGTTCCAAACTAGAAATGATTAAACTACTTCATAGGCTCTCTCTCAATACATATGATTATTAGAAAATATAATATCCAAGAATTATTTAGAAAAAATATAAAAATTATTATTATTATTATTAGTGGATTATTATTATTATTATTAGTTATATTATTTTAAATATATTTAATTATCATCTCATTATGTGAGAATCCACATGTTCGAACCTTCGAATATGGAAAAAATGTCCATTCCTCAACAAAAATAATTTAACTCAACCATTACATCGACGGTTTTCCGTGATATCCCTAAAATATGAAATATTCAAATAAATGCTCGAAATGCTCGGTCATCGATCCTAAACTGTTCTGAGTGCTGAAAATACTCAGAATAACTCTAATATGTCTTGCGTAAATCATTGCAAGATTTAAATACGAAGAAAAATAAATGTGTTAGTCATCTGCCGAAAAATAGTTTGTTCCAATTAGCTAGGCATAATATAATTCAAATGTGGCTTACATTTCTTGATGGTCTTGAAGCGTAGTGAACCTGGTCTGTACCAGATTTATCCATAGACATGCCCTATCGGACAAGCGTGTATAATCCTTGTATCGGCCGCCATTATATACCCACAATCCGTCTAGTCAGACATAGTGGTAGTATCTCTTGACGTTTGAATTAACTGTTTGTTCCATTTTAATATGGGCTTCTATCAAAGCCATAACAGTTTGTTTAAATGGGGTCAGATCTAAGTGATCTATTCTTAGATATGTCAGTTGTAACATAACTCACGGTAATCTTATCAATACAAGAAGACACTGACAGTCTAACCAATCAACGGCTGTTCTGAAGATCGTTCCCTGGGCATGGTTTATCACCATCTACCATGCGCTAAGCAACCTGTAGTTTCTCTGCGTAGACTAATGAACAACACCGTGATAGACTGGTCTTCAATGTACTGATAGATCGAAGTGGTTATTAAGTTACAAATATGAAAACTGACTGAAATGGATTTAAATATCCAAGTATTAGGTTATTACTGGACTGTGACAAAGTACTAATTCTAGACAAAGTCTAGCATATGTCCATGTAGAAATAAAAATATTTCTACCAGTGTCTATAGAAAATAATCAATCACCTCAGTGATTCTCCTCGCCGGAAACTTACTAAGTTCCACCTCGTAGCGCAGCACTTTTGTGACTATCACAACTTTGAAAATAACTTCTGCGTAGATCCGGCAACCATGTGCCTTGGCTCAGCGTAGATGCACCTTGCTAGGCAAGTGCTTGTGTTGCAGTGAGCTAACCATGCCTGCGCCAGCCGGCTTTTATTCAAAACTGCCAGGGTCACGCGTCATCAGCTGATATCTGGAAATCCTCATATCTCTGGTATCCCTGGTCCGATTTACTTGATACTAATTGCATTCTCTTTCATTTGGCCGTGCCAGTAATCTGATCCAAGTCTCAAGTCTCTACTCCATGGTTAACTATTTAATCAATAAATAGCCTCGACCTCTGCTATTACTCGCTACGTCACTTGACATGCAAGTATCGGTATATTCTTTCCAATTGCTTCTCGAAGCAATGTAGCGCGATATTCAAATATCTCAACTTTCAAAAGCGGCTGTAGCCTTTCCCTTGATATCTAGGTGTCTGAATCTTGGAATACCCATTCCTAGAGTTGGGCACAATACTGCAATTCTAATGTGTCAACAGAATTTAACTGGAGTCGTTATCTGGATACATGCTGTAGATTCAGTTGTGATTTTCGTGAATTCTCTTGAGGGGACATTTCTATTTTTGTCTGATCAACGTTAACGTTCGATTTTGTAGCCACGTTTACTTGGATACACCTCGTTAATTTTTATATTTATTAATATTGCTATAACTGAACTTTGATTCAGTATTTCGAGTTTTCCTTGTTTAGAACATTGCTTTAGAGAACTATTTGAAGAACAAGAATCTTTTACGAGACAGATCCCAGGGATTAACTTTAAGGGGAAATGAATTATTTTGTGACTGTGAATACAACTCTGTAAGGCAAGCTTTTTGTGATCCAGTGCACTTGATTAAGTAGCCACTCATGTTAAATTTATGTTGCATTGGATGGAGAAATCATAATAATTAAGAAATACAGCTGATCATGTCTGATCAGTAATTATCGAATAAAATAATCACCATGTGGGTGATAGTGTGTGAAGAAACGTCAATGGGCGTGTTATATATTTACGATGGTACTCGTTGAAGTACGTTCATATTAAAATGATAGTAAAAGCATCATGTGTAATGCGATTATAAAATATAAACTTGGTAATGTTGGTGGTAATGCCCACCGTTTTCAGAAATCGAGGTCATGAGTGACCATTATTATGACAGTAATTCTTTTGTCAAGCCTCAGAGTTTGTTTTTGTGTGGCATCCCCATTTAATTAATTCTTCGGTTGTGCTCAGTTTATAAGATTTAGGCAATGCTAGATATGATTCACGATCGTTATATTTTAAATTCTGGATGAATTTAAATTAGTACATTCATACTGAAATATTATTGAATCTTTAGAGATTCTGAATTACGAATTTCACATCTGTTTAGCTTGAGTGCTTGATTGATAAAAAATACATTTTGAATACATTGCTAAGGCAATATGAGTTATGCGATTTCAATTTTGACAAAGCAGATAAGGAGTACAGAATTACATGTTTGGAAAGACATTTACATCTGAGGGTGTAATAACATAAATAATGATTTCGCTGTAAATAAGTAAATATATATATCTGAAATAATTATCGTGTTCTCTAATGTTGGAATGGGTGGAAGAACCATTAAGGTGATTTGTCTAATTTTTTTTTTGGTTTTTCTATTGTTCTCATGATTAACATTTTCTATTGAGGGTTAAATGCACTCTTGGTCCATGGGGACTGTTAATGCATTTATTGGCATGATTCTAGTGCCCAGTTTCTTTGTTTGTGTCCAGTCAAGGACAATTTGGTCTGACCTTCTGTCAGGTTTCTTTTGAAATAAATATTTTGTCAGTTCTTTTAATCGCGTGATGTGATGATTTACAGAAGTATAAAGAGGTCGCATTAAGGGGGGCCACAGCTAGATATTTCTAGTTTCCCACACTCCTGAGAGGGTGTTTGCCCACGATTCTCGTGTTCTTAGAGCTGTTCGCTGTTATGCTTTGGTCGTGCTTAATGCCATCTCTGTTAGGTTTTACTGCACCCTATTTCTCCTTTTCCCTGTTGGTAGGATTTGGGGACTTTTCTAAGCCGGGGGGGGGGGGGGGGGTCAGGTCCTACGATCCAGCTACCATCGAGGGATTTCAACAGGTAAAGGGTAGGTATTTCGGGCACAGTACAAAACAAGACCAATTTTTTTGCAAGCTACATGGATAGAAATTTGATGCGTTTAGCGCACCAACAATATTCGTACAAATTGCAACGGCGTGTTTTGCGAATTTTACATCGAGATTCGAGGAAAGTATCAAGGTACGTTACAGATTCGGCAAGTCGAGTTGGTACCGACAAAGGGAGAAAGTCACAGCTTAAATTGCCAACCAAGCTTGCAGTTTGGACGTCGGCAAAATGTTTTGGTACGAAAAAAAAAAAAAAAAAAAAACCAACCAAATTCCTATCCGTGCATTGCTGCACATTCATCGTGACATTACTATAAACATCGATTCGGTAATCATAAGGTTTGCTAAACAAAATAGACGAGTTGATTTTGTTATATAAATAATCGTTTTTATATAACAGGTATGAAGTTGTAAATACGTACAGTTGCAACAGAACATAATAATTGCAATAAAGATATTTTCAGTATTGAATAAAATGAAGAAAAAACTGTTTTTCAGTTAAAATTCGTTAAGTTTAATTTGTCTGGTTATTGTGTTTTCGTTTTTTGAGTATGCAAAAAAAACAATAATCTCCCCCCCCCCCCGCCCCTCCCCCTCCCACAAAGGTCGACTTTTATGGATTTATCGGGTATTCTTTCTTGTTAACACCATTAAACATAAACATGGCTGAAAATACGCATGTATTTATTGTATTATTATTACTTGATGGGTACGCGATGCTCCATGAAAATATTCCATGCCGGCGAAAACTCACGTCCCACTGCCACTGTATTTGCACCCAGTTATCACTGTAAAAGTTACCGGTTCAGGAACGACTGCTTTCACCCATTCTCGGTGACCACTGCACTGACCATAGTGAGCACCCCACCCCTTGAGGAACCTTGGAACTATAAACCTGCCAATTTTGTCACAATAGCGCGGATATCTGAGGACGCGCCGAGACCAGCGGTAGCAGGTCATAAGGTATGACTCATAACATTCCTCCGACAACATCTCAACAGTGGCGGCCGGTAATAAGGTTGCAGTGTTGCTCAACGACCAGATTAATTCATGAAAAACAATTAATACTATACTAATATTTTTAGTAATAAAAGTTGTATGTTTCCTTTTATATGTATAGGAATTCATAATTCTGTTCTTTAATAATGCAGGAAATCTTATAGTAAGTTACTGTGAACTGTCTGAGAAAGCGAAGCGCGCCAACTGTCTAGGAGCGCTCGTCCGTTTGGTCCAAGGATCATGTAAGTATAAGAGATTCGTCACTTTTGGTTATAGAATTTCCGAGAGAGAACTCCGCCTGAGGCTATGGATTGTACTGGCAAGTCTGGCAACATAAAAAGTAAAAAGCCATATGAATGTAGCCTTTATTACATGTAAATGAACAGTATGTTCTGCGATGAGTTATTGATTATTGATGAAAATAACACAAACATAACTGCGCCTTTCGCTAGGCGCTGAAATATACGTCCAGATAGGAAAATAATACATTTTGATATATATCAATGTTGGCAATAGATTTGTCACGAAGGACACAGTTATGCCGTTCTAGAGCTTAATTCACCTCTAGGCTAATTAAAAATGCTCTCATACTCTACAGCATTGTTGGGATATTCGATGAATATAAAGAAAACTGTCCAAATGCACACACTACATTGCCATAACCTCACTTTTTGCCTAGCATGCCCGCTATCACCCACCCCTCCCCGTAGCCCTAAACCAAAAAATTTATTGCAATGCAAAGGAGAATGCTATTGCCCACTAGTTTTACACATGGTCAACACCAGGAAGATGAAAATTGCCGTATTGTTCTTACTATCATTATAATTCTTACATCCCGGTGCTTGGCAATTTTTCCTCCCTTGCAGTGGCATGATTGACCCTCAATTCAATTCAAATAAACAATCAAAATACTGAACAAATCAAAACAACCAACAACACCACGAGGAAAATCAATCAAAACAGACTATTCCCGCTTCCGCCAGTCGGTTTGATGTGAACGTTCATGAGTGCCAACTACGGAACCTTAGTGCTAAAATTAATTCTTCATTGGTTAGCAGAACATCCAGTACAGGGCCTTGCCCCGACCCACGCGCTCCCTATGATCTGTCATCCCCCTGGTTTAGTCGTTGCCAGGCCCAAGCACCGACCAGATCTCAATACTGAAGGGTATTGCAGAGATGCTTGACCGAGTAATCCCTATCCCAACTGTTAACACGGCTGGTCGTTGCCCGGTGACTGCAACCAGGAAGACGAGGCGCAGGCGCGGACGGAGACATCCGAGATGCTCCGTCAACTGCCGATGCTACGTCTTGCAATGTTGGGCGTACTTGTGACACTCGCAGTTCTGGTCCTCGTATATAACTTACGTTGTTTTGTTTTCGTGAAGGTTTTCATGTAGACTAACTTATATTCCATTTAATCCGATGAAAATGTGATGTCTCTGAACTGCGGTATTCGTTATGAATGAGGTAGGCCTACATCCGTTTTACCGCGCAATTGAATACAGTTTTCTCCGACATAAAGCAGTATTTTACCCTATCACCTCATGGGCGCCCGCAGGAGGCGGGGAGGGGGAGCAGTAGAGGGGGGAGGAGGGACCGTGTCCTCACCCCCTGAAATCCCGAGGATATTTCGGTTGTTCATTGTCACACCAGTTTATTTCCTAAATTGAAGTTACTGATGGGTAACTGATTTAGATGTAGGGATAATTCCACAGTTTTATTTAACTTACAAGGGGAGGATACGATTCATGGGTTTCCGATTCGAACCATCTTTGGTACACGTGTAGGGCATGACCAGGCGTATATCAGGTGCAAGTTGTAAGGTGCGCTTCTCAGTCGTTTCCGAGTATTTAATTAATTGGAATTACAGTGTGGCGCGCCGCGGCGTCTATGTGCGTTGTACGCTAGCAAAAATCCAACGACTGCGTGGTGCAGCGGTAAGAGCCCTGCTTCGTAAGAGCGGGATCGTTAGATCGAATCCCACCGGTGACCTTTTTCCAGTCTGATGTTGTATTTTTTATTTTGTATATGAACATTGTCAATTCGTACAACTGGAGGTGTCGTGAATAATGTTTATTTTGCAGTCAATTGTCTGAAATCATCGTATGGGGGTCAACGTTTGTGACATTATGTAATGTATAGAATTGGCATTACAAATACATTGGTATTATACACGGTCAGGTGTATTCTATTATATGTATACTTTTATTCATTGAAGGCCCGGTCTGTTCCGTTCATTGCACGTCTGTGAACCATCAGACCACCCCGTTCCCCGCAAGCAGTGACTCATGCTATGCGTATTGGTTGGAAATTGCCAATGGTTTCAAAAACAGAAAAAAAGAAAAGAAAGAAACACAACACACTGCAAAAGTTCACAGGTGGGATTCGATCCAACGATCCCGCGCCTACGAAGCTGGGCTGTTACCGCTGTACCACGCGCTCGTTGGATTCTCGCTAGCGTACAACGCACATCGACGCCGCACTGTAATTGCAATTAATTAATTACTCGGAAACGGCTGAGGAGTGCACCTTACTACTTGCACCTGATATATGCCTGGTCATGCCCTACACGTGTACTAAATATGGTTCGAATCGGTGACCCATACATCGTATCCTCCCCTTATTAGTAATTTGGGATTATTTGAGAATATCTTCAGTTATTTAGAAAATCGGCGAACTGGATTAACATTGCCATTTTAATGAACTGCTTGATTTTTATTTTTGTCGATACATGGTGATACAACTACTTTTTGTCTGTTTTTAAGAAATGAACATTATGACGATGATTCACAAAGAAAAGCAAACTCCAATGGACAAAAACTCTGAACCGAAAAGAATTCCTCCCATTCATGGTATAAATTCCATGTACCCAACGGTTTAAGAGCAGCCAAATAATGAATGTCATGAACCTACTAAGAAATGAAACGAAAATTGCGGGGGGGGGGGGGGGGGGAGGGTTTACGCGTCAATATCACCTAGTGACATATAAATAATGAAATAAATAATACAGCCCCCGCCCCCCCTATAAAAATCCTGTTGGTGCCCATGTACCACCTTAATGAAAATAGTGCAACACCCAGAACAATTATCCGCCAGCCGCCACTGCATCTCAATGAGTTGGCTTGAGTTTGCCGACTCTCCCTCTTGCCGAACTGGGCTATTGCCTGGCTGTACGAAGTTATTGCAGCGTCCGTTTGTGCCGACTGTCAGTATAATAATTAGTCTTTTAAAAAAGTCGGACCAAATCGTATATGACCATGCCCTGTTTTGATTTTTAAAATGCTGTATTGGGAAATGTTACGACTTCTTCAGGATTTGCCGATTGCCGACTGATGTCGTATTAGCCGACTGAGAAAATGCCTGAGGGGGGGGGGGGTGAGGACCCCCCCCCCCCACTCAAACCACCCCTGGGTGAGCCTCTGTGTTGATGATAATAAGAATAGAGTGGGTACCACTACATGTGTTCTGCTGGTTGTGAGCCTCTCTGTTGATGATAATATGCACCTCTCTAAGCATAATTATGTGTGATTCCAATATGGAGGTAAACTAGTCCCCCGTTCAGACCTCCGGGTGGGGACTACTCGAGAGGGGGTTAACATCACAGAAGTGACAAAGAGGAAATCTGACATTCTATGGATCGAAGCGTAGAATGTTAGAAGTCTGCTAGGAAGTGGAAGGTTAGAAAACTTAGAAAGTGGATAGGTTGAGGTTGGATTTGGTTAGGATTAGTGAATTTATTATTTATCGTATGACATACAGACAAAAAGCATGCAAGATAAATATATACACACAAAAACATTGGTATCGGGTATACCCTAATACATATTAACAGGGACACATGACAAGGCAGGCTTATATCTTTAAATCTAAATTCTGTATCCATTGCAAATGCTGTAGGTGTTGCCAACAGGAAGTCAGACTGATTACCCTGATATGCTCTTCTATGGCATTCATGAACAATGTGGTGAACTGACTGTGAAGGAGCACCGCAGTCACATTGGGGAGAAGGAATTTTACCCCATTTGAAGAGTGATTCAGCACAGACTCCGTGGTTAGTCCGGATCTTATTGAGGGCAGTCCACGTTCTTCTTGGCAGGTCAAAAACCGGGTGCAGCGCTATCTCCAATTAAATCACTCCAAGCTTCAAGGTTGATGTTGGTGCTCCATTTCTCCATTGGATATTCGGCTTAAAATTGTTGCCTGTGAGATCCCTAGCTGATTCCTGCAAGTGGTGCCCCTGCATAGGTACTTGAACTCGATTTTCCAGTACTGAACTGATCATCAGCATTTGACAGCCAGACTATCTATATATATATATAATGCGTTTGGCCCTCTAAGGAGCACGTAGAACCATTAGTTAACATTGGTCTGCTTGTTCTTCTTATCTTCCCAAAACTTCCTCATCCTTTCGCTATGTGCCTGTCTTCTTTCTTGTGTCCATGCAGCTTTAAGTTTCAAATTCTGTCCCGTAGGGATCTTGGGTGGAAACTTATACGAATTTACTTTTTGTCTATATGCAGTCCGCGTCGTTGTCAGTGGGTCAATATTGATTTCAGTGAGGTCCTTTTGGGTGTCTGCTAGCCAGCGTACTTTGGTTTGTCGGTTTCCATTGACTATGAGGAAGATTTTCTTGGTCAGTCGGGAGTTGTCCATTCGAGCTATATGTCCGTAGAATTTCATGCGTCTTTTACGTGCGAGTGAGGCGAATCGTTCAGTCCGTGAATACAGTTCGTCTGAGCTTTTCCTCATCCAGATACCGTCCTGAAGCTTTGGTCCAAAGATTTTTCTCAGTATTTGTCGTTCTATCTTCTCAATATATTTGATGTTGATGGTTAACGATGACGTCTCAATCGCATAGAGTGCCTCTGGGAGGATGACTGTGTGGTAGTGATGGAGTTTGGTTTTAGTGGACAGTGATTTCTTGTTGTAAATATTCCAAGTGATTGTGTAAGCTTTGCGTAATTTTTCTGCACGTGTTTTGTTAGCCATTCTTTCGTTACCAGTGTTCCCGATAATTTCACCTAGGTACTTGAAGTGCTTAACTTGTGTGATGTCGCCATATTTGGTTGTAATTGATGCCAGGTTTGTGCTCTTGGAATCCATGTACTGTGTTTTCTCGTAAGAGATATGGAGGCCGGTTCTGATTGATATCTCATGAAGCTTCTCGATGACATGTCTGGCTTCTTCTGGAGTCCGGGTAATTATTGCTAGGTCGTCAGCAAAGGCGAAGCATTTTATTTTGATTCGTTGTTCTTTTTTTCCCATACTTATTCCAGGTATTTCTTTCTCCCATGTTCTGATGATCTTATCTAGTACCAGGTTGAATAGGAGTGGGGACAACCCATCACCCTGTCTTACGCCTGTTCTAATGTGAAAAGGTTCGGACACTTCACCCATAAATTTAACTTTAGAAGTTGTATCTGTCAAGGTCTGTTGGATTAATGTAGTTGTTTTGTTGTCCACACCATATTCACGAAGTATATTAAACAGAGTTGCGCGGTCGATTGAATCATATGCTTTCTTAAAATCTACGAAGGTGACAACTGTGCGATTCGACTGGCGATGTTGGAGTACCATCTTGAGGTTCCAGATCTGTTCTGCACACGATCGACGCGGTCGAAATCCCGCCTGATATTCACCGATCATGTGCTCTGTCTGTTGCTCCAATCTGGTGAGGAGGGCACGTGAGAGTACCTTGTAGGCGATTGGCAGAAGTGAAATGCCTCGATAATTATTCGGATCTGTCTTGTCGCCCTTTTTGTGTAGTGGGTGAATCAAAGCAGTTTTCCAATCAACCGGTATGGTGTCACTCTCCCATATGTTAGCAATGATGTTTTGTAGTCTTTCAGTCAAGAGTTCACCTCCAATCTTGAGCACTTCGGCGATTACACCGTCTTCTCCTGGTGCCTTGTTGTTTTTGAGATGTAATATGATGTTTTGTATCTCATCATATGTTGGTGGTACTGAGTCCTGGTTTGGGGCAGTAAAGTGGAGTTGGAGATTCTCTGCAGGTGGTTCACAATTGTGAAGCTCCTCGAAGAACTGTTTCAGGATATCACAATTGGCCTTTGTGTTTGTCTCAAGTGTGCCATCAGGGCGGCGAAAACAAAGACTGGGCGGCTTGTAGTTCGTCAGTTCTTCCCTAAATGTCCTGTGGAAATTTCGTGTGTTGTTCCTCTTAAAGTCATTATCGATTTCTTCCAATCGTTTGAGGTGGTACATGCGTTTAACTCGTCTGATTGTTTTGGATGTTTGCTTCTGCGTTTCTAAAAAGTTCTGCCAATGTTCTGGTGTTCGGTTGCTATTCCATGTCTTCCAGGCTCGGATTCGGGACTCTAGGGCTTTATCACAGTCTATGCTCCACCATCTGTGTTTTCGTTTCCTTGGTGGTTTGCCGAGTTTTCTTGTTGATTCTTGGATGGCCTTGAGAAGTTCATCCCATGTTTCCGTGTTAGTCTGTAATGATTGTGTAAACTCCTGTGCGTGTTCTTTTAGGTATTCCGGATCTATGCGTGGGAGTTTGGAATTTGGACGCTTTTTACGATTGGGTATGAAGCGGACTTTGATCTGCGAGAGATGATGGTCGGACTCTACGTAACCTTTGCGTACCCTCACGTTCATGATTTCTGGAGAGAATTGCCTGGTTATTGCTACATGATCTGTTTGATACTCCCCGATGTGGTTTATGGGAGATTTCCATGTAGTCATTTTTCGTGGTGGTTTCTTGAAATGTGTGGACATTAGTTGTAGGTTGGCCATTCCACATATGTTGATTAAGCGAAGCCCATTCGCATTCGTCTTTTTGTGTGCCGAGAAATTCCCAATGATATGTCGGTGTTCCCGTTCTCTGCCAATTTGCGCATTGAAATCTCCGAGGAGGATCTTAATGTGGTGTTGAGGAATCTTAGTAAGTGTCCGTTCAAGTTGAGATCAGAACTTCTCAACTTTGTTTTTGTCAGGTTCATTGTTAACTGGAGCATGTGAGTTTATCAATGTATAGGCCTTATTGGCGCATTTAACTGTGAGTAGAGAGAGACGATTCGAAGGTGATGTGAAGTCTATCAATGAGTTCTGGATACTGTTGTGCACAAGGAATGCTGTTCCGAACACATGTAAATTACTATTTCTTAGCTTAGTTGCTGGTTTTCCCTTATAGATACGGTATCCACCGGAGTCGAAGTGATCACAATCACGGAATCGTGTTTCTTGTATTGCAAGTATGAGAATTCCGAATCTGTCGCTGGTGTCCGTCAGTGTCTTGAGTTTCCCAGTTTTGGTCAGCGTCTGTACGTTTAGTGTACCAATGAATAGCGTTCGCTTAGGTTTGAGGAGTTTTGGGAAGCTCCGATCCTTCCCGGCATGACGTCCTGGTCCCCCAGAAGCCGAATGACCAGGTTCGCCTTCGCTCTTCTTAGCTCTGGCCTGAGGTAGTTGCTTTTTTGCTTGTGCTTCCATCATGCTAAGTTCGTGGTTGATTTTAGCTGGTGGGCGTGAGCCCAGGGCGAGTGAATCGCTGATAATCCATAAAATTCACTCTCATCGTAAGGATTGTTAGTTCATACGGCAGCTGATGTTATGCTGTGGTTTACTGGTGCCTCTTGGTGTTCTGGGCTGAATATTATTTTACGGCTTCGAGCCAACCCTCCTCCTTTACCCGGACTTGGGACCGGCAACAGCAACGACTGAGCTACTCAATCCACCCAGTAGTTGCTGCAGGCGGACTATCTTCTATAGATCTCCTGGCAAAATAGAATAGATCTGTGTTTTGTGACTTGTGACAATAAGGGCCAACCTCTTCCAACTGTAAGACGCATATTGGGTGATTTTCCCCGCTGTCAGCCCATACTAATACTTATAGAGATAGGGTTGTCTATCCCACTCATAACTTCATTCCCTCGCCCTCGATGGAACTTCAATAAAGCTAATTGGACAACATTTACTAGTGAACTAGACAAATGCATCCGGGCTAGTGAAATGCGCTGGCAAGAAGAACAGGGCTTTTGGTCAGGAGGCTATAGGATCATTAGCACTAAATCAAACAACGGCTATGCGGGGGTAGGTCTCATATTAAGTAGGAAAGTTGGACAGCGGGTGGAATATTATGAGCAATATAGTGAATGGATTATTGTAGCTAAAATCAATACAAACCCTGCGTGCACCACAGTGGTACAAGTCTATGTGCCTACCAGTCAAGCTGATGATAATGATAATGGTCGTGTGACCTCCGAAGAGGCCTAGTGCAGGTCTTACTATTTGACGCCCGTGGGCGACCTGCGCGTCGTAATGAGGATGAAGTGATGATGAAGACGGCACATACACCCTGTCCCCGAGCCAGGAAATTAACCCCAGGAGATTAAAATCCCTTATGGCTCGGCCGGGAATCGAACCCGGGGCACTTTGGGCCAAAGCCTAGCGCGCTAACCATTTAAGCTGATGATGAAGATGTTGAAAAGGTCTATGAAGAAATAGATGAAATTCTGAGGTACAGATGTCAAGGGTGATGAAAATCTTATATTAATGGGGGGATGGAATGCTGTGTTAGGAAAAGGAAGAGAAGGGAAGATGGTAGGAGATTTCGGATTAGGTGAAATGAATGATCGAGGAAGCAGGCTAATGGAATTCTGCATGGAACATGAGTTGGTCAAAGCTAACACGTTATTCAATAACCACAATAGAAGAATATACACATGGATGAGACCAGGAGATACAGGACGTTACCAAATCGACTTCATTATGGTCAAGGAGAGATTTTGAAACCACAATCTGGTTGTTATCCCGGTGCAGACATAAACTCTGACCACAATCTGGTTGTTATGAAATGAAGATTAAAGTGGAAGAAACTGAAGAAAAGTCCAAAGCCCAAAAGGTTGGGCAACATGCAGACTGGAAGAGAAGGATGTAAAAGAAAGATTCAAGGAGAGTATAAAGGAAGGACTAATGAAAAAACCTAAAGAAACCTCAATTGCAGACGAATGGGCTCTTTTGAAGAATGAAATAACAAAATCCGCAGAAGAAAACATTGGTAGGAGAGAATAGGTAGAAAACCGTGGATCACTTAGGATATACTAGAATTGATAGATGAAAGGCGGAAACACAAGTGATGAAAAGGCGAAAGCAGAGTACAGACGTTTGAGAAATGAGGTTAACAAGAAGTGCAAGGAAGTGAAAGAAGAATGGTTGAATGAGAAATGTGCAGGTATAGAAAATTGTCTGAAATTAGGACAAGTAGACACAGCTTATTGAAGGATTAGGAATACTTTTGGGGAAAAGAAGACTAAGTGCTGTAATATTAAGGACACAGATGGAAAGCCTCTAAGAGATAGGGAAGAAAAGGCTGAGAGATGGAAAGCTTACATAGAGTGTTTGTATAACGGAAAGGAGATTGAGAATCATGTAATGGAAAGGGAAGAGGAAATTGATGAGGAAGTGAAAGGAGATTCAATATTGAGATCAGAATTTGACTGAGCATTGGAAGACTTAAGCAGGAACAAAGCATCAGGCATAGATGATATACCGATTGAGTTGCTATGCTGCATAGGTGATGAAGGTATGACAAGGTTATTTCACTTGGTGTGTAGGATTTATGAGACAGGTGAGGTACCCTCTGATTTCAAGAAGAATGTTATCATCCCTATACCCAAGAAAGTAGGAGCTGCAGATGTGAAGATTACCGTACAATCAGCTTGATTACTCATACTTCAAAGACCCTGTCTAGAATAATTTACAAGAGGATAGAAAGCCAGATAGAAGCGGAGTTGGGAGAAGCCCGTTTGGTTTCAGAAGAAATGTAGGAACAAGGGAAGCTGTACTAAGTTTTAGTCTGATTTTGGAAGGTAGAATAAGGAAACATAAGAGAACGTTCATGGCATTTGTAGACTTAGAAAAGGCTTTTGATAACGTTGATTGGACTAAATTGTTTGACATTTTGAAAACGATTGGAACAAAGTCAGGGATAGGAGGGTGATCTACAATCTATTCAAAAACCAGACAGCAGTCATTTGAGATGAAGGACATTAGAGAGGAGCTGGTATTCAGAAAGGTGTAAGGCAAGGCTGCAACTTATCACCCATACCTTTCAATCTTTACATTGAACAAGCAATGAAGAAAATTGGAGAAAAATTTAAAGTGGGAGTGAAGATTCAAGGAGAAATAATTTCATCTCTGAGATTTACTGATGACATCGTCATCTTGGCCAACTCGCCTGAGGATTTGAATGAGTTTTTGAATGGTATGGACTCCGTCTTGAGGAAAGAATTCACGAAGAAAATTAATACAGTAAATGTAAAACAAAAATATTGGAATGCAGTCGAAATAAATCAGAAACCTCTATGTACATCAAATTGGCAGGTGAAAAGCTAAAGGAAGTAGGAGACTTCTGTTACTTAGGAAGCAAAATAACCAGTGATGGACCAAGCAAAGAGGATATAGAAAGTAGGTTGGCTCAGGCAAGTAAAGCATTTCTGCAAAAAAGGAATCTGTTGACATCAAACATAGATTTAGATATTAGGAAGTCATTTTTGAATGCCTTCGTCTGGAGCGTAGCACTCTATGGAAGTGAAACTTGGGCTATTGGTGCAGCAGAAAAGAGGTGACTTGTAGCGTTTGAAATATGGTGTAACAGAAGAATGATGCAGATCAGATGAGTAGATAGGGTTACAAATGAAAAGTATTAAGACGAGTGGGAGAGGAGAGATGTATCTGGCGACTGCTAATGAAGAGAAGAGATAGGTTGGTAAGACACATACTAAGACACCCAGGAATAGCAAGCTTAGTTATGGAAGGAATGGTCGAGGCCAAGAACTGTAGGGGTAGACCAAGGATAAAATATGTTAAACATATTCCCTTGGATGTAGGGTGTGGTAGCTATGTAGAGATGAAACGATTAGTTCTGGACAGGGAGGCATGGACAGCTGCATCAAACCAGTCAAAAGACTGAGGACTCAAACAGCAGCATACCTCGAGGATGGGTCTTGCACATTAAATATCCACTCGGACGGTGGTCCGTGACGACTTTGAACTTTCTCCCGAATAAAATACGCCCTTAAGTACGTACATGCCCAAGCAATAGAGAGCAGTTCCTTCTCAGCCACGCTGTAGTTCAATTCTGCTTTATTGAGAGAACGACTGGCGTAGCCCACTGGTAAATCTTTTCCTACTGGCCCTTGGAAGAGTATCGCCCATGAGGCGCTGTTACTGGCATCTGCCATTAAGACGAACGGTTTCTCGAAATTGGGATATTGTAGAACTGTTTTTTCTACGATCTTTTGCTTAAGCGTGAAGAAAGCCGTTTCCTATTCATCGTGCCATTCAAAGGTGACCTCCTTCTTTACCAGATTATAAAGAGCCTTAGCGCTCTTACTATAATTCGGTATGAACTTTCGATATTTTCCCGTCGACCCGCGGTACTGTTTTATCTGCTGAGTTGAGCTTGGTCTAGGAAAATCTCGGACTGCCTGTACTTTCCGTTCGTATGGGAAGACTCCGTCTTTCGTAATTACGTGACCTAAGAAGGTCTCTTCTGGTTTCAAAATTCACACTTTTCTGGCTGGAGTTTTAGTGAATTCTCTCTCAGCCTCTGAAAGACATCCCTGAGTTTCCCGTTATGATCCTCAACTGAATCACCGTACACTATAATATCATCTATGTAGCATAAATATGTTATACCTGTCAGGCCGGTCAACACCATATTCATTAACCGTGTAAATGCTGCGGGTGCGTCCTTTAATTACATAGGCATCTTTTGATACTCATACTTTGTACCTAGGGCTGAAAATGTGGTCTTATCTGTATCTTCAGGTTTCAACCTTACCTGGTGATAGCCAGAGAAGTTGTCCAATGTGGGGAAATGTTTGGTCTTTCCCAGGCCCCGGGCTAAGGTGATAGACGCCCCGGGCGATTGGTCTACTGGCGCCCTTTTTCTCATTTATCTATATATATAAAAATCAATCTTACGTGATAGTTTGTCTGTGGGTGTGTGTGTATGTCTCCTATGCATTCATATACCACTCAACCGATTGCGATGAAACTTGGGTGAGATGTTGAGTACACTCTAAGGAAGGTTTCTGACTTAGTAAATCCATTTTACAATAGGTAGCGCACGCGTAGATTCAACAAATGAGTGACGATGCGCGAAGCGTTTCAAACAAGTCCCGTATGTGTTCATATACCATTCGTCCGATAGCGATGAAACTTGGGTGAGATGTTGTATACACTTACGTGAAGGTTTCCAAATTAGTGAGTACATTTCACAGTAGATAGCGCACGAGTAGATTCAACAAATGAGCGACGACACGCAAAGTGTTTCAAAAATGTCCCGTATGCATTCATATACCATTCGTCCGATAGCTATGAAACTTGCGTAAAATGTTGTGTACACTTCAGGGAAATTTTCTGGCTTAGTAAATCCACTTTACAATAGGCAGCGCACGAGTAGATTCAACAAATGAGCTACGACGCGCGAAGCATTTCAACAAAGTCAGTTTCAAAAAAGTCCCGTATGCATTCATATACCATTCGTCCGATAGCTATGAAACTTGCGTAAAATGTTGTGTACACTTCAGGGAAATTTTCTAGCTTATTAAATCCACTTTACAATAGGCAGCGCACGAGTAGATTCAACAAATGAGCTACGACGCGTGAAGCATTTCAACAGGGTCACGTATGCGTTCATATACCATTCGTCCGATAGCGATGAAACTAGGCTGAGATGTGTGCACTCCAGGGAAGGTTTCTGGCTTAGTAAATCCCTTTAAAAATAGGAAGAGCAGGAGCAGAATCAACAAATGAGCGACGACGCGCGAAGTTTTTCATCAAAGTCCCATATAAGGTCATATACCATTCATCCGATAGCGATGAAACTTGGGTGAGCTGTTGTGTACACTCCAGGGAAGGTTTCTGGCTTAGTACATCCATTTTACAATAGGTAGCACAGCAGTAGATTCAACAAATGAGCGATGACACGCGAAGCGTTTCAACTAAGTCCCGTATAAGGTCATATACTATTCGTCTGACAGTGATAAATGTTTGGTGAATTGTTGTGTACACTACAGGAAAGGTTTCTGGCTTAGTTAATCCATTTTACAATACGAAGCGCACGTTTAGATTCAACAAATGAGTGACTACGCGCGAAGCGTTTCGACAACGTCCCGTATACGTTCACATACCATTCATCCGATTGCGATGAAACTTGGGTGAGATGTTGTGTACACTCCAGGGAAGGTTTCTGGCTGAGTACATCCATATTACAATAAGTAGCGCAAGTAGAATCAACAAATGAGCGACGACACGCGAAGCGTTTCAACCATGTCCCGTCTGCATTCATATACCATTCGTCCGATAGCTATGAAACTTGGGTGAGATGTTGTGTACACTTCATGGAAGGTTTCTGGCTTAGTAAATCCACTATACAACAGGCAGCGCACAAGTAGATTCAACAAATGAGGGACGACGCGCGAAGCGTTTCAACAAAGTCCCGTATAAGGTCATATACCATTCTGCCGTTAGCGGTGAAACTTGGGTGAAATATGGTGGACACTCCAAGGAAGGTTTCTGGCTTAGTAAATATATTTCACAGTAGGTAGCACACGAGTAGATTCGACAAATGAACGACGACACGCGGAGCGTTTCAATACACTCCCCTATGTCTTCATATCCCATTAGTCCGATAGCGATGAAACTTGGGTGAGATGTTGTGGACACTTACGTGACGGTTTCTAACTTGGTAAATACATTTTACAGCAGGTAGCGCACGAGTAGATTCAACACATGAGTGACGGAGCGTGAATCGTTTAAACAAAATCCGGTATGCGTTCATATACTATTCATCCGATTGCGATGAAACATTGATCAGTTATTGTGTACACGCCAGGGAAGGGTTTCGACTTAGTAAATCCATTTCACAATAAGTAGCGCAAGAGTAGATGCAACAAATGGGTGCCGACGCGCGAAGCGTTTCAACAAAATCCCATATTGGGTTCATATAACCTTCTTCGATTGTGATGAAACCTTGATGAGTTATTGTGTACACGCCAGGGTAGGGTTTCGACTTAGCAAATTCATTTCTCAATAGGTAGCGTACGAGTAGAATCAACAAATGAGTGACAGCTCACGAATCGTTCAAACAAAATCCCGTATACGTTCATATACCATTCATCCGATTGCGATGAAACTTTTGAAAGTTGTTGTGCACGCTCCCACGATTGATTCTAAATTAGAAAATCCATTTTACGATAGCATAGGGGCAGTTAACGGAAATTGAAAAACATGTTGTGTATCCAAAAGCACTTCAAAAAACAGAATTTCAACGCCAACACTTTCTTTGATTGGCATTGCAACGCATGCCGGGTACAGCTTGTGTGTTATAAAAATAGCATAATAGTTTTTTTTATTCACAAACAACTACGTTACTAATATTGCATCACAGGAAATAATAAGAAACGTAAGTCGTTCTTACAAATTTTTAGCCAATTATTGATACATTAATCACACTAAAAACCAAGATTGCGAATTCAAAAGTTAAATTTTAGAAGTACAATATACAGAAACATTTCAAATCAAAGGTTTTTTTTCTGGCTTTAAACTTTGCAAATTTATTTATGATGTCAGAAAAGTCAGTGCTCAGGATTACGTCTTTTCCACATCACAATAACAATAGAGAATTTAGTTTGCTGTCTGAAAGAGTTGATCTTTTCACATTCTTTAGCCGAGTCAAAACAGTATCTTTCTGCGAAGCAGTTGGTGACTGGTAAAGTTAGAAATAGTCAAGCTGCTATCTCAAGATTAGGGAAAGTAGTTTTCAAATAATTTGTATGACGTAGCCTATTCATATATGTCAAGATTGCTAGTAAATTCTTCCTGTTCCACATACATTTTGAAGTGCTGACATTCGTTTTCAAATTCACTTCCGATGTCATTAGAGTAGAACTCAGAGAGTTTATTCGCAGCCAGTGATATGTCCTCTTTCTTCGATCGCTTTTGCACATGAATAGAAAGTATTTCAAATTTGTCAGACAAATTTTCAAAAGCTGTTTTTCGCCTTGACAGGTTACTAATCTAAGAGACAAAAACTTTAATGTAAACTTGGGATTTGAAAAGCGACCTTTCATCAAGAATAGTTTCATCGCCTAGACTCTCATCCGCAAAAGGTTTTTCTGATTCTTATTATTTTGTAGTTGGCGTTGGGTGATTCAACCTGTAACAACTTCATGGCAGCTTGTTCATACTTGTCAAACTCATGTATTTTTTCATTTAAATAGCTCGCCAAAGTTTGAAGCTGCTTTGTACCTACTACGAGATTAAAGATTTCACTTAGTAGATTGTTGCTGTCTGTCTGTCTGTTAGGTAGTCAGCCCGAAGGCTGGTTGGATCCTCAAAACGCACCGCCATTACGTTATGTGAGTAGATACCCACAAAAACCCAAGGCAGCGCTATTTTGAGGCGTTCTAGGCAAGAAGAGGAGTGAGGTAGTTTGCCATTGCTTTCCTCACCGAGTCAGAACAGTAGTCCTAACCCTATGAGTAGAACCTTTCACAGCATTCACAGGCACTGACTGTGCCCCGAATGCCATTACTAAGCACCACCCATACCTCAGTAGCTTCCATATAATCACAGCCATGAGTGAGACTGAGACATCGGTGAAAAGCCACCTTTTACTCTAGCATGTGCCAACTGACAAATGCAAATGTACTGTATTCATCAAGAGATGGCAAACATCAAATCTTTCCAAAAATATCACTCCACAAAATAGTGAGGAAAGCTATTTCAAATTTGTCAAACTTCTTTTCGAGTCCTGAAGCTTTAACTTGGACTGCAGGCTTCTGAGTAGGGTTTAGAGATATTTCCTTCAGTGATTTATGTATCGCCTTGTAGCCTTTGACCAGGGCCTTTACAGCATCGGCTCTCGCTGACCATCTTGTTTGAGATAAGGATTTCAACACTGGAATTTTACTGTTTTCTAAACATGTTTTCAAAATACCCCATCTATGGGTTGAATTGAAAAAGAAAAAAAAAAGTGTGAAGGTTATGGGCGAATCCAAAAGACACAATAGCTTCAGTGCAGCACTCTGCAGCAGAAGAACCAACAAGGTTGAGAGAATGCGCTGCACAAGGGACAAACTCAGCAAAAGGGCAGTGTTGTTTAATTCTAGCTTGTAGGCCTAAGTAAGCTCCAGACATATTTGCCGCGTTATCATAGCTTTATCCTCGGCATAACTCAATATCTAGGCCTAATTCCGAGAATGAATTTAAAACTTCCTCTTCTAAACTACATGGGGTATGGCCTATTCCAGGGAGAAGCTTGAAGACACGTTCCTCTAGCTTTGGCTTAGCATCTTTGAAGCAAATGTAACGTAGAGCCAATACTAATTGATCTGTGTGCGAGCAATCGGGAGTAGAATCCACGATGAGGGCATAGTAGCGAGAATGTTTGACATCATTTGTCATTGTTTGCAGCACTAAGTCTGCCATAACATTGATGAACTCGTCACACGTTTGAGCAGATAGGTACGACACTCATCCTAGCCCTTTGTTCCCATACTGAGCTAGGTGCTGGGAAAGAAAAGGGTCGAAATTGCTTATCAACTGAAGGCATCCTAGATACAGACCATTAGAGGTAGATCCTAAACGTTCATTGTCACCTTGAAAAGGTAACCCTCTAACTGAGAGAAATTTCACAACATACACAATTCTGAGTCATACACTTCGCCAATATGTGACCTCCTGCTCATATTGGGTTGAAAGAAGAGTATTTATTTGCTCCTTGTGTTTTCGTCTATCAATATAAGTTAGCATGATGGAACGTTGGTCTGCTGATTGTTCGTGTTGTTTAATCAACTCATTTCCATGTTTCCAATCATTGCACCCGGATGAAAATCCAGTTTTCTTGTCCAACGGATGAAACAAACAGCAAGGAAAAAGACTTTTCCAGACGATTGTGAGTAGATGAGCCAATCTCTAACATAACATTCACCATTGAAAAGTGTAAATTTAAACATTTTTACGGTAAGTGTACGCTTTTCTGTCATTGTAAATACGCTCAGATATAGAAAAATATGCTTGGGGGATTGCTCGCAATAGATTCTACAGTTGAAGGCAAAGTGACGTCCCATGTTGCAGGGTCATTGATACTATTGTACAAGTAAAAGCCAACACATCATCAGATTTTAATTCAGAAACAATCTGGTCATCTGAATTTTCATCATTATTGGAAAGAATTGTGCCTGTATTAGCTTCATTATTGGGAAAAGTCAAAGTAAGCGTACCTTGAGAGAGATTGTTTAAGCCTCGAGTTTTCTTGCTTGAAGTGGCAGTAGGCGTGATAGTGTAGAGAACAATGCAATTTTAGGCACTTTCTTTAAAAGTTCCTGTTCGTCACTTTCCTTCTTGGCAGCACGTTTCCTGATTTCTGATCCACTTAATCTTTTGTTCATTTTAAAATAACTAAAGTAGACACATTTTCACAAATCACAGTTGTCACGTAATATAAGCAATACAAACAAATAACTTTTGAGGTTAGGAATTTGACAAGATCACGCGGCGCATGCGCCAGTTGTAAATCCATGAGTATTGTCAACAGCGCCAACCGTACATCACTGACTACATTATTGCCAATACTAGTATTCTTTACAGATAATAATGATTATATTAGAATACTGTATTATAATATAATCATGATTAAACATAAATACTACGGATGTATGTGATATTTAATATTACTTTTATTTTATATTCACGTAAATTATAGTTATTTTATCCTACTTTTTAAAGATATCCATGCCATTCTTATTTTTAATGTTGGGATTGTTGGGTGAACCTTTTTCTGCATTCAGCGTCACCTAAATTTCGGCGCCCCCTAAAATTTGGCGCCCTGGGCAAATGCCCAGAATGCCCGTTTATAGCCCGGGGCCTGGTCTTTCCTAGCGCGTCTAGTAGCTCTGAGATCAGTGGGAGAGGGTAACCAGTTCCTATAGTCACCTCATTTAAATTTCGAAAGTCAATCACCATCCACCATCTTTGCTGGCCTGACGCGTCCAACGATTTCGGTACCAACAATAGGGATGCATTCCACGGTGATTTACTGGGGACTATTACATCATCCTGAAGCATCTTGTTCAGTTGATGTTCTACTTCGCCTTTCTGTGCGTCCGGCAGGTGGTAGGGACGCATATTTATGTTAGCTTTCTCAGGAGAGGTCCTGAGTTCTTGTTCTAGGACATCCGTGCTAGTCAGTATGCCTCCCTCTAAATGGAAAATATCGTTGTACTCCGCGCAGATGGCGTAGATGCCTTCTCTGTCTCGCGGGTAGAGATGGCCTACCCTTGGGCTGTCTGTAATCCGCTGAGAACGAGACCTGTAAGGAGCCGGTCTGCTGGCTCCGTTTTCACTCGCCTGTTGTATTTTACGAACTTGTGCTAAACAAGTCGCGGCCACCTCCTGTCTGTGAACCCTTGGGCTTTGTAGAGTGATGGCCTTTTCTGTAGTATTCATCATACTGACAGCGGCACGTTTCGTTCTGACTTGGTCAGACACTGCTAAGTACACTCCAGGAACGACCCATTTCCTGTCAATAATTCCCACAGGAAGATTTGGGTCAAATTCTATCAGGCCAATCTTCTTGGATCGAGGTTAGAGGTATATCCTCTGTGCTCTCACAGCACCTAAGAGGTACCTGATTCCTTGCATTACGATATAACCCTCCTTATAGTTCACTATACTATTACCGGGTGAGTTAGCCGTGGTCGTTACGGCATGACCGCTGGCAGTCACTCACCTCCGGGAGGCGAGGAGGTTCGAATGCCCCCGCCGGCAACCTTGAAGATGGTCTTCTGTGGTTTCCCATCTTCCTTCCAGGCAAATGCCGGGGTTGGTCCCTAACTATAGGCCACAGCTGCTACCTTCCAACTTCTCGCCCTTACATTCAAACTTTCCTCCCCAGACAACACTCCACACGCGATGGTACTTGTAGCTCACCCATTGGGTGTCCGCCTCGAAGCAGCTACAAAAACTGGCGAGCCGAGCATGTCCTCGGACACTCCCGGCACTAAAAGCCATATGCAAAAAAGAAAAAAGATCTATACCATTGGTTAGGGCGTCCTTCCCTACAATACCATCCTCGTATCTCATCTCCCACCCCGCGGAAAGTTTGGCATTTGCTTCCTATCATGAACCTTACTTTACCTAGGGTCGTTATCCGACCTTTACTAACCCCGGTAATAGCAATAGGGCACTTTTTAAAAATCGATGTTGCAGTCTTTAGGTAACGATCGCTTTTGATGTGTAACATCTTTCCGCTCGGTTGCTGGATAGTTTTGTGGGAGTGATTTTGAAAATTGGGGACGGAAGTGAATCGGGCGGAAGTGGATCGAACGGAAGTGGATCGGACGGAAGTGAAGACGCACTGCCAGCAAAATGGGACGGAAGTGAATCGGGCGGAAGTGGATCGAACGGAAGTGGATCGGGCGGAAGTGAAGACGCACTGCCAGCTGGATGTACAATTGAAAATGTGTGTATTGGAAACAAGGCAGTGTGTGCTCTGTAGCGCGAGAATGTTATGGCAATACAGTAGGCAGTGCATTTAGCAGGCACTTGTTTGACGAGCACAGTGGCAAATGTTTCACCAACTTTCATTTGTCATTGAGCAGTTTATGAAGCTTCACGTTCAAGGTTGAATATCACATGGGGTAGGACAAAGACGACAAATGACATTTAAGTAAGCGGCATTATTGTCAAGCTGTGGGTGAGTAGTCAAATATTAAATGCATAACAGAATGTTGTTATATGAGTGGAATAAAAGCTGTATTTTCATCATATGTGAGACTAGGTCATTTCATGATTGTTGGAAGCCATGTTTTGATTGTTTACGACGAACTGTATGAGAGCCTTGAGAATAATGAGTGTTATAGTTACTGAGGAATATGCTCACAGTATTTGAGAGTACTGTCGACGTTGTGTGTCACTTTGATATTATGAATTATTAATGTAAAAGGAAGGAAGCTTGTAGTGTTGCGTGTCCGTTAATCTCACGATCATGATCCACGGTACCTCCCTTTTACGTGGAATGCGAACCACAGGACATGGCATTTCAATTCGAAAATCTCACATGTATTCACCGGGAATCAAACCCGGTCTACCTTGGTGAGAGACTAACAGCTTGACGGCTGCGCCACTCTAGCCTGTATTCTAGGGATTGCGAGCCCATGCACGAACCCTGCGACATAAACCTTCTGAATGCAGCGTAATATATCCGGTCTATCTCCTATAGGTTCTCCTTCTAGCATAGTCTCTCTGAATGTGGATGCGATCGTGTCAATGCGCTGTGCCCACGATGCTACTGATTCGTTCTGTTCTTGCCTATTCGGAAATAGTTGGCATACGTACAAGTCTAAAGTACCCTGTATACCATAGTATTCTAACAACGCTGTCATAGCTGTTTGGAATCCATATCAAGTAGGACTGACCAATGAGTTGGAAATGGTACAAAGAAAGACCGCTATATTTGTGCTTAGCGACTTTAATCCCAGAAGCAGTGTGACCCGTATGTTAAAAAAACTTTGGTGGGGATCACTTGAGGATGAAATCTAGACTCTGCGCTATGTAGGCTACAACACTTACAAGAGTAGGAGTGATCATCCTTCAAAGTTAAGGGCTGACCACAGCGTACAAATTATGGTAAATATTCATTCGTAAACCATGCCAATGATAACTGGAACTCTCTACCTGCCGCAGTCTTAGAGCCTTTTCCCAAACATATAGGCTACGCGTGTTTAAGAAAAGACTGACGATTTGTGTAAATACTCCAGTTTAATTGTCATTGAATTGTTGTGTATAAATGTTTGTTATGTATACCCAATTTGCCACCTTGACCCCCCCCCCCCCCCAATTGCAAATTGAATGAATGAATGAATGAATGAAACCCCGTCCCCAGAGCAGTGGATGTTGACATATGAGCCGAACTGCCCTGCATAATGCTGCCCTTTAGGGGCAGATTATCTCGTAGTTCCGCCCCTTAAAACAACAATAACTAACTAATTCTGCCCTCTAGTGGCCACTGGCAGACATAACAGTCTGCCACTCGCCGGTACAGTGTCCACACGCGTGACACACACGAGATATCGGCTGGTGACAACACTATTTCTTAACATCTAGCATTGACTTCGGAATGCAATTCCCTACAATATTATGCATCAAGTCTTTACTATCGTGAATTACTATCATGCATTATTGTATTATTACACATTATCTATGTGTTACTGTTTTACCCTTTCTCTTAACTATGATTTGATTACCAACTTCACTATTTGATTACCGTAGGCTTGGGGTCTGGTCCTGGGTTGAGCCCCACGCCAGACGTCACAAGAGAATGGCATCACCGAAAAAGGCAAGATGGCGATGTTTACGCGGGAAATCAAATCACGGCATTAAAAGTGGGCGTAATTGAAATGAGAATGACGTCGCCGAAAAACAAGATGGCGATTTTGACATGGAAAAAACAAAATGGCAGCATTGAAAGTGGGCGGAAACAAAATTGTGCAAGGGAGCAGAAACAACATGGCGGAAGGGGACGGGGCAAAATGGCTGAAATACACGGCCACTATCTTGGATTGCGGTTGCACTTATACTACTGCTATGAATGGAATAAACAAATGTTGACAAAAATGTCTCGCCCCATTGTAGTCTATGTTTCTACAATCAATTACGTTCGCTAAAGTGGAGATCACCATAGCGACTTCTTTTGTAGGTACGGTACTGACGCACAAGCAGTTCCCGGAATGTCGGTATTTACAAAACAGATGTTCCAGGCCCCGGTGGGGAATCTTCTAGAGGTAAGATAATAAGAGATCATTACTGAAATATCTGACAAAACACTTTTTGTGACATTAGGGGCAGATAACCTCGTAGTTCCGCCCCTTGAAACCTCAATAACTAACTTTCTGTGACAACACTACAATAATGACGAACATGTTTCCAGCCACAAGAGAAGACATACATGTACATACTTATTTGTAATGTTGAATTTGATTGAGTTTAAGTTATTACTAGCTGTACCCGGCATGCGATGTGTTGCAATGCCAATCAAAGAAAATGTTGGCGTTGTAACTTTGTTTTTTGAAGTACTTTTAAATTCACAATACTTTTTGTTTTTCCGTAAACTGCCTCTAAACTCCATAAAATACACTTATTTGTTAAAACGAATCGCGCGCCAATTCTCATTTGTCGAAACGACACGCGCGGCACCAATTGTAAAATCGACTTACTGATTCAAAAACCTTCGCGGGAGTGTGCTCAACAACTCACCCAAGTTCATTTTTAAAGCGATTAGCGCACCAACAATAATTTGTTGAAACGACTCCCAGGCCACCTATTGTGAAATGCATTTACTAATTGAGAAACTTTCGCGGGCATGCACACGATAACTAATCAAAGTTCATTTGTCAACACTCATTTTTTGAAACGGCTCACGAGCCGTCCATTGTAAAATGGATTTACTAATTCGCAAACATTCCGTGGAGCGTGAAAAACAATTAACCAAAGTTTCATCACAATTGGATGAATGGTATATGAACGCGTACGGGACTTTGGTGAAACGATTCGCGCGCCATCACTTATTTGTTAAAACTACTCGTGTGCTACCTATTGTAAAATGTATTTACTAATTCAGAAATCTTTGCTGGAGTGTGGACAATAACTCACCAAAGTTTCATCGCAATCGGATGAATGTTATATGAACTCATTCGGGACTTTGTTGAAACGATTCGCGCGTCATCACTCATTTGTTGAACCTACTCATGCGCTACCCATTGTAATGTGGATTTACTAATTCTGAAACCATCACGGAAGTACGGGACATATATACGAACTACCACGTAATATTCATTTTAGCCAACTTTTCACAATTTTCAAAAAGTAGGTAAAAGTAGACTTATAATAATAATACTTCTATGCAGCCAAATGGCCATACAATAAAAAGGAAAATTCCATTACAAAACAAATTATTCAAGTAATTTCAAGTTTGCTTTCTGGTGCCTTGGTTTGCATATTCTGTAATTGATTGGGTTCTTTCTTTGCACAATTCTATGTGGTAGCGTTCATATGTTTGTCCGCATAAGTTGCACTCACACGTCTCAACTGACTCATGGTATGATGTGTTCACACTGATGAGATGATGGAATCCGTGTACCGCCATTCTAGTAAACACGTGCCTCATCTCAAAGCTGAATGTAGTCCATGTCCGATCTATCATGGCCTCCGTTCCATAAAACTCTGGGGGTATTTCTTCTCTTCTTGCTTTTAATGTTGATAAAAGATTTTCCGAGGCTCGAGTGTTGGGAAGAGTCAAAAGTGTCCTTAGGTCCTCGATAAGGAATGTTTCTCTTGCGAGGAGGTAGATGAGTCTGGAACGTGTAGTCTTTGACTCTTTGATACTCCTAGTGCTGTTGATGTACACACATCAAAAAAAGTTTTGCATCACCTCGGTTCCCAGATCTCCGGCATATAGACGTTGACTGTGTATATTGTATCTAAGATACAGTCCCTTTGACTGTTCATAGATGTCACTAAAACTGCTCAAAGATGTAAACAACCATGCATGAGCAGGGCCTATTAGACGGAGGGGGTACGACAGCCGATCAGTTCCAGTCATTCCACCAGGACAAAGGTACGCTGCTCATGTTGTCTGTAGTTCTACCATGCCTAGAAGGTCAATACCGCAGTTCGATCGCGTCCGCATTGTTACTTTGTGTCAAGAAGGGCTCTCAACAAGGGAAGTTTCCAGGCGTCTCAGAGTGAACCAAAGCGATGTTGTTCGGACATGGAGGAGGTACAGAGATACAGGAACTGTCGATGACAGGCCTCGCTCAGGCCGCCCAAGGGCTACTACTGTAGTGGATGACCGCTACTTACGGATTGCCGCTCGGAGGAACCCTGACAGCAATGCCACCATGTTGAATAATGCGTTTCGTTCAGCCACAGGACGTCGTGTTTCAACTCAAACTGTGCGCAATAGGCTGCATGATGCGCAACTTCACTCCCGACGTCCATGGCGAGGTCCAGCTTTGCAACCCCGACACCATGCAGCGCGGTACAGATGGGCCCAACAACATGCTGAATGGACCCCACGGAATTGGCATCACGTTCTCTTCACCGATGAGTGTCGCATATGCCTTCAACCAGACAATCGTCGGAGACGTGTTTGGAGGCACCCTGGTCAGGCTGAACGTCTTAGACACACTGTCCAGCGAGTGCAGCAAGGTGGTGGTTCCCTGATGTTTTGGGGTGGCATTATGTGGGGCCGACGTACGCCACTGGTGGTCATGGAAGGCTCCGAAACGGCTTTACGATACCTGAATGACATCCTCCGACCCATAGTGCAACCATATCGGCAGAATATTGGAGAGGCATTTGTCTTCATGGACGACAATTCTCGACCTCATCGTGCACATCTTGTGAATGCGTTCCTTCAAGATAACGACATCGCTCGACTACAGTGGCCAGCATGTTCGCCAGACATGAACCCTATCGAACATGCCTGGGATATGTTGAAAAGGGCTGTTTATGGACGTCTTGACCCACCAACCACTCTGAGAGATTTACGCCGAATTGTCGTTGAGGAGTGGGACAATTTGGACCAACAGTGTCTTGATGAACTTGTGGATAGTATGCCACGGCGAATACAGGCATGCATCAATGCAAGAGGACGTGCTACTGGGTATTAGAGGTAGTGGTGTGTACTGCAATCTGGACCACAAATGCTGAAAGTCTAGCTGTATGATGGTACAACATGCAATGTGTGGGTCTCATGAGCAATAAAACGAGCTGAAATGTTGTTTGTGTTGATCTCTATTCCCTTTGTATTTAACGGTTCCGGAACTCTTGGAACCGAGGTGATGCAAAACTTTTTTTTGATGTGTGTATAATGCTTTTACCCGTTCTAATACTTATGACATCACCCAGCTGATGTGTGTCTGTCCGGTTGCCCATCTGTCTGTGTGTCGTCGTCACCCCCATCCCCATCAACTCCTAAACGGCTGCAGCTATCGAAACCAAATTAGGTATAAGTAAGGATCTATACCGGAATATCTCATGGCCACATTTTAAAATGATATCAGTGCTACCAACTGCTGAAGAAAACAATTGAAATTTGTGCTCTATGTTCGATATCCCAGAAGTTATTCCAAAATTGGCACACACATAGATAATAAAATTCCAAATTAATTTTCAGGAGCCCGTACATAACAGAGTTGCCAACATGATTCTAAGGCTGCGGATAGGCCCAATTTGTAAATGCATGGAACTTCTATACTATTAATTGGATTTAAATCAAATTTCGTATGTGCTATGTGTACTAAAACAGATATGACTATGCGTATTCTTAAGAGCAACCATGGCTGCCAACTGTTAATAAATGCTCTCTCTACTTTTATAAAATCCAAATACCAATATATCAGAAAGTATGCAAGCCAACAGCTCTATACTACGCATGGCTTCGGTGGCGTAGTTGGTATTATGCTGAACTGCTGTGCCAAAGATCACGAGTTCAAACCCGGCCGAAGTCGTCGGATTTTTTAAGAGAGTTATAATCCTTCAGTATACCTTCCTTCGGAGGGGAAGTAAAGCCGGTGGTCCCATGTCATAGATTTATGGCATGTAGAAGATCCTTCCACTAACTAAACTTGTGTGAACCTAAATTTACAGTATAGGTTAGATTTCGTTGTAACGCTCTATCAAAGTTCCAACGTTCACCACTAGGTAACAGTGATATCTGGTAGCAAAGGTTGGAACTACTTGAAATTGAAGGGAACATGTAGCTCACCCCAGGGGTGTCCGCTTGAAGCAGCTACAGCTTTTGGCGAACCGAACATGTCCTCGGACACTCCCGGCACTAAGAGCCATACGCTAAATAATAAAACATGTATAGTACCTGACTTTCTAGATTAATTTGGAGTAACTAATATACGTCAGTGCTGCCAACATGATTCTAAGCCTGCAGATAGATCACATTTTTTAATTCATGTAATTTCTATACTATCAAATTAATTTCTTCCAAAATTGGAACAATAATAATAATAATAATAATAATAATAATAATAATAATAATAATCGTGTGGCCTCCGGAGAGGCCTAGTGCAGGTCTTTCTAGTTGACGCCCGTAGGCGACCTGCGCGTCGTAATGAGGATGAAGTGATGATGACGACACATACTCCCAGTCCCCGAGCCACGGGAATTAACCTCAGGAGATTAAAATCCCTGATGGCTCGGCCGAGAATCGAACCCGGGGCACTTTGGGCCAAAGCCTAGCACGCTAACCATTTAACCACAGAGCCGGACATTGGAACAATGATAGATCATAATACGGTATATCAGATTAATTCTGAGCAACATATACATGGCAATGTTGCCAATATGATTTTACGTGCGCTGATAGATCCAATGTCTAACTGCATGTAACGTCCATACTATCCATTGGACTTCAATCAAATTTTCTATGTGCATTCTGTACCTTAAGAGATGGAACTAACGATATATTCAGTCACCAGGGCTTCCAACTGAGGTGTTCTATAAGGCTACACTAATTTAGGTATATTTCGGTAATACCAACTTAATTGTGTCATTATTCTAGAATGAATTTTAAATTTAAGAAAAGTAGGCTGTTTTAGTTCTTCACGGAACTACTTGTTATATATAGGCCCTAACGATTTATATAGGGTAAGAGATATATATTAGAATAGTGGTTCCTGCGCTTGCTAAGGTGCATTGCTACTCTATGGGGACAAATTATCTACGGACTCGGACAGCGAACCTCATCGTTGGCCGTCCTGAATTCTTCTGCCGTGGTTCCAATTTTAAATCCAGACTACATATTATGGGCACATGACCGCTTCCTTCCTCGCCCAGTTTGATCTCTTATTAACTCCTCTCAGAGGTTGGCATCAGGAAGTGCATCCGGTGGTAAATAATATCACCCGCCATATAGAATTTCAACGCATAATATCTTCGACACCCTATACATACATTACCATGAAACTAGAAACTATAACTCCGTCCAAGCAATCTGCGAAGTATCAGTGTGAAAACACGAAGTCTGCGTATCGGAGTGACTCGACTGACTGGTCTAATGAGCCGCGATGGCACTGAATAATAAGCGCAGGAGGGTGGCGCGACCTTGGCTTCAACCAACTTTCGCAATGGCTGGGCAGCCAAGCTCCGCCCATCGCATTCCCTTTTCACTTCCTCGTTGTGACGTCATGCGCAAACCTACTTCACAGTTTCAGTGGATGAGGGATAGAGGGGCTGTGCGCAGGTGCTAAACCACCCGCCTGGCGTAACTGTTATGCCGTAGGGATAATCGAACCCGGGAAAATTTTTATTTTTTATGTAAATATGAGACAAAAAAGTAAAAATATTTAATTATAATTTAGTTTGTAAATGTGAATATAAACAATATGCATAGTCACGAAAGCTATTTATGCTATGCCTCACTGACTGCTGAAGATTTACAATACATTACGAGATGCATCTTCAGGTTGTCCATCACAAACGACCGACGATTATCGCAAAACACTTCCTCTGAAGGCGCGAAACTGCGGCAATATGTTTCTTGCCCTTGAGGTGTTGTGTAACTTGAGATCACTGTTCAGCCTTGATTGCTTTCCCAAATGGTTGGCAGAACAGAACGCCCCCTTCAGAAGTAAAATTATATTTAAATTCTGCAACATACTGCTGCAGATGATAACGTGTAGTTGCTTTAAATGTAGGCACCGCAGAACTGCCTTACACTTCACAGTGCCAGAAATGAACTGCATGTGGTCTAGCACGTGGTGCAATATGGCTATGGACAAGGATATCCCCGGCTTCCGCAGTGAGTGGCACGGGGCGACAAGTTAAGAATAACACAGTTGCAAGCTGACATACGCTCTGTAAGAAGATTAGATAGCTCTCAGGTTCTTCCCCGTTGAAGTAACAGAGAACAAAAATGCAATAAACTGAAAGATCCAGCATATTGATTTTAAAAATGTGAATATTATGTCTTTTTATGTGCCAATAAGTGAAAATAAAAACAGGAATTTATGTATTTATAGAAAAAATTCTTAAATATGTATTTACACAATAAAATACGGTATTTATTTACCTAAAGATCCGAGCTCTAGGTATGTGAGCTAGTGCCCACACACGGGCTGTCGTCTTGTTAAATTGTTGCACCTTATCTCTACATACAGTACCGTAGTATAAAACAAAGTCCCCAATTCTTGGATGTAGCGGATAATCTCGAGAACCACTGGATGGATTTTGATGTGGTTTTCACCATTCTGTAAAGGATTTCTCGAGGAAGGTTTCTGTTGTAAATCTTTCATTTATGACCACAGGAAGCCGAGCAGTAACGATTTCAGTGAATCGAGTTGAAGAAAAACCTGCCGTCCGTGCGCCTGTAAAGCTTACGCTGGGTAAACCATTCAAGATACCAGGCTAAGCCGGGATGGGTTGCTAGTTATTAATGATTGATGTAGATTAATGATTGGTGTAGATCGAAACGAATTTCCGGACGCGGAACTTGCCACGGAGGCACCTCGCTCGGTGTCCGGATCATACAGGGACCTACAGCCACTCCTATTTCAGTACACGAGCTATCGAGTCTAATACCCACCGGCCGAGTTGCACGAAACCCCACACAAGACACGGCACAAACCTAGAAGGATTGCTGAGTTTTAATTCACCGGCCGTGAAAGCCAATATACCATCTTTTTGAATTTTGTGCTGACTCCCCCGAGGTGAGTGAACTCCTCTGCCAAGCACGTAACAGATCCTCTGATATGCACGATTCCACAAGTGGAAAAAGCATTGCAGCATACTTCTCTGATGTCACTCTTAGCGTCTCTAAAGCACGAAGTTGTATTTCTATGTGATCATACATGGACGAAAGATCAGATATATCGCTACTGGTGGTTAAATGTAGGGTTAGTTTCAGGAGCTCCCTAACTTATATTTCATCATGTAATTCATCACTTCCGAATCTAGACTTCAAACTATCAAGAGCCTTTCGATAGTTTTCGCTTATTGCTGGGAAACTTTCATTATATCTCTCGGAAGCCTAACTGGCGTGTAGGTTCTTTTATAAGACTTTTTTTTTCCAAAAACCAAGAAGACATGTTCAGCCATGTCCTTCAATCAGAATACAGAACAATATACAGAGCCCGCTTGGAATAAACGAACACAAAGAGTAGTGACCAAAGTCCTTCACCTCAAAGATATAACAATCATTAACAACACCCATGTGGAGAACATCAATCACACCATGCGCAAAAGATGAATGTAATTTTTGGGCATTTAAAAAGAATGAATAATGACAGGCTACGAAAAACAAATTTTTAATACAATTCTAAAACTTAAAGTTCAACCAGCGTGGTTTACACAGACATTAAAGGATCTTAAGGAAGCCGACATTGACATTACAGATACATATAATAGGAATTTATTTCTGGACAAAATTCAAAAAGAGATCTTCAGGGAGGAACAAGAAAGACAACGAAAGCAGCCAAGGAACTTTGACCAGCTGCGGAAGCAGAGATCAGAGAGGATGAAGCGAATGTGGGCAGAGATAAGAAAGACATGTGGCAGGATTTGAAGTATTGATTTTACTTAGGCCTACTCTGTAATAGTGCTATTCAATTAAAAAATAAATAGTGGGTCCGTGCGAGCATTCGCAACGTGAATGTAGGTTTATGGGGTAGTAGTCTTACCTTGTTCACATACGTTCAAGCACATGAGAAGTAAGGCATTTAAAGAGAAGTGAGTGCGTTTCGGACACTTATGGGGCTATGCGGGATCTGTAGGTACCCTATGTGGGTTACGTATTGTATAATACCCAGTTTCCTAGCTAAGTTGGCTTCTTAGATAACATGACAATCTTGTCGAGACTACCGGAGCCATCTGCTGAGAGATTCCTCAGCTAGCAGTACGCCGCACTACCGCCAGATGGCTGCAGCCGCCGCGCTGGCCTGCGCTCTAGCAGCAGGCTCGCCTAGCAGTACGCCGCGCTGCCCTGCGCTCTAGCGGCAGCCTCACCAGGTTACGGTGCTCCCATTGTAAATGTACATTTTTAAGGTATTTATTTAATTGTGAGGCATTTAAAGAGGAAGTGAGTGCGTTTCGGGCACATGTGGGGTTATGCGGAACCAGTAGGTACCCCATATGTGTAGGTTGGTGTTAACAGGACCTTATTTTCGGTACAAAACCGGAATGGGACCTTAGCAGAATAATATAGGGAGGATAATACTGGGTACGCCACTGACAGTGACAACAGGGGCAAATGACCTCGTGGCTCCGCCCCTTACAACAACAACAACTAACACAACAATGTCAACAATTGCGCCTTCTAACATGATCGTAACCATAGCGATGCTTGAGTAGAAAGGTTGGACGGAAAGATTAATCATGTTTCCCAGTGCCTATAATCCCTACATAGCACCAGATCGGAATATACTGTCGATTACGAAGGTAAGATGTTTACGTAAAACTTGACGAGAACTTCTTTATGGGAGAAAATTCTTTAAGTGGTGAAATTAACCTTCACTACCTGAGTCCCTGGGACTCACATTCATTTTTAGTCTATTTTCATTTATGGAAAAAAAAGGCTTATGAGATCACATTTTGTCCGTGTGTCTGTCTGTATGTGCGTGTGTATGTGATGGTGTGTGTCCCCCCTAATAACTTCGAAACGACTGGAGCGATTTCAATGAAACTCGGTAAGTTCATAGCACTATTCCGGGCGACCCCGACCTTTAAATTTTGTTACGTCTCACCAATCCGACATGGCGGCTGTGTGGAATATTTCACCAGCATTCAATATCTCCGAAAATATTACAGATATCACCCTGGAATTTTGTACGGAAACTACTAGAAGTTCGCCTATGTGACTTATGAAAACCTGATAACTACAAAACCAATATGGCGGCCAAGCCAATTTGCGACATTAAAATAGACGTTCCACGCAATTTAACCAACCAAATGCAATGAAACTTGGTACAGTATATGATTATACACATTGCAATGGACCGATATCTAACTTCGTTCAATTGTTTACATAACCTCAGGATGGCGGCTGTGCGAAATATTTCACTGGCATTCTATATCTCTGAAACTATTAGCGGTATCACCCTGAAATTTTGTACGGAGATAAAGGACACTACTGGAAGTTCATCTATAAGCTTTCAAAATCCGGTTGACTATAAAACGAATATGGTGGACAAGCAAAATTGAAAATTTTAAATAGACTTTTCTAGCGATTTAATGATCCAAACGCAATGAAACTTGGTACTGCAAATGTGTATACACATCGTAATGCACTGGTATCTAATTTAGTTCAATTGGTTACATAACCTCAAGATGGCGGCTGTGCAAATTTTAAAATTAAGTTTCTATTTCTTGAGTCGTAATCATGCGATCGAAGTGAAAGTTTGAATAATGAACCTACGCAATAATTTTCCTTTAATGGTACATGACTCTATGGCCTATACATATAACAATCCAACATGGCGACCATCCGAAATATTTAGATGTATCTCAATATCTACGAATCTATTACAGCAATCAAACTGAATTTTTTAATGTTCATAGGGGCTATGAACATAAGTTCACATATATGACTTTCAATAACCTGGTGATCACAAATCCAACATGGCGCCGACGCGAAGTATAAATATTGACACGGTCGTTTCTCTCAATTTAACCATCCGAGTGCAGTGACACTTGGTACTCTAAATCCTTATACAAATGTTAATCCACTGGCATCTATTTTTTTTCAATTGCTTCCATTAACCACAAGAAGGCAGCTGTGCGAAATTTTAAAATCACGTTTTTACTTCTTGTGTCCTAATCATGCGATTGAAGTTTGAATAGTCTACTATTACACAATAATCTTCATGTAACAGTACATAACTCAAAGACCTACATATATAAAAATCCAACATGGCGACCATCCACAATATTTAGTCGGTTCTCAATATCTACGAATCGATCACAGCAATCAAACTGAAATTTTGTATGTTGATAGAGGCAATTAACATAAGGAGTATATATGAAAATAGGCTGTATAGTTCTTCACGGAACTACTTGTTTCAATCTTCGCGCATCTCGTGATTTTGCGCCAATTTTTTCCCGCCACTGTGTACCTTCCTTCAGTTGAGTGTAGAATGTATAGCGGAAGAGACGTGTGCAAGCGGTGACTGGAAAGTGGGCAAAAGTGCTCGAATGAGTCCCGGGGACTCATGGTAGATATTTATGTTACAACTTCTATTCATGAGCTTACAGTATATATGCTTATTTTATATTTTGGTATGGATCATAATCATGCTGGATGTTCTTCAGTAAGTAAGGAAGGAAGGAAGGAAGCTTGTAGTTTAACGTGACCGTTAATCTTGAGATCATGAGCCACGGGACCTACTTTTTACGTGGAATCCGAACCACAGGACATGGCATTTCACTTCTAAAATCTCACATGCATTGACCGGGAATCGAACCCGGACCGCCTTGGTGAGAGGCATACAGCTAGACCGCTGAGCCACCACGCCCCCTTCAGTAAGTATCACTGATCCTGATGTAGAGTCTCTTGTAAATTTATGGCCCCAAGAAGAAACCCAAAGTTAAGAAATGTTATGCAGATCCTGTGTAACAGAGAACCCTTGCTGGACCTTCTCTGTCATACAATACATGTGATATTTTCTTTGGTGTTGATTACAACAGTAATTGTTGTTTTAAAATTATGCTCATGACATTTGCAAATTATATAGTTTCTGACATTTGTGGTTGTTTGATGTTTATTGAGATTATTGTGAGAATATCTCATTATTTGTAAATATTTGTAATTTTCTGCATTAGTAATTAAGTGTATTAACATCAAATGTCCATATCAAGTCAAGTGCATTTTAATTTTTCCTTAATTTTATATAAAAAGTGAGTCCGTGGGACTCAGGGTAGGAATATACGTAAAATGTTTCCTAGTTAGGAATTCAGGGTAAAAGTAGTGAAATTAATCAAAATACCTGAATTAATAGTCGGGAAAATATCTCGAGGTGATGTAGTAATATATGTTTACTCCTCCGCTGTCTGTGACCCACCCAGCCATCCCAATAGGATCATGACTTATATACGGTACAGTAGGTGAAATTCCACCTGGCTCAGCCATTTTTGGCAACGGGTGCAGTATTGCCAACCCCACGCTTTTGGTATTATTTTGTATCCGGTATAAAATAACAAAAGAGCGCCGTCAAGTAGGAAGTCACGTATCAATAATCTTTATCCGGGCCAATGGTCTTGCCTAGACCCGATTTCCTCCCAGTGTTGCCACTACCCAACAACTTGCACATTGGAAGACTTGGTACGTGCAACACCAAATGCAATAGACGTTGCTAATTTCTGGGTGGCAGCAGTGTAAATGAACTGTCAAGTAAAGTAAATATTATGCATTATTGCCTGTTTGCCATCTCTTGATGAATGCAGTACATTTGCATTTGTTTGTTGGCACAGGCTAGATTAAAATGTGGATTTTCACCGCTGTCTCAGTCTCACTCATGGCTGTGATTATATGGAAGCTACCGAGATATGGGTGGTGCTTAGTAATGACATTCAGGGCACAGTCAGTGGCAGTGGATGCTGTAAAAGGTTCTACTCATGGGGTTAGTACTGCTGTTCTGACTCAGTGAGGAAAGCAATGTCAAACTACCTCACTCTTCTTCTTGCCTTGTACGCCTTAATATAGCGCTGCCTTGGGTTTTTGTGGGTATCTACCCACATAATCTAACGGCGGTACTTTTTGAGGATCCAACCAGCCTTCGGGCTGACTACCTAACAGACAGTCCATATTAACTTCATACATTGATACATTGTTAGTGCTTTTGACACGAATAAGAAAAAAGTGTTAAACCTGGAAGGTGTGCCCTGGTCTAAAGCCTGCCTGTTCAGAAATCAGTTTGCTATCGATAGAATCAGATATTCTATTAAGTATCATTCTCTCCAGCAACTTATAGGTGTGACACAGAAGTGAAACTGGCCGAAAGGTCTTAGGAATCTTCAGCCTGGATGTACAGTTGTTAATCAATGAAAGTAACCATTGCAGAGTTGTTGGTCCAAATTGTTTTATTTGCTCCGCTCTGAGATCATCCAACCCAGCTGCCTTGTTCGATTTCAGACCGTCGATTGCTTTCATAAGTTCTTCCATCGTAAACAGGTCCTTAAAGAAATCAGTCTCTTCTTCAATACACCGTTCAAGTTTCTCTGTATTTGACTTAGATTTTGAAGTCTTTCCATTTAAGATCAGTTGGTGTGCTATCTGATTAGCAGTTACTTTAGTAAAGTTAAAATGCGGGCTAGTTGGATCTCCGCTGAGATTCTTAAGAAAACGCCATGCTTGTCTACTATTCTATTTCATATTGATATTAGAAACCAAGCTGTTCCATCTGTCCGCGCGTGTCTGACCGAGAGAAATCATCAGTGCATGCCCAGCTTCCATTGTTTCCTCGGAGAAAGAGTCCATATCATACAAGTTGCGGTAGTTATCCAAAAGATATATATTCTGATCAGAAAGACCTGGGCTATATTCTGTTCTGCATCCTCTTGGTATGTTCTTTCGCGAGACTATTTTCACTACGGAAATAAATGTGTCATAATTTTCTGGTTTTGGTTCCACTTACCCTATGGCTACATCAAGTTCACAGCTGAACTTGGCCAGTTCGCCTTCTTGAAGGAAGAAGATTGTAGTTTTACGTGACCGTGAATCTTGTGATTATAAGCCACGGGACCTCCTTTTTACGTGGAATCCGAACCACAGGACATGGCATTTCACTTCGAAAATCTCACATGCATTGACCGTGAATCGAACCCGGACCGCCTTGGTGAGAGGCATACAGCTAGACCGCTGAGCCACCATGCCCCTTCGCCTTCTTGAAGTTGAACCTACGTTGGAAGGATGCATTTTTTGGTTTAACAATTGGTTCGATTCTGCATAGTAAGGGTCGATGCTGTGAGCGGGGAATTGCCTTACCAACAATTTTTGTGCACTGTTCAGCTAATTTTTTGGTAATATAAAATTAGATCAGGATTGTATCCTCTTCTCCAACGGCCGCTGTTAAACGATGGTGGTTGTTTTGGGTCAGGAACCAGACTGTGACCACTTTTATATTCAGACCACTGTTCTAGCTCTGCACCATTTTCATCTATAGCTGTATACCCCCATGTAGTTCCATGACAGTTGAATCACCAATTATTAAGTTGATGTTAATATATTTTGAAATTGGTAGGTTCTTTAAACACAAAGCTCTCTTCAGGTGGCTTGTAAACAGATGTTACAGAGAACTGTGCTGTTTCGATAGTGAGGATGTCGATGTTGTTTTCCTCTGACAAAGCAACAGATGTGATATTTAATCCGCTCTTACAGAATATTGCACTACCATAATTATCGTGTGGCCACTCCAGAATAAGTCTCATACCTTTGATTCTCGGTCTTCGTCCCGATGGTCCTCTATGGGTTTCTTGTACTGCAATGACACCACAGTTACATTGACTGCACAGATCTGCTAGTAGATATTCTTTCTGGCTGGATAATCCCTCGATGTTTATGGACATAACTACGAGTGCTGGCCTTGATAAAGGCCCACTGGTTTTAATTGATTCGGTAGTGAAAGGATCAGCCGTCAGATTATTTTTAATAATTTTCTGACGTTGCCCAGGGTACGCCTATTGCTCTTCTGCCACAATCTTCGGGGAGGCTACCTTCATGCAAATATGGACACGGACTGATTTAAAATATGCTTGTAGTAGGCCTATACATTTACACACTGCTGTAATGTATACTTATTCACAATAGGGCCTTCCTGTTCAGTGCGAAAACGGGGCTTTTAAACTCATTTAAATTCAAACATTTCTTCTAAATATGTACATATTGACGTTTTTGTTTGAGTATTCAGTCTTTTGACTGGTTTGATACAGCTACTCCATGCCACCCTGTCCCGACCTAATCGTTTCATCTCTGCATAGCTGTGGGGGCGTGGTGGCTCAGCGGTCTAGCTGTATGCCTCTCACCAAGGCGGTCCGGGTTCGATTCCCGGTCATTGCATGTGAGATTTTCGAAGTGAAATGCCATGTCCTGTGGTTCGGATTCCACGTAAAAAGGAGGTCCCGTGGCTCATGATCTCGAGATTAACGGTCACGTTAAACTACAAGCTTCCTTCCTTCCTTTTTTCTGCATAGCTACCACACCCTACATCCGAGGCAATCTGTTTAACATATTCTAACCTTCATCTACCCCTACAGTTCTTGTCCTCGACCATTCCTTCCATAACTAAGCTTGCTATTTCTGGGTGTCTTAGTAAGTGTCCTACCAACCTATCTCTTCTCTTCATTAGCAGTCGCCGGAAACATCTCTCCTCTCCCACTCGTCTTAATACCTCTTCGTTTGTAATCCTATCTACCCATCTGATCTTCATCATTCTCCTGTAACACCAAATTTCAATCGCTTCAATTCTCCTCTTTTCTGCTGCACCAAATAGTACAAGTTTCACTTCCATAGAGTGCCACGCTCCAGACAAAGGGTTTCAAAAATTACTTCTTTATACCTAAATCTATATTCGTTGTCAACAGATTCCTTTTTTGTAGAAATGCTTTCCTTGCTTGAGCCAACCTATTTTTATATCCTCTTTGCTTCATCCATCACTGGTTATTTTTCTTCCTAAGTAACAGAAGTCTCTTACTTCCTTTAGTTCCTTTACTCCCTTGACGTACAGAACCCAAAATTACAAAAAGAATTAAGCCTACAGCAAAATCATGCAAAGTTTTTTTGCCTTTTCTCAAAATGATTGTTGATTGACCAGTCCCCTTCTTGAACTCAATGCTTCCTTCAACTACGATTGAATATTAGAAATAATCGTAAAATAGCCACTTGCAGGCATTAAACAAGCGCGGAGACGATGTGTCATGTCTCCCGTTCGGAACGTAAGAAGAACCCAATCACATTTGTTTATGGAATTGGACCTAAGTCATTACAAACAGTAAGCGAGATCTAGGGATTCTGTTTGACCGAGAGCTTGCTTTCACTTGTCATGTGGAAAAGACGATCGGGGATGCTTATCGCATGTTAGGGTTTATAATAAAAAAAACACTAGGCCATTCATTAGGACCAGTACCTGCATAAACCTTTATATTGCCATGGTGAGATCCAAGCTCGAGTATGCCAGCCTAGTATGGAGTCCCTGGCAGAAAACATACATTAAATCCATTGAGCAAGTTCAAAAGAAATTCCTCAGATATTTTTACACCTCAAAACTACGGGCAATTACCCACACATGGTACCCTACGGTGAACTTATGTTGAATTTCGGCATGACTAGATTGGAGTCTGGAGGGCAAGTGAATGAAATGAATTTCCTTTATAAAGTTATTAACGGTCAAATTGATAACTCATTTTTCCTATCGCTCCTAAATTTCAACATCCCTCGCTTAACTACAAGATCAACCATAACATTCAAAAATGATATAACCAATACTACTTTACATATCAATTCACCTGTATGGAGGCTTTGCAGCATTTACAACTATGCGGTTCGTGTCAACTGGAAACTAGATTTCTGTCTCTCAATTAGACCGTTCTTGGAAATTATAATCCAGTCACTCTAATTCATACCTGAAATAAAATTATCACACACACCAGAATCAACATTGTATATACACACATCAAAAAAAGTTTTGCATCACCTCGGTTCCAAGAGTTCCGGAACCGTTAAATACAAAGGGAATAGAGATCAACACAAACAACATTTCAGCTCGTTTTATTGCTCATGAGACCCACACATTGCATGTTGTACCATCATACAGCTAGACTTTCAGCATTTGTGGTCCAGATTGCAGTACACACCACTACCTCTAATACCCAGTAGCACGTCCTCTTGCATTGATGCATGCCTGTATTCGCCGTGGCATACTATCCACAAGTTCATCAAGACACTGTTGGTCCAAATTGTCCCACTCCTCAACGACAATTCGGCGTAAATCTCTCAGAGTGGTTGGTGGGTCAAGACGTCCATAAACAGCCCTTTTCAACATATCCCAGGCATGTTCGATAGGGTTCATGTCTGGCGAACATGCTGGCCACTGTAGTCGAGCGATGTCGTTATCTTGAAGGAACGCATTCACAAGATGTGCACGATGAGGTCGAGAATTGTCGTCCATGAAGACAAATGCCTCTCCAATATTCTGCCGATATGGTTGCACTATGGGTCGGAGGATGTCATTCAGGTATCGTAAAGCCGTTTCGGAGCCTTCCATGACCACCAGTGGCGTACGTCGGCCCCACATAATGCCACCCCAAAACATCAGGGAACCACCACCTTGCTGCACTCGCTGGACAGTGTGTCTAAGACGTTCAGCCTGACCAGGGTGCCTCCAAACACGTCTCCGACGATTGTCTGGTTGAAGGCATATGCGACACTCATCGGTGAAGAGAACGTGATGCCAATTCCGTGGGGTCCATTCAGCATGTTGTTGGGCCCATCTGTACCGCGCTGCATGGTGTCGGGGTTGCAAAGCTGGACCTCGCCATGGACGTCGGGAGTGAAGTTGCGCATCATGCAGCCTATTGCGCACAGTTTGAGTTGAAACACGACGTCCTGTGGCTGAACGAAACGCATTATTCAACATGGTGGCATTGCTGTCAGGGTTCCTCCGAGCGGCAATCCGTAAGTAGCGGTCATCCACTACAGTAGTAGCCCTTGGGCGGCCTGAGCGAGGCCTGTCATCGACAGTTCCTGTATCTCTGTACCTCCTCCATGTCCGAACAACATCGCTTTGGTTCACTCTGAGACGCCTGGAAACTTCCCTTGTTGAGAGCCCTTCTTGACACAAAGTAACAATGCGGACGCGATCGAACTGCGGTATTGACCTTCTAGGCATGGTAGAACTACAGACAACATGAGCAGCGTACCTTCGTCCTGGTGGAATGACTGGAACTGATCGGCTGTCGTACCCCCTCCGTCTAATAGGCCCTGCTCATGCATGGTTGTTTACATCTTTGAGCAGTTTTAGTGACATCTATGAACAGTCAAAGGGACTGTATCTTGGATACAATATACACAGTCAACGTCTATATGCCGGAGATCTGGGAACCGAGGTGATGCAAAACTTTTTTTGATGTGTGTATGTGGATAGGCCTGTTCCGTAGTCACTAATGTTACCATTTAGTTTATTTACTAAGTAAAAATTTCAAAAACTGTTTTTATATTTGACATTAGATCAAATTTAGATTTAGTTTTTATATTATCTTCAGAATAAGCTCTTTACTACAGTTAGATTCTTTTGCTGGAGCGGCTGCCGGGCGCGCGCGCATTCCGCCAGCCAACCGAGCTCGGGCTGCGGATAGCGCGCAGACGAGATAACCAGGGTCATTAAAGTCATTAAGTCACTAAACTTTCATCAACGAGGGTGTGAAGTGTCAGTGCACAGATACGAACGTAACATAAACAGCCTCTTGCAAGATTTAATTAAAGAAGCACACATATTTTGTTTTATTTCTTGGGAACCTGGATGACCTCACGTCACCAGTTTTAAAGGTTAGAACTTACCTTTTCACAGAAGATGCTGAAAATGTTATCCTTCAGCTGACAGACAGTAACTTTGGAAGCTACATCGTTACATTATGTAGCTACTCCTCCCTTCGTGTTTACTGTGATTAATCGAAGCACGGACCTAAGCCCGCTTTATGTTTAATTGTGGGGTAATATACAATACAAAGTGTACAGATCAATTACCCGCACTCTAGTGAAGCTGGAGAACTATATACGGCAGCAGATATCCCACACAACAGAAGGGAATTACAACGTGTAAACGCTAATTTATTTACACGATACAACGCCTGTCTGTCAGCTGAAGGAGAACATTTCAGCATCTTCTGTGAAAAGGTAAGTTCTTCAATGATGATTTGCTGGTGAATTTACCAATAATTAATGTACTTTTTTACGGTTCCCACCTGAGCGCAATCCGCGGCCCAAGCTTGGTTGGCTAGTGGAAGGCAGCTGGTCGCCGGCCCCGCTCCAAGAATCTCCCTGTACTATGCATTTTGATCTGTGTGAACTTCCTAGTTTTAAGAATAGCATTTAGATGTTAATACTTAATGTAGACATAACAGGAAATGTATTTTACTGTATAGGTGCACTGTTATTGGGGGTAGGCCTACACTGTGTACAATCAACAAATAAATAATTAAATCCGTCACTCGGACTATAGGTGAGTCATAATGACTTCCAAAAATGTTAAGTTCCCTTCTGGAGTTGTTTTCCAATATCCAACAAGTAGTTCCGGGAAGATATATATAGCCTATTTTCATATATCATGTTTATGTTAACTGCCTCTATCAACATACAAAATTTCAGTTTGATTGCTGTAATAGATTCGTAGATATTGAGGACCGTCCAAATATTTCGGACGGTCGCCATGTTGGATTTTTATGTAGACCTTAGAGTTATGTACTATTACATGAAGATTATTGTGTAGGTGTATTATTCAAACTTCAATCGCTTGATTAGGACACAAGAAATAAAAACCAGATTTTAAAAATTCGCTCAGCCGCCATCTTGTGGTTATGAAAACAATTGAAATACATTAGATCCCAGTGGATTAAAATTTTGTATAAGCATATACCATACCAAGTTTCAATGCGCACGGGTTGTTATATCACGAGAAACGTCCCTTTAATATTTAAATCTCGCGTCACCGCCATGTTGTATTTGTGCTCACCAGGTGATTGAAAGTCACATAGCTTAACTTATGTTTATAACCTCTATCAACACACAAAATTTCAGATTGATTGCTGTCATAGATTAATAGATATTGAGAACCGTCTAAATATTTTGGATGGTCGCCATGCTCGATTTTAATATATATAGGCCATAGAGATATGTACTATTAGATGGCGATTATTGCGTAGGTTCATTATGAAAACGTTGACTTCGATCGCATGATTAGGACACAAGAAATAAAAACTTAATTTTAATATTTCGCACAGCCGCCATCTTGAGATTATGTAAATATTTGAACTAAATTAGACGTCAGTGCATCACAATGTGTATTAAAATTTGCTGTACCAAGTTTCATTGAGTTCGGTTGGTTGATTCGCGAGAAAAGTCTATTTAAATATTGCAAATTCGCTTGGCCGCCATGTTGGTTTTGTAGTGAACAGGTTCTTGAAAGTCACATAGGTGAATTTCTAGCAGTGCCCTTTATCGCCATACAAGATGTCAGGGTAATATCGGTAATAGTTTCGGAGATATAGAATGCCGGTGAAATATTTCGCACAGCCGTCATGTTGGATTGGTGAAACGTAAGAAAATTTGAAGGGCACTGGGTCGGCAAAAATAGTACTATGATCCTGCCGAGATTCATTGAAATCGCTCCGGCCGTTTAAATTTAAGAGGAGGGGGGGGGGGTTCGCGAGGGGGCACACACACACACACACACACACACACACACGGACGAACACACACACATATATACGCACACACACGGACAAAAGTTGATCTCATAAGCCTAATTTTGCATAAATGAAAATAGGCTAAAATTTAGTTTAATTATTCATACGAATTATTCCATCTTGATCTCTCTTAATTATAGGCCTTAATGGTAATTACGTCCGGCTCCATGGCTAAATGGTTAGAACGCTAGACTTGGCCCAAAGTGCCCCGGGTTCAATTCCCGGCCGGGCCATCGGGGATTTTAATTTCCTGGGGTTAATTCCAATGGCTCGGGGACTGGGTGTATGTGACGCCTTCATCATCACTTCATCCTCGTCGCCCACGGGCGTCAACTAGAAAGACCTGCACTTGGCCTCTCCGGAGGCCACACGATCATTCATTCATGGTAATTCCAATTTATTATGCGCCGACATGTTCATGGCCTCCTAGAACTCACATTTCCTGGCCTTCAAAGTTCTTTCACGTTGCCTCCAGTTCGATACTCGAGCACTCTGTGTCGATATTAAACTCTTTGGATATTTTGCTCGAAAATTGCTTTATGAAAATGTGACTTAGGTCACAATATATAGAAACATGCTTCAAAATTCTACGCAGAGTAGTAGGACACTACTCATTAATCACTTACTCATCATACCGACAGGAGTGGCTACGCTGGCTAAAGCGCGGCATTAGGTCATGGGACCAAGCTCACTGCTGACTCAGTAGACGCGTGGGTTCGTGCCCTACCGTCGGTTGTCCTTGAAATGGTTTTCCGTGGTTTCCCCATTTTCAACACCAGGCAAATGCTGGGACAGTGCCTTCTGACAGGCCACGGCCGCTTCGTTCCACATCCTTGCCCACTTTCATCCATTCATCTCATCTCTCATCCCGACGTGCAGGTCGCCCACGGGCGTCGACTAGAAAGATCTGCACTCGGCCTCTCAGGGGGCTACAAGACAAAAAAAAAAACTAAAACCTTCTTTTATACGATTACTAGCTGAAGTACCCGTGCTTCGCTACGCGTCATAAATAAATTAAAATGTGAAGGTGACAGTTAAAACAGGGGATAGGCGAGGTGCTGCGCAGAGGGAGATTAAGGATGGAACATTTTGTCCAACTACACCGCTCGGCGTTGACCGTGTTTTATAGCACAAATTTAGGTTTTACTCGCTAACAGTTGCAGATACCTTTCGGATAGAAAATGTAATTTTAAACCTCGCATATGCCATCAAAAGTTTGCTATTTCTTAGCGTTCTCTTTTCATTTGAAATGGAAATATGTAAGTTTGAAACCAAAGGGTGTAGTGACGTCACTAAAATGGTCGCCATTTTAAATAGTGCAAAGTATTGAAATCAAAAGTAACCTATATGTTAACCAGGTAAATCTGCTATTTCCATGTAAAATTCACGTAAATCGGACCAGTGGTTCTTGCGAGATTGAGTAATACACAGACACACACCATCTCAATTTTAGCCTCGCATCGCTCGCGTCATAGTCGTATCATATTGTTTTTCAATGAAATGCAGGTTTAACCCCGTTAACACCACTTTAGATCCTGAATACCCAAAAATCCCTCCTTAGTAGACGTTTTCGACACACAACAAACAAACATATCCCCAAAATATCATTCTTCTAACTTTAATAGTTTTGGTTGGTCGATGAGAGCAAACATCCAAAAATCCTTCCTTAGTGGACGTTTTTCTTCCAGAAGTTCACCCCTACCCATATGCCCCTTAAATTGCATTTATGAAAACACTGTCGAACACCTATTTATTTTATTTATTTATTCATTTGTTTATTTATTTTTAAGCTGATAGATTTCCTCCGAGTTTCAGACTCCTCCCTATGTCGTTTAAGAGATACACGCTCAGTTAGGAATCTTTCAACCCCCACTTTTCATCCCTTTCACCTCATAATATACACTACATCGAAAAACCATTAGACATGTGTCAGCTTATTTTTAATGATTAGTATATGTGCCAAGTAACACATCCCCAAATGAAACCACTCGTGAGATATTGTTATTCAATGGAAAGCACGTTTACCCCCTTAACCCCTCTTTGGAACCTGAATATCCAAAACTCTTTTCTTAGTGGACGTTTTCGACATACAACGAACATATCCCCAAAATTTCATGTTTCTAACTTCAATAATTTTGGCTGGGCGATGATGAGTGGGTGAGTCAGTCAGGACATTTTCTTTAATTTATTTTTGATAATTTCACCCCTCCCCATGAACCCCTTAAATTGGATTTATGAAACAAACGGTCAAACACCTATTTACTTATTTAAAGCTGTTTTCCCCCTGAGTTTGATGAGTGAGTAAGTGAGTCAATCAGTTAGGACACTTTCTTTCCTGTATTTTTTCCCCCAGAATTTCACCCCTCTCCAAGGGCTCCTTAAATTGGATTTATGAAAAAACGTTCGAACACCTATTTACCTGTATTTTAAGCTGTTTTTTTTCCACCGAATTTCAAACTTCACGCCTATGTCGTTTCAGAGATACACGCTCCGTCAAGAATCCCTCAACCCCCAATTTTCACCCCTTTCACCTCATAATATACACCACATCGATAAACCCTTAGACATATGTCTGATTATTTTTAATGATTAGTTTATATACCGAATATCACAACCCCAAACAAACAACTCATGAGATATCGTTATTCAATGAAATGCACGTTTACCCCCTTGACACGTCTCTAAAACCCGAATAAACAAAAATCATTCCTTAGTTAACGTTTTCGACATACAGCGAACATCTTCCCAAAATTTCATGTTTCCAACTTTAATAGTTTTCGCTGGGCGTGATGAGTGAGTGAGTCAGACAGGACATTTTCTTTCATTTATTTTACCAGAATTTCACCCCTCCCCATGGGCCCCTTAAATTGGATTGATTAAAAAACGCTTGAACACCTATTAACTTATTTCTTAAGCTGTCTTTTTCCCCTGAGTCAGTCGGTTAGGACACTTTCTCTCCTTTTTTCCCCCAGAATTTCACCCCACCCCATTGGCCCCTTAAATTAATTTATGAAAAAACAGTCGAAAACCGATTTACTTACTTTTTAAGCTGATTTTTTTTCGCTGAGTTTCAAATTTCTCGCCTATGTCGTTTAAGAGATAGGCCTACACGCTCCATTAGGAATCCTTCAACCCCCACTTTTCAGCCCTTTCACCTCATAATAATATACCACATCGAAAAACGCTTAGACACATGTCTGCGTATTTTTAATGATTAGTTTATATGCCGAGTATCACATCCACAAATGAAACCACTCGTGAGATATTGATATTCAATGAAATGCAGGTTTAACCCCCTTAAGACCCCTTTAGAACCCGAATATCCAAAAAACCTCCCTTAGTGTACGGTTTTGACATACAACGAACATATCCCCGAAATGTCATGTTTCCAACTTCAATATTTTTGGCTGGGCGATGATGAGTGAGTGAATGAGTCAGGACATTTCCTTTCAATTTTTTTTCTTCTGAATTTCCCCCCTCTCGATGAACCCCTTCAATTTGATTGAAAAACAAACTGTCGAAAAGCTATTTACTTACTTTAAAGCAGTTTTTTCCCGTGAGTTTGATGAGTGAGTCAGTCAGTCAATCAGTTAGGACACTTTCTTTCCTGTCCCTCCCCCCGAATTTCACCCCTCCCCATGGGCCCCTTAAATTGGATTTATGGAAAAGCGGTCAAACACATATTTACTTATTTTTATGCTGATTTTTTTCCCGCTGAGTTTCAAACTCCTCGCCTGTGTCGTTTAAGAGATACACGCTCCGTTAGGAATCTTTCAATCCCCACTTTCCACCACTTTAACCTCATAAACACATCGAAAAACCCTCAGACACGTGTCTTGTTACTTTTTAATGATAAGTTTATATGCCGTGTATCACATCCCCCAATGAAACCAATCGGGAGATATAGTTATTCCATGAAATGCAGGTTTAACCCCTTTAAGACCCCTTTAGAACCTGAATATCCGAAAATCCTCCCTTAGTAGACGGTTTTGACATACAATGAACATATCCCCAAACTGTCATGTTTCCAACTTCAATAATTTTGGCTAGGCGATGATGAGTGAGTGAGTAAGTAAGCGAGTCTGGACATTTTCTTTCAATTTTCTTTTTTCAGAATTTCACCCCTCCCCATGAACCCCTTATATTTGATTTATGAAAAAAAACCTGTCGAACAGCTATTTACTTACTTTAAAGCAGTTTTTTCCCCCTGAGTTTGATGAGTGAGCCAGTCAGTCAATCAGTTAGGACACTTTCTTTCCTGTCCCCCCCCCCCCAGAATTTCATCTCTCCCCATGGGCCCCTTAAATTTGATTTATGAAAAAACTGTCAAACACATATTTACTTCTTTTTATGTTGATTTTTTTTTCGCTGTGTTTCAAACTCCTCGCCTATGTCGTTTAAGAGACACACGCTCCGTTAAGAATCTTTTAATCCCCACTTTTCACCCCTTTCACCTCATAATAAACACCACATCGAAAAACCCTCAGACACATGTCTTCTTATTTTTAATGATGAGTTTATATGCCGAGTATCACATCCCCCCATGAAACCAATCAGGAGATATTGCTATTCAATTAAATGCAGGTCTACCCCCCTTAACACCCCTTTAGAACCTGAATAGCCAAAATTTCTCTCTTAGTGGGCATTTGCGGCCTTTGAGGAAGCTGCATACCAGATTTCATTCCAATCCGTTCGGTGGTTTCTGAGATTTCGTGATTAATAAATGAATGAGTGAGTGAGTGAGTGAGTGAGTGGTATTTGAAAAATATATAGTAGAAAGAAGATAGTGTCAAGTCTTTGTTATGCTAAACTCGGTTGACAGTGCTGTGTGAGCAGTTGAGTAACTAACGGGATTTCAAGTAAAGATCCTCATTTTCTATACCGGTAGTGCTGAGCGCAATTGGCATCAAGTCGGCCGTGTCTCGACTTGAGCTATGTTGCCATGGAAACTATCTGCCTTGCCATTCCTTCTTGAGTATATTTTATGATTTGATTAGCCTGTTTTTGAGTGAAAAAGGGCCAAAATCAGAAGAATGAGAAGGACTATCGAAAATTCATGTAGCCAGCGGTTCCTTCTGGGTCCTAAACTATATGTATGCAAAATATGGTTGAGATTGGTGGAACGGTGTAGGTTTGTATACGGAACCAACATATATACATACATACATACATACATACATACAGACTTTCACTTTTCTATATTAGAAGATTGGAGTTGCAAAACACTTTGTGTGAGGGGCAGATGACCTCGTAGTTCCGCCCCTTAAAACAACAATAACACTTTCTGTGTGCGTGATGGAAACAAGCTTAAAAGAAAACTATCCGTTAGTCAAAACTATTCTGTTGTTCAGTGTCTTCCTCCACCTAAATCCCATGTTACGTAAAAGGCGTCGTCAACTCTCTTTACTGCCTGAAAAATGGATGTCTTATTGTAAATTAGAAAGTAGCGGCTTTGGTGGAGTGGTTGGTAGCATGCTGGGCTTCTATGGCCAAGATCGCGGGTTCAAATCCGGCCGAAGTCGTTGGATTTTTAAGAGCGTTAAAATCCCTCAGTATGCCTTCCTTCGGAGGGGAAGTAAAGCCGGCGGTCCCATGTCATACATTTATGGCATGTTAAAAAACCCTTCCACTAATTACACCTGTGTGAAGCTAAATTATAGGTTAAAATTTGACCAACGCTCTTAGGTTACAACGTTCGTCGCCAGGAGTCGACTGCGGGGGCATCTAGTAACCAAGTTCAGAACTAGTAGTCTTTGACGGTGGCGCTTGGCGGCAAAAGTATGAACTACTTGAAAAATTCTAGGTCTGCAGTCCTTACTTGAATTAAAGAAAAACAGATAACACACACTAATACGCCGTCACAATTGACACAGTTTATCAGACAGATTCTACATACACTCAAAGTACACAAGGCTACATGACCGCGTTATCGCAACCCCTAAACTAAGGAACCAGCCAACTTAGAAAGTAACAGTTGATGCGTGGGAGCTTTCATTTCGTACAAAGTAAAATCATATATAGATCGTCGTATTACTTCTTGATCATAATTATCCACTGAAGATGTGGTGGCTGCTAAACGCTCAAGCAGCCTTAACCTCCCTATGAAGGCTTCCAACAAGATGGTATATTGGCTCTCACGGCCAGTGAATTAAAACTCAATAATTTGTCTAGGTTTATACCGTGTCTTGTGTGGAGTTTCGCCTAGGAATACCAAGCAGTTAAGAAGTGCAGGTGTGCTTCATAAGAAGGGAGGTAGTGCACAGTTCCCTATTCCTGTGGGGGTCTGTGCTGGGACACCAAGAGCCCGCTGATGAGCCAGCATGGTGTTCCTAGGCGAAACCCCACACAAGACACGGCATAAACCTAGAAAAATTGGCGAGTTTTGAGTGGGTGTGTGTTCTTGTTGCCAACATTGCCATTCTACTCAGCACAACAGTTTTAATAAACAGTTGATGGCTCCTTATTTGTAAATATATTCTCTTCTCCCATGTTACAGCTGGTTGATTAGGTCCTAACTTTGTGCTCAGTGGTAAAGAATAAATGGTTTTGTCAATAAAAATACCACTTTCCTATGCCGCACACGATCAGCATATTAAATAACTATCTATTGTACCACAAAAAATAAAAACACTTTAGTTTATAGAAATTAACATGATCGAGAGAAATTACTAAGACACTTGGAACACCTGAGAACTTTCAGCAATCTGTGAACAAAGGCTGTTAAAGGGCATGGTCCCTTGTCCCTTCGAACAGAGACAGAAGCAGGAAGTGGAATGGAGAGATCTTCTATTTCGCTTTGGGTCCTTCATCCGTGTGCAAGACAGTGCTATATTCAAATTTTGTTTCCCACCCGGACCAGCAAACTATATACTATAGAAGAAAGGTTCTCTAGAGCGGCCCTCACCGTACGAGACAGCAGGCGCGGATCTAGAGTTTGGTTTTGGGTGGGGTCAGCGAATCGATCTAGAGTTGGCTTGGGGGGAGGGAGCGGTGGGGGCGAGAATCGAAATTGTTTAGAAAAATGGTATCACTAAAAACGCAATCACAAAATAACCAAACGTACAAAACCAGACCAAGCTTTTTGCAAGCTTCACGGATAGAAATTTGATGCGTTTAGCGCACCAAAAATATTCGTACAAATTGCAACGGCGTGTTTTGCTACTTTTACATCGAGCTTCGAGAAAAGGATCAAGGTACGCAACAGTTTCGACAAGTAGAGTTGGTAACGACAAAGGGAGAAAGTCACAGCTTAAATTGCCAACCAAGCTTGCAGTTTGGACGTCGGCAAAATTTTTTGGTGCGAAAAGAGCCCCAGTTTCCTATCCGTGCATTGCTGCACATTCATCGTGACATCACTATAAACATCGATTTGGTAATCACAAGGTTTGCTAAACAAAATAGACGAGTTGATTTTGTTGTATAACTAATAGTTTTTATACAAGAGGTTAGAAGTTGTAAATATGTACAGTTGTAACAGAACATAATAATTACAATAGAGATAATTCAGTATTGAATAAAATGAAAAAAATCTGTTTTTCAGTTAAAATTCGTTAACTTTTATTTGTCTGGTAATTGTGTTTTCGTTTCTTGAGTTTGCAAAAAAAAAATTTGGTCTCCGTTGGGGGGGGGGGGGGTCATGACCCCCGTGACCCCCCCCCCTTGAATCCGCGCCTGAGAGACAGTCAGGATCTTCAGCTAGGAATGAGTTATGAGTACTGAATTCTTTGAAGAGATATTAGAAAGGAAACTACTTGTTATAAGTAGAATAAATGCAATTTTATAATTAAACACATTTTGTACAATTCGTCCCTGGGAGGGTGGGGCCTAAATGACGCACCGCCCCTGATTTACAGCAATCCGTACACTTTTTGTGCCGACAAATCCTGATTTAAGGCAAATTTTCCATATTTTTGCATGACGAAGGTTGTTCTTATGTTGTAGATGACCTTCTCGTTGCTAGGGTGAAATGGTTCCCGTCTCTCCTTCTCTCTATCGGTCTACCCCTCTTCCTCCCCCACAACAGGTATACAGGTTATCTAAAACAACAAATAAAACAATCCATTCATTAATTAATTAATCAATAAATCATTGATTGTCAGTAACTACGAAGTCATCTGACCCTCTTAACACAGATTAAAGAATACAAATTTTGAATTGAATTAAAAAAAATTGAGGTGGACACCTAAATTTAAATAGACCTAAAATTAATAATAAAAAAATATTAAAATAAACAAAAATTACGGAAAAACAAAAAAAATTCATTAAAAAACGACCAAGTCGTTGAGTCAATTTACACTGGAAAATTTAGATTGCTGGCCCTAACCCACTCACACTTATAAAGCAGATAACGCGATCAGCAGCCACCGCATCATCGGCTAATATGAGTTTGAGTGTCATCTGCAAACCAAGGTTTCTTCGTAAGTCAGCAAGATCCACACACTCGGTTAAAATGTGGGCCACGGTGAAAATGGTTCCACAGGTACAAAGTGGGGGGTCTCCCCTTCTCATCAGGTACGAGTGGGTGGATCTTGTATGACCTATCCTTAGCCTACACAAAATGATGGACTCTCTCCGTGACCGGAAAGAGCTCCGGCACACGCCGATAGTTACCTTGATCACTCTCAGTTTACTGGGCAGTGGGCAGCTAGCCACTGACCCTCCCAAAATGCCAGAACTTGGCGTAACTGAGAGCGATTTTCTCTAGCGGGTACCTCCATTGGTCGAGGTGGTAGTGATACCGCCTCTTTTGCAGCTTGATCCGCTAATTCTACAGCTTGTCCACTACCAGTAATAAAATGGAACTCACATTTTATGTAGCCGTTAATATGGTGGATTACAGGGTAGTGAGTCTTCTGCACGGTAGTGCTTGTTTTAACTTCAGCATTAACCCTCCGGTCACGGAGAGAGTCCATAATTTGGTGTAGGCTAAGTATAGGTCAAACAAGATCCACCCACTCGTACCTAATGACAAGAGAAGACCCCCACTTTGTACCTGTAGAACCGTTTTCACCGTGGCCGACATTTTAACCGAGTGTGTGGATCTTGCTGACTTACGAATAAACATTGGTTTGCAGATGACACTCGCATTTATATTAGCCGATGACGCGGTGGCAGCTGATCGCGTTGTCCGCTTTATAAGTGAGAGTGGGTTAGGGCCAGCAATCTAAATTTTCCAGTGTACATTGAATCAACGACTTGTTCGTTTTTGAATGTTATTTTTTTGTTTTTCCGTACGGTAATTTTTGTTTATTTTTATACTTATTATTTTTATTTAATTTTTTATTATATTAATTTTAGATCTTTTCAAATTTAGGTGACACCTCAAAATTTTAAATTCAATTCCAAATTTGTATTCTTTAATCTGTGTTAAGAGGGGCAGATGACCTCGTAGTTCCGCCCCATATAACATCAATAACTAACTTACTTAACCCTCAATCCACATTGTATCACAGGCAGCAGTTAAGTCGCGGAATGGCACAGATGTTTTCAGTCCTCTCACGAATCTTGCTTCTATAAAAGATATTAGAGCTCAGACTTGCTCACAACAGCTTCATAATCCAGCCTGTTCTGGTGGTATTCTGATGTATAATGTGCAGTAAACTCTATTATAAATAAGGCGTTCCAGAATGTTTTAGCAAACGCTGAGGTGTGAAATCGGACGTTAGCTTGCTAGATCATCTGCTGGTTTCCCAGTCTTAAGGATTGCGATGATTTTTGCTATTTTGAATTCTGGTGGTATTTGTCCTTTGGCTAGAGTATCTGAGAAGAAATTCCTGAGCCACCACTTTGTACCTCTGGAGCCGTTTTCACCGTGGCCCACATTTTAACCGAGTGTGTGGATCTTGTTCACTTACAAAGTAACCTTGCTTTGCAGATGACACTGAAACTTTTATTAGCCGATGACGCGGTGGCTGCTGATCTCGTCATTCGCTTTATAAGTGAGAGTGGGTTAGGGCCAGAAATCTAAATTTTCCTGTGTACATTGACTCAACGACATGTTCTTTTTTGAATTCTGAATTGTTTGTTTATTCCGTATTTTTTGAATACTATAATTAGTGTTATATAATTTTTTTTACTATTTTAGGCCGTTTCATAATAAGCTTCAACGTCTAAATTTTAACTTAATTCTAAATTTTTATACTTGGTGTTAAGAGGGGCAGATGAGCTCGTAGTTCCGCCCTTTGAAACAACATTAATTGTAACTAAGATTGTATCAAAGAAAACACAAAATGACTGCTGCCAACAACTAAATAGATCCCTGAAATGAAATGGCCGTTGTGCCGTAGCCAGAATCCCCAAACCACACTTACTAATCTCCTTTGACTTTTTCATTGTAGGAACCAAAGCAGAGGAATTCCAACAAACCATGTGCGCGCGGGACGCTCCACCCGATAAGGGGCGACTTAAGATCTACAAGAGCCGGCTGGAATTCCTCCAGGAGCAATGCAAGGGCCAGGAGACTCCAAAGGTAAAGGATTTGATACAAAAGATGTAGAAGATGAAAAAGCAATTGGCAAGCCCGCGGTGAGCTAAGCTAAGCTTTTGACAGTACTTCTGGTTGGCCTTGGCAAGATCATCAGAAATTTGCGTTAACGATAACGAACTCGGTGTGTTTGCTACAGTTCGAACAGTATCAATATGCGTTACCCGTTAAAGGCTTGCTGTTACTGCATTCCACTGCAGATAGGAAGCTTCCTCATCGCCCTCTTGTTGCTTGTGTGGGCCATCACCGAGATCATAGCTGGCGCAAGACTATATAGAGATTCATCTTCTGCCGAAATAGCACATGCTTTTATATTTGCGGCCGCATATGTGATTCTCGGAGTGGTACTGATCATCGTTGTCTGCAAGAAATCGGCTTCCCTTCTTAAAGTGTGTGCATTATTTATTGCTATAGTATTCCTCGTGTCGTCCTTGATAGTCAACGGCATCGATACACACGATGGCAACACCAAATCTGGTTTTATAAATATATTCATCGATATTGGCATATTCATCTGTGGCTGGTACAGCGTCCTGGTGCTGTATAGTTACTCCAAGGCTGATTGAGATGTGTTATGTTACGAATAACATTTGTAATGGATGAAAATAAAAGGAGGGTTGGATGTCAAAAAAAAAAAAAAAAAAAAAAAGGACAAGGTTAACTCCATATCTTGAAGTTAAATCTAGACCACATGGTGAAAGAGCACCCCTTCATGACACAGCAAATTTGTCTAAAATTCCCCAGGTCTTAGAATCCCACAAATTTATCTAAATACCGGGACAGTACTCTCTAAGGGTACAAACTCTACCTTCCATCTCTTAACCATGCCCTGACTACATACCTCCTACCTACTTACCCACTTACCACCGGCCTACCTACCTACCATCTAAATAGCTAACACCCACATACCTGCCTATCCACCACCTACTTACCTACCACATGCTGTATACACTAAACTATATACACTATACTATACTATATTACTATACTATAAGTAGGGGAGTGAGGCGGGTTATCCCCCACTCGACGCGGCTGTGCCCATAATACAAACATGGCCGCCGCGCGAGTCCAACCCAATATCTTGCAAACCCATGGTCCTATCTGGACATATGAGGTGTAAATTTACTCAGGCTGACGCCTCCTTTCCTACGAACGACTCGTTATATATATGTATATAAAATGATAATTTTTGTTTTTGAAAGTAGGTGATATTTTTAAACCCATACATGATAGAACGTTGTGCAACCCTTAAACGAATGGCCTTTATGTCCTTTATGGTTAGAACAAAAAAAAAATTTAAACATTTTTTCCAAAAAGGTTCAATTTTTAACATTGACTCTATCTATTTCGGAAACTAAGAATTATACAAACAAGTGTACTTGACGTAAATGCACTACCCACAAACCAAGTTTCAAGTCTCTCGGACAAAAACATTAGTAGGGGAGCAACAGGGGTTCTAACGCATGGGCAACTCAATAGGCCACCCGCAATACATGTCGTTTAAAATAATTCATATCTCGCGAACCCATGGTTGGATTTTAACATGCGACATGTTGTAGGACTCGGGATGTCGCCCCCTCTTTTCCTATAGCCCCCTAATGCAACCAAAGGAGCTACAACTAATAGGTCATCGGCATTTTAATATGTCGCAAACCAATAAGGCTAGAACAATGTTTGACGTGTCATTTCTTGTCGTGTTGTCCTCTTGACGAGGATGTCTGAGTCGAGTAGGTGTGGAAATGGATTTTGGGGTAAAACCATGATTTTATTATTTCTGTTATACCTCGCGAACCAATAAAGCTAGACCGATGTGCTTGGTGTGTTCAAGGACTTGGGGTGACGCCACCCTTTTGAAAGTCGTATTTATTTAAAAAAATTGATAAAGGGCCTAACGCCATACATGTTGGAAAAGAATTAATTTTTAAAACTTTTTTACCTGTTTAAAATTTTAATTAAGAGAGGTTATCAAGACAGACGGTACCACTGGCGTGTGTTTTAACGAGCCTGTCGCCTGCCACGGTGACCGTGCTCAATAGAGCAATGTATATTTCGGCGGGACGGTGGGGCGGTCTACGACGTTTCGTTTTCCGATTTTTCCTATGGCGGACGGATGGATGCTAATATTCCAAAACACGTAAAGCGTGATAGGATTTTTTACCCCTGAAAGGGATCCTTAACGTTCTAGTGGATGTAGTGACAGGGCTCTGTGGCATTGTTGCATGCTCATAGGCCAGTAGACGAATGTAGGATATGAAGCTAAAACGTTCGGTCGGCCAAGCAATTTGAATGAAGGCAAGACATTAGCGTTAATGCAAATTATAATTCTGTGATGAGATATATTTAGGATGAAACGCAAGCTATGAATGGTTAAATGAAATGTGTGATTTAACTAATGTAGCTGGTAGCCTGCTAGCGAGCCCCAAGTGTTTTGTAGCTTGGAGGATGAAAAGAACAAACCTGCTCTGCTAGCTAGCCGGGTCTAGTCCCCTCTACCACCACTTGATAACGCTATCTCAGGAATGCGCGGTCCTCACTTGGCAACAAGGCTAGCATGCGACAGAGGACAGTTCAAGGTCAAACGAGCTGGCAACCGTGTCAGAGAGATAACGGAGTGAGCGAGTACAACTTCTCCCCCTACCATTGCCACAGCCAATTGCTGGGCAAGAGCGGTAAACAGCTGTGGTGGGTGGGGACGAACGGGGAAGAGCGGGGAGGGGAGGGGGGAAACCCAGAGAGCTCTGTATTCCATGACGACAAATATCCGGACGAGTGCTGTGTGTGAACAGGCGGTGGTGGTAAACTCGCAATAAGGTACGTATTTAATTATATATTTACTGACAATCAATGATTTATTGATTAATTAATTAATGAATGGATTGTTTCATTTGTTGTTTTAGGTAACGTGTATACCTGTTGTGGAGGAGGAAGAGGGGGTAGAGCGATAGAGAGAGAGAGACGGAAACCATTTCACCCTAGCCAACATGAAGGCAAAAGCAAGGTGTGATTTGATTTTATACACAGTATATAACCTGTTTTGATTTTTTGATATATTTTATTTATGAAATGTATGTTCTGTTTGGAATTGACATACTTTTGATGGTTTATTTCTTTTGTAGATATTTGGAAAAAGCTTTACTGCTGTAGCAACTGCAACTACTAAACATCCTCAACCGTTACTAATAACCAGGAGGTGAAGGAAGATCAAACTTTTTCGCAATCGATAGAAAAGGATATATCAAAATTTTACTGACAATGGCGTCATTGACAAAGTCATTCAATACTTACCATTTTAAATCCACTTACCTGGTTACCGTTTTTGTGGTCCTGGAACTCGCCTTGTTGAACGTTTGCAGCGTGGTAATGTGTCAATTAATCCTATGGATCGAGCATGCAAAGAACATGATCTTTCTTATCGCCATAGTCATCCTGCATTAATACATGTGGCGGATAAAATGTTGTTGAAAAAAGCTAAACAACGTTTGACATACAGTGATGCCTCAGTGGGAGAGAGCCTTGATTGTAATGAGTGCTATGAAAGGAAAGTTAATGATGCGTGGACATGAACATTGAAAAAAGGAATGAGGAATTGGTATTTCTTTGTATTCTATTTTTGTAAAGCCCTATTTGCTATGAAATAAAAACAAGGTTTACCAGAGCACGATGTTTTTTAATTTTCTGTGGACGATGTGTGTTGTTGTTGCTCTTTTCTCGCCATCACACTCGAGAAATGAGGGAACAAAGTCCTTACACTGACTTTTATGACCGTGATACAGTTTGACCAGCTGGCAAGTAGCACACTGTCAAATAGGTGGTATTTTTTGCCATGGCCTCTTGCTTATGGTGAACGTAATCCGTACATGGTTGCAATTCACTTAACACAGGGTCTTGTGTCCAAGATTTTGGTACATGTTGCCAGATTTATTTCACTGCATTTGCTGCCACATAATAAAATAAAGATTTTGGAAGCACCAATGATTCCTCTTTGGTAAAACTGTCTAGTTTCTTTTTGCACACAAAGTATTTTCCAATCGATTTATCGGTAGCATCCCTTCTCTCCATGGTATAACGTAGATGTTTCCACGTCGCTGGTAGGAATCTCACTGATCTCATCCACGGGTAAACCTTGAGTTTTAATTTTATTTAACAACTCCCAGCAGGCATTGGTGGTTAACCAATGAAAGAGATGCCATACATGTACCAGGGCTTTATTAGTAATTATGCCGCGGGGACAGCGGTCCATCAGTGTTTGCAGCGAGGGGAACCTCAAGTTCATTAGATCGACACATTGACAGTAAGGAGCCAAAAATTGTTGTAGCCATTGGCGTTTTTCATTACCTTTTACAAATACCTCATTGGCTGAGGCCAAATGGGCTTTCATCACCATATCTAGATATTTATATGAAATGGTTCCTTGATTCCAGTTTAGTTGCAATTGATTTTCAATCCATTGGGATTGTTTACGGTCTTTTTCACAAAAATCAAAAGCATAGGGTGGTTTAAACACCAAATGGGTAGCTTGTGATATCCAAAATGTTGAACAATCGATCATGGCCATTGGTTCAAATATAAATGTGTTATCTCCAATTTTAAACCCTTGGCGATCCACAATCAGTGTGCGCAACATGTTGACGCTTGCCTGGGCCAAGTCCAACTGACCACTGACTGACTATCAACGACTAAGGTGTGCCAATGGCATTTACTCACATCCCATTCTAGTAAAAAAAATGAGCCCACTATCATTGTGCTCACTTAGGTTAGGGTATGACAGGTGACATTAGAAATAATAATAACAACAACCTACTTTTATTACATAATTTTATTGGCATAACAAGTTTTACATTATTTTGTCATTCTCTTTGAATCTGTGGGTGCATCTTCGGCTCCATTGAGTGCATTATTATCACTCCTATCTTTGACCAAATAATGTACTTGCCTTGAATTGACCACAATACGCTGGTGATCATCGGCAAAGCCTGAAATGATTTTAACAGGTAAAAATCCAGTTAAGGTGCCATCGGTGTGAACCATCCTGTCATTGGTCGATTCAGGGGACCAACCTGCCATGCAAAGTGTTTTACCTTCTTCCTCACTATAAGAGGGGTATAGATTCATGACACTTGAAATACCCACATTTCGAGTGCTATCCACCACAATATATTTAATCATATAGCGCACCTCAGAAAACAGAAAGGCAAATGCATGGTTGGCTAACTTGGATGTCGTGGGTGTAGAGCCATCGGCTTTTGGGAGCCGACCCTCAATCAGAATGACAATATCATGCGGTAGGGTGTAACTATCTTGGTTGTTGATAACAAATTGAATTTCATCATTGTTATTTAGTCCAGGTGTTTGACCTTGATAGGAATGGGGATCAATTCCTACCACCCCTCGTTGCTCCTCGATGCGGTTCACCACTTCTAGGATAGAATTCATCATGTAGGTTTACGTGCTAACCCAGATGCTTTAAAATCTGCTTGTTCTTAAGTGTTAACGTGTATTCACGTGGCAATCAACTAACACCATTCCTAGTCGGTGTTGTTGCTTTATACACCAACTCCACAGTAGCTTTAAACCAACTTGTAAGTCACTGGCGTGGTAGAATCTAGTTGAATGCGTTGATGGTCTCTATCGATCAGTCTTAAAGTTCTATTACTAATATGATGAACAGCCACGGAATGAAAAAGCACCAATGGAGGGTTTTCACTAATAATATAGCCATTGGGCGATGTCACGATAAAATCATAAATCGAATGCGATGGCTCTTGATTGGTGTACACATTGCTAATATTATAACACGTCACCGACACGGGATGGTCCTCAATCAATTTCACTTCATACTGTAGTCTGAATCATGTTTTTTGGGTTCCAACACTCGTGGTTTAAATCCTAGTAAAGGACCAATAGAATCGGGATGTGTTTCAAAGTCAATCTTAAACGTGGATAAAATACTGCAGCGATGAGTGTTGGTATTTCCTGTAAGTTAGAACTTGTGCGTTCCATATTTAAACCATATTGGTTGACCAGCACCACATAAATGTGCCATAAATATCATCTATCGCATATCCACCAGGGTTTAGGGTTAGCACAGAATAATCATAGTAAAACTTGTTCATCACATTTTTACGTATGTTGTATATTCTATTGCACGTTTCAAGAGAGACAAGTCCCCAACCATAAGGTCTTTCACTTAATTCAATAGGAGGGTAAAAGTCTAGGCTGACTTCAGGTCCTCTTCCATGAAGTGTCAACGTCTTACTTTCAGCCGACATACTGTTGCTGGTTTTACTTATGCTGTATCTTATATAACAACACTAAACACAAACGCCCACACTCTTGGCTGCTAAACTTTTGCTGACGTTTCACATTATAATATATCTTGATCCTGTTGCCAAAATATGTGACTAGTTCCATGGGCGGGGGAAAATTTCCAAAACTGTCAAACTTCCATACCGTGGAACCCGCTTTCACATAGGCTACATAATGGGTTCCTGGCCCTTGGTAATTGCAACCCCACATTAACGGCACTGGCTAGCAGCACGTTGGTAACTCGATAACCAACGCTTTGCTTACCAGAATGAGACGAGTACGGGGGCGTGGATGGGCCAACTTACCTGTATTCAGAGGTCCGGGTCACTTCCGCAGCAAATCACCTCCAGAAGGCAAGTCCCAACAGAAGAGCTCCAAAGGAGTGGAAGGAAGATGGAGAAGGGGACAACACACACAGGCTATCGTACAAACACCCCCCAAAAACCAACGGAACTTCCGTCGGTGAAATAATGCCACAACAAAAGAATTAAAAAAGGAAAAAATATAAGGTTTAATATTAAAAATTTAAAGAACACCTTCACCATAAACTGAACATGCATCAACCAACACAAATTTCCAAGAAGGCCAGATAGCGCCTAACATGCTTGCTTGCAAAGCCAAGAAGAAGAAAGACTTAATTTAAAATAAAAAATAAAAAAAAATATTAAACAGCTCAAAGGTTAAAATAGAAATTACATGTACAACACAATGAGAAAGGGCTTGATAAATTGCAAGGAAATGCAATCACGATCCGACATGCAGATGTTGAGGCCATGCCAAAAAATAAGGATAGAAAATAAATTAAATTTTAATTAAAAAAATTAAATTGGATAGAAAATAAATAAATAAATGATATGCACGCCGGCGAAAAACACAAGGACATTTACCAAAAATCACAAAATTAACACTAACAAGATTACATTAAAAAAAAGGATTAAGTTAATTCACAACACGTCTGCTTTTGAGACCCGCGCCAATGGACTGACAACGAGACCATAATGCATCACGGCAAACAGCAGACATGGCGACACAAAAACATGCCAGATCGAAATTACGGCAAACAATTAATAAAATAAATTTTATCATCAGCGTAAGGAAATGTACGGCGGAAAACAATTACATTTAAAAACTATTACAAGTGTAAAGGGCACGGATCATGAATAAATTAATTTGAATACAATATCAATCATAAGATTGGCAAACGAAAATAAATAATAATTTAAACGTGAAATAAACTAATAAATGTGTCTTCAGAAGGTAAACAAAAAATAAATAAGAAACTTAATATATATAAGGAAACGTTATTAAAACGAAAAAGAAATTTTAAGCCTACAAGCGAGAACACAACAGAAGATCAACATTCGTACACGGCCAAACTTGGAGCTCCCAAAATAAAATAATTAGATAAATTAAATTAAAAAAAACGTACCTTTCATCCTTCTCAGAGGAGACACACTAATAATAAAGTAATTAACATACAATATAAATAAAAACTACGGCACTAATTGCCTTAAACATGGCTAACACGCCCATGTGCCGTTTCGATGTCACAAGCGAAGTACGCATCGAGATGCAATCACATTTCACACGTCTAAACGAAGAAATTCACGACCTGAAGACCACAGGCAATTTCCAAGTAGAAATGGCATTCATATCTTCTCTTGAATATATTTATATTTCGAAGAGGATGGGGGAGGCAACCGCCCCACCCCCCCCCCTATCAGCGGAGACACCTTTCACGAGCAGTCCTTCTTATTTCTCTTGGCGACCACTAATAGCGACTCCCAAAATGGCGGAGAATTATTTTTGCGTGTCATTTTCGAACTGTATACATGTAAATAAAATTGTCCAATCACGGAGTGACACCTCAATACAACAATGTCATAAATAAGTTCATAATTTGGCGGTATCATGAATACACACCGTTCTTTGTTTTATGACGTAGAATCATAATTGTTTTTCACTTATGTCACGAATTGGTAGAGTTTTAAAGGAAACACCAACGCACTCTATTGGTGAATAAGCAGGAACTACTTGGAGGAAGCCGAAGTCCGAGAGCAGGAGCCATCTCGCGTTGACCAACGGAACCACGACAACAGGCGGTCGGTTCAAATGTCATGAAGTATGATGCACCGGAATATACATGATTGAAAACGAAGAGACGTGCACTTGCACGTATCAGTCTCCTCCCTTAAGCGTGAACACCGTTCACGAATATGCCTAGGCATAGACAGTACTCCTTAACTAGTCGATTCACCAAGCAAGTTTGCTGAAGAAAATGTTCACCTGTTAACTCCAATTGATGGATGAAACCGCATCGTTTTGGTTAGGAAGAATGCAGGGTCAGATTATCAGTGATGGGATAATTGATCACCTCGCAAACCACTTAGTCAACAGCATCACTGTGTCCAAAAATCCTCAGAAACGCAGTACACCAGCACCAGCAGTGCTTTCAGAGTCCGAGACACGTTAGATACATTTTCAACAAGTCCAATGTAGGTCGTTTTAGACGCAGTAGGTGGAAGCAATGTGCAAGATAAGATTCGACGCGTGGGCAGCCATTTACAAAAATAAAAGTTAATCTAATTTCAAAAATGTTTACAGAATTTACAATTTCTTACTACATTTTACAAGGAGAAACAAAGTTGAATTTAAATGAAGAAAATATTTCTGACCATGCCCTAGATCCGTGCTTACAAAATTTCATTAACAAGTTTACCTTTTTACAGATTCGAAGTACATTTCAAGATTACATGAGTTAGACGACTATACATTTCGAAGGAACTACGGTAGAGGAATGACCACTAAAATTCCCAAAGGGAACAGGAATACAAGGTTACCATGAGTTAGGTCTCCCACCGAGCCCAACTTACATATTAGCAACTCCTATGAAACATCAAAATTAGGTACACTTTTACAATTTACCATTACAATGGGAACTTCCCAACATTTACATTTTGTATCCCATCAGAGTTTGCAAACCCAATTAAATTCAAAATTCCACAAGGAACAGATACCAGAAGGCTTCAATGAATTTTAGGGACACTCTACATTATACAAAATTTGTTTTACAAAATTTACGGTAGCATTTCCTCATTAGACACCTCTCCACCTCGCTTAATGTGTGATAGATGCACTCTAGAAATTTTGTTGGCCTTAGGGTTTCGAACAAGAAGAGTAACAGGAGTCAAGAATGCCTCTACATAACATGGGCCTTTAAAACGAGGGGTTAACTTGCTTGAGACAAGATTACTGACGCCCTTGGGCTCGAAATTGCGGACGTACACAACATCACCAATTTCCAATTCAGCTGGCTTGCGACAGGCATTGTGTCGCCTGGCAAGTTGGTCATGGGATACCTTAATATTCTCTCTAGCCTTGTCGAATTTCGCCCTCATATCCTCGGGCGTGAAACTGTCAGGAAGGAGATCGTGCAGGTTCCACAGGTTGGACAACAGAGAATTAGCCACAAAGGAAAACATTAGCGAAAAAGGGGTAGCTTGCGTGCTCTCATGCACGGCGGTGTTGAAAGCAAAATTGAGCCAATGCAAATTAGAATCCCACTTGGAATGGTCGTCGTGGTGGAAAGCAATCAGAGCAGAACGGAGATTACGATTGACTCGCTCAGCGAGAGACGGGCTAGGAAAATAGGGAGTGGTGGTTACGTGCGAAATAGCATAATCAAACAAGAATTGACGGAACTGATGAGATACAAAGCACTTGGCATTATCTGACACCAGATACTGACACGGCCCAAAAGACGAGAAGATGGAATTAAGACACTTTATGACGGAACTGGTCGTAGCCTGTCTGGTGGGGAAAATCCAACTAAACCGGGAGAACCCGTCAGTGCAAACAAGCGCAAATTGGTTTCCCCGACCAGAGCGAGGGAACGGTCCAACATGGTCGATAAAAATCCTCTCCATGGGTCTAGATGCCGGTTCAGATGACAACAGGCCAACCTTAGTAGAAACCGGAGGTTTGCTAATACTGCAAGCAGCACAATTCCTAATGAGCCTCCTGATGTCGCCATCCATACCTTGCCAAATGAAAAACTGTCTGATTTTAGCTCGGGTCTTGAATACTCCTAGGTGACCACCAATAGGAGATTCATGATAGTAACGAAAGATTTCCGGAATGAGGATTGACGGGAGCACAATTTTAGGTAGGCGGTCATGACGAGACGAACAACACAATACACCGTCCTTCAGAGAGTAGGGCTTGATCAATTCACCAGAATTGATTCGGTCAATAAGGCTAGATAAGGAGGGGTCTTCCTTCTGGAATCGTTTCACATCCTCAAAAAGCACAGGGGAATTGCTAAGAACGGCATTGACACAATTTACAGCAGATATAAGGTTTACGGGTTCACATTCCTGAACATCCTCCTCAGCTGTTTCCTCGTACATGCGGCTTAAAGAATCAGCTACCGCATTTTCGGACCCACGAATATGTTGGACAGTGAACTGGAACGACAGAATCCTAGTTGCCCACCTAGCAATTCTCCCAGTTTTGCGGGGTTTCCCTAAGACCCAGCTCAAGGCTTGGTTATCGGTCTCAAGGAGAAACTTGGTGTGCTCAAGATACATACGGAATTTTTCTAGAGCGAACAACACAGCTAAACCCTCAAGTTCGTAAATGGAATACTTCCTCTCTGCGTCCGTTAAGGTACGAGAAGCGTATGCAATGGGTTGCCTACCCAGATCAGATTCCTGCAGTAGAACACAACCAACACCACGACCAGACGCATCCGTCTGCACAATGAACTGCTTCCCAAAATCCGGAATGGCTAACACAGGGGCGTTAGAAAGCGCAAGCTTAAGATCTTCGAAGGCTGCCTGCTGAGAGGGACCCCACTCAAACTTCACAGCCTTTTTGCGTAATTGATTTAGAGGAGCAGCACGGTCGGCAAAGTTACTGATAAACTTACGGAAGAAGTTGACCATTCCAATGTAACGAGCAACACCCTTGGCGTTCTTGGGTGGTTTAAAATCTCTGATGGCCTGCGTACGAGACTGGTCCACTGAGATACCAGATTCAGAAACAATATGTCCCAAGAAGGAAATTTTGGGCTTGGCAAAGGAAACCTTGGACAATTTGACGGTAAGTCCAGCGTCACGCAACCGATCAAGAACAATTTTCAGATGATCAACGTGTTCCTCGAAGGACTCGGAATAGATCACCACATCGTCAAGGTAGTGGTACACAAACTTGAATTTAATTTCTGAAAATACCCTGTCCAGAAGTCTGCTCAACACAGCGGCTCCGGTGGATAGGCCAAACGGGACACGGGCATACTCAAACAGGTTCCAGTCAGTGGAAAAAGCAGTAACATGCCTGGATTCAGGAGAGAGGGGGATTTGGAAGTAGGAAGAATTTAAATCGAGGATCGTGAACACCTTCGCGTTGCGAAACCAACTAAAACATGTGTGAAGGTCCGGCAAAGGAATGGACTGCAAAACAACCTTTTGATTAAGAGCCCTATAGTCGACCACCGGCCGAAAACCACCGTTAGGCTTTGGCACAAGAAATACAGGGGATGAGTAGGCAGAGATAGAGGGTTGGATTACACCTTCTTCTAACATCTTATCGATAATCTTACGAAGTTCAGCCATCTTGGGCGGGGCAAGGCGATACGGGCTGGAACGCACCGGCACAGAATCGGTTAGCTCAATCTTGTACTCCATCAAATGGGTTACACCCAGCTTGTCAGTAAATACATCGCCATACTCCTGACATAACCTCTTAATGGCATCCTTTTGAAGACTCGTTAAATTTTCCAGATCGAGATCCTCAATAGTCATAGGTTCACTAACGGAATTGACAGCATGAGAAGATAAAAGCGGGTTAAATGATAATTTACTCTGTGGATTAAACTTAAACCATAAGTTGCGAGCACCAAAATCAAGAAGCATACCAACGTGTGACATGAAATTAGCTCCAATGACCACAGCACAAGAAAGATTTCTGGCAACCAAAATTTTAAATTTCCAAGAAAAATTTAGAATATGAATTTTGACTGTCATACTACCCAAAATATTTAAATTTGAACAATTTGCCGAAATAAAAGATTCATTGTTAGGCTCTAACTCAGGAAATTTGCAAACACTCTTCATAGATAAAAACCAGTCCTCGCTTATAAAGGATGCGACAATACCAGAATCAAGCAACGCAGAAACGGGCTCGTCATTAACACAAATTTCAATAAACGGGGATATTCCTTTAGCCACAGGAGAAATTCCAAAATCATTACTCACTCTAACACGATTACAAGTAGGTGACGAGGACACCCGCACCACAGGTTTCACACAACGTTCAGAATTAGGCCGACTTGCCACGCCATTGCTCACCGACAGGTTAGGTAGGCCAGCGACATAAGCAGAATTAGCACATAAAGATTTAGCTTTCAACGAGCTATCAAGACTATCATTGGTAGGGCGACCAGAAACTTCACAGGGTTTTCCCAAATTCGTACACACAGAAATATCCTTGGAAGTAACACCCGAATTGGTCTCCTCAACGTTCCGTCATTGGCGATACACAGCCTGGTTACTCGGACACACCTTCTTGACATGTCCCACTCCACCGCACGAGTGGCACTTAATATTAGGTCGAGGATGAAACATAACCTTAGGTGGGGGACGAGACATCAAGGAAGGAGGGGGACAAGACATCAAGGAAGGAGGAGGAACATTAGCTACACGAAGGGAATCTGCATGCTTCACAGCCATAGCCTCTATAACGACCTGTTTCAGCTCGACGAATGACGAAGGCCTGGTACACATAGTCATGTATGACCTATATTGAGGTGAAAACCCATTCACAATTGATGACACCAACTGTCGCTCTGTTAAAGGGGATGCAAAAACCTGGGCATACACCTTAATGTCGCTGACATAGTCGCTAAGGGACTCGTCCAGCCTTTGGACACGATACAGGAACTTATGCTCGAGAGCACTTAGGGCGCTCGCAGGGACAAAAAACCACAACACTTCCCTAATAAACATGGCTAAGGACATGCGGAGGTGGATAGCTTCAACAAGCTTATCGCGCAGCATACCGGATGCAACTGGATACAAAAGTTGGAAAATCTGAACTTCCGACATCCCAAAAATCGAGGCATGGTTGCCCAACTCGACCACTTGCTTTAAAAATTGTACCACTTGGGTAACGTCATCAAGGTTGAAATGCTTTAATTTAGTTAAGAAACCAGAAATAGGATGAGGAATCGACCCATAATTAACGGTAGGCGAGAATGTAGCATTAGGAATAGAGACATTGTTACCAGGGTAGCCCGCTCGCACACCCTCTACAGGCGACAAAACATTTATATTACTAGTGAAAGAACTGGGATGCAATGGGCCGGCAGGACCCAGGAAATCATTAGGTGACCTAACATGAGAAGAATGACCGTATGCAGGATTAAGTGGTATGGACGAGCCAGCGCCAGGCAATAGAGGGGCAGGCAAACTACTATTGGTAATTGATCCCGAAACCTCAGACCTAGTAAACAGAGGTGATTCACGTTCAACCCCAGAAGAACTCTCCAAATTCACAAGGTTATCGCTTAAGTCAATTAAATTGAAAACACTATTGTTGTCGGCCATTTTGGAAAACACAGAATGCAGACAGCCAATATAGAAGGAAACAAAATTTCAGGACTTACAAGGACAGTTTACACTTTCACAACAGTACCACAACCAGTAATTACCATCACCAAAGATTAGGCTGACACTCGAACACAGCCACCCTACTACACAAAACCATGCACCATGCTGTCCAGAACTGCACACGTCACCACCAGCTTGGCTCGAGAACAGGGAGCTAATTTACAAAAATAGGCACAAAACATCAGGCTACCAGCTTCCGACGGGGCTCCAGGATGCCTTCACACGCAGCATATAGGCTATCAGAACATTAAGAAATCCCATTTCCCATGCCAAGAACACATGTCAGACACTCACCGGGCTTCATCTTCAGTGGGGATGTTGCACACAAACAGGATAAAACTACAGCAGGAAACACCTCGCTTATAACAGGACACTTACAGCATTCCACATGTACATTCAGAGGCAACCATGAAACAAAACAAACAACAAGGATTAGCTTTACACAACATTACGTGCACTTTCCTGACAAAATCACACCAACAACTGACCCATCGGCATCAGAGGGGTCCATAAAACAGCCTGTGGGTACTGGGGAGGGGATAGTTACGGAAGTGAACATGAGCAGGATCTGCTACCAAAATGCAACCCCACATTAACGGCACTGGCCAGCAGCACGTTGGTAACTCGATAACCAACGCTTTGCTTACCAGAATGAGACGAGTACGGGGGCGTGGATGGGCCAACTTACCTGTATTCAGAGGTCCGGGTCACTTCCGCAGCAAATCACCTCCAGAAGGCAAGTCCCAACAGAAGAGCTCCAAAGGAGTGGAAGGAAGATGGAGAAGGGGACAACACACACAGGCTATCGTACAAACACCCCCCAAAAACCAACGGAACTTCCGTCGGTGAAATAATGCCACAACAAAAGAATTAAAAAAGGAAAAAATATAAGGTTTAATATTAAAAATTTAAAGAACACCTTCACCATAAACTGAACATGCATCAACCAACACAAATTTCCAAGAAGGCCAGATAGCGCCTAACATGCTTGCTTGCAAAGCCAAGAAGAAGAAAGACTTAATTTAAAATAAAAAATAAAAAAAAATATTAAACAGCCCAAAGGTTAAAATAGAAATTACATGTACAACACAATGAGAAAGGGCTTGATAAATTGCAAGGAAATGCAATCATGATCCGACATGCAGATGTTGAGGCCATGCCAAAAAATAAGGATAGAAAATAAATTAAATTTTAATTAAAAAAATTAAATTGGATAGAAAATAAATAAATAAATGGTTTGCACGCCGGCGAAAAACACAAGGACATTTACCAAAAATCACAAAATTAACACTAACAAGATTACATTAAAAAAAAAAGGATTAAGTTAATTCACAACACGTCTGCTTTTGAGACCCGCGCCAATGGACTGACAACGAGACCATAATGCATCACGGCAAACAGCAGACATGGCGACACAAAAACATGCCAGATCGAAATTACGGCAAACAATTAATAAAATAAATTTTATCATCAGCGTAAGGAAATGTACGGCGGAAAACAATTACATTTAAAAACTATTACAAGTGTAAAGGGCACGGATCATGAATAAATTAATTTGAATACAATATCAATCATAAGATTGGCAAACGAAAATAAATAATAATTTAAACGTGAAATAAACTAATAAATGTGTCTCCAGAAGGTAAACAAAAAATAAATAAGAAACTTAATATATATAAGGAAACGTTATTAAAACGAAAAAGAAATTTTAAGCCTACAAGCGAGAACACAACAGAAGATCAACATTCGTACACGGCCAAACTTGGAGCTCCCAAAATAAAATAATTAGATAAATTAAATTAAAAAAAACGTACCTTACATCCTTCTCAGAGGAGACACGCTAATAATAAAGTAATTAACATACAATATAAATAAAAACTACGGCACTAATTGCCTTAAACATGGCTAACACGCCCATGTGCCGTTTCGATGTCACAAGCGAAGTACGCATCGAGATGCAATCACATTTCACACGTCTAAACGAAGAAATTCACGACCTGAAGACCACAGGCAATTTCCAAGTAGAAATGGCATTCATATCTTCTCTTGAATATATTTATATTTCGAAGAGGATGGGGGAGGCAACCGCCCCCCCCCCCATCAGCGGAGACACCTTTCACGAGCAGTCCTTCTTATTTCTCTTGGCGACCACTAATAGCGACTCCCAAAATGGCGGAGAATTATTTTTGCGTGTCATTTTCGAACTGTATACATGTAAATAAAATTGTCCAATCACGGAGTGACACCTCAATACAACAATGTCATAAATAAGTTCATAATTTGGCGGTATCATGAATACACACCGTTCTTTGTTTTATGACGTAGAATCATAATTGTTTTTCACTTATGTCACGAATTGGTAGAGTTTTAAAGGAAACACCAACGCACTCTATTGGTGAATAAGCAGGAACTACTTGGAGGAAGCCGAAGTCCGAGAGCAGGAGCCATCTCACGTTGACGAACGGAACCACGACAACAGGCGGTCGGTTCAAATGTCATGAAGTATGATGCACCGGAATATACATGATTGAAAACGAAGAGACGTGCACTTGCACGTATCAGTAATCATCTAGATTTAGAACAGCAAGTTCCTGTTTCCATGGTCGTGGCCGTAAATGGTTGCGCATTAACACACCTTGAAAATGGGAAAGCTTTCGTTGTTTGGCATAGCTTTCGACTTCTTATGGGCCAGGGCATGTCTTGTGCTATGGCTGTGGTTATTTTTTATTATTATTTGGAGATAGGTGAAACCCAAGTCTTTGTTGATAAAAGGCTGGCTTTAAATTAGCGTTTCTAGACCCCTTAGCAATCGCTTCCATCGTTTCATTGTGTCGCTGACTTTCTTTCAATTGTTGTTTGCCCTGCAGTACAGCTTTAATGGTTTTAGCCACCGCGCTTGCACCGCCCAAAAGTGTACCCAGGGCGGCCAGGCCAGCGAATAAAGCAGGTAAAAATCCGGATCGTTTAGGACGGGAATCACTCCGCCTTGTTTTGAAACCTGTCGTTTACGTTTTGGAATAACACGTCTCTGTGCTGCTCGAAGGGCTTTCTTTATCGTCAACACATTTTTTTTCATTCGCAAGGGCTTGTCATCCAATGCCTTAACCCCATTCTTTGGCGATGACAGGGTCTTCTTCACCACATATCTTTGTTTCACCATGATGAAGACGAACAACCTTTCACAAGAAAGTTTGAGTAACAACTAACGCGTGATTATTATTTCATGGCTGTATATTCAAGTTCCACATAAAGCGGGAAATCGTTTATCGTGTTTCCTGCTTGCTTTTCATCCCATGTAAGAATGAGATGAAATGATCATTCATCACCTGCAATGACTGTTTGATGGCTATGTACCAACATCCTATGACGGTTTATCTCTACATGTTAATATTTCTCATCAGGCATCGATTGTTTAATGTGAATGACACCATCATATATAAACGATAGTGTCTTAAACCTGAAGATAGTACATACGTAAGGTGGTCATTGACTACCGGTAAATGGTTCTCATTCACGCACGTCCAAAGACATCCATCTTCAACCTGTAGTACTGGTCTACTGTTTTTACCACGAGGCTCGGTTCCATGTATATAGACAGCCTGCTAACCTCTCTGACCCTTAGTTGATATGAAGATTATTAAGCAGCAAGAGTCATTCCCCGTGGGGGACATGGTTTCCCATCTCTATCCCACATCACGTGTACAACGCCCCGGTTCATCGTTTCCGTCTTCCATTCGCTGCATAATTGTAGGGCCTTCCGGTTGTGGAAAGACCAATCTTTTGCTCACGCTCATCACAGTGCCAAATGGTCTGCGTTTTCAAAATATTTTAATTTTTGCAAAATCTCTCTACCAACGCCTCTACGTGTCCTGGATCAAGTCATGTCTGAATTACAAAGCGAGAATGTGGGTTATTTCACATTTTCTATGCAAGAAAATATTATTGCCCCGGATGCGGTGAGGCCAGAATCACTCATGATTTTCGATGATGTATCCACTGAACGACAAGCCATCATTCAACGCTATTTCAGCATGCGTCGTCACAAACATATTGATTGCTTCTATCTTGGACAAACGTATTCTAAAATGTTGTTGTTGTTGTTTGAGTCTTCAGTATAAAATGTCCAAACAACTTATTCGTGACAATGCCAATGCCATTGTTTTATTTCGCCAGGATGAGCGGAATAGTCACCACATTTATAATGAACATGACAACCCTGATATGACGTATGAAACGTTTACTGAATTGTGTGCCAAGTGCTGGAACACCCAACGCCATGCCTGTTTGGTAATTGACAAACAAAGTGAACTCAACCAAGGACGTTATCGCTTTGGGTTTGATCATTGTATTACTATTTAAGGGCGTGTCTCATTCCCTCTTAAGACATTCGTCAAGACACCATGGCGTTAGCAGTCAATTGAAAAAGCATATTTTTTATACCAAAAAATAATATTCGCCAAATTTTCGTCAATTGAAACAATCACGCGCGGATAATGCTTTGTTTATTCAACAACATATAGCACCTCCTCTAAAACCCATGTTTAAACCCTCATCATGCCATCTGAAACGCCACCCACTGGTTTCACAAGTCGCGCAGACCCTACACCAGGACCCTGTTGAAGAGGAAGAGGAAGAAGAAGAATTGACTAGTGTTAGCGACGTTGAGGATGAGGATGATCAAGCGTTTACTCCTAAAAAAATATCACCCCTTGCAGAGTTGTTTAAAAAGAAATCATTGACCATGGTCGAAACACCTTCCACTTCCAAGCAAGCACCATTGTCACAACTCTTGGCCACGCCTCAACATAAAGATCAATTAAAACACATTTTAATAAAATGTTATGGATCAACACTGGAACCCCATCTCACAGATCTATTTATTGGAATGACGGATACGAAGTGTGGTTTTCGGTATGAGGATGATGGTTTTAAAATTGATGATTTGTGTATTAAATTTGCTCGTACTAGTGTCATAATTAAAAACATAAACTATCAGTTTCAACGCCAGGTCTGTTAAAGCTGTTATTTTCTCGTACCCCATCATCACATGATTATACACAAAAGGACCGAAATAAATATACAGGGTCATCCGTTTGAGATGTCAGAAAAGTAAAACGCTATACACGAGAAACTATGAACATTTAATGCTTGTTGACGGTACATACGTGTTAAGGAGAGTCTGGAGTTTGTATCACAGCACATTAGCACTCAACATGCCCACCATCGCGCACGTGGAACAAATTATACCTCGAATTCATGTTGCGCCAAGTGGCACGAAGCATTTCTGGAACGATTTGCTGAAGGGCCGCTATAATCTCCCTCCGTAGGTCAGCCAGATTATGTGGTCTTTGTGCGTACACTGTCAACCTGACGTAGCCCCATACAAAGAAATCTAGAGGAGTTAGGTCAGGGCTATTAGGAGGCCATGGGATAGGTCCATCACGGCCGAACCAGCGATCGTTGAATATGAGGTTTAATTGTTTCCTGGAGCACCATCCTGTTGATAGATAATCATGCCCAGTATCCCATCTTGCTGTAATTGAGGGACCACATACTGCTCGATCATATAAAGATAAATGACGGCACGAACACTCTCCTCCGCAAAAAAGAATGTTCCGTAGACTTCAGAGGTCACTCCGCACCACACATTCACTTTAGGGCTGGCTCTTTCGAGTTCGTATGAGACATGTGGATTTTGTTCCCCAAATGATGCAGTTATGCGTGTTGACTCGGCCAGTCACATGGAGTCGAGCTCCGTAATGCAGCTGTGTCAATGCTTGCAGGCGCTGCATACGGTATGGACGCAAGTGAAGATAACGCCTAACAATCCTGTGACATGTTGTGTATGGTGTATTCTGCATTGTTGATAAGCGGAACGACCATCTTCATTCAAATCTGTATCAACACTGAGCACGCGCAAACGCGTACCTCTCTGTACCTGGCATCTGGTGATTGCACTAAAAACTACACTGCTGCATTGTTTCGCGGAAGTCATTGTTGCATAGAGAATCGTTGTTAACTCCCATCATTGTCACGTAAATTACAGAAAATTGCATAGATTTTTTTATGCATTAACATAATAGCTATAACGTTATACTTTTCTGACAGCCCAAACGGATGACCCTGTAAATCCATTTTATTGGACCCCCTTGCCCCTCTCAACAAGTGAATGCCAATATATTTCAAAAATATAAAACCATCATTGCAAAAATGTTTCCAACCAGTCAAAGTAGAGTGTCAGCTTCGGAAGTGACATTTAAACCATTAAAACCCCTTGCGGATTTTACCTACTGACATAATGCCAGTAAGCTCCTCCAGCGGCTACAGCTGTTGCATGCTTCACGTCAAGCCGGCATTACCGGTCACGATTGGGAAATTCAAGAAATTGAACAAGAACTTCGAAAGCCCTCACCCATCAAAGTGGGCATCGCTCACGAGTTGCATCACCAAGCTAGGCGTCACTATCAGCGACTCCAGGTGATTTCACGGGGTGTGGAAGAACATTGGCAAGCCGATTTTGTGGAAATGATTCCCTATGCTTGCGTTAACGATGGTGTACGCTATATGTTGACTGCCATTGATGTGTATTCTAAAATGGCCCTTGTTCAACCAGTGAGTCGCAAGTCTAGCCCGCTAGTCCTCAAGGCTTTTAAACATATTATTCAACAATCTAAACGTCAACCCCAGTTGTTACAATCCGAAATGGAAAATAATTTTTCAACAAGGATTTCTCCAGTTTTCTCAAATCTTCGGATATTCACCATTACACCACGTACAGCAATCTAAAATCCAGTGTGGTAGAGCGGTTTAACCGAACATAAAAACACATCTGTGGAATGCGTTTACCGCTCGGTGCTCTTATCGCTTGTTAGACTTGTTACCTGAGCCAGGGTCACGTTACAATGACACCAAACACAGAACGATTGGGAACAAGCCACGACTAGTGACCCAAAATATTCAACGACTGAATAAACTGTTTAATTCCATAAAAACAGCGGACCCTAAACGTCACCTCCTCAAAATCGGGGACCATGTCCGTGTGGGCAAATTTAAGTCTGTCTTCGATAAAGGCTACACACCGAATTGTGGAACCGAAATATTTCAAATTCGTCAAGTCAACCTGGACAGCCCAGTCACCTACTTACTTGAGGACCTCAACCATCAACCCATAAAAGGCAAGTTTTATCTTCAAGAACTCCACATGGCAGCGTTTCCAAAACATTACCTTGGGGAAAAAGTGTTGAAACAAAAAGAAAAAAATGTATGAAAAATTGTTCGTATTGAACTCAGCCTTCAACTCTTGGATTAATAAATTAAATGTTGTGTGAACCCGTGTGTCTTTTATTTATTTATTCGCTCATGTTGTACTCAACCTATAGCCTTGTGTACTGTCCACATGTGTTATCCGCAACACAGCTTTCTCTCTCTCATCACCTCTGTCCCACTCCTTGACTTCCCGCCCCTCCTCACCCCTCCGCTCCCACCACCACTGCCTGTTCACACACAGCACTCGTCCGGCTATTGGCCGTCATGGAATACAGAGCTCTCTGGGTTTCCTCCTCCCCTCCCCGTTATTCCCTGCTCGTCCCCACCCACCACAGCTGTTTACCGCTCTTGCCTGGCTTTTGGCTGTGGTAATAGTAGGGGGAGAATTTGTACTCGCTCACTCCGTTATCTCTCTGACACGGTTCCCAGCTCGTTTGACCTTGATCTGTCCTCTGTCGCATGCTAGCCTTGTTGCCAATTGAGGTCCGCGCATTCCTGAGATAGCGTTATCAAGTGGTGGTAGTGGGGAATGGACCCGGCTATCTAGCAGGGCAAGTTTGTTCTTTTTAGCCTTCAAGCTACAAACACTTGGGTCTTGCTAGCTGGCTACCAGCTACAATAGTTAAATCATGGCTTTCATTTAACCATTCAAAGCTTGCGTTTCATCCTACATCTATCTCAGCACAGAATTATAATTTACTTTAACGCTAATGTCTTGCCTTCATTCAAATTGCTTGGTCGACTGAACGTTATAGCTTCATATCCTACAACCGTCCATTGGCCTATAAGCATGCATCAATGGCACAGAGCCGTGTCACTACATCGACTAGCACGGTAAAGATCCCCTTCGGGGGTAAAAATCCTAGCTCGCTTCACGCGTTTTGGAATATTAGCATCCATCCATCCGACATAGGGAAAATCGAAAAATGAACCGTCCCGCTGAAATATCCATTGCTCTATTGAGCACGGTCACCGTGGCCTGCGACAGCCTCGTTGAACACACGCCAGTGGTACCGTCTAACTTACCAACCACTCTGAATTAAAATTTTAAACAGGTAAAGAAAAGTTTTTAAAATCATTTTTTTTCAACATGTATGACGTTATACCCTTAGTCAATTAAAAAAAACGACATTGAAAATGGCGGCGTTAACCCAAGCACATCGTTCTAGCCTTATTGGTTTGCGGGATATAACAAAAAGTCTAAAATCATGGATTTGCCCCAAAATCCATTTTTACACCTACTCGACATAGGCATCCTCGCCAATAGAACAACACGACTAAAAAGATGACACGTCAAACTTTGTTCTAGCCTTATTGGTTTGCGAGATATTAAAAAGTCGATGATCAATTAGTTTTAGCTCCTATGGTTGCAATAGGGGGCTATAGGAAAAGAGGGGGCGTCTCCCCGAGTTCTACGACATGTCGCATGTTAAAATCCAACCATGGGTTCGCGAGATATTAGTTATTTTATACTGCTTGTGTTGCGGGTGGCCTATTCAGTGGCTCATGCGTTAGAACCTCTGTTGCTCCCCTACTATTATTAGTCCTAGAAACTTGAAACTTGGTTTGTGGGTAGTGGGGGAAAGGACCATTCATTTACGGCAAATACACGTGTTTGTAAAATTTTTAGTTAACGAAATAGAGTTAATATTAAAAACTGAAATTTTCGAAAAATTTTAAAAATAAAAAGTTTTGTTCTAACGATAAAGGCCATAAAGACCATTCGTTTAAGCCATTGCACAACGGTCCATCGTGTTTGGTTTTAAAAGTATCACCTACTTTCAAAAAAAAAACAAAAAAAATTATAACGAGTCAGTCATTCATAGGAAAGGAGGCGTCAGCCTGAGTAATTTGACACCACTTATGTACAAATCGGACCATGGGTTTGCAAGATATTGGGTTGGACTCGCGCGGCAGCCATGCTTGTTTTATGAGCACAGACGCGTCGAGTGGGGCAGAACCCGCCTCACTCCCCTACTTATAGTATAGTGTATATAGTTTAGTGTATATAGCAGTTGGTACGAAGGTAGGTGTTGGATAGGTAGGTAGGTCGTGGATAGGTAGGTATGTGGGTCGGTAGGCATGTAGATAGTACGTAGGTAGGTGGGTAGGTGGTAGGTAAGTAGTCAGGTGGTAGGTAGGTAAGTAGGTAGGAGGCATGTATATAGAACATGGTTAGGAGACGGACGGTAAAGTTTGTGGTCTATTAGAGGGTACTGTTTCGGTACTTGGATACATTTGAGAGTTTTTAGGATGCTGATACTACCAAACTGTTCAATACGCAGAAGGATTTTGTTAGTCAAACTACCTGGGAGAAAATCACAGCCAACCAGGGGAACGCAATAGATGCAATAGACTGCTCAAGAACCAGCTGGCAAAACTCCGCAGAACCACTAAACAGGAAAAGTAAAAGGAAAAGTTTCAGCAGATTGGAAGTCAAGAGACAGCCACGCTAAAAACCATCCAGGAGCAGAAGAAAGACCTCAAGAACTAGCTGGTAAATGCTAAGCGACAGATGGCTCTCCGCAGAACTACCAAACAGGACAAGGGGAAGCTTCAGCAGGTAAGAGGTCAAGGGATATCCACGCTAAATAAAACCCTCCAGGAGCAGAAGGATGACCTCAAGAACTAGGTGGTAGATGCTCGGCGACAGATGGCATTCCACAGAACCACTAAACAGGAAAAGGGAAAGCTTCAGCAGATTAGAAATCAAGAGACAGCCATGCCAAAGATCAACATCGAGGAGCAGAAGGATGACCTCAAGAACTAGCTGGTAAATGCTCAGCATCAGATCGCACTCCGCAGAACACTAAACTGGAAAAGGGGAAGCTTCAGCAAATTAGAAGTCAAGACACTGCCACGCCAAAGAACATCATCCGGGAGCAGAAAAGACCTCAAGAACTAGCTGATAAATACTCAGCGTCAGATGCCTCTCCGCGGAACCACTAAGCAGGAAAAGGGAAAGCTTCAGCATATTAGAAGTAAAGAGACTGTCACGCCTAAGAACACCATCCAGGAGCAGGATGACCTCAAGAATTAGCTGGTAAACACTCAGCGACAGATGGCTCTCCGCAGAACCACTAAACAGAAAAAGGGGAAGCTTCAGCATATTGGAAGTCAAGAGACAGCCACGCCTAAGAACACCATCCAGGAGCAGGATGACCTCAAGAACTAGGTGGTAAATGCTCAGCGACAGATGGCTCTCCGCAGAACCACTAAACAGGAAAAGGTGTAGATTCAGCAGATTAGAAGTCAATAGACTGCCACGGCAAAGAACACCATCCGGGAGCAGAGGATAACCTCAAGAACTATCTGGTAAATGCTAAGTATCAGATGGCTCTCCGTAGAACCACTAAACAGGAAAAGGGGAAGCTTCAGCATATTAGAAGTCAAGAGACTGACACGCCAAGGAACACCATCCGGGAGTAGAAAAGACCTCAAGAACTAGCTGATAAATACTCAGCGTCAGATGCCTCTCCGCAGAACCACTAAGCAGGAAAAGGGAAAGCTTCAGCATATTAGAAGTCAAGAGACTGCCACGCCTAAGAACACCATCCAGGAGCAGGATGACCTCAAGGATTAGCTGGTAAACACTCAGCGACAGATGGCTCTCCGCAGAACCACTAAACAGAAAAAGGGGAAGCTTCAGCATATTGGAAGTCAAGAGACAGCCACGCCTAAGAACACCATCCAGGAGCAGGATGACCTCAAGAACTAGTTGGTAAATGCTCAGCGACAGATGGCTCTCCGCAGAACCACTAAACAGGAAAAGGTGTAGATTCATCAGATTAGAAGTCAATAGACTGCCACGGCAAAGAACACCATCCGGGAGCAGAAGATAACCTCAAGAACTATCTGGTAAATGCTAAGTGTCAGATGGCTCTCCGTAGAACCACTAAACAGGAAAAGGTGTAGATTCAGAAGATTAGAAGTCAGGAGACTGCCACGGCAAAGAACACCATCCGGGAGCAGAAGATGACCTCAAGAACTATCTGGTAAATGCTAAGTGTCAGATGGCTCTCCGTAGAACCAATAAACAGCAAAAGGGGAAGCTTCAGCCTATTAGAAGTCAAGAGACAGCCACGGTAAAGAACACAATCCACGAGCAGAAGAATGACCTCAAAAATTAGCTGGTAAATAATCAGCGACAGATGGCTCTCCGCAGAACCACTAAATAGGAAAAGGGGAAGATTCAGCAGATTAGAAGTCAAGAGACTGCCACGCTAAAGAACACCATCCGGGAGCAGAAGAATGACGTCAAGAACTATCTGGTAAATGCTAAGCGTCAGATGGCACTCTGCAGAACCACTGATCAGGAAAAGGGGAAGCTTCAGACGATTAGAAGTCAAGAGACAGCCACGGTAAAGAACACAATCCACGAGCAGAAGAATTGGCTCAAGAATTAGCTGGTAAATAATCAGCGACAGATGCCTCTCCGCAGAACCACTAAACAGGAAATGGGGAAGCTTGAGCAGATTAGAAGTCAAGAGACAGCCGCGCCAAAGAACACCATCCAGGAGCAAAAGGATGACCTCAAGAACTGGCTGGCTAATGCTCAGCGTCCGATGCCTCTCCGCAGAACCACTAAACATGAAATGGGGAAGCTTGAGAAGATTAGAAGTCAAGAGACAGCCACGGTAAGGAACACCGTCCAGGAGCAGAAGGATGACCTCAAGAACTAGCTGGTAAATGATCAGCGTCGGACGGCTCTCCGCAGAGCCACTAAGCAAGAAAAGGGGAAACCTCATTAGGTTAGTAGTCAGGAGACAGCCACACCAAAGAACACCATCCAGGAGCAGAAGGATGACCTCAAGAACTAGCTGGTTAAGGATCAACGTCGGATGGCTCTCCGCAGAACCACTAAACCGGAAAAGGGGATGCTCAGCAGATTAGACAGCCACTCCAAAGAACACCATCCAAGAGCAGAAGGAGGATATCAACAAACTTGAATTTCCAGTCACAAACGAGGGCGATGCTCAGTTGAATCCAAGACGGATTTTGTAATGCAGGAGGCGAACGAACCAGAGACGCATTGAGAACATTATCAAGACGGCATGCTCAAGCTGAAAGCCCTCGAGGCAGAAACGGAAGACAAGTGAAACTGGCAGATGAGATGAATCGTCTGGACATTATTAACTTAATGTACTTTTATGTATAAATTTAGAACTGGAGTGATAATTAAAATAAATGTTTAGTTTAAAATTTAAAATTATTTTTATTACATTAACGTGAACTTTTCTAATTGTTACATACTAAGCAAATGGCTGCAGTCCAGGCTAGTTTTAAATAAATGTGTTTACTATTGTCTATTTCACTATTATTTATTTAGCGTATGGCATGGTTACATAATTACAAGCTAAAGAACACATTAAACATATACATTAGTATTTAGCCTAAAAGAACAATATTAAAATAAATTTTGAATGAGGAGACACATATTCAATAGATAAAAAGTTCAAATTTACAAGGTAAGATTTAAATTGGAAATCCAGTCTAGGGCAGGCTGCGTTGCATCATGAAAGTCTTTGAGGTTCCCATGATAGGCTCGAAGGCTGCAGTCCTCCACGATATGTTGGATGGTCTGTCTTTCAAAACCACAGTCGCACTGAGGTGAGGAAGCCTTATTCCACTTGAATAAGCTGTCTGCGCAGACCCCATGTCCCGTTCGAATTCTGTTGAGTGATTTCCATGTATGGCGTGGTAGTTCCATGCCAGCTGGTTTCTTGATAGGATCAATGAAGTTTCCATATTTCTCATGGAATAAATTATTCCATACCTCAGACCACTTGTTGTCAATCTGAAAAGTATTTAATTGTAGATATTCCGCTGTTAGGATGGGTGGTCGGCGGGATTTCAAGCGACTTATCTTTACTGTAGGTATGTCACAATGAATAGGAAGCTTTGGAGTGGAAATTATCTTTTGATATTCCCTCAAGAGAGAGTTTTGTCTACGTAAGTCAGGTGGTGCAATATGACTTAGAGGTTAAAGCCAGTACAGAGGAGTTGTCCTGATGCAACCTGATACTATCCTCATTTCCGAATTCAATTGGACATCAATCTGCTTCACATGTGGACTGTTAAGCCACACCGGAGCACAGTATTCAGCAGCTGAATAGACAAGTCCTAGAGCAGAAGATCGTAATGTTGTTGCTGTAGCTCCCCATGTGGTTCCACATAACTTCTGCAAGATGTTATTGCGTGATCTTAGTTTTGCTGCAGTGTTCTGCAGGTGCTTCTTGAAGGACAAAGTTCTATCGAGAATAACGCCTAAATATTTTGGAAAATGTTGATGATGGAGGACTTTCTCATTAAATATGACATTCAGCTTTGTATTTGCCAACCTGTTGTTTAAATGGAAACAACTAACTTCAGTCTTACTAGGATTCGGTGTTAGTCTCCATTTCTTGAAATATTCATTCATAATGCTTAGATCTGAGGAAAGAATTTGTTCTCTCTTCTCAAGGGTTCTTTGTTGAGTTGCCAAAGCCAGATCATCTGCATAAATGAATTTTCTCGACTGCGTTAAAGGGAGATCTGATGTGTACAAGTTAAAGAGCACTGGAGCTAAAACGGAACCTTGTGGGAGTCCATTGTTCAGTTTCTTTTGCTTACTTATTTTGGTCCCAAGAACCACTTGGAAATATCTTTCAGACAGCATATTGTTTATAAGCTTGTTCATAGTTTGACATGGTATGATACGCATCAGTTTGTAGAGTAATCCATCCTTCCATACCGTGTCATAGGCTGCTGTAAGGTCAACAAAAGCAACGGATGTTTTAAGTTGTTGTTGAAACCCTGCTTCTATATGAGTGGTGAGACTTAGTACTTGATCTGTGCAGCTTCTACTTGGTCTAAAGCCTGCTTGTTCAATAGGTGTTACTTCATGAATATTCGAACCAATTCGGTTAAGGATGAGTCTTTCCAGAAGTTTGTAGCAACAGCTTAGGAGAGCTATCGGTCGATAGCTATCTGGTTTATCCTTTGGCTTACCACAATTGACAAGGAATTCAGGATGAATGCCATCAAACCCTGGCGATTTACCTGTTTTAACATCCTTCAGCGCAGTATTAATCTCAGCTACTGTGAAGTCATTGGCATATTCTGACCGGTGGACTGCCTGTTGCTTGAGGTTGGTTAGTTCTTTCTTAACCTTTCTGTATGTTGCTTATGCGGAGGTGCCCTGGACAAAGAAATAATTCTACTGGCTATTTGATCTGGTGTAACATGTGGATCATCACGGTTAGGTGGGGAGCATCCTCCCAATTTCTTCAGCAGGCTCCACGCTTCTCTGCTTGATCTTGTAAAGTCTAAGTTCTCTGTCTTTTGTACCCAGGTTTCTCTGCGAGCTTTATCTAAGCTCTGTAACAATTCAGTAGCAATTTCATGATCATTGGTGGTTATGTATGACTGGTATAGTTCTTCACAATCCTTGTTCCATCCTGGAATGTACTCCTTGCGAAATCCTCTTGGCATGCACTTTTTTGCCGTTGATAAGACCGCTCCAACAAATCTTTCATAATCTTTCATAATTTTCACTCACAGGGATAAAGTGAAAGTGGATAAAGTTATCCACCTAATAACTTTATCAAGTTGATTGGAAAACTTGCTCCAGTTAGATTTTCTAAAGTTCCATCTTGGTTTTGGAATGGATCTGATTATAGGTATTTGAATTCCTACATTAACTAAAACTGGCCGATGTTGGCTATTTGGAAAATCCCCAAGAACTGTCCTTACTGTGGCAAGAGGTTGACATTTAGAGTTCTGACTAACAAAACAAAGGTCAGGGTTGTAGTCTTTCTTCCAGGCCGCAGATCTAAAAGTCCCTTTGTCCTTTGAGTTAAATACTAGACTTAGATTGTTAGATTCAACCCTAATTAGCAAGTCTTTCACCATTCTCATCATCTTCATTGTAATTCCACATAGTATGGTGGCTATTGAAGTCGCCGATATATATGCACTAACTGAACACTACAGAAATCACTTTTGGATGAAAAGGAACTAATTACTAATATTTACACATTTTTATGACACACCCTAGCAATTGTGATTAGAGAGGCACAAAGAATGCACACCCTTATTATACAGTCTTAACAAATGTATCTGGTATTTTTCCTTTTACCTCCTTGACTTGTACTAATTTTGCTGCATACGGAAGAAAGCGTTCTTTTTTTTTCCTGTGTAAGGTGAAGGCGTTCATTGCCTGGCCGCGATAGATAATTTGCGCTGGGTCACGAAGTCACTCGGCAGCAAGTTCTGGAGTGTGACCAACTTAAAATCTTGTTGTATATTGTCTTATTTAATCCAATATTAGACCAAAACAAGTATTATGAACTATTAAAATGCATAAGTAACTTGAGATTGGATTTTTCCAGCAAGTCCGATCAATCGAACGTTGTCGGTCAAATGGTTAAATGAATAACATATTTATTGTTTTGTTTCTTTCCATATTATCTCTGTGTTGAATGAATACAAAATAATATTTTATTTTTAAAAACATTTAAACTCTTAGGAAAAGGTTCTAAGACTTCTTCAGGTAACTCATTCCTTGTTTGAATACCCCTGTTTATAAAGGAATACTTGTCTATTTTTTTTTTAATTTGGGCCAAATTTTGTATGCGTGATCTCTCCTACCCATATAATTTGGCTCATGCATTCTGTTTCGCAATTCATTCCAGTCCGGCTCCCCAGTTTAGGCTTAGTCCATCTCCTGGAGTCTGCTGTGTAGGGATTCCCTTCCCAATTACTTTTAACATGTGAGATACGCAGTCTTATAAACGACCTTCCATCTGTCCTTAAATTCTGTCAATATTATATGTACGCAGACGACCTACAACTATATCTACATACGAATCTGAAATCCATTCATTTGAACGTAGTCCTAATTAACAGTGACATTTAGTACGCACTCGATCAATCTAATACTTAACTTCCAAAAAACACAACCGATCATCATCGGCTATACCAAATTACTCAGTTCTCTACCCGACCCAGTACCACCTTGGCAGCTTGCATCCCAAACCGTTTCGAACCAGTCAGCAGTAAGAAATCTGGGAGTCATTTTTGACTCTCGATTATCGTGGCAGGATCACATAAACATGATTCTGAAAAGGGTAGCATCGTCATTATATTGTTATAGCCCCAGCCCTAAGACAGGGGTTGTGACTACAGAAACACATAATTAATAATTAATACAAGGAAGGGACTACGGACAGACAGTTGCCCCATATCCACAACACTGTAACCACAAGCTTGCAGTATTACATAACAATAGCAATAGCTAAATTCCGCTGACGAGGAATAACCTAATTAAGCCCTCAAATACTCAAGACACCTTCGCACCTGGGGCATTGGGACATTCATTCTAATAGTGAGACGGTGCCAGGCAGAAGAGTGCAACGGACCCCGGAAGGCTGCGCCCTTCGCCGGCCCAATGCCGCCTCAGCATGGACGACTCCTAGACTGCCAGACGCCCTACGGTAAGTGTGTCGGCTTTCCTTTTATTCCATCTATGCCCTTTAACTACACTTTATCTCCTTATTTTATTACATTAAACCCTAAGTTACTGTTAAGTAATCTCTGTTTTCATTCACCCTCGCTATCATAATCCCGGCTCCCTGCTTCATAACTAAGCTACGGTCCACGGCCTGCCGATACCGCATTCAGCCAGCTGGTGTTACGAAGACCTCACGTGTTCCCGCATGTCACTGCATCAGCAGATGACAAGCGTGCTAGCCCCGGGGTAAGTGCCCATCCTGAAGTTACTTCAAACCCCTCTACACTCACTCCTCCCTAAATTCACAACATTCACACACTTCCCTCAATATCACACCCCGTTGGGCGCGTTATCCCCTTGTACGGCTACTACCCCCCTTACAGCACCAACCTACCCGAGGAGATGAAAACCTTAACAATAACATATTAGGCGAACTTGCTTCTATTTGCCGCAAAATGTGCGGAAGAGACTATAAAGAGTTTGATATTACCAATTTTTAACTATGGATCTATTATTTACCATGATCTAGGAGAGGTCTTCAATACAAAATTGCAAGATTGCAAAAGTCTTGCTTGCGGTTTGTTCTCAAAGTACCAAGAGAGTCTCATATAACTCCATTTTACGTCCAGATTGGATGGCTAAAATTAAAAGAACGAAGACTGTATGCCAAGGCTGTGACTGTGATAAAAATTCTAAAATTAAAAATTCCGTCATTTTTTTTCCTAGCATTAATCCCGCTTTATTGCAGGGTCTGCTTTTCTGCACTTTTTCTTCCATACTGCTCGATCTTGAGCGTCTCTAGTTGTGGCATTCACTAGTTGCATGTCCTCCCGCATAGTATCCAGCCAGCGCTTTCTCGGTCGCCCTCGTGGTCGTCGGCCTTCTGGACTGATGTCAAGTGCAGTTCTCGCGACTGAAGAGTGATTGCTACGCAGTACATGGCCATACCAACGCAGACGGCTCTCCTGCATTTTTTCATGGATTGGAGCCACACCAAATGCAGCTCGAACATTGTCATTCCTGATGTGGTCCAGTCTAGTAAGTCCCTGTGTCCAGCGAATCATCTTCATCTCCATGACATGTAGTTGTTGTTCATGTCTCTTCGTTACTGGCCAGCATTCAGTACCGTACAGTGCTACTGGTCGAACGATGGTTCTGTAAATTTTCGACTTCAGATATAGTGGCACATTCCGGTCAAAAAGGACTCCAGTAACTTGGCGCCATTTCAGCCATGCAGCGTTGACTCTGTTTCGGACATCTGGGAGTGTTCGGCCATCTGAACAGATTAGCGTACCCAAGTATTTGAATGCAGATGATTTTCGGAGTTCAGTGCCATCAATGTGAATAGATCCTTCACTTGGTACTCCACACTCCATATACTCTGTCTTCCCAATATTAAGTCGTAGGCCATGGGTGTCTAGTGCAGTTTTCCAACATTGAACATGTTGTTCCAATTCTTGGCGAGACTTGCAGGCTACAATGATATCGTCAGCATAGAGCAAGGTCCAGGGATGTGGTTGCAGTAGTTCGGCTGCGATGGTGTCAAGACACATGATGAACAGGAGCGGGGACAAAGCTGACCCCTGATGAACACCAACTCGGATGGGGAAATTTGCGGAGTTTCCTGAAGCACATCGGACATAGCTGGTGACATTCCGATAAAGAAGCTGAACCCATTGAACATATGCTTCTGGTACCCCATGCTGTCGTAGTGCATACCATATTAGATCACGAGGTACCCTGTCGAAGGCCTTTTCAAGATCCAAGAAGGCTATATGGAGTGGTTTCCGCTTTTCTAGGTGCCTTTCCATCAAAAGACGAGCGGCGTGAATAGCATCGATTGTCCCTGTACCTTTCATAAAACCACACTGGTTTGAGGCAATCTTGATTATGTCACGAAGGCGTGTATCCACGATACGCTCAAATATCTTCATAGTGTGGCAAAGCAGGCGAATCGGTCGATAATTTGAGCAGTTGTGCACATCTCCTATACCTTTCCATATTGGTATTGTTACACTGCTGAGCCAAGTAAGAGGAGCTTCGTTTTCATTGATGATCTTGTTGAAGAGATCTGCTAGAAACTGAGCTGCTTGTGATCCAAGCATCTTCCACACCTCCGATGGGAGATCATCCGGTCCAGTTGCCTTTCCATTTTTCATTTTCTTCATAGCGGTCTCCACTTCGGCAACCGTGATGGCTGGTACTGGACCAAGTACAGGATCCACAGCTGGTATTGGCGGATGCGGAAATTCTTCGTTGCTAATATTTTCGAAGTGCTGTTTCCATCGGTTAAGGATCTCATTAGGTTTCCGTAGAGGTTGTTGATTTTCATTCTTAATGATCATAACATGTCCAACATCTTGAGTGGAACGATGGCGATTCTTCGCTAGTCTGTAGAACATGATAATTGTATAGCTGATAGATTACCATGAAGGGAGTGTTTTATCACTCTGATGGGAAGTCCTGAATACTGGTGCAATTTATATTTATTCCAGAGAATACTAGCTGAAATACGGAATGAGCCTTTGCGATTTTCGGTTCTGTGATGAGGTATCTGGAGCATTTGTGCAGTGTGTGTATTCGCACTTCATGGGAATTAGTGTGCCATTGCCCGGTCCCAAGTCCGGGATGAGAAAGGAGGAGGGTTCGATGGCAGGCTTAACAACAAGCCGGTCGGTAAAACAAATTCTGTTGTATCTCAATGCACTGGCTAGAATAAATATTATGGATGAAACTGCTAGGGCGTTCCCCGCTGTAGGCGACGCGCATCATCATCGCCCGAATGGTGTGAGAAATGTGCAAGGGCTCCCAACTCAAGGACGGGGTGGGCTAAAGAAGCGAGTCCAACAAATCAGAATGGCAACCATTAACATTGGTACTCTTACGAATCGAAGCCGAGAACTTGCAGATACCATGAAGAACCGACAAGTAGATATTGCCTGCATCCAGGAAACCAAATGGTCTGGCTCAAAATCCAAGGATATTGGTGAAGGATACAAATTATTCTACCACGGAAAGATATCAGGCAGGAATGGCGTAGCTATAGCTACTTCTATTGTCAACTGTATGTTTAGTTAAGTTTTTTTCTTTCTTCATTTATTGTATTCAACCGCCCTCTGAATGAAGAGAGCTGCAAAAAGAGGCTTTGTAGTCTCAGTGGCCTGTTGAAGAGAAATAATAAATTCTGATTCAAAATTCGGTTTGGGAGAATTTGCCACGTACGAATCTTGCATTTCCTTTGTACCATCTCCAATTTGTTCGTTAGAGTTGGGCTCCCACACACTCGTGACATTTGTAAGCCAATGCTGCTACCCTTCATGTTTATCATGACGAAGTATAACGACTTTTGCGGCTTATTAGCAACATTCTCAACGTGTAACCTTTTATTTATAGCAATCCCGAGAAAGCTGCATGATTTGACTCGTGGAATAATTTCGTGTCCTAATTTATAATTTATATGCTGTTAGTTATTATTTTATTTTTCGTATGGTACAAATGATCTTCATTATATATACAATTATGCACATAATAATCTTACATGAAGATCAAGGCTCTTCAACCAGGAAAGCGCTGGAGCTAATTCTTTCATGAACTCTTTCCATTCGCCTGCAAAGCTACGCTGATGGCATTCCCGAATTATGTGATTCATCGTCTGTTCTTGAGCTCCGCAGTCATCCTAGCCATCCCCATTTGTGTAGCATTGCTTTGCACCTTCCATGACCTGTTCGAGCACGATTTAGTTGGCACCACGCAGCTCTTGGTAGATCAGTTCTTGGGATATGCTGGGAAGGATCATCTAAGTGGATTCGCCGAGGTGAAGAAAAGTCTCTCCACCTTACCTTCCAGATTCTGTTGATGTTATTGGCCCTGGCTGCTTAATAATGCCAGCACCCCAAATAGGAAATCCTAGATTTCAGGCGCAGTACTCAGTACTGAGTGAACCGGAAGGTGCTTGAAGTCAGAACAGATGTAAGTTTCCAAGCGTGGGCAGCTGCTTGTTGTCTCAGTTGTGGAGGAGGAATGCCTGCCAGGACGAGCAACCATGGCACAGGGGTTGATCTTAATGTGCCCGTTATGATCCTTAAGGACTCATTGAGCTGAGTATCCACTCTGTGGACATGAGCACTTCTATGCCATACCGGTACAGTTAGACCCCAAGCTGAACCAGAGATATCGTTACACTTGACCAGCAGATGAGACCGCATTGCGCTTGAGAAAACCATCAAGGAACAAAATCGCTCAAGGTACAGTTAGATCCCAAGCACGACCTCTGTGTTGAATGAAAGAATAATTATTGTTTTGTTTGTCTATATTAAATGAATAAAAAAAATATTTTATTTTTATAAGAATAGGAACAGGTTCTAAGACATCTTCAGGTAACTCATTCCATGTTTGAATACCCCTGTTTATAAAAGAATACTAACTAAATTTATTTTTTGAATTTTGGGCCTAATTTTGTATGCGTGATCTCTCCTACCCAAATAATTTGGCTCATGCATTCTGTTTCCCAATTCGTTCCTGGCTTGCTCCCCTGTGTATGCTTTGTACATCTCCTGGAGTCTTCTGCTGTGTAGGGATTCCCATCCATAGGACTTTAACATGTCAGAGACGCTGTCAGTTTGGGAGAATTTGCCATGTACCAATCTTGCATTTCCTTTGCACCATCTCCAATTATTGTTCGTTAGAGTTGATTGATTGGGCTCCCACACACTCGTGACATTTGAAAGCCAATGCATGTTTATCATAACGAAGTTTAACTACTTTTGCGCCTTATTAGCAACATTCTCAACGTGTAACCTTTTATTTATGACAATCCCGAGATGGCTGCAGGACTTTACTTAATTTCGTTTTTTAATTATTTATAATCAAATATTGTCCATTTTTTCCTGTTACTTTTTTCTGCACCTACAAATGTTATTTCCGATAACCCAGCATTCTATACGTTCCAAGTCTTGTTGGAGGAGCGCAGTGTTCTATATATTACACAGTCGTCAGCGAGTAGTCTGACGTCCGATTTAACATATTCTGCCAGGTCTAGAAACAACTACACTTCCTTGTGAAATTCCAGAGGTGACTTTTGTCTCTTTCGAAAATACTCCCACCCCCCCCCCCCCCCACTTTGATTGTTTGGATTCTGTTATGGAGAAAGTACTGGATCCAGAATACCACTCTTTTAACAAGACCCAAATTTGCAAGCTTGGTGGAACCTTGTCAAAAGCCTTGGCTAAGTCAATGATTAAACTGACCACTTGGCCTCCTGTGTCCATGACTTCTGCTATAACTTGGCAAACCCCACCACCTGTGATTCACATGAATATCCTTTCCTGAATCCGTGTTGTCTATCATACAACCAGTTATTTTGCTCCCCAAATTCCTATATACAGGGTGTTTCAGAAATACTTTTACAAACTTTGGGGATTGGTTCCTTACACCAAAACAAGAAAAAAAGTTCATGTACACATATGTCCCAAAATCCTTCGTTTTCGATTTATTAATGAAAGAACATTGCACAGTGACACATTAATTGACAGCCTGTTTGGAAGTGTTTAACACATGAACTCATATCAAAAAATGTTCCTTATCACTCTTCATTAAATTCCTTAAGCACAAAACAATTTACCACCTGCTCGTAATCATCAACGTAATTTTAATCATTTATTCATCGTCGCAAAATATTTTCAATCGTCCTAATTCATCATCAAAATATTTTCAATCAGCTTAATTTGTTTCAACTCTTCGACACTATCTTAAGTCCAAGTCTGGTTAATCTGACCAAGCAATTAAGCTACGGTAAGTTCAAAACATAATGACAAAATTGTGTTACATAATTAATAGGGTTAATAAAAAGTACTACATTCAACTTCACTAACTCCTTCCTCCAACTCTCTAACATGATTTACATCAACCATTAATAGAAACTTTCATTTCCATACATCATACATCTGTTTCACACAGCACAATATTTCTCCTAATAATCTTCCTCATATTTCTCAAGTCTTAAATCGCAACTGACTTCTTCTTAAACTTACTCACACAGTAATACATCTAAGATCTAATATTCTCTGTAATACCGTACCTCGTAAATCAACTTCATATACTGTACTCATCGATTACCTCACTTCTACTTCTTCACCTGATGAAACTTCTTTACATCCTAAACTTGCTTCATATACGGTAGCAACGCTATAATTTCCCCGTGCTTACAGACAATTTTCAAAATTCAACTAGGCTAGGCTTGAAATAAATACCCTACATGTTCTCCTTTACTTTGGTTTATTTTTGTAGTTACTATGATTACCTTTCATTACTAATAAATAATTAATTCACACCTTTTTATCCATTTTTTAATTGTTATAAACAATATTAAACATTTACAATTTCACAATTTGTTGCATAAATCTTAACGCAATAATCTCAGCTTTCAAACTTATTCAGGTTTAGCTAGAATTCAAAAACAAATCGACTAAACTGATAGCATGGTAATATTCTTTCCTCTACATGAATGTTAATGAATGACCCCATTTGTCATCCAACTACAACTTCAACTATGCTTTACAAAGTTAAAATAAGCTGAATAGTTATATCTACCGTACTCCTAGATTCTTTAGTACGGTACGGTAGTCTCTTAAATACGCTTACAAATCGTTCCTTCAACTCTATAATTCTTCCTGGTAACGTTGATCAAATACATACGTAATAAAGGTCATGAAAGAAATATTTACTTAAGTCCTACACAAAACTGATTTATAGAAATCTTAGTCTTATCGTTCTTCGTCGTTTTTCTTCTCCCTAACGAAATTCTTCTTAACGCAAAATCTTCATCGTCGTTAATTCAAGTCGGAAAAATAATTTATGTACCGTGATTTACACGTTACAATGCCTGATGTTTCTACAATTTGCCCCTGTACATGAACTTAACCTAGAAATCCAACCTACATCAATAAGATTCATTTCTCCATATTTTCCCCCACAAATCTTTGTAATATTATCAGCTGTGGCCAATGAGATCGAAATCCTGTCGAAAGATGATTGGCTATTGCTGTGGATCCAATCACAGGCCATTTGAAAGTGCCGACAACTGTTAAGCAATAATATTTGTGACTTTCTGAAAGACAATTTTTGGCCTAGTCTGAGGTTGTGTTGGCAGTTCCATATCAACACAGAATTTAGGTCAACAATTTAAACAATAAAGCATGGACACTCCTTCTTCTCGGGTGTTTTTCTATCTCCCAAAATTTTAATAATGGCACCCCGTGGCGTTAACGAACAGCTGATTCCTCACCTCAAGTTAAAACGCAATGAGAGTGAAACGCGAATTATGATCCGCGTCATCCTGGCTTGTTATTGGCTGGCAATTATTACCAGCCATTGGCTGCCCGCGGGTTTGTTTACAATTATCACCAACATGGCGGCGAGAGGAATAGATTTCTACATCAATTAAATTGTTAGAAATCTATTCCAGTTCATGACAGTATGAAGTGCAAATCACTTATTTATGAGGAATTGTATGTACGTTTATATTTAAATTGGAGCGTGACACTGTTCATCAAAATTTGTGAAAATATAAGTACAAATCAACACTCTTGCCAATCAACTGAAAGTTTATGCTACTTTGGATGTAAATCAATTGGCTGTCGCTTCCACCAGTTTTATTCATCAGTTCGAAATACATTCAGTACAATAAACTTTTGTGCACTATAAAACTACATTATAGACCATTGCATATTGATGTTGCTGTCTGCTTATATTTACCAATTTCATGACATGTAATTTGTAGGTTATGCCTAATAAGGCATATAATTAAAGTGGTCGTTTGTAATGTGAAGTCCTTACTGTATTTATGTACAAATATTATGGTTTAACTAATGAAGCAAGGATTAAAAGTGCAGTTTGCACTGCCACCCTTTTTTATTTTTATTGATATGTGGTTTCTCAGTGGAGCCTCCATGGCTTAGGCGGCAGCACGCCGGCCTCTCACCACTGGGTCCGTGGTTCAAATCCCGGTCACTCCATGTGAGATCTGTGCTGGACAAAACGGAGGCAGAGAGGTTTTTCTCCGGGTACTCCGGTTTTTCCTGTCAACTATTTCATTCCAGCAACACTCTCCACTATCATTTCATTTCATCTGCCATTCATTTAATCATTGCCCCAGAGGAGTGCGTCAGGCCTCGGCAGCCGGCACAGTTCATATCCTCGCCGCTAGATGGGGACTTCATTCATTCCATTCCTGACTCGGTCGAGACTGGAAGCAGGCTGTGGATTTTCATTTTTCATGTAGTTTCTCAGTCTGGTAACTTCTTGGATTTGCTTGAGATAGATTTATAGTAATATACTACCTTATTAACCTGCAGGCTGAGTTTTTTTTTTAAACATTCCCAGATGCATACAGTAGCATAAGACCTACTGCAAGCTATGTCGATCCTAAATGTAGGCCTATTATAGTGCTCATGTCAAAGGTCGTCCTAAAGTTTTAACTATTGAGACTTGATTTGCATCGAAGATAATTTCAGCTGAGTCTGGCAAGGCTTCATAAACTTGGGCGTGACTTCACATTTTCATTTTTCCTATACAGCTTTTGATACCAACCACAAATCACAGTGTTTCAAGATTTGCTCTCATTTAAACATCACCAACACTTTTTTTTGCCCTGGTGGTGGGCTGTGTTGGAGTCTACAGAAAATAAAGTTGAGAAATAAAAATACATCTTAGGTTTCCATGACACAGTTGCATTTTATCCTACTATATCTCCACTCAATATACCAATCCTACCAATGTTTCCTAATTCCTCATGCTGCATAAATAAACATGACAGATTACAGCATTAGCAATGATGACAGTAATTTATGAATTGCTAAAATCCTTTTAAAAGATGCATAGAAAGTGGCTTGATAAACCCTGTATCATCAATCCATTTAAACATTCCCACAGAGCTCTAATCAGAAGCTCATTTTATGTGCAACAGGTATGTAGAATAAACCTCCCTCCCAATAACTTGTAGGCCTAACCTGAACATAATCCATGTTAAGAGCTGTTTTTGGTTCACAGGAAAACCTACCATTTAAAATCTTGCACATAGGCTACTAATCATATTATGGTGCAATTACCCATGGTAATTTTAACAATCCTGGCTATCAACTACTGATTTAAATATTCCAGACATCTTTCTTAACTCCACTTTTACTGACATCATGTAAGTCCTTACTACTGTCTTTCAAGCCATTGACCAGTTATTTTTTTCATGAGGAACTATTTTAGTCATTCTTCTCTATGTGAAATACAGTTGATGACAACTGCTTGGAAGACTCAGGTGTTTTTTCTTGTGTCGCTTCTCTGGTTGCCTACGACACTTCCTAATTATTAACAGAATGTTTCATTGAATTGTTGTATCCAATTGACCAACTGGTAATATATTATGGCTTGCTTTAATATTCCTATGATAAACTTTTAGATCCCATACATTAATGAAATATACAACAACATAGGCTGACATGTTGAACCAATCTCCCATTCCCTAACACTCCCAACTAATGGGACATAAGCTACCTAGTGGTTGGTTTCACATTGCTTCCATCTGCATGTACCGTACTAGGTCTAGTAGTACCATAGGTATTGTGACTGTTTCTCCAACTCCGTCAAGGAAACTAATTCTGAACTAAGATCTGGAATGGGGTACACTGTCCCACGAGGGCAATCAAGGAAAACTTGAATCATTCAAGTGATTTTTCTGTTTCATTTTACCAACTAACCAGGTGCCTGGAAATGCTAGTGAAGGAGGCAGCTAAGTAGGCTAGCCTACTGGTATTCACCATTCAGAGAACATTCTCAGCGACTTGTCTATGCATAGGCCTATGACACAATTTTCAGAAATTGATACAGTAGTCACAGAACACTAATGGTGCCCAGTACTCACAGCTTAGCATAGGACGGAGTGGATTCCAGTCACAGATTAACTTATGATCTGTCAACGGGTTTTCAAACAAATTGAGCACACACCCAAGTACAGTGGTCTTGACCATGATGTGCCAAGCCTCTAAATGAAACACTCCTCTTTAAGACTTTCTGGTCTTGCATCCATGGATCAACATTCTCCTGATCTCAGTGTTCTCTAGTTTCTGATGGATATGGACATTATTTTTATCCTGATAACTTCATATTTTAAGGGGTTGGGGTACATGCCCTATTCTTAATTAGTTCAGCATAAGATCATTGAATCCCATTAAGAAAAATAGGGAACATCCATATGTTACTTGACCATAGGAAAGGGAGAATTTAAAAAACTGAACCTCTAGGGACATTGATGCAGATGACTCCGAGTAAGTAGGCTAGATCAAAATGAACATTTTTCAGTGTTGCCTTAATAAAGTTTGATAACTTTCTACCGTTCAACATGAATAGGCCTATATTGAATGGGAAATATTTTTATTATTTGCAGAGATTATGTGGAGAATGAGTGAAAAGGAGCACAGGGAAACACACAGCTTGCTAACATAACGCCATCTTATTTAACTCCAAAGAACTTATGTACAGATATGAATACTTTACATTATATACACAAAGTACAAGACACACAAAGATATGTCAGTCCTTCACATCCTCCCCACCCTGGTCGATCTCTAGAGGTATGAATTGGACGCGTTATCCGGTTCCTGTCTGGCGTGCCAAGGATGACGGTCCTGAGTATTCCGTCTCGTCCAGGTCGTAGTTCCTCGATTACGCCTCTGCCCCATACGTGGCGAGGACGGTTGTCTTCTTGCAGCAGGACCAGGTCACCTACCGGGAAGTTCGGGGTTTTGCCGCATGTCTGTCGTACGTGGTGATGGTTGCGTAGTTCCAGAAGATATTCCTTCATCCAGCGTTTCCGGAAATCTTCTGCCGCTTGTTGCTGGAGCCTGTATTCCCTTTTCAAGTCCTTCTTAATAGCAGGCTCAGGTCCTGTAGCGATTGTCGTCAGCTTGTCGCCGTGGATGAAATGGCTTGGAGTCAAGGCTGTAGTTCCTTCATCCTGAAGGAGAGGACGGGAATTTATGGCGGCTTCAATGCTAACGAGAATGGTGTACAGGGTTTCCTCATTCACTTGCCGCCGGCCTAAAACTTTGAGCAAGCAGCGTTTCGTAGTGCCGACCATTCGTTCCCACCATCCTCCCCACCAAGCCGCCCGTGGTGCGATGAATTTCCAGCGGATGCCATTTGTGGAAAGGTAGCTCGATGCGTCGTGGTCGTGGAAGATCACAGAAAGCTCTCTAAGTTCTCTATGAGCTGCGTGAAAAGTGGTGGCATTTTCGGAATATATGGTATGAGGTAGGCCTCGGCGGCTGACGAATCTTTGGAAGGCCATCATAAACTTATTTACTGTCATATCCGACGCTAGCTCCAAGTGGACAGCTCTGGTAGTAGCACATGTAAGCAAAAGGATCTAACTTTTGCGAACGGTGTTATCGTGGCGGACGTATAGTGGGCCCGCAAAATCGAGTCCTGTTACAGTGAACGGTCTGGAGTATCGTACACGATCGGTCGGTAATGGAGCTTCGTTCTCCTATCCAGGAGGGTTTCGTGATAACTTACAAGGCAGACACGAATTCAATACCTTCCTAATGCTTTGCCTTGCTCGTAGAATCCAAAATTGGCTTCGCAGCTCGGAGAGCACAATCCGTGATCCCAACTGGTGCAGTCTGATATGGGTATGGCGGATTAGAAGACAAGTGAAGGGATGTCCGCCGTCTAAAAGTATTGGGTGTTTTTCGTCATACGACATCGTTGTGAAGTGGAGGCGGCCACCAAGGCGGATCAATGTGTCTTGCAGGAACGGTTGAAAAGAGGCGATCTTCGATGTTTTGGGGATGGGCGTGTTGTGCAACAAAGCTTCGTATTCTGTTCCAAAGGTCTCTCGTTGTACAGAAACTATCAAATATCGCCGACTTGCTTCGAGTTCCAACACTGTCAAGTCACCAGTTTGCTTATCCGCTGACCGAAGTTTCTTAATGAACCGGAGGATCCAAGCTGTAGTCCGAAGTAATTTGTTGTAGGTGCTGAATCTTGCGAAGTTACAGAGTGCTTCATGTGTGGTAACAATCGGGCCTGACAGGGTTTCTTCTTAGCCTGTGGAAGTGTTAGATGTTCGGTGCTGTATTTGGGAGGCCAACTTCTTGGAGGATCCCTCAACCAGGCCGGCCCGTGCCACCAAATATCTGCTGATTTTAGATCTTGTGCTTTTAGTCCTCGTGATAAAAGATCTGCAGGGTTATCCGTTCCTGGACAATGAAACCATTGTGATGGTGAAGTGCAGCCGGTGATTTCTGTAACACGATTGCAGATGAAAATTTTCCAGCGGTTCGGGACGTTTTGTATCCAGCCTAGAGTGATAGCTGAATCTGTCCACAGCATTGCTTTACTGATGTCACAGGATGTAGCACGGCAGAAGTAACGAAGAAGTCTTGTGCCCACGAGTGCAGCGAGTAATTCCAAACGTGGTAGCGTGACCTTCTTTATAGGGGCCAGTCTAGCTTTGCTACATACTAACTGAACGGTAGTGGTATCGTGAGCGTGAGATCGAAGGTATACAGCAGCACCATATGCCCGTTCGGAAGCGTCACAGAATACGTGTAGAGAATAGTTGTCCAAGTCTTTGTTGAGAGCACCTATCCATCGTGAGGTGTGAATGTCCGACACGTATTGAAGATTTGAACACCAAACTAACCAATCGTGCCCAATATCAGAAGGTAAAGTCTCGTGCCATGATATACCTCTGGTCCACGTTTCTTGAAACAACATCTTTCCAATTATTGTCACCGGAGAGAACAGTCCGAGAGGATCGTATAGTCGTGATGTTATCTGAAGAACGTGGCGTTTTGTGGCAGGGTCATCTGGAGACATCTTGTAGTCATCGATAGCTGAAAGATGCAGTGTGTCATGGCCCGTGTTCCAGTTGATTCCCAAGATCTGTGTAACCTCTTGAATGGGTAGATTTTGATTTTGCCACTCGTTTTGCAGTGTGATTGAATTCGTGGCCCACTTCGACATAGGCATGTTGATAATACTCATCAAATCCGTGAGCTGAGAGTATTGAACTCTTATTGATCTTCGATAAATAAGTATTCATATTTATTATTATTATTATTATTATTACTGCAGCCCAGGCAGTACTTGAGGAAGTGGACATGGATAAAAGGCAGGCTAGCGTTTCGTAATGATTGCAACAGGAGTAGAGCTGGTAGCTATTCTTGGGGGACGGCCAGATTTAGCCGGGTTCAAGGCCAAATTGAGCGACTACTTGCTCCAGAATTGGAAGCATAAAGGAATGATCACGAGTCACTTGCAACGAACCTACGATTGAATCAGCCAATCACGAGAGACCAAGCCATGATCACGCGATGGACAGCGTCAGTAGTAAAAAGCCCGCGGAATTGATTATCTAAAGAACCGCCGATCGGACCGATCTCCGCACGAGGGCATTGAGACGTTTGATTTATTTGAAGAAGATTGACGCTAGTCCCATATTTGTGAGATAAAAACTCTGGAAATTTTATCCGATTCCACCCCACTCCTCCGTCCCCTGTCAGTTTCTAATAAATAGTTTGGCATGACGCTATTCAAAGTCATTCGTTTTGGAGCCTTGAGATGCTAACTTCACGCCCGTTTGTATAACGATATTTTAACGCTCGAAATTATCTGAAGTTATTTTATTTGTGAGCTCTGAGGAGCTAAATTCACATCAGTTGTGTTAACGAAATTTAACGCTCTAGTACATTTTATCTGAAGTCAAATTTATTGTGTGAGCTAATATTTCACGCAGTGTGCGTGGTGACTTGTAACATTTTCTTAAAGACGGCTATTTCAGCTCTGAGGGGCAAGTCTTGTAACAGCCTAATTAGCGCTCACCAGAGCGAAGGTCAACAGTACAGTACGGAAATACCGAGCAAGATAGCGACTGCCTGTGCAGTCAAGATTTTAAACTTATTATCGAGCCAGTGACGTGGTCTCGAGGTGTATATTTTATGTACAAATTTCAGTGTATTTTCATGTGTTTATTGTGCGTGTGTGCGAGATATCTAGAGCAAGTCATCGCAATTAATCGCATTAGGACAATTTGTGGGCGAATTGAGTAACCTGCAAGCGATTATAGCTAGGTCATAATAATTATCATTGAACTTTTCTGCCAAGGAGTCGATACCAAGATGCTCAACACGTGGTTTGGAGTTGGAATGATCTTCAACGATTCAACGCAGACGACCACGATGGAGTGTTAATTTGTCCATAGGGAAATGGGCTGAGAAGGATGTCTTAAGTTCTACAAGCTGATCGGTGATGTACAACAATTGAATTATTTCAATTATGTAGTTAGATTTGGCCGGGGAACTTTTGTAAATAGTCATGTTTCTTTTCTTGTTGTTTAGAGTTTTTCTTGCACCGACACTAAATGTTTTAAATGTCCGTTGGCGCGTGGCCAAAGTGTTTGTGTATATTTGTTTCTCTTTTGGAGTCATATTTAATGTGCGCGGCGGGCGTACGTGATTTTTATCCATGCAAATGCGAAACCCGTTACATTCGATAAATGGTGCTTTATTAACGTTAATATTTGTGATAGGAAAGGGAGGTAATTACTGTAAGATATTTGCTGAACAGGTTATTATTCATATTAGGGTTGCCAAGCGCACCAACTTAAGATGTAATTTGTAGAACACCTTCGTTCTAATTTTGATAGATTTTTATTGAGTCCTTTTCAGGTTAACTAGTCACGGCATAGAACGGTGGTGCCAGCAAGTGGAATATATTTATGTCTTTTTATTTCAGAGTCTGTCAAAACCCATACGTGTGATTCTGTGTGTGTTACTGTGTCAAGTGTGTGTTGATTCTACGTGAGGAGGGGGTAGAGGTCCTACTGCCCTCATATTTTGTTGTTGTTGTATTTTAGATGGAAAGACAGGGTGCTCTAGGGAGACCGCTGTTTCTTGTCCATATTATTCTGACACACACACACACACACACACGTATTATTGTGCTTTGGGGCACACTTCTTCGAGATTCGACCCCATGTCCTGGGAGGTCGAGGTTATTGACACGTGGGTTGACAGATATGCAGAGTTCCACAAATCGCCCGTTTTGCCTGTGACTTATTTTGATAAGCAGTCCTGATTGTCCGACTGACCCTGTAAGCTTTCATGTAGCAAACCTGTTCATTGTGATGGTTATATTTTAAGCCATAATTTAATTGGGAGTTCGCCATGTGTGTAACGGCTTCTTGTATGTTGTATGGGTAAAATATTGTATTAATAACGTAAATATTGGCTGTGAGCCTATTGTTTTGTTTATGACTCGATTCATGTAATTTTGTGTGACACCTGTCTGGTGTAGTGGTAGAGTGCTTGTAAATTTGACGGCAGTCATATGTGTATTTTTTATTTGGTCACGTGTTAATGTACTTGTGTTGATTTGCGTGAGAAGTCCTAAGTTTTTAGGCAGTAAATGTTGCTACGGAAATTTGATTCCAATTTCACACGGAAATTTTGTGTTGTTTATATTAGGTCTAGGAAGTGTCGGTTTAGTTTTTAAGTATTGTAGTTGTGTTCCCCCGTGTCGGTCTAGCTCTAAGAAATGCGGATTCGTTGTCTGAATGATTATTCTGGATGATGACGAATCACGCATTCGTTTGTACACATCGTGATGCATGTAGAACGACTTACGCGCATACATAGTCACTTTTGTTATTTTCTTTAGGGACACTTGGTCCATGTAATTAATCTCTCCACAGATTTTGGCCTAGTTTTTGGCATTTTTATTAAGTGGGAGTCAGATGGGAGTTTTATTTTGTTAATTGTTGAGTGTTAATATGGTGATTTGTTTATTAAATTCATTTGTTTTAACCCTGGCTTCTCTCTTTCCTGCATGTTATTTTGTTATATGTTACCCTGCAAGTTAATGAAGCGCTTTGACAACAACTTACGATATGAACCGTTACACCCCCTGAAACTGAGTCTCATATGCTTCTTTGCAAGGGTTAATAAAACAAAAATGGCTGCCCAAGTGGGGATTGTTGTTGTTGTTGCTTCGCTGATCTCATATTTATTTCGCTGAGAAATGATGCCAGGTCAAGCGGACATGTAAATTCAGTAAATTGAGGCGATGTTGTACCGCCATGTGCATTAGTAAAATCACAGAGTTCCTAAAGTTAGAGATATTGAACAAGGTTAGAATTTGATATTGTATTTGTTATAAACCTGTTCTGGCGCCCGGCATTAAAATTAGAATATTTGCATTATTATTGAACTCAGTCAAAGCAGGAAGGTGTTGCCTTATATTTGACATTTAATTGACTTCGGTTAATTGGTGTTTTTTTTTCCGTAAATTATGTTGGTTAGGAATTTAAAAGCAGATCACTAGGGTTTATTTTGTTGTTTGGGAATAAGTGTAATTTTATACAGTAAATTTTGTTACTGAAATTTTCATTAAATTAGAGCCAGTAATATTTAAATGGTATGACTTGTATGCGTGTATATGGCTGAAATCTTGGTCCATGACCCTGTTTTCTCTGAATATATTCGTGTGTGTGAAATGGCGATTGTTGATGAAATTAAGGCATTGTTGGAACAGATGTCCTTAAAGACGGAAGAACAATTAAAGAACATGAAGGAGGAAATAAGCGAAGACAATAATAAACAATTAAATAAACAATTAGAACAAATGTCGATCCAAATGTCCGTAAAGACGGAAGAACAATTAAAAGAACAATTAGAAGCTCAGCGGGAGCATAATGATAAACAATTAAGTGACATTACGGTCCAGTTACAAGCGCAGAAGATAGAAACGGAAAAACAATTCGAAAGTCAGCGTGAGAAGAGCGAAAAACAATTACATGACATGAGCGGTAGTATTTCGGTCCAATTAGAGGTCCAGAAATTAGACACGGACAAACAATTCAATGAACTAAATCACAAATTGTCGGAACAGGCGGTAACACAAACCGAACAATTAGGAAAGATTACTAACGACATTAATCAGAGCGTTAAAAAGGTAGAGAAACTGGCAGGCGAGGTTGCGGAGAACAAAGTCAAACAGTTAGGCGAAATTAAAAAGTTGGAGGCAAAGTTTGATAATAAACTAGTACAATTTGACGAGATGGTGGCAGATAAACTCAAGCAGATAGAGGCAGCATGTGTCAATAACACCGCGGGAATGAAGAAAACCCAAGAAAAATTGCAGCAACAAATTAATTCGGTAGACAGCAACGTGCTGGAATTAATAAAATAAATTGATAAAGTCGAGGTTAAGGCCGAAACCGAACGGATACACTTGCGGGAGAACTTAGAGGAGCAATTAGGCAAGACACAACAGCAAATACAAGAAGTAGGAGAACAGCTAGTAAAAACACAAGAGATCATAAGAGAAGAGGTAGGAGAGCAGCTCGTCAAGACTCGGGATAATCTGGAAGGCCAGTTAATAAAAACACAAGAACAGATACGTGAAGAGCTAGAGAAAAATCAGGAAAGGAACGAGGAGAAATTTAACAGCTTGAAAAGTAGGATCCGGCGAGATTGGGACCAGCAGGCTCACGCAAATAAGGAAGACAGGCTGACAGTTTTAAAGCGAATGCAGGCATTGGAGGAAAATGTAAAATCAAAATTACAGGAACATTCAGAGTTAATAATCAAAAACGAAATTAGATCTTTAGAGAATGCGACATTATTTTCGGCTGAAAATTTACCGGAAAAACAGGGCAGTATTGGAAGTCCTGCAGGCTTGAAGTTGGCTGAGGATAATAGCCGGGGTCAAAGTCCCAGACTAACGAGTAACGCATTCCAGCAATACAGGGGAGAGACTTCTACACCAGAACCGAACTTTGCACCCGCCCAAGTCATCCAAGTCATTCGGGGTAATGATTTCAAGCCCGATAAATTTAAGGAACATTCAGGAACCACTCCCAAAGCATTTCTACGACAATTAACTGATTACTTTAATGACCAGCACATCGGCCCTGAGAAACAATTTAGACTAGTGGAGAAATTTTTAGAAGGACCAAGCCAACCTGGTTTTTAAGCTTTAAGTATACTTTCACAGACATGGCTCAATTCCGCGAAGCATTTTTAAAGAAGTTTTGGAGCCCTTCTTTACAGCAAGGGTTAAGGATGGACCTGTACACGCGAAAATATCATAGTACGCATCCACCCCTTTTTTCAGAATTCTTCAGCCAGCAGTTGGTAAAATTCAGAGATTTTGACGACCCGCCTAGCGAGCAAAATATGGTTCTAACCATCGGGAAACAACTCCCAATGCACATCCAACAACTATTAGTCACAGGAAACATTCAAACCGCAGTCCAAGCCGAAGAATTACTCAGGCACTTAGACGAGACGAGTATGGTGAGCCCACAGACAGGAAGGAGGAATATGGAATGTGTCAACACGGCAGAGGTAGTTCAGGGACTCCAAAATAATCACAGCCAGGGGAACCAAACCAAGACTCAGTCCACAGGGACACAGTTCACACCGAGAAGGCAAGAGATTGACGGCCGAAACCAGTTCAACAATAATAATCAAAACTATCAGAATAACCGCGGGAGATACAATCAGAACAACCAAAATCAGAAAAATCAATGGACGTACCAGCGGGAGTACACAAATTGGAGGGGAAACCAGAGACAAGGTAGACCTTACCAAAGAAATGGAGACGGCAGATGGAATAACGGAAGGAACTATCGCCAAGAAAATAGGGGAGATTATCGGAACAACTGGGACGAGCGATATATTGAGTCACGAAAATACTTGGATCAATTAAGTACCGAAGAAGCGGAGAAGGAGAAGTGGGGGCGTGCCATGGCAAACAGACAGAGCCCAGACAATCACCATGAAGAAGAGAAGAGACCAGCCGACAAGCCGAAACAGAAAAATAATAGAGGAAATTTGCGGGACGAAGTTTCGGGCGAGGGCCTGGAAATATGGCAGCAGGAGGAGAAGAAGATGGGAGAAGAAGAAGACGGTAGGAGAAGAAGATGGGAGAAGAAGAAGAAGGAGGAGAGAACCATTTGATGACTAGGAAAGATGATGTGTGCAGAATCTGTATTGCAAAAAGTTTATTTTGAGAGCCAACACTCAAATATGCGTGGAGCGCCAGAGTACGCACTTTGTTTGTAAACAACGAGCAGCTGAGACGACAGGAGTGGCAATCACGTGAGGAGAAGGGGGAGACCTAGTGAGGAAGTATGAATGACAATTCCAGCGAGAAAGAGAGCACACTAATTGAGTCAGAGGGGCGTACACTCGAGCAGCTGAGCGAGGTATTAAAGAGATGTTGTTGTTACTACGGGGGATTTTGTTTTTGAAATCCAAATCAATCAATTGCTTCGAATTTCAAAACCTTGCTGAGGATAAATGAACCCTTATTGATCTTCGATAAATAAGTATTCATATTTATTATTATTATTATTATTATTACTGCAGCCCAGGCAGTACTTGAGGAAGTGGACATGGATAAAAGGCAGGCTAGCGTTTCGTAATGATTGCAACAGGAGTAGAGCTGGTAGCTATTCTTGGGGGACGGCCAGATTTAGCCGGGTTCAAGGCCAAATTGAGCGACTACTTGCTCCAGAATTGGAAGCATAAAGGAATGATCACGAGTCACTTGCAACGAACCTACGATTGAATCAGCCAATCACGAGAGACCAAGCCATGATCACGCGATGGACAGCGTCAGTAGTAAAAAGCCCGCGGAATTGATTATCTAAAGAACCGCCGATCGGACCGATCTCCGCACGAGGGCATTGAGACGTTTGATTTATTTGAAGAAGATTGACGCTAGTCCCATATTTGTGAGATAAAAACTCTGGAAATTTTTATCCGATTCCACCCCACTCCTCCGTCCCCTGTCAGTTTCTAATAAATAGTTTGGCATGACGCTATTCAAAGTCATTCGTTTTGGAGCCTTGAGAGGCTAACTTCACGCCCGTTTGTATAACGATATTTTAACGCTCGAAATTATCTGAAGTTATTTTATTTGTGAGCTCTGAGGAGCTAAATTCACATCAGTTGTGTTAACGAATTTTAACGCTCTAGTACATTTTATCTGAAGTCAAATTTATTGTGTGAGCTAATATTTCACGCAGTGAGCGTGGTGACTTGTAACATTTTCTTAAAGACGGCTATTTCAGCTCTGAGGGGCAAGTCTTGTAACAGCCTAATTAGCGCTCACCAGAGCGAAGGTCAACAGTACAGTACGGAAATACCGAGCAAGATAGCGACTGCCTGTGCAGTCAAGATTTTAAACTTATTATCGAGCCAGTGACGTGGTCTCGAGGTGTATATTTTATGTACAAATTTCAGTGTATTTTCATGTGTTTATTATGCGTGTGTGCGAGATATCTAGGGCAAGTCATCGCAATTAATCGCATTAGGACAATTTGTGGGCGAATTGAGTAACCTGCAAGCGATTATAGCTAGGTCATAATAATTATCATTGAACTTTTCTGCCAAGGAGTCGATACCAAGATGCTCAACACGTGGTTTGGAGTTGGGATGATCTTCAACGATTCAACGCAGACGACCACGATGGAGTGTTAATCTGTCCATAGGGAAATGGGCTGAGAAGGATGTCTTAAGTTCTACAAGCTGATCGGTGATGTCAGTGGCGGCTGATGGATAATTGTTCTGGGTGTTGCGCTATTTTCATTAAGGGGGGGGGGGGGTTAAGTTGGTACATGGGCACCCGCAGGATTTTTTCAAGGGTGGGGGAGTAATATGATTTTCATTTCATTACCTCGTCACTAGGTGTTATTGAGACGTACACCCCCGCGCAATTTTCGTTTCATTTCTTACTTGCTTCGTGATATTCATTATTTGGCTGCGCTTAAACCGTTGGGTACATGATCTTTATGGCATGAATTGGAGGAATATTTTTTTTAGTTCTGAGTTTTTGTCCATTGGAGTTCTTTGTGAATCATCGCGATAAATCATTTATTTTAAACAGGCAAAAGTAGTTATATCACCATGTAGGCCTACCGACAGAAATAAAAATCAAGCAGTTCATTAAAATAGTAATGTTAATCCAGTTCGCCGATTTTCTAAATACCGTAACTGACGATATTCTCAAATAATCCAAAATTTCTAAGTAAAATAAAACTGTGGAATTATCCCTACATGTAAATCAGTTAACCATCAGTAACTTCAATTTATGAAATAAACTGGTGTGAAAATGAACAATTTCAGGGGGGTGGGGGCACGGCGCTTCCTTGTGCCCTCCCCCCCCTCCTGCGGACGCCCATGAGGTGATAGGACTGCTTGATATCGGAGAAAACTGTATTCAATTGCGCGGTAAAACGGATGTACCGTTACCTCATTCATAACGAATGCCGCAGTTCAGAGACATCACATTTTCATCGGATTAAATGGAATATAAGTTAGCCTACATGAAAACCTTCATGAGAACAAAACAATGTAAGTTATATACGAGGGTGAGTATCACAAGTACGCCCAACATTGCAAAACATAGTATCGGCAGTTGACGGAGCATCTCGGATGTCTCCGGCCGCGCCTCGGCTTCCTGGTTGCAATGAGCTGGCAACGACTAGCCGTGTTAACTGTTGGGATAGGGCTTACCCGATCTAGCATCTCTGCCATACTCTTCACTATTGAGATCTGGTCGGTGCTTGGGGCTGGCAACGACCAAACGGACGAGCGCTCCTAGACAGTTGGCGCTCTTCGCTTTCTCCGACAGTTCACAATACTGTAACTTACTATGAGATTTCCTGAATTATTAAAGAACAGAATTATGAATTTCTATACATATAAAAGGAAACATATAGTTTTTAATACTAAAAATATTATCGCGGTATTAATTGTTTTTCATGAATTAATCTGGTCGTTGTGCAACACTGCAACCTTATTACCGGCCGCCACTGGGTGATGTACAACAATTGAATTATTTCAATTATGTAGTTAGATTTGGCCGGGGAACTTTTGTAAATAGTCATGTTTCTTTTCTTGTTGTTTAGAGTTTTTCTTGCACCGACACTAAATGTTTTAAATGTCCGTTGGCGCGTGGCCAAAGTGTTTGTGTATATTTGTTTCCCTTTTGGAGTCATATTTAATGTGCGCGGCGGGCGTACGTGATTTTTATCCATGCAAATGCGAAACCCGTTACATTCGATAAATGGTGCTTTATTAACGTTAATATTTGTGATAGGAAAGGGAGGTAATTACTGTAAGATATTTGCTGAACAGGTTATTATTCATATTAGGGTTGCCAAGCGCACCAACTTAAGATGTAATTTGTAGAACACCTTCGTTCTAATTTTGATAGATTTTTATTGAGTCCTTTTCAGGTTAACTAGTCACGGCATAGAACGGTGGCGCCAGCAAGTGGAATATATTTATGTCTTTTTATTTCAGAGTCTGTCAAAACCCATACGTGTGATTCTGTGTGTGTTACTGTGTCAAGTGTGTGTTGATTCTACGTGAGGAGGGGGTAGAGGTCCTACTGCCCTCATATTTTGTTGTTGTTGTATTTTAGATGGAAAGACAGGGTGCTCTAGGGAGACCGCTGTTTCTTGTCCATATTATTCTGACACACACACACACACACACACGTATTATTGTGCTTTGGGGCACACTTCTTCGAGATTCGACCCCATGTCCTGGGAGGTCGAGGTTATTGACACGTGGGTTGACAGATATGCAGAGTTCCACAAATCGCCCGTTTTGCCTGTGACTTATTTTGATAAGCAGTCCTGATTGTCCGACTGACCCTGTAAGCTTTCATGTAGCAAACCTGTTCATTGTGATGGTTATATTTTAAGCCATAATTTAATTGGGAGTTCGCCATGTGTGTAACGGCTTCTTGTATGTTGTATGGGTAAAATATTGTATTAATAACGTAAATATTGGCTGTGAGCCTATTGTTTTGTTTATGACTCGATTCATGTAATTTTGTGTGACACCTGTCTGGTGTAGTGGTAGAGTGCTTGTAAATTTGACGGCGGTCATATGTGTATTTTTTATTTGGTCACGTGTTAATGTACTTGTGTTGATTTGCGTGAGAAGTCCTAAGTTTTTAGTCAGTAAATGTTGCTACGGAAATTTGATTCCAATTTCACACGGAAATTTTGTGTTGTTTATATTAGGTCTAGGAAGTGTCGGTTTAGTTTTTAAGTATTGTAGTTGTGTTCCCCCGTGTCGGTCTAGCTCTAAGAAATGCGGATTCGTTGTCTGAATGATTATTCTGGATGATGACGAATCACGCATTCGTTTGTACACATCGTGATGCATGTAGAACGACTTACGCGCATACATAGTCACTTTTGTTATTTTCTTTAGGGACACTTGGTCCATGTAATTAATCTCTCCACAGATTTTGGCCTAGTTTTTGGCATTTTTATTAAGTGGGAGTCAGATGGGAGTTTTATTTTGTTAATTGTTGAGTGTAAATATGGTGATTTGTTTATTAAATTCATTTGTTTTAACCCTGGCTTCTCTCTTTCCTGCATGTTATTTTGTTATATGTTACCCTGCAAGTTAATGAAGCGCTTTGATAACAACTTACGATATGAACCGTTACACCCCCCGAAACTGAGTCTCATATGCTTCTTTGCAAGGGTTCAGTATATTGTTTGGAGTTCCTCAACGTCGTTAGTAGATGCTGCAAAATCGTCCATGTACATGTGCTGGTCCACGAGGCTAGCAGCAACTGCGTAGTCATCAATGTGCCTCGTAGCCAATTCTCGCAGGGTAGCTGACAAGAGGAAAGGGCTACTGGTTAGTCCGAAAGGTAATCGGGTGAAGCGGTAGGTGACCACTTCGTCGGTGACGTGGTATTGGCCGTTTTCGTCCTTGATTACTCGAAACCAAAAGAACCGTGTTAGATCCCTGTCGCTGGAGTCAAGTGAGAGCTGCAGAAAGACTTGCTTTATATCTCCAAGAATAGCATATTGGTACAATCTAAACCGAAGCAGGATACTCATTACGTCGGGGAAAAGATTAGGTCTGATTTCTAGGACGTCATTCAGCGATAGAGATCCATTTTCATGAGATGAAGCATCGAATACAACGCGCCACTTAGTTATGTTCTGTTTCGTCTTCTTGACCGCATGATGTGGTAGATAGTACACAGAAGTTGCTCGGGTGTCCGGGTTCAACATCTCTACTTGGCCTTGGATGATGTAGTCGAGCATTCTTTCGTTGTACATGGTGTTATTGTCTTTATTTCGTTGCAGTTTCTTCGTCAAGGCTTGGAATCGTCTCTCAGCGTTAGTGCGGTTATCCGATGCAAATTCCTGGTTTTTCTTTGGCAAAAAAAACAACTCTCCGTCCATCTTGAATGCAGTGAGATTCATGAATGTTTTTGAGGATATCGAGATCCTTGGAGCTCATCGTGTGGGATCTTGATTCTTCTTCCTTGATTCCAATTGCTTCAAGGTTCCAAAAGTTACGGACTTGGTGCTCGAGAAGTGAAGGGTCATCCTGCAGTGTTATTTTGTTAACGGTTAGCTGGTTGACGGTGACTCCAGATCTATTGCCACTGAGTACCCATCCGAAAAGTGAAGGAATGAGTACCAAAGACGGAGATGCGAACAGGTTGTGTGTCCTTGATCAACTTCCAGTTGTGATCTCCAACTAGAAGTTCAATTGGGAGATCGTGTAAGTCATCCTTAGGGTCAGCTAGTATTAACTTGCGTACTGACTTCAGGGAAGAGACGTCTTGTGGCACTGTAGGGTGCATTGAGTAAGTGTTTGCACTTTCGAGTGCGGTGATGCCTATTGACGCGTTTGTCTGGGTGCCCTGTAACTTGAAACTAACCAGACGACGCTTTTGAGGGATAGTTGTGTCAGATTCGAACGCTGCTATAGATATGTCTCGTTCCGTGACAGTAGGAAGCTTCAATATGTCGACAAGAGACTTGCTTATGAATGTAGACTGGCTGCCTCCATCGAAGATGCAACGTGTCGTTTTACTTAAGACAGTTGGCCCAACAATTCGAATACGCGCAGTTTGTAAGTGAGTATAGTCAGGAGTCGGAGAGTGGATTTTGTTGACCGAAGTGGAGGTTACATCATTGCTTGAGCAAATGGAGTAGTGATGGGACTGCTTACATTTTGAACAAGATGTTCTCCCCCGTCTACTGCAATTCTTCGAATTATGCCCTCGATTCAGGCAGAGGAAACAGTGATTATTCGTCTTTAGCTTCTCAATTCGGTCATGAACAGTTTTCACCTTCCTACAATCTTGCGCCCAGTGTCCTCGTTGGTTGCAAAATGCACAGAATGGTTCTGTTTGCTTCTTTGTTTGCTGCAATGGTTTTTTAAACTTAGCGTTTAATTGAAATGCGGCTGTCGTGGGGACGAGACTGGTTGAAAACACTTGGTCACATCTGATCTTCTGGGTGACTAGCGCTCCATCGACTTCTTCACCAAGAAATTCCATCAGTTCCAGAATGTCACCTTCCGATATATTATTCTGTTTGGTGTGTATTATCCAGCGTCTACAGATATCGTCAGGGAAGGTTTGGAGTATCTTGGGAGCAAGTACCCGCCCATATGCGTTTACATCTTCGCCTAGGGCCTGTAATGCCTGGATACGGCGGTTGCATTCAATGTATGTCGTGTTTAGCGATTCTGGACAAACAGTGTTGATAGGTCGGATATCTTCTAGATAATCGATATGCGCCTGTATTATCCGATTCTGATCTCCGTATTTGGCCTTTAAAATTGTCTTAGTGTCCTCGTAGGTAGAAGCAGTCACGGCAATTCCGTCAACCAGATGTTTCGGTTCACCTCCGAGATACCCGCGTAAAAAGACATGTTTATGTATTGTCGATAGTGACTTGTCTTTGTCAATGGTTGCTTCAAATTGTTCCCAAAATCTCATCCAGCTTTCGATATTGCCGGAGAATGGTTCCAGTTTCACTGGCGGTAATTTAACAGAATGGGCGAACGTTGAAATGGGAGTGATGGGACTCTCGCTTATGGTCATGTTTGAGGTAGCAGAAGAAAGTTTAATTTCTGCCCCTCGGGTGGCTTTCTGTAAACCACGTTTTGCTTTATCTATGTATTCTTCGCAACTTTGAATATCGGTGTTGTATTCTGTGTCTGGAAGAAGATCGTGAATTGAGTCATCTAATTGGATTAGCCGAGTTAACTTTTCCTGAAGTCGCTCTCCATAATGCTTGTAGTCTTCAATACTTGTGTTTTCAGTAAAACTGTCAATGGTGATTAGAAACCGTGTCGCATTGTTTCTCTCTCTTGTTCGACTTCTTTCCAATTTGTGTAGTCGAGCTGCAAGGTCCTCTTGGGTTGCCATAATGAGGGGGCAATAAATCTTAGGATTAGCTGACAGTCAGGTAGCTCCCGTCTTGGTGTGTAGGAACGTCTTTCAGTGTAGATATTAGTCTCTTTGGGAGAGTGCGTGTTTAGTCAAGACTCCAACGTTGGCTAACAGAATGCGCTAGTGGGGTAGTTGAACGTGACAATTTTATAGTTCGGGAAGTAACTGACAGGTGCGCATGCGCTGTGCAGAGGTGCATGCAGTTCCAATGATTGGAGATAGATCACGCTACTAGTTATGTCAGTAACGTACTGTACAATTATTGGTATTTCTTGAAGTGATTAAAGTAGATCTCATGCAGGTTATAATCACGTGTACTGGAAAATACTCAGATGAAAGATATTTCTGGTGGCGTTGAGCGAGGATTAGTGGTGTCCTTTTCTCGCTGACAAATAGAAATTGCAGGGTGCAAGCTTAATTGTTTACAATACGGATTTCCCTGTTGCTCCGATAGATGGCGGATGCGTCACTTCTGGGATCACATTTAATGAAATTAGCCTATCTGTAGGTTTCAAAATTATTTTCCAGCTGATGAACAGCATGCATTAAGTTAATATAATAAAGAGATGTCAATTTGTGATGGTTTGACTTATCTGAAGTGGATTAGTTGGCAGTGAGAACTCTTGTAGCGTCTTGTCGTTGGTAGCGTGGCGTGCTTTAAGCTGACGTGATGTCTTCTCGGTAGTGTATAATGTTCTCGGCGTCGAGTGTCCTTCCGTAGTGTAGAAGGCGACAAAGAAGCATTAGCACTGTTCACTAATACTAGTAAATACACGTGTCACTGGTTTTGTACGAGTTTTCGGCACCATAATGTGGAGAATGAGTGAAAAGGAGCACAGGGAAACACACAGCTTGCCAACATAACGCCATCTTATTTAACTCCAAAGAACTTATGTACAGATATGAACACTTTACATTATATACACAAAGTACAACACACACAAAGATATGTCAGTCCTTCACAGATTACAGGGATGACTTGTTGATGTATCATATTTTGTTAAGCGAACATAAGTTCCAAGTCCATGTCGTGTTGGAACCCATATTTCAGTGCTGCCTTAGTAAACGAAATATTCAATGTTTTTCAGTCAACACGGTTGCACTTAATGGTAACGAGCATTATTCCAAAAACTAGAAGAAAAAAACTGTAGGCTACATGCAGACCTAACATGTCAAATCAATCATGCCTACAAGACAACAAAAATGCTCTATGAAAAACTATTAAAACCCCATAATGGTAGTCAAAAATAATCTCAAACCACCGCCACTATTTCGCGAAGGTGCAGAAAAATCTTAATAAAGTACAGCTATTCGTAAGAGTTGCTACTGTTGTGATAAACCGCTACTGAGTGATAGGCCCCCGAAATATAACTATTTATCTTAATGTCTACAAGATAAGGAGATTGCCAAAAAACCACAATGCCACCCACAAATCTATAGAAGGCAACACTAAAAATGGCTTATCTAATCCACAAATCACCCACCCTTCACCAACATTAATATTTGTAATTTAAGTAACTTAGGTTATGTTAAATTGAGGTTAATGGCGGAATTGATTGCGGCTGTGTGGCGGGAAGGACCCAATAAGTGCTCAGCCAATCAGGGACGTTTTGATTGGAGACCATGCTCGGAACAATTTGAGATCGTTTTGATTCACTCGCCTTCGTTAAGCCCCCACCCTAGGCCGTGGCAGCGAACAAAATGGCGGCTTAACGAACACGACGGGGTGCCATTATTAACATTTTGGGAGATAGAAACACAGCCTTGGAAGGGTTTGCAAGTCGGATATGCATTTTTTTAAGGATTTATCGGGGGCGAGTTTTACTCGTATCGGAACCCCGAAGAGTTTGTATTGTACTCATTACACTAAAGCAAAATTTATTTCTTAATATGAATTATAATCTGTAGCAAAGGTACCGTGATGTCTTATATGTTTAAAGATGTACCGTACTGTGAGTGGGCTCTGGGTTGGCAGATTTGTCCGAGACCCAATATCTATTTCTTGGCTTGTGATCAGCACTAAGTTTTTTCTGTTACTCAACTTGTTTAGGTTTAATTGTAAATGGTACGGAACCTTGAGTTTTATTTCTGTAGTACCTAATTTTGCCTTTTAATTTGAGTATCTTTTGCTTTGGTTTCAGTGTCCGATCATTAATTACTTGTTTTATGTGTTGTATTTCCTTTATGGATTAACTATGTGTTTGCCTTGTGCTACGGCCCGAGAGCCGTCTTGTGTCTTTTCATTGAGATCGGACAAAATCTGCCAAGCCCTTGTAGGCTTGTGCGATCCACAGTTCTCATATACATTATTAATTTTTTATTTCTTGGCCTTCTGATGGTCGTAATTCTCGTTCATAATTTTTTTTTCACTATAATTGTTCGTTTCCTGGCGACGGTCGCCATTATTTTTTTTGGTCATATTGTCATAAGTAGAGCTGGGATTTTTATGTAATATCAAGTGGCATAATATGTACGTAAATACGTAAATATGTAACAAAGAGCACCAAAATATGTAGCAAAATATGTAATATCATATAATTAACATAAACTTACCATTTTGTCAGTTACAACACACTAAACATGCTTTATATTACATTTTGTAGCACAGTGAACAATTAAGTATTTTTCAATGTTCTTTGGAGTCATATTATATATATTTTTTTATTAATCCCTTAACGAGTCAAGGACTCATATACAAAGGAATTGTACAGTTTTATCTTGTTGGCGACAAATTACAATACAATTATAGTTTACAAAGTTTTCAGTATGAAAATATATAGGCTACAACATTTTGTAGCTTGCATAAGTTTTTGTACACAATGTGATCTTCTTTTGTCTTCTCAGATTATGAAATTTCTTCAAACTGACATTTTATAATCATTCCACATAAACTGCTTTAGCCTCCTTTTAAAGATTGGTAGGCTAGGTGCAATCTTTAAATTTTCTGGTAGTCTATTGTACTTTACAAAGGCACTATACTTAATGCTATTACTGCCATATTGTTTGGAATTGATATGGAAAAGTGTTATGTCATCTGCATGTCTGGTTTTGTAAGCATGTAAATCAGATTTTTTAGTGAAGTTTAAATTTGTGTGGATTCTGTTGTGTAGGATTTAGTACATCAGGACATTTGATTTGATTTCTGCATTTAGGGCTACTAGTTGAATTTTACTCGTAATATAAAGGTATTTGGTTGGTGTTAAAAAAGGGTAGTTATAAATATTTCTTATGGCCCTATTCTGAATTACCTCAATTTCCTTTTTTAGGTAATTTGAGCATTTTATCCAAATTGTATTCAAATATTGTAAGTGGCTATGGATTAAGGAAAAATACACTTTCCTGAGTAGATATTTTGGGATAGAATAGCTCAATTTTTTTATCATCCCAGCGGCAGGTGATATTTTTTTTTACTAATGCACCAATGTGCTTTTGCCAGGAGAGATTTTCATCTATTATTAGGCCTAGGTATTTGACAGATGAGACCCTTGTAACTGCCTTTCCATTCAGCATTATATTCTGAGTGATGTCTAACTTTGTTCTACGCTTAGATATTATTAAATAATTAGTTTTATCTTCATTTATTGTTAATTTATTTGACTGGCTCCAGCCAAGTATGGTATTCATGTCCTGCGTATGTGTAATCAGCGTGTTGCTGGTGTAGGCATTGTAAAAGATGCTTAAGTCACCTACAAACAACGTTATATTACCATGAAAACGGAGTGTTGCTATGTCATTAATATATACTAAGAAGAGGGAAGGACCCAGTATTGATCCTTGGGGCACACCGTGGGTAAAATTAACTTCCTCACTTCTGTAGCCATTTATTTCAATATACTGCTTACGATTAGATAGGTAATTTTTAAACCATGCCCAAGCTACTCGTCGGATACCTGCTTTATCCAGTTTCCCTAAAAGAATTTCATGATCAACAGTATCAAACGCCTTTCTCAGGTCTATGAAAAGGCCACTCGCTGTCATCTTATTGTCTAAGACATCCTGAAAGTTAGAGATAATATCAATTGTGGCTATTTCTGTTCTTGGGTTTTCTCGGAATCCATATTCCCCTTTGTAGAAGTAATCATTTTTATTTAAGAAATTAACACTTCTGTTTTTTACTACTGTTTCGAGTACCTTGGCTATGGGTGGGAGGATGGATATGGGTCTGTAATTGTCCGGATTGCTTTTGTCACCTCCTTTATAGACTGGTATGACTCGTGCTATTTTTAGATCATCAGGCACCAGACCAGTCTCTAACGATAAATTTATTAAAGTAGTTAGGGAGCTACATAGCATGTCAATGGAGTTTTTTAACAATTTTACTGACATACCATCTTTGTCTTGGCTACTTTTCATTTTAAGGCTTAATATAATATTGCGAATTTTCATCTCATTAGTCGGGGCCATAAATATGGAATCTGTGTTGACATTAATCTAATTAACTTTCTTCCCTGGGGAATGTTTTTGGCTAACTTGTGTGCTATGTTTATAAAGTGAGTGTTTAGAGCATTGCAAATATTTTCTTTTCCTATGAAAGATTTACCGTCAATTATTATCTCACTGGGACCATCTTTTTTTCAGTTGTGAAGCTGTAGATCATTTCATTGATTACTTTCCAAGAACCTTTTATGCTATTGGCATTCAATGTTAATTTATGTTCATAGTATGAGGATTTCAGTTTCCGTTTTAAAGCTGTCACTTTGTTCCTACATATCATGTGCTCTTCCTTTAAGAGGTTATTGTTTCTGTGAATGCTAGTTTTAAGTTTAGCATGTAGTAGGTCCCTTTGTTTTATTAGTTGAATTAATTCCGTTGTTATCCATGGGTTTTTGTGGTTCTGGTGTATTTCCTTCAAAGGCGAGTCAGTGTTTTCTTTGTTGGGTGTCTGTGTCAAGATTCTGTGTTTCGTTTAGATCATCTAAGCAGTCTATTTGATTGAGATCATTAGAGCATTTATTTTTGTTCACGTACCGGTAATTTTTATTTACGTCTTTTGAACTAGACCTTTGCTTGTTGGGGGCGTATTTAAATGTCATGTTCGAGATTGGGCTTTTGCCTGGATAGTAATTTGACCAGAAAATCTCAGTTACAAGAATATTATGATCACTAATATCACTATTTATATTGCTTATTCTATAGGCATATTTACAGTTATTAGTGGCCACCTGATCAAGGCGTGTACTTGTTGATTCACTTATCCTTGTTGGATAGCAAGTATTGCCTTGTGTGAAACCATAGCTTGATAGTAGATTGAGGTATGATTTGGTTACATTATTTTTGTTTAGTAAGGTAATATTTGTATCACCAATGCATAAGGAAAGATTGGCATTGTTTTTCGAGAGAATGTGCTCTAGAAATTGCATGAATTTTGTTGCGTTATTTATGTTAGGATTATATACTGCAATTATATTAATAGTATGCAGGTTATTGAAACGAACAGTATCATTTCTTATAAGCTCTAACTGGATCAAGCTATGGTTACTCTCAACTAGGTTAAGAACTTTTGTATTCCATTTTTTGTGGACATAAACTCCCACACCTCCACCATCCTGATTGTCTCTGTGTACAAATGCAACAGAATAGTTGTTTTGGTTGAAGTATTTAGCTCCATTACTTTTCACCCAAGTCTCGGTTGCCACTATGACATCTAGATTTTCCACAATATGTATTAGTATCTCGTTATCTTCTAGTTTATTTTTAGGCTTATGCTATTTAGGTAAAGACACTTGATTTGGCTAACCTCATTTTTAGTGTCTGCTATGTAGTCGTGGATACAGTCATATTTACGCTCATCAATTGATGTGTGTAAGTCAACATCAACTAGTAGGTCCATGTCTTGATTCATTATTATTACTGTGAATGCGATGGCTGAACCTTGTTGATGGAAGAGTCTTGAATATATCACACACATATTCAATATAAACTTATTATTTTCATAACTCAAAGCACGTTTATTCATTAAATTTTGTAGCACAGTGAACTATTAAGTATTTTTCGATGTTCTTTGGGGTCATAGAAAGGAGTTTGTAACTTAGGATGTTCTTATATGCAGAGAAAGATCTTTAAACACCACATGATGTAACTGGGGCAAATTTTAGGAGAGAAATTTTCACTGGAGAAATGTCCTCAGGAGGATCAACGTCATCTCCATTTAGAATTCGGCACACACTGTGAAATGTTGAATAACCAGGATTTCTCTTCAACACTTTTTTGCAATTTACTCAATACACTTGCACCAGTTTCCCCATGCACAGCACTTATCATCCTATCATCCTCTCAAATACCTGTCACTCATAATTACCTTAATCCCCCTATTGAGAGGACAGATAACAGACCCAGATTAAGTGTGAAACTTCAATTCAGCAATTTATTTCATATAAAAACTGGAAAACTCTGAAATATGTAATTTTATGTAATATCACTAAGAATGTGTAGAATACCCACAAAAATATGAAAATATATGTGAAATATGTAATTACATAGAAATCCCAGCTCTAGTCGTAAGATTGAGATGAAAGCAGTCAGTCGAGTTGTTATTTGATCCGCTTCATTCCGTATTTGGTTTATTTGTCTATTTGTCATTCGTGATTTCATTTCGACCTTCCTTGTGAGGTTTCCTATTTTTGAAACATATCATCGGTAATTTCTGCTTAAACATTTCCTTTGGGTAATCTAACTTTTGTCGAATCATGGGTACTCATTCGACCTCTCAAGAGGGGTTTGGTTTTGCGAATTTCTTCCCCTGTCCTTTCTCCTTTTAACTTGATTTATGAATTATGATTATTTTTGGGGTTTGTAATAAGCCTTACCTGTTGTAATTGATGTTATTACCTTGTTCTTCCTTTGATGTATTTGGTGTTGTTTGGATGTAATTACTAACCTAATTAACTTATTAACTCTTCCTTGATCAGTCCTTTATTTGTAATTTGATTTTGTTCTTACATTATATTTTGTTTTGCAAGGACGTTGTTCTTTATTTCCTAGTTAAGATAAAGGTCACAATAGCTTCTAACACGGTTCTGGGATTAGGGCCCTCTTTCACACTGTGGTCTTCTTTGTGCCGGTACAGGTGGAATTGGGTACTGAGGAGAGATCGATAGCTCAGATGTTGCGGCATTTGACGCACATTGGCACATATACTAAAAGCATATGCTGGCGTCTATAATTTAGAGGTGGAACTCCCGATTCGTCGAGTAGGTTGGGTATCGGGTTGGTCCAGAAGGCACCGGTAGCCAGCCTAATGCCACTATGGTGGATACTGTCCAGCATTTTCAAGGTCGCCGGCCTTGCTGAACCGTATGCCACAGAACCATTATAGTCTAGGTGGGACAGGACGAGGGCTTGGTAGAACCGTAGCAGCACCGCACGGTCAGCTCCCCACGGAGTGCCACTAAGAATCTTGATCATATTCAGATTTCTGAGACATGCCTTTCATAGTTGCCGTATATGGTGCTGCCACGTTAATTTGCTGTCAACATGGAGCCCCAGGAAGCGATAAGCGTCAACCTCCGGCAACTCAGCATCCCTGAGATATAGTTCAGGGTGTAACTGTAGTCCCCGGAGCCGACAAAAATGGAAGACGGAGGCTTTCGCTGCTGAAAAACGAAAACCCCGGTCGTGAGCCCACCAGTCGACCCGGTTAATAGCTAGCTTTAATTGCCGTTCCACGATAGCCATACTTCCAGAGTTGTAATGTAGAGACAAATCGTATACATACAGTGATTGAACTATCGTGGGCTCGGCGGCGGCAACAATACAGTTTATCGCAGTAGGGGAGTGAGGCGGTTTCTGCCCCCCCCCCCCAACGCCACTCCCTCTGACGTCACATACTAACCCGCAATACATTCAGGGGCAAAGTCAATATCTCTCAAACGCATGGTCCGATTTTGACAAATGAGGTGTCGTTGGACTCGGGCTGACGCCCTCTTTCCAATGGACCATTCATTTTAATCCCTAAATAAAACCTACCCCTACTAGGGGGTGAAATTATAATTTTTTTAGTGAAAGTCTGTTTTCAAATGCGACATGTATAAGGTGCGCTGCTAAAATGAACTTAAACGTTGTTGCCCATATAGCGCATGCGTTTTACGGGATGCCGCTATGGATGAACATTTTTGTTTTTGTTTTTTACGCATGCGCACTTGGGATTTTTGTAAGAGGGCGAGCTTTTTTGAAAAAAATGATTGATAAGAAGAGGTTTTGGTGGTGAGGAGAGAACCAGATAGTCGGCTACTTTCCTACGAAGTTTGCCGATATCTCTCGAACGCAAGGTGGGATTTGGACGTGTGACGTGTCAAATCGCTTGTCTCGATGCTCTATATATGCTATTAATAGGTTAAAGTTTTGAGAATGAGGGAAACAGGCTTTTTGGAGGTAAAACCATGATTTTAGACTTTTTCCTATATTTCACGAATGCATGGTCGGATTTGGTTCTATGACGTGTCAAATGGCTTGTCTCGAAACCCTCTTTATTTTGGTAATAGGTTAAAGTTTTTGAGAATGAGGGAAACAGAATGTTTTGGGGTAAAAACGTGATTTTAAACTTTTTGCTATATCTCGCGAACCAATTATGCTAGAGGTGTGTTCGACAGGTCCAAAGACTCGGGCTGACGTTCTCTTTGCTATAGACCACTCGTTATAATTTTTACTAAAATTGGAAACTCGATTTTGGGGTAAACACGTGTTTTTTGTGATTTTTGCCGATATCTCACGAACTAATAACGCTAGAGACGTGTACGAGGTGTCCTAGGACTCGGGCTAACGCCCCCCTTTAAAATGTGGTAGATATTTTTTCCAAAAAAAAATAATTCACAAAGGGCCTAACGCCATACATGTTGAAAAACAAAATTCTTTACCGTTACCTGTTTATAATGTTCATGAAGCGTGGTGGTTGAGAGAGACGATACGGCAGGGTGTGTGTGTGTTTCAAAGAACCTGCCGCTAACCACAAGGACCATGCTTAATAGAACAATCGCTATTTCGGCGGGTCGATGTATGACAGAGCGAGGGTGCGTTTTTCTGATATTTTACCTTTGACGTGTAAACGGTGATGAGAACTTGGTTCTATGTTGGTCGAAGCGAGTAGAGAAAACAAACTTACAGGAGGTGAATGTCATTTGAGCTTATTGGAAGGCGTTGATCTGACTTGACAACAGGTGCAATGGAAAAATGACCATGACGCTTCAAGATGAAATAATCTGACCATTGTGGTGGCGGGGAAGAGCGAAAGGCATGTGAACACATGTGTGAAACCACAGGCACGCTAAACCAGTGACATCCTGTCTTGCTTCGTACGTGACAAAATGCAAGTCCATGTGAAATTTGATCTACCGCAGGTGTTCGCCTGGGACGTTATCTGTCCACGTGCGCGATAACTGTTAACAAGTCACATCCTGTTTTGCTTCGTACGTGACAAAATGCAAGTTGACGTGAAATTTGATCTGCCACAGGTGTTCGCCTGGGACGTTAGCTGTCCACCTGCACGATAAGAGAATGTTCAAAGCATGGAAAAAAAAAGATTATACATGCAACGTAGCATATATAAAGACATGTCGTTATCATTTCCACGCTCACTTAGGTGACTACCTTTGAACACACTGCGTTGCATGAAACCCCTGGTCTTGTTTATCAGTTTTGGTGTTGGTGGAAAATACTTAACCTTGTTGTGGGGTAGGTATATAATTATTTATTTATATATTTATTGATTTTTATATAAATACATGCAATTATTTATTGATTAGGTAATTAATGATTTTATTTATTTATTTGTTTGCAGATAACGTGTATAGCCTACCTGTCGTGTGTCTGTGGGAAATATATTAAAGAAAGAGAAAGACAGACCGATAGAAGGGGAAACCATTTCCACACTAGCCCACGAGACGGGAATATAGCAAAGCATTACACGTCAAGGTGAGATTTGTTTTATATATAACCTGTTTGATTTTGTTTTGTTTATGAAAGGCATAAACTATATGGAATGGATATACTTATGGTGGTTTATTTTATTTCTTTTTAGATATTTGAAAAAAAAAAGGGTTCACTGCTATAGCAAATACAGTTGATAACCAAGTGGCTTTAGAGTGGAACCATTGTCAAGCAGTCTACAGCTGAAAACTCAGGTGAGAGTGTTCTTTAAAAATAATGTCTTTTACTGCTGCGGATATGTTAACTTGGGAGCCCCTTGAGTCTTGTTTCAAATCGCATGTGTGCTCTGGCCGCGTAGTCAATGTTAGAAAAAGTTTGATTCCCAAAGAATTTTTAGAATTTTGTTTTGAAATTTTTAAAATTGAAATTTGTACAGCGCAAAGGTTGCATACGGCTTTAAAGGTGAATACAGAACTGGTGTGCGATTTCATATATAAAAAGAAGGACGTGGAGCATAAAGAGACATTCTATATTTGCAGTAAAATGCAAGAGCTATTCATAGCCCATAATTTGGAACAGTGGTATGAAACCCACGTGGTGAATGCCTTGCTGTCAAAATTTGATAAACTGCAACAAGGACCCAGTGGTTTAGCGTTAGACAAAATTCATTATTTGCAAATCAACATTTGTCAATTCAACCCGTTGAATGCTGGGTCTAGCTATATTAAAACACCACCAGCAATAGCTTCGAAAAAGGCTGTGGTGAATATTGAAAATTTTGATGATGATTGCTTTCTGTGGGCTGTGGCTGCGTATTTGCAGCCAGCTCAAGATCGTCATGTTAACAGACCAGCAAAGTACAAGGCCAAGTTTGATGAATTGAAACAAAAGTTAAATTTAACTCGAGTGTCGTTCCCTATGGACTTAACCGAGATCCATAGGTTTGAACAAGATAACCAGGACTTTTTGTTCATGGTGTATGGCCTTGATGGTGATGAGATTGTGGGTTCTCTTTATGCTACAAAAGAACCGAAACGACACCACATTCATCTTTTATATCTATCTGAGAGAGAGGTGAATCACTTCTCCTTCTTCTTCTTCTTCCTAGCGTTTTCCCGCTGCTGCAGGGTCCGCTGTTTTGGTCTTGGCTCGCCATTTTGCACGATCTTGGGCATCATGAGGTCTTAGATTGAGAGCCTTCATATCCGCATTTGCTGTATCATGCCAGCGCTGTTTTGGGCGCCCACGTGGACGGTGCCCATTAACTTCAAAGGAGAGAGCGGAATTGGCAACAGTTCCAGGTGCAGCACGCAAGACGTGGCCATACCATCGAAGCCGTTTTTCCCGTGCCTTCTCAGTGATGGGTGCAACTCCTATTTGCTGGCGAACAGAGTCATTCTTTATATGATCTAGGAGTGTGATGCCCATCGACCAACGGCGCATACGCATTTCGATGCTATGTAATTGGCGCTCCGTAGCTTTGTCAGCTGGTCGACATTCAGCACTGTACAAAGCAACAGGACGTACTATCATGCGGTATATTTTGGACTTAAGGTATAGTGGCATCCTTCTGTCGCAGAGTACGCCTGTAACTTCCCTCCATCTCATCCATGCAGCCTTTATCCTACTTCGCACTTCATCACCTATCTCACCATCAGCTTGTAGGCGAGATCCTAGATACCTGAAGCTTAAGGTCTTCGTCAATGTCTCTCCATCAACTTGGATGGATCCGTTGGTTGGGACAGTTTCAAGGTATTCGGTCTTCTTTTTGTTCAGTCGAAGACCGTATTGTGAGAGACGGCTGTTCCAATTTTCAACTTGACGCTGCAATCCTATCCTGGTGGTATCAGCAAGTGCGACATCATCAGCATATAAGAGTGTCCAAGGGACATTCCTTTGCAGATCCCGTGTGACTGTGTCCATGACTAGGACAAAGAGCAATGGGGACAGTGCAGATCCTTGGTGTACACCGACTTTCACTGGGAAGCTCTCCGAGGTGCCAACAGCACAACGTACACAACTTGTGGTGTTTGTGTATAGCATCTTGATCCAGCTGATAAGCATTTCTGGTACACCATGGTTACGAAGTGCATACCAGATCACACGATGTGGAACACGGTCGAAAGCCTTTTAAAGATCAAGAAAGGCGATATGCAGTGGCTGTTGTTTCTCGCGATGCTTTTCGATGAGCATTCTGGCAGCGAAGATTGCATCAGTTGTTCCCGCACCCTTGACGAAGCTGAATCACTATTGCCTCATTAAAAGCTTGAGTAGATTGCTAAGCAGTCAAATGTCTAAGGACAAGCGTTCAAAATATATTTGTGATCGATGCTTGCAATATTTTAAAACCCCTATGCTTTTGGAACGTCATAGGGTAGATTGCGTTTCTCAGGAAGCAGTGAGACTGATATTGCCACAAGGGGACAAGGCTGTGTTAAAGTTTAAGGACATTCACAAGCGTGACACTGTCCCCTATGTGGTGTATGCAGATTTTGAAGCTCTCACTACACCCATGGCGGGATGTGAACCAGATCCATCCATGAGCTCAACCACACCCATTCAAAAACATGAACCCTTTGCCATAGGATTTTATGTGGTGTGTGCCTATGAACCTACACAATCCGTTTACAAATACCGCGAGGGGCCAGATTGTGCCAAATGGTTCTTGGATGAACTTGTCAAGTTGGCTCATGGTGTACAGGAAATACTGGACCACCCAGTACCCATGAGCCTATCTCCAGAACAACAGCAGCAGTATGAGCATGCCACGACATGCCATATTTGCGAAAAGCCTATTTTAAGTGGAGAGGAAAAAGTCAGAGACCACTCGCATTTTACAGGGGAGTTTCGTGGAGCTGCGCATAGTAAATGCAACTTGAACTTTCCAGCTCCTCGTTTCATCAGTGTCTTTTTCCACAATCTGGCGAATTATGACATTCAGTTTTTGATTCGTGAGTTGGGTCATGTCAACAAGGGCTCGTTTACCATTATCCCCCAAAACCATGAGCGTTTTACAGCCCTGACATGGAGGTTGAGCAACTTTAGCATTCGATTTTTGGATTCCTTTAAGTTTATGGCATCCTCGCTAGACAGCCTTGTGAATGGTTTGAATGAGAAGGAATTAAAAATACTAGAATGCATTTTAATGATCCTGAGCAATTTCAATTGTGCATTCGGAAAGGTATATTCCCGTATGATTTCTGCAATAGCTGGGACGTGTTAAAGCAAAGAAAACTCCCACCACAAGAGAAATTTTACTCGAAACTAACACGCAGTACCGTTTCCGATGAAGACTATGCACATGCATGTCAAGTTTGGCGAGTGTTTGGCATGAAGACGCTAAGTGAATATGCTATGCATTACCTAAAACTAGATGTATTGCTGCTCACTGATGTGTTTGAAAAATTCCGTAACTTGTGTCAACACATTTACGGTCTTGACCCGGCTCACTATTATACGAGTCCTGGGCTCTCGTTTGATGCCGCATTAAAATACACTCAAGTGGAATTGGATTTACTCACTGACGTAGACATGGTTCTATTTTTTGAAAAGGGCATTCGTGGCGGCTTTGTGTCACTTAACCAGCGCCATGCCGAAGCGAACAATGTCTACATGCCTGATTATTCACCGGAAAAACAAGAATCGTCCTTAATGTACTATGACGTGAATAATTTGTACGGTTACGCCATGAGTCAGCCTTTGCCCTATGGGAAGTTTGCTTGGCTGACAGACAAACAAGTGTCAGAATTTGATGTGAACATGGCTAGCCAAGAAACAGGCCGTGGATATGTGCTAGAAGTGGATATTGAATATCCATCATCCTTGTATGATGAACATGCCGATTTCCCATTCTGCCTTGAGCAAATGGTTCCCCCTGACAGTAAAGTGAAAACTGAAAAACTCATGGGCACACTTTACAACAAAAATCGGTATGTGTTACATATCCAAATGTTGGTGCAATGCCTCGCCCAAGGCTTGGTGTTGAAAAAAGTCCACAGGGGTATTTCTTTTGCTCAAAAAGCATGGCTTGAGCCATACATGCGACTCAACACAGAGCACCGACAAATGGCAACACAGCAGTTTGAAATTAATTTTTTTAAATTAATGAACAACTGCATTTATGGCAAGTCTATGGAGAATGTCCGCAAATACCGTGACATTAAATTGGTGAATGTCTGGGAGGGGCAGTGGGGTGCCCGGCGGTACATTGCCAAGCCAAATTTCAAATCGATCAAAATTATCGATGAGGATTTGGCTACTATTGAAATGAGTAAGACCAGCGTGACCATGGATAAACCCATTTACTTGGGTCAAGTCATTTTAGACTTTTCTAAATCGATCATGTATCGATTCCACTATGAGTTTGCGAAACGCCATTTTGAGGACGTCTCTCTTTTGTATATGGACACGGACTCATTCATTTACCACATTCACCACTGCAACCCCTATGACGTCATGAGGCAACATAGTGACTGGTTCGACACCTCTTGCTATAGTGCTGACAACGTGTTTCAGTTGCCCATAAAAAAAACAAGAAGAAAATGGGCGTTTTAAAAGATAAATGCGGTGATTCCATTATGACGGAATTCGTAGGTTTGGCTTCAAAAATGTATGCTTACCGCACACTCGACTGTAAGGAAGCCAAAAGAGCAAAAGGTGTAGGTAGAGCAGTGGTAAAATCGCTACGTGTAGACGATTACTTAGCGTTTTTACGCACTGGCAAAGCTATGTCTCATACACAGTGCAGGATACAATCCAGCAACCATCATCTGTATCTTGTGGAACAGAGAAAACGCACCCTCGCCTCCATGGATAACAAACGTGTGTGGGCTGATGACCTGCTCACCAGCTTGCCCTGGGGTTATGATCGCAAGGAGGAGGAGGTGTGATTTCACTGTATAATCGTTTATGGGACATAGCTTTATGTAACTTGTAGATTTAGTATTTTGTAAATATTGTTTTTTTGTCATTGTAAATAGTAGATTTTGTAAATAGGGGCAACCCACTTGGACCATTTGCTCTTTGAAAAGTTCTATGCAATCTTATTTTTTTAAATTTTTTGATTGGTTAATAGTGTGATTTTTTTTAACGCTGTACAAAGTTGAGTTTTTTTTGTAAATATGAAATAAGTAAGATTTTTAGTAGCTTTAATAACTAGTATTTTAATTATTTTTCATAATGTAAATGATAAACTTAAAAAAAGTTCTTTTGGGATGAGTGTGCATGTCGAGAATGTGCTTTTGGGAATAAATAAAGTGGTTGTGTTTGTTCCCACAGACAGGTGTGAATGTATGAGTAGAGAGAGAAAGCTCGTGTGTATGGTTGACCAGAGCAAACACGGTGAGGTAGGGTGGGTGGGTGGGGAGGGGTAAATAGTCTTTTATATACTTATTTTGTTTTGTCATTAGTTTTTTTTTAAAATTGAAATGTGGCAGTCAAAAGACATTATTTTTGCAAAAACAGTCTTACCTGCAGTAGTCGTAGACCTCGACGTTTCTCCAAACACGCATTAACACATTGCAGTATCGCCATGGTCAAGCAATTGCATCAACATCATTGTCAAATCTCAACTTTCGACATACACTAAATGGAAAAATGTGAAAACAGCAAAATGGAAAATCCATGTTTCCATATCACCAAAAACGCAAAACTTAAAACGGACATTTTTAAAAACTGGAAATGGCCATGTGTGAAATTTGAAAATTTAAAAACTTCAAACAGACATTGTTTAAAAAGTGTCATCAACAAACTGGAAAAATCCATATCATCAAAATCATAAAACTTGAAACGAACATTTTTCACATCTGTAAATTGCAAAATAACAAATGGCAATGTGTGGAATTCATCCTGTGTAAAATGAAAAAATCAGCCATCAACATCACGATTTCTTAAAATTAAAAATAACAAATCATTGTGCTCTGGTAAACCTTTGTATTTATTTCATAGTCATAGCGAATTGACAAAAGAAAAATAGAATACAAACAAATCCCAATTCCTCACTCCTCAATGTTTATGTCCATGCATCATCAACTTTCCTTTCATAGCAGTCATGACAATTAGGGCTGCCATCCTTTCACCCACTGAGGCATCACTGGATGTGAAACATTGTTTAGCTTTCTTCAATAACAATTTATCTGCCACATGTCTTAAACCAGGATGACTATGGCGATAAGAAAGGTCATGTTCCTTGCATGCTTGATCCAAAAGATTAATGGGTACATCACCACGTTGTACACGTTTTTCGAGTCGAGTTCCAGGGCCGCAAAAACGATAACCTGGAAGATGGATTTCGAAAGGTAAGTATTGAATCACTTTGTCAATGACGCCATTGCCAGTACAGGTCTGGCATATCCTTTTCCATCGATGGTAAAAAGGTTTGGTCTTCCTCCTCCTCTGTGGACGATGTTTGTGTTTGTTGTTGTTGTTGCTTTTTCTCGCCATAACACCCGTGGAATGATTCAACAAAGTCTTTACATGGACTTTTATGACCGTGATACAGTTTCACTAGCTGGCAAGTCGCACACTGACGCATAGACGGTATTTTTGCCATGGCCACTTGCTTTTGGTGATCGTAATCCGTACAGGGTTGCAATTCACTCAACACAGGGTCTTGAGTCCATGATTTTGGTACATGTTGCCAGATTTCTTTGACCGCGTTGGCGGCCACATAATAAATGAACGACTTGGGCAGCGCCAAGAGTTCCTCTTTGGTAAAACTGTCTAGTTTCTTTTTGCACACAAAGAACTTGCCGATGGCTTTGTCCGTAGCATTGCCTTTCTCCATGGTATCACGTGCTGTAGATGTTTACACGTCGCTTGTAGAAATCTCACTGACGTCATTCACAGGTAAATCTTGAGTTATAATTTTGTTCAACAACTCCCAGCAGGCATGGGTGGTTAACCAATGAAAGAGATGCCAGGCATGCGATAGGGCTGTATGGGTAATGTTGCCACAGGAACAAGTATCCATGAGCGTTTGCAGGGAGGGGCAGCCCAACTCCATGAGGTCGATACATTGGCAGTAAGACGCCAAAAATGGTTGCAACCATTGACGTTTTTCATTACCTTTCACAAATACCACATTGGCCGAGGACAAGTGTGCTTTCATGACCACGTCCAAATATTTATAGGAAATGGTTCCTTGATTCCAGTCTAGTTGCCTATGATTTTCAATCCACTGGGTTTGTTTACTGTCTTTTTCACACAACAAATCAAAAGCATGGGGTGGTTTAAATAGCAAATGCGTAGCTTGCGATATCCAAAACGTTGTACAATCGATCATGGCCACTTGTTTAAATATAAATTTGTTGTCACCAATTTTAAACCCTTGGCAATCCACAATGAGTGTGCGCAACATGTTGACGCTTGCCTGGACCAAGTTCAACTGTCGACTGACGGACGATCAAGTGTGATCATGACATGGACTTACCTGCCATGCTAGTTTCAAAAAAGAAGGTTAGGGTAGGACAGGGGGGACATGCAAAAATTAGAATTTAAGAATTACATCATTTTATTATCATAACACGTCTTACAGGCTTTTCTCATTTTAGGATAAGGACGATAGCAACTGATACAACAATATAGTCTCTTGTGTTTGTAACGTCCATAACACCGATGATGTCCCAATGTCTCTAAACTAGGCGTTTTTGATGGTGAGCTGCTCACCGAAGCACCATGGATACCATACGGTCCACACGTATCGTAACTTGTTTTTTCATCACTCAGAGACACAAGTGAGGGATAGCTTGAATGACAGGGTATATTTCTCACTTTCATTCTACACAGGTAGGGGCAGGTGGGAGACCAGCGCTGATGTTCCTGCATGGGTTCATCGCCCTCCTGCCATTGGTCTATGATGATGGGACAAAAGGCACATTTCACTTCATCTCTTGTTTTTAAATAGTAGAATCCAGCAGCCGCCAAGGCTTGAGGGTTTATGAAAGGCACTGGCCACGTGGTAAAAGTCTTGAAACGTTGTTCCTCAGAGTTTAAATTCATGGATGTGACGTCTCTTGAGGCTTTAAAGCAAGACATGACTGAGTGGCTTGACGTGGGATGACCTGTTATTTATACACTCGTCACTTGGTTGGATAGTGGATAATAGTTGACTTGTTTGTGATGAATAATCAAACAGTAGGCCGTGGTATTGGCTGGTACATTGTCATGCGTTTCAAAATCTAGTCGAATGTCGATATTGGATGGCTTGACAGACTCTTCCAGGTAAGAACAGTCAAAAACAATCAGTGGTGCTCTTGCCTTAAACGCTTGGGGTAGTAGCATGGGGCTGTTCTCTTTTTGATAATACGACCATCGAAATTTAGAAAACAAGTCGTACAGGGGGCCAAACTTATTTTTTGAAAAATCCAAATCCAGTCCTTCATAGGGAAACACAGCTCCGTTGAGGAAAAGACGTGCATTTCTCAATTGCAGATGATCAAATTGCGTGGCATCTTTGGTTTGTTGATACTTGCGATTCGTTTGAAAACCCACGATCAGGTAGAGAGGTCTCTCTGTATAGCGAGCTGTTTTTACAGACCAACTGTGTGTGTTGCTGGTGGGCAATAGCGGATACTCATGGAGTGCCCAGCTTCTAAATTCCATGGGTAAAGGCATATCTCTCTTTACCATTTTGAGTATGTCCAGTTTTTTGCTATCTTCAAGGGTCACATGGGGAACTTTCCATAGCAAGCGTTGTAGTTGAATTTTGGAATCGATGGGGGCATTGTCGGCTCCCTTGAGTGCATTATTATCACTCCTGTCTCTCACTAGGTAAAGCACTTGCCTTGCGTTGACCACAATGCGTTGGTGATCTTCGGCAAAGCCTAAAATCAGTTTAAGAGGTAAATATCCAGTTAAGGTCCCATCGGTGTGTACCATCCAGTCATTGGTCGAGTCAGGACACCAACCTGCCATGCAAAGTGTTTTACCTTCTTCCTCACTATAAGAGGGGTATAGTTTCATGACACTGGAAATGCCCACATTTCGAGTGCTATCCACCACGATATCGTTAATGACATACCGCACTTCAGAAAACAGAAAGGCCAAACCATGGTTGGCCAACTTGGATGTGGTGGGTGTAGAGCCATCGGCTTTGGTGAGCCGACCTTCAATCTGAATGACACTTTCATGCGGTAGGGTGTAAATATCTTGGTTGTTGATAACAAATTGAATTTCATCATTGTTATTGAGTCCAGGTGTTTGAGCTTGATAGGAATGGAGATCAATTCTTACCACTCCTGGTTGCCCCTCGATGCGGTTCGCTATCTCTAGGATAGAATTCATCGCGGGGGTTAATGTGGTAACCCAAATGCTGTAAAATCTGCTTGTTCTGAGATGTTAACGTGTATTCACGTGGCAAACAACTAACACTATTCCTAGACGGTGTTGTTGCTTTATACACAAATTTCATAGTGGCTTTAGCACCAACTTGTAAGTCACTGGTGTGGTAGAATCTAGATCAATGAGTTGTTGATCTCTATTGATCAGTCTTAATGTTATATTACTAATACTATCGACAGCCACAGCATGAAAAAGCACCACTGGAGGGTTTTCACGAATAATATACCCATTGGGTGATGTCACAATAAAGTCATAAAGCGAATGCGATGGTTCTTGATTGGTGTACACTTGGCTAATAATATTACATGTCACCGACACATGATGGTCCTCAATGAATTTCACTTCATGGTCCGATTCATGTTTTTTGTTGGGCTCCAACACACGTGGTTTAAATCCTAGTAATGGACCAATGGAATCGGGGTGTGTTTTAAAGTCAATGTTAAAGGTAGAGAAAATACTGCAGCGATGAGTGTTGGTATTGCCTACAAGTTCAAACTTGTGCGTTCCATCGAGCAATGACTTTAAACCATATTGATTGATCAACACCACATAAATGTGTTCATAAATATCATCGATCGTGTATCCACCAGAGTTCAGGGTGAGCACAGATTCATCATAGTAAAACTTGTTGTTCACATTTTCACGTATGTTGTATATTCGATTGTACGTTTCAAGAGAAACAAGTCCTAAACCATAGGGTTTTTCACTCAATTCGATAGGCGGGTAAAAGTCTAGGCTGACTTCAGGTCCACGTCCATGCAGTGTAAACGTTTTACTTTCTGCCGACATACTGGTGGCATTTTAGCTTATGCTGCGTCTTATATAAAAAATTAAACACAAACGTCCACACTGTTGGCTGTTAAACGTTTGCTCACGTTTCACATTATAATATATCTTGATCCTGTTTCCAAAATAGGTCACTAGTTCCATGGGCGGGGGCAAATTCCCAAAACTGTCAAAGTACCATACCGTGGATCCCTCTTTGACATAAGCTACATAATGCGTCCCTGGTCCTCGGTGATCATCCAAATTGACAACAGCACATTCCTGTTTCCAGGGTCGTTGGGGTATTTGGTTTCGCATAAACACACCTCGAAAATGAGAAAGATTTAGTTGTTTAGCATAGCTTTCCACTTGTTGATGCGTCAGGGCATGTCTCGCTATGGCTGAGGTTATTTTTTTTTTAATATTTCGAAATGGTGAAATCCCATATCCTTGTTGATAAAAGGCTGGCTTTAAATTGGCATTTCTAGCCCCCATGGCGATCGCTTCCATCGGTTCATTGTGTCGCTGACTTTCTTTGAGTTGTTGCTTGCCCTGCTGCGCGGCTTTAATGGTTTTCGCCACTGCACTGGCACCGCCCAAAAGTGAGCCCAGAGCAGCTAGACCGGCAAATAATGCAGGTAAAAATCCAGCTCGTTTGGGGACGGGAATCACTCGCCCTTGGTTTGAACTCTGTCGCCGACGTTTTGGAATAACATGTCTCTGTGCTGCTCGAAGGGCTTTCCTTATGGTCAATACATTATTTTTTCTTTTTTTCTTTCGCAAGGGCTTGTCCACGAATGTTGTAAGCCCAGGCTTTGCCAAGGACAAAGTCCTTTTTTTAGTCTTTCTCACTACATACCTTTGTTTCACCATGATGATAATGACCCACAACCTTTCACAAGAAAGTTTAAATCACAACTAACATCAGATGGTTATTTCATGGCTGTATATTCCAATTCCACATAAAGTGGGAAATCGTTTATGGCTTTTCCCGCTTGCTTTTCATCCCATGTCAACATGAGGTGAAAGGATAATTCATCACCTGCATTGACCATTTCATGGTTATGGACCAACATCCTATGACCATTTATCTTTATTTGTAAATGGTTCTCATCAGGTATGGCATATTTTATGTGAATGGTTCCATCATAGTGTAATCGATAGTGGCTTAAACCCGAAGCAAGCACATAGGTCAAGTGCTGATCATGGACTAGCGATAAATGGTTTCTGTCAATCACAGGTTTTTCATTTGTCAGATACACTAAAAATACAGATGGGATAAATGTATAAAGCCTTTTCATTTCATAGGTCATGTAATGCTTGGTACAAACAACGTCTTCGTCTTGCGGGTCTTCCACGTGAATAATCCGATGGTGATTAGCGCTATAGCCATTCACCGTAAGCTGGGGAACTTTGTCATAAAACTCATACACTTTGTTATCCACATACTTTTTCGTAGTAACGTCTGTAGACACTTGAGGATGTTTTACATGGGTTAACCGCTTTCCCTTAAAGTCATAATCTCCCTGTTTTGTGCGTGGCACTACTGACCTATCCACATAGTGTTTATTAGCAGGATCTGTTTCTTGTTTAGGATCATGTATGGGGACAGGCCTAGCTTTGGCCATCAACGCACGTCCAAAGACATCCATCGTCAACCTGTAGTACCAGTCTACTGTTTCTATGACAAGGCTCGGTGTCCTGTATATAGACAGCCTGCTAGCCTGTCTAAGCCTTAGTTGAAATGAAGATTATTAAGCAGCAAGAGTCATTCCCCGTGGGGGACATGGTTTCCCATCTCTGTCCCACAACACGTGAACAACGCCATGGTTCACTGTTTCCATCTTCCATTCGCTGCATCATTGTGGGGCCTTCCGGCTGTGGAAAGACAAATCTTTTGCTAACGCTCATCACAGCGCCCAATGGTCTGCGTTTTCAAAATATTTATATTTTTGCAAAATCTCTTTACCAACCCCTCTACGTGTTTCTGGATCAAGTCATGTCTGGATTACAAAAAGAGAATATGGGTTATTTTACATTTTCCATGCAAGAAAATGTGATTTCACCGGATGAGGTAAAGCCTGATTCACTCATGATTTTCGATGATGTATCCACTGAACGTCAAGGCATCATTCAAAGCTATTTCAGCATGGGTCGCCACAAACATATCGATTGCTTCTATCTTGGACAAACGTATTCAAAAATGTCCAAACAGTTGATTCGTGACAATGCCAATGTCATTGTTTTATTTCGCCAGGACGAGAGGAACAGTCGGCACATTTATAATGAACATGTGAATCCGGATATGACCTTTCAAATATTTACAGAATTGTGTGCCAAGTGCTGGAACACTCAACGTCATGCCTGTTTAGTAATTGACAAACAAAGTGAACTCAACCAAGGACGGTATCGCTTAGGGTTTGATCATTTTATTGCTATTTAAGGCCCTGTCTCATTCCCCATCAAGTCATTTGTCAAGCCACCATGGCGTTAGCAGAGAGTCAATTGAAAAAGCATATTATTAGAGCAAAAAATACTATTCGCCAAAAGTTTCGTCAATTGAAACAATCACGTGCCAATCATGCTTTGTTTATTCAGCAACATTTAGCACCTCCACTAAAAGCCATGTAGAAACCCTCTTTCAAGCCATCTGAAACGCTACCCACCGTTTCACAAGCCACGCAGACGCTGCACGAGGACCCTGAGGAAGAGGAAGAGGAACAGGAAGATTTGACTAGTGTTAGTGAAGTTGAGGATGAGGAGGAACAAGTGTTTACGCCTCAAAAAAAGGCCGCACCCCTTGCAGAGTTTTTGAGAAAAAAGAAATCCTTGGCCATGGTCGAAACACCTTGCCCTTCCAAAGCATCTCCGTTTTCACAACTCTTGGCCACCCCTCAACATAAAGCTCAACTGAAAACCATTTTAATAAAATATTATGGATCAACATTGGAACCCTATTTCACCGATCTATTTATTGGAAACACAGATACCACGTATGGTGTTCGCTATGAGGATGATAGTTTTAAAATTGGCGATTCATCCATTAAATTTGCTCGTACTAAAGCTGTCATTAAAAATATCAACTATAAATTAACGCCAGGAATGTTAAAGCTGCTCTTTTCTAGGACCCCCTCTTCCCATGATTATACGTCAGAGGATCTTGACAAATATAAATCCATTTTATTGGATACCCATGCCCACAAAAGACAGTATGATCCCACGCAACAAGTGAATGCCAATATATCTCAAAAATATAAAACCATCATTGCAAAAATGTTTCCCACCAGTCAAAGTACTCGTCGTAAAGCGTCCGCTTCGGGAGTGACATTTAAACCATTAAAACCCCTTGTGGATGTTACCTACTGGCACAATCCCAATAAGCTCGTCCAGCGGCTACAGTTGTTGCATGCCTCACGTCAAGCTGGCCACACCGGTCACGATTGGGAAATTCAAGAAATTGAACACGAACTTCGAAATGCCAAAATTATTGTTTAAGCCCTCACCCATTAAAATGGGTATTGCTCACGAGTTGCATCGCCCAGCTAGGCGTCACTATCCGCGACTCAAGGTGATTTAACGAGGTGTGGATGAACTTTGGCAGGCTGACTTGGTTGAAATGATACCCTATGCTAGCGTTAACGACGGTGTACGCTATATGTTGACCGTCATTGATGTCTATTCCAAAATGGCCTTTGTTGAACCTGTGCGTCGCAAGTCTGGCCCACTAGTTACCAAGGCCTTTCAACATATTATTCAACACTCCAAACGTCAACCTCAGCTGCTACAAACTGACCAGGGGAAAGAATTTTTCAACAAGGATTTCTCCAGTTTTCTCAAATCTAAGGATATTCACCATTACACTACGTACAGCAACCTCAAAGCCAGTGTGGTCGAGCGGTTCAACCGAACATTGAAAACCCATATGTGGAAAGCGTTTAACGCTCAGGGCACGTATCGCTGGTTGGACATGTTACCAGAGCTAGTATCATGTTACAATGACACCAAACATAGAACGATTGGGACCAAGCCACGCCTCGTAACTAAAAATATTCAGCGATTGGATAAACTGTTTAACCCCATAAAAACAGCCGATCCTAAACGTCACCGACTGAACATTGGGGATTTTGTTCGTGTGAGCAAATTTAAGTCTGCCTTCAATAAGGGCTACACGCCTCAGTGGGGGACTGAACTATTTCGAATTCGTCGAGTCAACTTGGACAGTCCAGTCACCTATTTACTCGAGGACCTCAACCATCAACCCATAAAAGGTAGATTTTATCTACATGAACTTCAGAAAACAGCATTTCCTCAGCATTATCTTGTGGAAAAAGTGTTGAAACAAAAAGGAAATAAACTCTACGTCAAATGGTTAGGGTTTAACTCTACGTTTAATTCTTGGATCAATAAATTACATGTTGTGTGAACCTGTGTACTTTTTATTTATTCACACATGTTGTACACCACCTATAGCTCTATGTGTACAGCGCTCCGCGCTTCATGCATGTTCATACATGTTTGTCTTTCCCTTTCCTCCTGTGTTCTCTCATACATTACCCCTCCCCTCTCCCTCCCTTCACCTCCCACCACTGCTGTTTGCAGCTCTTGCCTATCTATTGATTGTGACATCATTCCGACAAGTTGCATCATACTTTTTACTGATTCAGCGATTCCCACGCTTTGAACATTCTCTTATCAGGCACGTGGACAGCTAACGTCCAAGGTGAACACCTGTGGCAGATCAAATTTCACGTCAACTTGCATTTTGTCACGTACGAAGCAAAACAGGATGTGACTTGTTAACAGTTATCGCGCACGTGGACAGATAACGTCCAAGGTGAACACCTGTGGAAGATCAAATTTCACATGGACTTGCATGTTGTCACGTACGAAGCAAGACAGGATGTCACTTGTTTAGCGTGCCTGTGGTTTCACACATGTGTTCACATGCCTTTCGCTCTTCCCCGCCACCACAATGGTCAGATTATTTCATCTTGAAACGTCATGGTCATTTTTCCATTGCACCTGTTGTCAAGTCAGATCAACGCCTTCCAATAAGCTCAAATGACATTCACCTCCTGTAAGTTTGTTTTCTCTACTCGCTTCGACCAACATAGAACCAAGTTCTCATCACCGTTTACACGTCAAAGGTAAAATATCAGAAAAACGCACCCTCGCTCTGTCATACATCGACCCGCCGAAATAGCGATTGTTCTATTAAGCATTGTCCTTGTGGTTAGCGGCAGGTTTGTTGAAACACACACACACCCTGCCGTATCGTCTCTCTCAACCACCACGCTTCATGAACATTATAAACAGGTAACGGTAAAGAATTTTGTTTTTCAACATGTATGGCGTTAGGCCCTTTGTGAATTATTTTTTTTGGAAAAAATATCTACCACATTTGAAAGGGGGGCGTTAGCCCGAGTCCTAGGACACCTCGTACACGTCTCTAGCGTTATTAGTTCGTGAGATATCGGCAAAAATCACAAAAAACACGTGTTTACCCCAAAATCGAGTTTCCAATTTTATTAAAAATTATAACGAGTGGTCTATAGCAACGAGAACGTCAGCCCGAGTCTTTGGACCTGTCGAACACACCTCTAGCATGATTGGTTCGCGAGATATAGCAAAAAGTTTAAAATCACGTTTTTACCCCAAAACATTCTGTTTCCCTCATTCTCAAAAACTTTAACCTATTACCAAAATAAAGAGGGTTTCGAGACAAGCCATTTGACACGTCATAGAACCAAATCCGACCATGCATTCGTGAAATATAGGAAAAAGTCTAAAATCATGGTTTTACCCCCAAAAAGCCTGTTTCCCTCATTCTCAAAACTTTAACCTATTAATAGCATATATAGAGCATCGAGACAAGCGATTTGACACGTCACACGTCCAAATCCCACCTTGCGTTCGAGAGATATCGGCAAACTTCGTAGGAAAGTAGCCGACTATCTGGTTCTCTCCTCACCACCAAAACCTCTTCTTATCAATCATTTTTTTCAAAAAAGCTCGCCCTCTTACAAAAATCCCAAGTGCGCATGCGTAAAAAACAAAAACAAAAATGTTCATCCATAGCGGCATCCCGTAAAACGCATGCGCTATATGGGCAACAACGTTTAAGTTCATTTTAGCAGCGCACCTTATACATGTCGCATTTGAAAACAGACTTTCACTAAAAACATTATAATTTCACCCCCTAGTAGGGGTAGGTTTTATTTAGGGATTAAAATGAATGGTCCATTGGAAAGAGGGCGTCAGCCCGAGTCCAACGACACCTCATTTGTCAAAATCGGACCATGCGTTTGAGAGATATTGACTTTGCCCCTGAATGTATTGCGGGTTAGTATGTGACGTCAGAGGGAGTGGCGTTGGGGGGGGGGGGGGGGGGCAGAAACCGCCTCACTCCCCTACTTATCGCAATCGCGAACAAGGTGACACTCGTCACAGAACCCTGAGGTACTCCATTTTCCTGGGTGTAGATTTGCGATAATGTCCTACCGACTCTTACACGGAAAAATCGGATGGTCATGAAATTCGCAATGAATATCGGTAGAGTAGTATGGATTCCCCACTCGTGAAGTTGGTGGTTGGTTCTTAAGTTTAAGGGCTGCGACAACGCGGTCATGAAGCCCCGTGTACTTTGGGTGTGTGTAGAATCTGTCTGATAGCCGGTGTTAATTGTGATGACTGTATTAGTGTGTGTTATCTGTTTTTTAAATTTAAGTACTGCAACTTAGAATTTTTAAAATAGTTCCTACCTTTGCCGCCAAGCGCCACCGTCAACGACTACTAGACCAAGTTCAGAACTCAGCTACTAGACGCCACCGCAGCCGGCTCTTGGCAACGAACTTAGAAACCTGGCTAAGAGCGTTGTTTACATTCTTAACCTATCCAATTTAGCTTCACACAGGTGCAATTAGTGGAAGGTTCTTTAACATGCCATAAATCTATGACATGGGACCGCCGGCTTTACTTCCCCTCCGAAGGAAGGCATACTGAGGGATTTTTAACGCTCTTAAAAAATCCGACGGCTTCGGCCGGGTTTGAACCCGCTATCTTGGGCATAGAAACTCAGCATGTTACCGACTACGCCACCGAAGCCGCCCCACTCGTGAAGGATGAAAAGGATCCCGTAGTGCCATGCGGTGTCGTAGGCTTTCTCGAGGTCAAAGAAAACCGTGACTAGATGCTGCTTTTGGAAGAATGTCTCCCGCATGGCGCTCTCAAGTCGCACTAGATGGTCGGTGGTGGACCTATGTGAGCAGCATCTAGTAACTGTTTTCTTTGTCAGACAAATGGACCTATAGCTGCTGACAAACTTGGGATCCTTTCCAGCCTTGGAAATCGGTATTAAAATCCCCTCTCGCCATTGAGATGGAAACTTCCCTTCAAGAGAACCAACAGTTGTTTTAAATTGGAATCGCACAGATGTTTCACTATTTCATTATGAATGCCATCTGTTCCAGGAGACGTATCACTGCACATTGCAAGCGCACTGTGCAGTTCCCATTCAGAGAATGGTACATTGTAGGACTCCGAAGCAGCAGTGGCAACGGACAAGGGATGAGCCTCTGCCTCCCGCTTCAGAGTCAGAAATGTAGGATCATAACTCACTGAAGTGCGATCCAATACTGTTTTCAATGGCAAGATGGTCCGTGATGATGTCTCCATTGATGGATACTCCGGGTATTGACAATGGTGTCGGTAGTCAGGAGATCCGACGAAGCTTAGTCCACACTTGAGATGAAGGAGTATGTGCCATCATAGACGACACATACTTTTCCCACGTCGTTTTCTTACTCTCCCGAATCATATATCGAGCTCCATCACGCATCCCTTTGAAGGTGATAAAGTTGGCCATGGTGTTTTTGCCTCCGATAGCATTTGGAAGCACGTCGACGATCTTTAATGGCTGCCGTAATCTTGGCTGTCCACCAAGGGACAAGCTTCCAGCGGGAGTTTCCGGATGAGGAACGAATTGTTTCCTCTGCCGCAACCAAAATACCATTCGTTATGTGAACGGTATGATCATCGACACTCTCAAAGCTATCTTCAGCAAAAACCACATGTGCTGTGAAAGTTGGCCAATCAGCCCGACGGAGAAGCCATCGACTTGGTAACTCGATGGTTCTCTGGTTAGGAAGAGTAACGATAATCGGGAAATGGTCACTATTACGAAAGTCGTCGGGTACACTTCACTGTAGCAGGGGAACCAGAGCACGACTGCACAAGGTGTTATCGACATTTGAATACGTGCCGTGTGCAATAGAGAAGTTTGTAGGTTCTCCTGTGTTCAACAAACACAGGTCCAGCCGCCTGATCACCCTCACAAAATCTCTCTCTCTACCGCTAGTGGTAGCGGAGCCCCAGATGGTGTTGTGGGCATTAACATCTCCCAGAAGGAGAAAAGGAGGGGGAAGCTGAGAGACTAGATCCACCAGCTGGTTGTAATCCAGTTGATAATCTGGTGGAATATACACGTTACATACTGTTGCCTTTACTGGCAACGAAGTAGGAACTGCAACTGCTTCTAGCTGAGTACGCAACAGCACATCTTCACTAAATAGTCTAGAGTGGACGAGAGTGCAGACGCCAGCGGCGGCCACAGCTCCGTCCATCCGGTCTTTAGAGAAGAGTTCGACGTGACGCATTGTTGTCTTATGTCAAGGGTAATGAAGGCAGACAATGGTTGCCTAAAATAAAGATATTAATTGACGTTACTCAGCGAGAATAGCTATTACAGTTCCATTGTAATAGTGGCATAGTGTGGACTGTTTACTGACTGTTTACGCTTATCTGCCATCAGTCTTGTCTACTCGGCTGCTGAGTACTATGCACCCGTCTGGTTGGAAAGCGTACATGTGAAGAAGGTAGACACAAAATTGAATGATGCAATGCGTTGCATTACTGGTTCTATCAAATCAACTCCATGTCACTGGTTACCCATGCTGAGTCATATCTCTCCACCTCACTTAAGGAGGAAGCAAGCTCTACTAAGGGAAGCTAAGAAAATCTTTGCATCACCCTCTTTGCCATTGCACCAAGAATTCTGCCATCCATCACAGCAACGACTGCAATCTAAAAGACCAGTAAGTGTCACTGCGGGGCAACTCATTGCTGCTGGATTTGGCCCAAATGAAAGCTGGAAGCATGAGTGGTCAAATAAACATTGGGAACAAGTGCCCGCCATCTTGATCCCACAAAGAAACCAAATGGCTTTGACTTACCGAGGAACTACTGGTGCCGCAGGCTGAGGACTGGACATGGTTGCTGCAATTATTTCAGGTACAAGTTGGGATGGATCAGCTCACCAATGCGTGAATGTAACCTGGAAGAACAGACGATCGAAAATCTGGTCCAACGCTGTCCTCTTTATTCCTACCCTGGCATTCCTGACGATTTGTTCGCTCTCACACCCGATTTAACCGAATGGTTGGGAAGGATGGACTTTAAAGTTTGATTATACCTAGTTATGTATTATTGTATATTGTATAAATTACCAAACGATTAAATAAATAAAGAAATAATAAGTGTGGAGTAAAGAAGAAGTTGGTCTTCTACTTACGCTTGACCGTCTGCCACACTTCCCCATCTCCAGATGGAGATTGGGGGAAGAGAGCACAACTCAATCTCCACATCTCCATCCGAAGACGAAGAAAATGGAGGGGGCGCTCTCTTACATGGCGCCTGGTCGCCGTCGGACGTTACCCCGTATCGCTCTTGGAGAAGAGCGAGAGCGGTGTCGAGGGACCTTCTCCCGATCATAAGACTGAGTGTCCGTCCCTGACACGTCCCGAACAGTCTTCTTTCGTGATCGGTGCTGACGTCTATTGGGGGAAGTAGGTGATCCCGTCCCGTTTGATGCCAGTTCCTTGCAAAACAAGGTCGCCCCTGCCGGCACCGATCCAGTGTTGGTAGTAGAAGCGGGATGGCCAGCCTTGTCCTCAGGAGAGGCAGAGATACGGCGCTGAACCGTTTCCCTCTTCTCCGCCGGTGATATTTTCTTAGTATAAGGGAGTTCCTCCACGCTAATTGGTTTGGCTTCTGCCGGCTTCGCTCCCTTGATGGTCATGGGAGCGAAAGTGCTATCAGATGCAGCAGCCATCCCATCAGCTGGAGGGCGAGAGAGACGGCACCACACCGTCTCTCTCTTTTCCACTTTCTTGTTCATATCAGTTGGGTTGGGAGAAGGTCTGGCCCCGGTTGGCGAAGTCTTCTTTGCCACCTTAGCACGGGAAGAATTATCGGCTGACCGTTTAGGAGAAGAAGGGGACTTTTTCTCAGATTGCGCCGGTTTAGAAGGTATAAGCGTCGCGTTTTGCACAATGACCGCCTTCTTTGTGCTGACAGGTCTCGCCTGAACAGTGAGGGGAGATTTAACGACTGCAGAGTAGTTCGACGTTGAGGGTACAGCACGTGGGACGAAAGTGACAGGGGTGAAAGATGGCGTCACCGCAGCCACAAAAGATACCGGAAATTCGGGTGAAGTCATATCACAGTACCTCCTTCAAGCGTCGTGATATGAAAACCGATCCAATGTTCTGATTTCTTGGATCTTTGTTTCTTTACAGATTTAAGGTCACTGCTTCGATCGTGGAGAGTGACTTCCTTGGCAGTTAGGACAAATTGAGGGAGGCGTACACATCTCACCTCCATGTGTCCCCTTGCCACACTCTCTACACACGGCCTTGGCAGTACACCTGGCAGAAACATGTCCGAAATTCTGGCATAGATAGCATCGCATAGGTGGAGGGAAGTAAGGTCGGACGTCGCAATGGTACGACGTGACCTTCACCTGCTTAGGCACTACATCAATATAACTCCACGGACCTCAATCAGCGTAAAGTGCTTCTCAGCCTTAACGGGAATTTCGCCGAAATGCGTCTATGCCAGCGAAGCTTCTGCTTGCTGCCGCTCAACGGCATGCAGCAGGAGCTGCCCGTTCCGGAGCTTTGAAATTCCGTTATGGTCGTGATATTTCCCCTCGATTTCTTGCAAAAATAGGATCGATTTCACGAGTTTATAATCTTTCCTGTCCCTCCTAGTAGCTCCTAGATAGCGAAGAGACCTGTCAAAGCGGAATTGCTTGTTATATGACTCATCCTAAGGCGAATACACCTTGGAATTCAGTCGACAACTAGAGACGGCCTTTTAAGTAAGCCACCATGGGAAGAATTGTTGGGGCGCTTACGCGTCAGTAGAGAGGACTACTTAGTGTCTTGGCCACCGCGCTCAAGTGCACCCTTGAATGGTGGGCTTTTCAAATGATTATTTATTCGTTATTACTATCAAATATTTATTTATTGGTATTGGCTTTCACGGCCAGTGAATGTTTTTCTAGGTTTGTGCCGTGTCTTGTGTGGGGTTTCGCCTAGGACACCAAGCTGGCTCATCGGCGGGATCTTGGTGTCCAGCTATGGACCTCACGTATTCAACTGCTCTCTTCCTCAAGCTTTAATATTCGCCCAGTAACGCCTCATGTGTTCTCGATGCTGCTGTTTCCTGACCTCAGTCCACGTCTTGCCTGTTGTAAGTTTCCTGGAAACTCGGGTGTTCATTTAGTTTCATCTTAAGGGGCGTAAGTAGGGGAGTAAGGCCGATTCGATTACACTTCACCCCACTACTAAGCCTCAGCCATGTAATATTTGCGAAAGCTCGTGAACCCAAGGTCGGTTGATAACAAATGAGGTGTCGTTGGACTCGAGCTGACGTCCTCTTTCCTATGGACCACTCTTTATACTTTTGGGGAAAAAAAGTTTTCGAAAGTAGGTGATAGTTTGAAAACCAAACATGATAGAATGTTGTGCAATAGCTTAAACGAACGGTCTCTATGTCCTTTATTTTTTTTATAATAAAACGATTTTATTTTTTACATTTGTTTGAAAAAAGTTCAATTTTGAAATTTTTATATTTTGGAAACTGGTTGGTTGGTTCTTAAGTTTAGGGGCTGCGACAACGCGGTCATGTAGCCCCGTGTACTTTGGGTGTGTGTAGAATCTGTCTGATAACCGGTGTTAATTGTGATGACTGTCTTAGTGTGTGTTATCTGTTTTTTTAAATTTAAGGACTGCAACTTAGAATTTTTCAAATAGTTCCTACTTTTGCCACCAAGCGCCACCGTCAACGACTACCAGGCCAAGTTCAGAACTGAGCTACTAGACGCCACCACAGTCGGCTCTTGGCAACGAACGTAGAAACCTAAGAGCGTTGTTTTCATTCTTAACCTATCCAATTTAGCATCACACAGGTGCAATTAGTGGAAGGTTCTTTAACATGCCATAAATGTATGACATGGGACCGCCGGCTTTACTTCCCCTCCGAACGAAGGCATACTGATGGATTTTAACGCTCTTAAAAAATCCGACGGCTTCGGCCGGGTTTGAACCCGCTATCTTGGGCATAGAAGCTCAGCATGTTACCGACTACGCCACCGAAGCCGCTCTATTTTGGAAACTAAAGAGTCTACAAAAATTTTGTTTGACATAAATGAATGGCCCTGACCCCCTCTACCCGCAAAATAAATTTCAAGCCTCTAGGACTAAAACTGTGCAGTAGTGGGGAGTTGTAGGTTCTGAGTCGCCCCTTACTTTCATATAAACTTTGGGCGATATCTCCCGAACGCGTGGTCGTATTTTAACGAACGAGGTATTGTTGGCGTTGGGATGATGTTCTCTTGGCTAAGCATGTGTGTTGGTATTTAAAAAAAAAATGAAAATGTTTGTTTTTTGGATTGGCGCTATTTTGGAAACGGTGAATTGGAAAAAAGTTTGTTTGGCGTTAATGGAAGTTGGGTATGCCCTCTAGGCGGACAGCAAGTTTCAAGGGTGTAGGAGGGAAAAAATGATAGCCTACTTTCTCGCGAACATTGGTGATCATTGGCGAACCGATGGTCGGATTTTAACAAATGAGGTGTCGTTGGACTCGAGCTGACGTCCTCTTTCCTATAGACCATTCGTTATAAAAAAAATTTGAAAATTTTTGTTTTCGAAAGTAGGCGATAGTTTGAAAACCAAATATGATAGAATGTTGTGCTACAGTTGAAACGAATGGTCTCTATGACCTTTATTTTTTATAATAAAACTTTTTATATTTTGAGATTTTTTGAAAACCCTTAAATTTTGAATTTTTATATTTTGGGAAACTAACACGTTGAAAAATAAGTTTATTTGACATAAATGAAAGGTCCCTACCCCCTCTACCATGAAAATAAATGTCAAGTCTCCAGGACAAAAAACTAGGCATTTTAATTTAAAAAAGCGTGTTTGTAGACAGAGAGGCGGTAGCGCTTGACATATGTTACAAAGAGGCTATGATTGGCCATGGTGGATACTGGAAATGGCTATTTCGACGGGGCGATGTATGGCAAAACGAGGGGTCGCTTTTCGATATTTTTTTCCTATGACCGATGAATGAAGGCGAATATTTTCGAAAATCCCTCATGGCGATCGTTAAAACATGTTAGTAAACACTGACCAGTAACAAGACAAAATTCATAATGGTATGAGGGGAAGTTGTTAACAACAGAACTTGTTTTTTCTATGTCTGACTGGCAGCCAGAATGGGAAAACAGAATATCTGCTCGAGAGGCCAGCTTGGAGCCTGGCTGGCTGGGTGACATGTTATCGCGATTCAGGAATGTAAGCAGACGGGACAACAGGCCAATGGAAAGTTACAGTGACGTAGAGGTCACTTGGAGGTCGAACAATATCGCAACGACATCAGAGAAATAATGCAGTAAGCGAGTTTAACTCCTGCCCCCTACTATTGCCATAGCCAATTGCAGGGCAAGAGCGATGTTAACAGCTGTGGCAAGAGGGACACAAGGCGAGGGGCTGGACGAGGAGAGGAGGGCAGGGGGTATTAGAGTGTTGATCATGTTATGACACACAGTCAGTCATTACTGTTTTAAACGTTGCAGTGTAAACATAGGCTGTGTCTTATGTGTATAAAAGTAATTGCATTCGTGTGCAGAACTCTAATTAGTGACCCTATTGGATACATTATATATTTGAGGTAAGTGTTGGAATAACACTGTTTATTTTATGCTAATCAATGATTAAATGATTATTGGTTTACCATTTGATTGATGGATTGTTATTTTTTTATTGTTTTAGATAATTGGCATACCTGATGTTGGGAGACTGAAACCCCATTCCACTCGAACCTAGGGAAAGGCAAAAGCAGGGCTTTTTACAAAGCAAGATAAGATTTTTTTGTTATATATAAAAACCTGTTTTATTTTTATTTTATTTATTTATTTATTTATTTATTTTGTTTATGAAAGGTGCTATTTGAAATAGATATACTCACGGTGGGTTTTTTATTTGTTTTTTTTAGTGTGTGTTGGAAAAGGCTTGTCCACTACAACCACTGCTGAAAACCCGCAACGTCTGTGTTTTGGGCTATTGCTTACCAGACAGTCTACGGCTGAAAACTCTGGTGAGATTGTTCTTTTTATAAAAATTATGTATGTTTCCACTGCTACTGATACATTAACTTGGGAGCCTCTCGAGTCCTGTTTCAAGTCTCGTGTTTGCTCAGTCCGCATAGTGAATGTTAGAGAGAGTTTGATCCCAAAAGACTTTATGGAATCATGTTTTAAAATTTTTAAAGAACAAATTTGTACAGCGCAGAGGTTGCATACGGCTTTAAAGGTTAATACACAACTCGTGTGCGATTTCATATATAAAAACAAGGACGGTGAGCATAAAAAACATTTTATGTTGGCAGTAAAATGCAACAGCTTTTGATAGCCGACAATCTGAACGATTGGTACCAATCCAACGTGATAAATGCCTTGCTATCAAAATTTGATAAACTGCAACAAGGACCCAGTGGTTTAGCGTTAAACAAAATTCATTACCTACAAATCAACATTTGGCTATTCAACCCGTTGAATGCCGGGTCTAGCTATATTAAAACACCACTAGCAATAGCATCGAAAAAGGCTGTGGTGAATATAAAGAATCATGACAATGATTGCTTCCTGTGGGCTGTGGCAGCCTATTTGCAACCAGCACTACACGCCTGGCACAGGCCAGGAATGTACAGGGCAAAGTTTGATGAATTAAAACAAACATTAAATTTAACTAGAGTATCGTTCCCTATGGACTTAACGGAAATTCATAGGTTTGAACAAGACAACCAGGACCCTTCGTTCATGGTGTATGGCCTTGATGGTAATGAGATTGTGTGCCACAAAAGAACCGAAACGACACCACATTCATCTTTTATATTTATCTGTAGGAGAGATGAATCACTATTCCCTAATAAAAAGCTTGAGAAGATTGCTAAGCAGTCAAGCGTCCAAAGATCAACATAAGAAACATATTTGTGAGCGTTGCATGCAATATTTTAAAACCCCTACACTTTTGGAACGCCATAGGGTAGATTGCATTTCTCAGGAAGCGGTGAGACTGATATTGCCACAAGGGGACAAGGCTGTGTTAAGTTTAAGGACATTCATAAGCATGACACTGTTCCCTATGTGGTATATGCAGATTTTGAAGCTCTCACTACACACTTGGCGGTATGTGAACCAGATCCCACCATGAGCTCAACCACACCCATTCAAAAACATGAACCCTTTGCCATAGGATTTAATGTGGTGTGTGCCTATGACCCCACACAATCTGTTTATAAATACCGTGAGGGGCCAGATTGTGCCAGATGGTTTTTGGATGAAGTTGTAAAGTTGGCTGACCATGTAAGGGATTACTAGACCACCCAGTACCCATGTGTCTATCTCCAGAACAGCAGCAGCCGTATGAGCATGCCACGACATGCCATATTTGCGAAAAGCCACTGATCAGTGCTGAAGACATCGTTCGTGATCACTCACACTTTACGGGAGAGTTTCGTGGAGCTGCACATAGTAAATGCAATTTGAACTTTTCAGCTCCTCGTTTTATTAGTGTCTTTTTCCACAATCTGGCAAATTATGACATTCAGTTTTTGATTCGTGAATTGGGTCATGTCAACAAGGGCTCGTTTACCATTATCCCCCAAAACCATGAGCGTTTTACAGCCCTGACATGGCAGTTGAGCAACTTTAGCATCCGATTTTTGGATCCCTTTAAGTTTATGGCATCCTCGCTAGACAGCCTTGAGAATGGCTTGAATGAGGAGGAATTAAAAAATACCAGAATGCATTTTAATAATCCTAAGCAATTTCAATTGTGCATTCGGAAAGGTATATTCCCGTATGATTTCTGCAACAGCTGGGACGTGTTAAAGCGAACAAAACTCCCACCACAAGAGAAATTTTACTCGAAACTAACACGTAGTACCGTTTCCGATGAAGACTATGCACATGCATGTCAAGTTTGGCGAGTGTTTGGCATTAAGACGCTAAGTGAATATGCTATGCATTACCTAAAACTGGATGTATTGCTGCTCACCCATGTGTTTGAAAAATTTCGTGAGTTGTGTCAGCACATTTATGGTCTTCACCCGGCTCACTATTATACGAGTCCTGGGCTCTCGTTTGATGCCGCTTTAAAATACACTCAAGCGGAATTGGATTTACTCACTGATGTAGACATGGTTTTTTTTTTGAAAAGGGCATTCGCGGTGGCTTTGTGTTGCTTAACCAGCGCCATGCCGAAGCGAACAATGTCTACATGCCTGATTATTCACCAGACAAACCAGAATCGTACTTAATGTACTATGACGTGCATAATTTGTATGGTTACGCCATGAGTCAGCATTTGCCCTATGGCAAGTTTGCTTGGCTGACAGACAAACAAGTGTTAGAATTTGATGTGATCAAGGCTAGCCAAGAAACAGGCCGTGGATAGGTTTTAGAAGTAGATATTGAATATCCCTCATCCTTGTATGATGAACATGCCGATTTCCCATTCTGCCTTGAGCAAATGGTTCCCCCTGACAGTAAAGTGAAAATTGAAAAACTTATGGGCCCACTTTACAACTACATATCCAAATGTTGGTGCAATGTCTCACCCAAGGCTTGGTGTTGAAGAAAATCCATAGGGGTATTTCCTTTGCCCAAAAACCATGGCTCAAGCCATACATGCAACTCAAGACAGAGCACTGACAAATGGCAACACAGCAGTTTGAATTTTTTTTTTCAAATTAATGAACAACTGCATCTATGGCAAGTCCATGGAGAATGTCCGCAAATACCGTGACATTAAATTGGTGAATGTCTGGGACGGGCGGTGGGGTGCCCGGCGGTACATTGCCAAACCAAATTTTAAATCGATCAACATTATCGATGATGATTTGGCCACCATTGAATTGAGTAAGACCAGCGTGACCGTGGATAAGCCCATTTACTTGGGCCAAGTCATTTTAGACTTTTCTAAATCGGTCATGTATCGATTCCACTATGAGTTTGCCAAACGCCATTTTGAGGACGTCTCTATTTTGTATATGGATACGGACTCATTTATTTACTACATTCGCCACTGCAACCCCTATGACGTCATGAGGCAGCGTAGTGACTGGTTCGACACCTCTTCGTATAGCGCTGACAACGTGTTTCAGCTGCCCATAAAAAACAAAAAGGAAATGGGTGTTTTAAAAGATGAATGCGATGATTCCCTTATGACGGAATTCGTAGGTTTGGCTTCGAAAATGTATGCTTATCGCACACTAGACTGTAAGGAAGCCAAAAGAGCAAAAGGTGTAGGTAGGGCAGTGGTAAAATCGCTACGTGTAGGCGATTACTTAGCGGTTTTACTCACTGGCAAAGCTATGTCCCATGCACAGTGCAGGATACAATCCAGCAACCATCATTATTTTGTATCTTGTGGAACAGAGAAAACGCACCCTCGCCTCCATGGATAACAAACGTGTGAGGGCTGATGACTTGCTCACCAGCCTGCCCTGGGGTTATGACAGCAAGGAGGAGCAGGTGTGATTTTTCTGTTTGTTCGTTTAGGGACATGGCTTTTTTGTAACTTGTAGATATAGTATTTTGTATTTTGCAAATATTGGTTTTTGTCATTGTAAATAGTAGATTTTGTAAATAGTGGCAACCCACTTGGACCTTTTGCTCTTTAAAAGTTCTATGCAACCTTATTTTTATTTTAATTTTAAATTTAACCGATTTGGGAATTGGAAAATGGTATATAGTTTGATTCTTTTAAAGCTGTACAAAGTTGTAGTTTTTATGTAAATATCAAATGAGTAATAGTATTTTTTTAGTAATTTTAATTTTTTTGTAATGTAAAACGTAAATAGTATACTAAAAAGTTCTTTTGGAATCAGTGTGCATGTCGAGAATGTGCTTTTGGGAATAAATATAGTGGTTGTGTTTGTTCCCAAAAAGACAGGTATGGTTGTGTGAGTAGAGAGAAAGCTTGTGTGTATGTATGACCAAAGCAAACACGGTGAGGTAGGGTGGTTGGGGAGGGGGAAATTTTCACTTATATACTCATTTTGTTTTGTCGATAGTATTTTTTCCTTTAAAATGTAGCGGTGAATAGACATTATTTTTGTAAAAACAGTCTTACCTGCAGTAGTCGTAGACCTCGATGTTTCTCAAAACACACATAAACACATTGCAGCATCATCATGGTCAAGTACTCGCATCAACATCATTGACAAATCTCAACTTTCGACATACACCAAATGGAAAATTGTGAAAACAGCAAAATGGAAAATCCATGTTTCGATAACACCAAAATTCAAAAAAAAAAAAAAAACAACGTAAACAGTCATTTTAAAACTGGAAATGGCCATGTGTGAAATATAAAAATTCAAAAACAAAAACGGACATTTTTAAAAAGTGTCATCAACAAAATGGAAAATCCATATCATCAAAAACGCAAAACTTGAAACAGACAGTTTTAAAAACTGTAAATTGCAAATTGGCAAATGACAATGTGTGAAAATGTGAAAATGAAAAATCAGTCCATCAACATCATGATTTTTTTTAAATTAAAATGAAACATCGTGTTCTGGCGAACCTTTGTTTTTTATTTCATAACCATAGGGAATTGACAAAAGAAAAAATAGAATACAAACACATCCCAATTCCCCACTCCTCAATTCCTTAATGTTCATGTCCACGCATCATCAACTTTCCTTTCATAGCACTCATCACAATCAGGGCTGCCATCCTTTCAACCACTGAGGCATCACAGGATGTGAAACGTTGTTTAGCTTTTTTCAATAACAATTTATCTGCCACATGTCTTAAACCAGGATGACTATGGCGATAAGATAGGTCATGTTCTTTGCATGCTTGATACAAAAGATTAATGGGTACATCAACACGCTGCAAACGTTTTTCAAGATGAGTTCCAGGGCCACAAAAAAGTTAACCTGGAAGATGGATTTCGAAAGGTAAGTTTTGAATCACTTTGTCAATGACGCCACTGCCAGTACAGGTCTGGCATATCCTTTTCCATTGATGGTGTTCGTTGTTGTTGCTTTTTCTCGCCATGACACCCGTGGAATGATTCATGAAAGTCTTTACACGGACTTTTATGTCCGTGATACAGTTTCACTAGCTGACAAGTCGCGCACTGACGCATAGAGAGTATTTTTGCCATGGCCACTTGCTTATGGTGATCGTAATCCGTACAGGGTTGCAATTCACTCAACACAGGGTCTTGAGTCCAAGATTTTGGTACATGTTGCCAGATTTCTTTCACCGCGTTGGCGGCCACATAATAAATGAACGACTTGGGCAGCGCCAAGAGCTCTTCTTTGGTAAAACTGTCTAGTTTCTTTAAAGAACTTCCCGATGGCTTTGTCTGTAGCATTGCCTTTCTCCATGGTATCACGTGTTGTAGTTGTTTACACTTCGCTTGTAGAAATCTCACTGGCGTCATTCACAGGTAAATCTTGAGTTATAATTTTGTTCAACAACTCCCAGCAGGCATGGGTGGTTAACCAATGAAAGAGATGCCACGCATGCGCTAGGGCTGTATGGATAATGTTGCCACAGGAACAAGTATCCATCAGCGTTTGCAGGGAGGGGCAGCCCAGGTCCATGAGGTCGATACATTGACAGTAAGATGCCAAAAATGGTTGCAACCATTCACGTTTTTCATTACCTTTCACAAATACCACATTGGCCGAGGACAAGTGTGCTTTCATGACCACTTCCAAATATTTATAGGAAATGGTTCCTTGAGTCCAGCCTAGTTGCTTATGATTCTCAATCCACTGGGTTTGTTTACGATCTTTTTCACACAACAAATCAAAAGCATGGGGCAGTTTAAATAGCAAATGCGTAGCTTGCGATATCCAAAACGTTGTACAATCGATAATGGCCACTTGTTTAAATATAAATTTGTTGTCTCCAATTTTAAACCCTTGGCAATCCACAATGAGTGTGCGCAACATGTTGCCGCTTGCCTGGACCAAGTTCAACTCACAACTGACTGACAATCAATGACTAAGGTGTGGTCATGACATGGACTTACCTGCCATGCTAGTTTGAAAAAAAAATGAGGTTAGGGTAGGACAGAGGGACATGAACAAAAATAAGAATTTAAGAATTACATCATTTTATTACCATAACACGTCTTTCAGGATTTTGTCATTTTGGGATAAGGACGATACCAACTGATACAACAATATAGTCTCTTGTGTTTGTAACGTCCATAACACCGATGATGTCCCAATGTCTCTAAACTAGGCGTTTTTGACGGTGAGCTGCTCGCCGAAGCACCGTTGACACCATACAGTCCACACGTATCGTAACTTGTTTTTTTTTTCATCACTCAGAGGCACGAGTGAGGGATAGCTTGAATGACAGGGTATATTTCCCACCTCCATTCTGCATAGGTAGGGGGCAGGCAGGTGACCAGCGCTGATGTTCCTGCATGGGTTCATCGCTCTCTTGCCATTGGTCTATGATGATGGGACAAAATACACATTTCACTTCATCTCTTGTTTTTAAATAGTAGAATCCAGCGGCCGCCAAGGCTTGAGGGTTTATGAAAGGCAGTGGCCATGTTGCAAAAGTCTTGAAACGTTGTTCCTCAGAGTTTAAATTCATGGATGTGACTTCTCTTGATGCTTTAAAGCAAGACATGACTGAGCGGCTTGACGTGGGTTGTCCTGTTATTTATACACTCGTCACTTGGTTGGACAGTGGATAATAGTTGACTTGTTTGTTATGAATAATCAAACAGTAGGCTGTCGTATTGGCTGGTACATTGTCATGCGTTTCAAAATCTAGTTGAATGCCAATATTGGCTGGCTTGACAGACTCTTCCAGGTAAGAACAGTCAAAGACAATCAGTGGTGCTCTTGCCTTAAACGCTTGGGGTAGCAGCATGGGGCCGTTCTCCTTTTGATAATACGACCATCGAAATTTAGAAAACAAGTCGTACAGGGGGCCATACTTATTTTTTGAAAAATCCAAATCCAGTCCTTCATAGGGAAACACACCTCCGTTGAGGAAAAGACGTGCATTTCTCAATTGCAGGTGATCAAATTGCGTGGCATCTTTGGTTTGTTAATACTTGCGATTCGTTTGAAAACCCACGATCAAGTAGAGATGTCTCTCTGTATAGCGGGCTGTTTTTGCAGATCAACTGTGTGCGTTGGTGGTGGGCAATAGCGGGTACTCATGGAGTTCCCAGCTTCTAAATTCCATGGGTAGAGGCATATCCCTCTTTACCATCTTGAGTATGTCCAGTTTTTTGCTATCATCAAAGGTCACATGGGGCACTATCCATAGCAAGCGTTGTTGTTGAATTTTTGAATCTATGGGGGCATTGTCAGCTCCCTTGAGTGCATCATTATCACTCCTGTCTCTCACTTGCCTTGCGTTGACCACAATGCGCTGGTGGTCTTCGGCAAAGCCTAAAATCAGTTTAAGAGGTAAATATCCAGTAAAGGTGTCATCGGTGTGTACCATCCAGTCATTGGTCGAGTCAGGGCACCAACCTGCCATGCAAAGTGTTTTACTTTCCTCCTCACTATAAGAGGGATATAGCTTCATGACACTGGAAATACCCACATTTTTAGTGCTATCCACCACGATATCGTTAATGACATAACGTACTTCAGAACACAGAAAGGCCAAACCATGGTTGGCCAACTTGGATGTGGTGGGTGTAGAGTCATCGGCTTTGGTGAGCCGACCTTCAATCTGAATGACACTTTCATGCGGTAGGGTGTAAATATCTTGGTTGTTGATAACAAATTGAATATCATCATTGTTATTGAGTCCAGGTGTTTGAGCTTGATAGGAATGGAGATCAATTCTTACCACCCCTGGTTGCTACTCGATGTGGTTCGCTATCTCTAGGATAGAATTCATCATGAGTGTTGACGTGGTAACCCAAATGCTGTAAAATCTGCTTGTCCTTAGATGTTAACGTGTATTCACCTGGCAAGCAACTAACACCATTCCTAGACGGTGTTGTTGCTTTATACACAAACTTCATAGTGGCTTTAGCACCAACTTGTAAGTCACTGGTGTGGTAGAATCTAGATCAATGAGTTGTTGCTCTCTATTGATCAGTCTTAATGTTATATTACTAATACCATCGACAGCCACAGAATGAAAAAGCACCACTGGAGGGTTTTCACGAATAATATAGCCATTGGGCGATGTCACTATAAAGTCATAAAGCGAATGCGATGGTTCTAGATTAGTGTACACTTGGCTAATAATATTACACGTCACCGACACATGATGGTCCTCAATTAATTTCACTTCATGGTCTGATTCATGTTTTTTGTTGGGCTCCAACACTCGTGGTTTAAATCCTAGTAATGGGCCAATGGAATCGGGGCGTGTTTTAAAGTCAATTTTGAATGTGGAGAAAATACTGCAGCGATGAGTATTGGTATTTCCTACAAGTTCAAACTTGCGCGATCCATCGAGAAATTACTTTAAACCATATTCATTGATCAACACCACATAAATGTGTTCATAAATATCATCGATCGTGTATCCACCAGAGTTTAGGGTGAGCACATAATCATCATAGTAAAACTTGTTGTTCACATTTTCACGTATGTTGTACATTCGATTGTACGTTTCAAGAGAAACAAGTCCCAAACCATAAGGTCTTTCACTCAATTCGATAGGCGGGTAAAAGTCTAGGCTGACTTCGAGTCCACGTCCATGCAGTGTAAACGTTTTACTTTCTGCCGACATACTGTACTGTTGACGTTTTTGCTTATGCTGCGTCTTATATAAAAAAATAAACACAAACGTCCACACTGTTGGCTGTTAAACGTTTGCTCACGTTTCACATTATAATATATCGTGATCCTGTTTCCAAAATAGGCCACTAGTTCCATTGGCGGGGGCAAATTCCCAAAACTGTCAAAGAACCATACGGTGGATCCCTCGTTGACATAAGCTACATAGTGTGTTCCTGGTCCTCGGTGATCAACCAAATTGACAACAGCACTTTCCTGTTTCCAAGGTCGTGGGGGGTAATTGGTTTCGCATAAACACACCTCGAAAATGAGAAAGCTTTGGTTGTTTAGCATAGCTTTCCACTTGTTGATGCGTCAGGGCATGTCTTGCTATGGCTGAGGTTATATATATTTTTAATATGTCGAAATGGTGAAATCCCAAATCCTTGTTGCTAAAAGGCTGGCTTTAAATTGGCATTTCTAGCCCCCATTGCAATCGCTTCCATCGTTTCATTGTATCGCTGACTTTCTTTAAGTTGTTGCTTGCCCTGCTGCGTGGCATTAATGGTTTTCGCCACTGCACTGGCACCGCCCAAAAGTGAACCCATAGCAGCTAGACCGGCAAATAAAGCAGGTAAAAATCCCGCTCGTTTGGGGACGGGAATCACTCGCCCTTGTTTTGAACCCTGTCGCCGACGTTTAGGAATAACATGTCTCTGTGCTGCTCTAAGGCCTTTCCTTATGGTCAATACATTATTTTTTTCTTTCGCAACGGCTTGTCCACGAATGTCGTAAGCCCAGGCTTTGCCAAGGACAAAGTCCTTTTTTTAGTCTTTCTCACCACATACCTTTGTTTCACCATGATGATAATCACCAACAACCTTTTACAAGAAAGTTTAAATCACAACTAACGTCAGATTGTCATTTCATGGCTGTATATTCCAATTCCACATAAAGTGGGAAATCGTTGATGGTTTTTCCCGCTTGCTTTTCATCCCATGTCAACATGAGATGAAAGGATAATTCGTCACCTGCATTGACCATTTCATGGTTATGGACCAACATCCTATGACCATTTATCTTTATTTGTAAATGGTTCTCATCAGGTATGCCATATTTGATGTGAATGGTTCCATCATAGTGTAATCGATTCCAACATCCTATGACCATTTATCTTTATTTGTAAATGGTTCTCATCAGGTATGCCATATTTGATGTGAATGGTTCCATCATAGTGTAATCGATAGTGGCTTAAACCCGAAGCAAGCACATAGGTCAAGTGCTGGTCATGAACTAGCGGTAAATGGTTTCTCTCATTCACAGGTTTTTCATTTGTCAGATACACTAAAAATACAGATGGAATAAATTTATAAAGCCTTTTCATTTCATAGGTCACGTAACGCTTGGTACAGACATCGTCTTCGTCTTGCGGGCCTTCCACGTGAATAATCCGATGGTGATTAGCGCTATAGCCATTCACCGTAAGCTGGGGCATTTTGTCATAAAACTCATACACTTTGTTATCCACATACTTTTTTGTAGTAACGTCTGTAGACACTTGAGGATGTTTTACATGGGTTAACCGCTTTCCCTTAAAGTCATAATCTCCCTGTTTTGTGCGTGGCACTACTGACCTATCCACATAGTGTTTATTAGCAGGATCTGTTTCTTGTTTAGGATCATGTATGGGGACAGACCTAGCTTTGGCCATCAACGCACGTCCAAAGACATCCATCGTCAACCTGTAGTACCAGTCTACTGTTTCTATGACAAGGCTCGGTGTCCTGTATATAGACAGCCTGCTAGCCTGTCTAAGCCTTAGTTGAAATGAATATTATTAAGCAGCAAGAGTCATTCGCCGTGGGGGACATGGTTTCCCATTTCTGTCCTACATCACGTGAACAACGCCATGGTTCACTGTTTCCATCTTCCATTCGCTGCATCATTGTGGGACCTTCCGGCTTTGGATAGACCAATCTTTTGCTAACACTCATCACAGCGCCCAATGGTCTGCGTTTTCAAAATATTTATATTTTTGCAAAATCTCTCTACCAACCCCTCTACGTGTTTCTGGATCAAGTCATGTCTGGATTACAAAAAAAGAATATGGGTTATTTCACATTTTCCACGCAAGAAAATGTTATTTCACCGGATGAGGTAAAACCTGATTCACTCATGATTTTCGATGATGTATCCACTGAACGTCAAGGCATTATTCAAAGCTACTTCAGCATGGGTCGACACAAACATATCGATTGCTTTTATCTTGGACAAACGTATTCTAAAATGTCCAAACAGTTTATTCGTGACAATGCCAATGTCATTGTTTTATTTCGCCAGGACGAGAGGAACAGTCGTCACATTTATAATGAACATGTGAATCCGGATATGACCTTTCAAATGTTTACTGAATTGTGTTTCAAGTGCTGGAACACTCAACGTCATGCCTGTTTAGTGATTGACAAACTAAGTGAACTCAACCAAGGACGATATCGCTTAGGGTTTGATCATTTTATTGCTATTTAAGACCCTGTCTCACTCCGTCTCAAGTTATTTGTCAAGACACCATGGCGTTAGCAGAGAGTCAATTGAAAAAGCATATTATTAGAGCAAAAATACTATTCGCCAGAAGTTTCGTCAATTGAAACGATCACGTGCAGATCATGCTTTGTTTATTCAACATCATTTAGCACCTCCGCTAAAAGCCATGTTGAAACCCTCTTTCAAGCCATCTGAAACGCTACCCACCGTTTCACAAGCCACTCAGACGCTGCTCGAGGACCCTGAGGAAGAGGAACAGGAACAGGAAGATTTGACTAGTGTTAGCGAAGTTGAGGATGACGAGGAACAAGTGTTTACGCCTCAAAAAAAGGCCGCACCCCTTGCAGAGTATTTGAGAAAAAAGAAATCCTTGGCCATGGTCGAAACACCTTGGCCTTCCAAATCGTCTCCGTTTTCACAAGTCTTGGCCACCCCTCAAAATAAAGCTCAACTGAAAACCATTTTAATAAAATATTATGGATCAACACTAGTACCCTATCTCATTGATCTATTTATTGTAAACAGAGATACCACGTATGGTGTTCGCTATGAGGATGATAGTTTTAAAATTGGGGATTCATCCATTAAATTTGCTCGTACTAAAGCTGTCATTAAAAACATCAACTATAAATTGACGCCAGGACTGTTAAAGCTGCTCTTTTCTCGAACACCCTCATTCCATGATTATACGTCAGAGGACCTTGCCAAATATAAATCCATTTTATTGGATACCCATGCCCACAAAAGACAGTATGATCCAGCTCAACAAGTGAATGCCAATATATCTCAAAAATATAAAACCATCATTGCAAAAATGTTTCCCACCAGTCAAAGTACTCGTCGTAAAGTGTCCACTTCGGGAGTGACATTTAAACCATTAAAACCCCTTCTGGATGTTACCTACTGGCACAATCCCAATAAGCTCGTCCAGCGGCTACAGTTGTTGCATGCTTCACGTCAAGCCGGCCATACCGGTCACGATTGGGAAATTCAAGAAATTGAACAAGAACTTCGAAATGCCAAAATTATTGTTTAAGCCCTCACCCATTAAAATGGGTATTGCTCACGAGTTGCATCGCTCAGCTAGGCGTCACTATCCGCGACTCAAGGTGATTTCACGGGGTGTGAATGAATTTGGCAAGCAGACCTGGTTGAAATGTTACCCTATGCTGGCGTTAACGACGGTGTACGCTATATGTTGACCGTCATTGATGTCTATTCCAAAATGGCCTTTGTTGAACCTGTGCGTCGCAAGTCTGGTCCACTGGTCACCAAGGCCTTTCAACATATTATTCAACACTCCAAACGTCAACCTCAGTTGCTACAAACCGTCCAGGGGAAAGAATTTTTCAACAAGGATTTCTCCAGTTTTCTCAAATCTAAGGATATTCACCATTACACCACGTACAGCAATCTCAAATACAGCGTGGTCGAGCGCTTTAACCGAACATTGGAAACCCATATGTGGAAAGCGTTTACCGCTCAGGGCAGTTATCGCTGGTTGGACATGTTACCTGAGCTAGTGTCACGTTACAATGACACCAAACATAGAACGATTGGGACCAAGCCACGTCTCGTGACCAAAAATATTCAGCGACTGGATAAACTGTTTAACCCCATAAAAACAGCAGATCCTAAACGTCACCGACTGAAAATTGGGGATTTTGTTCGTGTGAGCAAATTTAAGTCTGCCTTCAATAAGGGCTACACGCCTCAATGGGGGACTGAGCTATTTGGAATTCGTCAAGTCAACTTGGACAGTCCAGTCACCCATTTACTCCAAGACCTCAACCATCAACCCATAAAAGGTAGATTTTATCTCCATGAACTTCAAAAAACAGCATTTCCTAAACATTATCTTGTGGAAAAAGCGTTGAAACAAAAAGGAAATAAACTATATGTCAAATGGTTAATTCTTGGATCAATAAATTACATGTTGTGTGAACCTGTGCACTTTTTTATTTTTAAATTTATTTATTTATTTATTGAATCATGATGTACGAGAGCTCTGTGTATGGAGCCCCGCGCTTCATGCATGTCCATACATGTTTGTCTTTCTCTCTCCTCACCTGTGTCTCACTCCTTTACTCCATGTTGACATACAACTCGTTCAGCTATTGGCTGTCGTGGGTTCTCCACTCCCCCTCACCTCTCCCCCGGCTCTGGCCCCGCCCCCTCATCGCTATGTAGTGGTCACGTGAGTTCCTGTTCTCTCTTTGTGTTCACCCTTCCCTCTTTCCCCTTTCCTCTCTTCGGGGCCCCTGCCTGCTGCTGCTGCTCGCCTGTCTAGCTGTTATCACCTTTTTACAGAGTTGCCAAATGGTTGCAACCTATCATCTTACAGCAATGTTGTCATCTCTCACCCACATTCCATTCCCTTAGCCAACTAGCCAGGCACCAAGCAGGCCTCTCGGGCAGATATTCTGTTTTCCCATTCTGGCTGCCAGTCAGACATAGAAAAGAACAAGTTCTGTTGTTGTCGTCTATTTTTATTCGTCTCATAGCATTATGAATTTTGTATGGTTACTGGTCAGTGTTTACTAACATGTTTTAACGATCGCCATGAAGGATTTTCGAAAATATTCGCCTTCATTCATCTGTCATAGGAAAAAATATCGAAAAGCGACCCCTCGTTTTGCCATACATCGCCCCGTCGAAATAGCCATTTCCAGTATCCACCATGGCCAATCATCGCCTCGTTGTAACATACGTCAAGCGCTACCGGCTCTCTGTCTTCAAACACGCTTTTATTAAAAAGGCCTAGTTTTCTTGTCCTAGAGACTTGACATTTATTTTCATGGTAGAGGGGGTAGGGACCTTTCATTTATGTCAAACAAACTTATTTGTCAACTTGTTAGTTTCCAAAATAGTAAAAATTCAAAATTTAAGGGTTTTCAAAAAATCTCAAAATATAAAAAAGTTTTATTATAAAAAATAAAGGTCATAGAGACCATTCGTTTCAAGTATGGCACAACATTCTATCATGTTTGGTTTTCAAACTATCGCCTACTTTCGAAAACAAAAATTTTCAAAAAAATAAAAAAATATCGAGTGGTCTATATGAAAGAGGACGTCAGCTCGAGTCCAACGACACCTCATTTGTTAAAATCCGACCATCGGTTCGCCAATGATCACCAATGTTCGCGAGAAAGTAGGCTGTCATTTTTTTCCCTCCAACACCCTTGAAACTTGCTGTCCTCCAAGAGGGCATATCCACCTTTCATTAACGTCAAACAAACTTTTTTCCAATTCACCGTTTCCAAAAAGCGCCAATCCAAAACACAAACATTTTCATTTTTTTAAATACCAACACACATGCTTAGCCAAGAGAACATCATCCCAACGCCAGCAATACCTCGTTCGTTAAAATCCGACCACGCGTTCGGGAGATATCGCCCAAAGTTTATATGAAAGTAGGGGGCGACTCAGAACCTACAACACCTCACTACTGCACAGTTTTAGTCCTAGAGGCTTGAAATTTATTTTGCGGGTAGAGGGGGTCAGGGCCATTCATTATGTCAAACAATTTTTTTGTAAACTCTTTAGTTTCCAAAATATAAAAATTTCAAAATTGAACTTCTTTCAAAAAAAATGTAAAAAATAAAAACGTTTTATTATAAAAAATAAAGGACATAGAGACCGTTCGTTTAAGCTATTGCACAACATTCTATCATGTTTGGTTTTCAAACTATCACCTACTTTCGAAAACATTTTTTTTTTTTTTTCAAAAATATAAAGAGTGGTCCATAGGAAAGAGGACGTCAGCTCGAGTCCGACACCTCATTTGTCAACATCCGACCTTGGATTCACGAGCTTTCGCAAATATTACATGGCTGAGGCTTAGTAGTGGGGTGAAGTGGGTTCTAGAGTGTGATAGAATCGGCCTTAACCCCTACTGGCGTACGCATTTGAATATCGTTGTATGTAATTCGCATTTCTTTTAAATCCTTTTCTACCTCTGTGAACCACGATCCCTTGGTTTTCTTACCCAGAAAGTAAGTAATGATTTTATTTGACAATCGCATTGGGCTCAGTCTTGTCAAATGACCATAGAACACAATCCTTCTCATCACGTCAGTGATTTTGGTAACATGTGTGTAGAGTTCATGGTTGTGCCTCCGTTTGTAATCAGGGCCGTATTTCTAAATAGGCTAAGTAGGCTGCAGCCTAGAGCGGCAAATTTTCAGGGGCGGCAGTTTGGCAATTCATTCAAAAGCTAAAATGAAGTATTTCAGTCGTCGTTAAATACATTTTCCCTACGAATTTAAGAATACAAGTTACTTAAAAATATGTTTTAGTCCTTATACAGTTCTTCCTACCTTAGAAGAGATAAGAACTATCTGCGAACTAGTATTTCTGAAATACGGTTAAACTCACTTTCATTACTTTGTATTGAGGCAAATACAACAAAAACACTTTCATATGAGGACATTATTAACGAGTTTGCCATTATGAAATCTTGTAAGAAAGCTATGAAAATTTGAACCCGAAGATTACGTGGGGTGAGTTGTTTTAGAGAAGTTTGTATATTTTTCAACAAATAAACCAGTAATTGACTACATTTTGTGTAATTTCATTTCACCATGTAAGACAACTTAATTCAAATTGAACACAGTTCTTCAATTACGCACAAGATAGTCATTAGCATTAAAATATAAAAAAGTGCAAAATAGTGATCACTGATCTCCAAGAACAAATTAATTAATTAGTTTCGAAACCCATTTCATTTTTTAACGAATCTTAAAAGAAGTAAGTTAAAAAAAACAAGTAGATAACTAATTTCATTATAACATTTATTATGTAAGCCAATGAATTTGTAGCTTTATCTAAACTAAATGAAAACGGCAATGGACTCTATCCTTTTGTTGTATAAAACAAATGTATTAAGCAAATATGGACTATTGAGGGGGCGGCAAATGGACTTTAGCCTATAGGCGGCATATTTTTAAATCCGGCCCTGTCTGTAATCACCGTTTTCCTTGACTGGGCCCAAGATTTTCCGTAAGATCTTCCTTTCTTTGGTTTCAAGTTTCCCCATAAGGCCTTTTCTGTGCATCGTAAGGCACTCCGCAGCATATACTGCTTCGGGTCGGATGACTGTGCTATAATGCAGAAGCTTGGCACTTAGGGATAATGATTTCTTGTTATAGGTTCCCTTGGTTAACTGGTATGCAGTTTCCATTTTTTCATTCGTGATGTGAAGGCCTCATTCTCAGAGATATTAGGCTCTATCCATTCACCTAGGTATTCTAACTTAACTGTCCACTTGATCTTTCCCCTTCCAATGACTAGTTCTCTAGGTGCAAGCCTTATATTATAAATACGGTTTTCTCGAAGGAGATATTGAGGCCTGTCTTTGCTGCTTGTTTCCGGATTTCACTGATTTGTTCTATGGCTGTACTCATGGAATGAAGGGAAAAAATGCGAGATCATCCGCGAACGTTAGACAATCAACAACTATCAGATTCATGCTTTTGTATCCCAGTCTCACGCTATTTTCAACTCCTTTGTTGCTCAATTCTCAGCGCCACTCACGGACGACTTTGTCAAGCAAATTATTGAAGAGCAAAGGTGAGACTTCATCCCCCTGCCTTAGCCTACCCTGGTCCTTATGTCAAAGGCGTCGGAAATTTCTCCTCTGAATTTTACCTTAAACGTAGTGTTGGTTAAGGTCTCCTGGATGATTGCCCTTGTCTTGTTATCCAAGCCTAGTTCTTTTAAGATTTCAAATACAGTGGATCGATCAACAGAATCATATGCTTTCGCAAAATCAACGAAGATCACAACAAATTCTTTATTTCTAATCTTGAGATATGAAAGGACCGATTTCTGATTCAGAATCTGTTCAGCACAGGAACGTCATTTCCTAAAACCTCCTTGGTAGTATTGATTCCAGTTGTTGTTCTACTCTAGCCAGAGAGCATTGGAGAGGATCTTGTCGGTCATTTGGAGAAGCGAGATACCACGGTAGTTGTTTTCATCCATCCTGTCGCCTTTCTTATGAAGAGGGTGAATTAGGGCTGAAGTCCAGCGCCCAAGAAGTTTTTCTGTTTCCCAATTCTCGCCTATTACCTTAGTTGAATATTAATTAATTAATATTTATTTATTTAAAATTGTTATACTTATTATTATTATTTATTTAACGTTCATTTTTCATTTTTAGAGCTGTTGTAGATGCATTTTAAGTGATCTGTAATGACAAGTTAAAAATTAGGTTAGCAACACTAGAATTTCTTGTTCTTCTTCTTCTGTCGTTTAGGCCAACTGTGGATAATATAATGAAATAAAACCGGAAAGTGTAAAGGGGTCAAAAATGGCATTTTGTTATTTTTATCTTAAAGAAATTTACAATTCTTCCTGAACAATCTGATGCATGATTTATTGTAATTATGCTGTCTTTAAGGCAAAAATATTAGGTTTGAATGTGTCCCTGCACAATGACATAGCTTTAGCCTATATGGCACGCCTACATGTGATCTTTCATCATCATATCGCGATTTTGTTTCGAAATTAATTATTAATTATTATTATTAATAATTATTATTACTGTATTATTATTATTCTAAGTGGGTATCTACTGGCGGCTTCGGTGGCGTAGTTGGTAGCATGCTGAGCTTCTATGCGCAAGATTGCGGGTTCAAACCCAGCCGAAGCCGTCGGATTTTTAAGAGCGTTAAAATCCCTCAGTATGCCTTCCTTCGGAGGGGAAGTAAAGCCGGCGGTCCCATGTCATAGATTTATGGCATGTTAAAGAACCTTCCACTAATTACACCTGTGTGAAGCTAAATTGGATAGGTTAAGTATGTAAACAACGCTCTTAGGTTTCGACGTTCGTTGCCAAGAGCCAACTGCGGTGGCGTCTAGTAGTTAAGTTCTGAACTAGGCCTAGTAGTCGTTGACGGTGGCGTTTGGTGGCAAAAGTAGGAACTATTTGAAACATTCTAAGTTGCAGTTTGTACTTAAATTAAAAAACAGATACACACACTAATACAGCCAACACAATTAACACCAGTTATCAGACAGATTCTACACACACCCAAAGTACACGGGGCTACATGACCGCGTTGTCGCAGCACCTAAACTGAGGAACCAACCAACGTGGGTATCCACTAGTCTCACCGCACGCCATTGACAGAGGCCGAGGTGCGCGCAACAATCTCCAACAATACGTACGCTAATATAGAGGTAACCATAGCGATGTTTATCTTTTGTCAGTCTCTCTGTGGTTAACAGCCTTGATGCAGGTTGGCAGCAGCTCCCCATTCTTCCCGTATCTTGTGAGACATGTATAAACGTGGTACCGTCTGTGGTTATTACCCGTATTACGTAAGTATAAGGCTATAATAATATGACTAATACCAATAATATGAGTAATAATAAACTAAAAACGTATAACTAAAGATCTAATAACTGAAAAATCTTTTTACTGGAAATAACTTAGACTATCAAACAACATTGCTTTTGAAATGACATGTTAGAAAACGTGAATGTAAAGATATCTACTTGGTTAGCATAATGTCAACTCGGTCAACATCTGACACTTTTACACACACACACTGACATTCTGAAACTTTTTAGTCTGAATCTGTTTCTTCCAGAAGATCCACGTTGCCAATAGGACATTCGTTGCTCTCCACAGATGTATCTTTTGCATGTAGCACATGTAAATCTGTCTTTCCTGTTCTGCTTCCACGAACAAAATGAACATCTCCCAGGGTTGCCTTCGACAGTTTCTGGTTACTGACGAACTAGAACTCCAGTGGCTTTTCGAACTCTCATATGTAGTTCAGGCTTGTCTTTGCTGTTCTAACTTCCAAAAGATTAGTGCACAGCTCTTTGGAGAGAGTTTTCGGGAAATCCCTTCTATTTGAATCAGATTGGGTGTTCCTTAGTAAAAACTAAAACTATTAATCCCACCCAAGGTTGAGCACGGAAAAACACTCAATAAAGATTCTAGATACTGAATATGTGCCTTTCTTGTAATCCAGAGTATTTTATATAGGATAAGTATCTCTTGTTTCTTTGCTTCCCCTGTTGATTCATCAACTGTGTGCATAGATGATACAAGGATCACGTTCCGGTACTATGACACTAAAGTTGCATGGTCAGAAAAAGCGGAAAGGCTGGCTCTCGTCTGCGTGAATACATCTGGGATTCCTCGTTTATTTTTCCTCAGCGCACCAACTGCACTCAACTTATGATCTGTTTTCAATTCTTCTACCAAGGGGAACGACATAAACCAATTATCCATCGTAATATAACGGCCAGTTCCAGATATTGATTCAATCATTCGGAGAACAACTTGGTGATGCTTGTTGTCCACTTGATACGGACCTGGTGGCTGGGTGCCTGCATATGAAGGGTACAGGAAAAAAACGATGAATGTCACAAAATTACGAAAATTGAGATTCCTTATTGTTAATTATTGTACTGTTCCCTAGTACATTCAAGAGCCTAAAACTTAATCACGATTGATGAGGCTTTGAAAATAATGTGTACCGCGGAAAAACGATGAAGGTCCATGGCTTTGAAGGAAATCACGATGATATTATCCCTATAAAAGAGCAGCTTAATATTTCAGAATTATGTTGTACCGTTTACTGAGGAGTGTAAGTTGTGAAGTATTTGTGATTAACAATAGTTTTGACTCAAATAATACTGGTGTGCATTCTTTAGGGAAAAATGGACATTCATCGCTTTTGCACTTTTGTTTGCCAGAAAATGGACGTTTTTCGTTTATGCACGTTAAATTGTGCAGTTAAAGACAATGATATAAAATAATTAACCTGTAGGTATGGGCCTACATTGTTGGATGAATTGTTACATAATTTACAAACCTATATAATCCTTTCCGTACTACATACTGAACCCTTGCAAAAAAGCTTATGAGACTCAGTTTCGGGGGGTGTAACAGTCCATATCGTAAGTTGTTGTTAAAGCGCTTCATTAACATGCAGGGTAACATATAACAAAATAACATGCAGGAAAAAGTGAAGCCAGGGTTATAACAAATGAATTTAATGACAGATCATCTATTTACAAAAATGAATTAACAAACAAAACTCCCATAATGACTCCAATTCTGGTGCATGTTGTTACACAATTTGGCCTTGAACTCAGCTTACCCGGCCGTTTTCAAGAATGGCTACCAAGCGCTACTTCTGTGGCAATCATTGCAACACGCTAACTTGCCTTCCTCTTTGTCAACTTCCACAAGTACTGCCTGGGCCGCAGTAATAATAATAATAACTCATGAATACTTATTTATCGCAGATTAATAAGGGTTTATTTATCCTCAGCAAGGTTTTGAAATTCGAAGCAAGTGATTGATTTGGATTTCAAAAACAATATCCACAGTAGTAACAACAACATCTCTTTAGTACCTCGCTCAGCTGCTCGAGTGTACACTCCACTGACCCAATTAGTGTGCGCGCTCCTTGCCGGAATGTCATTCAATACGTCTCGCTAGACCTCCCCTTCTCCTCACGTGATTACCACTCCTGTCGTCTCAGCTGTCTGTTGTTTACAAACAATGCATGCTCTCTCCCAAGCGCTCCACGGCCACGTACATTTGAGTGTTGGCTCTCAAATAAAATGTCTGCAATAATGATTCTGCACACATAATCCTGCTTATTCATCAAATGGTTCTCTTCTGTAATATGGTTTTAAGTTGGCGCTATTGAAGACAGATTTAGCACCAGTGCTCACTTCTTCAAGTCTGTAAGCATTGTTACCCAGATTCTTAATGACACGGAACGGGCCAATAAATTTTGGACAGAATTTTGCAAATACTTTGTTTTTGGGATCAGATATCGGTGGTCTGCGGACAAGCACTAGCTCTTGTTCCTGTAACTCCTGGTGAAACTTCTTTCCTCTGTACCTTCTCAGTCTTAGGTCCGCTTGGTTCCTCGTGTGCTCTCTCGTTCGCTGAATTCGCAACTCATGCGCTAATAGTGGATCCCTTGGACATGGAATAATCTTGTCCCAAGATCTCTCTGGCAACCTGTTGTGGTGTACAATTAGTGGGACTTGACCCGTCGACTCGTGCTTAGTGGTGTTCATGCACATCTCAATATCTCCTACTTTGTCAACCCACTTATTATGATCGTTAGGAATCATTACTCTGTAGTACTTGGCAACACAGTGAATCGTTCTCTCGCTCGGATTCCCACAAGGATGACGAATGCTCGAAAATATATGTTTTATCCCCAGGCTCTCTAGACCTTGCCTAAAAACATTGCTCGTGAAATAAGTACCATGGTCTGATAAAATGGATTCCGGCTTTCCAAGCATCGGAATAACTTTGTTCTGAATTCTACTGAGGACTTGTTTTGACGTCGTCTTCTGGATTGGACATAACACTACCATCTTTGAAAATACATCGACACACACCAGAAGGTGTCGGCATCCACGTTTCCCTTTAACCAGAGGGCCAAAACAGTCGATAGCGAGCATCTCGCATGGTTTTTGAGGTAATAGTGGTCTTGGAGGTTGTTTCATAATGAAGTTGTTTGGTTTAGTGCGCTGGCACGCGTCACAAGTTCTTATTACTTCCACAATGGCAAATCGCATCTTAGGCCAAGTAAAAGTCTCCCCTATTGTAGCTTCGGTTTTGTCCGTGCCGATATGTGCTAGGCTCTCGTGGACATGCCTCGTCAATCCCCTCTGTAGTGATGCTGGAACTAGGATTCGCAGTTTGGTATGATGCTCATCCACGTACTTATGCAAAAGGTTATTTAAGTAGTGAAATCTCGCTTCTTTAGCACGGGCTTCTCGGTATTCAGGTGAATCTGGTTGTAATTCCTTCCTGTAGAACTTGATCATCATCATCATCCACGGGTCTGCTTCTTGTTCCTTCCGAATTTCCTTTAGTTTCTCCAAAAACTCACGAGCCTTCGGTGTTAGTGTTATATGGTGAACTTCCGCTGTTACTTCGCTCTCATCTTCAGGATTCCTGCTCAAAGCATCTGGTATGATGTTCATCCTTCCAGGGCAATGCTCTATTGTAATGTCAAACTGCTGTATGTAGATGGACCAACGCGTAACTCTCTCACTTGCCATCGTCGTCTTGAATAGAAATGTCAGTGCATGGTGGTCGGTTCTGACAATAATGGAATAACCGAAAATCATCTTGCGCCATTGTTGGAGAGAATATAAAATCGCTAGCAGCTCAAGCTCCGTCACAGTATAGTTCCTCTCGTGCTTCCTCAATTTACGACTCGTAAATGCCAAATATGATCTCTTCTTGGGTTCTTCAGCGTCCTCTTGGTACAGCATAGCACCGATTCCAATCAATGAAGCATCTGCTTGAATAATAAATTTCTTCTCGAAGTCTGGATACCCTAGCTTCACACAGTTCTCCAGTAAGTCTTTCGTAACTCTAAAGGACCTGTCGCACTCCTCATTCCACGACCATCGATTTGACTTCTTTAACATCTCTTGCATAGGTGCTACTGTTTCCGTGTATCCAGGACAATTCTCTTTGAAGAAACCTGTCACTCCCAAAAACGCTCTTACATGTTTGGCTTTAGTTGGTGTGGGAAATTTCTTGATTGCATCAATTTTCGCTGGATTAGGTCTCACGCCCTCAACATCAATTATATGACCCAAATACAGAATCTCGCTCTGGCAAAAGTGTGATTTCTTTAGATTAATTTTGAAGTTCATGGTTCTCAAGTTATCCAGAAGTTTGTTTAGGTTTACCAGGTGTTCCTCCATTGTTTCAGATGCAATTAATATGTCGTCAACATATCTCGTAGTGAAGCTCTTGACCTCCTCAGTCAGATTCCTATCTAGTGCTCTTATCAGTGCACATCCAGCTGTTTTCACGCCAAAGGGCATCCGAGACCAGATATAACTTTGGTTATCGAATAAAAATCCCGTCAATAGATGGGATTTTTCTTCAAGTTCAAGATGGTGGAAACTATTTGTCAAGTCGACACTCGAATAAATCTTCTTCCCACGGAAGCCCTTCAAAACATCCTTGATCCTAGGTGCTTGGTCATGCTCAACTAGCAGTTTACTGTTCAAAACTCGCGCGTCTAGGCATAACCGAATTGATCCATTTGGCTTGGCCACAGCCAATATTGCGTTTAGGTACGGGGTTGCTGCTTTTCTTATCATGCCGGAATCTAATAAATTACTAATGATGTCCTTCACCTGAGCAAAATGTTTCTCTGGGATCGGGTACAATTTACTTTTAAATGGGGTCCAGTCAGTAACTTGCATGGCATATTGGAAATTTAAAACTTTTCCAGGGATGGTGTCGAAAGCTCCTTTATGAAATCTCAAAATTTCTTCCAGTTTTCTTCTATCAGGTTCCCCTACTATTGCCTCCTTAAGCCGCTCCTGAAGTAGAATTTCAAATTTGGATCCGCTAATTTCTTCTTCCGCCAAATGTAACCAAAGTTCCTGCGAAATATCTCGGCTGTCAATTTCAACCACTGCTGTCTGTTGAATTGATTCCGGCCATCATAGTCTTGCCGTCTCGGTGTAAACTGTCAAGTTCTTATCTCTGATCACCTCATTAGTGCATTCTTCAAATACCCAAGTATTCGCCTCTCTCTCTAGTGGACTTTCTTCCATGTTTAAACCCACATGAATCAACCCCTCAACTTGTTTGAAACTTACAGTGTTGTTATGTAAGTCAATTACAGCATGAAAATCACAGATAAAGTTGGCTCCCAAAATTATGTTATAATTCATCTTCGGTATGACAATGAATGTTTGCGAAAATGTGTGGTTCAATATTTCCAGATCTAAATATGCTTGCTGCTTACAACTTATGGTCTTGTCAGGAATGACCCCTCTGACTTTCATTAACGGTACAGGCATAATTGGAACAGTTTGTTTTCTTCCGATTTCTTTTACCAATACTTCTGTGACTAAGCTCACCTGGCCACCTGTGTCAATTAAGCATCTCACCCTCATACCTCCAATATGTGCGTAAATAATCGGCAATTGTCTGATGACATTTTCTCGGTCCTTCACCACTTCCTCCTGGCAATCGTCCGGGAATGCTACCCACTCTTCTATATTAGCAACAATCAGCTCTTCCCGCTCCCTGGCGTCCTCTATTTTCAGGCTATCAGGTTTTGGTTTATTTGAGGTTTTTTTTTTATCCCGGGACCCATTCGTTGAGTTCCGCCGGTTGTCATCGCGCCTCTCCTGCTGCCGTAATAAGCTTTCCGCCCCCTCTCCTTGGTGATTATCCGGGCTCTGTCTATTCGCCATTGCACGCCCCCACTTCTCTTTTTCCGTCTCTTCGGCGTTTAACTGATCTAAATACTTCTGCGATTCGACGTACCGCTCATCCCAATTGTAGCGATAGTCTCCCCGATTATCTTGGCGATAGTTCCTCGTGTTGTTCCACCTGCCATCTCCATTCCTTTGGTAAGGTCTACCCTGCCTTTGGTTTCCCCTCCAATTGGTGTATTCTCGCTGGTACGTCCATTGATTTTGCTGGTTCTGATTGTTTTGATTATAGTTATCTCGGCGATTCTGAAAATTTCGATCATTCTGGTTGAATTGATTCCGGCCATCATAGTCTTGCCGTCTCGGTGTAAACTGCGTTCCCGTAGATTGGGTTTTCGTTTGGTTCCCCTGGTTGTGACTAGTTTGGTGTCCCTGAACCACTTCTGCCGTGTTGACACATTCCATGTTTCTTCTCCCTGTCTGTGGACTAACCATACTTGTCTCGTCTAGATGGCGGAGTAACTCTTCAGCCTGCACTGCGGTCTTAATATTTCCGGCTACTAACAGCTGTTGGATATTCATAGGAAGTTGTTTCCCAATGGTTAGAACCATGTTTTCTTCACTAGGGGGGTCGTCAAAATCGCGGAATTTAACCAGCTGTTGGCTAAAGAATTCTGAAAATCTGGTAGGATGCGTGCTGTGATATTTTCGAGTGTACAGATCCATTCTTAATCCCTGCTGCAAAGAAGGACTCCAGAACTTCTTTAAGAACGCTTCTCTGAATTGTGCCATGTCGGTGAATGTATATTTAAAACTCAAGAACCAGATTAAGCTTGGGCCCTCTAAAAACTTTTCCACAAGTCGCAACTGTTTTGCGGGACTGATATGTTGATCGTTAAAATAGTCATCCAACTGACGTAAAAAGGCTTTGGGAGTGGTTCCTGTGTGCTCCCTGAATTTATCGGGTTTGAAATCATTCCCCCTAATGACCTGAATTACTTGGGCAGGTGCCAAGTCGGGCTGTGGTGTGGATGTCTCTCCCCTGTACTGTTGGAATGCGTTGCTCGTTAATTTAGGACTTTGACCTCGGCTGTTATCCTCAGACAACTTCAAGCCCCCGGGACTTCCAATGCTTCCCTGCTTGCCTACTGTATTTTCTGCCGAAATTAATGTTGCGTTCTCTAATGATCTGATTTCATTTTTAATTATGAGATCTGTGTGTTCTTGGTGTTTGGATTTCATGTTTTCCTCCAAAGCCTGTACTCTCGAATTGGTTAGGATCCGTCGATGATAGACCTCCCCTTTCGGATAGAACTAGAGGTGAAGCCTCTAGCTTAATATACAAGTGAACTTTACTATGTGGAGAAAAATGGGACATCAAAAAAGAAAATAGCTAATAGAAACAGTTTGCCAATACCAATGATCTTTATTTATAATTTGCATAAAGATCAATAACAACAACCTTATAAACAGACAATAGAAACACTAGGCGCCAGCCAACAACACTTGAAAAACAATGCCTAGCCTATAAATTCTAATGAAGTATAAGATAACAAAAGATAAAGATTAATTAACCATTTTATGGTCTAAGGTTGCTAGGTAGCATAATCCTAGCAAAAATTAACAAAATTAAGGCTGCTTGCAAATGCAGGGCCAAAGTCATATGAGAATACCTTCATTGCTCCTGATGAGCTTCAAAGAGTGACTAGAAAATATAAATATGCTTGTTTGGCATGCTTTGGTTTGAATGAAACAATTTCGTCAATCAGTAAGATCGACAAGCACCAAGGGAGTAATTTACATCCCGCAAGTCGTTTCAGACAAGAGAATTTGTTGAAATGAGTTATAATGAACATGAAAATAAAATGCAATTATTTTAACATACCGTAGTTTTCACTTTAAAAGGGCAAAGTACTTGCGGCCACATTAAACAAATAAGTTAGGTTAGGTTGAACACTGCAGATACACTTTGCAACTTGGAGGTTAGAGATAGCACTTAACTTGATTAGGGCAGTTCTTTGAGAGATTTCCGGGAACACTTGTGGATCACTTTCGAAATGTTGTAGATTGTTTGGCATTGGAGATAAATTCCACCTTGAGTAGATGCTGTCAAAATCGATGATTGCAGTAGGCCAAATATCAACACGTTGTCGATTGAGAAGAATTCGCTAGCGATGATGAATTGAGTTGTACTAGCGATTTAAGGCAATGTGCCAGTACTTCAGTAGAGAAGTAATTTTGTATAGTTTGTGCAGAGACGATCTTCATGACCCTTATCTTTAGAAGTTCTTGGAGTAAGTTGTCATGTTTGAAGAAAGCGACAGGTGCCGAGTCATTCCTTGACTGGCATGGCCCAATTTCTGCACGTAGTTTCTCGAAGTTTCTCGTAGTTGGAGAAGACAGCCGAGACAAGTGAATGGCGATGAAATGGCGAAGAAAATGCGATTGATGTAGGCAGCGTTCAGGTTTTATACCGGAGATCACGCGGAATGCGTGATGCGGACAGGTGGCGTCGGCCAATCCGAGAGCATGGAAAATTCTCGAAAACTGCTGAGGCCAATCAGAGCAAGGGGCCAACTGAAAATGAACCTCGTGACCAACATTAGTTCCGGAAATCATTACAGTGTCATGGAACACGTGCTAGCAAGAACAGATTGAAGAAAAATGGAATGACATGACAGGTGAGAGGTTATGTTATAATAAAGAAAAAAAAAGTGAACTTTGTAAATTTCACTGAAAAGTGAACAACCTAAGCGCTTTAAAATTGTCAGCCTGTCTTCTTTCGTTTCGTTGACCTGCTGCTCCCAATCTCTTCGGATCCTGTTCTTCATACTGCTAATTTTCTCTTCGTTCCTTTCCTGACTCTTCTCCAGCTGTTCCCCTATTTCTTGTATCTGCTGCTGTGTTTTGACTAATTATTCTCCGACCTCTTCTCTTATAACCTGCTGGGTTTTAATTAATTGGTCTTCCAAATTATCCTGATTTTTTATGAGCTGTTCCCCTACCTCTTCTCGTATTACCTGCTGGGTTTTAATTAATTGGTCCTCTAAGTTTTCACGCAAGTGCATACGTTCTGTTTCGGTCTTGATCTCAAGTTTATCGATTTCCTTTATTAATTCAAGTACGTTGCTGTCGACTGAATTAATCTGTTGCTGTAATTTATCCTGTGTGCTCTTTATTCCCGCTGTGTTGTTGACGCATGCTGCCTCGATTTGCTTTAATTTATCGGCCACCATTTCATCAAATTGTATGAGTTTATTGTCAAATTTCGACTCCAGCTTTTTAATCTCACCTAATTGTTTTGCGTTATTCTCCGCGACCTCATCTGCCAGTTTCTCTACTTCCCTAGCACTTTGATTTATGTCATGAGTGATCTTTTCTAATTGCTCTGTTTGTACTGTTTGTGTTATCGCCTGTTCTGATAGTTTGTGATTCAATTCGTTTAATTGTTTATCAGTATCCAATTTCTGGACCTGTAATTGGACCGTAATGTTACCGCTCATGCCTTGTAACTGTTTTTCACTATTTTCACGTAATTCGTATAATTGTTTGTCACTGTGCTCACGCTGACTTTCTAACTGTTCTGTTTGTGTTTGCAATTGCATCGTAATGTCATTTAACTGTTTTTCACTATGCTCACGCTGAATTTCTAATTGTTCTTTTAATTGTTTTTCCGTTTTCGCGGACATCTGCATCGACATCTGCTCTAACAATCCCTTAATTTCTTCAACACTCGCCATCGCACAATACACAAATATAACCAGAGAAAAACAGGGTCATGCACCGAGATTTCAGTCATACACACGCATACATGTCATAATATTTAAATATTACTGATTCTAATTTAATAAAATTTTCAGTAATCAAATTTTACTGAATAAATTACTCTTATTTCCAAACAACAAAATAACTCCCTAGTGATCTGCTTTTAAATTCCTAACCAACAGAATTTACGAACAACACTAATTAACCGAAGTTAATTAAATGTCAAATATAAGGCAACACCTTCCTGCTTTGACTGAGTACAATAATATGCACATTTTCTAATTTTAATGCCGGGCGCCAGAACAAGTTTATAACAAACACAATATCAAATTCTAACCTTGTTCAATATTTCTAACTTTAAGAACTCAGTGATTTTACTAATGCACATGGCGGTACAACATCGCCTCAATTTACAGAATTTACTTTGCCCGCTTGACCTGGCATCATTTCTCAGCGAAATAAATATGAGATCAGCGAAGCAACAACAACAACAATCCCCACTTGGGCAGCCATTTTTGTTTTATGAACCCTTGCAAAGAAGCTTATGAGACTCAGTTTCGGGGGGTGTAACAGTCCATATCGTAAGTTGTTGTTAAAGCGCTTCATTAACATGCAGGGTAACATATAACAAAATAACATGCAGGAAAAAGTGAAGCCAGGGTTATAACAAATGAATTTAATGACAGATCATCTATTTACAAAAATGAATTAACAAACAAAACTCCCATAATGACTCCAATTCTGGTGCATGTTGTTACACAATTTGGCCTTGAACTCAGCTTACCCGGCCGTTTTCAAGAATGGCTACCAAGCGCTACTTCTGTGGCAATCATTGCAACACGCTAACTTGCCTTCCTCTTTGTCAACTTCCACAAGTACTGCCTGGGCCGCAGTAATAATAATAATAACTCATGAATACTTATTTATCGCAGATTAATAAGGGTTCAATACATAACTGTAAGCAATATTATAAGAGTTATAGCGTTTGAAAAACTAAAATTCATTTGTCTCAGCTTGAGATTCATGTGAGATTCATCGCTTTTCCCCTGTACCCTTCATATATTTCCATATTTAATGCATAACAAACTCGAGCATCTGTTAGAGCGGAAATCTCAATATCGTATTTCGCTGGCTTAGATTTAATCTATTGTTTGAATGAACACCTTCCCCTAAAGGCCTCTAGCATTTCGTCGACTGTAGTATTTTCCCCTACAATGTAATGGGCCTTACAAAGGTCATTGAACTACTTAACAATAGCTCTGATGGGAGCAAGTTTGTCATAAGCCTTTCGCTCTTGTCTTGTGTTCCGATCATCAAACCTTAGCGCTTGAAGTAAAAATTTAAATCTATATTTTGACATCACAGTTCTATGCCAGTACCACCCATTGCATAGGGGTCGTCTACATTTTGATGTGACGAACGCAGAACTCCACTCAAGTACAATAGGCCATGAAGGGCTTTTATTTCTGTCAAGTTTGCCAAACAAGCCTCTCTTTCACGACTGTAATAGGCTTTGTGTGCTTCATTCCAAGCATTAGTGTTGTTTACAATAGATAGAAACATGTCGTCAGGGAAAAAGAAGCATCCATGCTTCAACTGGAGTTTCTGCATCACGAGCCACCCCTTTTGCACCTGGTAAGTGGGTGACTAGGTTTCGTCGCTGTGTTCTAACACGACGATTGGAATTTTGGGATTTACCAAACAGTGGACTTACCCTTTCCCAAAATGTATGGTCTTCCGTCAGTTGATGCCGCCCCCTTACTTGCTCTTCCGGTCTCTTGGTGTGTCGGTATAGGTCCTGCTGAGCTGCAATTACAGGGTCCGATAGCTTCGGTTTCATCTGCTGCCATGTCACTATTTGAATCATGTTCACTTTCTTCAACGAAGTCATCTCCTGGGTCAGACGAATCAGGTTCATTTTGTTCAACGAAGGGGCAGATGACCTCGTAGTTCCGCCCCTTAAACCAATAACTAACTAACTTTCTTCAACGAACCCATCCCCCCAGGGTTTCACATCTAGTGGGACGTGGGTTGGCGACCATGGGACCCCAGCTGAGTCCGGCATTGCTTCCACTTACTTGTGCCGGGCTCCTCTCCGTCTTCTTTCCTGTCGACCTCACTTGCTCAACTCTTGTTCTCTTCCGACCTCGAAGGTATTATGGTATCCGAGGCCTAGGGAGTCCCTTCCTTTCCCGCCTTAACTGACCCTTGTCTCATCTTTTCTGATGCCCTCCTTCTGCGAGGGGAAGCCTTCCTTTTCTTTTCATGTTATCTGCTGCCTTCTCCTCAGGGCCCTCAAGGAGGCCGGGTGTATGTAGCCCCACCATTTCTGGTGCATGCTGGATATTGCTACACCCTCAGGGGCTCACGGCTGGTGAGTTCGGGAGTTGGTGACCCCGAGGGATTCCTGAGCTGGGTCCGGTTTTCTCCCTTTTTTCATTAACCCTGGGGCGGACCCTATCCTCTTTCACATTCCTATCTGCCTTTCATGGCTCTCCTTCCTTCCAAGTCCCTCAATCCGCATTCTTGGAGGGTTGAAGGCATTTCCTTTCCTCCTGTCCTTCATTTGCCTTATTCTCTTTAAGTTTTCCATTTCTTCTTCTAGTATGTAAGTTAATAGCTAGTTTTAGTTATAGTTTACTTTTCATTATCATCTTCAACGAGTCATCTCCTGGGTCAGACGAATCAGGTTCACTTGACACTTCATTTAGTAGACGAAGAATCCTATTCTCATTAGGATCCATTATGTTTAGGATGTAGACATAACCGTCTATATTAAAAGGCACAAACACATTTACTCACGCACGGAATCAGAGTCCGGTATTTTGTTACACGAACACCCACGCACGGAATGACAAACCGGGCTTGGAGAGAACAGCACCGTTACAACTCAAGGTCGCGCCGCAGTAGGGATGGGGGTTGGAAACGGAAGCTATACCGGCGGGCCGCACGTTTTGCCAACTTATAGCGATGTAATAACGAAAACAAGTAGTTCCGTGACGAACTAAATAGCGTACTTTTCTTCAAATTATAGAGACCATATATCAACAGTTGGCAGACCTGGCGACTCTAAATACATCCTTAGTTCCATCTCTTAAGATACACAATGCACATGCAAAATTTGGCTCGGATCCAACAGATAGTATGAAAGTTACATGCATTTAAATATTGAATTTATCAACATGCGTAAGCTCAGGTTGGCGACACTGCTATACATTGGATGCTCAAACCTAAATTGAAATATTATGATCTATATATGTGCCAATTTTGAAATAACTTCATTTATTAGTATGGATGTTACATGTGATTCAACATTAAACCTATCAGCACGCGTAGAATCATGTTGGCAGCACTGTCGTATATCGGTTACTGAAAATTTACCTACATTTGCAGGTACTATATGTATACAAAGTTTAGAACTGTTGGCCTGCATACTTTCTGATATATTGAGATTAGGACAAAGGTGTATAGAGTGCATTTTTCAACAGTGGGCAGCCCTGTTGACTCTAGGAAAATGCATATTCATATCTGCTCTGGTGCGCAAATCACATACCAAATTTGGTTGAAATCCAATAGATAGTATGGAAGTATTGCCACTTGAGAGTTCTATTAGCTCCTCCTGTTCTGTCGTTGACAGGTGGGCTGTTACGTTCGTTTCAAACGGACTGCAAATCCAGCCATTCTCAGTTGAAGGTTGTGGAAACCTACCTTCGAACTTTTGACGAAGGTTTTGGAGGTGTTGTACGACAATTCCACTAATTTGAGAAATATCTAACTCATTTTCTTCCAGGAATTCATTCAGACAATGAAACATCTTACAGTTACCTTTGTCCATCTGGGCTTTCCAACGTTCAAGTTTTGTCTTAAAAGCAAGCACTTGCTCGCTTAGAATGAAAATATTACTATTTCGTCCTTGAAGTTGTAACTCATTACTAGCCCTTCTTTGGCGACTGATTTACAACTTTCCAAAATCACCCTCCTATTGTTGATCGAAAGTACTTTACCATCATATACCAAACATTTGAGATGGCAGGGTCGTGGAGTGTTGGGCACACATTTGGTCAACCTAACTGGTATCATTTGGGCGTTCAACTATTAGGTGTAATTCCCTATAAAGAAAACTAATGATAACCTTCAAAATATATGTATTGAAATCAACTTTAAACATATGGCGGGGACTCTCGTCGAACAGACTATGGTTTCCTATCTTCAATTCTCCTCGGCAATGACGAAAACATGTGACCCAAAATGAATGTTGGAATATAAAGATGTTTGTTACTCACTCACCGACGATCTTGCAGATAATCTACGAGACATGCTCGATAGATCAGTTCTCCACAGCTTTCCAAGATTTTCCACACGTGGTTTGAGGTTAGAGATGTTTTCAAAGCCACATATCTGCGATAAATGAATGTGCTTCCGTACCAAACTTGAAATGTGCTAACAGATATAACATTGTTCTGATTTGTAGCCGTTTCGAGTACATTCAGAAGCCATGCTTTCAACAAAACAGTTTCTCTAAATAGGCCTACGCCAAATTACGAGAACGCGACCTTTCCAACCAGACGCTAGAATAGAAGTGAAGCTTCGCTTGACACGAAAAACCCACCTCTCATCTTGTAAACACATGTTTTCGTCTTTCTCCGCCAGGGTTATGATACCCTCCAACCCATACAAAATACACCAATAATCTCGAACCCATGTATATTTCTTACAATTCATGGCGCGAAACTCTTCTCTGACGTCAGAACCTAACACAATTTATACCAAGCTTTTTTCTAGACAAGGGAAGTTATTCTCGGCCCAAACTAAATTTGGCCTGGAGTTTCCTGCTATTGCAACATCTTGTAGCTTGCCTAACACAATCCGCTGCCTTGTATGCTGACATCTCACATACAAATTAAATGAAATATTCCTGACTGAGTCCCCGAGATACACAAGATATATACACTAAATAAAATGAAATCCTATAACCTAAATGTTGATGATGAGCAAGAAAAGGAATGATATGAACAAATTACCCGAACCTGACTTCTCCTCAAGTCAACCAAATAAGGGTTTGGGAACATTGTGACCGGAACAGTCACAAAGTGACACGTTAAGTTCATTCAGTTTTTTCAAATACGTCAGCCAAGTAGCACAGTATTAAAAGCCATTTCTCATCCAGAAACAGGGTTGCGAGTGTAGGACTGCTGTCCAATAGGAAAACACGAAGTTCATTCTTCAACTCCATAACGCGACGAAGGACTCGACCACCACGAGACAACCAACGTACCTCCGTGTGCAATAGAAGCGAATCATGTGTAGATCCCATCTCCTCGCAAAGTATGGAAAATAGCCAATTGTTTAAAGCTCCTGCTTTCACAAAATGTACAACACTAATTACATCGTTCAGCACTTTATTGACTTCCGGTTGTAGTTCTTTTGAAGCCAATGACTCCCTGTGTGTCATGCAATGTGTGAATTTTACAGAATTAGTAACAGCACTCACTCTTGCTCTGAAACCCTTTTTAGTCCCAGTAAATGCCGACGCCCCATCAGTACATATACCAACACAATTTGTCCATGAGAGATTGTTGTCAATAGAAAAGGAATTCACAAGAGAAACAAGAAGTTCCGTGACGAACTAAAGAGCCTACTTTTCTTAAAATTTAAGATTCATGCCAATGATTAATCTATATGGACCTAGGCTATCTCGAATAGTGACGAAATAAAGTTGGTAATATCGAAATTTCTAATTAGTTCGAAATATACCTGGCATGATGTAGCCTGATAGAGCACTACAGTTGGCAGCCCTGGTGACTGAATATATTCTTAGTTCCATCTCAAGGTACAGAATACAAAATTTGGTTGAAGTCCAATGGATAGCATGGACGTTACATGCAGTTAAACATTGGACTTATCAACGCGCGTAAAATGATGTTGGCAACAATTGCATGCATGTGTTGATCAGAAATAATTTGAAATATTATGATCTATTGTTGTGTCAATTTTAGATGAAATCCATTTGTTAGTAGGCCTATAGAAATTACTGGTATTTTAAAATTGGACCTATCAGCAGGCTTAGAATCATGTTGGTAGCACTGACATACATTATTTGCTCCAAATTAATCTAGAAAGGCAGGTACTATACGTACGCAAAGTTTAGAGCTGTTGGCTTGCATACTTTCTGATAGCCTATATTGATATTAGGGTAAAAAATATAAAGAGCATTTATTAACAGTTGGCAGCCCTGATTGCTCTTAAGAATACGCATAGTCATATATGTTATGGTACACATAGCGCATACGAAATCTGGTTGAAATCCATTTGATAGTATAGAAGTTACATGTATTTAAAAACTGGTCCTATCAGCAGGCTTAGAATCATGTTGGTAGCACTAACATACATTAGTTGCTCCAAATTAATCTAGAATATTAGGCACTATACGTGTGCAAAGGTTAAGCCTGTTGGCTCGCATACTTTCTGATATATTGGTATTTGGATAAAAAAAAATAGAGAGAGCCTTTATTGACAGTTGGCAGCCCTGGTGGCTCTTATGAATACGCTCAGTCATATCAGTTTACGTACACATAGTACATACAAAATTTGGTTGAAATCCAATTGACAGTGTAGGAGTTATATGCATTTAAAAATTGGACCTATCAGTAGGTTTAGAATCATTTGGGCAACACTGTCATGTATGGCCTCCTGAAAATTAAACTGAAGTATTATTATCTATATGTGTGCCAATTTTGGAATAGTTCCCATGTATTTATTCCAAGATATCCAACATGGAGCTGAAATTTCAATTGCAATTTTTCAGCAGTTGGTAGCACTGACATAATTTTCAAGTATGACATTGAGATGTCCCGGTATAGATCTTTACTCATACCAAATTTGCTTTCGATTGCTGCAGCCGTTTAGGAGTTGATAGGGGGGGGGGCACACACAGACAGACAGACAGACAGACAGACACACTCACACACATTTTACCCGGATCGATCTCATAAGTCTACTTTTTCCTCATTTTTGCAAAATGTGATAAGTAGGCTAAAAATATCTTCGCCTGTAGTCCGCCCTTCCATAGCTTTACAAAATAGAAAATCCTCGTGCATTTCATTTTCATGACAGTAGCGTACAAAAACAAGAAGCTGGGCACTGTTTACGATATCATTACTTTCATCAAGTTGCAGGGCAAATTTTGGGCTATCATGAAGACGCGGTAGCAATTGATTTTTTTTTTAATGTCAGAGGCTATTGCATCAATACGACGAGTTACTGTATCATTTGAGAGCGGTATCGACTTCAAACACTCGCCGAACTTTTCACCATGCATGATGGCGCACATTTTCACTGCTGCAGGAAGAAGCAATTTCTCACCAATAATATGTGGTGATTTGGATTTTGCAATTAAATAGGATACCTCCAAGGATGCTCTTAGCGCTTTCTTGGGAACTGTTGCGTGTTTTTCTAGGAATCTAACATTTCCTTTTAGTTGTTGCTCATGGCGCTTAAAAAATGCTAAAGGTTTATTTACACAGTCTGGATGTTTAGTCTGCAAGTGTCTCTTAAGTTTCACAGGCTTCAAACTGTCGTTTGCTAAAATCTCCAAACAAAGAACGCATTGAGGTTGTTCCTGATTATTATTCGAAATATTTCTGGTAAAGCCTAATGTCAGATAATCGTCTTGATATTTACGGACTTTCACTTTGTGTGTAGAATTAATATTCCTGACGGGAGCAGAAGTAGACGCGAAAGAACAATTGACTTTGTTTAAATTCGAACCCTGATCTTTTTCCGAAGGAGGACAAGCACTATCACTTTCATGGGGTCTCTTTTTTCCACTTCTAATAAGCCACTTATCCATGGGTAATGGCGTCACTCGTATCAGCTGATTGTAAAATTGGCTAACAACGCACTGGAATTCACTGTTCACTCACTGTCTTTGAACTGACTGGAAAGGCCTAGCTGAATTCGAATCGGCAACGGCAGAAATAGAAGAATCCATTCTTGGAATCCATTCTTGAAAGGAAGTGGCGGTCACATTGTCAATCGGCTTATTGTCATTTAGTGTTTGGTAAGGAGATGTCACTGCGGGTGGCGAGTGAAAGGGAGCTGTGTGGGAAATGTTACTCACCACCTTTTCTCAGAATTCCTGCTGGCAGGATCTACTGGTCAGTTCTTGTGAAATAAGACAGTAAAGGTACGAGTTTATTATTCTTGAATGGTCTTGGGAGCTACCTGCCTATGATAGATTCATGAATATGAGGATAGCAATATTTGTTACAGAATATGAAATATGAATATTTCAATTAATGCCGGCGCCCCCCTGTATCACTCTCTGCCGCTCTGCGATTTGCGCTGAACAGAGGCTTGAATTACCTTTTTTTCCTCTTAGGCCTAATGAGGGAATTATCAGTTTGAGTCCTATATCTGGGACTGTTCGTGAGGCCTCGTGGAAGGCTTCCGTGGCTTCCGTTTGTGTCGACTCAAAGCCTACTAAAGTAAGGATTTCGTCAGTGTCATCTGTTTGTGTCTCCGCCGTAACCTGTGTTGTTTCATGTGTAAGGAGAATGTGGGAGGGAATGGCTGGATGACTAGAGAGAGCTTGCATGACAGCACCATTATGTGCCTTTGTCATAGGTGTAACTGAAATAAAGTTATTAGCGAGCTCCTCAATAAGGGATACAGCGTCTTCAATAGGAGAGAGCACGCTAATAATGGCTCCTCTCACTGTACTGTAGTATTTGCTGCATTTGGGAGGGCGGACAGTGGGGATTCTATTGGCAGGTGAAACCCAATACAGTAGCTCAAATGGATTGATATTTGAGAGACTGTCATCTGGCTGAGTTGGAGCTGGCGGGCTGCAGGAGTGTACAGACTTAGGGGAGTCTGCAGCCGTCGCTCGTGCTGCTGCACTTGGGGTCATCCAGCTTGTGTCGACAGAGCGGCGCAAAGTTTTCTCACACCATTTATATGGGTACCAACCATCAAACCCACGACTAAAATCAAGGAAAAGCTTCCTCAGATCAACAGAGGCCCTTGTCGGTACACCACAGCAATCCCGAACTGATCTATGGCGTGCAAGCCCTGAGGGTTGGCTCTCACCACGTGAAAAGTTACCCGCAGGCAATTCAGAAAATTGGATCACATGGAGATCGCTCAACAGACTACGGTCAGGAGTTACTAAATGCAAGAGAACGAAATAACAATATATAAACAGTATTTCGTACCAATTGTAACATATGGACTGGAATGGAAACACTGGTAACGAATAAAAGGCAAAATAGTAAGATACAAGCAGTAGAAATGAAATTTTTAAGAACTTCAGCTAAAAAGATAAGAAGGGATAGAATTCAAAATATTAAAATCAGGGAAGAGTTAAATATGGAACCGTTAAATCTCCATGTGAGATAACTATAGCAAACTCATGCAATATATAGGCTATATATTTTGCTTTTTCTCAAAATGATTGCTGATGGACCAGTCCCCTTCTTGAAATCAATGCTTCCTTCAACTACAACTGAATATTACGTTGGTTCGGACATGTAAAGAGAATGGGTAAGGAAAGAGTAGCAAGAAGGGAATTAGAAAGAGAAGTCAAGGGAAAGAGACCAGTTGTAAGACCGAGAAGAAGGTGGTGGGACCAACTTGGAGAAGCTGGATTCGATGTGGCAGAAGTGATGGAACAGGAAAAATGGAAGGACAGAAAGGAGTGGAGGAGGCTTGTAAACCACACCCGGGTGACTGGAGTGGGACTTGGAGGATGATGATGATGATGGTTTCAATGTGGAGTCACCGCTGTGTGAATGCGGTGTAATGCAGACTTCCTGCCACCTGCTCCAGTGTTGCCACTACCCAACAACTTGCGCATTGGAAGACTTGGTACGTGCAACACCAAATGCAATAGAGGTTGCTAACTTCTGGGGGGCAGCTGTTTAAATGAACTGTCAAGTAATGTAAATATTACGCATTATTACCTGTTTGCTATCTCTTGATGAATGCAGTACATTTGCATTTGTTTGTTGGCACAGGCTAGAGTAAAATGTGGCTTTTCACCGCTGTCTCGGCCTCACTCATGGCTGTGATTATATGGAAGCTACTGAGGTATGGGTGGTGCTTAGTAATGACATTCAGGGCACAGTCAGTGCCTTTGGATGCTGTGAAAGGTTCTACTCATAGCGTTAGTACTTCTGTTCTGACTCAGTGAGGAAAGCAATAGCAAACTACCTCGCTTCTCTTCTTGCCTAGTACGCCTTAATATAGCGCTGTCTTTGGGTTTTAGTGGGTATCTACCCACATAACCTAACGGCGGTACTTATTGAGGATCCAACCAGCCTTCGGGCTGACTACCTAACAGACAGTCCATATTAACTTCATACATTGTAAGGTTTTTTTTTTTTGCCACGAATAAAAACAAACTTGTTAAACCTGGAAAGTGTGCCCACAGCATACCTTGACCTAGTACCAATAAAGGCTACCAACGCCAATGATGTTGCAAAAATGCTTGATATAATTCCCTCAGAACACCGACATTATTTCAAGAACATTGCTGAGCGATTTTCTGACAAATGAAAACAACCAACACCGCAGGATTCAGAAAGTGAAGTATGGGACACGGGCAGATTTCAAATAATTATGCTTGTAGTATACAGTACATATACACACACCTGTAATGTGTACTTCACAATAGGGCCTTCCTGTTCAGTGCAAAAAGAGGACTTTTGAACTCATTTCAATTCAAACAGTTCTTCTAAATATGTACATATTGTCGTTGTTGTTTGAGTGTTCAGTCTTTCGACTGCTTTGATGCAGCAACTCCATGCCACCCTGTCCCGACCTAATCGTTTCATCTCTACATAGCTACCACACCCTACATCCGAGGCAATCTGTTTAACATATTCTAACCTTGATCTACCCCTACAGTTCTTGTCCTCGACCCTTTCTTCCATAACTAAGCTTGATATTCCTGGGTGTCTTAGTAAGTGTCCTACAACCTATCTCTTCTCTTCATTAGCAGTCGCCAGAAACATCTCTCCTCTCTCACTCGTCTTAATACCTCTTCGTTTGTAACCCAATCTACCCATCTGATCTTCATCATTCTCCTGTAACACCACATTTCAATCGCTTCAATTCTCCTCTTTTCTGCTGCACCAATCGTTCAAGTTTTGCTACCGTAGAGCGCCACGCTTCAGACAAAGGCTTTCACAAATTACTTCCTAATACCTAAATCTACAGTATATTCGATGTCAACAGAAATGCTTTCCTTGCCTGAGCCAACCTACTTTTTATAACCTCTTTGCTTCGTCCATCACTGGTTATTTTGCTTCCTAAGTAACAGAAGTCTCCTACTTCCTTTAGTTTTTCACCTTGACGTACAGAACCCGAAAATACAAAAATTACTATGCCTATAGCAAACTCATGCAATGTATATATATATATATTTTTTTTTTTTGCTTTTTCTCAAAATGATTGCTGATGGACCAGTTCCCTTCTTGAAAATGCTTCCCTCAACTACGACTGAATATTAGAAGAAAAAAAAAACAACGTAAAATAGCGTCTTGCATGCATTAAACAAGCGCGGAGACGATGTTTTCGGCATCCGTTACTCGGGCTATAGGTGAGTCATAATAACTTCCAAAAATGTTAAGTTCCCTTCTGGAGTTGTTTTCCAATATCCAACAAGTAGTTCCGCTTATTTTCTTATATCCTACTTTTGTTAACTGCCTCTATCAACATAAAAATTTCAGTTTTATTGCTGTAATAGATTCGTAGATATTGAGAACCGTCCAAATATTTCGGATGGTCGCCATGTTGGATTTTATGTAGACCTTAGAGTTATGTACTATTACATGAAGATTATTGTGTAGATGTATTATTCAAACTTCAATCGCATGATTAGGACACTAGAAATAAAAACCAGATTTTCAAATTTCGCACAGCCGCCATCTGGTGGTTATGAAAACAATTTGTATAAGCATATACCTTACCATGTTTCATTGCGCACGGGTTGTTATATCTTGAGAAAAGTGCATTTAAATATTTAAATTTCGCGTCACCGCCATGTTGTATTTTTGCTCACCAGGTGATTGAAAGTCACATAGATGAACTTATGTTTATAGCTCTATCAACACACAAAATTTCAGACAGATTGCTGTCATAGATTAATAGATATTGAGAACCGTCAAAATATTTCGGGTGGTCGCCATATTCGATTTTATTATATATAGGCCATACAGTTTATGTACTATTAAATGCCGATTATTGCGTAGATTCACTATGCAAACGACTTCGATCGCTTGATTTGGACACAAGAAATAAAAACTTAATTTTAATATTTCGTTTTTGAATGCTGAATTTTTGTTTTTCCGTAATTTTTGTTTATTTTTATACTTTTTTTTTGTTATATTAATTTTAGGTCTCTTCCACTTTAGATGTCCACCTCAAAATTTTAAATTCAATTCCAAATTTGTATTCTTTAATCTGTGTTAAGAGGGGCAGATGACCTCGCAGTTCCGCCCTTTGAAACAACATTAATTGTAACTAAGATTGTATCAAAGAAAACACAAAATGACTGCTGCCAAAAACTAAATAGATCCCTGAAATGAAATGGCCGTTGTGCCGTAGCCAGAATCCCCAAAGCAGACCTACTAATCTCCTTTGACTTTTTCATTGTAGGAACCGAAGGCAGAGGAATTCCAGCAACCCATGTGCGCGCGGGATGCTCCACCCGATAAGGGGGGTGGAAGTCGATCCCGACGTGGATCTGCTGACACGGCAACTTAAAATCTACAAGAGCCGGCTGGAATTCCTCCAGGAGCAGTCCAAGGGCCAGGAGACTCCAAAGGTAAAGGATTTGATACAAAAGATGGAGAATATGAAAAAGCATTTGGCAAACCCGCAGTGTGCTAAGCTAAGCTTTTCACAGTACTTCTAGTTGGCCTTGGCAAGATCATCAGAAATTTGCGTTAACAATAACGAACTCTGTGTGTTTGCTACAGTTCGAGTAGTATCAATATGTGTTACCCGTTAAAGGCTTGCTGTTACTGTATTCCACTGCGGATAGGAAGCTTCCTCATCGCCCTCTTGTTGCTTGTGTGGGCCATCACCGATATCATCGCTGGCGCAAGACTAAATGAAGATTCATCTTCTGCCGAAATAGCACATGCTTTTATATTTGCGGCAGCATATGTGATTCTCGGAGTGAAACTGATCATCGTCTGCAAGAAGTCGGCTTGCCTTCTTAAAGTGTGTGCATTACTTAATGCGGTAGTATTCCTCATGTCGTCCTTGATAGTCAACGGCATCGATGGCAACACAAAATCTGGTTTTATAAATATATTCATCGATATTGGCATATTCATCTGTGGCTGGTACAGCGTCCAGGTGCTGTATACTTACTCCAAGGCTGATTGAGATGTGGTATGTTAAGAATAACATTTGTAATGAATGAAAATAAAAGGAGGGTTGGATGTAAAAAAAAAAAAAAAAAAAGGACAAGGTTGAATCGCTTAAGGTCAAGCTGGAGATGGTTTAACTCCATATCTTGAAGTTAAATCTAGACCACATGGTGAAAGAGCGCCCCTTCATGACACAGCAAATTTGTCTAAAATTCCCCGAGTCTTAAAATCCCACAAATTTATCTAAATACCGGGACAGTGCCCTCTAAGAGTACAACCTCTACCTTCCATCTCTTAGCCATGCCCTGACTACATACCTCCTACCTACTTACCTATCTACCGCCGGCCTACCTATCAACCATCTACCTAGCTAACTCCCACATACCTACCTATCCACCACCTACTTACCTACCACATGCTGTATACACTAAACTATATGCACTATACAATACTATATACACTATACTATAATTAGGGGAGTGAGGCGGGTTATCCCCCACTCGACGCGGCTGTGCCGGCGCGAGTCCAACCCAATATCTTGCAAACCCATGGTCCGATCTGGACATATGAGGTGTAAAATTACTCAGGCTAACGCCTCCCTTCCTAAGAACGACTCGTTGTATAAAAAAATGATATTGTTTTGAAAGTAGGCGATATTTTTAAACCCATACATCATAGAACGTTGTGCAATGGCTTAAACTAATGGCCTTTATGTCCTTTATGGTTAGAACAAAATTATTTTTTTTAAACATTTTTTCCAAAAAAGTTCAATTTGTAACATTGACTCTATTTCGGAAACTAAGAATTTTACAACCAAGTGTATTTTACGTAAAATGCACTAATGGCAAACCAAGTTTCAAGTCTCTCGGACAAAAACATTACTTGGGGAGCAACAAGGGTTCTAACGCATGGGCAACTGCATAGGCTACCCGCAATACATGTCGTTTATAATAATTCATATCTCGTGAACCCATGGTTGGATTTTAACATGCGACATGTCGTAGGACTCGGTATGACGCCCCCTCTTTTCCTATAGCCCCCCTAATGCAACCAAAGGAGCTAAAACTAATAGGTCATCGGCAATTTAATATGTCGCAAACCAATAAGGCTAGAACAAAGTTTGACGTGTCATTTTTTTGGTCGTGTTGTCCTCTTGACGAGGAGTCTGAGTCGAATAGGTGTGGAAATGGATTTTGGGGTAAAACAATGATATTAGACTTTTTGTTATACCTCACGAACCAATAAAGCTAGAACGATGTGCTTGGGGTGTTCAAGGACTTGGGGTGACGCAACCCTTTTGAATGTCGTTTTTTTTAATTGAAAAAGGGCCTAACGCCATACATGTTGAAAAAGAATTAATTTTAAAACCTTTTTTTCCTGTTTAAAATTTTAATTAAGAGTGGTTGTCGAGACAGACGGTACCACTGGCGTGTGTTTCAACGAGCCTGTCGCCGGCCACGGTGACCGTGCTCAATAGAGCAATGGATATTTCGGCCGGACGGCGGGGTGGTCTACGACGGTTCGTTTCCCGATTTTTCCTACGGCGGACGGATGGATGCTAATATCCAAAACGAGTGAAGCGTGCTAGGATTTTTTAACCCTGAAAGGGATCTTTAACGTGCTAGTTGATGTAGTGACACGGCTCTGTGGCATTGATCCATGTTACAGGCCAGCGGAGGGTTGTAGGATATGAAGCTATAACGTTCGGTCGGCCAAGCAATTTGAATGAGGCAAGACATTAGCGTTAATGCAAATTATAATTCTGCGATGAGATAGATTTAGGATGAAACGCAAGCTTTGAATGGCTAAATGAAATGTATGATTTAACTATTGTAGCTGGTAGCCTGCAAGCGAGCCCCAAGTGTTTTGTAGCTTGGTGGCTGAAAAGAAAAAACCTGCCCTGCTAGCTAACCTGGTCCAGTCCCCGCTACCACCACTTGCAAACGCTATCTCAGGAATGCGCGGACCTCACTTGGCAACAAGGCTAGCTTGCGACAGAGGACAGATCAAGGGCAAACGAGCTGGCAACCGTGTCAGAGAGACAACGGAGTGAGCGAGTACAACTTCTCCCCCTACCATTGCCACAGCCAATTGCTGGGCAAGAGCGGTAAACAGCTGTGGTGGGTGGGGACGAACGGGGAGGGGAGAAACCCAGAGAGCTCTGTATTCCATGACGACAAATAGCCGGACGAGTGCTGTGTGTGAACAGGCAGTGGTGGTAAACTCGCTATAAGGTACGTATTTGTTTATTTATGTATATATTTACTGCCAATCATTGATTTATTGATTAATTAATTAATGAATGGAATGTTTTATTTCTTGTTTTAGATAACCTGTATACCTGTTGTGGGCGAGGAAGAGACAGAGAGAGAGAGAGACGGGAACTATTTCACCCTAGCCCACGAGATGGCAAAATCAAGGTGAGATTTGATTTTGTATTTATAACTTGTTTTGATTTTTTGATATATTTTATTCATGAAATGTATGTACTATTTGGAATTGATATATTTATGGTGGTTTATTTCTTTTGTAGATATTTGGAAAAAGCTTTACTGCTGTAGCAACTGCAGCTACTAAAACACCTCAATCGCTCCTAATAACCAGGAGGTGGAGGAAGATAAAACCTTTTCGCAATCGATAGAAAAGGATATATCAAACTTGTTCTGGCAATGGCGTCATTGGCAAAGTCATTCAACACTTACCTTTTTAAATCCACATACTTGGTTACCTTTTTTGTGGTCCTGGAACTCGCCTTGAAGAACGTTTGCAGCGTGGTGATATACCAATTAATCCTTTGGATCCAGCATGCAAAGAACATGATCTTTCTTATCGCCATAGTCATCCTGCATTAATACATGTGGCGGATAAAATGCTGTTGAAAAAAGCCAAACAACGTTTGACATACTGTGGTGCCTTAGTGGGAGAGAGCCTTGATTGTAATGAGTGCTATGAAAGGAAAGTCAATGATGCGTGGACATGAACATTGAAAAAAGGAATGAGGAATTGGTATTTCTTTGTATTCTATTTTTGTAAAGCCCTATTTGCTATGAAATAAAACAAGGTTTACCAGAACACGATGTTTTTTAAGTTTCTGTGGACGATGTTTGTGGTTGGTGCTCTTTCTCGCCATCACTCCCGTGGAATGAGGGAACAAAGTCCTTACACTGACTTTTATGACCGTGATACAGTTAGACCAGCTGGCAAGTAGCACACTGTCAAATAGGTGGTATTTTTTGCCATGGCCTCTTGCTTATGGTGATCGTAATCCGTACATGGTTGCAATTCACTTAACACAGGGTCTTGTGTCCAGGATTTTGGTACATGTTGCCAGATTTCTTTCCCTGCATTTGCTGCCACATAATAAAATAAAGATTTTGGAAGCACCAATGATTCCTCTTTGGTAAAACTGTCTAGTTTCTTTTTGCACACAAAGTATTTTCCAATCGCTTTATCGGTAGCATCCCCTCTCTCCATGGTATAACGTAGATGTTAACACGTCGCTTGTAGGAATCTCACTGCTCTCATCCACGGGTAAACTTTGAGCTATAATTTTATTTAACAACTCCCAGCAGGCATTGGTGGTTAAACAATGAAAGAGATGCCATACATGTGCCAGGGGTTTATTGGTAATGTTGCCGCAGGGGCAGCAGTCCATGAGTGTTTGCTGCGAGGGGCACCTCAAGTCCATGAGATCCACACATTGACAGTAAGGAGCCAAAAATTGTTGTAGCCATTGGCGTTTTTTATTACCTTTTACAAATACCCCTTTGGTTGAGGCCAAATGGGCTTTCATCACCATGTCTAGATATTTATATGAAATGGTTCCTTGATTCCAGTCTATTGCAAATGATTTTCAATCCATTGGGTTTGTTTACGGTCTTTTTCACACAACAAATCAAAAGCATAGGGTGGTTTAAACACCAAATGGGTAGCTTGTGACATCCAAAATGTTGATCAATCGATCATGGCCACTTGTTTAAATATAAATTTGTTATCTCCAATTTTAAACCTTGGAAATCCACAATCAGTGCGCGCAACATGTTGACGCTTGCCTGGACCTAGTCCAACTGACCACTGACAGTCTATCAACGACTAAGGTGTGCCCATGGCATTTACTCACATCACATTCTAGTAAAAAAAATGAGCCCACTATCATTGTGCTCTCTTAGGTTAGGGTATGACAGGTGACATTAGAAATATTAATAACAACAACCTATTTTTTAACACATAATTTTATTGGCATAACAAGTTTTGCATTCTTTTGTCATTCATTTTGAAACTGTGGGTGCATCTTCGGCTCCCTTGAGTGCATTATTATCACCCTCTCTCTGACCAAATAATGCACTTGCCTTGCATTGACCACAATACGCTGGTGATCTTCGACAAAGCCTGAAATGGTTTTAAGAGGTAAAAATCTAGTAAAGGTGCCATCGGTGTGCACGATCCAGTCATTGATCGAGTCAGGGGTCCAACCTGCCATGCAAAGTGTTTACCTTATTCCTCACTATAAGAGGGGTATAGTTTAATGACACTTGAAATACCCACATTTCGAGTGCTATCCACCACAATATATTTAATCACATAGCGCACCTCAGATAACCGAAAGGCAAAAGCATGGTTGGCTAACTTGGATGTCGTGGGTAGAGCAATCGGCTTTTGTGAGCCGACCTTCAATCTGAATGACACATTCATGCGTTAGGGTGTAAATATGTTGGTTGTTGATAACAAATTGAATTTCATCATTGTTATTTAGTCCAGGTGTTTGACCTTGATAGGAATGGGGATCAATTCTTACCACCCCTCCTTGCTCCTCGATTCATCATGTGGGTTTACGTCCTAACCCAGATGCTGTAAAATCATCTTGTCCTTAGGTGTTAACGTGGCAAACAACTAACACCATTCCTAGTCGGTGTTGTTGCGTTATACACCAACTTCTCAGTTGCTTTAAAACCAACTTGTAAGTCACTGGTGTGGTAGAATCTAGTTGAATGAGTTGGTGGTCTCTATCGATCTGTCTTAAAGTTCTATTACTAATATGATCAACAGCCACGGAATGAAAAAGCACCACTGGAGGGTCTTCACGAATAATATAGCCATTGGGCGATGCCACAATAAAATCATCAAGCGAATGCGATGACTCTTGATTGGTGTACACATTGCTAATAATATTACACGTCACCGACAAGTGATGGTCCTCAATCAATTTCAATTCATAGTCTGAATCATATTTTTGTTAGGATCCAACACTCGTCGTTTAAATCCTGGTAAAGGACCAATAGAATCGGGATGTGTTTCAAAGTCAATCTTAAACGTGGATAAAATACTGCAGCGATGAGTGTTGGTATTCCCAGTAAGTTAAAACTTGTGTGTTCCATCAAGAAATGAATTTAAACCGTAGTGGTTGACCAGCACCACATAAATGTGTCATAAATATCATGTATCGTATATCCACCAGGGTTCAGGGTTAGCACAGAATCATCATCGTAAAACTTAGTGATCACATTTTTAAGTAAGTTGTATATTCTTTTGCACGTTTCAAGAGAGACAAGTCCCAAACCAGGTCTTTCACGTAATTCAATAGGAGGGTAAAAGTCTAGGCTGACTTCAGGTCCACGTCCATGCAGTGTCAACGTCTTACTTTCTGCCGACATACTGTTGCTAGTTTTACTTATGCTGTATCGTATATAACAACATTAAACACAAACGCCCACACTCTTGGCTGTTAAACTTTTGCTGACGTTTCACATTATAATATATCTTGGTCCTGTTTCCAAAATATGTGACTAGTTCCATGGGCGGGGGTAAATTCCCAAAACTGTCAAAAGTTCCATACCGTGGACTCCGCTTTCACATAGGATACATAATGGGTTCCTGGCCATAGGTAATCATCTAGCTTTAGAACAGCACATTCTTGTTTCCATGGTCATGGCCGTAGTTGGTTGCGCATAAACACACCTCGAAAATGGGAAAGCTTTTGTTATTGGCATAGCTTTCGACTCCTTCATGGGTCAGGAAATGTCTTGCTATGGCTGTGGTTATTTTTTTTTTATTTTTATTTGGAGATAGGTGAATGCCAAGTCCTTGTTGATAAAAGGCTGGTTTTAAATTAGCGTTTCTAGACCCCACAGCAATCGCTCCCATCGTTTCATTGTGTCGCTGACTTTCTTTCAATTGTTGTTTGCCCTGCAGTACAGCTTTAATGGTTTTAGCCACTGCGCTTGCACCGCCCAAAAGTGTACCCGGGGCTGCTAGGCCAGCGAATAAAGCAGGTAAAAATCCAGATCGATTGGGGACGGGAATCACTCGGCCTTGTATTGAAACCTGTCGTTTACGTTTTGGAATAACACGTCTCTGTGCTGCTCGAAGGGCTTTCTTTATCGCCAACACATTATTATTTTTTCATTCGCAAGGGCTTGTCATCCAATGCCTTAACCCCATTCTTTGGCGATGCCAGGATCTTTTTTGAGCCCTTTTCGCCACATATCTTTGTTTCACCATGATGAAGACGAACAACGTTTCACAAGAAAGTTTGAGTAACAACTAGCGCGTGATCATTATTTCATAGCTGTATATTCAAGTTCCACATTAATCGGGAAATCGTTTATCGTGTTTCGTGCTTGCTTTTCATCCCATGTAAGAATGAGATGAAATGATAATTCATCACCTGCATTGACTGTTTGATGGTTATGTACCAACATCCTATGACGGTTTATCTCTACATGTTAATGCATCGATTGTTTAATGTGAATGACACCATCATAGTGTAAACGATAGTGTCTTAAACCTGAAGAAAGCACATACGTAAGGTGGTCATTGACTAGCGGTAAATGGTTCCTATCATTCACGCACGTCCAAAGACATCCATTTTCAACCTGTAGTACTGGTCTACTGTTTCCATCACACGGCTTGGTTCCCTCTCTGACCCTTAGTTGATATGAAGATTATTAAGCAGCAAGAGTCATTCCTCGAGGGGGATATGGTTTCCATTCTCTATCCCACATCACGTGAACAACGCCCCGGTTCATCGTTTCCGTCTTCCATTCGCTGCATCAATGTGGGGCCTTCCGGGTGTGGAAAGACCAATCTTTTGCTCACGCTCATCACAGTGCCAAATGGTCTACGTTTACAATTTATTTTAATTTTTGCAAAATCTCTCTACCAACCCCTCTACGTGTTCCTGGATCAAGTCATGTCTGAATTAGAAAGCGAGAATGTGGGTTATTTCACATATTCTATGCAAGAAAATGTTATTGCCCCGGATGCGTCGAGGCCTGAATCACTCATGATTTTCGATGATGTATCCTCTGAAGGACAAGCCATCATTCAAAGCTATTTCAGCATGCGTCGTCACAAACATATTGATTGCTTCTATCTTGGACAAACGTATTCTAAAATGTTGTTTTTGTTGTTTGAGTCTTCAGTCTAAAATGTCCAAACAACTTATTCGTGACAATGCCAATGTCATTGTTTTATTTCGCCAGGATGAGCGGAATAGTCACCACATTTATAATGAACTTGACAATCCTGATATGACGTTTGAAACGTTTACTGAATTGTGTGCCAAGTGATGGAGCACCCAACGCCATGCCTGTTTGGTAATTGACAGAAAAGTGAACTCAACCAAGGACGTTATGGCTGAGGGTTTGATCATTTTATTACTATTTAAGGGCGTGTCTCATTCTCTCTTAAGTCATTTGTCAAGACACCATGGCGTTAGCAGAGAGTCAATTGGAAATCATATTTTTATAGCAAAAAATAATATTCGCCCAAAGTTTCGTCAATTGAAACAATTCCGTGCGGATAATGCTTTGTTTATTCAACAACATATAGCACCTCCTCTAAAAGCCATGTTTCAACCCTCATCAAGCCATCTGAAACGCCACCCACTGGTTTCACAAACCATGCAGACTCTACACCAGGACCCTGTTGAAGAGGAAGAGGAAGAAGAAGAATTGACTAGTGTTAGCGATGTTGAGGATGAGGATGATCAAGCGTTTACTCCTCACAAAAAAAATCATCACCCCTTGCAGAGTAGTTTAAAAAGAAATCATTGACCATGGTCGAAACACCTTCCACTTCCAAGCAAGCACCATTGTCACAACTCTTGGCCACGCCTCAACATAAAGATCAATTAAAACAAATTTTAATAAAATATTATGGATCAACACTGGAATCCCATCTCACAGATCTATTTATTGGAAAGACGGATACGAAGTATGGTGTTCGGTATGAGGATGATGGTTTTAAAATTGGTGATATGTGTATTAAATTTGCTCGTACTAGTGTCATAATTAAAAATATAAACAATCAGTTTCAACGCCAGGTCTGTTAAAGCTGTTATTTTCTCCTACCCCATCTTCACATGAGGACCGTAATAAATATACAGGGTCATCCGTTTGGGATGTCAGAAAAGTAAAACGCTATACACAAGAAACTGTGCACATTTATTGCTTGTTGACGGTACATATGTGTTAAGGAGAGTCTGGAATTTGTGTCACAGCACATTAGCACTCAACAAGTCCACCATCGCGCACGTGGCACAAATGATACCTCGAATCCATGTTGCGCCACGTGGCACGCAGCATTTGTGGAGTGATTTTCTGAAAGGCCGCTGTAATCTCCCTCCGTAGGTCAGCCAGATTATGTGGTCTTTGTGCGTACACTGTCGACTTGACGTAGCCCCATACAAAGAAATCTGGAGGAGTTAGGTCAGGGCTATTAGAAGGCCATGGGATAGGTCCATCACGGTCGCACCAGCGATCGTTGAATATGAGGTTTAATTGTTTCCTCACCATGATAGCCCAATGCGGTGGAGCACCATCCTTTTGATAGATAATTATGTCCAGTACCCCATCTTGCTGTAATTGAGGGACCACATACTGCTCGATCATGTCAAGATAATTGACGGCACGAACAGTCTCCTCCGCAAAAAAGAATGGTCCGCAGACTTTCTCAGAGGTCACTCTGCACCACACATTCACTTTAGGGTTGGCTCTTTCGAGTTCGTACGAGACATGTGGATTTTCTGTTCCCCAAATGATGCAGTTATGCGTGTTGACTCGGGCACTCAGATGGAATGTGGCTTCGTCCGTGAACATCCATCGTTTTAACCATTGATCGTCACTTTCCTGCCGCTCACATATCGTCGTAACAAAACTGAGTCGAGCTCCGTAATTCAGCTGTGTCAATGCTTGCAGGCGTTGCATACGGTATGGACGCATGTGAACATAACGCCTAATGATGCTGTGACATGTTGTGTGTGGTGTATTCGGCACTGTTGATTAGCGCCTGAGTGACTTTCGTGGACTCTGCGACATGGCTTGTCGAATATCTTCCTCCTTGTTGCTATCTCGCCGCCTTCCACCTGTGTGAGGCATCTGCAATCCGTTTTCAAAAAAAAACGTTGTACCATTTAACAATGTCCCGATGTGATGGGACATCCCTAACGTTGTACCGACGTCTGTAAGCTCGCTGGGTCTTCACTACATTCGAAAATTTGGCATACCTTACGACACACTGAGTGTTTTGTTGTGGTGTAACGACCATCTTCATTCAACTCGGTAACAACACTGAGCACTGAGTGCGCTCTAACGTGTACCTCTCTGTACCTGACATCTGGTGATTGCACTAAAAACTACACTGCTGCGTTGTCTCGTGGAAGTCATTGCTGCAAAGAGAATCATTGTTAACTCCCATCATTGTCACGTACATTACAGAAAATTTCATAGATATATATGCATTAACATAATAGCTATAACGTTATACTTTTCTGACATCCCAAACGGACGACCCTGTAAATCCATTTTATGGGACACCCTTGCCTACAAAAGACAGTATGATCCCTCTCAACACGTGAATGCCAATATATCTCAAAAATATAAAACCATCATTGCAAAAATGTTTGCAACCAGTCAACGTAGAGTGTCAGCTTCAGGGGTGACATTTAAACCACTAAAACCCTTTGTGGATGTTACCTACTGGCATAATCCCAGTAAGCTCGTCCAGCGGCTACAGCTGTTGCACGCTTCACGTCAAGCCGGCCATACCGGTCACGATTGGGGAATTCAAGAAATTGAACAAGAGCTTCGAAAGCCCTCACCCATCAAAGTGTGCATCGCTCACGAGTTGCATCACCAAGCTAGGCGTCACTATCAGCGACTCCAGGTGTTTCACGGGGTGTGGATGAACTTTGGTAAGCCGATTTGGTGGAAATGATTCCCTACGCTTGCGTTAACGATGGTGTACGCTATATGTTGACTGGCATTGTTGTGTATTCTAAAATGGCATTTGTTCAACCTGTGAGTCGCACGTCTAGTCCGCTAGTCTGTCTTCGATAAAGGCTACACACTGAATTGTGGAACCGAAATATTTCGAATTCGTCAAGTCAACATGGACAGCCCAGTCACCTACTTACTTGAGGACCTCAACCATCAACCCATAAAAGGCAAGTTTTATCTTCAAGAGCTCCACAAGACAGTTTCCAAAACATTACCTTGGGGAAAAGTGTTGAAACAAAATGGAAAAAGTGTATGATAAAATGTATGAAAAAATGTTGGGATTTAACTCAGCCTTCAATTCTTGGATTAATAAATTAAATGTTGTGTGAACCCGTGTGCCTATTATTTATTTATTCGCTCATGTTGTACTCAACCTATAGCCTTGTGTACTGCCCTCTAATCCACATACACGCCACATGTATTATCAGCAACACAGCTTTTTCTCTCTCTCTCTCATCACCTCTGTCCCACTCCATGATCCACCGCCCCTCCTCTCCCCTCCCACCACCTCTGCCTGTTCACACACAGCATTCGTCCGGCTATTGGCCGTCATGGAATACAGAACTCTCTGGGTTTCCCCCTTCCCTCCCCGTTCTTCACCGTTCGTCCCCACCCACCACAGCTGTTTACCGCTCTTGCCCGGAAATTGGTCGTGTCAAAGGTAGGGGAGGATTTGTACTCGTTCACTCCGTTATCTCTCTGACACGGTTGCCAGCTCGTTTGACCTTTATCTGTCCTCTGTCGCAAGCTAGCCTTGTTGCCAATTGAGGTCCGCGCTTTCCCGAGATAGCGTTATCAAGTGGTGGTAGTGGGGAATGGATCCGGCTAGCTAGCAGGGCAGGTTTGTTCTTTTTAGCCTTCAAGCTACAAACACTTGGGTCTCGTTAGCTGGCTACCAGCTACAATAGTTAAATCATACATTTCATTTAACCATTCAGAGCTTGCGTTTCATCCTACATCAATCTCATCACAGAATTATAATTTGCATTAACGCTAATGGCTTGCCTTCATTCCAATTGCTTGGTCGACTGAACGTTATAGCTTCATATGCTATAACCGTCCGCTGGCCTGTAACATGGATCAATGCCACAGAGCCGTGTCACTACATCGACTAGCACGTTAAGGATCCCCTCAGGGGTAAAAAAAATAATTCTAGCACGCCTCACGCGTGTTGGAATAGTAGCATCCATCCTTCCGGCATAGGAAAAATCGAAAAATGAACCGTCCCGCCGAAATATCCATTGCTCTATTGAGCACGGTCACCGTGGCCGGAGACAGGCTCGTTGAAACACACGCCAATGGTACCGTCTGTCTTGACAACCAGTCTTAATTAAAATTTTAAACAGGCAAAGAAAAGTTTTTACAATCATTTTTTTTCTACATGTATGACGTTATGCCCGTTGTCAGTTTTTTTTAAATAAATATGACATTCAAAAGGTTGGCGTCAACCCAAGCACATCGTTCTACCCTTATTGGTTCGCGAGAGTCTAAAATCATGGTTTTACCCAAGAATCCACCTACTTGACACAGGCATCCTCGTCAATAGAACACGACGAAAAAAATGACACGTCAAACGTTGTTCTAGCCTTATTGATTTGCGAGATATTAAAAGCCGATGTCACGATGACCTATTATTTTAACTCCTTTGGTTGCATTACGTGGCTATAGGAAAAGAGGGGGCGTCACACCGAGTACTATGATATGTCGCATGTTAATATCCAACCATGGGTTCGCGAGATATTAGTTATTTTATACTGCATGTGTTGCGGGTGGCCTATTCAGTGGCCCCTGCGTTAGAAACCCTGTTGGTTCCCTACTATTTTTTTGTCCTAGAAACTTGAAACTTGGTTTATGGCTAGAGGGCGAAAGGACCATTCATTTACGGCCAAAACACATGTTTGTAAAATTTTTAGTTAACGAAATAGAGTTATTAAAAATGAACTTTATTGGAAAAATTAAAAAAAAAAAGTTTTGTTCTAACGAAAAAGGATATAAATACCATTCGTTTAAGTCATTGCTCAACGGTCCATCGTGTTTGGTTTTAAAAGTATCACCTACTTTCAAAATAAAAAAATCCAAAAAAAAAGTTATAACGATTCATTCATAGGAAAGGAGGCGTCAGCCTGAGTAATTTGGCACCTCTTATGTACAAATCGGACCATGGGTTTGCAAGATATTGGGTTGGACTCGCGCGGCAGCCATGCTTGTTTTATGAGCACAGCCGCGTCGAGTGGGGCAGAACCCGCCTCACTCCCCTACTTATAGTATAGTGTATAAAGTGTAAATAGTTTAGTGTATACTGTATAGCAGGTTGTAGTTAGGTAGGTGTTGGATAGGTAGGTAGGTCGTGGATAGGTAGCTATGTAGGTCGGTAGGCATGTAGGTAGTAGGTAGGTTGGTGGGTAGGTGGTAGGTAAGTAGGCAGTTGGTAGGTAGGTAAGTTGGTAGGAGGTATGTAGGTTGAACATGGTTAGGAGATGGAAGGTAAAGTTTGTGGTCTATTAGAGGGTACTATTTCGGTACTTGGATACATTTGAGAGTTTTTAGGATACTAGTACTACCAAATTGTTCAATACGCAGAAGGATATTGTTAGTCAAACTACATGGGAGAAAATCACAGCCAACCAGGGGAGCGCAATAGATGCAATAGACTGCTCAAGAACCAGCTGGTAAAAGCTCTGCGTCAGATGGCAGATTCGATATATCGCTGTTCTCAATCAGCAGATAAGAATTCAGGAAAAAACCACACTAAAGAATGACCAAAAGAACTAGCTGGTAAATGCTCAGCGACAGATGGCTCTCCGCAGAACCCCTAAACAGGAAAAGGGGAAGCTTCAGCAGATAAGAGGTCAAGGGACAGCCACGCTAAAAGAAACCATCCACGAGCAGAAGAATGACCTCAAGAACTAGCTGCTAAATGCTAAGCGACAGATGGCTCTCCGCAGAACTACTAAACAGGAAAAGGGGAAGCTTCAGAAGATAAGAGGTCAAGGCACAGCCACGCTAAAATAAACCATTCAGGAGCAGGAGGATGACCTAAAGAACTAGCTGGTAAGTGCTCAGCGTCAGACGGCTCTCCGCAGAACCACTAAACAGGAAAAGAGGAAGCTGCAGCAGATAATAAGTCAAGGGACAGCCACGCTAAAGAACACCATCCAGGAGCAGAAAGCTAACCTCAAGAACTAGCTGGTAAATACTCAGCGTCAAATGGGTCACTGCAGAACCACTGAACAGGAAAGGAGGAAGCTTCAGCAGATTAGAAGTCAAGAGACATTCATGCCAAAGAACACCATCCACGAGCAGAAGTATGACCTCAAGAATTAGCTGGTAAACGCTCAGCGACAGAGGGTTCTCCACAGAACCACTAAACAGGAAAAGGGGAAATCTTCAGCATATTGGAAGTCAAGAGACAGCCACGCCAAAGAACACTATCCGGGAGCAGAAGATGACCTCAAGAACTATCTGGTAAATGCTAAGCCTCTGATGGTTCTCCGAAGAACCACTAAACAGGAAAAGGGGAAGGTTCAACTGATAAGAAGTCAAGAGACTGCCACGCTAAAGAACAACATCTGGGAGCAGAAGAATGACGTCAAGCACTATCTGGTAAATGTTAAGCGTCAGATAGCTCTCCGCAGAACCACTAAACAGGAAAAAGGAAGCTTCAGCCGATTAGAAGTCAAGAGACAGCCACGGTAAAGAACACCGTCCACGAGCAGCAGAATGACGTCAAGAACTATCTGGTAAATGCTCAGCGACAGATGGCTCTCCGCAGAACCACTGAACAGGAAAAGGGGATGCTTCAGCAGATTAGAAGTCAAGAGACAGCCACACCGAAGAACACCATCCAGGAGCAAAAGGATGACCTCAAGAACCAACTGGTAAATGCTCAGCGTCCGATGCCTCTCCGCAGAACCACTAAACAGGAAGAAGGGAAGCTTGAGCAGATTAGAAGTCAGGAGACAGCCACGCCAAAGAACACCATCCAGGAGCAGAAGGATACCTCATGAACTAGCTGGTAAATGCTCAGCGTCAGACGGCCCTCCGCAGTACCACTAAACAGGAAAAGGGGATGCTGCAGCAGATTAGAAGTCAGGAGACAGTCACGCCAAAGAACACCATCCAGGAGCAGAAGGATACCTCAAGAACTAGCTGGTAAATGCTCAGCGTCAGACGGCCCTCCGCAGTACCACTAAACAGGAAAAGGGGATGCTGCAGCAGATTAGAAGTCAGGAGACATCCACGCCAAAGAACACCATCCAGGAGCAGAACGATCACCTCAAGAACTAGCTGGTAAATGCTCAGCGTCGGATGGCTCTCCGCAGAACCACTAAACAGGAAAAGGAGATGCTTCAGCAGATAGAAGTCAAGAGACAGCCACGCTAAAGAATACCATCCGGGAGCAGAAGCATGAAGTCAAGAACTAGCTGGTAAATGCTCAGCGTCGGATGGCTCTCCGCAGAACCACTAAACAGGAAAAGGAGATGCTTCAGCAGATTAGAAGTCAAGAGACAGCCACGCTAAAGAATACCATCCGGGAGCAGAAGCATGAAGTCAAGAACTAGCTGGTAAATGCTAAGCGTCAGATGGCCCTCTGCAGAACCACTAAACAGGAAAAGGGGATGCTTCAGCAGATTAGAAGTCAAGAGACAGCCACGCCAAAGAACACCAGCCCGGGGCAGAAAGATTACCTCAAGGACTAGCTGGTTAATGCTCAGCGTCGGATGGCTCTCCGCAGAACCACTAAACAGAAAGCAGATTAGAAGTCAAGCGACAGCCACTCCAAAGAACACCACCCAAGAGCAGAAGGAAGATATCAACAAATTTGAATTTCCCGTTGAATCCAAGACGGATTTTATAGCATAGGAGGCGAACGAACCAGAGACGCATTGACAACATTATCAAGACGACATGCTCAAGCTGAAATACCTCGAGGCAGAAAAGGAAGACAAGTGAAACTGGCAGATGAGATGAGGCGTCTGGACATTTTTAACTTATTGCACTTTTATGTACAAATTTATAAAAGGAGTGATAATTAAAATAAATGTTTTGTTTAAAAATTATTTTTATTACATTAACGTGAACTTTTCTAATTGTTACATACTGCGCAAATGGCTGCAGTCCAGGCTAGTTTTAAGTAAATATGTTTACTATTGTCTATTTCACTACTTCACACAAACTGAACACTACAGAATTCACTTTTGGATGAAAAGGAACTAATTACTAATATTTACACATTTTTATGACACACCCTAGCAACCGTGATTAGAGAGGCACAAAGAATGCACACCCTTATTATACAGTCTTAACAAATGCATCTGGTCTTTTTTCCTTTTACCACCTTGAATTGCACTAATCTTGCTGCATACGGAACAATGCGTTCTTTTTTACCTGTATAAGGTGAAGCTCAATTTGCGCTTGGTCACCAAGTCACTCGGCAGCAAGTCCTTGAGTGTGACCAACTTAAGAACTTGTTGTATATTGTCTTATTTAATCCAATACTAGACCAAAACATGTATTATGAACTATTAAAACGCATAAGTAACTTGAGAAGGGATTTTTTCAGAAAGTCCGATCAATCGAACGTTGTCGGTCAAAGGGTTAAATGAATAACGTATTTATTGTTTTGTTTCTTTCCATAATATCTCTGTGTTGAATAATTACAAAAAATATTTTAATTTTAAAAACATTTAAACTGTTAAGAAAAGGTTCTAAGACTTCTTCAGGTAACTCATTCCATGTTTGAATACCCCTGTTTATAAAGGAATATTGTCTAAATTTATTTTTTGAAATTTTGGGCCTAATTTAGTATGCGTGACCTCTCCTACCCTTATAATTTGGCTCATGCATTCTGTTTCGCAATTCATTCCAGGCCGGCTGCCCAGTGTATGTTTGTCCATCTCCTGGAGTCTGCTGTGTAGGGATTCCCTTCCCAATGACGTTAACATGTGAGATACGCAGTCTTATAAATGACCTTCCATCTGTCCTTAAATTCTGTCAATATCATATGTACGCAGAGGACCTACAACTATATCTACATACGAATCTGAAATCCATTCATTTGAACGTAGTCCTAATTAACAGTGACATTTAGTACGCACTCGATCAATCTAATACTTAACTTCCAAAAAACACAACCGATCATCATCGGCTATACCAAATTACTCAGTTCTCTACCTGACCCAGTACCACCTTGGCAGCTTGCATCCCAAACCGTTTCGAACCAGTCAGCAGTAAGAAATCTGGGAGTCATTTTTGACTCTCGATTATCGTGGCAGGATCACACAAACATGTTTCTGAAAAGGGTTGCATCGTCATTATATTGTTATGGCCCCAACCCTAATACAGGGGTTGTGACTTCAGAAACCCATAATTAATACAAGGAAGGGACTACGGATAGATAGACAGACAGTTGAAGTAACAACCATTGCCCCATATCCACAACACTGTAACCACAAGCTTGCAGTATTACATGATAACAATAGCAAGTGTACTAGCTAAATTCCGCTGACGAGGAATAACCTAATTAAGCCCTCAAATACTCAAGACACATTCGCGCCTGGGGACATTGGGACATTCATTCTAACAGTGAGACGGTGCCAGGCAGAGGAGTGCAACGGACCCCGGAAGGCTGCGCCCTTCGGCGGCCCAATGCCGCCTCAGCATGGACAACTTCTAGACTGCCAGACGCCCTACGGTAAGTGTGTCGGCTATCCTTTCATTCCATCTATGCCCTTTAACTATACTTTCTCCCCTTATTTTATTACATTAAACCCTAAGTTACAGTTAAGCAATCTCTCTTTTCATTCACCCTCGCTATCATAATCCCGGCTCCCTGCTTCATAACTAAGCTACGGACCGCGGCCTGCCGATACCACAATCAGCCAGCTCATGTGTCCCCGCATGCCACTGCATCAGCAGATGACAAGCGTGCTAGCCCCAGCGTAAGTGCCCATCCTGAAGTTACTTCAAACCCCTCTACACTCACTCCTCCCTAAATCCACAACATTCACACATTTCCCTCACAATCACACCCCGTTGGGCATGTCATCCCCTTGTACGGCTACTACCCCCCTTACAGCACCAACCTATCCGAGGGAATGAAAACCTTAACAATATCATACTAGGCAAACTTGCTTCTATTTGCCACAAAATGTGCGGAAGAGACTGATACAGAGTTTGATATTACCAATTTTTGACTATGGATCTATTATTTACCATGATCTAGGATAGGTCCTCAACACAAAATTGCAAGAATGCAAAATGCTTGCTGGGGTTGTTCTCAAAGTACTGAACCCTACGGTATTAGGCTGACTGGTGTCGAACCTGGGTCTCTGGGAAAATGAGAACAGACTAGAGATGCCAGCAAGAAACGAACCCAAGGTATTTGAGGGAGTTTAAGCTATAAAAACCCCTAGAGAAGGGACACAGTAAATCACTATTGTGATTTAAAGGAATTCTGACATTATTTGATAACATAATGTAGAAAATATTAGCAGAATACGGCTGTATTGGGCTGTAAAATGCATACAGTTCTGGACTTAGCATTGAAAGTTGGAGCCCTTGACATGTTGCAAATGTGTTTAGAAAATAGGCGTGTTTTCACGGCACCACGTCAGTTACTCGGACCTATTTACACCGTCTGAGAGGAGGGAGGACAGTAATATATGGTCCAGTGAATCCCTTTCACATAAGAGGAAGCCCAGTGGAGTGGGAAACTGCCAGAATAATTTAATGATTACTCGTGATTGGAGTAACTCAGAGACATGAGGATTGCACATACGTGAATGAATTGCAGGGAGGCTAATTATCAAGCCGTCAAACATCGAAATCGATGCAGATTTAAGGTAATGAGCAAGAACACAAGAGGAATGAGCCCAGCGCAGAACTAGGACCAGGTCATTGGGGGAAGAACCACCCACGCGGCTTGGGTACGCGGTGGCAAAGGCAATTAATATTAATTAATTGACCGATCGATCCTCATGCACACAGGCAGATATGTAATCAGCGAGGCAAGATGGACCAGGAAAACGTCATTTAAAGACAGGAGAAGCACGTAGAGAGGTGGTGAAGTTCCAAGGAATTTATGGACCTACTTTTCTGCTGAAAACAGATATAAGGTCAGGGGAGCAGGCAGTCGAGGTCAGTCGTGCCATATTCTAGTGCAGAGCGCATGTTGCCCGAGTCCAGGAAGGGACGCGCGCACTATAACATTCTAGTGTTCATGAGTACGTTAGCCATGCAGTGTAACGCACTAAGTGAGAACAATTAATAAGGACAGTCGTGCCATACTTTAATAGTCGGCATTACAAAGTTATTAATATTGAAAAGATGGTATATTGGCTTTCACGGCCGGTGAATTAAAACTCAGCAATTCTTCTAGGTTTGTGCCGTGTCTTGTGTGGGGGTTCACCTAGGACACCAAGCTGGCTCATCGGCGGGCTCTTGGTGTCCCCGCCCGGACCCCCACAGGAGTGACGAACTGCGCGCCACCTCCCTTTATATTAGGTGCAACTGCACCACTTGACTGCGAGAACTAAAAGCTCAAGCAGCCTTAACCTCCCTATGAAGGCTTCCAAAAAGATGGTATATTGGCTTTCACGGCCGGTGAATTAAAACTCAGCAATTCTTCTAGGTTTGTGCCGTGTCTTGTGTGGGGTTTCGCCTAGGACACCAAGCTGGCTCATCGGCGGGCTCTTGGTGTCCCCGCCCGGACCCCCACAGGAGTGTCGAACTGCGCGCCACCTCCCTTTATATTAGGTGCAACTGCACCACTTGACTGCGAGAACTAAAAGCTCAAGCAGCCTTAACCTCGCTATGAAGGCTTCCAAAAAGATGGTTTATTGGCTTTCACGGCCGGTGAATTAAAACTCAGCAATTCTTCTAGGTTTGTGCCGTGTCTTGTGTGGGGTTTCGCCTAGGACACCAAGCTGGCTCATCGGCGGGCTCTTGGTGTCCCCGCCCGGACCCCCACAGGAGTGACGAACTGCGCGCCATCTCCCTTTATATTAGGTGCAACTGCACCACTTGACTGCGAGAACTAAAAGATCAAGCAGCCTTAACCTCCCTATGGAGGCTTCCAAAGGGAGGTGGCGCGCAGTTCGTCACTCCTGTGGGGGTCCGGGTGGGGACACCAAGAGCCCGTCGATGAGCCAGCTTGGTGTCCTAGGCGAAACCCCACACAAGACACGGCACAAACCTAGAAGAATTGCTGATTTTTAATTCACCGGCCGTGAAAGCCAAAAATACCATCTTTTTGGAAGCCTTCATAGGGAGGTTAAGGCTGCTTGAGCTTTTAGTTCTCGCAGTCAAGTGGTGCAGTTGCACCTAATATAAAGGTAGGTGGCGCGCAGTTCGTCACTCCTGTGGGGGTCCGGGCGGGGACACCAAGAGCCCGCCGATGAGCCAGCTTGGTGTCCTAGGCGAAACCCCACACAAGACACGGCACAAACCTAGAAGAATTGCTGAGTTTTAATTCACCGGCCGTGAAAGCCAATATACCATCTTTTTGGAAGCCTTCATAGGGAGGTTAAGGCTGCTTGAGCTTTTAGTTCTCGCAGTCAAGTGGTGCAGTTGCACCTAATATAAAGGGAGGTGGCGCGCAGTTCGTCACTCCTGTGGGGGTCCGGGCGGGGACACCAAGAGCCCGCCGATGAGCCAGCTTGGTGTCCTAGGCGAAACCCCACACAAGACACGGCACAAACCTAGAAGAATTGCTGAGTTTAAATTCACCGGTAGTGAAAGCCAATATACCATCCTTTTGGAAGCCTTCATAGGGAGGTTAAGGCTGCTTGAGCTTTTAGTTCTCGCAGTCAAGTGGTGCAGTTGCACCTAATATAAAGGGAGGTGGCGCGCAGTTCGTCACTCCTGTGGGGGTCCGGGCGGGGACACCAAGAGCCCGCCGATGAGCCAGCTTGGTGTCCTAGGCGAAACCCCACACAAGACACGGCACAAACCTAGAAGAATTGCTGAGTTTTAATTCACCGGCCGTGAAAGCCAATATACCATCTTTTTGGAAGCCTTCATAGGGAGGTTAAGGCTGCTTGAGCTATTAGTTCTCGCAGTCAAGTGGTGAAGTTGCACCTAATATAAAGGGAGGTGGCGCGCAGTTCGTCACTCCTGTGGGGGTCCGGGCGGGGACACCAAGAGCCCGCCAATGAGCCAGCTTGGTGTCCTAGGCGAAACCCCACACAAGACACGGCACAAACCTAGAAGAATTGCTGAGTTTTTTATTAATATTGAGTACACATTAAATGTACAGTGTGGTGTACACGTTAAGACAATGTCATATTAGGTCAATCGTACCTCATGACGAAGAGATATTATGTGTTATTATAAAATTGTACGTGGAATTGTCCAAGGCTTTGTTATAAGCGGATAATTCAAGGAGACCAAGTTCAGTCGAAGGACAATTGGAAGTGGTAATTGTACAAGTACAATGGACAATGGACGAGCGCAATATATAATCTATTTGTTAGACATGGTACTAGTATGTCGAATTGCGCAGGTATAAACATTTGTTATACGGGTGATGCATTTTCACAGGGATACCACTTTAATTAACGTTCAGGACGATATGGAAGCATATCTATGCTATATCGGGAAATTATCAAAGGATAGGAGTTGACAGACATTGGGGACCGCTGGGAATCGTCAGGCAGTGTAACGAGACTTTCAAACGAGATACGGGGGTATTCGTGGAGGAAAGGTCTTCAACACCTGCATTTCTGAGATTCTGCAAGAAGGGTCAACCAGAGAAATGTATATAGTGATCGTGTGGTTTTTTAGTGATTTATTATTTAAATATATGTAATTTACAAGTGTAACAATCAATATAACGTGTTTGTGGAAAAGGAAGCGATAGCTTCGACATGAAGAAGCAAAGTGCAGTGTATTGCTCAAGGGAAAAATTATGTAAAATGTGTGTGAAAAGTGTAATGATGCCTTGCTAATATGCAAATGATGGCGGGCATTAACGGAGAGGATGTGTGGTCGGAGCCACCAGGATAACCAATTTAAGTACCCGAAAACCATGATTTTGTAGTGAATATGTAGTCCACTGTATGTCGGGAATTTCAAAAGTTGTAGGATATGCCAATGAGAGTCAAATTTGGGAGGTAGAACCTTCAGATATTAATGTTGTGTTGATTTTAGTCAAGTTAAGATGTTCTTTGTACATCATTGTGTGGATATATCGTTACCACTAACATAGAAATGGCAATTGAGTTAAATAGAAAGTTAACGAAGCGAACACGGATGTTCGGTTATTGATTATATAAATACAGTTACGTTGTGTCGGAGTAGGGAAATGTATGTCAGTAATAATAATAATAAATAAACATCAGGGAAACTATGATTGTAAGCAAAATATATGCTAATTTGAATAACTGTATATCCAAGCAGTATTATTACAAGTGATGGACCAAGCAAAGGAATTTAATATCAGAGTATCTTATGATAATGGAAAGAAATATGCAAAGAGATAGGAAATGGAAGTGTTTAATAGTGAATTGAATAGCAGCTTGATGAATAAGCTTATAAGAGTAATTGGTAGAGATTATCTTATTAATTAAGGACGGGATCTTCTCACAATGTTCATTGGAGCCAGGCAGCTTAATCGACGTGTGAAATCTCGTATAGCCAAGGGCATAGGGAGAGTTATATTGCAATTGAGCGTATCTAGTGAGGAAACCCTCGCTCTGATTATTGCTATAAAGCGTTCCGGGTTCGAATCCAGTGGTGTATGAGAGGGAAACATGGACACCTCACCATGACACCTGATATCGACCGAGAACTAGCTATTGTGTGAATGAATTCAGCTCCTGGGAGTGAATTCGGCGGCAGGAAGCTGTACCCTGACCGTGTTCTTTGACAAAAGCGCCGGCTATTCCAAATCGACTCGTGTTTGATGAATCTCGTTTCCTTCAGATAAATGTAAATGGCCCTGTTGAGGCCAGCTATTAATATCCTAATGATAGGAGTAAATGCTTAAACAATCCGTAGTGCATTCAGTATGAATTCGGTCTTATGTATTGTGTGGGTCACTAAGACGGCACTGTTGTGTTTGAAGCCACAGGCTAATGCTTGGAAAGGGAAAGAGGGACGTGAGGGGGAGTAACGGCCATCTTGTTACCACCCGTCGCGGAGCCCATTGTATTCAGGAAGGGTCGGGGAAGAGACCGTACCCCACCCTAGGCTTGGAGTAAGATGTTTAAAGTGGAAAACTGTGAAACCCTGTTTGTTATAAAATAATGATCATAGTAATGAATAATGAATATGTGTGGTTTGAGACACATTGATAATTAAGAATCATTCTGATAACTTAATATTTGGCAAAGTTATGATATGTTAAAAGTTACATTTTTATACTGACATTATCACCTATTTCCAAAGGTGGATACCAGATGTCAAACGCTACGCCAACGTAAGGGTAGCATAAAATCCCACCCGTCACAGCGGTAACAGAATTATTATGAAAGTAAACTCATTATGGCATACAGTGGAGCTACAAAAAGGGTAGAATTACAATTAACAGTGGAGCTACAAAAAGGGTAGAATTACAATTAACAGTGGAGTTGCGATTAAATATGTTGTGCAACTAATAGATTGGTTAATGCATGGTAGACTCAAGCATTTTGGTGGGAAGAGAAATACAGAATATGATTGTACGCATAGTGTAAAGTCAAATGTGTTTATAATAAGTAACTAGAGATTGTGATGTTAAAATGGTTACAATGAGTAACGCAAGATTGTAAGAACAGTTGTGTGTGTATTTTACCAGTGCGTCAGCGCACTTGGGAATGGATTCTATGTTAATCTCATGGTAAAATAAATTCAGTAATCATTTGGATTTGTGAGGATAAAATGCAAATAATAGTGGATTGGAGGAGTATGTTTTGCATTGTTTTGTGTATTGTTGTTGGGATTGTGTTTTTGTTTTGCGTGAAGCCATAATTTAAAGCTCAATTTAAGTCTTTAGAATAGAGTTGTGTCTTATTATTGTAGAGTTGATACCTCTTAGTCTCAGATCTAAAATATGCAACTGCTCAGTGGGTGAACGGTACACGCCTGAGGACTGATGCTGGCTGGAGGCAGAAGCATGGAAATTATTCACATGGGTACAGTACCAAGAGAGTCTCATATAACTCCATTTTACGTCCAGATTGGATGGCTGTGCCTCACGAGGCCGAGTGTAACCCCGTTCCAGTCCTCAGACCAGAATTACATTTCTTGTCAGGGACGAGAATCGAACCTCCAGGGCGACAGCCAAGAGTGCTAGTCACTACGCCACGAGGTGGCCCATGACTGCCAACTGGATCTTATGAGAATATTGTCAGAATCACTGATAACTAGGGACCAGATTCTTCCTCACTTCTAAATACAAAATTACTTTAATAGTTTTTCAAACCACACTCAAAAGAGCCATATTCATGAATTCTTTAGTACCTAAAAAAAAAAAAATGATATGAGAGTACCTAAAAATATTTACATGCAGTTGTGTTCCATTTATTGTATATTTTAATTTTTAGTCCATAACTTTAAAAGTAATCCTGAATACAGTGTTTATTCCTAGCTCTAGTTGACTGAGAGAAATCCTACCTGCCAGAAAATTAAAATATTTTCAACACTTTTCAGCTTATATCATATTGTTTGGTTGTTTACTGTCTGGAAAGTGGGGATAAATCTCTTATTATTTCCAAGTTCCCTATATTCTAAATCATCATCATCATCATCTTGCACAGTTTCCAGCCACTGGCCGGGTCTGTTTGGAACACAAGCCTCTCCAACGTCTTCTGTCTTCCCACCATCTCTCAGCCTCCACCCTTGTCCAGTCTTCTCCTCTCTTCTTCCACCCCCTTCAGCCACCTGTCTATTGGTCTTCCTCTCGGTCTCTTTCCTTCCCACTTCGTCTCATGTACTCTCCTGGGTATCCTCTTCTCCTCCATTCGTTTTACATGTCCATACCATCTAAGTCTAGATTTCTCTATACCATCCTGTAATGGTTCCTCCTTCATTAATTCTAAATAAACAAAGTTAATTAAATGGGCTGGAGTGTTAATTTGAATAATTAACATATCTAAGGACAGCAAATATTGCCTAAAAGTGTGAAGTTCTTTGTGATCATTGTTGCAATCAGATATTATACTCCTCCTTCCGCCCCTTAAAACAACAATAACTAACTAGATTTTCTACTAACAATTAGGCATTAATTTTAAGCTTTGCGCAGTCTTGTCTACTTTTGCTACATACAAACATATTTATAAATTTAGAAACACTATTTCATTTTTTTGAAAACTTAAAATGACAATTTTAAAACTCTAAAAATCCGGTCCCTACTCTTAACCAACACATACAGTATGGTTAGCCATTGTTGTTTCAAGGGGCAGAACAGCGAGGTCATCAGCTCTCTTAACAGAGATAGAATAATACAAATTCAGCCGAGTTATAATATAAGAACAGCCTAATATTAATACATTGGAAAATATAAAAATAAAGAAAGCAACAATAAACAAAACTGTGCGGAATACACAAATCAGAAATTTTGAAAAGGAACAAGTTCGGTTCTTTGAGTAAATACACGATACGATGAGCTATATTAGCAGGGCCAGGATTTTTATGCGAGAAATGTTTACGTAATAGTAATAATGTGTGTGTCCTCCAGATAGACTCTACACATAGTGATGAGGATGAAATGAATGATGGAAATGGTAGTCCCCGAGCTACCATTACTCCATTTAATTGGGCCTGTGAAATAATTTGGAGATGAAATGTTTTGTGCATGGAGCATAACGCAGGAATTAAATGAGTGGGCGCAGGAGGGGAATCTGAAACCATACAAATTTACTTCTACTATGACCAAGAGGATCCATCCCTCTTCTCACCGGCTAGCGGGCTTGGTTGTTGCCCCGGAAGTCCGGGTTCGATTACTGGCTTTGACAAGAAATTTAACTCTGGTTAAGGACTGGAATGGGGCACACTCAAACCTCGTGAGGCAAAACTTGGAGGGGGTGGGCAATAGACAAACTGAAAGAGAAGGATGTGAATGAATCATTTAAGATGAATATAAAGGAAGTAATAATGAAGGTCCCTGAACAAAATTCAATGGCAGGGAAATGGGCACTTTTGAAGAATGAAATATAAAAACTGCAGAGAAACCATTGGTAGAAAGTCGTGGATTACTCAGGATATACTAGAATTAATGGACAAAGGGTGGAAGCACAAGAATGAAAGAGATGAAAGGGGGAAAGCAGAATACAGACATCTGAGAAATGAGGTAACCAAGTATAAGGTGCGTCAAAAAGTAACGAGCCGGAGGCATAATTACAGAAACCAGTACCTGTATGTTAGAAGTATTGGCCCTCGCTGTTGAGGCACTTTCCCCACTGTGTCACGAGGCGGGAATGGCCGTCTCATAAAATTCCCTGGGCTGCGATGTGAACAGTTCAGCACGTACAGCTGGATGTCGGCGTCCCAGGTGAATCGTTGGCCCCGCAGAGCCCTTTTCAGGGGACCAAACATGGCGTAATCACAGGGAGAGAGGTCTGGAATGTATGGAGGGTAGCCGAGAACCTCCCATTTGAATTTCTGCAGGAGTGCCGTGACTGTTGGCCGTATAAGGTCGTGCATTGTCGTGGAGCGACCACGGCGGCTATGGCGCTGTCACTCGGCGGTCCTGGGTAATGAGTGCATCAACCAGCTGGACGTTGTTGTAATGGCCAACGCGGGAAGTCAACAACCCACCAAGAGTATTCTGGTAATAGTGGACAATGTATAAAAATTTGTTGGCCAAAGCATTAGATAATGATGTGATAATACAAAGAGTTGACTTTACAAAGGTCGCTTGACAATTTAGCAAACATGTGGAGGACCAGACAATATTATTGTCACTAAATAAGGAAATCCAGGAAGGCATAAAGGACACGACACCACCACTAACTAATAATAAGATATATTATCAAATAGGTGGCACATAAAACAAATCCAAAGGTGACACATAAACAAATATTCCAAGGTGGCACATAAACATATGAGAAACACTAGCACAAATTTACACACTTGAAGAAACACTCATTAAGAATTAACACACGTTACGTCTTGAGCCTAAAACACACATATTGTCTTGAACGTAGCTGCAGATCAGTACATCATAGAACGGCATGCAATACACGGCGGTTCCATAGAATGATATAATTTAAATATGCAACAAAGTGGAGTTGCAACAAATAATGAAAAAACAGGTCGCATGGAACGAGAATGTGTCGTCGAACCAGGACTGACTTACAGTGATGCGCCGATACTGTAAGCCCAAAATGAATTGTTAATAAAACAAATTATGTGTGAAACGCAGGAAGTCAAAGTAGTTGCTGTCATACAAATACCGGGATATGCCAATCGCACGGTATTGTCACAATAGTAAAGTAGTTAAACCCAGCGTCAACTTCCATTCCAGTGATGTTGCAGGAAGTCAAAATAGTTGCTATCATACAAATACCGGGATATGCCAATCGCGCGGTATTGTCACAATAGTAAAGCAGTTTAGCCTAGCGTCAACCTCCAATTAGTGATGATGCCTGGCCTTGTAACATGCTTCCAGACACGATGAATTACTTATCACACGAAGCATCATCATTATTCATACGCGTGAAGACAAATTGTTAGGCAGTAAATGAAGATAGAAGTAAACATATTACAACAAACTATCCGACGCCGCGGATTGAAGAATTCGTCGACATGACGCGTATCAACATCAAGCATGGTGATGATGAGATCGAAAATCACCGTAATGTCACTGCCCAAACAAAATATAAATCATGTGCATAGGACATGATTGCTAAGCACGGTTACTATGAAGATAGCACCAATTATAGAAAAGATTAGCTGGATACTTGTTGATATCACAACCAGCGTTGAAGCGCAACATTGTGTCATGGCTACACACTTAGAGAACAACGAAGAAGAAACACGTGATTGGTCGCTACAAGCAGCAAGGAGGCCTCTGATAGGCTGGAAGCAGCCAATCACAGTAGAGAGTTTAAAAACAAGAAAGAGGCCTCTGATAGGCCGAAAGCAGCCAATCACAGTAAAGAGTTCGAACAAGTTAAAGAAGAATCAATGTGGCCAACTTAGAAATACCAAAATACCTTCTAAGCAAAAATATCCTACTGGAAACACGGCAGTGGGAGTACTACATGCAATCAAAACAAATAGATCACGACAACCAATCAACATAAACAAAACCAACCTGACAATGAATAAATGCAATGAAGACAAATAATACTGATATGTACAACCACACAGAGTGGAAACAAATGGGGAAACACAAAAACTGGTTTGCCAAGACAGTGGCCGAACCATATTGCCCGCACAGAAACAACAGGCAGGTTGTTTATGAAAATACAAGAGTGTTTAGTTCTGCGGCAACAAGGGAGACACCTTGACGATGGGACGTTTCAACAGTCCAGAGGTGGTATGTAGAGAGACCACACGAGCTAGGCCGTCCTTACCACAATGAACCTCAAGAATACGTCCAAGTCGCCAGTAAGTAGGAAAAACATTGTCGTCCATAATAAGCACAAGCGTGCCAACCTTGAGGTTAGGAGACATACGGATCCACTTGCGACGTTGTTGAAGGGAGAGTAAATGATCTGTGGACCATTTACGCCACAATGAAGTCATAATCTGTTGAAGTAATTGCCATCTAGACAACCTATTGATGGGCACTTCAGAAGCGTCAGGAATGGGCAAGGCATTCAAAGGTCGTCCAACAAGAAAGTGACCTGGCGAGAGATAGCACAAGTCAGTAGGATCCTCAGTCATAGGCGAAATGGGTCTAGAATTTAGAATGGCTTCAATTTGCACCACGAGAGTGGTCAATTCTTCATACAGAATGAGTGCGTCATGCTCGGAATCACATCCCGAGATACAATCATCAACATAGAAGTCGTTTAAAACAATCTGAGTGGCAGCTGGAAAAGCTGTGCCATCAGTGAGGGCGAGCTCCTTTAGCACACGAGTGGCTAAGAAGGATGCTGGGGCAGTACCATATGTAACGGTGTTTAATTGATATTCTACCATTGGGTCTGAAGGAGAGTCTCTCCAAAATATTCTCTGTAAGTCACGATCCTTGTGATCTACAAGAATCTGTCTGTACATTTTACTCAGATCAGCTGCAAACGCTATCAAGTGAGTACGGAACCGAAGCAAAATAGAGAACAAATCCTGCTGAATTACAGGGCCCACCAACAAGGTATCATTAAGGGAGCACCCAGACGTAGTAGCCATCGAAGCATCAAATACCACTCTGAGCTTTGTAGAAGTACTGTGCGGCTTGAAAACAGGATGATGGGGAATGTAGTAAACTTCACCATCAGTCGGGTGGGGGGCAACTTGCATATGGTTTAAGGCTAGATATTCATGCATGAATTCAGTGTATTCTAACCTTAACTCAGGGTTACGAGCCAAACGTCTTTCGAGAGAGTGAAAACGTTTTAGTGTAGCGTAGCGAGAGGCACCTAGAGGCTCCGAGTCTACCTTGCGAGGGAGTCTAACCACAAATCTACCATCGTCTTTGCGAGTGGTAGTAGCAACGAAGTGTTCTTCACATATGGATTCATCAACAGACAACACTGGGGTTTCAACTTCTTCAACGTTCCAAAACGCTTCCAGCTGTTGTTCTACATGAGGGCGTGAGAGTGTAAGTGCTGATACCACGTGCGATGGTTGCGAGGTGCTTGCACTGGGCAGCTTCCCAGAAAACACCCAACCCACAGAGGTATTTTGAATGATGGGCAAATCACCGACTGGTATGATTTTACCAGGACATAACAGGTCAAAGAAATATTCTGCACCAAGAACAAGATCAATAGATTTAGTGCAATTGAAATCAGGATCAGCTAAATCAATATGTGATGGAATGTTCCATTCAGAGGTATCGAAACCAGCAGCGGGTAGCTCAAGTGCAATATTGGGAACCACGAGACAATCAAGCTTAGCAGACCAATTAGTAGCACAGTCAAAAACGTTCACATCAGCAACAACAGTAGCAGTGCTTTGATTTTGACCAACACCGCGAATGTGTACCTTCATAGGTTTGGTGTGGAGTCTTAATTTCTTAATTAAGTGTGACGAAATTAAGTTACAATCTGATGCAGAGTCAAGTAGTGCAGTGACAGGTACACGTAAGCCATTGCCAGCTAATATATTCAACTTGGCAGTGGGTAATAGCGTCCTTGAAAATTGATTGTCACGAGCGACGTTACTGCAACTAGTGTTAACCACGTTAGCATGAGCTTGAGAAGCATCATTACTAGTGCCACTGGAGGGTTCATAGTGAAGAAGAGTGTGGTGTTTTCGGGAACAAGTGTTACAAGAGTACTTCGAACATTGATGATTAGGCTCGAAATTACGCAAACAATTATAACACAATTTACGAGACCTGACAAAATCCCATTTGGCTGTGGACGAAAGTTTGATAAAGGTACCACATTTCGACAATTGGTGATCAATGCTCCTACAATATGTACAACGAGATTTGGTAGTAGTTAACATGGGTTTCTGAGGCGAATGACCTTCAGCTTTAAGTTTGGTTACAGCAGTATGTAATGCAGGCCTGGACACATTCCTTTCAGTTATTTCCAGTACCTTGCATTTTTTCTCTAAGAAGCTAACCAAGTCCTGGAGAGTGGGAATTCTCCCAGAATCAACATGATTCTGCCATTCACGGATGCTATCATTATCTAGTAGCTCCAATATAAAATGTGACAATAACAGGTCTTGAAGGGGAACCCCGTTAAAGTCCAAAGCTTCTAACGCATTGACATGAGAAACAAAGTGGTCGATGATGGCACGCAAGGACACTGAATCATTACCGTATGCGGGGGGCTTGAAAAGCTTGGTAACATGATTGTGCGCTATGAGCCTAATGTTATTGTATCGAGTTGTCAGCAAGTTCCATGCAACCATAAAGTTATCATCTGACACAGTAATGTTCTTTAAGAGGAGTTTGGCCTCACCACTAAGACTAGAATTAAGGTAGTAGAACTTAACAATATCAGACAGAGCATGGTTATCAATTACTATAGCCTTGAAGCTATCTCTGAAATTCAACCAGTCTGTGAAATCGCCACTGAACTGCGGAATTTGAATTTCAGGCAACTTTATATGCGCTGCAGCTACGTTAGCAGTAGGAAATTGTGCACTCTGCAAATTATTCAAAGGGTTATCACTGTCTGTAGTGTTGGATTTTTTGAAATTGTCACAATGTCATACCTGCCAACTTTTGAAAAGGGCTATCAGTAAAACTCACGCGCGACAAAAAATTAACGATTTTCGACATACCCCGGCTTGACGAAAATAATAATACTTCTGGGCTACAAAATACAATAATTCATGCTTTAAACAGGATACTTCAATGAAATCATATCTACTTACTATGATTTGTAGATGAACATAACAATCAAGAAGAAATCCATGTTAATCAGCAGCAGGCGTGGTGAATATTGGTTTGGAGCAGACATAACAGGACTTCCTTGATAGATTAAGCTGATATACGATAATTGAAAAAGGCTTTAAACAATAAAACTTGTTTAACGTAACACAGGCAAGAAATAATATAATACACACTGCAAATCACATGCTAGTTCGACTTTTAAGTCATGGTTGTGGCCTTTTTAGCTTCCTGCAAACATTCTTGAGAAAATGTTTTGTCATAACAGGGACCAGAACGCCTGGTCTTCAAAATAGAAATAGACTCCAGAGATTCATTGGACATGGATGACCTGAACAGTGTTCTATTTTTCTTCACAAGGCTAAAAATAACGTTCACATTCTGCATTGCTATGGGGTATGGTGAGAATAGAGAGCAATACTCTAGAAATTCGGTTATACTTAAGAAGTCCATCGGCTCCACGAATTCTTGATATTTGTGCCCAACTGGAATCACTTGCAGCATCTTGATGTGCAGCCAAAGTGTCATCTACCTGAAGAGCTGTGAACTGCCTCTGAAGCTCATTCACCACCTCATCTGTAGTTTCATTCTCTTCCTTGCATAACATGATAGGAAACTTTTCCAAGAAAAAACGAATGGAAGATAACTGTGCATCTTCAATGTTGTCTAACCTAGCAACTTGAGCATTCTTTAACACGTCATCCTTGAGTGGAAACTTGTTGATGATGTAGTCACAGGCAGTATAAAAGTAGTTTCTCACTGATGAAAAGAAAAGGGATTTATCTGTATCCGGTCCGTTCTGAAGGCACTTAACGACTTCAGATGATGCATTTTTGCCATTTTATTTACAATACATGTCGTTTTCGTGCGACCACAACTATATTTCTTTGCAACTTCTGATGTGGGAAACATCGTCTTAAATAAAGCACCAGCATGATCAGCCGCACTTAAGGGCACATTGTGTTCCACCAAAAAGGAAGTAAACAGACACTCGGCCCTAATTACGTCACTGTCAACGTTTCCAGACTTAGCAAAAAAGGTGTTGATTTTCTTGCTTATCTTCCTTCGATTTAACATAACTAATGTGTTTACCGCACTTCACATGATTACTTAAATCGTTTTTTCCACCATGTGCAATATTAATATCACACCCACATACCGTGCAAAAGGCAAATTTTTCTCTCTTTCTTGATTTTAGTATGCACGGAAAATCAACCGAGTATGATTCTTTAAATGTCTGGAAGTACTGTTTCTTGTTGGATTTGTTCATTCTCGATATCTACTAAAACATCGAAAGGAACCTGGATCACTGAACGTCACATAAAATTATAACATAAAACACTTAAGACAGCCAACACTTCATTAAAACATGTCAAGACACACAAAGCCATTAAATGAAAACGACGCCAACCTCGTGAAGAAAGAATATGCACATGGTAGAAAAAAAACACACACACACGTGGAACGAATGTAATTAGTCGAAGGAATACAGGAAACTGCGAAGCACGAAGTTATAGCACAAAAACTCGAACGCTTCATTAAAATATGCCATAACCTTAAAAGACGAAAACATTCAAGGAACGCCAACTTCGCGAACAATGAACAACTAACGTGGTCAAAGAATATGGTTTAAATCGCAACGAGCGAACGGAGCGGAACAAAGAATATGCGAAGCAGAGCCTATCGACACATGGAAGAAGGGTTATCCCGGCTTCAAATTCAATTACAAATGACGACACAACCACCACACGGTTAAAAGTACGAATCATATCAAAGAACGAGCTATCGACTATCGTGGACTTGCCTCCGACCCACGCAAACAATCGATTGTACGGAAGTGGGCGGTATTATCGAATGTAAATTATCGTTTCAAATTTTTGTCCGCAAAATCGTAAAATGACACCGTTCATCCGTAAAACCGTAAAATGCTGCAATTTCCGTAAATTTTACGGATAAACCGTAAAAGTTGGCAGGTATGCAATGTAGTTTAATTTTAACCAGCAACTCAAAATATTTATCTTCGAAGTCACAACGTTCGGCTATTTCTTCGTCGATATTGTCTGTAATATCCTCTAAAGCGACTTGCGCTTCGTTATATTGTTTATAAATTTTCTCGCATTTGTGTTTGCGTAACACTAACATTTGATATTGCTCTTCTGTAATGTCCTGAAAGTTGCTAATTACTTTTTCTTGTGAGGTAAGCATGGCCTTAGCGACTGCACGCTTCCTAACTAAAGGTCGTTTTTGGGCATCCTCCATAATGACTTTAGGATTGCCCGCCTAGATGTAATTACCAGAGTTGCACACCTAACTAACACAACCAACTTAACTAACACAAAAAATAAACACTGAGACAATGGTCTCGATTAAGTTGTAAACAAACATCTGAACATAGAATACTGTATTGTGTCCTTGGGAAGTTAATGGGAACGTATACAATTTAAATTTATGGCCTTCCTGGTGAAATAGCAAGAAACAAGGGCCCAAAATGGCCAAAACAATGCTTAATAATTCAAAGTAGTGAACAGCTCAATATCCGGCCCGGAGAGGACCAAATAATGTAATGGCCAACGCGGGAAGTCAACAACCCACCAAGAGTATTCTGGTAATAGTGGACAATGTATAAAAATTTGTTGGCCAAAGCATTAGATAATGATGTGATAATACAAAGAGTTGACTTTACAAAGGTCGCTTGACAATTTAGCAAACATGTGGAGGACCAGACAATATTATTGTCACTAAATAAGGAAATCCAGGAAGGCATAAAGGACACGACACCACCACTAACTAATAATAAGATATATTATCAAATAGGTGGCACATAAAACAAATCCAAAGGTGACACATAAACAAATATTCCAAGGTGGCACATAAACATATGAGAAACACTAGCACAAATTTACACACTTGAAGAAACACTCATTAAGAATTAACACACGTTACGTCTTGAGCCTAAAACACACATATTGTCTTGAACGTAGCTGCAGATCAGTACATCATAGAACGGCATGCAATACACGGCGGTTCCATAGAATGATATAATTTAAATATGCAACACAAGTGGAGTTGCAACAAATAATGAAAAAACAGGTCGCATGGAACGAGAATGTGTCGTCGAACCAGGACTGACTTACAGTGATGCGCCGATACTGTAAGCCCAAAATGAATTGTTAATAAAACAAATTATGTGTGAAACGCAGGAAGTCAAAGTAGTTGCTGTCATACAAATACCGGGATATGCCAATCGCACGGTATTGTCACAATAGTAAAGTAGTTAAACCCAGCGTCAACTTCCATTCCAGTGATGTTGCAGGAAGTCAAAATAGTTGCTATCATACAAATACCGGGATATGCCAATCGCGCGGTATTGTCACAATAGTAAAGCAGTTTAGCCTAGCGTCAACCTCCAATTAGTGATGATGCCTGGCCTTGTAACATGCTTCCAGACACGATGAATTACTTATCACACGAAGCATCATCATTATTCATACGCGTGAAGACAAATTGTTAGGCAGTAAATGAAGATAGAAGTAAACATATTACAACAAACTATCCGACGCCGCGGATTGAAGAATTCGTCGACATGACGCGTATCAACATCAAGCATGGTGATGATGAGATCGAAAATCACCGTAATGTCACTGCCCAAACAAAATATAAATCATGTGCATAGGACATGATTGCTAAGCACGGTTACTATGAAGATAGCACCAATTATAGAAAAGATTAGCTGGATACTTGTTGATATCACAACCAGCGTTGAAGCGCAACATTGGTTGCGTTCACGGTAGCAAACAGTTGATGAACTGTTGAAGAAAGTACGCTGTGAACGCGGTGTGATGGAGCGCTCCCTAAACATGTTCCATGGAGCGGACGCCACTTTATGGAGCGTAGAAAAACTTCGCTCCATGCACGGAACATGTTTAAAACCAACATGGCGTATAGCATGAAGTAGATTTGAAAACAAATGTAAACATTGTGGAAATCGCTCAAAATAGTTCCTAAACTGATGAATACTGAAATAATAATGAAGAACACAACATCACGGTCCCTCTATAGCCTATAAAATTGACCTACATTGTGTTAAATTCGTGATATATCTTTATTCCGATTTACGGACCGCAGTTGCTACAAATTTTAACCTACGTGTGAAACAACATAACCTGATATATCGGATGTTTCAGCCTTTCTTTTGTTCCAAGAATTAAAAATTATATGAATTCAGGTGTGTGGTTTCCTTTTTAGTGGCAATGTGTATTTTTAAAGTTTTTAAATCAATGTTTCAGCGTTTTTCTCATCACTTGTCTGGGGGTAATTTGGTCTGAAAATACGATTTTAACCTATGCTTTGGGCTTAATACAGTACCTCGACCTCGACGAATATATTGTTTTGTAGGCAGTATAGAGAGAATCAAACTTCTAGGCTACCGATACTGTATAAAAATACCTTTCATTTGGAGCAAGCATAGGCTACCGGTACTGTATAAAAATACCTGCATTGTACTGGGCCTACCCCAAATTCTGAATTATTTGAATACCGTAGGATACCGGTAGGCTACTTGTTGGGTTAGGGATTAGTATGCAATAGGATATAAGAATTACCGTAAGTCTGTCTGTGCCTGCATTATTAGGTGATTCTTCCAATAGAAAACTGAGTGTTTGGCTGATCAGAATGTAATGACTGGGAAATACTAGTAGCCTATCAGTATTTTTCTTTTCATGGTATTATCATACTTATCTTAACAGTTCTCTTGCTTCTTGGATGCTGTTTAGGTCTAGATTAGCCTACAAATCCACATTCCTTCACTAGGCCAATATTTTTTCTTGAAACCGCAAGACCTCCCTCCCCACCCCGCCCGGCTTTCAGCTTGGACGGAAGTTAATTTGGTCTTGTATAGGCCCTAGCCTGTAAATATGTTACTATGTTTGAAAGAAACCAGCTTCCCTTGGTAAGCATTTCAAGTACGGGTAACCATTACTTTTCATTTCATGGCATTAGCAGTCTTATCTTAACAGTTATCTTGCTTCTCGGTTCCTGATCAGGTCTAGATTAAACATCCACATTCTTTTCAATGTAATGAATATTACCTACCGTACTGGTACCATTGGCTATAATTGGGCACGCTCAATAGCCAATGTTCACTGCAGTAGGCTACCAGTACCGTACATCAAGAAGCTGGGAATGATTATGCACTGAAACTCAAGATATAATATATATATACTGTATATAAATTTCTTTTCTTACACAAGGAGAGAAAAGTAAGCACTCTTCAACATACGGTAGCACTTACCGTACCCAGTTTGCCCCATATTTCCTTCACTTACGGTATCTCAGCATGCCTGAGTATTAATATTTTGTGACAATTATTGTATGCACATACTGTATTTTTGTCCATGCTTCAACTAATCCAACACCAAAATTTCCATCCTTGACTTCCTTTTGTCAAACAAGCGATGATTTTCTCTCAGGGAACAGGTTAGGTCTCTGTACTCAAATAGGAACTGACTATTAAGTAAAATGCATTATTAGAATGGATTTAGAAATTGTGACAAAAGGCTAATTTATTTTACTCACTCTCTTGTGTGTATGCTACATATTGATCTATATTTTAACAGTAGCCTAGCCTACAGGATACATTTCAAAATAATGTGGTGTCAGTAGTAGTGCATGTATTTTTAACTGAGGCTAGGATTGGGAAGGAGGCTTTAAGTTACAAGCTTAGTAATCTGTAAAGGAAATTGTTAGTAAAATGATAACTTAAAGGGAGTTAGGTTTCATGAGTATTACCTACTAGTACTGTACAGTATAGGCTACAATTAGGCAAGCTCACTAGCCTAGGTTCACTGCAGTAGGCTACCAAGAAGCTGGTAATGGTTAGGCCTATGTACTGCAACTCAAGAAATATAATATGGTATATTTCTCTTTCTACACAAGCAGAGAAGATTGAGCACTGTTCAACACAGCACTTACCCAGTTTGCCCAATATTTTCTTACCTTATCGCAGCTTGCCTGAGTTTTAACACCTCAGTACAGTGATGCTTCACTTTATAATCTGCATATTCTATCACACAGCAGTATTTGCTGCTGACCACAGAAGACCTGATGTTCTTGTACGGTGACTGAATTAACTATGTTCGTTACAAAACTACACCTATAGTTTCATTTGTATTCAATCTGGAAATGAGCCTAGGTGGAAGATATTACTTATTTTAACATTTAGTTTGATGATTCATACCAACCATCTCTCTACCAGGCACATATTGAGCAACAAAGGGAATTGTTAGTAACCAAGTATCAATGCCTTTAAGAGAGTGATGAGTAATGAATGTTACCTTCGGTAATGGTATGTAATTGTGCGAGCCCACTAGCCAAGCCCCATTGAAGTACCAGTATCGTACATCAAGCAGCTGGTAATGATTATGTACTGAAATTCAAGATAAAATGTAGTCATTGCTGCTTTTCGGGTACAAAATTATAAATATATAAACACACTCCTGGAAAAAATTACATGTATTAGTTAGTTATCACACTTAAATGGGCAATGGGCAACTAATACATTTAACTGTTTCCAGGAGTGGGTTTACATATTTATAATTTTGTACCCCATGTTGACTGACTGAGAAGCAGCAAAGACAATCTGTATAGGCAACACTGAAAAAAAGAAAAAGAATGGCTTCAAATTATCACAGAAAATATGTATTCCTTAGCACTGCTTCATTTATCTTTGTTCCTAGGAGTCATTCATCCTGGTACTTTCCTGATTTGTATATCTTCTTTTTTCAGTTTATATTTTTTGCAGTGTAGTTTCCTCTACCTCATTCTGTACTGTCCAGACTTAGGTACCAATAATTTTAAAATGCCCTATTTTTTAATTCTTTCTATGTTAGTGGACCATTTGATGACATGCTCTATTAAAAATAAATGGTGAAAGCATCTTTTAGACAACTGTTTTCAACCAAAAATCTGTAGCCTAACATTTTTCATTTTCATTAGATGAACAGTAGCATATAGGGAATATGGTATGGAAACCAGTTGTGTATTGATAGGAGGAGAATGGACTGCCAAGTAAGAGACTAAGTTAATCCATCAACAGTTCCATGTTGTGCCTTTCTCTTTAAGTACTAATATTGGGGTGTAAATAAGTAAGGCATAGCAAGGATAATACAGGCTCATACCATGATTTCCTTTGCTTTAAATGAGGGACCCAGAAATTTTATTTCTAGATGCTGGTTATAATTTTAAAGGGTGGAACCTTGAGGTCATCTGACCTTATTAGATAGGGGAAGGGTAATGATCCAGATAAATACCTCCAGTTGACAGGTAGGGACAATGTGATTTATATTCTTGTAATGTTTCAATTTAATTTTGCTATCTAACCTGATTTTTTTCTAAATACGATTAATTTTTATAGTACAGTAACTAAAATCTGTATAGCACAGTTTTAAAAAAAGTCAAGCTGATGAATAAATCCAAAAGCTTCAAATCCTTGAGAAGAAAACTAGAGTGAAAAAGAAAAGATATAAGAAGCAGGAAAGTATCAGCATGAAGGATACCTAGGAACAAATTAAATAGATGAAGCAAAGCTAACAAATAATGAAGTCATCATGTGTGGATGATTGGTAAGAGGTTTACTGCTAGACTTACAGATTCTTGACCCTTCTCATAGGTTATAACCCTAGATTAATAAAATCAAAGCTATATTGATATTCTTGAATAAATATTCGGTCTATTGAGACATAGGCCTAACCTACCTTGTTCAATTTTAAGGGATTAAAATTACTTCAATTATCATAAGTCTTGGGATATACCACCTTAATATACCGTACCATACGCTAAACTGTTAAGTTTTCTTTACCGTAGCCGAACTAGCATAACACAATAAATGCCGTATCAGAAAGGCAAGAAATTTACGTACGTAGGCCTAATATTATCGCGAGCAAGGAATAGTTTGATACATGTTCACAGCCTTCAGTACATAGTTTCAGACCAATCTCGTTCCGAGTTGCAAAACTAAAGGTAAATTAGATACTGATCTAATATCAGCATTCACTCTCACAAGATTATCTGATCATTTCAACATCGCAGGCTCGAGGATAGTACATCGCCCTTGTCCACTTTCGAACAACGCGCGCTGCTACAGATCAGATGGAGCAAACCGTTCACAAGTACACGTAAAACCTGATCCGCTCCCGATGCATCAGCTTTGGAGCAGTTGATCAACTGTTTGCTACCGTGAACGCAACCATTGTGTCATGGCTACACACTTAGAGAACAACGAAGAAGAAACACGTGATTGGTCGCTACAAGCAGCAAGGAGGCCTCTGATAGGCTGGAAGCAGCCAATCACAGTAGAGAGTTTAAAAACAAGAAAGAGGCCTCTGATAGGCCGAAAGCAGCCAATCACAGTAAAGAGTTCAAACAAGTTAAAGAAGAATCAATGTGGCCAACTTAGAAATACCAAAATACCTTCTAAGCAAAAATATCCTACTGGAAACACGGCAGTGGGAGTACTACATGCAATCAAAACAAATAGATCACGACAACCAATCAACATAAACAAAACCAACCTGACAATGAATAAATGCAATGAAGACAAATAATACTGATATGTACAACCACACAGAGTGGAAACAAATGGGGAAACACAAAAACTGGTTTGCCAAGACAGTGGCCGAACCAGTTGTCATCGGTAATGCAGGGGGATGCCCCAGACCAGGCATCATCGGCTAACGACACCCGTCCTTCCCTGAAGCGCTTGTGCCACGCCTTGACCATTGCAAGGGACATGCAGTGTTCGCCATACACTTGTGACATTCGGCGATGAATGTCCGTTCCCCCTAATCCTTCCGGTGTCAGAAACCGAACAACACCTCTTTGTTCTTCGATTGACGCCTCCATGTCACTGTTAGCAATGCGACTGGCAGCGTTGGACGATTGATGCATGCTGCTACTCGCTTTGTTTCGTCACCCGACGTGCACGCATGCCCTCTAGCGACGGGCTGTGACCTTCCATGTTCTGGTCGGAACCACATCTCGTTACACACGCCACGATTAGCCGATGTCGTCACCGGTTTGCGCATTCCAGCCTCCGGCTCGTTACTTTTTGAACGCATCTTATACATCATGTTCAAGTTCAGATTGTATTGTAAAAGACAGTGACGAAGTTAGCTGTTCTCACCTGGACCGCATACGACTCAACCAGTTAAGTAACCTGTACAATACAATCTGAACTGACCATTTAACAACAATCACATACTTACAATAAGCAGGCAAATTTGGAGGTCAATCACCACTTCCAGTATTTCAACAAAACATCACATAGACTATAACTGACAAATATTGCCTTGTTGCATTATTTCAACTAATACTTTAACTAAATAAGTGTCATCATCATCACTTATCATCATCATCTTGCACAGTTTCCAGCCACTGGCCGGGTCTGTTTGGAACACAAGCCTCTCCAACGTCTTCTGTCTTCCTACCATCTCTCAGCCTCCACCATTGTCCAGTCTTCTCCTCTCTTCTTCACGCTTTCTTCCACCCCCTTCAGCTACCTGTCTCTCGGTCTCTTTCCCTTCCACTTCGTCTCGTGTATCCTCTTGAGTATCCTTTTCTCCTCCATTCATTTTACATGTCCATACCATCTAAGTCTAGATTTCTCTATACCATCCTGTAATGGTTACTCCATTAATTCTCTGGTCCTCTCATTTCTTATTCTGTCCATCTTTGTAGCTCCAATACTGCTTCTTAAGGACCTCATCTCACTGGCCTGTATTTTGCTCTTCTCCCTTCCTTTCACGACCCAGGTCTCAGAGGCATACGTGAGGATAGGGACATAGTACGTCCGATACATGAATTTTTTGCTGTTCTGAGGGACATCCTTGCTCCATATCAAGCTTCTCTCACTCCTCCGAACTAAATAAGTGTACATTTTGTAAATATTTTCACCCATACTTTTAGAAGTAGTTTTGATAGCCTAAGTGTAATGGATCTGTTGATGATAGCTTGCCGATCGAAACTAGTCATCCAAGTGTATTAATTAATTTCATGTAAAATATTTTTCATGATTAGGCAACAACCTATCATAATTGGGTACAGTCGTATTGACCGACTGAAAAACAAGAAATTTCATAGGGAAGATATACTAAGTCTAAGGCTGATCTTAGAAGGTAGAATAAGGAAATGTAAGAGATCGTTCATGGCATTTGTAGACTTAGAAAAGGCTTTTGATGACGATTGGAATACTTAGGGCCGGTTTCACCAGCTCCGCTTAGCGAACTAAGGGTGGTTTAAACTATCCTCAAGGATGTGGCCCGTTGCACCAGACCACAAGCAATGGCTTAAACGAGGCTTAGATTGAGCAGCCGTGCACGGTGGTTTAAGACTTAAGGATGGTTTAATCCGTTCACTCACACGCCAAAATGGCGGCCGGCCCCATTGTGTCTGATCCATATCTCAGTAGGTTGGAGGTGTTGTTATATAATGTAGTCAACGAAATAATAATAAAAATATTATTAAATGGTTTATAATGACGGCACAATACACTGAAGAGATATTTTCTTCCGTGTGCTCATTTGCTAAGCATTAGTATCTATACCTGTTGATAAAGGCGTAACGTATATCGTCATCTGTGGTTGAGTGAATAACATTACAGACTCCCGCCTGGAGTGCCGGGGTTCGATTACCAGCGGGGAGGAATATTTTTGCTTGACTTTTATTGTTTTATAATTACTCAGTCGTTATAATATAAAGCATACATAGTGTGGATTTTGCGATACAAATTAAATATATACGTATAACATTCTTTCAACGCGTTGCCACACGCACAGGGATTTCCTTCACGTTCCTAATAAAATCGCGGTTGCTTGTAGTACAGATATCATAGCTTTTGATAACGTAAAATGAAATACTCTTCTTTATATTGGCAGTAACGCAATGTACATTTTTGGTTGTTAAACTAAATATTAGCCCAGGGACGGATGTAGAAATGCTTAGCCAATGACGAACTAGCCTATTGTGGATGCTTGCAATACAACATGCTGTGTCATTCGTATACATACTGTATATATATATATATATATATATATATATATATATATATATATATATCATTAGAAAATACGCACTATACGTGCTTAATGCTATAATATATGCGTATTTATAAACAAGCGATATAATGAAAACCAAGTAAGAAATCATAAACTTCGCAAGATGCGACCACCTCAATGTGGGGTGTAGTCAATAACATGTTCAGGAAGTAGGCTACCGTAATGATAAGGAAAATACACTGCATTATATTTCAACAACGGTTTTCCCAGCGTCTACTACAGCTGATGCTCACGTCTCGCAAACACAGTAGGCAATTCTTTCTACAACTAGTAATGTATTTTTGGTCGCCAACCCCAAAAGTAGAACAGCTGTAGTCGTGGAAAATTATTGCGACGGCTAGAAACAAAATGATAACCGTGACCAACATAACAAACAAAATCAATCTCGGAGGATCAATACCGCCGAAATTATTTCATATTATATGTATGATGTGAATACAATAATAGCGTTCAAATGGCTCCCTAGATACTTAAGTTGTCATTCTTTCCTTATATTGCATATGATCGTTATGCAAGTAATTCTGCACGGCTGGGCTTATGTTGGCATAACGCTAAGACTACGTGTTCTTTGCTGCAGGGAGCATTACTCACGCAACGAAGATCTTTGACTCCCACCGTAAACTCAGTTCACCTAAGCGAAGTACGAGACGAGTTGGTGCAACACCCAGCCTTAAGCCGTCGTATTTAAGATCGCTTAACCGTAAACCACCCTTAGCAAAGCAGGGTTTAAGCGGCCTCGTGGTGCAACCGGCCCTTAAGCAGTTCATTAAATACTTTTATTGCAGCTAAACAGCCAAATAATACATTTATATTCACTATGTTTGCGCATCTGTGTCGTGGGTAGCATAGTCTTTTATGGACTTCATTCTTTTGCTGCATTTCTCTATATGGTAGCGTTCACATGTGTGTCCGCATAGTTGACATACACATGTGTCATTCGGATCATAGTATGCTTTATTTGTACAAATCGAATGGTGGAAACCATGAACTGCCAGGCATGTGAACATGTGCCTCATCTCATAGCTAGCTGATGTCCACACGCAGCCAACCATGGCCCTAGTTCCATAAAATTCAAGTGGGATTTCTTCTCTTTTCCTTCTGAGTGTCGTTAATAGGTTTTCCAAACCTCTTGTGCTAGGTAAAATTAGAAGTGATCTTAAGTCTTCAAATAGGGAGGTTTCTCACGCCAGGAGGTAGACTAGCCGTGATTTGGTTGTCTTGGAAACTCCAATCGCTTTCTTTATGTATAATGCTTTAACTTTCTCGAGTGCATATAGATTTTTTCTGGTAAGGTCCGGCCAGATAATTTCTATACCGTAAGTTAGTACTGGTAGTATTTTCACTTTGAATAGTTTCATAGCCGTTTCAAGGCTTAATGTTTTTAAGTTTCTTATATCTCTAATTGCAATTATTGCTTTGGCAGCTCTTTCTGTTATATGTTTGGTGAAGCACTTGCCACTAGGTTGCAATGTGACACCTAAATATTTAAAGTCATTTACTATTTTAAGTGTAGAGTTATGGATAGTGATTTGTGCTCCGGAGGGTCCATTGGGTCGCAGTATGTGGCCCATGATGTGCTTCCGTCTTCTTTTTAAATATTTAAGGAAGCAACTTTTCTCTCCCACTCCTCTAAAGACTTCCTCATTTGTGACCATTTCTTTCCAGCTGATTTCCATAATCCTTCTATAGCACCAGGTTTCAAATGCTAGTATTTTCCTCTCTCTCTCTCTCTCTCCTATTGTCCAAGATTCGCTGCCATATAGTGCAACGCTCCATACATAGGTCTTCAGCATTTGTTTCCTCACATCAAGACTTATGTTTTTTGCTGCAAATAGGTTCTTCTTTTTATAGAAAGCATTCTTGGCTTGGGCAATCCTACTTAATAGCTCTCTGCTGCTTCTTCCATCATTCGTTATTTTGCTTCCCAGAAAATTAAACTCATTCACTTCTTGTATAGTTTCATTTCTTAACTCTATTGCTGTCTGGTTTTCGCTATTTCTACTGCAGACCAAAATCTTGGTTTTGTTTGTATTATTCTCATATTAAATTCTTCCTCCATGATTTTGTCCATCTTGCTCAGGATCTTTTGTAAGTCTTCTTCATTTTCTGCAATTAGCGCTATGTCATCAGCAAACCTTATCATGTCAACTTTATCTCCATGAATATTCACTCCTGTGACAAATTTTTCTCTTACTCAGTCGATTTCCTTTTGCACATATATATTGAATAGGTATGGGGATAGGGAACAAACCTGCTGTACACCCTTTCTGATGGGTGCTGTTTCTTCCTTGCTACCACAACAAACTATTCCAGTTTCTTGCTTATAGATATTGTAGATGAGTCTTCTGTCTCTAAAGTTGATACCTGTTTGATGAAGAATTCTGAATAGAACATTCCAGCTCACATTGTCAAACGCCTATTCAAGATCGACGAACGCTAAAAAAGTAGGTTTGCCTTTCTTCATCTGCTTCTCTATCACTTGCCTCAATGCCAAGATTGCTTCTATTGTTTCGACCCCTTTCCTAAAGCCAAATTGATCATCAGATAGGTCTATTTCTCCTACCATTAACATATTTTAAGTTCCAGTTTTTGTGTTGTTAATTTGACTTAAAGAGCCCTCCTATTTTATTTAAAATTAGTGTTCCTATTTATGAAATCAGAGAGGACTTAAAAGAAATTGGCCTAACAACAGAAGAGGCTGCAAATAAGAAAAGTTTAACTACAGCACTTAAAAATATGACTTTACATTTTCCACTCACAAAAAAGAAAATTCCAACAAGAATATTTTCTGCCCAAGTAAGGGCAAGACGATCAATACAAATGAAGAAGTACTGGGAGGACCGCAAGGCTCGTACAGTTCCTACAAGTCGATGAACTAATGGTTGGTTAAAGTAATCCGGCGGTGGTGGTGATGATGATGATGAATCTTACATCCTGCAAGTTGCAGGACACTGAACTAGTCAGTAATAGAACAATATTATATTTAACATTCCTAGATTAAGGTCATGTTACAATTCTGTGTAACGATGAATGTTTAACAAATCAAATACATGACATTTTAATTTTGTTTATAAGATTAGAAGATACTATACACAAGAACAAATAAAGTGTCAGTAGCTTTATAACCTCGCCTCCTATGTCACAAATTGCCCCATCCTTCAGTTTCTCAGAACACTAACCTAGGAGTGCGATGTTGAAACAGATAAGAAATCTAGTTGCGGAGCAGTATCGACAGTTGGAGGGTGAGACTTCTGCCATAGATTGTTGTTTGTATGCCCACTGTACTTAGGTTTACCTTATACTAAAATGTCTCAAACAGTGGTGATTCCTCCATGTAGGCATGAGGATCATCGAACAGTCAGCTCTCAGCTGTAACTGTTAAAAAAAAAAAAGTTTTGTAAAATAGTATTTGGGTCTACCTTGCTCTCGATAAGCTCTGTCTCACTGTCACTGTCAGTTCTTGTAACTAGTTCTACATTTCACCCCTAGATAAGTGAAGTGTGACCCTCACCACCCAGAGTAGAAGGCTGAGGAAGGAAGCTTTGCATACTCAAACCATGTGTTTATAGCGTTAGAAATGTATGGTAGCCCTTGAGGGGGAAGGGGCAGGTTTGGTCTGTTTAATGGCGCTCTGAGGACGTCTACCGAGATCCTCAAGTCTCACTATTGATTGAATTGAAACCAACACTACAGGCTTATTGGTAACGATTTCGCGCGGTCAGAATGGATAGTCTGTTTTCAGCGTGTGCACATCTTTGAAGTGGTATTCGATTGTATTGTACTGTACAATGTGTTTGTAATAGTGCTGTGCGACTGAATAATTAATATTAAACCGAGTAATATCTCAAGCCCAGCTATAATAATTATCTTAGGTTAATAAGTAGCCTATCCTTTTACGTCCTGCACATTATAAAAATCAGGAGTCGCCACTGGTCTCAAATCTGATAACCACCTTCGTAAACAGCATCTGGGTATTACTGATAGCTAGAGTTTGTGGTTTTTAGTATTTAACCGTCAGAGTGCAATTGACGAAATTATCAAATTGTAAAATTTAAATTTAAAAAAAAAAAGTCTTTTGAATTCAAACTTCACGTATTCTAGTTAACAACAGCTTTTCATGTCGCACAGCTTCACCCTGTATAAAATAAGCAGTAAACTAGGAAATCATAACTGTTACAAATTCATTTACATATAATTTTCTGAACAATAGCTTCATTCATATTGTTCAGAAAATTATATGTAAATGAATTTGTAACAGTTATGATTTCCTAGTTTACTGCTTATTTTATACAGGGTGTAACAAAATGTATGGCACAAAGTGCAGGACACAATCCTCACACGTAGATAAAGACATTATGTTATATGAACATGGGTCTGGAAACGCTTTGTTTCCATGTTGCACCTCATTGTCTTCTACTCCTTAATCATGGGAAAAAACACAAGAACAGAACGTACCAGCATACAACACGCAGCTCTTTCTCACAGGAGATGTTCAATATGCCCTCCGTGCGCATTGATACATGCAACAACCCGCCGTCGTAGTGAATCTGTGATGCGCTGATGTATCCCTGGAGTATTGTTTATGGTTTCTCAGCCTTCTATAAAACGAACACAGTAACTCCAAACATCTTGTACTGGGGTTCGATACACAAGAGCTTTTAAATGCCGCCACAAATAAAAGTCCAGTGGCTTAAGGTCCGGAGAGCGTGGAGGACAGGCAATTGGTCCACCTCTACCTGTCACCGAATCTGTTATTTAGAAGCCGCCGGACATTAACACTAAAATGAAGTGCTCCATCATGCATGAAGTACATGTTTTGTCGCACAGCTGTAAACAAGCAAAGCCGTAAGTCGCCTGGCAACAGGACCATGTAAAACAAAGCACTGGCGGTGCATCTACGGTAATGACAACGTAACCCGACGTAACCAAGAGCGCATGTTCTCCATGATTCTAATCTTTTGTTCATGTGTGTTTCCCATGATTAACGAGTTGGAGAAAATGAGTTATGTGGAAACAAAGCATTTCCAGACCCATGTTCCTATCACATAATTTCTTCGTCTACGTGTGAGGAATGTGTCCTGCAATTTTTGCCGTACATTTTTTTTACACCCTGTATACTTTTAAGGACTTTCCATAATGACGACACCACAAAATATAGTAATGTACTCGCAATTATCAATTGTTTCGTAAGATTGTGCTTAAGAAGACCACCATGTGGTTGAAACTAGTTCAATAAACATCTGCTAATAATTTACTGTATTAACTTTTGGTGGATTACTTTTAAAGCCATTGGTATTTAACCCTCTTAGTGCCAAGCCATTTTCAATGGTCATGCAGACTATTCGAAAAAAAAATATCATAAATACCACATTTCCAACGATAGAATCATTACTTTTGCTTTGCATTATAACCAAAACCTCATTCTTTCATACATTATGTTCATAATAGTAAATACTGATGAAGATCAGATGGGTAGATAGGGTGACAAACGAAGAGGTATTAAGACGAGTGGGAGAGGAGAGATGTTTCTGGCGACTGCTATTGAAGAGAAGAGATAGGTTGGTAGGACACATACCAAGATACCCAGGAATAGCAAGCTTAGTTATGGAAGGAAGGGTTGAGGATAAGAACTGTAGGGGTAGACTAAGGTTAGAATATGGTAAACAGATTGCCTCGGGTGTAGGGTGTGGTAGCTATGTAGAGATGAAACAATTAGCTCAAGACAGGGAGGCATGGACATCTGCATCAAACCAGTCAAAAGACTCAACAACAACAACAACAACAACAACAACAACAACAACAACAACAACACAGTAAATACGGCATCTAAACCTTTTAATTGAGGTTATTCTGATAATTGTTCAATTTTCCAATTTATTTGTAAAAGTCAGTTTTGAGCCTAAATTCAGGACACCCAAGAGCCATATTCGAAGAAACATTACGTTTCCAGCTGTAGAAAGATCTTAGATGCATCTGTAGGCAGAAAACTTCAACAAGAAGAAAACAACTGCACCGCAATTTTGGCGGGAACGTGCGTGATAGGGGGAGCGCAAAGGGAGGGCGTGAATACAAACTCAAACCTATCGCGTAACGAACTTCAAAAGAAAAAAGTAAACACCGCACAGGCAAGCTTGAAACCTCACCTTTCCAACAGTATGAAATAATCACGGACACATGCCTACAGAAATCTACAAATAATATAAAATAAACAGCGCGCCGATTGAATCGGCTTTGGCACTTTTGGTGCGAGCAGCGAGAGCTGATCTGATCGGCGCGTAGCACTGAGAGGGTTAATGTAATCAGTTGTCAGTAAGGACCCAATTTTAAATGTGTTTAATTTCGTATTAATATAGCACAAAAAATTAGACTTCAGATATCATTTGAAAAGACAAAGATAATGGTAGCAAATCCACTTGTAATCAATCACACATCAAGAAAGTTAAAATAGTAAAGCAATTTAAATATTTAGGAGAAATTATAACTTACAACTTGAATGAGAAACCTGCATGGAAAGAAAGAACTAATAAAATGATAAAAGCCCAAAAATTAACATGGTCTACATATAAAAGAAAATGTTCATCAATCACAACAAAATTAAAACATTACAAGACGGTGGTTCAACCAGAGGTGACATATGGAAGCGAAACTCTTTTTAAAAGTTATTCAGAAAAACAGAATTGACAAAATTTTAAAAGTAGAAAGAAGAATAGCTAGAACATGCATAAATAAATAATATCAGAAAGATGGACAGTGGCGGATAGTACCAAATGAAGTGGTATTCAGAGAACTGGAGCCCATCACTGATACTATTCGGAAGAAACGGATTTCTTTTTCTGGTCACAGCATGAGGACACCAGAAACCAGGTTATCTAGAAAAATTATAGTAAAACTTTGGAATATGAAACAACAAGTAGGATGGATTAAGGAAATTAGAGAAGATATGAAAGAATTAGAAATAACCCTGGATGACTTGCAAAAACAAAACAAAAAATTTAAAAGAACTGAAAGATAAAAAAATAAGATTTCAAGCAAAAATAGACAAACGTAATACAACAAAAAGGGTATTTACAGATGAGGAACGCCTGAGAAGATCAGAGCGAATGAAAAGCTACAGGGCAATTCGGAAAGAAAACTCACTGAGAAGAGGACCAAGAAATGAGTGAAGTGGTCCAATGAGGCCGTAAAAGCAGAAGAGGAAGAAGAAGAAGATATAAGTTTCATGTTACTCATGAATATGACTCAGAAATAGATGTCAATTACAAGTTTAGTCCTTTTTATTAAATTTATTTATTACAAGAGAGGTGATACTCCGACGTGGCGCGTCCCAGGTGGCGGATAGGGGGTCCTCACCGGCATACCGGCGGACTTGAGTGAAATAAAATAGCTCTCGCGGACCAAACACAAACTTCACAATCTCATTAATCACCAATCCATATCTCACCAATCACCCTTTCCAGATCACATCTGGAATTGTAAACCCTGGCCTCGGTCAGAACTGTTTCGATCGTCAAGATCAGACAATCAATCAAACATGAAGAGTCTTCTAACGAATAAATCCACCGGCTTGGACATGCAACATCGAAGATCCAAGCAAGGCACCATTCGGAATACGGTGGGGTGCCACGTAGAAGATCAAGGCGAGTCGGAGCGCCTGAAAGCCCAACAGAAGAAACTTAAATTCAACAAGAAAGGAAAGTTTTCATTCTTTGCGACATTAAATATTAACTCACTACTGAAACTTGGTAAGTTGAAACACTTAACAGATATAATGGATCAACATAACATCTTAATAACAGCGCTTCAAGAACTTCGAAATACAGATCAGGATCCAATTGAATCAGGAGGATATCGTCTATATAAAGGACCTCCAGGGAAAAGGGTAATGAAGAATGTCCCGCTATTCGGAGTGGGATTTCTGGTTCATAATAGTATAATAGACTCAATAGAGGACTTCTCCTCGAGCACGGCAAGGACAGCAACCTTAACAATTAAAGTTGAAAACAAAATCTACACCTTGATAAATGTACACGCACCAACAAATGATAAAAACAGAAAGGATAGTGAAGAAGTGGACAAATTTTGGGAGGAACTCGACCATATGATATCAAGCATCCCTGATGCACATGTTAAAATCTTGCTTGGAGATTTTAATGCAAAAATAGGACGAGAAAGGCGATACCGCCCAGTAGTAGGAAAATGGCCAGCTCATAAATTAACAAACAGGAATCGTCAAAGGTTAATAGAACTTTGTACAGACCATGGATTTATTTTGGAAACTTCCAGATTTAAGAGGCGACCACACAAATTAATGACCTGGAAATGTCCTAACATAAAATTGGGGGAATTCCAAATCGATCATGTTGCCATGGATAAAAATTATCATAAGGAAATTTCTAATGTCAAAGTTCTCCGTGGAGTGGACATTGATTCAGATCATTACATATCCAAAATAAAAATAAAGCCAACACCTAAGAGAAAGCGTATGCCTGCCCAATCCAATAGGAAGAAAAATTATGACCCCACTTATTTAATGAACAATAAAGTATACTTGGAGAGATCTAAAACACAACTAAGTGATGACTTAGAGGTGATAATTAATAAATTGAAATCAGTAGCTGAAGAACTTGCTCCCATTAAAAGGAGGAAGAAACATGCTTGGTGGAACGAGGAGTGCGATAAGGCAATTCAAATGAGGCACAAAGCATGGTTAAATGATCAACAAAGAAAAACCGACGAATCCAGAACAGAACTAACTAATGCTAGAAGACAAGCAGCTAAAGAAATTTGAAGAATTAAAAGGAATCATCAGAATGAAATGCTCAGAATAATAGATGAATCATTCAAGCAACATAAAACAAGGGATCATTACAAGACGTTTAAACAGTATCAGTCTAAGTATACCCCACCTACACTTATGCTGAGAAATGAAAATGGGAAAATGGCACATAACAACCAAGACAATACAAATATCTTGGCAGTCTACTTCAAAAAATTACTCAACTGCGAAGACTCAAGAGAAAATCTGGAGTTTGACCCCAAACCTAAAAACAAAACACCACTAGAAAGGTTATTCCACCAACATATGAGGAGTGATCAAAGCCGTTAACTTGCTCAAGAACTATAAAGCAGCAGGAGAAAATCAGTTGGTTGCAGAATTATGGAAGAATGCAAATGATCAAACTCTCCGAAACTTACATAAACGTATTATTGACATATGGAACACTGAAAAAATGCCTGAGGAATGGAACACAGCAATAATCCACCCCCTACACAAGAAAGGTGATAGGTCAGATCCCAATAATTATAGAGGAATATCTCTTGTTGATGTCACATATAAGATCTTTTCAAAAATTCTTCACTCAAGAATACAGGAACAACTGGACCAAGAACTTGGAGAGTACCAAGGAGGATTTCGGCCAGGCAGAAGTTGTCCAGATCAAATCATCAGTCTTAAGTGGATTATGAAACATCACAGAGTTCGAAGTAAGAACCTAGTCATCACTTTTGTTGACTTCAAAAAAGCTTATGACAGTATTCATCGGAAGTCATTACTGAATACTCTTCAAGAATTTGGTGTTCACAGGAAATTGATCAACCTTATTGGAATGACTCTCAAGAATACTAAAGCAAAAGTTAAATTTAGAGGAGAATTGTCAAAACCATTTACAATCACAACCGGCCTTCGGCAGGGGGATGGTCTCTCACCTATTTTGTTTAATTGTGTACTGGAGAAGGTCATGAGAGAATGGAGAAAGAAATGCCAACCAAACATCAAGATTGGTAGAAATATTGAACTAAACTGCCTGGCATTTGCAGATGATCTTGTACTACTGGCAAATTATGTGGAAGAGGCTAAAGTCCAAATTGAACAACTGGAAAACATTGCAGCAAAAGTGGGATTACAAATTTCATTTGAAAAGACAGAGATTATGCCAACCTTCGAGGTGGACACCCCTGTCCTTCAACTAAATTATAACAAACAAATTAAGGTTGTAAAAAAGTTCAAGTATCTCGGGGAAATTATAACTTGGAACCTAAATGAGAAATCCGCAATAGAGTACAGAACAACAAAACTGAGACAAGCACGAGTCACATGGTCAACTTATAAGAAGAAATCTCTCTCGATGAACGCCAAATTCAAACATTATGGTTCAGTAGTTAATCCTGAAGCAACTTATGCAAGTGAAACCCTGTTTAAGATGGAATACCAAAGCAACAACAGATAAAATCCAAAAAATAGACAGAAGGATCATCAGGACAATCATCAATAAAAAACATCAAGTAAATGGACAGTGGAGACTGCTGCCTAATGAAATAGTCTATCGGGAAAATGAATCAATTGTGGATACAATGCGAAAGGAGAATTGCTTTTTTCAGCCACATAGTAAGACTACCAGACACCAGACTACTGAAACAATTATTCAATTTCTTTTTGAAAAGTAAAACCAAGAACAACTGGTTCGTTGAGGTCCAGAATGATTTAAACGAGCTAAATATCACAATGAAGCAAATTGCAGAGAGAAAAGAGAAGAGGATTCTGAGAAGTAGGGATACAAGATTGAAATTAAAAACAGTCAAACGAAAACAGTACACCATTACAAATGAGGAGAGGGCGGCCAGGTCGGAGAGATTAAAGAAGCTCTGGACGGAGAAGAGGAAGTTGAGAAGCCATTACAACTAATATTGTAAAGACTGTAGTGTATATGGATTGATTTAAGTGCTCCAATGTGGGCGTAAACTATGTAAATAATAAAAGAGGAATTACTCCTGAAATAATAATAATAATAATAAAGAGAAAATGATGCTCTGCTGGCAGCGCCATCTCTCTCTTTTATGCTCGAAGTAGCTGGAGTGCTGTCAGTTCTACAGGTCTCCACTCCCGAGCGCCACGTGTAATTAGTCAAGTGTACGCGCGCGGCAAGTGGGGGACTGCGATACTAACAGCCTCGTCTCGGCTGAGCTACACGTTTGTTATTCAAATAATAAAGTGAGGTTATTGAGCAGTTTGGTTCTTCTTTTAGTGCGTGAGAATAAGTCGAATCGGGAATCGTGTGTATGTTACTAGGTGTTTTATGATTATCGTGCTCCAGTGTGATTAGTGATTGAAGATGGATGTTAGTTAGTTATTGTTGTTTTAAGGGGCGGAACTGCGAGGTCATCTGCCCCTGAAGATGGATGTTTCGTCGCTTACTGTAGAAGGTATTAGGAGACTTAAATTTGAGCTCCTTAGTTTGGAAGACAAACGTAATCTAAGTGATTGTTTTCTTGTGGAGGTCGGTCTCTAACAACACGGAAGTTATACAGCTGGGTTTAAATTTAAAGTGACAGAATACACAGACAACGATGGTAATATACAACCTCGTTCTCGTAGAGCTGCCGGTCAAGAATTCAATGTGACTGAATTTAATATTCTCAAGACGCGCTTGAAACCACTAACCAAACACGTAAGGGGTTTTCAAATGTGGCAACACAGTAAAACAACACACGGGGTGTGATCGTCAGCTGGTTTGTTGGTGCTCCACACACATAATAATTAATTGTTAGGTTAGAACACGTAGAGATCTGGTATTGTTAGTTACGATAAGTTGACAACAGAAAACAAAAAAACTCTTGCGTGATTATACGGTTATATGAGAATGGGCTATGATGACGACAGACATTGTTATGAAGAGCTTCTTGAAGACGGGCTTCGCAAATGCGTCGAACAGAAGTAAGGATGTTGCACGTGAGAGTAGCTTGGAGATTGACGGCAATGACAATGCCAATTGCCTTGTTGCAATGATGCAATATGGGAATACAGTCTTTCACACACAAAACCATTCTTATATCACACACCAAAAATTTTCACACTTATTTTCGATGAAGAAAGTGCAAGTTATTTGCGAGCAAATATGGTAATAACATTCACCACCACCCTAGTTCCTGGATTCAGACTGTGTTATGTTATCAACTCATATACATTTGCCAAAGATAAGTTTATTTACAAACAAGCTTACAGAACAAGCTGTTCATCGCACTTCAACCATCTCCAGTAATTTCCTTGCCAGTAACTGCCTCGTCTCCACATCCGGGATCTTTATGATGTGAGTGACAATTTCCTTCATGATAGAATCATAGTCAGTAACCTCAGGTTGAAGCATGTCCTTCATAGCACCGATGATATCCATGAGGATGTTCAAGATGATACCAGAACAAGTTTTCCTCACAACACCAGGCATCTGTTCGTTAATTTGGACACACTTCTGGAACATGACTGATCCTCTACTTGGGGACAGGCCATCCCTCTCTAACACCTCCTGGAAACAAAAATGAACACATTAATATAAGGTGTGATCAAAAAGTATCCGTTTGAGGGCTACCGGGCAGGTCTGCAGTCAGTGGATACCCTGGGCGTTTAATGCCGAACGAAAAGCACACTGGACGACTGTTTGCCTGCAGCACCTGATGTGTTTCAATGTTGAAATCAACAGGTTCCTGGAGCGCATTGTTGCTGGTGCCACCACTGGGAACCAGAATCGAAAGTATCGACAATGCAGTGGTGTCATCCATCGTCCCCTCGTCCCAAGAAATTCAAGAGCTAACCATCTGATGGAAAGGTGATGCTCACCCTGTTCTCTGATTACCGGAGCCATTGGTTATTGATTTCAAGGAACCTGGTGTTTCCATCACTGGGATTGGCACTGCGCAACACTGGAGAAATTACGACGTGTAATTGGACTTGTGGGAAGGAATAATACAAGGATATGTATCGACAATGCAGTGGTGTCATCCATCGTCCCCTCGTCCCAAGAAATTCAAGAGCTAACCATCTGATAGAAAGGTGATGCTCACCCTGTTCTCTGATTACCGGAGCCATTGGTTATTGATTTCAAGGAACCTGGTGTTTCCATCACTGGGATTGGCACTGCGCAACACTGGAGAAATTACGACGTGTAATTGGACTTGTGGGAAGGAATAATACAAGGATATGGGATGAAATTTAGCATAAATAAGAGTGAGATGGTGATCACAACAAGGAAGAAGGAAAGAACCACAACTGGAATAACAATTGGTGGGGAACAGCTGAAGAAAGTGGAGAGTTTCAAGTATCTGGGAAGCCTGATACAAGATAATGGAAGAAACTACTGTATAGAGAAATAAATGAGCAGGGGAGACAGGCAGAAGCATTCCGGAGGAGTGTGAGAAGCATGTTATGGAGCAAGGATGTCCCTCAGAACAGCAAAAAGATCATATATCGGACGTACTATGTCCCTATCCTGACATATGCCTCGGTGACCTGGATTATGAAAGGAAGGGAGAAGAACAAAATACAGGCCAGTGAGATGAGGTTCCTGAGAAGCAGTACTGGAGCTACAAACATGGACAGAATAAGAAATGAGAGAACCAGAGAATTAATGAAGGAGGAACCATTACAGGATGGTATAGAGAAATCTAGACTTAAATGGTATTGTTACGGCTGTGAGTTTGTGTCATCGCTCGCCGCATGAGTCACAACTGCCCCAGGGCTGGGCTGTGCCCTGCCTCGTGTATTGCGTGCGCCTTATGCAACAGGGCTACTAGGACAAAGGGATGGTCCAGAATATTCGTGACTCAGCCAGTGGAGGAAGCCTCGAGAAGCCGTGAACCCTGGATGGGTCTAGAAGCATTTATTGAGTCACCGGCCTGCTATATAAGAGCGACCTGTCAAGCAGTGGTTGTTGTGGTGTTTTACGAGCGAGTGCGAGCGTTTATCCTGAGCGACAGAAGTGTGGTGAGTTACGAAACCCAGTGACATTGTTTCCCAGCTCGTGAACAGGGAAGCAGCGTGTAGCAGGTTTTCGTAAGTAACTGTAGTTTGTGTACATAGGGGAGAGTTGCATGTAGTTCTGTCAAGGCCACCAGACTCATTAGCGAGAAGATTAACTGTTGATAAGTGAAAGAGGTCAAGAGCTCTCCATAAGGAAGAGACTTGAGGAAACTGGAGTAAGGTAATAATTGCTGGTATTTGCTGATGAGTGGTGTATGTTCTGGCCGCAATAAAGTTAATTATTTCAATTAAAGGAACAATCTGTGTTGTGCTTCAACCCACCGTAATCCAGTTAACAAAAGTGCCACTAGGGGGGTGGCACGTAACAACTGGTGTCAGAAGCCGGATTACGAACTCAAGCACAAGCACAACAAATGGCGGTCCTGGTTTCAAAACCCAAGCAGGTCATTTTCTCTAATTTTCCTGTGAGTGCATGCCCTTTACAAGACAAACAACTAAAATGGATAAGTTATGCACTTGTCCACTTTACAATACAAAATATCTTTTTATTTATACATTTTGATACATGTTTCGGCCCTGTGAGCCTTCTTCAGTCAAAATCAATAAAATTCTCCTAGATCAATCTAAAGGTTGGTCTCTCATAAAAATTTTTGTAAATCAATTTTTCATCGTCAGGATGCTTAAAATACATGAATATAAAATGCTTAAAGAACTTAAAAGATTTAAAAATGCACGAAATTTTGAAACGTGGGCTCCATTCTTGTTAATCTATTTTAAAAACGAGGGACCTGGAACAATAAAAAATTACCTAACAATCTATGGTTCCTACTTGGAAACATGAAGAAATGTTGACTTTAGTTATGTAGAAAACTTACCCCATTGTACAAGCATCTTGAAAGAGGAAAGTAGAAATAGGAATCGAACGTTGTTTATTTAGAGCTTTGCCAAAATGTTTTTCAACAACCTGTAAAGCGAAAAACTAAATGAAAATGAAAAATTGAAATTATAACAAAACCCACGCATAAATGACCAATGTTTACATACCGCAGTTTGGAAACCATAAACTGTCACCTCACAACTTGAAAGAGCTACTACAAATGTGTCCGTCTTGTTGTTCACCTTTGATCACATGTTGACTAGAATACTGCAAGTGTGAGGTCAACGGTCGCAGAAGGGGAGGTGTAGCATACGTCAGAACCTTACGTTATGGAGGAGGGAGGGCCGCTTCTTGTTTATGTCGGTCTTTTCGCCTTAATTTCGAGATCGTGTTAAATAATATGTTGTCGTTGAGAGTTAATTTGTTCAAATTGTTTACAGGGTCTGTTTTTTGGGCGATATAAATTTCTATGTTCTCTAATACATTAAGTTTTTTACTTTTATTAACAATATGTACAATTTCCAAATCCTTATCTATCGAACTGAAATTATGTTTTTTCTCGTCCATGTGGTTCACCATGGCCGAGAACTTGTTATATTTCAGCGCACTGGTATGTTCCCCGTATCTTACGTTGAACGCTCTACCCGTTTGTCCAAAATAGGTGGAATCGCAATCCTTACATTTTAGTTTGTACACTCCCGATTTGCTGAATTTATTGGTCTTATTTACACTATTATGATTAAAGAAGATGTTGCTGTTATTATTTTGTGTTTTGTATGCAATATTAATATCAAATTTTCTAATTGAGTTTGTTATTGTATGTGCTTTTGGGTTTACATACGTGAAAGTAGCGAACTTTTGGTTCTTTTTGCGATCTTTTTCTAAAGTTGTTTCAAATTTGTTAATAATCTTATTTTTGATTCTGTTTACGTAATTTTGTGAAAATCCATTTTTCTTTGCGATGTTGGCTATGATTTTTAGTTCCTTGTTTAAACTTTCTTCACCGAGTGGAATATTTAGCGCTCTATTAATTAAGCTGTAAAAGGCGGCTTTCTTATGGCTCTCTGGGTGATTAGAATCTTTCTTGATTGTTATGTCTGTTTGGGTTGGCTTGCGATATATATCAAAATGCAACTTATTCTGTGTTTTCTTTATTTTTAGATCTAAGCAATTTTCTTTTTGGGATTCTAGCGTGAATTTTATATTATCTAACTTGTTTAACATATTCAATAATTCGTCTGCTTTTACCATTTTTTCGTCTATTATAGTGAACACATCGTCCACATATCTTCCCCAGAACACAATACCTGGTAGATGGTTAATGATTTTATTTTGTTCCAAGAAATCCAAATAAACGTCTGCTATAATACCGGATGCCGGAGATCCCATTGCCAAACCATTGGTTTGTTGATATATTTTATTATTAAAGGTGAAAAAAGTGTTTTCTAAACAAAAATTAAGTAGTGACATAAACTCATTAATTTCTATTGCACTTACTTTTCCATATTTTCGTAAGTTATTTAGGATTATTTTCTGTGCTTTCTTTATTGGAATATTGGAGTACATGTCTTGTACGTCAAACGAATGCATAGTGTGTTCATCTTCTATGATTAGGTCTTTTGTTTTTTTGCTGAAATCGATGGAATTAATGAAGCCTGTATTAGCTTCAAATTTTATATGTTTTTTTAGAAACTGCTGTATGTACTTTGCTAATTTATACGTTGGGCTGTTCTTAAAGTTAACTATGGGTCTAATAGGTATTTCTTTTTTATGGGTTTTGGGTAGTGCCCTGACTGAGGGGAGTCCGGGGTTCATGTTCACTAAGTTTGGGGGTTGTTTACCGTCAAACAGGACTTCTACATTTTTAATTACTTGTTTTAGCTTTTTTTGGATATTCGTAGTTGGATCTTTGTTAACCACTTTAAACTTTGAGCTTTCAAAAAAAAATCCGTTTTTTCTATGTATTGTTCTTTTTTTTTTAAAGGACTATTGTATTACTTTTGTCTGATTTTGTGACTATTATATTGTTACTGTTAATTTTTCGTTTTAGTTGTTTGATGCTTTGCTTATCAGATTGCGTTATGGGTTCTGTGTTCTTAAGAATCTTTTCTATTTTTCTGCTAGTCTCGTGCCTTATTACATTTTTATTTTCCTGGCTTAGATCCTGTATGGCTACTTCTATTTCAGCAATCCATAAAAAAAAAACATAAAAAAGAAATACCTATTAGACCCATAGTTAACTTTAAGAACAGCCCAACGTATAAATTAGCAAAGTACATACAGCAGTTTCTAAAAAAACATATAAAATTTGAGGCTAATACAGGCTTCATTAATTCCATCGATTTCAGCAAAAAAACAAAAGACCTAATCATAGAAGATGAACACACTATGCATTCGTTTGACGTACAAGACATGTACTCCAATATTCCAATAAAGAAAGCACAGAAAATAATCCTAAATAACTTACGAAAATATGGAAAAGTAAGTGCAATAGAAATTAATGAGTTTATGTCACTACTTAATTTTTGTTTAGAAAACACTTTTTTCACCTTTAATAATAAAATATATCAACAAACCAATGGTTTGGCAATGGGATCTCCGGCATCCGGTATTATAGCAGACGTTTATTTGGATTTCTTGGAACAAAATAAAATCATTAACCATCTACCAGGTATTGTGTTCTGGGGAAGATATGTGGACGATGTGTTCACTATAATAGACGAAAAAATGGTAAAAGCAGACGAATTATTGAATATGTTAAACAAGTTAGATAATATAAAATTCACGCTAGAATCCCAAAAAGAAAATTGCTTAGATCTAAAAATAAAGAAAACACAGAATAAGTTGCATTTTGATATATATCGCAAGCCAACCCAAACAGACATAACAATCAAGAAAGATTCTAATCACCCAGAGAGCCATAAGAAAGCCGCCTTTTACAGCTTAATTAATAGAGCGCTAAATATTCCACTCGGTGAAGAAAGTTTAAACAAGGAACTAAAAATCATAGCCAACATCGCAAAGAAAAATGGATTTTCACAAAATTACGTAAACAGAATCAAAAATAAGATTATTAACAAATTTGAAACAACTTTAGAAAAAGATCGCAAAAAGAACCAAAAGTTCGCTACTTTCACGTATGTAAACCCAAAAACACATACAATAACAAACTCAATTAGAAAATTTGATATTAATATTGCATACAAAACACAAAATAATAACAGCAACATCTTCTTTAATCATAATAGTGTAAATAAGACCAATAAATTCAGCAAATCGGGAGTGTACAAACTAAAATGTAAGGACTGAGATTCCACCTATTTTGGACAAACGGGTAGAGCGTTCAACGTAAGATATGGGGAACATACCAGTGCGCTGAAATATAACAAGTTCTCGGCCATGGCGAACCACATGGACGATAAAAAAACATAATTTCAGTTCGATAGATAAGGATTTGGAAATTGTACATATTGTTAATAAAAGTAAAAAACTTAATGTATTAGAGAACATAGAAATTTATATCGCCCAAAAAACAGACCCTGTAAACAATTTGAACGAATTAACTCTCAACGACAACATATTATTTAACACGATCTCAAAATTAAGGCGAAAAGACCGACATAAACAAGAAGCGGCCCTCCCTCCTCCATAACGTAAGGTTCTGACGTATGCTACACCTCCCCTTCTGCGACCGTTGACCTCACACTTGCAGTATTCTAGTCAACATGTGATCAAAGGTGAACAACAAGACGGACACATTTGTAGTAGCTCTTTCAAGTTGTGAGGTGACAGTTTATGGTTTCCAAACTGCGGTATGTAAACATTGGTCATTTATGCGTGGGTTTTTGTTATAATTTCAATTTTTCATTTTCATTTAGTTTTTCGCTTTACAGGTTGTTGAAAAACATTTTGGCAAAGCTCTAAATAAACAACGTTCGATTCCTATTTCCACTTTCCTCTTTCAAGATGCTTGTACAATGGGGTAAGTTTTCTACATAACTAAAGTCAACATCTCTTCATGTTTCCAAGTAGGAACCATAGATTGTTAGGTAATTTTTTATTGTTCCAGGTCCCTCGTTTTGAAAATAGATTAACAAGAATGGAGCCCACGTTTCAAAATTTCGTGCATTTTTAAATCTTTTAATTTCTTTAAGCATTTTATATTCATGTATTTTAAGCATCCTGACGATGTAAAATTGTACAAAAATTTTTATGAGAGACCAACCTTTAGAATGATCTACGAGATTTTTATTGATTTTGACTGAAGAAGGCTCACAGGGCCGAAACATGTATCAAAATGTATAAATAAAAAGATATTTTGTATTGTAAAGTGGACAAGTGCATAACTTATCAAAATCAATACGGAAAAACTTGAAAAAATGACTAAAGTCATAGATATTCAACTAAAATGGAGGCGCAATTGGCAGCATTGCTAGAAAAGTTAAATGGCATGGAAACCAAAATGGAGGCCGGCCAGAAGAATTTAACCAAGGATCTAACTGCCAAATTAGAAGACGGCCAGAAGAAGCTAGAAGACGGCCAGAAGAAGATGGAAGACGGTCAAAATAAGTTAGCAGAGGACCTGAAGAAGATGGAAGACAGCCAGAAGAGTTTAGCCGAGGACCTAACTTCCAAATTAGAAGACGGTCAGAATAAGCTAGCAGAGGACCTGAAGGACGGCCAGAATAAGTTAGCAGAGGACCTAACCGCCAAATTTCTGGATGGCCAGAAAAATCTGGAAGAGTGTCTGCTGACGAAATTAGAGGAGAGCCAAAGGAAATTAGAACAGGACCTACGTGAGGAAGTCGAAGCAGTGGAAAAGAAGTTCTACGCCTTACAAGTGGAAGTTGCCGAGCTGCGCCAACGCCCGCTGATGGGGTGGAGGAGAAATTCAACGCCTTGCAAGTGGAAGTTGCCGAGCTGTGCCAACGCCCGCTGATGGGGATGGAGGAGAAATTCAACGCCTTACAAAAGGAAGTTGCCGAGCTGCACCAACGCCCACTGACGGGGGTGGAAGAGAAATTCAACGCTCTACGAGAGGAAGTTGCCGAGCTGCGCCAACGCCCGCCCACCGTTACACCGGGAATATCAGGAACGGGACATAGCAGAGTGACGCCCCCAACTTTCGACGGAAAGGTCCCGTGGAGCACCTACTTACGTCAGTTCGAGGCGGCCTGTTCCATAAATAACTGGAACAACACACAAAAGGCTACAGCTCTCATTATAGCGCTGAGAGGTGACGCCCTTAACGTCCTTCAGGCCATCCCGACTGGATCCCAGGACTACGCTTCACTGATCGCCCATATGGAGTCCCGATATGGAGATAGCCATCTTCAGCAGGCCTACCGGATGCAGCTCCGGACCCGGGTACAGAAGAACGCGGAAACCCTGTAGGAGTTCGAGATGGACATCGCACGCCTCGTAAGGCTCGGCTATCCAACAGCGCCGGCCGACTTTCTGGAACAGATTGCGACGCAGGCCTTCACCGACGGGCTATGGGACTCGGAAACTCAACAGGCGCTGCGACTCGTGCGCAATAACACCCTGGCAGATGCGCTGAGCCACGCACTTGAGTTCGAGACGGCAAAGCAGGTATCTAGAATGCGTGCGCGGGTGCGTCAGGTGGACGTTGACGAACCAGCCAAAGCCGACAACACCAAGCCCCTGGCCGATGAACTGATGGAGGCGCTAGGCCGGTTCTTCAAGAGTCGCGGTACCACGAACAAAAACGTATCCGAAGGACATCTGGAGAGGCGCCCCGGAAGAGGAGTACCGACCTGCTGGACCTGCCGTAACAGAGGCCACCTGAGCAAGGATTGCGGTGATCGCCGCCGCCAAGAGTTTCCGTCGGGACAGTCAGTCGTAGGGAGACCGCGCGGCCCAGGAAAGCAAGTATCAGCCAGCCTTGGGGGGCAAAGGTTGGCTTGTGACAGTCGTCAAGCCCCGGCAATCCAAGTTCGGGTGACGCAGTTACGGAGGGATAATTGCAGCCTGATGGTCGACGGAGTCGTCAACGGAGAGAGCTGGACCATGCATATCGACACGGGAGCATCGAGGACCATCGTCAGTCCCACCTTGATCCCGAAGTGGAGAGTGCAACCCACACTAAGGAACCTCCAGCTAATAACCGCGACCGGAGAGACCGCACCGGTACATGGCGAAGCATCACTGGAGTTCGTCATTGGTCGACGGGCGATAAAGCATCCAGTGCTTGTGGCTGACGTATCAAATGAAGTGATCATCGGACTGGACTTCCTGGAACAGAACAACATCTTGGATCTGAGTACCAACACTCTGCACTTCAGAAGTGAGGAACTTGCTTTGCAACCAGCACACGAGGCCGTCGCCGCACGACGAGTAAGGCTGAGAGAGGACGTCATCGTTCCCGCCAGGACGGAAGTCAGCGCTGCCGTAATTGTCGACGGAACAGCTGAGGGAGTGGCGGCTGTCATCGAGCCAAAATATGAGGACATCCAGACAAAAGGATTGCTAGTTGCCAAGACTCTCATCAACACGACGTCTCAGCCGTACGTCCGCCTGTCCAACCTGAATGACTACGATATTACGGTTCACCGGGACACCAACCTAGGAGTCTGCGAGCCCATTACCTGGATTGCCCGCATAACAGATACGACGGACGAACACCTGCAGACGGACAACCGAAGAAGATGCGCACTGCCAGAAGAACTACAGAAGCTGTACCAAGGATCCCAGGATCATTTAGACGAGGAACAATCACGCCAACTTCAGGACCTGCTACGCGAATTCCAGGACGTCTTCTCCGTGGGGAGCAAAGACTTCGGCAGGACAAGCTTGGTCCAGCACAGAATCGACGTTGGGGACAGAGCACCGATTAGGGCCCCATTCCGACGTGTCCCACTCGCCAAGCAAGCCGAAGTCGACCGGATGGTAGAAGAGATGAAGGGGCAACGGGTGATCGAGCCATCACATAGTCCTTGGAGTTCTCCGGTCGTGCTTGTGAAGGAGAAGGACGGTTCCTCCAGGTTCTGCGTGGACTACAGGCGGGTGAACGACGTCTCGAAGAAGGACAGCTACCCTCTACCCCGGATCGACGACACGCTGCACACCATATCAGGTTCAAGATGGTTCTCCACCTTGGATTTGAAGAGTGGCTACTGGCAGGTGGAGTTCCCCCCTAAGGACCGCGAGAAAACTGCGTTCTCAGTGGGCAGCGGGCTCTGGCAGTTCACCGTCATGCCATTCGGTCTGTGCAACGCTCCTGCGACCTTCGAAAGGCTAATGGAGTCCATTCTGAGGGGACTACACTGGAAGACCTGCCTGGTCTACCTAGACGACGTCATCGTTCTGGGAAGAAGCTTCGAGGAGCACTACAGCAACCTGAAGGAGATCTTGATGAAGCTACGGGCTGCTCAGCTGAAGTTGAGCCCCAAGAAGTGTCAGCTCTTCCAGAAGCAGGTCCAGTACCTTGGGCATATTGTCTCCGAGGAAGGGGTGCGCACCGACCCAGAAAAGACCGCAGCTGTGAGGGAGTGGCCATTTCCGAAGGACAAGTCCCAACTACGAAGCTTCCTGGGACTCTGCACTTATTACCGTCGCTTCATGAGAGGATTCGCCGACATCGCCAAACCTTTACATCGACTGACTGAGAAGGACCAACTCTTCACGTGGACAGCAGAATGCCATAGTGCCTTCGAACAACTCAAGCAGGCTCTGTGCACTGCGCCTATTCTGGCCTACCCCAGACCTGGAACAAGGTTCATCGTCGATACCGATGCCAGCGACTTTGGCATAGGGGGGATCCTGTCGCAAGTAGTGGACGGCGAGGAGAGAGTAGTGGCCTACTTCAGCAAGGCCTTGTCAAAGCCAGAAAGGAACTACTGCGTCACCAGGAAGGAGCTGCTCGCCATCGTGAAGACCATTGAACACTTCCACAAGTACCTGTACGGGCAAGAATTTCTCATCAGGACCGACCATGCATCCCTGCGGTGGCTCCTGAACTTCAAGCAGCCCGAGGATCAACTCGCGCGGTGGTTAGAGAGGCTTAAACAGTACAACTTTGAGATTCAGCACAGGAAAGGCCAACTGCATTCTAACGCCGACGCCCTGTCACGAAGACCGTGCCCCGAAGACTGCACCTTCTGTACTAGGAGGGAGGAGAACACCGGGATACAGTGCCAAAGGACTACCGTGGAACTTCAAGGGAGCTGGAGCCGCGAATCTTTCACGCGGGCACAAGCAGAAGATGATGACCTGGGACTGATAGCCGAATGGAAGAGGGCCTGTGTCCCCAGACCCGGGTGGAACATTGTGAGCTACTGCAGCCCAAAGTTTTCAGTCCTACTGGGCGCAGTGGGACTCGCTGATTGTAAGGGATGGCCTCATCTGCCGTACCTGGGAGAGCACCGAAGGGAAGACATCTCGGGAACAAGTCGTCGTTCCAAAGGCTATGACAGAGGAAGTCCTGAAGGAAGTGCATGGAGGAACATCTGGTGGACACCTAGGGATAAAGAAGACCCTGGAGAAGCTGAGAGAGCGGTTCTACTGGATCGGATGCCGAACTGACGTGGAGAACCACTGCGCGAGGTGCCACGATTGCGCAGCCAGCAAGGGCCCAGGATGAAGACGACGGGGTCCACTGAAGACCTACAACGTGGCCGGCCCCATGGAGAGAGTGGCCATCGATGTTGCTGGGCCATTCCCGTTAAGCGAGGCAGGGAACCGTTACATATTGGTCGTCAGCGACTACTTGACCAAATGGCCGGAGGCGTATGCACTCCCTAACCAAGAAGCCGCGACGATTGCAGAGACCCTGGTGAAGGAATTCGTCAGCCGGTACGGAGTACCCCTGGAGCTGCACTCCGACCAAGGGAGGAACTTCAAGTCGCAGGTGTTCCAGAACCTATGCCAGCTGCTGGGAATCCGGAAGACAAGGACAACGCCGCTACACCCTCAGTCCGACGGGATGGTAGAGCGATTCAATCGCACCATCGAGAACCATCTCCGAATAGTCGTCAGCGAGCACCAGAGGGATTGGGACAAATATCTTCCACTATTTCTCCTGGCCTACCGCGCCGCCATGCATGAAGCCACCGGGTGCACACCAGCCCGGACCATGTTTGGGAGGGAGCTCCGACTACCTGTCGATCTTGCCTTCGGCCGACCTGGGAATGATCCGATCCCGGTAAGCCAGTATTGTCAAGAACTGGTCGACCAACTGGAGGGCGTGCACACGTTCGCGAGGAGGAAACTGCGGATCGAGACCGACCGAATGAAGACCCGATACGACCAGCAGACGGATGCCGGCGGATTCCACGAGGACGACCTGGTCTGGCTCTTCAACCCATTACGGAAGAAAGGCATGTCACCCAAACTGCAGAAGTCCTGGGAAGGCCCGTACCGAGTCGTGAAACGGATCAACGATGTCGTCTACAGGATCCAGTGGAGCCCGAGGGCGAAGTTGAAGATCGTGCATCGAGATCGCCTGGCAGCCTACGGAGGGACACAGACGGACCAATGATTGATCGGGACGATCAGCCTTTTTAGGAAGGGGGTGGTGTTACGGCTGTGAGTTTGTGTCATCGCTCGCCGCATGAGTTACAACTGCCCCAGGGCTGGGCTGTGCCCTGCCTCGTGTATTGCGTGCGCCTTATGCAACAGGGCTACTAGGACAAAGGGATGGTCCAGAATATTCGTGACTCAGCCAGTGGAGGAAGCCTCGAGAAGCCATGAACCCTGGATGGGTCTAGAAGCATTTATTGAGTCACCGGCCTGCTATATAAGAGCGACCTGTCAAGCAGTGGTTGTTGTGGTGTTTTACGAGCGAGTGCGAGCGTTTATCCTGAGCGACAGAAGTGTGGTGAGTTACGAAACCCAGTGACATTGTTTCCCAGCTCGTGAACAGGGAAGCAGCGTGTAGCAGGTTTTCGTAAGTAACTGTAGTTTGTGTACATAGGGGAGAGTTGCATGTAGTTCTGTCAAGGCCACCAGACTCATTAGCGAGAAGATTAACTGTTGATAAGTGAAAGAGGTCAAGAGCTCTCCATAAGGAAGAGACTTGAGGAAACTGGAGTAAGGTAATAATTGCTGGTATTTGCTGATGAGTGGTGTATGTTCTGGCCGCAATAAAGTTAATTATTTCATTTAAAGGAACAATCTGTGTTGTGCTTCAACCCACCGTAATCCAGTTAACAAAAGTGCCACTAGGGGGGTGGCACGTAACAGTATGGACATGTAAACGAATGGAGGAGAAGCGGATACCCAGGAGGGTACACGAGACGAAGTGGTAAGGAAAGAGACCGAGAGACAGGTGGCTGAAGGGGGTGGAAGAAAGCGTGAAGAAGAGAGGAGAAGACTGGACAAGGGTGGAGGCTGAGAGCTGGTGGGAAGACAGAAGACGTTGGAGAGGCTTGTGTTCCAAACAGACCCGGCCAGTGGCTGGAAACTGTGCAAGATGATGATGATGATGATTAATTAAGGAAAAACGTCCGGGTAAACAGCGACAAGGGGTGGTGCTGCTTCGTGATAACTAGGGCTCGGATGTTGAAGACCTAAAAATAGCCCGAATATGCAAGCAAATATGACCTTAAAAATGATGAAATATGACTCAGAAATTACAAAATATGACCTAAAAATGACCGATTTAAATAGGAAGCTCAACAATTTTTCTAGGTTTATGCCATGTCTTGTGTGGGGTTTCGCCTATGACACCAAGCTGGCTCATCAGCAGCCGTGAAAGCCAAGATAGGCTATCATCTGATTTAAATATGGCCGTTTTTTATTAAAAATCTAAGCAACAATTCCTTCGAGATTAAATTGTTAACTAAATCCTTCATTCCTATTTTCCTATGAATTTTCTGAATATACATGTTTAAGTGGTTATGTACAGTCTATTTCTGTAAACACTAGTTCTCGTTCGGTAAGTTGAGGATGATTGCACACCTACAGCTACTACCGAAATATGACGTTCTTACAAAAAAATGCTCAATATATGACCTAATGGTAAAAAATGTTCAAAATATGCATTTATATGACAAATAAAAACCACTGTATTGTGACGATAGTCACTTGATTTGCATCAGAAACCAATCGGGCATGAAAATAGAGGCAAAGAAAAAATATATGATTTTTCCTAAACATCCGAGCCCTAGCGATAACTAAGGCCCCGGATAGTTGTGTGTTTAAATATTTTATCATTTCAAATGAGCTTGTCGACTTCGTCGTTATGCTCGAGTCTAAAGTTATGCGGGATGGAGACGGTTGCGTTACGGAGACGGAAGTGACGTCATGCAGCCACGCGGGAAGCCGAAGTTAATGGTTAATGAAGTCTGTTGAAAGAGTCCTGGGGCGTCGAGCGACCTGGGGCTTCGAGCGAAGCGAAACGAATACAGGGTGACTCCTAAAGAGGTGTACAAGATGACAGATAAGAATACAGGGTGACTCCTAAAGAGATATACAAGATGCTCGATAAGAATACAAGGTGACTCTTAAAGAGGTGTACAAGATGTCACACAAGAATACAGGGTGACTTCTAAAGAGATATACAAGATGCCAGATAAGAATACAGGGTGCCTCCTAAAGAGGTGTGCAGGATGTCAAAGCAAAATACAGGGTGACACTTAACGAGGTGTACAATATGTTAGATTCAATTCAAATACAGGGTGACCCTTAAAGAGGTTTGCAAGATATCAGATTCAAATAATGGGTAACCCTTAAAGAGTTGTAAAAGATGTCAGAGTCTAATACAGGGTGACCCTTAAAGAGGTGCCCGCGCGGGAAGCCTAAGTTAATGGGTAATGGAGTCTGTTGAAAGAGTCCTGGGGCTTCGAGCGAAGCCAGAAGCCCTCCTGAGCCTTTCTAACATGTGTAGCATTTGTAGCATGCATCATTTGAAATGATATAAAGTCTAGTCTCTCAGACTGACTGTATCTTTTAAACCAAATATTTTCTATTTTTGCTGCTTTTACAAATAAATACATATTCCGGCATATTTATTCATAAGTACATACTGTATTTCCTATATTTGGTGGTATGTTGCACTCCTTAGATGACTGCTGCCCACATTTTTGACACTTGGCAATTCCAGTAATTAGCTTCTCTATTTCGGGAATGCACCCTTGTCTCTGTATTGCAGTAGTATTTCAAGACACAAATTCTCCGGTCATTAAGTACGGCAGGAGGGGGGGAGCTGACCAAACAACACGTAACTAAGAGCTTGTGTTCTTATAGTAACGTATAAGTGGCGCTAAGCCTCCAATAGTCTTTACTTTGACAGGAAATGTTACTTGAAATTACAGTGGTCTGCAAAACTTGTGGGTATTGACAAGAGTGCTACGAAAGTTTTTGAAGTGACATTTTCTTCTGCTCTTTAGAATGAAATTCGAAAACAGCACATACGAGGGGAGATCAAATATAAACAGGATTTTTTTTTAAACATTTATTGCATCAATCAAAAAATATACACATATAAAGATCACATTTTCTCCATCGGATCGGTAAGTTTTTAATGCCGTCCTGATACAAAGAAGATGGACGTGTAAGGAGCCACTTGCGCACAAACTTTTCTACACTTGCATCATCATCGAACCGCTGTCCTCCTAGGTCTTGTTTAAGTGGTCCAAACAAATGGTAGTCGCACGGCGATAAATCGGGACTGTAGGGAGGGTGTTCCGAAGGTGTCCAATGAATTTCCTCGTTAAAGCAGCCTTGCATTGTCGTGGAGAAGAATGACAATTTTCTGAAATCGAGCTCATCTCGGATGATGGTTTGAACACTTCCGTAACTTATTCCTACGGCTAACACAATTTGCAAAATTTTTATTTGCCGATCTTCTTCAATAATGTCACGAATGGCAACAATGTTGTCTGCAGTCTCCTTTCATGAGGTTCAGTTTCCACTGTTTCTCTTCCTGCCACAAATTTTTTAGCCCACTCATACACTCGAGTCTACGAAAGTGTTTCTTCCCCAAACTGTGCCCGGAGCCGTCTCAAAATTTCGGAAGGTTTGGTGCCCTCTTTTGCGAGAAATCTGATAATGATGCATTGCGCAACAGACACGTGCACCTCTTGCTCACTCATAGCGTACATAAGCAGCCCAGCTCCCTGCCGTGCGTGTGCACACAAACCCCTTCTTCAGACACTCCCACCAACATTCTGGAAAAGCTCCGCCTTAGATTTATTGCTAACGGCGTTGGTACATTCAAATTCCCGTTTATATTTGATCCGTCCTCGTACATGATTTCGTATCGCGCATCTGCAGGAAGTATTGCAGGATTTTGAAACTGACGCAAGCCCCGGCCTGTCAAGTGGAATATTTGTACTGTAGACAGGATTATGGATTATTCAAGCAGCTGGACATTTCAACTATATTTCAAGTAACTGGGGGACATAAATATGATACAAATTTAAGAACATATTTTGGAAACTTAACCCTCTTAGTGCCGGCCTCCTTATCTTCATGTGTGCTAAGATTGCCAGAGAGAAAATGCGTATTATGCAGCACTGAAGAAAATAACTTATACTACCCTCACTTTTCAAGATATTTCACTGTAGTTTACACCTCCTTGTAGCTAAGTGATGCCTCTCTTTACTCATTGTAATAATATCATAAAAATAATTCACTGTGCCAAGTAAAAAATAAATTTTCCCATGCAATTTTGAAAAAAATAAACAAATCAAATTTGGATCTCTATACTACCTAGTATTTTGATTATACTCACCTAAATTTTTATATTTCTGTGCACATTGACTTATTGTTTACCACTTTACAAAATATCACTATCTTGAGATAGATAGTTCTTTCAAAAAACAACTTTTCCTGATCACCACTCACACCTGTTATATGTACGTTTAGGGCCAGGCGTCTCCAGAAATACAATAGAGATTTAATTTCACGGAAATCGGGAACCTGGTCATCATAGTTACTATCTCCATCAACTCGGGCATTATTCCCGTGACTATCATTACTGTTTACTATCTCCATCAACTCGGGCATTATTCCCGTGACTATCATTACTGTTTACTATCTCCATCAACTCGGGCATTATTCCCGTGACTATCATTACTGTTTACTATCTCCATCAACTCGGGCATTATTCCCGTGACTATCATTACTGTCTGAATCAGAAATTTCATGAACCACTGTCGCACGAGTAGGTTTGTTTACATCATCACTGTCGTCTTTATTTGAATTATTACCGGCATCATTATCACTCTCAGCATAATCTGAATCATCGCCTGATTCGACATAATCAGAATCATCACTCAGTGAATTAACATACTCTACCAAATCATCATCATTTTCAAACACAACACTAGAACTAGTCGCCATTATTACAAACACATGGACTGCCAAACAACTGAAATTGAAAAATTTGTAACATAACACAACACGCCACACAGAGATTCTAGTGGTAGATTTAGAAACTACGTAGTTTCTTCCACAGTGCGGTACCGACTGGAGCTGCCATCTGTCATATTATTTGCTAACTATTGCAACTTATTTGGACAGTTGCAACACGGAGCACGATCGCGCTCCTGGCACTTTTAGCTAGCATATAGAGGAGCCCCGGCACTCTAAGAGTTAATCACATATTTTCCACTTTTAAGGGGAGACTCCACTGAAAAATTTAACTTCTCTCCTACTGCATCGATTTCAAATTAATTTTGTGATCATATATATATCATGTAATGGTGTAGCAATGTCTACGGTTTGAAGGCCATAACTTGAATGGTTTCTGAATGATTAATTTTTAATGTGTTTTTAATGGCATTTTTTAAAACCAACTTATGGTACTCAGATATCAATTTTTACATTTCAATTTCTTCAGACACAGTAACAGGACATACTAGTTTAAGAGTTCTGTGCATTTATTGTATGAGAATGTTTGAAAGAAAGAACAAGAAAGGAGAAATAAGGCTTGAACGTACACAGCTTGAAACAGTAGACCAGTTTAACTATCTTGGGTGCATTATTTCAAGCAATAACAGGATACAGCATGAGATCAATAGCCGAACCCAAAAAGCACCCAGTTCTACCATCAAGTTCGGAACCTACTCTGGAACGAACAAGTCCCATTGAGATCAAAACAGACGCTCTTTCAATCATACTTTACTCCCATAATAACATATGGCCTAGAAACCTGCACAACAACCAGACAGATAGACAGCAAACTACAAGCTGCAGAAATGAAGTTTCTACGAACAATGGTCAAAAAAACTAGGATGGATAGGGTAAGAAATGAAAAAATTACGGAAGAAGCTGGAGTGTACCCAACTTTGAAAGAAAAAATGACAAGGGCCCGTTTCAGATGGTTTTGCCATGTCAAGCGAATGGACGAGGGAAGGATAGCAAAACAAAGACTACACACAGATGTGGTTGGTAAAAGGCCGGTAGGAAGACCAAGGAAGAGATGGCTAGACCAGGTGAAGGAGGACATAGGAACAAGGGGAGTTAGCTGGGATAGAATCCTGAATGAAGAATGGTACATGGACAGACGCAAGTGGAGGGCGCTCGTAAACTACACCCGGGCAACTGGAGTAGAAGATAGATGATGATGATTGATTATTTACCCTTAGTTCATTTTTCATTAAAAACTGAAGCGGGACAGATATTGTATGAAAGAAATGGTATATTGAAAAGATGGGAAGAATACTTTTCAAAGCTACTGAATGTTAAACACATTGAACTGGATGAAGAAAGGGAACAAGAAGGAACAATGGAGGAAGAAGAAGAACAAGAAAAGGAGATATCTATGCTAGAAATAGAGGAAGCCATAAAGAAGATGAAGAGTGGCAAAGCACCTGGAGTGGATGAGGTGACCACAGAAATGATAAAAGCAGCAGGACCAGTAGGGTTGCAGTGGCTGTATAGATTATTTAGAATAATTTGGAAGAAGAAAGAGATCCCAGAAGAATGGGGAAAGGGCTTAATTATCCCACTTTTTAAGAAAGGTGACAAAAAGGAATGTAACAATTACAGAGGGATCACCCTTATTGCCCATGTAGCCAAGATCTTTGAGAGAGTATTGGAAGGTAGACTGAGGAGGCAGACAGATGGAGAGATGGAAGAAGAACAGTATGGTTTTAGGAGAGACAGATCAACTTTTGATCTAATCTTTACACTAAGGCATATGATGGAGAAAAGATGGGAGTTTGGAAAAGACATGGTGATGACTTTTATTGATATTGAGAAAGCTTATGACAGTGTGCCTAGACAGGTGGTGTGGGATGTATTAAGAAAAAGGCAAGTTAACAGTGCAGAAGTGCAAATGGTGAAAGCTATGTACAAATATTGTGTCAGTAGCGTAAAGACCACTATAGGAGAAACAGAATGGTTCAAGGTGGAAACGGGTCTCCGTCAAGGAAGTGTATTGTCCCCCTTACTATTCATCATTGTCATGGATGAAATCCACAAGAATGTTAAACAGAGATTGGGACAAGAGGCAATAAAGGCCATGCTGTTTGCAGATGATATAGTGATATGGGGTGAGGATGAAAAGGAAGTACAAAAACAAGTAGATGTATGGAACCAAGAGATTGAGAAGTTTGGGATGAAAGTTAGCACAGAGAAGAGCAAGACAATGGTAATGTCAAGGGGAAGTAAGGAGGGAAGAGGAAAGATAGAAGTGAACGGAATAATTCTAGAAGTGGTGAAAAGTTTCAAGTACTTGGGAAGTGTGATCACAGAAGATGGAAAGATTACTGAGGAAATTGGAAAGAGAATACAACAAGCGAACAGCTTCTACCAGAGTGTTAGGGGTATTCTGTGGAACCAAGATGTCCCAAAGAAATGTAAGCAGGTATTATATTCAACCTATTATGGACCCGTACTAACATATGCAGCTGGAGCATGGACCACTACAAAAAGAGAGGAGAGTAGAATACAAGCAGCGGAGATGAAATTCCTAAGAGGTATAGAAGGGAAGACCAGAAGAGATAAAATCAGAAACGAGGAGATAAGAAGGAGGACAGGAATCTTGAAGCTGCAGGACAGGATAGAAACAACCAAGTTAAAGTGGTATGGACATATGATGAGAATGGGAGAGGAGAGAGTGCCAAAGAAAGCTTTTCTGGAAAAGGTTTCGGGGAAGAGACCGCGCGGAAGGCCCCGAAAGAGATGGGCAGATACAGTGTGGGAGTGCGTGGAGAAGAAGGGAGGAAAACCTGAAGATGTACTTAAAGGGGGAGAGGAGTGGTGGAGAGACAGGCAACGTTGGAGGTCCTTGATTCACAACCCGACCCAGGAAGCTGGAAACGGGAAATGAAGAAGAAGAAGTTCATTTTTCAAATTTCAATTTATTTTTTTCAAATAATTTGTACATAAATGTCATAAAAAATCATTGAAACTGCATATCATTTAATATTAATGCACAGAAGTATGCAAATACCTCATGACTACGTCCTGCAGAAATTTCACTGAGATTGGTTAATATTTAGGATAAAAAAGTTGGTATTGAAGTTAAAAGTCAAACTTATAAAAATTTCCCTCTCAACAAAAAGTTTGTTGAAATCACTGGTTCAGCTTTATAACACCAGGATTCACTACAATTGAAGAAAAAGCAAAGAGCCATCTTTGGAACAAAAATTATCCGATTGGCGAGAAGATGGTCGTGTTTGATGGGGATAACATCAAATTCTATTTTTGACAGCTGTTAGTGAGCCACACCCCTCTCATGCAGTCCATATATCAAATATTATTTTGACCTATTTATAATTCGAATAGAACCAAATCTTTCTGGGATCTAAGAGAAAACACTCCAAGGGTCTGGAATAGCCAATAAAAATTATTTGAAAAAAATTGAAGTTTTGCAGTGGAGTCTCCCCTTAAGCACATAAAGAAATACATGTTTCTGAAAAGTTAAGCACATAAGTATGTGGGCCCTGGGGATAACGCATGTCCCCATACTGCAAAGGTCGTAACGCAGAAGGTACGCCAACTCAAGTGGGAGACACTCGAGCAACCGCCCTATAGTCCTGAATACAATCAAATGTTCTCGAAAGAGAATCAAAATGAGTATTGTCCATTGAGCCATTATAATTAACACACAAAGTGATAAAAATGTCAAGCATAACTCAACACATTGCTAGTGTTTCGCCCCAGCGTGCCAATTGGGCTCTTCAGTTGTAAAGGCACACCTACCAAGACGCGTAGCAGGTACACACTGAGAAGGCCATGCAAGACGCCTTGCCACATATGTGGCCTCGTCACGAGCATGCCAGTGCACCACGGGAGTCAAAAACTCCACTTCCAAAATCAATAAACCTTGCTTTGGCATTGAATACAATCGAATGTTCTCGACAGAGAATCAAAATTAGTATTGTCTGTTGAGCCATTATAATTACATTTTTATCACTTTTTGTGTTAACTATAGTCCCAATGCGATTATCACGCCTTTGGTCCCTTGAAAAAGGCTTGAAGGGTCGATGATTCCTGTTGGACAAGGATGTGCAGCAGGCGGTTACAGACTTCTTCATGCAGCAGGACACGTGGTGTTTTATCACAAGGGGATCTCCAACCTGGTGCTTCAGTGGAATGAGTGCCTCACGGCAATACCGATTCTGGACTGTATGGCCGTCAAACGGAAACTTCCTGATCTTCTTCTTCTTCTTCATTTCCCGTTTCCAGTTCCCTGGGTCGGGTTGCGAATCAAGGACCTCCACAGTTGTCTATCCCTCCACCATTCATTTCCTTCTTTCAATACTTCTTTTTCTTTTACTCCTCTTTTCTCTATGCTTTCCTTCACCGTATCTATCCACCTCTTTCTGGGCCTTCCTCGTGGTCTTCTTCCTGGTATTTTCTCCATAAATATTCTTTTTGGTACCGGTACTCTATATTCTTCCATCCTCATCATATGTCCGTACCACTTCAGCTAACTGGTCACTATCTTGTCTTGCAGTTTTGGGAACCCAGTTCTCTCCCTAGTGTCCACATTTCTGATTTTATCCCTCCGTGTCTTCCCAAATCTTCTTCTTCTTCTTCCTTATCCGATACGGGCGTTGACTACCACCATGGCTAACACCTTCTTATCCTGTGCAATCCTGAAGAGTTCCGTGGAGGACAACCCAAACCATGTTCGTAAAATATCCATCCAAGATATTAGTCTCCTTCCCGGACCACGCTGACCTTCAATTTTACCTTGAAGTATAACTTGGAGCAGACGGTATTATGGATTTCTTATCATGTGTCCCCCCCCCAAGTATTCCAATTTTATCTTCTAAATTGTGGTTAACAGCTCAGGTTGGCTGCTCACACGCTGAAGAACCTCTAAGCAACTTCATCTCGGCTGCTTAGATTCGGCTTTCATTGCGTTTTGTTGTGGTCCAAGTACCTGCTGCATATGTCAAAATTGCTGTGTAATACATTGAGAAAAGAACTTCGTGCATTTCTCTGGGACTTCCAGGTTCCATACTAAACCTCTCACACGCTGGTAAAACCCATTAGCTTGTAGGATTCTCTTTACAATTTCTTAATTTATTGTACCATCTTCTCTGATCATGCCTTATAATTAGAAATTTACGATTTTCACAAGCACACAGTAGCAAAAATTGTAGTAATGGTGATATAATAAAACAGCTTTTCTTTAATACAGTTCACGTTCGACTAAAATGCAATAGATTTTAAACTAGCTTTGTTCGTACACAATTCCTTTCAGGACTTGGTAAATATGGCAATTACCGTATATACTCGAATACCACCCGCACATTATTAAACAATTTCAAATGTGTAAAAATTGGGGTGCGGGTCTTATTTGAGACATCCAAATTTTAAAGATTTAAATTGCCCGCCACGCGATATAGGGTGTTGCGAGTATTTGCTAAATGGTGCTAGCCTTCTTCTGGCTATCACTTTGTTTTACCGTAAGTAAGCGGCGTCATACAGTCTCGCGCACGTTTTCCGAGTGTAAACATGAATTCTACGAAGCGTTTGCGGTCGTTTACTGTGAGTGAGAAACTGGAAGTTGTAATGGAAGCTGAAATTATTGGAAATCGTGCCACCGGTAGGAAATATGATATTGACGAGTCATGTATTCGAGACTGGAGAAAGAAAAAAAATGTTCAAAGCAGCCTTGAAACAGCTGTATACCGAGTGGATGGCGGCCGATAAGCACACACTGACTCCAACTGGTCGCATTCAGCGCCCGGAAGTTCAGCTGCTCTGTTCGTGGATTTTGATGGCATGGAATCGTATCTCTGGAGATCTCATATGGAAGAGCTTCAAGAAATATAATATTTCTAATGCTATGGAAGGCAGCGATGACGACATTTTGTGGGAATGTGATGGTGATAAAAGTTCCAAAGTTGGTACTTCTGATGACGATGATGAATGAAGTATTTGTGTACTTTTATTTGTATTTTTAATTGTTTGATGTGTGTTATTTTAGGACGACTTCAAAACTGTTGGAAACTATTTTGGAGAAATGCTATTCTGTTTATTTAGTAAAGATTGTAAATAATTTTGAATAAACTTTTTTTTAAATTTTGTTCCTCAAAATGAGGGTGCGGGTCTTATTCAGGGGTGAGTGGTATTCGAGTATATACGGTATTCTGAATGATTCTAAACTTCAATATCGGTTACCTTGATGATGAAAGCGAAGTTGCGAATACACTGGTCGAGACAGGAGTTCGCACAGTCGCGTTCTGCATCGCTCAGGTCCGTCCCTTCCATGACGGAGAAGCACAGGAGCAAGATGGCATCTGCCAGGAGAGTGACTGAGAAGGCTGCCGAGGTAAGATTGAGAGGCAAGTCGCTCACCAGCAGACTGATGCTGTGTGTGATGTTGGTCCATTCTGCACTTGAGCTCCTTGGTAGAATCTGGAAAAAGCAAAATCGGGTCTTGAAGTGACACAAACATAAATGAACTATCATTAGCAGAAAAATTTCATGATCCCAAGATTGTGCATGTGTCTGACAATGAAAAATTCTAATAAGAAACACAACATTGTTCTGCCTATACCCTGTATTCTGAAAAGGATATGGCTAAATAAAATGGATATTCTTACAGATAATTTGATTAAATTAAGGTTCTAAATATTTTAATCAAATTATTTGGAAGTGCATCCATACCATATATACTCGAATACCACCCGCCCCTAAATATGACCCACACCCTTATTTTGACTAACAAAACTATTAATAATTCCCGTCTTTTCAATACAAAGTTGTTGATAATCTATTTATCCAACTGGGTACATGTTTTGTACAGTCGTCTGTACTTCCTCAGCCCAAATACACATTCAGACATAAAATTAAAAAAAAAGGTTTACTCAAAATTATGTATAATCTTTACAATGCATTTCTCGGTCAGCAATATTGCCCTAAATTGTAATTTTTTTAAATACCAATGTGTCCGTTTCTAACTATTTTGTGTCATTTCCATTAAGGACGGATTGAAGTCCAGTGTCATTTAAGAAATCTGCGTTCAAAGATCGCCGATAACAAAACCTAAAATGGATAAATACGGTATTGCGTATTGGATATCCTTCATCAGGACGACTTGTTTGTACACGAGATATCTATTCAATTACAGCATATGCAGTGAGTTTGGATATTTCATTATTGTACGGATATGTATCGAATTCGAATCGAACACCGATCCCGAGCTCACCACTACTTGTTAGCAACACATTTTTTTTCTTTCTCCAATTGCGAATACATGACTCGTCAATATCATATTTCCTACCGGTGGCAAGATTTCCAATAATTTCAGGTTCCCTCACAGTAAACGACTGCAAACGATTCATAGAATTCATATTTACACTCTGAGAATGTGCGTGAGACTGTATGACGCCACATGCTTGTGATACAACAAAGTGATAGCCGGAAGAAGGCTAGCACCATCTAGCGGATACTCGCAACACCCGATATCGCGCGTGGCGGGCACTTTAAATCTTTAAAATATGGATGACTCAAATAAGACCCGCACCCCAATTTTTCACGTCCGAATTTGTTTAAAAATGTGCGGGTGGTATTTGAGTATATACGGTATATTTTATTTCACATCGTACACATGTAAGTAGTAGGTGGCCAGCCATTATATTGGCTGCCAATCGTACAGTTCAAGTTCCTGGTCGAATTACATTTCTGTTAGTTTCAATACAGACCATGTTGGGTATGATTAATTCATCCATAGATTATGAAGCTAAAGACTCATCCCTTAGATTTAAAATATTTAATGTTGTAAAATTTGTTAGTTTGTCCAATCCAATGTCCCGGCAGATTGTCATCCAGTAAAGCTTGTACCGCTACATGGCAGTGTGGTGGCGCCCCATCCTGTTGGTAGAAGACTTCATCATCGGCTCCATAAAGCGCACGTAGAGCTGGTAAAATTAATGTGCGTAACATTCCCAAGTACACTGCTCCAGTGACAGTACCATGAAAGAAAAAGGGTCCTAGTAAGCCCCTCGACGACAGTCCATACCAGACATCAACCCCTGGTAGACTGACCGCCATGTCCACATGAACATGCGGATTTTACGGAGCCCAGTCGACACAGTTACGTCTATTCACTGTTCCATTACGTTTAAACTGGGCTTCATCAGACCACACTAACTTCATCAGAAATTATTCATCTTGGGTTACCATTTGCCGATATCATTCGCAAAATTGCACTCGGCGATCGGGATCGGCCTCATTAAGCGCATGTAGTAATCGTGGGATGTAAACTTTCCACTTAGCTCTTTTCAAAATTCGTCATTCACTTGTACTGCTAATCCCCACTTCCCGCGCATTTTGCGTAGCAGATGTCTGTAGAGAATTAGCAAACCTTTCCAACATGTGAGCCGACAAACCAGGGCTAGTAGCTGTACGCGTTCTTTCCGATCTTCCTTTGTGAATATCATAAATCGTTCCATGCGTCTCAAACTTCCCAGTAATGTATTTAATTGTAAGGCATGTTGGGGATTTTGTTTTAAACTCCCTCTTCCACTGACGTTGCACTTCATCTGATAAACCACTTCAGAATGTATTTTCGCTGCTTGAACATCAAGCGTGTTCAAGCCATTTCGTTTTCCCACTATTGTGATGCAAGTACCGACATCTGTTGAGCAAAAGACCAAACTACAACATTTAAAAACAATGATAACAGTTGACAATGTCCATATCCCGATATCGTCTGACAAAGAGAGTATACATTTTTCTGGCGGACTCTGTATATGTAAACTCTAGGTGCAAGAAAAAGAACGAATGAAAATACCAAAATATTCTTATTGTACATTATATCGAAATTAAATCTGACTGGATATTAAAAAATGAAACTTTGGAAATATAAAAAAGATCTTTAGCATTACTCAAATATTTACACATAAAAGTTCTCATATTTTTTAGTTCATTTTATTCACCACACGGCAAACAAACAGATTTTTTTCTTTTTTCTTTTTCGCATGTTGTTTGCAAATGAAACGAGAACTCCTAACAGCCTTCACTGCATGTACTTCAGTCCCATCATTTGTCAGATCTCTTCCAGTCAGTGTGACTACCTTTTCTTTGACTTATCAAATAGCCCATAGAAGACCCAATAAAGTGAACATTTCAGTTTGATTGGTCTGCAAACATTCCAAATCTGTTTGAAAATTTTCTGAAATGCTAATAACATACATGATTGCATATTTTATGATATTATCATCTATCATATTTAGGTCCATAATTTTCAAAAATGTTTTAACTTCATTTCATATACCTTGAGATTTGAGTTTTGTTCCAGGAAGCTCTTTCACAACGTTTTTACTAGGTGTTTTGGACATACCTTTCAGTTCCATTTTGAACCAAAATCTTGATTGTTATTTCCACATTCGCACTCACTGTCATCTGAATGTTCACTATGTTCAATGTGTTCGTCACTTAGATGGCCCTCACCTTCCACAAAGTCAATATTTTCTAAGTTTACATTGTCATAATCATCTGAAAGCTCTCGAAGAATTTCGTGGAATATCACTTGACATTATTATTGTCGCTGCATCACTACTCGGGATGGGAAGTAGACTCTGGCGATGAGGCCTTCCGGAAAGTGGAGGGAGAAATTAATCTACCTGTAATAATTATTTGTAAGCACACCTTGTAACTGTCCATTATGACCACTTGGCTGCAATAAATATTTATTATTAATCACTAACATAACAAAAATTGTCATGGGCGATAATATTGTTACATAGGCAGAATTGACAGGTTCGCTTCACGGCGACCTTATGCACTAAGTGGTGGTGGTGAGTGGGAGAAGACCTTGTTAAGGTGGTGGGGAAAGAAATGAGGAAGGAATATGTGCATCAACCGACTTTCTGAACTGAAAGAATTTCCATGTTTATGTAAAAAATTGCCATTATTGTAAAATTTACAAAGGTAAATAATATTTTACTTTGGTTTTCTATGAACATTTTTATAAAAGTAGTTAGAAACAGATCTGGGCTTTAATTTAATGTTAATAAAATTAATTTTGCGAAACTGACATAATATTGGTATTTGTAATGTTCCTACGTCGTTGTTTGAGTCTTCAGTCTTTTACTGGTTTGATGCAGCTTTCCATGCTTCCCTGCCCTGAGCTAATCGTTTCATCTCTACATAACTACCACAGTTTGCTATTCCTGGGTGTTTTAGTTAGTGTCCTACTAACCAATCTCTTCTCTTCAATAGCAGTTACCAGTAACATCTCTCCCCTCCCAATCGTCTTAGTACTTCTTCGTTTGTAACCCTATCTACCCATATGGTCTTCATCATTCTCCTGTAACACCACATTTCAAACGCTTCAATTCTCCTCTTTTCTGCTGCTCCAACAGTCCAAGTTTCACTTCCATAGAGCACCATGCTCCAGACAAAGGCTTTCAGAAATGACTTCCTAATACCTACATCTATATTCGATGTCAACAGATTCCTTTTTTCTTTTTTTCTTTTTTTGTAGAAATGCTTTCCTTGCCTGAGCCATCCTACTGGTTATTTTGCTTCCTAAGTAACAGAAGTCTTCTACTTCCTTTGGCTTTTCATCTGGCAATTCGACGTCCATAGGGGTTTCTGATTTCTTTCGGCTGCATTCCAATATTTTGGTTTAACATTTATTAATTTTTAGCATGAATTCTTTCCCCAAGACAGAATCCCATACCATTTAAAAACTCATTCAAATCCTCTGGTGAGTCAGCTAAGATGACGATGTCATCAGCAAATCTCAGAGTTGAAATTATTTCTCCTTGAATCTTCACTCCCACTTTAAATTTTTCTCCAATTTCCTTCATTGCTTGTTCAATGTATAGATTGAAAAGTATGGGTGATAAGTTGCAGTCTTTCCTTACACCTTTCTAAATACCAGCTTCTCTCTCATGTCTTCGGCTCGAATAATTGATGTCTGGTTTCTGTATAGATTGTAGAGCACTCTGTACTTTATTCAAATATTTTCAAAATATCCCTATAAATTAGTCTAAAATCTTGAGCTGGCCAGCAGGGTGTGAAGTGAGATGAATCAAGGCTCTTTGTTGGAATATGTATTTATGATCTTGCTCCAAAGGTAATTTTGAAGTGATCTGAAATGATAAAGGTCCTTGACAAAAAAAAATGTTAAAACGACATATAGCTAACAAATCTTGACAAGTCACACCAGTTTATAATAACTTATAACATTTAGTTATATTGTTAACTAGCAACCCGACCCGGCTTCGCACGGGAACAGTTATGAATGCATTACGTGATAAACGCCTTCTTTTTCCAATGTCAATGAACAACGACCAATATCCATTTTACGTCTCGTAATGATGGGTTAAAATCACTGACTGGACTATTAACCCCTCAAGCGCGATATTGTGAAACTCTGGGCTGCAACCACAACGTGCATTATTACTAGCCTACTCCCAATGGTAAGCACGGTGTCATATGCATTTCGCTATAATTTCCAAACGCACTGGCAAAAGTTTTCAAAAAACACACACAATAAGAACAACATATAACATAATATTCTAAACTATTGATAACCTGGTTATCCCTGGTCAGCGGCACGTCAATACTGGGACAATATCACAGTCGCCTAATGTGTTCGTATTTCTTGGCGTTCTATCACGAATTACATCGTCAGCGTCACTATCTTCACTGGAAGTTATAGCGAACTCATCCTCTATATCGCTGTCACACTCTGAATCACTTTCGTTGGCACTAATATCGAGCAAATTAGCTATTTCTTTGTCATCAATAAATGTGCCACGACCTGCCATGTTTACAAGCAAACTCACGGTCCGCAAAAGCGGGAACACGTGTGCAGAGATCTGAAAAATAAATGACTGTGAAGATATGCGACACCTCCTGGCAATAATAAGTAGCTCGAAGTGTAGCCAAAAGTTGCCTCTTCCTGCCATCTTACGACCAAATAAATTACTATTACGAAGTCCACGTAGCGGACGTTTCAAATTCGACGGCGCACCCTTGCGCCGTACACGCTGTGAACGTAGCAGGCTAGTGGGCGCACCGTTGCGCCGTACACGCTAAGGGGGTTAATTATATTATCATGGACCACGAACCTACTACGTTGTCGTAGCAGGCGGAGAGGTGATACTCCGACGTGGCGCGTCCCAGGTGGCGGATAGGGGGGTCCTCACCGGTTTACTGGCGGACTTGAGCGAAATAAAATAGCTCTCGCGGACCAAACACACTCCACAATCTCATGTTTTATCATATCATATTTCATTCATCACCTTCCCAGATCACATCTGGGATTGTAAACCCTGACCACGGTCAGATTCTTGATCATTGATCTGATAATCAAATGAATATGGAGAGTCTTCTACTGAAATCCACCGGTTTGGACACTTACATCATTAACCAAGCGAAGACACCATTCGGATACGGTGGGGTGTCGGGTAGAGGATTAAGGCGAGTCGGAGCGCCTCGAGATACAATGACCAAGCATGCAGACTAATCACACTAAGAACGTACTTAAATTCAACAAGCCGGGAAAGTTCTCATATTTGGCAACATTAAATGTTAATTCTTTGATGAAGGTTGGTAAGTTAAAGCATCTAACTGATATCTTGGATCAACACAAAATTGTGATCACTGCTCTTCAAGAATTACGTAATACTGATCAGAACCCAATTGAATCAGGTGGGTATCGTCTCTATAAAGGGCCTCCCGGAGAAAGGGTAATGAAAAATGTTCCTCAATTTGGAGTAGGTTTCTTGGTACACCATAGAATACTAGATTCCATTACGGATTTTTCCTCAAATTCCCCACGAGTTGCATTGTTAACAGTTAAAGTGGAAAACAAGATTGATAAATGTTCATGCACCAACAAATGACAAAAATAGAACTGATACTGAAGGGACGGATCAATTTTGGGATGAACTTGACCAATTGGTAACGAATATACCTGATGCTAATATTAAAATTTTACTCGGAGATTTCAATGCAAAGATTGGACGTGAGAGGAAATTTCGCCTAGTGGTGGGGCGATGGCCAGCACATAACTTGACAAACAAGAATGGTGAACGGTTAATTGTATTTTGTATTAACCATGGTCTAATTATGGAGACAACAAGGTTCAAGAGGAGACCACATAAATTAATGACTTGGAAATGTCCTAATATTAAGTTAGGAGAGTTTCAGATAGATCATGTGGCCATGGATCGGAAATTTCACAAAGAAATTTATAATGTAAAAGTCCTTCGTGGTGTTGATGTCAATTCGGATCATTACATTTCCAAGATTAAAATCAAATTGACTCCTAAAAGGAAAAATAAACCTCAAAAATTCAATAGCAAAAGATTGTATGATCCTAGTTCAGTTATCAATAATCCAGTATCATCATCATCATCATTTCCCCTTATCCAGCTCCTGCCGGGTCGGGGTATTTATGGCACTTCTCCACTTTCCTCTTTCCTTCCACCATTCTTCTTCCACGATCTTGTCCCAGTCCAGATTTCTTTTTCTTACGCCGTTCTTCACTGAATCCATCCACCTTGTTCTAGGTCTTCCTCTTGGTCTCTTACCCTTGCACTTCGCCTCCAGCATCTGTCTTGGTATTCTATTTTCCTCCATCCTCTTTACATGTCCAAAACACCTTAGTTTATTCTTCTCAATTCTCTCATTTAGTTTTCCCATCCCAACTTCCTTCCTAACATCTTCATTCCTCACTCTGTCTTTCCTTGTCTTTCCTATCATACTTCTTAGGAATTTCATTTCACTGGCTTGGATTCTACTCTCTTGCCTGCTTGTCAGGGTCCAAGTCTCAGCTGCATAAGTTAATATGGGTACATAATACACTTTATACATTACCTCCTTGCTTTTCCTTGGTACTTCCTTATCCCAAACAAGTTTTCTTACACTTTGATAGAATGCATTGCTCTGCTGTACCCTCCTGCCAATCTCCATGTCCAACCTACCAGTTTGCATCAATTCACTTCCTAGGTATTTGAACGTGTCCACAATTTCCAAACTCTGACTTCCAATTTTCACAGTGCCCTTTCCTTGTCTTTCCCCTCTTGTCATCACCATGGTCTTGCTTTTCTCTATACTGATTTTCAGGCCATACTTCTGAATATTTTCGTTCAGTGCATCTAGTTGTTTTTGCACTTCTTCGGTGTTCCTTCCCCAGACCACAATATCATCTGCAAATAACAGTAACTTCATTTCTTTATGTTCATATGCTTCCTTTGTTTCCTTTACTATTTCATCCATCACCATTATGAACAAGAGAGGTGACAGCACACTCCCCTGTCTTAGTCCAGTCTTGTTCGTAAACCAATCTGTCTTTCCAACTGGGGTCAGTACCCTGCTAACACAGTTGTTGTACATTGCTTGCACCATTTCCAACATTTCTCTTCCCAGTCTCTTCTTAACCATGGTTTCCCATACCTTCTCTCTGGGGACACTATCATATGCCTTTTCTAGATCTATGAAAGTCATGATCAAATCCTCTCCATATTCCCAGTTCTTTTCCATCACCTGCCTCAAGCTAAAGATTGGGTCCACTGTGGATCTTCCACTCCTGAAGCCATACTGTTCCTCTTGCAACTCTCCTTCCACCTTTCTTCTCATTCTTCTTTCTAATATCCTTTCCAGTATTTTTACTATCTGTGATATGAGGGTGATCCCTCTATAGTTATCACACACCTTCTTGTCCCCCTTCTTAAACACTGGTATTATTAGCCCTTTCTTCCAGTCTTCTGGTACACATTTCCATTTCCACACACACTTTAGCAGTCGATACAGCCATTGCATACCAACAGGTCCAGCAGCCTTTATCATTTCTAAACTGACTTCATCCACCCCTGTTGCTTTTCCCATCTTCATTTTCTGTACTGCTAATTCCACCTCCAGCATTGTTATATCATCTTCTGTTATAGAGTCGTCAGGTTGTGTCACTTCCATCTCACCAGTACCATTGCTCACATTCAAAAGCTTATCGAAATACTCCTTCCATCGTCCCTTTATCTCTTCTGGGTGTGTTAACAACTCTCCATCTTCCTTTTTCACTAGCTTTGTAGTAACTCTTTCTTTCCTCTTACTTCTTAGAAGCCCATACAGCATCCTTTTACTGCCACTTACATCTGTTTCCATTCTTCGTGTAAATTCTTCCCAACTTTTCTTCTTTTCTTCTCCTACCACTTTCTTACACCTCCGTTTGCTGTCGTGATACTTCCTTTTGCTTTCTTCTGTTTGATCTCGGTTCCATTCTTTCCATGCAGACTTCTTTTCTTTCACTGCTTTCCTCACTTCCTCATTCCACCATGGTGTCTCCTTCTCTTTCACTCTTGTTGACGTCCTACCACAAGCACTCTCTGCTGCACCAACAAATGCCTTTTTAAAGTGAGACCATTCCTCTTCTATGTTTTCCACTTCAGTAACTGGGATTTGTTGCTTCAATCTCTCCTGAAAATTTTCCTGTACGGTTTTGTCTTTCAATTTCCATACTTTTATTTTACTTTCTCTGATCTCCTTTAGGTTTTCCAATTTTTCCCATCTAAATTTTGCCACCACAACTCTATGGTCCCCATCAAATGCTTCTCCTGGTAAAGCTGTCACATCTATCAGCTTTCTGCGATTAGTCCTTTCCACCAGAAAGTAGTCAATTACTGATTTTGTTCTTCTATCGCCCCAACCATATCTCGTAATTTTCCTGCTGTTTTTCTTCCGAAACCATGAATTACCCACTATCAGTCCATTCCTTTCACAAAAGTTTACAAGTTCCTCTCCTTCCCGGTTCTTTTTCCCATATCCATATGGTCCAATGACTTCTTCCTTTCCTTGTCTCTCGTTTCCGACTTGTGCATTCATATCTCCCATGATCACCACTTCTACATCTGAAATTACTCTTTCTACATCCTCCAGGAATACTTCAATATCTTCTTCTCTGTTTCCGGTCTGTGGTGCATACACTTGTATGAAGTCCATCACGTCATTTTTCATCTTCATTCTAATTTTCATTATTCTGTCACTCACACACTCGACCACTTCAACATACTCCTCCAGTTGTTTCGAGGTTATCAGTCCCACGCCATTTTTGGCCTCTTGGCCACCACTCCAGTATAATGTATATCCTTTCCTCAATTTCTTCCTTCCTTTACCTTTCCATTTCACTTCACTCAGCCCCATCAATCCAACATTCTCCCTCTCCATGAAGTCTACCACCTCCTCCACCTTGCCTGTCAGGGTCATGACATTCATGATTCCCACTTTCATTTCGGTTACTGGTCGCCCATTTCTCACAGTTCCCCCAGTACCAAAAGAACTGCGCGTCGCCTGCAGGGTACGCCCTAACCTTTTCCGATTCATTCGAAGTGCCATATCAATAATCCAGTATATTTTGAGCAATCCATCACGCTTTTGAGTGACAACTTGGGGACCACTGTTAACAAATTAAAAGCCGTAGCAGAAGACGTTGCTCCCATTAAAAAACGAAAGAAACATGCATGGTGGAATGAGGATTGTGATTTAGCAATTCTACGCCGGCATTCAGCTTGGTTGAAGGACCAACAACAAAAAACAGAAAGTTCTAGGGAAGAATTAATCCAATGGTAGAAGGTTAGCGGCCAAAGAAATCAGGAGGGTTAAAAGAGAATATCAGAAGGAAACATTAAAATCTATTGATGAAGCTTTCAATCGCCATAAAACAAGGGACTATTACAGGACATTTAAACAATACCAATCAAAATTTACTCCCCCTACTCTTTTGATGAAAGATACGAACGGGCAGGTGGCCCATAATGATTATGACAATGCAATAATTTTGGCCGATTACTTCATAAAATTACTTAATAGTGATGAACCTGAAGATTCTTTTGAATTCGATCCCTATCCTAGAAATAAAACACCCCGCCGGTTTACGATGAAGTGCGTACAGCGATTGATTCACTTAAGAATTTTAAAGCGGCAGGAGAGAATAAAGTAGTAGCAGAACTTTGGAAGAATGCTAATGTACAGACTATTCATAACCTACATAAACATCTTATTGACATTTGGAATACAGAAAAATTGCCTGAAGAGTGGAATATTGCAATTATACATCCCATACACAAAAAGAGTGATAGATCAGATCCTGGCAATTATCGAGGGATATCGTTGCTGGATGTCACGTATAAGATTTTCTCAAAGATTTTATATTCCAGAATTCACGAACAACTTGATAATGAACTTGGTGAATATCAGGGTGGTTTCCATCCAGGACGAAGCTGTCCAGATCAAATTATCAGTCTCAAATGGATTATAAAACATCACAGGATTAGGAGCAAAGATTTAGTGATCACATTCGTTGATTTTCAAAAAGCTTATGATAGTATCCATCGCGAATCTCTATTAAATGTCCTTACTGAATTTGGTTTACATCGAAAACTTGTTAACCTTATTGCGGTCACTCTTAAGAATACTAAATCTAGAGTTAGGTTTAGAAGTTAAACCTCTGAGTCATTTGAAATCCATACTGGTCTTCGGCAGGGAGATGGATTATCTCCATTGCTGTTTAATTGTGTGCTAGAAAAAGTTATGCGTCAATGGAATAAGGTTTGTCCACCGAATGTCAAGATTGGAAAAAATGCTGGACTAAATTGTCTCGCCTTTGCTGATGATCTAGCATTATTAGCAACTAGTATCGAAGAAGCTAAATTTCAGGTAGAGGAATTGGAACGATTAGCAGCAAAGGTTGGGTTGAAAATTTCCTTTGAGAAAACAGAAATGATGCCATCTTTTCAAGCTGACACATCACATATTGTACTGCATAATGCCCAGAAAATAAGGATTGTGAAAAAATTTAAATATCTTGGTGAGATCATCACTTGGAATGCCAATGAGAGAGCATCAATAGATAATAGAACTCTAAAATTGCGACGAGCACAACAGATTACCTGGCCAAATTATAAGAAACAGTCTCTTTCGATTAATGCTAAACTTCCACATTATTTCTCCGTCGTTAAGCCAGAAGCAACATATGCAAGTGAAACTTTATTTAAACTAAACACCCGATCAACAACTGACAAACTACAGAAGGTTGATAGACGGATTCTTCGGACAATACTCAATAAAAAACACCAGGTTGAGGGCCAGTGGAGACTTTTGCCCAATTCAATACTTTACAAGGAAAATGAATCTATCATTGACACGATGCGAAAACGAAGGATTGCGTTTTTTGGACACATATCCCGCTTGCCAAATACTAGACTCCTGAAACAACTTTTTGACTTCTTTTGGAACAGTAAAACAAAAATCACATGGTTTAAAGAAATACAAATGGATTTAGACGAATTGAAAATAACTCAACATCAAATTGAACATAGAGAGGAGAAACGGCTTCTGAATAACAAATACACTCGACTAACATTCAAAATTTCACAGCGTAAGCAATATGTTATATCAGAAGAAGAACGAGCTGCAAGATCTTCCAGACTGAAGAAGTATTGGGAAAGGAAAAAATTATCAAGAATTAAGAACTGAACTTATTATTTGAAATATTGGAAGACTTTGTATATCAGGTTTGATTTTTGGTGCTCCAATGTGGGCATAAACAGTGTAAATAAATATTATCATGGAGATGTATGTGCAATAAATTCTTGTCAGACGTAATTTAAGAATGGCGAGGTGCATGAAACACAAATCCCCCTTCCGTCCAATCTTAACTTGACTGTGAATTTTGCGGAATGAAAGTTCACAGGCGAAATAAAGAAAAGCCGAGTTGCACTTCCAGGGAAATTCCAAACACAACCACTCTTCTCCAAAGTTTTTAACTCAACACGACTCGACAGTTTGCTGCTGGCTGTATCCGGGGCAATAGGTTCGCCCGCGAGCTAGTCTGTACCAGGGATGATAGACTCGCCCTTAGCTAGCTCGTAAACTGTCGCCTCAGTAGTTGAATGGACATGGTTGGAAGAAATTAAAATGTAAAAACACTTATAGTGGGCGATGTACTGAAGATAGACATATGCTCTCGCGGACTTCTTTTGTAGAACTTTTCATGCTGAACAATTCTTACACTCATAGTATTTTGATATTTTTAACGGTTTGTCCAGCGTAAGCTTACAAAGCACTTGGACGCCAGTTTTGTTTTATTTCAACTTTTCCACTAAAATCGTTACTGCTCGGCTTCCTTTGATCATAAATAAATAATTTTCTACAGAAATCATCCTCGAGATATCCTTTACAGAATGGTGAAAACCGCATCAAAATCCATCCAGTGGTTCTCGAGTTTACCCGTAACATCCAAGTAGCGGGGACTTTGTTTTATACCAAGTAGAGATATACAGCACTTGAACATTCAGATAAATATATGTAAAATACAACCTGAAAAATCTTTAAAACACAGAAGACGTTACATAAACATTTATACATCCATAGCCACATCATTTCGACTCTCAAAAGAATGTACAAATCATAAATATCAAAACAACCATTTTATTGAAGGGGACATTTCAATAAGATTCTGCATCCACAGCCACAACAATTTGACCTTTTTCCAAAGAAGGTACAAATCATCGAAATTAACGATCAATTTATTTGTTGATAATATTTTGAAACATAGGAACATCTTTTCAATACCGTTTCCTGATTCTTGGAAGAAAATTTGTCTATTTTAGAACCTCAGTGACCCGTTTCTATTATAAACTGGTCACGAAGACTTATATTTATTTGAATGACTGCCATCTGTTGTCAAGAACTTAACCTAACATCATATTTCAGGCTATAGAAATGTACCCGCTCTGGAATCCAAGAGATGAAAAGGAACTTGAATCAACAATACTATCGTCAGAGTTTGTTTATGAAGAGAATGGAGCCTTAAACCATGATGAAAGGTTAAAAATCTGATCTATTCTAACGTTGTTTGAAAACTCATTTATATTTCGCTGTTTGCGTAGAACCGTTCCAAATGGTATCGCCATGAAAACGTTATCTTTAGGAAAGAGGCCACTTTCCAAGATGATTATATGTATTGAAGATATCTTCTGTGAACTGCAGATCGTCTCAGGAAAAAGATAAGTTCCTTACAATTTGAAATATGATAATCCATGAAGTTACAAACCAACAGGTTGATCAAACATAATTAAGTCCTCCAACTTTCAGTGATAAAGTGTCCCTTTAAAAAATGTAATAATTCGATTGGTGGTTGTTCTTTATTTAAGGTATTCTGTTCTTTATTCATTTTCCTTCCTGTTAAAGTAGACGTACGTGAGGGGAAATCATGTTGTTTGATTTTAGAGGTTTAATGTATTAAGGGTTCCTGTTGTTGTTGTCGTTTTCATTTATGTTGTTTTGACATTCTGTCTATGCTTTATTTACATGTGTTGGTCATGAAACGTAATTGTAATTATGAGATGTGTTTCTTACTAACTTCTAAATCCTTACGGGAGTTATGGGATCCTTTAGGAGTCATTTAGGGGTTAGTATTTTAGTTGTTAATTACGTGAATTTGCGTCTGGTGGTGGAAGGATGTGTGTCCATCGCATTGGATGACCCTGTGTCTATACATCTGTATTGTTGGGACACACATCTATTTTATTTTATTCATTAAGGGTTGTTTTATTTAGATGCCAGTTATTTGTGCACCTCAAGGATGCCTATTTTGGTTTTTCCTTTTCTTGAGGACTGGGCTGGCATCGCCTATGTTTTGTGTCCGAAACACTTTTCATTTTATAATTACAGTTCTAGACATGATATTAAGGGTGAGTTTAATGTTATTCGTTTAAGTGGGGCTTGACTGAATGCTGAGGGTCATGTTAGTTCTGTTCTTGTTTTGCGTGGCTTCAGTCGAGAAACAACACGTGAACTAATCACGCTTATTAAATGAGATGTATGAGTTACTCTTTCGAGATGGTAGAATGTGTGTTCATTGTACATACCTGGGACTGCAATCGATGTTCATCTTGTCACCCGTAAGATAACCGAGTCTCGAGCTTTCTTCCGAAAAGGAGATTTATTCAGGAAGTATATGAAGTCATTTTGTAATTTATGTTTCTTTTGGTGTGTCTCTAGTAAAGCATTCGTTTTAGGGAACTATATGTCATATGTAGTTCTGCGATTAGTAAAACCTAGTTAGATTTGATTGTCATTTTGTGTGCGTTGGGTTTTGCGTATTGTTCTTTGGTTGTGCTTTGAAGTGACATACTTTGTTTTAAGGGTAGGATTATTCTGATCTTGGGTTACTTGACTTCACAATCTTCTTAGAATATTTCTCCTGCCTATGTTATGTAGTTAGCCTGTGGTGGGAAGAAAGTACTATTTACATTATTGTTAACTTGTTTTATTTCTGCCCCATTTATTAATTTGAGTTTCCCTCTGAACAATCTCCAATCTACAACACGTTAAGCATCTCGTTCTCTCCCTTCTTTTGGTAACCTTCGTTTATTTTTATACTTGTATTTTCTCGTTTTGATATTATGTGTACCTTTTTTTCCAGCCCCATCATCCCTCATTCTATCATTTCATACGCCCTTCATTCCCCCTTTTGTTACGTTCTTATGATATTAAATTTATCCATATACAACCTTTATTTGAAACGTGTAGTCATTCCATAGTTAGTTCTCCATCTAGTTCGGAATGTGAGTAAACTCGATAAGGTCTCATAGTCGGCGTCTTTTCCATCTGCATGCCTCACTCAGATTTTTTTTTATAAGCAATATGTATTTTTATATGTTTTGTTTTTTTGTTTGTTTTTTTATTTCAATAATAATGCAATTGTAACAGATATGATGTTTAAAGAAAATTTACATTATATATTTTTCCATATTTTAACAATTCAATCTAATTAGACAGTATTTTCGATTACAATTAACAATATTTCTAACAGAATTTTTAATTAGAAGATTAGTCTACGATTACTGAGAGAAAAAATTATAGGGAACATTTTATTTCTAGTCTTCGTCTCTTTTTTCATTGAATGTTAATGTTAATATTTTTATTTTTAGTATAACAGAAGAAGATTACAAGTTAACCAAAACTGGTATTACATTATAATTAGTTTCAATACATTATTGACTTTAAGGTGGATTATCATTTATTTACTTATTCATTAGGTAGAATTTTAATTTATATGTCAATTCGGACAAACTATATGAAACATGATGAATTTCATATCAATACATAGATTTAACGGCCAAAGTGTAAAGATCTGATGACTGGTCATCCAACTAAATTTATTAATCTCATGTGAATATTTTCCCAGGTTTAGGGAAACACCCATTACAGTTAGGTAAAATCGTGTTGACCGACTGAAATTTTGATTACTGTATTTAATGTACATACCCTGATCAGGGCAGCCAAGAAATCTTCCTTAGAGTAGTCTTCCTTCTTGCCGTTGTTATCTATGTTCATGGTGCCCAAATAGAGGAGTTTATCCTGCAGGGTTGCTTGTACTGGTAGCTTGGACCCATAGCCATACCAGAGCTCCCCGAAATAGAAGAGGTTCCCGGGACTCAGGACAGAGATCAGCTGGTTCTCGAGCCACTTCACTGTCATGTCTGAAAGACAGAAGGTAATGACACTTCCCTAGCAAGGCAGAGTTATCACTGGAATGCACAGTTGTGCTTTAATGGCAGAATAATAATGGTGATACAGAGGAACCCCTCAAATCATTCAACAAGATGATAGTCCCTGGCAGGACTGTGTCACGTCTAGTCCACATACCTATAAAGCCAGGCGAGTGGTTTATACACGTGCAAGAGATCTATGCCAAAATAGTTAAACCATGAAAATAATGAGAAAAAATAAAAATGGTGCTTATACCTTATTCAGCGTTGTATTTACATATCTCTGCTACAAACTCATACAAACAAAACTTACAATGAACATAAAGACAGGAATTTGTTGGTTGACAGCTCATGAAAACAAGCATTGGGAAAGGCCTCGACAACCGTAACCTTTGACGTACAAACAGATAGAAAACTTTACAATATCTAAGATGAGAATGCTGAATTCAAACCCTTTCCAAAATGAAATAGTGACTTCAGGTGATAATATAATTATCCCTGTTCCCAAAACATAATCATCATCATCATCCTCCTCCTCCTTTCATCTAATAGTCCTGGAAAAACTGTTACGGTCCATACAAAAGATTTGTATTTTCACGCCATCATTTCCTGGGGCAACCTGGAGATCACTTCCCACCGGGACAGTAGTTGACCACTGCTTTAGGGATCCTGCTTCTGTCCATCCTGTTGAGAGGTCCTAGCCAATTTCTCTGGTATTCATGGATGTATTCCAATACAGGTCTGCTGTTAATACCATTCAGCAATTCTGTGTTTCGTTTGTGATCCCACTTAGTGACTCCTGCTGTTCATCGCATATATTTCATTTCGGCGGTGGTCATTCCTCTCTCATCGCATTTCCTCAGGGTCCATGCTTCACTACCATAGCAAAGTACTGGTCTTGCTAAGGTTTTGTAGATCCTTGAAATATACCCATAACTATAATATGAAATATCCAAAACCGATAATTAATAAGACACTGAATCTACTGGCGAGAAGCTCTGAAGAATGAAACCTCACAAATACAAACACGATAAACATACCACCACATACACCCCCAGGTTTTAACCCAAAATAATAAAATAGGTATTCGATAAACTTAAACTGCGCAAGGCAAAAACCAGAGGGTACTGACTGGGCGGACCATAGAAATATGGTTTTAATTTAATACAGATTCAGAGAATACAACAAGCGAACAGTTTTTACCAGAGTGTAAAGGGTATTGTGTGGAACAGAGATGTCCCAAAGAAATGCAAAAAAGTATTATATTCAACCTTAATTCACAACCCGACCCAGGAAGCTGGAAACGGGAAATGAAGATGATGATGACAGATTCAACTTTAAAATAGTTCATTTTATGTCAATTTATAATAATTAATATGATACACATTGTCAGTTTATAAACTTATGATGTTTTCACATTCTTCCCTTTGCTCCCAATATTGTAGATGTGAGGATGGTATCACATCATCTTGTACAGTTTCCAGCCCCAGGCTGGGTCTGTTTGGAACATAAGCCTCGCCACTTACCCTGTAGTTCTTTCTTCCCACCACCTCTCCGCTGTCACTCTGGTCCAGTCCTCGCCTCTCTTCTTGACACATTCCTCCACTCCTTTCAGCCATCTATCTCTTGGTCTTCCTCTTGGTCGTTTCTTCTGCATCTGCATCTCATGTATCCTCTTGGGAATCTTCCTCTCATCCATTCTCTTTAAGTGTCCATACCACCTCAGTCTTGATGTCTCAATCCTACCTTGCAAGGGCTCCTCTTCCACCATAAGTAACAGCTTAAGAAAAGCATTACTTTACAATTGTACTGGTAACACTAACTTTTATATGTTTTGTTGTTGTTGTTTGAGTCTTCAGTCTTTTGACTGGTTTGATGCAGCTCTCCATGGCTCCCTGTCCTCAGCTAATCGTTTCATCTCTACCTAGCTACCACACCCTACGTCCGAGGCAATCTGTTTAACATATTCTAACTTTGGCCTACCCCTACAGTTCTTGTCCTCAACCCTTCCTTCCATAACTAAGCTTGCTATTCCTGGGTGTCTTAGTATGTGTCCTACCAACCTATCTCTTCTCTTCATTAGCAGTCGCCAGAAACATCTCTCCTCTCCCACTCGTCTTTAATACCTCTTCGTTTGTAACCCTATCTACCCATCTGATCTTCATCATTTCCCTGTAACACCACATGCTGCACCAACAGTCCAAGTTTCACTTCCATAGAGTGCCACACTCCAGACAAAGGCCTTCATAAATGACTTCCTAACACCTAAATCTATATTCAATGTCAACAGATTCCTTTTCTGTAGAAATGCTCTCCTTGCCTGAGCAAACCTACTTTTCATATCCTCTTTGCTTCATCCATCACTGGTTATTTTGCTTCCTAAGTAACAGAAGTCCCCTACTTCCTTTAGTTTTTTTTATAAGTTTGGGCTATTTAAGATTGAAATTCATGTCCAGTGGCAATTTTAGTATTTTTTTATTTTTTCCATTTTTTATTTTTGGCATGTTTGCCTTCTCTTGATGAATGCAGTACATTTGCATTTGTCTGTTGGCACAGGCTAGAGTAAAAGGTGGCTTTTCACCGATGTTTCAGTCTCACTCATGGCTGTGATTATTTGGAAGCTACTGAGGTATGGGTGGTGCTTAGTAATGACATTCAGGGCATAGTCAGTGCCTGTGGATGCTATGAAAGGTTCTACTCATAGGGTTAGTACTGCTGTTCTGATTCAGTCAGGAAAGTAATGGCAAACTACCTCACTCCTCTTCTTGCCTAGTACACCTCAAGATAGCGCTGCCTTGGGTTTTTGTGGGTATCTACCCACATAACCTAACGGCGCTGCCTTTTGAGGATCCAACCAGCCTTCGGGCTGACTACCTAACAGACAGACCATAAAAAATTTAAAACGTAGGTGCTAAAAGATTCATAAAAACCACACTAATGTGCCAGATAGCTAATCCTTGCAAAATAACTTTAACAGTAACTCCATTTCTATTCTCTGCAAGTAACAGTAACTGCAATTAAGTTACTTTAGAACAGAGATGGGCACAATTCGGCTCATTGAGCTGCGCAGGAGAAAGAGCCGAGTATGCGCTCTCACCGAAGTTAACCTGGTAGCTGCTTGCACAACTTGCCGTTATAAGCGGCATATCACAACAGCTTTATACTTGTGCCCTGTTTGTTGTGCATTAGAAGATTAGATTATGGTGCTACGTACATATGCTTAATTATATTCCTTTTATTAGGTTCTGTGTAGGAAACATAAATAATTACTTTAACAGCTGATAACTACACACTCCTTTGCCCACTACCGATAGTCCAGAAACTACAATAAGCCAACCTAACAACTTGTTTAGAACACAAGGAACGAAAACTTGCTGTAGGAGTACTGAAATCAATACATGAATAAATATCATTCACTACAATCAAAACATAGGTCTATGTGTTCTTATATATCTGAACTGTCATTCTGCAGATGAGGTGTGCGTATCCTTTCGCTGAAGCAGACGGGTTACATTTGGAGCGATCGATCTTGCACTTGCAATTCGAAGAACGGCAGTGAGATGTACGTCATTTATCTTCATTAGAGAGAGAACAGTTTCTCACGCAGATATTTTGAACCAAACATTGATAGAAGTTTGGCAGTCATTTTGTGCATGTTTGGAAAATCTGTTTGCGAAAACTGTTCATAAAAATGTGCTAAGCTTGTTCGTGATTCATATTTAGCGTACAGCCGTACACATAATTTAGGCCTACTCAGTCCGATGGCTGTACCTATTATTGCGCATATCGACATCTAGTCGTTCGAGCACAAACTATTAGCGAGCAGTCAGCTGGTCCCGGCTCCTTAGCTCCGCTCGCACTCATTCAGTTGGCTCCAGGAGCTGTGCTCTCCCATTGCCCACCTATGCTTTAGAACCACAGAAACATTATGATGAGTAGGGCCCGGATGTTGATGCCATAACAAAGTTTAAAAAATGCACTTAAAATTTTCAAAAATGACTGGAATAAATTACCTAAAAATTCAAAAAATGCACTTAAAATGAACAAGTGAACTGAGACAAGAATATACACCCCTTCCCCGTTCTACCCAGCCACAGCTGACCTTGGTCAACACAGCAGGTAACATTCCATTCCGCTAATAACTGGTTTGCGACGAAAACAAAGCATCTGTATACCTACGGCACCGTTCTTCTGCATCCAAGATATATATTTTCTACTAATAGCAATACTGAAATATCTTATTTCAATATTTTAAATTATCTTGTATCAGCCACTAGCTTCTTCTTAACTTTGAGAGACGTAACTCCTTCATATAAAGCTGTGACATAACTAAATTGGAAAAAAAAATACCTTAAAAGGCTGATTTCTCTAAAATATAACCAAAAAATATCTACCAAACTTAAACAAAATGCTCTTTAAAATAGAAAAATAGCAAAAATTGCAAAAAGATGCAAAATAAAAATGACATATTTGAAGACGGGGTGGCCCGTCCGGAGTTTCTATGTACTTCAGCATTGTCTTAGACAGCTCAGTAAAATTATGACATGTCATCAACATTCGGGCCCTAATGATGAGTCTTAGAAAAATGTTGCAGTTATTGCAAATACTAAAATCCACAGACTCTAACTACAATAAAACTCAGATCAACCAACATACCTTTTACACAATTTTGTAAAACAAATTTAGGCAAGACTAGGTCCACCAGACAAAGAGCTTGTCGGTAAACTGCCATGGCCTTGAACGAGAAGGTGAAGAAAGTGGTATCACTTGCTTCCACTACCTCTGCCAACATCACCAGCACGGAGGCTTCATTCAGACCGCTCTTCTCCTCGACTGTCCCATCAAGAAACACCTGAGAATATTGCAACAGTCATTTCTGGCAGCTCACAGAAGACTTAATTACCTATTGCTGGAAAAGCTACAAATAGTACCTGGTTATTGGGCACATTATTAAAAAGATTTAACACTAGTGATGAACAAACCTTATAACATTAATTATAAAGTAACTGGATGTCTGCCTCGTGAATACATAATCTCTACATACAATAGTATATACTGAAGTCCCTGATTTTTGGATGTAACGGGTAGACCTAATCTAGAGAACCACAGGATTGAAATTGATGCGGTTTTCACCATTCTGTAAAGGATTTCTCGAGGAAGGTTTCTGTAGAAAATACATTGAAAATATCTATACAGGATGTAACAAAAATGTACGGCACAAAATGCTGGACACACTCCTCACATGTAGACGAAGAAATTAAGTTATATGAACATGGGTCCGGAAACGCTTTGTTTCCATGTTATAACTCATTGTTTCCAACTCATTAAGGGAAACACAAGAACAGAACGTTAGAAACATGGGGAACATTCACTATTGGTTACATTGTCATTATCCTAGGTGCACCGCCAGTTTTTGTTCTACATGGCCCTGTTGCTATGCGACTTAGCAGGTGTGCCTTTAGCTGTGCAACAAAACCTGTACTTCATGCACGATGGAGCACCTCTTCATTTTAGTGCTAATGTCAGTCGGCTTCTAAATAACAGATTAGGTGACAGATGGATAGGTAGAGGTGGACCAATTGCCTGGCCTCCACGCTCTCCGGACCTATAATCACTGGACTTTTATTTGTGAGGGCATTTGAAAGCTCTTGTGTATTGAACCCCAGTACGAGATGTTCAGAGTCTCCGTGCCCGTATTATGGAAGGCTGAGAAACGATTTGCAATCCTCCAGGGATACATCGGCGCATCCGAGATTCACTACGACCGACGGTGGGTTGATGCATGTATCAATGCGCACGGAGGGCATATTGAACATCTCTTGTGAGCAAGAGTTGCATGTGGTATGCTGGTACGTTCTGTTCTTGTGTGTTTCCCATGATTAATGAGTTGGAAACAATGAGTTATAACATGGAAACAAAGCGTTTCCGGACCCATATTCATATAACTTAATTTCTTCGTCTACGTGTGAGGAATGTGTCCTGGATTTTTTGCCGTACATTTTTGTTACACCCTGTATACTATGAGTGTAAGAATTGTCCAGCATGAAAAGTTCTACAAAAAATTCTGTGACCGCATATCTCTATCTTTAATACATTGCCCAGTATGAGTGCTTTTACGTTTTCATTTCTTCCAAAAATCTCCATTCAGTGGAAATTTAAATTACTAGCTTCGGAGCGAGCAAACCCAACACTCCAGCTTCGGCCAGCATCAAACTGTCGAGTTAAGACTTCAGAGAAGAGTCAACCCCTGTAATCCGTCACCTTTGGGACTGAGGGTATGGCCGGAACGCAAAAAAGGTCGGATTATCAGAAAGTACAGAAAAATAGGGATTTACATTAAAATAAACAGTCTCTGAACTCGAAAATATATTATCATTTCAAATGATCTTGTCGACTTCGTCGTTATGCTTGGGTTTAACGTTATGCGTTATGGTTACGGCGTGTATGACGTCATCATGTTGTTCAGTGCATATACACCGAGTCTGAGACGGCGAGTGTGTGACGTCATGCAGCAGAGTGCACCTCCCGCTCCCCGTTCCCCGCGCAGGAAGCCTACGCACTAAATGCGTGATACTGAATGACTTGCAGCTTGTTGATAATGAAGCGTTCACGTGATTCTTGCTATCTCTGTACTTGCGAATCCGTTCGTTAAGCTTGCACACTTACAGTTTACAGTTTGTGCAGGGTAGTAAAGTGTGTTAATAATGGAGTCTGTGGATCGTTCGTTAAACTTGCTTACTTACAGTTTACGTTAAGTGAGTTAATAATGGAGGCTGTTGACAGTAATAGTGCTATTATTTCTACTAAAGCTAAATCTCGTGCTGTAATGGAGTCTGTTGAAAGAGTCCTGGGGCTTGGAGCGAAGCGAGAAGCCCTCCAGAGCCTTTCTAACATAGCATTTGTAGCATGCGTCATTTGAAATTATATAAAGTCTAGTCTCTCAGACTGACTGTGTCTTTTTTGTTGTCTGCAGTAAAACATTGCAATACAGTAAACCGCACAAAAGCTGTTATTACATATGGAAACACAGCAATACTGTGCAGTCTTGTATTTACAGCACTGTAAAAAATGAAGATAGCCTGTACACTAGTAAAAATTTACTTACGAAGAAAGTCAGTTATAGTTTTTTGTTTCAATCAATCAATGTCTAAAGGCAATGCCTTGTCGATTCAACCATTGTCTTCTGTCTTTAGCTTGTCTTTTCATCTCACAGTAGGAACCACATCCCACGTTTTGCATCAATACTTGAAGGAATTGCGTCCTAGGTCGACCGCGTCCCTTCTTTCTTAAGACCTTTCCTTCTGGTAGATTGGTTAGAAAGGTATTATGACACACGGTGTGTCCAATGAATTTAGCTGTTCTTCTATGTACTGTTGCCATCAGCTGTTTCTTCCCGTGGATTTCTCGCAGTATACTTTTGTTTGTTCTTTTTTCAATCCAACTGACCTTTATCATTCGCCTCCAGACCTACATCTCAAAGGCTTCAAGCCATTTCCTATCCTGTTTCGAATTGTCCAAGATTCACATGCATATAAGAGTATGCTCCACACAAATGACATCACAAAATTTTTCCTAATCTCAATATCTAGAAGTATATTGGTCAGAAGAGTTCTTTTGTTGCTGAATGCTTGTTTGGCAAGTGCTATTCCTCTTCTTATCTCTTTGCTGCAGTGGTTATCATTTGTGATTGAACTTCCGAGGTAAGGGAAACAGGTGACTTGTTCCACTACTTGGTTAGCAAGCCTGATGTTGGTGTGATTTCGCTCAGGATGTTTACTTACAACTAATATTTTTGTCTTCTTCACGTTAATGTTTAAGTATAAATCTACTAAATATAATGACAGTATATTCAGTATCTTGGATAATTCCTTTTCTGAGTCTGCATAGTTTTTTGTTTAGAAGATTAAACTCTAGACATAGCTGCAGTGTCTCTCCAATTCTTGATCCACAAAAACCAACGAACAGTAAGCACTAAAAACTTCACAGTGCAGTAGTCGTCTTCGGCTGCAGCTCGTTTCCGAGTATACCATTTTCTGACAATACACTTCCAACATCAGGGCATTTTATGAATTAATTTCTGGTGACTAAACAGGCCGAGTCTTGCATGGAACATGCGGCCACATACTAAGCATCTTATAGTTGGAGGAGAGCGTGGACGGTTTGACGAAGCTTGCGTTGGAGTCGCTCCATTTCTGCCAGTCTGCGACGTTCCTGTTCAAAATGATTTACCGAAGCAGATATAGTTTGCCTCCAAAGTACACGATCTTCAGCCAGTGCCTCCCAAGTTTGAGGGTTAACTTCTGTCAACTTGAAGGTTTGTTTCAGCTGGTCTTTGAAGCGCCTTAAAGGTGCACCCTGTGGCCTTTTACCAGTGCAAAGTTCACGTAGAGGAATTGGCGTGGCAACCTGGTGTCATTCATGCGGCGGACATGTCCTGTCCATCTTAGTCGATGACCAAAGATGATAGCTTCTACACTCTTGGTACATGCTTTTTCAAGGACAGCAAGATTGGATACATAGTCATCCCACTTAATATTCAGTGCAGTACGTACTGTACAAAGGCGGACGAGAGGGGTTCTACTGTAGGTGTTATGAGTTTCGCTGTTCACCTCGGCTTTTCTGAATTAAGTCTGGTACCTACCGTCAAAACCACAACAAAATCCATCCAGTGGTTCTCGAGATTACCCGTTACATCCAAGAATCGGGGACTTTGTTTTATATTATGTAGAGATAGGAAAGTCTCAGAACCTTTATCTTAGTAAAATAGCATTTGTTAAGGGACTCCCATTACACAGTAATATGACACAATGTACACTTTTGAAGCCAGCGGTGTGTTGGGCTGGCTGTGGAAAATTTTATTGCCCATTTTATGCATTTTTTTCTAGTATTTTCCCATTTATCACTCCCTCAGCCAGTCCCTTTTCTGTATTTTAGAACTACTTTTCCTGTCCACTGATTGTTTAAAGTTGGTTGGACTCATTCTTAAAGTAAGAATTCATTATGAAAATTAATAAATGTAAAATTAAAATAATGGAATGTAGGCAGAAGATCCAGAAACTCCCATTGGCATCAAATTGGCAAGTGAAAAACTAAAGGAAGTAGGAGACTTTTACTACTTGGGAAACAAAATAAGCAATGGTGGATGAAGTAAAGAGAATATAGAAAGGAGATTAGCACAGATTGTCACAATTTCTTCTTCTTCTTCTCTTCCTGGCGTCGTTCCCAATTATTTCTTGGGGTCCGCCACTCTGCACCTCGCTCTCCATTTGTTGCGGTTTGCTGCATCTATAGGACGAAGACCTACGATGCGCATATCATCGTGTAGGGTATCCATCCAACACCTTTTTGGTCGTCCTGGAGGTCTTTGTCCATCAGGCTCGAGAGCAAGTGACTTCCTTACAATGGACTCTGTATTTGCTCGGCCTACATGCCCGTAATCAGTTTGAAGCTTTCCGCCGAATCAATACAAAAAATAATTTATATACGTCAATACGGACCAGAAATGGCAACTAGTATTCCCATTATTACATGCCCGTACCAACGCAACCGAGTCTCCCTCATTTTTGCTGGAATAGGAGCAATTCCAAGGGTATTGCGGACGTCTTCGTTCTTAATATGATCCAGCCGTGTGATTCCCAAGGACCATCGCATCTTCATTGAGTGCAAGGCTAGTTCATGTTTCTTTGTATTAAGCCAGGATTCGGCTCCATACAAAGCAACAGGGCGGACAACTGTTGGATAGATCTTAGTTTTGAGGTGCAAAGGGATCTTGTGGTCACAGAGAACGCCTGTGACATGGCGCCACTTCATCCATGCAGCATTCATTCTTGCACAGGCATCCAAGACTGTGTCACCATCAGGTCTCAAACCAACTAAACACTCATAATGTACACGTAAACAAGCAAAAAATAAGCTATGTCAGTGCCATCTGATGGCATACAAAGGAATTACAAACATTCTACCTTCTTACTACGTGATTTGTAGAGCAATCTAGCACCACACCGCATAACTACAACACATATAAGAGCGTTCCGATCGAATCGGCATCTTGGCATTTTTCATACGGAACTTAAGTGCCGATGCATCGGCATCTTGGCACTGTAAAGGTTAAACTACATTCTTTAGAGTTTGACAAGGCGGTTTTGAATCACATAGAACTTCATTCATACCACTAAGGATAAGAGTTTTTATCACATGTATTAGTCTTTAATGGAAGTGGTCCCATATGTAGCCACCAACCATTCATGCAAAATTAACTCAAAAAATATTGACCATTAAGGGCCGTTTTCACCAATGTCAATTGTCTCTTAATTATTCAATAAAGGTTATTTAACTTAGCAAGAGCATTTCACCGAACAGAAATGATCGTTAACTTACCACTAATAAGGAATTAAGTTAAATGGCCAAATCTGGGCACTCAACTCTCTAAAGCATCTTTACGGTGGTGGGAAACAGCTGAACTGTGCCTTGCGCATTCCACAATGGCGTTTTTTTTCTGAGTTTCACACGTACTTTCATCCATATGAATATAAAATATGTTTATGACAATGAAATGATAAAAGATCACACACATTACTACGTTTTAAAACCAATAAAGACGAATATGTAAATTAAAATTTAAAAAAATATCCGAAGGGGGATTTGAACTCCTTCCAATTCTGCATAATAAATTGAGAGTCTGTAACTTAACCGCTTACGCTATGAAGACAACTGGGTAAGTGCGTCCTATTAAGCTATCAATTCACACAACTGCCAATTCTCCTAAATACTTTGTTCATATCATTTTAAGCTTTCGCCACGAATAAGGTCTTCTGTATTTCCCTTCCTTTATAATTATGTTCCAGAAAATCTCAAGGAAGCATCGCTAACAACAATCAGTTGCAGACGCTTCTTGTTCTGTCGCCATGCTCTCCAAGATAAACCGAGTCCACGCATGCGCGAGAGCCATAAAGCGTATTTAAGTAATTGGAAACCCGAATGGCCTCTTGAAATGCATCGAAGATAATCACGCATTAAATCTCGTATTTAAGTTACATGAGAATTAACTAAATAATCGTTATTGAATTGTTGGTGAAAACAGCCCTAAGGGGTTAAGGAAGGATTTAGGACAAGAACTGTAGAGCTAGACCAAGGCTAGAATATGCAAATGCAGATTGCCTCTGATATAGGATGTGATAGTTATGTAGAGAAGAAACAATTAGCACAGGACAGGGAGGCAAACCAATCTAAAGACACAAATCTCCAGACTGAGTGTCCGTGGATACTGGGCTCTTACATACCTGAAGTACGAGCAGCCACAGCAAGACATGCGGCCAGTCCTTGGCCAAGAGATTAGAATGTAGCTCAGGTAACAGACACAAGTTCAGGAACTGGTCTGCATCTATGACAGACTCGTTCACCAGAGCTGCAATCTGAAACAAACGGGCAGTCAGAGAATTCCGCTTTCCAGCTTAAGCTGGGTCGGAGCAAATGATACTATGTGTTGCTATATTTGCAACACTTCTCATGCTTTGCCCTCATTGGCTAATACCAGAAGTTACCATGGTGTACTTGGAGACATTTCTGTATCTGTGTTATTATTGGCTTTGCCAATATTTAGGAAGGGATGAAACTGGTTATTTTCCCTCCTCCTACTATCATTAGTCACCGGCTTAGATGGATCGCTCATGTCCAACGCATGAATGATGACAAGACTCCCATGGAAAATCCTGCACAGCAAGCTCAGCACGGGCAAGAGACCTCTAGGAGCACCTCGGAAGCGTTACAAAGATCAGCTTAACCCCTCAAGCGTGATATTGTGAAACTCTGGGCTGCACCCACAACGTGCATTATTTCTAGCCTACTCCCAATGGTAAGCGCGGTATCATATGAATTTCGCTATAATTTCCAAACGATTACAGAGACCAGGATACTCTAACAGCTATTCCAATACTTCTGGAAAAGTAAAACCAAAAATCATTGGTTCAAAGAAGTCGTAGATGATCTAGATCAGGGTGGTCCAACCTTTAGTTACCCGAGGGCCAATCAAACTTTAGTATAGGAATGTGAGGGCCAGAGACATTCCAGAAAGAAAAGATATTTTACTAAAAAACATTTATTAAAATTAATTTTAAAAGAAACTTAATATTACTAGTTAATATACCACTTCACTTTACAGTCGAGAAATCAATGTGATGATTGGCACTGCTTTCCTGATACAATTGTATCAATGTCAACTGTAAGTTCAGTAAGGCAAAACTCTGGCTCGATTCCAGTGAAGCACTTTCAATTTCATTTCTCGTTTTTGATTTAATTTGTTTGAGAGCAGAAAAGGCACTTTCGCAACTATACGTACTGCCAAACAGCGATAACACTTGCTGAGAGAATTTCAGCGGTTTAGGAAAACGTTCTTTAGAAATCAGTTTCCAGAAATTTTAAGGGACATCACACTGTTTAGTCTGGTAGAATGGGTCTGCCTGAAGATCACAAATTTCCATTTGAAGGTCGCAAGGCACCTCACTCACTTTTTGGTTTTAGGGAGTCAAAATCCTGGAATCTGTTCTGGAACTCTTTCTTGATATCTATTATTATTTCATGAAATACACTAAAATTTATGTCACTTTTTTTCTTCTTTAAACTGCTGACAAGATGTGTAGTGTGCCTTATTATTTGCCTTCAATGCAATTTGCATTACATCAAGCTTTTTGCGGAAGTGTAAACATAAGTCCATAAAGCTGGGAGATATTTTGTTTTCTGCCTTGTAGTTTCAGGTTTAATGCATTTAGATTGGATGTTAAATCTGTCAGAAAAGCATGATTATTTAAAAACTGGATTTATTCCAGTCTTTCTTGATACTCGTGCCCAATGTTTTCATTTTTGAGGAAAGCCAGAATTTCATTCCTCAACCCAAAAATCTGTTGCAAGCAATTTCCAGCACTTAGCCAACGCACTTCACAGTACAATGAAATGTCACCATACTCAGCTTCCAAATTGTCCTGGAATGCAATAAATGCTGTGTCTACAGACTTTATTGCCTCCCCTTATTAAGTTTACAGTATTTATAACAGATTTCATTGGCTCACTGAGCCTTATAATTTTTCCACATATAGCCTCCTGGTGGATAATGCAGTGGAAAAACAAAACATTCAATCCTTTTTCTTTACACAGTCCTACTAAACCAATATTAGGACCAACCATTGCTTTAGCTCCATCTGTTGCAATGCCAGAGCACTTCACAAAACCTCCATATTTAGAATCAACATCATCCAGTGCTTTGAATACCTTTTTTGCTGGTTTTAATGATCTTAATTCCAACAGTTCTTCTTGAATTTCAAATTCTTCGTTTATTGTTCTCTGGCCGATGTCAGCTATATCTGTGCTCTCATCTAGAGCAAGAGAGTAAAATTCACATTTTTCCAAAATGTTCTTGAGAGAACCTGAAACTTCACCAGCCATATCATTAATTCTTCTACTAACTGTCTGATGAGAAGGGGAAACTGTTTCAAATTTTTTAGCCATCCTATTATCTCCAAATGAAGATGCTATTTTACAGCACAATCCCTAAAAGGCTTTTTTTTAGCTAGCTCTAAACATACCTCATTAGATGCCTTTAAACCGGTAGTGTTTGATGGTTGCTGAAATATATTCTTCTGTCTTGTTAGTTTCAGCTTCAAATCATTAAACACACAACTTCTGGCACTTTCCTGGTATTGATCGTATTTTGATTTATGCAAGCTGGTATAGTCTCTATTCACGATATACTCCTTCGAAACACCTAAGGCTTGAGAGCAGTTAACACACTCTGGTTTTTAATTATGTTCAACAAAAAAGTAACTTTCCTGCCAGTTTGACTGACATAGTCGTTTCTCATCTTAAACACGCCGTTTATTAAGTCCCGCGATAGAGGGTACCGCTCTCGCAACAACGATGACAACAAACTCTCGTCGTACTATATCTCTCGAACAACCTCTCTCGTCAAAAACAACCTCTTCGAACAGCCCTGCGCTCCCTTTTATAGGGAAATCTGTCGCAGCACACGAACGATCGCGAACTTATCGGCAGCTAACCAGTTGTCGCTTGGAGGTGGGGCCGCTTCTCGTGCCGTACGTATTCGTTGAAAGACAATTATGATTACTGGTGTATTTTTCGGGATCTTTCCTTTCTCACCTGGCTCCTTCATAACATTACTGAATGAAAGTGAAAATTAAAGTAGGCACGCCACGGATTATAACTGTCGAAGAGTGAAGGGCAGTAAGAAGGGCAAGGGCCAACCAAGGGCCCTCGGGCCGCGGGTTGGACCACACTGAATTCTAGATGAATTAGGCTTGACAATGCAACAAATTGAACACCGGAAAGAGAAGAGTGATGAAGACAGCATGGAAGGAAAGGAAGACCCTAGAGGACAGGAAAAAGGGAATAATTGTCCCGATCTTCAAGAAAGGTAGTAGAACAGAATGCAGAAACTATCGGGGAATAACACTGATGAGTCATTGTGCAAAGATGTTTGAGAAAGTTTTGGAAAGGAGAATTAGGACTAGGATAGAAGGAGGGATGAGGGGAGAACAACATGGCTTCAGAGCAGGAAGGTCCACAGTGGATTTGATTTTTGCTGTAAGGCAGTTACAATAACAGCACTATGAGTATGGAACAGATCTACTCATGGCCTTCCTGGACATTGAGAAAGCATATGACAGTGTATGCAGAAACAAAGTATGGAAGTCCCTGGAGGATAGAGGAGTAGAGAAATGGACTATAAAGAGAATAAAGGAGATGTACAAGGGAAGTGTGAGCTGTGTGAAAGTGGGAGGAGAGAGATCGGACTGGTTGGAACAGAGAAACGGCCTGAGACAAGGAAGTGCACTGTCACCGTTACTTTTCATTGTGGTGATGGATGACATAATGACCCGAGTGGCACAAGTAATTGGGGAAGGAAAGATGAAAGCAATGGTGTTTGCAGATGATTTGATGATTTGGGGAAACAAGGAGGAGGAGGTACAGGAACAGTTGGACGTGTGGGAAGGAATAATACAAGGATATGGGAAGAAATTTAGCATAAATAAGAGTGAGATGGTGATCACAACAAGGAAGAAGGAAAGAACCACAACGGTAATTACAATTGGTGGGGAACAGCTGAAGAAAGTGGAGAGTTTCAAGTATCTGGGAAGCCTGATACAAGATAATGAAAGAAACGATAGAGAAATAAATGAGCGAGGGAGACAGGCAGAAGCATTCCGGAGGAGTGTGAGAAGCATGATATGGAGCAAGGATGTCCCTCAGAACAGCAAAAAGATCATATATCGGACGTACTATGTCCCTATCCCGACGTATGCCTCGGTGACCTGGATTATGAAAGGAAGGAAGAAGAGCAAAATACAGGCCAGTGAGATGAGGTTCTTGAGAAGCAGTATTGGAGCTCCAAAGATGAGCAGAATAAGAAATGAGAGGACCAGAGAATTAATGAAGCAGGAACCATTACAGGATGGTATAGAGAAATCTAGACTTAGATGGTATGGACATGTAAAACTAATGGAGGAGAAGAGGATACCCAGGAGGATACACGAGACGAAGTGGGAAGGAAGGAGACCGAGAGACAGGTGGCTGAAGGGGGTGGAAGAAAGCATGAAGAAGAGAGGAGAAGACTGGACGAGGGTGGAGAGTGAGAGATGGTGGGAAGACAGAAGACGTTGGAGAGGCTTGTGATCCAAACAGACCCGGCCAGTGGCTGAAAACAGTGCAAGATGATGATGAAAGAGAAGAGGATCTTGAGAAACAAAGACGTGAGACTTAGTCTAAAAACTTCTATATGCAAACAATACACCATGGCGGCCCACCAGGTCAGACAGAATGAAACAGTTCTGGGAGAAGAAGAAGAAGAAGCAGCCAAATTTGTAACTAATATTCCTAAGACTTGACTGTATATAGATTGATTATAGTGCTCCAATGTGGGTGTAAAATAAATGAATGGAAAAAAAAACAGAGTGCATAAAACACTTGTTATTACTGAAAATAAGTGTTGTCACTGAGCTAAATGATTTCAATGTTAAAAAAAAACAATGGAAACAAAATTACAAATTTCGGATTTGAAAGTTTTGAAGTAATTTTGGGAAATGAAATTTACTTCTATTCATGTTAAAAGAGACTCTATATTATTTGATAGCATGATAAATATCAAGATTTCAAAATTACCAACGAAAACTGAGAAAAAGACACGCAAGTTTGCCACCAACCACGACGTACACAAGACACGAAACTCTGTGAGCACATGTTTCAGACTCTTAAGAATTAATGTAAATACAGATTGTCAGAGGTTCCTGCGGAATATGAACGTAGTTAAAATTGCCTTCTTCATATTCCCTGAAAATTGCTCTTATCAAGCGCAAAAATAACTAAATAATCAATAATAAAGGCAGGTCTACATATAAAAGAAAATGTCTATCAATCGCAACAAAATTAAAACATTACAGGACGGTGATTCAACCAGAGGTGACATATGGAAGCGAAACTCTTTTTAAAGTTACTCAGAAAAACAGAATCGACAAAATGTTTAAAGTACCGGTAGAAAGAAGAATAGCTAGAACATGCATAAATAAAAAATATCAGAAAGATGGACACTGGCGGATAGTACCAAATGATTTGGTATACAGAGATAATAATAATAAATGATAATTGTTGTTTTAAGGGGCCTAACATCTAGGTTATCGGCCCGGTATACAGAGAACTGGAGCCCATCACTGATACTATTCGGATGAAACGAATTTCTTGTTTTGGTCACATCATGAGGACACCAGAAACCAGGTTATCTAGAAAAATTGTAGGGAAACTTTGGAGTGGGATGGATTAAGGAAATTAGAGAAGATATGAAAGAATTAGAAATAACCTTGGATGACTTGCAAAACAAAACAAAAAAAAACAAAAAAAACTGAAAGATTAAAAATTAGATTTCAAGCAAAAATAGACAAACGTAATACAGTAAAAAGGGTATTTACAGATGAGGAACGCCTGAGAAGATCAGAGCGAATGAAAAGCTACTGGGCAACTCGGAAAGAAAACTTACTGAAGGAGGAGGACCAAGAAATGACTGACTGAAGTGGTCCAATGAGGTCGTAAAAGAAGAAGAAGAAGATGAAAACGCCGGTAACGATGGCACGAATAGGGCCAAATGATAGATCGTTATCTTGAAAGTCAAAGGGTTAAGCCCTCTACGGATTGACAGAGATTTTAGCTGTCATCTTCCTCCTCTCCCAAAACCTCTTCATTCTAGCTGACCTGGCTGCCCTTTCAGGCGCTCCAACTCGCCTGATCTTCTAAATGACACCCCACCGTATCCAAATGGTGTCTTCTTTTGGACCCTCTGATGTATGTCCAAACTGGTGAATATTTTGTTATCCCCTATACTGTTTATAACTGTCATGGATGAAATCCACAAGATTGTGAAACGAAGAATGGGAAGCAAGGAGACTAAGGTCTTACTTACTCTTTGCAGACGACATAGTAATATGGGAAGAAAATGAAATAGAAGTGCAAGAACAAGTTACTGTATGGAATCAAGAGATAGAGAAATATGGAATGAAAATATGTGTGGAGAAGAGTAAGACTGTTGTGATGACAAGAAACAAGAGAGAAGGAAGACAGAATATTGAAGTAAAAGGAAATCCATTGGAAATGGTAAAAAGCTTTAAGTATTTGGGGAGCATATTCACAGAAGATGTTACAATAAATGGAGATGTTGTAAAGAGAATCCAACAAGCTAATGGGTTTTACCAGTGTGTGAGAGGTTTAGTATGGAACCTGGAAGTCCCAGAGAAATGCACGAAAGTTCTATTCTCAATGTATTACACACCAATTTTGACAAATGCAGCAGGAACTTGGACCACAACAAAACGCGATTAAAGCCAACTCCAAGCAGCCGAGATGAAGTTCCTTAGAGGAATAATTGGGAAAACAAGGAGGGATAAAATCAGAAATGTGGACATTAGGGAGAGAACTGGGTTCCCAAAACTGCAAGACAAGATAGAGAACAGTAAGCTGAAGTGGTATGGACATATGATGAGAATGGAAGAATAAAGAGTACCAAAGAGAATATTTATGGAGAAAATACCAGGAAGAAGACCACGAGGAAGGCCCAGAAAGAGGTGGATAGATACGGTGAAGGAAAGCATACAGAAAAGAGGAGTAAAAGAAAAAGAAGTATTGAAAGATGGAAATGAATGGTGGAGGGATAAACAACAGTGGAGGTCCTCGATTCGCAACCCGACCCAGGGAACAGGAAACGGGAAATGAAGAAGACTAATAATCATGTTAAGCTGATTGTCTGATCAATGATCAGTATGTTTCTGACCAAAATCAGGGTTTAAAATTCCAGATGTGAACTGGAAAGGTTATTAATGAACTATGATGAGTGTGTTTGGTCCGCGAGAGCTATTTTATTTTGCTCAAGTCCGTCGGCAAGCCAGTGAGGACCCCCCCCCCATCCGCCACCTGGCATGCGCATAATCGGAGTATCACCTTTCCGCCTGCTACGACAGCTAAAACTATTATTATAATTTATTACACTCCCATGTTTCATTATTTCGATATTTTATTCACGTGTGTACTTTCATGTATTTTCGACATATATCTATAAGTCTGTATCCTTTCCATGTTATGTCAATGGTGAGTTTTGTAGTTTGATTATTGGTGTTATTCATCACATAACTATGGTAATCTCTAAATCTCTAAGGGTTGAAAGTGATACTGTACCTCTTTGGCTTATTTTTTTTGTCTGTAGATCGCAATTCCCTACACTACCAAATTCCCCTAGACAAAAAATGGTGGCATCCATGACGTCATGGACGACACTAAAAGTTTAAACGATGCGTACATTTTGCTCAGAGCTCGTGCCACAAGCGGAGTTTATGTCTGTTAGGCAAGACCATACTGTCTTGATTGGTGACAGCTGAGGTTTTTGTATTTTGGTGAATATCTCCATGGGATTAATAAACTGTTGTTTAGTTTCCTGTCCGTGTTTTGTTCCATATCTTAAGAGTATATATGATAAGGGATTTATTTGACAGTTCCTCGATCTGCATTACTCTGTGTCTTTAGTGTGTCGTGCAAGACACAATTTTTTTGTTAAGCCTATTATTTGAGTATTATTATTATTATTATTATTGAAGATCTATAGATTCAGATGCATCTGCCTTACACAACGAGCTATGGAGGGCTCTTGAATGAACTGAAGAGGAAGAAAGAAGAAATATGGGAAGAATTTTACTCTACTGATGCGATAGATCAATACTATGTGCTTTAATAAATAAAGTCAAAATGCTATATGAACACTGCCAGAGTTGTATCCAAATAGGTGATTGCTATTCAGAGTGGTTCTACACTAAACAGGGTGTACAGCAAGGCAGCGCTCTATCACCACTTTTATTCATTACTGTAATGGATGAAATAATGAAGAGAGTTAAGAGACTCAATAAGACCTCTTGAGTTTAAAGCTTTAGCGTTTGCAGATGATGTTGTAATATGGGGTGAAAATGAGGCTGAAATACAACAGAAGATGAATGATTGGAATGCTATATTCAAGCAATTTGGTCTGAATATAAGCAAGTCCAAAACGGTAGTGATTCCCGTTAGTCGACAAAACATCTGTGCTAACATCACTCTGAATGGTACAAAATTAGAACAAGTACATCAGTTCTGTTACCTTGGCAGTGAAGTGTCCACAGATAACCAACCATCTGCAGAACTCACTAGTAGAGTTCAACATGGAGCAAAATTTTATCATCTCGTGAGAGGGCTTCTTTTGGGATAAGCAAGTTCCTTTAAGATCAAAACTAATACTCTACAAGAGCTTCTTTGTACCTGTTACTACATATAGCTTAGAAACCTGTACCCATCATCATCATCTTGCAGTCTCCAGCCACTGGCCGGGTCTGTTTGGAACACAAGTCTCTCCAACATCTTCTGTCTTCCCACCATCTCTCAGCCTCCACCCTTGTCCAGTCTTCTCCTTTCTTCTTCACGCTTTCTTCCACCCCCTTCAGCCACCTGTCTCTCGGTCTTCCTCTCGGTCTCGTGTATCCTCCTCAGCATCCTCTTCTCCTCCATTCGTTTTACATGTCCATACCATCTAAGTCTAGATTTCTCTATACCATCCTGTAATGGTTCCTCATTCATTAATTCTCTGGTCCTCTCATTTCTTATTCTGTCCATCTTTGTAGCTCCAATACTGCTTCTCAAGAACCTCATCTCACTGACCTGTATTTTGCTCTCCTCCCTTCCTTTCATAACCCAGGTCTCCGAGGCATACGTCAGGATAGGGACATAGTACGTCCGATATATGATCTTTTTGCTGTTCTGAGAGACATCCTTGCTCCATATCATGCTTCTCACACTGTACCCAATCCAAGAAAAATACCAGCAAACTACAGGCGATGGAGACGAAGTTTTTAAGAACTATGATTCAGAAGACAAGGAGGGACAAAATAAAAAATGATGAGATATGCCATCTTGTTCAAGCAGAACAATTTCTTAATGAGATCTGTGTTGAAGCCAGGCTGAAATGGTTCGGTCATCTCAAAAGAATGGACACACAAAGAACAGCTAGACTGTGGTTTGAGAAAGAACTGAAAAGCAAGGGATCAAGAGGTCGACCGAGGAAGAGATGAGTAATTTTGCATATTAATATTTTTGTTCCCATTGTGTGTTTCTATTTTTCTCACCGGATGTCGCTTATTTTGTTTCGCACGCCACTTCTTATCTGGTCTGCTTTGAAGACGGACGTGTTTAATATTGCGGTAAATTTTTTGTTTCATTGTTAAGTTTTACTTATAATTAGTCAGAAGAGATAAAGGGACGATGGAAGGAGTATTTCGATAAGCTATTGAATGTGAGCAATTGTACTGGTGAGATGGAAGAGACACAACCTGACGACTCTATAACAGAAGATGATATAACAATGCTGGAGGTGGAATTAGCAGTACAGAAAATGAAGATGGGAAAAGCAACAGGGGTGGATGAAATCAGTGTAGAAATGATAAAGGCTGCTGGACCTGTTGGTATGCAATGGTTGTATCGACTGCTAAAGTGTGTGTGGAAACGGAAATGTGTACCAGAAGACTGGGAGAAAGGGCTAATAATACCAGTGTTTAAGAAGGGGGACAAGAAGGTGTGTGATAACTATAGAGGGATCACCCTCTTATCACAGATAGTAAAAATACTGGAAAGGATATTAGAAAGAAGAATGAGAAGAAAGGTGGAAGGAGAGTTGCAAGAGGAACAGTATGGCTTCAGGAGTGGAAGATCCACAGTGGACCCAATCTTTAGCTTGAGGCAGGGGATGGAAAAGAACTGGGAATATGGAGAGGATTTGATCATGACTTTCATAGATTTAGAAAAGGCATATGATAGTGTCCCTAGAGAGAAGGTATGGGAAACCATGGTTAAGAAGAGACTGGGAAGAGAAATGTTGGAAATGGTGCAAGCAATGTACAACAACTGTGTTAGCAGGGTACTGACCCCAGTTGGAAAGACAGATTGGTTTAGGAACAAGACTGGACTAAGACAGGGGAGTGTGCTGTCACCTCTCTTGTTCATAATGGTGATGGATGAAATTGTAAAGGAAACAAAGGAAGCATATGGACATAAAGAAATGAAGTTACTGTTATTTGCAGATGATATTGTGGTCTGGGGAAGGAACACCGAAGAAGTGCAAAAACAACTAGATGCACTGAACGAAAATATTCAGAAGTACGGCCTGAAAATCAGTATAGAGAAAAGCAAGACCATGGTGATGACAAGAGGGGAAAGACAAGGAAAGGGCACTGTGAAAATTGGAAGTCAGAGTTTGGAAATTGTGGACATGTTCAAATACCTAGGAAGTGAATTGATGCAAACTGGTAGGTTGGACATGGAGATTGGCAGAAGAGTACAGCAGAGCAATGCATTCTATCAAAGTGTAAGAAAACTTGTTTGGGATAAGGAAGTACCAAGGAAAAGCAAGGAGGTAATGTATAAAGTGTACTATGTTCCCATATTAACTTATGCAGCTGAGACTTGGACCCTGACAAGCAGGCAAGAGAGTAGAACCCAAGCCAGTGAAATGAAATTCCTAAGAAGTATGATAGGAAAGACAAGGGAAGACAGAGTGAGGAATGAAGATGTTAGGAAGGAAGTTGGGATGGGAAAACTAAATGAGAGAATTGAGAAGAATAAACTAAGGTGTTTTGGACATGTAAAGAGGATGGAGGAAAATAGAATACCAAGACAGATGCTGGAGGCGAAGTGCAAGGGTAAGAGAGCAAGAGGAAGACCTAGAACTAGGTGGATTGATTCAGTGAAGAACAGCGTAAGAAAAAGAAATCTGGACTGGGACAAGATCGTGGAAGAAGAATGGTGGAAGGAAAGAGGAAAGTGGAGAAGTGCCATAAATACCGACCCGGCAGGAGCTGGATAAGGGGAAATGATGATGATGATGATATCTTTTAGAATATGCATAGTGTAATTTTTATTGTTTGAGTTTAGTTTTTTCATATTTTTGTGTCTATTTCTTGACATTGCACAACTCTCGTTGTGTTTAAGTTAATACACGTCTTTTGAGTGATTTTAGTCTCATTGTTATTCATATCTTAAAGTTAAGCATCCTTCATCTACTTTTTTCAATTGTAAGTATTTATTTGATTTCATCGGTCTTAGCTACGAAGCTACAAATTACACTCCTCTGGGATACTTATTTAAATTCTTGGGATTTTTCTCTACCAATTTGGGTAATGTAAATTTAAGAATCGAGATCAGGTGCCTTGCCTTAGCAGATGACATTGCAATCTTAGCCAACAACTCTAAGGATGCTGGCATAGCTGTCCAAGCCCTGCACGAGATATCGGTGAAGTCTGGATTATAGATATCTTACGATAAGACCAAGTACTTTGAGAATCGGCACTCCGGAAAAACCCCTTTGACGACCATACATGGAATGATTGGAAGAGTCAATCGCTTTCGTTATCTTGGTGAATGGGTCCACCCCAATGGTAGAGATGGCACCTCCATCTTAGCAAGGCGTACCAAACTCAATGCAGCATACCAACTATCCCACAATTTGTACAACAAGAAATGCATTTCGAGGAATGCTAAGATCTGTCACTACAGAACTGCTGTCAGACCACAGTTTCTGTATGCCGCTGAGACCCTCTTGATGAACAGAAAAGGCACCCTGGATGACCTGGAGAAAGCCGAAAGACGTATCCTCAGGAAAATCCATGGCCCGAGATTGCTCCCAGATGGAACCTACCATTTGAAATCTTATTCTGACCTGTATCGACAGTTAGAAACAGCCAATACCAGTATGTGGCGTAGGAGGTTAAAGTACTACGGGCACCTACAATGAATGAACAGCAACAAGCTTACCAAGGAGATGATCTCCTTGTTTAAAAGCTACAAGACTGGAAGTCTGTGGCTTAATGAAGTACTAAAGGATTTGGATTCGGCTGGAATTGCTGACCTTGATGTAGAAGATCGTTCTAAATTTTGTGCTATGGTAGAATCTTGGACCCCACCACCTTGAGTGCCTAAATGTCTGAACCCCTTTCCAGGAGAGAAAGGAGAAATTATCAGCAGGGTTCAAGAGATATTGGGAACGGAAAAGGGCATCGAAGAAGAACTAGTCAAAAGCGCTCCGTAGTGGGCTTGAATCAATAACAATATTTTACCATCTTTCTCTTGTTTGTGGTAAGTCAAATAAGACTTTGATCCATCCAGTCAACCTTCCACTACAACTATTGAGGTACCGTATTGGCCCAAAAATAAGCCACACTTTTTATTAAAATTATTTGGGTAAAAAATATGGGTGCAGCTTATATTCGCTACCTTCACTTTAACATGTCATGTACTGTTAAAAAGGAATGCTCGTTAGCAAGAACACAGCAACAAAGCAACAATACACTCTGTACGAGAAACTAGCGGCATTTAATGACAACAATGCGAACTTTTGTTCTGGTGCTGACATTGTTAATCCGTAACATGGTATTGTGTGAAGATAAATAATTATCCTTTTATTCTAGATCCGCCTAGTCAATACTTTTATTAAAATGTAATCATAGATCACATATTTTATAACCATCAAGAATTTAATTGACCACAGTTTGGACACATCATCATCATAATCATCATTTTGTACAGTTTCCAACCCCAGGCCGGGTCTGTTTGGAACACAAGCCTCGCCACTTAGTCCTTTCTTCCCACCACCTCTCCGCTGTCACTCTAGTCCAGTCCTCGCCTCTCTTCTTGACACATTCCTCCACTCATTTCAGCCATCTATCTCTTGGTCTTCCCCTTGGTCGTTTCTTCTGCATCTGCATCTCCTTGCTTTTTTGTGGGACATCTTTATTCCACATTAAGCTCCTAATGCTTCTGCCTATCTGCCCCGTTCCGTAATCTCTTTGTCATTTCTCCCATTTTCCTCCACTATACTTCCCAAGCACTTGAGACTCTCCACCTTCTTCAGCTGTCCACCTCCAAGTGTTATCCCACTCATTGGTCTGTCCCTTTAATGATGTTGAACTTCCATCCCTACTCTCCCACTGTTTCTTCCCAAGCCTTCAGTTGCTCCTAAATCTCCTCCTCCTTGTTTCCCCAGACCATGAGATCATCTGCAAACACCATTGCTTTCATCTTATCTTCTCCTATCTTTCCTGCTACCCATGTCATTACCTAGTCCATAACCACAATAAAGAGAAGGGGTGACAGTGCACTACCCAGTTTCAGGCCACTCATTTGTCTGAACCAGTCTGTTCTTTCCCCTCCCAACTTTCAGACAACTCACACTTCCACAATACATCTTCTTCAATCTGTCTACAGTCCATTTTTCCACTCCCATGTTTTCCATTGCTTTCCAAACCTTCTCCCTACACACAGTATCATAGGCCTTTACGATGTCTAGGAAGGCCATCAACAGATCCTCTCCAAATTCGTAGTGGTGTTTCTGGAGCTGTCTCACTGAAAATATGAGATCCACTGTTGATCTCCCAGGTCTGAATCCATACTGCTCCTCTCTCAATTCTCTCTCCACTTTGGCTCGTATTCTACTTTCTTATATATTTTCATATATCTTGGCACAGTGTGATATGAGTGTGACTCCCCTGTAATTTCTGCACTCCTTTCTGCTTCCTTTCTTAAATATTGGGACAATTAATCCTTTCTTCCAATCTTCTGGGGTCTTTTTCTCCTTCCATCCCACCCTCATCACACGGTACAGCCACTGTTTCTCAACCTCCCCTGCTGCCTTCACCATTTCAACACTCACTTCGTCCACACCTGGTGCCCTTCCTCCTTTCATCTTGTCTATAGCCTTTTCCATTCCTGTGTTGTCTTCTCCATCTTCCAATACGTTGTCTTCCTCCCTATGACCATTTGGATTCAGCAAATCCTCAAAGTACTCTTTCCACACTGTCTTGAGTGTCTCTTTGTTGTGTACCTCATTTCCGTTTTTGACCACCATTACCACATCCTCTCGCAGACCTCTTCTCTTACTTTTGACCATCCCATAAAGTAAGCTACTTTCTTATTTCCTCTGCTGTCTTCCTCCATCATCTCTGTCCACTTTACCATCCACTTCTTCCACTCCTCTGCGACAATCTTGTTTGCTTCTTTCTTCTTTATCTTATAAGCTTCCCTTGCTAGATCAGTTCTTTCCTGGAACCACACTCTGAAAGCCTTGTTCTTCCTTCCCACAGCTTCTTTTACTCTCTCATTCCACCATGGTGTCTCTTTACACCGCTTTCTGTTGCTTGTTCTTCCACATACTGCCACTGCAGCTTCCACCATTGTATTTTTGAATTGCTTCCATTCCTCTTCCCCTGTTTTAGGATTGTCTGTTGGCATCCTTTCCCTTATTATCTTCTGGAATTCTTCCTTGACTTCCTTTTCCTTCAGTTTCCATACTTTGATTCTCCTAACCTGGTACTCTGTCCTCTTGCTATCCTTAACAACTCCCAGGTTCATTACTAGTATTCTGTGGTCACTATCTAAGGCTTCTGATGGTATTACCTTTATATCTCTGACACTTCTCTTCATTTCCCAGTCGTACAGCATGTAATCTACCAAAGATTTCTTTGTTAAATCACTGCTGTACATTACCTTGTAGCTTTCTTTCCTCCGGAACCAGGAGTTGCCTACACAAAAGAAGTATTTTTGGTAATTATGACATTAAGCAACTGCTTCAAGAAGAGACAGTGAATTTTAAATGCATATTTTTATATAATTTTTAATGAACCGGGACAAGTTATCTTAGTCTTCAGTGTTTTTTAATGTTTTTAATTCTGTTTTTGATTCGCGCACCATTCATTTCATTTTCATGTCATCTTCCCTATTTTAATATATTTTCACGTAATGGAGCAATTATCATAAATGTTGGGCCTGTCACTTTGTAAGCTGATGAAGAGATCATTTTATGTAGGATCTCGAAACATGTACTTGTAAAATATGTTGTTCTTCCACACACTGCCACTGCAGCTTCCACCATTGTATTTTTGAATTGCTTCCATTCCTCTTCCGCTGTTTTAGGATTGTCTGTTGGCATCCTTTCCCTTATTATCTTCTGGAATTCTTCCTTGACTTCCTTTTCCTTCAGTTTCCATACTTTGATTCTCCTATCCTGGTACTCTGTTATGATTACATTTTAATAAAAGTATTGACTAGGCGGATCTAGAATAAAAGAATAATTATTTATCTATTCACATAATCTCGTCAATTCGGCGTGCTTATGATGCAGCCTTCAAACTTGCAGTTGTGCATTATGCCAAGAGCACAACCAACAGAGAGGCTGGAAGAAAATACGGATGTCAGAAAAAAAAAGTTTACATGTTGGTAAGTACAAGAAAATAAATGTGTCTTCCCTTAAACCGGATGAGGCTTATTTTCGGGCATAAACTCTTACCTTTTTCCTCTTCAAATATTAAGGGTGCGGCTTATTTTTGGGCCATTACGGCAAGTACCTTATTAAGTACTTAGTAATTATTATTACAGTGGCACTTGGATAATTCGAACCTCAAGGGACCAGTAAAGAAATTCGAATTATCTAAAAATTCGAATTAAGAAAGTTCTTTGAAAAGGGTAGAGAAAATATATTGAATTACGTTTACATAATGATTTACGTTCAACAAAGCAGATTAACCGACAACGGTACTTTAAAGACTGTATCGTGAATAACCTCAAAAGTTTCAGATGAAAAATAAAACCAAAATGTACTATTCAACTATTTAACAACAGGAGTAATCCAGCAATCTAGTAAGTCTTAGGGAAATCTACTGTTTTTCAAAATAGTTTGAGACTTTTACCTGTTTCCTACAATTAAGTCTTCCGACCATCACAAAAGAATCTAATAAATTTAAGGGACGGAAAACAGAACTACTTACGTCATTTCTACTTTAAACAAACCGCTTAAGTTCTGTTATGTGGTTTGATCCTTGGGACTGCACTCAGAACAGTTTTTTCGGGAATTGTCCCAACTGTTTGGCTTCCGATCGGCTTTTTTCACTAAAAACTTCGAATTATCCAAAATATAATTCGAATTAACCACGATTTTTTAGCATTGATTGTATATAAAATGCTGGGGACCAAGAGAAAAATTCGAATTAAGGAAGATTTCGAATTATCGAAGTTCGAATTAGCCACGTTCCACTGTATTATATTTAACTTAGACGGTACAAACTCACTGCATTGGCTTGTGTGAAATATTTTGTTTAGTCTGGATTATTTTATATTTCCAGGTACAGAACTCTCTCCCCCTCCCAGGAAATGTCAAAAGCAAGAGACTCGACGGCTGAACTTAAATAGGTCCTGACTGTTTCTTTTCAACTCCTAGCCCAGTTTCATTCCTCTTCAGTCTTTTCTCCTCTCATCCCCTGAAGAGATTGGCATCAAGGATATTTGGTCATAAAATCGTTCACCACATAGAAAAATCATCTCACCACCATACAAACAGAAAATGCGAGTAGTATAGATCGCAATTCCTTACACTACAAAATTCCCCTAGACACAAAACGGTGGCATCCATGATGTCATGGACGACACTAAAAAGTTTAAACGATGCATACATGTTAAATTCTACAGGGTCATCCGTTTAGGATGTCAGAAAAGTAAAACTCTATACACAAGAAACTATGCACATTTATTGCTTGTTAACGGTACATACGTGTTAAGGAGAGTCTGGAGTTTGTGTCACAGCACATTAGCACTCAACATGTCCACCATCGCGCACGCGGCACAAATGATACCTCGAATCCATGTTGCGCCACGTGGCACGCAGCATTTCTGGAGTGATTTGCTGAAAGGCCGCTGTAATCTCCCTCCGTAGGTCAGCCAGATTCTGTGGTCTTTGTGCGTACACTGTCGACTTGACATAGCCCCATACAAAGAAATCTGGAGGAGTTAGGTCAGGGCTATTAGGAGCCCAAGGGATAGGTCCATCACGGCCGCACCAGCGATCGTTGAATATGAGGTTTAATTGTTCCCTCACCATGATAGCCCAATGCGGTGGAGCACCATCCTGTTGATATATAATCATGACCAGTATCCCATCTTGCTGTAATTGAGAGACCACATACTGCTCGACCATATCAAGATAATTGACGGCTCGAACAGTCTCCTCCGCAAAAAAAGAATGGTCCGTAGACCTTCTCAGAGGTCACTCCGCACCACACATTCACTTTAGGGCTGGCTCTTTCGAGTTCGTATGAGACATGTGGATTTTCTGTTCCCCAAACAATGCAGTTATGCGTGTTGACTCGGCCACTCACATGGAATGTGGCTTCGTCCATGAACATCCATCGTTTTAACCACTGATCATCACCTTCCTGCCGCTCACACATTGTCGTAACAAAACTGAGTCGAGCTCCGTCATTCAGCTCTGTCAATGCTTGCAGGAGCTGCACACGGTATGGATGGATGTGAAGATAATGCCTAACAATCCTGTGACATGTTGTGTATGGTGTATTCTGCTCTGCTGATAAGCGGCTGAGTGACTGTCGTGGACTCTGCGTCATAGCTTGTTGAATATCTTCCTGCTTGTTGCTATCACGCCGCCTTCCACCTGTATGAGGCATCTGCAATTCATTTTCCAAAAACATGTTATACCATTTAAAAATGTCCCGATGTGATGGGACATCGCTAACGTTGTACTGACGTCTGAAAGCTCGCTGGGTCTTCACTACACTCAAAAATTTGGCATACCATACGACACACTGAGCGCGTTGTTGTGGTGTAACGACCATCTTCACTCAACTCTGTAACAACACTGAGCACTGAGCGCGCGCTACCCTGTACCTGATACCTGGTGATTGCACTATGAACTACACTGCTGCATTGTCTCGCGGAAGTCATTGTTGCAAAGGGAATCATTGTCAACACCCATCATTGTCACGTACATTACAGAAAATTGCATAGATATATATGCATTAACATAATAGCTATAATGTTATACTTTTCTGACATCCCAAACGGATGACCCTGTATATATTAATAAAGTTTTACACACAAACCTAAATTGGGGCTTGCGTTCCAGACCACACCTGTGGTAGTACAAGCACTAACATTCGTCCACAGACAGTCGCCTGAGCTAGTAGCAACCAATGGTTTCGTCCAGACAGTCATCTAATCTAGTAGCGAGCAATGGTTTTGACACACAGGCATCTAACCTAGTATCGACGAATGGTTTCGTCCAGACCTCCGTCTAACCTAGTAGCAACCAATGTCTGGTTTATCATGGCTTTAGAAGAGTGCAGTGCAACTTTTTAATTAAATTGAACAACTAAAAGTAATTTACGAGCAATGATAACTCACGACCAATCCTCGCACTTGAACACAAGTGACTGCTCTGCATGTAATCACACCCTCTCTGAAACTTTATACAGCTGAATAATTTGGTGCCAGTTCAAAGCACAACATTAAACAGACTAACATCAACGTTCGTTCATCATCTGTGATGTCATCGACTAACCTAAAAAATTCCCCTAGTCACGTATATATCGTGGTATATACTTGAACCGAGGAAATAATAAGGGTTAGAATTACAAACACAATTTACATCAAACGATCGATTTTGTACTCCCTGAACAAGTTTAATAATCACTCACAAGATGTAAGCAGTTGTCCTCCTCGGACTGGATCCACCCGTGTTGTGAGATGAGGTAGTGTAGGGAAGATATGGCGAGGCTCCATGTGTTGGCATCCTCGATCATCTCATCAGCCCCGATGGGAAGCACAGTTCCGTCAGGTAGCTGCTGCACCGGAAGGACTTTGAGAGGCCAGAGCGTCTTTAGGATGTTGACCATGAGTGAGCATTGCTGTCTGCTGCTCAAGGCTTCCACCATCAACTTCCTCATGACCTCCTTTGGGTTCTGCAGACTAAGGCGAATAAAGTCTGAGTAGAACTGAAAGTCACAAAAAATATCTCAGTAACATAACCATCTGACTAGAGTGAAACTTTTTCTTTAAAGACATCCAGCTCCACCTATTATCTATACGTACCTTATCCCATATGAGTTGAGAGTCAACGATAACACGCCAGAGCCACGGGGAAGAGCTCTTACCTATACGATGACATAGTCATCTTGGCCGACACACCTGAGGATTTGAATGAGTTTTTGAATGGTATGGACTCCGCCTTGAGGAAAGAATTCATGATGAAAATTAATAAATGTAAAAGCTTGCCACGGTGGGTGAGTGGTTATAGTGTCGGACTACCAACCCCAAGATTGCAGGTTCGCCCCTGACCGTGGTAAGTGATTATTGAAAGGCGACAAAAATCACGACACTCATGTCATACGTTGTTGGCATGTTAAAGAACCCATTTGAATTCAGTAGGCCGTGTTCAATGGCAAAATTAATCTCGGGATTTTCCGCCAACACAAAGTTCCTCCATTCTCTACATGACAGCGCTGTCGTGTCAAGGAGTTTAGATATCTAACCTCCTTGACTTTCATAGTGTTCAAAGGAACGACGAAATTCGACATGCAAGCTACCCTCTGGGTGTCAACTAACAAAGCTTGCACCAGGCACCCGAGGCCATATGATATTATTATTATAATAAATGTAAAACAAAAATATTGGAATGCAGCAGAAATAAATCAGAATCCTCTATAGACATCAAATTGGCAGGTGAAAAACTGAAGGAAGTAGGAGACTTCTGTTACTTAGGAAGCAAAATAACCAGTGATGGACGAAGCAAAGAGGATATAAAAAGTAGGTTGGCTCAGGCAAGGAAAGCATTTCTACAGAAAAGGAATCTGTTGACAACGAATATAGATTTAGGTATTAGGAAGTCATTTTTGAAGGCCTTTGTCTGGAGCGTGGCGCTCTATGGAAGTGAAACTTGGACTCTTGGTGCAGCAGAAAAGAGAAGAATTGAAGTATTTGAAATGTGGTGTTACAGGAGAATGACAAAGATCAGATGGATAGTTAGTGTTACAAACGAAGAGGTATTAAGACTAGTGGGAGAGGAGAGATGTTTCTGGCAACTGCTAATGAAGAGAATAGATAGGATGGTAGGACACATACTAAGACACCCAGGAATAACAAGCTTAGTTATGGAAGGAAGGGTCGAAGACAAGAACTGTAGGGGTAGACCAAGGTTAGAATATGTCAAACAGATTGCCTCGAACGTAGAGTGTGGTAGCTATGTAGAGATGAAATGATTAGCTCAGGACAGGGAGGCATGGAGGGTTGCATCAAACCAGTCAAAAGACTGAAGACTCGAAACAACAATAACAACAACAGTCGATTGAAATATTACAGACACCATATCAATTGAAAAATGGCTTTAACTTCACCAGTAAGAGGTAAGAGCTCTTCTTCACAGCTCTGGCGTGTTGCCATTTGACTCTCAACCTATATGGGATAAGGTATTAGGTACGTTCAAAAAGTAACGAGCTAGAGGCTTTAATGCGCAAACCGGTGACGACATCGTCTAATCGTGGCGTGTGTAACGAGGTGTGGTTCCGACCAGAGCGTGGAAGGTCACAGCCCGTCGCAAGAGGGCACGCGTGCACGTCACGTGACGATACAAAGCGAGCAGCAGCATGCATCAATCGTCCAACACTGTCAGTCGCATTGCAAACAGTGACATGGAAGCGTCAGACGAAGAGCAAAGAGGTGTTGTTCGGTTTCTGACAGCGAAAGGAGTAGGGGGAACGGACATTCATCGCCGAATGTCACAAGTGTACGGCGAACACTGCATGTCCCTTGCACGGGTCAAGGCGTGGCACAAGTGCTTCAGGGAAGGACAGGTGTCGTTAGCCGATGATGCCCGGTCTGGGGCACCCCCCGTTTTACCAATGACAACGTCCAGCTGGTTGATGCACTCATTACCCAGGACCGCCGAGTGACAGTGAACGCCATAGCCGCCGAGGTCAGATTGAGTGTCGGAAGTGTGCACACCATCATGAAGTAACGACTGCACTTGCGGAAAGTGTGTGCCAATGGGTGCCCCACAGTCTTCAACCACACCAGGAAGCATGTCGAATGGCCTACTGTCTTGGTTGGACGATTGATGCATGCTGCTGCTCGCTTTGTATCTTCACGTGGCGTGCACGCGTGCCCTCTAGCGACGGGCTGTGACCTTCCACGCTCTGGTCGAAACCACACCCCGTTATACTCGCCACGATTAGCCGATGTCGTCACCGGTTTGCGCATTACAGCCTCCGGCTCGTTACTTTTTCAACGCACCTTATATAATTTCCAGTCTTAGAATTACACACTCATGAAAAATGAAATTGGTGACGTGTACCATTAAAGAAAGCTTTCCAGTCGCTCAACACAAATTGTGCCCAATTACATTTGGCGGGAAACAAGTATTTACATACCCTAACCGAAGAAAGTGGAAGCTGACAGATGTGAAGATTACTGTACAATCAGCTTGATTACTCATGCTTCAAAGATCCTGTCTAGAATAATTTAAAAGAAGATGGAAAGCCAGATAGAAACGGAGTTGGGTGAAGACCAGTTTGGTTTCAGGAGAAATGTAGGAACAAGGGAAGCTGTACTAAGTCTTAGGCTGATTTTGGAAGGTAGAATAAGGAAAGACAAGAGAACGTTCCTGGCATTTATAGACTTAGAAAATGCTTTTCATAACGTTGATTGGACTAAATTGCTTGACATTGTGAAAACTATTGGAATAAAGTACAGGGATAGGAGGGTGATCCACAATCTATACATTACAAAACCAGACAGCAGTCATTTGAGCTGAAGGACATGAGAGAGAAGCTGGTATTCAGAAAAGTGTAAGGCAAGGCTGCAACTTATCACCCATACTTTTCAATCTTTACATTGAACAAGCAATGAACAAAATTGGAGAAAAATGTAAAGTGGGAGTGAAGATTCAAGGAGAAATAATTTCAACTCTAAGATTTGCCGACGACATAGTCATCTTGGCCGACACGCCTGAGGATTTGAATGAGTTTTTGAATGGTAAGGACTCCGTCTTGAGGAAAGAATTCATGATGAAAATAAATAAATAAATAAATGTAAAACAAAAATATTGGAATGCAGCCGAAATAAATCAGAAACCTCTATGGACATCAAATTGGCCAATGAAAAACAAAAGGAAGTAGGAGACTCCTGTTACTTAGGAAGCAAAATAATCAGTGATGGACGAAGCGAAGAGGATATAAAAAGTAGGTTGGCTCAGGCAAGGAAAGCATTTCTATAGAAAAGGAATCTGTTGACATCGAATATAGATTTAGGTATTAGGAAGTCATTTTTGAAGGCCTTTGTCTGGAGCATAGCGCTCTATGGAAGTGAAACTTGGACTATTGGTGCAGCAGAAAAAAGGAGAATTGAAGCGTTTGAAATGTGATGTTACAAAAAAAAGGAAGATTGTAGTTTTACGTGACCGTGAATCTAGTGATTAAGAGCCACGGGACCTCCTTTTTACGTGGAATCCGAACCACAGGACAAGGCATTTCACTTCGAAAATCTCACATGCATTGACCGGGAATCGAACCCGGGCCGCCTTGGTGAGAGGCATACAGCTAGACTGCTGAGCCACCATGCCCCCATGTGATGTTACAGGAGATCAGATGGGTAGAGAGGGTTACAAACGAAGAGGTATTAAGAATAGTAGGAGAGGAGAGATGTTTCTGGCGACTGCTAATGAAGAGAAGAGATAGGTTGGTAGGACACATAATAATAAGACACCCAGGAATAGCAAGCTTAGGTATGGAAGGAAGGGTTGAGGACAAGAACTGTAGGGGTAGACCAAGGTTTGAATATGTTAAACAGATTGCCTCGGATGTAAGGTGTGGTAGCTATGCAGAGATGAAACGATTTGCTCAGGACAGGGTAGCATGGACTGCTGCATCAAACCAGTCAAAAGACTGAAGACTCAAACAACAACAACCTGAAAATAAAAAAGATATTAAGTTATTACAAGGAACAAGCTTTTATTTACAAAATGGGGTACTTAATTGGACGACATGTTTCAAAAAACAAGCGTTCTTTACCAGATCCTGTTCACTTAGGCTTAATTAGTAAGTTATACGACGTTTATGAATTACACTTAAACACAAATATATATACAATGTGTACCATACCAACTGAGTAAAATTCCAGCTTTGTCTGCAATTATGCACGTGAATTATCATCAAATAAAGCATTGTCAACCCCGTACCTAAGGTACAACTGTGTATATAAGCGGTACTGTAAGACCAATGGCTTTTGTCTAGACCAATAATTAAGTAGCGCGGCCCCGCCATATATACACCCCTGGTTTTCGTCACACACAGTGGGGTAATCACTCATCAATAATCTTTAATTAATGTGGTGTACTTTGTATCCTACATATTGGCAACTAGTGACATCAATGTGTGCATGCTAATGGATATGGCTACCGTTGTTAAATAAGCAATAAATAAAAGCACATATTTATGTAATTTAGCAAATATATCCGGTGCAGAAGTGAACAAGGTTAGTAATTCAATTGTTAATGTCCCCCCAGAAGATGAAATAAAGTAGGAAAATCATGTATTAACGAAATGAAAGTGAAAAAGAAAAGAGTGATGTCTCATTCAGTTTTAATAAAAATTCCCCTACACATGTAGGCTACTTGAACCAATTTTTCTGTATTGCCTTATTGCATCTCTTAAGTTGGTCAACACAATATAATCCCAAGTTACAGGGCAATTCTCTCTTCGTAGCAAATAGGCTACTTTTTTAATCACACTTTTAATTTTCTCAGGCTGTATTTTTGCTGTAAGTGCAGAGTAGTGGAATGTGACTATAAAAATGTTTAAGTACTGAAATTACCTGAATTACCAGTCGGGAGAATATCTGGAGACGATTTAGTATTATATTTTCACTCCTCCGCTGCCATAGACCCACCGGCCCACCCAAATAGGAGCAAGACTTATATACACTGACCGGCAAAAAAAGTGGAACACTTTAATTTTTTATGTAATTTCTTAATTTATTCCACTAAAATGTATCGGTTTTCCAATATTTGCATTATTCATGTAAATTTAGATGGTTGGCAACAGAAAATACCGAATCATGTTTTACAACACGCTTTAACTCACAAATTTCGTTACATTTTGCAAATCTTACAATTTTCTATTTTTTAGTAATGCTCTTTTGGGCTGGTGTTTATCAAACGTATTGCCAAACAAAACAGTATTAATGTTTGCACTGCACTGCAAGAGAACACTGGTCACTAAAAACGGGTGTTTCCACCTTTAGCGTCTATGACAGCTTGTAAACGCTCAGGCATACTGTTCACAACTCGTCGAATGGCATCTGCCGGGATGCGATCCCATTCCTCCAGCAGCGATGTTCTCAGTTGTGCCAAGGTGGTGTGGTCATGCTGTCTGACGTTCCTTCCAAGCGTATCCCATACATGTTCGATGGGGTTCACGTCAGGACTACGAGCTGGCCAGTCCAGGGTTTGAATCTCCACTTCCTGAAGATATTGTACAACACAGCGAGCAGTATGAGGGCGGGCATTATCCTGCATCAGCATGAAATTCTGACCAATGAAAAGCGCAAAGGGCATCACATGGTTCATCAGGATCTCTTCGATGTACCTTTGGGAATTGAGCGTCCCGTGATTGATGCACACCAACTCAGTGCGGGCCATAACGTTGATGCCACCCCACACCATAACCGAGCCACCTCCAAATGGAGTCCTGGAGGAGAAAGCAACAGGGCTGTACCTCTCCCCGCGCCTTCTCCACACTCTTTCTCTTCCATCAGGAGATCTAAGGTTAAAGCGACTCTCGTCAGTGAAGAGAACAGAGGCCCACTGCTCGTGGGTCCATCCCAGATGCTGCCTTGCGAAGCGAAGACCCGCGTCTCTGTGATGCCGTTCGAGTGCGGGTCCACGTGCAGGTCTCCTGGACGAAAGATGAGCTTCTTCAAACCTTCTTCTTACTGTTCGCTCACTCACTCTCACATTTCTGACATTTTCCAGTTGATTTCGTGCCTGAAATGCTGTGGTATGTCGATCACGCAGAACTTGGAGGGTGAGAAATCTGTCATCCCTGGCACTTGTGCTTCTTCTACGGCCTGACCCTCGTCTCCTGTCGTATGTTCGTAGCTCTCTGTAACGTTGCACTGCACGATGTATGCTACCGAGAGATGATCCAATGACCTCAGCAACATAACGGAAGCTGCGGCCATCCTCCACCAATGCAACTGCCTGTGCAGCTTCTTCACGGCTAAGAGCCATGTTTTAGTGTGAACTGCAAATGGATAACTTGCTAAAATGTGTGACAATGGTTCACACGTGTTCAACAAGTGCCAGTTGTTATCCCTAGAACAACAATAAGCGAGCGGCAACACTCATAAACCTTAAACGCTTCCAGTCCGCTTCCCGCCATAAAACCATTAAGATAGGCTCATCGAGGATTGGGGGTAATTGGTGGTAATAAACCACCCTAAGAAATGTCATATTATCAATTTCTATTCACGGATGTTTCAGATGTTTGTTCTAATGCATGAAAAGCTTTTAAAATGTGATTAAATCTTTTTCAAGGATAGATTTATACTATTTATATTACTTTTTTTAACTGTTCCACTTTTTTTGCCGGTCAGTGTAGTTGAAATTGTAGCTCTGTCATCCATCTTTGTGATGGAGTCAGTAATGCCAACCCCACGCAATTGGTACTATATCGCATCCGGCAGACCAATGGTTTTGCCTAGACTAATATTTTCGGCAGACCAATGGTGGTTTGGTAACGCGGCCCGCTAGATAATACCCCTGGTTTTTGTCACGCACAGTGGGGGTTGTCACTCATCAATAATATTTATCCAGGCCAATGGTTTTGCCTTTTATTTCTTGCATAGACCAATATTTTCGTTCCTACGTCAATGTAAAATGGCGGGAGTCGTGAAATGAACACGACCAAAAATGCTTTATTTACGTAAAAAGCAATTATATCCGGCGCAGGCAGTGGGAATTAAATGAAAATGAACTCATAAGGACTCCCAGAAAGATATGTAAATCATAAATTATATATTTTCAATAATCTACCTTGTCAAAAGTTACAAAAAGGGACATTCCACTACTTTGAATTTTTAATGAATTTTTTCAAAATATTTCCCAGTAGCCTACTGTCATTGGGATTATATTGTAACTTATTGAGAACGGAGAAACGCCAATATCATTCTTGAAGAGTACAGAGTATAAATAATCTTAGCCCAACTTACCTTATCATCCATTTTCTTTTCAATGTTTACAGCTTTATTGAACGTCTCAGTCATTTCAGAAGAGAACCCTTCAGTGCAGAGGATAGTGCTGATACTGTATTTGACGAGACAGACATTCATAATCTCCAGCTGGGATCTCAACGGGAGTCTCTGCAAACAATCTAATGCTAAGCGTTTCAAACTTTCATACTTTACATCATCTCCCTCAGGGATTGCAAGGTGAGAAATAGTTTGTTTTAGAATTATGTCCACTTCTTTGTATTCAATAAATTGCATATTATTTTGAATGCAGTCAATGCATTCATCGTTAGTAAATATTTCATTGAATTTGAACAACGCTTTAAACCATTTCTTCCGAGTTTTGTTTTTGTTACAAATATTTTGCAGGATATCACTTATATCAGCTTCCTTAATTTCATCATCCTCATCCCAAGGCTTTACAGCCATACTTTTAAGCATTGTATTCATATCATTAAAGTATGGTGAAACAACTCCCCTTTCTTTCAAAAGATTTATGTTTCCTAAACAAATGTACATAGCTTCTGCCAAGTCATTTTGCACCGAGCGTTGACTACCAAGTTCAGAATCGCATTCAGCAAAGTACATCCATAGATCACAAGTAATGCAAGAAACTGTTTGAATACAAGAGGAGAAAAGTTTGTCATGAAGAAATGGTATCAATTCTCTCTCGTTGAAATCTTCACTCAGGTCCCAGTCTTCATAATCATAGTCGACCATGATTGAATAAATATTTAACACTTCTTGCGAGTAAAGTTCAGAGTACCCCTTAGGTTTTATATAATACTCTAAGCAAGCATTAACAAGTGAGAGAATATTCCTTATAAGAATACCGGCTTGATCATACATCGCAGTCTGAGCCAAACAAGGTAGTTTCAAGGTTGGTGGGTTAGAGAGGTCATTCAACAAATTCTGGAAGTGAGTACGTAATTTTGACTGTATGCGTTCATGAATAGGACTACTTATATAACTTGTACCATTCATCATGGAGCCAATCAATTTGGTGTACACAGCCTTTGCTAGTTGAGCACAGTTATATACTGTGGAGGATGGTAGTGATGTTTCACTTCTTGCTATCATCATTCCCAGCAACTCAGAGCTCAGAAATGCAGGGCACAATACAACTGCTTCACACATGTATTTTAGTAATGACAGTTCACAGACTATTTCAAGGAGAAGCTCTTTGCTTAATGATGGTGCACAATCAACAAGGTGCCCACAGTTCTCATCATTCTTTAACCATTCCTGAGCGTCCAAATCAGTATTAAGAATAAGAAATAAAGCACACTTCCTTAGGTGATTATCCCCATTGTCAGTTTTGCTATATTCGGAGCAAATTATGTCTTTCAACTTCTGTACCACATTGTTTATTTTAGGAATATCATCTGAAAAAATACAAGGAGCCAGCTGTAATAACGTTCCTCAGAATAAAAATTTACAGACAACACATCATAACCTTACTATACTTAACCTACCTGCTTCTTTCACTGATAGTTCCTTCAAAATTCCTTCTCTTTTCTGAAGAGAAATAAGAGCCCCTTGAATGGAGGCCAGTTGTTCTGTAAACTCCATTTATATATTAATACAATGTAGGTAAAAATGAAAAACACAATGGGCGAAAACACACAGGAAAAATCCGATATTTCCACAAGGTTAACCTAAAATCATGTTCGTAAATCCCGGATACATTTGGCCAATTGGATGCATGGCTGTCGATCTTCAGCTGTTAAAACTCCTTATACCAGCTCCGTACTGCACTCTGGCGAGTACTTAAGGCAACGCAATATGTTGCGCCCGGCATTCAAATTATTATAATGTACCGTATGCTAAATTTTGAGATTGGGATAACAGTTCATGTTTTAATTTTCGAATACCGTACCGTAATTAATTCTTCCCTTGACCAGAACCGGCCTTTAAAAAACCTGGCAGATTATTGATAATCACATACCTTTCTGGGAGTCATTAGGAAATAAAAATACTGTCAATTATTACTGCCGCACTGGAAATATTTGTAGACTAATATTACTTAAATAAATGTTTTTATTTCTTGCCCATTCAATGACGGCAGTCATGTTCGAGGCGCACACAATGACGTCATATCACGTCCTACATGGAGGAAATAATTGTAATAATTTATATTTTTATCATTTTTTGTATGTTTAAATTTTTCGATTTTTAACTGTCAATTTCTAAAAAATAATTAAAATACTCCCTTCTTAAATGTATTTTATTTATTTTTGTTGAATATAGGCAAGAAAAATACAAACAACAAAACTATGGTACCGGTAAGTGATTTTTGAAAGGCAGCAAAAATTACGACCTGCATGTCATATGATGTTGGCATGTCAAAGAACCCATTTGAATTCAGTAGGCCGTGTTCATAATGGCAAAATTAATCTCGGCAGTTTCCGCCAACACAAAGTTCTTAATTTCTCTACTAGAAAGCGCTATAGTGTTCAAGGAGCTTAGATATCTTCAAGGAACAATGAAATTCGACATGCAAGCTACCCTCTGGGTGTCAAATAACAAAAGCTTGCACCCGGCATCCGAGGCCGTACGATATTATTATTATTATTATTAATGGAGCCTTTATCCATCTTGGCATCGGCTAAGGCCTTCTCCACAGGTTGTAAAGTGGCTCAAAACAGATCCGCATACAGCTCTTCGAAGCAGGCCCGAGACACTTTGGTGTAGAGGTCTATTCCTTCATAGAGGGCATCGATCTCCATGCTGGCCTCAGGGCTGGAAGAAAGAGTTCTCTTGGCCCTCTCTGCTGCAGTTCTCTAGCTGCGAATTGCCCCGGGATTGCTACAGACATTCTTGCGATACTTTCTCTTGAACTTGTCTGCTAGGTGGTTCACCAGACGGCTGTAGGGTTGCCAGATTTCAAGAATGAAAAAAACGGAACACACGTCCCAAAACATTTTTTTATCAAGGTTGTTAAATGTTGTAATAAATAATACACATGTGTATAATATCAACATTACATAATCAAATAACAAAATAAAAACTAGATATTACTGGTATATTATGACACCATTTCTAAGGTCAAATTTCATGGTGAATTGTCCGAAGCCTTTGCAATCAAATCTGGCTGTAGATAAGGTGATCTGGGATCACCGATGCTGTTCAACTGTGTCTTGGAAAAAAATATAAGAGAATGGTTAACAATCTTACCAAATAATTATGGTATTCGAATTGGTTATAAAAAAGAAGACCTGGATATAAACTGTCTCGCTTTTGCAGATGACATTGCTTTGTTCGCTAATTCAATGGAAGAGGCCACTGACCAACTTAATAAACTACAAATCATAGCTGCTAAAACTGGACTTAAAGTGGCCTTCCATAAAACTAATTTTATCACAAATGTCAAAGATGCCTCAAAATTCATCACGATTGGTCTGCAAAATATCAAAAAAGTCCGAAAATTTAAATACCTAGAGGAATGGATTACCCCTAATAATTCAGAAATAGCTGCCATTGAGAGCACACGTAACAAATTGGAAGGTGCCTTTCAAACCTGCAAAAACATTTACAAAAGAAAAAGCTTGTCCCGGAATGTCAAATTTTGTCATTATAACACAGTAATTAGGCCGTCAGCACTGTATGCTGCAGAATGCTTACAGATGACAAACACGGCCCATTGAGAAAATTAGAATTTAAGGATCAGAAAATTCTAAGGAAAATATTAGGACCTGTTAATGATAATGGTACTTACAGAAGAAAACATAACAATGAATTATTTGAACATATAGAAGATCTCAAAGCAGTTGGACTCAAGATAACAGATGCCGAGGAGAAAAATAAAATTAACACCATTCTTAAAACTCACAAATTTTCTGCAGAAATGACACATAGAAAGCCTATGGAGATTTCAGATGAGTTGAGAAAATCCCGATCAGAAAGAATGAAAAAGTACTGGAAAGAGCGCAAGAACCAAGCAGTACTACCTTCAAAGAAGAAGTGATTGTGGAACGACTCAAGTGGTCCAATGTGACCAATCAAGATTAATAATAATAATAATAATATAGAAGATTTGGTGAGTGTGATGAGAAAAAGGAGAATGTCCTTCTTTGGACATTTGGAACGGATGGAGCATCATCGACTTTCATATCGAATACACTCTACAATCTCTAAAAAAATTTACTATTGTAAATGGTCGATGCAAGTTAAAAAGGACCTAACAGAAGCTCGAATCAATCAAGCTCTGATTTGGGATAGGAACCTGTTCAGAAAGGCGGTTAAATCAACCAGTAATCTACACCCTTTAACATCTGTGATGCCTCGCCCTCACTGCAAGTGGACGGAAGAAAGGAGAGCTGAACATTCATCAAGAATGAAGATCTACTGGCAGACAAGAAAGCAAGCATTACAGTGATCATATGAGTGAAGAACATCGTGGTCCATTAATGGCCGAAACGACTCAAAAAAAAGGCCTATGACACCAGCAACTTACAAATGCTTTTCATTTGAAAGACCCTTTGCAAGGATTCTTTTATCTCTAAGTACCTTCTGATACAATTCACTACAATTTTTGTCATAATTGAAATATGTGAACAATTCTTGTTTTATCAAACTAATGTAGCTTCTGTTTCTATCATCTCTCCATTTGATATTCATGACAAAAAAGCTCTCCGTAAAATCATTGGAGGGGAAAATGCTGAGTATGAACTTCACTATGACTAAGATATACAGGGTCTTTCATATAAAGTAAGAACGGCAAGCGGCAGTTTTGTTATTCGCTGCTACAGTGGCCTTGGCCGAGCTTCTGGCTCGCCATGGCCCCCTGCTCTGCTATTGATAGCGCGCGCATAGTACATACGAGGGTTGTTTTTTTTTCCCCCTAAGTTCCGATGGGTTGTATAAAAATAACAGATTGACATACCAAAATGATTTTACTACTAAATGTTTGCTTGTTTTATTCCTATGTCTCAACATAATCGCAAAAACGATTGAAACATTTGTCGTATCGTTACACCTGCTCTCCAATGCCCTCGGCAAAATATTCTGCCGCCACTGAGGTGGGCACGTCTGAACAGCCTCCTGAAGTTATTCCTTTTTGGCTAGGCGTTGCCGCCCAACCATCCCTTCAATTCTCGAAAAAGGTGAAAATCATTCACGACCACACTGTATCAACGTTACGATGGACTTTTACAAAGAATTCAAGTGTGAAGTTTTGGATCATCTGCCGTTTAGTCGAAACCAGTACTGAATGATGTTCACTTTCTTCGAGAATTAAAGGTAAGGTTGGGCGGCAACGCCTCGCCAAAAAGTAAAAATTTCTGGAGACTGTCCAGACGTACCCACCTCAGTGGCAGCAGAATATTTTGTCGAGGGCATTGGAAAGCTGGTGTAACGATACGACAAATGTTTCAATCGTTTTGGCGGTTATGTTGAGACATAAGAATAAAACAAGCAAACATTGAGTAGTAAAATCAGTTTGGTATGTCATTCTGTTATTTTTATACTGTTCATAGGAACTTGAAAAGAAAACAGCTCTCGTATGTACTATGCGCTCGCTTTCAATAGTACAGCAGGGGGCCATGGCGCGCCACAAGCTAGGCCAAGGCCACCGTAGCAGCGAATAACAAAACTGCCGCTTGCCGTTCTTTATATGAAAGACCCTGTATAAATCTATAACATGTACCCATCTATCTGACACAGACATAGAAATCATTTTCTCTTTCAAACTTACACCTGTACCCTACCACTCAGTAAGGTGAAGCAATGCGGCCAGCGTGCCGGTGCCAATGCTATTTGACGTCACTAACAACAATTGCCAATCATGTCAAGCATGGATTGCTCAAGTAGGACATTTGAAAATTGGTGCGAAATTGAATATATTAATTTAAAAAACGGAATATTTAGCGTTCCGTTAAAGATTAAACCGGAACGGGGAACAAGACAAGAAAGAACGGAATTGTTCCGGGTAAAATGGAACATCTCGCAACCCTAGACGGCTGTCAAAATCGTCGTCTCCAAGATGAGTGTCTCCGGCCGTGACTTTCACCTCGAACAGGGAACCTTCGTTAATGGTAAGGATGGAAACATAGAGGGTGCCACCTCCCAAGTCAAAGATCAGCACATTCTTCTCCCCCTTGAGGTTCTTATCCAGCCCATAAGCAAGAGCTGCGGCTGTCGGCTCATCGATGTTACGAAGGACATTGTGGCCGGCTATCACACCAGCATCTTTGATGGTCTGACGCTGAGAAGCAAGCGGGCACAGTAATTACTACATCCCTCACAGAAATGCCCAAGTAAGCCTCTGATGTCCCCTTCTTCTGCTTTTATGGCCTCATTGGACCACTTCAGTCAATCATTTCTTGGTCCTCTTCTTCAGTAAGTTTCCTTTCCAAGCCGCCCAGTAGCTTTTCATTCGCTCTGATCTTCTCAGGCGTTCCTCATCTGTAAATACCCTCTTTGCTGTATTACGTTTGTCTATTTTAGCCTGAAATCTTATTTTTATATCTCTCAGTTTTTTTAATTTTTTTGTTTTGTTTTGCAAGTCATCCAAGGTTATATCTAATTCTTTCATATCTTCTCTAATTTCCTTAATCCATCCTACTTGTTGTTTCAAATTCCAAAGTTTCACTACAATTTTTCTAGATAACCTGGTTTTTGGTGTCCTCATGATGTGACCAAAAAAGAAATCCGTTTCTTCCGAATAGTATCAGTGATGGGTTCCAGTTCTCTGTATATCAATTCATTTGGTACTATCCGCCACTGTCCATCTTTCTTATATTTTTTATTTATGCATGTTCTAGCTATTCTTCTTTCTACTTTTAAAATTTTGTCGATTCTGTTTTTCTGAGTACCTTTAAAAAGAGTTTCACTTCCATATGTCACCTCTGGTTGAACCACCGTCTTGTAATGTTTTAATTTTGTTGCGATTGATAGACATTTTCTTTTATATGTAGACCATGTTAATTTTTGGGCTTTTATCATTTTATTAGTTCTTTCTTGCCATGCAGGTTTCTCATCCAAGTTGTAAGTTATAATTTCTCCTATTTAAATTGCTTCACTATTTTAACCTTCTTGTTATTTACTGTTATGTGGTTGATTACAAGTGGATTTGCTACCATTATCTCTGTCTTTTCAAATATCTCCTTCATTGGAGCTTATTTCCTCAGGAGCAAACCTCTTTGTCTCCCCTTTGCATCTTCGGCTTGCCTCCATCATTGACCACTTTGCGGGGCCACAGCTTCAAGTCGCTCTGGATCTTCGGGTCTTTGATTGGTCGACCAATCAAGCGTTTGGCATCAAACACCGTGTTTTTTGAGTTTATTGCCACCTGAAATTAAATTAAATTATACCCAAGATATTTTAAATTCAGTCAGTTTTAGATTTTTACTGAAGTTTGTAAACCTGCATCAGTTTGCACCTTCCTCGGGATAAGCCGTTGCATTTATGATGTGTATTTTATGGATATGAGTAATTTTATACTAGGCACTTGCCACCAGTGATAAAATAGAAATTTTAAATTTGCATGTAACTTGAATGTAGCCTGGATAAAGCCAATCACAGAAGCAGGTAGGTGAACGTTGGTATTAAATCCAACATGATCTCAAAGTTTTTATCATTTTAAATGATCTTGTCGACTTCGTCGTTACGCTGGGGTCTGGCGTTACGTTACGGGACGAAATGTACCTAGATGCTCTGAGGTGTGTGGCGTCATAGTACCGCTTGGTGCATGTGTTCCCTGACAATCTCTACTTCGTTAGTATAAGACAAAATCCCCAATTCTTGGATGTCACGGGTAATCTCGAGAACCATTGGATGGATTTTGATACGGATTTCACCATTCTGTAAAGGATATCTCGAGGAAAGATTCTGTAGAAAATAATTTATGTATGATCACAGGAAGCCAAACAGTAACGATTTCAGTGAAAAAGTCGAAAACAATCTTGGCGTCCGTGCGCTTCTTAAGCTTACTCTGGGCAAACCGTTAAAAATATCAATATACTATGAGCGTAAGAATTGGACAGCATGAAAAGTTCTGCAAAAAAGTCCGGGAGAGCATGTCTCTACCTTCAATACATCACCCACTATAATTTTTTTTAGACTGGATGGAAGGGGCACGTCATCCAGCCATCTCCCTCCGCGCGCTTGGCCTTGCTTTGCCCTTGGTTTTCACTTGCCGTTCGCGAGTAATTTGAAACAAGGTAAAGTATTATAAAGCAAGATAAGTATTATGCAGATAATTTTCTAACATGAGTCGCGAGAAGCCTCCAGCCTTTCTAGCATTTTTCAGCATTTGTAGCATTTAAAATGATACAAAGTCTAGTCTTTCAGACTGACTGTCATTTTTTCTTTATGTTAATTCATTCATTCTTCTAGAAAGGGTGCTACCAACAATCCCAGGAACGTGTGAATTCTTGAAACCAGGCTAAAATATAGTTCTATTGAGATATGGAAGAAGTTTAAGGAAAATAAGTGTTAGATCAATTAAAGTAGTGTACCGTAGTTTTGCTTTAGTTTTTTAGACTACCTCTGGATATATGGGTCCAAAGACCCATTTAGTTACCCGACACGAGAGAATAGGTGCTAGATTAACCCAAGGAATGCCAAGGATCACTAAAGGTGGCTCACTGCCCCTTCCTATGATGCCAGGATCGCTTATTGATCCTCAGTAGATGAGTGTTTATGCCACAGTTATGCCAGCTGTTGGTGAAATATTTGTACTATGTCTATTTAATTTATGCATATAACCACTATTGTCACTTTTGAAAGAATTTGTTGGAGTTTCATGTCTAGGAATCTTGGTATCTAAGTAGTGTAGTTGTCATGGGACTGTGGTAATCAGCAAATATGGCAGCTAGATTGTCAAAGACATTGCTCGCGGCTTTGGTGGCGTAGTTGGTAGCATGCTGAGCTTCTATGCCCAAGATCGCGCTTTTCAAACCTGGCCGAAGTCATCGGATTTTTTAAGAGCGCTAAAAATCCCTCAGTATGCCTTCCTTCGGAGGGGAAGTAAAGCCGGCGGTCCCATGTCATGGCATGTTAAAGAACATTCCACTAATTATACCTGTGTGAAGCTAAATTAGGTTAAAAATGTAAACAACTCTCAGGTTGCTACGTTCTTCGCCAGGAGCTGACTGCGGTGGCGTCTAGTAGCCAAGTTCTGAACTAGTAGTCGTCGACGGTGGCGTTTGGTGGCAAAAGTAGGAACTACTTGGAAAATTCAAAGTCTGCAGTCCATACTTGAATTAAGAAACAGAAGCACACACTAACACAGTCATCACAATTAACACCGGTTATCAGACAGATTCTACCCACACCCAAAGTGCGTTGTCGCAGCCCCTAAACTGAGGTACCAACCAAAGACATTGCTACCGGAATCAAATATTTTACAAGCTTTTGATGAGGATAACAACTTAGTGATTATGAAAATGGTGAAATTGATAGTGACAGCGATTCTAAAGCCATCAAAATGCCATGTGTGGCTGGAGGAAGCTTGGAAAACTTGTTGGATGACAATACACCATTAAAGACCAGATTTGATCAGGCCCATATTACACAATTGCCTAATTGGTTTCAAAAGGTAACTCATCCTGAAGTATTAAGGGAATCTGTAAATTTACACAGAAGGAAGAGAGACAATGAAGAGGAAACAAAAGCAGAATAAGAAGCAGCTACATGAAGAAAAGCCAATGTTATCTTTTTTTCCCCATTTTGTGCCACAAAACGTGTTTCAGAAATGCAAATTATGAACCGATTTTCACCAAACATTCAGCATTATTACAAAATTATACAAGTGACATTTTGTATATTTCAGTTAATGTTATAATGAATCATTAATGTGCAATTTCACTTCGAATTTTCTAAACAAAAATGTAACCAACAGAAAAGTTTGCTTTGAGTAAGGGGTCTTTGGTTCTTATAATTTCATTATTTCTAATTTTTAATTGGGAAACAACCCTTTCTGATCGAAATGGTGCAGGTATTGCTGGTTTGTGATAATATTTAACAGTCTTATCAAATTTTTTCTAAGACCATAGGCTAGGTTTTGAGCATTTATGAATAAAATTGGCAAGTTAGAAGGCTCCAGAATGGCAAGGTAAACACATGAGATGGTAGCCTATGCAACTGTGCTTACGTGGAAGGACCATGAGATGGAAATAGTTGACAGTAGATTAACTAGGATAACAATGCAGTCAGATGTAGAGCATAAGAAGAGAGATAGACCTAGGAGGTAATGATTTCACATAATAATTAATTGAAAGTAATAGCTGTAGAATTAGAATAGTTAGTTATTATTATTTTAAGGGGTGGAACAGCAAGGATAGGTGATAATAGAGGAGTTATGTTTGCTCCAAGTATCACAGACTGATTTGTTGAAAAGATCAATAGTATCATGAAAATATGTATTTAAAATTGTACGCACTTACCTAGAACTAGTTTTCATGTGTGTAATCAAGTGGCTGTAGCGCATTTTAGAGTACAGTATAATTTTCCTTCTGATCAACATTTCATAGGTAACTAAGGTACTTGAACATTTCCAGCATATTTGGAAGCGACTATTTGGGTTGCAGGCAATATCAATGATATCATTTGACCGCCACATACAATATACTGCGAAATGACATGAACTGTACCTCCTGGCATGCAAGCTCAGTATATAAAGCTAATGTCAGTCTCTCCATATTTAAACCAAACAATTATAGTTCTGTGCATATGGGTTCTTTGTCAGCAGTAAAGACTTTGCATCTTCAAATCTAGGTATTGAAGCTTACATACTGTATCTTTGAAAATATTAGGAAATTGGAAGTTATATTATATAATTAAAAAATGTAAGCCTCCGTGGCTTAGGCGGCAGCACGCCGGCCTCTCACCGCTGGGTCCGTGGTTCAAATCCCGGTCACTCCATGTGAGATCTGTGCTGGACAAAACGGAGGCAGACAGGTTTTTCTCCGGGTACCCCGGTTTTCCCTGTCTAAATTTCATTCCAGCAACACTCTCCACTATCATTTCATTTCATCTGTCATTCATTTAATCATTGCCCCAGAGGAGTGCGTCAGGCCTCGGCAGCCGGCACAGTTAATATTCTCGCCGCTAGATGGGGGCTTCATTCATTCCATTCCTGACCCGGTCGGACACTGGAAGCAGGCTGTGGATTTTCATTTTCATTATATAATTTAAAAATATCTTGGAGAATATTAAACATCGAAAGAGTTGTCCAATAAATAATTCTGACAACGTTTAAAGAATGCTGCAATAGTAATTATTACGTATGTGATTTGTAACAAAATAAAAGAACATTTTGTGAATAAATTAAAAACCATTTCAGCGAATGACCAAACAACGTACGGTATAGATAATGCAAATATTGAATTTACATGACATTAATAGCCAATAATGTAAACATGACTAATTCTCTATCCAGCAGTTAGTGAGTGAGAGAAATTTATTTCAACCAAAAAAAAAAGGAATATAATTATACCGTAATAACAATAGAGTGGGTACCACTACACGTGTTCTGCTAGTTGTGAGCCTCTGTGTTGATGATAATAAGAATAGAGTGGGTACCACTACATGTGTTCTGCTAGTTGTGAGCCTCTGTGTTGATGATAATAAGAATAGAGTGGGTACCAGTAAATGTGTTCTGCTAGTTGTCAGCCCCTGTGTTGATAATAAGAATAGAGTGGATACCATTACATGTGTTCTGCTAGTTGTGAGCCCCTGTGTTGATAATAAGAATAGAGTGGGTACCACTACATGAGTTCTGCTAGTTGTGAGCCTATGTGTTAATGATAATAAGAATAGAGTGGGTACCACTACAAGTTTTCTGCTAGTTGTGAGCCTCTTTGTTGTTGATAATAAGAATAGAGTGGGTACCACTGCATATGTTCTGCTAGTTGTGAGCCTCTGTGTTGTTGATAATAAGAATATAATGGGTACCACTACATATGTTCTGCTAGTTGTGAACCTCTGTGTTGATGATAATAAGAATAGAGTGGGCACCACTACATGTGTTCTGCTAGTTGTGAGCCTCTGTGTTGATGATAATAAGAATAGAGTGGGGACCACTAAATATGTTCTGCTAGTTGTAAGCCTCTGTGTTGATGATAATAAGAATAGAGTGGGAACCACTGCATATGTTCTGCTAGTTGTGAGCCTCTGTGTTGATGATAATAAGAATAGAATGGGTACCACTACATATGTTCTGCTAGTTGTGAACCTCTGTGTTGATGATAATAAGAATAGAGTGGGTACCACTACATGTGTTCTGCTAGTTGTGAGCCTCTGTGTTGATGATAATAAGAATAGAGTGGGGACCACTACAAGTGTTCTGCTAGTTGTGAGCCTCTGTGTTGATGATAATAAGAATAGAGTGGGTACCACTGCATATGTTCTGCTAGTTGTGAGCCATGGGTACCACTTCATATGTTCTGCTAGTTGTGAGCCCCTGTGTTAATGATAATAAGAATAGAGTGGGTACCACTACATGTGTTCTGCTTGTTGTCAGCCACTGTGTTGATGATAATAAGAATAGAGTGGGTACCACTACATGAGTTCTGCTAGTTGTGAGCCTCTGTGCTGATGATAATAAGAATAGAGTGGGTACCACTACATGTGTTCTGCTAGTTGTGAGCATCTGTGTTGATGATAATAAGAATAGAGTGGGTACCACTACAAGTGTTCTGCTAGTTGTGAGCATCTGTGTTGATGATGATAAGAATAGAGTGGGTACCACTACATGTGTTCTGCTAGTTGTGAGCCTCTTTGTTGTTGATAATAAGAATAGAATGGGTACCACTACATGTGTTCTGCTAGTTGTGAGCCTCTGTGTTAATGATAATAAGAATAGAGTGGGTACCACTACAAGTGTTCTGCTAGTTGTGAGCCTCTTTGTTGTTGATAATAAGAATAGAGTGGGTACCACTACATGTGTCCTGCTAGTTGTGAGCCTCTGTGTTAATGATAATAAGAATAGAATGGGTACCACTACAAGTGTTCTGCTAGTTGTGAGCCTCTTTGTTGTTGATAATAAGAATAGAATGTGTACCACTACATATGTTCTGCTAGTTGTAAGCCTCTGTGTTGTTGATAATAAGAATAGAATGGGTACCACGACATGTGTTCTGCTAGTTGTGAGCCTCTGTGTTGATGATAATAAGAATAGAGTGGGTACCACTACAGGTGTTCTGCTTGTTGTGAGCCACTGTGTTGATGATAATAAGAATAGAGTGGGTACCACTACATGTGTTCTGCTAGTTGTGAGCATCTGTGTTGATGATAATAAGAATAGAGTGGGTACCACTACATGTGTTCTGCTAGTTGTGAGCCTCTTTGTTGTTGATAATAAGAATAGAATGTGTACCACTACATATGTTCTGCTAGTTGTGAGCCTCTGTGTTGATGATAATAAGAATAGAGTGGGTACCACTACATATGTTCTGCTAGTTGTGAGCCTCTGTGTTGTTGATAATAAGAATTGAATGGGTACCACTACATGTGTTCTGCTAGTTGTGAGCCTCTGTGTTGATGATAATAAGAATAGAGTGGTTACCACTACTTGTGTTCTGCTTGTTGTGAGCCACTGTGTTGATGATAATAAGAATAGAGTGGGTACCACTACATGTGTTCTGCTAGTTGTGAGCATCTGTGTTGATGATAATAAGAATCGAGTGGGTACCACTACATGTGTTCTGCTAGTTGTGAGCCTCTTTGTTGTTGATAATAAGAATAGAATGTGTACCACTACATATGTTCTGCTAGTTGTGAGCCTCTGTGTTGATGATAATAAGAATAGAGTGGGTACCACGACATGTGTTCTGCTAGTTGTGAGCCACTGTGTTGATGATAATAAGAATAGAGTGGGTACCACTACATGTGTTCTGCTTGTTGTGAGCCTCTGTGTTGATGATAATAAGAATAGAGTGGGTACCATTACATGTGTTCTGCTTGTTGTGAGCCTCTGTGTTGATGATAATAAGAATAAAGTGGGTACCACTACATGAGTTCTGCTAGTTGGGAGCCTCTGTGTTGATGATAATAAGAATAGAGTGGGTACCACTATATGTGTTCTGCTTGTTGTGAGCCACTGTGTTGATGATAATAAGAATAAAGTGGGTACCACTACATGAGTTCTGCTAGTTGGGAGCCTCTGTGTTGATGATAATAAGAATAGAGTGGGTACCACTACATGTGTTCTGCTAGTTGTGAGCATCTGTGTTGATAATAATAAGAATAGAGTGGGTACCACTACAGGTGTTCTGTTAGTTGTGAGCCTCTTTGTTGTTGATAATAAGAATAGAATGTGTACCACTACATATGTTCTGCTAGTTGTGAGCCTCTGTGTTGATGATAATAAGAATAGAGTGGGTACCACGACATGTGTTCTGCTAGTTGTGAGCCACTGTGTTGATGATAATAAGAATAGAGTGGGTACCACTACATGTGTTCTGCTTGTTGTGAGCCACTGTGTTGATGATAATAAGAATAAAGTGGGTACCACTACATGAGTTCTGCTAGTTGGGAACCTCTGTGTTGATGATAATAAGAATAGAGTGGGTACCACTACATGTGTTCTGCTAGTTGTGAGCATCTGTGTTGATGATAATAAGAATAGAGTGGGTACCACTACAGGTGTTCTGCTAGTTGTGAGCCTCTTTGTTGTTGATAATAAGAATAGAATGTGTACCACTACATATGTTCTGCTAGTTGTGAGCCTCTGTGTTGATGATAATAAGAATAGAGTGGGGACCACTAAATATGTTCTGCTAGTTGTGAGCCACTGTGTTGATGATAATAAGAATAGAGTTAGTACCACTACATATGTTCTGCTAGTTGTGAGCCTCTGTGTTGATGGTAATAAGAATAGAGTGGGTACCACGACATGTGTTCTGCTAGTTGTGAGCCTCTGTGTTGATGATAATAAGAAGAGTGGGTACCACTACATGTGTTCTGCTAGTTGTGAGCCTCTGTGTTGTTGATAATAAGAATAGAATGGGTACTACTACATATGTTCTGCTAGTTGTGAGCCTCTGTGTTGTTGATAATAAGAATAGAGTGGGCACCACTACATATGTTCTGCCAGTTGTGAGCCTCTGTGTTGATGAAAATGAGAATAGAGCGGGTACCACTACATATGTTCTGCTAGTTGTGAGCCTCTGTGTTGACGATAATAAGAATAGAGTGGGTACCACTACATATGTTCTGCTAGTTGTGAGCCTCTGTGTTGATGTAATAAGAATAGAGAGGGTACCACGACATGTGTTCTGCTAGTTGTGAGCCTCTGTGTTGATGATAATAAGAACAGAGTGGGTACCACTACATGTGTTCTGCTAGTTGTGAGCCTCTTTGTTGTTGATAATAAGAATAGAATGTGTGCCACTACATATGTTCTGCTAGTTGTGAGCCTCTGTGTTGATGATAATAAGAATAGAGTGGGTACCACTGCATATGTTCTGCTAGTTGTGAGTCTCTGTGTTGATGATAATAAGAATAGAGTGGGGACCACTAAATATGTTCTGCTAGTTGTGAGCCTCTGTATTGATGATAATAAGAATAGAGTGGGTACCACTACATATGTTCTGCTAGTTGTGAGCCTCTGTGTTGATGATAATAAGAATAGAGTGGGTACCATGACATGTGTTCTGCTAGTTGTGAGCCTCTGTGTTGATGATAATAAGAATAGAGTGGGTACCAATACATGTGTTCTGCAAGTTCTGAGCCACTGTGTTGATGATAATAAGAATAGAGTGGGTACCACTACAAGTGTTCTGCTAGTTGTGAGCCTCTGTGTTGATAATAAGAATAGAGTGGGTACCACTACATGTGTTCTGCTAGTTGTGAGCCTCTGTGTTGTTGATAATAAGAATAGAGTGGGTACCACTACAAGTGTTCTGCTTGTTGTGAGCCTCTCTGTTGATGTTAATAAGAATAGAGTGGGTACCACTACAGGTGTTCTGCTAGTTTTGAGCCTCTGTGTTAATGATAATAAGAATAGAGTGGGTACCACTACATATTTTCTGCTAGTTGTGAGCCTCTGTGTTGATGTTAATAAGAATAGAGTGGGTACCACTACAGGTGTTCTGCTAGTTTTGAGCCACTGTGTTGATGATAACAAGAATAGAGTGGGTACCACTACATGTGTTCTGATAGTTGTGAGCCTCTGTGTTGATGATAATAAGAATAGAGTGGGTACCACTACATGTGTTCTGCTAGTTGTGAGCCTCTGTGTTGTTGATAATAAGAATAGAGTGGGTACCACTACATATGTTCTGCTAGTTGTGAGCCTCTGTGTTGATGATAATAAGAATAAAGTGGGTACCACTACATGTGTTCTGCTAGTTGTGAGCCACTGTGTTGATGATAATAAGAATAAAGTTGGTACCACTACAGGTGTTTTGCTAGTTGTAAGCTTCTGTGTTGATGATAATAAGAATAGAGTTGGTTCCATTACATGTGTTCTGCTAGTAGTGAACCTGTGTTGAGTACAATTCCTCGCATACATTTTGTTGTGAAAATGATACAATTTGTGGAAGTTCATGTTTGGGATTAGTTTTGTGCTTTTGTGTTAGTGATGAAATAATGTACGGTAAGTCACATTATTCGCATCCCCTGGGAGCATGGTAAACTGTGCATTTTAACTTGCCACTTGTGTTCACTGAGGATGTTAATGGTAAACAATTGCTCGCATTAAGGCACAACCTATATATTGTGAATTGACAAAGTTGACCTTTCTAACTTAGTGGTAATCACACCTTATGTCAAGAAATTAAGATTTTTTTTTTCAACCAGGACTGACTACATTAGGAAATAATGTAATGCCTTGTCCTTAATAGGACCAAGAGTTAATTAGTTCACTGCTCATATATTTTCCGAACCGAAAGGAAGTTATTTCATTCCCCATATAGGGCGGGCACACAGCTCAACTAGGAGCTCTTGTGCCTTGTGAATTGGATGAGAATTGTTGAATAAATGAAAAGTTGTAAAGTATGCTAATACATACGTGAAGGAGAAAATAAGTGAATAAAGCCTGGCGCAGGGAGTCAAACCCGATAACAAACAAGTCGGCTCACCCCAGAGCGTCGCCAAGCGAAGCCCCGTATATTGACATGATTGCAAAATACATGGTTATATATACAGTAACAAGCATGGTAATGGTTTCATTGTCTGTGATAAAAGTTCTTAATTAATAGAATAGGAACATATTGTGGAAAAAAACACTTTTAGTTCAATAGTTTTGTTATTGAATCACAAACCCGCACACACGAGTTTGTTTGTCGTAGCACAGTTGGATTGAGCAGAGTTTTGGGTCGTGGCATGGGTATGCGGTGGGCCAGTTGAGAGGGGGCTTGACTGAAGTTGAAGCTAGTGGAGGGTAAACTGTAGATAGTTCTGGTACAGTATATATTACAACAAAAGAAATGATTAATAATGAGAAATAAAATTGTGGGAAAATTAATCCTCGTTAAGCAAAGAAAAGATGAGAAGTTTAAATAAATCAGGAAAAGGAAACTATGGTTATCAGGCACTTGTGGTGCCGTTTTGTATATATCCTGAGCAGAACTGGACATCCCTGCTACCTCAAAAGTGGCATGTGGGACTTGAGCAAACAAGTGCAAGAATCAAATATTAGTTGAAGAGGAGGTGGCGGGGAGTTAAGGGGGAATAGATGACCGGTAACTGGTGTGTGGTTATCGGCAAGTAGGGCTTGGGCAACAGGGGAGAGGTCAATGGCTTCAAGGGCCTGAGTGTTATGACGGGCACGAGTGGAATGTAGATATTTAGTGCGAAGTTTGTGTAGGTGAGCGAGAATGGAGAGGAAAGAAGGGTGGTTACATCACGGGAGGGGGTATCCAGTTTTGAGTGGTATGCTATACGAAGGGCATGGCGGTCAAGAAATGTAAATTTAACGTGTTCGGGAGAGGAGGCGTTTAGCCAGGTACAGTCCTATCATCACCAGGCATAGGTGATGATAGTACGGATGAAAGATCTATATAGGGATGGGATGTGTTCGACATGTAAGCCCCAGGTTTTTCCAGTGAGGGAGCAGAGGTATTTGAAGCGTTTAATGGAGGTTTGAAAAATTTGTTTAAGGTGGATGGTCCATTTTAGGTTGTTTTGGAAGGTGATTCCAAGGTATTTGAGGCAGTTGGTTTCAGGAATGGGTTGGTTATTAAAGGTTATTTGGAGACGGTTTGTAGGGAAGCGACGACGGAGACTGCGCTTAAATATAATGCATTGCGATTTGTTGGGATTTATTTGTACATGCCGAGCATTGCACCAGGATCATAACGAGTAGAATAAGAAGTGTGATCTCTTCTCCCTCAATAGCACGTAATGAATACGGATCGGGTTGGCACTCGCCGCTACGCAGCGCTTCAGTCGATTTGTGATTGTTGATTTCCACGTATGTTTATGTGTTTATGTGCGATATATTAAGTATTTAATCGGTCGGAGTGTTTTGGTGGTGTTCTGTACAAACTTTTATTGATATACAAGTGCTTACACAATTATCTCATAGTATTGAAAATCCACAGCCTGCTTCCAGTCTCCCACCGGGTCAGGAATGGAATGAATGAAGCCCCCACCTAGGGGTGAGGATGTGAACTGTGCCGGCTGCCGAGGCCTGATGCACTCCTCTGGGGCAATGATTAAATGAATGACAGATGAAATGAAATTATAGTGGAGAGTGTTGCTGGAATGAAATTTTGACAGGGAAAACCGGAGTACCCGGAGAAGAACCTGTCTGCCTCCATTTTGTCCAGCACAGAACTCACATGGAGTGACCGGGATTTGAACCACGGACCCAGCGGTGAGAGGCCGGCGTGCTGCCGGCGTGCTGCCGCCTATGCCACGGAGGCTTTTTATCTCATAGTATTAATACCTGAAATGCTATTGTAGGAAGCATTAACTGAAAGGGAATTTAATTTCTTGTCGTGTGTTGAGGTTATCTTCGTGTGTTAATTTTATTGTTATTTAATGCAAGTAAACAGCAGTTTAGCCCTTACATTTTCATGAGTGCTTAATGTGAGTAGTGAAGATGCCTTGTTGTTTTGTACCAGGATGCAGAACTGGCTATGGGGACTGTAAAGAGGTAAGACGGTTTTTCAAACCCCCTAAAGATAAGGAACGTTTTATCAAGTGGAAAGGGGCCATACCAAGGAAGGATAGGGAACTTACTGAAAAGTCCTACATCTGTGATGCTCACTTTTCAGATGATTTAATTATTAAATTTGACAAATTTGAGATAGAAGGGAAGGAAGTACTTCTCCCAAGAACCAACGGGCGATTGAAAGACTATTCTGTTCCACATATATTTCCTAATTTGCCTAAGTATTTGTCCAGTACTGTAACTCGAAGGAAATCTCCCCAAAAAAGAAAATTGTCAGATAATCTTCTGGTAAAGACACCCCCCAAATGTTCGAAATTTGATTCTGAATCCGCTTGTGACAACAGCAATATCCAGTTTTCCAACATGCCTAAATCCGACGATGCTCAATCTGAAGTGTTAGAATTAAAACAACAATTAAGGAACTTAAAACGGAAGTAGGCTAGGGCAAACAAAACGATTAAGTTAGAGAGGGCTAAAGTTTCTGTTCTGCAAAGTGAACTTGGTAGGATGAAACACAGACTTTCAGGACAAGGTGCCTGTCAGTTTAAAGAAGGGCTATCTAGGAAACAAAAAGTTATTGTGGACACTATGTTGCAAAAGTGTCAAGAAAAGAACCCCAAAGGTATGAGGTATGACAGTGAGTTTCTTTTAGATAGTTTTTTGCTACACATAAAATCACCCAAGGGTTATAGACATTGCCTGAAACATGGTTTGCTGCCCCTTCCATCTGAGGTGCATTTAAGGAGGTTGTTAAAGGGTTTAAAATGCTCCTATGGTGTAAATAAAAATGCTCTTGATGCCATTAAAGACTACTTCAGTGAAGAAAGGGATGAGAATAAAAAGACAGGGATTGACATTTTTGATGAGGTGAAACTAAGAGAAGATGTACAATTTAATGGGTCCTCTTTGTTCATAGATGGATTTGTGGACTTTGGTAATGTAACACCTGAAGACCAGTGTAATGTGTTGGCTGACCATGCCCTTGCTTTTATGTTTGTACCTCTCTTACACAGTTGGGTGCAGCCAGTTGCTGTCTTTGCTAGTAAAAATGCTACTCCTGGAGAGCTTTTGGCTAAAATATTAGTACAAATTATAATCCAACTTGAACAGGCAGGGTGTAAAGTGGTAGGGTTCACATGTGATGGCAGCCAATCAAACAAACAGGCCTGGAGGCATTTACAAATGTCAGGAAAGAAAGGATATGTTAAGTGTTGTTTCTCTAACCCTGTTGATGGAAGTAGGAAAGTATGGGCTTTTTCAGACGCAGTACATATTTTAAAATGTATACGCAACCACTTCCATGACAAGCGTGCTGTCGTGTTTGATACAGACACAGTGGACTATCGCTTTTATGAACTTGTGTATAATACTGACAATTCATCAGAACTCTCTGGTGTAAAGGCATGCAGTAAATTGACTTTATCACATATACATCCAACCTCCTTCCAGCGGATGAATGCCCGACTTGCCTTTCAGTTATTTAGTACTAGCATGGCAAAGGCCTTACATTTTTTTAGAGAAACTGGCATTCCAGGTTTTGAAGAGAGTGAAGCGACTGAAAGATTCACGCAGGTGTTGAATGATATGGCCGATGCTTTAAATTCCACCACACCATCATTTGCATTGAGAAAAGATTCTAAACATCATAAAATTTTACTAGACATGTCTGTAATTTTAGATATTTCAGATAGTACTTTTGCTTCCAACAGAACATTAGAATCATTGAGAGTTACTATTCAGAGCACACTGGAAATTGCTGTTTATTTGTGGAGTCAAGGTTTAAACTATGTATTGACAGGCAAATTTAATCAGGATCCACGAGAGACATTTTGGCATCATGCGATCATTGACATGTGATGACCATCCTTCAACAGTTGATTTCTTGCACTTACACATGTTGCAATCTATTTATGTTCCAGTAAAAAATGTTTTATCAAAAGGAGGGAATTGTGAACTAAAGTCAGAATGCTCCTTAACATCATATGTCAACCAGATCAGAATTCTAGCAAAGAAGACTGAGAAGGAAAATAGGGACATAAAAGTATCAGTGTTGGGCAGTTTAGAGGAAAAGATTGTTTTTGAATGTGGTTGTGAAAGTCTTTCAGTGCAGGGAGAAAATCCATCCGTCAGTGCCCTTGGTAGTGTTAAAAGATGTTTGGTTTACAATTTAGCTGGTTATATTGTACATCAGGCCCCCAGAATTCTGAAGTGTGTTTCCTGTGTTGATGTTATCAATACATCAGCAGTAACAACTAATTCTTTTGCCCTCTTTACAAACTTACGGGACTATGGCTCTCAAGTGGGACAAAACTATTTATGCCACCCTTCAGAGGCATTATTTAATGTCTTGCTTCAGGCAGAAGAGACAATAAGTGCCCACCTCTCATCTCCCTCTGGTTTCTGGGGTGACTTGTTTTATGATTGCATGGAGAACATTACAATTCAACCTTCAGGCTTGGGGTGTAATGAGCAACATGCAATTGAGACTGTACCAAAACTGATCTTTCACTACATGAAGTGTCGTTTCTACTTCAAGATGAAGGAACTCCGGAAGGAACTAAGATCAGGGAAAATGTCAAAATCTACCAGGAAATTTTCTAAGGTATCGAACTGAAGGTAAGAATTAAAAGAAAGAATATGACTCCTCAGTTTTGTTATTATTGTGTTATTATTATTATTATAAAAAATTTGAATTATGTGTTTCACTTTCCGCTGCGAATTATATTCTCTCTTATTGTTCCTGTTTATTTCAGGTAATATTCCTTTTGAATGTCATTGCCCTACGCGAGTTGCGTTCGTACTGTTTTTTATTTTTATTTTTTTTTATTTTTGGTTGTGTTGCAAGTCTGTTAAGGGAATGTAAAATGTGTAACAACGTGAAGAAATCCTTTCTGATAGCGAGGTTCATTTTTCCTTCATTTTTCCGTTCTTTTTTTTTTTTTTTTTTTTTTTTACGGTACCGATAGCTGGCAAAACTAATTGCATTTTGAACTTGCTCTCTGTCTTCGCTTATTATCGAAACTGGACTATTACAGGATACGACTTTATTAAATTATAATTGGGCACAGTAAAGTAAGTGTAGATGTCGAACTTATTAGCGCCTATGAGGATATCTTGCCGTGTTTTAACATGTAAAACAGGTCGCAAGGTTTTAAGTCTCGTAAGCGCCAATGCTAACTTACATCACAGATCGGAGCCAGCGCTGCGCTGCGGCGGACCAGGCGTACTAGGCCAGTGATATCACTTCTTATTCTACTCGTTATGCCAGGATTGAAGGAAATTTAAGTAGGATAGGATGCGGCGGCGGAGCAAATACAGTACATGGGGTTATAACACCACGATGTCGTAGCCCCTAATATAAGCAACAACAACAACAATTTCTATTTGCATTCTTGTAGCTTCATTTACCAGTATTTGAATTTTGTAAATACTGTTCAGGTATTTGTCTTATCTTTGCTTCATTTGTGTCTGTATTTTCAGCTACTGTCGGTACGCGTTGCTGGTAATGAAGTACGTCAGGGTTTCATATTGAATTTGTGCCTTATTATATAAAATCCTGTAATATCTGGTGGAATTTAGTCAATTATGCGAATGTTTGTCCTCGAATTTGCCGCTATTTCGATGGCGCAATGCCCGCCAGTCTCAACAACTGTTTCTCTACGATTGCCACCATCAAAGTATAGTCGGTCTTGGCTGTAAATGAGCAATTGTTTTTGGTGAAGACGATGACATTGATGACTTCCACTCCTAAATTTACACACAATTCACAGACGAACCTCAGGCGTGCACTGACGAATTTGTTTTGATCAGGTGTTAATGGTAAGTTGCACGGTTATGTCAATTGGTGAAGTTCTCAGTAACATCTTTTATGCTCCTTGGGCCCCAAGGTGGAACCTGGATATTCTTTGGAACCTGGAACTATTTGCCGGTGTTTGCGGTATTACTTTTACATTTGTTGTTATATTGTCCATTCGTAATGGTAGATGTAGAGACTGGTGATGTGAAACCTAAAAATGTCATGGCAGAGCAAGCAAAGTTAGAGACTATCGATGTGAAATCTAAAAATGTCAACACTGTGTTATTGGTTTCCGCCCAGAGTATGTGGATCCAACCATTCTTATTTCAGGTAATCTTCTATAGATAAATGTTTGTATGGTGTATCTGAGGACCATTGTAACGGTGCTTGGGTGTGCACAATAACTGGGTAGCTGTGTGTAAGCATCGCTTTATTATTATGGCCAGCAGTTCGTCATAATCGAAGAAGAAAATCGGTGCTTACAAGAGCCAAAGCTCTAATCCAATATTTCATTTATATATTATGGTTTATGCCGTACTATCTCACGTTTATTACTTTTTAATATGACGTGGTAGTATCTGAAATATTTGAGGTAGTCCGCATTGTATTATATTTCGTGGTAGAGAATCGGCAACGCCGTCTCCCTCCCCCAAGAGAAATGTCTGAGCCGGGCACTCGGCGGCTGGACTATAGTGTGGTGTATTTTGTATCCCACATGCTGGCAACAATGTGTGCGTCTTGTTGAGAATTGAACGAGAAAAGAGCAATAAATAAAAACACATATTTACGTAATTTCGCACATATTTCAGGCGCAGTAGTGACCAGGATTACAGTACTAATTTGAATAGGCAATGTCCCCCAGAAGATGAAACAAGGATACAAGGTATGTAAAAGCTACTGGACGGCACCTAGCAGAAACTGCTGACCGTTTGCTAGCTAGCAGAGAGCCCGCTGAACTCGCCCCATATGGTTAAAAGCGTGTATGGAGAGCGAGTAGTGCGTCAACCCAGTTTAAAACAGCATTGACCGCGTAGCATCGCGAAACTCAAATCTCTTCCCGATCCACCACAGCATAGGGACAGCAGGAATCGCGTCACCCCACTTACGAGCCGTGCCGACCTTTATTCGCTCGAGAGTTTAAATCATGCCCAGCCTCGAACTTGCGACCACCACTCTGCAAGGACAGTGGGGAATCTTCAACGACCTAGAGCGGTGGCGATTGCATAACATCGCGATATTTCTCCACGACCGACGACGAGGGATAATGGGATTCTTGTCAAATGGACAGCAAGTGGCGTCGATGTGTAACAAAGCGATCTTTTCCCGTGCCCGATTTCAGGGACAATGGGAATTTCGTCAAACGACTATAAGAGAGTCGCCGATAGCTGTTCTACCAAGAAGACTACTGGAATCTCAGCAAACGGCTGAGGGCAGAGCCGACCGTGTAATATTTCGACATTTCTTTTCCCTGTTATTTATTTCCCTTATTCATTTTTTTTCATATATTCACCGGTATGTAAGTTAGTTGTAAGTGGTATTTTCATTATATTCCATATCATTATAGGCAAATATTATAGATATTTCTCCCCTTGAAAAAATCTCCTCCATTTATTTTCTTGATTTCTTTTATATTTTCAAATTTGCACGTACATATGTGTCTGAATATTCTTTATGATGATTTACTAACTTCGTGTATTGCTTTCACGTCCGTTTATTTAGTTATTGTGCCTCCAAACTTAAGTATCTTTCGTTTCAAGTATCTTCTCCTTTTAAAAGCCGCTGCAATCACAGTTGGTTGGTGCTACAACCTATCGGGAAAGATACATATGATGAACACCTCTGTGTGTTGAATGGGCAGGCAGTTTTAGACATTTAATTTAATAATAAAGATAGCGTAAAACTTGCACAAGTGGTACATTAACCTGTACAGAAATTTCTCGGTGATGTAATCCTCCTAACACAGTAAAGAACGTGGTACCGGTATCTATCACAAAACGTTTCACATAAATCACAAATGAACTGTTCGTCTGGCTGGTGGTAGATCTTGGTCCTGCCGATAAGGTGATGGAAACCATGCACAGCTAGTCGCGTCGTCATTTATGTCTGAGCTTGAGGTCATAGTTGGCTCGCATCCAGTCTATTTTTGTCATGGCATCTGTCATATGAAAGTCCAACCAAATTTCTTCACTTTTCGTTTTTCGCTCATTACCACATAGAGTTCTACATATACCGTATATGCATTTGTAGATGGCAATGCCAGCTGATGACGGAGATCTTCATTGAAGAAGGCTTGCCTTGTCAGTGTATATACGAGTCTTGATTATGCATATTTTGATAAGCGTAATACCCGCTTCAGACATTTAGATAAGCAGCCAGTTGGGATGCGATCCAGCTTGAAGTATCGCGCACGCCTCAACGAGTGTACTTGTTGTCATGGTCACTCTAATTTCAGATAGACTCTCAGTCCAAAAACCCATAGGGCTATTCTTTGGCAATAACGTATCCATGCTACGGTAAAATGATTAAAATCTGTCCGAGAGATGGGTTCTGCAAAACAAAAAAGGAGCGCCCCTGTGGCTGAACAGTCGACTATTGCGAGTAGCCTGTTGCCATGGTAACATGCGTCAAGTTGCCCAATCTGATGATTCAATTAGCACGTGTTAGTTATTTTTAGTACGGTAATTGTTTTAAGTGGCGGAACAACGAGGTCATCTGCCCGGAATAATTAGCACTTGCTTCCTCCGCTGGTCCAGTTGCTATCGTGAATTTGAAATGTACACTGTGTTAATTGCGCTCTTAATCATTTCCGAAATCGTCGGATTTTTGAAGAGTGTTAAAATCCTTCAGTATGCCTTCCTTCGGAGGGGAAGTAAAGCCGGCGGGCCATGTCATAGATCTATGGCACGTAAAAGAACCTACCACTGCATTTGATGGTGTTTAGCAAAATTTGTAGGTTATAATTGTAGGAGTATATGGCAGGAGAAAGACGTTTGGGCGTATATGCAGTCTACATGTTTAATACGAACTGAACGACAAGGTTACATTCAGGCGTATATATACAAAAACAGACATAAGAATCAACGAGAACATTCTCGTAACTAGAGCCGCCACCAATGGTGTTGCGCGTCCTGGCGCTGAATTTAAACCATAGATCACCTGTCGGGTTACATATTTCTAACACACCCACTTAAACTAATAGCTGATCTAGAATGTAATAGACATTTGTCAACCAGACTTCAATCATAGAGTACCCTACATAAACATAATACAATTCCTGAAAACATTTTTTGAACACAATGTATACTTAAAATACAAATTAACAATTCAATCCCATTCCTTGGGTACAATACACTTGTTTTGGTTTAGGTAAAGGTTTGGTGAGAACATCTGCAATCATTTCTTGTGTGGACAAATAGTGCAATGAAATGATTCTCTCTTGACCTTTTCCCTAATGAAATGGTGTTGATGTGTTTAGTGTGCCTATGAAAAACAGGATTTTTTGCAATTTTCTGTGCACTTTGACTGTCATTATACAACACTCACTGCAAATCACATTCACCTTTAACAAATTCAATTTTATTGGACCTTGATTAGAACTAATCAAATCAAACATCAGATTCTTAAGATAAACTGCTTCCTTCGCAGCCTCTGACAAAGCTACTTACTCAGCCTCTGTCGATGAGGTAGCAACTGAGCTCTGCTGGCGAGCTTCCCATGATATGGCAGCATTAGCAAGCTTGAAAAGATAACCAGCATAGGACTTACTATCACTTTCTGTGGAAAAACTGGCATCTGCAAACTCTACCAAATCCAAACCAGTGAGTGCTCTTAAAAATGAGCCCTTGATTTATCGTACCTTTGAGATACCTAAGTACCCTTTTGGCTGCAAGCCAATGCTCCTCACTGTGGCAAGAATTAAACTGTCTTAAATATGACAATGCATAGGCAATATCTGGTCTAGTACACACACTCAAATACATAAGTGAACCTATCAGCTGTTGATAAGGTTTATCGTCCACATTTTTGGTTTTAGACAATTTCATATTTACATCCATAGGAGTAGCGATGGAATTAACATCAGTCATCTCAAACGTATTGAGCAGATTCTTTATGAACTGCGTCTGAGAAATTTTGAGTATATTGTTATCTGTGACCCTTTCTATTTGCATTCCAAGAACCTGAGCAGCAGGTTCAAGATCTTTCATCATGAAATTTTGTTTTAAAACATCTTTTAGTTTACTAACTTCCTGTGGATTATTGTGGAACACAAAGCAATCATCAACGTACAGAGCAACAAGAATTACAGTATTGCCGATACTCTTTCTGTAAACACATGGCTCATTATGACTGTTTGTGTAACCCGAAGCAGACAGAATTGTATGAGCCTTTCTGTGCCACATATGTGCAGACTGCTTTAGTCCATAAATGGCATTTTTGAGCAAAACAAACCTGGTCTTCCTTTCCCTTCACCTGGAAACCCTCGGGCTGACACTTAAATATTTCCTCCTGTAACTCTCCATTGAGAAAAGCAGTCTCAATGTCCAGATGATCAATCCGTAAATTTAATTCAACCGTTAAAGCAAACAACACTCTAAGTGTGCCATGCCGCACAACTGGTGAGAATGTATCAACAAAGTCAATGCCAAATTGCAGTGTAAAGCCCTTTGCAACCAACCTTGCTTTATATTTTACAACATCACCATTTGTATTACGCTTAGCTTTAAAACACCCACTTATTCTGTACAATGTTTTTACCTTCTGGCTTAGGAACTAAAACCCACGCCTTATTAATCATCATGGAATCCATTTCGCACTTCATGGCTTTATGCCATTCCTTAGAGTAAGGTGATGACAAGGCTTCACTTACTGTATATGGTTCATTTTGATCAGAACAATGAGTGTAATGCAGAATGTAATCAGGATATTGTCTTGGTCTTCTTACTCGCTGGGGGTAGCGACGCGCTTCCTCATTGTGCTGTGATGGATTATCTTGATGATCAGGCTCAACTTCCACTTCTTCATTATGCTGTGGAGCTGGATCTGGAACATGCAGTCAATAGTGGTTTACTGACTTAAGAAGTTAGGGGTATTATTGTATTCCCTGGTACCACTGGAGGATCCGTTAGAGCAGAGAAATACATCTCATCAAAAATCACATCTCTCGCTGTGATTAATTCATGGGTTACTGGATGCAGGGGCCGGTACGCCTTTTTCTCATCCGAGTACCCAACAAATACCATTCTCTCAGTCTTTGGATCAAGTTTTCTTCTCAGCTGATTTGGAATATGAACGTAGGCATTACATCCAAACACCTTTAAGTGCGTCAGGTCTACTTTCTCTCCAGTCCACATTTGTTCTGGTGTTGAATTTGGTGTTTTCGGTGCTGGAGACCTGTTGACAATATATGCAGCTGTATTGACAGCTTCTACCTACATGCGTTTGTCACAAGCTGCACCTTGCATTATAGCGAGTGCTCTCTCATTCAGAGTCCAGTTCATGCGTTCTGCAGTTCCATTTTGCTCTGGTGTGTACCTTACTGTTAGCTGATGCTTGATGCCACGCTGTTTGAAAAACTCATCCATAGCTTTATTACAATACTCCCCACCAATGTCAGAGCGTATGGCCTTGATTTTCCTTTCACACTCAATTTCAACAGAATTAGCAAATTGTTCAAAGATGTCTCTTACCTCACTTTTCTTTTTTAGAAAAAAGACAAAAACCTCCCTCGTATGGTCATCGATGAAGGTGAGAAAATATCTGGCTCCTCCCCAGGATTCCTCAGGCATCGGTCCACACAGGTCACTGTGCAACAGGTCCAGTTGGTTCTTGACACGATGCTTGGTGGTCTTGAAGGGCTGTCGAGCTTGTTTCCCTTCTATACATGGAACACATAGCTGCTTTTCACCCGAAAAATCAATACCGGTAGTCAAACCATTTTTTAACAAGTCCATCCCCACGTGATTGAAATGGCCTAACCTTTTGTGCCACAATTCTCTAGAATTAGAACTCTTTGAACAAACACTTTTAGCATCACTTAAACAAGACACTGATGATGCATTTGCACTTACAGAACCTGAGTTATTTAAGATATCAAGTCCATTTGACTCTTCAATCAATAATTGCACATCACCTGTAACTTGACAGTCACTGTCTTGAAACACTTTACAACCTTCTTCATCAAAAACAATTTCATGACCCTTTTTAACAATACTTTTCACAGAGAGCAAGTTTGCTGTAAGGTTAGGTACATACATAACATCGCTCACCTTTGTAAAAACATTTGCTTGTACTGGAACATCACTGTGAGCAGAGCCCTGCCCTTCTTTCTTCTCTAGTGGCTTGGCATCTGCTTAATGTACTGCTGTCTTGTTTTGGCGTTTGCAATCTTGTTTCCAGTGGCCAGTTTTGCGGCAGTTCCAACAGAACGGTTTCTTGGGTTTAGTATTCTTGAATCCACTCCTGTTAGTGTAGAGTGCTGTTTCTTTGCTGGAGCTCCGTTTGTTTTCCTGTAGCAGTTTACATTTCACAAAGTCACTAATCAACTCTGCGCCTGAATTTTCCAATGCCATAATCATAGGTTCATAGTCATCAGGTAGTCCCTGCAAGAGCAAGGCACCTAGAAATTCATCATCAAGTGTTTTTTGAACTGCTGCTAGCCGCTGGGAGAGCCCCAAAACTGTGGTGACATATTCTTCCATAGTCTTGAATTGTTCAAGCTTGGTGGAACACAGTTGGCGAAGAATTCTTGTGTGCCTATTGGCACCTTTATCTTCATATGCCATCTCGAGCGAATTCCATGCTGCTTTCGCCGTTTTTGCTTCCATGACGTACGGAAAAACACTATTTTCCACCATAGGGTCAATCTTGCACAAAGCACGTTCGTCGCGCCGTACCTTAACCTCTGCGCCCGTTTTATCATCTTCTGCATAACCAGATGTGCACTTCCAAAGCTCATCGTGCATAAGATAATTCTTCATCTGGAAACGCCAGTCAATGTAGTTTTCTCTCCCTCACCTTCAGTTTCTCGAAGTTATAAAGAGAACCGGTGCTGGATTCCGCCATGATGCACACACTTATTGCACGCGATCACAGTTTTGTTAATTCAAATAGAATCACACTGGTCAGAAAACTATACACTCGTCAATGATCCTGCTGGGCCCATAACCTGTAGGAGTATTTGGCAGGAGAAAGACATCTGGGCGTATATGCAGTCTACATGTTTAATACGAACTGAACGACAAGGTTACATACAGGCGTATATATACAAAAACAGAGAAAAGAATCAACGAGAACATTCTCGTAACTCGAACCGCCACCAATGGCGTTGCGCTTCCTGGTGCTGAATTTAAACCATATATCACCTGTTGGGTTACATATTTCTAACAATATTTAGTGAGTCACAACGCTCCATCAAGTTCCAACGTTCGCCGCTAGTTTTAGTGACAGTACCGTCTGGTAGCCAATGTTGGAACTACTTGAAAATGAACTTGTTGTGAGCCCTGGGTTGTTCAATCAAAAATGCCCAGCTTATGGCCATTCAGCTGCGATTCATATATCTACTACTTACTGTGCCCTTATTCAACATGTGAGTTTTGGTTTGAGGCACATATTGATGTGTCATCTCTGAAGAAAACCGGATCACTACGAGTGGAGATATTAGTATCAGAAGTGTCCAGGTGTTCAACGCTGTGACGTAGCTCTGGGCGAGCGCAACAGAGAAGCCGGTCACATGCGATGACGCACCAGCTGTCCAGAATTTTCCAGAACTCTGAGCGAGTATATAACAGCACCGAGCCACGCTGAGAGTGTCATCCTTCTTCGAGGCACAGAGAGTGTCAGTCATTCGTTTACTACACGCTGAGAGAGTCAGTCATTCGTCTTCGACTCGCTGAGTGAGCGGTCATTCTTCTTCGAGACACGCTGTGAGTTTGTCACTCGTCTTCGCATATTTGAAAGTGTCAGTCTTTATTCATGTTTGTACCTTTGAGAGGTTACTCGGCTTTTAGTCACCAGTCGACACTTGTCATTTTACTTCGTAACGCTGAGTTTGCGTTAGTCTTCGAGTGGACATACGATAAACTTCGAGTTAGACAGTGTCTTTAACTTGGAACTTTACAGCGGAACTTTAAATTTCCAAACAGTCAGTGCCGAGCTTTGTCCTGGTAATTTCACGATCAGCTATGACTCGTATACTTATTACTTCGGATACTAGTCTGCTTGGTCAAATAATAGCCGACGTTTGGGACCATGCGTGCCTAGTGCGTAATGGGAGGAGCATATCCTCAAACCCTGTAGGATTCAGCATAGAGGGGCCCATCTGTTTTACGGATGTGTGCTAGGGCAATCCCTATTAACCGACCACAGGAAATAGCCGACGTTAGGGGACCATGCGTGCCTAGCGCGTACTGGGAGAGGCATACTCTCACCCTCTAGGTTTAGCTTATATCAGGACCTGCATTTTGAACCATAGCAAAGACAGTAAGAGTATCGCACAAGTATCTGTCAACGTTGTATCAAGAGTTACGACTGACTTAACTCATGAAGCAGGTGGGTCAAACCCCAACATTTCATAGAGCACAAGCTATAATGCTGTTGATGAACAGAGTGGATCGTGCTAGTTATGAGCAAGTGTTAGAACTTTCCATTATGTGCTGCTAAGTGGATTGAGGGTAGTCATGGAGGCCGATATGAGACTATAGGCGTTCGTTTTGACTGAACGAGCGATGGAGCAATCCTGGAATATAGGATCATCAGTGGAACCAACCAGAAGATTCTACACTTCAAGACCATCAATTATGTAAGCGAACTTTTACCTTCTTAGTTATTGGCATTTGGAATTTTCCTTTTTAGTGACATATCAACACAAATTTTTGCATTTTCAAGACAAGCTTTTTGGGTGTCCAATACGCTCGATATCAACTTATTATCGTATTCTACGGACCAAGTCACAGGTCGTTGGAGATAGTTTATTTTTTTATTTGAAGACATTGCGGTCATCAGCCGTAGGTTCTTAGCTGTTAACAGATTGTTGTGTATTTACTTGAGTTAACATGAACATTCTAGAAAGTGTTGTGTTAACGTGAACATTCTAGTCAGTGTTGTGTATTTAGGCTACTTGAGTTAACACGAATATTCTAGTCACTATGCCCAGAACATTCCAATCTGGAACATTCGATTCTGGAACTTTCCAGCTACTATGTATATATTGTGCCCAAATCCAGTGGCCTAGATTTGAGGGTACAGGCCACAATGCTAAGTCCAGAATTGAAAGTTTGAATAGCGCGCGCCGAACCTTCTTAGAAGCATTTCGAAGGTTTTGACAGCCAAGAAGTGGATAAGTGGCGTAGGCCGAGAGCGTCATAGTCGAGGCTAAATGTCATTAAATATTTCCCGATGGAGTAGAATCTTGAGACCTATATCAGATTACTGGCAAGGACAAGGGAGGAAGAATGTGCTTTATTTCGAGGAAATTGATCGAGCGGAAGCTGAGATATGAGATGTTCTATTTCCAGCATTTTCTCCGCAGTGACCTCGAGCAGCCAGTCGAGGAGTATATAAGGCACGCCCGCTCGAGCCATGTATGTTCACTTCTCCATCAGCACTCCGTTGCTATGGACGTGCAGCACTATGTAAGCGCTCTAGCCGCTCAACACTCTACGACTCCTAACACTGTTATAATCTTCGTGCACATGGTTGCAAAGTCTTCGTTATTTACAGCACAGTTGCTGAGACTTAGTGTTTCGACAGTACATGGTTACTGATATTAGGGAAGTGTTAAACATTTTAAGTGATCTTCGAACTTTTCAACTTTATCACCGAAGTGGCACCTGGTAATTATTTACTGCTACAACTGGACATATGGTAGACTTCGTCTACATTTCTTTCTTCTGTCCACAATTATTCAAAGCTGGATTATTTAATCCAACAGTCAGAGGACAAGCTTTTGTCTTGTTAATAGACCAGCCAAGATAAATCAGTACTTTTATTACCATTCTTGCACAGTACAATTCTTAAGCCGATATTGGGAATACAGGTTTGCCTTGTGCGATCTGAAGAGTGAGAAGCTCTGCCCAGCCAACTCCACAGAAATTCTACTCGTGCTGAATAAGATTATAAGCGTATTAGGAGTACTGAACACATCACAGTTGGGTCACGTTAATCATTTTCATCATGGATCACTTTGATCAGACCCCTGCCAACTTTACTTCAGCTGTTGAAGCTGGCAACATTTTTCTTCAAGATATTAAGGCTTCAAGAATGAGTACCTCTATGTCTGTGTAGACAGCTTGTGGTTATAAAATGGAGTCCGATACAAGATTATAAATACGTGTCCTAATGGGGACAAGAAGAAGACTGAATAATCTGGTTCAGACCAGATTACAAGCATCAAGATCTACAAGAATGTAAGCTACAATTTGCATTATTTTATGCATAATTAGCTGGATTTCTCATATTTTTCTACAGTCTTACCAACACATATTTTCTATTCATCGATGGTCTTTTTTTTGCTGTTGCAAATATTTTTCTTTTGCAATAGAAGCTTTGATCTGAGTTATTTTTACACTCAGAAGTCAATGATTCGAAATTTATGGACGAGCAGAACGAGCATTTGTTTAATTTTGGTATTTTTATAATCGCGGTCATCAGCCGTAGTAACTAAAGATTTAATAAGAAATTTAAGTTGAGGAATGGATATTTATCCATTATTTAGAAGTCGAGGATGATATTCCCCGAACAGTTTAACAACTTTAAATCATTTTGTTGAGGATAATAATAATAATAATAATAATAATAATAATAATAATAATAATGTTGATTTAATAATAATAATTATTTTTCTATTTTTCGAAATAATAATAATAAATATTTGTGATTTCCAATAATCATTTTCAGGTTGTATGATTTATACATTTGACATTTGAAACAATATACTAAGATCGGATACTTGTTGATTCCGAAGGTTAGTGGTTAACGCATGCCCACAAATAAATAACATATTAATTCAGTGGAATTATTTCACACTTGCATTTAAATCTTTGAGAAGACACGGAAAGTTATGATGCGGGAAGCTAAAAGCATGTATAAAACAGGGTTTTTGCTAGAGTTTGTATAAAAATAAAATCATTATGGAGCAACGTCTTTCAAAACGTTTGGCTAAGAATAGACATGGTGTGGAATTATTCATGTTTTAAAAATTGATGGTAAAATTATTATTGTAAACTCATTTGTGAGGTTTACCAATGTATAAATCTTCCAGTCGTCGTAACAAGCAAGGGCTTGATTATTCTGTGTAATTTGGGAAGAATAATTGTTGTGTGTGCAAAGAGTTAAATATGCCATTCTGAGTGCGCATTTAAGTCGCAGGAATGAGGTTGTGTGAAATGAAGCATCAATCATATTTTAGGTTGGATGCCTTTGAATTTTGTAGAGGAGTCGAATTTAGCCACACTTTCGTCGAAATATAACCAAAGGTTATTTTGTTGAGCCATCATTGTCAATTTACAGTTTACCTACGTGTTCTAGAAGTATTCCTAGTAATTGCTTACCCGAAAATTGTTATTGTTCAACTTGTACCTTTCATTACGAGGAAAACTTTGCCGTTGTCTAGATGCTAATTATGATTATGTGATTTTTGACGCATTTAAATCGAATGGGCCGATGCTGTTAATTATTTAAAACTGTTATTTCATAACAACCACTACAAACTGAGAGGATTTTGTGATCCTGTAAAAATATATAAACATTTTGCAAATAAGTTTGATGATTAACATATTTGACATTTTGTCAAATTATTGAATTTTTGATAATAATAAATGAAATTGTTTCATGATAAATTTTCTAAATAATATTTCCAATTTTCTAAATATTTCCAAGTGGTAATTAATTGATTAAATGGTTGAATCCATATGGAATTGAATTTATCTTTTGTTAATAATAATATTTTGACAATTATTTTATGATTGAGTCAAAATCTCTGAATAGACTTTGGATCGAGAACAGATGATTCAATAAATATTTTCTGATTATCGAAGTTCGTCGAATCCAAATGCTCAAGGTCCATGTAAATGATATTGTATTATATTTCTTGTTAATAACTTTGTATTTGAACAAATCTTGAAATAACTGAATCCTGAAGTGTTAGTTAATTTGCTACGAGATTTTGAAAAAGTGAACTGTGACATATTTTCAACGAGTGATATTTTTCAATATGTGAATACTCAAACAATATAGGGATCAGTAAAGACAATTAAATTTGCACTGACAATACCCTACTCCTGTAAATAATTATTTTGAGAGAAGTCAACAGGACTATTAATTTGACCTTCGTCTCAATTGTTAAGTGTTCATGTGTTGGTGAAATAGTATATTTTGTACATAAGATATGATTCGTCGTTCATCTTTTATGCCATTTTGGCATTCCTTCAGTCAATATTTTAAAGTTTTAAATAAAATGAGATAATTTTATCGGATGCATTCATTTCAGAAAATCTCCTTCTATCCTTATTGTTGTATCGAGCCGAAAATCAGTAAAGCATTTTTTTGTTGAGTTATTGTAGTCAACTTTAACCCATCTGGCGCCCCGGGATATTTTGATTCTCGTGCTGACTGATTTTTGGTGAAATGCTAATGTGGTCGTCCGGACTTCGGTCTGAACGGGCACATAAATTAAGATAGAAGAGAGAAATGGCTTCGAACGTGGGGCCCGATTTTCTATACGGTCGTTTGCATACCGATTTGATTGTAATTTTTCAATAGATATTTTGGGGAATTGGAAAATGTCTGGTATGGATAAATAAATTCATAGGAAACCCAGTTAGTGGGAAACTTAATTCAAATTAAAGTTCAAATAGTTAGTGTGTTTTTTTTTGGAAAAACAGCTGCAGAGCCGACGGCACAGCGGTAGGATTCAGGCTAAGTCCGTGGCTATGACAATGCGCATGCGCCAGTATGCATCAGACGGGAAGAGAAGATAACAACACAAATGAAATATCCGATGTGGGTCGAGATATTTACGTTGCGATAGCGTAATATACGCTATCGGTTATATCCATTGAAGCAAAGAATATTGCGAGAAAGACAAGACACTCACTCACAGACGAGAAGAAAATATACAAACAAAAATAGAACAAACATGTGGTATTCGCCAATTAAGCCTAGGCAAAAAATACGGGTTAGTTATTGTTGTATGAAAGGACGGAAATGCGAAATCATCTGCCCTAATGATATACGCTATATTTACGAGTAGCCTACTGTCACAGGCAATATCTGAATACTAATTTAATCAACAAAATACCGAATCGATCCGAGTCGCATATCGCAGATTCGAATTTACAAACCTCTTCCAGACTTGGATTCGAACCCAAGACCCTCCTAGGCGCTACATGTGACTTCACGAAAATCCAATGTAAGAAACATCTGAATACTAATTTAATCAACACAACACCGAATCGATCTGGGTCGCAAAGCGCAGATTCGAATTTACAAACCTCTTCCAGATTTGGATTCGAACCCACGACCATCCTGGCCGCTACAAGCGACTTTCCGAAAATCCGATGTAAGAAATGTCAGAATACTAATTTAATCAACAAAATACCGAATCGATCTGGGTCGCATATTGCAGATTGGAATTTACAAACCTCTTCCATAATTGGATTCGAACCAACGACCCTCCAGGGCGCTACAGGTCACTTTTCGAAAATCCAATGTAAGAAACGATTAAATACTAATTTAATCAACACAATACCGAATCGATCCGAGACGCAAAACGCAGATTCGAATTTGCAAACCTCTTCCAGATTTGGATTCGGACCCACGACCCTCCACGGCGCTACAGGTGACTTTTTCGAAAATCTGTTGTACGAAACGTCCGATTACTAATTCAATCAACACAATACCGAATCGATCCGGGTCGCAAATCGCAGATTCGGATTTACAAACCTCTTCCAGATTTGGATTCGAACCCACGACCCTCCTGGGCGCTACAGGTGACTTTTGGAAAATCCGATGTAAGATACGACTAAATACTAATTTAATCAACACAATACCGAATCGATCCGTGACGCAAAACGCAGATTCGAATTTACAAACCTCTTCCAGATTAGGATTCGAACCCACGACCCTCCTGGGCGCTGCAGGCGACTGTCCGAAAATCCGATGTAAGAAATGTCAGAATACTAATTTAATCAACAAAATACCGAATCGATCCGGGTCGCTTATTGCAGATTGGAATTTACAAACCTCTTCCATAATTGGATTCGAACCCACGACCCTCCAGGGCGCTACAGGTCACTTTTCGAAAATCCAAAGTAAGAAACGACTAAATACTAATTTAAACAACCCAATACCGAATCGATCCTGGTCGCAAAGCGCAGATTCGAATTTACAACCATCTACTGGATATGGATTCGAACCCACGACCCTCCACGGCGCTACAGGTGACTTTTTCGAAAATCCGATGTACGAAACGTATGATTACTAATTTAATCAACACAATACCGAATAGATCCGGGTTGCAAATCGCAGATTCGGATTTACAAACCTCTTCCAGATTTGGATTCGAACCCACGACCCTCCTGGGCGCTACAGGTGACTTTTGGAAATCCGATGTAAGATACGACTAAATACTAATTTAATCAACACAATACCGAATCGATCCGAGACGCAAAACGCAGATTCGAATTTACAAACCTCTTCCAGATTAGGATTCGAACCCACGACCCTCCTGGGCGCTACAGGCGACTTTCCGAAAATCCGATGTAAGAAAAGTCAGAATACTAATTTAATCAACAAAATACCGAATCGATCCGGGTCGCATATTGCAGATTGGAATTTACAAACCTCTTCCATAATTGGATTCGAACCCACGACCCTCCAGGGCGCTACAGGTCACTTTTCGAAAATCCAATGTAAGAAACGACTAAATACTAATTTAAACAACCCAATACCGAATCGATCCTGGACGCAAAGCGCAGATTCGAATTTACTACCATCTACTGGATATGGATTCGAACCCACGACCCTCCACGGCGCTACAGGTGACTTTTTCGAAAATCCGATGTACGAAACGTATGATTACTAATTTAATCAACACAATACCGAATAGATCCGGGTCGCAAATCGCAGATTCGCATTTAAAACCTCTACCAGATTTGGATTCGAACCCAAGACCCTCCTGGCGCTACACGTGACTTCTCGAAAATCCAATGTAAGAAACATCTGAATACTAATTTAATCAACACAATACCGAATCGATCTGGGTCGCAAAGCTCAGATTCGAATTTACAAACCTCTTCCAGATTTGGATTCGAACCCACGACCCTCCAGGCCGCTACAAGTGACTTTTCGAAAATCCAATGTAAGAAACGACTAAATACTAATTTAAACAACACAATACCAAATCGATCCGGGTCGCAAAGTGCAGATTCGAATTTACAAACTTCTACTGGATTTGGATTCGAACCCACGACACTCCACGGCGCTACAGGTGACTTTTTCGAAAATGCGATGTATGAAACGTCTGATTACTAATTTAATCAACACAAAACTGAATCCATCCGGGTCGCAAATCGCAGATTCGAATTTACAATCCTCTACCAGATTTGGATTCGAACCCACGACCCTCCTGGGCGCTACAATTGACTTTTCGAAAATCCGATGAAAGAAATGCCTGATAACTAATTTATTCAACACAATACCGTACCGATATGGATCACATATCGCAGATTCGAATTTACAAACATCTAATGGATTTGGATTCGAACCCACGACCCTCCAGGGCACTACAGGTGGCTTTTTGAAAATCTGATGTAGAAATGTCCGAAAACTTATTTATTCAACACAATACCGTACCGATATGGATCACATATCGCAGATTCGAATTTACAAATATCTACTGGATTTGGATTCGAACCCACGACCCTCCAGGGCGCTAAAGGTGGCTTTTTGAAACTCCGATGTATGAAACGACTAAATACTAATTTAAACAACACAATACCGAATCGATCCGGGTCGCAAATTGCAGATTCGAATTTACAAACCTCTTCCAGATTTGGATTCGAACCCACGACCCTCCTGGGCGTTACAGGTGACTTTTCGAAATTCCGATGAAAGAAATGTATGAAACCTAATTTATTCAACACAATACCGTACCGATATGGATCACATATCGCAGATTCGAATTTACAAATACCTACTGGATTTGGATTCGAACCCACGACCCTCCAGGGCGCTACAGGTGACTTTTCGAAAATCCGATGTACGAAACGTCCGATTACTAATTTAATCAACACAATACCGAATCGATCTGGGTCAAATATCGCAGAATCGAATTTACAATCCTCTTCCATAATTGGATTCGACCCCACGACCCTCCAGGGCGCTACAGGTGACATTTCGAAAATCCAATGTAAGAAACGACTAAATACTAATATAAACAACACAATACCGAATCGATCCGAGACGCAAAACGCAGATTCGAATTTACAAACCTCTTCCAGATTAGGATTCGAACCCACAACCCTCCTGGGCGCTACACGTGACTTTTCGAAAATCCGATGTACGAAACGTCCGATTCCTAATTTAATCAACACAATACCGAATTGATCCGGGTCACATATCGCACAATCGAATTTACAAACCTCTTCCATAATTGGATTCGAACCCACGACCCTCCACGACACTACAGGTGACTTTTTCGAGAATCCGTTGTACGAAACGTCCGATTACTAATTTAATCAACACAATACCGAATCGATCCGGGTCGCAAATCGCAGATTCGGATTTACAAACCTCTTCCAGATTTGGATTCGAACCCACGACTTTCCTGGGCGCCACAGGTGGCTTTTTGAAAATCCGATGTAAGAAACGACTAAATACTAATTTAATCAACACAATACCGAATCGATCCGAGACGCAAAACGCAGATTCGAATTTAAAAATCTCTTCCAGATTTGGATTCGAACCCACGACCCTCCTGGGCGCTACAGGTGACTTTTGGAAAATCCAATGTAGAAATGTCCGAAAACTAATTTATTCAACACAATACCGTACCGATATGGATCACATATCGCAGATTCGAATTTACAAACATCTACTGGATTTGGATTCGAACCTACGACCCTCCAGGGCGCTTCAGGTGACTTTTCGAAAATCCAATGTAGAAATGTCCGAAAACTAATTTATTCAACACAATACCGTACCGATATGGATCACATATCGCAGATTCGAATTTACAAATATCTACTGGATTTGGATTCGAACCCACGACCCTCCAGGGCGCTACAGGTTGCTTTTTGAAAATCCGATGTCAGAAATGCCTGAAAACTAATTTATTCAACACAATACCGTACCGATATGGATCACATATCGCTGATTCGAATTTACAAATATCTACTGGATTTGGATTCGAACCCACGACCCTCCAGGGCGCTAAAGGTGACTTTTTGAAAATCCGATGTAAGAAACGACTAAATACTAATTTAAACAACACAATACCGAATCGATCCGGGTCGCAAAGCGCAGATTCGAATTTACAAACCTCTACCAGATTTGGATTCGAACCCACGACCCTCCTGGGCGCCACAGGTGACTTTTCGAAAATCCGATGTAGAAATGTCCGAAAACTAATTTATTCAACACAATACCGTAACGATCCGGGTCACATATCGCAGATTCGAATTTACAAACCTCTTTATACACCAGTGGCTAGAGATTGACTTGCGCTGGATTGTTTGATTAGACAGAGCTAAATTATACAGATATATTGCCATAATAATCCCTGTAGATTACATGGTATGCTCGGCTAATACTAGCTCAACTCCTACAAGTAGCGTAAAGAAACGGTGATAGCCTCGTCTCATTGGAATGTGTTACTAGTATCTGTTGTTAATATGTATATGTTTCCATTCAATTTTCACATGCCTTCAGATTTCGCATTCGGGAGATAGTATCGCTATGTAAAGGTAGATGGCGAGCTATCTAATAACATGGCAGAGTAGGCAAGCATTCATGGGAATATTCCCACTTTGATTTGATTGGCACTGTTCGCATCTCCCAGTTTCTTTCTCTGATCTGCGTGGCACCAAGTTTAATTATGTATTAATTAAGCTCTTGATAGAGACTGCATTGAGACAGAAACTCTACCCACCTTTTTGGCTGTCACCACATAGAGCTCCAAACAAACAACAGGCGCCATCGTATAAGGAAGCTGTTTGCAAAAGGTTTAAAGAATATTAAATTTTAAGTTCAGGAGGAAGTCCACTGAATTGGTGAAGAAGGAAGCACCCGTCGTGTACAATAGATAGCATCGCGTTGGGCAGGACACGAGGAAGGGGGACTATAATCGATATCACGGTACGACTGCCTTCAGCAATCGATTCTGAAAAGAGGCAAATATGCGAACCATTCGTATCCTATTTCCAATAAACTATTGTTGTTGTTATTTCATTTGAGGGAATTGGACATCGTAGTTATGTAGTCCTGTGTATTTGTGTGTGAAAAAGATTTTGTCTGATAACCTGTATTATTGTATTGTCTGTAGTGGTGGTGGTGGTGGTGGTGGTGGTAGTAGTAGTAGAAGTAATAGTTGTGTGTATTTGTAATATAGGTGAGGTTTGGGAAGGAGGTGGCCGTGGCCTTAAGATAGTAACCATTTGCCTGGAGTAGAAGTGCAAAACTAGAAACTTCTAGGATGTCTGAGATGAGAATCGAACCGACCTATTCTCTGATTTAACTCAGTAGGCTGAGTATACCCCGTTCCAGCCCTCACACCAGATTTAGAGATTTACTGGCACGTTAAAGATATCCATCAGGGCAAAATCCTGGCACCCCGAGGTCTCTAAAATCCGAGTATGTTGTCAGAGCCGGGAATCGAACCCGGATCTCTGAAGCGACAGCCAAGAATGCTATCCACTGCAGCACGAGGTGGTCTCTGATGTGTACTACAGCATGGAAGCAACTCAAAAGAAACTGTAGTAGGCTGGATACCAGCAAAATGGGCGACCAGGCAACGCCGCTTGAGTGTTTTAATGCCACCAGTCGGGTGACGCTACTGGGGTTGCAAAGACAGGTAGACCGAACTGACTCGAGTATCCGTGACCTAGAAAGCTGGCCCCCTCGCTACTGAAAATGAAAATCCACAGCCTGCTTCCAGTCGACCAACCGGGTCAGGGAATGGAATGATAAGCCTTTATCTAGCGGCGAGGACATGAACTGTGCCGGCTGCCGAAGCCTGTCGCACTCCGCTGGGGCAATGATTAAATGAATGACATATGAAATGAAATGATAGTGGAGAGTGTTGCTGGAATGAAATTTGTGACAGGAAAAACCGGAGTACCCGGAGAAACACCTGTCTGCCTCCACTTTGTCCAGCACAAATCACACAAGGAGTCGCCGGGATTTGAACCACGTACCCAGCAATGAGAGGCCAGCGTGCTGCCGCCTAAGCCACGGAGGCTCTCCCCTCGCTACTCCAGTCTCCAATTTCTTATTTGGTGCTTGTCAAATTCAATGGAAGAACAAGATTTTATCCCGAAATTCGTTAGCTAATTTGAAAAACAATATTCAACATGAAGGAGTATTCAAGACGAAAATTGGAGTCCGTTTCTTGCATTTTTTTTTCAGGGATGAAAATCTACAGTTGATATTTCTTTCAATATAAGCTATGGATGAATCCAGAATTCTCTTCTACGTCTCCTTCTGTAGGGGTTATTTTTATTTTATTTTTAAAAAATCGAATTTACCCTCCAAGTTGGTGGCTCCCACGGATTCAGCGAGGGAACTCACCTCTACCGCCCCTACGGGCAGTGTCTTGGAGCTGGGAACATCTGATCGGAGTGGATACAACTGGGGAGGTGACCAGCACCGCGCCCAGGTGGCCTCACCTGCAAAGCGAACAGGGGCCTCACGAGGGAAGGGAGGGAAGATTAGGAGGGATAGGCCAGGAAGAGGGATGGAGGCGGCCGTGGCCTTACATGAGGTACCATCCTGGCATTTGCCCGAAGACGAAGTGGGAAACCACGGAAAACCACTTCGAGGATGGCTGAGGTGGGAATCGAAACCCCCTCTACTCATTTGGCCCACCCGAGGCTGAGTAGACCCCGTTCCAGTCCTTATACCACTTTTCAAATTTTGTGGCAGAGCCAGGAATCGAACCCAGGACCTCCAGGGCGGCAGCTAACCACGCTGACCGCTACGCTACGGAGGCGACTTGTAGGGGTTATAATAATAATAACTGACGGTAATATAGTCTTCACTACTAGAATGAGACATTGATACGACCATTATCACGTGGCCACTACTCGAAGCTTCATATACCATGTGTAGAGAACGAGCAGCTTGAGTAACTTATAGCCGCCCAGTTGCCTGGTATCCACTATCATGCTACTACAATTTCTTTGAGTTGCCCCATGTGTAAAGGGTCTAAGAACACATTTTTTTTCTTTTTTATCGTTTTACCCTCTTGGGTTGGCTATACCCACGGACTCAGCGAAGGAACCCACCTCTACCGCCACTAAGGGCAGTGTCCCGGAGCTTGAGACTCTGAGACGGGGGATACAATTGGGGAGTGTGACAAGCACTTCACCCAGGCGGCCTCACCTGCAAAGCGATCAGGGGCCTTATGAGAGGAGGGGAAGATTGGGAGGGATAGACAAGGAAGAGGGAAGGAGGCGGCCGTGGCTTTCCGTTAGGTACCATCCCGGCATTTGCCCGAAGACGAAGTGGGAAACCACGGAAAACCACTGAGGATGGCTGAGGTGGGGATCGAAACCCCTCTACTCATTTGGACCAACTGGGCTGAGTAGACCCCTTTCCAGTCCTCATACCACTTTTCAAATTCTGTGGCAGAGCTGGGAATCGAACTTCGAACCTCCGAGGTGGCAGCTAAGATCGCAGATCACTATATCACGGCACACACATTTCTATGGCATTATTTCAAGTCATGAGTGCTGCGCGCCAGGTATGAATAAAGGTTGGAAAGCCATGCACCATTGCCGATGTGAGTAAAACATTATCTTCCCAGAGGGACAAATTATTCTATGAACAGTGTAGTTACCTGGGTACTTAAATATGTCCCAGACCATTCAGATGAAAGGGCAGAGGTTTATTACTTATTAGCCGGGACAGCTTTCGTTAAATAGTGTGCCACTTGCCCCCACACAAAGTGCGCGAAGGTTAAAGGCACTAAAACTACATTCTGTACAGTTCCAATGTCTTCTCTTTGTAGTCATTTTCCCAGGTCCCACAATAATAATCAGCATTCAAATTAATGGTATCTTTGATCCAAGAGAATATCCACACATCTGTCCATTCAGAACAGGGTCAGGCTGCTCCAAGCTCGGCATTCTCGGCTGTCGCCGGGTTCGATTCCCTGCTCTGTCAAGAAATTTATTTCTGGTTTGAGGACTGAAACGGGGTACACTCGGCCTCTTGAGGCAAAACTGAGAAGAGGAGGATTCGATTCCCATCTCAGCCATCCTGGGAGTGGTTTTCCGTGGTTTCCCACTTCTACTCCAGGCAACTGCCGGGATGGTTCCTAAATTAAGGCCACAGCCACCTCCTTACCGATCCTTACCTGATTTAAAAATGCATAGCATACACTAATACAGCCATAACAATAATACAGGTTATCACACAAATTCCACACATACACACACACCAAACCCCATAGAGGAGATTAACTACAACAAAAACTCCACACTCGGGACACGAGAATGTTTCTAATCCCACCACTGGCCATCATTGGAATGGCTTCCTGTCGTTTCCCATTTTCAACTCCAGGCAATTGCTGGGACGGTAATTTCCAACCGGCCACGGCCGCCCCCTTCCAAATCCTCTTAACATTTTCATTCATTGATTCAATCAGAACTCGCGACGCAGTCGTGTGCGCTAATTCGCTCACCACGACATCGATGTGGAGCAGCAGTAAGTCGAGAGATTGAAGGTTCGAATACCGGGGCTGACAGTGATCTAATGAGTGAGATTTCCCCCGCATTTCTTTCACACTTTCTCCAGAGAAATTCTGGTATAGTATCTTATTTCAAGTCCCGGGGCACATATCCCTTTCCCAACCCTAATAATTACAGTTACAGACACTTCTACAGTCACCACAAAATCACAAGTTATCAGGTAAATTGAACAGACACCTTAATAGTTGAGTGCAGACTGTGATGGATCGCGTATGACTCAACCAGCTAAGTAGCCTAGACAATAAAATCTGAACAGACCATTTAACAACAATCAGATACTCACACTAAGCCAGCACATTTGGAGGTCAATCACCACTTTCAGTAATTTAACAAAATATCACATAGACTATAACTAAAGGGGCTGATGACCTCGTAGTTCCACCCCTTAAAACAACAATAACGAACAATAACTATCAAATATTGACTAGTTGCATTGCATTACAACTAGCTTAATAAGTGTGCATATTGTAAATACTGATTCCTGAGAAGTATGGTCCAGAAAACGAGGAGAGACACAGTGAGAAATGAAGATATACGGAAAGAACTGGGAGTACAGATACCAAATGACAAAATGGAGCAAAACAGATTGAGATGGATTGGACATGTCAAACGGATGAATGATGTAAGGCTACCAAGACGAGCACTGGAACGACGGATGACAGGGAAGAGAGGACGAGGAAGACCAAGAATGCATTGGATGGACTTGGTGAAGAATAGTATTAGAAAACGGAACCTGGATTGGAACACCGTGTTGGAAGAGGAATGGTGGAACGACAGAACAAAGTGGAGAGGAACCATATTTGCCTCCACCCAGTGTCAACTAGAAAAGGGGAAATGAAGATGATGATGATTGTAAATATTATCACCCATACTTTTAGACATAGATTTAATAGCCTAAGTGTAATTGATCTGATGATGATCGCTTGACGATCGAAACTGGTCAGCCAAGTTTATTTATTAATCTGATGTAAATATTTTTCACGATTAGGGAATAGCCCATCACAATTGGGTACAATCGTGTTGACCGACTGAAAAAAAATCAAATTTCAATTAGTGGACGGAGCTGATGACCACATTGCTCTACGCCCTAACCCGAATTCACAACAACAACAACAACAAACTGTAATCTGTGCAAATAAATATTGATTAGCTGTAAATGTTTTCGGGTAGGGTCTTAAATCCCCCAGTATGCCTTCCTTCGGAGGGGAAGTAAAGCCGGCAGGCCCATGTCATAGATTTACGGCATGTTAAAGAACCTTCCACTAATTACATCTGTGTGAAGCTAAATTAATTATAGGTTAAACAACGCTCTAATTAGGTTCCTACTTTTGTCGCCAGGAGCCGACTGCGGTGGCGTCTTGTAGCCAAGTTCTGAACTAGTAGTCGTTGACGGTATAAGTAGGAACTACTTGAAATTCAATGTCTTCAGTCCTTACCTGAATTAAAAACAGATAACACACACTAATACAGCCATCACAATTAACACCGGTTATCAGACAGATTCTACACACACCCAAAGTACACGGGGCTACATGACCGCGTTGTCACAGCCCCTAAACTGAGGAACCAACCAACCAAGAGCCTTAAATATCCCGCCTACTATAATAAAGCATAAATACGTGGTTGGTTGGTTCCTCACTTTAGGGGCTGTGACAACACAGTCATGTAGCCCCGTGTACTTTGGGTGTGTGTAGAATCTGTCTGATAACCGGTGTTAATTGTGATGGCTGTATTAGTGTGTGTTATCTGTTTTTAATTCAAGCAAGGATTGCAGACATTCGATTTTCAAGTAGTTCCAACTTTTGCTACCAAACTCCACCGTCAACGACCAACTAGTTCTGAACTTAGTTACTATATGCCACCGCAGTCGGCTCCTGGTGGCGAACGTTGGAACCTAAGAGCGTCAGTCAAATCTAATCCATAATTTAGCAGCATCACACAAGTGTAATTAGTGGAAGGTTCTTTATCATGCCATACATATATGGCATGGGTCAGCCGGCTTTACTTCCCCTCAGAAGGAAGGCATGCTGAGGGAGTTTTACGCTCATAAAAATCCGACGTCTTCGGTGGGGTTTGAACCCGCAAACTTCGCCATACAAGCTCAGCATGCTACCAATTACGCTACAGAAGCTGCCTATAAAAACGTGTTTACAGATTGAAAATTTAATTAGTCAGAACTGAAAAAGGCTTCAACATTTTCTTTGCAGTTAGCTACACTGTAGAGCCCTGCGCGGATAAACAAAATATTATCCGCATCCGTCCCGCATCCGCACGAGTTTTATCCGCATCAGCTTGTTTTTTATCTAAATCTGCAGACACTACAATGATATTTCTAATTTATTACATAAAGTACCGTATTAAACAACACAATTAGACATTTGATTAAAAATTGGTTCCCCTAGGCTATGTGTGAATCGCAAGACAATGTTGACTGAGTTGTGTCCCTCTGAGTATCGGCAAGTGAAACCGGATGGCTAATATATAGCACTTAGTCGTCGGATGTACCCACGCGAGCAAGCGCAGGTATAAATGGCTTTTTTTTTCATAAGTCAACACTAATTGAGGGTGTTTTCAGGACTGGTTTCTCTCACTTCTTTATCATTCTCATGCAATCCAAGCGATAGCAAATAGGGAAATAACAAGAAACGTGATATATGCAGATCTTAGCAAAAACGTTTTTCAAAATCTAATTCAACCTTTTATTCTAAAAACTATCTGAAAATTTAATCGAAACATTATCCGCAGCTTATCCCCTTTCCGCTCAGCCATGCCAACTATATCCGCAAGGTGAAAATCCGCGCAGGGCTCTACTGATGAGTGCATATGTTTGTGTATGGATCCTTATAGATGTTACTGTTACATATATGTACCGTGAAGCCAACAGGTCTCTGGTGACGGATAAGAGGCGTGTATTTGCTCATCCATTGATAAGACTGTCATTTTGCCGGAGGCCTGTAGTGTGTTTACTGCAGGGCTTGTTGCCTTCTATAAAGCTCTGCAGTTTGCACTGCAGGATGCACGAATCCTCTTTCTTGTGTGTACCGACTCTTTGAGTCCGTTGCAGTCAATTGCTACATGTTTCCCGCAACAGCCCTTAGTGCAACGAATCCATGACCTACTAGCCGGGTTGTGCGCACTGACACTGAAATCACCTTTCTATGGCTTCCAAGCCACATGGGAATTGCGGGAAATGAGTTAGCTGATCAAGCTGCAAAAGAGGCGGTATCGCTACCACCTCGACCAATGCAAGTACCCGCTAGAGATATTCGCTCTCAGTTACGCCTACAAGTTCTGGCATTTTGGGAGCGTCAGTGGCTAGCTGGCCCACTGCCCAGTAAACTGAGAGCGTTCAAGGGAACTACTCGCGTGTGGCGGAGCTCCTTCCGGTCACGGAGGGAGTCCGTCATTTTGTGTAGGCTGAGGATAGGTCATACAAGATCCACCCACTCGTACCTAATGAGAAGGGAAGACTCCCCACTTTGTACCTGAGGAGCCGATTTCACCGTGGCCCACATTTTAACCAAGTGTGTGGATCATGCTGATCTACGAAGAAACCTTGGTTTGCAGATGACACTCAAACTTATATTAGCCGATGACGTGGCTTCTGCTGATTTCGTCATCCGCTTTATGATCAATCTAACTTATCCAGTGTACATTAACTCAAAGACTTGTTCCTTTTTGAATTCTTATTTGTAATTTCCATAATTTTGGTTTATTATTTTCATTAGTTTTATTTTTTGTTTGATTACTTTTAGGTCATTTTCATATTTACAGTAGGAGTCCACCTCTCAATTTTAATATGTTCAAAATTTGTATAATTTAATCTGTGTTAAGAGCGCATATGACCTCGCTGTTCTGCTCCTTAAAACTTCATTAACTAACTAAATCCCCAGAGAAACGATTATCAAGGCCACCACTTTCAAACCAATTGAGTAACATAGGTTTCCTTGTCCACTCATGGTAGGGGCAACTTTTACCATAATGGGCGTATGCTCTCTCAAAAATGTGCTGTGCCCCACCCTTTTTAAAAAGCATGAGCTGTCAGTGTGGCTATAAATACTTAAGGCTCATCATCTAGAGATTGTGTTCTCTGACATAGTGTTTTGGTAATACAAACTACGAGAATGTTCCGCCTAGTCAATACCTTTCCGTTTGTAGGTAGATTTCATTAGAAAGCTAACTACTGTATTGCAATGGGTACCATGTTTCGACTTCCGGAAAATTTCGACATATCTTCGCGTTTCACATCCCCTAGACCCCAAAACCACCGTCAGTTCAAAAGTTTATATATAATTTATGTATGTATATATTGTACAGCATCCCAGGGGTATGCACCCCTTGGAGACCATCCCCCCCGGCATCTGGCTAAATCCCCTAAAATGGCAACCCTTGGAAGGCCGGGGCAACATCCATTAATACTGTAAGGACAGCTTGCTACTCCATAAAGCAGCTCAAGCCTTACGTAATCATTACACTCAGCGACATAGTACTAACTGGGGCAGCATGCCAACACAATGCTGACAGCAGGACGTCAAAAGGTATAAGAAGGCGTCCTAATGAGGTCAAAGGATCTCTTCATTGTCAGTGCTTCATCGAGACAGCCGGAGGCTACGCTGGTGTCAACCGAGGTGAGTCAGTCAATCGTGTTCAGAGTTCCTACTTTTGTAACCCGCAACCCACAACTTGTATCACATTATAAACATAATTTCATTCCCTACAAGGGACTCACACAAAGAATCACAGACCAATAAAACACTTGGTCCACACTCTACACTAGCATTACTGTTATACGCCTCTTTACATCCCAACGCCCTTCCTTATTCCCGTCACGTAAAGACGTGACAGACGGTAAGCCATTAGCGCTAACTCAGGTACCTTTGCGTTTCTCTAGCCGGCTCGGCTGCCAACAAGCAGCGCGTGCCACTCGGCTGATACAAGCAGATTCAATTACATAATAAGCAGTCAGCTGAGCGACTAGCACAGCGACCCTTTGCAGTGGGTCCCATCCCCTTAAACACTACCGCATTATTTATAGGAACGCCCCCTAGTTCCTAGCACACCACAACACTCTACACTGGTCAGCTTACCCTGGCAAGGGAAGCTACCCTTTTAGGCACCACTTTATAAATTAGTACAACAACTCTCCCTTTTAGATCCACCCCCAAATAAGGGATCTAAAACACTGGTGGAGGCGCGGTCCTACGCATAGAGAAAAGGGACTCAACCAACGAGCCCTCGTAGGTAAAACGACCCCTTCCGTACCGCAAAAAGCCAAGCAAATTAGTGAGAAAATTTTTTCCCCCAGACAAAAAGCACCATTTTTTTTTGTGTGCTCCAAATTAGCTACACAGGGGAAATTCTTAATAAACCAACCCCCTAGCCCCATACAGAATCAAAGAAATATAAGAATACACTGTCAGACACGCACAGATTTTTTTTTATTATTATTCTTATTGTAGGCCCATACACTTCAGTCAGAATGGCACCTCATGCAGAGATTGCAAGCCATAGAGGCAATAGGGGTACGCCAATATTATTAACATTATTGTTCAGATGCCAAGGGCACATACAAAGCCGGCAAACACAAATACGGGCACTCCAAACAAAAATCGGGGCAATACAGGGCAAACAGCCATACACCCCGTCAGAGGGTAGGACAGCGCGATTAAGATGCGCATATACACTCTTGAATCACATACATGAACACCTCAATAGGTTCCATATACAAAGAAACAGAATATACCAACAATTAGTCACCACACATGGTCCCGTAATAGATAATGCAACCCTCGAGAGAATGAGGGGGCACTACACAAGTTTACACGCCCAATACAGGGAGCTAATTCGCGTCCGAGCGCTTCTCCAACTAGCGGCCACAAAACAATACAGAGCACAGAAACACTAATACATTAATACAGTAATTTGCAAACAGGCCATGAGCCTCAATAAGGCAGTACACCCAAATTTGGGACAAATACCGTGAGCTACAAGCCAATAAGGCCATTTTTGAGTTCATGTTAGGGCCATCAGCCCACCCGAGAGAGGACATAAGCGTGGATACGCTGACTCGACAATTTGCGAGGATGTCCCTCTCGCCACGTACTGCCACAGAATGGAAGGAGTTCGCCGTGGCCACAGTCAAGAAGACGGCCAGGCTAGGCTCCAACTTACTACAAAATAAACCTAACACAAACACACGTCCTTCAGCTCCGGATCGGAAGGCAATTTTGCCAAAACGAGGGGCAGAGCCTAGAACAAGCCCCTCGGAACAGAGGGACGAGAGGGAGTTGAAGCCAGGGCCATTAAACACACACGATATGACAAGAAAACAAAGGGACGTAACCACGTCATGGGCAGACGACTTAGAGCCCGCCCTACAGTACATAAAGCCTACATACACATACACGGATAGGCTAACACATTGGCAGGAGTCGGCCGTGGCCACAGGCCGAAAAGCGGTCAGACTACACGCCACTACATTGCTAGGCCAGACACAAGCCATTAAGCGACCTTTACCGCCAGTTCAAAGGGCAAATTTGCCAGAACAAAGGCGAACACCGGTATTAGTCCCTCAGGATGCACGATATACGCACGAACATTTTGACCAGGCATTACCACACAGTACACGGGGATTAGGAAAGGTGTTCTCACCTACCCCACAAAACCACGCAGTCAAATATATCCACACTCCCGTAAAATCTACTAGGGCAGCGCCAAGCGCAATTAGGCCCTCGAATACAGGTACATTTAAACCTATAGACACGCGCTACGGTGGAAGTAGGCCAAAGCTTACTTTGCTAGAAATTCCGCCGGAAGGTAGCAAAGGAACACCCCAGTGGATTCCAAAGGCCTATAATCTAATAACAGGGCAAAACCCTTCACCTTTCTGAGCACTGAAGCTCGAAAGAGGATAACGACTTCCACTAGGGCCACAGAAATAAACTAACATCGCTAACACCAACATTATAGGCCACATAAATTCTTTCACACGGGGGCGATAAGAAAATGGTCCAACAAGTACATAATAAACATAAAATCGCATATTTTTCTTTCTTATTTTATATATATACAGTGCAACATAGCCAAGTTAGAAGGAACAATTCCAAATCCTTCCTGTTGTTTTTTCTTTCGGAACCACGGCATTTTTCTCTCAGGCCATCAATGGTTATTGGGCGAAGTGGTGAATGCCATAACGTAAAGTCTCTAAATATGCTAAGCCAAGTGGAAGCCAAGCAGGCTTCAGGCCGAAAAAGAGATATTTTGAACACAACTTAAGCATAAAATCACAGCATAAAGCTTAAGTGAGTCTTTCTAAGTAGAAATGACTAAACGTTCTATGTTAGGGTTCCACAGTTTGATAGATTCTCCTGTTGCGGGCGAAAGCCGTAAGTGTGGCAGGAATTAAGAATCTCAAACTAGCTTCCAAAATTTGGTGAGGTGTGCTTTAGCCAACTGAAAAGCCCAATTGCACACCGGGACGAGACACTGTCATTGTGGTGAGTTACAATTACTTTGAAGGGCAGGTTTGACTCCCATAGTGCACTGGCTTTGCTCCTGACGTGGATACAAGTGTGTCAATTACGTCTTGCAATGGCCTTCCTAAGGTGTACTAGACAGTGTCGGTAGATTCCCCTGAGACGTAACCAGTTTACGGTAGTACTCACGTTACCAAAATTGTAAATACTACACTCAGGTCACAAGCACATTTTTTTTAACATTTTTTATAGTGTTCACGACATAATTTTTAGAGACTATCGCCACCTGCTATTATTTTCTTTCAAAGTGCTCTCTTAATCCAGAGCGGGGCATAGCTCATTTTTTTTTCTATTATGACGCAGGCATTAGGCCCGATGAAAGAAAGGTGGCCAAGTTAAACAAATATACATATTTAATACATAGGTACACGAAAGGCGGAAACACTGCCAAAAGAAAAGGAAACGGTCCCGTTGGCAGACGTGGGAAGAAAGCCAAGAAATAGCCCACTGACCGAACCGAGATACGATCCTAACACTCACCAGAACTGTCCCGGAGACACAACCTTCATGGTGCCGGAAACAATTACTCTGGGTAAAAGGCGGTCTCCAAACCCGCAACCTTCTGAATACCAGGAATATAAGGTTGAGTAAATATCCAGTTCTAGGATAGAATAATGGGAAAGCTAAGACAAATTGGGACAGTCCCACTAACAGCGGGTCATAAACGAAAGACAATACAATCGCCTCTGGCATCTGGTCACCAAACACGCGACTAGCGGACCAGACACACTCGCGTACAACGCATATGGGATTTCCGAAGTGAAATGCCATGGCCTGTGGTTTGGATTCCAAGTAAAACGGAAATCCCGTGGCTCATGATCTCCAGATACGGTCACGTTAAACCACAAACTCCCCTCTTTTCTGTCGCAATGCGAAAAGCATTCATCACAGTCACAGAAAGTAAGCGATTAAAAACTCATGTGCCGGACATACAGCATTATCAAGACAAGTAACGAGCGTGCGCGCAGGACATTGCAATCCGATACCGCCATACTCAGCAAGAACGCAGGCCTCAGTGATAATCTGTACGCTTACAGACAACAGCTCTCAGAGCAGAGCGCACGGCATCATTCACGCCCGATTTAGAGACCCTATATCTTCCAAAATTACACTACGAGGGGAAATCAAAAACGTACAAACTCTACACAGGTATGCATGCTTTCATATGCGCACTGCACATCAACGGGAACGTGCCATTTTAAATGCGGCACGAAAATGATCACACCAAGTCTTTACAGACAACCGGATTCGAACCCATGACCACACACCACACGCGTACCAAAAACTAACTATCCAATGGTATTTTTGGTACACGGAACACAAGCAAAACCCACACTGGGAAAGCCCCAAGCCCTGGAACACAACGCAAACATAAAACACAGAGAATGACATAAGGTCACGGGTCTGAGTTCCAGTAAAAATTTAGACACAAAGGAGAACAGCTATTCAGGCGTCCAATCATACTGACATTGGCCCATACAAGTGCATGAACAGGGAATACTACATTTCCTCCCACCAAAAACCAGACATAAAATTTCGCATTACACCAGGCATAGAGGAATACATTTCACAAACACAGGTAGGTAAATTTCGCAAGACACAGGTCTTAGGGAACAATGGCCACACGACGTCATTACCTAACTAGGGCGAATTGCTACATTAGGCCGCTAGGAATCCAAAACAATGACCACACTTGCATTCGTGCAAAAAGGCACATACCAGCGGATGACAAACAGTAACTTCCCAGTCTGGTATTACACATACCAATTGCTGACTGCAGACTATTCACACTGCAATATTGCGGTGACGAGACACTATTGCGTATCGCCCGTGACCGTGAAATTACACACACATGACAATTATAACGCCATACATTTTTTTTTTCACACTGCAAAATCATTTGGCAATGGACAAGACGTGACACAGCGGAACTTATCTTGGGCCTATAAGGGCACGTTTGCAAAGACGTTGGAAGGCCACGGGCGCTTCCCGCCCCTACACAACATACACAGTAGGACTTAGCCTTATAACAGACCAACCGTCCGCGTGGTGTAGCGGAACGTAGTCACACACACACACACACACACGCGCTCACCAATTAGGAGCGAACATAGGGACTTTGAGGAAACAGGACCTCCCCTTAATAACTTCTTTTCGCGATTCTATTCCCGCAATAAATCATTGCAGATGACTAGCACATGGCCTATCGTACTACGACCACTGGCCACATCTACACTGCAAATGGCCGACCAGATTAGGTCATGCAGCTCTACTATCCCAAGGCGCGGATAGAAAGCCAACATGGACCAAGGGAGGATGACAGGAGAACAGGCTACCAGCGTACCACCTTACTCCCTTCCCACAACCTTCTCACGCCCCACATAAACAACGCAAACACATCTACACGACCAAAAACAGCTACACTACATTACAAAATACACACACGGGGTTGATGGACTTCATGCGTCTAAAAAGCAGGCATGCTACGCCTTGCGTCACGATGCTAACACCTGAGTATTAGGGGTGTGTCAGCAAACATTAAAGAAGCATAATGCGCCTCTCCAAATGAGAGAGGAGGCCATGGATATATACTAACCGTTCTTTAGTACTTAAACACTCCCGCATGAAAGGAACATATGGTATTATGCCCCATCCTACACCTATCCGTACATGAAGGCAGAAACTTCATATCCAGACACATGCATGAGTATCCCATCCAATTACCAGGGATTTTAATATCAAACCTGCATGAATTTTCGTATTTTTGCAATCCCGGGAATTACCTCCCCACTCCACTCACTATAGAAGCATCCCAGTGGCATCACCGGTTTCAGGCCACCACTAACGTGGAACCCAAAGGTGCGCAAACCCTTCCTACCATACTTTAAGCCCACTCAACAAATAATTACCCCCAAATCCTAATAACAGGGTACCTGACCTTACAGACCCTACTAACACCTCCATTAAGGTAAAGAAAGCACTATTGCTGGGAAGCTGACATAGCGATGGTAGACCAGAAGTAGCCTATGTACTTAGAAGATCTACAACCCCGCTACACTGGAAATATTTTACATTTTAACACAGAGATTACACTATTTACACAGGTTACGACACATTTTTTTTTTGCTCTTACAAAGGAATCTGATACGAACTGATTGTTGACAACGGTGTAAGCCGAAGGCAGGAGGGACCACACGGGAGCAGAGCTGGGGAAGGCGATGTGGACCCTTACCCCAGTTGGCTCACCAAATCACTGACCTGACCAAACAGACGAACTACGTAAGGTCAAAGCATTCGCGGCCTGGTCGGGCAAGCTCTGGAATCCTAGGTGCGCGTAAACCGCCCCTGGGAGGAAGGGATGCTACACCCACTTTGTGCCACGGTCGTCGAGGCCAAGACCTGCAGGGTGACTTTCTGAGGATGGCGGGAGAAATAGCTCACTCAGCGCCGGCCTCGGGAACTATCCCTAGAGACGACCCCATTATGACTAGACTTCTAGTTAAGTTTAAATTTAAGTAGGCACGGCTTCCATAGCGGGAAGCAAAACTCCTGTGCGTTGGAGTAAAACACACTGCGGCCCATAGAGGCAAATTCATATATCAATGCGAAAAAGCATACTACGGCGGCCCATAGAGGCAAATTTATATATTAATGCGAAAATGCATACTACGGCGGCCCATAGAGGCAAATATCACTGCGAAAAGCAGATTGCGACAGCCGATTAAGGCGAAGACAATATTATGCCATTGGACCACACTGTCCAATGCCCACATAAATGGCGACGCAACGGGCAACCAGAGGGCATTAAGAGAGGGGCATTGCGCGCCCCTCACAGGAGCCAAGTGGGCGGCTCAACTACGTCAAATAGGAACAGCACACGGTTATGAACACGGAAGTTACAGCGGGCGAAACGGTTAGCTTAGTGGCACCGTAAGGCGCCTGCGAATAGGTTAGTACTAGTATTAAGACCTAGAATAGATGTCGACAATAGTATTAAAACGGAGGGGACTACGAGGCATTGTTGGGGTCCGGTCCCGACAATGTACTACAAGGGCGCCCCCGCGAGAGAAATCAAGCGGCCAGCCTCCATCTAAATTTTAGTACTTAAGTCATAGTGCCATGTTAAGGTCACTTAGATGTAAGCAAATTTACTAACAGCTGTTGCTAATAATAGCACAGCACATTTCGGCTTTAGAATAAGGTCCACTCGGCATGTAAATACAGAATAGTTTTACAGTTAAGTAATTTTATCGATAAGTTAAATAAGTAAGGTAAGATATAAGGTAACATAAACCTACATTTAAGGCATTTTTTATATATATATATATAGCTCACCGTAGAATATATCGGCACTCGGTGACTATAAATCCGTTACCGAGGTAAGCCCGACAATACTTAGGATAAACTAGGTTAGAATAGGCATAATCAAAGTGGAATATATCGGCACCCGGTAACCACAATTCCGCTACCGGGGTAAGACCAACTACATATTATTTACGGCATTACGGCACCGTATAGGGTAAGCCCGGCCTTGCAGCTAAGTAACATTAATCATGCTATTTTTTTTCAGTGAAGGAAGAGCTTCAACCAGTACTAATATGTTTTTTCTAAACCTCGCCATTTTTTTCACAGGCATCGTCACCAGATACAGAAAACTGGTGACAGGAATTTCACTGCCATATAGCAGTGGCATATTATTTACGGCATGCCATGATTATGTACTATTTTTTTTATATTTTATATACGTCACCTTGCACTAATCCCGACACACTCTCAAACACTCACCACATTTTTCTTTTTCAGCTACACACTCCACAAATAAAATAAAATCTGCACAGCAGGACTGGTGCCTGTGGGGTACCAGGCTTACTGGCAGATCAACTAAAATATAAACACATAAAGCGTCAAAATGTGACGCAGATTACGACAATGAGGGCGCAACCGGTTTGTGGCAGTGACTCTCATTGTCAAGTGTGAAAGCATTCACCCACAGAGGATGCTTCACAGGTTAGGTACTAAGAATACGTGCAAGCGGTACGACCACTATACCGTACCAAGAAGTGGCCGTACAGAATCAGCCGTGAGACGGCAAGAGTACGTACAGACGGGTAGCGTGCACGCGAGGTACCTCACAAAAACTATAATTATAAGGGATTAGCGCGATTAAGTAGACATAAGGTCATTGTAAATTATAATTTTTCAGGATAAACTGTATACCATTATTCCACTAGACATAAGGTCATTGTAATTTATAATTTTTCAGGATAAACTTTATACAATTTTTCCACTAGACATAAGGTCATTGTAATTTATAATTTTTCAGGATAAACTTTATACAATTATACACTATATATATTTTTGTTTGTTCACCAAGATGCCAATGTCCATCATGTGTATGATTTGTTTTCTTTCATTTTTCCTTCTTCTAACTTCCCCATTTGTCAGGGTGTTCCGTTTTTCCCACACAAATAAATACTTTTGAATATTTCCCTTAAATTATACCCTGGAACACCCATTTTTCTATTTTCTTCTACCTTTCTTATTGCAGGGAGCATTTTTTCCCTAAGATGGGGCGGACGACGCAATCATCCGTTCGGCCCTGGGGTTTTCCTCCCTGCACAAATATGTAACACATCACCATCAGAAACCATGTTTTTTTTAAAACTAGCAATATGCCAGCAAATGCAAGGGCAATTTTTTTTACATGTCGAATTTATTTTAATGTTCAATTTTTCTCAAAATGTCAATTTTTTCCCAATGTTAATCAAATCTTTCGCAAATGTCAATTTTTTTTGTTTGTTTTTTCACAATGTCAATGTATACATATATATGTAAATCCCATAACCCTCCCCTCTGAACACGGGCTCACCTCACACCCACACTTCGATACGACGCCACCAGGAGATACGAGGGGGTTTTCAAGGACCACTACGTCAACATCCCAACTTCCAGTTCCGTTCCCGTTCGCGAGGACGCGAACAAATGAAGGAAGACTCTTGTACAGCATCCCAGGGGTATGCACCCCTTGGAGACCATCCCCCCCGGCATCTGGCTAAATCCCCTAAAATGGCAACCCTTGGAAGGCCGGGGCAACATCCATTAATACTGTAAGGACAGCTTGCTACTCCATAAAGCAGCTCAAGCCTTACGTAATCATTACACTCAGCGACATAGTACTAACTGGGGCAGCATGCCAACACAATGCTGACAGCAGGACGTCAAAAGGTATAAGAAGGCGTCCTAATGAGGTCAAAGGATCTCTTCATTGTCAGTGCTTCATCGAGACAGCCGGAGGCTACGCTGGTGTCAACCGAGGTGAGTCAGTCAATCGTGTTCAGAGTTCCTACTTTTGTAACCCGCAACCCACAACTTGTATCACATTATAAACATAATTTCATTCCCTACAAGGGACTCACACAAAGAATCACAGACCAATAAAACACTTGGTCCACACTCTACACTAGCATTACTGTTATACGCCTCTTTACATCCCAACGCCCTTCCTTATTCCCGTCACGTAAAGACGTGACAGACGGTAAGCCATTAGCGCTAACTCAGGTACCTTTGCGTTTCTCTAGCCGGCTCGGCTGCCAACAAGCAGCGCGTGCCACTCGGCTGATACAAGCAGATTCAATTACATAATAAGCAGTCAGCTGAGCGACTAGCACAGCGACCCTTTGCAGTGGGTCCCATCCCCTTAAACACTACCGCATTATTTATAGGAACGCCCCCTAGTTCCTAGCACACCACAACACTCTACACTGGTCAGCTTACCCTGGCAAGGGAAGCTACCCTTTTAGGCACCACTTTATAAATTAGTACAACAACTCTCCCTTTTAGATCCACCCCCAAATAAGGGATCTAAAACAATATGTATAGATATCAGTTTCTTGTGGACACGATAACTGCCGTAATTTTGCACCAACCACTTTGAATCTGTTACATAATATGTACCCCCTTAAAATCTCGGTCGAGTTCGTTAATGGAAAAAATCGGTCAAAGGAGGTGAAAATGGGCGTAGGGGGAGAAAAGGAGAAATATGGCTATAACTCTCTTAATATCTGAAATATTTAATCCATTCAAAGTTCATACTATGTGTCGGATAAGGCCCTAAAATTTATGTTTGAAAAGTTTGTTGATAGCACCAACCATTGACCAAAGGGGTGGGAAAAAGTGTTTTTTTTTTCGGGAAACATTAATCATATCTCTGTTAATAGACACAATATCAAAACCGTACAAAATGGACAATATTCCTCCAATATTTACCTAAAACTTTTGTCTGAAAGAATTTTTGATATGACCCACCATTACGCCACGGGCTGAGCAAAATGATTTAAATTATAAGAAAATGCCATGACAACTTTACTAAATTGATAAGGGATGAGCCATCAGCAGTTGCTATGACAACGCCACTGCACGAGATCACATTCAGTTTCCCATCTGCCTGTGGAAAGCGACTTCGGTGTCGGAACTGGTAGCATGCTGAACTTCTATGCCCAAGGTCGCGGGTTCAAACCCGGCTGAAGTCGTCGGATTTTCCAAGAGCGCTAAAACTCCCAGAGTATGCTTTCCTTCGGAGGGGAAGTTCCAACGTTCGTTGCGAGTTGCTGTTTTCGGTGGAATCTAGTAGCCAAGTTCACAGCTAGGTGTCGTTGATGGTAGTATTTTGTAGCAAAATTAGGAACTACTAGTCTACTTGAAATTGACCGTCTGCAGTCCTTACCTGAATTACAGACTAATACAGCCACCACAATTAACACCTGTTATCAGACAGATTCTACACACACAAAGTACACGGGACTACACGACCACGTTGTTGCAGCCCCTAAACTGAGGATCGAACCAACATCTGTGGGGGAGATAACGTTTTGCGTGAAGAAATAACAGACCGTTAGATAGTTACACATCAGTGTCGAAACCTTGCATAAGGACAGTGTGACCACAAGTATAAAAATTGACTCCAAATGACGAGAAGTTTAGCGTCCCCGTAAGACAATAAAATTTAAAAATATGCATAAAAAGACGAAAAACAAACTTTATTAAGCTCCAATGGTAAAATACTTTCTCGTAATGAAGTGTATAAAATGAGGTCTGATCCTTCTACGAAAACCTGCATATTTTGCTTATTTCACCTTGCCCGAGTGCCAAAAAATAACGGAAATAAGAAGAATACGTTAAATTTCGAAACGGACATAGTCCTATGTTTAATCTGGGTATCACAATTATGTTCATGCAAAATTAGAGCTTAATCGGTTGGGTAGTTTTTGCGTGAAAGAGCACCAGAAAGACACCACTACATGTAGGCAGATTTCACTAGAAAGCTAACTATTGCAATGGGTACCATGTTTCGACCTCCGGAAAATTTCGACATATCTTCGGGTTTCACATGCCCCAGACCCCCAAAACACCGTCAGTTCAAAAGTTTATATATAATTTATGTGTATATATATGTGAATATATCAGTTTCTTGTGGACACGATAACTACCGTAATTTTGTACCTATCACTTCAAATCGTTTACATAATATGTATCCCTTCAGTATCTCAGTCGAGTTCGTTAATAGGCAAAATCGGTCGAAAGGGGTGAAAATGGGGGGCTTTTTTTTTTCAAAAAGGGAATTATCGCCATAACCCTCTTAATACATGAAATATTGAGTCTATTCAAAGTTCATACTATGTATCGGATAAGTGCCAAAAATGTATATGTTTAAAACATTTTTTGGTAGCACCAAAGGGGTGAGAATAAGTGGGTTTTTCGGGAAACATTAACCATATCTCTCTTAATAGGCACAATATCAAAACCGTACAAAATGGACAATATTCCCCTAATTATTACCTAAAACTTTTGTTTGAAAGAATTTTTGATATGACCCATCATTACGCCAAAGGATGAGAAAAAAGATTTCGGAATTATAAGAAAATGCCAAGAGCCATCAGAGGTTACCACGACAACGCTTCTAGATTGCCAAGGGATGAGCTATCAGAGGTTGCCATGACAACGACATTGCACGAGATCACAATCAGTTTCCATCTGATTCTGTGGGAAGCGGCTTCGGTGACGTAACTGGTACCATGCTGAACTTCTATGCCCAAGGTCGCGGGTTCAAAGCCGGCCGAAGTCATCGGATTATCTAAGAGTGTTAAAATCCCTCAGTATGCTTTCCTTCGGAGGGTAACTTCCAACGTTGCTGGTTGCGGTGGCATCTAGTAGCCAAGTTCACAGCTAGGTGTCGTTGACGGTAGTATTTGGTAGCAATATCGCGAAATACTACTTGAAATTGACCGTCTGCGGTCCTTACCTGAATTACAGGCTAATACTGCCATCACAATTAACACTGTTTACCAGACAGATCCAACACACACCCCAAGTACACAAAGTTACATGACCGCGTTGTCGCAGCCCTAAACTGAGGAACCAACCAACATCTCTGCGGGAGATAAAATTTTGCGTGATGAAGTAACAGACTGTTAGATAGTTACACATCAGTGTCGAAACCTTGCATAAGGACAGTGTGATCACAAGTATAAAAATGGACCCCAAATGTCTAGGTTACAGTCCCCATAAGACGATAAATTGTTAAAAATATGCATAGAAAGACGAAAAAAAAGTTAATTAAGCTCCAATTGTAAAATACTTTTTCGCAATAAATGAGGACTGACCGTCTACGAAAACCTACACATTTTGCCTATTATAGCCTATCCCCTAGTTTGGCTGATGAAATCTACCTCCGCCTTCCGGCGTGCCGAGAGGAATTTTGTAAATATTATTTTATTAACACGGTACATGTTTCTGGGCTATCATATATTGATTGCTCCCTTCATCAGCCTTTAATGAACTGTGTATTCACTAGCTCATACAAGGACATCAAAAACTTGGTAATCTATATAAAATATTGTGAGGTATAAAGCCATTTTCAGTGTTGCCTAAGTAAACGAAATTTTGGTGCTTTTCAGTCGGTCAACACGAATGTACCCAAAAAGAGCTGGGTTATGCCCTAATCCTGAAGAAAATTACACGAGATTAATAAATACACTAGGATGACCAGTTTCGATCGTCAAGCGATCATCATCAGATCCATTACACTTACTGTCGACCAAAGTATTATGTGTACTCGAGTTTGAAGGTTGTTTGTGAAGTAACCTATAGACCTACATAAAATCCAATACCATCAACATTTTCGTCGTTCTATCTTACGTTAGTTCATGTAGGTTTGGAATTTTTAATTTATATTTTAATATTTTTTATCGCAGTTGGAACACAAAAAGTGCACGTTTTTAAGCGTGTTTCAACCATGCGTCACATTTAAGAATTATTATCTCAAAAGCCCGTCATCAGATCGAATCCAAATTTTAACACAATATACATTGGAATGTTGTATAACTTGTTTAATAATTTCACAATTTTGTGTGTCCAAGAAACAAAGTTGTTATCATTGTTGAAAGGTAACTTTTTCTCGGCTCGAGGTGGTTGGAAAATGTAGTTCTTGATTGCGTTGTAATCGTTATACATCAAAAGGTTATGCTGTATGACTGTGAAATACGTAAATTAATTCACTTATTTTATATCGGTTTGTATTTGTACGAGGAAATAACACATGGTTCACCAGCTAGCCTCTCCGGGAAAAGCTGTACAGCGTTGCTGAGATGGAGCCCATCACTTCCGAGCGAGACGTGCCATAATGCGTGAAAATAAGTGAATTAATTTACGTATTTCACAGTCATACAGCATAACTTTTCGATGTATAAGGATTACAATGCAACCAAGAACTACATTTTCCAACCAGCCCGATCCGAGAAAAAGTTACCTTACAAAAATGATAACAACTTTATTTCTTGGACACACAAAATTTTGAAATTAATAAACCCGTTATACAACATTCCAATGAATATTGTGTTAAAATTTGGATTCCATCTGATGACGGGTTTTTGAGATAATAATTCTTAAATGTGACGCATGGTAGAAACACGCTTAAAAACGTGCACTTTTTGTGTTCCAACTGCGATAAAAATATTTAAATTTAAATTAAAAATTCCAAACCTACATGACCTAACGTAAAATAGAACGACAAAAATGATGATGTTATTGGATTTTATGTAGGTCTATTGGTTACTTCACAAACAACTTTCAAACTCGAGTGCACATAATACTTTGGTCGACAGTAGGCTATAACATCTATGTTTGAGAATACAGGTGAAAAATATTTACAATATGTACAATTATTTAGTTGCAGTAATGGTAATGCAACTGTCGGTGTATGCTCAATGTAGTATATCTAATGTTAGGTGAAATGCTAAAATGGTGATAAAAATCCAGAGTTTGTCTGTTCGGGGGTGATTATATGGTTATAAAAATCAAATATGGTAATACTGTAATTATACAGGCTCATACTTATCCGGTTGTATTCCTGACTGGAACTTCGAGCAGTTTCGTGTTCACTCTCGCACCAGTTTGGGTCGACTGACAGTGTAACCATATTTGATTTATTATAACCATATAATCACCCCAAAAAAACTGCGGATTTTTAATCACCATTTTAGCATTTCACCTAACATTAGAAATACTACATTTAACATACACCGACAGTTGCATTACCATTACTGCAACTAAATAATTGTACATATTGTAAATATTTTTCATCTGTATTCTCAAACATAGATTTTATAACCTAAGTGTAATGGATCTGATGATGATCGCTTGACGAACGAAACTGGTCAACCTAGTGTATTTATTAATCTCATGTAATTTATTTCATGATTAGGACATAACCCAGCTCTTTTTGGGTACATTCGTGTTGACCGACTGAAAAGCACCAAATTTTGTTTTGCCTATATAAAATATATCTAAAACATATAATATAAAAACAAGTAGTTCCGTGAAGAACTATACAGCCTATTTTCATATATCATGCTCATGTTAATTGCCTCTATCAACATACATAATTTCAGTTAAATTGCTGTAACAGATTCGTAGATATTGAGAACCGTCTAAATATTTCAGATGGACGCCAGGTTGGATTTTTATTTTTGTACTTTTACATTAAGATTATTGTGTACGTGTGGTATTCAAACTTCAATCGCATGATTAGAACACAAGAAGTAAAAACGAGATTTTAAAATTACGCACAGCAGCCATCTTGTGATTATGCAAACAATTGAAATAAACTAGATGCCAGTGAATCAATATTTGTATAAGCATTTAACGTACAATGTTTCACGGCACTCGGATAGTTAATTCGCGAGAAACGTCCATTTAAATATTTATACTTCGCGTCGCCGCCATGTTGGATTTGTGCTCACCAGGTTACTGAAAGTCCTATAGGTGAACATATGTTCATAGTCTCTATGAACATAAAAAATTTCAGTTTGGTTGCTGTAAAAGATTCATAGATATTGAGAACCGTCTAAATATTTCGGAAGCTCGCCATTTAGGATTGTTATATGTATAGGCCATAGAGTTATGTACCATTCAAGGACAAATTATTGCCTAGGTTCATTATTCAAACTTTCACTTCGATCGCATGATTACGACACAAGAAATAAAAACTTAATTTTAAAATTTCGCACAGCCGCCATCTTGAGGTTATGTAAACAATTGAATTAAATTAGATGGCAGTGCATTACAATCTGCAAAATCATTTACTGTACCACATTTCACTGCGCTCAGAGAGATAAATCACGAGAAAATTATATTAAAATATTTCAAATTCGCATGGTTGCCATGTTCGTTTTGTACTTTACAGGTTTATGAAATATACATAGATAAACTTGTATCAGTACCCTTTATCAGCGTACAAAATTGCAGGGTGATATCTGTAATAGTTTCGGAGATATAGAATGTCAGTGAAATATTTCGCACAGCCGCCATTTTGAGGTTATGTAAACAATTGAACTAAATTAGACTCCAGTGCATTACAATGTGTATAAACAATTGCTGTACCAAATTTCATTACGTTTGGATAGTTAAATCGTGAGAAAAGCCTATTTAAAAGTCTCAAATTCGCTTGGCCGCCATGTTGGTTTTGTAGCCACCAGGTTTTTGAAAGTCTCATAGGTGAACCTCTAGTAGTGCCCTTTATCACCGTGCACAATTTCAGGGCGATATCGGTAATAGTTTCGGAGATATTGAATGCTAGTGAAATATTTCGCACCGCCGCCATGTTGGATTGGTGAGACGTAACAAAATTTGAAGGGCAAGGTCGAGGTTGCCGGGAATAGCGCTATAAACTCACTGAGTTTCATTGAAATCTCTCCAGCCGTTTAGATTTTATTAGGGGGACACACACACACACCTCACACACACACACGGACAAAAGGTGATCTCATAAGCCTATTTTTTTCAAAATTGAAAATAGGCTAATAAATGGCAAAATTATAACATTTGAACAAAACTTTTCCCCCTTTTTACCCTTTGAAGGTCTTTTCTTAGTAGAAAGTCACTCTTAAAACAATATTTGTATTATTTTCACCATATGTTCAGATTGGAGTTGGGGAAGCGTCGTATTGCCGACCCATGGTGTAGGGGTAGCGCGCCTGGCTCTCACCCGGAGGCCCCAGGTTTGATTCCCGGGATTTTAGAAACGGGTGCACTCAGCCTCGTGAGGACAATTGAGTAGCCGTCGGAGGCAGGGCACCGGTAACTAAACCCAAGATTAACGGCCGAGGGGACATTACGTATGACCACACTGTGCCCAACTCTATGAATGGGTATTCCAAGATTCAGACACCTAGATATCAAGGGAAAGGCTGTAGCCGCTTTTGAAAGTTCAGATATTTGAATATCGCGCTACATTGCTTCGAGAAGCATTTAGAAGAATTTTACCGATAGTTGGATGTCAAGTGACGTAGCGAGTAATAGCAGAGGTGGAGGCTATTTATTGATTAAATAGTTAACTATGGAGTAGAGACTTGAGACTGTGATCAGATTACTGGCACGGCCAAATGAAAGAGAATGCAATTAGTATCAAGTAAATCGGACCAGGGATTCAAGAGATATGAGGATTTCTAGATATCAGGTGATGACGCGTGACCCTGACCGGTTTGAATAAAAGCCAGCTGGAGCAGGCATGGTTAGCTCATTCTAACACAAGCACTTGGCAAGCAAGTTGCGTCTACGCTGAGCCAAGGCACATGGTTGCCGAATCTACGCAGAAGTTCTTTTCAAATCGTGATAGTCACGAGAAGTGCTGCGCTTCGAGTTGAAACTTAGTAAGTTTCTGGTGAGGAGAATCACTGAGGTGATTGTTTTCTACAGACATTGGTGGAAATATTTATATTTCCAAAAGGACATATGCTAGACTTTGTCTAGAAAATAGTATTTTTGTCACAGTCCAGTAGTAACTTAATACTTGGATGTTTAAATCCATTTCAAGTCAGTTTTCATTATTTGTAACTAGTTAACCACTTCGATCTGTCAGTACACTGAAGACTAGTCTATAACGGTGGCGTTCATTAGTCTACGCAAGGGAAACTGCAGGTTGTCTAGCGCATGGCAGATGGTGATATACAAACCATGCCCAGGGAACGATCTTCAGAACAGCCGTTAATTGCTTAGACTGTCAATGTTTTTCTTGTACTGATGAGATTACAGTGAGTTATGTTACAACTGACATATCTAAGAAGAGATCACTTAGATCTGACCCTATTTAAACAAACTGTTATGGCTTTGATAGAAGCTCATATTAAAATGGAACAACAGTTTATTCAAACGTCGAAAGATACTACCACTATGTCTGACTAGACGAATTGTGGGTCTACAATGGCGGCCGATACAAGGATTATACGTGCTTGTCCGATAGGGCATGTCTACGGATAAATCTGGTACAGACCAGGTTTACTACGCTTCAAGACCATCAAGAAATGTAAGCCACATTTGAATTATATTATGCCTAGCTAATTGGAACAAACTATTTTTCTGCAGATGACCAACACATTTTTTTTCGTCGTATTTAAAGCTTGCAATGATTTACGCAAGACTTGTTAGAGTTATTCTGAGTATTTTCAGCACTCAGAACAGTTTAGGATCGATGACCGAGCATTTCGAGCATTTATTTGAATTTTTCATATTTTAAGGAAACCACGGAAAACCCCCGATGTAACTGTAAAAGTTAAATTTATTTTTGTTGAGGAATGGATATTTTTTTCCATATTCGAAGGTTCGAACATGTGGATTCTCACATAATGAGATGATAATTAAACATATTTGAAATAATAATAATAATAATAATAATCCACTAATAATAATAATAATATTTTTTCTAAATAATTCTTGGATATTATATTTTCTAATAATCATATGTATTGAGAAAGAGCCTGTGAAGTAGTTTAATCATTTCTAGTTTGGAACAGGAGATTTTCCGAAGGAGAGTGGTTAGCGCAAGCCCGCATTCAACCAACATGTCAGTTCTGGTTGAACAGTTGATATTTGCATTGAGCAAAGTATATTTTTCAGATAACACGGAGGGGCATGAAACGGGAAGCAAATGATATTTGTATCAAATAGGACATTTTTGTATTTATATAAAATCATGACGTAAATACACTCGAAAGTGAAATGAAGATTTTCATAAGTATGGTAAATTCACGGGTTGAACTGAATGGTAAAATAAAATAAACTTGTCAGTTTATTAATCTTCCAGTGTTGATAACAAGCAGAGGCTTGATTTATTGTATAAATTTTGGGAAGAAAATTTATATGTATGGAGTAGTTGAAATGCCATTCCCAGGTGCGCATGTTAAGTCGCAGGAATGAAGAGGTTTTTTCGAGCATCAATCAAATAGCAGGTTCGATGGCTCAGGTTTATAGTAGGAGTATTGGAACTACACATTTCGTCGTATGAATAACCCGAAGGTTATTTCTTTGAAACCATCAGTTCTTATTTCAACCTTGTTTACGAATTCCATTTTAGACTTTGATTTTGCTAGAACCCGGATTTGTCATGATAGTAGTTTATTCTTCTTCAGAGGAAGACCTTTGCCGTTGTTGTTGTAATATTGTGTTCTTACACAAATAGTAGAATGGGCCACTGCCAATTTAAAATAATTCTTTAACCACGAATAATTTGAAGGATATTTTCAATCCTAGTGCCATGAACTAAATGAATTCATTATGAAACTACAATTCTAATTTCCGCATTCTGTCGAAGAATTGCAAGTTGTGAAAATTGCTAAAAATGGCCATGAATATAAATATTTTTATAATAATGATTCCAAGTGGAAAATTGAATAGTTGAATGGTTCAACCATTTATTGATCAAGCTGATGATTCAGAAATCATATATTTTGTTTGGAACTTGAAGTTCATAATCGAGTCACTTCTCGAATGTTTAATGTCAGAAGAACAATTAATTGTTGTTGTGCTTCGCACAGTTCTTCGATGCTATGCTCAAGGTCAAATACTTTTCAGATGTTATTAATATGTGTTAATAATTTGTGTTGCTTCTATGATAATATTTTTCAACGATATGTATTTTTGAAACTGGAAAAACAAGTGAAAGTTTAAGAATTCTATAAACATTTATTCTACGAGTGTTAATATCATGTAAATAGTCAAACAGTGATCTACGTTATTTCCAGTATAGACAATTAATTTTGAACTGGAATTAAATATTAATAATTTTGGAACACAGTCCACAGGACTATTAATCGGACTTGTGTTTCCAAAAAGATTGTCAAATGTGTTTGGAAGATTTCTGTATATTGTGTGTAAATAAGAGTGTGGATCGCCACACGTGGATGATGCTGCTTTGAGCATCCTTGCAGTCAGATTTTAACTTTAAAATAAACTGAGATAATTTTACCAGATGTGTTTCTCCCAATTAAATCTCCTTCTATCCTTATTGTTGCATTGAGCCAAAAATCAGTAAAGCATTTTTTTAATTTGATGTCGTTTTTGCGATTTGCTTTAACCCATCTGGCGCTCCGGGATATTTTGACTCTCGTGCTAACTGATTATTGGTAAAATGCATATGTGGTCGTGCGGACTCCGGTCTAAACGGGCACATAAAATAAGATAGAGAGAGAAATGGCTTCGAACGTGGGTCCCGATTTAGACATGGTCAATCGCATGCCGATTTGAAATTGTGATAATTTTTATAGAAATATTTTGGGAGTTGAGAGATGTCTGGTTTGGATGAATAAATTAGTAGGAAACCCAATTAGTGGGGAAAATTAAAAATTTAACTTGGTTAATAATTAGAATGGGTTTGAATATTTTTGATAATGGCTTAACCATTAGGGCGTCAAGTAAATTCAGTAGTAAACGTTCGATGACTGGATATACACATTATTAGAATCCAGGTGGAGGATATTTGAGAACTTGCATATTTTTCTTGTGATATTATGGTAAATGTAATTCGTAAAAGTAGAGAATTTTGTTTTTCCATCACGTCGATATTAGGACAAATCTCATTTTATTATAGTGTTCCAATTAGCTATTCATATTTCTTGTTCTAGTTATAAGCTTGTGTTTGCCACTGTTGTATACCCCTAAGTTTCGAATAATAATTGAAATTATGGAAGAAATGATGAGGATGATGAGGAGTTTGGAGGAGAGTTCAAAAGAGGCTGGACGGCGTGTAGCCGCTATTATGAAAGAAAATACAGAGGCTTTAGAAAAGAAACTTAAAGAAAATTCTGAGTCTTTAGAAAGTAAACTTAAAGAAAATTCTGATTCGTTAGAAAATAAACTTAAAGAAAATTTGAATGATAAACTTAAAGAAAATTCTGATTCTTTGGAAAATAAACTTAGAGAAAATTCTGATTCTTTGGAAAATAAACTTAAAGAAAATTCTGATTCTTTAGAAAGCAGGTTAAAAGGTAACTTAAAAGAAAGTTTAGAGGATAAACTCAAAGAAAATTCCGATTTGTTAGAAAGCAGGTTAAAAGATAACTTAAAGGAAAATTTAAATAGTAAATTTAATTCAATGGAAAGTAAATTTAAAGAGAATTCAGAAATTTTGAAAATGACACTTGAGAGTAAAATGAATAAATTATGCGATAAAACACATGAGCTCGAAACTTCATTAGCTACTAACGCAAGTTTAATGGACGATAAATTTCGCGATGCCGATCTTCGATCCCAAAGCTTAGCTGATAGGATAGAACATGGTCTTAGGAAAGTTGGTGAAGACATGGTCAACCTGGAAGTCCGAGTGAAGAAGGAGAGTAACGAGATGGGAATTCTAGTTGGTCAACGTTTAACGGAACAATTCAAAGAACTGGTCATGGGAGAAATAAGAGAAGGTGTGATTAATGAGTTGCAAACTGAAATCAAGACCACAGTTGTCAATGAAATTAAAGATACACTCAAGCTGGAGAATCAAGAGGGAATCAAGGAGATTAGGGAATCTTTGTCATCCCATATTGAAGTAATTGCCAAAGATATCCAAGCAACTCAGAAGGACATATCAGATATGACAGGGTCATTGGAAAGTCATGAGGCTGTTATGAACCAGATATCCATTGATGTTAAAGACAATTGTAAAGAAACTGAAGCAATCAAGAAGATGGCAGAAGAAAACCAGAAGGAACTTGAGGCTATGAAAAGTCAAATCAAGGATGAGAAACAGTCTGATCATCTGTTAAAAATGCCAAATGTACGGGGAAAGGAACAGATACAGATAAATCTAGGAGCAGCTAGAGAGACTGATAGACAGGATGAGGTCAGGACAGTATTTCAATCCAACCCCATAACTGTATTTAAGAATATAGAGGATAAGCCTTCTAAATTTTCAGGGCGAGATTCTGTGACACCCGTGGAATTTTTGAGAGAAGCAGGTGATTACCTGAAAGATTCTAAGATCCCTAAAGAAAGACAGATCCGAGTGATAGGGAAGTTCTTGGAAGGTCCTGCACTTCTTTGGTTTAGAGCATTTAGATCCACTCTAACCACTTTTGAGGAGTTTTCTCGTGGGCTATTGAAGAAGTTTTGGTCCCCGGAAACCCAACAGCAAGTCAGAGCAGAGTTATATTCGAAGAGATTCTCGACGTCACAACCTACTCGATACTCTACGTACTTTTCTGGACAGCTGTCTAAACTTCAACATTTAGATCCGCCGATGCCAGATAACGAGTTGATTACTGCATTGATACGTCAGTTTCCAGCAGACGTCCAGAGGACTTTGATCGCTGCTGACATCTATAATATGGAACAATTTGATGAAGTATTACAGAAGCTGGATCATACAAACGCTCAATTCTTCCATCAGAAGGGAGTAAAGAATAATAACGCTGTGTACGCTGTTATGGCTGATAGTTATTCTCAGACACCTCGAGAGATTCGAGAGGAGCGAGAAGAGAAATCGCCGAGGGAAGATCCAAATAAAGGAGGATGGAACCAGTACAGTAACAGGTACAGTTACAAGCCTTATGCGAGACCAGATGGTGGTAATCGATACAATACTCGATGGAGAAGACCACGAGATAGTCAAGGAAGGTACCAGGAAAGAAGATATTATGGTAGAAACAACTATAATAACAGAGGGAATGTAGATACTCGTCAGTCCAATGAAGAGTTTAACAAGGACACAAGGAAAAATTTGGAAGCAAGACACCAAGATAACTTGCAATTTTTGGAGCAGAGGCCCAATGAACCAGGTCCATCGGGAACACAACAATCCCGGGGGAATGGTAATGAAAAAAAAACTTCGAATTCACAGTAGAAGATAGAATTTTGAATACTTTCACTTCCAGAATTATTAAATGGCAAGCAGAGGATGATGACTAATTCAACAGAATGACGAACGAAAAGAAATGGGTACCAGAATTAGAATGCCAATCATATCATGCGAAGTATTTGGTATGCCTGTCGATACTTTGATCGATACTGGGGCTATGCTTTGTCTGGTGAGTGAGAAGCTTTATATTCTGTGGAAGCTCAAAGAGAATTTAGAGGAAATTCCAGTATCAGGAATTAAGATCCAAGGAATAATACCCAATAAAATATCTCTGTGTAAAACACAATTATACTTATGTATTACGATTGGAGGACATGATTTCCGACATGTGTTTGTTGTAATGAAGGACATGGCTTTTGACATGATATTGGGAGCAGATTTCATTCAGAAATATCAAGCAGTGATAGATATGAAGACAGAGACGATTAAATTCAAGAATACCGAAGAGATAAACTTCGAGGGAAAAGAAGAGGAAGACATCGAGGGAGTTGCTCAATGGTCTCTGATTTTTCATGAAGCTGAAGGAAGAGAAGTCTACACTGAGAAGGAGTCCCCAGAGCTAGGGAAGATTTTGGAGGAGTATCACGATATTTTTGATATTAAGCCTGGTGAAATTGAAGATTTTGAATATTGTGGAAGTAAACAATAATGGAAGCTATGAAGTAGCCAATACACGAACTGGTAACATCGTGGGAACTTATAATGCATCGAATTTGAAGATCTATTATTCAAGAACCAGATGATTTAATGTGTAGATAGGAAAAATAAAAATTTTTCAATTTTTATTTTTTGCTAGGTGTGGGGTGGATGTGCCCAACTCTAGGAATGGGTATTCCAAGATTCAGACACCTAGATATCAAGGGAAAGGCTGTAGCCGCTTTTGAAAGTTCAGATATTTGAATATCGAGCTACATTGCTTCGAGAAGCATTTAGAAGAATTTTACCGATAGTTGGATGTCAAGTGACGTAGCGAGTAATAGCAGAGGTGGAGGCTATTTATTGATTAAATAGTTAACTATGGAGTAGAGACTTGAGACTGTGATCAGATTACTGGCACGGCCAAATGAAAGAGAATGCAATTAGTATCAAGTAAATCGGACCAGGGATTCAAGAGATATGAGGATTTCTAGATATCAGGTGATGACGCGTGACCCTGACCGGTTTGAATAAAAGCCAGCTGGAGCAGGCATGGTTAGCTCATTCTAACACAAGCACTTGGCAAGCAAGTTGCGTCTACGCTGAGCCAAGGCACATGGTTGCCGAATCTACGCAGAAGTTCTTTTCAAATCGTGATAGTCACGAGAAGTGCTGCGCTTCGAGTTGAAACTTAGTAAGTTTCTGGTGAGGAGAATCACTGAGGTGATTGTTTTCTACAGACATTGGTGGAAATATTTATATTTCCAAAAGGACATATGCTAGACTTTGTCTAGAAAATAGTATTTTTGTCACAGTCCAGTAGTAACTTAATACTTGGATGTTTAAATCCATTTCAAGTCAGTTTTCATTATTTGTAACTAGTTAACCACTTCGATCTGTCAGTACACTGAAGACTAGTCTATAACGGTGGCGTTCATTAGTCTACGCAAGGGAAACTGCAGGTTGTCTAGCGCATGGCAGATGGTGATATACAAACCATGCCCAGGGAACGATCTTCAGAACAGCCGTTAATTGCTTAGACTGTCAATGTTTTTCTTGTACTGATGAGATTACAGTGAGTTATGTTACAACTGACATATCTAAGAAGAGATCACTTAGATCTGACCCTATTTAAACAAACTGTTATGGCTTTGATAGAAGCTCATATTAAAATGGAACAACAGTTTATTCAAACGTCGAAAGATACTACCACTATGTCTGACTAGACGAATTGTGGGTCTACAATGGCGGCCGATACAAGGATTATACGTGCTTGTCCGATAGGGCATGTCTACGGATAAATCTGGTACAGACCAGGTTTACTACGCTTCAAGACCATCAAGAAATGTAAGCCACATTTGAATTATATTATGCCTAGCTAATTGGAACAAACTATTTTTCTGCAGATGACCAACACATTTTTTTTCGTCGTATTTAAAGCTTGCAATGATTTACGCAAGACTTGTTAGAGTTATTCTGAGTATTTTCAGCACTCAGAACAGTTTAGGATCGATGACCGAGCATTTCGAGCATTTATTTGAATTTTTCATATTTTAAGGAAACCACGGAAAACCCCCGATGTAACTGTAAAAGTTAAATTTATTTTTGTTGAGGAATGGATATTTTTTTCCATATTCGAAGGTTCGAACATGTGGATTCTCACATAATGAGATGATAATTAAACATATTTGAAATAATAATAATAATAATAATAATCCACTAATAATAATAATAATATTTTTTCTAAATAATTCTTGGATATTATATTTTCTAATAATCATATGTATTGAGAAAGAGCCTGTGAAGTAGTTTAATCATTTCTAGTTTGGAACAGGAGATTTTCCGAAGGAGAGTGGTTAGCGCAAGCCCGCATTCAACCAACATGTCAGTTCTGGTTGAACAGTTGATATTTGCATTGAGCAAAGTATATTTTTCAGATAACACGGAGGGGCATGAAACGGGAAGCAAATGATATTTGTATCAAATAGGACATTTTTGTATTTATATAAAATCATGACGTAAATACACTCGAAAGTGAAATGAAGATTTTCATAAGTATGGTAAATTCACGGGTTGAACTGAATGGTAAAATAAAATAAACTTGTCAGTTTATTAATCTTCCAGTGTTGATAACAAGCAGAGGCTTGATTTATTGTATAAATTTTGGGAAGAAAATTTATATGTATGGAGTAGTTGAAATGCCATTCCCAGGTGCGCATGTTAAGTCGCAGGAATGAAGAGGTTTTTTCGAGCATCAATCAAATAGCAGGTTCGATGGCTCAGGTTTATAGTAGGAGTATTGGAACTACACATTTCGTCGTATGAATAACCCGAAGGTTATTTCTTTGAAACCATCAGTTCTTATTTCAACCTTGTTTACGAATTCCATTTTAGACTTTGATTTTGCTAGAACCCGGATTTGTCATGATAGTAGTTTATTCTTCTTCAGAGGAAGACCTTTGCCGTTGTTGTTGTAATATTGTGTTCTTACACAAATAGTAGAATGGGCCACTGCCAATTTAAAATAATTCTTTAACCACGAATAATTTGAAGGATATTTTCAATCCTAGTGCCATGAACTAAATGAATTCATTATGAAACTACAATTCTAATTTCCGCATTCTGTCGAAGAATTGCAAGTTGTGAAAATTGCTAAAAATGGCCATGAATATAAATATTTTTATAATAATGATTCCAAGTGGAAAATTGAATAGTTGAATGGTTCAACCATTTATTGATCAAGCTGATGATTCAGAAATCATATATTTTGTTTGGAACTTGAAGTTCATAATCGAGTCACTTCTCGAATGTTTAATGTCAGAAGAACAATTAATTGTTGTTGTGCTTCGCACAGTTCTTCGATGCTATGCTCAAGGTCAAATACTTTTCAGATGTTATTAATATGTGTTAATAATTTGTGTTGCTTCTATGATAATATTTTTCAACGATATGTATTTTTGAAACTGGAAAAACAAGTGAAAGTTTAAGAATTCTATAAACATTTATTCTACGAGTGTTAATATGATGTAAATAGGCAAACAGTGATCTACGTTATTTCCAGTATAGACAATTAATTTTGAACTGGAATTAAATATTAATAATTTTGGAACACAGTCCACAGGACTATTAATCGGACTTGTGTTTCCAAAAAGATTGTCAAATGTGTTTGGAAGATTTCTGTATATTGTGTGTAAATAAGAGTGTGGATCGCCACACGTGGATGATGCTGCTTTGAGCATCCTTGCAGTCAGATTTTAACTTTAAAATAAACTGAGATAATTTTACCAGATGTGTTTCTCCCAATTAAATCTCCTTCTATCCTTATTGTTGCATTGAGCCAAAAATCAGTAAAGCATTTTTTTAATTTGATGTCGTTTTTGCGATTTGCTTTAACCCATCTGGCGCTCCGGGATATTTTGACTCTCGTGCTAACTGATTATTGGTAAAATGCATATGTGGTCGTGCGGACTCCGGTCTAAACGGGCACAACACGTCACCCCAAACAACTGCAGGTAAAACGGCTGGGCGGCAGTCGCTTGGTAGGCCTAGGCCCTTCACGGGGTGTGGTGCCAGGGGTTATGTTATGTCTTGTTATGAAGCGACGTATTGAAATATTTGAACTTACTTGGCAAAAATAAGTTTTGATTTTCCTGTCAGAAAATATCTAAGAGTAAATTTTGTTTATATATCTGTTGTTATATGATCTTCATGGAATCTGGTTGGTCGTGTTTTATCCTATGTTTAAAACTTCCACTTTAATTTGATAATATATTGATCATTGGAAATTCCCATCAATTTTATTGGTTGTTGTACATGTCCTTAATGAGTCCTCTTGCTCATTTCGAGGATTATAATGGTGAAACTCACTTCTGTCACTTATGGATGTTACATCAATTATTTGAATCATAGGAAGCAACAACTGAAGTTGCGTTGTACGAGACCTGTGATCGTGCTGGCTACTGATGAATATCTGAACATTAGATAATTCAAATTAAAAAGACCATCAAAGGGTAATACGAAATGTATACAAATTAATATTCAGACGTTTCTTACATCGGATTTCCGAAAATGTCACCTGTAGCGCCCTGGAGGGTCGTGGGTTCGAATCCAAATCTGGTAGATGTTTGTAAATTCGAATCTGCGATATGCGACCCGGATCGATTCGGTATTGTGTTGATTAAATTAGTATTCAGATGTTTCTTACATCAGTTTTTCGAAAAGTCACCTGTGGCGGTCTGGAGGGTCAAGGGTTCGAATCCAAATCCCGCAGAATATTATAAATTTGAATCTGCGATTTGTGATCCAGATCTGTATGGTATTGTGATCATTAAATTAGTATTCAGTTGTTTCTTACATCGTATTTTCGAAGAGTCACCTGTAGCGGTCTGGAGGGTCAAGGGTTCGAATCCAAATCCCGTAGAATATTATAAATTCGAATCTGCGATTTGTGATCCGGATCTGTATGGTACTGTGATCATTAAATTAGTATTCAGTTGTTTCTTACATCGTATTTTCGAAGAGTAACCTGTAGCGGTCTGGAAGGTCAAGGGTTCGAATCCAAATGCCGTAGAATATTATAAATTCGAATCTGCGATTTGTGATCCAGATCTGTATGGTATTGTGATCATTAAATTAGTATTCAGACGTTTCAGACATCGGATTTTCGAGAAGTCACCTGTGGCGGTCTGGAGGGTCAAGGGTACGAATCCAAATCCCGTAGAATATTATAAATTTGAATCTGCGATTTGTGATCCAGATCTGTATGGTATTGTGATCATTAAATTAGTATTCAGTTGTTTCTTACATCGTATTTTCGAAGAGTAACCTGTAGCGGTCTGGAGGGTCGAGGTTCGAATCCAAATCCCGTAGAAGATTATAAATTCGAATCTGCGATTTGTGATTCGGATCTGTACGGTATTGTGTTGATTAAATTAGTATTCAGATGTTTCTTACATCGGATTTTCGAAAAGTCACATGTGACGGTCTGGAGGGTCAAGGGTTCGAATCCAAATCCCCTAGAATTTAAAAAAATTCGAATCTGCGATTTGTGATCCGGATCTGTATGGTATTGTGATCACTAAATTAGTATTCAGTTGTTTCTTACATCGGACTTTCGAAAAGTCATCTCTAGCGGTCTGGAGGGTCGAGGGTTCGAATCCAAATCTGGTAGATGTTTGTAAATTCAGATCTGCGATGTGTGATCCGGATCGGTATGGTATTGTGTTGATTAAATTAGTATTCAGAAATTTCTTACATCGGATTTTCGAAAAGTCACCGGTAGTGTCGTGGAGGGTCGTGGTTTCGAATCCAAATCTGGAAGAGGTTTGAAAATTCGAATCTGCGATTTGCGACCCGGATCGATTCGGTATTGTGTTGTTTAAATTAGTATTTAGTCGTTTCTTACATCGGATTTTCAAAAGGCCACCTGTAGCGCCCTGGAGGGCCGTGGGTTCGAATCCAAATCTGGAAGACGTGTGAAAATTCGAATCTGCGTTTTGTGACCCGGATCGATTCGGTATTGTGTTGTTTAAATTAGTATTTAGTCGTTTCTTACATCGGATTTTCAAAAAGCCACCTGTAGCGCCCTGGAGGGTCGTGGGTTCGAATCCAAATCCAGTAGATGTTTGTAAATTCGAATCTGCGATATGTGATCCATATCGGTACGGTATTGTGTTGAATAAATTAGTTATCAGGCATTTCTTACATTGGAATTTCGAAAAGTCACATGTAGCTCCCTGGAGGGTCGTGGGTTCGATTCCAAATCTGGAAGAGGTTTGAAAATTTGAATCTGCGCTTTGCGACTCGGATCGATTCGGTATTGTGGTGATTAAATTAGTATTCTGACATTTCTTACATCGGATTTTCAAAAAGTCACCTGTAGCGCCCTGGATGGCCGTGGGTTCGATTCCAAATCTGGAAGAGTTTGAAAATTCGAATCTGCGCTTTGCGACTCGGATCGATTCGGTATTGTGGTGATTAACTTAGTAATCAGACGTTTCTTACATCGGATTTTCGAAGAAGTCACCTGAAGCGCCGTGGAGGGTCGTGGGTTGGAATCCAAATCCGGTAGATGTTTGTAAATTCGAATCTGCGATACGTGATCCAGATCGGTGCGGTATTGTGTTCATTAAATTAGTATTCATAAATTTCTTACATCGGATTTTCGAAAAGTCACCGGTAGTGTCGTGGAGGGTCGTGGTTTCGAATCAAAATCTGGAAGAGGTTTGAAAATTTGAATCTGCGCTTTGCGACTCGGATCGATTCGGTATTGTGTTGATTAAATTAGTATTCACATGTTTCTTACATCGGATTTTCGAAAAGTCACCTGTAGCGGCCAGGAGGGTCGTGGGTTCGAATCCAAATCTGGAAGAGGTTGTAAATTCGAACCTGCGATTTGCGACCCGGATCGATTCGGTATTGTGTTGTTTAAATTAGTAGTCGTTTCTTACATCGGATTTTCAAAAAGCCACCTGTAGCGCCCTGGAGGGCCGTGGGTTCGAATCCAAATCTGGAAGACGTTTGAAAATTCGAATCTGCGATTTGCGACCCGGATCGATTCGGTATTGTGTTGTTTAAATTAGTATTTAGTCGTTTCTTACATCGGATTTTCAAAAAGCCACCTGTAGCGCCCTGGAGGGTCGTGGGTTCGAATCCAAATCCAATAGATATTTGTAAATTCGAATCTGTGATATGTGATCCATATGGTACGGTATTGTGTTGAAGAAATTAGTAATCACAAGTTTCTTACACCGTATTTTCGAAAAGTCACCTGTAGCTCCCTGGAGGGTCGTGGGTTCGAATCCAAATCTGGAAGAGGTTTGAAAATTTGAATCTGCGCTTTGCGACTCGGATCGATTCGGTATTGTGGTGATTAAATTAGTATTCTGACATTTCATACATCAGATTTTCGAAGAAGTCACCTGTAGTGTAGTGGAGGGTCGTGGGTTCGAATACAAATATGGAAGAGGTTTGTAAATTCGAATCTGCGATATGCGACTTGGATCGATTCGGTATTGTGTTGATTAAATTAGTATTCACATGTTTCTTACATCGGATTTTCGAAAAGTTACCTGTAGCCGCCTGGATGGTCGTGGGTTCGAATCCAAATCTGGAAGAGTTTTGAAAATTCGAATCTGCGCTTTGCGACTCGGATCGATTCGGTATTGTTTTGATTAAATCAGTAATCAGACGTTTCTTAAATCGGATTTTCGAATAAGTCACCTGTAGTGTCGTGGAGGGTCGTGGGTTCGAATCCAAATATGGAAGAGGTTTGTAAATTCGAATCTGCGATATGCGACTCGGATCGATTCGGTATTGTGTTGATTAAATTGGTATTCAGATGTTTCTTACATCGGATTTTCGAAAAGTCACCTGTAGCGCCCTGGAGGGTCGTGGGTTCGAATCCAAATCTGGAATAGGTTTGTAAATTCGAATCTGCAATATGCGACCCGGTTCGATTCGGTATTGTGTTGATTATATTAGTAATCAGACGTTTCTTGCATCGGATTTTCGAAAAGTCACTTGTAGCGCCCAGGCGGGTCGTGGGTTCGAATCCAAATCTGGAAGAGGTTTGTAAATTCGAATCTGCGATTCGCAACACGGATCGATTCAGTATTGTGTTGTTTAAATTAGTATTTAGTCGTTTCTTACATCGGATTTTCAAAAAGCCACCTGTAGCGCCTTGGAGGGTCGTGGGTTCGAATCCAAATCCAGTAGATGTTTGTAAATTCGAATCTGCGATTTGCGACCCGGATCGATTCTGTATTGTGTTGATTAAATTAGTATTCAGTCGTTTCTTACATCGAATTTCAAAAAGCCACCTGTAGCGCCCTGGAGGGTCAAGGCTTCGAATCCAAATCCCGTAGTAGATTATAAATTCGAATTTGCGATTTGTGATCCGGATCTGTACGGTATTTTGTTGATAACTTTAGTATTAATACGTATCTTACATCGGAAATACGAATAGTAACCTGTAGCGCAGTTTATATTTCAGTGTTCGATTCGCTTTCCCGAAGTCGGTGGTAAATTCGATTTGCGATGTAGGGCTAAATCCTGGATCAGTTCGGTTTTGTGTTGCCGTGCCCGTAGCGTCTTGGTGCCTGGATGGTGTCTTTCGTAGGGTCACGGTCGCCTCCTTCCCAATCCTAACTTGAAATGCAATTAAACAGACTATAACAAGTCACCTCAATAACACAGGTTATCTGAAATTGGAGAGAATAAAGTATAAGTTCTATTTACATTGATGCTAATGGATGCTTTGCCTGTGACAGTAGGGTACTCTTAAATATAGCGTATATCATTAGGGCAGATGACTTCGCAGTTCCTTCCTTTCATACAACTATAACTAACCCGTATTTTTAACCGAGGCTTAATTGACGAATACCACATGTTTGGTCTATTTTTGTGTTTGTATATTTTCTTCGTTCTTGCCGTGGTTATGCGAAAAATCAGCCGTTGTGCCCTTGTTGTTCGGGATTCGATTCCCCTCCCATGTACTAACAGGAATAATCGAAATTGCGATGTATGGCCCCGATCGGTATGGTGTCGTGTTGATTTAATTAGTATTAAGACATTTTTTGCATTGGATATGCGAAAAGTCACCCGTAGCGCCCTTCAAGTTCGGGATTCGATTCCCCTCCCATGTACTAAGTGGAATAATCGAATTTGCGATGTATGGCCCCGATTTGTACGGTGTTGTGTTCATTTAGTTAGTTTTAAGACGTTTCTTGCATTGGATATGCGGAAAGTTACCCGCAGCGCCTTTCGGTTCGGTGTGGTATTGACATTGTGATGAAACGTTTCTTACACCGGTGTGTGAAAATTCACTCCCACATGGATTAACAGTAGTTGCTTTCTGTGATCTTCTTTCTCGCGATATTCTTTGTCTTCAATGAATTTTAACAAATCAATGAATTCGAACAAATGACTGCAGTTCTGGAGAGTGCTTTGAGATTGTGTTGGTACACTGCATCTGTGACGCAGGCACTGTGCTTCAATTGTTTGCAGGCGCGAGGCCTTCGTGCGCATGCGCGCGCGGTGGCCTTGCGCCTGCGCAGTTGGTAAGTTTATGGACTCAGAAAAAGTTTGGTGCGTATCTGTTCTCCTATATAACAGCCGTTTTTTTGATTGTTGTATAATGGCTTATCCATTAGGGTGTCAAGTAAAATTTGTAGTATACGTTCGATAGTCAGGAAATATGCAATCTATTAGAATCCAGGTGGAGGATATTGACCTTGCATTTTTTGATATTGTTTAAATCTAATTAATAGTAGAGATTTTTTTCCATCACGTCGACATTAGGGCATATCTCATTTTATTCTGAGAAATCCAAGTAGCTACGCATAATTCTTGTTCTAGTTTTAAGTCTTTGTGTCTGCCTACATATATACCCTTAACTTTGAATTATATTGTGATAATTATGGATGAGATCACGAGGATCTTGAATCGTGTGGAGGAGAGCTCCAAATGTGCAGGACTGCAAATGGCAGAGATTATACAGAAAACTAATAAAATGGAGGTTAAACTTAAAGAAAATTCTGAAACTTTAAGGGAAAAATTAATGGAAAATGCAGATGCCCTAGAACATAGATTGACCACTTCTTTGAAAGTTAATCTTGAAAACTCAATGGAAAGTAAATTTAAAAGAAAACTCCCTCTCTTTAGAAAACAAATTAAAAGAAAACGCAATTTCTTTAGAAAACAAATTAATGGAAAAGTCTGATTCATTAGAAAGTAGATTAAAAGAAAATTCTGATTCTTAGGAAGCTAGATTGACCAATTCTTTGGACGCTAAATTAGAGGAAAATTCAGTAAACTTGAAAGCTAAAATGAGGGAGAATTCAGATTCATTAGGAGCCTCTTTAGAAAATAAAATTAAAGAAAATTCTGATTCAGTGAAAACTTCTTTAGAAAATAAAATGTCTAAACTGTTCGAGAAAAGTCATGAACTCGAAACTTCATAAGCTTTGAATACAAGTAAAATGGAGGAGAGATTTCGGGATGCCGACCAAAAAATTCAGTCTTTAGCAGATAGGATCGAGCGAGGTATGAGGAAAGTAGGAGAAGATATGACAAATTTAGAAATTCGTGTCCAGAAAGAGAACAGCGATATGGCAAATAACGGCATACAACGTTTGACCGAGCAATTCCAGGAACTTGTAGTGGGAGAGATTCAGCTAAGTGTAGTCAAAGAGTTGACAACCGAGATAAAGACGACAGTCATCAGTGAAGTCAAAGATGCACCTAAACTGGAGACTCAAGACGGAATCAAAGGGAAACTTTGACGTCACATATTCAGGTTATTACTAAGGATATCCAGATAGCTCAGAAAGACATTGTGGATATGACAAATTCATCAAAGAATCACGAAGAGATTATGAACAAAATTTCTACGGACGTAAAAGAAAATTGTAAGGAAACTGAAGAAATCAGGAAAAGATCTGAAGAGAACCAGAAGGAAATTGAGGATATCAAGAGTCAGGTTAAAGACAAAAATCAGGGCGATTATTCGCATAATAAAAACAGTAGTGAAGAGTTAAAGAAATTAGTGGGCGATGAGAATGCCGAACTCAAAGAAACTATCAAAGCACTTAGTAATAAATTCTTGGATTACCAAAAGCAAGCAAAGAGTGTTGTTGAAACTCATGGTAAAGCTACAATTATGAGTAAAGATATGGATATTGAGGGAGTAAACAGAGTAGGAAATCCCCATAAACAGGAAGAGGTTAGGACAATTATGCAATCCACCCCGATAACCTTCTATAAAAACGTAGAAGATAAACCTTCTAAATTTTCTGGAACTGGGAGTATTACACCCGTAGAATTCCTGAGAGAAGTAGGAGATTACCTTAAAGATTCCAAGATTGGCAAAGAAAGAGAAATAGAGTAAAAGGGAAATTTTGGAGGGTCCCGCACTTACCTGGTTTAGGTCCTTTATATCTACCCTAAACAATTTTGAGGAATTCGCTAGAGGATTATTGAAGAAATTCTGGTCCCCAGAAACTCAACAGCAAGTGAGAGCGGAGCTGCCTCTAAAAGATAATCTACTTCACAACCTACACGTTATTCGTCTTATTTCGCAGGACAACTATTGTGCCCTTCCAGCAAGAAATATGCAAATCACAGTATGCCAGCAATGCTCAAATCGGGATTTTCGGGGTTATGGTATGTTCTCCCACTCTGTGACTTACACATTTTGGATTAAATAGAGGATACACTTCCAAAATAAAAACAAATTCAACTCCTATTTTAAAACATTTAATTAACCAAAATTATGGCGCTACAAACAAATAAAACAAAAAAACTATTGACCAAATCCTTCTAAACTTGTTCAAAGTGAACAAGGAAGATATACAACTTAAACAAATATTATATTAAAATAAATGGTTTCCTTCAAACCAACAAACTTATCATTCTTTTCACTTCCATAAAGTATCCCTTTTAAAAGTTCAATATAATTACGAGCTCCACGTGCTCGATACATTCCTATATGAACGGTGTCATTCTTTTACACACTTCAATAATTATTTTATGAGTTTCTTGTAATTAAAACAATATATAATCATCTTTACAGTATATGTGATTCCTTTACTTAAAATTCTGGGCATTCAACAATGTTCTCAACGTTACCATCTCTCTCAAGATAACAAATTCACTACAGTGATTGGGAAAATACCTGTGTACTCCAGAGTTACCGAAGACTACTTGAACAAAGTCAAAATTATGATTACTCCCGGAATCTAATTGTCCTCAGTGAACTCGTGAAATCCTACATCAATACAACATTACCTTAGGGATATTTATTTATTTGTCTTAAAAGACCATTTTCACATAAGAAAGCTACGATCTGAACTGGCAAGCGGTACTTTCATCTACAAGGACCTCGGTTCAAATCCCGGGTCATTAACAAATCCTAAACACTCACGGTATATCATTACTTCCAGCTGACGGTCTACTCCGACCCTACCACAACAAGGGGTCTGACCGTACACTTGACTTGATTTATGGCCAGGGAGGGACGGCTCTATGTCTCGTCTCGAGACCGCTATATTCATGCTTTTAAACAGGTATTCCCTTTCCACAGTTCTTTGAACAGACCTGGCGTTTCTCTCATTCAATCTTTAACAATATTATATAAGTTCATAGACCACTTTCGTAACCTTGGCATGTATTGATTATGAAGTGTCATCGTTGATGGGTAAGAATAATTCAATACAACGACGATATTTAGGGGCTTCCACAACTATAAGAGTCTGGGTTCGACTCTCTCAACTGCCTCGGGACCCAATCCCATACTGTAGGACTTACAACAATTCAGCGTTTTAGGCGACCTCAGTCTAACCTGCGCTCATCAATACAACAAATACGCTCCCTATTATTTAATACAATATAACACACATGGCCTCGGGAACTAATCCCATACTGGAGGACTTACAACAATTCAGCGTTTTAGGCGACCTCAATCTAACCTGCGCTCATCAATACAACAAATACGCTCCCTATTATTTAATACAATATAACACACATGGCCTCGGGAACTAATCCCATACTGGAGGACTTACAACATAGCTCAATTACCGCAATCAACTGTCCCTCAAAATTAATTTGCCAAGTATATTTAAATTCAACGCCTTCCTAGCGTGATAAATTACTTTAATACGCGACAATGCGCTACACATTACTTTAAAGCCTAGCGTCTTCCAAAGAACTGGTAAATTCAAAAATCAACATTTGATCTACATCTCCATTTTTTATATTTATCCTCTCCCATGACGATAATCACTGTACTTTAAGAACATGTATTCATATCATGTCTTCATTCCTTACAAAAGCTCAAAAGCTATTTCTTTCATATAATTCAAATTTATCTTCATTTATATACTTTTCATTATTATTATTATTATTATTACGCTTGCCTTTACAATATTTATCAAACATACTGATATTTTACTTCATACTTTTCCTCTAAAGGATTTATTCATTTCACATAATTATTTTATAATTTCTCAATTCTTATTTGTTCAGACCGCGCCCTTATTCTGTTATTTGTAACTCAAAAACATCCCTATTTCTCAAACTCCGGTGGATTGTACACAAACACTTTCCCAACACCAAAACATAATGAAAATGATTACTCACATGCTCAGACGGTCCAATGCCGTACCTCCCAACGACGTTTCATCTTTGCCCACTATTTGTGATTACTCCATTTTGCACAAATTCATTTCATATATTGACATATCTTGACACACATATAACTCAGATATATTAAACACTGGTGACATTTTAAAATACACTGGTGTATTCTTCTATAATACACAATAAAATCACTGAAAAATATTACTCTTTAACACAATTTTTATATATTTACACTTCACAGATTCTAATCACTAAGGCTTTATTAAACCTTTCACACGTGATTTACTTGACCTCCCGTCTCCAAGGGTGAAATTCGTAAATGTCGGCTTCCTCTCTAACCAATATGAAAGTCTCGAACCATCTACTTCTTCCCTGGAATAGTACTCCTTCAATTTCGACTTCCTGACGATCAGCTATTATTATTATTAGCTCGAACTGCTTCTTTCTAGACCCTATTTGTTGTCTAGTGAAAAGTCTGTCTTGTCCATGGTCCACCAGATAATCTATCGGTGACCTATTAATTTCTGTCAACTAATACTCCTCGTAACTTAGTGCTTTTTATAGCTCGTTTGTGAAACAATGTCTAGAATTTACTTCTCCTTTCCGCTTATTCTGTCCTCGAATTCCTATTTTTCAGAACCCTATGCGAACCTTCTTTTTGGTCCAACCCTGATCAGGTTCTTATACGTTGATAGAATGTTTATCTCGCTGTTACGGTACTTCAAAACTGCTACGATACTTTCGGTCGTTTAATTAGACTGTATTTTTGAAGACTTATCGCCTATTCTCTAAGTTCGCAGCCTAATCTGACTGTAATTACTGAACTTTTCACTGTAAAATTTATACTGGCGGAACTAGATCCTGTAATTAGGAATTCTCCACACGGCGATACTTTGATAATACTTATCGGCCACTCCTTTACGGGTGCACGTTTGTTGTCGATACAGCGACGCCCTCTGGCTGTCGGATACTGTTTATACGATGTGATACAGCGTTTACCCTCAAGGGATGCTCGTATACTGCATTTACTGCTTATACTTGTTGTACGGTATGACCTCCCCTGAGGTTCATATGTTTGAATACTGCGTGATGTACCTTCACGTCCCCTGGACGGAATAATACTTTGCGGTGATGATGCTCCAACGTCACGCCCCCCTGTACGGACTAGTAACTGCATGTACTGATACAGCCGGGCGCCCCCTCTCGGGCTCTCGGAATAACTGCATGATTGGCTTGGTTCTGCCAGGAGTTGTATACTCTTTATCTAAAAAATGATAAACTCCTAGTCCTTTTCGTGACCATCTTTTGAAATAATTGTCGCACATTTATAAAAATTATATCTCTAGAAAGCTCGTTTTCCAAACGTAAAAAGACCTCACTGCACATGAAAATCGATCGTGCATTTCTGAGATATTAAATAATTTTTAGTCTTCAGCTGTGTGGGTGTTGCAGTTGATTTTTTAATTCCCCACTCCTCGGGTCTCAGTAAACCACCGATGACGTATGCTACGTTTGCACTTCTCTCCTGGGCAATGATTAAAAGCTTTTTCTCCACACAAAAATCTCTAATCCGAAATGATTCACAATGCTGTATTTATTTACTTACTTTTATTCTTGCAAATGGGTTAAATTTAATTATTCTCCTTCTGGCACAGTTGCGCTGTTGCCGTTTTAATGCAAGTTAAGGGCAATTTCCGAAACGTGCTCTCTCTCATACGCCTGGAACTTTCCACTCCTTCTATTTATATTCGTGACCGGCTCCTTATCAATGAGTCAGGCATGATCTCATTTCCTGGCCACCTGGGTCCAGCTTCTTACACAACGTTATGCTAGCATCCTTGCATGAAATCTTTCTATGTTCCTCTGAAGAATGTATATTTCCTTCCTTTTACAAAAATACATGGATTCGACCCCCTTGATCCAATGGTACATGGGTTCACTATATAAACTTCAACATTTAGATCCGCCTATGCCCGCAACGAATTGATTACTGCATTGATCAGGCAATTTCCTGCGGATGTCCAAAGAACACTGATAGCAGCGGACATCTACAACATGGAACAATTTGATGAAGTTCTACAGAAGTTGGATCACACAAACGCTCAATTCTTTCATGAGAAGGCTGGAAAGAATGACAACGCGGTATTTGCAGTGATGGATGATAGATATTCTCAGACACCTCGAGACGGTAGAGAATAGAAAACACCGAGGGATGATCCAGGACAAGGAACATGGAATCAAAACAACTATCGGTCATATGAGAATAAACCATATGCGAGACCTGAAGGGACGAACAATTATAGAGGTCGATGGGGAAGACCAAGAGGAAACCAAGGACGATACCAAGAGAGAAGGTATTTTGGGAGAAATAATGGCTATTACCCAAGAAACGAAAATCCATGACAGTTGAATGAGGAAGAGGAAAGGAGGAAAAACCTGGATGATAGAGTACAGGAAAGTAAAGAATACCTAGATCGGTTGAAACAGCAGGAAAAACCTAGTACTTACGCGATAAATAAGACAAAAGAAAAGACTGATGAAGTCAATACTTTTTTCTTAACAGATTATAATTTTGAAGAGGAAGACAGATAGTTAGATACTGTCCGAAGAACACCACAAGGGACGAAAAGATAGATTAAACGCAGAAAGCAACATCGGGGGGTCTATTCAAACTTTAGCCTGAGATATTTTTTAAACTTGTCGAGTCGAGGAAAGTAATGACAAGATAGCCGACACACGAACTGGTTAACATCGTGGGAAATTACGATTCTTCGAGTTTGAAGATTTATTATTCAAGAACCAGGTAGCCTGATGTGTGAAGAGGAATTTTTATTTTCGGCTATGTGTGGGGAGGATGTGCCCAAATCCAGTGGCCTAGATTTGAGGGTACAGGCCACAATGCTAAGTCCAGAATTGAAAGTTTGAATAGCTAGCGCCGAACCTTCTTAGAAGCATTTCGAAGGTTTTGACAGCCAAGAAGTGGATAAGTGACGTAGGCCGAGAGCGTCATAGTCGAGGCTAAATGTCATTAAATATTTCCCGATGGAGTAGAATCTTGAGACCTATATCAGATTACTGGCAAGGACAAGGGAGGAAGAATGTGCTTTATTTCGAGGAAATTGATCGAGCGGAAGCTGAGATATGAGATGTTTTATTTCCAGCATTTTCTCCGCAGTGACCTCGAGCAGCCAGTCGAGGAGTATATAAGGCACGCTTGCTCGAGCCATGTATGTTCACTTCTCCATCAGCACTCCGTTGCTATGGACGTGCAGCACTACGTAAGCGCTCTAGCCGCTCAACACTCTACGACTCCTAACACTGTTATAATCTCCGTGCACATGGTTGCAAAGTCTTCGTTATTTACAGCACAGTTGCTGAGACTTAGGGTTTCGACAGTACATGGTTACTGATATTAGGGAAGTGTTAAACATTTTAAGTGATCTTCGAACTTTTCAACTTTATCACCGAAGTGGCACCTGGTAATTATTTACTGCTACAACTGGACATATGGTAGACTTCGTCTACATTTCTTTCTTCTGTCCACAATTATTCAAAGCTGGATTATTTAATCCAACAGTCAGAGGACAAGCTTTTGTCTTGTTAATAGACCAGCCAAGATAAATCAGTACTTTTATTACCATTCTTGCACAGTACAATTCTTAAGCCGATATTGGGAATACAGGTTTGCCTTGTGCGATCTGAAGAGTGAGAAGCTCTGCCCAGCCAACTCGACAGAATTTGTACTCGTGCTGAATAAGATTATAAGCGTATTAGGAGTACTGAACACATCACAGTTGGGTCACGTTAATAATTTTCATCATGGATCACTTTGATCAGACCCCTGTCAACTTTACTTCAGCTGTTGAAGCTGGCAACATTTTTCTTCAAGATATTAAGGCTTTAAGAATGAGTACCTCTATGTCTGTGTAGACAGCTTGTGGGTATAAAATGGAGTCCGATACAAGATTATAAATACGTGTCCTAATGGGGACAAGAAGAAGACTGAATAATCTGGTTCAGACCAGATTACAAGCATCAAGATCTACAAGAATGTAAGCTACAATTTGCATTATTTTATGCATAGTTAGCTGGATTTCTCATATTTTTCAACAGTCTTACCAACACATATTTTCTATTCATCGATGGTTTTTTTTTTGCTGTTGCAAATATTTTTCTTTTGCAATAGAAGCTTTGATCTGAGTTATTTTTACACTCAGAAGTCAATGATTCGAAATTTATAGACGAGCAGAACGAGCATTTATTTAATTTTAGTATTTTCATAATCGCGGTTATCAGTCGTAGAAACTAAAGATTTAATAAGAAATTTAAGTTGAGGAATGGATATTTATCCATTATTTAGAAGTCGAGGATGATATTCCCCGAACAGTTTAACTACTTTAAATCATTTTGTTGAGGAAATAATAATAATAATAATAATGTTGATTTAATAATAATTATTATTATTTTTCTATTTTCCGAAATAATAATAATAATAATAAATATTTGTGATTTCTAATAATCATTTTCAGGTTGTATGATTTATACATTTGACATTTGAAACAATATTCTAAGATCGGATACTTGTTGATTCCGAAGGTTAGTGGGTAACGCATGCACACAAATAAATAACATATTAATTCAGTGGAATTATTTCACACTTGCACTATGCATTTAAGTCTTTGAGAACACACGGAAAGTAATGATACGGGAAGCTAAAAGCATGTATAAAACAGGGTTTTTGCTAGAGTGTGTATAAAAATGAAATCATTATGGAGCAACGTCTTTCAAAACGTTTGGCTAAGAATAGACTCGGTGTGGAATTATTCATGTTTTAAAATGATGGTAAAATTGTTATTGTAATCTCATTTGTGAGGTTTACCAATGTATAAATCTTCCAGTCGTCGTAACAAGCAAGGGCTTGATTATTCTGTGTAATTTGGGAAGAATAATTGTTGTGTGTGCAAAGAGTTAAATATGCCATTCTGAGTGCGCATTTGTAGAGGAGTCGAATTTAGCCACACTTTCGTCGAAATATAACCGAAGGTTATTTTGTTGAGCCATCATTGTAAATTTACAGTTTACCCACGTGTTCTAGAAGTATTCCTAGTATTTGCTTACCCGAAAATTGTTATTGTTCAACTTGTACCTTTCATTACGAGGAAAACTTTGCCGTTGTCTAGATGTTAATTATGATTATGTGATTTTTGACGCATTTAAATCGAATGGGCCGATGCTGTTAGTTATTTAAAACTGTTACTTCTTAACAACCACTACAAACTGAGAGGATTTTGTGATCCTGTAAAAATATATAAACATTTTGCAAATAAGTTTGATGATTAACATATTTGACATTTTGTCAAATTATTGAATTTTTGATAATAATAAATGAAATTGTTTCATGATAAATTTTCTAAATAATATTTCCAATTTTCTAAATAATATTTCCAAGTGATAATTAATTGATTAAATGTTTGAATCCATATGGAATGGAATTTATCTTTTGTTGATAATAATATTTTGACAATTATTTTATGATTGAGTCAAAAGCTCTGAATAGACTTTGGATCGAGAACGGATGATTCAATAAATATTTTCTGATTATCGAAGTTCGTCGAATCCAAATGCTCAAGGTCCATGTAAATGATATTGTATTCTATTTCTTGTTAATAACTTTGTATTTGAACAAATATTGAAATAACTGAATCCTGAAGTGTTAGTTAATTTGCTACGAGATTTTGAAAAAAGTGAACTGTGATATATTTTCAACGAGTGATATTTTTCAATATGTGAATACTCAAACAACATAGAGATCAGTAAAGACAATTAAATTTGGACTGACAAAACCCTACTCCTGTAAAAAATTATTTTGAGCGAATTCAACAGGACTATTAATTTGACCTTCGTCTGAATTCTTAAGTGTTCATGTGTTGGTGAAATTGTATATTTTGTACATAAGATATGATTCGTCGTTTATATTTTATGCCATTTTGGCATTCCTTCAGTCAATATTTTAAAGTTTTAAATAAAATGAGATAATTTTATCGGATGCATTCATTTCAGAAAATCTCCTTCTATCCTGTTGCATCGAGCCGAAAATCAGTAAAGCATTTTTTGTTGAGTTATTGTAGTCAACTTTAACCCATCTGGCGCCCCGGGATATTTTGATTCTCGTGCTGACTGATGTTTGGTGAAATGCATATGTGGTCGTCCGGACTTCGATCTGAACGGGCAAAATATGCACCCGCGGACTGTAGACGACAGTTCCGCTCAAGCTAGTCCACCTTTTGTATCGTTGTGTATCAACTAGTGTTTAATAAACCGTTGTTTTATATCAACAAGTGTATGTTATTTATCTTGTATCTTACACGATATAACAGTGGTGTCAGAAATGGGATAAGATAAATAACGTTGTGAAACCGAGTGACTTTCTAACCTCAACGCAAGTGTTGCTCCGAACGACGTTCATCGCAGTGCGTGTTGGAAACTAAACCGAGTGAAATTTCTAACCTCAACGCAAGTGTGTGCACCGAACTAAGTTCATCGCAAGTGCGTGTTAGAAATACTGTTCTCCACTCATCTTCACCATGCCGGACTTAACCTCTGAGCAACTCCAACAATTCTCGGCAATGATCGCCGATGCTATACGACAGACAATACGATAAACAACTTCATCAGAGCCTCGACCGCCAAGGTTCGCCATGCAACCTTATCGTGCTACCGACGGGACGACTGTAGCCGACTATTTCACTCGCTTTACCTGGGCGCTCAACCTCAGCAAGGTACCTGCGGATCAGCATGCAAACTTTGCACGTGTTTACATGGGATCTGAACTCAATGCCCTGACAATCCTGGTGAGTCCTAATGATCCGGAAACTCTGTCATACAACGAGATTCAATCTAAGCTTAAAGACCACTTCGACGCCACACGCAACAAGTTTGCTGAGAGCATCAAATTTCGGAGTGTAATGCAGAAGCAAGGAGAAACCATCGCTAGCTTTACCTTAAGACTGCGGCAGGCTGCAACGTTTTGTGAGTATGGCACATTTCTTTATCGCATGTTAATTGAACAAATGCTCGCAGGATTGGAATCACGAGAAATGCGCGACGAGATTATTGCAAAACAACCAGAGAACTTCACCGCAGCATATGAAATCGAGCACGCACTCGAAGCTACTCGCATTACCATCGACGAGGTCAAAACAGCTGCCGCTAAGTCTGAATCAACCAATCGGATTGGATACGAGAAGCCTCGGTCCAGGAAGAACAGCAACTAGCAGCCGCCACGCAGCAAGTCAGCTCATCGAAGTCAAGGGTCTTACAACCTAAGCAGACAGCACCAATGGACACACCAGGCAAACCAGAGTGCATCCCAGGACAACCAATCAACATGTGCAGGGTGCGGTGAACCTCACCTCGTAGTCAGTGTAGGTTCCTGAACGCAGAGTGCCTGAAGTGTGGCAAGAAAGGTCACATCAGAAAAGTTTGCCGATCGAAATCGAGGAAACATCGAACAACAAACCATATGACCGAAGAAGAGCTTCCAGCAGAAAACCTCGACGTTGTGGACTACCTCAGCAAAATCGAGGTCATCGGATCGGTCAACGCAGCACCTAAGCCACTGGTTGATGTCAACATAGAGGGAACCACCGTCAAAATGGAACTCGACACCGGCGCCCCCTGCTCAACCATGAGCAAATCAAAGCTAAGTATGATCAGACCAGGTTTTGTGTTGCAGAGAAACGATCGTAAATTCGTCAGTTACACTGGCCATCCGATTAAATGCATTGGCAAAACGTCAGTGTGCACCACCATGGGAACCACAACCAGGAACCTGAATATCTATATGTGGTTGACGATTAAGTCGAATCGCTCTTTGGCCGAGAGTGGATTTCAGAGTTTGTACGGGAGATCGACTTTGGTAACCTCTTCGCAAAACCCGACCCAATCCACAAGCTCGCAGACAAGCAGAAGCAGCTCGACATCATTCTATCTCGCTACCAGGATGTGTTCAGCGACACCCCCGGGAAGGTCTCAGGTCCCCCAGCGAAGATGCACCTGAAGGCTGGAGACACACCTGTTTTCGCCAGAGCTCGAGACGTACCAGTTGCCCTCCGCGATGCCTATGCCAAGGAAATCGACAAGAAAATTGCATCTGGCTTCTTCAAAAGAGTGGACTACTCTGAGTGGGCTTCGACAACGCACGTCGTCGCCAAGAAGAACGGCAAACTGAGGATCACAGGCAACTACAAGCCTACTCTCAACCCGCGGATCATCTTCGATGAACATCCGATTCCCAAGGTGGAACATCTGTTCAACCGAATGCGCGGCGCCACTCTCTTCTGCCATCTGGATATCACCGACGCGTACACTCATCTCGAGGTCGACGACGAGTTCAGCCATGCTCTCACGCTTAACACGCCAACTCACGGTCTGATCCGCCCAACGCGAGCAGTATATGGAGCAGCTAACATCCCCGCTATCTGGCAGCGGCGAATGGACACAGTCCTGCATGGTCTCCCAAACGTCGTAAGTTTTTTCGATGACAGTATAGTTTTTGCTGATAGCTTTGAAAATCTGATGCAGGCCCTCAGCACCACTCTGGAACGGTTTCGGCAACACAACCTCAAGCTCATCCGAGCCAAATGCGTTTTCGATCAAACTTCTCTGGAAGCCCTTGGCCACTAAATCGATGCGTCAGGCATCCACAAGTCTGATGCACACATCCGAGCTGTACGTGATGCACCGAAACCAACTACACCAGAAGAATTCCAACTGTTTCTTGGTAAAGCAACCTACTACAGTTCGTTCATCCCCGTCTCATCTGGACACCAGAAGGCGATAGGGCATACAAAGACATCAAGAACGCCCTAACCTCGCCCCAGGTACTCATGCAGTATGACCCAGCGTTACCACTCCTGTTGGCCACGGACGCCAGCAAGACCGGCCTGGGCGCAGTATTGTCACACCGGCTCAGCAACGGGCAAGAACGTCCAATCGCTTACGCCAGTCGAACGATAACAGCAACGGAGCAAAGGTACCCTCATCTCCGCAAGAGACAACTTGACCAGGCCACGTCGAGGTCACCGCGCAACCGACCAAGGAACCGCGCAACCGACCAAGCCACCACGCAACCGATCAGACCACCGCGCAACCAACGAGGCCATCGCGCAACCGACCAAGTCACTGCGCAACCGACCAGGTCACCGCGCAACCGACAAGGTCACCGCGCAACCAACCAAGCCACCGTGCAACCGACCAAGCCACCGCACAACCGACCAAGTCACCGCACAACCGACGAAGCCACCGCACAACCGACCAAGCCACGGAGCAACCGAGCCTGAGACGAGTTCGCTTCACCAAGGCATCAGCAACAGTCCAAACACCACCAGCCACACCAGCTACACCTGTAAACAGGACACCACTTATTTCCCAGACTACTTTTATTCCACACCGGAGTACTCACCGGCGAAGACCACCATTGAGATTCTCTCCTGATTAAGTTTCCTAAATCGTCCATTTAAAAGAGGGAGGAAATGTTGTGTATTTACTTGAGTTAACATGAACATTCTAGAAAGTGTTGTGTTAACGTGAACATTCTAGTCAGTGTTGTGTATTTAGGCTACTTGAGTTTACACGAATATTCTAATCACTATGCCCAGAACATTCCAATCTGGAACATTCGATTCTGGAACTTTTCAGCTACTATGTATATGCACCCGCGGACTGTAGACGACAGTTCCGCTCAAGTTAGTCCACCTTGTGTATCGTTGTGTATCAACTAGTGTTTTATAAACCGTTGTTTTATATAAACAAGTGTATGTTATTTATCTTGTATCTTCCACGATATAACACAGATTTTTTGGAAGTGGATGTTATTTGTCCAATATTTTCGAACTTGGACCTTTCAAGTGTTTCAGTCCAAATTTCCATTTTGGGAACCATAATAATAATAATAATAATAATTTGAATAATAATATATTTTGTATATTTTGAACATTGTGTTATTATTATTATTAATCTTGATTGGTCACATTGGACCACTTGAGTCGTTCCACAATCACTTCTTCTTTGAAGGTAGTACTGCTTGGTTCTTGCGCTCTTTCCAGTACTTTTTCATTCTTTCAGATCGGGATTTTCTCAACTCATCTGAAATCTCCATAGGCTTTCTGTGTGTCATTTCTGCAGAAAATTTGTGAGTTTTAAGAATGGTGTTAATTTTATTTTTCTCCTCGGCATCTGTTATCTTGAGTCCAACTGCTTTGAGATCTTGTTGGATTTCTTGGATCCATTTTCCTCCAGTTTTCTTTCCTAGATTTCTCATCACCAGTTGGCGTACAATTCTGTTTTCTGGAAGCCGTAAGATGTGAAAAAAATATGAAATTCTTTTCTTCTTCATTGTGCTGGTGATTGGATCAATCTCACGATAGACAGTTTCATTTGGGAGAATCCTCCAGACTCCCTCAACCTGATACTTTTTATTTATGCACGTTCTAATGATTCTTCTTTCCGTTTTGAGGAGCTGATCAGTTCTTTGTTCATTTTTAATTTGGAACAGTGTTTCACAAGCATAAGTGGCTTCAGGGAGAGTTACAGTTTTATAATGTTGGATCTTAGTAGCTATTGATAGGCATTTTTTATTATATGTTGACCAGGTTAGAGATTGTGCCTTTTTCATTTTATTTGTTCTATTTATCCAAGTTACTTTTTCGTTTAAGTTATGTGTTATAATTTCTCCAAGATACTTAAATTGAGGAACTAGGTTAATTTTATGATCATTTATATAGACTTCATTTATATCTAAGGGTTTCATAGGCATGATCTCAGTTTTTTCAAAGGATATCTGTAATCCTATCCCTTGAGCAATTTCTTGGAGACTAGTGATCTGAGTACAAACCTCTTCCTTGTCTAGTGCTAAAAGAGCCAAGTCATCTGCAAATCCTAAGCAGTTTATTTTTATTGATGGTTTTGTTCCAATTTTGATCTTAGGAGGGTTTTCCTTTTGCCAAACCTTCATGATATAATCAAGAGCCACATTGAAAAGCAGAGGGGATAATCCATCACCTTGTCTGAGACCAGTTTTTACTGTGAAAGCTGTTGATATTTCTCCCCTAAATTTAACTTTCGAATTTGTGTTTGTTAATGTTAATTGAATGATTTTTATCAATTTAGGATGGAGACCGTATGATCTGAGGATTTTGAGCAGTGTCAGTCTATGAATACTATCATAGGCTTTCTTGAAATCTATAAAAGAGATAAAGAGTTGCTTATTTCTGTTTTTGTAATATTCCATTATTAATTTCAGGCTAAGGATTTGGTCTGGACAACTTCTGTAAGGGCGAAATCCTCCTTGATATTCTCCAAGTTGTGGTTCCAGAATGTTTTTGATCCTGTTGTAAATTATACGAGAGAAAATTTTATATGTGCAGTCCAGAAGGGTAATTCCTCTGTAGTTATCTGGGTTCGTTTTGTCTCCTTTCTTAAATAATGGATGGATTATTCCTGTGGTCCAGTGTGCAGGAATTTCTTCAGTAATCCACATTTTAACTAGATGTTGATGAAGATTTATAATCGCAGGTTTACCAGCATTTTTCCAGATTTCAGCAAAGACTAAGTCTTCGCCACAAGTTTTGTAATTTTTTTGTTCTTTAATTGCGAGTTCTACTTCATTAATGTTTGGAGGATTTATTAAATCAGGTGAAGTTAAAATAGGTGTATCAGTGTTTACTTGCAGGGTTTCCAGTGGATCATCACAATTTAACAGTTTCTCGAATGCTTCTGCAAGGATCTCTGTATTTTCTTGGTTAGAATGTGCTAACTTTCCTGTTTGATTTTTCAACATTAATGTTGGAGCTTCAAATTTTTTTAGATATTTACCAAATGTTTTGTAATAATCTCGAGATTGCTTTTTCTTGAAATCGTCTTCTATCTTTTCCAGTGTATTTTTAAGATGATTACGTTTCGTTTGTCTGATGATTTTATGGGTTAATTTTCTTTGTATAGTTAGTTCTAAATTTGATTCTTCTGACTTTAGAGCTTGATGTTTTATCCATGCTTGGTGTCTTTTCTCTATTGCTTGATCACAATCTACATTCCACCATTCATGTTTTTTCCTTGGATTTATTGGTGCTAACTCCTCTGCTATTGATTTTAATTTAGTGATTAATTCGTCCAATGTTTTAGTGTTGAGAGATTCTTCTCCTGTTCTTTCACAGTACTCTATATTTTTTATTAAGGTAGATGGATCAAATTTCCTCCTATTGTTATTATTAGGTTTTTTCTTGGCCATTGGAGTTAATTTTATTTTTATCTTTACCACATAGTGGTCTGATCCTGAGTCAACTCCCCTTAGAACCTTGACATTGTGAATTTCGCGATGGTGAAATTTATCCATGCAGACATGATCCAACTGCCATTCACCCCTTCTGAAGTCAGGATGTTTCCAAGTTTTCAATTTATGGGGCTGTCTTTTAAAACATGTTGATTTAGAGATTAATTTGTGGTTTCTACAAATTTCGACTAATCTTTGACCATTTTTATTGGTTCGTTTATGTGCTGTCCATTTTCCAATTATATCTCTATATCTTCTTTCTTGTCCAAGTTGCGCATTGAAATCACCAAGGAGAATTTTGATGTTTGATGAAGGGATGTTTATTAAAGTTTGATCCAAAAGATCCCAGAATTTTTGTACTTCTTCTCTGTCCTTAATGGTGTTGTTTTTTTGATTAGTAGGAGCATGTGCATTAATAATTGTATATGTTTTATTTGCCGATTTCAAAGTTAGGGTCGTAAGTCTGGAGGATTGAGATTTAAATTCTGTTATCGAGTCAATGATTCTGAGATCTATTAAGAATCCGTTACCAAATTGTGGACAATTTTTCATAACTCGTTTTCCTGGGATTCCTTTAGGCCTATATAGTCTATATCCTTGTGATTCCAGATGGCCTTGATCACCATTTCTAATTTCCTGAAGGGCCATAATTAGAATTTTATGACTTCTCATGATATCCGTGATGATCTTCAATTTTCCAGTTTGAACCAGAGAGTTAACATTATGTGTAGAAAAGAATGAGACTTGTTTATATGGAACAGTTTTGTACATTTTTCGAGTTATGATCCAGTTCTCCTATAGTTTATGCACACTCATATCTGACGAAAATATTGTTTATGAGCGGATATTATCAAACGCATTAAGAGGTTGCGTGAAGTACCTAACAGTTAGACATTATGACACGGAAGGTATTCGAAATGTCGAAATGAATTTGTAAAATATAGGGTTTTTGAGTTTGTTTACGTTAGGATCATTATGGTAAAGTCATTAGATGACTGAATTTGAACAAGGGGTAGACATGAATAAATATAACACCTACTGTATGTGATGGCCGAATTAATATAATATATTTGAGGAACGGTGAGGCTTCCAGATGGCTCAAGCATGTAGCTTGATATGAAAAATATGTGTGAGAGAAATCATAAAATGTGGAATTTGTTGTTCAGTTGCGAACTGAGTTTATTAAAATATAATAAATATGTAATATGTGATGCGTCAGCCACATGGATGGTTGTACGATTTATAAAAAAGATATTGAAGTAAACAATTATGAAAATTGATAATGAAGAAGGGTAAAACCCAACTGTTGTTATATTATTGTCCACGGTCATCATGAGTACAGTTCAGTTCATATGTCAAGTCAGATTTGACTTACCCATTTTTCAGTCACTATAATGCGATATTGTTTGAAACACACCCTAGCTTTGCCGATGCCTTGCCGTATGTCTAGATGAAAATAAGATTTAGAAATATAACGCACCGAAAGAATGAGTATGTGCAACGTGATAATTATTGTCATTTGTTTGTTACTAAGAAACCATCTATAAATAGTAAAGGATATAATTCTATTTTGTGTGAACAGTTTAAACTATTTGACTTTAAATAACTGAATAAATAGATAATTAACTGGTTAAACATTTGGAAGTTGAATAATTTTGAAGGATAAATAAAATGAAAATACATTTTTGTCTGAGGAGTAAATCGAATACTTTTTCGAAAGTGATTGAATCTTGATAAACAATTGCAGATATAAATAAGGAATTAGTTATGAGAATTGAAATGTGAAAACATGAAAGATAACTACCGTATAGAATGTGTGTTCGAGTGTGATAAGAAATTCATTGAGTGAAGATTTGATAGAAATCATGTGGTCAATGTATATCCATGAAATAGAAATAATTCTGAATAGGTCACATTATTAAATCTTTGCCTAAGTATGAGATCCTTAATCGAACAAACACTAATATTTGAATTTATGTTGTTCAAATATTTATGTTTAAAGGAACACAACCCATGAACAATTTACCTTAATAAAGAAAGGTGTGGCAGTGATCCCACATATATTTCTTGGATAGTGAAGATCAGTGAGTGTTTGGAAATATGAAACGTAGGCGTCAGGACGGAGAAACAAATTCTACCTGAGGGACCTGACGTCATAACTGTAAATATTTTTATTATTTTCGATACCAGATGGACTGATAATTTCTGGTCATCGATCATCATACAAGTGATTATTTAATGGGCATATAAGTTAAGTGTTGATATTTCTATATTTGTTGTTGTGGAATGTAATTTTCCATTTTTCTTGCCCTTTTCATTTTAAATTTAATATTAACTTTACTTAATTAATAAAATGCTATTTTAAGAAATTGGGTTATTTTAATTTCTCCTTTCTTATCCTTATTGTTGCATCGAACCGGAAATCAGTGAAGCAAGTTTAGATTTTGATTGTTTTTCTTTTACCCAGTTTAGCGCCCTGAGATGTGTTTTGAGTCTTGTGCTAACCGATTTTCGGTGACATGCGTATGGGGTCGTTGTACTTCGGACTAAAAGGGCACATTACTTACTTACTTATTGAGTTTTAAAGGGGCGGAACTAAGAGGTCATCCTTCCTCATTCATATATCACATTTTGTTATTAATTCTGTTATTCGTTAGAATTGTTTAGTTGGTCGATTTTTGTGCGATGTAAATTAAATGTGAATCCCCAAGCATAGTGTTTGTTTCCTATCAGCGTTGCCAACCATACAAACACGATAAGTTTGTTCTTTGTACGTACGATGTACAATCTAACATAAGGATCGTACGCACATTGTGCGATATTCGGTCCATCTTATCTTCTTTTTATTCCTACCGTTTTACAACTGGAGAACCGAGCTTTGTGCGAAATTGCATAGTCTTAAAGCAGTCTTCGATGACAGGGAATTTTTAGCATTTCCTGAATTCGCTGTGTACATCAACACCACCTAGATATAAGGCCTTTGCATTCAAACAAGATGGCGGACACAGAAGGCAGAGCTGCTGGAGCACGCCGCATGCCATGGCCCATATGACGGGTTCCTTCCAACTGATACTGTAAATCGTCGGCAGCAGCATTTATAGGTTATTATGTTGACTTCATCCTTTACCGGTACTTACCTTTACATGGCTAACAAACAAAGACGGCATACTACAGAATAAGCTTCTTCTCGTTGTTCACCTGTAAATGAAACCTCACGGGAAACTAGGTACCGTAGGAATAAATGAAACATACACTATTTTTCTGTTCCTGGATCAATTTACTGTATGTAAATAGCCAACGACCATAAATAAACAGCAGTAAAATATACGCATTTGATAGAATTATCTGAAATACATGCATAAGATCAGGTTTTTAGCTAGATATATGGACTTGCCACCTAAACAACTGTGTCGTTCTTCATGAAATATTCCGGGTACCCATTTAATCATTAAACTATAGCTTTACTATATAATGTTGCCATCGGACACAGTGCTCAACCGCACTGGGCAATTCGGAAGACAAGATGGGTATGGGTCTTGGGCACTTTCCGTGGGAGTGTTTTCTCTTGACCATGTTCACAATGGAAAACAGTATTCTGTCTGAAGTCTTGAGCATTAAAATGCAGCTCACAAACCTGCAATTTACAAAAGAATCACACAAAGTAACATTTGTTGAAGTTACAGTAGCCTATATGATTGAGTATTTCCATGCTGAATGAACTAAATTTGAATAGGCCTACTTTATATCTGTGTAATTTTTCAAAAATGTCTTCCTCTATAAATTATCCCAAGTGTAACACTGCAAAATTGTGCTTTGTTTAATTCTACATGTTTAATTTTTGAGTTAAGAATAATTCCTTCAAACTCTTCCCTATTACTGATGCCCCATGAGAGAAATTTCACAAGAGCAACTGCTCCAATGGATGGGGTGGGGGTTGGGCTAGTCCATAATAATGGTATGAATCTAAAATCAGAATCATGCATAGTAGCCTATAGTATTTTTTTTTGTGTTTTTACCATATGTTTACCATTTAGAAATGTGAGCAGTATGTGTGCTGGGTGAATTGTGTAGGTATCTAGCACCAGTGTCTCATGAAACCACTGTCCTACTGCATATAGAGAGAGATGAGTCGGTGTTTACCATTTAGAAGTGTGAGCAGTATGTGTGCTGGGTGAATTGTGTAGGTATCTAGCACCAGTGTCTCATGACCCCACTGTCCTACTGCATAGAGAGAGAGATGAGTCGATGTTTACCATTTAGAAGTGTGAGCAGTATGTGTGCAGGGTGAATTGTGTAGGTATCTAGCACCAGTGTCTCATGACCCCACTGTCCTACTGCATAGAGAGAGAGATGAGTCGGTGTTTACCATTTGGAAGTTTGAGCAGTATGTGTGCTGGGTGAATTGTGTAGGTATCTAGCACCAGTGACTCATGATTCCACTGTCCTACTGCATAGAGAGAGATGAGTCGGGTGTATTTTGGAACTCTAGATCCACGCTGTTTTTCATACTTAGAACAATGATACCTTATAGTACTCCAGAATATGTTTGATTCTGTCATAAATTAATAGGCTGTGATCGTTACAGTGCCTGAGAACAGTCTGCTTGCATTACCGATCCAAAGGCATCTAGAAAATGTTATGAATTAGCCTACTGCAGTGGTAGTCTCCATCACATGGCTAGCTTTCTTTTTTTGTCTCAAGCACTGTATGGTACAGTACCAGAAGTTTAGCTTTAGAACAAACTATTATGCTACACGTCTACTTATATTTTATATCTTGCATTTAAACGGTTACCTTCATTAGGGAATTTCCTATTAAAACATCCTGCTGGGAGCAATAGGGTATCCTGAACTAGCACCAACAGGTAGCCTACTATGTGGGATCATTTTGTTCTGTGTTTAAAATAACAAATAACACACAATAGGCTGTTCTACAAACGCTTTAGAGCGAAGATTTATCCTATTATTAACTTGTCATTCTTCAAATTCGATGCGTATAACATGCCAATGGAAGGCAATTCCATTGAGTCCCACATATAGGCTAACAGTCATGACATCTAGCTGAAAGGTTTCGCATAAGATAACCCGATTGAAGGGAAGTCAGGTATACCTACTTAAACTATCTAGAATCTGAGCAATTTGTGGTACATATTTAATGACTTTCTAGTGACACCAGACTCAATTATATTAATCATTTGCTTTGAACATCAATTCTCAATATGCATTACAAAATAATTATATAATTATCACATCAAAGCTTTTTCAGCATTTGATCCCAACAGTGTGTTGGCAAATATTTAAAATCATTGAGAGATCTGCAGCTTAGCTTGATTTTACATAGAAGAGGCTCATTTCAGACAAATATTTACCACAAAACCAGGGGTGTTTATGTTAGCTAACGTGGTCTAGGCGAAAACCATTGGTCTGCCGGATGCGAATGCCTGGGGTTGGCAATACTGTACATGATGCTAAAAATGGCATAGTCAGCTGGAATTCCATCTATATAAGTCGTGGTCCTATTTGGGATGACTATATCATCTCCAGATTATTTTCCCTGCCATTACTACAGTTATGTTGGCTAATATCAGTAGTTTGAGAATGTTTTACTTCGGTTCAGGTGTTCTGTACTGTTACCACAGCAGCATGCTCATATGTAAACATGTACATGTAAACATTTCAAAATGTGATAGCCTATTATAAAATAATACGGTACCGGTATAACTAGGTTTAATTCACCTATGCAAAATAAACTTGTCTCGTAGTTAGGGAGATTCGTCGATTAATTATTTAATGAGAAACATCGTTCCTTATTATCTGAAACTTGAAGCAATGCTTTGCAGTTAGGCCTACTCTAACCTTAAAAGGACGTGGTCACTTGCGAGTTGTTTACAAGTTAATGTATAAGTTCTTAGGGTTCGTTATATTATTACGAATATATCGGCTATTTATTTAGTAGGTTAACACTGGTTAGATAAAAGGAAAACAACGTTTATTGTTACTTACCACAGAATGTTTTGTTGGTATGGAGTTCTCTCGTTTAAATGATGATACCCAACGTTTCTTCAAATTCTCTTCTTCGGGGAACTTAAGACACTTGATTATTATTTTCATTATCATAATTTTTTAATTTCCTAGAGATTTTTGGTAGAGATTTTTCTAGTTGTTGGTTCATTGGTAACTTTATGATGAATTGCAACGGGATGTGTTTTCTTATGGGGGTCACTGAATCAGACCATATCGGGTTTACTATTCCCTGAATTTGACCTTTTAGGAATATGAGATCTATTGAGCTCTTGCCGTTGTGAGAAATATAAGTGGGTGTATGTGTATCGTTGATGAGAATGAAACCCTGTTCTTCTAACGTTTCGATAACGATTTTTGATTTGTAGTTTTCCTTATCGATTCGGCAATTGAGATCACCAGCTATCATTGTAGGTTTGTAATATTTCGACGCCTCCAACTAAGAACATCGTAACTGACATTTTTGAGATTTTGAGATTATTCGCGTATCATATACTAAAAAATGAGCTCTATCAACTGGAAGATTATTACTCTCTGATTCCCATTATATTTTTTGTTAACTCAGTATTTAAGAACATCGTAACTGCTGTTATTTAATTTGTTCCATTTAAGAACATCGTAACTTGAGATACGATGTTCTTAAACGGAGTGTTGTCTATGAAGTGTTCAGTACAAGTGTAGTTACGATCATATTACAGGAAGCATTCAGCTCATTCACTCAAAACTGCATGTTAGTTTTCCGCATCCGTCCACAATGACTAATGACAAGGACATGCCAAGGTGCTCGAAGCTTCCATTCTCGCTGCTTTGTGAGCTGCGCGATCTTCATTTGATTGAAAATCCACAGCCTGCTTCCAGTCGACTGACCGGGTCAGGGAATGGAGTGAATGAAGCCCCCATCTAGTGGCGAGGATATGAATTGTGCCGGCTGACGAAGCCTGTCGCACTCCCCTGGGGCAATGATTAAATGAATGACAGATGAAAAGAAATGATCATGGATAGTGTTGCTGGAATGAAATTTGTGGCAGGGAAAACCTGAGTACCCGGAGAAAAACCTGTCTGCCTCCGCTTTGTCCAGCACAAATCTCACATGGAGTGACCGGGATTTGAACCACGGACCCAGCTATGAGATGCCGGCGCACTGCCGCCTTAGCCACGGAGGATCCGTCATTTGATTATAGTTCTCATTTTAGCAGCTGGAGAGAGCACATTTCCAGTTACTGAAGTCGAGACCCAGTGCAGTGTTGGCAGTCCAAAACTTCTACCAGAACGAAGATTATGAACAAGAGTTTTTCATTGAAACAGACTGGGAACCTGAGTCTGAGGAAGATAGTGACAAATTAGTGTATGAAGAAAAGGCAAATTCAAAGAAAAAGATTGAAAAATGAGGTTCAAATGAAATTGGGAGCTTTGTTATGAGCTATATAAAGTTTAAAGTTCAAGAAGGAATTACAGACTTTATATTCTATTCAGATAGCTGTGCAGGACAAAATCGGAATAGGATTATGTATGCAGTTTACTCATTTATGTCTGAGACCCTGCATGTTTCCATCACCCACAGATTTTCGGAAAAAGGATACACGCAAAATGAAGGGGACTCAATGCATGCTCTCATTCAAAGAAGAAGGAATGGGCAAACTATTTATGTTCCATACCAATGGGTTATGCTTATTCGCATGGCGAAAGCAAAGGGTAAACCATACGTGGTTAAAGAAGTTTCCCAGAAGGACTTAAAAAATTCCTCTCGGCACGCCGGAAGGTGGAGGTAGATTTCACCGGGAAAACTAGGGGATAGGCTATAATAGGCAAAATATGCAGGTTTTCGTAGGAGGATCAGACCTCATTTATTGCGAGAAAGTATTTTACAATTGGAGGTTAGTTAACATTTTGTCGTCTTTCTATGCATATTTTTAACATTTTACTGTCTTATGGGGATGGTAACCTTCTTGTCATTTGGGGTTCATTTTTATACTTGTGATCACACTGTCCTTATGCAAGGTTTGGAACTAATGTGTAACTATCTAACAGTCTGTTACTTCTTCACGCAAAATTTTCCCGCAGAGATGTTGGTTAGTTCCTCAGTTTAGGGGCTGCGACAAGGTGGTCATGTAACCCCGTGTACATTGGGTGTGTGTAGAATCTGTCTGATAAACGGTGTTATTTGTGATGACTGTATTAGTCTGTAATTCAGGTAAGGTCTGCAGACGGTCAATTTTAAGTAGTAGTACCTAATTTTGTACCAAATACTAACGTCAACGACACCTAGCTGTGAACTTGGCTGCTAGATGCCACCGCAACCAGCAACTTGCAACGAACGTTGTAACTTCCCCTCTGAAGGAAAGCATGCTGACGCATTTTTAGCTCTCTTAGAAAATCCGGCGACTTTGGCCGGCTTTGAACCAGCGACCTTAGGCATAGAAGTTCAGCATGCTACCAGTTAGCCGCTTCCCTCATAGTCAGATGGAACAAGAAGTTCCGTGACGAACTAAAGAGCCTACTTTTCTTAAAATTAAGATTCATGCCATAGATTAATCTACAGTATATGAACCTATCTAGAATAATGACGAAATTAAGTGGGTAATATCGAAATGTCTTAATTAGTTCGAAATAAGGTATACTAGGCATAATGTAGCCTAATAGAGCAATACAGTTGGCAGCTCAGGTGACTGAATATATTCTTACTTCCATCTCCTAAGGTATAGAATAAAAAATGTGGTTGAAGTTCAAAGGACGTTACATGGATTTAGACATTGGATCTATTAGTACACGTAAAAGCATGTTGGCAACAATGTCATGCGAGTGCTGGTCAGAAATAATCTGAAATATTATATCTCTTTGTGTCAATTTTGGATGAAATCCATTTGTTGGTATAGAAGTTACATGTATTTAAAATTTGGTCCTATCAGCAGGCTTAGAATCATGTTGGTAGAACTGACGTATATAAGTTACTCCAAATTAATGTAAAATGTCAGGTAATTTACGTATGCATAGTTTAAAGCTGTCGGCTTGCATACTTTCTGATATATTTGGATACAAAATAGAGAGCAATTATTAACAGTTGGCAGCCCTTGTGGCTCTTAAGAATACACCCAGTCATATCTGTTTATATACACATATTACATTCAAAATTTGGTTGAAATCCAATTGATAGTGTAGAAGTTATATGCATTTAAAATTGGACTTATCAGAAGGCTTAAAAATATTTTGGCAACGCTGTCATGTAAGGCCACCTGGAAATTAAACTGAAATAGTATTATCTACATGTGTGCCAATTTTAGAATAGCTCCCATGTATACCTTCCAAGATATCCAACATGGAGCTCAAATTTCTAGTGCGTTTTTTTTAGCAGTTTGTAGCACTGGCATCTTTTTCAAATATGGGCCTGAGATATTCCGGTATACAACTTTACTAATACTAAATTTGGTTTCGATTGCTGCAGCCGTTTAGGAGTTGATAGGGGGAGACACACACACACACAGCCAGGCAGACAGAAGGACTGACAGACAGACAGAAGGACAGACACATTTTCCCGGATCGATCTCATAAGTCTACTTTTCCCTCGTTTTTGAAAAGTGTGAAAAGTAGGCTAAAAATGAATGTGATCTCGTCAATGGCGTTGTCTTGGCAACCTCTGATAGATGATCCCTTATCAATTTAAAAGCGTTGTTATGGTAACCTCTGATGGCACTTGGCATTTTTTAAAATTCCGAAATCATTTTTCTCATCCCTTGGCGTAATGGTGGGTCATATCAAAAATTCTTTCAGACAAAAGTTTTAGGCAATTATTATTTGTAAGGTTTTGATATTGTGCCTATTAAGAGAGATATGATTACTGTTTCCCGAAAAAACAACTTTTTTCCACCCCTTTGGTCAATGGTTGGTGCTATCAAAAAACTTATTTGACATAAATTTTTGGCACTTATCCGACACATATTATGAACTTTGAATGGATTCGATATTTCACGTATTAAGAGAGTTATAGCGAAATTTCACTTTTTCGAAAAAAGCCCCCCATTTTCACCCCCTTCGACCGAGTTTGCCCATTAATGAACTCGACCGAGATTTTATAGGGATACATATTATGTAAAAAATTCAAAGTAATTGGTACAAAATTACGGCAGTTATCGTGTCCACAAGAAACTGATATATACACACATCCAAAAAAGTTTTGCATCACCTCGGTTCCCAGATCTCCGGCATATAGACGTTGACTGTGTATATTGTATCCACGATACAGTCCCTTTGACTGTTCATAGATGTCACTAAAACTGCTCAAAGATGTAAACAACCATGCATGAGCAGGGCCTATTAGACGGAGGGGGTACGACAGCCGATCAGTTCCAGTCATTCCACCAGGACGAAGGTACGCTGCTCATGTTGTCTGTAGTTCTACCATGCCTAGAAGGTCAATACCGCAGTTCGATCGCGTCCGCATTGTTACTTTGTGTCAAGAAGGGCTCTCAACAAGGGAAGTTTCCAGGCGTCTCAGAGTGAACCAAAGCGATGTTGTTCGGACATGGAGGAGGTACAGAGATACAGGAACTGTCGATGACAGGCCTCGCTCAGGCCGCCCAAGGGCTACTACTGTAGTGGATGACCGCTACTTACGGATTGCCGCTCGGAGGAACCCTGACAGCAATGCCACCATGTTGAATAATGCGTTTCGTTCAGCCACAGGACGTCGTGTTTCAACTCAAACTGTGCGCAATAGGCTGCATGATGCGCAACTTCACTCCCGACGTCCATGGCGAGGTCCAGCTTTGCAACCCCGACACCATGCAGCGCGGTACAGATGGGCCCAACAACATGCTGAATGGACCCCACGGAATTGGCATCACGTTCTCTTCACCGATGAGTGTCGCATATGCCTTCAACCAGACAATCGTCGGAGACGTGTTTGGAGGCACCCTGGTCAGGCTGAACGTCTTAGACACACTGTCCAGCGAGTGCAGCAAGGTGGTGGTTCCCTGATGTTTTGGGGTGGCATTATGTGGGGCCGACGTACGCCACTGGTGGTCATGGAAGGCTCCGAAACGGCTTTACGATACCTGAATGACATCCTCCGACCCATAGTGCAACCATATCGGCAGAATATTGGAGAGGCATTTGTCTTCATGGACGACAATTCTCGACCTCATCGTGCACATCTTGTGAATGCGTTCCTTCAAGATAACGACATCGCTCGACTACAGTGGCCAGCATGTTCGCCAGACATGAACCCTATCGAACATGCCTGGGATATGTTGAAAAGGGCTGTTTATGGACGTCTTGACCCACCAACCACTCTGAGAGATTTACGCCGAATTGTCGTTGAGGAGTGGGACAATTTGGACCAACAGTGTCTTGATGAACTTGTGGATAGTATGCCACGGCGAATACAGGCATGCATCAATGCAAGAGGACGTGCTACTGGGTATTAGAGGTAGTGGTGTGTACTGCAATCTGGACCACAAATGCTGAAAGTCTAGCTGTATGATGGTACAACATGCAATGTGTGGGTCTCATGAGCAATAAAACGAGCTGAAATGTTGTTTGTGTTGATCTCTATTCCCTTTGTATTTAACGGTTCCGGAACTCTTGGAACCGAGGTGATGCAAAACTTTTTTTGATGTGTGTATATATAGATAGATACATATATACATAAATTATATATAAACTTTTGAACTGACGGTGGTTTTGGTGTCTGGGGGATGTGAAACGCGAAGATATGTCGAAATTTTCCGGAAGTCGAAACATGGTACCCATTGCAATAGTTAGCTATCTAATGAAATCTACCTAAAATTGCAAAGAACTTTTGGATTTTGACAAGCGGAACTGGGTAGCAAGAGAAGAGAAAACACACTGGCACAAAGTGAGGCAGGTTCGTATCGGCAGAGACGAACCAACCAAGCTGCGTATCGAGTACGACCACGAAGGTGAAGAAGTGTTTATTGATCTGTACCAGAATCGACGAGGAAGACGGCAATCTATTCGCACTTTGGAGCTTAGCATTGCTTATAACGGACTGTTGACAGTAGCTCCACAAAAGGAGAAGGACCTGTTGTCTTTATGTACTCCCAGTCTCATTCCAGACATGTATGAAAATTTCTAAAAAAAAAAAACAGAAAGTTACCGTAGCCGAAACAACTGAATCAGACAAAACTAGTGACAAATACAAATGAAAGTAACTTGTCTAGAAGTTGAATTGTTTTAGTTTGTATATTCTATTTTCAAAACAATGAACATTTTTGTAAAGTTTAAAATAATAACAAATATTTTTAATTTAACCTGTAAACTTCTGTTCTTCTGAAATGTCTTCATAGTCTTCAACGATTGTATTGTTCACAGATAACAATCTTAAGAATAGTAAGTTCAGTCAATTCTTTCTTTTAGCTCATTGTATGCAGTAATAATGAAATTTATATTATTAAAAGACACTATAACATAAAGTTGATGGTTATTATTAGATTAAATTGTCCAAATAATAACATCGTAACTCGACTTTTGCAGTCAGTTGTTCTTCATTGGATAATTCCAATTCAGTAATATCGTAACTACGTGTAAGTGGGTTATTTAATAAATTCAAACACCCTTCTTCGGGTAAAATAAACTAGGCAATAAATGCTTTCCATTGAGCCCATAATCGCAAAGATTGAGAAACTCGCCGATTTGTAGGAATTTTTCTAAACTTTAAACTGCTCTCCTCAACATTTTACTTTATGCAGATACAATGTTCTGAGTTGGAGGCGTCGATTTGCTAATATTAATTATTTTACAAAGTTCTTCAATTATTTCTAAAGCACTGCATTGAGGTTGCAAGTATACTGCAATGATGATTAATTGATTTGTTTCCATTGCCAGTGTATTATTGGTTTGGGATATACTTATTATCGGAGTAAAAGTTGGTTTCACAAGGATGGATACGCCAACTGAAGGTCTTCCTAAATCCCCATGTTTTGCCATGAGGTGACTGCAATAGAAATTTGGATGTTGCCAGTTTTCTAGAAGAAATGTTTCTGTCAAAATTACGAGATCATAATTGCTTACAAAGTCAACTGGTGCCAAAGACATTGCACCCTTAATACCTTCCACGTTCCATAATAGGCCTGTACCTTTGCCATATTTATTTTGTTCGTGCAGTGTTTTAGAATTCGGGTTTTCCTTAAAAACCGTATTGATTTCTTTCTTCTTTGTTACCTGGCCCTTTTCTGAAACGAAAACGCCGCACAACTATTCCCCGGGGCCAAAAGTCTGGATTTTTTGAGTCATTCAGATGAGTCATATGAATACCTAGTTTAAAGGATTTATTTTCTCCTTGAGTGTTTAACTCCTCACATATTATATTCCCTGAAATGTCTCTTTTCCGAAGATAACTGGTGATCTTTTCTGTTGTCGCTTCTGCTGATACTCGTCCTACGTGTAGCCATGCATATTTTTCACCCGCACGTATTATATCATCTGCCGCAGTTCCCATAATAAAATAATTTCTTTGCAGATTACGGGATCTCCTGTTTACTACCGGTACTCGGCCTTAGCGGGTGGCCTAACTTTGGAGGCGCAGCTTCATTTCCTTTATGCGACTTCGCATTTGTAATCCACGAAAGGAGAAAAGTTGATAATACGTGAGCTATAAGCCAACAAAAGCCAGTCTTTTTTTGTTTGTTTTCTTTTCAGCCCATTTTCAATTTTGTAAAAATAGGCTTATGAGATCACCTTTTGTCCGTGTGTGTGTGCGTGTGTGAGGAGTGTGTCCCCCCCCTAATAACTTCAAAACGGCTGGAGCGATTTCAATGAAACTCGGTAAGTTCATAGCACTATTCCGGACGTCCCCGCCGTGCCCTTCAAATTTTGTTACATCTCACCAATCCAACATGGCGGCTGTGTGAAATATTTCACCAGCATTCAATATCTCCGAAACTATTCCCGATATCACCCTGGAATTTTTTTACGGTGATAAAGGGAGCTACTAGAAGTTCACCCATGTGACTTTTGAGAAACTGGTAACTACAAAACCAACATGGCGGCCACGCGAATTTGCGACTTTTAAATAGAAACACTCTCACCTCCCCGCTGGAGTTGATTTAACTTTAACTACCCTCATTACCACAAACCTACAGAATTTACTGCCTTTAAATACAGGCCACAAGTGATTTTAACATAACATCCCGACCTTGAATGGGCGCCAAGGTTGACCATATGGGTCTTCCTGAATAAAATAGAATAAAATACATAACTGTTGCCCCGACTATGAAACACCTTATCCCAGGCGTAGGGCACTTGGCATGCGTTCGCTGATGTTACCAGGTTCATGCAAAACAAGAATTAACACACACATGAATTTAAAAGAAACAATCTATTGGCTGTACTATACATCTATATACATAATATACAATATGAGAAATACCCTTCAATAAACTCGTGAAAAATTTTGTACAGTACCTTGCCACTGAATTTAGGCTCTTAGAGCAGCAAACACTTACGGCCATATTCGACCTAGGCCTACCAGCCTCCTATACATATTTCACTTGTACACAAATCTACACTCGTCAGACTTTCACGCATCATTTGCCTATTCTTTTCACTTTGCACAGTTTGAGCACGAATCTACACTCGCCAGACTTGTTGACTTCAACGCCATGACATCCTCCCATGACTTCCACAACAGATGATGAAGTGAGGTTATGAACGTCTTTTTAGGGTGTGATATGATCAGCTACCCATGATCTACGAACTTAACCATGACGAAAATATGTAGTCATTCAATAGCACAACGCTCAGTGAATGTCTAGTTACTGTCTCTGCTGTTCGATTACCGGACCATGCCAGATAAATCGACCCTGGGCGCAAGAAGACATGGACTCTAGCCTAAAAGCAAAAAGACCCGATCTCTAACTGTTCGTTACGGAAACCATGTCACGTAAAACGACCCTGGGCGCTAGTAGATCTGGACTCTGCCAATAAAGCAATAAGACGACATCGGAACACCAGACACGCCATTATATGCACTGGCGAACGGATACATCACCCCACTGTTCCTGCCGGAACTAACTCGTGCGTGGCCCGCTCCTAGCGGAACATCCGTGTCAACACATGAACATTAGACAGACGTAATTCCTACTGACGTCACTCAGTATTTTTCCTTTCGAAGTTCATAAGAGTTCATGCTATTAATAGCCTAGGTATTCCCTGAACTTGCCACCACAAGCCGAATTACTGCCTGTCTTTTCCGGGTTTGTAACATTTCCAGTCCTCGAAAACACCAATACTTGGTACCTTATAGTACAGCCACGAATCTAACATTTAACATTACTAGGTCAAGATAAAGCCATTAACCCCAAACCAAAAGGAAATAATGCTTCTACTCAAAATAACACAGTCTTATATATCCTTGTTCCCAAAACGTTATAAATCGCAAAACCCCGTATTTTATAATATCAAATATCCAAAAACCGATAATTAATAAACAATGATCCTAGTTGGTCCGGACCATCCAAAGATGAATCCGTCCACAAAACACACACAGGCACAATAAAAATCACCTCTGCAACCCCACTTTAACCCAATATAATAAGATATGAATAAAATACCCCAAACTAACTGCACAAGGCAAAAAAACGAGGGTGAGCTACTGTAACTGAGTAAATTCGGTTACAGTTTGTTCTAAACGCTTCGGAATTTTCCTCTGCCGTTTTTTGGGAAGTTTTTGTTCAGGTTTGGGCTTCTTGCTCTGCTTGTTTTTCTTTTACTCGGCTTCTTCCTCCTCATCTTCGGGTTCGCATGAGGCTTGGTTTTCGGAAACTTGTTGGTTAGGGTTTGGTAAAGAAGAGCAGTCAAGTTCCACTATCTCCGTAGCATAAATGTAGCTTTCCTTGTAGATCCGATCAAACTCCTCTGTCATTCGAAGAGCCTCCATTGCCGACATCAAAATCAGAGCAGCTTTTTTTGCTCCTGTGGCAGTACGGTATAACATGGGCTCTGAAGGGCCTTTGCAAGTTCTTCACATGGACCAAAAATTTCGACACTGACGTGAAGAAATTAAAACGGAATCGAATGACTTAAGCTTCTTTAGGTACCCACGGGTTGCCGACTTGACTTCCGGAGAAGCACCCGTTGGGTCATCGAGGATAGGCATTGGAGAGGCAGTATGACCCTTTTGTAGTTCTCCTTGTACCTTTTAAGAGACCGACATCTCACGCTCCATCTCGTTGGACAAAGTGCGATGAGCTTTGATGACGGTCCATTGGCGACGGCATTATCATCGTCATCACAGGGTGCCAGGACGACATCTTTAAAGGTGTTCTGTCTCTTCGAAGGATCGAGCATGATATTACTTGAATTTTTCACAACAACAAGCAAATCACAAAGAACTGCAATTTTCCGCGAGATTTCTTGATGAGCTAAGCCTAGGGAATGGTTTGAACAGTGAACATAAGGGGATTTTGGCTGCTCATAAGACAGAAGTTTTTGAACTCCCTTGATGTGCCCAGACATGTTAAGAGGCGCCATCAAAACAATGACCCCACAATTTTGACAATAGAAAATGTAGCCTTAAGAGATCATCTTTTATGGCACCAACCAGCGTTTTAGCGGTTGCATCTTGTGGGTTGTACAACCCAAGAAAAAGTTCAGTTACTTGAAAGGTTTTATGGTGAACCAACCTAACACATACAGAGATCTGCTCTAAGCCCGCAATATCGGTGGTGCCATCAGCAATAATACCAAAAAAGGTGATTCGTGTACCTGTTTTGCTATGTCTCGAAGGACAGAGAGGGCCATTATTTCAGTCACCTCATTCTGCGTGCCAGGGCTGAGGAAATTGTTACGACGTGACATCCACCAAGTAAGTTTGGGTACATCGTCTTTTCTCTCCTGTAAAAGCTCCATGAGTTTGCCTTGATCAGAGTCGTGGCTGCGAACAGCGCTACCAGTAAGCATTAAATACCTAAGACAACCATTGAACTGTAGGTACTACTGGAACGACTCCTCCCATGGTAACCCTCGCTGAAAACTGCTTCCTGGTCATCGCATCCTTGACGTGCACGACCAGGCGTAACTAGTCGCACCAAAAGCCGCACTTTGCTCCCATACAGCATTCCAGTATTACCTAGAGTTCAATGAAGACAACTAATAACAACAAGAAAACATTTGCGAGCAACGCTCATTTGTTTCAACATTCCCTTGTCAATCTTCGCAGTTACAGGCTGGCTATTTTCTCTATTAATGATTAGTTCATAATTTCTCCGGTGAAAGTCACTGTTTTTATGTGATTTGTATTTTTCACCCGCCTTTCTCGAATGTTGGAAACCGTTGATATAAAATGTTCTCTCCGCTTTGGAGAACCAACTTCTACCTGTGATACCAACCAATCGACTGCCTTTCATGCATTCAAAACATTAAAAAAAATCAAAATTAAACGACTATTCAAGTCTCCAGTCCTGTCACCGAATTAATCTTTAAAAATCTAAAATCCACTTTTTATAATCACTATTTAAAATCACTTCACTATCATTATATTTTATCACTATCACTCATCACAAGCGCACTTCCTAATTCCTCCCTCCTCTCATTAACTACCACTCGCAGCGAAAACTTTCACCACCTCTTTCTTGATCCTGTGAAGCAAGTGGAATGGAATGATTGAGTGTTTATTTTTTCCCCCGGAAAGTCGCCGTTTCTTCCTTTCCTCTTCTCTCCTCACCTCACCCCTGCAGGTCCCATCACGCTGGACCATCAACCCCCTCCTTGCTCTGATTTTGGCTCCTTGCCGCCGTGCCCCCTACAGCTGGCGTGATGGTCACGTGGATCCCAAAGGCAAAGTAGCTATCCTCCCCTGCCTGCCGCACCCCGCACCCCCAATGTACTTGTTATTGTCTCCTCCAGATGTTGAGCAAACACGTGCGGCAGCCGTCCGGCCGGCCATCCGCCAGCCAGTCTTCGGACAGATGACGATGGCCCGGCAGGCCGGCCCAGCTGTTGCGCCCCATCGCGAGGTTTTTGCCTACACCGTGCCTGAGGCCTTGCCTTGTCTACGCCTGGCCGCCGGGAGGAAGTGATGTACCGTAGGCTGCTACCTCTCGGATGGGGTAGTCGCCCATATGAACGCCTCAAAGAAACACTGGCACAATATCGTAATATTAATGGACACTTACCTTCAAGTTAATGTATCCTCCCAGGTGATAAATCCAAGCCTCAGTACAAGAACTAGGACAAAAGGGCACTCATAAAATAAGAGTCCGGGGGTCTGATAGCGCGAGTTGTCAGTGGTAATAGAGCCTTGGTTGCGCGGGCAAGCGACCAACACGCAACTGCTCGCCGATTGCTTGTGTCCAGTGGAAAGCAAAGAATAAAATAATATGAGTGGAAAGTTTCCAGAGCACCAAAATGAGTACGCCATTCCCAGGATGCCTGCCCCAATCCACACCCTTCTTTAGTCACGGGGATTCCCCTTCAACGCGTGTGTCAGTATATCATGTTTTTTAAGGAGATACATATAAGAAACGTTCTATTTCTCTATTAAAGTGTAATGTCGTGAAAAGTATAATTAATGTTCTTTTACATAACTCAAGAATAAATCGGCTTGAACCTGCTCTTCGCACTCACCGACAGCGTTACCAAACTAACTTTAGGCCAATGTTGCCAACCTCAGCAGAGACGATTGGCATGCATTCACAATCGGCATTCACACTTAGCTGCTCGCGAGTTCGCATTTCAAATTTGAGCCATGTATCTCAAAAAGGTATTTCTTTTTCAATTCTCAATATAAAAGTTTTGCATTTTCAAAAGATATTGGGGGTGCGCCGCACCCCCAAAATAAATATTGAGTGGGCGGCCGCACCCTGGCACCCCCCCTTCCGACGCCACTGTACCGGTATAAACCCATCCATTTCCTTTTCCAGAGTATGCTGTTGAGTTTCTTGGCTTATTGAAATTACGTCAATATCTTGATTTTTCTTTCTGAAATCTCCACTACTGATTTCGCCTATTTCATTATTATCACTGCTCATAGTATCCTGTACTATTGCTGGCTTGTCTTTTACTTCATTGTGAATTGTGGATTGAGCTATTCTTCTTGCTTGGTTGTCTGTTTCTATTACGTCACTGTATGTTTGTCTTTGTGTTCTTGTGTTATTGATATCATGTATTACGTTTTTATTTTCTCTAAGTCGCTCATTCAGATATGACATTTTCTCAGATATCTTATTAATTTTGTCAGTTACCTCTTTTCGCATCTCTTGTAGTTCCTTCTGTATACTTTTCCCTGTTTTATACAAGGCGAAGTCTCCCTCGCAAATAGTGCAGAGCCAGAGAAGTTTTGATTTCTTTTTCCTCGTTGTCTTTAAAGCATTGAACTGTCCTTGGTGTAATCCAGCGCAAGTTACATGATGCCATCTTTGACATGGGCCATCGCATTCCACCTTAGACCATAAATTCAATAGATGGCTGATGACGTCACATTGTTGAAACCAACATCTCGATCAGCTGACTGAAGGGAACTGCGGATAGTGATAATAGAATTATCCAATATGGAGCTCCTTTTGTATTCCTTGACGTTGCTTAGCATTCGCCATTAGCCAATTGTAGTCGGTTTTGAGCCATTACCTTTCAGTCAGCTGATCGAGATGTTGGTTTCACGTCACAGTACAGGCGCAGTGTGGCAATGCGCCCTCTATTGTATTTATGCTCTAAGCATTCCACAGAGTTTTCATTTTCATCTATTTTCTTGTCACATATCGGGCACGTCTCGTTGTCTTCAGTGTTACCACCAGATAGCACAGGTTGGCTAAGGAATTCTTGCATCTCTACCTTATAATCTTTAGTATGAGATTGCACTTATTCTTTGAACTTTTCTTCCTCCTAGCGGAAATTTCGCGAATTACGCTGCTATTGAACCTTGTACTCGATGCTACTTGGTACTGTTTCTAGTGAAGATTATCTATGTCACAATATCTAAGATTCTCAATTGAGGAATATTCGACCTCTATATTTAAGAATTTGGAGTGTTTCAGAACTTGCCTTTATCAAGTAGGTACAACTCTTGAGGTCGATTTTAAATTTATATTACACAAACACTTTTAAAGTAGGATGTATTACACATATATAACAACCATTTCTCTCTCGCATAAATCAAAACGCATGTACTTCACCGCATTGCCACACTGCGCATTAAAAGAAAGATCTTATGAAATAAAAATTATAGAAGAATTAATAGATGAAGTTGAACTATCACAGGCTACAAATCTCATGCAAGAGCTGATTATAAATAGCACGGTAAAAATCACTGCAAATACTAGAATTGCGAAAAAGTGGTTTGACAAAGACTGTTATATCAAAAGGAAACAAGTACTAGATATACTACATCAAGTAAGAGGAAACCTCCAAGACACAACGATGTTAATCACGTATGCCTACGTAAGAAGACAATATAAAGAAATGATCAAATTGAAGAAGAAACTCCACAACGAAAAGGAAGCGAAACAGCTGGCAGATGAAGCTGAAAAGGACCCCTACATTGCCCTTCGACCTAGAATACGCCCAACGACACACTACATCAGTTTACAAACGTGGGAAAACCACTTCAATACCATATTAAATAACAAAAGCGACACTAAACTACCAAGTATGGAAATGAAAGAAATAAAATCTATAAACAAATATAAATGGTCAGAAATAACAACAGAAGAGGTTCGTAAAACAATAAATAAAGCTAAGAACAAAAAGGCTGCTGGACCTGACAATATTTTTAATGAACATATGAAAGCATCTACTGAAATATTGCTCCCAACTTGGACCAAATTATTCAACAAGTGTTTAGAAACAGGAAAAATTCCTGAGCAATGGAGAAACTCCACAATTAAAGTGTTATTCAAAGGAAAAGGAGATCCTGAGGATCCCAACAAATACAGGGGCATCGCATTGGAAAGTAATACTTTCAAGATATTCACTAACATAATAACACAAAGACTGAAGGAACCTATCGACAAACCACTCCCCGATGCTCAATTCGGATTTAGAAACAACAGGTCTACGTTAATGGCTGTAGAATTACTATTAAATAACATCAAAGATGCACTTAGAAAGAAAGACAAATTCTATACTGTAAGACTTCACGAAGGCTTTCGACCTACTGGACAGAGGACTAATAATATCGAAGCTGGAGAATACCTTAGGAATTGATATCTGGATTGAAATTATTAGATCTATACTCGCCTACAACACCATACAAATATCGGATGGCCTTTCTACATCAGATACAATTCTACAGACTAATGGTGTACTCCAGGGAGACCCTATGAGCCCTTTATTATTCATTCTTACATCTGAAGAATTAATAAGAATCATCCAAGACAGAAAGGATATTTACATTTATGCTTACGCTGACGACATAGCAGTTAGCTCTAGTAACCCGCACATATTGCAAGAGGCGATCGATGTTATGGTTAAATGGAGTCAAGAAAACAGTTTCTACATAAATCAAACAAAAACAGAAATGATGGTCTTTAGAAATGGGGGCAAAATACCGTCCGGTATACAAATCACCATAAATGACTCTGCACTTAAAATAGTAAATTACTTTAAATATTTAGGTGTCACATTGCAACCTAGTGGCAAGTGCTTCACCAAACATATAACAGAAAGAGCTGCCAAAGCAATAATTGCAATTAAAGATATAAGAAACTTACAAACACTAAGCCTCGAAACGGCTATGAGACTATTCAAAGTGAAAATACTACCAGTACTAACTTACGGTATAGAAGTTATCTGGCCTGATCTTACCAGAAATAATCTATATACACTGGAGAAAGTTAAAGCATATTAAAAAAAAGAGTGTTGGGGGTATCTAAAACAACCAGATCTCGCACAGTATACGAGCTGTCTAGAGAGCCGTTCCTTATTGAAGAACTTCGAATGAAGATGCTCTTGCCATCTAGTGCAAGCTACACGCAAGCGCTTGCTGTGCTGCAGCGGAAGAAGGAAGATATATGGAGCGAGTTCTATGCTACAGATGCTATGATGACACAGGATTGGACACAAGCAAACTACGAGCTGCGTCACCTGGTGACCCGATTAGCAGTACACGGTTTCCTTCACCGCCTATGCTTGACTAAATCGTATCACACACCGTGCTCAGAATGCGTGTGTAAGCGATGCAACAATTTCTGTGAACGATATCATGTGCTGAAGTGTCCAGACAGGAGAGAGAATCTAACACGGTTCTGCTTGGATGATTACTTGTTATACCAATGCACATTGCGAGCAATTTTAACGTTATAATTCATGTATTTAGGTATTACGTTAGTATTTATGTTCTTTGGCCATTGGCTGCATTAAATGTTTATTATCATAATTACCCCTGCACTTCGACACACGACACTTGTAAACCATATTTTACAGCAAATAAAAATGAAAAAAATCGCAGAATAACTACAACGGCATGTCCACACACACACATCTGCCTACAAGATCCACCATCTTGGCTACTTTCAATTCAGTGCAACGGCCTTCTATGTAGGTGGTGTTGTGTGCATTTACATATTAGTACTGACTGTGGGAGTGTATTCCGCAAAATGAATCTTGTCAAAGTGATCAATAGGAATAGGCGTGTGACTAAAATAGTGAATGGATGTTTGCTTAATAAAACAAAGTGTGAGATAAAATAATAATCCAACTCCGGATGTGAATTGTGAATATGGCCCCGCTGTATAGCCCGGTTCACAATAGCCCGGGAACGAGAACCAGATCGAGAACGGGAACGACAAGGAAGTTGAAATGCACGCTACCTTATGGGTCGGTTCACAACCAATCTCCGGGAACGAGAAGCTAAACGTAGCCCGGGAAGGCCAACGGGAAACATGGTCAAGTTTCATGTTTGACGTTCTCGGAGCTTCCCGGAGCCAATCAGAAACGTTGTACATGCACATGCGCAGTACGGAAGGAGTAACCAACGATTTAAACATAACCTGTGAATACGCTTTCTAAACTTGCTTCTCTAAAGCGCACAATGTGTATTTAATAAAGTTATTATATCCCTCTGAAGCATTTCAGTTGTATAATTGGTGTTTATTAGTGGGCGCTTGCTGATTGTTTTAATATTATTACGCTATAGCTGATTGCGCGTGCATGCACAAGTTCACGTTCCCGGGCCCGGGAAGCTTCGCGTTCTCGTTTACGTTCTCGTTCTGGTTCTCGTTCCCGGGCCAATTGTGAACCAGCCTTATGGCTGTACCAAGACCGACTGCTTATATCAGACCGTAATACGACAGTCGATTGAACAAAAATGGTGGTAATTGTAGTGGAAGCTTTCGAGTAACAGCTGTTTGTTTACTTTTGTTGATCAGACCTAGAGTGGCTTCTACTGCCAAGATTTCGTATAAATAATCTCGAGTGATCTCGTACTGTTTATCATGTTAATAGTGTACCGAAGTACCGTAGGAAGGTTAGTACATTGCGAATAATAATAAATACCGGTACCGGTACCATTTGAAGTTTAAGTGCCAATAGTCGTGTGTGTTTCTGACAGTTTGAACATACATTTATGGTTAGGGAAGATATTTCCCCAAGTGTATATTTCTTTCAACGTAAGTGCATTCTACAAGATTCTCTATGTGCATGTATGTGGGGAATTTTAAATGGATACTGCAGTGAGAGGTGGATCAAGCAAGACGATTTGGTGAGTCATATTTCAAATTACAATAACCTATACCTAATTTTGAGATGATGCAAATGTTGGTATATATTTTAAGGGAAGCCTTGTGTCTTTATTGTGACAATGGTATAATGAAAACTAAGATTCCGTGCAAATCAAATCCAGTCTTCGCTAGAGCTTTTAATATTAGCTATTCTCAAGAGCCTATCAGTCAAAGCAAAGGCATACGATGAACAGATTACCCATGTGTTTCTAACAGGATGCTATAGGGTTTTCTGAAATATAATTCTTAATGGCAAAATGTAAACTCTGCCATTATGATAAGGATGTAACAGCCCCGTGGTGTTGTGGTAGCGCGCCTGCCTCTCGCCCGGAGGCTCCGGGTTTTATTCCCGGCTCCGTCAGGGATTTTAGAAACTGATGTGAGGGCTGGAACGTGGTGCACTCAGCCTCGTGAGGTCAATTGAGTAGCTGTCTGACAGTGAGGCAGCGCCCCGATCACGAAAACCAAGATCAACGGCCGAGGGGACCCGATGCGCTGATCACGTATCACCCCAATATCTGCAAGCCAATTGGCTGGGCAGCGGTCCCTTGGTAGGCCTAGGCCCTTAATGGGCTGTAGTGCTAGGGGTTATTATATTGTAACAGCCTCCGCATTATGTAGTCTCGGGGATCGCATTGAGACTGTGGATCGAAAGGTCCTGGGTTCAATGTCTGGCTCAGCCAAGAAATTTAATTCTGGTCTGAGGATTGGAATGGGGCATGCCCAGACTCGCGAGGCAAAACTGAGAAGAGACGATTCGAGTCCCACCACAGCTGTCATTGAAGTGGTTTTCCGTGTTTTCCCACTTCTATTCCAGGCAAATGCCATGAGGGCCCCTTAAATCAAACAATAACTTACAAATGTCGAGATGGTTCGTAGCTTAAAACTACGGCCACCTTCTTCAAAATCCTAGCTTCAATTAGAAATATACACTCTGCTACTGCCATTACAATGACACAGGTTATCAGACAGAGTCCACACACACCTATGTACAAGGGACAACATGACCAAGATATCGCAAGGCCTTAAATGAATCAACATCCATGCAACAATCTATGACGTATGCCAGTTATCAATGAAACTCCTTATGATCTCGAGAATTGGAAGATTTGTGTCATTTGAGCCGTAGATTGGACTGACATACACATTGCGAAGAAATTTAATTCTGAAGTGCACTCAGCCTCATGAGGCAAGTGAGTAGAGGAGGGTTCTATGCCCACCTCAGCCATCCTGGAAGTGGTTTTCTGTGGTTTCCCACCTCTACTGTAGGCAAATGTTCGGATGGTACTTCGCCCGAATCTCACATTAGCCACCACCCAAATCCGCTGAGATGGTAAAGGATTGTAAGGACGTCGATCCCCAGCTAGACACATCAACAATTCCCTACTGGGCGGATGACTAGGAAACCCTTGACGCATACAGACGTACAATAACACTACCAATCAGTTACACATTTACCAAAACAAATCTAAATCCATAATAAGATGGTAGTACGAGAATCTCGGATCTCGGACGTGAACGGTGAAAGTTGAGACAAAGTGAGTTCTAGTTGCTAACTGATAGTATTATCGCACGGTGATTGCGTAATGAAAAGTAGATCAGTTTCTATAAAAGCAAACAAACAGGAATCAAAGGTGCCTAGGACTTATTCCCAAAAATATATATACAAGATAGAAATCCCTATCACCAAATAAACAATATTAATATCAATAATAAGAAATATCATCGTTAGGAGATCAAATATCTACTTCACAATGAGTAAATTCTGTAAGAATTTCGTTGCAGGCATAATAAAATTCGAATATAGATTTCGAACAATGAAATAATTAGTCTTCCAGTGACTTGGTAAAATATTATAGCTTGATATAATCAGCTGTTCGCTTTAAAACACTTTACAATAAAATAACCCTAATATATACATGAATCGTTGACAAACGTAGTTAAAAAATTCTACTTCAAATAATAATAATAATAATAATATTTATAACATATTTACAAGGATTAAATACCTACGTCTAACGCAGTAATAAAAAACCTGAACTAGTTTTGACCTGATATGTCAAAACTATTAGCGCTATCTGTTGGTTGGTTGGTTCTTAAGTTTAGGGGCTGCGACAACGCGGTCATGTAGCCCCGTGTACTTTGGGTGGGTGTAGAATCTGTCTGATAACCGGTGTTAATTGTGATGACTGTATTAGTGTGTGTTATGAAATGAAAATCCACAGCCTGCTTCCAGTCTTCGACCGGGTCAGGAATGGAATGAACGAAGCCCCCATCTAGCGGCGAGGATATGAACTGTGCCGGCTGCCGAGGCCTGACGCACTCCTCTGGGGCAATGATTAAATGAATGACAGATGAAATGAAATGATAGTGGAGAGTGTTGCTGGAATGAAATGTTTGACAGGGAAAACCGGAGTACCCGGAGAAAAACCTGTCTGCCTCCGTTTTGTCCAGCACAGATCTCACATGGAGTGACCGGGATTTGAACTACGGACCCAGCGGTGAGAGGCCGGCGTGCTGCCGCCTAAGCCACGGAGGCTTCAGTGTGTGTTATCTGTTTTTTTAATTTAAGTACTGCAACTTAGAATTTTTCAAATAGTTCCTACTTTTGCCGCCAAGCGCCACCGTCAACGACTACTAGGCCAAGTTCAGAACTTAAGCTGCTAGACGCCACCGCAGTCGGCTCTTGGCAACGAACGTAGAAACCTAAGAATGTTGTTTACATTCCTAACCTATCCAATTTAGCTTCACACAGGTGCAATTAGTGGAAGGTTCTTTAACATGCCATAAATCTATGACATGGGACCGCCGGCTTTACTTCCCCTCCGAAGGAAGGCATACTGAGGGATTTTTAACGCTCTTAAAAAATCCGAAGGCTTCGGCCGGGTTTGAACCCGCTATCTTGGGCATAGAAGCTCAGCATGCTACCGACTACATTAGCGCTATCTCTTATAAAAATGTTCCTTCCTTCCACATAACAAATAAACAAACACTGGTTCACATTAACGATAGGTTCTCGCAATATTGGGTATTATGTCACAATCAATGAACTAAAATTAACGAACAATAAAGTTAGTTATAGTTCTAAGAATTCAAATCCAGTAATAATAATAATAATAATAATAATAATTACAATAATAAAGTTCGAGACGGAACAACACCATAAATAAACGACGTTGTGGAAATAACATTAACGCTTACTGACATGAACAACACATAAATACGCTCCTAGATGTCAGTTACTTTCTTAACGCAGTGTGGCAATAGCTTGCTCTCAAGGCAATGCTCGCTTAGTTTCAAATACGTGAACAATACTCTAATATAGCGTCTCAAGCGCTTCCAAAATGACACAACTTTCTTCCTCTCCATAACATCTTAACTTTTCATAACATACTGCACGGAATTCCTTCACAATCAAATAAAACCCATCTTACTACACACCTGTAGAAGGATCAGTGATCTTACTACATGACACTACTGTGTACATGTTTCATGAAACACTCCTAACATCCTCCTTCTCTAAATTTACAATCACCGTGCTTAAACTTTTCATCATACTCTTGTTCACTGCTGTACACCTTCGTTTAACATTACACGTAACTTTTAAATAATGCTTTCGTAATAGACCATTGCATTATGCTTCAATTCCACGTAACATGAGTGTAAGTTTCAAAATACCGTGTAGTTTGCTCGTCTTTCAAAGTTAATAACAATATCTACCGTCATTCCGTTTCTTATAAACACCTATGAATACAATATTCATTTAACAGCTTCATTTACATTATATTTGACTTCAGACAGACCTACAAGTCTTCTGGTCATCATTTCGAGTTAACAAAATTGTTGTTAAATAATTGTTGCTATTTATCGGCATCACCTGACTGTCATAATAGTGATCCTGTCTGACAATAATATTGTTACGTGCCACCCCCTAGTGGCACTTTTGTTAACTGGATTACGGTGGGTAGGAAGCACAACACCATTTACTGCTTAAAGAAATAATTAACTTTATTGTGGCCAGAAAATTACACTAATCAGCAAATACAAGCAATTAGGAGCCTTCTCCAGTTTCCTCAAGTCTCTTCCTTATGCGCTCTTGGCCCCTTTCACTTGCAACAGACCACAGAAGTTAATCCGTCCTAATGAGTCCGGTGGCCTTGGCAGAAGCTACCTGCCCCTCTTCCAGGTACAAAAAATACAGTTACTTACGAGCACTTGATGTACGCTGTTCACAAGCTGGGAGAAACAATGTCACAGGATTTCGTAACTCGCACAGCACTTCGTCACCACACTTCTGTCGCACAAGATAATCGCTCGCACTAGCTCGTAAAACACAACAACAACTGCTTCACGGGTCACTCTTATATAGCAGGCCGGTGACTCAATAAATGGTTCTAGATCCATCCAGAGTCCACGGCTTCTCGAGGTTTCCACCGCTGGTCCAGTCACGAATCTTCTGGACTATCCCTTTGTCTGTAGTAGCCCTGTTGCATAAGGCGCGCGCAATACGGGAGGCGGCCACAGCCCAGCCCAGCCCTGGGGCAGTTGTGACTCATGCGGCGAGTGATGACACAAACTCACAGCCGTAACACCACCCCCTTCCTAAAAAGGCTGATCGTCCCGATCAATCATTGGTCCGTCTGTGTCCCGCCGTAGGCTGCCAGGCGATCTCGATGCACGATCTTCATCTTCGCCCTCGGGTTCCGCTGGATCCTGTAGACGACATCGTTGATCCGTTTCACGACTCGGTACGGGCCCTCCCAGGACTTCTGAAGTTTGGGTGACAGGCCTTTCTTTCGTAATGGGTTGAAGAGCCAGACCAGGTCGTCCTCGTGGAATCCGCCGGCATCCGTCTGCTGGTCGTATCGGGTCTTCATTCGGTCGGTCTCGATCCGCAGTTTCCTCCTCGCGAACGCGTGCACGTCCTCCAGTTGGTCGACCAGTTCTTGACAATACTGGCTTACCGGGATCGGATCATTCCCAGGTCGGCCGAAGGCAAGATCGACAGGTAGACGGAGCTCCCTCCCAAACATGGCCCGGGCTGGTGTGCACCCGGTGGCTTCATGCACGGCGGCGCGGTAGGCCAGGAGAAATAGTGGAAGATGTTTGTCCCAATCCCTCTGGTGCTCGCTGACGACTATTCGGAGATGGTTCTCGATGGTGCGATTGAATCGCTCTACCATCCCGTCGGACTGAGGGTGTAGCGGCGTCGTCCTTGTCTTCCGGATTCCCAGCAGCTGGCATAGGTTCTGGAACACCTGCGACTCGAAGTTCCTCCCTTGGTCGGAGTGCAGCTCCAGGGGTACTCCGTACCGGCTGACGAATTCTTTCACCAGGGTCTCTGCAATCGTCGCGGCTTCTTGGTTAGGGAGCGCATACGCCTCCGGCCATTTGGTAAAGTAGTCGCTGACGACTAATATGTAGCGGTTCCCTGCCTTGCTTAACGGGAATGGCCCAGCAACATCGATGGCCACTCTCTCCATGGGGCCGCCCACGTTGTAGGTCTTCAGTGGACCCCGTCGTCTTCGTCCTGGGCCCTTGCTGGCTGCGCAATCGTGGCACCTCGCACAGTGGTTCTCCACGTCTGTTCGGCTTCCGATCCAGTAGAACCGCTCTCTCAGCTTCTCCAGGGTCTTCTTTATCCCTAGGTGTCCACCAGTTGATCCTCCATGAACTTCCTTCAGGACTTCCTCCGTCATAACCTTTGGAACGACGACTTGTTCCCGAGATGTCTTCCCATCGGTGCTCTCCCAGGTACGGCAGATGAGGCCATCCCTTACAATCAGCGAGTCCCACTGCGCCCAGTAGGACTTAAACTTTGGGCTGCAGTCACTCACAATGTTCCACCCGGGTCTGGGGACACAGGCCCTCTTCCATTCGGCTATCAGTCCCAGGTCATCATCTTCTGCTTGTGCCCGCGTGAAAGATTCGCGGCTCCAGCTCCCTTGAATTTCCACGGTAGTCCTTCGGCACTGTATCCCGGTGTTCTCCTCCCTCCTAGTACAGAAGGTGCAGTCTTCGGGGCACGGTCTTCGTGACAGGGCGTCGGCGTTAGAATGCAGTTGGCCTTTCCTGTGCTGAATCTCAAAGTTGTACTGTTGAAGCCTCTCTAACCACCGCGCGAGTTGACCCTCGGGCTGCTTGAAGTTCAGGAGCCACCGCAGGGATGCATGGTCGGTCCTGATGAGAAATTCTTGCCCGTACAGGTACTTGTGGAAGTGTTCAATGGTCTTCACGATGGCGAGCAGCTCCTTCCTGGTGACGCAGTAGTTCCTTTCTGGCTTTGACAAGGCCTTGCTGAAGTAGGCCACTACTCTCTCCTCGCCGTCCACTACCTGCGACAGGATCCCCCCTATGCCATAGTCGCTGGCATCGGTATCGACGATGAACCTTGTTCCAGGTCTGGGGTAGGCCAGAATAGGCGCGGTGCACAGAGCCTGCTTGAGTTGTTCGAAGGCACTGTGGCATTCTGCTGTCCACGTGAAGAGTTGGTCCTTCTCAGTCAGGCGATGTAAAGGTTTGGCGATGTCGGCGAATCCCCTCACGAAGCGACGGTAATAAGTGCAGAGTCCCAGGAAGCTTCGTAGTTGGGACTTGTCCTTTGGAACTGGCCACCCCCTCACAGCTGCGGTCTTCTCTGGGTCGGTGCGCACCCCTTCCTCGGAGACGATATGCCCAAGGTACTGGACCCGCTTCTGGAAGAGCTGACACTTCTTGGGGCTCAACTTCAGCTGGGCAGCCCGTAGCTTCAACAAGATCTCCTTCAGGTTGCTGTAGTGCTCCTCGAAGCTTCTCCCCAGAACGATGACGTCGTCTAGGTAGACCAGGCAGGTCTTCCAGTGTAGTCCCCTCAGAATGGACTCCATTAGCCTTTCGAAGGTCGCAGGGGCGTTGCACAGACCGAATGGCATGACGGTGAACTGCCAGAGCCCGCTGCCCACAGAGAACGCCGTTTTCTCGCGGTCCATAGGGTGGACCTCCACCTGCCAGTAGCCACTCTTCAAATCCAAGGTGGAGAACCATCTTGACCCTGATATGGTGTCCAGCGTGTCGTCGATCCGGGGTAGAGGGTAGCTGTCCTTCTTCGTGACGTCGTTCACCCGCCTGTAGTCCACGCAGAACCTGGTGGAACCGTCCTTCTTCTTCACAAGCACGACCGGAGCACTCCAAGGACTATGTGATGGCTCGATCACCCCTTGCTCCTTCATCTCTTCTACCATCCGGTCGACTTCGGCTTGCTTGGCGAGCGGGACACGTCGGAATGGGGCCCTAATCGGTGCGCTGTCCCCAACGTCGATTCTGTGCTGGACCAAGCTTGTCCTGCCGAAGTCTTTGCTCCCCACGGAGAAGACATCCTGGAATTCGCGTAGCAGGTCCTGAAGTTGGCGTGATTGTTCCTCGTCTAAATGGTCCTGGGATCCTTGGTACAGCTTCTGTAGTTCTTCTGGCAGTGTGCGTCTTCTTCGGTTGTCCGTCTGCAGGTGTCCGTCCGTCGTGTCGGTGATGCGGGCAATCCAGGTAACGGGCTCGCAGACTCCTAGGTTGGTGTCCCGGTGAACCGTAATGTCGTAGTCGTTCAGGTTGGACAGGCGGACGTACGGCCGAGACGTCGTGTTGATGAGGGTCTTGGCAACTAGCAACCCTTTTGTCTGGATGTCCTCATATTTTGGCTCGATGACAGCCGCCACTCCCTCAGCAGTTCCGTCGACAATTACGGCAGCGCTGACTTCCGTCCTGGCGGGAACGATGACGTCTTCTCTCAGCCTTACTCGTCGTGCGGTGATGGACTCGTGCGCAGGTTGCAAAGCAAGTTCCTCACCTCCGAAGTGCAGAGTGTTGGTACTCAGATCCAAGATGATGTTGTTCTGGTCCAGGAAGTCCAGTCCGATGATTACTTCATTTGATACGTCAGCCACAAGCACTGGATGCTTTAACGCCCGTCGACCAATGACGAACTCCAGTGATGCTTCGCCATGTACCGGTGCGGTCTCTCCGGTCGCGGTTATTAGCTGGAGGTTCCTTTGTGTGGGTTGAACTCTCCACTTCGGGATCACGGTGGGACTGACGATGGTCCTCGATGCTCCCGTGTCGATTAGCATGGGCCAGCTCTCTCCGTTGACGACTCCGTCGACCATCAGGCTGCTATTATCCCTCCGTAACTGCGTCACACGAACTTGGACTGCCGGGGCTTGACGACTGTCACAAGCCAACCTTTGCCCCCCTAGGCTGGCTGATACTTGCTTTCCTGGGCCGCGCGGTTTCCCTACGACTGACTGTCCCGACGGAAACCCTTGGCGGCGGCGATCACCGCAGTCCTTGCTCAGGTGGCCTCTCTTACGGCAGGTCCAGCAGGTCGGTAGTCCTCTTCCGGGCCGCCTCTCCGGATGTTCTTCGGCTACGTTTTTGTTGGTGGTACTGCGATTCTTGAAGAAACGGCTTAGCGCCTCCATCAATTCGTCGGCCAGGGGCTTGGTCTCGTTGGTTTTTGCTGGTTCGTCGACGTCCACTTGACGCACCCGCGCGTGCATTCTGGATGCCTGTTTTGCCGTCTCGAATTCAAGTGCGTGGCTCAGCGCATCTGCCAGGGTCTTATTGCGCGCGAGTCGCAGCGCCTGTTGAGTGTCCGAGTCCCGTAGCCCGTCGGTGAAAGTCTGCGTCGCTATCTGCTCCAAAAAGTCGGCCGGCGCTGTTGGGTAGGCGAGCCTTACGAGGCGTGCGATGTCCATCTCGAACTCCTGCAGGGTTTCCGCGTTCTTCTGTACCCGGGTCCGGAGCTGCATCTGGTAGGCCTGCTGAAGATGGCTATCTCCATATCGGGACTCCATATGGGCGATCAGTGCAGCGTAGTCCTGGGATCCAGTCGGGATGGCCTGAAGGACGTTAAGGGCGTCGCCTCTCAGCGCTACAATGAGAGCTGTAGCCTTTTCTGTGTTGTTCCAGTTATTTATGGAACAGGCTGCCTCGAACTGACGTAAGTAGGTGCTCCACGGGACCTTTCCGTCGAAGGTTGGGGGCGTCACTCTGCTATGTCCCGTTCCTGATATTCCCGGTGTAACGGTGGGCGGGCGTTGGCGCAGCTCGGCAACTTCCTCTCGTAGAGCGTTGAATTCCTCTTTCACCCCCGTCAGTGGGCGTTGGCGCAGCTCGGCAACTTCCTTTTGTAAGGCGTTGAATTTCTCTTCCACTGCCGTGACTTCCTCACGCAGACCCAGTTCTAATTTCTTCAGGTCCTGTGTCAACTTATTCTGACCGTCTTCCATCTTCTTCTGGCCGTCCTCTATCCTCTTCAGGTCCTCCGCTAGCTTCTTCTGGCCGTCTTCTAGTTTGGCAGTTAGGTCCTCGGCTAATTTCTTATGGCCGTCCTCCATCTTCTTCTGGCCGTCCTCCATCTTCTTCAGGTCCTCCGCTAACTTATTTTGGCTGTCCTTCAGGTCCTCTGCTAACTTCTTCTGGCCATCCTCCATCTTCTTCTGGCCGTCTTCCATTTTGGCAGTTAGGTCCTTGGTTAAATTCTTCTGGCCGTCCTCCATCTTGGTTTCCATGCCATTTAACTTTTCTAGCAGTGCTGCCAATTTCTCCTCCATTTTAGTTGTTTGTCTTGTAAAGGGCATGCACTCACAGGAAAATTATAGAAAATGACCTGCTCGGGTTTTGAAACCAGGACCGTCAGGTGTTGTGCTTGAGTTCGTAATCCGGCTTCTGACACCAGTTGTTACGTGCCACCCCCTAGTGGCACTTTTGTTAACTGGATTACGGTGGGTAGGAAGCACAACACCATTTACTGCTTAAAGAAATAATTAACTTTATTGTGACCAGAAAATTACACTAATCAGCAAATACAAGCAATTAGGAGCCTTCTCCAGTTTCCTCAAGTCTCTTCCTTATGCGCTCTTGGCCCCTTTCACTTGCAACAGACCACAGAAGTTAATCCGTTCTAATGAGTCCGGTGGCCTTGGCAGAAGCTACCTGCCCCTCTTCCAGGTACAAAAAATACAGTTACTTACGAGCACTTGATGTACGCTGTTCACAAGCTGGGAGAAACAATGTCACAGGATTTCGTAACTCGCACAGCACTTCGTCACCACACTTCTGTCGCACAAGATAATCGCTCGCACTAGCTCGTAAAACACAACAACAACTGCTTCACGGGTCACTCTTATATAGCAGGCCGGTGACTCAATAAATGGTTCTAGATCCATCCAGAGTCCACGGCTTCTCGAGGTTTCCACCGCTGGTCCAGTCACGAATCTTCTGGACTATCCCTTTGTCTGTAGTAGCCCTGTTGCATAAGGCGCGCGCAATACGGGAGGCGGCCACAGCCCAGCCCAGCCCTGGGGAAGTTGTGACTCATGCGGCGAGTGATGACACAAACTCACAGCCGTAACAATATAGTTACAGAAATTATCCATGACTTGATTAACGTCACATAATCTTAATATTCCTTAATTGGAATTTTACTTGTTCAAAGTTATTGTTTATAACTCTTTAAATTGTTGCAAAAATTGTTAAAACATTGTTTATAGTTAATAACAACATTCTGATCCTTTATAATAAATCTTGTTTAGAATATCGAAGTATTCTAGTAATAACAACGCATTTATATCGTTTATATCATAAACAAATTTATCATATCATTCGTAACCTTATATTTACTAACGGATTATTTGTCAAAATATTCATCAGAGCATTTCCTATCGTAACATTCCAATCGAATCATTCCAATCTGAGCATTCCCTTGTATAGAACAGTTTTCGTTTAAAGTGAGTATTAAAAACGTTTCTATAAAAATTTTAAACGACTTTCTAAGATCAAAACTATCAAAATCACGTCTAAAACGACACACGTGACGTGTATATAAATTTAACTAAGAAAATCTCCAAAATGGACAAAGTAATAACATGAGTTATGAGAAAAATATCTAAAATATGAATTGGTCACCCTGCTAATTTCAAAAAAATACTACATTCAGAACTACAGAGATAGATCAGTCATTCCTGTACCTTTATGACGTTCTGCGATGAAAATACCTAGTCGAATGGCCTCGATATTCCGCTCCCTCATCGGCTCGTGCTGAAGTTGCTTCTGGTTTGGATCGTGCAGGTAATGGGACCCACAGCTGGCCACCTCGTCTCTGCTGGTCTGGAAACCACCTGTTTCCTGGCCGTCCGCAGGCCCGACGAGAGGGGGGGACAAGCAGGGCTGATGCCCCGGGGCCCGACACTCCCAGGGGGCCCGGCGTCCTAGGAGGAGAGGCCCGAGTGGGCTGTGGATCATTATTGCCTTTTTGTGACTTAAATTTGCTATTGCTATAATTTGGTGAATGCAATGAACTGTCTTGGTACAATGTTACAAGGATTGCAAACATATTCTGTCAAGAGGACAATATTTTCCTTCGCAAAGCGCTTGTGGGAAGAACAACTGTCCTAGAGCGGTCAACATAGGCGATGGGGCTTCTCTAGGTATTGTTCTCACAATATACCGGAAGACAGAGCATTCTATTATTCTAAATTTAGCTTGGTCGAGTTTATGGCTTATGCACCAAACATTCAGATAACTTTTTCATCCCTTCACTTCAATTTTGCCAAGGCCAAGGCTATCCTGGTGTGGTTGGTCAAATAACTCAAGAGTTTTGAGTTCGAGTTTGGTACGACACGTAGAGCTTAGATTTTGAGGTGAAATGAATATAACGAGTGTATTGTCTCTCTAGACGTACTGTATGCCGTAGAGGCAGGTAGGTGAAATAGTTTTTAAAGGAGCGTCGACACAATAATTCCCTTTTGCACTATGTGGAAACTATTGATGCTGGCTAAATATCTTGCGAAAGGGTGGAATGTTTCTGTTGTAAGATATAGATAGAAAAAATACATGCAATATTGTTGATCTTCTCGTATAGTTGAGTAATATGTAGATAAAGTATATTGAAAGTTTATATTCACTTTTTCTTTCCTTGTGGAAAAACACACTCAGGATAGCCGCTGTTTGCGCGATCTGTAGTTCCCCATCACGATTAAAGGTGAGCTATATAACGGGCACGGCTACACCGTGTGTTCTTACTTGAAGAGACCTTTTACTTCAATATCGATGCGTCATTTCTATAGCCCTTGGGACAAATTTTACTCCAAAATATCACAAATACAAACGGCTTATAACTCACTAATTTGGAACTGATTTTTGCAAAATTTGCTGGAGGAGGATTCTTAGACACCCTCTGACCTTGGGGATATTCCATATCCCCCAGACCCCAGGGTGTTCATACCTCCCATAATCTTGGTTTAAATCCGCCCCTGAAGTTCTCTAGTCATCCATAGGATTAAGAGGATCTTTAGGAGAACTCTGGCTCTAGAATTGCTTACTGCCAGGCAATATTAAATTATAAGAAATCCACAGGCTGCGAATTACAAGATTATAGTTCAAATTCACATTTTCTTCCCTTGCGAAAACCCTTACCTGTGCCTAATTATGAAAATATATTTGGCTTTTTTATTAATGTACTAAGATGTGTGATCGCCGTTCAACCAAAACACACATCAGTGTTAGGCTTTGACCCAAGGGCAGCAATTCTTAAGAATTTCAACATGAAAATACTATATGTGAAAACTACTTTAAAAATGTCTAGACTTGATTTGTATGTGCCAGCGGGCTCTTGGTGGAAAAAAGTGGCGCAATATCACTTTGAGCAAATATAGGACGATTATAAATTAATTTTACAGAATTTGGGTATAGAAGGGTGGCACGGGAGACTACAGCCCCATATGTCACAGAGGCCGTAGCACTGCACAGTGTACAGTAGGCTATACCCTTTCCACCTGTTTTAACAAGTTGTTCTGTGTGCTGAATTTCCTGTTGATTAATTTTCTGAGACTGGGGACATCAAGGTCATCAGCCACTGTACTTACTGTGTGTATGATCTCTGTCCGACAATCGATATCTGAAGTTAATCAGCTATTTATAATTAATTCGGGATATGATTGACGAGGAATTGAAAGCATCTCTGTAAGATGGTGCAATCCCAGAACGATGAATATGAGCTCATGGCAAATCAGCTTAGAATGGCCGACGATGGAATTCGAATCCACCTGTTTCCTGAGCTCATGGACAGCAGCTTTTATCAATATGAATTTTTTCTCCAAGTCAAATACTATACAAGCTATTTCTTTCAAATTTGCGCATGTCAAACGAGCATTTCGTTTTTAACACTGAAGTACTAAAATTATTTACATCAAAGAGGATCGGCAGAACTTTATATCTGAACACAGTGCATGTTTACAGTTTTGCTTTATCCGGACAAATTTAAATCTCTCAAGCGCCAAAAATTAACAGTATAGTGGAGTTAATGAAAATTACTACCTAATTTTCGATGACTCCACTCTGTTATTTATGTAGGCCTATGTTAATTGAAAATAACGCAGTTTATACGCTTGCTAGATATAAACATTGAATTTGTAATTAATTTTACAAGCATTCCTCCAGATTTTTCATTGTTGTAAATTTTACATACCACCATTAATTTATTTATATTGATAGTAACGCACGCTCTGCTTATGATAGTATATATATCCTGGATTTAGTGGAGTATAAAATTGAAATATTATTATTATTATTATTATTAAAACTCAGCAATTTTTCTAGGTTTGTGCCGTGTCTTGTGTGGGGTTTCTCGCCTACGACACCAAGCTGGCTCATCAGCGGGCTCTTGGTGCAAAAAGTGGCGCAATATCACTTTGAGCAAATATAGGACGATTATAAATTAATTTTACAGAATTTGGGTATAGAAGGAGGGCCCGGGAGACTACAGCCCCAGGGCCCGTCGCCGCTCTCCACGGCCCTGGCCGTCCGCATAACATTCTTCTCTCTTCCCGACTGTATGCAGTCTAGGCACATGAACCTGGAGCATTGAACACCGGATACCATCTACTTCTCTCTTCTTCTCATCATCATCAAAGTAGTTATGAGCGTCCATGGTTTATATCTCTTCTGGATCTTGTTAGTTGAATGCGTAGTATTGTTGGAAATAAGCGAACTGCTTGTTGGTGAAGCAGTCGTGGTAATATCATAAATGTAGTGGCTTGCTATGAGTGAAGTATTCGTAGAATTGTTGAATACAATTTATAATGATACTGCTGTAGTCTTTCTGTTCGTTTGCCGTAGTTATAGAACTTGCTGGTTTAAATGCTCAATATTTCTCTTCAATACTTTTGCCGGACTGTCTCCTTCCTTTCCTCGGCGATCGATGCGTCTCCCGCAGATTATCAAAGTCTCTCGCTCGCGCTTTCCATTGTTACCGTAGCTTGGCGGAGCACTATACAAAACAGATCCTCGCTCTTCAAACGTCAAAAAAGAAGTCTCTCTCGCTCTGGCGTGCGGTCGGGCGCGTGCCGCTAGAAATCCAGTTGTAGCCTCGCGTCCGGACCACTTATAATAGAATTATGCTATTTTCTCTTCTATTAGCCAAAATCATATAATTCCAAATTTCCAAATAAGTGTCGAATAATGTTGTGGGTCTGTAGAAGAGCTAATTTCTCTTAACAAAAGCAAATATGGTTTAATAACGTTTCCCTCACAAATTTTGTGATCCAATTTGATTGGCTATGAGTTTATTGTTGAAAACTCTCCCTGTCCTAGCCTCTTATAGAAGGGTCGTGTGCATGATTTGTTGTTGCCGACTCGGCTAACCAAAACCGGTCTTGAGAGTGCTAACTTGGAACTTTCGACAATTTCCAGCTCTTAATAATCAGACTCTCCCTTGGCTAAATCTTCATTCATTACATAATTTCCAAATCCAAATATCTCAAAATAGTCCAAAATTCTCCAGAAATATTTCCAAATGATTCAATTCACTTCCCAAAACATATCCTTGAGAAAAATAAATTATTATCTCCAATTTCCAAATTATAGATCAAATTATGACAGATCGGTTCGATCCTCTACTCTGGCAATAACTTGAGCTTGGGTGAATTAGGGCTCAGTACCTAATGTCAGAATACGGCTGCTTCCTATTCGAATCCTGGATGTGGTTTTCCGTGGTTTCCCAACTTCTACTCCAGGCAAATGCCAGGATGGTTCCTAACTTAAGGACATGCCTTCTCCTTCCCAATCCAATCCCCAATGTTCAAGAACACTAGTTCAACCACACTAGTTCAACCACACTAGTTCAACCATAACAATAACATAGGTTCATACACAAATACAGTACATGGGGTTATAACACCACGATGTCGTAGCCCCTAATATGAGCAACACCAACAACAACAACAACAACAATTTCTATTAGCATTCTTATAGCTCCTATTACCATTATTTGCATTTTTAAAATACTGTACCGGTATTTGTCTTATCTTTGCTTCAATTGTGTCTGTATTTTTAGCTACTGTCGGTTCGCGTTGCTTGAAAGGAAGTACGTCCGGGTTTCATATTGAATTTGTGCCTTACATAAAATCCTGTAATTTCTGGTGGAATTTAATCAATTATGCGAATGTTTGTCTTCGAATTTGCCTCTATTTCGATGGCGCCATGCCCGCCAGTCTCAACACATGTTCTTCCCCTACGATTGCCCCATAAATTTTGTCATCGTATTCACCAAAAACAATTGCTCATGTAGTTCAGCCAAGACCGACTAATGACTTCCACTCTTAAATTTACACACAATTCGCAGGCGAGCATGTTGTCAGCTGCCCCTACTCTTTCTTCTTGTCTCACACACTTGCCGAGCTCTCTGGCTCCCTAAATTCAATTCTTTTAACAAGCGTCAGGTCATAATGACCAGTTAAGCTGCTACAAGCACAGTATAGTAACCATTGATATCTATACTGTGCTTCAAGTAAAAGCAACCTCCTAAACCTCCCCAATTCCTATTCCTCCCCATCACCACAGGCCATATTCTGGTCAGCTTGATTCCCAAATATCACCCAATATATTAACCTCCTTAAGTTAAATTCCCTAAATTCCTCTTGACATAGCACTAAATGCCCCTAGATGGGCTGAGAGGCTATATGGGTCAGGTCAGGTCAGGCGAACCTCAGGCGTGCACTAGCGAATTTGTTTTGATCGGGTGTTAATAGTAATAAGTTGCACGGTTATGTCAGTTGGCGATGTTGGCAATGCTGTTCCCAGTAACATCTTGTATGCTCCTTGGGTCCCAAGGAGGAACTTGGATATCCTGGATGTATCGTACTTGGACACCAGAAATAGTTATTCGCTTGCCTACATCTTGTACATCTGGTTCCCTGGAACGTTTTTCCAGTTTAATGCAGCCTATTACAAGTAGCGAATTAAGCCACACATTTCGTCACAAAAATCATCCAGCCCAGGGATTGATGGAGTGACTTATAAAATGATAGCTTGATTTCCAGTAAACGCTCAGAGTATCATTCTTCAACTATATAATTCCATCTTATGCACAGGGACCTTCCCCCGAGGATTGGAATGTTTTTCAAACTGTACCGATTCTTAAACCCATGAAAGATGCGCGATTACCGAGTAGTTATCGTGGTATTCAACTTGGATCTTGTTTCCGAAAAATTTTCCAACATATTCTTCTCCGACGGCTTCAATGGTGCCCAGAATATTATACCCTGTTTCCAAAAACCCAATTTGCATTTAGGAAAAATCTTGGTACATCTGACCCCATAAATATATTCCTTACTGATCTACTCCTAGCAAAAGGAAAGAAAATGCACACAGTAGCTGTGTTCCTTGACCTCAAAAATGCATATGATTTTGTTGATCCATATCTTCTTATTCAACTTCTAAGGGATCTAAATTTTCCCCTTCCCATCAGGTGCTTAATACACAATATGCTATGCCATCGTCATATTACGTTAAACACCCCAGCCGGTGTCTTTGATTCTCGACATACTTCTTATGGTGTTCCACAGGGCGACGTTCTAAGCGGGCTTTTATACTTAATTTACACCTGTACTTTAGAAACAGTCATATTACCACACGCTCGCATTCTTCAATATGCGGATGACATTCTAATATATTGCACTCGAGAAGAGTTCTCCTCATGTCGAAGAGATATATACCACGCCTTATCTCATGCTCATGATTGGCTACATCAATACGGATTTGAAACATCCGTAGGAAAAAACGCTGCGATGATTTTTACGCACAAACGAATTTACGACAGTTCTCCTATATTATACCGTCAAGGTCACATTCCGGTGGTGACAAGTGTCAAATATTTAGGGATTCATATTGACAGGAAAATGCAATGGGAGAGACATACGCAATACCTTCAGAGTCATCTCGCCAGTAAAAATAATGTTCTAAAGTCTCTCACTAGACGCAATTGGGGGGTGGACCCAGAATCATTATTAACGGTTTATCGTAACATCATCCGTTCTGTACTGGATTACAATTCCTTTTTTTTTATTCAATGCCCAGCATTAGGCTCCTTCGGTTAGATAGAATACAGTTTTCTGCTTTGCGTATAATTATCGGTGCGCTTCAACCAACCCCCACAGGAGCCCTGTTAGTTGAAACCGTAGAAATGTAACTTCAGCATCGGCGTAGATATCTTGCATGTATGTACCTGCTACGAAAAATGATGATAACAACATCACCTATCGTCCCTAAATTACAACTATTAGAGGAATATTATACGCGTCGATTATTGCCCACCGTTTCTCGTCCTGCGTTACTAACCGCATATTCCATGCTTCAACCGTACCGCCATAATATATTAAAAGTCATGCGGTTACCGATATATACTATTCCGTATGCTGCAACGTACTTTCAACCTCCTATTCTTCAGAACTCCTTACCCCATGTCTATCAGACGTTTCATCATCATCCTGTAATCATTCCCCGTATTTTTCGGGAAATAACGAATCCTTTGATCCCCTGTATCTTTTTTTTACACAGATGGTTCTAAAATGGTTAACCCTGCGCGTGTGGGAGCAGCCTTCTGTGCTCCGGACTTACGAATCTCCTTTCAGTATACTTTACCCCATGACGTCTCGATATTTACAGCCGAAATTTTTGCCATACGTCAGACGTGTTTTTATATAAAAACATGCCATTCTTCATGCTTTAATTTGTACTGATTCAATGAGTGTAGTGCAAGCACTTCAAAATGTTAGAGAGGCTGACAACTGGTTTTTATGTCAATTAGTGCAACAATTGTACACTTTACACACGGAGGGTTTTAAAGTCAGTATCATGTGGGTACCCGGCCATTGTCACATTGAGGGAAACGAAATAGCGGATAACCTTGCCAAAGATGCAGCAAAGGGACACGGAAAAACTTACAACATCGCCATTCCAATGTCAGATCTGCGTTCTATAATTAATTCAACGATACAGGAGGACTGGCAAGGCACGTGGACTAACTACGCCAGAATTAAGGCCAAACACTATTTTGGGTTACAAGCGACAATTTTAAACAAACCATGGTTTCAGGGAGGAAAATACACACGACGACATATCATTACAATCATTCGTCTACGTTTTAACCATGCATTAACGCCGATGTATTTATTCCGCATAAAACGACGTGATGATCCTCTATGTTCGTGTTTACAAATGGAGGGTTCCTTAAATCATATTCTATTTCAATGTCCACTATACGACCATCAACGTGCTTTAATGTTGAGAGCTTTATACGATTTAGGGTATGCACTTCCTTTAAATGTGGCCACATTGGTACATACGCCTACAATTCCACTGGTTAGTAGCATAGTAGCATTTTTCGACAATATTAATTTAAAGATTTGAAAGGGTAATCCTTTCCCATATCCATATTTGTGACCCTGTCATGTGTGTGTATGTGTAGCGAGTCACCAAGGTGGGTCGCTTCGGTGTGAAGAGTTAATACCATTTGTGTCCTCGTCTCGAATTCCTATGTTTTCCTCATATGTATCTCTTCGCGTTGCGTCATACTCTTTTTTACGATTCCCCGCTACTTACTGGTTTTACGCTTTCAATCGGTAGTCGACGGTTACCCAATGATACATACCACTGCACAGTAGCAATTGGGTAAGAGTTTACTATGCCCATTACCGTACCAAGCAGAAGAAGATGATATCCTGGATATTCTTTGGAACTTGGAACTATTTGCCGGTGTTTGCGGTATTTTACTTTTACATTTGTTGTGATATTGTCCATTCGTAATGGCAGAGGTAGAGACTGCCGATGTGGAACCTAAAAATGTAAAGGCAGATGTAGAGACTATCGATGTGAAACCTAAAAATGTTAAGGCAGAGGTAGAGCCTATCGATGTGGAACCTAAAAATATAAAGGCAGAGGTAGAGCCTATCGATGTGAAACCTAAAATTGTAATGGCAGAGCAGTCTTGGGTAGAGGGAGAGACTATCGATGTGAAACCTAAAAATGTCAACACTGTTTTATTGGTTTCCGCCCGGAGTATGTGGATCCAACCATTCTTATTTCAGGTAATCTCCTATAGATGCATGTTTGTATGGTGTATCTGAGAACCATTGTACCGGTGCTTGTGGGGGTATTCTAATGGAGTTACGTTCCTGGATTGTGTTAATATTATTAGTTTTACGTCCTTTTTAACTACTGAGGCTTTTAGAAACGTCGGGGTGCCGGAATTCGGCCCGGAGGGGATCTTTAACGTGCCAGTAACTCAACTGACACGGCTCTCGCAATTGCGCACCATCAAATCCCAACTGACAGCGCTAGAATACACAGGTCATGCAGAGCGATGAGAATGAGCGAAGCGAGAAATTATTAGGGCTCTTCTCTTGCAGTGCCGACGTTTGACCAAACTATATTACAAGTCCGTGGAATACTCAACTGCGCATGCGTCACAGATGAAAATTTTCAGAGAATACCACCAATATCTCCGAGCTCTCGACAGACTGCACCACTGACTGTCTGGTCGAAAATTAAACTGATGTACTAAAGAGTAACACTGAATGACACACGAACGTAAAATGAAATTTTCTGAAGTACATAAATTAGCCAAAATACCTTTTCATATGATGACAAATAAATCAGGAAATGTAGTAATAGATGCTTACTCCGCTGACTATAACTAGAGCCCTGCGTGGATAAACAAAATGTTATCCGCCCCGCATCCGCATGACTGTTATCCGCATCCGCCCCGCACGACTGTTATCCGCATTATTTTGCAGCAACTGCTTTCGTACGGTTGACTCGGAAATGTTGAAACGTCTCCCCACTTCCCTTATTTCCCTCATTTTCCTCCCATCATCCCTAATTGCACGTAGAGCTTTCTTTATATTTTCTGCTGGGTAGGAGTTTTTCACCATTTTCCGCGTATAATTTCTTGGCATCTGGAGAACAAACGCTAATAATTTTGCCATTAATTTCGCATTGTATTTACTTGTATCGTATGTTCTGCGCACCATTACCCCACTCTGCTTTTAAAACGTAACTCACTGAATCCCAGTAAACTAATCTATTATATTGAAAAATAAATACCTGCAAAAACCACTGTAAAACACATGATTTAAACATTTTAAATAACTATTTTATTAGCACTTTGAATAGGACATCATACCAGATCAAAACATTGAGGAGGTCACTAAGACCACATGTGTCACTTCTAGCTGTACTTGTTTTTGTTTTTTATAATATGGTTAAGATGTTATTTTAGAATTAGCTTTGAGAGTGTTACTTTTAATGTTTTTTCTCAAAATATGCATGATTTGTGTCTAATTAATATGATGGATGTGAATATGTACTTAATCTTTGCGGCTGAAGAAGGGCCCATGAGGCCCGAAACATGTCCCCAGAGGCAATACATTGTTAATTGCCAATAATAAATTGTATTGATTGGGCGGAGACCCCCTCAACCCATTAGAATCGTTATTCTACACGTCAATACGGACCTTGTGAAATGGATAATCCTCCAATTAATCTTGCCAAAAGGAATGCCTATCTTGCCCATCTTCAAGACCCAACTTCCAACACAAAGAGAGATAAACTACTGGAACTCAAGGGTAAATGCCAGACGCAGATGAGGCAGATTAAAAATACTTGGTGGCAACAGAAGGCTCAGGAACTGCAGAGACTATCGGATGCTCGAGACTTGAGGAACTTCTATGCCGTACTCAAGGAAATATATGGACCATCTCGCTCATCATCAGGTACACTTTTTTTTTTTTTTTTTAATTTTATTTAGCGTATGGCTTTTAGTGCCGGGAGTGTCCGAGGACATGTTCGTCTCGCCAGTTTTGTAGCTGCTTCGAGACGGACACCCAATGGGTGAGCTACAAGTACCGTTGGGGAGGAAAGTTGGAAGGGAGGGTCGAGGAGTTGGAAGGTAGCGGCTGTGGCCTATAGTTAGGGACCAACCCCGGCATTTTCCTGGAAGGAAGATGGGAAACCACAGAAGACCATCTTCAAGGTTGCCGGCGGGGGGATTCGAACCTCCTCGCCTCCCGGATGTGAGCGACTGCCAACAGTCATGCCGCAACGACCTCGGCTAACTCGCCCGGTATCAGGTACACTGAAAAGCGCTGATAATTCTACTACCTTTACTGATAGTCAAGAAATCTTGGAACACTGGAAGGAGCACTTCTCCATCTCCTAAATCGTCCATCAGAAGCTGCTGAAGACTTCCTCTGAGATGTGCTGCAACAACCTGAACAACTGTGGTTGGCAATACCTCCTACTTATCATGAATTCAGTGCAGCTCTCACCCTATTGAAACCCAGAAAAGCACCTGGCCCAGATAACATCCCTCTGGAACTAATTCAAGCCGGAGGTCATTCCCTCAAAACAAGAATTTTCATCCTTATCCTCAGAATAGGGGAATCAAGAAAGGTAACTGGAGACCTAAAGAATGCCACCATCGTCACTATCTTTAAAAAGGGTGATCGCAGTGTTTGTGGCAACTACCGTGGTATATCACTGCTATCAATTGTGGGGAAGATTCTTGCAAGAATTCTACTTAACCGCCCCAAGGTTATCTTGAGAGAATCCTCCCAGAGTCACAATGCGGATTTAGAACTTCCAGAAGCACAATTGACTTTATTTTCTGTGTGAGACAGCTACAAGAAAAATGTAGAGAACAACAGAATCCACTCTTCTTAGTCTTTTATGACTTGGAAAAAGCATTTGATTCGGTTCCAAGACCAGCCATGTGGGCAGTGCTGAAGCGGTTTGGTTGTCCTCAGCGTTTTGAAGATCTAATCAAGGCTCTCCATGATGACATGACAGGTCATGTTTGCCATCAGAATAAGATGTCCGATGAATTTCCCATTACCCATGGACTGAAATAAGGATGTGTACTGGCTCCAACGCTTTTTGCGCTGTACTTGGCTGCAATGCTTTATGATTCATCCACAAACATCCCAGGTGTGGAGGTCAAGTATCGTTTTGATGGAGGGCTTTTCAACCTAACTCGTCTCCGCTCCTTGAGGAAAACTCAGGTTACTAAGGTTACTAACATGTTGTATGCAGATGATGCTGCGTCACCAACTCTCTCACCAGAAGAGCTGCAATAGTCAGTTAATTGTTACAAAAGTGCATGTGATCGCTTTGGTCTTACCATAAATTTCAATAAGACTAAAGTCTTGGCACAACCTTCACCAGGCACACCTCTTCCTCAGTTCAATATCTCCATCTCAAATTTGCCATTAGAACAGGTAGACCACTTCTCGTACCTGGGCAGTACCATTTCTGTGAGCTGTACCTGTGAGCAGGATGTGGATAAGAGAATTGGCGCAGCCATGCAGCATATGGGCGATTAGCGCACCGGGTCTTCATGAATAAAGATCTGTCCATGAGTACAAAGCTTATGGTGTACAAAGCAGTAGTCATTTCTACATTGTTGTATGGCTGTGAAACGTGGACCCTTTACCGACGTGATCTTAGGAAGCTTCAACCTACAAAAACTCCGATCAATCCTGAGGATTAAATGGGAAGACCGCATTACCAATATTGCTGTTCTGGAAAAGGCTCAAATCAACAACATAGAATCATCCATAATAGGTCACCAATTTAGATGGATTGGTCATGTCCATCAGATGGATGATGTGAGATTACCTCGTCAAATGCTATATGGTGAGTTATGCTATGGCACCAGACCTCATGGTGGTCCTAAGAGGCGCTACAAGGACCAATTTAAGCAGACCCTGAAATTGACAGGTCTTGATTCTCAAACCTAGGACATGCTGGCTGAAGACCGCTCAACTTGGCGCCGTACCATCTCGGATACTGTAAAGACGTTTGAAAGGGATCGACGCACACATGAAGAGGCCAAGCGTCAAGCTAGGAAACTTCGAGCAGCCCAACCACGTCCTCCTCCAGCAATACTATGTGACTTGTGTGGCCGCTTGTTCCATGCCAGGATTGGACTCTTTAGTCACCGTAAACACATCCACAAACTGGACTGAAGGAAGAAGATTTATACTCGGATTCGAGTTAAAGCCGATGATGATGATGATTGTCAAAGACAGTATTGCCTACCCTGTGCTTATGGTACTATTGTGATTAATTCTGAATGAAAGTATTTATTTTATTTATTTAGCGTATGGCTTTTAGTGCCGGGAGTGTCCGAGGACATGTTTGGCTCGCCAGAGGCTGTAGCTGCTTCAAGCGGACACCCATGGGGGTGAGCTAAAAGTTCCGTTCAATTTCAAGACTGGAAGTAGAACGCGGCTTATACACTTGCATCAGACATGAATGTGACTTTTACATACCTTGTAGCCTTGTTTCATCTTCTGGGCGATATTACATATTGAAATTAGGAACCCTGGTTTTTGCACCTCATATATGTACTTAAGTAAGTAATATATGTGTTTTTATTTATTGCTCAATTTAAAAACGGCTGTCATGAACCAACAGCGCTGGCATCTCGTTCAACTGTCAACAAGGCACACACTAGCGGTACACACCGAGGCGCACACATTGTTGCCAACATGTGGGGTACAGAATCACTGTTGATAAAATAACATTCATCGGGACGCGTTAGGCTGTAACCATTGTCAAAAACCCTTGGATTGGACAAAACAAAGGTTAGAATGGTCGGGCGTAGGTGCTGCCTTGGCCGCGCGCAGCTGGCGGGGCACGGGTAACATAAAACCATTGATCTGGGCGCGTTAGGCTGTAACCATTGTCATAAACCATTGGATCGGACAAAACAAAGGTTAGAATGGTCGGGTGTGGGTGCGGCCTTGTCGTCCGGGTAACCTCTTATTGCAGGTTATGGACAGGTTATGTTTTATCCACCTAACTTCCACTTCACGATGGCATTTCATGCACGGTAGTGTTTTTGGTACTAAAATGTGTTGTTGCAATAGCTTCAGCAACTTCTTAGGTTGATCATAGAACCGCCGATTGAAGTTACTGATTGTTATCAGGCAACTTCGACAATCCATAGTGAATAAATTATTCAATTCGGCGCATTGTCTAAATGAACTGAGTGCTGCGCACGTATGATGTGCACTAGAGAATGAACTAAGAGCTTCTTTATTTTACATAGTGCTGTAATGGTGAGGTTGGCAGTATTGTTTTGATAATGATTGATTTGTACAATGGCGGCCACAGCTGTAATTTTGCTATATAAGTCGTGATCCTATTTGGGAAGGCTGGGTGGGTGACAGATGGCAGAGGAGAAAACATCATTGCCTGATTTATTTCTCATCGTTTGATAAGGTATTTTGGTCAATTCATGTACTGTAGAGAATGTTATCGCTCGTTCTACGTTCATTCAGTGCTATCCTACCGTGTATATAAGCGCTAATGTAAAACAAAGTAGCACCCAGTTCATTTGATAGTGCGCTGAATTCTGCTAAATGGCTTTTGGTTTTGACAATGAGTACAGCCTAACATGTCCAATCCAATGGTTTTTTGACAATGGTTACAGCCTAACGTGTCGTTAACAGTGCCCCGCTAGCTTCCCGCAGCCAAGGGTACACCTCAATCTGACCTTTCTAACCTTCGTTTTGTCCAATCCAATGGTTTTAGCCTGAGGGCCCTGGTTTTTGTCACGCACCAATAATCTTTAATTACTGTCCAGCGGCTGTCTGGCTCTGACGTTTGTCAATGGTGGGAGAAAAGGGTTAAAGAGAACAGTATAGCCAAACTATGGCAGTGAGAAGCTGTTGATAGATCCTCGAAACTTGCCATCATTGTAATTCTTACCTAGCGTCTTCACTATGTAAGGTGGATGTCCCACACCCCATTTGCGATTTTATGCATCATTCTGTTATTTCGAAGTTTTGTGATTATAAATCCTGAATTCTTCAATCGTAGTGGAATTCTGTCTATGCTGGCGAAGTTGCTTTTACCACGAAGAAGGTTTTCACCTGTGCCAATTGGCAGTTTTCCCAGTAAGCGGGTCTTTAAATTTCGCTCGAAGTTGCCAAGGCTCTCTTCTGTAGTACAGTTGCTCGTTCTGTTAGTGCAGGTCATGTTAGGTTTGTTGTGTTATTGTCTAGTGTGTGCACAATAATTGGGTGACTGTGTGTATTACCCATTTAAGATTTGATTGCCGCTGAGAATGGCTGCGCCACCGTTTGTTGATTATTGTAGCAGGAGCCCCGCAGGGTACAGAGAAGAATACAGTGATGACAGAGTGCAGTCTGCCCATAAGTCAAGCAGCATTGGGCACACTACCTGTCAAAGTGCAGATAAATGTCACTGGAGCTGAGTCATATCCTACTCGCGCAACTGTACCTGTCAACGAAGCAGAGTGACGTGTGACACAAGTAAACAGAGAATAGTTCCCATCTTGACCGCCGGCAATCAATTCGTGAAAGGGTAATAAGCATTAGGCCTACTTTATTTTTATGGCCAGCAGTTTGTCATAATCGAGGAAGAAAATCGGTGCTTACAAGAGCCAAAGCCATGAGTTAACAAAATGTATGTTAATCCAATCTTTAATTTATATATTATGGTTGATTTACTATTGATACGATCTCAAGTTTCTCACTTTTTTAATATGACGTGATAGTATGTGAAATATTTGATGTAGTCCTCATTGTATTATATTTCACGGTACAGAACTGTCAACGCCGTCTCCCTCCCCCAAGAGAAATGTCAGAGCCGGACACTCGGCGGCTGGACTATAGTGTGATGTATTTTGTATCCTACATGTTGGCAACAATGTGTGCGTCTTGTTGAGAATTGAACGAGAAAAGAGCAATAAATAACAACACATATTTACGTAATTTAGCACATATTTCAGGTGCAGTAGTGACCAGGATTACAGTACTACAGAAGATGAAACAAGGATACAAGGTATGTAAAAGCCACGATGACGTCTGTTGCAAGTTAGTGTAGAAGACACGTTTTTGTCTCAGACTTAATCTAAAGGTGGGTGAGACAAAGCCATTGCTCGCTACTTGGTTAAAAGACTGGCCGAAAATTACTGCTTGTACTACAAGCAAGAGGGTCTGTGTTTGTATGTAATGCCGTATTCCACGTTCACCACTTTCAAACTACATGGCAAAACCAGCCCCCCCCCTGAAAAAGAAAAGAAGAAAGAATGCAATAACACCCTTTAACTACTGTATCTGTCACTTTACCTATTACTATTGTAAATTTTCCAGATTTTGAGGATGGCTGACACTGTATTCCCTCTTGTATATTCCGCTCTCACAACATAAATATCTCAGTTCTCCAGTGCGATCTACAGTGTTCTGCAAGAAAGAAGTTAGTGTGGCTACGAAACTCTCCCTACGTCGCTCAGTATTTAGACCGACTTTGCTATATGGAAGTGATGCCTGGGCAGATACGGTATATCTGATACATAAGATAGGGGTAACCGGCCGCGGTGACCTAGAGCGCTAACGCGCTACCTCTTGCCTCGCTGGCATCAGGAGAGTGTGGGTTCGAATCTCACCTCGGCCATCCTGAAAATGGTTTTCCTAGTTTCCCCATTTTCACCACCAGGCAAATGCCGGGACGGTTCCTTTCAATAGGTCCATGGCCTATTTCCTTCCAATATCCCTTCCCTGACCCATCCTGAAAAGAAAAGTACTTGGCCATTGGCTGCATTAATAAAACAGAAAACAGGATTTTACGAGAACTAGTGATGAGAAATCTGGGAAAGAAGACTGAAGGCATTGGATCAAAGAAATTTAAGAGAATCTCAAAACAGTTGGACTCCAAATTACAGATGCAGAGAACAAGAATAAAATTACCACCCTTATTAAGAATCACAAATTTTCAGCAGAAATGATACACAGACGGCTTGTAGAGATTTCAGACGAATTAAGAACACTGCGATCAGAACAAATGAAGAAGTACTGGGCAGATAAGAAGAATCAAACAATACAACCTTCAAAAAAAAAGTGTACTTGGAAGACTCAAGTGGTCCAATGTGGCCAATAAAGTTAATAATAATAATAATAAAAAAAAAGATATGAGGGTAGCACGAATGTTTATTGGGACAAATAGATGGGAGCAATGGCAGGAAGACTCTCGTGATGAAGAGATGAAGGCTAAGCTAAAAATGAACACACTGGATCAGTGGTGCCCAACCTTCTTTAACTAAGGGCTGTGTAAATAGTTGGGGGAACCTTGCGGGCCAATGACACTCCGGGGAGTTTGAGCGGTATGGATTAAAAAAAAATTAGGTGCAATATGGTGAGTTTTGTGGCCATCTAAGCTTGGTTTTCTTAGTATTGTTGCCATTTTCTATATTTATTTGTAGTGGATTAAAAAATAAAACACTAAAAATAAATCTAAATATTTTTAATAAATCCCTTTAAAATAGAACTATGATATTCAATACACTCATACAGCATGAATGACAAAGAGTGAGTATTTATGTTCATTTTACACAATGAATAATCAAATTATGAAATAAGGTTTTTGATAATTTAGTTTAGTGCGACGACTGGAACTTGTTTAAAAGTTTTGGCGACACGGCGCGGACCGGACAAAATAGTTTCGCGGGCCGTGGGTTGGGCAGTCCTGCGCTAGATAAAGCAGAGGAGGCTGCAGTGCTAACTACTAATAGGGGATCATTGAGGCGACTTGTTCGCATACAGAGGCTTGCATACTGGTTGCTTAAAGGCAAAACCATCTCGAATGAAAATGAATGTATTTAATATATGTTAAATCTCTTATTAAATGAATTTCATCCGGATATCATTCTTCGACAGAAAACTTGGTTATTTTCTACATGCCGTTTTTCCGTAATATTGAAATATGAATGTCGTTGTGACTGCTCATTTTGGTGGAGTGTTTACTTTAATTCATAAACTTCTTCCATAGGCTAAATACAGTAAAACTTCCTTTATATGATTCACATTTATACGTTTTCTACACTTACACGATTTTTTTCCTGGTCCCGGCAAAATCCCTATACTTTCCATGTTAATTTATTTCCGATATACGTTTTACATTTATTAGTTTTTCACGCATATACGATCATATTTTAAGTCCCTTGTAATATAAAGCGTCATTCATACGTTGCGTGTTCTGAGAAAGTACGTTTGTTTGAAGGCAAACTTTTGTTACAGGCTGTACTTCCGCTCGGAAAGATGCACCGCGTGCTATATTATGTTACGATGGCCTTGAGCGACACCCGTGGTCACGGCGACCCGACACTCGCTTGTGAGAGCAGGGGGGTGTAACTTGTATGGATCCGTCGCTTCCGACATCCGCAAGTTCAATGACGAGTTCCTTTAGCGTTCTCATGAGGCGCTGTTCACCCATGTGAGCCTGGCTTAGGCTTCCTATTGGCTAAAGCCTAATGTTCGGTGCTATTGGTTAGGCGCTCCAACATGGCGTCACTCTGCATAATTTGAACTCAGTTTGTGTGTCTTTCCGTCATCAGCTGTTAATGGTTCAATTGTGATATTTCGCAGGATTATTATCTAACAAGGTAAGAATTCTTTCAAATATATATTATTTGATGAATAATAGCACCTACTTGTACTTCAATGTGATTTAAAAATTCAAGTAATACTGTGTTTATTCATTAGGGCCCTGTCCTGAGATACCGTACTGTACTTTTACCAGAATGTTATGGGAGTAAGCAAATACAATAGGTAACAGTGGCCTGTTTCTTTTTGTTTTACAGGTAATGGGACACCGTACAACTGTAGTGCATCTTCTAGTCTTATCACAATTATTCAACAGCGAGACCAGTTACATGCTGTATAATGTAGGCCTACCCGCTCTGATTGAAGGCAAGTTATTTTACATATCTTTAGGCTATGTAAGAGCCCTGGTGGCTCAGTATGCAAGGCGTTAGATTCACAACTGTAAGGACTGGGTTTGATTCCTGCTGTAAGAAAGATGAGTAGCCTGCTTTAGGTTCCCCATGGGGTTGTGTTTATTCGTATCATACCACAGGTCAAAGCAAGTGAGAAGCATTAGGCTACCTTCCTCAAACTGTATCGGCCAATAAGCTGGGTGTGAGGAGTTGTTTTAAGGGGTAGAAAATTGCTGTCATCTGGCCCCCATCAACCGGAGGAAAATGCAAATCTTGTCTGTAAATGTCTGCTACTGTCGGTCAGTGTTATGTGATACTGGTCTTAAATTCTATCCTGTACATTTTTGTGCAGCTTCATCAACCATGTGCATATGGGAGGCTAAAACTATTTTACAGCTCCTTTGTGGAAGAGAAGGATTAAATTACCTCTATATGTCATAAGTGTGAATACCCAAATGCCATTTAATCACTAAACTTGCAGGTTTATTTGTTGGTTTATTTACAAAGGCTTGCATGCTAGACTGGGTACTGAGAGGCATAACAGTCTGCAAACAATGAATTTATTTTATTTTCTTCTTCAATCTAGAAGCCGTGCAAGATAATTCTAAGTAACTACACAATTTGTTTGGCCATTTGAATAATTTAATTCCTCTAGTGACTATATTATTGTAAATTCTTAAAAATAGTGCTAGGCTTTCTTTGGATTAACTATGGTAATTGGTAATAACCCCTGGCACTACAGCCCATGAAGGGTCTAGGCCTACCAAGTGACCGCTGCCCAGCCATTTGGCCTACAGATATTGGGGTGACACGTGATCAGCGCATCGGGTCCCCTCGGCCGTTAATCTTGGTTTTTGTGATCGGGGCTCTGCCTCACTGTGAGACAGCTACTCAAATGTCCTCACGAGGCTGAGTGCACCCCGTTCCTGCCCTCAGTCAGTTTCAAAAATCCCTGATGGAGCCGGGAATCTAACCCGGGACCTCCGGGTGAGAGGCACAGGCCCAACACCACAGGGGCCAGCTCGGTAATTGGTACTTGTGACAAATACACATCACCATTGTGTTTAGTCTGGGTGCATGAATAATATTTAGGCTGGACTGTGTAATATCAAAGTGAAAAGGGTTGGGGGATTAAAAACTGCCAATGGCCACCACTGCATATTCTGTTAGATCCAGTGGTGGGTGACCTATTGGATGCACTGAATAAGAGTGCATAATATTCATGACCAATGTTACTGTACAGTTGTCTCTCATGATTTTTCCTTAAGTGTTGCACTTTGCCATGTTTGGTTATATTACTTTTTTTTCTCTTACAGGTTGTAATGTTTGGTGGCACTGCAATGGAATGACAAATCTATGTTGAAACGATAATTTGTTGAAATGAAGTACCGTACAGTTTTCTGAGTGTAGGCTATGTAAGAATGAGAAATGTGTGTACGGACTTGATTTTGTAATTATTTTATATTGTTCCAATTTCCTTATTTACATCCTGATTTCCTTTAAGTATTCCATTTAGTGAGAGCAAAATTTTGGTGTATTTTTAATTGGCGATGGTTTTATTCATATTTATTTTCTGTGTTTTTTCTTAATCAATTTATAGCCGTGTATGCCTATATTAATTTGTGGGTCAATAACCTAGATGTTAGGTCTTAAATCAATAATTATCATTAACTTCTATTCCTCACATGCAAGGGACAAGTAGTCTTTAAGTTTGCTCTATGTTCTATGAAGCCATAATAAAGAAATGAGATTGATACTATCCATTGAAATACACATTCTCGGGAGGAGGGAAATGAGGGGTGGGGGAGTAGGCTACAGCTGGCCACAGGTTACGGTTCAAATTTCCCGTGCGCGAAAATGTTAGTTCGTTTAGCTTCCTCAGGAGGCGCCATAGTGCATGCGTGCGCAAGCGGCGTGTGGGCAGTGGGCGTGATCGGAATTGAATTCAAAGCTGGAGTAACCGTTCTTACCCATATTCCAGGGTGATGAAACTTCTATAGATCCTTCACTTCCAAAGCCTCTCGGCCAACTGACAGGTTCACTGCCTGAGCACTCGCTGCGCTGCCGTAGCGCTGCGGTCCAACTCGATTGCTATTGGTTGAAGCTCATGCGGGGTTGATACGCCGGTTACATTCAAACATGTCGCTGGCAACTGGCTAGCCTACTCATGATCGTGTGTTTTAGTGCTTTTGATGTTTCCAACAAGATATTCCTTCGTAGGATATTGCATTAATACGCAGGTATTTATTTCAATATTTATTTTGCAGTTTTGCTGCCTGGATATGATTTTAATATCACCCATTATGATAGTGTTTCTGTTTTGCAAATTGTGGGCTTTATTGTGATTACTTCGTTCAGTGCAGTGTAGTATTCTCAATTCAAAATAATTTTAGCTAGGTGCCATATTAGAATGATCTTGTGAAGTATTGTGAGTAGTGTCCAACTATATGAATGGCTTTACATAGCCTAACCCTACTTTATTGAAACAGAGCTAGGCCTATATGCAGAATGGTTGTGAACTGGTTGCCTTATTGTGTTTCTTTTCTCTTCTCTTCTCTTCTCAGGTAATGAGGCACTTAAAGGAAGGCAGATTATATACTACATTTGTTCAATAGCCTATAGACAGGAGTTGCCTGATTCTGTTGTCCGAACAGTTGTATACTAATCCTATTTCAGCAAAGGTAAGTTACCATATTTATGAAACTTTGATACACCAGTATATGGATAGGCCCAGGTGCTATGTAGGTTTTGATTAGCAATACACTTAGTTCATGCCCTCCTCTGATAAATTCACATAGCCTTTTGGGTAGCAGTGAATGAAGGTAGAACGCACGATAAAATTCTCTACAATGCATGAATTAGCCAAAATACCTTATGAAACGCTGGGAAATAAATCAGGGAGCGATGTTTTAGTAGATATTCCCTCCTCCGATATCTGTAACCTGCCCAGCCATCCCAAATAGATACACGACTTATATAGCGAAAATTACAGCTCTCAGCGCCATTATTCTCATTGATCGTTATCAAAACAGTACCATGACAGTGCTGCCAACCTCGCGCTTACGGTACTATGAAAAACAAAGAAGCGCCCAATTCAGTCGCTAGCTGCGCACCACTCAATTCATCGATAGTGCCCCCAATTGAATTGTTTATTGATCATGGATTGTAGAAATTGCCTCCCTAAGGCCGCACCTGCCCCCGACCTTATAACCTTCGTTTTGTCCAATCCAATGGTTTTTGAGAGTGGTTACAGCCTAACGTGCCCAGATCAATGGTTTTGAGTCAACCATGCCCCGCCAGCTGCATACTGTTAGATGTGTGAGAAAGTCACTCAAGGAACTGGAGTGTGCCCTACTTATTTTGACACGTGTACTTATCTGTGAATGGCATACAGTAAACCTAACGGGAATCATGACACTATTGCAGGGAGATAATAAAAATATAGGCCTACAGGTATATTATATTGCAGTCTTTGCTTCATGTAGGGCTTTTATACATAGTGGACATCAGCCTCGTATGCTGCTTGATTGTGTGTAATCTGCCTGATAATATGTGTAATGATGATGAGATAAAGACTAGGTTGGCAATGAAATGCTAGATGAAGCTGTTCGTATGTGCAAACTCTGATGGTGGGGTCATGCAATGAGAATGGGGGAGGAGAGATTACCTAAGAGGTTAATGAGCTCTGAGGTAGAGGGTACGGGAAGAAGAGATAAACGTAGGAGGCTATGGTTAGTTACTTTCAGTGTTTTAACGATTTGAAGTGAGAGGTGTAGAAGCAGGGGGTCATAGAGGTTACTTGTTTTCAAACACAGGCTTGCAGACTAGACTGGACTATAAAAGGCTACACGTATATAGCCTATATAACATTACAGTTTATATAATGGCTGCCTATTGTTAAGGATAAGTGCACACAATGTGCATTACATTAATTATTTACAAAATTCTGTAAGCGAAGACAACCTTTTAGTACACACGAGAGCGTGGTAATTGTGACTTTTGACACAATTTACAAATGCACTCTGGTCTGGTCACATGGAGCACCTCAGTCTCACAAATCCTGTGGTGAAAACCGTGCACCGCGAATCGGGTCACTGTGTGTCTCAACTCATAGGCAGTGCCCTTCCATTCTGTTGACGTCATGGACGTCATGGCCGTCGTGGAGTAGAAACCAATTGGGATCTCCTTTTTTGCAAGTAGTTCTTGTAGCAAATCGTTGTATTGTCTTGTGGATGGTAGTTGGTGAACCAGTCGGAGTTCTTCTATAAAGAAAAGTTGTCCCGCTAGTTCATACGCCAGTCTCGAAGGGGTGTATTTTGACAAACAAAGCAGTCTTTTTAAGAATAAGGCTTCCACTTTCTCTAATTTTTTTCTGGTTATTTTTGCTTAAATTAACCCATATTATATCCAATCCATACGTTGCAATTGGTGTAACTTTTGCTTTAAAGAGTCTCGGTGCCGATTGCAAAGACATATCCCTGAGATGACTAATGTCGTTCATTGATCTGACAGCACAGATCATTTTAACTTTGATGTGATGTGTAAATAATTTCCCTTGTATTTGCAAAGTAATTCCTAGATCGGTTCCCCTTAAGACAATCACAAATTTAAATTCAATGCTTGTTGCATCAAGAAATGCTTCAATCGGTTTACTGATTGGTAGGCTATTTGTGTAACAAATGAATTAATGCACAAAATATTGTTCATTTGAGGTTTTTTCTTGTTTTTTTCTTTCTTCTATGGATGTTTTTAGATGGGCTATATCACAGTAAGAGGGGGGCATACACATAGATCTTTCTGCTTACTGTGCTTGGGGTAAATTGTGAACTTCCGAGATGGTGGATTTGTTCTGATGTAAGTTACTGGCTAGTGGCATTCTCCACTTCAAGTAACATCTAATATTAGTTCATGTTTATATATTTATTCTAAATGCACTTCTGTGCTTTCATTAAAGCAGCATTATCCTAATATCGAGGCAACAGTGGCATTCACCCAGGGGGTGAGGCCAGTTACACACATCCAGGCCAATTAGGAAAGTAATAATATTGTATTATTAGTATTAATAACAATGGAATTAAAGTGACCGGGTAACTTAGTTTATCCACACTGCACTTGTCCCCTCCTTCCATGAGCAGCAAAAGTTCTATATGTGCATGCTTAACGTTGTAACCCAGAGAGTAGCTGTTTACTGTCCTTGTCACAAGTTGTTGCTTCAACATCTTTATTATGAAATGTATGTGTAACGACTATTTAGGTACACAATGTAATTTGTTGTAAGAAATTCACCTTCTGTGGTCTCGGGGTATAGATGTGCCATGCGAGCCATAGAGTAGCAGCGCTGTACAGTCATTTGGCTACACCTGTTCATATGGATACTTCATATCCAGAGGTCCTGGCTCTGACAAGACATTTAATTTTAGTCTGTGGGTTAAAACAGGATACACTCAGCCTCGTTAGGCAGAGCTGAGGAGAGATGTGTTCAAAGTCTCATCTCAACCATCCTAGAACTGGTTTTCTGTGGTTTCCCTCTTATACCCCAGGCAAATGTTAGGATATTTCCTAAATTAAGGTCACAGCTGCCTCCTTCCAAATTCTAGTCTCCATTACAAATACACACACACCTACAGCCATCACAATGACATGGGTAATCATACATATCCCATATACACTTTCCAAGTACCACGATGTCGCAAAGCCCCCTACAACATTGTTAGGATTTTAATTGTATTTTTCTCTTACAGATTCGCAATATGCGTGGCTCTACCGTGTGATGACAATTATCTACTGGGACAATTACCTGATGAAATTAAATATTGCTCTTTTCATGAAAATGTTCTGTGGATTTTATATCTGTAAAAACTAAGAAAGAAGAATATAATATGTACATATAAACATACTTATTTTTGTCCTCATTTCTTCCTTCCTTCAGATGTTTCCTTCCAGTATCGTATCTCATTCAACAGCGGTTAATAAGTTCATATTTTATAGGGTATGCATGGTTTGTATTGGTTTATTATATTCTTCTTAGTTTGCTGTGTTCCCACAACACTGGTGGCAACTAAACCTCTCTTCTACCTGTCTGATATTATAACTTATAGTACTGTGTAGTAGGTGAATGACTTTCTAGTGTTACAAGGCCATGGGTTCAAAGGCCATCCCCAGCTGAGACTTACGGAAGGAAATCCCAACGACACCAGTTCATCTCGCATGACATCCTCTGCAAAAGTAACCTTTAAGCACTGCCATTAAAAAATTATAAACTATAAAAGAAATGTTAATGATAGAAAAACTATCATGAATAAAACATATAATACTAGAAAAATTAAGAGAGGGGACATGGGGAGAAGAGTGGGGGAGTACTACGCAACTGCCATGGTACAGGTTTCAAATAATAATAAAGGATATCCTGCGTCCTATCCTACCCCTGACCCTGTATCCCTCTTTGTAACTACATGTAGTAATATGATTTATGTCAATGAAATGTATTTATTCACTGTTCCTATTGTTCTGTTTTACGCAAGATCAGATATCAAAACTAAATATTTCAGGCTGGTATTTTCTACTATATTAATAGTAATAATCCATTATTATGAGCCTTTGTTTTGATATCTGCTCTTAAAAAGAAGAATCATAATTACATGCACATGTAATCTAAACTGTTATACTCTGTGGTCGTTCGACTGCAATAAAGTTTTATTAAATAAAATAGAACAAAAGGAACAGGAATAAATAAATTACGCCGACATAAATCATATTAGTACGTGTAAATACAAAGGGAGCGGTACAGGGTCGGGGGGGACCAGTACGCGATTAAATAAGATTCAAATCGCCCGCGCTTAAAATTTAGTACGCTGCCTCACCGCCAGGTAGCAGGCTAGGCTGGTGGATGACGTAATCCTGACGGTTGTAATCGGAATCAAATTTTAAGCCTGAGTAACCTTTCTCCCCTATATTTTTTGTGTCAGAGTGTCGCAAACAAGGAAGAACAGCTTGCGGAATAAGAGAGCGCTATTATTGTGTTTGCAAAGATGTTGATCTCTCAAAATAACAGGAAGCAGCCATAGAACACAGTTAGACAGCATCTGAAGCTTATGTTAAGATGAGCGAAACAAAGCGGAAGTGTTTTACGATCGCCGATATATTAAAAAAACAAATTATTTCCGCTTTTATAATTTTTATTCGTGTTTTTTTAGGACATCGTCAAACCATTAAAAATAGGCGATTGATTCTGTGTTATAATAATCTTGCGTCTTCAGACAAATTAAAAACCATAAATTAATTTAGGCCTACACTACGGTATTTTATTAATGACGTTGATGAGCCGCAGCATAATACAGTGGATTTTAATGATACTGTCAATGCTCTATGGACTATCAAACATTTTGTGACGCGCCATAACGTTTCTGAGGAAATATGGACGAATTATATCGGTTTGAAAATACTGTTCACACCGTGGCCGCGGCCAACAAAAACAAGTCAAGATAACGGACTACTTCGTAAAGTGACTCAATTTTCTTGTTTTGTTGTATCTGAGTGCATTTCTCTTGTAGTTGTTTTGTTACATATTGCCGATTATAGTTGAACATTCGTATTATTATTTCTTGTTAGGTAGATTTCATTAGAAAGCTAACTATTGCAATGGGTTCCGTACCATGTTTCGACTTTCGGAAAATTTCGACATCTTCGCGTTTCACATCCCCCAGAACCCAAAACCACCGCCAGTTCAAAAGTTTATATATAATTTATGTATATATATATATATATAACCTTGGATGACTTGCAAAACAAAACAACAAAATTAAAAAAACTGAGAGATATAAAAATAAGATTTCAGGCTAAAATAGACAAACGTAATACAGTAAAAAGGGTATTTACAGATGAGGAACGCCTGAGAAGATCAGAGCGAATGAAGAGCTACTGGGCGACTCGGAAAGGAAACTTACTGAAGAAGAGAACCAAGAAATGATTGACTGAAGTGGTCCAATGAGGCCGTAATAGCAGAAGAAGAAGAAGATATATATATCAGTTTCTTGTGGACACGATGAAAAGAAAATCCACAGCCTGCTTCCAGTCTCCGACCGGGTCAGGAATGGAATGAATGAAGCCCCCAATCTAGCGGCGAGGATATGAACTGTGCCGGCTGCCGAAGCCTGACGCACTCCTCTGAGGCAATGATTAAATGAATGACAGATGAAATGAAATGATAGTGGAGAGTGTTGCTGGAATGAAATTGTGACAGGGAAAACCGGAGTACCCGGAGAAAAACCTGTCTGCCTCCGTTCTGTCCAGCACAAATCTCACATGGAGTGACCGGGATTTGAACCACGGGCCCAGCGGTGAGAGGCCGGCGTGCTGCCGCCTGAGCCACGGAGGCTCTTCTTGTGGACACGATAACTGCCGTAATTTTGCACCAATCACTTTTAATTTTTTACGTAATATGTATCCCTATAAAATCTCGATCGAGTTCGTTAATGGGCAAAATCGGTCGAAGGGGGTGAAAATGGGGGGCTTTTTTCGAAAAAGTGAAATATCACTATAACTCTCTTAATATGTGAAATATCGAATCCCTTCAAAGTTCATATTATGTGTCGAATAAGTGCCAAAAATTTATGTTTATAAAGTTTTTTGTTAGCACCAACCATTGACCAATGGGGTGGAAAAAAAGTGGGTTTTTCGGTAAACATTAATCATATCTCTCTTAATAGGCACAATATCAAAACCGTACAAAATGGACGATATTCCCCTAACAATTACCTAAAACTTTTGTCTGAAAGAATTATTGTTACAACCCACCATTACGCCAAGGGATGAGAAAATTGATTCGGAATTAGAAGAATATGCCAAGAGCCATCAGAGGTTTCCATGACAACGCTTCTAAATTGATGAGGGATGAGCTATCAGAGGTTGCCATGACAACGAGATCACATTCAGTTTTCCATCTGACTATGTGGGAAGTGGCTTTGATGACGTAGCCTAGCTGGTAGCATGCTGAACTTCTATGCCCAAGGTCGCGGGTTCAACGCCGGCCAAAGTCGTCGGATTTTCAAAGAGCGCTGAAAATCCCTCAGTATGCTTTCCTTCAGAGGAGAAGTCCAACGTTCGTTGCAAGTTGCTGGTTGCGGTGGCATCTAGTAGCCAAGTTCACAGCTAGGTGTCGTTGACGGTATATTTGGTACCAACATTATGAACTACTACTTGAAATTCACCGTCTGCAGTCCTTACCTGAATTACAGACCAATACAGCCATCACAATTAGCACCGTTTATCAGACAGATTCTACACACACCCAAAGTACACGGGGTTACACGACCGCGTTGTCGCAGCCCTGAACTGAGGAACCAACCAACATCTCTGCGAGAGATAAAATTTGACGTGAAGAAGTAACAGACTGTTAGATAGTTACACATCAGTTCCAAACCTTGCATAAGGACAGTGTGACCACAAGTATAAAAATGGACCCCAAATGACAAGAAGGTTACCGTCCCCATAAGACAATAAAATATTAAAAATATGCATAGTAAGACGAAAGAAAAGTTAATTGAGCTCCAATTACATTGTAAAATACTTTCTCGCAATAAATGAGGCCTTATCCTTCTACGAAAACCTGCATATTTTGCCTATTATAGCCTATCCCCTAGTTTGCCCGGTGAAATCTCCTCCGCCTTCCGACGTGCCTATAGTGCGTCTCTACCTTAAAAGACAGTATGGAATTAAATCGAGTATTTGCCTCTCAACTCGCACTCCTATGTCCTGCAATTCGCTTCGTCCTCTTCTACCTCGGCGATGTTGCCATTTCCCAATAATTGAAAGTAGCAAATCTAAGAAAATGTTTGCGTGGTCTTATAGAGAATGGTCCGCTCTTTAAGATGATGTAAAAATAAAAGCCATAAATAATTAACATATCGCCCAATTTTCACAATTACGATATTTTAGCGCCAATCTATAATTTTGCAGATATAAAACCTATCACGCCATAGATAATGAACTAATAATCGCAACAGATCAAGAATTTATTTTTAGATTGCCTGATGTTGATAGAAGATGCCCTATTTCTCAGGGCAGTAATTATTTTCATAATAAGAAAGTTATGATTTTTTTTCTTAAATGTTACTTGAAAAATCTGGGATGATGCCACAAAAGAGTTACATAGCGAGAAACTTTTTTTCTGTTGACTTTATGTTGGTGACTAAGCGAGAAGAAATGTTCATTAATGTCTGAAATAGTTCTTTAAACAAACCAGAGCTCGATATCAGATAGCATTCATAAGTTACCGCACTTCACGTAGTCCTCCCGCCCAGCGCAGCGCTGATGCAGCGAACGTTTGTCTACTCAGGTGACGGGTATATCCCCCGACTGCGTTTTATAGAGGGTAGGTGAAGTTAAACTGTGAAATGAAGTGGAGCTTGTGTTCTTTATAAATTGTCCACCACGTTGCATAGTGGCTAGCATTCTTGGCTGTCACCGTGGAGGCCCGGGTTTGAATCCCGGCACTGCCAAGAAATTTAATTCTGGTCTGAGGGCTGGAACGGGGTGTACTCAACTTACTGAGACAAAACTGAGAAGAGGTGGGTTCGATTCCTACCTCAGCCATCCTCTAAGTGGTTTCTGTAGTTTGCCTTTGTTCGTCCCGGGAATGGGTTCGTTAATGGTGCAGAGTTAACGTTTCTGTGCCAACAGAACACGGCAGCCACCCTTGACGAAAGACAGGTGAAGTGTATGAAAAGTGGTTCGCCGAGCAATATTGTTGCCCAATGTTCCCGAAGGATCTATCCTAGTAATAGACAATGTAGGCTATCACAGCAGAGAAATGTTCCTTGCTTGCCACCATACCACAGTGAACTTAACCCCATCGAAATGGTATGGGCGCAAGTGAAGAACTAGGCCTATAAAATTGAACAACGTCTCGTTCAACAAACAAGAAATGAATATGTAATTTAATTTCGGCTGCATACCATCACTTGACCACACAAACTTGGGTAAAGTATGTGGACGACAGTATATATTATTGTTATTATTATTATATTATTATTATTAGTCTATTATTGTCATATTATAATTTATCGTAAAAATTCGAGAAAATGTAATATTATAACATTATAATATTATCATATTCATGAATAATTGGAAATTATAAATTATTATAATGTGTGCATTAAAATCGCACTCTGAGCTTCGGTGTATCATATCTAAATATTGTACCGTCGTTCGCTCCAAGACATGAGGTACAGTTATATACAACAAACAAATATTTTCGAAATTTCCAGAGTTTTGCGTAAAAACACGCCGGTGTACGAGTTACATCATGTGCCCGGCCTTGCAGAACTTGTATATGCAGCAGATCTGGCATCAGCGCGCTCCATTTAATGCGTACTGTCTTTTAAGGTGGAGACACACTATAGAGGTTTTTTTTTTCACTTAACGGGAACCCTCGCTCGCCCACGTTGCTAGCCTGTCTCCCGCCAGGCACTTTGCTGTAATGCGTAGCTAGCGCCGCACTGAGTCAATGTCATTGAGTAGACTATAGGATAGCCTATAGTTCACAGCTGGTGCTGAAAATGTTCGCCATTCACTGCTACACATCGCTGGCACCTCTTTATGAAATTGTCATTTACGCTCTGAAGTTCCTCATCAACGATTGACTGTATTTCTGCTGTAATATACCGTAGTCTTTAAGCTCATTTTCGCACAAGATTTCCTGTACTTTCTGAAGGTATTTACACACGTTCACGTAATGAAAATCGCATTAGGACATCACACTGAGCACTAAACACGTGAACAATTGACTAAACTGATACACTGTTCAAGCCGTGGTGCCAAGAAGCGCATTACGGCAAAGTGCTCGGCGGGAACCGGCTCGCGGCGCGAGCGAGGATCCCCGTCGCATTTAAAACAAAGTCCCGGTATAACCCATATTGTCACTACATTTTGCAGTTTTTATTTACCGACTTTAATTTACGCGTTTTTTTCACACTATGGGGTTTTTCTTCCTTTGGTCCCCTGGAAATCGTATAAGTGAAGTTTTACTGTACAGTCATTATGAAAATGAAAGTCCACAGCCTGCTTCCAGTCGACCGACCGGGTCAGGGAATGGAATGAATCAAGCCTCCAACTAGCGACGAGGATATGAACTGTGCCGGCTGCCGAAGCCTGTTGCACTCCCCTGGGGCAATGATTAAATGAATGACAGATGAAATGATAGTGGAGAGTGTTGCTGGAATGAAATTTAGGGATTTATTTTTCCATCTTACTAGCCTATGAATATATTGAAGCCCCTTTTACTATTGCAGATGCTTCTTACGGATCTAGCTTTTTTATAGCAACAGGATTTCACGGATTACATGTTTTAATTGGAACAACATTTTTATCAACATGCTTAATACGACACTTAATATGTCATTTCTCCCCTAATCACCATTTTGGTTTTGAAGCAGCTGCGTGATATTGACATTTTGTAGAACAGAAAACCGGTGTACCCGGAGAAAAACCTGTCTGCCTCAGCTTTGTCCAGCACAAATCTCTCATGGAGTGACCGGGATTTGAACCACGGACCCATCAGTGAGAGGCCGGCGTGCTGCCGCCTAAGCCACGGAGGCTTATACTGTCATTATAATAGACGAAAATATTTGCCATAATAGCAAATTGTGTAAATCTGTATTGATAGAATACCGGTAATTAAAACTCTTATGTTATAATATGATTTGGCGAATATTATAACTAGGGACCTGAAAAAATCGCATTTGCGATAAATGCGAATTTTTAAATTTCTTACAGAATCCAAGTCTACGTTAATTTTAATGTGAAAACCAACCATTTTTACGCGTAAATCAAAGTGCAACAAAATGCGAATTGTGACCCAAAATGCGAAAATACCTAATAAGTGCGATTTTATAGCGAAATTACTTTAAATCTGCTAATTTATTTGCGAATTTGTTTATTAAACAAAAGAAAATGTTTAGTAGGTGGCCTAATTGCTCACTAACGATACCTCATCTCGGACTCGCAGAGTGCTACGCATATTGGTCGATATAACAATCGATTTCTGTATCGATACGAACTTTCGACTATCTATAACTTATTCAGACAGCCGGCGAACGAAACTCGTTTGTGTACTTGGCGCATCGTGGTGACTGGTGGTTTGTCGAACACGTGGACTTCGCTAAACGGAAAATTTTGAGGCTTGCCGCTTGAATAGTAACCTTATTCTTTTTGTAACCTTCAAGCACTTCAAGGTATTTTTCTAGAAAAGGGACGTACTGCTGTAACTGCTCATGAAAGAGCACAGCAGTACGCTAATCATGGCTTTTATTGTTCCGACTCTTCAACAGTATTTTGCAAATATTGTAACTGCCGTGTTGGGTGGGAGAAGAAGGACAATATTCAGAAACATATTAGATTGGTAAAACATGTTGCGAAGCGACGAGAATGCGCAACAGTTTCTGAACCCAAACAAACCTCTGTTATTGAAAGACTACAGGGTGCCAAACGACGGAAGCTTTCATTTGAACATTAAATTGTATCTCGAGTAATTAGGGTATTAATGTGCATTTAAACAAAATAAAGTGTTGTCAATGCAGTCATATAGTCGATAGGAATCCAGAAAAGTATAGATGCTAATTTTCCAAAAATAGATGCTAAATAGGGAAAAAATAGTTGCTAATTTAAAGGAAAATAGTTGCTAAATTTTCAGGTCCCTAATTATAACATACAGGGTCTTTCATATAAAGTAAGAACGACGAGCGGCGGTTTTGTGATTCGCTGCTTCAGCCTGCTTTGCCGAGCTTGTGGTGCGCCACGGCCCCCTGCTGTAGTATTGAAAGCACGCGCATAGTACAAACTTGACCTTGCCATAAGCGTGCAGGTGTTATCAGTCGCCAGTCTGAAACTCAACTACTAACATGGTCAGACAGTTATCATTGCAACATCGAATTTTTGTATGTAAGATTTTTTAAAATTACGAGTTGGCCCGGCGGGTACGTGATGCATTTATTCAGCAATTTCCTGTTGACGCGTCAGCCAGAATGTGCTTACCAAATACAATGCCTATATAACCCAGGAAGGACGACACTTCCAGCAACTTTTATAAGGTAATATTTCATAGAGGATTGCATACACGGTTAAAGCAGGGGGCCATGGCACACCACAAGCTCGGTCAAGGCCACCGTAGCAGCGGATAACAAAACCGCCGCTTGCCGTTCTTACTTTATATGAAAGACCCTGTAAGAGTTTTAATATACAGTCATTACTTCTTATTTTTACATTCCTCGCACATATACCCTAACATTTGAATTTTGCAGATAGTGGTTTGTTTTTTTCTAAAAAGAATTTAAGGGCTACTGTCAGTTGTAGTCGACAAAACATCATGATTTTCCAATTTTCGGCAATTAGCAAAGTCCGGTCATTGTTTGTGTTCGAATCATTAACTTTCAGCTTTTTCGATGCCTGGGTGGATGTTAAATAGTTCGTTATTTTCTCCATCCTTCAAAACTATCTACAACCACAAAATAACAACTACCCCGCCTCCAAACAATAGCCTGCGTGCTTATAAGAACGGAGTGCTGAGTTGTCGATTCGATAGATCGATTTAACTTAGGACTCTGAGAGTCATACATTTTTTCCGTATTGACAATCATCATCATCATCATCAGCTTCTAAAGGCTAAAGCCCTTGTTGTTGCAGCCATTTCTTACGGTCTTCAGCAGTCTTCTTCATATTGACATATGATTCACATTCCACTTCCTTAACAATGATCTTGAGATACGATTGTCTTGGTCGTCCCCTTGGCTTCTTCCCCAAAATTTTTCTTTCAAAAATTACCTGTAGGAGAGTGTCATGTCTGAGTATGTGTCCCATGAATTTTGCTTTCCTTTTTTTGATGGTGTACGACAGGCATCGATTCTCCTGAATTTGGTTCAGAACTAGCTCATTTGTCTTTCTTTCCATCCAGGTATTGACAATATGATTATAAAATGCAAAAGCGATGGACTTGATCCCCAGGGACCATAGCACTCTTGCTGCACTAGCCTAAGTGCATCCGATCCTCTCAGATTGTGTGTTTGACAGATGGGACTGTCTGGACTACCATTTCGGTTGATGGTACCCCGGCAAACTCCTCTGACGGGCACATACTACCCTATTCTTTCTGGGCGGAAACTATCGCTTTTGCATTTTATAAGATCGATTTAAATCAAGGATTACTCGAAATCTCCTCCAGCTGTTGTGAACAGCGCGTTGACACTATGTGATCGATGAACGTTCAAGTCGGACTAGATACAAATGTACACCCCCTGAAAAAAGCACTGGCTATCACAAATATTTACGTTCTGACTGGCGTGCAAGGAAATAAATGTCAATGGTCTTCCTTTTTTCCCACTGCGTACAGATTAGACCATATATCAAAGGAGGGGATTTCAATGCGCATCGTGTAGAGTGGGGTAGCGGTAAAACCACCACAAAGGGTTGTCATGTACAGTACTACAAACATCCAAAACTGTCCAACGTGTCTCACTGCACCTCATAAAGCACCCAGTGTTGTTGACCTTGCTCTCAACACTATTGACATAACGCACTGATCAGTTAACATGGCACACACATTCCGATCTTCATTTGAGTGATCATTATCCTATCCTCATATATTGGCGGCTTCGGTGGCGTAGTTGGTAGCATGCTGAGCCTCTATGCCCAAGATAGCGGGTTCAAACTCGTCCGAAGCCGTCGGATTTTTTAAGAGCATTAAAAATCCCTCAGTATGCCTTCCTTCGGAGGGTAAGTAAAGCCGGCGGTCCCATGTCATAGATTTATGGCATGTTAAAGAACCTTCCACTAATTACACCCGTGTGAAGCTAAATTGTATAGGTTAAGAATGTAAACAACGCTCTTAGGTTTCTACGTTCGTTGCCAAGAGCCGATTGTGGTGGCGTCTAGTAGCTAAGTTCTGAACTAGGCCTAGTAGTCGTTGATAGTGGCGTTTGGCGGCAAAAGTAGGAACTATTTGAAAAATTCAAAGTTGCAGTCCTTACTTGAATTAAAAAACAGATGACACACACTAATACAGCCATCACAATTAACACCGGTTATCAGTCAGATTCTACACACACCCAAAGTACACGGGGCTAGATGACCGCGTTGTCGCAGCCCCTAAACTGAGGAACCAACCATCCTCTTATAATATGAATCAGTACACATTAGGTGACCACCTGACACAGAACAACGTTTCCGACGTAAATTTCCACGCTGTTTCCTAGTGAGACAAAGAATACCATTTTAGTAAAATGAAGGAAAACTTCTCTGTAACACTTAGGGAGTGATGAACCAACTACAAAACAACTAACATTAGCCGAAATACCTTGTGTAATGATGAATAATAATTGTGGAAATGATGTCCTAATAGATATTGTTACGTGCCACCCCCCTAGTGACACTTTTGTTAACTGGATTACGGTGGGTTGAAGCACAACACAGATTGTTCTTTTAAAGAAATAATTAACTTTATTGCGGCCAGAAAGATACACTACTCATCAGCAAATACAAGTAATTAGAACCTTACTCCAGTTTCCTCAAGTCTCTTCCTTATGGAGCGCTCTTGCCCCCTTTCACTTGTCAACAGACCACAGAAGTTAATCCGTCCTAATGAGTCTGGTGGCCTTGACAGAACTACATGCAACACCTTCCTTATGTACACAAACTACAGTTACTTACGATAACCTGCTACACGCTGCTTCGCTGTCCACAAACTGGGAAACAATGTCACTGGATTTCGTAACTCGCACGGCACTTCGCCACAAAACACAGGCAGTCCCCTGTATGCTTCTCACTCCCTCGCTGTCAAGAGAATCGGCTTCACTAGGGGTTTCGCAAGTCACCACACTTCTGTCGCTCAGGATAAACGCTCGCACTAGCTTGAAAAACACAACACACACTGCTTGACAGGTCGCTCTTATATAGCAGGCCGGTGACTCAATAAATGCTTCTAGACCCATCCAGTGTTCACGGCTTCTCGAGGTTTCCTTCACTGGCTGAGTCACAAATATTCTGGACCATCCCTTTGTCCTAGTAGTCCTGTTGCATAAGGCGCACGCAATACACTGAGGCAGAGCACAGCCCAGCCCGGGGGCAATTGTGACTCATGCGGCGAGCGATGAAACAAACTCACAGCCGTAACAATATTTTCTCCTTGACTGTCTGTAACCCGCCCACAACCCCTATTTCATAACACGACTTCTACAGGGTCTTTATATTTGCTTGGCAAGGACATTCTCCGATTTATAGGAATGGGTCTCCCTGGAAATTTCACTCCAAACTTTTGTCTGGTTCTAGCGCACGATTTCCTGCACTTTATGTACGTATTGTGCAGATATACACATTCAAGTAACGTACAGCACTATACACAATAACAATAAAATAACTGGCTAAGAGATTCAAACGTACAGCTTCAGTAAACTATAAAAATTGACGTAAAGGTTGTTATTTCCTTACTGAAGCTAAATTAACCGGAGTAACCGGAAACTTCATAAGGAGATGCCGATTATGTTTGGCAGAGGATGGGAAACATTTTCAGCATCTACTGGAAGCATGGTGAGTATAAATTCATGATACTGATTTTAAGCAGCGTATTCTGCCGTATATACGCGCGTGCAGCAGCCGGCAACTGAGGCGTCACTGGCGGAGCGCATGAGCGAGAATGTCCTTGCCAAGCAAAGATAAAGACCCTGTATAATGAAATTTCAGTTGTGTTCATCATTGTGGGCATGATTTGTAGGATAGATAGAATGTTGCCAACCCCACGCATGTGTGGTGTTTCTTTTATGCTGTTCTTCTCCACTTGCTCTGCTTGATTCGTTCGCTTTGTTGAATTTCTATTTTAAGAAGGCCCTACATACAAGAAAATACCTAACCAGGGTCTTATGACCCAGACCCCCTTGCTTGTAGTATAAACAGTAATTTTTGCCCAGACAGAAGCCAGCATACCTGCCAACTCTCCCGATTCAGGCGGGAGATTCCCGATTTTTCACCATTTCTCCCACCCTCCCGCTTAACGTATTAAATCTCCCGATTTTTTAAAACTCTCGCACGTAATTTCGGACCTAAAGTGCGAGATGACAAACTTCAGCCATCCATCGAAAAGGTCTATTTTACGTATTTAGAAGTGCTTTTCAATACCGTAGTTTTGCTTTCTATCGATAATTTATAGATAATTCGCCATAACTACTTGTACCGCTTAGTTGGATTTGAATCTCTCCTTGTTTGAAATAGTCGATGGTTAATTCAGCGTGTGTTTTCATAATAGCCTGTGGGTGAGAGGTAGTTATAGGCTGTGGACTTATTGTATCTGTTTAACACAAGAAATTTTGAAAAGTTGGCAGGTTTGCAATAGTTTCTTGCTGAGCTCATTACGTATGATCTGTGTCGTTTTTGTGTACCATACATTGGCAACAGTGAAATGACGTCTCGGTAACAGATGAACTCGCCTAATGTGGCTCTTTCAGTAGCAGTTGAGTAATGACAAGCCATGACAATTGCCATTGTTGAATGAACAATAAATAACAACCAAAGTCACATATTAACGTAATTTAGCCCAAGATCGTGGGTTCAAACCCGGCCAAAGTCGTCGGATTTGTTAAGACCGTTAAAAATCCTCAGTATGCCTTCCTTCAGAGGGGAAGTAAAGCCGGCGGTCCCATGTCATAGATTTATGGCATGTTAAAGAACCTTCCACTAATTACACCTGTATGAAGCTAAATTATACTTTAAAATTTGACCAACGCTCTTAGGTTCCAACGTTCGTCGCCAGGAGCCGACTGCGGTTGCATCTGGTAGGCAAGTTCTGAATTAGTAGTCGTTGACAGTGGCATTTGGCGGCAAAAGTAGGAACCACTTGGAAATTCAATGTCTGCAGTCCTTACTTGAATTGAAAACAGATAACACACACTAATACAGCCATCACATTTAGCACCGGTTATCAGACAGATTCTACACACACCCAAAGTACACGGGGCTACATGACCGCATTGTCGCAGCCCCTAACTGAGGAACCAACCAACGTAATTTAGCACACATTTCCTGTGCAGTAGTGATAATGGGTTGTAATTTCAATAAATTGGAAATTACTAGGGAGCAGATTTTTTGAAAATGCATATGTTAAAGAGGGTTGATCCAATCACCAGCACAATGAAGAAGAAAATAATTTCATATTTTTTTCACATCTTACGGCTTCCAGAAAACAGAATTGTACTCCAACTGGTGATGAGAAATCTAGGAAAGAAAACTGGAGGAAAATGGATCCAAGTAATCCAACAAGATCTCAAAGCAGTTGGACTCAAGATAACAGATGCCGAGGAGAAAAATAAAATTAACACCATTCTTAAAACTCACAAATTTTCTCCAGAAATGACACATAGAAAGCTTATGGGGATTTCAGATGAGTTGAGAAAATCCCGATCTGAAAGAATGAAAAAGTACTGGAAAGAGCGCAAGAACCAAGCAGTACTACCTTCAAAGAAGAAGTGATTGTGGAACGACTCAAGTGGTCCAATGTGACCAATCAAGATTAATAATAACAATAATAATAATAATAAAGAGGGTTTATTGGCTTTTTTGCATATTCTGAAGATAACAGCATATTTTAGCACATACAGTTGAAATTTAGTATAATTTAAAGCATCTTGAACAAAATAGGTTTCGCCTGCATGTTGGACATCCCTTGTAAGGAACTTTCTGAGCAACAGATAACAGTACTCGTACTTTACGCAATGCTGCCTGGCTATTTGAAGAAGGGAATGGGGTGGGACATTCCTTTCACCTTCTCGACAGCCAGAGGTTAGTTTTGTGAGGAGTTTCTTCAGTTAATGTGTTACTTTATTCTTAGTCTGCACATCTTTAACTCAAAATGCCTAAAGAGAAGAGCAGCAGAAAGTATTTATTAAAACAGTGGGTGTCAGGTAATAGTGATTATTCAACTGATGGCTAGGGACCGGACATTTATGCACTAAAAACGGTTAAAATAGACTTAATATGTCTCCTGAAAACACTGAAAAGAATTTGCAATTTTCTATTGTGATGGCTAGGGCTTGGATTTTTAGGTGCTAAAAATCAGAAAAATATTTATTTTTTATGTAATAAAAATACCTGAAATGTGTGACAAAAGAGTAAAACTATTTAATTATAATGTACTTTATTAATGTGGATATAAACAATATGCAGTACTCACGAATGCACTTTATGCTATGTCTGTCTGATTGCTGAAGCATTACAAAACACAACGAGATACTTCTTCAGGTTGTCCATCACAAATGACCGACGATTATCGTGAAACACTTCTTCTGAAGGTGCGAAACTGTGGCAATATGTTTCTTGCCCTTGAGGGGTTGTGTAACTTGAGATCGCTGTTCAGCCTTGATTGCTTTCCCACATGATTGGCAGAACAGAACGCCCCCATCAGAAGTAAAATTATATTTAAATTCTGCAACAGATGATAACTTGTAGTTGTTTTTAATTTAAACATCGTAGAACTCCTTACACTTCACAGTGCCAGAAATGAACTGTATGCGAGTGACACTGGTTCCAGGTAGCTGGGGGAGGGGGAGGTCTAGCACGTGGTGCAATATGGCTATGGACAAGGAAATCCCTGGCTTCCACAGTGAGTGGCATGGGACGACAAGTTAAGAATAACACAGTTGCAAGCTGACATATGCTCTGAAGATTAAATAGCTCACTGGTTATTCCACGTTGAAGTAACACAGAACAAAAATGCAATAAACCGTAAGATCTAGAATACTGATTTTTAAAAACGTAAATATTATGTCTTTTTATGTGCTAATAAGTGAAAAGCAGGAATTTATGTATTTATAGAAAAATGCTTAAAATATGTATTTACATAAAGAAATATTTATTTACCTAAAAATACGAGCCCTAGTGATGACACATAAGTGAATAAGATTGGCTTATTGTTAAGTGCATATTTTTCAATTTTCTAATGCATATTTTCCACACTAGTGCATAATTGCATGCATATTTTAATCGTTATCAGTGCATGAATGTCCAGTCCCTAGTGATGACTCTCGGAATATCAAATAAGGTATGAAAATGACATATATTGGCCAAGTGCAAGTGTAGATCCTGGTTCATTACACCCGAAGAATTATCAAATTATCTCCGCTACTATGAAAAACGTAATAAGTTACCCCCAAAACTACTGTATCTCCACTATAAAATATACTTGCCAATATGCAATGCATCTTTAATAATAAAAGGTGCGAAGCTTGGCAAAAATTCACGATTGATCTAACAAATGGCTTTATAACATACAACCGCTACATTTCTTCCATAACAGGAAATCTCATGAATAACCCGAAGAAATTCTGGACACTTATATCATCCCGTAGAAAGACCCCTTGAATTCCACTTAACCTAAACCTCCATAATGAAGAAATCCCATTTGAATTGAGGTCCACACATTTCAATGATTATTTTCACTCAACCTTTTCAGTTCCCGTACCAATCCCCAGTCCCCCTCAACTTACTAGCGTCTGTTCTGATTCACTGCCTCAAATTTCAACGACCCCCGATGAAATCCAAAATATCTTATAAAGTCTGCCCGCAAACCGATCTACCGGGCCATCAGACATAAGCCCTATATTCCTGAAAAACACCTGTGCATCTCTCAGCATCCCCTTGTCCATAATACTCAACTAGTGCATGACATCCGGCACTTTTCCTGACTCATGGGAAAGAGCTGACGTCACACCTGTCTTTAAATCAGGCAGCAAGCACGAAATTTCCTCATACAGACCTATATCTATCGTCCCTATACTCTGTTAAGTCTTCGAAAGAATAATACATTGCCGTCTCCTCACTTTCAACAAACCACACCTCTCAGAACAACATGGCTTCGTCCCTGGAAAATCATGTTTAACAAATCTGACTGTTCTGAACCATCACATAATTTCTGCACAAAAATCTCAGCTAGATGTAATCTACGTTGACCTGGCCAAAGCATTTGATTCCGTGAACCATTTCCTTCTCCTCCACAAGCTTGCTTCATGATACAACGTACATGGATCCTTCTTGTCCCTAATACAAAGCTTCCTGTCCAATAGGCAACAACGGGTAGTGCTTCCAGGGTCTGTATCGTCCTGGCCCCCAGTCTTATCAGGAGTAACTCAGGACAGTATCCTGGGACGCCTTCTCTTCGTGCTGTATATGGATGATATAAACACATGTGTGCAAAATTCTCAGTGTTCCATTCTTCTGTACGCTGATGACCTCAAGATATTCAGAAAATATTCCAGTTCTGACGACCGCGCTGAGCTCCAGGAAGCAGTGAATGCATGTACTGATTGGTTCAACAAATGGAGGTTATCTCCAAATCCCAAAAAGTGCTTCAGTGTGTCTTTTTCACTACTGAAATCTGGAAATCCGGCGGACTATAAAATTTGTGGAAATAAATTGGATACGGCTTCTCAGGTAAGAGATTTAGGTATTATTCACGATGATAAACTGACATTCTCTCCCCACATTGACCACATCAAATCTCGCGCAATGCGCAGTCTCGGCATTCTATAGGCACCGTGCAGGCAGCTCGAAATGCTACTACTAGCGCTACGTAGTGGCCCGTTCTGAAACAAGAGGTTAGGCGTATTGCGAGAGTCTCAGTACAGCATGTGTGACGTTCGAACAAGTTGCGGGGTTAGAGAGATTCAATTCGGGGATCTAAGTGAATCATCATGGAAGAAAGGTAAAAACCTAGTTGTCAGTGGCCACGTGAACGACGTGGAAGAGTTAATTTCGAATGCTTTCGGATATATCACAGGAAAAGTCACCCGGCAAACGTCTGTGACTTTGCTGCCTTATATCGTGAAACTTGAGGTAGGCATGGTGTAGTTAGGTCACAATTTATAAAGTTTATTTAGGAAGAATTACTTAATGTATCTCAATACGTAAGCCTCCGTGGCTTAGGCGGAAGCATGCCGGCCTCTCACCGCTGGGTCCGTGGTTCAAATCCCGGTCACTCCATGTGAGTTCTGTGCTGGACAAAATGGAGGCAGACAGGTTTTTCTCCGGGTACTCCGGTTTTCCCTGTCAAAATTTCATTCCAGCAACACACTCCACTATCGTTTCATTTCATCTGTCATTCATTTAATCATTGCCCCAGAGGAATGCGTCAGGCCTCGGGAGCCGGCACAGTTCATATCCTCGCTGCTAGATGGTGGGCTTCATTCATTCCATTCCTGACCCGGTCGGAGACTGGAAGCAGGCTGTGGATTTTCATTTCATCTCAATACGTAGACTTTCACGACCACTAAGTTAAATGACATTTAATTTGGGGATATTAGGTCGCCTATAATATATATACAGCTGACGCGTTTGCTTGTTTGCTATGTATTAATAACTTGTAACCATTTTTATTTTGTGTTTAGGTTGACCAGAATCGTAATGTCTCGAGCAGTGAATGTTCCTGTCCTGCAGGCGCCAGAGGAACTTGCAAACACGTAGCTGCGGTAGTGTATTTTGTAAATAAGGAAAGTGTTGTCTCGAAAACAGACCATCCGCAACAATGGGGAAAACCAAGTCCGAAAACAGTGTCAAAAGAAAAATATAGGAAAGGCAAACACGTAGAAGCACTGTTCGGCAAAAAGACTTTAGAGACATCTCTTCCTCCTTTTGAATTAAGTGAGGATATTTTAAAACACATCCCTTGCAGTCTTCGTGCAATACTTCGAGCAGAAGCAAGAACTGAAATCGAACAATCGTGCAGGGCCGTAGTCAGCTCGGTGATGGACAGGGTAGTGAATGATGTGGAGAGATGTGACACAGCTAGGAGCTAGTACATTTACAAGTCTCTAACACCTTTCACACTATGAGTGACAAAATGTATCTTACCAGCAATGTTCAGGTTGATACAGATCAGATAATTAATATCTCCCTGGAAACTGTACCTCAATCACGAAGCTCTCGATGGTTTCAAGAAAGAAAGATACGAATATCTGCAAGCACGAAAGCACTTCGGATCAAAACTAGTAGATATAACTTTGATACTATTCGTAGAATCAATCATGGTTCCGTATTGATTAAAAGTCAAAATATTAAAGGGACAGGAATTCGTCGGAATTCCTGTCCCTTTAATATTTTAACTTTGATACTTTTGCTCTCGCATTTGTAACTGATTCACCAATTGGGGGAGCTGCTTTGAACAATCTTTCTTACGGAAGTGAAATGGAAAGTGAGGCAATAGAATGTTATGCAAGTTCATTCAGTGTTCGTGTTATTCGGTGTGGGTTAATAATTCACCAAAAACAACCTTGGATTTGTGGCTTTCCAGATGGCATAGTTCTCATGGGGAATGTAGCTGACAGAGTGTTAGAAGTTAAGTGTCCATCTTCCTGTAAAGATAAACCAATAGTTGATGAGGCAGGGAATGTGGGAGTACGTTATCTTTACGCTGACGGGCAAAAAACATACATTTAAAGACAAGCCATATGTATTACACACAAATACAAAAACTAATGTACATAACTGGCTTAGAAAAATGTGATCTATATGTATATAGCAAAGCACAACATTTGACAATACCTGTTTATAAGGACAATAAGTATGTCGAGGAATGTCTCACCAACATTTCAAAGTTCTTTTTCAGTGATTACTTGCCAAAAATTAGCGGTATTCCTAAAGATAATTAAATAATTATTTGTGCTTGGTAAACACTGAACAGTTCAATATAAAATGAAAACAAAGAATATATAAAACAAACTGATGGTAGAATAATTCTCGAACTATTCTTTAATTATTGGAGTTTGCAAATTTACTACAACACAACACATATGCACAATTTCATCTATGTACTGAAACAGTTCTGTTGGCAATTTCTGTAATATATTGTATATTTTAATTCTTTGAATACACCTTTCTACATGAATTCTAACACTCGCAATATTGTAAGTACTCTCAACCTCCTCAACTGTTAATCTCCCGTCATGTAAGAACGGTGGCGTCACTATTACGACACCGCGGCCAGTTCTGATGCCAGGAAATCCTTTATCAGCCATGACCTCGTCGCCAGGTTGAAGTTAAGTTAATAAAACACTGTCAGTTGTTATGAATGAGTCGCTACCTCTTCCACCATAACATTTCGATTTAAAGGCGATCATACCACTAGGCGTGATAGCAATTAAAAGTTTTGCAGTGTAGCAATCCTTGTATTGAGAATAGAAATACACTCTCTGATCTACTTGGGGAGGCTGTTCAACTCTATATTCCGTGCAGTCAATAATGGCTCGACAATTATTGTAATTTCTCTTAAATGCTGGAGGCATTGTTTCTTGAACACTTTACTAGGCCAGAATATGAAATGTTTCGTACGCTGCGCGAGTTGCATAAGGACGGTCGTAAAAATACGTAAAATTGTAGTCCTGTGAACACCGAATAGCACTCTCAAAGCAGAATAGGACAGTCCAGTTTTCATTTTCATTAGGAAAATTAATAATCTGGTTTCTTTACATACTTTGGAAACGTTACAGTTTGGCAATAACACAATGAGTAAGGCAAATACGTGGAAGTTTACACCTGTTAAATCACGCATTTGTGTATTGTTCCTTATGGAACTGTAACCTTGGAAACCTGGGCTCGTAACGTTTGCATGATCGTCTTCCGTTCCACACATTTGATCATGTTTCGAAATGTTCCTTCCCAGACCGAAATTAAGTGGAATACATGCTTGTGTATTTACGTCGTTTACATTTACAGAACAAGTAAACACGAAGTCTGAACAATGAAAATCAGATGCATCTGTTCCCATGGATGCATCCTTGGTTATGTTTTGCGCAAACTGTAGCCGAAACTTTTCCGCTTGATTCTTCCTTTTTTAATCGTTTAAGTTGTCTGTAAAAGCTCTGTAAGCTAGGACCCGGCGAAACATTCCTCTTCTTGTATTCATCAGGAAATATTGTCGGAACATAGGCTGGACTTAGTGGGTGTCCAGATCTTCTGTTTCCGATGAAATGTGCACTGCATATTCTTGAGTAAGTCGTAGGTTGCCAAAGTGATCCATCAATGCTAAAAATTAACACCAAAATGAAATTAGATCGGGTCAGTTGAACTTATTGCAAATTTGTGCAGTATGTACGTGTACTTACTTCCTTCGGTTAACTGCTTGTATCCATCGCATCCTTCGGTCCACTTCTATCGCTCGTTTTGGAAAACAATAAAATTGTATTTCACTTCCCGTATTTGCATAAGTATTGGAACAACCAACAACACAACAATTGCGTTTACTTGATCTTAGTTTCTCTGCCATTATCGTCGGAGTGACTACACGCTCATAACAGAACAGAGACTGCGAGCGTAAGGTAATCTGTGCTGCGAGCCTGGAGTCTGCCTCACCTATAGTTCTCCACCCAGCCGCTAGAGCGACACGCACGGTGCCTATACTGATTCACAGAAATTAAAGACCTCACTGCACTTAAATTATACTTCACCACATATGTTCTCCCTATCCTAGATTTCTCTTCTCCAATTTGGTCTACCTAGGCTATAACCAACATTTCTAAATTGAACAGTGTCTTTAATTTCTTCATATCAAGAGTCAAAGCTCGCAATCCTTCACTAAGGCACTTTGCCAAATCCGACATTTTAAATCAGCTCAATGTACTCTACCTGAAAAGCCGTCTACAATTTACTGATCTGTGTTTCCTACATAAAATTATGAATGGTTACACAAAATGTAACATGCTACTAAGCTACTTCCCACTCCATGTTCCCTCCTGTTCAACACGTCAGAACCATTTACACCACATACCTCGCCAACGTCTTGAAGTACAGAAGCGCTCTATTTTCCACCGTCTACCTACCCTTAGCAACTCCCTTCCAAATATTGACATATTCTCTCCCTATAAAACATTCAAACATAACATTAGAAGATCCCTTTCATCCTCAATCCCTACCCCCTCACCCTCCTAATCTTCCACTACCCCAATCATTCCCGGCGTCTTTCCCGAGATTTATCCCTTGCTGCCATCACTGCCATTTGTTACCTGTTATTGTTGTTGTTGTTTTTGTTAATATTATTTAAAATTGTTAAAATATTAGTGTAAAATGACCTATTCATGGTAGTATCTAATAATCATTATATAAATAAATAAATTAAAAAAAAGTAAAACCCTGTTATTGCGTGATTCGGATATAAAGTGGTGGAAAGTAAGTCCCCCAGTAAAAAATACATATTTATTAATGTACATGGTATATTTTCATTTACACTAAGTAAACGCGCATGTACGGAAATGAAACTGACGAACAACTTTACACAGTAAAGTATTGTCATTGAAAGGCCGGATCTATGGTGTTGGAGTAGCACGCCTGCCTTGCACTCGGAGGCTCCGGGTTTGATTCCTTACTCCATCAGGGATTTTAGAAACAGAAAAAAATAAAACAACATTCACAGTCAACATTACAAGCTGGAACCCATATAGCTTGGAGTGCTCCATTCACAAAATCACTATGATCTTCCCCCAGGGGCTCACATCTTGTGGGATGTGGGTTGGCGACCATGGGACCCCAGCTGAGTCCGGCATTGCTTCCACTTGTGCCGGGCTCCTCTCTGTCTTCTTTCCTGTTGACCTCCCTTGGTCAACTCTTGTTCTTTTCCGACCCTGAAGGTATTAGGGTATCCTAGGCCTAGGGAGTCTTTCACTTTTCCGCCTTAATTGGCCCTTGTCTCATCTTTCTTTCTTTCTTTCTTTCTTTCTTTCTTTCTTCGAGGGGTCAGACCTCTTGTTTTCTTTTCATTATATTTCCTTTTCTCTTTAAGATTCCCGCACTGTTTTTGTTAATTGGCTCCCGATGTATCTAAATTCCAAGTAGTTTTTTTTTTATCTACCCACCATTTTGTAGGTGTTTTCAATCTCCATTGCATTTTGTAAGTCTTTTCGATCTAAATTGCATTTTGTGAGTGTTTTCAACCTCATTTGCATTTTGTAAGGATTGACAATCTAAATTGCTTTTTAGTAAGTTTTTCAATATAGGGTCTGTGACTTTTGTGAGTATTTTGAATTTCAATTGCATTTTGTATTTTCAACCTAAACCGCTTTTTGCTAGTACTTTCAATCTAAATTGCATTTTGTAGGGTGCGCATTTTGCAAGTATTTTGTTTCTCAATTGCATTTTGTGGGTATTTTGAATCTAAATTATATTTTGTAAGTATTTTCAATCTAAATTGCATTTTGTAAGTATTGTCCATCCAAATGAGTAGTTCGAATTTACCATACATTTTGTAAGCATTTTCAATTTCAATTGCATTTTGTAAGTATTTTGAATTTCAATTGCACTTAATGATTATTTGGAATCTGAAATGGGCATTTTTCAATCTAAATTGCGTTGGGTATTTTCAATTTCCATTGCATTTTGTAAGTATTTTGAACCTCAATTGCATTTTATACGTATTTTTAATCTCATTTGCATTTTGTAAGTATTTTGAATTTCACTTGCATTTTGTAAGTATTTCGACTGTACATTGCATTTTGTGCGTATTTTTCAATCTATTCCTTTTGTGAGTATTTTCGTTCTAAATTCCTTTTTGTAAGTATTATCGCTCTCCATTTTGTGAGTAGTTGCCATCTGTATTCCCTTACTTTTGTAAGTATTCTTCTTCTCACTTAATTTTCGTTCTGGTTTCCACTTCATTGACATTTTCGCTATCACCCTGACCATTAGGGGCCGGTAACCTAGATGTTAGGCCCCTTAAAACAACAATTATCATAATCATCACTATGATCTTTTCGTAGTTCTTCCAAACTTACTTTCGGCGGCATACAGTCCTAGATCACTCAAAACAAAAATGGCAATGGAAATGCAAGCCAAGATGCAACAAAAACGTAGCCAATGAGTATGAACATGGCTACACAAGAAACGACATATCATCTAGCGACAACTTTCCAAACCTTGTGGATTTTTTCAGATGCGACAAGGCAGAAAGCAATTCTTTTTTGGAACTTGGTCAATAAATATTACGAAAAAGCAATCAAAATATATCAAATTTAGTTAGTTTATTAATTAATTGCCGAAAAATTCTGTTTCTTTTCGCGAATAACTACAGAAAAGATGCTGAATTTGCGAGTCCTAGATTTTTTGTGATTTTACGCGAGTGTTCCGCGAGTTCAAACGTGTAATTATATGATATTTTTAATGTAAAACAACTTATAAACCAAAGTTTATTATTATTTTTTTTTTTTTTTTGTGATTTTGCGTGTTTCGAATTTTGACTGTCTCTAGTGGTAATATCTCACTATCCTCGTTGCTCAGACCACGGTTTTAGCCTATTGGAAACCTTTTAAGTCAGCTTATTAGTTTTGCATTATATGGTTCAGTTGTTACTGTATGTACTCATTCTTCACTCCCAGAATGATTTTTATCCTATTTTCAATTTTGAAAAAATAGGCTTATGAGATCACCTTTTGTCCGAGTGTGTGAGGTGTGTCCCCATAATAACTTCTGTACGGCTGGAACGATTTGAATGAAACTCGGTAAGTTCATAGCACTATTCCGGGCGACTCCGACCGTGCCCTTCAAATTTTGTTACGTCTCGCCAATCCAACATGGCGGCTGTGCAAAATATTTCACCAGCATTCAATATCTCCGTAACTATTCCCGATATCATCCTGGAAATTTTTACGGTGATAAAGGGAACTACTAGAAGTTCACCTATGTGACTATTGAAAAACTGGTAACTACAAAACCACGCGAATTTGCGACTTTTAAATAGACGTTTCTCGCGATTTAACCAGCCAAACGCAATAAAACTTGGTACTGTATATGTTTATACACATTGTAATGTACCGACATCAAACTTCGTTCAATTGTTTACATAACCACAAGATGGCGGATGTGCAAAATATTTCACCGGCATTCTATATCTCTGAAACTATTAGCGGTATCACCCTGAAATTTTGTACGGAGATAAAGGGCACTACTGGAAGTTCATCTATAAGACTTTCAAAAACAGGTTAACTACAAAACAAACATGGCGGCCAAGTAAATTAAAATTTTTAATAGAACTTGCTCGCGATTTAATGTTCCAACCGCAATGAAATCTGGTACAGGAAATGTTTATTCACATTGTAATGCACTGGTATCCAATTTAGTTCAATTGTTTACATAACCTCAAAATGGCAGCTGTGCGAATTTTAAAATTAAGTTTTTATTTCTTGTGTAGTCATCATGCGATCGAAGTGAAAGTTTGAATAATGAACCTAAGCAATAATTTTCCTTTAATAGTACATGCCTCTATGGCATTTTAACAATCCTACATGGCGACCATCCGAAATATTTAGACGGCTCTGAATATCTACGAATCTATTATAGCAATCTATGAACATAAGTTCACCTATAGGACTTTAAATAACCTGGTAATCACAAATCCAACTTGGCGGCGATGCGAAGTATAAATATTCACATGGATGTTTCTCGCAATTTAACCATCCTAGTGCAGTGAAACTTGGTACAGTAAATCCTTATACGAATGTTAATCCACTGGCATCTAATTTATTTCAATTGTTTCCATAACCACAAAATGGCAGCTGTGCGAAATTTTAAAATCTCGTTTTGACTTCTTGTGTCCTAATCATGCGATTGTAGTTTGAATGCTACACGTACACAATAATCTTCATGTAACAGTACATAACTCTAGGACCTACATATATAAAATCCAACATGGCAACCATCCGAAATATTTAGTCGGTTCTCAATATCTACGAATCTATTACAGCAATCAAACTGAAATTTTGTATGTTCATAGTGGCAGTTAACATAAGTAGGATATATGAAAATTGGCTGTATAGTTCTTCACGGAACTACTTGTTAGAAACCAAATTTGTAGGAATGTTATAAACTGAATCGATGATTAAAAATGGGACTTTTCTAGTGCCCTAATGGTCTTGATTGATTTATTTTTTTCCTTTGCAGTGTGCTCTTCATTGGGCTAACCAAGGCTCTCGAGTTCTCTATATTTCATCCAACCCTTTCAACAAATTACCAACCGAACCTCATGGAGCCAAAGGAGTCAATTCTGATACACTGTCGAGGATTACATTCATGTAAGTGCAGTATGCATTATTTCACTGTCAACTGCAAGAAGGAAAATTGGATAACAGTTGAGCAGACCTCACTCTCACAATAAGATTTTTCTAACTTCTGAAATCAGCCAAAATACCTTTCATAATGATGAATAATAATTCTGTAAGTACTGTAATTTATTAATAGATTTTTGCTCCTCTATATCTATCATCATCTTCTAAAGGCTAAAAGCCTTGTAGTTGTAGTCATTTCTTACGGTCTTCAGCAGTTCTCTTCATATTGGCGTACAAGTCTCGCTCCATCTCCTTGACAATGTTCTTGAGTTACGATTGTCTTGGTCGTCCCCTTGTATTTTTTCCCCAAAATTTTTCCTTCAAAAATTACCTGGAGAAGTGTGTCATGTCTGACAAGGGAAGTCTCTGAACCGGGGAATCACGGATCCTGCTGGAACTTAGCAGATACATTGCGTGAGCCCAACTAGGCAGAACCGTGAAGAAAAATCTTTCGGAAATTAACTCCTACCCACCGCAGACGGCAGTAAATACAACAATTTTGAACTGTGCGCGCTGGTCAAGAGGGAGTGTGCCTCACGCTTGATTGGTGGCTCAAATGATCACGTTCGAAACGACTGCCTTCCCGTACTCTCGCTCACAAGCTGCGCTGCGGCATGCGACATTAATGCTGCATCTTTACAATATATAGGTGTCCACGTTCATAGTACTGTTTTCTATACAACCAGTTACGATACCTGTAAATATCAATAAGCACAACAAATAAACACATTTGGTACAAGAGACGAACGCCAGAAAACCAGATAGGCACAAAACCATCAACATACCATCCAAACTGCCCAATAGATCCTGTTCTTGAATGCTGAGAGACCTTTCCATACATTTTCCATATTTTTCCTCCTGTCAACATATAACTTTTCCAATGTTACCATTCATCATGCAATGCATGGGACACTCATTCGGTTGCCTCTCATTCGGTGATTGTACGCCGTGGGCCGTAAACCATAGTACGGTTGGAAAGCAACCTCTGACGCAGCCAATGAAGCTCACGCCGCTGGCGCGCCAATTTAAATCTGTAAATCTTATTTTTTCATCTAGTAGAAGGGGAAGTTAATTTCCGAAAGATTTTTCTTCACGGTTCTGCCTAGTTGGGCTCAAGCAACGTATCTGAAAAGTTCCAGCAGGATCCGTGATTCCCCAGTTCAGAGACTTCCCTTGTGAGTATGTGTCCCATGAATTTTGCTTTCCTTTTCTTGATGGTGTTCAACAGGCATCGGTTCTCCTGATTTTGGTTCAGAACAAGCTCATTTGTCTCTTTTTCCATCCAGCTTGTTCGGGGTCATTAGTCTCCAAAGCCACATTTCAGCTGCCTCAAGTTTTGTTTCTTCTCTTTTCCCAAGTGTCCATGTTTCACAACCATAGGTCAACACACTCCAAACAAAGGTCTTGAGAAATGACTTCCTTATCTTCAAGTTGAGGTGCTCATTGAGCAGCAAATTCTTCTTATTTTCAAAGGCTTTCTTCGCCAACACTATTCTTTTCTTAATTTCTGAGATGCACCTGTTGTCATAATTAATCACACTTCCCAAGTAGCAAAATTCCGTTACTTGTTCAATGGCACTATCATTTAACATTATATTAGCTAAAATTGGTTGTTTCTTTTTGTCTTCTGAAAATTAACTCTTAGTCCGAATTTTCCAAAGGATTTCTGAAAAACTTTTAACATTCTATTCATTTCACATGCAGAGTTTGCTAAAAGTGCAATGTCATCTGCAAAGCGAATGCTATGAACCTGTTCTCCATTAAATTTTAGTCCTTTTGGTTTTTTTCTTTTAATGCATTTACTGCAGCTTCTATATAGATATTAAAAAGATATGGTGATAGAGGAAAACCCTGCCTTACACATCTTCTTATTTTTGCTTCTCTTTTATTGCCATTAACTGTTATTTTGATAGTTTGATTTTTTATATAAGTTCAGAATAAGGCGCCTGTCTTTCCAGTCAATCCCGACTTTTGCCAATGTAAGAAATAAGGTTTCCCAAATGGCATTATCAAATGCCTTTTCTATATCAATGAATACTGTATAGGTTTTTCGATTAACTTCTAGTCTTCTTTCTAAAATCTGACGTAATGCTAGGATAGCCTCCCTAGTCCCTTTCCTTGTTCTAAATCCATACTGATGTTGTTCAATTTTCCTGCTTAGTCTATCTTTGATGATGATCAATAATATCTTTGATGCATGTGAAAGAATGGTTAAAGTTCTATAATTAGAACATTCACAAGCATTTGGAAACACACATATCATTTGTTGATTTTAAGAAAGCCTTTGATTTTGTTGACAGAAACAGACTTATTGACATATTGGCCAGAGATGGTGTCCCCCAACAGTTAATTGATAACATTTCCAACATGTATAGTGGTACTCTTATTTCAGTAAGGTTAAGTAATCATAAATCCGAGTGGAAGCCAATCAGCAGAGGGGTAAGACAAGGCTGTGGACTCTTTCCATTGCTATTCATAATCTACATGAATGCTATAATAAAGGAATGGAGGTGTGAAAGACATGGTTCAATACCTATCAGCAGGCATCTAAAAAATTTAGATGCTATACTATTTGCTGATGATGTTGCATTGGTAGCAGCATCTGAAGATGATCTGCAGTGGTCAGTTTTCAACCTCCAGAAAGTGGCATCAAAATTCAGCATGTGCATTTCTACTGAAAAGACTAAAGTAATGGCCTTTAAGGGTAAGGACCCTATCCCCAGTAAAATTTGTCTGGATGGTAAAATTTTAGAAAGAGTTAACAAATTCAAGTATTTAGGATATCATTTATCTTTTCAAGAAGAACGAGATATAACTGCAAAAATAACTAATTATACCAGAACAACAGGAATCATTAATCATGTCATGAAGCCATCTCTTGTCCAAAGGCATACACGCTTGCGTTTGTATAACACATTAGCCAGACCAACCCTATGCTATGGCAGCGAGGCATGGACAATAAGATGTCAGGACATCTCCAGACTCACAGCACGCGAAATGACCTTTATGCGCCGAACAGCAGGCTATACTAAATGGGATCACAAGAGAAACGAGGATGTGCTGAAGGAACTAAAAGTGAAACCAATAACTGCATACATTTGTGACTACCAAGAGAACTGGAAGCATCATGTCCAAAGGATGGAACCTGGAAGATTTCCAAAGGAGATCCTTCGCTACCAGCCACGGGGAATTAGATCGATAGGACGTCCGATGAAGAGATGGAGGGAAAGTGCAAGACCGTAACGGGACATTTGACCCAATACTTGGAAGGAAGATGATGATGATCATGACAAGCATTTCCTTTCTTGGGTAGTGTGATTGTTCGACTTTTAATAAAATCAGGAGGTGCAATCCCGTCCTCGTAGCATTTAGTAATGATTTGAAAAAGGCATTCTTTAGTGCTTACATCACAACATTTTAAGAGCTCTGCAGGAATGTTATCTACTCCAGTTGCTATAGGGATATATATATTTCGTATGACTTACAGAGGATACAGTAATGCTACAGTATATACAATATATACAAGTAATAAATATCTAGTAACATCAAAAACGAAACCAAAAGTCACAGTTGGATGTCCAGAGCACAGGGTTGGCAAAATAGCAGTAAAAAAACAAACATTAAAACAGTTTTGTTTTTGTTTTAAACAGTTTTGTTTTGTTTTGTTTTAAACAGTTTTTTTTTTAATTCTGAACATGTTTTAAACAGTGTAATAAAATGCTGTACTTTTAATACTGAAATATAAATACTTTAGAGATCATCTTGACCAGAGTTGTATGGTAAGTAATAAACCAATGTTTACAACTGAAACTCAGCCAGCAGGGAAATTTAGTTACCAGCTAGGAATTTTGGCTGCCATGTTCGAAGTTTTGTCACTGACAATGCTGCCAATATGGGGAAAATGAGGGATGAATTGGCAAAAAAAAAAACGATATCAAAGAAGTGATAACTTATGGTTGTTCGGCTCACCTGCTTAATCTGTTAGCACATGACTTGGAGGTGGTTGGCATTACAGAACATGTTAAACAAATTATTAAATACCGGTACTTCTGGAACACTCACTTTGCAGCAGCCAAGTACAAACAGGCTGGCGGAACAGCTCTTGCTCTTCCTACGGATGTATGCTGAAATTCTTTAGCTGACTCTATAGAGTCCTATTTGGGTAACTGGCATATTATTGTCAAAGTTTGCACTAAAAATCGAAGTGCCATTGAACCAATTATAAGTGCAAAGGTATATGATATCAATATGAAACAAAATGTTCAAGACTATCTCATAAAACTTAAGACTGCATCAGTCTCATTAGATAAGATGCAGCGTGATGACTGAACCATTGGGGAAGCAGTAGAGGTTTGTCTTGACCTGCTCAATTTTTTCAAAAATGAAAACAGTCCCAATAACTTAAAGAAATTCATGAAACGATTTAACACCACTGTAACTGATACCCATCTCCTTGCCAATCTCATGGATCCACACTATCAAGGACAGAGACTGATTGAAGAACAATATCATTCTGCTATGGAGTATGTTGAAGCTTACCACCCATATGCAATGCCTGACCTAATTAAGTGCAAAGCAAAATATTCAACTCTTCAAGGAATACCTGTTTGGTCCTGCAATACTAAAAGAAATTAAACCCCTGACATGGTGGGTGGCTTTGCAGAATAACATTCATCACACAACTTCAGGCCTAGCACATCAGCTGCATAGCGCAGTTGCTTCATCACCTGGGATAGAACGTCTTTTCACCACTTTTGGGTTTGTGCATAGCAAAGTCTGAACTCAGCAAGAAACCTGTTGAATAAAGACAAAATGGCAGTGACATTTGGATTTATAATATTTTAAATACATCCCTATATTTTCTGATGGATGTTCGCTTGCAAAAATTTTTAACAAGGACATCAAAACCATTACAAAATCACTCTATAACCTTTATATTATTACGTAAAACCTTCAGTAGAAGGCAAAGAAGACCACTGTACTCTACTGTATTGCAAAAAACAAAACAAAAAAAATCTTCTAAAGAAACATATTTTAGACGGTTGTTTGAAGCATTGAGTTTAAAACTAATTTTAAACAATGTGCATTGTTTTAAACAGTTTTAAACAGTTTTAAACATGTTGTTTTAAACATGCCAACCCTGCCAGAGCAGCAATCCACTCCACTGCATCATCAGTTGCGTTCTGCAGGTCGTCATATCCTCCCTTGAAGGACCGTGAAGGGCATTCCGACACAATATGATGGCTTGTCTGCACTGAATCGCCACAATCGCACCAAGGACTAGAAATGTTCCCCCGTTTGTTGTTCTCATTGTATCATTTAACTGGACATCAACTTTTCCTACATGTGTTCTATTGATCCATACGGGGCTACAATATTCAGCAACTGAGTATACTAAGGCTAGAGGTGTTGTGTGAAGAACAGTCTCATTTGCTCCCCAACTTGTACCACAGAGTTTGTGAAGGATGTTGTTACGTGTTCTGATTTTAGCTGCTGTTCTGCAGAGATGTTCTTTGTATGTCAAAGAGCGATCCAGCACAACACCCAAATATCTTGGTTGGGTGCAATATTTTAGCTGTTGACCTCTGAATTGTACATGGGATATGTAATGGGCCCTCCTATTCAGATGAAAGGCACTGACCTCTGTTTTGCTGATGTTGGGCTTCAGTCGCCAAGTGTCTGTCCAACTTTAGGAGATATTGTTTGAGAATTGTTTCAGCAGTCTCAAGAAAGATAGCTACACTCTTCCTACAAACTATCAGTTATGTACTCGTCTCTGATATCTCATGCTGAAGAAGACCCCATTAAACTATTTAGTGTATGTATTTTCTTGACTTTTGGTGGACTACTTTTAATTCCATTCAGTATTTATTAAATTATTTGTCAAAAGGACCCATATTAATTTCGACATGCATGTGAGATTTTTGAAGTGAAATGCCATGTCCTGATGATCGGATTCCACAAATTGAAGTCCCGTGGCTCATGATCACGAGATCATCGGTCATGTGAAACTATAACCTTTTCTTTTTATTTCGACATGATCAATTTCATGTCGATACAAATGCATATTTCTCGAATGCAACTGTAAAAGCTGTGAGTGAGGTCTTCTCTGAATACAAAATTGTGTTCATTGCTAATGAAGAAAGTAATACTTTTTCAATTTTCCACCCAATCAATACTTTTTACTTCCAAAAAAACACTTCAGGGTTCATCATCATCATCTTGGACAGTTTCCAGCCACTGGCAGGGTCTGTTTGGAACACAAGCCTCTCCAACGTCTTCTGTCTTCCCACCATCTCTCAGCCTCCACCCTTGTCCAGTCTTCTCCTCTCTTGTTCACGCTTTCAGCCACCTGTCTCTCGGTCTCTTTCCTTCCCACTTCGTCTCGTGTATCCTCCTGGGTATCCTCTTCTCCTCCATTCGTTTTACATGTCCATACCATCTAAGTCTAGATTTCTCTATACCATCCTGTAATGGTTCCTCCTTCATTAATTCTCTGGTCCTCTCATTTCTTAATCTGTCCATCTTTGTAGCTCCAATACTGCTTCTCAAGAACCTCATCTCAATGGCCTGTATTTTGCTCTTCTCCCTTCCTTTCATAACCCAGGTCTCCGAGGCATACTTCAGGATAGGGACATAGTACGTCCGATATATGATCTTTTTGCTGTTCTGAGGGACATCCTTGCTCCATATCATGCTTCTCACACTCCTCTGGAATGCTTCTGCCTGTCTCGCCCGCTCATTTATTTCTCTATCGATTCTTCCATTATCTTGTATCAGGCTTCCCAAATACTTGAAACTCTCCACTTTCTTCAGCTGTTCCCCACCAATTGAAGAGTCCAGGGGAAAAACCTGATAAGTCCAAAAAGAACAAATTTTCTGTTTTTTGTCTCTATTAATAGCTCCTTTAGTATAGTAAATTATGATGTAACCGTACAGGGGAACAACCTGACCAGTCCAAAGAAATTTGAATGTTTGCAAATGGTGTACAGAGGAATAACCTGACAAGTCCATGTGATACTGGGGAATAGTCTGACAAGTCCGAGGAAGCTTTTGGGAATTTTCTTGTTTTTATGATAGCTGTCCTGTACAGCTAATAAGTACAGAAACAACACTGTTATTTATTCGTCATCGTTACCTTGGTCATTATAGTGGTGTATTTGACTGTTGAAAAGTTGTATCTGGAGTGTATTTCTAGGAGGAGTTACTTTCGGTGTTGTCTGAAAATTAACGTGGAAGAAAGTGATTCAAAAAGTCAACCCCTGGCTCTATACAGCCCATGAAGGGCCTAGGCCGACCGTGAAAATATATCTTTGAACGATCTTACATACTACCTGTGCCCTATCTGTTGGTGCCAGTTCAGGATATTTTTATTTTTATTTTATTGCAGCCAAATAGCAATAGAAAATAAAGAGTGAACATGTGAGCTACACTAATATTGCGCTCTGGGGATTTGAATAGCATAGATTTGATTGATTGCGTTCTTTACTACAGAGCTCTAAGTGGTAGCGTTCACATGTCCACTGTAGGGTCATGGAAAGATTGGTTAATGCAATTAAGGTGGTGAAAACCATGGACAGCTAGACGTGTAAACACATTCCTCAACTCAAAGTTTGATGTTGACCATGTCCGGTCGATTATGTCTCGACTTCCATAAAATTCTTGAGCTATCTATTTCCTTCTTCAATGATGGTAGTAGTTTTTCTGAGGTGGTGTTTGGTAGAGGTAAATAGTTTCTAAGGTCTTCAACCCAGAAATGATTCTATTATACTCTTTGATAAAGACAAAGGGTTATAACTATACATATACACAGGAGAAAGTAGGCTATATGTTCTTTACTGAACATCTTGTTTAACCTTAAATCGAGGTTTCGATAGAAAAGTCATAATTTATGTCGTTGCATGGAATAAAGAAGAGTAAATTAGATTATTTACTAAACAAACTAAAATTTAGAAATAAATCCTTGCGAGATGGTCGAGGAAAGCGCAATACCCGCCCACAAAGTTTAACGGATAATGCCCATGCAATGATTCGACAACATTCAAACATTTAAAGGGCGCAACAGCCGCTATGATGATGACAGAATAGGTTTACCTCCTGAGTCGTTGAACACCAAGACAATGTTCTATATGTTTCAAGAGAAGTTTCCTGACCAGAAAGTATCTTACAAAACATATCGCACAATTTTCAACTTCGATTTCAATATACGTTTTGCCGTTTGGAAGTGCAAATGCATTTTGACCGCCTTCTGCATTAGTCAGAATTAGTGACACTAATATGCAGTTTTAAGTATTTGGTTGTAATAAAAAGTTAATTGATTAGTATTATTGTAATAGTAACTAAATTCTTCAATCTTAGGGACTTATCAGATGCTTCCTCTGCAAAATGTGTATACATGCTAACATAAAATTGAATGTAACTTATCGTTGTATCCATTTTTCAATCCTCAAAATTGTAATTTGTAGTGCTTCTCCACTTGGTACTTAAAAAACTTAAGCGAAGAAATAACACAATTGCATACCTGCCAACCCTTCCAACCTGCCAACCTTTCCGAATTTTCACCTCGTCTTCCGATCTTCTTAATTACTATTATTTCTTCCGAATTTCGGGCCCCAGTGATATATTGTAAAAGAAAAAGGAACTGCAAATAATTTCCATTCTCAACCGGTAACGAAAAAGTAATGAATTTTACAAATGGGTAAAGAAAGTAACGAAAAAGTAACGAATTTTACATTCGGGTAACGAAAAATTTTTGAAGGCGGATTGAATCGTTTAAACTCGCGCCTCTAGGCTCAGAGATTGCGATGGAGCGAGTTTCACGCAAGCGGCGCCGTTTGCATAAGCTATATTTCCCCGTGCCTGAGCTCAAGGAAATGCATTCTGAGGATACCTTGAATGGTATACATCGTTCAGCGTATATTTTCGGCATCAAGAAGACGTTTTAGTTTTGTGTGAAATATTTATCTGTGTTATTAGGAAACCTGACTTTTCGCGAGACGTTTATTTGCGAAAACTTCTGAAACTAATCAGAAACCTCGCATTTCTCGCATTTATTTGGAGACTGTCAAATTGAAGTCCAGAAATAACGAAAAATAATTTAATGTCGCAATCTTGCGAAATGTTACCGTTTCGAAAAAGAATTATGAAAAAGCTTCGAAATACCTGGGCTATAACTTATTTTAAAAATCTGTCTCGTAAATTTGCGACATCCAGTATGGTTAATTCGAAATTCCATTATATGTCGATTTTTCCTTCGAACTTTGGTTCCATCGGATATATTATAATCTAACCGGTTATTTCGAAAACTTGTATAATTCGTGATTCGCATTCGAAAGAAAAAGTGTCCTCTAGTCGTATTATTCGTGCAATCCTCTCAGAATAATTCTTAATATTTGATATCTACTTCGAACACTCATACTCAAGACGGCCGGCTGACCGCACGACTTGTCTGCGGGAATCTCGTCAAATGGACCGAAATCGACGTCAGTTACGTAAAATCATAAAACCCGTACCCTAGCGTGAACTTGTGACCACGAGGACTGCGGGAATCCCGTCAAAGGTGATCGGGCACCAATCACGGAACATTCCGAAACCTACTCGCTACTTTTCCCATAACCGTATACTCAAAAGCGTACGGGGAGCGAGAAGTGCATTAACCCACTTAGATATGACAGCCTACGTAGCGTCGCAATACTAATTTCTCCTCGTGATCCACCCTGAACTGATGAACTCCCAACCACAGCATAGGGACGGCGGCAATCACGGCGCCGGCCATACAACTTGTCCATAACTACTCGTGAATTTTAACCATGTCCAACCTTGAGCTTGCCTCCACCATTCTGTCAGGACGAGTAGACAATCGTTCAACGGCCGGGTGCGGCGCGGTATGCACAATATCCCGAGGACAACGTGAATCTCGTAAAACGGCCGAGAGCGGCAGCGTTTGCGGTACATCGCGATATTTATCCGCATTCAATGACGAGGACAACTGGATTATTGTCAAACGGACAGCAAGTGGCGCCGATTGCGTAATAATGCTATATTTTCTCGTGCCCGACCTCAAGGACAATGGAAATCTCGTCGAACTACTAAAAGTGACACTGATTATCTAAATCGCGATATTTATCCGTGTTCTATCGCGAAAACTTCGGGAATCTCGACAAACGGGTGAGACCAGCGCCGATCGTGTAACATCTCGAAATTTCTCCGTACCTGACTGCGAAGACAGAATTCGGTTACAATCACGTAACGTCCCATAAATTTCTTCGTGATCTACCGTGGTGACAAAGGAAATCTCGCCAAACGGTCAAGAGCAGAGCAACCTCTTATCAATTATAAAAACACCTTGTGCACAAGACGACATATTATCTGAAACAACTCATTTGATAATAAATATCTAGTATTTTTATTATTTTTTATTTTTTTATAACTCCCTAAGTGAATTTAAACACAGCTCATTGTTGTTTTTCTTCACCTCGTGATGAGCCCCTTTACATGCAGACCGCAGATGTATCTTGAATTCAAAGGTAACTAAAATTAACTAAAAGGTAGCTAAAAAGTAACTAATTTTTACTTCATCCTTACAGTAGACACCCTGCTCAAGGAGATTCTCTCGTAAGTCGTAATTTATTTTGTGATTTGCATAACCTTGTTTTTTTGTGCAAGTTTGTGTAAGTTCCTCGCTTGGCTGTGAGCTCCATAGCTGCGATTTCGGAATGGTGAGTCAGCTGATCGCCGTACCACATACTGATTGGTGGTATATTACGGACAAACAGTCGTCAAGCCTACGTGAATATGTGGTAATAAACCAATATATAGTACAATATATTTCCGTTTGGTATTGATTGACGGAAATATTGTCTTATATTGGTTTATAATCTCTTGTCAATACGGACCATGGCGGAATCTAAAGTAGAATGAATATGTGGTAGCGAGTTCGACGTGTAATCCATACGAATGATTGTATGCATTTTCTTTAAACACACAATTATGTTCTCTTACGTTTAAATATTGGCCAAACATACTACTCGATGATTGATGATTGTTTACATTTTTGTGAATTTTATGCTGAATTCATACTTTGCCAACAAAGACACGCAGGTCTTTCGTGTACCCTCATTTGCCCTCGCCACGGTATACTGCGCATGATGAAATCTATAATTAAAAAAATCTTCCTATTTTTGACTTACGAAGGTTGGCAGGTATGTAATTGAAATAAATGACCATTTTGAGTCTTGAAACTTTTAATTTGTTCTCCTGTAAAAATTGGAAAATGTGACTTATCAGGTTCTTCCCCTGGACTCTTCAATTGTAATGTACATGTTTCAAAACCTATATGGTTTCTTCCTCAGCCCACATTTCTCTGCATTAGGACACATCATAAGTACAAGATCGAATATCAATGATAATTAAAAAAAAAAAAAACCACACACTTAAAAACACACTTGACACATTAAAATACTAAGTCACACTAATAAAATTACGTGACATGTTCTCAAGCACACTTGCGTCACATATTCTATCCTATTTATTTATTTATTTATTTACATATGTTACTCCTTCATTGGAGCACTTAACCAAAACAAGTATATACATATCTCAAAAACAATATTAAAGATTCAGCTTCTTATTCTTCTTCTTCTTTTCCCAAAACATTTTCATTCTAGTCGACCTTGCCGCTCTCTCTGCATCGCTTATGGTGTAAGTTTTGCGGGTAAAGGTTTTTAAGGGAAGTCGGATGTTCTTGTTTTTCAAGATATTCTTCTCATCTTTGTTAGCAATTTGGGACATTGTCAAGCCGAGTTCATCCAGATCATTTTGAATTTCCATAAACCAAGAGTTCTTTGTTTTACTTTTGAAAAAATAATTAAATAATACTTTTAATTGTCTGGTATCCGGCAGGCGTGAGATATGACAAAAAAAAAGCAATTCGCCTTTTTCGCATAGTATCGACTATAGACTCAGTTTCTTTATAAACCACTTCATTTGGTAATAGACGCCATTGACCATCCACCTGATGTTTTTTTATTAATTATAGTTCTGAGAATTCTTCTATCAATCTTCTGTAATGTGTCAGTAACTGATCGAGTGTTTAACTTGAAAAGTGTTTCACAAGCATATATTGCTTCCGGTTTAATAACTGATTCGTAATGTCGTAATTTGGCATTTATGGAGAGTGATTTTTTTGTAACTAGACCAAGTAATATATTGCGCTTGTCTTAACTTTGTTGTTCTATTTTCGATTGACGCTTTCTCATTCAAATTCCATGTTATAATCTCCCCTAAATATTTAAATTTATGTACAACTTTAATTTCTTTATTGTTGATCAATGTAATAGCTTGTGTTTCCACATCAAAGGATGCCATTATTTCAGTCTTTTCAAATGAAATTTGAAGTCCTACTTTTGCTGCAATAGACCCAAGTTCTTCAATTTGGTGTTTAGCCTCATCTATACTGGTTGCAAGCAGTGCAAGGTCATCCGCAAAGGCCAAGCAATTCAGTTTTATATTAGTACCAATCTTTACATTTGGAGGACAAGTTTTGTTCCACTCACGCATGATCTTTTCAAGAACTCAATTAAATAATAACGGTGATAGACCATCTCTCTGTCGAAGTCCAGTCCGGATATCAAATGGTTCAGACAAGGCGCCTCGAAATTTAACCTTTGATTTAGTATCTTTCAAAGTAACGCCGATGAGGTTGATAAGCTTTTGATGTAACCCAAATTCCCTAAGGATGTTAAGTAATGACCCTCGATGGATACTGTCATAAGCTTTCTTAAAATCCACAAAAGTAATGACCAAATCCTTTTGTCTCATTCTATGATATTTCATTATCCATTTCAGACTGATGATCTGATCCGGACAGCTGCGACCTGGTCGGAACCCTCCTTGATATTCTCCTAGTTCTTGATCGAGTTGTTGTTGAATTCTTGTCAAGATAATTCTAGATAGAATCTTGTATGTTACATCAAGCAAAGAAATCCCACGGTAGTTGTTCGGGTCTGATCTATCACCCTTTTTATGAATTGGGTGGATTACAGCCATTCTCCATTCCTCTGGTATTTGTTCCGAATTCCATACATCGATTAGGCGTTTATGGAGGTTGGAGATGGTTTGTTCATTTGCATATTTCCATAGTTCTGCTACCAATGAATTCTCTCCTGCTGCTCTATAATTTTTGAGCCAATTAATCGCTGAACATACTTCAGTCAAGTCAGGAGGAATAATGTTCTGTAAATTTGTTTTACTTTTTGGATTAGGCTCAAAATCAAGATATTCCTTAGGTTCATCAGCATTTAGTAGTTCTCTAAAATAATCTGCTAGAATTTTAGCATTATCAGTATCATTGTGGGCTAGTTTACCTGATTTATCTTTCATTAATAGTGTAGGAGGGCTGTATTTAGAATGATATTGACGAAATGTCCTGTAATAGTCCCTTGTTTTGTGTTGCTTAAAGGAATCATCAATAATTTGTATGGACTTTTTTTGATTTTCTCTTTTAATTCTCCTAATTTCTTTGGCAGTTTCCCTTCGATCAATGGTTAATTCTTCTCGCGATTGTGTGGTCCTCTTTTGCTGATCATTGAGCCATGCTGTGTGTCTTTTCCGAATTGCAGCATCACATTCCGCATTCCACCATGCATGCTTTTTCCTTTTCCTAATAGGGGCAATTTCGACAGCAACGGTTTTCAGTGTGTCAACCATCGTTTCTAGCTTGTCACATAAGAGAGTTTTAGACTTTTCCTTATAGGACACATTATTTATTAAATAACTAGGGTCGTATTGCCTTTGCATGGTCGAGTTTGACGATTTTTGTTTACGTCGTGGAGTTAACTTGATCTTTATCTTGGATATATAATGATCAGAGTCAACATCGACCCCACGTAGTACCTTCACGTTATATATTTCTTTGTAGAACTTTTTATCCATTGCAACATGGTCTATCTGGAATTCCCCTAGTGCACTATTAGGGCATTTCCAGGTCATAAGTTTGTGTGGTCTTCGCTTAAATCTAGTAGTTTCGAGACGTAGGCCATGTTCTTCACAAAGGGTGATTAATCTTTGACCATTCTTGTTAGTGAATTTGTGAGCTGGCCACTTACCTACTATTGGACGAAATTTTCTTTCTTGACCAATTTTTGCATTAAAATCCCCAAGCAAGATTTTAACATGAGTGTCTGGAATGTTTGATATTAGTAAGGCAAGTTCTTCCCAAAAATTGTCCGTTTCATCTCTAAATTTTTTGACATTCTTGTCATTAGTTGGGGCATGAACGTTTATCAAAGAGTATATTTTGTTTCCTGTCCTAATTGTTAAAGTTGCTAACCTTGATGAGTTCGACGAAAAGTCTTCCACTGAATCAATAATACTGGTATGTACTAAAAATCCCATACCAAATTGGGGGACATTTTTCATAACTCGTGGTCCTGGAGGTCCCTTGTAGAGACGGTATCCTCCAGATTCAATGGGGTCTTGATCTGTGTTTCTAAGTTCTTGAAGTGCTGTTATTAAGATCTTGTGTTGGTCCAATATATCGGTTAAATGCTTAAGTTTTCCAATTTTAATTAACGAATTTATGTTTAATGTTGCAAAGAATGAAAATTCCCTATGTTTGTTAATTTTGAGTTTGTATTTGGACTTTCGGGTTTCCAGGCGCTCCGACTCACCTGACTCTTCTACGCGGCACCCCACCGTATCCGAATGGTGCCTTGCGGTGGAAGAGTTCATTAGAAGACTGTTCATACTTGAGTTGATTGTCTGGTCTAGGACCCATGATCTGACCGTAGTCAGGGATTGCAATTCCAGATGTGATCTGGAAAGGTGATGAATGGAATATGATAGGATGATTGATGAGAAATGGGAGTGTGTTTGGTCCGCAAGAGCTATTTCATTTCGCTCAAGTCCGCCAGCAAAACTGGTGAGGACCCCCCTATCCTCCACCTGGGACGCGCCACGTCAGAGTATCACCTCTCCGCCTTCCTACGACAACCTAGTAGGTTCGTGGATTCTATCCTATATTGTAAACAACGTCATTAGAAAGTCTTAAATCTTGTTGCATATGATAAAACATAGTATTGGATATTGTTCAATTTCTTGTGAACCATTAATACTACGTTATGTAGCGTATCTTATGTTATTTTGTAGAGTACTTGGAGAAACAATTTAAAAATGCGGTGGCTGGCAGCGTTTGATGAACACGTGGTGGTCAAATGTGATGCTTCAGAAGGTTACATTTGGTTGACTGTCTGTGTTAAAATTGAAAAAGCTTTTCCTTCATTCTGCTCGTGGTACGAAAACAGTAATCGGAACTGCGTTTGCCTTGAAAGTGTTCCAAGACCCGATGTTGAATGAACATAGCTGTTTGCGAGACCACCTGGAGGTCAATGCACCTCTAAGTGCGACCTGATTGCCTGATTGTACGGAAAATTGAAAAAGTATTACTTTCTTCATATATACGGTCAATACGGAACCTGAAATGAGTGCTATTCCTAATATTCATTGCTAATGCCGTAGAAATGTGTTGTGTCTGGGTTTATGATTTATGATATGTAGCCCTAAAGTCGGAAAAAAATTTCAGGTACTTACCTCTTCGAGAAAATGTTCTGAAACAGATGTTTGCTCTTCACTCATATGCACACATGCCCAAGGTGATTATCGTGGAAGCGTTGGAGCAGTACTGCAGAGTGACAGAAAAGGAGCGTGTTGAGAATTCGGAAAATACCCCTACTTTTGTTGGGACTGTGGTGTGTGCCAGCCTCATAGATGCTATTGGCGCATGTGCCAGAGGTGGTAATGGTAATGCACAGCTGGTCGTGTCTGTCGAGCATGATCCACAGCAATGGGGCTGCTATAAGACACTCATGGACATCTTCTTCAACGATGTTGTGTGGTTTGTCCATGACTCGCAAGAGGCAGGTGTCATAGAAGAACAGAAGGTCGTCGCAAATAAAAAAAAGAGAAAGGGTGAGAAACGCACAACTCGGGTGGAGTTTGTGCCTATTGCGAGTGATGGTACTCTTGTACTAAAAGCCATCCTGCGCATGTTTGAAACTCAGAAATAGATGTTAAATGTATCACAATAACTTTAATTATGTATTGCTAGATGTTAGCTAGATATGCTTTTTTTTTATAAACTTTAGTGTCCTACCATTGTCATGTTTACCTGACCCATTTTTTCCACAGACTACAGGTTTTCATCAATTCTTCTTCTTCCTAAATGTTTCTGCTTACGCACGTTGTTCACATAGCCTCCTCCAAACTTTTCTCCCACAATCGATTGTTCAGCGTAGAAGCGTGCGGGGCCCGCAACCCATTGGTCCATGGATCGAAATCACGCTCTGCTATCAATGTACCACCCTGACCCCTCGGTTAGAGCCCCGAGGCGGGAGAATTAGACCAACCGAGATATTTTTTTTTTCTACTCACATGTGCTGAAGAGACTGTTCGACGACGGAGAGGAACACAGAAAGAGCGATGGATTCAAGATCGAACTTTGCATGTGATAGATGAAAGAAAGATGGTAAAGCAACAGCGTGAACAAGCTAAAGATCAAGAAGAGCTTCAAGTAGCTAGCCGAAAATATTCTGATTTAGACCGCCGAGTAAAAAGCAGTTGTAGAGCCGACAAAAAAGAGTGGTTTGAACGGAAAGGTAAAGAGGCTCAAAATGCTGGCTCTCGAAATGACACCAGAACATTATACCGTATTGTCCGAGAACTTACTGGAGCCTATAGTTGTTCAAACAGCCCCATAAAGGATAAGAATGGCAAACTTCTGCTCAAAAGAGATGAACAATCTGGTCGATGGGTTGAGTACTTCAAAGAAACCTTAAACCAGCTCAACCCACTTCGAAAATGAGCCAAAAATGCAAGAGCTAATGGTAAAAACAGGTGATAAAACATAAGCGGAGGTGTGCGCAGCAATCAAAACACTTAAACACAACAAAGCAGCTGGTTTGGATGAAATCTCAGCAGAGATTCTAAAATATGGAGGTCCAGCATTAATTCATCACCTTACTAAACTCTGCAATATCTGTTGGCAAACAAGGCAAGTTCCAGAAGACTGGAGACGTGTCATCATCGTGAAACTACCAAAGAAAGGAAATCGAACTGAATTTACAAATTGGAGAGGTATCAACTTCTCTCGGTACCAGGCAAAGTCTTCTGCCTCATTCTTCTTAAACGGATACAAGAAGCAGCAGATTGTCGACTGCGAGAAAAACAGGCTGGCTTTCGAAGAGGGAGATCCTGCTCTGAATAAATATTTATTCTACCAAATGTAATACAACAATGCATAGATTTTAACTGTCCATTGCACCTAAACTTCGTTGATTTCAGAAAAGATTTTGACAGTATACACCGAGAATCGTTGTGGAATATTGTGAGCCTATATGGAATTCCCTACCATCTCATCGATGTTTTCAAAAACCTCTTTCTAGTCTCGAGCTGCTGTATAAGAACAGAAGATGGGAACACCCCTTTCTTTAGCATTCAAACTGGTGTCAGACAAGGATGCATTGTCACCATTCCTATTCATATTGATGATAGATTTTGTAATGAGAAAAGCTATGGACAATCCCAATATGGGGATAAGTTGAAATGAGCATTCTAGCACTGCCATCGTTATGTCCAGGCCGCAAGGTTCCTCTAGTTACGTCACGCGTAGGGCCGGTACAGCCGCTGTAGCAAGTCAGACGGCTCCTTTCACACACAGTCACTCCAAAGCGAATATAAATTCATATTTATAGGAAAATGTTAATACTATTTGGAGTTCACTGGCAGTTAGATAAGTAACCACTAAATAGGCCTAATTATCGCTCCGCTAGTTCGAATCCTGCCGTTGTAGCGGGCATTTTATGAGTGAACAAAATGGTACATCGTCGGTGAACTTACTAGGACGTTGACGCACACAGACAGGGCAAAAATTGCAGCTTTTTGACGTCCTGTAAATGTTATATCACTAAAAAGAGGCATTGAAACAGTTACACAAGATGTACCACAACGTCGATAAATCGCATATGGCTAAACTCGGGATTGAAGGAAGGAAATACAGTGAAACCCCTCAAATCCGAACTAATTGGGGCTGTAGCCTGTTCGGATTTCAATTTGTTCGGATTATCCGAAAAATTTGCTTAACCTAACATAGTAACCAGCCCTCGATACGGTATCGGACTGTACATTGAGCGAGATAGGCTAGTGACAGTGAGGATGAAGAAACTTCAACAGACAATGTGACTTATACTGAAGCTGCATCTGCTCTTAACGTCGCATTGTGATTCGTAGAACAACACGCTGCAGCCACGCCAAACGATGTCATGTTCATGCGACGCTGGCGCTCAATTGTCGCCGCGGGAAGATTTTCATAACTTCGACAATTGAAGATAACTGATTTCTAGTGGAAGATTACGTGATATTTTGTGTGTTTCTATTGTCATTTCATTGTTTTTGCAAAGTGATTAACCTACGGAATTACAATAATCAACTATTCCGTTTTTCAATCCTGGATGAGATAAGTTTGTGGCGTGTTTGTCAGGTATGTTAACTGTACTTCTTTGTTAATTTCTCAAATAATTATGTAAATTAAGGTTAAAATGTCGAATATATAATAGTTTTATGACTAAATAATTTTCTCTTTTTTGCGTGTGTTTTTCTAACTTAAAATTGTCGGAAAGAAGTCGTTCGGAATACCCGGGATTTCGGATTTCCGGGGTTCGGATTTGAGGGGTTTCACTGTATTCGAATATTTCAATACGCAAAACAATTTGCAGGAACAGTTTGTTAATAAAATAAATCTATGTACCCACAGAAACAATACATAGACAAGTACACTTTTCTGTGCCTACTGCCAGAAAACCCCTCGAACTGAGCTTAAGTTATAGGCTAACATTCGAGAAAACTACAGAATCTCTCTTTCAAGGATAATATATACCAAATTATGTGCATCTCTAATTCTGTATTATATTTTCCTTTCTTATAGATAAACAGCCCCCCACCCCTTACTGTCTTCTTGAACACTCTGCCCCCAAAATTCATTATATATGGTAGCAACAGAAATATTCATTTCTAGACCTTGTTTATCAGAAATAAATCAACAGAGAAGGTAACTTCCTCTCTGGATCTCATGCACAAAAACTGCCAGTATCCTTACTCACCAGTAAAACAGAATAACATTACAAAAAATACTAGCTATTCACTTCTGGACTTGCATGAGAAAAATGGCTAAGTAAGAAATCTGCCATTCTTGACATTCAGTAAAACAAAGTTACGAAAATTATTCCTCCTCTCTAAACAACACCAGCAAAATCCAGATATAAAAATATACTTTTAAATTTTTGTATATTTATGCACTAAACAAAGTAATTGGGGCCAAAAGGATCTTCTTCAAATAAGTATCCCTTGTACAATATAACCGTTGTCCCCTTTGACCTGTCAGAAAAATGGTTAAATTTCAAAAGGTCAATGTCACTTTACTGAGGATTCCACAAAAAAACTAATGCTATCACTGTTGTCCAACTTCATTTCATCTCACAAAAATGAATGACCTTCACCAAACAGGATATTCTTCAAATAAACATAATTAAGTATAAAAACACTATGTCCCCATTGGCCTCCTGTCAGAAAAATAAGGTTCAAGAACAACTTCTACGCATACAATTGTATGTACCAATTCACTGCGGTACTACTTGACTACCAGAAAAATGTATGGTATAAGGTCCAAAAATCAAGGCTACTTAACAGAGCATCTTCTCTGAAGAAAACCACTACTTCAGTAAGAAAACAAAACAAATCTCACCCTATTCCAGATAAAAGAAGTGAAAAAAACATAACATTTTTGTTATACACTACTAGAAAAGAAATGAAAACCTACTGTCTCCATAGCACTTCCTCGAATGAATATCTTTTGTATAAAATAACAGATATACCTTGCTGACCCTTCTTCGAAAGAACATAATTATGTATACAAACACTATGTCCCCCTTGGCATCCTGTCAGAAAAATAAGGTTCAAGAACCATTTCTTCGCATAAAATTGTATGTACCAATTCACTGCGGTACTAATTGACTACCAGAAAAATGTATAGTATAAGGTCCAAAAATCAAGGCTACTTAACAGAGTATCTTCTCTGAATAAAACAACTACTTCAGTAAGAAAACAAAACAAATCTCACCCTATTCCAGATAGAAGAAGTGAAAAAACATAACAACATTTTTGTTATACACTACTAGAAAAGAAATGAAAACCGACTGTCTCCATAGCACTTTCTCGAATGAATATCTTTTGTATAAAATAACCCTTCTTCGAATAAACATAATTGTATAAAAACACTATGTCCCCCTTGGCATCCTGTCAGATAAATAAGGTTCAAGAACCACTTCTTCGCATAAAATTGTATGTACCGTACCAATTCACTGCGGTCCTACTTGACAACCAGAAAAATGTATGGTATAAGGACCAACAATCAAGGCTACATAACAAAGGATCTTCTCTTTTCAATAACTAATCAGAGCAGCTCAAAAAGTCAATGCACACCTCAAAAACTAATCTGCGCAGCTCAAAAAGTCAATGCGCACCCCAAAAAAACTAATCTCTTAAGCTCAAAATGTCAATGCGCAGCTCAGAACATTTTTGTTATACACAACTAAATAAAACCTGAAAAGCTACTGTCTCTATAGCACTTTCTCGAATGAATATCTTAACACATGTATAAAGTGTGGAACTATTTAGAATATCCTAATCTAAGTGTCATAATTTCAGTCAGTAGTAAGCTACTGTTGTTATACCAGCACTAGATGTTAACCTCTTATGGTGTAAGCTACAGTACAGAAAGTTAATAACTAATGTAGCCTCGTACCAAGTTAGGTGTGAACGATAATCTAATGAGTTTCAACTTACAATATTATTTACAGGTAATCACACCAAAAAAATCTCTGTCCTAAAATGTAGACTTATGTATATATGATCTCAAGGGAAACTACTCTTAATTTGTAAATCACAAGTTTATAATTTTTTATCTGATCAATTCTAATCGTCACTATTCACCACTTTAAGGTTAAATGCCTGAGAAAACCCAACATCACTCTAGGCTATTCAACAAATCACATTCTAAACTACTTCTGGCTCATGATATGATTCACAACGAAACCAATCTCTAACTGTAATCAATGCACAGAACACCTCTTGTGTGACCTAAACAGAGCCTAACCTAACAGCACACATTTTCAATTACTCAATCTAACTTGACTATTGCATCAGGAATTTACCATGGATTGTAATCTAGAAATCAGGTAGATAGGTTGCTAACAATCCCATTAATGTAAATACAGCAACCTACATAAATGCTACCACATGAAAATTATGTTCACTTGAGGTTGAACGGGACACATCTTGGATAGACTTCAAACTATGCTGAATAATACCGTACTAATAATAACTTGTCTGATTTACATAAGTAGGCCCTAACATGTAATTTAACCTCAGTATTTACATGTTAGAAATCTTTCCAGTCCTAGCATAGGCTGACATTTAGAACTTCATACTATAATATTGAAACCATATTATTAACTTATAAATTACCATCAAGACGAGTAGGCCGAACGGTAGCTCTCATCTCCCGAAGTATCTTACTTTCAGGGAAATGTTTAACACACACTCTCGTCTTCCCTGTAATGTGCAAATCTTTTCTAGGACTTTTAAGTATTCATTGCTTTCTTAAATTTTCGTCGGTGGGGATGGAAAAACAAGGCATATAACCTAATCATTTCCATCATAATAGTTGTTTTTGCACCCGGTAACACAACTACGTTTTGGCATTCCAGGGACCATGGAAGGAATAATTTTTTCAATGAATAAATATAATTGTATTACCGGTACCGTACCATCCAAAAAACCTGCATTACTCGAAAACAAGCGATGTAAAGCTCCTAACTGAACCATAACCTTAATAAGTGTGGTGGCAAACATGCAACTCAAACATTTTATAGATATAGGCTAATTACCTACCTACGAAATGAACATTTGCCTCAGAAAACAAACGGAGTATCGTAATCCTCATTCTGGATGACGTAAGTAGTAGCGTTCTTACGTATTGCTTTTAACTCGGACACTAACTAAATTGTATAAACAACACAGCACAAACCACTCACAGTTAAGCATAATGGTCGTTACCCATCCACCCTTAGCGATCAGCTGATCACTTGGTAATGGCCGCTGCCTGATGGCCTGTACATTACGATGGCAGTGATTCTAGCCTAACGGATCTGGATTTTGCTGATGACATCGTCCTTCTGGCAGAAACACCACAAAGTTTACAATTAATGACAACCAAGCTGGATGGAATGGCCAGTTCTGCTGGACTACAGATAAATGGTGACAAGACAAATATAATGTGTATAAAAAGTGGGAATGTATCTACACAAATTATAGTGCAACAGAGATTCTACAAGATGTTGACCGATTTTCATATCTCGGCAGCCTTATCTGTAGTAATGGGGACGTAGATGCAGACATCAGCAGCAAAATTGGGAAAGCTTCGGCAGTCTTTCAACGAATGCGATCCATATGGCAATTAGACTATATAAGTACGTTCACGTTCCTCTATCATCTTACCGATCGCCATATATGCATGTGAGACCTGGAAAATATCAGTAAAATCAGCACACAAGCTCAACGTTTTCCACCAACGATGCTTGAGGCGAATTTTTGGAAATCAGTTATCGTGACCATATAACAAATGATGAAATACTGAGAAGAACTGGTATACGCAGCCTGCACAAAATCGTTGCTCAAAGAAGAATGAAGTTCCCGGGGCATGTTCTACGTGTGAATGATAGAAGGATACCCAAATCAGCACTGTTGTGGAAATCGACGGAAGGATACTGAAGTAGAGGAAGACCTCGTAACACCTGGAAACGAACTTTTGCAAAGGATCTTGAATGCATGGATATGAACTGGGAGAAAGCTGAAAACCTGGCAGCTGATAGTTCGCTGGAGGAAGCTTGTTGCCCGATATGCTACCTAGCATTGGAGGAACTAGGTCTAAGTGTACTCACATCGTTGAAATAATGTCTATCATTTAGAAATATATTACAAAACGAGGGCAAGTCAGTAGAAAATGCAAAATATACCTTATATTATTCGAAAAATACTTTTGAAAACATATTTGTAACCATGGTGAAGCGCAGCAGAAACTTGGACAATGACTAAGAGGGATGAGAGCAGAGTACAGGCAGCTGAGATGAGATTCCTGAGAAGTATGGTCCAGAAAACGAGGAGAGCTAGAGCGAGAAATGAAGATTCACGGAAAGAACTGGGAGTACAGAAACTAAATGACAAACTGGAGCAAAACAGATTGAGATGGTTTGGACATGTCAAACGGATCAATGAAGAAAGGCTACAAAGACGAGCATTGGAATGACGGATGACAGGAAAGACCAAGAATGCGTTGGATGGACTCGGTGAAGTATAGAATTAGAAAACGGAACCTGGATTGGAACACCGTGTCGGAAGAGGAATGGTGGAGCGACAGAACAAAGTGAAGAGGAACCATATTTGCCCCCACCAAGTGTCAGCTGGAAAAGGGGGAATGAAGATGAGGATGAGGTCAAGCGCGAGAAGAAATTAGCGACTGACACAATATAAACCAATAGTATGTGAACATAACCTTGCTGCTCTTACTGTAAAAGGAATAAATGAAACCGCGTAGAATATTCCAGAAATGAAACTATGAAATAATTTTCCAAAAACTTAGTTTTATCGGTCATAATCGTGGATGCAAAAACATCATAGTCATTTTTGAAAGAGAACACATCTAAACGATCTTTCTGCGGACAATAGAATCATTCGATAATTCACAAATGTTAATTCATTTTGTAAGAAGAATCGCGCTGTTTTTAAAGATTTTTTATAAATATTTGGAATTAAAAGTTTTAATTTCTAAATTCATGATTTATCGGACGAAACCCTCACCCCCCAGGGGTTTACTGAAATACAAATATGAACAGACAGTGGTAGCTATGCATAGCACTATGCCATGGGGACAATCTCTCTGCGGACTCGGTAGACGTGGGTTGGAGCCCCACCGCCTGCTGTCCTTGAAATGGTTTTCCGTGATATCCCATTTTCAACTCCAGGTAATTGCTGGGAGAGTACCTTCTGACAGGCCACTTTCCTCCACATCCTTGAGCAGTGTCATTCATTTCATCTTTCATTAACTTCTTGGCGTCAGGAAGGGTATCTGGTCATAAAAACTATCTGCCACGTAGACTTTCATCGCATCTCATCCCCGACCCCATTGAAATCGGGAATAATAAGGTGTAGAAATAGAAATTCATACTGGAATACAAATATGAATGTTCTTTGATTGTATCAGTCTTCTTTTGTTTCTATCTTATTATGGTATATAATACGCTAAGACAAAGGTGTATGTATCACAAAACTCAAGCTCCTAAACCAGGAGTTAGAAGGTGTGGTTTGTAGCAAAATCTTCCAAATTGTCTCAATAGTACGATAAAATCTTGCATTTCTTGAAAAGTCAACGGAAATAATTTATTTGTTTATAAAGTGCTTTTAAACAAATAAACAAGACGATAGCCCCTGCGAGAAATCTGTCGCCTACAGCCCGCAGAGCACTAAACCGAGCGGGTAGTCTGTACACATGGGGACGCACACAATCCATTATGCGAGAGTTCTCGCACCGGTCCGCTAGTTATATTTATACCTCTCTAAAAACATCTCCCTAGTATTCTGGAGACATAAAGATACAATAAGGCTCTAGTAGTACATGATCATTTAGCATATGGATTGAGGCTCTCAAAGTGCTCCCTTTTCATTTCCATTTCTTTAAATACAAATATGTATGTCATTTGATTGAATCGGTGTCTTTTCATTTCTGAAGATGAATACCTGTGAAACATGGAATCTCTCTGTTACAGTAGTTTGGTTACAACAGTATTATAAACATGGGCAAGATGCCATCATACTGATTTTTGTTTAAAACTTAAAACTTGTGAGTGTATAGTTTATTTTTGATGTAAATAAACAATGTATCCTGATTAAATATGGCCAAGATGCCATCGTACTGATTTTTGTCTAAAACTTACAACTTGTGAGGTAACAGTTTTATGTTCACATGAGTGTGTGGTTTATTTTTGACGTAAATAAACAATGTATCCTGATTAAATATGGCCAAGATGCCATCGTACTGATTTTTGTCTAAAACTTACAACTTGTGAGGTAACAGTTTTATGTTCACATGAGTGTGTGGTTTATTTTTTATGTAAATATACAGTTTATCCTAAATAAATATATACGTACCATAGTGTATTTCTTCAGTCTTGTCTTTTCTTTGTAAACCAATGAAACCCTGAAAATGTAATCAGAAATTCATTTAATTTCTCTTATTGAATATTACCAGCCCCTAAGCTGAGGAACTAACCAACCGAAGTCATGTTAGCCCATTTTCAAAGTTGACTTCGATGATCGATGAGGAATACATAGTTGATGATACTGAAAGGGATGAAGAAATTTGAATCAAACTAGATTTTTGCATTGACCATTAATTCAAGGTTTATTTACAACAGTATTATTATTTCTATATAATGACAGAAAGTTTACATTGACAAAATCTAAAATACATATAAAGCACATACAAGATTACAGCTCTGAATGATATTTTCTACACTTAAAAAATAATATCTTATGTACATGTTAACCTGTGTCAGTGCCGGATTAAGATAAAATGAGGCCCAAGTCCCTCAGATTTTTGGGGCCCCTTTATTTATTTTTTTCAAATAATTTTTATTTTTTAGCATCTGTACATTTAATAAAGTATATACAAGAGTTCTTTTTCTTTTTCTCAAGATGAATAATACACTTTTTATTAAATCATACATAGGCCTACATATATACATACATTTCAATTGAAATGATCATCATTATATTTTATTTTAACTTCAGAGTAAAGTCCACTGATTCACGGATACATAACAGGAGTAGCTTGTGCTTAAATTGTTACGGTAGGCTTGTCTTGGTATAACTAGACCTGGGATTTTAGGTACTACAATAATAATTGGTTTTAGGCACCTAAAATAAGCTTTAAAATAAGTAAATAGGCTTTAAAAATATGTAAATAGACAGAAAATAGACTTTAAAATATTTCAATATGCACTTAAACTGGTTGGTTCCTTAGTTTAGAGGCTGTGACAATGCGGTCATGTAGGCCCGTGTACTTCGGGTGTGTAGAATGTATCTGATAACCGGCGTTAATTGTGATTACTAGGGCCCGGATGTTGATGACATGTCATCTTTTTACTGAGCTGTCTAAAACAATGCTCAAGTACATATTTTGCATCTTTTTGCATTTTTTGTTATTTTTTTAATTTTAAGAGCTTTTTTTTTAAGTTTAGTAGAATTTTTTGGTCATATTTTAGAGAAATTGGCCTTTTAAGGTCTTTTTTTTTTCAACTTAGTCATGTCACAGCTTTATATGAGGGAGTTACGTCTCTCAGAGTTAAGATGAAGCTAGTAGTTATGAACCTTTTGTTAAGTGCTAGAAATCTATTTTGATTGACTTTTCAGTTTGAGCTTCAGATGTCATTTTTGAAAATATTGGTGAGTTCATTATTATAAGATCATTTTCTCCATTTTATAGTGCATTTTTCAATTTTTAGGTCATTTATTACAGTCATTTTTGAAAATGTTTAAGTGCATTTTTTTAACTTTTTTTACGGCATCAATATCCGGGCCCTAGTGATGACTGTATTAGTGTGTTTATCTGTTTTTAATTGAAGTAAGGACTCCAGATAATCTTTTCAAGTAGTTCCTACTTTTGCTACCAAATGCTACCATCTACGACACCCAGCTGTGAACTTGGCTACTACTAGATGCCATCGCAACCAGAGCCTGGTGACGAACGTTGGAACTTAAGAGCATTAATGAAACCTAACCTACAAATTTTGCTTCACACAAGTTTAGTTAGTGGAAGGTAATTTTACATGCCATAAATCTATAACATGGGCCCACCGACTATACTTCCCCTCTGAAGGAAGACATACTGAGGGATTTTTAATGCTCTTAAAAAATCTGATGACTTCGGCAAGGTTTGAACCCACGACCTTGAGCATAGAAATACTTAAACTGTAACGTGATCTTTTTTACTTTTAGAAACTTGGCTTACCTGGTCTTCAGGACACTGGGTTGTGTCAATGTCTTATGTTACACAATTGTTGTCTGTTAGGTAGTCAGTCCGTAGGCTGGTTAGATCCTCAAAATGTACCACTGTAAGGTTATGTGGGTAGATAGCCGCAAAAACCCAAGGCAGCGGTATATTGAGGCGTAATAGGCAAGAGGAGGAGTGAGGTAGTTTGTCATTGCTTTCCTGACTGAATCAGAACAGCAGTACTAACGCTATGAGTAGAACCTTTCACAGCATCCACAGGCACTGATTGTGCCCTGAATGTCATTACTAAGCACCACCCATACCTCAGTAGCTTCCATATAATCACAGCCATGAGTGAGACTGAGACATCGGTGGAAAGCCACATTTTACTCTAGCCTGTGCCAACTAAATGAGCAAATTTAAAAACAAATTTCTGTTATTTCCGTTTGGTCAATGGTGGTTAATTTTACACTAACCTTTCTAAGCCATCTGCTAACAATATATATGAAATATTATTATCTGATTTTTGTACAGGGTGTTCAAAAACAAGTTTATTTCTCAAGTTTGGTACACTTTTCTTGAAACTTTCTTGTCAAGGATACTTAATTTTTTCCTGGAATGTAAAGAACATGTGACTTGACGAAATGAACGGATTGGTTTTTCTAGAATATTATTAAGCCGATTAAAAATTAACACACTCAAAAAAATATTTTTGCCTCTTAAAATGTATGATTTTGTAATTTATAAATTGAAAAGATAAAGATTATTTTAAATATCTTTATGTTCCACTCTGACTATTATATGCCAGAAAACTGTACTATAATGAGGCTCATTATAACACTATTTATCATTATGAAACAGTTTCTCCCACCAATCAGAGCTCAAGAAACAGTTGTTTGACCAATTGGATAATTAGAAGAGCTGAGTTCTACGGCCTTCTAATTTAAATTTCACTGCCTGGCCTAGTGTCATAGTAGGGTAATCGAGGAGGCCATGGTCAAATACAAGGCATTCTCTGGGTCTCATGCGCTCTGTTCAGTACATAAAACTGGCGAAATCTCGACAGATATTTACGAATATTTATGTTCGAACGTAAAATAGTTATAATAATTATCGTCGAACATAAACAGTCGTATACAACTCTCCTATAATGGTAATTAAGACACTCGTATGAAAATTATAAAACTCGCATATGCTCGTTTTATAAACATACTCGTGTCTTAATTATTGCCTTTATAGGCTCGTTGCATAATGTACTATTATGTTCATTCTATAAAACTGCATGGTTACCAACACATCAGGCCTGTAACTTCAGTAGTTCCTTAGAAAAGTGTACCAGAGTCTCTAAGATGTTAACTTGTGGGATTATTTTCTGTGACCTTGTTTTTGAACACCCTGTACAAAATCAGAAGATAACATTTAATATTTATTGTTAGCAGGCGGCTTAGAAAGGTTAGATATTTGTTTACTGTAAAATTAACAACCATTGACCAAACTGAAATAACAGGAATTTGTTTTTAAAATTTGCTTATTTAATTGTGTAAAATAACCCAGTGTTCTTAACAGAAATAACTGTAAAATTAAGACAATTTAAAAGACATTTATCAAAAACAGTTGTGGATTATATGAATAATCATAACCAGTACTGACAAATGGTCATCCAAGTGCATTTATTAATCTCATGTATTTTTTTTTTTTTTTCAGGATTAGGGAACCAGCCATTACAATTGGTTACAATAGTGTTGACCAACTGAAAAATATTACATTTCGATTACTAAGGCTGATTACTGACAGATGGCTTCAAACACCATAATATATTAAAATGATTGAAGGAAATATTTAAAAAGATTCTCAAAACATTATGCATACTAATTCAAGTACAGTGGAACATGGCTAATTCGAACTTCTATAATTCGAAATCTTCTTTAATTCGAATTTTTCTCTTGGTCCCTAGCATTCTATATACAATCAATGCTAAAAATTCGTGGTTAATTCGAATTATATTTTGGATAATTCGAAGTTTTTACGTGTAAAAAGCCGATCGGACGAAAATGTCGCAGTTTGTGGTAAGCTGACCGACGCACAAATCATCGCCGATGTACTGAACTCCGATAAACAAGATGGTGATGACGCATCTGGTGATGAACTCGTGGAGGAAGTTCCCGAAAAAACTGTTGCGATTGCAGCCCAAGCAACAAACCACATCACAGAACTTAGGCGTTTTCTTTTTGAAAGTAGAAATGACGTAAGTGATTCTGTTTCCCGCTCCTTAAATTTGTTAGATTCTTTTGTGATGGCTGGCCTAGAGTCTTAATTGTAGGAAACGGTAAAAATCTCAAACTTTTTTGAAAAACAATAGATTTCTCTAAGACTTAAATAGGTTACTGGATCACTACTGTCGTTAAATAGCTGAATAGTACATTTTGGTTTTATTTTTCATTTGAAACTTTTATGGTTATTCACGATACGTCATTATACAGTACCGTTGTCTGTTAATCTGCTTTGTTGAACGTAAATCATTATGTGAACGTAATACAATATATTTTCTCCACCCTTTTCAAAGAACTTTCTTAATTCGAATTTTTGGATAATTCGATTTTTTTTACTGGTCCCTTGAGGTTCGAATTATACAAGTTACACTGTAATATATGAAATTTTCAAAATTCTCATTAAAATTAAGATGGTTTCATTTTATGCCCTTTTGTAAACTAGAAAGTACTTTTCTGAATTGATGTAAGCTACAGTATGTCTATTACGTGCTTACCATTCAAAGTAAAGGCGAAGATTTGCAAATTTTATGGATATCTACAATTGAAGGGTTCATTCCAAAAACCAGACAAATTCAAAAATTAAATTGTTCAGAAACTAAAACATAATCATCATCAAATTCCAGCTCCAGTCGCCCGGGTGCTGTTAACGAGCCCTCGCCACCTTTTCCTGTCCATGAATAGTTGGTCTTCATGAGTCGTTCTCCAGTCTAGCCCTTTGTCTTCAAGATCATCCTTGATTTGGTCCAACCATTTCTTCTTTGGTCTTCCTACTGGTCTTTTTCCTGGGATAATCTTGTTGAAATAAGCTTTTGGTGTCCTCTCATCTCCCATTCTTTGAAGATGCCCATACCATCCTAATCGTTGCTTCTGCAAATATTTTGTAGCACTGATATCTATGCCAGCCTCTGTCCTGTTTGTTTCGTTCCTTAGTTTGTCTCTCCTTGTCCTTTGAAGTAATGTTCTTATAAACTTCATTTCGGATGCCTGAATCCTACTTTCTTCTCTTCTGGACAGGGTGCATGTTTCTACTCCGTAAGTTAGAATTGGGATGTAGTATGTCTTAAACAGTATATGTTTACACTTCCTGGGCACTTTATTATCCCACAGTAGTGTTCTAACTTGTGCATAGAAGGTGGCTGCATTACTAGTTCTATTTGTTACTTCACTGTTGTTGTTGTTATCCTTACACACTGTGCTACCAAGATATTTAAATTGATCAACAATTTGTAGAGGCTGATTATTCAGGTAAATGGTTGTATTAGACAGTCCTGTTGTCATCACTACTGGGCTTATTTTCAACCCACATTCCTTGAACAGCTTGTCCCATGAATCCAGTTTTTCTTGTACCTCTCTGGCACTTTCTCCCCAAATCATGACGTCATCTGCAAAGACAAGGGCATTTGTTTCATTACCCTGTTCTTCTTTTATTCTCTTCAGGATTATGTCCATCACTGTGATGAATAGTAATGGAGACAGTGAACTTCCTTGTTGGACTCCTTGTTTTGTTGTGAACTATCTGCTTTCCCCATTACCTATTCTTACACATGCCCTTGTGTTCTCATACAGCATTTTGATCTTGTTTATCAAGCCTTTTGGGACATTGTGCCTTTCTAAACATTACCAAATTTTTGATCTTGCAATGCTATCATAAGCTTTTTCTATATCTAGAAGAAATACCATTACTAATTCTTTCCCTTTTTCAAGATGTTTCTCAATAAGCATTCTTGCAGCAAAGATCAAGTCAATAGTACGCCTTCCTGGTCTAAAGCCATGTTGTTCTTCTTCTAAAGCCTTTTCTAAGTGTCTGCGTTGTCTTTTCGCAATTCTTTTTTCCAAGATCTTTAGACCATGGGATAACAAAGTAATTCCAAGATAGTTCTCACACTTTTTCCGGTTTCCTTTTTTAAACAATGGCACTATTACACCTTTAGACCAGTCATCAGGGATCTTATTGTCCTTCCATATAGCATGTAATACTATGTACAACCAATGTATCCCATTAAAACTAAAATAAAAAACAAAACAAAAAAGCCAGTATAGCTTCATTTTTGCTGAATGAAATAAAAATTGCGTTTTGGACCTACTTTTGTGTCACTAACAGCTTTATATTGCACATAAAGGACATATATTTCTTATGAGGATAGTTGAGAAATCCTAAGAAAAATCTTTGGACCATTCTAGATTTTGCCAAAATCTTATTTGAATACAAAAATGAAAAATATTTTAATTCTCAAATACAATTATTTATTATGTAAATTTTAACAAAGTACAAATCATAAATATAAATAAATAAATAAATAAATAAATAGCCTTACAAATCCCATAAGGGCTATGGCCTCCTGCTTTGCAGGGAATTGCTCAGTTTTAACTCATCAGGTGAGCAAGTCCTGAGGAGCATTCGGGGTTATTCTTTCTGATTGGGCCTTCTACACACATCAAAAAAAGTTTTGCATCACCTCGGTTCCAAGAGTTCCGGAACCGTTAAATACAAAGGGAGTAGAGATCAACACAAACAACATTTCAGCTCGCTTTATTGCTCATGAGACCCACACATTGCATGTTGTACCATCATACAGCTAGACTTTCAGCATTTGTGGTCCAGATTGCAGTACACACCACTACCTCTAATACCCAGTAGCACGTCCTCTTGCATTGATGCATGCCTGTATTCGCCGTGGCATACTATCCACAAGTTCATCAAGACACTGTTGGTCCAAATTGTCCCACTCCTCAACGACAATTCGGCGTAAATCTCTCAGAGTGGTTGGTGGGTCAAGACGTCCATAAACAGCCCTTTTCAACATATCCAAGGCATGTTCGATAGGGTTCATGTCTGGCGAACATGCTGGCCACTGTAGTCGAGCGATGTCGTTATCTTGAAGGAACGCATTCACAAGATGTGCACGATGAGGTCGAGAATTGTCGTCCATGAAGACAAATGCCTCTCCAATATTCTGCCGATATGGTTGCACTATGGGTCGGAGGATGTCATTCAGGTAACGTAAAGCCGTTTCGGAGCCTTCCATGACCACCAGTGGCGTACGTCGGCCCCACATAATGCCACCCCAAAACATCAGGGAACCACCACCTTGCTGCACTCGCTGGACAGTGTGTCTAAGACGTTCAGCCTGACCAGGGTGCCTCCAAACACGTCTCCGACGATTGTCTGGTTGAAGGCATATGCGACACTCATCGGTGAAGAGAACGTGATGCCAATTCCGTGGGGTCCATTCAGCATGTTGTTGGGCCCATCTGTACCGCGCTGCATGGTGTCGGGGTTGCAAAGCTGGACCTCGCCATGGACGTCGGGAGTGAAGTTGCGCATCATGCAGCCTATTGCGCACAGTTTGAGTTGAAACACGACGTCCTGTGGCTGAACGAAACGCATTATTCAACATGGTGGCATTGCTGTCAGGGTTCCTCCGAGCGGCAATCCGTAAGTAGCGGTCATCCACTACAGTAGTAGCCCTTGGGCGGCCTGAGCGAGGCCTGTCATCGACAGTTCCTGTATCTCTGTACCTCCTCCATGTCCGAACAACATCGCTTTGGTTCACTCTGAGACGCCTGGAAACTTCCCTTGTTGAGAGCCCTTCTTGACACAAAGTAACAATGCGGACGCGATCGAACTGCGGTATTGACCTTCTAGGCATGGTAGAACTACAGACAACATGAGCAGCGTACCTTCGTCCTGGTGGAATGACTGGAACTGATCGGCTGTCGTACCCCCTCCGTCTAATAGGCCCTGCTCATGCATGGTTGTTTACATCTTTGAGCAGTTTTAGTGACATCTATGAACAGTCAAAGGGACTGTATCTTGGATACAATATACATAGTCAACGTCTATATGCCGGAGATCTGGGAACCGAGGTGATGCAAAACTTTTTTTGATGTGTGTATATAGATGTGTAGCTGATTAAAGATTAAGTAAATTATATTACGATGGCATAAAATTCGCTACAACAATCTTCATTTCTGAGTCTGGCGATATCAAGGCCTCAAATATCCATTAGTATTACGGAAATCATAATAGCCATCAATTAATATCTGGGAGCTTCCCATTGCCACTAAGCACAAAGCTTACCCTGTCTAAGCACTTGAACAATGACAGAAACTGCGAAGTCTTCACTCTTCAGTAAAATCTACGTATATTGAACCGTTTCAAATAGGTCTTTTTAAAATGCAATACAAAACCTTACCGGTGGAGTTTTAACATCTAGTTTGGATGCAGATACCTATACACGTTCTTTAACATCCCACAAATCATTCACTATGTTGTGCACATGTGGTCCCGGAACGAATTAATAAGTGTTTCGCAAGATAGTTGAACCTTTTGAATTCCTCGTGATGCAGTAAGGTTATTTTCCCTAGTGAACACGATGATGTTTCCTCAAATTAGAGCGCGAGACAATGTTCCATTAGTTCTGTCCGCCATGCAAATGACTGCTCACATGTGCTACAAGTGTATTACTTCACTCCAGTATGAACAACAGTGTGCTTCTTGAGGTCACCGCTCTGTGAGAAGCCTTTATTGCACACCAGAGATATGTACCGCTTTGCTGCATGCCCACTGAACGGTGTCTTTCTAGTTGATGCATTGTTTTATTGGTCACTGCATGCGAGTCTCCCTAGGTCTTTCCACTCCTGCCTCATCTTCGCTGTTCTTGTCCATTGTTTTCCTCCCCATTTTACGAACCAGTCTGCCCATCTGATTCTTTGTCTCCCAACGTTTCGTCTTCCTGTTCTTGGGTCCCACATCGTCATTTTGTACGTCCATCGGTTAGGATCTAATCTCGCTACATGTCCACCCCATCTCCATTTGATCTGGTCTGCTGATGTCATAGCGTCTTTCATGCCGGTTCTCCTTCTTAAATCTTCGTTCCGTATTCTATCTCTCAATGAGACATGAAGTATCTTCCTTTCCATTTTCCGTTGACATCTCTGGATCATTTGTCTTTGTTTCGATGTTAATGCCCAAGTTTGGCAACCATATAGTAACACCGGTATAACGCATTTTTCCAGAACTTCAGCCTTTAAAGTGTGTTTTTGGGTCTTGTCAGCCAGTATAAACTTTAGGGACCAAAAGCTCTTCCATGCTTGTCCTATTCTTCGTTTGACCTCTTTCTCTGAACGACTTGAAAATGACATGTTCTGACCGAGATATACATATTCTTCAACATATTCCAGTGTTTCTCCGTTCACATTAATTGGGGCTTCTAACGCATTGGTCATCAGCTTCGTTTTCTTCGGGTTCATTGTAAGGCCCACTTCTTTACTTGTTTTGTCTAATTCTTTTATCATTTGTTCCAGCTCTTTCGCTGATTCAGCCACCAAAACAATGTCGTCTGCGAACCGTAAATGGGTTAGTCTTGTCCCATCGATTCTGATGCCATATTTTTCTTCCCAGTCTAGGTTTCTAAACTGATTTTCCAGCAAACAGGTGAATAATTTTGGTGAGAAGGGGTCTCCCTGTTTTACTCCCCTTTCTATCATGATGTTACATCCTTCTCTTTCTGTCTTTATTCTGGCTTGGTTACCGTCGTAGAGTTTGCCAAGGAGTCTAACGAATTTGTTTGGGATGCCTTGTTTTTCCAGTGCTTCTAAGACGCTTCCCTGTTCTACGGAGTCAAATGCTTTGTTGTAATCCACAAATGCGATATACACCTCTAGATTAAATTCCTGAACTTTCTCCATGAGTTGATTTATTGCTTGCAAGTGGTCTGATGTACTGAAACTCTTTCTGAATCCTGCTTGCTCTGTCGGTTGCTGTTCGTCCAGTGCCTTTGTCATTCTATTGGTTAGGATCTTCATAAATAGCTTGTAGAGGTTTACAATTAGGTTGATCGGTCTGTAGTTGTTTATGTCGTCCTTGGCTCCCTTTTTGTGTAGAAGTATGATAATGCTTTGTTTCCACTGCATTGGTATGTCTTCTGATGTGAGTATGGAATTAAATAATGTTGTGATGACTGGGATTAGGTCTTCTTCACCCCATTTTAGAAATTCATTGTAAATTCCATCTTCACCTGGGCATTTTTCGGTTTTCGTTTGTCGAATGGCTGCTCTTACTTCACTGGGTAGTATTGGAGGTGTTTCTTCCTCTAGGTTTTCTTCTGATGTATTCTGGTCCTGATGCAAGTTGGATCTTTGAGAGTTACTTGAGTATAGTGTCCTATAGAACTCTGTCGCTTGCGTCATTATCTCTTCTCTTGAGGCTTGTCTTTTTTCGTTGTTGTCTTTTACTCCCAGCATCCAATGTTTGCCTGGAGTTAATTCTTTTCTAATCTTCTTTATTGATTTTGTGGTATCCATGATTTCTTTGACCACTTTAGCGTTGTGTTCTCTGATGTCTCTTCGGATTTCCCTTTTTGATTGTTTATTGACTTCCGCATATTCCAGCTTTTTGTGTTCGTTTTCTATGACTTGTGATTTTAGGCGTTCTCTTTCTTCGATCAACCATTTGGTGCTATCCTTAAGTTTTATTCTATTTTTCATACTGTTTCCAGGTGTTGACGATTGTTTGGCTGCGCGGGATATGCAATTTACGAGCTCTGTATAGTGTTGTTGGACTTTTTGCTCCGTTTGTTGGTTGAAGTCTCGTAGGTTTTGTTGTAGTGCTTTTACATACTCCGCCCTGTCTATGCATCCTGGATGTGTAGTTTTGTTGTTGAAGTAGTGTCTCCTTTTCTTCTTTATTCTCACTTTCAATCGTACCATTCTGTGATCTGTGTCAAACTTCAGACCATTTATCACTTGTATGTTTTTCACCTCTGTTAGTCTATTGGTTAGGATGAAGTCTATTTCGTTTTTGATTTTCCCATTCGGAGATTTCCATGTCCATTTGCTTTCTGGGCTTTTCTTGTAAAATGTGTTCACAATTTTAAGTCTTTGTCCCAGTGCAAACTGTATTAGTCTTTCTCCTCTTTCGTTCCTTGTTCCGTATCCGTGAAGGCCCATAGGTTCTTCTTCTTCGTATTCCTTTCTTCCTACCTTGCTGTTGAAGTCTCCAATTATGAATGTTGTGTGTGCTTCGTACTCGGCTAGTGTGTCTTCGAGGAGCATATAGAAGTCTTCAATTTCTTCTTCCGTACTTGCTTCTGTGGGAGCATAGACTTGAATTATTATGAACGTGCTGTCATTTAATTTTAGGGATAATACTAGGATTCTTTCTGAGATTCCCTTTATTTCTTTTATATTGTGTTTTAAATGTCTTTTTATCAAAAAACCTACCCCTTTTTGTCCTTTTGTTTCCCCTATGAAGCTAAAGACATCCCCATTTGTTTTCTCTATTATGTCTTCGCCGTATTGCCTCACCTCACTGAGGCCTAATATATCGTACCTTACGTTTTCTAGTGCGTTTTCGAGTTCTATTTCTTTATCTTGGGTTCTTAAGGTTCTAACGTTTAGTGTACCAAGTATGAGTTCTTCTTCCTTGTGTGAACGTTGTTTCATCGTTGTGTTGTGTTGAATTCTTCTTCCCCGTTTTTTGAGGATAAGTCTTTCCAGTGCACCCACTGGTCATTTAACAGGATTTTCTGGTATCCAACTCTTACATTGTTATTACCCTTTTCCCTTTCTTCCCTGGCTTTCTGTCGGAGTGATGCTTGGATTTCTCTTTCTTTTATTGTGAGGTCATCATCTATGAATATGTCTTGTCCTCTCAGTTTGTGTTTGTTTCGGACTATTTTTAGTTTGTCTGCAAAATTTGTGAAACTGACTTTCACTATACCTCTATTGTTTCTGTCTTTACCGACGTAGGTTGATTTTTCTGCCGTCACTTCTTTTTCTATCGTGTCCAATATCTTCTTGATTTTGTTCTTTAGTTCGTCTTTGTTACTTTCATCATTAGTGAATTCTTTACTTTTTACCACTATGTTGTTCCTCCTTTCTCTTTTCGCCTGTTGTTCTTTTTGTTCTTCTAGGTCACTTATTCTTTTGGATAATGTTTCTATCTTTTCTTGTATTGTGTTGTCTATGTTAGTGATTTTTTGTTCTAATGACTCATTTGCTCTTTCGCAGTATTCATTTCTTTTTTTAATTTCCTTTCTCATGGACTGAATTTCCTCTCTTGTTTCTTGTTTAAACTCTTCAGTTTGCTTTTTCAAATCTTTAAGTTCTGATAGTATTTCAGAAAACATACCTTTAATGTCGTCTCTTTGGGGTTTTGCATTGTTTGTGTGTTCTTCTTCTCCCGAGCTTTCTGAGGTTGATATTTTGTTTTTTCTCTCTTTTTGCTTTATGTTTTTAGTTGAGGGCTGTGTTTTGGGTGGCATGTTGTTATATTTGCTAGTTACGTACTGTGATATATTTTACTCCTCTTTTTGGCGCGTGTAGTGTATTAATCACTAAATACCTTTCTACCACCACCAATAACCCCGCAACACACAAGCAAGTAACGAAGTCGAGCACCAAGTGACCGCTTGCGCAGTTGAACAGCCACAAATCATAATTGAATGCCAAATATTCCAGGTAATTAATTACGTTGAAAAAGCATTGGGCTTGTCTTATTTTTTGTAGAATCCCCAATATTTCACACTTGTATATAACCCAACCTGTCTGCTTCTTGGGAACATCAATAATATCTGTACGTAGAGATGTATTTATTGCAAAAAATTAATTTTTGGACTTTTCTGGTTTTTGGAACGAACCTTTCAATTAATATTGTAATTTATTTTAAATTGTTTACATGAGTCGCCTAGTTGTAAAACCATCTCAATGCACTTTTTTTATTTCCAATGTTTTCAATGACAAAAGGTCATTTAGGGTTGACCACTTAAGTGCATCAGAGCAATACTAGCAACACCTTCATAGATTGGTTTCGGGGAGGAAGACTGTTTTTGTTGATGGGATCGTCATTTCAAAGTTTTGCAAAATTAAAATAAATAGGTTTTTTTTCCGGGTGTTTAATGCCTTAATATTTATTAATAATAATTACCACACTTACTGAGTTTCTGACAGGTTTTTATTTTCTGTTTTTGTATCTGTGGGTGTCACTGTAGGTTTGGTAGTGTTTAGTGTTTGTTAATTTGGATCTGATGATGGTCGATTAGTTGTCTCCTTTTCCAATAGTTCATAACAATATATATACGAGGGCTGTTTTTTAAGTAAGGGCCGTTTTTTTTTAAGCCCGTAGTTAGTGCGCACGCCGCAACAAGCGCGCGCGCTACCTCCCGGCATCTTTTGCGAACAAGCAGGCGTCAGTTGCAGCTGTCTAGCTAACCTGTACGCTGAACTGCGCATCTTTACAATGTTCAAGATTATTGATTCACCCGCCGTGTGTGAGGTACGATCTATGATACGTTTTTTGAGTGCAAGAGACATGTCGGCTGCAGACATTCATCGACAGCTTTATGAGGTGTATGGTGATAATGCAATGACGGAAGGTAAAGTGCGAAAATGGGTACGAGAGTTCAAAAGTGGCCGTGAAAATGTTCATGATGATGACCGCTCAGGTCTGTGATCACAGATGACTTGGTGACTGCAATTGACACGAAAATTCACGAGGACCGAAGATTCATGATAACCACTCTATCAATGGATTTTCCTCAAGTGTAAATTCTTGGTTGTCAGAGCAGGTGGCAAACTTTTATGCAGAGGGATTTCAGAACTTAGTTTTAAGGTATGACAAGTGCCTAAATAAACAAGGCAACTATGTAGAAAAATAGAGGAAGGTATCTAAAACCTAAAAATAAATGTGGTTTCAAAATAAAATGTCCTTTAATTTAAAAAAAACGGCCCTTAAAAGACAACCCTCGTATATCATGAATATAAAAAGTTAATTATCAATCCTCAGCTTCCAATCAATCCACTCTGATGTACCTGTACTAGGAAAAAGCTGATTAAAATCCAGATGGCCACCCATCATATTGGCAGAATCGTTGCAAGCAATGACTTTCAACATGACCAGTAAATGGTCAGGAATGTGGACTAGTGCTGCACATGAGGACTACCAGGCTCTCGTTGGACCAGGTACACAGCCAGTTGGCATGGAACTACCGCGACGTGTTTGGAAGACACTTAACAGGCTCCGTACAGGCCATGGCATTTGTGCAGATAATCTCCACCGGTGGGGATTGGTGGCATCTTCCCAATGTGACTGTGGCAGTGAACATCAAACACATTGTAACATACTGCAGCAGACGAGCTTATTCTGGAAGTCCAGAAGATTTCTTTGAAGTAACGACTTCAGCCCTTCAATGGATTGAAAACTTAGACATTAAGTTGTAAATTTTTAGTATTTGTAAACTATGTATATTAGTTGCTTTTCAGTTGCCATACACTAAATAATAATATATACTAGCATTACCCGTCGCGGCTTCGCCCGCGAATATTCTAGTTGTAAAGAGTACACTTAGCAAAATCTCAATCATGAATGCTATGACTGATTTATCCTTGGTATCAATAATCAGACTTTATCAATTCAGCTACTGGTGCAGTGGTTGGGTTTGTCATTCCTTCATAGGTATATCAGAGCGAAGTTAGTTTTCTGGGAATATCACAGACACTGTTAATTTAAGGGCCTTTAAATGTGTTTTCGGAGACCCTTTATAGTCGGGTGGAAAAGACCTTTTGTACCACACTCGCACGTTAAAATTGCGTGAAAAAATTCTAGTGCCCCTTGACCCCCTTAAGCGCAATATACTGTATGTATTGATGAATTTTAAAGTTCAATTTGGTTCAGTGATAACCTTATAACCGTCTGGAAACTTTCACAATGATGTAATAATTGGAATTGCATTGCGTCTTACAGAAATAGATGGACCTGTGAGATTCTGTTACCATGGTTACCTTGTTGCATTCTTTAATTATTTCATTGTAAATATACATGTTTTAAGGTATTTATTTAATTGTGAGGCATTTAAAGAGTAAGTGAGTGCGTTTCGCTTACGCATTGGGTTATGCTGAACCTGTAGGTACCCCTTATGTGTAGGTTGGTGTTAATGGGACCTTATTTTCGGTACAAAACTGGAATGGGACCTTAGAAGAATAATATAGGAAGGGATATCTTAATCACATGTTATTTATTTCAGGCTATGTTTTCACATATTCCAGTAATTGGAATTATTTTGTATCGACCGACTGAATGTTACAATATCAATTATAAATGCACTTTGTCAACATTATCCATATCAAACTGACAAAAATAGCAGAACAAGCTTTGCAAACAAATGCTTTTTTCAAAGCTCATTGAGAGCATTATAGTGGAGTTTGCAACCTGAGTCTTTCCCCAATCGTTAAAGAACGTGAAATCCTATCCACGGGCGCTAGAATCTAAATTTTTATATATTTTTGTCAGTTAGCTGGTTTTGCAACTAGGCGACTCAATAGTCGATGAATAACAACTTGAGAGGACAAAGTTAACGATAAATTATATCTTGTTGTACACAAACAAACATTAAAGACTACCAGTGCAGGAATGAATTCTTGATTTTCATCAATAAATGTAAAACAAAAATAACGGAATATAGCCGAAAGAAATCAGAAACCCCTGTCGACATCAAATTGGTAGGTGAAAAGGTAAAGGAAGTAGGAGACTTTTGCTACTTAGGAAGCAAAATAACCAGTGATGGACGAAGCAAAGAGCATTTCTACAGAAAAGAAATCTGTTTACATCAAATACAGATCTAGGTATTAGAAAGTCATTTTTGAAAGCCTCTGTTAGGAGCGTGGCACTCCATGGAAGTGAAACTTGGACTGTTGGCGCAGCAGAAAAGGGAAGAATAAAAGCATTTGAAATGTGATATTACAGGAGATAGAATGATGATCAGATGGGTAGATAGGGTTACAAATGAAAAGGTATTAAGACGAGTGGGAGAGGAGAGATGTTTCTGGCGACTACTAATGAAGAGTAGAGATAGGTTGGCAGGACACCCAGGAATGGCAAACTTAGTAATGAAAGGAAGGGTTGTGGACGAGAACTGTAGGGGTAGATCAAGGTTAGGATTGCCTCGGATGTAAGGTGTGCTGGCTATGTAGAGATATAACTAGGGCCCGGATTTTTAGGTGGCTTAAACCTTCACTTTAGGTTTCTTGTATTCTAAAAATAGGTTATTTTAGGTTTTTCTTCCAGGATCGATACAGGCAGCAATAATTTTCTGTTTTTCTTATTTCTGTGAAATGTATTTATGAACTTCTTTCACAAAATATTACATTGTCACTTACTTGTGCCGGGCTTCTCTCCGTCTTCTTTCTTGTCGGCCTCTCTTGGTCAACTCATGTTCTCTTCCGACCCTGACGGCATTTGGGTATCCGAGGCCTAGGGAGTCTCTGCCTTTCCCGCCTTAATTGGCCCTTGTCTCATCTTTCCCGATGCCCTCCTACTGCGAGGGTTCAGCCTTCTCTTTCTTTTCATTTTATTTCCTGCCTTCTGCTCAAGGCCCTCAAGGAGGCTGAGTGTATGTAGCCCCACCACTTCTGGTGCACCCTGGATATTTCTACACCCTCAGGGGCTCACGGCTTGTGAGTTCGGGAGTTGGCGATCCCGAGCGATTCCTGAGCTGGGTCCGTTTTTTCCCTTTTTCCACTGATTTTGGGGCGGGCCCTCTCCTCTTTCCCATCTGTCTTTCATGGCTCTCCTTCCTTCCGAGTCCCTCAATCCTCATTCTTTGAGGGTTGTGGGCATTTGTTTTCTTCCTGTCCTTTATTTGCCTTATCCTTTATTTGTTTACCATTTCTTCCTCTAGTATGCCCCGTGGTGTAGGGGGTAGCGCGCCTGCCTCTCACCCGGAGGCCCCGGGTTCGATCCCCGGCTCCGTCAGGGATTTTAAAACTGACGTGAGGGTTGGAACGGGGTGCACTCAGCCTCGTGAGGACAATTGAGTAGCTGTCTGACAGTGAGACAGCGCCCCGATCACGAATACCAAGATTAACGGCCGAGGGGACCCGACGCGCTGATCACGCGTCACCCCAATATCTGCAGGCCAAATGGCTGGGCAGCGGTCGCTTGGTCGGCCTTAGCCCGTCATGGGCTGGATAGTGCCAGGGGTTGACTTTTTTTTTTTTGAGTATGTAAGTCTGTAGTTAGTATTAGTTATAGTTTCCATTCTCATCTCACTATCACCCAAACCATTAGGGGCAGATAACCTAGATGTTAGGCCCCTTAAAAGAACAATTATCATCATCGTACTGCATTTAACGTTAGTAACCTGAACTATCTCCGTCCTACCGCTTCGGGGGAAATAATTTTACGATGCATTTCAATGGGGAAATAACATTTTTTATTTGAAAAAGGCAGAACACCTATTTAGGTTATTTTAGGTGTCAACCCCTCATTTGTTTTTTTTTAGGTGAAATGAAATTCACATATTCTGCTCCAGGAAGTGTGAAACGAATACAGTATATATGTTGAAATTTGTGAATTACATAGCCAGGAAATAAATAGGTAAAACCCTAAGAATCCGGGCCTAGATATAACGATTGGCTCAGGCAGGACAGGGAGAAATGGAGATCTGCATCAAACCAGTCAAGACTGAATACTCAAACACACACAGTGCATGAACGTTCCATTTCAAGCCGTGTCTATAACCTGACAGTTTCTCATACAGTTCAGTTCTTTTGCGACTCTCTATTACTGTTCTATTCACAGAAAGAAACATGTTACATCCATGTTTCTTCTTGTTAAACATAGAAAAATATTTTTTGCACATTCACTGTTCATCAGTTGGGATCACTGAAGGTAACAGCTTGGTTCACATGGGCTCGTCAGGGCTGTGTCCGTTGGATACGTTGTGTGAAGAGACGAGAGTTGCCCAGTTGGCCACATTCTGTAGAGCGCCTTCTGTCATCACGTTCAGCTTGGGATTCATCTGGCCCAGGGACTGGAATACAGACACATTTTAGGTACTTGTATCATCAGAGCCTGGATGTTTGGGCATTAATGGAATAAACTACTAGGGCACAAAAATTAACATGGGAAACTTACAAAAAGAAATGCTTATCAATTAATGCAAAAATTAAACATTACAATACAGTCATAAAACCGGCAGAAGAAACATTATTCCATCTAAATGAACACTCTAAAACCGACAGATTACAGAAGATCGAAAGGCGAATTGGAAGAACTTGTATCAGTAAAGGATATAAGGAGACACGGATAGTCAGTCTGAAAGACTAGACTTTATATAATTTTAAATGCTAGCAGCCGAGTACCAAGAAGGCAGTGCGAGAACAGAGTTTCAAGATTCTATTTTGTTTCTTCACTGCCTACTTGATTGTTCTCGCACTGCCTTCTTGAAACTCTGTTCTCGCACTGCCATCTTGGTACTCAGCTGCTACTTCGTATTATGACGTCACACACTTCAGTGCATTCTCGGTACATTTCGTCCAGTCACCGTAACGTAACGCCAGACCTCAGCGTAACAACGAAGTTGACAAGATCATTTAAAATGATAAAAAAAATGGGCAATGGCGAATAATACTTAACAATATGGTCTATAACGACCTAGAACCCATTACTGATACCATGCGAAAGAAAAGACTAGGATTCTTTGGGCACATCATGAGAATGCCAGATTCACATCTTCTAAAACAACTAGTACAGTACAATCTTGCTTCAAAAATCACAACTGGATGCCAATGGTTAAAAGAAATCAGAGAGGACTTAAACAGAATTTGGCCTAACAACAGAAGATGTTGCAAATAAGAAAAGTTTAACTACAGCACTTAAAAGTATGACTTTTCATTTACCACTCACAAAAACGAAAATTCCAAGAAGAATATTTTCCGCCCAAGAAAGGGCAAGACGATCAATACGCATGAAGAAGTACTGGGAGGACCGCAAGGCTCGTAGAGTTCTGACAAGTCGACGAACTAATGGTTGGTTAAAGTGATCCTATGTGGTCTCAAAAGACTAAGGCCTCTCGTCCATTGGGAGCGGAAAGCTCCGAAAAGGCGTGGCTTGGTGGGGCACCGCGTCCACAGAGCCCGTATGGTTCGCCACATTTTGTCCGAACAGCTGCGAAGTGCGAACTGATCCCGTTCTGTTGGGATTTTAGTTGCAACGAGCGCAAAAAGCACAGTGAAAACTGGATTGTGAAATTTCAATTTTGCTTGTTCAGGAAAGTAAATAGGAAAATGGGAAACGTGGTGGTCTTCGTTGGCTTGAAGATCGTGGCACAAATGAGAAAATTCACCTCCTTTCCTTTTACATTAATTTGATTCACCCATATTTCCCGTCTTCGTCGATATCGCCTGTGCGTGATACGTAGAATCAAAGGTGACAATTCCAAACCAAACCATTCTTCATCAGAATCATCTGGAAAACTGTTCCGGAGATCCATCTGGTCTATGAATCCGGGCAAATACTGAGACAATGGATGATAGGCATACGCACGATTCCGTACGAACGTTGTTCGCCTGAATTTGTTGCTTCGCAGTTCGCAGCTTTCCGCTCGCAATGGACGAGAGGCCTAAGAAGAAACTACTGTACATTAATTCTGGAGGAAACCAAAACCTGGCTTATTATTGGAAATTATGATTTTCATGCATTTCTCGAGTGTCATTAGGAATTGAAATTACTGTCACTGCGGTACCAAAAATATATTTGTTTTACTGTGTTAGTTAAATAAATGTTGAAAACATCTCGTAGCAAAAACGTAAAATTAAGCAATTTCATAAATTGTGTCAAACGTTGAAGGGCCCAGAAAGGTCTCAAATTGTGAATCTTGGAGAGCTCTATCAAACCCAAATACCAAATTTCAAAAATCACTTCCGACCTAAATGCAGTTTCGGAAAAAACAGTCTAAAATCGCTTGTATCTTTCCTCGTTTTCTTTTTGAATCAAATCCTAGCCAAATTAACTTACTTGCATAATTCTTCATTTAATGTGTTCCTTCGTTCAATACCATCAGGCATTTTTTTTTAAATCTTCACACCGGAAGTAGTTATAAGGGCTTAAGTGAAACTCTGCATTGACTAACACACAGCGCTTGTTGCGGTAGAGGAGACAAACTGCTAATCTAATAGACCGGATAAGGCTGGTTCACAATTGGCCGAGGAACGAGAACGCAAAGCTTCCCGGGGCCCCAGTTCACAATTGGCCCGGGAACGTAAACTTGTACATGCGCGCCCAATCAGCTATCACTTGTCTATACTAATGAAAACAAAGGATACTTGAGAAGCAAGGTTAGAGAGCGCATTCACAGGTTGTGTTTACATCGCTGGCTACTCTATCCGTACTGTGTATGTGCAGGTACAACATTTCTAATTGGCTCCGGGAAGCTCCGAGAACGCCAAACATGATACTTATTACGCATTTAAGATTTGATTGCCGCTGAGCATGGCTGCGCCACCGTTTGTTGATTATTGTAGCAGGAGCCCCGCGGGGTAAAGAGGAGGACACAGTGATGACAGAGTGCAGTCTGCGCATAAGTCAAGCAGCATTGCGTGCGCTACCTGTCTTAGGAGCGCCGATAAGTGTCACAGGAGCTCATGTCCCCACGGACAGCTATTGGAGCAGAGTCATATCCTACACGGGCAACTGTACCTGTCAACGAAGCAGAGTGACGTGTGACACAAGTAAACAGAGAATAGTTCCCATCTCGACCGCCGGCAATCAATTCGTGAAAGGGTAATAACCATGTTTCCGTTGGCCTTCCCGGGCTACTTTTAGCTTCTCGTTCCCAGAGATTGATTATTGTGAACCGAGCCATAAGGTAGCGTGCATTTCAACTTTCTTCTCGTTGTCGTTCCCCGGCGACTGTGAACCAGCCTATAGGGTTGAGTTTCCGGTGAACTATCAACTTACCGCGTGCCATCTTGCCGGCACCTCTTAAGAAACGTTTAGTGTGTCCTTGAGGTTTGGAAAAGTGGAGGAAATCCAATGCCTAAATATGCATTCGATGATTAACAAAACGGTTGTTATTTTAGGAATAAATAATGTATTCTCATACTTGATTATATTTTATTTACCTAAAATTCCTTGCTCATATCCCTAGAGGTTGTTCTTACTTGATTATATTTTATTTACCTAAAATTCTTTGCTCATATCCCTAGAGGTTGTTGGTACGTAAATTACCAAGTCTATATCTCCTAAAGGAATTGTGTTCATGGAAGGTCTAGTCTGTAACCTAACATTTGTGGGTTACAGAGACTCCTCCTTGTTTCTTCAGTTAGTTTTTTTTTTTTGTTATTTTGTTTTTATCTTGTTGCCAGCCATGGCCACATATTGGCAGGCCACCACAGAGAATCTTATGAGTTGTGCCTTGAGATTCTTTGCTGGTGGGTAGCCAGTGCATGGACCAGGTGGCTTTGGAGATATTTGAAAGATTCCTTGACTTGGAGGTTGCCATGGTGATGGGCCGTTGTGTGTAGGTTTGAGGCAAGATGGAGGCTGCCATATGATGAATTAGGCCTAGTTGGTTTGTGAATGGAAATGTTGTGATTGATGCCAGGGAAAAATGATAGCTGTGCTTTAAAAAAAAAGTTATGTGGGAATTGGTCTCTCTGGTCTAGAGATGCAGGTAGTGGAATCCTGCTTATGGGGTTAGACAATGTATTTTTCCAGGCAATGGATAAGAGAGGCCTGCTCACATGGGTATAATAATTATTATCAGGCTTCGGATAATTATGCACTTAAAAATGCCAAAATATGCATGCAAATATGCACTAAAAAGTGTCTAAATAAGCACTAAAATATGCATTAAAATAAACATATATCTGATATCAATTAGTGGTTTATATTACAAGAAATCAATGTTACATATTAAATATCGCCAAAATAAAGAAAATTACTTACAGTACTACAATAGATTGCTCCAGTTTGTCAATAAAATAGGTTTTCAAACACAAACTTGCGCCTATTTTCACTTAAAATGACTTTGTATTCAGAAAACACTCTCTCCACATCACATGCCACAATTGGAGCATACTCCAACTTGGCGAAATCAGAGACCTCTAGTATCGATGCACTGTCAATTTTGTCTTTGCCTTGGATAACACCACAAATGCTTTTGAGTTTGAGGAGACCGGAATTTTTCAGCACTACATTCTGCAATTTTTTTGAGAAAACTTGGATTAGTTGGGTTCTTTAGGGATCGATCGACTTCAACAATTCCAATGGTAACGTGAAGAGGCAGTCCTATTTCTTGCAATTTCTTGATGGCTGAAGGTATGCAATGCAAATTGGAACGAATGAATATAAGTTGCTCACGAACACCATCTTTGCTCAAGACTTTTTGAGCTTCTTTAATAGAAGCAGCTTCTTCAGAATCGAGGTCTTCACTACCTTTTTTACTACCTCGAAATAATTGGCATAATAAACAGCAGCCTCGAGCCACGTTCCCCATCTTGTATGAACTGGTGAAGGCGGGAGCGGCACATCATGATTTGTATCAAAAGATTTTTCTTTGCGACTTGGAGCCTTCAGGAACACTCTTTTCACTGTGGAGAACAATGTGTTTACTTCAGGAAACGAATCCCGGACTGCTTCAGCGACTCGATGAAGTCCATGTGCTACACATGTGACGTGTATCATCTTGGGATATAATATCCCAAGACATCCCATGGCTTTACACATGTAAGGTGCGGCATCCGTGCAGGCCACGATAACATGATCGTAAAGAATGCCTGATGGCCACAAACAAGAAAGTGCATCATTGAAAAATGCAGCAACTGTTGAGTGATTCACCTTAGGCAACACAGCCATATTTAGTAGATTTGATTTGTCTCTCAATTCTTCTCCTAAAATTCCAAACACGAAGTTAGCTACATATCTTTGATCTACGTCCGTTGTTTCGTCTAGTGAGACCCAAATATATTTTCCACAGGCGTTTTCCCTTAGTTTACCTAACGTTACATTGTGAAGCTCAGGAACGTAATTCTTCCTAATTGTTGATTCATCTGGGACTGGTTGTTTCGTATACACCTGCAGAAACTGAACTAAGTTCTTATTGTTTAGTTTAGCCAACGGTATATTTGCCGAGAGAAATGCTTTATACAGATCTTCATTGAATGCACTACGTGTTGGTCCAGGTTTAACTAAAGCAGTGGTTACAAGAACCTGGTGTTTTTGTTTCAGGTTTACTTCTTTCAATTTATTGTGTTTCGTTGTTTGAAGAAGTTGTTGAATTTGATACTTTTTAGTTGCGATTACGACTGTTCTACAGTATTTGCAAAACAATACACTTCCGTCAGTTGAAAAGTCTTGAAACTCTTGTACATACCCTTTCATTACCGCATTAACAGTTCTTCTCCTTAGGCATCTTTTAAATACAGTAGCTATTTAACGTGCTATGAACCACAGCCTGTTTCAACTCAATGAAAGTAAAACTGACAAGAACTAATTGTGCATGAAAGGTAACTATTTACGGAATGAGGAAAAGATAACCTGCTTTACGGGAAATACCAAGAATCAGTGCCAACCTAATTGCATTGCAGGTAGACGAAGCTATGGCCGGATGTAGGGCTAGCGTTGCTAAATTTAAACACGATGCAAACCCAGCACTGCTCAACATTCCTGTTACCTGAAATGCATGTCAAATAATCGAAAAGTGTCCTGCAGAAGCTGATGTCTACACTCAAGATTAAGAATGTTTTTGAAATATGCATTAACAGGAGGAAACCACTAAATATGCACTGTTAAGCTAAAACTGTCCCAAATATGCAATTGCATATGCAATATGCAAAATGCATAATTATCCTAAGCCTGATTATTATTAATAAATGAAAGCCTCCGTGGCTTAGGCGGCAGTACGCCGGCCTCTCACCGCTGGGTCCGTGGTTCAAATCCCGGTCACTCCATGTGAGATCTGTGCTGGACAAAACGGAGGCAGACAGGTTTTTCTCCGGGTACTCCGGTTTTCCCTGTCAAACTTTCATTCCAGCAACACTCTCCACTATCATTTCATCTGTCATTCATTTAATCATTGCCCCAGAGGAGTGCGTCAGGCCTCGGCAGCCGGCACAGTTCATATCCTCGCCGCTAGATGGGGGCTTCATTCATTCCATTCCTGACCCGGTCGGAGACTGGAAGCAGGCTGTGGATTTTCATTTTCATTAATAAATGAATAGTGTGTGAAGATAGAGAAGTTTGTGTCCTTGGTCTTTGTGTGGTATCATTCATGCAAGCTTATTGTCCCACTACCTGAAGTAATAAATATTATAAGAGGAATATGGTAGCCCAACAAGGGGTAAGTTTTATAATTAGTGACACTGGTGCCCATCGGTGTGGCATGTTGCTGTTGGTCAACCCATAACCAACAGATAGATATTATAAAATATTACAAGTCTATGACATTAAAGGATGTTTCCAACATTGAGTTGCTTGCCTGAAGGGCTGAAACTGGGGATTTTTTATTTCTTGCTCATTCAACGACGGCAGCCATATTTCCGATGTATTTTAGATTCATAATACCCACAAAATGCAACTGAGAATCAAAATACTTGCAAAATGCCCACCACACAAAATGCAATTTAGATTTAAAATTCTTGTGAAAGGCGGTTTTGGTTGAAAATACTTACAAAATGCAATTGAAATTCAAAATACTCACTAAAATGCCCTGAACCTACATTGAAGGACTTACTAAAGAGCATTTAGATTGTCAACTTTACAAAATGCAACTGAGGTTGAAAACAATCGCAAAATGCAATTTAGATCGAAAAAACTCAGAAAATGCAACGTAGATTAAAAATACCTACAAAATGTAGTGTAGATAAAAAAAAAAAACACTAAAGGGAATTTAGATACACGGGGTGCCAATTAACAAAAACAATGCAGGAATATTAAAGAGAAAAGGAAATATAATGAAAAAAAAAAACAACAAAAAAAACCCAAGAGGTCTGACCCCTCGAAGAAGGAGGGATCAGGAAAGATGAGACAAGGGCCTATAAAGGTGGGAAAGTGAAAGACTCCCTAGGCCTCGGATACCCTTATTCATATTTCGATTTACTCTAATACCATCAGGGTTGGAAAAGAACAAGAGTTGACCAAGGGAGGTCGACAGGAAAGAAGACGGAGAGGAGCCCGGCACAAGTAAGTGGAAGCAATGCCAGACTCAGCTGGGGTCCCGTGGTCGCCAACCCATGTCCCGCAAGATGTGAGCCCCTGGGGGAGGGGATGCTATTTTAAAAGAACTGATGCACTTCGGTGTCTTGAAGGTGATTTGTTTAGAAGGGGTGTTTGAATAGAACTTTGTGCTTTTTTTGTTTTACGATACCGGTTATACAGTAGTACCGTATGCGTAGGGTTGGCAATGCCGTATTTGTCCATAAATCACGCTTATAATGGCGGACTCAGCTGGAATTTTATCTGTATAAGTTGTGATATACAATAGGGATGCAGGGTCGGTAATAGTCAGCGGAGGAGTAAATATCTATTACCGTACTAAATCATCTCTAGAATTTTTCCCCGGTCTTTACCACAGGTATTTTGGCTATTTCAGTAATTTAGGAATTTTTTCCTCCAGGATTTTAACTCCTCAAGTGTTACCTACTGGAATGCTTTCTACTGTATGGTACTGGGTCATCATTTTATTTCCCGCATGTACGCGCCGCTAGGCCGGTGAAGGTGGCCTTGGCAGATGCGGCCACTAGGCCGGTCAAGGTGGCCTTGGCGTTCTCCCCGCAATGAACACGTGCACTGCGATCGGCAATGTTGCAATAAGCTGTCAGTATCTCCGGCGTATTCAAGCTTGTGAAGTGCTAGTTGATTTGACCTAACATACAGTGCAGTTACATTGATCTAATCATAAGGCCGTTCTTTCATGAACTCACAGACGAAGAAAAGAACAATGGTTACTTCATGCAAGATAATGCAACGGCGCACACAGCTAATCACTCCTTGGCAGTAATACGGGAAGTTTTCAATGACTGTATAGTTAATTATCCCGCCAGATCACCCGATTTAAATCCATGTGATTATTACCTCTGGGGAATGCTGAAAGGAAAGGTATATGCAAACAATCCTCACACAAGTGAGGAGTTAAAAGAAAATATTCGCCAAGTTATAACGAACGTCACCCAGGAAGAAATTCGCCGTGTGTCTAGAAACTTGTTTACGAGGTGCCAGGCATGCTTGCGAGCTGACGGACAACACTTTGAACATTTCTTGTAAAACCAGGTAAGTTTGTAGATAATTATTTTCACTAGAAATTGCTGTTAAATGACTGTATGTTGACGCGAAGTAGTGGGGAGAAGTCGCGCACTTTTTACCGACCAGCGAGCGGGTGTCAGCGCGAGAGCTTGCCGCGCCGTGATCGGTATCGGATGCGAGACTTAAATTGATGACCCTGTATAATAGAACTAGGTAAGACTTAGAAATGACTTCCAATACTTCAAGATGTAGTGAACTTATTTCAAACTGACTTGATATGGATGTAGTTAATGTTGTTTGAACTGACCTGATATAGAGCCAGTTAATGTTATTTGAACTGACCTGGTAGAGAGGCAGACAGATGTCTGCGATCCATCTGATCTGTAGTTGTGGAAGCTCGTGTTGCCTCTCTCGGTCCATGAGAGCCTGTGGCTGTATATGAAGCTCTCGCCGCTCCTTGTCGCCCTGGTCCAAGAACTCTGCCGTCACTAGTGTTGCCACCTTTTGCTGAACGCTCCAGGGCTTGCTGGACGCGGCAAGGTCCGAGGCGGTCATCAGCATCGAGCGTAACAACTCCCGGTGTTCCTCCTGGCCCCAGCTGTACTGCCGCGACTCCACCAGCGCAAAGAACTTGGGCCTTAACCTGGAATTATTAATTACTTGATGTCGAAATGTAAATATTACATGTCAGAAAACTGTATCATAATGAGGGTCATTGCATTATAACACTATTTTTCATTATGAAACAGTTTCTCCCAACAATCAGAGCTCAAGAGACAGTTGTGTGACCAATTAGGTAAGGATAGCATCGCACCTGCATGCCTAGTGAGTGGGGTATTCGAGGAGGCCGCGGTCTAATACAAGGTATTCTCTGCGTCCCATGCGCTCTGTTCAGTACATAAAACTGGCGAAATCTCGACAGATACCGTATTTATGAATATTTATGTTCGAACATAAAATAGTTATAATTATCGTCGAACATAAACAGTCGTATGCAACTCGCCTATAATGGTAATTAAGACACTCGTATGGAAATTATAAAACTTGTGTCTTCTTCTTTCTCTTTACATCATTCCCACTCCTATGTGAGGTCGACGTTTCTGACAGCTTTCCTCCATTTAACCTGGTCATGCACATCCTCTTCTAAGAACTGTTTTTCTCTGAGGTCCTCCTGTACACAATCCATCCATCTTCGTTTAGGTCTGCCTCGCATTCTCACTCCCTGTATTTGCATGTCTAGCATCTTCCTCCCCACATACTGTAGGATTCCTCCCTTCTTCTCACATGCCCGTACCATTGAAGTCGCTTTTCTTGTATCTTCTTAGATATTTCCACAACCTTCAATGTTCCTCTTATTTTGATATTTTCCACTCTATCACACTTAGGCCGGTATTACACTATCAAAGAAATTTGTCAAAGAAATTTTATAAAATATTTTATAAAATTGAACTTTTATAAAATTTATGCAAAGCAATCATCACACCATTACACTACATCAAATATTTTATCATCGTTCACCAAAATGGATGATGGGCAGTTCCTTGTTCACTTTACTGTTTTACGGTAGTTGAAATTCTGTAGTGGCAATACCGGTATATAAAAGTAACGGAAAGATAAAGTGAACGTCTATGGGTTAAACCATGGGTCGCCCACGTGAAAGTGTATTACGAGTAAAATCTCGGTGAACGAGCTGCAGTACAAGCACTTGAAAAATAACATTAATATTTAATTATTAATAATTATGATGAAATGAATGTTCGTGACGTTCGAAGAAACCACTGCCCGAGCAAAGAAAATTGAAACATAAGAAGTAAAAATTTACGCCATAAGTGGGATTCGATCCCAGGTCCCCACGAACCAAAGTCGAGCGCTCTACTCATTCCGCTAACTAGACACTCACACGTTGATGTTAGTTAGATACATTATGTCTACCGGTAAAGTCCTTATTTACACTCGTTTGTAATACCATAAGTGTAATTGAAAAATTATAATACAACTATTTTAACATAAAGTGCACTACTATTCACGGCTTATTTCAGCTTATTTAACTATTTAATTCCTCTTTATATCCTGAAATGCGCATCCTTTGTGTGCAGCGCATATAGCCTCGGCTATTTTTACCCACAGTTTCTATCTATTATTTATGTTTTACATTGTATACCATTCATTGTGTAACATATTATGTAACATTTCAAGCATTTCACACTCTGATATGAGCATATTTGCTGTGGTAATATTCCAGCTGTTATGATCCGCCATTTTGGTTTGAATCTTTTATCAAAGATACCATGATGCTCATACATTTTATAAAATAAATTTTATAAAACCACCTTTTATAAAAGATTTACCCATTACACTGTCATATCTTTTATCAAAGATCTTTGACAAATTTCTTTGATAGTGTAATACCGGCCTAAGTCACTCCACTCGTGTCTTAATTATTGCCATTAGAGGCTCGTTGCATAATGTACTATTCAAGGGCTTTGTAAACCTCTAATCAAAAGCAATTAATCGACTAACTGTTCAACAATTGAAAAATATATACTTTGCTCTGATACATTCACATCTAATGTACATGAATTTCATATGGGGATATTGTAAGAAGGAGCTGATAAAAGAACTTGAGATACTTCAGAAACGTGCTATAAAATCTATCTTTGGATTTCCTTGGCTCACACCCTCAAATGAATTATACTCAAGAACTAAGATTATGCCACTGCAAAAACAAATAGCTATGTCAGCAACAGTATTTGTATACAAATTAGAAAACAAATTGATACACACACACATCCATTTTACCCATGCAAATGACATTCATCATTATGCAACAAGAGGAGTAAATCAAATATTCACCAGCCATTCCCAATCCATTAAATTTGGAACTAAAGGAATTATGTCCTCTATAATAAAAGAATACAACTCGCTATCATTAGGCATAAGGGAAAGTTTCTCTGTAAAAACATTTAAGAGGAAAACAAAAGACTTCCTATTAAGGAATGAATAGCCCATGTACAATAGCCTTAAGCAATGCAATGTATCATACCGAATTATCTCTGTAAAGTTAGTCACTAGCAATCTAATATAAGTTACTATTAAACTAAACAATAATGTTACAAAAATTATATATATGCCATGCTGTAACTATGTTACTTGATTGTCCCTAACAAGAGCTCAGGCTCATTGGGACCTATGTAAATAAATAAATAAATAAATAATCGATTAATCAGCCAACCGATTGATTGATTAGTAGACACGATATAAGAAAAGAAGTTTATAAATGAGAGGTAATTGCTCAAGTTGAATTACGTTTATTTTCGGAATGTGTAGAAATCTATAAAAGTTAGCTTTTGCCTGGATATAAAAAGTGTCGTTCTTTGTTTATGTTCACAATAATCAAGTAAGAGTCAGTGACAGTGGAAGGACAGACATCAAATTGTAAAGGGTTTTGAAAACAGAAAACGTAGAGTTTTAAGCAAAGATTTTGAATTCTTGTTCAATGTTAATAATTTAGGACAGGGACATTTTTGTTTTACTCTGTTTTAGCCTAGTTTTCACAAAGAAGGTACATTATTTAAAATAATATTATGATGCAATGTATTTTAATTCATTGCCTGTTTCGCTTCTATGAGAGCGTAGTGAAAGGAGCGAAGAACATCGATTAATAATTGACAAAACAATTAATCAATTATTTGATCAAATGATTAATTGATTAAATGAACAATCGTTGTGTGGTGGCAGTAACACAGTTTGCCACCAGTTGCAGCCCACGTGCAGAGACCAACAATCCAAAGACTTTAGTTTTAACTAATGCTAGCGGTTTCCATGACGACAATTTTTGGTTGTTGACAAAACGGGCATAGGCTATCTGTTCTTTGTACATGTGACTGTGTCTTGTGGTGCTTGAGAAATAAAAGTGTGTTCATCCCACAGTTATAATTGGCTGAGCGCACATTGGATCCGTATTTGTACTTTCATTTAACCCTGTTGAATTTGTAGTAGTTAAACTGAAACCTGTAGTTAAATGAAAGCTCTAGGTAATATACCTTACAATAATAATATATGATTATGTAGCCTTACCTGAAAGTTACCGCTAATCATTCTACATGTGATATACGAGGGCTGATCAAAAAATAAGTTGCACTTCCCAGTTATGGCCATTTATTACACCACCTATACAACAGCAACACGACATACAATGTAGCGTCACTTTTCCACATAGTTTCTAAGAGACTCCAAATATTTCTGCGAACGCACAACCAACTTGTCGATGCCGGATGCATCCAGCGTTCTACAACCACACGGAGACAGCGGCCTTCACCTCCTCATCGGTCTGGAAACGTCGACCACCGAGCTCCGTGCTTCTCTTTAATCGCTTTACGCAACCGGTGCATCGTTCGACAATACGACGCCGCATTGATCGTGGTTCCTTTCGGCATGAATTCCACGTGCAGCAAACCCTCCACGTCAAAGAACACTGTCGCCATAACCTTACCGGCTGAAGGTTGAACCTCGTTGTGGCGATAGAGGAATAGTTGGGTCTGTGATCTCTGTCTTCCATATCTTTTGAACATTCCATTGATGTTCTCTTCGTTTCGGGGATGAAGTGGTGGACCCACGTTTCATCGCCTGTGACGATTCGCCACAGAAACCAGTTGCATAGCGTTGCAAAAATGCCAGGGAGGATTGGAAATGTTGTCCCTTGTGATCATCGGTGAGAAGTCGTGGGACCCATCTTTGATACAGCTTACGATATCCAAGGTCCTCGTGAACAATGGAGAATACACTGCCATACGACATGTTCAGCCGCGTCGCGATTTCATTCAGTTGAATGCGCCAGTTGTCTAATGATCGCATTCACACTGTTGACATTTTCACGGGTCCTGGACGTTGCGGGCCTGCCCTCGCGATATTCATCCGTGATATCCGTGCGTCCGGCTTCGAATTGCTGACACCACTTTACGATCCCTTGCCGGGAAATTGCCCGCTCCCCATACACAGCACTAATTTCACGATGAATGTCCATGCAATTCTTCCTTTTGGCCCATAGGAATTGGATTGTCGCACGCATCTCATATTTGGAGTGAACGTCCAGTCAACGCGCCATTGCATTTGGCCGCTATTCTCACCATACAAGACGAGACACCACAGCGACCTGCCTAACAGACGTGTGGGCAGTGTCTGTCCCTTTCTCCGCTGTGCCCACGTTTGTGATACACAGCGCACTGCTGCAGCGCGTTAGTGCAACTAACCTTTTGATCCACCTTCGTAGTCCGGCGAAAGTTGCTGAATTTTATCAGATCATTGTCAAGGATATATTCAAATGTATTTTTTGTCATACAAAAATAACTATAAAATCCCTTCTTGTCTCTCTTCAGATATTCCCAGATGTGATGGAATTCACCTAGTTCTTCCCTTTTCAAATACATTTCATTAACCCACTCATTTCTACGACACGGTATTCTATGTCTACATCTCAGAAGAGCATTTTCTAATAGAAATAAGTTATTCTTGTTGGCTGTGGAAGTTAATAATGAATGAGAATTACTTTGATCTCACAAACATTTTCGTTCATATACCAACGTTATGAACTTTTCTACATCCATTTTGTTCGCAGTTGGTACGGAAAAATCCCAGCGAGTTGGGAATGTGATCGTATGTCGTACCTATACATGTGCATATTACATACGGCCAACTCGTGTGCAGTCTGCGAGCATGTGTAATATAGCTGGCGGGATTGTTCGTACATATTCGTGCGTGTTCGCTCGACGTAATTTCGTACGAATACGGATCCAATGTGCGCTCATCTTGGATAGGCTATGTAGCAATTAATCAATTTTTCTGCTTCGATAAATCGATTATTCTTAACTGAAATTAACCTAACAACAAATTTAGTGGATTCGAAATATTCTTCTTTGCCCGGTGGAATCTACCTCCGCCTTCCGGCGTGCCGAGAGGGATTTTTCTTAAATAATAACCAACCATGTGGAGCATCACTTACTCAAAATAAACGGAAAGGTCTGTGGCCAAGATACTGTGCTTCAACACCTTCATTAGCTTGGAGTAGTGGCCCGCTGTCAGTCCCGAGAAGATGTTGTGTCCCTGTAACAAGTAATACTTCAGTTTACAGTTCTGATCAAGTCAGGTTTGAAATTAAAACTGCACAATCAAATATACATGTATAATTGTAGAAGTAATTGGTTATGACAGAGAAATGGATATGATTGGTACTAACACAATCTTGGCATTTGCTGATGATGTGGTAATTGTGGGAGAATCATTAGATCAGATAAGATCCGTCACTATAAAGTTCATGAAAGAAGCAAGCAAAATGGGATTACTTGTAAATGATGAGAAAACTAAATATATGATCATGAAGTGATGAAGTGAAGGCCTTGGTATTTGCAGATGATGTGGTGATTTGGGGAGAGGGAGAAAAGGAAGTACAAAGGAGATTGGACATTTGGAATGAAAAGCTGAAGGAGTTTGGAATGGTAATTAGTAAAAAGAAAACTGTAGTCCTGCACTGTGGAAAAGAGGAAAAGAGAAGCCAAGTGAACATAGATGGAGAATGGTTGGAGAATGTGGAACTGTTCCCATATCTGGGTAGCATTGTTAACGGAGGTAATGAAATCAACCCTGAAATTAATAACAGACTAAGTAAAAGCACAACATTCTATCATCAAGTCAGAGAGCTTTTATGGGATGACAAAGTGCCCAGGAGAACGAAATTAACACTATATAAACAGTACTTCATACCAATTGTAACATACGGACTGGAAACGCTGGTAACTAACAAGAGACAAGATAGTAAGATCCAAGCAGCAGAAATGAAATTTTTAAGAACATCTGTAAAAAAGACAAGAAGAGATAGAATTCAAAATGTTAAAATCAGAGAGGAGCTAAATGTGGAACCGTTAGTACAGAAGATACGGAAAGCAAGACTGAGATGGTTCGGACATGTGAAGAGAATGGGAAAGGAACGAGCGGCAAGAAGGGAGTTGAATTTGAATTTGAATTTGAATTTTTTGAATTTGAATTTGAATTTATTGTTTCTCTTATACAGGCCACTGAGGCTACAAAGCCTCTTTATGCAGCTCTCTTCATTCAGAGGGCGGTTACATACAATAGAATAAATTAAGAAAGAAAAAAACTTAACCTATACATACAGTTGACAATAAAAGTTCTTGTTATTACATCCGTTCACCTTGAACATGATAATTGTATAGCTGATAGATTGCAATGAAGGGAGTGTTTTATCGCTCTGATAGGAAGTCCTGAATACTGGTGCAATTTATATTTATTCCAGAGAATACTAGCTGAAATACGGAATGAACCTTTGCATTTTTCGGTTCTGTGATGAGGTATCTGGAGCATTTGTGCAGTGTGTCTATTCGCACGGTTATGCACTGATTGCATGGGAGTTAGTGTGCAGTAAATATAAGACGGAATTTTGAATTTTAGAATTTTTATCACAGTCAGAGCCATGGCATACTGTCTTCGTTCCTTTAACTTTAGCCATCCAATCTGGACGTAAAATGGAGTTATATGAGACTCTCTTGGTACATTGAGAACAAACCGCAAGCAAGCATTTTGCATTCTTTGCAATTTTGTATTGAGGACCTCTCCCATATCATGGTAAATTATAGATCCATAGTCAAATATTGGTAGTATCAAACTCTGTATCAGTATCTTTCGTACATTTTGAGGCAAATAGAAGCAAGTTCGCCTAATTTGATATAATGACGATGCAACCCTTTTCAGAATCATGTTTGTGTGATCCTGCCACGATAATCGAGAGTCAAAAATAACTCCCAGATTTCTTACTGCTGACTGGTACGGAACTGTTTGGGATGCAAGCTGTAAAGGTGGTACTGGGTCAGGTAGGGAACTGAGTAATTTGGTATAGCCGATGACGATCGGTTGCGTTTTTTCGAAGTTAAGTATTAGATTATGATCGAGTGCGTACTGAGATAGGCTTTGAATGTCACTGTTAATTAGAGCTACCTTCAAATGAATGGATTTCAGATCCGTGTGTAGATATAGCTGAAGGTCATCTGCGTACATATGATGTTGACAAAATTTAAGGACAGATGGAAGGTCATTTATATACACGGAGAACAGGAGTGGACCAAGGACCGAACCCTGCGGCACACCTGTTGTTACTTCACACCATTCTGAAACATTGTCATCTGCTAGGACTACTCTCTGACATCTGCCTGTTAGGTAAGACCTAAACCAGTTCGTTACTGACTTTGAAAGGCCTAGATTTCTTAATTTAACTAGTAGGATCTCATGGTGAACTCTGTCAAAAGCTTTGCTGAAATCGAATAGAGATAATATAGTTATTTCCTTCCGGTCCATTGCTAGACGAATGTCGTCTGTGACTTTGATAAGGGCTGTCAGAGTACTATGTTTTGATTTATATCCAGATTGGTTCGGGTTTAAGATATTGTTGGAATTTATATATTCATAAAACTGATCAAAAACAATCCGTTCTAACGCTTTCCCAATTGCACACAATATACTTATTGGTCTAAAGTCACTACAGTTTAAGGCGTTCGTGAATTTTGGTATTGCTTTGATGTTGGCTTTTTTCCATTGTGTCGGATAAATACCCATTTGCAGGCTATAGTTAAATATATGCAATAAAACTGGCATGAGGAGGTCCATATTCCTTTTCAATAGCGTAATAGATATATGATCTGGTCCTATGGCTTTTGAAGTTATCCTAAATATCGCTAAATGAATGTCATCTGGATATATATAGCCAAAATGAAATTCTTCCCGTCGGTCAGTAAATTTTTCCCTGTAGTTAGCAACAGTTGACAAAACTCTATTGCTGTCTACAACGGTTGATACGTTTAAATAATGCTTATTAAGCTCATCAGCGCTCATTGTTGGGTTATTGCTTTTGTGTCTGGATTTTCCAACACCGAGAGTTTTTATAGCTCTCCACAAAGCCGAAGAGTTTTTAGCTGAATTAATTAGCGAATAAGTGTAACGTATCTTTGTATTACGAATAACTTGCTGGGTTCTGTTGCGTAAGCTTTTGTATTCTACAATGTCCTCGGGTTTCTGTGTTCTGTTGCACTTCTTTCTGGCTCTATTTCGAGATCTTATTAGATCTTTTATTTCTGTGTTGATCCAGGCAGCTGGTGCGTGCCTCACGTTAGCTGAGCGCACTGGGGCATGGCGATCATATAAATCAATTAAAAATGTGTTGAATGTTTCGACCTTCTCATCTATAGTTTGCTGCTCGAGAACAGTGTGCCATGGAACTGAGATGGCATCAGCCTTAAACCTTTCATAATTAAACCTGCTGAAGTCTCGAAAAGTTCGAATACTGGGCTTATATTTTGGAGTTGACAGGGTATATACTGCGTATAAGAGATCATGTGCTGAGAAGCCAGAAGCAGCTGTTTGGCCAAACTCAATCACGTGCTCATTGCAGTTGGATGCTATTAGATCCAGAGTAGAAGAGGAGGTTGCAGTGTGATATGTATCTTGATACGGGAGCCACGACAGATTGCAAGTATTTAGAGTTTCTACTATGTTTTTCGTTTCAAATGTAGCCGACCCAAAATGGGCATTGAAATCACCGGCTAATATTACATATTTATAACTAAAAATGTGTGAAAGCATGTCATTTAATAGTAGTTCCATAAAACCGACTTTGGGTGCTCTATAAACACAAATAAATAATACTTTAGTATCTTTCAGGCAAATCTCTACGAATAGGTACTCAGGTCTGAAATTCTCAATATTTGGGGATTTGCAGATAACCCGGCACTTAATGTGCTGTCGAACATACACTGCTACTCCACCCCCTTCTCTACGTTGCCTGTCATTGCGGTAGATATTATATCCTGGCAAGGTTACAGATGAATCAGTAATGGACTTATTGAACCACGTTTCACTAACAGCGATTACATCAATACCGGAGTTAACAAATGTGTATTCAAATTCTGCGAAATGTTCTAGCATTTTAAGTGACTGCGTGTTCAGGTGAGTTACTTTAAAATCATTGGGTAATCTATCAGCTATATCACAAAGATAGGCATGCGTATCATACTCATTGGTACTAATATCCATGTAAAAGATAATTGAAAGTTATTGTAAAATTGTTAAACAAGAAATAAAAAAAATTACAAAATCTAAAACTTAAGCTATTTTCTAAATACTAATCAATAATATCGGCTTGTATTTTGGCTAGACACTGTAGTTAAAGTTCCACCAGTAACCATATTACATGTTTGTGCTTACACTTGTAACTTTGATCAGTTGAGCCCCCTCACACTGGCACGTATGAGGGTCCTTTACGTACGAGGAGCGGGAAACTTTTTCTTCAAAAAGTCCAATTCTCGGAGTGTTTTCACACGATGCCTCGTGTCATCAATGCGGATCAGAACAACGCCATCTGCAGTCCAGACACCGTGTAACCCAAAGTGGCTTACTGCTTGTTTTACAATTTCAGTCCGGGTTTTCGTCAGATCTTCTCTTACAGTTATGCCGGTATTCCTTAAATATTTCTTCGACCTGAAGAGTGCTGCTCGATCTGCATAGGACACGAACCGCACTATTATTGGCCGCTTCTTTCCAGCATCCCGGAGTCCTACACGATGAGATCGGTCTATTCTTTGGGGATCGATTGTCACATTCAACTTGGCAGCAACATCCATTACACACCTGTTGGTGTCCTCGCCTTGAGTTTCTGGAATACCAAAAATTCTCAAGTTATTTCGACGCTGGTACTGCTCAAGTTCATCAGTGCGGTCATTCAGTTGCAGCTCAAGTTGATTTATAGTGTCGTCTCGCCTGGCAAGTTCCTGTCTGAGTTCATTGATGACCTGGGTGTTAAAATCTATTGTTTCTTTTAGTTTATCAATCACCTTATTAGCAACTCGATCCACGAGCTCCTCGATTAGGTTCGTATTACTCAGCAGGCTTAAAATGTCAGCTGAGTCTCGGCGCACATCCTGCGTAGCTTGGTTGTGGTCCGCTGTAGAAAAAGTAGTGCCACTGTCCTTCCAGTTTCTTTTTGAGCCGTCAGCTTCGCTAGCATTGCGACAACCCCCACCCTGACTGCGATCCACGGTCTTCAATTGTTCTCCCGAGCTGCTACCTGCTCCGTTCCTCTCTAGGGCGCTAGGGTCGTCTGCTTTCACTTGCTTGCGCTGTCCACCCTTCGTTTGTTCACGAACTCCGCGCTCCCCACTGCGGTCAACGGCCTTCTTTTGTTTGTCTTTGCCCGTCATTTTGTAGTTTTCAACTCTAACTTCTCACACACTTTAATACTTGTTTATCAAAATAACAGCAATATTTCAACTTACTGCGTTTATCACCGAACGTTCTGCTGTTGATTTACTTCTCACTGATCACTCTTGCAATGCACTGCTTCTACTTTGTCACCTTCTAAAAGCAATTCTGGCTAGGAACTATCACTCACGTTTATACCGCCATGTGGTTGCGGGAGAGAGAAGTTAAGGGTAAGCGATCAGTTGGAAGACCAAGAAGAAGATGGATGGATCAGATTCGGAAGGACATCGGAGAAGCTGGATTGGATGTGGAGGAAGTAATGGAGCAGGAAAAGTGGAAGGACAGAAACGAGTGGAAGAGGCTTGTTAACCACACCCGGGCGACTGGAGTGGGACATTGATGATGATGATGATGATGATGATTCACGCCGACAGGATTTTGATGCCACTGTTAGTATTGCCGGACATACATTTGAACGAGTGGAGAAATTTAAATACTTGGGCTCGATTTTATTTATTAAAAGTGAGATTGAAAAAAAGATCCAACAGAGGACTATTAGTGCCAATAGTACCTTTCTTGGTCTCAATAACTTGTTTAAGTCATGCTCAATTTCACAAAACAGCAAGGTTAAATTATACATGACACCAGTGAAACCGGTTCTGTTATATGGATGCGAGTCATGGATGACCTCACAAACACTGGAAGAGTGCATTTGTGCATTTGAGAGGAAAGTGCTCAGAAAGATATATGGACCTATTTACAGTAGGGAAGAAGGAAGATGGAAAAGGAGGACTTATAACAACGTTTTGGGAAAGCTGATGTGGGTAGCATCATCAGAGGAAGATGGCTCCAGTGGATGGGACATATCGTAAGAGCTGTGGAATCTATTCCCTAACGGAGTGTTCAATGCTCAGCTGATTGGCAAACGTCCAAGAGGTGGTCCATGGACGAGATGGAAGGATAAGGTGATGAGAACGTTGCAGCAGGTGGAACCAACATCAGTACTGGATGATGCAATGGATAGAGAAAAATAGAATGGCATTTGTAACAAATGCTTGAGATTGTGATCGGGTTAATTCCTCCTGTGTGATTGATTAGGATAGTGTTATGTAATATTGTATATTTGATGTATTTGTTATGTTTCTTTGTTTTCTGTTATGGGCCTTAATGGCGTGATATGTACAATAAATGATGATGTTGATTGTAGGAGTAAAGATTCAAAGAGAGATAATTTCAACATTGAGATGTGCTGATGACAATGTCATCTTAGCTGATTCACTAGAGGATTTGAATGCGTTTTTAAATGGTATGGATTACGTCCTGAGGAAAGAAAAATCAATAAATGATGAAAATCAATAAATGTAACACAAAATAATGGAATGCAGCCGAAAAAAATCAAACCCCTAATGACGTCAAACTGGAAGGTGAAAAGCTAAGGGAAGTAAGAGGCTTCTGCTACTTAGAAAGCAAAATAACTAGTGATGGACAAAGCAAAGAAGATATAAAAAGTAGATTGGATCAGGCAAGGAAAGCATTACTACAGAAAATAAATCTGTTTACATCGAATATAGATTTAGGAATTACGAAGGCATTTATGAAAGCCTTTGGCTGGAGCGTGGCGCTCTATGGAAGTGAAACTTGGAGTATTGGTGCAGCAGAAAATAGGAGAATTGAAGCATTTGAAATGTGGTGTTACAGGAGAATGATGACGATCAGATGGGTAGGTAGAGTAACAAATGAAGTGGTATTAAGATGTGTGGGAGAGGAGAGATGTTTCTGGCGACTGCTAATGAAGAGAAGAGATAGGTTGGTAAGACACATACTAAGGCATCCAGGAATAGCGAACTTGGTTATGGAAGGAAGGGTCGAGGACAAGAGCTGTTGGAGTAGACGAATGTTAGAATATGTTCAACAGATTGTCTCGGGTGTAAGGTGTGGTAGCTATATAGAGATCAAACGATAAGCTCAGGACAGGGAGGCATGGTAATAATAATAATATCGTATGGCCTCGGATTCCGGGTGCAAGCTTTGTTATTTTGACACCCAGAGGGTAGCTTGCATGTCGAATTTTGTTGTTCCTTAAAGCACTATGAAAGTCAAGGAGGTTAGATATCTAAGCCCCTTGACAATATAGCACTTTCTAGTAGAGAAATGAGGAACTTTGTGTTGGTGGAAAAATCCGCGATTAACTTTGCCATTATGAACACGGCCTACTGAATTCAAATGGGTTCTTTGACATACCAGCTTCGTATGACATGCGTGTCGTAATTTTTGCCGCCTTAAAAATCATCACTTACCACGGCCAGGAGCTAACCTGCAAGCTTGGGGTTGGTATTCCGACACGATAACCACTCACCCACCGTGGCAAGCTAGGGAGGCATGGTGACTTGCATAGAACCAGTGAAAAGGTTGAAGACTCAAACAATAATTTTCATTTTTCCAGATTCAACATGTCTTTTTCCACATATTTTCCATGTAAAAAGAATGTTGTAGCTTTCGTGTTCTGCATATGCAGAAGTGCAGGCAGCTAGAATCCAAAAACTGGGAATGTGGTGTGGGTGCTTATGTGATTTTATGGAGTGCGACCAAAAGAAATGGACTTATCTTGAGATCTAAGTGAATACCAATGGGCATTTAATACATTTATTATGACTGGCTGCGTGGCTCAGCGGTAAAGCTCTCGCCTGCTGTTCCCAAGGTTGAAGGATCGAATCCTTGAGCTGTCAGCAGGCATTTGAGGGTGCGCAAATGTGAAGAAGCCGTTTCAGTAGATTTACTGGCACGTTCAGGATCCCCCTTGGGGCAAAATTCCGGCAGGCTGGCGTCTCTAAAAGCCGCAGTAATTAAAGGGTACATAAAACCAATAACATTAAATGTAGGCTATTACACCTTAGTCAATAATAAATAAATTAATATGAATTAATTAATCAAAATGTACCAGTTTCGGCCATTTTATGGCCTACTTCAGCGACGTTGCTATAAAAAAGTAAAGTAATTGCGAGCAAATCTTTGTTGTTAATATTTCTCTTGAGTTTTCAAATCAAAACGTGGAAGAAATTATTTCTAATTATTAGTGGAATATAATAAAATAATGTTAATAAAAATATTAAGTTATGTTAGAAAATAGAATTTCCAATAAAAGAGTTCAATCCTAAAAAATTATCAGTCTTAAAATTTACCTATATTCTAAAAATATTGGGGTTTTAATATTAATCTATGTAATATCTAATAAAATTAGTTAAAAACAGACCTGTAACAAAATGTTGGCTTTAAATTGATGTTAATAAAATTATTTTGAAAAAATGCCATTTGTATAAATAATTTGTGCTGTATATAGTAGGAACAATTGTGGGCCAAGGACTGACCCTTGCGGCACGCCATTTTTTTCTTTTTTTTTTTTACAAATGTCCATTCAGAACAACTACCTTCTTTAGTTATGGTTCTTTGAAATCTGTTATGTAAGTAAGACTGAAACCAGTGGATGACCGAGAGAAGACTCTTACCTCACTGCTGAGGATCATGACGGCGTGATTGAAGTGATGGTGCTCCATGGTGTTGGTGGTGCCGTACAGTAATACTAGAGCCGACCCCGTCCTGTAGGATAACAGAATAGTCAGGGATATTTTATATTGTTATTACATGTTTTAGAGGCTTGGGAGATCTTGGTCATGAGCCATGTGCACTTGGGTGGTATTTTTACTTTATGTAATTAATTTAAATGTTCCACCATTCAAATGTTAGTACGTACATGTTTCGATATACGATGATATCTTGTTCCAAACGACTTCAACGAGAATAGGCCGGCAATTACTGTGGGTTAAATTTGGTACATGTTGAGAGTGGAAGTCTCAATCTCATCTGTCAGTTTTTTCAACTTCACAACCATCCATCATGGAGGAGCAGATGACTTCATAATTCCACCCCTTAAAACCTCAATAGCTAACTAACTAACAATCATCCATCACGGCTCCATTGACCAGTTTGGAAATAGCATCTCCAGAGTGCTTTTGAAAATTATATTGTCACTAGCAACCCACCCCGGCTTCGCCCGGGGACAGTTATGAATGCATTACGTGATAAGCGCCTTTTTTTTCGATGTCAATGAACTACGACCCATATCCCTTTTACGTCTCGGCATGATGGGTTAAAATCAGACTGGACTATTAATTATATTATCATGGAGATAGCATGTGCAACATATTCTTGTCAGACGTAATATAAGAATTGTGAGGTGCATGAAACACAAATCCTCCTTCCGTCCAATCTTAACTTGACTGTGAATTTTGCGGAACGAAAAGTTCACAGGCGAAATGAAGAAAAGCCGAGTTGCACTTCCAGGGAAACTCCAAACACAACCACTCTTCTTTGAACTCTTAACTCAGCACCACTCTACGGTCTGCTGATGGCTGTATCTGGGGTAATAGGCTCGCCCGCTAGCTAGACTGTAACTGGGGTGATAGGCTCGCCCCTAGCTAACTGGTAAACTCTCGCCTCAGTAATTGAATGGAGATTGTTGGAAGAAATGAAAACGTAAAACACCTATATTGGGCGATGTATTGAAGATAGAGATATGCTCTCGCGGACTTCGTTGTAGAACTTTTCATGCTGAACAATTCTTACACTCACAGTATATTGATATTTTTAACGGTTTGCCCAGAGTAAGCTTAAAAAGCGCACGGATGCCAGTTTTTTTTTACTTTTACACTGAAATCGTTAGTGCTTGGCTTCCTTTGATCATTAATAAATTATTTTCTACAGAAACCTTCCTCGAGATATCCTTTACAGAATGTTGAAAACCGCATCAAAATCCATCCAGTGGTTCTCGAGATTAACCCGTAACATCCAAGAATCGGGGACTTAGTTTTATACTAAGTAGAGATAATTAGAATCTTTATTTAATTATTTGTAAGGATATCCATTTTATTTTTAATATTGTATAAACGCTGAAAAATGTAGCATCATATATCGAAACGTGTAGGCCTACCAGCATTTGAATAGAATTTGTGGAGTATTTTAATTATCAATCAATACGACATTTTGTTACATTTTCTGAAAATGGTAAATGTCTTTGCTTTTTAATTTATGTTGTTGATAACGCCGGCCCCGTGGTATTGGGGTAGTGCGTCTGCCTCTCACCCGGAGGCTCCGTTAAGGAGTTTATAAATTGACGTGCGGGCTGGAACGGGGTGCACTTAGCCTCGTGAAGATAATTGAGTAGCTGTCTGACAGTGAGACATCGCCTCACTCGTGAAAACCAAGATTAACGGCAGAGTGGACCCGACGAGCTGACCACGCTTGTAGCAGTCGCTTGGTAGGCCTAGTCTCTTCAAGGACTGTAGTGCTACGGAGTTTCTATATATAAATCAACTAATCTTTTAGAGGCATACATGGACAATTAAGCAAATTATGTCACACGTAAACTGAAATGTTGTATGAACTTGTTTCAACTCCATTCTGTCAAGCGAGCGCACTCATACTACGAAAACACAAAAACTGCCAGTAAACTTTATGAAATAATCTCGTTGAAACGACTCGCGTGCCACCTATTGTAAAATAGATTTACTAGTTGAGAAAACTTTGGGGGCGTGCGCACAATAGCTCATCAAAGTTCATTTGTTGAAACGACTCACGCGCCATCTATTGTAAATCATATTTACTAATTGAGAAACCTTTGCGGGCGTGCGCACAATAGCTCACCAAAGTTCATTTGTTGAAATGACTCATGCGCCATCTATTGTAAAATGGATTTATTAATCGACAAACCTTTGAGGGCTTGCGCACGTCAACTCACCAAAATTAATTTGTTGAAATTACTCACGTGCCATCTATTGTAAAATGGATGTACTAATCGAGAAAACTTTGCGGGCGTGCTCATGACAACTCACCAACATTCATTTGTTGAAACGACTCACGCGTTATCTATTGTAAAATGGATTTGCTAATTCAGAAGCCTGCCTCGTTGCGTAGTGGCTAGCATTCTCGGCTGTCACCACGGAGTCCCGGTTCGATTCCCGTCTCTGCCAAGGAATTTAATTCTGGTCTGAGGGCTGGGCCGGGGTACACTCAGCCTTGTGAGGCAAAACTGAGAAGAAGCGGGTTCGATTCCTATCTCATCCATTCCGTGGTTTCACCGCTTCCACTCCAGGCAAACGCCGGAATAGTTCCTAACAAGGCCACGGCCGATTCCTACCCCAATCCTATCTCAATTACAAATGCACACACTGGTACAGCCGTCACAGCAACACAGGTTATCAGAAAAATTGTACACACGCCCAAATACACGGGGCTTTATGACCACAATGTCACAAACCCCCTAAATGAATCAACACACAACAACAATTAATTCAGAAACCTTTACGGGAGTGTGCACAACAACTCACCGAAGTTCATCGCAATCGAATGAATGGTAACTTATATGAAGGCATACGGGACAGACAAACAGACGAACCTATTTTTGTAGAGGGTTTTATTTACATATCAGCACCGTCGCGTGCATGGATTTTCCACTCGGCTGTTGCCCGTGCATCGACCGACCGCGGCTGATATAATTCCCCTTGTTATATGTATGTGCACTCGTCTTGTCAGCGGCATCGGTCACCACGCAGTCACCCCACTATCACCCTCCGTGTAGGTTACATTCTCTCGCTTAACATGGTTAGACAGTTAACTTTAAAGCAGCACAGTTTTGTTTTAATATAAGGTGCGTACAAAAAGTAACGAGCCGGAAGCATAATTACAGAAACCAGTACCTATATGTTAGAAGTATTGGCCCTGGCTGTTGAGGCACTTATCCCACTGTGACACGAGGCGGTGAATGGCTGTCTCATAAAATTCCCTGGGCTGCGATGTGAACCAGTTCCGCACGTACAGCTGGATGTCGGCGTCCGAGGTGAATCGTTGGCCCCGCAGAGCCCTATTCAGGGGACCAAACATGGCGTAATCACAGAGAGAGAGGTCTGGACTGTATGGAGGGTGGCCGAGAACCTCCCATTTGAATTTCTGCAGGAGTGCCGCGACTGTGTTGGCCGTATGAGGTCGTGCATTGTCGTGGAGCGATCACGGCGGCTATGGCGTTCACAGTCACTCGGCGGTCCTGGGTAGTGAGTGCATCAACCAGCTGGACGTTGTCATCGGTAATACAGGGGGGTGCCCCAGACCGGGCATCATCGGCTAACGACACCCGTCCTTCCCTGAAGCGCTTGTGTCACGCCTTGACCCATGCAAGGGACATGCAGTGTTCGCCGTACACTTGTGACATTCGGCGATGAATGTCCGTTCCCCCTACTCCTTCCGCTGTCAGAAACCGAACAACACCTCTTTTCTCTTCGGTTGACGCCTCCATGTCACTGTTTGCAATGCGACTGGCAGCATTGGACGATTGATGCTTGCTGCTGCTTGCTTTGTATCGTCACGTGACGTGCACGCGTGCCCTCTAGCGACGGGCTGTGACATTCCATGCTCTGGTTGGAACCACACCTCGTTACACACGCCACGATTAGCCGATGTAGTCACCGGTTTGCGCATTCCAGCCTCCGGCTCGTTACTTTTTGAACGCACCTTATAAGTTCCTTTAGATACGAATCTGCGCGAAATGTTGGACAATATAACACACGAAGTCAGTAACATTTCAGAGGCCGAACTTAATCGTGTTAATCGAAATGTGTTTTCTCGATACAATGCCTGTTTAGCTGCGGGAGGACACCATTTACAGCACATCATATAAGGCAGTGGTGACCCCTGATTTTTATAATGTGTAGGACGTAATAGGAAAGGCTACTTATTAACTTCAGATAATTATTATCGCTGGGCTAAATTGAGATATTAGACTCGGTCTATTATTAATTATTCTGTCGCACAGCACTATTACGAACACATTACACAATACAATCGAATACCACTTCAAAGATGTGCACACGCTGAAAACAGGCTATCCATTCTGACCGCGCGAAATCGTAACCAATAAGCCCGTAGTGTTGGTTTCAATTCAATCAAAAGCGAGACTTGAGGATCTCAGTCGACGTCCTCAGAGCACCATTAATCAGAACAAACCTACCCCTTCCCCCTCAAGGGCTCCCATACATTTCTAACGCTATAAACACATGCTTTGGGGATGCAAGGCTTTCTTCCTCAGCTTTCTACTCCGGGCGGTGAAGGTCACACTTCACCCATCTAGGGGTGAAATGTAGAACTAGTTACAAGTACTGTCAGTGACAGTAATATAAGACAGAGCTTATCGAGAGGGCGCGCAGGGTATCCCCAAAGGTATCTCCTCGTCGCTTTGTCTCTTCTTCCAGTACTTTTTCATCATCTGACTATGAGCCTGCTTTCTTTCCTCCGACCATGGTGGTCTGCTGACACCGGTGTTATTCCTAGCTGTCAGTGATACAGGAAAAACTCCCTGTCGGATGGCTTGCCGGAATTGTTGGCGGTCCTGTATGGAATTAAGTGGGATCCCTAGGTGGTCTAAATCTGTCCTGACCATAGAGATCCACTTTGTCCTAGAGGCCTTCCCTCTTCCTGCCACTGTGAAGATCTTACTGGTAAGCCGGCAAGGGATCATGCGGGTCAAGTGTTCATAGAAGGCCAGGCGCCTTTTTCTGATACAAGTCACAATGTCTTCTTGATGGCTGTAAAGCTAATCATTGTGCCGAATTCTGTAGGTGCCTCCCTCTTCCCGTATAGGTCCTAGTATCCTCCGCAGGATCTTCCTCTCCTTGAGTTCAAGTTTCCTGAGTGGGCCTTTCCTGGCCATCACGAGGCACTCAGAGGCGTACAGAACAGATGGTTTTACTACTGAATTGTAGTGTCTGAGTTTGAGGTATTTCGAGAGGAACTTCGATGCGTAGATGCTGCGGCAGGAGTGGTAGGCCCCAAAAATATTTAATTTTTAAAACAGTTACAGCTGTGAGCTGACTGCAGGATGATCCTCACGTCCTACCTGGAGGAATCACCACTGATATAAGGTAAGGTTTGAACATTACCGTATTAACAATGTATGAGAGATAAAGCTTGAAAAGTTAGTTTAACAAGGGGAGTTATAGCAGCGGTGCGGTCGGCTGATGCACGAGCAACAGCCGAGTGGAAAATCTCTGCACGACGGTACTGATATATAAATATAATCCTGTATATAGAGTTATATGGAAATTATTTAGTCACCATAAATAGACCTGTGTTCAATTTTGGACATTTCTAAAACAGAAGTTTGGCAAGTTTAATCTTTGAGTACGGTACATACTTCTCCTGGAAGGAATTGTTGGTCCCACGATGATCCAAGTCATGACACAGACATCCCACAAACATTCCCAGCACTTCCAGGTCACTGAAGGTCCCCTTCATCTCGCAACCCTGTACAAGAAACAAACATATTAGTGACAGCAGTGGCGACTGGTGGTCACCGTTCTTGGTATACCGCACCATTTAGGCTACCCCTTACACCCTCCCCCCCCCCCCTCTTTTTTCCCATGCCTCAACCTCTTGTCAAATTTGAATTATTATTATTATTAGTTCATTATTATTATTATTATTATTATTATTATTATATGTATTGGAGAACATTTACATAACTTCTAAGAAACACACTTTATCGCTATAATTTTGGAGAGGTTATCCCAATAAATTGAGGTCACTAGCCAATTGTTTTGGCTGGGGATATAAGGTCGGATTCCCTTTCTAACGCCACGTGATCTTCAGTGTGAAATATTTAGCGTGCTGTCACCGGAATTCGAACCTCGACCGTCCGGGTAAAGCCAGTGCGTCATCCTCCCTCTGCAAGGACTATGTCCTTATACATTTAAAAATCTTCGTTTGACGCCTGAACACTGCCTACTTGAAACTGCTTCTTGGTAAATGGCCTTCGAATCCCCTCGCCCTCCTAGTTCCTTTTGGCAACGTACAGAGTACATTTCATCTTTACGCTACCTTCTTTTTCTCCCCGTTCGTGACCAGGTCTTAAATTTTACGAAAACAAATAAACATTGATCCATTTCCGAATGATCTCAATTGTACATTGTCACATCATTAGGCACGTCCAAACATGAGAAGCGCATTCATTCATAACCAATATATTAATGCAATTACAGAAGAGCCAGTATCTCAAAGTGAAAATATCTTCTGGAAAGGGAACATTCAGCCTCAATCAATAAAATAGTTATAGTGTAAACTACCCTGACATATTGTTTCCCAACCTTGGTCTGCCAGGAAGAATTTTACTTGAAAGTAAGTTCCATTCACTTAGATTTCTCAAGGTCCACCTCGTGGCGTAGTGGCTAGTATTCTGGGGCTGTTACTGTGGAGATCCGTGTTCGATTCTCTGCTCTACCAAGAAATGTAATTCTGGTCTGAGGGTTGGGATTCACTCAACTCCCAAGAGGCAGAAATGAGAGCAGGTGGTTCGATTCCAACCCCAACCACCCTAGAAAGGGTCTTTCGTGGTTCTCCACTTTCACTCGTACATATCTTAAGGCCACAGCCGCCTCCTACCAAAATCCTGGCAACGGTACAGCCATCATAACGACATAACTCATCAGTTTCCACACGCACCAAGCCAGGGGTGGATTTAAGGAGTGAACGATTCATCTCGCTGTTATACATTAAAAACATGACGAAAACAGTGGCTTTAGACAAATTCTTTCACACTTAAATACTCTAAATCAAAATGCACATTTTACGATAACCTACTATTTTGAGTGTTCGGCTGTAGAGGATAACAGAAGCAGAGGTAGAGCTATGAGGCGATGGTTAGTTTCGGTGTTGAACGATTTCAAAGTCCGAGATGTAGAAGCAGAGGGAGCCGCAGTGCTAACTGCCAATAGGGAATCACGGAGGCGACGTGTTCGCAAACAGAGGCTTGCAGACTGGATTGGACGCTGAAAGGTAAACCAGTCTCAAATGAAGATGTCTGTATATTTGGAAGAATACTACACATTTTTGACAGTTCCCTAAAAAATGGTTTTAAACCACGCGTTGGCTATGACAGTAAATAGTAGAACTACCAAAACTAAAATAATTTGGAATACAATAAATATTTGACTTAAAATGGCTAATATCACGCAAATTTTTCCCAACTCACAAAACGGACTCTGCGAGGGATCATTCCTCTACCGTCGCAAGGATGGTGTCTGGGAGCTGGATACACTTTGTCAGCAGATACAACTGGGGATGGTGACAGGCCAATCGCTAACTTGGGTCAAATTAAGGTAGGACCAGGGAAGGGATTTTGGAGGGAAGTCGGTCGGTCGTGGACCTATTGAAAGGAACTGTCACGGCACTTGCCTGGTGGTGAAAATAGAAAACCACGACCACCATTTTCCGGACGGCTGAAGTGGGATTCAAACCCACACTCTCCCGATGCCAGCGAGACACGAGCTAGAGCGTTACTGCTCTCGGCCACCGTGACCGGTAACATTTATTTTTATTCCAAAATATCAAAAAAATAACCCAAATGTCCAATTACTCACTAATTTGGGCCTAGTTTTAGCAAAATTATCCTACCCTGGACCTCCTCCCCCCCCCCCCCCTTCCTCTCTAAGCTCGGGGTATTCCATACTCTCTAGACTCCCCGGTGTGTTCGTTTACCCCCATGGCCTTGCCTTAAATCCGCCCCTGAACCAAGTTCACGGGGATACATGACCACGGTGCTTCAAAGCCCCTAATTGAATCAACAACTGCAAAGCAACAAATATTCCAAGTGTAAAATTCTACCTGATTTCGGCAGAAACCAATGCCTTCATTTCCTTGCACAAAGAAATTTTAGTAGCCTACATCTCATAGATCGCTTTAATTTCAACTTACTGAGGAAATCCAATGGAATAAAATAGTTTCAACAACGCTACTATCCACTTCCAGTGTTTCACTTAATGTAAACATGTTAATATTTCAGTGGGAAGTAATTCACGCCAAGACGAACTCACAACATAACTGAAGTGTATGAAGCGCTGCGCTGGTGTGCCTTCCCTTGTGAGCAGGGTGAAAGCACTGTTTGAAATCAGCCAATCATCACAACACTCACCGCTAGTCTGTAGCGCGATACCCCATACGGAACTTTGCTGGGCTACCTCTTACCCTCCCTCGCCCCGCAGTGACAGTGTCGAGCCCATTCAACGACCGGGATAGACTTGCGGTATACCAAAGTACAGTCACTCACAGCTAAAAGTGTGTACCCCAGAAGAAAATTAGCGAGTTAGCGGGTTTCGAGCGCCAGCTTCCATGACAACAATCGGCGGAACATGAATGATGACAAGCTCGATTTTCCTGTCTGCACTGCTACATACAAGTCGAGAAAATGTCGAGATAAACATTTTATAATTTTATCACTGGTGGTATACCGCCGGTATATGCGATGCATGGGAGAATTCGCCACTGTGACAGATGACCTCGCTGTTCTGCCCCTTAACCCTTTATAGGTTAGTGGTCTATATATTAACCACCTACTAAAAGGACAATTTATTATTGTCAATATTAATAATAATAATGTCATCTTATGGCCTCGGTGCCGGGTGCAAGCTTTGTTATTTGAGACCCAAAGGGTAGCTTGCATGTCGAATTTCGTCGTTCCTTGAAGCACTATGAAAGTCAAGGAGGTTTGATATCTAAGCTCCTTGAACACTATAGCGCTTTCTAGTAGAGAAATGAGGAACTTTCTGTTGGCGGTAAATCTCGAGATTAATTTTGCCATTATGAACACGGCTTACTGAATTCAAATGGGTTCTTTGGCATGCCAACATCGTATGACATGCGTGTCGTATTTTTTCCGCCTTTCAAAAATCACTTACCACGGCCAGGAGCGAACCTGCAAGCTTGGGGTTAGTAGACCGACACGTTGACCACTCACCCACCTTGGCAAGCTTATATTGTCAATGATGCTGATGGTTGAATATTTTCAGTGATAAACCAACTCATTTTATTTTGGAAGTGTTAATATTACTGAAAACCAAATATTATCTCTTTATCTCCTTGACCTAAAATACATGAAACATTTTTTCAACAATTAATATTAAAATGTTAAAACATTGTAGGCCTAATAAAATTATAATTAAAAACTAACAAGATGTTTAAAGAACATATAGCCTACTTTCTCCTAAATGCATGGGTATTGTTATAACTCTTTGTCCTTTTCAAGGAGTATGATTGAATGTTGGTTGTAGTAGCTTGTTGAAATACAACATGCTATAGGGATATTAAACATGAATATGAGGTGCCCTTTGCTAGTGCTACCTCTGTACCAAATTTCGTTCAATTCGGTTTCACCGTGTTTGAATTGATAGGGGGAATCGATTTGCACACATACTTGGCCACCATCTGCAAACTATTGGGCTGATGTTCTTGCAGTTTGGTCTGAATATGTTTCCCACATAAAGATATGGTGTTGCAAAATTTGGTAGAGACTAGATTATTAGGTTGGTCGTAATTACATTTTAGCTTTTAACATTTGGGTGGCCGCGATTACGTTTCCGTCAAGATAGTGGTGATATAAAACATGACACTGAGGTGCCCTTTGCTAGTGCTACCTCTGTACCAAATTTCGTTCCATTCGGTTTCACCGTGTTCGAATTGATAAGGGGAATCGATTTTCACACAAAGATGGCCGCCATCCGCAAAATATTAGGCTGATGACCTATTAGTTTGGTCAAAGGATGCTCCCTCCATAAAGGTATGTTGTTGCTAAATTTGCTAGAGATCGGATGATTAGGCTAATCGTAATTTGATTTAAGCTTTGAACATTTGTGTGACCGCCATTACGTTTCTGTCAATATGGCGGCGATATAAATCATGACACTGAGATGCCCTTTGCTAGTGCTATCTCTGTACCAAATTTCGTTCCATTCGGTTCCACCGTGTTTGAATTAATAGGGAGAATCGATTTTGACACAAAGATGGCCGCCATCCGCAAACTATTAGGCGAATGACCTATTAGATTGGTCAAAGGATGCTCCCTCCATACAGGTATGTAGTTGCAAAATTTGGTAGAGATCGGATGATTAGGTTAATCGTAATTTGAATTAAGCTTTGAACATTCGTGTGGCCGCCATTACGTTTCAGTCAAGATGGTGGCGATATAAAACATGACACTGAGATGCCCTTTGCTAGTGCTACCTCTGTATCAAATTTCGTTCCATTCGGTTCCACCATGTTCGAATTAATAGGGGGAATCAATTTTGACATAAAGATGGCCGCCACCCGCAAACTACTAGGCTAATAACCTATTAGATTGGACAAAGGATGCTCCCTCCATAAAGGTATGTAGTTGCAAAATTTGGTAGAGATCGGATGATTAGGTTAATCGTAATTTGATTTAAGCTTTGAACATTCGTGTGGCCGCCATTACGTTTCTGTCAAGATGGCGGCGATATAAAACATGACACTGAGGTGCCCTTTGCTAGTGCTACCTCTGTACCAAATGTCGTTCCATTTGGTTTCACCGTGTTTGAATTAATAGGGGGAATTGATTTTCACACAAAGATGGCCGCCATCCGCAAACTATTAGGCTAATGACCTAGTTATTTGATCAAAGGATGCTTCCTCTATAAAGGTATGTTGTTGCAAAATTTGGTAGAGATCGGATGATTAGGTTAATCGTAATTTGATTTAAGCTTTGAACATTTGTGTGGCCGCCATTACGTTTCCGTCAAGATGGCGGCGATATAAAACATGACACTGAGGTGCCTTTTGTTAGTACTACCTCTGTACCAAATTTCGTTCCATTCGGTTGCACCGTGTTCGAATTAATAGGCGGAATCGATTTTCACACAAAGATGGCCGCCATCCGCAAACTATTACGCTGATGACTTATTAGTTTGGTCAAAGGATGCTCCCCCCATAAAGGTATGTTGTTGCAAAATTTGGTAGAGATCGGATGATTAGGTTAGTCGTGATTTGATTTAAGCTTTGAACATTTGTGTGGCCGCCATTACGTTTCCGTCAAGATGGCGGCGATATAAAACATGACACTGAGGTGTCCTTTGCTAGTGCTACCTTTGTACCAAATTTCGTTTAATTCGCATTCACCGTGTTCGAATTGATAGGGGGGGACAGACATTCAGAGTACACACACTCACACACACACAGACACACAGACACACACACACACAGACTCACACACACACATACACACACACAGACAGACACACTTTTTTCGCCCTGTGTTGATCTCATAAGTCTACTTTCATTTTTTGCAAAAATCGAAAGTAGGCTAATAAACTTATAAAAATTAAAATTATAGTCTAATACGTTTATAACCTTAATTTTAAAAACATTAAAATGCTAAATAAAACAAAAAATAAAATTAATATTGTTAGGGGTTTTATTTGTTTTGGTGCCTAACCACCAAATTGTTAGGGGTTGAATTTGTTTTGGAGTGTACCCACCAAGTTGTTAGGGATTGAGTTTAAATGTGTTAGCTAAACGGGAAGATGACGTACAAGGCAGGAGTGAAAGAGCTGAATTGCGGAGAGAGAGAGAACCAACAGATTGCTGTTTAAGCGTGTTCGCTAAACTAAATGTTTACAACTGTCGCTCAAGGTTACAATGGCAGGCGATGCAACGGTGGAGCCGACGCAGCGAAACTGTGTCGTGCTAAATAACAATAGTGGTTTAAGGCAAGGGTTTAAGGAAAGTGATTAAATGCAATCAAATAACTTCTAAAGAATGTAAGAGATTTAATTATGATTTTGTAATAAAGGAGTGTGCAGGGGACCTCAGGGTAGGCTATAATAATATTAGGATAAAACAGTTAAAATTAAGAAGTTAAAAACATGATAAAATCAGAATTAACAAGAAGTTCCGTGATGAACTAAAGAGCCTACGTTTCATGTCAATGATTGTTCTACAATATATGAACCTATCTAGAATAATGACGAAATTAAGTTGGCAATATCGAAATGTCTAAATCAGTTCGAAATATTCCTGGTATAATGTAGCCTAATAGAGCACTACAGTTGGCAGCCCTGGTGACTGAATATATTCTTAGTTCCATCTCTTAAGGTACAGAATACAAAATTTGGTTGAAGTCCAATGGACGTTACATGCAGTTAGACATTGGATCTATCAGCACGCGTAAAAGCATGTTGGCAACAATGTCATGCGTGTGCTGGTTAGAAATTATCGGAAATATCATGATATCTTATTGTGCCAATTTTGGATGAAATCCATTTGTTAGTATAGAAGTTGCATGCATTTTAAAATTAGACCTATCAGCAGGCATAGACTCATGTTGGCAGCTCTGACTTATATTAATTACTCCAAATTAATCTAGAGTGTCAGGTGCTATACGTGTGCAAAGTATAGAGCTGTTGGCTTGCATACTTTCTGATATATTGATATTAGGGTAAACAATATAGACAGCATTTATTAACAGTTGGCAGCCCTGACTGCTCTTAAGAATACTTATAGTCATATCTGTTATGTTACTCATAGCACATACGAAATTTGGTTGAAATCCAACTGATAGTATAGAGGTTACATGTATTTAAAAATTAGTCCTATCAGCAGGCTTAGAATCATGTTGGTAGAACTGAAGTATATAAGTTACTCCAAATCAATCTAAAATATCAGGTAGTATACGTGTGCATAGTTTAAAGCTGCCGGCTTGCATACTTTCAGATATATTGGTATTTGGATGAAGAAAATAGAGAGAGCAATTATTAACAGTTGGCAGCCCTGGTGGCTCTTAAGAATACACTCACTCATATCTGTTTATGTACACATATTAAATACAAAATTTGGTTGAACTCCAATTAATAGTGTAGAAGTTATATGCATTTAAAAATTGGACCTATCAGAAGGCTTAAAATTATTTTGGCCACACTGTCATGTATGGCGTCCTAGAAATTAAACTGAAATACTATTATCTACATGTGTGCCAATTTTGGAATAGCTCCCATGCATACCTTCCATCATATCCAACATGTAGCTCAAATTTCTAGTGCGTTTTTTCAGCAGTTGGTAGCACTGACATCATTTCCAAATATGGGCTTGAGATATTCCGGTATACATCTTTACTCATACTAAATTTGGTTTCGATTGCTGCAGCCGTTTAGGAGTTGATAGGATGGGACACACACACAGCCAGACAGACACACATTTTCCCGGATCGATCTCATAAGTCTACTTTTTCCTCATTTTTGCAAAATGTGAAAAGTAGGCTAAAAAATAAACAAGCTTGAAAATATTAAAATTCTATTCTTTCATAATCTTAAATTTAAGAACATTAAAATGTTAAAGAAAACAAAATTTAACATTAATAATAATTAATATTAGGGTAAAATAATTAAAATTAAATAGCTTGCCACAGTGGGTGAGTGGTTTTAGTGTTGGACTACCAACCCCAAGTTTGCAGGTTCGCTCCTGTGGTGATTTTTGAAAGGCGACAAAAATCACGACACGCATGTCATACGTTGTTGGCATGTTAAAGAACCCATTTGAATTTAGTAGGCCGTGTTCATAGTGGCAAAATTAATCTCGGGATTTTCCACCAACACAATAGTTCCTCCTTTCTCTGCTAGAAAGCGCTGTAGTGTCAAGGAGCTTAGATATCTAACCTCCTTGAATTTCATAGTGCTCTTAGGAACAACAAAATTCGACATGCAAGCTGCCCTCTGAGTGTCAATTAACAAAGCTTGCACCCGGCACCCGAGGCCATACGATATTATTATTATTATTATTCAAATTAAATTAAAATAAATACAAATAAAAGATCCTCAATAATATTCTGTCCTCTAAATGACTAACGAACTAACTAAACAAACATATTGTCTTCACGACAGCATTGATGATGAGTAAGCTTCGGATGTTTAGGATCTAAAGAAACGAGAAATATGCAGGCAAATAGGTCTAGGCCATCAAACTACTGAAATATGATCCAAAAACAGGTACAATATGATTTAATATATTTACATGCTTTCTAAAAACAAGTGTTAATAATGTTGTGACATGTTATTTTTACACTGAAGAAAATGGAAATTGCAACACCATGAAGGCATTGGTCGTTTGTGTTGATTTTCAAGAAATGGAACGATGCCATGTAGGTATGTAAACGATCAAAGTTTCAGACCCATTGGATTGTTGCTACAGGTCTCCCCACGTGATTGGTCGCGGAGGAATCAACTTCAGTATACGGACTGTGGTGTAGCGTAGTTGACCTGCAGTCCGTGCAGTGAAGTGTTCCCCGTCAAAAATGCCTCGACGACAGAGAAGAGCATGCTATCAACAACTGTCGCCGTTTGAGAGGGTTCGGATAATTGGGCTGTGTGAGGCTGGATTATCGCAAAGAACTGTCGCTGCATGTGTTGGCCGACAGGCATCTACGGTACAAGGTGTATGGCAGCAGTGGTCAAGTGAAGGTACCCACACTCGTAGACCTGGCACAGGCCCAGCGCGACAGACAACTGTGAGAGAGGATCGCCGCATCCTTCGGATGGCAAATTCGAGCAGCTGTGGCACCCCAGGTTACACAACAAACAGTTGGTAATCGCCTGCGTGCAACTGGCTTACGATCCCGTGTCCCTGCAGAAGGTGTCCCATTGACCCCACAACAGCGACGTGTAAGGCTGGCCTGGTGTCGAGAACGATCGACGAATGGCATAGCGTTGTCTTTAGTGATGAATCGCGCTTCTGTATTGCCCGCAGTGATCACTGGAATCGTGTGCGCCGACGTTCCGGGGAGAGGGGCCGCCCAGACCTTATTGTCGAGAGGCACACAGGGCCAACACCAAGCATTATGGTCTGGGGAGCTATTGGCTTTAATGTGAAATCACAATTAGTGCTTGTTGAGGGCACTATGACTGCTCGACAGTACGTTGATACGGTACTCAGTCCAGTGGTTGCCTCTATGATGGAGAACATTGCTAACGGGATGTTTCTGCAGGACAATGCCCGGGTTCACACTGCACGCATCTCCAGAGAAGCTCTCCACGACATCACAACCTTACAATGGCCCGCCAGATCCCCGGACCTCAGTCCTATTGAGCATGTGTGGGACATGATGGGTAGACAACTGGCCAACCGTCCTCAGCCATCCACAACTCGGGAACAACTGACCCGTGGAGTGCTGCAAGCATGGGCCACAATTCCTCAGGAAGCGATCCAGGGCCTTATTGACTCCATGCCTCGCCGAATTCATCAATGTATTGCAGCTCGTGGTGGCCACATCCTGAATTGATTGTTGTCCAAACTTGCGGTCAGAGGGACCTGAAAGTGTAATCATTGAATCACAACCGAACACTCGTCCTGCATGTTCAATTGCAGCAATGTAGCACCACTCCTTCTGGGTGTTGCAATTTCTATTTTCTTCAGTGTATTAATTCTACATTCAAACCTAATAGAAATAGTTAAAATCTACGCGTTATGTTTAAAGTGTAGCAAAAGTTGACAAACTGTGTGAAGCTTAAAATTAATGAATTGTTGGTAGAAAATTTTATTGCAACGAGAGTGTAAATATTTTTAATAATGATACGTCATCAAATTATAACCGAGAACTTCACACATTTAGGCAATATTTGCTCTCCTTAAAAATGTTAATTAGTCGCCTCCGTAGCGTAGCGGTCAGCATGGTTAGCTGCCACCCCGGAGGTCCTGGGTTCGATTCCCGGCTCTGCCACGAAATTTGAAAAGTGGTATGAGGACTGGCACGGGGTCTACTCAGCCTCGGGTGGTCCAAATGAGTAGAGGGGGTTCGATTCCCACCTCAGCCATCCTCGAAGTGGTTTTCCGTGGTTTCCTACTTCGTCTTCGGGCAAATGCCGGGATGGTACTGCCCCCGTAAATTGAATTATACTGAGACCACGGTGGCTGTATTGGCATATGTGAATAAAGTTATGGCCGTCATAGTTGTGACGTGTATATTCATGACGTAGGCACGGATGACGCAGACTTTATGCAAGTAGGCTGGATGAGCTGAGATTCTTGGTGACGTCATGATTTTGTTCGAGAAAGATCTGAGATTTACGACGCAGTCGCAGGGAAACAAGGAATTGTGCTGAGGAAGAAGTTACGCTATTGGAGGAGAGGCTCGAACCAATGAATGATAGTTTGGAGGATGACGGAGATTACTGAAACTACCATATTTAATTACTTTTGGCATGCAGAATTGTGGAAATCTATTTTCATTTTGGCATTGATTTGGAATTTTGAAGAAATTAATTATGAGTTTTTGAAATTTGAAAATCCGTCAAGTATAGCCAAAGTTAGAACTTCTAGCAATGACGGAGGAACAAGCTATGGAAGGGATGGATACGCCCCTTAAGAAGTTGATAAAAGTCCTTGCACAGCAGAGAGGAGGCTCTCATGGCTCAGTTTTTTGATTCTCATATTGTCAGACTTCGAGTTCTGAAGTGAAGCAAGTCGTCATTAGCACGTGTGGCAGAGCCCACAGCATCGAACAAGCACGGAGCGTGCAGCAGTACAATTTTACGGTTACTGAAACTAGGCGAAGTTGGAGCGCACACATAAACGAGTCTACAAGATTATCTATCAAGAGTTAGCTATTGCATTTATGCTAATTCAATTGTGCATTACAATATTGAGGCGTGTAAGAAAGTTGAACATTTTCACTATTATACTTTGGAAGATATTCGCATTTTAAGACTGCAGACAAAAGTGATTTTCTCGACACCTGAGAAGCACTTTTATAATACCACATTCTACGCTACGGCTGACACTTGTATTGCAACCGTGATACAGAAGATTACATTTGGTGATATAACGCTACATTCTACAATGGAACAATATAATCTGGCAGTACTTTCGACTATTATTATAACGAAAGTGGAGATGGAAGACTAAAACTTTAATGCAATTGGGAGATACATCAATGGAGTGAAATAGCAGCATGGAACTTCGTTAATCGGCATTCTACAAAAGCGAGCATGTAGTGAACATCCAACTACACTCATGCATCGTAATCCATCGCTGAATTACATCAAATGGCAGTGGAAATATCTTCATACTCCACAATTATGAACATTTCTGCGGAAGTAATTGCAATAGACTTCATGGCGAATTTCTACCAGAACTTCAGGGAACTATCAAGAGAGGCCAGGGTGGACCCGGCTCACAAAGAAGAGTTTTTCCAGAAGGATGTCTATCGTCTACACGGAGCAGTGCGAGTTCCGGAGGAGGAAACTGTTCTATTCTCCGAGGGCGCAGGTTCCAGGTTCGAGGTCGGAGCACATCTTTACGGTGGTGAAATGGAACCAGCAGCAGTCTTCTTTGGAAATTTTCCTCTAGAACTTCAATCAACAGATAAGGTAGTCGTGAACGTTTCTTGATTTATTTGAGCCATTTAGCGATATCTGAGCAACCATTTTTCCCATGTTTTCTGTCCCATATATTTTGCCCCATATTCTTGCTTGATATTTCTGTACTCAGTACACTTTGCTGATTTATGCCTTTTTCTACGACTTATTGAGACATTATTATGTCATTGGCATATTTAAATAATTTTGGATCAGTTGAGACTGATCTATATATATAAAGCACAAAGTTTGTCTGTCTGTCTGTCTGTCTGTTATGTATACAAATCTACACCGTTTCACCGATCTGAACCAAAATTTGTATACTTACCCTTTGGAACCCGACGAGTAACCCTGTCAACTTTAAATTTCGGACAGACCACCCCATTCCCTGCATTTAGGCCCTTTTGCACAAATCTACACCGTTTCACCGATCTGAACCAAAATTTGTATACTTACCCTTTGGAACCCTGCGAGTAACACTGTCCACTCTAAATTTCGGAAAGACCACCCCATTCCCTGCATTTAGGCCCTTTCTTCCAAATCTACACCGTTTCACCGATCAGAACCAAAATTCGTATTCTTACCCTTTGGTACCCTGCGAGTAACACTGTCTGCTTGAAATTGCGGACAGACCACTCCATCCCCTGCATTTAGGCCCTTTGGCCCAAATCTACACCGTTTCACCGAGCTCAACCAAAGTTTGTATATTTGCCCTTTGGAACCCTGCGAGTAAAACTGTCAACTTAACATTTCGGACAGACCACCCCATTCCCTGCATTTAGGCCCTTTGGCACAAATCTACACCGTTTCACCGATCTGAACCAAAATTTGTATACTTACCCTTTGGAACCCTGCGGATAACCATGTCCACTTGAAATTTCGGACAGGCCACCCCATTACCTGCATTTAGGCCCTTTTGCACAAATCTACACCGTTTCACCGATCTGAACCAACATGTGCATACTTACCCTTTGGAACCCTGCGAGTAACACTGTCCACTTAAAATTTCGGACAGACCACCCCTTTCCCTGCATTTAGGCCCTTTGGTCCAAATCTACACCGTTTCACCGATCAGAACCCAAATTCGTATTCGTACCCTTTGGTACCCTGCGAGTAACACTGTCTGCTTGAAATTGCGGGCAGACCACTCCATTCACTGCATTTAGGCCCTTTGGCACAAATCTACACCGTCACCGATCTGAACCAAACTTTGTATACTTACCCTTTGGAACCCTGCGAGTAACACTGTCTGCTTGAAATTGCGGACAGACCACTCCATTCCATGCATTTAGGCTCTTTGCCCCAAATCTACACCGTTTCACCGATCTCAACCAAAACTTGTATATTTACACTTTGGAACACTGCGACTAACACTGTCCACTTAACATTTCGGACAGACCACCCCATTCCCTGCATTTAAGCCCTTTGGCAAAAATCTACAACGTTTCACCCATCTCAACCAAATTTTACATACATACCCTTTGGAACCCGACAAGTAACCCTCTCTACTTGGAAATTTGGGCAGACCACTCCTCCCCTGCATTTAGGCCCTTTGCTAAAAATCTACACCGTTTCACCCATCTCAACCAAATTTTGTCTTGCTCGACTGTGATTCATTATTACTATTACGTTAGTTTGTAAGTTTGACGTGCCAATTCAATAGTTGTAGTGTATGTATGTCCCCTATGCGTTCATATACCATTCATCCGATTGCGATGATACTTGGGTGAGTTGTTGTGTGGATTCCAGGGAAGGTTTCTAGCTACAAATTATGTATGTAACACAAAAGGGTGAGGGACTTAACAGGAAGTTTTAAATGCCACAGTAACCCAATTGCACAATGCCAGTTGTGATGATGATGATGATGATGATGATAATAATTGTTGTTTAAAGGGGCCTAACATCGAGGTTATCGCCCCTAATGGTTTGGGGGATTGTGAAAATGAAATTAATACTAAAACTAACTACAAAACTTATGGGCTAGAAGAAGATAAGGACAAAAGAAAGGAATAAGGGAAATAAAAGACAGGAGGAATGAAATGCCCTCAACCCTAGATAAATGAAAATTGAGGACTTGGAAGGAAGGAGAGCCACGAAATGCAGATAGGAAAGGGAAGGAGGACAGGGTCCGTCCCAAAGGCAATGGAAAAAGGTAAAACCGGACCCAGCTCAGGAAACCCTCAGGGTTGCCAGCTCCCAAACTCACCAGCCATGAGCCCTTGAGGATCTAGCACTATCCAGGGTGCACCAGAAGTGGTGGGGCTACACACACCCTGCCTCCTTGAGGGCCTTGAGCAGAAGACATGAGATATTACGAAAATAAAAAGAAGGCTGACACCTCGAAGAATGAGGCTATCAGGAATGATTAGACAAGGGCCAATTAAGGCGGGAAAGTGAAAGAGTCGCTATGCCTCGGATACCCTGATACCATCGGGGTCGGAAGAGAACAAGAGTTTGACCAAGGGAGGCTGACTGGAAAGAGAACTGAAAGGAGCCCGGCACCAGTAAGTAGAAGCAATGCCGGACTCAGCTGGGGTCCGAGGTCGCAAACCCAAGTCCCACAAGTTGTGAGACCCTGGGGGATGGAGGGTTGGAGGAGGGGGCAGGTGTGAGAATAGCTTGCTGATTCATCGCGTGGTGACATGAGAGGACTGTCAGGAGGCCGCCGTGTTACCTGGTATTGCTGACTATGCTGATGTTCATACAGGGCCTTTGCTCAAACCACTATAGTGTTACGAAAGAGTGAGTGATTCACCGGCCAATGTATAGGACCGGGAATCCCCCCGAACGTCTGTCATCATATATCGTCATCAACTGCGATATTCTCAGGTCCGTGCAGCTTGGACCCGAGCAGTACTTCATAAGCTTTTTCACTAGACGCTTCGAGTATAGGCCTAAGCCAGAAAATAAGGTTCAGACTTTGGAAGAGATCGAAGGTAGAAATCTGAATTACCTATATCAGATTTAAAATTACACCATGTTCGTTTAGTAGTCATTTTTCATTACCTTATTATTATCATCATAAGGGCAAATGACCTAGATGTTACGTCCATTATACCACTAATCACCACACACAATACGTCTTCATCGCCTGTGAATTTTGAAATATTTCTATCACGGTAGTCTGTAAGTTTGTCGTGTCAATTCAACAGTAGTTTGATATACCCGTTCAGTAGTAGTCGTCTTCATTATCATCCTCATCAAAAGGGCAAATGACCTAGATGTTACGTCCATTATACTACTAAGCAACACCGCAGTCTACCTAGCCTGTGATTTTAAAAATATGTATTTCCATTAGATTGTAAGTTTGATATACCCGTACAGTAGTAGTCTTCATAAATAAATATAATTTATCACGTTGAGTGTTAAGGAGACTGAGATATTATCATCATTCCACCGGGCGAAGCCGGGTACTACTGCTAGTATTATATATTCTTTCAGTAATTTGCATATTTTTGTAGTCACGATTTAACTGTAAAGTTAACGATTTTCTATGGCAAATTTGAATTCAGACAGCGTGTCATTTTATTAGAGTAATTCTATTCAGTAAATTACTTTGACCAATTTTCTGTCATCCTCAAGAAAGAAGAATGATTAAAAGATTTTAGAGCGTTAAAATCTACTACTTTATCGACGATCTTGGAAATACTAGTCGTTTTATGAACATGATTGCAACATAGACATTTATCGTCAATTCTGAAATACCATTGCATTATAGACAGTTTTATGAAATATGAACTTTGAGTACGATTTATTGAGTACACTATAGTAAAGAACATTTGATAGGAGTTTTTCTCAATTCTAGATTGGAACAATAATGTTTGCATTCCACAGTCTAATTGTATTCTATTCGACTATTTATGCAGTTTAGATGAACTTTGATTGAAGATAGTATTTTATACTGCGATACTTTGATGATATTAATCTCAATTTTGATAGACCAGGGAGGCGTGTCTAATCGTATTTGCTATTAAATTTATTTGTGATTGGCAAATTTTTACTTCATATCGCTTCATGAATGAAACCCACGAAGGTTAAATATAATAACAGTTTTTGATACAATTGATGAATATAAGAATTTTTAAAGAGGAACTATGGATGTATAATCGTTAGTTCAGTGGACGTGTAAAAGTCGCTGATGAATAATGCCCTTTAATAAGTGAAGGAGGTTCCCACAGTAATATTGATGAAGATGATGAATTTATAAGTGGAGGTTTTTTGTGTGTATTGTGGAAGATTTTGATGCCATATATAATGAGATATATGATGAATTATGGGCCAATTTTGGTGCAATTTTGTGCGTTTTGAGCGAGGTATTTTTCCGCTGAGTGTATTGTTCAGGTCCATTGAAAATTATTCATGTGAAGTTACTGTTAAAATTAACAAGAGTGTTTAAATAATTTGAGATAACGATTTTGAATGGAGGTTACCGTCACAAATAATAATAATTATTAAATCTTATTAAACCTGAATCTAAAATTTAAATATAACTAACCTTCATTGGTCGATTATATCACCACGATTTAAGTAATTATCAACCGGATAAACGTGTGGTTTAATGTATTTCTAATATAAATAATATAAATAATATAAATAATGTAAATAACTATGTAAATATCTTTAATAATAATTTGAAACGAACGGGATTAATAGAGGCGTGTATAAATTTTTCAATTGTCGTTTGACATTGCTATAAACAATTTAAAATGTTATAAATAATTAATGAACTTTTTGTTATAAACATTAAGCGTTTTAGTTATTATACTCTCAACAACGCTAGTTAAACAATTAGATTATACAATTAAACAAAATTTGGGATTATTAGAGTAATCCATTGATATTTGAACGGAGCATTTAAAAGATTTGCGTGATAATATTTGAGTTGAGATGTGAACATTTAAAGTGTTTTGAAAAGGAGCTAGGCTCTGAGGTAACTAGCATATGCTAACATTGACTGGACAGGTGTGTCCATTTGACGATGCAAGCATGCGACATGGTGCAGGGTGTATCACAGGTGGCCAGATAACTGTATGATAGAGGCCAAGGTCATCTACATAGCAGCCTTGCGGTTATAAATAAAATGTGAAGTTCATGAACAAGGAAACAAATGCTATATGTCTCGTCCCAGCTCCCTTATCCATTCCAAAGTGCATTATTATTATTACGTTCTTTTGAGCTATAGAAAGCTGAAATTTTGTATGTGAAGTCTACAAGTCCTACAGGAGGACATGGTTGCATAGACAATGGCTTCTGATTGCCACGTATATTTTGTTGTTAAATTTTGTTAAATTATTTTCTTTATGTGAAATAAATTATTGTGCAGTTTAAATTTTCTTGTTTCGACTTGGTTCATTTTAAATATCGTGGTGGAGGTTATTGTGAGGGCATACTTTTAAGTAATCCAGTTGAAAACCCAGACCCGAGATTAAATTGAATAGGTAAGTAAAAGGTAAGTATGAACCCCGTATATTTTGGTGTGTTCCACAATAATTTCTTGTTAACTACTGTGCTCTAATCTCGGTAGTATCTGTCAGTGCCATTTTCATTGATGTAGCTGTGCCGGTGCGACTGATTATTGGCAATCCGATTGAGGGGGCGGATATCTGACAGTCTACTATCCGGATTATCGGGGACAGTACTGTACCCTCATTCTCATGATTGGAATGCCTTTATGGGAAGGTAATATGTAATTACTTGTGAACATGAAGCGAGAGTCAGGATCATATGTTTCGCGACCAACAAGTTGACTTTGGATAGCGATCTCGACGAGAGAAGCGGGGCGCATGCGTTGCAAGTACTGTTGTCACAGCTGATTGGTTAGGGGTATTGATTATTTTTATCGACCTGCATTAAGAGATAAACTATGCCCTTTGGATGGGAATTCAAGTTTTTTATACGTTCTGGCATATTTTAACATGTCTGTAATTATAGCAGGTGTTGGATTATTAACTACTTTCAAATAATTGAATTCTTAGGAACACGGAAATAAGATATTTGCATCTTATCAGTTCCAGTTTTGAGCACTCGTGGCGCGACGGTAGGTGACCTCGCAGTCGCGTTCTGGCTTGAACTAGAGATGGGACTATCGACTACTTTTAACCATCGACTGACTAGTCATTCATTGGAAGAAACTATCGACTAGATAGTCGACTACTTTCAGTCGAATGGTTACCTGAATTCGCATAGCTCCTAAGCGTGTTGTTTCATGTATTCGACAGAAAGTAGTCGCTTCTAGGCAGCGTTCAAAGCACTGCAAGCCATTACCGGCTGAGTTGAGTCGTACCAACAGATGAATATAAAACTTCTCCTTAACCCACCTATTTTTTCAGACGTTAGTTTGGACTACTCGACGCTCGGCAACATGCAAATGGTCAAAGTTATTTATTTATTTTTACTGTGCTTCGAAATGGTGGTTTACGTCGTGTAGAGTGGAGTCATTATTTGCAATGTTGCACATTTCATTTAATGCAAAATGTGTGAGTAAATGTTCCCCGATACCGGTATTGATACAGGGCACATTACCTGTATGTACTGTGGATAAGTGAAGTAATAGGCCAATACTTAATTAACCTAAGAGTAAATTAAATCACTATTACTGAGAGGGAGTTCTTAAGTACCGGGAACAATTCCATAGCCAACATTGAAATAATCACACTTCATAGTAAATACACACGAAAATAGAACACTTTAGAACAGCAACGAGGGCGAACTTTCAGTGGAGATGTTGGCAACAATGTAAATACTAAGTTTTTTTAATGCGCGCCCTATCCATGTGCTGAAACAATTGAGGCGTTGACATGGGAAAGGTAGTAAGTCATATAAAAAGTAAATTTTACAGGAGATGAAAAAAACAGTTTTACCAACATTATGGAGCAAATAATATTGTACAAAAATCATACAAAGTAATAAAGCAATCCATTTATCATTTTTACTCACAAAGTTATGCTAATTATGTTTCTGAAACAAATTGCGCAATATTACAAGTCGTAAAAATTCACTGAGCAATCAGTTTGTTGGTTTACATAGGCATCAAGCACGAATTTGGCGATAAAAATCATATTTGTCATCCAAAAAATCCAACATAGCCAATAAGTCTTTTTTTTTTGGTTCACTGATGGTTGATCTCCTCTCAAGTGGTTGTAAGGCCTGGATGTTGTTCATAGCGTGGAAGGACCGCCCCCTCTTAAAGATGTTGTGCTCCTTCCACGGTTCAAACTCGTTGAAGGATTGCCTTGTCTTGATTAATGGAAGTTCACCTCTTGAAATCCTTATCCAGCTCAAAGTGCTAATCTTAAGGGGCACAGTATTTAAACACTTGTCAAATTCCATGGCGAAATAAAAAATCCCCAGGCGTCATTGTGTTTACATGAAATGGTCGAAAATGTTTAGCCCCTCTGATCATTTCCGCAACTTCTTCTGGAACCATGGTTGGGCACACTTTCTTTCTCTTCTCAATAATTCCGAAGTCCCTGTCACATGTCATATAAGAGTGTCCAGACACCAAAAATTTGAAGTCAAAGCTATCAAAATAGCTTTGGCAATGGCATATATCAGCACCATGAGAATCATTCGATTCTTGTTTTGGCCGGCACAGTTATCACACCATAGTTGTATATGTCTTTTTTGTGTAGTACCAGATGTGATCACTTTCAGAAAGCATGATGCAACTTCATTACCTCCCCGGCCAGCTATTCCCTCATGCCACAGGCACATGAAGCTTTCCCCTGTGTCCCCAACATGAATGCATAAGTTGTAGTTCGAGAGCTGACGGCTGTAAAACATGTTTGAATGGGTTAGTGAGGGCGTGAAAATTACTTGTTGCATATCCATGCTCACAGTACATGTTGTACTCGATGGCATACTTGAAGTAACATTATCATCATGCATACTTTTCATGGCCTTTTCTGCTTTTCTTAGATGCAATTCCTTGTTAGAAATTATCTTGAGTTTGTCGGGTCCCCCTGTTATATTTATTTAACTTTGTAGTAGGTCACATGTCGCACATGTATCAGCTCGAGGGCGACGGAATGAAAGGTTAGAGAATGAACTTTGACAATGTGAGAATCTGGGTTTGCTTTCATGAAAGCACGTTACATCCGATTAATGTTTAGATCTGGACTCAAGTACAGCTTGGTCGACTTGGGACGCGTGTAATGACTTTCTTCAGTTGGGAATCATCTAATATGAGCCGTTATGAGTTGTTTATCTTGTTCTGTGTATTTTGTCTTGTGCAAATGTGATCTTGGATTCTTTCCCCGAAGACTTGTGAACACAACATCCCCTTCCTTTTTTTCCCGATGAGCGTGTAAATACGCTTATTTGATGGACCCAACATTCCTTTGAAAGTCTTGCAACACACCTGAACATGTCCTTGGCGGGAAGGTAAACAATAGGTGACCGATATCTGTCTCTTACTTAACGCGGGATCCTCCTTGTTACGTAGTCTTCGATGCTTTATCTTAACAATGTTTATCAATCCAAAAAGAAAGCGACCTAGATGGTCTGGTGTTTGTTTCCAAAAGTCTGTGTGAAGCTTCTGTACCTCAGCTTCAGTGAAGTTCCGGCAGCTGTAGTGGCATTTACGACTAGCCTACACAAGGAAAAAACAAAATAAAAGCATAGAACCTTTCTATGAAAACAACGATTCGAATGAAAGTTATATCAAGATGGTGACAATAATCACTTACCATCTTGAATGGAATAGGTTTCGGAGGCATTTTTCAACTAAAATATAGCTATTACGAACAAGGTTTGCACGCAAATGAATGTCAACAACAGTTACTGGCAAAGTTTGTACATAATCCCACCATGTTGCGCGCAGGCGCGGATCTAGAGTTTGGCTTTGGAGGGGGTCAGAGAATCGAAATTGTTAAGAAAAATGGTAACACTAACAACGCAATCACAAAATAACCAAACGTACAAAACCAGACCATTTTTTTTGCATGCTACATGGATAGAAATTTGATGCGTTTAGCGCACCAAAAATATTCGTACAAATTGCAACGGTGTGTTTTGCGACTTTTACATCGACCTTCGAGAAAAGTATCAAGGTACGTTACAGTTTCGGCAAGTCGAGTTGGTACCGACAAAGGGAGAAAGTCACAGCTTAAATTGCCAACCAAGCTTGCAGTTTCGACATCGGCAAAATTTTTAGGTGCGAAAAAGCCCCGAATTCCTATTTGTGTATATATATGACTAGAAACCAATATATAGCCTACTCGGCACAACAATTAGCGGGCCACTTTTCAATGCATTCAATGGTCAAGTGGCTCGTTAATTGTTGTGCCAAGTATATAAAAATTAGTTGTGTAAGAAAACTCGTCTATTTTGTTTAGTAAATTTATAATTGATTGTTGCGTACTATTATTATTGCTGTAGAACATAATAATTGCAATAAAGATATTTTCAGTATTGAATAAAATGAAAAAAACTGTTTTTCAGTTAAAATTCGTTGTTTTTTTGTCTGGTTATTGTGTTTTCGGTGTTTGAATTAGCAAAAAAATTTGGGCTCCGTTTGGGGGGGGGGGGGGGTCATGACCCCCGTGACCCCCACCTTGAATCCGCGCCTGGTTGCGCGCCTGACTTACTACCTTCTCCATGCCAAACCTCATGGACTTAATACAGGTCCAATCTGGTGTCAATCGTAGGAACTAACTGACTCTTCCAATTGACTTAGTACCTTTTCCATTGCATTGGCATAAGCGTTTACTACCTTTTCCATGAAAAAACGAAATTTCGTATTTTTTTGACTTACTACCTTTCCCATGTCAACGCCTCAATTGACGACCAGAACGTAAAACTATCCGAGTGCGTTCTACATGTTAAAAGTTAAAACACAATTGGGATATGTCGTTTGCAAACGACTTGTTTATGTTACGGTGAGTAGTCGTTGAATTCATTCGACTGTTTTTTAAAAGCAGTCAAACAAGTCGATGGATTTAACATTTTTCAGTCGACTGCTGCGGTGCTGCCCATCTCCAAACAATTGACGACCAGAATCAATTTGTGCGTACGGTCAAGCTATCCTCACAGTACCCGCAGCAATAGATGTAGAGATTCACATCACCACTCTATCTTATGATGGATGTCAGTACATAAAATCAGCCATAAGGCAACGGCAGTTTAACCACAGACAACGCTACAACTCTTCCATCCCTGCCCTCATGTCTTTGCCACTAACCCCTTCCCCCCTCCCAAACAGCACGCCACTGCTAGGCCTGCTACAACAACTCTCAGCCATAACCCTGTAAACTGCAGCTAAACCAAACCCAGAAACCCCTAATACACTTCATTTGCAGAGAAATAAAATCCATAAAACAACTCCGCAACAAGCTTCACAAAAACCTAAATTATAAACGAAAAGACTACTCCACAAACACCAAAATCAGTAAACCTCCCTCATTTCAGCCACACTACACCTTAAACAGACATAGAAGGCATAGTCATGACCCCTTCATGGAGTAGGCTATTGTCTAAACACGATCATGTCTCCTTCAACTTTACTGAAGACTTCATTAAATTCTATTAAAAAAATCATAAACTCATTCCACAAATCTTAAAATCAGTATACATCCCTCATTTCAGTTACTCTATTCATTAAACAAACATAGAAGGCGTAGCCATGACCCCTTCATGGAGTAGGCTATTGTCTAAATCTGACCACGCATACTACAACCTTACTCTAATTCAAAATTACGGCTAAATGATCCATCTGACTGGGAGGCAAAGGTATTTACCGGCTTGCCTGGGATGATGTGCCACAAAACCGGTATCTGGAGTTCAAACATAATCTAAATATTGAATGACAATATTGAATTGTCCAATAACTTGAACAATTGGATTTAGGCTATTTCATTGAAAGAATCAACGAACTGTATAAAACTATAGGCACCTACAGGTATACTTAACTTATTAATTAAAGCTCTACAATAAACATACAGCACAATGAATTGTAGCATGAGGTTATCCTGAAGAAGTCGTTTGGTTAGAACGACTACTTAAATTCGAATGATTCCATTCGCTTGGAATTAGTCGTTTGCCAACGACTTGTTTCATTCGAATGATTTCCAACGAATGCTTTGGGATCAGTCGTTTACAACGACTACTTTTATTCGAATGATTCCATTCGCTTGGAAGTAGTCGTTTGCCAACGACTTGTTTCATTTGAATGATTTCCAACGATTGTTTTGGGATCAGTCGTTTACAACGACTACTTTTATTCGAATGATTCCATTCGCTTGGAAGTAGTCGTTTGCCATCGACTTGTTTCATTCGAATGATTTCCAACGATAGTTTTGGGATCAGTCGTTTGCAAACGACTTGTTTATGATACGGTGAGTAGTCGTTGAATTCATTCGACTGTTTTTTAAAAGCAGTCGAATAAGTCGATTGTTTTAACTATCGACTAATTCGACTGTTTTCAGTCGACTGCTGCCCATCTCTAGCTTGAACAACGGAGAGGGTAGATTGGAATATACCACGCACGATTACACATGTATCGAGTTATACCGGTGACCGACGGGGAAATGTCACGTGAACCGTGAGTGAAAGTTCGTCTTGAGTAGTGTACGATCACTGTACAGCAGGGAGTTTCCTTAGTGCCGTGAAGGACTCCAGTTTCAGTACCGATTAGGTCATTGCGATCGAAATGAAAACGCAGCTTGTCTTGCTAGATAACTGTTCATTATAGGCCAGCCGTATAGTGTTCGTGAAAGGTGAATACTTGCTTTTACAAGCATACAATCATAATGTTCATTCAGTAGACATTCTTCGCATTGGAACTGACCGTATCGATACACTCACTTCGTGTGTGTTGTCAGAACAATTAGCACCTCCATTTGAGAAGCATTTCTCAATACGAGTGCTTGGATTTTGAATATACTTTATTTATATAGGGCCTAACTCATAGTCTGTGATCTTGCAACTATGTTGAGCAATATCATGTCTAGAGGAAAGGCTGCTATGTGCTTCAGTGATTTAACCATGTGCGGCTAGGCGATATAAACATGAGTGTCACTGTGCGAGCGAAGTCACGTTCATTCTGATGCTATACGTCTCGCGGCCCGTGCTGGTGAGTGCGAACACAGCTGTTGTATTGCAATACAGTGTGTTTCGAAATGACCCGATTGCGCGAGGCCAGTGAACTTTGGTGTTCGAGCCGTTATAGACATCACTGCGTGCTGCGGTTGATAGGACGTTATCCGAAGATGAAGGAAACTGTCGTTGGTATTAGAGTGGAACATTCAGTCTGGATGGGAGATGTCTGGAGATCCAGGGTTCGTTTCTCGCTTTCCTGGACAGTGAAGACTTCTCTTGCTTACATGGAGGGAACAGTCATAAAGGACATGACTGTGTTCTTTCGTGGTCTACAAGAATCATCTAAGGTACTGAATTAACCATCTTCAATCGTAGCTAAGCATGTTTATTTTAACGTTGTCACCCTGCCACTTTTTTATGGGATTTTTCGTAGAATGTCTAAGAATGGAGTTTAGGTTTGATCCTAGTGTCAAGACTGACTCTATTCTGGACAGGGTTTTGATTCTATTAAAAGGATGCACCCATTGTAATTAAATGTATTATAGTTTAATTTTCTTTTGATTACTGTAAATTCAAGTTCATTTTATGGGGAATTTATTTAATGTAGAGAAGAGGAACTTTCGGCCACTCAAGATTCATCATTTTTCGTGTTTGATTTATATTGTAAATGAACACTAGTTTTATGCCTTCATATGACATTACTCGAGTTTGGGTAGACTCAGTTTGGAGTTTCTACTTCCGTAAGTCTACTTAGAAGACTGTTATACACTCGAAAGTGAAATTTCAGTATTCAGGTTGATTTTCGAATACTGCACTAAGCTTTATGAAGCAGGTTCAGTGAAGAAAGCGGATTTGTTTTGATTTGCTAGGAATTTATTCCGAATTTTGACTTGATCCAGGTACTTTCTAACGTAATTTTTTGTGAGATTCTGCATTACGTTTGCTTTATTAGATTCAATCAAGATCCATTATTGATGGACTAGACAGATGTTTTAAACACAGTTTGAAGACATTTGAATACATTCACCCTATGTTATTAACGCGAATCCCAGACTAGATTTATGTGGAAGCAGATATATCGCCAAAGCTGCAATTGTTATTTAACACTTATTGAAAGCTATGCATATTGATCGTGAATAATAATAACATAAGAGCAAATGAAATAATAATTTAACAGTGATTAATTGAACTGTAAATAAACTTGTATAATTTTAGCAACAATATTTCATTGTGAATGTTATCTGTCAACTAAGCCGAATTCTTTGTTCACTAAGAAAGATAACTAATTGAAGCGCTAAAGAGATAGTAGTAATGCCTGATAATATAAATGATATGAATGCTTAGTGTAGCATGATATTTAATGGCAAAGCCATGTAAAGGCTAATGTCCTTGATTATTAAAAGGGTATTCAATGGAATATTCCAAGTTGTAGTATGGAAAGTAATCCACTCAGATAGATTGTGAAATGAGGGCAGTTTACTTCAGTATCAGTTCAAGTAAATAATCTGTTGTGGAAATCATGCATTTTAGGCATGTTGAATTAAACCTACCTGGTAAAATTTTCGACCATTTGTATCAATGCAATGCTTAACAGGCGTTTTAACAATCACTAATTCCGGTCTGGTGAGGACAGTTCATTTAAAGGGGTGTTAAAATTAAATTAACGAAGTTAATTTTTGACTTAGCTTTATTGCTCGGTCAGAAGAGATAAATAAAATCAGAAAAACCCAGCAAACATAAATATAATAAACCACATGGAAGATGTCACTTCTGAATCCTATAAAAAAACACACTAAGAAGGTGTTACAAAAAGACTGTACATTTGTATTATAGCATTAAATAATTTTTTTTTCAGGGTATGAATTGATATATGTCTTGTAAATATGAACATTTCCAGGGTTTATATTTAAATGTTCCAATTGCTGTCAACATTTATGTTGGACCATGTATATGATTTGTGTTCACTCATTCTTGGGTAAAATGCAGTCAACAACATTGATGAATGTGGGGGCTGGCATTTTTCTCCCATGTTCATGAAACTTCGGATGGAAGTTGGGCACTCTGCCTTAAAGTACAATATAGTGACTTACACTATATTTTCCTTTCCTGAATAATTTTTTTTGATCAATTTAAAATCTTCGAAGTGTGGTACTTTATAGAAACGATATGAGAACACGTTAAGAAGGCCAGCGGTGGGTATTTCAGTGGGTTTCCCACACACCAGAGATTGCATTCATCGTTATTCTTGTGCTTTTGAGCTTTCTTATGTCGTTCACCATGGTTTTTATTAACGTAGTCTCAGTTAGGAATTCCTGTACCCCAATTCCTCGTCTTATGTTGGGTAGAATCTGGCAAATTTTATAGCCGGGGTTTCCAGGCTCTACGATCCAGCTGTCTTCGTGGGATTCCATCATGCTGATGGTAGGTATTTCGGGTACTTAGAATATGGCTTCCAACGTGAAGGGGAGAGAATTTACTGGAGTACCATTAAATTCCATGGTTTTTTGAGACCAATGTTTGGAAGAGATATAACTGGAATACCAGAGAGAGAGCCATAGCTTATGGGGACTTAGACAGAGATGTCATACTCCATGATGGTTCTATAGGCCGGTTGAATGACGCCATTTCATGCTAGTGTCTGACATTGCTGTCAAACACGTGGAAGGCGTCATGAACGGGTATACTCTGACGCCATTACATCGATCATTGCGAATTCTTTGAATGAACGTCAGAAAGTAATGGTGTACTGACATTTTTAGCACAAAATGCCGAAATTCACTTGTGAACAAAGCGTATATGAGGACACTCAATTTGCATGGCATACATGTAGATACGCAACCATTAATAGATTTTCTTTTTATTAACAGTGGTGCTACACTAGTTTGTAATAAATATTCGATTAGAACATGAACAGTGAAAGGAATACTACGGAATCTTTACTGACGTGTTTGGTCGACTGGGGCACTTGATCTAGTTCACGTTTGAGCTTCATACACAGTGGTTGGTGTAGTTAAATCCGGCTGATGAGCATTTTTGAACTCATCGTAATTTAGGAGGGTTTTTATTCATTTAAATTATGGTTAAATTAGGATCTTTAATATTATTATCGTCGATATAAAGCATCACACTTTTAGGAGTGGAAAATTTCATATTTATAGCTGACTTTATTATTAGTTATGTTTAAGTTAGCCTAGTTATAAGGTAATGCAATACATTAAATAAATTCCCATGTGGCAGTGGAATTCATTGGAATGTTCGTGCTTTGCTTAGTTATAGTGATACTCATGTTGTTTGTCTTTAGTGAATTATATTAATTATACCAGGTCTGGAGAAGAGGAGGTAGTGGACCTTAAGTCGTTATACAGTATGTTACAAAATAAAATCTATGCCATACATGATCATTGGACAAATACAAGTAAAAGTCTTATACAAGATGTAGTTGCTGAGAGTCTCAGGCAAGATATTACGGGCATCCAAGGCACATTAAAGGAACTACAAAATAGTTCTAAAAGAGTAGAAACCAAAGTGAATAGGGTAGATGAAATAGTAGATGAGGTCCAAGTGGACGTAAAACAAGCCCATACAGGCATTCATAAAGTACAAACGGACTTAGGCGCAGTTCAAACTGGACAAATGAAGCTAGAATTATGCGGAAATAAACTTCAATCCACAGTTGATGAGCTTCAATTGAAAATAGGTAAAGTTGAATCTAGTCAAGGTAACCATCAACGAGAACTAAGTAAAATTAAATTCAGTCAGGATTGTGTTAAACTTAGCCAGGATAACCTTGAAACAGAACTAAGTAAAATTAAAACTAGCCAGGATTGTGTTAAACTTAGCCAGGATAATCTTAAAACAGAACTAGGTAAAATTAAAACTAGCCTAGATAAAACAGAAACAAAGTTACTTAAAATTGAATCAACACAAAGCCTGATGCAATCTACACAGTCAAATATACAAACCAAGATAGACATAGTAGATGCCAGTCAGAAATTGTTACAGGTCCAGTTGAATGAAACTGAACAATCCAATAAAGATTTTAAATTAGAAATGCGATTAGAATTATCCAATAATAAGAGAGAATCTAAAAATAATATTGAAGCACTTCAATTACAAGTATCAAATGACACAATTCACACCCAAGCATCTTTAGAAAACTTAAAGGAAGAGTTATTGTTGTTGCAAACACAAGTTAGGGACCACAATAAACGTATTAAAGACGACTTTGATGTCGATATAAAAGGAATCATAAACGAGAATGTAGTCACTTTAAGGCAAGAGATGACTAAAATAAATGAAGACTACTTGAAAGACTTCAAATTAGAGGTCAATAAGAACATTGTAGAAGGTGAAATTAGATCCAGCAAGGAAATCACAAATGTAAGGGAGGACCTGATAAAAAGGTTGAATGTTATACAGTCCAATCAAACTACAAACCATGGTAGCATGGAGGATAGAATTCAAACTTTAGAGGTAAAAGTTGATCAAGGCAAAACGGAATTAATTGAATTGCGTGAGAAAAAGACTTCGGAAATCAACCAAATCAGAGATCAACTTGAGAGTTTAACAATTGGGGACGGTATAGATCTGGATAAGTTAAGGGATAAATTAAGGGTAAATTGGATCGCAGATTTCCAAACCACGATTAAAGAGATTAATCTCACTTCACATGGAAGGGAAGGAGGTGATAAATATCCAACTCCTATGGCCAATAGTAGTCCACAGTATCAAATTAATCCAAATTTGAGCTCAGCTAATCCACGTGTCCAAACATACACGTCACCGATGACACATACAGGAACGGGAGCCTACAATCTTAACACATCTAATGGGGCAGGCCACATTACGATTATTAGGAATTTTGAGGATAAGCCTCGTCGTTTCAATAATCTTGATGGGACGACACCTATAGAATTCATAAGAAGTATGCGTGATTACTTTATTGAATCTCACGTGCCAAGGGAAAGACAACTACGTGTGGTAGAGCGTTTTCTTTCCGATGCACCGCTTCAGTGGCACAGAGCGTTTAGATACACGTTTAACGACTTCGAGGAGTTTGCCGAAGCGTTTATCAATCGTTTTTGGTCTACGGAAGTTCAGAATAACGTTCGTTCCGAAATCTATTCGAGCAAGTACTCAAGTACTGGTCCAACCAGTTACTCTGAGTATTTTTCTTGTCAGTTATCGAAATTAAGATTTTTACAGCCTCCGTTAACTGAAGAACAATTGATCGAGGCGATATCTCGACAGTTTCCTGTTGACGTAAGGAGGAACAACATAATTTCATCCGGAATCACTAGTTTAGCCGCGATGGACGATTTGTTGAGACGTCTGGACTATGTGAGTGCTGTTACGACACCCACAGTTACGAGAAACAATCGACATGAACACAGATCCGTGAATACTATCGTCATGGACAGAACACAGCAAACAGACCAAGCCAAACCAGAGAACAGAAATTATGTTAAACCAGGGTGGAATAGGAACAATTACCAAAGGGACGATCGTCAGATCGATCGATACGCAGAACGAAATGAACAAACTTGGACACGAAAATACGAAGAAAGGAATTTATATCGTCGGAATAATGAATATGATCGAAATAAGTATCGTGTTAGACCATACAATCCCAACTATAGACCACGTACTGGTTATAGCAGATACAAAAACTATAGGACAGATGAATTTGAACGAGATCGAGAGAAACAAAGGCTCAGAAGCGAGCAGGAAAAGTCTAAAAATAATAGACGAAAAAATTCAGAAGAGAGGGAAAATCAGGAGATTGATGAGCGAGAAAGTAGACCGAGTACTAGTCGTCAGGGGAGCATCGAACAGACTCCTGACGAAGGAAAAAAACGCCAATCTCGAAACGCAAGTAGGAATTCAGAATTTGACACTTCCATATGAAATAACTATAAATGAAACGTTCAACGTAGCAGACGAGGATCTGTTATATGAAGAAGGAGGGAGAGAGGAAGGAAGGCCTACTGAACTACCGGTGATCCAAGTACAAGTAGGAGAGCAACTATGTAGAGCTTTAGTTGATACAGGGGCTATGATTTCGATCATAAGCGAGGATTGCTTTGAAAGATTGAAAAAGGAAGATCCTTTTGTCATACTGCCAGCGTGTTCTATGAAAGTTAAAGGAATATTTAAAGACAGGTCGATGAAATGCAAAATTCAAGCTCTGATGAAATTCCGGATAAATAACAAGCTATATGAGAATATATTCGTCGTGGTGAGGAACATCAATTTTGATTTAATCATTGGGATGGACTTTATTATCAAAGCTAGAGCTGTGATTGATATGAATAAAAGACTAATACAATTTCATGAAGATGCTACAGATCAGGTGGCAATAGAAGAACAAGATATAGATAACATTAATGATGATCACCCTAGATTGGAAATCCTAGAAAACATAGTCAATGAAGTCGAGCAAGAGAGGGAGCAGTATGCACTCAAAGCCGAGGGATTCGAGGACGTTGAACAGGAGTTCAAAGAATTAATAGAGAAATATCAGGACGTTTTTGACGACAAACCAGGAATTATTAAGGATTTTAAATACCGGGTAAGGTTAATTGATAACTCTCCATACCAGGCGAAGTTGTACCCAATTCCGCAGAAATATTATGATGAAGTCAAAGTCATCATAAGGAAAATGGAGCAAGAAGGTATTGTTAAGAAACAAGCATCCTCATTCCTCAATCCGATCACGGTAGTGAAGAAAGCGAATGGACAATTGCGATTATGTCTCGATGCACGGAAAATTAACACAAGAATACTCTCTGTTCGTGAAAATCTCATGAATGCGGCTGAGAAACGGCAGAAGCGTATTAGAAATAAGCGCTATCGTCCGCCGTTCAATAGGAATGGCTTAGTCTTGGTAAGAAGACCTACGAAAGCAGATGTGCTCAGGAAAAAGTACACGAAATTTGCCTATGTTTTCCACGGTCCACATCGCATATCTCGTGTCTTTGGTAATAATTGCTACGAAGTCACTAGTCTGGATGGGAGAGAAACCATCGGACGCTTTAACGCGAAAAACATTAGAAAATATTACAAGAAGATAATATGAATAAATGAGAATGATGTTCCATTATTTTGAGAGGTTTGTTTTTGTATACATATAAGTCTGTTCCGACTTTATGTATCATGTCGAGAGGAATATGTACCCTCATTCTCATGACTGGAATGCCTTTATGGGAAGGTAATATGTAATTACTTGTGAACATGAAGCGAGAGTCAGGATCATATGTTTTGCGACCCACAAGTTGACTTTGGATAGCGATCTCGACGAGAGAAGCGGGGCGCATGCGTTGCAAGTACTGTTGTCACAGCTGATTGGTTAGGGGTATTGATTAGTTTTATCGACCAGCAACAAGAGATAAACTATGCCCTTTGGATGGGAATTCAAGTTTTTTATACGTTCTGGCATATTTTAACATGTCTGTAATTATAGCAGGTGTTGGATTATTAACTACTTTCAAATAATTGAATTCTTAGGAACACGGAAATAAGATATTTGCATCTTATCAGTTCCAGTTTTGAGCACTCGTGGCGCGACGGTAGGTGACCTCGCAGTCGCGTTCTGGCTTGAACAACGGAGAGGGTAGATTGGAATATACCACGCACGATTACACATGTATCGAGTTATACCGGTGACTGGCGGGGAAATGTCACGTGAACCGTGAGTGAAAGTTCGTCTTGAGTAGTGTACGATCACTGTACAGCAGGGAGTTTCCTTAGTGCCGTGAAGGACTCCAGTTTCAGTACCGATTAGGTCATTGCGATCGAAATGAAAATGCAGCTTGTCTTGCTAGATAACTGTTCATTATAGGCCAGCCGTATAGTGTTCGTGAAAGGTGAATACTTGCTTTTACAAGCATACAATCATAATGTTCATTCAGTAGACATTCTTCGCATTGGAACTGGCCGTATCGATACACTCACTTCGTGTGTGTTGTCAAAACAATTAGCACCTCCATTTGAGAAGCATTTCTCAATACGAGTGCTTGGATTTTGAATATACTTTATTTATATAGGGCCTAACTCATAGTCTGTGATCTTGCAACTATGTTGAGCAATATCATGTCTAGAGGAAAGGCTGCTATGTGCTTCAGTGACTTAACCATGTGCGGCTAGGCGATATAAACATGAGTGTCACTGTGCGAGCGAAGTCACGTTCATTCTGATGCTATACGTCGCGCGGCCCGTGCTGGTGAGTGCAAACACAGCTGTTGTATAGCAATACAGTGTGTTTCGAAATGACCCGATTGCGCGAGGCCAGTGAACTTTGGTGTTCGAGCCGTTATAGACATCACTGCGTGCTGCGGTTGATAGGACGTTATCCGAAGATGAAAGAAACTGTCGTTGGCATTAGAGTGGAACATTCAGTCAGGATGGGAGATGTCTGGAGATCCAGGGTTTGTTTCTCGCTTTCCTGGACAGTGAAGACTTCTATTGCTTACATGGAGGGAACAGTCATAAATTAAACAATTAGCACCTCCATTTGAGAAGCATTTCTCAATACGAGTGCTTGGATTTTGAATATACTTTATTTATATAGGGCCTAACTCATAGTCTGTGATCTTGCAACTATGTTGAGCAATATCATGTCTAGAGGAAAGGCTGCTATGTGCTTCAGTGACTTAACCATGTGCGGCTAGGCGATATAAACATGAGTGTCACTGTGCGAGCGAAGTCACGTTCATTCTGATGCTATACGTCGCGCGGCCCGTGCTGGTGAGTGCAAACACAGCTGTTGTATTGCAATACAGTGTGTTTCGAAATGACCCGATTGCGCGAGGCCAGTGAACTTTGGTGTTCGAGCCGTTATAGACATCACTGCGTGCTGCGGTTGATAGGACGTTATCCGAAGATGAAAGAAACTGTCGTTGGTATTAGCGTGGAACATTCAGTCAGGATGGGAGATGTCTGGAGATCCAGGGTTCGTTTCTCGCTTTCCTGGACAGTGAAGACTTCTATTGCTTACATGGAGGGAACAGTCATAAAGGACATGACTGTGTTCTTTCGTGGTCTACAAGAATCATCTAAGGTACTGAATTAACCATCTTCAATCGTAGCTAAGCATGTTTATTCTAACGTTGTCACCCTGCCACATTTTTTTATGGGATTTTTCGTAGAATGTCTAAGAATGGAGTTTAGGTTTGATCCTAGTGTCAAGACTGACTCTATTCTGGACAGGGTTTTGATTCTATTAAAAGGATGCACCCATTGTAATTAAATGTATTATAGTTTAATTTTCTTTTGATTACTGTAAATTCAAGTTCATTTTATGGGGAATTTATTTAATGTAGAGAAGAGGAACTTTAGGCCACTCAAGATTCATCATTTTTCGTGTTTGATTTATATTGTAAATGAACACTAGTTTTATGCCTTCATATGACATTACTCGAGTTTGGGTAGACTCAGTTTGGAGTTTCTACTTCCGTAAGTCTACTTAGAAGACTGTTATACACTCGAAAGTGAAATTTCAGTATTCAGGTTGATTTTCGAATACTGCACTAAGCTTTATGAAGCAGGTTCAGTGAAGAAAGCGGATTTGTTTTGATTTGCTAGGAATTTATTCCGAATTTTGACTTGATCCAGGTACTTTCTAACGTAATTTTTTGTGAGATTCTGCATTACGTTTGCTTTATTAGATTCAATCAAGATCCATTATTGATGGACTAGACAGATGTTTTAAACACAGTTTGAAGACATTTGAATACATTCACCCTATGTTATTAACGCGAATCCCAGACTAGATTTATGTGGAAGCAGATATATCGCCAAAGCTGCAATTGTTATTTAACACTTATTGAAAGCTATGCATATTGATCGTGAATAATAATAACATAAGAGCAAATTAAATAATAATTTAACAGTGATTAATTGAACTGTAAATAAACTTGTATAATTTTAGCAACAATATTTCATTGTGAATGTTATCTGTCAACTAAGCCGAATTCTTTGTTCACTAAGAAAGATAACTAATTGAAGCGCTAAAGAGATAGTAGTAATGCCTGATAATATAATTGATATAAATGCTTAGTGTAGCATGATATTTAATGGCAAAGCCATGTAAAGGCTAATGTCCTTGATTATTAAAAGGGTATTCAATGGAATATTCCAAGTTGTAGTAAGGAAAGTAATCCACTCAGATAGATTGTGAAATGAGGGCAGTTTACTTCAGTATCAGTTCAAGTAAATAATCTGTTGTGGAAATCATGCATTTTAGGCATGTTGAATTAAACCTACCTGGTAAAATTTTCGACCATTTGTATCAATGCAATGCTTAACAGGCGTTTTAACAATCACTAATTCCGGTCTGGTGAGGACAGTTCATTTAAAGGGGTGTTAAAATTAAATTAACGAAGTTAATTTTTGACTTAGCTTTATTGCTCGGTCAGAAGAGATAAATAAAATCAGAAAAACTCAGCAAACATAAATATAATAAACCACATGGAAGATGTCACTTCTGAATCCTATAAAAAAAACACACTAAGAAGGTGTTACAAAAAGACTGTACATTTGTATTATAGCTTTAAATACTTTTTTTTTCAGGGTATAAATTGATATATGTCTTGTAAATATGAAAATTTCCAGGGTTTATATTTAAATGTTCCAATTGCTGTCAACATTTATGTTGGACCATGTATATGATTTGTGTTCACTCATTCTTGGGTAAAATGCAGTCAACAACATTGATGAATGTGGGGGCTGGCATTTTTCTCCCATGTTCATGAAACTTCGGATGGAAGTTGGGCACTCTGCCTTGAAGTATAATATAGTGACTTACACTATATTTTCCTTTCCTGTATAAATTTTCTTTTTGATCAATTTAAAATCTTCGAAGTGTGGTACTTTATAGAAACGATAAGAGAACACGTTAAGAAGGCCAGCGGTGGATATTTCAGTGGTTTTCCCACACACCAGAGATTGCATTCATCGTTATTCTTGTGCTTTTGAGCTTTCTTATGTCGTTCACCATGGTTTTTCTTAACGTAGTCTCAGTTAGGAATTCCTGTACCCCAATTCCTCGTCTTATGTTGGGTAGAATCTGGCAAATTTTATAGCTGGGGTTTCCAGGCTCTACGATCCAGCTGTCTTCGTGGGATTCCAACATGCTGATGGTAGGTATTTCGGGTACAGTACCTACTGTAAGGCCACGGCCGCCTCCTTCCCTCTTCCTAGCCTATCCATCCCAATCTTCCATCCCTTCCCATCCCTCAATAGGCCCCTGTTCGCTTTGCAGGTGAGGCCGCCTGGGCGAAGTGCTGATCACACCTCCCCAGTTGTATCCATCCAGACCAGATGTTCCAAGCTCCAGGACACTGCACATAGAGGCGGTAGGGGTGAGTTCCCTCGCTGAGTCCGTGGGAACCACCAACCTAGAGGGTAAATTGACTAAATAAAAAAAATAAAAAAGTTAATTATTTAAATTCAGTAAAAAAAAGGATGACAGAGGTGATTTTCACATTCTATCCCATTTAATTAACTTTGTTTATTTAGAATATAGGGATCTTGAAAACAAGAGATTTATCCCCACTTTCCTGGCAGTGAGAATATGATATGATGTTTCTTGGTTACAGTAAATAACCTAACATCTCTTTAAAGATATGGGGCTAAAGATTCAAATATACTACAATAAATGAAAAAAAACTGCAATTGTTCGCATATCATTTAGTATTTTTAGGTCGTACAGAATTAATGAATACTAGATGAAACCCGTCAAAACATGACGGACAATGGAAAACAAATTTACTGAAGAAGCTTCTTATATAAGTTACATTCTTTGTACGATTACTTTTTAGCACTATTGCAACTTTAAGGGCGTCAAAAGATAGCACTCTCAGCATTGCAACATATTGCTGGTCATGACTGAAAACGTGATGAGGTCATCATCATCTTGCACAGTTTCCAGCCACTGGCCGGGTCTGTTTGGAACACAAGCCTCTCCAACGTCTTCTGTCTTCCCACCATCTCTCAGCCTCCACCCTTGGCCAGTCTTCTTCTCTCTTCTTCACGCTTTCTTCCACCCCCTTCAGCCACCTGTCTCTCGGTCTCCCTCTTGGTCTCTTTCCTTCCCACTTCGTCTCGTGTATCCTCCTGGGTATCCTCTTCTCCTCCATTCGTTTTACATGTCCATACCATCTAAGTCTAGATTTAACTATACCATCCTGTAATGGTTCCTCCTTCATTAATTCTCTGGTCCTCTCATTTCTTATTCTGTCCCTCTTTGTAGCTTCAATACTGCTTCTCAAGAACCTCATCTCACTGGGCTGTATTTTGCTCTTCTCCCTTCCTTTCATAACCCAGGTCTCCGAGGCATACGTCAGGATAGGGACATAGTACGTCCAATATATGATCTTTTTGCTGCTCTGAGGGACATCCTTGCTCCATAACATGCTTCTCACACTCCTCCGGAATGTTTCTGCCTGTCTCCCCCGCTCATTTATTTCTCTATCGTTTCTTCCATTCTCTTGTATCAGGCTTCACAGATACTTGAAACTCTCCACTTTCTTCAGCTGTTCCCCACCAATTGTTATTCCTGTTGTGGTTCTTTCCTTCTTCCTTGTTGTGATCACCATCCCACTCTTATTTATGCTAAATTTCATCCCATAACCTTGTATTATTCCTTCCCACACGTCCAACTGTTCCTGTACCTCCTCCTCCTTGTTTCCCCAAATCATCAAATCATCTGCAAGCACCATTGCTTTCATCTTTCCTTCCCCAATTACTTGTGCCACTCGGGTCATTATGTCATGCATCACCACAATGAAAAGTAACGGTGACAGTGCACTTCCTTGTTTCAGGCCGTTTCTCTGTTCCAACCAGTCCGATCTCTCTCCTCCCACTTTCACACAGCTCACGCTTCCCTTGTATATCTCCTTTATCCTCCTTATAGTCCATTTTTCTATTCCTCTATCCTCCAGGGACTTCCATACTTTGTTTGTGCATACACTGTCATATGCTTTCTCAATGTCCAGGAAGGCCATCAGTAGATCTGTTCCATACTCATAGTGCTGTTCTTGTAACTGCCTTACAGCAAAAATCAAATCCACTGTGGACCTTCCTGCTCTGAAGCCATGTTGTTCTTCCCTCATCCCTCCTTCTATCCTTGTCCTAATTATCCTTTCCAAAACTTTCTCAAACATCTTTGCACAATGACTCATCAGTGTTATTCCCCGATAGTTTCTGCATTCTGTTCTACTACCTTTCTTGCAGATTGGGACAATTATTCCCTTTTTCCAGTCCTCTGGGATCTTCATTTCCTTCCATGCTGTCTTCATCACTCGGTACAACCATTGTATCCCCACCTCTCCTGCTGCTCTCACCATCTCCACACTCAACTCATCCACACCCGGTGCCTTCCCTCCTCTCATCTTCCTCACTGCATCTTCCACTTCTTTCCACGTTAAGTCCTTTTCTGTTTGCAGTTCATCTACTGTACCTCTTCCCCGATTTCTTCCTCCTCGCCGTGGTTTCCATTTGGGTTCAGGAGTTCTTCAAAATATTCTTTCCACATTTTCTTCAGTTCTTCCCTATTTTCTATCTCTTGTCCCCTTTTGTTCACCATTCTAACATAATCCGTAGGATCCTTCCGCCTCTTATTCTTTACCATCCCATACAGGACCTTTTTTGTACCTTCACTATCCTGCTGGTCATGACTTAAAACGTGATGAGGTAAATAGCCCAATACTTTCAAGAGTTTCTCCTTGAGCTTGATTGATTGTGATAAAGTAGGCCGAGCGAATAGGACATTGTTGCCTATTAAAAGAAAATGTACTGTACCTGCAAGTGTTTTATCGGAAGGTGTTAATTCTAGTCGTAGGATTTGAGCTCTCTGCCTAATATTAGTGCACCTATTATATCCGAATCCAAGCAATTTCTTACATATTTCTTACAATTAATATATTACCATATATGAGTCCTTGGGAAACGTTCAGATTTCTAAGGAGCATAACTATGGCTCAAACGTTCGGAGTATATGGAGGCGAATCACTTAATTCCAAGGAATTGAAAAATTTAATAATAGGGAAATGAAGTAGCTGGCTTTCATCTTCAGTATCCAATCTGTTAACGCTGATGTATGTGTTTGAACTACTGGATATAAGTTCAATGACTATTAAATTAATAACATTACATTGTTGCAGCTTGGCAAATATATTATATTCCAGCAGATCAATTTTACCTTCACAACAATAAAGACCAAAGTAACCACGCATAGATTTTACACAAGAGAAATACAATGTAGAACAATGTTTACATTTGATCGTCAAAGACCTTACAGTACACTGTACTGCATAATATCTGGAATTGTTTCTGAAATGGCCTATTTATATTGGATTTTGAATGTGGCTTCGTATTATTCGATAACACTACAGTGTCCTGCAATAACGGAGCCGCTAAATATTAAATGGCAAATAATACTTCCATTGCCGAAATCAACTGCGTAGTTAGACTCAGTACTCTAAACAAATAATCATTAAACAATTGTCTTATACAATGAAGTTCAACATGACCGTCCAGAGACTTTCATACTCAAGTTGGTTGGTGAGGAGAATGCGATGAGACTGATCGCTTAAAATAAATTCCTTATAATTGTTCCTGCCAGCGAATTTTTTTTGCAATAGCTTGAAAACGCAGCTCAGAATGACGTTCTTCATTTTGTTATAAACAGTACGAAACTGCTCTAAATAAGCAATTTCCATCACCTGTTATAGGTTATGGCAGTACATTTTGCAGGGGAACATAGAATCACTTCGCCAACTACTGGAACGACCATAGGCCTATACTCAATACTCCCCGGCTCTCACCCTAATGGAAGCAGTTTTTGAATTCTATGTCCCGTGCATGTCAAAAATCGTATTAACACATGGAGGCCCACCTATTCTTTTCTATCGCCCCGGAGACCCGGGTTACATTTCCTGCTCTGCCAAGAAATTTAATTCTGGTCTGAGGGCAAAAACGGGGCACATTCAGTCTCTTGAGGTATAACTAAGAAGAGGAAGGTTTAATTCCCACCTCGACAATCTTGGATGTGGTTTTCCGTGGTTTCCCACTTCCACTTTAGGCAAATACCGGGATGGTTCCTAACTTAAGGCCTTGGCCGTCTCCTTGCCATTTACCTCCTTAATTACAAATACACACAGTAATGCAGCCATCACAATAACACAGGTTATGAGAGAAAATTTCACACATACACACCCAAGTACACGGGGCTAAGTGACCACGATGTCGGAGCCCTTCAAACGAATTATGTTTGCCAAGTGTCTCTCATGGCGAAAGCAATTGTGGACACGTGCGAGTGCCTGGAAAACTACTTTTTTCTTTAATAATTTAAGAGTATATCGACGATGCATAATTATAACTTTTAGTCTAGGACGCCACCATCTTGACCACCGAAGCATTGGGAAGAAATTGCAATATTAAGGTACATAAACAACATAGCCTACACATTCAACTGTCGGTTAATGTTCCTCAAAATTTCCCTTCTTAAATATTCCCCTCCTTTATAATTCTCCATCACGTGAAAACGTGCCATGTCTTGTGTTTTAAATATATCGATGCATTGGTGCTGCCATTTGCTGTCAGTTACTGGAACTATATGGGCGATATACTGCCATCTGTTGTCAGTTATATGAACTGATTGCAGATATTTAAACGGCGTACTGAGGACAACAGTTTGCTCTTTTGATCACATGCTGTAATGCAATGGTAAAACGGAAATAAAACGTATTGAGAGGGAATGTAGAAATATGTATCTTTAACAGACATAAAACCTTATCAATACTCCTTGATTAAACAATATTTCAGTGGTAAAAAAAAAATACTGGAGAGAGCCGAGATCGAACCGGCGAACCTTGGAACCATAGTCAGTCGCCTTAACCACATAGCTACTCGCTCACTCTTGTTCAGCAGCAGACGCAGCCATTTATTATCATCAAAAGCCGCTGTCTGAAGGAAATAATCCATTTCATTATCCAAATAAATCAATGTTGCACATTCGTATACGTTCATACTGTTATTATATTTTATTGTCAGAACTTGGTTAATGTATGTTATCAATTACATGGAAGCTTATTAAATAACTTACATTTTAATGGACTTCTCACCGCCATTTTGTCATGACCCCAGGCGGATTGTGCGCATGCGTGCGGGACAAGAATTCTGCTATTTTCTATATTAATTCAAAAATATACCGTAATATATTTCTTTATTTTAGAGACACTCTGCAAATCTAGAGTCCAAGAGCTTTCGTTAGAGCGCTCAACGAAGTAAATCGGTTCTGTCGTTCTCTCAATCTCGTGGTTCGGAAAACTATTAAAATATTTTTGTATTTAGAAGTATAGAAAAAAATTTCAGTCATTCTGAGAGACTAGACGTTATATCATTTCAAATGACGCATGCTACAAATGCTACACATGTTAGAAAGGCTCAGGAGGGCTCTTTCAACAGACTCCATTACCCATTAACTTAGGCTTCCCGCGTGGGCACCTCATTAAGGGTCACCCTGTATTTGAGTCTGACATCTTTTACAACTCTTTAAGGGTCACCCATTATTTGAATCTGATATCTTGCAAACCTTTTTAAGGGTCATCCTGTATTTGAATTGAATCTAACATACTGTGCACCTCGTTAAGTGTTATCCTGTATTTTGGTCTGACATCCTGCACACCTCTTTAGGAGACACCCTGTATTCTTATCTGGCATCTTGTATATCTCTTTAGGAGCCACCCTGTATTCTTATCTGGCATCTTGTACTGTATTTTGCTCTGACATCCTGCACACCTCTTTAGGAGGCACCCTGTATTCTTATCTGGTATCTTGTATATCTCTTTAGAAGTCACCCTGTATTCTTGTCTGACATCTTGTGCACCTCTTTAGGAGTCACCCTGTATTCTTATATGACGTCTTGTATATCTCTTTAGAAGTCACCCTGTATTCTTGTCTGACATCTTGTGCACCTCTTTAGGATTCACCCTGTATTCTTCTCTGCCATCTTGTACACCTCTTTAAGAGTCACCTTGTATTCTTATCTGGCATCTTGTATATCTCTTTAGGAGCCACCCTGTATTCTTATCTGGCATCTTGTACTGTATTTTGCTCTGACATCCTGCACACCTCTTTAGGAGGCACCCTGTATTCTTATCTGGTATCTTGTATATCTCTTTAGAAGTCACCCTGTATTCTTGTCTGACATCTTGTGCACCTCTTTAGGAGTCACCCTGTATTTTTCTCTGCCATCTTGTACACCTCTTTAAGAGTCACCTTGTATTCTTATCTGGCATCTTGTATATATCTTTAGGAGTCACCCTGTATTCTTATCTGGCATCTTGTACACCTCTTTAGGAGTCACCCTGTATTCTTTTCGCTTCGCTCGAAGCCCCAGGTCGCTCGACGCCCCAGGACTCTTTCAACAGACGCCATTAACCATTAACTTAGGCTTCCCGCGTGGCTGCATGACGTCACTCACTCGCCGTCCATTACCCATTAACCTAGGCTTCCCGCGCGGCTGCATGACGTCACCGTCTCCATCTCCGTAACGCAACCGTCTCCGTAATGCATAACTTTTGACTCAAGCATAACGATGAAGTCGATAAGATCATTTGAAATGATAACAAGATGTTCAGTAAAGAACATATAGCCTATTTTCTCCTAAATGCAAGGGTATTGTTATAACTCTTTGTCCTTTCCAAGGAGTATAATTGAATGTTGGTTGTATTAGCTCGTTGAAATAAGTGTCATACGGATATTAAACATAAATATGAGGTGCCCTTTGCTAGAGCTACTACTGTACCAAATTTCGTTCAATTCGGTTTCACCGTGTTTGAATAGATAGGGGGAATCAATTGGCACACATACATGGCCGCCATCCGCAAATCATTGGGCAGATGACCTCGTAGTTTGGTCAAAAGATTCTTCAAACATAAAGGTATAACATTGCAAAATTTGGTAGAGATCAGATGATTAGGTTGGTCGTAATATTATTTAAGCTTTTAACATTTGGGTGACCGCCATTACGTTTTCGTCAAGATGGCGGCGATATAAAACATGACACTGAGATGCCCTTTGATAGTGTTACCTCTGTACCATATTTCGTTCAATTCGGATTCACCGTGTTTGAAAAGATAGGGGGAATCAATTTGCACACAAACATGGCCGCCATCCGCAGATTATTGGGCAGATGACCTCGTTGTTTGGTCAAAAGATTCCTCATACATGAAAGTATAATGTTACAAAATTTGGTAGAAATCAGATAAATAGGTTGGTCGTAATTTGATTTAAGCTTTGAATATTTGGGTGGCCGCCATTACGTTTCCGTCAAGATGGCACCGATATAAAACATGACACTGAGGTGCCCTTTGCCAGTGCTACCTCTGTACTAAATTTCGTTCAATTTGGTTTCACTGTGTTTGAAAAGATGGGGGGAATCGATTTGCATAGAAATATGGCCACCATCCGCAAATTATTAGTCAGGTGACCTCGTAGTTTGGTCAAAGGATTCTTCATTCTTAAAGGTATAACGTTACAAAACTTGGTAGAGATAAGATGAATAGGTTGGCCGTAATTTGATTTAAGCTTTGAACATTTGGGTGGCCGCCATTACGTTAACGTCAAGATGGCGGCGATATAAAACATGACACTGAGGAGCCCTTTGCCAGTGCTACCTCTGTACCAAATGTCGTTCAATTCGGGATTTACCGTGTTCGAATTGATAGGGGGGGGGGGGGGAGGGCAGACATTCAGAGTACACATACTCACACACACACACACAAACACACACACAATTTTTGGTCCTGTAGTGATCTCATAAGTCTACTTTCATTTTTAGCAAAAATCGAAAGTAGGCTAAAAATAGGTATAAACCGAAGAATCCGGTTCCTAGTTATGACGTAATATGTGGAAGGCCCCTCGTCTTATAAACAAGACTTACCATAAGAATGGCGAACATGACTTGGGCCACATTGAAGGCGTGTCTCCAGTTGTGGTACGGGACATCTCGATAGTTCCTCTTGACGGTGATAAGAAACCGATACAGCGTCTGTAAGAAAGAACAACACATTCAGAATACTTAAAATATGATGTTAATAATAATAATAATAATAATAATAATACTATAGTACAGTAGTAAAGCCAGACGGTCTGTACGCCTCGGAGTGCTTGACACTGAATAAAAGAGGGGATCTTCAGGAACTGGAAAAAAGAGGAAAATTTAGCGGAAAATTTTAGGACCACAGAAAACTGCTGACGGGACATGGAAGAACAGAAAGAATGATGACCTCTATAAACACACTGAAAACATTACTGTCACAATGCGGAAGCGAAGGTTGAAATTCTACGGACAATTGGTGAGAATGGACGAGAACCGACTGACTAAGAGGATATTCAAGTATATTACAGAGCTGAAGGCTACAACTAAGTGGGTAGAAGAGGTTAAAAGAGACGCCAAGGAAAGTGGACTCACAGTGGATGTGATCCACAACAGAAAAGAGTTCAGAAACCGAATTGACAACATCAAGATGTTCGAGGAGAAAACACCTAAAATTAGAGCCAAACTGGTAATATCCGAGGAGGAACGAAAGATCAGAAGTGAACGAATGAAGAGGTTTTGGGAAGAGAAGAGGAGATTAACCAGAAAGCATTAGGTTACATGCGGTCCACAGGCAGCCAAATTCGGAAAAAATAAAAATAGAAATAAAATTTAAAAAATCGTATCGCCTCGGTGCTGGGTGCAAGCTTTGTTATTTGACATCCAGAGGGTAGCTTGCATGTCGAATTTTGTTGTTCCTTGAAGCACTATGAAAGTCAAGGATGTTAGATATCTAAGCTCCTTGACACTGTGGCGCTTTCTAGTAGAGAAATGAGGAACTTTGTGTTAGCGGAAAATCCCGAGATTAATTTTGCCATTATGAACACGGCCTACTGAATTCAAATGGGTTCTTTAACATGCCAATATCGTATGGCATGCGTGTCGTTATTTTGCAGCCTTTCAAAAATTACTTACTACGGCCAGGAGCGAACCTGCAAGCTTGGGGTTGGTAGTCCGACACGATAACCACTCACCCACCGTTATTGTTTCGCTACCAATTCCCGGCCGAGGAACTCAGATGTTTTGAGGGGTGGGGGAAAATCACGGCACTTTATGGGTATGATATTTTAAAGTTATGATGTATGTTTGATTATTTGCATTGTAATTAATCGATAAAAGACAAGTTGTATAAACGTGTCACCCTAAATCAACACCCTCATTTCTTTCCAGTCGTGGTTAATGCACTTTACCAAGTTTTAAAATACTCTATATAATCGTCTTTGTGTGCCTCTTCAAAGGCACGTGATATTTAATTGAGTAGTATAGCTTAGAAGCGTTCAACTACATTATTTCCCTCATGGCATTATAAACCACTCTGAATGCTAATGTTCATTAAGACTGAGGACCGAAGATATGACACGCGCGTGAACTTGACTTGACTCTCACAGCGGCAATGATGAGCAGAATAAAGGAAGAAGAGTTAGTGAATGACACGTTACTTTGCCAATCTATACTAATATAATAAAGCTGAAGAGTTTGTGTGTTTGTTTATGTGTTAATCGTGCTAATCTCTGGAACTACCAGTGGGATTCGAAAAATTCTTTTTGTATACGATAGCCTGATTCAAGAGGAATAGTTAAGGCTATGTAGCATTAGGCTACACCTCTCAGGTAACCTTAGAGATTGATTTTTGTTCAGTAAGTTGGAAGAACAAGCGCCCCAGAACGGCTTCAATAATACCGAAGTCTATTGTTGCCATGCAATGCGGTCCGCATCACGTCGCCCCTACCAATGTTCTGGTGCAGAATTGCGAGCTGCCAGTGGCGTGTGGTGGAATTTTAGTGAGGGTAAGCAATGGTTTTCTTCGCAAAATCATTGAAGACCCAGTTGCAGAAGTTTGGGATATTTTGAACTTACAAAGTAAATCTATATCAATTGAAATCAATGATAAATGTTATACGTTTAGTTAAAATAGCGAATACAAGCTTTCAATTTCGTGTTAATAGGCCTACTCAATTGAGGAGTTGGACCACTTCCTAATAAAATTAATATTTTGTTCTCAAATTTATCGAACATCACACGCTGTCATCTCTAGACCCAACTCCCGGTGCCATATTTTTACAGATTTCTCACGCCTACTAGTGTAAACAGAAACGTCTACTACATACCCTACTCCCTTATATTGCATTAGACAACATTATATCGCTGAACTATAAAAATAACGGCCTACCACTGTAAAACAATCATACGTATTAACACAGCATATAAAAAGCTGTTTTACATAAACACTGGCACGCTTTTTCAAACTATAATGGGCGAGTAAACACACTATCTTTGAAAACTAAGGTATGTAACTTAAGGAATTGCTTCCAAGCTTTCGCTTTCACTCACCCTGCAGTACCAAGAAATACCAAAAGAGGGCATGTCCGCTATTGCGCTGCTGCAAGCGACTCCGCAAGGAACTCGCAGTAGGCATCAAAGAACAACGAAGTGTGAATTGTTTCATTAAAACAATACGGGACACAGAGACTGGAATATAACTATAACCAAAGTAAATAATTATTGTACCCGTCATTATTTTACTTGGGTAAGCAATGCTTACCTTACATCCATGGAATACACGCGCCTGCGAGCTGCTTATAAATTGCAGTCACGGGGAGTAATTAGTGCAAAAAGATTTCTTAGACCCCTTAAAACAGTTATCATGACAATATTATGCCTCTGTATAAGGGCGATGGTGTTGGTGCAGTAGCCTATACTGAGGTTATCAGCTGCAATAAGCGTGGGCGAGCTGCTTATAAATTGCAGTCACGGGGAGTAATTAGCGGAAAAAGATTTCTTAGGCCCCTTAAAACAGTTATCATGACAATATTATGCCTCTGTATAAGGGCGATGGTGTTGGTGCGGTATACTGAGGTTATCAGCTGCAATAAGCGTTGGTGATTTCAAATTTACTTTCATCTATTCCGATCCTAATCTTTGAGCGCTCCAGTACTGTAAAACAAATAAATCCACCGGGCGAAGCCGGGCACTACTGCTAGTAATGAATATTTGGAATACATCCTGGTCTACATATCACCATGCAGAAGGCGGTCTTCATGGAGACCTGTTCCATTGTTCGCTCGTTTCTCAATGTGCCACTCAAGAGAATTAGCCATACCGTCTTGCAAACAAGCTGACGATATGTTGATTTGTTCCAGTTACGTGGTGAAATGATTGTCATGTTAATAATAACCAGCGGACCACACGAAAACCCTCGGATGTGTATAAACCACTCGCACGGCTTTATTGGTATGTGGGCTTCGGTGGTGTAGTTGGTAGCATGCTGAGCTTCTAAGCCCAAGATCGCGGGTTCAAATCCAGCTGAAGTCGTCGGATTTTTTAAGAGCGTTAAAATCCTTCAGTATGCCTTCCTTCGGAGGCGAAGTAAAGCCGGCGGTCCCATGTAATAGATTTATGGCATGTAAAAGAACCTTACAGTAATTAAACTTGTGTGAATCTAAATTTGCAGGTTAGATTTCGTTGAGCGCTCTATCGAAGTTCTAACGTTCACCACTATGTGTCAGTGACATCTGGTAGCGAAAGTTGGAACTAATTGAAATTGAACGGAACTTGTAGCTCACCCTATGGGTGTCCGAATAGAAGCAGCTACAGCCTCTGGCGAGCCGAACATGTCCTCGGGCAATCCCGGCACTAAAAGCCATACGTTAAATAAATTCGTATGCGGGCTCAACGCAACACAGTCCTGACAGGGGCTATCGTCTTGTTTATTAGTTTAGTTTTAACTCACTTTATAAACAAATAAACATACTTCGTGTTCACTCTGGCACCAAAACTGCTCGAAGTTCCACTAAGGAAGACAAACCGGATATGTATCAGCCTGTATTATTACAGTATAACCATAGTTGATTTTGTATAACCATATAATTACCCCACACAGACAAACTCCGGATTTTTATCACCATTTTAGCATTTCACCTAACATTAGATATACTACAATTAGCATACACCGACAGTTGCATTACCAACACTGCAACTAAATAATTGTACATATTGTAAATATTTTTCACCTGTATTCTCAAACATAGATGTTATAGCCTAAGTGTAATGGATCTGATGATGATCTCATGTAATTCATTTCAGGATTAGGGCACAACACAGCTCTTTTTGGGTACATTCATGTTGACCGACTAAAAAGCACCAAACTTTTGTCTGCTGTAGCAATCCATGCACATTCCTTTATCATGTTTCTCAGTTCCTTGTCTATCCCCCTATTTGTTAAGCTTACCCAAACTTTTGTTCTAGGGATGCTATCAATCATAGGCCTTTTCTAGATCAATAGAAGTCATTACCATATCCTTCTCATATTCCCTACTCTTTTCAATGTTCTGTCTCAGAATGAAAATGGGTTCCACTGTTGACCTGCCCCCTCTAAATCCAAACTGCTCCTCCTCTATTTGGCTTTCTACCTTTACTCTAATTATTTTTGCTAGGATTCTTCCATTACTTTGGCAACATGCGAGATGATGGTGATTCCTCGGTAGTTACCACACACCTTCCTGTCTCCTTTCTTTAATATTGGCAATATTATTCCCTTTTTCCAGTCTTCAGGAACTTTCTTCTCTCTCCACGCACTCCTGAGAAGTCTGTATGTCCACTGCAGTCCCACTGGTCCTGCCGCCTTGATCATTTCTATTGCCACTTCGTCGTTTCTCATAGCTTTTCCCATCTCCATCTTCCTTACTGCCCATTCCACTTCTGCCATAGTAATGTCTGGTTCTTTTTCTATTTTTTCCTCCACCGTTTTGACTGTTTGCGTAACATCTCCGCATGCCTGGCGTCTCTCATTCAACAGCTCGCTGAAATATTCTTTTAATCTGTCCGTTATCTCTTCTGGTTTTGTCAATATTTCACCTTCTTTGTTTTTCACGAACACAGTGTTTTCATTTCTTCTACTTTTTATAATTCCAAACAGCAATTTCTTTCCACAATTTAAATCCTCCCTTATTTCCTCAGTGAATTCTTCCCAGTTTTAACTCTGCAATTACTTTCTTGCAATCTCTGTTTGCTTCTATATATTTTGCTCTACTTTCGCCTGTCTTTTTTTGTTTTCCATTCCTTCCAAGTTTTCTTCTTCTCCCTTACCTTTTCTTTCACTCTTATCATTCCACAATTTTGTTGCCTTTTCCCGTACCTTTCCTGATGTTCTACCACATGTTTTCTCTGCGCTGTTTACAAATGCACTCTTGAACTTTTCCCATTCTTGTTCCACATGGGTAATATCCGTCCTTGGTATCTGTTCTTGCAATTCTTTCTTAAATTCTTCTGCAACCTCCTTTTCCTTTAGTCTCCAGACCCTAATCTTTCTTTCCCTTTTTTCTGGTGATCTCATAACTTTTCCTACTTTTAATTTTGCTTCCACTGCGCTATGGTCTCCTCCAAAGGCTTCCTCTGGCATGGCTGTGACATCCATTAGCTCTTTCCGATGCCCTTTTTCGACTAATACATAGTATATCAGAGTTTTCGTTCTTCAATGTCCCCATCCATACCTCGTTATCGTCTGACTATTTTTCTTTCAGAACCACGTATTCCCTATAATTAAATGGTTTCGCTGACAGAAGTCCATTAAGAAATCCCCTTCTGGATTCTTACTGCCATAACCATATGGTCCCAAAATCTCCTCTCTTCCTTGTCTGTCTCTTACCACTTGTGCATTCAAATCTCCCATTACTATTATTTCCTTATCCGCTATATATTTTTCCACATCTTCTAGGAATTCCTCTAAGTTATCTTCTTTATTCCCCGTTTGTGGAGCATATACTTGAACCAGATCTTTTGTCCCTGTCTGGAACTGTGCCCTTCCTATGATCATCCTGTCACTTATCTTCTTCACCTCCTCCACATACTCTAGGACATCCTTTCTTATAATCATTCCTACTCCATTTTTTTTGCCTCCTGTCCTCCACTGTAAAACAGCCTATATCCTTCCATTAGTTTTCTTTCCCCTTTTCCTTTCCATTCCGTTTCACTGAGACCGAGGATGGCTATATCCTTCTCCATCATGAAGTCCACTAGCTCCTCAGTCTTGTCCGTCAGGGTTAAGATGTTGACTGTCCCTCTTCGGATGTATTGCGATGCTGGTCGCCCATTTCTCACAGCTCCCCCAGCACCTGAAGAACTGCGCGTCACCTTAAAATAAAAATAAATTAAAAAAAAACATCTCACCTCTTTCTCAATGCCGAACCTCTTGACGAGTCCAAGATCGACGAACATGGCGACAGCTGCTAACACCATATCGTCATCTCCCAGCGAGAAGTCGTCAAACGATAACGAATAGAGATTAAGTTCGTCAGCGCAGGGAACAGGGCGATCCTGGAACATAGGGAAATAACACAGGTTATAAGACAAATTCCACACACACACTCAAGTACACGGTGATACATGACAACGAAGTCGCAAAGCAACTGAATGAGTCAAGGATAAAATCAATCTTAAATTACATCGGCCTGATCCGGAATCCAACCCGCATTCTTGAATCTTGTAGACCAACGCAAGACCAATTACGACAGTCAAGAAAATTTGCTCCTAATAGCTTACTGTATTATGTTGTTGTTGATTCTTTGGGACTTTACGAAATCTGGTCAAAAGTTTGGTGCTTTTCAGTCAGTCAACACGATTGTACCCAAATGAGATGGGTTATTCCCTAATCCTGAAAAAAATTACATGAGATTAATAAATCCAAGTGTAGTCTATTTATTAACCTCATGCATTTTTTTTAGCCTATTTTCAATTTTGAAAAAAAAAATAGGCTTATGAGATCACCTTTTGTCCGTGTGTGTGTGCGCGCGCGCGCGCGCGCGGTGTGTGTGTGTGTGTGTGTGAGGTGTGTGTGTGTCCCCCCCTAATAAAATCTAAACGGCTGGAGCGATTTCAATGAAACTCGGTAAGTTCATAGCACTATTCCCGGCGACCTCGACCGTGCCCTTCAAAATTTGTTACGTCTCACCAATCCAACATGGCGGCTGTGCGAAATATTTCACTAGCATTCAATATCTCCGAAGCTATTATGGATATCGCCCTGAAATTGCGTGCGGTGATAAAGGGCACTACTAGAAGTTCATCTATGAGACTTTCAAAAACCTGGTGACTACAAAACCAACATGGCGGCCAAGCGAAGTTGAGACTTTTAAATAGACTTTTCTCGCGATTTAACTATCCAAACTTAATGAAACTCGCTACAGCAAATGTTTATACACATTGTAATGCACTGGAGTCTAATTTAGTTCAATTGTTTACATAACCTCAAAATGGCGGCTGTGCGAAATATTTCACTGACTTTCTATATCTCCGAAACTATTACAGATATCACCCTGCAATTTTGTACGGTGATAAAGGGTACTGGTACAAGTTTACCTAGGTATATTTCATAAACCTGTAAAGTACAAAACGAACATGGCGACCAAGCGAATTTGAAATGTTTTAATATACTTTTCTCGTGATTTAACTCTCTAAGCGCACTGAAATGAGGTACAGTAAATGAATTTGCAGATTGTAATGCACTGCCATCTAATTTAATTCAATTGTTTACATAACCACAAGATGGCGGCTGTGCGAAATTTTTAAAATTAAGTTTTTATTTCTTGAGTCGTAATCATGCGATCGAGGTGAAAGTTTGAATACTGAACCTAGGCAATAAGTGTCCTTGAATGGTACATAACTCTATGGCCTATACATAGAACAATCCTAAATGGCGAGCTTCCGAAATATTTAGACAGTTCTCAATATCTATGAATCTTTTACAGCAACCAAACTGATTTTTTTAATGTTCATAGAGACTATGAACATAATGTTCACCTATAGGACTTTCAGTAACCTGGTGAGCACAAATCCAACATGGTGGCGACGCGAAGTATAAATATTTAAATGGACGTTTCTCGCGAATTAACTATCCGAGTGCCGTGAAACGTTGCACGTTAAATGCTTACACAAATTTTGCTCCACTGGCATCTAATTTATTTCAATTGTTTGCATAATCACAAGATGGCTGCTGTGCGTAATTTTAAAATCTCGTTTTTACTTCTTGTGTTCTAATCATGCGATTGAAGTTTGAATACCACACGTACACAATAATCTTAATGTAATAGTACAAAAATAAAAATCCAACCTGGCGACCATCTGAAATATTTAGACGGTTCCCAATATCTACGAATCTGTTACAGCAATTAAACTGAAATTTTGTATGTTGATAGAGGCAATTAACGTTAGCAGGATATATGAAAACAGGCTGTATAGTTCTTCACGGAACTACTTGTTCTGGATTGGAATAACCCATCTCATTTGGGTACAATCGTGTTGACCGTCTGAAAAGCAGCTAAGGAAGCTTTTAGTTTTACGTGACCGTTAATCATGTGAATATGAGCCACGGGACCTCTTTTTTTAACGTGGAATCGGAACCACAGGACATGGTTTCCTCCACGTCAACTCCAGGCGTATGCCGGGATGGTGCCTAAATTAAGGCTACAGCCATCTCCGACCAATCCTTCACCTACAAATACATACACTAATACAATAAGACAAATTTCACACACATATCAAAGTAGCCTACACGGGGCTACGTGATCACGATGTTGCAAAGCCCCTAAATTAATCAACAACAGCAACAATCATAGGTCTAGGTGGTGTTGGATTGTTCCACGTGTTTGGTTTAGGGCTGGTAAATTTAATTGATTAATTACATTTAGAGCAGTGCTTCCGAAACTTTTGTGTGTGTGTGCCACCTTAAGGGATGAGAATCTCTCGCGTACCACCTAATGGTTGGGAGATATAGTAACTATAACCACCACCACCACCGCTACGTACTAGACCAAAATACGGATTGTAAATTGTGGTCGTTAGAGTTAGACTGTTGAAGTTAAAGTTCAAATAATAAAAAGTGTGTCCAGTTGTTTTATTATTTCTTACATTAAGTATTCAATTCAAACATTCAGAAATGACACTGTACAAATAATATTAATAAAAGACACTAGATGCACGAAACTGGAAAGGGTCTACCACTCCTGTAAGAGCATCTACACATCCAAGTTCCTCTCTAAGAACCTTAAACTTCTACATTACAACTTAGTAGTAAGACCTTCCGTTCTATATGCCTCTGAGTGTCTCCTGATGAACCGGAAAGGCCCACTGAGGAAACTAGAGCTCAAGGAACGGAAAATACTTAGAAGGATTTTAGGACCAATAAGGGAAGAGGGTGGTACTTACAGGATCAGGCACAACAATGAGCTCTATGATCATCCAGAAGATATCGTCACATACATGAGGAAGAGACGATTAGCTTTCTACGGACATCTGACACGCATGGGTCCAGATAGACTTACCAACCAGATCTTCACCACGACAGGAAGAGGGAAAGCGTCCAAAAACAAATGGATCACCACAGTGAAGTCAGACCTAGATCAACTTGGAGTTTAATCAAAAAACATACAGGATCGATCACAATTCCGACAGATGATTCAACATGGTGTCTTTCCAGTGTCTCTTACCAGCAGGAAGAGTACAGGGACTACCAGACCGAAGTGGACACAGGAAAGAAAGCAGACACACAGCCAGAAGATGAAAGCTGCCTGGGCTAAGAAGAAACATAAATTCCTTACAAGAAGTCAAAACGAGCCCCGTGGTCCTCAGTAGGCCCAAACGAAAAGAAGAAGAAAAGAACATGTAATAATTAAACATAAAAAACAAACTTCAACTAACAACTTCAGTGAGAAGGGTGACTTGAAGGTTTGAAGCCAACTTAGGAATGTCTGGTTTTAGATTGCTGAGTCTCAAACTAAGATCGTTTTCCACTGTAAGGAACCAATTCCGGTATTTATTCTTGAGATAAACAAGTGAAGAAAATGCAGTCTCACACAATTACGAAGTAGTGAAAGGCAGTTAAAATCTAACTGCTTTGTCAGCTATGTTTGCATAGTCTGCACGCCTTTCAGCCCAAAAGTTCACAAGAGTCATTTTTGAAAAAGTTAGCCTTAGTTCTGAATCACAATTCAATTCATAAAACTGCTCCTTATCTTTGGCCTTAAAGTCCTCCGGCAACATATCAATGTTTTTATTTTTTTACATTTTATATTTTATATTTTTCGCAACATCACCGCGTACCACAGTTTGGGAATCGCTGATTGAGAGAACAATCGATTAGGCCTAATCAAAGCAGAAAAATCAATAAATTGCTACAAAACGATAGATCGATTGCGCGTTTAATCGGTTGGTCGAATAATTGATTAATTGTTTTGTCGAGTAATCGATATGTATACTTCGCTCCTTTCATTACGCTCTCCAGAAGCAAAACATACATTTAATTAACTAATAATAATAATATCGTATGGCCTCGGGTGCCGGGCGCAAGCTTTGTTATTTGACACCCAGAAGAAAGCTTCCATGTCGAATTTCGTTGTTCCTTGAAGCACTATGAAAGTCAAGGAGGTTAGATATCTAAGCTCCTTGAACACTATAGCGCTTTCTAGTAGAGAAATGAGGAACTTTGTGTTGGCGGAAACTCCCGAGATAAATTTTGCCATTATGAACACGGCCTACTGAATTCAAATGGGTTCTTTGGCATGCCAACATCGTATGATATAGTGTCGTAATTTTTGCCGCCTTAAAAAAAAATCACTTACCACGGCCAGGAGTGAACCTGCAAGCTTGGGGTCAGTAGACCGACATTTTAACCACTCACCCACCATGGCAACTAAACTACATTAACTAAATTAACTAAAATACATTGTATTATATTTTCAAATAATATTCCTTCCTTGTAGAAGCCTCCGTGGCTTAGGCGGCAGCACGCCGGCTTCTCACCGCTGGGTCCGTGGTTCAAATCCCGGTCACTCCATGTGAGATCTGTGCTGGACAAAACTGAGGCAGACAGGTTTTTCTCCGGGTACTCCGGTTTTCCCTGTCAACATTTCATTCCAGCATCACTCTCCACTATCATTTCATTTCATCTGTCATTCATTTAATCATTGCCCCAGAGGAGTGCGTCAGGCCTCGGCAGCCGGCACAGTTCATATCCTCGCCGCTAGATGGGGGCTTCATTCATTCCATTCCTGACCCGGTCGGAGACTGGAAGCAGGCTGTGGATTTTCATTTTCATTCCTTCCTTGTGAAACCTAGGCTAAGACGACGTAAAACAAAAATTTCCTGACCTAGTTAGTTAGTTAGTTAGTTAGTTATTTAGTTAGTTGTTGTTGTTGTTGTTGTTGTTATAAGGGGCGGAACTACGAGGTCATCTGCCCCTTTCCTGACCTAAATTGTAAAGATTCAACAAGAATTCAAAATCTTTGCAGAAAACTTTTCGTTTTCTTTTTTCGAAACCCTTCCCAATTTGACTGATGTTTGTCCTTTCCACTGTCACTGACTCGTATTTGGTTATTGCTGCCACGGTGGGTGAGTGGTTATCGTGTCGAACTACCAATTCCAAGCTTGCAGGTTCGCTCCTGGCCATGGTAAGTGATTTTTTTGAAAGGCGGCAAAAATCTCGTCACGCATGTCATATGTTGTTGGCATGTTAAAGAACCCATTTGAATTCAGTAGGGCGGCTTCGGTGGCGTAGTCGGTAGCATGCTGAGCTTCTATGCACAAAATAGCGGGTTCAAACCTGGCCGAAGCCGTCGGATTTTTTAAGAGCGTTAAAATCCCTCAGTATGCCTTCCTTCGGAAGGGAAGTAAAGCCGGCGGTGCCATGTCATAGATTTATGGCATGTTAAAGAACCTTCCACTAATTGCACCTGTGTGAAGCTAAATTGGATAGGTTAAGAATGTAAACAACGCTCTTAGGTTGCTATGTTCGTTGCCAAGAGCCGACTGCAGTGGTGTCTAGTAGCTAAGTTCTGAACTTAGCCTACTAATCGTTGACGGTGGCGCTTGGCGGCAAAAGTAAGAACTATTTGATAAATTCTAAGTTGCAGTACTTAAATAAAAATAAACAAGAAGTTCCGTGAAGAACTATACAGCCTACTTTTCATGCCAATGATTATTCTACAGTATATGAACCTATCTAGAATAATGACAAAACTAAGTTGGTAACATCGAAATATCAAATTAGTTCAAAATATACCTGGTATAATTTAGCCTAATAGAGCACTACAGTTGGCAGCCCTGGTGACTGAATATATTCCTAGTTCCATCTCTTAAGGTACAGAATACAAAATGAGGTTGAAGTCCAATGGACGTTACATGCAGTTAGACACTGGATCTATCAGCACGCGTAAAAGCATGTTGCCAACAATACCATGCGTGTGCTGGTCAGAAATAATCTGAAATATTATATCTTGTTGTGCCAATTTTGGATGAAATCCATTTGTTAGTATAGGAATTACATGTATTTTAAAATTGGACATATCAGCAGGCACAGAATCATGTTGGCAGCACTGCCTTGTATTAATTACTCCAAATTAATCTAGAATGTCAGGTGCTATACGTGTGCAAAGTATAGAACTGTTGGCTTGCATACTTTCTGATATATTGATATTAGGGTAAAAAAAAATATAGACAGCATTTATTAACAGTTGGCAGCCCTGATTGCTCTTAACAATACTTACAGATATTCTGTTATGGTACACATAGCACATACGAAATTTGGTTGTAATCCAACTGATAGTATAGAAGTTACATGTATTTAAAAATTGGTACTATCAGCAGGCTTATAATCATGTTGGTAGAACTGACGTATATAAGTTACTCAAAATTAATCTAAAATGTCAGAATATACGTGTGCATAGTTTAAAGCTGTTGGCTTGCATACTTTCTGATATATTGGTATTTGGAAGAAGAAAATAGAGAGAGCAATTATTAACAGTTGGCAGCCCTGGTGGCTCTTAAGAATACGCTCAATCATATCTGTTTATGTACAGATATTACATACAAAATTTGGTTGAAATACAATTGATAGCGTAGAAGTTATATGCATTTAAACATTGGACCTATCAGAAGGCTTAAAATTATTTTGGCAACACTGTCATTGTTGGCCTCCTGAAAATTAAACTGAAATAGTATTATCTGCATGTGTACCAATTTTGGAATAGCTCCCATGCATACCTTGCGAGATATCCAACATGGAGCTCACATTTCTAGTGCGTTTTTTCAGCAGTTGGTAGCACTGACATCATTTTCAAATAAGGACGTGAGATATTCTGGTGCACATCTTTACTCATACTAAATTTGGTTTTGATTGCTGCAGCCGTTTAGGAGTTGATAGGGGGGGGGGGGGGGACACACAGACAGACAGACAGCCAGACACACATTTTCCCGGATCGATCTCATGTCTACTTTTTCCTCATTTTTGCAAAATGTGAAAAGTAGGCTAAAAACCAGAGAACACACACTAATACAGTCATCACAATTAACACCGGTTATCAGACAGATTCTACACACACCCCAAGTACACGGGGCTACATGACCACGTTGTCGCAGCCCCTAAACTTAAGAACCAACCAACGAATTCAGTAGGCCGTATTCATAATGGCAAAATTAATCTCGGGAGTTTCCGCCAACACAAAGTTCCTCATTTCTCTACTAGAAAGCGCTATAGTGTCAAGGAGCTAAGATATCTAACCTCCTTGACTTTCATAGCGTTCCAAGGGACGACAAAAATTCGACATGCAAGCTGCCCCCTGAGCGTCAAATAACAAAACTTGCACCCGGCACACGAGGCCATAAGATATATTATTATTATTATTTGGTTATTCGCTTTTTTTTTCGCTATCGTTTTACCCTCCAGGGTTGGCTTTTCCCACGGACTAAGCGAGGGATCCCACCTCTACCGCCACGGAGGGCAGTGTCCTGGATCTTGAGACTCTGAGTCAGGGATACAACGGGGTATGTGACCAGCACTACGCCCAGGCGGCCTCACCTGCAAAGCGAACAGGGGGCCTGATGAAGGGATGGGAAGAGTGGGACGGTTAGGCAAGGAAGTGGGAAGGAGGCGGCCGTAGCCTTACAGTAGGAACCATCCCGGCATTTGCCCGAAGACGAAGTGGGAAACCACGGAAAACCACTTCGAGGATGGCTTAGGTGGGAATCAAACCCCCTCTACTCATTTGGGCCACCCGAGGCTGAGTAGACCCCGTTCCAGTCCTCATGTCACTTTCCAAATTTCGTGGCAGAGCCGGGAATCGAACCCAGGACCTCCGGCTCGTCAGCTAACCTGCTGACCGCTACGCGACAGAGGCAACGTTATTTGGTTATTGTTAACATAAACAAGGAAGGACTCTGTCTTGGTATATTTAGGCCAAAGGTAACTTTTATAGATTTCATAAATCATTCCGAAAATAAGGAAAGCTCTACTTAAGCGATGATCTCTCACTTAAAGTTCATTTTTTATGTCGTGTGTACTAATCAATTAATCGATTCTTCAGTTAGTCGATGCATCGATCGGTCAAATTTCAAATTATTCGATTAACCGAACGTCCCTTATTACCAACTCTAGTTTGGTTGTTGTTTGAGTCTTCAGTCTTTTTACTGGTTTAATGCAGTTCTCCATGCCTCCCTGTCCTGAGCTAATCGTTTCATCTCTACATAGCTTCCACAACCCACATCCGAAGCAATCTGTTTAACATATTCTAACGTTGGTCTACCCCTACAGTTCTTGTCCTCGACCCTTCCTTCCATAACTAAGCTTGCCATTCCTGGGTGTCTTAGTATGTGTCCTACCTCTTCTCTTCATTAGCAGTCGCCAGAAAAATCTCTCCTCTCACACTCGTCTTAATACCTCTTCATTTGTTACCCTATCTACCCATCTGATCTTCATCATTCTCCTGTAACACCACATTTCAAACGCATCTATTCTCCTCTTTTCTGCTGCTCCAATAGTTCAAGTTTCACTTCCATAGAGGACCACGCTCCAGACAAAGGCTTTCAAAAATGACTTCCTAATACCTAAATCTATATTCGATGTCAACAGATTCCTTTTCTGTAGAAATGCTTTCCTTGCCTGAGCCAACCTACTTTTTATATCCTCTTTGCTTCGTCCATCACTGGTTATTTTGCTTCCTAAGTAACAGAAGTCTCCTACTTCCTTTAATTTTTCACATGCCAATCTGATGTTTGGTTCCAGTAGACAAACATTACGTCATCATGCCTCAATAAGTAGCTCGAAAATATAGATGCTCCTTGCTGTGGCTGGGACGAACAGAAATATTGGATAGTCAGTACGAGTTCAAAACCCGAACGGAACGGACGTGGTAGTGGAGCTCTCCTCGGTAGTGTTGTTCAGTTAGCGAACAGTCAAGTGCGCCGATAACTGCTTAGTACAACTTAGTAGTTTGAGTAGGCCTAAGTGTTTAACAAGACGTACACAAGCAGGCGATTCGAAAATAGCTAATTTCACGTACTACGAGTCGGCCATCAGTAACAGAAATTCACGCCTTTGTGGCAGAAACTGTGAACATTACTGTGGACCAATTGGAAGCCCTACAGCTTGGCGATCATTGAGGTAAGTTTGTAAAGTAACTTATTTTGGACTCTGGACGCGTTAGGCTGTAACCATTGTCAAAACCATTGATTTGGACGCGTTATGCTGTAACCATTATCAAAACCATTGGATTGGACAAAACTAAGGTTAGAATGGTCGGGTTGAGGTGCGTCTTTGGCATGACGTCGGAAAGCTAGCGGGGCACTGTTGACAAAAAGCATTTGATCTGGACGCGTTGGCTCTAACCATTGTCAAAACCATTCACCTGGACGCGGTGGCTGTAACCATTGTCAAAACCATTGATCTGGACGCGTTATGCTGTAACCATTGTCAAAACCATTGATTTGGACGCATTAGGCTGTAACCATTGCCAAAACCATTGATTTGGACTTGTTAGGCCGTAACCATTGCCAAAACCATTGATCTGGATGCGTTAGGCTGTAACCATTGTCAAAACCATTGATTTGGACGCGTTAGGCTGTAACCATTGTCAAAACCATTCATATGGACGCGTTAGGCTTTAACTATTGTCAAAACCATTGATATGGACGCGTTAGGCTGTAACCATTGTCAGAACCATTAATCTGGAATGCGTTAGGCTTTAACTATTGTCAAAAACCATTGATATGGACGCATTAGGCTGTAATCGTTTTCAAAAACCATTGATCTGGACGCGTTAGGCTGCAACCATTGTCAAAACCATTGATCTGGACGCGTTAGGCTGTAACCATTGTCAAAAATCATTGGATTGGGCGCGTTAGGTTGTAACCATTGTCTAAAACCATTAATCTGGGCGTGTTAGGCTGTAACCATTGTCAAAACCATTGATTTGGACGCGTTAGGCTGTAACCATTGTCAAAATCATTAATCTGGAAGTGTTAGGCTGTAACCATTGTCAAACCATTGAATTGGACAAAACGAAGGTTACAATGGTCTGGTGTAGGAGCGGTCTTGGCCGCGCGCAGCCAGCGGGGCACGGTTGAGTACAAAGCCATTGATCTGGGCGTGTTAGGCTGTAACCATTGTCAAAAACCACTGGATTGAAAAGAAATGATGGTTAGAATGGTCGGGTGTGGGTGCGGCCTTGTCATCCGGGTAACCTCATATTGCAGGTTATGGATAGATTATGTTTTATCCACCAAACTTCTACTTCACGATGCCATTTCATGCACGGTAGTGTTTTTGGTACTAAAATGTGTTGTTGCAATAGCTTCCGCAACTTCTTAGGCTTATCATAGAACCGCCAATTGAAGTTACTGATTGTTATCAGGCTACTTCGACATCCATAGTAAATAAATGATTCAATTCGGCGCATTATATAAATGAACTGAGTGCTGCTCACGAATGATGCGCACTAGAGAATGAACTAGGTGCTTGTTTGTTTTACATTGTACTGTAATGGTGAGGTTGGCAGTACTGTTTTGATGATGATTGATTTGGACAATGGCGGCCACAGCTGTAATTTTGTTATATAAGTCGTGATCCTATTTGGGATGGCGGAGAAGGAAACATCTATTAAGACATCATTCCCTGATTCATTTCTCATCGTTTGATAAGGTATTTTGGGTGATTCATGTACTATAGAGAATGTTATCACTCGCTCTACGTTCATTCAATGCTACCATATTTGTTTGTTAGAACTATGTCACGTCCAGCCAGCATAGCACTAGAGCTGGACGGGTGGTTTATACACATGTGACGCTCTTAAGTAACCTTGTATGCATTCAAAAGAAACAGAATTACTCGCAATAATGACAACTGGTACTCTGATTTCATAAATATGGGGAATTTATTTCCAGGAAAGCCGGGCAGGAGGTTTATACACATGCGAGATTTCTGTCGACCAAAATATCATGTGCACTCGAGTTTGAAGGTTGTTAGTGAAGTAACCAAAAGACCTGCATAACATCCACTTCATCATTTTCGTCGTTCTATTTTAAGTTAGTTCATGTAGGTTTGGAATATTTCATTTATATTTTAATATTTTTTATCTCAGTTGGAACACAAAATGTGCCCGTTTTAAGCGTGTTTCAACCATGCGTCACATTTAAGAACCCGTCATCAGATCGAATCCAAATTGTAACACAATATACATTGGAATGTTGTATAACTGGATGGTTAATTTCAAAGTTTTGTGGGTCCGAGAAAGAAAGTTGTTATCATTTTTGTAAGGTAACGTTTTCTCGACTCGGGGTGGTTGGAAAATGTAGTTCTTGGTCGCGTTGTAATCCTTATACATCAAAAAGGTATGCTGCATGACTGTGAAATACGTAAATTAATTCAATTATTTTATATTGGTTTGTATTTGTTCGGGGAAATATGACATGGTTCACCAGCTAGCCAATCCGCGGAATGCTGTACAGCGTTGCTGAGAAGGAGCCCATCACTTCCGACGAGCGAGGCGCGCCATGACGCGTAATGGGCTCCATCTTGGCAACGCTGTACAGCTTTACCCGGAGCGGCTAGCTGGTGAACCATTTCTTATTTCCCCGTACAAATACAAACCGATATAAAATAATTGAATTAATTTACGTATTTCAGTCATACAGCGTAACTTTTTGACGTATAAGGAGTACAACGCGACCAAGAACTACATTTTCTAACGACCCCGAGACGAGAAAAAGTTACCTTACAAAAATAACAACTTTCTTTCTTGGACACACACAATTTTGAAATTAATAAACCAGTTATACAACATTCCAATGTATATTGTGTTAAAATTTTGATTCGATCTGATGACGGGTTTGTGAGATAATAGTTCTTAAATGTGACGCATGGTTGAAACACGCTTAAATACGGGCACTTTTTGTGTTCCAACTGCGATAAAAAAATATTAAAATATAAATTAAAAATTCCAAACCTACATGAACTAACGTAAAATAGAACGACGAAAATGATGCTGTTATTGGATTTTATGTAGGTCTATTGGTTACTTCACAAACAACCTTCAACCTCGAGTGCACATAATACTTTGGTCGACAGTAGTAATAATCATATTATATAATACCCTAAGGCTAAGGTGTATGTTTCACAAAGCTCAAGCTCCTAAACCAGAGGGAGTTAGAAGGCGTGGTTTGTACCACAATCTTCCAAATCGTCTCAATAGTACAGGAAAAATCTTGCATTTCTTGAAAAATAATCGGAAAAACATTTATTTGTTTATAAAGTACTTTTAAACAAATAAACAAGACGATAGCCCCTGCAAGAACTCGGTCGCCTACAGCCCGCACAGCACTAGGGTCGGGCGGGTAGTCTGTACACATGGGACGCACACAACCCATTATGAGAGAGTTCTTGCATGGGTCCGCTAGAAATAATAATTCCGAAGGGATGATAGCCCTCCACAACATGACTATAGATGTTACTCACCAGTAGCGCTTCCACCTCCTTGTTGGAGGCCGTGGCGTGGTAAGACAGCACCTGAAACAGTATCACACAACATTTGTCAATCATACACAGGTCAAAACTGAGCACTTTTGTTGCTTTGGCAATCTTGTTTTATAGGGTCAAATTAAGATGGGGATGGATATTTTATAAATGTAAGATAAAATTCATAATTTCGATGTGTATCGCTTTCTTTACTTGACCTATATAGAGAAAGTAAAGATGGGGATACATATTTCATAAATGTAAGGTAAAATGCATAATTTCGATGTGTATCGCTATATTTACTTGACCGATATAGGTAAAGTAAAGATCGCGATACATATCTCCTTTTCGAGGGTTAATGTACAGTAAATGCTAATTTCATTTTACGTTTCCCCCACCCAAGAAACCCTATTCCCCAAGAATTTCCCGTAAGCTTGGTGGAGGAGTATTTAGTGTCTTTCGTGACGTCGCCATTTTGTTTTTAGGGGAATTTTATACGAAAAATTTATCGCGATCTCTACTACTCCCGTTTTATTCTGTTCACCAGAATCCGAAATTACCATTATTTATTTCTTAGACCTATCACACATACAGTATATAGGCTACACACATCAAAAAAAGTTTTGCATCACCTCGGTTCCCAGATCTCCGGCATATAGACGTTGACTGTGTACATTGTATCCAAGATACAGTCCCTTTGACTGTTCATAGATGTCACTAAAACTGCTCAAAGATGTAAACAACCATGCATGAGCAGGGCCTATTAGACGGAGGGGGTACGACAGCCGATCAGTTCCAGTCATTCCACCAGGACGAAGGTACGCTGCTCATGTTGTCTGTAGTTCTACCATGCCTAGAAGGTCAATACCGCAGTTCGATCGCGTCCGCATTGTTACTTTGTGTCAAGAAGGGCTCTCAACAAGGGAAGTTTCCAGGCGTCTCAGAGTGAACCAAAGCGATGTTGTTCGGACATGGAGGAGGTACAGAGATACAGGAACTGTCGATGACAGGCCTCGCTCAGGCCGCCCAAGGGCTACTACTGTAGTGGATGACCGCTACTTACGGATTGCCGCTCGGAGGAACCCTGACAGCAATGCCACCATGTTGAATAATGCGTTTCGTTCAGCCACAGGACGTCGTGTTTCAACTCAAACTGTGCGCAATAGGCTGCATGATGCGCAACTTCACTCCCGACGTCCATGGCGAGGTCCAGCTTTGCAACCCCGACACCATGCAGCGCGGTACAGATGGGCCCAACAACATGCTGAATGGACCCCACGGAATTGGCATCACGTTCTCTTCACCGATGAGTGTCGCATATGCCTTCAACCAGACAATCGTCGGAGATGTGTTTGGAGGCACCCTGGTCAGGCTGAACGTCTTAGACACACTGTCCAGCGAGTGCAGCAAGGTGGTGGTTCCCTGATTTTTTGGGGTGGCATTATGTGGGGCCGACGTACGCCACTGGTGGTCATGGAAGGCTCCGAAACGGCTTTACGATACCTGAATGACATCCTCCGACCCATAGTGCAACCATATCGGCAGAATATTGGAGAGGCATTTGTCTTCATGGACGACAATTCTCGACCTCATCGTGCACATCTTGTGAATGCGTTCCTTCAAGATAACGACATCGCTCGACTACAGTGGCCAGCATGTTCGCCAGACATGAACCCTATCGAACATGCCTGGGATATGTTGAAAAGGGCTGTTTATGGACGTCTTGACCCACCAACCACTCTGAGAGATTTACGCCGAATTGTCGTTGAGGAGTGGGACAATTTGGACCAACAGTGTCTTGATGAACTTGTGGATAGTATGCCACGGCGAATACAGGCATGCATCAATGCAAGAGGACGTGCTACTGGGTATTAGAGGTAGTGGTGTGTACTGCAATCTGGACCACAAATGCTGAAAGTCTAGCTGTATGATGGTACAACATGCAATGTGTGGGTCTCATGAGCAATAAAACGAGCTGAAATGTTGTTTGTGTTGATCTCTATTCCCTTTGTATTTAACGGTTCCGGAACTCTTGGAACCGAGGTGATGCAAAACTTTTTTTGATGTGTGTATTTGCCCTTATACCTACTCTTTACCGGGTGAGTTAGGCGTGGTCGTTACGGCGTGGCTGCAGGTAGTCGCTCACAAACTGAAGGCGAGGAGGTTCGAATCCCCCCGCCGGCAACCTTGAAGATGGTCTTCTGTGGTTTTCCATCTTCCTTCCAGGCAAATGCCGTGGTTGGTCCCTAACTATAGGCCACAGCCGCTACCTTCCAATTCCGCGTCCTTACATTCACACTTTCCTCCCCAGACAACACTCCACACGCGACGGTACCTGTAGCTCACCCCCATGGGTGCCCGCATAGAAGCAGCTACAAATTCGGCGGGAAAACCCCAACTCTTTGGAATAGATCTGTTCTTTATAAATTCTAGGCTGAGGGCTGGAACGGGGTACACTCAGCCTCGTGAGGCAAAACTGAGAAGAGGAGGTTTCAATTCCCACCTCAGCGGTTTTCCGTGCTCTCTGCCCCCCCCCCCCCACACACACGCACTTCTATTCCAGGTAAACGCTGGGATGGTTCCTAACTTAAGGCCACGGCCGCCTCCTTCCCAATCTTTACCTGCATTACAAATACGCACACTGTACTACAGACAGCATAATAACAGTGCCTTATTAGACAACTTGTATACACACCCGAGTAAACAGTGATCACAAACAAATATAAAATTGAAATAATGGCTTTCGCGGTAATTAAAAACACCGGGATTTGTTTGTGATGATGAAAATGACTTTAAAGAAATGTTTGCATTTACGACCTTTTAAGACCAATTCGTTGTGTAGCGGCTAGCTTTCTTGGCTGTCACCCCGGGTTCGATTTCACGGCCCTGTCAACAAATTTTAAGCCTGGTCTGAGGGCTGGGACGAGGTACACTCAGTCTCATGAGGAAAAACTGAGAAGAGGAGGGTTCGATTCCCACCCTAGCCATCCTGGAAGAGGTTTTCCGTGGTTCCCCACCACTTCCACTCCAGGCAAATGCTGGGATAGTTCCTAAAGTAAGGCCAATGACCACCTCCTTCCCAATCCTATCCTCAATTCACAAATACTTATATACGCACTAGTACACACATCATAATAACAAAGGATTTTATACAAATTCCACACACTCAAATACGATGTCACAGCAACAACAACAAAAATGCGCGGGTATACGGAACTACAGTACTCACCTCAATGGCTACCTTCTGTCGAGCCATGGCTTTCTCCACCTCACTGTACATTAAGGTGTTGTGGATCCCCAGCCCGCAGAAGATACTGAATGCCTGGAAACACACAGCTATGAGATCAATTGCTCCTTCCATTACATTAGGTTCAAACAGGGCTGCTGATACTCGAGCTTCGCAAACAAACAAAATCACAAGAGACCAAGGTACAATAAATCAATCAACAAATAAACCAATAAACAAAGAAAGGAATAAAAACTAAAAAAGGAAGATATAAACAAAGAAAGGAAGGAAAGAAGAGATAAAGGGAGAAATAAACGAAGAAACGAAGATATAAACATAGAAAGGAAGAAATACACAAATAAATGAAGAAACGAAGAAATAAACAACCAAATAAACAAAGGGAAATATAAAGAAAGAAGGACAGAAAGAAGGAAGGGAAAATAGAAAGAAACAAAGAATGGAACAAAGAAAGAAAGAAACAATTAAACAAACAAATAAACAAAGAAAGTAGGAAAGAAAGGAAGGAAGAAATAAAGGAAACCAAGAGAAGAAATAAACAAAAAAAGAAAGAAATAAACAATTAAACAAACTAATAAACAAAGAGAGTAACAAAAAAAAAGAAAGAAAGGAAGAAATAAACAATTAAAGAAACAAAATAATAAAGAAAGAAAGGAACAAAGAAAGAAAGAAAGGAAGGAAGAAATAAATAAATGAATGAATACATGAATAGATAGTGATGAGGCTATGGTGATGCAGATGTTGTCTTAAGGTGGGTATACACTTGCGCGCCGCGCGTTTGTTGGTCGTCCAGAATTATTTTTTAGACGAACTTCCAGCGATCCATAGGAAACCCACGAACATTCACTAGTCAGTTTGGAGTGTGGTGAATATAATCATGTCTCTACCGTACGAGGAAAACCTCGCGATTGCGGTTTTTTTAATGGCAAGTTTGTGCAAAAAGAAAGAGAAACGACGACGACGTTGGTGGCACACTGACCTGTTTAAAAATGGAATGGCGCGGAGCTAATGGTGGACTTGAAGTCACAAGAAATAAGCGGCCAGTAGCCTATAAGAATTTACTCGAATGTCACCTTCTGACTTTGAGAATCTGCTGGAGAAGATTGGACCCCACATTTCCAAAGAAGATACGTATTTTCGCCCTCCGATTTATTTTACTTTTCTCAAGCCGGTAGGAAGACAGCAGAGATATCACTTTCCTCTTGCATTGGTCCGCAGATATATCCTTCTCAGCTCCTATTTCCCTCCAGGCATCTGCTTTTAGTCTAATGGTTTCTTAAAATGATCCTTATGTTGAGGATCCCACAGAAGAGACATTTTGCGATAAGCATAGATCAGTTTTATCACAGATTCGCCTGACCACTCCATTATCACCACTCAAAACGCACAAATATTGCAATCAGATGCGCGCGAGAAACAACGAACTTCTCACAATCCCGTCCAAATCTGAACTGCGAACACTCAAAGTGCGCGTGGAAAAACCGACAGGAGATGGATCGTGGGGGAGATATGGAACTGCGCCCATAATCAGTGGTATTTCCAGATCCTTTTAATTAGGCCGATTGAACTGCGCCCATAGTCAACTCGGCTGTTAGCCCAAGGTCGGTTTAAGGGGAAGTGACGGACGGTCTCCCACCACTAGCTTCTGCACTGCTGAGAATAAGAGGTAGTCCCCCGTCCCGATAAGCAGCTGTACTACGGGCCTCCGGGGGGTGGCAGCTAATCACACTAACCACTACATCACACAGGCGAATAATAATAATTGTTACGTGCAAAAGCCCGTCCCAACGTTGTTAAAATCCATCTCCCCTATATACATGTGTTCCCTGCCATTTAAAGCGCCCACCTGATGGCTTAGTTCCGCAAATGAACTCGAGATGGCAGTATCTATCGGACTTCGGCGCCTCTAGCCGTGGTTGTATCTTCGACCGCTAGAGTGTGTTTGTGGTGTCTTCTGATCTCATCCTAATCGAGACATATTTGAAGGATATTGTATTCTACGTCATTGAACAAAAGACTATATATACCTCATGCCGCCAAAATAATTATACAATATGCACATTGTTACTTGATGTGTCAATCTGTGATTGGACAATTACAATTAACATGAATGCAGTGCGGTATTTGACTTTGGATTCTCCGCCATCTTGTGATCTTCATAGTCTGTCGTCAAGAAAGCATCAAGCCGGCTGCTGGTGAAAGAGTGTCTCTCCGTCCGCAGGGGGCTTTGGCCCCTAGCCGCTACGAAATGTGGATATATGCAAAAAGGAATTGCCTGTGCTCTTGAGGGTGTATTTTCGCCATTTCGCATTGAAGATGAAGAATGAAATAATAATAAACGCAACTGGATGCAAACAGGAGTGCTTGTTACCAAAATGGCGCATGTGCGTGTTAGCCATTTTGAGGCCATATAGTGCCGTATAATATTTTTTAGTTTGTGTGTTAATTGTTTTATTATTATTATTGTGTCTCCACAGAGAAGTTTTTAAGGTACGTAATTATTTAAAATTTTATATATTGTTATGGAGCTCCGATATTGGCCTTATATTAATGTTTTAATTCTGTATTTTGTTTCGCCTGGTAGGCCTAATTTTTCTGTTTTGCTAATGTTACCAGATATGTAAATTTTGTTGTTTTCCTTCGTACCTTCTGGAGACACGTTTCTAGTTTGTTTTACGTTGAATATTTTTATTTATTAAGTTTTTGGTAGTCTTTGGGATAGACCTATTATTAATTTGATTTACGATCCGTTGCAGCCTAATATGCCTCGTGTCAATAGTGCTAAGGCGTAATTCTTTCCTCCCTTTCTGTTCTCTCTGGTGATTTTAAATTTAATTTTAAGCTAATTGTTTGCCGTAATTTGATTGGAAATGCGGTCATCTATTAGGTGGCCATGTTTGTTTTTTTTGTTTTGCCCGAGTGCATTCTGGTCTTGAGAGGGCATTCTCTAGGCGTCGAGCGGGAGACTCAAACGTGTTGTGGTGCTCGCTTAGTATGTTTTTGTTAATCTTGTTGGTTTAACTTTGTGTTTTTGTGAGTGTTCCCGAGTTTTTCTCCGTCATGAAAATCGTGGATTTGTTAATTGATCCTATTTTTATTTTATTAATTTAATTTTAAATTTTTCGTTTCATCGTGGCCTTGATGTCTGCATGTCGGGTCGGTATTGCGTACCTTAGTAAATTATCAAGCCCTTTCTCATTTGGTAATACCTGGATTCTGTTTTTTTAATCTTTTGGGCATTATTATTTTAATTTTAAATTAAATGTTTTCATTTCGCTCAGCAAGCATGTTAAACCGTCTCTTGCCTACTTATGTAAATAACTTATGTTGGCCTTAAGCCATATGCATCACCAGAGAGAGGTTGTTGTGGCCATAGAGTTTCTTCTTTTTTTATGATTTTGTTAATTTTTTTATTTTTTCTGGGCCCCTTTTGGTAATTAAATTTTCTTTTAAATTTTAAGCAACTATTGTGGCATTATTTCGTCGGCGACAATTCTATTAGTTATCGGATGTGTCTGTAGACGAGCCTGTGCGTTTCCCTCTTCTTCACCTTCCTTCCTCCCTTTAGGTGTTCTTCTGTTGGGGCATGTCATCTGGCGGTGGTTTTGCATCAAGCCCCGCGGACCTCTTGAAAATAGGTAAGTTGGCCTCCAGTTCCATTCCATTCCCGGGCGGCGCAATAATAATAATGATAATAATAATAATAATGAAAATCCACAGCCTCTTTCTAGTCATTGGACCGGGTCAGGGTTGGTATGAATGAAGCCCCCATCTAGCGGCGAGGATAGGCATTGTGCCAGCTTCCGAAGCCTGTCGCACTCCTCTGGGACAATGATTAATGAATGACAGATGCAATGAAATGATATTGGAGAGTGTTGCTGGAATGAAAGATGACAGGGAAAACCGGAGTACCCGGAGAAAAACCTGTCCCGCCTCCGCTTTGCCCAGCACACATCTCACATGGAGTGACAAGGATTTGAAGCACGGAACCCAGCGGTGAGAGGCCGGCGCGCTGCTGCCTATGCCACGGAGGCTACACTAATTTAATTTAATTTATTTATTAAATACTATTTATGTTACATTATTGTGATATGTCTCACGAATCTGATGACAGTACAGATTATCTGTGAGACATATTAATTATTATTTACAACATATATATAGATTATATTTCAATACAAGAGTGCATGCAATTTTTTTTTGTTATGATAATGATAAAGTATTAATGTAAATAATTAAAGACACAAAAAGTTACACTATGGTAGTTATATTAATAAATTTATGTTATGAGTTAATGTTTGGTTAAGCAATATTTTTAATGCGACTTTTTTTGCTGTTAATGTTCGTCAATCCAGGTGGTAGTTCATTAAGTAGTGATGGTATAATATAATCTAGTCTCTTGAAACCATAGCTATTTATACATAAGGGTTTTACATATTTAGTACTTGTTATGGCTCTTGTTTGTATGTTGTGAGAGACCTTATGCCTGAATCTTGGATCATGGTAGTAGAGATTCAGTACAGTAATTTGGAACAACTCTTTAATATTAAAATAAGGGATATCAGTGAAATATTTAAAGAACCTGTTTTGGCTATCTTGAAGATTATTAATTGAAGTTGTGTTTTGATTTCCCCAAGCTGCTATAGCATATCTTAATTTGCTTTCAATCAGAGCACTATAAATTGTTTTGTAAGTTTTCCTATCTACATAAAATCGGAGATTGTAGAAGGTGTAGAGGTTTGCTCTTAGTTTTTTAAAATTATGTTTACTGTGTGTGTATTCATTTTAAAGTGTTCATCAAGGGTAATTCCTAGGTATTTTTGTGTCGAAGTACTATTTATGAAGGTGTTACATTTGCAACCTGCCAGGATGTTTTGGTGTATGCATGATATGCTGTGGTGCGTTAGTTTGTATTTTTCTTGTGTGAAGTGATCAACTCTGATGTGCATTATTTTAGATTTGGTTGTATTTATATACAAATTATCGTCATGACACCATCTTGTGATGTTATTGAAGTCTTCTTGAAGTCTATCAAAAGCTGTTTTAGAGTCTTTATGTATGGTATATATAGTGGTGTCATCAGCATAGATAAATATTTTACTGTGTTTAATGGTTTCATTCATGTCGTTTACGAACAGGTTATATAGTGTAGGTGAAATAATACTGCCTTGAGGGATACCCCGTGTTCCTTCTACTGCGTCACTGATAGTGTTATTGACCATAACTGCCATTTCCCTGTTTTTCAGATAGCTTTCAAATAGTAGTAATAATAATAATAATAATAATAATAGCCTAATCATAATAATAATAATACAACTCTCTCTAATCCACCATAAATAACTACCCCTCTAGTTTTGTTATACAATTTAAAAAACTTCTAAATGGTAAGATTACCTCAAACTAGATTATTAAACATTTGCAATAACAAAACTATTTTTAAAATATGGTTAGGTTGTCGAAAACATCCCAATGTACTGTGCCCATTCAGCATGAAATATGCAAATCACAGTATGCCAGCAATGCTCAAATCGGGATTTTCGGGGTTATGGTATGTTCTCCCACTCTGTGACTTACACATTTTGGATTAAATAGAGGATACACTTCCAAAATAATAAACAACATCAACTCCTACTCTAAAACATTTAATTCCACAATTATATGGCGCTACAACAAATTGAACAAATAAAATACTGACCCATAATTCATACTTGTTCAGAGTGAACAAGGAATACATAATAAAACAAAGATTAAATCATAATAAATGGCTTCTCATAAACCAACAAATTCATATTTCTTTTTACTTCCATATAGTGTCCTTTTAAAATTCAATAAAATCAAGAGCTCCAAATGGCTCGATACCTTTTTATATACACTGTGTTATTCTTTTACAGCACATCACTTCCTATTATATGAGTATCTCTTATAATCACAAAAATATATAATTCTTATCAAAGTACTGTTACTCATTTACTTAAATTTTTGGGCTTTCACAATGTTCTTCGGTTACCACCTCTGTCTCAAGTCAACAATTCACTACAGTGATTGGAAAACATTTGCGTACTCCCGAGTTATAGAAGACTACTTGAACACGTCAAAAATTAAGATCACTCCCGGAATCTAATTGTCCTCACTAAACTCGTGAATCACCACCTTATATACTCATAACATTAGGGATTTATAATTATTTGTCTTAAAAGACCATTATCTCATAAGAAAGCAACGATCTGAACTTGCAAGCGGTAATCTTCATCTAAAAGAACCTCGGTTCGAAGACCGGGTCGTTAAAACAACTCTAAAACACTTTGTTGGGCTATAACTTCAAACAGACGGCCTACCACAAAACATCAAGGGCAAGGGTCTGGCCTTGGCCACTTAGCGTGATTTATTGTCCGGAGCAGGAACTCCACGGTCTCGCCCACAAGAGACAAGCTACCCTCGGCTTTATATAGCAGTTTCTTAAATGCAGTCCTTTGAACAAGCAAGGCTTTCATTTTACTTATTTTAACAACATATTTAGGTTCACAAGACCTATTCTCTTAAACTCGGCATTTATTAATTATGAAGTGTCCTCATTGGTGGGTAAGAATAATTCAATACAACAACAAATACTTAGGGGCTTCAACTTAGACGAATCTAGGTTCGATTCTTTCAACTGCCTCGGGAACCATATCCCATACTGGAGGACTAATAACATTAGCGACTTATAGCAGGCCTCTTTAGCTTACACCCGCGCTCATAATACAATAAATAGCACCCTTCTTCGATACAATACACACAACGGCCTCGTGATCACATCACTATTTAGAGGACTTACCATAGTTCAATTACCACGACCAACTGCCCCCATAATTAATTTACCAAGTATATTTAGGTTCAACGCCTTCCTAGCGTGACAAATTACTTCAATGCGCTACATGGCGCTTATACATTACTGCCAAGTTGCCTTTCAAAAACTGATAATTCAAAATCAACATTTGATCTACATCTCAATTTTATATTAATCCTCTCCCGCGACAATAATCGCTTTATCTTAAGAACAATGTTCACAACATGTATTACGGTACTTCTTTTAAAAGAGCTCATAAGCTACTACCTTCCTATCATAATCTTCATTCATTTATAATTGTTATTATTATTATTATTATTACGCTTGTTTTCACATATTTAAATCATTTATCAAATTATTTATTTATTTATTTATTTATTTATTTATTTATTTATCGTATGGCTTTTAGTGCCGGGAGTGTCCGAGAACATGTTCGGCTCGCCTGAGTCTGTAGCTGCATTCAGCGGATATTTTAGTTCATACATTTCCCCAAGGGATTTATTTATTTCATATAATTATTTTATACTTTCTCAATTTTAATCGTTCAGATCGCGCTATTTTTCTGTTATTTGTTATTCAAAAACATCCCTATTCTTTCATCCTCAGGTGGATTGTACGCAAATCTTCCCCAACACGTAACATAATGAACTGGTTACTCACATGATGTTACGGTCGCCGACCGAATTCTACAGCGATGTTTCATTTTTGCCCACTTAATGTGTTTAACCCATCTTGATTAATCCCATTTCCTCCTTTCTTTTACCAATAAAACATGGATTCGACTCCTTGAACCAATGGTACATGGGTTTAGTACCAGTTAATGCTAATATTACTAGAACAAAAATTAAATATTAGTCTGTTTTGAAAACTGTACCTGTTTTATGTATCCGCAATCTGGACAGGGTTTATTTAGTTGTTCGCAATCTGGACGGTTTTTGACTTGTTCGCAATCAAGACACAACCGATTTGAAATTAGTCACTTCAAATTCACACCACTCGACACAACATAATTCGGTAGAGGGGTGGTGGGAGGGAACCTACCTGACCGCTCTCAATGGGCGCAGTTCCACTGCCCACTTTTCGAAGGCTGATGCTAATGACCAGGGTCATTAGTGAAGCTTGGGCGCAGTTCCATACAACCCGATCGTGGTGCGATGCGCGCGCGCAGCTTCGAAACCCCGTACTTATCTAGCGAACTTGCTGCGCGAGAGCGGCACGGCGCTCAAGTGTGTACCGACCTTTATGTGCATGGAGGGTTGTATCAAACCAATCTAATAAGGATAGAAGACTCAAACACGCGATAAATAGCTAATTGACCTCAACTTACCTCAAACAGCTGTTCGTCATTTTCATCGAACGGAAATCCGTTCAATTTATTGACGATGGTGGCCACACCTGGAACAGAAAAATACAGTAATTGCTTGGGAAGATAGGAAGATGTTATATCGTCATCTTTATCAGGACTTACCACCTCACATATCAGGGTTTAGTCGGCAAGTCTCGCTATGGACCCCACCCAAGGCGCAAGAAAACATCATAAATTAATTACAAATGCTCCAAAAAAGGATTAGTGTTCATGGAAGGTCTAGTCTATGACATTAAAGCATGTTTCCAACATTGAGTTGCTTGTCTGCAGGGCTACCAACTGTGGATTTTTTAATAAAGAAACGACAACACGTTTTCTGAAAATCCTTCTATAATTTTGAAGGAAAATTGTTTTTATTCCCGTTTTCGCTTTAATGTGTTCCTTTAGCCTTTGATGTGATCCATTTTTGTTGCCTTAATTGAATCAGACGGAGATGAAAACATTCAGTCAGTTTTCACTACTTTTCAGGAGACAGACAAAACGTCATTGACAGAACAGAACTTATCAAACACACTATATTAGTCATCTATGTTTTTAAGCAACTGTTCAGGTTATATTTGTGTTAGAGGAATATCAATGTTAATTCAATAATCATATTTTTCAAAAATCAATTTTGGAAACGTGACTTAATGCCTTTCGGCTCCGTGGTCAGTTCAGTGGGCATAAAGCCATCCAGAATGAAAATGTCACATGATATTTTATTTTAACATGGATTTGTAACATATAAACCACCTAAACCCTGTACAAATGTGATTTACAATAGCACTATAACACGCGGGAATCTTGCAGTGCGGCCAACATTAAGTACGGAATACGGCGCTTAAAGGCAGCAAGTCATTGACTTAATGCTTTTCTCCTCTGATCACACTACATGTAGCTGTGGTTTCTGGCCTAAACAGAAGGCTGACTTAATTCTTTCCTATGCCGTTCCAAGGCCTTTGGGTCAATACTTCAGAATACTGTTACGTGCCATCCCCCTAGCGGCACTTTTGTTAACTGGATTACGGTGGGTTGAAGCACAACACAGATTGTTCCTTTAAATGAAATAATTAACTTTATTTCGGCCAGAAAGATACAGCACCCTTCAGTAAATACAAGCAATTATTACCTTACTCCAGTTTCCTCATGTCTCTTCCTTATGGAGCGCTCTTGCCTCCTTTCACTTGTCAACAGACCACAGTTAATCCTCTCGTTAATGAGTCCGGTCCCGTACGCTAGCTGGAAATAGCTGCACTAAGTCTGTCACTGTACTACACACTGTTTCGCAATGCACCACAATGACCTCTCTCGCACTATGTAAGCACACTCGCTCAAAACACAGGCAGTCCCCTGTAAGCTCCTCACTCCCTTCGCTGTCAAGAGAATCGGCTTCACTAGGGGTTTCGCAAGTTTCCACACTTCTGTCGCTCAGGATAAGCGCTCTCACTCGCTCGTAAAACACAACAACAACCACTGCTTGACAGGTCGCTCTTATATAGCAGTCCGGTGACTCAATAAATGCTTCTAGATCCATCCAGGGTTCACGGCTTCTCGAGGTTTCCATCGCTGGTTCAGTCACGAATATTCTGGACCATCACTTTGTCCTAGTAGCCCTGTTGCATAAGGCGCATGCAATACACGAGGCAGGGCACAGCCCAGCCATGGGGGAGTTGTGACTCATGCGGCGAGCGATGACACAAACTCACAGCCGTAACAATACTAATTCTTAAAAAAATTGACCATTTTTGACTTAATGCTTTTTAGCTCCGTTCCCGATCCCTCCTTCTTCGAGGGGCCAGAACTCTTGTTTTCTTTTCATAATATTTCCTTTTCTCTTTAAGATTCCCGCACTGTTTTTGTTGATTGTCTCTCCGTGTATGTAAATTCCCTTTAGCGAATTGTTTGCATCTAAACTCCATTTTGTAGGTATTTTCAATCTACGTTGCATTTTGTGAGTCCTTTCGATCTAAATTGCATTTTGCGAGTATTTTCAACCTTAATTGCATTTTGTAAGGATTGACAATGTAAATTACGTTTTAGTATGTGTTTCAATATAGGGGCTGAGACTGTTGTAAGTATTTTGAATTTCAATTGCATTTTGTAAGTATTTTGAACCTCAATTGCATTTTGTAAGTATTTCGACTCTACATTGCATATTGAACGTATTTTGAACTTAACCTACGTTTGTGCGTAGTTTTCAATCTATTTCTTTTGTGAGTATTTTCCTTCTAAATTCCCTTTTGAAAGTATTACCAGTCTCTATTTTGTGAGTCGTTTCAATCTGAGTTACATTTTGTAAGTATTTTCAGTCTCAAAAAATGGAAAAATGATAAGAAAAACCTTACGCTGGCTCTGATTCGAGCCGCTACCAAATGATTCGTTTCAAGGAACACGCCGCGCCGTGCACAGTACCACTGAGCTAGTTCGCCAGACAGGAAGTGGCGGCATTCCACCATGCTGGTACGGAACGGAAACATTAGAAAAAGTCACACCTTTTCGGCGCAATGTTGCCGATTTGCTTCGTTAAAAGTATAAGGTCGCACAGATTTTTAACGGTTCGTATCCAGCCATCAGTGTTCTAACTCAAGTTGCTTCAGATAAGGGCCGGCACCTCTGGTTTCAGTTTGTCGACGTAATTTTACGACACCCTGTTTAATGCCTTGACATTTTCCATTGCTTTCAGGTCTAATTTTTTTTCAAGTGTTCCCATATAATTATATTTTCCACACACACACACACACACACACACACACACACACACACACACACACACACACACACACACACACACACACACACACACACACACACACACACACACACACACACACACACACACACACACACACACACACACACACACACACACACACACACACACACACACACACACACACACACACACACACACACACACACACACACACACACACACACACACACACACACACACACACACACACACACACACACACACACACACACACACACACACACACACACACACACACACACACACACACACACACACACACACACACACACACACACACACACACACACACACACACACACACACACACACACACACACACACACACACACACACACACACACACACACACACACACACACACACACACACACACACACACACACACACACACACACACACACACACACACACACACACACACACACACACACACACACACACACACACACACACACACACACACACACACACACACACACACACACACACACACACACACACAACCCCCCCCAGGCAAATGCTGGGATGGTACCTTATTCTAGTCCCGGGGCGCCTATCTCATCCCTGTCCTTAATAGGCCTACAGTTACACACACTACTACTGTCATGACATAAATGTAGGGTCATCGAAAAGGGTGGCCTTAATTTTGATTTGCAATAGCTCAGGCTGTAATAAAGATAATTTATTTATTTTTACACCAAAAATAAAATAAAGAAAATCAGAAAGTTTTGTTTACCTATTTAGTAGGTTTCGTTGTGAGCTCCTCCTGCGGCACGACACACGTCCAAGCGATAGTCCACCTCCGTCCAGGTCCGCCGAATGGTATCGGTGATTCGTTCCTTTAGGTGTTGCAGGCACGGGATATTTTGAGCGTAAACAATGTTTTTTTTTATGTAGCCCCAAAAGAAAAAATCTAAAACACGACTGCCTCAAACGTTCGACATTTTTAGCCTACTTTTCACATTTTGCAAAAATGAGGAAAAAGTAGACTTATGAGATCGGGCAAATGTGCGTCTGTCTGTCTGTCTGGCTGTGTGTGTGTCCCCCCCCCCCTATCAACTCCCAAACGGCTGCAGCAATCGAAACAAAATTTGGTAGGAGTAAAGATCCATACCTGATTATCACACGGCCATATTTGAAAATGATGCCAGTGCTACCAACTGCCCAAAAATCGCAATTGAAATTTGAGCTCCATGTTGGATATCTTGGAAGGTATGAATGGGAGCAATTTCAAAATTGGCACACGTATAGATAATAATATTGCAGCTTAATTTCCAAGAGGACATATATGGCAGTGTTGCCGAAATGATTATACGCCTGCTGATAGGTCCAAATTTTAAATGCATATAACTTCTACACTATCAATTGGATTTCAACCAAATTTCGTTTGTGCTATGTGTACAATAACAGATATGACTATGCGTATTCTTAAGAACAACCAGGGCTGCCAACTGTTAATAAATGCTGTCTCTATATTTTTACCCTAATATCAGTATATCAGAAAGTATTCAAGCCAACAGCACTAAACTTTGCACACGTGTAGTACCTTACATTCTAGATTAATTTGGAGTAATTAATATACGTCAGTGCTTCCAACATGATTCTAAGCCTGCTGATTGGTCCAATTTTAAAATACATGTAACATCTATACAAATAAATGGATTTCATCCAAAATTGGCACAACAATAGATCATAATAGTTCAGATTATTTCTGACCAATACATGCATGACATTGTTGCCAACATGATTTTACGAACGCTGTTAGATCCAATGTTTAACTGTATGTAACGTCCATGCTATCCATTGGACTTCAGCCAAATTTTGTATTCTGCACCTTAAGAGATGGAACTAAGAATATATTCAGTCACCAGGGCTGCCAACTGTAGTGCTCTATTAGACTACATTATGCCAGTTATGTTTCTAACTAATAAGAAATTTCGTTATTACCAACTCAATTTCGTCATTATTCTAATTAGGTCCTTATAGATTAATCATTGGAATGCATCTTACATTTGGAGAAAAGTAGGCTCTTTAGTTCGTCACGGAACTTCTTGTTTTCTGATGTTCTAGGCCGACCGGGCGATCCCTTTATGTCTACGCTTCCTGTGTCTTTGAACTGTTCATACCAACGAAGAATAGGTTTATTAGTAGGAGGGTTTTGCCCGTAAGTTTGTCGAAAACGTCGTTGCACACGTTTGTTTCGCATAGATCGCTTAGCTATTTCTTTTACAATAACAAATCAAAATTAAGGCCACCTTTATCGTTGACCCTGTACAGGTTATCAGACAAGTTCAACATTTTCCAGACTTTCTTCAACTGCCCTCGCGACCGTGGTGCATGATTTAACGAGCACGGCTTACAAGGAGACCACACCATCACCAATTTCGTTCAAATTTATGATATATGCAAGGCTTAGCCAGAAATGAAAGTGACAGAAGTGGGAACTACAGATGACCAAGCGTTTCAGCTGGGTTTTCCTAGGCGCGGAGTCGGCTCTCCGCTCGTGAGTCATCAGCTAACTCAATTGTGATTTCCTAGACGCGAAGTTGTCCTCTGGCGGAGAGTGGAACGGTTGTTCATTTGTATACTAGGAGTGATAAGGTGAGGTCGATATGGACGTGGAATCTAGACTTTTTATTTTATTACACTTGGAAGAAGAAGGAGGAGGAGGAAGAGTTACTACTGCATTAATGAAGGATCGAAAATGTGCAAGTTACATATTTAAAACGCGTGAAAATGAGGGAGTGTTTAAAATTCTTATAAATAACCATTTAATTGATGACGAAATTAGATTCAAACAGTACTTTTGATTGACCAAAAACGAGTTCTATGATCTATACCAAGAAATAAAAGATGTAGAAGAACTGAAATCGCAGGTTTATAACAGAAAGCAGTAAACCGACACACACTCATGGTGCACACATTTTATACTAAACACACAAGGGACACAATTGAATAAAACTACACACAACTTGTACAGACGTCCAGCCACTCCCGCTCCGCTTCTAGGAAAACAGTACCAATTTCACATGCCCAGAGAACAGCCGACTCCGCGTTCCGCTCTCCGCTTCCGCACCTAGGAAAACCCGGCTTTAGAAACATAGCGTTTAGGCGCGAGTCGGGCGGGGCTTGAGTTACGTTTGTTAGCGTAGTTTATAGGCAGAGGTTGGCGCAGCGGTAAGAGTACAGGACAGTAACCAGAGGGTCATGGGGTCGAGGCTCTATGCGGAAACCTTATTTGTCTTTTTATTTTTAGTGTACATTACTTACACTGCATATAAACCGAAATAATGCCCATTATGTTGTATCTATTAATATTTGCGTAAAAGTCGTGAAACGGAAAAGCAAAGACAATTTGGGATGGAAAATAAATTTCCAGAAAGGGATTGCGATTAAGGCGTCGTAAATAACATTAGATACATTTATGATTTTACAGTTGATGATTTACACATGCTGCGATGATATTCATCGTAAAATCAAGGGAAATAGTAATTTTCTCGGCATCTTGTAGCCTACACGTTTCATTTTTTTTCATTTCATATTCATTTATCAGTGCCTTACACTATATTTACAGTACACTGAAGGGGGTCAAAGCCCCGCTTCGCATTCGGGATGCGTCAGAGCCGCCAAGGACGTTATAGACGCCGCATTTTTATAATTACATGGTTGTTTTAAAGTTGCTATAGAAAAGACACAGTCATTCTGAAAGACTGGACTTTATATCATTTTAAATGCTACAAATGCTGAAAAATGCTAGAAAGGCTGAAGACTTCTCGCTTCGCTCGAAGCCAAAGACACTTGACATGTTAGATGATCAAGAAACAATCAGAACGCTAGAAAGTTACAAGTCACGAGGGAGCTGGAGCGCGCGGTGAAAGGAGGGAGTTGGCTGGATGACGTTACGCTCGCCGTGTCGTTGCCGTCTCGTAACGCGAGAGCTCACCAGTGAACTCAGTACACATGCACCGAGCGGTACTATGACGTCACACACCTCAGTGCATTCTCGGTACATTTCGTGACGTCGCCGTAACGTAACGGCCAAGTCGACTAGATCATTTAAAATGATAAAAGCAAAAAACATACGAGGCTCATGTGTCGCTCGACCCGCGCCAAAAATACTATATTTTTCTAAACATTTGGCCATCTGTAGCTCCAACTTGTGTGACGTTAATTTCTCGTCAAACCCTGCATATACAGTACCAGTGAAGTCGAGTAGGCGCTGTTCCTTTCTTAGCTGCGGGACTAACCTAAACCGCAATACAATACTTACCTATGGTCTGGTAGTGACGATTGCGGATGGGCATAGCGACGAGAGATCGGATGTTTCCACCGCATCCCTTCTCCACCTCGAGACATTCCGCTACGTTGAGCACATCCCCTGTCTGAGCAACCCTCTCGGCCAATCGGAGCATGTAGCGAGACACGTTACTGCCTTCCACTGGTTGCCTCGGGCTGCTGCAACAAATATGGTTAGCTTGTAATCCTACAGCGCCTCGAGTTCATCTGAAACCCAGGAAAATATGCGAACTACAGGGTCATTATCTATGTGCGCCCCGATAAACTCGGCAAGCTAAGCCGGCTGTGACTGGCGAAGATCGCAGGCGCACGTACCCGGTTCAGCCGGTGGTTAGCGCGGACTTTCACACTTTTACCAAATATGTTCAATAATGTGTACTTACAGTGCTCATAGGCGATGCTGAAAATATCCCCCCTCTCTTGTAACACACACCTGACATCTTGTGATGAATAGGGGCCGATAACCTAGATGTTAGGCCCCTTAAAACAACAATCATCATCATCATCATCTTGTGATGAAGGAATGTCTGTCAACTCTTTTATTATTTACGGAGCCTGTTTCCTTGAATCGTTTAGCGAGCCTCCTAATTGTACTGGCATTCGGCACAGGTCTTCCTGGAAACTTGATTCGAAATTTTCGTCTCGTTTCAGAACAAGATTTTCTGCTTTTCATATAGGCTACGAATTATGGATATACACACGTTCGCGCAAAGTAAATTGGTGTCTAGGCATGACCAACAATCACAGTAAACACAATACTCACTAAACGTGCATCAGTAACGTCTAAGCTTTGCAGATACACGTCCATATGAATGAACTAACGATATGAGTCAGCGGAGCGCTTGGCTTGCCTGTTTATCGTGGCGCACATAGATAATGACCATGTACTAGGCTTCCCCTTACCCCCCTAGTCATCATGTTGCTGGATATATTGCTATTTGCTGCGCGTGAAAGGCGTGACTTTCACAGAAACCAACTGGCGCTGAGTAGCGCGCATGTGAGGATGATTTACTAATGGTTTCATTCTCCCCCACCCACCACGTGCTATCCCACCGCAGAAAACTTTTCACCCTCTTCTGTGGTCCAAAACAAATATATATTACTAGCAACCCGCCCCAGCTTCGCCCGGTATCTTTAATGGTTTACCCGGCGTAAGCTTAAAAGGCGTACGGACGGCAGGTTTTTCTTCGACTCGATTCACTGAAATCGTTACTGCTCGGCTTCCTTTGGCCATACATGAATGTTTTTCTACAGAAACCTTCCTCGAGAAATCCTTTACAGAATGGTGAAAATCGCATCAAAATCCATCCAGTGGTTGTCGAGATTACCCGTTATATTCAAGAATCGGGGACTTCGTTTTATAATATGTAGAGATTACTCACTTGTAATTTATTTTCAGGTTATATTTCGTAAGTCCCAGTAATTGGGATTACATTTTGTTGACCGACTGTAAAAAATCCAATTATATTTATTCAGTTGGCAGCACTTGACTGAGCGTATTGGCTGGGAAACACGAAATTAGACTATGTTCTTATTTTATTCTAAGCCCTCCAAAATACTGAATGAAATTTGAAATGAAGAATTGCAAAGCTTTGAAAAGTCTGGAAAGCTCATCTCCAAGGAGCTTCAGGGTCATCGAAAAAGGTTGCATCAATTTCAAAAAATCATAGCTCAGGAACTATTTGAAATATGAAAACGAGTATTTCTTTGTTAAATTCACCAACTCAAAAAGTTTTCTTTCACACCTTGTAATGTATCTATGTGCGCTCCCTTGGTTCGTCACTCGTTCTGGTGCGTCCGCAGGGACTTCTTCACGTCAAAGCTGCCAGTTTCCTGAAACTGTTCATACCACCGTCTAATGCTATTAGCATGAGGGGGATCCCTACCATAAGCACGTTGGAAAGATTTAAACTGTCACCATTGCAATCACACTCACTATTATGGAGTTTGAAGCCATTTTTCAGTGTTGCCTTAGTAAACAAAAGTTTGGTGCTTTTCAGTCGGTTAGAGAGATAACATTCCAATTCAGTCGACCGTCACTGGTGCAAGAGGGAAGTTGATACTAATCTCAGCTACAGCGCGGAAGATATCCAACCAGATAAGTAGTAGGTTGTACTATACAGTACAACCATAGCTCACTTTTTACAACCATATAGTCACTCTAAACAGACAAATTCCGGATTCCTATCACCATTTTAGCATTTCACCTAACATCATATATACTACAACTAGCATACACTGACAAGTTGCATCACCAATACTGCAACTAAATAATTGTACATATTGTAAATATTTTCACCTGTACTGTATTTTCAAACATAGATTTTATAGCATAAGTGTAATGGATCTGATGATGATCGCTTGACGATCGAAACTGGTCATCCTAGTGTATTTATTAATCTCATGTAATTATTTTCATGATTAGGGTATAACCCAACTCTTTTGGGTACATTCGTGTTGACCGACTGAAAAGCACTAAACTGAAACAGTGGCATGGCAGCTTCCTGTCGCGCACTCATTCTGCGCATCGGTTGAATGTCACGGGTGGAGTACAGTCACATCTAAAACTAAAACTCGATGAGTTCCTGATTAGTTTTCAGGTCGAAATTGTTGCAACCTTTTTCGACGACCCTGTATACATTACCTGGTGTGTGCTGTGCCCGGGGTCAGCTCAAACAGTTTGGAGAAGGTGACTACATCAGCGTTCTCTTCTAGAAGCAGCACTGAGGCCCGTTCACACTTGAGCAGTCGCTGTGCCCGCTGCATGATCTTGAGGATCACCTGCTCCAGCGAGGTTTGTTCTTCAAACAGGTCGTGAACCACCTCCAGCAGGTTCTGACACACACAGACAAATATAGCTTTATCATCGCTGTAGCAACTCTACAGCAGTAGCTTTATCATCGCTGCAACAACACTGCAGGAAACGCTTCATTATCGCTGCAGAAACACTATAGCAGTCGATTTATCATCGCTGCAGCAACACTTAAGCAGTAGCTTATTCATCGCTGCAGCAACACCTTAGCAGTCGCTTTATCATCGCTGCAGAAACACATTAGTAGTCGCTTTATCATCGCTGCAGCAACACTTTAGCAGTCGCTTCATCATCGCTGGAGCAACACTTAAGCAGTCGCATTATCATCGCTGCAGCTACACTTAAGAAGTCGCTTTATCATCGCTGCAGAAACACCTTAGCAGTCACTTTGTCATCGCTGCAGAAACAGTATAGCAGTCGCTTTATTATCGCTGCAGAAAAAGTATAGCAGTCGCCTTATCATCGCTGCAGCAACAGTATAGCAGTCGCTTTATCATCGCTGCAGAAACACTTTAGCAGTCGCTTTATCATCGCTGCAGATTATCTTTATTTATTTTTTGTTTAATTATTTTAGGTCTTTTTTAGCCTATTTTCAATTTTGAAAAAATAGGCTTATGAGATCACCTTTTGTCCGTGTGTGTGTGTGTGTGTGTGTGTGAGAGGTGTGTGTGTCCCCTAATAAATTCTCAACGGCTGGAGCGATTCCAATGAAACTCAGTAAGCTTATAGCACTATTTCGTCGACCGTGCCTTTCAAATTTTGTTACGTCTCACCAATCCAACATGTCGGTTGTGCGAAATATTTCACCAGCATTCAATATCTCCGAAACTATTACCGACATCACCCTGGAATTTATTACGTTGATAAAGGGAACTACTAGAAGTTCACCTATGTGACTTTTGAAAAACTGGTAAGTACAAAACCAACATGGCGGCCACGCGAATTTGCGACTTTTAAATAGACGTTTCTCGCGATTTAACCAACCAAACGCAATAAAATTTGGTATAGTATATGTTTATACACATTGTAATGCACCGACATCTAACTTGGTTCAATTGTTTACATAACCACAAGATGGCGGATGAGCGAAATATTTCACCGGCATTCTATATCTCTGAAACTATTACCTGTATCACCCTGAAATTTTTACGGAGATAAAGGGCACTACTGGAAGTTCATCTATAAGACTTTCAAAAACAGGTTAACTACAAAACGAACATGGCGGCCAAGCGAATTTTAAATTTTTAAATAGACCTTTCTCGTGATTTAATGTTCCAAACGCAATGAAATCTGGTACAGGAAATGTTTATACACATTGTAATGCACTGGTATCTAATTTAGTTCAATTGTTTACATAACCTCAAGATGGCGGCTGTGCGAATTTAAAATTAAGTTTTTATTTCTTGTGTCGTAATCAAGCAATCGAAGTGAAGGTTTGAATAATGAACCTGCGCAATGATTTTCCTTTAATGGTACATGACTCTATGGCCTATACATTTAACAATCCAACATGGCGACCATCCGAAATATTCAGACGACTCTGAATATCTACGAATCTATTATAGCAATCAAACTGAAATTTTGTATGTTGATAGTGGCAGTTAATATAAGTAGGATATATGAAAATAGGCTGTACAGTTCTTCACGGAACTACTTGTTAATATTTAGGTTTCCACCTCAAAATTTAATAATATAGTCAAAATTTGCATAATTTAATCTGTGTTAAGAGGGGCAGATGGGCTTGTAGTTACGCCCCTTAAAACAACAATAACTAACTAACCAACAGTACATCCTTACTAGGCTATACAAGGAAATGGGAGTGGGACCTAATTCCAGGATTCAGGGAATACTCCCCAATGAAAGATTTGGAAAGTTTAACCATGGTGATGACAAGAGGGGCAAGACAAAGAAAGGGCACTGAGAAGATTGTAAGTCAGAGTTTGGAAATTGTGGACACATTCAAATACCTAGCAAGTGAATTGATGCAAACTGGTAGGTTGGACATGGAGATTGGCAGGAGGGTACAGCAGAGCAATGCATTCTATCAAAGTGTAAGGAAACTTGTTTGGGATAAGGAAGTACCTAGAAAAAGCAAGGAGGTAATGTATAAAGTGTACTATGTACCCATATTAACTTATGCAGCTGAGACTTGGACCCTGACAAGCAGGCAAGAGAGTAGAATCCAAGCCAGTGAAATGAAATTCCTAAGAAGTATGATAGGAAAGACAAGGAAAGACAAAGTGAGGAATGAAGATGTTAGGAAGGAAGTTGGGATGGGAAAACTAAATGAGAGAATCGAGAAGAATAAACTAATGTGGTTTGGACATGTAAAGAGGATGGAGGAAAATAGAATACCAAGACAGATGCTGGAGGTAAAGTGCAAGTGGAAGACCTAGAACAAGATGGATTGATTCAGTGTAGAACAGCATAAGAAAAAGAAATTTGGACTGGAAAAAGATCGTGGAAGAGGAATGGTGGAAAGAAAGAGGAAGGTGGAGAAGTGCCATGAACACCCCGACCCGGCAGGATCTGGATAAGGGGAAATGATGATGATGATGATGATGATGATGATGATGATGATGATGATGAACTCCAGATTATTCAGTGTGGGAGAAAATGACCCACCACCGTGGACACAAGGATTGCATGGATTATAATTTAACCCTGAAGTTAAATAGGAATATTGGTCCTCACATGTGATCCACAGCTTTGCTGGCTATGGTGCTCTCAAGTACCGCCTCAGCTTCGTGCGTCCGACAAGCCAATTTGCCCGATCTCCCGATTGGCAGCCAATCTACCTTTGTGATTGTCAGGCTTCCGCCGATGCAGTGCTTGACTGACCTCTTATGACCTGAGCTCGCAGCTTTTTATAGCCCCCCCGCCCCGGGGCTCACATATAGTGGGACGTGGGTTGGCGACCACGGGACCCCAGCTGAATCCAGCATTGCTTCCACTTACTTATGCCGGGCTCCTCTCCGTCTTCTTTCCTATCTATCTCTCTTGGTCAACTCGTGTTCTCTTCCGACCCCGATGGTATTAGGGTATCCGAGGCCTTGGGAGTCTCTCTTTGCGGCTTCGGTGACGTAGTTGGTAGCATGCTGAACTGCTGTGCCCAAGGTAGCGGGTTCAAACCCGGCCGAAGCCGTCGGATTTTTTAAGAGCGTTAAACATCCCTCAGTATGCCTTCCTTCGGAGGGGAAGTAAAGCCGGCGGTCCCATGTCATAGATTTATGGCATGTTGAAGAACCTTCCACTAATTACACCTGTGTGAAGCTAAATTGTATAGGTTAGGAATGTAAACAACGCTCTTAGGTTTCTACGTTCGTTGCCAAGAGCCGACTGCGGTGGCATCTAGTAGCTAAGTTCTGAACTAGGCCTAGTAGTCGTTGACGGTGGCGTTTGGCGGCAAAAGTAGAAACTATTTGAAAAATTCAAAGTTGAAGTCCTTACTTGAATTAAAAAACAGATACACACACTAATCCAGTCATCACAATTAACACCGGTATCAGACAGATTCTACACACACCCAAAGTACACGGGACTACATGACCGCGTTGTCGCAGCCCCTAAACTGAGGAACCAACCAAGGGAGTCTCTTCCTTTCCCGCCTTCATTAGCTCTTCTCTCATCTTTCCTGATCCCTCATTCTTCTAGGGATCAGTCGTCTTTTTCTTTTCATTATATTTCCTTTCTTATTTAAGATGCCCACACTGTTTTTGTGAATTGGCTCCCGGTGTCTCTAAATTACATCTTGTAAGTAGGCCTATTTTCAATCTGTATTGCATTTTGTAATCATTTTCGATCTAAACTCCATTTTGTAACTATTTTCAATCTACATTGCATTTTGTAAGTACGGAATTTTGAATCGCGGGCTTCCACATATTGTGAGTATTTTCAATCTACCATACATTTTGTAAGCATTTTCAAATTCAATTTCATTTTGTAAGTATTTTGAATTTTAATTGCAATTTGTGAGTATTTTGAATCTGAACGGGCCTTTTTAGCCTATTTAAAAAAAAAAGGCTTATGAGATCACCTTTTGTTCGTGTGTCTGTGTGTGGGTGTGTGTGTGTGATGGTGTGTGTGTGTGTCCCCTAATAACTTCTAAACGGCTGGAGCGATTTCAATGAAACTCGGTAAGATCAAAGCACCATACTGGGCGACCTCAACCGTGCCCTTAAAATTTTATTGTATCTCACCAATCAAACATGGCGGCTGTGCGAAATTTCTCACCAGCAATCAGTATCTCCGAAACTATTACCGATATCACCCTGAAATTGTGTACGGTGATAAAGGGCACTACTAGAAGTTCGCCTATGATACTCTCAAAAACCTGGTAACTACAAAACCAACATGGCGGCCAAGCGAAGTTGAGACTTTTAAATAGACTTTTCTCGTGATTTAACCATCCAAACGTAATGAAACTTGGTACAGCAAATGTTTATACACACTGTAATGCGCTGGCGTCTAATTTAGTTCAATTGTTTACATAACCTCAAGATGGCGGCTGTGCGAAATTTTAAAATTAAGTTTTTATTTCTTGAGTCGTAATCATGCGATCGAAGTGAAAGTTTGAGTAATGAACCTACGCAATAATTTTCCTTTAATGGTACATAACTCGGGAACGTCCAAGCAATCGCCAGAAAGTTACGGTATTGTGTTCATAAAAATAGCATGGAGACGTTACTTACATTGGCTGTGCGAAAAGTCACACATGACGCCCTTGACGAACGAGGGTTCGATTCCCCTCACAAGTACTTACTCATAATTTCGAATTTTCGGCGTATAACCCAGAATCTTACGGTATTGTGTTCATAAAAATAGCATGGAGACGTTTGTTACATTGGCTGTGCGAAGAGTCACACATAACGCCTTTGGGGAACGAGGCTTCGATTCCCCTCACAAGTACTTACTCATAAATTCGAATTTGCGGCGTGTAACCCTGAATGCTACGGTATTGTATTCATATGAATAGCTTGGAGACGTTTGTTACATTGGATGTGTGAAGATTCACACCTAACGCCATTGGGAGAGGAGGGTTCGATTCCCCTCACACGTACTTACTCATAAATTCGAATTTGCGGCGTGTAACCCAAAAAGTTACGGTATTGTGTTCATAAAAATAGTATGGAGACGTTTGTTACATTGGCTGAGCGAAAAGTCACACATAACGCCCTTTGGGAACGAGAAATTAGTAGCGTCTCTGAAAGTCAAGGGTTTGATTACTCTCCCTGCTCTGTCAACTGGTAGCGCTCTCCCAGCTCTAGCCGAAAAACTATGTCCATCTGCGAGTGAGTGTTTCGTTTTCCTCGCCATGTTCCTTGACTTGATATATTGAACAGATGACTGCCGTCCTGCGCACAAGTTTCAACATGGAGGTGTGTCTCCAGTGCAAATTATAGGTGTTACATTTTATTTAATTACAGCAATATTTCTTAATCGACCCTTTTTTTCGATTGATTTCGGTTGAAATACATGTGTTCCTTGATATTCTCTGGAAAAGAAGTGCCGTAACTTTGGCGCGATTGCTTCGCCATAACCCATAACTCTATGGCCTATACATACAGTATAACAATCCAAAATGGCGAGCATCGGAAATATTTAGACGGTTCTCAATATCTACGAATCTCTTACAGCAATCAAGCTGAATTTTTTTTATGTTCATAGAAGCTATAAGACTTTCAGTAACCTGGTGAGCACAAATCCAAAATGGTGGCGACGCGATGTATAAATATTTAAATGGACGTTTCTCGAGATTTAACCGTCTGAGTGCAGTGAAACTTTGCACGTTAAATGCTTATACAAATGTTAATCCACTGGCATCTATTTTATTTCAATTGTTTCCATAACCACAAGATGGCAGCTGTGTCAATTTTTTAAATCTCGTTTTTACTTCTTGTGTTCTAATCATGCGATTGAAGTTTGAATACCACATGTACACAATAATCTTCATGTAACAGTACATAAATAAAAAGTCCAACCTGGCGACCATCTGAAATATTTAGACGATTCGCAATATCTTCGAATCTATCACAACCTTCAAACTTAAATTTTGTATGTTGATTGAGGCAATTAACAGGAGTAGGTTGTATGAAAATAGGCTGTATAGTTCTTCACGGAACTACTCTTTCAATCTCACTTGCAATGTGTATTTTCAATTCCTATTTCATTTTTTAAGTATTTTGAACCTCAATTGCATTTTGTACGTATTTTGAATTTCAATTGCATTTTGTTGAGTATTTCGAATCTACATTGCATTTTGTAAGTATTTTGAACCTAAACTAGGCTACATTTTGTGCGTATTTTTCAATCTAAATTCCTTTTGTGAGTATTTTCCTTCTAAATTACCTTTTGTGAGTGTTTCCACTCTACATTTTGTGAGTCATTTTAATCTGAGTTCCATTTTGTAAGTGTTTTCAGTCCAGCTTAATTTTCGTTATGGCTTCCATTTCATTGTCATTTTCGCTATCACCCAGACCATTAGGGACCGATAACCTAGATATTAGTCCCCTTAAAGCAACAATTATCATCATCATCATCAGCTTTAAATAGTGAGCAAGCGAGGTTCTTGCTGACCAGGTTGAACTGGGGTTGAATGTCCGATATGGTTTCGCCTTCATCCGACCCGGGACATAACGATACACTTCAAGCACTATCCCCAATGGGCCAGTTAGTGTGTTTGCTACCCACAACACCATTCAACACCACTGGTACTTACTCTGTTTCTCTCGTATTCTAGTCTCGACGCCTCCATGATTTGAGCGTTGGTGATGGCGATGCCCACGAACTGTAGATATGTCTCGAACATCTGTATAGACACAAGAACAACGTTTATATCACAAACTTTATTCATGGATTCTTTTATCGATAGGGGGATTTATTTTTGTGGCTGAAGAAAATCCAAAATTCTTCTAGCTCCTTGTCAGTAATAATTAGTTATATACGAACCATTTCAACTCATTCCATCTAGCGACAACATTCCACATCTTGTGGATGTTTTCAGACAACAAGGCAGAAGAAAACAGTTATGTTTTAGAACTTGGTCAATAAATATTATGAAAATATATCTAAAATTTTCAAATTTAGTTTATTTATTAATTACCGAAAAAATAAGTTTTTTCGCGATTAACGTTAAAAAAAACGTTGCGATTTTTCGCGAGTGTTCCGTGAGTTGAAACGTGTAATTATATTTTGTGTAAAAACATATTCTGAACCAATGGTTTTTTATATATTTTTAATCGTGATTTCACGAGTCGCGAATTTTGACTGTCTCTAGCCATTACAATAGTGTTCCTCTTCTTCCATTTGAAGCACTTGCATCATCATTAACAACAATAACATTACGTTTATTGTTACTGAAATATACTATGTATACTGTACCTAGGTAATAAATAACTTTCAATGTTCGGAGGGCAAACAGTGTGAATATGCAAACCTTTTCATCCTTGGCGGTGAATTGACCCCCGTCCAGCTCGGGGTTCTTATTGATGACCTGAGCCACGGCTATCACCTCATCGTAGGCATTGCGGACCGGCATACAGAGCAGCGAGTCGGTGTGATAGCCCGTGATGCGGTCCACCTCGTCATCGAACCGAGGATCCTGAAACAGCCAAGGTCTCTCTTCACAATGATGATATTTTGTTTTCTAGGGGGTTAACATCTACACTGCCGGCCAAAAACAGAATAACACTTGGATATTTTCATAGAAAGAACATAGGATTACTTTTACTTGCTTTATTTTGGAACTTAAATACAAGAAAGATCAACAGGTACTTAATTTTAAGGGGAAAATAATTTTTCTGTTAACCCTTTATAGAGCAGAATATTATTGCAGATCTTTCATTTGTATTTATTTTAAGTTAATTTTAATTGTTTTACCCTAATATTAATTATTATTAATGTTAAAGGGCCGTCTACACGCGCAGGCTTTCCCTCAAGCATACTTGTGCAAACCGGTTTGCAGAGGAAAGCTTGTACGTATGGACGGGAAAACGGTAGCTCGTGCAAGCCAAGAAGCGCGGCTTGTGCAATCGTCGCAGCCCCAAAGATTTTACTTGTGCAAACTAAGTTGCGCAGTGCAGTTTGTGCGTGTAGACACGTTAGCTCAAGCCTCGCCTTAGCTGAAACTTGAAATACTTTCCAGTGCGGTTAAATAATTAGGCATAAACAATAATGTCCGATATAAGAAATTGTTCGAAACAGTTTATTGCGGAATTTATCGATCTCTACAAGTCTCTACCATGGCTTTGGAAAGTAAAATCCAAGGAGTATTGTGACAAGAATAAAAAGAATGCTGCATACGAAAAACTGACAGAAAAATTAAAAGAGTTGTATAAATGGTGTACATAAATATAAATGAACTTTAGTTTTGTTACACATTTTCGGTCGTATAAAATTGAAGTAAAATAGTACATTAAAGGAAGGAATAGTTTTTATAACGTATGTCCATCCATCCGTGAATTCATTATAAGTCGTTTTTCTAATCAGTTCAGTTAGGTGAAATGTGAAATGTTTATAGTACGCTAGTGGTCACTACTAATATATCTTCCCATTTTATCTGTACAGATAGCACCAAGCGCAGACAGAGATTCAGTGACAAAAAAAGTGAATTCTTTGCGTAGTTCCTGCCGCAAAGAAAAGATGCGGTGAAAGTCTCACAGAAGGCAGGTACCAGCGCAGAAGGCGTTTATGTACTACAACCTACTACGGTTTGTAGATGACCAAGAAACCCCTCGAATACCAATCTCCAAGTTTGAAGAAACACTTTTTTGAGGTACGGGTTGTAACATAATACGTTTTTATTGAGTTTATTACTGCAGTTCACACCGTCCACTTTGTCGGTAAACACTGTCTTCATTATTGAAGATATTTATCCATTATTTACATTACACAATCTGCTCTGCCAGGGAACACTGCCTTCATTATTGAAATAATCTCCTTGGCATCCCTGGAACTGCTTCTGTACTGTCCTTATTCTAAACCAGTAAGATTAGAATCACTTGTTCTTAACCCTAACAACAGTGTGCCTAATATAGAGTCTTCATAATCCAAGCTTCCGATTGGTGTGAAGGTGGTATAAAATTTTCTTTAAGAAGTTATTAAGCACACAGCACGTCACGACTACAATGTCTATATTTTCAAGTTTCAAATTAATACTGCCATGAAAAAATCTAAATCTAGATGCCAATATGCCAAACGCATTTTCTGCAGTGCGCCTTGCTCTTGATAAACGATAATTGAATATTCTACGCTCATTTGTTAACTCTCTTTCATTAAAAGGTTTAAAAAAATTTGAAGTCAAGGAAAATACTTCGTCGCCTACAAACACATAGTTGAGGATTTTATCTGAATTATTCAGCCGTTGCAGGCCAGGAATACATAAAGAATTATTTTTCAGTTTATTGTAAAATACTGTTTCTTCAATAACACCTCGGTCGGAAATTCTTCCATTTACACCAAAGTCACATACAATTAATTCATAATTTGCACTGACGACTGCCATTAGTACCATGCTATGTAATCCTTTACATTATTGTAAAAATACGAACCACTCTCTGATGATGGTACAATCTTGACGTGCTTGCCATCAACGGCACCCTAACAATGAGGGAAATTCGATCTATTCTCAAATTCTCGTGCTATTTTTCTTCATTTGTCTTGCGACCTTGGAACCTACAGAAATATTTCTTTTTCAGGATGAAAGTGACACAGATTCGGTAACGAATAACTCTACCGCAGAGCCTCGCCCACCATCACAATCGTCAGCAAGCAATTCTGTACAGTATCGTCCACATTCTAGCTTAGGCGTGTTATCTCCTACCAAGACCACACCCTTACCTCCCAGACAACTCAAGAGGAAGAGAGAAAGAGCAGTAGAAGTAGACAGCATACTAACTTGTATTGGAAAACAATTAACAGAAAGAAGGGATGACGATCAACACGACATTTATGGTCGAAATATTGCTCATAAGCTTCGACATTTACCGAATGATCAACGCATTTATGCGAAAAAAAATAATTAATGAGGCTATTTTTGAAGCTGAATTAGGGAACCTAAACAGAAGTTGTTGTGTATATTTACCTACGAGGCAGATGCCTTTAAATGTTCCTGCTTATAACAACAGTTCTCTGCCATCTATCCCGTCAGTGTCAGTGTACAATCCACAAAATATGCCTCCGTACACCGCGATAAACTATTCACCAGAAATGCCGTGTTATACTCAGTCATCTAATACAACAACCATGAACAGTAACGATCACAAAGCATGCATTTAGATAGTGCTGCGCGAAACAGCGTTGCTGATTTTGTAAAAAGTTACAAACCTGTTTAACTCATATTTCACAAGGTTGTTATTAACTGCAATTATTGTATAATCATTTTGTCTTCAATAAATAAATATTGACTGTAACTTACCTTCATGAATTCTTTGCTTAAAACCTTGTAAATGGCTCGGCATGTGTGCGGAATTATTATAGACAAAGCATGATGAGAAATTGCCGTCGTAAATCTCAAGTCCCTATACGATCTTCCTGTAGCTAAGAACCTTAAAGTGCAACTCAGTCTTTCGTGAGGAGATAGATAGGATATAGATACGCGCATCACAGTATTTTGACGTACAATTAGAGGCGTAACCGAGCAAAGCAATTCTGTATATGCGTTTTCATCCATTCTTAAATAATTACGCCAATTATCTGGATCTTCTCTTAAGTCGTTCAATAAATTTACATGTGAATATATATTTCTTTTCAATAGCCATTTTTTCTCCAATTTGATCTACAACGTTAACTTAGCCAGTAAAAAAATAACTGTAACAAAAGTAAATCGTCACTTGCTCACATTGCTGTCAAAGCACCTACTCCGAAGTCAAACTTTGTCGTACTGGAAAAAGAAAGAAAAACCTGGCACTATAGCCCGTTAAGGGCCTAGGCCTACCAAGCAACCGCTGCCTGCAGATATTGGAGTGATGCGTGATCAGCGCATCGGGTCCCCTCGGTCGTTAATCTTGGTTTTCGTGATCGGGGCGCTGCCTCACTGTCAGACAGCTACTCAATGGTCCTCACGAGGCGGAGTACACCCCGTTTCACGTCTGTTTCTAAAATCCCTGATGCAGCCGGGAATCGAACCCGGGGCCTCCGAGTGAGAGGCAAGCGCACTACCCCAACTCCACGGGCTTGTCGTACTGAAGTTTGTGCAAATTTACTCGCGCAGTGTGGACGCTGCACAGTGTTCCGTCTGATTTGCGCAAACTATACCGCGCAAGTAAGTCGCTGACGTGTGGACGGCCCTTAATGTTTGTTTTCTTAAACATTTTAATGTTCTAAAAATTAAGAATAGAAAAGTATTATAATTTAATTTTTATGAGCTTATTTATTTTTAATTATAATTTTATTAGGCCTACCATTTTATAACTTTTATTTTAATTGTTTTTATTAAAAAATTGTTTCATGTACGGTACTTTAAGTCAAGAGATATTTGGTTTTCACTAATTATACACTTCCAAATTAAAATTAGCTGGTATATAGCTGAAGATTCAACCATCAGTATCATTGACAGTATAAATTGTCCTTATAGTAGTGGTTAATCTCTTATATAAAAACAAGTGTCCTGACTGACTGACTGACTGACTGACTGACTGACTGACTCATCATCGCCCAGCCAAAACTATTAAAGTTAGAAACATGAAATTTTGGGGATATGTTCGTGGTAAGTCGAAAATGCGCACTAAGAAAGGATTTTTGGATATTCAGGTTCTAAAGGTGTCTTAAGGGGGTACACATGCATTTCATTGAATAGCAATATCTCCGGCTTGGTTTCATTGAGGGACGTGATACTCGGCATATAAACGTATCATTAAAAATAAGAAGACATGTGTCTGAGGGTTTTTCGATGTGGTGTATATTATGAGGTGAAAGGGGTGAAAAGTGGGGGTTGAAGGGTTCCTAACGGAGCGTGTATCTCTTAAACGACATAGGCAAGGAGTTTGAAACTCAGCGGAAAAAAATCAGCTTAAAAAATAAGTAAATAGGTGTTTGACCGTTTTTTCATAAATCGAATTTAAGGGGCCCATGGGGAGGGGTGAAATTCTGAAAACAGAAAATTGAAAGATACAAAGTCCTGACACCCTCATCATCGCCCAGCCTAAATTAAAAGATACAAAGTCCTGACACACTCATCATCGCCCAGCCTAAATTATTGAAGTTAGAAACAAGACATTTTGGGGATATGATCATTATATGTCCAAACCGTCCACTAAGGGAGGTTTTTCGGATATTCAGGTTCTAAAGGGGTGTTAAGGGGTAAGACCTGCATTTCATTGAATAACAATAACTCCGGATTGGTTTCATTTGTGGATGTGATACTCGGCATATAAACTGATCATTAAAAATAAGAAGACACGTGTCTGAGGGTTTTTCGATGTGGTGTATATTATGAGGTGAAAGGGGTGAAAAGTGGGGGTTAAAGAATTCCTAACGGAGCGTGTATCTCCTAAACGACATAGGCGAGGAGTTTGAACTCAGCGGAAAAACATCAGCCTAAAAGATAAGTAAATAGGTGTTGACCGTTATTTTTTTCATAAATCCAATTTAAGGGGCCCGTGGGAAGGGGTGAAATTGGGGGGGGGGGGCGGGGGACAGGAAAGAAAGTGTCCTAACTGATTGACTGACTCACTCACTCTTCAATCTCAGGAAGTGAAAACTGCTTAAAAATAAGTAAATAAGTGTTCGACAGTTTCTTTTTCATAAATCAAATTTAAGGGGTTCATGGAGAGGGGTGAAATTCTGGAGAAAAAAATGAAAGAAAATGTCCTGACTCACTCACTCACTCATCATCGCCCAGCCAAAATTAATGAAGTTAGAAACATGATATTTTGGGGATATGTTCGTTGTATGTCAAAACCGTACACTAAGGGAGGATTTTCGGATATTCAGGTTCTAGAGGCGTCTTAAGGGGGTTGAACCTGCATGGGAAGGGGTGAAATTCTGGGGGGGGGGGGGGGCAGGAAAGAAAGTGTCCTAACTGATTGACTGACTCACTCACTCTTCAATCTCAGGGAGTGAAAGCTGCTTAAAAATAAGTAAATAAGTGTTCGACAGTTTCTTTTTTCATAAATCAAATTTAAGGGGTTCATGGGGAGGGGTGAAATTCTGGAGAAAATGAAATGAAAGAAAATGTCCTGACTCACTCACTCACTCATCATCGCCCAGCCAAAATTAATGAAGTTAGAAACATGACATTTTGGGGATATGTTCGTTTTATGTCAAAACCGTACACTAAGGGAGGATTTTCGGATATTCAGGTTCTAGAGGGGGTTGAACCTGCATTTTATTGAATAACAATATATCACGAGTGGTTTCATTTGTGGATGTGATACTCGGCACATAAACTAATCATTAAAAATAAGCAGACATGTGTCTAAGGGTTTTTCGATGTGGTGTATATTATAAGGTGAAAGTTGTGAAAAGTGGGGGTTGAAGGTTTCCTAACGGAGCGTGTATCTCTTAAAAGACATAGGTGAGAAGTTTGAAACTCAGCGGAAAAAATCAGCTTAAAAATTAAGTAAATCGGTGTTCGAACGTTTTTTCATAAATTCAACTTAAGGGGCCGATGGTGTGGGGTGAAATTCTGCGAAAAAAGGAGAGAAAGTGTCCTAACTGACTGACTAACTCACTCACTCATCAAACTCAGGGGAAAAATACAGCTTAAAAAATAAGTTAATAGGTGTTCGAGCGTTTCTTCATAAATTCAATTTAAGGGGCCCATGGGGAGGGGTAAAATTCTGGTAAAAATAATTGAAAGAAAATGACCTGATTGACTCACTCACTCATCATCGCCCAGCCAAAATTATAGAAGTTAGAAACATGAAATTTTGGGGATATGTTCATTGTATGTCGAAAACGTCCACTAAGGGTAGACTTTTGGATATTCAGCTTCTAAATGGGTGTTAAGGGGGTAAACCTGCATTTAATTGAATAACAATATCTCACGAGTGGTTTCATTTGGGGATGTGATACTTGGCATATAAACCAATCATTAAAAATAAGCTGACACATGTCTAATGATTTTTCGATGTAATGTATATTAAGAGTAAAGGGGTGAAAAGTGGGGGTTGAAGGATTCCTAACGGAGCATGCATCTCCTAAACGACATAGGCGAGGAGTTTGAAACTCAGAGGAAAACAATCAGCTTACTAATAATAAATAAATAAATAAATACATAAATAAATAATTTAATAAATAGGTGTTCGACCGTATTTTCATAAATCCAATTTAAGGGGCTCATGGGGAGGGGTGAAATTCTGGAAGAAAAACGTCCACTAAGGAAGGAATTTTGGATATTCACTCTCATCGACCAACCAAAACTATTAAAGTTAGAAGAATGATATTTTATGATTATGTTTGTTGTGCGTCGAAAACGTCTACTAAGGAGGGATTTTTGGATATTCAAGTTCTAAAGGGGTGTGAAGGGGGTTAAACCTGCATTTCATTGAAGAACAATATGACACGACTATGACGCGAGCGAAGCCGCGGTTACCTGCTAGTCTATTATATAATCCAAAATTGACTCATCACCGCAGGGCTCAAACCACTAGACCTAGAAAGCTGAAATTTTGCATGTTGGTTGATCCGAGTATGTAGAGGCTCACTAAGAAATGGTTTTTGAAAATTCTATTTGTAAGTGACTTTTATCGGCCCTTTGGCACTGTAGCAGCTTCGCTATCCCACCCTTTGCCTAAGCTATGTTGTTTTAATGGGCGCAAAGACCTCAATGCAATGTTGAAATCTAAATTTGTATTTAACAACGTCTAGCTCTGGCAGAACACCTTCAAGACTCTATTCACTCAGATCGTGGTATGATTTGATCATTAACCCAACAAACAATTGTATCAGGAGAAGGAATTGGTCTATATCTAATGCTACCTACTGAAAGCAAAGATTGCATTGTAAAAGAAATGAATTTATTATATAAAACAAGAATAGCAAAATTAATAATAATGAAAATGAATATCCACAGCCTGCTTCCAGTCTCCGACCGGGTCAGGAATGGAATGAATGAAGCCCCCATCTAGCGGCGAGGATATGAACTGTGCCGGCTGCCGAAGCCTGACGCACTCCTCTGGGGCAATGATTAAATGAATGACAGATGAAATGAAATGATAGTGGAGAGTGTTGCTGGAATGAAATTGTGACAGGGAAAACCGGAGTACCCGGAGAAAAACCTGTCTGCCTCCGTTTTGTCCAAAATTAATAATAATAATAAGTTAAAAATTTAAATTGGAGCGTTGCGATTTTAATATTACCGATAGAAAATTACGTGAAAACGGAGTCCGATAAATTATTGATTTTACTCTTATTCCCAAGCTATGAAGTTACTGAAATATGAAATATAAAACAAAGAGAAATGAGAGATTGCGTATTTCTGCGTCATTCGCGCTTACCACTGGAAATTACCGAAACATTTCCCTCGTACTGGATGATGCTGTGAGCTTCCCACAGTCTCCTGGACGTCGACATCTTTGTCGATATTTGATGAGATTCTGGTAGATTAGATAATTCTATGGTCCGTACATCGGACCCAAACACTCGTACAACCACACTGGTTAAGTTTTTAAAAAGTTAGTCCTCCACTCCACGGAACATCGGAGCCACTCCCGCGTACAACCGTACTCGTTAAGTTCTATCCAGATAGTCCTCGTTCCACGGAACACTGAACGATATATGCACCCGTCGCATCCCCACTCTTCATCCGACTTCTAGCTTGCGTGGTCTCCACTGATTGGCTGCTCCCTACGCGCTAGATCCCCACTCTGGCTCATTACACTCGGCGGGAGGGAGAAGTAGTTTTCCGTTTCATACATTCGCCTTTCCTTGACGCTGCGACCCAGGATTGCGTCATGCTTTCCGACAAGATTAAGCGTGTACTTGAATTCCCAGTGAGTCACGTCTCTCGATATACCCTAACTGACGAAAACTCCGTAAAATTCCGCAATCACATAATTTTCTATGATATTGTCGTTCGTAATAATTTGCTTGATAGCGTTTTCTAAGACATAGAAAACCTATCTGAATGCTAATAATTTTTATAAAATGCTCCGAAAATACCTTAATAATAATTATAATAAATTAATAATAATAATAAATTAACATGAAAAATTCGCTTGGCTGAACAATTTGCCGCGTAAATAAATATAGAATGGCTTCCTACTGACTTATGCCAGTTGCATAAAAACCCCTCGAAAAACACGTTACATATTCGCCTCGGATCATCGGATGATTTACCGTGACGACGGTCCATTATCCGATTATCCCAGACACGTTAATAATCCCCATCCAAAATACATATTACATAAAAGAAATCACCCTAAATTACAGATATATACACTCATAATTTTTCTTCACGCACTTTGCGTCAAAGTTTGTTGTCACTATGGATTGCACTTTGCAACCAGTCCAATGTTTTACATATAGAATAGTGTTCCACGGATATTTCCGCCTCTCAAATTTCTCTATGTTGGAGAAATAGACATAATTAATGTGTGAGCACTATGTATTTATGATGTCATATCACACGCATTGAAGGTGTTCTGATATATTTATATCTCCATAGAACTTCCTAATTTCACTGGAGGTCCCTTCCTTATGGTGAAATTTAATCTCACTTATCACTGAGCACACGATCACACTATTGTGGCAGCGCCTCGTGACCATAATACTTAATCTCTCTTTAAAGTAGATTAAATTAATATTGACTTCTGAAAAAAAAACAGTAAATGCGCATTACATATAACACCAAATATTTCTGTGCCGTAATCGCCCTGTCTTGTTAAGTTCCCGTAGACTTAATACTAGTTCTCAACACAGAAATAATACCATTGTACAAATTATCTTAAATTACACACTTACAAATCTTACATGGCGAGGCCGTAAACCGAAATCACGTGTGCTGATATGTATGAGTTTCATGAAGGACTGTCTCGCCTTCTGATGGCCCATCTTTTGCCTCGTGGACGCCTTAAGCAAAAATACCCTGTTCAAGCGCTCACCCATCTCTAGGAGGCAAATGGGAATTCACCAGCGCTACCAAATTCTGGCCTTGGTGTATCGAGACATTTTAGTGCTCAAGAGCATCCGACAATCCCGTCATATTTCCCTGTACCTTAAAAACTCTCATTTACTTACATACTACCCCCCTGTGTGACTTCTGATACGCCTGCCTGGAAGACCATCTCCTCCCACGCACCAAATACCACACTTACTCATTTGATAGGCTGGCTCGCCAGCTAAACATCCTCACTTTATGACACATATTTTCGTAGACTATGTATATTATACGTCCCGTATAATCTGTTTCCCTCACTATTCTCCAGCACATATGCTGTTTTCCCAATACGTTTGGAAACTATAAATGTTTCTGTGTCACCTGCTTCCAACCTTGCAAGTGGCTCCCTTTAAATGAACGTCATCACGTTGCCCTACTAGCATATTTCTCAGTGTCTGTAACGATGCCCTGTTGCTACTGTCCACACATGCTAACCCTACTTTCCTCTGGTGTCACACCTCTACTCGACACTCTATGACCTAGAAATGTCACTTCTGACTGACAGAATGACGACTTAGACAGCTTCAAAGTGAACCCTGCCTGATCTAACTTCTGAAAAACTATATCTAAATGACGTAGATGCTCCTCAAAACTGCGTGAACTAATTACCATATCATCAATGTAAATGGTTACAAACTCTCCTGTGTCATCCCCTAATGCGATGTTTAAAGCCCTAATTAAAGCTGCTGACTACTCTTTAACCCATAAGGTGTTCTACAAAATTGATAAAGGTTATATTTATGACTAAAAGCTGTAAATGGTCTATCTTCGTACATAAGTGGCACTTGCCAAAAACTGGAACTCAAATCTACACAAGTGAAATACTTCTTCCCCTCAAATGTTTGCATTAATTCCTCTATTGACATAGATTTCAGCTGATCTGAACTAATTCTAGTGTTAACCAAACGAGCGTCTAAACAAATACGAACCGTGCCGTCGGTTTTGGGTACCGTGATCAAAGAATTAACATACGGACTGTTAGAGTGCTCAATAATCCCATCTTCAAGCATCTGGTTAATTTGTGCCTCAACTGCACTCTGATAAGCGAAAGGTACAGGATATCTATGTCCTGTGAATACTGACCTATCAATAACGTTCAATGAATGGGTATAGCAATTAGCCATACCAATGCGATCCTCAAAAACTCTCCTATTACACAATAACACATCATAGAGCCGAACACATTGTTCCACCTCTAGATTACCCTGAAATGCAGCATCACGTAACGAGTCCTCTAGACTTCCGTTCGTAATCACACTGCCCACAAAACATGGAGAACCCCGCTCTACGGCTGGCGATATCTCATTTAAAGTACAAATCACACCTACAATACTACTCCTCTGAATATGGTCATTGAACGCTAATTCTACTTCAGAATCTCCCCATTTAAATTTCAAACGCCCTACATCATAACATAAGTTACCAGACACTCTACTTAGCCACTCTGAACCCAAGATAACACTGAATACTAAATTTGGAATTACAAGACAAATCTGCTTCTCTACATGATTATTAATTTTAATGTCTACTAAAACTTGCTTAGAAATTACTTTTGACCTCTTCCCAACAGCTGTGATAACAAAAGTGCTTTTAATTGGCATCTCCTCAAAATTTACTCCAGTTCCTTTCATTTTATCATAAAATGCACTACTTATGCAACTCTTCATACAACCACTATCAATTAACACATCTGTGTACGCCTCGGACACGTTAAATTTAACTATGGGGCTCTTACTAACCACTTCCTGAATAATACCTTCATCATTTAGTTCATGTAATAATTCATTTCTTACATTTAGGTCGTAAGGTTCCTGTATAATTGTATGGACAGGGCATGCTACAGACTGAGATTCTGACCTTACTTCGCAGCCTGGTTCGCGTTTAAAGAACCGCTACAGCTGGCCGTAGTACTACTAACTACTGAACTAGTCTGGTTGTTCTGGCCTGTGTTGTCATTGTTTGGCTGTATATTACTACCACTAGACTGTCCTCTTCCTTGACCCCTATTCTGGTTGTAATTATTGTCATTATAATTTCTCCCTTGATTTCCCCTGAAATCATTGTTTCTCCCTTGATTTCCCCTGTAATCATTGTTCCTCCCTTGATTTCCCCTGAAATCATTGTTCCTCCCTTGATACTGATTACCATAGCCATTTCCTCTGTTCTGATTTAGCAGATTATTATTATTTCTATTTTGAGTGTTGGCTCCTTCGCCACCGTTCCCTTGAACTTCTTGATGCCTGGCTTCATTAGGTCTATTATTATTATTACCCTGGTTCCGATTGAAATTGTCCTCATAACCCCCTCTCCCTAGTGCATCAAATGTGCTTAACAAATTTTCTACTTGTGATATTGTCTTTACATTCTGGATACAAGCAGCCTCCTTGATCCTATAGGGAAAGTGCCTAAGTAGCAACCTTACCACATCACTTTCCTTCTTCAAGCCATCCAGATATTTACACCCTAATACCTGCCCTAAGAAGTATTCGGTCATGGTGGAGCTTCCTTTAGGGTTATATTTACCACACACTATTCCCTCACGATGCTGCGACTGAATAACCTCCTTCCAGAACTTTTCACAGAATTTCATTTTAAAATCATTCATATCAGTAAACTTGTCTCTGTAGACAGCAAACCAATTCCTCGCTTCCCCCACAAACACTTGTTCTAAAATTTCAACTACCTGGCACCACTCAATACTACCATTTTCCAACCTCTCCCCGAATTTATTTTCTATAGTGTTCATGAACTCCATTGGGCACCCCTGTCGATTGCTGAACTTACCCAGTTCTACCTCCCTGTGTGTGCTATTCACAAAAACTGGCCTATTCTGACTATTTTCTTGCCTGATCCTAGCTTTTAATTTTAATTCTAATTCTGCTTTTTTCTCCTCAGCCTTCCTCTCAATACTGTTTACTGTTAATTTAATGTTTCCTTCTGATTCTTCTACTTTATTATATAGCTTTGCTTGTTTCTCCTAAATCTTGCTAATGCTCTCTCTATTACTCTCTCTTAAATCATTTACTTCTGCAACTATTTGCGAGTGGACTTTCTCAATTCTACCCCCCAGCTGTTCCTTAACCTCTTTAGTTGCTACCTGAATTTTGTCAATTTCTCCCCCCAATTGCTTTTTGACCTGCTGTGTTTCCAGTTGCACTAGTTCTTTTAAATTTTCAGCCTGTGTACTGATTCTAATTTCTAACTCCTCCTGTACTTTTCCTAATTTCTTGTCTACATCTGCAATGATCTCTTTAACCTTCTCTTCCATTACTCCTCTGATTTCTCCTCTAATCTGCTCCATTTTCACACTAATTTCCTTGTTGTTCTTATCTAATTTTGCATTATTCTGTTCTAATTTTTTATTTAAAGCTTCTGTACTTTCTTTATTTTCCCTACTGTTTTGTTCTAATTTTGCATTATTCTGTTCTAATTTTGCATTTAAAGCTTCTGTACTTTCTTTATTTTCCCTACTGTTTTGTTCTAATTTTGCATTATTCTGTTCTAATTTTGCATTATTCTGTTCTATTTTTGCATTTAAGGCATCACTACTAACTTTGTTCTGATACATGAACTCGAGAAGTAAAGTTTTTAATTCTGGTTGGCCGCCTACACTCCCTGTTTCAGTATCGGGATTTACCTCCGCTACCCCGGTACTACCATCACTCGACATACTGCTCGTATCATCACTCTCCAGTTGATGACCACTACGTAACCTCATCTGTCTTTCTTTCTCATCCCCCATATTGATATACCCTGATAAAGACAAATAACCCCCAAAATACAGGCACAGAAATATATACCCTTCTCCTTCCACAAATGTTATTAGGTTTTCAGCCCCAAGTTGTCGGCGACAATTGTAGCAGGTTTTCTTAGGCTGGGATGACAAGTGAAACGGTATTTACTTTGCTCCACGTTGAGCGTACAAATGTAGCAGCTTCGCTAGCCCACCCTTTGCCTAAGCTATGTTGTTTTAATGGGCGCCAAGACCTCAATGCAATGTTGAAATCTAAATTTGCATTTAACAACGTCTAGCTCTGGCAGAACACCTTCAAGACTCTATTCACTCAGATCGTGGTATGATTTGATCATTAACCCAACAAACAATTGTATCAGGAGAAGGAATTGGTCTATATCTAATGCTACCTACTGAAAGCAAAGATTGCATTGTAAAAGAAATGAATTTATTATATAAAACAAGAATAGCAAAATTAATAATAATAATAAGTTTAAAATTTAAATTGGAGCGTTGCGATTTTAATATTACCGATAGAAAATTACGTGAAAACGGAGTCTGATAAATTATTGATTTTACTTTTATTCCCAAGCTATGAAGTTACTGAAATATGAAATATAAAACAAAGAGAAATGAGAGATTGCGTATTTCTGCGTCATTCGCGCTTACCACTGGAAATTGCCGAAACATTTCCCTCGTACTGGATGATGCTGTGAGCTTCCCACAGTCTCCTGGACGTCGACATCTTTGTCGATATTTGATGAGATTCTGGTAGATTAGATAATTCTATGATCCGTACATCGGACCCAAACACTCGTACATCCACACTGGTTAAGTTTTACAAAAGTTAGTCCTCCACTCCACGGAACATCGGAGCCACTCCCGCGTACAACCGTACTCGTTAAGTTCTATCCAGATAGTCCTCGTTCCACGGAACACTGAACGATATATGCACCCGTCGCATCCCCACTCTTCATCCGACTTCTAGCTTGCGTGGTCTCCACTGATTGGCTGCTCCCTACGCGCTAGATCCCCACTCTGGCTCATTACACTCGGCGGGAGGGAGAAGTCGTTTTCCGTTCCATACATTCGCCTTTCCTTGACGCTGCGACCCAGGATTGCGTCATGCTTTCCGACAAGATTAAGCGTGTACTTGAATTCCCAGTGAGTCACGTCTCTCGATATACCCTAACTGACGAAAACTCCGTAAAATTCCGCAATCACATAATTTTCTATGATATTGTCGTTCGTAATAATTTGCTTGATAGCGTTTTCTAAGACATAGAAAACCTATCTGAATGCTAATAATTTTTATAAAATACTCCGAAAATACAGGGCGAGCAATGAAACGGCACGATTTTGAAAACCCACAAATAATTTATTTAGAAAGAAAGGATAATTGTTTTCACATAATTCTTAAGTACATGTGCGGAAATTAATGTTTAACCATAAAAACATTATTATTTTTTGAATACAGTGCCAGTAAGATGGCGTCCTTGGTTTTGCACGCATTGTCGGAGTCTGAGATGAAATCCACCCATGACGTTTTGTAGCATCTGCAACGGAATGTTGTTAATTTCCTGCCGAATTCGCTCCTTCAGGTCTTCTTTTGTTCTTGGTGGATTTTCCTGGAAGACTTTGGACTTAAGATAGCCCCAAAGAAAGAAATCTGGAGCTGTCAAGTCTGGTGAACGGGCAGGCCAAGGGATATCACCATTCTTGCTGATAAGGCGTCCAGGAAATGCGACTTTCAGTAAATCTATAGAAACATTAGCAGTATGGCTTGTTGCTCCATCTTGCTGGAAGAGTGTTTCTTCATTAGGATGATACTGATCGATTTCAGGCAGACCAAACCTTACCAACATGTCAGAATAACGTTGAGAGTTTACCGTCACCGTGTTGCCATGCTCATCTTCAAAGAAATAGGGTCCCACGATTGCACGAGATGACACTGCACACCACACTGTTACTTTTTCAGAATGGAGAGGTTTTTCATGAAGTTCTTGTGGGTTATGTTCGGACCAATATCGGAAGTTCTGCTTGTTAACGTAGCCACTTAGATGAAAGTGGGCTTCATCACTCATCCATAAGTTGTGCACTCTTTCTTCATTTCTTCCGAGAACATTAAGCATCGTTCGGCAAAAGCTTATGCGATTATTGTAATCATGAGGTTGTAGGGTTTGCACTATCTGTATTTTGTGTGGATGATAGTGTAGGTCGTTCTTTAAAATCCGTCTCACCGATCGATTGCTGAGACCAAGTTCTGCGCTGTGACGTCTCGCTGATTTTCGAGGACTTCGTTGCAATGCTTCGCGCACATGATCAATGTTCTCTGGGATCCGGACTGTTTTTTCACTACCACCGCTTTTCTTTGTCGTGCAAGCACTGGCTTCAAAGTTATTCACCCAAAGGAGGATAGCTTTCCTCGACGGCACGGGAGCGCGTGGCGGTAGATTGAACTCACGACGGAAAGCGCGCTGAGCACAAACCACACTATCCGCGTTTTTGTAATATGCCTTTACAGCAAACGCACGTTGCGCACCCGTCCAACGCTCCATGGCAACTGAAAATTCCACTTACCTAAACGCTCAAGGCCATATCCCCTACTTCCGTAACCCCCCACCCCGCCCGTCAGCTGGAGTTGAAATCGTGCCGTTTCATTGCCTCACCCTGTACCTTAATAATAATTATAATAAATTAATAATAATAATAAATTAACATGAAAAATTCGCTTGGCTGAACAATTTGCCGCGTAAATAAATATAGAATGGCTTCCTACTGACTTATGCCAGTTGCATAAAAACCCCTCGAAAAACACGTTACAGCACTGAGCATCCAAAATTGACTCATCATCGCAGGGCTCAAACCACTAGACCTAGACAGCTGAAATTTTGCATGTTGGTTGATCCGAGTATGTAGAGGCTCACTAAGAAACGGTTTTTGAAAATTCAATTTGTAAGTGACTTTTTTCGGCCCTTTGGCACTGAGCAAGGACAGTCGGTACAAAGATCGGATTTAGCTCATTTTAAGCCGCCAGATACGAGAAACAATACCCGGAGGTCCTGTAGAGACCCCGAAACACACTTTTTAAGTTCCTATAATGAACGATTTCGGAGATATTCCCAAATAACTGTGTTCCCTCTGAGAAACAGATCAACGTTACTATGGCAACCGATGCAATTTCGCTGACCGGGGATAGTTTTCTGGCAATATCTCGAAACCCGTTCGTTTTAGGGCCTTAAAACGCGGGGTTCGGTTCCCAATTCATAGAAGTGGAAACCACGAACATTGCTCCTCGCATCGATACGCTTAATATGAGCTATATTCCATATTTCTACGAGCAAATCGACTTGGAAAGTCTCATCTATTATATATAATCCAAAATTGACTCATCACCGCAGGGCTCAAACCACTAGACCTAGACAGCTGAAATTTTGCATGTTGGTTGATCCGAGTATGTAGAGGCTCACTAAGAAACGGTTTGGGAAAATTCTATTTGTAAGAGACTTTTTTCGGCTCTTTGGCACTGAGCAAGGCTAGTATAGACCACTAAACTATAAAGGCTTAAATCCCTTCAGATGAGTATAAATGAAGTTCATTTTGCTGCTCTAGGAAGTAGGCAACTAAATAACAAGTTACAGCTATTAGATGAGAGCCCAACAATGCCACAACAAACCGCCATTATCACATCCCAATAATAGGGGTAGCGCGAAGCTGTAAAGTCAATGCCCATACAGCCATAACATTACAAATACAACCCTGGGCGACAGAATCCCTTAATAAACCGTACATGTTCATCATCATCATCATCATCATCATCATCATCATCATCATCATCATCATCATCATCAAGTTTTCACTCCAGTTTCACGGGTGTGGTTTACGAGCGCTTTTTATTTTAGTCTATTCATGTACCACTGCTCCTTGAAGACTTCATCCCAGTTGATTCCCTTGGATGTGATATCTTCCTTCACTTGGCCCAGCCATCTCCTCCTAAGTCTTCCAACAGGTCCCTTTCCAGTAATCTCAGTATGTAACCATTGTTTTGCAATTCTTCTTTCTGTCATGCATTTGACGTGACCAAACCATCGCAAACGTGCCCTAGTTATAGCTTGTTTTCCAATCTTCTCATTTCTTACTTTGTCTTCCCTAGTTTTTGAAGCATGCTTCTTAGAAACTTCATCTCAAGCCTGAAGTCTGCTGTCATCGTTTTTGGTAGTTGTGCATGTTTCCAACCCATAAGTCAATATAGGGACAAAGTATGTTCGAAACAGAGTTTGTTTTGATCTTAGTGGCACTTGCTCATTCCAGAGTAGATATCGAACTTGCTGAGAGAATTGACTTGATTTCTGAATACGGTTATTTAATTCAAGCTGTATTCTGTTGTCACTTGACATTAAGCATCCAAGGTACTGATAATGTTACTATTTCCAATTGTACACCCTCCAGCATTATATATCTTTACTTCTCTGTCTGTTAACAGACATTGCAGCAGTTTTTGTAGCACTACTTTCAATCCATATTTTTTCAAATGATCATTCCAAACGTTCAGCCTTTCTTGGACTTCCATCTCACTATTTCCCCAGATAACTATATCATCTGAAAACGCAAATGCTTTGAGATCCATATTGGTGTTCTGCTTCACTTCTTTTATGATTTCATCCATGATGATGATGAATAGTAATGTTCATATTCTTGTTCCCAAATGTACAAAACATGGTTCTAACTTTCTCTATGATCCCGTCAAGACGGGTGATCATATTGTTTATTATTATTACTTTACATAATACTAGTTTGTAGACGCCAGGTAGTACTTGAAGTTCCAGATCGATTCTCGGACCACCCGTTTCGGTCGATCATCTTTAAAGACTGACAGAGAGGGGAAAATCTCCTTGGCATTCAGCCAGCCACTGTTCTTTCTGTCAGTCGCGTTACTCGGTCCCATTAACCGCATAGGGACGTCGTGTTCGTGTAGCGCGTGATGGGGTTGCTAACAGAGACAGCCTGTTGGGTCGAAATAAGGTAGAAGGTGGCAGTCAACGTGAACTGCAGCTGGGATATCCTGCACAAATGAATTGAAATAAGTGCCAGGGTATAAGAAATTCTTGTTTTGCGGTATGAAGGGTGACTTACTACAGGGCTGATGAATTGAGGTTCCTGGGGGAGCTGTGAGTGTTGCTAGAGCGGGGATGCCTAAGTCAAACTCTCGGGAGAGCTGCGAGTGTTGCTAGAGTAGGGATGCCAATGTCAAACTCTCGGGAGAGCTGCGAGTGTTGCTAGAGCAGGGATGCCAAAGTCAAACACTCGGGAGAGCTGCGAGTGTTGCTAGAGCAGGGATGCCAAAGTCAAACTCTCGGGAGAGCTGCGAGTGTTGCTAGAGCAAGGATGCCTAACTCTGGCCCTCGGGAGAGTTGCGAGTATTGCTAGAGTAGGGATGCCTAAGTCAGATTCTCGGGAGAGTTGCGAGTGTTGCTAGAGTAGGGATGTCTAAGTCACTCTCATGGGAGTTGCGAGTGTTACATGAGCTGGGATGCTTAAGTCAGACTCTCGGGAGAGCTGCGAGTGTTGCTAGAGCAGGGATACCAAAGTTAAACTCTTGGGAGAGCTGCGAGTGTTGCTAGAGCAGGGATGCCAAAGTCAAACTCTTGGGAGAGCTGCGAGTGTTGCTAGAGCAGGGATGCCAAAGTCAAACTCTCGGGAGAGCTGCGAGTGTTGCTAGAGCAAGGATGCCTAACTCTGGCCCTCGGGAGAGTTGCGAGTATTGCTAGAGTAGGGATGCCTAAGTCAGATTCTCGGGAGAGTTGCGAGTGTTGCATGAGCAGGGATGCCGAAGTCAGACTCTCGGGAGAGTTGCAAGAGTTGCATGAGCAGGGATACCTAGGTCAGACTCTAGGGATAGTTACGAGTGTTGCTAGAGCAGGAACAGTTGCGAATCTTGCTAGAATAGTGGTTGCGGAACTGAGGAACTCGCGAAAGCCGCGAGTGTTGCTAGGGCAATGGTGTCAAACTGGGGTTTCCGGGAGAGTTGCGAGTGTTTCTAGATCAAGGGAGTCGAACTGGGGCTCCCAAGAGAGTCGCGAGTGTTGCTAGAGAAAGGGTGTCGAATTGGGGCTCTTGGGAGAGTCGCGAGTGTTGCTAGAGCAAGGGGGTCGAACTGAGGCTCCCGGGAGAGCCGCGTGTGTTGCTATAGCAGTCAAGTTCTATTATTTAAACTAGTTTCCATGATGGTTCCGTATTGACGTACTAAATAGTTTTATCAACAAATTGTATATCCGCCTTAGTCAATACATATGTATTATGTATTGACTAAGGCGGATATACAATTTGTTGTTAAAACTCTATAGCAGTCAAGGGCATTTGCATTTAGACCGAAGATACCCGAATGATTCTCATCAGCGCGAGAGGTAGTAGGAACAAGCCCACTCTAGACTATATCGTTCTTTCGTTCAGGAATACATTTATGAGAGAGAAATGAAATGATAGTTACGCAACAAAGGAGAAACTTGTCTTTGGTATAATAAATGTTAGCCTACGGTATTTCTTTGCGTCAAATGGATAAATTTAAATGTTCCATTTTAGTGGAACAAATGGCTTGCTTAGAAAACCCCAAGATCTACTTTTCCCAAGCATACTATTAAGGTACTGACGCTCCAGTAGGGAAAAGTAACCTTCATCCATATTGGCTGACACATATTCCATGGCTAATTTTTAGAGGTACTTAACGTAATTGCCCAGAAATGGTGTCTTCAGGAAATGTTGCGCGCGCCGCTGTGACAGGGCGACGGAAGGAAATTAAGCAGCGGAACCCAACGTTGACACGAGGAACTCAACCACATCGCACACAAGACGGTTCATTAACTCCAGGGGACTAATGTAATTAAACACCAGAGCCTTCACTACCAGTTCAACAAGAACTTAACATGAGTTTATCCGGGAGACATTACATCACTTCATTCAATTGGGCTGGCAGTTGTATCCGATTTATCTGACTGAAATTTATATAAATAAAATGTTATTGCAGTCAAATGGCCGTACATCAATTAAATAATACTATAAATTATTTCACTTTGCTGAAATAATAGAGTGGAAAGGCCACGATGAATGTTTTAATTTAGTTTTCTGTGCTACTGTCGACCAAAGTATTATGTGCACTAGAGTTTGAAGGTTGTTTGTGAAGTAACCAATAGACCTAAATAAAATCCAATAACATCATCATTTGCGTCGTTCTAATTTACGTTAGTTCATGTAGGTTTTGAATTTTTAATTTATATTTTAATATTTTTATCGCAGTTAGAACACAAAAAGTGCCCGTTTTTAAGCGTGTTTCAACCATGCGTCACATTTAAGAATGATTAACTCAAAAACTCGTCATCAGATCGAATCCACATTTTACCACAATATACATTGGAATGTTGTATAACTGGTTTATTAATTTCAGAATTTTGTGTGTCCAAGAAACAAAGTGGTTATCACTTTTGTAAGGTAACTTTTTCTCGGCTCGGGGTGGTTGGAAAATTTAGTTCTTGGTCGCGTTGTAATCCTTATACATCAAAACGTTATGCTGTATGACAGTGAAATACGTAAATTAATTCACTTATTTTAAATCGGTTTGTATTTGTACGAGGAAATAGGACATGGTTGACCAGCTAGCCGCTCCAGGGAAAGCTGTACAGCGTTGCCGAGATGGAGCCCATCACGCGTCATGGCGCGCCTCGCTCGGAAGTGATGGGCTCCGTATCAGCAACGCTGTACAACTTTCCCCGGAGCGGCTAGCTGGTGAACCATGTCTTATTTCCTCGTACAAATACAAACCGATATAAAATAAGTGAATTAATTTACGTATTTTACAGTCATACAGCATAAAGTTTTGAAGTATAAGGATTACAACGCGACCAAGAAGTACATCTTCCAACCACTCCGACCCGAGAAAAAGTTGCCTTACAAAAATGATAACAACTTTGTTTCTTGGGCACACAAAATTTTGAAATTAATAAACCAGTTATACAACATTCCAGTGTATATTGTGCTAAAATTTGGATTCGATCTGATGACGGGTGTTTGAGATAATAATTCTTAAATGTGACGCATGTTTGAAACACGCTTAAAAACGGGCACTTTATGTGTTCCAACTGTGATAAAAAATATTAAAATAAAAAATAAAAAATTCACACTTACATGAACTAACGTAAAATAGAACGACACAAATTATGATGTTATTGGATTTTATGTAGGTCTATTGGTTACTTCACAAACAACCTTAAAACTCGAGTGCACATATTATTTTGGTCGGCAGTAGTTCCATGGTTGATTTGGTGTTTCTTTTGCATGATAGGATATGATATTTTGGACATTCTTCATTCAAAACATCTGTGCTTCTTTAATTAAATTTTGCATGAAGCTGCTGTTTATGATACCTTCTTACCTGTGCGCTGACACTTCACACCCTTGTTGATCCAAGTTTAATGCTTTTAATGACCCTGGTTAGCTCGCCTACGCGCTACCTTGCGGACCGAGTTCGGCTGGCTGGCGGAAGGCGTGAGCGCCCGGCATCCGGCCGTCGGCCACGCTCCAGCAAAATAATCTCACTGTTCAAGCTTGTGCTGCACACTTTGTGATGGAACCCATGGATTTCAAGTCTGTTGACTGCACTTCTCATCACTTGATTGGGGTCAGTCCAACTCCGGTTAGTCATGGCACTCGTGCAGTAGAAGTGTTCGTCTATATACGGTATTTGTTTAGTTTTGAAGTGCACTATACTCTTATTTCCTATTCCTCCCTCATGATAAGAGGTTAACCATTTTTCAACATTTTATCAGAACTCAAGGAAGTGAAATCTTTAAAACAGTGCACCATATATTACTTTGAAGAATAAACTTACTCGCCCTCATGTACACTACTGGACACATAAAATGGCACTATCTTCTATACGTTGCCATTTCTAGCCGGTCGCTACTGACGGTTGACGATGACCTGAAAATGTGGAAATATTATCACATTCTAGCAAGGCTATGTGTTACGTTTTACGAAAGGATCAGACCTCTGGCTCTTTAAATCTAATTTTTAAATAGTCCCATTTTATGATCACCTAGAGGTGTAGTGGCTAGTATATTTAGCTGTCTCCCAAGATGAGTTAACATTTGAAAAATAAATCACGGTCTAGGATCATTATTTGCAAGGTTTTCCGAAAAAATCAAACCTCTGGCTGTTATAATACTACAATTATGAATTTTAAAATAATCTCATTTTCTATGTCGAGGAGTGTACCTTCTACTGTATATACATCAATATGCTTACCTTACGTAATGACTATGGTAAAGACCGAACTGTTTCCAAGGTCTCCTAGATCCACCAATATGCTCATGCTATGTAACAAGTACTGTTCTAGTGGCGGAGCTGCTCCCAAAGCCTCCTAGATCCATGAATATGGATAACCTGCACGATAAGTACTGTATTAGTGACCGAACTATTTCCAAAGCCGCCTAGATCCATCAATATGCTCACGCTTGATAAGAAGCTCAGTGAAAGTGACCAAACCGTTTCCAAAGTTCCCCAGATCCATCAATATGCTCACGATGGATAAGAAGTACAGTGTTAAGTGACGGAACTGCACCCAAAGCCTCCTAGATCCATAAATATGCTCACGCAGGATAGGAATTACAGTGATAGTGACCTAGCCGTTTCCAAAGCTCCCTACATCCATCAGTATGCTCACACGGGAGAAGAAGTACAGTGTCAGTGACCGAACCGTTTCCAAAGCTCCTTAGAACCATCCATCATATACTCATGCTGGAGAAGAAGTGCAGTGATAGTGACCAAACCGTTTCCAAAGCTCTCTAGATCCATCAATAAGCTCACGCTGGACAAGAAGTACTGTGTTAGTGACCGAACCGTTTCCAAAGCTCCCTAGATCCATCAACATGCTCACGCTGGATAGGAAGTAGAGTGATAGTGACCGAACCGTTTCCAAAGCCCATTAGATCCATCATTATGCTCACACTGGAGAAGAAGTAGCCTACAGTGATAGTGACCGAACCGTTTCCAAAGCCCATTAGATCCATCATTATGCTCACGCTGGAGAAGAAGTGCAGTGTTAGTGACCGAATCGTTTCCAAAGCCTCCTAGATCCATGAACATGCTCACGCTGGAGAAGAAGAACAATGTTAGTGACCGAACCGTTTCCAAAGCCCATTAGATCCATGAATATGCTCACGCTGGATAACAAGTACAGTGATAGTGACCGAACAGTTTCCAAGGCCTCCTAGATCCATGAATATGCTCACGCTGGAGAAGAAGTACAGTGTTAGTGACCGAACAGATTCCAAAGCCTCCTAGATCCATGAATATGCTCACGCTGGATAGGAAGTACAGTGATAGTGAACGAGCCGTTTCCAAAGCCTACTGATACTGACCTCACACGCGACTTGCAGGTTAACTGATTCACCAGTTTCAGCCACATGCCCCAACACTCCTACACCCCAGGGCACCTGAACCTCATTGTCTGGGCTGCTTCCAGTGCCCCCTGGCAGCAGGAACTTGCTCACACCACTGTGCACGTCGAAGACCTTGGAGACAAGGGACTGCTTGCCACCTCGAGGTCCCTCCACCAGGAAGAGACTGGCACCATCAGCTGAAAGCAGCACAGCGATGTTATCCACCGCCTTGTGCGACAACACCTTGAGATCCAGCTCGGTGGCCACGTCTCGCACTATTCCCAGAAAGAACTCGCGCTCGCCTTGCGCGTGGTACAGCTCTCGCTTCGTCGAGCGGTTGTGGAGAGGTGCGCTCTGGGGCAAGCGGATCTTGGACTCGATCAGAAGAGACAGCATGTTGATAGAGGTAGGCGGGAGAGACGTGTACCTGCAAGAAGGAGACAAGTGAATATAGCCTACTCTTAATAGTCTTGGAACGAGTGCAAACAAAACAAATAACTTATTAATAGACGTGGGTCTTGGGCTCTTCTAGAGGGAATGGGAGGAGTAATTAGATTAATAGTGAACATCGCACAGGATTGCAAACTATTTATTATTAGACTATTATTTATATTTTATATATAACAAGCTGTACCCGGCATGCGTTGCAATGCCAATCAAAGAAAGTGTTGGCGTTAAAATTCTGTTTCTTGAAGTGCTTTTGGATAAACAAAATGATTTTCAATTTCTGTTAACTGCCTCTAAGCTATCTTAAAGTGGATTTAATAATATAGAATCATTCGTGGGAGCGTGCACAACAACTTTCCAATGTTTCATCGCAATGCGATGAATTGCATATGAACGTATACGGGATTTTGTTTAAACGATTCCTGCGCTGTCACTCATTTGTTTACTCTACTTGTGCACTACCTATTGTGGAATGGATTTACTAAGTCGAAACCCTTCCTGGCGTGTACACAATAACTCATCAAGGTTTCATCGCAATCGAAGAAGGGTATATGAACGCATAGGGGATTTTGCTGAAACACTTGGCGCGTCGTCACCCATTTGTTCCATCTACTCGTGCGCTACATATTGTGAAATGGATTTACTAAGTCGAAAACCTTCCCTGGCGGGTACACAATAACTCATCAATGTTTAATCGCAAACGGATTAATGGTATATGACAGCGTACCGGATTTTGTTTAAACGATTTGCACCCCGTCACTCATTTGTTGAACCTACTCATGCGCTACCTATTGTGATATGGATTTACTAAGCTTGAAACCTTCCCTGGAGTGTACTCAACGATTCACCAAAGTTTCATCACAATCGGATGAATGGTATATGAACGCATACGGGTCTATTTTAAAACAATTCACGTGCCATCGCTCATTTGTTAAATCTACTCGTGCGCTTCCTATTGTAAGCTGAATTTACTAAGCCAGAAAGCTTTCCTGGAGTGCACACAACAATTCACCAAAGTTTCATCACCATCGGACGAATGGTATATGAATGCATACGGGACTTTGTTGAAACGCTTCGCGCGTCGTCGCTCATTTGTTGAATCTACTCGTGCGCTACCTACTGTAAAATGTATTTACTAAGTTAGAAACCGTCACGTAAGTGTCCACAACATCTCACCCAAGTTTCATTGCTATCGGACTAATGGTATATGAAGACATAGCGGACTATGTTGAAACGCACCGCGTGTCGTCGTTCATTTGTCGATTCTACTCGTGTGCTACTTACTGTGTAATGTATTTACTAAGCCAGATACCTTTCTTGGAGTGTCCACCATATTTCACCCAAGTTTCACCATTATCGGACGAATGGTATATGAATGCATACGGGACTTGGTTGAAACGCTTCGCGTGTCGTCGCTCATTTGTTGAATCTACTCGTGTGCTACCTACTGTAAAATGTATTTACTAAGTTAGAAACCTTCACGTAAGTGTCCACAACATCTCACCCAAGTTTCATCGCTATCGGACTAATGGTATATGAAAACATAGGGGACTTTTTTGAAACGCTCCACGCGTTGTCGCTCATTTGTTGAATTTACTCGTGCGCTACCTATTGCAAAATGGATTTACTAATCCAGCAACCTTCCCTGGAGTGCACACAACATCTCACCCAAGTTTCATCGCTATCGCACGTATGGTATATGAACGCATACGGGACTTTGTTGAAAGGCTTCGCGTCTCGTTGCTCATTTGTTGAATCTCCTCATGCGCCATCTATGGTAAATTGGATTTACTAAGCCAGAAACCTTCCTTGAAGGGTACACAACATATCACCAAGTTTCATAGCTATCAGACGAATGGTATATGAATCTATACGGGACTTTGTTAAAACGCTTCGCGTCTCGTCTCTCATTTGTTGATTCTACTCTTGCGCTACGTATTGTAATATGGATTTGTTAAGCCAGAAACCTTCCCTGGAGTGTACACAACATCTCAACCTAAGTTTCATCGCAATCGGATGAATGGTATATGAACGCATATGGGAAGTTGTCGAAACGCTTCGTGCGTCGTCACTCATTTGTTGAATCTACTCGTGCGCTGCCTATTGTAAATTGAATTTACTAAGCCAGAAACCTTTCCTGAAGTGTGCACAACGTCTTACGCAAGTTTCATAGCTATCGGACGAATGGTATATGAATGCATAGGGACTTTGTTGAAACGCTTTTGCGTGTCGTCGCTCATTTGTTCAATCTACTCGTGTGCTATCTACTGTGAAATGTATTCACTAATTTTGAAACCTTAACATAAGTGTACACAACATCTCACCCAAGTTTCATCGCTATCGGATGAATGGTATATGAACACATACGGGACTTTTTTGAAACGCTTCGCGCATCGTCGCTCATTTGTTGAATCTACTCGTGCGCTACCTATTGCAAAATGGATTTACTAAGTCAGAAACCTTCCTTGGAATGTACTCAACATCTCACCCAAGTTTAATCGCAATCGGATGAATGGTATATGAATGCATAGGAGACATACACACCCACAAACAGGCAAACTATCACGTAACATTGATTTTTATATATATAGATTTAGTTAATTATTACCGACAGTAGTGGCTACGCGGGCTAAAGCGCTGCGTTAGGTCAAGGGGCCAAGTTCTCTGCTGACTCGGTAGACGCGTGGGTTCGAGCCCCACCGTCGGCTGTCCTTGAAATGGTTTTCCGTGTTTCCCATTTTCAACACCAGGCAAATGCTGGGACAGTACCTTCTGACAGGCCACGGCCGCTTCCTTCCACATCCTTGCCCAGTTTCATTCATCTTCATCCATTCCATCTCTCATCCCGACGCGCAGATCGCCCACGGGCGTCGACTAGAAAGACCTGCACTCGGCCTCTCAGGAGGCTACACGACAAAAAAAAAGTTAATTATTTATTTATTCTTCATTTATTTGCTTATTTATTTTAAATTACTTTATTATTTATTTTAATTAATTAATTAATTCATTCATTCTTCATTAATGTATTTGACTTTTTATTTGCTTTTTAAATTTAATCAATTATTAATTAATTAATTAATTAATTAACCAATTAATTAATTAATTTTATTCATTCTTCATTTATTCATTTGTTTAATTAATTAATTAATTAATTAATTTTATATGTTCCTCAGTTATTTATTTAATTTATTAATTAATTTTTCATTTATTTATTTATTTATTTAATTAATTTATTAGTTCGTTCTTCATTTATTTATTTGATTAATTAATTCATTTGCTTATTTATTTAATTGATTAAATAATTTATTAATTCATTCTTCATTAAATTTTATTCGTTTTTCATGTACCGTATTTAATTAATTAATTAATTTATTCGTTCATCATTAATTAATCTATTTCTTTTCTTATTTATTTACTTATGTATTTATTTAAATTGAGTCTGTGTCGCCTGCTTGTTAAAATCCAATTTAATTTCAGTAACTACATGCTAGATCTTGTTCTTATACCAGCGTTGACATCCTCCCAGTATTAGTCCAGTCCATCGATCAGTGCCTTCCTTCGTGTTTCCGGTAGAGGACCTCTACGTCTCCTGGGTTCATATTCTACTTCATATGGTAAAAAGGAACTAAGGGTAGTAATACCAACAATTTTCAATGAATTACCTCTGTCTTTAAAAAACATAAAATCAAAAAATAAAGCTAAAGACCAAATTAAGAAATATTACAAGAAAGAATTTAGTAGCCTGTTTTGACTGATGGATCTCAGAACAACCCACGATTTATATTAGATCAAGACTGCCCAACCTACGGCTCGCGGGCTGGACACGGCCCACGAGACTATTTTGTCCGGTCCGCCGCTCGGCGTCCGCGCCACGTCGCCAAACCTTTGAAATAACTCAAGCCAACTCAGTGTAAGGGCACACAGGAAGCGGCGCGGCGCGGCGCGGGGCGGGGTGGGGCGGGATGAACAAATACGTACTGAGCTATGGGACCGCACAAACAAACAGCGATTTGAAGCGGGCCGGACCGGGGCGACGCGGCGCGGGTCAAATTGGAACAGTCAAGTTTGTTTTCTTAAGGCGGGTAGACGCGGGCTGCACGTTGCATCATGGACGGTGAGCTACTTACTGTATTAATGAAGTATTTGCTAGACCACCGATTTGGCAGTCTAGTCACAAGCATTATCGCAACAGAGGTGTGATTGAGAAGCTGTGGGATGAAATAGGAAGAGCAATGAATACAACAAGAAAGTATATTTCATATATTTTGTAAAACAACACAGAATACTGGAATGGTTATATATGTTGATGTTGGAATCATTTTCAATTCCAACTACTGTGGTTTATGCAATAATTATAAAATATGATACAATCATTTAACCATACTTTCAGACACTATAGTCTCCCTTTAAAAGTCTTTGTGTTTTTAAATAGTTGGAAAATTTATCACGGATCTCCTGTGCTCGAGATGTGATCTATTATTTCTCCTATGTCTGTCTAGAGTCGTGGCTGGAGGTGCTTTAAAACCCACTTCTCTGAATGCGGGGTCATTTTCACCATCTTTGTCCCTCACAACATTGTGGAGAACACAAGCACACTTTATTATTGTTATGGATATAACCAAATGTTGAGATTGACATCCTCGTGTAACGTACGAAGTGATGCTCGTGCCTTCTTAAAACTGGATACAAGTGATGATACTCCCCATAATCGGCTCTCCCCAAATACACTTCATTCACCCACTCGATCCTCCGCCGTCGTTTCAAAAATGTAAATTTAAAAAAGTTATTTTCACAGAGGATACTTGTTCGTGCAGCTTTAGACAGCGCCATATTGTCGACTGCCGCCCGTACGATGTCGCGTCCTGTGAGTGCAATACCCGCCCCGCGCCGCGCCGCGCCGCGTCCTGTGTGTGCAATACCCGCCCCGCGCCGCGCCGCGTCCTGTGTGTGCAATACCCGCCCCGCGCCGCGCCGCGTCCTGTGTGTGCAATACCCGCCCCGCGCCGCGGCCGCGTCCTGTGTGTGCAATACCCGCCCCGCCTCGCGCCGCGCCGCGTCCTGTGTGTGCAATACCCGCCCCGCGCCGCGCCGCGTCCTGTGTGTGCAATACCCGCCCCGCCTCGCGCCGCGCCGCGTCCTGTGTGTGCAATACCCGTCCCGTCCCGCGCCGCGCCGCGTCCTGTGTGTGCAATACCCGCCCCGCCTCGCGCCGCGCCGCGTCCTGTGTGTGCAATACCCGCCCCGCGCCGCGTCCTGTGTGTGCAATACCCGCCCCGCGCCGCGCCGCGTCCTGTGTGTGCAATACCCGCCCCGCGCCGCGCCGCGTCCTGTGTGTGCAATACCCGCCCCGCCTCGCGCCGCGCCGCGTCCTGTGTGTGCAATACCCGCCCCGCGCCGCGCCGCGCCGCGTCCTGTGTGTGCAATACCCGCCCCGCGCCGCGCCGCGTCCTGTGTGTGCAATACCCGCCCCGCGCCGCGCCGCGTCCTGTGTGTGCAATACCCGCCCCGCGCCGCGCCGCGTCCTGTGTGTGCAATACCCGCCCCGCGCCGCGGCCGCGTCCTGTGTGTGCAATACCCGCCCCGCCTCGCGCCGCGCCGCGTCCTGTGTGTGCAATACCCGCCCCGCGCCGCGCCGCGTCCTATGTGTGCAATACCCGCCCCGCCTCGCGCAGCGCCGCGTCCTGTGTGTGCAATACCCGCCCCGCGCCGCGCTGCGTCCTGTGTGTGCAATACCCGCCCCGCGCCGCGCCGCGTCCTGTGTGTGCAATACCCGCCCCGCGCCGCGGCCGCGTCCTGTGTGTGCAATACCCGCCCCGCCTCGCGCCGCGCCGCGTCCTGTGTGTGCAATACCCGCCCCGCGCCGCGCCGCGCCGCGTCCTGTGTGTGCAATACCCGCCCCGCGCCGCGCCGCGTCCTGTGTGTCCTTACACTGAACAAAGCAGAGCGCGCGCACCCCTACCCAAGGTCATTGACTCACTGATGAACACTTATAATCCTTATTAATGATTGGTACAACTATGTTCGATCCTAAGTGGAGAGAAATTGTAAGTACCGGTACAAAGCTTTTTCCAGTCGTCGCACAAACTAAATTATCATGAACATTATTTCATAATTTGATTAATAATTGTGTCAAATGGACATAAATAGTCACTCTTTATCATTCATTGAATATCATCGTACTTCTATTTTAAAGGGATTCATTAAAATATTTTATTATTTTTTATCCACTATAAATGAATATAGAAAACGGCAACTGTAGGCTACTAAAAAAACTAAGCTCAGACAGCCACAAAACTCACCATTTTGCATCTATATTTAAAAGAAAATCCATAACACCCAAAATTCCCCGGAGTGTTATTGGCCCGCAAGGTCCCCCAACTATTTACAATGTGGCCATAAATTAAAAAAAGGTTGGTCACCCCTGTATTAGATAATTATATATGTTAATTTGGAATTCTTTAATTAGTTGGTAAATGGATAATCTTACAGCGAACCCTCCCTCCAGCTTTTGGAAGTCCCAGGGCTGGAGATGGGTCTCTAGAATATGTATAGTTACTAGATATTAGTTGTTACGAGTTTTATCTCATGTTATTATAAAGCAGGACTACCGGGTGAGTTAGCCGTGGTCGTTACGGCATGACTGCTGGCAGTCGCTCACATCTGGGAGGCGAGGAGGTTCGAATCCCCCCGCCGGCAACCTTGAAGATGGTCTTCTGTGGTTTCCCATCTTCCTTCCAGGAAAATGCTGGGGTTGGTCCCTAACTATAGGCCACAGCCGCTACCTTCCAACTCCTCGTCCTTACATTCCAACTTTCCTCCCCAACGGTACTTGTAGCTCACCCATTGGGATACTCGGACACTCCCGGCACTAAAAGGCATACGCTAAAGAAAATAAAAAATAAACAAAGCAGCACTGAAAGCAGCTCCCACTGATAAGATATAGGTTGGCTTTGTGAGAAATATATATATTTAAATGTTAGACTTTGTAACTTATTTACCAGCCCTTCTTGGGCGACTGATTTAAAACTTCCCGAAATCATCCTCCTATTTTTGATCGGAAGTACTTCATCATATACCACACAATTGAAATGGCAGGGTCGTGGAGTGTTGGACACACATTTGGTCAACCTAACTGGTATCATTTGGGCGTTCAACTATTAGGTGTAATTCCCTATAAAGAAAACTAATTATAACCTTCAAAATATGTGTATTAATATCAACTTTAAACATATGGCGGGGACTCTCGTCGAACAGACTATGGTTTACTATCTTCTCTCCTCGGCAATGACGAAAACATGTGACCCAAAATGAATGTTGGAATATAAAGATGTTTGTTACTCACTCATCGACGATCTAGCAGATAATCTACGAGACATGCTCGATAGATCAGTTCTCCCCAGCATTTCTAAGATTTTCCACACGTGGTTTGAGGTTAGAGATGTTTACTGGTTTACATAGCCACATCTCTGCGAGAGAAATGAATGTGCTTCCGTACCCAACTTGAATTGTGCTAACAGAGATAACATCGTTGTGATATGTAGCCGTTTCGAGTACATTCACAAGCCATGCTTTCAACAAAACTGTTTCTCCAAATAGGCCTACGCCAAATTACGAGAACGCGACCTTTCCAATCAGACGCTACAATAGAAGTGAAGCCCCGCTATACACGAAAATCCCACCTCTCATCTTGTAAACACATGTTTTCGTCTTTCTCCGCCAGGGTCATGATACCCTCCAACCCATACAAAATACACCAATAATCTCGAACCCATGTATATTTCTTACAACTCGTGGCGCGAAACTCTTCTCTGACGTCAGAACCTTACACAATTTACACAAAGCTTTCTTCAAGACAAGGGAAGTTATTCTCGGCCCAATCTAAATTTGGCCTAGAGTTTCCTGCTGTTGCAACATCTTGTAGCTTACCTACACAATCCGCTGTCTTGTATACTGACATCTCCCATACAAATTAAATGAAATATTCCTGACTGAGTCCCCGAGATACACAAGATATATATACACTAAATAAAATGAAATTCTACAACCTAAATGATGATGATGAACAAGAAAAGAAATGGTATGAACAAATTACCCTAACCTGACTTCTCTTGCAGTCAACCAAATAAGGGTTTGGGAACATTGTGACCGGAACAGTCACAACTTTCAATGTACATAAACTATAACTACAGGGTCATTATGTATGTGCGCCCCGATAAACACGGCAAGCTAAGCCGGCTGTGACTGACGCAAATCGCGGGCGCACGTACCCGGTTCAGCCGATGATGGCGCGCACTTTCACACTTTTACCAAACGTGGTCAATAATGTGTACTTACAATGCTCATAGGTGATGCTAAAAATCTGCTGACATCTTCTGATGAAAGAATGACTGTCAACTCTTTTATTATTTACGGAGCATGTTTCCTTGAATCGTTTAGGGCCATTTTCACCAACGTCAATTATCTCTTAATTCATCAATAAAGGTTATTTAACTTAGCACGAGCATTTCACCAAACAGAAACGCTCGTTAAGTTACCACTAACAAGGAATTACGTTAAATGGCCAAATCTGACCGTTCAGCTCTCTAAAGCATCTTTAAAGTGGCGGGAAACAGCTGAACTGTGCCTTGCACATCTCACAATGGAGGTTTGTTTCCGAGTTTCAGACGAACTTTCATCCTTGTGAATATAAAATATGTTTATGAAAATGAAATTATAAAAGATCACACACATTACTACGTTTTAATACCATGAGAGACGAATACGGAAGTGGGATTTGAAATCCTTCCAGCGCTGCATAATAAATTCAGATTGTGTACCGGAACCACTTACGCTACGAAGACAACTGCATGAGCAGGTCCTATTAAGCTATCTATTCACACAACTGCCAGTTCTCCTAAATACTTTGTTCATGTCATTTGAAGCTTTTGTCATGAATACGGTCTTCTGTATTTCCCTTCCTTTATAATTATGTTCCAGAAAGTCTCAAGGAAGCATCACAAACAACGATCAGTGCTAGACGCTTCTTGATCTGTCCGCCAGGCTCTTCAAGATGAAACCAAGAGCCGCAAATCTTATTTATGTAATTGCGAACCCGAATGGCCTCGTGAAATGCATCGAAGATAATCACGCATTAAATCTTGTATTTAAGTTAAATGGGAATTAACTAGATAATCGTTAGTAAAGAGTTGGTGAAAACGGCCCTTAGTGAGCCTCCTGATTGTACTGGCATTAGGCACAAGTCTTCCTGGAAATTTTATTCGAAATTTTCGTCTCGTTTCAGAACAAGATGTTCTGCTTTTCATTTACGAATTATAGACATACACACGTTCGCGCAATGTGAATTGGTGTCTAGGCATGACCAACAATCACAGTAATCACAATACTCACTAAACGTGCAACACTAACGTCTAAGCTTTGCAGATACACGGTCCATATGAATGACAAAACACGTGTGATCTAACGATATGAGTCAGCGGAGCGCACCGACCACCGGCTGAACTGCGTACGCCCGCCCGCCCGCAATCTGCACCAGTCACAGCCGGCTTAGCTTGCCGTGTTTATCGGGGGGCACATAGATAATGACCCTGTATTACGTATCTTCATTTATTCACGTCAACCCTCTCTACACAGGCCTGTTAGGGTTGAGATTAGTCAACAAAATATTTACTTTGCATGTATAATTGTGATTTATTCTTTTTACATGTAGCCTATGCACATTGTTTATTAATAAACAATTTCTAATGCAGAGAGAATAGTAAAACTGCAGAAGGCGTACAAGCTGACATGGAATCATTATAACATAAGAGCAGTATCTCGTAGTGCAAAACTGCGCCATTACAACCTAAAATAATAGTGAAGAATAAACCTTGTGTTGTTTGGCTATAATTTCCTTCTATTACTCTATTGCCTGAAGCCTTGTACGCGGCAGAAACCACAGTCATCAGAGGAATGGCGAAAATTCATGATATTGAGAAACAGGAACGAAAAATTCTTAGGAAAATCCATGGCGCTGTTTTCCGTAATGGAATTTGGGTCAGGAGACCAACAAAGGAACTTTATGAAAATACAGACACCATTATAGATAAATTTTGGAAGAGACGTCTGCAGTTCTATGGACACATATATAGGATGGATGAGAACAGACTCACTAAGAAGATTTTCAATATCGTGAATGCAAGTAAATTAAAGACCAGTTGGATTAAAGAAGTACATGAAGACGTGGAATTACTTAAAATCTCTGAAGACGACACTAAGGACAGAGAACAATTTAGAAATAAAATCAGAAACACGAAAATTGTACAAGTCTCAAGGAAGGACACATCGGGAAAAAAAATGGACGGAGGAATGGAAGAAAAGCACAGTGAACTAATGAAGAGATTTTGGGAAGAAAAGAAGATATAAAAAAGAAGTGAAACTGTGATTGGCTCAAGTTCTCACGCTCTCCTGAAGGGGAATACACGGAAATAATAATAAATAAACCCCCCTCTCCAGTTTGTGGAGACCCCAGGGCTGAAAATGGGATGGGAAATTCATTCAGTCATTTATTCTGTTTCCCTCTAATGCAAAATTGTGCTCATTATCTGCTGGATTCGAACCTATGATCTCTTGACTTGCTGAAGCTCCCCATTGCAATTGCAGTGCACGCATGAACGTACTCGGCTATGTCGTGGGTTGGCAAAGCAGATAAATTAATTGAATTTGTTATCTGTTAGTCCGTGTATGTCGTTACATGACATTTCATAAAGACATTACCGGTAATTAATTTTTACTGATGGTATCAACACTTTAATTTGCGCTACACCGTACTAACAGGAATGATAACATTAGGTCATGCCCATCTCGTGGTGTAGTGGCTAGCATCCTCGATCCCGTAAATACTGGAAGAGGTGTATACAGTGGAACTTGGATAATTCGAACCTCAAGGGACCAGTAAAAAAATCGAATTATTCAAAAATTCGAATTAAGAAAGTTCTTCGAAAAGGGTAGAAAAAATACAGTATATTGTATTACGTTTACATAATGATTTACGTTCAACAAAGCAGATTAACAGGCAACGGTACTTCATAAAGACTGTATCGTGAATAACCTCAAAAGTTTCAAATGAAAAATAAAACCAAAATGTACTATGCACCTATTTAACGACAGTAGTAATCCAGCAATCTTGTTAAGTCGCAGAGAAATCTACTGTTTTTCAAAAAAGTTTGAGATTTTTACCTATTTCCTACAATTAAGTCTCTTGGCCATCACAAAAGAATCTAACAAATTTAAGGAACGGTAAACATAACCACTTACGTCATTTCTACCTTAAAAACCACGTCTAAGTTTTGTGATGTGGTTTGTTGCTTGGGCTGCACTCGGAACAGTTTTTTCGGGAATTCCTGACCCAGCTCTTTGGCTTCCGATCGGCTTCTTACACTAAAAAACTTCGAATTATCCAAAATATTATTCGAATTAGCCACGATTTTTTAGCATTGATTGTGTATAAAATGCTAGAGACCAAGAGAAAAATTCGAATTAAAGAAGATTTCGAATTATAGAAGTTCGAATTAGCCACGTTCCACTGTATTTTCCATGGTTCCTGAAAGGATAATTGCAACCTTTTACTCTAAGAATACGTTAGTTAAATGTGAAGGACATTTATGTTTTACTTATAAAATTAACAGAAGCCTTACCTTGCTCAATAGTACATTACTCAACGAGCCTATAATGCCAATAATTAAGACACGAGTATGTTAATACATCGAGAGAAGCGAGTTTTAAATTTTCCATACGAGTGTTTTAAGTACCATTATAGGCGAGTTGAATACGACTGTTTATGCTCGACTATAATTATAACATTAGTTTATGTTCCAACATAAATACTCATAAATATCTGTCGTGATTCCGCCAGTTTCGTTTACTCAATAGAGCGCAGGGGAAGCAGAGAATACCTTGTATTCGACCACTGCCTCCTCGAACACCCCACTATGACACTAGCCACGCAGTGAAATTAAAAATAGGAGGCCGTGGAAGTCAGCGCATGTGCGATGCTATCCTTACCTAATTGGTCACACAACTGTTTCTTGAGCTCCGATGGGTGAGAGAAACTGTTTCATAATAAAAAATATTACTATAATGACCCGCATTATGATACAGTTTTCTGGCATATAATATTTAGCCTACATTTCGACATCGTCGAACATAAAGAGTACTTCTATTCAGATCAAAACATTCTTAAAATGATTTTTTGATGAATAATAAAGTACGACTTTCGTCTATGGTTCGTACATTTCTTGTGATTTCTTTTCCCCCCCGAAGCAGCTCAGACGTCAACAGATTGCGTGCAAAAACTAAAGTGTCAACTACATCCGTTCTTCATTTCCAGTATGCTGATGACAATGCCACCTTAGCAAATTCAGATGTAGATCTTCAAACCCCCCTGAATATGATCAATGAGGCATACAGACGCATTGGTCTCGTTATAAATACAAATAAAACACAGGTCCTTCATCAGCCTACATCACATGACAGGGCTACTGCTCCTGCTATAATGATTGATGGACATAAACTAAAGAATATAGCCTAGATCATCCCTCCCTATATTATTCTGCTAAGGTCCTATTCCAGTTTTGTACCAAAAATAAGGTCCCATTAACACCAACCTACACATATGGGGTACTTACAGGTTCAGCATAACTCAATGCGTAAGCGAAACGCACTCACTTACTCTATAAATGCCTCACAATTAAATAAATACAGTAAAACATGTATATTTACAATGAAATAATGAAAGAATGCAACACGGTAACCATGGTAACAGAATCTCTGTAAGACGCAATACAATTCCAATTATTACATTACTGTGAAAGTTTCCAGACGGTTATGAGGTTATCACTGAACTAAATTAAGCTGTAAAATTCATCAATACATACAGTATAATGCGCTTAAGGGGGTCAAGCGGCACTCTAGATTTTTTTCACGCAATTTTCACGTGTGAGTGTGGTACAAAAGGTCTTTTTCACCCGACTATAAAGGGTCTCCGAAAACCACATTTAAAGGCCCTTAAATTAACAGTGTCTGTGATATTCCCAGAAAACTAACTTCGCTCTGATATACCTTTGAAGGAATGACAAACCCCTAACCACTGCACCAGTAGCTGAATTGATAAAGTCTGATTATTCATACCAAGGATAAATCAGTCATAGGATTCATGATTGAGATTTTGCTAAGTGTACTCTTTACAACTAGAATATTCGCAGGCGAAGCCCGACGGGTAATGCTAGTTTTCCTTATTTGGGTAGTCACCTAGCAACAAAAGGGAACATTGATGCTGAGATTCAACACCGCCTCCAATGTGCAAGTGCAGCCATTGGTCGTATGCTCGTTCGCGTGTTGACAATCATGACATCAATATTTTAACAAAATTATACGTTTATCAAGCTGTTGTAGTTCCCACTCTGCATTATGGCTGCGAAACCTGGGTTACTTACAGGAGGCACCTCTTATCTCTAGAAAAATACCCTCAAGGATGCCTTAGGAGAATTCTTGGTATTAAATGGCAAGACCGGCTCACTACTGTAATACAAGTGTATTCGAGGAACTATTAGTATTGAGGCTCTCATAATAAAACACCAACTTCGATAGACAGGACTTGTAGTTAGCATGCCTGAGTCCCACCTCCCAAACCACATGTCGGTCAGAGAAAGCAGGGTGGGCAAGAAAAACGCTATAAAGATGTTCTGAAGACCAACATAAAGAAATGTCAAATTGATACAGCAAACTGGGAGGCTGTCGCATCCAACCCACTAGAATGGTGCCGCAACGTCCATCAAGGCCACTTGCTCTTCGACAAGAGAGGAGAAGGCTTCAGGCTGAAAAACGACATGCCACAAAAGAACGCATGAATCGCAGAATGATCAACCCCTCGATCCATTGGCTGCCTAAGACCTTGTGTGCAGTGTTGCCAATGTGGTGTTTTTAGCACCAGATCTGGTGTTTCTGAAGTTCGTCTGGTGCCAGAAATGTTCTAATAGCGCCATAGCAAAATACTGGTATTATTTCAATAAAACCAGTGCCAAATCAGGTGCTTAACGGATTTTTCCATGAAATTGTCTCCTATGACAAATACGTAAATCCTGGAAGCCTTGTAATAGTTTTAATAAAGTTAATCGATTAAGATAGGCAATGTTCAGCCTTACACGTGTCAAGATCAACACTCCAACAGGAGAAGTCCCTGAAATTCTCATTCGCGTGCATAAGTGCTCAGCAAGCGCAACATGCAGTGCTCAGTGCAAGTGCACTTGTACAAAGAATCGACCTATCATCTATTTTCTTCCCAGCTCCCAGGGGATTTCCCAGTTTCATGCGAAGGTAGTTTATGTACTTTCGCTCCCTCACTCTAATGCAGATGTAGGGAGAGTGTTTAGCCAAGTTTAATTGGTGAAAACAAAGCAAAGATATCGAATGAAAATCCAAAAATTGCATTCGATTCTGTGTGTGCGATTTGGACTAAAAATAGAGGGAAAATGCTATCACAACTACGAACTTCCGAAGGATACAATAGTGGCCTAAATTGGAAGTATGCAGAGCTACAGCAGTACTACACCTTCCTGCTCGAAAGATAAAATAGCGGTAGCAGGCTCCGCAAGTGAAGAAGACGATTTTTAATGAAAGAAATGTAAGTAAAAAGCCGTTAATATATTTATAAGTTTTGGTGTTTTATCTAGTGTTTTGAATCATTGAGTCCAGCTGGTGCTTTTCTGGTGTTTTAAAGCATAGAGTTTAGTTCTTTCCCATTTCAAGATTTGCCAACACTGCTTGTGTGCCAATATTGTGGAAGAGTCTGTGGTTCTCGGATTGGACTGTACAGTTACCAAATAACTCATGCAATATGATTAATATTGGTTTGCAGCGAAGATTTCTATTACCTAGGAAGACAATCATACTTGTATCATGAGTCATAGCCTAAATAATAAAATAATATGTGTAATTACTAGGGCTCGGATGTTTTAAGATCTAAAAATATAACCTTAAAAATGACATATAAATATGGCCGTTTATTTTTAATTCTAAATCCAAGCGACAAACCCTTCGAGATTAAATTGTTAACTGAATTATTTATTCCTATTTTCATATTAATTTTCTGAATATACATGCTTTTTTATTTTAATTTATTCAATATAGTTACAACCCGTGTTTCGCCTGCAGGTATATCACGGGATATTTACAGTTTTAAATGCAAAATTAACATGAATTATTGAACTGAGTGGAAGAGGAGGAGGCTTTTGATAAAAATCAAAACTAAATTAAAAAACGGGGCGTCATCCCAAATCCAACGACCCCTCATTCAAGTCCATACCCTTATTGGTTCGCAAAATATTAACAAAAGTGCACTTAGACCCTTTTGACAAAAGAAAATCAAAAATACATGAAAAAACGGGGCGTCATCCCAAGTCCAACAACCCCTCATACAAGTCCATAGCCTTATTGGTTCTCAAAATATTAACAAAAGTGCACTTAAGCCCTTTTGACAAAAATCAAAAATACATTCAAAAACAGGGCGTTACCCCAAGTCCAACAACCCCTCATGCAAGTCCGTAGCCTTATGGGTTCTCGAAATATTAACAAAAGTGCACTTAGGACCTTTTGACAAAAATCAAAACTACATTCAAAAACAGGGCGTCACCCCAAGCCCAACGAACCCTCATACAAGTCCATAGCCTTCTTAGTTCTCAAAATATTAACACAAGTGCACTTAGGCCCTTTTGACAAAATCAAAAATACATTCTAAAACGGGGCGTCATCCCAAATCCAACGACCATTCATACACGTCCGTAGCCTTATTCGTTCACGAGATATTAAAAGCGCATGACCTATTAGTTTTCGTTCTTTTGGTTAAATTAAAAAACATTCATACATAAATCATTATTCAAAAAGCCCGCCGTCTCACAAAATCCCCAAGTGCGCATGCGTAAAATATAAAAACAAAAATGTTAATTCATAGCGGCATTCAGCAGTACGCATGTGCTTTATGTGCAACACCATTTAATTTCATACTGGTACCGGGTCTCATGTCTGTCGCATTTGGAAAACGACTTTTACTAAAAAATTACAATTTCACCCCCTAGTAGAGGTAGGTTTTATTTAGGGGTGGAAATAAGTTGTCCATTGGAAAGAGGGCGTCAGCCCGAGTCCTACGACACCTCATTTGTCAACATCCGACCGTGGGTTCGTGAGCTATTAATTATTTAACATTCGCTTGGCCGCCATGTTTGTTTTTTGGGCACAGCCACGCCAAGCGGGGCAGAACTATCTCTACTCCCCTACTTGATGGCCAAGGGCCATCAAAAACAAGGCGGCGAGTATGACTATGTGTCTAATTTGATTGACTGATTGATTAAGTTACTGTACTTTTGATTTCTTATGTTTATTTTATTATATTATTATTATATTAAAATACATTTCACCGTTTGTTTAAATGATTATATGCCTTCTTTTTCATTACCAAAACAAAAAATAAAGGATAGGAAATGTTATGGAACATTTCTGGACATATGCGATTTTACCTTATATGAGTTGTTTTAAGATTTGGAGAGAACTAAGAGGCTTACAGACCCCGTTCTGCGCTCAATTTAAAACACATTAAATCGCCTACAAATTATATTCTGCAAGTTCTACTCGTAGGATCATTGGTTTCGACGCAGTTTCGGTCCAGAAAAGGTCTGAATCTAAAATTTTCAATTTTTGGAAAAACTGGCCTATTTTCAAAGTGTCGTAATTCGGTAACCAATTGACCTACAGAGCTCCGGTTGGGCTTAATTTGTCAAGCATGGTATGCTCTTAATAAATGTAAATAATAACATTCGACAAAGAATGCATGGATTAGGAGATATAGAGCAGAATCTGAAACAAGTCCAAACATTTCGCAGTTTTTGGTGTGTACAAATGTTTCCACAACTTTTTGAGAGTTGCAAACTTGGGTATACATAGCCCTAATGGATCCAAACAACATACTAAAAAAATCAGAGATACATCATGTTTTGCGAATTTATTGTCACTTTTGATTGGCCTATATATGGAGTTCCAGATATTTGTATAATGCTCAGTTAGTACTTTTGTTTGCCTGGTTTAGGAGTGGTGATTTATAATCTATTGCAGTTCTATGGCTGGCAGCAATCCTGGCGAGATAGTCAGCTCTCTCATTCCCCACAGAGTCCTGTGTGTCCTTTAATACTTTGAAAAGTAATCTTGTTCAACTAGTTGAGGGCAATAATTTTGTCTCTTATTTCAGTGGCGAGTGGTTATTTACAGTCAATTTCTGTAAACACTAGTTCCGGTTCGGTAAGTTGAGGAGGATTGCACACCTATAGCTGCCGTCAAACTACCGAAATATGACGTTCTTACAAAAAATGCTCAAAATATGACCTATGAACTCTCTTGCACTATATCCCCAGGGGCTCACATCTAGTGGGACGTGGGTTGGCGCCCACGGGACTCCAGCTGAGTCTGGCATTGCTTCCACTTACTTGTGCCGGGCTCCTCTCCGTCTTCTTTCCTGTCGACCTCCCTTGGTCAACTCTTGTTCTTTTCCGACCCCGACGGTATTAGGGTATCCGTAATTGGCCCTTGTCTCACCTTTTCTGATACCCTCCTTCTGTGAGGGGTCAGCCTTCTTTTCTTTTCCTGTTATCTCCTGCCTTCTGCTCAAGGCCCTCAAGGAGGCAGGGTGTATGTAGCCCCACCACTTCTGGTGCACCCTGGATATTGCTACACCCTCAGGGGCTCACGGCTAGTGAGTTCGGGAGTTGGCGACCCCGAGGGATGCCTGAGCTGGGTCCATTTTGTCCCCTTTTTCCTCTGACCTTGGGGAGGGCCCTCTTCCTCTTTCCTATCTGCCTTTCCTGGCTCTCCTTCCTTCCAAGTCCCTCAATCCTCATTCTTCGAGGGTTGAGGGCATTTCTTTTCTTCCTGTCCTTTATTTGCCTTATCCTTTATTTTTTACCATTTCGTCTTCTAGTATGTAAGCTTGTAGTTAGTATTAGTTATAGTTTTCATTTTCATCTCATCTTTCACTATCACCCAAACCATTAGGGGCCGATAACCTAGATGTTAGGCCCCTTAAAACAAGAATTATCATAATCATTATCATCATTTTGCACCTGTCTATGATGTAGAAGTAATTGACTACTTACTTGCGCATATCCTTGAGTGAGGATCTCCTGCTGCTAGGACCTCCTGTCTCCTTGCTGGCGCATGCACCTGCCACCTCGTGCGTCCTGAACACACTCCGACTCTTACATCGGGCGAAGTCATGTCTGAGACAGCGCTTGGAGTTGGTCCTCCTATGGTTGCCATTAACATTGGAGGGTGCCGCAAGGGTCATACCTAGGCTCTGTTCTTCTGCACAGGGACTCCCAGAGCCCGACCCTCCACCAACAGATGAGTTGGATCCTCGCCGACTGTTACATGTCACGTAGTCATCGATGGTAAGAAAGCCATGTCGAACCAGCCAGGCATTGATAGCTGCTAGCTCTGCCTTGCGCAAGAAGTAATCTTGGCATAAATCGGGATGTGCGTCGAGCCATTCTTCTACCTGGCCAAACGTAATCTGCGTCATTCTTGTGTGCTCGCTTCCTTGATGGCTGCTACATTGTTAGAACCCCTGGAAAACCTGAAACAAGTGAGAGAAGATTGTTTTAGTAATTTTAATATTGTCCGCGTCTCCTTAAATAAGCTACTAACAATGTGACCTTACAGTCCCTCGTCGCTACAAACATGGTACATTTATTACACAAGCCAGCAAACTAAACATTTTGTGTTGAGTCTATTCTTCGTCTTCTTCTTTTCTTTCGTCCTTTCCCACTCCTGTCAAGTCTTCTCCATTTCCCTCGGTCCCATTCGTCCTCTTCCCTTAGATGTTTCTCCCTCAAGTCATCTCGTCAGTGGCGGTTCTAGAAGCTTAAAGCTGGGGGGGGGGGGGGCCCGGTTTAGAATCGAAAGTTTGGGTGACGTATTTCAATAGAATAGTAATCATATCTGTGGAAATACAATGGGCAACATTAGCACAACCATTAACATGTTCAGTTACACACATACTACTAAGCCATATTATTTAAATAACAATAAGTTAATGCATCCAGAACTAGGAAGGAAGGAAGATTGTAGTTTTACGTGACCGTTCATCTCGAGATCATAAGCCACGGGACCTCCTTTTTAGGTGGAATCCGAACCACAGGACATGTCATTTCACTTTGAAAATTTCACATGCATTGACCGGGAATTGAACCCAGTAAGCCGTGGTGAGAGGCCAACAGCTTGACCGCTGTACCACTACGCTCCCATCCAGAACTAACCGTGATCAGAAAATGAGAACCGAAAGTTAGTTACCATAGGGCAGAGATGAGACCACAACAGTAATAAATACCCTGCATATTATAACTACTGTATGTATGCATTATAAGATAACAATATTCTTCTGTTCCCACCCTGGGCAAACTGGTTCACTATATCTGAAGGAACTTGAAGTAATGGTATTTAACACATTTTTTTCGTGTCAATTGCCATGAAACTAATCCACTGTTGTTAAAATTCACAGATTTATCATACGTTAATATATTTACACAGGTTAGTAATTTTAAAAACTATCATTGGTAAGAAAAAGCACATTTCACTGTCTCATAAATTTATTCTTCTGTTTCCACTCCGGGCAAACTGGTTCACTATATCAGAAGGGTCTTGAAGTAAGTTTCCACTTAATTCTCTCTCAATTGAAAGAATTGCGAGATTAGAAAGCCTCTTTGTTGCCATTGTTGCTCTTAAATAGAATTTTATTAGCTTCATGACAGAGAAACTACGCTCAGCAGAAGCAGATGACACAGGAAGAGTCAGCATAAACTTGAAAAATGATAGTAGCTGTGGAAAAGCAACTTCCATTTTCAGAAGTTCAGAAAAAAAGAATGAGGAAGTGTTTGGATATTTGCCTCTAAATACATTCTTAGCTAAACTGATTTCAGTCTGTAGCACCTTACGGTCTGTGAAGATTAGATTATACTTTTCACAGAATGTGAGAATATTCAAATTTAAAAAGTTTTCACTTCTTGGGTTACAGGCATCCATTGCATTGCACACAAAATCATTTTCAGTAAATCTACGCTGTAACTCTTCTACCATGTTGTCTAATATTTCAAAAAGATTTATTTTACATGTCTCTGATAATGTGACATTTTCTTCTTCTTTCTCCGCAGTGACTGGCATTAATAAAACGTAATCTGAAAAGTTCTTTGGAATACTTGAGACTCTAGATTGTTTATAAACTTTCACGCCTAACGACTGAGCAGAGTCACATGTAACCACCCATAGTTCCTTAAAATAATCATCATTTCGTTTTTCTTGCAACGATTTTACAAGACCATAGATCAATCTATGTGCCCCTCCGAAGTCCACATGTTTTTGTTGTAAGAACATAGAGGCTCCATTGGCAAGCTCGAGAATATCAGAAAAGATTTGTAACACAAACATCACCTTCACTTTACAAATCTGCTTCAACAAACCTTTTGCTTCTGCTGCCTCTTTCTTGTTAGCTGACTTTGAAAAATACTCTAGACCTGCTTTAACTGAAGCAAAAGGTTTCTGAAAATACATTACTCCTCTATATTTACATACCCATCGCGTGTCACTTTGAAGAGGTATCTCTAAAACACGTTCTCCTGAATAAAGATCACCCTGTATCTCAACAAACTTATGGTGTCTTACAGTAGATACGGACAGAAAAGCATAAATTGCTTCCAGTAAACCAAAAGTGTCGCCTACCACTTCTACTGCCTTTTAAACGTTCACCAAAACTAAATTTAAGCGATGTGCATAACAATGCACGTAAACACACGGGTTATTGACCTTTTGTCGCAATAAACTTTGCACACCGTTTATCTTCCCTGACATAACCGCGGCTCCATCATATGCTTGTCCAGTGCACTTACATGGATCGAAATCCACTGAAACAAGGTACTCTAAAGCTGAATTATCTATACTGTCTGCATTCAGTTGAGACAAATGTATAAAACCAATGAAACGCCCCGCTATAGAATTTTGTCCTACATTCTGACACATACGGACATCTGTTCCACTTTACTAACATCTCTAGCTTCATCCAAGATTAAGGAAAAATAACCATTGTTATATTTTTTCGCCTCTCCTCCAATATGTTCAACTATTATATTAGCTGAGATATCAAGAAATTCATTTTGAGAATCTTTAGATGAGTAAGTTGCATTCTTTGGTAGACTGTTTACATTCTCCCTTGTTCTTTCACTTTCTAGTTTAATTACATTTAAAATTTCAACAAAATTCCCTTTATTATTACCACTATCGTAATCCGAAACTGTTTCGCGATGATCTCTAATCCCAATGTCTTGCCGAGCACAAAGTAATGCGACTCGGGCCGTTGTTGCCACGGCCGAGCGGTTACGCAATATGTCATCTTTGTGTTTCTCGCTTAGCTTCGAAATTATTGTGCCGCTACGTTCTTTATCCAGAAAACTGTTCCACTTTACTACTGAAGATTTATGACATTCACTATCAGCATGCTTTGCAAGTTTTTCTCCTATTCTTTTCCAATTGCAAAATCCAGATTTAGTGAAAACATGTTCAGCATTGCTTGAATCAGATTGAACGAAATGACGACACGGAAAACAGAAAACAGCATCTTTGTTCTCAGAGTATTCAATAAATGTATACCTATCAAACCATTTACAGTTAAAACTTCTGTTCTTATTGTATAGTAACGTTTGTTTATAAACTGATTTACGTGGTTGGCATGGACCATCATAGATCGATGCACTGATATCAAATGGTAATGGTTCGTCTATATTAGAAACCGTTACACTCACATTTTTGTCACAGAGTTGAGGAGATATCGATGCACTTGTATCGCATGGAGGTTTGTCAACATTGGAAACTTCTGAACTTGCATTTAAGTCACAACGTTGGGAAAAGAGTTTAATACTCTTCGGTTCATTGGGTTCACATGCACTTTCATCGCACTTCCGCTTGTCACGGGAAAAGAACGTCAAAATATTACTCTGTTTAGCCATACCGTAACTAATACAAGAACACGTCTACGCAAGCATAGCGACTAATCGTCTGCTACTGAAGACTGTTGCGAAACGATAAATCTTTTCTGTGATTGTTAGAATAACGAGCAGTCGACAATGTCGTCTGTCAGACTTTGAATGCAGACCGCGTTGACTGATTGTTGTTGTAAGGAAATATCTTAACATGTTGATCTTGGTGTATGCACTACGCATTTTAAAAATATTGTTACGTGCCACCCCCTAGTGGCAATTTCGTTAACTGGATTACGGAGGGTAGAAAGCACAACACCAATTACTGCTTTATGGAGAAGTTAGCTTTATTGCTTGCAGGAAAGATACACCACTCAACAGCAAATACAAGCAATTAAAACCTTACTCCAGTTTCCTCAAGTCTCTTCCTTGAGCGCTCTTGCCCCTTTCACTTCTCAACAAACCACAGAAGTAAAACCGTCTTAATGAGTCCGGTGGCCTTGACAGAAGCTACCTGCACCTCTTCCTCATGTACACCAACTACAGTTACCTACGATAATCCGCTACACGCTATTTCGCTGTCCACAAGCTGGGGGAAACAATGTCACTGGATTTCGACACTCGCACGGCACTTCGTCACCACACTTCTGTCGCTCAGGAAAACACGCACTAGCTCAGAAACACACACCCACAGAAAACTCGGTCCCCTCACTGTTGAAGCCGCTTATATAGCAGGCTGGTGACTCAGTGAATTCTAGAATCGTCCAGGACACACGGCTTCTCGACATTTCCTTCACTGGCTGGGTCACGAATATTCTGGACCATCCCTTTCACTTCGCAGTCCGTTGCGTAACGCGCACGTAATACACTGAGGCAGAGCACACACAGCCCGGGGGAGCTGTGACTCATGCGGCGAGCGACAAAACAAACTCACAGCCGTAACACCACCCCCTTCCTAAAAGGCTGATCGTCCCGATCAATCATTGGTCCGTCTGTGTCCCTCCGTAGGCTGCTAGGCGATCTCGATGCACGATCTTCATCTTCGCCCTCGGGCTCCGCTGGACCCTGTAGACGACATCGTTGATCCGCTTCACGACTCGGTACGGGCCCTCCCAGGACTTCTGCAGTTTGGGTGACAGGCCTTTCTTCCGTAATGGGTTGAAGAGCCAGACCAGGTCGTCCTCGTGGAATCCGCCAGCATCCGTCTGTTGGTCGTATCGGGTCTTCATTCGGTCGGTCTCGATCCGCAGTTTCCTCCTCGCGAACGCGTGCACGTCCTCCAGTTGGTCGACCAGTTCTGACAATACTGGCTTACCGGGACCGGATCATTCCCAGGTCGGCCGAAGGCAAGATCGACAGCTAGACGGAGCTCCCTCCCAAACATGGCCCGGGCTGGTGTGCACCCGGTGGCTTCATGCACGGCGGCGCGGTAGGCCAGAAGAAATAGTGGAAGATGTTTGTTCCAATCCCTCTGGTGCTCGCTGACGACTATTCGGAGATGGTTCTCGATGGTGCGATTGAATCTCTCTACCATCCCGTCGGAGTGAGGACGTAGCGGCGTTGTCCTCGTCTTCCGGATTCCCAGCAGCTGGCATAGGTTCTGGAACACCTATGACTCGAAGTTCCTCCCTTGGTCGGAGTGCAGCTCCAGGGGTACTCCGTACCGGCTGACGAATTCCTTCACCAGGGTCTCTGCAATCGTCGCGGCTTCTTGGTTAGGGAGCGCATACGCCTCCGGCCATTTGGTAAAGTAGTCGCTGACGACCAATATGTAGCGGTTCCCTGCCTCGCTTAACGGGAATGGCCCAGCAACATCGATGGCCACTCTCTCCATGGGGCCGCCCACGTTGTAGGTCTTCAGTGGACCCCGTCTTCTTCGTCCTGGGCCCTTGCAAGCTGCGCAATCGTGGCACCTCGCGCAGTGGTTCTCCACGTCAGTTCGGCATCCGATCCAGTAGAACCGCTCTCTCAGCTTCTCCAGGGTCTTCTTTATCCCTAGGTGTCCACCAGATGACCCTCCATGGACTTCCTTCAGGACTTCCTCCGTCATAGCCTTTGGAACGACGACTTGTTCCCGAGATGTCTTCCCGTCGGTGCTCTCCCAGGTACGGCATATGAGGCCATCCCTCACAACCAGCGAGTCCCACTGCGCCCAGTAGGACTTAAACTTTGGGCTGCAGTCACTCACAATGTTCCACCCGGGTCTGGGGACACAGGCCCTCTTCCATTCGGCTATCAGTCCCAGGTCATCATCTTCTGCTTGTGCCCGCATGAAAGATTCGCGGCTCCATCTCCCTTGAGTTTCCACGGTAGTCCTTCGGCACTGTATCCCGGTGTTCTCCTCCCTTCGGGCACGGAAGGTGCAGTCTTCGGGGCACGGTCTTCCTGACAGGGCGTCGGCATTAGAATGCAGTTGGCCTTTCCTGTGCTGAATCTCAAAGTTGTACTGTTGAAGCCTCTCTAACCACCGCGCGAGTTGACCCTCGGGCTGCTTGAAGTTCAGGAGCCACCGCAGGGATGCATGGTCGGTCCTGATGAGAAATTCTTGCCCGTACAGGTACTTGTGGAAGTGTTCAATGGTCTTCACGACGGCAAGCAGCTCCTTCCTGGAGACACAGTAGTTCCATTCTGACTTTGACAGGGCATTGCTGAAGTAGGCCACTACTCTCTCCTCACCGTCCACTACTTGCGACAGGATTCCCCCTATGCCAAAGTCGCTGGCATCGGTATCGGCGATGAACCTTGTTCCAGGTCTGGGGTAGGCCAGAATAGGCGCGGTGCACAGAGCCTGCTTGAGTTGTTCGAAGGCACTGTGGCATTCTGCTGTCCACGTGAAGAGTTGGTCCTTCTCAGTCAGTCGATGTAAAGGTTTGGCGATGTCGGCGAATCCTTTCACGAAGCGACGGTAATAAGTGCAGAGTCCCAGGAAGCTTCGTAGTTGGGACTTGTCCTTCGGAACTGGCCACTCCCTCACAGCTGCGGTCTTCTCTGGATCGATGCGCACCCCCTCCTCGGAGACGATATGCCCAAGGTACTGGACCTGCTTCTGGAAGAGCTGACACTTCTTGGGGCTCAACTTCATCTGGGCAGCTCGTAGCTTCATCAAGATCTCCTTCAGGTTGCTGTAGTGCTCCTCGAAGCTTCTCCCCAGAACGATGACGTCGTCTAGGTAGACCAGGCAGGTCTTCCAGTGTAGTCCCCTCAGAATGGACTCAATTAGCCTTTCGAAGGTCGCAGGGGCGTTGCACAGACCGAATGGCATGACGGTGAACTGCCAGAGCCCGCTGCCCACAGAGAACGCCGTTTTCTCGCGGTCCTTAGGGTGGACCTCCACCTGCCAGTAGCCACTCTTCAAATCCAAGGTGGAGAACCATCTTGATCCTGATATGGTGTCCAGCGTGTCGTCAATATGGGGTAGAGGGTAGCTGTCCTTCTTCGTGACGTCATTCACCCGCCTGTAGTCCACGCAGAACCTGGTGGAACCGTCCTTCTTCACAAGCACGACCGGAGAACTCCAAGGACTATGTGATGGCTCGATCACCCCTTGCTCCTTCATCTCTTCTACCATCCGGTCGACTTCGGCTAGCTTGGCGAGCGGGACACGTCGGAATGGGGCCCTAATCGGTGCGCTGTCCCCAACGTCGATTCTGTGCTGGACCAGTTTGGCGCAGTTCGGCAACTTCCTCTTGTAGGGCTTTGACTCTCTCATCCACCCCGGTCAGCGGGCGTCAGCGCAGCTCAGCAAATTCCTTTTGTAGAGCGTTGAATCTCTCTTCCACCCCCGTCAGCGGGCGTCGGCGTAGCTCGGCAACTTCTTCTTTTAAGGCGTCGAACTTCTTTTCCACTGCCGTGACTTCCTCACGCAGACCCAGTTCTAATTTCTTCAGGTCCTGTGCTAACTTATTCTGCCCGTCTTCCATCTTCTTCTGGCCGTCCTCTATCTTCTTGGTTAAATTCTTCTGGCCATTTTCTAATTTGGCAGTTAGGTCCTCGGCTAACTTCTTCTGGCCGTCCTCCATCTTCTTCAGGTCCTCCACTAACTTATTTTGACCGTCTTCCATCTTCTTCTGGCCGTCTTCTAATTTGGCAGTTAGGTCCTTGGTTAAATTCTTCTGGCCGTCTTCCATCTTGGTTTCCATGCCACTTAACTTTTCTAGCAATGCTGCGAATTACTCTTCCATTTTAGATGTTTGTCTTGTAAGGGGCATGCGCTCACAGGAAAATTTAAAAAAATGACCTGCTCGGGTTTTGAAACCAGGACCGTCAGGTGTTGTGCTTGTGCTTGAGTTCGTAATCCGGCTTCTGACACCAGTTGTTACGTGCCACCCCTAGTGGCAATTCCGTTAACTGGATTACGGAGGGTAGAAAGCACAACACCAATTACTGCTTTAAAGAGAAGTTAGCTTTATTGCTTGCAGGAAAGATACACCACTCAACAGCAAATACAAGCAATTAAAACCTTACTCCAGTTTCCTGAAGTCTCTTCCTTGAGCGCTCTTGCCCTTTTCACTTCTCAACAAACCACAGAAGTAAAACCGTCTTAATGAGTCCGGTGGCCTTGACAGAAGCTACCTGCACCTCTTCCTCATGTACACCAACTACAGTTACTTACGATAATCCGATACACGCTATTTCGCTGTCCACAAGCTGGGGGAAACAATGTCACTGGATTTCGTAACTCGCACGGCACTTCGTCACCACACTTCTGTCGCTCAGGAAAACACGCACTAGCTCAGAAACACACACCCACAGAAAACTCGGTCCCCTCACTGTTGAAGCCGCTTATATAGCAGGCTGGTGACTCAATGAATTCTAGAATCGTCCAGGACACACGGCTTCTCGACATTTCCTTCACTGGCTGGGTCACGAATATTCTGGACCATCCCTTTCACTTCGCAGTCCGTTGCGTAACGCGCACGTAATACACTGAGGCAGAGCACACACAGCCCGGGGGAGCTGTGACTCATGCGGCGAGCGACAAAACAAACTCACAGCCGTAACAATATTATATTTATACACGATTTCAATTGTGTGTTTAAATTACATATAATAAAATAAATAAATCTTGAAATTGAAAGAAAAATTAACTTAATTAAATGCATTAGTTTGTTTTATGTCAGATAAATTATATCTGTAAATTATCAATTTATTTAGTGACCAAGGAATTTTAAAATAATTATTTCACTAAAACTGGGGGGGGGGGGGGGGGGTGCAGGCCCTCCCAGTCCAGGGCTAGAATCGCCTCTGCATCTCATATGCAGTCCCTCTGCTTCTTGGTCCTCCCCATCCTCTGTCACCTTCCACTACCATCACTGTCATTCTCTTGCCAACATAAGTGTCTTCCCTTCTCATGACATGTCCATACCACTGTAGTCTGCTCTCTTGAACCTTCTTTGATATCTCCGTCACTTTAACACCGCCTCTTAGTCTCTCATTTCTAATCCTATCGGCTCTGGTGATGCCACAAATTCTTCTGAAAATTTTCATTTTAGCCACATCCATTACCTTACAATGTGCCTTAGTTGGTGCCCATGTCTCTGCTCCATAAATCATTGCAGATCTCACTACTGACTTATACACCATTCCTTTAGTCCTAAGGTTGAGTCTATTATTTAATGCATCTATTCTGACTGTCTACATCAATCAGTAACCAAAAACGCTCTTCATAATTAATAAACTTTGCTTGTACTTTATCCAATGATAAATAACGTTGCACATAAAATTAGGCCTCATAAAGCAGTTGATTGTAATGGCTTCAAGATTCTGAAGTTTTAAAATATTTAAAGACATTTTTCCCTAAATTGTCAGAAGCTAAAGAAAAAAAAGTAGAGCTGGTATTTTCGTCGGTCCACAAATAAAGAAACAAATGGCCAGTGAAGAATGTCCACAATTACGCAACACCCACAAAACACTGCAGCTTTAAATCAGTGATCCATAGCTTCCTTGGAAATAAGAAAGCTGAGAATTAATAATAATATCGTATGGCCTCGGGTGCTGGGTGCAAGCTTTGTTATTCGACACCCATAGGGTAGCTTGGATGTCGAATTTCGTTGTTCCTTGAAGCACTATGAAAGTCAAGGAGGTTAGATATCTAACAAGGGTCACCGATTCGAACGATCTTTAGTACACGTGTAGGACATGGCCAGGCGTATATCAGGTGCAAGTAGTAAGGTGCTCTTCTCATCCGTTTTCGAGAAATTAATTAATTGCAATTACAATGTATAAATGTATACATATACTAGAATACACATGACCGTGTATAATACCAATGTATTTGCAATGCCAATACTATACATTATGTAATGTCACAAACATTGACCCGGATTCGATGATTTCAGAATCCCTTTTCCGGCTCACATAACACGTTATTACAATTGACTGCAAAATAAACAGTATTCACGACAGTTACAGTTGTACGAATTGCCAATGTTTAAAAAAACACACACAACGCAAAGGTTCACCAGTGGGATTCGATCCACCGATCCCGCGCTTACGAAGCAGGGTTCTTTCCCCTGCACCACGCGTTCATTGGCTTCTTGTTAGCGTACAACGCGCATACTACACGCCGCACAGCAATTATTGCTACTAATTAATTTCTCGGAAACGACTGAGAAGCGCACCTTACAACTTGCACCTGATATACGCCTGGCCATGTCCTACACGTGTACTAAAGATGGATCGAATCGGTGACCCATGCATCGTATCCTCCCCTTGTAAGCTCCTTGAACACTATGGCGCTTTCTAGTAGAGAAATGAGGAACTTTGTGTTGGCGGAAACTCCCGAGATTAATTTTGCCATTATGAACACGGTCTACTGAATTCAAATGGGTTCTTTGACATGGCAATATCGTATGACATGCGAGTCGTAATTTTTGCCGCCTTTCAAAAAAAAATCACTTACCACGGCCAGGAGCGAACCTGCAAGCTTGGGGTTAGTAGACTGACACGTTAACCACTCACCGTCCGTGGCAAGCTAGCTGAGAATTACAAAGAGCTTATTTCCACTATGCTTCAGAACATAAACTCATTGGTACGCATGTTACATGCTCACTTGGACCAATTTAAAGATAACTTGGGGGACGATTTCACCAAGACGTGGACTTTGAGCAACGTTATAATAAAGGACATGATGGGTGATTATATTTGGGGGCTAATACGAAAATGTTCGTATCCACATAAAAGAAGCCGCTATGTAGCTGAAAATTCTCTTGCCACCAACCCAATTAAAACACAAGCTATCGTAATAGGACAAATAAATTGCTTTTCCATTTACACAGCAGACCACTTTCCTTAATTCAACTTATTGGTGTTGCTATCCCGTTCTCTACATCGGTAAAAGGTCTTGGAGTCACACTAAATGAAACAATGAATTGGGATGAGCACGTCACTCATACATGTAGGAACGTTTACTCATCACCTCACCCACTTACGATTCACCAGTCTGTTTTTCCCCGTAACTTTAAGTAAGACTCTTCCAAACCTTGATACTCTCTATATTTAACTACTGCGATGTTGTATTAGTAGATGCTACCAGAGAAAAGAACTAGACATTTTAGAGAGCTTTAAATTCCTGCATTAGGTTTATTTTCTCCTTAAAATTTTCCTCACACGTGTCTTCTTTCTATGATCTACTTTCCTGGTTAAAAGTAGAACAACAAAGAAACCTGCCCATATGTTCCCTCGTCTATCGACTTCTCAACGAAAGAACACCTCACTAACTCTCTTGTCATTTTCGTTTTCTTTCTTCCTTTCATGATCGTCACACGCGATCTGGATCCATAATTGCAATTCCTCTACATCATTCATCTGCCTTCAGTATCTCTTTCCTCGTGTCGGAACTAGAATTTGGAATAATTGTCCTCGTGACGTTAGAAATTGTACATCCCTAACAACTTTCAAAACGTGCATGTAAAGATTTCCTCTTGAATTCGTAGGCCAACTAGAACAATTTGTGTATGAATGTGTGAGTGAATGACCATAGTAAAACGTTGTTAAAACTCCATGTACTGTTATTACAGTATGTAATTTGTATAGCTTAGCTAATATCACGCGGTTGCCTATTTCATACTAGTATTTAAGTTTTTCTAGTATTTAAGTTTGGTAGGATAAGAATAACATATATGAGTATTCATGGAAGTTGCATTGTGTGTAGTTAAGTGTAAGAGAGGTCCTAGAGCCTAACTTCGTGACAATAAATGAACCAATAAATCAATCAATCGATCAAGAGAGACGAAAGGTTCTGGAGACAAAACATGTTTATGTAACTGACATTCTGCTACGAGAAAGTCTTGTTGCCTGGGATTTTTGATCCCAGGATGACCAGATCAATGGATATAAGAGAACCTGAGGTGAAGTAAAATACTGTGTGTAAATCATGAAACGTTATCTTTGATATGAAAAAAAAAAAAAAAAAACAAAAAAAAAAAAACGAAGCATTGATTTCAAGAATAGGAAATAATTAGGTATAATATTTTTGTTTGCTTCTAGTACGCAGTACTAGTGCCTGTGCTAACAATAGGCAGATGAGAATATCTTAGGAACTTTAATTTTATATGTGCACATAATAATTTTGCTCTTGGTATGCATTTTCATAATTTGTTTATTGTAATAAAATGTCCTACATAAATGAAGATTTATTATTACAGTACTTCCATGAAAATTGAAGTAAGATATAGAGATTGGCCTCACGGAGTCGTTTCAGATCTCATGAAAAGAAAAAGAGAATTAGAGTCAAAAGAACCAAAGACCCATACGAATCGCCAAAATGTATGTACTGTATGTATGTAGGTCTATGTGCGTGCGCATTTGGCCTCTTATAAATCGATAATAGCTGGCTCCATTGATTTGAATTTTTCACGGTTTGTGGTCTTGATTGTTATATCTAGAATACGATAGCTAGAGTTGGACGTCCGCATCGGATGGTTTTAGGTAGATTTCATTAGAAAGCTAACTATTGCAATGGGTCCCATGTTTCGACTTCCGGAAAATTTCGACATATCTTCGCGTTTCACATCCCCCAGACCCCAAAACCACCGTCAGTTCAAAAGTTTATATATAATTTATGTATATATATATATATATATATATATGTATATCAGTTTCTTGTGGACACGATAACTGCCGCAATTTTGCACCAATCACTTTGAATTTTTTACATAATATGTATCCCCTTAAAATCTCGGTCGAGTTCGTTAATGGGCAAAATCGGTCAAAGGGGGTGAAAATGGGAGGCTTTTTTCGAAAAAGTGAAATATCGCTATAACTCTCTTAATATCTGAAATATTAAATCCATTCAAAGTTCATACTATGTGTCGGACAAGGTCCTAAAATTTATGTTTGAAAAGTTTTTTGATAGCACGAACCATTGACCAAAGGGGTGGGAAAAAGTGGTTTTTTCGGGAAACATTAATCATATCTCTGTTAATAGGCACAATATCAAAACCGCAAAAAATGGACAATATTCCTCCAATAATTACCTAAAACTTTTGTCTAAAAGAATTTTTGATATGACCCTCCATTACGCCACGGGGTGAACAAAATGATTTAAATTATAAGAAAATGCCAAGTGCCAAGAGAGGTTGCCATGACAACTTTACTTTTAATTGATAAGGGATGAGCCATCAGCAGTTGCTATGACAACGCCACTGCACGAGATAACATTCAGTTTTCCATCTGTCTGTGGGAAGTGACTTCGGTATCGGAACTGGTAGCATGCTGAACTTCTATGTCCAAGGTCGCGGGTTCAAACCCGGCTGAAGTCGTCGGATTTACTAAGAGCGCTAAAAAAAACTGAGTTTGCTTTCCTTCGGAGGGGAAGTTCCAACGTTCGCTGCGAGTTGCTGATTGAGGTGGCATCTAGTAGCCAAGTTCACAGCTAGGTGTCGTTGACGGTAGTATTTTAGGTAGATTTCATTAGAAAGCTAACTATTGCAATGGGTACCATGTTTCGATTTCCGGAAAATTTCGACATATCTTCGCGTTTCACATCCCCCAGACCCCAAAACCACCGTCAGTTCAAAAGTTTATATATAATTTATGTAATATATATATATATATATATATATATATATATATATATATATATATATATATATATGTATATCAGTTTCTTGTGGACACGATAACTGCCGTAATTTTGCACCAATCACTTTGAATTTTTTACCGAATATGTATACCCATAAAATCTCGGACGAGTTCGTTACTGGGCTAAATTGGTCGAAGGGGATGAAAATGGAGGTTTTTTTTCTCGAAAAAATGAAATATTGCTATAACTCTCTTAAGATGTGAAATATCGAATCCGTTCAAAGTTCATACTATGTGTCGGATAAAGCTCAAAAATTTATGTTTGAAATGTTTTTTGATAGCACCAACCATTGACCAAAGGGGTGGGAAAAAGTGTTTTTTTCGGGAAACATTATTCATATCTCTGTTAATAGGCACAATATCAAAACCGTACAAAATGGACAATATTCCCCTAATAATTACCTAAAACGTTTGTCTGAAAGAATTTTTGATATGAGCCACCATTACGCCAAGGGATGAGAAAAATGATTTCGGAATTATAAGAAAATGCCAAGAGCTATCAGTGGTTGACATGGCAACACTACTAAATTGATGAGGGATGAGCCATCCGACGTTGCCATGACAACGCACTTGCGCGAGATCAGATTCAGATTTCCATCTGACTAAGTGTGAAGCGGCTTCGGTGACGTAACTGGTAGCATGCTGAACTTCTATGCCCAAGGTCGCGGGTTCAATGCCGGCCAAAGTCGTCGGATTTTCTAAGAGCGCTAAAAATCCCTCAGTAAGCTTTCCTTTGGAGGGGAAGTTCCAACGTTCGTTGCGAGTTGCTGATTGAGGTGGCATCTAGTAGCCAAGTTCACAGCTAGGTGGCGTTGACGGTAGTATCTGGTAGCAACATTAGGAACTACTGCTTGAAATTGAGCGTCTGCATTCCTTACCTGAATTACAGACTAATACAGCCATCACAATTCACACCGTTTATCAGACAGTTTCTACACTCACCCAAAGTACACGGGGTTACATGACCGCGTTGTCGCAGCCCCTAAACTTTGGAACCAACCAACATCTCTGCGGGAGATATAATTTTGCGTGAAGAAGTAACAGACTGTTACATAGTTACACATCAGTGTCGAAACCTTGCATAAGGACAGTGTGACCACAAGTATAACAAGATGTTCAGTAAAGAACATATAGCCTACTTTCTCCTAAATGCATGGGTATTGTTTTAACTCTTTGTCCTTTTCAAGGAGTATGATTGAATGTTGGTTGTAGTAGCTTGTTGAAATACAACGTGCTATAGGGATATTAAACATGAATATGAGGTGCCCTTTACTAGTGCTACCTCTGTACCAAATTTCGTTCAATTCGGTTTCACCGTGTTTGAATTGATAGGGGGAATCGATTTGCACACATACTTGGCCACCATCTGCAAACTATTGGGCTGATGTTCTTGCAGTTTGGTCTGAATATGTTTCCCACATAACGATATGGTGTTGCAAAATTTGGTGGAGACTAGATTATTAGGTTGGTCGTAATTACATTTTAGCTTTTAACATTTGGGTGGCCGCGATTACGTTTCCGTCAAGATAGCGGTGATATAAAACAAGACACGGAGGTGCCCTTTGCTAGTGCTACCTCTGTACCAAATTTCGTTCATTCGGTTCCACCGTGTTCGAATTAATGAAAATCCACAGCCTGCTTCCAGTCTCCGACCGGGTCAGGAATGGAATGAATGAAGCCCCCACCTAGCGGCGAGGATATGAACTGTGCCGGCTGCCGAGGCCTGATGCACTCCTCTGGGGCAATGATTAAATGAATGACAGATGAAATGAAATGATAGTGGAAAGTTTTGCTGGAATGAAATTTTGACAGGGAAAACTGGAGTACCCGGAGAAAAACCTGTCTGCCTCCGTTTTGTCCAGCACAGATCTCACATGGAGTGACCGGGATTTGAACCACGGACCCAGCGGTGAGAGGCCGGTGTGCTGCCGCCTAAGCCATGGAGGCTTAGTGGGCGGTCTTCCTAACGCTTCCAAATTCAACATAATACCAGGTTCAATTTCTCAGCGGATACCGGGATATGAATTCAACATGTATTGGGTCAGTGCAAACGCGCCGTCTCCCACCAATACAAAGGTCATGTTTGGTCCATTGTTGGCCAATTGAGCCGGTTTTTAGCCATAGCTTTATAAAATGAAGTCTCTTGAAACACTCCACTGTCAGATGACTTTCCTTTGACACCACAATTAGCATACTGTATATAAAATTATTTTCAGCATCTACAATAGCCAAGGTGTTCGAATTAATAGGGGGGAATCAATTTTGACATAAAGATGGCCGCCATCCGCAAACTATTAGGCTAATGACCTATTAGATTGGTCAAAGGATGCTCCCTCCATAAAGGTATGTTGTTGCAAAGTTTGGTAGAGATCGGATGGTTATGTTAGTCGTAATTTGATTTAAGCTTTAAACATTTGTTTGGCCGCCATTACGTTTCTGTCAATATGGCGGCGATATTAATCATGACACTGCGATGCCCTTTGCTAGTGCTATCTCTGTACCAAATTTCGTTCCATTCGGTTTCACCGTGTTTGAATTAATAGGGGGAATCGATTCTGACACAAAGATGGCCGCCATCCGCAAACTATTAGGCGAATGACCTATTAGATTGGTCAAAGGATGCTCCCACCATAAAGGTATGTAGTTGCAAAATTTGGTAGAGATCGGATGATTAGGTTAATCGTAATTTGATTTAAGCTTTGAACATTCGTGTGGCCGCCATTACGTTTCAGTCAAGATGGCGGCGATATAAAACATGACACTGAGGTGCCCTCAAGTGCTACCTCTGTACCAAATTTCGTTCCATTCGGTTCCACCGTGTTCGAATTAATAGGGGGAATCAATTTTGACATAAAGATGGCCGACAACCGCAAACTATTAGGCGAATGACCTATTAGATTGGTCAAAGGATGCTCCCACCATAAAGGTATGTAGTTGCAAAATTTGGTAGAGATCGGATGATTAGGTTAATCGTAATTTGATTTAAGCTTTGAACATTCGTGTGGCCGCCATATCGTTTCAGTCAAGATGGCGGCGATATAAAACATGACCCTGAGGTGCCCTTTGCTAGTGCTACCTCTGTACGAAATTTCGTTCGATTCGGTTCCACCGTGTTCGAATTAATAGGGGGAATCAATTTTGTCATAAAGATGGCCGCCATCCGCAAACTATTAGGCTAATAACCCATTAGATTGATCAAAGGATGCTCCCTCCATAAAATTATGTTGTTGCAAAGTTTGGTAGAGATCGGATGGTTATGTTAGTCGTAATTTAACGTAAGCTTTGAACATTTGTGTGGCCGCCATTACGTTTCTGTCAATATGGCGGCGATATAAAACATGACGCCGAGGTGCCTTTTGTTAGTACTACCTCTGTACCAAATTTCGTTCCATTCGGTTCCACCGTGTTCGAATTAATAGGGGGAATCAATTTTGTCATAAAGATGGCCGCCATCCGCAAACTATTAGGCGAATGACCTATTAGATTGGCCAAAGGATGCTACCTCCATAAAGGTATTGCGCCCGAAGAAACCCATCAGTACTTATATCCACTGCACTATAAAGGATTGCAGACATATAAATTACCCAGCTCACAAACTTACCATGCCTACCAAGTAAAATTGGGAATTTCAGGAACATACAGGATAAATGTTATTCGTAAAGAAAATAGTACTACTAGCCAAGGTACAAATTTCTACTATCATTTACATTTAGAGCAAATCGAGAAACTCCAATCTCGAGGGGTGATAAGGTCTAATCTATAGTGAGCGCCTGTATCTATACCTCGTAGTACTATTTTCGACGATGACGACAATGAAAACGGTATCAGCTTAGATAAAAGTTGACCGAGTCGCTAAAAAGCGCCAGCCGTTTATTAAGCTAAAAAATAAGTATAAAAACTGGCTTCCTCCCTGAATATGGTGTCTCCCTGACACTCTAACAAAAGTAACTCCAAAATAAACTTGACCGTGGCACTGATATAGTTAGGAAAGTGAAACGGCGTGATACTAAGTATTACCCTACTTTATACAGATCCGCTTCAACTCTGAACCGTAGTTCCATATCTAAGCAAAAATTATTCATGAACTATGTGCATATATACATCCATTTATGGTTCTCACAAATTGTACACTTTATTGTGTCAAAAGATTAAATTTTCTATCCTTCAATAAGTCTTTCATCTACTCAACTTTCTTAATAATCAAATAACAAACATACACCGCAACTATCGTGTTGAAAGTAATAAATACTCGTCTTAATCAATTGAACATAAGTGACAAACATTTAAGCTAAGCACTGTTCCTTTTTACCTTTTATCTATTTATCATGAAATACTGAAATAAGTTCTGAAATTCTTTACTGTGTTAATAATTTTCTGATAAACGTGAATACTAGAAGTGCACGGCATTAACCTTCGTTCTCACACTCCTCTTCCATAATTATACAACAATTACCTTCTCTCTTAAACACCCTGTACAGAATCTTCCTTTAATACACTCACATAACTTCTACTGTTGCTACGGCTGTTCAAAGCGGGTAATGGAAGGTTTAAAAAGTTTAATCGGATAAATAACTATTTAAAGGAGTAATTGCGGTAAGCAGCGTAAGGAGAAGTTCGGAGGTGATAAAAGTACGTGTGCAAGTGTTAGTGAATAAAGGAGAAAGCGGGAGAGTATATAAAAGCTGGAAATGTAAAGTGAAAAACATTGAGGTTAAGGGCAAAGTAGCATGCGAAATTTACAACACGCACAGTTAAACAACAAACTTTAGCACCACCAGTGCCAGCTCGAAGCGGTCAGCGAAGAAGTCATCGTCACGCGGGAGAGGTCACATGCGCGGAATGCTGTAAAACATTTAACACCACGCTGTCTTGTATTTTCTGAAACTCTTTGTATGACTTTCTAATGTTCTAATGTGTCTTATGTAAAAGTGAATATTTAATCGTGTGCAGTCGTCTTCTTTTCATAGTGTAGATATTATTACCAGTAAAGTAAGATGTCAGCGAATAATAAAGCAAACTTCAAAAGTAGCAACGATCAAGAAATCGACCAGTGTGAAATATGTAGTAAAGCAGTATCAGATAATGATAAAGCTATAGAATGTGATAAATGTAATAAATGGCAACACTTCGAATGCAGTGGCCTTACGAAAGGAGAATTCGACTGCGTTAATAGAAAAAATAGTAGACTATTGTGGCTGTGCACGGAATGTAACACTAGGATCTTGACAAAACCAATGCCGGACTCCGACAACTCGGATGAAATGACTAGCAGGATAGAGAAATTGCTTGTTGCAATGGAAACTAAAATACAAGATAGAATTACAATGGAAATAAACAATTTACAAAAGGTACTAGAGTCACGCATCCAACCCGCAAACATAATCAAACCTATGCAGAAGTCTCAGCCAGAGAATCAAAGTTCTTCTACGCAGTCTTCCCTCACAAAAGACGGTTTATATAGCCAACATGGTTCACGCGAGGACGATCTTCATAAGAAGAGAGAAGATAACAATACAATTGTAGCAGATATTCATCCAGTTGACATTAAAAACCAACGAAAAAGAACGGCACCAATAGCGCCGGGGCGAGACATCTTAATTCAAAGAGAAACAATGTTCCCTCTAAGTCGGGAGGAGAGACGCACGTTGTGGTGAAGGAGTCATCGGCACAGGATGTAGTCGATCAAGAAGAAGAAGAAGCTGGGCCATTCAAGACACCCAGGAAACGTCGCAGTCAGAGGCAGGGCCTGATTATCGGTACCAAACAAGGTAACGACGAAGACTTAGTCAGCAGACAAAACAGTTTGGTTGTATGTGGGCAGGGCTAAGAACGGAACGACCGAAAATGCAATTCGAACCTTTCTATTACGCAACAACATAACCGAGGGAGTTGTTTGTGAAAAGCTCAACACATTAGGTTCTAAGGAAGCCTTTAAGGTTGGCATTCCTTTTAATCATCTCGCCGAATTCGAGAAACCAGAGTTTTGGCCAAAAGGGGTGCTTGTTAGAAGATTCCTTATTCGAGGCCACAGATTTACCGAAGGAGCTGATTTCGAATAACCAAACTATAAAACTATAAAACTATAAAACACGGAAGGACTAAGAAACGCGTTACAACTTACGCCACCAAATCTAACATTGAACTATGACATAATGATTATGACAGAGACCTTTTTACAAGAACCTTTAGACCTACCAGGTTTCTACGGGGTACATGCCTATGCAAATGCCACAGGAGGCAGACCAGCTGGCGGAGTGTCTTGCTTTCTGAAACCGACAGCAGGAAACATACTGGAGTACAAGACAGAGTCAAATGCCATAATAGTCAAAACAACAAGGCTCACTCTAATAGGGGTATACATCGCTCCAGTTACGGCAACAGAAGATGTAATAGACGCTCTTCTAAGAACAATAGGTCATGTAACAAGTCACACGAATGTAATATTAGCAGGCGACATTAACTGCAGAACTGACAAGCCAAGTATAAAGACTGATCTAGTTTTGGAAACCCTAGAAGAAGAAGAAGGTTCACGTTAGTAAACGAAAAAACTTTTCAAACTTATTTCGCACACAATGGAGCAAGCGCCATCGATCAAGTGTTCTACAGGGGAAAAGCGATTCGCATAGTGAAACAAGAAGGATTATGGGCATCGGGTGCTTCTCCAATTCGAAAACACATCCCCGTGCACACTGAGATAGAAATAGCGTCACAGACTGCAATAGCATATCGATTTCCAGAGCAACTCCCTTCTAGGAACCTAGATCAGACAAAATTGCAGGACATAACATGTATTGAAGAAGCAAAAGCCCTCATCGCTCAGGATCAATTAGATGACGCTGCGCAGTGTGTTAGCTTGTTGATCAGCAAAGCCTTCGTCTACAGAAGAAAGAGACATGCACAAAAATGGTTCGATAGTGAGTGCTACATTACTCGGAAAATTTCACTACAATCGTTGTACAAAGCAAAGTGCACAAACCACAAAGCTGATTTGGAGTATTACGCTACGAGGAGGAAAGAGTATAAACTACTACTTCATACTAAAAGAACCGAGCACATTGAAGCCGAAGCTAGGGAAACAGCGGAACTAGCGAGATCAGATCCCTACATAGCTCTAAGAAAGAGGCAAGCTCCTAAGGCAAGAGAAATACCAATAGAGACATGGGCGGAACATATCTCTGGGATCCTCAACAAGAATGGAACATTGGAAGAACACCAAGTCTCTGATACAAATTGCATAGCTGATGATTTCCTCCAAATAACCACCGATGAAATACAAACTAATATCACGTCATCTAAGAAGGGTAAGGCGGCAGGACCTGACAAGATATTCATAGAACACATAAAAGAGACACAAGATCTGCTTCTGCCCATCTGGACAGACCTATTTAATAAGTGCTTGTATACAGGAGTCATTCCTGTAAGCTGGAGAACGGCCCAAATGACAATTCTGTACAAGGGGAAAGGAAACACTGAAGATCCCAACTCTTACAGAGGAATAGTACTAGAGCCCACGATATTCAAGATTTTATCTAAAATTTTAACAAAAAGACTAGCCAAGGAGGTGGATATGTACATACCAGATTGTCAATTCGGCTTTCGAGAAGGACGGAGTACTCTGCAAGCAGTGGCATTACTACAAGAAGAAGTGGAACAGGCTCTGAGGCATAAGAAAGGGAAATTTCGCGTGGTCTTCATAGACTATCGTAAAGCTTTTGACTTGATAGACAGGAATATCCTAATAAATAAACTTAAAGGGATTCTAGGAAACTCTAACCCCCTAGCGAGAATAGTTGAGGTAATCCTAGCATACAACTATATCATTTTAAATGACGGTGTAGTTCTGTCTGAAAAGGTCCGTCAGACAAATGGCGTACTTCAGGGCGATCCTATGAGTCCCCTACTTTTTAACATCTTGACAGCTGATATTATTAACACCGTCCAAGACTACCCAACAGTGAAACTTATCATGTACGCCGATGACATGGCTCTAGGTTCACATTGCATAAGTGATCTGCGTGCCGCTCTTCAGAAACTTGAATTATGGGCTGACGAAAACAGTTTAGTGATCAACAAAGAAAAAACAGTGCACATGACTTTTAGAAAAGGAGGCAAACTGGCTTTGGATGATCATTTAACTCTGCAAGGAGATATGCTAAGAGTAGTAAATAATTTCCGGTATTTAGGAATATATCTACAAACGACACTGTCTTCCTACAGGATACACACTCAGGAAAGGGTTTCAGCAGCTACGAAAGCCACTCATCGAATTAAAAATATCCGACAACTTTCTTTGCCCACTGCAATGTCATTGTTCAAAACAGTAATAACTCCAATTGCCTCATATGGAATAGAATTAATATGGGATAAGCTTTCGAGTAGCGATTTCAAACGATTAGAAAGTGTTAAATCACGATATCTGAAGAGTGCTTTGGGAGTTGGGATTTATGCACCCTCAAGGATTGTATACGAATTAGCCAGGGAAAGCTTCTTCTTGGAAGACCTGAGACTGCAATTCACGCTGCCATCTACCGGCCCTTACCAAGCGCATCTCGAACTGCGGCGGAGGAAGAGAAATGACATTGACCCTGATTTTTATAGCACTAGTGCAATGATGGATAGACAATGGACGGAGGCAGGACAGGATCTAAGACATGTGGTAACGAGACTTGCAACTCATGGTTTTCACCATAAGATCTGCTTAATTCAAGGTTTTCACCAGCCAGATGATGATTGCGTATGTTCGTTGTGTGACAAGAGATGTGACCTTTATCACTTAACTAAGTGTGTAAAAAGAACTAAATCCATCAGAGACTACAGTGAAAACTAAATAGCATTGTAAGATCAAATTGTATTTAGAATTATATTTTCGTGTATTATGTAGGTTAAGTAATGCTCTTTCGAGCGCATCTTATTAAATTATATAACTTCACAATCATTGCGATCAATACTAGAAAAAACCTTAGAGACTCCTCAGCCTCCCTTCGTAAAAATACGTAACTCATTTACGTTCATATCTCCTTAATTTGCACGGTAATTCAACTATAAACTTCCACTTCAATACATATACTTCCTAACTTTAACATTCTTCTCTATATCCTGATATAACTTCGCCTCGTGCTTATAATTCCATTTCTGCAATAAATCTCTGTACTTTTCACTTTCTGATCACCCTGTGATTGCCTTGTTAACTTTCTTTTTCACGTGTTTAAATTCAGCTTTACATTTTATTACAACTTTTCAAGAAATATCAGTAAATATTCATATTCTTAACAAAAGATATAAGTTTGACTTCCTTCCATGAATATATTTGTTTAACAAATTCATCTATGCTTTTTTAATGCTCTAAATCTCATTAGACATATGTGTATAAGCTTTTCGTAATACTTTCGTTTATAATTAGTTGAAAATACATTTCTGACACTCGAATCAACATCATGAGTTGTCGAAATATTCTTTACACTTCGTGACATAACTTCTTAAATATGCTGTACTTAAATTTGCTCCAATAAACTTCTTTTTACTTCATTTACAATTTTACTCCTTCTTTAGTTCGTTCAACGTTTTACTCCTTTTAAATAGTTCACTCTACATTCTTTTAAATAATTCACTCTACATTCCTTTAAACAATTTGTTCTACATTCTTTTGAACAATTCATTCTATATTCCTCTAAACAATTCATCCTACATTCCATCGCTGCGATAAAACAGATTTAATTAGATTAAATCTAACGCAAATATGAAAAATTCTACGCGGTTTTACTCTGATATGACTTTAGTGTTAATAGCATCATCATGCCAAAATTTCGTCCAAGTGACTGAAATTTTCAAGAACAAGAAAAATAACTCCGAAGAAAAATACGAAAAATTACTACTACACAAAAACTACACAAATTTAATTACTTTGACAAAATTATACGGTTGAAATAATGCTGATTAAAAATGCTGTTGAAATTAATGCAATTAAAATAATGCCGTTGGTCAATTGGATAATCACAGAACATAACTACAATTCTACATGATATAAAACAGTTTCTTCACTACCTTGATTTGACTTCTGGTCTGGAGAATACCTGCGTCTCGCCTGCCAAACCAAACGTGTCGTGGATCTCATCGTATCGCCCACAGCTATGAAGACCGGTTTGTGTCAGAACCAGCTGGCCTCGTCTCCCAGTAGAACAAGGTCGATGATGTCCTCGGTGAATGACCTCGCCGTGAAACAGCTCGCTCTGCCAACACTCCGTCCCCCGTGCACTGCAAGTAGTCCGGCTTCGACTCTCCATCTCTTCAGAATTGACATCTCGGTTTCTTCAGAATTGACATCTCGTTTCTTCAGAATTGACATCTCGTCTCAGGTTGAATATTGTCGTTTATGCAAGCGTTTGTGAATATTCAAGATGTGTTAGAGCTCTTGTAGAAAAGTATAAGTTTTGTTCGGTGATGTTGCGCGTCACGTAGATATTCTGTTGCGCCTTTCATGATAGTGAATGCTGGAATTCAACTGTACATCTTTGTAGTCTCCACTTCCCTATGTTTTAGCTTAGCACATAGTAATTCTCATTTCACTGATGATATAATTAAGACTTCCCCGTTGCTGACTTCTAACTTGCATTTTTTAATGTAATGTTGAAATATGCGTTCACACGTAGTAATACTGAATATCTTCTTGTCGAAATGTTTCAAGCAATGTGGAACAACTTTGCATAAGCACTGTAATATTTGGTTGTACTGTTCCGTTCTGCTTCATATATGTAGCTTGCTCCTTAAGCTACAGTCTTACTGTACTTCACTCTTCTTTGCTTTCAACTCTAATGAAACGTAGCACTGTTATATGAATACTGGTTTCTTCTCGAGGTCTTGACTCGATGAAATCTCAAATTGGAAAGAACTCTCTCGTCCGGTTCTCCACACTCCGCAAGTTTCAGTCTCTCTGCCTCCCCTCTCGTGGTGTGACGTAACTTCTACCACCTCTCCTCGCTTCAGTCCGCAGTTCGACCTTCGTCTCTTCCCCTCTTTCATGACGTAACTCTCGCTTCAAGTGGCGTGATGTCTCTCGCAATATGGACCTCCCACATTCATATAATAGAATATATGTCCATCTTTAAATCATTCCTTCTTCCTTGCCTTTCATAATTGCATAAGATGTATAGTATTTCACTCATTTCCATACAGTTTTTCCCATATTTCTCGAATTTTTAATAAATAAAAATTTTCATCCACTCTTTTATTTTTTTCTGGGGTCTTGGTTCATATCCAGATTGGTTCTTTGGTAATGGCCTTAAATAAATTCTGGCGCAGTATGTAGTTGCAAAATTTGGTAGAGATCGGATGATTAGGTTAATCGTAATTTGATTTAAGCTTTGAACATTCGTGTTGCCGCCATTACGTTTCAGTCAAGATGGCGGCGATATCAAACATGACCCTGAGGTGCCCTTTGCTAATGCTACCTCTGTACCAAATTTCGTTCCATTCGGTTGCACCGTGTTTGAATTAATAGGGGGAATCGATTTTCGCACAAAGATGGCCGCCATCCGCAAACTATTACGCTGATGACCTATTAGTTTGGTCAAAGGATGCTCCCTCCATAAAGGTATGTTGTTGCAAAATTTGGTAGAGATCGGATGATTAGGTTAGTCGTAATTTGATTTAAGCATTGAACATTTGTGTGGCCGCCATTACGTTTCCGCCAAGATGGCGGCGATATAAAACATGACACTGAGGTGCCTTTTGTTAGTACTACCTCTGTACCAAATTTCGTTCCATTCGGTTTCACCGTGTTTGAATTAATAGGGGGAATTGATTTTCACACAAAGATGGCCGCCATCCGCAAACTATTAGGCTAATGACCTATTCATTTGGTCAAAGGATGCTTCCTCTATAAGGGTATGTTGTTGCAAAATTTGGTAGAGATCGGATGATTAGGTTAATCGTAATTTGATTTAAGCTTTGAACATTTGTGTGGCCGCCATTACGTTTCCGTCAAGATGGCGGCGATATAAAACATGACACTGAGGTGCCTTTTGTTAGTACTACCTCTGTACCAGATTTCGTTCCATTCGGTTGCACCGTGTTCGAATTAATAGGGGGAATCGATTTTCACACAAAGATGGCCGCCATCCGCAAACTATTACGCTGATGACCTATTGTTTTGGTCAAAGGATGCTCCCCCCATAAAGGTATGTTGTTGCAAAATTTGGTAGAGATCGGATGATTAGGTTAGTCGTAATTTGATTTAAGCTTTGAACATTTGTGTGGCCGCCATTACGTTTCCGTCAAGATAGCGGCGATATAAAACATGACACTGAGGTGTCCTTTGCTAGTGCTACCTTTGTACCAAATTTCGTTCAATTCGCATTCACCGTGTTCGAATTGATAGGGGGGGGGGACAGACATTCAGAGTACACACATACACACACACACACACATACACACACTCACACACAGACTCACACACACACATACACACACACAGACAGACACACTTTTTTCGCCCTGTGTTGATCTCATAAGTCTACTTTCATTTTTTGCAAAAATCGAAAGTAGGCTAAAAATGGACTCCAAATGACAAGAAGGTTACCGTCATCATAAGACAATAGAATGTTTAAAATATGCATAAAATGACGAAAAACAAAGTTAATTAATCTCCAATTATAAAATACTTTCACGCGATAAATGAGGTCTGATCCTTCTACGAAAACCTGCATATTCTGCCTATTTGTCCGATGAAATCTACCTCCGCCTTCCGGCGTGCCGAGAGGACTTTTTTTGAATAGATATTCCCAATAAAGTAAAAATGTAGACTTTCACGACCGGCGTTGAAATAGGAATCTCTGTTTCGCGGGCGTATAGGTCGTGTTCCAAGGACATTTTGTCGTCCTGACGTTTCGCTGAATACTGCGTTCAGCACGTTCACAGGTTACATAAAGCGAGGTAAAACAAGTAAACAGAAGATATATAAATAGTCAACAACCCACACATATCGCAACAGACGAGCAGCCCTGTCCTTGATGCATTACTTTTATGTGGTACGCCGTTGCTATGGAAGCCTCTATGTGTGGGTTGTTGACTATTTATATATCTTCTGTTTACTTGTTTTACCTCGCTTAATGCAACCTGTGAACATGCTGAACGCAGTATTCAGCGAAACATCAGGACGACAAAATGTCCTTGAAACACGACCTATAAGCCCGAGAAACAGAGATTCCTATTCCCAATAAACCTGAACATGAACATATCTTGTCCATCTTCTTAGCCTACTTTCGATTTTTGCAAAAAATGAAAGTAGACTTATGAGATCAACACAGGGCGTAAAAAGTGTGTCTGCCTGTGTGTGTGTATGTGTGTGTGTGTGTGTGTGAGTGTGTGTACTCTGAATGTCTGTCCCCCCCTATCAATTCGAACACGGTGAATGCGAATTGAACGAAATTTGGTAGAAAGGTAGCACTAGCAAAGGACACCTCAGTGTCATGTTTTATATCGCCGCCATCTTGACGGAAACGTAATGGCGGCCACACAAATGTTCAAAGCTTAAATCAAATTACGACTAACCTAATCATCCGATCTCTACCAAATTTTGCAACAACATACCTTTATGGGGGGGAGCATCCTTTGACCAAACTAATAGGTCATCAGCGTAATAGTTTGCGGATGGCGGCCATCTTTGTGTGCAAATCGATTCCCCCTATTAATTCGATCACGGTGCAACCGAATGGAACGAAATTTGGTACAGAGGTAGTACTAACAAAAGGCACCTCAGTGTCATGTTTTATATCGCCGCCATCTTGACGGAAACGTAATGGCGGCCACACGAATGTTCAAAGCTTAAATCAAATTACGATTAACCTAATCATCCGATCTCTACCAAATTTTGCAACTACATACCTTTATGGAGGGAGCATCCTTTGACCAATCTAATAGGTCATTCGCTTAATAGTTTGCGGATGGCGGCCATCTTTGTGTCAAAATCGAATCCCCCTATTAATTCAAACACGGTGAAACCGAATGGAACGAAATTTGATACAGAGATAGCACTAGCAAAGGGCATCTCAGTGTCATGATTTATATCGCCGCCATATTGACAGAAACGTAATGGCGGCCACACAAATGTTTAAAGCTTAAATCAAATTACGACTAACATAACCATCCGATCTCTACCAAACTTTGCAACAACATACTGCACCCTTCAATAAAGCATGGTTTTGTCGAGAGTCGTCTACGGGGTCGTGTTCAGTCCTGACTGCGTTACACAGCAAAGTTCGCTTAAAACAACATGCTCTAATGAATAGAAAGGTTCATGACAGAGGCTATACTAGGAATAAAAATGAATAACAAGTAGAATAAAAGAAATTTAATGATTGAAAGATGTGTGCATAATAATAATAATAATAATAATAAATAAAAACAAATCCTCCCTGACTTTCACCCCCTTAATAAATAATAATAATAACACTGAGCGGCAGGAACTCGCTCGTCACAACAAGACAATGTGAATGCGGCTTCACATAAATGATAAAATCATAACATAAGCATTTGAGCGGTAAGAACTCACTCGTCAACATAAGGATACACGTCCATTATTTTCTGGTCAAGAAGTTATATAATGTGTGGTGTACTGCTCGTTAATAAGAAATTGAGTACTGATGCGAGTCCGTTTACAGTTGAAACATTCATGTTGCTTACGGAGTGCATCTTTTAAATTGCACTACGGCTATGGGACCCACCCTTAATTAATACACCATAATTAATACTGACACATGCAAAATCTAATAATATTAACAGAATGAAGAATCTCCCTGAGATCCTAACTGGTGCAGGAGCACATAATGAACACAAAAGAGCATGCCAGAACTAGGCCAAAGAAAACCGCTCTCATCATAACTTGGGAACATAGCTTCGCGCACCCAAACTTGACACGGGTCAAGAACGCGTCAAAAATAAACACACCAAAATTTGAACCAACAACAACAAAATACAAGCCTAACGGCTGAAAAAACTATGTTTACATTTATATGAAACGCCAGACAAACACGAATTTTGGTGGCTACCTTACAATTATGGACAGCTCCCATTTAATCAATCAATACTCATTATAACCGATCAGTTTTTTTGAATTTAAACAACATCTTAAATTGCAGTACGGGAAGCAAGCCTGTTCTAATGACAAGACACGTTATCTGATTGAGCGCTCCCCTACCTGTATGAGTCAACACTGCACAAATACCTCTCTCAGTCTGGCAAGCTAGGTGCAGATTTCCCACTGGAAACGACAACAGATCTCGGCCATCCCCTTGGATGACGAGAAACACAAATATATACCACAAGTCCAGCCTCGCGAGGACATGAACTGGGTTGACGTGGAGCAAGTCAGAATAATCGCCATGATATATTCTCGCTAGCACATCATAAAAATCACATTACGCACCCATAGCTTGGACTGACACTCATACACACACACTGGGTCGGCTCAAAACAGATCAACAATATCGCGCCCAAAGACACATTAACAAAAATACACAACAAAAACTCGGGTGCAAAGTGCCATCCCGTTCAAATCTGCTGGAAAGCAACTATCAAAATAATCCTGATCCGTCATAAAATTCTACTCACAAATAATCTTTTACCCTCCAATTTCTATTTTTAATCTCAAAATTAATTCAGTTCCATTTTTGTTGTAAGGCATATCTCCGAATAATAATGCTTGATCGCGATTTACGCAAGCGAAAGCGAGCACGGGCTCCGCGTGTCGCTCCGTACAGTTAAACCAAATACAATCACAAAATATATATATTACGCAACGCTCGGCTAGTCCCATATTTAATGTGTCAGTAAAATAAAAACTAATGATCTACATTACCAAGCAAGCAAACAAATATTTACAAAAATATCCCATAATACCGTAGCTGATTTAATAAATAAATAAATTTATTTGGTACTCAATCCTTTAAACAGCGCCAAGAATACGTCTGCAGCCATCTCCTTTAAGATGTTTATCTGGTCATTGCCATCTTTAGGCAAATGTCCTGCTGGTTCCCAGATCCATTCTCGTACTTAGGCGTCATCTCGTGCTGAATTAAATAAAGTTTTTGTCAGATACACACACGATATAATTCCTACTATATTCACCTATCATGTACTATATTCCTTGACAGTATATTTGGTGAATTACTTCGATGAACTGGTCCTACTGATAGTGCTGGGACTATAAATAAATCACTGAAGTTATACTTATAAATTGACGACACTGTTCCATGTTCACAAACATGAAAATATGTAGAGTATGAATCTTAGTCCACAGACGTACAGAAATAAGTAATGTGTGTTACGTCCTCAGACGCACAGAAATAAGTGATATGTTCCGTCCTCAGACGTACAAAAATTAGTAATGATCCTCGAAGCATCTTGGATCCTTATAAATGACACTGACTAGGGTAGGTGTGGAAGGGGATATATTAAAAAATGTTCCATAATAACTATCAGACTAGCATGCGATCGGTATCATTGAGTTCGTAGCAGTGTGGAGGTTACGCTTATGCTGTAGCCGGCTCGAATCGATCGTGGAATTAATCTGTAGACAACTCCCGCTTTAATTTACCAGTGCGCGTTCCCAAGCCGAGTTCCCGCTAAGACAAGGCGTCTTGATATTATTGGCCCAGACTGTTGTATGTCTTTGCGCGCTTTTACATATATTCCAGCAGTAGGGAGTGGTTAACATGATGATAGACCAATTGCTTCGTAGCATTCGATTTCTTCCTTGGCGCCAATCTTCCTAGCAACAAGCCATATTGTGCGTGCCCACGCCAAAATTCGCGCTAAACGTTGCACCTGTCCTGTGTCCCAAGAATATAAACGCACCCTCCTAAAATACCACAGGAGCTTAAACCATTGTGTCCTCTCGGCCACTGATTTCTCAATATATCCCAACACCGTCTGGCTCTCATATCTGTTGTCTGTATAAATGTATCAAAAGATGATGAATAATTATTAGAATCCTTTATACAGCCTGTGGATAAAGGGTTCAATACCTTTATGGAGGGAGCATCCTTTGACCAATCTAATAGGTCATTAGCCTAATAGTTTGCGGATGGCGGCCATCTTTATGTCAAAATTGATTCCCCCTATTAATTCGAACACGGTGGAACCGAATGAACGAAATTTGGTACAGAGGTAGCACTAGCAAAGGGCACCTCAGTGTCATGTTTTATATCACCGCCATCTTGACGGAAACGTAATGGCGGCCACACAAATGTTCAAAGCTTAAATCAAATTACGATTAGCCTAATCATCCGATCTCTAGCAAATTTAGCAATAACATACCTTTATAGAGGGAGCATCCTTTGACCAAACTAATAGGTCATTAGCCTAATATTTTGCGGATGGCGGCCATCTTTGTGTGAAAATCGATTCCCCTTATCAATTCGAACACGGTGAAACCGAATGGTACGAAATTTGGTACAGAGGTAGCACTAGCAAAGGGCACCTCAGTGTCATGTTTTATCTCACCGCTATCTTGACGGAAACGTAATCGCGGCCACCCAAATATTAAAAGCTAAAATGTAATTACGACCAACCTAATAATCTAGTCTCTACCAAATTTTGCAACACCATATCTTTATGTGGGAAACATATTCAGACCAAACTGCAAGAACATCAGCCCAATAGTTTGCAGATGGTGGCCAAGTATGTGTGCAAATCGATTCCCCCTATCAATTCAAACACGGTGAAACCGAATTGAACGAAATTTGGTACAGAGGTAGCACTAGCAAAGGGCACCTCATATTCATGTTTAATATCCCTATAGCACGTTGTATTTCAACAAGCTACTACAACCAACATTCAATCATACTCCTTGAAAAGGACAAAGAGTTATAACAATACCCATGCATTTAGGAGAAAGTAGGCTATATGTACTTTCCTGAAAATCTTGTTTTCTCAAAATATCAAGAACGTGCTAACTACAAACGAGTCTTATCTTTCTATACAGTATTCGATTTTGCATCGAGTGAAACCAGTCGCTGCTCTGTGCGGTAAGAATTGTGCCCTACAAACTATTACTAATGTCGGAACAATATGTTTTTTGTTCGGGAGTTTATCCTCAAATAACTCGAAAACAGTTACGGTACCTAAATGGGAATCCAGCGCTGTCAGCATCTATCCTGAGTGTGTTTTCACCGGGTTTTCCACACTACCTCTAGGTAAATGCCGAGATAGTACCGTACTTGAGGTCTCAGGGCACCTGCCTCAACCCTGACTCGAACACAGTTACACATAATCAACTACACGGGACTGTTGATAATAATAACGTTATTGGTTTTACGTCCCTCTTAACTACTGCGGCTTTTAGGGACACCGGGACGCCGGAATTTTGCCCCGAAGTGGATCGTTAACGTGCAAGTAAATCTAATGGCACGGCTCCCTCAAATGCCAACTGGCTGCACCAGGATTCGATCCTGCAACCTTGGGCACAGAAAGCGAGAACGTTACCGCTGAGCCACGCAGCCAGCGAAAGGGACTGATGACCAAGATGCCACAAGCCCCTACAATACATTATTATCAACAAGAACGACAACAACAAGAATGTTTGAGGAAGTAAGAAAGGTATCTGTACAATCACATTGTGTCAACGTTACATAAGCCCAACACTACTACAGTATAATTTTATTGCTCAGATATTGTTAGTAGTGGAGTAGTAGGGCTTCTGCTTAGTGTCATGGCCGCCGCGTGAGTCCAAGCCAATATCTCGCAAACCGATGGTCGGATTTTAATAAATGAGGTGTCGTTGGACTCGGGTTGACGCCCTCTTTCCAATGGACCATTCCTTTCAACCCCTAAATAAAACCTACCCCTACTAGGGGGTGAAATTGTAATTTTTAGTGAAAGTCTCTTTTCAAATACGACATGTATAAGGTGCGCTGCTAAAATGAACTTAAACGTTGTTGCTCATATTGCGCATGCGTTTTACGAGATGCCGCTATGGATGAACATTTTTGTTTTTTTGTTTTTTACGCATGCGCACTGGGGATTTTTGTAAGAGGGCGAGCTCTTTGAAAAAAATGATTGATAAGAAGAGGTTTTGGTGGTGAGGAGAGAGCCAGATAGTCGCCTACTTTCCTACGAAGTTTGCCGATATCTCTCAAACGCAAGGTCGGATTTGGACGTGTGACGTGTCAAATCGCTTGTCTCGAAGCCCTATACATGTTATTAATAGGTTAGAGTTTTGAGAATGAGGGAAACAGGCTTTTTTGGGGTAAAACCATGATTTTAGACTTTTCTGATATTTCACGAATGCATGGTCGGATTTGGTCCTATGACGTGTCAAATGGCTTGTCTCGAAACCCTGTGTATTTTGGTAATAGGTTAAAGTTTTTGAGAATGAGGGAAACAGAATTTTTTGTTGTAAAACCGTGATTTTAGACTTTCTGTTATATCTCACAAACCAATAACGCCAGAGACGTATACGAGGGGTCGTAGGACTCGGGGTGACGCCCCTTTCCTCTCCCCTTTCGAATATAGTATTTATGTTTAAAAAATGCGAAAGGGCCTAACGACACTTATGTTGAAAACATTTCAGTTTTTAAAACTTTTCTTAAATCTGTCTAAAATGTTCATGACGAGTGGTTGTAGATAGAAAGTGACGATACTACTGGACACGTGTTTCAACGAAGCTATTACTGGCCACGGTGGTGATATACCAATACAGTATTCGCTATTTTGATGAGACCGCGGGTCGAGGGTTCGTTTTCTGATTTTTCCTATGATGGAATTCCTAATTCCTAAACCCCCTGAAGGGGGTCTTTAACGTGTAAACGATTATGAGTGACATGGCAAATGATAATTCCTTGATCCGATGAAGTTGGCTTTAGATAGAACAAACAGAACTTGGTTATATGGTGCTTGAAATGAGTATAGAAAACAAACTTGCTGGGGCAGACTGACAGGATGTGAATGTTATTTGAGCTTATTGGAATGCCTTGACTTGACTTGACAACAGGGCAATGAAAAAAAAAAGCACAGAGATGCTGAGGACACTTGAAGGTCAAGCGATATGGCAACCATGGTGGGAGGGGGAAGCTAGGATGATGTCGCCGATCATGTTCAATGTTCAATGGATGAATTTATATTTTGCGAAGCATTGTTTGGAGAGAGTCATGTGACGACTTGTTTTAAGGGTATTTATTTTTTCGATGTTTCCTATGGTGGACTCATTGATTGAAATAATCCAAAACTGCTAGGGCATGGCCTTGAGATTTTATAAACCGATAATGGGATTTTGACATACAAGATCCACTCAGAACTTGACATGATGTCATTCTTTTATGGCTTATGAATTTCCCCAAAAAAGACCCAAAACAACAAGATCATGGGCTTTTGCTTTTCATAACATATTGCAAACCCATAATGTATGATGTTTACTGTGAGTGACGAAATCTAGCTAGGTAAAGAAAGAATTATTGTAGGATATATGTATGGTGACTGACACGTCTTTGACCATTGGAACTTGTTTTCAGATCTGACTGTAGTACATAGGGAGTATAGGTTGTAGGCATGGATTGACAAACGGTGCACACAAAATTCAATTTATCGAATTAAGAGTAGACTATCATTAATTAATTGGTTAAAGAGTGTAGCTAAAAATATAAAAAATGGTGACTACATTAAACTAAACTGAACCAAGTCGAATCAAACCCAACTGAACCAAACCAAGCCTAAAGCAAACCAAACCTAATCATGAACAAGCCAAGGGCTTAAGTGTAAAACTTGTGGGGGAATGCAGTCATTGGCAATGTCCAAAGAAAGGGATAACGCTCTACCTCTAGAGGGTAAGGTAAAGCTAGCACATGGTGCTAATGCATATTCCCAAGTACATGAACCACACACACACAACTACCCTATGCTGTTTTTATGAGTTAACGGTTAAAACTTACTCAGTGGTTACTGAGCAAGATGGTCGCTACACACAACAAGCTTTAAATACTTGAGGGTAATAATCTACACACACACACACACACACACACACGCTTGTTCTAAACTAAACTGTCTTGCTGGCAGTGCTCACACAGTAGGCAAATGACAGAAATGCTTGGCTAACAGAAATACAATCATTTTCGTTTCTCTAATGTTACCAGCTAACCATTACATGCTATAGTGGTGAGCACATGTGCCTCTTGCACTGGAGTTCGTAACTCGATTTCTAACTCTAAGGCCTAGAATGGATCAAACTAAGAAAGAAGGGTATGGTGACGCAGTGGTTAAACTGTTAGCCTTTCACTAAGGTAGACTAGGGTTTGATTTTAGGTTAATATACATGTCATAAACAAACAAACAAAAAAGCAGAGATAATGTTTAAAACTGATTACACTTGTCTCTTTTCAAATTATTACTTAGATTGCAAATACAAAGGTGGACTGGGTTTGATATACAGTTAATGCTGCCTATCGCATACTAGCCTGTAAGAAAGCCAAACAAGCAAAAGGCGTAGGTAGAGCAGTGGTAAAATCGCTATGTGTAGAGAACTACCTAACGGTTTTATGAACTGGCAATGGTATGTCGCATAAACAGTGCAGTATACAATCCAGCAACCATAATTTTTATCTTGTGGAACAGAGAAAACATATATATAGAGAGAGATATAGAAAGCTTGTGTATGTATGGGTAGAATTGATTGTTTGACCAGAGAAAATACGATGAGGTAGGGTGGGGAGAGGGAGAATTAACACGTATATATGAATGGTAAATAGTATTTTTGTTTTTTTCAATAGTTTTGTTTTTCAAATGCAGTGGTAGATAGCCGTTATTTTGTAAAACATTCTTACTTGCAGTAGTAATAAGACTCTATGGTTTCGCTAACACATAGATAGACTGAATTATTGACATGGTCAAGCACTCACATTAAGATCATTTACAAAATCATAAAATGAAAAATAAAAAATCTTGTTTTGGAAATATCGTTTTTCAACAGACACAAAATAAATAAAAATGTGTAAACAGCAAAATGGAAAATCCATGGTCAAGCACTCACATTAAGATCATTTACAAAACCATAAAATGAAAAATAAAAAATCTTGTTTTGGAAATATCGATTTTTTTCAACATACACAAAATAAATATATAAAAAATTTGTAAACAGCAAAATGGAAAATCCATGTTTCCATATAGACAAAATTTAAAAACCTTAAACGGACATTTAAGAAAATATATGCAAATTGGAAATTGACAAATGTGTAAATATGAAAATGGAAAAATCCATGTTTCCATATCATGAAATTGAAAAACATCAAACTGTCATAAAAAAATGCAAATGGAAAATTGACAAATTGCAATGTGTGAAATGTGAAATTGAACAAATGGCTATCATTATTTTAAAAAAAAAGAACATGGTGCTCTATGGTTGAGGTGTGAAACAAACCCTCTCTACTTATTTGGACCACCCGAGACTGAGTAGACTAGTTTTAGTTGTCATACCGCTTTTAAAAGTTTGTGTTAAATCTAGGAATTGAACCCAAGAGCTTGTAGGGGAGATCCAAGGTTATAATATGTTAAACAGATAGCCTTGCATGTAGGGTGTGGTAGCTATATAGAGATGAGACGTTTCGTTCGGGGGAGGGAGGCATGGAGATCTGCATCAAACCAGTCAAAAGACTGACGACTCAAACAACAACATGTAGAGCTCACCAAAATAATGTTGTGTAACGGTAAATGTTAGTCAACGAACAGTAATGCATTACTAAAACCCATGACACGATACCTAAGAGCTTTTCTAAAATTATTTTATAATGCCTTTAACCCTATATTAAACACCCAGTTCACAAGACTCATAACTGCAATGTTATGGTCAAACAAAACAAAATCTATATTTCAAAACAAACAAGTGGTTTAGTCAATGTATACTGGAAAAAGTTTTATAAACACTCAAGTCCACAAAAATAATTAAATTAGTAACAGTCAGGTTGACCGAGTGGTTATGGTGTTTGACTTAAGTTCAAATTTTCTGTACAAGAAAGCAAGGTTTCGAATCCCTTACCTGATATAACTATTGCCTCAACATGGCTTGACCACACTGTATTATTGTGTACTCGGTACACAAACCATAAATAGAGTGTATTGTTTAAGGTCACTCTCTTTGCGAACATAGTCAGAGACTGTTGATGGTTAACAATTGCATTAATAGTGGGACATAGGGATAGCAATTAAGAAAAACAGACATACCCATACACTATTTTTATTTATTTAATGTAAGTACTTGTACAATAGTTATATACAAACTACAACTCTCTTTTGTCTATAACTATTTAGTCCTTTTCGATCCACTTGCATATCAAGGGCAGATGACTTTGTAGTTCAGCCCCTTCAAACAACAACAACACTACTTCTTGCATAGTCTGTGATGTTGATGACTCTTGAGGCGTGGAAGATGGATACAACATAACTTTTACAACAGGGGTTAAACGTTGCTCAACAAACAATGCACTATTTTGAGTAGCAACATCTTTCTCTTGTACTAACTTTTTAGCATTCTGATGATTTTTTGTCAACACCATCAGTGTTTTGTCTGGAGCACTACATTGATGATCACTCACACTTAAAACCACACCATTTCTACTTTTCATATTGCCTCGACATCTTGTTGACTTTTGTTTTGAGCATTGCCAGAATATTATTCCTTTTACATTTTGTCGTCTATAGTTATAAGAGTAGTCTTTATAGAGTACACGTTGTTTACCTCGGTTAGTTGTAGTAAGTTCCAAAGTAGTAACTAACCTGTTAGTATGATTTGCACACTACAAAGGTTATTTCTGTTCTGGTAATATAATTATTTAGCGTTGGCTTTTATATTTAATATGTACAGTTTAAAGTGATAGAAAAGTGGTAGAAACGTGGTAGCAAAGTGGTAGACAATTGGTAGAAAAGTGGTAGAAAAGTGGTAGAAAAGTGGTAGAAAAGTGGCAGAAAAGTAGTAGAAAAGTGGTAGCAAAGTGGTAGAAAAGTGATAGCAAACTAGAAAAGTGGTAGCAAAGTGGTAGAAAAGTGGCAGAAATGTAGTAGAAAAGTGGTAGCAAAGTGGTAGAAAAGTAGTAGCAAACTAGAAAAGTGGTAGCAAAGTGGTAGAAAATATTACATGTATTGTTAAGAAATAGTTTAAGCGGTTACATGGATTCATTACACTATAATTTTAGCATCACGAAGCTCATTTTCTATATCCAAAAGTTCTTCCTCATATTTAGTATGACCAGCCTGTTTACAGGTATGCAAGTACTGAAGCCGCTGGATTAGCTTACTGGGATTGTTCCAGTAAACAAATTTAACAAATGATTTTTTTGGGTGTAAACCATTATCATCATCATCATCATTATCATAATCATCATCATCATCAATATAATTATCATCAATATAATCATCATCACTATTACTATCTAATCCTTTTTGTTCATCTTGCAATGCAACAACCTTTGGCATAGTTTGTGTTGTCTTTGATAGTGTTAGAGGTTTCTTAGACGTTAACGACTGTCCTAACATGTCTTTTTTAGGAGATAATAAATGCTCTTTAACAAACAAAGCACTATCTTGAGCCACACTATTTTTTTCTTGGTCTTGCTTTTTTTTACCTTGGTTAGAGTATTTTGTCCATTTAAATGAGTATTATTTTGAGATTTACAATGATGATCGATTGAAATAAGTACGTTGGAGTCTTTTGTCTTAATCATTCCTCGACACTTTTTAGATCGTTGTTTCGAACAGCACCAAATAACAGTTCCATTTTTATTAGTTCTTTTTACAATATATGCATATCCTTTATAGTAAGCACATGGCTTACCATAGCTAGTCGTTGATACTTCCATGTCAACTGTTAAGCATAAACTAATCTCTAGTAAAGTTAACTCGATAATAAAAATGATTGTTTGTAGTATGTGCAGTTTAAAGTAAGAGCAAAAGTGAGAGTCAAATGGTATAAAAGTGTTAGCAAAGTGGTGGAAGAGTGGTAGCAGTTTATAGTAATCATGATCTTTTTTACTAGAATGTGATTTGAGTAAATGTAATTTCTAATCCTTAGCAGTGAGTAGTCAGTTAGTCTTGGTTCAGACAAGCGTAAACAGTTCTCCAATGAATCAGAGATCAAGATTTTCATTATGAAACAGTTGTGTAACCAATTAGGTATCGGTACTTGATAGCTTCACACATGAACAAAAATTCCAACATATCTGACTTGAATTACATGATTTGAAAGTTGACAAAGAATATCCAATCAACCATTGTAGTTACAATGTCAAACACACAAAGACAAAATCAGCATGAACTTTTAAGTTACAGGAAAATTCTATGAAATAGACTATGCAGGAAATTTGGAAATACACATCAGAAGTTTGCAACACCATCCTTCTAGCCTATATAAATTATCGACATGGAAAGTGTGCACTGCCCCTAACATTAAACCAATTTATCAATAACACAAGTCAACAATCAAAACATTTTGTGTTGAGTCTATCATTTAATGCATATATTCTTTCTACATTGAACAGTAACAAAAAACGCCATTCATAATTAATTAAGTTTGCTTTAATTCTTTATGTAATGATATATACATATTTAAAGTTTTGGCTGACTGTTCAGGGTGAATCGGCTTTGAACACATAAGAGAGGGAATATTTTAAGACTTAACCTCAGCTCACCTAACATAACCTAAATTTACCTAACCTAACCTTGTCATATAGGTAAGAAACGGGTCAAGCTATGCTTTCGACTGCCGAGTTTCAGCTACTTTTCAAGGTTACTCTCCCGAACATTGCCGGAGACTGCTGATAAACACTTATATTCCCACGGCGGCGGCGCGCAATGACTTACATGACGCGCTTCCCCCTTTTCATTGATCCCTGTTGATTTGTCCCTTTGGACTGGTCCCTGTTGACTAGCCCCTATTGGACGGGCCCTTTTTGAATGGAGTCATTTTTGACGGGTCCCTGTGGACAGGTCCTTTTGGCTGATCCCTTTGGACCGGACCCTTTGACATAATTTGGATAATTGCATGGGCCAGTCCATAGGTTATCCAATTATCCAATTATCCAAATTATGTCAAAGGGTCCGGTCCAAAGGGATCAGCCAAAAGGACCTGTCCACAGGGACCCGTCAAAAATGACTCCATTCAAAAAGGGCCCGTCCAAAAGGGGCTAGTCAACAGGGACCAGTCCAAAGGGACAAATCAACAGGGATCAATGAAAAGGGGGAAGCGCGTCATGTAAGTCATTGCGCGCCGCCGCTGTGGGAATATAAGTGTTTATCAGCAGTCTCCGGCAATGTTCGGGAGAGTAACCTTGAAAAGTAGCTGAAACTCGGCAGTCGAAAGCATAGCTTGACCCGTTTCTTACCTATATGACAAGGTTAGGTTAGGTAAATTTAGGTTATGTTAGGTGAGCTGAGGTTAAGTCTTAAAATATTCCCTCTCTTATGTGTTCAAAGCCGATTCACCCTGAACAGTCAGCCAAAACTTTAAATATGTATATATCATTACATAAAGAATTAAAGCAAACTTAATTAATTATGAATGGCGTTTTTTGTTACTGTTCAATGTAGAAAGAATATATGCATTAAATGATAGACTCAACACAAAATGTTTTGATTGTTGACTTGTGTTATTGATAAATTGGTTTAATGTTAGGGGCAGTGCACACTTTCCATGTCGATAATTTATATAGGCTAGAAGGATGGTGTTGCAAACTTCTGATGTGTATTTCCAAATTTCCTGCATAGTCTATTTCATAGAATATTCCTGTAACTTAAAATTTCATGCTGATTTTGTCTTTGTGTGTTTGACATTGTAACTACAATGGTTGATTGGATATTCTTTGTCAACTTTCAAATCATGTAATTCAAGTCAGATATGTTGGAATTTTTGTTCATGTGTGAAGCTATCAAGTACCGATACCTAATTGGTTACACAACTGTTTCATAATGAAAATCTTGATCTCTGATTCATTGGAGAACTGTTTACGCTTGTCTGAACCAAGACTAACTGACTACTCACTGCTAAGGATTAGAAATTACATTTACTCAAATCACATTCTAGTAAAAAAGATCATGATTACTATAAACTGCTACCACTCTTCCACCACTTTGCTAACACTTTTATACCATTTGACTCTCACTTTTGCTCTTACTTTAAACTGCACATACTACAAACAATCATTTTTATTATCGAGTTAACTTTACTAGAGATTAGTTTATGCTTAACAGTTGACATGGAAGTATCAACGACTAGCTATGGTAAGCCATGTGCTTACTATAAAGGATATGCATATATTGTAAAAAGAACTAATAAAAATGGAACTGTTATTTGGTGCTGTTCGAAACAACGATCTAAAAAGTGTCGAGGAATGATTAAGACAAAAGACTCCAACGTACTTATTTCAATCGATCATCATTGTAAATCTCAAAATAATACTCATTTAAATGGACAAAATACTCTAACCAAGGTAAAAAAAGCAAGACCAAGAAAAAAATAGTGTGGCTCAAGATAGTGCTTTGTTTGTTAAAGAGCATTTATTATCTCCTAAAAAAGACATGTTAGGACAGTCGTTAACGTCTAAGAAACCTCTAACACTATCAAAGACAACACAAACTATGCCAAAGGTTGTTGCATTGCAAGATGAACAAAAAGGATTAGATAGTAATAGTGATGATGATTATATTGATGATAATTATATTGATGATGATGATGATTATGATAATGATGATGATGATGATAATGGTTTACACCCAAAAAATCATTTGTTAAATTAGTTTACTGGAACAATCCCAGTAAGCTAATCCAGCGGCTTCAGTACTTGCATACCTGTAAACAGGCTGGTCATACTAAATATGAGGAAGAACTTTTGGATATAGAAAATGAGCTTCGTGATGCTAAAATTATAGTGTAATGAATCCATGTAACCGCTTAAACTATTTCTTAACAATACATGTAATATTTTCTACCACTTTGCTACCACTTTTCTAGTTTGCTACTACTTTTCTACCACTTTGCTACCACTTTTCTACTACATTTCTGCCACTTTTCTACCACTTTGCTACCACTTTTCTAGTTTGCTATCACTTTTCTACCACTTTGCTACCACTTTTCTACTACTTTTCTGCCACTTTTCTACCACTTTTCTACCACTATGTTACCAATTGTCTACCACTTTGCTACCACGTTTCTACCACTTTTCTATCACTTTAAACTGTACATATTAAATATAAAAGCCAACGCTAAATAATTATATTACCAGAACAGAAATAACCTTTGTAGTGTGCAAATCATACTAACAGGTTAGTTACTACTTTGGAACTTACTACAACTAACCGAGGTAAACAACGTGTACTCTATAAAGACTACTCTTATAACTATAGACGACAACATGTAAAAGGAATAATATTCTGGCAATGCTCAAAACAAAAGTCAACAAAATGTCGAGGCAATATGAAAAGTAGAAATGGTGTGGTTTTAAGTGTGAGTGATCATCAATGTAGTGCTCCAGACAAAACACTGATGGTGTTGACAAAAAATCATCAGAATGCTAAAAAGTTAGTACAAGAGAAAGATGTTGCTACTCAAAATAGTGCATTGTTTGTTGAGCAACGTTTAACCCCTGTTGTAAAAGTTATGTTGTATCCATCTTCCACGCCTCAAGAGTCATCAACATCACAGACTATGCAAGAAGTAGTGTTGTTGTTGTTTGAAGGGGCTGAACTACAAAGTCATCTGCCCTTGATATGCAAGTGGATCGAAAAGGACTAAATAGTTATAGACAAAAGAGAGTTGTAGTTTGTATATAACTATTGTACAAGTACTTACATTAAATAAATAAAAATAGTGTATGGGTATGTCTGTTTTTCTTAATTGCTATCCCTATGTCCCACTATTAATGCAATTGTTAACCATCAACAGTCTCTGACTATGTTCGCAAAGAGAGTGACCTTAAACAATACACTCTATTTATGGTTTGTGTACCGAGTACACAATAATACAGTGTGGTCAAGCCATGTTGAGGCAATAGTTATATCAGGTAAGGGATTCGAAACCTTGCTTTCTTGTACAGAAAATTTGAACTTAAGTCAAACACCATAACCACTCGGTCAACCTGACTGTTACTAATTTAATTATTTTTGTGGACTTGAGTGTTTATAAAACTTTTTCCAGTATACATTGACTAAACCACTTGTTTGTTTTGAAATATAGATTTTGTTTTGTTTGACCATAACATTGCAGTTATGAGTCTTGTGAACTGGGTGTTTAATATAGGGTTAAAGGCATTATAAAATAATTTTAGAAAAGCTCTTAGGTATCGTGTCATGGGTTTTAGTAATGCATTACTGTTCGTTGACTAACATTTACCGTTACACAACATTATTTTGGTGAGCTCTACATGTTGTTGTTTGAGTCGTCAGTCTTTTGACTGGTTTGATGCAGATCTCCATGCCTCCCTCCCCCGAACGAAACGTCTCATCTCTATATAGCTACCACACCCTACATGCAAGGCTATCTGTTTAACATATTATAACCTTGGATCTCCCCTACAAGCTCTTGGGTTCAATTCCTAGATTTAACACAAACTTTTAAAAGCGGTATGACAACTAAAACTAGTCTACTCAGTCTCGGGTGGTCCAAATAAGTAGAGAGGGTTTGTTTCACACCTCAACCATTGAGCACCATGTTCTTTTTTTTTTAAATAATGATAGCCATTTGTTCAATTTCACATTTCACACATTGCAATTTGTCAATTTTCCATTTGCATTTTTTTATGACAGTTTGATGTTTTTCAATTTCATGATATGGAAACATGGATTTTTCCATTTTCATATTTACACATTTGTCAATTTCCAATTTGCATATATTTTCTTAAATGTCCGTTTAAGGTTTTAAATTTTGTCTATATGGAAACATGGATTTTCCATTTTGCTGTTTACAAATCTTTTATATATTTATTTTGTGTATGTTGAAAAAAAATCGATATTTCCAAAACAAGATTTTTTATTTTTCATTTTATGGTTTTGTAAATGATCTTAATGTGAGTGCTTGACCATGGATTTTCCATTTTGCTGTTTACACATTTTTATTTATTTTGTGTCTGTTGAAAAACGATATTTCCAAAACAAGATTTTTTATTTTTCATTTTATGATTTTGTAAATGATCTTAATGTGAGTGCTTGACCATGTCAATAATTCAGTCTATCTATGTGTTAGCGAAACCATAGAGTCTTATTACTACTGCAAGTAAGAATGTTTTACAAAATAACGGCTATCTACCACTGCATTTGAAAAACAAAACTATTGAAAAAAACAAAAATACTATTTACCATTCATATATACGTGTTAATTCTCCCTCTCCCCACCCTACCTCATCGTATTTTCTCTGGTCAAACAATCAATTCTACCCATACATACACAAGCTTTCTATATCTCTCTCTCTATATATGTTTTCTCTGTTCCACAAGATAAAAATTATGGTTGCTGGATTGTATACTGCACTGTTTATGCGACATACCATTGCCAGTTCATAAAACCGTTAGGTAGTTCTCTACACATAGCGATTTTACCACTGCTCTACCTACGCCTTTTGCTTGTTTGGCTTTCTTACAGGCTAGTATGCGATAGGCAGCATTAACTGTATATCAAACCCAGTCCACCTTTGTATTTGCAATCTAAGTAATAATTTGAAAAGAGACAAGTGTAATCAGTTTTAAACATTATCTCTGCTTTTTTGTTTGTTTGTTTATGACATGTATATTAACCTAAAATCAAACCCTAGTCTACCTTAGTGAAAGGCTAACAGTTTAACCACTGCGTCACCATACCCTTCTTTCTTAGTTTGATCCATTCTAGGCCTTAAGAGTTAGAAATCGAGTTACGAACTCCAGTGCAAGAGGCACATGTGCTCACCACTATAGCATGTAATGGTTAGCTGGTAACATTAGAGAAACGAAAATGATTGTATTTCTGTTAGCCAAGCATTTCTGTCATTTGCCTACTGTGTGAGCACTGCCAGCAAGACAGTTTAGTTTAGAACAAGCGTGTGTGTGTGTGTGTGTGTATAGATTATTACCCTCAAGTATTTAAAGCTTGTTGTGTGTAGCGACCATCTTGCTCAGTAACCACTGAGTAAGTTTTAACCGTTAACTCATAAAAACAGCATAGGATAGTTGTGTGTGTGTGGTTCATGTACTTGGGAATATGCATTAGCACCATGTGCTAGCTTTACCTTACCCTCTAGAGGTAGAGCGTTATCCCTTTCTTTGGACATTGCCAATGACTGCATTCCCCCACAAGTTTTACACTTAAGCCCTTGGCTTGTTCATGATTAGGTTTGGTTTGCTTTAGGCTTGGTTTGGTTCAGTTGGGTTTGATTCGACTTGGTTCAGTTTAGTTTAATGTAGTCACCATTTTTTATATTTTTAGCTACACTCTTTAACCAATTAATTAATGATAGTCTACTCTTAATTCGATAAATTGAATTTTGTGTGCACCGTTTGTCAATCCATGCCTACAACCTATACTCCCTATGTACTACAGTCAGATCTGAAAACAAGTTCCAATGGTCAAAGACGTGTCAGTCACCATACATATATCCTACAATAATTCTTTCTTTACCTAGCTAGATTTCGTCACTCACAGTAAACATCTTACATTATGGGTTTGCAATATATTATGAAAAGCAAAAGTCCATGATCTTGTTGTTTTGGGTCTTTTTTGGGGAAATTCATAAGCCATAAAAGAATGACATCATGTCAAGTTCTGAGTGGATCTTGTATGTCAAAATCCCATTATCGGTTTATAAAATCTCAAGGCCATGCCCTAGCAGTTTTGGATTATTTCAATCAATGAGTCCACCATAGGAAACATCGAAAAAATAAATACCCTTAAAACAAGTCGTCACATGACTCTCTCCAAACAATGCTTCGCAAAATATAAATTCATCCATTGAACATTGAACATGATCGGCGACATCATCCTAGCTTCCCCCTCCCACCATGGTTGCCATATCGCTTGACCTTCAAGTGTCCTCAGCATCTCTGTGCTTTTTTTTTTCATTGCCCTGTTGTCAAGTCAAGTCAAGGCATTCCAATAAGCTCAAATAACATTCACATCCTGTCAGTCTGCCCCAGCAAGTTTGTTTTCTATACTCATTTCAAGCACCATATAACCAAGTTCTGTTTGTTCTATCTAAAGCCAACTTCATCGGATCAAGGAATTATCATTTGCCATGCCACTCATAATCGTTTACACGTTAAAGACCCCCTTCAGGGGGTTTAGGAATTAGGAATTCCATCATAGGAAAAATCAGAAAACGAACCCTCGACCCGCGGTCTCATCAAAATAGCGAATACTGTATTGGTATATCACCACCGTGGCCAGTAATAGCTTCGTTGAAACACGTGTCCAGTAGTATCGTCACTTTCTATCTACAACCACTCGTCATGAACATTTTAGACAGATTTAAGAAAAGTTTTAAAAACTGAAATGTTTTCAACATAAGTGTCGTTAGGCCCTTTCGCATTTTTTAAACATAAATACTATATTCGAAAGGGGAGAGGAAAGGGGCGTCACCCCGAGTCCTACGACCCCTCGTATACGTCTCTGGCGTTATTGGTTTGTGAGATATAACAGAAAGTCTAAAATCACGGTTTTACAACAAAAAATTCTGTTTCCCTCATTCTCAAAAACTTTAACCTATTACCAAAATACACAGGGTTTCGAGAAAAGCCATTTGACACGTCATAGGACCAAATCCGACCATGCATTCGTGAAATATCAGAAAAGTCTAAAATCATGGTTTTACCCCAAAAAAGCCTGTTTCCCTCATTCTCAAAACTCTAACCTATTAATAACATGTATAGGGCTTCGAGACAAGCGATTTGACACGTCACACGTCCAAATCCGACCTTGCGTTTGAGAGATATCGGCAAACTTCGTAGGAAAGTAGGCGACTATCTGGCTCTCTCCTCACCACCAAAACCTCTTCTTATCAATCATTTTTTTCAAAGAGCTCGCCCTCTTACAAAAATCCCCAGTGCGCATGCGTAAAAAACAAAAAACAAAAATGTTCATCCATAGCGGCATCTCGTAAAACGCATGCGCGATATGAGCAACAACGTTTAAGTTCATTTTAGCAGCGCACCTTATACATGTCGTATTTGAAAAGAGACTTTCACTAAAAATTACAATTTCACCCCCTAGTAGGGGTAGGTTTTATTTAGGGGTTGAAAGGAATGGTCCATTGGAAAGAGGGCGTCAACCCGAGTCCAACGACACCTCATTTATTAAAATCCGACCATCGGTTTGCGAGATATTGGCTTGGACTCACGCGGCGGCCATGACACTAAGCAGAAGCCCTACTACTCCACTACTATTGTTCCACGCCTAGGCACTTGTACATGTAACTCACCGAACTATAACATTAATGACAAGAGGAAGACAGCTCCTTCCTGTCGTCAAATCGTCCCCTTCTCCCTTCTCCCTCCGCCGTGTCAGCGTGTTCATCATTTTCCTTGCGCAAGAGATCTTGTGAAGCCGCGCCGCTACCCCTACTACCCTTTTCAAAACAATTCCCAAACTAATGCTGTCGGTTTCATTCACCCGATTTTAATTCTGAAAAATGCATTTGAATCAGGAAATCAGGAAATATATCTCCGTTTTCGTATTACCATTTTTTTTCATATTGTAAACAGAAATATACTGTTAGTAACTTTTTTGTTTTTCACATTTTGGAAAATGCATCGAATTAATATCAATTCAATTGCACTCTAGTATACATAGTGGGTTTCAGATCGCAAATACGAGCTTCCGTTCAAGAGAAAACTGAAAAAAGACATTGTCACACTTTGGTGCTGCTACGTGGTGTCAGAACAGAATTACAAACTAAAAAGTGGGTCATTTAACCTTAGAATTAAAGTGCACTGGTTTGCTTCGTCGCAATTCTCCGACACAAAGCTCTATCATGAATTCAGCCAATCAGAAGGCTTAAAACAGTGTCTTATGTTGTGATCCAGGAGGCTTAGTAAATGCTCTATTCAAGGGAGTTAAAATGAGTTATTAATGAACTTTGGTTTGCGCGAACTGTTTGTACCAGGGGGCTTTGATTCTCACCTCTTACGCTTTGTATGGCGATGCAGGCGGCTTTGCCTCCACTCTGCAAGTCAAACACAGCCTGGTATTGAACAGTCGCTAGCATTTATAATGAACACTACATCGCGCTCTCAAAGGAAGCGTGCGAACATCTTTATCGCCTGCTACGAGCGAAAATAATGAGAGGGCATGGATAATTTAAGTATAGGAATGGAAACATTTAAGGGGTTCATACACCGTCGGATGTCATGTTTTAAAAAACATGTAAATGAAAGACAATACCTTTCTCAATATAGCCGTTAAGTTTTATAACTACTGTCGACCAAAGTATTATGTGCACTCGAGTTTGAAGGTTGTTTGTGAAGTAACCAATATACCTAAATAAAATCCAATAACATCATCATTTTCGTCGTTCTATTTTACGTTAGTTCATGTAGGTTTGGAATTTTTAATTTATATTTTAATATTTTTTATCGCAGTTGGAACACAAAATGTGCCCGTTTTTAAGCGTGTTTCAACCATGCGTCACATTTAAGAATTATTATCTCAAAACCCCGTCATTAGATCGAACGCAAATTTTAACACAATGTACATTGGAATGTTGTATAACTGGTTCATTAATTTCAAAATTTTGTGTGTCCAAGAAACAAAGTTGCTATCATTTTTGTAAGGTAACTTTTTCTCGGCTCGGGGTGGTTGGAAAATATAGCTCTTGGTCGCGTTGTAATCCTTATACATCAAGAAGTTATGCTGTATGACTGTGAAATACGTAAATTAATTCACTTATTTTATATCGGTTTGTATTTGTTCGTGGAAATAAGGAATGATTCACCAGCCAGCCGCTCCGGGGTAAGCTGTACAGCGTTACTGAGATGGAGCCCATCACTGCCGAGCGAGGCGAGGTCGTATTTCCCCGTTCAAATATAAACCGATATAAAATAAATGAATTATTTCACGTATTTTAAAGTCATACACCATAACATTTTGATGTATAAGGATTACAACGCAACCAAGAACTACATTTTCCAACCACCCCAAGCCGAGAAAACGTTACCTTACACAAATGATAACAACGTTGTTTCTTGGACACGCAACATTTTGAAATTAATAAATCAGTTATACAACATTCCAATGTATATTGTGTTAAAATTTGGATTAGATCTGATGACGCATTTGTGAGATAATAATTCTTAAATGTGACGCATGGTTGAAAGACGCTTAAAAACAGGCACTTTTTGTGTTCCAACTGCGATAAAAAATAATAAAATATAAACTAAAAATTCCAAAACCTACATGAACTCACGTAAAATAGAACGACGAAAATGATGATGTTATTGGATTTTATGTATGTCTATTGGTTACGTCACAAACAACCTTCAAACTCGAGTACACATAATACTTTGGTCGACAGTAAGTTCAGCGCTTTGGCAGAGATATAGCGTATTACTTGAAACCATGTGCCTATCTGTCAATGGAGTTTTTAATATTCAAAGCTCGTTACCTGAAAGAACACAATATTTCGTGAACTATGTGATAAAACTGGATGAAACACGGCAGATACATTCCAACCTATGATCCCTAGAGTGTGAACCTCATTCGTGAAATTATCTTGAAAAGTAATTCAGATATACTTGAAAAATTAAACAAAAAACTGTTCATTTTTTGAAAGTCAATTTTAATATTAAAAAAGTATACTATTTACTATATAACATTCATGTTAATGTAACTGACATTCTGCTACGAGAAAGTCTTGTTGTCTGAGATTATTGATCCCAGGATGACCAGATCAATAGATATAAGAGAACCTGAGGTGAAGTAAAATACTGAGTGTGTGTAAATCATGAAACGTTATCTTTGATATGGAAAAAATGAAGCATTAATTTCAAGAATAGGAAATAATTAGGTATAATATTTTTTGTTTGTTTCTAGTACGCAGTACTAGTGCCTGTGCTAACAATAGGCAGATGAGAATATCTTAGGAACTGTTTATTGTAATAAAATGTCCTACATAAATGAACTTTTATTATTACACTACTTCCATGAAAATTGAAGTAAGATATAGTGATTGGCCTCACAGAGTCGTTTCAGTTCTCATGAAGAAAAGGGAATTAGAGTCAAAAGAACCAAAGACCCATACCAATCACCAAAATAACTGCATTCATGGTGATTCATCGTCGGTATTTATGCGTTAACTTTACATGAAAAAATTAATTCCATTCAGACTGGTATTTCTTATTGAATCGTGTTTTTTTGTGATTCACGGAGTTAAAAAAATTACGAATATGATCCTTTCAATAAATAACGAAATACTGTATATACTGTTCCTCTCTTTAATTTCGAAGAAAGCTCTATGTATTGTTACGGCTGTGAGTTTGTTTCGTCACCTCGCCGCGTGAGTCACAGCCGCCCCCTGGCTATGCTCTGCCTCTGTGTGTTACCTGCGCCTTACGCAAGGGGCTGCGAGGACAAGAGGGATAGTCCAGAACATTCGTGACCCAGCCAGTGATGGAAATCTCGAGAAGCCGTGAATCCTGGACGGTTCTAGAAGCATTCATTGAGTCACCAGCCTGCTATATAAGAGCGACGTGGCCAGCGAGGGACTGTGTGTGTTTTTGAGCTAGTGCGTGACTTTACCTGAGCGACAGTAGTGTGGCGACGTGACGTGCGAAGTTACGAAACTCGAGTGAGGCTCATTCTCCAGACAGCGAGGCAGTGTGAATCATACGGAGGGACTGAGTTTTGAGGAGTGTGTACTTACCTAGTGCGGCAGAGATATCGTGGTGAATTGCGAAACGCATTGGACTGTTCCCTAGCCAGCGGACAGCGAAGCAGTGTGTAGTGGTGAGTGACTGGCTATCGTAAATAACTGTAGTTTGTGTACTCAAGGGAGTGTACAGGTATTTCGGTGAGTGACATACTTGCTAGACACAGGTCAGCCTAATTAGTGAACGGACAGCTGCTCGAGAGAGTGAAAGGGAAGTGTTCCCAGTCAGAGAGGAACTAGAGTGAGATACTAATTGCTTGTATCTGTTTATTGTGCGGTGTACTGTAACTTGCTAAGACCTGCAATAAAATTACTATTTCTTTAAAAGGACCATTGTTTTGTGCTTCTACCCACCGTAATCCAGTTAACGAAAGTGCCACAAAGGGTGGCACGTTACAGTATTTACTATACATATGTTAGTTTCATAACTCTATGTTACATATTAGTGAAGCTATGATATGATTCGTAACTGTATGCGAAAATTCCCACTGACGGTGTATGAGTCCCCTTAAAGTAAGAGTAAGCATTCAAGGAGAAACAATTTAAAATCTGAGATATGCTGATAACTGCTCTCACCAGGACACGTAAGACTCAATCAGTTAAGTAGCCTGTACAATACAACCCAAACTGATATTTAACTACAATCACATATTCACTATAAACAAGCAAGTTTTGAGGTCAATCACCACTTCCAGTATCTTAACAAAACATCACGTAGTCCACAACTGATGAGTTGAATTATCTCAACTCATACTGAAACTATATAAGTGTACACAGTGCTTGATTTGTAAACAATGAGGTTCCGGTACTGTGGGCAACCGGGTGGCGGTGGGAGGGGTGTGGGCTTTATGGAATATTGATTTGAGTCTAAAAACGATATTTTTACGCTTTTCTGAACATCTTTAAAAATTAATCAGTGAACAAAATAGCAATCTAATTCTATTGGAAGTGTCGTGCATTTTTCAGTTTCTTCGTCTAGTTTTGTTGTCTTCGGTTTAATAAAATAATTAGTTATTTTATACATTGTAAAGGCACGTACACGTACAGCAACGCACTTGGATTCCAAAACACTACACGATTAAACAGAACAAACCCGTAAAGCAGTGACAGGCCGTCGAATGTTCTAACTGCACTGACATTGACGGTTAAGTGAAAGCTGAACTCTTACGGGCAAGGATGAGTCGGCTAGATGTACAGTCCAGTCAAAAACCAAGTTGACCTTGACTTACAACTAACGTTCTACAGTTCTAAAACTTATCTTACACAGTATATTCGACTTTTCCCCCGATCAGAGGTTTCGGTACGGCGTACCGGTGCGTACCGTCACAAATCTAGCCCTGAGTGTACATATTGTAAATATTTTCCCCCGTACTTTCTGACATAAAGTTCAGGACCTAAGTGTAATGGATCTGATGACATGTATGTCGTGTGGCCTCCTGAGAGGCCGAGTGCAGATCTTTCCAGTCGACGCTCGTAGGCGACCTACGCGTCAGGATGAGAGATGGAATGGATGAAGATGAATGAAATTAGTCGAGGATGCGGAAGGAAGCGGCCGTGGCCTGTCAGAAGGTACCGTCCCAGCATTTGCCTGGTGTTGAAAATGGGAAACTACGGAAAACCATTTCAAGGACGGACGACGGTGAGGCTCGATTCCACGCGCCTACCGAATCAGCAGAGAGCTTTGCCCCATGACCTACCGCTGCGCTTTAGCCAGCATTGTCACTGCAGTCGGTGATCTGATGATGATCGCTTGACGATCGAAACTGGTCATCCAAGGGTATTTGTTAATCTCATGTAATTTTCTTTTCAGGTTTAGGGAATAACCCAAGTCTTTTGGGAAAAAATCACCGTTACCGACTGAAAAGCTTTCGTTAACTAAGGCAACACCGAAAATGGCTTCTAACACCATAATGGTCACCAATAATATTATTTAAAGATTCTAGTCTTCTTCCCACATCGGGAATCAGCTATCTCTGTGAAATTGATAGCGCGTCTTATAACGAGACAATATTAATGGTTTGTCAGGCAGAGAGCGAACGCCTTGTGATCCTAAATTAAACACAAGATGAATGAATGTGAAGGATTGTAAGAGTTACAATGAATTGAAATCCAAGTTCATTAACGTGAAATGAAAACGGTGCAAGTGACAATGAGTAATGACAGTCGCATTGTGGAATATAATTTGTTTCAGAATTCACTTGTATTATGTAGTGAAAAAAGATGTCTTCACATGTGGCAGCGACAAACTTCACTGACCGGTAAAAAAAAAAAAAAAAAAACGACTGACCGGTAAAAATAAACCGATCACTTGAAAAATTCAACATTACATTCATTCAAATCATAAATATGAGCGGTACAGGCCTAGTATAGTACGAAACCCGAACCAATTTGTGGCGTGCAAGGTTCTACAGCCATGGACAATAGTTTCCACCCTCTGAAAAACTACCAGCCGGTTTCACAGAGAAATGGAGTACATGGAGATCACTCAACAGACTTCGGTCGAGTGTCACAAGATGCAAAAGCAACTTAATGAAATGGAGTTTCCATGTGGAGTCACCGTTTTGTGAATGTGGAACAACGCAGACGTCCTACCATCTGCTTCAGTGCAGTCAGTGCCCAACAACATGTACACTAGAGCAGTGTTTCCCAAACTTCTTTGTGTGTGTACCACTTTTAGAGATGAGAATCTTTCGCGTACCACCTAATGATTGGGAGATACAGTAACTATAACCCCACCACCACTACGTACCAGACCACATGATGGATTGTAAATTGTGTTTGTTAGAGTTGAAGGTGAAATAATAAATGTGTGTCCAGTTGTTTTATTATTTAATGCAATAAGTATTCAATTCAAACATTCAGAAATGACACTGTACAAATGAAAGAAAATCCACAGCCTGCTTCCAGTCTCCAACCGGGTCAGGAATGGAATGAATGAAGCCCCCATCTAGCGGCGAGGATATGGACTGTGCCGGTTGCCGAGGCCTGACGCACTCCTCTGGGGCAATGATTAAATGAATGACCGATTAAATGAAATGATAGTGGTGAGTGTTGCTGGAATGAAATGTTGACAGGGAAAACCGGAGTACCCGGAGAAAAACCTGTCTGCCTCCGTTTTGTCCAGCACAGATCTCACGTGGAGTGACCGGGATTTGAACCACGGACCCAGCGGTGAGAGGCCGGCGTGCTGTCGCCTAAGCCACGGAGGCTGTGACACTGTAAAAATAATATTAATAAACAAGATATTAATAATTATACAACCGACAGTCGTGGCTATGCTCGCTAAAGTGCAGCGATAGGCCGTGGGGCCAAGCTCTCTGCTGACTCGGTAGACGCGTGGGTTCGAGCCCCACCGTCGGCCGTCCTTGAAATGGTTTTCCGTGGTTTCCCATTTTCAACACCAGGCAAATGCTGGGACGGTACCTTCTGACAGGCCACGGCCGCTTCCTTCCACATTCTTGCCCAGTTTCATTCACCTTCATTCATTCCATCTCTCATCCCGACGCGCAGGTCGCCCACGGGCGTCGCCTAGAAAGACCTGCACTCGGCCTCTCAGGAGGTCACACGAAAAAAAATAAAAATAAAAAAATAAAAAAAAATAATTATACATAAAAACCAGAGTTCAACTAACAATTTCAATGTGAAGGGTGAGCTTGAAGATTTAGAACCCAACTAAGCAATGTCTGGTTTAAGAGTGCTGAGTCTCAAACGAAGAATGTTTTCCACTGTAAGGAGCCTATACCGGTATTTAATCTCGAGATAAACAAGTGAAGAAAATGCATTCTCACATAATTACGAAGTAGTGAAAGCCAGTGAAAATCTAACTTCTATGTGCGCATAGTCTGCACGCCTCTCAACCCAAAAGTTCACAATAGCCATTTTTGAAAAAGTTTTCGTTAGTTCTGAATCACAATTCAATTCATAAAACTGCTCCTCATCTTTGGCCTGAAAGTCCTCCGGAAACATATCAATGTTTTTATATATTTAAATTTTATGTTTATTTTTTATATTTTTCGTAACGTATCTAATATTTCTTTTATATTTTTCGTAACATCACCGCGTACCACTGCAGCAGTACGAGCGTACCACCAGTGGTACGGGTACCACAGTTTGGGAATCGCTGCACTAGAAGACCTGTTACATGCAGCGCCTAACGCAATAAAGGTCACCAACTTCTAGGCGGCTATAGTTTGAAAAAATTGAAATTTAAATTGTTATATATAATATTATGTAAAATGAAAATCCACAGCCTGCTTCCAGTCTCGGACTGGGTCAGGAATGGAATGAATGAAGCCCCCATCTAGCGGCGAGGATATGAACTGTGCCGGCTGCCGAGGCCTGACGCACTCCTCTGGGGCAATGATTAAATGAATGACAGATGAAATGAAATGATAGTGGAGAGTGTTGCTGGAATGAAATTTTGACAGGGAAAACCGGAGTACCCGGAGAAAAACCTGTCTGCCTCCGTTTTGTCCAGCACAGATCTCACATGGAGTGACCGGGATTTGAACCACGGATCCAGCGGTGAGAGGCCGGCGTGCTGCCGCCTAAGCCACGGAGGCTTTATATATAATATTATGTATTTATTGTAAATTCATTTTCCCACTGTAAGTGTTTCTGACACGAATGAGTGAATGAATGAGTACAGTACATACTGTTTATAGCATGGAAGTAAGGTTAATTGGTTTCCTGGATGCATTACCATTCTTCATATCATTGTTTCGCTTAACAATAGCGATTCTTTGACATGATGCTGTTTCCCGCGGAAAGATGTGCTCGCCATAGCTATCATTAACAATAAAATCTAAACGGCTGGAGCGATTTCAATGAAACTCGGTAAGTTCATAGCACTATTCCCGGCGACCTCGACCATGCCCTTCAAATTTTGTTACGTCTCACCAATCCAACATGGCGGCTGTGCGAAATATTTCACTAGCATTCAATATCTCCGAAACTATTAACGATATCGCCCTGAAATTGTGTACGGTGATAAGGGGCAATACTGAAAGTTCACCTATGAGACTTACAAAAACCTGGTGACTAAAAAACCAACATGGTGGTCAAGCGAAGTTGAGACTTTTAAATAGACTTTTCTCGCGATTTAACTATCCAAATGTAATGAAACTTGGTACAGAAAATGTTTATACACATTGTAATGCACTGGAGTATAATTTAGTTCAATTGTTTACATAACCTCAAAATGGCGGCTGTGCGAAATATTTCACTGACATACTATATCTCCGAAACTATTACAGATATCACCCTGCAATTTTGTACGGTGATAAAGGGTACTGATACAAGTTTACCTATGTATATTTCATAAACCTGTAAAGTACAAAACGAACATGGCGGCCAAGCGAATTTGATATATTTTAATAGACTTTTCACGAGGTTTAACTCTCTGAGCGCAGTGAAATGTGGCACAGTAAATGATTTTGCAGATTTTAATGCACTGCCATCTAATTTAATTCAATTGTTTACATAACCTCAAGATGGCGGCTGTGCGAAATTTTAAAATTAAGTTTTTATTTCTTGTGTCGTAATCATGCGATCGAAGTGAAAGTTTGAATGACGAACCTAGGCAATAATTGTCCTTGAATGGTACATAACTCTATGGCCTATACATATGACAATCCTAAATGGCGAGCTTCCGATATATTTAGACGGTTCTCAATATCTACGAATCTTTTACAGCAACCAAACTGATTTTTTTTGTGTTCATAGAGACTATGAACATATGTTCACCTATAGGACTTTCAGTAACCTGGGGAGCACAAATCCAACATGGCGGCGACGCGAAGTATAAATATTTAAATGGACGTTTCTCGCGAATTAACTATCCGAGTGCCGTGAAACGTTGCACGTTAAATGCTTATACAAATGTTGATCCACTGGCATGTAATTTATTTCAATTGTTTGCTTAATCACAAGATGGCTGCTGTGCGTAATTTTAAAATCTCGTTTTTACTTCTTGTGTTCTAATCATGCGATTGAAGTTTGAATACCACACGTACACAATAATCTCAATGTAATAGTACAAAATTAAAAATCCAACCTGGCGACCATCTGAAATATTTAGACGGTTCTGAATATCTACGAATCTGTTACAGCAATTGAACTGAAATTTTGTATGTTGATAGTGGCAATTAACATGAGCAGGATATATGAAAGTAGGCTGTATAGTTCTTCACGGAACTACTTGTTTCTTTTGCAATTCAGAAACGAATATGCGCTTGAGGCCTGAAGATGTTGCCAGGGCAGAGGCTCTGATCGAAAATGGTGGCGCGCACATCTTTCCGCGGGAAACAGCATCATTTCAAAGAATCGCTATTGTTAAGTGAAACAATGATATGAGGAATGATAATACACCCAGGAAACCTTACTTCCATGCTATAAACAGTAACTTATGTACTAGACCTAGAGCGTTCATATTTATGATTTAATAGTACATTACGCAACGAGCCTATAATGGGAATAATTAAGACACGAGTATGTTTATAAAACGAGTGTATGCGAGTTTTATAATTTCCATACGAGTGTCTTAATTACCATTATAGGCGAGTTGCATACGACTGTTTATGTTCGACGATAATTATAATAACTATTTTATGTTCGAACATAAATATTCATAAATTTCTGTCGAGATTTCGCCTGTTTTATGTACTGAACAGAGCGCATGAGGCGCAGAGAATGCCTTGTATTTGACCATGGCCTCCTCGATTACCCTATTATGACACTAGGCCACGCAGTGAAATTTAAATTAGAAGGCCGTGGAACTCAGCGCAGGTGCGATGTTATTCTCCCCTAATTGGTCAAACAACTGTTTCTTGAGCTTTGATTGGTGGGAGAAACTGTTTCATAATGAAATTAGTGTTATAATGAGCCTAATTATAGTACAGTTTTCTGACATATAATAGTCAGGGTAGGAGCAGATGACGTCGTAGTTCCGCCCTTTGAAACAACAACAACAATAACTAACAATATAATAGTCAGGGTCGAACAAATGAATGTAATGTTGAATTTTTCAAGTGATCTTCTTTTTTTTTTGCCCTCAGTGTAGTTTTAGTCAACTCATACAAATACCTAGGGTTGACCTTGCTAGTAACGGGAAAGGCGTTCACCAGACACATAGAGGACAGATGCATCCACGTGATTAAATCAATATTCGGGATAAGGAATGTGGAAAAAATATAGGTAAGAATTGCCATTAACCTTTCTCAAATCAGGAGAGTACCGATAGCATCCTACGCCGTCACCCACCTCACGAGAACCAATCAAAAGAGACTAGAGGCGGTGAAAGCCACATACATAACATTACACTAGTGTTCAAAAGTTAAGCGCAATCACTGAACGAGACCATAAAGCCTGATAGGAATGTCAGACAGATTGCTGAACAAACGGAAGTTGAATCACACACCATATGTTACACAGTGTCATAAAGGTTCTGATAGCTAAGGACCACCTCTCACAACAACTAACAAAACTTGGCATTGTCTTCCACAACAAAATAAGCTGATAATGGGGTGTATGGTTACCCCTAACGGCCACACATGCTTCGCAGTGACGTGGCATGCTCTCTATCAGATGGTCCAAGAGCTCTTGTGACAGTCGATCCCATTCCTCCGAGTGGGCAATGCGAAGGTCTTGGCGGGTCCTTGGTGGAGGTTGACGAGATACAATCCGCCTCCCCAATGCATCCCAGGCATGTTATATAGTATTCAGATCCGCAGAACTCGCTGGCCAGTCCATGCGATGAATGTCTTCCCCAGCCAGAAATTCATCCACCAGAGCAGGGCGGTGCGGTCGGGCATTATCGTCCATTGGAGGAATTCTGGATCAACCATACCTCTGAGTACCTCATCACTGTATCTCCGAGCGTTCACAGTGTTCCTCGGACCACCCATGAAGATGTGCAGGTCCGTTCGGCCATTCAACATGACGCCACCACCACCATACTGGTCCCGTTCCACGATGTTCCTGTGGTTGTATCGGCTACCCGGTTCTCTCCAGATTAATGTGCGACGGGAATCGTTCTGCAAACTGAAGCGGGATTCATCTGTGGAGAGCACATGCCTCCATTCGTACATGGTCCAGTTTGGACGTTGACGGGTCCCCAGTAAACGGGCCCATCTCTGTACTGCAGTGAGCGGGACGCACACCGCTGGACGTCTGGCAAACAGCCCTGCTGTTCTGAGCCTCCGGTACGCAGTTTGCCCTGAGACGGCTGTAAGCGCCGCCGACAATTGTCTTGCAGGTGCACTCCGATTTCGTCGGGCGGTAAGGCCAGATATCTGTCCTGCTGCGGGAAGGTTACTCTTGGTCGACCTGGTACTGGCGTTCGACTAACATCTCCTGTGTCTCGAAATCGTCTCCAAAGCCTGGAAATGACACTTTGTGGCACATTCAAGGATATGGCGACTTCGGTCTGTGTCTGGCCTGCTTCCATGCGGCCGAGTATTCTAACCTAAAAACGGGGTCCAAATGGCGTCGTTGTGTCATTATGTTGTCACGTTCACCACGAGGCTACACTCCGCACACTATAAATGGGCAAACACGACTGAGAGAAAACGGGGCGCAGGCACTGGCTGTGTTTACCTTGCGGTTACGCAGCTAGTCAAAGCAGGGAATACTCCTTTCCTATGCAGAGCGAACACGTAAGGTTGGTAGGTGCATATGTCGTACGATATGCGGTCTATTTCCTGTTGCCCTGCTTATTCGTAACTTACGCTTAACTTTTGAACACTGGTGTAAATGCCGACTAGGCTACTACTTGTGTTACTTGGAACATACGAAGGTGGATCAAAAAGTTAGTTGCACTAACGCGCTGCAGCAGCACGCTGTGTGCCGCAAACATGGGCACAGCGGAGAGCGCGTCGACTGGACGTTCACTCTAAATATGAGGTGCGTGCGACAATCTGATTCCTATGGGCCAAAAGGAGGAATTGCACGGACATTCATCGTGAAATTAGTGCTGTGTATGGGGAGCGGGTCATTTCCCGGCAAGGGATCGTAAAGTGGTGTCAGCAATTCGAAGCCGGACACACGGATATCGCGGACGAATATTGCGAGGGTAGGCCCGCAACGTCCAGGACCCGTGCAAATGTCAACAGTGTGAATGCGATCATTATACAGAACGGTGGTCGACATTCCCAGACCGATGAGGAGGTGAAGGCCGCTGTCTCCATGTGGTTGCAGAACGCTGGAGGAACTTTCTATGCATCCGGCATCGACAAGTTGGTTGTGCGTTCGCAGAAATGTCTGGAGTCTCTTGGAAACTATGTGGAAAAGTGACGTTATATTGTACGTCGTTATAGGGGTGTTGTTGTTGTGTAGGTGGTATAATAATTGGCCATAACTCGGAAGTGCAACTTACTTTTAGATCTGCCCTCGTAATTTGCTCCCAGCATGGCGGAGGAGGAGGATTTAAAATACCGAGAATTTACTCATGGGTACGCTTAAGTGAGATGCACGTGATTTAACACATAATGTACTCAGTAGCATATAAAAGGCTCTATATACGCGACACAGAGGAGCTAGGGTGAGCTATTTGTGTTGATGTTATTCATGAAAGTATCTCTTGCTCTTGTGTGTCTAATGCTCTCCGAACAGCGCCTTTGAGTCTCTTTGTGTTTCAAGTTATTGGCAGTTTTTAACTCTGATAGATTCGTTCCAATGATTGCATTTCGTCTCTAAAAGCAATGCTACGGTAAAGCGGCGGATTACTTCCGGATGTAATTCTAAACCACCAGTTTTTTTTTAAATTGCTGCTATATTTACTCCCCTTCGTTTAACTCTTTATAGGTTAGCGGTTTGTATATTAACCACCTACCAAAAGTACAATTTATATTGTCGGAGATGTCACTCATATTCCAACGATTTTATTGTGGAAGTATTAATATTTCTGTAAAACGAATATTATTTGTTTATCTCCTTGACTTAAGGTGCTTGACATTTTTTAAAATAAAAACCATTAAAAATAAGAAAATGCTGGGTGAAAGCCTCATGATCATGAACTGCGTGAACTCAAAGTCCAATAGCAAGTGCAGGCGCGAATTCAAGGGTGGGGGTGGTGGTCACGGGGGTCATGACCCCCCCCCCAAACGGAGACCAAATATTTTTGCAAACTCAAAACACGAAAACACAATAACCAGACAAATAAAACTTCACGAATTTTAACTGAAAAACAGTTTTTTTTTTCATTTTATTCAATACTGAAAATATCCTTATTGCAATTATTATGTTCTGTTACAACTGTACATATTTACAACTTCATACCTGTTATATAAAACGATTACTTATATATAACAAAATCAACTCGTCTATTTTGTTTAGCAAACCTTGTGATTACCGAATCGATGTCTATAATGAGGTCACGATGAATGAGCAGCAATGAACGGATAGGAATTTGGGGCTTTTTTTTCGCACCAAAAAATTTTGCCTACGTCCAAACTGCAAGCGTGGTTGGCAATTTAAGCTGTGACTTCCTCCCTTTGTCGTCGGTACCAACTCGACTTGCCGAAACTGTAACGTACCTTGATACTTTTCTCGAAGCTCGATGTAAAAGTCGCAAAACACGCCGTTGCAATTTGTACGAGTATTTTTTGGTGCGCTAAACGCATAAAATTTCTATCCATGTAGCTTGCAAAAAAATTGGTCAGGGTTTGTACGTTTGGTTATTTTGTGATTGCGTTGTTAGTGATACCATTTTTCTTAACAATTTCGATTCTGTGACCCCCCTCCCCCCAAGCCAAACTCTAGATCCGCGCCTGAGCAAGTGCAAACCAAGGTCAAAGGAGGTAGATGGCTGGATGACGTCACGCTCACCGGAGCGCGCGGGGAAAGGAGGGAGCTAAAGCGGTACTATGACGTCACACACCTAGTGCATTCTCGGTACATGTCGTCCCGTCACCGTAACGTAACGCCAGACCTCAGCGTAACGACGACGTCGACAAGACCATTTAAAATGATAACAAGAAGTCCGTGACGAACTAAAGAACCTTCTTTTCTTAAAATTTAAGATTCATGCGGATGAGTAATCTACATGGACCTATCTAGAATAATGACAAAATAAAGTTGGTAATATCGAAATTTCTAATTAGTTCGAAATATACCTGGTATGTTGTTTGAGTCTTCAGTCTTTTGACTGGTTTGATGCAGCTCTCCATGCCTCCCTGTCCTGAGCTAATCGTTTCATCTCTACATAGCTACCACACCCTACATCTGAGGCAATCTGTTTAACATATTCTAACCTTGGTCTACCCCTACAGTTCTTGTCCTGGTATATTGTAACCTAATGGAGCACTGCATTTGGCAGCACTGGTGACTGAATATATTCTTAGTTCCCTCTCTAAAGGTACAGAATACAAAATTTGGTTGAAGTCCAAAGAATAGGATGGACGTTACATGCAGTTAGACATTGGATCTATCAGCACGCGTAAAATCATGTTGGCAAGAATGTCATGCATGTGTTGCTCAGAAATAATCTGAAGTATTATGATCTCTTGTGCCAATTTTGTATGAAATCCATTTGTTAGTATGGAAGTTACATGTATTTTAAAATTGGACTTATCAGGAGGCTTAGAATCATGTAGGCAGCACTGACGTATATTAGTTACTCCAAATTATACTAGAATGTCAGGTGCTATACGTGTGAAGTGACAAAGACGAAATCTGACATTCTACGGATCGGAGCGTGGAATGTTAGAAGTCTGCTAGGAAGTGGAAAGTTAGAAAACTTAGAAAGGGAAATGGATAGTTTGAGGTTGGATTTGGTTGGGATTAGTGAAATGCGCTAGCAGGAAGAACAGGACTTTTGGTCAGGAGACTATAGGGTCATTAGCACTAAATCAAACAATGGCCAAGCAGGAGTTGGTCTCATATTGAGTAGGAAACTTGGACAGCGGGTGGAATATTATGAGCAATACAGTGAACGGATTATTGTAGCAAAAATCAATACTAAACCTACGTGCACCACAGTGGTACAAGTCTATATGCCTACCAGTCAAGCTGATGATGAGGATGTTGAAAAGGTCTACGAAGAAATAGATGACATTCTGAGGTATATCAAAGGTGATGAAAATGTTATAGTAATGGGAGATTGGAATGCTGTGGTAGGAAAAGGGAGGGAAGGGAAGATAGTAGGAGATTTCGGATTAGGTGAAAGGAATGATCGAGGAAGCAGGCTGATGGAATTCTGCACCGAACATGAGTTGGTCATAGCTAACACCTTATTCAATAACCACAATAGAAGAATATACACATGGATGAGACCAGGAGATACAGGGCGTTACCAAATCGACTTCATTATGGTCAAGCAGAGGTTTCGAAACCAGATTTTGGATTGTAAAACATATCCTGGTGCTGACATAAACTCTGACCACAATCTGGTTGTAATGAAATGCAGATTAAAGTTGAAGAAACTGAAGAAAAGTCAAAAGCCAAAAAGGTGGGCAATAGACAGACTGAAAGTAAAGGATGTGAACGAAAGATTCAAGAAGAGTATAAAGGAAGAACTAATCAAAACCCCTAAACAAACTTCAATTGCAGACGAATGGGCACTTTTGAAGAATGAAATAACAAAATCGGCAGAAGAAAACATTGGTAGGAAAGAAAGAATAGGTAGAAAACCGTGGATCACTCAGGATATACTAGAATTGATGGATGAAAGGTGGAGACACAAGAATCTAAGAGATGAAGATGGGAAAGCAGAATACAGACGTCTGAGAAATGAGGTCAACAAGAAGTGCAAGGAAGCGAAAGAAGAATGGTTGAAAGAGAAATGTACAGGTATAGAAAAGTGTCTGAAATTAGGAAAAGTAGACACAGCTTATCGAAGGATTAAGAATACTTTTGGGGAAAAGAAGACTAAGTGCTGTAATATTAAGGACACAAATGGAAAGCCTCTAACAGATAGGGAAGAAAAGGTTGAGAGATGGAAAGCTTACGTAGGGTGCTTGTATAAGGGAAAGGAGATTGAGAATCATGTAATGGAAAGGGAGGAGGAAATTGATGAGGATGCAAAAGGAGATTTAATATTGAGATCAGAATTTGACAGAGCATTGGAGGACTTAGGCAGGAACAAAGCACCAGGCATAGATGATATACCGATTGAGTTGCTACGCTGCATAGGAGATGAAGGTCTGATCAGGTTATTTCACTTGGTGTGTAGTATTTATGAGACAGGTGAGGTACCCCCTGATTTCAAGAAGAATGTTATCATCCCAATACCAAAGAAAGTGGGAGCTGACATATGTGAAGATTACCGTACAATCAGCTTGATTACTCATGCTTCAAAGATCCTGTCTAGAATAATTTACAAGAGGATTGAAAGCCAGATAGAAACGGAGTTGGGTGAAGACCAGTTTGGTTTCAGGAGAAAAGTAGGAGCAAGGGAAGCTGTACTAAGTCTTAGGCTGATTTTGGAAGGTAGAATAAGGAAAGATAAGAGAACGTTCATGGCATATGTAGACTTAGAAAAGGCTTTTGATAACGTTGATTGGACTAAATTGTTTGACATTTTGAAATCTATTGGAATAAAGTACAGGGATAGGAGGGTGATATACAATCTATACAGAAACCAGACAGCAGTCATTCGAGCTGAAGGATATGAGAGAGAAGCTGGTATTATGAAAGGTGTAAGGCAAGGCTGCAACTTATCACCCATACTTTTCAATCTTTACATTGAACAAGCAATGAAGGAAATTGGAGAAAAATTTAAAGTGGGAGTGAAGATTCAGGGAGAAATAATTTCAACTCTGAGATTTGCTGATGACATCGTCATCTTGGCCGACAAGCCTGAGGATTTGAATGAGTTTTTGAATGGTATGCATTCCGTCTTACGGAAGGACTTCATGATGAAAATTAATAAATGTAAAACAAAAATACTGGAATGCAGCCGAAATAAATCCGAAACCTCTATGGAGATCAAATTGGCAGGTGAAAAGCTGAAGGAAGTAGGAGACTTCTGTTACTTAGGAAGCAGAATAACCTGTGATGGACGAAGCAAAGAGGATATAAAAAGTAGGTTGGCTCAGGCAAGGAAAGCCTTTCTACAAAAAAGGAATCTGTTGACATCGAATATAGATTTAGGTATTAGGAAGTCATTTTTGAAAGCCTTTGTCTGGAGCGTGGCGCTCTATGGAAGTGAAACTTGGACTATTGGTGCAGCAGAAAAGAGGAGAATTGAGGCATTTGAAATGTGGTGTTACAGGAGAATGATGAAGATCAGATGGGTAGATAGGGTTACAAACGAAGAGGTATTAAGGCGAGTGGGAGAGGAGAGATGTTTCTGGCGACTGCTAATGAAGAGAAGAGATAGGTTGGTAGGACACATACTAAGACACCCAGGAATAGCAAGATTAGTTATGGAAGGAAGGGTCGAGGACAAGAACTGTAGGGGTAGACCAAGGTTAGAATATGTTAAACAGATTGCCTCGGATGTAGGGTGTGGTAGCTATGTAGAGATGAAACGATTAGTTCAGGGCAGGGAGGCATGGAGAGCTGCATCAAACCAGTCAAAAGACTGAAGACTCAAACAACATACGTGTGAAAAGTCTCGAGCTGTTGGCTTGTATATTTTCTTACATATTAATATAAGGGTAAACAAATAGAGACAGCATTTATTAACATTTGGCAGCCCTGGTTGCTCTTAAGAATACGCATAGTCAGATCTGTTATCGTACACATAGCACATACGAAATTTGGTTGAAATCCAATTGATAGTATAAGAGTTACATGTATTTAAAAATTGGGCCTATCCGCAGGCTTAGAATCATGTTGGTAGCACTGACGTATATTAGTTACTCCAAATTAATCTAGAATGTCAGGTACTATACGTGTGATTACTTTAAAGCTGTCAGCTTGCATACTTTCTGATATATTGGTATTTGGATAAAAATAAATTGAGAGAGCATTTATTAACAGTTGGCAGTCCTGGTGGCTCTTAAGAATACGTTCAGTCATATCCGTTTATGTACACATAGTAGGCTACATACGAAATTTGGTTGAAATCTAATTGATAGGTCCAATTTTAAATGCATATAACTTGTACACTATCAGCAGGCTTAGAATCATTTTGGGAACACTGTCATATATGGCCTCCTGGAAATTAAACTAAAATATTATTATCTATATATGTGCCAATTTTGGAATAGCTCCCATTTATACCTTCCATGGAGCTCAAATTTTAATTGCGGTTTTTCAGCAGCTGGTAGCTCTGTCATCATTTTCAAATATGGGCTTGAGATACTTATTCAGGTATAGACCTTTACTCATACCAAATTTGGTTTCTATTGCTGCAGCCGTTTAGGAGTTGATAGGGAGGGACACACACACAGAAGGACAGACAGACGTTTGCCCGGATCGATCTCATAAGTCTACTTTTTCCTCATTTTTGCAAAATGTGAAAAGTAGGCTAATAATGCTGTATTTTAATTATAATTTTTATTATCTTATTTTATTTCTTACTGTTTAATTTATTTGTCTAATATTTTTAACTGTTTAATAGTCTAATGTTTGATATGCTTCTAAAAATTAAAAATTAATATCCTTATACAAATGAAATTTCTAAGAATTTAACCATTTAAATATTAAGATTATAAAATTAATAAAATTATGAACATTAACATTCAGCAAAAAACGCAAAGAAGCCTCGACTTACAACATCGGGGACTTAGTGGCTGTCAAGAGTACTCAATTCGGACCAGGTATGAAATTGACGTCCAAGTACCTGGGGCCCTATCAAGTCACAAAAGTCAAACCCAATGGCATGTACGATGTCGAAAGACGAGGAAGCAACGAAGGACCCAAGACCACCACCACCTGTGCGGAATACATGAAACTCTGGCCTGAGAAAGGCTTATCGTCCGGGTCGGCCGAATGTGGGGAGACGCGCAGGCATTTCGAGGTTTTGCCGCGAGTGATATATAGTGCGCGCTGGCATAGACAATAAAGAGTTGCCATGGAGTTCATTATTGTTGTTCTTTGGAGCTGAGAAGGCATTGGTGTTCACCACAACGTAGCCTATTCTTTATTTTCATATGTAATCTATCTTTTTTTCACGTTATATTACAATCTTCCTTCCTTACCTTATTTCCATTTGTTAAATACACAAATATTATTTTGACTTTCAACAAATAAAACGTGAGTGTTTTTTGACACCGGTTCCCACACATTCACTCGCGAGCGAGTATGAATTAGTCTTTCTACTGATGCTTCCTCAGATGACTGATCAGTCCAATCCGAGAGCTACACACTCTACTGCAGTGATGTCATACAGTCCATACTGTAACGTTTTCGGGGTTCGTTAATAATAGGTCAGGCTATAATGCACTAAATTTTTATTTACAATAATGTTATTTACACTAATTAACACTAAATCAAATTAAGCCTACTTACTTCCACACACACACACACTTACACAGAGTTGCACTTGACACAGCTACAAATCACTATATATTTACAATGTTCACTTCAAGGAAGTATCTCCTATAGTTACTATTTATTTTCCACAGTTACTGTTTATCTTCCACAGTCACTATTTATCTTCCAGACTTACTGACTACGTCATTAATTTTCACAGCACTGTCTTCAATATTACAGCACTTCACATTTATTTCCACTGGTCGCTCGGCACGGCACACACCGACAGCGCGGACTCACTCAGGACTCACTGCTCGTCGCACCTTACTGGCATATAACCAATCCAGCTCCTGGTCTCGAATGTTCTCGGCGTTTCCCCTTCCAGTAGCGTCGAGTATGTCCTCGTGGTTGGTTTCCCGAACTCTTTAGCTCCTCCCAGTACTTTGTACGGGACCTTCTTGTCGCATCCAGTAGTCTCTAGAAGCAGAACAGTCTGGAAACCTTGCGTCAATAGTCTACCTGATTCGTAGCGTTATTGTATTGGTGGTGGCCTTGGGGAGGGGCTACCCTAATTAGCCTTGGCCTAATTGGCTGCCCAGCGTTCTCCATACACCCCGCCCACTTGACAGGAGGAGAAAGGGGCGGTGGCCGAGGCAACTGCACGAATCGTTACACTGCCCCCTCCTTAACACTGTTCCGTCTCGGAGCAGACACTTCCCACAGGGTGACGGTAGGAACAGCTCGGTCCTTCACGGCATCGTGAGTTGACGAAGAAGTAACAGTCCACCGTTTTCCGAGGCACCACGTCTATTAGGGGCCAGCAGCACACCAGAATCTGAATCCCTGTGCGTCGAAAGACTTCCTCTAGCATGCTTCTTGCAATCCTCCAGTCCAACCCATCTGGTCCGCAGCCCAACTTGGGTACAGCTAATTTGGATATGCTTCGCTCCAGTAGGTGCTCCCGCATAGCAAGTAGACTATCCCAGATGGCACGATAGGAGGGCTTCAGATGGGAGAGTTCTTTCGTCGCCAGATAGAACAGCGATCACTCGTTCCTGGTTAAGCACAACACGTCCCCGACACGATGCTCTTGGCGCTGAAGCTCTTCAATCCCGCCGTATTTCTGCCGGAACACCTGGGCGATTCCCTGGCTCATCCTCAGGTCCTTAGCCACACAGTGAGCCAAGGCATACTCACTGGCGGTTTGGAATAAATCCTGTCGAATCTCGGTAGTGACGCCATAACGAACTTTTTGGCCAATTCGGCATTGAGCCATGAACTCTTCGAAGGATCGTTCTGCTTCTGGCAATCGACAGATACGAGCGTGTTGTACGTGCCCCTCGTCATCGTTGTCGCCCAGGAACGGTGCCAGCCGATTGAAATGGACCACTCGGGGTTTGCCATTCGGTCTTCTCCTGATACGATAGACGACGTCGTTGATCCTCTTCAGTACCTCATATGATCCGTCCCAGGAGCGTTGTAGCTTCGGAGAGAACCCTCGCCGCCTTTTTGGGTCGAAAAGCCAGACTAGATCTCCTGCTTGGTATCCTCCTGATTCGGCTCTTAGGTCGTAATGCTCCTTCATCCGGTCGCTCGCATTCTGGATGTTTGCGCGAACTCAGTCGTGAATGTCATTCATCCTTCGTCGGAGGTCGGAGATGTAGTCCTCGCCAACAACGTCATCCTTAGGTTTGCAGCCGAACGTCAGGTCATACGGCAACCGCAGCTCTCGGCCAAACAGCACATTAGCTGGCGTTTGGCCTGTGGTCTCATGTATAGAAGAGCGGTATGCCAGTAGAAACAAGTGGAGTAACTTGTCCCAGTCCCGCTGGTGGTCGGATACAATCTCGGATAGGTATTTCTCCATTGTTCTGTTCATGCGCTCCACCATGCCGTCGGACTGTGGATGCAGGGCAGTTGTTCTCGTTTTCCGGATCCCGAGAATCTGGCACAATTCCTGGAACACCGACGACTCGAAATTTCGCCCCTGGTCGGAATGCAATTCCAAAGGTACACCAAATCGGCTCACCAGCTCCCTTACTAGTGTCTCGGCAACCACCACCGCCTCTTGATTGGGCAATGCATATGCCTCTACCCACTTGCTGAAGTAATCTATTGCTACCAAGATGTATTTATTTCCACTCTCAGTCGTGGGGAAGGGGCCCGCTACATCGATGGCGATCCGTGCGAACGGTGCACCAACGTTGTACTGTCTCATCGCTGCTCTTCTCTTCTTCTGTGGCCCGTTCGCAGTGGCACAAACCACGCACTTTCTACACCATTCACGAACGTCGTCGGAGCAATTGATCCAGTAAAACCGCTCTCGAATTTTCACTATGGTTTTCCGAACTCCAAGGTGCCCTCCGGACGTTCCATCATGCAGCAACTGCACTATCTCGGATACCCTGTTTCGTGGAACAATAAGCTGTAGCCTCTCCTGAGTCCCATTCTCATTCTCCAGTACCCTCTTTAGAACCCCGTTTTCCAAAATCACGGAATTCCACTGAGCCCAGTAGGCTTTTACAGAGCGCGAGAAGGGAGCTACCTCTTCCCAGGTCGGTCGTTCCTCAGACTTCTTCCAACGCAGTAGGTGTTTTAAGTCCGGATCGTTTTCTTGGTCCTTACGGATTTCCTCATCCTGCCAGTGGTCGTCAGTCACAGTACTTCTTCTTACCGCTGCAATTTTGTCTTCGATCCGATTGCAGTGCTTGCAGTCTTGCGCGCACGGTCTCCTAGATAGAGCATCAGCATTTCTGTGTTTAAGACCAGCCCTGTGTTCAGATTCGAAGTCGTACTCCTCGAACCTTTCGATCCACCTGGCTACCTGTCCCTCCGGGTTCTTGAAACTCAGAAGCCACGTAAGTGCTGCATGATCAGTCCGTAGAACGAACTTCCTCCCGTAGAGGTACTTGTGGAAATGCTCCACCGACTTCACTACAGCAAGCAATTCCCTTCTAGTCACGCAGTAGTTCCTCTCCGGTTTAGAAAGAACCTTGCTGAAGTAAGCTATCACTCTTTCCTGCCCACCTTGCAGTTCGGAGAGCACGCTACCGATGCCCACTTTGCTAGCATCGGTGTCCAAAACGAACAGTCCTTCCGGTTGTGGGTAACTCAGGATAGGAGCATTGGTCAGTACCTCCTTCAGTTGTTCGAAAGCCTGTTGACAGGTTGTGTCCCACTCAAAACTCCGGCCGTCTTCGGTAAGTCGAGTCAGAGGCTTCGCGAGATTAGCAAATCCTGGCATGAATCGACGGTAATAGGTGCATAGTCCGAAGAAACTCCGAACTTTGCGCTTATCTTTCGGTATTGGCCACTCCTTCACCGCGTTTTTCTTCTCCGGATCTGCAGCAACCCCCTCTCCGGAAACAACGTGGCCCAGGTAATTAACTTCTTTCCGAAAGAGGAAGCACTTCTTGGGGTTGAGCTTCAGGTTGGCTTGTAAGAACACCTGCTCCAAATTCTATAGGTGGTCTTCAAACGTCCTCCCGAGAACGATGATGTCATCCAAGTAGACCAAGCAGGTTTCCCAAGACAGCCCCTTTAAAACTCGCTCCATCAAACGTTCAAACGTAGCAGGAGCGTTACAGAGTCCGAACGGCATAACTGTGAAGTTCCACAGTTCCGAACCAATCGTAAAGGCGGTCTTCTCCTTGTCGTTGGGGTCCAACCCGACCTGCCAGTAGCCACTCTTGAGGTCCAAAGTGGAGAAGATCGTGCTCCCACCCAAGGTGTCCAGGGTGTCATCGATGCGTGGTAGAGGATAACTGTCCTTTTTCGTCACATTGTTCAGCTGGCGGTAGTCTACGCAAAACCGCGTAGATCCATCTTTCCTCTTCACCAGAACCACTGGCGAGGCCCAGGGGTTGCTTGAAGGTTCAATCACCCCATCGCGAGCCATATCGCTTATTATTCGCTCGGCTTCCTCTCGCTTGGCTAGTGGCAATCTTCTGGGCGTCTGGCGAATAGGTCTTGAGTCACCCGTATCGATGCGATGTTGCACCACGTTCGTTCTTCCATTACCAGTCCCATCCTGGAAGGCATCTTTATGACGTTTGAGAAGTTCCCTTACCTCTCGGCTCTGCTCAGGATTTAGCTCTTGACACTCTGCCTCGATAAGACTGTCAAGCCACACTGAATGTATACCGAATCAGGAGGCAGCTGTTCGCACTTGGCGTACGATGGAGGACACAGACGAACATATTCCCAGGCTGGTTCCTTCCCGAACGGTTATTGGGCGATCATGAAGGTTCATTACCCGCACAGGAATCTTCGCCCCTGCACGAACCAAAGCTTTGGCTACCAGCATTCCATGTCCAGTTTCGTCTTCGCCAAACGTAGGCCCTACCATGACGACACAACCTTCAGGAATTTCACCGTCCAGCTTCCCTTCTACCATTACTTCACTACGTCCTGGCAGTACCATGTCTATCGCTGCTATCACCCGTACCGATGCGGCGTTCCTCTTCTGCAGCACTACCTCCTCGTTTCCGACTCTCAAAATTCCGCTTCCCAAGTCTAGTCCAAATTTGTACTTAGTCATGATGTCCATTCCGAGAATAACGTCCTCTTCCACCTCAGCGATCAAGACACGATGGCGAAACTGGGTATCACCGATGATGAAGTCGACGACTGCCTCCCCTCGAACGTTGGCTGGCTCCCCCGTTGCTGTTCGCAGTGTCCATCTTGTGGGTGTTATTGCTCTTCTCACGATGCCTGGTCGGATGATGGTCATTGTGGCCCCTGTGTCCAGCAGTAGGTCTCTGGGTTCTCCATCCACATGGCCACTGGCAAAAATTGAGTAGGCTTGACGACCCAGAGACGCGACGATAGCAGAAGTGGGGGCATTCCTGGTGTTGGCGCGGGTTGACAGTCGCCCCTTCCCATCAACCCTCTTAAGTTTCCCTGCGGCTGGTACTTGTTAGTCGTAAAATTAGGGCATCGATCTCTGAGGTGCCCAACTTCCCCGCAGCCCCAGCACCTCGTCCGTTTCTTCTTGGTCTGCAAGGCTTGAAGAACTTTCTCCACGATTTATTCTAAGGAAGGCACAGGTTGGACCTCCTTGTCTCCCTCCAGAGCTCGGATGCGCGCCTGGCTGCGCACGGATTGTTGAACAGCCTCGAACTCAAGGGCTAGGGTCAAAGCATCATTCAACGTTTTCGGGCACGCCAGCTTCACAGCCCGCTGTGTCTCGGTCTCGCGGAGTCCGTCGAGAAACTTCTCGGTAGCAAGACTCACGTAAACGTCGCTGGGCACTGTTGGGTAGGCGCTCCTAATAAGACGGACTATGTCTGCTTCAAACTCCTGTAGGCTCTCGTTAGGTCTTTGGCAGCAATTTCTTAACTGGGAGCGATATAGCTGCTCCATATGTCGATGTCCGAACCGCATTTCCAGTTTTTGAACGAGAACGTCGTAGTTCTGTCTCTCCGATAAGGTAACAGCTTGTAGGACTCGTAGGGCCTCTCCGCGCAGCGACAAGCTCATCATTGCAGCTTTCGTGGATTCTGACCACCCATTAATCATGGCGGCGGTCTCAAACAAGGTGAAGTATTCTTCCCATGCAGATTTCCCATCGAATGTTGGCAGGTCAGAACGCCCAACTGCGGGAACGGGTGCACGGTCCATTGGCAGGTCAGTCCGCCCAGCGGCGGGAACAGGTAAACTCTCCTTACCTTCCGATGGTTCAGCAGCGGCAATGGTTTCGTTTCGTTGCTTGTCCTTATTTTGAAGCAGGGCGCTCGCAAGCTCGTCCTCCAACTTCCGCAGCGACTCTTGAAATTCCTCCCTCAGCTTCGTTTCCGTAGTGAGTGTTACTTCTCGAAGTTTCCTCTCAAGATTGGCATTATTTTCCATTATATTCCTTTCCATAATTTTGGAGTTTTCTACTATTTTCTTTTGTAAATTTTCCACATTGTCCGCCATTTTCTTTTCCAAAATTTCCATCTCCTGGCCTATGCCGCAAGGAAGCTCAAAAAGGAATATATCTGGGTCTTCACCTCCGTCCAGCAGTAACTGACGTAATCGCACTTGTAGCGTAGACTTTGTTCCCGTGGCATCAGCTTCTCTTCTTCCAATTCCTGCCGTAATTCCGAAACCTTCAGTGCTGAAAGTTTTACTTTCCTTGTCGCCATTTTACAGTACAAAATGCGAGACACACGGACAGTCAGCACACGATTAACCAGGCTTCCAGATGGTACACACAAGACAGTCACTAATAATTAACTATCGTACACACTTCCTTAAAGTAGGCCTTTTCAAAAGTACGCACTGTTTCAAACAGAAGCACGCACGCATAACCTGACCCTCACATCTGACACCAATTGTAACGTTTTCGGGGTTCGTTAATAATAGGTCAGGCTATAATGCACTAAATTTTTATTTACAATAATGTTATTTACACTAATTAACACTAAATCAAATTAGGCCTACTTACTTCCACACACACTTACACAGAGTTGCACTTTACACAGCTACAAATCACTATATATTTACAATGATCACTGCAAGGAAGTATCTCCTATAGTTACTATTTATTTTCCACAGTTACTGTTTATCTTCCACAGTCACTATTTATCTTCCAGACTTACTGACTACGTCATTAATTTTCACAGCACTGTCTTCAATATTACAGCACTTCACATTTATTTCCACTGGTCGCTCGGCACGGCACACACCGACAGCGCGGACTCACTCAGGACTCACTGCTCGTCGCACCTTACTGGTATATAACCAATCCAGCTCCTGGTCTCGAATGTTCTCGGCGCTGCCCCTTCCAGTAGCGTCGAGTATGTCCTCGTTGTTGGTTTCCCGAACTCTTTAGCTCCTCCCAGTACTTTGTTCGGGACCTTCTTGTCGCATCCAGTAGTCTCTAGAAGCAGAACAGTCTGGAAACCTTGCGTCAATAGTCTACCTGATTCGTAGCGTTATTGTATTGGTGGTGGCCTTGGGGAGGGGCTACCCTAATTAGCCGTGACCTAATTGGCTGCCCAGCGTTCTCCATACACCCCGCCCACTTGACAGGAGGAGAAAGAGGCGGTGGCCGACGGCAACTGCACGAATCGTTACAATACATTGAGCAGCCAGCTGGCAAATGACCATTCCGCCTCAAGATCTCACGCTGTTTTCTCTACGTGCGCAGTTCTGCTGCAGTACTACGCCTCTGCTCTTCCAAAACAGCAATCCCTTCATGAATGGTGCTTCTCCATGTTTGACGATCCAGCGCGTGCATTTCCCAGTTACCATCATTGATGTTACATATCTTCAGGGTGGATTTAAGACAATGTGTATATATCTTTCTCTGACCTCCATAGCGCCGAACGCCCTCACTAAGTTCGGAGCATAGTACTTGTTTTGGAATGCGATAATTTGGCATGCGGATCACGTGATCCACCCATCGGAGTTGCTGTTGGGCTAGCATTGCTTCTGTGCTCGTATTACCGGCGTCATACAGAACGCTAGTATTTGTGCGTTTATCTATCCAAGTGACTTTCAAGATACGTCTGAGACACCTTATGTGGAATTTCTCAAGCATTAGTTTGTGATGCCTGTAGGTTGTCCACGACTCACAGCCATAGTCTATAAGAGAGTCGACAGTACAACAGATTTGTACACGAGTATCTTGGTAGAACAATTGATGTGATTGTCGAATACTCTCGAACGAAGCTTTCCAAATGCTGATCCAGCGCATTGCAGACGATGAAGGATCTCTGAATCAATATTACCTTTATAAGAGAGGTGGCTTCCAAGATAGGGAAGCAATTAACATTATGAAGAGAATGTCTGTTTGTAATGTTTATTTATGATGTTGGATGATACTTTTGGAGGAACCAACAACAACAATAATAAGTTCCACAGTTGGGTGACAAATGTACATCAAGTGCGATCACAGGAGAAAAGCATTAAGGGGAAATGGAATCGGGTTTCCATGAAAATTTCGATTTTTTGTATCATCAATATTTATTCCCTGAAGCTTCCCCTTTAAAATGGTGTATTGCACATTGCTGTATTATGATTATAACTATATTAAATTTGCATATATCTGAGATGGAGTGTGGTGCTATTCAATCTGCCATGTAGGACTATATATCAGTCAAACAGGGGCAGATGACCTCGTAGTTCCGCCCCTTAAAACAACAATAACTAACTAATGATCTGTCAAACGTTTCTCTGCGATTTTCAAACCTCCCATATTTCAGTGGGACATGTATTTGGTGTAAGAGATATAATAAAGAAAACCTTATGGGAATGTTGACATAAGCTTGAGTGCGTGGGACACGTGCAAAAAGGAATGGGGACTAGACTTAGAAGAATGACGACAGCTTCAAAGAGAAAGAAACTATGCGATGGAAATACATTAGATGGAAAAGGGAGGCTAACTGATGCAGTATGGGCTAGCCATCAGACAAAATACAGCCAATGTGGACGCTATGCGGAAAACTGTGTTGGCTCTGTATTATCACATTGCCTCCACAAATGAGGCTCCCCAACATGGATTATGTCCTGAAGGTGAAAACAGCTGGTGTAAATTTAATAAGGGGAAAATAAGTTGGAAGATCTACAACCATCACCATAGTTTACCAGCAGTAATAACGGATGAGATCTAACCTATCTTCACTGACTTCGCCGATAAAAAATTCCTAAAGAAATGACTTCACGGTAGAACCCAGAATCCTAACGAGTGTATCAATAGTGTAATATGGAATCGTCTACCTAAAACAGTCTTTGTATGTATTAGCACACTCCATTTTGGTGTCTACGATGCTGTGCCATCTTTTAACCAGAGGAATATCACCAAATGTCAAGTTCTAGAGATGTCGGGATTGCGTTCCCGCAACAAAACCATGCATGCCATGTTGACTCTAGATCAAGTTAGGCTAAGAAATGTAGATAATGATGAAAAAATCTTAGCCAAGAAAGCAAGGCAGACCATAAGGGGTGCCAATAGAAGACTGCAAGATGCCTTCGGAGGGGATGAAGATGGTCCAAGCTATGGAGCAGGCTTGTTTTAACTTAGAACTCAATTTCCAGTAAGTTCCCTTTTCTTCTATTTAGGGAACATTTTCTCAGCTTCTGTTTAACCTAGAACCAAGAAACTTTAGGAAGCAGTTCATTAGAATGTTTTACATACACTGAAATAATTTCATGTTGATATGTAATTTAGAAAAATATAATGGTGATAATGTACCGAAAAATGGAGGTAAAAAATCCTTTGGTAAAAAACAAATATTTCTCCCTCATTATTCCCACTAAAAACATATTATCATTTCAGTAGACGCACAATGCCTATGTCCATACGCTGTAAAAATTTGAGTTATGTAGCTATCATGGTTTCCAAGAAAATGTACCTATAAATTAACATTGTGAAGATAGGCGATACAATCCGATTCTATTTCCCCTTAGTCAATGACGTGCTGCCTTTCAGCGCCGTATTCCGTACTTACAATGTTGGCCGCACTGCAAGATTCCCGCTTGTTTTAGTGCTTTTGAAAATTACATTTGTACAGGGTTTAGGTGATTTTATGTTCCAAATCCATTTTAAAATAAAATAGCATGTGAAATATTCATTCTGGATGGCTTTATACCGCACTAAACTGACCACGGAGCTGAAAGGCATTACGTCACGTTTGCAAAATTAATTTGAAAAATATGTTTATTAAATTAAAATTGATATTCCACTAACACAAAATATAAGCTGAACAGTTGCTTCACAACATAGATGACTAATATAGTGTGTTTGTTAAGTTCTGTTCTGTCAATGACGTTTTATCTGTCTCCTGAAAAGTTGTGAAAACTGACTTCAGCTCCGGCTGATTCAATCATTTATTTTAACTAGCGGACCCGTGCTTGAAATCTCGCATTTTCATAAACCACACTTTCCCCAATAGGTTTATAATGAGACACTTAAGGAGAAAGGTTATGTTTTTATTTCAACCAAATTATTATAGAACACTATTTACATATCAGGATAAAGGAAAGACCTCAGAATGTTAATATGACATGAAACAGGCGTCACAGCGGCCCGTGGACAGCAATTGTGGACCGTATTTTCCTACATCAACGGTGTTTGCAAATCGCACACTTGGTACAATTTTTTAAAGTAATTTTTTTAAGAAATTATAGATATTTATGAAATTATAGTGCAATACGTCACTGCTAATGTCTATTCTCTTTCATTTGAATGCTCATTTGTCACGATCGGGTGCTTGCGAGCGCCGCAGGAGGGATGCATACTATTGAAATAATATATATGATTTGTATTTATTTATGTATCTATCGTATGGCTTTTAGTGTCGGGAGTGTCTCAGGACATGTTCGGCTCGCCTGAGTCTGTAGCTGCTTCCAGCGGACACCCTTAGGGTTATCTACAAGTTCCGTTCAATTTCAAGTAGTTCCATCTTTCGCTACGAGATATCAATGATACCTAGTGGTGAACGTTGGAACTTTGTTAGAGCGTTCTGACGAAATCTAACCTAACAATTTAGCTTCACACAAGTTTAGTCTGTGGAAGTATCTTTTACATGCCATAAATCTATGACATGGGACCGCCGGCTTTACTTCCCCTCCGAAGGAAGGCATACTGAAGGATTTTTAACGTTCTTAAAAATTCCGACGACTTCAGCCGGGTTTGAACCCGCTATCTTGGGCACAGCAGTTGAGCATGTTACCAACTACGCCACCGAAGCCATAAAACCATAACAGACGTAGAACGGGTCGCCAGGTCAGACAGAATGAAACAGTTCTGGGAGAAGAGGATGCAGAAGAAGAAGCCAAATTTGTAACTAATATTCCTAAGATTTGACTGCATGTGGATTGATTGTAGTGCTCCAATGTGGCCGTAAAATAAATGAAAAAAAGAACACCAATAACATTATTACATCCCATTAATTAAAAGATTGAACCGGCCCTGAGTAAAAGAACTTCACATTGCACATCCGCTCCAATTTAGTGTCTTCTTTCAATCTCCTTACCTTCCTCCTTTACCGAGGTAGAAACTAAGAGGAAATTACAACGAAGGAGTCCTCGTTGCTTGGTAATTGGCTTGTCATAGAGATCTCAAAGGAATAGCAGTCAAGATAAAGTTCTTCTCTTACATTCTGAGTACGCCAAATTGTTTGTCGTATAAGTCGAAACTCTTCACCGTAACCGCGGGACATCCTCGTAATAAACAAACAGCTTCAAAGGAAATACAAGCTCATTTTAAATACATCTCGCTTCTCTTCGTTCAATAAGGAAATAACCTATTTTCTTATACTCCCACAAATATTCTAACTTTTTGTTGAGTCTCTTGCGTTGTTTCACCTTGGAATACCAACTGTCAGTTGTAGCTCTTCAATCCTTCAGCACGAATTTTCGCAATGACTGGGGGGGTTACAATGTACATAATATGTAAATAACACTCCTGGAAAAATATACATGTAATAGTTTTGTTGGTTGGTTCCTCAGTTTAAGGGTCTGAGACAACGCGGTCATGTAGCCCCGTGTACTTTGTGTGTGTAGAATCTGTCTGATAACCGGTGTTAATTGTGATGACTGTATTAGTGTGTGTTATCTGTTTTTAATTCAGATTGTGCCACGCCTTGACCCTTGCAAGGGACATGCAGTGTTCGCCGTACACTTGTGACATTCGTCGATGAATGTCCGTTCCCCCTACTCCTTTCGCTGTCAGAAACCGAACAACACCTCTTTGCTCTTCGTTTGACGCCTCCATGTCACTGTTTGCAATGCGACTGGCAGCGTTGGACGATTGATCCATGCTGCTGTTCGCTTTGTATCGTCACGTGACGTGCACGCGTGCCCTCTAGCGACAGGCTGTGACCTTCCACGCTCTGGTCGAAACCACACCTCGTTACACACGCCACGATTAGCCGATGTCGTCACCGGTTTGCGGATTCCAACCTCCGGCTCGTTACTTTTTGAACGCACCTTATATTTGGTTGGGTAGAAGTGAATTCAGCGTCAGGTGGTTTATACACTGATGAGATGGTGCAATCATTTGCTTCTATGGTAAGAATTTCAATATCGTTTTCTGCCGTGAATGCTGTTGACAGTACCTGGATATCCGTGTGAACAAATATAGCGATTTCATATTTATCGTGCGATTTTTCAATGGCAAGACGCATTACATGTATCTTTGATATACGCATTTCGCAGCTCCTATGGATCTCCTCTATGCACAGTGTATGGCACTGTTGTTGTCTACATAAATCTTGTAGCAGTTCTTCTTTGGTTGGTGATATGCCATCTATGTTAACAGAAATGATTGTTAATTGTGGCCCTGAAAAGGACTGATATTTTGATGTACCTACCGTAAGGCCATGGCCGCCTCCTTCCCACTTCCTTGCCCCCCCCCCCCCCCCACTCTTCCCATCCCTTCATCAGGCCCTATGTTCGCTTTGCAGGCGAGGCCGCCTGGGCGTAATGCTGGTCATACACCCCAGTTGTATCCCTGACTCAGAGTCTCAGGTTCCAGGACATTGCCTTCAGTGGCGTTAGAGTTGGGAAACGACACACTCTTGCTGATACCCATACACCGCACAGTACGCTATACCAACTCCTTCGTTGTTGCTACTGCACGACTGTGGAACAATCTGCCTCGCTCTGTCAGAGGAGCAACCCCGTCCAGCTTCAAGCAGCGTTGCCAGCAGTACATACTCACTAAGTAAATGAAAGTTGAACTCAACACTTATGCTTATATTCGTACGTCGTATTACATATATTCAAACTTTCCAATTCTCACTTTCTCATTTACTCTCTATTTAGATATCTAAATAACCTCCCTCAGTAACGGCTAATTATCTTCATCATCATCATCTTCATCACCATCATTAGTCTACTTTTTTCAGTATTTCCTTCACCTTACTGTAATTTTAAACTTACTTCTAAGTATCTAAGTTATTCACCCTAACAATGCAACAATTTACAGCCTACACCACCAAGCTAATCCAGTTTATATGTATTTTATATTATATCAACATTGTAATATCGTTAGATTTAAGTTGTATTTGTAATGTTCATTACTTATTATTTGTATAATCTGGTTAGATGGAAGATAGGGCCCAATAGCCCTAATCTTGCCAGTCAAAATAAATCTATCTATCTATCCCTCGCTTAGTCCGTGGGAAAAGCCGACCCTGGAGGGTAAAACGATAGCGATCGATGTTTTATTCATATCCAGACATAGGCTACATACTTAAATTCTCTGTTCCTATTGTAAATCACAGTTCCACATTAAAGAAGGAAAAATCGATATTTTTTAGGGATCGTGAGCGTCCGAAGATTGTTAGTTTTTTCCTTTAAGGGTGTTAGTGGTAATTGTTGTGTTAAGTGGCGTAATATCAGCCTATGTTATGGATGAATATGACGATGTTCACTACCGTTACTCTCAACACAAACTACAGTCTAACTTCGATATCAGCAAGTGATTTCGGAGATAGAAATTACTTCCGAGTTATTGTTCATCTGTGGTCAAGAATGCTCAAGAACACAACACTCCCAATTCATGAGGACGTGAGTCAACTAGGATCATCCAGGCTGAAGTCCCGCAAACCTGCATATAAAACTGTCTTGGAACTGATAACCAAGCAATTCAATCTTAAAGACACCTGGCAGAATGAGTGGACTTCTTCCCCACCACATGATATTATAAAAATTGCAAATCCAACTGTGAAACTAAATGGTTTCACTTTGCCAAGGAATGTTTGGTGTAGACTTAACCGCAGCAGGTGTGGCTTGGGAAGAACCGCTTTGGTTCTTTATAAATGGGGTTGGATGGATTCTCCACAATCAATGAAACACATAGTTGTGGATTGTCCTCTCCGAGCCTTCCCTGGAAGTTTGGAGGACCTGCACTCAGCTACTCCAGAGGCGGTGTGTAAAAGTGTAACTTTCAGTTTGAGCATACTGTGTGTGTTGTTGTTGGAACTGTATTCTGTATTTTTTTTCCTGTGTTGTGTAGCATCATACGCCAAATAAATAAATAAGTTATCGAAATAGCTTGCCACGGTGGGTGAGTGGTTATAGTGTCGGACTACCAACCCCAAGATTGCAGGTTCGCCCCCTGGCCATGGTAAGTGATTTTTGAAGGCGACAAAAATCACGATACTCATGTCATACGTTGTTGGCATGTTAAAGAACCCATTTGAATTCAGTATGCCGTGTTCAATGGCAAAATTAATCTCGGGATTTTCCGCCAACACAAAGTTCCTCCATTCTCTACTTGAAAGCGCTGTAGTGTCAAGGAGTTTAGATATCTAACCTCCTTGACTTTCATAGCGTTCAAAGGAACGACGAAATTCGACATGCAAGCTACCCTCTGGGTGTCAATTAACAAAGCTTGCACCAGGCACCCGAGGCCATACAATATTATTATTATTATTATTAGTTATCGAAATATACAAAAGCATGGGAAAAGGGGTTCTGCTATCATAAATGCATAAACTGTCAACTGTTATGGGTCTACCCATAGTACTAACAAGGGTTAAATGTTGCTGTGCAAATATTACAGATCAATTTCGATTAATTTTACTGTATGTGTGTTTATGAACTACTACACAGTTGTATTACAGTACTCGCATTGCTAAATCAAATCTTTGAAAATAACATTATGATGTTTAATACCGGCCTCTGTTTATTGAAGAAAAACGGAAGTTTTAAAGGTGCCGGGACATTCTAATTAGAACGGGCAGCGCTTATATGGTTATTAGCTTATGCGTGGCAAGAATTGAAACCAGGTCTTTAATAGTTGAAGATTATCCTGAATACAGTAACATACACCACATAGGGAGACTAGACTTGGCCACATACAGTCACATTCGTACGACGAACACAGAAACATAGGTATGCGAGAGAGGAAATAACCAGGTGTATAAGAGACCCTGGTCCACATGAAGCTCCTCCAGTTGAGTGTAGATAGTGATGGAGACAACTGCTCTCTCACCAGGACACGCAAGACTCAATCAGATGAGTAGCATGTACAATACAACCTGAATTGACCATTTAACTACAATCACATATCCACACTAAACAAGCAAGTTTGGAGATCAATCACCACTTTCAGTATTTTAAAAAACCATCACATAGACTAAAACTAACAAATATTGACGATTTGATCTATCTCAACTAATACCGCAACTAAAGAAGTGTACATATTGTAAATATTTTCACCCATACTTTCAGACATAAAAGAAACTGGTCATCCAAGTGAATTTATTAATCTCATTTTTTTTCAGGAGTAGGGAATAATCCATGTTATTTGGGTACAATCGTGTTGACCGACTGAAAAGCATGAAACTTTGTTTTTTGTTTTTTGAAAATAAGTCCATCAATTTCTTTTGATTCTTTTTATGCAACATCTTGTTCTTCGCGAAGTTTTCTAACAGGTTAACAACATATCATTTGAGTTATCGAAATAATCGAGCAATGAACTTAGAATTATAGAAAATATTACGAGCCTTACAGTAGTCGCCTTTGACGTGTAACATCTGACATATGATCCTACTATGAAAATGAGATGAAATATATGTGAAGCCAATTTTTTTCGGCTGTACTCCTCCATTTTTTAATTTTTCCTCACGTTTCTTTTGTCGACAATTTCGCATATATTTTGCTCTGTATTTACCCATCTCGGCAAATAACAAAATCATGAAAAAAAGACAACACCTCATACAGCATTATTGGTTCGAGAAATATTAAAAAGCCTATGACCCTTTAGTTTTGGGTCCCTTGGTTAAATTAAGAGGGGATAGAAAACCGGGGGCATCACCCAGACTCCTAGGACACCTCATACAAGTCCCTAGCGTTATTAGTTCGCGAGATATTAAAAAGCCGATGACCTATTAGTTTTGGGACCTTTGGTTAAATTAAGGGGGCTATATGAAAACGGGGGGTGTCACCCCGAGGAGAATCGACCATTTTAAACGGTTTTGATATTATGTCAATTAAGGGAGGTATTCTTTTTTTATATATATCTCAAAACTCTATTTTTCCCATCTCTTTGGTCAATGGTTGGTGCTATCTAAAACTTTACTGAGATAAGTTTTTGGCCCTTATCCGAAAAATAGCACGAACTTTGAATGGATTGTTTTTTTTCCATATATTATGAAAGTTATAGCGATATTTCACTTTTTCGAAAAAGGTCCCCCCCTTTCCGCCCATTTGGTCTGATTTTTCCCATTAACGAACTTGACCGAGATTTAGATTTATTATATTTTATGTTAAAATTTTACCTAATGAATAGGTAAATAAATGATAACCCACCTTAAAGTCAATAATATATTGAAACTAATTATAATGTAATACCGGTTTCAGTTAACTCATAACCTTCTCCAGTTATTCTAAAAATATTAAACCAAGAGCATCAATCAAACATTAACAATCTATACAAAAAGAGACGAAGACTATAAATAAAATATTCACTATAATATTTTCTCAGTAATCATAGACTATTCGACAAATATTGACAGTTAAAAAATAAATGTTAAAATTATTTAAAAAAAGGAAAAAAATCAAAATGAGTCAAAATCCATAAAACTCCAAAAACATTCATAATTAGTCGGAATTTGTAAAAAAAAAAAGCTCAAAAAGTAAAAGAAACGAAAGAACACTTAAAATCTAAATACGCAAAACTTAGTAAAAAAAACCTATCAAAATTAGCCAAAAAAAAGCGAAAAGGTCCAAAAATCACAATTAAAATTAGTGAAATCCAGCTCAAAAATTCCAAATAAATAAATAAATAAATAAGTTAAATAAAGTAAAAAAATATAAGAAAACGGCGTTTACAATTTTACGGACACCCATATAGAATCGATAATAACAGGCTCACAATGATAATTTTCAACCTAGACTTCAATGAAAAATCAGTGAAGACATAAATGTAATTGGCTGTCATGAAGAAACCACTCAAGACAGAACAAAATTCAGAACTTGAATTCACAAACACGTTTTTTTGGGAAGCCCACCCGATAAAATACAGGATGGACAGAACAGCGTAAAAGGGAACACAGTGAGAGGATGAAGAGATATTGGGAAGAGAAGAACAACAATTGCTATTAAAAAATGGTATATTGGCTTTCACGGCCAGTGAATTAAATCTCAGCAATTCTTCTAGGTTTTTGCCGTGTCTTGTGTGGGGTTTCGCCTAGGACACCAAGCTGGCTCATCGGCAGGCTCTTGGTGTCCCCACCCGGACCCCCACAGGAGTAACGAACTGCGCGCTACCTCGCTTTATATAGAGTGTAATTGCACTACTTGACTGCGAGAACTAAAAGTTCAAGCAGCCTCAACCTCCCTGTGAAGGCTTCCAAAAAGATGATATATTGGCTTCCACGGCCGGTGAATTAAACCCCACACAAGTCACGGCACAAACCTAGAAGAATTGCTGGGATTTAATTGCTATCAAGTTCAAACGCGCTTCTTAGTTGGGCACAACGAATAAAAAGTTGATGTAAGTGGTATTTAGTATCAGTTTCTAGAATCGTAGTCGTCACCGATGCCGTACACAACGTTGCAATTAACGATACCCTTCTAGGGTTAAGGCCATTAACGGACGATTACGGAAATATCGTGGTTCACCAAACTATAACAATCCATTAGCATCGCTAACGAGCCATTAAAACTAATTGCTGTGTCAACTTACATACAATTAACGTCTGACGGTCGATTTACGCACTCACATCTAGTGGGACGTGGGTTGGCGACCATGGGGCCCCGGCTGAGTGCGGCATTGCTTCCACATACTCTCCGTCTTCTTTCCTGTCGATCTCACTTGGTCAACTCTTGTTCTCTTCCGACCCCGACGGTATCAGGGTATCCGAGGCCTAGGGAGTCTCTTCCTTTCCCGCCTTAATTGGCCCTTGTCTCATCTTTTCTGATACCCTCCTTCTGCGAGGGGTCAGCCTTCTTTTTCTTTTCATGTTTTCTCCTGCCTTCTGCTCAAGGCCTTCAAAGAGGCAGGGTGTATGTAGCCCCACCACTTCTGGTGCACCCTGGATATTGCTACACCCTAAGGGGCTCACGGGTGGTGAGTTCGGGAGTTGGCGACCCCGTGGGATTCCTGAGCTGGGTCCGGTTTTCCCCCTTTTATCCATTACCTGTGAAGCGGACTCTCTCCTCTTTCACGTTCCTATCTGCCTTTCATGGCTCTCCTTCCTTCCAAGTCCCACAATTCACATTCCTCGATGGTTGAGGGCATATCTTTTCCTCCTGTCATTTATTTGCCTTATTTTCCATTTCTTCTTCTAGTATATACAGTAAGTTAGTAGTTAGTTTTAGTTATAGTATACATTTCATTTTCATCTTCACGATCACCCAAACCATTAGGGGCCGTTAACCTAGATGTTAGGTCCCTTAAAACAACAATTATCATCATCATCATATTCATCATCATCATCATCAATTTACGTGGCATTCCAATCCATAATGGAGCGTGCATTTAACTTTATTCCCAACGATAACGATGCTCTTGTAGTCATCCACTCGCGGCTTCGGTGGTGTAGTTGGTAGCATGCTGAGCTTCTATGCCCAAGATCGCGGGTTCAAACCCGGCCGAAGTCGTCGGATTTTTAAAGACGTTAAATATCCCTCAGTATGCCTTCCTTCGGAGAGGAAGTAAAGCCGGCGGTCCCATGTCATAGATTTATGGCATGTTAAAGAACCTTCTACTAATTACACCTGTGTGAAGCTAAATTGTAGGTTAGGTTAAACATTTGACAAACGCTCTTAGGTTCCGACGTTCGTCGCCAGGAGCCGACTGCGAAGGCATCTGGTAACCAGTTCTGAACTAGTAGTCGTTGACGGTGGCGTTTGGCGGCAAAAGTAGGAACTACTTGCAAAAATTCAATGTCTGCAGTCCTTATTTTAATTGAAAACAGATAACACACTCTAATACAGTCATCACAATTAACACCGGTTATCAGACAGATTCTACACACATCCAAAGTACACGGGGCTAAATGACCGAGTTGTCGCAGCCCCTAAACTGAGGAACCAACCAACCAACGAAGTCATCCTGGATCAGTGATATGCAAAGTACGGCCCGCGGGCCAAGTGCGGTCCTTGAGCTATTCTAATCCGGCCCGCGATATGGTTTGGAATTATACTACCTACAATTACACATAGGACTTTTTTTTGTCTTGTAGCCTCCTCAGAGGCCGAGTGCAGGTCTTTCTAGTCGATGCCCGTGGGTGACCTGCGCGTCGGGATGAGAGATGGAATGGATGAAGATGAATGAAACTGGGCAAGGATGTGGAAGGAAGCGGCCGTGGCCTATCAGAAGGTACTGTCCCAGCATTTGCCTGGTGTTGAAAATGGGAAACCACGGAAAACAATTTCAACGACAGCCAACGGTGGGGCTCGAAGCCACGCGTCTACCGAGTCAGCAGAGAGCTTGGCCCCATGACCTAATGCTGCGCTTTAGCCAGCGTAGCCACTACTGTCGGTTATATGTCATATCTATTCTGTTCTGTGTACTTAGAACTGAAAAACTGTTTCAATCTCATTGCGTTTTTGCGTTTTGTGTAATAGAGTTGCAGCTAGAACTGATGTACAATGCAACAACGAATTGAAGCAACTATTCCTCAACGTTTCGAAAATTGAGTCCTTCAAGAACCGACCAAAATCAAGCTTCCCAAACTTGAAATCTCATACACAGGAGATAACTGCTATGTTCGCATATTCCTATATATGTGAACACACCTTTTCTACAATGAATCTTGGCCAACATAGCGTCAGAAATAGATTGACAGACCACCATTTAGTTGCAACTAAACTTTTAGAAGCACAGTCATAGTTTCACTTGGTCACTTACTCCTTCCTCTTCTAACAAATAATAAATGTGCGTTCTTTTTTCATAAGTTTTCTACCTTTGTAGCCTGTAAGATTTGTTTGATTTAAAATGCAAAATAAAGTGCTTATAATCGATCTATAAACATGTCTTGTTTTTCTCTTCGGCCCACCTAGATTATTTTGCATTGTATCTGGCTCTGCCCCTAAAAATTTGCCCATGTCTGTCCTAGATATTAATTGTCGACCTCGAATTTATCAAGAACGGAGGAATTTCTCTGTTGAATGTGACGACACAGAATTTATTATCCGATTTCGATTGTCGATACGTTCTGTGTTGAATGTTCTACAGACCTTTTCTACAATGAATCTTGGCCAAAATAGCGTCAGAAATCGATTGACAGACCACCATTTAGTTGCGCTACTAAGAATCAGCTCATCCCAGATCATGAAAAACTTTTAGAAGCACAGTCACAGTTTCACTTGGTCACTTCCTCTTCGAACAAAAATGTGCGTTCTTTTCTCCCAAGTTTTCTACTTTTGTAGCCTGTAAGTTTTGTTCGATTTAAAATGCAGAAATAAAGAGTTTATAATCTATCTATTATTATTATTATTAATCTTGATTGGTCACATTCGACCACTTGAGTCGTTCCACAATCACTTCTTCTTTGAAGGTAGTACTGCTTGGTTCTTGCGCTCTTTCCAGTACTTTTTCATTCTTTCAGATCGGGATTTTCTCAACTCATCTGAAATCTCCATAGGCTTTCTATGTGTCATTTCTGCAGAAAATTTGTGAGTTTTAAGAAAGGTGTTTATTTTATCTGTTACTAGCAGGTACCCGCGGCTTCGCTCGCGTCATAGTCGTGTCATATTGTTATTCAATGAAATGCAGGTGTACCCCCCTTAACACCCCTTTAGAAACTGAATATCCAAAAACACTTCCTTAGTGGGCGTTTTCGACTTACAACGAACATATTCCCCAAAATTTCATGTTTCTAGCTTTAATAGTTTTGGCTGGGCGATGATGAGTCAGTCAGTCAGTCAGTCAGTCAGTCAGTCAGGACACTTGTTTTTATATAAGAGATAAGCATCGGTCCTAGTGGAAAATAATTCTATCACCTGAAACCAAAAATGCATGGGACGAAAAAACCCATCAAAATATCATGTTGGTTTCGGACCCTAAAAGACGTGAAAAATATAATAAAAGTATTAAAAAAAACTATTTTTCGAAATTTCATTCGGATCAATTTTTATGTCATTCCTGGGACTTAGAAAATTCCGGCCAAAAAGTACAAAATCATTAATAACTCCCTAAGTATTCGTCGTATGATGAAATAGCAAGAGACAAAAAAGATGCGATGTGTTATTGTCTACAACATAGGCCATTTATAATTTTACACTCAGGCATATTACGTTTCCCCCCCCCCCCCCACCATATTTTCACCACTCCCCATGGGTCCCTTATATTGGATTTATGAAAAAACGGTCAAACACCTATTTTGTTATTTTTTATGCTGATTTTTTCCGCTGAGTTCCAAACTCCTCGCCAATGTCGTTTAAGAGATACACGCTCGGTTAGGAAACCTTCAACATCCACTTTTCACCCCTTTCACCTCATAATATACACCACATCGAAAAACCCTCAGACACGTATCTTCTTATTTTTAATGATGAGTTTATATGCCGAGTATCAAATCCACCAATGAAAGCAATCCGGAGATATTGTTATTCAATGAAATACAGGTGCACCCCCTTAACACCCCTTTAGAAACTGAATATCCAAAAACCCTTCCATAGTGGGCGTTTTCGACTTACAACGAACATATTCCCAAAATTTCATGTTTCTAACTTTAATAGTTTTGGCTGGGCGATGATGAGTCAGTCAGTCAGTCAGTCAGTCAGTCAGGACACTTGTTTTTATATAAGAGATCTTGAGTCCAACTGCTTTGAGATCTTGTTGGATTTCTTGGATCCATTTTCCTCCAGTTTTCTTTCCTAGATTTCTCATCGCTAGTTGGCGTACAATTCAGTTTTCTGGAAGCCGTAATATGTGAAAAAAAAAGGAAATTCTTTTCTTCTTCATTGTGCTGGTGAGGATCAATCTCACGATAGGCAGTTTCATTTGGAAGAATCCTACAGACTCCTTCAACCTGATACTTTTTATTTATGCACGTTCTAATGATTCTTCTTTCCGTTTTGAGGAGCTGATCAGTTCTTTGTTCATTTTTAATTTGGAACAGTGTTTCACAAGCATAAGTGGCTTCAGGGAGCAAGCCTCCGTGGCTTAGGCGGCAGCACGCCGGCCTCTCACCGCTGGGTCCGTGGTTCAAGTCCCGGTCACTCCATGTGAGATCTGTGCTGGACCGAACGGAGGCAGACAGGTTTTTCTCCGGGTACTCCGGTTTTCCCTGTCAAAATTTCATTCCAGCAACACTCTCCACTATCATTTCATTTGTCATTCATTTAATCATTGCCCCAGAGGAGTGCGTCAGGCCTCGTCAGCCGGCACAGTTCATATCCTCGCCGCTAGATGGGGGCTTCATTCATTCCATTCCTGACCCGGTCGGAGACTGGAAGCAGGCTGTGGATTTTCATTTCAAGTGGCTTCAGGGAGAGTTACAGTTTTATAATGTTGGATCTTAGTAGCTATAATAATCTATCTATAAACATGTGTTTTATTTCGGTCCGCCTAGATTATTGTGCATTGTATCTGGCCCTGCCCCTAAAAAGTTTGCCCATGTTGTCGTTGATATTAATTGTCGACCTCGAATTTACCAAGAACCGTGGAATTTCTTTGATGAATGCGACGACACGGAATTTATTATGAGATTTCGCTTGTCGAAACGTTCTGTGTCGAATGTTCTACAGATGATAGAACCTAACCTAATATATAAAGCTTTCCTGTCGGTCAACACGAATTGTGCCCAATTACATTAGGTGTGAACACAATATTGACACATTTAGATCGTAGGCTTTCGCGGCCGGTGTCTAGTTTATCATCTAGGCTTACAGGATTAAGCCGCGTCGTATATCGCTGATTATTTCCCGACGTTTCGGCTGACATTGCAGCAGCCATAATCATGGGTAGGTACGAGTTGGTGTCCGTACTCAAACTAGGCCCCTTGTCCACGACAAGATTTTCCGCCGGAACGGTACTTTCGCCTTACGGCAGACAAACCGGTGAGCCTTGTCCACAGGAACGGCACGCATTCAGTCGAGTTGAGTCTTGAGTCTGTGCACTATGGATATACATGGTATGCATAAATGTATGAATGGTATGCAACCTTATTATTGCATTATATTTTCTCCGTAAAAAGCGACGACGACACAGAATGTACTGGGTTCATCCATTAACGCAATATCGCTGTAAATTTGGTGCATTTAATACGTTGACCGAAAAATTTATTTTATTTATTTTTATTTATTTTCACTGCTCCACTTAGAGCTTAAGAGCTCCTTTACAGTAGCGTCCTACAGAAAATAAGGTTAGGGCTTATAAAAATAAAACATTTCACCTACATTCACAATATAAATAATCATAGTCTAACAATTATAGTAACAAAAATATAGTAACAATACAATAATAATAAAATTACTAATGATAATGGAAAAATTATATACAAAAGAGTGAGAGTGCATACAGACTATCAGCCCGAAAAACAAACACCCTATACTGTACAAGAAGAGCTATTGAAGTAGACAGGTTGTCAGCTATTGTCCTTGTATTATAATTGAACTTTAAAAAAGTATTTTAACATAATACAGTAATCAAATGTGAGAGGTATACTGCTCCAAGAAGCGGGATGAAAGATGTCTTTTGAAAGCTGCAGGGCTTGCAATGTTGACAAACTTATATAAATCGAAGGTGTTGAAGAGGCGTGAGGCGGTGCAAACAAAAGATTTATTGAACTTCAAGGTTCGGTGAATAGGAATCTGGAGTGTTAATTTTGTGTATCTATTTTCTCAATTATGAACAGAATGCATTGCTGACTTTTAATTATTTCAGAATGTCAGAAGAAACATTTGATAAATTATTGGTAATCCTACACTAGTCTTTGAAACATGGAGACACAATTACTCCTCGACAAAACACAAAATATGTTTAAAAAGAAGGCAATAGTCACAAATAGAGATGAAAATACTTGTCAACTCTCTAAATGTCCAATATCAATCTGAAACATATTACTAGGAATTGTCTTTAAGTGCAGTTTTAGAATGCATTAGATAATTCCAAAATGTCCGAAACATTGGATATTGTGGATGCTGGGCTGGTGTAAGATGAAAACAGGGGTATGTACTGGAACACACAGAACTGAAGGCGATGATGTTCATTCATAAATGGAGACACTTCGTAAGCCGCAACATTGGTACTGCTTGAGACTTGTGGTGTTTGAAACGACAACGGACCTCCGACAGTTTGGTATCCACGTGATGCATTATAGTGACAGCGGTGGCTGGTGGTCTTAGAGCTTGGGAGGGCACACAAAATAAATTATCATGCACAGTAAAAATTACTAGCTAGCACGCTAGGTGTTTGCCAATATCCATTAAATTGTGTCTCATTAGGGAAAATGTTATGTTCTACATTTAATATAATTTAAATGGCCCTCTAAATCGCTAGTTAATTCCAAATGTATAATAGCCTATCACTAAGACATTTGTCAAAAACTCTAGGCCTAGATGAAAAACAAAATTATTAATTGGTTACACTTATCACAGAACTCCAAAAGAGACCTCTTTACATAACCTTTTTTGTTTATTTATTTATTTATTTATTTTTAACAGCATGTTCCATTATAATGAAAGTAATACTACACGCTATGTTTACAATTTTAATAACATATATTTACATTATCCATTATTGTTCTATGGCTATTTGTTTGGTGATATATTGTTCTTGGAACTGTCTAAATCTATTAACTTATTGTTTTTATGAGCTACACCAATATTAAGAATCTGTTCAACTACTTGACATTCTTTCTAAATCTATTAAATTAAAATATAAAATTAATTATATAGTGCTTCATTAGCTTAATTTTTTCGAACGTCCATTTTCCATGTTTATTTACCATATTGTCCTTAAACAACTGTCTTTCTTTTTCCAGTTTCACGCATGTAAATAATAAATGATCAACTGTTTGTTTTTCATTGCCACACGCCCACAATGGACTGTCTTTTAATTTGAAACGAAAAAAAATACGAATTTATCTTACCATGTCCTGTTAAAAAGTAGTTACATTGCTAGTTAATGAGAAGTTTATTTTTAACCTATCCTTGACACTAGGTATGAATGATATTGCCACTGCACCATTTAAAGTATTCTTCCATTCTTTTTCGTTTTACGTCAAGGTACCATTTGGCTGCACACGACAGAGACAAGCGACCTTGGAGCTAATGACACCAGGGTGGTGTCGTGTTTGCCATCTGGTGGTCGTCTTGCGAATCATTTCAAACAGCATCGGAAGAAGGGGCAGGGTATGGCCATAGATGTTGTAAGTTCGAGTTGAAAGTAGCAGTTCAGCATTCCCGCAGCAATCCAATGTTCTCTCCAGTGCCCATACAACTGCTCCAATTGTTATTCTTCCTTGTAACCGTGGGCTCGCAATCTCTGTGCCCATAGCCGACGTTTGAAGAGCGTCTGCGCGCACGCGCAATAGACCTCTCCTTGTTTGTAGTTGAATGGAGTCTTGGGCTCAGTAAGGCCTGGGCCCCGAGTAGCCCGCAACAAGGCGAATTACGTGACAACATATGTAGCGCGTTATTCAAACATGCTGGTACATTTTCATAGTAAGGAGCGCACAACTCGGCCAGTATTTCAAGCGTTAAGGATTAAAAATGAATTACTAATGTAGGTTAATGGTAAGGAGGGCCCTGCCCCCCTGGCCCGTTAGAGCCAGCCGCCCCTGTATAGTGATTGTACTATTGAGAGGACAGTTGAATGGGTTGTGGTGGAATGGTGCTGTTATTTCGTTTGCACTTGATATTCCTAAACTTGCAGCACTTCGAATTGAAAGTCGACAACATCATCATCATAGGATTTGTCTCCAGTTGGTGCTATACCCCTAAAGAACGACATGATTCTGCCTTGTCCCTGTTCAGTTGAAGCATCAATGATAGACATCATTTTTTGCCCTATTCATTTAGGTATTAGGAAATCACTTTCTAAAGCTTTTGTCTGGAGCGTAGCACTCTATAGAAAGGGAAACTTGGACTGTTGGAGCAGCAGATAAGAGGAGATTTGAAGCTTTTGAAATGTGGTGTTACAGGAGAATGATGAAGAACAGATGGGTAGATAGGGTTGCGAATGAAGAGGTATTAAGACGAGTGGCGACTACTAATGAAGAGAAGAGAAAAAAGTTGGTAGTGCACACACTAAGACACCCAGGAATAGGAAACTTAGTTATGGAACGAAGGGTCGAGGATAAGAACTGTAGGGGTAGACCAAGGTTAGAATAGATCGTCTCGGATGTAGGGTGTAGTAGCTATGTAGATATAATAGCGTTATTGGTTTTACGTCCCTTATAACTACTGCGGCGTTTAGAGACGCTGGGGTGACGGAATTTTGCTCCGAATGGGATCTTTAACGTGCCAGTAAATCTGACACGGCTCCCTCGCAGTTGCACACCCTCAAATGCAAGCTGACTGTGCCATGATTCGATCCTGCAACCTGGGGATCAGCAAGTGAGAACATTACCGCTGAGCCACGTGGTGTATTCTTGGAATACACGGTAAGATAGAGTATACTTTTACTTCTCTTTGCCAGTTCATTCCTTCCTTTTTCTCAAACACCAACAGTGATCTTCCAATTTCTCCTTGCTGTTTATGGTCCTCATGTTACTTGTGAGTCTGTTCTAGATATATATCTTCCATGACCCACCTAGCGTCGTCTAGCAGCGAATCTCTGAAGTTCCTCAATTCTTCCCTGTTCAAGAGGATTTCCTTATCAATCTGGCCACCAGATCTCGTCGCCATCGCCAGCTATCATCTCCGAGATCAAGAGAACTTCATCTACTTTTTCACCCACCAGGCTGCGATAGTGTCGCCTACTATCAACTCTTTGAAGACCATTTCATCAAGATTTTTTTTGTCATTTTGGTTATTCTTATATGTATTCTTTTGTCTCCTACCCCCACTCTTTTCCCTTCCCTGTTCCCTCTGTGCTTCGCTGAGCGTGTCTCACTTGTACGTGGGCAGTCGACATAGTCAGTTGAAGCTCAACTAGAGCTAGCCTCCTCAACTAAAGAGGCATTCTTTTAATTCCACACCATGTTGGAACTTTAATCTCAACCGTCAAAGGGAACTTCACCTTCGCCATGAAGCAAAGATAAGTACCGACTTCAGGTTCTAACCTCATTCTCATCGTCTTTTAATAACTACATGCTTTTAACGATCATTTTATAGGCAGTGTGAGATTACTATATTTGGGGCAATAATCATCCTTCGCGGGATTTTCCATGTTGAGCTTTTGTCTGTCTAAGCCAATCTAAATAGAAAGCAGCATTTCTTATGAGAAATCTACTCACAACGTGGGATACCATTGAATTACCCACTGTCTATAAAATACTTAGCTCGTTCCACCGCTGGAATAACTTTGGCCCTATTCTTCAGTTAGGATTGCTCTGGAACCTTCCAAAATCTGCACTCTATCTACCAGTCGTACCGTCATGTATTTTCCACTCACATGTGGGAATACTATTTCAAACTAAGGAATCTTCCTTATGAATTACTGCTCAATAGCTAATTTTTCTTCCTCCGTTGGGATTTTCTCTGGCGTATTTAATGATAATCTACAACCTTCTCAAGCAATAGACTCTCGCCTATCTAGTGCAACTAGTTATTTTCCATAATTGCAATAACTTTCTTTGCCATAAACTTTTGTGCTACTACAGTGAACTTTTCATCCATTTTAACAGGCTATAGTGAAAACCAGTGTTTGTTCAACATTTCTTCCGCGTCGCGTTCGTCCGAATAGCATAAATACGGCCATGAACACTTATCCTCAATTCCATTTGATCTTTCCCAAACCCCTTACTAACAAACCAAAATAATAAAATTGTTACCTTAGGTCTTTTTCAATGAGGTGTCACTCTCAACTAGTGCCCTCCCTTTGTTTTTGCTCCATATACAACGAATTAATGTCTGCATAACTACGTGTCTGGTACACGTTTCAAATTATCTTGTTTCTCCCTTCTAATTAGGGAATACAATTCTTTCAACTCATAAGTGAGTTATTTCCAGGTTTCACGAAAGGGAAACTTGCCCCATTTGTCTCGTGATTCCTACTTAAACATAGGAGGTCTAGAAACTTCCTTTCGACTTTCTCTTCAGGTTTCACAGTAAGTGACCTGTCGTATTTGTATAACTACTAAAAAAGTAATTCAGCTTTAATATAAGAAGTTATAGGAACTTCTATTTTATTCTTCCTGTTTTTGTTATTGTTATTTCCGAAGTTGTTACTCTTTCTAAGATATTTACCTAGAATTTCTTAAAAGTACACAACTTGTACTTGATTTATTGTCTAACTTTAATCACTTTATTTGTCTTTAATTTTTTTATTTTATCTTCGCCATTTCAAAATCTTGCGAAGATTTTAAAACATATTAAGGTTTGAAACCAAAAGAATTGTTAATTGCCTGGCACACGCTTTAAATGTTTTAGGAGGTCTGCGACCCGAAATTGTTAACAAAATTGAAATTATATATTTGTTAAATACATTACACTCTTTTGCATTGTTAAATTAATTCAAAGTTTCTTTTTTGACTCATCATTTCTCTAACATAACGGTTAGCAAGATCCTGTCTTCCTTGACTCTTCCCACTTAATGCAAATAAATCTCTTACTAGGGTTTTCACCACTTGTTGCATTTGAGCAAGAACTCTTAGTTAACTTTTGTAGGACTCTCCTCCTATTTCTCCATCCTTTTTCTTCAGTCAGAAACCCATCTCCTTCTCTTTATCATCTTCCCTTGGGGGTTAGGTTATTCCCAAGCTAATAATCTACCCAAAATTTGGTGCCGAATCCCGGGAGAGTCCATTTGTCATTTTCTTTTTTTTTCTCAAGGGTTATTTGACAATACTTTGCAAATTATTAATATCTGCTTTGAATCTTTCAGCTATAACTACATCGTGCAAAGCCTGTGAAGTGGAAAGAGGTCGCTCCTGTCTCCTTTGGGGTGTCCCTTTCTTTCAACTTATTTGCTGCTGCCAGCCTGACAGCATTTCCAAGGGTCCACAGTTTCGTAAGTTATACTTTAATCTACCTACTTTGTCATGGCTCCTACTGAAAAGGATGAAACTCTCATTGCCAGACGTTCTTCCTGCAAAGGGCAACTCGCCAGATTTAGAAATTTCATTAACAAAATAAATCCCGCCGAGTGTGATCTAGACATCTTGACACATCGCCTTAAGTTGTACGAACGGTCCTATGATTACTACGATCAAATTAAAACAGAGATTGCATCCGCTTGCCCAGAACTTCAATCAGATCGGGACGAGGTTGAACCCTTGTATTTTGAAGGGATTGCCAAGGCCCACCAACTGATCCGCAGTATCTCAGAACCGGACACTAGGGTCATCAATCCGGCCCAGTTCGCACCCGCTTCAGTTCATAAGGATAAACCGAAACCTTTGCTTCCTAAGATAACTCTACCTCACTTCTCAGGCCAGGAAGGTGATGGTATTCCTTTTACGAACTTTACTGCTCCATCATTCATGAAAACAATGTCATTCTCGACATTCATAAGTTCTATTTCCTGCGTGCGTCCTTGGAAGGTCAGGCCTTGGCCTTGGTTGAGTCACTGCCTTTAAGCGCAGATAACTACCACATCGCCTTTAATCTCCTTAAAGAGAGATATGGTAATTTACGTTTGTGTGTTGCTCGCCACATTCTCTGTCTGTTCAACCTGCCAGTCGTCAAACCTAATGACGTCACCTCTTTAAGAGACCTGTTAGACTCCATGCAATTAAATGTTAGAGCGTTATATCAACTCAAGCAGCCAGTCCAAACTTCGGACACCACCCTTATTCATCTAGCTACATCCAGATTTGATGTTTCGACATTAAGGGATTGGGAAATCGAACTCACTCGCAAGGAGGAACATTCTTTTGAACACCTTATCTCGTTTCTGAACAGCTGGTGACAAGTCCTTACAGCACTCTCATTTTAGTGCGAAAATGTCGAAACGAGTCATCAGTGTCACATTCTTGAGAAAAAACTCGTCTCTTAAAATCGTCATCAGCCCCCATCTGTCGAGAACAAGCAAACCCGTTCTGCCTCTTTCAACCATCCAAGAGAACATATCAGGCCGCTCAACAAATCTTTAAAATGTACGCTCTGTAAAAAGTTTCACACTTTGTATTCCTGCAAATCCTTTAAAGAATTGTCTGTTGAAGACAGAAGGAAGTTTGTCTTCAATAGTAAATATTGCCATAACTGCTTGACACCTGAGCATTCTTCTTCTAATTGTACGTCATCCAACCTCTGTTTTCATTGCAAAAGACCGCATCATTCTTTATTGCACTTTCATGATCAATCGAGGTCACTAGTACCCGCTTCTTTATACTCCATGCAGAGCAGCTCCGAACAAACTAATTCTTCTTCCTGCATTTCTAACGCCGAAACTTCTCACAGTGCGCAAGTCCTTTTGTCCACTGTACAATTCGAAATCCAAGATAAATTTGGAAATTGGTTTCGAACCCGCGGTCTTCTCGATTCCGCTTCAACTCACAACTTTGTTTCGCAATCGTTAATTTAAAAACTAGGTCTTTCTTCATCACCTACTTCCATCAATGTATCCAGCATTGACAATTTGAAAACTCAGGCCTTGCAGTCTTCAAAATTGAAAATCAGAGACATTAGTCAAAGAAACACCAATCTTAACTTAAACTGTCTCATTCTTACCAGTATTGGCAAGGACACTCCTAGCAGCTCTATTAATACTTCCGGTTTAAAGATTCCTTCGCACTTAAGGTTAGCTGATCCTCAGTTTAATGCTCAAGGTCCCATTGATATACTTTTCAGTGCCAATATTTTCTGGAATTGCCTTCGCAAACAAACCCGTAGGCTATCTTCAAACGTGGTCGCCAGAGACACCGATTTTGGTTGGGTTATTACTGGTGAAATCCAACAACCCATTCTTCAAACCAAATCGCAATGTCATTTTGTTACAGCTGATATAAATCCCTTTTCTGAAAAAGAGAACACTTATGTTTTCGATCTCAATACATTTGAAAAACACTTGCCGAAACGATGTCTCATTGCAAACAACTACGTCACCTTTGCAAGTTGTTTAAATGGTTTTGCCTTATTTCCGCATAAAATGGCAATTCAAGTTCATCTCGCCTTTTGTCACTTCGTTTACCTTCTCATGTCAATTTTTATAGCAGGTAATTGTTTAAACTTTCTATCGAAAACTATCTTCCCCTTGTGTAAAACCATGGCTATCAGTCACCATCATTTCGCTGTAAGCTATGTTTCACTTCTTTCGCTATTTAGTAGGATGGCCACGGCCGGCTCCCTACCCCTTCCTCACAATCGGAAGCCGCTTTTGAAACCGCTTGAAAATCTGAATTCTCTAGCATCTAGAATAACTATTCTTACGCATAAACTGCTTCTCAATGTCCCAGCTTCTCTTCTTTGTTCGGAAGAATTAAGCTTTTTACTGTTGAAAATTGTCGGATTCCGTGATCCTCAAAATTATGCGAAATTGATTTCTTACTTTATTTCATATGTCTCTAAATTGGTTTTTCACGTCCAAGCCACGAATGACTGCATGCCGTGTCATTTGAATATCCACTTAAGTCTCGGTTGATTGCACTTGTTTTGTTTGTTTATTTTGAACTGCTTGTTTGTCAGTCTTGTTTGTATACAAACTCGGGTAAGGCCAAGCTGCTGTTTACCACCTCTATGCTTGACAAAGGTCAGAGCAAGTTTTCCTTATCTCAACTTTGGCTGACTGCCAACCATTGTCTTGCAAGTTGCTCCCGTAATTTCGGAAGCTGCTCACCTCCTTCCCAAAATAAACTTGTTCTGGTCAAGGACTCTTTCAGCTATTTATATTCGTTATCTCGCTGTACTATGTGGGTCAAGGTCGTTCATGCCTATGTCTCCCACTTGCTCACGCTCGTATCCTATAGCTGTTTCGATTCTTGTTTCATAACATCGTTGCATATTTTTTACACGCTCATGTATTGCACCCTGCTTACATATTTTGCAATTTTATCGTTCATTGATGAACAAACTTGTTTTTTTCTCGTCGTTACATTCGATGTGTTTTTGCATTTATGCTTGTCACGTCACGTTTCTCGCTAACTTAAGTATTTTTCTGATTAACCCCTTTGATGCTTATTATAACTTGAGGTCATTGTTTATGGCTACTAGATTGTTGTTACCTATGGCGTTCTTGCCTCCTACTCGCATAGTTCCTTTGTTTATTTGGTATATTCTTATCCTTAATAGATGTACTTGTTTCTATACGCATTGTTTAAACTTGTTAATTCTCCTTTCGCATCTTGTCGCGATCTTTACTAGAGCTTTATTTCCCGCAGCTTCTAGCTACTTTGTGATTGAAGGTGTTGACAATTCTCGCCCTTTAACTCCGCTTTCCAATGACCCTGATGACCTGCTTCCACTCACACCTGGTCACTTCCTTATAGGCACTTCTCTTTCTGCCCCTCCTCCCCTTCTCAATTCCTACAGGGATTCTAGTTTACCTATTGTTTGGCGTAAACTTGAAGCCCTCCGCAATTCATTCTGGAAGAGGTGGAACTTGGAATACTTAACTTCCTTGCAACGGAGACAGAAGTGGTTTCTTTCCAATCCCGACATCAAAGTTGGGGACTTGGTCCTGGTTCGGGATGTTTCTCCTCCCCTGGTCTGGATTTCTGGTAGAGTGACCGAGTGTTATCCTGGAAGGGATGGGAGAGTTAGGGTAGCCAGAATCTTGACCACTAACGGTCACATCACAAGACCACTGTCTTTAATTGCTCCATTACCTTTAAATTTTTTAATTGTTTATCTCGTACTCTGTTGGTGTTTTGCCCTCCCAGCTTGGTGTATTCTTGAAATACACGGTCAGATAGAGTATACTTTTACTTCTCTTTGCCAGTTCATTCCTTCCTTTTTCTCAAACACCAACAGTGATCTTCCAATTTCTCCTTGCTGTTTATGGTCCTCATGTTACTTGTGAGTCTGTTCTAGATATATATCTTCCATGACCCACCTAGCGTCATCTAGCAGCGAATCTCTGAAGTTCCTCAATTCTTCCCTGTTCAAGAGGATTTCCATATCAATCTGGCCACCAGATATCGTCGCCATCGCCAGCTAGCATCTCCGTGATCAAGAGAACTTCGTCTACTTATTCACCCACCAGGCTGCGATAGTGTCGCCTACTATCAACTCTTTGAAGACCATTTCATCAAGATTTTTTTTTGTCATTTTGGTTATTCTTATATGTATTCTTTTGTCTCCTACCTCCACTCTTTTCCCTTCCCTGTTCCCTCTGTGCTTCGCTGAGCGTGTCTCACTTGTACGTGGGCAGTCGACATAGTCAGTTGAAGCTCAACTAGAGCTAGCCTCCTCAACTAAAGAGGCATTCTTTTAATTCCACGCCATGTTGGAACTTTAATCTCAACCGTCAAAGGGAACTTCACCTTCGCCATGAAGCAAAGATAAGTACCGACTTCAGGTTTTAACCTCATTCTCATCGTCTTTTAATAACTACATGCTTTTAACGATCATTTTATAGGCAGTGTGAGATTACTATATTTGGGGCAATAATCATCCTTCGCGGGATTTTCCATGTTGAGCTTTTGTCTGTCTAAGCCAATCTAAATAGAAAGCAGCATTTCTTATGAGAAATCTACTCACAACGTGGGATACCATTGAATTACCCACTGTCTATAAAATACTTAGCTCGTTCCACCGCTGGAATAACTTTGGCCCTATTCTTCAGTTAGGATTGCTCTGGAACCTTCCAGAATCTGCACTCTATCTACCAGTCGTACCGTCATGTATTTTCCACTCACATGTGGGAATACTATTTCAAACTAAGGAATCTTCCTTATGAATTACTGCTCAATAGCTAATTTTTCTTCCTCCGTTGGGATTTTCTCTGGCGTATTTAATGATAATCTACAACCTTCTCAAGCAATAGACTCTCGCCTATCTAGTGCAACTAGTTATTTTCCATAATTGCAATAACTTTCTTTGCCATAAACTTTTGTGCTACTACAGTGAACTTTTCATCCATTTTAACAGGCTATAGTGAAAACCAGTGTTTGTTCAACATTTCTTCCGCGTCGCGTTCGTCCGAATAGCATAAATACGGCCATGAACACTTATCCTCAATTCCATTTGATCTTTCCCAAACCCCTTACTAACAAACCAAAATAATAAAATTGTTACCTTAGGTCTTTTTCAATGAGGTGTCACTCTCAACTAGTGCCCTCCCTTTGTTTTTGCTCCATATACAACGAATTAATGTCTGCATAACTACGTGTCTGGTACACGTTTCAAATTATCTTGTTTCTCCCTTCTAATTAGGGAATACAATTCTTTCAACTCATAAGTGAGTTATTTCCAGGTTTCACGAAAGGGAAACTTGCCCCATTTGTCTCGTGATTCCTACTTAAACATAGGAGGTCTAGAAACTTCCTTTCGACTTTCTCTTCAGGTTTCACAGTAAGTGACCTGTCGTATTTGTATAACTACTAAAAAAGTAATTCAGCTTTAATATAAGAAGTTATAGGAACTTCTATTTTATTCTTCCTGTTTTTGTTATTGTTATTTCCGAAGTTGTTACTCTTTCTAAGATATTTACCTAGAATTTCTTAAAAGTACACAACTTGTACTTGATTTATTGTCTAACTTTAATCACTTTATTTGTCTTTAATTTTTTTATTTTATCTTCGCCATTTCAAAATCTTGCGAAGATTTTAAAACATATTAAGGTTTGAAACCAAAAGAATTGTTAATTGCCTGGCACAAGCTTTAAATGTTTTAGGAGGTCTGCGACCCCAAATTGTTAACAAAATTGAAATTATATATTTGTTAAATTCATTACACTCTTTTGCATTGTTAAATTAATTCAAAGTTTCTTTTTTGACTCATCATTTCTCTAACATAACGGTTAGCAAGATCCTGTCTTCCTTGACTCTTCCCACTTAATGCAAATACATCTCTTACTAGGGTTTTCACCACTTGTTGCATTTGAGCAAGAACTCTTAGTTAACTTTTGTAGGACTCTCCTCCTATTTCTCCATCCTTTTTCTCCAGTCCGAAACCCATCTCCTTCTCTTTATCATCTTCCCTTGGGGGTTAGGTTATTCCCAAGCTAATAATCTACCCAATCTGATGGCTGTGACGGTAGATAGCCCGTGATGGCTCGTGGACAAACTCTCGTAATGAAATAATGTATCACTACCGTTTCGACCAATGCGCCGGAACGGCGAACGGCGGAAATTCTTGTCGTGGACAAGGGGAATAACGGTTATTGCCAGTCAGAGGAGCTTGCTTGCCCTGCATTGTCGTCACGCTGCTCCCTGATTGGTCCGCGCCCCTGTCAGTTGCATGCTGGGAGAACTTTCCAAATGTTGCTAAGTTTGAAACCATCTTCGCGATTGAAATTATTGGGATGCTTCACGGCCTCTATTGCCTCTCTAATTAACATGTTTTGATCTTCGAGAATTTTAGCAACAGTTTCGACCTTATCAAATTCGATGGCGTGTCTCGTGATGTCAGCATGTTCAGTAAATAATCGGGAATAGTCAGGAAACAATCACCGATATACGACGCGGCTCCATCTTGTAATCGTACTGTAGATGATAAATATTTACATAGGCTAACACACTTGTTATGTAAGTTACATATACCTACTAAATTGGATGACATGTTTCGAGTGTCACGCGTTCATCCTCAGATCCTAGAATGCCTATCTGACTAGTAAGATATGTACCATTTCTTATTTAAGAGTAAAAAGCAACCCGCCCCGGCTTCGCCCGGGAACAAATATGAATGCATTACGTGATAAGCGCTTTTTTCGATGTCAATGAACTACGACTTATATCCTTTTTACGTCTCGGCATGATGGGTTAAAATCACTGACTGGACTATTAATTATATTATCATGGAGATGCATGTGCAACGAATTCTTGTCAGACGTAATTTAAGAATGGCGAGGTGCATTAAACACAAAGCCCCCTTCCGTCCAATCTTAACTTGACTGTGTATTTTGTGGAACGAAAAGTTCACAGGCGAAATGAAGAAAAGCTGAGTTGTACTTCCAGGGAAACTCAAAGCACGACCAATCTTCTCTGAAGTCTTAACTCAACATGAATCGACAGTTTGCTGCTGGCTGTACCTGGGGTAATAGGCTCGCCCGCTAGCTATGCTGTAACTGGGGTGATAGGCTTGCCCCTAGGTAACTCGTAAACTGTCACCTCAGTAATTGAATGGAGATTGTCGGAAGAAATGAAAACTTAAAACACTTATAGTAGGCGATGTATTGAACTTTTTTGTAGAAATTTTCATGCTGATCAATTCTTACACTCATAGTATATTGATATTTTCAACGGTTTTCCCAGCGTAAGCTTAAAAAGCGCACGGACGCCAGGTTTCCTTTTGGACTTCTTCACTGAAATCGTTACTGCTTGGTTTCCATTGATCATAAATAAATTATTTTCTACAAAAACCTTCCTCGAGATATCCTTTACAGAATGGTGAAAACCGCATCAAAATCCATCCAGTGGTTCTCGAGATTACCCGTAACATCCAAGAATCGTGGACTTAGTTTTATACTAACGTAAGTAGAGATATCGTGTGATACATTAAGGTATAGCACATGTTTAATAAAAGTCTACCTAAACGTCACAACATCAGTCCTCTTATTTTCAACGATTTCACGAATCCACCAATTGAATAAGAACGTTTCTTTCAACCGGAGAAAGATTCAGTGCCCGGCTGTCCTTCCTCTTTTCCTCATCAGCCATGTTTGTTTTTAGCCATGGAGTATATAACTTTTAACCCTTTTGCAGTTCACGGCCTACTTGATTAAATCAAAGAATATACAAATACCGTCACAATCATAATCTTTCAATGAGTTTTGCACATCTCTTAAACATAATGATTTGTTTGCTAATGCCAGTCGACGAATGTGCTGGTGAAACGCCAACGAGTTTAATTCCGTTGGTAAATTTAACGAGGCATTTGCTGATGGCCTGTTAATGCTGCGTTGGTGAACCCGGACGTTCGTTAAATCTATGTCTACAAGAGCGTGGATGATCGTACAGGGTCATTATCATTGTGGTGTTTGAAGCCATATTTTCAGTGTTGCCTTAGTAAACAAGAGTTTAGTGCTTTTCTGTCGCGGGTCATTATCTATGTGCGCCCCGATAAACACGGCAAGCTAAGCCAGCTGTGACTGGCGCAAATCGCCGGGCGCGCGTACGCGGTTCAGCTGGTGGATGGCGCGCTCCGCGGACTCATATCGTTAGTTTACACTTGTCTTGCCATCCATATGGACGTGTATCTGCAAAGCTTAGACGTTAGTGTTGCACGTTTTGTGTGTATTGTGATTACTGTGATTGTTGGTCATGCCTAGACACCAATTCACATTGCGCGAACGTGTGTGTATATCCATAATTCGTATATGAAAAGCAGAAAATCTTGTTCTGAAACAAGACGAAAATTTAGAATCAAGTTTCCAGGAAGACCTGTGCCTAATTCCAGTACAATTAGGGGGCTCGCTAAACGATTCAAGGAAACAGGCTCCGTAAATAATAAAAGAGTTTACATACATTCTTTCATCAGAAGATGTCAGGTTGTGTTACAAGAGAGGGAGGACATTTTCAGCATCGGCTATGAGCACTGTAAGTACACATTATTGAACATGTTTGGTGAAAGTGCGCGCTAAGCACCGGCTAAACCAGGTACGCGCGCCCGCGATCTGTGCCTGTCACAGCCGGCTAACATTACCGTGCTTATCGGGGCGCACATAGATAATGAGTAATGACCCTGTATTTACAATATTGTAAATGAATGCGGTTTTGAATGGAATCGGGAGAGGTAATCAGGCCATGACCTTCAGGCCTATATCGCTACATCGTCTTTACCGTGTGTGGAATATAGGAGATACGGTAGACTTTATGTATTGCTATAAAGCGGATCGTTCGTCAAGTTTGAGGTATTACTGCCCGTTGTCAGTTCACACAGCGACAGCGGAGACGGATGTTCTCTGTCCTTCTCACATCTATCTGAAACACGATGTGAACTAAAGACGGTTGGTTGGTTCCTCAGTTTAGGGGCTGCGACAACGCGGTCATGTAGCCCCGTGTACTTTGGGTGTGTGTAGAGTCTGTCTGATAACCGGTGCTAATTGTGATGACTGTATTAGTGTGTGTTACCTGTTTTTAATTCAAGTAAGGACTGCAGACATTCGATTTTCAAGTAGTTCCTACTATTGCTACCAAACACCACCGTCAACGACAACTAGTTCTGAACGTTGTTACTAGATGCCACCGCAGTCGGCTCCTGGTGACGAACGTTGGAATCTAAGAGCGTTAATCAAATATAACCTATAATTTAGCTTCACAAGCTTCTAAATTCAAGGTACTCTTTCTGCCAAAATAGTTAATAATAATTGTATTTCACAAAATTATTTTAAATATTTAATCCAATGAACACGATGTCAACTAAAGACGGTTGGTTGGTTGGTTCCTCAGTTAAGGGGCTGCGACAACGCGGTCATATAGCCCCGTGTACTTTGGGTGTGTGTAGAATCTGTCTGATAACCGGTGTTAATTGTGATGACTGTATTAGTGTATGTTATCCGTTTTTAATTCAAGTAAGGACTGCGGACATTCAATTTTCAAGTAGTTCCTATTTTTGCTACCCAACGCCACCGTCAACGACAACTAGTTCTGAATTTGGTTACTAGATGCCACCGCAGTCGGCTCCTGGTGACGAACGTTGGAACCTAAGAGCATTAGTCAAATCTAATCTATAATTTAAGCTTCACACAAATGTAATTAGTGGAAGGTTCTTTTACATGCCATTAATTTATGACTTGGGACCGCCGGCTTTACTTCCCCTCCGAAGGAAGGCATACAGGGATTTTTAACGCTCTTAAAAATTCCAACGACTTCGGCCGGTTTTGAACCTTCAACCTTGGGCATAGAAGCTCAGCATGCTACCAACTACGCCACCGAAGCCGTGAACTAAAGACAAAAGGTTCGAATTGCTTGGACACAAATATCAGCTACACCAGAGAAGATCATCATGTATATAAAACGCTAAGGTGTATGCTTCACGAAACTCAAGCTCTTAAATATTATTGATTTGTATTCATTTACATTTAATTTTAATTATTTTAGCATAATCATTATTATTAATTTTAATTGTTGTTTTCATTATCAATTTTAATGGACATAATTTTATTAATTTTGTAATCTTTATATTAAAATGGTTAAATTATTTTAAATTCCATTTGTATAAGTACAGTATATTTACTTAATCATTTTAAATGATTTAGTCGACTTGGTCGTTACGTTACGGCGACGTCACGAAATGTACCGAGAATGCACTGAGGTGTGTGACGTCATAGTACCGCTTGGTGCATGTGTACTGAGTTCACTGGTGAGCTCTGGAGTTACGAGACGGCAACGATACGGCGAGTGTGACGTCATCCAGCCAGCTCCCTCTTTTCACCGCGCGCTTCGGCTCCCTCATGACTTGTAACTTTCTAGCGTTCTGATTGTTTGTTGATCATCTAACATGTCAAGATTCTTTGGCTTCAAGCGAAGCAAGAAGCCTCCAGCCTTTATAGCATTTTCCAGCATTTGTAGCATTTAAAATGATATAAAGTCCAGTCTTTCAGACTGACTCTCTCTTTTTTAGCCTACTTTTCACATTTTGCAAAAATGAGGAAAAAGTAGACTTATGAAATCGATCCGGGAAATTGTGTGTCTGTCTGTCTGTCTGTCTGTCTGGCTGTGTGTGTGTGTCCCCCTATCAACTCCTAAACGGCTGCAGCAATCAAAACCAAATTTAGTATGAGTAAACATGTGCACCGGAATAGCTCACGTCCATATTTGAAAATGATGTCAGTGCTACCAACTGCTGAAAAAACGCACTAGAAATTTGAGCTCCATGTTGGATATCTTGCAAGGTATGCATGGGAGCTATTCCAAAATTGGCACACATGTAGATAATACTATTTCAGTTTAATTTCCAGGAGGCCAACTATGACAGTGTTGCCAACATAATATTAAGCCTTCTGATAGGTCCAATGTTTAAATGCATATAACTTCTACACTATCAATTGGATTTCAACCAAATTTTGTATGTAATATCTCTACATAAACGGATATGACTGAGTGTATTCTTAAGAGCCACCAGGGCTGCCAACTGTTAATAATTTCTCTCTCTATTTTTTATCCAAATACCAATATAACAGAAAGTATGCAAGCCAACAGCTTTAAACTATGCACACGTATATTCTGACATTTAAGATTAATTTGGAGTAACTTATATACGTCAGTTCTACCAACATGATTAGAAGCCTGCTGATAGTACCAATTTTTAAATACATGTAACTTCTATACTATCAGTTGGATTTCAACCAAATTTCGTATGTGCTATGTGTACCATAACAGATATGACTATAAGTATTGTTAAGAGCAATCAGGGCTGCCAACTGTTAATAAATGCTGTCTATATTCTTTTTACCCTAATATCAATATATCAGAAAGTATGCAAGCCAACAGCTCTATACTTTGCACTCGTATAGCACCTGACATTCTTGATTAATTTGGAGTAATTAATACAAGGCAGTGCTGCCAACATGATTCTATGCCTGCTGATATGTCCAATTTTAAAATACATGTAACTTCTATACTAACAAATGGATTTCATCCAAAATTGGCACAACATGATATCATAATAATTCAGATTATTTCTGACCAGCACACGCATGGTATTGTTGGCAACATGCTTTTACGCGTGCTGATAGATCCAGTGTCTATCTGCATGTTACGTCCATTGGACTTCAACCTAATTTTGTATTCTGTACCTTAAGAGATGGAACTAGGAATATATTCAGTCACCAGGGCTGCCAACTGTAGTGCTCTATTAGGCTACATTATACCAGGTATATTTTGAAATAATTAGATATTTCGATATTACCAACTTAATTTCGTCATTATTCTAGATAAGTTCATATACTGTAGAATAATCATTGGCATGAAAAGTAGGCTGTATAGTTCTTCACGGAACTTCTTGTTAGTTTTTAGAAGAAGAGTCAATCTTAAAATTAAAAATGAAGAAGTGGATATTGTTGACAACTTTAAATATCTCGGCAGTTTTGTTTCTTCTGACATCACCATGAAGTGAGAAATCAACAACAGACTACAAGAAGCTTCAAAATTAGTGCGTTCACTACTTAGGGATCCAACATTCCTACTAGCTTCTAAGATTACCGTATACAAAACCTACTCTGTACCTTTTTTTTTAGCGTATGGCTTTTAGTGCCGGGAGTGTCCGAGGACATGTTCGGCTCGCCAGTTCTTTGTAGCTGCATCGAGACGGACACCCAATGGGTGAGCTACAAGTACCGTTGGGGAGGAAAGTTGGAAGGGAGGGTCGAGGAGTTGGAAGGTAGCGGCTGTGGCCTATAGTTAAGGACCAACCCCGGCATTTGCCTGGAAGGAAGATGGGAAACCACAGAAGACCATCTTCAAGGTTACCGGCGGAGGGATTCGAACCTCCTCGCCTCCCGGATGTGAGCGACTGCCAACAGTCATGCCGCAACGACCTCGGCTAACTCACCCGGTCCTACTTTGTACCAATTCTAACATACAGACTTGAAGCAGCAACACTGACAGGACGAACAAACAGCCGTTTACAGGCTGGTGAGATGAAGTTCCTCCGTTCCTGTTTACAAAAGACAAGGAAGGATAAAATAAGAATGTTAATATCCGAGAAGAGATAGGATTGGAAAGAAGCCTCTTGGAATTAATGGAACTCTACAGACTACGGAGGTATGGCCATATGAAAAGAATGGTTTCAGAAGGAACTCCTAGAGCTAATTTTGAAAGGCTAGTTCCTGGCAAAAGACCCCGAGGACGATCTAGAGACTTATGGGTGAAACAAGTTTCAAAGGATGTAGAGAAGAGAGGTGTGAACTGACAAACTATATCCAAAGAACAGCTACGGATGGATAACACAAATTGCTAGAGGCTTTTGTACTACCGCACCCGGTTTGCTGGAGCGAACACCTGATGATGATTAAACATTATTAAACAATTAAAATAGTAAACAATTATAATTAAAAAGTAAGAAATATAATGAAAGTTAGAATTAAAATACAGTATTTTTATTTTTTATTTTAAATGTTTTTTATTTAAAAAAATATCAAGCACCTCAAGTCAAGGAGATAAACATATATTATTTGGTTTACAGAAATATTAACACTTCCTCAAAAACTTTGGTTGAAATATGAGTGAAAGATTCAACCATCTGAATCTTTGACAGTATAAATTGTCCTTGTAGTAGGTGGTTAATATTCAGACCACTAACCTATAAGGTGGCTTCGGTGGCATAGTTGGTAGCATGCTGAGCTTCTATGCCCAAGGTCGCGTGTTCAAACCCAGCCGAAATCGTCGGATTTTTAAGAGCATTAAAATCCCTCAGGATGCCTTCCTTCGGAGGGGAAGTAAAGCCGGCGGCCCCATGTCAGCATGAAAAATAACCTTCCACTAACTACGCTTGTGTGAAGCCAAAATTTGTTGGTTAGAATTGATAACGCTCTATTAGTTCCAACGTTTGCCGCCAGGTGCTGACTGCGATGCCATCTAGCAGCCAAGTCCCTAAGGTAGGTGTCGTGGATGGTAGCATTTGGTAGCGAAAGTAGGATCTACTTGAAATTATCGTCGCAGTCCTTACTTGATTTAAAAACAGATACCACACACTAATACAGTCATCACAATTAACACCGGTTACATGACCGCGTTGTTGCAGCCCCTAAACCAACCTTTAAAGGGTTAAACCAGGGGGAGTTAGAAGGTGCGGTTTGTACCAATATCTTCCAAATCGTCTCAATAGTACAGGAAGAATCTTTCATTTCGTGAAAAGTCAACGGAAATATATTAATTTGTTTATAAAGTATGTTTAAAAAAATAAACAAGACGATGGCGCCTGCCAGAACTGTATCGCGTCCAGCCCACATAACAGTAAAGCAGTGATATCTGTTATTGTTAGTGAATGGTCAGATTGGAATTGAATATGAACTTAGCTGATTGTTTGAGCAATATTTGAACCATTCTCTGCTACCACTTTCACTTATTTGTAGACATACATTTAACGGCCTTAGTGTAAATGATCTGATGATGATCGCTTGACGATCAAAACTGGTCTTCCTCTTCTTCTTAGCGTGCCTGTCCGTTTCGAACGTTGGCGATCTACACTGCTATTCTGACTTTATCTTTAGCAATTCGGAACAATTCTTCAGAGCTTTTGTTGAACCAGGTTCTAAGGTTGTCGAGCCAGGAAATTCTCCTTCTGCCGGGCGATCTCTTTCCTTCTATTTTTCCTTGTAGTATAAGTTGAAGCAGCTCATACCTTTTTTGATTCCTCATAATGTGACCAAGGTACTGTAGTTTACGACACTTAAAGTCTAACAGTGGTAGCACCTGAGGAGCCGTAGTTTGGTGTTCATGGTGTGATCGTGGCTTTTAAAAATTGAGCTCATTGAGTTGAAAACACTGGTCATTCAATTATATTTATTAATCTCGTGTAAGTTTTTTCAGATTTAGGGAAACACTCATTAAAATTTGGCTCAATCGTGTTGACCAACTGAAAATCATTATTTCGATTTATTTGTTACCATTAATTAGCCCTCATTAATAAGCCTCCGTGGCTTAGGCGGCAGCACGCCGGCCTCTCACCGTTGGGTCCGTGGTTCAAATCCCGGTCACTCCATGTGAGATCTGTGCTGGACAAAACGGAGGCAGACAGGTTTTTCTCCGGGTACTCCGGTTTTCCCTGTCACAATTTCATTCCAGCACCACTCTCCACTATCATTTCATTTCATCTGTCATTCATTTAATCATTGCCCCAGAGGAGTGCGACAGGCTTCGGCAGCCGGCACACTTCATATCCTCGCCGCTAGATGGGGGCTTCATTCATTCCATTCCTGACCCGGTCGGAGACTGGAAGCAGGCTGTGGATTTTCATTTTCATCGTATGGCCTCGGGTGCCGGGTGCTAGCTTTGTTATTTGAGACCCAGTGGGGAGCTTGCATGCCAAATTTTGTTGTTCCTTGGAGTGCTATGAAAGTTAAGGGGGTTAGATATCTAAGCTCCTAGACACTATAGCGCTTTCTAGTAGAGAAAGGAGGAACTTTAATGTTGGCGGAGAATCCCAAGATTAATTTTGCCATTATGAACACGGCCTACTGAATTCAAATGGATTCTTTAATATGCGAGCTATGTATGACTCGCGTATCTTGATTTTTGTCGTTATTTAAACATCACCATGGCCAGGAGCGAACCTGCAAGCTAGGGGTTGCTAGGCCGACACGATAACCACTAACCCACCGTGGCAAGTATTTTAGGATGTTTTTTCTAAATTTTATTTTTAGCGTATGGCTACTAGTGCTGGGAGTGTCTGAGGACATGTTCGGCTCGGCAGTTTTTGTAGGTGCTTTGAGGCGGACACCCAATGGGTGAGCTACAAGTACCGTCGCGTGTGAAGTGTTGTCTGCGGAGGAAAGTGTGAATATAAGGACGAGGATTTGGAAGGTAGCGGCTGTGGCCTATAGTTAGGGACCAACACTGGCATTTGCCTGGAAGGAAGATGGGAAACCACAGAAGACCTTCTTCAAGGTTACCGGCGGGGGGATTCGAACCTCCTAGCCTGTCGGATGTGGGCGACTGCCAGCAGTCATGCCGTAACGACCACGGCTAACTCACCCGGTTTTTAGGAGGTGAAAGTATGCATCAAAATAAGAATAAAATGCATAATAGAGCAAACGATCGATTATAAATTTGATAGGTTAACCTAATTTGCTTAATCGGTTATTAAGTCGATTAATCGAATTGTAGTTGGTTTCACACAGTATTAGTTCGAGAAATAAAATCTTTAATAATATATTTTAAAATGTTTACCATTCCATTTGCCAACTAATTTGGGCTAATCGTGAATGAAACCAAGACGGAGTACCTCAATATGACTCGCGGGCAAGGCCACGTTTTTGGGCAACTACAGTCACTCCGCGTATGGGACCGTTCCTACAAGAGGGTCCATGCATTTAAGTACCTAGGATAGCTTTTCACGGAGAACTTATCATGTGAGGCAGAAATCAACGCCAGGATCCAAGCAGGAAACCGAACTCTCTTCAGCATAACACAGCTTCTTCGGTCCAGATGTCTCTCCAGACAGTTCAAAATTCGTCTGATCCAACCCGTTGTACTATATGGATGTGAGACATGGATTATCCGAAAACAGGACTTTCATAAACTACTCGTTTTTGAGAGAAAAGTTCTTCGGATGATCTTCGGACCGGTGAGGGATGTACACATGGGTGAATGGAGGATTAGACACAATCATGAAGTAGAAGACCTGTACCATGATGCCAACATAGCTGGAACCATCAAAACCAGAAGACTGCAGTGGGCTGGACATGTAGCCCGGATGGAAGACTACCGATGGCCACGGAAGCTACTGGATTTCATCCCCACAGGAAGAAGACCACCAGGGAGAGCAAGGAAGCGGTGGAGTGATGGACTCTATGAAGATCTGCAACAGGCAGCGATACGTGTGGACATTTGGCGGATGGCAGCTATGGATAGGAGACGATGGAGAATGAAACTTGTAGCAGCGCGCGGTCCACTGGGCCTGATCGCGTAGAAGGAGAAGAAGATGAGGAAGATATAATTTTATATTTGAATTGTATTGGTGGCGTGCACGTAAAAAAAATCAATTCAAATGTTTTAAGTTTATAATGGGCCTAGTATATTATGCAACGAGCCTATGAAATGAAAATCCACAGCCTGTTTCCAGTCTCCGACCGGGTCAGGAATGGAATGAATGAAGCCCCCAACTAGCGGCGAGGATATGAACTGTGCCGGCTGCCGAGGCCTGACGCACTCCTCTGGGGCAATGATTAAATGAATGACAGATGAAATGAAATGATAGTGGAGAGTGTTGCTGGAATGAAATTTTGACAGGGAAAACCGGAGTACCCGCAGAAAAACCTGTCTGCCTCCGTTTTGTCCAGCACAGATCTCACATGGAGTGACCGGGATTTGAACCACGGACCCAGCGGTGAGAGGCCGGCGTGCTGCCGCCTAAGCCACGGAGGCTGCAACGAGCCTATAATGGCAATAATTAAGACACTAGTATGTTTATAAAACGAGTGTCATAATTACCATTATAGGCGAGTTGCATACGACTGTTTATGTTCGACGATGACTATTTTATGATCTAACATAAATATTCATAAATATCTGTCGAGATTTCGCCAGTTTAATGTACTTATCAGAGCACATGGGACGCAGAGAATACCTTGTATTTGACCATGGCCTCCTCAAATATCCCACTATGACACTAGCCACGCAGTGAAATTTAAAATAGAAGGCCATGGAAGCCAGAGCAGATGCGATGCTATCCTTACCTAATTGGTCACACAACTGTTCCTTGAGCTCTGATTGGTGGGAGAAACTGATTCATAATGAAAAATAGTGTTATAATGACCCTCATTATGGTACAGTTTTCTGACATATAATATTTACCTTTCGACATCGTCGAACATAAAATATATTTCAATATTGATTATTTAATGGGAAAAGAGTTTTAAGTTGAAGTTCACAGTTAAGTTACTTACAGTCACACTTCTTTGCTCCAGGATTTGAAACATGCTCTGAACTGAGGGTTGCCCTTCTTCCAACGTCTCTCACACGGAACTGAAGTAGCTGGAATGCAAAGGATTTTTTCGCTATGAGTGCGAGGTGTGGAAGATGGATTGAATGTATTTTCCACCATTGTAGAGGCTCTGCGAACTCTTCTTCTAGATATTATCGCTTTTATCTTTCTGAAGCAAAGGCATGAGCATCAGCTAACTTTAATGACCTGTCAATCTTATACAACAGCTGATGTTAGCACACCAAATGGAAAATAATATTACACTACACAGGTTTAGTGCTACGCAAAATAATTACTTGTCCTATACCACTCTACTATTTTTAATCGGTTCTATTAATCGACTATAATAATAATAATAATAATAATAATAATAATAATAATAATAATATCGCATGGTCACGGGTGCCGGGTGCAAGCTTTGTTATTTGACACCCAGAGGGCAGCTTGCATGTCGAATTTCGTTGTTCCTTGAAGCACTATGAAAGTCAAGGCGGATATATATATATATATATATATATATTGTACCCGATTGTCATAATGTGGACCATGTGTTCGTATCCCAACTAACTCACGGTCTTTCGAGGTATGGGACGTTCCTGCCCACTATACGACCACATGCTCAGGATTTGAGTCTACCAGGTAACTACTCTACAGGAAATACACAACATTTTCCTAAAGATAACACATTTACTGGTCTAAAATCATGGCTATACAACAAATACAAATAAAGGACAAATTATATTTAATTCCCACAAATAAAATAGGGTTATTCTGTGAGCTTTCTTCTTAAAATAGTGCGACACTGCATTCAAATCTAATTCTAGCATCCTGTCAATGACAATTTCAGACTTCCTTGGGTTTCCATAGTGTTCATCAACTGACACAATTTTAGTTAATGGGAGTATCATAACCCAAAAATCACATATCACATAAAAATGATATTAATAAAACATTATTCCATTTCTTATGGCATTTACCTTGATTAACATGAATTCATTATTTTCTGCAATCATTAACAAATATTTGTTGTGTTGTGTGAATCATCTTCCTTCTTTCCATCCATATGAACGCTTTAAGAAAAGTGGTACTTATCCCTTCCAAAATAAACATGGATAGAATATATTATAGTTTCACCATATAACGATTTTCTGGGTCTTGTCGGGCTTATCATCGTTACAAATGTGTCATGTTCTGGGAAAACACATACCCGTCTGCATAAATTAGCAGGAACTGGCAAAATGCACTCTAAAGAAGATGCCTACATTATTTTGGTTCAGCTTTCCTCCTCAGAGAATAACTGAGCCAAATATTATCTGATTTCTATGATCCAACAACGTATGTGAGTTGCAACCCACCGTTTAATTCAATTGGCATCATCATAATACTCAAATCTTAATTGCATATTGAAATATCGAGATTCCTCAGTGTCCTATTGTGACTCTAACTTACAAGGGACCGGTCGAACGACCTTCCTCCCCCTCAGCAGGTAATAAAATTCGTTCCAGCCGGCTAACCAAGATGGCCGCCGCAGAAGTGGTCTACAATCCCCCCTCTCTCTACTGTCAAGATCAAGGTCAGGTTTGTTTACAAAATGCAGTACTGGAGTAACGCTAAGTGTGGCTCCTAAGTAATTGAGTCATTTAAATATTTAACACCTATCCTTATAGTGTCTTGGGCTCAACTGGCTCCTTAATTAACATTCATGGCAGGGGTGGAATTCTAGTGATAGCCTTGCCGTTCTATGGTGACTACTAGTGGCTTTTAGACGCGCATCATAGTGAAAATCCACGACTTTCACCAGCAGCTGTCAATAAAATATAAGGAAATCTGCGTTCCTAAACGACGAATATGATCCTTACCTCACAGGGTAGGTCATTATTACACACATGCTCACAGCGTCTCGACGGACGTCAATAGTGGCATAATTCAAGCAAGCGTTGGATACAGACAGGCTCTGTCCAATTCGCTGCGAAATAATACAGTATGCTCAAGGGCGATACTACTCGTAGATTCAGCCAACTTCTCACCTAACGCGCAAGCTATACTAGTTTGTTTCCCGCAAAATTTATTACGTAAATCACTGGATTCTACGTTAATTCTGCACGCTTACATGCGGCTCAAACAATACTTCACATATATGACTCAATTATTAAGGCACCCGCGCTCTCTCTATCATACCACTTAAGCCAAAGCTTTACATAGCTCCTAACAAATGTAATAAATTACTGGCTTTCTTTACTTTAATGGTCATCAAACATAATCCTAAGGATTGACCATATCAAATATTCATTTATATTTCACTGACACTGAAAAAGCTCTCGTATTTCTCTATATTTCACGTTATACTCTTACTGTTTATCAAATACAGTATCTTTACATTAGACATGACACTATTTGAACATTATTTAGGCCGAAAATGCCTATTACTTTACTGTTGCCGACCCCATAATATTATTATTATTATCATTTAACGTTACCGTTACATCCATCACTATTTTTGCCTGAATGGCCTTAAACAAATCACCTTCCAAGCCATATTTTATTCAAGACGAGTGGTGAAAACTCGTTCAATAAGTGACTATTACATCTTATTCTCAAAGTGATAAATCGTTACATGGTGAACTATTTAGTTATAACGACATTATAAAAATGGGTACTCACTTTTTCCTCTTTGCTGGATAGTACCAGCGCTTCAGCTTTAGCGCTACCATGACGCTTGACTTAAGCCATCATGTTATCCTTTACACAACACTTAGATTCATACACTTTCCACATGATACACATATTTTATCAGTGGGCTTTATCACTGCTATACACTGCATATTAATCACTATACACATGAACACTTTAAATCACTATTTCACAATTTATATACATTTATCCACTACATCACATGTTGATCCTTAAATTGGACTTCTCCTACGCCCGATCTCAGAGATGCGATGCAATTATGACAACCGCTGGTCTCCGTGACATTCTAACAGCGTTTTACGGACATTCGATCCTCGTTCCCTGCAATCTTGTTCAGCTCACTATCCAGATTAGGTGGCAATGATTTCCAAGCTCCCATCATTGTAGTGTTTCTGACGATGATGTCATATATAATTCTGACAATACCTCCCGGTATAAGAACTGTTCAAAAACATTATAAGTTCCTTTTCGCTGTGGCGAATTTATATTTGCGTCAGATAATAGGTAAATATCTGTAATAATTTACTTTCGACGCACTTCATGATTACTTATGAAGCTTTATAGCTTGCTTCTATTGTCCTCCAACGACGACGCGTTGATACTTTAACAATTGGCGCGCTACTAGCAGCGTCTTAGTTACGTGTATAATGTAGAATAACTCTAGGCGAACTGGTGAAGACTGGTGAAGACTGTAAAACGAACTGGCTTGGCTTGCCTTGCTCCCCCTATATAAAGGTTTCTCGTACAAAATAGTCCACTGGACACATGAGAGCGACTCCTTTCTTGAAATAATACCTCTTCAGCCGAAATGACATCTACATCTTGTTTATTTAGGTGTGGAGGTTTCAAAAACATTCGCGTGCCGGCGATCGCTTCGGCCAATTAATTACAATTAATTGCCTTAGTTCAGCGCGTGGGTACGCCATCGTGGTAATTCCCCGTTGACTGGTCACAAAGTCACTGCTCTTGAGCGTAGGCTAGGTTGTAATTCGTTCATTTGGAGATATAGGCCTTAATTTAGGTGAAAAACCACTCCTAAATTACCTCTCCGTGAATATATTCACCTGGGTGTATATTTCAATGCATTTCAATGCTTCACTTGGCTGTAATTAATTAATTTCCATGAGCCATCATCCCTACTCTCAGTTTCACCGTTGTCAAGCGGTGGATACCCGGGTCATTAATTTTGAGCTGTCTTTCCGCTCCAGACGTAAATAGTTCGGTCGGCGCCTAGGCTCTCCGCCCACTTGCTAAGGGTCATTTGTAAAACTTCAAACTGGCCTCCTCTCATTTTCGTATGCTCTGAAAATGTATATTTCCTTGCATTTGGCTACAGTTCTTCCCTTAAATTGCTATGATATTCACCTATAGATCGTGAAATCACGCTACCTTATTATATGTCAGTATACCTCTCATTGCTCTTTGGGTTCCCTGAATCGCTCCCCCGCAGAGATCAATGGTTCGACTCTAGGCATAACCATGTGCCTGGTCTTCTCTGATGAGACCTGAGTTCGATGCCAGACTGCCGTGACCGATTGGGGACAATATATATATATATATATATGCTCCTTGACACAATAGCGCTTTCTAGAGGAGAAATGAGGAACTTTGTGTTGGCGGAAAATCCCGAGATTAGTTTTGCCATTATGAACACGGCCTACTGATTTCAGATGGGTTCTTTAACATGCCAACATCGTATGACATGCGTGTCGTGATTTTTATCGCGTTTCAAAAATCGCTTACCACAGCCACGAGCGAACCTGCAAGCTTGGGGTTGGTAGTTCGACACGATAACCACTCAACCCACCATAGCAAGCTATAGTCCGGGATGAACCTTGGCCTCTCCAACGATCTTCCGCCATTCATCACGGTCACATGCTGTCCTCCTCCTGTTTCTGTATCTTAGCTTCCATCGATCCACTCCGTATTATTCTTTGTCCAGGATTCGTGCCTTATCGCCGTCCATTGATCTGTCCAGCTTTTGCTTTTTGGATTTTAGGAACGTAGGTTTTTCTTTTTACTGGAAGAGATTGTTAGCCTCATGCCCAATCCTCAATCTGGAGAACCAGAGACTTCTCTGTCAGGGCTACCATACCTTAGCACTAATTTTAAAAAAATACAAGAATAAAAAAAATCGAGCCTTACAGTAGTCGCATATGATGTGTAACATCTGACATAGAAGAAACCTCACGTGAAATTCTTGATACACAGGTATTTTATAGTATTATTGGCACAAATATTAATCTATTGTAAAAGGGAGTGTTCTACAGATATTGTAGTTTATAATACGGAACTCATTTTATTAGATGATTTGTAGCTTCCACCAGCACTAGCCTAAATAAAGAATACGATATGGATCAACTAGATTAATAGACGCGACACCGCTCATAGGCCTAACCTTAAATTCCTTATAAACAGGTCCTCTTGATTCACAGACCAACACGTAACTTCATATGGATTCTGTTAAAATGAGTCATATTTATATGATAAATATCGTTTAAAATGATAATCTGGTAGTATTTTTTTTTATCCCATCCGGGATTCGAACTCGAGATCTCTAGATTCACAGTCATAGGCGCTAACCCCACGGCTATTTCGACTACGCAAATCTTGTGCACAAGATGGTGACTTATTTCCACGTTCCAATAATACTGCATTATGGAATTATGTTTCATTTATATTTTGCTTCATTCGATAATGTTCTTGCGTGAAATTGAGTTTAAAATGCCGTATGAATAGGCCCTCTTGCAAGTAAAGAGAATGTATTCAGCAATAGTTCATGAAGGTTTGCTCAATTCTCGTATAACCACAACGATTATATTATATTGATGACTGCATTACCGTTATGTGGGTTAATATTTGAATAGCCATTGTGCAGAAACATAATAACGGCAATGCCGACTACTTACATTGTTTGAAATTAAGGCATTTTACCATTTAAATACTGATACGAAGACTTCGAACATGTACCAAGAGCTTTGTTTCAATCACTTGGCACCAGAGTTCGCATGAGCGTTTACCGTTCAGTATGTCATATACATTCCACATGCCCGAGAGCACGTCATGGTATCAATTTCCGACACCGCGCGCTCATTGTTTCTCTTACCACTGCCAGCTGGATCTTACCACTGCCAGCTGGATCGATCGATCGAGTTGGCAGTGCGTCTTACACTTCCGTTCGATCCACCACAGCCAGCTAGCACACTTCCGTTCGAGCACACTTCGTCAGATGGTGCCACCTCGATCGTTCCAATCCACTTCCGTCCCATTTTTCAAAAACACTCCCACAGAAATATCCAGCAACCGAGTGGAAAGATGTTACACATCAAAAAATGAAAATGAAAATAAAAATAAAAAAGTACTTTTCTAATAGGGATAAGGCACCGGGCATTCACTTTCACCCATCCCCCTAGTGGATAGGCAGTTGAGCCTGCCCTCTTAAGTATTTCCCAGTATTTACCATTGGCACCTACTCGGTATAGGTGTCTCCACTGGGACTCAATAACCAGCCATTTATTCAGGCTTGGGACCGCCACAGAGTTGATCTGGATTGCTCCCACTGTGGCTCGGTTTATCTCATAGTCTGCGGGCCGGGTTCACCAACGCAGCGTTAACAGGCCGTCAGTAAATGCGTTGTTAACTTTAACATCGGCATTAAGCTCGTTGGCGTTTCACCAGCACATTCGCCGATTGGCATGAGCAAACGAAGCGTTATGTTTAAGGGCTGTACAAACCTCATTAAAAGATGATGATTGTGGCGGCATTTGTTTATTCTTTGGTGTAATCAAACAAACAGGATGTTAACTGAAAGAGCTTAAAAGCCACATACTCCTTGGTTAAAACAAACATGGCTGATGAGGAAAAGAGCAAGAAGAGCCGGGGACTGTGAAATTTTCGTTAAATGAAAGAAACATAATTATCCACCGTTATCTACTTGGTGGATGAGTATCGAGAAATCGTTGAAAATAAGAGGACTGATGCTGTAACGTTTAGGTAGTTTTTCATTAAATTAAATTAACTAGGATGTTTTATAACCTAATGCATCACACGATATTACACGTAAAAAGAAATAAGAGGACTGATATTGTGACGTCTAGGTAGGCCTAGTATTTTATTAAATTAACTACATGTGCTACACCGTAATGCATCACGCGATATTACACATAAATAAGGAATGGTGCATTGGCCTAGGCTATCTTACTTATCAGATGGGAATTCCAGGTTAGGTTCTGTCATGTGTAGAACATTCAACACACAAGGTTTTGACAACCAAAATCTCATGATAAATTCTGTGTCGTCGCATTCATTCAAGTAATTCCTTCGTTATTTATAAGTTAGTGGTCGAAGAAAATACAGCATGTCTTCAAAAACATCGTCATCGTTCAGAATAAAGTTTAATGCACGACTATTCCGGCTTTCGCCGCACGCCATTTTGAATTTTAATGGTACGTAAATCGACCGTCAAGTCGTTAATTTCATGTTGACAGAGAAATTAGTTTTGACAGTTTGTTAGGGAATCTAATGGATTGTTATAGTTTGGTGAACCACGACATTTCGGTAATCGTCCGTCAACGGCCTTAATTGGTTTGTTAACACTTTGACGAACGATGGTGAACCCGGCCCTGCTATAAACAAGTGTTACGATCTCAGAAAGTAGGCGCTGTAGGGTCCATGTTTATTAGACATTTTATTCACGTTTGGATCCATACCTTCACCTCTAAAGATATCGGACACCTTTTTTTAAACACCCTGTATAGACTGTTGAAAGATAGTTTTGCGCTAGCTCAACCCTCGCATATGCCGGCGAACGCTTATCATCAGTCTTAGCTTCAGTTTGTAATCATTTACCAAAAGTACATAAATCACTACCAAATGGCAACACAAATTTTGGGAAGTTTTTTCAATGTACCAAAACTTTTGTATGCCTTCTACAAAAAGTTTATAAGGATCACTAATAAGATACTCCCATAAGTTTAGTGTCCACAAACTAATATGTGGTTAGAAATGGCGTTATTTTTCAAAACTCCAATTGTATTAAAAAGATTGAAACTCGAAAACTGCAACTCATATCATAATGTTTTTGGTACAGATAGGATATCGAAATAAATAAATGAATGAATGAATGAATGAATGAATGAACAAGAAGTTCCGTGACGAACTAAAGAACCTACTTTTCATGCCAATGATTATTCTACAGTATATTGTTGTACCCCTAGGGTACGCTACCCTCATCCCCTAAATACAATCCCCGACAAATCCAAATTCCAAGCAAATACTTTAAAAACCTACAAATAAAATTACAAAATTATAAGACTAATAAGTTATCGCCCATATGAACTCAAGTAGCCTCGTGTCCCAGGCAACGACCCTAGAAAGGACTACGACTTAGAAGGAATGTACGGATTCCGCAGACGTAGCACGAGAAACCTATAAAACCCCCGGAGGTCATGCACCCGGGATCAGTCTGTCTTAAGTGCTACCGACGTGACGAACCGCTGCTGTTAGCTGAAAGGTAAGTGACTCAAGTGATCACTACACTCACCATCACACTACACTCACATCCCCCTGTGCTTGGACTGTAATAATTCTTTATTTTTATTATTTGAACTGCTATTTGCAAGCGTACCTCAAAATCGAGGTACACATTAAATTTAAAAGTAATAGAAGCCACTGGTCTTATTCTTTATTTAATTAGCTGATAAGATCCTACCCTCTTAGCTTCCCCATCAGGTAGGATCTAGAATTAGCTTCACTGGCTACTGTTTAATTGTTTCGTGACGTCAGCCGAGTGCTACCACACAGCGCTGACACAAGCAGGCTATCAGCTCGCCTGCGTACGGCTTGCTTTAGACCGCTGGGTATCGCTAGCGCGTACAGAGTAGTAAGTAAATTACCTTGCCAAACACCCCCTCACCCGGAACTACCCCGTCAAGCAGTACATTGGGGAGTTCTCCTTGCAGATCGTACTGACGATCGCAAATCACTAAATAATCCATACCTCTTACAGCAATTGCCAAGCTCGCCCCCTAATCACACTAATTTCATCCCTTAGGTTAATTCTTTGTACAGGCCACCCTCACAGGTACCTTACAATATGAACCTATCTAGAATAATGATGAAATAAAGTTGGTAATATCGGAATGTTTAATTAGTTCTAAATATTCCGGGTATAATGTAGCCTAATAGAGCACTACAGTTGGCAGACCTGGTGACTGAATATATTCTTAGTTCCATCTCTTAAGGAGACCACGTACTCTTGCATGATGAAAAAAATCGATTTTTTGATTTTGGCGCCATAAAATTCTTTATTCTTTTCAGAATCCGAATATATATAGTTTGTTGGAGTTTTGATGTCTAAAACTACCTTAAATTGGTTTTTAAAATTAGCGTCCCATGCTCTGAATAATACACTTTTAACTTTGCCGGCTGTTTTCCGTTAATACTCATTTTTCATGTTTAGGTACCAATAACTAGGAAACCATTTAAGATAGAGGGCTATTTTTTTACATTAACTTGCCTAATGGAGTACTTGAATGTTAACCTATTTTCACTTCCAAAACATAGTAGGCATGGATTGGAGAGAGAAACATTGATACATATTTTTGAATAAATTTAAAAAGAAAGAGTTCGGATTTTTTTTCTTGCATTCTGTCCCAATAATAGTGAAACAAAGTAGTTACTCATCTGCCATGATCCATTCCAAGTATGTGAACATAATTTGAGAGTATTTGATTGAAAAACAACTGAGAAATGTGTACCTGAAGCAACTTATACAACATTTTTTGAAAATGTATTTGTCCAAATCTGTATTCATTTCACACATCCTATAAAAGCAAATTAGCACTACATGGTCAAAAACAGCTCAGAATATACCGCTTCTTATATGTTACAAGAATCATAGCTGTACCTTTAGCATAAACCCAGAAAATACTTAGTAAATTGATGCCACAAAAATATACTTTTTCATCGTGTAAGAGTACGTGGTGTCCTTAAGGTACAGAATACAAAATTTGGTTGAAGTCCAATGGATGTTACAAGCAGTTAGACAGTGGAATCTATCAGCACGCGTAAAAGCATGTTGGCAACAATGTCATGCGTGTGCTGGTTAAAAAAAAAATCGAAAATATTATGATATCTTGTTGTGCCAATTTTGGATGAAATTCATTTGTTAGTATAGAAGTTACATGTATTTTAAAATTGGACCTATCAGCAAGCATAGAATCATGTTGGCTGCACTGACTTATATTAATTACTCGAAATTATTTAGAGTGTCAGGTGCTATACGTGTGCAAAGTATAGAGCTGTTGGCTTGCATACTTACTGATATATTGATATTAGGGTAAAAAAATATAGACAGCATTTATTAACAGTTGACAGCCCTGATTGCTGTTAAGAATACTTATAGTCATATCTGTTATGTTACACATAGCACATACGAAATCTGGTTGAAATTCAACTGATAGTATAGAAGTTACATGTATTTAAATATTGGTCCTATCAGCAGGCTGAGAATCATGTTGGTAGAACTGAAGTATATAAGTTACTCCAAATTAATCTAAAATGTCAGGTACTATACGTGTGCATAGTTTAAAGCTGTCGGCTTGCATACTTTCAGATATATTGGTATTTGGATGAAGAAAATAGAGAGAGCAATTATTAACAGTTGGCAGCCCTGGTGGCTCATAAGAATACACTCAGTCATATCTGTTTATGTACACATATTACATACAAAATTTGGTTGACATCCAATTATTAGTGTAGAAGTTATATGCATTTAAAAATTGGACCTATCAGAAGGCTTAAAATTAATTTGGCAACACTGTCATGTATGGCCTCCTGGAAATTAAACTAAAATAGTATTATCTACATGTGTGCCAATTTTGGAATAGCTCCCATGCATACCTTCCATGATATCCAACATGGAGCTCAAATTTCTAGTGCGTTTTTTCAGCAGTTGGTAGCACTGACATCATTTTCAAATCTGGGCTTGAGATATTCTGGTATATATCTTTACTCATACTAAATTTGGTTTCGATTGCTGCAGCCGTTTAGGAGTTGATAGGGGGGGGGGGGCACTCACACAGCCAGACAGACAGTAGGACAGACAGACAGACAGACAGACAGACAGACACACACACACACATTTTCCTGGATCGATCTCATAAGTCTACTTTTTCCTCATTTTTACAAAATGTGAAAAGTTGGCTAATGAATGAATTAATTAATGAATTGAATTGAATTAAACTATTGAATTGAATTAAATAAATAAATTTGATAATATCTGCAGCAAAATCATTAGACCAGAAAGCTTTCGTCGAAGATAAGTCTTGATCGCTGTTTAAACATGGAAAATATCAGGAAAATGACGAAAGACGGCTCAAAGAAAGGACAAATTTTGAAAATAAAAAATTGAAATTTTTGAATTGGAAGAGATAACTTGTGTACCCCTAAGTCAAGCAAAGTCATACCATTAATAGTGTTACATGTTTCATTCTCTAAGCTGTATGTATCCCCTTAAGGGACTTGGTGTTAAAGGCGAGCGACAGCTCTGTATTGATCCCCAGTAATTATAACATGCCGGTCATTTCCCTATTGTGGCCGAGTGTTCTAAATCACGGGCTTTATGGGCCCACATTGTACTCCTCCTGTAGCTAATAAGTGCGGTTATTCGCCCCCCATAAGCCGGTCAATACCCCGCAACGCCACTGTTACTGTCCCTTCATTGGGTAATTCAAAGTCTGGTTTCACGCTTATTACATTACACTGCAGTACGTGGCTTTATCCTCTAGTTAACTAACGAGACGAGAGTTGAGAAACAGGATAAATAAAGACATGCCAAATGCAGACATCACCAAAGCGAAGTACCTTTAAGGTTAATAGGACACAATATTGAACTTTGACGACCTCCAACTAGGTACACTGATCAGGCCCGACGAGTGGGAGGGGCAAACGGGGCTGCAACCCCGGGGCCCGGTCTTGATGAGGGGCCCGCGAATGGAGAGATGATGATGATAATTGTTGTTTTAAGGGGCCTAACATCTAGGTTATCGGCCCCTAATGGTTTGGGTGATCGTGAAGATGAAATGTAAACTATAACTAAAACTAACCACTTACTTAGATACTAGAATAAGAAATGGAAAACAAAAGGAGAATAAGGCAAATAAAGGACAGAAGGAAACGATAGGCTATGCCCTCAACCCTCGAAGAATGCGGATTGAGGGACTTGGAAGGAAGGAGTGCCATGAAAGGTAGATAGGAAAGTGAAAGAGGAGAGGGTCCGCCCCACAGGTAATGGATAAAAAGGGGGAAAACCGGACCCAGCTCAGGAATCCCTCGGGGTCACCAATTCCCGAACTCACCAGCCGTGAGCCCCTGAGGGTGTAGCATTATCCAGGGTGCACCAGAAGTGGTGGGGCTGCATACACCCTGACTCCTTGAGGGCCTTGTGCAGAAGGCAGGAGAGAACATGAAAAGAAAAAGAAGGTTGACCCCTCGCAGAAGGAGGGTATCAGAAAAGATGAGACAAGGGCCAATTAAGGCGGGAAAGGAAGAGACTCCCTAGGCCTCGGATACCCTAATACCGTCGGGGTCGGAAGAGAACAAGAGTTGATAAAGTGAGGTCGACAGGAAAGAAGACAGAGAGGAGCCCTGCACAAGTAATTGGAAGCAATGCCAGACTCAGCTGGGGCCCCGTGGTCGCAAAACCACGTCCCACTAGATGTGAGCCCCTGGGGGGAATGGAGGGAGCCCCAGAGTAGACACATTTACCCAATTTTACGTATTTGCCAACAAATTTGACATTTTATGATATTCAATGTATCTGAATCAATTGAATATGCTACAAAATCTATAATGAGAACATGGAAATAACCATTATCTTCATATCTTCGCGGCTTGAGAAATAGTAACGTTTCCACTGTTTGTAGGAGGAAAGTTTCTCAATAACATTTCAACTTGATATAACAGCCGCTAAGCTACATTTATGAACCTTCGAAAGTTCGAATTTTAGTACATACGATTGTGAGAGAGTTGAACTTGTTCTTGTTATGAGTGAGAGTAAAATTTTTGTTCAGATACAACAGAAACGACATTGCAAATTTACAATGAACAAAATTAGTAAGTTACGTTAAAAAAAGGGTAAATTAAAAAAGTCAAGTTTTTTTGGTGAAAAATGCAAATGTTATATTTACACGATGTCACGAGGACGAAACAATATGGAGGGGGCCCGTAAGTCCTAGCCCTAGGGCCCGTACTCTCTCTCCACGGCCCTGACACTGGTACTCTGTCCACTGAGATAATGGAGCAGGAATTTTAATTCTCTTTGTAAAGCTACATTATGTGAAGCCAGCCTAAGCTTGGCTACTGTGGCCTAATGGCTACAGATTCAAATCAGTGGAGCATAGGTCAGAGTGACAGGAAGGTAATTAAAGTAACTTACGAGTAACTAGAAGGCAAATCTCTTGATCTCCAGCATCTCAAGAAGACATTATGATCTCAAGAAGATCCAACCTGTGAGTCTTGTCTTTCCTATCTCTCCCGACGTCCTGACCTTGTTTCTTACACTATCAATTTTTCGCGTGTGTTTTGTCTCGGTGATCTACTACAACTAGATACTAAAAATGCACAGGTGAATTATAGGGAGAAGTCCCTCTTGTCTAAGCCCTCAGCTCAGTCATCTACTTCCCCCAGGGGCTCACATCTAGTGGGACGTGGGTTGGCGACCACGGGGTCCCAGCTGAGTCCGGCATTGCTTCCACTTACTTGTGCCGAGCTCCTCTCTGTCTTCTTTTTTGTCGACCTCCCTTGGTCAACTCTTGTTCTCTTCCGACCCCGACGGTATTAGGGTATCAGAGGCCTAGGGAGTCTCTTCCTTTCCCGCCTTAATTGGCCCTTGTCTCATCTTTTCTGATTCCCTCCTTATGCGAGGGGTCAGCCTTCTTTTTCTTTTCATGTTATCTCCTGCCTTCTGCTCAAGGCCCTCAAGGAGTCAGGGTGTATGTTGCCCCACCACTTCTTGTGCACCCTAGAAAATGCTACACCCTCAAGGGCTCACGGCTGGTGAGTTCGGGAGTTGGCGATCCCGAGGGATTCCTGAGCTGGGTCCGTTTTCCACGTTTGTCCCTTACCTTTGGGGAGGACCCTCTCCTCTTTCCCATTACTATCTGCCTTTCATGGCTCTCCTTTCTTCCAAGTCCCTCAATCCGCATTCTTCGAGGGTTGAGGGCATTTCGTTTCCTCCTGTCCTTTATTTGCCTTATTCTCCTTTAGTTTTCCATTTCTTCTTCTAGTATGTAGGTTAGTAGTTAGTTTTAGTTTTAAGTTTGCATTTCATTTTCCTCTTAACGATCACCCAAACCATCAGGGGCCAATAACCTAGACGTTAGGCCCCTTAAAACAACAATTATCATCATCATCATCAGTCATCTACTACGCCTAGACCTAGATGCTAATACATTCACAGGCGTTCTCCCTCTTGTCTAAGCTCTCTAAGCTCAGTCATCTACTACATCTAGATACTAAAAAAAGTCCTCTCGGCACGCCGGAAGGCGGAGGTAGATTTCACCGGACAAACTTGGGGATAGGCGAAAATAGGCAGAATATGCAGATTTTCGTAGAAGGATCAGACTTCATTTATTGCGAGAAGGTATTTTATAATTGGAGCTTAATTAACTTTGTTTTTCGTCATTTTATGCTTATTTTAAACATTTTATTGCCTTATGGGAACGGTAACCTTCTTGTCATTTGGGGTCCATTTTTATACTTGTGGTCACACTATCCTTATGCAAGGTTTCGACACTGATGTGTAACTATGTAACGGTCTGTTACTTCTTCACGCAAAATTATATCTCCCGCAGAGATTTTGATTGGTTCCTCAGTTTAGGGGCTGCAACAACGCGGTCATGTAACCCCGTGTACTTTGGGATGGTTGTATTAGTCTGTAATTCAGGTAAGGACTGCAGAAGGTCAATTTCAAGCAGTAGTTCCTAATGTTGCTACCAGGTACTACCGTCAACGACACCTAGCTGTGAACTTGGCTACTAGATGCCACCGCAACCAGCAACTCGCAACGAACGTTGGAACTTCCCTCCAAAGGAAAGCATACTGAGGGATTTTTAGCGCTCTTAGAAAATCCGACGACTTCGGCCGGATTTGAACTCGCGACCTTGGGCATAGACATTCAGCATGCTACCAGTTACGTCACCGAAACCGCTTCCCACTTTGTCAGGCGGCTTCGGTGGCGTAGTCGGTAGCATGCTGAGCTTTTATGCTCAAGATAACGGGTTCAAACCCGGCCGAAGCCGTCGGATTTTTTAAGAGCGTTAAAAATCCCTCAGTATGCCTTTTTTCGGAGGGGAAGTAAAGCCGGTGGTCCCATGTCATAGATTTATGGCATGTTAAAGATCCTTCCACTAATAGCACCTGTGTGAAGCTAAATTGGATAGGTTAAGAATGTATACAACGCTCTTAGGTTTCTATGTTCGTTGCCAAGAGCCGACTGCGGCGGCGTCTAGTAGCTCAGTTCTGAACTTGGCCTCGTAGCCGTTGACAGTGGCGCTTGGCGGCAAAAGTAGGAACTATCTGAAAAATTGTTAGTTGCAGCACTTAAATTTACAAACAGATAAACACACACTAATACAGTCATCACAATTAACACCGGTTATCAGACAGATTCTACACACACCCAAAGTACACGGGGCTACATGACCGCGTTGTCGCAGCCCCTAAACTTAAGAACCAACCAACCAACCACTTAGTCAGATGGAAATACTGAATCTGATCTCGTGCAAGTGCGTTGTCATGGCAACGTCAGATGGCTCATGCCTCATCAATTTAGTAGTGTTGCCATGGCAACCACTGATAGCTCTTGGCATTTTCTTATAATTCCGAAATCATTTTTCTCGTCCCTTGGCGTAATGGTGGGTCATATCAAAAATTCTTTCAGACAAAAGTTTTAGGTAATTATTAGGGGAATATTGTCCATTTTGTACGGTTTTGATATTGTGCCTATTAAGAGAGATATGATTAATGTTTCCCGAAAAACCCACTTTTTCCCACCCCTTTGGTCAATGGTTGGTGCTATAAAAAACTCTTCAAACATAAATTTCTGGGCTTTATCCGACACATAGTATGAACGTTGAACGGATTCGATATTTCACATATTAAGAGAGTTATAGCAATATTTCACTTTTTCGAAAAAAGCCCTCCATTTTCACCCCCTTCGACCGATTTAGCCCAGTAACGAACTCGACCGAGATTTTATAGGTATACATATTCGGTAAAAAATTCAAAGTGATTGGTGCAAAATTACGACAGTTATCGTGTCCACAAGAAACTGATATACATATATATATATATATAAACTTTTGAACTGACGGTGGTTTTGGGGTCTGGGGGATGTGAAACGTGAAGATATGTCGAAATTTTCCGGAAGTCGAAACATGGGACCCATTGCAATAGTTAGCTTTCTAATGAAATCTACCAAAAATGCACAGGCTGATTATAGGGAGAAGTTCCTCTTGTCTAAGCCCTCTAAGATCAGTGATCTACCACACCTATATACCCAAACATACACATGTCTCCTCTATCTTGTCTAAGCCCTCTAAGATCAGTGATCTACCACAGCTAGATACCCAAACATACACATGTCTTCTCTATCTTGTCTAAGCCCTCTAAGATCAGTGATCTACCACACCTACATACCCAAACATACACATGTCTCCTCTGTCTTGTCTAGGCCCTCTAAAATCATTGATCTACCACAGCTAGATACCCAAACATACACATGTCTCCTCTGTCTTGTCTAAGCCGTCTAAGATCAGCAATCTACCAGACCTAGATACCCAAACATACACATGTCTCCTCTATCTTGTCTAAGACCTCTAGGATAAGTGATCTACCACAGCTAGATACCCAAACATACACATGTCTCCTCTATCTTGTTTAAGCCCTCTATGATCAGTGATCTACCACAGCTAGATACCCAAACATACACATGTCTCCTCTATCTTGTCTAAGACCTCAAAGATCAGTGATCTACTACACCTAGATACCCTAACATACACATGTCTCCTCTATCTTGTCTAAGCCCAATAAGATCGGTGATCTACCACACCTAGATACCGAAACATACACATGTCTCCTCTATCTTGTCTAAGCCCTCAAATATCAGTGATCTACTACACCTAGATACCCAAACATACACATGTCTCCTCTATCTTGTCTAAGCCCTCTAAGATCAGTGATCTACCACAGCTAGATACCCAAACATACACATGTCTCCTCTATCTTGTCTAAGCCCTCAAAGATCAGTGATCTACTACACCTAGATACCCAAACATACACATCTCTCCTCTATCTTGTCTAAGCCCTCTAAGATCAGTGATCTACTATACCTAGATACCCAAACATACACGTGTCTCCTCTATCTTGTCTAAGCCCTCTGTAGCCAGTGATCTACCGCCGCTAGATACCCAAACATACACATGTCTCCTCGATCTTGTCTAAGCCCTCTACGATCAGTGATCTACCAGACCTAGATACCCAAACATACACATGTCTCCTCTATCTTGTCTAAGCCCTCTGAGATCACTGATCATCTACACCATGATACCCAAACATACACATGTCTCCTCTATCTTGTCTAAGCCCTCTATGATCAGTGATCTACCACACCTAGATACCCAAACATACACATGTCTCCTCTATCTTGTTTAAGCCCTCTAAGATCAGTGATCATCTACACCTAGACACCCAAACATTCACAGGTCTCCTCTATCTTGTCTAAGCCCTCAAAGATCAGTGATCATCTACACCTAGATACCCAAACATACACAGGTCTCCTCTATCTTGTCTAAGCCCTCTAAGATCAGTGATCTACCACTCCTAGACACCCAAACATTCACAGGTCTCCTCTATCATGTCTAAGCCCTCAAAGATCAGTGATCATCTACACCTAGATACCCAAACATACACATGTCTCCTCTATCTTGTCTAAGCCCTCTAAGATCAGTGATCTACCACACCTAAACACCCAAACATACACATGTCTCCTCTATCTTGTCTGAGCCCTCTAAGATGAGTGATCATCTACACCTAGATACCCAAACATACACATGTCTCCTCTATCTTGTCTAAGCCCTCTAAGATCAGTGATCATCTACACCTAGATACCCAAACATACACATGTCTCCTCTATCTTGTCTAAGCCCTCTAAGATCAGTAATCATCTACACCTAGATACCCAAACATACACATGTCTCCTCTATCTTGTCTAAGCCCTCTAGGATCAGTGATCTACCACACCTTGATACCAAACATACACATGTCTCCTCTATCTTGTCTGAGCCCTCTAAGATCAGTGATCATCTACACCTTGATACCCAAACATACACATGTCTCCTCTATCTTGTCTGAGCCCTCTAAGATCACTGATCATCTACACCTTGATACCCAAACATACACATGTCTCCTCTGTCTTGTCTAAGCCCTCTATGATCAGTGATCTACCACACCTAGATACCCAAACATACACATGTCTCCTCTATCTTGTCTAAGCCCTATACGATCAGTGATCTACCACAGCTAGATACCCAAACATACACATGTCTCCTCTATCTTTACTAAGCCCTCTAAGATCAGTGATCTACCACAGCTAGATACCCAAACATACACATGTCTCCTATATCTTGTCTAAGCCCTCTATGATCAGTGATCTACCACACCTAGATACCCAAACATACACATGTCTCCTCTATCTTGTCTAAGCCCTATACGATCAGTGATCTACCACAGCTAGATACCCAAACATACACATGTCTCCTCTATCTTGACTAAGCCCTCTAAGATCAGTGATCTACCACAGCTAGATACCCAAACATACACATGTCTCCTATATCTTGTCTAAGCCCTATACGATCAGTGATCTACCACAGCTAGATACCCAAACATACACATGTCTCCTCGATCTTGTCTAAGCCCTCTAAGATCAGTGATCTACCACATCTAGATACCCAAACATACACATGTCTCCTCTATCTTGTCTAAGCCCTCTAAGATCAGTGATCTACCACAGCTAGATACCCAAACATACACATGTCTTCTCCCTCTTGTCCAAGCCCTCGAAGACCATTCTATTAATTTCCCATGACGATGCCGTGGGATGAAACCGGACGGATTTAAACAGGAATTGTAATAACAAAATGTATTAATTGTTGATAATTAAGCCATTCCACCAAGTACTTTCAGTCATTATTATGAATAATACCGTATTATATTCTCTCCTACCGACATGACGTGTTTGCTCTTTGAATATGGACGTCCATCCCATTGGAGCACATTACTGGTAATCTGCATTGTGTTGTATATTACGTAGTTAGCGTATCCTTGTTTCATATTTATTACAATGGAGAGAGGTAGATATCAGATATTCATAAACCCTAATGAAAAAAAAATCATCGATTAATGACACGCTCTGCGGGTGAACGGACTGTAATGACTATCTGCTTAAAGCTGAAATGCAGATCACATACAGTGCTGGTCAAAACGATAAGGACACCACCCATAAAGTAACTTTTGCCACTAGCCTGAAATGTATTGTTAATGCACTATTTTCGTAATTATTAATACAACCTACAGAGAACAAGCAGGCGGTTAGTAAAAACACATGGATTTTGGTTGAAAAATACGAAAGTTATTGGTAATTTTTAAGTACCGTATGGTACAAAAATTAACACTCGTATGCACGGAAACCCCCATCCTAAGAGAAAACGGGGGCACGTACACATTTGAAATTTGGCATATCAATAAAACTCATAAAGACCTATCAAACGTGTAATGTAAAATTATTGAGGAAACTGTCTTCTTCTTATTATTATTATTTCGACGTAGTGATATGGACTTAATCGTATCAAACAGCTTTCCTTATTGCCGATTTAATCGTAGGATTTTCCTTTCTTACTTTTCCACATCTTTAATTAATGATCTGCCCCCAATAATCAGCGTTTCAGAAGCATTTAGTGCTTCAGGCTTGTTGGTTTTATCATTTCAAATGATCTTGTCGATTTTGTCGTTATGCTTGAGTCTAACGTTATGCGTTACGGTTACGGCGTGTATGACGTCATGCAGCAGAGGTTACCTCCCGCTCCCCGTTCCCCGCGCGGGAAGCCTACGCGCTAGCTGTGTGATACTGAATGACTTGCAACTTGTTGATCATGAAGCGTTCACGTGATTCTTGCTATCTCTGTACTTGCGGGTTCGTTCGTTAAGCTTACTTACAGTTTACAATTTGTGCAGGGTAGTAAAGTGTGTTAATAATGGAGTCTGTGGATCGTTCGTTAAACTTGCTTACTTACAGTTTACGTAAAGTGTGTTAATAATGGAGTCTGTTGACAGTAATAGTGCTATTATATCTACTGCTCGAGTCTAAGCTGCGTGGACCTGAGAGGAATGTGCATCGCAGACTATGAGTAGTGGTGGTGACGAGTGATGCGGTTTCTCGGTCCTTGTGTAGTAACAGAAGCAAATACATTAGTCGGTGACTCAGTCACTCATTCCCAACGCTACACTGGTTTCAGAAAGACTCATGTTAGCAGTATTGGAATAGACGAGAATGTCAGGTAACACGGCGGGCTGTCGACAGGCTTCTCAATTCACGCCTGCTCCTATCCTGCCTCTGCTCTTCATCCCGCAAGTTCACAGAGCTTGGAACCGAGCAGTACTAAAGCTAAATCTCGTGCTGTAATGGAGTCTGTTGAGAAGCCCTCCAGAGCCTTTCTAACATAGCATTTGTAGCATGCGTCATTTGAAATGATATAAAGTCTAGTCTCTCAGACTGACTGTGTTCCAAGTGAGTCTGTATGCTATTTGCAGTTTAGGGATCCTTGCTTTGTTTGCTTCACGATTCAGTCCGGAAGGTTGGATGACTTCTACCAGGTATTTGAATTTAGACACTTGAGATATTTCGCCAAATTTGGTTGTCATTGGTAGTCCATGTAGGTGCCGAAGAGATCCCTCCATGTAGTGTGTTTTCTGGTATGTGTCCTGCGGGCTTATTGTTACTTTTCATTTCTTTCTTTCTTTCTTTCTTTCTTTCTTTCTTTCTTTCTTAATTTTCCCACTTAGGGAGTGCGTTTGAACTTGTTGACTTGGAGAGATGGTGTTTTCCTCTTTTTCTCCACCCAAAATCTCCTCATGAACATCATCATCATCTATCTTGAACCCGACAGTAGTGGCTACGCGGGCTAAAGCGCTCTCTGCTGACTCGGTAGACGCGAGGGTTCGAGCCCCACCGTCGGCTGTCCTTGAAATGGTTTTCCGTGGTTTCCCATTTTCAATACCAGGCAAATGCTGGGACAGTACCTGCTGACAGGCCACGGCCGCTTCCTTCCACATCCTTGCCCAGTTTCAATCATCTTCATCCATTCCATCTCTCATCCCGACGCGCAGGTCGCCCACGGGCGTCGACTAGAAAGACCTGCACTCGGCCTCTCTGGAGGCTACAAAAAAAATCTATCTTGAGTGGTAGGACTAATTTGATGCTAATGAAAAATAGCTGTGCAGCGGCTTTGGTGGCGTAGTCGGTAGCATGCTGAGCTTCTATGCCCAAGATCGCGGGTTCAAACCCGGCCAAAGTCATCAGATTTTTTTAAGAGCGTTAAAATCCCTCAGTATGCCTTCCACCGGGTGAGTTAGCCGAGGTCGTTGCGGCATGACTGTTGGCAGTCGCTCACATCCGGGAGGCGAGGAGGTTCGAATCCCCCCGCCGGCAACCTTGAAGATGGTCTTCTGTGGTTTCCCATCTTCCTTCCAGGCAAATGCCGGGGTTGGTCCTTAACTATAGGCCACAGCCACTACCTTCCAACTCCTCGACCCTCTCTTCCAACTTTCCTCCCCAACGGTACTTGTAGCTCACCCATTGGGTGTCCTTCTCGAAGCAGCTACAAAACTGGCGAGCCGAACATGTCCTCGGACACTCCCGGCACTAAAAGCCATACGCTAAAAAAAAAAAAAAAAAAAAAAAAAGTATGCCTTCCTTCGGAGGGGAAGTAAAGCCGGCGGTCCCGGGTCATAGATTTATGTCATGTTAAAGAACCTTCCACTAATTACACCTATGTGAAGCTAAATTGTATAGGTTAAGAATGTAAACAACGCTCTTAGGTTTCTACGTTCGTTGCCAAGAGCCAACTGCGGTGGCGTCTAGTAGCTAAGTTCTGAACTAGGCCTAGTAGTCGTTGACGGTCGCGTTTGGCGGCAAAAGTAGGAACTATTTGAAAAATTCAAAGTTGCAGTTCTTACTTGAATTAAAAACAGGTACATACAAGATACAGCCATCACAATTATAACCGGTTATCAGATAGATTCTACACACACTCAAAGTACACGGGGCTACATGACCGCGTTGTCGCAGGCCCTAAACTGAGGAACCAACCAACCAACCAAAATAGCTGTGCAAAAATAACTTATAATCTAAATAGTTGGTATTTGTATATTCCTATAAATTAGTCTAAAACTTTCTTTAAAATTATCTTGAGCTGATCAACAGGGTGTGAAGTGTGATTTCTAAGAGATGAATAAAGGCGACACCACAGTTCTTTTGTCAAGGACCTTTAACACTTCAGATTACTTCAAAATGTCCATTGGAGCAAGAACATAAATACATGTTCCAACCTTTGCTTCACTCTACAAAGAGTCTTCAGATTAAATCGTTAATTTTAAGAAAAGTAGGCTGATTAGTTAATCAATGTTTATGCAATGAGAATTGAATGTGTGAGCTGACACTTAGGTTATATTAATGCTGTCAATTCATCGAACACAATCTCATGGATGTCCATATTTGTGGAACTATTGAAGACATATCGTATTCTTTGGATAAAGCTCTTCCACATAGTTGTTACCATATTCTGAACGCTAGGTCATATAATTATGTGACTTCGTAGTAATTGACACCCCTGTGACGGTCAAACTGAGAGTCACTTCCCCTGCAACAGTTTAATAACGAAAGGTTTGAATGTGTGCACAATATGGTATGTGTTGACTGCAGAGTGGGGAAAGAGAGGGGGAAGTTGGCAATGGGCTATCACTGGCATAATTGGACTATGAATGATCGTAGGGGCAGATCACACTGGCGTCAAAAGTCTGTCCGATTTTATCAGTGTAATTAAAAACAATACAAGATACCCCTCTTTTCTGGCTGCCTGTGCGTAGTCACACAGAACTGCCTAGAATTAGAAGACTGGACAACTTGGTTAGAGAGTAAAACAAGATATTGGTCAATCCTGAACTCCCCATTCATGAAGATTCTAGCACCAGATGTAGCCGCCTCAAGTCAAGATCTCCAGCTTAGAGGCGTATATACTATTTTTTTCGGTGATGGGGGCTGACAATCCTGGAAAATTGTGAGTATTATCAGGGGATTGTGACCGCCAAATACCCAGAAATATCAACCAATATATTAGAGCATATAACTTTTTGTAATTATTTTTAGATAAGAGTTAACTGTAAAATTCTAAGTTTATATAGCCTAAAATTATTGACAATCAAAAAAAGTTGTAAAATACAACAGAAATAAAATTTTATACTCAATGAATTTTCTATTATGGCCTATGGAGTATGAATGACAAATATCTAAATATTGGTCAATTTATTAAGAAGAAAAGAGTTGTCTGTTTTTCTTTTTCTTTTACAAATTGACAATTTATTTGTCAAAAGTACCGTACTGTGGAATTCTCAGTTTTGCCTCACAAGGCTGAGTGTACCCCGTTTCAACCCTTAGACCGGAATTAAAATTTATTGGCAGAGACATGAATCGAATTCGTACCTCCGGGGCGGCAGGCAAGAATGCTAGCCACTACTCCACGAGGTAGTCTAATTTCCATCCTAATATTGTTCATAACTTAGCCAATAAGTTAAGATTCGGGTACAACCAAATTTTTATTGTTTCTTTCGCGGGGGGGACAGCTCCCCCTTTATATACGCCCCTGCTTCAGCTATTCAAAAAGCACAGGAGCTGGTTAGGAAGGATTATAATCCTAAGTTGATTGGCAACAAGAGTGGAACAACATAGCTCCGACGCAATGGCAGGCATTGTTCAACTTTCAAAACCTGCCGGCTGGCCTTGATTTACTCCGCAAGACATGGGTAACTCTCAATAGAGTCCGCACTAACCACGAGGGATGCGGATCAATGATGTTTAAGTGGGGTATGCCGTCTTCCCCAACCTCTGATTGTGGTGCAGTTGAACAGACTATGTACCATATTGCCACTGAATGTAATAGTAGGGCATTCACTGGATCAACACAGGACTTTGTAATAGCCTCTACTGAAGCCATAAGATGGCTAGAAAATTTAGACATTAATCTTTGAACACCATTTCCCTTGCATGATTGTTACAGTTGTAATGTGTTACCTATTGTATATATCAGGGGCGTATATAGAGTTTTATTTCGGGAGGTGCTCAACTGGGGTTAGGGGGCATGGTATAGGCCCAAATAATAGGGAGTCTGGGGCTCTCCTCGGGAAACTTTAGTATAATTTGTTGCAAAATGATGAGTTTTAAGGCTATGTGTCATCACTTTTTCAACCAATTTGTTGTGGTGTTTTATGTTTGGTTAATGTCAAACACAACTAAGAGCATTTTATGTTACTTTTTATTAATCCAATCATCTTGCTCTCTTGATAGTATTTACATGGAAATAATAAATGTTACTGTTTTGATTTACAACTCACACTATAATATAAAGTCAAGGTTTCTTGAAGCATTGCCAAATCTGTTTATAACGTCATCGTCAGTGAGATGTAGGCCTATGTCTCTGTGAATAGATAACAATACTAGACCGTTGAGTGTGCCTCCGTGGCTTAGGCGGCAGCACGCCGGCCTCTCACCGCTGGGTCCGTGGTTCAAATCCCGGTCACTCCATGTGAGATCTGTGCTGGACAAAACGGAGGCAGACAGGTTTTTCTCCGGGTACTCCGGTTTTCCCTGTCAACATTTCATTCCAGCAACACTCTCCACTATCATTTCATTTCATCTGTCATTCATTTAATCATTGCCCCAGAGGAGTGCGTCAGGCCGCGGCAGCCGGCACAGTTCATATCCTCGCCGCTAGATGGGGGATTCATTCATTCCATTCCTGACCCGGTTGGAGACTGGAAGCAGGCTGTGGATTTTCATTTCACTAGACCGTTGAGTCTGTTTTCAGAAGTAGAACTTCTTAAGTATGTTTTCAACCAACTCAAACTCCGTTCAACAGTACCAGTAGCTACAGAGAGTGGCAAATTTTCCAAATGTTTGCTAAGTGTATAAAAGTTAGGGAAAAACTTTTGTCACACGCTTCAAGGGCACTTGTCGCTGCTCTTGGTACGTTCATAAGAGCGAATGCACTGGAGAGTAATATGAGGTTATGTTGTTACTCAAAAGATCAGAGCAAACTGATTGTCACACTGTTTACATCGCTCTACCTTCGCCTTGCTTTGCAACGTTGCCAAACCTCACTTAGTAACAATAGTATATTACTATATTGGTTTTTAATATTTTAATTCATAAACTAATAATATTAATAATAATTTTATTAATGCAGCCAATGGCCATGTATTTTTCTTTCCAGGACGGGTCAGGGAAGGGATTATGAGAGGAAATCGGCCGTGGACCTATTGAAGGAACCGTCCCGGCATTTGCCTGGTGGTGAAAATGGGAAACCACGAAAACCATTTTCAGGACGGCTGACGTGGGATTCGAACCCACGCTCTCTCGATGCCAGCGGGACACGAGGTAGCGCGTTAGCGCTCTCGGCCACCGCGGCCACTAATAATATATGTGACAAAATTTCAGTGGGGGGGGGGGGGGGGGCTGCCCCCCCCCCCTTATATACGCCCCTGGTATATATGCATATTGTTCATGTTAATTGTTTTGTGTTTGTACCATACGGTAATAATAATAGTGTAATTAACTGGCGCAATAGGATTGCGGCCCGTCTTGCAACTACTTGTCTGACTTGAGAATGTGAGATAAAATTGCGACACTCATATTCAGAGCACATCTTGTATTAACTCACTTTGGAAGAAAGAAGGGAAGAAGGATTTCTCACTCGCAAGAAAGTCAACAGACTTTTCAGCCAGTCTCAAAACAAGCAAAAGGTACATGCAGGTCATGTGATAATGGGCTCTTGGAGCGCGCATTCTGAAGGGCAAGGGTAACATTACTCTGCCTCATTAGCAGGAACGCGAGTACACTTGTGACAATGAGAATATAAACATTAGATTCTAGCACTTCTGCACTTAGCACTGTCTGGACGTGACCCCCCGACATTCAGACTGATGAGACCTGGCCAGCTTAGTCTGTGGGCGTAGGCCTACACCAGGACGCACAACGTTATTGTTTCTTTTGGAATACCATTAGTATAAACAGGTTAAAGGTTCCGCCTGATCAATACTTTTATTAATTATGATCACCGTGTGGTCACTAGTGGGACATGTTTCGAGGCCTAATTAATATTTTTGGCCCCTTCATCAGCCGATAGGACAGAGAACGATACAAGATTATTCCTCACGTAGCACTCAAAATTCAATCTTTTATGGTGCACCATAAAGTGAGATTGAAACATCTCACGCCCAATATGAGCCATGTCAAAAGTCTTAATGAACTAGGCCCATAAACAGACGCCTCACGGTGGTCCCCAGACGCTATTGAAATCACAAATGCACGGTACTGGTCCAGTACGAAAGCTGCAGTTCAGAACACCAAAAAACATGTTTGGAATCAGCAGTAGGAACACTTAATTCCTCAATACTTCACCAGCAAAATAACGATGATAAAACCAATGAAGTCACTGCGCTGAAATTATCTTGCCAAATATAAAGCTTATGAATAGCATAACTTCAAACTTGCAATGGCAGAGATTGGCCTCTAATCCGTCTTGTTTGAGCAAACGATTAATATCCAAACTTATTAAATTGGCAAATAGCAAGAGGTTAAATTGTATTCTATGCCGGTTCTGATTTGTCTTTATTTTAAATGATATCAGCTGATGAAGGGGCCAAAAATATTAATTAGGCATCGAAACATGTCCCACTAGACTAGATCTTAATTAATAAAAGTATTGATCAGGCGGAACCTTTAACCTGTTTAGACTAATTAGTTTATCAATACGGAACCAGAATGAACCTTTTAAGTTCTAAAATTTGGAATACCAACTTGCAGAAAAATAAAACTTACATTTTCTCAGATACACACAAAAGCATACAACCATTGGTATGTTTACCACTTTCTCACTTCTGAGCTTTTCTGAATACAAGACAGGTGTTGTACTTTTCTGCACCGGTAGTTGTAGATCAGGGATTCTCAAACTCTTTCTGTCGTGCCCCCATTGCACAGTGGGTCAAAATCGAAATCTAGGAAGACAAAATAATTTATTTTCATAATTAAAAAATCACTATTTATTACTTCTACAGCATTCTCTTATAATTTCCTCTCACTATTCTGGGAAATAAACGCATTTTAGTGTAAATCTGTCACCACTGTTCGAGCAGTCTGAATTGGAGGGTGAATGTAAGTGGCTGTGGTTTGGTTGTCTTTGTGGTTAGTGTGATGCTTTAAGATGGAACATGCAGCTGAAGGTATGATCTTTGTAACGTGTTTCAGTTATGAATGGGCGTAATTGTTACGTAAATTTAGCTATATTTGCAATATATATTATTTAACTGTTATTTTTAAAATTATATTTTCACTTAGATTTTTAGTATGTCGCGTCACTCTGCGTCACTTTCTATTTAATGTTAAAATGTAGATAAAGTCTTGTAGTTTACGCCTGTTATAAGATTTTTTGCATCTTTTTGCAACTTACTTAGTTATTTTACGTTTTAGAAGATGCCACGCAACCACTTCTCACACGTTTACAACTGTTTGAAGCACCGGGTTCGACGATTATGTCAAAAGTGCAACTTTGTGACTTTTTTAAAAGTAAATTAGGGATAGAAAATCGTTCTGAAGAGATAACTGAATGCTCTATCCAACTCATAGTCATAGACAATTTCTTACATGTGTAGATGTAGGTTAAAAAAGGTCTTAACTGATGTTTATTATGAAGTAAACAAATTATATACGTTGCTTGCACTCCAAATTCATGATTGAAACGTAAAAATAATTTTGTCCCTCTAGATTTCGATTTTGACCCACTGTGCATTGTGAAACATGAAATATCTAGCGACCCCCCCCCCCCCCACTTTTATTCTTCTTTCCGAAGGAGGGTAAGAAGTATCACTTTCATGGGGTCTCTTCTTACCACTGCTAATAAGCCACCTACCCATGGGCAATGGCGTTACTAGTACCAGTTTATTGTAAATAGGGCTAACCACTTCCACTGAACACGCACTAGAATTCACCTGTTCACTCACTGACTGTGAACTGACTGCAAAGACCTGGCTGCATTCGAGTCGACATTGGCAAAACAATTACAGTCAGTCTGAAAGACTAGACGTTATATCATTTCAAATGACGCATGCTACAAATGCTACACATGTTAGAAAGGCTCAGGAGGGTTTCTCGCTTCGCTCGAAGCCCCAGGACTCTTTCAACAGACTCCATTACCCATTGACTTAGGTTTCCAGCGCGGGCACCTCTTTAAGGGTCACCCTGTATTTGAGTCTGACATCTTTTACACCTCTTTAAGGGTCACCCATTATTTGAATCTGATATCTTGCAAACCTCTTTAAGGGTCACCCTGTATTTGAATTGAATCTAACATACTGTACACCTCGTTAAGTGTCACCCTCTATTTTGCTCTGACATCCTGCACATCTCTTTAGGAGGCACACTGCATTCTTATCTGGCATCTTGTATATCTCTTTAGAAGTCACCCTGTATTCTTGTGTGACATCTTGTACACCTCTTTAGGAGTCACCCTGTATCCTTCTCTGCCATCTTGTACACCTCTTTAAGTCACCTTGTATTCTTGTCGCGCATCTTGTATATCCCTTTAGGAGTCGCCATGTATTCTTATCTGGCATCTTGTACACCTCTTTAGGAGTCGCCCTGTATTCTTTTCGCTTCGCTCGAAGCCCCAGGTCGCTCGACGCCCCAGGACTCTTTCAACAGACTCCATTAACCATTAACTTAGGCTTCCCACGTGGCTGCATGACGTCACGCACTCGCCGTCTATTACCCATTAACTTATGCTTCCCGCGCGGCTGCATGACGTCACTGTCTCTGTCTCCGTAACGCATAACTTTTGACTCAAGCATAACGATGAAGTCGACAAGATCATTGAAATGATAAAATATGTCGAAAGAATGTTCTCGAATGAGAAACATGTTTTTATGGTCCTTTGAGCTAGCTCTATTCAGCGTCTTGGTGAGGTGTACTGTACCAAATGATGAGCCCAACGGTACACTGGGGCGAAGCGCTGAAAATATTTCAGTTTAACCGGACCATTCTACATAATTTGTTGAATGGCAAAAAATATAAGAATCTTTTCTTGCAAAGAAGTGGCGGTCACATTGTCAAGCGGTTTATTGTCATTAGTGGTTGTAAGTGTTTGGTAAGGATATATCGCTGTGGGTGGCGGGTGAAAGGGTGCTGTGTGGGAAATGTTATTCTACACCTTTCCTCAGAATTCCTGCTGGCAGGATCTACTGGTCAGTTCTTGTGAAATAATACAGCAAAAGTACGAGTAGCTGCTGAAGAGCTTCCCCCCACCATACACGACTTCGGAAGGCCCAGCGATAAGGACAACGAAGCAAGTAGCAGCGAGATAGAGAGAGAGACACTTCCACTACCTGACGCACATGCGCAGAAGAAAGACTAGCAGTTGAAAGGCAAGGGAGCTGGAAACACTCTCCCCTACTTTGGTGCACTTGCACATTGAAACATTCTTTTCTACCTGGTCACTCTATAAGTGTAAAGCAGCGTGAAAGAGACAGGCTCGTTGATGTAAGCGACGCGACAGTGTTGTCATACCGCAGGAGCTCTTGGCAGCTGCCTGCGGTGTGGGAACTCGGACATGGTGGACCTGTTGCAACAGTGGACATGTATCTCTTTCTCTCTCTGTGCAAATCCCACAGAGCCGGCCGCCTTCCGGGCTGTCGCGAGCTTTTTTTTTTCTAGTCTTGAATGGTTGTGGGAGCTTCCTGTCAATGATAGGTTCATGGATATGAGAATAGCAATATTTGTTACATAATATGAAATATAAATATTTCAATCAGAGCCGGCACTCCCCTTGATACTCTCTGCGACCCCCCTTCCCCCCCCCCCCTCCCACCACACACACACGCTTTGGGGACCTCTGTTGTAGACGAGAATGGCTCGTTCTCTTCACTATTCAGCGTTCAATAGTATAGTTCTTATAGCGTCGACCACATACGACTTGGCGCACAGCAACTGTTCTGCATGAGTTAGGCTTGGAGCAGTTTCATCATCCACCGTACAGTCCTGATCTTGCTCCCTGCGATTTCCACATTTTCTTGCACCTCAAGAAATCCTGTTCTCCGGTCAGCATTTTCACACTAACGAAGAGCTGAAGAGGATTGTCACACGCTGGTTCCATTCCCAGGCGGAAGACTTATATGACACAGGACTACAATAGTTGTTACCACGCTATGACAAGTGTCTCAATTCTGGTGGAGATTATGTCAAAAAATAGCTCAAACATTGCTCTATCCGGCATGCGTTGCAATGCTAATCAAAGAAAGAAAGAACGAAAGAAAGAAAGGAAGGAAAGAAAGAATGAAAAGAAGGGGAAAGAAAGGAAAGAACGGGAAGGATAGGAAAGGAAGGAAGCTAAGAAAGGAAAGGAAGGAAAGGAAAGAACGGAAAGGAAAGGAAGGAAAGGACTGAAAGGAAGAAAGGAAAGGAAGGAAAGAAAAAGAAAGGAAAGGAAGGAAAGAAAGAATGAAAAGAAGGGAAAAGAAAGGAAAGGAAGGAAAGAAAAGAAAGGAAGGAAGGAAATGAAAGAAAGGATGGAAGGAAAGGAAGGAAGGAAATGAAAGAAAGGAAAGTAGAAATGAAAGGAAGGAAAGGAAAGGAAGGAAAATAAAGTAGAAAGGAAAGGAAAGAAAGGAAAGGAAGGAAAGAAAGAATGAAAAGAAGGGGAAAGGAAGGAAAGAACGGAAAGGAAGGAAAGAACGGAAAGAAGGGAAAGAACGGAAACGAAAGAACGGAAAGAAAGGAAAGAAATGAAAGGAAAGGAAGGAAATGAAAGAAAGGAAACGAAGGAAGGAAAGGAAAGGAAAGAAAAGAAAGTAGAAAGGAAAGGAAGGAAAGGAAAAGAAGGAAAAGAAAGTAGAAAGGAAAGAAAGGAAAGAACGAAAAGGGAGGAAGGAAAGGAAGGAAGGAAAGGGAAGAACGGAAATGAAGGAAAGAAAGAAAAGAAATGAAAGGAAGGAAAGAAAAGAAAGTAGAAAGGAAAGGAAAGGAAGGAGAGGAAAGAAATGAAAGGAAAGGAAGGAAAGGAAGGAAGGAAAGTAATGAAAGAAATTAAAGGAAAGGAAGGAAAGGAAGGAAGGAAGGAAAGGAAGGAAACAAAGGAAAGAAAGAAAAGAAAAGAAAGGAAAGATATAAAGGAACGATATTAAGGAAAGAAAAGGATGGAAAGGAAAGGAAAGAAAGAAAAGAAAGTAAATAAAGAAAATAAGGAAAGAAAGGAAAGAACGGAAGAAAGAGGTTGTGTTGTAATTTTGTTTGTTGAAATGTTTTTGGATAGACAATATTTTTTCTGTTTTTCCGTCTGGTGCGTACATAATTAAATCAGAAGGCTTTCCGACGCGTGAGCAGGCCACAAACAGCTGGCTATGTGAGAAACATAGATTTTCCAAATTTTGTCCATACACTTGAAGGGATTGTCCCTGTGCTTTGTTGATGGTCATCGTAAATGCGAGTCTCACCAGAAACTGCAACTGTTTGGAAAGACAAAAACAACCACTAAGTTGTATGAAATACATCCATTTATTGAAACAACTTATGAGCCACCTATCGTAAAATGGATTTACTAATTTAGAAATCTCCGCAGGCTTGCACAACAGCTGACCAAAGTTCATGCGATGAAACGACTCGCACGCCATCTATTGTAGAATGGATTTTCTAATTCAGGAACCTGCATGGACGTGTACACAACAACTCACTAAAATTCATTTGTTGAAACTACTTCGCGTGCTACGTATTGTTAAATGGATTTACTAATTCTAAAACTTTCGTGGGCATGCATCCGACAACCAACCAAAGTTCATTCGTTGAAACGACTCGTGCGCCACCTATTGTACATTGATTTACTAATTCAGAAACATTTGAGGGACTGCGCATAGCAACTCAAGAAAGTTTCATCGCAATCGGTTGAATGGTGTATGAACGCTTACGGGACAGACAAGCAACGCGGTCATGTAACCCTGTGTACTTTGGGTGTGTGTAGAATCTGTCTGATAACCGGTGTTAATTGTGATGGCTGTATTAGTGTGTGTTATCTGTAATTCAGGTAAGGACTGCAGACAATCAATTTTTAAGTCGTTCCTACTTTTGCTACCAAATGCTACCGTTAACGACACCTAGCTGTAAAATTTGCAACTAGATGCCACCACAACCAGCACCTTGCAACGAACGTTGGAACTTCTAATGCGTTAATCAAATAAAAATAACCCCTGGCACTACAGGCCATGAAGGGCATAGGCCTACCAAGCGACCGCTGCTCAGTCAATTGACCTGCAGATATTGGGGTGACGCGTGGTCAGCGCATCGGTTCCCCTCGGCCGTTAATATTGGTTTTTATGACCAGGGCGCTGTCTCACTGTCAGACTGCTACTCAATTGTCCTCACGAGGCTGAGTGCACCCCGTTCCAGTCCTCACGTCAGTTTCTAAAATCCCTGACGGAGCCAGGAATCGAACCCGGGGCCTCCGGGTGAGAGACAGTTGCGCTACCCCAACACCAGGGGGCCGGTCGCTAATCAAATATAACCTAGAAATTTAGCTTCACACAATTATTGTAGTTAGTGGAAGGTTGTTTTAGGGGAGCGTGATGGCGCAGTGGCTTAGCTGCTCGTCTTTCACCCGGACGGCCGGGGTTCGAATCCCGGTGACAGCGGTGTGGAATTTTCACCTGAAAAATCACGTGGCGTCAGGAAGGACATCCGGCCTTAAATCCCCGGCCAAAACCAAAAAAAATGAGCCTGGTTGGCTCCGGCGACCCCAAATTAATTGGGAAAAGCCGAAGAAAGTAGTAGAAAGTAGTAGTGGAAGGTTGTTTTACATGCCATAAATTTGACTTGGGGCCCGTTTTACTTCCCCTCCGAAGGAAGGCATACTGAGGGTTGTTTAACGCTCTTAAAGAATCCGACGACTTCGGTCAAGTGTAAACCCGCGATCTTGGGCATAGAAGCTCACTATGCTACCGCATGCGCCATCTAAGCCACCATTTTTCTATATAGAGACTTGGGAAACGTAATTTCTGGATGGACATCGTATATTACAGGGTTCATTAGCCTACTTTAGATTTTTGCAAAAAATGAAAGTAGACTAAACTTATGAGATCAACACAGAGCGAAAAAATGTGTGTCTGTGTGTGTGTGAGTCTGTGTGTGTGTGAGTGAGTGTGTGTACTCTGAATGTCTGTCCCCCCCCCCCCCCCTATCAATTCCAACACGGTGAAACCGAATTGAACGAAGTTCGGTACAGAGGTAGCACTAGCAAAGGGCACCCCAGTGTCATGTTTTATATCGCCGCCATCTTGACGGAAACGTAACCGTGGCCACCCAAATGATCAAAGCTTAAATCAAATTACGACTAATCTAATCATCCGATCTCTACAAAAATTTTCAACTACATATATTTATATGGCGAGCCTCTTTTTATTAAACTACAAGGTCATCAGCCCAATAGTTTGCAGATGGCGGCCATGTATGTGTGCAAATCGATTCCCCCTATCAATTCAAACACGCTGAAACCAAATTGAACGAAATTTGGTACAAAGGTAGCACTAGCAAAGGGCACCTCAGTGTCATGTTTTATATCACCGCCATCTTGACGAAAACGTAATGGCGGCCACCCAAATGTTAAAAGCTTATATCTAATTACGACCAACCTAATCATCTTATCTCTACCAAATTTTGAAACATTATACCTTTATGTACAGATAGTCTTTTGACCGAACTACAAGGTCTTCAGCCCAATAATTTGCGGTTGGCGCCATGTATGTGTGCAGATCGATTCCCCAATCTATTCAAAGACGGTGAAACCGAATTGAACGAAATTTGGTACGGAGGTAGCACTAGCAAAAGGCACCTCAGATTCATGTTTTATATCGCCGCCATCTTGACGGAAACGGAATGGTGGCCACCCAAATGATAAAAGCTTACGACCAACCTAATTATTTGATCTCAACCAAATTTTGCAACTACATACCTTTTTGTGGGAAGCATCTTTTGACTGAACTACAAGGTCATCAGCCCAATAGTTTGTAGATAGCGGCTATGTATGTCTTAAAATCGATTCACCATATCAAATCAAGCATGGTGAAACCGATTTGAATGAAATTTTGTACAGAGGTAGCACTAGCAAAGGGCACCTCATATTCATGTTTAATATCCGTATAGCACGTTGTATTTCTACAAGCTACTACAACCAATATTCAATTGTACTCATTGAAAAGGACAAAGAATTTCAACAATACCCATGCATTTAGGAGAAAGTAGGCTATATGTTCTTTACTGAACATCTTGTTTTATAACGCAGTCAATATAGCCGAATCTATGCTATTCCAATCTTTTGGTGAGGTTTGTATTTAAACACCCGTTGGGGTTAGTCCCCTAATCAACAATACCACAGGCACCTTGCGGAATGGTACGCCAGGAATCTCTTGCTCGTGTGTCGGTTTGATGGTATGTTAGCATATTAGTCATTATTTGCATTCCGTGATGAATATGTGCGTGATCTGCTTTGAGGCTTGTGTTGTCCATAACCACAGCCGATTTTATTACTCACGGTCTCATCACGAATATACAGGGTGTATATAAATATGTATGCATAAATGTAAGAGCACATTCCTGACACTCGAACATCACAAAAAGGTTCATATGAACATTGTTCCCAAACCTTTCGTTATGGTGTTGGGAAAGTAATTCCCTGGGGTGATCTCTGTTTAATTCACCTGAAACTCACCGCACATTAATCTGATAGTTCGTTGGTATCTCTAAAGCCAGTCTACGAACAGAAGGTTTGGTCGAGGGGATTTCATTCTATGGCCTACCCGATCGCCAGATTTGAATCCGGTGGATTTTTCCACCTGTGGGGACACGTTGAACACTTGGTGTATGCAACGCATGTACTTAATGTCGATGTTATGAAAGAGCGTTTCAAAAATGGGATTGACAAAGTGCGAAACACTCCAGAAATTTTCCACGGAGTATGGCATAGCATGAAACGCAGGCTCCAGGGACAAAGCAGGATGAAGTCACTTCGAGCATTTTATGTATGTTATAAAATGTATCGCAAGTGCCATTAACAATAAACCTATCTAACTCCCGCTCAGCGGTAACGTTCTCGCTAGCTGGGCCCACGGTTACAGGTTCGTATCCTGACCCAGTCAGAGCCGTAAATTGTAAATATTGTAAATATTTTCACCTATATTTTTAAAGAAAGATTTTACAGCCTAACTGTAATGGATCTGATGATGATCGCTTGACGATCGAAACTGGACATCCTAGTGTATTTATTAATCGCATGTAATTTTCTTCAGGATTAGGGCATAACCCAGCTCTTTTGGGTACATTCGTGTTGACCGACTGTAAGGGACCAATCTTTTGTTATGCTTAATTAATTTTGGGTGGTAAATATGTGAATCCACTTGATAAATTAAAAATCTCTATGTTCATTCATTCATTTATTCATTTCATATCGGCCATCTATGAAGCTTCTATGATTTCAATCGTCTCCCTTTTGGGCTATGATGTATGCCCAGTACGCCCACATTCGTTCTCTCTGTTGTTTCCTGTGTCCAAATCTTTACTGTTCCAGCTTCGAGTTTTCTTGGAAGCCTTACCATAATTGAAGTTTTCTCTTGAGTGTGATGCACTGCTGAATATCATTTGGTGTATAATCCCCACTTGTTTGTGAGATCTCTATCCAGTTCTATGAACCAGGCCTGTTTCGTTTTCCTTTTCTGGAAGTAGGTAATGGCGTGGTTGGTTGCTTTTAATTTATGTATTCACTTTCTTTGTATCATTTTCAACTTTTCTTTATGATACTTTGTTGGAGTGACCCAGCATGATCCAGCGAGACTGTTGTGATGAGCAAACAGCCCGTCCGTTTATATAGGTTTTGCGAAAAATAGACCGTGAGGAAGCTAAATATTTAACTCTTCTCAGAAATACATCCTTCTCATCCCCTTTAATAGCATAATTTCAGGTGGTCACATACTTAAAAGATCCGGTTGTAGGTTCTTGAATAAATTAATCGGCATCCTTTTCGTAGATAGTTTGTTACGGGGAAGTTCCTATCAGCGTGCAGGCTATAGCTTCCTGCTCAGCGATGTAATATAACCTTTGAAGGTTAATTCGTCATTATTTAATACTTAATTTAATCAAGGTTTACTGTGGCTGATAGCTATTCCTAAATTTTCGTTTGAACATTGCTATGTTTAAGTAAACATTTAGACTTGCACGACCGGCGTTGAAATAGGAATCTCTGTTTCGCGGGCTTATAGGTAAAGCCCTGCGTGGATGCGGATATCCGCGGATAAACCCGCGGATATCCGCAACATTTTTCGCCATGCGGATATAGTTTTCATGGCGTTGTGGATAGCGGATAAGCTGCGGATAATGTTTGGAGTAAATTTGCGGATAGTTTTTAGAATACAATCCGAACTTGTTGAATATCATGGGGAAAGTTGGGTAATTGTGCGAACCTATGTTTTTCGAGGTGGTAGTACAACCAGCAACTCAGCTCCCTGCTGCCCATGCTGCCTTTAAGCTGTCATCGTACCGATCAGATAGGGACAGTCAGCATGATGCCAGTTGCTATGAGATAGCCATGAGGCTTGGATGAAGAAACTTTACACGTTGCATGTTATTTTCTGTACCCAGCATATAAGAAGGTAAGCCTACAATTGTGTTTCAATTATTTAAAATTAAATGCAGTTTTAAACGGCAGTTTTACAGTGTATTTGCAGGTATTTATTTTTCAATATAATAGATTTGTTTACCGGGATTCAGTGAGTTACGTTTTAAAAGCAGAGTGGAGTAATGGTGCGCAGAACATAGGATACAAGTAAATACAACGCGAAATTAATGGCAAAATATTTCGTGTTTGTTCTCCAGATGCCAAGAAATTATACGCGGAAAACGGAGGAAACCTCCTACCCAGCAGAAAATATGCAGAAAGCTCTACGTGCCGTTAGGGATGATGGGAGGATAAGGGAAGTGGGGAGACGTTTCGACATTTCCGAGTCAACCATACGAAAGCAGTTGCTGCAAAATTGGCTTGTTCTACCTCGTTTAGGCCGTAAACATGTTTTTACCAACGAAATAAAGTCACAATTATCCGAATGCGTTTTGACATTGGCAAAATTATTTTACGGCTTAACGCCCACCAAGCTTGTCAGACGGTTTGCGTTCAAGATTGCAGATGAAAATAAGATTCCCCATAATTTCAATAATGTTAAAGGTCTTGAAGGCAAAGATTGGTTGTATGGGTTCTTGAAGAGAAATCCTGCATTAACGATGAGACAACCTGAAAAAAAACAAGCCTAAATTGGATTGCCTCCTTTAATGCTGACGAACCAAAGATATTTTATTCTAATTTCCAAAACTGTAGAATTTTAGTATCATTGCATTGTTATGCTATTGTAAAAAGCATTCGAATATTCTAATATTAATGCACGATGCAAGTTTCAGCCAATTCACATTGTATTATTATGGCCAGTGGCGGATCCAGGACTTGCGGGGCCCACAACAATAGGAAATAAAAAAATATCAAATCAAATGGAAAATAGTTTGGTAATATTAATAAAATTAAGAATAGTTACAATATTTTGAATACACTAAAGTACATTTTTTAATAATATGAAAGAAACCTTTAGGTCCCCTTCAAGAAGATTATGTTAACTATGAAAAATAAAATATTACTTTGCGACTTTTTTCCCGGCTGAGGTCTTCTATTGTATTTCACTGAAATCTTAACTTGCTAAACGGCCACGGGAGGACATAGCTGCACTGAAAAAGGCATATGAATTATAAATTTGTTTGAAAAGTATAATTGATTAATTAATTACATTTTAAAAAAATCCATGGCGCGGGGCCCCCCGGACCTGGGTGGTCGCCCTCCTCGCCCTCCCCTAGATCCGCCCCTGAATATGGCTTTCCAACATTCATCCCAAGTGCACAATTCCCCAACCCATGCGCATGATTACCCTGCAGGGTGGGTAATTGTGCGCAAATGCATATTTGCGAGACTTTGAATTATAATCCACCAAATTTGAATTAAATTTGTTTCTGCACATCGAATATAGGGTTACTAAGGCTCCCTCATTCATAACTGCAGCTGAGTTATCTATTATGAGACCATCACAAGACCGATTCTTGCTTAAGTGCGCACAATTCCCCCACTATCCCTTACTAGGGCCCGGATATTTATGACTTTTTTTTTCGTTATGTTTTTTCATGACAAATGTGAGATGATGATTTACGCTAATTCCAATCAAATTATGTCATTAAGGATAGTCAACACTCCGAACTGAAAAGGGTTGAAATTCTGGCTGTGTAACATTCATTTTAAACATAGCACTTGGCATACATAGTCTAAGGAAACGAATTTCTGATCAATTGTCTAAAATATAAAGTATAAAGCAACACATTGAAAATAGTATTGTAATGCCAGTAGATTCGGATAACAAACGTGTGGATAAAAGACGTGTGGATGTGGGGCGGATGTGGATAACAGCCGTGCGGATGTGGGGCGGATGCGGATAACAGCCGTGCGGATGCGGGGCGGATGCGGATAACAGTGGTGCGGATGCGGGGCGAATGCGGATAACAGCCGTGCGGATGCGGGGCGGATGCGGATAACAGTGGTGCGGATGCGGGGCGAATGCGGATAACAGTCGTGCGGATGCGGGGCGGATGCGGATAACAGCCGTGCGGATGTGGGGCGGATGCGGATAACAGCCGTGCGGATGTGGGGCGGATGCGGATAACAGCCGTTCGGATGCGGGGGGATGCGGATAACAGCCGTGCGGATGCGGGGCGGATGCGGATAACAGTGGTGCGGATGCGGGGCGAATGCGGATAACAGTCGTGCGGATGCGGGGCGGATGCGGATAACTGTCGTGCGGATGCGGGGCGGATGCGGATAACTGTCGTGCGGATGCCGGGCGGATGCGGATAACTGTCGTGCGGATGCGGGGCGGATGCGGATAACAGTCATGCGGATGCGGGGCGGATGCGGATGCGGATAAGTGTCGTGCGGCTGAGGGGCGGATGCGGATAACAGCCGTGCGGATGCGGGGCGGATGCGGATAACAGTCGTGCGGATGTGGGGCGGATGCGGATAACAGCCGTGCGGATGTGGGGCGGATGCGGATAACAGCCGTGCGGATGCGGGGCGGATGCGGGGCGGATGCGGATAAAAGTCGTACGGATGCGGGGCGGATGCGGATAACGTTTTGTTTATCCGCGCAGGGCTCTACTTATAGGCCGTGTTCTAAGGACATTTTGTCGTCCTGACGTTTCGCTGAATACAGCGTTCAGCGTGTTCACAGGTTACATTAAGCGAGGTAAAAGAAAAAAAAAAGTAATCTGTGAACATGCTGAACGCTGTATTCAGCGAAACGTCAGGACGACAAAATGTCCTTAGAACACGGCCTATAAGCTCGCGAAACAGAGATTCCTATTGCTATGTTTCTCATTAATTTTGAGTAGTTACTTTCCGTATAGTTCCCCGCAACAACTAACGTACATTTTGTTTTGTTTCTAATAAACAATAAACATAAAACATATTTATGAAATCAAACTAATCATTAGGCGCAAGGGCAAAGGGCACCGGAGTATTGCAAAATGGAAGAAGAGGAATTCTATAATCTTATTATGGTATAATACGCTAAGGAGTATGTTTCACAAAACTCAAGCTCCTAAACCAGAGGGAGTTAAAAGGTGTGGTTTGTACCAAAATCTTCCAAATTGTCTCAGGAAAAATCTTACATTTCTTGAGAAGTAAACCGAAATATATTTATTTGTTTATAAAGTGCTTTTAATCAAATAAACAAGACGAGAACCTCTGCAGAACTGTGTCGCGTGAAGCCCGCATAGCACTGGTGCCGGGCGGGTAGTCTGTACACATGGGGTGCACACAACCCATTATTCGAGAGTTCTCGCTCGGGTTCGCTAGTCTGGATAAAAATCATATTTCATCTTCTCGCTAAAATACAGGGACTTGGTTTTATATGCCGCGAGGGTTTTCGCTCGCCCGCCAGGCACTTTGCTGTTATGCGGCGCCAGGCGCGGCACTGAGTCATTGAGTATAGGAATTTGTTACGTGAATGTGATCCTTGACCAATTTTTTGACGAACTGACTTACGGAGAGCGATTGTCAAATTATTTTCAACAAGATTCTGCCACTGCTCACACTGCCGAAGCATCCATGACAGAATTGCGTCGCATTTTCGGTTGGAGGATTATAAGTCGGAACGTGTGGTCCCCGCGAAGCCCAGACTTATCACCATGTGACTTTTCTTTGTGGGGGACGCTTGAAAATCGAGTGTATGCGAGAAACCCTCACACTATAAACGAGCTTAAAGACCATATTACAGCCGAAATACAGTCAATCGGTGCTGAGGAACTTCAGAAAGTAAATGTCAATTTGATAAAGAGGTGCCAGCGATGTGTAGCAGTGAATGGCGAACATTTTCAGCACCAGCTGTGAATTAGGTAAGTACAAATTCCTATACTCAATGATGAATATCTATGACTTTTGTCATTATTCTAGATTTTTCCCTATTGATTATGATATATTACACCAATATCCACTTTATGTTCGACCCTATGTGTCAGAAAACTGTATCATAATGAGCCTCATTATAATACTATTTATCATTATGAAACAGTTTCTCCCACCAATCAGAGCTCAAGAAACAGTTGTATGACCAATTAGATAAGGATACCTTCGCGCATGTGCTCAAAATCCAACATGTCTACATAAATTTCCGAAAGTGAACCATCCATATGTTCGCGTAAATAAATTGGTGAATATGAGACAAGAAATAGCACTGTACCTTAATATCCCCAAAACCAATTTCTACACAGCGCGTGGTTTTGAAACGACTTCGGTGACAGTTTTACTGAATACTGGTGCACAATCTGAACATATGGCATTGAAGCACACAGAGCGCATGCGTCGGTTGTCCAGAGAGCTTGGAAAACAGAGATATACTACCCACCGCAGCACCCGATCACAAAATTCTAGTGACTGAACAGATATTTATGTTAAAACATATAATAAAGTTAAAATTATCTTCGAACATAAACAGTCGTATGCAACTCACCTATAATGGTAATTAAGACACTCGTATGGAAATTATAAAACTCGCATACGCTCGTTTTATAAAAATACTCGTGTCTTAATTATAGCCATTATAGGCTCGTTGCATAATGTAAAAAAAAAAAAAATAACAATACAAAAATGGATGGTGTAATATATACTCAATGAACCAGAGCCGCGCGAGCGCCGCATAACGGCAAAGTGCCTGGCGGGAGACAGACGCGCAACGAGGGCGAGCGGGCGAGCGAAAACTTCCGCGGCATATAAAACAAAGTCCCTGTACATTAAAAACAAGAAGTTCCGTGAAGAACTATACAGCCTACTTTTCATGCCAATGATTATTCTACAGAATATGAACCTATCTAGAATAATGACGAAATTAAGTTGCTAATATCGAAATTTCCAAATAGTTCGAAATACTGTATACCTGGCATAATGTATCCTGATAGAGCACTACAGTTGGCAGCCCTGATGACTGAATATATTCTTAGTTCCGTCTCTTAAGGTACAAAATACAAAATTTGGTTGAAGTCCAATGAATAGCATGGACGTTACATGCAGTTAAACATTGGATCTAACAGCGCGCGTAAAATCATGTTGGCAACAATGTCATGCATGTATTGGTCAGAAATAATCTGAAATAATATGATCTATTGTTGTGCCAATTTTGAATGAAATCCATTAGTTAGTATAGAAGTTACATGCATTTTAAAATTGGACCTATCAGCAGGCTTAGAATCATGTTGGCAGCACTGACGTATATTAGTTACTCCAAATTCGTCTAGAATGCCAGGTACTATACGTGTGCAAAGTTTAGAGCTATTGGCTTGCATACTTTCTGATATATTGATATTAGGGTAACAAAAATAGGGACAGCACATATTAACAGTTGGCAGCACTGGTTGCGCCTTAGAATACGCATAGTCATATCTGTTATGGTACACATAGCACATACGAAATTTGTTTGAAATCCAAATGATAGTATGGAAGTTACATGTATTTAAAGTTGGACCTGTCAGCAGGCTTAGAATCATGTTGGTAGCACTGACGTATATCAGTTACTCCAAATTAATATAGAATGTCAGGTACTATACGTGTGCATAGTTTAAAGCTGTCCGCTTGCATACTTTCTGATATATTGGTATTTGGATAAAAAAAATTAGGAGCATTTATTAACAGTTGGCAGCCCTGGTAGGTCTTAAGAATACGCTCAGTCATATCTGGTTATGTACACATACAACATACGAAATTTGGTTGAATTCCAATTGATAGTATAGAAGTTATATGCATTTAAAAATTGGACCTATCAGGAGGCTTATAATCATTTTGGCAACACTGCCATGTTTAGCCTCCTGGAAATTAAACTGAAATATTATGATCTGTACGTGTGCCAATTTTGAAATCGCTCCCATTCATACTTTCCAAGATATCCAACATGGAGCTCAAATTTCAATTGCGATTTTTTAGCAGTTGGTAGCACTGACATCATTTTCAAATATGGCCGAGAGATATTCAGGTATAGATCTTTACTCCTACCAAATTTTGTTTCGATTGCTGCAGCCGTTTAGGAGTTGATAAGGGGGGGGGGGACACACACACAGCCAGACAGACAGACAGAAGGACAGAAGGACAGACAGACAGACAGACAGACAGACAGACAGACAGACAGACAGACAGACAGTCAGACATTTGCCCGATCTCATAAGTCTACTTTTTCCTCATTTTTGCAAAATGTGAAAAGTAGGCTAAAAATGCGAATAGACCACTGAGGATCATGTTACAATTTAATTTCATCTTCGTCTTAAGCTTCCTCTTCCTCCAGTATTCCTTCATATGGGCGCTGTGCTGCTGCTTCTGTTCATCCGTCCAGGTTCTTCCAGTCTTCGCAGTTCCTCCGTGTTGGAGCCCTTCCAAATTTTGAATAATGGTCCGAAATATATTCCTATCTAACATCTGAATTTCCTGAATGTTTGATCTTTCTAGATCCTAATTTGATTGATGTTCACTGTCACTGTCACTGTCACTGAATCTTATTTGGTTATTGTTAGGCTTGCCATATTTTTGGTGAGTGAAACAGGGACACATTAATAGGGGATGACCTTACTGGGGGGTGTGGGGCGGTCCGGGGGATTCCCCCGGGAATTTCTTTAAAAAATTAGAAGCAAAATGGTGAGTTTAAGCCTTTTTCTAAGCCTCGCAAGTGACGGGAGGGGGGAATTTGGCATCCTAAATTGTTAATTCTACACACCTTTTAAAAATAAAAAAAAAAGGAATTTTTGCTACAAAAAATATATAATTTTTCCTTTTTAATGATAATTTTTTTCTGGCCTTCCATCTAGAAAGAAGTGTTAGGAAAATATAATTTAAAATACTAAAATTGTTTCATTGAAAAATCACTAAGTTTTATTATTATTTGAAAAACTACAACTTGTTGTCTAACTACAAAAACAATGAATTAATAAGTTAACAATGTTAATATTTGTTTCCAAACCACTCATATTTTTGGCTTGAATGTACTTTTTTCAAAATGTCTTTCTTTTCATAATAATCATAGCAAAAAAGGCCAAAGTTGGTTTTACAAACAATCAATGTTCTTGGAGTGGACTCTTTCATTAATGCTCAGGCATTTCTCATTAGAGAAAACGCCCTTTCCCTTTTACAACTTACAGCCTTTTTCCAGGACATTGATAAAACCGGGCGGGACACCGGGACAAAAGTAAACTACCGGGACTGTCCTGGTCAAACCGGGACGTATGGCAAGCCTAGTTATTGTTAACATAAACAAGGAAGGACACCCTCTGTCTGAAAAGTTCGGTGATTGGGCTATATTACGAAGGGATTGTTGGCCACAGAACACCTATATAATAGAAGTGAATGACGCATGGTAAAGCATGGAAACAAGAAACTACTGCAGCATGCCTAGTGGTGTGGCAACCAACTACCAGTATGGAAATATTAGCTCCCAAATAGGCTATGTTTTTTTTGTCTTATTTAACCGGGTCACTCCAATCCGTATTTTATTTAAGGACATATTTCTATTTTAAAAAATCGCAGCAACTTGAGACTTTGGACTGGATGGTTTTATTCAGAACTGTTCACGCCGATGTCATACGACCCATATTCTTTGGCGTGAGCAACACTAGCAATTGACAAATACGGTTTACGAATGAAAAATATGGAGCACGATTATAATCTGAAGAAATACGACAATATCGTGTTATACAGGAACTATATTTGCTATTGCGAGTAGTTTGAACATATAACTTACCTAAATATCTCTCAAAATCAGGATAATGAACAGTTACCGTAACGGGTTTAAAGCATGTGGAGTCGCCATGTTATCAACAACACAGAACACCAAAGCCAAATCAACCAATTACGAGGCGATCTTATGTCCAGCAGCGCTCGTAGTGGGGTGTCGGTGAAGTACCCAGTGTTGTCAGTTACTTGTATCGTAGCTTCATCCCCGTGTTGTTGGCTTATCTGAAACAGCCGTTACTGTCCTTCGAAGTAATCCCCGTGGATGGTTATGCACTTCTGAGAACGACTGAACTAGTGCTGGAAACTCCTGGCATAGTATTCTTTAGGAATTGCCTTCAGTTTGGGTCGTCAAAACTCTAAATTTTATTGAAAGCAAGAGAAAAGTCGTGAATTTATGCAACCTGCCTTGCACACCTGATAGACGGGTGGCAGTGAGTAGGGTGAATTTATGCAACCTAACGTGCATATCTGTTCGACGGATGGCAGTGAGAAGGGTGAATATTCCGAGGAATGGAATGGTCCTGAAATCCATCGTCACGGGTAACGAGACCTGGTGCCTGTGGTACGAACTCGAAGGCAAACGTCAAAGTATGGAGTATCGAGGTCCAGGGTCGCCGAAAAGCTATAAAGGTTTTCGGACATTTCGGACATCCAACGTAATGTGACGACTCAACTGAAGGCTATCTCTCAGGAAGACTAGGCCAGGACTTGTACAGCCTTTCTAAGAAGTGCATAACCATCCACGGGGATTACTTCGAAGGATAGTAATGGCTGTTTCAGGTAAGCCAAAAATCCGTTCGTAATATAGACCCATTCACCGAACTTTTCAGACAGAGGGTGTATTTAGGCAAATAGTACCCTAACGTTTATAGATTTATATACATCATTCCGAAAATAAGCGTAACTCAACTTAAGCGATGACCTCTCATCCCTCCCTTTATTATTCTGCTAAGATCCCATTCCAGTTTTGTACCGAAAATAAGGTCCCATTAAAACCAACCTACACATATGGGGTACCTACAGGTTCAGCATAACCCAATGCGTAAGCGAAACGCACTCGCTTACTCTTTAAATGCCTCACAATTAAATAAATATCTTAAAACATGTATATTTACAATGAAATAATGAAAGAATGCAACACGGTAGCCATGGTAACAGAATCTCACAGGTCCATTTATTTCTGTAAGACGCAATGCAATTCCAATTATTACATTACTGTGAAAGTTTCCAGACGGTTATAAGGTTATCACTGAACCAAATTAAGCTGTAAAATTCATCAATACATACAGTATAATGCGCTTAAGGGGGTCAAGGGGCACTCTAGAATTTTTTCACGCAATTTTCACGTGTGAATTGGTACGAAAGGTCTTTTTCACCCGACTATAAAGGGTCTCCGAAAACCACATTTAAAGGCCCTTAAATTAACAGTGTCTGTGATATTACCAGAAAACTAACTTCGCTCTAATATACCTATGAAGGAATGACAAACCCCTAACGACTGCACCAGAAGCTGAATTGATAAAGTCTGATTATTCATACCAAGGATAAATCAGTCATAGCATTCATGATTGAGATTTTGCTAAGTGTACTCTTTACAACTGGAATATTCGCGGGCGAGGCCACGACGGGTAATGCTAGTTTAAACTTATTTCCTTATCTCGTGTCTACTAATCGATCAATCGATTATTTTGTTAGCCAATTAATCTAATGAACGGCCAGTCGATTAATCGTTTTCAAATATTTCGATTAATCGAACATAGCTTAATACTAGCTCTAATCGGTATTTGTAGAGAAGAAATATTTGAAGCTCATTCTCTTCCTCGTATACTCACTGGAAAGGGCTGGAGTCATTGACTCCACAAAGTTATCTGTTATATATGATAATATGAACTTCCCAGTCTTTTGATGGTGGGATTACATCGCAATGTATGGAAATAAAGTTTTAATGGATCCATTCGACATTGAGCGTTGGCGTAATACTCAACTGTATTTCGCATTTGACAAAATATTAGTTCAAGTTTGTTGAAATACTTCGATAGCTGAACTATGCACAGCTCGTAAACAAAGTTTTCAGATACTCAAAGTTTATTACAAGGTGCGTTCAAAAAGTAACGAGCCGGAGGCATAATTACTGAAACCAGGTGCAAGCCGGGTGCAAGCTTTGTTATTTGACACCCAGAGGGTAGCTTGCATGTCGAATTTCGTTGTTCCTTGACTATGAAAGTCAAGGAGGTTTGATGATAGGTATCTAAGCTCCTTGAACACTATAGCGCTTTCTAGTAGAGAAATGAGGAACTTTGTGTTGGCGGAAACTCCCGAGATTAATTTTGCCATTATGAACTCGGCCTACTGAATTCAAATGGGTTCTTTGACATGCCAACATCGTATGACATGCGTATCGTATTTTTGCCGCCTTAAAAAAAAAAACACTTACCACGGCCAGGAGCGAACCTGCAATCTTGGGGTTAGTAGACCGACACGATATCCACTCACCCACCGTGGCAAGCTACTGAAACCAGTACCTGTATGTTAGAAGTATTGGCCCTGGCTGTTGAGGCACTTGTCCCACTGTGACTCGAGGCGGTGAATGGCTGTCTCATAAAATTCCCTGGGCTGCGATGTGAACCAGTTCCGCACGTACAGCTGGACGTCGGCGTCCGAGGTGATTCGTTGGCCTCGCAGAGCCCTTTTCATGGGACCAAACATGGCGTAACCACAGGGAGAGAGGTCTGGACTGTATGGAGGATGGCCGAAAACCTCCTATTTGAATTTCTGCAGGAGTGCCGCGACTGTGTTGGCCGTATGAGATCGTGCATTGTCGTGGAGCGACCACGGCGGCGATGGCGTTCACTGTCACTGGGCGGTCCTGGGTAATGAGTGCATCAACCAGCTGTACGTTATCATCGGTAATGCAGGGGGGTGCCCCAGACCTGGCATCATCGGCTAACGACACCCGCCCTTCCCTGAAGCGCTTGTGCCACGCCTTGACCATTGCAAGGGACATGCAGTGTTCGCCGTACACTTGTGACATTCGGCGATGAATGTCCGTTCCCCCTACTCCTTCCGCTGTCAGAACCCGAACAACACTTCTTTGCTCTTCGGTTGACGCCTCCATGTCACTGTTTGCAATGTGACTGGCAGCATTGGACAATTGATGCATGCTGCTGCTCACTTTGTATCGTCACGTGACGTGCACGCGTGCCCTCGAGCGACGGGCTGTGACCTTCCACGCTCTGGTTGGAACCATACCTCGTTACACACGGCACGATTAGCCGATGTCGTCACCGGTTTGCGCATTCCAGCCTCCGGCTCGTTACTTTTTGAACGCACCTTATAAATCAGGTACAATCTCCCTTGTATTCAGATATAGACCATGTTAGGCACGCAAAAGCATTTCTACAGAAAAAAAATATTGACATCGAATATAGATTTAGATATTAGAAAGTCTTTTTTGAAAGCCTTCGTCTGGAGCGTGGTGCTCTAAGAAATGAAACTTGGACTGTTGGTGCAGCAGAAAAGAGGAGAATAGACCTATTTGAAATGTGGTGTTACAGGAGAATGATGTAGATCAGATATTAAGACGAGTGGAAGAAGAGAGAAGTTTCTGGAGACTGCTAATCAAGAGAAGAGATAGGTTGGTAGGACACCCAGGAATAGCAAACTTAATTATGGAAGGAAATGTCGATAACAAGAACTGTAGGGGTAGACAAAGGTTAGAATATGTTAGATTGCCTAGGATGTAAGGTGTGGTGGTTACAGTATGTAGAGATGAAACTATTAGCTCAGGACAGGGAGAGCTGCAACAAACCAGCCAAGAGACTGAATACTCTAACAACAAGGACAACATGCAGACAGTGGATCTACGAGCTGGATCCAGAAAGTACATAAGCCTCCCTATTTTTTTTTACAAGAAAGAGAAAAAAGGAAGCTTTTAGTTTAACGTGACCGTTTATTTCGCGACCATGAGCAACGGGACCTCCTTTATACGTGCAATCCAAACCACAGGACATGGAATTTCACGTCGAAAGTCTCACATGCATTGACCTGGAATCGAACCAGCACCATTCACCTCCAAATGTATACATATAATATTAACCTATAAAATCTCGGGTCAAGTTCGTTGATGGGACAAATCAGACCAAGTGGGTGGGAATTGGGAGAGAGAGAGAGAGGGGGGGGGGGGGGTTCGTAAAAGTGAAATATGACTATAACTTTCTTAATATGTGGAAAATCTTATCCATTCAAAGTTCGTACTATTTTCGGATAAAGGCCGAAACCTAATCTCAACCTTTTTTTGACCAAAGAGATGGGAAAAATTGAGTTTTTGGAGAAAAACATTATACCTCCCATAATGGACACAATATCAAATCCGTTCAAAATGGTCAATACTCCTCAAAACATTAGCTAAAACTTTTGTCTGAGAGATTTTTTGATATGACCCACCCTTACGCCAAGGGATGAGCGAAATGTTCTCGATGAAGATGCTAAGTTGATGAGGGAAGAGCTAGACTGAAGTTAGGTATCACAAGTTATTGCTGACTGTATTACGGATATCATCAAAGCAATATTGATGTTGTTTTGACAGCCTTGTGGTTTTACAGACGATGCAAAGATAGCGTTATGTCCAACTCCAATCCGGGTGGTCGGATTTTTAGGTAAATAAATATTTTCTTATGTAAATACATAATTTAAGCATTTTTTCTATAAATATATAAATTCCTACTTTTCACTTATTAGCACATAGAAAGACATAATATTTGCATTTTAAAAATCAGTGTATTGCATTTTTGTTCTGTGTTACTTCAACAGGGAAGAACCTGTGAGCTATCTAATCTTCATGCAGAGCGTACCTCAGCTTGTTATTCTTAACTTGTCGCCCCGTGCCACTCACTGTGGAAACCGGGGATTTCCTTGTCCATAGACATACTACACCACGTGATAGATCACCCCCTCCCCCAGCTACCTGGAACCAGTGTCGCTCACATGCAGTTCATTTCCGGCACTGTGAACTGTAAGGCAATTCTACGATGCCTAAAGTAAAAACAGCTACAAGTTATCGTCTGTTGCAGAATTTTAAGATAATTTTATTCTGATGGGGGCGTCCTGTTCTGCCAACCATGTGGGAAAGCAATCAAGGCTGAACAGCGATCTCAAGTTACACAACCCCTCAAGGGAAAGAAACATACTGCCGCAGTTTCGCGCCTTCAGAAGAAGTGTTTCGCGATAATCATCGGTCATTTGTGATGGACAACCTGTGTATTGTAATGCTTCAGCAGTTAGTGAGACATAGCATTCGTGAGAACTGCATATTGTTTATATTCACATTAATAAACTAAATTATAATTACATATTTTTACTTTTTTGTCACATATTTCAGGTATTTTTAATACATAAAAAGTAAATATTTTCCCGATTTTTAGCACCTAACAATCCGAGCCCTAATAATAAGATGATGAGGCTTCTCGTATGGTTAACATGTGCAAGGTTTGTAAATATACAACAATTGCTTAATTTAGAGAATTCGTAATATTTTTCTTTGCCTGGTGAAATCTACTGTGCTTCCGGCTTGCCGAGAGGGATTTTTTTAAATGTGATAGTTATCATTTTGTTTGTTTGTTTGTTGGTTGGTTTGGTTTGTTTTTGTTGTTTGAGTCTTCAGTTTGATGCAGCCCTCCATGCTTACCTGTCCTGAGCTAATCGTTTCATCTTTACATAGCTCCCACACCCTACATCCAAGACGATTTGTTTAACATATTCTAACCGTGGTCTACCCCTGCAGTCCTTGTCCTCGACAACTTCATTCCATAACTAAGTTTGCTATTCCTGGATGTCTTAGTATGTGTCCTACCAACCTATCTCTTCTCTAGCTTGCCACGGTGGGTGAGTGGATAACGTGTTGGTCTACTAACCCCAAGCTTGCAGGTTCGCTCCTGACCGTGGTAAGTGATTTTTGAAAAGCGTCAAAAATTACGACACCATGTCATACGATGTTGGGATGTCAAAGATCCCATTTGAATTCAGTAGGCCGTGTTCATAATGGCAAAATTAATCTCGGGAGTTTCCGCCAACACAATGTTCTTCATTTCTCTACTAGAAAGCGCTATAGTGTTCAAGTAGCTTAGATATCTAACCTCCATGACTTTAATAGTGCTTCAAGGAACAACGAAATTTGACATGCAAGCAACCCTCTGGGTGTCAAATAACAAAGCTTGCACCCGGCAGCCGAGGCCATACGATATTATATTATACAGTATATTATCTCTTCTCTTCATTAGCAGTCACCAGAAACATCTCTCATCTCCCACTTGTTTTAATACCTCTTCGTTTGTAACCCTATCTACCCATCTGATCTTCATCAATCTCCTGTACCACCACATTTCATACGCTTCAATTCTCCTCTTTTCTGTTGCTTCAGCAGTACATGTTCACTTCCATAGAGCGCCGCACTCCAGACAAAGGCTTCCAAAAATGACTTCCTAATACCTAAATCTATATTCCATGTCAACAGATTCCTTTTCTGTAGAAATGCTTTTCTTGCCTGTGCTAACCTAATTTTTATATCCTCTTTTGCTTCGTCCATCACTGGTTATTTTGCTTCCCAAGTAACAGAAGTCACCTACTTCCTTTAGCTGTTCACCTGCCAATTTGACATCCATAGGGGTTTCTGATTTCTTTTAACTGCATTCCAATATATATATATTTTAGGGCAGTTAATTTTTTTGCAAGAGCATCATATTGGGGGATTTATGCAAATATAATTTTTCCTTCCATTGATTATTGCTAGGGATGATAAATTCAAAGCTTAAAGCATGCACATTGGCGATAAATAGCCATATTCCCCGGAAACATGAAACTGACCTCATTTATATTACCTTCATGAAAGAGAGGTGGTTGTAAACGAATTCACTGTTCAATTTATGACATTTTGAGGTTTTGTTGGCAAACAATAAATGTAATTTATCGTTTTTGTAAATATATTTGTATACCATTTAATTCAATTTGAATATGAATGCATTTATATAAAACAGAGCGGTAAACATTCATTATAAAGTCACTGCGATGTTGTTTATGCTAGACATGATTGGTTTACATGACGCATTTCATCAAAAAGTTTGGCTTCATTAGATGGAAGGTGACCGTAAATATAAGGTGCGTTCAAAAGGTAACGAGCCGGAGGATACCTTTCCTGCACTCGTGTGGATGGCTTTGCCTTTTTTGGGTGGTGGTGACCCTGGATGCTTCCACTGGAGGCTTTGTCGTTTGGATTCTGGTTCGAAGTGATGACACCATGACTCATCTTCAGCCACTACTCGTGCCAGGAGCCCATTTCCTTCCCTCGCATAGCGCTGCAGATGATCAAGACAGTGGGCCATTCGACATGCTTCCTGATGTGGTTGAAGACTGTGGGGCACCAATTGGGCACACACTTTGCGCAAGTGCAGTCGTTCCTTCATGATGGTGTGCACACTTCCGACGCTCAATCCGACCACGGCGGCTATGGCGTTCACTGTCACTCGGCGGTCCTGGGTAATGAGTGCATCAACCAGCTGGACGTTGTCATCGGTAATGCAGGGGGGCGCCCCAGACAGGGCATCATCGGCTAACGACACCCGTCCTTCCCTGAAGCACTTGTGCCACGCCGTGACCCTTGCAAGGGACATGCAGTGTTCACCGTAAACTTGTGACATTCGGCGATGAATGTCCGTTCCCCCTACTCCTTCCGCTGTCAGAAACCGAACAACACCTCTTTGCTCTTCGTTTGACGCCTCCATGTCACTGTTTGCAATGCGACTGGCAGCGTTGGACGATTGATGCATGCTGCTGCTCGCTTTGTATCGTCACGTGACGTGCATGCGTACCCTCTATCGACGGTAGACTTACGAGATGTACACAGGCCAAATGTCGATGTGTATGTCCGTTCTCCCTTATCAATTCCCAAACGACGAAATTGAATCAAATTTGGTAGTAAAGGGAACCACAATGTCATGTTTTGTATCACCAGCGTTTTAACGAAAACAAAATGGAGGCCACCTGAATGTTTAACGTCTAAATCAAATACGGTACTGATTAAACTGTGGAGGCCACGAGCGAAGAGCTCCTTGGAGAACTTAAGAGTTCTTTGATTGATTCTTTACTCTGTGCGAGTTTTGGGTGCTTTTCTTTCTGTTGGCATAAAAAGATTGAATAAAAGGTTTCCAGTCGCCAGCATCAAATATAATTTATTATAATTCAAGTACCTAAATTGGTGACCCCGACGTGATGTCGTGCAACGAAGGAGAAATACCAGGTCAGTCATTACAGATACGTCCAGTGTCTCAAAACCACGTGGAGATAGCCCATGTCGCAGTAAAAGTTCCTCCTATATGGCGCAAGAACGTCAAGGTTTGGGCCATGCAAATTGAAACGCAGTTTGCTATAGCAGGGATAACGGTCGAACTTACCAAGTTCAATCATGTGCTAGGTGTGTTAGATGCCGATGTAGCTGAATTAATATCTGATTTTCTGTGCAAGCCCCTGTCCAATACGCCTTTCTCCGACTTGAAAAAACGGCTTGTCCAAGAGTTCGAGGAATCGGAGGGACGTAAAGTTAACAAGCTTCTGACAGAATTAGACTTAGGAGACAAGAAACCGTCCCAATTGCTTAGGGAAATGGGAAATTTGACTGGAACACAAGTTAAGGACGATTTCTTACTCACGATATTTATCCAGCGGCTACCCGTCAATGTGTGTTATATATTAGCGTCAAGTAGTGATATGTTGGACAATTTGGCAACAATGGCCGACAAAATAATGGAATTTTCAGCTCCCACAAAACTTATTATCGGATCTCTATAAGTTCCGAGAAAACAAACTTACGCGTATGAACCGCCAAAGCACTAAATTACTACGTCATCTGGTCAATAATTTCAAGATGGAGGTCGAGCGAAACAAGATTTTTCGTGTACTATTGAGGTGATTTGGATGACTTTGGTACAAATCACACCTTCTAACTCCCTCTGGTTTAAGAGCTTGAGTTTCGTGAAACTTACACCTCATGATTATTCTCCGTAAGACAAAATGACGGAACATATTCAGGTCACTCCTCGTAGTGAGTTTCTTGCAGCCACTGCACTCTACGTGAGCCTCATACATAATGCATGGGTTAACAAACACACGGACTGAAGTAGGAACACTCTGTTCTTGACATTACGAGTGTCTTCATAAATCCAGCGAACTGGAGCTGCAAGAAGTGGCGTCAATCGCCCAGTATGGAAACTGTGTTCTGGAGTAGTTGGATTATTGCCCTGACTAATGCACTAATTTACTGTAATTTAAGGGGTATTATACACAACCTAGCACACATTTCACAAAATGGTCAATATCTCCTGCAGCTATTTGATGACTTTGCTTTAATTTTGCCCCATATGTAGACTACTTAGAAGTTTTGTGTAGTTATATTAAAATAAATATTTTTGTGTGATGCTATTGAATTTTGTTGGTTTTTTTTTTTTTTTTCAAAACCATACTTAGGAGGGCTCGGATTTTTAGGTAAATAAATATTTTTTAATGTAAATTCATATTTTAAACATTTTTTCTATAAATACATAAATTCCTGCTTTTCACTTATTAGCACATAAAATGATATAATATTTGTTTTCTTAAAATCAGTATGCTAGATATTTCAGTTTATTGCATTTTTGTTCTGTGTTACTTCAACGGGGAAGGACCTGTGAGCTATCTAATTATCATGCAGAGCGTATGTCAGCTTGCAGCTGTGTTATTCTTATCTTGTGGCCCCGTCCCACTCACTGTGGAAGCCGGGGATTTCCTTGTCCATAGCCATATTGCACCACGTGCTAGACCTTCCCCTCAGCTACCTGGAGCCAGTGTTACTCGCATGCAGTTTATTTCTGGCACTGTGAAGTGTAAGTCAGTTCTACGGTGTCTAAAATAAAACCAACTAGAAGTTATCGTCTGCGACAGTATGTTGCAGAACTTAAGGATAATTTTACTTCAGATGGGGGCGTTCTGTTCTGCCAGCCATGTGGGAAAGCAATCAAGGCTGAACAGCGAACTTAAGGGCAAGAAACATAGTGCCGCAGTTTCGCGCCTTCAGAAGAAGTGTTTCGCGATAATCGTCGGTCATTTGTGAAGGGCAATCTGAAGATGTATCTCGTTGTGCATTGTAATTCTTCAGCAGTCGGTGAGGCAAAGCATAAATTGCATTCGTGAGTACTGCATATTGTTTATATTGTCATTAATAAACTAAATTATAATTAAATATTTTTGCTTTTTGTCACATATTTCAGGTATATTTCATACATAAAAAATAAATATTTTTCTGATTTTTTAGCACCTAAAAATCCGAGCCCAAGTTATAAATATTGTTTTTTTAAAGATTGTTTTACAGTATATTAACAATAATTTTTATATCTTTTTTAAGAAATAAATTTTTTTGATTATATTTTCGCCAATTGTTTCAAGTAATTTGTGTTATTTTCTAAGCCCGAGACTAAAATCAACAACAATCCAGCCTTCATTAACGAAAAGACTACACATTTTGCGTGCAAGTAGAGCTCGCGTGAAGCCATGTTCGTCGTCATTCGTGTAAAGATGGTGCTTGTTTGATAACAGTCCCAAGCGTGCTTATCCATATTTGAGAGCTGTTATGTGGTGTTGCTTATTCAGCCTGATTCATTATTATCCTACTGTATTTATGCTCTTCTTTGCTATCTGATGTAACGACCACGGGCAAATATATAGGTACTTCCGGGTCACCTTAGTTTAGCCACTTTAACATTTCCTTATCGCTCCGTTTGAAGGATGGGTACTAAAGTCAGTCTTTGATATAATAAACGTATTTTTTCCGGTACTTGAATCAGTATTGACCTTCATCCAGTTGAGTAATAACCAAGTGCTTCAAATCTCCCTAACCCGTCTAAATTCTTAAATTACAATCACTATTAATACACACGTGTTCTCAAACTCTGCTCTGAAATACATTCAGAACAATATTTCGCACATTCAGAACAATATTTCGCATATCTGTGTGCTTTAAAGAAAGAAGCATTTGCTATCTATATAACCATGACTTCAAATACCCTGCAATAAATAAATAAATAAATAAATAAATAAATAAATAAATAAATAAATAAATAAATAAATAAATAAATAAATAAATAAATAGATAAATAAAAAATAAATAGATAATTAAATAAATAAATAAAAAATAAATAATTAAATAAATAAATAAATAAATATTCACAGTAACAGGAAGAGGCAAGGCTTCTAAGAACAAATGGATTGCGTCAGTTAAGTCAGATATGGAACAACTAGATATCCCACTGGAACAAACTCGTGACCGTCTGCTGTTCCGTCAGGTCATCCGACAGGGCGTTTTCCCAACGTCCCTTACAAGTAAGAAGACTACAGGAGCTAAGTGGACAGAAGAAAGAAGACTGATTAACAGTCAGAAAATGAGGGACTATTGGAAGAAGAAGAAAGCAACAACTTTACCGAAGAGTAGATACGAGCCCCATGGTCCTAAGTAGGCCAAAACGACAAAGAAGAAGAAAATAAATAAATAAATGATTGAATGAATGATGAAATGAATGATTGAATGAATGATTGAATGAATAATGAAATGAATGATTGAATGAATGATTGAATGAATGACGAAATGAATGATTGAATGAATGAATGAACGAATGAATGAATGGATGAATGAATGATAAAATGAATGATTGAATGAAGGAATGAATGAATGCATGAATGAATGGATGAATGAACGAATGAATGATTAAATGAATTGATGAATGAATGAATGATTAAATGAATTAACGAATGAATGAATGAATGAATGAATGAATGAAGAAAATAAAGAAACCATTACACAAACATAGAAAATATAAAGAAGGAAAGAAACCAATAAACCAATACACAAACAAAGAATTAATTATTGAGTGAATAAATTGCTAAAACTGATAACCTCTATACTTGCATCAGTGTAACACAACCACTGGCTGTATGCACGAACGCAAACAGTATTGCGGTGGAATGATTGTATTCTATGGACTATTGGCTATTGCATTGCATTCCGTTATGTCCGTGGTTACAGTCTTTTTTTTGTTGTGCTCAGTGCAATGTCTGAAATTGCATCGAGTTTCATCGAATCAAATACACAGGGCTAACCACACCCATGACCTTCATCATGTGACCTACTACATAGCCTACGTTAAATCTCAGTGTGTTAGATTCATTCTTGACATTCGTAAAGAGCAGCTTGTAACGCCATATTATTATATTCAGCTGGAGTGGCTTAAACTAAATTAACGTACAGTAGATTGCTGGCAATGTCGGCATTATTGATCGTAAATATTATTAATAATGCTCGGAAGTTCATGCACTATTAAATGAATAAATATGCATGCAGAAATGCATTAATTATTGGTCAAATATGCATCACGTTTTAATAAATATGCACTATGAAATAACTACGCCAATGATCACAGCGTATTATTAAGTTTCTAATTTGAATATTAAGAAAATATGAATAGACAGACAAATATCTCAACTAAGAAACAGTTCTAATTACAAGGAAATGTTATTTTATAGAACTTCACGCGGTGTTGACCATCAATAATTATTTTATTATGTTAATTTTTAAGTACGAGGCACGTCCAGAAAGTAAGTTCCGTTTGGTAATAAAATTAAATTGTGTACAGATACAGAAAAATTATTTATTGCACAACATTCTACACCTCTTAAACTACTTTTCCACATAACTGCCGAACTTTTTCAGGCATTTATAATAGCGTGGCACAAGTTTTTGAATACCTTCTCATAAAGTTTGCCGCCTGTGTCCTCAACCAGTTGGAAACATCTTCTTTCAGCTCGTCGTCATTGTTGAAGTGTTGACCGCCAAGGAAAGACTGTAACCAAAGATGGACGCCCACTTCGTTCTTCATCGTGCATTTCACTACGTCCTTCATTGAACTGTCGGACCCATCTTCTCACCATTGAATCACTCATCGCAGTTTGTCCATACACTTCGCAAATTTGCCGATAAATTTCAATTGGTTTCACTTTCCTAGCATTCAGAAAACGAATCACAGATCGGATTTCACAAGCGGCGGGATTTTCAATCAACACCGACATTGTACGAGTAAACATGCACAACAACGCGTACGTGGCTGACAGCGCTCTCCAAATGGCGCACGTTTCTTCTCCTTGATACAGAGCGTCTACCGCGCATATGCGGAACTGCGCTGCAGCGGAACGTACAACTAGTTGAAGACACAGGCGGCACACGTCTATGAAGAAGGTACACAAAAACTCGTGCCACGCTACGACAAATGCCTGCAACATTTCGGCAGTTATGTGGAAAAGTAGTTTAAGGGTTGTAGAATTTTGTGCAATAAATAATTTTTCTGCATCTGTACACAATTTAGTTATTACCAAACGGAACTTACTTTCTGGACGTACTTCGTATAATTGATATACAATTTGAATAGCCATTGAATTTAAAAAAAAATAATTGTACAATATTTACATAGTGAATGCTGATTAAGAACAAAATATATTAACTTGCAAAAAGGACTGAAACGTACTAGGTATTAAAATAACTTCAGTATTATTCTGTGACGGACTCTCGGATTCTGAATCGACATATACGACTTCAAAAACTTGAAGTAACAAAAAGCGCTTCAAAACAATAGGAAATTAGAATATATTCCCTTCTCAAGCAAAGATATGCACATAAACATGCAAAGGAGAAAAATATCATGCATTGTGTCAAAATAACTAAAATATGCAAAAATATGATTTCGCATGAACTTCCGGTTTTAATTATTTAACATAAGTCATATCTTTACGTACAAGCCTCCGTGGCTTAGGCGGCAGCACGCCGGCCTCTCACCGCTGGGTCCATGGTTCAAATCCCGGTCACTCCATGTGAGATCTGTGCTGGACAAAACGGAGGCAGACAGGTTTTTCTCCGGGTACTCCGGTTTTCCCTGTCAAAATTTAATTCCAGCAACACTCTCCACTATCATTTCATTTCATCTGTCATTCATTTAATCATTGCCCCAGAGGAGTGCGTCAGGCCTCGGCAGCGGGCACAGTTCATATCCTCGCCGCTAGATGGGGGCTTCATTCATTCCATTCCTGACCCGGTCGGAGACTGGAAGCAGGCTGTGGATTTTCATTTTTCATATCTTTACGTCAGGTTTTGTCAAATTGAAACAAGTCACGGTCGAAGCAATAGATTTACTGAGTCCACAATGCAGATATCTCACAATTATTGTACTTCTAAATACGACAAATCGATTATTTTTAGTGCGTCACGCATTTATAATTTGTATAATCTGCATGCGAATGAGGATCCACGTCGTTCAGTACTCAGGAGACGTCCTTCTTGATGTATTACTGGGTGTATATAAGTGATTTAGGTAGATTTCATTAGAAAGCTAACTATTGCAATGGGTCCCATGTTTCGACTTCCGGAAAATTTCGACATATCTTCGCGTTTCACATCCCCCAGACCCCAAAACCACCGTCAGTTCAAAAGTTTATATATATATATATATATATATATGTATATCAGTTTCTTGTGGACACGATAACTGCCATAATTTTGCACCAATCACTTTGCATTTTTTACATAATATGTATCCCTATAAAATCTCGGTCGAGTTCGTTAACGGGCAAAATCAGTCGAAGGCGGTGAAAATGGGGGACTTTTTTCGAAAAATTGAAATTTCGCTATAACTCTCTTAATACGTGAAATATCGAATCCATTCAAAGTTCATAATATGTGACGGATAAGTGCCAACAATTTATGTCAAATAAGTTTTTTGATAGCACCAACCATTGACCAAAGGGGTGGAAAAAAGTGGGTTTTTCGGGAAACATTAATCATATCTCTCTTAATAGGCACAATATCAAAACCGTACAAAATGGACAATATTCCCCTAATAATTACCTTAAACTTTTGTCTGAAAGAATTTTTGATATGACCCACCATTACGCCAAGGGATGAGAAAAATGATTTCGGAATTATAAGAAAAAGCCAAGAGCTATCAGAGGTTGCCATGGCAACACTACTAAATTGATGAGGGATGAGCCGTTGCCATGACAACGCACTTGCACGAGATCAGATTCAGTATTTCCATCTGACTAAGCCGGCCCCGTGGTGTTGGGGTAGCGCGCCTGCCTCTCACCCGGAGGCCCCGGGTTCGATCCCCGGCTCCGTCAGGGATTTTAAAACTGACGTGAGGGTTGGAACGGGGTGCACTCAGCCTCGTGAGGACAATTGAGTAGCTGTCTGACAGTGAGACAGCACCCCGATCACGAATACCAATATTAACGGCCGAGGGGACCCGACGCGCTGATCACGCGTCACCCCAATATCTGCAGGCCAAATGGCTGGGCAGCGGTCGCTTGGTCGGCCTTAGCCCGTCATGGGCTGGATGGTGCCAGGGGTTGACTTTGACATCTGACTAAGTGGGAAGCGGCTTCGGTGACGTAACTGGTAGCATGCAGAATGTCTATGCCCAAGGTCGCGGTTTCAAAGCCGGCCGAAGTCGTCGGATTTTCTAAGAGCGCTAAAAATCCCTTAGTATGCTTTCCTTTGGAGGGGAAGTTCCAACGTTCGTTGCGAGTTGCTGGCTGCGGTGGCATCTAGTAGCCAAGTTCACAGGTAGGTGTCGTTGACGGTAGTACCTGGTAGCAACATTAGGAACTACTGCTTGAAATTGACCGTCTGCAGTCCTTACCTGAATTACAGACTAATACAGCCATCCCTAAGTACACGGGGTTACATGACCGCGTTGTCGCAGCCCCTAAACTGAGGAACCAACCAAAATCTCTGCGGGAGATATAATTTTGCGTGAAGAAGTAACAGACCGTTACATAGTTACACATCAGTGTCGAAATCTTGCATAAGGACAGTGTGACCACAAGTATAAAAATGGACCCCAAATGACAAGAAGGTTACCGTTCCCATAAGACAATAAAATGTTTAAAATAAGCATAAAATGACGAAAAACAAAGTTAATTAAGCTCCAATTATAAAATACCTTCTCGCAATAAATGAGGTCTGATCCTTCTACGAAAACCTGCATATTCTGCCTATTTTCGCCTATCCCCAAGTTTGTCCGGTGAAATCTACCTCCACCTTCCGGCGTGCCGAGAGGACCTTTTTTGGTTGCTTAGGTCTTTGCAAGCTCATAATGAGATTAAATTCTTAGTTTCTTTGCAAATTCATTTTATTTATTTGAACCTGAACATAGTTTAAAGAAGAAGGCTCCTTTGAAGGGTCTAAACATGTACACTATACTATCTCTCTCTCTATATATAAATGAAGATTTGTCTGTTTTTTTCTGAATTTCTACGGAAATTTGCATTATTAACGCGTTTCAGACTGTTTTATGACTGATGCGCCCGAAAATAAAATTTTCGTCTGTCTTGTCAGTGGACAATTTTGTGTCCTTATAACTCGAGAAGGGGGCTGCGTGGCGCAGTCGGTAGAGGCGCTGAGTTTCTAACTGAAAGGGAGTGGGTTCAATCCCCACCCACGTAGTGGATTTTAGAAACAAAACTACCACTTTCGGAAACGCAAATGGTCCTGGGGTTCACTCAGCCTACACCAGAAATGAGTACCAGGGTAATTCCTGGGAGCAAAGACGGCCGGGCGTGGAGCTGACAATTCCATCCCATCTAGTGCCGATGTCACAAAAAGTGGAAGCCTCTACCTTCCACTACTCCCAGGGCTTCCAAGGCCTTATGGAGTTGGCTTTGCTTTGCTTTGGCTATAACTCGAGAACGGCTGGGTGGATCAACGTAAAATTTGGTACAGATATCCATTAGAGGCACGACACCAATCATTGATGTAACTCTCTCCCATATCGCTCATAAAAGGGGGCATACTTCCTTAAAATACAAGTTGAAATAGGCGTAGAAGGACGATACAATGCTTATTTTCAGAAGCAAAAGTCGGGGGCCATAAGGGACCCCCCCCCAAAAAAAAAACAGATTTTAAGGTCCTAAATTGTACAGTGTCTGTGATATTCCCAGGAAACTAAATTCTCTGTGGTAAACAGATGAAGGAATGATTGCAACAGTAGCTCAATCGCTAACGTCTGGCTATTAACCCCTAACACTCGAATTTGTTTAGTTGGCCACATAGTTCTACTGATATTTATTTCGCTACAAATGTATCCCTTGCTGATTGATATCAATTCTTAGCCTAACTGAAGCGTCTCATCCAATATCTCTTTTAATATTTCGTTCCTGAAAAATATTGACCCAACGGGACGGCAAGGCCCAGAGCACGATATGGCACGTTCAGCCTGACCTGTTAGTCACATCTACGGTTACATATTGTTACGGCTGTGAGTTTGTTTCGTCGCCTCACCGCGTGAGTCACAGCTGCCCCGGGCTGTGCTCTGCCTCTGTGTGTTACCTGTGCCTTACGCAACGGACTGCGAGGAAAAAGGGATGGTCCAGAATATTCGTGACCCAGCTAGTGATGGAAATCTCGAGAATCCGTGAATCCTGGACGATTCTAGAAGCATTCATTGGGTCACCAGCCTGCTATAAAAAGTGGTCTCACCAGCGAGGGAGGACAGTGTTTTTGAGCTAGTGCATGTTTTTACCTGAGCGACAGTAGTGTGGTGACGTGACTTGCGAAACCCAAGTGAGGCTATTGCATGCAGTGAAGTGTTGTGTGAATTGCAAAACCCAGTGAGATTCTTTCCGAACCAGCGGAGCAGTGTGTAGCAGACTCGTAAGTAGCCTAACGGTAGTTTGTGTACTCAAGGGAGTGTATAGGTATTTCGGTGAGTGACAGACTGGCTAGACACAGGTCAGCCTAATTAGTGAACGGACAGCTGCTCGAGAGATTGAAAGGGAAGTGTTCCCAGTCAGAGAGGAACTAGAGCGAGATACTAATTGCTTGCATCTGTTTATTGTGCGGTGTACTGTAACTTGCTAAGACCTGCAATAAAAATACTATTTCTTCAAAAGGACCATTGTTTTGTGCTTCTACCCACCGTAATCCATTTAACGAAAGTGCCACAAGGGGTGGCACGTTACAATATTCTATTCATCATCATCATATTTTTCAGTCAAGCGACTGGTCTGCCCCTACAATGAGTCTTTTCCACGTTGTTCGGTCTTGTGCTGTCCTTTTGACCACTTCATAACTTCGTAGGCCAGAGCTATTTAGGAAGGATCTCATGAAAGTGTTCCGTGGCCTCCCGCGAGGGCGTTTTCCAGGTATTTTGCCTTCTAGTATGTCGATCATCAGACCACCATGTCGTAACCTGTGGCCAAGCCAGGTGGATCTCCTTCTATTGATCTGGCGGATCATTTGCCGTTTTTCCTTTATTCGATCCAGCACCGTTATGTTGGTCATTTTCTTTACCCAGCTGATCTTTTCCATTCGGCGCCAACACCACATCTCAAACGCTTCTAGTCGTTTAATGTCACCTCTATTCATTGTCCAGGTCTCACTGCAGTACATTGCAACTGGCCATATGTAGGTCTTAACCAGTTGTTTTCTAAGGCTGAGGGACATTGAGCGTTGACAAATTAGAGAATGCTTTTCACGGAATGCCTGCTTAGCCATGGTTATACGGCTCCTGATTTCAACTTCACATCGTAGGTCTTCTGTGAAGATCTGACCAAGGTATTTAAATCGACTGACCTGTTGTATTTGTTCTTTATTTATGGTTACATTTAGTTGGTGTTGATGCTTACTTATCACAAGATGAAAATAAACACAGAGAAAACAGTGAAAATGACGTTTCGGAAAAGAGGCAGAGAGGCTTCAGGAGACAGGATATACCTAGGAACGACTCCCCTTAAGTCAGTCAATACAATTAAATATCTAGGATTGACAATGCAAATAACAGCAAGAGCCTACAGATTTCACACAAAGTCTCGAGCAATAGCCGCTACCAAAGCCATATATGATATTAAAACAATCACGAAGCTCTCTTTGGGAATTGCTATGACATTATTCGACGCGAAAATAACGCCCATCGCCACATATGGACTTGAAATCATATGGGAGAAATTATCCCTGGCAGACTTGAGGACGCTTGAAGCAGTCAAATCGCACTTTCTGAAGGCTACCCTGGGGATATCGAAGTATACAAAATCAAGATTAGCATGTGAACTCGCCAGGGAGACCTTCTTCATTGAGGACCTTCGGATGGAGAGAGGGCTACCATCCACAGACGCCTGGAAAAACTAATGCAGGAAAGAATACAGAAAAGGGACGAAATCTGGTTCGAGTTTTACACCACGGAGGCCATGATGACTAGGACATGGATGAACACAAATCAAGACTTGCGACACTTTGTCAATTCGATGGCGATACATGGGTATCACCACAAACTGTGTAATACCGAATACTTTCATGAGCCTGATGAATCCTGCGCATGTAAATTATGCGGGGTGCAATGTAGTATATACCACGTAATTTCTTGTGCTAACCGGGGATCATCCATTGTGAAGTTTTGTGAATGACAGTTTGTTTTCATCAATATGCACAATTTGTGCGATTTATCTTTAATAAATAAAAATTGATTTTCATTCCGTATTCTGTAGCTGTATCATTTAAACATTGCAACATGTTTGTTAATGTATGCGGATTTACTGCAAGTAATGCCAGATCATCAGAAAATTTAATATTCTGGATAAGTCTTCCACCAACGTTCACTCCCATATTACAACCTTTAAAATACATCTTCTATTATGAAATGCAAATATCCTACCGGTCACCTCCTTGAGGACAGTTAAAACCTCCGTATATACGATAAGCTGATTTGTTGAATCGTAAGTTATGGTTATGCTAACGGCCTGGCCATGTTGAACACCGCATCCCATGAGAACTCCGCAGTTAATCAGCATTGGGTGTGGTTGGAACTTGGATGGAATGCCCGTTCAGTGGGACCACTCGCTGTTGGTGGAGAAAAGGAGGAGCGGAAAGGCCCTGGCCACCCTTCTGCAGGTAAACTCCGGCTGAGGATAGCCTCTTCGGAGGCTCGGACTTGCCTTCGGGCAGAATACCAATAATAATGATAAGTTACGCTTAGGCTATTATAATTGCATGATTCATACGTCCATCATCTTGAAACTATTTGGTTGATGACCTTGTACTTTGCGCAAAAGACGCTTCCCACATTAACGGATATTGTTGCAAAATTTGGTAGAGATCGGATGATTAGGTTAGTCCTAATTTGATTTAAGCTAAGAACATTTGGGTGGGTGCCATTTCTTTTTCGTTATGATGGCGGTGATATACAACATGACACTGAGTTGTCCTTTCCTAGTGCTAGTCTACCTTTGTTCCAAAGTTGGTTCGATTTGGTTTCATCGTGTTTGTATTGTTACGGGGTATCTCTTTGCACACATACACGGCCGCCATCTTCAAACTATTTGGATGATGACCTTGTAGTTTGGGCATAAGACGCTTCCCACATGAAAGTATATTGTTGCAAAATTTGGTAAAGATCAGATGATTAGGTTAGTCGTAATTTGATTTAAGCTTTGACTGTTTGGGTGGCCGCCATTCCATTTCTGTCATGATGGCGGCGATATAGAACATGACACTGAGGCATCATTTGCTAGTGCTAGTTCTGTACCAAATTTGGTTCAATTTGGTTTCATCATGTCTGAAATGATAGGAAGGGACAGATATTCACAATCACACACACATACGACAGACATACAGACTGACAACTTGTGGCATGTGTAGATCTCAAAGGCTAATAAAAATGAGGTACCGTAATAACTTAGTATTTCTACAATGTGGGAACTATGATCAGTAGTTCTGTATAAGTTAGCAATGTTTGTGGTGAACCATTTAATATATGACACGTCATCAAAACCCGGGCACTGGTAATTACCTTCCATGTCAGATTATGTGATTGAAGCTTATGCCGTGTGGACAGGAAATCGAAACCAATGTTTTGTTTTGTCATGATGATGATATGATGGCACTTCAGGGCAAATCATGTCAATAAACATTAAATACAAACTGTTGGCTTATCAACTTGACTTTTTAGCCTATTTTCATTTATGAACAAGTAGTTACGTGAAGAACTATACAGCCTATTTTCATGTATCCTACTCATGTTAATTGCCTCTATCAACATACAAAATGTCAGTTTGATTGTTGTAATAGATTCGTAGATATTGAGAACCGTCTAAATATTTCAGATAGTCGCCATGTTGGATTTTTATTTATGTATTATTACATGAAGATTATTGTGTACGTGTAGTATTCAAACGTCAATCGCATGATTAGGACACAAGAAGTAAGAACGAGATTTTAAAATTTCGCACAGCTGCCATCTTGTGGTTATCAAAACAACTGAAATAAGTAAGATGCCAGTGGATTAACATTTGTATAAGCATTTACCGTACAAAGTTCTCTGCACTCGGATGGTTAAATCGCGAGATACGTCCATTTAAATATGTATATTTCGCATCGCCGCCATGTTGGATTTGTGCTCACCAGGTTATTGAAAGTCCTATAGGTGAACGTATGGCCATAGCCTCTGTGAACATTTAAAAAAATCAGTTTGATTGCTGTTAAAGATTCGTAGATATTGAGAACCGCCTAAATATTTTGGATGGTCGCCATGTTGGATTGTTATATGTATAGGCTATAGAGTTAAGTACCATTAAAGGAAAAGTATTGCGTGCGTTCAATATTCAAACTTTCACTTCGATCGCATCATTGCGACACAAGAGATAAAAACTTAATTTTAAAATTTCGCACAGCTGCCATCGTGAGGTTATGTAAACAAATGAACTAAATTAGATGCCAGTGCATTACCATATGTATACTTATTTACTATACCATATTTCACTGCGCTCAGATGATTAAATCGCGAGACAAGACTATTAAAAGGTTTCAAATTCGCTTGGCCGCCATGTTCGTTTTGTACTTTACCGGTTTTTGAATGTTACATAGATGAACTTGTAGTAGTGCCCTTTATCACCGTACAAAATTTCAGATTGATATCAGTAATAGTTTCGGAGATATAGAATGCCGGTGAAATATTTCGCACAGCCGCCATGTTAAGGTTATGTAAACAATTGAACTAAATTAGATGCCAGTGCATTACAATGTGTATGAACATGTGGTGTACCAAGTTTCAATTCGTCTGGATGGTTAAATCGCGAGGAAAGTGTATTTAAGTCTATTTAAAAGTCTCAACTTCGCTTGGCCGCCATGTTGGTTTTGTATGTACCAGGTTTTTGAAAGTCTCATAGGTGAACTTCTAGTAGACCCTAGAGCTCTTTATCACCGTACAAAATTTCAGGGCGATATCCGTAACAGTTTTGGAGTTATTGAATGCTGGTGAAATATTTCGCTCAGCCGCCATAATAAAATTTGAAGGGCACTGTCGGGGTCGGCCAAAATGGCGCTACGACCTTACCGAGTTTCATTGAAACCGCTCCAGCCGTTTATAAGTAATTAGAAGGACACACACACATCCACACACACATACGCACACATACACACACGGACAAAGGTGATCTCATAAGCCTATTTTTTTTTTCATAAAATGAAAATATTCTAATAAGAAAATGATTGATATCCTTCTTGCCATTTAATGAGTCGATAGTTAGGGAAATATCGTCTTTTCAGTCATACAAAGTCAGGGAAATCAGTACCAAAGTAGAAGTGTGAACCATGATTTATTATAATCGACACGTGACATGAATGGAATCATAATAATAATAATAATAATGTATGTATGGCTACCCCTTATGATTCCCATTTTCCAACGGGGTCGGGGATGAGATGCGATGATAGTCTTTGTGGCGAAGGTTTTTACGGCCGGATGCCCTTCCTGACGCCAACCTCATGAGAGGAGTTAATGAGAGATGAAATGAATGATGGTGAATGAAACTGGGCAAGGATGTGGAAGGAAGCGGCCGTGGTCTGTCAGAAGGGACCGTCCCAGCATTTGCCTGGTGTTGAAAACGGGAAACCACGGAAAATCATTTCAAGGACGGCCGACGGTGGGGCTCGAACCCACGCGTCTACCGAGTCAGCAGAGAGCTTGGCCCCATGACCTAATGCTGCGCTTTAGCCAGCGTAGCCACTACTGTCGGTAATAATAATAATAATAATAATAATAATAATAATAATAATAATAATAATAATAATACGAAACAATGCGTATAATCGATTTGCCATACTCAACAGAAGTATCGCCTTCACAATATTCAATGTCATTTGTGATTAACCGGTGTCTCCGAAAAATAACAAATGTGAGATGGCCAGAGATGATCTCTAATATTGAAGAACTATGGAAGACAACAAACCAGCAGCCGATAAGCATTCAGATCAAGAAGAAGTGGCTGTGGATCGGCCACACATTAAGAAAAACTCACGGAGCTCTTAAGAGGTCGGCGATGGATTGGAATCCACAAGGGGAAAGGAGACGTGGTCGCCCCAGAAAGACTTGGAGGAGAACTATAGAAGAGGAAGCATTGGAAGCGGGGAAATCCTGGAATGAAGTGAAGTGGTTGGCCATAAATAGAACCAGATGGAGAGAGAGCCTTTGATGGTGCAGCGCAGGACTTGAACGAGTAAGGACGTCTACTACACAGAGCTCCGGGACTACTGAGACTCCAAGAACCGCCGCGGAGAGTGCTACGGCGCGTCCCCGCCAGGCAGACAGAGAGCAGTAGCTGCCTACACGCCGCGCCGTGAACAAGAGAAGCTCCGGCAACTGCAGAGAGCCAGTCCGCCAGAGGCTGCACCACCCATCATCTCTCACTTCATCCCCCAACCGGCTCAGGAATAGCCTGGCCTAGGGTTAGATAGGGACTGCCGAGAGCCAGGGCCCCGTTCGTGTCGGATAAGCTCGTGTTCTCTAGCTCGCAATAGTTTCACCCCTCATCCCATACATAGGTAGTACCAGGCCTAACTTTCAAAAAGAGCTAATTTGTCCTACACTTCGAAAAGAGCTAATTGTCTGAGCTTTTCTCGTAGGACTTAGGCCCTGGTACCCTATTATAATAAGCTTTCACTCCGACTATCCACTATCATGCACTCGCTATCTCCACACCATACACCCGGTCTCTCTTGCCTAAACGAATGGCAAGGACTGGGGTGGAACCAGCGGCCGTACTCACTATTACTACCACCACCACCACCACTATCACCACAACCAGTACCGCAACCAGTACACACCTGATGGTCACACCCATCCCAACCCGCATGGTGAATAGGCAAAGGCTAGTCCCCGGCACGCACATTGTTGAGCCCATGCGGCTACACAATTCATGCTCCGTGATGCCGGCCTATTCACACCACCCAGCTCACCACAGTTTCTTGAGCCATTCAACATCATGGTGAATCGGTCACTGAACCTGGGCCCGAGTCTGACCAATGAGTTCCTCAGACGGATAGACCTTGGGCCTAGGCGCACGGAGACCCTCACCACCGAGAGCCCGCATTCCCAGAGAGAGCCCAGCCTTTCCGCGGACCCCAACCCATTAGGCCCACCGCTCAGCGTGTGTGAAGACGCCATAGCGGCGAACACTCCCACAAAAGCGGAAAGCCGAAAAGTGGGGACCAATGGTAAGGCCCCTAAGGGACAAGTAGGCCGTGCTCCACCAAAGAAGGCACCTCCCAAGCCAAACCCAGGAAAGGTGGGAGGCCAGCCAACTGAGGCGAGGAGCGCGCCTGATTGTAAGGCCACCTCGACGGGAAAAGCAACCCTGGCTCAACCAAAGAAGGCACCTCCCAAACAAAACCATGAAAAGATGGGAGGCCAGCCAACTGAGGGGAAGAGTAAGGACGCTAGCAGGCCACCTCGGACGACGATTGAGAAGCCAGCACCAGAGCCAGCTCCAAATTCTACGCCTGAGGAAGCACAGCCTCAACCCTCCGCAGCCGACCGGACCCAGAACACTGTACCAGGGTCCGAGCTTGACGCGGAGGGCTTCACTGAAGTTGTTTCGCGGAAGAAGAAACGTGGCAAGGCAAAGAGGCGTGGTGGCCGCAAGGTCCCTGCCACCCTGGCTAATGAGAGCTTGAACTCCTCATGCGAATCCACTATCCCCTGGGAAATCCGCAAACATGCAAACAAGAAGGGACGCAACCCCCCCCCCCCCCATCAGCATATACAACACCAACATTGGGAAGATGCGCTTAGGCTTGCTGCGCACTCTCCCTAAGGAAGAACACAATTTTATATTCATCCCTCCCCGTACGAACGCCCACAGAGAAGTATCCCTTCAAGTGAGGACCTGGAGCACGTATTCGGCTGCGCTTGGCTACCTTAGCAAGGAAAATATTCCTTACGCGCAGGTTGTTCCTGAAAAACCTGCGCAAAGGTACGTCATGCGCGCCCCGGCGAACGAGACTCCTCCTGATGCGTTCGTAGCCGCTCTCAAGGAGATGGACTTTCGCCATTTCTATTGAGACAATGCGCACCAACCCCAACAAACAGCAGTGCCCTCTGGGTAGATTATTGGCTGGGGAATAACCTAACCACCAAGGGAAGATGATAAAGAAAAGGAGTTGGGTTTCGGACTGGAGAAAAAGGATAGAAAAATAGGAGGAGAGTCCCACAAAAGTTATGAATTTAACTTTAAATGCACTTAGAGGCAGTTGCCACTGCAAATCCGTTCTCTGATACCTAAAGTGGGTAAGGACCTGGTCGAAGCTAACGGGAACCGCAGCTAGGACTTGGGCGGTTTGCAAGAGAATGGCTTTAGCGTATTCCCTCTCAAGCATGCATATGCGTACTATGAGGAAGGGTGATGGTCTGGCAAGACAGATAGTAACAGACTTATTGTAGATCTGTTCAAAGGAATTCTTTTTTGACCAAGTAATTCGAAGAATGCCAATAATTTGCATCGATTTTGATATTTCCAGTTTTCGAAGTTGTGGAGTTCCTAAAAAGCGACCAAGTGCTTCCAAGAAGGATTGTGATAAAAAAATTATACCTTGGGGAGTAATTTTGGTAAGTGAACCAATAGTTGCATTTGGAAATGGCTAAGCTTTTACTCAGCAAGGAGCCGGCTAAAAGTTTAGACAAAGAGAAACACTTATCTTTTGGAAAACCAACCATAAGTTTTCGGAGAGGATCTCCACAAGCAGGTAGCTGGCGTAGCGAGCTGTACTTGCCTTACTGGCCAGTTAGAATTAGCTATTAAAGCTAAGAGAAACTTTAACGAGATTACCACTAAGAGTTCTTGCTCAAATGCAACGAGTGGTAAAAGCCCTATCAATAGATTTAATGGCATTGAGTAGGAAGAGTTAAGGAAGACAGGATCTTGCCTAACCGTTGTATTAGAGAAATGATGAGTCGAAAAGGAAAGTTTGAATTTATTTAACAATGCAAAAAAGTCTAATAAATTTGACAAGTATATAGTTTCAATTTTTGTAAACAATTTGGGGTCGCAGACCTCCTAACATTTAAAGTTTGCTCCAGGCAATTAACAATTTATTAGGTTTCAAACCTTTATAAAATCCTAGCAAGGATTTAAAATAGCGAAGATAAAAATTCAAAATTTAAAGACAATTAAGGTGATTAAAGTTTAACAATAAATAGAGTACAAGGTGTGTACTATAAGAAATTTCTGAGAAAACATTATAGAGAAAGTAACCACTTCGAAAATAACAATAAGAAAAACATGAAGAATAAGATAGAAGTTCCTATAACTTCTTATATTTGTGCAGAATTACTTTTATAACAATTATACAAAAGAGGGCAGGTCACTTACTGTGAAACCTGAAGAGAAAGTCAAAAGGAAGGTTCTAGACTTCCTATGTTTAATTAGGAATCACGAGACTAATGGGGCAAGTTTCCCTTTCGTGAAACCTAGAAATAACTCACTCCTGAGTTGAAAGAATTGTATTCCCTGATTATAAGGGAGAAACAATGTAAGCTTGAACCGTGTATGAAACACGTGGTTATGCAGAAATTAATTAATGAGATATAAGCAAAGGTGGGAGGGCACGTCTTTAGAGTGACACCTCATTGCAATAGGCCTTAAAGTAATAATTTTATTAACATGGTTTGTTAGTAGAAGGTTTAGGAAAGATCAATTGGGATTTAGGATAAATATTCATGGCCTTATTTATGGTAATCGGACGATCGCGACGCGGTAGAAATGTTGAACAAGCACTAGTTCTCACTATAGTTTGTTGAATGGATGAAAAGTTCACTGTAGTAACACGAAAGTTTATGGAAAAGAAAGTTATTGCAATGATGAAAAATAACTGGTTGCACTAGGTAGGCGTGAGTCTATTGCTTGAGAAAGTTGTGAATTACAATTAAATGCGCCATAGAACATTCCAACGGTGGAAGAAAATTTAGCTATTGCAGTAATTTATAAGGAAGATTCCTCATTTTAAATAGTGTTCCCACAAGTGAGTGAAAAATACATGACGGCAAGACTTGTAGATAGAGTACAGAGTCTGGAAGGTTCCAGAACAATCCTAATAGAAGAATGGGGCCAAAGTTAATCCAGCGGTGGAACGAGCTTAATATTTTATGGACAACGGGTATTAGATAATATCCCACGTTGTGAGAAGATATCTCATTTAAATAGCTTAAGAAAAGCTACTTTCTATTAAGGTTGGCTTAGACAGACAAAAGCCCAAAATGGCAAATCCCGCGAAGAATGATTACCGCCCCAAATAAGTAATCTCACGCTGTCTATAAAATGATCAATAAAAGCATGTAGATAATAAAACTGATGAAGATGAGGTTAAAACCTTAAGTCTGTACTTATCTTGGTTGCATATCGAAGGTGAAGTTCCCTTGGACGAATATTTAATGTGCCAACATGGCGTAGAATGTAGAGAGTGCCTCTTGGTTTGAGGAGACTGGCTCTAGTTGAGCCTTGACTGACCAAGTCAACTGCCGACTTACAAGTGAGACCCACTCAGCGAAGCGCGGAGGGTCCAAGGAAGGGAAAAGAGTGGGGGTAGGAGACAAAAGGAAAACATATAAGCATGACCAATATTGTAAACTTAAATTCTCTTGAGGAAATGGTCTTCAAAGAGTTGATAGCAGGTGATACTAGCACAGCCTGGTGGGTGAAAGAGTAGACGAAGTTCTCTTGATCACGGAGATAATAGCTGGCGATGGCAACGAGATCTGGTGGCCAGATGGAAAAGGAAGTCCTCTTGCACCAGGAAGAATTGAGGAGCTTCAGAGATTCGCTGCTAGATGACGCTAGGTGGGTCATGGAAGATATATATCTAGAACAGACTCACAATGACATAAGAGACATGACCACCAAAGAGAAACTAGAAGATCGCTGTTGGTGTTTAATAAAGAGGAAGGAATGAACATGCAAAGGCATTAAAAATTATATTCTCTCGTACCGTGTATTCCAAGAATACACCACCCTCTGTACCTCGTGACAGTGGCGGACGTAGCTGGCTCAAATAAAATACTAAGAGTAACAGAATTATTGAGCATGCGCGTCCGGTTTGAACCTTTCCGGAAACCCGAGATGGTGGCTCAGTGCGGAGTCTGCCAGAGGCTTGGTCACACCTCAAAAGGTTGCCATGACGAGCCCCGCTGCAGGCGATGCGCTGGTGCCCACCTATCGGCCCACTGTCCCAATGGTGCAGACCGTGCATTCTCCAAATGCAGCAACTGCGAGGGGCCACACGCGGCAAATTTCATGAGCTGCCCGAGCCGCAGGGCATTCGAAGCCGCAAGGCAAAACAGGAAGCCAAAGGGGAAGACTGGTGGAGCTTCCCTGGCACCTGTAGACCCATCAGGTAAAAAGGCCCCATCAGGGCCCCAGGCTCCTCAAGCACCGGCCAACAAAATAGTGGGGGGACAGATAGAGATACACATGTAGATCACCCCAACACTGAGGTCGACCCCAAGCCAGGCCCTTCAACTCAACCCGACCCAGTGACTCTGGCTCCCAAGGAACAGAGAGTTAAGAAGGCCAAACAAACCCCAGCCCCCAAAGAGACCGCGACCCTAGTAGAAACCACCAAGGCACCGGCACAGGATGCCCTGGAGGACTATCCTCCAGCCACCTCCACCCCTCGCATGCCTAAGCTAGTAGTCGCATTGCCCCCTACTCCTACGAAACCGCCACCCTACCACTCTCCTCAAGAGACTGCCCAAACACGTCCACCCCACAGCGACAACCACGCCAGCCCTGAGACTGAACCATCCTTTCTTGAAAGGATTGAGGCCTTCCTACGGACGCTCAACCCTGAGCTCACGATAGGCGGTGTCCTCATGGCAGTATTTAAGCTCATTATCGAGCTAAGTACAGCCCCGTCCAGTCAATGGCTGACGATGGCTATGTCCACTATCGCCAACCTCTGCTCCACCCGCCATGGCTGACACACCAAACGAGGAAATTATCGCCGCACAACCTAACAACACAGGAATACGCGTACTAAACTGGAATGCCGATGGCATAAAGCTTAAAAGGTACGAACTAGAAACATTCCTGCGCATACATGACATACATATCGCCATATTAACAGAAACTCACCTGCAACCCGGTGAAACGTTCACTGCCCATGGCTACAAAGTCGCAGCTAGACGGGACAGGAGAGAGTTTCGGGACCAAATTAAAGGTGGCGTAGCAGTACTAGTCCGCAGGGATACACAGTACCAGTTACTACAAATGCCTGAACTGGCCCACCTCGAAGCATGCGGAATCCGCTTGCCTGTACACAACACGCACATTAACATCGTCGCCGTGTACAATAACAACAGCCGCCGCATCGACACACACGATATTGAAACTCTCCTCAGAGTAGGCCCCCATACAATACTGGGTGGCGATTTCAATGCCAAGAGTGTTCACTGGGGCTGCGCCCGCCCCAATCCCGCGGGCACCCAACTCTACAGGCACATGATAGCCAACGAGTATGTGGTAGCAGCACCTAGTGAGCCAACGTACATACCACGCAGGCGTAACGGGATCCCTGACATACTGGACATATGCCTAATGAACAACGTTACATTAAGGCACAGAGCAGAGGTAATTAATGACCTTAGCTCGGACTACATACCAGTAATTGTCAAACTGTCAGCCGACCCCCAGGTCACCCGAGAGGTCCCTAGGCAGCTGCGCAACTACAAAGCGGCAAACTGGGTAAAGTTCACGGAAGTCCTGAACATGGACCTAACCGGCAGAGACGACCCTCCGCTCAATTCTCCCCATGACATAGACGAGGCCGTAACCTTGCTTATAACAGCAATCCAACACGCCACACACGCCAGCGTGCCCACACACACAAGACGTGAGCGGGACCAAAAGATCCCGGAACACATCAAGGCACTCATTCGGCGACGTAATAAACACAGGCGCCTTTGGACTCGATACCACCAAGACCAAGATCGGGTGACTAAAAACCAACTAAACGCCCAGATCAAGGAATTACTACCACGACACCGCCATGAAAAATGGGGCAAATTGCTCGAAAAATTCGACACAAACACTAGGCCTGTATGGAAACTAGCGAGACATTTTACTCGCGAGCCGCACATCATTCCGACGCTCCAAGGCCCAAATGGCCCAGTGTTCGGAACCCGCAATAAAGCTGAAGTCATCGCTGATACCCTCGAAGAGGCATTCACGCCAAATGATGACCCCTCCGATCCTGAATTCACTCGCAGGGTGGACGCCAAGGTTGAGGATTACCTCGCTAATGCACCCAACCCGGAAGTGAGAAAAACCAACATTCATGAGATCAAGTGGATAATTCGGCACCTCAATCCCACAAAAGCACCAGGCCCAGACAATATACAGAATCTTATTCTGTCCAGGCTGACAGACACCGCCCTACGTCTTCTAACGAAGATATACAACGCCATGCTGAGGCTCAAGTACTACCCCAAGCAATGGAAAAGGGCGAAAATCCTAGTATTTGGTAAACCCAATAAGGACAAGTCAGACCCTGGCAACTATCGGCCCATCAGCCTACTAGACTCACTCGGCCAAGTATTTGAAAAAATCTTGCTGAAGAGACTAGTAGGCCACACCAAAGAACAAGGACTGCTTAAAAACGAACAATTCGGATTTAGGAATAAACACTCGTCCACACTTCAACTCATGCGATTAATTGAACATGCCACCGTAGGTTTCAATAAACGTCGCGACACGGGCGTAGTCTTTCTAGATATCCAAAAGGCTTTTGACAAGACATGGCATAACGGCCTACTTGCTAAGCTAATTGACTATAATTTCCATCCTGGATACATAAGGCTCAACAAGTCTTATCTAGAAGACAGAAAGTTCCAGGTCGACATAAACAATATACTGTCGACAGAGAGAAGGATTAGAGCGGGCGTGCCCCAAGGTTCCCTAATTGGACCAATCCTCTACATCCTCTACACAAACGACATGCCTATGCCGGAGGAACGCCTCACAGCAACATACTTGTTTGCTGACGACATGGCCATGTCCGCCCAAAATGCACAACTCGCTTGCATACTAAGACGGCTACGAGATGCACTACGCCGGCTTGAACTATGGTTCACCAAATGGAGAATCAAGGTAAACGCTGGTAAGAGCCAGGCAGTGCTGTTCACTAAAAAGAACAGACCATCACGCCAGATAGCGAACCTTAGACCGCTCCAGCTGTTCAACCAGGACATCCAATGGACTAACACGGTCAAGTATCTAGGAGTAACACTAGATAAAAAGCTGACCATGCGACACCACGTACTCGATGTCAAAAAGAAGGTGAACAGGCGACTGATACAACTGTACCCTATCCTAAATAGGAAGAACAGACTCAACTCCAAGGTAGGGGTAAGCATGTACAAGTCACTGATTAGACCAGTTATGACGTACGCCGCCCCTGCTTGGGGCTACACAGCGAAGTCAAACGTTCAGGCTCTACAAATTGTACAAAACAAATGCTTGCGGTTAGCAACAAAGCTCCCGTATGAAACACCAATACGGGAGCTTGAAGAAATTGCCAACACGCCGAGCCTGGAACAACACATTCTAAAACTCACATGCAAAACATATCGCGCCACACTAGCTAACACGGTGAACCCACTTGTACACTGCATTGGTAGGTACAACAATCACCGTGGAAGCAAATACCCTACGCCTAAACACATCTTGTGGAGGCACTGACGTGGAGCAGATACGGCACAGGAGTTTCCAAGCGGCAAACCAACCCCGCACACAAATCTGGCCATCCCTTAACACTCAAGACGGCCACCCACCGCGTCCCCACAAATAGCTGTAAAAAAAACCTGTACATATTTTACGACGTCCAACTAGGCGGTTTTGCTAGTTGGATAGTGTTTTATTAGATCTTAGTGTTTGACTAGTGTTTTATTAGCTCTAGGACGTCCAACTAGGCGGTTTGCTAGTTGGAACAAAATTAGATAATAGATTCCATTTTATCACATTAGATCTAGGACGTCCAACTAGGCGGTTTGCTAGTTGGATAACATTAACACTAGATTAGATTCTTATTTACACTCTAGGACGACCAACTAGGCAGTTGCTAGCTGGAATCAACTAGATTTAGATGTTATCTTAGATTAGATTAGACTAGGCAAGAACAAATTAAACGACACAGCCAGGCTTAAAATAAGACAAGGGACACACATCCCACCACACCGACACGGTGCCATCCACCTACACCTCTGTATATATGTACATATCCCTGCCTGTGTCATTTGTTTGTTCTAGCAGCAGCTAAGGGGAGCACGCCGCTCCCAGCAGACCGCCGGGACCAGGACGAGAGCGAGCGCCCCTGCATTAGCAGGCAGGTACCCTCTCCGGATCGGAGAACTGTTACAGGACGCATGGGCTAGTGGATAGTGCTGCCTTCGGGTGTGGCGATCCGCTACCCATGCGACCGCGCGCTAGCCCCAGCAGTAACAGTAGACCAGATCCCCATATGACAATAAGGCAAGTAAAGGACGCTGCGTTGTGCTGCGCGTGCGTGCATGACACAACTCCTATACTAACAACAACCCAACCAATCCTTCCACATCCTTGCATGTGGCTATCTCCCATTCGCCAGGTTTTACCTGTAGGCAATCTTTCTTTCTGCCTATGGGTTTTTTCCCTGGCCCTTCGCTCAACCTAAACCCACTTATGTATCCCAATCCTAATGATGATGCCCGGTAGAGTACTTGGTACTGGGACAGGCAGAAAGGCTCTCAAGGCTCATCAAACCCCCCTCTGTTTCTCCTACTATCGTAGTATTAACAGCATGTCGGAGGCAGCAGTAGTAAAGGTCGGCTGTCACGCGGGGGGTGCGGGCTTTAACTTTTCGCCCCCCCCCCCCGAAAAAAAAAGAAAAAAAGAGAGCATTTATTGTTGCCCTATGCACCACCTATGTGCAACAGGAAATAAGTCAAGTAAATATGAGCAGATGGTCGCCTCCGTAGCGTAGCGATCAGCATAGTTAGCTGCCGCCCCGGAGGTCCTGGGTTCGATTCCCGGCTCTGCTACGAAATTTGAAAACTGGTACTGTACCCTTTTACCTACCAATACCTGTTGAATCCCTGGATAGCAGCTGGATCGTAGAACCTGAAAATTCCCCGGCTCTAAAGACCCCCAAGTTCTACCAACAGACACAGGGATAATAGGGCCACTCGAATATCTAACAGGATGTATTAAGACTGACCAAGGCTCAGAGAAAGAAAAGACGAGCTCAAAACACAAGAATTCTTCAAGAGGAAGAAAGAATCTCAAAGGTGTGGTAAACCCTAAAATACCTAGCGATGGCCCCCTTAATACACCCTTCCATCACCTCTATAAAGCATCACGCAATAATTAAAACCAAGTAATAAATTAGTTTATTGCAAGAATAAACAAGACAGAAAAAAATTCAATTTTGTCGATACCACGACCAATCAAAAAAACTCATTGATTATACTGGATTGTCTTTCAAAAAAAAGTTACCCATTATCTCAACTAACTTTTAGTTGATTAAAATATAAGGCATATTAATAATAATAATGATCAATCCCATAGGATAAGCACTCACAAAAGAAAAATATTATAAGACTTGAATACATTAAATTCATTTCGGTTCCTTAACTGAAATAACATCTTATACAAAAATATCCTGATTAAAACTAATAATCCTACACGACATCTTCAGTAACATTATATGTTCTTGTTATTGAATGAAGAAATTCATATGGCATATTTACAGAATATAATTTACACAAAATTCCAGAATAATTTCGATTATTCTCTTCCCACTGACTTAATGTCACGACATTCATTTCTGCTTAAAATTGTTTCATTTCTAATTTCAGGGTAATTCTGCCGAACAGTTAAGTTAAGCAAAAATTAATCATAGATTCAGCATTAAATAGTTATCGGTGATCCTTGTTAAACATACATCCTATGGCAAAATCGTTATATTAATTTTACTGGAAATATTGAACCGGATATCCACTCAAGATTCTCAATAATACTGCTCAGAAAAATATTAATCTTCACACAGGCATTTTCACGATAACAGCGATAAAGTCATCTATGACCAAATATTAACCGTACTAGGTTAAAAACAACACCTCTCTGGGTTAAAACCCCATTCAATCTAATCCTGATTGGCACACCTGGCTCAATCCTCAACAAGAAAATTTTAGCTTTACAAAGCACTGTATCAATATACTTAAACACAAAGGCATTATTCATAATACAAGCCTCTCTAAAGTCGAACATGCACCTATAATAGGAGCCTTACTGTTATAAATCCACAATTATGAAAATCAGCTGTTTATAGTAAAATCCTGAACTCGAGTGCGAAAAGAAATAATATGATTCTGTAACTGATTACCAACAAAGCCCAGTGGATTCCAGAAATATTCCACCTATCTTTAAAAACTTGCCTTACATTGATGTATTACATTATCCATAATTCTTAAACGTATGACTTATAGTAAGTCGTCCCTGGGATTATCCTCGCAAATTTGGATGTCGTTCAAATACCCTCTTAATAGAGAAAAACTATTGCACCAAAGGCAATGATATCAATTTAATCCAATGTTAACTTCATAAGAAAAGAAAAGTATAACACTCCCCAACCACACAAACTGAGGTTGTAAAAGCGATTTATAAAAATAAATTCAATCTCAAAATAAGATCTTCCCTGAATTTCCCGAACGCGAAAATGTCGATGGATTAGTCCTACAGCATGGATCTAGGTTAGCAACAAAGGCTAAGCGACTAATGACCCATTAGGCAATCCATTTCGAAAATCACGCTCAGAAAATACAAGTTAAATCTGTTAATAAACTGCAGAAAAAATAGTCAAAGGACTCGAAGTAACATTCAGAATAACAGGATCCGAAAACTTCCTAATATCGTAATAAGAATGCGGAAAGGAAAATTCCCCTCAAAGAATACGATGATCCAAGCGAAAGTGCTTAAAGAACAATACACTAGAATATGAAAAACTCAGTCAGAGTTCACAAAAGAAAATGTGTTACTAAAATGTTCTTACAAAAAAAAACTGTAGATCTTCTTCCTACATTTATTTCTCGACAAATAAGAATGAGCATATCAGTTTAAATACTGTAAAATACTACTGAAATTTTTAATTTATCCATCAAAGTACACAAAGGATGCACTCATTTTTATGAGTCAAAATCCTGGCATCATAGAAGGTCAGCTTCGAAAAAAAAACATCGAACCTGCACTTTCTACTCAACCATTTAATCTACAAAATCAAATATGGCAATATGTGGTAGTTCAAAATGTCCACGCTACGCTACTGTAACAAGTTGAAGTGATCTGTACCTTTGGCGAATCTAGATGAGGAAAAAAGGATATCGTTGGCCATACTAAGCTCCAGACCAACAGAAAACATGCCGGACTCCAACTGGGTTTCCAGAGAACGAACCAAAGTCCTCCTAGGCTCGAACCACACCCGGTCGGTCGAAATAGTCTCAGCATATCCTGGCGATATCTTCCCACACATATTCGAATACCGATGGACGGACCGCACACAGTTTATCAACTCGTCACGAAGCGAGGGTGAACTCGAACAGCCGCTAAATAGTTCCAATATATGAACGCGAATGTGAGCAAGTTCACAAGGGTCCACGCGGGCCCTTGCATCACGAGAGTCGCTTGCACACTTCATGCTAAATGAAAGTTGCTGCCAACATGTCCCCGCTACACCCTGCTAATGCAGTATTCTTATATTAATCTAGCCTACCATCGTAATGGATATAAGCTTCATAGTATTCCTTCCCTCTGACACCTTGCTTGAGAATGTGCTTTTTTTAAAGAAGTATTGTGCCCAACTCTAGGAATTGGTATTCCAAGTTTCAGACACCTAGATATCAAGGGAAAGGCTGTAGCAGCTTTTGAAAGTTCGGATATCTGAATATCGCGCTACATTGCTTCTCGAAGCCATTCGAAGGAAATTACCGATAGTTGGATGGTAAATGACGTAGCGAGTAACAGCAGAGGTGGAGACTATTTATTGATTAAATAGTTAACTATGGAGCAGAGACTTGAGACTGGGATCAGATTACTGGCACGGCCAAATAAAAGAGAATGCAATTAATATCAAGTAAATCGGACCGGGGATTCAAGAGATATGAGGATTTTTAGATATCAGGCGATGACGCGTGACCCTGACCGTTTTTGTATAAAAGCAAGCTGGAACAGGCTTAGTTAGCTCAATTCATCACAAGCACTTGGCGAACAAGTTGCGTCTACGCTGAGCCAAGGCACATGGTTGCCACGTCTACGAAGAAGTACTTTTCAAATCGTGATAGTCACGAGAAGTGCTGCGCAAACGAGTTGGAACTTAGTAAGTTTCTGGTGAGGAGAATCACTGAGGTGATTGTTTTTCTACAGACATTGGTGGAAATATTTATATTTCTTAAAGGACATATGCTAGACTTGGTCTAGAAAGTAGTATTTGTCACAGTCCAATAGTAAATTAATACTTGGATGTTTAGATCCATTTGAAGTCAGTTTCATATTTTGTAACTATTTAACCACTTCGATCCGTCAGTACATTGAAGAATAGTCTATAACGGTGGCGTTCATTAGTCTACGCAAGGGAAACTGCAAGTTGTCTAGCGCATGGCAGATGGTGATATACAAACCATGCCCAGGGAACGATCTTCAGAACAGCCGTTAACTGCTTAGACTGTCAACGTTTTTCTTGTACTGATGAGATTACAGTGAGTTAAGTTACAACTGACACAATTAAGAAGAGATCGCTTAGATCTGACCCTTTTCAAACAAACTGTTATGGCTTTGTTAGAAGCCCATATTAAAATGGAACCACAGTTTATTAAAACGTCGAAAGATACTACCACTATGTCTGACTAGACGATTTGTGGGTCTACAATGGCGGCCGATACAAGGATTATACGTGCTTGTCCGCTAGGGCATGTCTACGGATAAATCTGGTACAGACCAGGTTTACTACACTTCAAGAACATCAAGAAATGTAAGCCACATTTGAATTATTTTATGCTTAGCTAATTGGAACAAACTATTTTTCTGCAGATGACCAACACATTTTTTTCGTCATATTTAAAGCTTGTAATGATTTACGCAAGACTAGTGAGATTTATTCTGAGCATTTTCAGCACTCAGAGCAGTTTAGGATCGATGACCGAGCATTTTGAGCATTTATTTGAATTTTTCATATTTTTGGGAAATCACGGTAATCAGCCGATGTAACTGTAAAAGTTAAATTTATTTTTGTTGAGGAATGGATATTTTTTCCATATTCGAAGGTTCGAACATGTGGATTCTCACATATTGAGATGATAATTAAACATATTTGAAATAATAATAATAATAATAATCCACTAATAATAATAATAATAATTTTCATAATTTTTCTAAATAATTCTTGGATATTATATTTTATAATAATCATATGTATTGAGAAAGAGCCTATGAAGTAGTTGAAACATTTCTAGTTTGGAACAGGAGATTTTACGAAGGAGAGTGGTTAGCGCAAGCCCGCATTCAACCAACATTTCAGTTCTGGTTGAACAGTTGATATTTGCTATGAGCAAAGTATATGTTTCATATAACACGGAGAGGCATGAAACGGGAAGCAATTGATATTTGTATCAAATAGGATTTTTGTATTTATATAAAATCATGACGTAAATACACTTCGAAAGTGAAATGAAGCTTTTCATAAGTATGGTAAATTCACGGGTTGAACTGAATGGTAAAATAAAATAAACTTGTAAGTTTATTAATCTTCCAGTGTTGATAACAAGCAGAGGCTTGATTTATTGTATACATTTTGGGAAGATAATTTATGTGTGTGGAATAGTTGTAATGCCATTCCCAGGTGCGCATGTTAAGTCGCAGGAATGAAGGGTTTTTCGAGCATCAATCAAATAGCAGGTTCGATGGCTCAGGTTTATAGTTGGAGTATTGGAGCCACACATTTCGTCGTATGAATAACCCGAAGGTTATTTCTTTGAAACCATCAGTTCTTATTTCAACCTTGTTTACGAAATCCATTTTAGAATTTGATTTTGCTAGAACCCGGATTTGTCATGATAGTAGTTTATTCTTCTTCAGAGGAAGACCTTTGCCGTTGTTGTTGTTGTTATAATATTGTGTTCTTACACAAATAGTAGAATGGGCCACTGCCAATTTAAAATAATTCTTTAACCACGAATAATTTGAAGGATATTTTCAATCCTAGTGCCATGAACTAAATGAATTCATTATAAGACTACAATTCTAATTTCCGCATTCTGTCGAAGAATTGCAAGTTGTGAAAGTTGCTAGAAATGGCCATAAATATAAATATTTTTTTTTCATAATAATTCCAAGTGGAAAATCTAATAGTTGAATGGTTCAACCATTTATTGATCAAGTTAATGATTCAGAAATCATATGTTTTGTTTGGAACTTGAAGTTCATAATAGAGTCACTTCTCGAATGTTTAATGTCAGAAGAACAATTAATTGTTGTTGTGCTTCGCACAGTTCTTCGATGCTATGCTCAATGGTCAAATATTTTTCAGATGTTGTTAATATGTGTTAATAATTTGTGTTGCTACGATGATAATAATAGTTTCAACGATATATTTTTGAAAACTGGAAAACAAATGAAAGTCTAAGAAATTCTATAAACATTTATTCTACGAGTGTTAATACCATGTAAATAGTCAAACAGTGATCTACGTTATTTCCAGTATGGACAATTCATTTTGCACTGGAATAAAATGTTAATAATTTTGGAACACAGTCCACAGGACTAACAATCGGACTTGTGTTTTCAAAAAGATTGTCAAATGTGTTTGGAAGATTTCTGTATATTGTGTGTAAATAAGAGTGTGGATCGCCACACGTGGATGATGCTGCTTTGAGCATTATTCTTGCAGTCAGATTTTAACTTTAAATAAACTGAGATAATTTTACCAGATGTGTCTCACCCAATTAAATCTCCTTCTATCCTTATTGTTGCATTGAGCCAAAAATCAGCAAAGCATTTTTATAAATTTGATGTCGTTTTTGCGATTTGCTTTAACCCATCTGGCGCTCCGGGATATTTTGATTCTCGTGCTGACTGATTATTGGTAAAATGCATATGTGGTCGTGCGGACTCCGGTCTAAACGGGCACATAAAATAAGATAGAGAGAGAAATGGCTTCGAACGTGGGTCCCGATTTAGACATGGTCAATCGCATGCCGATTTGAAATTGTGATAATTTTTATAGAAATATTTTGGGAGTTGAGAGATGTCTGGTTTGGATGAATAAATTAGTAGGAAACCCAATTAGTGGGAAAATTAAAAATTTAACTTGGTTAATAATTAGAATGGGTTTGATTATTTTTGATAATGGCTTAACCATTAGGGCGTCAAGTAAATTCAGTAGTAAACGTTCGATGACTGGAGATACACATTATTAGAATCCAGGTGGAGGATATTTGAGAACTAGCATATTTTTCTTGTGATATTATGGTAAATGTAATTCGTAAAAGTAGAGAATTTTGTTTTTCCATCACGTCGATATTAGGACAAATCTCATTTTATTATGGTGTTCCAATTAGCTATTCATATTTCTTGTTCTAGTTATAAGCTTGTGTTTGCCACTGTTGTATACCCCTAAGTTTTGAATAATTGAAATTATGGAAGAAATGATGAGGATGATGAGGAGTTTGGAGGAGAGTTCGAAGGAGGCTGGACTGCGTGTAGCCGCTATTATGAAAGAAAATACTGAGGCTTTAGAAAAGAAACTTAAAGAAAATTCTGATAACTTGAAAGAAAGTTTAGATGATAAACTTAAAGAAAATTCTGATTCTTTAGAAAGCAGGTTAAAAGATAACTTGAAAGAAAATTCTGATTCTTTAGAAAATAAACTTAAAGAAAATTCTGAGTCTTTGGAAAATAAACTTAAAGAAAGTTCTGATAAACTCAAAGAAAATTCCGATTTGTTAGAGAGCAGGTTAAAAGATAACTTGAAAGAAAATTTAAATAGTAAATTTAATTCAATGGAAAGTAAATTTAAAGAGAATTCTGAAATTTTGAAAATGACACTTGAAAGTAAAATGAATAAATTATGCGATAAAACACATGAGCTCGAAACTTCATTAGCTACTAACGCTAGTTTAATGGACGATAAATTTCGCGATGCCGATCTTCGATCCCAAAGCTTAGCTGATAGGATAGAACATGGTCTTAGGAAAGTTGGTGAAGACATGGTCATCCTGGAAGTCAGAGTGAAGAAGGAGAGTAACGAGATGGGAATTTTAGTTGTTCAACGTTTAACGGAACAATTCAAGGAACTTGTCATGGGAGAAATAAGAGAAGGAGTGATTCATGAATTGCAAACTGAGATTAAAACCACAGTTGTCAATGAAATTAAAGACACACTCAAGCTGGAGAATCAAGAGGGAATCAAGGAGATTAGGGAATCTTTGTCATCCCACATTGAAGTAATTGCCAAGGATATTCAAGCAACTCAGAAGGACATATCAGATATGACAGGGTCATTGAAAAGTCATGAGGCTGTTATGAACCAGATATCCTTTGATGTTAAAGAAAATTGTAAGGAGACTGAAGCAATCAAGAAGATGGCAGAAGAAAACCAGAAGGAACTTGAGGCTATGAAAACTCAAATAAAGGAGGAGAAACAGTCTGATCATCTTTTGAAAATGCCGAATGTAAGGGGAAAGGAACCGATACAGATAAATCTAGGAGGAGCTAGAGAGACTGATAGACAGGATGAGGTCAGGACAGTATTTCAATCCAACCCCATAACTGTATTTAAGAATATAGAAGACAAGCCTTCTAAATTTTCAGGGCGAGATTCTGTAACACCCGTGGAATTTCTGAGAGAAGCAGGTGATTACCTGAAAGATTCTAAGATCCCTAAAGAAAGACAGATCAGGGTAATAGGGAAGTTCTTGGAAGGTCCCGCACTTTTGTGGTTTAGAGCATTTAGATCCACTCTAAATACTTTTGAGGAGTTTTCTCGTGGGTTATTGAAGAAGTTTTGGTCCCCTGAAACCCAACAGCAAGTTAGAGCAGAGTTGTATTCGAAGAGATTCTCGACGTCACAACCTACTCGATACTCTACATACTTTTCTGGACAGCTGTCTAAACTCCAACATTTAGATCCGCCAATGCCAGATAACGAGTTGATTACTGCTTTGATACGACAATTTCCAGCAGACGTCCAGAGGACTTTGATCGCTGCTGACATCTACAATATGGAACAGTTTGATGAAGTATTGCAGAAGCTGGATCATACAAACGCTCAATTCTTTCATCAGAAGGGAGTAAAGAGTAATAACGCTGTGTATGCTGTTATGGCTGACAGTTATTCTCAGACACCTCGAGAGATTCGAGAGGAGCGAGAAGAGAAATCGCCGAGGGAAGATTCCAATACGAGAGGATGGAACCAATACCGTAACAGATACAGTTACAAACCATATGCAAGACCGGATGGTGGTAATCGATACAACACTCGATGGAGAAGACCACGTGATACTCAAGGAAGGTACCAGGAAAGAAGATCCTATGGTAATAACTATAATAACAGAGGGAATGTAGATACTCGTCAGTCCAACGAAGAATTTAACAAGGAGACGAGGAAAAACTTGGAAGCAAGACACCAAGATAACTTACAATTTGTGGAGCAGAGGCCCAATGATCCAGGTCCATCGGGAACACAACAATCCCGGGGGAATGGTAAAATTAAGGATTTTGAATATTGTGGAAGTAAACAATAATGGAAGCTATGAAGTAGCTAATACACGAACTGGTAACATCGTGGGAACTTATAATGCTTCGAATTTGAAGATCTATTATTCATGAACCAGATAATTTAATGTGTAGATAGGAAAAATAAAAATTTTTCAATTTTTATTTTTTGCTAGGTGTGGGGTGGATGTGCCCAACTCTAGGAATGGGTATTCCAAGTTTCAGACACCTAGATATCAAGGGAAAGGCTGTAGCAGCTTTTGAAAGTTCGGATATTTGAATATCGCGCTACATTGCTTCTCGAAGCCATTCGAAGGAAATTACCGATAGTTGGATGGTAAATGACGTAGCGAGTAACAGCAGAGGTGGAGACTATTTATTGATTAAATAGTTAACTATGGAGCAGAGACTTGAGACTGGGATCAGATTACTGGCACGGCCAAATAAAAGAGAATGCAATTAATATCAAGTAAATCGGACCGGGGATTCAAGAGATATGAGGATTTTTAGATATCAGGCGATGACGCGTGACCCTGACCGTTTTTTTATAAAAGCAAGCTGGAACAGGCTTAGTTAGCTCAATTCATCACAAGCACTTGGCGAACAAGTTGCGTCTACGCTGAGCCAAGGCACATGGTTGCCACGTCTACGAAGAAGTACTTTTCAAATCGTGATAGTCACGAGAAGTGCTGCGCAAACGAGTTGGAACTTAGTAAGTTTCTGGTGAGGAGAATCACTGAGGTGATTGTTTTTCTACAGACATTGGTGGAAATATTTATATTTCTTAAAGGACATATGCTAGACTTGGTCTAGAAAGTAGTATTTGTCACAGTCCAATAGTAAATTAATACTTGGATGTTTAGATCCATTTGAAGTCAGTTTCATATTTTGTAACTATTTAACCACTTCGATCCGTCAGTACATTGAAGAATAGTCTATAACGGTGGCGTTCATTAGTCTACGCAAGGGAAACTGCAAGTTGTCTAGCGCATGGCAGATGGTGATATACAAACCATGCCCAGGGAACGATCTTCAGAACAGCCGTTAACTGCTTAGACTGTCAACGTTTTTCTTGTACTGATGAGATTACAGTGAGTTAAGTTACAACTGACACATTTAAGAAGAGATCGCTTAGATCTGACCCTTTTCAAACAAACTGTTATGGCTTTGTTAGAAGCCCATATTAAAATGGAACCACAGTTTATTAAAACGTCGAAAGATACTACCACTATGTCTGACTAGACGATTTGTGGGTCTACAATGGCGGCCGATACAAGGATTATACGTGCTTGTCCGCTAGGGCATGTCTACGGATAAATCTGGTACAGACCAGGTTTACTACACTTCAAGAACATCAAGAAATGTAAGCCACATTTGAATTATTTTATGCTTAGCTAATTGGAACAAACTATTTTTCTGCAGATGACCAACACATTTTTTTCGTCATATTTAAAGCTTGTAATGATTTACGCAAGACTAGTGAGATTTATTCTGAGCATTTTCAGCACTCAGAGCAGTTTAGGATCGATGACCGAGCATTTTGAGCATTTATTTGAATTTTTCATATTTTTGGGAAATCACGGTAATCAGCCGATGTAACTGTAAAAGTTAAATTTATTTTTGTTGAGGAATGGATATTTTTTCCATATTCGAAGGTTCGAACATGTGGATTCTCACATATTGAGATGATAATTAAACATATTTGAAATAATAATAATAATAATAATCCACTAATAATAATAATAATAATTTTCATAATTTTTCTAAATAATTCTTGGATATTATATTTTATAATAATCATATGTATTGAGAAAGAGCCTATGAAGTAGTTGAAACATTTCTAGTTTGGAACAGGAGATTTTACGAAGGAGAGTGGTTAGCGCAAGCCCGCATTCACACAACATTTCAGTTCCGGTTGAACAGTTGATATTTGCTATGAGCAAAGTATATGTTTCATATAACACGGAGAGGCATGAAACGGGAAGCAATTGATATTTGTATCAAATAGGATTTTTGTATTTATATAAAATCATGACGTAAATACACTTCGAAAGTGAAATGAAGCTTTTCATAAGTATGGTAAATTCACGGGTTGAACTGAATGGTAAAATAAAATAAACTTGTAAGTTTATTAATCTTCCAGTGTTGATAACAAGCAGAGGCTTGATTTATTGTATAAATTTTGGGAAGATAATTTATGTGTGTGGAATAGTTGTAATGCCATTCCCAGGTGCGCATGTTAAGTCGCAGGAATGAAGGGTTTTTCGAGCATCAATCAAATAGCAGGTTCGATGGCTCAGGTTTATAGTTGGAGTATTGGAGCCACACATTTCGTCGTATGAATAACCCGAAGGTTATTTCTTTGAAACCATCAGTTCTTATTTCAACCTTGTTTACGAATTCCATTTTAGAATTTGATTTTGCTAGAACCCGGATTTGTCATGATAGTAGTTTATTCTTCTTCAGAGGAAGACCTTTGCCGTTGTTGTTGTTGTTATAATATTGTGTTCTTACACAAATAGTAGAATGGGCCACTGCCAATTTAAAATAATTCTTTAACCACGAATAATTTGAAGGATATTTTCAATCCTAGTGCCATGAACTAAATGAATTCATTATAAGACTACAATTCTAATTTCCGCATTCTGTCGAAGAATTGCAAGTTGTGAAAGTTGCTAGAAATGGCCATAAATATAAATATTTTTTTTTCATAATAATTCCAAGTGGAAAATCTAATAGTTGAATGGTTCAACCATTTATTGATCAAGTTAATGATTCAGAAATCATATGTTTTGTTTGGAACTTGAAGTTCATAATAGAGTCACTTCTCGAATGTTTAATGTCAGAAGAACAATTAATTGTTGTTGTGCTTCGCACAGTTCTTCGATGCTATGCTCAATGGTCAAATATTTTTCAGATGTTGTTAATATGTGTTAATAATTTGTGTTGCTACGATGATAATAATAGTTTCAACGATATATTTTTGAAAACTGGAAAACAAATGAAAGTCTAAGAAATTCTATAAACATTTATTCTACGAGTGTTAATACCATGTAAATAGTCAAACAGTGATCTACGTTATTTCCAGTATGGACAATTCATTTTGCACTGGAATAAAATGTTAATAATTTTGGAACACAGTCCACAGGACTAACAATCGGACTTGTGTTTTCAAAAAGATTGTCAAATGTGTTTGGAAGATTTCTGTATATTGTGTGTAAATAAGAGTGTGGATCGCCACACGTGGATGATGCTGCTTTGAGCATTATTCTTGCAGTCAGATTTTAACTTTAAATAAACTGAGATAATTTTACCAGATGTGTCTCACCCAATTAAATCTCCTTCTATCCTTATTGTTGCATTGAGCCAAAAATCAGCAAAGCATTTTTATAAATTTGATGTCGTTTTTGCGATTTGCTTTAACCCATCTGGCGCTCCGGGATATTTTGATTCTCGTGCTGACTGATTATTGGTAAAATGCATATGTGGTCGTGCGGACTCCGGTCTAAACGGGCACAGTATATCCACTGTGAAGAGTCTGAATCAAGTCTAGGCTGCATTTCCACGAAGGTTTATATGCAGAGTTTTATGACACATTACAGCCGAGCTGGCGGTCGGGATTATGAAAGTATTCTCCCGCATGGCTCGTTAGTAGCTGTAGATACACGGTCGCAAAGATAAACTATTACATGTTTAAGACCATGTCTGAACCCTATTAAACACGTGTCTACTTCACGTAGAATGCTGAACGAACTAGCGTATACACTTCAGCGCGGTCACACGTTTTTAAAACTTCCGTTAGCTGGCGACTTCACTTTCACTATTTCCAGGCTCAAACCTGTACGCTGTCGGTTTCTCTACTACTTGCTCTCCGCACGAGGTCGCCTTGGCATCACATCCGCTCCCCCACTCCTCTATACGTCACGACTCGATATAAAATATATCGCAGTCGAAACGTAATCAGCAGTGAGTTAACAGATCATCTTCTGTTCTTCATACTTTCTTAATAATAGCTTTCTGCCATGGAAATATACATACAGACATATGTAACTGCTTACATACAGCGCCAAATATACTTTAATTTGTATTAATCACTCTCAGGTGAATCGATCGATATAGTGTTAGACACAGTCAACATGGTTATTATCGATGACCTTCGGGTTTCTCGTCGGAAACACGAGCTCTGCCGATCTCTTTCTTGATAGCATGACTTTTGCTCGCTGTAGACCAGCTGTTATTATAGACTTCAGGGGTTAGTTAGAACGTTACAGGGCGTTCCCAAAATACTGTAACCATGTCTGTACTTACGACCTTTATGAATAATGGTGCATTTTCCCTTTGATACCTTAAATAAAAGGCTCCTCAACTTTTATTTACACCATTCCAGGTAATCTCGGCATATGTAGCATTATTCAGTCAACACTCAGACTATCTTCTTCACATATCTTTTCAGGTTTTTTGCATTGAAACGACCTATCATTTCTCTTCCATTTAGGCTTACTACCTCATAACAATTATTTCCGAACGACCTAGCGATTTTATAGGGTCCGTGGAAGACATAGGAAAACTTGGTGAATTGCTTCTTAGCCACATCTGCTTTCGTCGGTTTCTTGACGAGAATCATCTCGCCTACTCTCATCGGTGGCCGATATCTTTTATTTCTGATCCGTTTATGCCGCTTCTCGGCTGCATCCATCAAGCTTTCTCTAGCTGAATTAATTCTTTCTTGGACTGTAGGCTCCCCGTCCTTAGGTAGAAATCTCACGATCTCTGTCCAGGCTCTTTCTGGCCTCTAAACAAAGCCTCAGTTGTCCGTTCGCTTTCTTTACCACAGTTATCGGATTCAAATACGAAGAAGCCTGTTTTTTTATTATACCATCTCTCTCCATTTTATCTATGATCTCCTTGACCTCATAATGGTATTTTTCTGGGATAGGATAAAGCTTGGCTTGGTAAGAGGATTCATCTATTAGCCTAATCTGGTACTTGAAGTCTCTAATCAAGCCAGGTTTATCATCGAAGATGTCCGCAAATTGACAAATCAAGTCGTCAAATTCTTCTTTCACGTTTTTAAATCCCTCGGCTTTCAAGGTATATTGTTCCCTCACTTGCTCAGTTTCTTCAACTACGTGATCCAGGATTTCCATTCTAGGGATATCTCTATTAATTTCGTTTCCATCCATTTCTTCCATCACTACATCCTCTGTACTTTCTTCCTTGAATTTTATTATTCCTTTGTCCATGTCGATGATTGCCCTAGCTTGTGTAATAAAATCGATCCCTAGTATGACGTCAAAGTTAATATTCTTAACGACTATGAAAATATGTTCGTAACTTCTCTGATTGATCCAGAATTTCATTAGAATCTGCACTTTGCATTTCATAGTTTTATCCTTAAATATCCCACGAATTTTTGTTGGAGATGCTGGAAGAATGGTAAATTGGTTTTCTGGTTTCAATCTCTCAAAACAGTCCTCGTCAACTATTGAGATCATAGCACCTGTGTCCATCAAAGCTTTACAATGTTGTAGACCAATTAGTATATCAATAACGGGAAGTTCAACTACCCTTCCTCTCGGTTTCGTTTCTGGTTCAAATAGAAGGTCTTCGTCAGTAGCTTCAAATATTTCAAAAATCGTGATAACAGAGGAATGCGTGGCAACGTCATTCATTAATTTCGCCCGGAAATTGGCGTTTTTTTTCTAGATCCGGAGCTCTTTCTGAACTCCGACCTTCTCTGCTAGTGCTGGGTCGTGACTTATCTGGATTTTCATCCTTTCTTTCCTTCAATTTTCTTCGTCCAACCTCCGTGGACTTATCTCGCCCTCTCTTGAGCATCTCCTGTTGCACTTTCTTATCGGATGCCTCCGTCCGATAATTGTTGTATCTTGAGTACCCTTGATTTTGTCTCTTATCTCTGTTGTCACGGGTATCCCTATCATTCCTATTATATCTGTTATCTCGATTATTTTGATCATATCTGTAATTCCTGTTATAAGGCGTTTCTCGATGATCATGTCGGTTTCGATCATTATCTCTTCGATAGAAATTTCTCTCCTCGTAGCGACGTTGCCATGGCCTCTCCTGGGCGTCCCTACGTTGGTTTTCCCATCTCCTCTCTTCCTTATGGGTATTTCTAATAGGACCCATTCTATCATCTCTTCTTTGCCCAAAACGATCCGTCTGCTGTGTACGGTTCATCATTACCGCGTTTACAACTTTCGATTCCTGCCTGGCATTTTTGACTATGGTAGGTTGCGTCATCATACTCATATGATCTAATCGACGTAACAAGTCATCTAACGACGTTAAAGACGATACTCCGGAAGAAATAATTGATCTCCTTACTTCCGCAGGCAATTGACGTGAGATAGCTTCAAGGAGTTCTTCCTGGGTTAACGGCGGCTGGAGAAAACGGAGTTTTGCTAACTGACACGCAAAGTACTCAGCATAGCTGGTTGGTCCTGTACTGGAGTACTTGCGTGAATAGACTTCCGATCTCACATTTTGTTGGACCTCGATCGACCAAAATCTTTGTATGAAGGCCTCCGAAAACTGTTCAAAATTGTCAAATGTGTAACGAAAAGCCCTGAACCATTGTAACGGAGCATCGGTAAGAAACCTTTCCACCATACGTAGCTCACGCTCACGTGGCACATGTGACTCCAAAATGTAATCTCTTAATGCCCTTACAAATTCGATTGGTGTCATTCCATCCAAGTTGCTAAACTTCCTAGGTTTGTCATCAACGTTTCTTATTATGGTTACATTCGGTGTCCTTTCCAATGATTTCGAAGTATAATCATCCACGCCTACGTTGGGGTTCGGAGAACTAAAAGTTTCCCTGCTTGTTCGAATGGGACTCGGATGTTCCATTTGACTGAGCCGAACGTTGGGTTCGTTGTTGGGAGATTCCTGCATCATCCTTTCCCTACCATCAGGTACTATCACTTCAGGTTGTTCAACTACAACTCTAAAATCGGACTGTAAAAGTGATCGCAATTGATCTTTTAGCGTATCTAAATTGATATGCCCCTCTAGATTAATTTGCTCGAGACCCTTTCTAATTTCATTAATCTCGGAAGTTTTCTTCTCCCTGACCTCATTTAACTCTATCTTACTTTGGTCGACTTTAGTTTCAACACTGTTAATACGTTTCTCTAAATCGGATATGTTATTAACCTGTGTATTTTGAATTCCATCCATTCTTTTGCTTAGATCTTCCCTAACATTTATTATGTCTTTGCTATTAGTTGCAAGACCAGTGGCAAGTTTAGATTCTAACTTAGATTTCTCAACTTTAAAACATTCCTCATTAATTTTCATGATATCTTTACGAAATGTTACAATATTATCTCTTATGATCCCTTTCAAATCGATGTCAAAATCATCCCTGAGAAGTTTCGTATGATCAGTGACTTGAGCTCGGAGTGTCCCCATTTCACATTTCAACTGCTCCAGGCTATTCTGGGTCTGATTAGTGTCATGGGAAAACTGTAGCTGAAATGCTTCTAATTTTTTTTTTACTGAGCTTCACACTTTTTTCAAAGTCTAGTCTAATCTCAACTTGAAACTCTTTATTAGATTTTTCTAGCTCCATTAACTTAACCTCCGTCTGATTTTGACTAGATTCGATTTTTCGGACCTCTAGCTCCATTTTATTTTGACTGGATTCTATTAATCCCACATCTATTCTTAAATCATTGATTTGAGATTGCATAATCCTTACATTAGAGTTTACATCCTTTACTGTTTCCTCAATTCCCCTTTGACTAGTCTGAACATTGTTAAGATCTGTTTGCATTGAAGTTTGACTATTTCGCATTGATGTTTGACTAGTTTGGATATTGTTAAGATCTGTTTGCATTGAAGTTTGACTATTTTGCATTGATGTTTGACTAGTTTGGATATTGTTAAGATCTGTTTGCATTGAAGTTTGACTATTTTGCATTGATGTTTGACTATTTTGCATTGATGTTTGACTAGTTTGGATTCTTTCTTGGGCAACCTGTACCAAGCCAACATTAGCCCGTAGTGTACTGATATCTAGTTGTGTTTTTCTATTATCGTCCTGGATATCTTCGTTATTAGATTCTACACTAGTAACCTTCTTTTCTACCCTTTTAGAACTGTCATTGATAGCCTTGAAGGAGGATTGCATAGTATCAATTTCCCCCCTGATACCTTCAGCAACTGCACCCTGATTTTGAATAACAGTTTCAGACATATGGTCTAATGCAGATTTAGTTTGGACCTTAATATTTTCTATGTCCTGATTCAAATTGTCCATTTTATGTTGAATAATTTCAAACATCTTCTTAACGTCACCAACAGTCACCATATTACCTTCAGACATGCTTCACTACACTTCACAAGAAATAAGAATACCACACCAACAAAGCACAGCGAGAACATCTACAAACAACCACCATTTACCATACATGCTCATTCTTATTGTCTGGCATTACCTTAAAATAAGCTTATGTCTAAACACAAAGTGCCCAATTTGATTTGGGATCGACTATATACAAGTGCGTGTTGGTTTATATCGGTGAAGGTCTATGATTCTACCATTACTTAAATTTTAAATTTACTACAAATACTTCTATTTTTAATGATGTCAGCAATGATCATCAGCCGGAAACAAGTAGAACAAATTATTAACAGAGTGTGTGGCACCACTCCAATACATAAAATAAAATACAAATTAATAATGGTTGCAATACCACTTGTAATTCAAGCAGCTCGAGTATCCTCGTAATTGCTTTGTTCCATAGGAATTCCAATAGTTCGTGCCAAAATATTGGTTCACCATTATTTTATCGCCTTGATTCATAGTCACACAAGAAACACGGTGTTCCAATTCGCGATCTGTGTTACATGATCATAAAACTAATTTCCACTTTGTACTTTCAGTTTCAATTTTGGCGGAATTACGGCATTCAACTCCCTGGTATTCGCTCTGGTATTCCAGTTTTTCGAAGCCCCTGAGCTGGGCGCCACCTAATGTACCCTTTTACCTACCAATACCTGTTGAATCCCTGGATAGCAGCTGGATCGTAGAACCTGAAAATTCCCCGGCTCTAAAGACCCCCAAGTTCTACCAACAGACACAGGGATAATAGGGCCACTCGAATATCTAACAGGATGTATTAAGACTGACCAAGGCTCAGAGAAAGAAAAGACTAGCTCAAAACACAAGAATTCTTCAAGAGGAAGAAAGAATCTCAAAGGTGTGGTAAACCCTAAAATACCTAGCGATGGCCACCTTAATACACCCTTCCATCACCTCTATAAAGCATCACGCAATAATTAAAACCAAGTAATAAATTAGTTTATTGCAAGAATAAACAAGACAGAAAAAAATTCAATTTTGTCGATACTGTATTGTATCTTTTGTATAGTGTTCTTACCCGCGCCTCCCACCATTTGTATTGTATCTGTTATGTTAAGGGTGTTGTTGGTTTGACTAACCCGCGCCTCCCACCATTTGTATTGTATCTGAGAGGGATGCCAATACAAATACTAAATCTAGGGGATGAAATTAATCTAAATTGGGGTTGTAGCTTGGCGAATTTGTAAGGGGTTGGGATTGTTTTAGGAAGAGCTGCGGACACGTTTAGAGAGCAATTTACATACAGGGGAATTGGCGGGAGGGATGAATACTCACCTAGCTCACCTCTAGGCCGCACGCTGGCGGTGCAGCGCCTCCTGCATGTCAGCGTTCAATGTAGATCTTAAAACTAGGTACTAATCTAAAGGGAAGGGCTTCTTAACCTAAACGAAATAAAAAGGTAGTCAATAGACTGTTCAGAAAGGGGGTTTATTAAGAAATAGTGGCAATTGCAATAGGGGAGGATGGAAATAATAATCTAGGGGGAAAAAGGAATTAAGCAGGCACGATGTCACTCACCCCACCGTTAATACCGGTCTTCCATGATGATGGTGGCGTTGGGACTCGATATGGGGCCATCCCCCATATCGGTCCGACGTAGCACAACTCCTATAGAGTGTAGGACTGTCACTGCAGGTTCAGAAGAGTCCACGTTCCTAAGAGCTTAGAGCGTCAAAAGCTTAGAGACCGCGGCGCGTGTTCGTACCTCTATTTATAAGTAAAAGGTGCGATGTCAGTCCAGTCAGCGGTATGTTGGGAGTGTAATGTCCTCTGTGTCCTGTCCAAGTGCTTGCTATTGGAGCTAGGTCTATGACCTACGGTCTACTCCGTAGTCGCGTTGCCATGTCGCCTTTTACGTAGTTATCTCTTATTATATTTTATGTATTTATAGGCACAGTCCTTTCCTAAAGGGCTGGGGCCAGGACAAGTCTTCTTCCTGTTTTAATAATCGTCCTCGATTATTGGACTAGACGTGGGGGCGGAAACTTTTATTTTCTTCTTTCTTCTTCTTCTTCTTCTTCTTCTTCTCCTTCTTCTTCTTCTTCTTTTCTTCTTCTTTTTTTCTTTCTTTCGTCGATGTGAATTTGTTTTCGATTCGTCGTATCGTCCTTCGTCGATTCTGGTCTTCTTCGTGGGTGGGGGGATGAGCGAAATTGTACCGTGCCAAGGGTTGGAAGGCGTGGCAAGAGTGTTGGGGTGGTTTGTTTTACAGTCATTTCATAGCAGATAGTTCTCTGTATCTGTCTATATCCCATATTGTATGTTTTACATAATCTGTATTGCCCATTTGGCAGAGTTGAAATTTTCATAAAAGTGTTGACATTGTTTTGTTAAAATTGAAGAAAAAACTAATAAGTGGAATTTCAGCGGAAATATAAATTGAAATAAATGAAGCTAAAAGATATATCTTTAATGAAATCACATAGGAAATTTACATTATTAGCACCGTACTCGGATTAGTGCGTGACTTGCGTACGATGCCGTCAAGTCGAGCCCTGCCTCGAGGATGCATACATAACTGTAATTTTCCTACGATGGGAAATGATGCTGTAAGGAGCTTAAATAATGGCGATCCCTTATGAACTAGCACGCGCCCTTCGTAGCGTGTATAAAAAAGGGAAAGAAAAAATGTAGTGTATTGTACTCTAGGCCAAGTGTAGCTATGAGGGTGCGCTACTATGAATAACCTCCTTACAACGTGGGGGATGATGAAATAAAATTGTAAAAATATCCTAGAAAACGTGAAATTCCGTCAAAGTTACTTGATGAAGTGCGTAAAAAAAAACATGTAGTTAAGTTATTAAGAGAAAAAATTAGCATTGAAGTATTGTTAATAAATAGCTGAAGGCTCCTGCCTAAATCGGCTGACATTCTAGTATGGTTTGTAGGTTTTGACTGCTGTTGCTGCCATGCGTGTTGTAACTTTGGTCTTGCGTCACGTTCATCCGGGGGGCATCCTGCATGAATGTCCTACTGGGGGATTACAGGATTGTACACCGTATAATTAGTCTGAAATCAGAAATCTCTCTTAACGTTTTGTACAGAGGGATTGGTTTACCCTGGTACCGTTATTTGTTTTCACTGAAGTTCGTTACGTCGTACGCGGTAATTTCGTTACTTAATGTCTGCATTATGACATAATATACTAATATCCTTATAAACTAACGTGCAATATGTATCCATTGCCATATTGGTTATTGTGGTTATACACTATACCCCGTCTTATATGCGTCGTTGTAAAACTGCAACATGCTTCCTTAAGCATTTAGCTGCGTATATCCTCTTATATTGCGTAGAACTTGAATCCTTTATATTTGTAAAAAACTTTCTTATATATCGACGTATATCTTTGCTATAGCTGAGAATTAATCCTTAAGTTTTACATTTACACTTTCTCAGCGTGAATTAAGCGACGTATTCGCTTCTTAACCTATAGATATGCAGACATTATGTAAGGATACTCGCACTACGTGTACACTCGATCGTTAAGTTGAAATAGATTATCGTTAAAATGGCGACTGTTTCGTCGGGAAGTTATTGAAATTAGAAATTATTTATTGCCTCTCCGGGCTAACTTGGGAATTCTGTGCACTGTATAGAACTTCAGGAAATAGAATTAACACGATAATATTATCTGAAAAAAATTACATTTATTATTGACATGTGATAATTGCCTGTAAAAAATAACACTGTTAATGACATGGTATGTAAGACCCTTTTGTAAAACTTGCCACGTTATATAGGGGGGGGGGGAGGTGATTTACTATCTAACTTAATTCTTAATGCTAAACCTAATAATACTATCTTTTCTTAGCTAAATATGCTATATACACGGGGTAAGGTGGACTAACGTGCCTGGACAGGGGTGAAAAAAAATCTCTTGAAGAGGGGGGGGGGGGGCGATATATATTAAAGGTATGTCTTAAATATTTAAGCTCTCTCTATATTGTATCCGCAGCCATGAAAATTTTCTAAAGTGTACCTTCAATGAGGTGGCTACATTTCCTCCTTAATAAAATTAATAGGGCTGTGTCTTCACTGAAATGCATATCTTTGCTCCGTAAGCAAAATAATGGGGCTGTAACTTCACTGAAATAGTTACTTTTGCTCTTTAATAAAATTAATGGGGGCTTTATTTTCAATTAAATGCCTACCTTTGCTCCGTAAGAAAAGTAATGGGGTTGTAACTTCACTGAAATAGTTACTTTTGCTCTTTAATAAAATTAATGGGGGCTGTATCTTTAATTAAATGCCTACCTTTGCTCCGTAAGAATACAATGCGGTTGCTCTATATGGAATGCCTAATATTATGCCTGAGTTGCATAGTTTTATTTCTTTTACATATCCTATTGCCTTCTTGTCATAGAAAATACGGATGCATGTGATTATGACTTTTAACCAAGTGGTGTCACTCTTTATATAGAAAATCAGCAAACGTGTCCAGCGGTGTAGGTTTCAGTTTACCTACTATGCTACAATATCATAAAACGTGTCACTATATTCTCATGTTAAACATAATACCAAAGAGATATCGTCTGTTGGTAGACTGTCCGTACTTCGATACAGGACGCATTCCATCGGACGTTAAATCCATGCTGTATTGGGTTTATTTTAATATAAATATCTCCTAACATCTTATCAGAATACTATAAAGTTATCGGCTGTTGGCAGGCTGTCCGTACTTCGATACAGAACGCATCCCAGTGGCCGTTAAGTTCATTGTGTATTAAGTTTATTTTAATATAAATATCTCCTAATATTTTATCAGAATACTATAAAGATATCGGCTGTTGGCAGGCTGTCCGTACTTCGATACAGAACGCGTCCCAGCGGCCGTTAAATTTATTATGTATTAAGTTTGAATTGACCGCCACAAGATGTATAACGTGGAGGGTTTAATTCCCTGAAAGTATTAAAACGAACGTCATCTAGGCGAAAGGGTTGGCTATGTCCTTTCAAAGTTCAGTAGCGTTCTAATATCTGGACTACTTCTAACGTGTTCAGCGGGTTGGCTAGGTCCCTGAATCTGAAATGATAGTCTTCGGTCGCCGGTTGTCATTATTATATTGACCAATATACCTGTAACTAATTACTTCCCTCTGGGTGTGACGTTTCTACTTGTAAGCATTTGGCTTGCGTAAATTGTGGACTTTGGGGCCACGGTGTGGACACTAATCTTATTTATTAATGGCATTTGTTATCAACGTAGGTGTGTTAATATCTCCTTAATCTCCTTCATACTACCCTTATCTCAAAGCGATGTCCTCCCTGGGACCTGCTGCATGATATCAATAACGTCGTGTTCTTGAGGCTGTGCGAACTATTGTGCCAGCTCAAGATATCTATAATATATTTCTTCAACTTCACTTAATACTTCCCTTATCTCAAAGCGAGGTGCACCCATGGACCTGCTGCAAGATATCAATAACGTCGTGTTCTTGAGGCTGTGCTAACCATTGTGCCAGCTCAAGATATCTATAATATATTTCTTCAACTTCACTTAATACTTCCCTTATCTCAAAGCGAGGTGCACCCATGGACCTGCTGCAAGATATCAATAACGTCGTGTTCTTGAGGCTGTGCTAACCATTGTGCCAGCTCAAGATATCTATCAACTTCACTTAATATTTCCCTTATCTCAAAGCAATGCTCACCTTTGGACCTGCTGCAAGATATCAATATTCCTTCAACTTCACTTCAACTTCACTTAAATTACTTAATACTTATTACTAACATACTAACGATGATACTCTTGATAACAATTGTCGTACGTTGCGATGCTGCCCTGCTGTGCCCAAGTCCGTGCTTACGCATTTATGCTATACTGATATCGCCGTGCCTTTGTCGGCGTTTTTCATATATTCCTACTGGATTGCTTTCTCACCTATGTTACTTCGTGAGGGAACGGTGTCTTCTTTGCTAACTGAATGTTCTGTTTGAAATGTACTGCTGGAAAAAGAATTCTACCTTAAGAGTGTACTTTACGCTTACATCTTTAAAATCATTAGTGCGTTTTTTCTACTATCGCACGCTTCGCATTGAAAACAAAAATAATGCAGGCAAACTTATGCAAGGTCATCTGGCGTGTGAGTGAATAGTGCCAGGAATTGAACTCAAGGTGTCTGGCTTCCGCTCGAGTGCGTCTGCACGCTGAGCTAGCGAGATAGTGTCAGGTTTAATGTCCTGCGGGCGGACGGTGTGCTGAGCACGTGTTAGTCATATGGCATATTGGATTGTGTTACAATGGACAAATAAGCATTTCCTCTGTGGTCGGCTTTCAGAACAAAAGAGAAACTGTAGTACGTCTTGACTGAATGCGTTTACAAACTAATTATTGCGGCACCTTGCAGAAATGTGATTGCAAGGTCTCCTACTCTATGTAAGCATCTAGCCAATACTACCTTCCGCTAAGTTATACTAAAATGGATTCAGAAGAAAATATTTTAGCCTACAATCATATACAATGTATAGTTGCACTGCTGTAAAAAATACAAAGTTATTTATTCATTCCATTTATCCTATGGGATATCACAATCTTATTCCTAATAGAGCTTCATTGTGGGGGGTTTAATCTGAAATAAGGAGCAATTTTCTCTGAATATAGTAGGGTAGTTATCAATACGTCTTCCTACTAGGCTTCCATTAATATTCCTAGTGACTTATTAGATAGGGGTTGTTAATATTCAAATCGCTTGGCGTAAGAGGTGTTTATCGCGAAATCTATAAGGGTGGGGGTGGGGGTATTATAATTATTGTGTACTAAAAATATTCTCTAACTTAATCTACTAAAAAAAATCTGTTCGGGGGGGATTTAAATTGTCTCACTCGCTTGGCTAATGTAATGAGTATAGGGGGCGTTTGCGTATGTATTAGTTACTGGGGCGGGTGTGGGTGGGTACCAAAAAAAATATTTGACCCGTACTTCAAAAAATTTTCCTTAATTTTGGGTAAATTTTGCTTGGCTGCATAAGAGGGTTTTTAGGGACCTGTATCGTAGAAATTCGTTGTCTGAACTCCTGTAGGCGTTGTCTGACGACAACGTCACGATACCCCGGGCCTCCTCCATTTTGTATTGTATCTTTTGTATAGTGTTCTTACCCGCGCCTCCCACCATTTGTATTGTATCTGTTATGTTAAGGGTGTTGTTGGTTTGACTAACCCGCGCCTCCCACCATTTGTATTGTATCTGAGAGGGATGCCAATACAAATACTAAATCTAGGGGATGAAATTAATCTAAATTGGGGTTGTAGCTTGGCGAATTTGTAAGGGGTTGGGATTGTTTTAGGAAGAGCTGCGGACACGTTTAGAGAGCAATTTACATACAGGGGAATTGGCGGGAGGGATGAATACTCACCTAGCTCACCTCTAGGCCGCACGCTGGCGGTGCAGCGCCTCCTGCATGTCAGCGTTCAATGTAGATCTTAAAACTAGGTACTAATCTAAAGGGAAGGGCTTCTTAACCTAAACGAAATAAAAAGGTAGTCAATAGACTGTTCAGAAAGGGGGTTTATTAAGAAATAGTGGCAATTGCAATAGGGGAGGATGGAAATAATAATCTAGGGGGAAAAAGGAATTAAGCAGGCACGATGTCACTCACCCCACCGTTAATACCGGTCTTCCATGATGATGGTGGCGTTGGGACTCGATATGGGGCCATCCCCCATATCGGTCCGACGTAGCACAACTCCTATAGAGTGTAGGACTGTCACTGCAGGTTCAGAAGAGTCCACGTTCCTAAGAGCTTAGAGCGTCAAAAGCTTAGAGACCGCGGCGCGTGTTCGTACCTCTATTTATAAGTAAAAGGTGCGATGTCAGTCCAGTCAGCGGTATGTTGGGAGTGTAATGTCCTCTGTGTCCTGTCCAAGTGCTTGCTATTGGAGCTAGGTCTATGACCTACGGTCTACTCCGTAGTCGCGTTGCCATGTCGCCTTTTACGTAGTTATCTCTTATTATATTTTATGTATTTATAGGCACAGTCCTTTCCTAAAGGGCTGGGGCCAGGACAATACCACGACCAATCAAAAAAAATCTCATTGATTATACTGGATTGTCTTTCAAAAAAAAAGTTACCCATTATCTCAACTAACTTTTAGTTGATTAAAATATAAGGCATATTAATAATAATAATGATCAATCCCATAGGATAAGCACTCACAAAAGAAACATATTATAAGACTTGAATACATTAAATTAATTTCGGTTCCTTAACTGAAATAACATCTTATACAAAAATATCCTGATTAAAACTAATAATCCTACACGACATCTTCAGTAACATTATATGTTCTTGTTATTGAATGAAGAAATTCATATGGCATATTTACAGAATATAATTTACACAAAATTCCAGAATAATTTCGATTATTCTCTTCCCACTGACTTAATGTCACGACATTCATTTCTGCTTAAAATTGTTTCATTTCTAATTTCAGGGTAATTCTGCCGAACAGTTAAGTTAAGCAAAAATTAATCATAGATTCAGCATTAAATAGTTATCGGTGATCCTTGTTAAACATACATCCTATGGCAAAATCGTTATATTAATTTTACTGGAAATATTGAACCGGATATCCACTCAAGATTCTCAATAATACTGCTCAGAAAAATATTAATCTTCACACAGGCATTTTCACGATAACAGCGATAAAGTCATCTATGACCAAATATTAACCGTACTAGGTTAAAAACAACACCTCTCTGGGTTAAAACCCCATTCAATCTAATCCTGATTGGCACACCTGGCTCAATCCTCAACAAGAAAATTTTAGCTTTACAAAGCACTGTATCAATATACTTAAACACAAAGGCATTATTCATAATACAAGCCTCTCTAAAGTCGAACATGCACCTATAATAGGAGCCTTACTGTTATAAATCCACAATTATGAAAATCAGCTGTTTATAGTAAAATCCTGAACTCGAGTGCGAAAAGAAATAATATGATTCTGTAACTGATTACCAACAAAGCCCAGTGGATTCCAGAAATATTCCACCTATCTTTAAAAACTTGCCTTACATTGATGTATTACATTATCCATAATTCTTAAACGTATGACTTATAGTAAGTCGTCCCTGGGATTATCCTCGCAAATTTGGATGTCGTTCAAATACCCTCTTAATAGAGAAAAACTATTGCACCAAAGGCAATGATATCAATTTAATCCAATGTTAACTTCATAAGAAAAGAAAAGTATAACACTCCCCAACCACACAAACTGAGGTTGTAAAAGCGATTTATAAAAATAAATTCAATCTCAAAATAAGATCTTCCCTGAATTTCCCGAACGCGAAAATGTCGATGGATTAGTCCTACAGCATGGATCTAGGTTAGCAACAAAGGCTAAGCGACTAATGACCCATTAGGCAATCCATTTCGAAAATCACGCTCAGAAAATACAAGTTAAATCTGTTAATAAACTGCAGAAAAAATAGTCAAAGGACTCGAAGTAACATTCAGAATAACAGGATCCGAAAACTTCCTAATATCGTAATAAGAATGCGGAAAGGAAAATTCCCTTCAAAGAATACGATGATCCAAGCGAAATTGCTTAAGGAACAATACACTAGAATATGAAAAACTCAGTCAGAGTTCCCAAAAGAAAATGTGTTACTAAAATGTTCTTACACAAAAAGAACTGTAGATCTTCTTCCTACATTTATTTCTCGACAAATAAGGATGAGCATATCAGTTTAAATACTGTAAAATACTACTGAAATTTTTAATTTATCCATCAAAATACACAAAGGATGCACTCATTTTTATGAGTCAAAATCCTGGCATCATAGAAGGTCAGCTTCGAAAAAAAAAACATCGAACCTGCACTTTCTACTCAACCATTTAATCTACAAAATCAAATATGGCAATATGTGGAAGTTCAAAATGTCCACGCTACGCTACTGTAACAAGTTGAAGTGATCTGTACCTTTGGCGAATCTAGATGAGGAAAAAAGGATATCGTTGGCCATACTAAGCTCCAGACCAACAGAAAACATGCCGGACTCCAACTGGGTTTCCAGAGAACGAACCAAAGTCCTCCTAGGCTCGAACCACACCCGGTCGGTCGAAATAGTCTCAGCATATCCTGGCGATATCTTCCCACACATATTCGAATACCGATGGACGGACCGCACACAGTTTATCAACTCGTCACGAAGCGAGGGTGAACTCGAACAGCCGCTAAATAGTTCCAATATATGAACGCGAATGTGAGCAAGTTCACAAGGGTCCACGCGGGCCCTTGCATCACGAGAGTCGCTTGCACACTTCATGCTAAATGAAAGTTGCTGCCAACATGTCCCCGCTACACCCTGCTAATGCAGTATTCTTATATTAATCTAGCCTACCATCGTAATGGATATAAGCTTCATAGTATTCCTTCCCTCTGACACCTTGCTTGAGAATGTGCTTTTTTAAAGAAGTATATCCACTGTGAAGAGTCTGAATCAAGTCTAGGCTGCATTTCCACGAAGGTTTATATGCAGAGTTTTATGACACATTACAGCCGAGCTGGCGGTCGGGATTATGAAAGTATTCTCCCGCATGGCTCGTTAGTAGCTGTAGATACACGGTCGCAAAGATAAACTATTACATGTTTAAGACCATGTCTGAACCCTATTAAACACGTGTCTACTTCACGTAGAATGCTGAACGAACTAGCGTATACACTTCAGCGCGGTCACACGTTTTTAAAACTTCCGTTAGCTGGCGACTTCACTTTCACTATTTCCAGGCTCAAACCTGTACGCTGTCGGTTTCTCTACTACTTGCTCTCCGCACGAGGTCGCCTTGGCATCACATCCGCTCCCCCACTCCTTTATACCTCACGACTCGATATAAAATATATCGCAGTCGAAACGTAATCAGCAGTGAGTTAACAGATCATCTTCTGTTCTTCATACTTTCTTAATAATAGCTTTCTGCCATGGAAATATACATACAGACATATGTAACTGCTTACACACAGCGCCAAATATACTTTAATTTGTATTAATCACTCTCAGGTGAATCGATCGATATAGTGTTAGACACAGTCAACATGGTTATTATCGATGACCTTCGGGTTTCTCGTCGGAAACACGAGCTCTGCCGATCTCTTTCTTGATAGCATGACTTTTGCTCGCTGTAGACCAGCTGTTATTATAGACTTCAGAGGCTAGTTAGAAAGTTACAGGGCGTTCCCAAAATACTGTAACCATGTCTGTACTTAAGACCTTTATGAATAATGGTGCAGTACGAGGACTGGAACGGAGTCTACTCAGCCTCGGGTGGCCCAAATGAGTAGAGGGGGTTCGATTCCCATCTCAGCCATCCTCGAAGTGGTTTTCCGTGGTTTCCCACTTCGCCTTTGGGCAAATGCCGGGATGGTTCCTAGTGTAAGGTTCCTACTGTAAGGCCACGGTCGCCTCCTTCCCACTTCCTTGCCTAACCCTCCCACTCTTCCCATCCCTTCAGCAGGCCCCCTGTTCGCTTTGCAGGTGAGGCCGCCTGGGCGTCGTGCTGGTCACATACCCCAGTTGTATCCCTGACTCAGAGTCTCAAGCTCCAGGACACTGCCCTCAGTTGCCGTAGAGGTGGGATCCCTTGCTTGTCCGTGAGAGGGTAAAACGATAGCGAAAAAAAAACATGAGCAGAAAGTGTTACTGGGCACTCTGACGTGTTTGTTAAAAGAATGAATAATCCAAATAATTATTAATTGCCTGTAGTCTTGTAGCAGGTTTGCTTAGGCTGGGATGACAAGTGAAACGGTATTTACTTTGCTCCACGTTGAGCGTACAAATGTAGCTGTTTGGCTAGCCCTATGTTGGTAGCGACAAATGTAACGGTTTGGCTGCCCCAAACTGTTGGGTGATAAATGTAACTGTTTACCTTTGCCTAAGCTATGTTGTTTTAATGGGCGCCAAGACCTCAATGCAATGTTGAAATCTAAATTTGTATTTAACAACGTCTAGCTCTGGCAGAACACCTTCAAGACTTTATTCACTTAGATCGTGGTATGATTTGATCATTAACCCAACAAACAATTGTATCAGGAGAAGGAATTGGTCTATATCTAATGCTACCTACTGAAAGCAAAGATTGCATTGTAAAAGAAATGAATTTATTATATAAAACAAGAATAGCAAAATTAATAATAATAAGTATAAAATTTAAATTGGAGCGTTGTGATTTGAATATTACCGATAGAAAATTACGTGAAAACGGAGTCTGATAAATTATTGATTTTACTCTTATTCCCAAGCTATGAAGTTACTGAAATATGAAATATAAAACAAAGAGAAATGAGAGATTGCGTATTTCTGCGTCATTCGCGCTTACCGCTGGAAATTGCCGAAACATTTCCCTCGTACTGGATGATGCCGTGAGCTTCCCACAGTCTCCTGGACGTCTCCATCTCCGTCGATATTTGATGATATTCTGGTAGATTAGATAATTCTATGGTCCGTACATCGGACCCAAACACTCGTACAGCCACACTGGTTAGGTTTTACAAAAGTTAGTCCTCCACTCCACGGAACATCGGAGCGACTCCCGCGTGCCAACCATACTCGGCAAGTTCTACACAGATTGTTTTCGTTCCACGGAACATCGGAGCGACTCCCGCGTGAACCATACTCGGCAAGTTCTACACTGATAGTCGCTAACTCCATCGAACATCGGAGCCACTCGCACGAGCACCCATACTCGTCAAGTATTTCACAGATTGTCCTCGTTCCACGCCGCGCCGAACGATATATGCACCCGTCGCATCCCCACTCTTCATCCGACTTCTAGCTTGCGTGGTCTCCACTGATTGGCTGCTCCCTACGCGCTAGATCCCCACTCTGACTCATTACACTCGGCGGGAGAGGGAGAAGTCATTTTCCGTTCCAGACATTCGCCTTTCCTTGACGCTGCGACCCAGGATTGCGTCATGCTTTCCGACAAGATTAAGCGTGTACTTGAATTCCCAGTGAGTCACGTCTCTCGATATACCCTAACTGACGAAAACTCCGTAAAATTCCGCAATCACATAATTTTCTATGATATTGTCGTTCGTAATAATTTGCTTGATAGCGTTTTCTAAGACATAGAAAACCTATCTGAATGCTAATAATTTTTATAAAATGCTCCGAAAATACCTTAATAATAATTATAATAAATAAATAATAATAATAATAAATTAACGTGAAAAATTCTCTTGGCTGAACAATTTGCCGCGTAAATAAATATAGAATGGCTTCCTACTGACTTATGCCAGTTGCATAAAAAACCCTCGAAAAACACGTTACATATTCGCCTCGGATCATCGGATGATTTACCGTGACGACGGTCCATTATCCGATTATCCCAGACACGTTAATAAACCCCATCCAAAATACATATTACATAAATGAGATCACCCTAAATTACAGATATATACACTCATAATTTTTCTTCACGCACTTTGCGTCAAAGTTTGTTGTCACTATGTATTGCACTTTGCAACCAGTCCAATGTTTTACATATAGAATAGTGTTCCACGGATATTTCCGCCTCTCAAATTTCTCTATGTTGGAGAAATAGACATAATTAATGTGTGAGCACTATGTATTTATGATGTCATATCACACGCATTGAAGGTGTTCTGATATATTTATATCTCCATAGAACTTCCTAATTTCACTGGAGGTCCCTTCCTTATGGTGAAATTTAATCTCACTTATCACTGAGCACACGATCACACTATTGTGGCAGCGCCTCGTGACCATAATACTTAATCTCTCTTTAAATTAGATTAAATTAATATTGACTTCTGAAAAAAAAAAACAGTAAATGCGCATTAAATTTAACACCAAATATTTATGTGCCGTAATCGCCCTGTCTTGTTAAGTTCCCGTAGACCATATTCTACTTAATACTAGTTCTCAACACAGACCAGTTCTCCTGACACAAATAATACCTTTGTACAAATTACCTTAAATTACACACTTACAAATCTTACATGGCGAGGCCGTAAACAGAAATCACGTGTGCTGATATGTATGAGTTCCATGAAGGACTGTCTCGCATTCTGATGGCCCATCTTTTATCTCGTGGACGCCTTAAGCTAACAAGCCCTATACAAGCGCTCCCCCATCTCTTGGAGATAAATGGGAACCCATCAGCGCTGCTAAATTCTGGCCTTGGTGTATCGAGACATTTTAGTGCTCAAGAGCATCCGACAATCCCGTCGTATTTCCCTGTACCTTAAAAACTCTCATTTACTTACATACTACCCCCCTGTGTGACTTCTGATACGCCTGCCTGGAAGACCATCTCCTCCCACGCACCAAATACCACACTTACTCATTTGATAGGCTGGCTCGCCAGCTAAACACACTCACTTTATGACACATATTTTCGTAGACTATGTATATTATACGTCCCGTATAATCTGTTTCCCTTACTATCCTCCAGCACATATGCTGTTTTTCCAATACATTTGGAAACTATAAATGGGCCCTCGTAGAGATAAAAGAACTTGGACATGACTTTCTCTAGCTTATTTGACTGTTTCGGCACTCTAAGTAAGGCTCTGTCTCCCGGCTCGAATAGGTCAAATTTAGTTTCTTTTTGTTGGCGAATTCTCTTTTGTGCTGACTTAGATAAATTCTGTTTCGCCAACTGGACAATGTAATCCATCCCCGGTTGCTTACCCTCATTTAATCCCAACACCCTCGCTAGTTCATTTTGTGGTCTTTTTCCGAAGTGAACTTCGTATGGCGTCAATTTCGTGCTCTCATGCTGGACAGAATTCAGCCAAGTCTCGACCTTGGGAAGATGTCCAACCCAGGCCGCATGCTTGTCATGCACTAGAGTCCGAAAAAGACGAGCCACTTCCCTTAATGGACGCTCTGCAGAATTACCCTGAGGGTACCTTACAGAGGAATGAACGTGTGTTATACCAGCTTCCTGCATACTGGTTCTCCATTTCTTTGCAGTAAACTGTGGTCCACTGTCAGATAGTATCCTGAGAGGAATGCCAAACTCAGGTACATACTTATTAATGATCAGACGGCTACACGCTAGTCCCGTGGCTTTCCTTAGCGGATATAGCTTGACATACTTACTAAAAGCGTCAATATCTATAAAAATGTACTCGTAGCCGTACTGTCCTTTAACGATCGGGCCAAATAAATCCACACACAGTAGTTCGCCGGGACTACTGGTGAGAACTGCAGATCTCTCCCCCACTAAATATTTAACTGGATATTTACTCCTTTGACAGGTGTCACACTTAGCTAAAATCCTCCTAACATCCCTTCCCATTTTACTCCAAAAGAAGTCACGACCAATTTCATAGAAGACCTTGGCAGCACCAAAGTGTCCTAATTCTCTATGAATGAACCAAATTAGCTCCTCCCGCAAAGTGGCAGGAACACATATTGCCCACCGATTATTCCTACATTTCCTTGCAAGAAGCCCATCCTGCATCTTGTACGTGAACCGTCCTACTTTCACATACTCTTCTTCACCTATTTCCAACCTAGCCAGTGGCTCCTTTAACTTAACGTCATCACGTTGCTCCACTAGCATATTTCTCAGTGTCTGTAACGATGCCCTGTTGCTACTGTCCACACATGCACATATTAAAATACCGTCCTATGCTTTAACCACAGGATAATCCCTACATAAATTAGTGTCCCTCGATAGCATGTCTGCAAGAATGTTATCTTTACCTTTAATATATTTTACTGTGAATTCGTATTCCTGCAGAGCAAGAATCCACCTACTAACTCTGTTAGAACTGAGTTTACAAGTCCTCATATACAGTAATGCATGGTGATCTGTGTGTATCTCAAATTTCCCCCCTACTAAATACATTCTAAATTTCCCTAAACTGAAAACAATACCTAAAAGCTCTAACTCAGTAATCGTGTATCTTTTCTCTGCTGCTGTCAGTCCTCGCGAGGCTAAAGATACAATGCACAGATTACCCTCATCATCTTTCTGACATAATACTCCAGCAATGCCTATATGTGAAGCATCTGTCATAACCACATATTCCTTATCTTTTAACGGATATTTCAGCACTACAGCTTTCTCAAAACCTTCCTTCAGCGCTCTGAAAGCCTGATCATGCTTGGACTCCCATCTCCACCGAGTCCCACTTTTAAGCAATTCCCTGAATGGTTCTACCAACCCTGAGTATTTAAGAACGAACCTCCTGAAAAAGTTGCAAATTCCCAGGTAAGTTTTTAACTGTGGCACCTCTGCGTTAAGTATCTTACTAACCCTACTTTCTTCTGGTGTTACACCTCTACTCGACACTCTATGACCTAAAAATGTCACTTCTGACTGACAGAATGACGACTTAGACAGCTTCAAAGTGAACCCTGCCTGATCTAACTTCTGAAAAACTATATCTAAATGACGTAGATGCTCCTCAAAACTGCATGAACTAATTACCATATCATCTATGTAAATGGTTACAAACTCTCCTGTGTCATCCCCTAATGCGATGTTTAAAGCCCTAATTAAAGCTGCTGAACTACTCTTTAACCCATAAGGTGTTCTACAAAATTGATAAAGGTTATATTTATGACTAAAAGCTGTAAATGGTCTATCTTAGTACATAAGTGGCACTTGCCAAAAACTGGAACTCAAATCTACACAAGTGAAATACTTCTTCCCCTCAAATGTTTGCATTAATTCCTCTATTGACATAGATTTCAGCTGATCTGAACTAATTCTACTGTTAACCAAACGAGCGTCTAAACAAATACGAACCGTGCCGTCGGTTTTGGGTACCGTGATCAAAGAATTAACATACGGACTGTTAGAGTGCTCAATAATCCCATCTTCAAGCATCTGATTAATTTGTGCCTCAACTGCACTCTGATAAGCGAAAGGTACAGGATATCTATGTCCTGTGAATACTGACCTATCAATAACGTTCAATGAATGTGTATAGCAATTGGTCATACCAATGCGATCCTCAAAAACTCTCCTATTACACCATAACACATCATAGAGCCGAACACACTGTTCATCCTCTATATTTCCCTGAAATGCAGCATCACGTAACGAGTCCTTTAGTCTACCGTTCGTAATCACACTGCCCACAAAACATGGAGAACCCCGCTCTACGGCTGGCGATATCTCATTTAAAGTACAAATCACACCTACAATACTACTCCTCTGAATATGGTCATTGAACGCTACTTCTACTTCAGAATCTCCCCATTTAAATTTCAAACTCCCTACATCATAACATATGTTACCAGACACTCTACTTAGCCACTCTGAACCCAAGATAACACTGAATACTAAATTTGGAATTACAAGGCAAATCTGCTTCTCTACATGATTATTAATTTTAATGTCTACTAAAACTTGCTTAGACATTACTTTAGACCTCTTCCCAACAGCTGTGATAACAAAAGTGCTTTTAATTGGCATCTCCTCAAAATTTACTCCAGTTCCTTTCATTTTATCATAAAATGCACTACTTATGCAACTCTTCATACAACCACTATCAATTAAAACATCTGTGTACGCCTCGGACACGTTAAATTTAACTATGGGGCTCTTACTAACCACTTCCTGAATAATACCTTCATCATTTAGTTCATGTAATAATTCATTTCTTACATTTAGGTCATAGGGTTCCTGTATAATTGTATGGACAGGGCATGCTACAGACTGAGATTCTGACCTTACTTCGCAGCCTGGTTCGCGTTTAAAGAACCGCTACAGCTGGCCGTAGTACTAGTTACTACTGCACTGGTCTGGTTGTTGTGTTGTCATTGTTTGGCTGTATATTACTACCACTAGGCTGTCCTCTTCCTTGACCCCTATTCTGGTTGTAATTATTGTCATTATAATTTCTCCCTTGATTTCCCCTGAAATCATTGTTTCTCCCTTGATTTCCCCTGAAATCATTGTTCCTCCCTTGATACTGATTACCATAGCCATTTCCTCTGTTCTGATTTAGCTGATTATTATTATTTCTATTTTGAGCGTTGGCTCCTTCGCCACCGTTCCCTTGAACTTCTTGATGCCTGGCTTCATTAGGTCTATTATTATTATTACCCTGGTTCCGATTGAAATTGTCCTCATAACCCCCTCTCCCTAGTGCATCAAATGTGCTTAACAAATTTTCTACTTGTGATATAGTCTTTACATTCTGGATACAAGCAGCCTCCTTGATCCTATAGGGAAAGTGCCTAAGTAGCAACCTCACCACGTCACTTTCCTCCTTCAAGCCATCCAGATATTTACACACTAATACCTGCCCTAAAAAGTATTCGGTCATGGTGGAGCTTCCTTTAGGGTTATATTTACCACACACTACTCCCTCACGATGCTGCGACTGAATAACCTCATTCCAGAACTTTTCACAGAATTTTATTTTAAAGTCATTAATATCAGTAAACTTGTCTCTGTAGACAGCAAACCAATTCCTCGTTTCCCCCACAAACACCTGTTCTAAAATATCAACTACCTGGCACCACTCAATACTGCCATTTTCCAACCTCTCCCCGAATTTATTTTCTATAGTGTTCATGAACTCCATTGGGCACCCCTGTCGATTGCTGAACTTACCCAGTTCTACCTCCCTGTGTGTGCTATTCACAAAAACTGGCCTATTCTGACTATTTTCTTGCCTGATCCTAGCTTTTAATTTTAACTCTAATTCTGCGATTTTCTCCTCAGCCTTCCTCTCAATACTGTTTACTGTTAATTTAATGTTTCCTTCTGATTCTTCTACTTTATCATATAGCTTTGCTTGTTTCTCCTCAATCTTGCTAATGCTCTCTCTATTACTCTCTCTTAAATCATTTACTTCTGCAACTATTTGTGAGTGGACTTTCTCAATTCTACCCCCCAGCTGTTCCTTAACCTCTTTAGTAGCTACCTGAATTTTGTCAATTTCTCCCCCCAATTGCTTTTTGACCTGCTGTGTTTCCAGTTGCACTAGTTCTTTTAAATTTTCAGCCTGTGTACTGATTCTAATTTCCAACTCCTCCTGTACTTTTCCTAATTTTCTGTCTACATCTGCAATAATCTCTTTAGCCTTTTCTTCCATCACCCCCCTGATCTCACCTCTAATCAGTTCGAATTTGTCACTCATTTCCCTACTGTTTTGTTCTAATTTAGCATTTAAAGTTTCAGTACTCTCTCTATTTTCCTTACTGTTTTGTTCTAATCTGGCGTTTAAAGTTTCATTACTCTCTCTATTTTCCTTACTGTTTTGTTCTAATTTAGCATTTAAGGCATCTGTACTTTCTTTATTTTCCCTACTGTTTTGTTCTAATCTGGCGTTTAAGGCATCTGTACTTTCTTTATTTTCCCTACTGTTTTGTTCTAATCTTGCATTATTCTGTTCTAACTTTGCATTTAAGGCATCACTACTAACTTTGTTCTGATACATAAACTCGAGAAGTAAAGTTTTTAATTCTGGTTGGCCGCCTACACTCCCTGTTTCAGTATCGGGATTTACCTCCGCTACCCCGGTACTACCATCACTCGACATACTGCTCGTATCATCACTCTCCCGTTGATGACCACTACGTAACCTCATATGTCTTTCTTTCTCATCCCCCATAATGATATACACTGATACAGACAAATAACCCCCAAAATACAGGCACAGAAATATATACCCTTCTCCTTCCACAAATGTTATTAGGTTTTCATCCCCACGTTGGGCGCCAATTGTAGCAGGTTTGCTTAGGCTGGGATGACAAGTGAAACGGTATTTACTTTGCTCCACGTTGAGCGTACAAATGTAACTGTTTTGCTAGCCCTATGTTGGTTGCGACAAATGTAACGGTTTGGCTGCCCCAAACTGTTGGGTGATAAATGTAACTGTTTACCTTTGCCTAAGCTATGTTGTTTTAATGGGCGCCAATACCTCAATGCAATGTTGAAATCTAAATTTGTATTTAACAACGTCTAGCTCTGGCAGAACACCTTCAAGACTCTATTCACTCAGATCGTGGTATGATTTGATCATTAACCCAACAAACAATTGTATCAGGAGAAGGAATTGGTCTATATCTAATGCTACCTACTGAAAGCAAAGATTGCATTGTAAAAGAAATGAATTTATTATATAAAACAAGAATAGCAAAATTATTAATAATAATAATAAGTATAAAATTTAAATTGGAGCGTTGTGATTTGAATATTACCGATAGAAAATTACGTGAAAACGGAGTCTGATAAATTATTGATTTTACTCTTATTCCCAAGCTATGAAGGTACTGAAATATGAAATATAAAACAAAGAGAAATGAGAGATTGCGTATTTCTGCGTCATTCGCGCTTACCGCTGGAAATTGCCGAAACATTTCCCTCGTACTGGATGATGCCGTGAGCTTCCCACAGTCTCCTGGACGTCTCCATCTCCGTCGATATTTGTTGATATTCTGGTAGATTAGATAATTCTATGGTCCGTACATCGGACCCAAACACTCGTACAACCACACTGGTTAGGTTTTACAAAAGTTAGTCCTCCACTCCACGGAACATCGGAGCGACTCCCGCGTGCCAACCATACTCGGCAAGTTCTACACAGATTGTTTTCGTTCCACGGAACATCGGAGCGACTCCCGCGTGAACCATACTCGGCAAGTTCTACACTGATAGTCGCTAACTCCACTGAACATCGGAGCCACTCGCACGCGCACCCATACTCGTCAAGTATTTCACAGATTGTCCTCGTTCCCCGCCGCGCCGAACGATATATGCACCCGTCGCATCCCCACTCTTCATCCGACTTCTAGCTTGCGTGGTCTCCACTGATTGGCTGCTCCCTACGCGCTAGATCCCCACTCTGGCTCATTACACTCGGCGGGAGAGGGAGAAGTCGTTTTCCGTTCCAGACATTCGCCTTTCCTTGACGCTGCGACCCAGGATTGCGTCATGCTTTCCGACAAGATTAAGCGTGTACTTGAATTCCCAGTGAGTCACGTCTCTCGATATACCCTAACTGACGAAAACTCCGTAAAATTCCGCAATCACATCATTTTCTATGATATTGTCGTTCGTAATAATTTGCTTGATAGCGTTTTCTAAGACATAGAAAACCTATCTGAATGCTAATAATTTTTATAAAATGCTCCGAAAATACCTTAATAATAATTATAATAAATTAATAATAATAATAAATTAACATGAAAAATTATCTTGGCTGAACAATTTGCCGCGTAAATAAATATAGAATGGCTTCCTACTGACTTATGCCAGTTGCAAAAAAAACCTCGAAAAACACGTTACAGTCTAGCACAGTGTAGCGTCCAGACTCGAGCCCTCAAGTACGGTATCGATATGGTCTGATGTGATGTTCGATCTAGGACTGTGACTTTAAATCGATTAATTTCAGTTATCGAACAATCGGTTAATTTAAACTCAGCAATTCTTCTAGGTTTGTGCCGTGCCTTGTGTGGAGTTTCGCGTAGGACACCAAGCTGGCTCATCAGTGGGCTCTTGGTGTCCCCGTCCGCACCCCCACAGGATTAACGAATTGCGCGCTACCTCCCTTTTATGAAGAGCACCTGCACCCCTTTACTGTGAGACTAAAAGCCAAGCAGCCGTAACTTCCCTATGAAGGCTTCCAAAATAGTACATTATGCAACGAGCCTATAATGGCAATAATTAAGACACGAGTATGTTTATAAAACGAGCGTCTTAATTACCATTATAGGCGAGTTGCGTACGACTGTTTATGTTCGACGATAATTATATCTTTACTGTATGTTTTAACATAAATATTCATAAATATCTGTGGGATTCAGTAACTTCAGTTAGTGAACAGAGCGCGCTGGGTGGTTTACGGACTGAGCAGAGAGCTTGCGTGGGTCAAAGAATTTCGAAAGCAGAAACCATTTATTTTGCTTCGCAATGCTATTGTTTACAGTCTTCATGATGTCTAGTGCCGATCAGAACTAGCATTCACTAATATTGTCACCGAAGTCGTTTGAAAGCAATGCGCTGTGTAGACATTGGAGTTGGGGATATTAAGACACAATGTTATTTCTTGTCTCATATACGCCAGTTTATTTACACCAACATATGGGACGGTGCACTTTCCATGTTGATAATTTATTTAGAAGGATGCTGAGTTGCTAACTTCTGGACGTAGATTCATAAATTTCTTGCATATGTCATAGTATTTTCTTGTTACCGTAAAGTTTCGTGCTGATTTTGTCTTTGTGTTTGGGATTGTAACTACAATGGTTGATCCGATATCCAATTTGAACTTTCAAATCATGTAATTTATGTCCGACATGTTGGATTTTGAGCGCATGCGCAAAGCTATCCTTACATAAATGGTCAATAAATGAGCTCTGATTGGCTGGAGAAACTGTTTCATAATGAAGAATAGTACTACAGGGCGCCCGGTAATGTTCTCCGCAGTGGCTACGTGCAGCTGCGAGTGGTCGCGTCTTCAGTTTAGTTGGCAGCACTGTGTCTTTAAAAGGGTGAATCCCGCGTTTGTGGGCTGTAGGCTGTCGAAATTGTCAGTGTGTATTGCGATAAGCGAGCGTTCAGATAGATTATTATTGGAAGAGTGCAACAGTATACAGGTGGTAATGTTTACTACTGAAGAGAGATGTTTTTGGTGGAATACGTTTTTTCACAAAGGCGATCGGTTTACAGAAAATGTAAAATTAAGATTTCAGGCGCGGTTCTTAATTCCAAGTGTCCAAACCGTGATACCGTTCGGGATTTGATAAATGAATTTCATGTGACTGGCTCAGTTCACGATGTATCGGGAACAGGCAGGCCTACGCCTTTAACAGACGAAAAACTTGATGAAATCTCCGATATAATGCTACGTAGTCCAAGTAAATCAACAGGAAATATGAGGTATACAAAACTAATTCAAAAACGATTGAGGAACTTAAATTGAATATCATTAATTATATGCAGTCCATTCCGCAAGAAACTTTAGTGAAAGTCTTCGACAATGTGTGTAGACGTGTTGATATCTGTCTTCGAACACAAGGACACCACCTCCAGCATCTGTTATGAATGGCTGTGATTAGTGCACAGTTTACTGTTTGTTTGTTATGATGCAAGCGGCAGCCATGCTACCAACGTAACTACTGTAGCTAGCTCTCGCAGACGCATGTAGGCGCTGTGGAAAACATTCCCGGACTCACTGTATAATGATCCTCATTATGATACAGTTTTCTGACATATAATATTTACATTTGGACATCGTCAAACATAAAGATGGTATATTGACTTTCGCGACGAGTGAATTAAAACTCAGAAATTCTTCTAGGGTTGTGCCGTGCCGTGTCTTGTATGGCGTTTCACCTTAATTGCTACAAATAACGATTAATCGATTGTGTGTTTAATTGATCAATCGGTTGGTCGGAAAATTGACTATTTTATCGATTAATCGATGTTAATTATTTTACTCTCACCGAAGCAAAACAGACATTTATTCAATTAAAATATAATGTATCATATATTTTAAATAGGCTAAAACAAAGTGAAACAAAAATGTTCCTGTCCTAAATTGTAAACATTGAACAAGAATTCAAAATCTTTGCTGAAAAATCTAAGTTTTATTTTTTCGCAACCCTTCCCATTATGATTGCTGTCTGTCCTTCCACTGTCACTGACAGTTATTGGTTATTGTTAGCATAAACAAGAGCGGCTTCGGTGTCGTAGTCGGTAGCATGCTGAGCTTCTATGCCCAAGATCGCGGGTTCAAACCCGGTCGAAGCCGTCTGATTTTTTTAAGAGCGTTAAAAATTCCTCCGTATGCCTTCCTTTGGAGGGGAAGTAAAGCCGGCGGTCCCATGTCATAGATTTAGGGCAAGTCAAAGAACCTTCCACTAATTACACCTGTGTGAAGCTAAATTGTATAGGTTAAGAATGTAAACAACGCTCTCAGGTTCCTACGTTCGTTGCCAAGAGCCGACTGCGGTGGCGTTTAGTAGCTAAGTTGTGAACTAGTAGTTGTTGACGGTGACGTTTGGCGGCAAAATTAGGAACTATTTGAAAAATTCAAATGTCTGCAGTCCTTACTTGTATTAAAAAGAACAGATACACACACTAATACAGCCATCACAATTAACACCGGTTATCAGACATATTCTACACACACCCAAAGTACACGGGGCTACATGACCGCGTTGACTCAGCCCCTAAACTGAGGAACCAACCAACATAAACAAGGAAGAACACTTAGTATATTTAGGCAAAAAGTAACTTTTATTGGGTTCTATGCATCATACCAAAATCTGTTGACATCGAATTTAGATTTAGGTGGTAGGAAGTCATTTTTGAAAGCCTTTGTCGGGAGCGTGGCGCTCTTTGGAAGTGAAACTTGGACTGTTGGCGCAGAATAAAAGAGGAGAATTGAGGCTTTTGAAATGTGGTGTTACAGGAGAATGATGAAGATCAGATGAAGATAGGGTTACAAACGAAGAGGTATTAAGACGATTGGGAGAGGAGAGATGTTTCTGGCGACTGCTAATGAAGACAAAGAGATAGGTTGGTAGAACACATACTCAGACACCCAGGAATAGCAAGCTTAGTTATGGAAGGAAGGGTCGAGGACAAGAACTTTAGGGTAGACCAAGGTTATAATATGTTAAATAGATTGCCTCGGACGTAGGGTGTGGTAGCTATGTAGAGATGAAACGATTAGCTCAGGACAGGGAGGCATGGAGAGCTGGATCAAACCAGTCAAAAGACTGAAGACTCAAACAACATTCCGAAAATAAGCGTAACTCAACCTAAGCGATGACCTCTCATTTAAACTTCTTTTCTTATCTCGTGGCGACCAATCAATTAATCGATTCGTTGGTTAGCCAATTAATCGATAAAACGGTCAGTCGATTAATCGTTTCCTATTTATTTTAAATTATTCGTTTAATCGATTATTAATCACTTAGCCAATTAGTCGATAAAAGGGTAGGCCGATTAATCGATTCCTATTAAAATTAAATTATAGATTAATCGATTAATATTCAGTTAGCCAATTAATCGATAAAAGGGTAAGTCGATGAATCGTTTCCTATTAATTTTAAATTATTCGATTAATCGATTATTAATCTGTTAGCCAATTAATCGATAAAAGGGTAAAACAATTACTCAAATAATCGATTCCTATTAATTTTAAATTATTCGATTAATCGTTTATTAATCAGTTAGCCAATTAATCGATAAAAGGGTAAGTTGATTAGTCGAATAATCGATTCATATTAATTTTAAATGATTCGATTAATTGATTAATAATCAGTTAGCCAATTAATCGATAAAACGGTCATCGATTAATCGTCTCCTATTTTTGTGTAAATTATTCTATTAATCGATATTTATCAGTTAGCCAATTAATCGATAAAAGGGTAAGTCGATTAATAGAGTCCTATTAATTTTAAATTATTCGATTAATCGATTATTAATTGGTTAACCAATTAATCGATAAAATGGTCAGTCAATTAATCGTTTCCTATTAATTTTAAATTAATCGATCATTAATCGGTTAAGCAATTAATCGATAAAACGGTCAGTCGATTAGTCGATTAATAGTTTCCTATTAATTTTAAATTTTTCGATTATTAATCGATTAAGGAAACATCGCTTATTAGCAGCTCTAGTTTGATCCTGATCAGCCTATGATGATGGATAACGTGAGGTTGCTCATGCTTGTAAACGGTGTCTTATTACAGTAAAGACGCTAATTTTTGTTGGTAGAATAATGAGATTGTATGTCTGCCTATACGAACGTTATCTATAGTTTTCTGATAAATGTGCAGTATTTCGCCTCCTTCCTGTGTGCACAGACAGTCTTGTAACAGAATTAGTCTGAGGAATGGGGACGTCGTTGGCATCATAATTTGATTGCTCTTCCGAGCATTTGAAGGGCAATAAAAGCAACATTACTGCCGGATATTGGGAGACTTGTACAGTGGAGTGCAAGTAAACTAGATCAGGGGTGAACACAGAATACGATAATATTGTTGTTTGACATTGTACACGTTGTATATACAGCGTGATTCTTATTAACGTTTAAAACTCTTTATAGCGACGTAGATGGCATTGAGAAGAGTAATTTGAGATAAGACACTTACTGTCGATCAAAGTATTATGTGCACTCGAGTTTGAAGGTTGTTTGTGAAGTAACCAATAGACCTACATAAAATCCAATAACATCATCATTTTCGTCGTTCTATTTTACGTTAGTTCATCTTGGAATTTTTAATTTATATTTTAATATATTTTTTATCGCAGTTGGAACACAAAAAGTGCACGTTTTTAAGCGTGTTTCAACCATGCGTCACATTTGAGAATTATTATCTCAAAAACCCGTCATCAGATAGAATCAATATTTTAACACAATATTCATTGGAATGTTGTATAAATGGTTTATTAATTTCAAAATTGTGTGTGTCCAAGAAACAAAGTTATCATTTTTGTAAGGTAACTTTTTCTCGGCTCAGGGTGGTTGGAAAATGTAGTTCTTGGTTGCTTTGTAATCGTTTTACATCAAAAAGGTATGCTGTATGACTGTGAAATACGTAAATTAATTCACTTATTTTATATCGGTTTGTATTTGTACGAGGAAATAACAAATGGTTCACCAGCTAGCCGCTCCGGGAAAAGCTGTACAGCGTTGCCGAAATGGTGCCCACACGCATCATGGCGTGTCTCGCTCGGAATTGATGGGCTCCATCTCAGCAACGCTGTACAGCTTTTCCCGGAGCGGCTAGCTGGTGAACCATTTGTTATTTCCTCGTACAAATACTAACCGATATAAAATAAGTGAATTAATTTACGTATTTAACAGTCATACAGAATAACTTTTTGATGTATAACGATTACAACGCAACCAAGAACTATATTTTCCAACCACCCCGAGCCGAGTAAAAGTTACCTTACAACAATGATAACAACTTTGTTTTTGGACACACAAAATTGTGAAATTAATAAATCAGTTCTACAACATTCCAATGTATGTTGGGTTAAAATTTAGATTCGATCTGATGACGGGCTTTTGAGATAATAATTCTTAAATGTGACGCATGGTTGAAACACGCTTAAAAAGTGCACTTTTTGTGTTCCAACTGCGATAAAAAATATTAAAATATAAATTAAAAAATCCAAACCTACGTGAATTAACGTAAACTAGAACGAGGAAAACGTTGATGGTATTGGATTTTATGTAGGTCTATTGGTTAATTCACAAACAACCTTCAAACTCGAGTACACATAATACTTTGGTCGACAGTAGGGTCGCAAGTGTCCGGAAATACCTTAAAAGTGAACCACACCTGTTAAATATATGACGTCATCACATGACGGCTCAGTTCGATCGGTCAAGCCCGTGCTTCCTTACGCACACCAAAGCAAACGTTGCATATCATATCACTCTGGTTCCGTGACCTGCTTTCACTTGAAAGGAGAAGGGAGAGAACAAAGAAAGCTGATGGATAGGCCCCGGATTTGATCCTCGAACCCACGCGCCCAAGTCGCACACGCAGACTCGGAGCCAGAGTGATACGACATTCAACGTTAGCTTTGGATGCTTTGGTGTGCGTAAGAGAGCACGGGCCTGACCCCTCGTGCGCAGCCATCACCTGATGACGTCATATGTTTAACAGTTGTGGTTCACTTTTAAGGTATTTTCGGACACTTGCGACCATAAGTGTCCTGTATCCAATTACTCGTCTCAATGCCATCTACGTCGCTACAGAGAGTTTTAAACTTTAATAAGAATCACCCTGTATTGTGCCCGTTTAGACCGAAGTCCGGACGACCACATATATGCATTTCACCAAAAATCAGTCAGCACGAGAATCAAAATATCCCGGGGCGCCAGATGGGTTAAAGTGACTACAATAACACAAAAAAAATTGCTTTACTGATTTTCGACTCGATGCTACAATTAGGATAGAAGGATATTTTCTGAAAATAACACAACCTGCAAAATTATCTAATTTTATTTAAAACGTTAAAAATTAGTGAAGGTATGCCAAAAATAGCATAAAAGATGTATGACGAATCATACGTTATGTACAAGATTTACAATTCCACCAACACATGAACACTTGGCAATTGAGACGAAGGTCAAATTAATAGTCCTGTTGACTTCGCTCAAAAGAATTATTTACAGTAGTAGGGTTTTGTCAGTGCAAATTTAATTGTCCTTCCTGATTCCTATCTTATTTGAGTATTCACATATTGAAATGAAAAAAAAATCACTCGTTGAAAAATATATCACTGATTCACTTTTTCAAAAAATATCGTAGCAAATTAACTAACATTTCAGGATTCCGTTATCTCAAGATTTGTTCAAATACAAAGTTATTAACAAGAAATACAACACAATATCATTTACATGGACATTCGAGCATTTGGATTCGACGAACTTCGATAAACAGAAAGTATTTATTGAATCATCTGTTCTCGATCCAAAATCTATTCAGAGCTTTTGACTCAATCATCAATATAATGGTCAAAATATTATTATCAACAAAATATAAATTCAATTCAATATGGATTCAACCATTTAATCAATTAACTCTCACTTGGAAATATTATTTAGAAAATTTATCATAAAACAATTTCATTTGTTATTATCAAAATTACAATTATTTGACAAAATGTCAAAAAATGTTAATCATCAAATGTATTTGCAAAATGTTTATATTTTTACAGGATCACAAATATCTTCTCAGTTCGTAGTGGTTGTTAAGAAGTAACAATTTTAAATAATTTACAGCATCGGCCCATTCGATTTAGATGCGTCAAAAATCACATAATCATAATTAGCATCTAGACAACGGTAAAGTCTTTTCATAATGAAAGCTACAAGTTTAACAATAACAATTCTCAGGCAAGCAATTGCTCGGAATACTTCTAGAACACGTGGGTAAACTGTGAATTGACAATGATGGCTCAACAAAATAACCTTTGGTTATATCTCGACGAAAGTGTGGCTAAATTCAACTCCTCTACTAATTTCAAAGACATCCAACCTACAATATGGTTGATGCTTCATTTCATCAACCTCATTTCTGCGACTTAATTGCACAATCAGAATGGCATATTTTACTCTTTGCACACACAACAATTATTTCTTCCCAAATTATACAGAATAATCAAGCCTTTGCTTCTTACGACAACTGGAATATTTATAAGTTAGTAAACTCCCCCAACGAGTTTACCATAATAATTTTACCATCAGTTTAAACATGAATAACTCCACACCGTGTCTATTCTTAGCCAAACGTTTTATCAAAAGATGTTGCTCAATAATGATTTTATATTTATACAAACTCTAGCAAAACCCTGTTGTATACATGCTCTTGGCTTCCCGTATCATTACTTTCCGTGTCTTCTCAAAGATGTAAATGCATAATGCAAGCGTGAAATACTTCCACTGAATTAATATGTTGATTGTTTGTGGGCATGCGTTAACCACTAACCTTCGGAATCAACAAGTATCCGATCTTAGAATTTTTTTAAAATGTCAAATGTATAAATCACGCTACATGATAATGATTATTAGAAATCACAAATGTTATTATTATCTCAGAAAATTGAAAATAATAATTGTTATTAAATCAACATTATTATTATTTCCTCAACAAATGGATTTAAAGTTGTTAAACTGTTCGGGGAATATCATCCTCGACTTCTTAATAATGGATAAATATCCATTCCTCAACTTAAATTTATTATTAAATTTACAGTCACGACGGCTGATGACCGTGATTAGAAAAATATCAAAATTAAATAAATGCTCGTACTGCTCGTCGATACATTTCGAATCATTGACTTCTGAGTGTAAAAACTGCTCAGATCAAAGCTTCTATTGCAAAAATAAAAATAAAAATGCAACAGCAAAAACATCGATGAAAAGAAAATATGTGTTGGTAAGACTGTAGAAAAATTGAGAAATTCCAGCTAACTACGCATAAAAATAATGCAAATTGTAGCTTACATTCCTGTAGATCTTGATGCTTGTAATCTGGTCTGAACCAGATTATTTCAGTCTTCTTGTCCCCATTAGGACACGTATTTATAATCTTGTATCGGCCTCCATTTTATACCCACAATGGTCTTACACAGACATAGCGGTATTCATACTTGTAGCCTGAATATCTTGATGAAAATAGTTCGTAAAATATGCTGCTTCAACAGCTGAAGTAATCTTGACTGGGGTTAGATCGAAAAGATCCATGATGAAAAATTACCAGTTTTAACTCGACCCAACTGTAATGCCTTCAATACTGTCACTACTCTTACAATCTTATGCAACACATGTTCGAGTTCTGAAGATCAGTTCCCTGGGCAGAGCTTCTCACTCTCCAGACAATGCAAGCATGCTGGTATTCCCTATGTCGGCTAATGAACTGAACTGTGCAAGACTGGTAGGTGAACAGTAATGAACTTTTTTGGTTGGTCGAAAGTTATTAAGTCCAAGACTTATTCTGGTTGTTTGGATGAAATAATCCAAGTTAAATTTTAATGGACAGTGGAAATCAAAATATAGACTAAGTCTATTCATGTGTCCGTTGTAGCCACAAAGTTTATCACCTTGGTGATAACTTTTGAAAAGTTCGAAGATCACTATAATGTTAAACACTTTTATACGACCAGTAACCATGTACTGTCGACATCACTAACTCCCAGCAACTGTGCTGGTAATAACGTAGATTTTCCAACCATGTGCACGAAGATTATAACAGTGTTCGGAGCGACGTAGTGTATTTAGCGGCTGAACGCTTACGAAGGAATGAACATACTTGGCTCTGGCATGCACACGTTATATACCTCGCAAGCGGACTCCTCGAGGTCAATGCGTGAAATATGCTGAAACTAAAACATCTTATATCTCAGCTTCCGCTCAATCAATTTCCTCGAAATAAAGCACATTCTTCCTCCCTTGTCCGTGCCAGTAATCTGATGTTAGTCTCAAGATTCTACTCCATCGGGAAATATTTAATGTCAATTTAGCCTCGACTATGACGCTCTCGCCTACGTCGCTTAACCATTTCTTGGCTGCTCAAAGCTTCCAATTCCTTCTTAGAAGGTTTGGCGCGTGCTATTCAAACTTTCAATTCTGGACTTAGCATTGTGGCCTGTGCTCTCAAATCTAGGCAACTGGATTTGGGCATAGTATATAATTCGTTGAGGCCATCTAGGACCACGTTAAGTCTTGCCACAACTGGCAATTTGTTTCGCTTTCCTCTGAGCCCAGAATTCCCTCATTCTCTGTGAGTGGACCATCTTGCGCTCCGCTGTCCAGGTGGTACCTTGTCTTCTTTTCGGGTTCGATGTCTCATCTCGCGTTAGCCCATTAGTCAGTATCTTTTTTCGGAAGAGATCTCTATTGAAGGCGTCGTCGGGTTTTAGATGCAGCATTTTGAGGTCGTCTTTGGTATTCATAAACCAGGGCATTGTGGCTTTGGGTTTGGAGTCAAAGAAATGAAAAATCTGTTTAGTCAGCCTGTTTCCGTCCATTCGTTTGAGATGACCATAATACCGTGCCCGCCTCTTGCGGATCGTTTCTGAAATTTTCTCTATTTCAGTGTAGACTCCTTTGTTGGATTCTTTATAGTGGATGCCATTCTTGTAATTTGATCCCATTGTACATCTGACGATTTTGCGCTCATTTTTTCTCCAGTTCTTCAAGGAGTCCTTTATTAGCACTTAGGGATAGGGTTTCGGCTGCATACATAACTACAGGCTTCACGTTGTTATATATATGTTATTGTTTAAAGGGGCGGAACAGCGAGGTCATCGGCCCCAATTGTACAAGTTATAACCGATACATACACCTTAGTAAGCTGGGCTGGCTATTGTACAGTTAAACCCCTGATGTATCGGCAACTTTACTGCTCCAGGTGTGCAGCGGGACGATCTAATCTAATGGTGAACGCAGATTGACTGCAGTAAGTTATTGACATTTTAGTAGTTCACCTCGTGGCGTAGTAAGTAGCATCCTTGGCTGTCTCTTTGGAGGTCCAGGTTTGATTCCTGGCTTTCTTCCTTTTCCTTTTTATTATTATTATTTTAACTTTCTTTCTCGCTTTCTGCAATTCTTCCTTTTCTTCTATATTTATCTCCTTTTTTTCTTGTATTCCTTTTTGTCATTTCTCCTTTCTTTCTTTTTCATTTTCATTTTTATCTTATCTTCCTTTCTCGCTTTCTGTTATTTTTTCTTTTGTTTCTTCTTTCTGTCTTTCTTTGCTCTTTCATTTTTTGTTTATTTTATCTTTATTTTTCGCTTTCTGTTATTCTTTTTTTCTTTCCATATGTTTTTCGTTTTTTCTCTCTTTCTTTTTTCATTCTATCTTTATTTTTATTTTATCTTTCTTTCTTTCTTTCTTTCTTTCTTCCTTTCTGTCTGTCTGTCTGTCTGTCTGTCTGTCTGTATTTCATTCTTTCTTTCTTTCTTTCTTTCTTTCTTTCTTTCCTTCTTTCTTTCTTTCTTTCTTTCTTTCTTTCTTTCTTTCTTTCTTTCTTTCTTTCTGTCTGTCTGTCTGTCTGTCTGTCTGTCTGTCTGTATTTCTTTCTTTCTTTCTTTCTTCATTCTTTCTTTTATTGTTCTTTCATTTATATTTTTATTTTATTTTATCTTTCTTTCTCCATATTTTTCTCTATTTCTTTCTTTCTTTCTTTCTTTCTTTCTTTCTTTCTTTATTTTTATCTACCATTCTTGCATGTTGAATCTAAAACAGAATTCCTCAAAGAACCTGGAATGTTGCTCCGCTTGTACCGATGGTCAGGCCTTTAATTTTGATTTTGAAACTTCTATAACGGAAGTTATCTGACTTGATCTACAGACAGCTACAGTATGTACACAATACTCTGATAACCTCAGTGTCCCATGTTCATAAATTAAACAGCGTCTCCAATGTAATTTTGATCTGGTTTTTGTCTAAACATATTATGAACATTAAGGGTGTTCGGCTAAACCTTAGTACCGGTACCGTATTTATCTCGAATGAGATGTATAATGACGAAATATGCTCAGTTTAATTTTTGTCTGTTTTTTTTATAGGTGGGTGTCAAAACTACTGGAGTGAATGGTTTGAAGATTCGTATGTAAGTATAATAGATAGCGCCATTAAAATAAAACGAGGCTTCAAATTGTGCCGTGTATTACGAAGGAGTGAATGGGTGGACAGGACACCTAAATCCCGGAAGTAAGGCAGATGCACGATCTGTATACAACTCTTGTCGTGACAAGACGAGGAGTGATGCCCAGGCATGAAGCAAAAAATAGTCAATATTATTGCTCCTCAATAAACACTGCCCTGCGATAACGTAGGTGAGACATCAATAATCAATACGTGTATTACAGAGCCTCCCAGCACAAGCGAAGGTTGGAGAAGTGAAAATGAAAATCCACAGCCTGCTTCCAGTCTCCGACCGGGTCAGGAATGGAATGAATGAAGCCCCCATCTAGCGGCGAGGATATGAACTGTGCCGGCTGCCGAGGCCTGACGCACTCCTCTGGAGCAATGATTAAATGAATGCAAGATGAAATGAGATGATAGGGGCGAGTGTTGCTGGAATGCAATTTTTGACAGAGAAAACCGGAGTACCCGGAGAAAAACCTGCCTGCCTCCGTTTTGTCCAGCACAGATCTCACATGGAGTGACCGGGATTTGAACCACGGACCCAGCGGTGAGAGGCCAGCGTGCTGCCGCCTAAGGAAAAAAGGAAGGAAGCTTGTTGTTTAACGTGACCGTTAATCTCGAGATCATGAGCCACGGGTGCCGCCTAAGCCATGGAGGCTTCATAATAATAATAATAATAATAATAATAATAATATAATAATAAGTACATACTTGAAAAACAAAACAACTAGATCAAATTGGTACAAGCAGACTGAAAAAAGACTTGCAAGAATTAGGATCGCCAAATCTCCTAGACCGAAATGTCATCAGAACACTTGCACTCACGGGGTTTCGAGGAGGAAGAAAGACGGCCATACCACAATATCTGGTCTGCACAACGGAAGCAATCCCATTCGTTGCGTATGAAGGAGTACTGGGCTGCAAGAAAGGCTAACCAATGTTGATTCCGCGTGGTCCTAAGAGACCCATTCGCGACGAAGGAGAAGAATAAGTACATACGAGGCGCGTCTTTTTAAGTAAACACCGTTGTGATATTACGCCATTGCAGCGCTGCGGTCGGCATTCCGTGCAGGTGCGCTGTGTACCTGCATGTATTGGCAAGGCTGAGATGCCATTACGGCAACAGTCGCCCATGTGTGGGTGTGTTGACAAGCTTTTGAAAATGGCCTCGCCGATCGAGAGTCCCGCCAACTCGTAGACAAGAGAAAGAGAACTCCCCTGTAAGATACGCTGCCATTTGGCCACTACTGTCAGGCAAATTGCGTATATACTCAGGAGAGCTCCTAAACACACGGAGTTCTCCAGAGCACATACGCAATTTGACTGACATTGGTGGGCAAATGACAGCATATCTTACAGGGGAGTTCTCTATCTCTCTCTCTTGTCTACGAGTCGGGGGGACTCTCGATCGGCGATGCCATTTTCAAAAGCTTTTCAACACACCCACACATGGGTGACTGTTTCCGTAATGGCATCTCAGCCTTGCCAATATACACAGGTACACAGCGCACCTGCATGGAATGCCAACCGCAGTGATACAGCGGCGTAATATCACAATGGTTTTTACTTAAAAAATGCACCTCGTATGTACTTGTAATTATTATTATTATTATTATTATTATTAAAATTATTATTATTGTGATTCATGAGTAATGACATAGGCTACATAAATAAATAAAGGCTACATAAATATATAAAACAGTTATCGAATAAAGCACGTTTATTATATTTAGTCCACAAATACATAAGCTTGCAAGATTCAAATAATTTTTTGACCAGTGTATAATGGTTCATAAGAACAAAGAAAAAGTGCAAATCAATTTTGAACGCCCCAAGTCTATATAAACACATGGGTTGTCAGCCAAACACACTCATCTTGCAATTAGTGAATTCTAGGAATACGAGACATGTTTCATTACTTCAGTAAATTAGCGGGCTCCATTTGTCGTGTTTACACCAGAGGGAATCTGGGAACAGGCTGCGAGCGGAGAGTAATATTAACAATATTAAAAGAGCTATGCTCTTCTCTACTTGCATGGCTGATGAAATTATCAACGTAAATCGAAAACTTAATCATCATCGCCATCATCAACATCATCATCATTTACTGTACTCAACAGGCCATGAAGACCCAGGACAGAAAACTCTGATGACCAAAGTGTCCCAAGTTCATAAATGAAACATCGTCTACAATATAATTTTGATATGTTATTTTCTAAACATATTATGGACATAATGAGTGTTCGGCTAAACCTTAGTACCGTATTTATCTCGAATGAGATGTATAATGACGAAGTATGCTCAGTTTAATTTTTGCTTATCGTCAATTAATTGGTAAAAGCCGAAGAAAGTTGTTTTATTCAGGTAAGTGCAGGGCTCTAAACCGATATATAAACCATAATGTTATAAGAGTAATTCAGTTATTCATCTAATTAATTTTATACATTTAAACAAGAAGTTCCTTCACGAAAAGAACCTACTTTTCTTAAAATTTAAGATTCATGCCAATGATTAATCTATATGGATCTATCTAGAATAATGACGAAATTAGGTTGGTAATATCGAAATTTCTAATTAGTTCGAAATACTGTTTACCTGGCATAATGTATTCTAATAGAGAACTACAGTTGGCAGCCCTGGTGACTGAATATATTCTTAGTTCCATCTCTTAAGGTACAGAATACAAAATTTGGTTAAGTCCAATGGATAGCATGGACGTTAAATGCAGTTAAACATCGGATCTAACAGCGCGCGTAAAATCATGTTGGCAACAATGACATACATGTATTGGTCAGAAATAATCTGAAATAATATGGTCTATTGTTGTGTCAATTTTGAATGAAATCCATTAGTTAGTATAAAAGTTACATGCATTTTAAAATTGGACCTATCAGCAGGCTTAGAATCATGTTGGCAGCACTGGCGTAGGCCTATATTAGTTACTCCAAATTAGTCTAGAATGCCAGGTACTATACGTGTGCAAAGTTTAGAGCTATTGGCTTGCATACTTTCTAATAAATTGATATTAGGGTAACAAAAATAGAGACAGTATTTATTAACAGTTGGCAGCCCTGGTTACTCTTAAGAATCGGCATAGTCATATCTGTTATGGTACACATAGCACACACGAAATTTGGTTGAAATCCAATTGTTAGTGTAGAAGTTATATGCATTTAAAGTTTGGACCTATGAGCATGCTTATCATTTTGGCAACACTGCCATGCATGGCCTCCTGGAAATTCAACTGCAATATTATTATTTATACGTGTGCCAATTTTGAAATAGCTCCCATTCATACCTTCCAAGATATCCAACATAGAGCTCAAAGTTCAATTGCGATTTTTCAGCAGTTGGTAGCACTGACATCATTTTCAAATATGGCCGTGAGATATTCAGGTAGAGATCTTTACTCCTACCAAATTTTGTTTCGATTGCTGCAGCCGTTTAGGAGTTGATAGGGGGGACACACAGCCAGCCAGACAGACAGACAGACAGACAGACAGAAGGACAGACAGACAGACAGACAGACAGACAGACAGACAGACGACACACATTTGCCCGATCTTATAAGTCTACTTTTTCCTCATTTTTTCAAAATGTGAAAAGTAGGCTAAAAATTACTTTAAAAGGAAACATTGACTTATTATACAAATATTCGTTAAATTAATCTTACAGTCTTGACATTTTGAAGACCAGTAATGGTAATTTAATGCCATTTTTGAACTTACTTTTCTCTTATCAATCTCTCAACATTAGGTGTAATTTTTGGTGTACACAGAACAAGTATATTGGAAAGATGTGCATTGGTAATAGTTGAACGTAATTTATTCTTAATAGCATTCGTGGCGAGAAAAGTTTGATAACGAACGTGTAGCCAAAACTGAATTTGAGGTCCTAAAGGGACATACTTCCAAGACTCGGTCAAATTAGGAGAAGTAGGTGATTCACAATGTTCTTTAAAGTCTTGAATGGTTTTGTATATCTATTATTTCCATTTGCAGGAATGGGAAGTTTTTATGAATCTCATGCTCTGAAATAAAAAATGGATTTTGTGAATAAATCGATGTTGCACTTTTAAGATTTGAAAGAGGAAAATCAAGTTGTAAATAGCTCGCTAAAAGCTCCAACTGATGCTTTGTATTTTAACCCCCTAGGGGCTCACATCTTGTGGGACGTGGGTTGGCGACCACGGGACCCCAGCTGAGTCTGGCATTGCTTCCACTGTCTCGTGCCGTGCTCCTCTCTGTCTTCTTTCCTGTCGACCTCCCTTGGTCAACTCTTGTTCTCTTCCGACCCCGATGGTATTAGGGTATCTGAGGCCTAGAGAGTCTTTCACTTTCCCTCCTTAATTGGCCCTTGTCTCATCTTTCCTGATCCCTCCTTCTTCGAGGGGTCGGACCTCTTGTTTTCTTTTCATTATATTTCCTTTTCTCTTTAAGATTCCCGCACTGTTTTTGTTAATTGGCTCCCCGAGTATCTAAATTCCCTTTAGCGATCTATTTTGTATCTACACTCCATTTTGTAGGTATTTTCAATCTACGTTGCATTTTGTAAGTCTTTTCGATCTAAATTGCATTTGGCGAGTGTTTTCAAACTATATTGCAATTTTTAACGATTGACAATCTGAATTGATTTTTAGTAAGTCTTTCAATATAGGGGATGGGAATTTTTGTGAGTATTATGAATTTCAATGGCATTTTGTAAGTATTTTCAACCTAAACCGCTTTTTGCAAGCATTTTCAACCCAAATTGCATTTTGTAGGGTGGGCATTTTGCAAGTATTTTGATTTTTAATTTCATTTTGTGGATATTTTTAATCTAAATTACATTTTGTAAGTATTTTCAATCTAAATTGCATTTTGTAAGTATTGTCAATACAAATGAATATTTTGAATCTACCGTATATTTTATAAGCATTTTGAATTTCAATTGCATTTTGTAAGCGTTTTAAATTTCAATTGCACTTTGTGAGTATTTTGGATCTGAAATGGGCGTTTTTCAATCTGAATTGCATTGTGTATTTTTAATTTCAATTGTATTTTGTAAGTATTTCGACTCTACATTGCATTTGGGTATGTATTTTGAACCTAACCTACATTTTGTGCGTATTTTGCAATCTATTCTCTTTGTGAGTATTTTCGTTCAAAATTCCCTTTTGTAAGTGTTACCGCTGTCCATTTTGTGAGTAATTTCATCTGAGTTCCTTTTTGTAAGTATTTTCCGTCTCACTTAATTTTCGTTCTGTTTTCCATTTCATTGTCATTTTCGCTATCACCCAGACCATTAGGGGCCGATAACCTAGATGTTAGGCCCCTTAAAACAACAATCATCATCATCATCATTTGTATTTTAAATGTTCCATGATAAAGTCGCTGAATTTACTTAACATGTGATGAATGTTCGGAAAATGGTAGTGAAAAAATGTTCGCATCACCTCACCTCAGTCTGGGTTTGATGATCTACAACCTCTGTCTGAAAAGTTCGGTGAATGGGCTATATTGCGAACGGATTGTTGGCTTACCTGAAACAGTCGTTACTGTCCTTCGAAGTAATCCCCGTGGATGGTTATGCATTTCTGAGAACTACTGAACAAGTCCTGGAAACTCCTGGCATAGTCTTCTTTAGGAATAGCCTTCAGTTTGGGTTGTTAAAACTCTACATTGAAAGCAAGAGAGAAGCGTGAATTTATGCAACCTGCCTTGCACACCTGAGTAGGATATAAAGGCCGGTTCTGGCACAGGGGCTAATGCGTAAGATGGCGGCCGCGCGCAACTAGTCCTATGTTATTCTTATTGAGGGGTCAGTCAGAGCTGGCACAGGGGCTAATGCGCAAAATGGCCGCCATACTCTGAGACCGTGAATGACGTCAGAGGGGGAGTTCGACCGTATAGTCGCTAAATGGAATTATTTATTATTATTATTATCATTATTATTATTATGTAATTATTGATTACTCATGTACAATCAAGACCAGCCTTATATAATTCACTTTATGATTAAGTGGCAGAATTCTTGGATGTCACTGTGGAGTCCCCGGTCTGAGTCCTGGCTTTGCCAAGAAATTTAATTTCTGGTCTGATAGTTGGAATGGGGTACACTCAGCCTTGTGAGGCAAAACTAAGAAGAGTGGGGTTAATTCGTACCTCAGCCATTTTGCCTAACCCAACTTCACCTAACCTAACCTAATCTAACCTTACCTAACCTAACATAACCTTAGTTCACCGAACCAAGCATTTCCTCACTTAACTTCACCTAACTTAACCTAACCTAACTTTACCTAACCTAACCTTTAAAGCTAAGCCAAAGGCTAATCAACACATTCAAAGTATATAAGGGCACATGCAACTATCTTTTTGCTAGTCTTATAGAGAGTAAGGTAAAGCTAACAATTGCACTGTGGCTACTGTGCAAAATGTTCGCTACACACAACCACCTTAGGATTACAAAGTCAGTTAAGTTTAAAAAAGTAAAAGCTGTTATTCATTTTTTTCTTTTCATTTTCATATTTCACACATTGCAATTTGTCAAATTACAATTTACAGTTTTTAAAATTTTAGTTTTAAGTTTCTTGAATTTTGTCAGTATGAAAACATGGATTTTTCAATTTTGTTGTTTACATGTTTTAGATTTAGTCCATGTCTAAAGTTCATATTTGCCAAATACGATTTTTTCATTACATATAACAAGGCTGTATACCTTATCCCAAAGCATATAGGTAATACATGGGATATACTATACTTTTGAGTACCTAGTTTAGCTAACTAAAGCAATTTCTCAACATTACTAGAGGTTAACAGTTTGGATTAGGAGTGGGAGGTGGTTAGTAATTAAACATTTCCAAGCAGTGTTCATACAATATTTTTTTATTCATTTTGAATATATTTACGCTATTTACACATAATACATTTGTTATAATTACAGTTGTTTTTATTTTTGTTTTCTATTTTTATTTATGTTTGCGTATGAATACAATTTTTTTTCTTTTTGTGTTTTCTATGTTTAGTGCTATTGTTTTATTTCCTAAATTGTTTTATGTATTTGGTATATGCAGGCAGAGGATTTTGATATTCTTAACTTAACTCTTTAAGCATGGTCAATGATTGAGTAATGACCATAGGCATGAGTACCTATAGCATTAGTATCAATTACTCTTTCATCATCACTAGGACACAAAGCAATTTTGTTTAGTCTTATAGATGATATGTCATGTTGTTTAGAAGCGATAATGTTCATTGATATTCTTTTTACATTGTTTTTCATGACACAATCCTTATAATCTTGAAAGCTTATACAATTTTTGACAACACCTCTACTAATACCTTTAATCTTTTTGATTTCTTTACCATTTATGTCTAAAGCATACATTTTAGTCCAACAAATGCTTTAATAATTTGTCCACAAGCCTCGTCTTTAAATTTTCCCAACGTTTTCTTGTTTGATATAGAGTAACATATATGATTAGTAGGATAATCAGATGTGTCCAGGTGTTCTAGAAAATCCAACTTGTCTTGATATACATCTTGGGTGTTAACCAAATAAATGAACGAGTCAGTATCCATATACATGAGTTTAAGATTGTCCATGCCATAATAGGGTAGCAGGACATCATAGTGGTGGGAATACATGAGAGTTTTTGAAATATCCAGTATACACATTCCAATATATATAGGCTTATTGAATACAATGTTACGTTTAGCCATGTGGAAAGCAGCTAGGTTAGGACCATAAATTGTTCTGTCAAAAAATGTCGTCTTTGCTATTAGCTTTTCAGCCTTTTTGCTGTCAGTCACAAGACGTATGTCTATTCTTTTACGAATATTTTCCATTGTTTTTCCAAAAATGGCATTGTTGAATAATTTGTATAGATTTTTCTCAAAATCATTTTTGGCTTGTTTTCGAAGGTTGTTATTAAAATCAACGTATGCCTTTAGCCAAGGTCTTTGTTTAAACTTTAACACACGATGAATTTTTACCAATTTTAGTCCATGATCTAAAGCCTGTTTAAGTGCCATGTAATGAACAACGTACCGCCTTCGATTTCCAAGATGAGGAATTAGTTTCTTGAGAGACGAATCCTTAGGTTGTGTACACTCTGGTAGGAAAGGTAAATCGTTGTGTAGATCATGAAGGTCGCATGGGTAATCAACATCAACGTCTAGAATGTACCCCACAGGATCGTCTTCCTTTAGTGTTTCTAGATCAACCGTATCTGGAGAAACCCACTGAAATCCACCATAAGGAAGAGAGTGACACATAGCCCACCCATATTGGTTGTTGGCATCATCATAGGTAATAAACTGCGATGGTTTCTCAGAATCATAGGTTTCCATATATTTATTGTTAGCTTCAGCATACCGATGAGACACCTGACATATGCCTCCACGTATTCCAGACTCTATTAAAAGAATCTGATTGTAATCCTGTAGCAATTCCAGTTCAATTCCAGTGTAAAGGAGCATTGCCTCGAAACTTAAACCAGGCGAAGTAAAGAAGTGTGCAGCATCCACTCGGTGTGTTTCTAATGTTTTGTTTCTGAACGTTTCAAAGCTGTCTGCAAGTAGGAGTACATCTGAAGTTAGGTAGAGATCACTATACCCCCCTAGAGTTTTAATGTTGAACTGATTCCATACATTTTTGGCATGTTCATAGTCTTCTTTACTAACATCTTCTTGACTTAATTTGTTAAAGAATGCCTCTTTTAGAGGTAAACACGTTTCACTTAACTTTTCCATGAATCGATGTAATCATAACAAAATACACCTTTACGAGTCATGAGCATTGCATTTTCTTTTCCAAAGTACTTGTTTGTTTCAGGGTATGATGTTAAATTGGAACCTAAGTTTTCCAAACTACTTGGCATTAACCGAAACGTGTCCACAAATCGAAGCTTAACATTTCCTACATATTTGGTGAAGGAAATGTACTTTTCTTTGGAGTTAGCGTTAACATCCACTCTCTCAGTAGTACATCCCAATTGCTTTACAATGAAATTTGCGTCGTAGCCACTCATATTATGTAGAAATACAGAAACGGGGTTACGTGTTTTACTCCTCAAATTACAGTTATTGTGAGCACTTCCACGGTATTCCCCTGTAATATGGCAGTGGTCTCGAACTTTCCAGTCCTCTTTGGTGAATGGTTTTTGACACAAATAACAGGTTTCAGAACATTGGAACTCTGCTTCTTGATCCTGAGTTAAGGCCTTTGGAACATTTAAGCTGTAAAGGCGATCAATTTCATTAGCTATTGAGATCAAACAGTCCATAATCTTTTCTGCAGCGTCAGGTCCACGATAAATAACAGGTTGGCTTGGAAGATTTGTCTTTATGTGTTCCACAGCGGGTGATGGTTTAACGTATATACCAAAGCTCATAGGAACATGACTCTGGTATGGCACTGTATAACTTGCTTCAGGATTGGGCAAACATGTTTGATATGGTAAGAGTATACTTTCGAAATCTGCATAGATAACGTAAGGTATTCTCAGCATTTTTTCAACATTTAAGAATTTGACAATGGGGTTTTTAATAGGCATTTCAACCCTAACAATGTCATGCTGGACACACAAAGCTCTATGTTCTTTTAATTTTTCCATTCCTTGTTGTCCATATCGATTATCAAAGTGAGTAAAACACCGTTTACATGTATATATCTTATGTTCACGGTGGGTGATCTGATGTGCTACTAGTTTATCAAAATCTTTGATAAAGACGTAGTGGTTCTGACCAGATGAAGAACTTAGCAGGAGGAGGTCACGATGGTCTTGTAGCTCTTGATCCACAACCTTTAGAGGAAACACTTTGTTGTCTTTTTCCAGTCCAAATACATTTATGGATATGTCGTTGGCTTTCTCAAATTTGGGAATGTCTGCTAGTATTGTAGGAAACGATATTACTGAAAAATCATACTTGTTTTCCAGATCCTTGTATTTACTAATGCGTTGAGCATTCTTTTTAACCAGTTTTGCTAAAATAGCATACATAAAACACTTCTCGTCCTTAAAGTTTTCAGGATTAATGCAGGCTTTTCTTGCTTGTATAACTGCTGGTAATGAAATATATGTGCTGCCACGCAAGGGATTATACTTATTTATTTTCAATCGAACTCCTTCCACTGCTAACAAAGCCCAATTACTACCTTTTAGCTCAGATTCTTCCATTTCCGTAGTTAACTTTGTAAATTGTGTTTCCACGAAACTACTTAAGTCTGATTCCAAAAATAGGGCCTGATTCCGTGTTTTAAAAGCACGATCTGTAATTTCATTGGTAGATGTATGAATGAATCTACATTCAGCCACAAGATTAACTTTGATCGACTTGTGCATTGCTAGTTCTTTCTGCATAGCTTGTATTATTTGCTGTTTGGACTCTTTAAGGTATGAATTTAAATCCTTACAAGTATCACAACGTATAAAATAGGATTTAAGACGACCTTGAAAAGACGTTTCATATTCAGTAAGTCCATTATTATCAGGAACCATTGAAAGCAGGTAATGTTTTGTAGGCTCAGTTTTTTGTCTTTTAGCTGCTGACACAACATTACAACATTCTTCATGACGACGTCCGTTGTAGACATTGTTGAATTTACTACCACAAGTTTTGCACTCATGAAACTCACCACACGATACTTCGTGACGCTTTCTATCATAGTCCCGAAGAAAAGTCCTTCCACACTCTTTACACATATAGCTAGGCATGGTTTCCTCTATCATGGATGTTGATTTCTGCAAACAGCTGCTTACTGCGTATCACAAGGCTGTAGGTTGGTCAGTGAGACGGTCTTTCACGATGTGAACACTGCAAAAGGTAGTAATCAACTGATTGTATTCCTGCTAAGAGACCTCTTATATACCCTAATCAAGACCAACAGCTACTTACCACGTAGTACACGGCTAGAGCCTAGTGGGTGAGACGATCTTTCACAATGTGATCACTGTTAAATGTAGTAGTCAACTGAAAATATTCTTACACCCTACTGAAGGTTATCAGGTACTTACTGCATATCAAAAGGCTGTACACTCATATGTTAGACACTCTCTCTTGCTAAGGACCCCTATATTCCCTATAAATGGCTATACATGTTAGTTCTAAACACTTAATGGTTATTTGTATATAAAATGTATATATACAGCTTATACGAGCACGTTTTCACGCAATAGAACTTTGTCAAATAGCCACATGCGACACGCAAAGTATGTTTCCGCTATCTAGCGGTGACTATGAGAACTACCTGAACGACTGCATGGCACCTAGCGCTCTGTATCATTACTGAACGATCAGCATGCTATCTAGCGGTCGATATCAAAAATTATTCAACTACCAGCATGCTACCTACCGGTCGATATTACAACTCACTCAACTACTAGTATACATTCCAATAATGAACACATTTGCTCATATCCACTAACAATACACAGCGGGTTTGCTTTATCGTTTAATACAAATATATCTTGTTTAAATAAAGTAACAAAAAGTTACATGGCACAATTGTATGGGAATGTTGCATTACCTAAAATGTAATAGTATGTAAGTGTTTAACATTTACAATAGGCTTATAATGAAGGATTATGGTGGAGGCTTATCGTGGTGGCTTAAGATGGTGGCTTATGGTAGCTTATGGTGGTGGCTTGTGGTGGCTTATGGTGGATTATGGTGGCTTATGGTGGCTTATGGTGTTGGCTTATAGTGGTGGTATATGTTGGTGGCTTATTTTTGGTGGTTTACGTTAATACCTTATTTGTAATGGCTTATTTGACAAGTTATTTTTGTCAATGTATTTAGAGGATTTTTCTCTTGGTCTTGGAAAGTATTTCAACCCTTTTTTTTATGGTAGCATAATGCTTACGGCCATGTTTGTAAGCAACAACAACAAACTAAAATTCCAAGAATCCAAAGTACTCTAAGGTTAATGATTGTCTCCCAACTCCATTCAACGCCTAGTCAAAAACATTATATATTTTCAAATTGTTCAAAAAAAAGGTAAATTGGGCAAGTAGGCTATATGTTTAAACTAAAAATCATATCAAATCATATGCTAACTCCAACACCTACGACTATCCCACTCTCAGTCAAAAAAATATAATATTCTTCAAATATTTTTTTCAAAACAATATTCGGAAAGTAGGCCATATTTTGAAAACTATTCATCCTATAAAGTCATATATAGACTCAAACCAATGGCTTTTATATCCTTAATCGTAAGAACAAAATATGGAATCGTTGACATTTTTTCCAAAAGATGTTCTTTTTAAAACGGGGGCTATACTTTGGAAACTAGGAATTTTACAAAAAAGTTTGTTTAACGTAAATGACAGGTATTTACCCCCACTACCCACAAACCAAGTCCCAGGTCTCTGGGGCAAAATCCAAAAAAGTTCAATTTGGAAAGTAGGCGATATTTTGAAAAATAATCATCCTAAAAAGTCATATATAGACACAAACCAAATGGATTTTATGTCCTTAATTGGTAGAACAAAACTTAAAATTTTTTCAGTTTTTCCAAAAAAGTCCAATTTTCAAAATTGTTTATATTTTGGGAACTAAGAATTTTACAAAAAAGTTTGTTTAACGTAAATGAAAGGTCTTTACCCCCTCTACCCCAAAAAATACATATCAGGTCCCTAGGATAAAAACTGTGCAGTAGTGTGTTTTGGGGGGTTCAGATCCCTCATCCTCCTCCCCTCCTCCAAGATGGCGGCCGTAGCTTAACTTAACCTAGCCTAACCTAACAAGATGGCGGCCGTAGCTTAACTTAACCTAGCCTAACCTAACAAGATGGCGGCCGTAGCTTAACTTAACCTAGCCTAATCTAACAAGATGGCGGCCGTAGCTTAACCTATCCTAACCTAACCTACGAGGTGTGATCAAAAAGTTTCAAAAATGTGGCTGCGACTTAACCAAACCTAGCCTAACCTAACCTAACCTACAAGGTGTGTTCAAAAAGTTTCAAAATGGCGATCGTAGCTTTACTTAACCTAACCTAACCTAACCTAAACCTACGAGGTGTGATCAAAAAATTTTCAAAATAGTGGTCATAGCTTAACTGAACCTAGCCTAACCTAACCTAACCTAAACTTACGAAGTGTGATCATAAAGTTCCAAAATGGTGGTCGTAGCTTAACTCAAACTAACCTAACCCTACGAGGTGTGATCAAAAATTTCCAAAATGGCTGCCGTAGCTTAACTGATTGATCCCTGTTGATTGACCCCCTTTTGATTGATCTCTGTTGATGTATCCCTTTGGACTGGTCCCTGTTGACTAGCCCCCTTTGGACGGGTCCTTTTTGAAGGGAGTCATTTTTTTTACGGGTCCCGGAGGACGGGTCCTTGTTGACGGGTCCCTGTGGTGGGTCCTTTGGACTGATCCCTATGGACAGGCCCTTGCATTTTATCCAAATTATATCAAAGGGGACCCGCCCACAGGGACCCGTCAACAAGGACCCGTCCTCCGGGACCCGTAAAAAAAAAATGACTCCCTTCAAAAAGGACCCGTCCAAAGGGGGCTAGTCAACAGGGACCAGTCCAAAGGGATACATCATCAGAGATCAATCAAAAGGGGGTCAATCAACAGGGATCGATCAGTTAAGCTACGGCAGCCATTTTGGAACTTTTTGATCACACCTCGTAGGGTTAGGTTAGTTTGAGTTAAGCTACGACCGCCATTTTGGAACTTTATGATCACACTTCGTAAGTTTAGGTTAGGTTAGGTTAGGCTAGGTTCAGTTAAGCTATGACCACTATTTTGAAATTTTTTTGATCACACCTCGTAGGTTTAGGTTAAGTTAGGTTAGGTTAGGTTAAGTAAAGCTACGATCGCCATTTTGAAACTTTTTGAACACACCTTGTAGGTTAGGTTAGGTTAGGCTAGGTTTGGTTAAGTTGCAGCCACATTTTTGAAACTTTTTGATCACACCTCGTAGGTTAGGTTAGGATAGGTTAAGCTACGGCCGCCATCTTGTTAGGTTAGGCTAGGTTAAGTTAAGCTACGGCCGCCATCTTGTTAGGTTAGGCTAGGTTAAGTTAAGCTACGGCCGCCATCTTGTTAGGTTAGGCTAGGTTAAGTTAAGCTACGGCCGCCATCTTGTTAGGTTAGGCTAGGTTAAGTTAAGCTACGGCCGCCATCTTGTTAGGTTAGGCTAGGTTAAGTTAAGCTACGGCCGCCATCTTGGAGGAGGGGAGGAGGAGAAGGGATCTGAACCCCTCAAAACACACTACTGCACAGTTTTTGTCCTAGGGACCTGATATGTATTTTTTGGGGGTAGAGGGGGTAAAGACCTTTCATTTACGTTAAACTTTCTTGTAAAATTCTTAGTTCCCAAAATACAAACAATTTTGAAAATTGGACTTTTTTGGAAAAACTGAAAAAATGTTAAGTTTTGTTCTACCAATTAAGGACATAAAATCCATTTGGTTTGAGTCTATATATATGACTTTTTAGGATGATTATTTTTCAAAATATCGCCTACTTTCCAAATTGAACGTTTTTGGATTTTGCCCCAGAGACCTGGGACTTGGTTTGTGGGTAGTGGGGGTAAATACCTGTCAGTTACGTTAAACAAACTTTTTTGTAAAATTCCTAGTTTCTAAAGTATAGCCCCCGTTTTAAAAAGAACATTTTTTGGAAAAAATGTCAACGATTCCATATTTTGTTCTTACGATTAAGGATATAAAAGCCATTGGTTTGAGTCTATATATGACTTTATAGGATGAATAGTTTTCAAAATATGGCCTACTTTCCAAATATTGTTTTGAAAAAAATATTTGAAGAATATTATATTTTTTTGACTGAGAGTGGGATAGTCGTAGGTGTTGGAGTTAGCATATGATTTGATATGATTTTTAGTTTAAACATATAGCCTACTTGCCCAATTTACCTTTTTTTTGAACAATTTGAAAATATATAATGTTTTTGACTAGGCGTTGAATGGAGTTGGGAGACAATCATTAACCTTAGAGTACTTTGGATTCTTGGAATTTTAGTGTGTTGTTGTTGCTTACAAACATGGCCGTAAGCATTATGCTACCATAAAAAAAAGGGTTGAAATACTTTCCAAGACCAAGAGAAAAATCCTCTAAATACATTGACAAAAATAACTTGTCAAATAAGCCATTACAAATAAGGTATTAACGTAAACCACCAAAAATAAGCCACCAACATATACCACCACTATAAGCCAACACCATAAGCCACCATAAGCCACCATAATCCACCATAAGCAACCACAAGCCACCACCATAAGCCACCATAAGCCACCATCTTAAGCCACCACGATAAGCCACCACCATAATCCTTCATTATAAGCCTATTGTAAATGTTAAACACTTACATACTATTACATTTTAGGTAATGCAACATTCCCATACAATTGTGCCATGTAACGTTTTGTTACATTATTTAAACAAGATATATTTGTATTAAACGATAAAGCAAACCCGCTGTGTATTGTTAGTGGATATGAGCAAATGTGTTCATTATTGGACTGTATACTAGTAGTTGAGTGAGTTGTAATATCGACCGGTAGGTAGCATGCTGGTAGTTGACTAATATTTTATATCGACCGCTAGATAGCATGCTGATCGTTCAGTAATGATACAGAGCGCTAGGTGCCATGCAGTCGTTCAGGTAGTTCTCATAGTCACCGCTAGATAGCGGAAACATACTTTGCGTGTCGCATGTGGCTATTTGACGAAGTTTTATTGTGTGAAAACGTGCTCGTATAAGCTGTGTATATAAATTTAATATACAAATAACCATTAAGTGTTTAGAACTAACATGTATAGCCATTTATAGGGAATATAGGGGTCCTTAGCAAGAGAGAGTGTCTAACATATGAGTGTACAGTCTTTTGATATGCAGTAAGTACCTGATAACCTTCAGTAGGGTGTAAGAATATTTTCAGTTGACTACTACATTTAACAGTGATCACATTGTGAAAGATCGTCTCACCCACTAGGCTCTAGCCGTGTACTACGTGGTAAGTAGCTGTTGGTCTTGATTAGGGTATATAAGAGGTCTCTTAGCAGGAATACAATCAGTTGATTACTACCTTTTGCAGTGTTCACATCGTGAAAGACCGTCTCACTGACCAACCTACAGCCTTGTGATACGCAGTAAGCAACTGTTTGCAGAAATCAACATCCATGATAGAGGAAACCATGCCTAGCTATATGTGTAAAGAGTGTGGAAGGACTTTTCTTCGGGACTATGATAGAAAGCGTCACGAAGTATCGTGTGGTGAGTTTCATGAGTGCAAAACTTGTGGTAGTAAATTCAACAATGTCTACAACGGACGTCGTCATGAAGAATGTTGTAATGTTGTGTCAGCAGCTAAAAGACAAAAAACTGAGCCTACAAAACATTACCTGCTTTCAATGGTTCCTGATAATAATGGACTTACTGAATATGAAACGTCTTTTCAAGGTCGTCTTAAATCCTATTTTATACGTTGTGATACTTGTAAGGATTTAAATTCATACCTTAAAGAGTCCAAACAGCAAATAATACAAGCTATGCAGAAAGAACTAGCAATGCACAAGTCGATCAAAGTTAATCTTGTGGCTGAATGTAGATTCATTCATACATCTACCAATGAAATTACAGATCGTGCTTTTAAAACACGGAATCAGGCCCTATTTTTGGAATCAGACTTAAGTAGTTTCGTGGAAACACAATTTACAAAGTTAACTACGGAAATGGAAGAATCTGAGCTAAAAGGTAGTAATTGGGCTTTGTTAGCAGTGGAAGGAGTTCGATTGAAAATAAATAAGTATAATCCCTTGCGTGGCAGCACATATATTTCATTACCAGCAGTTATACAAGCAAGAAAAGCCTGCATTAATCCTGAAAACTTTAAGGACGAGAAGTGTTTTATGTATGCTATTTTAGCAAAACTGGTTAAAAAGAATGCTCAACGCATTAGTAAATACAAGGATCTGGAAAACAAGTATGATTTTTCAGTAATATCGTTTCCTACAATACTAGCAGACATTCCCAAATTTGAGAAAGCCAACGACATATCCATAAATGTATTTGGACTGGAAAAAGACAACAAAGTGTTTCCTCTAAAGGTTGTGGATCAAGAGCTACAAGACCATCGTGACCTCCTCCTGCTAAGTTCTTCATCTGGTCAGAACCACTACGTCTTTATCAAAGATTTTGATAAACTAGTAGCACATCAGATCACCCACCGTGAACATAAGATATATACATGTAAACGGTGTTTTACTCACTTTGATAATCGATATGGACAACAAGGAATGGAAAAATTAAAAGAACATAGAGCTTTGTGTGTCCAGCATGACATTGTTAGGGTTGAAATGCCTATTAAAAACCCCATTGTCAAATTCTTAAATGTTGAAAAAATGCTGAGAATACCTTACGTTATCTATGCAGATTTCGAAAGTATACTCTTACCATATCAAACATGTTTGCCCAATCCTGAAGCAAGTTATACAGTGCCATACCAGAGTCATGTTCCTATGAGCTTTGGTATATACGTTAAACCATCACCCGCTGTGGAACACATAAAGACAAATCTTCCAAGCCAACCTGTTATTTATCGTGGACCTGACGCTGCAGAAAAGTTTATGGACTGTTTGATCTCAATAGCTAATGAAATTGATCGCCTTTACAGCTTAAATGTTCCAAAGGCCTTAACTCAGGATCAAGAAGCAGAGTTCCAATGTTCTGAAACCTGTTATTTGTGTCAAAAACCATTCACCAAAGAGGACTGGAAAGTTCGAGACCACTGCCATATTACAGAGGAATACCGTGGAAGTGCTCACAATAACTGTAATTTGAGGAGTAAAACACGTAACCCCGTTCCTGTATTTCTACATAATATGAGTGGCTACGACGCAAATTTCATTGTAAAGCAATTGGGATGTACTACTGAGAGAGTGGATGTTATCGCTAACTCCAAAGAAAAGTACATTTCCTTCACCAAATATGTAGGAAATGTTAAGCTTCGATTTGTGGACACGTTTCGGTTAATGCCAAGTAGTTTGGAAAACTTAGTTTCCAATTTAACATCATACCCTGAAACAAACAAGTACTTTGGAAAAGAAAATGCAATGCTCATGACTCGTAAAGGTGTATTTTGTTATGATTACATCGATTCATGGGAAAAGTTAAGTGAAACGTGTTTACCTCTAAAAGAGGCATTCTTTAACAAATTAAGTCAAGAAGTTGTTAGTAAAGAAGACTATGAAGATGCCAAAAATGTATGGAATCAGTTCAACATTAAAACTCTAGTGATCTCTACCTAACTTCAGATGTACTCCTACTTGCAGACAGCTTTGAAACGTTCAGAAACAAAACATTAGAAACACACCGAGTGGATGCTGCACACTTCTTTACTTCGCCTGGTTTTAGTTTCGAGGCAATGCTCCTTTACACTGGAATTGAACTGGAATTGCTACAGGATTACAATCAGATTCTTTTAATAGAGTCTGGAATACGTGGAGGCATATGTCAGGTGTCTCATCGGTATGCTGAAGCTAACAATAAATACATGGAAACCTATGATTCTGAGAAACCATCGCAGTTTATTACCTATGATGATGCCAACAACCAATATGGGTGGGCTATGTGTCACTCTCTTCCTTATGGTGGATTTCAGTGGGTTTCTCCAGATACGGTTGATCTAGAAACACTAAAGGAAGACGATCCTGTGGGGTACATTCTAGACGTTGATGTTGATTACCCATGCGACCTTCATGATCTACACAACGATTTACCTTTCCTACCAGAGTGTACACAACCTAAGGATTCGTCTCTCAAGAAACTAATTCCTCATCTTGGAAATCGAAGGCGGTACGTTGTTCATTACATGGCACTTAAACAGGCTTTAGATCATGGACTAAAATTGGTAAAAATTCATCCTGTGTTAAAGTTTAAACAAAGACCTTGGCTAAAGGCATACGTTGATTTTAATAACAACCTTCGAAAACAAGCCAAAAATGATTTTGAGAAAAATCTATACAAATTATTCAACAATGCCATTTTTGGAAAAACAATGGAAAATATTCGTAAAAGAATAGACATACGTCTTGTGACTGACAGCAAAAAGGCTGAAAAGCTAATAGCAAAGACGACATTTTTTGACAGAACAATTTATGGTCCTAACCTAGCTGCTTTCCACATGGCTAAACGTAACATTGTATTCAATAAGCCTATATATATTGGAATGTGTATACTGGATATTTCAAAAACTCTCATGTATTCCCACCACTATGATGTCCTGCTACCCTATTATGGCATGGACAATCTTAAACTCATGCATATGGATACTGACTCGTTCATTTATTTGGTTAACACCCAAGATGTATATCAAGACAAGTTGGATTTTCTAGAACACCTGGACACATCTGATTATCCTACTAATCATATATGTTACTCTATATCAAACAAGAAAACGTTGGGAAAATTTAAAGACGAGGCTTGTGGACAAATTATTAAAGCATTTGTTGGACTAAAATGTATGCTTTAGACATAAATGGTAAAGAAATCAAAAAGATTAAAGGTATTAGTAGAGGTGTTGTCAAAAATTGTATAAGCTTTCAAGATTATAAGGATTGTGTCATGAAAAACAATGTAAAAAGAATATCAATGAACATTATCGCTTCTAAACAACATGACATATCATCTATAAGACTAAACAAAATTGCTTTGTGTCCTAGTGATGATAAAAGAGTAATTGATACTAATGCTATAGGTACTCATGCCTATGGTCATTACTCAATCATTGACCATGCTTAAAGAGTTAAGTTAAGAATATCAAAATCCTCTGCCTGCATATACCAAATACATAAAACAATTTAGGAAATAAAACAATAGCACTAAACATAGAAAACACAAAAAGAAAAAAAATTGTATTCATACGCAAACATAAATAAAAATAGAAAACAAAAATAAAAACAACTGTAATTATAACAAATGTATTATGTGTAAATAGTGTAAATATATTCAAAATGAATAAAAAAATATTGTATGAACACTGCTTGGAAATGTTTAATTACTAACCACCTCCCACTCCTAATCCAAACTGTTAACCTCTAGTAATTTTGAGAAATTGCTTTAGTTAGCTAAACTAGGTACTCAAAAGTATAGTATATCCCATGTATTACCTATATGCTTTGGGATAAGGTATACAGCCTTGTTATATGTAATGAAAAAATCGTATTTGGCAAATATGAACTTTAGACATGGACTAAATCATAAACATGTAAACAACAAAATTGAAAAATCCATGTTTTCATACTGACAAAATTCAAAAAACTTAAAACTAAAATTTTAAAAACTGTAAATTGTAATTTGACAAATTGCAATGTGTGAAATATGAAAATGAAAAGAAAAAAATGAATAACAGCTTTTACTTTTTTAAACTTAACTGACTTTGTAATCCTAAGCTGGTTGTGTGTAGCGAACATTTTGCACAGTAGCCACAGTGCAATTGTTAGCTTTACCTTACTCTCTATAAGACTAGCAAAAAGATAGTTGCATGTGCCCTTATATACTTTGAATGTGTTGATTAGCCTTTGGCTTAGCTTTAAAGGTTAGGTTAGGTAAAGTTAGGTTAGGTTAAGTTAGGTGAAGTTAAGTGAGGAAATGCTTGGTTCGGTGAACTAAGGTTATGTTAGGTTAGGTAAGGTTAGATTAGGTTAGGTTAGGTGAAGTTGGGTTAGGCAAAATGGCTGAGGTATGAATTAACCCCACTCTTCTTAGTTTTGCCTCACAAGGCTGAGTGTACCCCATTCCAACTATCAGACCAGAAATTAAATTTCTTGGCAAAGCCAGGACTCAGACCGGGGACTCCACAGTGACATCCAAGAATTCTGCCACTTAATCATAAAGTGAATTATATAAGGCTGGTCTTGATTGTACATGAGTAATCAATAATTACATAATAATAATAATGATAATAATAATAATAAATATTCCATTTAGCGACTATACGGTCGAACTCCCCCTCTGACGTCATTCACGGTCTCAGAGTATGGCGGCCATTTTGCGCATTAGCTCCTGTGCCAGCTCTGACTGACCCCTCAATAAGAATAACATAGGACTAGTTGCGCGCGGCCGCCATCTTACGCATTAGCCTCTGTGCCAGAACCGGCCTTTATATCCTACTCACCTGATAGACGGGCGGCAGTGAGAAGGGTGAATTGATGCAACCTAACGTGCACACCTGTTCGATGGGTGGCAGTTAGAAGGGTGAATGTTCCGTGGAATGGAATGGTCCTGAAAACCATCGTCATGAGTGACGAGACCTGGTGCCTGAGGTACGAAGGAAAGCGTCATAGTATGGGGTATCGAGGTCCAGGGTCGCCGAAAAGCCAGAAGCTTTCGGACATTTCGGGCATCCAACGTAATGTGACGACCCAACTGAAGGCTATCCCTCAGGAAGACTATGCCAGAACTTGTACAGCCGTTCTAAGAAGTGCATAACCATCCACGGGGATTATTTCGAAGGATAGTAACGGCTGTTTCAGGTAAGCCAACAATCCGTTCGTAATATAGACCCATAGAATTTATCAGACTGAGAGTGTACTTATAGCATACAGGTGATAGCGTTCGATAATTGAGTGAACATTACCGGCTCAGTGGAGACACAGACGGCTTAGTGCCGAGCTCTGTGTGCATAATTAGGGTGGAGCTCATCAGAGATGCTGACTACTTCAACTGTCACAGCCGACTCGAAGCCCTCTATAACACTGATTTGATCAGGTTTCTTGTAAAAAGCAACTACTCCTGATTTCAATCGTTAACGCTATTTGCCTACTTTCAGGGTGTCTGCCAGTGTGTGTCTCTACCTCCTCTTCCCTCAAATTCCCCAAGGACGAAACCTGTGTGTTTGAGTCTTCAGTCTTTTGACTAGTTTGAATGCAGCCCTCCATGCCTCCCTGTCCTGACCTAATAGTTTCATCTCTACATATCTACCACACCCTACATCCAAGGCAAGATATTTATTGATTTATTTATTGAGTTTCCAACACATTGAAGGAACCCAATTTTGCCTAGCATATTAGGGTTATAGCTCGACAATTTCAGAATATTTACAACTTGTATCTATATATATATATAAATGAATTGCGGTTCGTTAGTCTCGCCAAAACTCGAGAATGGCTGGACCAATTTGGCTAATTTTGGTCTTGAATTATTTGTGGAAGTCCAGAGAAGGTTTAAAAGGTGAATAAATATGAAAGTTGTAGCTCACGAGCAGATTCAACAAATGAGTGACGGCACGCGAATCGCTTAAACAGAGTCCCGTATGTGTTCATATACCATTCATCCGATTGCTATGAAACTTTGGTTGTATTGTTGTGCACACTCTAGGAAAGGTTTCTGACTTAATAAATCATTTTTATAATAGGTAGCGCACGAGTAGATTCAACAAATGAGCGACGACGGCCGAAGGGTTTCAACAAAATCCTGTATGCGTTCACATACCATTCGTCCGATTGCGATGAAACTTGGGTGAGAGGATGAGTACGCTACAGGCAAGGCGTCTGGCTTAGTAAATCCATGTTATAATAGGTAGCGCACGAGTAGATTCAACAAATGAGCGACGACGAGCGAAGCGTTTAAAAAAATCATGTATGCGTTCACATACCATTCGTCCGATAGCGAAGAAACTTGGGTGAGAGGATGTGTACGCTACAGGCAAGGTGTCTGGCTTAGTAAATCCATGTTATAATAGGTAGCGCACGAGTAGATTCAACAAATGAGCGACGACGAGCGAAGCGTTTCAACAAAGTCCCGTATGCCTTCATATACTATTCGTCTGATAGTCATGAAACTTGTTGTGTACTGTGCCCGTTTAGACCGGAGTCCGCACGACCACATATGCATTTTACCAAGAATCAGCCAGCACGAGAGTCAAAATATCCCGGGGCGCCAGATGGGTTAAAGCTAATCGCAAAAACGACATCAAATGAAAAAAAAATGCTTTACTGATTTTTGGCTCAATGCAACAATAAGGATAGAAGGAGATTCAACTGGCATAACACATCATGTAAAATTATCTCATTTTATTCTGAATTTAAAATTGACTGCAAAATAAAATGCTCAAAGCAGCATCAATCATGTGTGGCGACCCACATTACTATTTACACAATTTACAGAAATTTTCCAACTCATTGGACAATTATCTTTGGAGACACAAGTCTGATTATCAGTCCTGTAGACTGTGTTCCAAAATTATAATAATTATTTATGATTAAATCCAGTTCAAATTTAATTGTCTTTACTGGAAATATTGCAGTTCACATAATATTAACACTCGTAGAATAATTGTTCATAGAATTTTTAACTTTCACTTATTTTTCCAGTTTCAAAAAAATATTGTCAAAAAAATATTATCATCTCTGAATCAACACAAATTATGTACACATATTAATAACAACATTTGAAAAGTATCTGACCCTTGAGCATAGCATCGAAGAACTGTGCGAAGCACAACAAAATTAATTGTTCTTCCGACCTTAAACGTTTCGAGAAGTGACTCGATTATGAACTTCAAGTTCCTAACAAAATATATGATTTCTGAATCATCAACTTGATTAATAAATTGTTGGACCATTCAACTATTCGATTTTCCACTTGGAATCATTATTAAGAAAAATATTTATATTTGTGGTCATTTTAATAATTTTCACAACTTGCAATTCTTGAACAGAATGCGGAAATAAGAATTGTAGCTTCATAATAAATTCATTTATTTCATGACATTAGGATTGAAAAACATCCTTCAAATTATTCGTGATTATAGAATTATTTATAATTGGCAGTGGCCCATTTTATTATTTTTATAAGAACACAATATTCCAACAACAACGGCAAAGGTCTTCACTTCCTCTGAAGAAGAATAAAATACTATCATGACAAATCCGGGTTCTAGCAAAATCAAAATCTTAATGGAATCCGTAAACAAGATTGAAATAAGAACTGATGGTTTTTTAAGAAATAACCTTTGGGTCATTCATACGACGCAATGTGTAGTTCCAATACTCCTTCTTTATCACTGAGTCATCGAACCTGCTATTTGATTGATGCTCATAAAAACCTCCTCATTCCTGCGACTTAAACATGCGCACCTGGGAATGGCATTTCAACTACTCCACACACATAAATTTTCTTCCCAAAATTTATACAATAAATCAAGCCTCTGCTTGTTATCCACACTGGAAGATTTATAAACTTACAAGTTTATTTTATTTTACCATTCAGTTCAAATCGTGAAGTTACCACACTTATGATACTCTCTATTTCACTTTCGAATGTGTATTTACGTCATGATTTTATATAAATACAAAATATCCTAATTGATACAAATATCATTTGCTTCCCGTTTCATGCCTCTCCGTGTTATCTGAAAAATATACTTTGCTCATGGCAAATATTAACTGTTCAACCAGAACTGTCATGTTGGTTGAATGCGGGCTTGCGCTAACCACTATCCTTCGGAAAATCACCTGTTCCAAACTAGAAATGATTAAACTACTTCATAATCTCTCTCTTCAATGAATGTGATTATTAGAAAATATAAGATCCAAGAATTATTTAGAAAAGTTATGAAAATCATTATTATTATTATTATTAGTGGATTATTATTATTATTATTAGTTATATTATTTTAAATATATTTAATTATTATTTCATTATGTGAGAATCCACATGTTCGATTCTTCGAATATGGATAAAATCTCCATTTCTCAACAAAAAATAATTATTAACTTTTACAGTTACCTCGGCTGATTACCGTGATTATCAAAAAATATGAAACATTCAAATAAATGTTCGTTATGCTCGGTCATCGATCCTAAACTGTTCTGAGTGCTGAAAATACTCAGAATAACCCTAATGTGTCTTGCGTAAATCATTGCAAGATTTAAATACGAAGAAAAATAAATGTGTTGGTCATCTGCAGAATATGAGTTTGTTCCAATTAGCTAGGCATAATATAAAATCAAATGTGGCTTACATTTCTCGTTGGTCTTGAAGCGTAGTGAACCTGGTCTATACCAGATTTATCCAGATACATGCCCTATTGGACACGCACGTCTAATCCTTGTATCGGCCGCCATTATATACCCACAATCTGTCTAACAAGACATAGTGGAAATATCTCTTGAAGTTGGAAGTAACTGTTGATCCATTATAATATTTACTTCTGTTAAAGCCATAACAGTTTGCTTAACTGGGGTCAGATCCAAATGATCTATTCTCAAATACGTCAGTTGTAACATAACTCACGGTAATCTTTTCAGTACAAGAAAACACTGACAGTCTAAATCAATCAACGGCTGTTCTGAAGATCGTTCCCTGGGCATGGTTTATCACCATCTATCATGCGCGAAGCAACTTATAGTTTCCCTTTGTCGGCTAATGAACAACACCGTGATAGACTGGCCTTCAATATACTGAAAGATCGGAGTGGTTATCAAGTTACAATATATGAAACTGACTAATTGGATTAAAATATCCAAGTATAGAATTACGCTTCGGTGGCGTAGTCGGTAGCATGCTGAACTGCTATGCCCAAGATAGCGGGTTCAAACCCGGCCGAAGTCGTCGGATTTTTTAAGAGCGTTAAAAATCCTTCAGTATGCCTTCCTTCGGAGGGGAAGTAAAGCCGGCGGTCCCATGTCATAGATTTATGGCATGTAAAAAATCCTTTCACAGACTAAACTTGTGTAAAGCAAAATTTGTTAGGTTAGATTTCGTCAGAACGCTCTATCAAAGTTCCAACGTTCACCACTAGGTATCATTGATATCTGGTGGCGAAAGTTGGAACTACTTGAAATTGAACGGAACTTGTAGCTCACCCTTTTAGGGTATCCGCTGGAAGCAGCTACAGACTCAGGCGAGCCGAACATGTCCTCGGACATTCCCGGCACTAAAAGCCATACGATAAATAAATAAATAAATTACTGGACTGTGACAAAGTACTTTCTACACAAAGTCTAGCATATGTCCATATAGAAATAAAGTATTTCACCAGTGTCCGTAGAAAAATAACAATCACCTTAGTGATTCCCTCTGCCGGAAACTTACTATGTTCCACACGTATCGTAGTACTTTTGTAACTATCACAATTTAAAGATATCTTCGGCGTAGATCCGGCAACCATGTGCCTTGGCTCAACGTAGCAGCAGCACCTTGTCATGCAAGAGCTTGGTTCGAAGTGAGCTGATGATGCTTGGGCCGGTCGGCTTTTATTCAAAACGGTCGGGTCCACGCTTGATCACGCTGAAATCTGGAAATCCTCATATCTCCGGTGTCTCTGGTCCGATTCACTTGAGACTAAGTGCATTCTCTTTCATTTGGCCGTGCCAGTAATCTGATCCAAGTCTCAAGTCTCTACTACATGGCTAACTATTTAATCAACAAATAGTCTCGACCTCTGCTACTACTCGCTACGTCACTTAACATGCTCTTGGCTGCACAAAGTTTCCATTTCCTTCTAGAAGTAGTGGAGCGCGATATTCAAATATCTCAAATTTCAAAAGCGGCTGTAGCCTTTCCCTTGATATCTAGGTGTCTGAATCTTGGAATACACATTCCTAGAGTTGGGCACATCCACCCCACACCTAGCAAAAAATAAAAATTGAAAAATTTTTATTTTTCCTATCTACACATTAAATCATCTGGTTCTTGAATAATAAATCTTCAAATTCGCTGCATTATAAGTTCCCACGATGTTACCAGTTCGTGTATTGGCGATTTTATAGCTTCCATTGTTGTTTACTTCCACAATACGATAGGGTCCAGCGTAAAGGCTTGCAAACTTCGAGTACACTCGATTTTGCACGTCAGAGGGTGTAGGTCTTTTCACTAAAACAAGAGTTCCTACGCGCAAGGGTCTGCGAAAACGCTTTCCTCTCACTCTGCGCTCTCTTTTCTCAGCCCCCCCAGGGGCTCACATCTTGTGGGCGTGGGTTGGCGACCACGGGGCCCCAGCTGAGTCCGGCATTGCTTCCACTTACTTGTGCCGGGCTCCTCTCTTTCTTCTTTCCTGTCGACCTCACTTGGTCAACTCTTGTTCTCTTCTGACCCCGACGGTATTAGGGTATCCGAGGCCTAGGGAGTCTCTTCCTTTCCCGCCTTAATTGGCCCTTGTCTCATATTTTCTAATACCCTCCTTCTGCGAGGGGTCAGCCTTCTTTTTCTCTTCCTTTTACCTCCTGCCTTGTGCTCTAGGCCCTTAAGGAGGCAGGGTGTATGTAGCCCCACCACTTCTGGTGCACACTAGATAATGCTACACCCTCAGGGGCTCACGGCTGGTGAGTTCGGGAGTTGGCGACCCCGAGGGATTCCTGAGCTGGGTTCGTTTTCCCCTTTTGTCCCTTACCTTTGGGGCGGACCCTCTCCTCTTTCACTTTCCTATATGCCTTTCATGGCCCTCCTTCCTTCCAAGTCCCTCAATCCGCCTTCTTCGAGGGTTGAGGGCATTTCTTTTCCTCCTGTCCTTTATTTGCGTTATTCTCCTTTAGTTTTCCATTTCTTCTTCCAGTATGTAGGTTAGTAGTTAGTTTTAGTTTTAAGTTCCCTTTTCATTTTCATCTTCACGATCACCCAAACCATCAGGGGCCGATAACCTAGATGTTAGGCCCCTTAAAACAAAAATTATCATCATCATCATCATCTTTTCTCAGCTTGGCTCCTCAACTTGTCTAAAGCTAAAGTCTCCCTGTAGAAAACGAAAAATGTTTCTAAAACGTCGGTCTCTCCTCTGGGATAAATGCAACAATCTTAACCTTCTCAAGGTATCCTCATCCTCCTGCGTCAGGTTAACTTGAAAAACCTTAGATGTAGACTCTACTGCTCTACTCAATAAATCGGCTCCAACGTTCAATTTTCCAGGAGTGTGTTCAATAACTAGGTTGAATTGTTGGATAAAAAGTGACCATCTAGTTATCCTATCACTGGCAAAGTTTGTTCTCAAGATAAACTCCAATGCATGGTGATCAGTCCTCACAATTACTGAATGTCCAATTAACATTTTCTTCCACGACTCCAACGAGAAGATTACAGCAAGGGCTTCTAACTCTGTGGTGTAATAATTCCTTTCTGATGGACGAAGTTTCCTGCTTATGAACGCCAGGTAACGTCTCTTGTGATCGTCATCTTCTTGAAGAAGAATAGCTCCAATCCCTACGGTGGATGCATCGGATTCTATGATGAAATTCTTGGTAAAATCAGGACACTCCAATTTCACGCTGTTCACCAATAACCTCTTGGCATCTTGAAATGATTGTTCACAATCTTCATTCCATTTCCATTTGTTTCCCTTTTTTTAATAATTCCTGCAATGGAGCAACCGTCTTGGTGAAGCTTGGACAATGCCCTGCGAAGAATTGGCATGTCCCGAGAAAACTGCGGACATTCTTCACTCTAGTAGGTCTAGGGAAATTTGCAATCACCTGTATCTTTGTCTCATTGGGACGGTATCCTTCACCATCCAAAATGTGGCCCAAAAATGTTATTTCCTTCCGAAAGAACTGACATTTTCGAAGGTTTACTTTAAAGTTCGCTTTTCTCAAATCTGCGAATAACATCTGAAGATGTAACAAATGTTCCTCCTTAGTCTCAGATGCAATTAGGATATCATCTATGTAACGAATTGCTATCTCTTTTACTTCAGGACTCAAGTTTTGTTCCAGTGCTCTGATCAAAACAGATCCAGATGTTTTGACCCCAAATGGTAGACGGCGGAATACATATGTCTGCTGGTCAAACATAAATCCTGTAAACTTTTTGGAATCTTCACTAAGCCTAATGTGGTGGTAGGACGAAGTGAGATCAATGTTAGAGAACCAGACCTTGCCTTGGAATTTCCTTAACAGTTCCCTAATGATTGATGGTCTGTCATACTCTGGCAGCAATCTTGAATTCAAATTTCGCGCGTCTAAACACAGTCTCAGACTTCCATCTGGCTTAGACACTACTGCTAATGGATTGACATAAGATGTAGTGTACTTTTCAATCACATTGTTACTTTCCATCTCTTTGATAAGCACTTTTACCATTTCTCGATGCTTTTCCGCTACCGGATACAATTTAGCATGGAAAGGTGCATCATCATTTACACGAATACTATATTCAAAATCTTTAATTTCACCAGGTTTAATATCAAAAATATCGTGGTACTCTTCCAAAATTTTTCCTAGCTCTGGGGACTCCTTCTCAGTGTAGACTTCTCTTCCTTCAGCTTCATGAAAAATCAGAGACCATTGAGCATCTCCCTCGATATCTTCCTCTTCTTTTCCCTCGAAGTTTATCACTTCGGTATTCTTGAATCTGATCGTCTCTGTCTTCATGTCTATCACTGCTTGATATTTCTGAATGAAATCCGCTCCCAATATCATGTCAAAAGCCATGTCCTTCATTACTACAAACACATGTCGGAAATCATGTCCTCCAATAGTAACACATAAGTATAATTGTGTTTTACACAGAGATATTTTGTTGGGTATTATTCCTTGGATTTTAATTCCTGATACTGGAATCTCCTCTAAATTCTCTTTGAGTTTCCACAGAATATAATGCTTCTCGCTCACAAGACAAAGCATAGCCCCAGTATCAATTAAAGTATCGACAGGCATACCGAATACTTCGCATGATATGATTGACATTTTAATTCTTGTACCCATTTCTTTCCGTTCGTCATTATGTTGAATTAAGTCATCATCCTCTGCTTGCCATTTAATAATCCTGGAAGTGAAAGTGTTTAAAATTCAATCTTCTACTGTGTATTCGAAGTTTTTTCTCTTTCCCATTCCCCCGGGATTGTTGTGTTCCCGATGGACCTGGTTCATTGGACTTCTGTTCCAAGAACTGCAAGTTTTCTTGGTGTCTTTCTTCCAAGTTCTTCCTCGTCTCCTTATTGAACTCTTCATTGGACTGACGAGTATTCACATTCCCTCGGTTATTGTAGTTATTGTTTCTACCATAGTGCCTTCTTTCCTGGTACCTTCCTTGATTATCCCTTGGCCTTCTCCATCGAGTATTATATCGATATCCACCATCCGGTCTCGCATAAAGCTTGTAACTGTATCTGTTATTGTTCTGATTCCATCTTCTTTTATAGGGCTCTTCCCTCTGCGTTTTCTCTTCTCGCCCCTCTCGAATCTCTCGAGGTGTTTGGGAATAACTGTCGGCCATAACAGCGTATACAGCGTTGCTATTCTTTCCTCCCTTCTGATGGAAGAATTGAGCGTTCGTGTGATCAAGTTTCTGCAATACCTCGTCAAATTGCTCCATATTATAAATGTCAGCAGCGATCAAAGTTCTTTGGACTTCTGCTGGAAACTGACGTATTAATGCAGTAATTAATTCATTATCTGGCATCGGCGGATCTAAATGTTGAAGTTTAGAAAGCTGTCCAGAAAAGTACGTAGAGTATCGAGTAGGTTGTGACGTCGAGAATCTCTTTGAATATAATTCTGCTCTGACTTGCTGTTGGGTTTCCGGGGACCAAAACTTTTTTAATAACCCACGGGAAAACTCCTCAAAATTGGTGAGAGTGGACCTGAAAGCTCTAAACCAAAGAAGTGCGGGACCTTCCAGAAATTTCCCTATCACTCGGATTTGTCTTTCCTTAGGGATTTTGGAATCTTGTAGGTAATCACCTGCTTCTCTCAAGAATTCTACGGGTGTCACAGAATCTCGCCCTGAAAATTTAGAAGGCTTATCCTCTACTTTCTTGAATACAGTTATGGGGTTGGATTGAAATACTGTCCTGACCTCATCCTGTCTTTGACTATCAGTTTCTCTAGCTGCTCCTAGGTTTATCTGTATCGGTTCTTCTCCCCTTATACTTGGCATTTTCAACAGATGGTCAGACTGTATCTCGTCCTTGATTTGGGTTTTCATAGCCTCAATTTCCTTATGGTTTTCTTCTGCCAGTTTTCTAATTTCTTCGGTTTCCTTACAGTTCTCCTTGACATCAGTGGATATCTGGTTCATAACAGCCTCGTGACTTTTCAACGACCCTGTCACATCTGATATGTCCTTCTGAGTTGCTTGAATCTCTTTGGAAATTACTTGAATATGGGATGACAAAGATTCCCGAATCTCCTTGACTCCTCTTGGTTCTCCAGCTTGAGTGTGTCTTTAATCTCATCGATAACTGTGGTTTTAATTTCAGTTTGTAATTCACTAATCACACCTTCTCTTATTTCTCCCACTATGAGTTCTTTGAATTGTTCTGTCAAACGTTGAACAACTAGAGTTGCCATCTCATTGTTCTCCTTTTTCACCCTGACTTCTAGGTTGATCATGTCTTCACCAACTTTCCTAAGACCACGTTCTATCCTATCAGCTAAGCTTTGGGATCTTAGATCGGCATCGCGAAATTTATCGTCCATTAAACTTGCGTTAGTGGCTAATGAAATTTCGAGTTCATGTGTTTTTTCGCATAATTTAGTCATTTTACTCTCAAGTGACATTTTCAAGATTTCTGAATTCTCTTTAAATTTATTTTCCATAGAATTAAATTTACGATTTAAATTTTCTTTCAAGTTATCTTTTAACCTGCTTTCTAACAAATCGGAATTTTCCTTAAGTTTATCATCTAAACTTTCTTTCAAGTTATCTTTTAACCTGCTTTCTAACAAATCGGAATTTTCTTTAAGTTTATCATCTAAACTTTCTTTCAAGTTATCTTTTAAAGAATCAGAATTTTCTTTAAGTTTCTTTTCCAAAGCCTCTGTATTTTCTTTCATAATGGCTGCTACGCGCAGTCCAGCTTCTTTGGAACTCTCTTCCAAACTCCTCATCATCCTCATCATCTCTTCCATAATTTTCCATTATTATTCAAAACTTAGGGGTATACATGTTGGCAGACACAAGATTATAACTAGAACAAGAAATATGAATAGCTAATTGGAACACACCAATAAAATGAGATTTGTCCTAATGTCGACGTGATGGAAAAACAAAATTCTCTACTTTTACGAATTACATTTACTACAATATCACAAGAAAAATATGCAAGTTCTCAAATATCCTCCACCTGGATTCTAATAATGCGTATGTCCAGTCATCGAACGTTTACTACTGAATTTACTTGACGCCCTAATGGTTAAGCCATTATCAAAAATAATCAAACCCATTCTAATTATTAACCCAGTTAAATTTTTAATATTCCCCACTAATTGGGTTTCCTACTAATTTATTCATCCAAACCAGACACCTCTCAACTCCCAAAATATCTATATATAAAAAAAAATATCACAATTTAAATCGGCATGCGATTGACCATGTCTAACTCGAGCCTCACGTTCGAAGCCATTTCTCTCTCTATCTTATTTTATGTGCCCGTTTAGACCGGAGTCCGCACGACCACATATGCATTTTACCAAGAATCAGCCAGCACGAGAGTCAAAATATCCCGGGGCGCCAGATAGGTTAAAGATAATCGCAAAAACGACATCAAATGAAAAAAAAAAGCTTTACTGATTTTTGGCTCAATGCAACAATAAGGATAGAAGGAGATTCAACTGGCATAACACATCATGTAAAATTATCTCATTTTATTCTGAATTTAAAATTGACTGCAAAATAAAATGCTCAAAGCAGCATCAATCATGTGTGGCGACCCACATTACTATTTACACAATTTACAGAAATTTTCCAACACATTGGACAATTATCTTTGGAGACACAAGTCTGATTATCAGTCCTGTAGACTGTGTTCCAAAATTATAATAATTATTTATGATTAAATCCAGTTCAAATTTAATTGTCTTTACTGGAAATATTGCAGTTCACATAATATTAACACTCGTAGAATAATTGTTCATAGAATTTTTAACTTTCACTTATTTTTCCAGTTTCAAAAAAATATTGTCAAAAAAATATTATCATCTCTGAATCAACACAAATTATGTACACATATTAATAACAACATCTGAAAAGTATCTGCCCCTTGAGCATAGCATCGAAGAACTGTGCGAAGCACAACAAAATTAATTGTTCTTCCGACCTTAAACGTTTCGAGAAGTGACTCGATTATGAACTTCAAGTTCCTAACAAAATATATGATTTCTGAATCATCAACTTGATTAATAAATTGTTGGACCATTCAACTATTCGATTTTCCACTTGGAATCATTATTAAGAAAAATATTTATATTTGTGGTCATTTTAATAATTTTCACAACTTGCAATTCTTGAACAGAATGCGGAAATAAGAATTGTAAATTCATTTATTTCATGACATTAGGATTGAAAAACATCCTCAGTTATGCAGTTAATCCTACCGTAATGAGGTCCGTGTCCTCGGCTAGAAGTAACGGCACACTCCCTCAAGTAAACAAGCCACACTCACTTGTTCCGAATGTACACTGTCCCGCCGTCTGCAGGCTAGGAAAACAGTCCACTGCGTTTCACAATCCACCACAATATCTCTGTCGCACTAGGTAAGTACACACTCCTCAAAACTCAGTCCCTCCGTATGATTCACACTGCCTCGCTGTCTGGAGAACTTGGGTTTCGTAACTTCGTACGTCACGTCGCCACACTACTGTCGCACAGGTAAAAACACGCACTAGCTCAAAAACACAGTTCCCCCCTCGCTGGTGAGGCCGCTTTATATAGGGAGGGTGGTGACTCAATAGACGTTTCCAGAGTAGGAGAGTTCACAGCTCCTCCCGAGAGTTCCATCCCCATGTACGCCGGGAACATTCCAGACCATGTCTTTGTTCCCGCTGCGTAAGTAGTCGGCCGACAGAGACCAGAGGTAGCCTCAGGCGGCTGTGAGTCACGGGAGAGGGAATGAAGCAACCCCGCTCTCGTAACAATATTATAAGCAGCCCACACGCTTCAAGGATTGGAACTAGGTCCGCTTGTATATGTTGCCATGGTAACCAGGTATGGGATTTTTTTCGACGCAAAAATGGTTGGTTGGTTCCTCAGTTTAGGGGCTGCGACAACGCGGTCATGTAGCCCCGTGCACTTTGGGTGTGTGTAGATTTGTCTGATAACCGGTGTTAATTGTGATGGCTGTATTAGTGTTTGCTATCTCTGATTCAGATAGAAGGACTGCAGACGATTAATTTTTTCAAGTAGTTCCTACTTTTGCTACCAAATGCTACCGTCCACGACACCTAGCTGAGGACGTGGCTACTAAATGCCATCGCAGTTAGCACCTGACGGCGAACGTTGGAACTAATATAGCGTTATCAAACTAACCTACAAATTTTAGCTTCCACATGTGTAGGCAGTGGAAGGTTCTTTTTCATGCCATAAATCTAGGAGATGGGACCGCCGGCTTACTTCTCCTCCGAAGGAAGGCATACTGAGGTTTTTTTAACGCTCTTAAAAAATCTGATGACGTCGGCTGGGTTTGAACTCGCGATCTTGGACACAGCAGTTCAGCATGCTACCAACTACGCCACCGAAGCCGCCCTCTTATATATCTAAGAAGATATGTTTGAAACCACTAACAACTGAAATAAATTCAGTGCTTTAGAAATAAGAATCAAAGTGCACCATATGGACAGATGCGCACAACTCATAAAGCACATAAATGGAAACCTTTTGGGGTGAATGAACCAGACCACACCACACCAGGGACATACAGGATGATTGATGGCCCAAGGTGCTAACACATTCGATCCGCGACACTTCCCTCCATCCTTACTTGCTTTCACTTTCGTTTTTCTGGGTGAGAGAAACACATCATTCATCACTCGGCTGAATTACGGTGTGGCAGAGGAATTTCTGTACACGTTTCAACATTCATTTATACTCCTCACTGAGTTTCCGAGGGAATCCATTTTCTTTTATTGGACTTCAACGGGAGTGTGAGCATTCAGCGAGATGAAGTCTACGCTCTACCGCGGTGGGTATTAGAAATAATGGGAGGATTATTGTCCCTCGAGGAAGTACAAAATCGGCTGTTGAGTGGCAAGGTGTAAAGGCTCATGGGTAATGCTCACCTGAAAATAAAGTCACTCTGTGGCGACATCGCTCCAATTAGTGGCAGTTGGTGTTTTTTTAAGCGTAGACGTAGGCAGTTTAACACTACGAAATTAACATACGTGTATCTCATACAATTTTTATTACATCTCACTGAAATTTAGTACACATATTAACACTCCCTTAAGGCATCGTTTTTGTAGTTTTTGAGATTTTTTTGTAACTTCTAAGGGAGTTATAGTCATTTACAATTTTTATTGCACTGTTTTTTTTTCGGTACACTTTTCTCCTACATTTGGGTATAGTGTGTCAATTTTCGTGCACAGAACTAATCTGTGTTACGAGGGCTGTTTTTTTTAATTAACCGAACATTTCATTTTGAAACCACATTTATTTTTAGGTTTTACATACCTTCCTCTATTTTTCTACATATTTGCCTTGTTTATTTAGTCACTTGTCATACCTTAAAACTAAGTTCTGAAATCCCTCTGCATAAAAGTTTGCCGCCTGCTCTGACAACCAAGAATTCATGGCTGTTTTCACTACTTCATCTTCGGCGAAGCGCTTCCCACCGAGATGACGAAGGGCTCTACGGTGGGTGATCCAAAACTTCCCACCCAAAAGAGTCAATCAGTTCCCGAGTCCTGGCAGCAGCGTGAGGTCTTGTCATGATCTTGCGCTGTGGCGGTAAAGTGCGAAAATGGGTACACGAGTTCAAAAGTGGCCGTGAAAATGTTCATTGCATTAACACCATACATCTCACAAAGCTGACGTGTTTCTTGCACTCAAAAACGTATCCCAGATCGTACCTCTCACGCGGCGGGCGAATCAATAATCTTGAACATTGTAAAGATGCACAGTTCAGCGTACAGGTTAGCTACACAGCTGCAACTGACGCCTGCTTGTTCGCAAAGGATGCCGGGAGGTAGCGCGCACACTTATTGCGGCGTGCGCACTAACTACGGGCTTTTAAAATACGGCCCTTTCTTAAAAAACAGCCTTCGTACTAACAAAACATTTATATGCAGCTGAGTTCTGGATAAGGATTTCACTGATTTTGTGTGAAATTTTGAACTTTAAGAAACTTTTTATTAAGAAACGAAAGCACATTTTCAAGCCCAAACTTTTTGTAAGCACCATATTAAAATGCAGTTCCATCAAAATCTTCACACTAGTTAGGAGTACAAATGTGTAAAATTTTGTTAATATCCATTCTGCCGATTTTGAGAAAAACGTACCTTAAGTACGGTACCGTAATAAAAATGTTAAACTCGGAAATTTCAACGTAAAGTTTTCATAAAGGATTCTTACTCATTTGCAGCCCAACAGATTATAATTTTAAATTACATTTGCAAATCGAATTTTGAAACAAAATTTTGGGATTATGTTCTCCAATGTATGTACGGTACTGCTTTGCCCTGAATTGGTCGGCACCTCCGGCAAATTGTTTTACCTGGCGCCTGAACCAAATTGTTTGGCCCTGGGCGTCCAGCAAATTGTTTTGTCCTGGGGTTGTTAGCTCAGTTGGATGTGATTTCGTCTGAAGGACGGTTGTAATTGTTTATAAGGCAAGACGTGAGTGTTACGTGTTGTGTTGGAGAGAGATGGTGCTAAATGAAAAGAGAGCGCAGACAGACTGCTGGCAGGAAACGTTGGCTACTTAAATGCTGACGGCTGTTTACTAGATTACAGAGACAATGGCCGTGGCTTGATCGGGCACGTGGTGCAGCGGAGTAGGACTCGCTGGTTAACGACCGGCGTATAAATGAGGAGGCAGGAAATACAACTGATTAATTTGAAATAATCTAAAAGATTTAATTACGGATTAGTGTGAACTGCGTGAAAACTCAATAGTTGAATTTAACCAAGTAAAGAGTACAATGATGGATGTGATGATTACAATTTTTAGAGGTCTGGTTTTAGAAAGGATGATTCAGGATTTAAAAAAAACTTAAGTACCCACTCACCGGATCTGCTGTCAAACGGGCGGCACTTCGTCGTCGTTCAGCGTCGAGTGTCGGAAAGAGACCCCGTGCCCTGGAGTAGGCGTGTTTTTATTGGAAGCGTCAATGCTGTGTCAGAAAATCAGCACATTCTCGTGCTACTTTGGAAGGTTCCAAAAAGGCAGTCACATTCCTTGTCCCACTTGTGTTAAGGAAGTGTTGAAAAGATTGCAACATGTATGAGGGCCTGGCTAGCCAGTCTTTGAGTGTAATTTGTGAGGCTAGTTGGTTGTAGTTGCTGGTTCATTTTAGGCGTGAAATGTGGGGTGAAGGGCGGTGAAAGGGGGCTGATAAGGGGTGGTTATACCCTTTAGGAAACCCAGGGTATAACAGTACTTTCAAATCAAGCAATAGTTTTTTTTGGGGAACATTTTGTATGTTTTCTGCCTACATCTCCCAATCATGGGTGTTGAATTAGCTACTAGGGGAGGGGTATAATAATATTAATAATGTTATTTTGATTCGTTGTGTCCCACTAGGGAGTACGTTTGAACATATTAGCACTTTCTCTTCTTCCCTTCCCAATATCTCTTCATCCTCTTCCTGTGTTCTCTTTTACACTGTTCTGTCCATCCTGAATTTCGTCGGGTGGGCATTTCAGAAAATTTGTGTTTGTGAATTAAAGTTCTGATTTTTTTCTGTCTTTAATGGTTTCTTCATGACAGCCAATTTGATTTATGTCTTCACTGATTTCTGTAAGTCAGTTGTTTTGATTTTTCATGATAAGGCTAGGTCGAACATTTTCTTTATGAGCCTGTTATTATCCACTCTATAAATGTGCCTGAAAAACTGTTTCCTTATGGTATCTGTGATTATTACTGTACATTTCTTGTGATTTATTTTTCATTCAAATTCCATTTTCACACTTTGGTCCTAAGATTTTCCTGAAGATTTTGCTTCCTTGTTTTCGATCATTTTTATTCGAGATTTGCCACCAATTATAATAGTTTCAGTTGCACATAGAGCTTCTGTTATAACGACTGTGTTATAATGTCTTAATTTTGCCTTTGTTGATATAATTTGTTTATTGTATCTGTTCCAAGTAATTTTGTACGCTCTTCATAGTTTTGTAGTTCTTTCTCGTCTTCTCTCTTCTTGCTTCGTTACGGCCAACTAAGGACCACGTCATGTCAACTGTTTCTTCTGCATATTAACCCTTTATAGGGCAGAATACTTATTGCAGATCTTTTATTTGTATTTATTTTAATTTATTTTTAATGCCATCAAGACTTTCCATTCCATTCCATTTGATTTGATTCCATTTGTTATTATACGTAGTCTGTAAGTTTGTTTGTATTGTTGCCTTTATTTTGTATTTTTTCCTGGACACGTAAAATAAATAAATACATTTAATTTTAATTGTTTTACCCTAATATTAATTATTATTAATTTTAATTTTTATTTTCTTTAACATTTTAATATTCTTTTGATTAAGATTATAAAATAATAGCATTTTAATTCTTAGAAGCTCATTTATGTTTAATTCTAATTTTATTAACATTTTTAAAACTTTATAACTTTAATTGTTTCACCCTAATATTAATTCATAATGTTTATTTTTATTTTGTTTAACATTTTAATATTCTAAGAATTAAGTATATGAAAGTATTTTTATGAGCTTATTTATTTTTAATTATAATTTTATTAGGTTAGGCCTACCATTTTTAAAACCTTTAAATTTTAATTGTTTTTATAAAAAAAATGTTCTTCCAAAATAAAATTTGTTGGTGTATGGCTGAAAGATTCAACCATCAGCATCATTGACAATATAAATTGTCCTTATAGTAGGTGGTTAACATACAGACCACTAAACTATAAGAGGTTAATGTTGGCCCAGTACTCTTTCATTCGCAATCGATGTTGCACCTTTCTCTCTTTCGTCCACGCCTTCCCGCTTTTTAGTTTCACACCGTTGTTTTTGAAGTTTTTCCCTAAGTGGGCCACGCTCCTGGGTATCTTCACAGGTTATCCCAATCTCCGACAGATATGGGGATGGAACAACACCACATTGATTACTAATCACTTGGGCACCAGATATTACCATCAAATAAATACATTTACCACAGGGGAGTGTCTGAAGGCCCACTGGGTCCATCACATCTGACTGTGCCACAAAATAGGCTTGCTCGGAAAAGGGTTAAATAATGAATATAAGTGTATTTATTAATCTCATGTAATTTTTTTCAGGATTAGTGAATAACACATCTCATTTGGGTACAATCGTGTTGACCGACTGAATAGCAGTAAACTTTTGTTAACTAAGGCAACACTGAAAATGGCTTCAAACACCATAATAATGAATATTTATTAATTAATTATTTATTTAATTATGTAATGTTTTAATTAATGAATTAATTAATTAATTAATTAATTAATTTTAAAATTATTTAATTAATTATTTATTTAATTATTTATTTATTTAATTATTTAATTATTCATTTAATTATTTAATTATTTATTTATTTAATTAATTAATTATTTATTTAATTATTTAATTAATTATTTAATTATTTATTTAATTATTTAATTAATTATTTAATTATTTAATTATGTACTTAATTATTTAGTTGTTAGTTTATTTGTTGCAGTTTGTTTCATTATTTGTTTGTTTGTTTGTTTGATTAATTAATTAAGTGTTAATTCATTAAAATTAATTGTTATTTATTTATTTATTTAATTTATTTATTTATTTATTTATTTATTTATTTATTTATTTATTTATTTATTTATTTATTTAGCGTATGGCTTTTAGTGCCGGGAGTGTCCGAGGACATGTTCGGCTCGCCAGAGTTTGTAGCTGCTTTTATGCGGACACCCATGGGGCGAGATACAAATACCGTCGCGTGTAGGTGAGATGAAATGAATGAAGATGAATGAGCAAGTTCAATTTCAAGTAGTTCCAACTTCAGCTACCAGATGCCTAGCGGTGAACGTTGGAAATTGATAGCGCGTTTTTACCGAAATATAACCTACAAATTTGTCTACAATTTTGTAGTGGTAGGTTCCTTTTCTTGTCATAAATCCGTAAATCTATGACATGGGCCCGATGGCTTTACTTTCCCTCCGAAGGAAGGCATACTGAAAGATTTTTACGCTCTTAAAAATCCGACGATTTCAGCCGGGTTTGAACCCGCGATCTTGAGCATAGAAGCTCAGCATGCTACCGACTACGCCACCGTAATGATTAATTGATGGATGGACTGTAGAAGCACGGCGGCATTCTGTTTTCCATTTTGCAACATACTTGGCCTTCTGCATTAATGTTTACTCTGTTAATCTCGAGAACGTAATAAATTATTCCTACGGAAGCGGATATTAAACTCAGAAGCTTAACATCCGTCTGACGTATAAACGCTGTAGGCTGGTAAATTTGGCACACCTAATGGCTTATAGCGATAGAAGTAACACGCTTACAAAACATCCAACTTGTGTGATATTATTTGCCCGTTTAGTAGCACAAAATTACTAAGAAGTAATACCTATATAACCAAAAATTACGATTAAGATATTGATTCGTATGGTAACTAGGGGTGGTGATTTTTAACATTTTGAAGAAAGAAGACCACAAATTTCGGTTAAATATAACAAATGAGTGATTTTTAAATGGCAATGTGAAATTAGAATCCCACTTGTAGAAGGTTAATAGTGAGATAAAAATGCATGTAATAAATTAATAAATAAATTAGGATCGCTTCGGTGGCGTAGTTGGTAGAATGCTGAGCATCTATGCCCAAGGTCGCGGGTTCAAATCCGGTCGAGGTCGTCGGATTATTTAAGAGCGTTAAAATTCCTCAATATGCCTTCCTTCGGAGGGGAAGTAAAGCCGGCGGTCCCATGTCATAGATTTATGGCACGAAAGAGAACCTTCCACTAAATACATTTGTGTGAAGCCAAAATTTGTAGGTTAGAATCGATAACGCTCTATTAGTTCCAACGTTCGTCGCCAAGTGCTGACTGCGATGCCATGCCCGCAAGCTAGGTGTCATAGACGGTAGCAAAAGTAGGAACTACTTCAAATTACTGTCTGCAGTCCTTACTTGAATTAAGAAACAGATAACACACACTAATACAGCCATCACCATTAACTTCGGTTATCAGACAGAGGTATTAAGACGAATGGGAGAGGAGAGATGTTTCTGGCGACTGCCAATGAAGAGAAGAGATAGGTTGGTAGGACACTTACTAAGACACCCAGGAATAGCAAGCTTAGTTATGGAAGGAAGGGTCGAGGACAAGAACTGTGGGGGTAGACCAAAGTTAGAATATGTTAAACAGATTGACTCGGATGTAGGGTGTGGAAGCTTTGTATAAGGTGCGTTCAAAAAGTAACGAGCCGGAGTCATAATTACAGAAATCAATTCCTATATGTTAGAAGTATTGCCCCTGGCTGTTGAGGCACTTGTCCCACTGTGACACGAGGCGGTGAATGGCTGTCTCATAAAATTCCCTGGACTGCGATGTGAACCAGTTCCGCTCGTACAGCTGGACGTCGGCGTCCGAGGTGAATCGTTGGCCCCGCAGAGCCTTTTTCAGGGGACCAAACATGGTGTAATCACAGGGAGAGAGGTCTGAACTGTATGGAGGGTGGCCGAGAACCTCCCATTTGAATTTCTGCAGGAGTGCCGCGACTGTGTTGGCCGTATGAGATCGTGCATTGTCGTGGAGTGACCACGGCGGCTATGGCGTTCACTGTCACTCGGCGGTCCTGGGTAATGAGTGCATCAACCAGCTGGACGTTGTCATCGGTAATGCATGGGGGGTGCCCCAGACCGGGCTTCATCGGCTAACGACACCCGTCCTTCCCTGAAGCGCTTGTGCCACGCCTTGACCCTTGCAAGGGGCATGCAGTGTTCGCCGTACACTTGTGACATTCGCTGATGAATGTCTGTTCCCCCTACTCCTTCCGCTGTCACAAACCGAACAAGACCTCTTTGCTCTTAGGTTGACGCCTCCATGTCACTGTTTACAATGTGACTGGCAGCGTTGGACGATTGATGCATGCTGCTGCTCGCTTTGTATCGTCACGTGACGTGCACGCGTGCCATCTAGCTATGGGCTGTGACCTTCCAAGCTGTGACCTTCCACGCTCTGGTCGGAACCACACCTCGTTACACACGCCACGATTAGCCGATATCGTCACCGGTTTGCGCATTACAGCCTGCGGCTCGTTACTTTTTGAAAGCACCTTATAGTTTCAGCTCTGAAATTTGCTGATGACGTCGTCATCTTAGCCGACATACCAGAAGATTTGAATGAGTTTTTAAATGGTATGGATTCCGTCTCGAGGAAAGGATTAATGGTAAAATTCAAAAATAATGGAATTCAGTCGAGTGAAATCAGAACACCCCCATATTCACATCAAATTGGCAGGTGAAAAGCTAAAGGAAGTAGGAGACTTCTGTTACTTAGGAAGCAAAATAACCAGTGATGGACGAAGCAAAGAGGATATAAAAAGTTGGTTGGCTCAAGCAAGGAAAGCATCTCTACAGGAAAAAATTCTGTTGACATCAAATATAGATTCTGGTATTAGGAAGTTATTTTTGAAAGCCTTTGTTTGGAGCGTGGCGCTCTATGGAAGTGAAACGTGGACTGTTGGTGCAGCAGAAAAGCGGACAATAGAATCATTTGAAATGTGGTGTTACGGGAGAATGGTAGATAGAGTAACAAATGAAGAGGTATTAAGGCGAGTGGGAGAGGAGAGATGTTTCTGGCGACTGCTAATGAAGAGAATAGGTAGGTCGGTAAGTCACTTAGTAAGGCATCCAGGAATAGCAAGCAGAGTTATGGAAGGAAGGGTCGAGGACAAGAACTGTAGGGGTAGACCAAGGTTAGAATATGTTAAACCGATTGCCTCGGATGTAAGGTGTGGTAGCTATGTAGAGATGAAATGATTAGCTCAGGGCAGGGATGATTATTTTATTTATTTATCGTATGGTTTTTAGTGCCTGGATTGTCCGAGGACATGTTCGGCTCGCCTGAGTCTGTAGCTGCTTCCAGCGGACACCCTAGAGGGTGAGCTACAAGTTCCGTTCAATTTCAAGTATTTCCAACTTTCGCTACCAGATATCAATGATACCTAATGGTGAACGTTGGAACTTTGATAGAGCGTTCTGACGAAATCTAATCCAACAATTTTGCTTTACACAAGTTAAGTCTGTGAAAGGATCTTTTACATGCCATAAATCTATGACATGGGACCGCCGGCTTTACTTCCCCTCCGAAGGAAGGCATACTGAAGGTTTTTTAACGCTCTTAAAAAAATCCGACGACTTCGGCCGGGTTTGAATCCGCTATCTTGGGCACAGCAGTTCAGCATGCTACCGACTACGCCACCGAAGCCGTTAGGGAGGATTTGGAGTGCTCCATCAAACCCGTCAAAGGACAGAAGACTATAAAAACAACAACTACAGCTACAACAGGCGAATGCCGGGATGGTTTCTAATATAAGGCCAGGACCGCCTCCTTCTGATTCCTCATCTGAATTTCAATTACACACACTAATGCAGCCATCACAATAGCATAGGTTATCAGACAAATATCACACACCCAAGTACACGGGGCTACTTGGACACGATGTCGCAATGCCCCTAAATGAATCAGCAAAAACATTAACAACTAAAACTACAGCATCATCATCATCATCATCATTTATCTTATATACTGTAGATGTAAAAATAATGTTTGAGTCGTCCAGTTGCAAAACTCGTTTAATCCACTTGTAAATAAGAATCATTTTCATGAGAAACGTTTCTCTGGACTTAGCCTCACGTATCTTTTGTGTTTGTTGTTTTCTAATTTTTGCTTTGTGTTTTTTGGTTTTGTGTTTGCTTTGTGCTTTTGCTTCTGAATTTTACTTTTTGCCTTTCTTTCTTGATTTTGTGTTTGTTTACTGCTTTTGCTTTTTTAAATTTTGTTTTTGCTTTTGCTTTTGTTTTTGAATTTTGCTTTTTGCTTCGTCATTTTTTTCGTTTTGTTTGTTTTCTGCTTTTTCTGTTTTTGAATTTTGCTTTGTGTTTATTATTTTTTGTTTTCTGCTTTTGTGTTTGAATTTTGCTTTTTGTTTTGTGTTTATTATTTTTTGTTTTCTGCTTTTGTGTTTGAATTTTGCTTTTTGTTTTGTGTTTGTTTTCTGGAAAACCAAAATAAAACAAAACAAAATAAAACAAAATAAACAAAACGAAATCAAAATAAAACAAAACCAAAAAATTAAAACAAAATAAAAGCGAAATAATGTAATGTACCCAATGGGTCGAGGCTGACTGGCATCGAACCTGGGTGTATGTGATGTTCCCAAGAATCGAACCATTGATTTCTGAGCGGGATCAGCCACAGTGAACCCGAGGGACAATGCTGTGGTAATATAATGTGATATTAAAAGCTTAATTCCATATCTGGAACAGGAATTATAAGCAGTGCTAAGAGAGAATATTGTATAAACTGCAAGCCAGTATACAAGAATCCAGCGAAGATCCAGAATATCGAGGCAACTTGACAGGTGACATATCGTTTTTGAAAGTAGGCGGTGCAGACTGTCTCCGATGGACTACTCATAGGCGTCACTGGGGAGGCAAGACAGTGAATAATGACCGTAAAAAACCCCCGACGGACAAGGCAGACGAGAGAGGAGGGGATGGTCATTGAGAGAAATTAATTAATTGCGGGCAAACGAAGCATTCTAATGGGATGAGACCTACACCCAGATGCTTATATTCAAAGAGAGCTAATTTAGGGATGTCAAAACACCTAAATTAAAGCTTATATTAGATTAAAGGGAAATTCACAACGCTAGACGCGGAAGAGTAGTGGTTGACCAAGTAGCAGGAGGGGATTCACTGAGGGTAGCTTGGGGAAGCCATGGAGAAAAACAATTAATATAAATTAATTGAGCGAAGGAATCACCTGCACGCAAGTAGATCTGAAACCTCCGTGAAAAGACGATCAGGAATCACGCGTCACCTTGTCGGTAAACGCGGTGTGTGAGAAAAGAGTCGCTCCAGATGTGAACAGGAACTACATTTTGTCAAAATCCTTTATATGGACGGAGAAGCTGGGGAGATTCAGTTCTTCTTTGACTCAGCTCGTGAGGCAACGTGCTGTCCGTCGACATGAGATAAGTGCGCGCAATTCGCAAGTTCATTATAGTCAGTGTCATACAGGCAGACAATGAAAAGTGCATTATGCAGCCTATTAAAAGTATTTCTACATTAAAAGTATAAACAGTCTACAGCAGACAGATAATCAACTATTATACGCAAACATCGTTCAGTACAGCGTAGGAAAATCACATTCTGATTGTGATAGACAATGAACTTATCCATAGGGATAATTATGATCTTTAGAGTATCATACAGTCAAATAGTAAATTATACCACAGATCATGGGAACCAGAAAGGAATCACGGGTATTTGTGATAAATGCTTAAGCAGTACACGCTAGAAGAGAGGAAATAAGAACACAGTAGGGGACGGGAGATGAACACACCTACTCGAGATAGACTTTCAGAGGAGACAAGCGGATATCAGGATAGTGCAGAAACGTCGCAGATCTGAAATCACGCAGTAGCGGAAAGCCAAATAAGGTTTCGTGTGTACAAATCAATTGTATAAAGTGGTGCAAAAAGCTGATAATATAAAGTGTTTTAAATTTGTGTGATAAAGAAAATGTTTTTTTTAAGTGAAATGTTTGTACTACGAGCTGTAATCAACATGTTCAAATCACATCAAGTATTGTTTGTGAAAAGTGTTAAGATGTGCTAGAAGGCAGCATGATGGTGGGTAAAGTGCTGTACTATTGGATTAATCCACACCGCAATACAATGTGAGTACCATCCAAAATATGTTACTATGATTTTAGAGCTCACCATACAACATATCATTCCTTGAAATATTATAGAATTTGCTATAATCATTGAACGAGTTTACATTCCTCGTATTACAGTAAATAATTTGATTTGAGAATGATAAACTTACGACACGTAATAAAGAGATAAAAATATGCATACAAAAAAAACGGAAAAAGTTAATTTACCTCCAATTGTAAAATACTTTCTTGCAATAAATGAGGTCTGATCCTCCTACGAAAACCTGCATATTTTGCCTTATTATAGCCTATCCCCTAGTTTGCCCGGTGAAATCTACCTCCGCCTTCCGGGTGCCGAGAGGATTTTTTTTAAATTAAATAGTTGTGTTGTGATATGCTAATTAAGATTAATTAAGTGACGTGAATGACACTATGAACATTCGTCAATGTCAAAAAGTATAAATATTAGGAAGTGTAGGGTGTATTTGGATGCGGAAGAGCGCCAATTTTAATAAAGACTCACAAGATGTTGCGGCATGCCTGAGGAGCTCAGAGCATTTAACTGGATCTGATCTTTGTATTTGTGAAACAGAGCTGCGGAGTGCAGATGAAACATATTAGGGTTTGTTTTATTGTTTGGAATAATCATCTGCGCACTCCAGATATTTTATTTGTATTGTGGGAGTGTAAATGTAATCGTAAATGTTTGTGTTTTTGTTGTATTTTGCCATGATATTAGGATAATTAAACTCTGTATTTAGGAATCTGTTGTGTTTCCATGTAGAGTAGTCACCTGGTAGACTCAAATCCTGAACATATAATCGTACAGTTGGTTGAACGCCCCATACCTCGGTAGACCGCGAGCCAGCTGGGATACGATCATATGCTCCTTATAATAACGCATGGGTACAGTAAAACAAAACAAAAACAAACAAAAAATTAAACAAAACAAAACAAAATAAAACAAAATAAAATAAAGTAAAATAAAATGAAATAAAATAATAAATTAATAATTTTACGGCATGATCCTTATTCACAAGTGGATTAAACGAGTTTTGCAACTGCACGACTCAGTTCGTCTTTTATGCGTTCATACACCATTCATCTGTTTACGATCAAATTTTGGTGATTTGTTGTGCACACTCCCGGGATAGTTATAGGCATAGTAAATTCAATGTACAATAGATAGCGCGCGATTAGATTTAACAAATGAGTGTTGGCGCGATTCGTTTCAAGAAGTCCCGCATGCGTTCATATACCATCCATCCGATTACGATCAAACTTTGGTGAGCTGTTTTGCCCACTCCCAAGATGGTTATAGGTATAATAAATCTATTTTACAATAGATAGCGTGCGAGTTGTTTAAACAAATGAGTGTTGGCGCGCGATTCGTTTCAGAAAAGTCCCGCTTACGTTCATATACAATTCTTTACATTGCGATGACATTTTGGTGAGTTGTTGCGTATATTCCCGCGAAGGTTTGTAACTTATTAAATCCATTTTACAATAGGTTGTGCACGAGAAGATTCAACAAATGAGCTACGGCGCGCGAATCGCTCAAACAAAATCCCGTATGCGTTCTTATACAATTCATTCGATTGCGATGAAACTTTGGTGAGTGGTTGTGTGTACTCCTGTAAATCCATTTTACAATATTGGTAGCGCACGAGTAGATTCAACAAATGGGCGATGGAGCGTGAATCGTGTAAACAAAATCCCGTATGAATTCATATTCATTTCATCCGATTGCGATGATACTTTGGTGAGTTGTTGTGTGTACTCCCGCGAAGGTTTCTAACTTGGCAAATCCATTTTCCAATAGGTAGCGCACGAGTAGATGCAACAAATGAGTAACGATGCGCGTATCGTTTCAACAAAATCCTGATGTATTCATATACCATTCATGCGATTGCAATGAAATTTGGTGAATTGTTGTTTCCACTCCCGCAAAGATTTTTGATTTAGTAAATCCATTTTACAATTGGTAGCGCACGAGTAGATTCAACTAGCGAGCGACAGCGCGTGAATCGTTTCAACAAAGTCCCGTATGCATCCATATACCATTCATCCGATTGTGATGAAACTTTGGTGAGTTGTTTACACTCCTGCGAAGGTTTATGAATTAGTAAATCCATTTTTCAATAGGTGGCGCACCAGTAGATTCAACAAAAGAGTGACGGCGCGTGAATCGTTTCAACATAATCCCGTATGCGTGCATATAGCCTACCATTCATCCGATTGCGTTGAAACTTTGGTGAGCTGTTGTGTACACTCGTGCAAAGGTTTCTGATTTGGTAAAGCCATATTGCAATAGGTAGCGTAAGCGTAGATTCAACAAATGGGTGACGGCCTGTGAATCGTTTCAACAAAGTCCCGTACGCGTTCATATACCATTCATCCGATTGTGATGAAACGTTGGTGAGTTGTTTACACTCCTGCGAAGGTTTATGAATTAGTAAATCCATTTTTCAATAGGTGGCGCACCAGTAGATTCTACAAAAGAGTGACGGCGCGTGAATCGTTTCAACATAATCCCGTATGCGTTCATATAGCCTACCATTCATCCGATTGCGATGAAACTTTGGTGATTTGTTGTGTACACTGATGCAAAGGTTTCTGACTTGGTAAAGCCATATTACAATAGGTAGCGTAAGAGTAGATTCAACAAATGGGTGACGGCGTGTGAATCGTTTAAACAAAGTCCCGTATGCGTTCATATACCATTCATTTGATTGCGATGAAACTTAAGTGAGTTGTGCACGCCCCCACGAATGTTTCTGAATTAGTAAATCCATTTTACAAAAGTTCGGATGCAGTTAATGGAAAATGAAAAAAGAAATGTGTATCCAAAGGCACTTAAACAAACAAAGTTACAACGCCAACACTTTATTTGTTTGGCTTTGCAACGCTAGTTATTATATAAATTTTCCCTTCGCGTGGGAAGTTCAAGGCTAATAACCTCAATGTATTTCACATCGCATCCCACCTACTGTACATGTCGATGAATATCAAATAGAGTGATTTTTTATTGTTATGTTGGTATACTGTTCCGTAGATAAATATGTATGAGGTCATAAAACATCGATAAAGGCTACCTACTCTTATATCGATACCAAATACACACGGAACACACAAAATTAAATCAATGCCAGGTTCGGACCACATGAGGTGCCCCGAATTCATTGGAGGCTTCATTCAAACATTTAAATATTCTGTTAATAATCCTAACGTTTTCTTCAGAACCACCTTTTTGGGTTATTAGGCTGAACAGGATAACACTTTAAGTCAATAAATCCCTCCGTATGCCTTCCTTTGGAGGGGAAGTAAAGCCGGATGGCCCATGTCATACATTTATGGCATGTAAAAGAACCTACCACTACAATTGGTAGTGTGTAGCCAAATTTGTAGGTTATATTTGAAGATCTAATTTGAATAGTGGTATATCTCCTATTTTGTTCCTGTTCATTTACAGTGCCTTCAATATAAATGAGTGGCGAAACTATGCATTGTGGAGCACTCTCTTTGTAGAAGAACATTAACTGGATGTGTACCATTTTTGGAATAAGTGAAAACTGACTTGTAACATATACAATAGAATAACTCCCTTCATTTTAAAAGAGGAGTTGTACCACTATTAAAATAAGAACTTCATTTGATTAACGCTCGATTAAGTTCCAAGGTTCGTGGTCAGGTGCTGGTTGTGGTGGCATCTAGTAGCCAAGTCCACAGCTAGGTGTCGTTGACGGTAGCATTTGGTAGCAAAAGTAGAAGTCCGTCCCCACTGGGCTCCATGGCAAAATGCAAAACTTCTTTTTTGATGTGTGTACTTTTTATACATTTTTCAAAGATAAAAATCCAAGTATCATCAACTTTGCTCACAATTATAGACTAATAGTTTCTTTTAAAAAGCCATTACCGAGGAGGGCCGTAATGTGGCCGAAACTGGTATAGTTAAATAATGTACATTAATTCAATTTTATTGACATAAGGCGGAATTATAACCCAATGGTATTTCTGTTAGTTTACACGTCAATAAGGAATCTCTTAATAGTACATTATGCAACGAGCCTATCATGGCAATAATTAAGACACGAGTATAATATCCATACGAGTGTCTTATTTACCATTATAGGCGAGTTGCATACGACTGTTTATGTTCGACGATAATTATTAGAACTATTTTATGTTTTAACATACATATTCATAAATATCTGTGGGATTCAGTAACTTCAGTTAGTGAACAGAGCGCGCTGGGTGGTTTGCTGACTGAACAGAGCGCATGCGTGGGTCAAAGAATTTCGAAAGCAGAGACCATTTACTTTACTTGGCAGTGCTATTGTTTCCAGCCTGCATGATATATAGTGCCAATCAGACTAGCATTCACTAATATTGTCACCGAAGTCGTTTGAAAGCAATGCGCTGTGTAGAAATTGGAGTTGGGGATATTAAGGTACAGTGCTAATTTTTGTCTCATATTTGCCAGTTTATTTACTCGAACATATGGGACTGTCCATGTCGGTAATTTATATAGAAGGATGCTGGGTTGCTAACTTCTGGACGAAGATTCATAAATTTCTTGAATATGTCATAGTATTTTCTTGTTACCGTAAAGGTTCGTGCTGATTTTGTCTTTGTGTTTGGGATTGTAACTGCAATGGTTGATTCGATATCCAATTTGAACTTTCAGATCATGTAATTCATGTCCGACATGTTGGATTTTGAGCGCATGCGTGAAGCTATCCTTACCTAATTGGTTAATTAATGAGCTCTGATTGGCTGGAGAAACTGTCTTAAAATGAAGAATAGTACTATAATGACCCTCATTATGATACAGTTTTCCGACCTATAATATTTACATTTCAACATCGTCGAAAAGAAAATGATTAAGTTCATATCACTACGTAATTATTAGGCTTTGCTAAACGCTTCTTAATACATAACGTTTCTCTGACAACTGTAATGTCAACACGATTACAATCCCAATTATTGTGGTGATTTGAAACAGGGGCGGTGCGTCAGTACGGGGTGAAAAGGCTCCGCCCACTTTGTGCCATATTTACGAAAATTTGTTTTATTAACGTCTTAAGTAATCAATTGAAATTGCACAAATTCTACTTAAAATAGGTGCTTTTCCCTTCCCGAATCTCTAAAAAGAATTTAGTATACTTAACCACTCATCCCTATCATAGCGAGGACAGCTCTACAGAACCATCCATGTAAAGTATATCGAGTATAAGGGTCGGGTAAGAAAATAGTGGGCACAGCACTGTCATGTACGCGATTTCTTCTGTGCTGTGAACGTATTTCTCTTCAACGGTCTGGAGAAATGGCCCATAACGTTGCGTTGGAGTGAGATAGAAGATCTCTCCAGTTCATTTTCTGTCTCTGTTTGAAGGTAAAAATGGCAAAGGAACGATGGGTCTACCCCACGTCCTTCAACGGGTGCTTAGCCATTGTTCACAGCTTGCAGAAGTAAAGAGTTACACAAAATGTATATTTGTTTATGCCTTTTCAGTTGTCTGGTGTTCCAAGAACAGTACAAGTGTGTTAGTGAGTTCTGTGATTGAAATTCATTTCCAGAATGTGATTTTAACTTTTGTGCTAATTATTTAATCTGCTGATTCTGTGTGGCACAGAAAAATGAACAAAGTGGATTTTAATTAATAAATCAATTTTCTTCTGTACACCTCTGAACACAAGTTAGAAATAATAAGTAGTTCCTTGAAGAACTAAACAGCCTATTTTCATATATCGTACTTATATTAATTGCCTCTATCAACATACAAATTTTCAGTTTTCTGTAATGGATTCGTAGATATTGAGAACCGTCTAAATATTTCGGATGGTCACCATGTTGGATTTTTATATATCGGCCTTTGAGTTATGTACATGAATATAATTGTGTAGGTGTTTTATTCAAACGACAATCGCATGATTAGGACACATGAAATGAAACCGAGATTTTAAAATTTCGCTCAGCCGCCATCTTGTGGTTATGGAAATAATTTAAATGAATTAGATGCCAGTGGATTAAAATTTATATAAGCATATACCGTACCACGTTTCACTGCACTCGGATGAATAAATCGCCAGAAATGTCCATTTAAATATTTATATTTCGCGTCGCCGCCACGTTGGATTTGTGCTCACCAGGTTATTGAAAGTCCCATGGGTGAACTTACGTTCATAGCCTCTATCAACATACACAATTTCAGTTTGATTGCTGTCATAGATTAATAGATATAGAGAACCGTCTAAATATTTTGGATGGTCGCCATGTTGGTTTTTAATATATGTAGGCCATAGAGTTATGTACTATTAGATGAGGATTATTGTGTACGTTCATTATTCAAACGTTGATTTCGATCGCATGATTAGAACAAAAGAAATAAAAATTTAATTTAAGAATTTTGCACAGACGCCAACTTGAGGTTATGTAAATAATTGCACTAAATTAGATGTCAGTGCATTGCAATGTGTATAAATATTTGCTGTACCATGTTCCACTGCGCTCGGATGGTTAAATCGCGAAAAAGTCTATTTAAATGTTTCAACTTCGCTTGGCCGCCATGTCGTTTAGTTAACAGGTTTTTGAAATTCACATAGGCGAACTTCTAGTAATGCCCTTTATTACCGAACAAAATTTAAGGGTGATATGAGTAATAGTTTCGGAGATATAGAATGTCAGTGAAATATTTCGCACAGTCGCCATGTTGGATTAGTGAGACGTAATAAAATTTAAAGGCACAGGTGGGAGTCGGCCCAAATAGTACTATGACCTTACCGAGTTTCATTGAAATCGCCCCAGTCGTTCAGAAGTTATTAGGGGAGGACACACACACGGATGCATACACACACACATAGACACGGATAAAAGGTTTAGGGGGCAGATGACCTCGTAGTTCCATCCCTTAAAACAACAATAACTAACTAACGGACAAAAGGTGATCTCATAAATGAAAATAGACTAAAAAGAGATAGGACCTTAAAAGCCAGGCAGATAGATAAATATGTTTCATCCAAGCTCGAGAGTGGAGCATATATTTACAATTAAGGACCCATGTGAGTACAGTTTATAATGTATGGACTATTTATTAAAACTCGTTTCAAATGTTGTATTGTGTGGAATGATAATGGGAATATATTGGCAGCAGTGATTGTCAAATATTAAACATTTATTTATTTATTTATTTATTTATCGTATGGTATGGTACACACTTACAGTACATCATAATACATCTTAATGAAAAAAAAAAAAAAATGAAAAAAAAAATGAAAATAAAATAAAGAGAACAGATAGGCTCATAATTTTATATCTAAATTCAAAATGTAGTCCACTGATGAAGGAGTCGCTGAGAGAAAATCCAATATGTTACCACCATAGGCTCTTAGAGGACAGTCGTGAATGATGTGCTTCACCGTTTGTCTATCGGCTCCACAGTCACACTTTTGAGAGGGTAACCTGTTCCACTTCAACAAAGAGTCCGCACAAACACCAGAATTGGTCCTGGTATGGTTTAATTTCCACCATATCCGAAGAGGAAGATCAAAGCCAGGTACTTTAGATGTGACAGATGGCATGTCTCGGCACCCCTGTGGAACAAAAATCTTCCAATCATGAGACCACTGCTGGACTATGTCAAAGTTCTCATTGATAAACAATCTTTGATATGAAACAACATAATATCAGGCCTACCCTAAAATTTTAGTTAGGAGGAGCCCCTGATGCGAAACATGTGGTATATGTGTTTAAAAATTATTTTCACAGATTACTAAAAGAGTGACAAAATAGAGAAAGACATGTTTCGCTTGTCAAGCGAGCATTTTCAGATTGGTTGGTTGGTTCCTTAGTTTAGGGGCTGCGACAACGCGGTCATGTTGCCCTGTGTACTTTGGGTGTGTGTAGAATCTGTCTGATAACCAGTGTTAATTGTGGTGACTGTATTAGTGTGTGATTTGTTTTCAATTCAAGTAAGGACTGCAGACATTGAATTTTTTCAAGTAGTTCCTACTTTTGCCGCCAAACGCCACCGTCAACGACTACTAGTTCAGAACTTGGTTACCAGACGACATCGCGGTCGGCTCCTGGCGACGAACGTAGGAACCTAAGAGGGTTTGCCATATGTTTAACTATAATTTAGCTTCACACAGGTGTAATTCGTGGAAGGCTCTTTAACATGCCATAAATCTATGACATGGGACCGCCGGCTTTACTTCTCCTCCGAAGGGAGGCATGCGGAGGGATTTTTAACGCTCTTAAAGATTTCGACGACTTCGGCCGGGTTTGAAGCCGCGATCTTGGGCATAGAAGCTCAGCATGCTACCATTTTCAGATTATACAAGACAAAATACTACTAAGGCCCATAATGGCAACCATGATCGTCCAACACCGACCCTCCAAGGAGCGATTGAATCTTAAAAAGACCACCTCATGGTGTAGCGGCTAGCGTTCTTAGCTGTCTCCCCTGGAGGTCCGGGTTGGATTCCCAGCTCTGCAAATAAATTTAAATTCTGGTCTGAGGGCTGGAACGGGGTTCACTCATCCTCGTGAGTTAAAACTGAGAAGAGGAGGATTCGATTTCCACCTCATCCATCTTAGAAGTGATTTTTTGTAGTTTCCTTGGGCTGCTGGGATGCTTCCACACACTAGTACAGTTATCACAATAACACAGGTTATCACACAAATTCACCCAAATACATGGGGCTAAATGACCACAACTCGAGTCAAAACAATACAGCATAATTTGTATAATTCTCAATAAATCACCATTTATTCAACAACCCCCGTATTAGGTGATTAGAGACAGTATCATAGGTAATTAAATCTCTGTAGGAGTTCTGGAACAATGATAGGTACGTTTCTTTGACAAGGGCTACCTTTGAAAAGGTGAGATGTAAAGTTAGATCACAGGGTCACATGCACTGTCCTTCATTATAGAGAGCCTTCAAACGTGAATTACTCTTCTTAGACAATTTGACACCGAAAAGTAATCGAGGACTCCAATAGATAAGAGAGATACACCCTTTTATAATACCATAGCTTTGAGTACCCGTCGTTAGGCGCTCTGTTCTCAAGCAGCGGCGTATATAAGGGGGGTGCTGAGGAGACTCCAGCCCCCCCAGAAAAAAATCCAACTTGGGTACAAATTACAACGTATTTCACAGTACTTTTAAGAAATGCTTATCAATTTGTAAAATTTGCTGAATAAATTAACAAGTAATCCATTTAGATACTTGCCATTCATACTCCACAGGCTATAATAGAACATTCATTAAGTGTTCACAATTTTCCAGGATAGTCAGCCCCCCCCCCCCCGAAAAAATTGTATATACGCCCCTGTTCTGAAGGCGTAGCAATAACGATAGTTCGTACATTTCTCCGCTACAAGGATAATTTCAAAAACATGGGTATGTATACAACATTCTAACTTCTGAACTACGTTGTATCCATAAAACGCTGTGAAATTTTCTGTATCGGTAGTTGTCGAGGATAGATTTTAGAAAGTCATTCTCTTCCTTCTCCACACTTTTCAGCGTTCTCCATTATCTAATATAAATACATTCGCAATGAAACAAACAACACGTAACTAAGAGCTTGCGTTCTTCTAGCAACGTATAGATGACGCTACTGTCCTAGTATACATTGATGAACAAACAACACGTAACTAAGAGCTTGTGTTCTTATAGCACCGTATAGATGCCGCTACTGTCCTAGCATACATTGATGAACAAACAACACGTAACTAAGAGCTTGTGTTCTTCTAGCAACGTATAGATGACGCTACTGTCCTAGTATACATTGATGAACAAACAACACGTAACTAAGAGCTTGTGTTCTTATAGCACCGTATAGATGCCGCTACTGTCCTAGTATACATTGATGAACAAACAACACGTAACTAAGAGCTCGTGTTCTTCTAGCAACGTATAGATGACGCTACTGTCCTAGTATACATTGATGAACAAACAACACGTAACTAAGAGCTTGTGTTCTTCTAGCAACGTATAGATGACGCTACTGTCCTAGTATACATTGATGAACAAACAACACGTAACTAAGAGCTTGTGTTCTTCTAGCAACGTATAGATGACGCTACTGTCCTAGTATACATTGATGAACAAACAACACGTAACTAAGAGCTTGTGTTCTTCTAGCAACGTATAGATGACGCTACTGACCTAGTATACATTGATGAACAAACAACACGTAACTAAGAGCTTGTGTTCTTCTAGCAACGTATAGATGACGCTACTGTCCTAGTATACATTGATGAACAAACAACACGTAACTAAGAGCTTGTGTTCTTCTAGCAACGTATAGATGACGCTACTGACCTAGTATACATAGATGAACAAACAATACGTAACTAACAGCTTGTGTTCTTCTAGCAACGTATAGATGGCGCTACTGTCCTAGTATACATTGATGAACAAACAACACGTAACTAAGAGCATGTGTTCTTCTAGCAACGTATAGATGACGCTACTGTCCTAGTATACATTGATGAACAAACAACACGTAACTAAGAGCTTGTGTTCTTATAGCACCGTATAGATGACGCTACTGTCCTAGTATACATTGATGAACAAACAACACGTAACTAAGAGCTTGTGTTCTTCTAGCAACGTATAGATGACGCTACTGTCCTAGTATACATTGATGAACAAACAACACGTAACTAAGAGCTTGTGTTCTTCTAGCAACGTATAGATGACGCTACTGTCCTAGTATACATTGATGAACAAACAACACGTAACTAAGAGCTTGTGTTCTTCTAGCAACGTATAGATGACGCTACTGTCCTAGTATACATTGATGAACAAACAACACGTAACTAAGAGCTTGTGTTCTTATAGCACCGTATAGATGACGCTACTGTCCTAGTATACATTGATGAACAAACAACACGTAACTAAGAGCTTGTGTTCTTCTAGCAACGTATAGATGACGCTACTGTCCTAGTATACATTGATGAACAAACAACACGTAACTAAGAGCTTGTGTTCTTCTAGCAACGTATAGATGACGCTACTGTCCTAGTATACATTGATGAACAAACAACACGTAACTAAGAGCTTGTGTTCTTCTAGCAACGTATAGATGACGCTACTGACCTAGTATACATAGATGAACAAACAATACGTAACTAAGAGCTTGTGTTCTTCTAGCAACGTATAGATGACGCTACTGTCCTAGTATACATTGATGAACAAACAACACGTAACTAAGAGCTTGTGTTCTTCTAGCAACGTATAGATGACGCTACTGACCTAGTATACATAGATGAACAAACAATACGTAACTAAGAGCTTGCATTCTTCTAGCAACGTATAGATGCCGCTACTGACCTGGTATACATAGATGAACAAACAGCACGTAACTAAGAGCTTGCATTCTTCTAGCAACGTATAGATGACGCTACTGACCTGGTACACATAGATGAACAAACAGCACGTAACTAAGAGCTTGTGTTCTTCTAGCAACGTATAGATGACGCTACTGACCTAGTACACATAGATGAACAAACAACACGTAACTAAGAGCTTGCATTCTTCTAGCAACGTATAGATGCCGCTACTGACCTGGTACACATAGATGAACAAACAGCACGTAACTAAGAGCTTGTGTTCTTCTAGCAACGTATAGATGACGCTACTAAACTAGTATACATAGATGAACAAACAACACGTAACTAAGAGCTTGCGTTCTTCTAGCAACGTACAGATGACGCTACTGACCTGGTATACATAGATGAACAAACAGCACGTAACTAAGAGCTTGTTTTCTTGAGCAACGTATAAATGACGCTACTAAACTAGTATACATAGATGAACAAACAACACGTAACTAAGAGCTTGCATTCTTCTAGCAACGTACAGATGACGCTACTGACCTGGTATACATAGATGAACAAACAGCACGTAACTAAGAGCTTGCATTCTTCTAGCAACGTATAGATGCCGCTACTGACCTGGTACACATAGATGAACAAACATCACGTAACTAAGAGCTTGTGTTCTTCTAGCAACGTATAGATGACGCTACTGACCTAGTACACATAGATGAACAAACAGCACGTAACTAAGAGCTTGTGTTCTTCTAGCAACGTATAGATGACGCTACTGACCTAGTACACATAGATGAACAAACAACACGTAACTAAGAGCTTGTGTTCTTCTAGCAACGTATAGATGACGCTACTGACCTAGTACACATAGATGAACAAACAATACGTAACAAAGAGCTTGTGTTCTTATAGCACCGTATAGATGACGCTACTGACCTAGTATGCATAGATGAACAAACAACACGTAACTAAGAGCTTGTGTTCTTATAGCAACGTATAGATGACGCTACTGACCTAGTGCACATAGATGAAGAAACAACACGTAACTAAGAGCTTGCGTTCTTATAGCAATGTATAGATGACGCTACTAACCTAGTAAATGATGATGATGATAATTGTTGTTTTAAGGGGCCTAACATCTAGGTTATCGGCCCCTGTAACGTAGTAAACATAGATGAACAAACAATACGTAACTAAGAACTTGTGTTCTTATAGCAACGTGTAGATGACGCTACTAAATTAGTATACATAGATGAACAAACAACACGTAACTAAGAGCTTGTGTTCTTCTAGCAACGTATAGATGACGCTACAGACCTAGTAAACATAGATGAACAAACAGCACGTAACTAAGAGCTTGCATTCTTCTAGCAACGTATAGATGCCGCTACTGACCTGGTACACATAGATGAACAAACAACACGTAACTAAGAGCTTGCATTCTTCTAGCAACGTATAGATGCCGCTACTGACCTGGTACACATAGATGAACAAACAGCACGTAACTAAGAGCTTGTGTTCTTCTAGCAACGTATAGATGACGCTACTAAACTAGTATACATAGATGAACAAACAACACGTAACTAAGAGCTTGCGTTCTTATAGCAACGTACAGATGACGCTACTGACCTGGTATACATAGATGAACAAACAGCACGTAACTAAGAGCTTGTGTTCTTGAGCAACGTATAAATGACGCTACTAAACTAGTATACATAGATGAACAAACAACACGTAACTAAGAGCTTGCATTCTTCTAGCAACGTACAGATGACGCTACTGACCTGGTATACATAGATGAACAAACAGCACGTAACTAAGAGCTTGTGTTCTTCTAGCAACGTATAGATGACGCTACTGACCTAGTACACATAGATGAACAAACAACACGTAACTAAGAGCTTGTGTTCTTCTAGCAACGTATAGATGACGCTACTGACCTAGTACACATAGATGATCAAACAATACGTAACAAAGAGCTTGTGTTCTTCTAGCAACGTATAGATGACGCTACTGTCCTAGTATACATTGATGAACAAACAACACGTAACTAAGAGCTTGTGTTCTTCTAGCAACGTATAGATGACGCTACTGTCCTAGTATACATTGATGAACAAACAACACGTAACTAAGAGCTTGTGTTCTTATAGCACCGTATAGATGACGCTACTGTCCTAGTATACATTGATGAACAAACAACACGTAACTAAGAGCTTGTGTTCTTCTAGCAACGTATAGATGACGCTACTGTCCTAGTATACATTGATGAACAAACAACACGTAACAAAGAGCTTGTGTTCTTCTAGCAACGTATAGATGACGCTACTGTCCTAGTATACATTGATGAACAAACAACACGTAACTAAGAGCTTGTGTTCTTCTAGCAACGTATAGATGACGCTACTGACCTAGTATACATAGATGAACAAACAATACGTAACTAAGAGCTTGTGTTCTTCTAGCAACGTATAGATGACGCTACTGTCCTAGTATACATTGATGAACAAACAACACGTAACTAAGAGCTTGTGTTCTTCTAGCAACGTATAGATGACGCTACTGACCTAGTATACATAGATGAACAAACAATACGTAACTAAGAGCTTGCATTCTTCTAGCAACGTATAGATGCCGCTACTGACCTGGTATACATAGATGAACAAACAGCACGTAACTAAGAGCTTGCATTCTTCTAGCAACGTATAGATGACGCTACTGACCTGGTACACATAGATGAACAAACAGCACGTAACTAAGAGCTTGTGTTCTTCTAGCAACGTATAGATGAAGCTACTGACCTAGTACACATAGATGAACAAACAACACGTAACTAAGAGCTTGCATTCTTCTAGCAACGTATAGATGCCGCTACTGACCTGGTACACATAGATGAACAAACAGCACGTAACTAAGAGCTTGTGTTCTTCTAGCAACGTATAGATGACGCTACTAAACTAGTATACATAGATGAACAAACAACACGTAACTAAGAGCTTGCGTTCTTCTAGCAACGTACAGATGACGCTACTGACCTGGTATACATAGATGAACAAACAGCACGTAACTAAGAGCTTGTTTTCTTGAGCAACGTATAAATGACGCTACTAAACTAGTATACATAGATGAACAAACAACACGTAACTAAGAGCTTGCATTCTTCTAGCAACGTACAGATGACGCTACTGACCTGGTATACATAGATGAACAAACAGCACGTAACTAAGAGCTTGCATTCTTCTAGCAACGTATAGATGCCGCTACTGACCTGGTACACATAGATGAACAAACATCACGTAACTAAGAGCTTGTGTTCTTCTAGCAACGTATAGATGACGCTACTGACCTAGTACACATAGATGAACAAACAGCACGTAACTAAGAGCTTGTGTTCTTCTAGCAACGTATAGATGACGCTACTGACCTAGTACACATAGATGAACAAACAACACGTAACTAAGAGCTTGTGTTCTTCTAGCAACGTATAGATGACGCTACTGACCTAGTACACATAGATGAACAAACAATACGTAACAAAGAGCTTGTGTTCTTATAGCACCGTATAGATGATGCTACTGACCTAGTATGCATAGATGAACAAACAACACGTAACTAAGAGCTTGTGTTCTTATAGCAACGTATAGATGACGCTACTGACCTAGTGCACATAGATGAAGAAACAACACGTAACTAAGAGCTTGCGTTCTTATAGCAATGTATAGATGACGCTACTAACCTAGTAAATGATGATGATGATAATTGTTGTTTTAAGGGGCCTAACATCTAGGTTATCGGCCCCTGTAACCTAGTAAACATAGATGAACAAACAATACGTAACTAAGAACTTGTGTTCTTATAGCAACGTGTAGATGACGCTACTAAATTAGTATACATAGATGAACAAACAACACGTAACTAAGAGCTTGTGTTCTTCTAGCAACGTATAGATGACGCTACAGACCTAGTAAACATAGATGAACAAACAGCACGTAACTAAGAGCTTGCATTCTTCTAGCAACGTATAGATGCCGCTACTGACCTGGTACACATAGATGAACAAACAACACGTAACTAAGAGCTTGCATTCTTCTAGCAACGTATAGATGCCGCTACTGACCTGGTACACATAGATGAACAAACAGCACGTAACTAAGAGCTTGTGTTCTTCTAGCAACGTATAGATGACGCTACTAAACTAGTATACATAGATGAACAAACAACACGTAACTAAGAGCTTGCGTTCTTATAGCAACGTACAGATGACGCTACTGACCTGGTATACATAGATGAACAAACAGCACGTAACTAAGAGCTTGTGTTCTTGAGCAACGTATAAATGACGCTACTAAACTAGTATACATAGATGAACAAACAACACGTAACTAAGAGCTTGCATTCTTCTAGCAACGTACAGATGACGCTACTGACCTGGTATACATAGATGAACAAACAGCACGTAACTAAGAGCTTGCATTCTTCTAGCAACGTATAGATGCCGCTACTGACCTGGTACACATAGATGAACAAACATCACGTAACTAAGAGCTTGTGTTCTTCTAGCAACGTATAGATGACGCTACTGACCTAGTACACATAGATGAACAAACAGCACGTAACTAAGAGCTTGTGTTCTTCTAGCAACGTATAGATGACGCTACTGACCTAGTACACATAGATGAACAAACAACACGTAACTAAGAGCTTGTGTTCTTCTAGCAACGTATAGATGCCGCTACTGACCTGGTACACATAGATGAACAAACAATACGTAACTAAGAGCTTGTGATCTTATAGCACCGTATAGATGACGCTACTAACCTAGTATGCATAGATGAACAAACAACACGTAACTAAGAGCTTGTGTTCTTCTAGCAACGTATAGATGACGCTACAGACCTAGTAAACATAGATGAACAAACAGCACGTAACTAAGAGCTTGCATTCTTCTAGCAACGTATAGATGCCGCTACTGACCTGGTACACATAGATGAACAAACAACACGTAACTAAGAGCTTGTGTTCCTATAGCAACGTATAGATGACGCTACTGACCTAGTACACATAGATGAACAAACAGCACGTAACTAAGAGCTTGTGTTCTTATAGCAACGTATAGATGACGCTACTGATCTAGTACACATAGATGAACAAACATCACGTAACTAAGAGCTTGTGTTCTTCTAGCAACGTATAGATGACGCTACTGACCTAGTACACATAGATGAACAAACAACACGTAACTAAGAGCTTGCGTTCTTATTGCAACGTATAGATGACGCTACTAACCTAGTAAACATAGATGAACAAACAACACGTAACTAAGAGCTTGTGTTCTTATAGCAACGTATAGATGACGCTACTAACCTAGTACACATAGATGAACAAACAGCACGTAACTAAGAGGTTGTGTTCTTATAGCAACGTATAGATGACTCTTTTGATTTAGTGCAATTATATAGCGGACTTTGCATGTACCAAGTATATCTGTATATATTTTCTTTGGAGTATAGCTTCACCCGTTATGCGGCTGAGTTTTATTAGATTTGAACTAACGCTACGTCTCGCCACAGAAATGAAAAAGAAGGAGGTCCCATCCTCGGTTGTATTAATAAGAAACCGTACGGACTTGTTTAACTCAATTTTCTTGGAGCAGGTTGAAGAAAGTTCTAAGCAGACAGAGGGAACAAGATTGCCGGAGAATTTATATTTTTAGTGCCTCAGAAAAGGTTAAAGGTTATACCGACATAAGAGAAATGTCAGCGTTAAGGTATGTTTTTAGTATACACTAGCGTAGCTAGGTGCAGGGGGTCACGCTCTAACACAGGAATGGGAGTTGTTTGTTCGGAGATACAAAGACACGATTCCCGACACTGATAGACGACAACCTGATTTCTCTTCTAGACAAATAATTTGTTTTCTGTCCGTCAACACGTTAATGAGCACAGTTAAATTTAAGAAGAGGAGAGAGAGGTTAGTAGGACATACAGGGTCTGTCCTGAAAGTAGTCGGACTGAGCCAATTAAAAAAAAATATATTGACAGACATGAAAGTAGGACCGTTCTGCATCCACACACCGCTGTCAGTGTGATTTCCTACCCTCGTACGCTTTCTGGAAGGCGGCAACCGGAATGCTGTCGAGTTCCCTCGTCATGGTCTGTTGCAACGCTTTCACGGAGCCGTGACGATGTCCTTTTAGGGTGGTTTTGTTGTGGGGGAAGAGGAAAATGGCTGCTGGGGCAATATCGGGACAAAAAGGTGGCTGAGGCCGGGTTGTGATGTTGCTTTGGGCCAGGTACACCAGCACGTGGAAGGCTGTGTGGCGCTGCGCATTGTCGTGATGGAGCCGCCAGGAGTTAGCGATCGCTGGGCGGACACGGACGATGCGTTTTCTCAGCCGTTTAAGGATCTCCACGTAAAAACCTTACTCTGTGGTCATTGTCCAAAAAATTATTTACTCTTGCCACATTTTCATCCGTTTTGGTGCTCGAAGTCCATCCTGAACGTTCTTCGTCTTCAACTTCCCCTCTCCCCTCCCGAAAGAGCTTGTGTCAGTCAAAAACACTCAATCTGCCCATGGCGTTATCACCGTAAGCCGTCTTGATTATATCGTGAGTCTCTTTCCCGGTTTTGCCGAGCCTAACACAAAATGTGATGGCGTAGCGCACTTTCAACAGACGAACCATGACCCAGCGTGATGAGTGCACTTGCAGAGGTTATGGAGACGAGTGATTTACACTCCACTACAGCTCAGAACCAACTGTGTGGCTGGCTCCCAGCCTTCCTTACACCCCCCTCCACCAACCCCAGGCGGAGAAGTCGCGGGCAGTCTGTCCGTCTGCGCGGGGAAAATCCTGTCCGACAACTTTCAGGACAGACTTTTGTATACTAAGACACCCTAGGAATAGCAAACTTAGTTATGGAAGGAAGGGTCGAGGACAAGAAATGTAGGGGTAGGCTAAGGTTAGAATATTTTCAACAGATTGTCTTGGATGTAGGATATTGTAGCTATGCAGTGATGAAATGAATAGCTTCGGACAGGGAGGGATGGAGGACTGCATCAAACCTGTCAATAAACTGAAGACTCAAACACCATCAACAACGTGAACAAAATATAAGGTGCGTTCAAAAAGTAACGAGCTGGAGGCTGTAATGCGCAAACCGGTGACGTCATCGGCTAATCGTGGCGTGCGTAACGAGGTGTGGTTCCGACCAAAGCGTGGAAGGCCACAGCCCGTCGCTAGACGGCACGTGTGCACGTCACGTGACGATACAAAGCGAGTAGCAGCATGCGTCAATCGTCAAACCAAGACCAAGACCAAGACAGTAGGCCATTCGACATGCTTCCTGGTGTGCTTGAAGACTATGGAGCACCCATTGGGAACACACTTTCCGCAAGTGCAGTCGTTCCTTCATGATGGTGTGCACACTTCCGACGCTCAATCCGACCACGGCGGCTCTGGCGTTCACTGTCACTCGGCGGTCCTGGGTAATGAGTGCACCAACCAGCTAGACATTGTCATCGGTAATGCAAGGGGGTGCCCCAGACCGGGCATCATCGGCTAACGACACCCATCCTTCCCTGAAGCGCTTGTGGCACGCCTTGACCCTTGCAAGGGACATGCAGTGTTTGCCGTACATTTGTGACATTCGGCGATGAATGTCCGTTCCCCCTATTCCTTTCGCTGTCAGAAACCGAACAACACCTCTTTGCTCTTCGTTTGACGCCTCCATGTCACTGTTTGCAATGCGACTGGCAGCGTTGGACGATTGATGCATGCTGCTGCTCGCTTTGTATCGTCACGTGACATGCATGCGTGCCCTCTAGCGACGGGCTGTGACCTTCCACGCTCTGGTAGAAACCACACCTCGTTACACACGCCACGATTAGCCGATGTCGTCACCGGTTTGCGCATTACAGCCTCCAACTCGTTACTTTTTGAACGTACCTTATATATGTAATAGCAATTGGCACGTTATGCTTCGGTATGACAATTTCGTGAAATCATTCAATATAAGAATGTTGAAAAATATTTCTCAGACTACTTAAGGGGGCGTTAACCAAAAAATCCACATTTTTTTATTGGCTCATTTATATGTCTGATAACTGTAAATGAGAGAGATATGGTAAATGCTCTGAATCACATAAACGAATTATTGCAAGAGAAGTGTGGTTTGAAGATAAGTAAAAATAAATCCAAAGCAATGGCATGCACTAGGGACGGCGACCAAATAGTCAATGTGCTAATGGATGGTGAAAAACTAGCCCAAGTAGGATTCCAAATATCTGGGGAGCTTGATCTCATCAAATGGAAAGTGTACGAGAGAAGTAAATGCCCAAATCCCACAGGCAAAAGAAGCCTTCTCAAAAAAGAAGTCTTTACTAACATCCAAGGCTGTTAACTTAGAGGTGCGAAAACACTTCGTGAAAAGTTTTGTATGGAGTATTGCAAGTTATGGCTCTGAAACATGGACTCTGCGACAAGGAGATGTATCAAAACTTAGAGCATTCGAGATGTGGTACTGGCGACGACTACTAAAGATACCTTGGACTGATAAAGTCACGAATGAGAATGTTCTCAAAAGAGCAAAGGAGACACGTACCTTGGTTGAATCCTTAAACAGAAGAAGGAATAGTTTTGTTGGCCATTTGATTCGTCATTCTGACTGGTGCACCACACTCTTCGAAGGGAAGCTAGAAGGAAAGAGGAGTCGAGGAAGACCAAGGACTCAATTTATAGACAGCATTAAAGGCAAGCACACTTATTGCCATTTGAATCAACAGGCCAGAGAAAGAAGACGTTTTGGAAGACATGCATGTTACCCACCAACCTAGCGGTTGAGGAGGAGGAGGAGGAGGAGGAGGAGGAGGAGGAGGAGGAGGAGGAGGAGGAGAAGAAGAAGAAGAAGAAGAACAAGAAGAAGAGGAAGGTATTGTTTTATCAAAACCAACTTAATTCATGATGATATCTGAATTAGTTTAATTGCTATGGCTCTTGGTTCCTGCTGTAAGGTAGGCGTGGCGTTTAAAAGTCCCAGTTTTCTCAGATTTTGCGGGATTTTGTCATAATTATCTGGATTCAAATGAACCGCTTCTCTATGCTTGACAGTAGTTGGTAATTTGGCCAGTAGATAGAACCAGTATACGCTTGGAGACGAGGCTTTTTGCTCTTTGCTACTTATGAGTGCACATATGACATGTGCTTTTCATGTGACCGCTTTTGCAGTATAGTCTTATTGATATTGCTAGTGGAAGTGTTGTAACTGGGAGTTTGGGTAGACAATCATAAAAATGGACTAGGAATAAAGAGAAGAAGATGGAAGATGACATACCAAGACAAGGAGAAAGGGGCAGGAGCAGGAGACTACAGGTCTGGGATGTTTTAGATGAAAGCAAGTCGTGCAGGTACACACTTCACTTTGAACTAATTTTCCCACTAATAAGGATCTTTCGTACAAAAAGTGCATTATATTTGGATGCTATAAGCAGTTCAACTTTCATGAATATAAAGTGTATGGTTCCAGAGATATTAATATTTTTATCAAACTTGCACTGTGGTGGTTAACGCCCCCTTAAGGATAATTTGAGCAAGTTACTTAACTATTATCCCGACACTAAAACAAGTAGCGGTTTTGGTGGCGTAGTTGGTAGCATGGTGAGCTTCTATGCCCAAGATAGCGGGTTCAAACCCGGCCGTAGCCGTCGGATTTTTTAAGAGCGTTAAAAATCCCTCAGTATGCCTTCCTTCGGAGGGGAAGTAAAGCCGGCGGTCCCGTGTCATAGATTTATGGCATGTTAAAGAACCTTCCACTAATTACTCCTGTGTGAAGCTAAATTGGTTAGGTTAAGAATGTAAACAACGTTCTTAGGATCCTACGTTCGTTGCCAAGAGCCGACTGCGGTGGCGTCTAGTAGCTAAGTTCTGAACTAGGCCTAGTAGTCGTTTGGCGGCAAAAGTAGGAACTATTTGAAAAATTCAAAGTTCCAGTCCTTACTTGAATTAAAAACATACAACACACACTAATACAGTCATCACAATTAACACAGGTTATCAGACACATTCTACACACACCCAAAGTACACGGGGCTACATGACCGCGTTGTCACAGCCCCTAAACCGAGGAAACAACCAACTAAAACAAGTAGTTCCGTGACGAACTAAAAAGCCTACTTTTCTTAAAAGTTAAAATTCATGTAAAATAATGACGAAATTAAGTTGGTAATACTGTAACCTATATTTTATGAGTTCCCCATGACAGTTTTAATGTAGGCTTGTAGGTTTGTTATTTCATTATATTATGTTATCGTGTTGGCAACGTGTTCAATTGCATTGGACACGTCTGCAGTAGACGCAGTGTCATTATTATTATTATTATTATTATTACTATTATCATATACGTATACTTTTTATTATTAATTATTCAATGTATTTTAGGTCACTATTGATGAGATTATGAAGCTAGCTCTAATCATATGTTGTCTAAGAAAGTTTATTAATATTGTTCAGACCACAGAACCAGGAGTCAGGTTCATGTTCTGGTCACACGTGCAGGAGGAAGCACGTCATGGACACTATTGTCTCGAGCAGGTATGCTCGCTCACCCCGGGGGGGTGATGAGAGAGCTGAGCAAGGGGCTTGCTATGAGTGGCCTGGACAAACAGGCGTATGACAATAGCGCTCCTGAGAAAGACTTCCTGGTAGGAGCTGTGGCATAGAGAGGTGCGGTAGCAAGCTACCTGAGTGCACTGCGGAGGGGATTGTCTCGCTAGACATTGAGATTACTGGTGGTGAGTGTGTCTCTCTTGAGCTGAGTGCTTCGTGTTTATACGGAAAGAAAAAAGCTTGAAGACTCCGATTTGTTTTAGTATGGAGGTCACCACGTGATTGGGTTCTTACTGTTATGCCACAATCACAGTAGGGCTGATTGTGCAACGTTGAAGAGGACCGTCAAATATGAAGGCATGGCTGACCAGCTTCAAAGTGGTGTAGAGGTGAAATGGACATATGGGGAAGACGACGGCATTACCGGTAATGTGAAAACAAACTAAGAAATCTTTACAGGCCTAAATATTATTATTATTATATTATTATATTATATATTTTAATTGCATTTCTTGTGTGTCACTCTTTTTTATTATATTTATCCAATTCTTGCATGCAGCTTCAGAATATAAAGTAAATTTAAATTGGATAGTTTCCTTTTAGTTAGATGCATGTAAACCTTCCTTCGTCTTTATTAATTTATAGGAGGTTTTGGTAAGGCCTATGTACGAGCCAGTCCTTTCAGAATGTCTGCACACGCCCGGAGATAAGAAGAGTTTCAAAAAGGTGGATTTGTTCAATTACAGTACTAATTATGTCATTTGCTTAAATTTTAAAGAAATGCCATTTATGAGGCAGAATATTCATTTTTATTTAATTTTTGTATCTTCAAAGTTACAAATGGCTTCTCTGGGTGAAGCCATCTTGTAGCAAGAATTGAAAGATTACAATACTGACATTCTAATTAGTTCAAAATATTCCTGTCATAGTATAGCCTAATAGAGCACTACAGTTGGCAGCCCTGGTGACAATATATTTTAGTTCTTTCTCTTAAGGTACAGAATTCACATACAAGATTTGGTTGATGTCCAAAGAATATTATGGGCGTTACATGCAGTTAGACATTGGATCTATCAGGACGCTCAAAATCATGTTGGCAACAGTGTCATGTATGGGCTGCTGCAAATTTATCTGATGTAATATTATCTAAGTGTATGCCAATTTTGGAACAGTTCGCATGCATTACTTCTGAGATGTCCAACATAGAGCTCAAATTTCAATTATGATTTTTCAGCAATTGGTAGCACAGTCGCCATTTTTAAATATGGGCATGAGATATTCAGGTATTGATCTTTACTCATATAAAATGTGGTTTCAATAGCTGCTGCCGTTTAGGAGTTGTTAAGGAGACACACACAGACAGACAGACAGACAGACATACAGGAGGACAGTTGGCAGCATACTGAGCTTCTATGCCCAAGATCGCTTGTTCAAACCCAGCCGAAGTCGTCGGATTTTTAAGAGCGTTAAAATCCCTCAGTATGCCTTCCTTTGGAGGGGAAGTAAAGCCGGTGGTCCCATGTCACAGATTTATGGCATGAAAAAGAACCTCTTACTAACTACACTTGTGGAAGCTAAAATTTGTAGGTTAGTTTGATAACGCTATATTAGTTCCAACGTTCGCCCCCAGGTGCAGACAGCGATGACATTTAGAAGCCAAGTCCGCTGCTAGGTGTCGTGGACGGTAGCATTTGGTAGCAAAAGTAGGAACTACTTGTAAACATTAATCGTCTGCAGTCCTTCTACCTGAATCACAGATAACACACACTAATACTGCCATTACACATAACACCGGTTATCAGACAAATTCTACACACACACACAAAGTACACGGGGCTACATGACCGCGTTGTCGCAGCCCCTAAACTAAGGAACCAACCAACCAACCCCCCATTGTTAGAACTCGTGTTTTCAAAGAACCCTTTATTTCTAGCGTCATTAAAGATAGAGAGCTGCGTTTAAAACAAAGGTGTCTCGAGGGGTTCAGCCTTTCTCTTCGTACCGGAGCAGACCATTCTTCAAAGCTCTAGAGAATGGAGGAGATACAGTAGAATGGCTTCAAGAGTATCTTGAATACGAGTCAATCCAGAGCACTGCTGCCAGATCTTCCAGATTTTACATGCAATGGGAGAAATTCCTCTTAAAAGTAATACTGCAGGTAGGATTGTTTTTGAGAATACTGTAATTCATTAGCTCTTGACGTCTTTAACAGAATTAGAATAATAATGATTCAATTCATTTTTTTTAAATTGAATATTCCAGATGTTATTGTTTGAGTCTTCAGTCTTTTGACTGGTTTGATCCAGCACTCCATGCCTCCCTGTCCTGAGCTAATAGTTTCAACTCTACATAGCTACCACACCCTACGTCCGAGGCAATCTGTTTAACATATTCTAACCTTGGTCTACCCTTACAGTTCTTGTCCTCGACCCTTCCTTCCATAACTAAGCTTGCAATTCCTGGGTGCCTTAGTATGTATCCTACCGACCTATCTCTTATTTTCATTAGCAGTCGCCAGAAACATATATCCTCTCCCACTAGTCTTAATACCTCTACCCATCTGATCTTCATCATTCTCCTGTAACACCACATTTCAAACGCTTCAATTCTACGCTTTTCTGCTGCACCAATAGTCCAAGTTTCACTTCCATAGAGCGCCACGTTCCAGAAAAAGGCCTTCAAAAATGACTTCCTAACACCTAAATCTATATTCGATGTCAACAGATTCCTTTTCTGTAGAAATGCTTTCCTTGCCTGAGCTAACCTACTTTTTATATCCTCTTTGTTTCGTCCATCACTGGTTATTTTGCTTCCTAAGTAACAGAAGTCTCCTACTTCCTTTAGTTTTTCACCTGCCAATTTGATGTCCATAGAGGATTCTAATTTATTTCGGCTGCATTCCAATATTTTTTTTTACATTTATTAATTTTCATCATGTATTCTTTCCGTAAGACGGAGTCCATACCATTCAAAAACTCATTCAAATCCTCAGGCGTGTTGGCCAAGATGACTATGTCGTCGGAAAATCTCAGAGTTGAAATTATTTCTCCTTGAATCTTCACTCCCACTTTAAATTTTCCTCCAATTTCCTTCATTGCTTGTTCAATGTAAAGATTGATAAGTATGGGTGATAAGTTGCAGCCTTGCCTTACACCTTTCTGAATACCAGCTTCTCTCTCATGTCCTTCAGCTCGAATGACTGCTGTCTGGTTTCTGTATAGATTGTATAGCACCCTCCTATCCCTGTGCATGTTTTGATCCTTCGATGGAGTCATCTTCAACTTTTATCGAAGACAAGATCGATTCTATTCTAATTAAAACTTAGATTAAAAATATATTCTTGAAGCTATATTTATGTTCAAATAAACGGTAAGTAAATAAATAAATAAATAAATGAATGAATGAATGAATGAATAAATAAATAAATAAATAAATAAATAAATCCTTGCAAAACTGCCACTGAACTGTATGAAATACCCTCATTTGTTGTAACGACTCGTGCACCACCTATTGTAAAATATATTTGCTATATCAGACACCTCTTCGGGCGTGCGCACAACTGCTCACCAAAGTTCATTTGTTGAAACTACTCACGCACCATCTATTGTAAAATGGTTTTTATGACTCAGAGACTTTCGTCGGCATGCGCACAACAGCTCGCCAAAGTCCATTTGTAAAAAAGATACGCGTGCCAACACGCTTTTGTTGAAACGACTCGTGTACCACCTATTGTAAAATTGATTTTCTAATTCTGAAACCTTCATGGGCGTGCGAATAACAGCTCACCAAAGTCAATTCATTAAAAAGATTTGCGTGCTAACACGCATTCGCTGAAACGACTCGTGCGCCGCCTATTGTATAAATGATTTACTTACTCAGAAACCTTAGTGGATGTGCGCACAACAGCTCACCAAAGTAATTTGTTGAAATGATTCGTACACCAACACGCATTCGTTGAAACTTCTCGTGCGCCAGCTATTGTAAAATGGATTTACTAATTCAAAAACCAAACGAAACGATGCCTAGTCCTACGCTCCAATAAGTACAGTACCGGTCAAAAGTTTAGGACCACATAAGGAAATCATGATATGTCACCTAAAACCTAAATTTGTGGCATTAGAGCTCTGCGTTTTTTTACTGTGCTCTTACATCTGATAGAATATACACGTCCTGATTCCGTTCAATTGGGCCAAGTATTGTAGAAGTTATGATTTTTTAACTGTTGGAAGGTCACAACAAAAATCACCATTTTCAGAGGTATAATTTATTGTATATTCCAACTGGTTGCAGGCATTGCCACCAAATTTCTTTTTTAGACTTAACATTAGTTTGGGATGAAAAATGAAATGAAAATCCACAGCCTGCTTCCAGTCTCCGACCGGGTCAGGAATGGAATGAATGAAGCCCCCATCTAGCGGCGAGGATATGAACTGTGCCGGCTGCCGATGCCTGACGCACTCCTCTGGGGCAATGATTAAATGAATGACATATGAAATGAAATGATAGTGGAGAGTGTTGCTGGAATGAAATGTTGACAGGGAAAACCGGAGTACCCGGAGAAAAACCTGTCTACCTCCGTTTAGTCCAGCACAGATCTCACATGGAGTGACCGGGATTTGAACCACGGACCCAGAGGTGAGAGGCTGGCGTGATGCCGCCTAAGCCACGGAGGCTTCAGTTTGGGATCATTTTGGTATAAATATACAAATTCCGAAAAAATGCAGGGTATTTTTTTTTTTTTTTGCGGGTTTATACTTTTTCAAGCCAGCGCTAAAATGTTACTATGCACTGCTCACAACAAAATAATCTCACGGTGAAATCCCACAAGCCAGAAATCTATGCTTGGATGCCATCTGTTGAGTGAAAGTGGAACTGCTATACACGACAAGTTAGAAGCGGGTAGGTAGCAAGGAAGCCTTACGACAAGCGTGATAAAAACAACGAATAATCGACCATTTTAGCGCTGGCTTGAATAAGTATAAACCCGCAAAAAAAAAAAAAAAAAGGTCCGGCATTTTTTCGGAATTTGTATATTTATATCAAAATGATCCCCAACTATTGCTAAGTCTAAAAAAGAAAATTGGTGGCAATACCTGCAACCAGTTGGAATATACAAAATATTAGGCTATACCTCTGAAAATGGTGATTTTTTGGTGTGATTTTCCAACAGTTAAAAAGTCTTAACTTCTACAATACTAGGCTCAATTGAACGAAATCAGGACGTATATTATATTCTATCAAATGTAAGAGTTCAGTAAAAACAAGAAGTTCCGTGAAGAACTATACAGCCTACTTTTCATGCCAATGATTATTCTACAGTATATGAACCTATCTAGAATAATGACGAAATTAAGTTGGTAATATCGAAATATCTAATTAGTTCAAAATATACCTGGTATGATGTAGCCTAATAGAGCACTACAGTTGGCAGCCCTGGTGACTGAATATATTCTTTGTTCCATCTCTTTAGGTACAGAATACAAAATTTGGTTGAAGTCCAATGGACGTTACATGCAGTTAGACACTGGATCTATCAGCAGGCGTAAAAGCATGTTGCCAACAATACCATACGTGTGCTGGTCAGAAATAATCTGAAATATTATGATATCTTGTTGTGCCAATTTTGGATGAAATCCATTTGTTAGTATAGAAGTTACATGTATTTTAAAATTGGATATATCAGCAGGCATAGAATCATGTTGGCAGCACTGCCTTGTATTAATTACTCCAAATTAATCTAGAATGTCAGGTGCTATACGTGTGCAAAGTATAGAGCTGTTGGTTTGCATACTTTCTGATATATTGATATTAGGGTACAAAAAATATAGACAGCATTTATTAACAGTTGGCAGCCCTGATTGCTCTTAACAATACTTATAGTCATATCTGTTGTGGTACACATAGCACATACGAAATTTGGTTGAAATCCAACTGATAGTACAGAAGTTACATGTATTTAAGAATTGGTACTATCAGCAGGCTTACAATCATGTTGGTAGGACTGACGTATATAAGTTACTCCAAGTTAATCTAAAATGTCAGAATATACGTGTGCATAGTTTAAAGCTGTTGGCTTGCATACTTTCTGATATATTGGTATTTGGATAAAAAAATAGAGAGAGCAATTATTAACAGTTGGCAGCCCTGGTGGCTCGTAAGAATACGCCTAATTATATCCGTTTATGTACAGATATTACATACAAAATTTGGTTGAAATCCAATTGATAGTGTAGAAGTTATATGCATTTAAACATTGGACCTATCAGGAGGCTTAAAATTATTTTGGTAACACTGTCATGGTTGGCCTCCTGGAAATTAAACTGAAATAGTATTATCTACATGTGTGCCAAATTTGGAATAGCTCCCATGTATACCTTGCAAGATATCCAACATGGAGCTCAAATTTCTAGTGCGTTTTTTCAGCAGTTGGTAGCACTGACATCATTTTCAAATATGGACGTGAGATATTCCGGTGCACATCTTTACTCATACTAAATTTGGTTTTGATTGCTGCAGCCATTTAGGAGTTGATAGGGGGGGGGGGACACACACACAGCCAGACAGACAGACAGACAGAAGGACAGACAGACAGACAGACAGACAGACATTTGCCCGATCTCATAAGACTACTTTTTCCTCATTTTTGCAAAATGTGAAAAGTAGGCTAAAAATCGCGGAGCTTTAGTGCCACAAATTTAGGTTTTAGGTGACCTATCATGATTTCCTTATGTGGTTCTAAACTTTTGACGGGCACTGTATAAGCAGTTGGCGTGTAAGTTCTGCTCGAGAATTCCAAAGTTGCCAACTTATGAAGTGATGTTAATGTCCGTCGCTTACTAGAGCATGGACATATAACTGGACGCAATGTCACAGCTGAAAGAACAGACCATTATCTGGACAGTCGCCAGACCTCGCTATAGCTGGGCATTAACACTTAATCACAGAGGAATATGGAGCAGGCAATTGTGTGTGACCTCAACTAGCAAAGCTTGCTGTGGCTGTATCCAATAATGTGTGGTGACCATGATTGTGGTCTTAGGGAGTGAAAAACATTGAGACCTACTGATGGATGGTTGGTTGGTTCCTCAGTTTAGGGGCTGCGACAACGCGGCCATGTAGCCACGGTCTATCAAAGGTACCGTCCCGGCATTCGCCTGGAATTGAGAACTGATGTTAGTGAAACGTCTTCGTGATCGTGCTGCGCGGAAACTGTATACAAATGAGGGGTCTAGATGCAAAACTCACGTTCTTCACTTTTTCTAATTTTACAGGAACTATAAAATACTTCTTAAAATATGTAACTAATGGAATCTCTAAGAGACTTTGCTTTAGTTGCAGGCTATACTTAATTACACCTTCTTGTATAAACGATGTTTCATTATTTATATTAATTTATTTGAAAAATAGGTTTAAATTTTGGAGAATGTGACTTTTGTATCCAAACATTGGAGACTGTGAGTTTTGTGTCTGAACAATTTGGAGAATGTTACTTTTGACACTAAACAAAATTAATTACTTCAGACAAAGCAAAAGACAAGTTGGCCAAGTTTGTGAAAAATTTCGACAAATGAAACCAATTGCATTGTTGGAATACACTTACATTATTTATTTATTATGTAGAGGTTACGAGTTGAACAGACAAAAATAATATTGGCTTGCAGCTATAGAAAGTCACATGACCAGAAGCTGTCTTGTGATTGGCCAACAGGGAGAATGTGCTCTTTGCAACAAAACAGTGTGGAGAATGTCAGTTTAGCATCTAAATTGTGTATTTGGCATTTGGTAACCACTGGATATTGTAAGAGTGGCTTTTCAGCACTAAGATATTCATATGTACTGTAGTTTGGAACGAAGAATAAGAATGCCATGCTAACTCAATTTCGAACAAAAGTGGAGAATGTGAGTTTTGCATCTAGACCTCTCCAATGTAAAACAGAAAAAAATCACACATTATCTTAGTGCATAAAACAGAGTCGTAAAAGTAAGAAATGTGTATAATTGAAATAAGTTATTACAAATTATTTTACTAGATTATGTAACATGTATTTGCATTTTAGATTTTCCGGATTATCCGCGATAAACCGGATCATCTCCGGTCCTCTTAATATGATTAAACGAGGTTCTTGTGAGCAAAATTTCAAACATGTACCCTCCGTAGCAAATTACAGATTTTGGTATTTTCACCAGACTATCCCCTTAAGAACCCCGTGGTGTTGTGGTAGCTTTCAAATCATGTATTTCATGTCCGACATGTTGGATTTTCAGCTCTACTACCTGGCTGGAATAGCACCACCTTGTGTACGCAGAGAGGTAGCTGCCAACAGGGAGAGGCTGAGAGTGGAAGAGAACAGCGCCCACCCACTGCATGGATATAATCCTCCTCAGCAACGGTTGAGGTCCAGAAAGAGCTTCCTGAGAACATCTGAGATGCTAACCTTCTCACCGAACAAGGCATGGCTGGATATATGGAAGAAGACAACCCCTCACCCCTGATGTTGGATGCCAATAGCTGAAGAACTACCACCCGGACACAACGAAAGCTGGTTGATGTGGAAATCCCTAAACAGGTTACGATCAGGAGTTGGAAGAACCCGTGACAATCTGAGGAGATGGGGCCTCAATACATGAGACACGTCTTGTGAATGTGGACAAGAACAAACTACAAGACACATGCTTCATTGTCCTCAGTGCCCTTCATCTTGAGCAGAGGAAGATCTCCTGTTAGCCACTCCGAGCGCCTTGGGTGTTGCTCAGTATTGGGCACTTGTTATATATAAGGTGCGTTCAAAAAGTAACGAGCTGGAGGCTGGAATGCGCAAACCGGTGACGACATCGCCTAATCGTAGCGTGTGCAATGAGGTGTGGTTCTTACTAGAGTGTGGAAGGTCACAGCCCATCGCTAGAGGGCACGCGTGTACGTCACGTGACGATACAAAGCGAGCAGCAGCATGCATCAATCGTCCAACCAAGACCAAGACAGTAGGCCATTCGACAGGCTTCCTGGTGTGGTTGAAGACTGTGGAGCACCCATTGGACACACACTTTCCGCAAGTGCAGTCGTTCCTTCATGATGGTGTGCACACTTCCGACGCTCAGTCCGACCACGGCGGCTATGGCGTTCACTGCCACTTGGCGGTCCTGGGTAATGAGTGCATCAACCAGCTGGACGTTGTCATCGGTAATCCAGGGGGGGGGGGGGGGTGCCCCAGACCAGGCATCATCGGCTAACGACACCCATCCCTCCCTGAAGCGCTGTGCCACGCCTTGACCCTTGCAAGGTACATGCAGTGTTCGCCGTACACTTGTGACATTCGGCGATGATTGTCCGTTCCCCTTACTCCTTTCGCTGTCAGAAACCGAACAACACCTCTTTACTCTTCGTTTGACGCCTCCATGTCACTGTTTGCAATGCGACTGGCAGCGTTGGACGATTGATGCATGCTGCTGGTCGCTTTGTATAGTCACGTGACGTGCCCGCGTGCCCTCTAGCGACGGGTTGTCACCTTCCATGCTCTGGTCGGAACCACACCTCGTTACACACGCCACGATTAGCCGATATCGTCACCGGTTTGCGCATTACAGCCTCCGGCTCGATACTTTTTGAACGCATCTTATAATTAAACAGTTTTACCCTTTTATGTACCTGTATAGCAACTGTACATTTGTATGTTTCCGACACGAGAAAATAAATAGTGAATGTCAGACGCTCTCCTTAATTAATTGGTCAATGAATGAAAATATTGAGCTCTGATTGGTTGGGGAAACTGTTTATAATGAAAAGTAGTACTTTAATGACATCCGTTATGATACAGTTTTCTGACGTATAATATTTACATATCGACATCGTCGAACATAAACATTGATTATCTAATCAGCCTACTTTTCTTAAAATTAACGATTTAATCTAAAGACATTTTATGGAGTGGAGCAAAGGTTGGAATATGTCAGTTATCATGTTCTTGCTCCAATGGACATTTTGAGGTAATCCGAAATGTTAAAGATCCTTGACTAAAGAAAACTGTTGTGACGTCTTTATTTATCTCACAGAAAACACACTTCACACCTGTTGACCAACTCAAGATATTTTTAAAGAAAGTTTTAGACTAATTTGCCGGCTCCGTTGTGTTGTTTATGGCGCCTGCCTCTGACCCGGAGGCCCCGGGTTCGATTCCCGGCTCCATCAGGGATTTTAGAAACTGACGTGAGGTCTGGAACGGAGTGCACTGAGCCTCGTGAGGACAATTGAGTAGCTGCCTGACAGTGAGGCAACTCCCCGGTCTCGAACACCAAGATTAACGGCTGAGGGGACCCAACGTGCTCACCACGCGTCTCCCCAATATCTGCAGGCCAAATGGCTGGGCAGCGGTCGCTTGGTTGGCCTTTGCTCTTCATGGGCTGTAGTGCAAGGGGTTATGATTACTATCCCCTTATAGTGCATTATGCAACGAGCATATAATATCAATAATTAAGACACGAGTAAGTTTATAAAACGAGCGTAGTGAGCTTTATAATTTCCATACGATTGTTTTAATTACCATTATAGGCGAGTTGCATGCGACTGTTTATGTTCGACGATAATTATAACTATTTTATGTTCGAACATAAATATTCATAAATATCTCTCGAGATTTCACCACTTTCACGTACTGAACAGACGCAGAGAATACCTTGTATTTGACCATGGCTTCCTGGAATACCTCACTATGACACTCGCCACGCAGTGATATTTAAAATGGGGGCCATGAAAGTGAGGATAGGTGCGATGCTTTCCTCACCTACAGTAATTGGTCACACAACTGTTTCTTGAGCTCTGATTGGTGGGAGAAACTGTATCATAATGAAAACTTGTGCTATATTGAGCCTCATTTTAGTACAGTTTTCTGACATATAATATTTACATTTCGCCAGGGTCGAACATAGAGAAATTTCTTTAATAACTCATGAGGGGCAGGCTAAACTCCAAACCATTTTGAACCATTAGATGACTGTGTACTCTCTCGCAAGCCCAATTGAACCGAACCGATGTAGCGAACATGTTTGTGAAGGATGCTTCAGCACCGTGGATCGATCAGAGTCGAGATGATGACAAACAGCTGAGTACAGTGACTGTGTTCGTTTCAAGTAATTACAGCGACAAGACGTGACGTCACTCGGGCAGTCTGTCAGGGGTGTCCAACACCCATGTCAAAACTTAAAAATAATCGCTTCAGAGGAATATCTGACCTCATACATTTACAGAGAGCTCCAAGTGACTATTGAAATTGTAAGATGGTGATGATTAGGGCCCGGATGTTGATGACATGCCATCTTTTTACGGAGCTGCCTAAGACAATGCTGAAATACATAGAAACTCCGGACGGGCCACCCCGTCTTCAAATATGTCTTTTTTTTATTTTGCATCTTTTTGCATTTTTTTTTCTATTTTTCCATTTTAAGAGCATTTTGTTTAAGGTTGGTAGATTTTTTTGGTCATATTTTAGAGAAATAGGCCTTTTAAGGTCTTTTTTTCTTTTTCAATTTAGTTATGTCACAGATTTATATGAGGGAGTTCTGTCTCTCAGAATTAAGAATTTAGTAGCTGATACAAGTTAATTTGAAATATGGAAATATTGATTCCATTTCCTTAATCAACCGGGTGGAACAATCGTGCCGAAATTGCAGCAGGTATTGCATCAAAACTGAAAAAATTGCCGGACAAAAACACCGGGTATAAAACATTATGCAAAATCCCAGCCATTCTTTCTAGTGAAATTTACTGCACGGATGGGATTGAGGAGGATTTAGTAGCAAACGACCTTCCTCACTTCAAGTACACTCCGATCACATCAGATGATGTTGAAAGCGGCTTTTCGAGATATAAAAATGTTTTGGCTGATAATTGCAGATCATTTACATTTGACAGCATTAGAATGACATTCGTAGTGCAGTGCAACTCAGACTAAAGTGAACATAAACCTTTGGTGCTAGAAATCTATTTTGATTGACTTTTCAGTTTGAGCAAGATGTCATTTTTGAAATATTAGTGATTTTTAGCCTATTTTCAATTTTGAAAAAATAGGCTTATGAGATCACCTTTTGTCCGTGTGTGTGTGCGTGTGTGTGTGTGATTCGTGTGTGTCCCCCCCTAATAAAATCGAAACGGCTGGAGCGATTTCAATGAAACTCGGAATGTTCATAGCACTATTCCCGGCGACCTCGACCGTGCCCTTCAAATTTTGTTACGTCTCTCCAATCCAACATGGCGGCTGTGCGAAATATTTCACTAGCATTCAATATCTCCTAAACTATTACCGATATTGCCCTGAAATTGTGTACGGTGATAAAGGGCACTACTAGAAGTTCACCTATGAGACTTTCAAAAACCTGGTGACTACAAAACCAACATGGCGGCCAAGCGAAGTTGAGACATTTAAATAGACTTTTCTCGCGATTTAACTATCTAAATGTAAAGAAACTTGGTACAGCAAATGTTTATACACATTGTAATGCACTGGAGTCTAATTTAGTTCAATTGTTTACATAACCTCAAAATGGCGGCTGTGCGAAATATTTCACTGACATTCTATATCTCCGAAACTATTACAGATATCAGCCTGCAATTTTGTACGGTGATAAAGGGTACTGATACAGGTATACCTACGTATATTTCATAAACCTGTAAAGTACGAAACGAACATGGCGACCAAGCGAATTTAAAATATTTTAATAGACTTTTCTCGTGATTTAACTCTCTGAGCGCAGTGAAATGTGGTACAGTAATTGATTTTGCAGATTGTAATGCACTGCCATCTAATTTAATTCAATTGCTTACATAACCTCAAGATGGCGGCTGTGCGAAATTTTAAAATTAAGTTCTAATTTCTTGTGTCGTAATTATGCGATCGAAGTGAAAGTTTGAATAATGAACCTAGGCAATAATTGTCCTTGAATGGTACATACCTCTATGGCCTATACACATAACACTCCTAAATGGTGAGCTCCCGAAATATTTAGACGGTTCTCAATATCTATGAATCTTTTACAGCAACCAAACTGTTTTTTTTATGTTCATAGAGACTATGAACATATGTTCACCTATAGGACTTTCAGGAACCTGGTGAGCACAAATCCAACATGGCGGCGACGCGAAGTATAAATATTTAAATGGACGTTTCTCGCGAATTAACTATCCGAGTGCCGTGAAACGTTGCACGTTAAATGCTTATATAAATGTTGATCCACTGGCATCTAATTTATTTCAATGGTTTGCATTATCACAAGATGGCTGCTGTGCGTAATTTTAAAATCTCGTTTTTACTTCTTGTTGTCTAATCATGGGATTGAAGTTTGAATACCACACGTACACAATAATCTTAATGTAATAGTACAAAAATAAAAATCCAACCTGGCGAACATCTGAAATATTTAGACGGTGCTCAATATCTACGAATCTGTTACAGCAATTAAACTGAAATTTTGTATGTTGATTGTGGCAGTTAACATAAGTAGGATATATGAAAATAGGCTGTATAGTTCTTCACGGAACTACTTGTATTAATATAAGATCATTTTCTCGATTTTATAGTGCATTTTTCAAATTTTAAATGCATTTTTCAAATTTTAAGGACATTTATTAGTCATTTTTGAAAATTTTAAGTGCATTTTTCAAATTTTAAGGACATTTATTAGTCATTTTTGAAAATTTTAAGTGCATTTTTCAAATTTTAAGGACATTCATTACAGTCATTTTTGAAAATTTTAAGTGCATTTTTCAAATTTTAAGGACATTTATTACAGTCATTTTTGAAAATTTTAAGTGCATTTTCCAAATTTTAAGGACATTTATTAGTCATTTTTGAAAATTTTAAGTGCATTTTTCAAATTTTAAGGACATTTTTTTCAGTCATTTTTGAAAATTTTAAGTGCATTTTTCAAATTTTAAGGACATTTATTAGTCATTTTTGAAAATTTTAAGTCCATTTTTCAAATTTTAAGGACATTTATTACAGTCATTTTTGAAAATTTTAAGTGCATTTTTCAAATTTTAAGGACATTTATTACAGTCATTTTTGAAAATTTTAAGTGCATTTTTCAAATTTTAAGGACATTTATTACAGTCATTTTTGAAAATTTTAAGTGCATTTTTCAAATTTTAAGGACATTTATTACAGTCATTTTTGAAAAATTTAAGTGCATTTTTCAAATTTTAAAGACATTTATTACAGTCATTTTTGAAAATTTTAAGTGCATTTTTTAAACTTTTTTACGGCATCAACATCCGGGCCCTAGGATGATGATAATTGTTGTTTTAAGGGGCCTAACATCGAGGTTATCCGCGCCTAATGGTTTGGATGAAGTGAAAATGTAAACGAAATGAAACTAAACCTACAACTAACTACAAACTAGAACAGGAAATGGAAAACAAGAATAAGAATAAAGAAAACAGAAGACAGGAGGAAAGGAAATGCCCTCAAGCTTCAAAGAATGAGAATTAAGGGACTTGAAAGAGAGGAGAGCCAGGAAAGGCAGACAGGAGAGTTAAAGAGGAGAGGGACCGCCCCAAAGGCAATGGAAGAAGGAGAAAAGCCGGATCCAGCTCTGGAAGCCCTCAGGGTCACCAACTCCCGAACTCACCAGACGTGAGCCCTTGAGGATGTAGCACTATCCAGGGTGCACCATAAGTGGTGGGGCTACACACACCCTGCCTCCTTGAGGGCCTTGAGCAGAAAACAAGAGGTCTGACCCCTCGAAGAATAAGGGATCAGGAAAGATGAGAGAAGAGCCAATTAAGGCGGAAGCGAAAGACTCCCTAGGCCTCGGACCCTAATACCGTCGGGGTCGGAAAGGAACAAGAGTTGACCAAGGGAGGTCGAGAGGAAAGATAACAGAGAGGAGCCCGGCACAAGATAGTGTTAACACAGTCCTAAAATATTAATAATTTATGATGTGCGTGCTAATAATAATAATAATTATTATAATCCCTCCCTATATTATTCTGCTAAGGTCCCATTCCAGTTTTGTACCGAAAATAAGGTCCCATTAACACCAACCTACACATATGGGGTACCTACAGGTTCAGCATAACCCAATGCGTAAGCGAAACGCACTCACCTACTCTTTAAATGCCTCACATTTAAATAAATACCTTAAAACATGTATATTTACAAGGAAATAATGAAAGAATGCAACACGGTAACCATGATAACAGAATCTCACAGGTCCATCTATTTCTGTAAGTCGCAATGGAATTCCAATTATTACATTACTGTGAAAGTTTCCAGACGGTTATAAGGTTATCACGGAACCCAATTAAGCTGTAAAATTCATCAATACATACAGTATAATGCGCTAGGGGTCAAGGGGCACTTTAGAAATTTTTCACGCAATTTCCACGTGTGTGTTTGGTACGAAAGGTCTTTTTCACCCGACTATAAAGGGTCTCCACAACCACATTTAAAGGCCCTTAAATTAACAGTGTCTGTGATGTTTTAGAAAACTAACTTCGCTCTGATATACCTATGAAGGAATAACAAACCCCTAACCACTGCACCAGTAGCTGAATTGATAAAGTCTGATTATTCATACCATGGATAAATCAGTCATAGCATTCATGATTGAGATTTTGCTAAGTGTACTCTTTACAACTAGAATATTCGCGGGCGAAGCCGCGACGGGTAATGCTAGTTATAATTAATATTATGCTGATAATTATGATGATAATAATGTATACTGTATATTGGCATTCACTCGCGAGCGAGTATGAAATTATCTTTCTACTGATGCTTCCTCAGATGACTGATCAGTCCAACCCGAGAGCTACACACTCTACTGCAGTGATGACATACAGTACATACATTGAGCAGCCAGCTGGCAAATGACCATTCCGCCTCAAGATCTCACACTGTTTTCTCCACGTGCGCTGTTGTGCTGCAGTGCTACGCCTCTGCGCTTCCCAAACAGCAATATTAACCCTGCGTTACCCACGCTAACACAGTTACACCAATGCCCACGCACGGACTCAGAGACCGTGTTTTCTTTTCATTGTTAAAATTTGGTTATAATGAACAAATTTTGACAATTTTGTCAAACTCTAATTTACATAAGAAGTATAGAAGTATGCTAGTGGTAATTACCTGTTTTATGTGCGTACAAGCCTACAATATATGTACTTATCTACTAAAAACGTATAACGTAGAACTAATAACAGAAAAACCTTTTTACTGGAAATAACTTATCAAACAACATTGCTTTTGAAAATGACATCTTAGAAAACGTGAATGTAAAGAAATCTGTTTGGTTAGTATAATGTCAACTTTGTAAACATATGGCACTTTTACACATAGACACTGACACTTTTTAGTCTGAATCTGTTTCTTCCAGAAAATCATCAAATATATCTGGTTCACTTGACACTTCATTTAGTAGACGAAGAATCCTATTCTCCTCATTATGATCAATTTTGTTTAGGATGTAGACATAACAGTCCATACTAAAAAGTTGAAAAAGCACAAATACATTTACTCACGCACGGAAAGACAGACCGGGTTCGGTAAAACAGCACTGTTACAACTCAAGGTCACACCGCAGACTGAACTAAAGAGTAGGGGTGGGGTTGGGGGGTTGGAAACGGAAGCTATACCGGCTCGCCGCACATTTAGGCAACTTATTGCTATGTAATAATAAAAACAATCTACGCCCGGACCGTGCACGAGTAACGCAGGGATAATAATGATATGATGATAATTTATAATATAATATTAGGGATGTTTATATGAATTTCGAGAAACATTCAAAATACTTTATTGGAATTAGTTTAATCTAATCATTTCATGAAAGGAAATTATGATTATTTATTTATAATAATGAAAATCCACTGCCTGCTTCCAGTCTCCGACCGGGTCAGGAATGGAATGAATGAAGCCCCCATCTAGCGGCGAGGATATGGACTGTGCCGACTGCCGAAGCCTGACGCACTCCTCTGGGGCAATGATTAAATGAATGACATATGAAATGAAATGATAGTGGAGAGTGTTGCTGGAATGAAATTTTGACAGGGAAAACCGGAGTACCCGGATAAAAACCTGTCTGCCTCCGTTTTGTCCAGCACAGATCTCACATGGAGTGACCGGGATTTGAACCACGGACCCAGCGGTGAGAGGCCGGCGTGCTGCCGCCTAAGCCACGGAGGCTTCATTTATTTATTTATAATAATAATTTATTAAAATCAGATCATGGAATATGGATTTATGATGAACTTATTGCTGTAAATTAGTCAAGGACTAGAATATTGTTGAACATTCACATGGAAATAAGATGAATTGGATGTTATTTGAACATTACTCGACGGTAATAAGAGATCGAACTTGTAAATATTTCAATCAATTTATTACTTTATATTTCTTTAAGATCATGATAAACCCACGATAATTAATCCACGCATTATTAATTTCTTATATGTGTGAAATCTGTCATTGTATTTTAGTTAAATAGATTTGTTTCTGGGGAAGTGGGATTATTTATTTATCTGAAAGCGGTGAAAAGTGCAGTGAAATACTTTCTTTTAAATATAATCCAGCTAACCCAACGAAGAATTGAACACTAATTTCAACTCACATAACCCCAAAGATATTAATATAGGACAATCAAATTGGTAGTATTGGACTTATGGATCCACGATCCCAACGTAAGAATAAATCAATTTGATTTTAGGAGTGTTTACTTAATATGTATATGTTCGTCTGCTCTTAAAATAAAAGAGATCATTTTATCTTAGAAAATCTAAATTATTCCTGAAAATTTGAGCTTCTTCCTGTTTGAATGATATTATCCTATTTTATTTTTAAATATACAGGGTGTAACAAAAATATATGGCAAAAAAATACAGAACACATTCCTCACACGTAGACGAATAAATTATGTTATATGAAGATGGATCCAGAAACGCTTTGTTTCCATGTTATACCTCATTGTCTCCAACTCATTAATCATTGAAAACACACAAGAATAGAACGTACCAGCATACCACATGCAACTCTTTCTCACAGGAGATGTTCAATATATTGCGCATTGATACATTCATCAACCCGCCGTTGTAGTGAGTCTCGGATGCGCTTATATAACTTATCCCTGAAGTATTGCGTGTGGTTTCACAGCCTTCCATAATACGTGCACGGAGCCTCTGAGCATCTTGTACTGAGGTTCGATACACAAGAGCTTTCAAATGCCCTCACAAATAAAAGCCCAGTGGGTTTAGGTCCGGAGAGCGTGGAGGCCAGGCAATTGGTCCACCTCTATCTATCCATCTATCACCGAATCTGTTATTTAGAAGCCGACGGACATTAACACTGAAATGAGGAGGTGCTCCATCGTGTATGAAGTACATGTTTTGTTGCACAGCTAAAGGCACATCTGCAACAGGGCCATGTAAAACAAATCACTGGCGGTGCACCTACGATAATGACAACGTAACCAGACGTGCATGTTCCCCATGATACCAACGCTCTGTTCTTGTGTTTTTCCCATGATTAATGTGTTGGAGAAAATGAGTTTTATCACGGAAACAAAGCGTTTCCAGACCAATGCGCATATAACATAATTTATTCGTCCACGTGTGAAGAATGTTTCCTGAATTTTGTGCCGTTCATTTTTGTTACATCCTGAATGTCCGAGTCAACCTTTCTCACCTATCCCATTAAACGACCCGAGATACTATGAGTAGATCTCTTGCCTGCCCGAGTTAACAGTTGCTTTTGATTCAATATTTTACGGATATACAGGGTATTTCAAAAATAGGGGACATAATTTCAGGTATGTATTTGTTACATGTAGACAATCAGAATAGTTCATTACAACATGTGTCCGGAAATGCTTCATTTCCGAGTTATGGCCTTCACAACACTGAACTTCACCGGAACGTTTTTCTTCCGCGGGTCATTGTCATTACAGAAGATGTTCAAAATGTCCACCTCCTGCTTGAATACAGACCTCACATTGATGTCTCATTGACCTCTCCTGGAACCAACGATGAGCCAGCGCAGCATTGCCGTCTACCTTACCGCACATGAAGTGCATCTCTGCCAGATGCTGATTTGGGTACATGACGCACAGACGAACGCCAAAGACAACACTGAATTTAACCTTCACCTCAGAATGAACCGTCAGAGTGTCCTCTTAATGTCTCCTATCACGGCAACGACCTGCGATAAGAAAAACGTGAAGTTCAGTGTTGTGAAGGCCATAACTTAAAAATGAAGCATTTCCGGACACATGTTGTAATGAAATATTTTGATTGTCTACATACAACAAATACATACCTGAAATTATGCCCCCTTTTTTTTGAAACACCCTGTATAATTATACAAGCTGTACCCGGCTTGCATTGCAATGCCAATGAAAGACAGTGTTGGCGTTGTAATTTTGTTTGTAAAAGTGCTTTTGGATACACAATATTTCTTTCTGGAGGTTTGAGATACTGAGATTTAACTGCATTTATGTTGTATGGACTTTGTTCTTGGTTGGGAGTAATGTATGATTCTAGTCTATAAATCAATATTTTTGTGCCATAATGTTGAGATCCATATCAATACATATCTCCTGTCATATTTAAGAACGATTACTAACCTTGATGACGAGAGTGACTTTCAATCTGTACAGAAACCAGACGGCAGTTATTCGAGCCGTAGGACATGACAGAAAAGCTGGTTTTCAGAAAGGTGTAAGATAAGGCTGCAACCAGGGCCGGATTTATGAGTATGCCACCTATAGGCTTAAGTTCATTTGCCACCCCCTCAATAGTTCATACTCGTATTTGCTCAATGCATTTGTTTTATACAACAAAGGGATAGAATTCATTGGCGTTTTCAACATTTTTGAACATAAAGTTCATTTAGTTTAGATAAAACTACAATTGTAATGCTTACATATTAAATTATATAATGAAATTAGTTATCTACTTGTTTTAAGATTCGTTAAAAAATTATATGGGTTTCAAATTTTATTAATTAATTTGTTCTTGTTAATTTGTTAGTGATCACTATTTTACACATATTTTTATATTTTAACACTAATGACTATCTTTTGCGTAATTGAACTGTGTTCAATTTGAATTAAGTTGTCCTACATGGTGAAATGAAATTACCCAAAATATAGTTAATTACTGGTTTATTTGTTGAAATATATACAAACTTCTCTAAAACAACTCGCCGCACGTAATCTTGATGTTCAAATGTACATAGAATTCTTAAAGGCAAACTCGTCAACAATGAAGGCTACTCATATGAAAGTGTTTTTGATGTATTTGTGAATTTGTATTATGTTATAGTTTTAGAAAGTAGGCTATGTAGAAGGACTAAAACATATTTTAAGTAACGTGTATTCTTAAATTCGTACGGAAAGTAATATTAACGTCTGAAATACTTCATTTTAGCTTTTGAATAAATTGCTAAAATGCCGCCCCTGAAAATTTGCCGCTCCAGGCTGCAGCCTACTTAGCCTATTTTGAAATACAGGGTGGCGCACGAAATGTCATACATCGAAAATGGTTTATAAAATGTGTAAATCATGGCTCACAACCATGTCCTTTCGTGAACCGAAACCTTATTTCATGCGTGATTCGACAGACAGCAGCACATGTCGCGCATGCGTACCGGCTTCCAGTTATACAGCATGGCGGACAAAGGTAGGCTGACGCGCAAACAGAAGGTGAAAAGTGTTATTTTATGCGGAAACAAAGAGTATGTAACTCCGAATTAGGAAAGGTTTCGTGTTCATTTCCGTACCCGGTGGGCTCCCTGCTGGCAGACGGTGTATAGACTGGCCAGCCAATTTGAAACACAAGGCAATAAACTGGAGGAAAAACGAGCCCGTCTAATGCCAGTCCGCTCACCGGATAATCTTGCTGCTGTGAGAGCGGCTGTGGCTCGGGTCCCCTCCAAATCCACCAGAACTGCCTGTGTTCATCTGGACATCTCTCGTCAGTCAATTCAGAGAATACTGCAGTCTGAGCTAAACCAATTCCCATACAAAATGACAACAGGTCAGAAACTAACGGCGCTTGACAAGCAACGGCGAGTACAGTTTGCTGGATGGTCTATTGCAGAAGGTGATGCGCAACACATGGTTCAGTGATGAGGCATACGCTTATCTCAACGGTGCTGTGAGCAAACATGTCCGGTTTTGGGCGAAAGAACGGCCTGCTATTGTGCACGAGGTTGAAAGTCATAGTGTGAAAGTGTGTGTGTGGGCTGCAATTTCCAGTCATGGAATTATTGGGCCAATCTTTATTAATGACACAGTCAACAGTGCGCGTTACATGACATGTTGCAAATCAGTTTCCTTCCACAACTCTTTGCATCACGACTACCAATAGGGACACAATGGTTCATGCAAGATGGAGCTCGTCTGCACACAGTAAATGTTGTTCTGTACTTCCTGCATGAACATTTCGGGTTCCGTGTGATGTCCCATCGATATCCCGAACGTTTTCAGAGCGGTTCAACCTGACCACCGCATAACCCCGGTATTAAACAACTTCTTCCTGTGGGGATATTTGAAGGAGACAATCTACCGCCAGAAACCAGAAAATGTACTGCAATTGCAAGCGGCCATTGTGAATTTCTTCCGAGGGTTGAGTGAGGACATGTGTCGTAGAGTGGTCACAAACATGCAGGTTCGTCTCGAAGCTGTTGCATGCCGAGAAGGTGGGCATACTGAACATGTCATGCATACTGACTAATCATGCACATTTCAGTGAATGGTGTAATGCCATTCTTTATAAAATATGTTGTATATTAAATATTCTATAAACAATTTCCAGTGTATGACATTTCGTGCACCACCCTGTATGGCCCTGGCTGCAACTTATCACACATTTTTTCAAACAATGAAGGAAATTAGAGAACATTTTAAAGTAGGAGTAAAGATTCAAGGACACATAATTTCAACTCTGAGATTTTCTGATGACATCGTCATCTTAACCAACACACCAGAGGATTTGAATTAGTTTTTAAATGGTATGGATTCTGTCTGAGGAAAGAAATCATGATGATAATCAATAAATGTAAAACAAAAATATTGGAATGCAGCCGACAGGAATCAGAAACCTCTATGGACATCACATTGGCAGGTGAAGAGCTAAAGGAAGTAAGAGACATCTGTTACTTAGGAAGAAAAATAACCAGTGATGGGCGAAGGAACGAGGATATAAAAAGTAGGTTGGCTCAAGGACCGAAAGCATTTGTAATGAAAATAAATATGTTGACATCAAATAATATAGATTTAGGTATTAAAAAAGTCATTTTTGAAAGCATTTGTCTGGGGCGTGACGCTCTATGGAAGTAAAACTTGAACTGTTGGTGCAGCAGAAAAGAGGTAGAGGCGTTTAAAATGTGGTGTTACAGAAGAATGATGAAGATCAGATGGGTAAAAAATGAAGAGGCATTAAGACAGTGGAAAAGGAGAGATGTTTCTGGCGACTGGTAAAAGAGACAGGTTGGTAGGGCATGTACTAAGGCACCCCAAAATAGCAAATTTAGTTATGGAAGGAAGGGTTGAAGACAAGAACAGTAGTGGTAGAACTCGGTTAGGATAGCCTATGATAAACAGATTGTTTCGGATGTAAGGTGTTGTAACGTGTTCTTCGAGGGGTTTTTATGCCACTGGCATAAGTCAGTAGGAAGCCATTCTATATTTATTTACGCGGCAAATTGTTCAGCCAAGAGAATTTTTCATGTTAATTTATTATTATTATTAATTTATTATAATTATTATTAAGATATTTTCGGAGCATTTTATAAAAATTATAAGCATACAGATAGGTTTTCTATGTCTTAGAAAACGCTATCAAGCAAATTATTACGAACGACGATATCATAGAAAATTATCTGATTACGGAATTTTACGGAGTTTTGTCAGTTAGGGTATTTGAGAGACATGACTCACTGGGAATTCAAATACAAGCTGATTCCTGCCGAGAAGTATTACGCAAGGCTGGGTCGCTTCGTCAAGAAAAGGCGAATTGTTGGAACGGAAAACGACTTCTCCCTCTCGCGCGCCGAGTGTAATGAGGCAGAGTGGGGATCTAGCGCGTAGGGTGCAGCCAATCAGTGGAGACCACGCAAGCTAGAAGTCTGGACTGGAGTGGGGAGCCAACGTGGGCATATATCGTTCTACGCACCGTGGAACGTGAACAATCTGTGTAGTTCTTGCCGAGTGTGGTTATACGCGGGAGTCGCTCCGATGCGCCGTGGAACAGGGACTATCTGTGTAGAACGTAACGAGTACGGATGCACGCGGGAGTCGCTCCGATGTTCCGTGGAGTGGAGGACTAACTTTTGTAAAACTTATCCAGTGTGGTTATACGAGTGTTTGGGTCCGATGTACGGACCATAGAATTATCTAATCTACCAGAATATCATCAAATAACGAAGAAGATGGCGACGTCCAGGAGACTGTGGGAAGCACACAGCATCATCCAGTACGAGGGAAATGCTTTAGCAATTTCCAGTGGTAAGCGCAAATGACGCAGAAATACGCAATCTCTCATTTTTCTTTGTTTTACATTTCATATTTCAGTAACTTCATAGCTTGGAAATAAGAGTAAAATCAATTTATCAGAATCCGTTTTCACGTAATTTTCTATCGGTAATATTAAAATCGCAACGCTCCAATTTAAATGTTATACTTATTATTATTATTATTAATTTTGCTATACTTGTTTCATATAATAAATTCATTTCTTTTACAATGCAATCTTTGCTTTCAGTAGGTAGCATTAGATATAGACCAATTCCTTCTCCTGATACAATTGTTTGTTGGGTTAATGATCAAATCATACCACGATCTGAGTGAATAGAGTCTTGAAGGTGTTCTGCCAGAGCTAGACGTTGTTAAATACAAATTTAGATTTCAACATTGGGTTGAGGTCTTGGCGCCCATTAAAACAACATAGCTTAGGCAAAGGTAAACAGTTACATTTATCACCCAACAGTTAGGGGCAAGCAAAAGGTTTCATTCGTCGCTACCAACATGGGGCACTAATTAACGTTTCATTTGGCGCCCAACGTGGGGATGAAAACCTAATAACATTTGTGGAAGGAGAAGGGTATATATTTCTGTGCCTGTATTTTGGGGGTTATTTGTCTTTATCAGTGTATATCATTATGGGGGATGAGAAAGAAAGACAGATGAGGTTACGTAGTGGTCATCAACTGGAGAGTGATGATACGAGCAGTATGTCGAGTGATGGTAGTACCGGGGTAGCGGAGGTAAATCCCGATACTGAAACAGGGAGTGTAGGAGGCCAACCAGAATTAAAAACTTTACTTCTCGAGTTCATGTATCAGAACAAAGTTAGTAGTGATGCCTTAAATGCAAAATTAGAACAGAATAATGCAAAATTAGAACAAAACAGTAGGGAAAATAAAGAAAGTACAGATGCCTTAAATGCTAAATTAGAACAAAACAGTAGGGAAAATAGAGAGAGTAATGAAACTTTAAACGCCAGATTAGAACAAAACAGTAAGGAAAATAGAGAGAGTACTGAAACTTTAAATGCTAAATTAGAACAAAACAGTAGGGAAATGAGTGACAAATTCGAACTGATTAGAGGTGAGATCAGGGGGGTGATGGAAGAAAAGGCTAAAGAGATTATTGCAGATGTAGACAGAAAATTAGGAAAAGTACAGGAGGAGTTGGAAATTAGAATCAGTACACAGGCTGAAAATTTAAAAGAACTAGTGCAACTGGAAACACAGCAGGTCAAAAAGCAATTGGGGGGAGAAATTGACAAAATTCAGGTAGCTACTAAAGAGGTTAAGGAACAGCTGGGGGGTAGAATTGAGAAAGTCCACTCACAAATAGTTGCAGAAGTAAATGATTTAAGAGAGAGTAATAGAGAGAGCATTAGCAAGATTGAGGAGAAACAAGCAAAGCTATATGATAAGATAGAAGAATCAGAAGGAAACATTAAATTAACAGTAAACAGTATTGAGAGGAAGGCTGAGGAGAAAATCGCAGAATTAGAGTTAAAATTAAAAGCTAGGATCAGGCAAGAAAATAGTCAGAATAGGCCAGTTTTTGTGAATAGCACACACAGGGAGGTAGAACTGGGTAAGTTCAGCAATCGACAGGGGTGCCCAATGGAGTTCATGAACACTATAGAAAATAAATTCGGGGAGAGGTTGGAAAATGGTAGTATTGAGTGGTGCCAGGTAGTTGAAATTTTAGAACAAGTGTTTGTGGGGGAAACGAGGAATTGGTTTGCTGTCTACAGAGACAAGTTTACTGATATTAATGATTTTAAAAAGAAATTCTGTGAAAAGTTCTGGAATGAGGTTATTCAGTCGCAGCATCGTGAGGGAGTAGTGTGTGGTAAATATAACCCTAAAGGAAGCTCCACCATGACCGAATACTTTTTAGGGCAGGTATTAGTGTGTAAATATCTGGATGGGTTGAAGGAGGAAAGTGATGTGGTAAGGTTGCTACTTAGGCACTTTCCCTATAGGATCAAGGAGGCTGCTTGTATCCAGAATGTAAAGACTATATCACAAGTAGAAAATTTGTTAAGCATATTTGATGCACTAGGGAGAGGGGGTTATGAGGACAATTTCAATCGGAACCAGGGTAATAATAATAATAGACCTAATGAAGCCAGGCATCAAGAAGTTCAAGGGAACGGTGGCGAAGGGGCCAACGCTCAAAATAGAAATAATAATAATCAGTTAAATCAGAACAAAGGAAATGGCTATGGTAATCAGTATCAAGGGAGGAACAATGATTTCAGGGGAAATCAAGGGAGGAACAATGATTACAGGGGAAATCAAGGGAGAAACAATGATTTCAGGGGAAATCAAGGGAGAAATTATAATGACAATAATTACAACCAGAATAGGGGTCAAGGAAGAGGACAGCCTAGTGGTAGTAATATACAGCCAAACAATGACAACACAGCCCAGAACAACCAGACCAGTTCAGTAGTTAGTAGTACTACGGCCAGCTGTAGCGGTTCTTTAAACGCGAACCAGGCTGCGAAGTAAGGTCAGAATCTCAGTCTGTAGCATGCCCTGTCCATACAATTATACAGGAACCCTATGACCTAAATGTAAGAAATGAATTATTACATGAACTAAATGATGAAGGTATTATTCAGGAAGTGGTTAGTAAGAGCCCCATAGTTAAATTTAACGTGTCCGAGGCGTACACAGATGTTTTAATTGATAGTGGTTGTATGAAGAGTTGCATAAGTAGTGCATTTTATGATAAAATGAAAGGAACTGGAGTAAATTTTGAGGAGATGCCAATTAAAAGCACTTTTGTTATCACAGCTGTTGGGAAGAGGTCTAAAGTAATTTCTAAGCAAGTTTTAGTAGACATTAAAATTAATAATCATGTAGAGAAGCAGATTTGCCTTGTAATTCCAAATTTAGTATTCAGTGTTATCTTGGGTTCAGAGTGGCTAAGTAGAGTGTCTGGTAACTTATGTTATGATGTAGGGAGTTTGAAATTTAAATGGGGAGATTCTGAAGTAGAAGTAGCGTTCAATGACCATATTCAGAGGAGTAGTATTGTAGGTGTGATTTGTACTTTAAATGAGATATCGCCAGCCGTAGAGCGGGGTTCTCCATGTTTTGTGGGCAGTGTGATTACGAACGGAAGTCTAGAGGACTCGTTACGTGAGGCTGCATTTCAGGGAAATATAGAGGATGAACAGTGTGTTCGGCTCTATGATGTGTTATGGTGTAATAGGAGAGTTTTTGAGGATCGCATTGGTATGGCCAATTGCTATACACATTCATTGAACGTTATTGATAGGTCAGTATTCACAGGACATATATATCCTGTACCTTTCGCTTATCAGAGTGCAGTTGAGGCACAAATTAATCAGATGCTTGAAGATGGGATTATTGAGCACTCTAACAGTCCATATGTTAATTCTTTGATCACGGTACCCAAGACCGACGGCACTGTTCGTATTTGTTTAGACGCTCGTTTGGTTAACAGTAGAATTAGTTCAGATCAGCTGAAATCTATGTCAATAGAAGAATTAATGCAAACATTTGAGGGGAAGAAGTATTTCACTTGTGTAGATTTGAGTTCCAGTTTTTGGCAAGTGCCACTTATGTACGAAGATAGACCATTTACAGCTTTTAGTCATAAATATAACTTTTATCAATTTTGTAGAACACCTTATGGGTTAAAGAGTAGTTCAGCAGCTTTAATTAGGGCTTTAAACATCGCATTAGGGGATGACACAGGAGAGTTTGTAACCATTTACATAGATGATATGGTAATTAGTTCACGCAGTTTTGAGGAGCATCTACGTCATTTAGATATAGTTTTTCAGAAGTTAGATCAGGCAGGGTTCACTTTGAAGCTGTCTAAGTCGTCATTCTGTCAGTCAGAAGTGACATTTTTAGGTCATAGAGTGTCAAGTAGAGGTGTACACCAGAGGAAAGTAGGGTTAGCATGTGTGGACAGTAGCAACAGGGTATCGTTACAGACCATGAGAAATATGCTAGTAGAGCAACGTGAGGACGTTCATTTAAGGGAGCCACTTGCAAGGTTAGAAGCAGGTGACGGAGTAACATTTATAGTTTCCAAACGTATTGGGAAAACAGCATATGTGCTGGAGAATAGTGAGGGAAACAGATTATACGGGACGTATAATATACATAGTCTCCGAAAATATGTGTCATAAAGTGAGTGTGTTTAGCTGGCGAGCCAGCCTATCAAATGAGTAAGTGTGGTATTTGGTGCGTGGGAGGAGATGGTCTTCCAGGCAGGCGTATCAGAAGTCACACAGGGGGGTAGTATGTAAATAAATGAGAGTTTTTAAGATACAGGGAAAAATGACGGGATTGTCGGATGCTGTTGAGCACTAAATTGTCTCGATGCACCAAGGCCATTTTGGCAGCGCTGATGGGTTCCCATTTATCTCCAAGAGATGGGGGAGCGCTTGTATAGGGCTTGTTAGCTTAAGGCGTCCACGAGATAAAAGATGGGCCATCAGAATGCGAGACAGTCCTTCATGAAACTCATACATATCAGCACACGTGATTTCTGTTTACGGCCTCGCCCTGTAAGATTTGTAAATGCGTAATTTAAGATAATTTGTACAATGGTATTATTTGTGTGAGGAGAAATGGTCTGTGTTGAGAACTAGTATTAAGTAGAATATGGTCAACGGGAACTTAACAAGACAGGGCGATTACGGCACAGAAATATTTGGTGTTATATGTAATGCGTATTTACTGTTTTTTTTTCAGAAGTCAATATTAATTTAATCTACTTTAAAGAGAGGTTAAGTATTATGGTCACGAGGCGCTGCCACAATAGTGTGATCGTGTGCTCAGTGATAAGTGGAATTAAATGTCACCATAAGGAGGGGACCTCCAGTGAAATTAGGAAGTTCTATGGTGATATAAATATATCAGAACACCTTCAATGCGTGTGATATGACATCATAAATACATAGTGCTCACACATTAATTATGTCTATTTCTCCAACATAGAGAAATTTGAGAGGCGGAAATATCCGTGGATAACTATTCTATATGTAAAACATTGGACTGGTTGCAAAGTGCAATCCATAGTGACAACAAACTTTGACGCAAAGTGCGTGAAGAAAAATTATGAGTGTATATATCTGTAATTTAGGGTGATTTCATTTATGTAATATGTATTTTGGATGGGGTTTATTAACGTGTCTGGGATAATCGGATAATGGACCGTCGTCACGGTAAATCATCCGATGATCCGAGGCGAATATGTAACGTGTTTTTCGAGGGGTTTTTATGCCACTGGCATAAGTCAGTAGGAAGCCATTCTATATTTATTTACGCGGCAAATTGTTCAGCCAAGAGAATTTTTCATGTTAATTTATTATTATTATTAATTTATTATAATTATTATTAAGCTATTTTCGGAGCATTTTATAAAAATTATAAGCATACAGATAGGTTTTCTATGTCTTAGAAAACGCTATCAAGCAAATTATTACGAACGACGATATCATAGAAAATTATCTGATTACTGAATTTTACGGAGTTTTGTCAGTTAGGGTATTTGAGAGACATGACTCACTGGGAATTCAAATACAAGCTGATTCCTGTCGAGAAGTATTACGCAAGGCTGGGTCGCTTCGTCAAGAAAAGGCGAATTGTTGGAACGGAAAATGACTTCTCCCTCTCGCGCGCCGAGTGTAATGAGGCAGAGTGGGGATCTAGCGCGTAGGGTGCAGCCAATCAGTGGAGACCACGCAAGCTAGAAGTCTGGACTGGAGTGGGGAGCCAACGTGGGCATATATCGTTCGACGCGCCGTGGAACGTGAACAATCTGTGTAGTTCTTGCCGAGTGTGGTTATACGCGGGAGTCGCTCCGATGCGCCGTGGAACAGGGACTATCTGTGTAGAACGTAACGAGTACGGATGCACGCGGGAGTCGCTCCGATGTTCCGTGGAGTGGAGGACTAACTTTTGTAAAACTTATCCAGTGTGGTTATACTGTGCCCAACTCTAGGAATGGGTATTCCAAGTTTCAGACACCTAGATATCAAGGGAAAGGCTGTAGCCGCTTTTGAAAGTTCAGATATTTGAATATCGCGCTACATTGCTTCTCGAAGCATTTCGAAGGATTTTACCGATAGTTGGATGTCAAATGACGTAGCGAGTCATAGCAGAGGTGGAGGCTATTTATTGATTAAATAGTTAACTATGGAGCAGAGACTTGAGACTGGGATCAGATTACTGGCACGGCCAAATGAAAGAGAATGCAATTAGTATCAAGTAAATCGGACCAGGGATTCAAGAGATATGAGGATTTCTAGATATCAGGCGATGACGCGTGACCCTGACCGTTTTGAATAAAAGCCAGCTGGGCGAGGCATGGTTAGCTCACTTCATCACAAGCACTTGGCAAGCAAGTTGCGTCTACGCTGAGCCAAGGCACATGGTTGCCGCATCTACGCAGAAGTTCTGTTCAAATCGTGATAGTCACGAGAAGTGCTGCGCAAACGAGTTGGAACTTAGTAAGTTTCTGGTGAGGAGAATCACTGAGGTGATTGTTTTTCTACAGACATTGGTGGAAATATTTATATTTCCAAAAAGGACATATGCTAGACTCTGTCTAGAAAATAGTATTTTGTCACAGTCCAATAGTAAATTAATACTTGGATGTTTAAATCCATTTGCAAGTCAGTTTTCATATTTTGTAACTAGTTAACCACTTCGATCCGTCAGTACACTGAAGACTAGTCTATAACGGTGGCGTTCATTAGTCTACGCAAGGGAAACTGCAAGTTGTCTAGCGCATGGCAGATGGTGATATACAAACCATGCCCAGGGAACGATCTTCAGAACAGCCGTTAATTGCTAGACTGTCAATGTTTTTCTTGTACTGATGAGATTACAGTGAGTTATGTTACAACTGACACATTTAAGAAGAGATCACTTAGATCTGACCCTATTTCAACAAACTGTTATGGCTTTGATAGAAGCTCATATTAAAATGGAACCACAGTTTATTCAAACGTCGAAAGATACTACCACTATGTCTGACTAGACGATTTGTGGGTCTACAATGGCGGCCGATACAAGGATTATACGTGCTTGTCCGCTAGGGCATGTTTACGGATAAATCTGGTACAGACCAGATTTACTACACTTCAAGACCATCAAGAAATGTAAGCCACATTTGTATTATATTATGCTTAGCTAATTGGAACAAACTATTTTTTCTGCAGATGACCAACACATTTTTTTTCGTCGTATTTAAAGCTTGTAATGATTTACGCAAGACTAGTTAGAGTTATTCTGAGCATTTTCAGTACTCAGAACAGTTTAGGATCGATGACCGAGCATTTCGAGCATTTATTTGAATTTTTCATATTTTTGGGAAATCACGGTAATCAGCCGATGTAACTGTAAAAGTTAAATTTATTTTTGTTGAGGAATGGATATTTTTTTCCCATATTCGAAGGTTCGAACATGTGGATTCTCACATAATGAGATGATAATTAAACATATTTAAACATAATAATAATAATAATAATAATAATCCACTAATAATAATAATAATAATTTTCATAATTTTTCTAAATAATTCTTGGATATTATATTTTATAATAATCATATGTATTGAGAAAGAGCCTATGAAGTAGTTTAAACATTTCTAGTTTGGAACAGGAGATTTTCCGAAGGAGAGTGGTTAGCGCAAGCCCGCATTCAACCAACATTTCAGTTCTGGTTGAACAGTTGATATTTGCATTGAGCAAAGTACATGTTTCATATAACACGGAGAGGCATGAAACGGGAAGCAATTGATATTTGTATCAAATAGGATATTGTTGTATTTATATAAAATCATGACGTAAATACACTTCGAAAGTGATATGAAGCTTTTCATAAGTATGGTAAATTCACGGGTTGAACTGAATGGTAAAATAAAATAAACTTGTAAGTTTATTAATCTTCCAGTGTTGATGACAAGCAGAGGCTTGATTTATTGTATAAATTTTGGGAAGATAATTTATGTGTGTGGAGTAGTTGAATGCCATTCCCAGGTGCGCATGTTTAAGTCGCAGGAATGAAGGTTTTTTCGAGCATCAATCAAATAGCAGGTTCGATGGCTCAGGTTTATAGTAGGAGTATTGGAGCCACACATTTCGTCGTATGAATAACCCGAAGGTAATTTCTTTGAAACCATCAGTTCTTATTTCAACCTTGTTTACGAATTCCATTTAGACTTTGATTTTGCTAGAACCCGGATTTGTCATGATAGTAGTTTATTCTTCTTCAGAGGAAGACCTTTGCCGTTGTTATTGTAATATTGTGTTCTTACACAAATAGTAGAATGGGCCACTGCCAATTTAAAATAATTCTTTAACCACGAATAATTTGAAGGATATTTTCAATCCTAGTGCCATGAACTAAATGAATTCATTATAAGACTACAATTCTAATTTCCGCATTCTGTCGAAGAATTGCAAGTTGTGAAAGTTGCTAAAAATGGCCATAAATATAAATATTTTTATAATATTGTTCCCAAGTGGATAATCAAGTAGTTGAATGGTTCAACCATTTATTGATCAAGTTGATGATTCAGAAATCATATGTTTTGTTTGGAACGTGAAGTTCATAATCGAGTCACTTCTCGAATGTTTAATGTCAGAAGAACAATTAATTGTTGTTGTGCTTCGCACAGTTCTTCGATGCTATGCTCAAGGTCAAATACTTTTCAAATGTTATTAATATGTGTTAATAATTTGTGTTGCTACGATGATGATAATATTTTCGACGACATATTTTTGAAACTGGAAAACAAGTGAAAGTTTAAGAAATTCTATAAACATTTATTCTACGAGTGTTAATATCATGTACATAGTCAAACAGTGATCTACGTTATTTCCAGTATGGACAATTCATTTTGAACTGGAATTAAATGTTAATATTTTTGGAACACAGTCCACAGGACTATCAATCGGACTTGTGTTTCCAAAGAGATTGTCAAATGTGTTTGGAAGATTTCTGTATATTGTGTGTAAATAAGAGTGTGGATCGCCACACGTGGATGATGCTGCTTTGAGCATTCTTGCAGTCAGATTTTAACTTTAAATAAACTGAGATAATTTTACCAGATGTGTTTCACCCAATTAAATCTCCTTCTATCCTTATTGTTGCATTGAGCCAAAAATCAGTAAAGCATTTTTATAAATTTGATGTCGTTTTTGCGATTTGCTTTAACCCATCTGGCGCTCCGGGATATTTTGACTCTCGTGCTGACTGATTATTGGTAAAATGCATATGTGGTCGTGCGGACTCCGGTCTAAACGGGCACATAAAATAAGATAGAGAGAGAAATGGCTTCGAACGTGGGTCCCGATTTAGACATGGTCAATCGCATGCCGATTTGAAATTGTGATAATTTTTATAGAAATATTTTGGGAGTTGAGAGATGTCTGGTTTGGATGAATAAATTAGTAGGAAACCCAATTAGTGGGGAAAATTAAAAATTTAACTTGGTTAATAATTAGAATGGGTTTGATTATTTTTGATAATGGCTTAACCATTAGGGCGTCAAGTAAATTCAGTAGTAAACGTTCGATGACTGGATATACACATTATTAGAATCCAGGTGCAGGATATTTGAGAACTTGCATATTTTTCTTGTGATATTGTGCTAAATGTAATTCGTAAAAGTAGAGAATTTTGTTTTTCCATCACGTCGATATTAGGACAAATCTCATTTTATTATAGTGTTCCAATTAGCTATTCATATTTCTTGTTCTAGTTATAAGCTTGTGTTTGCCACTGTTGTATACCCCTAAGTTTTGAATAATAATTGAAATTATGGAAGAAATGATGAGGATGATGAGGAGTTTGGAGGAGAGTTCAAAGGAAGCTGGACGGCGTGTAGCCGCTATTATGAAAGAAAATACAGAGGCTTTAGAAAGGAAACTTAAAGAAAATTCTGATTCTTTAGAAAGTAAACTTAAAGAAAATTCTGATAATTTGAAAGAAAGTTTAGATGATAAACTTAAAGAAAATTCTGATTCTTTAGAAAATAAACTTAGAGAAAATTTGAATGATAAACTTAAAGAAAATTCTGATTCTTTAGAAAATAAACTTAAAGAAAATTCTGATTCTTTAGAAAATAAACTTAAAGAAAATTCTGAGTCTTTAGAAAATAAACTTAAAGAAAGTTTAAATGATAAACTTAAAGAAAGTTCTGATTCTTTAAAAAGTAATTTGAAGGAAAATTTAAATAGCAAATTGAATTCAATGGAAAGTAAATTTAAAGAGAATTCTGAAATTTTGAAAATGACACTTGAAAGTAAGATGAATAAATTATGCGATAAAACACATGAGCTCGAAACTTCATTAGCTACTAACGCAAGTTTAATGGACGAAAAATTTCGCGATGCCGATCTTCGATCCCAAAGCTTAGCTGATAGGATAGAACATGGTCTTAGGAAAGTTGGTGAAGACATGGTCAACCTGGAAGTCAGAGTGAAGAAGGAGAGTAACGAGATGGGAATTCTAGTTGTTCAACGTTTAACGGAACAATTCAAGGAACTTGTCATGGGAGTAATAAGAGAAGGTGTGATTAGTGAGTTGCAAACTGAAATTAAAACCACAGTTGTCAATGAAATTAAAGACACACTCAAGCTGGAGAATCAAGAGGGAATCAAGGAGATTAGGGAATCTTTGTCATCCCATATCGAAGTAATTGCCAAGGATATCCAAGCAACTCAGAAGGACATATCAGATATGACAGGGTCATTGAAAAGTCATGAGGCTGTTATGAACCAGATATCCATTGATGTTAAAGACAATTGTAAAGAAACTGAAGCAATCAAGAAGATGGCAGAGGAAAACCAGAAGGAACTTGAGGCTATGAAAACTCAAATAAAGGATGAGAAACAGTCTGATCATCTGTTGAAAATGCCAAATGTAAGGGGAAAGGAACAGATACAGATAAATCTAGGAGGAGCTAGAGAGACTGATAGACAGGATGAGGTCAGGACAGTATTTCAATCCAACCCCATAACTGTATTTAAGAATATAGAAGATAAGCCTTCGAAATTTTCAGGGCGAGATTCTGTAACACCCGTGGAATTTTTGAGAGAAGCAGGTGATTACCTGAAAGATTCTAAGATCCCCAAAGAAAGACAGATCCGAGTGATAGGGAAGTTCTTGGAAGGTCCCGCACTTTTGTGGTTTAGAGCATTTAGATCCACTCTAACCACTTTTGAGGAGTTTTCTCGTGGGCTATTGAAGAAGTTTTGGTCCCCTGAAACCCAACAGCAAGTTAGAGCAGAGTTATATTCGAAGAGATTCTCGACGTCACAACCTACTCGATACTCTACGTACTTTTCTGGACAGCTGTCTAAACTCCAACATTTAGATCCGCCAATGCCAGATAACGAGTTGATTACTGCATTGATACGTCAATTTCCAGCAGACGTCCAGAGGAGTTTGATCGCTGCTGATATCTATAATATGGAACAATTTGATGAAGTATTACAGAAGCTGGACCATACAAACGCTCAATTCTTCCATCAGAAGGGAGCAAAGAATAACAACGCTGTGTATGCTGTTATGGCTGACAGTTATTCTCAGACACCTCGAGAGATTCGAGAGGAGCGAGAAGAGAAATCGCCGAGGGAAGATTCCAATAAGAGAGGATGGAACCAGTACAGTAACAGATACAGTTACAAACCATATGCAAGACCAGATGGTGGTAATCGATACAATACTCGATGGAGAAGACCACGAGATAGTCAAGGAAGGTACCAGGAAAGAAGATATTATGGTAGAAACAACTACAATAACAGAGAGAATGTAGATACTCGTCAGTCCAATGAAGAGTATAACAAGGACACGAGGAAAAATTTGGAAGCAAGACACCAAGATAACTTGCAATTTGTGGAGCAGAGGCCCAATAATCCAGGTCCATCGGGAACACAACAATCCCGGGGGAATGGTAATGAAAAAAAAAACTTCGAATTCACAGTAGAAGATAGAATTTTGAATACTTTCACTTCCAGAATTATTAAATGGCAAGCAGAGGATGATGACTTAATTCAACAGAATGACGAACGAAAAGAAATGGGTACAAGAATTAGAATGCCAAGCATATCATGCGAAGTATTCGGTATGCCTGTCGATACTTTGATCGATACTGGGGCTATGCTTTGTCTGGTGAGTGAGAAGCTTTATATTCTGTGGAAGCTCAAGGAGAATTTAGAGGAAATTCCAGTATCAGGAATTAAGATCCAAGGAATAATATCCAATAAAATATCTATGTGTAAAACACAATTATACTTATGTATTACGATTGGAGGACATGATTTCCGACATGTATTTGTTGTAATGAAGGACATGGCTTTTGACATGATATTGGGAGCAGATTTCATTCAGAAATATCAAGCAGTGATAGATATGAAGACAGAGACGATCAAATTCAAGAATACCGAAGAGATAAACTTCGAGGGAAAAGAAGAGGAAGACATCGAGGGAGATGCTCAATGGTCTCTGATTTTTCATGAAGCTGAAGGAAGAGAAGTCTACACTGAGAAGGAATCCCCAGAGCTAGGGAAGATTTTGGAAGAGTATCAAGATATTTTTGACATTAAGCCTGGTGAAATTAAGGATTTTGAATATCATATTCGTGTAAATGATGATGCACCTTTTCATGCTAAATTGTATCCAGTAGCAGAAAAGCATCGAGAAAGAGTAAAAGTGCTTATCAAGGAAATGGAAAGCAACGATGTGATTGAAAAGTACACTACATCTTATGTCAATCCATTAGCAGTAGTGTCTAAGCAAGATGGAAGTCTGAGGCTATGTTTAGACGCGCGAAATTTGAATTCAAGATTACTGCCAGAGTATGACAGACCACCAATCATTAGGGAACTGTTGAGGAAATTCCAAGGCAAGGTCTGGTTCTCTAATATTGATCTCACTTCGTCCTACCATCATATTAGGCTTAGTGAAGATTCTAAGAAGTTTACAGGATTTATGTTTGACCAGCAGACATATGTATTCCGCCGTCTACCATTTGGAGTTAAAACATCTGGATCCGTTTTGATCAAAGCCCTAGAACAAAATTTGAGTCCTGAAGTAAAAGAGATAGCAATTCGTTATATTGATGATATCTTAATTGCATCTGAGACTAAGGAGGAACATTTGCTACATCTTCAAATGTTATTCGCAGATTTGAGAAAAGCGAACTTCAAAGTAAACCTTCCAAAATGTCAGTTCTTTCGAAAGGAAATAAAATTTTTGGGTCACATTTTGGATGGAGAAGAATACCGTCCCAATGAGACGAAGATACAAGCTATTGCAAATTTCCCTAGACCTACTAGAGTGAAGAATGTCCGCAGTTTTCTCGGGACATGCCAATTCTTTGCAGGGCATTGTCCGAACTTCACCAAGACAGTTGCGCCATTGCAGGAATTGTTAAAGAAAGGAAATAAATGGAAATGGGATAAAGATTGTGAACAACCATTTCAAGATGCCAAGAGGTTATTGGTAAACAGTGTGAAATTGGAGTATCCTGACTTTACCAAGAATTTCATCATAGAATCTGATGCATCCACCGTAGGGATTGGAGCTATTCTACTTCAAGAAGATGAAGACCACAAGAGACATTACCTGGCGTTCATTAGCAGGAAACTTCGTCCATCAGAGAGGAATTATTACACCACAGAGTTAGAAGCACTTGCTGTAATATTCGCTTTGGAGTCGTGGAAGAAAATGTTGATTGGACATTCAGTCATTGTGAGGACTGATCACCACGCATTGGAGTTCATTTTGAGAACAAACTTTGCCAGCGATAGAATAACTAGATGGTCACTTTTTATTCAGCAATTCAACCTAGTTATTGAACACACTCCTGGAAAGTTGAATGTGGGAGCTGATTTGTTGAGTAGAGCAGCGGAGTCTACATCTAAGGTTTTTCAAGTTAACCGGACGCAGGAAGATGAAGATACCTTGAGAAGGTTAAGGTTATTGCATTTATCCCAGAGGAGAGACCGACGTCTTAGGAACATTTTTCGTTTTCTACAGGGAAACATGGATCCAAATGATGATGATTTTGTGGAAACTGAAAGAATTTCAAGAGATTTTATGATGTTAGATGGTTTAATCTACAAGTTTGCAGATCCCGACCATACGAAGCTGAGAGTAGTGATACCTCCACGATTGCAAAAACCCATTATTTGGATGGCACATAGAATCGCAGGTCATGCTGGAGTAGATAAGACAGTCAACATGATTCAAGAGAAATTTTCGTGGGAGCGAATGCGACAAACTGTCAGAAACACTATTCGAGAATGCGACTTATGCCAAAGGAGTAAACATAATTCTAGATTACTGAGAGAATTGCCAAGGCCTATTATTCCTTCTAAGCCTTGCGAAATCTTCGCGACTGATTTATATGGTCCTCTCCCAAAGTCTAAAAGAGGTAACCGATATATTTTGGTGACCATGGATGTATTCAGCAAATACACCATGTTACATCCAATTCAGAAGGCAAACGCAAAGTATTGTGCGAAGAGAATAAGAGACAGCGTGATTCCGGAAGCAGGCAAACCGGAATTCCTTTTATCAGATCGTGGACCTCAATTTACATCTTTGGAGTTTCGAACCATCATGAATAATCTTGGGATTAGACAATTGTTTTGTTCTATTAGACATCCAGAGAGCAATCCAGCGGAACGCGTGATGGCTGAGATAGCAAAATTTTGCCGCCTCTATTGTCCAAATGAGCATTGGAAATGGATGGATGTTCTTTCGTTAGCATCCGAATCCATCAACTCTACTATTCATGAGAGTACTGGACAGATTCCTATGTTGCTACATCATGGAATTAAACCAACACGATTATGGGATCGAATCATCTCTATTCCACCTGAGATTGAACCAAGTCGTCAGATGAGGGAAACTCTAGCTTTAGACAAGTTAAGGAGTCAAGCTGAGAAGAGAGAGCGCAGAGTGAGAGGAAAGCGTTTTCGCAGACCCTTGCGCGTAGGAACTCTTGTTTTAGTGAAAAGACCTACACCCTCGGACGTGCAAAATCGAGTGTACTCGAAATTTGCAAGCCTTTTCGCTGGACCCTATCGTATTGTGGAAGTAAACAATAATGGAAGCTATGAAGTAGCTAATACACGAACTGGTAACATCGTGGGAACTTATAATGCATCGAATTTGAAGATATATTATTCAAGAACCAGATGATTTAATGTGTAGATAGGAAAAATAAAAATTTTTCAATTTTTATTTTTTGCTAGGTGTGGGGTGGATGTGCCCAACTCTAGGAATGGGTATTCCAAGTTTCAGACACCTAGATATCAAGGGAAAGGCTGTAGCCGCTTTTGAAAGTTCAGATATTTGAATATCGCGCTACATTGCTTCTCGAAGCATTTCGAAGGATTTTACCGATAGTTGGATGTCAAATGACGTAGCGAGTCATAGCAGAGGTGGAGGCTATTTATTGATTAAATAGTTAACTATGGAGCAGAGACTTGAGACTGGGATCAGATTACTGGCACGGCCAAATGAAAGAGAATGCAATTAGTATCAAGTAAATCGGACCAGGGATTCAAGAGATATGAGGATTTCTAGATATCAGGCGATGACGCGTGACCCTGACCGTTTTGAATAAAAGCCAGCTGGGCGAGGCATGGTTAGCTCACTTCATCACAAGCACTTGGCAAGCAAGTTGCGTCTACGCTGAGCCAAGGCACATGGTTGCCGCATCTACGCAGAAGTTCTGTTCAAATCGTGATAGTCACGAGAAGTGCTGCGCAAACGAGTTGGAACTTAGTAAGTTTCTGGTGAGGAGAATCGCTGAGGTGATTGTTTTTCTACAGACATTGGTGGAAATATTTATATTTCCAAAAAGGACATATGCTAGACTCTGTCTAGAAAATAGTATTTTGTCACAGTCCAATAGTAAATTAATACTTGGATGTTTAAATCCATTTGCAAGTCAGTTTTCATATTTTGTAACTAGTTGACCACTTCGATCTGTCAGTACACTGAAGACTAGTCTATAACGGTGGCGTTCATTAGTCTACGCAAGGGAAACTGCAAGTTGTCTAGCGCATGGCAGATGGTGATATACAAACCATGCCCAGGGAACGATCTTCAGAACAGCCGTTAATTGCTAGACTGTCAATGTTTTTCTTGTACTGATGAGATTACAGTGAGTTATGTTACAACTGACATATCTAAGAAGAGATCACTTAGATCTGACCCTATTTCAACAAACTGTTATGGCTTTGATAGAAGCTCATATTAAAATGGAACCACAGTTTATTCAAACGTCGAAAGATACTACCACTATGTCTGACTAGACGATTTGTGGGTCTACAATGGCGGCCGATACAAGGATTATACGTGCTTGTCCGCTAGGGCATGTTTACGGATAAATCTGGTACAGACCAGATTTACTACACTTCAAGACCATCAAGAAATGTAAGCCACATTTGTATTATATTATGCTTAGCTAATTGGAACAAACTATTTTTTCTGCAGATGACCAACACATTTTTTTTCGTCGTATTTAAAGCTTGTAATGATTTACGCAAGACTTGTTAGAGTTATTCTGAGCATTTTCAGTACTCAGAACAGTTTAGGATCGATGACCGAGCATTTCGAGCATTTATTTGAATTTTTCATATTTTTGGGAAATCACGGTAATCAGCCGATGTAACTGTAAAAGTTAAATTTATTTTTGTTGAGGAATGGATATTTTTTTTCCATATTCGAAGGTTCGAACATGTGGATTCTCACATAATGAGATGATAATTAAACATATTTAAACATAATAATAATAATAATAATAATCCACTAATAATAATAATAATAATTTTCATAATTTTTCTAAATAATTCTTGGATATTATATTTTATAATAATCATATGTATTGAGAAAGAGCCTATGAAGTAGTTTAAACATTTCTAGTTTGGAACAGGAGATTTTCCGAAGGAGAGTGGTTAGCGCAAGCCCGCATTCAACCAACATTTCAGTTCTGGTTGAACAGTTGATATTTGCATTGAGCAAAGTACATGTTTCATATAACACGGAGAGGCATGAAACGGGAAGCAATTGATATTTGTATCAAATAGGATATTGTTGTATTTATATAAAATCATGACGTAAATACACTTCGAAAGTGAAATGAAGCTTTTCATAAGTATGGTAAATTCACGGGTTGAACTGAATGGTAAAATAAAATAAACTTGTAAGTTTATTAATCTTCCAGTGTTGATGACAAGCAGAGGCTTGATTTATTGTATAAATTTTGGGAAGATAATTTATGTGTGTGGAGTAGTTGAATGCCATTCCCAGGTGCGCATGTTTAAGTCGCAGGAATGAAGGTTTTTTCGAGCATCAATCAAATAGCAGGTTCGATGGCTCGGGTTTATAGTAGGAGTATTGGAGCCACACATTTCGTCGTATGAATAACCCGAAGGTTATTTCTTTGAAACCATCAGTTCTTATTTCAACCTTGTTTACGAATTCCATTTAGACTTTGATTTTGCTAGAACCCGGATTTGTCATGATAGTAGTTTATTCTTCTTCAGAGGAAGACCTTTGCCGTTGTTATTGTAATATTGTGTTCTTACACAAATAGTAGAATGGGCCACTGCCAATTTAAAAACAATTCTTAACCACGAATAATTTGAAGGATATTTTCAAATCCTAGTGCCATGAACTAAATGAATTCATTATAAAACTACAATTCTAATTTCCGCATTCTGTCGAAGAATTGCAAGTTGTGAAAGTTGCTAAAAATGGCCATAAATATAAATATTTTTATAATATTGTTCCCAAGTGGATAATCAAGTAGTTGAATGGTTCAACCATTTATTGATCAAGTTGATGATTCAGAAATCATATGTTTTGTTTGGAACGTGAAGTTCATAATCGAGTCACTTCTCGAATGTTAAATGTCAGAAGAACAATTAATTGTTGTTGTGCTTCGCACAGTTCTTCGATGCTATGCTCAAGGTCAAATACTTTTCAAATGTTATTAATATGTGTTAATAATTTGTGTTGCTACGATGATGATAATATTTTCGACGACATATTTTTGAAACTGGAAAACAAGTGAAAGTTTAAGAAATTCTATAAACATTTATTCTACGAGTGTTAATATCATGTACATAGTCAAACAGTGATCTACGTTATTTCCAGTATGGACAATTCATTTTGAACTGGAATTAAATGTTAATAATTTTGGAACACAGTCCACAGGACTATCAATCGGACTTGTGTTTCCAAAGAGATTGTCAAATGTGTTTGGAAGATTTCTGTATATTGTGTGTAAATAAGAGTGTGGATCGCCACACGTGGATGATGCTGCTTTGAGCATTCTTGCAGTCAGATTTTAACTTTAAATAAACTGAGATAATTTTACCAGATGTGTTTCACCCAATTAAATCTCCTTCTATCCTTATTGTTGCATTGAGCCAAAAATCAGTAAAGCATTTTTATAAATTTGATGTCGTTTTTGCGATTTGCTTTAACCCATCTGGCGCTCCGGGATATTTTGACTCTCGTGCTGACTGATTATTGGTAAAATGCATATGTGGTCGTGCGGACTCCGGTCTAAACGGGCACAATACGAGTGTTTGGGTCCGATGTACGGACCATAGAATTATCTAATCTACCAGAATATCATCAAATAACGAAGAAGATGGCGACGTCCAGGAGACTGTGGGAAGCACACAGCATCATCCAGTACGAGGGAAATGCTTTAGCAATTTCCAGTGGTAAGCGCAAATGACGCAGAAATACGCAATCTCTCATTTTTCTTTGTTTTACATTTCATATTTCAGTAACTTCATAGCTTGGAAATAAGAGTAAAATCAATTTATCAGAATCCGTTTTCACGTAATTTTCTATCGGTAATATTAAAATCGCAACGCTCCAATTTAAATGTTATACTTATTATTATTATTATTATTAATTTTGCTATACTTGTTTTATATAATAAATTCATTTCTTTTACAATGCAATCTTTGCTTTCAGTAGGTAGCATTAGATATAGACCAATTCCTTCTCCTGATACAATTGTTTGTTGGGTTAATGATCAAATCATACCACGATCTGAGTGAATAGAGTCTTGAAGGTGTTCTGCCAGAGCTAGACGTTGTTAAATACAAATTTAGATTTCAACATTGGGTTGAGGTCTTGGCGCCCATTAAAACAACATAGCTTAGGCAAAGGTAAACAGTTACATTTATCACCCAACAGTTAGGGGCAAGCAAAAGGTTTCATTCGTCGCTACCAACATGGGGCACTAATTAACGTTTCATTATGGTAGCTATGTAGAGATGAAACGATTAGCTCAGGAGGTTTAGAGACCTGCATCAAACCAGTTAAAGGATTGAAGACTCAAAATGAGTAGCCTTGAGTGGAATAACGTGGTACGTAGTTAATTTCGTACAGTTTGGCTGGTGTCTGTATTTCCGTACGTAACTGCATCTCCTGTAAAGTTACGAAAAGCGATATACCACGTCTTCTAGCAATTATTGTATATACAGGGTCATTATCTAAGTGCGCCCCGATAAACACGGCAAGCTAAGCCGGCTTTGACTGGCGCAGATCGTGGGGGCGCGTACCCGGTTCAGTCGGTGGTGACGCGCTCTTTCACACTTTTACCAAACATGTTCAATAATGTGTATTTAACAGTGCTCATAGCAGATGTTGAAAATGTCCTCCCTCTCTTGTAACTCACACCTGACATCTTCTGATGAAAGAATGTCTGTCAACTCTTTTATTATTTACGGAGCCTATTTCCTTGAATCGTTTAGCAAGCCTCCTGATTGTACTGACATTAGGCACAGGTCTTCCAGGAAACTTGATTCGAAATTTTCGTCTCGTTTCAGAACAAGATTTTCTGCTTTTCATATACGAATTATGGATATACACATGTTCCTACAATGTGAATTGATGTCTATAGTGCGTCTCTACCTTAAAAGACAGCATGGAATTTAATGTAGTATTTGCCTCTCACTCGCAGTCATATGTCCTGCAATTAGCTCCGTCCTCTTCTACCCCGGCGATGTTACCATTTCCCAATAATTGAAAGTGGAAAATCTAAGAAAATGTTTCCGTGGTTTTATAGAGAATTTTCCGCTCTTTATGATGATGTAAAAATAAAAGCCGTAAATAATTAACACATGGCCCAATTTTCGCAATTACGATATTTTAGCGCGAATCTATATTTTTGCAGATATAAAACTTATCACGCCATAGATAACGAACGAATGATCGCAACAAATGAAGAATTTATTTTTAGATTGCCTAATATTGGTAGAAGATACCCTATTTCTCAGGGCAGTAATTATTTTCATAATAAGATTTTTCTTCTTAAATGTTACTTGCAAAATCTGGGATGGTGTCACAGAAAAGTTACGTAGCGATAAACTTTTTTGCTGTTGACTTTACGTTGGTGACTAAGCGAGAAGAAATGTTCATTAATGTCTGAAATAGTTTTTAAAACAAACCATAGCTCGATATCAGATAGCATTCATAAGTTACCGCACTTCGCGTAGTCCTCCCGTCCAGGGCAGCGCTGACGCAACGAACGTTTGTTTTTACTCAGGTGACGCGTATATCTCCGACTGCGTTTGATCGAGGGTAGATGATGGTGTGAAGTTAAACTGTGAAATGAAGTGAAGCTTGTATTCTTTATAAATTGTCCGCCTCGTTGCGTAGTGGCTAGCATTCTTGGCTGACACTGTGCTGTCACCGTGGAGGCCCGGGTTTGAATCCCAGCTCTGCCAAGAAATTTAATTCTGGTCTGTGGGCTGGAACGGGGTGTACTCAACTTCATGAGACAAAACTGAGAAGAGGCGGGTTCGATTCCTACCTCAGCCATCCTTGAAGTGGTTTCCGTAGTTTGCCTTTGTTCGTCCCGGGAATGAACAAGGGTTCGTTAATGGTGTAGAGTTAACGTTTCTGTGCCAAAAGAACACGACAGCCACCCACGACGAAATGACAGGTGAAGTGTATGAAAAGTGGTTCGCCGAGCAATTGTTACCCAATGTTCCCGAAGGATCTATCCTAGCAATAGACAATGTAAGCTGTCACAGCAGAGAAATATGTTCCTTGCTTGCCACCATACCACACCAACATACCACAGTGAACTTAACCCCATCGAAATGGCGCAAGTGAAGAACTACAGTATATAAAATTGAACAACGTCTCATTCAAGAAACAAGAAATGAATAATTTAATTTCGGCTGCATACCACCACTTGACCACACAAAATTGGGTAAATTACGTAGACCACAATATATATTATTATTATTATTATTATTATTATTATTATTATTAATATGTCATATTATAATTTATTATATAACCTATGATATTCGAGAAAATGTTATAATATTATCATATTCATGAATAATTGAAAATTATGAATTATTGTAATGTGTGCATTAAAATCGCGCTCTGAGTTTCGGTGTATCATATCTAAATATTGTACCGTCGTTCACTTCAAGGCATGAACAAACAAATATTTTCGAAATTTTCCGAGTTTTGCGTAAAAGCACGCCTGTATACGAGTTATGTTACATCATGTGCCCGGGCTTGTATATGCAGCAGATCTGGCATCAGCGCGCCCCATTTAATGCGTACTGTCTTTTAAGGTAGAGACGCACTATAGGCATGACCAACAATCACAGTAATCACAATACTCACTGAACGTGCAACACTAACATCTAATAATAATATATATTTCAGCCGAGAGGCCATAGAATTCATATATTGATGTGAAAACAACAAAGATCTATAATTTACTGTAATCACTTAGCATCATAGTTCTCTTCTGGCATTTTACGAAGTGGTACCGTTCACATTTTTTTCCCCACAGAGGTTACATACACACTGGTCACACTAACGTCTAAGCTTCGCAGATACACATCCATATGAATGACAAAACACGTGTGAGCTAACGATATGAGTCAGCGGAGCGCACCACCACCGGCTGAATCGCGTATGCGCGCCCACGATCTGCGCCAGTCACAGCCGGCTTAGCTTACCGTGTTTATCGGGTCGCACATGGATAATGACCCTATATTTCGTCCGGTGTACACATGCTGTATATTCATATTTAGTCGAATTGTGATATTCCCGATTAAACTTTCCAGCCAACAGACTATACAGGGTGCGCACAAATGATTGGAGCTGTTTTGTCAATCATTTCTAGCCATATTATTAGATCTATGGTGATGGTGTTTGATGTTGTAAGGCAAGTATCCCTCAACGTTTTTTTTAATAGCCTCCATACATTGTGCTTCCCTCAAAGCCCGCGAGAGCGCAACAGTTGCAACATCTCCCCTCCCCCCGTACCTGTGTGCAGCACGTTCGTGACTCTCCCAAGCTCAATATTTTCTGTGTTTCTGTGCCATCTCGACATTTAAAGTTTACGGTCCCATCTTCTTCGCTGAAAAATCCATTACTGGGCACATCTACCTGGATATAATGGAGAATTGTCTCATGCCACAGTTGGAGACCGATAGCATGAACTTCATCTACCAACAAGATGGTGCTCCACCTCATTTTCATGGTGATGTCCGTGACTTTCTGAACATTAGACTTCCAGAAAGATGGATCGGTCGTATCGGGAATGAAGATCACGCCCTCATGTCATGGCCTCCACGCTCTCTGGACCTCACCCCTTGCGACTTCTTCGTATGGGTTTATGTGAAAGACGCAGTTTTTACGCCGCCATTACCGGCTGATCTAACAGAACTGCGGGCCCGCATCATCAACGCTATTGGTCAAATTGACAGCGGGATGCTACGTCGGGTGTGGGACGAACTTAAATATAGAGTTGATGTGTGTAGAGTCACTCATGGGGCACACATCGAGCACTTGTAGGCGCTTAAAAACCGTTGTGAGTTTTTCTCTCTGTGTATAAAATTTTGTAATGTTACAACAAATAATAAACAAACAGTAATTGTTTGAAACCGCTTCAATCATTTGTGCGCGCCCTGTATTTATTACTGTGGCCAGACACATTCATACCTCGCTCGGGAAGAACCGGGCAATATCGCCGCCCGCTAGGGAGAACTATACAATTTCTCGCGCAATCGAGAAGTGATCGGTGTACCTAGAGGCGAACGTATAGAATATTCAAGCAAGTAGATGAGGTTCAATTAGTTGGGCCGCAAATTGAAATTTCCCTGCTCCGTGGCAGAGAAATGAATACAGAATATCCCATCAGCTCCGGTGGGAACATTGTAACATGACCGACAGAAGCTGTACGTGGGTGGGTGTTTGATAAAGGTTACGCCCTCGTCTCACATATTCGTGCATAGGTCATTGAACTCCAATAGCAAAGCTGATATTTTCTGGGTGCACAGCTATGAAATTAATTATTCATTCATTTTTATATTTCCATTTCCATGTATTCTTTTTCTTTCCTTCCTTCTTCCCTACTTTCTTTCTTTTAATTCTTTTCTATTATTTCCTTATTTATTTCCTCCTATTTCTTTCTTTCTTTCTTTCTTTCTTTCTTTCTTCCTTTCATTTTTCTTTCTTTCTTCCTTTCATTTTTCTTTCTTTCTTCCTTTCATTTTTCTTTCATTCTTTCTTTCATTCTTTCTTTCTTTCTTTCTTTCTTTCTTTCTTTCTTTCTTTCTTTCTTTCTTCATTCTCTTTCTTTCTTTCTTTCTTTTTATTCTTTTATTTTCTTCCTTTCCTTTTCTTTTCTTTCCTTCCATCTCTCCTTCTTTCCTTTCTTTTCTTTATTTTAATTTCTTTATTCTCTTTTCTTACTTTCCTTATTTATTTCATTTGATTATAATTTTATTTTCTTTCTTTCCTTCCTTTTTCTTTCTTTGTTTCTCTTTTCTTTCTTTCTTTCTTTGTTTCTTTCTTTCTTTCTTTCTTTCTTTCTTTCTTTATTTCTTTCTTTGTTTATTTGTTTGTTTGTTTCTTTCTTTCTTTCTTTCTTTCTTTCTTTCTTTCTTTCCTTCTTTTCTACTTTCTTTCTTTCTTTCTTTCCTTCATTTCTTCTTTCTTTCTTTCTTTCTTTCTTTCTTTCTTTCTTTCTTTACTTTTTCTTTTATTTTCATTCTTTTCTTTTATTTCCCTATTTATATCCTTTCCTTCTTTCTTTCTTTCTTTCTTTCTTTCTTTCTTTCATTCTTCATTCCCTTTCTTTCGTTTTTATTGTTTTATGTTTTGTTATTTGTTTTTACTGTTTTGTGTTTTTGTGTGTTTTGTTTTGTGTTTTATTGTTACGCAATAAAGTCCGTTCAATGGAAAAATACAACGTTCTAGGGAAGACCCATATATTTTCCCCGCTACAGATATTGGATATATTACTACTTCTGAGCTTCTTTGAAACGCTCTGTACTTAACTGTTATTGTTATTATTTCGTATTAGGGGCTTGGGACACCTTTGGGCATCGGCCCCGTGTACTTGGATATGTGTTTAATTTGTCTGATAACTTGTGTTACTGTGGTGGCTGTAGTGGTTTGTGTAGTTGTAATTAGTAGGGACAGGGATAAGATGGGCACCATGGGACTTAAAATAAGGTATCAACCCGGCATTTGCCTGGAGTAGAAGTGGTAAACCCCGGAAAACCACTTCCAGGATTGCTGAGGTGCGAATCGAATCCACCTCTGCTCAGTTTTGCCATATTATACCCCGTTCCAGCCCTCAGACCGGAATTAAATGTCTTGTCAGAGCCAGACGATATATCTGGGAAGTGGTCCTCAAACTAGTGGTACCATCAGCATTGATGACCAGAGTTAGGAAAAGAACACAGAGTTCAAATACCTTGGATATGTAATAATTGCATCTTCAAATGATTCCACCCTGGACACCCGGATGAGAGTCAAAGCAGCATGGCTAAGGTGGAGACAAGTCACTTGGTGATAAAAACGATGCCTGTTCCCCTATATATATGTATGTTTTGTACGCATGCAGAACAAAATTTAATTTCATCATAGTATCAGGCATCATGTCTGTCGTACATGGAAAGCAACGTTTACAAAAAAATACTATTTCACCCCCTAGTAGGGGTAGGTTTTATTTTGGGGTGGAAACAAGTTATCCAAAGGAAAGAGGGCGTCACCCCGAGTCATACGACGTGTCGCATGTTATAATCCGACCATGGGTTCGCGACATATCGACAAAGTCAACAAGAAAGTAGGCTATGGGTTTAAACTTCCCTTGCTCCCCTTCTGTGACAGCCTCCTATTTTCTCCAACTCGCTCCAATACCTCCTCATTTCGGACTCTTTCCACCCAGGATATCCTTTCCATCCTCTTCCATAACCACATTTCAAACGCTTCTAGTCTTCTTTTTGCTCCCACTTTTTGCTCCCATATTTGCTCCCTCTTTTGCTCCCACTTTTTGCTCCCTCTTTTCGCTCCCACTTTTACGCCCACATTTACTTACATATTTGCTCCCACTTTTGCTCCAACATTTGCTTACATATTTCCTCCCACTTTTTGCACCCATATATGCTACCACATTAAACTATTGTTCTTATTACCAAGTTGTCTTTACTAGAGATTAGTTTATGCTTGACAGTTGATATGGCAGTGTCAGTGACTATATATGGTAAGCCTTATGCATACTATGAAGGATATTCATATATTGTGAAACGAACCAATAAAGATGGAACTGTTAATTGGCGTTGTTCAAAACAACGTTCAAACAGTGTCGCGGTGACCTAAAAAGTAAAAATAGTGAGGTTTTAAGTGTTAGTGATCATCAATGTGGTGTACTGCATGAAACACTGTTGCTGTCAACAGAAAATCATGAAAATGCTAAAACGCGAGTTCAAGAAAACGATATTGCTGCTCAAGATAGTTCAACGTTCAAAAAACCCTTAACTCTATCAAAAGCAACGCAGACTCTACAAAAGGTCCCTGTGGAAAAGGAACAAGACGAATTGGATAGTTCTAGTGATGTTGAGGATGATGATGATAATGATGGTGAAAATGACTATGATAATTATGATAATAATATTCATAATAATGATGATGATGATGATGAAAAAGAAGAGGATGAGGTTTTTCGTCTATAAAACCATTGTGGCTTCCCCAGTTTTTAAAAATAACAGTGAATGGACATTGTTATAAAAGAATCTACAACAAGCCTTGTATTTAAAAATTATAACAGACTATCGTAAAGAAAGAGAGTTGTATTCAGTGTGCCTCTATTGTCATAATCATGCATACTCTGTAATGTTAAATATTCTAACTTTGTATAAAATAAAACAGCATTTTAACATCATTTACATTTATTTACAAACTTTATATACATATTTTTTGTTTCATCATAATATTTTTAAAGACTCGGTGACCAAAACAGCACTCCAACTCAATCGTGATGGACGTCAACCCCGTGGTAGACCGCTAAAGAGGTGGATGACAACTTCACAGACGACATGAGGGATGTAAATCTTAATCCTGAAGACGTCCACAACAGAGCCTAGTGGAAGAAACGTACCAGAAAAGCAGACCCCATGTGAATGGGATAAATGCTAGGAAAGCGGAAGAAGTCAGAGTCAGGGTTCGAATCAGTATCTCCGGTGATGACTGCCACGATGTGGTTTGTGACAACAGGTAACGATCCAACCAGTAGGAATCTTCTGGTTTATTTCAAGGTTAGATAAGTTTATACCATCAACATTTTTCATCTTTCACCAATCTATTAACAACATCGTAACAACATAATAACTGACAAGTATGTCTCATCTGAAATTTTAAGGTTAGACCACATTAATGTGATACAGACTTGCCGTATCCTTAACGTTGATTTATAGTCATATTAAGTACGATAATATTAAACCACACTGAAGAAAACTGGAAGATACATCATATAGCAGCGATGTCCGATTCACTGTAATCGAACCATATTTATTAACAAGCAGTCCTTTAACCCTCTTAGTGCCAAGCCATTTTCAATGGTCATGCATTCTTTCGAAAAGAAATCATAAATACCACATTTCCAACGATAGAATCATTATTTTTGCTTTGCATTATAACCAATACATTCATACATTATGTTCATAAAAGTAAATACGGCATCTAAACCTTTTTAATAGAGTTATCCTGATAATTGTTTAATTTTTCATTTTTTGTTGTTGTAAAAGATCAGTTTTGAGCCCAAATTTAGGATACCTAAGAGTCATATTCAAAGAAATACTACGTTTCCTGCTGTAGAAAGGTCTTAGATACATCTGTAGGCAGAAAACTTCAACAAGAAGAAAACAACTGCACTGCAATTTTGGCGGGAAAGTGCGTGATTGGGGGAGCGCAAAGGGACGGCATGAATACAAACTCGAACCTATCGCATAACGGACATCGAAAGACATAAGTAAAAACAGCACAGGGAAGCTTGAAAGCTCACCTTTCCAACAGTATGAAATAATCACGGACATATGCCCACAGAAATCTACAAATATAAGATAAACAGCGCGCCGATTGAATCGGCTTTGGCACTTTTGTCGCGAGCAGCGAGAACCGACCTGTTCGGTGCGTGGCACTGAGAGGGTTAAAGGTACATTTGAGTCGTCCAGAAGCAAAACTCGTTTAATCCACTTGTGAATAAGGATCATGTCGTAAAATTATTTATTTTATTATTTTATTTTACTTTATTTTATTTTGTTTTATTTTGTTTATTTTAATTTTATTTTTTGGATTTTGTTTTGTTTTATTTTGTTTTATTTTGATTTTCCAGAAAACAAAAACAAAACAAAAAAAACACGACGCAAAAAGCAAAATTCAAAAACAAATGCAAACGGATAAAACAAAACAAAAAAACAAGAAACACAAAGCAAAATTTAAAATAAAAGCAGAAAACAAACACCAAACCAAGAAAGAAAGGCAAAAAGTAAAATTCAAAAGCAATAGCACAAAGCAAACACAAGCACAAAAACCAAAAACCCAAAGCAAAAAGTAGAAAACAACAAACACAAAAGATACGTGAGGCAAAGTCCAGAGAAACGTTTCTCATGAAAATGATTCTTATTCACAAGTGGATTAAACGGGTTTTGGAACTGGACGACTCATTTATATTCATTCTATTCTTATTTATTCATGAAAATGAAAATCCACAGCCTGCTTCCAGTCTCCGACCGGGTCAGGAATGGAATGAATGAAGCCCCCATCTAGCGGCGAGGATATGAACTGTGCCGGCTGCCGAAGCCTGACGCACTCCTCTGGGGATGAAATGAAATGATAGTGGAGAGTGTTGCTGGAATGAAATTTTGACAGGGAAAACCGGAGTACCCGGAGAAAAACCTGTCTGCCTCCGTTTTATCCAGCACAGATCTCACATGGAGTGACCGGGATTTGAACCACGGACCCAGCGGTGAGAGGCCGGCGTGCTGCCGCCTGAGCCACGGAGGCTTCCTTATTTATTCATGAAAATGAAAATCCACAGCCTGCTTCCAGTCTCCGACCAGGTCAGGAATGGAATGAATGAAGCCCCCATCTAGCGGCGAGGAGATGAACTGTGCCGGCTGCCGAGGCCTGACGCACTCCTCTGGGGCAATGATTAAATGAATGACAGATGAAATGAAATGATAGTGGAGAGTGTTGCTGGAATGAAATTTTGACAGGGAAAACCGGAGTACCCAGAGAAAAACCTGTCTGCCTCCGTTTTGTCCAGCACAGATCTCACATAGAGTGACCGGGATTTGAACCACGGACCCAGCGGTGAGAGGCCAGCGTGCTGCCGCCTGAGCCAAGGAGGCTTCCTTATTTATTCATGAAAATGAAAATCCACAGCCTGCTTCCAGTCTCCGACCGGGTCAGGAATGGAATGAATGAAGCCCCCATCTAGCGGCGAGGAGATGAACTGTGCCGGCTGCCGAGGCCTGACGCACTCCTCTGGGGCAATGATTAAATGAATGACAGATGAAATGAAATGATAGTGGAGAGTGTTGCTGGAATGAAATTTTGTCAGGGAAAACCGGAGTACCCGGAGAAAAACCTGTCTGCCTCCGTTTTGTCCAGCACAGATCTCACATGGAGTGACCGGAATTTGAACCACGGACCCAGCGGTGAGAGGCCGGCGTGCTGCCGCCTGAGCCACGGAGGCTTCCTTATTTATCCATATGTTTTCTAATTCTTTTTGTGAGCTTTCTTTTTATTTAAATATCTAATAGTGTTTTGTAAGGATACTCATTTTCTCTTTTATCTTTATAAACTTAGTTTTAAGATTATTTTAATTCAATCTACGCTGACGACGGTGTCATTGAACATGTACTGTACGTATAGGCAGCGATTAAGCCACATTCTTTAGTGTTTGACGAGGCGGTTTTGAATCACGTAGTACTATCAGTCAACACGGATATTAATTATTACCAGGGCCCGGATATTGATGCCGAAGAAAAGTTTAAAAAATGCACTTAAAATTCTCAAAAATGACTGTAAGTTAATAAATGACCTAAAAATTCCAAAAATGCACTATAAAGTGGAGAAAATGATCTTATAATAACAAACTCACCAATATTTCAAAAATGATATCTTAAGCTCAAACTGAAAAGTTAATGAAAATAGATTTCTAGCACTTAGCAAGAGGTTTATGTTCACTTTAGTCTGAGTTGCAGTGCACTGCGAATGTCATTCTGATGTTGTCAAATGTAAACAAGATGTTCAGTAAAGAACATGTAGCCTATTTTCTCCTAAATGCATGGGTATGGTTATAACTGTTTGTCCTTTTCAAGGGGTATAATCGAAAGGTGGTTGTAGTAGCTTGTTGAAATACAACATGTTATACGGATATTAAACATGAATATGAGGTGCCCTTTGCTAGTGCTAACTCTGTAAAAAGAGTCATTCCATTCGGTTCCACCGTGTATGCATTGTTATGGGAAATCGATTTAAACACATACATGGCCGCCATCTGCAAACTATTGGTCTGATGACCTTGTAGTTCAGTCAAAAGTTGCTTCCTACGAAAGGGTATGTTGTTGCAAAATTTGGTAGAGATCAAATGATTAGATTGGTCATAATTAGATTTACGATTTTAACATTTGGGTGGCCGCCATTCCGTTTCCGTCAAGATGGCGGCGATATAAAACATGACATTGAGGTGCGCTTTGCTAGTGCTACCTCTGTATCAAATTAGGTTCAATTCGGTTTCACTTGTTTGAAAAGATAGGGGGAATCGATTTGCACATATATATGGCCGCCATCCGCAAATTATTGGGCTGATGACCTTTTTATTTGGTCAACAGATTTTTAATACATAAAGGTATAATATTACAAAATTTGGTAGAGATAAGATGATTAGGTTGGTCGTAATTTGATTTAAGCTTTTGACATGTGGGTGGCCGCCATTACGTTTTCATCAAGATGGCGGCGATATAAAACATGACACTGGAGTACCCTTTGCTAGTGCTACCTCTGTACCAAATTCCGTTCAGTTCGGTTTCACCGTGTTTGAATTGATAGGGGGAATCGATTTGCACACATAAATGGCCACCATCTGTAAACAGTTGGACTGATGACCTTTTAGTTTAATCAAGAAACGCTTGCCATACGTATATATGTTGTTGCAAAATTTGGTAGCAATCGGATGATTAGGTTAGTCGTAATTTGATTTAAGCTTTGAACATTTGGGTAGCCGCCATTACGTTTCCGTCAAGATGGCTGTGATATAAAACATGACACTGAGGTGCTATTTGCTAGTGCTACCTTTGTACCAAATTTCGTTTAATTCTGTTTCACCGTGTTTGAATTGATGGGGGGATCAATTTGCACATATACATGGCCGCTATCCGCAAAGTATTGGGCTGATGACCTTGTAGTTTTGTCACAATACTTTACAGACATAATGATATAACGTAGCAAACTTTGATAGAGATCCGATGATTAGGTTGGTCGTAATTTGATTTAATCCTTAAACATTTGGGTGGCCACCTTTACGTTTCCGTCAAGATGGCGGCGATATAATACATGACACTGAGGTGCCCTTTGCTAGTTCTACCTCTGTACAAAATTTCGTTCAATTCGGTTTCACAATGTTCGAATTGATAGGGCGGTTTTAACAACAAATCGTATATCCGCCTTAGTCAATACATAAACGAAAATAAATTATAATTACACTTGCTCCTGGTACATGTTTCGGGGATTAATTGCTTTTATCCCCTTCATCAGCCAAGACAAATATCCGAAGAAAGATATAAGATAGCGTAGCACTCAAAAAATAAATAGATATTTAACTTAATATGGTGCACCATATAAGTAGGTCACAGGAAATTGTTGAGCAAAACTAAAAACATATATGTAACAGCGATGATATTCATCCATCAAAACACAGAGAATCAGTGGACAGTTAACTCGTAAATCCGCTCCAAAACAGTGGTCGAAGCTTGAATTAATCCCCGAAACATGTACCAGGAGCAAGTGTAATTATAATTTATTTTCGTTTATGTATTGACTAAGGCGGATATACAATTTGTTGTTAAAACTATTTAGTACGTCAATACGGAACCATCATGGAAACTAGTTTAAATAATAGAATTGATAGGGGGGGGGGGGACAGACATTCAGAGTACACACACTTACACACACACACACTCACACACAGACACACAGACAGACACACATTTTTTGGCCCTGTGTAGATCTCACAAGTCTATTTTCATTTTTTGCAAAAATCGAAAGTAGGCTAATGATCTGAGGTTATCAGCCAACAAGATTTATGTCTCGAAATGCTGCGTTCAACATCAACTGATGTGATCGGAGCGTGCTTGTAATGAGGAAGGTCGTTTGCTGCTAAATCCGCCTAGCTAAGAAACAATCTGACTGGCTGCTAATTACATCCTGTTAACATAACAACTAATTAGACATTGGAACAAAAGAAGAAACTTGAAGGTTTTAGAAGTTTGCTTTTAAGAGTAATTTACTTCAAAATGAGCGGGGGCTTCCAATTAGCGTTCGATCGTAACGGGAGAACCTCTCTGCTAACAAGAATGATTCTTCAGAGGAGATGAAAGATGCAGGAGTCTAGAAAAAGAACAGGTTAAATCAAGGAGCACCCTCATGAGAAGGTGAGGGTGAAGACAGCATCCTCATGATGTAGCGTCTAGCGTTCTTGGCTATAGCCCTGGAGGTCAGCGTTTGATTCCATCTCAGTCATCATGGAAGTGGTTTTCCGTGGTTTACTCCCACTTCTACTTCAGGCAAAGTCGGGGATAGATCCTAACTTAAGACCACGGCCGCCTCCTTCCCAATCATAATCCCAATTTTCAATTATCAAGTGGCCACGGTGGGTGAGTGGTTATCATGTCGGTCTACCAACCCCAAGCTTGCAGGTTCGCTCCTGGTCGTGGTAAGTGATTTTTGAAAGGCAGCAAAAATTTCGACACGCATGTTACATGATGTTGGCATGTCTAAGAACCCATTTGATTTCAGTAGGCCGTGTTCATAATGGCAAAATTAATCTCGGGAGTTTCCGCCAACACGAAGTTCCTCATTTCTCTACTAGAAGGCACTATATTGTTCAAGGAGCTAAGATATCTAACCTCCTTGACCTTCATAGTGCTTGAAGGAACAACGAAATTCGACATGCAAGCTACCCTCTGGGTGTCAAATATTAGAGCTTGCACCCGGCATCCGAGGCCATACCATATTATTATTGTTTTATCACAATAACACAAGTTATCACTCCCCCAGGGGAGTGGGACGTGGGTTGGCGACCACTTACTTGTGCTGGACTCCTCTCCGTCTTCTTTCTTGTCGACCTCCCTTGGTCAACTCTTGTTCTCTTCTGACCACGACGGTATTAGGGTATCTGAGGCCTAGGGAGTCTCTTCCTTTTCCGCCTTAATTGGCCCTTGTCTCATCTTTTCTGACACCCTCCTTCTGCGAGGGGTCAGCCTTCTTTTTCTTTTCCTGTCATCTCCTGCCTTCTGCTCAAGGCCCTCAAGGAGGCAGGGTGCATGTAGCCCCACCACTTCTGGCGCACCCTAGATATTGCTACACCCTCAGGGGCTCATGGCTGGTGAGTTCGGGAGGTGGCGACCCTGAGGGATTCCTGAGCTGGGTCCGGTTTTGCCCGTTTTATCCATTACCTGTGGGGAGGACCCTCTCCTCGTTCACATTCCTATCTGACTTTTATGGCTCTCCTTCTTTCCAAGTCCCTCAATCCGCATTCTTCGAGGGTTGAGGGCATTTCTTTTTCTCCTGTCCTTTATTTGCCATATGCTCCTTTCGTTTTCCATTTCTTCTTCTGGTATATAAGTTAGTAGTTAGTTTTAGTTATAGTTTCCATTTCATTATCATCTTCACGATCACCCAAACCATTAGGGGCCAATGATCTAGATGTTAGGCCCCTTATAACAACATCATCATCATCATCATCATCATCATCATCATCATCATCATCACAAGTTACCACTGAAATTCACGAGGCTATATGACCACGATGTCGCAGCCCCCAAAATGAGTAACCGCAACAACAACGACAAAACAGTTTCATTTGAGACTGTTTCTAATGTTGCTTTTCAACGTTCAGTGTAGCCTGCAAGCCTCTGTCACCTCCATAATCCCTTATTAGCAGTTAGCACTTTGGCCTCCTCTGCTTCTCTCACCTAGAAATGCGTCGTCCAGTTGCAAAACTCGTTTAATCCACTTGTGAATAAGAATCATTTTCATGAGAAACATTTCTCCGGACTTTGCCTCACGTATCTTTTGTGTTTGTTGTTTCCTACTCTTATATTTTTGCTTTGTGTTTTTGGTTTTTGGTTTTGTGCTTGCTTTGTGCTTTTGCTTTTGAATTTTACTTTTTGCTTTTCTTTCTTGGTTTTGGTTTTGTGTTTTTTTTCGGCTGTTACTTTTTTGAATTTTGCTTTTTGCTTTGTGCTTCTTGTTCTTTGTTTTCTGCTTTTGCTTCGTGTCTTTTTTGTTTGTTTTGTGTTTGTTTTCTGGAAAATCAAAATAAAACAAAACAATGTAAAATCAAAAATCAAATTAAAAACAAAACAAAAACAGACAAAATAAACAAAACAATTTAAAGCAAAATCAAACGTTATAAAATAAAAGAAACAAATAAACAAAACAAAATAAAGTAAGGTAAAATAAAATAAAATAAAATAAAAATGAATAATTAATTTTACGACATGATCCTTATTCACAAGTGGATTAAACGAGTTTTGCAAAAGGACGACTCAAATACAGGGTCATCGAAAAAGGTGACCTTAATTTTGATTTGTAATAGCTCAGGCTGTAATAAAGATAATTTAATTATTTTTTCACCAAAAGATAGAGAAAATCATAAATTTCTGTTTACCTATTTAGTAGGTTTCGATATGAGCTCCTCCTGTGGCACGACACACGTCCAAGCGATAGTCCACCTTCGTCCAGGTCCGCCGAATGGTATCGGTGATTCGTTCCTTTAGGTGTTGCAGGCAATGGATATTTGGAGCGTTAACAATGTTTTTTATGTAGCCCCAAAATAAAAATCTAAAACACGACAGTCTCAAACGTTCGACATTTTCATCTGATGTTCTAGGCCGACAGGGCGATTTCTTTATGTCTACGCTTCCTGTGTCTTTGAACTGTTTATACAAACGAAGAATAGGTTTATTAGTATGTGGGTTTTGTCCATAAGTTCGTCGAAAATGTCGCTGCATCACGTCACCCATAGCAGTGTTCTGGTGCAGAATTGTGAGCTGCTGAGAAATTGCAGTCACGGGGAGTAATTAGTGCAAAAAGATTTCCCAGGCCCCTTAAAACTGTTATCATCATGACAATAGTATGTCTCTGTATAAGGGCGATGGTGTTGGTGCAGTATACTGAGGTTACCAGCTGCAATAAGCGTTAGTGCTTTACGATCCTTGAGCGCTCCAGTTCTGTACTGTTGTAGCATTCATCATCCATAGAACAAATAAATCCACCGGGCGAAGCCGGGCACCACTGCTAGTGTAGAGATAAAGGCTAAGTTAGAAATTAACACGTTAGATGAACCTGTTCGTATCAGCCGACTTAGATGGTGGGTTCATGTGAAGAGAATGGGAGAGGAGAGATTACCTAAGAGGTTAATGAGTTCGGATGTGGACGGTAAGAGAAGTGAACTACAGGGTCATCGAAAAAGGTGGCCTTAATTTTGATTCGTAATTTTAAAAGAAATAGCTAAGCAATCTGTGCGAAATCTTCTCTCCTCTCCCACTCGTCTTAATGCCTCATTGTTTGTGTTAGCGCCTCATCAAGTATCAGAACTCAAAATCTATTGCAGCAATCAAACTGAAATTTTGTTTGTTGATTTAGGCTATTAATATAAGTTCACTATTGAACTTTCAATAATTTGGTGAGCACAATACCAAAATGGCGGCCAAGCGAAATCAAAACATTTAAATGGAAGTTACCGGCGCTTCCACCAATTGTTTTGGGTCTTTTTGGGGCTAAAACTTGGTTTGGAAGGGTGTAGTGTAATTGGATGTGCGAGAGGTGAGTACGTGGGGGTGTTATCTTCGGTAGTGTGGAAGGATCGGGGAATCAGATTAACGGTTATAAACCCCCCCCCCCCCCCGTCGGTACGTCACTGAAAATAGTGTCCTAAACCTACAATAAGAGATCCAAGAAGGATCGGGGAATCAGATTAACGGTTATAACCCCCCCCCCCCGTCGGTACGTCACTGAAAATAGTGTCCTAAACCTACAATAAGAGATCCAAGCTCAATGCACAGTTCCACAGCCAGCTGTCTATCTGCACGCTGGGCGCTGGGCGTACCGAGCTAACGCGAGGTTTGCCGATAGCAGGCGAAGGGCCCCGAAGCCCCTCTGACATCTCGGTAGCTAGACGCAAGTCTTTCCGCATGACGTGACCATACCACTGGAGTCAGGCCTCTCTTGCTTTCTCAACAATTGGGGCTACACCAAGCTTTTGACGCACAGTGTTATTTGGTACATGGTCGGGGGGCGTGGTAGCGCAGCGATTAAGCTGTTGGCCTCTCACCAAGGTGGACTGGTTCGACTCCGTGAAGAACTATATAGCCAATTTTCATATATTCTATTGGTCTTCTCTATTAAATATTCTTCCGACTATGAAAAGGATCGCCATGTTGTAGTTTTGTGTATGTAGGCCATAGAGGTTTGCACCATTAGATGAAGATTATTGCGTAGGTTCATTATTCAAACGTTCACTTCAATCGCATGATTTGGACACAACAAATAAAAACTCAATTTTAAATATTTTCGCACAGCCGCCATCTTGGGGTTATTAAACAATTTGAATTTAATTTGATGGCAGTAGATCATATTTTGTATGAACATTTTCTGGACCAAGTTTCACTGCGCTCGGTTAATTAAATCGCGAGTAAATTTTACGACTGCTAATGAAGAGAAGAGATAGGTTGGTAAGACACATACTAAGGCACCCATGTATAGCAAACATAGTTATGGAATGAAGGGTTGAGGACAAGAACTGTAGGGGTAGACCAAGGTTAGAATATGTTAAACAGATTGCCTCGGATGTATGGTGTGGTAGCTATGTAGAGATGAAACGATTAGCTCAGGACAGGCAGACATGGAGTGCTGCATCAAACTAGTCAAAAGACTGAAGACTCAAACACACACATCATTATCATCTCCATCAAATTGTCGTCAGATTGTAAAATGAGAATGAAAATAGCAATTACTTTTTATACAAAAGTGTAGTAAGATTGTTGTTGCGATACTGTCGTTAGCCTACTTTCATTTATGAAGAAAGAAAGCTTTATGAGATCACCCTTTGTCCGTGTGTTTGTGTGTGTGTGCGCGCGCGTATGTGTGTGTCTCCCCCTAATAAAATCTGAACGGCCGAAGGGATTTCAATGAAACTCGGTAAAGCATACTAACACCTTGGCCAACCTCGACTATACCTTTCAAATTTTAATACGTTTCACCAATCCAACATGACGGCCACGTTAAATATTTATCTGTCAATCTATATCTCAGCAATGGTAACAGTTTTCACCCTAAAATTTTATACAGTGATAAAGAGGGCTACTAGAAGTTCGGCAGTGTGACTTTTATAAACCTGTTAAGTACGAAACGAACATAATGTCCAAGCGAATTTGAAAAATGTTAATAGATTATACACGTGAATTAACCATCCGAGCGCAGTGAAACTAGGTAACTTACAGTACATGTAACTTATATACAAATTTTAATGCACTGGCATCTAATTTAATTCAATTGTTTTATAGCCCCAAGATGGTGGGTGGGGCAGATGACCTCGTAGTTCCACCCCTTAAAACAACAATAACTAAGTATTTAACTAAAGATGGTGGCTGTGCGAAATTTTAAAATTAGGTTTTCATTTTTTGTGTCCTAATCATCGAAGTGAACGTTTGAACGATGAACCCTCGCAATAATCTTCATCTAATGGTACATAAGTCTACTCCATACATATAAAACAATCCAACATGGTGACCATCCGAAATATTTAGACGGTTCTCAATATCTACGAATCTATTACAGCAATCAAACTGAAATTTTGTTTGTTGATTTAGGCTATTAATATAAGTTCACCTATCGAACTTACCATAATTTGGTGAGCACAATACCAAAATGGCGGCCAAGCGAAGTCAAAACATTTAAATGCAATTTACTCGCTATTTAATTATCCGAGCGCAGTGAAACTTGGTACAGTAAATGTTCATACAAAATGTAATCTCTTGGCATCAAATTAAATTCAATTGTTCAATAACCCCAAGATGGCGGCTGTGCGAAATTTTAAAATTGAGTTTTCATTTGTTGTGTCCAAATCATGCGATCGAAGTGAACGTTTGAATAATGAACCTACGCAATAATCTTCATCTAATGGGGCAAACCTCTATGGCCTACATACAGAAAAATACAACATGCGATCCTTTTCATAGTCGGGAGAATATTTAATAGAGAAGACCAATAGGATATATGAAAACGGGCTATATAGTTCTTCACGGAACTACTTGTTTAAAATAACTAACTCTGCAGGTCTTCACGTCTGATAATGGACCATACCGACCATGAAAATGGACATGGAATGAATTTAAATCCCAATGAATATGGATTGATAGATATCGATATATGAGCATCAAATCGATATGGAACACCACAATTCATCACTTTGTTTATAAAAGTGACCACATATGCTAATACTGTGCTGTCACGGCCAGATGTCCTGTGGGTATACATGAGCATTGCCCTCACTTCGCAGTCCTTCCCATGAGGTCACGTGACCTCCAGGTATTGACCTACTGTATAGTGTCTTCCTGGGACATATGACAGGTGTAGAGCAGAGGTCCTCAAAATGAGGGGGGCTGCCCTGTCAGGGGAATGCAGGGAGTCATAAAGGGGAGCACCGACTCTTATTGGAATTCACTAGGGTACTGTTTGTAGAAGATGAAACACCAAGATGGCCCAATGGCCCTAATCTTGCCAGACAAAATTAATTTATCTATCTATTTATGGCAATACCATGTTAGCTCTATGACTCGACCCATGGAATAATATGGCCCAAATGTTAATACCACAGTTGTCAAAATATAAGTCGTGATCAAAAAAGTGACAGTCAGTCTGAAAGACAAGACTTTGTATCATTTTAAATGCTACAAATGCTGAAAAATGCTAGAAAGGCTGGAGGTTTCTCGCTTATCTTGTTTCAAATTACTCGCGAACGGCAAGTGCAAACCAAGGGCAAAGAAAGGTCAAGCGCGCGGGATGCCGCACGCTCACCAGAGCGCGCGGGGACGTGCCCCTTCCATCCAGTCTAAAAACACTTATATTGGGCGATGTATTGAAGATAGAGATATGCTCTCCCGGACTTTTTTGTAGATCTTTTCATGCTGACCAATTCTTACGCTCATAGTATATTGATATTTTTGACGGTTTGCCCAGCGTAAGCTTAAGAAGCGCACGGACGCCAAGTTTGTTTTCGACTTTTTTCACTGAAATCGTTACTGCTTGGCTTCCTTTGATCATACATAAAATATTTTCTACAGAATCTTTCCTTGAGATATCCTTTACAGAATGGCGAAAACCGCATCAAAATCCATCCAGTGGTTCTCGAGATTACCCGTGACATCCAAGAATCGGGGATTTTTGTCTTATACTAACGAAGTAGAGATTGTCGGGGAACACATGCACCAAGCGGTACTGTACCCGATACCTATTTTAGGCTATCGGCTACGCCAGCTGACATTAAGCTGTAGTTGAGGTTTTGGAAGGCAAGCTGATATGATAGCGCATCGATCGCGTCAAGAAGAAAGCCAAGATGACGTAGGAGGTCAAGAATCAAGGAGGCATTGAAATCTGTGAGAAGATAGAATTATGAATAAAGATGTGAAGCTTTATTGAAATATATATGGGATTATAATAAGTTAAAACAACTTAGAAGAGTATATATGACATGAATTATATGTGGAAATAATTTTATGGAAATAAGTTATTGTATAACAGAACAGCCGAGAGGAGTCGGGTTCGAGACTATCTTCGTGACGTGGGAGCACTGTGGTGGGGGAGAAGTAGCCACGTGCCGCACGCAGCTCATAAGCTGGGACGCAGCGCTTAGCAGTTCAGTTGAGCTCATTGAGAGGAGCAGTACAGAGCAGTCCTATAGCACAGCGAGACGGGCATTGAAGGTCACGCAACACACGTAAGCCGTCACGGCAAGTGTAGGCGACATATCTCGCATCACCGAGCAACAGAGGCCGAGCGGGTCATCGATCCAGCCGGGCTAGCCGAGAGGACAATTGTGGATAGCCGGGGTATTTCAAAACCGCACTGATCGCATATGAAGACTTTGTTTCAAGCTTCATTTCGACGTTGTTCGAACACAGGCTTTCACATTTAACATTATAACCATGCTGTTATATAATACATTCAAAGCGACTTTTTACTATTTCAAGTAAACTGAATGTTTAGCATAGGCTCTGATGAACATTACAGCGTGCATATATAAGAATTTTATCTTATGCCATTTTCATGGATTACATATTACAGACAGATACAGGGTGTATCGTAATCATGAACACTATCTAGTAAAATTTTTATTTTACTCAAGTAGAACTTCGCAGTAAGTTGAGAGAGGACTTACAATTCTCAAACTGAACATTTACCGGAACAGTGGCGTATATTAGAAGAAGAGTAGGGGGTCCGCTGTTACCATGAACTTTTCGAGAAGGAGTTGGACGATATCCGCTATGGGTAATTCGAGGTTCAACATGATCGAGTAAACGTGAATAGAGACAAGATGGCACCACAGAGCGATGGATTCGGTTCCTGACGAGAGGAGTCCAACAGCTGATTCGCTTGGGATTTCGAAGGAAAGCATCATTTCATGGATGAAATGATATTCACGCCGATCTTATGAGAAATCTTTAGGTAGGGAAAATCGACGATCTTGGAAATTATATTACAACTGATAATGAAAGGTATTGTAAGAGTTCTATCTACCTGATACGATTATTTTCATGAATACTGGGCACACATGTATATTTTTCTAATAGGAGTGATTTGATTATTAAGACATGGTTTGAATTTATATACTTCGAATTTGCTAGAATATGGAGTGACCATATGATATGGCAGGCATCATTATTCGATATTCTCACCGTTGTTTGACTTTATTAAGAAGATGTTTGATCTTATAGACATTTTTCCAGCTAGGATATTTTTCATGGATAGTTTTTTTTTGTGTAACGAGTATTTCGAACTCGTGATCTGCAATTGATTATCAGAAACTACTTCGTCAGTTCATTGCATACTAGCGAGTGTGTATTATTCATCAGTAGGGATTTTTTTCCATTGGATTGTTTGGAGATATTAAGAAGTTATTCACTTTAGTGAATGAACGTCGCTTTTATATGACAACTAGAAACTTGTGGATTCCTTTCTGGTACATTCACTCATATAGTCCACGAGATGGGGTCTGTCGTATTTATACGATTGTATGGTGGTACTCGCCTTACCCATCGTTTAGGGAACTATCATCCAAGTCGACGGGGCGAGGTCCTTCGTATTTATACGATTGCACGGTGGTTACACATCTTACTCGCCATTGAGGAACTCATTTTATCATCCGAATGTACACGAGATGTAAGTGAATTAAACAAGGAACTACTAGTCACATATCAGTCGAAATTTTGTTAAATAAAGTAACGATAAATGTCAACAGGATTGCATTTAGTAATTCTTGTTTGCCAATCCAATATTTTGTTGCTATACTATTTTGAGAGTAATTTCAGTTTAACAGCTATTACAGCTGATGCTTTGATGATTTTTATAATTGTGTTTGATACCTTTGAGAAGGATTTAAAGTAATTTAATCTTGTAAGATTAATCATTAATGGTCATAATTATTTTAAGGCAGATCAGTATTGCAGATTTTGATGTGAGAGATTATAGCACATTGGTGTTTTTCTACGATGTGAATTATGAAACTTGTGAAAGAGAATTTATGCTATTTGAAAGCAAACATTAAATTACTGAAGTAATGTTTTTCCAATTGTTTAAGAAGTTGTCTAGAAGTGATCAGAGTAATTACAGTCATTGGAGATTATGTGCGTTAATAATTTGAAGCCATTTATATATTTTTGTAGATCATGCAACGTGGTTAAAAGAAGTTTGTGATAGGCATTTTGTGGAATTTGCCATTTGATAGTTGCAACGTTGATAATGTATTTTGAAGCGGACATGAGGTTGTCATACCCAGTCTAGCGTATTTGTTGAAATTCATGCTGTATGTGCTGAATATTTATGGAGTTTTTGTAGCAATTCTTATATTCAAATGTGATATTTGGAATATTGAAGAAATATAATGTCGTTGTGGATAGTTAGATCCAACGTGATGTCGTGGAGACAATAATATTTTGGCATGATAATTAAATACGAGATATAACTTGGAAGTAATAAAACTGTAAGACAACGTTCTATAAACCCTATTAAACAATTTGTTAGGAAATTAAACAAATAAATAAAGTGGATAATACAAGATTTTCTGAAAATAATAATTAATGAAATAATAATCTGAGATTTAAGCATATTAACGATCTGACCTAATGAAATAAAAATCAGAATGACTAGATGAAATAATAATCTAAATAACCAGATGATTGAAATTTAAATAAGTTGATAAATTAAATTTTGAAATAAATCGATGAATTAAATAAGTGGATGAATTAAAGATTGAATTAATTAAACTGATTGAAATAAATTATTAGACGATTGTAATGATGATGAATAACTGAATTAGAAGGTGATGATTAATTAAAGAAGCTGATGATTAATGAATTTTTATGGAATTAAATAAATTTAATTGAGAGATAATGTGAAGGAATTGCAACTCGAATTGAGAATTTAAATGATGTAATGGTGATGAATTAACGATTCTGACAGGAATATTTGGAATTTTGAAGTGAGAATTAATGTGAGAAATATTTAATTTGATAATAATGATGAGGATGACCAATGAGAATTTGAATTTTCTGTAATTCACAGATAAGAGATTAATGACGATGTAAATAATGTAAATTAATTAGTAAATGTTTAGGAACATTAGATTAACATGTTCTACGTTCAAATTATACCATGCAAACCATAATTTATGTGATATTTAACATGAGTGATTATTATATGTGTATGTTTATGCAGATTAGTAACTTAATTAAATCCACATTGATGTTAAATTAAAGAGAATTAGGTCTCAGGTTTCACAAATGTCAGTGACGAAAGACATAGTGCGACAGTGATCCTGAGAACCCAAGAGAACTTTATACATTTTTCTTGATAAGTGGATTGAAATAATTTTGCATTAGAAAGGAGATGGTTCGATTTTTGGACAATGACAATTTAACTTTGCATTCGACCATACTCTTAGGTAGGATTTATATTTAAAATGTCTGTCTGACTATCAAAGTAGAATAAATTTGTTTTTATCTTAGTTGTGATCTGATGGTGTGATGTTCCTTTTTCTTTCCTTGTCTTGAGTAAGGCTTATCCGGAAAGGAAGTGGTTTTGCTAGGAATTCAGTTGATGGCGCCCATTTATATTTGAATTATTTTTATTAACTTAAGCCCGTAACGACCCTAGAGATACTTTGTCTCGTGAAACCCACTGCTTTTTCAAGAACTCAGCTGAATTTCCGACACATTCCTTATTTGACTAGAGGTTCATTTAACTCCGCTCTGTCCTGGAACTCCAGGGATGTGATGTTATAGCAGATGGGTCATCGCATCCCCAGGACGAACGGGTACAGAGAGAGAGGGAGAATTGGCGCCCAACGTGGGGCTTTGCGATTTTGTTAATTCTATGGAATCACATCAGATTTAGATTACTGAGAGATTGATCTCAAGTTCATTTAAGTGTGTTACAAAATTTATTATACTTAGTCAGACAATGTACTTGTGTGCCCAATCCAGTGTTCATGTTAATCGTATTAGTAATATCATGTTAGTTATAAGATATTTTTCCCTATACCCAAGTGAATGCAGGAATTGAGACATTGCGATGTGTTGTTGTCTAACGTCTCTATATAATTCTATATTGAAATATAATTATGTTGCCAGAGGATTTAGCGAAGGTGTTAGGAGAGTTACAGACGGGTATGTCTGGAATTGCAGAAACCATTTCTAAGATGGAAACTGAAGTTAAAGAACAAATTAATAATTCAGAAGCTAGATTAGAAGCTAAATGTAAAGAGAATGTACAAGCATTGCAAACTAGTACTGAAGAAAATTTAAGGTTGTTACAGGCTAGTAACGAAGGTAATCTAAACGACAATTTAAAATCGTTAGAGACTAGGCTACAATCTAGTACTGAAGAAAACTTAAAATTATTGCAGTCAAATAGCAAAGATGAGTTGAAGTTATTAGAAGAAAGGTTACAGTCAAATACTGAAAGTCATTTAAAAGCTAGTGAAGCTAACTTGAAAGATAACTTTAAATCGTTAGAAGAGAAATTACAGTCTCGTAGTGAAGAAACTAATACTGAATTAGAAAATAAGTTAACCAGATTAGAGAATAGTTTAACTTTGAAGAACAATGAGATGTTGAAAACTTTACAATTAGACATAATTGCAGTAAACATGAAAGGAGAGGAAAATGTTCAGATATTAAAGAAAAATATTATCGAGTTATAAAGTAGAGGGGAAGAAAATATTTTTACTTTAAGAACAGACGTTATGACCATACAGAAAGACATTAAGTCAGATGTATCGAAGTTGAGATTCGACATCGATGGTTTAGTGGCAGATGTAGGAAAAATTCAAGATTGGTCTACCGAAGTATCTTTCGAGACTAAGATTAAGGGTCTAGAAACGAATCTAGGTAACGAAATAAAAGATTTGAAGACAGTAATTGGGACCATTAAAGATGAAGTCTTGGGAGAGGTCAATTCTAATATAAAGTCGTTAGAAAATCAATTGCAGAAGGATATTAGAAAGATAGACGACGATATAGAGCAAAAGGTTAACGAAAACTTAACTTTATTTAAAAATAGAGTCGGAGCAATTGTTGAGGAACGATATAATGAGGTCGATGCCGAAGCAAAAGAGAAACGTGACGGGTTAGATGAAAAATTAATCGCAGGTATGGCAAACTTAGAAGTTAGGTTTACGGAAAGCAAGGAAGCGATGAAATTAGATTCAACACTATTTAGAACAGATGTTGATCTGTTGAAAGAACAAGTCGCGTTAGTGAAGAACACGTGCGAAGGAAAGATTGACAAGTTGAGGAACGATCTAGACGAAAGTAACAAGACGCAGGACGTTACATCGTTAGATGAGTTGAAGACTCAGGTCAAGAGATTAGCAGAAGACAGGGTGACGAAACTAGAATCCATAGTTAACAGTTTCACCAGTCATGATGTAACATCAGGGGAAACATTGATGAATCAAACAGCGATAGACCGCAGTATGACGAATCAAGACACGAGCATGGTAGAAGACCGTCAAATGCAACCGAATGTGACATTCGAAAGGGTCAGTTCAACCCCGCAGGAGAATCCAAGTTCGAGTAGGAGTACGTCGAGTCCAAGTGAACGATATTCAGGTCCAGTCACAATTATAAGGAACCTAGATGACAAACCGAGAAAGTTTTCGGGAAATACAGGTGTTACACCAGTAGAATTTCTGCGAGATATTCGAGACTACATGGCGGAACACAGGGTAGCCAAAGAAAGAGAGCTAAGGATAGTAGAACGCGCCTTAGATGGATCTGCACTTACGTGGTTTAGAGCGTTCAGAAGCAACTTTGCGAACATGGAGCAATTTGCCATGGCTTTCTTGAGGAGATTCTGGAGTGCCGAGGATCAACTCAACGTAAGAGCGGAGATGTACTCTAAACGCTATTCTACGTCACATCCGACGCATTACGCCAACTACTTCACGTCACAGCTGGCTAAATTACAGTTCCTTATTCCTCCATTGCCAGAAGAAGAGCTTTTGCAAGCTATAGCGCGACAGTTACCGATAGAGGTACAGCGATCTTTGATAGCATCGGGAGCCAATACGCTGGAACATTATGATGATATATTGAGGCGATTGGATTATACGAGCGCACAGGTTACACCGAGAAGTAATCGAAACGACAACAGAAACACGCAAGAAGTAAACGCGGTAGTCGTGGACAATGCAGTTCAAACGGATAGAAGGGATTCCTGGGAAAACCGACGGAACGATGGGAATCGAGGAAACATCCGTAATGCAAGAGGAAATGATCGATATAGAGGACCATATGAAAGGCCATACGATCAAGAAGCGAGAGATAGCCGGTATAGGAATTATAACCAAAATTCCAGGTATCAGGACAGGAATCGGTATAATAACAGATATCGGGGAAGGAATAACTGGAACCAAGGTCAACAGTTTAATAGAAACGACCGACAGGAAGGCCGAAGAAACGATCCTGACGACAGAAGGGATAATCGTGGACATGAAAGGTCAAGACAAGAGGATAGACAGCCTAGTGCACCACTCGAGGAGACAATGAGAGATGTCAATCGAGCCAGCACGAGTGGCGAAGGAAAAAAAAAACGTCAAATTAACTCCAGAGGAAAATGAAAATCATTGGGAATCAATCGTCATCGTAGAAACATATCAGGTCAAGGACGAGGATTTAATCGAGGAAGAAGACATAATACAACGGGAAAATAGACATGAATTGCCAGTTATTAGTGTGGAAGTCATGGGAAAAGAAATAAAGACACTTGTAGACACAGGAGCTATGGTGAGCTTGATATCCATAGGTTGCCTGGATGAATTGAAATTATTAGGAAGAATTACAATGTTGCCAACTGTTGTTAGTAAAATTCAAGGGGTGATTCCAGACAAGAGTATGAAATGTAAAAGTCAGGTACTTTTAGATGTTGGGATTGGAACCAGAAGTTTTGAACAGATGTTCCTAGTAGTGGGTCAACTACATTTTGACATGATCCTAGGAGTGGATTTCCTAAGTGAGAGTGGCCTGATCATAGATATGCAGAGTAGGCGCATGTACTTTCAAGAAGGGGTTATGGAAAATCAAGAATCGGAGATGACATTCTTTAGAGAGGATATATTGGATGAAATTGTATGCAGCGTTGAAAGGTCTATAGAAGATAAAATTGGCATAACTAGTAAAATAAATCCAGAAATTAAGGGGCGGTTTGATCAAGTAATTTCAGAATACGAGGATATATTCAATGACAAACCAGGTCTCATAGAAAATTTTACATACAGCATCAAGTTGATGGATGACAAACCATACCATAAAAATTTATATCCCATTCCGGATAAATGGAAGGAGGAAGTTAGCATGATGATAAGCGACATGGAAACAGATGGAATAATTAAGAAAATGCCAACTGCTTATTTGAATCCTTTAGCTGTTGTCAAGAAACCTAACGGTAAGCTGAGGATATGTCTAGATGCCAGATCCCTTAACGAAAGAGTTCTTCCTGAACACGATAGACCACCTGTTATTCGTGAATTGTTACGCCGATTTAGAGGAAAGAGTGTCTTCTCGACAATCGATCTGACTAGTTCATATTATCATGTTGAGCTAGCAGAAGAGTGCAAACAGTACACAGGGTTCCTGTTTGACCATAAAACATACGTATTCAATAGGTTACCTTTTGGTGTGAAAAATAGTGGTCCGGTGATGATCCGAGCACTAGATCAAAATTTGTCAGATGCAGTTAAAGAGCATGTTGTAAGCTATATTGATGACCTGATTATAGCGTCTGAGACAGCGGAAGAACATATCAGACACCTTCAAATGCTTTTTGAAGATCTTAGAAGAACGAACTTCAAGGTGAACTTCAATAAATGTCAATTCTTTCATGAAGAAATTGAATTTCTTGGACATAGAATCGATGGAGATGGTTATAGGCCCAATCCAAAGAAGATAATAGCAATTTCAGAGTTTCCAACACCACGAAAGATTAAAGAGGTACGGCAGTTTTTAGGCATGTGTCAGTTCTTTTCAACACATTGTCCTGGATATACTGAGACAATGGCACCTCTGCAGGATTTATTAAGGAAGGGAAATCGATGGAAATGGGACGATAGATGCAATCAAGCGTTTTTAGCAGCCAAGAAAATGCTAATCCAAAATATCAAACTTGAGTATCCTGATTTTACAAGGCGATTCTTTGTAGAGACAGACGCATCCAAAATAGGTATTAGTGGAATCCTATATCAGCTGGATGATGACAAGAAACATAGATATTTAGCTTTCACCAGTCGCAAGCTTAGGAATTGTGAGAAGAATTACTATGCAACTGAGTTAGAGGCATTAGCAGTGGTTCATGCTCTCAAAACGTGGAAGAAGGTGTTGTTTGGACATGACATAACAGTGATCACAGATCATAAAGCTCTCCAATTTATTATGAAGACAGACTTAGCGAGTGACCGCATCACCAGATGGGCTCTGTTCTTACAGCAATTTAACCCAACTGTTGTACATAGACCGGGGAAGTTAAATCTGTTAGCAGATGTGCTGAGCAGAAACCCTTGTGAAGAAGTAATAGTCAACCATATAAATTTGATTCAAGAGGATAGTGGTACTCTAGAAAAGTTGAAGTTGTTATCGCAAACTCAGAAGAGATATGCACCTTTACGAAGAATTTACCGTTTTCTGACACGTAGGATGGATAACACTGATCCAGATTTTCAAAGAACTGAGATAGAGGCTAGAAGACATCATATTATGGGAGGTGTTATATGCCAATATATTGACCAGGATCATACTAGACTTAGAGTAGTGATCCCACCCAAGCTTGTCAAACCAGTTATTTGGATGATACACCGAACTGCAGCTCATGTAGGTGTAGACAAGACTTTGGCTCTCGCTCAAGAAACTTTTGTGTGGAAACAAATGGGACAAACGATTCGCGACGTCATAAAGACCTGTGACAGTTGTCAGCGAAGTAAATACTCATCTAAGTTAATGAAAGAAGTTCCCAGATCAATATTACCCAGCAAGCCAAGAGAACTTTTCGCGACGGACATTTTTGGTCCGATTCCTCGTTCGACGAAAGGCAATCAATTCGTTTTAGTAACAGTCGATGTATTTTCGAAGTACGTATCTCTATGCCCTATACAGAAAGCTACGTCCAAGTACGTAATAAATCGACTTGAGAAAACAGTCATTCCGAGCATGGGGAAACCTGAAGTTTTGTTGAGTGACCATGGATCACAATTTACTAGCATGGAATTTTCTACTGCTATGGAACGTTTAGGAATCAGGCATGTGTTTAATTCTGTACGGTATCCAGAGGGAAATCCCGCCGAAAGAATTATGCCGGAAATAAGTAAGCTGTGTCGCTTATATGTGTCAAGGCAACACCATAGATGGATGGAAGTGATACCCATCATTAGCCAATGCTTGAATTCCACAGTACATGAAAGCACAGGACAGATTCCGTCCATGCTTCATCATGGATTGAAACCGGATAGACCATGGGATAGAGTCGTGAGGGCACCAGTAGATCCTCAACCCACACAAGAAAGAAGAGTCGAGATGGCAGGAGAGAGGCTCAGAAGACAGGCGGAGAGGAGAGCCAGGAGACAGGCAGGAAGGAGGTTCCACGAGCCATTTCAAGAAAATGATGAGGTGCTGATTAGGAAGCCAGTCACTTCGAACCTACAGCTGAAGATCTACCATAAATTCGCTCCATTGTACGCTGGTCCGTTCCGTATTGAACAAACATACCAGAATAATAGCTATAAGATTGTCAGAATGGATACTGATGAAGTTGTGGGAACTTTTAATGCAGCTAGCATCAGGAAATACCATCATGCTGAGTAAAGGAAATTGTAGAGCTATCGTGTACATGTATAATATATTGAATGCCTGAGAGTGTATTTTTTTTTCTCAATCCTGATAAAAAAAAAGGAGATGTACGGGAGAGATGTACCCGATACCTATTTTAGGCTATCGGCTACGCCAGCTGACATTAAGCTGTAGTTGAGGTTTTGGAAGGCAAGCTGATATGATAGCGCATCGATCGCGTCAAGAAGAAAGCCAAGATGACGTAGGAGGTCAAGAATCAAGGAGGCATTGAAATCTGTGAGAAGATAGAATTATGAATAAAGATGTGAAGCTTTATTGAAATATATATGGGATTATAATAAGTTAAAACAACTTAGAAGAGTATATATGACATGAATTATATGTGGAAATAATTTTATGGAAATAAGTTATTGTATAACAGAACAGCCGAGAGGAGTCGGGTTCGAGACTATCTTCGTGACGTGGGAGCACTGTGGTGGGGGAGAAGTAGCCACGTGCCGCACGCAGCTCATAAGCTGGGACGCAGCGCTTAGCAGTTCAGTTGAGCTCATTGAGAGGAGCAGTACAGAGCAGTCCTATAGCACAGCGAGACGGGCATTGAAGGTCACGCAACACACGTAAGCCGTCACGGCAAGTGTAGGCGACATATCTCGCATCACCGAGCAACAGAGGCCGAGCGGGTCATCGATCCAGCCGGGCTAGCCGAGAGGACAATTGTGGATAGCCGGGGTATTTCAAAACCGCACTGATCGCATATGAAGACTTTGTTTCAAGCTTCATTTCGACGTTGTTCGAACACAGGCTTTCACATTTAACATTATAACCATGCTGTTATATAATACATTCAAAGCGACTTTTTACTATTTCAAGTAAACTGAATGTTTAGCATAGGCTCTGATGAACATTACAGCGTGCATATATAAGAATTTTATCTTATGCCATTTTCATGGATTACATATTACAGACAGATACAGGGTGTATCGTAATCATGAACACTATCTAGTAAAATTTTTATTTTACTCAAGTAGAACTTCGCAGTAAGTTGAGAGAGGACTTACAATTCTCAAACTGAACATTTACCGGAACAGTGGCGTATATTAGAAGAAGAGTAGGGGGTCCGCTGTTACCATGAACTTTTCGAGAAGGAGTTGGACGATATCCGCTATGGGTAATTCGAGGTTCAACATGATCGAGTAAACGTGAATAGAGACAAGATGGCACCACAGAGCGATGGATTCGGTTCCTGACGAGAGGAGTCCAACAGCTGATTCGCTTGGGATTTCGAAGGAAAGCATCATTTCATGGATGAAATGATATTCACGCCGATCTTATGAGAAATCTTTAGGTAGGGAAAATCGACGATCTTGGAAATTATATTACAACTGATAATGAAAGGTATTGTAAGAGTTCTATCTACCTGATACGATTATTTTCATGAATACTGGGCACACATGTATATTTTTCTAATAGGAGTGATTTGATTATTAAGACATGGTTTGAATTTATATACTTCGAATTTGCTAGAATATGGAGTGACCATATGATATGGCAGGCATCATTATTCGATATTCTCACCGTTGTTTGACTTTATTAAGAAGATGTTTGATCTTATAGACATTTTTCCAGCTAGGATATTTTTCATGGATAGTTTTTTTTTGTGTAACGAGTATTTCGAACTCGTGATCTGCAATTGATTATCAGAAACTACTTCGTCAGTTCATTGCATACTAGCGAGTGTGTATTATTCATCAGTAGGGATTTTTTTCCATTGGATTGTTTGGAGATATTAAGAAGTTATTCACTTTAGTGAATGAACGTCGCTTTTATATGACAACTAGAAACTTGTTGATTCCTTTCTGGTACATTCACTCATATAGTCCACGAGATGGGGTCTGTCGTATTTATACGATTGTATGGTGGTACTCGCCTTACCCATCGTTTAGGGAACTATCATCCAAGTCGACGGGGCGAGGTCCTTCGTATTTATACGATTGCACGGTGGTTACACATCTTACTCGCCATTGAGGAACTCATTTTATCATCCGAATGTACACGAGATGTAAGTGAATTAAACAAGGAACTACTAGTCACATATCAGTCGAAATTTTGTTAAATAAAGTAACGATAAATGTCAACAGGATTGCATTTAGTAATTCTTGTTTGCCAATCCAATATTTTGTTGCTATACTATTTTGAGAGTAATTTCAGTTTAACAGCTATTACAGCTGATGCTTTGATGATTTTTATAATTGTGTTTGATACCTTTGAGAAGGATTTAAAGTAATTTAATCTTGTAAGATTAATCATTAATGGTCATAATTATTTTAAGGCAGATCAGTATTGCAGATTTTGATGTGAGAGATTATAGCACATTGGTGTTTTTCTACGATGTGAATTATGAAACTTGTGAAAGAGAATTTATGCTATTTGAAAGCAAACATTAAATTACTGAAGTAATGTTTTTCCAATTGTTTAAGAAGTTGTCTAGAAGTGATCAGAGTAATTACAGTCATTGGAGATTATGTGCGTTAATAATTTGAAGCCATTTATATATTTTTGTAGATCATGCAACGTGGTTAAAAGAAGTTTGTGATAGGCATTTTGTGGAATTTGCCATTTGATAGTTGCAACGTTGATAATGTATTTTGAAGCGGACATGAGGTTGTCATACCCAGTCTAGCGTATTTGTTGAAATTCATGCTGTATGTGCTGAATATTTATGGAGTTTTTGTAGCAATTCTTATATTCAAATGTGATATTTGGAATATTGAAGAAATATAATGTCGTTGTGGATAGTTAGATCCAACGTGATGTCGTGGAGACAATAATATTTTGGCATGATAATTAAATACGAGATATAACTTGGAAGTAATAAAACTGTAAGACAACGTTCTATAAACCCTATTAAACAATTTGTTAGGAAATTAAACAAATAAATAAAGTGGATAATACAAGATTTTCTGAAAATAATAATTAATGAAATAATAATCTGAGATTTAAGCATATTAACGATCTGACCTAATGAAATAAAAATCAGAATGACTAGATGAAATAATAATCTAAATAACCAGATGATTGAAATTTAAATAAGTTGATAAATTAAATTTTGAAATAAATCGATGAATTAAATAAGTGGATGAATTAAAGATTGAATTAATTAAACTGATTGAAATAAATTATTAGACGATTGTAATGATGATGAATAACTGAATTAGAAGGTGATGATTAATTAAAGAAGCTGATGATTAATGAATTTTTATGGAATTAAATAAATTTAATTGAGAGATAATGTGAAGGAATTGCAACTCGAATTGAGAATTTAAATGATGTAATGGTGATGAATTAACGATTCTGACAGGAATATTTGGAATTTTGAAGTGAGAATTAATGTGAGAAATATTTAATTTGATAATAATGATGAGGATGACCAATGAGAATTTGAATTTTCTGTAATTCACAGATAAGAGATTAATGACGATGTAAATAATGTAAATTAATTAGTAAATGTTTAGGAACATTAGATTAACATGTTCTACGTTCAAATTATACCATGCAAACCATAATTTATGTGATATTTAACATGAGTGATTATTATATGTGTATGTTTATGCAGATTAGTAACTTAATTAAATCCACATTGATGTTAAATTAAAGAGAATTAGGTCTCAGGTTTCACAAATGTCAGTGACGAAAGACATAGTGCGACAGTGATCCTGAGAACCCAAGAGAACTTTATACATTTTTCTTGATAAGTGGATTGAAATAATTTTGCATTAGAAAGGAGATGGTTCGATTTTTGGACAATGACAATTTAACTTTGCATTCGACCATACTCTTAGGTAGGATTTATATTTAAAATGTCTGTCTGACTATCAAAGTAAAATAAATTTGTTTTTATCTTAGTTGTGATCTGATGATGGTGTGATGTTCCTTTTTCTTTCCTTGTCTTGAGTAAGGCTTATCCGGAAAGGAAGTGGTTTTGCTAGGAATTCAGTTGATGGCGCCCATTTATATTTGAATTATTTTTATTAACTTAAGCCCGTAACGACCCTAGAGATACTTTGTCTCGTGAAACCCACTGCTTTTTCAAGAACTCAGCTGAATTTCCGACACATTCCTTATTTGACTAGAGGTTCATTTAACTCCGCTCTGTCCTGGAACTCCAGGGATGTGATGTTATAGCAGATGGGTCATCGCATCCCCAGGACGAACGGGTACAGTACTATGACGTCACACACCTCATTGCATCTGGGTACATTTCGTCCCGTCACCGTAACGTAACGCCAGACCCCAGCGTAACGACGAAGTCGACAAGATCATTTAAAATGATAAAAGTTTCCATTGAGGGCGTTGCTGCAGCTAATGGATACCCCTGGCGTTGAATGCCGAACAGGGTGGCTGTTTGCCTGCAGCACGGGATGCGTTTCAATGTTGAAGGCAACACTTTCCTGGAGTGCATTGTCGCAGGTGACGAAAGCTGGTACCACCACTGGGAACCTGAATCGTAAGCGTTGACCATGCAGTGTTTCATCCATCGTCTCCTCGTCCCAAGAAGTTCAAGCGCCAACCGTCCGCTGGAAAGCTGATGCACACCCTGTTCTCTGATTACCGGGACCCATTGCTTATTGATTTCAAGGAACCTGGCGTCTCCATCACTGGGGAACGGTACTGCCCAACACTGGGGAAATGTTGATGATGATGATAATTGTTGCTTTAAGGGGCCTAACATCTAGGTTATCGGCCCCTAATGGATTGGGGGATACTGAAAGATGAGAATGAAAACTGTAACTAATACTAACTACAAACTTCAAAACAAGATGTTCAGTAAAGAACATATAGCCTACTTTCTCCTAAATGCATGGGTATTGTTATAACTCTTTGTTATTTTCAAGGAGTATAATTGAATGTTGGTTCTAGTAGCTTGTTGAAATACAACGTGTTATACGGATATTAAACCTGAATATAAGGTGCCCTTTGCTAGTGCTACCTCTGTACAAAATTTCATTCAATTCGGTTTCACCGAGTTTTAATTGATATGGTGAATCGATTTGCACACAACATGGCCGCTTTCTGGAAACTATTGGGATGATGACCTTGTCGTTTGGTCAAAAGATGCTTACCACATAAAGTATATTGTTTGCAAAATTTAGTAGAGAACAGATGATTAGGTTGGTCGTAATTTGATTTAAGCTTTTAATATTTGGCTGGCCGCTATTACGTTTCCGTCAAGATGGCGGCGAAATAAAACATGACACCGAGGTGCCCTTTGTTACTGCTCCCTCTGTACCAAATTTCGTTCAATTCGGTTTCACCGTGTTTGAATAGATAGGGGGAATCGATTTGCACACATACATGGCCGCCATCCACAAATTATTGGGCTGATGACCTTGTAGTTCGGTCAAAAGATTCTTCTTACATAAATGTATAATGTTGCAAAATGTGGTAGAGATCAGATGATTAGGTTGGTCGTTATTTGATTTAATCTTTTAACATTTGGGTGGCAGCCATTACGTTTTCGTCAAGATGGCGGCGATATAAAACTTAACACTGAAGTGCCCTTTGCTAATGCTACTTCTGTACCAAATTTCGTTCAATTAGGTTTCACCCTGTTTGAATAGAGAGGGAGAATCGATTTTCACACAAACATGGCCGCCATCCTCAAATTATTGGTCTGATGATCTTGTAGTTTGGCCAAAAGATTATTCGTACGCAAAGGTATAATGTTACAAAAATTGGTAGAGATCAGATGATTAGGTTGGTCGTAATTTGATTTAAGCTTTTTATATTTGGCTGGCCGCCATTACGTTTCCGTCAAGATGGCGGCGATATAAAACATGACACTGAGGTGCCCTTTGCTAGTGCTACATCTGTACCAAATTTCGTTCAATTCGGTTTCACCGTGTTCGAATTGATAGGGGGGGGACAGACATTCAGAGTACACACTCACACACACACACACAGACACACACACATTTTTAGCCTACTTTCGATTTTTGCAAAAAATGAAAGTAGACTTATGAGATCAACACAGGGCGAAAAATTGTGTGTCTGTCTGTGTGTATGTGTGTGTGTGAGTCTGTCTGTCTGTGTGTGTGTGTGTGTGTGTGTGTGTGTGTGTGTGTGTGTGTGTGAGTGAGTGAGTGTATTCTGAATGTCTGTCCCCCCCTATCAATTCGAACACGGTGAAACCGAATTGAACGAAATTTGGTACAGAGGTAGCTCTAGCATAGGGCACCTCAGTGCCATACTTTATATCGCCGCCATCTTTACCAAAACTGAATGGCGGCCACTCAAACGTTCAAAACGTAAACTCAAATTACGGCTAAACTAATCATCCGATCTCTACCAAATTTGGTGGCAACATACCTTTATATAGGACGCGTCTTTCACCCAAACTTCAAGGTCATCGACCTTGCCATTGCAGTATGGTGGCCGTGTGAATTATGCAACCATTATAAACAATAGCTTAAGACCCACCAATTCAGATTATCAAGCCTAGGGTGGTTTAAGCTATCCTGAAGGTCGTGATCCGTTATTTATTATAATTTAATATTATAATATTATTCTGTATGACTGGCTTAAAAGAGCTGAGCTGTATCTGCCACACGACAAGATGGCAGCTGTCCTCATGAGCCTGTCTTATATTTCAGTAGTTTTGGTATGTTGTATGCGATATACCCTACTGATACAATAATATAAACTTTGTATGAAATGATCTATAATGAAGATGTACTGCAGTGAAGAAATAGTTTATTTCAAGTCATTATTTGCCAACAGGTTGAATCTAATATATCAGTTAAGATCGCCATGATGTTACGGATATGTTTAGCTCTGGGCTAGCGTGTTAGCCTGTCACGCAGTTGACTGGGGATCGAATACTGCTACAGTTGACTTTTTTTTTCTTGAATTCTTTTACAAATGATGTGCACAAGCTCTTTTCACAGATACTGAATAAAATGTCATTTATCTCAAAGGGGAGGCTAATGTATACACTCGTTTATTAATAAAATCACAGTCCCAGCATTGCACATAAACAGAAGACATTACGAAAAGGAGAATAGAAGAATTAGATACACGTTGTTATCAACCACAGCCTTCTTAATGTCTCTGTACCGTGCTGTCCTCTTGTGGGTTATGTGGGTAGTATTGTTCCAAATATACCGCTGTGGCAATACCTGGCCTCCTAAAGTATGGCAATTTTGTAATACTGGTAGTTCGACTATTAGCCACGATCGCGCTCCGATTACCTTTAATGATAGAACGTACAAGGCACTGCCGGCAGGAAGTTAGGTCCTCATTTGAGTACGTAATTCAATTGCTTATATGAGGACGAAGCGTCCTGCTGGCAGGACCGTTCTTTTTCCATTATATAGAGGGAAATGTAACGAATCAGCGCATGCAAGTCTGAAGTTGGTAGCTCTGACCGTTCAGTAATGGCGGCGATTATACGTAATGGTGACTGTGTTTATGTTTTTGCTACCTATTTCGATGCTCCAAACAGCGGAGATGCATGGAGTCGCTCGTTATTTGCTAGTAATTATGATATCAGTAAATGTCATGGTACTGTAGTTTAAATTACGCGTAGTTGTGCAACTGTGCAGTGGGATATTGACAAAAACACAACTAGGCTTTTTTAAATTTATTTATTCTCGAGTGATGGACGCGCCGTCGCTCATACATTTATTTAGTCTCTGTACTATAAGAAAACACGTTTATACTTTATACGTTTATATATTTTAGAGTCAATATGTTGTTAAGAGACAGTTATTGTATTAGTCAATATGAGTCATATTGAATATTTTAGAATATTTACAGACTTTTATTTTTTGCCCAGTACCAGAACTGCAATATTATTACGCTCTGATAACCCAAAGTACTGCCGGAAGGACGCGTCCTTCTGGAAGGCCAGTTCAAACATTTGCCATAAGGGTCCAAAGTCCTGCTGGAAGGACGCACCGCTGTGTACAAAAGTACTTCCGGAAGGTCCTTCTAGCAGGACGAGTGACTGTACGCTCTATCATTAAACACTGCCAGTTGGATCGCCTCCCTCCTGGCTACTTTAAACTGCCTACTCGTTGAACACCCAGAGGCGTACTAGATAAATATGAATTTACTGCTAGGTCGCAGCACCAACCTACTGTGATTGGCGCGGATTTTTTAAGGGGAAGGTACCCAAAACGATAGATCCTTAAGTTTGCAGGCTGGCTTAATATAGAGATTAACGGACGTGAATGCATTACAATAAGTTAGTAGTTTTGTTATTCAATCATCATAAAGTATATAATATTGATTTTGACACTTACTGGCTTATTATCAATATAAAAGAAAACAAACACTACATGGTGGTAGAGGTGATTGTTTTAGGGATGAGGACAAAGAGTTATAAATATACCCATTTAGGAGAAAGTAGGCTATATGTTCTTTGCTGAACATCTTGTTCGCCCTGTGTTGATCTCATAAGTCTACTTTCATTTTTTGCAAAAATCGAAAGTAGGCTAACTAGAAGACGAAATAGTAAACAAGTAGAGGATAAGGCAAATAAAGGGCAGGAAGAAAAGAAATGCCCTCAACCCTCGAAGAATGTGGATTGAGGGTCTTGGAAGGAAGGAGAGCCATGAAAGGCAGATAGGAAAGGGGAAAGAAGATAGATTCCACCCCGAGGTCAGAGGAAAAGGGGACAAAACACGGTCTCTTGAGTCCGTGCGCGAGCAAAGGTGTAACTGTGTTAGCGTCGGTAACGCAGGGCTAGTTGCTGTTCCCGGACGTTTCGACGTAATTTTACCAGTGTTGCTTTCTCCAGTGTCCCCCCAGGGCTCACATCTAGTGGGACGTGGGTTGGCGACCACGGGACCCCAGTTGAGTCCGGCATTGCTTCCACTTACTTGTGCCGGGCTCCTCCGTATTCTTTTCTGTCGACCTCTCTTGGTCAACTCTTGTTCTCTTCCGACCCCGACGGTATTGGGGTATCCAAGGCCTAGGGAGTATTTCACTTTCCCGCCAAATTGGCCCTTGTCTCATCTTTTCTGATACCCTCCTTCTTCAAGGGGTAAGCCTTTTTTCCTTTTCATGTTATCTCCTGCCTTCTGCACAAAGTCCTCAAAGAGGCAGGGTGTATGTAGTCCCACCACTTCTGGTGCACCCTGGATAGTGCTGCATCCTTAAGGGCTCACGGCTAGTGAGTTTGGGAGTTGGCGACGGGGAGGTATTTTTTATGACCGTTAAAATCCTTCAGTATGCCTTCCTTCGGAGGGGAAGTAAAGCCGGTGATCCCATGTCATTGATATATGGCAAGTAAAAGATCCTTCCACTAACTAAACATGTGTGAAGCTACATTTCTAGGTTAGATTTCGTTGAAACGCTCCATCAAAGTTTCAACGTTCACCACTAGGTGTTAGTGACATTTGTTGCGAAAGTTGGAACTACTTGAAATTGAACGGAACTTGTAACTCACCCCATGGATGTCCGCTTGAAGCAGCCACAACCTCTGGCGAGCCGAACATGTCCGTGGACACTCCCGGCACTAAAAGCCATGCGCTCAATAATAATATTCAGTAGATTCTGGTAATATTCTAAACCGTTGAATAGCAAGATGTCGAATTTTGAATTTTAAGAAAGCAATGTTGTGTAGTTCCTTGCGGAACTTCTTCTATCAATTCTTTTTTGTTTGGTTTATTATTACAGTAAACAACGAAATTTAAAGACACAGATCCCCCACGGGCTCACGACTAGTGGGACGTGGGTTGGCGACCACGGGACCCCGGCTGAGTCCAGCATTGCTTCCACTTACTTGTGACGGGCTCCTCTCCGCCGTCTTCTTTCCTGTCGACCTCCCTTGGTCAACTCTTGTTCTTTTCCAACCCCGATGGTATTACGGTATCCGAGGCCTAGGGAGTCTTTCTCTTCCCCTTGTCTCATCTTTCCTGACCCCTCCTTCTTCGAGGGGTCAGATCTCTTGTTTTCTTTTCATTATATGTCCTTTTCTCTTTTAATATTCCCGCACTGTTTTTGTTAATTGGCTCCACGTGTATCTAAATTCCCTTTAGCGAATTTTTTGCATCTACGCTCCATCTTGTAGGTATTGTCAATCGACGTTGCATTTTGTACGTATTTTCTATCTAAATTGCATTTTGCGAGTGTATTCAACCTCAATAGCATTTTGTAAGGATTGACAATCTAAATTGCTTTTTAGTAAGTCTTTCAATACGGGGGCTGGGACTTTTGTGAGTATTTTGATTTTTAATTTGCATTTTGTAAGTATTTTCAACCTAAACCGCTTTTTGCAAGTATTTTCGATCTGAATTGCATTTTGTAGGGTGGGCATTTTGTAAGTATTTTGATTTTCAATTGGATTTTGTGGGTATTTTGGATCTAAATTACATTTTGAAAGTATTTTCAATCTAAATTGCAATTTGTAAGTATTGTCCATCCAAATGAGTAGTATGAATCTACCGTACATTTTGTAAGCATTTTGAATTTCGACTGCACTCTGTGATTATTTGGAATCTGAAATGGGCATTTTTCAATCTAAATTGCATTGTGTATTTTCAATTTCATATGCATTTTGTAAGTATTTTGAACCTCAATTGCATTTTGTACGTATTTTCAATGTCATTTGAATTTTGTAAGTATTTTAAATTTCAATTGCATTTTGTAAGTATTTCGACTCTACATTGCATTTTGTACCTAATTTGAACCTAAACTATATTTTGTGCATATTTTTCAATCTAATCCTTTTGTGAGTTTTCTTTCCTTCTAAATTCCCTTTTGTAAATATTACCGCTCTTCATTTTCTGAGTCGTTTCAATCTGAGTTTTTTTTTTGGAAAGTATTTTCAGTCTCACTTAATTTTCGTTCTGGTTTCCATTTCATTGTCATTTACGCTATCACCCAGGCCATTAGGGACCGATTACCTAGATGTTAGGCCCCTTAAAACAACAATTATCATCATCATCATCATCATCATCACAAACACACGACGACTAGCGTAATGTATACACTTCCAGTATTTGGCGTTCACTGATCTCACAGTCCCAGTAGCAATACGTTCATGTGCACTATATCTGTGGTTAGTTGCTGGTTCCAGGGTAGTGTTTTAGAGGCTATGGATCTAGATTCTGCTTGAGGCAAGCGGGCCACATCTCCCATTACCATGGCAACTGACCACATGCTCGATGGGATGAGATGGCGTCATGTAATATGTCACTGGAACTTGACAGCGGCGCAAGGTAGCTCATTAAATATACACCTAGTTAACCATTTACCCGCCATAATCACCAATATCTAGACATATTACTGTATACTCTAAAGGGAACAAATGGACTCTAATACACTTCTGACATTCAGAGTCATCTGACCTGCATGAATCTTTGAACAATGTAACTAACGTAACAAGAAATAACTAAGAGCTTGTGTTCTGTAACGTATGGATGACGCTACTGACCTAGTACACATACAGTAGATGAACAAACAACACGTAACTAAGAGCTTGTGTTCTTAGAGCACCGTATAGATGACGCTACTGACCTAGTATGCATAGATGAACAAAACAACACGTAACTAAGAGCTTGTGTTCTTATAGCACCGAACAGATGACGCTACTGACCTAGTATACATAGATGAACAAACAACACGTAACTAAGAGCTTGTGTTCTTATAGCACCGTATAGATGACGCTACTGACCTAGTATACATAGATGAACAAACAACACGTAACTAAGAGCTTGTGTTCTTATAGCACCGAATAGATGACGCTACTGACCTAGTATACATAGATGAACAAACAACACGTAACTAAGAGCTTGTGTTCTTATAGCACCGTATAGATGACGCTACTGACCTAGTATGCATAGATGAACAAAACAACACGTAACTAAGAGCTTGTGTTCTTATAGCACCGAACAGATGACGCTACTGACCTAGTATACATAGATGAACAAACAACACGTAACTAAGAGCTTGTGTTCTTATAGCACCGTATAGATGACGCTACTGACCTAGTATACATAGATGAACAAACAACACGTAACTAAGAGCTTGTGTTCTTATAGCACCGAATAGATGACGCTACTGACCTAGTATACATAGATGAACAAACAACACGTAACTAAGAGCTTGTGTTCTTATAGCACCGTATAGATGACGCTACTGACCTAGTATGCATAGATGAACAAAACAACACGTAACTAAGAGCTTGTGTTCTTATAGCACCGAACAGATGACGCTACTGACCTAGTATACATAGATGAACAAACAACACGTAACTAAGAGCTTGTGTTCTTATAGCAACGTACAGATGACGCTACTGAGCTAGCATACATTGATGAACAAACAACACGTAACTAAGAGCTTGTGTTCTTAGAGCACCGTATAGATGACGCTACTGACCTAGTATACATAGATGAACAAACAACACGTAACTAAGAGCTTGTGTTCTTATAGCAACGTACAGATGACGCTACTGAGCTAGCATACATTGATGAACAAACAACACGTAACTAAGAGCTTGCGTTCTTATAGCAACGTATAGACGACACTACTGACCTAGTATAATAATAATAATGTTATTGGTTTTACGTCCCTTTTAACTACACTGGCTTTTAGAGACGCCGGGGTGCCGGAATTTTGCCCCGAAGGGGATCTTTAACGTGCCAGTAAATCTACGGACACGGCTCCCTCGCATTTGCGCACCCTCAAATGCCAGCTGACTGCGCCAGGATACGAACCTGCAACCTTGAGCTCAGCAAGCGAGAACGTTACCCCTGAGCCACGCAGCCAGCCCTGACCTAGTATACATAGATGAACAAACATCACGTAACTAAGAGCTTATGTTCTTACAGCAACGTACAGATGACGCTACTCACCTAGTATACATAGATGAACAAACAACACGTAACTAAGAGCTCGTGTTCTTGAGCAACGTATAGATGACGCTACTGACCTAGTATACATAGATGAACAAACAGCACGTAACTAAGAGCTTATGTTCTTACAGCAACGTATAGATGACGCTACTGACCTAGTATGCATAGATGAACAAACAGCACGTAACTAAGAGCTTATGTTCTTACAGCAACGTATAGATGACGCTACTGACCTAGTATGCATAGATGAACAAACAGCACGTAACTAAGAGCTTATGTTCTTACAGCAACGTATAGATGACGCTACTCACCTAGTATACATAGATGAACAAACAACACGTAACTAAGAGCTTATGTTCTTACAGCAACGTATAGATGACGCTACTGACCTAGTATACATAGATGAACAAACAGCACGTAACTAAGAGCTTATGTTCTTACAGCAACGTACAGATGACGCTACTGACCTAGTATACATAGATGAACAAACAACACGTAACTAAGAGCTTATGTTCTTACAGCAACGTATAGATGACGCTACTGACCTAGTATACATAGATGAACAAACAACACGTAACTAAGAGCTTGCGTTCTTATAGAAACATAGTCTATAGATGACGCTACTGACCTAGCATACATAGATGAACAAACAACACTTAGCCTAACTAAGAGCTTGTGTTCTTATAGCAACGTATAAACGATGATGATGGTGATGATTCATGTTTGAAGGGGCCGAAGAGCGAGGCTATCTGTCCCAATAGATGACGGTGCTGACCTTGTAGATGACAAAGACTGGTTGTCATGGTGTCTTGAATTTGGTGATACTGACAGGTGCATGTTATTAATACATTATGCAACGAGCCTATAATGGCAATAATTAAGACACGAGTATGTTTATAAAACGAGCTTATGCGAGTTTTATAATTTTCATACGAGTGTCTTAAATACCATTATAGGTGAATTGCATACGACTGTTTATGTTCGGCGATAATTATAACTTTATTATATGTTTCAACATAAATATTCACAAATATCTGTGGGATTCAGTTAATTCAGTTGGCGAACAGGGGGCGCTAGCTTTGCTGACTGAACAGAGCTCATACGTGGGTCAAGGCACTCCGAAAGCAGAGACCATTCACTTTGCTTGCCAACACAGAAATATGTTGGATTTTGAGCGCATGCGCGACGGTATCCTTACCTAATTGGTCACACAAATGTTTCTTGAGTTCTGATTGGTGGCAGAAACTGTTTCGTAATGAAAAATAGTGTTATAATGAGACTCATTATGATACAGTTTTCTGACATATAATGTTTACATTTCGACACCTTCGAACATAAAAGTACATTATGCAACGAGCCTATCATGGCTGTGTCTTAATTACCATTATAGGCGAGTTGCATACGACTGTTTATGTTCGACGATAATTATAACTTTATTATATGTTTTAAGATAAATATTCATAAAAAACTGTTCGGTAGCTAGAATTTTGTGATCGGGTGGTGCGCTAGGTAGGATATCTCTGTGTTCCAAGCTCTCTGGCCGACCGACGCATGCGCTCTGTGTGCTTCAATGCCAAATGTGCATATCGTGAACCAGTATCCAGTAAAACTGTCACCGTAGTCGTTTGAAATCAACGCGCTGTGTAGAAATTGGATTTGGGTATATTAAGGTACAGTGCTATTTCTTGTCTCATATTCACCAATTTATTTACGCGAACATATGGACGGTGCACTTTCGGTAATTTATATAGACATGTTGGATTTTGAGCGCATGCGCGAAGGTATCCTTATCTAATTGGTCAAACAACTGTTTCTTGAGCTGTGATTGGTGGGAGAAACTGTTTCATAATGAATAATAGTGTTATAATGACCATCATTATGATTGAGTCGAACATAAAACAACATTAAAGAATATTAATTTTAGCCATCCATTGATGGTTTTGCTTTGGTGTTAACCTACTGAAGAACATTATGTGGCACCTGTCTGACCCTGATTCCTCCTTATCTCGTTATCCGCTCTACAAGCGACAAGTACCAATCTAATTACTCAATACAAACTCCACGTCATTTGTGAGACGCGAGAGTACCTCGCAGTCGCGAGCAGAAGGAAGACGACATCCTCACAGCTTATCATACCAGGGACTGTATTTCATACTTCCAAAGCCGTGGCATAAATACGGGTGGTGATTAGGGGTATAAATCCCCACACCCTCCAGAACGAAATAATTTTAAAAAGGACGTAATAAGATGAGAATTTTCTTAAAAATAGCCATTTTTCGGATTGACGACAAACGACTGGATTATGTACGATTAACTGAATGAGAACATTTATCTTTACCTGTGTAAATATTTAAGTAGGCCGGAGATTGCGAGGTGTAAATAAAACGTATCGAATGCTATCGAGTAGGGTTGCTTTTATTGATTGTCTTATTTTGCCTCCCACACAAAGCAAAAAGCAAAAACAAACACATTACCAAAAACACAAGCAAAAAGCACATTTCGAATACAAAAGCATAAGCAACATTCAAAGCAAATGCAAAAGCAGAAATCAAAACAAAAAACAACACAAAAAACACAAAAAAGCAAATTTCAAAAACAAATGCAAAAGCAGAAAACAAAACCAAAACAAAAAATCACAAATAAAGCAAAAAGCAAATTTAAAAAAACAAATGCTAAAAGCATAAAAGAAAACCAAAACAAATAAACTAAAAAAATCAAAATTCAAAAATAAATCAAAATGTCATCAAAAAGCCAAAAAAACAAACTTAAAAAACAAATGCAAAGGCAGTTAACGAAACCAAAACAAAAAGCTCTAAAAGCAAAATTCAAAAGCAAATGCTAAAGCAGAAAACAAAACAAAACCAAAATTTACAAAAAAAGCAAAACGCAAATTTAAAAAGCAACTGCAAAAGCAGAAAACAAAACCAATAACTAAACAAAAAATATCAAAATTCAACAACAAAAGTGCAAAAGCAGAAAACAAAACCAAAAACAGAACAAAATGTACCAAAAAGCGAAATTCAAAAACAAATGCAAAATCAGAAGTCAAAACCACCGCCAAAAATGACAAAAAAGAAGAAAAAAGCAAATTTAAAAATCAAATGCAAAAGCAGAAAACAAAACCAAAACAAAAAACACGAAAGAAGCAACATTCAAAAACAAATGCAAAAATCACACAAAAGCAAATTTAAAAGCAAATGCAAAAGCAGAAAAGAAAACCAAAACAAAAAACACGAAGGAAGGAAAATTCAAAAACAAATGCAAAAATCACAAAAAAGCAAATTTTAAAAGCAAATGCAAAAGCAGAAAACAAAACCAAGAACAAAACAAAAGGCTAAAACACAAAAATAGCAAAATTCAACAACAAAAATGCAAAAGTAGAAAACCTAAACCAAAACCAAAAATGACAAAAAAGCAAAATTGAAAAACAAATGCAAAAGCAGAAACAAACACAAAACCAAAATTTAAGAACACAAAGCAAAAGGCAAAATTCAATAACAAAAGCAGAAAACAAACACAAAGCAAAAATATAATAGAATATAACAAACACAAAACCGAAAACGCAATTAGTTCAGATTTGACTCCGCTCATCCCCCTCCAAAAGCAAATACTAATCACGCCACTGTTGTAAAGAATATTCCTCGCAGGGCTGGCGAGAATCATCGGGGCCCGGGGTGTTTGAAGAGTCCATAGCCTAGTAGACAAATTTACTCAATCCCACCAAAATAGTTGTTGTTCGACGATATTGAAATGTAAGTATTATATGTCAGAAAACTGTATCATAATGAGGGTCATTATTACACTAGTTTTCATTATGAAACAGTTTCTCCCACCAATCAGAGCTCAAGAAACAGTTGTGTGACCAATTAGGTGAGGATAGCATCGCATCTGCGCTGACTTCCACGGCCTTCTATTTTAAATTTCACTGCGTGGCTTGTAGTGTCATAGTGCGGTATTCCAGGAGGCGATGGTATTCTCTGCGTCCCATGTGCTCTGTTCAGTATATAAAACTGGCGATATCTCGACAGATATTTATGAATATTTATGTACGAACATAAAATAGTTATAATTATCGTCCAACAAAAACAGTCGTATGCAACTCGCCGATAATGGTAATTAGGACACTCGTATGAAAATTATAAAACTCGCTTCGCTCGTTTTATAAACATACTCGTGTCTTAATTATTGCCATTATAGGCTCGTTGCATAATGTACTATTGCGACATCGTGGTCATTTAGCCCCGTGTACTTGGATGAGTGAGATGAGGATTGGGAAAGAGGAGACCGTGGCCTTACGTCAAGAACCATCCCGCTATTTGCCTGGAGTAGTCGTGGGAAACCACGGAAAACCACCTCCAAGATGGCTGAGGTGAAAATCACACCTCCGCGGAGTCAGCCAAGAATGGTAGCCACTACACCACGTGTTGTTCCAGAACAATGCGCGTTATTAATATTGACGCACTCCAGATACATTATGCTGATACCCCTAGGGACGTGAATTGGCGACCACGGGAACCCAGCGGAATCCAGCGTTGCTTCAAATTACATTACTGTACTAGTGCCGAGTTCCTCTCTGTTATCTCTCCTGTCGACCTTCTTTGGTCAACTCACGTTCTCTTCCGACCCCGACGGTATTACGGTATCCGAGGCCAAGGGAGTCAATTCACATTCCCGGCTTTATCTCATATTTCCTGATCCCCTCATTCTTCGAGGGTTGACTTCATATTTTCTTTTCCCTGTCTTTATTCCCCTTATTCTTGTATTGCCTACTTATTCTTCTAGTGTATACGTTAGTTCTAAGTCAGAAGTTAACTGTTGTTCGTAGTTTTCACTTCATTATAATTCTTTCATGGTTAGTATTATTATTTAGTGTATGGCTTTTAGTGTCGGGAGCGTCCGAGGACATGTTCGGCTCGCCAGAGGCTGTAGCTGCATCAAACGGACACCCATAGGGTGAGCTAAAAGTTCCATTGAATTTCAAGTAATTCCAACTTTCACTACCAGATATCACTGACACCTAGTGCTAAACGTTGAAACTTTGAAAGAGCGTTACAGCGAAATCTAACATAGATATTTAGCTTCCCACAAGTTTAGTTAGCGGAAGGATCTTTTACATGCCATAAATCTATGACATGGGACCACCGGCTTTACTTCCCCTCCGAAGGAAGGCATACGGAAGGAATTTAACACTCTTAAAAGTCCGGTGACTTTGGCCGGGTTTGAACCCGCTATCTTGGGCACAGCAGTTCAGCATGCTACCAACTACAGGGTATTTCATATAAAATAAGAGCGCCAAGCGGCGGCTTTGTTAACCGTAGCTGCGGTCACCTTGGCCGAGCTTTTGGCGCGCCAAGTCCCCCTGCTTTAAGCGTGTGTACAATCCTATATGATGCAGCGGCCTTGCTAGCGTGTGTACAATGCTGAAATCTTACTTTAGTTAGTTAGTTAGTTAGTTTGTTTGTTAGTTATTGTTGATGAAATCGAAACCCCTATAGTATTGAAAGCGCGCGCATAGTAGACTACATACGATGGCTGTTTTTTTTTTTTCAAGTTCCGATGGACTGTATAAAAATAACAGATTGACATTACCAAACTTGGCCTTGCAATAAGCGTGCAGGTGCTCAGTCGCCTGTCTAAACCTCAAGTGCTAACATGGTGAGACAGTTATCATTGCAACATCGTATTTTTTTATGTAAAACTTATTTTAAGTACGAGTCGGCTCGGTGGGTACGTGATGCATTTGTTCAGCAATTTTCTGATGAAGTGCCACCTTCACTAGCACAGATTCACGTAATTGCAAATAAGTTTGACACTACTGGCTCGGTGCTCAATAAAAAACATGCCCGCACACGAACAGTTTTAACAGAGGATGAGCTAGATGACATTGGCGACAATCTTGAACGGTCTCCGAATAAATCACTCACAATATTAGCACAAGTAGGGGTTTCGGTTTCATCAACAATAACTAAATAACTAACTAACTAAAGTAAGATTTCAGCATTGTACACACGCTAGCAAGGCCGCTGCATCATATAGGATTGTACACACGCTTCAAGCAGGGGGCCTTGGCGCGCCAAAAGCTCGGCCAAGGTGACCGCAGACGCGGTTAGCAAAGCCGCCGCTTGGCGATCTTATTTTATATGAAAGACCCTGTACGCCATATCATTAGCGGCCGTTAACCTAGATGTTAGGTCCCTTAAAACAACAATCATTATCATTAATTTGCACTGATTAATTCCACACCGATAAATATTTATATCTTTATAGTACAATATGCAACGAACCTATAATGGCTTGCCATCCACAGAGTATGGCTCGGAAAATCATCCACCCTATTGTTCAGGATAGCGACCAACAAAGGCACCATAGCCAAAATGATCGCCAACGTTCGAAGCGGACAGGCACCCTGAGAAGAAGAGGATGTTTATGAAACTCGCTTCGCTCGTTTTATAAAGATACTCGTGTCTTAGTTAACATTATAAGCGAGTTGCATACGACTGTTTATGTTCAACGATAATTAGGCTACAACTATTTTATGTTCGAACATAATAGTACATTTTGCAACGAACCTATAATGGCAATAATTAAGACACGAGTACCGCCAGTTTTATAATTTCCATACGAGTGTCTTAATTACCATTATAGGCGAGTTGCATACGACTATTTATGTTCGACGATAATTATTATAAATATTTTATGTTCGAAGATAAATGTTCATAAATATCTGTCGAGATTTCTCCAGTTTTATGTACTGAACAGGGCACATGAGACGCAGAGAATACCTTGTATTTGACCAAGGCCTCTTCGATTACCCCATTATGACACTAGGCAACGCAGTGAAATTTAAATTAGAAGGTATTGGAACTCAGTGCAGGTGCGATGTTATCCTTATCTAATTGGTCAAATAACTGTTTCTTGAACTGTGATTGGTGGGAGAAACTGTTTCATAATGAAAAATAGTTTTATAATGACCATCATTATGATACAGTTTTCTGACATATAATAGTCAGGGTCGAACATAAATATTCATAAATATCTGTCGAGATTTCGCCAGTTGGTACTGAACAGAGCGCATGGGACGCAGAGAATACCTTGTATTCGACTATGGCCTCCTCAAATACCCCACTATGACACTAGTCACGCCGTGAAATTTAAAATAGGAGGCCGTGGAAGTCAGTGCAGGTGCTATGTTATCCTTATCTAATTGGTCACACAACTGTTTCTTGAGCTCTGATTGGTGGGAGAACCTGTATCATATTGAAAACTTGTTTTAAAATGAACCTCATTATAGTACAGTTTTCTGACATAATACACTGACCGTCAAAGAAAACCGATCACTTGAAAAATACAACATTACTTTCATTGAAATCATAAATATGAACGCTCTAGGTCTAGTATATAACTTACTGTTTATAGCATGGAAGTAAGGTTAATTGATTTCCTGGATGTATAAGTATTATCATTAATCATGCCATTGTTTCACTTAGTAAATAGCGATTCTTTGACATGATGCTGTTTTGGAAATATCTGTTCCCGAAGGAAACAGGATGTAAAATTGTCCGATTGAGCTATGTACATTAACAAATTCACAAAGAAATTTGATGAAATGGTCCGGCTAGCTCAAAACAGTTGCCAGCGTTTCGCCCCAGTGTACCAATGGGCTCTTCAGTAGGTTATGGTACACCTCACCAAGACGCGTGGCTAGTACATACTGTGAAGGCCGCTGCAAGGCAAAAAATGTCACCACGAGCAGCGCCAATGTACTACAGAAGTCAAAACTTCCTTTCAAAAATAATGTTAGCTTACCTTGCTAATCCATATTGGTACACTGGGGCGAAACGCTGGCAACTGTTTTGAGCTAGCCGGACCATTTCATCAAATTTCTTTGTGAATTTGTTAATGTACATAGCTCAATCGGACAATTTTACACCCTGTTTCCTTCGGGAACAGATATTTCCAATATGGATTAGCAAGGTAAGCTAACATTATTTTTGAAAGGAAGTTTTGACTTCTGTAGTACATTGACGCTGCTCGTGGCGACATTTTTTGCCTTGCAGCGGCCTTCACAATATGTACTAGCCACGCGTCTTGGTGAGGTGTACCATAACCAACTGAAGAGCCCATTGGTACACTGGGGCGAAACGCTGGCAACTGTTTTGAGCTATCCGGACCATTGTATCAAATTTCTTTGTGAATTTGTTAATGTACATAGCTCAATCGGACAATTTTACATCATGTTTCCTACGGGAACAGGTATTTCCAATATGGATTAGCTAGGTAAGCTAACATTATTTTTGAAAGGAAGTTTTGACTTCCGTAGTACATTGGCGCTGCTCGTGGCAACATTTGTGCCTTGCAGCGGCCTTCACAGTATGTACTAGCTACGCGTCTTGGTGAGGTGTACCATAACCAACTGAAGAGCCCATTGGTACACTGGGGCGAAACGCTGGCAACTGTTTTGAGCTAGCTGGACCATTGTATCAAATTTCTTTGTGAATTTGTTAATGTACATAGCTCAATCGGACAATTTTACATCCTGTTTCCTACGGGAACAGATATTTCCAATATGGATTAGCTAGGTAAGCTAACATTATTTTTGAAAGGAAGTTTTGACTTCCATAGTACATTGGCGCTGCTCGTGGCAACATTTGTGCCTTGCAGCGGCCTTCACAGTATGTACTAGCCACGCGTCTTGGTGAGGTGTACCATAACCAACTGAAGAGCCCATTGGTACACTGGGGCGAAACGCTGGCAACTGTTTTGAGCTAGCCGGACCATTTCATCAAATTTTCTTTGTGAATTTGTTGATGATGCTGTTTCCCGCGGAAAGATGTGCGCGCCACCATTTTCGATCAGAGCCACTGCCCTAGCAACATCTTCAGACCTCAAACGCATATTCGTTTCTGAATTGCACAAGAACAACTGAGGATGTGGCTGTATTGATCTTTTCCTGTGCAAAAGAAGAAAAAATAAAACATTGCATTGTTGACGATAGCAATGACGCGCACATCTTTCCGCGGGAAACAGCATCATGTCAAAGAATCCTTATTGTTAAGTGAAACAATGACATGAACAATGATAATGCATCCAGGAAACCAATTAACCTTACTTCCATGCTATAACTACTGTATGTACTCTACTAGGACTATACTGTTCAAATTTATGATTTGAATGAAAGTAATGTTGAATTCTTCCAGTGATCGTTTTTTCTTTTTGCCGGTCAGTGTATTTACATTTCGCCAGGGTCGAACATAAAACAAATTCCTAGATGTGTTTGGTAATTTTTGGGAATTCATTTCAACATTATTAAAACTCCATGCATTTTTGAAAATAATAGGATCACAGCATTATTCGCTGGTCACATGGTGTTGGGGTAGCGTGCCTGCCTCTCACCTGGAGGTACTGGGTTCGATTCCCGGCACCGTCAGGGATTTTAGAAACTGACGTTAGGGCTGGAACGGGGTGCACTCAGCCTCATGAGGACAATTGAGTAGCTAAAAATTAGAAAGAAAATATAGGTATTCTGCCTTTCCAATTCTTGTATTGAACCTACTTACAGGTACATGTTTCGAAGGTAAAACTCCTTCTTCCTGAGGCTGAGAAAGAAGGAGTTTTACCTGTGAGTAGGTTCAAAGCAAGTATTGGAAAGGCAGAATACCTTTATTTTCTTTCTAATTTATAGTTAGTCAATACTGACCTCAATTACTGACATTAGGAATTGAGTAGCTGTCTGACAGTGAGGCGGCGCCCTAGATTAACGGCTGAGGGGATCCGATGCACTGACCACGCGTCAACCCAATATTTGCAGGCCAAAAGGCTGGGCAGCGATCGCTTGGAAGGCCTAGGCCAGGGCAGGGCCATCCAATCATCGCGCTCGATGAGCGCGGCCGCGTTCGGGGAGCACTGGGCAGTCAGACTACAGTAGCGCTCCTTCCCCTACCACCACTACACTGTGACAGCGAGGAGACCTGAGACAGACGGACGATGTTCCGATCGCGCTGACGTACGTACAATCGTGTGGCCGACGGCTTTTGTGGGAATGTTGAGATCATATTGATAGGGTTGTTTTGCCGTAAAGATATACTGCATATACAGGGTGAGATTTTTTCATATTTCTCAACTAACTCCGCACGACAAATGCATGCAGCCGCGTCCTTGATTAAATTCCCTTCCGCGAAGAGTTTCTCAACTTTGGCAATTCGCATCGAACATTTGTAGCTTGCTCGTAAAATGGGTCCACAAACCTCATTCTCCTCTATCTCATGTTAGTCTGAAATACCGGAAGTCACAATTTTAGTGTTCTTCAGTTAATTAAGCCATTTGTTTGTTTGTGTAAATAATATGATAATAATAATAATAATATCGTATGGCCTCGGGTGCCAGGTGCAAGCTTTGTTATTTGACACCCCAAAGGGTAGCTTGCATGCCGAATTTCGTTATCCCTTGAAGCACTATGAATGTCAAGGAGGTTAGATATCTAAGCTTTCTAGTAGAGAAATGAGGAACTTTGTGTAGGCGGAAACTCCCGAGATTAATTTTGCCATTATGAACACGGCCTACTGAATTCAAATGGGTTCTTTGACATGCCAACATCGTATGACATGGTGTCATCATTTTTGCCGCCTTTCAAAAATCACTTACCACGGCCAGGAGCGAACCTGCAAGCTTGGGGTTAGTAGACCGACACGATATCCACTCACCCACCGAGGCAAGCATTTTAAAATTAAAACAATAATACTGACAGAAAAGTGCTGCTTGAAATTTCCTTTGAATTCTTACAACTTCGATTGGTGACTGGCGTCTGTCAAATCACCGCAATCATCCCTGTGGTTGGCACTGTAGTGCCGTTCCAAATTGTGTTTCTTTAAACACAGTAAATCTCGGTGGCTCACTAAACATTTGGCATGCCCTCTAAAAGCTGTACAGAAAAATGAAATTTCCCATTCTGCTTTAAAGGCTACTGCTTCACCACTCTTTTTTTCTTTTCTTTGTATGACCACTGCGAAACTGATTTACTTATACGCTGTCAACAAAGCGCATTGGACTAGAATAGCGAATGATGGATCGGCTGCTCACTTCGGCACGGTGGTTAGACCGCGCGCTCAGCCAGCCAAGCTCCTCCCCCCACGACCGAAACTACCTTCCACCAGAGCGCTCGGAGCACTGGCTTAGAGCGCGGCCGGAGCGCTGTCTGGATGGCCCTGGTCTAGGCCCTTCACAGGCTGTAGTGCCAGGGGTTAATATTTACATAGCAACTATTCTGCACGAGATCAGTTTGGGACAGTCCTCATCTTGCTCCAGCGATTTCCATATTTCCTTGCACCTCAAAAAATTCCTGTTCTCCGGTCAGCGTTTTCACACTGACGAAGAGCTGAAGGTGACTATCATACGCTGGTTCCATTCACAGCGGCAGACTTCTATGACACTGGGCTACAAACGTTGACACCACGAAATGACAAGTGTGTCAATTATTCTGGTTGGTTGGTTGGTTGATTCCTCACTTTAGGGGCTGCGACAACGCGGTCATGTAGCCCCGTGTACTTTGGGTGTGTGTTGAATCTGTCTGATAACCGGTGTTAATTGTGATGGCTGTATTAGTGTGTGTATCTGTTATTTAATTCAAGTAAGAAAAGCAACTTTGAATTTTTCAAGTACGAGTTCCTACTTTTGCCGCCAAACACCACCGTCAACGACTACTAGGCCTAGTTCATAACAAAGCTACTAGACGCCACCGCAGTCGGCTCTTGGCAACGAACGTAGAAACCTAAGAGCGTTGTTTACATTCTTAACCTATCCAATTTAACTTCACACAGGTGAAATTAGTGGAAGGTTCTTTAACATGCCATAAATCTATGACATGGGACCGCCGGCTTTACTTCCCCTCCAAAGGAAGGCATACTGAGGGATTTTTAACGCTCTTAAAAAATCCGACGTCTTCGGCCGGGTTTGAACCCACTATCTTAGGCATAGAGGCTCAGAATGCTACCAACTATGCCACCGAAGCCGCTGTGTCAATTCTGGTGGGGATTATGTCGAGAAATAGCACAAACTCCGATATATCTGGTACAAATAAAGATTTTTATGTTCTACGGTATGTTTTCTTTTTATTAAAAAAATTAGGAAACTCTAATTCTAGATGGTCCTCGTATAAACATTATGGTTATTGACAACATGCATGCCATGGTTTCTTCACTGGGTTCACTTACAGTCGTGACCGATGAGAATTCGTCTCTACTTCGTATTGAACCAAGTTTCCGATTCTTGGATGTCACAGGTAATCTCGAGAACCACTGGATGGATTTGGATGTGGTTTTCACCATTCTGTAAAGGATATTTCGAGGGAGGTTTCTGTAGAAAATAATTTATTTATGATCAAAGGAAGCCAAGCAGTAACGATTTCAGTGGAAAAGTCGAAAAAACCTGGCGTCCGTGCGCTTTCTAAGCTTACGCTGGGCAAACCGTTAAAAGTACCAGTATACTATGAGTGTAAGAATTGTTCAGAATGAAAAGTTTTACAAAAAAAATCCACAGGAGCATAGCTCTATCTTCAATACATAGCCCACTATAAGTGTTTTTACGTTTTCATTCCTTCCAACAATCCCCATTCAATTACTGAGGCGACAGTTTACGAGCTAGCTAGGGGCGAGCCTATTTCCCCAGATACAGCCAGCAGCAAACTGTTAAGTCGTATTGAGTTAAGACTTCAGAGATGAGTGGTTGTGTTTAGAGTTTCCCTGGAAGTGCAACTCGGCTTTTCTTCATTTCGCCTGTGAACTTTTCGTTCCGCAAAATACACAGTCAAGTTAAGATTGGACGGAAGGGAGATTTGTGTTTTATGTAACTCGTCATTCTTAAATTACGTCTGACAAGAATTCGTTGCTCATGCATCTCCATGATAATATAATTAATAGTCCAGTCAGTGATTTTAACCCATCATGCCGAGGCGTAAAACGGATATAGGTCGTAGTTCATTGACATCGATAAAAAGCGTTTATTACGTAATGCATTCATAAGTGTTCCCGGGTGAAGCCGGGGTGGGTTGCCAGTTGTTAATAATCCAATGACTTCAAGGCTGTAGTACAGCAGTGCAGGTATGTCTGACCTAGAAACCCTCCTTAGCGCACACTAAATGCTATCTCATTAGCCGCTATTCAAACTCCAATCTAATTACTCAATACGAACACCGCTTCAATTGGGACGCGTGACGTTACGTCACAATTCTGAGCGGATGACGCACAATGTTGTTGTTTGAGTCTTCAGTCTTTTGACTGGTTCGATGCAGCACTCTACGCCTCCCTGTCCTGAGCTAATCGTTTCATCTCTACATAGCTACCACACCCTACATCCGAGGCAATCTGTTTAACATATTCTTCTTTATCTCAGCATTTTACCATGTCACGTAGGGTCAGCGTTATTTGCTGGATTCTTCTCTTCCATAAATGTATATCCAAGGGGTTCCCAGCCGGTGGTTCGCGTACCACGTGGTACGCGTGGGTGTTACGCGCAATAGGCTAAAGGGCCTATGTAGGCTACATCTCCCTGATAGCTCTTCACAATAACACACATAATAATTTCTTGATATGAAAGTGGACTGTATAATTATTTCTTAACACTGGCGCTGAGGCCTGAAACATGGTGCTGCCATGCTTGCTAGAACACAACCACACTGACCCAATATTCCCGCTGGAGGGCGGAAGCCACTACCATCCTAGTCAAGAGACCAACTATAACGAACAGATTATTAAATTGACAAATACGACATAATACATAATACATCCCTATATCCCTATATATATTATAATTGTGAAAGTCTGTGTGTGTGTGTCTGTGTGTTAGTTTGTTACCTCTTGACACTAAAACGGCTGGACGGATTAGGATTCAATTTGAAATGGAGACAGCTTATACCTTGGGATAACATATACGCTACCTTTCATCCGGAAATAAATCATTGTTCCCGTGGAACAGGCAACATTACTGAAAAGTCACCAAAAATGCTCAACCGGAGCAAAATATCGAAGTTGTCGCTTAAAGACCGGACAAAGCTCATTTTACGCACCTCGATGCAAGAAACAATAACCAACAGTTTCAAAGATATTCGCCGAAAACTATCTCGCTCTGATAAACTGATGAACTAATGGCAAGTCCGTTTCCATGGCAAGAGTAACTCAAGTTGTGACATCCGATTTTCTATATATCCCTGTAGGAGGCAATGCCAATCCATTTATTATCTTTTTCAAGATATATATAAACACAATAAGAACAGGGTAGCGCACCTGCCTCTCATCTGGAGGTCCCGGGTTCAATTCCCGGCTCCGTCAGAGATTTTAGACACTGGCGTGAGGTCTGCAACGGGGTACACTCAGCTTCGTGAAGACAATTATTGAGTAGCTGTCTGATAGTGAGGCAGCGCCCCGGTCACTAAGAATAAGATTAACGACCGAGGGGACACGATGCACTGACCACGCGTCACCACAATATCTGCAGGTCAAATGGCAGGGAAGCGGTCGCATGATAGGCCTAGGCCCTGCAGGGGCTGTAGTGCCAGGGGTAAATAAATTAGGGAAAGCGCCTTCTAATACCACCTTTAATTTTTAAACACTACAGTAGCGGCTACTAAATAAAGGTAGCGATATAGCAACGTTCAATTTCAAAACACTAGGCTCACAAATCCCGTATACTTAAGTACAAATATCAGTCTGGCCGTTATTTCAGTATCAACGAAGCTATGTGGCGGCTATTGCCGTTTCCGTAACACTTAAGGCATCCCGCCGTCACATACCTCAATGTGCACTTACAAAATTGTGAACCAGTCTATTTTACTGAAAAGAATTTCTACGAGTGAGTATCCACTCCGGTAAAAAAAACACGCTCAGTACCTTTTCCAAAATTTACTCAAGACATGATTTTTTTAAACTCTTCAGTATGTTGAGGTACAGAGATATACCACATGGAAAGATACAATAAAATGTTGGCAAACCTGAGTTCAAGGAACTGCTGTTCAGAATAGACCTTGTGCTAAATCTGCAGAAGCTTTCGGTACAGGTTATGCGTCCCATGTTCGTAACATGGAATGTTTTCCTTTGACAATGCTTCTCGACCATGTGCGAGGGCAACGAATTTCAAAAACACAATAATCAGGAAATTAGAGAAAAATTTAAAGTGGGAGCGAAGATTCAAGTAGAAATAATTTCATCTCTGAGATTTGCTGATGACATCGTCACCTTGGCCGATACGCCAGAGGATTTGAACGAGTTTTTGAATGGTATGGACTCCGTCTTGAGGAAAGAATTCATGATGAAAATAAAAACAAGTAGTTCCGTGACGAACTAAAGAGCCTACTTTTCTTAAAATTTAAGGTTGATGCCAATCTATATAGACCTTTCTAGAATAATGACGAAATCAAGTAATATAGTAATAGAATAAATTACTACAGTAGGCAGCCCTGGTGACTCTGAATAGTCTAACTTAGTTCCATCTCTTAAGGTATAGAATGCACATACAACATTTGGCAGAAGTCTAATGGATAGTATGGACGTTACATGGTGTTTGATATTGGATTTATCAGTGCGCGTAAAATCATCTTGGTAACCATGGCATGTATGTGATGCTCAGAATTAATCTGAAATATTACGATCTATTATATAGCCAATTTTACATAAAATCCATTTGTTAGTATAAAAGTTACATGTAAATAAGAATTGAAACTATCAGAAAGCTTAGAATCATGTTGGCAGCACTGAGGTATATTAGATATTCCAAATTTATCTAGAATGTCAGGTACTATACGTGTGCAAAGTTTAGAGATGATGACTTGCATACTTTCTGATATATTGATATTAGGATTAAACAAATAGAGAGAGTATTTATTAACAGTTGGCAGCCCTGCTTGTTCTCACGAATACGCATAGTCATAACTATTATGGTACACAAAGCACATACGAAATTTGGTTAAAATCAATTTGTTAGTATAGAAGTTATATGCATTTAAAACTGGATATATCAGCAGGCTTAGAATCATGTTGGCAGCACTGATGTATATAAGTTATACTGAACTAAGGTAGAATATCAGGTACTATACGTGTGCAAAGTTTAGAGCTGTTGACTTTCATACTTTCTGATATATTGGCATTAGGGTAAAAACATAGTGAGAGTATTTATTAACAGTTGGCAGCCCTGGTGGCTCATTAGAATACGCACAGTCATATATGCTGTAGTACACATAGTACATACGAAATCTGGTTGAAATCCAATCGATAGTATAGAAGTTACATGCATTTAGAAATTGGACCTATCAGAAGGCTTAGAATCATGTTGGCAATACTGGCACGTATGGTTTTCTTAAAATTAATCTGGAATGCTATTGTCTACGCGTGTACCAATTTTGGAATTGTTCGCTTGCATAACTTCTGAGATATCCAACATAGAGCTCAAATTACAATTGCGATTTTTCAGCAGTTGGTAGCACTGACGTCAATTTAAAACATGGCCGTGAGATATTCAGGTATAGATCTTTGCTCTTACCAAATTTGGTTTCGATAGCTGCAGCCGTTTAGGAGTTGATAGGGGGGGACACACACACAGCCAGGCAGACAGACAGACAGAAGGACAGACAGACAGACGGACAGACAGACACACATTTTCCCGGATCGATCTCATAAGTCTACTTTTTCCTCATTTTTGCAAAATGAGAAAAGTAGGCTAAAAAATGTAAAACAAAATTATTGGAATGCAGTCGAAGGAAATCAAAAATCCCTATGGATGTCGAATTGGCAGGTGAAACGCTACGGGATGTAGGAGACTTCTGTTATTACATAGGAAGCAAAATATCCAGTGATGGACGAAGCAAAGAGGATATAAAAAGTAGGTTGGCTCAGGCAAGGGAAGCATTTCTACTGAAAAGGAGTCTGTTGACATCGAATAAACATTTAGGTATTAGGAAGTCATTTATGAAAGCTTCTGTCTGGAGCGTGACACTATAAGTAAGTGAAACTTGGACTAATTGTGCAGCAGAAAAGAGGAGAATTGAAGCGTTTGAAATGTGGTTTTACAGGAGAATGATGAAGATCAGATGGGTAGATAGGGTAACAAATGAAGAGGTATTAAGACGAGTGGGAGAGGAGAGATTATTCTGGCGACTGCTAATGAAGAGAAGAGATAGGTTGGTAGGACACATATTAAGACACCCAGGAATAGCAAGCTTAGTTATGGATGGGAGGGTCGAGGACAAGAACTGTAGGGGTAGACCAGGGTTAAACAGATTGCCTCGGATGTAGGGTGTAGTAGCTATGTAGAGATGAAACGATTAGCTCAGGAGACGGAGGCATGGAGGGCTGCATCAAACCAGTCAAAAAACTGAAGACACCAACAACAACAATCAGGAATTTTAATTACTTAGAGAGGCACGTGAGGCAAAAGGGTTGTTGGAGAATTACAATCCCTGGGATGTCGGCCTAACACTGGAAGAGACTGCAAAATAGACATCAGCGGCCAAATTGAGAGTTATTTTACTATAGGTCTATTAATAGCGACATGTTGACGTTCAAATCATCAGTAAGTGTGGCAAAATTACACCCAGAATAGATTAAGGAAAAATAATTTTAATTCCCCAAATTCCGATCGATTTGCCATTCCAGTGTGCAAGAGTGCAATTCCCTCTTCAAACAATATTCGCAATTTATATTTACAAAGCGCAATGACTCACAATTAACAGCAGCAGGTGTACATTTAGACAAAACCATTTCTTCCCATGGGCAACTGTATGTGGCGTGTTCACGAGTATCTGGACAACAAAATCGTTTTGTCTCAGCAGAAGATGGCAAAACCAAAACCGTAATTTTCAAATGTGTTCACATAATGTAACATCGTACTCTGTAGACTTTCACAACTCTATAAAATTCCCACTTTGCTGTTCATATCAATATACTGTAAGTATCAGAAATTTTCAGAAATAGAACGGACCCACCTGTAGCCGCGATTGCTGTAATAGAATAGGCCAATTATCAGCAATAATGCATCGTCCCCGTTGTCTTGATCGCGAGCGAAGCCGCGGGTACCTGCTAGTAATAAATAAACACTGATTAGCGACCTTCAGGACGCAACATCCTATGTGCCCGTCTGCCGGGATATTTTGCTTAGTTTGTACTAATTGTTTAAAATATTACGTTTTTATACCTATGAGTAATAAATATATCTGTTGGTACGTCAACATTTCTAAAACTTTTAAGTGGTAGGCCTACGCAGTTGCTAAAATGTTGGGAACCCTTGGTCTATTCCAGGCTTCCTCCCTCTTCAATCTTTTTTCTCTAGGTCTCCTGCAATCCTGTCATTCCACCTCATGTTTGGTCTTCCTCTCCTCCTAGACCCCTCAATCTCCAGATTTCCAACCGTTTTCTCCATGTAGTCCTCCCCTCTTCTCACAAGGGGAGGATACGATGCATGGGTCACCGATTCGAACCATCTTTAGTACACGTGTAGGGCATGACCTGGCGTATACCAGGTGCAAGTAGTAAGGTGCGCTCCTCAGCCGTTTCCGAGTAATTAACTAATTGGAATTATAGTGTGGCGCGCCGCGGCGTCTATGTGCGTTGTACGCTAGCAATAATCCTAAAGAGCGTGGTGCAGCGGTAAGAGCCCTGCTTCGTAAGCTATTCACTCACTCATCAATATATTTACTTTATTCATGAAGATTTACACCGGTGAGTAACGTGCCAATGAGAAATACGAGTATACACTCACCCTGATGTACTAGCAGCTTACTCTCCTCCAGGAAGAACCTAAAATCAGAACAAGAACATGATTTGAAAATACTCTGTTGCTCAAGAAAATACAAAGTAATCCACCAAGCAATATACGAATAACAATCTAAATGAAATACCGATAAGTACGGGAGGAGGAGGAAGAAGAAGAGAAGGAGGAAAAGGAGGAGGAGGAAGAGGAGGAAGAGGAGGAGGAGGAGGAGGAGGAAGAGGAGGAAGAGGAGGAGGAAGAAGAGGAGGATGAGGAAGAGGAAGAGGAGGAGGAAGAGAAGGATGAGGAAGAGGAGGAAGAGGAGGAGGAAGAGAAGGATGAGGAAGAGAAGGATGAGGAAGAGGAGGAAGAAGAGGAGGAAGATGATGAGGAAGAGAAGGATGAGGAAGAGGAAGAGGAGGAAGAGGAGGTGAAAGAAGAGGAGGAAGACGAAGAGGAAGAGGAGGAGGGAGAGGGAGAGGAGGATGAGGAGGAAGAAGAGGAGGAAGAAGAGGAAGAGAAGGATGAGGAAGAGGAATAGGAGGAGGAAGAGGAATAGGAGGAGGAAGAGGAAGAGGAGGAGGAAGAAGAGGAAGAGGAGGAGGAAGAAGCGGAAGAGGAGGAAGACGAAGAGGAAGAGGAGGAGGGAGAGGAAGAGGAGGAGGAAGAAGCGGAAGAGGAGGAGGATGAGGAGGAAGAGGAGAAAGAAGAGGAGGAGGATGAGGAGGAAGAGGAGAAAGAAGAGGAGGAGGGAGAGGAAGAGTTTTGTCCATATTATGACCTTCTTCAGCAATTGTTTTTATAAGAAAATAACCTATTGTATTGTAATTACGAGTAACGTTTTGAAATAGTATTTTACTTGAGTTTTTCTATGGATTTTTAGTAACAAATATGGACTTTAATTTGATGATAATATAAAAATAATTTTGTGAAAATGACGCCATCTCTTGATGAATGCAGTACATTTGCATTTGTCTGTTGGCACAGGCTAGAGTAAAATGTGGCTTTCCACCGATGTCTCAGTCTCACTCATGGCTGTGATTATATGGAAGCTACTGAGGTATGGGTGGTGCTTAGTAATGACATTCAGGGCACAGTCAGTGCCTGTGGATGTTGAGAAATGTTCTACTCATAGGGTTAGTACTGCTGTTCTGACTCAGTGAGGAAAGCAATGGCAAACTACCTCACTCCTCATCTTGCCTAGTATGCCTCAATATAGCGCTGCCTTGGGTTTTTGTGGGTAACTACCCACATAACTTAACGGCGGTGCTTTTTGAGGATCCAACCAGCCTTCGAGCTGACTACCTAACATAAAGGCATATCTCTAAATAGTTGGTTTTTGTATTCTTATATATATAAATGGTAATTTATCTGTCCGAGATTAATGGACTCCGACACCGTTTAACCGATTGCATTGAAATTTTGTAGAGTTGTAGTGCACACCCCAAGGAAGGTTTTTGGCTACAATAATTTTAGATAGCCCTATCCATTCCCTCCATTCCCTCTATTTAGGCCCATTGGTACAAATCTACACCGATTCACCGATTTGAACCGAATTTTACGTACTTACAATTTCGGACAAGAAGAGTAATACTATCTACTAGAAATTTTGGACAGATCTCTCCATTCCCTTCATTTAGGCCCTTTGGCACAAATACATTTCCATGCCCTACGAGCTTTTTAATTTTATTTAAGGGCGTCCTCACGGGAATGGGGACTTACAGCATTGGTGAGGATTCATTATTTTACAGTATGAGCGGAAGAAATATTATATTTCCTTGCTTCTATGCATACTTTATTTGATTCTTGTTTGTTTTAGGGTCTTTTTTAAAACTACGTGTGATGTTTTTAGTCTACAAGTGTTTCAGTATTGATTTTATCTGAAGAATGAGAGTTTTGGTAAATATAGCTTCAGAGTTGATTTATTACTAATCTTCTAATTTTTTCGTCAAATTTAATCATCATATAGAACCTGGGTCCTTCTGGTGTATTGTCTCATATTCCTATAAGATAGACTAAAATGTTTTCTTTAAAAAATGTATTAAATTTTATTGACACGAGGTGTAATAACATTATTAAATACCCATTTGTATTTCATTTAGATTAAACGTCAATAAGGAAACTCTTAATAGAACATTGAGCAACAATTTCCATACGAGTGTCTTAATTACCATTATAGGCGAGTTGCATACGACTGTTTATGTTCGACGATAATTATTATAACTATTTTATGTTCGAACATAAATACTGTATTCATAAATATCTGTCGAGATTTCGCCAGTTTTATGTACTGAACAGAGCGCATGGGACGCAGAGAATGCCTTGTATTTGACCATGGCCTCCTCGATTACCCTACTATGACACTAGGCCAGGCAGTGAAATTTAAATTAGAAGGTCGTGGGACTCCGCGCATCTAATTATCTAATTGGTCAAGCAACTGTTTCTTGAGCCCTGATTGGTGGGAGAAACTGTTTCATAATGAAAAATAGTGTTATTCTGACATTTATAATAGTCAGGGTCGAACATAAAATGATTAGGTTCTGTAACGTGTTTTTCGAGGGGTTTTTATGCAACTGGCATAAGTCAGTAGGAAGCCATTCTATATTTATTTACACGGCAAATTGTTCAGCCAAGAGAATTTTTTCATGTTAATTTATTATTATTATTAATTTATTAGAATTATTATTAAGATATTTCGGAGCATTTTATAAAAATTATAAGCATACAGATAGGTTTTCTAGGTCTTAGAAAACGCTATCAAGCAAATTATTACGAACGACAATATCATAGAAAATTATATGATTACGGAATTTTACGGAGTTTTGTCAGTTAGGGTATTTGAGAGAGTTGAGTCACGGGGAATTCAAATACAAGCTGATTCCTGTCGAGAAGTATTACGCAAGCGGTGTCGCATCGTCAAGAAAAGGCGAATATATGGAACGGAAATCGACTTCTCCCTCCCGCCGTGTGTAATGAACCAGAGGAGGGGAAGTAGCGGCGTGCTCAGCCAATCAGTGGAGACAACGTAAGCTGGAAGTCGGTACCATGGTGGGGGAGCCAACGGGTGTATATATATCGTTCGACGCGCCGTGAAACGAGGACTATAGGTGTAGAACTTAACGAGTACGGATACTCGCGGAAGTCGCTCCGATGTTCCGTGGAGTGGAGGACTAACTTTTGTAAAACTTAACCAGTGTGGTTATACGAGTGTTTGGGTCCGATGTACGGACCATAGAATTATCTAATCTACCAGAATATCATCAAATAACGAAGAAGATGGCGACGTCCAGGAGACTGTGGGAAGCACACAGCATCATCCAGTACGAGGGAAATGCTTTATCAATTTCCAGTGGTAAGCGCAAATGACGCAGAAATACGCAATCTCTCATTTTTCTTTGTTTTATATTTCATATTTCAGTAACTTCATAGCTTGGAAATAAGAGTAAAATCAATTTATCAGACTCCGTTTTCACGTAATTTTCTATCGGTAATATTAAAATCGCAACGCTCCAATTTAAATTTTAAACTTATTATTATTATTAATTTTGCTATACTTGTTTTATATAATAAATTCATTTCTTTTACAATGCAATCTTTGCTTTCAGTAGGTAGCATTAGATATAGACCAATTCCTTCTCCTGATACAATTGTTTGTTGGGTTAATGATCAAATCATACCACGATCTGAGTGAATAGATTCTTGAAGGTGTTCTACCAGAGCTAGACGTTGTTAAATACAAATTTAGATTTCAGCATTGCATTGAGGTCTTGGCGCCCATTAAAACAACATAGCTTAGGCAAAGGTAAACAGTTACATTTTCACCCAACAGTTAGGGGCTAGCAAAACGCATCATTTGTCGCTCAACGTGAGGGCTATAGAAACCGTTTCAGTTCGTATCACTATGCAGTGGCGTATCTAGGATTTGCTTCTGGAGGGTGATGAACGTTTTACAAGGTCTATAACCCTTTATACGACAGAACTAGTTTTAGCCTATTTTCATTTATAAAATAAGGGCTTATGAGATCACCTTTTGTCCGTGTGTGTGTGTGCGTATGTGTGGGTGTTTGTTTCTGTATGTGTCCCTCCTAATAACTTCTAACCGGCTGGAGCGATTTCAATGAAACTCGGTACCTAAGATCATAGTACTATTTTGGCCAACCCCGACCGTGCCCTTCAAATTGTATTATGTCTCACCAATCCAACATGGCGGCCGTGCGAAATATCTCACCGGCATTCTATATCTCCGAAACTATTACAGATATCACCCTGAAATTTTGTACGGTGATAAAGGGCACTCCTAGAAGTTCACCTATGTGACCTTCAAATACTTGGTAGCTACAAAACGAACATGGCGGCCAAGCGAGGTTGAAACATTTAAATAGACTTTTCTTTCGGTTTTAACCATCCAAACGCAATGAAACTTGGTACAGCAAATGTTTAACATATTGCAATGTACGGGCATCTAATTTAGTTCAATTGTTTACATAACCTCTAAATGGCGTTGTGCGAAATATTTCACCGGCATTCTATATCTCCGATACTAATACTGATATTACCCTGAAATGTTGTACAGTGATAAAGGGCACTATTAAAAGTTCATCTATGTAAGTCTCAAAAATCTGTAATGTACAAAACGAACATGGCGGCCAAACGAATTTGAAACATTTTAATTGACTATTAACGCGATTTAACCATCTGAGAACAGTGAAATATGTACAGTAATTGTTTATGCACATTGAAATGCACTGGCATCTAAGTTAGTTCAATTGCTTACATAACCTCAAGACGGCGGCTGTGAGAAATGTTTAAAAAAAATCTTGTCTGCTAATCAGGAGATCGAAGTCAAAGTTTGAATAACGAACCTACTCATCTAATAATACATAACTCTATGGCCTAGATATTGTGCCCGTTTAGACCGAAGTTCGGACGACCACATATGCATTTCACCAAAAATCAGTCAGCACGAGAATCTAAACATCCCAGCCATACGGGTTCAAGTGACGACAATAACACAATAAAAATGCTTTACTGATTTTCGGCTCGATGCAACAATAAGGATAGAAGGAGATTTTCTGAAAATAACACAATTCTTAAAATTTTCTCATTTTATTAAAATGTTTAAAAATTGACTGAACTAATGCCAGAATAGCATTATTGATTCATGACGGATCATACATTTATGTACACAAATTTACAGATTTACCAACACATGAACACTAAATATTTGAAACGAAAGCCAGATTGTTAGTCCTGTTAACTTCGTTCAAATGTACTATTTACAGTCGTAGGTTTTTCAGTGCAAATTAAATTGTCCAGCCTGATTCCTAACTTTTAAGTATTCACTTGTTGAAATTAGATGGTTTCACTCGATGTAGAAAAAACACTTGTTTTTTGTTGATCAAATGTCTGTTAGGTAGTCAGCCCGAAGGCTGGTTGGATCCTCAAAAAGTACCGCCGTTGGGTTATGTGGGTAGATACCCACAAAAACCCAAGGCAGCGCTATATTAAGGCGTACTAGGCAAGATGAGGAGTGAGGTAGTTTGCTATTGCTTTCCTCAGTTGCAGAAAATAACTAACACTTTTCCAAGAATCAATATCTCTAAATTGGTTCAATTATAAAGTCACAACAATGGGTATAACACAACATCAATTTATATGGACATCTGAGCATGGATTCGAAGAACTTCGATAAACAGAAATATTTATTGTACCATCTGTTCTCGATCCAAGATAATTATTCTGAGTTCTTGACTCGATTATCAATTATGGTCAAAAAATCTTTAAATATTAATTTAACCATTCAAACGTTCAAATATCATTTGAAAATATATTTTGAAAATTGTTTACAAAAATAGCATTTGTAGTTATTATCAAAAATTGCAATTCTTTGACAGAATGTCAAAATGTTAATCAATTAATTATTTTACATAATATTTATATTTTTACTAGGATCACAAATATCCTCTAAATTGTAATGGCTGTTCATGAAATAACAGTATTAATTTATTTATAGCATCTGCCCATTCTATTTAAATGTGTCAAAATTCACATAATCAATATTAGCATTAGACAACGGTAAAGTCATCTCATAATGAAAGGTAAATGTTAATAACAAAATCCGGGTCAACAAGTACTAGGAAATATTTTTAGAACACGTGGATAAACTGTGAATTAACCATGATGGCTCCATAAAATAACCCTTGGTTATAAATTCGATGGCTTGTAACAATATTTCAACTCCCGAACATATTTTAAAGTCATCCAACCCACAATATGGTTGATGCTCCATTTTAATAACCTCATTCCTGCGACGTAATTGCGCAATCAGAATGGCACATTTAAATATTTCCACACACAATAATTTCTTCCCAAATTATACATAATAATCAAGCCTTTGCTTGTTACTCATACTGGAAGATTTATAAGCTAGTATGCTCCTCAATGAGTTCACTGTAATTTTACCATCAGTTTAAGCATTAATAAATTCACAACGTGTCTATTTCTGGTCAAACATTCTATCAAAAGACGTTGCTCATAATGATTTATATTTATACAAACTCTAGTAAAACCCTGTTTTATACATTCTATTTGCTTCCCGTATCATTACTTACCGTGTCATCCAAAAGATTTAACTGCATTATGCAAGTGTAAAATGTTTCCATTGAATTACTCTGTTAGTTGAATGTGGGCGTGCGTTAACCACTAGCCTTCGAAAAAACAAGTATCCGATCTAGTAAACTGTTTAAATATCCAATTTATAAATCACACTACATGATATGATTATTAGAAAATATAAATCATAATTATTAACTAAAAAAAAATAGAAAATAATTATTATTATTATTAAATCAGCATTATTGAAAATCCACAGCCTGCTTCCAGTCTCCGACCGGGTCAGGAATGGAATGAATGAAGCCCCCATCTAGCGGCGAGGATATGGACTGTGCCGGCTGCCGAGGCCTGACGCACTCCTCTGGGGCAATTATTAAATGAATGACAGATGAAATGAAATGATAGTGGAGAGTGTTGCTGGAATGAAATTGTGACAGGAAAAACCGGAGTACCCGGAGAAAAACCTGTCTGCCTCCGTTTTGTCCAGCACAGATCTCACATGGAGTGACCGGGATTTGAACCACGGATCCAGCGGTGAGAGGCCGGCGTGCTGCCGCCTAAGCCACGGAGGCTTATTAAATCAGCATTATTATTATGTTTAATTCCATAACTGAATTTATTGTTGCTAAATTATTCGAGAAATATCATACTCGACTTCTTAAATATGGATAAATATCCATTCCTCAACTTAAATTTATCATTAAATTTACAGTTACGACGGCTGATAACCGCGATTAGAAAAAAAAAAATCAAATAAATGCTCATTATGCTCGTCCATTGATTCAAATCATTGAATCCTCATGTCTGAGTGTAAAAACTGCTCAGAACAAGGCTTCCCATGTCTCGCATAAATATTTGCAACAGCAAAATATCGAAGAAAAATATGTGTTGGCAAGACTGTAGAAAAATTGAGAAATTCCAGCTAACTGCGCATAAAAATAATGCAAATTGTAGCTTACATTCTTATAGATCTTGATGTTGAAGATAATCTGGTCAAAACCAGATCATTCCAGTCTTTTGTCTCCATTTGGACAACGTACTTAAATTCTTGTATCGGCCTCCATTGTATACCCGCAAGATGTCTAACCAGACATAGCGGTAATCATATTCGTTGCCTGATATTCTTGATGAAAATTGTTCATATTAGCTGCTTCAACAGCTGAAGTAATATTCTTGACAGGGGCAAGATCGAATTGATCCATGATGCAAAATACCAGATGTAACATGACCCAACTGTGATGCATTCAGTACCATCAATACTCTGACAATCTTATTCAGCACCGGTACAAGTTCTGATGATCAAGTCCCTGGGCAGAGCTTCTCACTCTCCAGACCATGCTAGGCACAGCTGGTTTCCCTATGTCGGCCAAATGAACTGAACCGTGCAAGAATGGTATTTGAAAAGTACTGACTTATTATCTTGGTTGGTCAAATAGTTACCAAGACAAAAGCTTGCTTCTGGCCATTGGATATAAAAATAATCCAGTTTAAATATTTGTGGACTGTGGAAAAAAAAATATAGGCAAAGTCTATCATATGTCTGTGTAAAAGTTATAATTACCAATGTTCTGCCACAAAAGTCTATCACCTGAGTGATAACTTATGAAGAATCCTAAGTTCACTTGAAATAATTTCAAACACTTATCGAAGTCCAGTAACCAAGTACTGTTGTTGAATCGCACTAAGTCCTAACAACCGTGTGCTAGTTATAAGCGTAACGTAGAATATGGCAACCATGTGCTCGTAGATTATCTTCACGACGAAACAGCGATGTACTGAGCGGCAGAGCGCTTTCGAAGAGGTAACATAACTTGCCATGGTCCGCGGCCGTTTTATACTCTCCAGGCAGACTCCTGACGTCACTGTGAGATATCTGCTCAAAACTAAAACATCTCATATCTCGGCTTTCGCTGGTTAGATTTTCTTGAAATATAGCATGTTCTTCTTCCCTTTCCGTGCCTGTAATCTGGTACTAGTCATATGTTTCTAATCAATCGGGAAATATTTTATCAAAATATAGCCTCGACTTGCTACGTCACTTAACGTTCTGTAGGCTGCATAAAGCTTCGAAATGCTTCTTAGAACATTGGGAGCGCGGTATTCAAAACCTTTGCTCAGGACTTAGCATCTGGGCCTGTGCTCTCAAATCTGGACAACTGGATTTGGGCACAATATATAATAATCCAACATGGCGACCATCCGAAACATTTAGACGGTTCTCAATATCTACAAATCTATTACAGCAATAAAAATGAATTTTCGTATGTTGATAGATTAACTTAAGTACGGTATATAATGAAATAGGCTGTTTAGTTCTAAACGGAACGACTAGATGTACATAAAAACCTTTGAGCTCAACACGCTACATTGCGTTAAAGGGTTTTACCCACCCCTCCTCCCCTCCATATGATGACCAAAAAGGATCGTTCATCAAGTCTTAACGTTTCTCTGCCAAGGAATTTAATTCTGGTCTGAGAACCGGAACGGGGTACACTCACAAACTGAGAAGGGGTGGATTCCATTCCTACCTCAGCCATCTTGGGGGAGGTTTTCCGTGGTTTCCCCCACTTTCACTCCAGGAAAATGCTGGGATGGTACCTAACTTAAAGGCATGGCCACTTCCTACCCAAATCCTACCTCAATTACAAATACACACACTGGTACAGACATCGCAGTGCCACAGGTTATCCGACAAATTCTACACATACCAAAGTACACGGGGCTACATGAGCATGAAGTCGCAAAGCCCCTAAAACAATCAACAACAACTATCAGCATTACAGCATTCATGTAGCATGATTTCATATTCCAACTGCCTCCAAGTTCACCAAAATCCTCTCTCTCGCAGAATCCCGCTAATTGCAAATTACATTTCTGAGAAAATCTCTGACAAAATTCAGCGAGGACTTTATTCAAAAGAGTATTGTGTCTGCTGGGCTGGACCCATCACATTAATATTCAGTCCGGCTCGTCTTCTGCGGTAGAGAAAGGACAGACTGCTGTGGCCGTCCATTCAGAGATCTCTCATATCTGGAACGGCTTATACTAGCGGAATATTAATGTCGCTCTGGCAAAACTCTTGTCATACTTCTTTAAGATTGAAGGTTTAGTGTCCTCATATCGCCAAAATATTTCACCAAAAGAAGTGAGGGATCAGCAAGAGTTGCGGAACAGTCGATTATTGCTGTTCGGAAGAGATAGAAAGATAAATGAGAATATTGAGATGGATGGTGAACCACTCAGAGTGGTAGACAGTTTCACTTATGTAGGAAGCATCGTAAATTGGAATAACAACATGGAGGAAGAGATAATGAACCGTAATAATAATAATAATATCGTAAGGCCTCGGGTGCCTGGTGCAAGCTTTGTTAATTGACACCCAGAGGGTAGCTTGCCTGTCGAATTTCGTCGTTCCTTTGAACGCTATGAAAGTCAAGGAGGTTAGATATCTAAACTCCTTGACACTACAGCGCTTTCAAGTAGAGAATGGAGGAACTTTGTGTTGGCGGAAAATCCCGAGATTAATTTTGCCAATGAATACGGCCTATTGAATTCAAAAGGGTTCTTTAACATGCCAACAACGTATGACATGAGTATCGTGATTTTTGTCGCCTTCAAAAATCACTTACCATGGCCAGGGGCGAACCTGCAGTCTTGGGGTTGGTAGTCCGACACTATAACCACTCACCCACCGTGGCAAGCTATAATGAACGGTATAAAACATGAAGAGAGGTGCATGTTCGCAATGAATAAACTATTCAGCAGTAAACTGTTATCAAGGGCATCAAAACTCCCTGTTTACGACCAGTATTAATATATGGGGCAGAGACAAGGACACCGAGTAAGAAGGTGGAGAGGAGACTACTGAACTTTCAAAACAAAGTGTTAAGAAGTGTTGGTATTAGAGCAGGAAAACTTCAGAAGAAGAAAAAACACAGAAATTCACGCACTGTATAACGAACCGGATGTGATAGCAGTAATAGGGGGCAGAAGAATTGAATGTACTGAGAAGGGAAGAAGGTATGGTAAAAAAAAAGAGTGCTAGAAGGAAAACCACAAGGGAGAAGACCCCTCGGTAGAACAAAGTTGAGTTGGCAGGATGGAATCAGGAAAGACCTGGAGGCCCCGGGAGCCAACGAGAATATGGCCGGAGACAGAAAGCAATGGAAGAGGATAAAGAGTGAGACAATGACCCCACTTCGGTTCGTGTAGCCAACTAAGTAAGTAAGTAAGTAAGGTAGTGAAATATCTAGTGATGGTAAGATAACAGATGAGATTACCAAGAGGCTGCAGAAAAGGAGGACATTTTTATCAAACAATAAAACATCTGGTTTGGAATAAAGAAGTTCCAGAAAAAGTAAAACTCATGTATATGGCGTATTACTCACACATTGTCACCTATGGAGCAGAAACATGGACAATGACGGAATGGGATGTTTGTTGGTTGGTTGGTTCCTCAGTTTAGGGGCTGCGACAACGCGGTCATGTAGCCCCGTGTACTTTGAGTGTGTGTAGAATCTGTCTGATAACCGGTGTTAATTGCAATGACTGTATTAGTGTGTGTATCTGTTTTTTAATTCAAGTAGGGACTGCAGACTTTGAATTTTTCAAATAGTTCCTACTTTTGCCGCCAAACGCCACCGTCAACGACTACTAGTACAGAACTTAGCTACTAGACGCCACCACAGTCGGCTCCTGGCAACGAACGTAGGAGCCTAAGAGCGTTGTTTAAATTCTTAACCTATATATAATTTAGCTTCACACAGGTGTATTTAGTGGACGGTTCTTTAACATGCCATAAATCTATGAGATGGGACCGCCCGCTTTACTTCCCCTCCGAAGGAAGGCATACTGAGGGATTTTTAACGCTCTTAAAAAATCCGACGACTTCGGTCGGATTTGAACCCGCGACCTTGGGCATAGAAGCTCAGCATGCTACCAACTACGCCACCAAAACGACGGAAAGGGACTGGAGCAGACTGCAAGCAAGTGAAATGAGGTTTCTCAGAACAGTTAAAGAGACAACACGATTGGACAGAGGCGGCTTCGGTGGCGTAGTTGGTAGCATGCTGAGCTTCTATGCCCAAGGTCGCGGGTTCAAACCCGGCCGAAGCCGTCGGATTTTTTAAGAGCGTTAAAAATCCCTCAGTATGCCTTCCTTCGGAGGGGAAGTAAAGCCGGCGGTCCCATGTCATAGATTTATGGCATGTTAAAGAACCTTCCACTAATTACACCTGTGTGTAAGCTTGCCACGGTGGGTGAGTGTTTATAGTGTCAGACTACCAACCCCAAGATTGCAGGTTCGCCCCTGGCCATGGTAAGTGATTTTTGAAGGCGACAAAAATCACGATACTCATGTCATACGATGTTGGCATGTTAAAGAACCCATTTGAATTCAGTAGGCCGTGTTCAATGGCAAAATTAATCTCGGGATTTTCCGCCAACACAAAGTTCCTCCATTCTCTACTAGAAAGCGCTGTAGTGTCAAGGAGTTTAGATATCTAACCTCCTTGACTTTCATAGCGTTCAAAGGAACGACGAAATTCGACATGCAAGCTACCCTCTCGGTGTCAATTAACAAAGCTTGCACCAGGCACCCGAGGCCATACGATATTATTATTATTATTTATACCTGTGTGGAATTGTATAGGTTAGGAATGTAAACAACGCTCTTAGGTTTCTACGTTCGTTGCCAAGAGCCGACTGCGGTGGCGTCTAGTAGCTAAGTTCTGAACTATGCCTAGTAGTCGTAGACTGTGGCGTTTGGCGGCAAAAGTAGGAACTATTTGAAAAATTCAAAGTTGCAGTCCTTACTTGAATTTAAAAAACAGATACACACATTAATACAGTCATCACAATTAACATCGGTTATCAGACAGATTCTACACACACCCAATTACACGGGGCTACATGACCGCTAAACTGGGGAACCAACCAACGATTGGACAGAATAAGAAATGTAAAAATTAGAAAAGAACTAAATCAGGAAAGTATGAGAGAGGAGGTTGAAAAAGAGAGACTACGCTGGTATGATCGTGTTAAGAGGATGAGTGGGCAAAGGTTACCAAAAATAATGGATGAACTAAGATCGACGGAAGAAGTCCTCGAGGGCGTCCAAGAATGCGGTGGAGTACAGGAGTAAGAGTCTGTGTAGAGAGAAGAGGAGTTAACTGGCATCAAGTGAAAGAGAAGTGAAGTGGTGGAAAGATAGAATAAGATGGAGAGGCGCTGCTTTTATGCGCTCATAGGCCCGTGGGTTTTTGCCGCCCCCTCTTTATACCATCGTGTGGGCGGGTGAATTTAGACCTCAAAAAGGTCTTTGTGAAGGTATTTTCTTTATTATATATTAAAGTATTGTGAAGTAAAAACAATTAAATAAATTAAAACTAGCATTACCCATCGCGGCTTCGCCCGCGAATATTCTAGTTGTAAGGAGCACACTTAGCAAAATCTCAATCATGAATGCTATGACTGATTTATCCTTGGTATGAATAATCAGAATTTATCAATTCAGCTACTGGTGCAGTGGTTAGAGGTTTGTCATTCCTTCATAGGTATATTAGAGCGAAGTTAGTTTTCTGGGAACATCACAGACACTGTTAATTTAAGGGCCTTTAAATGTGGTTTTCGGAGAGCCTTTATAGTCGGGTGAAAAAGACCTTTCGTACCACACTCACACGTGTCAATTGCGTGAAAAATTCTAGAGTGCCCCTTGACCCCCTTAAGCGCATTATACTGTATGTATTGATGAATTTTACAGCTTAATATGGCTCAGTGATAACCTTGTAACCGTCTAGAAACTTTTACAGTAATGTAATGCATTGCGTTTTACAGAAATAGATGGACCTGTGAGATTCTGTTACCATGGTTACCGTGTTGCATTCTTTCATCATTTCATTGTAAATATACATGTTTAAAGGTATTTATTTAATTGTGAGGCATTTATGTTGAGAGTGAATGTTGCTATGGTAATACAGTCTAGGTTACCAATACTCCTATCATACTTCTTTTAAGATGGAACTTTTTGTGTCCACAGTATTGCTGTAAGCTTAGCTTTAAGTCGCAGTATTTTCACACAAAAAATAGAGGGATCTGCAAGTGTTGCGAAAAAGTCGATTATTGCTGTTCGAGAAGGAATGTTCCTATATTATTTTAAGTGCCACTGACTATAATCACTATCTTTGTAGTGATGGGGGACAAATGGTAAGTTTACATTATTAGTAATTTATTTAAGGTGACCTGGACTATATACACCCTCTGTCTGAAAAGTTCAGTGAATGGGTCTATATTACGAACGGATTGTTGGCTTACCTGAAATAGCCGTTACTGTCCTTCGAAGTAATCCCCGTGGATGGTTATGCACTTCTGAGAACGACTGAACATATCCTGGAAACTCCTGGCATAGTCTTCTTTAGGAATAGCATTTAGTTTGGGTCGTCAAAACTCTAAATGTGACGACCCAATTGATGGCTATCCCTCAGGAAGACTATGCCAGGGCTTGTTCAGCCGTTCTAAGAAGTGCATAACCATCCACAGGGATTACTTTGAAGGATAGTAACGGCTGTTTCAGGTAAGCCAAAAATCCGTTAGTAATATAAACCCATTCACCGAACATTTCAGACAGAGGGTGTAGAATCACCATGCTTGTAGTGATGGGAGACAAATGGTAAGGTTACATTGTTAGTAACTTTACAAGGTGACGTGGACTATAATCACCATATTTGTAGAGATGAGAGACAAGTGGTAAGGTTACATTGTTAGTAACTTAAGGTGACGCGGACTATAATCACCTTGTTTGTAGTGATGGGAGACAAGTGGTAAGGTTACATTATTAGTAACTTATACAAGGTGACGTGGACTATAATCACCATGGGAGACAATTAATGGTAAGGTTACATTATTATTAATTTATTTAAGGTGACGTGGACTATTTAGAATCACCATGTTTGCAGTGATAGGGGACAAATGGTAAGGTTAGATTGTTAGTAACTTATTTAAGGTGGCGTGGACATAATTGCTGGAGGGATATTCTTCATGCAAAGCTACACCATACTCATGTATTTTTAGCCTATTTTCAATTTTTTAAAAATAGGCTTATGAGATCAACTTTTGTCCGTGTGTGTGTGTGTGTGTGTGTGAGGTGTGTGTGTGTGTCCCCACTAATAAAATCTAAACGGCTGAAGCGATTTCAATGAAACTCGGTTAATTCATAGCACTATTCCCGGCGACCTCGACCGTGCCCTTCAAATTTTGTTACGTCTCACCAATCCAACATGGCGGCTGTGCGAAATATTTCACTAGCATTCAATATCTCCGAAACTATTACCGATATCGCCCTGAAATTGTGCACGGTGATAAAGGGCATTACTAAAGGATCACCTACGAGACTTTCAAAAACCTGGTGACTACAAAACCAACATGGCGGCCAAGCGAATTTGAGACTATTAAATAGACTTTTCTCACGATTTAACTATCCAATGGTAATGAAATTTGGTGCAGCAATTGTTTATGCACATTGTAATGCACCGGAGTCTAATTTAGTTCAATTGTTTGCATAACCTCAAAATTGCGGTTGTGCGAAATATTTCACTGACATTCTATATCTCCGAAACTATTACAGATATCACCCTGCAATTTTGTACGGTGATAAAGGGTACTGATACAAGTTTACCTATGTATATTTCATAAACCTGTAAAGTAATAAACGAACATGGCGACCAAGCGAATTTGAAATATTTTAATAGACTTTTCTCGTGATTTAACTCTCTGAGCGCAGTGAAATGTGGTACAGTAAATGATTTTGCAGATTGTAATGCACGCCATCTAATTTAATTCAATTGTTTACATAACCTCAAGATGGCGGCTGTGCGAAATTTTAAAATTAAGGTTTTATTTCTTGTGTCGTAATCATGTGATCGAAGTGAAAGTTTGAATAATGAACCTAGGCAATAATTGTCCTTGAATGGTACATAACTCTATGGCCTATACATATAACAATAGTAAATGGCGAGCTTCCGAAATATTTAGACGGTTCTCAATATCTATGAATCTTTTACAGCAAACAAACTGATTTTTTTAAATGTTCATAGAGACTATGAACATATGTTCACCTATAGGACTTTCAGTAACCTGGTGAGCACAAATCCAACATGGCGGCGACGCGAAGTATAAATATTTAAATGGACGTTTCTCGCGAATTAACTATCCGAGTGCCGTGAATTGTTTGCATAATCAGAAGATGGCTGCTGTGCGTAATTTTAAAATCTCGTTTTTACTTCTTGTGTTCTAATCATGCGATTGAAGTTTGAATACCACACGTACACAATAATATTAATGTAATAGTACAAAAATAAAAATCCAACCTGGCGACCATCTGAAATATTTAGACGGTTCTCAATATCTACGAATCTGTTACAGCAATTTAACTGCAATTTTGTATGTTGATAGAGGCAATTAACATGAGCAGGATATATGAAAATAGGCTGTATAATTCTTCACGGAACTACTTGTTAAAGAGCGCCATTACTAATTCTCTCTTTATTTGAACGCCCCTCCGTATTTTATAAGCTCGCGGAGTTCCTGGAAGACTCTGCAATGCAATTTGCGGTACCGGTTTGCTAGAATTAATGTGTTTGTTTGAAGCCCTGGTAGAGAGACCGCAAATATTTGTATTACAGTACGGCACAGTGAGGCTTCGTCTGCTCTACGTGGTGTACTTTGTTCGTGAAATACAACATCACCTTTAGAACTAACGTTACTTCAGTTACGGACGAGTGTGTTAAGGGAATTGGTACAGTTTTACACCTTCAAAATTCAACAATTTTTAACATATTTTTATCCTTGATCCTACCATATATAAACCATTGAAACGTTTTAAATTTAAACAACTTCATGTGTAGAATACATGTGCATTATTTAGCCTATTTTCATTCTATGAAAAAAAAAATAGGCTTATGAAATCACCTTTTGCCCGTGTGTGCGTATGTGTGAGTGTTTGTGTCCCTCTCTAATAACTTCTAAACGGCTGGGGATTTCAATGAAACACCGTAAGATCACAGTACTATTACGGCCAACCCGACTGTGTCCTTCAAGTTTTATTACGTCCTACCAATTCAACATGGCGGCTGTGCGAAATATTTCACCGGCATTCTATATCTCCGAAACTGTGAATCATATCACCCTGAAATTTTGCACGGTGATAAAGGACACTACTAAAAGTTCACCTATGAGATTTTCAAAAACCTGTTAACTACAAAACGAACATGGCGACCAAGCGAATTTGAAACGTTTAAATAGTTTTTTCTCGCACTGTATCCATCCAAACGCAATGAAACTTGGTACAGCAAATGTTTAATTACATTGCAATGTACTGGCATCTAATTTAGTTCAATTGTCTACATAACCTCAAGATGGCGGCTGTGCGAAATATTTTACTGCCTTTCTATATTTCCGAAACTATTACTGATATCACCCTGAAATGTTGTACGGTGATAAAGGGTACTACTAGGCGTTCAGCTATGAGACTTCCAAAAACCTGTAAAATACAAAGCGAACATGGCGGCCAAGCGAAGATGAAACATTTTAATAGACTTTTCTCGCGATTTAACCATCTGAGCGCAGTGAAATATGGTACAGTAAATGTTTATACACATTGTAGCGCACTGGCATCTAATTTAGTTCAATCGTTCACATAATCTCAAGATGGCGGCTGTGTGCAATTTTAAATTAAGTTTTTATTTATTGTGTATTAATGATGCGATCAAAGTGAACGTTTGAATAATGAACCTACGCAAAAATCGTCGTCTAATATTACATAACTCTATGTCCTACATACAGTACATAGAAATCCAACATGGCGACCAACCGAAATATTCAGACTGTTCTCAATATCTACTAATTAATCTATTACAGCAATCAGACTGAAATTTTGTATGTTGATAGTGGCAATTAATATAAGTAGGATATATGAAAATAGGCTGTATAGTTCTTCACGGAACTACATCTTATAACTGTCATAAGCAAAATTAATTGTTTGGTTCTTTAGTTTAGGGTGTGCGACAACGTGGTCATGTAGCCCCGTGTGCTTTGGGTGTGTGTAGAACCTGTCTGAAAAATTCTAAGTGGAGACTATTAAGTTAAGTTGTCGTGTTTCACAGTTTCCTGATATGCCAAACAATTATTAACCTATTGTTGCTCTGTTTGTTGGAGAGGTAACAGCTACAACACTGACCTCTTTCGGAACTCTGTTATTATTAGGGACCAGATTTGTAGGTTTTAGATGGTCTTTTTAGGTTTTCAAAATCATAAAATGGATTTTTTAGGTCTTTAATAGGTAGAATAGGTTTTTAAATAGGATTTTATATTTAACCTTCTACAGGGCAAAACCATTTTTAGCCTATTTTCAATTTTGAAAAAATAGGCTTATGAGATCACCTTTTGTCCGTGTGTGTGTGCATGTGTGTGGGTGTGTGTGTGTGTGTGTGAGGTGTGTGTGTGTGTCCCCCCCTAATAAAATCTAAACGGCTGGAGCGATTTCAATGAAACTCGGTAATTTCATAGCACTATTCCCAGCGACCTCGACCGTGCCCTTCAAATTTTGTTATGTCTCACCAATCCAACATGGCGGCTGTGCGAAATATTTCACTAGCATTCAATATCTCCGAAACTATTACCGATATCGCCCTGAAATTGTGTATGGTGATAAAGGGCACTACTAGAAGTTCACCTATGAGACTTTCAAAAACCTGGTGACTACAAAACCAACATGGCGGTCAAGCGAAATTGAGACATTTAATTAGTTATTTCTCGCGATTTAACTATCCAAACGTAATGAAACTTGTTACAGCGAATGTTTATACACATTGTAATGCACTGGAGTCTAATTTAGTTCAATTGTTTACATAACCTCAAAATGGCGGTTGTGCGAAATATTTAACTGACATTCTATATCTCCGAATCTATTACAGATATCATCATGCAATTTTGTACGGTGATAATGGGTACTGATACAAGTTTACCTATGTATATTTCATAAACTTGTTAAGTACAAAACGAACATGGCGACCAAGCGAATTTGAAATATTTTAATAGACTTTTCTCGTGATTTAACTCTCTGAGCTCAGTGAAATGTGGTACAGTAAATGATTTTGCAGATTGTAATGCACTGCCATCTAGTTTAATTCAATTGTTTACATAACCTCAAGATGGCGGCTGTGCAAAATTTTAAAATTAAGTTTTTATTCTTGTGACGTAATCATGCGATCGAAGTGAAAGTTTGAATAATGAACCTAGGCAATAATTGTCCTTGAATGGTACATAACTCTATGGCCTATACATATAACAATCCTAAATGGCGAGCTTCCGAAATATTTAGACGGATCTCAATATCTATGAATCTTTTACAGCAACCAAACGGAATTTTATTATGTTCATAGGGACTATGAACATATGTTCACCTATAGGACTTTCAGTAACGTGGTGAACACAAATCTAACATGGCGGCGACGCGAAGTATAAATATTTAAATGGACGTTTCTCGCGAATTAACTATCCGAGTGCCGTGAAACGGTGCACGTTAAATGCTTATACAAATGTTGATCCAATGGCATGCAATTTATTTCAATTGTTTGCATAATCACAAGATGGCTGGTGTGCGTACTTTTAAAATCTCGTTTTTACTTCTTGTGTTCTAATCATGCGATTGAAGTTTGAATACCACACGTACACAATAATCTTAATGTAATAGTACAAAAAAATAAAAATCCATCCTGGCGACCATATGAAATATTTAGACGGTTCACAATATCTACGAATCTGTTACAGCAATTAAACTGAAATTTTGTATGTTGATAGAGACAATTAACATGAGCAGGATATATGAAAATAGGCTGTATAGTTCTTAACGGAACTACTTGTTTATTTTATGGGTTTTACTTTTTTAATTTATTTTAATTATTATAATTATTAATAATGTTATTTTTGTTTCTCTAGTTTTAATGTTTATAGTTTATTTATAATTTTCAATTTATGTTCTTATAGATTTAATTTTGATATTTTTCTATTGAATTAATTAATTAACCAATTTCCAATTGATTTTACAATTATTATCATAATTTTTAGCCTATTTTCATTTTATGAAAAAATAGGCTTATGAGATCATCGTTTGTCCGTGTGTGTGTGAGGTGTGTGTGTCCCCTAATAACTTCTAAACGGCTAATGCGATTACAATGAAACTCGGTAAAATCATAGCACTATTCTGGCCGACCCCGACCGTGCCCTTCAAATTTTATTGTCTCTCACTAATCCAACATGGCGGCTGTGCGAAATATATTACCAGCATTCAGTGTCTCCGAAACTATTACCGATATCACCCTGAAGTTTTGTACGGTGATAAAGGGCACTACTAGAAGTTCACCTATGAGACTTTCAAAAACCTGGTAACTACGAAACCATCATGGCGGCCAAGCGAGTTTGAGACTTTTAAATAGACTTTTCTCGCGATTTAACCATCCAAACGTAATGAAACTTGGTACAGCAAATGTTTATACATACTGTATTGCATTGGAATCTAATTTAGTTCAATTGTTTACATATCCTCAAAATGGCGGCTGTGCGGAATATTTTTCTGACATTCTATATCTCCGAAACTATTACAAATATCACCCTGAAATTTTGTATGGTGATAAAGGGTACTGATACAAGGTTATCTATGTAACTTTCATAAACCTGTGAAATACAAAACGAACATGGCGGCCAAGCGAAGTTGAAACATTTTAATAGACTTTTCTCGTGATTTAACTCTTTGAGCGCAGTGAAATGTGGTACAGTAATTGATTGTACATATTTTAATGCACTGGCATCTAATTTAGTTCAATTGTTTACATAATCTCAAGATGGTGGCTGTGCGAAATTTTAAAGTTAAGTTTTTATTTCTTGTGTCGTAATCATGCGATCGAAGTGAAAGTTTGAATAATGAACCTAGGAAATAATTGTCCTTGAATTGAGCATAACTCTATGGCCTATACAGTACATATAACAATCCAAAATGGCGAGCATCTGAAATACTTAGACGGTTCTCAATATCTGTGAATCTTTTACAGCAATCAAACTGATTTTATTTTATTTTCATAGAGGCTATGAACATGAATTTACCTATAGGGCTTTCAGTAACCTGGAGAGCACAAATCCAACATGGCGGCGACGCGAAGTATAAATATTTAAATGGACGTTTCTTGCGAATTAACTATCCGAGTGCAGTGAAACGTTGCACGTTAGATGCTTATACAAATGTTAATCCACTGGCATCTAATTTATTTCAATTGTTTGCATAATCACAAGATGGCAGCTGTGCGAAATTTTAAAATCTCTTTTTTACTTCTTGTGTTCTAATCATGCGATAGAAGTTTGAATACCACACGTACACTATAATCTTCATGTAACAGTACAAAAATAAAAATCCAACCTGGCGACCATCTGAAATATTTAGACGGTTCTCAATATTTACGAATCTATCACAACCTTCAAACTGAATTAACATGAGTAGGATATATGAAAATAGGCCAGAACTACTTGTTTATAGTTATGTTTATTATTTTAAATTTTATATTTATTTTATTAAGGTAATTTTATTTATATTATTTTTATTTCTATATTTATATTTTATTTGTACACTTAAATTGTTAATGTTTTTAATTTTAATTTTTTTAAAATTTATCCAACACAATATGCCAAGTAGATACGAAGGTATATTTGATTTTTAGATATACTAGCACTTAAGCATGACAATTCTCCGAAATTTGACTTAAATATTCAACTATCAGCATCTTTGAAAGCATAAACTGTCCTTATCACAGGTGGTTAATATAGAGGCCAATATCCCATAAAGGGTTAAAGTTTAGCAACATATGATAAAAACTGCGCAAAGCTTAAAATTAATGCCTAATTGTTAGTAGAAAATCTGATTGCAACAAGAGTGTAAATATTTTACGTAATGATACGTCATCAAATTATCACCGAGAACTTCACACTTTTAGACAATATTGTTACGTGCCACCCCCCCCTAGTGGCACTTTTGTTAACTGGATTACGGTGGGTAGAAAGCACAACACCAATTACTGCTTTAAAGAAATAATTAACTTTATTGTGGCCAGAAAGATACACTACTCAACAGCAAATACAAGCAATTATTACCTTACTCCAGTTTCCTCACGTCGAGAATACTTCCCCTTTCACTTGTGAACAGACCACAGTTAATCCTCTCGCTAATGAGTCCGGCCCCGTACGCTGGCTGGAAATAGCTACACTAGGTCTGTCACTCACTGTTTTGCAACTCACCACAATGACCTCTCTCGCACTAGGTAAGCACACTCGCTCAAAACACAGGCAGTCCCCTGTAAGCTCCTCACTCCCATCGCTGTCAAGAGAATCGGCTTCATTAGGGGTTTCGCAAGTCTCCACACTTCTGTCGCTCAGGATAAGCGCTCGCACTCGCTCGTAAAACACAACAATAACCACTGCTTGACAGGTCGCACTTATATAGCAGGCCTGTGACTCAATAAATGCTCCTAGATCCATCCAGGATTCACGGCTTCTCGAGGTTTCCATCGCTGGCTCAGTAACGAATATTCTGGACCATCCCTTTGTCCTAGTAGCCCTGTTGCATAAGGCGCACGCAATACACGAGGCAGGGCACAGCCCAGCCCTGGGGCAGTTGTGACTCATGCGGCGAGCGATGACACAAACTCACAGCCGTAACAATATGTTTCTCCTTAAATATGTTGATTATTCAAATTCAATAGAACCAAGGATGTAAGAGGTGATTTTCACTCTCTAGCTCGCTTAATTAACTTTGTTTATTTAGAATATAGGGAACTTGGACACAATAAGAGATTTATCCCCACTATCCTGGCAGTAAATAACCAAACGTAAGATATAAGCTGAAAAGTGCTGGAAGTATTTATTCCTAAATAAACACTGTCTTCAGGTTTACCTTTAAAAATTATGGACTAAAAATACAAATATACTACAATAAATGAAACAAAACTGCAATTAGGTTTTCTTAAGTACTACAGAATTCTTTTGAATGTGATTCGGTAAAGTATAAAAGATTTTTGTATTGTATCATATATGAATTCCAGCCATTGGCCATAGCAGGGTATTTTAGTCTTAACGCCCGTAGGGTCCCAGCAAGTACGATTTCAAGTAGTTCCAACTTTGGCTAAAATATGCCACTGTGATTGACATCTAGCGGTGAACGTTGGAACTTGATAGAGCGTTTCTAGCCAACCAAATATAACCTACAAATTGGGCTACACACCACCAATTGTAGTGGTAGGCATACCGAAGGATTTTAACGACCACTTCGACCGGGTTTGAACCCACGATCTTGGACATAGCAGTTCTCAAAACTCTGTTATTAAATTTTGCATTTTTAGTTATTTAATAAGTTAACATAACATAAATTTGGATATTTATGTCGTGTATTTTATTTTATGTTTGTAAACAACCATCCAAATATCGCTATGAAGCAATTTTTCAGCGTTGCCGTATTGTCACCAGCAACCCGCCTCGGCTTCGCCCTGTATCTTCAACGGTTTACCCCAGCTTAAGCTTAAAAGGCGCACGGCCGGCACGTTTTTCTTCGACTCGATTCACTGAAATCGTTACTGCTCGGCTTCCTTTGATCATAAATGAATGTTTTTCTACATAAATCTTCCTCAAGATATCCTTTACAGAATGGTGAAAACCGCATCAAAATCCATCCAGTGGTTCTCGAGATTATCCCGTTTCATCTAAGAATCGTGGACTTTGCTTTATACTGTGTAGAGATTAATACAGTAGCTTTCAGTCGATCAACACACAAAGCAATCCAATTACTGGAATATGTGAAAAATAACCTGAAATAAATTACATGTCATTAAGGTTATATATAGGCTATAGATACAAACGGACTCTTTTCTTCTTCTTCTTCTTCTTCTTCTTTTCATTTTCTTCTTTTTCTTTCTTTCTTTCTTTCTTTCTTTCTTTCTTTCTTTCTTCTTCTTCTTCTTCTTCGCCTTCTTCTTCTCATTTTCTTCTTCTCATCCTCGTTCTCTTATTCTTTTTTCTTTGTCTTTTCTTTTTCTTTCTACTTTTTCATTTTTCTTCTTTTCTTTTAGGTAGATTTCATTAGAAAGCTAACTTTTGCAATGGGTCCCATGTTTCGACTTCCGGAAAATTTCGACATATCTTCGCGTTTCACATCCCCCAGACCCCAAAACCACCGTCAGTTCAAAAGTTTATATATAATTTATGTATGTATTGAACCCATGTGCCATAGGGTCCATGGAGGTCGAATCCATGCATTTGGGGAAGAAATGAAAGAAACGTACAGTTTCTAATGTAACTTAGAGAAAGATAAAGCTAGGATGCTAGCCTAATATGGTGCAAGAGGCGAGGACCAGGTGTTCGAGAGATGAGATCACCCCTCTTGACATTCAGAAGGGAGCTAGTCATGAGTATTAATAACCGAGTGGAAAATTCCCACTGTTAGACAAGGAAGCCTGATTCGGAAATCGAGCTGAGCTTGCTGGAAAACGACAACACCGCTTATGCGCCAGAAGAGGAATAATTAAATTTAACCCGTTTACGAGTATAAAAATAAGTAAACAAGTACAGTACGGTGAATCATTTCGAATGAGAGATTTTTGTGTAAAGAAAAACCCTTTAAAAATTGCACAGGAGAAAACTGCAAACGCAAGTATACGTCATCGGGGAATTACCAAGGCTGGTGTAGAGGGGAGAGTACAAAAGAACAGCAACTCCCACACAATTGAGGACGAGAAATTAATTAATATCTCCGAATTGCACGATCGATTCTTATGCGCAATGAGATTATTTAACATTGAGAAGACGAGCTTTCGGAAGGTATAATTTTTATAATTGTGCAACCATTAATTTAGAAGTTGGCCACAGAAAGGGCTAGAGTCTTATCTTTTTGTAGCGAAAAGGTATAAAACTCCTAGCCTCACCAAGCCAATCATGCAGTTCTGAACAGCCCGAGGGGGTGTTACTACGCATCAGTACAAGCAGGTCCAAATAGCCCAGGGGGGCGTTGCTACGCATCAGTATTCAGACAGCCGTGTGGGGCGTCACTCTGCGTCACATCGAAGACAGTTTACCAGTACTCCTTGAAGGGAGAAACGCTGTATTACACCGCAGAATTAATATCCGATAGCCATAGGCGTCGCAGTATTAACAACTTGCTTGCCTCCATAAGGAGTGGTAAAGAAGAAATTTAAAGTATCGCCGTGTTGAAAGATTAGGAAAATCCTAGTTACAGGATTTAGGTCCGACAGTACATAAGTTACAGTGAAAAGTTCGTAAAAATATAGTCAGAGCAGGTTGCGAACGTTGGACTTGAGGCGATAAGTCTTTAAATAGACGAACGAATATATCATAACGTACGGAAGTACCGTAACAGAAAGATAAACAGTTATCTAAATTAAAGAACCCAAAAAGGGAAGAACAGAGTAAGGTTCGGAACGTATTTCAGAAACGTAGGAGTGCTAGAACCGATCAAATAAAGAAGAACGGAGACTATAGTCAGTATCTCCAGAAAGCTGACGAACTATTCTAAAAGCACTAGATTCGAGAAGTACTAGCTGCTATAAAATAAATCTATAGGTCATCGATAGGTTATCGAGGAGACCTCGATCCGAATAGACTTTCGCTAGGATCGATAAACCAGATCTACAAAGAAGCCGTTCAAGCTAGAGAAATAGCCGGTCATCCAGAATAGGATTAGAAGAATTAGGATTCCAGGGAACAGTAGATGTTTCGAGACTTTCGTATTCTGCAGGATAGGAAGCCGACATTGAATAAATTTCACCCTTGGAAACGGGAAATTAAGAGGTCACGTGTGATAGGCTAAGAAATACGGCCTAGTGATCAAGAATTGTGAAGTGTAAATTTATCAAGATTGTGTGTTAAATTAATATTTTTTAGTGTTTATTGTGTGTTCTAAAGAGACACACCAGTGTATAAAAATGTCGTCAATGTTAAGTGTATTAAATATGTGTCAAGAAGTGTTTGTACATAAGATGAATTTCTATAATATGGAGTAAAATTTCAAAGTGGGCCAAAATGAAACACCGCACAAGAATAAAGATCATGGGACGATCTTAAAAACATGTGAGTACTGAATTTCATTCTATTTTGGTATCAGGGAATGATTGTGTACAAATCCACCGGAGTTTTTGAGTAAAAGGGATGTGTTTTAATAAATAAATACTGAATAAACAAGAACGCGGTCTGAACAAAAATAGAAATTTGAGAAATTATAAATAATTATGTAAAGAATAAATTCCGTAGAGGAAATATGTGAATAAAATGTTAATGTATTTGACAAATGTCATAAGAGCAAACGAAATATTAGTAATTATCATGAAAGATATTTAAATAAAGTAAATTTGAGATATGAAAGAAATAGCTTTTGAGCTTGTGTAAAGAATAACGATATGAAATAATAATAATAATAATAACCAAGTAAGGAAATATTAAATAAAGATCAAATTAATTGATGTGAATAAAAGAGCGTTAGAGCCTTAATAAAAAGTATAGACATGATGTTTAAATGCAGGTTCTTGAAATAGAGAAAGTTATTGTCAAAGGAAAAGAATGATATAAAAATTGAAATGTGTATCAATGGTTAATATGATATTATCAGTTCTTTGGATGACGCTAGGCTTAAAATGTATAGCGCAAAAGGAGCGCAATTAAAGTAAAATGTCACGCTAGGAACGCGTAAAAGTTAATGTACTTGGTAAATTACTTATGAGAGGTAGTTGATTGTCGCGAATTGAGATGTGGGATAAGTCCTCTATTTGTGACGTAGTATCACGAGGCATTGTGTATGTATTTGAAAGGGAGCAAATGTATGGTATTGAGCGTAGGTCTATTAGCTATTGGCTGACCCTAAATCGCATTTTTGTATAGTCCTCTATAAGGGAAAGGTTCCCGAGGCATGTGAAGAGATTCGAACTCAGAATCCTCTTATTTTGAAAGCCCCTTTATTATTCGTCGTTAATTGTTCTTCCACAATCAATGAGGACCTTTCATAATTAATAAACGCCAAGATTACGAATGTGGTTTATAAGCCCAATAATATTGCTGATTGTACACGCAGAATAAAAGGCCAGGTCTCCACAAAGAACTGAGAATGGAAAGTTTGTGTTTTGTAAAGCATTTAAAGAGCGCTCTAGCTCGGGCCAGACGGGAAGGAGCCCGCATGGTCATAAATAACTATCATGTTTCACGGCCAGACCCTCGGAGTAGGAGGGGTGTATGAAGGTCGTCTTGTAAAGAGTAATGAATACACCGGGAGTGTTTAAAGTTGTTAACGACCCGGGCGTTGAACCGAGGTCCTTGTAGATTGATATTTCCGCTTGCCTGTTCAGATCGTAGTTTTCTTATGTGATAATGGTCTTATAAGACATATGAGATAAATAACAATCCCTATTGTAATGTTGTATGGAAGTAGGATTCCACGAGTTAATTGAAGGCAACTAGGTTTCGGGAGTAACTATAGTTTTTTGACTGTGTCAAGTATCTTCATACTCTGGAGTACACAAGTAATTTCCTGATTACCTTAATGTATTTGTGAAACTAGAGAGAGATGATAACAGCTGAAAAATTGTGAACATGCCCAAAATATTGAGTTAGATAATTAACATATAATTTTAAATGTAATTATACATTTGTTTTGAGGATTAAGAAAATATAAAAAGTAGTATTTGAGGTGTACAAAGAATGACATCATTATTATATAAAGCATGGAGCCTAAGAGCTCGGAGTTATATGAAACTTACAGCTGAGGCTTTATGGAAGTAAAAATAAGTAGGAATTGTTGGTTTATGTGGAAACCATATGTTTTAATACAATATTTGTTTTATTATATTTGTGATTCCTTGTTCATTTGGAACAAGTAGATGATTATGGGTCAGTAATTTAATTGTTAAAGTGTTTGTAGCGCCATTAATTTTATTAATTAAATGTGTTAAAAATAGGAGTTGATTTTGTTGTTATTTTTGAAAGTGTATCCTCTAATTAATCCAAAATATGTGAGTCACAGAGTGGGGGAACTTACCGCTGCCCCGAAAATTCCGAATTGAGCTACGCTGGTATACTGTGATTGGCATATTTCTTGCTAAAAGGGCACATGGGGGGCATATAAGTAATGTGCTGGATTAATAACTAGAGGAACACTTAAGACGGTCATATCATGTAAAGTAAAGTAATGATAGGAGTAGCTACAACATAAAATATTAACTGACCGCATGGGTCCCTGGAAACTCATACCGAGCAGCCCTGAATTATATTATAATATCATTACAACCCCCCTAGCAAACATTTCATGGCGCCCAGTACGCAGGGCTGAGTTTTCCTAGGGAAAACCCGAGTTTTTCTCGAAAAATCAAAAGTTTCATTTTTTGGAAAAAAAATGGTTTTTCGAAATTTTGAATTTTAAATACTTCCATAAAGGTTTATGAAATTGAATAAAAGTATCAAAAGGGTACGTTGTAATAAATACCCTTACCAAAGTAAATTTTTAAAGAAATTGGGACACAATGATTCAGAGTATCATCTCTCAAGCATGTACTAGTGTGGTGGCATTAGTGGCCCACTATATTCTAATAAGATGGTATTGAGTGAGGAATTGCAGGGGCTTTTGGAGGCGATAAAAGCCGATAGCAATGAAAAGTTGGAGGCTATAAACAATGCATTGGGCCTCCAAAAGGATGAAAATAACAAAGTGTTCGAATCCATAAATGAGAGTCTAGAGTCACTAAAAACTAACGGTGATAATATGGGCACTAAATTAGAAGCTATCGAAACTAACTGTGTAACAATGAACGGTGAATTGAAGGTTGAGATAGATAAAATAAATGACAAATTTCAAGGTTTTGACACTAAGTTTGGGAATAAGTTAACTGAGTTAAAAGGGGAAATCGCAAGTGAAATTCAAAGGGAAAATAAAGCACTTCAGTCAGGATTGCAAGACCAAATAAATATCTTGAAGGGTAGCACGGAAAAATCCCAAACTGCATGTCAAGAAAATTTTGAAATTTTGAATAAAAGTTTGAGTTCCATGGAAACTAAATTGAGTAATATGGAGGGAAATGTAGATATGTGTAAAGATGAACTTGTAACCCAGATCCAAGGTGTGCAGAAAGAATTGAAAGCTCAGATAGAATCTAACAAGAGTATTTGTGAGGCTTCCCGGGATGAAATAAAACAAAGCGTGAATGAGCTAGGAGATAGATTTGAAGGGGTTGAGAAAAAAATGGGAGAACTTGAGGGAAAAGTTAATGAAGTTCAAACCGAAGTAAATGAGATGAAAAATCAAAATAAAAAGGATGTTCAGAATATGAAAGAGCAGATTGATCTTTTTACCGGGCAGGTAGATGAGAACCTGAAGAAGTACGAGGGGGAAATAGATAAAAGATTCGGTAGATACGAGAAGCATATCCAGAAAGAAAGAGAACAACGAAATAAAGAAAATAAGGAAAATACCCAGAAGATAGATGAAATAAGTAAGGGTATAAATGAGGTTAAGGAAAACGTGGAAACTTTAGAGGGGCAAGTAGGAAAAACAAATAATGAAGTGAAACTGATCAAAGATGAATTAACGGAAGTGTCTAAGAAGACGGAAGAAAAGTTGAAAGGAATTGAATTAGATATGGTCAAAGGACGAAAGGAAGTGGAGAAGCAAATAAAGGAGATACGAGAGGGCCTGGATACCATAGGTGACGTTAAGCCAGAAATTATAGACCAAAAGGTCATGGTCTTTAAGAAAGAGGTAGAAGACCAACTAAATGAGTTCAGGGATAGTTACAGGGACGAGAAATTCCAACTCAAAAAGGTAGAGGAAGATAGTAGAAGGAATCAAGAAAGAATTCAGAATGAATTAAGATCCCGATTGGAGAGGACTGAACATAAGAATAGTCAAATGGAAATCCAACTCATGGCTAATGAAGAAAGTGCCCGAAGGGAAAGGAAGTTAGAATTCGAGAACCAGGAGGAGTTTCCAAAGACAGGATGGGTAGATTCCCGTGAACAAGGCACAGATACGGAGAGGGACTTAGGAGGGGAGAGCCCTTATAAGAACCCAGGATATCCGATGGCGATGTCAACCCCGTACATGAATCAGACAAATGGCCAGATAATAAACATTATTAAATCAAATGAGGACAGACCAGTAAAGTTTACGGGTAATAACATGTCTATTACTCCAAAATACTGGCTAAAGGAAGTTGCAGAGTATTTAAATGAAATGAAAGTTCCTCAGGATCGGAGACTGAGAGCTATTGAAAAGCTGTTGGCAGGTGATTGTCTCACCTGGTTCAGAAGCTTCAGGTACACCTTTGATACGGTAGAAGGCTTTCGGGAAGCATTTTTAAAACGATATTGGGCAGCAGACGTCCAAGAGAATTTAAGGCTAGATCTGTACTCTAGGAAGTACAGCACGAATGCACCTACTAAATACTCGGAATTTTTCACCGCTCAGCTGTGTAAATTCCGCGAACTTGATATTGCTCCGGCAGAGAACGACCTGTGTGCCGCCATTGCAAGACAACTTCCGTATGAGATTCAGAGGCTGTTAATCTCATCCAAAGCCAGAAGTGCTGTGGAAGTGGAGAGTGTATTACGTCAATTAGATATGACGACTTCGCACGTAACTCCTCGGCATCAAAGACAGACTGAGCAAGTACATATGGCCAGCAGTCAGGAGACCGGAGAAAAACCAGCGACCAGGAATCAGTCCACCAGCACGGATACCCAAGGACTAGGTCGAGAGTATGGGCACCAGGAGCCTAGAAGAATACAGCCATATTACAGAGGAGGATATCGAGGAAGAAATCCTAGGAATACAGGTTATAGGCAACAAGAGAGCCGACCCTATAACAATAACCATCAAAGGCAAGAAAACAGAAAGAAATGGGAGAATTATCCCTGAAGGAATGTAAGGCCAGAGGATAGGGATGATGAATATCGGGCCGAAATAGAAGAAAGATATCAGGAACGTCTTCGTTATATGAACGAACGACCAGATGAACCTGATAGGCAAAAAGTCCGTTGGAGTGAGGCAATTAAGAACCGGAAATCACCCGACCGACTAGACGGAGCTCAAAGCTTGGAACTACAAGCTCAGTTAAAGAATGAGGGAAAGGGAAGCCCTCAGGATTAAAAAAAACTCCAAATTTAAATTGTCAAAAGTGGAAACATACCAGGAGATGGGAGGAGGTAGAAATTGTGAATTGGATAGCCAGACCAGATGAGCTAATTAACGAGGATGTGGAAGGAATCCCACCTGTTAAAAGAGAACTACCTATAATTATGCTTAGGATAGAAGGATTACTGGTCAGAGCATTGATTGATACCGGATCCACAATAAGTCTAATTACGCAAACCCTTCTAAATTAATTGGAAACAAGGGGCCGAGTATTAAAGATTCCCACATCAAGTGTAAAGATTAAGGGAATTATCCCTGAAAAATCTTTAACATGTAAATTTCAGGTATACATTGATCTGATCATGGGTAACGCTGAAATTTCGCAGTGCTTTTTGCTGGTAAATCAATTACCGTATAATGTCATATTAGGTATTGATTTTATCCGTGAGAACAAGGTCATTATAGACCTAGCGCAAAACTGCATTAGAGTTCAAAGAGAGGATGTGGATGAGCAAAACATTAACCTACAGGAACAGGATGCGAAAATAGGAGAACAGGTATGGCATATGGAAGAAGTGATTGAGGAAGGTTATGAGGACATAGAAAAAATATTTGAAGTCCTCAACATAGAACTCGAAGATAATTTGGAAACTGAGTTCGAGACCAACCTGTCAGGAAAAGTGGAGGAAGCTAAAGTCAACCTCGAAAATAAGGAACAGTTAAAGAAATTATTATTGAATTATAGGGACGTATTTGATTCCAAGCCAGGGAAGATTGAAAATTTTAAATACGCGTTCCAAGTCAATGATTGGGCACCGTTCAAACAAAAACCATACCCGGTTGCGGAAAAACATTACCCACAAACTAAGAAAACACTGCAGGAGATGATGAATGCAGGTGTTATAGAAAAGATGGCGACACCATATGTTAGTCCATTAGTGATTGTGAGTAAACCGGATGGCTCAGTAAGGGTGTGTTTAGATGCCAGAAATTTAAATGCAAAAATCATACCAGAAAATGATTCGGCACCACCCATAAAAGAAATACTGAGGAAGTTCAAAGGCAAGAATATTTTTACAAATATTGACATGACTTCTTCGTATCATCATCTCGAACTGGAAGAGAAAACCAGCTTGTTGACTGGATTTCAGTTCGACCAACAAACATATTGTTTTAGAAGATGTCCGTTTGGATTGAAGACCGCAGGATCTGCATTAATAAGAGCGCTTGATCGGAACCTGTCAGAGGAAGTGAAAGATTGCACTATCCGATACGTGGATGACATTTTGCTTACCTCGGAGAATATTGAGGAACATTTAGAAAATTTGAAGAAATTATTGGAAGACTTAAGAAGGGCAAATTTTAAAATAAATTTAAAGAAGTCGAATTTTTGTCAAAGGCAAGTGACATTTTTAGGGCATGTGATTGACAAGGATGGTGTTAAACCAAATCCATGCAAATTGGAATCGATAAGGGATTTTCCAAGGCCTTTGAAGGTAAAGAACGTTCGCCAGTTTTTGGGATTGATTGGGTTCTTCTCAGGACATTGTCCATCATACACCAAAACTGTTGCACCACTACAGGACCTTCTGAAGAAGGGGGGCAAGTGGAAATGGACGGAGGAAACAGAAAAAGCATTTGTAGAGCCCAAGGAGATGCTCTTAAATTACGTGAAGCTAGGATATCCTGATTTTAATCAGAGATTTATCATTCAAACAGACGCATCCCAGATTGGAATAGGGGCAATGCTATATCAGGAAAAGCCGGAAAACCCTGATAAGAAAAATTATCTAGCTTTCACAAGTAGGAGACTGAAACCACACGAGAAAAATTATACGATCAGCGAAATCGAGCTGCTAGCGATATTGCACGCGTTGCAATATTGGCGGAAGATCGTATATGGGTTTCAGGTCATTCTAAGAACGGATCATAAAGCCTTAACCTTTTTGATGAAGACTGATTTATCCAGTCAAAGGTTGATGCGTTGGGCTTTATACATTCAACAATTTGATGTCAAGATAGAGTACTGCCCAGGAAAAGAAAATATAGTTCCAGACTATTTAAATAGACAGCCAGAGTCCATAGAAGAGGAAGTAATGGCTATAGATTTGGAAGACAGGGATCAGCGTACTCTTAATGAGTTAAGAAGCATTAGTCAAAGACAACGGGAGGATCCATGGATGAACATGCTCATATCTTTCCTTGAGGGAAGCTTGATAAGGGGAACACCAGCGTACACGGAAGCTAATAAGATAGCTCAAGACTACACGTTTTATAATGGATTATTATATAAGTTTGTGGACTCTGACCATACAAAATTAAGGATTGTTGTACCTGCAATTTTGCAGAGGAAAATAGTATGGTTAGCCCATAGATCGTTCGGACATATGGGAGTCGACAAAACAGTCTCGATGCTGAAAGAAGCATTTGTATGGCCGAGACTGAGAGAAACTGCAAGGGACACATTAAAGACATGTGATCTATGTCAAAGGATCAAACCTAATGCCTTTCTGATGAGACAGAAGCCTATACCATTGTTGCCCGAAAGGCCTGGCCAAATCATATCTATTGATAATTTTGGACCTTTGCCAAAGGCAAGAAGAGGAAATCGACACATAATGGTGGCTATGGATGTCTTCACTAAAATGGTTGTCCTTGCTCCCATACAGAAGACTAGTACCAAACAGGTGTTAAAACGACTAAAAGAAAAAGTGATACCGATTCTGGGGAAACCTGAGAATTTGTTGTCGGATCACGGCAGTTGTTTCACCAGTGTAGAGTTCAGACGAGAATTAGAAAGACTTGGAATACGTCAGATTTTGTCAAGTATTCGCCATCCTGAGGCAAATCCTGTAGAAAGAGTGATGAGGGAGACGGCCAAGTACTGTAGAATATACTGTGCCGAAGAAAATTGGAAGTGGATAGATATCTTGGATATTATCGAATTTTGTATAAATAATACAATACATGAATCCACAGGAGAGATACCCATAACGTTACATCGGAATGAGCAACCAGAAATACCTTGGAGTCTGGTAATTCCTAGGCCAGCAGACGCTCAGCCTGGAAGAGATGTACGTATTAGAAGAGCCTTTGAGCATCTAAAAGCTCAAGCCGACAGGAGGCAGAGAAGAAATAGGCATAAGTGGTATCATCGACCATTATTAGCAGGAGAAATGGTGTTAGTAAAAAGACCAGCCATTTCGGATCCAGGGAACCGTGTGTACAAGAAGTTCCAGAAAATGTACCACGGACCATATCAAATAATCAGAGATTTGAGGAATAACGCATATAGAATTCGGCACTGTGAAACGGATCACGAAGTGACCATGAATTCAGCAAATTTGAAATTATATTACCCTCCCGAAGATTTCGATGAAGCAAATGAACAAGCCCTGGTTATGGAAACATTTAGAGATGAATCCGCTTTTGACATAAACAAGAATAAGGAAGAAATAGAAAATAGAGCTCAAGCATTCGAGTGCGAATGCGAATTGGAGAAATTGTATAGGGAAATCAAAGAAATAATTGAATTTATTGAAGAAGAAAATTCCAATTTAAGAAAGGAAAATGATGAAATAAGGAAACGGGTAGGGATAGACCAAACCCGTAAGGAAGAATGAGGTTCTGGAGATTTTATAGTCCAGACAAATCAAGAAGAAAGCAAGGGTAGGGATAGACCACACCCGTAAAGAAGAATGAGGTTCTGGGGACTTAAAGCCCAGACAAATAAAGAAAGAAAGAAAGAAAGGGTAGGGACAGAGCGTACCCGACTTACACAATTGCCGGATACGACTTTAAAGAAATAAAACAACAGTAAATACGGACGACGTTATGATGGCTTCGACGAATAAAGAAAGATAAGATTATTTGAAATAAATTTCCTCAAAAAAATTTTCGAAAATTTATTTACCTAAGGAGGGGAGAGATGAACCCATGTGCCATAGGGTCCATGGAGGTCGAATCCATGCATTTGGGGAAGAAATGAAAGAAACGTACAGTTTCTAATGTAACTTAGAGAAAGATAAAGCTAGGATGCTAGCCTAATATGGTGCAAGAGGCGAGGACCAGGTGTTCGAGAGATGAGATCACCCCTCTTGACATTCAGAAGGGAGCTAGTCATGAGTATTAATAACCGAGTGGAAAATTCCCACTGTTAGACAAGGAAGCCTGATTCGGAAATCGAGCTGAGCTTGCTGGAAAACGACAACACCGCTTATGCGCCAGAAGAGGAATAATTAAATTTAACCCGTTTACGAGTATAAAAATAAGTAAACAAGTACAGTACTGTGAATCATTTCGAATGAGAGATTTTTGTGTAAAGAAATACCCTTTAAAAATTGCACAGGAGAAAACTGCAAACGCAAGTATACGTCATCGGGGAATTACCAAGGCTGGTGTAGAGGGGAGAGTACAAAAGAACAGCAACTCCCACACAATTGAGGACGAGAAATTAATTAATATCTCCGAATTGCACGATCGATTCTTATGCGCAATGAGATTATTTAACATTGAGAAGACGAGCTTTCGGAAGGTATAATTTTTATAATTGTGCAACCATTATTTTAGAAGTTGGCCACAGAAAGGGCTAGAGTCTTATCTTTTTGTAGCGAAAAGGTATAAAACTCCTAGCCTCACCAAGCCAATCATGCAGTTCTGAACAGCCCGAGGGGGTGTTACTACGCATCTGTACAAGCAGGTCCAAATAGCCCAGGGGGGCGTTGCTACGCATCAGTATTCAGACAGCCGTGTGGGGCGTCACTCTGCGTCACATCGAAGACAGTTTACCAGTACTCCTTGAAGGGAGAAACGCTGTATTACACCGCAGAATTAATATCCGATAGCCATAGGCGTCGCAGTATTAACAACTTGCTTGCCTCCATAAGGAGTGGTAAAGAAGAAATTTAAAGTATCGCCGTGTTGAAAGATTAGGAAAATCTTAGTTACAGGATTTAGGTCCGACAGTACATAAGTTACAGTGAAAAGTTCGTAAAAATATAGTCAGAGCAGGTTGCGAACGTTGGACTTGAGGCGATAAGTCTTTAAATAGACGAACGAATATATCATAACGTACGGAAGTACCGTAACAGAAAGATAAACAGTTATCTAAATTAAAGAACCCAAAAAGGGAAGAACAGAGTAAGGTTCGGAACGTATTTCAGAAACGTAGGAGTGCTAGAACCGATCAAATAAAGAAGAACGGAGACTATAGTCAGTATCTCCAGAAAGCTGACGAACTATTCTAAAAGCACTAGATTCGAGAAGTACTAGCTGCTATAAAATAAATCTATAGGTCATCGATAGGTTATCGAGGAGACCTCGATCCGAATAGACTTTCGCTAGGATCGATAAACCAGATCTACAAAGAAGCCGTTCAAGCTAGAGAAATAGCCGGTCATCCAGAATAGGATTAGAAGAATTAGGATTCCAGGGAACAGTAGATGTTTCGAGACTTTCGTATTCTGTAGGATAGGAAGCCGACATTGAATAAATTTCACCCTTGGAAACGGGAAATTAAGAGGTCACGTGTGATAGGCTAAGAAATACGGCCTAGTGATCAAGAATTGTGAAGTGTAAATTTATCAAGATTGTTTGTTAAATTAATATTTTTTAGTGTTTATTGTGTGTTCTAAAGAGACACACCAGTGTATAAAAATGTCGTCAATGTTAAGTGTATTAAATATGTGTCAAGAAGTGTTTGTACATAAGATGAATTTCTATAATATGGAGTAAAATTTCAAAGTGGGCCAAAATGAAACACCGCACAAGAATAAAGATCATGGGACGATCTTAAAAACATGTGAGTACTGAATTTCATTCTATTTTGGTATCAGGGAATGATTGTGTACAAATCCACCGGAGTTTTTGAGTAAAAGGGATGTGTTTTAATAAATAAATACTGAATAAACAAGAACGCGGTCTGAACAAAAATAGAAATTTGAGAAATTATAAATAATTATGTAAAGAATAAATTCCGTAGAGGAAATATGTGAATAAAATGTTAATGTATTTGACAAATGTCATAAGAGCAAGCGAAATATTAGTAATTATCATGAAAGATATTTAAATAAAGTAAATTTGAGATATGAAAGAAATAGCTTTTGAGCTTGTGTAAAGAATAACGATATGAAATAATAATAATAATAATAATAACCAAGTAAGGAAATATTAAATAAAGATCAAATTAATTGATGTGAATAAAAGAGCGTTAGAGCCTTAATAAAAAGTATAGACATGATGTTTAAATGCAGGTTCTTGAAATAGAGAAAGTTATTGTCAAAGGAAAAGAATGATATAAAAATTGAAATGTGTATCAATGGTTAATATGATATTATCAGTTCTTTGGATGACGCTAGGCTTAAAATGTATAGCGCAAAAGGAGCGCAATTAAAGTAAAATGTCACGCTAGGAACGCGTAAAAGTTAATGTACTTGGTAAATTACTTATGAGAGGTAGTTGATTGTCGCGAATTGAGATGTGGGATAAGTCCTCTATTTGTGACGTAGTATCACGAGGCATTGTGTATGTATTTGAAAGGGAGCAAATGTATGGTATTGAGGTCTATTAGCTATTGGCTGACCCTAAATCGCATTTTTGTATAGTCCTCTATAAGGGAAAGGTTCCCGAGGCATGTGAAGAGATTCGAACTCAGAATCCTCTTATTTTGAAAGCCCCTTTATTATTCGTCGTTAATTGTTCTTCCACAATCAATGAGGACCTTTCATAATTAATAAACGCCAAGATTACGAATGTGGTTTATAAGCCCAATAATATTGCTGATTGTACACGCAGAATAAAAGGCCAGGTCTCCACAAAGAACTGAGAATGGAAAGTTTGTGTTTTGTAAAGCATTTAAAGAGCGCTCTAGCTCGGGCCAGACGGGAAGGAGCCCGCATGGTCATAAATAACTATCATGTTTCACGGCCAGACCCTCGGAGTAGGAGGGGTGTCTGGAGGTCGTCTTGTAAGGAGTAATGAATACACCAGGAGTGTTTAAAGTTGTTAACGACCCGGGCGTTGAACCGAGGTCCTTGTAGATTGATATTTCCGCTTGCCTGTTCAGATCGTAGTTTTCTTATGTGATAATGGTCTTATAAGACATATGAGATAAATAACAATCCCTATTGTAATGTTGTATGGAAGTAGGATTCCACGAGTTAATTGAAGGCAACTAGGTTTCGGGAGTAACTATAGTTTTTTGACTGTGTCAAGTATTTTCATACTCTGGAGTACACAAGTAATTTCCTGATTACCTTAATGTATTTGTGAAACTAGAGAGAGATGATAACAGCTGAAAAATTGTGAACATGCCCAAAATATTGAGTTAGATAATTAACATATAATTTTAAATGTAATTATACATTTGTTTTGAGGATTAAGAAAATATAAAAAGTAGTATTTGAGGTGTACAAAGAATGACATCATTATTATATAAAGCATGGAGCCAAAGAGCTCGGAGTTATATGAAACTTACAGCTGAGGCTTTATGGAAGTAAAAATAAGTAGGAATTGTTGGTTTATGTGGAAACCATATGTTTTAATACAATATTTGTTTTATTATATTTGTGATTCCTTGTTCATTTGGAACAAGTAGATGATTATGGGTCAGTAATTTAATTGTTAAAGTGTTTGTAGCGCCATTAATTTTATTAATTAAATGTGTTAAAAATAGGAGTTGATTTTGTTGTTATTTTTGAAAGTGTATCCTCTAATTAATCCAAAATATGTGAGTCACAGAGTGGGGGAACTTACCGCTGCCCCGAAAATTCCGAATTGAGCTACGCTGGTATACTGTGATTGGCATATTTCTTGCTAAAAGGGCACAGTATATATATACACACATCAAAAAAAGTTTTGCATCACCTCGGTTCCCAGATCTCCGGCATATAGACGTTGACTGTGTATATTGTATCCAAGATACAGTCCCTTTGACTGTTCATAGATGTCACTAAAACTGCTCAAAGATGTAAACAACCATGCATGAGTAGGGCCTATTAGACGGAGGGGGTACGACAGCCGATCAGTTCCAGTCATTCCTCCAGGACGAAGGTACGCTGCTCATGTTGTCTGTAGTTCTACCATGCCTAGAAGGTCAATACCGCAGTTCGATCGCGTCCGCATTGTTACTTTGTGTCAAGAAGGGCTCTCAACAAGGGAAGTTTCCAGGCGTCTCAGAGTGAACCAAAGCGATGTTGTTCGGACATGGAGGAGGTACAGAGATACAGGAACTGTCGATGACAGGCCTCGCTCAGGCCGCCCAAGGGCTACTACTGTAGTGGATGACCGCTACTTACGGATTGCCGCTCGGAGGAACCCTGACAGCAATGCCACCATGTTGAATAATGCGTTTCGTTCAGCCACAGGACGTCGTGTTTCAACTCAAACTGTGCGCAATAGGCTGCATGATGCGCAACTTCACTCCCGACGTCCATGGCGAGGTCCAGCTTTGCAACCCCGACACCATGCAGCGCGGTACAGATGGGCCCAACAACATGCTGAATGGACCCCACAGAATTGGCATCACGTTCTCTTCACCGATGAGTGTCGCATATGCCTTCAACCAGACAATCGTCGGAGACGTGTTTGGAGGCACCCTGGTCAGGCTGAACGTCTTAGACACACTGTCCAGCGAGTGCAGCAAGGTGGTGGTTCCCTGATGTTTTGGGGTGGCATTATGTGGGGCCGACGTACGCCACTGGTGGTCATGGAAGGCTCCGAAACGGCTTTACGATACCTGAGTGATATCCTCCGACCCATAGTGCACCCATATCGGCAGAATATTGGAGAGGCATTTGTCTTCATGGACGACAATTCTCGACCTCATCGTGCACATCTTGTGAATGCGTTCCTTCAAGATAACGACATCGCTCGACTACAGTGGCCAGCATGTTCGCCAGACATGAACCCTATCGAACATGCCTGGGATATGTTGAAAAGGGCTGTTTATGGACGTCTTGACCCACCAACCACTCTGAGAGATTTACGCCGAATTGTCGTTGAGGAGTGGGACAATTTGGACCAACAGTGTCTTGATGAACTTGTGGATAATATGCCACGACGAATACAGGCATGCATCAATGCAAGAGGACGTGCTACTGGGTATTAGAGGTAGTGGTGTGTACTGCAATCTGGACCACAAATGCTGAAAGTCTAGCTGTATGATGGTACAACATGCAATGTGTGGGTCTCATGAGCAATAAAACGAGCTGAAATGTTGTTTGTGTTGATCTCTATTCCCTTTGTATTTAAAGGTTCCGGAACTCTTGGAACCGAGGTGATGCAAAACTTTTTTTGATGTGTGTATATGTGAGTTGCCTGGATGCAAAACTGTCCATGTCCACTTTTCAAAAAAAATGAGTTGGCATCACTGGATTGTAGAGCTAGACTTATTACACATGCCTGAAATGCTATTTATGCTCAAAACTGTCCTTGTCCTATGAATACCAGATCTCGAAAAGTGTGGTTGGATTCAAAACTGTCCATGTCCATACGTAAGTGAGGCTCAAAACATGCCTTGTCCCTTTCCACCAATCGCAATGAAGATTGAAGTCAGATGACTAATACAAGATGGCCGTCTTATGTATGTAAACATTGAGCCCTTGTGTGTGTTTTAACGTTTATGCTGAAAGTTATACGCACTGTTTTCGTCACAATAAATATGGAACATGTCAGTAATGTTGATCGAGGCATTGCGGAAACTACATCTGACCGTTCTAGGAAGCGAGTACGCCGTGAAGATCAGTGAAGCAAGTTGTTTCTATTCATCGCTGAAGGAAATGCGAGACAATTTTCTGCCCATGTCTTTCGACTGCCAAAGGAATTAAAATATCCGATCAGAGTGTATATTACAGTATGCAATTATACCTATACAATCTTGCCATTGTAGTATGTTCCTCTAAATAAAGGTTAACCACTAATAATATCTTCATGTACACATGGCTTGAGAACGAAGGTAAGAAAGGGTCAAATGTAATATGCTAAGCTCTCTACCACTATTTATGCCATACAGACATGAGCAACATACTAACTTTGGGATTAATTGCCGATGGGTGCCCTGGGCAAAATAAAAACACAATAGTTGTCTAGATGCGGTGTCACTGGATGTACAAACACGCAACAAGCGTCAACAAAATAGAAGTCAATTATCCCATTACTGGATATTCATTCATGTCTTCCGATAGAATGATTGGGCTTATCAAGAGGCAACTGCGGAAACGAGAAACTATAGTTTCAACCCTAGCATCTTGGAAGAGTATGAGACCCTCCACAAACTTGGGAGAGACTGGGAGATAGCTGACTGGAAAGGAGCCATTCGAAACGTCATCAAATCCACAGCATCATTCCCCTTCCAGATAACAAAATAAAAAGAGTCATCATCATCCGTAATTCACAGAAGGTTATTCACGTCCAAGGGGACCCTAATTATAGGTCTGACATCAATGAACCAATGGGTGTATGCAAACGGGGAATACACTATAAACAGGTATTTCCGGGCTGCATAACAAACTCTCCCGTGACCATTAATGAAAAAAAAAACTGGAATATGTTTCAAATCTGAAAGAGAAATACTATGGTGAGTCCTGGAGGGAGATTAACTCTCTGTTATAGTACATGAACTTATTAGGCTAGCAGGAGGCGATCAAGACATTGTCGCAGGTATGATGTACTAAGTGCGTGGCAGATTGTCAAATATTACACCATGTACCTTTAAAAAATGCACAAATTTAGATTTATGTTCATTCCATATCCTCTCCTCACATGTACCTTCAGAAATAAAAATTGAATACAAAAATTTAGATTTATGATCATCACATGTCTTCTTTTCACATAGTCCCTAGTCTGTTTCAAAACTGTCCATGTCCATTACAGTTGCATGCAAAAGTGGCCATCGGCAATATGAAATGCAAAAGTGTCCATGTCCATTTTCATTTTGCTTATATCTTGCAAGCATTGCGTTCCTGGTTTTTTGTCAATAGCTCAAGCAGATTTGTACTAATTCATACTTATTAATATGACAAACAGTGTAGGCTTATACCAATCCACCCAGTGAAAACATATTTTCCACTTTTTCTCAAAACCAGTTATGGAGGACATGGACACTTTTGCATCTAGGCGACTCATGTATATATGTATATCAGTTTCTTGTGGACACGATAACTGCCGTAATTTTGCACCAATCACTTTGAATTTTTTACCGAATATGTATAGCTATAAAATCTCGGTCGAGTTCGTTACTGGGCTAAATCGGTCGAAGGGGGTGAAAATGGGGGGCTTTTTTTTTAAAGTGAAATATTGCTATAACTCTCTTAATATGTGAAATATCGAATCCGTTCAAGGTTCATACTATGTGTCGGATAAAGCCCAAAAATTTATGTTTTTTTATAGCACCAACCATTGACCAAAGGGGTGGGAAAAAGTGGGTTTTTCGGGAAACATTGATCATATCTCTCTTAATAGGCACAATATCAAAACCGTACAAAATGGACAATATTCCCCTAATAATTACCTAAAACTTTTGTCTGAAAGAATTTTTGATATGACCCACCATTACGCCAAGGGATGAGAAAAATGATTTCGGAATTATAAGAAAATGCCAAGAGCTATCACAGGTTGCCATGGCAACACTACTAAATTGATGAGGGATGAGCCATCAGACGTTGCCATGACAACGCACTTGCACGAGATCAGATTCAGTATTTCCATCTGACTAAGCCGGCCCCGTGGTGTTGGGGTAGCGCGCCTGCCTCTCACCCGGAGGCCCCGGGTTCGATCCCCGGCTCCGTCTGGTGTATTCTTTGAATACACGGTACGTGAGAATCTAATTTTTAATGCTCTTTGCATGTTCATTCCCTCCTCTTTGTCAAACACCAACAGTGATCTTCTGTTTTCTCTTTGATGGGCAAATCTCTTATGTCTTCTTGAGTCTGTTCTAGATATATATCTTCTGTGACCCACCTAGCGTTATCTCGCAGCGAATCTCTGAAGCTCCTCAATTCTTCCTGGTGCAAGAAGACTTACTTATCTATCTCGCCACCAGATCTTGTTACCATCGCCAGCTATTTTCTCCTTGAGCAAGAGGACTACGTCTACTTTTTCACTCACCATGCTGCGCTAGTATCGCCTACTATCAACTCTTTGAAGACCATTCATCAAGAACAACATTTATTTTTGATAAGTTGGTTATGCTGATATGTATACCTTTTGTCTCCTACCCCCACTCTTTTCCCTTCCTTGGACCCTCCGTGCTTCGCTGAGCAGGTCTCACTTGTAAATCGGCAGTTGACTCAATCAGTCAGGGCTCACCTAGAGCCAGTCTTCTCAAACCAAGAGGCATTCTCTACTCTCTACGCCATGTTGGCACTCTAGGCATCCGTCCAAGGGATCTTCACCCTCGACATGTAACCAAGATAAGTACAGCTTCAAGTTTTAACCTCATCTTCATGGTTTTAACTTCTACATGTTTTAAAGATATTTTATAGACAGCGTGAGATTACTTATTTGGGGCAAAAATCATTCTTCGCGGGATTTGCCATGTTGAGCTTTGTCTGTCTAAGCCAACCTTAATAGAAAGTAGCTTTCTTATGCTTGTTAAATGAGAAGTCTTCTCACCACGTGGGATATTATCTAAATACCCGCTGTCTATAATTCACCAAGCTAGTTCCTCCGCTGGATTAACATTAGCCCCATTTTTCTACTAAGATCTTCTGGAACCTTCCAGATTCTGTATTTCATCTACAAGTCCTGCCGTTATGAAATTTTCACTCACTTGTGAGAATGCTATTTAAAATTGAAGAATCTCACTTCTGAATTAAAGCTCAATAGCGAATTTTCTTCCACCGTTGGATGTTCTATGGCGCATTTAACTGTAATCCACTATTTTCTCAAGCAATAGACTTTTGTTCATCTAGTGCAACCAGTCATTTTTTCAAATTGAAATAACTTTCTTTGCCATAAACTTTCGTGTTTCTATAGTGAACTTTTCATATATTTCAACGAACTATAGTGAAAACCAGTGCTTGTTCAACTTTCTACCGCGTCGCGATCGTCCGTTTACATTTAAATAAGGCCATGAACATTTTTCCTCAATCCCTATTTCTCTTTCCTAAACCTCTTACTAACAATCCGTAATAAACTTTTAAATTTAGGTCTGTTTCAACGAGGTGTCAATCTATAGATGTGCCCTCCCATTTTTTCTCATGTGTAATTAATTAGTTTCTGTATAATTACGTGCCCAGCACACGTTTCAAACTTACATTGTTTCTCCCTTCTAATGAGAGAATACAATACTTGCAACTCTTGAGTGAGTTATTTCTAGGTCTCACGAAATGGAAACTGCCCCATTTGGCTCGTGATTCCTACTTAAACATAGGAAGTCTAGAACCTTCCTTTTGATCTTTTTATTTAGGTTTCACCGTAAGTGACCTGCTCTCTTTTGTATAATTTTTATAAAGTAATTCAGCTTAAATATAAGAAGTTGTAGGAACTTCTATCTTATTCTTCATGTTCTTCTTATTGTTATTTTCGAAGTTGTTACTCTCTCTCTAGAATATTCTCTCAGAAATTTCTTTTAGTACACTCCTTGTACTCTTGTGAATGTCTAAACTTTAATCATTTAATTTGCCTTTTTAAAATCTTACAAAGATTTTAGTACCAGGTTTAAAACCTTAAGAATTTTTATTTGCCTGGAGCAATTTCTAAATGTTGTCGGAGGTCTGCGACCCCAAATTGTTAATAAGATTGAAATTATATTCATGTTAAAGTTACGCTTCTTTGAATTGTTAAATAAATTAAATATTTGGTTTTGGATTTATCATTTCTCAAATACCACGGTTAAGCAAGAGTCTGTCTTCCCTGACTCTTCCAAAGTTTATGCCATCGTTAATACAGAACAATTCTGCTACTATTTGTCTTGCCAGACCAACACCTTTCCCCATAGTAGTCATATACATGCTTGGGAGGAAATACACTAAAGCCTCTCTCTTGCAAATCGCCCAAGTCCTAGCTGCGGTTCCCGTTAGCTTCGACCAAGCTCGTACCTACTTTAGGTATCAGAGAGTTAATTTTCAGTGGCAACTGCCTCTAAGGGTATTTAAAGTTAAATTTATAACTTTTGTGGAACTCTCATCCTATTTCTCTATCCTGTTTCTCCAGTCCGAAACCCACTTCCTTTTCTTAATCATCTTCCCTTGGTGGGTGGGTTATTCCTTAGCCTATAATCTACCCACCGTCAGCGATTTTAAAACTGACGTGAGGGTTGGAACAGGGTGCACTCAGTCTCGTGAGGACAATTGAGTAGCTGTCTGACAGTGAGACAGCACCCCGATCACGAATACCAATATTAACGGCCGAGGGGACCCGACGCGCTGATCAAGCGTCACCCCAATATCTGCAGGCCAAATGGCTGGGCAGCGGTCGCTTGGTCGGCCTTAGCCCGTCATGGGCTGGATGGTGCCAGGGGTTGACTTTGACATCTGACTAAGTGGGAAGCGGCTTCGGTGACGTAACTGGTAGCATGCTGAATGTCTATGCCCAAGGTCGCGGTTTCAAAGCCGGCCGAAGTCGTCGGATTTTCTAAGAGCGCTAAAATCCCTCAGTATGCTTTCCTTTGGAGGGGAAGTTCCAACGTTCGTTACGAGTTGCTGGTTGGGGTGGCATCTAGTAGCCAAGTTCTCAGCTAGGTGTCATTGACGGTAGAATCTGGTAGCAACATTAGGAACTACTGCTTGAATTTGACCGTCTGCAGTCCTTACCTGAATTACAGACTAATACAGCCATTACAATTCACACCGTTTATCAGACAGATTCTACACTTACCCAAAGTACACGGGGTTAGATGACCGCGTTGTCGCAGCCCCTAAACTGAGGAACCAACCAGAGGTAGATTTCATTAGAAAGCTAACTATTGCAATGGGTACCATGTTTCGACTTCCTAAAAATTTCGACATATCTTCGCGTTTCACATCCCCCAGACCCCAAAACCACCGTCAGTTCAAAAGTTTATATATAATTTATGTATGTATATGTATATATATATATATATATATATATATATGTATATCAGTTTCTTGTGGACACGATAACTGCCGTAATTTTGCACCAATCACTTTGAATTTTTAGCGAATATGTATAGCTATAAAATCTCGGTCGAGTTAGTTACTGAGCTAAATCGGTCGAAGGGGGTGAAAATGGGGGGCTTTTTTTCGAAAAAGTGAAATATTGCTATAACTCTCTTAATATGTGAAATATCGAATCCGTTCAACGTTCATACTATGTGTCGGATAAAGCCCAAAAATTTATGTTTTTTTATAGCACCAACCATTGACCAAAGGGGTGGGAAAAAGTGGGTTTTTCGGGAAACATTAATCATATCTCTCTTAATAGGCACAATATCAAAACCGTACAAAATGGACAATATTCCCCTAATAATTGCCTAAAATTTTGTCTGAAAGAATTTTTGATATGACCCACCATTACGCCAAGGGATGAGAAAAATGATTTCGGAATTATAAGAAAATGCCAAGAGCTATCACAGGTTGCCATGGCAACACTACTAAATTGATGAGGGATGAGCCATCAGACGTTGCCAAGATAACGCACTTGCACGAGATCATATTCAGAATTCCATCTGACAAAGTGTGAAGCGGCTTCGGTGACGTAACTGGTAGCATGCTGAATGTCTATGCCCAAGGTCGCGAGTTCAAAGCTGGCCGAAGTCGTCGGATTTTCTAAGAGCGCTAAAAATTCCTCAGTATGCTTTCCTTTGGAGGGGAAGTTCCAACGTTCGTTGCGAGTTGCTGGTTGCGGTGGCATCTAGTAGCCATGTTCACAGGTAGTTGTCGTTGACGGTAGTACCTGGTAGCAACATTAGGAACTACTGCTTGAAATTGACCGTCTGCAGTCCTTATCTGAATTACAGACTAATACAGCCATCCCTAAGTACACGGGGTCACATGACCGCGTTGTCACAGTCCCTAAACTGAGGAACCAACCAAAATCTCTGCGGGAGATATAATTTTGCGTGAAGAAGTAACAGACCGTTACATAGTTACACATCAGTGTCGAAACCTTGCATAAGGACAGTGTGATCACAAGTATAAAAATGGATCCCAAATGACAAGAAGGTTACCGTTCCCATAAGACAATAAAATGTTTAAAATAAGCATAAAATGACGAAAAACAAAGTTAATTAAGCTCCAATTATAAAATACCTTCTCGCAATAAATGAGGTCTGATCCTTCTACGAAAACCTGCATATTCTGCCTATTTTCGCCTATCCCCAAGTTTGTCCGGTGAAATCTACCTCCGCCTTCCGGCGTGCCGAGAGGACTTTTTTATTTTTCTCTTTATTCTTTTCCTTTTTCTTTTTCTTTTCCTTCTTCTTTTTCGTTTTATCTTTGTTTTCCTTTTTCTTTTTGTCTTTGTCTTTGTCTTTGTTTTTGATTTTGCTTTTGCTTTTGCTTTTGCTTTTTCTTTTTTTTTCTTGCTCTTCTTTTCGCATTTTTCCTTTTTCTTAATTTTCTTCAGAAGATCACGGACACAATGAGCAAGCGCAGGTTGAAGTTCTACGGACACCTACTAAGAATGGCTGAATGCAGACTGACCAAAAGGTTCTTCAACTACATCATGTTTTTTTTTTCTTTGTTTTTTTTGTCGTGTGGCCTCCTGAAAGGCCGAGTGCAGGTCTTTCTAGTCGACGCCCTTGGGCGACCTGAGCGCCAGGCTGAGAGATGAAATGGGTGAAGATGAATGAAACTGGGCAAGGATGTGGAAGGAAGCGGCCGTGGCCTATCAGAAGGTACCGTCCCAGCTATTGCCTGGTGTTGAAAATGCGAAACCACGGAAAACCATTTCAAGGACGGCCGACGGTGGGCCTCGAACCTACGCGTCTACCGAGTCAGCAGAGAGCTTGGCCCCATGACCTAACGCTGCGCTTTAGTCAGTGTGACCACTGCTGTCGGTATCATGGGGTTAAAGGCCACATCTAAATGGGTAGATGAGGTGTAAAGGGATGCGGCAGATGTTGGAATCACACTACAGATGGTCCACAACCGTAGAGAGTTTACAAGGAGAATAGAAGCTCGAAGCTTGTTGTTTAACATGATCATGAGCCACGGGACCTCCTTTTTACGTGGAATTCGAACCACAGGACATGGCATTTCACTTCGAAAATCTCACATGCATTGACCGGGAATCGAACCTGGTCCGCCTTGGTGAGAGGCATACAGCTTGACCGCTGCGCCACCACGCCCGAAGAAGAGTAGACAGTATAAAAGCATTTCAGGAGAAACCAACAATGAACAGGCCCAAACGGATCATTTCCGATGATGAGAGAAAGGAAAGAAGCGAACGCATGAAGAGGTTCTGGGAGGAGAAAAGAAGAAAAGCCAAAAAGTCTTAAGTTCTTTGCGGTCCATAGTTGGGGGGAATAAAAAAGTTATTTTCAAAAATCGAGTGTTTAGGTAAAGCGAGACCATCAAGGAACATCCCTGAAAAATGCAATTAGTTCCTGTTAATAGCTTCTCAGGTACATTAAGAGTAGAACATTAACATTGAGAGCATAGGACATTGCGGTCCTTCTCAGATAAGTCACTATCAATACTCTCGCGTCTGTAACTCAATTCAATTATCTAGGAGTGGCATTGCAGACTACAGGGATAGTTTCTACAACCCACATCAAGGAGAGAGTACAAGCGGCATTGAGAGCCATGAACGACATAACGGATCTCCGGGAGATATCACTAAAGACAGCAATGAAATTATTCCAGACAAAGATCAAGAGTAACTTTCTGAAAAGATCCCTATGCACAATGCCATCCCGGCTGACGTATGCAATAGCAAGAGAATCACCGTTTATAGAAGACTTGAGACTCAAATTTCTCCTGCCATCGACCCCCAGTTATGAAAGTCTGAAACAAGACTTTAAGATGAAACAGAACGACATTGGGAGAGACTTCTACAGCAAGGATGCGATGATAGAGAAAGACTGGTTGCTAAGCCTACGCGAACTACGCCACGTCGCGACCAGATTCGCGACTCACGGATTCCACTACAAAGTATGCATGAACAATAAATATCACCAAAAAGCCCCAGAATGTGTATGCTCGTGGTGCTGAAAAAAAGTGTGATAGATACCACGCAATGTGGTGTGAACAGAGGCAACTATCTCTTACACAGTTGAGTGTCGACCAATAGTGCCTTACATTTAATGCATATTGTTAAGTGTTACCCCTAGTAGCACGTTCGTTAATTGGATTACAGTGGTTAAAAGCACAACACAGTTTTTTTTTTAAAGAAATATAGCTTCATTGCGGGTCAAGAAAGATACACGATACAATAAAACACACAGAAGCCATTAGCAGTCTCACTGAGGCTTCCTTCTTATGGAGAACAGTCACTCCTTTCACTTTCTCGGGCAGCTGACCGTTCACTAATTAGGTAGACCCGTGTCCATCCACGGTCTGTCACTCACTGAAATACCTGCACACTTCCTTGAGTACACAAACTACAGATACTTACGAGTCTGCTACACACTGCTCTGCAGGCTCGGAAACTATCTCACTGGGTTTCGTAATCCACACGGCATTTCGCCTCGATAATGTCGCACAGGTAAAAGCACGCACTCGCTCTGAACACAGTCCGTCCTCACCGACCAGGGTCGCTCTTATATATCGGAGCTGATGACTCAATGGATGCTTCGAGAGCGAACCAGGGTTCACGGTTTCTCGAAAGTTCCATTTCTGGGTGGGCTGCGTAGATTCTAGACGTGCCCTTTTACACACAGTCTGGAATAGCCTGGGGCGGCCTGAGTCACGCGCGGGCGACGAAACTGTCTAGCATTCGTAACAATATATTGCGCTGTATGATTTACTATTTGTTTAATAAATCTACCGTCATCAATAGCGGCTTCGGTGGCGTAGTTGGTAGCATGCTGAACTGCTGTGTCCAAGATAGCGGGTTCAAACCCGGCCAAAGTCGTCGGATTTTTTAAGAGCGTTAAAAATCCTTCAGTATGCCTCCTTCGGAGGGTAAGTAAAGCCGGCGATCCCATGTCATAAATTTATGGCATGTAAAAGATCCTTACACAGACTAAACTTGTGTGAAGCTAAATTGTTAGGTTAGATTTCGTCGGAACGCTCTATCAACACTAGGTATCATTGATATCTGGTAGCGAAAGTTGGAACTACTTGAAATTGAACGGAACTTGTAGATCAGCAGCTACAGACTCAGGCGAGCCGAATATGTCCTCGGACACTCCCGGCACCAAAAGCCATACGATAAATAAATAACCTTTATCAATATGGCCGATGAAAATGCCAAACTTCCAAACTTTCCCTTGCAGTTGTGAGTAGGGATTAACACGCACTGCTACACTGTAAGTCTGCCCATAACAAAGCTACAGTAAGTAATGATATGAACGTATTTTATTATATAATACGCTAAGGTGTATGTTTCACAGAACTCAAGCTCCTAAACCAGAGGGAGTTCGAAGGTGTGGTTTGTACCAAAATTAGATTAAAGTACAATATCAAGGTGGATTTCGGCGAGGACGTTCTTGTATCGAGAAGATCTTCAATCTGAAGTCTATTCTCCAACTAAAACAAGTGAGTAGTGCGAACAACTCAGTGGTCTTTGTCGATTTTAAGAAGACTTACGATTCAATCGACCGCCAGACGCTCTTCTCTATACGCAAGAACGAGGTGTAGTTTACAACACCCGCACCCTCATTGAACAGACTCTAACAGACACCCCCTCTAAGGGGAAGTTGAGAGGAGAACGCTCTAGGAATTTCGAGATCAAAACCGGAGTACGGCAGGGTGATGACCTTTCCCCTATTTTATTTAATTTTTCACTGAGGGATCTGGGAATCAAACCGGTGACCATTGGAGCTGGAACTCGTAAAATCGAGATCAGATGCTTCACTTTTGCAGATGACATAGCAATCCTAACGAACAACTCTATGGATGCTGTTATTTCTGTCCGAGCACTACACGAGATAGCGGTGAAGGCAGTTTACAAATATCGTATGACAAAACCAAGTATTTGGTGAGTTGTCATAGCGGGAAAGCCCCTTTAATAACTGGGAAAGTTGATCGCTTCGATTACCTCGGCGAATGGGTCCACCCATGGCAGAGATGGCACTTAAATCTCGGAGAGGTGCACTAAACTCAATGCAGCCTATTATCTATCTCGTAACCGCTACAACAAGAGGTGTATTTCAAAAAAATGCAAAGATCTGTCCATATAAAACCTATGCATGGATACAGTGACTGCCGATTTGCAGAGGCAACCACCATGGACATTACTGTACGTAGATGATGTCATGCTTGCAAGCGAGACCGGTAATGATCTAGAGCACTTGGTAAACCTCTGGAATGCGAGTTTCTGTGAATTTGGACTACGGCTCAACCTCACTAAGACTGAGTACCTTGAATGTGGTTCCCAGAGAGATGGGACCATCATAGTAGATGGCACCCCACTACCAAAGGCTTCACATCTCCGATACCTTGGCTCCGTTGTGAGACCTGATGGTGACACAGTCTCGGATGCCCGTGCAAGAGTGAATGCTGCATGGATGAAGTGGCGCCAGGTCACAGGCGTTCTCTGTGACCGCAAGATCCCTTTGCGCCTCAAAACTAAGATCTATCAATCAGTCGTCCGCCCTGTTGCTTTGTACGGAGCTGAATGCTGGCCTAATACAAAGAAACATGAACAAGCCTTGCACTCAATGGAGATGCGGATGCTACGATGGACCTTGGGAATTACACGGCTGGATCATATTAAGAACGAAGACGTTCGCAATACTCTTGGAATTGTCCCTATTCCAGCCAAAATGAGGGAGACTCGGTTGCGTTGGTACGGGCATGTAGCCCGAGCAAATACAGAGTCCATTGTAAGCAAGTCACTTGCTCTCGAGCCTGATGGACAAAGACCTCCAGGACGACCAAAAAGGCGTTGGATGGATACCCTACACGACGATATGCGCATCATAGGTCTTCGTCCTATAGATGCAGCCTACTGCAAGAAATGGAGAGCGAGGTGCAGAGTGGCGGACCACAAAAAATAATTGGGAACAGCGCCAGTAAGAAGAAGAAGAAGAAGAAGAAGAAGAAGAAGAAGTTGTAGAAGAAGAAGAAGAAGAAGAAGAAGAAGACGAAGAGCACATTTTTATATGCAGCAGAGGCCCTCTTGCTGAACAAGAAATCCAACATGGATGATTGGGAGAAAGTTGAGAGACGCATCCTTTGAAAAATTCATGGACTCTCAGTTGGAACCAGCCACCACTATCATGCGACGGACACGGCTGAAATTCTACGGGCACCTCTTCCGTATGGGGAATGATAGAATCACCAAGAAGATCTTCAACTTGATTGATGGCTACAAGACTGGCAGCTTGTGGCTTAATGAAATGAAACATGACTTGAATAACGCTGGTATTTTAGACTGTGGTATTCTTGACCGTTCCAAATGTTGTGATAGTGTTAACTCTTGGTCCCCACCCGACCACCCCTCACACAGGAGAGTTATTGGCTGGACTGAGGAGATACTGGAGAACAAAGAAAGCATCGCAGAAGCACTAGTCATAAGCAATCCTTAGCGGGCTTAAATCACTAATAATAATAATAATAATAATAATAATATACCAAAATTAAGGATATAGAAAAACAGGAAAGAACAATTCTCAGAAAGATTTACGGGGCAGTTAATAATAAAGGTATTTGGACGAAGAGACCTCAAAGCGAACTCTACCAAAAGATCCACACGATAACGGAAGTAATCAGAAAACGCCGAGTACAGTTTTATACACACATTTACAGGATGGAAAATTTACGAACGGCGAAGAAATTGCTCAACGCTATAACGCGGAGTAAGTGTGGCACGGAGTGGCTGACAGAGGTTCAGAGGGATCTAAAACAGGTCAACATTGAAAATCTTGAGGACAGCACCGAGTGCAGGAATAAAATCAAAAATGTTAAGTTTGATCAGAGACAGTCACGACAGCCTGGAAGAAAATGGACAGCATTCTGAGAGGATGATGAGATTTTGGGAAGAGAAACGGGAAAACGCCAGGAGAAGAAATCATGTATTCAAGTTCAAGCGCTCTCCTAAAGGGGAACAATCGATTAAATAATATAAATAAATAATAATATACCTGTAAGAATATTCTGTCCTATAAAGGGTTAGCCCACATTTGTGACAGATCTGTTTTTTAAATACGAGTATAATGTTTATAAAACTCTTTAATAAGGAAGACCAAGTTTAAATGTTTGTTCAAAAGCTTTCCTCGTAGTTTTCCATTCGGTTCGTCTTTTCTTCTTATGTGAATTATACTGATGTTTCTATCTACACAACACGGTTGATTCAAACGACGCACTAACTGTTTGGCACCTGATACAAAATCTACACTCCATATTTTGGAAGAAGATTTGTTTTGACTCATTTCAAACAATGAGTTAAAATATTTGTTGATATTCGGCACTAGGTTTTATAAATTATTTAATTGTCTATATTTTTGAATTTTTAATATAAAGCCCAATATTTTATTTGCACTTACAATTGCAAAATTTCTTATTTTTCTAACTGTATTTTGAAACAATTAGTGTAAATCCCAGTATTATACTATATTTTATTTATTTACAATTAATATTACATTGTAAGGATAACCATTTTATTACTTCATTTCATTCTTTTAATTACAATATATATCATAAACATCTCACATCAAACAAACATTAGACTTAAGTACTTCTATACTATTTTATTTTTATTCTTAATTAATTTCATTTTAATTGAGCTGATGAAGACCTCAATGTCAGGTCGAAACATGTACAATATATAATACTAGCAACCCGACCCGGCTTCGCCCTGGAACAGTTATGAATGCATTACGTGATAAGCGCTTTTTTTTTCAATGTCAATGAACAACGACCAATATCCGTTTTACGTCTCGGCATGATGGGTTATAATCACTAACTGGACTATTAATTATATTATCATGGAGATGTATGTGCAACAAATTCTTGTCAGACGTAATTTAAGAATGGCGAGGTGCATGAAACACAAATCCCCCTTCTGTCTATTCTTAACTTGACTGTGAATTTTTCGTAACGAAAAGTTCACAGGCGAAATGAAGAAAAGCCGAGTTGCACTTCCAGGGAAACTCCAAACACAACCACTCTTCTCTAAAGTTTTTAATTCAACACGTCTCGACAGTTTGCTGCTGGCTGTATCTGGGGCAATATGCTCGTCCGCTAGCTAAGCTGTAACTAGGGTGATAGACTCGCCTCTAGCTAGCTCGTAAACTGTCGCCTCAGTAACTGAATGGAGATTGTTGGAAGATATTACAACGTAAAAACACTTATAGTGGGCGATGTATTGAATATAGAGCTATGCTCTCCCGTACTTTTTTGTCGAACTTTTCATGCTGAACAATTCTTACACTCATAGTATTTAGATATTTGTAACGGTTTGCCCAGCGTAAGCTTACAAAGTGCACGGACGCCAGTTTTTTTTTCGACCTTTTCACTGAAATCGTTAGTGCTTGACTTTCTTTGGTCATAAATAAATTATTTTCTACAGAAACCTTTATCGAGATATCCTTTACATAATGGTGAAAACCGCATCAAAATCCATTCAGTGGTTCTCGTGTTTACCCGTAACATCCAAGAATCGGGGACTTTGTTTTATACTAAGTAGAGATATATTTGTGTACGTATTGATTGGCGTATAATTTAAACTTTTAATTCTTTGAAAAAACTGAAGAAGGCCTAAATGTGGTCGAAATTGATATTTAATTAATAAACATTAATTAATAAATTGTATTGACTAAGGTGTATTAGAATTATTAGACACCTGTGGGCATTTCTTTATAGGCTTAAAGCTACAGTAGCCAAAAGTGTGCGGTATTTCATGAGTTATGTTACCTCTTACGTCACCTGGAATCACCTTGAAGGAGTGTAACCTAGTTCTAAGTTTCATTACTTAATGCAAATGTGTTACAATCTCGCGAGTGGTGCTGGTCAATCCTTGTTGAGCCAACTCTCTAGAGAGCGCGCTCTCTCTCTCTCTCTGTCCCCCTTCACCTTCAAGAGGAAGGTCTGTGCCGTGCCTTTATTGAATACTAAGTGATCGATAGTCTGCACCTTCAGAATAAATTCCTAAGATATCTGCAGTAAGAAAATCACGGGTATTTATCCGAAATATTATGATAGCTATTGCAGTCTTCTAAGTTACTTGAATTATAAATCTCTGGATAACAGACAAAAAATTGCAATTGTTGTTTTCGTCTTCAAAGTATTCAAAGGAAAATAAAGTACATATCTACATGCCCTTGGTGAGATCTGTGGTCCTATATGGTTGTGAGACCTGGACCACGCCTCAAACGCTTGAAGAATGTCTCTGCGTTTTTGAAAGGAAGGTCTTGCGGAAAATGTATGACCCACTATATAAAGCAGAAACAGAAAGGTGGGAAAGAAGATCTCACAAAGACCTTTATCAAAGCTTTGGGAAGACGAGCATCAACCGGAATCTGGAGAGGAGGAGGTTGCAATGGTTGGGACATGTCATTCGAGCTGAGGATTCCATATCCAATCGTGTTTTCAGCTCGACACCAACTGGCAGACGCCCGAGAGGCCGCCCTAGAACAAGATGGAAGGATCGAGCGATAATGTCACTGGTAAAGGTGACACCAACAGCAACTGTGGAGGATGCAAGGGACAGGGAAAGGTGGAAGGTCATCTGCGACCGATACTTGAGAAGAGTCTCATTCCCTCCTGTTGTAATGCCTGTGTTGTTTTGTATATGAGTTTTTGTCTTACGCTCTTATTGTCTGTTCTGGATCTTAATGGCCTGTTAATACAATAAATGATGATGATGATGATGACAGTCCGTATTGATTATCACAGTTTAATTGAATCGTTTATTTCAGAAAGGGGTCAAGGGACAAAAGGCGCCTAGAATCAAAACCCTTCAAGTCCATCGAACGTAAAAAATGAGATGAAGTTGCCTTTATATGAACTTGCACGCGGGAAACTCAATGGTGACATTATTTTCCTTCAAAAGACGCTATTTCCCTGTGTAAATGGTGGACAATACTTAGGGTTAATTTCAAAATCCACTAGATTCAATTCAACTTCCGCCATTGTTAGTTTTAAAACCCACTAAGTTGTTTTCAGCCAATCAGCACATAGAATTATATTACCCAGGATTCCTTTGTACCGCCATGAGCTGTGTTGTGTTTTGTAATGTGTGGTTAAGTGTTTGTTACATTTTAAATATATGCATAATCATAATTCAGGTCTGGTTTTCATTTCGTACATAATTTGGATGGTTCAAGTTCACAGGCTTTCATTATTCCCTTGTTTTTATTCTTAGAATTGCTTTTCTTACTTTCAAAAACGTCCATATTGTTACGTGCCACCCCCCTAGTGGCACTTTTTGTTAACTGGATTACGGTGGGTAGGAAGCACAACACCAATTACTGCTTAAAGAAATAATTAACTTTATTGTGGCCAGAAAATTACACTAATCAGCAAATACAAGCAATTAGGAGCCTCACTCCAGTTTCCTCAAGTCTCTTCATTGAGCGCTCTTGGCCCTTCCACTTGTCAACAGACCACAGAAGTTAATCCGTCCTAATGAGTACAGTGGCCTTGACAGAAACTACCTGCTCCTCTCCCTTACGTTCACCGACCTCAATTACTTACGATCACTTGCTGCAGGCTATTTCGCTGTCCACAAGCTGGAGAAACAATGTCACTGGATTTCGTAACTCGCACAGCACTTCGTCACCACACTTCTGTCGCACAGGATAATCGCTCACACTAGCTCGTAAAACACAACAACAACAACTGCTAGACAAGTCGCACTTATATAGCAGGCCGGTGACTCAATAAATGCTTCTAGATCCATCCAGGGTTCACGGCTTCTCGAGGTTTCCATCGCTGGTCCAGTCACGAATATTCTGGACTACCCCTTTGTCCTAGTAGCCCTGTTGCATAAGGCACACGCAATACAGGAGGCAGGCCACAGCCCAGCCCTGGGGCAGTTGTGACTCATGCGGCGAGTGATGACACAAACTCACAGCCGTAACACCACCCCCTTCCTAAAAAGGCTGATCGTCCCGATCAATCATTGGTCCGTCTGTGTCCCTCCGTAGGCTGCCAGGCGATCTCGGTGCACGATCTTCATCTTTGTCCTCGGGCTCCGCTGGATCCTGTAGACGACATCGTTGATCCGTTTCACGACTCGGTACGGGCCCTCCCAGGACTTCTGCAGTTTGGGTGACAGGCCTTTCTTCCGTAATGGGTTGAAGAGCCAGACCCGGTCGTCCTCGTGGAATCCGCCGGCATCCGTCTGCTGGTCGTATCGGGTCTTCATTCGGTCGGTCTCGATCCGTAGTTTCCTCCTCGTGAACGCGTGTACGTCCTCCAGTTGGTCGACCAGTTCTTGACAATACTGGCTTACCGGGATCGGATCATTCCCAGGTCGGCCGAAGGCAAGATCGACAGGTAGACGGAGCTCCCTCCCAAACATGGCCCGGGCTGGTGTGCACCCGGTGGCTTCATGCACGGCGGCGCGGTAGGCCAGGAGAAATAGTGGAAGATGCTTGTCCCAATCCCTCTGGTGCTCGCTGACGACTATTCGGAGATGGTTCTCGATGGTGCGATTGAATCGCTCTACCATCCCGTCGGACTGAGGGTGTAGCGGCGTTGTCCTTGTCTTCCGGATTCCCAGCAGCTGGCATAGGTTCTGGAACACCTGCGACTTGAAGTTCCTCCCTTGGTCGGAGTGCAGCTCCAGGGGTACTCCGTACCGGCTGACGAATTCCTTCACCAGGGTCTCTGCAATCGTCGCGGCTTCTTGGTTAGGGAGCGCATACGCCTCCGGCCATTTGGTAAAGTAGTCGCTGACGACTAATATGTAGCGGTTCCCTGCCTCGCTTAACGGGAATGGCCCAGCAACATCGATGGCCTCTCTCTCCATGGGGCCGCCCACGTTGTAGGTCTTCAGTGGACCCCGTCGTCTTCGTCCAGGGCCCTTGCTGGCTGCGCAATCGTGGCACCTCGCGCAGTAGTTCTCCACGTCTGTTCGGCATCCGATCCAGTAGAACCGCTCTCTCAGCTTCTCCAGGGTCTTCTTTATCCCTAGGTGTCCACCAGATGATCCTCCATGAACTTCCTTCAGGACTTCCTCCGTCATAGCCTTTGGAACGACGACTTGTTCCCGAGATGTCTTCCCGTCGGTGCTCTCCCAGGTACGGCAGATGAGGCCATCCCTTACAATCAGCGAGTCCCACTGTGCCCAGTAGGACTTAAACTTTGGGCTGCAGTCACTCACAATGTTCCACCCGGGTCTGGGGACACAGGTCCTCTTCCATTCGGCTATCAGTCCCAGGTCATCATCTTCTGCTTGTGCCCGCGTGAAAGATTCGCGGCTCCAGCTCCCTTGAAGTTCCACGGTAGTCCTTCGGCACTGTATCCCGGTGTTCTCCTCCCTTCGGGCACAGAAGGTGCAGTCTTCGGGGCACGGTCTTCGTGACAAGGCGTCGGCGCTAGAATGCAGTTGGCCTTTCCTGTGCTGAATCTCAAAGTTGTACTGTTGAAGCCTCTCTAACCACCGCGCGAGTTGACCCTCGGGTTGCTTGAAGTTCAGGAGCCACCGCAGGGATGCATGGTCGGTCCTGATGAGAAATTCTTGCCCGTACAGGTACTTGTAGAAGTGTTCAATGGTCTTCACGATGGCGAGCAGCTCCTTCCTGGTGACGCAGTAGTTCCTTTCTGGCTTTGACAAGGCCTTGCTGAAGTAGGCCACTACTCTCTCCTCGCCGTCCACTACCTGCGACAGGATTCCCCCTATGCCAAAGTCGCTGGCATCGGTATCGACGATGAACCTTGTTCCAGGTCTGGGGTAGGCCAGAATAGGCGCGGTGCACAGAGCCTGCTTGAGTTGTTCGAAGGCACTGTGGCATTCTGCTGTCCACGTGAAGAGTTGGTCCTTCTCAGTCAGTCGATGTAAAGGTTTGGCGATGTCGGCGAATCCCCTCACGAAGCGACGGTAATAAGTGCAGAGTCCCAGGAAGCTTCGTAGTTGGGACTTGTCCTTCGGAACTGGCCACTCCCTCACAGCTGCGGTCTTCTCTGGGTCGGTGCGCACCCCTTCCTCGGAGACGATATGCCCAAGGTACTGGACCCGCTTCTGGAAGAGCTGACACTTCTTGGGGCTCAACTTCAGCTGGGCAGCCCGGAGCTTCAACAAGATCTCCTTCAGGTTGCTGTAGTGCTCCTCGAAGCTACTCCCCAGAACGATGACGTCGTCTAGGTATACCAGGCAGGTCTTCCAGTGTAGTCCCCTCAGAATGGACTCCATTAGCCTTTCGAAAGTCGCAGGGGCGTTGCACAGACCGAATGGCATGACGGTGAACTGCCAGAGCCCGCTGCCCACAGAGAACGCCGTTTTCTCGCGGTCCTTAGGGTGGACCTCCACCTGCCAGTAGCCACTCTTCAAATCCAAGGTGGAGAACCATCTTGACCCTGATATGGTGTCCAGCGTGTCGTCGATCCGGGATAGAGGGTAGCTGTCCTTCTTCGTGACGTCGTTCACCCGCCTGTAGTCCACGCAGAACCTGGTGGAACCGTCCTTCTTCTTCACAAGCACGACCGGAGAACTCCAAGGACTACGTGATGGCTCGATCACCCCTTGCTCCTTCATCTCTTCTACCATCCGGTCGACTTCGGCTTGCTTGGCGAGCGGGACACGTCGGAATGGGGCCCTAATCGGTGCGCTGTCCCCAACGTCGATTCTGTGCTGGACCAAGCTTGTCCTGCCGAAGTCTTTGCTCCCCACGGAGAAGACATCCTGGAATTCGCGTAGCAGGTCCTGAAGTTGGCGTGATTGCTCTTCGTCTAAATGGTCCTGGGATCCTTGGTACAGCTTCTGTAGTTTTTCTGGCAGGGCGCGTCTTCTTTGGTTTTCCGTCTGCAGGTGTCCTTCCGTCGTTTCTGTGATGCGGGCAATCCAGGTAACGGGCTCGCAGACTCCTAGGTTGGTGTCCCTGTGAACCGTAATATCGTAGTCGTTCAGGTTGGACAGGCGGACGTACGGCCGAGGCGTCGTGTTGATGAGGGTCTTGGCAACTAGCAATCCTTTTGTCTGGATGTCCTCATATTTTGGCTCGATGACAGCCGCCACTCCCTCGGTAGTTCCGTCGACAATTACGGCGGCGCTGACCTCCGTCCTGGCAGGAACGATGACGTCCTCTCTCCGCCTTACTCGTCGTGCGGTGACGGCCTCGTGTGCTGGTTGCAAAGCAAGTTCCTCACCTCCGAAGTGCAGAGTGTTGGTACTCAGATCCAAGATGATGTTGTTGTGGTCCAGGAAGTCCAGTCCGATGATCACTTCATTTGATACGTCAGCCACAAGCACTGGATGCTTTATCGCCCGCCGACCAATGACGAACTCCAGCGATGCTTCGCCATGTACCGGTGCGGTCTCTCCGGTCGCGGTTATTAGCTGGAGGTTCCTTTGTGTGGGTTGCACTCTCCACTTCGGGATCACGGTGGGACTGACGATGGTCCTCGATGCTCCCGTGTCGATTAGCATGGGCCAGCTCTCTCCGTTGACGACTCCGTCGACCATCAGGCTGCTATTATCCCTCCGTAACTGCGTCACACGAACTTGGACTGCCGGGGCTTGACGACTGTCACAAGCCAATCTTTGCCCCCCTAGGCTGGCTGATACTTGCTTTCCTGGGCCGCGCGGTTTCCCTACGACTGACTGTCCCGACGGAAACCCTTGGCGGCGGCGATCACCGCAGTCCTTGCTCAGGTGGCCTCTCTTACGGCAGGTCCAGCAGGTCGGTAGTCCTCTTCCGGGCCGCCTCTCCGGTTGCCTTCCGGCTGTGTCGTTACTGGTGGTGCCGCGACTATCGAAGAAACGGCTTAGCGCCTCCATTAATTCGTCGGCCAGGGGCTTGGTCTCGTTGGTTTTTACTGGCTCGTCGACGTCCACTTGACGCACCCGCGCGTGCATTCTGGATGCCTGTTTTGCCGTCTCGAACCCAAGTGCGTGGCTCAGCACATCTGTCAGGGTCTTATTGCGCGCGAGTCTCAGCGCCTGTTGAATGTCCGAGTCCCGTAGCCCGTCGGTGAAAGTCTGCGTCACTATCTGCTCCAGAAAGTCGGCCGGCGCTGTTGGGTAGGCGAGCCTTACGAGACGTGCGATGTCCATCTCGAACTCCTGCAGGGTTTCCGCGTTCTTTTGTACCCGGGTCCGGAGCTGCATCTGGTAGGCCTGCTGAAGATGGCTATCTCCATATCGGGACTCCATATGGGCGATTAGTGAAGCGTAGTCCTGGGATCCAGTCGGGATGGCCTGAAGGACGTTAAGGGCGTCGCCTCTCAGCGCTACAATGAGAGCTGTAGCCTTTTCTGTGTTGTTCCAGTTATTTATGGAACAGGCTGCCTCGAACTGACGTAAGTAGGTGCTCCACGGGACCTTTCCGTCGAAGGTTGGGGGCGTCACTCTGCTATGTCCCGTTCCTGATATTCCCGGTGTAACGGTGGGCGGGCGCTGGCGCAGCTCGGCAACTTCCTCTTGTAGAGCGTTGAATTCCTCTTCCACCCCCGTCAGTGGGCGTTGGCGCAGCTCGGCAACTTCCTTTTGTAAGGCGTTGAATTTCTCCTCCACCCCCATCAGCGTCGTTGGCGCAGCTCGGCAACTTCCACTTGTAAGGCGTCGAACTTCTTTTCCACTGCTGCGACTTCCTCACGTAGGCCCTGTTCTAATTTCCTTTGGCTCTCCTCTAATTTCGTCAGCAGGCACTCTTCCAGATTTTTCTGGCCATCCAGAAATTTGGCGGTTAGGTCCTCTGCTAACTTATTCTGGCTGTCCTTCAGGTCCTCTGCTAACTTCTTCTGGCCATCCTCCATCTTCTTCTGGCCGTCCTCCATCTTCTTCAGGTCCTCCGCTAACTTATTTTGACCGTCTTCCATCTTCTTCTGGCCGTCTTCTAATTTGGCAGTTAGGTCCTTGGTTAAATTCTTCTGGCCGTCTTCTAATTTGGTTTCCATGCCATTTAACTTTTCTAGCAATGCTGCCAATTTCTCCTCCATTTTAGTTGTTTGTCTTGTAAAGGGCATGCACTCACAGGAAAATTAGAGAAAATGACCTGCTCGGGTTTTGAAACCAGGACCGTCAGGTGTTGTGCTTGAGTTCGTAATCCCACTTCTGACACCAGTTGTTACGTGCCACCCCCCTAGTGGCACTTTTTGATAACTGGATTACGGTGGGTAGGAAGCACAACACCAATTACTGCTTAAAGAAATAATTAACTTTATTGTGGCCAGAAAATTACACTAATCAGCAAATACAAGCAATTAGGAGCCTCACTCCAGTTTCCTCAAGTCTCTTCCTTGAGCGCTCTTGGCCCTTCCGCTTGTCAACAGACCACAGAAGTTAATCCGTCCTAATGAGTACAGTGGCCTTGACAGAAACTACCTGTTCCTCTCCCTTACGTTCACCGACCTCAATTACTTACGATCACTTGCTGCAGGCTATTTCGCTGTCCACAAGCTGGAGAAACAATGTCACTGGATTTCGTAACTCGCACAGCACTTCGTCACCACACTTCTGTCGCACAGGATAATCGCTCACACTAGCTCGTAAAACACAACAACAACAACTGCTAGACAAGTCGCACTTATATAGCAGGCCGGTGACTCAATAAATGCTTCTAGATCTATCCAGGGTTCACGGCTTCTCGAGGTTTCCATCGCTGGTCCAGTCACGAATATTCTGGACTACCCCTTTGTCCTAGTAGCCCTGTTGCATAAGGCACATGCAATACAGGAGGCAGGCCACAGCCCAGCCCTGGGGCAGTTGTGACTCATGCGGCGAGTGATGACACAAACTCACAGCCGTAACAATATGTTCATTATACTTTCAAAACTAGTTAACTCCTAATTAATCTTAAGAATTGTGTTACTTTCCATTAACGGAAAATCCTGTAATTTGTTGGAATGCATCGTTTGATGACTAAGATAGTTAATAAACGAAATGTTTATATTCCAAGGATGTCGTTTCATGTGTTAACAGTTTTTCTCATTTTCCCCAGAAATTTTGTTTTGTGGACTTGGCGGGTTTTGATTCTAGGCGCCTCAAATATACTATTTCGAAAAAAACAAAGAAAACTTAAAATCACATACAAGGATTCTTTATGGATATTAAAAACTTACCACAAATGTGTTCATGTATTTGAAACGTAATAACACAAATTATATTTGTTTTGCTTTTTTGAATCGGGCAAAAAAAAGAACTTAAAACTGTGTACTTGACACCTTTTTGCAATAAAGAAGTAGAACACGGATATTTAGTTAGTATAACTGAGAAATATATTACGGCTTTGTAAGAAAACGAATTGTATGAAAAACAATGTATGTATATGTGTATTAGATAACAGAATTAACCATTTATAGGTTAGTGGTCTCTATATTAACCACCTGTGATATGGACAAATGTATTATCAAAGATGCAGATGGCTGAATCTTTTAGCCATATATCAACGAATTTTGTTTTGGAAGTGTTAATATTTCTGAAAAGAAAATTTGTTTTTATCTCCTTGGACTAAAGTGCTTGATAATTGTTTTTAAGAAAAAACAATTAAATTGGAAAAAAGAAAGAGTAAAATATGATAATAAAAATTTAAATTGGAAACAAATCTACTATATAAAGCTCAAATACCACTCACTGACTGACTGATTCATTCATCACGAAATCTCAGAAACCACCGAACGGATCGGAATGAAATTTGGTATGCAGCTTCCTCAAGGGCCGCAAACGCCCACTAAGAAAGGATTTTTGGATATTCAGGTTCTAAAGGGGTGTTAAGGGGGTAGACCTGCATTTCATTGAATAGCAATATCTCCCGATTGGTTTCATTGGGGGATGTGATACTCGGCATATATACTCATCATTAAAAATAAGAAGACACGTGTCTGAGGGTTTTTCGATGTGGTGTATATTATGAGGTGAAAGGGGTGAAAATGGGGGTTGAAGGATTCCTAACGGAGCGTGTATCCCTTAAACGACATAGGCCAGGAGTTTGGAACTCAGCGGGAAAAAATCAGCATAAAAAATAAGTAAATAGGTGTTTGACCGTTTTTTCATAAATCCAATTTAAGGGGCCCATGGGGAGGGGTGAAATTATGGGGGCGGACGTAATATGTCTGAGTGTAAAACTATACATGGCCTATGTTGTAGACAGTAACACATTACATCTTTTTTGTCTCTTGCTATTTCATCATACGACGAATACTTACGGAGTTATTAATGATTTTGTACTTTTTGGTCGGAATTTTCAAAGTCACAGCAATGACATAAAAATTGATTCGTATGAAATTTCAAAAAAGATTTTTTTAAATACTTTTATTATATTTTTCACGTCTTTTAGGGTCCGAAACCAACATGATATTTTGATGTTTTTTTTTCGTCCCATGCATTTTTGGTTTCAGGTGATAGACTTATTTTCCACTAGGACCCATGCTTATCTACTATATAAAGCTCAAATACCACTGACTGATTCATTCATCACGAAATCTCAGAAACTACCGAACGGATTGGAATGAAATTTGGTATGCAGCTTCCTCAAGGGCCGCAAACGCCCACTAAGAAAGGATTTTTGGATATTCAGGTTCTAAAGGGGTGTTACGAGGGTAGACCTGCATTTCATTGAATAGCTATATCTCCCGATTGGTTTCATTGGGGGATATGATACTCGGCATATCAACTCATCATTAAAAAAAAGAAGACATGTGTCTGAGGGTTTTTCGATATGGTGTATATTATGAGGTGAAAGGGGTGAAAAGTGGGGGTTGAAGGATTTCTAACGGAGCGTGTATCTCTTAAACGACATAGGCGAGGAGTTCGGAACTCAGCCGAGAAAAATCAGCATAAAAATAACTAAACAGGTGTTTGACCGTTTTTTCATAAAACCAATTTAAGGGGCCCATGGGGAGGGGTGAAATTATGGGGGAGGGGGGGGGGGGGTAAACGTAATATGTCTGAGTGTAAAATTATACATGGCCTATGTTGTAGACAATAACACATTACATCTTTTTTGTCTCTTGCTATTTCATCATACAACGAATACTTACGGAGTTATTAATGATTTTGTACTTTTTGGTCGGAATTTTCTAAGTCCGAGGAATGACATAAAAATTGATTCGAATGAAATTTCAAAAGAAAATTATTTTTAATATTTTTATTATATTTTTCACGTCTTTTAGGGTCCGAAACCAACATGATATTTTGATGGTTTTTTTCGTCCCATGCATTTTTGGTTTCAGGTGATAGACCATGCTTATCTATGTATATAACTAATGTTATAACCGGATTCCAAATGTTATTGCGGGCGAAGCCGCGGGTAACAGCTAGTATGCTTATAAAATTAAAAATATACAAGCTTATAAAAATTAAAATAATCATTCAATCAGTCTACCCACAAGATATCTCGATTTCTGCACACAATAAAAATAAATAAGCGTGTACACATTCAAATTATACTAATTTTATCATCTTAATTTTAAAATATTAAATACAAATAACAATTATAAAAATAAATATGAACATTAAAATGTAAAAGAAAACAAAACAAAACCAAATTAAAATTTGTCTAAAATATTTGAAGTACCTATACAAAAAATATTCTGCATTATACAGGGTTAAAGCAAGAAAACAATTAATGTAACTAACGAATCCTATTTAAAAATGACTGGTACTTTCTTTTAACCTGATCATTTTCAAAGTTCAAAGCCATACATTATCAGGTTGGTAGTGCACTGATTTATTCGTCCTCTATCTCCACAGCACATTCTGTATGCGTAGTAGGCCATTGCAATATATCACTGTAGAACTCATCATTCCCAACAAGTTAAGGTTTGAGGTTAGTGTGGTCTTTTATCTACTTCACATTGATGGGAACCTGAAAAAGAAGCCGTTTGTACGTCCTGGGCCAAAACTAGACATAGAGTAGAAGAAGTACGGGTTGAAATATTAGAACAGAAAGGAGTCAAGCATCGTCACTTAACCACTTTCTGCAATAAACGCAATTCTTAACCGGCGAGGACTGACACTTACTGTACCTACCTTCCTCGTCTTGAACTTCACCCTGCAAAATGAATATTTCCATAGCTTTTTGAACACTCAAATTAATTCTATATTTTTTACGGTCGGGTCAGATTTACCCATGGCGCCAGTCCTCGCAAGACAATTTTCGACTTATCTTAGTCGTGACAATCTGTAAAAATTAAGGACAGAAATCTAACTTTTTTGGTGCAACACAATAATTAGTATTAATATTTTGCAAAAGTTCCGCCTAATCAATACCTTTATTTTACTAAATATAAATGATCACTTAGTGGTCATTGGTACATATTTCGGGGCCTAATTGTTTTGGCCCCTTCATCAGCCTGTGTAGATAAAAAGTCAAGGCAAACAGGTGGTCGGATAGCTTAACACTCATAAAATATTTCCTTCAAAAAACCTATTATGGTGCACCATAATGAAAGGGGAAAGATGTTTATCCAAAGAAACATAAGGAAATAAAATACATAAATAAAATAAAAATAAAAGAATGAAAGAAGGAAAGAAAGGAAGAAAGAAATACAGTAGTTGAAATTTGGATAGAAAAAAAAATTAAATATATAGTGTGAACACACAAAACGCCAAAACAATTAGGCCCCGAAACATGTACCAATGACCACTAAGTGATCATTTATATTTAGTAAAATAAAGGTATTGATTAGGCGGAACTTTTGCAAAATATTAATACTAATTGTTGCATCAATACGGAACCATAATGAACTATTCAAATACTAAAAGCAACACAATAACATAGCTCATGTTTTTATTGATCCCTGTTTCGGGTTTAGGGACACCTTGGTCATCAGCTCCTTTGTTCAAAAGAATCGAGATGACTGCTTTGCCGCCAAAATCATGGCCAATTACGCTCTTCCGAAAATTATTGTCATTTCACTGCCTGTTAAATTTGTAAAATATAAATAAACCTCATTTTCTATTGGGAATAGTTCATACCAGGTGTAAAATTACTTCATTAAAATCCGTACGACTACGACAAAAAGAGAGTGACACACTATGGGTCAAAATGACCCAAGCGCCAGTCTTCGTGTTATATTTTTTCACGCCAGTTGTCAACGGTTAATACAATGCCTTACTGTAATAACAGGCCGGAACTTGTCTCCTTTCTGCACTAAATTATGCGTCTTACCCTACAAAACATGTTACCACAAATAACTCATTTCATCATATTTTGTCACTTGAGCCCTTTCTGAAAAATACGATTCAATTTGTGTGTCCCCCCTCCCTCAACTCGACCTAAGTTTATTACATTTTACTGCCCAAGAACTAGAAATCATCATCATCATCATTATTATCATCTTGAACCGGCTCCAGTTTCCCGGTTGCGGTGAATGAGCGCTCTCCATTTATTTCTCTCCAAGATTGTTTCCCCCTCTTTGATTTGCTGTAAATCCAGACCTTTCCCTGCAAGATCATTTCTAACCTGGTCGATCCATCTCTTCCTCGGTCAACCTCTTGGTCTCTTGTCTTTCAGTTCTTTCTCAAACCACACTCTAAGCTGTTCTGTGTGTCTATTCTTTTGAGATAACCGAACCATTTCAGCCTGGCTTCAACACAGATCTCATTAAGAAATTGTTCTACTTGGACAAGGGCGTATCTTATCGTTTTCCATTTTGTCCCTCCTGGTCTTCTGAATCATAGTTCTTAAAAACTTCATCTTCACCGCCTGTAGTTTGCTGGTATTTTTCTTGGATTGGGTACGAGATTCTAAGGTATATTTAATAACAGGTACAAAGAAGCTCTTGTAGAGTTTTAGATTTGATCTTAAAGGAACTTGCTTATCCCAAAGAAGCCTTCTCACGAGATGATAAAATTGTGCTCCATGTTGAACTCTACTAGTGATTTCTGCAGATAGTTGGTTATCTGTGGACATTACATTGCTAAGGTAACAAAACTAATGTACTTGAGTCGTCAAGTTACAAAACTCGTTTAATCCACTTGTGAATATTAATCCTTTTCATGAGAAACGTTTCTCTGGACTTTACCTCACGTATCTTTTGTGTTAGTTGTTTTCAACTTTTTGCTTTGTGATGTTGGTTTTTGGTTGTGTGTTTGCTTTATGCTTTTTCTTTTGAATTTTACTTTTGGCTTTTCTTTATTGGTTTTGTGATTGTTTCCTGCTTTTGCTTTTTTGAATTTTGATTTTTGCTTCGTGTTTTTTGTTTTTGGTTTTGTGTTTGTTTTCTGGAAAATCAAAATAAAACATTACAAAATAAACAAAGCAAATACAAAATAAAACAAAACAACATAAAACAAACAAAACAAAATAAAAACAAAAGCAAAATAAAACAAAACAAAAAACAAAACAAAAAAACAATTTTAAAGAAAATAAAACGAAATAAAGTAAAACAAACCAAAATAAAACAAAATAAAATAAAGTAAAATAAAATAATTAAATAAATAATTTTACGACGCAATCCTTATTCACAAGTGGATTAAACGAGTTTTGCAACTGGACGACTCACTTGTTCTAACTTTGTACCATTCAGAGTGATGTTAGTAAGGCATAAACATTCCCCAATAATAAATGCCATTCAATTACACAATGAACATTGAATAGCTATACATTGACAGGTTAGACATTTAATGTTGAAAACATAAGATGGAAATTGCGATTTTACGATAACAGAAAAGAAAAGAAATAATTAACTTTACATCAATTTAGTGAACTACAAACCTTCAGCAAGAAAAGAAAATTATTTGTCTTCAACTTGTTGCCGACTCGTTTCAGGTTCGTCGATGAATCTTAATACTTTCTCCTTTTTACACTTCTATTATTTGAATATTTTGTGTATTAACCAAACTTCTCGTACGTGTTGGCGGCATTGTGGCACACACTAAACTTACAAGTCATGAACACCAAGCGTTAGACCACATCCTTTGTCGTATGTAGTTCTCTAAATCTATCGCTACGAACGCTAGTGTTAACCGATACATGATCAAATCAAAATCGTTTAAATTGGTCAATAGTTCTCTAAAAATTACCTAAAACGTTTTACTCAAAGAATTGGATGACCCATCCTTACGCCAAGGGTTGAGCAAATTGTTTTTGGAATTATAAGAAGACTAGCGAACAGTTATAAATGCATTACGTGATACGCGCTTCTTTTTTCGATGTCAAGGAACTACGACCTATATCAGTTTTACGTCTCGGCATGATGGGTTAAAATCACTGACTCGTCTATTAATTATATTATCTTAGAGATGCATGTCCAACGAATTCTTGTCAGACGTAATTTAAATATGGCGAGGTGTATGAAACACAAATACCCCTTACGTCCAATCTTAACTTGACTGTGTATTTTGCGGAACGAAAAGTTCACAGGCGAAATGAAGAAAAGCCGAGTTGCATTTCCAGGGAAACTCCATACACAACCACTCTTCTCTGAAGTCATAACTCAACACGACTCGGCAGTTTGCTGCTGGCTGTATCTGGAGTAATAGGCTCGCCCATAGCTAGCTCGTAAACTAATAATAATAATAATAATAATAATAATAATAATAATAATACTATCCTATGGCCTCGAGTGCCAGGTGCAAGCTTTGTAATTTGAAACCCTGAGGGTAGCTTGCAGGTCGAATTTCGTTGTTCCTTGAATCACTATGAAAGTCAAGGAGGTTAGATATCTAAGCTCCTTAAACACTATAGCACTTTCTAGTAGAGAAATAAGGAACTTCGTGTTGGCGAAAACTCCCGAGATTAATTTTTCCATTATGAACACGGCCTACTGAATTCAAATGGGTTCTTTGACATGCCAACATCGTATGACATGCGTGACGTATTTTTGCCGCCTTTCAAAAATCACTTACCACGGCCAGGAGCGAATCTCGTAAACTGTCGCATCAGTAATTGAATGGAGATTGTTGGAAGGAATGAAAACGTAAAATCACTTATAGTGGGTGATGTATTGAAGATAGAGATATCCTCTCGCGGACTTATTTTGTAGAACTTTTCTTGCTGAACAATTCTTACACTCATAGTATATAGATATGTTTAACGGTTTGCCCAGCGTAAGCTTAAAAAGCGCACGGACGCCAGGTTTATTTTCGTCTTTTTCACTGAAATCGTTACTGCTTGGCTTCCTTTGATGGTAATTAAATTATTTTCTACAGAAACCTTCCTCGAGATATCCTGTACAGAATGGTGAAAACCGCATCTAAATCCATTCAGTGGCTCTCGGTATTACCCGTAACATCCAAGAATCGTAGACTTTGTTTTATACTAAGTAGATATTATAAGAATTATAGGCTAAGCATGTGGAACGTTTGTAGTTATACAATAATTGGCAAATTTAGCGAACTCGAAATATTTTTCTTCCTAGTGAAATCTACCTCCGCCTTCCGGCGTGCCGAGAAGGATTTCTTGATCCAGATGGTTTAAAAATTATACAGGGCGCCCGAGAATGTTCTCCGCAGTGGGTACGTCCAGCTACGAATGGTTGAGTCATGAGTTTAGTTGGCTGCACTGCACTGTGTCCTTGAAAGCGGGACTCCCCCGTGTGAGCTGTCCGTGTGTATCGCGATAAGCGCGCGAACCTGCATGTCTTCAGTGTGTATTACAGTCAGCGAGCGTTCAGATAGATTATTATTGGAAGAGTGCAACAGTATACAGGCGGTAATGTTTACTACTGAAGAGAGAGTTTTTTTTTTTTTGTGTAATACGTTTTTCGCGAAGGCGATCAGTTTACAGAAAATGTAAAATTAAGATTTGAGGCGGGGTTTCCTAATTCAAAGCGTCCAACCCGTGATACCGTTCGGGATTTGATAAGTAAATTTCGTGTGACTTGCTCAGTTCAAGATGTACCGGGAACAGGCTAGCCTACGTTTTTAACGGACGAAAAACTTGATGAAATCTCCTATATAATGCTGCGTAGTCCAAGTAAATCAACACGAAAATTAGCTCAACAAACAGGAATCTCTAAGTCGACAGCACATAAAGCTGTAAGAGACAAGCTTCAGTTGTCCCCTTATAAAGTTACCGTGGTTCATTAATTAAAAGAAACTGATTACGGAAAAAGAGTGATGTACTGTGAATGGTTCCAGCATCTGTTATGAATGGCTGTGGTGAGTACAAAGTTTACTGTTTATTTGTTATGATGCAAGCGGCAGCCGTGCTGCCAACGTAACTGCTGTAGCTAGCTCTCGCAGACGCATGTAGGCGCTGCGGAGAACATTCCCGGACTCACTGTATTAGCAGAAAAGGAAGATAAATTTCGTAAACAAGAGTTAAACTCTTTGAACGCGGTATTAAAAGTGTGACTTACTGTAGCCCCTTCTTCACATGTGACTATCAGATATATCTGCAAGTTGAATGAAATATGAGATAAAAGATTATCTGAGCCCGGCAATAGAAACCAGGAGAGCAGATGAATAGCGCCCAGGTGCTGGCAATGCGTTATTGGAAGACTGGATGTTCCGGTCATGTGCTCCAGAGACACAATAAAAGGTACTATTTCAAAGATGAGAACAGATTTCATGCTTCATCAATACTTAACCCTTAAACACACTTTCATCCCTGCATAAATTGTAAAAGTAAGGATGCATATAAACACAGGATGCATGATTTGTTAAACTGGCAATTCTACCCGACGTTGATTGGGTTGAGAATTTGATTTAACTTTCTAAATGCTGAGTTTCTTCATTTGCCTTTTTAGAAAAATGTAGAAGTCATAATTTTTAATTTATCATGCGGGTGGGGGCTGTGACAACGCGGTCATGTAGTCCCGTGTACTTTGTGTGTGTGTAGAATCTGTCTGATAACCGGTGTAAATTGTGATTACTCCATTAGTGAGTGTTATCTGTTTTTAATTCAAGTAAGGACTGCAGACGATAATTTCAAGTAGTTATTACTTTCGCTACCAAATGCTACCGTCCACGACACATAGCTGTGAACTTGGCTACTACTAGATTCCATCGCAACCAGCGCCTAGTGACGAACGTTGGAACTTAAGAGCATTAATCAAACCTAATCTACACATTTTTCTTCACACACATTTAGTTTGTGGAAGGTTCTTTTACATGCCATAAATCTATGACATGGGCCCGCCAGCTTTACTTCCAGGTGCGGAAGGTGATAGACTTAAAATTTTTATAGGTTTTGGGTCTTTATTAATCTAAATGCATATTCAAAATCCTACGTTGATATACATTTTATTTTGAGATGAATCAAAATTAAACCTTTTGGGCGGGCATCATCTCCATACCAGGTAATGGGCCCAAAAATAATTATTACTAAAATTCAGTAGGTAAGTAATCTACTTGTTACTCCTTATTGGGGTGCCAATGCAACTACTCTCCGTTGCTCAGGTCTAGGTTTAGTTTATTCTGTTGCTGAGTATTGTGCTCCGGTGTGGATAAATAGTCCGCATGTAAGATTAATAGATGTACAATTGAATAACACCATGCGTATGATAACAGGAACAATTATGTCAACTCCTACACTATGGCTTCCTATTCTCAGCCACATCCCACCACCTCATTTGCGGCGATGCAACATTTTGATAAGAGAATATAGAAAGATCCTGACCAACAAACAACTACCTATCCATGGAGGCATTGCTGATCTACATGTGAAACGATTACGTTCAAGACATCAACCTATTTGCACAGCGGAGAATCTTGCAACCAACAAATTCAACCTGACTGAGAGATGGTCTTCTAATTGGAATTCGTTTGCCCCTCCAGAGAGTTCGGTAATGCCACGGATAACTGAGAAGGTGCCAGGGTTCACTCTGCCTAGAAAGATCTGGTCAAAATTAAATAGAATCCGGACCAGTCACGGTGTATTCGGGGATCTCCTGTACAAGTGGAGGAAAAGATCGTCATCATGTTGCGAGTGCGTTGCGGAAAGACAGACTGTTTGGCACCTAGTTCGAGAATGCTCACAAACATCTTACAGTGGTGAATTCAGCGACTTCTTCCTAGGGACACCACAGGCATTTCATTATGTTTCTAGACTTTATGTCGAAATAACATACTCACATGCCTAACAGGAAGGACATGGGGTGATCACCCCACCACTCTCAGAACTTCAGCCCTCGGACTGAGCTTCTCAGCTTCTGAATATGCAGCACCAGTTGGGCTTTCTTCTCCACATTCCAAAGAGGTGGATATAGCTCAGAATGAGACTTCCAGGATTGTGTCTGGATGTCTTAGACCAACATCACTTCAGAAGATCTACCCTCTTATTGAAATTTCCCCACCTCATGTCCGAAGAATGGTAGCTGCAGCATCTGAGAAGAAACGGCAAGAAACCGATTTAAGGCATCCACTTTTCGGTCAACAACCAGCCCGACAGAGACTTAAGTCCAGAAACAGCTTTTTGAGGGGAGTAACAGCCCTCGAAGGCTCACGACAAGCTGCCCGTGTGAAGATATGGAGGACAGAAATCAAAGACCCAATTATTCCTCTATCAGAAAAAAATGGCACCTTGTCACAACTTGCCATAAGGAACTTGGAAATCATAGAACAGGCTGAGGACGGGGGTTCACGCTGCAAGAACAATCTAAAGAAATGGAACATGCTCGTCAACAATGATGAGTTCTGCGACTGCAGTATGTTAAAAGATCCAGAACACCTGCTGATCTGATCTGCCCCTTGATGGAGGACATTATGTTGAAAAGACAATCTTATGGCTGCAAATACTATTGCTATAACTGTTGCTACTTACTGGCAAAATGTAATTTGATTCGGATACGTAAAACAAATACCTTGATATCAACTTTTAAAATTTAATAATTTTCATGTAGCCTATGCCATACAATAAGTAAATAAGCACAAAAAATAATATTCTTTGATCCGAAATCACAACATGGCGTAAAGAATTTGCTTGTTGTTCCACCATAATTGTTTACATCTAGGATGAACTCCAGCTGTAGAGGAGAGACGTCTACAAAATGCTCTGTTAGTTACTTTCGGAAGCAAAATTCCAAACTCAAGTAGTACTACATAATGACCAATGGCTGGCAGAACATACCAGGGATCGATTCGGCACTCGGAAACGAATGGAGAATATAAAAATTAAAATGTCCTTGAACAACGTTTATAGACGTGCGAAGCACTCAACCGGTTAAGAGAGCAACGGCGGTGAAGTAAATAACAGGGCTGTTCGTATTCGAACATACGAATCAAGATAGCTTTGAATTCTAAAGTTTAAATATATACGCCAATCAATACTTGAATTAAAATATACTGTAGCTATTATATATTATAGGATGGGTAGATATTTCGACCTGACATTGAGGTCTTCCTCAGCCAAATTAAAAGAATTAAAATACTAGTAATGTACATAAGTCTAATGGTGAATTTTTGTTATGAAAAAAATATGATAAATTATAATTAAAAGAATTAAATAAAATAATAAAATGGATATCCTTACAATATATAGATAATGCCTTTATTGGTGGCGAAGTTAGGGCTCAAGGCCCTCTATTACACTTAACCACTAGAAGAGTATACATATACATGACTTATAATTACAAATACCAATAGCTCAAATAATATTAATATCAATAAGAATAGTGAGAATATGAATAATGATAGAATCATTCATTTCAAGATACACAAAGTTAAGTACACTTAAATGACGTAACTACTGAAATCCAATCATTAATCTCATTCATGCGTTAATTCATTCATTCATTCATTCATTCGTTCGTTCATTCAAAATTTATCCAGGAATTTAGCGGGATCCACCCATCAAGTACTCGCAGCAAGACACTTTAAACTTGCGATGAGAGGGATTAAATGTAAATAATATAAATTGGGCTTCATACCATGTATAGGATCTATGGATCCATAAAAAGAGTCGAAAAATTCCAATATTTAGGGGAATATATACAAATAGGAGGATCAAACAAGGTGTCTAACATAGAACGAACAGTAAAACTTCAGAAAGCATACAAACTCACATGGTCACATTATAATAAGAAAAGCGTATCAACACAGGCCAAACATAGACACTACAAAACAGTAGTACTATCAGAAGCATTATATCAGTCAGAAACGACAACAATTGGAGCATCAGGCATCATAGAAACTGAAAAAAAAAACACGCAAAATTCTCAGGAAAATATTTGGTGCAATATACTGTGCCCAATTAGACACGGCTGACTGGCATCGAATCGGGGTCTTTATCAAAGAAGACCAGGCCCATGATTCTGCACAGAATCATTGATCTCTGAGGGGGAACAGCCACAGTGAACCCGAGGAACAATGAGTTATATCTGCATATACGTATAATAGCAGGATTTCACGGCCAGAACGGGAATATTATAGCTTTTAAGGTGGATTATTGCAGAAAATACAAGCCCATGTACGTTTAAGATGCTGAGAGCTCAAGAAATCGGGCCAACTTGACAGTTGACAAATCGTGGTTAGCGAGGGGGCGTTACTAGGTGACGCCAAAGAACTAATTTTCGTCTGCACTGGAGGAGCGGCCAAAGATTAATGGCTTTGGGAACCACAGTCCAACAAGGCATAGAAGGGGAGTGGGGGCAGTCGCCCACAGAAATTAATTAATTACAGCCAAATGGAGCAATGATTTGAGATGAAACTTACACCCAGATGCATGTATTCTAGGAATGATAATTTAGGAGTGTTCTCACGCCTAAATTAAAGCCTGCATCCATAAAGGAACCTATGCACAGAGATTATCCGCTACGGAGGAAGGATTTGTGAAGGAGCCGAGGGGAATTACCAGATTAGCGTCATGACGCCGTGGAAGAAGGCAATTAATTATAATTAATTGGCCGAAGCGATTGCTTGCACGCGAGTGATTTTGGGACATCCACGCTTAGACAAACAAGGATCATACTTCACTTTGTCTGAAAATGTATTATATTAAGAAGAGAATCGGTCCTGGAAATCCAGTGAACTATGTTTCACAAGCGAGCTTTATATAGGAGAAGCTTAGCAGGGAGGTCAATTCGACTTGACTCAACCCGTGAGCTGGCACGCTGCCGGATCACGCAAGGAAGTGCGCGGAATTTATAAAGTATTAACGCTCAAATGTATTAACGGTGAACAATGAAAAGCGCATCATGCAGCTTCATAACAGTAATTATGCATCGTATAAGATTTAGTCTACAGCGGACGTTTAAGCAATAGCATACACGAGTATAGATTCAGTACAGCGTAGAGATAATTTAGGATGTTTATAGACAATGAACATAACCAGGAGGTGTTGTCATAGGTAAAATGACATATTACGGTAATGAACACTACAGTTACGGGAGCCTGGAAGGCGTCACAAGTAGTCGTGACATAGGATTGAACAGATTTGCAGTAGAGGAGATATAAACTGTAGGTGACAGGAGTCGAACACACACACACGCTAGATAGACTTTCAAGGAGACCAGCGGTTGTCAGGAGTTAGCTGCATTGCATCTCTGAGGTCAGGCGAGAGTGGGAATCCAATCAAGGATCCATGTGTGAAAATAGAGCGAGAATTGTGTATAAAGTTATATTACAGTGATTTTTAAAAGTGTTTATGTTGATATGGTAAAATAATGTGTATTGTGTCGGAGAGAAAAAGCCAGTAATGAAAAATATAATTACCATGTGTAAAGTTTATACAACGTGTCGTGTGAATAATATCATGATGGCTTAAGACAAGCATCATGCCAGGTGCGTGGCTGGCGTGCTGGACCAACCCAGCAAAAATGAAAGTGAGTACAGATTTAATATGTTGATATGATTTAATAGCTCACCATACAACGAAGCATCACTCTAAGATTAAGAATTAACAGTCATTTATGTACGAGTTCACATCCCTCGTATTTTGGTAAATTATGGCTTGGAGGATGATTTGTTTACGGTCATTTAGGCGTAAGACATTGATGAAAGTAACGGTAACGTTAAATAATAATAATAATAATAATAATAATCTGGGGTCGGTAACATTAATGAATAAATAAATGTCAGGCCTATAGTACGTGCAAAGTGTGTCATGTCTAGCGTAAGAATACTGTATTATTGTAAACAGTAAGAGAGAAACGTGAATATCGAGATAATGAGAGCTTTTCAGTGTCATGGAATTGTTGAATGGATGTTTTATTATGGTACATTCTACAGGGTTGTATTTGAGAGCCATTAAGATAGTTAAATGTAAGCCAGTAAATTTATACTTGTTTGGAGCTACGTAGAACTTTGGCTTATGAGTAATTACATAGAGAACGTGAGTGCTTTAAGAATTGAGTCATCTGTAAGAAATATTGTTTGAGCCGCGTTCAGCGATCATGTAACGTAGAATCAAGAGATTTACGTCAATAAGTTGCGGGGATCATCCGAAAATAGCTTGCGCGTTAAGCGAATCTAGTCGGCTAACCTTCGAAATCTACGAGATAGTATCGCCTTAGAGCATACATGTTATTCGCAACAGAGTTGGGACAGAGTCTGTCTGTATCCACTGTTCGCAGAGTTCTTGCCACCAGGGATAACTGTTAGAGACCCTAGGTGAGCCCATATATTAATTGATCTGCCCTTAGAGGTAAGACTAATGGTTCTTCGTATAGGAAACGTCGATTTCCTCTTGTTATATGCATGCTGCACCAGTGAAACTGTGACACTCACTTGAGATGCGCGCAAAAGCCACTGATGACGACCACAGAACGGCAAAGCTATTTCGTGATCCATCCCTTGCCATGAATATTAATTAGGAGCCGAGATGAGCCCATTATACTCTAAATGTAGGTATTAAATAATTCGATTGACTCAATTACTAAGGACACGACCAAGTCAGGGTACCTCTAGCATGGCCACACCAGTGACGGAACTTGACCCAGACGGGAAGCCAGACGGGAAGCAGGTAGTCCTCAAAACCGGCGGCCATCTTGCCGAGGCAGCCGGGACTAATTCATTGTTCGTACGGAAAGAAAGTCAATAGACCTGATTCTTTTATTTTAAAATTGTAGTGGGACACTGAAGAATCTCGATATTTCGAAAAGTAATTAAGATATGTTTGATGTGGTGATATCAATTGAATTAAATGCATTATTTCCATACACATGCCATGTTGGAATGTAATAATCGGATAACATTTGGCCCAGTTATTCTCTGAGGAGGATTTAACTGCACCAAATATATAAAGGCATTTTTGTAAAGTGTATTTGCCCAGTTCACACTAATTTATGCATACGGGTAGCGTAATTTGAACGACATGACACGTTTGTAACGATAATGTTTTGACCAGACCCAGATAATCGTTGTATAGTGAAGCTATAAAATATCAATGTCCATGTGTATTTTGGAAGGGAAAGTGTACCACTTCAGCGTTTGAAATTGATGGGAAGAGCATGCGATTCGCACGACACAACACTTATTAAACAAGGCATAAGCTAATGAATTAATGTTATTTAAAGTAAATGTCCCGTGTAAAACGGATAAATGTTTATTAATTGCAGATTTAATGTCATTGATATATAATTTGTGTTTATTGTGTTGTGATATTCCAATTTGTGTTAAATTGTGCCACGTGAAGAACACTATGGACACTCGCAAATGTCGAAGAGTATCAATAATAGGATGTTTTGAATAGACTTGAGTGCGGTAAAGCACTAATTTTGAGGAGAAGAGACTCAAAGATAATTTTGATTTTTGTTGTGGGAAGTAAATGTATTTTTTGTGTGTTTTATGTCATATTGCCATGATTTTCTATCAATAAATGTTATATTTAGGAATATGTTGTTTCTTTCATGTAGAGTAGTCACCTGACAGACTCAAATCCTGAATATGTGGTCGTATGGTGGGTTGAACGCCCCATACTTCGAAAGACCGTGAGTTAGCTGGGATACGAACACATGTTCCATATGATGACGATTGGGTACAATACAAAGATGGCATTTGGATGAAGAGACCTACCAAAGAGCTATACGAGTACACAGACAGACTCACCGATATGATCAGAAAACGCAGACTAACATTTTACGGGCACATATAGAAAATGAACAACAACAGATTGACAAAGAAAATCTTTGATGTAGTAAACAGCTCAAGCAGGAAAACTAATTGAGGCGGTCGACGTTCAAAGGGCACATAGGTAAAATCTCATTTTCGAGATAACAATAAATGAAATATTTATCTGTGTTTTTCCAAACGGCCCTACGTCATTTACTGTTCAGTCTTGGCTGATCATCCCTTCAATAAACACAACATCGTCTTCAGACAAGAACATGTTCAAACGTTTTCATTTGGTTGATGACTAGTGGAGTGGTCTTCCCAATGGTGAATTTTTCTTGTCTGTAAGGACATTTCCAAATGCGAAAAGGTTGAAATTTACAGTGAAAGTGCGAGAACACAAAGCAGGACCACCTCTCATTGTTTTTATGATCGCAGACTGAATTATTTTGAATGGCACTTCGTTTCTGAATACTGGCTTGTTCAAAATGAATGGAGATTAAAACTTATCCCAATCTCGCAGTAGGTCCGCACCCATTGTAACTTCAAATGGAGAATGGTTTCTGCGGCACAACACCATTGCAGCAAGATAAGACTTAACCACAAATTGTGCTAAATGTTCCGGCATAACTCAACAAAATGACAGCGTTTCGCCCCGGTGTGCCATTGGGCTCTTCAGTTGGTTAAAGCACACCTCACCAAGACACTGTCAAGTACACACTGGGAAGGCCATTGCAAGACGTATTTTATACATGTGCATCCACGTCACGAGCAAAGCCAGTGCACTATGGAAGTGGAAACTCCACTCCAAAGCAATTTTAACCTTACCTTGGCATTGAATATATATATATATATATATATATATATATATATATATAATTTTCAAAAGAAAAATATGTATTGTCCGTTGAGCCATTATATATTTAACCACAAATTGTGCTAAATGTTTCGGCATAACTCAACAAAATTACTGGGTTTCGCCCCGGTGTGCCATTGGGTGAGGTGTGCTTTAACCAACTGAAGAGCCCAATGGCACACCGGGGCGAAACGCTGTCATTTTGTTGAGTTATGCCGGAACATTTAGCACAATTTGTGGTTAAATATATAATGGCTCAACGGACAATATATACCTGTATTTTTCTTTTGAAAATTATATATATATATATATATATATATATATATATTGTGCCCGTTTAGACCGGAGTCCGCACGACCACATATGCATTTTACCAATAATCAGTCAGCACGAGAGTCAAAATATCCCGGAGCGCCATATGGGTTAAAGCAAATCGCAAAAACGACATCAAATTTATAAAAATGCTTTACTGATTTTTGGCTCAATGCAACAATAAGGATAGAAGGAGATTTAATTGGGAGAAACACATCTGGTAAAATTATCTCAGTTTATTTAAAGTTAAAATCTGACTGCAAGAATGCTCAAAGCAGCATCATCCCACGTGTGGCGATCCACACTCTTATTTACACACAATATACAGAAATCTTCCAAACACATTTGACAAACTTTTTGAAAACACAAGTCCGATTAATAGTCCTGTGGACTGTGTTCCAAAATTATTAATATTTAATTCCAGTTCAAAATGAATTGTCCATACTGGAAATAACGTAGATCACTGTTTGACTATTTACATGAAATTAACACTCGTAGAATAAATGTTTATAGAATTTCTTAAACTTTCACTTGTTTTCCAGTTTCAAAAATATATCGTTGAAAATCTTATTATCATCGTAGCAACACAAATTATTTATACATATTAATAACATTTGAAAAGTATTTGACCATTGAGCATAGCATCGAAGAACTGTGCGAAGCACAACAACAAGTAATCGTTCTTCTGACATTAAACATTCGAGAAGTGACTCGATTATGAACTTCAAGTTCCAAACAAAATATATGATTTCTAAATCATCAACTTGATCAATAAATGGTTGAACCATTCAACTATTAGATTATCCACTTGGAATCATTATGAAAAAAATATTTATATTCATGGCCATTTCTAGTAACTTTCACAACTTGCAATTCTTCGACAGAATGCGGAAATTAGAATTGTAGTCTTATAATGAATTCATTTAGTTCATGGCACTAGGATTGAAAATATCCTTCAAATCATTCGTGGTTAAAGAATTATTTTTAATTGGCAGTGGCCCATTCTACTATTTGTGTAAGAACACAATATTACAATAACAACAACGGCAAAGGTCTTCCTCTGAAGAAGAATAAACTACTATCATGACAAATCCGGGCTCTAGCAAAATCAAAGTCTAAATGGAATTCGTAAACAAGGTTGAAATAAGAACTGATGGTTTCAAAGAAATAACCTTCGGGTTATTCATACGACGAAATGTGTGGCTCCAATACTCCTACTATAAACCTGAGCCATCGAACCTGCTATTTGATTGATGCTCGAAAAAACCTTCATTCCTGCGACTTAACATGCGCACCTGGGAATGGCATTTCAACTACTCCACACACATAAATTATCTTCCCAAAATTTATACAATAAATCAAGCCTCTGCTTGTTATCAACACTGGAAGATTAATAAACTGACAAGTTTATTTTATTTTACCATTCAGTTCAACCCGTGAATTTACCATACTTGTGAAAATCTTTATTTCACTTTCGAAGTGTATTTACGTCATGATTTTATATAAATACAACAATATCCTATTTGATACAAATATCAATTGCTTCCCGTTTCATGCCTCTCCGTGTTATATGAAACATATACTTTACTCATAGCAAATATCAACTGTTCAACCAGAACTGACATGTTGGTTGAATGCGGGCTTGCGCTAACCACTCTCCTTCGGAAAATCTCCTGTTCCAAACTAGAAATGTTTAAACTACTTCATAGGCTCTTTCTCAATACATATGATTATTAGAAAATATAATATCCAAGAATTATTTAGAAAAATTATGAAAATTATTATTATTATTATTATTAGTGGATTATTATTATTATTATTATTATTTCAAATATGTTTAATTATCATCTCATTATGTGAGAATCCACATGTTCGAACCTTCGAATATGGAAAAAATATCCATTCCTCAACAAAAATAAATTTAACTTTTACAGTTACATCGGCTGATTACCGTGATTTCCCAAAAATATGAAAAATTCAAATAAATGCTCGAAATGCTCGGTCATCGATCCTAAACTGTTCTGAGTGCTGAAAATGCTCAGAATAACTCTAACAAGTCTTGCGTAAATCATTACAAGCTTTAAATACGACGAAAAAAATGTGTTGGTCATCTGCAGAAAAATAGTTCGTTCCAATTAGCTAGGCATAAAATAATTCAAATGTGGCTTACATTTCTTGATGGTCTTGAAGTGTAGTAAACCTGGTCTGTACCAGATTTATCCATAAACATGCCCTATCGGACAAGCATGTATAATCCTTGTATCGGCCGCCATTGTAGACCCACAAATCGTCTAGTCAGACATAGTGGTAGTATCTTTCGACGTTTTAATAAACTGTGGTTCCATTTTAATATGGGCTTCTATCAAAGCCATAACAGTTTGTTGAAATAGGGTCAGATCTAAGTGATCTCTTCTTGAATATGTCAGTTGTAACATAACTCACTGTAATCTCATCAGTACAAGAAAAACATTGACAGTCTAAGCAATTAACGGCTGTTCTGAAGATCGTTCCCTGGGCATGGTTTGTATATCACCATCTGCCATGCGCTAGACAACTTGCAGTTTCCCTTGCGTAGACTAATGAACGACACCGTTATAGACTAGTCTTCAGTGTACTGACAGATCGAAGTGGTTAAATAGTTACAAAATATGAAAACTGACTTGAAATGGATTTAAACATCCAAGTATTAAGTTACTAATGGACTGTGACAAAATACTATTTTCTAGACAGAGTCTAGCATATGTCCGTTTGGAAATATAAATATTTCCACCAATGTCTGTAGAAAAACAATCACCTCAGTGATTCTCCTCACCAGAAACTTACTAAGTTCCAACTCGTTTGCGCAGCACTTCTCGTGACTATCACGATATGAAAAGAACTTCTGCGTAGATGCGGCAACCATGTGCCTTGGCTCAGCGTAGACGCAACTTGCTCTGCAAGTGCTTGTGTTGAAGTGAGCTAACCATGCCTTCTCCAGCTGGCTTTTATTCAAAACGGTCAGGGTCACGCGTCATCGCCTGATATCTAGAAATCCTCATATCTCTTGAATCCCTGGACCGATTTACTTGATATTAATTGCGTTCTCTTTCATTTGGCCGTGCCAGTAATCTGATCCCAGTCTCAAGTCTCTGCTCCATAGTTAACTATTTAATCAATAAATAGCCTCCACCTCTGCTATGACTCGCTACGTCACTTGCCATCCAACTATCGGTAAAATCCTTCGAAATGCTTCGAGAAGCAATGTAGCGCGATATTCAAATATCTGAACTTTCAAAAGCTGCTACAGCCTTTCCCTTGATATCTAGGTGTCTGAAACTTGGAATACCCATTCCTAGAGTTGGGCACAATATATATATATATATATATATATATATAATCCAAAATTGACTCATCACCGCAGGGCTCAAACCACTAGACCTAGAAAGCTGAAATTTTGCATGTTGGTTGATCCGAGTATGTAGAGGCCCACTGAGAAACGGTTTTTGAAAATTCAATTTGTAAGTGACTTTTTTCTGCCCTTTGGCATTGACCATCCAAAATTGACTCATCGACGCAGGGCTCAAACCACTAGACCTAGAAAGCTGAAATTTTGCATGTTGGTTGATCCGAGTATGTAGAGGCCCACTGAGAAACGGTTTTTGAAAATTCAATTTCTAAGTGACTTTTTTCGGCCCTTTGGCACTGAGGAAGGACAGTCGGTACAAAGGACGGATTTAGCTCATTTTAAGACAGCAGATACGAGAAACAATACTCGGAGGTCCTGTAGGGACCCCGAAACACACTTTTTAAGTTCCTAAAATGAACGGTTTCGGAGATATTCCCAAATAACTGTGTTTCCTCTGAGAAACAGATCAACGTTACTATGGCAACCGCTGAAATTTCCCAGACCGGGGATAGTTTTCTGGTAATATCTCGAAAACCGTTCGTTTTAGGGCCTTAAAACGCAGGGTTCGTTTCCCACTTCTAACCACGAACATTGCTCCCCGCATTGATACGCGTAAAATGAGATATATTTTTTTTATAGTGGTGGCTTTTGTGGTCGAATACGATCGTGATTTTAAGTCTAATTTTATACTCTTTGAGCTGGTTATTGTAAGCGAGCTTTCAGATCTTTACTCTAATTTAAAATATTAAGATTCTTTCTATTTTGCACGGTATGCTTTCATTTTCTTTATAAATTTGTTTTTTGTTAACTGAATATTTTTGTTTGCCAATTTTGATCTGCTCTTTTTCGTTTTTTACCATGATCAGCAACCCATAATCACAGTCGAATGTGTCGTATTCTACCGGCTATCACGTTAATTATTATTTTTTCTTAATTACTCTTACTGAGGAATAATGTTGGTATTTTGTGTTTCACGCCCATTGAATCCCCGCACAAGGCACGGCTTAAACCTAGAAAAGTTGCCGAGTTGGACTAATGTACTAATGGTGCAGCAGAAAAGAGGAGAATTCAAGCTCTTGAAAAGTGGTGATACAGGAGAATGATGATCAGATGGGTAGATAGGGTTACAAAGGAGGAGGTATTAAGACGAGTGGGAGAGGAGAGATGTTTCTGGCGACTGCTAATGAAGAGAAGAGATAGGAGGGTAGGACACATATTAAGACACTCAGGAATAGCAAGCTTAGTTATGGATGGGAGGGTCGCGGACTAGAACTGTAGGGGTAAACCAGGGTTAAACAGATTGCCTCGGATGTAAGGTGTGGTAGCTATGTAGAGATGAAACGATTTGCTCAGGAGAGGGAGCCATGGAGAGATGCATCAAACCAGTTAAAAAACTGAAGACTCAAACAACAATAATCAGGAATTTTAATTACTTAGAGAGGCATGTGAGGCAAAAGGGTGGTTGGAGATTTCAATCCCTGGGATGTAACACTGGAAGAGACTGCATAATGTACATCAGCGGCCAAGGTGAGAGATATTTAACTATAGGTCTATTAATAGCGATATGATGACGTTCAAATCATCAATAAGTATGGCCAAATTACATCCAGAATAGCTTAAGTAAGAATACTTTTAATTCCCCATATTCCGATAGATTTGCCATTCCAGTGTGCAAGAGTGCAGTTCCCTCTTGAAACAATATTCGCAATTTCTTTGACAAAGCGCAATGACACACACTTAACAGTAGCACGTGTACATTTAGACAAAAACCATTTTCTCCCATGGGCAACTGTATGTGGCGTGCTCGCGAGCGTCCGGACAACAAAATCGTTATGTCTCAGCAGAAGATGGCAAAACCAAGAACGTAATTTTAAAATGTGTTAACGTCGTGTAATATCGAACCCTGCAGACATTCACAACTCTATAAAATTCCCACTTTGCTGCTCATATCAATATACTGTATTGAGACCGTCGGTGGAGCTGTCAGGATAGCCAACAACCGCAATGACTTCCCTAACATCTCATCCGTCGGACATAACTGCCGTGAGGATCAGGTGAACTTCCTAATAGCCCAAAGCGGCACGAGAGTCTGTAGTCCACAGGGATCGTGGTACATGGTGACGATGGTCATAGACTGCCTAAGGAGAGGTTCACCTTAAAAACTAGACTGAGAAAATAAACATCCAGACTTATGTAAAACACCGTGAAAATTTATTGTTAAAATTCACAAGCCCCTATCCTAGTTAGGAGGGTTTCAATCGGCTAGTCCACAAGCTAATAAACAAACAAAAATAAAGAGCAGGTCCTTACCCGAGAAGTTACGGAAAACCCTCGCGAAAGATCTATCTCACAATAACAAAGCATCAACAGCAACAATAGGAAAATGGTACGACGCAAGTCCCTAGGTCAAGTTACAAGATCAAGCTTATATCAGAATTTACATTTAACAGGGTAGCAAGACAAATCTAAGTTAGGATGATACCATCTCCACATTTACATTTAACGTTAATTCATCTAGCCAAGTCCTATCAATTAATAACAAAATTTACGGCGATGACGTCCGTAACAGAAAACAATTACATTCAAAGCTAAGTGAACAGCCATGTAAAAAAAAACATTTAATTATTCTTAGTACCTAGGTGCTAACAGCACTCAATAAGGTAACATGTAGGATTCATACACTTGTACATCATAAATAATTAATAAGAGACAACAGTTTTATTAAAATGCCTGCCTGCACCTTGGTTTACTCTTTGTAAGCCATAGTCATCTAATGTGTGTAGTTACGGTGACGACTGCGTAGTAAAGACTACGTCTAACATCGCATGGCCTGCGCTCCACAAGCTACGAACTCAAGGTTCGAGCATGCTTCAGGTCGCTTCAAAAGTGTCAGCTGTCCTAGTCATTTCCTCAAAGGTAATACCTTCATTAGCACGGCCATGTCAGCAGGTTCCAAATGCAAACGAACAAAGTTAGATAGAAAGAATTCGTTAGTTAGCTTTTGTATTACCAAAATTATGCGTTTTATTATTAAGATGTCGGTTTAGGTTATCGTTGGTTTATGGCGAATAATACTGACAATAGCCTGTACACGGAGTGTCTCCACTGAGATCAATCTCCACCAAGAGCCTCGACTCAAAAGTCGGAATATAATCAACGAGCAATAACAACTCGGACACACAATAACACAAGTTACCAGCGGCGCAAAGCTCGCGTTCAATAACTCTGGGATGGGCCTGCACACTCAGTAACCCTCCAATAACATCTGGTCAACGGGAACAATCCCGGACAAGGTACACACAAATACCTTCATACAATAAATATCTCCTTTAACAGGGCAGCCTACAACGTACTATAGAAAACTTGACATAACTGTACACGTCAAACGACGGTACACGCAAAAGTGCGTTTAACTAACAAAAAACAATCTATAAAAACATGTGATCAGATACAAGAATGGACACTGGGTTCCATGAGCTAAGTTGCAATGAAAGGAAGAGCGAATACAAAAAGCATTCTGTCTTCTGTCAATCTATGTATGTCTCATAATACAAGCGTGCTCTCAAGGGCACTGGGTCACAAACCAGTTTGTGTCGCCGCGGGCTACAACATTCCTGCGCGGTCTGACACAACACACACTATCAAGGCCGGCGATTTAAACAAAATAAAAACTGTACAACTGGCCCCATCATAAAAACTTTACCATAGGTTACAAACCTCGAAGAATACGTGTATAAAAACACGCTATAAATCTGAATACAACAATATAATTCTGCCTTCCAAACCAAAGACGTCTAAATGGTAGCAATGTTACATTGCTGGAGTTCTTTGCTCTCAAAGATATAATTCTTCAGTAGTTGCTTGTATAACATCAAATAAATACGTGTCTTCACCTGACACTAACAAAATAATAATTGTGACGCAGATTCCACACACTGGATCTGCTTAATGATACGTTGGGAACTGGGTTCGATGCTAGACAACGCAACATCCCTTTTACTTGTAAGGTCCACACTTGACCTGATGGCTTCTGAGCAACATCTCAAATGAAATATAATGCAGTTACAAAACTGGTAATTACAGTCGATTACCTAACTGATACGACTGTTCTAACGAAGTCAGGGGTGTAACAAAGACTGGTTGCAAAAAATGCAGTTAAAGTAATATAACCATGGCATCTGATTGCCATAACTAAAGTCAGCAAAGACTTGAAAAATCACCCCAAATAGGGTTAAACAAAGTAGCCTAAAATGACTACGGTCACGTTTAGCAAAAGATAGGCATTGACGTTCTACGACGTTCATCAAGCTGCACCAGGGCTGACCAAAATGTCTGACCCAAGGGTGTCTCACTCTAACTGAAATAAATGATATCTAATTAGACTAGTTACATTCCCTACCTATAAAAATGGCTGTCACTGAGTTCGGTTGGTTCACAAACTACATTAAACCTACTATACCACCAGAAACTAGAACGAGAAAGGGTGTACAAAAACTCACGAAATGGAGGAGCTCTCACTCAGCCCTCTGTTCAACGACAAGGGTTGAACAAATTCATCCCTGGCTTTCCGGAATGGCATCGTCCTCATCAGGACTCCCATCTGGACTCTCCCAGAGACCAGGGTTCGATCTGTCCCTGTCGATAACCTCGTGGATGTACTAGACTTGCCTGGGAATGGCATCCTGGGTTCCTTCCTCCTCGTTCGCTGTTCTGGAAGCTCCACCATCATGCTGGTTCCAATAGATACATCACCCTCATACCAGAGCGGTATTAGCCCATGATGTCGGTCTCAAACATGGTGTAGAATAATTTGATCACGTGGGTGGTGAAATAAATCGTGTAGTAGTTCATTCTTTCACTTCAAAAATCACAATGTTCGTAGTAAATGTTACAGGCTTTAATACAGTTGATAACACAGCCTTTACTTCGCAGATATCGAATTATTACGTGATCAAGCACTGTTCTATGGTTCTTCACGTGTACTGACGCCACTTTTACATCACGTAGCATCCGTGAAATGTGCGTCGTTTTGTAATTGAAAAATTCACTGTGGCAATTCAAATATACTGTACATTCATAATCACAATTGCTTAAAGTAGTTATAACACGTTTACCTTTATATTTTTCACCAGGCTCTCGGCCCTCCACAAACACGTGGGTACAAAAATGTGGTGTTACGGTAATGTTATAAAATTCACTATACTTGCCAATTATTTCACAATATGCTTCTTGTTGTTCACTGTGCATCAATAAACAGTGATTTGCAGAATATTCGTGCTCGATGGCACCCGATGACAACTTCCACGCTAAACAGCGGATATTTTCTACGTCTTACAAGACGGATGCAATTTCACGCCTACACAGGGCGGATTCTCCAGACGTAGTGCAAGGCACAAGGTTACTCGAGGAAGTAGGTCGTCAAACCGAAGTCGTTGAGCGACTACTTACATTCCTGTTTGCGTATCTGCAAGGATATTACCTTACCTTAAGCGAAAATAACATTTTCCAAAATGTTTTAATAATGCTGCATGACGAAATGGAATATTCTGAGTCTCGTGGAAAGATAAAATTAATTAATAAGACCTCAGATAAATAATTAGCAGACTTCACCAAAGTCAAAAGTGCGATTCTCCGCTACTTCAAAGAGTATAGCGTGAGCTCTCAGCTCCACGTGGCTTTCTGGGTGTGTTCAAAGGCACTACATCCCATCACGAATGTGCTGTTATAAAAAATATCACATGAACCTTAGCTCAGCGGGTTCATCATGTATCAAAATATTCAGAATTAGAATGGACCCACCTATAGCCGCGATTGATGTAATAGAATAGACCAATTATCAGCAATAATGCATCGTCCCCATTGTCTTGATCGCGGGTGAAGCCACGGGTACCTGCTAGTATATATATATATATATATATATGATAAGACTGGCATTCCCAATCACTTCTTTATGGCTAATGTACTGTCTGATAAGTCCTAAGTTCCTTACACAGCTAACTTTAAACAGTTGTAACAACATCAGTTTTCAAAACATCCCACCAAATCCTTCACCATTATTAACTAGAGAAAATTGTGCACAAGCATGTGCATTCTGCGTAAAACGGGCCCATAGGTCTATGTCGACCGCCTCAATTGGTATCATGGAATAGAGGAAGACTTAAGGCAGGTGGGGATCGACAGGCAAATGATTGGAGACAGAGGAGAATTCAGAAACAACATTAAGAATACAACATTTAAAGAAAATGAAAAGAAGAAGAGAGCATTGTGGACTGAACAACGGAAACAGGAGCACAGTCAATAGATGAAGAGATTTTGGGAAGAGAAGAGGAGGAAGGGAGAGAAGTGAAAATTGTGTAATTATGAGATATTCAAGTTCAAACACTGTCCATAAGGGCAAAAGTGATGGAATAATAATAATAATAATAATAATAATAATAATAATAATAATATTATTGGGCTTCACATTAAAAAATCCAAAAATTTTGCTGTTGTTGTTGTTTGAGTCCTCAGTCTTTTGACTGGTATGATGCAGCTCTCCATGCCTCCCCGTCCTGAGCTAATCGTTTCATCTCTACATAGCTACCACACCCTACATCCGAGGCAATCTGTATAACATATTCTAGCCTTGGTCTACCCCTACAGTTCTTATCCTCAACCCTTCCTTCCATAACCAAGCTTGCTATTCCTGGGTGTCTTAGTATGTGTCCTACCAACCTATCTCTTCTCTTCATTAGCAGTCACCAGAAACATCTCTCCTCTCCCACTAGTCTCAATACCACTTCGTTTGTAACCCTATCTACCCATCTGATCTTCATCATTCTCCTGTAACACCACATTTCAAACGCTTCAATTCTCCTCTTTTCTGCTGCACCAATAGTCCAAGTTTCACTTCCATATAGTGCCACGCTCCAGACAAAGGCCTTCAAAAATGACTTCCTAATACCTAAATCTATATTCGATGTCAACAGATTCCTTTCCTGTAGAAATGATTTCCTTGCCTGAGCTAACCTACTTTTTATATCCGCTTTGCTTCGCCCATTACTGGTTATTTTGCTTCCTAAGTAACGGAAGTCTCCTACTTCCTTTAGCTTTTTACCTGCCAATTTGATGTCCATAGAGGTTTCTGATTTATTTCGGCTGCATTCCAATTTTTTTTTGTTTTACATTTATTAATTTTCATCAGGAATTGTTTCCTCAAGGCGGAGTCCATACCATTCAAAAACTCATTGAAATCCTCAGGCGTGTCGGCCAAGATGACTATGTTATCGGTAAATCTCAGAGTTGAAATTATTTCTCCTTGAATCTTCACTCCCACTTTACATTTTTCTCCAATTTCCTTCATTGTGTGTTCAATGTAAAGATTGAAAAGTATGGATGATAAGTTGCAGCCTTGCCTTACACCTTTCTGAAAAATACAAAAATACAGACAGAAAATCAAGTATATTTGAAATAACAAGTGTAGTCCTTCGTATGTAATAAAATAAACGTAGGGCTTCGCATTGAAACTTTCCAAAAATCATAGAAATACAGGTAAAGTTGAATATGGTTTTACTGTTGGCCAACCGTCCCAGTAGGCCGAGAGAGAGAGGGACGGTTGTCACAAGCAGACGCTGTGACAAGCCTTTGAGGCTCTCCTCATCTGGTGGATATTGATGGCAGCCCTTTGATGTGCTTCCCAGGGGGGAGAAGTTCCTTTATTACCCCGCTGGGCCGGCCAGGGTCTGCTGTAAACAGGTAGAAGATGAACCAACACCCCAATGGAATACATTGCCTCTGAAACCAATCACACTGCACTACGCCATATTATTGTACTGATCGATCCCACAGCAAATACTGGCTTAACCCTTAAAGCAGACATGGGCAAACTTTTTAGGGACAGGGACAGATGAAATACACAATAATCTAGGCGGGCCAAAAAAAATGAATAATACATTTTTTTAGAATAGGAAGGAGTATGTGATAAGTGAAGCTGTAACTGTGCTTCTAAACGTTTTTCATAATCTGTATGATCTGATCTATAATGTTCATGTCTTGCTGCAATATCTCTTTATTTGTTGACCCGAGGGCCATGTCATCTGCATACATTATGAGCGGAGCCCCCTTCAAATTCTTCCCTATATCTGCTCTCATATTGAAGAGCAGTGGGCTTGTAGGGTCTCCTTGCATAACTCGATTTGTCTGGATTATGTCTTCTGATGTCATTATTTAACAAGTAAATCAAGCAACGTAGGTATAATATTTGGTTTTCAGAAATAAACACTTTCAAAATAATAATAATAATGATAATAATAATAATTATAATAACAATAATAATGATGATAATAATAATAATAAGCCAGGACAAAGCGGTGAGTGATAGAGGAGTATCACCTCTTTAAAAAACCGAGGTCCAGCTGACCCGGCTGGTAGTACCTTGAAAGGGTCCCTTGCCAGGGTTACGGTGAAGTCCTCAACGGCATTGATGGTGGTATAGATGATCTATAGAACAGTGTTAATGGCGGACGAGGCGGCCTTGTATCCGGGATTAATAGGATAAAAGGCATCTATACTAGTATTTGGTTAGATGTCAGCTTGACTTAAATCCATGAGCGTCTGTACTGGTATCCAGCGGCGAGTGGTCAGCGTCTGTTAGCTCGGTGAGCTCGGCTGAAAATCTAAGTTATAAAGGCCTCAACAACCTCTGGTCCTATAAGGTCCAGGTATCTGCTAGGCCAAGTACTGAGTACAAGCAAATATGGAATGTGCAAGTAAATACAATCTTACCCCAGGTGGTACACAATCCACCCGTCAACAGACGGCCACTGAACTTTCGGATTCTGGGGAGTTCAGACGTGCGCAACAGAGAGTATCGGAGATCTCTGGTAAACTTCCCTACAACCAGAAATCATTCCTTGGAACGATAAACATAAATACATTGATCCAAACAGGTAAATTACATGACCTCACGCAGGAAATTGACCGACAAAAAATTCTCATCCTTGCTCATCAAGAAACACGAATGACAGACAACGACACTATGGACTACGGAAACTACCGCATCTTTAAAAGCAAAACACAACAAAGAGTCGCAAGGGGCGCACCAATTTTCGGTATGGCGTTTCTTGTGCACAGATCTATTATCACCTCCGTCAGGGAAATTACACCCGTCAATAGTCGGCTCATAACCATGCGCATCAAATGCGCCAACAAAAATTTCACACTCATCAATGCGCATGCCTCCACCAATGTTGACAATAAGAAGAACCCTGAAACGGTTGAAAAATTCTGGAACAAACTTGAGAACATCATGAGCAAGATTTCCCGCGATGACGTTAAAATCCTCATGGGAGATTTCAATGCTCAACTTGGCAAAGAGAAAATCTATCGAAAAATCGTCGGTAAATATTCCGCACACCAAAACACGAACACTAACGCCACGCGTCTGTTTGACATCTGTCACCAATTCAACCTTAAAATTATGTCCACGCACTTTAGAAAATCACCGCATAAACAGAAAACATGGCGATCTCCGATCCAACATTTCGGTGAGTATCAGATTGATCACGTCGCCATTTCCTACGCCCACTACAGAACCATTCACGACGTTCAAGTCCGACGAGACGCGAATATCGACTCGGATCACTACCTTACAAGAATCAAAGTCAAGTTCACCCCAAAGAGAGTTCACCGTCGCAAACCACATATCCCGAAGTTCGATTTAGCTATGATTCAAGAAACAAATATTGTAGAGGAATGGGAAAAGGAACCGGCGAATAACTGGAACGACTTTCGTAGCAAAATTATCGGACAAGCTAAAGCACTGATCCCGCTAAAAAGAAAGACAAAACATCCATGGTGGAATTCTGAGTGTGATCAAGCCATTGCCAATCGCCGAATCGCATTCCAAAAATACAACAGCAGTAGATCACCAGGAACCCTGGGACACTTCCTCGACATCCGCAAACAGACAAACAAGACTATCAGGAAAGTCAAGCGTGATTATATCACTGAGCAACTTAAGTCCATGGAGAATGATTTCAGAAACTCCGATAGTCGGAATTTCTACAGGACCTTCGCGAATAATATTAAGGGTTATGCACCGCCAAATTTAACCTTTAGGAAACAGGATGGAAAACTGGCACTTACTAATCGTGAAAATTGCGATAAACTTGCACGCTACTTTTCTGGGCTCCTTAACTGTCCCGAACCAACTGTACGTTTCTTGCATACGACCCCAGAACACGTCAAGCCAGACGCTGATCCACCAACACAAGAAGAAACCACTCGCCATATCAAAAAACTCAAGAATGGAAAGACAGCAGGAGAAGACGGAATTGTCGCGGAACTGCTGAAAAATCTTGGACCACGATCACTGCAGGAAATTACACAGATCATCCAAGAAGTCTGGCGAAGTGAAAAACTCCCAGATGATTGGAAATGCGCACTCATTCACCCACTCTACAAAAAAGGAGACAGATTGGATGTGAATAACTATAGAGGGATATCCTTCCTTCCTGTACCTTACAAAGTCTTCTCTGCTTGCCTCCTACAACGCACACAAGAACAGCTCGAGCCTCTCATTAGTGAATACCAGGCAGGGTTCAGACCAAACAGATCAAGTACTGAACAAATTTTCAACCTCAAGTCCACACTGAAACTTCGAGCTTTACGAAATCTCCCAACCATCTGCGTATTCGTCGATTTTCAGAAAGCTTATGACTCTGTCGACCGCCTATCCCTCTTTAATATACTCGAAGAATACACGCTCGACCCGAAAACACGACGCCTCATCCAACAGACCCTTTCCTCATCGGGAAAGGTGTACGGCAGGGTGATGGGCTCTCCCCTCTACTCTTTAATATCGTCCTAGAGAAGGTCATCAAAGAATGGAGAAATGAACTGAGGAGTCGGAATACCTGGAAGCCCGTCATGCTAGGAAGGCAAACGGATAATATCGACGTGACATGCTTCGCTTTCGCGGATGATCTTGCAATCCTCTCCGCTGATGAACGAACGGCAATTCTTCAGATTGAGGTCGTAAAAGAGTGTGCTGAAAAGGTCGGACTACAAATTTCCTTCACAAAGACCGAGTTTATATCGACAAAACACATTCAAGCACAAAATTTACTCACAGAGTACGGTATGATAAACAGGGTTAATCAATTCAAGTATTTGGGTGAAATTATTGAACCCACAGGTATGGAAAGAGTGGCGCAAAAATCTCGTGAACTTAAATTGCGGTAAGCATACGGAAAAATCGCAAATATTTAAAACAAGAAATGCATGAGCATCAACACCAAAATTCAACACTACACGACTGTCATCAAACCTGAGACACTTAACGCCAGCGAGACAATAAACCTCAACTACAAAGGGAATCTTGAGAACATCAAGAAGGCTGAGATAAAAATATTGGGCCCTAAACTCACAGATGATGGATATCGTCTGCAATCACACACAATCACAGAGAGATACTCTAACATCGAGTCAGATTTCCGCAAGCGACGACTGAGATTCTACGGCCACATTATGAGACTGAATGACGACCGGCTAACAAAGAGAATATTGACTTACTTACGAAAACTTAAAGTGACAACAGTCTGGGTTACCCAAGTCCAAATTGATCTCGAAAGTGCTAACATCATACCAACAGACATAGACGATCGAATGACATTCCGACATAAGATCCACAGTTGGGAAATCACACATGAAGATCGACCAAGGAGACCAGGGAAAGGATGGACGGAGGAACGTCGAGTCCGACACAGTGAGATGATGAAGGAGTTCTGGAAGAACAAGAAGAACAGCACCAGAACATAATTTGCTTAATGTGATCCTTTGGGTCTAAACAATGTAAATAAATAAATAAATAATAATAATTTTATAAATAAATATTATAAATAAAATTAATAATAATAATAATGTATAATAATAAGAGTCGCGAAAGGTCCACCAATCTTCGGATTGGCTTTTCTTGTCCACAAATCCATCATTAATTCTGACAAAGAAGTCACACCCGTTAATGATCGAATTATGACCATGCGCATCCAGAGCGCCAACAAGAAATACACTCTTGCCAATGCTCATGCACCTACTAACATCGACAACAAGAAAAATCCTGAAAATGTTGAAAAATTTTGGGATAAAATGGAAAAAATTATGAGTAACATGCATCAAGATGACGTGAAAATCCTGATGGGAGATTTCAATGCCCAACCTGGCAAAGAAAAAATCTATCGAAAAATCATTGGTAAAAATTCTGCACACCAAAATACAAACAGCAATGGCACACGATTGGTAGACATTTGTTATCAATTCAATCTCAAAGTTATGTCTACGCATTTCAGGAAACCTTCACACAAACAGAAAACTTGGCGATCTCCCATTCAACATCTCGGTGAATACCAAATTGATCATGTTGCCATCTCCCATGCACACTATAGAACCATCCATGACGTTCAAGTCCGACTAGGGGCAAACATTGATTCAGACCATTATCTCACAAGAATCAAAATGAAATTTTCACCATGGAGGATTCATAAAAAAATATATTAGATCCCAAAATTTGACACATCCAAAATTCAACAAACAAAAATCGCAGAAGAATGGGATAAAGAACCAGTGAACAATTGGACGGACTTCTGCAGCAGCATTATCAGAAAAGCCAAAGAACTGATTCCACTAAAAAGAAAGCAAAACACCCCTGGTGGGATTCCAACTGTGATCAAGTCATTATTGATCGCCGAATCGCATTCCAAAAATACAATAGCCACAAATCTCCAGAAACGTTACAACACTTTCTCGGCGTCCGCAAATAGGCAACCAAAATTATCAGGACAACTAAACGTAGTTTTATAACTAAGCAACTTCAGTCAATCGAGGATGACTTCAGGAATCACGACAGTCGAGATTTCTATAAAACCTTCGGGAACAGAATTAAAGGTTACACACCGCAAAATTTGACTTTCAAGAAACAAGACGGAAGACCAAGAAAGCTGTGAAGAACTAGCACGTTATTTTTCTGACCTCCTCAATTGTCCTGAACCACCAGAGCGATTTATACACACAGTCCCAGAACACATACGACCCGAAGCCAAACCACCAACACAAGAAGAAATCCATCACCACGTAAAAAAACTCAAGAACGGAAAGACATCAGGAGAAGACGGAATCATCGCAGAACTATTGAAAAATCTAGGATAACGATCACTACAGGAAATCATACAGATCATTCAGGACATTTGGCGAAGTGAAAAACTACCAGACGAATGGAAATGCGCACTCATCCACCAACTCCACAAGAAAAAAAGGAAAAGGAAGGAAGCTTGTAGTTGAACGTGACCGTTAATCTCTAGATCATGAGCCACGGGACCTCCTTTTTACGTGGGATCCGAACCACAGGACATGGCATTTCACTTCGAAAATCTCACATGCATTGACCGGGAATCGAACCCGGACCGCCTTGGTGAGAGGCATACAGCTAGACCGCTGAGCCACCACGCCCTCCTCCACAAGAAAGGAGATAAATCTGATGTAAATAACTACAGAGGAATTTCCCTCTTACTCATCGCTTATAAAATCCTCTCCGCCTGTCTTTTACAACGCACGCAAGAACAACTCGAGCCACTCATCGGTGAATATCAGGCTGGCTTCAGACCATACAGATCAGCCGTCGAACAAATCTTCAATCTGAAATCCACCTTGAAACTTCGAGCCACACGAAATCTCCCAACCATCTGTACATTTGTCGACTTTCAGAAGGCTTATGACTCCATTGATCGAAAATCTCTTTTTAATGTACTCGAAGAAAACCATCTCGATCCGAAGACGAGACGACTCATCCAACAAACCTTAACCGACACAATTTCCAAGGTCAAATTCATTGGAGAGATCTCCCAACCTTTTCCCATTAAAACTGGTGTTCGGCAGGGTGATGGACTTTCTCCATTGCTGTTCAACATCGTGCTCGATAAGGTCATCAGAATGGGAAAAAGAATTAAAAAGTCGCAACATATGGAAACCTGTCGTGTTAGGAAGACAGAAGGATAATATCAATGTTATATGCTTAGCTTTTGCTGATGTTTTGGCAATCCTCTCCGGAGATGAACGAACGGCAATTCACCAGATTGAACTCCTCAAAGAATGTGCTGGGAAAGTTGGGTTGCAAATCTCCTTCACAAAAATTGAATTCATGGCTACAAAACGCATTGAAACCCAAACTTTGGTAACAAAATACTGTTCAATCAACAAGGTTAATCATTTCAAATACTTAGGTGAAATTATTGAACCTACAGGCACAGAAAGAATAGCACAAAGAACACGTGAACTCAAAATGCGGAAAGCATATGGGAAAACCGCAAACATCTACAACAAAAAATGCATGAGCATTAACACTAAAATTCGACATTACGCGATGGTCATCAAACCCAAAACACTCTACGCCAGTGAGACCTTAAACCTCAATTATAAAGGGGATCTTGAAAACATCAACAAAGCTGAAAGGAAAATCATCCGAAAAATTCTTGGCCCAAGACTTACAGGTGAAGGATATCGTTTACAATCGCACAAGATCACAGAAAATATTCAAATATTGAAACCGATTTCCGTAAACGACGCTTGAAATTTTATGGACACATATTGAGGCTAGATGACAACCGATTAACTAAGAAAATATTGATGTACTCACAAAAATTAAAGACGACAACGGTTTGGATTAAACAAGTCCAAACTGATCTCAATAACGCCAACATCACACCCACAGATATCGAAGACCGCAAAACTTTCAGACAAAAGATCTACACTTGGGAAGCTGCATCAGAAGATAAGCCCAGCAGACCTAGGGGAAGATGGACTGACGAACGTCGAGCTAAACATAGCGACATGATGAAAGAATTCTGGAAGAACAAGAAAAATAACAGCAACAGATCATAACTTGCTTTATGTGATCCTGTATGGGTCGAAACATACTGAATAAATAAAAAATAATAATGTATATATTTGTTGAACTAAACACAATGTGTACATAGTTATTCTAAAGAAAAACGTCATTTGCATCAGTCCTTTCCGTAATGTAAGATTGGCAGAGTTCTTTGGGCACATTCGAACAGATGATACTGTGGGCAGGCTTGGTGGCAGAGTTCGCAGACACATTCATTGTCGGCGTTGTGGAAACCTTTCCTGCTGCAGATTCGATGTTGAAATCCATGTATTGCCCCTCTTGTGTAAAGGTGGCAGAGTTTGTAACAGGCTGTTTTCAATTCTTCCTCTTTCATGGCTGGGGTTCGGTAGAATGCCGGGTCGATTTCTGCTGCTTTCTGTAATCGATCTTCCAAGAACTTGTCGCATGCTTCGGTTGAGGTCAAGCTGTATGTTAACATCATGTCTTCTACGAAGTACGTCCAGAAAGTAAGTTCCGTTTGGTAATAACATTACATTGTGTACAGATACAGAAAGATTATTTATTGCACACAATTCTACAACCCTTAAACTACTTTTCCACCTAAATGCCGTAATGTTGCAGGCAATTGTCGTAGCGTGGCACGAGTTTTTGTATACCTTCTTCATAGACGTGTGCCGCCTGTGTCTTCAACTAGCTGTACGTTCCGCTGCAGCGCAGTTCCGCATATGCGCGGTAGACGCTCTGTATCAAGGAGAAGAAACGTGCGCCATTTGGAGAGCGCTGTCAGCCACGTACGCGTTGTTGTGCATGTTTACTCGTACAATGTCGGTGTTGATTGAAAATCCTGCCGCTTGTGAAATCAGATCTGGGATTTGTTTTCTGAATGCTAGGAAAGTGAAACCAATTGAAATTTATCGGCAAATTTGCGAAGTGTATGGACAAAATGCGATGAGTGATTCAATGGTGAGAAGATGGGTCCAACAGTTCAATGAAGGACGTAGTGAAGTGCACGATGAAGAACGAAGTGGGCGTCCATCTTTGGTTACAGAATAACTGGTTCACGCGATTGATGACAAGATCCGGGAAAACCTCAGGTTTACAATTAGTGCTCTCGCTATGGAATTTCCCAAAATCTCACGATCACTAATTCATGAAATTGTTACCGAAAAACTGAACTTTCGTAAACTTTGCCGACGTTGGGTACCAAAGATTCTTACGGAGCAACACAAAACAAAATGGATGGGTAGTGCACTTCAGTTTTTGACCCGTTACAATGAAGGCGGCGAAGAATTTCTGACACAGATAGTCACAGGAGATGAAACTTGGGTTTCTTACGACACCCCTGAAAGTAAGCGGCAATCAATGGAATGGAGGCACACTTCATCCCCAGCAAAGGTTAAGCCGAAACAAATCTTGACACCTCGGAAAATGATGTGCACGGTATTCTGGGACTGGAAAGGCATCTTACTCATTGATTTCTTACCGCGTGGTCAAACAATCAACGCAGATGCTTACTGCGAGACACTTAGGAAATTGCGCCGCGCAATACAGAATAAGCGCCGAGGTTTACTGTCAAAAGGTGTTGTTTTTCTTCACGACAACGCACGACCACACACTGCAAATGTGACGAAAAACCTCCTACAGGGATTTGGCTGGGACGTGTTTGACCACTCTCCGTACAGCCCTGACCTCGCTCCTAGTGACTTTCATCTGTTCACGCATCTCAAGTCTTTCCTTGGTGGTCAACACTTCAACAATGACGACGAGCTGAAAGAAGATGTTTCCAACTAGTTGAAGACGCAGGCGGCAAACTTCTATGAAGAAGGTATCCAAAAACTTATGCCACGCTATGACAAATGCCTGCAAAAGTTCGGCAGTTATGCGGAAATGTAGTTTAAGAGGTCTAGAATGTTGTTCAATAAATATTTTTTCTGTATCTGTGCACAATTTAATTTTATTACCAAACGGAACTTACTTTCTGGACGTGCCTCGTATAAATGTCGTTGTTCCCGCCAGTTGATATACCAGTCGGGTTGGAGCGTACTTCGATACACCAAGCGTCTTCTTTAAGTATCAGGCTTTGACTCTATCCAGGGCTTTCACATTCTTGTAGTTCAGGTGTGGCCATTTTATATCGATGGCGTATGATGCTACTGGGACAATTTTCAGTTTGAACAGTGAAATTGTTGTCGCCAGTAATAAGCTTCTAAGTCTTTTTATTTGCATTGTGGTCTTAATTGCGGTGATTGTTCTATCCTCGACGTGCCTGGTAAAGGTAAATCCTGTGACCTGTAGAGTTACCCCTAGGTATTTGTAAGACTTTGCTATATCCAGTGTGTGATTTCCACATCTGAAAACGTCCTTCAATGAGGTTCGTCCTCCTTTGCGGAACTTCATTACCTTTGACTTCTTTAAATTTATGTTAAGTTCGTTTTCTCTTGACCATTCCGCTAACTTGTTGATCGCTTCTTGCATCATTGCCCTGTTTTTGCTTAGGATCGCCATATCTGCGTACAGTAGAATTTTGACTTCTTCCGTCGTGATCTTTTGCACAATGTCATTTGTGATAATGTTAAACAATATCGGACTTAGGGGGTCCCCTTTTAGGACTCCATTTGTTTGTATTATGTCCGTTGATTCCAGGTTGCCGTCGCTTATGCTAATTACGTTGCTTTCTAAGATGCTTGTAATCAGTTTAAGGAAGTGGTCTTCTGCGTCTAGCACTGTCCTGAGTTTTCGGATAAGAATATTTCTATTCACTCCATCGAAAGCTTTTTGGTAGTCGACGAATGTCGCGTATGCGCTGCCTCTGGGGTTTCCTAGTGCTTCTCCTATGTATTCTAGTACATTCTGTATTGCATGGGTCGTCGATATTCCTGGAATGAATCCGTGTTGTTCTTCTGGCGTGACTTCCATTATTTGTTCGAAGATTCTTTCCCGTATTATGTTGGACAGTATCTTGAAGGCTGCGCATTCTAGCGCGATTCCCCTATACGAGTCACGTGCATCCTGTGGTCTGCTGCCTTTGTAGATCATTTTTATTGTTGATTTTCTCCAGGTGTTCGATATATTTTGGAGTTCTATGCATTTATTGTATAGGGCTGTCCATAGGCTTATTGTGTACGGGAGTGATACCTTGATGACTTCGTTTGAAATGTTGTCCGGGCCTGCTGCTTTTCCAGATAATAATATATTAACTCCGCCACTGCCGGTCCCAGCCCGGGGCCTCATCTCATAAGGGATGAGGAAGGAGGAGGGGGAGGAGTAACACCTCGTTAAAAACCTGGGTCCATCTGGCTTCGGATGGTAGTATCCTGTAAGGACCCCTGCCTAGGGTTGCTAGGTGAAAATTGGTCAACAGTCCTGATGGTGGAAGAGAAATCTTAAGATTCCCAACGATGGATGGAGCGGAAGAGCCTGGTGGTTTCTCCACCAAAAAAGAACTCTAAATCCAAAAGCGTTTGTTCTCAGATTGGGCGGCTTATGGTCATCGTCTGTTCACCAAGTGGTGCGGCAGTAAACTAACAATCCCTGGTTCTAATAAACCTTGTGGATAACCACTAGACCCCATTTCTTACAAGTAACCATGGCGCGTGCAAATAATAACAGCAATACCCCAGGTGGTAAACAATCCACCCGTCAACAGACGGCACCCGGGCATTCGGACTCTGGGGGACCCGGGCTACAACGGCCACAGAGTAAATTGGAGTTCTCTGGCAAACTTCCAAATAAGACACCAACATACTTAGGCACTCTAAGCATCAACACTCTCATACAGCCTGGAAAGTTGTACAATCTAGTGACAGAACTCGATAGACAGAAGCTTCTAATGATCGCGCTGGAGGAGACACGTATCACAGATGAAGACACCATGGACTACGGCAATTACCGCATGTTCAAGAGCAAGACTGACAGGCGCGTTGCCAAAGGCATTCCACTTCTGGGGATGGCCTTCATGGTCCACAAGACCATAGTCGAATCCTTAGAAGAAGTTACCCCAGTAAACAACAGATTGATGACCATGCGCTTCAGGTGCGCCAACAAAAAATACACACTGATCAACCCACACGCCCCCACTAACCAATGTAACAAGAGCGACCCACAGTTCGCAGAAAAATTCTGGTCGCCCCTTGACACAGTGATGTCCAAAGTCTCCAGGGATGACGTCAAACTTCTCATGGGCGACTTCAATGCACAGATCGGTAGAGAAAAGATGTACAGGAAAACAGTCGGAAACTATCCTGCACATAAATTCACAAATAAAATGGCACACGACTCATAGAACTCTGCCAGTAGAATAACCTCAAGCTCATGTCAAAATCTCTTATAAAACACCCTAGAAAACAGAAAACCTGGCGTTCTCCAGTCCAGCAGTTAGGTGAGTTCCAAATCGACCATGTGGCAATCTCATATCCAGTACAGAAGGAGATTCATGATGTACAGGTACGTAGGGGAGCCAACATTGACTCTGACCATTACCTAACCCGCATCAAGGTCACGTTCACCCCAAAGAGAACTTTCTGTAAGAACCCCCCCTCCCTAACAAGATTTGACACAAGAAAGATCGCAGACTCTGGAGTGAAGGAAGCCTTGGAAAAAGAACATGCCAATGACTGGCAAAATTTCCACCGAAAAATCATAGAAACAGCACAAGCTCTCATTCCTTTGAAGAAGTATTCCAAACATCCTTGGTGGGATGTTGATTGTGAGAATGCACTCATTACCAGGAAATTGGAATATCAGAAGAACACCAGTAAAAAATCGCCGGAAAATGTACTGACTTTCCATGAAACACGAAAAATAACCGCAAAAATTATCAGACAATCCAAAAGGAGATACCTGAAGGAACAGATGGACTCCATTGAGGATAGCTTCCGTAAATACAACGTAAGAGACTTCTACAGAAAGTTTGCAGGACACATCAGAGGGTACACACCACCAAACCTTTGCTTCAGAAAAAGGAATGGAAAATTAGCACTAACGAATAAGGAGAATTGCAAGGTGATGGCACAATACTTCTCAGAACTTCTCAACTGTCCAGAACCAATAGAGAGATTCCCAGAGGAAGAACCTACAGTCAAGAACGCAGACTCATTACCTCCGACACAAGAGGAAGTTCACAGGCACATCCTCAAACTCAAGAACAACAGGACATCTGGTGAAGACGGCATAGTGGCCGAACTACAGAAAAACCTAGGGCCACACTCCCTTAGGGAACTCACACAGATTATCACTGACATCTGGACATCAGAAAAGCTACCAGATGAGTGGAAATGTGCATTGACCCACCCATTACACAAAAGAGGCGACCCCACTGACGTAAACAATTACAGGGGCATTTCTCTATTACAATTTACGTACAAGATCCTCTCAGGGTGCATACTCCAAAGGACTCGGGACCAGCTGGAACACAAGATTGGCGAGCTCCAGGCGGGATTTCGTCCTGGTCGCTCCTGCGCGGAATGAATCTTCAACCTAAAACCTATATTGAAAATGAAAGCCCTCAGGAATACTCCAGTTATTACCTTCGTTGACTTCAAGAAGGCATATGACTCCATTGACCGTCAGTCATTGTTCAACATCTTACACGAGCAAGGTTTGGATAGCAAGACCTTGTGATTGATCAGACAGACACTGACAGACACGACATCAAAAGTGAAATTCATGGGGGAAATCTCAGAACCATTTCAGATCAATACAAGTGTTCGCCAAGGTGACGGGCTCTCTCCACTCCTCTTCATCCTAGTGCTGAACAAAGTTATCAAGGAATGGGAGAAAGGGTTGAGATTTCAAGGTTACTGGAGGCCAGTGCGACTAGGACGACCAAAGGACGAACTGGAGGTTGGGTGTCTAGTATTCGTGGATGATGTGGCACTACTCTCAGATAACGAAACCACATCAATTAGACAGATAGAAGTATTTCAAGAGTGTGCCGAAAAAGTAGGACTAGAGATCTCGTTCCAAAAGCCCTGTACGAAATTCGACATACAGAATTTAAACACGAAATATGGCAAGATGAATAGAGTCACCCACTTTAAATACCTAGGTGAAGTGCTTGAACCAACGGGAAAGGAGAAAATCGCGCAGAACACTAGGTTAATGAAAATGAAGAGAGTCTTATACAAGACACAGGGTGTCTACAACAAAAAATGTCTTGCCCACATTCATTAAACTTCATCATTACAACACGGTTATTAAACCTGAGGGGCTTTATGCTAGAGAGACATTGACGTTACACACTAAGGGTGACTTGGAAAAAATCCTCACAGAGGAAAGAAAAATAATAAGGAAAATAATTGGACCAAAGCACACAGATGAAGGATACAGGCTTCACTCCAGAGACACCACAGAGAAATTGTCCAACCTCGCAGCAGACATCAGAAAGAGGCGACTAAAATTTTACGGCCACATCAGCAGACTCCCACAAATCAGACTCACCAACATAATTCTTAAATGCATACAGCGACTCAAGATTACTACACCCTGGATGATGCAAGTCAAAATTGATCTAGTAAAAGCACAGGTCGACCCAGAAGACGTCATAGACAAAAGCGTATTTAGACACAAAGTATACAAGTGGGAAGTGTTGTCAGAGAGAGCTGCACCTACAGCCCAAAGACCAAAGTGGACCGAAGAAAGGAAGAGGGCATTTAATGCACGAATGAAGGAGTTCTGGAAAGATAGGAAGAACAAAAAGGCATGATTGCTTCGCGTGGTCTCATTGGTCTGTAACGTGTGAAATAAATAATAATAATTTAATAATAATAATAATAATAATAATTCGTTGATATATGGCTGAATGATTGAACCATCAGCTTCTTTGACAATATGAATTATGATTATAGTACAGTAAGTGGTTAATATTGAGATCACTAACCTATAAGGGGTTAAATCGACAACGCCGAGAATAAGGAATTCTGGTAATATCGAGACTTTCGCGGAGAGACTAGACCTTGATGAAGGACGGTACCAGCATTACGAAAGCTTGCGATACCATACAGAAATACAATGCCATCAGCAAATCTGAGAGTTGAAATACTGTAATTCCAGCATTATGCTAAAATACAGTAACACCTCGTTAACTCGGACCTCTTTAACCCGGACGTCCGGATGAACCGGACCAGTTTTGAAAAAAAATATTGACAATTGGTTGCAAATCAACAATGACGGAGGTTATAAACCGATTACAGAGGAAGACTTTATTGCATCATGCAGGCTTACTGAAAATTATATGATGATGATAATTGTTGTTTTATGGGGCCTAACATCGAGGTTATCGGCCCCTAATGGTCTGGGTGATAGTGAAAAATGGGATGAGAATGAAAAACTACAACTAATAAATATTAACTACTGTACCCATGTGATGACTTTCCATGGAAAATATGCTTCCGCCTCCATCTAGCAGCAGTCCTCGGACGTGTACCGTCCAAACCACTGAGCGATTACATATTTAGGATTTGAAACTAATAGGTAGCAACTCTACAATGACAACACACAACTCTATTCTAATGGGTTTAATTTGAGCTAATATCAAGGCTTATCACACAGCATACAACATTACATTTACATTTATAAACACAAAGCAATAAAATTGGAGCGTTGAGATGACATAAACACAGAATCCCTTACGTTACACTCATCTCCACTCCCACGGCTGGCACTCTAGTCCACTGACTAGTTCTATATCAGTCCATGTGGTTTAACAACCATGCCGTGTCACTACACAAAAATGCAAAATAATACTCCTTCCCTTAATTAAAATTCACACTTTACCACATCACAAATCCAAATAACTGTTGATTCAAGTTTCTACTGCAATTACCATTGCAATCACTTTCACGTGCGCTATTGCACTGATTAAACAAACACATACAACGTTAATCTTACAACTTTCTAATTAACTAGTGCATACAATTTTGATCTATACAATATGAGTACAATCATGTCTCATTCCTTTCTCCCCACCAAAACATCTGGGTCTACCATGCTTCAACCAAATCTTAGATGTTTATCCACTATATGTCGTAATGGGTTCTCTTCCTAATCATACATTATTTGTTATCGTTGTGTTGAGGTGGGAAATAATGCTACCCGTCGCTTAGGTATGGCGTAAAATGTAGTTTCTCCCTTCAAAACTAGGTGTCTCTGTCAGTACAAGAATATAACTTTTACCAATTTGTAACGTGGCCAAATATTAATATATCAGGACGATTCTTAGTTAGCAATGTGTCTTACCACACATGCAATTAATATTCATGAAAGCAATATTCAATTTATAACATTCAGGGTACCACAAATGTATAATTCTCAAATCCTACTACAGTAAAACAATGATCGAGGTTCGCCCCCAACCTTTAGTTCTGTATACAATGGACCTTCACTGCGAGGTGCCAACCAACATGGCCGCTACCTCCCCTTCTGCCACGTTCTCTTTCTCACTCACTCCAAGCGACCATCTGCTGTCCTCAGACATAACAAAAACATTGCGAGGTTTCACTGACCCTCATGTACGGGTGAGCTATTTCTTACAGAATGCGTTTTTGAATATGGAACTGTTCAAATATGTATACCTATCATTAGGATTTAATGGCTGGCCTAACACTGGCATATTTAATTCAAGCCGAGGAAACGAGATTCATCATACATGGAGTCCTATCGGATTAGTTGGTGGCTAATGTTAAAGACTACGGTAAGGGCACTACTTTCCCTCCGTGTCAAATTCACTCTACCAGAGAAGAATTAATTCACACAATTTGCTGGCTCATGGTCGATATCACGCGTAATGGCTAGGTTTCCATTGTTTAGTTTCTTACGCCAATGATATGAAATCCTGGCCGCTTCAATTAGCATATCTGAGCTAGGGTTCCCACTATGTACGCTCGATTGCTTACCATCATTCGTAGGCCCACGGCTCTACGAGAATTCATACGTCGATTAGCAGACCTGACTTCCGGACTACGCATGAGGATGATCCATTCCTTAATTATTAAGACAATCTCTATCAATTATTCTTATTCGCTTTTCATATCAAGCAGCAATTCAATTCTCTTTTAAACATTTCCATTTTCCACATTCTTAGCATATTTCCGTACATTATTATTTATATGATTCCTTCTGACATCATAACGCTGATTTTCCATTGAGCGGTCCTTTGACTTTAATAACACTGCTTAAATATACAGTCATTTATCTTAACACATGTTTGCATACGATTTCCCTGAAGTTTATTTATTATTATTATTATTATTATAATAATTATTATTATTACTGACACACCTTCCCTTATCCCGACACAACGTAACGATAATTATACCTTCAATAAAATTAACTTCCGTGTCCACGACTACATTTTTGACCCTTTAAATCAAATGCTATTTCTACATTACTTGTAACGGAGTTACACACAACTTGATGTGAAACGAACATCTTTAACTTGAACATATTTCAACACAAAATTAAGGCATGAAAGTCATACCTCTAAAATTCAAACTTTCATTGGCATATATTACATCTTTACATATTTCGGAATACAGTGGAATCATGGTTTCATGTACTCACGTTTTCCCATGGTGGCTTCGCCCACTTACACTCCATTATGCCTGCCATAATTGCACTTAGCACGGCATATTCACGCTTTTCACACACATGTTGCGTGGATCTTTCACTAAGAAATGCACTTCACTTTGATTTATAATATTGAAGCTACTGCTTCGTTCTGACATTTTACACATTTCTATTTATCACTATACTTTTCCAACATACATTTAAAAAAATACAAAAACACTTAAAAGACACGATATTTATGTACACTGGCCTCACTTGGCGATCCTTCCTTCAGTATCTCAGAATTACAGGTTCCGTAGAGCTTTCCTCCCCGAATAATCCTGTCTCCTGATTGAAAGTCTCGTAACATCTGCACGAAGATCTCTGGTGTACCTCTGTTCCTGGTAAATCCCTCACGATTCCCAATGTTCCAGTCTAGTTATAGCTCCTAGATTCCATTTCAATGGAAACATGCCTATCCCAGAATTTCCTTTGTTCCCAATGTCTAACACCTCCTATCCAATTGCACATTATCGATAATAGCATAAGTGTGCTCTAATATCGATACAAACATGAACAATGTGGCATTCGCATAAAATGCTTCACCCGTTTGAACAAATGTATTTATACCTGCGCGCTTCTAAACAACGTAAATTCAGCTGCACTTATCTACTGTACGTTCCCCTTGCACACACACAACTCCTATTGTTCTCATATTGTGCATACTGTTTCCCCTGAGCGGTGCGCTCCTAACAGTGTTCTGTATAGTCACACGTATACTTGCGAATAATACCTTGTCCTGAACTACGACGCTTCTCATACTATTTTATAGAAATATAATTGCATTGTATAACAAGAAGTTCCGTGACGAACTAAATAGCCTACTTTTCTTAAAATTTAAGATTCATGCCAATGATTAATCAATATGGATCTATCAAGAATAATGACGAAATTAAGTTAGTAATATCGAAATTTCTAATTAGTTCGAAATTCTGTATACCTGGCATAATGTAGCCTAATAGAGAACTACAGTTGGCAGCCCTGGTGACTAAATATATTCTTAGTTCCATCTCTTAAGGTACAGAATACAAAATTTGGTTGAAGTCCAATGGATAGCATGGACGTTGCATGCAGTTAAACATTGGATCTAACAGCGCACGTAAAATCATGTTGGCAACAATGACATACATGTATTGGGCAGAAATAATCAGAAATAATATGATCTATTGTTGTGTCAATTTTGAATTAAATCCATTAGTTAGTATAGAAGTTACATGTATTTTAAAATTGAACCTATCAGCAGGCTTAGAATCATGTTGGCAGCACTGGCGTAGGCCTATATTAGTTACTCCAAATTAATCTAGAATGCCAGGTACTATACGTGTGCAAAGTTTAGAGCTATTGGCTTGCATACTTTCTGATATATTGACATCAGGGAAACAAAAATAGAGAGTATTTATTAACAGTTGGCATCCCTGCTTACTTTTAAGAATCGGCATAGTCATAGCTGTTATGGTACACATAGCACGCACAAAAATTTGGTTGAAATCCAAATGATAGTATAGAAGTTACATGTATTTAAATTTGGACCTCTCAGCAGGCTTAAAATCATGTTGGTAGCACTGACGGATATAAGTTACTCAAAATAAACATAGAATGTCAGGTACTATACGTGTGCATAGTTTAAAGTTGTCGGCTTGAATACTTTCTGATATATGGGTATTTGGATTTTAAAAAATTGAGAGGATTTATTATCAGTTGGCAGCCCTGGTGGCTCTTAAGAATACGCTCAGTCATATATGTTTATGTACACATAGCACATACGAAATTTGGTTGAAATCCAATTGATAGTGTTGACGTTATATGCATTTAAAATTTGGACATATAAGCAGGCTTATAATCATTTTGGCAACACTGCCATGTATGGCCTCCTGGAAATTAAACTGCAATATTATTATCTATACGTGTGCCAATTTTGAAATAGCTCCCATTCATACCTTCCAAGATATCCAACATGGAGCTGAAATTTCAATTGCGATTTTTCAGCAGTTGGTAGCACTGACATTATTTTCAAATATGGCCGTGAGATATTCAGGTATAGATCTTTACTCCTACCAAATTTTGTTTCGATTGCTGCAGCCGTTTAGGAGTTGATAGGGGGGGACACACACACAGCCAGCCAGACAGACAGACAGACAGACAGAAGGACAGACAGACAGACAGACAGACAGAAGGACAGACAGACAGACACACATTTGCCCGATCTCATAAGTCTACTTTTTCCTCATTTTTGCAAAATATGAAAAGTAGGCTAAAAATACATTGTCTCTGCATTGTAAGGCTCTACTGACCTATTATGATTACTTTCACTTGACATTATACGTTGCACTTGAGAATAATACTCACTGATTACTTGTAACCTTTGTCTCGACGCGCGACGTCATTTCAGAGATCAGAGTGGCGTGGTCTCTGCCCCAGTTTCCTTGTACAACTGTCTTAATTCGTACATTGCACTGTACGGCTTAATTCGTACATTGCACTGTACGGCAAATATACTGAATAACTCTGATAAAGTTAAAGTATTGGCGCGCGGCGTTATTTCAGGGATCAGAGTAGCGTGGTCTCTGCCCTGTGAGTTGGTTCAACTGTCTTAATTTATATATTGCACTTTACTGTATCTCGCGTATAGCGTCCTTTCAGGGAACAGAGTGGCGTGCACCCTGCCCTGCGAATTGGTTCAACTGTCCTGACTGACTCCACTGGCGAGTTTATACGGCTTTCCAAGCGAAAAGTAGATCCCTAAATTCGCTGGAGCTTCATCTCTCTTCCCAATGCCTTTCCTGGCTTGAAATAACGTTTTTCTGGTCCGTCTCGTAGCGCTGGTTTCATAATTAATTAAAATTAATTAACTTCTTCAGCGCGTCCTGACGCTGAGTCGGCGGTTATTCCCCGTCTTACTTCCGTAATCCATCCGCTGACCTCTGTAAGACGTGTTCTTCCGCACCTTCCTTATTCCAGCTTCAATTTTGACGTTTGATGGCTTGACAATTAGCCTCCTTTAATTTGATTCACATTGGTGTAACCTTCATATGTGTATCCTGTTCCAATCGCGAGTAATCTTCAAATTATCTTTCCCGCTCCCCCTTCCAATGCGTTCTTCCCTTGTGCTTAGGGGAGTTTTTGATCCACCTCACCCTCTCCAGACAGGAGAAAAAGATCCAAGTGACTGTCGTGACGCCACGAAAACACGCCTATTTTCCAAAGTCATTAGTTGAGTGTGACAAGCTCCAAATCGTAGTGCTAGACTCAGAAACTCATGCACTTTTCAACCATATAATGCCATATTCTTCCATATTTTCTGTGTTATTTTGACTTATAACAACAGAATTTGCTTCGTATCACCTTAGTGATGTTATGTATTCTGTCTCTAGGGGTTTTTCTTGACTAAACTCCCTCAGAGACCCTGGGTTCGTTTCTCTTCGGCAGTTCCACTCGGCTCTCTATTTTCCAATGTCCCAGGTTCGACACCAGTCAGCCTAATGCCCTCGGGTACACTACAAACTTACATACTAGATGAAGAAATTGTAAACAAATAAAGGATAAGGCAAATAAAGGACAGGGAGAAAAGAAATGCCCTCAAAACTCGAAGAATGAGGATTGAGGGACTTGAAAGGAAGGAGAGCCATGAAAGGCAGATCGGAAAGTGAAAGAGGAGAGGGCCCACCCCAAGGTCAGAGGGAAGAGGGACAAAACGGACCCAGCTCAGGAATCCCTCGGGGTCACCAATTCACAAACTCACCAGCCGTGAGCCTTGAGGGTGTATCACTATCCAGGGTGCACCAGAAATGGTGTGGCTACATATACCCTACCTCCTCGAGGGCCTTGTGCAGAAGGCAGGAGATATCATGATACGAAACAGAAGGCTGACCCCTCGAAGAATGAGGGTATCAGGAAAGATCAGAGAAGGGCCAATTAAGGCGGGATAGTGAAAGAATCCCTAGGCCTCGGATACCCTAATACGGTCGGGGTCGGAAGACAACAAGAGTTGATCAAGAGAGGTCGACAGGAAAGAAGACGGAGAGGAGGCCGGCACAAGTGAGTGGAAGCAATGCCGGACTCAGCTGGGGTTCCGTGGTTGCCAACCCACGTCCTACTAGTGGTGAGCTCCTGGGGGATTACTGAAAGTGAAATTGAAGAGGATTCAGATTCAGACTGTGTTGATGAACCAGCTGTGGTTTTGACCCGCGCAGAAGCAGTAACAAACATAGAGAAAATGATGGTTTATTTCGAGAGTCAAGCCGAAACATTGCCAAATGAACTTCCGATGTTAAAGCGGATGCGAGATCACGCTGCTCTTAAGCGATACACTATACTGAGACTGCAGAAGCTCACTGCCTGTTTTACTACCGACTAGTTTGTAGCTATATCGTGTACAGTGCAAATACATTGGCTATTACAGTCCATACAGTGTAGCCTATGTGTTTTAGGTGAATGTGTGCCGATAAAAATTTCTAAACTCCATTAAAATATTTCGGTGATGTACATGATGTTTTTAAGTTTTTCGGACATTCTCTGGATAACCCGGATTTTCTTTGATCGGCCCTGGCCCCAGTTGATCCGGGTAAACGAGGGTTCTACTGCAGGCTCATCCAAACAGCGCTCCGGCCGCGCTTTGGTGGAAGGTAGTGGTGGGAGGAGCTTGGCTGGCTGAGCGCGAACTCCAAGCGGTGTTAGATGTATTTGTTCGACCATTTTTTTCTTAGTGCAGACAGTATTCCACAGCTATTTCAGTTAGAGCTGATTGAACTGCAGTGTAATGTTCGTCTTAAAACCGCTTTTTAATGTCACGAAGTTTAGAAGAATTTTACAGCGGCTTTCTGCAAGGAGAATTCCCCATTTGGTATAAACATGCATGTAAAGTTCGATCAATGTTCATCTCAATGTACTTTTTTTAGCGATGCTTTTCTGTTCTTAAGCTTACCATCCTACAACGATGAGCGATATAAACTTGCGCAATTGTTTACGAAAAGCTATGTCCAGAAATATTGTACCCAATTTGGAGAAGATTATTTCCTCCAAAACAAAGACCTCGTTAAACCATGGATCAAAAATCATTGAAGGTCTGTTCTACCTGTCATATTGGTAAAATGTTGATTATTCCTCTCTAATATGTTAACATTTCGGTTTGGAATAAATCACAATATTCCTTGCTCAACACTTGCGTTCCTTTCCTGCACATTCAATACATCAGAGTACAATTCGATTAAATTGTATATGCGGTATATTTGTATGGCAAAATAGCCCTACCAATATGAAGTCAAGAAACCCACAAAAAAAAACAGGGGCACACATCTAGTGGGACGTAGGTTGATGACCACGGGGCCCCAGCTGAGTCCGGCATTGCTTCCACTTACTTGTGCCAGGCTCCTCTCCGTCTTTATTCCTGTCAACCTCACTTGGTTAACTCTTATTCTCTTCCGACCCCGACGGTATTAGGGTATCCGAGGCCTAGGGAGGCTCTTCCTTTCCCGCCTTAATTGGCCCTTGTCTCATCTTTTCTGATACCCTCCTTCTGCGAGGGGACAGCCTTCTTTTTCTTTTCCTGTTATCTCCTGCCTTCTGCTTAAGCCCCTCAAGGAGGCAGGGTGTATGTAGCCCCACCACGTCTGGTGCACCCTGGATGATGCTACACTCTCAAGGTCTCACGGCTGGTGAGTTCGGGAGTTGGCGACCCTGAGGGATTCCTGAGCTGGGTCTGGTTCCCCCTTTTGTCCCTTACCTGTGGGGAGGACCCTCTCCTCTTTCACTTTCCTATCTGCCTTTCATGGCTCTCCTTCCTTCCAAGTCCCCCAATCCGCATTCTTCTAGGATTGTGGGCAATTCTTTTCCTCCTGTCCTTTATTTGCCATATTCTCCTTTTGTTTTCCATTTCCTCTTGTGGTATGTAAGCTAGTAGTTTTAGTTATAGTTAACATTTCATTTTCATCTTCACGATCACCCAAACCATTAGGGGCCGATAACCTAGATGTTAGGCCCCTTATAACAACAATTATCATCATCAACAAACCCACAAAAGCCGTCAGCCGCACGACTGTCAGCGCAGTCCGAACTTGTCCGTCTGTCTCAGATCTCCTCGCTGCCACAGTGTTGTGGTGGTAGGGGAAGGAGCGCTAGTCTGACTGCCCAGTGCTCCGGGAGTGCAATGACTGGATGGCCCTGCGCTACTGTATCATAAAACTGAACCACTGTTCACCCTTGACGACAGAGCGAGAGGTCAGAGCACGTTGTATGGCTTCTGTGTCGTTACTCCAAGTGTTTATACAGTTGGGCCTTATGCCGCCTGCTGTCTGCTGTTATAAGGCTTCTGAAGAGTTATAATATTGTGATACCTTGACTGGGTTGCTGGGTCACCTTGCAAAATATCCAAACTGTTGTGAGTACAGTTGCATAATTGCAGGGGCTTTGCGACATCGTGGTTATAATACAGCCCTGCGCGGATAAAGAAACCGTTATCCGCATCCGTCCCGCATCCGCACGACTGTTATCTGCATCCGCATCCACCCCGTAACCGCACGACTGTTATACGCATCCACCCCGTAACCGCACGACTTTTTCCCGCATTCCCACGTTTGTTATCCGATTCTACTGACTTTACAATCATCATATATATTATTTTAGTAGTATAGATCCCTCCTGCGGCGTTCACAAGCGACCGATCGTGACAAATGAGCATTCAAATGAAAGAGAAGAGACATTATCAGTGATGAAATGCACTCTAATTTCATAAATATCAATAATTTCTTTAAAAATAAGTTTAAAAACAATGTACGAAGTGTGCGATTTGCAGATACTGTTGCTGTAGGAAAATACACTCCACATTTTGGCCGCTGTGACGCCTGTTTCATGTCATTTAAAAATATGACTTTAAAAAATATACGAAGTGTGCGATTTGCAGATATTGTTGCTGTAGGAAAATACGCTCCACATTTTGGCCGCTATGACGACTGTTTAATGTCATTTTATCATTCTGAGGTCTTTCCTTTATCATTTTGCATGGATTTCAGAAACAGTAAGTCAAAGGAATGAGTACTCAAATCGTATAATTTCATAAATATCGAATAACTGGTGAGTGTTATGATGATACAATTTTCAGTGATTGCCTTCTTAAGTTAGGGAACGTAGAACTTGGATTTCTAACTGAAATGTAAACAGTGTTCTATAATCATTTGGTTGAAATGAAAACATAACAACCTTTCTCCTTAAGTGTCTCATTATAAAACTATTGGGGGAAGTGTGGTTTATCAACATTTCTCGCTTCTCGCATGGGTCCGCTAGTATATATTATTCCAGTAGTATAGATCCCTCCTGCGGCGCTCACAAGCGACCGATCGTGACAAATGAGCATTCAAATGAAAGAGAATAGACATTAGCAGTGACGAATTGCACTCTAATTTCATAAATATCTTTATGTTCGACCCTCACTATTATGTGTTAGAAAACTGTATCATAATGATGGTCATTATAACACCGTTTTTCATTATGATACAGTTTCTCCAGCCAATCAGAGCTCGTTAATTGACCAATTAGGTAACGATACCTTCGCGCATGCACTCAAAATCCAACATGTCGGACATAAACACAACATCGAACTATAATAAATTACTGAGCCATGTTTAACATATCTCTTTCTTTATTTTCTTTGGCGGCCGTCCTGGTAGATTCAGACGCCATGTGAGATACTTTCTGTCCGGACGTACCTTGAGGCTCTCCGCCTTATTATTTAAAATGTAATGTTTTCCCTTTTATTTAACATTGTTATTATGCCGAAGCCTTCCATTTACTCATGTAAGTAATACATCTAACCTTGTGTCCACTATGCTCATTTCCTAAATTTAACCTTTTTTTTGATCTTCGTCGTGTGCTGGGATTTGCTGTGGAACCAATCGAAATGGCGGTCTCCTGTTTTATTTTGTTTGAATCTTCGTTTAACCTTTTATTTGTGCCGTGAAATATATCTGGGAGTGATTTTGTGAGTGTATGTTTTTCTTGCTGCCAGGTGCATTGAAGTTGTTTTGTTTGGGCATATCTTCGAATGGGTCTCCCGTTGTTTGTGGACGTTGGCGTTTCGACCTTTCTCCCAACACGAGGCATGACACCATATATTTTAGCCCTTATGTATTCCCTTCATTCCATGCTTCGGGCAACTGAATCACGGCGGTAACTTTAAGTAGGCCTTACCGTATTCAGCTCGAACTCGGAACGTAAGTTGGGGACCATATAGGTTTAGCATGTTTTGCTAGACTACCTACAAGCACGTGTTGCTTTGTGTTTTATTTCTGCATCGTCGGCGGGCATTTTGTGTGTTTGATTGCGTGTATGTATCTTGATATATTTCACGGACACCTGACGTCATTTGTTTCTCTTTGTAGTATCTTTGGTTTTTGCATTTCTTTTCTCTGGGGACTGCCAGCTCGATCGCATCCCCCTTGCTCGCCACAGCCTCTGCGACACGCACACAGCCTCTTGTTTTATCTTTGCTATGCTTGTTATTTTGTGGTCGGGTTTCTTTGTGTGTTCGGTTTCAATTCATTAAATTTCCATTTCTTTACCCATGTGTCTTATTTAGTAGTGTTTGGCGATCGGGCTGCTCTCTCTCTCTCTTCAACCCTAGGCCTAACTTATTCTAGCTTTCTAGCACCAGGAGGGTATTCCTACCACTCGTCGTGGGACCACCTTCACGGAGTCTGGAGTCGCTCGGCACATCTGGCCTGCAAGTACGGGCCCAGCACAGGTCAGAAATTAACATCCATTTCCACTGCGTACTCCTTTCTTTTCTAGTTGGTTCCAGTGATGCAGCTAGGAGGCACGCCAAGAATATGTTTATTATAAGAGGGCGGTGCCGATGGTATCAGTTGCGAGGTTAAGTCTCCTGGTCGCTTAGCCATATCCATTGGATTTTAATATTTCGCTGCATATTTTTCAATGTTGTTTTTATTCTGTTTCATGTTCCCTATTGCATACTATGCAAACAAATATTGAGAGTCAATGTGAACTTCCAAGGAGTATGGACCATAAAAATAACAAACTGTAAGGAGAGTGCAATGAGTTGGACCCTATCAACGAACCCCAGCATTGGTAATGTACTAAACAACCCTACTTCTTGTTTCGTACTCATTTCAGGCGCAGGACGGAGGCAAGACATTTGTAATTATTGTTTTGAATTGTAGCTAGCAGTACTTCTGTAGTTTAGCCATGTATTCTCTCCCAGGTTGTAACGTGAAGAAGGAGCTCATCCAGTCTGACGATGATCTGCTATCGTTTGAAAGTGTCTGTGGGAAAGACACTAATCCATTGACTGAGGTGAAAGGCCATCGCAAGGGAGGCGTAGCCAATATAGTGTCCAAGTGGGGAATTTCATTTTCTGGTGAACTGGGAATTTCGTCTGTATTTGAGTTCTTAGACAGGGTCAGTGAACTCTGCCATTGTTATGACCTCGAACCAGACGACATTGTTGTCTGCCTACCGTTATTGTTGAGTGGTTTAGCTTTAAAATGGTATCGACTTACCAACAGATCTTTCATCTCGTGGGTTGATTTCTGTAAGTCAATAAAGGAGCGGTTTACTACTTATGATTTTGAACATGACTTGAAGGCTGAAATTCATCGCCGTACCCAGGGTTTGGAGGAGCCTGTAGACGATTTTGTTACTGGGCTAATGACTTTAATAAGTAGGTTGTCGCAGCCCCTTCCCCTTATTGAAACTGTTGATATTGTGTATAGAAATCTAGCACCTGAGTACAAGTCTTTCATACGCCGGTCCAGTGTGTATAGTGTGGCTGACATTGTTGATCAAGGACGTGAATGCGAGTTCAATCGGCGCCTGCGCAAGTCATATGTACCCCCACCCCTCCCCTCTGACAGTTTGTTTCCAGAGACTGCATGCGCGCAATCCCAGATTCAGAGGACTGCGCACCCATCTTCAATATCTCGTCAGGAGGACCGGGCAGTTAACCGTCCCCACTCGCATATTGTCGGGAGTATTCCCAATGCTACTTCTTCTGCGAATCCCGCTCCTCAGGATCAACAGTTACCTCGAAACCCGAACATGTATAACCGTATAAAATGTTGGAATTGTGATCGTTTGGGGCACCATTTTAATTCCTGCCGTGCGCCCTCTCGTGTGTTTTGTCACACATGTGGTCTTCGTGACGTGACACACATAGCCTGTCCTAGATGTGCTTCGCGTCAGGGAAACAAGCATGGCTCCCCGGTTTAGACCCGCCGGAGTGGCCATGCAATGAAGTTCGCCGGGAAATGAACATTTCCACGACTGGAAACTTCTGTCCTTGGGTCCCTGTAAGTGTTAAGAAATTGTCGATACCCGCTTTACTGGATTCTGGTGCTTCACGTTCATTTATTCAGCGCTCCATCGCGGAACAGCTTCCTGTTACTCAGATTTGTCCACAAGATGGGGGTTTGAAATTTTATTCTGCGGTGAAGTCATCTATTTCTGTTTCTAGCGTTGTAACATGTCATATTAAGATATGTGGTTATTCTTGGGATTGGAACTTCCATGTGGTGGATGACTTATCTACGCCTATGATCTTAGGTTCTGATTTTATGCACAAAGCAGGGTTGAGGCTTGATTTTTCGGATCATTCCTTCAGTTTTTTGTTTAAATCCAAGGAGCGGTTTCATTTTAATACTTGTGAAGCGAGTGTTCCTTGTAATTTTTCCGGTATCTCTGCTGTTTTAATCCCTCCTACTTTATTCACGAGTCAACGTGACGCTTTATCTGATTTGGTGAATGAATTTCCAGATGTTCTCACGTCGGAACTGGGTTCCGCTATCGGCTACGAGTGTCATATTGATTTGACTGATGAGGTTCCAGTTAGGTCGGCGCCATTTTCTTGCTCTCCACCCAAACTCATTGCCATGAGAGAATATATTCATGATCTTAAGGCACGCGGTGTTGTGAGCCCTTCTAAGTCTTCTTATGGTAGTCCAGCATTCCTGGTGCCTAAGAAAGAGGGTACTTTTCGTTTAGTAGTTGATTATCGTCGACTCAATTCTAAGGTGGTGTTCGACAACTTTCCCCTTCCAAATCTGGAGAGCGCTTTTCAGCATTTTCACGGGGCGAAGTACTATTCCGTCCTAGATTTGAACTGTGCATATTATCAAATTCCTCTCGATCCCGAGAGCCGTAAGGTAACTGCGTTCTCCACTCCGTTCGGCCTTTTTGAGTTCAATAAATTACCCATGGGCATTTCTATCGGCGGACAAGTTTTGAGTAGGGTTTTGGATGAGTTATTTGGAGATTTAAAGTATTCATCTGTGTTTAACTATCTTGATGACCTCGTGATTTACAGTCAGTCTTTTGAGGATCACCTGATCCATTTACGTGAAGTCCTATGTCGTCTTCGCAGAGCCGGACTCACTGTTAACCCGGACAAAATCTCTTTGGCTTCGAAGCAAATCAAATTTTTAGGTCACATTCTTTCGGATGTGGGCATAGAAGTGAACCCTGAGCGTGTCCAATGTATCCAAGAGTTCCCTACTCCCACGAATGTGAAAGCAGTCCGACGTTTTTTGGGAATGGCGGGCTTTTACAGTAGGTTCATTAAGGACTTTTCGGACATTTCAGCGCCCCTGAATTATTTGAAGAAGAAGAATGTACGATTCGTGTGGGGCCCCGACCAGTGTCTCGCCTTTGAGAAATTGAAAGAATGTCTTTCTTCTGCTCCCGTCCTTCGAACTCCGGATTTTGGGAAAGATTTTATGTTACATTGTGATGCGAGTGATGTCGCAGTTTCTTGTGTGCTTAGTCAGCAGGTGCATGGTAATTTGGCACCCATCGCTTTTGCCAGTCGGATGCTTAATGATTGCGAACGCCGGTATTCCACTTTCGAGAAAGAAAGTCTGGCTGTCGTATTCGGCTGTGAACGTTTCAGATCTTTTCTAGAACATCGGCATTTCATAGTGTATACCGACAATGAAGCTCTGTCCTGGATGCGCTCGCATGTCAAAAAATTGGGACGTATAAATCGTTGGATTCTTCGTCTATCCTCTTTCAGCTTTGACATCATTCACGTCAGAGGCAGTGAAAATGTTGTAGCGGATTGTTTGTCACGCATGTTTGAGGAACCTCCTCCCATTGTTGAGATCCCCGAGCCAGTGAATCTTCTCCAACACATTCCATGGTCTTTTACTGACATCCGTACGTACCAAGCAGATGACCCATTTTGTGTCACATTGCGTGAAAAAATTCTCGGGAAAGATCCTGGTGTATCTGAGTTTTCATTGCGCAATGATGTTATAGTGCATACCGCTCCTCGATCTTCGAAATGTAGGATTTTCGTGCCAGTGAATATACGAAGTATGCTCTTGGCGTATTTCCATGAATCCTGTTTTGGATTACATTTAGGTATGACGAAGACTTTCCATAAAATCTCTCAGGAATTCTTCTGGCCTCATTTGAAAGCGGATGCTTTTGCTTTCGTCCGAAAATGTGTTACGTGTCAACGTTCTAAGCCAGCAAAGAATTCTCGCTTTGGACTTCACCACGCTGACACGATGTCATATCCTAATGAGCGCCTGTTTATAGATTATTTTGGTCCCCTAGTTAGGTCATCTTCTGGTCATAAAGCTATACTTACTGTCGTTGATGGATTTTCAAAATTTGTATGGTTATTTCCTGTCAGGGAAATCACGACACGTACCACTGTTAGGCTTTTGACCAATCATATTTTTGGTGTATTTGGTCCTCCAAAGTTTTTAGTGTCCGATAACGCGAGCGTTTTCCGGTCCAAGTCTTTTAGATCAATGTGTTTTTCTTGGGGAATTGATCATGTCTTTTTGGCACCCTACCACCCTCAGCCAAATCACGTTGAAAGGTTTCATCGTAACTTGAAGGCTTGCTTGAGTGCGTTCCACAACGCAGATCAGTCACGTTGGGACGCAAATCTTCAGTTTTTCTCCTTAGGATTTAACACTGCTCTTCATGAATCGACGAATTCTACCCCTTCGGAATTGTTTTTAGGAAGGCGTATTGTTGATCCACTTCAGCTTCAGTGGAAAATAGATTATCTGGCTGCGCCATCCCGCCGTACCTCAGTCAAAGAAAAATGGGAAGTTGCTGTACGGCATCTGAAAAGGGCACGAGATCGCGTGGCGTCTCGCTATAACAAGGGTAGGCAACCTGTTTGTTTTCAGGTGAATGACGACGTGCTAGTACGCCTGCACCCACAGAGTTCGGCCAAGAATAAGGAGTCAGCTAAGCTAATGCTTCGCTGGAGCACGCCCAAAACTATCACTAGATTTTTAACACCTGTCACTGTTGAATTGATCTCCAAGGAGAATCCCACCGACGTATCCAGAGCTCACATATCTCAATTGAAACCATTTATTGTGTAACCTTCTTATTTGCTGTGATTAATGTTGTCCTTTTTCTGCGTAGGTTAGCCAATCATAATTTGCTTATGTTATCCAAGGAAGCTAGTATTCATATGGCGTCTCCTTGACCTGCCTATTATTGAACCAATTTTGACCGAGGCAGAGTCAAGTACAAATTTACGAGCTCAAGAAAGAAAATAATACAAGAAGAAATAGGCCTACATACTCTGTGTAACAATATTTATTGTAAAAATATGTATTTTTGCGAATTCGGCCAGTAGAGAATTTATATTCTATAAATAATGGACACATTATAACGCTTCTTTGTTATTTTAATACGTCACTTTCATGATGGGTATAAGGAGAATGGCAGACTTCGGCATCAAAGGGCGAAAGTCTTTTGTTTATGATTTTCGTCCGTGTCTCTATCTACTTTTCTTGTCATTGTAACGCTCAGGCGAACCGTAATACCATTATGACAAGCCCAGGGATCGTCAAAGGAACGCGCGCCTTTGGGGACCCCGAAGGAGTTCTGTCCTGATATTGCGATCGCCGAAGCGATCTGATTATTTTTATATATTACTTCATTTTATAACTGTATTCTTTCTGATATGGCTCAATTGCTTAAGTGATTGTTATATCGATCACCCTCCCCCCTCATATTTTGTGTACTGTTATAGTTGTTGACAAACCACCTGTGTGATAAGGATGTTGTGTATTTTGGAACACTTGGGACATGATTGATTTCAAAGCGGTGGTACTTAGTGATGTAAAAAGAAAAATCTTTTATTATTATAAATAATTTTTCTTTTGGGGGGTGGTGTGGATCCTGAGCCATGTTTAACATATCTCTTTCTTTATTTTCTTTGGCGGCCGTCCTGGTAGATTCAGACGCCATGTGAGATACTTTCTGTCCGGACGTGCCTTGAGGCTCTCCGCCTTATTATTTAAAATGTAATGTTTTCCCTTTTATTTAACATTGTTATTATGCCGAAGCCTTCCATTTACTCATGTAAGTAATACATCTAACCTTGTGTCCACTATGCTCATTTCCTAAATTTAACCTTTTTTTTTGATCTTCGTCGTGTGCTGGGATTTGCTGTGGAACCAATCGAAATGGCGGTCTCCTGTTTTATTTTGTTTGAATCTTCGTTTAACCTTTTATTTGTGCCGTGAAATATATCTGGGAGTGATTTTGTGAGTGTATGTTTTTCTTGCTGCCAGGTGCATTGAAGTTGTTTTGTTTGGGCATATCTTCGAATGGGTCTCCCGTTGTTTGTGGACGTTGGCGTTTCGACCTTTCTCCCAACACGAGGCATGACACCATATATTTTAGCCCTTATGTATTCCCTTCATTCCATGCTTCGGGCAACTGAATCACGGCGGTAACTTTAAGTAGGCCTTACCGTATTCAGCTCGAACTCGGAACGTAAGTTGGGGACCATATAGGTTTAGCATGTTTTGCTAGACTACCTACAAGCACGTGTTGCTTTGTGTTTTATTTCTGCATCGTCGGCGGGCATTTTGTGTGTTTGATTGCGTGTATGTATCTTGATATATTTCACGGACACCTGACGTCATTTGTTTCTCTTTGTAGTATCTTTGGTTTTTGCATTTCTTTTCTCTGGGGACTGCCAGCTCGATCGCATCCCCCTTGCTCGCCACAGCCTCTGCGACACGCACACAGCCTCTTGTTTTATCTTTGCTTGTTATTTTGTGGTCGTCATGACAACCATCCTTCTCTAGGCAGAGAAGTGATTGTTGTTGACCAGCGACCGGGTCGATTGCCTCTTGATCATTTACTTCCTCCCTTTTTACATCGTTTTCACGGAAGTGAGCATAGGTATGAATTTAATTTGTTAACGTTATTTACTATCGTAAGTTATTTATTGTTATTTATATTTATCTTCCCCGTTTGAAAGTGACTTTATTTGACCCCTAGGTGAAGGGTATTCTTTTTTGTGTGTGTCATTCTGGCCGGGTTTCTTTGTGTGTTCGGTTTCAATTCATTAAATTTCCATTTCTTTACCCATGTGTCTTATTTAGTAGTGTTTGGCGATCGGGCTGCTCTCTCTCTCTCTTCAACCCTAGGCCTAACTTATTCTAGCTTTCTAGCACCAGGAGGGTATTCCTACCACTCGTCGTGGGACCACCTTCACGGAGTCTGGAGTCGCTCGGCACATCTGGCCTGCAAGTACGGGCCCAGCACAGGTCAGAAATTAACATCCATTTCCACTGCGTACTCCTTTCTTTTCTAGTTGGTTCCAGTGATGCAGCTAGGAGGCACGCCAAGAATATGTTTATTATAATAGGGCGGTGCATTACCGACATGGAATACGCACCGTCCATATGTTCGCGTAAATAAACTGGCGAATATGAGACAAGAAATAGCACTGTACCGGTACCTTAATATCCCCAAAACCAATTTCTACACAGCGCGTGGTTTTGACACGACTTCAGTGACAGTTTTACTGAATACTGGTGCGCAATCTGAACATATGGTATTGAAGCACACAGAGCGCATGCGTCGATTGTCCAGAGAGCTTGGGCAAGAGAGATATACTACCCACCGCAGCACCCGATCACAACATTCTACTGTAGTGACTGAACAGATATTTATGAATATTTATGTTAAAATATATAATAAAGATATAATTATCGTCGAACATAAACAGTCGTATGCCACTCGCCTATAATGGTAATTAAGACACTCGTATGGAAATTATAAAACTCGCATACGCTCGTTTCATAAAAAATACTCGTGTCTTAATTATAGCCATTATAGGCTCGTTGCATAATGTACTATTATGTTCGACCCTCACTATTATGTGTCAGAAAACTGTATCATAATGATGGTCATTATAACACTGTTTTTCATTATGATACAGTTTCTCCAGCCAATCAGAGCTCGTACATTGACCAATTAGGTAACGATACCTTCACACATGCGCTCAAAATCCAACATGTCGGACATAAACACATCATCGAACTATAATAAATTACCGACATGGAATACGCACCGTCCATATGCTCACGTAAATAAACTGGCGAATATGAGACAAGAAATAACACTGTACCTTAATATCACCAACTCTAATTTATACACAGCGCATTCATTGCCTTCAAACGACTCCGGTGACAATATTACTGAGGGACGGCAGATGTAAACATATGGCCTGCATATGGCATTGCAAGCACACAGAGCGCATGCGTCGGTCGTTCAGAGATCTTGAAAGACAGAGATATACCCAGCGCTCGCTCTTCGATCACAAAATTCAAGTGGCTGAGACTCAACAGATATTTATGAATATTTATGTTAAAACATATAATAAAGTTATAATTATCGTCGAACATAAACAGTCGTATGCAACTCGCCTATAATGGTAATTAAGACACTCGTATGGAAATTATAAAACTCGCATAAAAATACTCGTGTCTTAATTATAGCCATTATAGGCTCGTTGCATATTGTACTAATAATTTCTTTAAAAAAAAGACTTTATAAATGTGCGAAGTGTGCGATTTGCAGATACTGTTTCTGTAGGATAATACGCTCCATAATTGCTGTCCACTTCACATTTTGGCCGCTCTGACGCTTGTTTCATATCATTTTAACATTCTGAGGTATTTCCTTTATCATTTTGCATGGATTTCAGAAACAGAAAATCAAGGAATGAGTACTCAAACCGTATAATTTCACTATAAACCTATTGGGGAAAGTGTGATTTATAAACATGCGAGTCCGCTAGTAATATTTATAATTAGATAAAGCATAAATTATTAAAGCAACATATTTAGAAAATTGAGGAACAATTCGTTCCCTTAGACTTTGTATGTCATGTGCTATATTTAAAATGATTGTTACACAGCCAGAATTGCAACCCTTTCATTCTCGGAGTGTTAATTTTGCTTAATGACATAATGTGAATGAGATTAGCTTAAATTATCATTTTACATTTGTCATGAAAGAAAACATAACGGAAAAATATAATACCGGTATATCAAACATCCGGGTCTTAGTAATGATATTCAGCAAGTTCGGATTGTATTCTAAAAACTATCCGCAAATATTCTCCAAACATTATCCACTATCCGCACAGCCATGCAAAACCACGGGACCCCAGCAGAGTCCGGCATTGCTTCCACTTACTTGTGCCGGGCTCCTCTCCGTCTTCTTTCCTGTCGACCTCCCTTGGTCAACTCTTGTTCTTTTCCGACCCCGACGGTATTAGGGTATCCGAGGCCTAGGGAGTCTTTCACTTTCCCGCCTTAATTGGCCCTTGTCTCATCTTTCCTGATCCCTCCTTCTTCGAGGGGTCAGACCTCTTGTTTTCTTTTCATTATATTTCCTTTTCTCTTTAAGATTCCCGCACTGTTTTTATTACTTGGTTCCCCGTGTATCTAAATTCCCTTTATCGTTCTTTCTCTTTCATCTACACTACATTGTGTAGGTATTTTTAATCTACGTTGCATTTTGTAAGTTTTTTCGATCTAAATTGCGATTGATTTCAACCTCAATTGCATTTTGTGAAGATTGACAATCTAAATTGCTTTTTAGAACGTCTTTCAATGTAGGAGCAGGGCATTTTAGTGAGTATTTTGAATTTCACTTGCATTTTGTAAGTATTTTTAACCAAAAACCGCGTTTTGCAAGAATTTTAAATCTAAATTGCATTTTGTGTTGGGCATTTTCTAAGTATTTTGATTCTCAATTGCATTTTGTTGCTATTTTGAAAGTAACATACATTTTGTCAAGTATTTTAAATCTACAGTAAATTGCATTTTGTAAGTATTGTCAATCCAAATGAGTAGTTTGAATCTACCGTACACTTTGTAAGTATTTTGAATGTCAATTGCACTTTGTGAATATTTTGGATTGGAAATGGGATCTTTCAATCTGAATTGCATTGTGGTTTTTCAATTTCACTTACATTTTGTAAGCATTTTGAACCTCAATTGCATTTTGTACGTATTTTCGATCTCATTTGCATTTTGTAAGTATTTTGAATTTCAATTGCATTTTGTACGTATTTCGAATCTACATTGCATTTTGTACGTGTTTTGAACCTAGCCTGCATTTTGTACGTATTTTGCCCCTAGCCTACATGTTGGCAACTCTGGCACTGTACATACTCTAATGACAGTTGGTCCCCCTGCTGGAGGGTTGTTGACCCATTAAGAGGAAGGGTCGTTTTCTTACCTGCGTCAAGCAGGACTCACTTGCAAGCAGGTAGCAGTGGCTACCGGACATGGTGTCATAGCACGCATGTAATATCTTCTGTACTTGTTCAGTGTTTAATCATGTACATACAGTGTAAAATATATTTCTTTATACAGTCCACCACATCTTATTCTATGTATTCGACATAAGTTTTGGTCCTCCGGGCACGATTAGATGGCAAGGAAAACAGTGAAAATTGAACTCTGTGATCCCAAGACAGCATGGCTTCGCACGAATGCCGTGGGTTGCTGGCGGCATGGCGACTACTGGACAACAGAATTCATCATCCTGGTAAGTCACCGATCATCCTTAATTATTCCTTGTGACTAATATGCATTCCTTTGTTTCTCCATTCAAAACTGTTCGTTTGTACTTGCAATGTATTGGTATTGCTAGTGATCACACATGATTTCGCCCGTAAAACTGTATGTTATTTGTACGCAGTTTTCCCGCAACTCTTTGAAACAAAACCAGGAGTTCATCTTTGTATTATGTAAATATGTTAGGTATTTGTCTTTTCGTTTTGTCATTCTTTTACGTATATGCATTTGGTCTATTGTGATTTTATATCATTCAGCAGTTTATTGGGAATTGCTAGTGAAAAATGGAACAAAAGATAAAATCACTGTGTAGCAAAAGGGGTAGGTTAAAGGCTAGCTTATCTCGCATACAAGGCTTCGTAGAGAAATTAGATTCTCAATCAAAGGACGTAGATCAGTTGGAAGATCGACGGGCTCACTTATCAAAAATCTGGGAAGAATATGAAACAGTTCAATCACAAATAGAGGATTTGAAAGAGGATGAATCATTTCAAGCAGAACAAGAATCTTATCGCTCCGACTTTGAGGAGCAATACTTCAAAACATCTGGTCTTATAAGATCCATAAACAGTGCAATTTCCAAGTCAGCAACTTCGCTAAGTGATTCTATTGGTGAATCAACTTCCAGTTCGCAAACACGTTCAGTTAAACTGCCTCAAATAAGTTTACCTACATTCGCAGGTGATTATTTAGAATGGCCCAATTTTGCCGATACCTTTAAGAATCTCATTCATGAAGATGCAAATTTGTCAAAAATACAGAAATTTCATTACCTAAAATCAGTGCTATCGGGCAGGGCGGCAGACGTTTTACAGTCCTTAGAAATATCTGCAGCGAATTACGACATAGCGTGGAACCTGTTAAATGAAAGGTTCAATAACCGGCGAGCAATTGTTTCCACCCACATTAATTCGGTCCTTCAGATTAACAAAATAGAAGTAGAATCTTCCAAGGCATTAAGAGACTTGTATGACGGCTTCAGAAGGCACATACAGTCGCTATCAGCGCTTGGTCTGTCTTGTGAAGAACAATTAGATGCCATTTTGATACATTTAATAACAAACAGATTTGACGCTGAAACATTAAAAAATGGGAGACCTCGTTACCAACCTTTGATCTTCCATCGTATCAGACACTGGACAAATTTCTACTCGAAACATGTAATGCATTGGAATCGATCGAAACTAAGAATTGTGATCGCACAAAACAGCAGAAGCAGGTAGGCGTTTCATCTAAACCGAATGCATCTGGTTTCAAACCGAGGCCATTCACGAACCCAGGAAAAAATTGTTTCCTTTCACAGAAAAATCAGAAATGCCCGCTTTGCACGGAGGAACATCCCATATTTAGATGTAGAACCTTCACTTCTATGGGTGTTTATGACAGATGGCGGGAGATCAAGAAGCATAAGCTCTGTGTTAATTGCCTGTCTGGAAATCACTTCGCTAACGAGTGCACTCGTTCATGTTGTAAGCTGTGCAAGGATAAACACAACACCTTGCTTCACAGGGACCAAGGGTCACCGAACCACAATAATAGTCAAACTTCAAACAAGAGTATTGTGTCCAATAATACTTCATTGTCTCCCCTTAATGAGCAACATAGTAGTAATGCTGTTTCATTGCACAATCACAACAATGATGTTTCCTCTCATGTATTGTTGTCGACAGCAGTAGTGAATGTCAACAATTCAGAGGGAAAAACCCGTCATGCTCGGGTTGTGTTAGACAGCGGCTCGCAACTCAACTTCATAACCAGGGAATTAGCTCATCAATTACGATTGTTAAAGACAATGACTAATATTCCGATACATGGGTTGCATAACACTACCATCAAGGTGGGGTCGGTGGTAAGAACAAAGATTTCTTCGCGGTTCGGTTCCTTTGAACGAATCATGACATTTCACGTAATACCTTCAATTACTGGTCAGTGCTTACCCACTAAAATATCAACATCACAGATTGGAGTATTCCAGAGTTTATATTAGAAAACCTTGCGGATCCTCAATTTAATGTGTCATCATCCATAGACATTCTCATTGGAGCAGAATTCTTTTACGATCTTATCGGCGCAGAACAATTTCAGCTCGACAGTTTCTCAAACAAACTACCGTTGTTTCGCAACACGGCTCTTGGCTGGGTAGCAGCAGGTAGTGTTGGTTTGTCTGAAAAGCACGCAGATAACAGTTCTTCCTGCCTCTTTGTGTCAGGTAAGATATTCAATGAGCCGGGGAAAGCACTGCTTGGCCAAGGACATTCTGAGCAAGAGATTAGTGAGAGGCTATTTACTGACGGTCACAGAAGGAATCCACAGGGTAGGTTCATAGTCCCACTACTCCTTAAAGAGGACCCGAGTCAGCTAGGTAGCAATGTTAATGAGGCAATTAGACGGTTTCACAGCCTAGAGAAGCGTTTTGAAAGGCAGCCCCAAGTCAAGTCGGAGTACGTACAGTTTATGAGAGAGTACACTGACCTGGATCATATGGAGGAAATTCCCAGTAATGAGATAAACAAACCATTACAGTACTACCTTCCGCATCATTGTGTATTTAAGGGTAATTCATTGACAACGCGCACTCGCGTGGTATTTGATGGCAGCTCGAAGGGCGATTCTGTATTATCCCTCAATGATTTGTTATTAGTAGGACCGATCGTTCAAGATGATTTATTTTCAATATTGGCTAGATTTCGCATGCATCGCTATGTATTGACCGCTGACATAGAAAAAATGTATCGGCAGGTCCTCATAGAACCTGCACATACTGACTTTCAGCGTATCGTGTGGAGGGAGTCCCCTAAGGACGATCTTAAACATTATCGTCTCAAAACAGTCACATATGGCACGTCATGTGCACCCTTCCTGGCCACAAGATGCCTCTTTCAATTGGCGAATGATACTAAGGAGGAATTTCCTGAAGCTTCGAATGTAATACGGCGGGATTTTTATGTTGACGATTTAATGACAGGTTGTGAATCAACTGACGGCTTAAGAACCACTCACAAGTGTGTTTCAGATATTTTATCCAGTGCGGGTTTTACCTTAAGAAAATGGTGTTCGAATGAGCCCAATGTACTATCGAGCATTTCTAACCACGAAACAGATCCCAAGTACATTATTAAGGTAGATGAGGGTGAAGACTTGAAGTTGTTGGGGCTATCTTGGAAACCCATCACAGACACTTTTCAGTTTGAGTTGAGAAGTGATTTCAGTTCGACACAGATAAACAAAAGAATAATTCTATCAGACCTGGCTAAAATATTTGACCCCTTAGGGCTTTTGGCCCCAGTATTGATTAAGGGTAAGATTTTCGTCCAGCAACTGTGGCAAATGAACTTAAATTGGGACGACGTTCTCACAATAGAACTTCAAATTAAATGGATTCGTTATATGCAGGATATTGCTAAATTGAAGGAGTTCAAAGTGCCTCGTCATGTTAGGGCAGTAGAATTTGTGGAGTATGAAATTCATGGATTTTGTGACGCGTCTCAGATTGCTTACGGCGCTTGTGTTTATGTAAGATCTCTGACAGGAGATGGTAAAATAACAGTTCACTTATTGTGTTCCAAGTCTCGCGTTGCGTCATTAGGCTCAGTAACTTTACCAAGATTAGAACTATGCAGTGCTGTATTACTTGCTCAGTTGGTCGAAAGAGTCATGAGATCCATAAACGTAACTAAAGACAAGTGTTTTTGTTGGACTGACTCCACAATAGCATTAGCATGGATTTCGGGCCATCCACACCAGTGGAAAACATACGTCGCTAATCGAGTGTCGCAGATTCAACAGTTGACAAATATTGATTGTTGGCAGCACGTCTCTACTCATCATAACCCAGCAGATATGATCTCGAGAGGAGTTACCGCGGAGAAGCTGTTAAATTCATCATTTTGGTTATCGGGACCATCTTGGCTTTCAGATAATAAAGACGAATGGCCTTCACAGCAGAGGCATAGCTCTCAAGAATTACCTGAAGTTAGGAAAACTAAAATCGTTCTAGTGTCATCTACAGAATCCCTTGGATCGAATCTGATTAACAGATACTCTTCCTGGAGCAAGCTGATTAGAATAACAGCTCTCGTGCTCAGATTTATCAAAAATCTTAAAACTAAAACAGACAGACAAACAGGTGCTCTTAATCCGGTAGAACTAGAGCAGGCTAAGTATTTATGGTGTGAAATTGCGCAAGGTTCTGAATTTTCACAAGACATAAAGGCTCTCAAACAAAATTTGCCACTACCCAAGGGAAGCAAATTACATGGATTAGCACCGTATTTGGATGAGCAGGGTCTGTTACGGGTAGGAGGCCGTCTGCAAAATACTAAACTATCGGTCAACAGAAGACATCCTATTTTATTACGTGGCAATCATCGCATTACAATAATGTTATTTGATCATTTTCATTTTGTTTTTCTTCATGCTGGAGCTCAGACTTTATTGACAATGATGCGACAGCAATACTGGCCTCTATGTGGGAGGAACGGTGCTCGAAAGGCAGTGTATCGATGTAAGACGTGTTTTCAATTCTCGTCTCGGCCGTATCAACCGATAATGGGATCGCTACCTGAAAGGAGAGTAGTTCCCAGTCGACCATTTGCATCTTCAGGAATAGATTTCTGTGGCCCAGTATATTTACGGCCTTCCTCCAGGAAGGGCGCTCGGATTAAGGCATATATAGCTATGTTTGTTTGTTTTGCCACAAAGGCTGTACATATTGATCTTGTAAGCGATCTGTCTACAGCTGCTTTTTTAGCATCACTGAAAAGATTCATGGCTAGACGAGGAACTTGCACTCACATATTCACTGACAACGCAACTAATTTCGTAGGTGCATCACGTGAGCTAAAGAAATTCTTTAATGATATGAATACCAAACAGTCACTCATAAGCTTTGCTACTGAGAAGGGGATTCAGTGGCATTTTAGTCCTCCTGGCTCACCTCACTTCGGAGGGTTGTGGGAGGCTGCAGTTAAATCTGCTAAGTATCACCTTAAGAGAATAGTAGGAAATGCTGCATTGTCGTTTGAAGAAATGACTACAGTGCTTGTACAGATAGAGGCAGTTTTGAATTCGCGCCCCCTCTGCCCACTATCCTCTGATCCCAATGATCCGGAAGTATTAACCCCATCCCACTTCCTGATCGGTGGCTCATTTCATCTTCCTGTGGAAGAAGATGTGTCTCAGACTCCCTTGAATAGACTGAAGCGCTGGCAACTGCTTCAGGCTATGTTCCAGCAATTTTAGCGTCGATGGTCCAAGGAATATCTCGGACAACTCCAACAGCGTTCTAAATGGCGGTCGCCCGGACAATCCCCACAAATCGACACTCTGGTTGTTCTGAAGGAAGAGGGCGTGCCTCCACTTCATTGGAAACTGGGCCGTGTCGCAGCAGTGCATCCAGGAACCGACGGAGTTACGAGGGTTGTTACCATCAAAACACCCAGCGGAGCTCTTTTGAAAAGAGCAGTGTCAAGACTTTGCCCATTGTTGAGTGAAGAGAAGTGAATTGTTTAAATGTTTGTGTACATAGTGTTTATTTCAACTCTTATTCCAGTTAATAGAACAAAGTGACAGTATTTAATTGTTGTTTGAAATATTTGCTATTTCAAGGGGGGGAGTATGTTGGCAACTCTGGCACTGTACATACTCTAATGACAGTTGGTCCCCCTGCTGGAGGGTTGTTGACCCATTAAGAGGAAGGGTCGTTTTCTTACCTGCGTCAAGCAGGACTCACTTGCAAGCAGGTAGCAGTGGCTACCGGACATGGTGTCATAGCACGCATGTAATATCTTCTGTACTTGTTCAGTGTTTAATCATGTACATACAGTGTAAAATATATTTCTTTATACAGTCCACCACATCTTATTCTATGTATTCGACACTACATTTTGTGCGTATTTTTCAATGTATTCCTTTTGTGAATCTTTTCGTTCTAAATTCCCTTTTGTAAGAACATTTTGTGAGTTGTTTCAATCTTGAGTTCCTTTTTGTAAGTATTTTCCGTCTCACTTAATTTTCGTTCTGGGTTCCATTTCATTGTCATTTTCGCTATCACGCAGTCCATTAGGGGCCGATAACCTAGATGTTAGGCCCCTTAAAACAACAATTATCATCATCATCAAACTATATCCATATGGCCAAAAATTTGCGGATATCTGTGGGTTTATCCACCCCGTTTCGTAGTCATGCGCATTAATCCTTTATAGGATAGTGGTTAGTAAACTAACTACCTATCTTAAGGATGATTATTGAAGGTGCTTTCAGCTTTTCTTTAACGAAATTTAATCAATTTAACAAATTATTTGAAAAGATATCCATTTTAATTTATTTCAAAGTGATTCTATTATTTTACATGTTACACGAATACTTATCCATTAGATATTTTTTTCAGTTCCTTAGGGCCATCTATGGACCACGATGCTTGTATTCTAGCTGTATGTTTCTTGCTGTCATCGTCGTTGTTTATAATCAAATGTTCTCGAAAGAGAATCAAAATGAATATTGTCCGTTGAGCCGTTATAATTAACACAAAGAGTAATAAACATTTCCTGCATAACTCAACAAATTGCTAGCGTTTCGCCCCAGTGTGCCAATTGGACTCTTCAGTTGATAAAGGCACACCTACCAAGACGCGTAGCAGGTACACACTGAAAAGGCCATGCAAGACGCCTCGCCACATATGTAACCACGTCACGAGCATGCCAGTGTACCACTGGAGTCAAAGACCCCACTCTAAAACAATAATAGTACATCATGCAACGAGCCTATAATGGCTATAATTAAGACACGAGTATGTTTATAAAACGAGCTGTAGCGAGTTTTATAATTCCCATACGAGTGTCTTAATTACCATTATAGGCGAGTTGCATACGACTGTTTATGTTCGACGATAATTATAACTTTATTACATGTTTTAACATAAATATTCATAAATATCTGTTCAGTAACTAGAATTTTGTGATCGGGTGGTGCGGTAGGTAGCATATCTCCATGTCCCAAGCTCTCTGGCCGACCGACGCATGCGCTCTGTGTGCTTGCAATGCCATATGCAGGCCATATGTTTACATCTGCCGCCCCTCAGTAATATTGTCACCGGAGTCGTTTCAAGAACATGCGCTGTGTAGAAATTAGTGTTGGTGATTCTAAGGTACAGTGCTATTTCTTGTCTCATATTTGCCAGTTTATTTACGTGAACATATGGACGGTGCGTATTCCATGTCGGTAATTTATTATAATTCGATGTTGTGTTTATGTCCGACATGTTGGATTTTGAGCGCATGCGCGAAGGTATCGTTACCTAATTGGTCAACGAACGAGCTCCGATTGGCTGGAGAAACTGTATCATAATGGAAAACAGTGTTATAACGACCATCATTATGATACAGTTTTCTAACACATAATAGTGAGGGTCGAACATAAACACTGTTTTGGCATTGACTATAATCATTTTGATTCTCTTTCGAGAACATTTGATTATAGTCAATGCCAAAGCAAGGTTTATTGTTTTGGAGTGGAGTTTGACTCCTGTGGTACACTGGCATGCTCGTGACGTGGCTACATATGTGGCGAGGCGTCTTGCATGGCCTTCTCAGTGTGTGCCTGCTACGCGTCTTGGTAGATGTGCCTTTATCATCTGAAGAGCCCAATTGGCACACTGAGGCAAAACGATAGCAATTTGTTGAGTTATGCAGAAAATTTTTATTACTTTATGTGTTAATCGTCGTTGTTTACCACGATTGGTGTTCCGACTGGTGGATTTGGCAGCTGCTTTCTTGTAGGTGCCTTGAGCTTTTGTGATGGCCTAGTAGTCCTTCATTTTCCTGCTAAATTCAATCTTACGCTCCTCAGACCATTTCCTGGTATCGCCCTTTAGTCTATGCGTAGCTTCTGTGAGGGACGTTACGATTACTCCGGTCATCTATGTTAATTTGATTAATATGGAGCTCCGCAAGATTCTTCTTTACTTGCTTCATCCACAAGAATCCAGTGGCTTTGCTCTTGTTAGCAACCTTGAAGATCCTATGCGATAACCTGTTAAGAGTCCATTTTGGACAGGTGTCCGCAGAAAGTCAGTCGCCTTCTTCTGATAGCATCTAGGAGGTTTTCTTGATGCTGGTAGAGCTCACGATTTGGTTTATACCATCGTCTTCCATCTGGTAGTCAGGGGCAGATGACCTCGTAGCTCCGCTCCTTGAAACAACAATGACTAACTCCATCTGGTAGAATCCATGGTGCTACTATCCTTATCAGGAACTTACTTTCTTGCACCTCAAGGGCTATTAATAGGGTCTTCTTAGTTAGATATAGGCACTCTGTTTAGTTTATATTTTCATCGTTGTTATTCCTTGTTTTCCAGTTTCTTTACTTCATCGAGTATATATTTTAGTTTGTCAACACTTCGTTTTTTTAGATTCTTAAGGTTTGATTCTAATTTTTGCCGAAGAAGATTGTATTGTTGGATCGAAACGTGTAGGATACTAATTTGATTATGATTTGTATTGATAATAATCATAATTGCTACCCCCTTACAGCATTGGACGGCACTGGCCAGCAGCACGTCGGTTTCTCGATAACCAACGCTTTGCTTACCAGAATGAGGCGTGTACGGGAGCGTGGATGGGCCAACTTACCTGTATTCAGGGGTCCGGGTCACTTCCGCAGCAACATCACCTCCAGATGACATGTCCCAACAGAAGAGCTCCAAAGGAGTGGAAGGAAGATGGAGAAGGGGACAACACACACAGGCTATCGTACAAACATCCCCCAAAAACCAACGGAACTGCCGTCGGTGAAATAATGCCACAACCAAAGATTTAAAAAAATAATTAAGAATAAAAGGTTTAATATTGAAAATTTAAATAAGAACTTCACCAGAGAAAGAACATGCATCAACCACCAATATTTTACAAGAAGGCCAGATAGCGCCTAACATGCTTGCTTGCAAAGCCAAGAAGAAAAAAAGACTTAATTTAAAATAAAATAAAAGGTAAAACAGCCCAAAGGTTAAAATAAATATTACATGCATAACATACTGAGAACGGGCCGAAATCACAAAATTAACATCAACAAGATTACATTAAAAAAAAAAATTATTGAGCTAACAGATACGTATGCTTTTGAGACCCGCGCCAAATGGACTGACAACGAGACCACAATGCATCACGGTAAACAAAAGATATGGCCACACCAAAAACATGCCAGATCGAAATTACGGCAAACAATTAATAAGATTAAATTTAAACATTAGTAGAAGGAAATGAACGGTGGAAAAAAAAAATTACATCTAAAAACTATTAATGCAAGTCGTTTTAAAACTGGACGGATCTTACATGGATTTAAAAAAAAGACAAACCCAAGCTTGCCCAAGGAAAATAAATAATAATTTAAACGTGAAATAAACTAGAAATGTGTCTCCAGGAGGTACGACGAAAAGATAACAAGGTTCAAATAAATTAGGACACGTAATTAAAACAGACAAAAAAATTAGGCCATTAAAACAAATGAGGAACAGAAATAAAAAATTACTATAAGAAGATATCGGAGCTCCATAACATAAAATAATTAGATAAATTAAATTTAAAAAAAAACAAAAAAAATACGTACCTTACATCCTTCTCAGTGGAGACACAATAACAATAAAATAATTAACACATAATTTTACGTTATTACATGTACTTCACAAAAAATGGCTAACACGCCGATGCCTCGTGTAGATACAAGCACTTGATCGCATCCAGTTGCGATTATCCTTGCACATTTCCTCTTCACGGCGGAACGATGAAAATTTACAGCCTGAAGAAAACAGGCAATTCCTTTTTCTTGAATGAGTATTCACATTTTGAAAAAGCTAGGGGCAATGCCCCCAGCGCAACGGATAGACACTCTTGAACCAGTCGTCGGCTTGTTGTTTTTCACTCGACAGCTAATGGACTCCACAAAAATGGCGGAGAATCGCTCGTCATTTATCGAACTGTCTTCATGTAAATAATATTGTCCAATCAGAGAAAGACACATCAAAACAACAATGTCATAAAATAGGTTCATAATTTGGCGGTATCATGAATACGCCGGCTTTTGTTTTACGACGAAGAATATGATTGTCTTTCAATTATGTCATGCGCATAACGAGCTTAACAAGGCGAAGCCCACACCATCTATTGGGGAGAAACAGGAACTATTTGTATCTTTCCAAAGTCCGACTGCAGCTACCATCTTGTGGTGACAGACGGTACTGAGCGACCAAGCGGACGTTTCAAAACTTCAAGAACAGCGTCCCTGATTAAATACATGTTTGAAATGGTAGAGACGTGCCCTTGCACGTATCAATAATAATAACATCGTAGGGCCTCGGGGGCCAGGTGCAAGCTTTGTTATTTCACACCCGGACGGTAGCTTGCATGTCGAATTTCTTTGTTCCTTGAATCACTATGAAAGTCAAGGAGGTTAGATATCTAAGCTCCTTGAACACTACAGCGCTTTCTACTAGAGAAATGAGGAACTTTGTGTTGGCGGAAACTCCCGATATTAATTTTGCCACTATGAACACGGCCTACTGAAGTCAAATGAGTTATTTGACATGCCAACATCGTATGACATGCTTGTCGTATTTTTGCCGCCTTTCAAAAATCATTAACCATGACCAGGAGCGAACCTGCAATATTGGGGTTAGTAGACCGATATGCTATCCACTCACCCACCGTGGCTAGCTATTGATTGGCAGAGTATTTTAATTAAGTAGAGACCTGGTTCCCATCAACCCCCACCGTGTAGTTGTGTCGTCATGGCAACGCCTACACTGTTGGCCAGGAAACAAGTGAAATTCCATCAACAGCGAGACAACCTCTTCGTCCATTGCTTAGCCTTTGCTGATGACCTGATTCCACTGGCAAATAATATAGAGGAGGCTACCTACAACTTACAGAGTCTTTATAGTGTAGCGATTAAGACTGGTTTGAAGATAAACATCCAGAAGACTGAATTTATGACCAATATCAAAGAGACCCCTTCTAATATTCCTCTCACAGACACTACCATACGAAAGGGCCCTGCAGTTAAGTACTTGAGAGAATGGATTTCTGCGAATCAGAGCGAGAACCTAGCCATAGATGCCAGATGTACCAAGTTTGAAAGGACTTATCATTCCTGTCGTAGTATCTATTCATCTAAGTGCCTCTCCAAGAACCTCAAACTCAGACACTATAACTCGGTCGTCAAGCCATCTGTTCTGTGTGCTTCTGACCAGAAAGAGTCCACTCAGAAAACTGGAGTTAAAGGAAAGGAAGATTCTGAGGAGGATATTAGGTCCAATTAGAGAGGATTTAAATTGACTTAACTGACACAATCCATTTGTTCTTAGAAGCCTTGCCTCTTCCTGTTACTGTGAATATCCTGTTGGTGAGTCTTTCAGAATCAAGACGTGCCAAGTTTCCATGAAAGGTCAGGCGTCTTTTCCTCATAGAGGTGATGATGTCCTCCTGGTGTTCATACAATTCATCATTAGCTCAAGACAGGGAGGCATGGACAGCTGCATCAAACCTGTCAAAAGACTGAAGACTCAAACAACAACGACGGATTCTGTAAATTCCTCCTTCCTCTCTTAAATACATGAATATGTTTGGGGAATGGCTCTAAGACTGGGGCAGGTAATGAGTAATGAAAGAATATTTCCCATAATTAGTACGCTGCTGTCGGCCCTTAACTTTATGTGGATGATCTGCCCTGCTCAGGTAGATGGAATTTCCCAGCCGTTTGCTTAGTTCTCCCCATGCTGGCCGATTAGTGTAAGTGTTAAACATAGCGTATAGTCTGCTTTTCGTCCTTCTATCTTCCAGAGATTCCCACCCTAGTTTAGCTATCATTTGAGTTGCACTACTTCCAGGATTAAAATCGTTGAGCACAATCCTAGCAGCCTTCGTTTGAGCAGCCTTCCTTGAAAGGAACTGTCCCGGTATTTGCCTGGTGGTGAATATGTGAAGCCACAAAAACCATTTTCAGAACGGCCGAGGTGGGATAGGAAGTCATGCGTAAGCTCTCTCGGCCACCGAGACCGCTGTTGCAGTACTTGAATCTTTTGGCTTCTTGATTTGCCTTGAGTTCAGATAGCTTTGAATCCATATACAGTGTTGCCTTATTGAACACTGATATTGTAACATTCAGTAGGCGTTATTCAAACATTTGTTTCCATCACTAAATCAATGGCAACGTTTCATTATCCTCGTTAATGACGTCATTGCAGCACAAACAATCCTATTTACTGGCAAAGATCGATATTTTGTGATGAATGGCTTAGCGCTGATGAGTCCTCGTTTTAATTTCACTGTTAACGAAGACAAACTCATTTCCATCCATCAACAAAGCTCCAAATAAAAGTGTCACTGCGATGTATTTCAAAACTCATTTGCATTCCATCCGGAGTAAACTGTGGCACGAATGCAGTTTCATAAAGACACAGAGGTGACGATCTGAGACTCTCTAAATAGCGGCGAGTGTGTTAGAGCAGTGATGCTGAACTGAAACTCTCTGAATAGCGGCGAGTGTGTTAGAGCAGTGATGCTGAACTGAAACTCTCTGGATAGCGGCGAGGGTGTTAGAGCAGTGATGCTGAACTGAGACTCTGAATAGAGGCGAGGGTGTTAGAGCAGTGGTGCTGAACTGAGACTCTGAATAGCGGCGAGGGTGTTAGAGCAGTGATGATGAACTGAGACTCTGAATAGCGGCGAGGGTGTTAGAGCAGTGATGCTGAACTGAGGTTCTCGGGAGAGCCGCGAGTTTTGTTGGAGCAGTTATGCCGAACTGAGGCTCTCTGGATAGCGGCGAGTGTTGTTAGAGCAGTGATGCTGAACTGAAACTCTCTGGAGAGAGGCGAGTGTTGTTAGAGCAGTGATGCCGAACTGAGACTATCTGGATAGCGGGGAATGTTGTTAGAGCAGTGGTGCCGAACTGAGACTATCTGGATAGCGGGGAGTTTTGTTAGAGCAGTGGTGCCAAACTGAGACTATCTGGATAGCGGCGAGTGTTGTTGGAGCAGTGATGCTGAACTGAGGCTCTCAGGATAGCGGCGAGTGTAGTTAGAGCAGTGATGCTGAACTGAAACTCTCTGGAGAGCGGCGAGTGTTGTTAGAGCAGTGGTGCCGAACTGAGACTATCTGGATAGCGGGGAGTGTTGTTAGAGCAGTGGTGCCGAACTGAGACTATCTGGATAGCGGGGAGTGTTGTTAGAGTAGTGGTGCCGAACTGAGACTATCTGGATAGTGGGGAGTGTTGTTAGAGCAGTGGTGCCGAACTGAGACTATCTGGATAGCGGCGAGTGTTGTTAGAGCAGTGGTGCCGAACTGAGACTATCTGGATAGCGGGGAGTGTTGTTAGAGCAGTGATGCTGAACTGAGGCTCTCATGATAGCGGCGAATGTTGTTAGAGCAGTGATGCTGAACTGAGACTATCTGGATAGTGGCGAGTGTTGTTAGAGCAGTGATGCTGAACTGAGACTATCTGGATAGTGACGAGTGTTGTTAGAGCAGTGGTGCCAAACTGAGACTCTCTGAATAGCGGCGAGTGTTGTTAGAGCAGTGGTGCTGAACTGAGACTATCTGGATAGCGGCGAGTGTTGTTAGAGCAGTGGTGACGAACTGAGACTATCTGGATAGCTGGGAGTGTTGTTAGAGCAGTGATGCTGAACTGAGGCTATCTTGATAGCGGCGAATGTTGTTAGAGCAGTGATGCTGAACTGAGACTATCTGGATAGTGGCGAGTGTTGTTAGAGCAGTGATGCTGAACTGAGGCTCTCTTGATAGCGGCGAGTGTTGTTAGAGCAGTGATGCTGAACTGAGGCTCTCTTTATAGCGGCGAATGTTGTTAGAGCAGTGATGCTTAACTGAGGCTCTCTGGATAGTAGCGAGTGTTGTTAGAGCAGTGATGCTGAACTGAGGCTCTCAGGATAGCGGCGAGTGTTTTTAGACCAGTGATGCCGAACTGAGGCTCTCAGGATAGCGGCGAGTGTTGTTAGAGCAGTGATGTCGATCTGAGGCTCTCAGGATAGCGGCGAGTGTTGTTAGAGCAGTGATTCCGAACTGAGGATCTCAGGATAGTAGTGAGTGCTACTACAGCAGTGGTGCCGAACTGAGACTCTCTTGATAGAGGCGAGTGTTGCTAGTGCAGTGATGTGTACTTTCCAGGATTGGGAAAGAACAGTTGGGAACTAAACTGGCATTTGCCTAGGGTAGAAGTGGGAAACCACGTAAAACCACTTCCAAGATGGCTGAAATGGGAATCGAACCATGGTCTTCTCACTTTTGCCTCACGAGGCTGATTGAACCCCGTTCTAGCCTTCAGAACAGAATTAGATTTCTTGGCAGAGACGGAAATCCAGCTTACTTCCACTGTTAATTTCGTATAAGAGAAGGCAGTGAATGTTACACTACCCCAGCGGTGGTCCGGGCATGGTCACCAAGAGCCCGCTGATAAGCCTGACTTGGTGCACTTTGGATAATGCCCGGCAAAGACACAGCATAAATGCAAAAGAATTCCTAGGTACTGTGGATCGATGGATCGACTGTGACGATATCCTGAGGTCCAGTGGAACTCATCCAATGCGCCAATGCTTGAGGAACTCGGTGAAGTATACGTTACAACTATCAATGTTCTTGGCAATGTGGGGAGTGGTAATGCCCCTGCCACACTCTGCCACTCCCCCACAGGGGCTCACATCTAGTGGGACGTGGGTTGGTGACCACGGGACCCCAGCTGAGTCCAGCATTGGTTCCACTTACTTGTGCCGGGACCGGGCGAGTTTGCCGTGGTCGTTACGGCGTGACTGCAGGCAGTCGCTCACATCCGGGAGGCGAGGAGGTTCGAATCCCTGCGCCGGCAACCTTGAAGATGGTCTTCTGTGGTTTCTCATCTTCCTTCCAGGCAAATGCCGGTGTTGGTCCCTTAACTATAGGCCACAGCCGCTACCTTCCAACTCCTCGTCTTACATTCAAACTTTCCTCCCCAGACAACACTCCACACGCGACGGTACTTGTAGCTCACCCAATGGGTGCGCCTATAGAAGCAGCTACAAAACTCTGGCGAGCCGAACATGTCCTCGAACTCTCCCGGCACTAAAATCCATAGGCTAAAAAATACAAATTAAAAACAAACAAAAATTGTGCCGGGCTCCTCTCCATCTGCTTTCCTGTTGACCTCTCTTGGTCAACTCTTGTTGTCTTTCGACCCCGACGGTATTAGGGTATCCGAGGCCAAGGGAGTATTTCACTCTCCCGCCTTAATTGGCCCTTGCCTCATCTTTCCTGATACCTTCCTTCTGCGAGGGATCAGCCTTCGTTTTCTTTTCATGGTATCTCCTGCCTTCTGCTCAAGGCCCTCGAGGAGGCAGGGTGTATGTAGCCCCACCGCTTCTGGTGCCCTGGATAGTGCTACTTCCTCAAGGGCTCACGGCTGGTGAGTTTGGGAGCTAGCAACCCCGAGGGATTCTTGAGCTGGGTCCGTTTTGATCCCTATTTCCTGTGACCTTGGAGTGGGCCCTCTCCTATATCCCCTTTTTTTATCAGCCTTTCATGGCTCTCCTTCCTTTCAAGTTCCTCTATCCTAATTCTTCGATAGTTGAGGACATTTCTTTTCTTCCTGTCCTTTATTTGCCTTATAGCGGGTGAGTTAGCCGTGGTCGTTACGGCATAGCTGATGGCAGTCACTGACATCTGGGAGGCGAGGAGGTTCGAATCCCCCCACCGGCAACCTAGAAGATGGTCTTCTGTGGTTTCCCATCTTCCTTCCAGGCAAATGCCGGGGTTGGTCCCTAACTATAGGCCACAGCCCCTACCTTCCAACTCCTCGTCCTTACATTCACACTTTCCTCCCCAGACAACACTCCACATGCGACTGTACTTGTAGCTCACCCAATGGGTGTCCGCTTAGAAGCAGCTACAAATTGGCGAGCCGAACATGTCCTCGGACACTCATCATCATCTTCCTAGCATTAATCCCGCTTTATTGCAGGGTCTGCTTTTCTGCACTTTTTCTTCCATACTGCTCGATCTTGAGCGTCTCTAGTTGTGGCATTCACTAGTTGCATGTCCTCCCGCATAGAATCCAGCCAGCGCTTTCTCGGTCGCCCTCGTGGTCGTCGGCCTTCTGGACTGATGTCAAGTGCAGTTCTCGCGACTGAAGAGTGATTGCTACGCAGTACATAGCCATACCAACGCAGACGGCTCTCCCACATTTTTTCACGGATTGGAGCCACTCCAAATGTAGCTCGAACATTGTCATTCCTGATGCGGTCCAGTCTAGTAAGTCCCTGTGTCCAGCGAATCATCTTCATCTCCATGACATGTAGTTGTTGTTCATGTCTCTTCGTTACTGGCCAGCATTCAGTACCGTACAGTGCTACTGGTCGAACGATGGTTCTGTAAATTTTCGACTTCAGATATAGTGGCACATTCCGGTCAAAAAGAACTCCAGTAACTTGGCGCCATTTCAGCCATGCAGCGTTGACTCTGTTTCGGACATCTGGGAGTGTTCGGCCATCTGAACAGATTATCGTACCCAAGTATTTGAATACAGATGATTTTCGGAGTTCAGTGCCATCAATGTGAATAGATCCTTCACTTGGTACTCCACACTCCATATACTCTGTCTTCCCAATATTAAGTCGTAAGCCATGGGTGTCTAGTGCAGTTTTCCAACATTGAACATGTTGTTCCAACTCTTGGCGAGACTTGCAGGCTACAATGATATCGTCAGCATAGAGCAAGGTCCAGGGATGTGGTTGCAGTAGTTCGGCTGCGATGGTGTCAAGACAGATGATGAACAGGAGCGGGGACAAAGCTGACCCCTGATGAACACCAACTCTGATGGGAAAAGTTGCGGAGTTTCCTGAAGCACATCGGACATAGCTGGTGACATTCCGATAAAGAAGCTGAACCCATTGAACATATGCTTCTGGTACCCCATGCTGTCGTAGTGCATACCATATTAGATCACGAGGTACCCTGTCGAAGGCCTTTTCAAGATCCAAGAAGGCTATATGAAGTGGTTTCCGCTTTTCTAGGTGCATTTCCATCAAAAGACGAGCGGCGTGATTAGCATCGATTATCCCTGTACCTTTCATAAAACCACACTGGTTTGAGGCAATCTTGATTATGTCACGAAGGCGTGTATCCACGATACGCTCAAATATCTTCCTAGTGTGGGAAAGCAGGCGAATCGGTCGATAATTTGAGCAGTTGTGCACATCTCCTTTACCTTTCCATATTGGTATTGTTACACTGCTGAGCCAAGTAAGAGGAGCTTCGTTTTCATTGATGATCTTGTTGAAGAGATCTGCTAGGAACTGAGCTGCTTGTGATCCAAGCATCTTCCACACCTCCGATGGGAGATCATCCGGTCCAGTTGCCTTTCCATTTTTCATTTTCTTCATAGCGGTCTCCACTTCGGCAACCGTGATGGCTGGTACTGGACCAAGTACAGGATCCGCAGCTGGTAGTGGCGGATGCGGAAACTCTTCGTTGCTAATATTTTCGAAGTGCTGTTTCCATCGGTTAAGGATCTCATTAGGTTTCCGTAGAGGTTGTTGATTTTCATTCTTAATGATCATAACATGTCCAACATCTTGAGTGGAACGATGGCGATTCTTCGCTAGTCTGTAGATATTATTTGCTCCTTCTGCTGTGTTGAGCTCTTCGTACATGCTCTTGTAATGGTCTGCTCACCCAATGGGTGTCCGCTTAGAAGCAGCTACAAATTGGCGAGCCGAACATGTTCTCGGACACTCCCGGCACTAAAAGCCATACGCTAAAAAAAAACATTGCCTTATCGTTTATTGGCCGGCCCCGTGGTGTTGGGGTAGCGCGCCTGCCTCTCGCCCGGAGGCCCCGGGTTCGATCCCCGGCTCCGTCAGGGATTTTAAAACTGACGTGAGGGTTGGAACGGGGTGCACTCAGCCTCGTGAGGACAATTGAGTAGCTGCCTGACAGTGAGACAGCGCCCCGATCACGAATAGCAAGATTAACGGCCGAGGGGACCCGACGCGCTGATCACGCGTCACCCCAATATCTGCAGGCCAAATGGCTGGGCAGCGGTCGCTTGGTCGGCCTTAGCCCGTCATGGGCTGGATAGTGCCAGGGTTTTTTTTTCTTATCGTTTATTTGTTTACCATTTCTTCTTCTAGTATGTGAGTTTTAGTTAGTATTAGTTATAATTTTCATTCTCATCTCATCTTTCATTATCACCCACACCATTAGGGGCCGATAACCTAGATGTTAGGCCCCTTAAAACAACAATTATCATCATCATCATCATCATCATCATCATCAACAACACTCTGCTACTGAATCCTCTCTGCCTTAGTGGGTAGATGTACACTCAGAGATCTATTGTTTCTGTTCTCTGTCAGTGTGTGTGAGCGCTCTCCAGGGAGACAGCGCGGATGGATATTGGAATAACAAAGCTCGTCACCTCCGGGATTCTCGCCAGAACAAACACAACCAACCTACGCATCAAAAGTCCTTTGATTTTGGTTTCCATGGAACGTTTATTTTAATGGCGTCGAGCGTGGGAACTGGCAGTATTCGTTCTAGCAGCTTTTAAAGGAGATGTAATGATGTCTAACCTCGAGAACCACCGCCATACCCATGCAGTAGTTATTTATTTATTTATTTATCGTATGGCTTTTAATGCCAGGAGTGTCCGAGGACATGTTCGGCTCACCAGAGGCTGTACTTGCTTCTAGCGGACACTCATAGGGTGAGCTACAAGTTCCGTTCAATTTCAAGTAATTCCAGTTTTCGCCACCAGATGTCAACGTTGGAACTATGATAGAGCGTTTCAACGAAATACAACCTAGAAATTTAGTTTCACACCAGTTTAGTCTGTGGAAGGATCTTTTACATGCCATAAATCTATAACACGGGACCGCTGGCTTTACTTCCTCTCCGAAGGAAGGCATACTGAAGGATTTTAACGGTCCTAAAAAATCCGACGACTTCGGCCGGGTTTGAACCCACTATCTTGGGCACAGCAGTTCAGCATGCTACCGACTACGCCACCGAAGCCGCTACCCATGCAGTTAGAAACTTTAACAAAACGTAAGATTCCCGGATCTGCCAAGAAATTTAATTCTGCTCTGAGGGCTGGAACGAGGTAAACTCGGCGTCGTGAGGCAAAATTCAGATTCCCACCGGATCCATTCTGGAAGTGGTTTTCCGTGGTTTGCCACTTCTACTTCAGGTAAATACCATAATTGAATTTATAAAAGCCGTTTTATGTTCGACGATGTGGATATGTAAATATTATATGTCAGAAAACTGTACAATAATGGGTGTCATTAAAGTACTACTTTTCATTATAACACAGTTTTTCAAACCAATCAGATCTCAATATTTTCATTCATTGGCCAATTAGGTAAGGATAGCGTCTGACATGCACTGGAAATCCAACATGTCGGACATGAATTACATGACTTGAAAGTTGACAATGAGGCCTATATTGGATCAACCATTGTAGTTACAATGCATAAACAAACTGGGCAATATTGCAGAAGACCTTAATATCCGCAACTTCAATTTCTACATATTCGTAAGATTTTGCCGACAGTTTTAGTAAATGCTGTTGTTGACATAAACATACCAGTAGGTCATGGAGGAAGCAGGACATTAGTTCCACGGAAATTATAATCCAGCTCTCAGTTTAGTAAATGGATTTCTTATGCGAACGTTTCCGCCGGATGTTATAACTGTTCTATTTGGGACTCAATATTGATTTGCCTTCCGTTGACATTCTATACACATCGAATTTGAAGAATAACTAGTTCATCATCATTCATTTCCGTGTCCGGTCAACATTTCCAAAAAAAACTGCAGCTGCGATGGCCTTGTTACTTCCTCTAAAAACAACTTCCATTGTGCATATGGTGTCCAAGAGGGGGCAGATAAGTAGGTGTTTTGGGTCTTGTTCGGCTGCGTCTGCTGGAAGGATTCCCCTTCTTTGCAGGTTGGTCTTGCATCGAGGGACATCCACTCTTAAGCGGTTGAGGGACCTCCACACAGGATAAGGAAGGTCAGCGGCAGGAGCCAGTTCTTCCTTTGGTGACATGTCTGTGGGTAGTGAGCTCCTCCGTCTGTTGAGACGAGTTGTCTCTCCAGCGGCAGAGTCCTAGCAAGGAAACTCTTGCGGGATCTGAGGCGAGTCGATCTCCAGCTTTGTTCTCTCGGTGTCCGCAGCAGTGGCCCTCCGGATGTTGGGTGGGGCTATTCCAACTATAGGGGATAGAATAACTAGTTGATGATACGATACATTTTAATTTTAAAGCGTTTGAAACAAACTATTTTGAGTTATTTGACCAAAATAACAAAATGATCCAACATAGTACCTGTGCGCTATCTGTTGGTGCTCCTTCAGGATAAGCAATGTTTCAAAGCTTTGGGAATCGTTATTGGGTAGAGATCAAATGCTGAGCCCAAGATGAAGAATTTAACATACAGAATCTCAACAGATATTTATGAATATTTATGTTAGAACATATAATAAAGTTATATTTATCGTCGATAATTTGCTAAGATGTTTGCTATCGGACGCGTGTTCAGCTTCAACACATTGCTTTAACCTAGTATCCTGTTCCGACGTGAGTGGCCGTTAATTACCAAATTTAGTGTCCGTCTCTGTGGCTAAATGGTTAGCGCGCTAGGCTTTGGCCCAAAGTGCCTCGGATTCAATTACCGACCGAGCCATCAGGGACTTTAATCTCCTCCTGGGGTTAATTCCCGTGGCTCGGGGACTGGGTGTATGTGACGTCTTCATCATCACTTGATCCTCATTACGACGCGCAGGTCGCCCACGGGCGTCAACTAGAAAGATCTGCACTCGGCCTCTCCGGAGGCCACACGATCATTATTACCAAATTTAGTATTACAAGAAATGACGGAAGGATATGGAGGCAGGCGGTAACTATATTCGAAGGGGGATCCTTCTAGCAGAGTAAAAACAGTCTTATGCAGCTAGAATATTATGGTAATTAATGGTAATTAATTATTGCCATTACAGACTCGTTGTATAATGTACTATTTCAGTGTTCCCTATTCTATTAAATAACGCTTTCCAGTCGGTCAACACAAATTGTGCGGGAAAACAAGTATTTATACAACCTAACCTGAAAGGAACTACATATTATTATACAAAATATTATTATTATTATACAAAATATTATTATTATTATTATTATTATTATTATTATTATTATTATTATTATTATTTACATCGTTATGCCCTACTCTATTGAACCTGCTCAGCTGATGTGTTGGCCTTCTTTTCCTCCCAAAATCTCTTCATCCTCTCACTGAGCTGCTTCCCTGCCCAAGCTATAGTGGCTCTGGTGTTGGGTTTGTCTCCAAATTGGTAATTTTCAAAAAAAATGTACTGTCCGTTGAGCCATTATATATTTAAACACAAATTGTGCTAAATGTTCCGGCATAACTCAACAAAATGACAGTGTTTCGCCCCGGTGTGCAATTGGGCTCTTCATTTGGTTAAAGCACACCTCACCAAGACACTGTCTAGTGCACACTGGGAAGGCCATTGCAAGACGTATTTGATACATGTGTATCCACGTCACGAGCAAAGCCAGTTCACGATGGGAGTCGAAACTCCACTCCAAAGCAATTATAACCTTGCCTTGGCATTGAATATATAATTTTCAAAAAAATATATATAATGGCTCAACGGACAATACATTTTTTTTTGAAAATTATATATTCAATGCCAAGGTAAGGTTATAATTGCTTTGGAATGGAGTTTCGACTCCCATAGTGCACTGGCTTTGCTCGTGACGTGGATACACATGCATCAAATACGTCTTGCAATGGCCTTCCCAGTGTGTACTAGACAGTGTCTTGGTGAGGTGTGCTTTAACCAACTGAAGAGCCCAATCGCACACCGGGGCGAAACACTGTCATTTTGTTGAGTTATGCCGGAACAAAAAATCCACAGCCTGCTTCCAGTCTCCGACCGGGTCAGGAATGGAATGAATGAAGCCCCCATCTAGCGGCGAGGATATGAACTGTGCCGGCTGCCGAGGCCTGACGCACTCCTCTGGGGCAATGATTAAATGAATGACAGATGAAATGAAATGATAGTGGAGAGTGTTGCTGGAATGAAATTTTGACAGGGAAAACCGGAGTACCCGGAGAAAAACCTGTCTGCCTCCGTTTTGTCCAGCACAGATCTCACATGGAGTGACCGGGATTTGAACCACGGACCCAGTGGTGAGAGGCCGGCGTGCTGCCGCCTAAGCCACGGAGGCTTCTATGCCGGAACATTTAGCACTATTTGTGTTTAAATATCCAAATTGGTGATTGTCAATTTTGGTTCTGAATTTACACATGTCCCGTACAATGTCTTCTCAGATGTTCATTTCCTGGAGATTTGTTTCAATTGGTTTCTAATGAAAGGGCCAGGTTGAGAACTCTTTTAGTTAATCTGTTATTGTTCGTTCTGATATTTTTTTTATAAAAATACAAAATAAAAATAAATAAATAAAATAAAATAAATAATGTTCGTTCTGATAATGTATCCATAAAATTTCAATCGCCTTTTCCAAAAAAGTGTGAGTTTTTTTTTTCAGAATGACAATATATTTCCTGGGATGATTTTTTTCCTCCATATTCCCTCTATACTAACTGGGCCAAACATTTTTCGTAAACTTTTCCTTTCTCGTTTCCGCCACCAATTATTAAGGTTTCATTATATTTTTTTCTCATCGTTATGCCAATCGAAGGAGCGTGAGAAAACTCATTTAGCAAAAGATGTTCATCTTTTCTTCTCACAAAATCTCTTCATCTGACCACTGAAGAGTTCCTTCCGTTCTTCAGTCCATAGTTTCCTGTTATTGGTACTGATTTTCTCCACAGCTGTTCTGAATTTGGATCTGTCTTGTATGATTTCATCCACGATGCCAACTTCCTGAATTTTCCTTAAACCAGTTGGTCTTGACTTTCATTGAGAGAGCAAGTTTGAGCATCCTCTTCGTCAGTCTGTCATCGGTCATGCGAAGAATGTGGTCATGGAACTTTAATCACCTTTTCCTGAATGTGTCGGTGATCCTTTCAGAGTAATGACATAGCTCCTGAGACTTAAGTTTCATCCAGATTCCCCCTACGCAGACTGGACCAAAGATTTTCCTCAATATTTTCCTCTCTTGCTTCTCTAGTTCTTCAATAAGAGATTTGCTTCCAACGAGCCAATTTCCTGGCCATCACGAGGCACTCAGAGGCGTACAGAACAGATGGTTTTACTACTGAATTGTTGTGTCTGAGTTTGAGGTTTTTCGAGAGGAACTTCGATGCGTAGATACTGCGGCAGGAGTGGTAGGCCTTCTCGAACTTGGTGCACCTGGTGTCTATGGCCAGATTCTCACTCTGGTTAATTATTAATATTATTAATAATATTGTAATAAAAGCGTGTTATTTCAATAAGATTCTACAGCCACATCATTTGATCTTTATCCAAAGAAGGTACAAATCATCGAAATCATTACGACCAATCTATTTGATGGTAAGCCACATATTGATAACCTTTATTTCACAATTACTTTCATAATCAAAAGCTTGATATCAATATAATGAATTTTTGCATGTTATTCAAAAGAGTAATGTTTAAATTTAATTCCAGATAATAACATTTTAAAACATAAGGAACATGTTTTCATATTTGGGAGAAACAAATCTGGAGAGACTTGGCGAAGATGGATGCAGATTGGCAGAAGAAATTGGAGCACAATATGTGGGAGGACCGGACAAACTGGAAGAGGCTGATTTATACCCGTACCCGCCTTGCTGGAGAGAAGAATGGATGATGATGTCAATTCGGACAAATTGCACTTGAATAGCTTACCACGGTGGGTGAGTGGTTAACGTGTCGGCCTACCAACCACAAGCTTGCAGGTTCGCCCCTGGCCGTGGTAAGTGATTTTTTTAAAGGCGACAAAAATCACGACAAGGATGTCATACGTTGTTGGCATGTTAAAGAACCCATTTGAATTCAGTAGGCCGTGTTCATAATGGCAAAATTAATCTCGGGATTTTCCGCCAACACAAAGTTCCTCCATTCTCTACTAGAAAGCGCTGTAGTGTCAAGGAGCTTAGATATCTAACCTCCTTGACTTTCATAGCGTTCAAAGGAACGACGAAATTCGACATGCAAGCTGACCTATGGGTGTCAAATAACAAAGCTTGCACCCGGCACCCGAGGCCATACGATATTATTATTATTATTATTATTATTACCATTATTATTATTATTATTATTATTATTATTATTATTATTATTATTATTCACTAGAATACACAACAGGCATTTGTCCTGCCTACCACCTGCAATAGAGGCGCGAGAAGTCCTTGCTCGCTAATTCGTCTATCTCTGGTCCTTGTGCCTTGGTGTTTTCTGTCAACGAACGTTGGAACCTAAGAGCGTTAATCAAATCTAACCTATAATTTAGCTTCACACAAGTATGAAGACTGTCACGGTGGCTCAGAAACTAGTGTGAGAGACTGTGGATCCTATGGTCCGGGGTTCGAATCTCGACTGTGGCACCATTGTTATCATTTTAAATGATCTTGTCAACTTCGTCGTTACGCTGGGGTCAGACGTTACGTTACGGTGACGGGACGAAATGTACCCAGATGCACTGAGGTGTGTGACGTCATAGTGCTGCTTGGTGCATGTGTTCCCCGACAATCTCTACTTCGTTAGTATAAGACAAAAATCCCCGATTCTTGGATGTCACGGGTAATCTCGTGAACCACTGGATGGATTTTGATGCGGTTTTCACCATTCAGTAAAGGATATTTCGAGGAAAGATTCTGTAGAAAATAATTTATGTGTGATCAAAGGAAGCCAAGCAGTAACGATTTCAGTGAAAAAGTCGAAAACAAACTTGGCGTCCGAGCGCTTCTTAAGCTTACGCTGGGCAAACCGTTGAAAATATCAATATACTATGAGCGCAAGAATTGGTCAGCATGGGAAGTTCTACAAAAAAGTCTGCGAGAGCATATCTCTATCTTCAATACATCGCCCACCATAAGTGTTTTTAGACTGGATGGAAGGGGCACGTCCCCGCGCGCTCTGGTGAGCGTGACGGCATCCCGCGCGCTTGACCTTGCTTTGCCCTTGGTTTGCACTTGCCGTTCGCGAGTAATTTGAAACAAGATAAGCAAGATAAGTATTATGCAGATACTTTTCTAACATGTCAAAAGTCTTTGGATTGGAGCTAAGCGAGAAGCCTCCAGCCTTTCTAGCATTTTCAGCATTTGTAGCATTTAAAATGATACAAAGTCTAGTCTTTCAGACTGGCTGTCACTTTTTTTAAAAGATATTGATAAGCTCAAAACAGTAAATAGAAGAACAGTGCCTTCCTCTCTTCACTCCCCTCACCTGTTGCCTTGAAGACTAGGTTCGGGTGTCTGTTCGGGCCACCTTCGGGATGGCAGGGGTCGGGGGGAGGGGGGAAATTTGCTAAGAGGTTTGCTATCGGACGCGTGTTCAGCTTCAACACATTGCTTTAACTTAGTATCCTGTTCCGACGTGAGTGGCCGTTAATTACCAAATTTAGTGTCCGTCTCTGTGGCTAAATGGTTAGCGCGCTAGGCTTTGGCCCAAAGTGCCTCGGGTTCGATTCCCAACCGAGCCATCAGGGACTTTAATCTCCTCCTGGGGTTAATTCCCGTGGCTCGGGGACTGGGTGTATGTGACGTCTTCATCATCACTTCATCCTCATAACGACGCGCAGGTCGCCCACGGGCGTCAACTAGAAAGACCTGCACTCGGCCTCACCGGAGGCCACACGATCATTATTACCAAATTTAGTATTACAAGAAATGGCGGAAGGATATGGAGGCAGGCGGTAACTATATTCGAATAGAGTAAAATGCCGTGGCAGCCTTTGAAACGAAAGGAAAAGAAAAACCCCAAGGCACAGGGACCAGAGATGGACGATTTAGCGAGCAAGAACTTCTCGCAGTTCTATTGCAGGTGGTAGGCAACCCACATGACTGTTTTACATATTATTCAAGCGAAACACGCTGTACAAGATATATGACAGGTACAGTTATAATATTGCTTTAACTCTTTAACCCTAGACCAGTGAAATATTCTGGAAATATTGTCTGCACTCTTTATAGTTCAATGGTGGCGCTGTATCGTACAATAGGAGGGCTAATGAGAGGTCAGCTATTGTGTGTGATGGACGCTGTCCAAACTGGATGACTGACTACATTGTTATGCTGTCACCGAATAATATCGATTACTACTCAATAAATCAATGCATTTTACTCTCATATTTCCATTTGTAATAGCACTAATCAACATTGGAACTTTTGAATGGTTACCACTTAAGGGGAGTCAGCCAGGCCTATACCGCCTACACATAAGAATGACATTTTTTTAGGTATTAGCATGTACCTATTTCTATTCTTCTTACTAAGATAGTTAATCTAGAGCTGATAGTTACCTAGGAGTAACACTGGACCACTCCCTAACCTGCAAACAACAATGCTCCAATATCAAACCGAAATCCAATGCTCGGCATAACATCTTGGGAAAGTTAAAAGGTACAAACTAGGGAGCTGGGCCACAAGTTATTCGAACCACTGCTATGGCCCTGTGCCTTTCTGCAGCAGAGTTTGCCTCCCCTGTTTAGTTTAAATCATCTCATGCCAAATCTATGGACCCTGCTCTGACGGAAGCCTGTAGGCTCTATACAGGTTGCTTAAAACCTACCCCTGTTGAGAAGATTTACTGTATTTCCGGTATTGCACCTCCAAATATTTGTCGAGGAGTTGCCACTGATCATGAACGACGGAAGGTTGAGAACATTGAAGCTCACCCACTATTTGGTCATGTAATACACTTCAGCCCAGGCTAAAATCAAGAAAAAGTTTCCTTCGAACAGCAAAACCCTTGAAAGTCCCTCCAGTCAAGGCAAGACAAGGCTTCTTCGATGGAAATCGGTACAACAAGATTCGATGAAACCGCAATAGCATCTTCCGGCAGGTCACGACGAGGATTGGAGTATTTGGAAGTCCCTTAACCGCTTAAGAACTGGTGTCGGTGGGGTGAAGTCCTCTCTTAAACTATGGGGTTTCGCAGAGGAAACACCAGTGTCATCTTAGTCGTTTCACCTATTCAACGCAGGATCTTATGCTTGCTAAGATAGTGCCATAGGTATGGTTAAATTTTGATTTGCAATTTTCGTCAATGATATTTCTTAATGTGTTTTTTTTTGTTTGTTTTTGTAAATATATATACTGTATATAACTGTGTGTCTTGTAAAGGTAGACTTCTGACACGAGTAAATAAATAAATCTTGAGTAAATATCGTTTTAAAATTAATGAGGACCATAATATGGTAAAAATAAATAAAAGTTACAAAACTTCTTTTTTTTTTTAAGGTAAGTTAAAATTTGGGGGGGAAATGTTGTGCACTTGAAGGATATATTAAATTATTTTGTTATGTACCCATCCACAACACAACACAATCTACAACACACTCCTTAAATACCAATTAACCCCAAATGTACACAAACCTGAGAGGGTGTGAAGCGAATCCACAGATGGACCCATTCAGGAAGCATGAAGCAAGCCTAGATTCAACAAAGCGCTGCAATCATTGCTAAAGAAAACCAAACACTTACTCGGCAAGCTTCGGAGATAAACAATAATCATTGAGCAAGTTACGGGCACACGGAAATGAAATTTCTGACGAAGCTAACCCACAAATGAGCAAGCACTACTGAAAAGGAAGTATCGTCAGACCCACGGAAGAGCGGGCTCACCGCTTCCAGTACGGGGCTCGACCGTGGGACTACAAGACACCGCACAGCAACAGAACTTCTATAGTAAGTGTGCTTTCGTTTTCCTCATATTCAGCCCCTAGACTCCTCACTTGGCTTATCACTTGGCTCAATATTTTAGCACCAAACAATAGACATAGCATGATCAAGATAATGGTGAACATTTCAATTTATTTATTTATTTATTTATTTATTTATTTATTTATTTATTTATTTATTTATTTATTTATTTATTTCAATATTTCATTCTTTCCTTCTTTCCTTCTTTCATTCTTTCTTTCATTCATTTTTCATTCTTTCATTCATTCTTTCATTCTTTCCTTCTTTCATTCATTCTTTCATTCTTTCCTTCTTTCATTCATTCTTTCATTCTTTCCTTCTTTCATTCATTCTTTCCTTCTTTCATTCATTCTTTCCTTATTTCATTCATTCTTTCATTCTTTCCTTCTTTCATTCTTTCTTTCATTCATTTTTCATTCTTTCATTCATTCTTTCCTTCTTTCATTCTTTCTTTCATTCATTTTTCATTCTTTCATTCATTCTTTCCTTCTTTCCTTCTTTCATTCTTTCTTTCATTCATTTTTCATTCTTTCATTCATTCTTTCCTTCTTTCATTCTTTCTTTCATTCATTTTTCATTCTTTCTTTCATTCTTTCATTCTTTCCTTCTTTCACTCATTCTTTCCTTCTTTCATTCATTCTTTCATTCATTCTTTCATTCTTTCATTCTTTCATTCATTCTTTCCTTCTTTCATTCATTTTTCATACTTTCATTCATTCTTTCATTCTTTCCTTCTTTCATTCATTCTTTCATTCTTTCCTTCTTTCTTTCTTTCTTTTTTTCTTTCATTTTACTTTCATTCTCTCATTCTTTCTTTCTTTCTTTCTTTCCTTCCTCCTTTCTTTCATTTTACTTTCATTCTTTCTTTCTTTCTTTCTTTCTTTCTCTCATTTTACTTTCATTTTCTCATTCTTTCATTCTTTCTTTCTTTCTTTCATTTTACTTTCATTCTCTCATTATTTCATTCTTTCATTCATTAATTCTTTCAATCTTTCATTCATTTATTCATTCTTCCATTATTTCATTATTTCTTTCATGCTTTCATTCTTATATTCTTTCATTCTTTCATTCTTTCCTTCCTTCTTTCATTCATTTTTCATTCTTTCATTCATTCTTTCCTTCTTTCATTCTTTCTTTCATTCATTCTTTCATTCTTTCCTTCTTTCATTCATTCTTTCATTCTTTCCTTCTTTCATTCCTTCTTTCATTCATTCATTCATTCATTCTTTCATTCATTCATTCATTCATTCATTCATTATTTCTTTCTTTCTTTCATCCTTTCATTCTTTCATTCATTCATTCATTCATTCATTCATTCATTATTTCTTTCTTTCTTTCTTTCATCCTTTCATTCTTTCATTCATTCATTCATTCATTCATTATTTCATTCTTTCTTTCATTCTTTCATTTTTTCATTGTTTCATTGTTTCATTCTTTTATTCTTTCTTTCTTTATTTCATTCTTTCATTCTTAACTCATTCTACTGTGCCCCAGTTGCAGTTGCTGGTGTGATAGTTTAACAGAGTTTAGTACAGCACAACATACTGTAGTTTAAAATCAAAGACAGACGAAAAATATATTTAAAAAGTTATTAATATGAGTTAATCAAAGCAGCAACAACAACGTCCCACACATGCAGAGCGAGTTAGCAGTTAACACCCTGGACGTGCATGAGAGGAATGTAATGTATGATGGAGATGAAGTGTTAAGAAGACTGTGATTTCCCCAGAGACATTCCTCGGAATGCAGATCCAAGAAGCTCATTAAAAAGCTCCATTAAGTTGAGATCTCTTTTGTGACATTTAATCTTTTGATAAGAGCGTCCATTATTCTATTACAAGGATTGTTAAGTATTTCCTTACTTTTCATTCGGGGAGAGATCTCCCAATTTCTTCAACATCAGTAGTGCCGACTTTTACGTGCCTGTTGTTGTTGTTGTTGTTGTTGTTGTTGTTGTTGTTGTTGTTGTTGTTGTTGTTGGCTATCAGGCGCCATGAGGCTGCATGCCGTAGTTTGCCTGAATTATCTTTATATATATAATTCTTCGGCACGTGTGTATGTGACTGAACTCCTCCTAAACGACTGAACCGATTTTGATGGAATTTGGTATGTATATTAGGGTGGGTCCATGTATGGTTTAGATTCACAATCTGACCCGGTAGGTGGAATGAACACAATTTTAGAACCACAATTTACACACAATTTTAGAACCACAATATACAGTCAAAAACAGTCGTCATGGAAACCACTAGCCTTGGCCTTCGTGAAAGCTGATGTCTTTGGACGGTTTGTCTCTGCACGTTAGAGCCACCTGGTCGCAACCTGTGCAACTACCGCCATAACATGCACTCCGCCCGTGGCGAAAAGTTGTGTTTTATACCAAAGGTGGCAGTGATGTCGAATTCTACTGTTTGTCTCTGCACGTTAGAGCGTTTCAAAGTTCCGTATGCGTTCATATACCATTCATCCGATTTGCATGAAACTTGGGTGAGATGTTGTGTACACTTACGTGAGGGTTTCTAACTTAGTAAATCCATTTTACAATAGGTAGCTCACGAGTAGATTCAACACATGAGCAACGACGCGCGAACTTTCAATCCAAGTCCCGTATGCGTTCAAATACCATTCGTCCGATTGCGATAACACTTGGGTGAGATGTTGTGTACACCCTACGGAAGGTTTCTGGCTTAATAAATCCATTTTACACTAGGTAGCGCACGAGTAGATTCAACAAATGTGTGACGGCACGCGAATCATTTCAACAAAATACCGTATGCGTCCATTTACCATTTATCCGATTGCGATGAAACCTTGGTGAATTGTTGTGTACACTCCAGGAAATGTTTCTGTCTTAGTAAATCCAGTTTTTAATAAGTAGCACACGAGTAGATTCAACAAATGAGCGACGGCGCGCGAATCGTTTCCACAATGTCCCGTATGCGGTCATATATCATTCATCCGATTGCGATCAAACCTTGGTGAATCATTGAGTACACGCCAGAGAAGGTTTCTGGCTTAGTAAATCTATTTTACAATAGGTAGCGCATGAGTAGATTCAACAAATGAGTGACGGCACGCGAATCATTTAAAGAAAATCACTTATGCGTTCATATGTCATTCATCCGATTCCGATGAAACTTTGATGAGTTGTTGTGTACACGCCAGAGAAGGTGTTCAACTTGGTGAATCCATTTTACAATATTGGTAGCGCACGAGTAGATGTAACAAATGAGTGACGACGCGCGAAGCGTTCCAACAAAATCCTGTATGCGTTCTTATACTATTCATCGATTGCGATGAAACATTGATGAGTTGTTGTGTACACTTACGTGAAGCTTTCTAACTTAGTAAATCCATTTCGCAGTTGGAAGAGCGCGAGTAGATTCAACAAATGAGTGACAGCGCACGAATCATTTAAACCAAATTGAGTATGCGTTAATTGCCATTTATCCGTTTGCGATGAAACTTTGGAGATTTGTTGTGCACGCTCCAACGAATGTTCCTAAATTAGTTAATTCAATTCACGATAGTTTAGAGGCAGTTAACAGAAATTGAAAAAAAATATTGTGTATCCAAAAGCACTTCAAGAAACAAAGTTACAACACTTTCTGTGATTGGCAGGACAACGTCTGCCGGGTCAGCTTGTTTATTTATATATTTATTTATTTAAATATAAGGGAGTACCAGAGAATGAGCTCTGTCAGCACCGAAATATCATCCATCGATTTCTGAAGTTCCAACCAGCGTTGTCAACATTCTTTAGATTTCACATATAGTTCTTGTTGTTTCGTATTGAGTCTTGAACTTGTTGGTAATCAGACTGGTGCACTTGGGTGTGTGTACAACTTGCCTAATAATGTGTTATTGTGGTGTCTAAAGTAACGTGTTTATTTGTGATTATAGCCATTTGCAAACTTTCACAGTAATGTAATAATGGAATTACATTGCGTCTTATAGAAATAGATGGACCTCTGAGATTCTGTTGCCATGGTTACCGGCCTGCATTCTTTCATTAGTGTAATATGAAATTAAATTTGTTTTCTGGGAATAAACTATTGGTTTTAGGGCCTACAGATGTGGTTTTAGGGCCTCCGAGTTTTGTTTCTCACATTGAGGGGCTGAAAATAACCTTTGTCTTGCTCTTCTACGCTTATTTCAGCATGTATTTTAAGGAGGTAGGCCTCCTTTTATGAGAGGTACGGAGAAAAGATAAATCAATGATTGGTGTCGTGCCTCTGATGAATGTCTGTACCAAATTTTACGTTGATCTTCCCAGCCGTTCTCGAGTTATAAGGGAACAAAATTGTATAAAGACAGACATACAGACAAAAAATGTATTTTCGCGCGCATTCGTCATAAAACAGTCTGAAACGCGTTAATAGTGCAAATTTCTATAGAATTTCAGAAGAAACAGACAAACCTTCGTAGTTTTATTTATATAGGGATTGTGGCTACTATTGGGAAGAAAGTGACTGTGGTCTTAATTTAGGAACAATCTCGTCATTTACCTGTAGTGTAAGTGGAAGGAAGAAATGTAAGAAGGAAGAAAGAAAGAAAGAAAGAAAGAAAGAAAGAAAGAAAGGATATAAGATGAAAGAAATAAATGAAGAGAGGAAGAAAGAAACATGAAAGAAACAATGATAAGAAATGAGGTTGTAGAAATGGAGGAAGACATGGAAGAAAGAAAGACGGACAGATAGAAAGACAGACAGGCAGGATGAAGGAAGAAATGAATGAAGCAATTGAGGGATTGAAGAATGAAGAAAGGAAAAAAGGAAGGTAATGAGTAACGAAGAGAGGAAGAAAGAATGGGGGTGAATACCAATCAATATTGACCGAATTAAATGCTACAGCAACATCGTTACCGTTACTAGTAATGCGTTGCCCTCCAATATGCTGACACGACACTTAAATGTTTTACTTGGACGTTGTGTTTTACAGCTCTGTCCGGATGGATGTTCCAGTTTACTGTCTCTCTCTATGTTCGGAAATCTATAAAGTCCCACGTGCCATAAATGAGACTACATTGTTCTTCTCTATGGCCAGTCTTAAGTTTGGAGGGCCTGGAGAGATGTGGGTCAAGGACTAGCTTCCTTTGTTGGAAACAGAAGCCAGTACATTCTCAAACTCTTCATCTCATCGCATACAAGGAGGTTAGAACACGAAACTCATTTTAGCCTACTTTTTTTTTTTAGAAAATGGAAGTAGACAGGTGAAAAGCTAAAGGACTTAGGAGACTACTGTTACTTAGGTGTGCAAATTATTGGAATCAAATTAAAATCCACAGCCTACTTCCAGTCGACCGATCGGGTCAGGGAATGGAATGAATGAAGCCCCCAACCAGCGGCGAGGATATGAACTTTGCTGGCTGCTGAAGCCTGTCGCACTCCCCTGGGACAATGATTAAATGAATGACAGATGAAATGAAATGATAGTGGAGAGTGTTTCTGGAATGAAATTGTGACAGGGAAAACTGGAGTACCCGGAGAAAAACCTGTCTGCTTCCGCTTTGTGCAGCACAATTCTCACATGGAGTGACCGGGATTTGAACCACGGACCCAGCGTTGAGGAGCCGGCGTGCTGCCGCCCAAGGCCATTGGAATCAAATAAAGAATCTAAATTAGTTACAATTTGTTATTCAAAATTATTTTATAGACCAACTTTTATTATCTTTGGTTGGTTGGTTCCTCAGTTTGGGGGCTGCGACAACGCGGTCATGTAGCTCCGTGTACTTTGAGTGTGTGTAGAATCTGTCTGATAACCGGTATTAATTGTGATGGCTGTATTAGTGTGTGTTATCTGTTTTCAATTCAAGTAAGGACTGCAGACATTGAATTTTTGCAAGTAGTTCCTAATTTTGCCGCCAATCACCACCGTCAACGACTACTAGTTCGGAACTTGGCTACTAGACGCCACCGCAGTCGGCTCCTGGCGACGAACGTTGGGTGTAATTAGTGGAAGGTTCATTAACATGCCATAAATCTATGACATGGGACCGCCGGCTTTGCTTTCCTCCCGAAGGAAGGCATACTGAGGGATTTTTAACGCTCTTAAAAAATCCGACGACTTCGGTCGGGTTTGAACCCGCGATCTTGGGCATATAATTTATTATCTTTCATTACCCTACTTAGTAATGTATCCTCCCCCGAGGACTTAAACCTTTCCCCATAAGGAATTGCGACTGGAAACTTTCAGAATTGGTGATTCCGAGGGGTACCTGAGCTGGGTCCGTTTTCTTTTTCTCATTGCCTTCAGAATGCACCCTGTAAGTCAGATGATTTCGATCCATAGTTCATGAATCTTTAGAATAGTTCAAGAGTGAATCATCAGTAAAAAGACTCTAAATCCTTCAGCTCTAAATCCACACAAAAAGTAGAGTGAAGCAATAAAAACAAAACGTGTGACAGTAGCAAATCATCTTCTGTTAGTGGAAATTCTAAAAAATCATTTTACTTTGAGTTTCTTAAAATAAAATATAATTAAGACTATTTGATTTTTAAAGTAATTTCAGCGCATTGCAAACATATTTTATAATACGCTAAGGTGTGTGTTTCACAGAACTCAAGCACCTAAACCAGAGGGAGTTAGAAGGTGTGGTTTGTACCAAACTCTTCCTAATCGTATCAATAGTACAGGAAAAATCTTGCATTTTTTGAAAAGTCTACGGAAATATATTTATTTGTTTATAAGTACTTTAAAACAAATAATCGTATTACAGTAGAACGTCGTTTATCCGGACTAATTGGGACCAAAAGTGTTCCGGATAACAATTTTTCCGGATAATCGAACATGCTTTTATTTCATAGGAAAAACTTGCATAGTGCATTATGTGGATATATTTAAATTTTACATTCTTATTTATTGAATGAATAATTGTATGAAAAAACATTTATGATACATACATGAAAGTCCTACTCTTCAGTACTGGAAAAATTATTTGATTTTTTGTGTGCAAGATTTCCTCGTCGTTTCTTAGCAGCTACCTGTGCTCGAAGAAATTGAACAGCGCCAGTTACGATGGTTTGGGCATGTCCAAAGAATGGATGACACCAGGATGGTTAAACAAGCCTTGGATGTCAGAATGCAAGGAGCAAGACCGCGCGGGAAACCCAGAACAAAATGGGAAGACAACGTGAAGGCAGCTGTAGAAGCCAGGGGTGGTGAGTGGAGGAGAGCGAAGGTGCTGGCCCGAGAAAGAAATCGCTGGAGGAACCTCTGGAAAACCTCGACACCGCAAGGTACAAGAGGATCGACTAAGTAAGTTCTTAGCAGCTAAATCGCTTCTTCCTGTTTTTCATACCACAATAGCGCAGTTTCTGATGCAGTAAAAGCTTCTCCATGACTTGTTCCCCCTTTCTTTTTGCTCGTCCGGATAATTGATGTTCCGGTTCTTTGACGTCCGGATAAACGACGTCCTACTTATAATATGCTAAGACGTATGTTTCACAAAACTCAAGCTCCTAAACCAGAGCTCTGTTGAAGCAGCAGCAGTGATGGCGATAACATTGCACAATTCGACAAGTGAGGAACAGAGAGGTGTCATCAGATTTCTGACTGCAGAAGGGTCTAACCCAGCCGTTATATGCTACATGATAACGCTCACCCACACGTCTCTAACGTCACACACGGTGTATTGGCCACGTTCAAGTGCGAGCAACTTGAGCCACCGCCCTAGAGTCCGGACTTGTCACCCTGCGACTTTCTTCTGTTTGGTCCGTTAAAAGAACATCTCAAGGTAAAAAACGATTCCAATCGGACGACGAACTAAAGGACACCGTACAGGATTGGCTCCTGTCACAACCACAAGACTTCAGAGAACAGGGAATCCTGCGGCTAGTGAAGCAATGGAACACCTGTGCACAGGCCTGTGGTGATTACTTTTGAATAACGAATAAATTGTACCCACAGTATCGTTTCGTACCTTTTCATTTGAACACCCCTCATATGTAACAGGTTTAACATGAAACAACAAGAATATCATCTGACCCGGGGGCGGTGTGTCATTAAGGGCCGAAAGGGCCCTGCCCACCCTGGGCCGTTAGGCAGTGCTGCACGAAATTTGTTTTATGAATGTCTTATAAAATTAGTTTAAATTACAGATATTCTACTTAAAATAAGTGGTTTTCCCTTCTAGAATCCCTAGAAAGAATTCAGTGTACATAACTCATCCCTAGCTTAAGTTCCCGACAGTCTCGTACGGTGTATTGTAATTGCGAGGGTCGCTGCACAGAACCTTCCATGTTAAGTATATGGGGTAATGGGCCGGGTGACCAAACAGTGGACATAGCACTGTCTTGCACGCGAATTCTTGTGGGGTATGAAAGGCTTTTCGTGTCTTCTCAAGGGCCTGGAGAATTGCTCTAGAATGAAATAGAAGATATCTATGTTTATATCTGATTCTGTTTCTGTTTGAAACCGGCTTAAGGGGATCGGTTTACCCCATGCCATGAGCAGGTAGACCACTAATAGACATTGTTCACAGCCTGTTGAAATGCAAACACCAAGGTGATCGAAAAATTTGCTTCATCCAAGCAAAGGAGAGGAGAATATATTTACAAATAAGGAGCCAGGTGAGTACAGTTATTAATATTTATTTCAAATGTTGTGTTGTGTGGCATTATGATAATGGGAATATTGGCAACAATAAATGGCATATATAAAACAATGTTTAAAATAAAATGAACCAACAATAATATCATCTGGCCCACCCTAAAATATTAGTTAGGAGCCGCTCCTGATATAGATGATAACCTTATCGGTTTACACCAGCCAATGTTAGTATACATTGCAGTGCAAATTAATTGGATACAGTTTTATGGTCCATTGAGAGCGTCGGTCAGGCTGTCACTCACTGACATTGATATGATATATTGTGACATTTATATAGTTTGAAATTCTTTGTAGCAGAATGGTTCGTCTATTTAATTTCATTAGTCCCCTAGTGGCTCATGACCAGTGGGACATGAGTTGGCGACCACGGGAGTCCAGCTGAGTCCAGCATTGCTTCCGATCCAGACGGTATTAGGGTATCCAAGGGCTAGGGAGTCATTCACTTCCTGCCTTAGTTTGCCCGTGTCATTAAAGCAGATTATGTAATAATGAAGTGCCATAAGGAAATTGGAGATAAATTTAAAGTGGGAGTGAGGATTCAAGGATAAATAATTTCAACTCTGAGATTTGCTGATAGCATCGCCATTTCGGCCAACACGCCTGAGGATTTGAATGAGTATTTGAATGGTATGGACGCCGTCTTGAGGAAAGAATTCATGATGAAAATTAATAATTGTAAAACAAAAATAATGCCATTGAGCTGAACTAAATCAGAAACCTCTATGGACATCAAATTGGCAGGTGAAAAGCTAAAGGAAGTAGGAGACTTCTGCTACTTAGGAAGCAAAAAACCAGTGATGGACAAAGCAAAGAGGATATAAAAAGTAGGTTGGCTCAGGCAAGGAAAGCCTTTATACAAAAGAGGAATGATGCTTTCCCATGTGCATTCTTAGCCTCGTCTAATCGTTATGATGGTGGGCTCACTTTATTTATCAGCGCGAATAGTGGGGATCCTTCTAAAAGCTTGTGTTCGTTGTTTAGATTCGTGGGATTATCTTTCTTGGCTTGATACATTTCTATGGACTCTTTAATGTCACGGTTTCTGCCCTTTGTTTCATGATGTAAAATCTTTAAGTCTCTTTCGATGTTGGTGAAACGATCATTGTTCATGTGTTCAAAAATAGCTGACGGTGAGGGTTTGTTGTTTTCGATTGCATTTTTGTGTTCCTTATACCGTGTTTCGAACTTTCTTCCGCCCTGCCCTGCATAGTTGGCCTTCCAGCCTTCTTCTTGGCAAATACAAATACACACCTGACTTCGAATGTGCGTGTTTCTTTGTTGGGTTGCTGTTATAGATAGATAGATAGATAGATAGATAGATTTATTTTTCTGGCAAGATTAGGGCCACTGGGCCCTCTCTTCCATCTATCCAGATTATACAAATGATAAGTAATGAACAATACAAATACAACTTAAATCTAACAATTTCACAATATTTATACAATATAAAATACATATAAACTGGATTAGCTTGGTGGTGTAGGCTGTAAATTGTTGCATTGTTAGGGTGAATAACTTAGATACTTAGAAGTAAGTTTAAAATTGCAGTAATGTAAGGAAATACTGAAAAAAGTAGACTAATGATGGTGATGAAGATGATGATGAAGATAATTAGTCGTTACTGAAGGAGGTTATTTATATATCTAAATAGAGAATAAATGAGAAAGTGAGAATTGGAAAGTTTGAATATATGTAATACGACGTAAGAATATAAGCATAAGTGTTTAGTTCAACTTTCATTTACTTAGTGAGTATGTACTGCTGGCAACGCTGCTTGAAGCTGGACGGGGTTGCTCCTCTGACAGAGCGAGGCAGATTGTTCCACAGTCGTGCAGTAGCAACAACGAAGGAGTTGTTATAGCGTACAGTGCGGTGTATGGGTATCAGCAAGAGAGTGTCGTTTTTTGACCGTGTTCCAAGACTATGCTCGTACTAGAGGCGGTGAAACTGAGAATGCATGTAAGCTGGAGTTGAAGTTGAGAGTATTTCTTGAAGAAGTCATAAGGAATGGAGGTCACGGCGTTGATTTAGACGTAACCAGTTAAGTTGCTGTTAAGCGGGGGTGACATGGTCATAATACCGTAAATTAAATATGTAGCGTACACAGGCATTTTGTGCATGTTGGAGTTTGTTTTTAAGAGTAACAGTGAGATCTTTGTATACCACAACGCAGTAATCAAAATGAGGCAATGTTAGGGAGGAAACAAGTCGTTCCTTTAATACACGAGAGGAAATATTCCAGAATCTTCTAAGTGAATTCAATGCGGAAAATACGTTTCTTGAAACATGTGCTTAGCAGATGTGTTGTTCTTTTTGAATACTAAATATTCGCTTCTGCATGTTATTTTATTCACAGCTTTCTATATTTCATGGCCAAGTAGTTCAAGTCCAACAAGACCAAATGGTATTGTAGTGGCTAGCATGCTTGGTTGTCGTCCCGGAGGTCCGGGTTCAATTCCCGGCTCAGTCAAGAAAGTTAATTCTGGTCTTGAGGGCTGGAATGGGGTGCACTCAACCTCGTGTTGCAAAACTGAGAAGAGGAGGAGGGTTGTCAATTCCAACATCGCTCATCCTGGAGGCGATTTTCTGTGGTTTCCCCACTACTACTTGAGGCAAATTCCGGGATGGGTCCTAACTTAACGCCTCAGCCGCCTCCTTGTTTCCAATCCTCACTTAAATTACAAATACACACTAATACAGCCTTCAGATTAACACAGGTTATCAGACAAAATGTCACACACACACACACAAGTACACAGGGGTTGATGACCACAATTCCAAACCCCTCATATGAAACAAACAAATTTCTTTTCGCTGTCTTACTTACTTACTCCTTGGCGCTAGAGCCCTAGTAGGGCATTGGCCTCCCGGACAGTCTGCACCCTTTCTTCCCTGTTGACTGTTTTGGTTATCCATCTTCTGACTCCCATCTTCCTCAGATCATCCTCCACGTTATCCAGCCATCTTTTCCTAGGCCTTCCTCTCACACGACGTCCTCCTGGCTTCCCATCGAAGACTTTCCTTGCCATCCTGTTCTTTGTAATTCCCCCCCAGGGGCTCACATCTAGTGGGATGTGGGTTGGCGACCACGGGGCTCCAGTTGAGTCCGGCATTGCTTCCACTTACTTGTGCCGGGCTCCTTTCCATCTTCTTTCCTGTCGACCTCACTTGGTCAACTCTTGTTCTCTTCCGACCCCGACGGTATTAGGGCATCCGAGGCCTAGGGAGCCTCTCCCTTTCCCACCTTAATTGCCCCTTGTCTGATACTTTTCTGATACCCTCCTTCTGCGAGGGGTCAGCCTTCTTTTTCTTTTCATGTTCTCTCCTGCCTTCTGCACAAGGCCCTCAAGGAGGCAGGGTGTGTGTAGCCCCACCAATTCTGGTGCACCCTGGATATAGCTACACCCTCAGGGGCTCACGGTTGGTGAGTTCGGGAGTTGGCGACCCCGAGGGATTCCTGAGCTGGGTCCGGTATCCCCCTTTAGCCCTTATCTGAGGGGCCCACCCTCTCCTCTTTCACTTTCCTATGTGCCTTCCATGGCTCTCCTTCCTTCCAAGTCCCTCAATCTGCATTCTTCGAGGGTTGAGGGCATTTCTTTTCCTCCTGTCCTTGATTTGCCTTATTCTCCTTTTGTTTTCCATTTCTTCTTCTAGTATATAAGTTAGTGGTTAGTTTTAGTTATAGTCCAGATTTTCATTTTCATTTTCACTATCACCCAAACCATTAGGGGCCGATAGACTAGATGTTAGGCCCCTTAAAACAACAATTATCATCATCATCTTTGTAGTTCATTCTACAAGTCCCAAACACTTAGTCTACTTCTGTTAATTTCCACTACTATACCTGGCTTACCATACAACTCTCTTATCTCCATATTATTTCTGATTCGCCAGAATTCACCCTCTTTTACTGGTTCATATACTTTCCTGAGTACTCGTATCTTCCATTCCCATCTACTTAACAATTCCTCATCACTTTGTATCATGGTCCAAGTCTCTGAGGCATACATCACCACAGGTTTCACTGTCGTACGATATAAAGTCAACTTCAGATTCCTATGGCTTCTTGCTTTAAATACTTTCCTTAAAGCATAGTAACTCCTATTTCCAGCTGCTATCCTCACATCAGCTATCATTGACCCTAAATATTTAAAAATTTTATAACCTTCATATTCTGTCACATTCAGTTTCACACGATTCTCTAATTCATCATACTTTCTCCTAGATGTTAACATATGCTTGGTGTTCGACTGATTAAAAAAGATGCGAGCCTTACAGTAGTCGCATATGATGTGTAACATCTGACATGTTATCCTACTCGTATACTACACAGCTTGGACATTCGTAAAATGTTAATTTACACTCCATTTTCATACTGGTACTATGATGATTGTATAGATTGAATTGGAGATATGCTACTGTCACATTTGTGGCGAAGCGGTCAAGCTGTTAGTCTCTCACCAAGGTAGACCGGGTTTGATTCCCGGTCAATACATGTGAGATTTTCGAATTGAAATGCCATGTCCTGTGGTTCGCATTCCACGTAAAAGGGAGGTACCATGGATCATGATCGTGAGATTAACGGACACGCAAAACTACAAGCTTCCTTCCTTCCTTTTACATTAATAATTCATAATAACAAAGTGACACACAACGTCGACAATACTCTCAAATACTGTGAGCACACTCCTCCGTAACTATAACATTCATTATTCTCAAGGCTCTCATACAGTTCGTCGTAAACAATCAAAATATGGCTTCCTACAATCATGAAATGACCTAGTCTTACATATGATGAAAATACAGCTTTTATTCCACTCATATAAGAACATTCTGTTATGCATTTAATATTTGACTACTCACCCACAGCTTGACAATAATGCCGCTTACTTAAATGTCATTTGTCGTCTTTGTCCTACCCCATGTGATATTCAACCTTGAACGTGAAGCTTCATAAACTGCTCAATGACAAATGAAAGTCGGTGAAACATTGGCCACTGTGCTCGTCAAACCAGTGCCTGCTAAATGCACTGCCTACTGTATTGCCATAACATTCTCGCGTTACAGAGCACACACTGCCTTGTTTCCAATACACACATTTTCAATTGTACATCCAGCTGGCAGTGCGTCTTCACTTCCGTCCGATCCACTTCCGTTCGATCCACTTCCGCCCGATTCACTTCCGTCCCATTTTTCTGGCAGTACATCTTCACTTCCGTCCGATCCACTTCCGTTCGATCCACTTCCGCCCGATTCACTTCCGTCCCCAATTTTCAAAATCACTCCCACAAAACTATCCAGCAACCAAGCGGAAAGATGTTACACATCAAAAATAATAATTTAATGAGTGCAGCCAATGGCCAAAATGTACAGTAGGCTAGATAAATTTTCTTTTAACAATTGACAAATGGAATCTTTAAGGAAAATATGTTGCAGAGATCGCTCGCACAGCCTGGACTGCCGCTATAGCACGTCTTCGTCCCGCATGGCCTGTGCACTGCCAGATGGCTCAATTCATAGCCTGCTTCGAAACAAGCAACTCGCAGGGTTCAAGTCTCAATTTCACAAAATTTCGTCAGAGACACCTCTATGCACTTGCACGTCCTCACGTGGTATCTGTCGCAAGGACCCTTAAGGTGCCATTTGGCTGCACACGACAGAGACAAGCGACCGAGACAGACGACAGCGACGAGAGACGGAGAAAAGTCAACGTGTCGCCGCTCATGTAATTGATGACGACCGAGACTGACGACAGCGATGAGAGACGGAGAAAAGTCAACGTGTCGCCGCTCACGTAATTGATGACAACCGAGACTGACGACAGCGATGAGAGACGGAGAAAAGTCAACGTGTCACCGCTCACGTAATTGATGACGACCGAGACTGACGACAGCGATGAGAGACGGAGAAAAGTCAACGTGTCGCCACTCACGTAATTGATGACGACCGAGACTGACGACAGCGATGAGAGACGGAGAAAAGTCAACGTGTCGCCACTCACGTAATTGATGACGACCGAGACTGACGACAGCGATGAGAGACGGAGAAAAGTCAACGTGTCGCCGCTCACGTAATTGATGACGACAGCGATGAGAGACGGAGAAAAGTCAACGTGTCGCCGCTCACGTAATTGATGACGACCGAGACAGACGACAGCGATGAGAGACGGAGAAAAGTCAACGTGTCGCCGCTCACGTAATTGATGACGACCGAGACTGACGACAGCGATGAGAGACGGAGAAAAGTCAACGTGTCGCCGCTCACGTAATTGATGACGACCGAGACTGACGACAGCGATGAGAGACAGAGAAAAGTCAACGTGTCGCCGCTCACGTAATTGATGACGGCCGAGACTGACGACAGCGATGAGAGACGGAGAAAAGTCAACGTGTCGCCGCTCACGTAATTGATGACGACCGAGACTGACGACAGCGATGAGAGACGGAGAAAAGTCAACGTGTCGCCGCTCACGTAATTGATGACGACCGAGACTGACGACAGCGATGAGAGACAGAGAAAAGTCAACGTGTCGCCGCTCACGTAATTGATGACGGCCGAGACTGACGACAGCGATGAGAGACGGAGAAAAGTCAAAGTGTCACCGCTCACGTAATTGATGACGACCGAGACTGACGACACGCCTAGACATACAGTAGGTGTTTATTGGGATATACGTGCACATATTCTTTGAAAAATGGTTACGAAAAAATTCTAATGAAAAGGTTGCTCGAAGAGGAAGAAGACGATGATGTATTGCCGTGTTAATTGTTGCGAAAGATACCAAGAAAACCTATGAGTTCAATATTCAAAACCTGACGCGAAGAAGGATTGTTCTGATTGTTAATAAACAATAAAGATATTTCCATCTTTGTATGACTGAACTTCAGGATCGAACAGCGGTGGGTTATCTCCGACTAATTCTACTAACAACTCGTCTTCTTCACCAGTAAATTTTATTTCCGACATTTTATCACTTCATAAGACACGTGCCAGGGGAATGACAGTTCATAGGGAGCGCGTGGGTCGGGGTATGGGCCTGTACTGGTTGTTCTACCAACCAATGAAGTATTAATTTTAGCACTAATGTTCCGTAGTTGGCACTCATGAACGTTCACATCAAACCGACTGGCGGAAGCGGGAATAGTCTGTTTTGATTGATTTTCCTCGTGGTGGTGTTGGTTGTTTTGATTTGTTCAGTATTTTGATTGTTTATTTTAATTGAATTGAGAGTCAATCATGCCACTGCAAGGGAGAAAAAATTGCCAAGCACCGGGATGTAAGAATTATAATGATAGTAAGAACAATACGGCAATTTTCATCTTCCTGGTGTTGACCATGTGAAAAACTAGTGGGCAATATGGACTATTCTCGAATAAAAATATATAGAGAATAAATGTGTGCATTTCATCTCTTGTTTGTTTTCTTACCCATTCTCCTTTGCATTGCAATCAAATTTGTGGTTTAGGGCTACGGCGAGGGGTGGGTGGCTGCGGGCATGCTAGGCAAAAAAGTGAGGTTATGGCAATGTAGTGTGTGCATTTGGACGATTTTCTTTATATTCATCGAATATCCCAACAATTCTGTAGAGTATGAGAGCATTTTTAATTAGCCTAGAGGTGAATTAAGCTCTAGAACGGCATAACTGTGTCTTTCGTGACAAATCCGTTGCCAACATTGATATATAACAAAATGTATTCTTTTCCTATCTGGACGAATATTTCAGCACCTAGCGAAAGGCGCAGTTATGTTTGAGTTATTTTCATCAATAATCAATGACTCATCGCAGAACATACTGTTCATTTACGTGTAATAAAGGCTACATTCATATGGCTTTTTACTTTTTATGTTGCCAGACTTGCCAGTACAATCCATAGCCTCAGGCGGTGTTCTCTCTCGGAAATTCTATAACCAAAAGTGACGAATCTCTTATACTTACATGATCCTTGGCACGTGCCTCGTCCGCTTGTCGCGAGACACTACTGCTCTGAGAGCGGTCTCCTACGGTTTGTCTCGGTCGCCGATCAGTGTTGCCTGTCTCTGTCTCGCGCTCTCAAATGTACTTCATATGGTTGAATGGAGAGCAGATCGAAAGCGACCTGTCTCGGTCGCTTGTCTCCGTCGTGTGTAGCCAAATGATACCTTTACAAAGCTTGCACACGCGTAGTTTGTTTGTGTGGTGGAAACCATGGACCGCAAAGCGCATAAAGATATGTCTCAGCTGATTAATCGTCAGTCCAATCTCTGCCCCGTATTCCTCTGGTTTTCCCAGCTTCTCCGGTACTCATGACTCGTACCTCTAATTCATTCTGACATGTGTGAACTAAATTGTACTGCTATTTCCTACACGCTGTTTGCAATCTCTTGATGAATGCAGTACATTTGCATTTGTCTGTTGGCACAGGCTAGAGTAAAATGTGGCTTTTCACCGCTGTCTCAGTCTCACTCATGGCTGTGATTATTTGGAGGCTACTGAGGTATGGGTGGTGTTGAGTAATGACATTCAGGGCACAGTCAGTGCCTGTGGATGCTGTGAAAGGTTCTACTCATACGGTTAGTACTGCTGTTCTGACTCAGTGAGGAAAGCAATGGCAAACTACCTCACACAAGGACAATAGCTGACAACCTGTCTACTTTAATAGCTTTTCTTGTACAGTATATGGTGTTTGTTTTTCTGGCTGATAGTCTGTATGCACTCTCACTCTTTTGTATATAATTTGTCCATTATCATTAGTATTATTATTATTATTATTGTATTGTTACTATCTTTTTGTTACTGTAATTGTTAGACTATGATTATTTATATTGTGAATGTAAGTGAAATGTTTTATTTTTATAAGCCCAAATCTTATTTTAGGTAGGGCGCTACTGTAAAGGAGCTCTTTAGCTCTAAGTGTAGCCGTGAAAATAAAATCAATTAACCAATCCTCATCTTGCCTAGTACGCCTCAATATAGCGTTGCCTTGGGTTTTTGTGGGTATCTACCCACATAACCTAACGGCGGTGCTTTTTGAGGATCCAACCAGCCTTCGGGCCGACTACGTAACAGACAGGCATTTCCTACACTGACGTCATATTAACCTGATTTCTCATCCCTCTCATACGAGAATATGTCTACCTTATATTTCATGGTGCCGTAGTGTACAGGTGAATTAACACGGTTCACGATTGACCTGTTTCATTCACCGCACCACCGTGGCATCGCGTAAAGCCCAGTGTGTTAGCAGGTCCTGCCTCGTCTCGTCTCTCCACTAATTAGCCCTGCGGTTGTCATGGCAACCAGTATGACGCGCCCTAGGCCTGCTGGAACAGTTTAGCTGAGGCTTCATGTACACGCTCAGAGAATGTCCAAGTTTAACCCAGTGGGTTAGCATGCCTTCAGTCTTCATTAATTAGACCTGCGGTTGTCATGGCAACCTGTATGACGCACCCTAGGCCTGCTGGAACTGTTCTAAGAGGCTTCACTCTCACTCTTCAGTTCAATAACTTGCTATATTATCCCTCATTGTCATAAAATGCCCAAGCAACTCAATGTTGTGAAAACAGCCTATAATATCATAGACTAGATCCCCCAGGGACTCACATCTAGTGGGACGTGGGTTGGTGACCACGGGGCCCCAGCTGAGTCCGGCATTGCTTCCACTAACTTTTGGTGGGCTCCTCTCCGTCTTCTTTCCTGTCGACCTCACTTGGTCAAATCTTGTTCTCTACCGACCCCGACGGTATTAGGGTATCCGAGGCCTAGGGAGTCTCTTCCTTTCCCGCCTTAATTGGCCCTTGTTTCATCTCTTCTGATACCCTCCTTCTGCGAGGGGTCAGCCTTCTTTTCCTTTTCATGTTATCTCTTGCCTTCTGCTCAAGGCCTTCAAGGAGGCAGGGTGTGTGTAGCCCCACCACTTCTGGTGCACCCTAGATATTGCTACAACCTCAGGGACTCACGGCTGGTGAGTTCGGGAGTTGGCGACCCCGAGGGATTCCTGAGCTGTGACACTCCTCCTTTTATCCATTACCTCTGGGGCGGACCCTCTCCTCTTTCACTTTCCTATCTGCCTTTCATGGCTCTCCTTTCTTCCAAGTCCGTCAATCCGCATTCTTCGAGGGTTGAGGGCATTTCTTTTCCTCCTGTCCTTTATTTGCCTTATTCTCCTTTTGTTTTCCAATTCTTCTTCTAGTATATAAGTTAGTAGTTAGTTTTAGTTATAGTTTACATTTCATTATCATCTTCACGATACCGACAGCATTGACTCAGCTGACTAAAGCGCAGCGTTAGGTCATGGGACCAAGCTCTCTGCTGACTCGGTAGACGCGTGGGTTCGAGCCCCACCGTCGGCCGTCCTTGAAATGGTTTTCCGTGGTTTCCCCATTTTCAACACCAGGCAAATGCTGGGACGGTACCTTCTGATAGGCCACGGCCGATTCCTTCCACATCCTTGCCCAGTTTAATTCATCTTCACCCATTCCATCTCTCATCCCGGCGCGCAGGTCGCCCACGGGCGTCGAATAGAAAGACCTGCACTCGGCCTCTCAGGAAGCCACACGACAAAAAAAAAAAAAATCTTCACGATCACCCTAACCATTAGGGGCCATTAACCTAGATGTTAGTCCCCTTAAAATAACAATTATCATCATCATCACCTTTTATATGTATAGGAATTTATAATTGTATTCTTTAATAATTCAGGAAACCTTATAGTAAGTTACTGTGAACTGTCTGAGAAAGCGAAGCGCGCCAACTCTCTAGGAGCGCTCGTCCGTTTGGTCGCTGCCAGCCCCAAGCACCGACCAGATCTCAATAGTGAAGGGTATGGGAGAGATGCTAGACCGAGTAAGTCCTATCCCAACAGTTAACTCGGCTGGTCGTTGCCCGCTGATTGCAACAAGGGAGCCGAGGCGCTGACGGAGACATCAGAAATGCTCCATCAACTGCCGATACCATGTCTTACTTGTGACACTCGCGGTTCTTTCTCGCCCTCTTATATAAGTTAGGTTGTTTTGTTCTCGAGAAGATTTTCTTGTAGCCTAACTTCATACACTGACGAAAATGGAAATTGCAACACCCAGAAGGAGTGGTGCTACATTGCTGCAATTGAACATGCAGGACGAGTGTTCGGTTGTGATTCAATGATTACACTTTCAGGTCCCTCTGACCGCAAGTTTGGACAACAATCAATACAGGATGTGGCCACCACGAGATTGATGAATTCGGCGAGGCATGGAGTCAATAAGGTCCTGGATCGCTTCCTGAGGAATTGTGGCCCATGCTTGCAGCACTCCACGGGTCAGTTGTTCCCGAGTTGTGGGTGGCTGAGGACGGTTCGCCAGTTGTCGACCCATCATGTCCCACACATGCTCAATAGGACTGAGGTCCGGGGATCTGGCGGGCCATTCTAAGGTTGTGATGTCGTGGACAGCTTCCCTGGAGATGCGTGCAGTGTGAACCCGGGCATTGTCCTGCTGAAACATCCCATTAGCAATGTTCTCCATCATAGAGGCAACCACTGGACTGAGTACCGTATCAACGTACTGTCGAGCAGTCATAGTGCCCTCAACAAGCACTAATTGTGATTTCACATTACAGCCAATAGCTCCACAGACCATAATGCTTGGTGTTGGCCCTGTGTGACTCTCGACAATAAGGTCTGGGCGGCCCCTCTCCCCGGTACGTCGGCGCACACGATTCCGGCGATCACTGCGGGCAAGACAGAAGCGCGATTCATCACTAAAGACGACCCTATGCCATTCGTAGACCCACGTTGATCGTTCTCGACACCAGGCCAGCCTTGAACGTCGCTGTTTTGGGGTCAATGGAACACCTTCTGCAGGGATCGTAAGCCAGCAGCACGCAGGCGATTACCAACTATTTGTTGTGTAACGTGGGGTGCCACAGCTGCTCGAATTTGCGCTGCTGTTGCATGGGGTTCCATCCGGGCCATCCGAATGATGCGGTGATCCTCTCTCACAGTTGTCTGTCGCGCTGGGCCTGTGCCAGGTCTACGAGTGTGGGTACCTTCATTTTGACCACTGCTGCCATACACGTTGTACCGTAGATGCCTGTCGGCCAACACGTGCAGCGACAGTCCTTAGCGATAATCCAGCCTCACACAGCCCAATTATCCGAGCCCTCTCAAACGGCGACAGTTGTTGATAGCGTGCTCTTCTCTGTCGTCGAGGCATGTTTGACGGGGAACACTTCACTGGACAGACTCCAAGTCAACTACGCTACACCAGAGTCCGTATACTGGAGTTGATTCCTCCACGACCAATCACGTGGGGGGACCTGTAGCAACAATCCAACGGGTCTGAAACTTTGATCGTTTACATACCTAAATGGCATCGTTCCATATCTTGAAAATCAACACAAACGACCAATGCCTTCATGGTGTTGCAATTTCCATTTTCTTTAGTGTATAATCCATTTAGTCAGAAGACAATGTGATGTTCTATGAACTGTGGCATTCGTGACGAATAGAAACATCCGTTTTACTGCGCAATTGAATACAGTTTTCTCTGATATAAAGCAGTCTTTTACCCTACCACCTATCCCCCTTCCGTAATGAAAATAGTGCAACACCCAAAGCAATTATCCGCCAGCCGCCACTGTTAATAACATTAATAATAATAATAATAATAATAATAAATGGCTTACCATTTAACCAAAGACATTTACAAAACTCGATCAATGTCCTTCAAGGCCAAACTGAGGCACTACGTTACCGTTATTCGCCCGGAGGCGTTATATGCATCAGAATGCCTGGCGATGAATAAGAAAAGCCTGGCAGAACAACTCGAAGCCAAAGAGAGGAAGATTCTGAGAAATATCTTGGGCCCGGTCAAGAAACGAGGAGAGTATAGAAGACGACACAACGATGAAATTTATCTACATGTGGAGGAAACAACGGACACCATTCGCAAAAGAAGACTCTCCTTTTATGGCCATTTAACAAGAATGAACTCTGGAAGATTGTCCAATTGAATCTATGCCTACCTTGTGGGAAAGAAAACCAAAGGGATCTGGTTCACAGAGGTGGAAAAAGACCTACAAGAACTGGGGATATCACATGAGGACATCTTGGAACGTGACTGTTTGAAGAAGAAACTGGGGAGATACAGAGTTTTCAGCCAAAACCTATATTGAAAACCGGCAAGAAGTGGACCGAAGAACGGAAGAAAGCTCACCGATGAATAATGCGTGAATACTGGGCCAATGTGAAAGAAAGAGGGAAAAGGCAGTTGAAATAACGTGGTCCATAGACGACCGAAACGATTATATATATATACAAGCTGACCCGGCAGACGTTGTCCTGCCAATCAAAGAAAGTATTGTAACATTGTTTCTTGAAGTGCTTTTGGATACACAATATTTTTTTCAATTTCTGTTAACTGCCTCTAAACTATCGTGAATTGAACTAACTAATTTAGAAACATTCGTTGGAGCGTGCACGACAACTCTCCAAAGTTTCATCGCAAACGGATAAATGGCATTTAACGCATACGGGATTTGGTTTAAATGATTCGTGCGCCGTCACTCATTTGTTGAATCTACTCGTGCTCTACCAACTGTGAAATGGATTTACTAAGTTAGAAAGCTTCACGTAAGTGTACACAACAACTCATCAATGTTTCATCGCAATCGATGAATAGTATATGAACGCATACAGGATTTTGTTGGAACGCTTCGCGCGTCGTCACTCATTTGTTACATCTACTCGTGCGCTACCAATATTGTAAAATGGATTTGGCAAGGTGAACACCTTCCCTGGCGTGTACACAACAACTCATCAAAGTTTCATCGGAATCGGATGAATGACATATGAACGCATTAGTGATTTTCTTTAAACGATTCACGTGCCGTCACTCATTTGTTGAATCTACTCATGCGCTACCTATTGTAAAATAGATTTACTAAGCCTGAAACCTTCTCTGGCGTGTACTCAATGATTCATCAAGGTTTGATCGCAATCGGATGAATGATATATGACCGCATACGGGACATTGTGGAAACGATTCGCGCGCCGTCGCTCATTTGTTGAATCTACTCGTGCGCTACTTATTAAAAACTGGATTTACTAAGACAGAAACATTTCCTGGAGTATACAAAACAATTCACCAAAGTTTCATCGCAATCTGATAAATGGTATATGGACGCATACGGTACTTTGTTGAAATGATTCGCGTGCCGTCACACATTTGTTGAATCTACTCGTGCGCTACCTATTGTAAAATGGATTTATTAAGCCAGAAACCTTCCGTATGGTGTACTCAACATCTCACCCAAGTTTCATCGTAATCGGACGAATGGTATTTGAACGCATACGGGGCCTTATTGAAACACTTCGCGCGTCGTCGCTCATTTGTTGAATCTATTCGTGTGCTATCTATTGTAAAATGGATTTACTAAGCCAAACACCTTCCCTGGATCTCACTCAACATATCACCCAAGTTTCATGCCAATCGGATGTACACAGCATCTCACCCAAATTCCATTGCAATTGGATGAATGGTATATGAACGCATACGGGACTTTGATTAAAAGTTCGCGCGTCGTTGCTCATTTGTTGAATCTACTCGTGAGCAACCTATTGTAAAATGGATTTTTTTTTAAGTTAGAAACCCTCACGAGTAGTAAGCGTTTACTTCCCTTTGGATATTGCATCATCATGACCAGAAATTGCGAAATCCTGACCACGTGGTCCAGGAGCGGGGCATGTGCACTGCACGTGTTAGCGTGGGAAGGGGTTGACCTTTTGGCTTGTTTATGTGATGGTGATAAAAAGTTAATGGGTGTTGACGGCATGGGGGTTGTTTATTAGGATGGTAACTCGAAATTCAGACTCCTCTTCCACTCCTACAGGGGGGTTTCTTGGTTCGATTCCGTGTTTTGTTATTTAATTCCCGGGGGGGGGGGGGGGGGGGCAGCCTGTGTATCATGGTTATTAAGTATTGATTGATTATTGAATTATATTTTGGTAATTTCCCAAGGAAGTGTAGAGAGTCTTGGGTGTCATAACTTTTGAATGAGAGTGTACGGTGAGGCACTCGACATAGCCGGATCGCTACCAGACATGTGTGTGCAGCTGTTCCGTTTTTGCTCGCGCCGTGCGGCAAGCCATGAGAGCACTCAGCTCATGTAGTGCATGGTTGTCGTTAAAGTTTTTGCTCGCGCAAGCTAAATAAGCAATCATATGTTGTAATGCTACACTCCGTTTAAGTATGACATATATTACCACGGCGTGGGAGTGGAGTTGTGTTACTCCTTCTCGCTATGTTATGTCTGTTTAATTTAAATGATGTTAACATTTTTGTGTTCTGGCTTGCTTCATGATCTCAATCTGGTTAAAGTGTTTTATATGACATGTATAACTTTGAGTGTGTGAAATGAATTTCGATCTGTTTGTTTTTAGATTCCCAGACGTCATTAGTCAAGTCTGTAATTTTTAATGCGAGAACGAGATTGGATGTCGGTTCCCAGAGCTTCATGCGAAATGTTTTAAAGAGGTTTTTTGGCGCTCTAACTTCTTAATATATATATAAGAGGAGATTGCTATGGAGCAGTAGTTAGCTATCTTTATCTGCAATATCATGAGTCTGTGCGAGGGGTTGATAGAAAAGTTAGTAAAATTGCAACACATTATGATGTTTGCGGAAAGTGCCCTGAATCAAGGGTTGCATTTCATCGTCAGTGCGACGAAAATAGAGGAGGAGGTGTGGTATAACACCTTAACACCGGGAGAAAAGGAGCTTTTAAGCGCCGAAATATTCGAGCTGATGAGGGATCAACACCACTGCCGTGAAATTATTTTCAACGGCATGACATTTCACATTGTCAATATTATTATTGACAAGTTGAGATCCATCGGCTCGATGAATTTCAACGTGTTTGAACCTACATTGGCGGAAGAGCTAATGGCCGTGTTTGAACGGCCATTAGAGGAACAGCATATGGAAGAGCATATGGAAGAAGTGCAAGAAGAAGCAGAAGAAGAAGAAGACCATCGAATGGAAGAAGAAGAAGAACATCGAGCGGAAGGAGAAGAAGAAGACCGACAAGAAGAAGAAGAAGAAGAAGAAGAAGAAGAAGATGATGATGATGATGATGATGATGATGATGATGATGATGTTCAAATCTTAAATTAAATTCAATGGACAGTGGACAGTGGATTAATATTGTGCAGTGTAAATTTTATTTTTTAAATATATTTATTTGATCATTTGTGGTTTACATTAATTATATAATATGAAATAGTGAAAAATGATATGATCTTCGTTCTTAAAGTGGTAAGTAGTTCCTTTTCCAACAAGCTGCAGAGAGAATTGAAGATGCTGTGTTGTTTGCAGAGTGGAATATGCTGGTCTTGTGCACGGGGTAAGTACAATCATTCTTTTCTTTCTTGCGTGTGTTGGTTTTAGTGAGCTGAAAAATATATATATAGAGACACATTAATAATAATAATAATAATAATAATAATAATAATAATAATAATAATAATAATAATAATAATAATATCTTTGTGAGGAATAAAAAATAAAAATAAAAAAACTTACACTGTTCTAATTATAAGATATTTTTGTTGGGGATCCAAGAGTTGTGAGTTGAATCGAATCCAAGCCAAGATACGAAGGCTCGGGTTCCTTTTCTACGTAGTACTTTGTTGACTAAGTAAATATTAGGATGTTTTGTTCGTTGTAACTCTGCTTCGTAGAACGCACCAAATATTGGGGTATTTTTATTATCTTTTAAAAGATATGTTCGTGGATTAGTATTTTGAACTTTATAAATTGTAAATAATTCTGTTGTCCAATTACCTTCGTACCCTTTACTGAAGTGTTTCTTGATTTTTGATATCCTTACAATGTCGCCGATTTTATATTTTGGTTTTCTTAAAGTTTCATTATATTGTGTTGGCAAGCGGGGTGGATTGTTTCTTTTCACATCATTAGGTTTCATGCCAATGCTGCGATGTATTTTGTGATTATACTTTACTAGTAACTCAGGCAAAATATGTACCCATCGGTAAGAACCTCGTGTTGTGAATTCTTTCCACATCGATTCCTTAAGAGTTCGATTTAATCTTTCTATCACACTCGCTTTAATGGAGCTGCCAGTGGAATAATGCTTTAGATTTTGTTTCTGAGACCATGTTTTGAATTCACTGTTATAAAATTCCGTTCCTCGATCGGTGTGAAAATAATTGGGCAATCTTTTACTTTGAGAATAAACAAATTTTAAGCTGTTCACAATCTCACTTCCTTTTTTGGTTTTAAGAGGAATTGCCCATGCATATTTCGAGTAAACGTCAATAATGGTTAATAAATATTTAAATCCATTATTCCATTTTGCAAGTTTGGACATGTCCACAATGTCAGCTTCATGGAGGTCATCGATTCCTTTGCTAATAACACGTCGTCTTTTAAACTTTTTTCTAAGCGGTGCGTGAAGTTCTTTTGCAATTTCTCGTCTGATTTCGTTCATAGTTATTTTCCAAACAATGTTTTATAACATACTGTGCATTGTTTTACAAACGTTGGAATTTTTATTCAATATATCCAGCATTTCTTAGTTCTTCTTCTATTGCAAAGATTTCGCTGTCTACTCCTGTGTGACCTGCAGCTTTCGATGCAATTAATGTTTTAAGTCTTGATACCAATTTGTTTGGTTCATTCCAGTGAACGAATTCAATATTGTTTCCGCCTTCAAATTTCCAAATGGCTTGTGGCGCGATGTGTTTTTTTTGACCATATCCAGTATGCATTGTAGTATTTGCTTCTTCATTTTCATCTGCTGTTTTTATAATTCTATCTATGTCTTCAGTGAGAAGGGGTTCAATTATATTTTTATACTTATAAGATTGCGTTCCTCTCGGAGCTGCATTGCTTGTATAATTTCTTTTGTGCACGTTTGAAACATTTAATAATTTCAAATATGAACTTAAATCACTCCTATCTATTAGAGTGGGGTCTGGTACTTTCCTTTGAATCAATTCAAGTAGACCTTCTGTAATAGGAAATTTTTCACCGCCAACTTTTATCCACTTTTTATCGAAGAAAACTCGTTCGCGTCCCAAGTATTGTTTATCATTTCTTATCGTTATACCAAATGTTCTATCCACGTTTTGTTTAATGAACGGATCAAAGTAGCGGTTAAGTAGTGAAATTATTTTGATGCTATCTCCATCTTCTTCGTCTGAAGTAGCAGTGGATTCAGAATCGATATATTTTCCTTTTCTTTTTCGATTTTCTTTATTTTGAGTCGACGTATTAGCAATAGCTACAAGTTGATTTAATGAACTTGTTACTGGTTTAAAGTTAGTCTCTATATCTAATTCTTTTCGTCTAACATCATCTTGAAGTGAAAGATACTTGTCTTTAACATCTTTTTTTAAGCGAGAAAGTTTATCCTTTACTCGACTTTCAGCTTTAATCTTTGACCTCTTCTCCATGACTAAACGGAAATTGTGGTTGTTTTACTTATTTATAGTATATTCAAAATCGATTTGAAGAGGAAGATCATCAGTTTTATGTTTTTTCGGGTCTCTAAGTCGAAACTGAATTTCATCTTGCTCTTCAACGACAATATCACTGCCATCCAGTTCAATCTCTTGACGTATATTTAAAATTGCATACACAATTGGAGATCTTGGTGAAACAAAAATTGGTTTTAATACACCTTTGTAGGGAAGTTGGTACTGTATGTTATGATTATGAAGCGTGTATACTGGTGAATGGATTGATGGTGTGTTGGAGAATTTCAGAATAAATTTCGATAAGTTCTTTTTCTTTACTTCATCTTTTAATATACCATATTCTTCTTTGGATGCAGTAAAACTTTCGAGTGGTTCTTTGTTAACCATTTGCTCAATTTTTCCCAGTTCAGTTTTTAACTTGTTATATTCTTCTTTGGATTCAGCAGCATAACTTTCAAGATCTTCTTTTTTAACAATATTGAGATTGTTAGCAACACCCTCAATACGAGTTTGTAAATTGCTTAAAATTTCTTTTAGTTGATTAACTTCAGTTCGTGACGCAGCATAGTGTTCTACAAACCGTTTATTTGTCACGTCTTGGTCGTTAACAGGGAACTCAACATTTGTTTGTTTTTGATGTTGTAGATTGTTTACAGTTTGTTTCAATTGATCAAATTCACGTTGGGAAGCGGCATATTGCTCAACAAACGTCTTATTTGCAACATCGTTATCGTATATGGGGTTGTTTACGTGAGTAATTCGTCCACTCATCATATTTAAAGTTCCACCATCGTCTACGTTTAAAACGTTTTGTTTATTAAATTTAGCGATTAAGTCTTCTAGATCTTTTCGAGAGGCAGCAAAGTTTTCTAAGTAATATTTGTTTATTGCATCTAACGAATCGATTGGTTGAGATATGTTTGTTATTCTTCTATTTAACATATCTACAGTTTCATCATCTCTGTTTATATTCAAAAGAGATTTTTTAATTTCATCGAGTTCATTTGTTACATGAGTTTTAAGAAAAGAATACGTTACCGCATCTTGATTTTGAATTGGATCTTTAACATTTCTTATTCTTTTGTTACCCAAGTCGAGAGTATCTTGATCATACGGAAAGTGATCTTCTGAAAATTCTCGCACTAAACCATGAATGAATTCTACTCGTTGTAACACTTCTGTTATTCGGGTCTCAAGATATTTTTTTATATTCGATGTATGTTGCTGCATTGCAATAAGGTTTACTGCATCATTTGCAGATGATGGTAAAGCTAAGCCCGCGAGACGTTTGTTTTGAAAGTCAAGTTCTTTTTTCTCTATTTTACAAATTGAAAAAATTAAACCTTTAAGCTCGTTAAAGTTTCGTTGTATGTCTTCTTTAGACTCGATTTTATTTAGCTCATTTAATAACTTCACTACATAACCTTTGTTGCATGCATCTTCAACATGTATTGGCATTCCGACATTTTTTAACCGTTTGCCGTTAATACTTAGATGTCCGTCGCTTGTTGTTGTTGTTAGTTGATTTTCATATTGCACTAGCTTATCATCAACATATGATTTAGTTGCAATATCATGTCGTGAAGTCGGTCGTCCGATAGACACATTATTGGTTTTGTTAAACGATGTCATAGTTAAGTTGTTAACCACGCAAAAGCTATAACACGAATGGCCATTTACCTCTTTTTGAAGTCATATTTATAACTGAAAATAAACATCAAATCCATTGCGATATCGACCATTTTGTAAATCGCTATCTTTATCGATAACCAAAAAACCAAACTTAGAGTTTTGCCAACAATACGAACAAATATCAAAGAACTGTTCATAGCTCATATCTGTATTTACATGATCGTTATATACGTGACGCAAGTTTGTTCCGTCTTGTTTAAAAAGAATTAAAAAATTAGCGTTATCTCTAATTAGATGTTTAGGTATACAAGAATATGTTTGACAAAGATAAAATACGTCAACGTCGTGATGACGACCTCTACTGAAATAATCTTTCATGTGTTGTTGTTTATTGCTGGCTACATCATCAAAAACAAATATAGAGTTTTTTCTAGCCATTTCTGGAGGCATTACTTCATCATTATCGGAAAAAAAATCACTTTTTATTTCTTTTATGGAGTCCAAAAACTTTTTTAATTCAACATATTTACTTTGAGCAAGTGATTTAGAATAAATATAAACGTTTTCAAAACGAACTCCATTTTTGTGGCATAATAAATTTAGCATTACGTTTGTTTTACCGCAGTTCGATGGACCGCAAATGATACATCGAATTGTGTTCGGTAGTAAAACACCATGCTTTCTTTTTTCACTTTTACTCTGGTTTTCAGCATTAGTAAATGAAATTACTGGTAGAGTGTTTGACTGCTTAACAAACTTCAACATGTCTACGTTTACGTCTGAGAATGCACACTGCACAAAAAATCACATCACATCAACATATATTGCTTCCACACGTATCATAACTTGTATTATGTGGAATAATAGTAGGATTTTCAGGATTTAAATCAACGTTGCCGACGTAAAACCCTCTTATATATGGACAATATGGCGCCCATTTTTCATGATCATTTAAAGGATTATCGTTTTCCCTCCAATTTTCAATTTCAATCTTACAGAATATACATTTCACCTTATCACCATGTCCAGTATAATAAAACCCTGCTGGTGCTAAACAAAATTCGTTTGGACAGGGAAGAGGCCAATTTTGAAAAGTTTTAAGTCTTTCATATTCGCATTTCAATTCTATGCTAGGAGAAATATTGTTTACGTAGGGGCAAGAAAAAGCCCATTTCTTATGTTCTTCAAACGGATCATCATCTTCTTCCCAATAACTAAGTTGCAGATTACAGAAAGCACACCTAACCATATCCTTATATCCAAAATAGAAAAATCCTGCAGCTGCTAACCATGCAGTGTTCGTAAAACTGTCTGAAGACCAGGTCTTAAATGTTTTTAGCCGATCTCTTTCAGATTTTAAATTCATTTCTTTTTGACTCAATATCATTTGCATTAACTGTTTTTTGGAATACTTTACACAATTAAAATACTTCATGATGCTGGTTTACTTCACAAAGAAAAGATGTTCACCACACAAAGCTAAATGCGAACTGACATGAATCAACAAAACACGTTGGCTAATATGCACGTGTTGGGTTGGCCGAGCGGTCTAAGGCGTTAGACTTAAGATCTAATTTTCAGAAATTGAAAGCGAGGGTTCGAATCCCTCACCTGACAATATTATTATTATTATTATTATTATTATTATTATTATTATTATTATTATTATTATTATTATTATTATTATTATTATTATTATTTATTTACATGTAGAGTGAGGAGGTAATTGATCATTAATAAGAACTTTCATATGAAATGGTACAAAAGACATTTTTTTTTTCTTCTTTATTCATTTAGAATTACAATTAATACAATTTTATTTCTCTTGAAGTAATCTCATTCTTTTTTTAGTTGTCCAGATGAGTGTGGCTGTGTTGAGATGATCTTCTTCTTTTTAGTTGTCCAGATGATTATTTTCTGTAGACAAAAAAAAGATACACTGTGTTAAAAAGCAAACTAAAAACAAAATATGTATAGCTGTCAACTACAGTAGTAGATCTAAATTATTCACCTTTTATAGATAGCGATTACAGTTGTCACATTTGCAGCGAAGATGAAACAGTTGAAATTTCCTCTTTAGATGATCTGGTAGATGTTCCCACTCTAGACGAATTCGTTGTGGTTCATATATAGTCAGCACGTTTATAGGAAAGTAGTTCCAATCAAACTTATTAAAACCTCGAAGTCCACTGTTTCGAAACTTGTTTATTATCGAACACACGATTTTCATGATGCCATCAGAAGAATTTAACCAATGTTGAACAGCATTGACGTTGAATTTAGCACAACTATTGCTTCCCATTGCTAGAGATGGTAAATGTTTTGGACAATCTGTAGGTAAACGTTGGCTATGCCTCAACATTAGGTCTGACATTCCATCAATCGTATTAAGATCGAATAATGAGTCTGGGGAAAGTGCTTTTAGTGCAAACAAAGAAAATTCCTGTGGCAAATTATATACAACTAAATAATCATATTTATTCTTAATAGACTCAAGAAAAGAAGAAAGAGTTTTTTCACAATATGCTGCAACCCATGTGATCACGGGGCTGAATGAAGGTATATTGCCGTTATTTAACATACAGTAAGCAAGTTCCAAACTGCCGTTTGGTAGCTTGCGAATGTCTGCAACTATTGGTTGCTTCTTATTCCACGTGCCAGCATCAGTAGAAGGAGAGTTTGTTGTTGTCAATTCCATGATTGCAACTAAAGTGAGAATACTTGTTTACTTGCTTGCTTATAACTTAGCAAATATTGGTTTAGATAATTACTTCATTCGTTAATGGTCTGTAAGATATTTGACGATCATGAATAAGAACACAATAAAGAGTTGTATCTTCAGGTATATTCTCACTTGTCTCGATTTCAATTCGCACATCGACTGAAGATGTCTTCACTGCTTCCACTTGTTCGAGACAATTAATTACAATAATAGGACAAAGAGACTTAAATTCATCTCGTGAAACCAGAGTCTCTGAACGAACATCATCGATCTGATAATATACATTACGAAATTTAACAAACATGTCATACAACTCGCTGTAGTCATTTATGGCAATTTCAGAAGTTGGCATTTCATAGGGATAAAAAATTGAATTTAAAAAAACTCTTATAGATTTAATGTTACAATGGTCGAAATAGGAAGAGCATGTGTTTAGTAAATTTCTTCTAGTTTGAAAACCTAATAAAAATTGACGCGGTTTTTGAGTTTCAGAAGTTGTCATTACAGTCCAACTATATTTAGTTGTTCTAGGAAGAGAAGGCAAGACGTGAACATCCCACGATCGATAACCAACCTGAATGGGAATATTTTTCTGCATTAGTTTTAATCTTTTAATTTGTTCTTCGTCTGATAATAATAAAACGGGGATTTTTAGATAAACTTTAAATAACTTGACCTTAGAAAGATCGTTTTCGGTTGTCGATTGCAACGCACGTGCGTCACTTGACGATCGGAGAAGTATTACCTCATGCTTGCAGTTTAAAATCGGCTTTCTGTAATCCTCTGCTATTCCTAACAGGTTGCTTAAAGGAAGTATTATATGAAAACGTTTTGTGTTACTATCAACAATATTTGCTTCACTTGCTGGCGTTGTTAAAGAGGGAAAATAACCGGCATTTTGTAAAGCTGTATATTCGTTTTTTGAATATGATGCAAAGGTTTTTATAGAACTTGTTATACCTAGATGGCGTGTACGATCAATTTCTTTACCATTTAACGTGATGCGAATTTCGCTAAAAAGATTAGCCCCAAAATTTTGGTCAGGATGCGCTGTAGTAGAAGCAGCTGGATTTATGTTAGAAGTAATAATTTGACCTTCTAAGTGAAGAACACCTTCTGATAATAAAACTATGTTTTCTTCATTTTGAATCGGTATTCGAATTTCATCATTATTTTCGAATTTATTAGCTGAATAAGGTTGATAAACTCTTTCTTCTCGTCGCACAACTCTGTTGTCAACCTCTCTTTTATCTGTTATGTTAAACATGTTAACAGCTTCAACTATAGATAGAAACTAAATAAGATTAACAATTGCATATATATTTATATTGAAATTAAAGTATGCGATAGCCTAAAGACTGTAAGAATTGTTTGTTGTTACTCGATAACTGTTTCTTAGATTTCAAGGTGCGATGTCGTTGTTTGTTTTTTTTTACAAATTTTAGCTGATTGATTTATATTATTTTTTCGAATCAGAGTCGACTTCTTTTTTTTCAAACTTTGAGTATTATATAGTATAACCATATTTGTGATTGTTTTCTAGTATGCTTACTCAAGTAGAATGAAAACATAACAGTATTTCATTACTTTATATAGCAAGATATCGTGCTGGACGAATAATTAATTCTACAGTTAAATCTTCATCTTGCAAATCAATGAGCTGTTGAAGATGATCTTCAAGTTGCACAGATACATGTTGAATAAGCTTGGTGTTCATGGGCAAAAAATTAATCGTTGTTGGTTGTACAACAATCGGGTAACCAGCAGGAACATGAGCTTTAAAATTATATAAAGAGTGTGTTGGTTTATGGTTCAAATAAGAACTCGTACCAAGCACAAGGTTGCAACATACTCGAATACTATTAACAGTGTTAATTTTTATCATATATTCAGAATGATGAGTTGTGTTTGCCTTGAACTTTCTATGAGAAAAGCCTAACAAATCTGCAATAGAATCTGCAACACCAAAATCTATAGCAAACACTTTCGAATGTAGTTTACAATGATAAAAGACTTTATCATAATTAATATAAAATGATGGGAATTTGTCTTTGTCGCCTAATAAATGTTCAACTAATAAATCATCAATCTTTTCACTTAATTGTTTTAACGTATAGCTAGCATTGGGTATTATTAAAATCGCTCTATCCGCTTCGTTCAACTTTATAGCCAAAATGTTATTATTCTCGTTAATTGCAAACTTCATTATCGATTCTATTTTTCGATGAATTTCAATTTCTCTTTTATTCTCTTTAGGGTAAACTTTCTTTTCAATACCTAAAGGCCCTGCTACACTGTTGGCTACAGTGAAATCAATATTAAACGGGGAAGACAAAACGAGACGGTTGTCTCTTTTTCCATCTATATCCTCTTCCACATACAATTTTGTTTTTTCTAAATGTTCTGGTATAAGTTTCGACAATGAGTGATAACTAAGTAAATCATCAAAAGCTGAGGCTAGATCTTCAAATTCATAAATACCCGGTGGTACCACTAAATTAATTGATAAAAAATTAGTAAAATGAATGCGAAATTTATTATTTCTGTTGGTAACATTTCGAATAGAATTAGATGTATACAATCCTGCAAGTCCTATTTCAAAAAACTCTGCTCCTACAAGATGAATCGGGTTCTCCAATGTAACATCAATCTTCGAGCCTTTACCTTCAAGAGTTATCCGTCTTTCGAAAGCCATCTTTGAAATGTTTAAAGACGGTCTGTGTTTCCCTTATTTATACAATACAAGAAGACTAAACATAAATGTCCACAAATCGAAGAAGTAATCGATTGATATGAATGAAAATTATATTGTAGATAGCAATTTTTAAGATATGTTAAAATTTCAAATGGTGGTCTTAAATTACCAATACTATCAAAATAATGCACATATTTACCATGTTTACTGAAAGCTACCCAATGTGAACCGGATTTATCCATCGGTTCAAGGTTAACAATACAGTTTTCATTTTTTCGAGGATATCTTGGTAACGTATCTCGCATAAAGACTCCTCTAAAATTTGGAATCTTTAATTGATGTGCGTATTTAGCTAAATCGAAATTACTTAATGCTTTATTTGGTATTTGGTTAATTATCTTTTGTATGCAGGAGGATTTAAATAAATGCCTTGACCTCCTTTTCCTCGCATTGCTTCTATCATTCGATTGTGTCTTTTCATTTCTTTTAGTTCTTCTTGAGCAGCTTTCGCCTTGTTTATAGCAGACGCCACCCCTGCTGCTCCGCCTGCTAGACCCCCCAAGCCCGACAAGGCTGCAAATATCGGAAGTAGGGGTAAAATACCACCTTGCTTTTTCGATGTTCTTCTTTTTTTTTTTAATCTTTTCTTGTTTTTTTTTTTATTATTTAAGTTTCGCTTACCTCCTCCAATCTTAGACTTAGCTTTCATGATGCCACCCACTGTTAGTGCAGCCGCTCTCTCTCCAAATGATGCGTCACGGGATTTTACACGAGACCAAGCTTTTGAAGCTAAAATTTCATCAGCCTCTCTTCTTTTGTTTGAATCTTTATGCTTTGCGTAAGCAATGTCGTGCTCTTTGCACGCTTTATCTAATATATTTATTCCTGGATCACCACGGCTCAATCGCTTTTCTAATTTTGTTCCTGGTCCACAATATTCATATCCCGGGATATGTAATTCCACGGGTAAATTATCAATAGTTTTATTAAGTACACGACTGATTAATGATCCACTTCCTGTTCGTTTATATTGAGTGGTAGAGTTGCTCCTCTTACAACGCACCATTACTAAATGATATGTAATATAAAGTAATTATACATATATAATTATATTTCTGGAAAATGGGAAATGGTGGGGGGAGGTGTTTTTTTTTTTTAAATAATACACACAAAATTTGGGTTATTATTTATTCTTTTTTCATAAGCAAAGGAACACACAAAAATTAGTATTATTACCAGCATAAAAGTGTGTGTGTGAAAGAAATAAAGTAAGTGAGATGAACTGCTTTAATCTCAATTTGTTTCTAATCATTTTTCAGAGAAAAATGACCAAACGGTAAAGTATCAATTCCGTTTTCAGTTATGTGTCTTTTATCTTCGTTTGATGAAATTGCCAACTTATTTTGCCGAACAGTAAATACAGAATGAGATTTTGAAATTATACAAACTTGAACTTTGTTGACTTTTTCTCTGTTATAAAGACACTTTCGATACTCATCAATATTCATACTTTTACTCACACTCTTCTTAATGCCTTTAGCCTTACACAAGCTATTCATTTCATCATACAATTTTATTGCATACATTTTGGGTCGTAACCCCACAAATTCTTCAACAATCCTTCCAGCATTTTCATCTTTCATTAAACCAATTTCACCTTTATTTTGTCTCACAATGCCAAAAGGATTGTTTGTTTCATAGTTTCCAGTATCAAACAAATTTGAATGTTGTTTCATGAACTCATAAATATCATAATAGAATATATACATAAAACTATCGGTGTCTGTGTATAACAACCTCACATTTGATTCAGGATTTGCTAAAATAACATTGTAATGAAAGTCATTCATTTTACATTTAGACAAATCTAATATAGATGCACCAACATATACTGGTTGATTGTGAAAAATCTTTAGTCTACTCATCTCGATGACCATACATTGTTCATCGAATATAATTCTATGTTTAAAATTAGCCTTAGCTATTAAAGACCTAGCACCGCGAGCTCCATGCCATTTGGTGACCCATTTGATGTCCCTTAACTTCCTCACATTCATCAGTGAACGACCAAAAATTGCATTATTCATCAATTTATAAAAATTCTTTTCAAAATCATTTTTGGCTTGTTTTCGTTTCTCTGTGTTCACATCAATATATGGTTTTAGCCATTGGCTCTGATTGAATTCAATTATTCTGTGAATACGATCTAATTTCATTCCTAGTTGAATACATTGCTTTAACAATCTATAATGCAAAACATAACGTTCTTTATTATCTAGGGTAGCCATTAGCTTTGTCAACTTTTCGGGACATAGAGGGTAATCTGAATGTTTGTCATGTAACTCTTGAGGATAAGTCAAATCTACTTCCAAAATATATCCAATTTCTGAAGTATCATCAATAGTTAAAACATCAAAGCCTTCAACATTTGCAATCCATTTAAAGCCACCCGTTGGAAGATATTCCATCATCGCATATCCATACAAATTATTAACGTCAAAGTACATTATGTAGGACTCTTGCTTTTTCTCATCATAAGTTTTCATATACTTATTATTAGCAATCGCATGTCGTGTTATACACTGAACATTTCCTCCTCGAATAGATCGTTCAAAAAAGTGTAACATATCAATATCTTGAAGCAATTCAAGTTGAACGTTGGTTATCTTTTTCATAGCACACCAAGACATAGATGGAGCAGTGTAAAAATGAGCTGCATCAATGCCATAAGTTTCCATGCCATTCGATCTAAAATTTTCAAAGACATCCGCCAAAAGAAGTGTGTCAACTTTTAAATACAAATCGGCGTATTCTCCTAATGTTTGACAGGAAAACGTTTCCCACACCGATTGAGCAAACTCATACTCTTCATTCGATATTGTTTGATCATTAAGACTGCTATAAAACTTGGATATTTCAGGTAATTTAGTTTCGTTAAGTACATCCATACTCGTGACGTATTCATAGGGAAACACACCTTTTCTCGCAGTAAGTCGAAACTGTGCATCATCATTAAAATAACGTCGTGTTATTTGCTTTGAATCTTCACTTAACGAAGATGAACATTGATCTAGTGAACAGGACAAGAAATTATATGTATCGAAAAATCTTAACTGAATGAATCCATTCTTAGCCCGTACATACTTTGTAAACCCTTTATAACGTTCCATATTCACCGCTAACAATTTTATATGACCAGGATTATGTAACACCTCTCCATCACGTTTCTCGCAAATTTCTTTAATTATAAAATGTCCATCATACGCCGTTAGATTATGAAATGCTATAGGCAAAACCTTTGTTACTTTGTAATTTAAATTACAACTATTGTGTGCGCTTCCTCTATATTTTCCAGTTAAGTGACAATGATCGCGTACTTTGAGTTCATTAACTGCAATCGGTTTCTCGCAAATGTGACACATTTTACTTGACAAAAATAATCTTTCTTCATTTTCGGTCATCTTTATCATTGGCTTAACCGTTAAGTAATATGTTTGAAGTTTATCCACAATACTATAAAGTTCCTTTACAAACAATTCAATGCAATTATTTCCCCTAAAGAGCTTGAAACTGCACAATTCACTATCGAAATTACAATGAAGGTATAAAGAAATGCTGTAAGGAATATGTTTATGTGTTAAAGTAGAGTTATGATTGTCACTATTTGGAAAACAGGAGGAAATTGGAGACAAGACGCATTCAGTGTCTGCATATATTATAAATGGAACTGTATCTTTAACTCGGAATTCTGTAAAATTAACAAATCTTTGTTCATCAGTCGGCATTATGCTTTTTGCAACAGGAAACTGTTTACAGTCTGCAAAGTGAACATTTAACTCATCCTCAAGAAAATAATATGACAAACAACGTCTACATATATAAATCCTTCTCTTAGTGCTAGTGAGGCTTGAACGCACAAGGCGAGCAAGATTTCTAATTAAACAAAAGTGATAACTTTCACTGTTTCCAATCTGCAACATCAATAAGTCTACACTCCTTTCATATACTTTATCTGATACATACAAAGGTACAATAGTAAAAGTTTTTTTTCCTTTTACTTCGTTTGTTCCCATACATACCCAATTGTTTTCATCATATTGTGCTCCATACACATTTACAGAAATAATGTTTTGGTTTTCAAACTTGTTTAAATATTTCATTTCCATCGGAATTGGAATACCATCTAAATTTAAAACATCTCTGTAATTAGGATAGGAAGAAAGATGATTCACGTTTCGAGTTTTTGGATACAAACCAGCAACCACACTCCACGCAAAACAAGCTTCCTTTGTATCATACAAATTTAGCACTGCATGTTTATTGACTATTACATCAGGCAATCTACTAGTATTGGACATTCCTACTCGAAATCCAACATATTTATTTATATTAATTCTCAAACTATGAATTTTTTCTAAAGCCCACCCGGAACCATTTGCTTCAAATTCGCTCATTTTTGTCAATGTACCTTCAATGATATTCTTATTATAAAATTCATTTAAATCAGTATACTCGAAAACTACCTCATTTTTGATAGCAAAATATTTTGTTTCTGATATGTCGCGAAGCACGTATTGTGCACACAAAACTGAATTCACCTTTAAAGCTTGTACAGTTAACGCTTTCTTAACATACTTTGTAAACCAAATATTAGCATTCGCTAAAAATTCGCGAGGATCCAAAAACTCATTCTTAACATTTGATACTGCAAGTGTGTACACTCTAGAATTGAATGCCGTTTCAATTAACTCACAGCTCAAGAAAGATTCATCCTTTATTTGAATTGTAATTTCTTTGAAATTCACAGCTTGTTGCAATATGTGCTCACTAATAACTCTCCAACATTCAATCAACTCATCACTGTTCTCAATCAACTCGGTTTGAGTGTTTTCCCCGATTTGGTATGATACTGAAATAGCACCGTTTAGTTCACTTCGAAAATTAGAAACACTTTCAAATGCATTGTCCAATTGGTTTCTTATATTTTCACTGTTATTATGTAATACAATATCGACCTTTCTACGTTTGCTAGGAGGCGAGGTCATTGTTGCTGTTGTCTAAGCAAATGTTCAATTTGCACTAAAGTTAATACACCACCAACAGTTGGTGTACCATCACTGATGTCTAAGCATACGTCCAATTTGCACTATTGTTAATACACCACCAGCAGTTGCTGTAACATCGGTTTACCATAAACCTATAATCTTTTAAAGTATATTCAAGCCATTGTGATAAATTACTGCCTGTAATCTCCAATGAACAATGAACAGCCTCAAAAGGAAATTCATCCTGAAGTTTACCAAGCAAATTGTTTCTATACACATTCAATTTTGTTACATCGTAACACGTCATGGAAAATTCTATTTTGAAAACTTCATCAAATGTATTGTATCCGAAGAAACAAATAAAATGTTCATCTTCACATAATTCTTTCAATAGATATCTTAGAACTGTTTCTGTCACCTCTCGCTGACTATCCTCTGATTTGCTAACATTGGTAACGTAGACTGAAAATGTTGAAATTCCACTCGAAGATGTCCATTTGTTAAAACAAGCTTCTTTCTCATTACGACTCACCTCGTTATCATCTTCTTCCTCTTCTTCCGGTTGTTGAAAGCATACACGATGATACTCTATTAGCGGGTGCGATCGATGTTCAGTTCCACTCAGGAAATTAACAGTTTTCCACTTCATTATGCTGGTTGTTTTATTAGTTTATTTAGATAATCTGAAAAATTAAACAAATTAAGAAATAATTAGCAACTAAATATATCAATCGTTATATCAATCAATACATAATATATAATCCAATACTCACCAAAACATGTCGATGTGAGCGGTTCTTCAACCCAAAATACACCGTCATCAGTTTGCCCTCGAGTACTGTTTCAAAATGACTTGATGTGAGCGGTTCTTCACCCCCAAATACACCAGCATCAGTGTGCCTCCCATTGAGTTTAGTTCATCGATCTCTGATGCGCTTAATTTCGAAAATACTGCTGGTAGAAATACACTTGTTACTTCATCTTCAATGTTAATGTCCACCACTATTTTTCTTCCAAACCTCGTCTGTACGGGGCGAATAATTTGGACCACATATGGTAAATCAATGACTAGTTCTGCTAGTTTCTTATTAGAATACTCAGTACAAGATGATAAGTTATTGAACTTCGTTAGAGCTTCCATCACACAATTTGTTCCTCGTCGTTGACTTTCTTTATTTCTTTCACACACACACACACTCTTCGCGCAAAAGTAGAAGTTAAACTCTTCCATGCACTCGTCCATTTATATATCCTTCACCCCCACCCACACTCCAGAAACCATATGCTGCAAACTAGCTTCTAACGCAAACATTTCTTTTTTCCACTATTGCTTAAAGAAGTCAAAGAATACATTCTTAGCCAATGACGTTAAAGGTCAACTCTGTCTCACGCGAACACCGCAGACGAGATCAATCACACTGCTGCACATGGTCAAACTTGCACGGGTGTCAAATGATGGTTAGCATCCTAAGCAAAAAACAATAACAGCTGCACACCACATGTGTGGATTGTTGATAGTGGCACACATGCTCACACTCGCATGAGTGTCAGATGACGGTTAACATCCTAATAAACAACCCCCATGACGTCAACACCCATTAACTTTTTATCACCATCACATAAACAAGCCAAGAGGTCACCCCCTTCCCACGCTAACACGTGCAGTGCACATGCTCGCTCCTGGACCACGTGCTCGCTCTAAGGACCCATGACGTCATCTCATGACGTCATCAGGATTACGCAATTTCTGGTCATGATGATGCAATATCCAAAGGGAAGTAAACGCTTACTACTCTCACGTAAGTGTACACAACATCTCTCCCACGTTTCATCGCTATCGGACGAATGGTATTTGAACGCATATGGTTTGTTGAAACGCTTCGCACGTCGCCGCTCATTTGTTGAATCTACTCGTGTGCAACCTCCTGTGAAATGGATTACTAAGTTAGAAGCCTTCACTTAAGTGTACACAACAACTCATCAAAGTTTCATCTCAATCTATGAATGGAATATAAACTTATACGGGATTTTGTTGAAACGCTTCGCGCGTCGTCACTCATTTGTTGAATCTAGTCGTGCGCTACCTAATGTGAAATTGATTTACTAAGCCAGAAGCCTTCCCTGGAGGGTACACAACATCTCACCCAAGTTTCATCGCTATCGGACGAATGGTATTTGAACGCATACGGGACCTTTTTGAAACGCTTCGCGCGTCGTCGCTCATTTGTTGAATCTATTCGTGTGCTATCTATTGTAAAATGGATTTACTAAGCCAAACACCTTCCCTGGATCTCACTCAACATATCACCCAAGTTTCATGCCAATCGGATGAATGGTATATTAACGCATACGGGACTTTGAAACGCTCTAACGTGCAGAGACAAACAGTAGAATTCGACATCACTGCCACCTTTGGTATAAAACACAACTTTTCGCCACGGGCGGAGTGTATGTAATGGCGGTAGTTGCACAGGTTGCGACCAGGTGGCTCTAACGTGCAGAGACAAACCGTCCAAAGACATCAGCTTTCACGAAGGCCAAGGCTAGTGGTTTCCATGACGACTGTTTTAGACTGTATATTGTGGTTCTAAAATTGCGTGTAAATTGTGGTTCTAAAATTGGGTTCATTCCACCTACCAGGGCAGATTGTGAATCTAAACCATACATGGACCCACCCTAATATACATATCAAATTCCATCAAAATCGGTTCAGTCGTTTAGGAGGAGTTCAGTCACATACACACGTGTCGAAGAATTATATATATAAAGAAGAAGATATATGTATATATATATATATATATATATATATATATATACATATAACAAGTAGTTCCGTGAAGAACTATACAGCCTATTTTCATATATCCTACTTATATTAACTGCCACTATCAACATACAAAATTTCAGTTTGGTTGCTATAATAGATTCGTAGATATTCAGAGTCGTCTGAATATTTCGGATGGTCGCCATGTTGGAGTGTTAAATGTATAGGCCATAGAGTCATGTACCATTAAAGGAAAATCATTGCGTAGGTTCATTATTCAAACCTTCACTTCAATTGCTTGATTACGACACAAGAAATAAAAACTTAATTTTTAAATTCGGACAGCCACCATCTTGAGGTTATGTAAATAATTGAACTAAATTAGATACCAGTGCATAACAATGTGTATAAACATTTCCTGTACCAGATTTCATTGCGTTTGGAACATTAAATTGCGAGAAAGGTCTATTTAAAATTTTAAAATTCGCTTGGCCGCCATGTTCGTTTTGTAGTTAAACGCTTTTTGAAAGTCTTATAGATATACTTCCAGTAGTGCCCTTTATCTCCGTACAAAATTTCAGGCTGATACAGCTAATAGTTTCAGAGATATAGAATGCCGGTGAAATATTTCGCTCATCCGCCATCTTGTGGTTATGTAAACAATTGAACCAAATTAGATGTCAGTGCATTACAATGTGTATAAACATATACTGTACCAAGTTTTATTGCGTTTTGGTTGGTTAAATCGCGAGGAACGTCTATTTAAAGTCGCAAATTCGCGTGGCCGCCATGTTGGTTTTGTACTTACCAGTTTTTCAAAAGTCACATAGGTGAACTTCTAGTAGTTCCCTTTATCAACGTAATAAATTCCAGGGTGATGTCGGTAATAGTTTCGGAGATATTGAAGGCTGGTGAAATATTTCGCACAGCCGCCATGTTGGATTGGTGAGACGTAACAAAATTTGAAGGGCACGGTCGAGGTCGCCCGAAATAGTGCTATGAGCTTACTGAGTTTCATTGGAATCGCTCCAGCCGTTTAGAATTTATTAGGGGGGGGGGGGGCACACACACACAACCTCACACACACACACACACACGGACAAAAGGTGATCTCATAAGCCTATTTTTTCAAAATTGAAAATAGGCTAAAAACATTTTAAATACAGCACTACAACGCCGGAATGCCTGTATGCGAGTGAATGTCTCGTACTGAACTACAAATTGGATAAATTAGAAGAAAGAAGAATTATACGCAAAATACTCGGTACTTTAAAAACTGTCGAATTCTGGAAATTAAGAAGTAATTATGAAATATTACGAAAAAATAGAAAACCTATCAGAAACAATACGGAAGAGGAGATTGCTATTTTTTGGATACTTGTACAGGATGGATGACTGCACGTTAACCAAGCAGATCTTCACATTCCTGTGGAACAAGAAGTCAACAATAACCTGGGTACAAGAAGTCAAAAAGGTTTAGGAAAGAAACAATACCAGAGAAGAAAATACACCACAGAGAGATAGTTTTAGTCAAAAAGTGCTAAAAATGGAAGGAATCCAAGGGAAGAAGGGAAAGAAAACCGTCTCGAAATGGTCCGAGGAAAGGAAGAGGAAACAGTGAGATGATAGGACTACTGGAGGAAGAAGAAGGAGCAGCATAGGACAAAACATTGAAATTTGCTCGTGGTGCCTAGACGACCAAAACGAAAATAATAATAATAATAATAATAATAATAATAATAATGGCGTAGGGATATGGCGACCCCATCGGCCAGTGGGTGACCACTGCAATCAGCCACCCGAGTATTGGCGGGAAAACCATACCTTTTTCGAGTAGGAGGAAATGTCTGCTCTTAGCCGGAAGACATCATGAGGCCCTCCAAGGCTCACAACCTTGGTAGTATTTTGGTCAGTGTGAAATATCACCGACCCCAATCTACAGTTTTTCAACTGTTCAAAGCATGGAGAAAAATTCAGCAGAAGATACTACCCCAGGTGGTAACCAATCCACCTTCACCTTGAGTGAAGCATGCAGGCCTTCGGATTCTGGGGAGCCTGCACAGACATGCGTGGAGGTATCGGAGACTCCAGGAAAGTTCAGTCACAAACGCCGGAATTTCTTCGCTACTTTTAACGCAAACTCACTTCTTAAGATCGGCAAACTCAAACAGGTTACTGATGTCTTGTCCCGATATCAGATATTGATCGCTGCAATTCAGGAAACAAGATTCACGGATGAACAGTGCTTCGAGTCACAAGGTTATAGAATATTCAAAGGCAAGACCGGTAAACGTGTAGTAAAAACCATCCCACACTTAGGCACAGGATTTATTGCCAACAGGAAGATTTTGGGTTCGATTGTGGACTTCACATCCCTTAACAGCCGAGTCTCTACTCTTTCTTTTCGGTGTACAAATAGAGTTTATACAATGGTGAACGTTCATGCGCCAATCAATCAGGCGAATAAGAAGGACCCGGAAGGAACAGACGCATTCTGGGAGGAGCTAGAATATATCCTCTCAATGGTACCTGACAAACATACCATCATTCTCCTAGGGGATTTCAATGCCCAGCTTGGCAAAGAACGAAAATATCAGAAGATTATTGGAAACTACCCAGCTCACAGGAGAACTAATCGTAATGGAGAGAGGCTTGTGGAGTTAATGCAGAGCATTCAATCTGGTCCTAAAGTCAACGGCGTTCAAACACCTACCCAGAAAACAGAAGACCTGGATTTCTCCAAACTCCAACCTTGGTGAATTCCAAATTGATCATGTCGCCATTGCACGGAAAGCGCAACGAGAGATCCAGAACGTGAAGGTTCTGAGAAGTGGCAACTTAGACTCGGACCACTACCTTTCGCAAATCAAAGTTAGACTAATTCCAAGAAATAACAAGAAGATTACTCCAAGAAAAACTGATAAGTTTGACAGAGACAAGCTAAGGAGCAACCAAGAATTCACCCACAAGTTGGAAACTTTAAATCCAGAGAATTGGGAACAATTACAAGAGGCTATAGTCAGAACTGCAAAGGAGACTGTCCCACTCACAAAATCAAGAAAGCATCCTTGGTGGGATCATGAATGTGATACAGCAGTTCAGCTAAGACAGGTTGCGTGGCAGAAATGGAATTGCCACAAAAATGAAGAGAATAGGGTCAACTTCCTAAACGCGAGAAAATCTGCATCAAAAACCATCCGTGGCGTGAAACGTACGTTTAATAGGGAACAGTTGGTACAGATTGAGCAAGACTTACAGAAAAATAACACAAGTAACTTCTATAAAACCTTCAAGCACAGTCTGAACAAATACAACCCCCCAAGTCTACAGTTTAAAGATTCCAACGGGAAATTGGCTCACAATGATAAAGATAATTGTCAGATTCTAGCAAGTTATTTTGAAAACCTCCTCAACTGTGAGGCTCCAGTGACCCCTTTCGTTTATGAAATAAATCCAATCATCCACCCCGATTCGTCCCCACCTACAAAGGCTGAAATCACGAAGATAATCCAAGAGCTGAAGGACAACAAGGCACCGGGTGAAGATTTGATAATTGCTGAACTGTGGTAACATGCAGGGGAAAAGGCAATCGACAAGCTTGTTGCAATTATTCAAGAGATCTGGGAGAGCGAAAAACTCCCAAGTGGATGGACCTCTGCCGTAATTCATCCACTACATAAGAAAGGGGAGAAAACCGATGTGAATAATTACCGTGGCATCTCTCTTCTGTCAATAACTTAAAGATCCTCTCAAAAGCTCTACAAAATAGGGCGGAACAACAAATCGATCCACAACTGGGGGAATACCAAGGGGGTTTCAGAAAGGGACGGTCATGTGCTGAGCAGATTATGAATCTGAAGTCCATCCTTTCATATCTGAAACTCAGGAACAGGGAATTCGTGGTGACCTTTGTTGATTTTAGAAAAGCGTACGACTCAATTGATCGAACCACCCTATTGCAAATCCTTGAAGAGTTTGGCTTAGATAACAAGACACAATCAATTATCCAGCAAACCCTGACCAACACCACCTCCAAAGTGAAGTTCAGAGGAGAGATGTCCGATGCCTTTGAAATCAGGACAGGAGTGAGGCAAGGAGACGGACTCTCACCTCTACTCTTCAACTGTGTTTTAGAAAAGGTCATCCGAGAATGGCGGAAGGAAATGAAAAATTCAAGGGTAGAAAATGGGCTAAGGCTAGGGTACAAGTATATGAATCTTACAATCGACTGTCTAGCTTTTGCAGATGATCTAGTGATCTCTTCATATTACATTGATACGGCAGAAGAACAACTTAACCAACTGAAAAATCAAGCACTGAAGGCTGGGCTTCAAATCTCCTTTGAGAAGACACAATTCATGACAAACATAAAATCAGCGCCCAGGGAACTGGAGGTCGGACTAGGAAAAGTTCGGAAGGCAGAAAAGTTTAAATACCTCGGTGAATGGATAGAGCCTAACCTATCAGAGAAAGAAGCCTTCGTGTCACGCATTAATAAAATGGAAATGGCATACAACCTGACTAAAGACATCTACAATAAGAGATCGATATCCTTAAACGCCAAAATTAGACATTACTGCACTGTTATTCGACCAGAGGCTCTGTATGCGGCAGAGACTCTAACAATGAACAAGAAAGGTCTAATGGAAAAACTAGAGGCGAAAGAAAGGAAGATTTTGAGGAAAATCCTGGGTCCTATCAAAGAAAACAGCGAGTACAGAAGGCGTCACAACCACGAATTATACAAGCACGTGGAGAAGATCAGTGACACGATTCAAAAAAGAAGGATTGCCTTTTATAGCCACGTGACACGAATGAGCCCAGGCAGGATATCAAAACGGATATTGACGTACTTTCAGGATAAGAAAACCAAAGGGGCATGGTTCACGGAAGTTGAGAAAGATCTACGTGAAATGGAAATTTCCCCTGAAGATATCCAGGAGCGTGTTCCACTTCAGGAAAAACTACGTACGCACAAAGGTATCCAGGAAAAGCCGAAGCTAAAGACAGGGAAGGTGTGGTCCCAAGAGAGAAAAGAACAACACCGGAGACGAATGCGGGAACACTGGGCGGTAGTTAAAGCTCGGAAGAAGAGACAGTTGAACTGACGTGGTCCCTAGTTGGCCGAATCGAAGAAAGAAGAAGAAGAAGAAGAAGAATAAGAAGAGGAAGAATAGTCTAATAATAATACAGAACTAAATTAGTTACCAGTGCATTACACTGTGTATAAACATTTACTGTACCAAGTTTCGCTGCGTTTGGATGGTCAATTCACGAGAAAAGTTTATTTAAGGCGAGAGTCTGGTGAAAAATAAGATAAAATTATGAAAATTGTAAAAAAAAAAATATTTTTTCATTTTAATGACATGAAAAACACTTGTTGTTCATATGATGCTGTTAGTTTTGACATTTGGAATGTTTAAAGGCATTTGGACCCCATTTTAAATCGCCTTGCAAAGTGGGCTTGGAAATTCCAAATTTTCTTCGTCAGTCGATCATTGATCCACGGACCACGACATTCAACTATTGTGTTTGGAGTGGGTTATAATGTTTGCCCAGTAGTCACGCATCATCTGGTTGTGTTGTTCCTTTCTGTCCTTTATCCAGAGGGCACCTGTCTTCTTCCTTGGGGGTTTGTCCTGGAACTTCATGTGCTTCAGTTTACTCCTGAGAGACGTTCGATCTTTTATGTCTTTTTCTGTAACTCCAGCTCCAACAGATCATTGTCCACTTTTATCATCCACGGTGACTTGGTCTTCCTTCTTTGCCAGGATGTGAGAAGCTGGTTGGTGGGATACTTCCTGGACACGTGTCCATAAAATGCTAGACGTCTCTTCCTGGCCACGTCTGTAATTTTATCGGAGTATCTATAGAGCTCCTGGTTGGGTCATCTTATGTATTCACTCCCTTCCTTGACTGGTCCCAATGTCTTCCTCATTATCATTATTGTCAGAATAGCATCTGATAACTGGCTGAAACTCCACGAGCGCAGGCAGCTATCAGTTGCCATTCTGACACACAAAATATTACATACCAAGACTCCGTTATATCTCTACAATGCCTTTACACCAATGCATTCTGTTCATAATCGAGAAAATAGATACACAAAATTAACACTCCTGATTCCTATACACCGAACCATGAAGTTCAATAAAACTTTTGTTTGCACTGCCTCACGCCTCTTCAGCACCTTCGATTTATATAAGTTCGTCAACATTGCAAGCACTGCAGCTTTCAAAAGACATCTTTCATCCTGCTTCTTGGAGCAATATACCTCTCACATTTGATTACTGTATTATGTTAAAATACTTTTTTTTTTCGTTCAATTATAACACAAGGACAATATCTGACAACCTGTCTACTTTAATAGCTTTTCTTGTACAGTATATGGTGTTTGTTTTTCGGGCTGATAGTCTGTATGCACTCTCACTCTTTTGTATATATTTTTTCCATTATCATTAGTATTATTATTATTATTATTGTATTGTTACTATATGTTTGTTACTATAATTGTTAGACTATGATTATTTATATTGTGAATGTAAGTGAAATGTTTTATTTTTATAAGCCCTAATCTTATTTTATGTAGGGCGCTACTGTAAAGGAGCTCTTAAGCTCTAAGTGTAGCCGTGAAAATAAAATCAATCAATCAATCTCTTGGATTTCAAGTTCGTGCGCGAATCCTTTCCTGTTTGGTGATGATGATAGGCGATCACTCGCTAACGAGTATGATGTCTTGTTTCGGGCTACAAGACTTCAATGTCTGTAGGTCCTCTGATGACTGTATAGACCAATTATGGAGCCGCAAACTCTTCCACTCAAAGATTCATTTAGTTATAGTTTTCGGGTCCATTCTTAGGATGTGGTCATACAAGTCAATCATTCTTTTCTTTATTGTGTCGGCAACCTTTTCGGTTCTCTTATAAAGGGTTTCATTGCTGATGTGCGAGAGTTCGTTATTATGGAATTTGGGACCTAGAATTTTTCGTAGTATTTTCCTTTCCTTGGTCTCCAACTTTTCCATTGGACCATATGTAGTTATGGATAGCGTTTCTACAGCGTACAGGGCTTCAGGATTGACTACTGCATTATAATGTCTTAAATGTATATTACACACATCAAAAAAAAGTTTTACATCACCTCGGTTCCCAGATCTCCGGCATATAGACGTTGACTGTGTATATTGTATCAAAGATACAGTCCCTTTGACTGTTCATAGATGTCACTAAAACTGCTCAAAGATGTAAACAACCATGCATGAGCAGGGCCTATTAGACGGAGGGGGTACGACAGCCGATCAGTTCCAGTCATTCCACCAGGACGAAGGTACGCTGCTCATGTTGTCTGTAGTTCTACCATGCCTAGAAGGTCAATACCGCAGTTCGATCGCGTCCGCATTGTTACTTTGTGTCAAGAAGGGCTCTCAACAAGGGAAGTTTCCAGGCGTCTCAGAGTGAACCAAAGCGATGTTGTTCGGACATGGAGGAGGTACAGAGATACAGGAACTGTCGATGACAGGCCTCGCTCAGGCCGCCCAAGGGCTACTACTGTAGTGGATGACCGCTACTTACGGATTGCCGCTCGGAGGAACCCTGACAGCAATGCCACCATGTTGAATAATGCGTTTCGTTCAGCCACATGACGTCGTGTTTCAACTCAAACTGTGCGCAATAGGCTGCATGATGCGCAACTTCACTCCCGACGTCCATGGCGAGGTCCAGCTTTGCAACCCCGACACCATGCAGCGCGGTACAGATGGGCCCAACAACATGCTGAATGGACCCCACAGAATTGGCATCACGTTCTCTTCACCGTTGAGTGTCGCATATGCCTTCAACCAGACAATCGTCGGAGACGTGTTTGGAGGCACCCTGGTCAGGCTGAACGTCTTAGACACACTGTCCAGCGAGTGCAGCAAGGTGGTGGTTCCCTGATGTTTTGGGGTGGCATTATGTGGGGCCGACGTACGCCACTGGTGGTCATGGAAGGCTCCGAAACGGCTTTACGATACCTGAATGACATCCTCCGACCCATAGTGCACCCATATCGGCAGAATATTGGAGAGGCATTTGTCTTCATGGACGACAATTCTCGACCTCATCGTGCACATCTTGTGAATGCGTTCCTTCAAGATAACGACATCGCTCGACTACAGTGGCCAGCATGTTCGCCAGACATGAACCCTTTCGAACATGCCTGGGATATGTTGAAAAGGGCTGTTTATGGACGTCTTGACCCACCAACCACTCTGAGAGATTTACGCCGAATTGTCGTTGAGGAGTGGGACAATTTGGACCAACAGTGTCTTGATGAACTTGTGGATAGTATGCCACGACGACTACAGGCATGCATCAATGCAAGAGGACGTGCTACTGGGTATTAGAGGTAGTGGTGTGTACTGCAATCTGGACCACAAATGCTGAAAGTCTAGCTGTATGATGGTACAACATGCAATGTGTGGGTCTCATGAGCAATAAAACGAGCTGAAATGTTGTTTGTGTTGATCTCTATTCCCTTTGTATTTAACGGTTCCGGAACTCTTGGAACCGAGGTGATGCAAAACTTTTTTTGATGTGTGTATTATTATTATTATTATTATTATTATTATTATTATTATTATTATTATTATTATTATTATTGAGCCTGCGTGGCTTAGGCGGCAGCACGCCAGCCTCTAACCACTGGGTCCGTGGTTCAAATCCCTGTCACTCCATGTGAGATCTGTGCTTGACAAAGAGGAAGGCACACTCCGGTTTTCACCGTCAAAAATTTCATTCCCACAACACTCTCCTCTATCATTTCATTTCATCTGTCATTCATTGAATCATTTCCTCAGAGGAGTGCGACAGGCTTCGGCAGCCTGACCCGGTCGGTCAACTGGAAGCAGGCTATTAATTTTCATTTCATTTTTTTTTTTTTTTTTTTATCGTTTCGGTCGTCTATGGACCACGTTATTTCAACTGCCTTTTCCCTCGTTCTTTCACATTGGCCCAGTATTCGCGCATTCTTCTTCGGTGAGCTTCCCTTCGTTCTTCGGTCCACTTCTTGCCGGTTTTCAATATAGGTTTTGGCTGAAAACTCTGTATCTCCCCAAGTTTCTTCTTCAAAGAGTCACGTTCCAAGATGTCCTCATGTGATATCCCCAGTTCTTGTAGGTCTTTTTCCACCTCTGTAAACCAGATCCCTTTGGTTTTCTTTCCCACAAAGTAGGCACAAATTCGATTGGACAATCTTCCGGAGTTCATTCGTGTTAAATGGCCATAAAAGGAGAGTCTTCTTTTGCGAATGGTGTCCGTTATTTTCTCCACATGTAGATAGAGTTCATCGTTGTGTCGTCTTCTATACTCTCCTCGTTCCTTGACCAGGCCCAAGATCTTTCTCAGAATCTTCCTCTCTTTGGCTTCGAGTTGTTCTGCCAGGCCTTTCTTATTCATCGCCAGGCATTCTGATGCATATAACGCCTCCGGGCGAATAACGTTAAAGAAGTGCCTCAGTTTGGCCTTGAAGGACATTGATCGTGATTTGTAAATGTCTTTGGTTAAATGGTAAGCCATTTCCATTTTGTTAATCCGTGCCACGAAGGCTTCCTTTACACGAATGTTGGGCTCAATCCATTCACCCAGGTATTTGAATTTCTCTACCTGTTTTATTTGTCCTCCATTCACCGTAAGTTCTCTGGGTTCCGACTTGATGTTCGTTATAAACTGCGTTTTCTCAAACGAAATCTGAAAACCTGCCTTTGCTGCTTGCACCTGTAATTGATTGATTTGTTGTGTGGCTGTGTCAAGAGAATTAGAGAAAATTGCAACATCATCTGCGAAAGCTAAACAGTCAATTGTCAGGTTTTTGTTCTTACAACCTAGTCTGACCCCATTCTCTATACCATCCTTACACAATTCTTTACGCCATTCTCGAATAACTTTCTCAAGAACACAGTTGAATAAAAGAGGCGAGAGCCCATCTCCCTGTCTCACCCCTGTCCGTATTGCGAAGGATTCAGAAATCTCTCCCCTGAATTTCACTTTGGAAGCCGTATCCAATAGGGATTGGTGAATGATTGCTCTAGTCTTATTATCTAAACCAAATTCTCTTAAAACCTGGATCAGGGTACTTCGATCCAGCGAGTCGTAAGCCTTCTTGAAATCAACAAAAGTCACAACAAATTTCTTACTTCTCAGATTCATGTACGATAGAATTGATTTTAGTTTCATGATTTGCTCAACACATGAGCGCCCCTTTCGAAATCCACCTTGGTATTCGCCCAGGTGTTGATCGAGCTGTGCTTCCGCTCTCGTTTGAAGCGCTTTCGCGAGAATCTTGTATGTTATCGAGAGGAGTGATATGCCACGATAGTTGTTTACGTCCGCTTTATCACCTTTCTTGTGCAGGTGATGAATTAGGGCCGATGTCCAATCACTGGGCAGTTTCTCTGTTTCCCAAATCTCCCGGATGATATCCGTTAGCTTGTCGACTGGTTTTTCACCTGCGTATTTCCAGAGTTCGGCAACTATTGAATCCTCACCTGGTGCTTGATTGTTCTTAAGTGAGTGAATGATCTGCTTGATTTCTTCCCTAGTTGGTGGACTTGAGTCTGGATTGACGAGCACATTACTGTGAAAGGAAAATTTCGATGTTGGAGCCTCACAATTGAGAAGGGACTCAAAGTATTTCGCCAGGATCTGGCAGTTGTCTTTGTCATTGTAAGCAACTTTCCCATCGGGATTCCTAAAGTGAAGACTGGGTGGTGTGTATTTACTGAGATTTTGCTTGAAGGTTTTATAGAAATCACGGGTGTTGTTTTTTTTGAAATCGTGGTCTATCTGTGTCAACAGTTTTTTTTTGGAATGCTCGTTTTATCCCGCGTATGGTTTTATCAGCCTGCTTTCTCACGACCAGGAATCTCTCTCTGTTTTCTTCATTCTTCTGTTTGTTCCATCGCAACCAGGCAAGCCGCCTTTGGTGAATGGCATCGTCACATTCATTAGTCCACCAAGGATGCCGCCTCAACTTTGTCAGTGGGATGGTTTCCTGTGCCGTTTCAAGAATTGCTTCTTTGAGTTGTTCCCAATTCTGTGGCTCAAGTGTTTCAAGTTTCTGACTGAATTCGCTTTGTGTTTTCAGTTTTTCCACATCAAACCTGTTGATCTTTCTTCCCTGAAATCTCTTGGTGGATCTTGGAAGAAGTTTTAATTTTATCTTTGAAAGATAGTGATCAGAGTCAAGATTCGCGCTTCTTAAGACTTTTACATTCTGGATTTCTCTACGAGATTTACGAGAAATAGCAACGTGGTCAATTTGGAATTCGCCGAGATGGGGATTTGGGGATGTCCATGTTTTCTGTTTTGCAGGAAGTCGTTTGAAAGCGGTTGACTTCATCACTAGGTTGAACGCCTTGCACAACTCCACTAACCTTTCTCCATTGCGGTTTGTTCTTCTGTGGGCCGGGTATTCTCCGATAATATTCTTGAATTTCTTTTCCTTACCGAGCTGAGCATTGAAGTCCCCAAGAAGGACGATGATGTGTTCCTTGGGAATCTTGGATAGAATATCTTCAAGCTCTTCCCAGAATATTTCCGTCCCTTGTGGATCGATTCTGTTAGCTTGATTAATTGGGGCATGGACGTTCACCATGGTGTAGATTTTATTTGTGCTTCGAAACGAAAGGATCGAGACTCGACTGTTGGGGGACGCGAAGTTGGTGATGGACTCTAAAATCTTCTTACTGACCACAAATCCTGTGCCAAGGTGGGGGATGGATTTTACTACACGTTTTCCGACTTTGCCTTTGAAGATTCTATACCCCTGGGAGTCAAAAGCTTCTGCATCAACAAACCTTGTTTCCTGAATTGCTGCGATCAAGATTTGATGATGTTGTAGGGTGTCAATCAGTTGTTTCAATTTACCGACCTTCATAAGGGAGTTCACGTTGAATGTTGCGAAGAAGTTGCGTCGTTTGTGTCTGATCTTGTTTGTAGGAGTCTCCGATACCTCCAAGCATGTCGTTGCAGGCTCCCCAGAGTCCGAAGGCCTGCATGCGTCGTGCAAGACGACGGTGGATTGGTTACCACCTGGGGTAGTTGCTTCAGCAGACGTTTCCTCCATGCTTTTCACAGTTGAAAAAACTGTAGATAGGGGGCCAGTGATATTGCACACTGACCAATGTACTGCCAAGGTTGTGAGCCTTGGAGTCCCCAGCACTGATCGGCTCGCCGACCCAGCTTCCCGCTGGGATTGGTTACCCAACCTTCCACTGGGTTGCTCGGCTTAACAGGGGGCACCTCTTGTAGGTTACATGCTGGAGTTGGAGTGAAAGAGGCTAAGTTGGATTCTCTTGCTGAATCCAATATGTTTAAGTCGCAGCTGACATGCAACAACGCATTTCACTCCCATTAGCCCAGAGCCGTAAGGACTCCTCCCAGGTTGATTCCTGGTCAACTGGAAGCAGGCTATTAATTTTCATTTCATTTATTGTTATTATTATTATTATTATTATTATTATTATTATTATTATTATAACTGAGGATCTCATGTGCATATCGCACTGTTTCAGAGCCTGCTGTTCTAGTGGTAGCGGGAGTAGCACCAATTGATTTACTTGCCTTAGAGCGTCAGGAAGTGTGGCGCACCAAAGAAGAACTGGACATACACCAGGCAAAGACGTCTGCACACAACCATTGTATGGAACGATGGCAACAGAAGTGGGATGATGAGACACGAGGTCGATGGACAAAGAAACTTATTCCGCGTCTGGCTGACTGGGTTGATCGAAACCACGGAGAGATCAATTATTATTTGACACAGTTCCTAACAGGCCATGGATAATTTCGGAGATTCCTGCATCACATAGGCGTGGCTAATAGTCCTTTGTGTCATTATTGTAATGAAGAGGATGATGCGCTCCACACATTCTTTGTGTGTGAACGCTGGTCAACATATAGAAGAGATCTGCAAGCTTCTACAGGGGCAATCACGCCGGACAACATCCTACAGATGATGCTCCGAAATGATCAAACATGGAATCAGATAGCTATTTACATAGAATGTGTCCTGCGCCAGAAGAAGAGGGAAATGGATGCGTTCGAACATCCATAAGAAAAAATGAAGAAAGAAGAAGTCTGAATGACTAAGTAAGCACGACATCACCATGAAGTAATGCGAGAGCGGTTCCGGGGTGATGAACACATCGTGGGAAAAGGGAGGTGGTTTTTAGTGGGTAAGAATCCCACACTACTGTGGAGTGCGGACCCTTCACATGTGTCTTTTGAAGATTTTCCACAGTCCCTCGTAAAAAAAAACTATTATTATTGTTGTTTTATTGCAAATTTTGCTCATTAAAAATGTTATAATCTAACAAAATTCACAATTCCAGAATATGATATTTTCTAAAATGGACCGCTTTTATTATTCTAAGAGAATTTGTTTGATATTTTAAAAGATACTTACGTTAGACCTTCTCAAAACTAGAAGTTAGACTGTTCGTATTGTTTCAGAGTACAGGCTTTTGAATTTCAAAAATGTCATCTCAGGCAGATACATCTGCTTGAATTAACTCTGGAATGAATGTTCAGCAACTGAGGAATGTATTTTTAAAATAAACAACAATAGTTGTCACGAATACTGTGAGTTGCGGGGCACTTGTGAGCGGGCGGTCAACAGGTGTGTAGCGACCGTGAGATGCATTTCATCACGCCCCGATGCCTTCACTGTGGTCAGCAGACCGGAATTCTGAGTGTCACTGCGCTGTCCGCATCAATCAACGTATGCTAGACTCTGTCTGTGTAGTCTATATACAGGGTGTTGGAAAGTTAGAGGAAGAAAATCAAACCACGCATGGGGGTGGGTTTGGGGAACAATATGAGTTAAGATACCTGTGGGCGCAAACCAACCGCTAGGCCCCTGTGAGCATTTGTAATTACGAGGAAACTTGGCAACGTCGCGCAATGAGCAACATCGAGTGCGGCGTCGACACTCTTCTGTGTTTCGAGCTGAGCAACTGACCTGTGGTTCTCGTAGTTCAGTGAGCAAGGCGCTGCACAGTGGGTTAAAATCGAAATCTAGGAGAACAAAATTATTTATTTTCATAATTAAAAATCAAAATGTATTAATTCTACAGCATTCCCATATAATTGCCGCTCACTATTCTGGGATATAAACGCATCTTAGTGTAAGTCGGTCACCACTGTTTGAGGAGTCTGAATTGGAGGGTGAATGTAAGTGGCTGTGGTTTGGTTGTCTTTGTGGTTAGTGTGGTGCTTTAAGATGGAACATGCAACTGAAGGTATGATCTTTGTAACGTGTTTCAGTTATTAATGGCCGTCATTGTTACGTAATTTGAGCTATATTTGCATTATATAATATTTAACTATTATTTTTTAAATTATATTTTCACTTAGATTTTTAGTATATTGCGTCACTCTGCGTCACTTTCTACTTAATGCAAAAATGTCGATAAAGTCTTGTTGTTTACGCCTGTTATAAGATTTTTTACATCTTTTTGCAACTTACTTAGTTATTTTACGTTTTAGAAGATGCAGCGCAACCAGTTCTCACACGTTTACAACTGTTTGAAGCACTGGGTTCGACGATTATGTCAAAAGTGGAATTTGTGACTTTGTTAAAAGTAAATTAGGGGTAGAAAATTCCTCTGAAGAGATAACTGAATGCTCTATCCAACTCCTAGTCATCGACAATTTCTTGCATGTGTAGACGTAGCTTAAAAAAGTCTTAACTGATGTTTATTATGGAGTAAACAAATTATATACGTTGCTTCCACTCTAAATTCATGATTGAAACGTAGAAATAATTTTGTCCCTCTAGATTTCGATTCTGACCCACTGTGCGCTGGCGCCGTTCAGTGTGCTCCCAGCTGTTTCGGGTTCGAATCTGGAAGAACTTAATTTATTTCCCCGATTTGGTTTTCCTTTTTTTCTCTCTTTGCATGACAGATCTTATTGCGCATTAATCACGACAGCTGCTCAGCTCGGAACACACAAGAGTGTAGACGCCGCACTCGATGCTGCTCATTGCGCGACGTTGCTAAGTTTCTCTGCAATGAGAAATACTCTCAGGGGCTTAACGATTGGTTTACGCCCACAGGTATCTTAACTCATATTGTTCCCCAGACCCACCCCCATGCGCGAGTTGATTTTCTACCTCTTATTTTCTGACACCCTGTATATAAAAATCAATGTTACGTGATAGTTTGTCTGTCTGTGTGTACAGTATGTCCCCTATGCGTTCATATACCATTCATCCGATTGCGATGAAATTTGGGTGAGTTGATGTGTGTACTCCAGAGAAGGATTCTGGTTACAAATTATTTATGCAACACAAAAGGGTGAGGGACTTCACAGGAATCCTTAAATCCAACAGTAACTCAATTGCATAATCTGTGTAATTACCACACCGCAATGCAAGTGTGAGAAAGGATTGATGATTCATCGCGAGGTGACATGTCCTGACATGGATGTCTCAGGGTAATGCATAAGTACCGCTCGGGTCCAAGCTCTGTGAACTTGTGGGGTGAGGGGAAAGAGCAGGGAAGGGTCAGGCGAGAAGAGAAGGGTCTGTCATCAGCCCGCCGTGATATCTGGTATTCCTTTCGATTCCAATACTGCTAATAGGGCCGTTGCTCAAACCACTGTGGTGTTACGAATGAGTGACTGAGTTACCGACCAATGTATTTGGTTCTGTACTATGCCCGGACCGAGAAACCAGACTGAAAAACAAAGAATGTTGTTTATCCAAAGGCACTTCAGTTTATATCTTTCTTGGGCTGGCTGCGTGGCTCAGCGGTAAGATTCTTACCTTCAGTGACCAAGATAGCAGGATCGAATCCTGGCGCAGCCAATTGACATTTGAAGGTGCGCAAGTGTGAGGGGGCCGTGCCAGTAAATTTACTGGCACGTTAAAGATCCCCTTCGGGCCAAAATTCCGTCACCCAGGCGTCTCTAAAATTCATAGTTGTTAAAAGGGACGTAATACCAATAACTTTATTATTATCTTTCTATCTGTCTCTGATTGGCATTGCCACGCATGCCGGGTAAATAGGGTTGCCAGATTTCAATAATGGAAAAACGGAACACAAGTTCCAAAACATTTCTTTTTAAATCAAGGTTGTTAAATGTTGTAATAAACAAGAATTTCCGTGACGAACTAAAAAGCCTACTTTTCTTAAAATTTAAGATTCATGCCAATGATTAATCTATATGGATCTATCTAGAATAATTACGAAATTAAGTTGGTAATATCGAAATTTCTAATAATTTCGAAATACTGTATACCTAGCATAATATAGCCTAATAGAGAACTACAGTTGGCAGCCCTGGTGACTGAATATATTCTTAGTTCCATCTCTTAAGGTACAGAATACAAAATTTGGTTGAAGTCCAATTGATAGCATGGACGTTACATGCAGTTAAACATTGGATCTAACAGCGCGCGTAAAATCATGTTTGCAACAATGACATACATGTATTGGTCAGAAATAATCTGAAATAATATGATCTATTGTTGTGTCAATTTTTAATGAAATCCATTAGTTAGTATAGAAGTTACATGCATTTTAAAATTGGACCTATCAGTAGGCTTAGAATCATGTTGGCAGCACTGGCGTAGGCCTATATTAGTTACTCCAAATTAATCTAGAATGCCAGGTACTAAACGTGTGCATAGTTTAGAGTTATTGGCTTGCATACTTTCTGATATATTGATTTTAGTGTAACAAAAATAGAGACAGTATTTATTAACAGTTGGCAGCCCTGGTTACTCTTAAGAATCGGCATAGTCATATCTGTTATGGTACACATAGCACACACGAAATTTGGTTGAAATAAAATGATAGTATAGAAGTTACATTTATTTAAAGTTGGAACTCTCAGCAGGCTTAGAATCATGTTGGTAGCACTGACGTATATAAGTTACTACACATTAATATAGAATGTCAGGTACTAAACGTGCGCACAGTTTAAAGCTGTCGGCTTGCATATTTTCTGATATATGGGTATTTGGATAAAAGAATTGAGAGCATTTATTAACAGTTGGCAGCCCTGGTGGCTCTTAAGAATATGCTTAGTCATATCTGTTTATGTACACATAGCACATACGAAATTTGGTTGAAATCCAATTGATAGTGTAGAAGTTATATGCATTTAAAATTTGGACTTATCAGCTGGCTTATAATCATTTTGGCAACACTGCCATGTATGGTCTCCTCGAAATTAAACTGCAATATTATTATCTATACGTGTGCCAATTTTGAAATAGCTCCCATTTATACCTTCCATGATATCGAACATGGAGCTCAAATTTCAATTGCGATTTTTCAGCAGTTGGTAGCACTGACATCATTTTCAAATATGGCCGTGAGATATTCAGGTATATATCTTTACTCCTACCAAATTTTGTTTTGATTGCTGCAGCCGTTTAGGAGTTGATAGGGGGGGGGGGGGGGACACACACACACAGCCAGACAGACAGACAGACACACATTTGCCCGATCTCATAAGTCTACTTTTTCCTCATTTTTGTAAAATGTGAAAAGTAGGCTAAAAATACACATATGTATTAAATACGCATTACATAAACAAATACACAAAATTAAAACTAGATATTGCTGTCATATCATATCGGCCTTTGACACCAGCAACTTACAAATGATTTTCATTTGAACGAACCTTTGCAAGGATTTTTTATTTGTAAGTACCTTCTGATAAAACTCTCCACAATTTTCGTCACAATTGTAATATGTAAACAATTCTTCTTTTATCAAACTAATGGAGCTTCTGTTTCTATCATCTCTCCATTTGATATTCATGACAGAAAAAACTCTCTCCGTAAAAGCATTGGAGGGGAAAATACTGAGTAGTCTACATACTTCCCAAGGACTAAGATATTCCTCAATTTCGTTGCCGCTAATAAATCTATAACATTTACCCATCTATCTGACACAGACATAGAAATCATTTTTTCTTTCTAACTTGCACCTGTATAACCAGAAAACAAGCTAGATATTACAATCAATTCTGAAGCCGGACATTTGAAAATTGGTGCGAAATTCAATATATTATCAAATTAGCCAAAAAATTGCAATATTTGGCGTTCCGTTAAAGATTAAAGCGGAACGCGGAACAAAACAAGAGAAAACGGATTTTTTCCGGATAAAACGGAATGTCTGGCAACCCTACAGGTATAGCCAGTGCCCTATACAGTAGTTGTAAGTGTGGAAGGAAGAAAGCTTGTAGTTTAACGCGAATTTTAACCTCGCGATCATATGTCACAGGCATTCCAAAAATCATAACACGTTAGATGAGCAGACAATGATGGAGGAGTCATGTCATGGGAACGGGGGGAGAGAGATTGTATTTGTTTCTCCCCCAGGGGCTCATATCTAGTGGGATGTGGGTTGGCAACCACGGGACACCAGGTGAGTCCGGCATTGCTTCCACTTACTTGTGCCGGGCTCCTCTCCGTCTTTTTTCCTGTCGACCTCACTTGTTCTCTGCCGACCCCGACGGTATTAGGGCATCCGAGGCCTAGGGAATCTCTTCCTTTCCCGCCATAATTGGCCCTTGTCTCATCTTTCCTGATACCCTCCTTCTGCGAGGGGTCAGCCTTTTTTTCTTTTCATGGTAACTCCTTCCTTCTGCTCAAGGCCCTCAAGGAGGCAGGGTGTGTGTAGCCCCACCACTTCTGGTGCACCCTGGATATTGCTACACCCTCAGGGGTTCACGGCTGGTGAGTTTGGGAGTTGGCGCCCCCGAGGGATTCCTGAGCTGGGTCCGTTTCCTCCCCTTTTTCCTCTGAACTTGGGGAGGGCCCTCTCCTCCTTCCCCTTTCCTATCTGCCTTTCATGGCTCTCGTTTCTTCAAAGTTCCTCAATCCTCATTCTTCGAGGGTTGAGGGCATTTCTTTTCTTCCTGTCCTTTATTTGCCTTATCCTTTATTTGTTTACCGTTTCTTCTTCTAGAATGTAAGTGTGTAGTTAGTATTAGTTATAGTTTTGAGCCTCCGTGGCTTAGGCGGCAGCACGCCGGCCTCTCACCGCTGGGTCCGTGGTTCAAATCCCGGTCACTCCATGTGAGATCTGTGCTGGACAAAACGGAGGCAGACAGGTTTTTCTCCGGGTACTCCGGTTTTCCCTGTCAAAATTTCATTCCAGCAACACTCTCCGCTATCATTTCATTTCATCTGTCATTCATTTAATCATTGCCCCAGAGGAGTGCGTCAGGCTTCGGCAGCCGGCACAGTTTACATCCTCGCCGCTAGATAGGGGCTTCATTCATTCCATTCCCTGACCCGGTCGGAGACTGGAAGCAGGCTGTGGATTTTCATTTCATTAGTTATAGTTTTCATTCTCATCTCATCTTTCACTATCACCCTGACCATTAGGGGCCGATAACCTCGATGTTGGGCCCCTTAAAACAACAATTATCATCATCATTAGGGCCCGGATGTTGATGCCGTAATGCAGTTCAAAAAATGTACTTAAAATTTTCAAAAATAACTTTGATAAATCACCTAAAATTTCGAAAAAATGCACCATAAAATGGAGAAAATATTATTATAATAATAAACTCACCATAATTTCAAAAATTCGAAAAATGCATTATAAAATGGAGAAAATGAACTGACATAAGAAAATACACCCCCTCCCCTTTCTACCCCTCCACAGCTGACCTGGGTGAACAGAGCAGGTAACATTCTATTCCGCTAATAACTGGTTTGCGACGAAAACAAGAGCATCTGTAGACCTACGGTACCGTTCTTCTGCATCCAAGATATATATTTCCTACTAATAGCGATACCGAAATATTTTATTTCAATATTTTAAAATTATCTTGTATCAGCTACTAGCTTCTTCGTAACTCTGAGAGACGTAAATCTCTCATATAAAGCTGTGACATGACTAAATTGGAAGAAAATGACCTTAAAAGGCCGATTTCTCTAAAATATGACCCAAAAAATCTACCAAACTAAAAGAAATGCTCTTAAAATGGAAAAATAGCAAATAATGCAAAAAGATGCAAAATAAAAATGACATATTTGCAGACGGGGTGGCCCGTCCGGCGTTTGTATGTACTTCGGCATTGTCTTAGACAGCTCAGTAAAAAGATGACATGTCATCAACATCCAGGCCCTAATTATCACCATGTATTTGATTCATTTGGGGGCTTGGACATCGTGGTTATTTTAGCACCGTGTACTTGAGTGAGTGTGTGTGTATATATTGTACACTTTAGCCTAACCAGGGGAGTATGAGGTAAGACAGTTGGAAACCCATCTTGAAACTTTGTGGGCACAATCGTTGTACTATAAGAGGACAATGTGCTGAAAATCAGCCGCCAGATTGAACTGCAAGGCTCCGAAATCAGGTGGCGAATCTCTCATATAAATCAATGGGAAGTAGCGAGTACCGTACATTTTGGAAGGGACAGCCCTGACGGCCCAGGCACTCAACGCCGGTGGGAAGCAGCCGCACGCTTCAGTCGGCTGGGATAGGTTGCACTGCGTCCAGTAACAACAGAACGGTTTTCATGGTTGTTTTCAAGAAAGCGAGACAGTGAAAATGAATGCATCGGAGCAGGACGTGTTACATCCTATTAACTTAACAGAGTTTGATCGGTTGGTTCCTTAGTTTAGGGGCTGCGACAACGCTGTCATGCAGCCCCGTGTACTTTGGGTGTGTGTAGAATTTGTCCGATAACCGGTGTTAATTGTGATGGCTGTATTAGTGTGTGTTATCTGTGATTCAGGTAGAAGGACTGCAGACGATTAATTTTTTCAAGTAGTTTCTACTTTTGCCACCAAATGCTACCATCCACGACACCTAGCTGCGGACGCGGCTACTACACACATCAAAAAAAGTTTTGCATCACCTCGGTTCCAAGAGTTCCGGAACCGTTAAATACAAAGGGAATAGAGATCAACACAAACAACATTTCAGCTCGTTTTATTGCTCATGAGACCCACACATTGCATGTTGTACCATCATACAGCTAGACTTTCAGCATTTGTGGTCCAGATTGCAGTACACACCACTACCTCTAATACCCAGTAGCACGTCCTCTTGCATTGATGCATGCCTGTATTCGCCGTGGCATACTATCCACAAGTTCATCAAGACACTGTTGGTCCAAATTGTCCCACTCCTCAACGACAATTCGGCGTAAATCTCTCAGAGTGGTTGGTGGGTCAAGACGTCCATAAACAGCCCTTTTCAACATATCCCAGGCATGTTCGATAGGGTTCATGTCTGGCGAACATGCTGGCCACTGTAGTCGAGCGATGTCGTTATCTTGAAGGAACGCATTCACAAGATGTGCACGATGAGGTCGAGAATTGTCGTCCATGAAGACAAATGCCTCTCCAATATTCTGCCGATATGGTTGCACTATGGGTCGGAGGATGTCATTCAGGTATCGTAAAGCCGTTTCGGAGCCTTCCATGACCACCAGTGGCGTACATCGGCCCCACATAATGCCACCCCAAAACATCAGGGAACCACCACCTTGCTGCACTCGCTGGACAGTGTGTCTAAGACGTTCAGCCTGACCAGGGTGCCTCCAAACACGTCTCCGACGATTGTCTGGTTGAAGGCATATGCGACACTCATCGGTGAAGAGAACGTGATGCCAATTCCGTGGGGTCCATTCAGCATGTTGTTGGGCCCATCTGTACCGCGCTGTATGGTGTCGGGGTTGCAAAGCTGGACCTCGCCATGGACGTCGGGAGTGAAGTTGCGCATCATGCAGCCTATTGCGCACAGTTTGAGTTGAAACACGACGTCCTGTGGCTGAACGAAACGCATTATTCAACATGGTGGCATTGCTGTCAGGGTTCCTCCGAGCGGCAATCCGTAAGTAGCGGTCATCCACTACAGTAGTAGCCCTTGGGCGGCCTGAGCGAGGCCTGTCATCGACAGTTCCTGTATCTCTGTACCTCCTCCATGTCCGAACAACATCGCTTTGGTTCACTCTGAGACGCCTGGAAACTTCCCTTGTTGAGAGCCCTTCTTGACACAAAGTAACAATGCGGTCGCGATCGAACTGCGGTATTGACCTTCTAGGCATGGTAGAACTACAGACAACATGAGCAGCGTACCTTCGTCCTGGTGGAATGACTGGAACTGATCGGCTGTCGTACCCCCTCCGTCTAATAGGCCCTGCTCATGCATGGTTGTTTACATCTTTGAGCAGTTTTAGTGACATCTATGAACAGTCAAAGGGACTGTATCTTGGATACAATATACACAGTCAACGTCTATATGCCGGAGATCTGGGAACCGAGGTGATGCAAAACTTTTTTTGATGTGTGTAAATGCCATCGCAGTCAGCACGCTGTGGCAAACGTTGGAACTAATAGAGCGTTATCAAACTTACCTACACATTTTTGCTTCCACAAGTGTAATTAGTGGAAGGTTCTTTTTCATTCCATAAATCTATGACATGGGACCGCCGGCTTTACGTCCCCACCGAAGGGAGGAAAGCTGAAGGATTTTAACGCTGTTAAAAATCCGACGACTTCAGCCGGGTTTGAACCCGCGATCGTGGGCATAGTGTGTTATTTCCGCGAAAAGGGATTTTCGTTTTTCGGAGAAATTAGCACGAAAGAAAAGGAAGTGGATCACTTACTGATTGATTTGATGGAAACGAATCGTCAAGAAGTGCAACGTATTGAGGAGGTTACTCTTGATGTACACACTGGAGACAGTGGAAACGACACACTATAAAGTGCTTCCGTTTGCCAAAACCGTTTGCCGTTCGCAAGTGACGTGCCGGGGAAAAGTTCGCAACTAGAATATGACTCCCCGAAATGTAGTGATGCTACGAGTTCGTCACCATGCAAGTCGTCCAGTTCGAGTTATGTTCCTAGTCCCGTAAATAGTGTGCGAGAAAACATCAGTAATTATAATAATGATATCGTTTAGCCTCGGGTGCCAGATGCAAGCTTTGTTATTTGACGCCCAAGGGGCAGCTCGCATGTAGAACTTTGTTGTTCCTTGGAACGCTATGAAAGTCAAGGAGGTTAGATATCTAAGCTCCTTGACACTATAGCGCTTTCTAGGAGAGAAAGGAGGAACTTTTGTGTTGGCGGAAAATACCAAGATTAAATTTGCCATTATGAACACGGCCTACTGAATTTAAATGGGTTCTTTAACATTACAACATCGTATGACATGCGTGCCGTGATTTTTGTCGTCTTTCAATAATCACTTACGACGGCCAAGAGCGAACCTGCAAGCTTAGGGTTGGTAGTCCGACATGATAACCACTCACGCATCGTGGCAAACATTATCAGTAAGGAGTACAAATACACTTGGCACGTCTGGATTCTGAAAGACTCACCAAGAGGATATTCACAGTAACAGGAAGAGGCAAGGCTTCTAAGAACAAATGGATTGCGTCAGTTAAGTCAGATATGGAACAACTAGAGATCCCACTGGAACAAACTCGTGACCGTCTGCTGTTCCGTCAGGGCGTTTTCCCCAACGTCCCTTACAAGTACGAAGACTACAGGAGCTAGTCTGAAAATGAGGGACAATTGGAAGAAGAAGAAGAAGAAGAAGAAAGCAACAACTTTACCGAAGAGTAGATACGAGCCCCGTGGTCCTAAGTAGGCCTAAACGACAAAGAAAGAAAGAAAGAAAGAAAGAAAGAAGGAAAGAAGGAAGGAAGGAAAGAAGGAAGGAAAGGGGAAAGAAAGAAAGAAAGAAAGAAATAAAGAAAGAAAGAAAGAAGGAAAGAAGGAAGGAAGGAAAGAAGGAAGGAAAGAGGAAAGAAAGAAAGAAAGAAAAAAGAAAGAAAGAAGGAAAGAAGGAAAGAAAGAAAGAAGGAAACAATGAAAGAAAGAAGGAAAGAAAGGAGGAAATAAGGAAAGAAAGAAAGAAAGAAAGATAGAAAGAAAGAAGGAACGAAAGAAAGAAAGAAAGAAAGAAAGAAGGATAGAAAGAAAGACGGAAAGAAAGAAGGAAAAAAAGAAGGAAAGAAAGAAAGAAAGAAAGAAAGAAAGATAGAAAGAAGGAAAGGAGGAAAGAAGGAAAGAAACATAGAAAGAAAGAAGGAAAGAAAGATAGATAGAGAGAAGGAAAGAAGGAAAGAAAGAAAGAAAGAAAGAAAGAAGGAAAGGAGGAAAGAAGGAAAGAAGGAAAGAAAGATAGAAAGAAAGAAGGAAAGAAAGATAGAAAGATAGAAAGATAGAAAGAAGGAAAGGAGGAAAGAAGGAAAGAAAGATAGAAAGAAAGAAGGAAAGAAAGATAGATAGAGAGAAGGAAAGAAGGAAAGAAAGAAAGAAAGAAAGAAAGAAAGAAGGAAAGAAAGAAAGAAAGAAAGAAAGAAGGAAAGGAGGAAAGAAGGAAAGAAAGATAGAAAGAAAGAAGGAAAGAAAGATAGATAGAGAGAAGGAAAGAAGGAAAGAAAGAAAGAAAGAAAGAAAGAAAGAAAGAAAGAAAGAAAGAAAGAAAGGAGGAAAGAAAGAAAGAAAGAAAGAAAGAAAGAAAGAAAGAAAGAAAGAAAGAAAGAAAGAAGGAAAGGAGGAAAAAAGGAAAGACAGATGGAAAGAAAGAAAGAAAGAAAGAAGGAAAGGAGGAAAGGAGGAAAGGAAGAAAGAAAGAAAGAAAGAAAGAAAGAAAGAAGGAAAGGAGGAAAGGAGGAAAGGAAGAAAGAAAGAAAGAAAGAAAGAAAGAAAGAAAGAAAGAAGGAAAGAAAGAAAGAAAGAAAGAAAGAAAGAAAGAAGGAATGAAAGAAAGAAAGATAGAAAGAAAGAAGGAAAGAAGGAAAGAAGGAAAGAAAGAAAGAAAGAAGGAAAGAAAGAAGGAAAGAAAGAAAGAAAGAAAGAAAGAAAGAAAGAAAGAAAGAAAGAAAGAAAGGAGTACAAAAGGAGGACTGTACAATTAAGGCTTAACGAAGATGGTAAAAGACGATTATTGCTTGCACACGTCCGCAAATCGTTTCGTTTAGTGGAGTCGGAGCGATATCTTTACTTGTGGAAGAAGCAGTTGGAGCATACGGGTATGTCGGCCAGTCCAATTGGAAGCAAAAAGGGCGAAATGTTAGTGATGAAGATTTACGCATGTGGGCTTTAGAAATTGCACGTGAACCATCGACAGACGTAATTTCACCGCCTCTCACGCGTGGATCAGCCGTTTCATGAAACAACACAAAATTCTGAGTAGAAAAATAACGAATGTTGTATCCCGTTCGCATATTGAGGCCGAAAAACTAAAGAATAATGCTGCAGAAGAATTTGTGGAGATGGCTCGAGAGCGATTTTTCCATTACACCCCGTCCTCCATTTACAATACTGATCAAAGTGGGTTCCAGGTTCCAGCGCGAGTTGCGATCGAAAAGGACTCTATCATTTGTAGGTGAGAAACACAATCGGTTAGTTCACTCACACATTCATACACCATAATGGCAGCAATCAGTATGGATGTGTCTTCTTTCCCTAAATTATAAGGTGCGTTCAAAAAGTAACGAGCCGGAATGCAGAAACCGGTGATGACATCGGCTAATCGTGGCGTGTGTAACGAGGTGTGGTTCCGACCAGAGCATGGAAGTTCACAGCCCGTCGCTAGAGGGCACGCATGCACGTCACGTGACGATACAAAGCAAGCAGCAGCATGCATCAATCGTCCAACGCTGGCAGTCGCATTGCAAAGAGTGACATGGAGGCGCCAACTGAAGAGCAAAGTGGTGTTGTTCGGTTTCTGACAGCGGAAGGAGTAGGGGGAACGGACATTCATCGCCGAATGTCACAAGTGTACGGCGAACACTGCATGTCCCTTGCAAGGGTCAAGGCGTGGCACAAGCGCTTCAAGGAAGGACGAGTGTCGTTAGCCGTCTGCCCCCCCCCCCCTCCCCCCCTGTATTACCGATGACAACGTCCAGCTGGTTGATGCACTCATTACCCAGGACCGCCGAGTGACAGTGATCGCCATAGCCACCGTGGTCGCTCCACGACAATGCACGACCTCATACGGCGAACACAGTCGCGGCACTCCTGCAGAAATTCAAATGGGAGGTTCTCGGCTACCCTCCATACAGTCCAGACCTCTCTCCCTGTGATTACGCCATGTTTGGTCCCCTGAAAAGGGTTCTGCGGGGCCAACGATTCACCTCGGACACCGACGTCCAGCTGTACGTGCGGAACTGGTTCACATCGCAGCCCAGGGAATTTTATGAGACAGCCATTCACCGCCTCGTGTCACAGTGGGACAAGTGCCTCAACAGCCAGGGCCAATACTTCTAACATACAGGTACTGCTTTCTGTAATTAGGCCTCCGCCTCGTTACTTTTTGAACGCACCTTATATTTATTGTACTGCAGGAGCAAATTATGCTATCTTAATGATAATGAAACCTGAATCCACAAAGTTTCAAGATAGGTTTCAACCTGTTTTACCTAATAACCACATTTCTCCACCCCATCTCCGCAGGCATAATATTCTGGTCAAAACATACCACAAGATACCTCAAAATCAGGATCCCCCTAGTCATGCTGATATACCTGCTGCCTGTCAACCCAGACTTCGCTCAAGGCAGCCCCCTGTGAAGACAGCTACGAGACTTATCAATGAGAACTTTGACATAGTCCAGCAGTGGTCTCTTGATTGGAAGAGTTTTGCTCCACAGGGGTGCCGAGACATGCCATCTGTCACATCTAAAGTACCTGGCTTTGATCTTCCTCTTCGGATATGGTGGAAATTAAACCGGATAAGGACCAATTCTGGTGTTTATGCGGACTCTTTGTTCAAGTGGAACAGGTTACCCTCTCCAAAGTGTGACTGTGGAGCCGATAGACAAACGGCGAAGGTCATCATTCAGGACTGTCCTCTGAGAGCCTATGGTGGTAACATAATGGATTTTCTTTCAGTGACTCCTGCATCAGTGAACTATATTTTGAATTCAGATATTAAATTATGAGACTATCTGTTCTATTTTTTTTTTCAATATTCCATTAAGATGTATTTTGATGTAAGTGTGTACCATACCAAACGATAGATAAATAAATAACTTAATACCTACTTCCCTTGTACTATAAGAGGACAACGTTTTCCTCTCTACGATCTCGGGATATGATAAAATATTCATTGTTCGCAACGAATTATACAAGGGAGCGACCTCCCGCATATACGCATTTAGTAAGTATTTTGAATTTCAATAGCATTTTGTGAGTATTTTGAATCTCAATTACATTTTGTATTTATTTTCAATCAAAATTGCATTTTGTAAGTATTGTCAATCCAAATTGCATTTTGTAAGTATTTTGAATCTAAATTCCATTTTGTGAGTATTTTGAATCTCAATTACATTTTGTAAGTATTTTCAATCTAAATTGCGTTTTTTTTTATGGATTGTCAATCCAAATTGCATTTTGTAAGTATTTTGAATCTAAATTGCATTTTGTAAGTATTGTCAATCCAAATTGCATTTTGTGAGTATTTTGAATCTAAATTGCATTATGTGAGTATTTTGAATCTAAATTGCATTTTGTGAGTGTTTTGAATCTAAATTGCATTTTGTGAGTATTTTGAATCTAAATTGCATTTTGTGAGTATTTTGAATCTTAGTTGCATTTTGTAAGTATTTTGAATCTAAATTGCATTTTGTAAGTATTTTGAATCTAAATTGCATATTGTGAGTATTTTGAATCTAAATTGCATTTTGGGGGCGTGGTGGCGCAGCGGTCAAGCTGTATGCCTCTCACCAAGGCGGACCGGGTTCGATTCCCGGTCAATGCATGTGAGATTTTCGATGTGAAATGCCATGTCCTGTGGTTCGGATTCCACGTAAAACGGAGGTCCCGTGGCTTATGATCGCGAGATTAACGGTCACGTTAAACTACAAGCTTCCTTTTTAAATTGCATTTTGTGAGTATTTTTAATCTAAATTGCATTTTGTAAGTATTTTGAATCTAAATAGCATTTTGTGAGTATTTTGAATCTAAATTGCATTTTGTAAGTATTTTGAATCTAAATAGCATTTTGTGAGTATTTTGAATCTAAATTGCATTTTGTAAGTATTTTGAATCTAAATTGCATTTTGTGAGTATTTTGAATCTAAATTGCATTTTGTAAGTATTTTGAATCTAAATAGCATTTTGTGAGTATTTTGAATCTAAATTGCATTTTGTAAGTATTTTGAATCTAAATTGCATTTTGTAAGTATTTTGAATCTAAATTGCATTTTGTGAGTATTTTGAATCTAAATTGCATTTTGTGACTATTTTGAATCTAAATTGCATTTTGTGACTATTTTGAATCTAAATTGCATTTTGTGAGTATTTTGAATCTTAGTTGCATTTTGTAAGTATTTTGAATCTAAATTGCATTTTGTAAGTATTTTGTATCTAAATTGCATTTTGTGAGTATTTTGAATCTAAATTGCATTTTGTGAGTATTTTGAATCTAAATAGCATTTTGTGAGTATTTTGAATCTAAATAGCATTTTGTGAGTATTTTGAATCTAAATTGCATTTTGTAAGTATTTTGAATCTAAATAGCATTTTGTGAGTATTTTGAATCTAAATTGCATTTTGTAAGTATTTTGAATCTAAATTGCATTTTGTGAGTATTTTGAATCTAAATTGCATTTTGTAAGTATTTTGAATCAAAATAGCATTTTGTGAGTATTTTGAATCTAAATTGCATTTTGTAAGTATTTTGAATCTAAATTGCATTTTGTGAGTATTTTGAATCTAAATTGCATTTTGTGACTATTTTGAATCTAAATTGCATTTTGTGACTATTTTGAATCTAAATTGCTTTTTGTGAGTATTTTGAATCTAAATAGCATTTTGTGAGTATTTTGAATCTAAATAGCATTTTGTGAGTATTTTGAATCTAAATTGCATTTTGTAAGTATTTTGAATCTAAATAGCATTTTGTGAGTATTTTGAATCTAAATAGCATTTTGTGAGTATTTTGAATCTAAATTGCATTTTGTAAGTATTTTGAATCTAAATAGCATTTTGTAAGTATTTTGAATCTAAATTGCTTTTTGTGAGTATTTTGAATCTAAATTGCATTTTGTGACTATTTTGAATCTAAATAGCATTTTGTGAGTATTTTGAATCTAAATTGCATTTTGTAAGTATTTTGAATCTAAATAGCATTTTGTGAGTATTTTGAATCTAAATAGCATTTTGTGAGTATTTTGAATCTAAATAGCATTTTGTGAGTATTTTGAATCTAAATTGCATTTTGTAAGTATTTTGAATCTAAATTGCATTTTGTGACTATTTTGAATCTAAATAGCATTTTGTGAGTATTTTGAATCTAAATTGCATTTTGTAAGTATTTTGAATCTTAGTTGCATTTTGTAAGTATTTTGAATCTAAATTGCATTTTGTAAGTATTTTGTATCTAAATTGCATTTTGTGAGTATTTTGAATCTAAATTGCATTTTGTAAGTATTTTGTATCTAAATTGCATTTTGTAAGTATTTTGAATCTAAATAGCATTTTGTGAGTATTTTGAATCTAAATTGCATTTTGTGAGTATTTTGAATCTAAATTGCATTTTGTAAGTATTTTGTATCTAAATTGCATTTTGTAAGTATTTTGAATCTAAATAGCATTTTGTGAGTATTTTGAATCTAAATTGCATTTTGTAAGTATTTTGAATCTAAATAGCATTTTGTAAGTATTTTGAATCTAAATTGCTTTTTGTGAGTATTTTGAATCTAAATTGCATTTTGTGACTATTTTGAATCTAAATAGCATTTTGTGAGTATTTTGAATCTAAATTGCATTTTGTAAGTATTTTGAATCTAAATAGCATTTTGTGAGTATTTTGAATCTAAATAGCATTTTGTGAGTATTTTGAATCTAAATAGCATTTTGTGAGTATTTTGAATCTAAATTGCATTTTGTAAGTATTTTGAATCTAAATTGCATTTTGTGACTATTTTGAATCTAAATAGCATTTTGTGAGTATTTTGAATCTAAATTGCATTTTGTAAGTATTTTGAATCTTAGTTGCATTTTGTAAGTATTTTGAATCTAAATTGCATTTTGTAAGTATTTTGTATCTAAATTGCATTTTGTGAGTATTTTGAATCTAAATTGCATTTTGTAAGTATTTTGTATCTAAATTGCATTTTGTAAGTATTTTGAATCTAAATAGCATTTTGTGAGTATTTTGAATCTAAATTGCATTTTGTGAGTATTTTGAATCTTAGTTGCATTTTGTAAGTATTTTGAATCTAAATTGCATTTTGTAAGTATTTTGTATCTAAATTGCATTTTGTAAGTATTTTGTATCTAAATTGCATTTTGTGAGTATTTTGAATCTAAATTGCATTTTGTAAGCATTTTGAATCTAAATTGCATTTTGTGAGTATTTTGAATCTAAATAGCATTTTGTGAGTATTTTGAATCTAAATAGCATTTTGTGAGTATTTTGAATCTAAATTGCATTTTGTGAGTATTTTGAATCTTAGTTGCATTTTGTAAGTATTGTGAATCTAAATTAAATTAAATTTTTAAAGTATTTTGTATCTAAATTGCATTTTGTGAGTATTTTGAATCTAAATTGCATTTTGTGAGTATTTTGAATCTAAATAGCATTTTGTGAGTATTTTGAATCTAAATTGCATTTTGTAAGTATTTTGAATCTAAATTGCATTTTGTGAGTATTTTGAATCTAAATTGCATTTTGTGAGTATTTTGAATCTAAATTGCATTTTGTGAGTATTTTGAATCTAAATAGCATTTTGTGAGTATTTTGAATCTAAATTGCATTTTGTAAGTATTTTGAATCTAAATTGCATTTTGTGAGTATTTTGAATCTAAATTGCATTTTGTGAGTATTTTGAATCTAAATTGCATTTTGGGAGTATTTTGAATCTCCGTTAGTTTTCGTTATGGATTCCGTCTCATTGTCATTTTTGCTATCACCCAGGCCATTAGGGCCCGATAACCTAGATGTTAGGCCCCTTAAAACAACAATTCATCATCAGATTATTTATACGGGTTCGTGAATTACGTCTGAATATTATGTAGATGTATGCCGATTAGAACTACAAAATGCATTTGAATTCTATTATGTATGTGGTTACTTATCTTAACGGAACTGTTGGTCGTAGCCGTTGCTACCCTCTCACCTTCCAACTCACCACTGCTGATCCGTGGTGCCGGTGAGCCCTACGGTAGTTTGAATAGCGTTAGGCGTGACGTGTTTTGACGGAAATTGTAACTAACTGAAGCTAGAAAGACTGATAAAAATTAGTGTATGTTGTGGATTCTGGAAATAGTTTCATTGCAGGCCATTTAAGCCGTCTGCCACAGCCTAGAAAACCTTCCATATATGCCGCTGACAGATGCAGGACAGATTGCCTAAGAGGTTAATGAGTTTGGCTGTAGAGCGTAAGAGAATCAGAGGTAGACCTTGAAGGCGATGGTTAGATTCAGTGTTGAACGATTTCGAAGTGAGAGGTGTACAATCAGAGGAGGCCCCAGTGCTAACTGCAAATAGGGGATAAAGGAGGTGACTTGTTCGCAAACAGAGGCTTGCTGACTGGACGCTGAAAGGGAAAACAGTCTTAAATGAAAATATTAGTGTTTTTTAATATATCGTATGGCTATTACTGCCGGGAGTGTCCGAGGACATGTTCGGCTCACCAGAGGCTGTAGCTGCTTCAAGCGGACACTCGTAGTGTGAGCTACAAGTTCCGTTCAATTTCAAGTAGTTCCAATTTTTGCTACCAGATGTCAATTATAACTAGTGGTTAACGTCGGAACGTTGATAGAGCGTTCCAACGAAATCTAACCTACAATTTTGCTTCACACAAGTTTAGTCTATGGAAGGATCTTTTACATGCCATAAATCTATGACATGGGACCGCCGACTTTACTTCCTCTTCGAAGGAAGGCTTACTGAAAGCTTTTAACGCTCTTAAAAAATCCAACGACTTCGACCGGGTTTGAACCCGCTATCTTGGGCAAAGCACTTCAGCATGCTACCAACTACGCCACCGAAGCCCTGAAAATGTTAGTATGTGTGCAAAAGTATTCATAAATTCAAAAAAAAAATATAATAAATTATGAGAACTGCAATGGCAAGGAACTCCACGAGGAAGATAGCCCATAAGAACTACAAGGCTTCCTTTAAAAGAAGCGTATGGCGGGTCTCACGAGGATATAACTCGAGCCTAGAGTGGGTTTAATTTCCTTCACGACAGTCAGTGTGTCAGCGCAAGGTTTCTACCGTGTTTTGTTTCTACTTCACGTACATCGTTGTTGTTGTTGTTCTTGTTGTACTTGTTATTTTGTTTTTAAGGGTATGCGACTTCGAGATCGTACTTTTCCAGTCTGTATCTCAGCGGTTTCCAGCCTCTTATTGTCATGGCCTCCTCGAATGCTTCGTATATTATAGCTAACCGCCATATATCTTTATATACACACGTAAAAAAAAGTTTTGCATATTGCGATTTAGTGAATGTTTTTTTTTAATTTTTATTATTGTTCATACTCTCTGCATGCTCCACTACATAAGTAGTACTACATGCACTTACATTACATTTTATAAATGAACAAAATAAATTACATTATAGTAATTCAATAATTACTAGATGACTTAGTCTTAACAATATCAAACAATATTATTCATCGTTTTTCCTTAGAATTTAAAATCCAGAGCTTTAACAAATTTAGAAAATTCCTTCAAATACTTTTTTAATAGCACAGAGTTCTGAATCGGCCAGTTATCATCTCTATTAACACTATTGATCAAGAATTGCCTAATATTTTTCACTTCACTGCACACGAAAATTATATGATCTATAGTCTGAGGGCTACTTTTACAGGAACACTCGGGATTCCGTATAATTTTAAGTCTGTATAAGTACGAAGCAATATTTCCATGTCCAGTCAGTATTGTAGTCATATTAGGTGTTAAGGTGATTTTCGATTTTAATCTACCTGCAACTGTTGGAAAGAATTGTGCATTTTGAAGTTTTTCCCATTTTTGCTGCCATTCATGAATTGATTCTTCTTTGAGATTTATTTTAAAAGTTGAGATGGGTATTCTATCGAAACAAACCTCGCTTAATTTTGTAGCCTCCTTTGAAATTTTATCAGCCAGTTCATTGCCTGCAACACCTGTATGTGCCTTAACCCATTCAAATTTTATTATCCAATTTTTTTCTTTTTAGAATAGCTGTAGTCCTTCTTATATTCTCAATTAGTTCGTTATGATTTCTGAAGTCCGCAATGGAGTCAGTTGCTATTTTACTATCTGTGTAAATAATTACTTTCTTATCTTCATCATCCTCTGTCCTAGTAGTATCTAAGAACTCCAGAGATTTAAGTATAGCTAATTGCTCCGCCTGATTATTCGAACAGTTGTCTTGCAGTCTATATTTCAATTGGTCTACTAAGTCGTGCAATCTGAATATAGCTATGCCAGCTCCCACTCCTTCTTCACTTTTGCTTCCATCTGTGTAAATTTTCCATGGGATATATTCATTTAATGCAATTCTTGGATCTTCGGTACCAGGAAAATAGGCTGGATGGAGACATCTCATAGGTTTTTCGGGGTGGTCAATGACATAGTTCATAGTTGTTTTTCCTGACTTGATTTTGTATAGAGTAACAATCTCTTTAGTCATTATATCTATAGGAGTAATCCCTGTAATAATGCACAGTGCCTCATGAGATACAGTGCGGTACGATTTTGCTATTCTCAAGAGAATAAGTCTTTGCACTCTCACGTGTTTAATCATATTACATTTCTTTTCTAGGGATTCAATCCAGATCGGATCAGCATATAACAGCATTGGCAATATTGCTCCTTTATAAATTGTTTCCAAAGCCTGGTGTTTTAGACCCCATCCTATTCTAGCCGATTTTGATAATGCGTTTATTAATTTAATGCATTTTTCACTAACTTTATTGATGTGGTCATTGAACTTGAAGCGAGAGTCTATAGTTATTCCTAGATATTCCATCGTATCTACTTGTACAAGACGTTTCCAATTCATAAAGATATCAATTGTCTTCTTTGCTTTTCTTCTTCTTGAAATTAGTATAACTCTTGACTTACTTTCATTAAAACCGGTTTTGTTTTCTGTTGACCACTTAGTAACTTTCCGTAATTCCGTAGTCACAATATTTTCTGCTTCAATTTCAGTTTCAGCCCTGACTGCAATTATAAGGTCATCAGCAAATGCTATAGCTTTGGTGTTTTTACCGTATTCCAAACTGAGCAGTGAATTATATTGTACATTCCAGTACCCCGGTCCACAACATGAACCTTGAGGACATCCTTTATTAACTACTGTTTCTACTTGGATACTATTGGAATTCATGAACGTTGTTCTATCCTTGAAGTAGCTCTTAGTCAGGTAGTGCAAATTTCTCGGGCATTTGAAGTCTTTTAGGGCATTTAGGACACATGGCCACCAGGCAGAGTCAAAAGCTCCTTTGACATCAAGACTAACTATAACGGTAATTTGACCATTTTTGAACGCCTCAGTTATAAATTCCTTAAGTGCCATAGCTGCATCAGTAGTAGACCTTTGAACTGTGAAGCCATATTGATTATCGTTCAGTAGTTTATTGGTATAGAGGTAGTGATTTATTCTATTTATTAGAAGTTTCTCTAATACTTTGCCCGCCACATTTATCAGGCTTATTGGTCGGAATTTAGAGGGATCCTGAATCTTATCTTTCCCTGGTTTTGTGATTGGTATAAGTCTCGCATTTTTCCATCGCTTCGGGAAACAAGCATTCTTCAAGTAACCATTATATAATGATGTCATAGTTCTAAGGATACTTTCATACGTCCACCATAGTATTTTACTAGTGATTCCATCTTCACCTGGTGTCTTTTTATGACCTAGATCTTTGATTGCAGATTTAATTTCTTCTTCTGTAAATTCCCAGTCGTCCAGAGTGTCTATTGGTTCCTCTACTTCCTTCCTGATTTGCTTTTGCTTAGCAGTATCTTCCATTTCATCATCCTTCTGAATGAGATGGTTTAATATACACTGCATTGTTTCCTTTAAGTCTCTTGTGTAGTGACCTTCATTGTTAATAAGAGTTGATACAATTTGAGTATTCTTAATTTTCCCTGACGCTGATTTATAGACTATGTCCCAGGGATTTGAAGAAATTTTACTACAGTATTCTTTCCAAGACAGTATCTTTGCATTTCTGATTTTAGCTTGGTATTTAGTTTTTTCAGCAAAGTATTCAGTTTTTCGCTGATCTCGGAGGTCATTATTATTTAACGTTCTCTGGAATTTTCTTCTGAATGCATTTACTTTCTTCCGCATTATCGTAAGTTCTTCATTCCACCAAGGCACTGTTCTGTGTTTTAGACTGATGGTTTTGCCAGAAGGTCTACTAACTTTGAAAGCCTGCATGCAAACTTTCGTCTGGGCAGAGCTAACTTTATTTACTATGTCCTCCATATCTGCAGAATTATTTATGTACACTGATAGTTTGTTGTCAATATCTTCAGTATGTTCTTCCTGTATTATTCCCCTGAACTGTCTTGCTATTTCTTTCTTTAACATTTCTTGATAAAATTCACGATCTTCTTCTCTCGTTATATATTTGATACCGATGAATCTGGTTTATGTTGTATCATAAAAGAAGTTTTGTGCTACTAAGAATTGCAAAATTCTGTGATCTGAACAACTCTCTTCTTCGCTTATCCTCCAGTTATATATTTCCTTGAGGAGTTTATTATTGCTGATGGTCAAGTCCACGTTACTGTTTCCTCTACTACTTTGGAAAGTGGTTAATTCACTGTATTTGTTATGTACAAACAGCTGATTTATTATTAGGAATTCCTCTAAATTCTTTGCCCTTTCATTGGTTAATATATCATGCCATGTTGTAGATCTGGAATTACTGTCCATAGTAATGAGTAGCCCTTGTCCACATGTATATTTCAAAATGTTGTTGATTTTGTTAAAGTCACTTTCTATTATTTCTTGACTATCAAGATACATATTAACAGAATAAAATTTTAAACTCCTGTATGTTAATTCCACAACTACTGTGTCTTTGTCAGTCAATTCATTTATAAGTAGAGCGTCTATCTGAGGGTTTGTCACCAACCTGACTGTACGACATCGACCTTCACTTGCAGCAAACTTCCTTATATCTTATTTGTAATACCAGTGGGCCTATTGTTGATAATTCGTGGCTCTTGTATAAATATCACATCTATTCCTTCTTGTAGTATCAGATTCATCAAGCTATCAGTTGCAGCTATCGAGTGTTGTAAATTAATCTGTAGGCAGTTGATCTTGTCATAATTGTTTGAGTTTTTAATACCTGCTAATTTCTTGGTATTGGTTGCTGAATACATATTAATAGTCTGTATTCTGAATTTGCTTCATAATAGCAGCTTGCAAGCTTGGACAATTCCTGTCAAGAGAAGTGTGATTAGGGTTATATTTTTTGTAGGTTAAGCAATTAATGCATTTATATTCTTCATTTGAAGCTTTACATTCCTTTAAACTATGTGGGCCTGTACAAATGGGGCAAGCTACTTCTCCTTTACAGTCTGTATGTCTATGATTGAATTTACTACACTTGAAGCAACGATTAACTCGAAAATAATCTTCAACATTGCAAATCAACCAACCTAATCTCATCTTTATTGTTTGGATCAACCGACGGGTTTGGGAGTTCACTTCTATCACTAGATTCCTTTTATTACGCTTAGTGTTAAATACGAATTTAGGCGTGATCTTAACTTCTACTGATTGTAATTCTGGGTTTTGATTTATTATTACATTAGATGCATTCTCCGTTGTAATCTCTTCAGGAATATCGAATATAACTAATCGTGGCTGACGTAGTACCTGTACCGTAGCTTCCAGTTCTCTCCCACATTTATCCTCTACAGATTTGCTTACTTTCTCTATATCTTTCTTACTACATGTTTCTATTAATATTCTTCCATCTTTAAGAGTCTTGAATTCGCTGATGCCGACTTTCATCTCTACTGGATTAAAGTTTGTTTTCAGAATATTCTTTATCGTTTCCGCAGAATGATTTCCTTTAGTCTTTACTGTAAGCTTGAACTTACTCTCTTTCCGTTTAGTGGCAACAACATCTGCAAATGATTTCTTATTTATGTCACCAGATGGACACTTACCCTCCCTGCTTGCATCGTCCTTGCTGTTAAAATACAGTTTACGTCCGAGGCCTGAAGACTGCGCCACTTGTCCCGCCATGCATGTGTCTAGTCTGTCAATCTTCTCTTTGACATTAATAACCTCTATACGCAGTTCACTATTTTCACGTGTCAAATCGTCTACTCTCTTATTTAGATCATAAAAGAGTTTTCTTATAGTAATTACTGATTCTAATATTGTCGTCTTCGATTGCTTCTTAAGATTTTTATTGTTATCCACGACAACGAGGATACTTTCTAGAGCACTATCAACATCACGACTTTCCTCTTCCGCCATCTTATTGTTTATTTATTTACTTATGTGTTACCTGTTTGGTGATTTGTTTATTTATTTAAATTTATTTTCATTTTTATATTTTATTTTTTAAATTTAATTTTCATTTTTATTTTTCATTTTATAAACTTTTTTTTTTTACTTTTTGTACATTTTTAAAATTTATTTTAACTTTTATTTAAGTCAAAATCTAAAACAGAAATACAATAAAGTGAGTTCATGCTTTGCCTGAGAAGGATTTGTCCTTGTTCCCGATGCTCACCACTGAGCTGGACTTGACCCACATCCTGTAGTGAGTGACAAACAAGACGTCACAGCGAGAATACGTCAGCGTCAGTCCATCCCTTGACAGCGATACTGTACATTAGCCAGGGTCAAGTCTCAATGCTACCAACTGTTCGTATGTGTCCATGCCATAAAGTTGTGCACACATTTCTCGTATAGCCGATCTTAATAACTTAAAATCCCGTCTTTGACGTGTCCATAGAGTGAAGGAAAAGTAACTACTATATCATAATTAGGGCCCGGATGTTGATGCAGGCAAAAAGTTAAAAAAATGCACTCAACATTTTCAAAAATGACTGTAATAAATGACCTAAAAATCGAAAATGCACTATAAAATGGAGAAAATGATCTTATATTAATAGACCAAACTCACCAATATTTCAAAAATTCGAAAAATGCAGTATAAAATGGAGAAAATGATCTTATATTAATAGACCAAACTCAACAATATTTCAAAAATTCGAAAAATGCAGTATAAAATGGAGAAAATGATCTTATAATAATAGACCAAACTCACCAATATTTCAAAAATTCGAAAAATGCAGTATAAAATGGAGAAAATGATCTTATATGAATAGACCAAACTCACCAATATTTCAAAAATTCGAAAAATGCAGTATAAAATGGAGAAAATGATCTTATAATAATAAACCAAACTCACCAATATTTCAAAAATTCGAAAAATGCAGTATAAAATGGAGAAAATGATCTTATAATAATAGACCAAACTCACCAATATTTCAAAAATTCGAAAAATGCAGTATAAAATGGAGAAAATGATCTTATATTAATAGACCAAACTCACCAATATTTCAAAAATTCGAAAAATGCAGTATAAAATGGAGAAAATGATCTTATATTAATAGACCAAACTCACCAATATTTCAAAAATTCGAAAAATGCACTATAAAATGGAGAAAATGATCTTATAATAATAGACCAAACTCACCAATATTTCAAAAATTCGAAAAATGCAGTATAAAATGGAGAAAATGATCTTATAATAATAGACCAAACTCACCAATATTTCAAAAATTCGAAAAATGCAGTATAAAATGGAGAAAATGATCTTATAATAATACACTCACCAATATTTCAAAAATGACATCTGAAGCTCAAACTGAAAAGTCAATCAAAATAGATTTCTAGCACTTAACAAAAGGTTTATGTTCCTAGCTACTAGCTTCTTCTTAACTCTGAGAGACTTACTCCCTCATATAAAGCTGTCACATGACTAAATTGAAAAAAATAAAGACCTTAAAAGGCCAATTTCTCTAAAATATGGCCGAAAAAATCTACCAAACATAAAAAAATGCTCTTAAAATGGAAAAATAGCAAAAAAAAACAAAAAGTTGCAAAATAAAAATGACATATTTGAAGACGGGGTGGCCCGTCTGGAGTTTCTATGTACTTCAGCATTGTTTTAGACAGCTCATTAAAAAGACGACATGTCATCAACATCCGGGTCCTAGTTATAATACTCGTCACTGAACAAAATAATGCAAATTAAGTTCTCTGACAGGTAATTGAAGGGCAGCCTCGCTCTCTACATCGCTAATAGTGAAGTTCATTATAATAATATCATATGGCCTCGGATGCCGGGGGCAAGCTTTGTTATTTGACAACCAGAGGGCAGCTTTCATGTCAAATTTTGTTGTTCCTTAAAGCACCATGAAGGTCAAGGAGGTTAGACATCTAAGCTCCGTGACACTATAGCGCTTTCTAGTAGAGAAATGAGGAACTTTGTGTTGGCGGAAACTCCCGAGATTAATATTGCCATTATGAACACGGCCTACTGAATTCAAATGGGTTCTTTAACATGCCAACATCGTATGACATGCGTATCGAGATTTTTGCCGCCTTTCAAAAAATCACTTACACGACCAGGAGCGAACCTGCAAGCTTGGGGTTAGTAATCCGAAACGATAACCACTCACCCACCGAGGCAAGCTAAGTTGATTAGCCTATATTAACTCCTGTGTGTATTAATAAATGGAGCTACCGGGTGAGTTAGCCGTGGTCGTTGCGGCATGACTGCTGGCAGTCGCTCTCATCCGGGAGGCGAGGAGGTTCGAATCCCCCCGCCGGCAACCTTGAAGATGGACTTCTGTGGTTTCCCATCTTCCTTCCAGGCAAATGCCGGGGTTGGTCCCTAACTATAGGCCACAGCCGCTACCTTCCAACTCCTGGACCTTAAATTCCAACTTTCCTCTCCAACGGTACTTGTAGCTCACCCCTTGGGTGACCGTCTCAAAGCAGCTACAAAAACTGGCGAGCCGAACATGTCCTCGGACACTCCCGGCACTGAAAACCATATGCTAAAAAAAATGGAGCCGAATTTGGATAGGAGGCGGCCGTGGTAATACGCACCATCCCAGCATTTGCCTGGATTAAACTGGGGGGAAACCATGGAAAACCATATCTAGGATGACTGGGTTGGGAATTGAAGGCAATTTGCAACGCTAGGGACTTCTCTAATTGTTGTTGTTGATTCTTTAGGGGCTTTGCGTCATCTTGGTCTTGTAGCCCCGTGTACTTACGTATGTGTACAATTTTACTTGTTACCTGTGTCAATGTGATGTCTGTATTACAATAGTGTGTCTATTTGGTGATGTCTGTATTAGTGTGTGTATTTGTAATTGAGTTAGGAATTGGGTAAGAAGCGGACGTTGCCTGACCTTAGGCACTATCCCAGCATTCGCCTGGAGTAAAAGTGGGGAAACCACACGGGAGACCACTTCTTGGATGGCTTGGGGGTGGCTTGGGGGTAGGAATTGAACCCACCTGTTCTCGGTTCTGCTTCACAAGACTGGGTGTAACCCGTTCCAGCCCTCAGACCAAAATTAAATTCCTTGGCAGAGCCAGGAATGAAACCTGGACCTCCGGGGTGACAGCCAAGAATGCTAGCCACTACGCCATCAGGTGGTCCACAAAATATTGCTCTAGTAAAGAAATCACATGCAATACTTACTGTGACTAAATACTCGTATTTATAAGTAACACCCCCTCAGGGGCTCACATCTAGTGGGACGTGGGTTGGCGACCATGGGACCCCAGCGTTAAAAATCCTTTAGTATGCCTTCCTTCGGAGGGGAAGTAAAGCCGGCGGTCCCATGTCATAGATTTATTGCATGTAAAAGATCCCTTCACAGACTAAACTTGTGTAAAGTAAAATTGTTAGGTTAGATTTCGTCGGAATGCTCTATCAAAGTTCCAACGTTCACCACTAGGTATCATTGATATCTGGTAGCGAAAGTTGGAACTACTTGAAATTGAACGGAACTTGTAGCTCACCCTAATAAGGGTGTCTGCTGGAAGCAGCTACAGACTCAGGCGAGCCGAACATGTCCTCGGACTCTCCCGGCACTAAAAGCCATACGATAAATAATAAATAAATAATCCACTTACTTGTGCCGGGCTCCTCTCAGTCTTCTTTCCTGTCGACCTCTCTTGGTAAACTTCTTTTCTTTTCCGACCCCGGCGGTATTAGGGTATCCGAGGCCTAGGGAGTCTTTCACTTTCCCGCCTTAATTGTCCCTTGTCTCATCTTACCTGTTACCTTCATTCTTCAAGGGGTCAGCCTTCTTTTTCTTTTGATCTTACCTCCTGCCTTCTGCTCAAGGCCCTCAAGCAGACAGGGTGTGTGTAGCCGCACCACTTCCGGTGGACTCTGGATAGTGCCACACCCTCAAGGAATCGCGGCTGGTGAGTTCGGGTGTTGGCGATCCCGAGGGATTCCCGAGCTGGGTCCGTTTTGTCCCCCTTTTTCTCTGACCTTGGGGAGGGCCCTCTGCTCTTTCCCTTTCCTATCTGCCTTTCATGGCTCTCCTTCCTTCCAAGTCCCTCAATCCTTATTCCTCTTGGGTTGAGAGCATTTCTTTTCTTCCTGTCCTGTATTTCCCTTATCCTTTATTTGTTTACCATATCTTCTTCTAGTATGTAAGTTAGTAGTTAGTATTGGGTATAGTTCTCATTCTCATCTCATCTTTCACTATCACCTAAGCCATTAGGGGCCGATAACCTAGATGTTAGGCCCCTTACAACAACAATTATCATCATTATCATGGACTCTCGTATCAATTGCCTTAGGCTCTCTGACTGATCTCTGTGCGACTGCTCAACCGGGGCTGACCGGCCAAAAACCATGGCGTAAACTGTATAGAGTGTTTCAGGATACGGGCAATGCCCGCCACACTGAGCATATCGAGGTGGCACCCACAGGTGCTATGGACGTAAACATGTGTAACACGACGGGGTGAACTCAGTATTGATATTACAACTTTTCAGTCGGTCAACACAATGTAATCCTAATTGCTGGGACATGCGAAAAATAACTTGAAAATATTAAATGTGATATAAATACTTTAGACCAGGACTGCCCAACCTAGTGCCCACGAGATTATTTTGTTTGTCTCGCCGCTCCGCGCCGTGTCGCCAAAACTTCAAAACAACTAAACCCAACAGGACAAAGCAGTGCGCGCGCACCCTATCCAAGGTCATTGACTCACTGATGAATACTTAAAATACTTATTAATGATTGGTACAACTATGTTCGATCCTAAGTGGAGAGAAATGTTAAGTACCGGTACAAAGCTTTTCCATTCGTCGCACTAAACTAAATTATCATGAACTTTATTTCATAATTTGATTAATAATTGTGTAAAATGAACATAAATACTCACACTTTGTCATTCATTGAATATCATCGTACTTCTATTTAAAAGGGACGTATTAAAAATATATTTGTTTAAGTGTTTTATTTCTTTAACCACTATAAATAAATATAGAAAATGGGAACAATACTAGGAAAGCTAAGCTCAGACAGCCACAAAACTTATCACAATCCATACCCCGCAAAAACCCCGGAGTATTATTGGCCCACAAGGTCCCTGAACTATTTAAAATGTGGCTCTTAGTTTAAAAAAAAAGGTTGGGCACCCCTGCTTTAGACTACAGAAGAGGGAGAAAACTAGGAGATGGCATGTTTCACTCATTAAGTAGGCATCATCAGATCCTAATATACACGACAAAATAGATCTACAAACCACTACCAAACCTACACTGACACCTACTGACAGTCACTGCCCTCCAAAATCAAAATACCCGTGAAAAAACTTTGAAAGTGTGGTAACTGTTACTGTTAAAATACTAATACGTTCGATATTTATGTCGAGGTATGTCGTAAGGATATCGAACTATCATACACAATCTTTCGCCAACCTACACAAACATCGCATACAATTGACAATCACTCGAACCACCCGGGCGCACACAAGCTAGCGGGCTTCTACTCGATTGTACACATGGCATTAAATATACCAATGGCAAAATATAACTATACTAAGAAATCAGAATAATCAAGCAAATAGCTAAAGAAAATAATTTTCTACCCAGCAGGAGAAATAAAACAACTCAAAATCCGGACAATAATGACAATAAATTCATGTGGTTTAATCACGTGAACGTGAATATATACCAAATTACCAATTTATTCAAGAAACAAGGCATTAAAATAGCATTCACAACAAGCAACACAACCCGCAAACATCTGCACAACAGTAATTCAAATAAAAAGAGTTGTACTCAAAGTCAGGGTATACTCAATAAAGTGCCAAGCAAATTACTGTACATTGGCCAAAGCGGTAGAAGAATGGACATGCGATATAAGGAACACAGACATGCATTACAATACGGGACTCACTCGGCCGTATGTGAACATGTGTACGACGTAGAACACAGATTCACTAACATTGAAACTTACTTAAAATCATACATCACGAACGAAAGGAAGATAATAATAATGTTATTGGTATTACGTCCCTTTTAACAACTGCTGCATTTAGAGACGCCGGGGTGCCAGAATTTTGCCCCGAAGGGGATCTTTAACGTGCCAGTAAATCTACGGAAACGGCTCCCTAGCATTTGCGCACCCTCAAATGCCAGCTGACTGCGCCAGGATACGAACCTGCAACCTCGGGCCCAGCAAGCGAGAACGTTACCCCTGAGCCACGCAGCCAGCCCACGAAAGGAAGAGCTCTCTATATAAAGGCAGTAATTGAGATACACTTAACTAAAATAATCAACCCTAATAATATAAAGAACACACGTTCATGGAGGAATCACCTCTCTTTACACTATTAGAAAACACCACCCGTAGGAAACAAGCCAGGCTTGATAAGGGGGCAATAAGGGAAACATGTTAATGGATTAGGATGCACTTTGTTCCATATCTCTACTTAGTATAAAACAAAGTCCCAGATTCTTGGATGTCATGGGTAATCCTGAGAACCACTGGATGGATTTTGATGCGGTTTTCACCATTCTGTAAAGGATATCTCGAGGAAGGTTTCTGTCGAAAATAATTTATTTATGATCAAAGGAAGCCAAGCAGTAACGATTTAAGTGGGAAAGTCGAAAAAAATGGCGTCCGTGCACTTTTTGAGCTTACGCTGGGCAAACTGTTAAAAAACTATGAGTGTAAGAATTGTTCAGCATGAAAAGTTCTACAAAAATTCCGTGAGAGCTTATCTCTATCTTCAAAACATCACTTACTATAAATGTTTTTTAGGACGGAAGGGGGATTTGTGTTTCATGCACCTCGCCATTCTTAAATTACGTCTGACAAGAATTCGTTGTACATGCACATTCATGGTAATATAATTAATAGTCCAGTCAGTGATTTTAACCCATTTTGCCGAGACGTAAAACGGATATAAGTCGTGATTCATTGACACGAAAAGAAGGCGCTTTTCACCTAATGCATTCATAACTGTTCCCGCGCGAAGCCGGGGCGTGTTGCTAGTCTTCAATAAACCAAGGCTGGCATTAACGGCACTGTTAAAGAATCCAAGGCATCCTCAATAGTCCAGGTGCGCTTAGGGAGAGCTTACGCGTGGCGAGAATGTAAAAATGGCCTTTATAGTTAGAATACAGTAACATACACCATATTAGGCTGAGCTAGACATGGTACATTGCTGGACGAACAGAAACAGGAATGTAGAGGAAAGGCCAAGGAGGATAAGAGAAAACGAGACCGCACAGGGAATTCCTTCCAGTTTCAATGTAGACAGTGGTTGATAGTTGCTGCACAAGAATGGACCACACATCGCTCAATCAGCTAAGTGCACAATGCACTCTAACCTGGCCTTTTAATAACAATCACAGTTATCACAATAAGCTAGTAAACTTGAAGGTCAATAACCACTAACAATATTTAACAAAGAAAGAACACATATAACTATATTTTGAATGAATTTTAAAATATCCACCTTTCAATACAATTTACTAATTAGTACTTACAGGTACATGTTTCGGGGGATTTTACACTTCCCCTTCATCAGCCTGCTTAACAAAACCTTTTAAGAAAACTTCCCTTGTTCACAAGCACATATTGAAAACAATGTAAAAAGTGCAATCTTAATATTCCATGGAAACTATCTTCATGTGATTTATACACAGTTGCAACAGTGTCAAAAAGTAATCGGTCAAAATAATACCTACTGTATGAGAGAATCGTTCAGTAAATATTTTCCCAATGACCGTCATGTTTTGACGGGTATCAACTAGTATTAATAAAACTAGTATGGAGAGATTCTCGTGGCCTGAACTAGAAGATGAAAGTGCCAATGTAAGTTATAAGACCATATCCCACCCTGGGGAACAAAGTTGAATATCTATGGGACGGGCGGAGGAAAGTAGAACACAGACACCATATTGCGAGAATCAGCCTCAAGGCGCCCTAGATAACTTTATTGGGCCACCCACCTACACTCGAATACTTGGAGTTGACGATTATGAGCGCGATGAAACTCGCACCATGCTAGCGTATTATGTGAGAAGTGCTGAGGAGGGTTTTAACAACCTCTCCCAGTTAAGAGGAGCTGCAAAAGAATATCTAAGATAGTGTACTAGTTATCCCACTTCCGAATGTATTTATTGGAGTGGAAACATTATTCTGGGTAAGTAAATAATAACGAGGTTACAGTTATCGGTAGGTCCACGTGCACTTACCCAATATCTTACAAAACGGTGAGTGGCAAAAGTCGATTTTACAGAGTCTATATCTTGGGTTCTATTTCTATTCTAACTACGGAAAATCACTGCCTCGATGACTCAGGTAGGAATCGAACCCATTTCTTCTCAGTTTTGCGTCATTACGTACATTTAACTTTTCAAAATTCATTCGGTAAGGTAGTACAATAAGAGCCCCATCTATAGTCTTTAGAACGGAACCTTCGATGCGTCCTGTGACTGTGGATAGCTACACCATAAACAATGATGCAATTTTTAGCCTACTTTTCACATTTTGCAAAAATGAGGAAACAGTAGACTTATGAGATCGATCCGGGAAAATGAGTGTCAGTCTGTCCTTCTGTCTGTCTGTCTGTCTGTCTGGCTGCGTGTGTGTCCCCCCCCCCCCTATCAACTCCTAAACGGCTGGAGCAATCGAAACCAAATTTAGTATGAGTAAAGATGTATACCGGAATATATCACGCCCATATTTGAAAATGATGTCAGTGCTACAAACTGCTGAAAAAACGCAATAGAAATTTGAGCTCCATGTTGGATATCATGGAAGGTATGCATGGGAGCTATTCCAAAATTGGCACACATGTAGATAATACTATTTCAGTTTAATTTCCAGGCCATACATGACAGTGTTGCCAAATAATTTTAAGCCTTCTGATAGGTCCGATTCTAAATGCATATAACTTCTACACTATTAATTCGATTTCAACCAAATTTTGTATGCAATATGTGTTCATAAACAGATATGATTGAGTGTATTCTTAAGAGCCACCAGGGCTGCCAACTGTTAATAATTGCTCTCTCTATTTTCTTCATCAAAATACCAATATATCTGAAAGTATGCAAGCCGACAGCCTTAAACTATGTACACGTATAGTACCTGACATTTTAGATTAATTTGGAGTAACTTATATACTTCAGTTTTACCAACATGATTCTATGCCTGCTGATAAGACCAATTTTTAAATACATGCAACTCCTATACTATCACTTGGATTTCAACCAAATTAAGTATGTGCTATGTGTAACATAACAGATATGAATATAAGTGTTCTTAAGAGCAATCAGGGCTGCCAACTGTTAATAAATGCTGTCTATATTTTTTTTACCCTAATATCAATATATCAGAAAGTATGCAAGCCAACAGCTCTATACTTTGCACACGTATAGCACCCGACACCTTAGATTAATTTGGAGTAATTAATATAAGTCAGTGCTGCCAACATGATTCTATGCTTGCTGATAGGTTCAATTTTAAAATACATGTAACTTCTAAACTAACAAATGGATTTCATCCAAAATTGGCACAACAAGCTATCATAATTTTTCCGATTATTTCTAACCAGCACACGCATGACATTGTTGCCAACATGCTTTTACGCGTGCTGATAGATCCAATGTCTAACTGCATGTAACGGGCATTGGACTTCAACCAAATTTGGTATTCTGTACCTTAAGAGATGGAACTAAGAATATATTAAGTCACCAGGGCTGCCAACTGTAGTGCTCTATTATGCTACATTATACCAGGAATATTTGGAACTAATTGGACATTTCGATATTACCAACTTAATTTCGTCATAATTCTAGATAGGTTCATATACTGTAGAATAATCATTGGCATGAAAAGTACGCTCTTTAGTTCGTCACGGAACTTCTTGTTAACATTTCAGAATTGCACGGCATTAATATCTTTGTATTATTTTTTTTTTTTATGTGTAACACCTTTTCCTCTCGGTTGCTGGATATTTTTTGTGGGAGTGATTTTGGAAGAGGGACGGAAATGTGTAACAGGAAACCGGGGAAGCGCGCGCTATTTGAGTTGACCAATGAGGGCGCGCGGTGGCGGAGAGATGGCTGTGAGATGGTGCCAACCCATTTTGCGTGAGGTGACGCCCCCTGTTTTCCTATACCCCCCTTAAGTTAACCAAATGACCCAAAACTAATAGGTCATCAGCTTTTTAATATCTCGCGAACCATTAATGCTAGGTACTTGTATGAGGTGTCCTAGGACTCGGGGTGACGCCCCCTGTTTTCCTATAGCCCCCTTGATTTAACCAAGGGACCCAAAACTGATAGGTCATCGGCTTTTTAATATCTGGCGAACCAATAATGCTATGTACTTGTACGAGGTGTCCTAGGACTCGGGGTGACATCCTCCGTTTTTCTGTAGCCCCCTTAATTTAACCAAAGGACCCAAAACTAATAGATCATCGGCTCTTTAATATCTCGCGAACCAATAATGCTAGGGACTTGTATGAGGTGTCCTAGGAGACGGGGTGACGCCCCCCCCCCGTTTTTCTGTCTCCCTCTTAATTTAACCAAAGGACCGAAAACTAATAGGTCATCGGCTTTTTAATATCTCGTGAACCAATAATGCTATGGACTAGTATGAGGTGTTGTAGGACTCGGGGTGACGCCCCTTTTTCTCATGATTTTGTGATTTGCAGAGATGGGTAAATCCAGAGCTGAAGATATGCGAAATTATCGACAAAAGAAACGTGAGAAATAATTAAAAACTGGAGGAATACAGCCGAAAAAAAATTGACTTCACATATATTTCATCTCAATTTCATAGTAGGATAACATGTCAGATGTTACACGTCATATGCGACTACTGTAAGGCTCGAAATTTATTTTTTATTTTTTTAGTTTTTAGAAGCCATATGCCTTCGTAATCAAATAAATTGCTCTGCAGTCGGTCAACACGTTAATACTCCTCTATTGACATCTGCTAACCCACCCTTTTCCAAGTCAAACAATCGGCAATTGGATTGGTTTCTTGGGGAGGCTAATCCAAATCAAGCCTATGCACAAACACAAAAGTCTCCTCGATCCCAATCAACGACACACGCGAAGGGATTCTCGAATCTTTTTTATCTACACAGTGTGACGCGTCGTTACTACTGCAATCGTTAGCGCTCTTATCCCGGTGCTTGGCGGGGATCTACTGGGCCCGTATTTGCTCTCCGCACCCACAGTAGCGCCGTGGCTTTCGTTTGCTTTGCTTTGTGACTTCCTTGGGTCATTTCAACAATCCAATTGTGTTCTTTCTATCTGTTTATCTATCTATTTATTTATCTACTAGCAGGTACCCGCGGCTTCGCTCGCGATAAAGACAATGGCGATTATGCATTTTTGCTGATAATTGATCTATTCTATTACAGCAATTGCGGGGGGACCAGTGTTGCTCACGTCCATAGGATTAACCCTAAGATACCCTACACGTGTCCCCTGGGTGGTGCTAAGCGAGCAACAGACTTCTGGCGGCCAAACAATCCTAGTGATCTCCTGGCCAATTTACATATCAATATCAATACCATGACGAAATCTAACTCAAATAGTCCTTATAAGGACTCGCACTTCAGAAGAATAGGACCTGCTATCCGCATGTTACAGATCAACGTAGAAGGCATAAGCAGAGCAAAGGGAGAGTACTTGTCCAAAATCGCTCTAGAAAACAACATTGACGTTATTGCTATTCAAGAAACACATACAGAAGATATAGGCCAACTAAACTCTCGTGGCAAAGTTCCAGGATATGATCTCATAGGGGCAACATATCATAAGGTGTATGGTATAGCTACATATGTTCACAATACTATAGAAAATGCCTCTCTGATTTCTACTAACACCAGCAATGACATCCACACCGTTGTCATAGAAGTAAGTGGGACAAAAGTCATAAACGTCTACAAGCCACCTGCCGTTCAGTGGCCTCCTTCTGTGGTTCCAAATTACCCACATCCATCTGTCTATCTTGGTGATTTCAACAGTCATCATACTGAATGGAAATATAGTGTTAATGACGACAATGGTGAGGCTCTGGCCACCTGGGCCGACGCACATCACATGCACCTTATTTTTGACGCGAAAGATTTGGCTACTTTCAGATCAGCTTCCTGGAAACGTGACTACAACCCTGATTTATGCTTTGTATCTACGGATGATAATTGTCTGCCTCTACCAACATCACGCAAAGTCCTACGTGCCTTCCCTCGCAGTCAACACAGACCAGTCATCATTGAAACAAGTTTGAAAGTGCCTATCATCACTTCTACTCCACGACCACGATGGAATTTCCAAAAGGCAAACTGGCCTGCTTTTTCTGAGAACCTTGACAAATGTCTGGGTTGGATTCCACCTGTAAGTGAAAGTTACGAGAGATTTTCGGGCGCAGTGATCAATATAGCAAAGAAGTTTATTCCTAGAGGGTGCAGGAAGCAGTATATTCCTGGATGGAATGAAGTTAGCGAAAAGTTGTATGAAGAGTTCCTCACAACTGGTGACCATGAAATATCAAATGAACTACTGCACAGCCTTGATGCCTCAAGAAGACAGAAATGGACTGAAACCGTCGAGAACATCGACTTCAAACACTCAAGCAGGGAAGCTTGGTCCCTTCTTCGAAAACTGGCAGGAGGAAACAAAATAGTACGTGATAACAGCACCATCAGTCCAGATACTATAGCTTCACACATGGTGTCAACATCAAAAGCACCCAAGCAAAGAGATCACACCAACAAGATTAAACGAGAGCTTAAAGTCTTAAAAGCAAAGGGTTTAGAAGATAATGAATTATCTTGTCCATTCACATCAGAGGACATTTCAAAGGCACTAAAAGATGTCAAACCAGGTAAAGCTCCAGGCTTTGATGGTATCCACCCAGAATTCCTGCTCCATTGTGGAAAATATGCAACAGTATGGCTTGTACGCTTCTTCTCTGATATCCTGCAAACTGGGAACATACCTCCTGCACTTAAAAGAACAAAGGTTTTCGCCATATTGAAACCAGGCAAACCAAATGATTTACCTCAAAGCTACATGCCAATTGCACTACTCAGCACAGTGTACAAGCTACTAGAAAGACTTCTTTACTACAGGATAAGCTCTTTAATCCTTGAACAAGTGCTTATGGAACAAGCTGGATTTCGACCAAATCGCAGTTGTGTCGATCAAGTATTATCACTGACCACCCACATAGAAGCCGGATTCCAGAAAGGGCTTAAGACATCAGTTGCATTCATTGATCTGACATCTGCTTATGACACTGTGTGGAGACATGGCATGATCTACAAACTCCTACGCATAATACCTTGTGGAAGAATAGCCAGACTTGTGGATAACATGTTAATGAATCGCAGATGTCAAGTAATTCTGGGAAACACCATCAGTAAGGAGAAGAAACTTGACAATGGATTGCCTCAAGGCTCCGTCTTGGCCCCACTTCTCTTCAGCCTCTACATCTCCGATATGCCTGCAACCAGTTCAAGAAAGTTTTGATACGCCGATGATTGGGCAATTGCTACCCAGGAGAGACAAATCGAAAATACAGAACATACCCTAACTATTGATCTACGCATTCTTGATGAATACTTCCGAAAATGGAGGCTGAAGCCGAACCCAAGCAAAACTACAGTGACATGTTTCCACTTATGCAATAAGCTAGCTAATCGTGAACTAGAAGTGTACCTAGGTAAAAATCGCTTGATCCACAGCAATGAATCCAATTACCTGGGGGTCATCTTAGACAGAACTCTCTCCTTCAAGAAACACCTGAAGAAAACGGCAGAAAAACTGAAGTCTAGAAACAACATACTTCAAAAACTATGTGGCACTACATGGGGTTCGTCAGCCGACACTTTACGCACCACCGCCCTCAGTCTGGTCTTCTCAACAGCTGAGTATTGTTCTCCAGTGTGGCTAAATAGCAGTTATACCAAACTTGTCGATGCCCAATTGAATCAGGCAATGAGAATGATATCTGGTACAGTAAAATCAACACCAACATTTTGGTTACCAGCACTGAGTCATATTCCACCAGCGGAACTCAGACGCAAACATGCCTTACTCCGGGAGTATAAGAGGATAAATGCCAAAGACCTGCTACCAATACACCAGGACATCACTGCTGCTGAAGTGAGACGTCTACGCTCGCGAAACCCCTCCATCCGGACAGCGAGACACCTGGTGAACCAAAACTTCAACCTGCTGCAAAACTGGAAAGAAGAATTGGTGGAAAGCATTCCAAGTCAGCTGCAAGATATCACAAACTCCACAACACCACCAAGTGGCTTCCATCTACCCCGGAAAACATGGTCAACGCTAAACAGGATAAGAACAAACCATGGTAGATGTGCAGATCTTCTCTACAAATGGGGATATATATCTTCACCAGAATGCAGTTGTGGTGATCCCAGGCAGACCATACGGCATATAGTGAATGACTGCCCGACGCATTCCTACAGTGGCAACTTCAGTGACTTTGTGGAAGCAGGCCCAGCTGTGATAGACTTTATTAACAACTTGAAAGTGAAACTGTAAATAATGTAAATACACATCTATTTTTGACTAATGTTGATATGTACAGCCAAACGCTAAATAAATAATAAATAACAGCAATTGCGGCTACAGGTGGGTTCATTTTAATTCAGAAAATTCTGATACTTACAGTATATTGATATGAGCAGCAAAGTGGGAATTTCATAGAGTTGAGAAAGTCTGCAGGGTACGATGTTACATTATGTGAACACATTTGAAAATTACGTTTTTGGTTTTACCATCTTCTACTGAGACAAAACTATTTTGTTGTCCGGATACTCGTGAGCACGCCACATACAGTTGCCCATGGGAAAAACTGGTTTTGTCTAAATGTACACCTGCTGATGTTAAGTGTGTGTCATTGCGCTTTGTTAAAAGAAATTGCAAATACTCTTTGAAGAGGGAACTGCACTCATGCACTCTGGAATGGCAAACCGAAATAATCGGAATATGGGGAATTAAAACTATTTTTCCTTAAGCTATTCAGGGTGTAATTTTCCCACAATTATTGGATTTGAACGTTAACGTGTCGCTATTAACAGACCAATAGTTAAAATATATCTCACCTTGGCCGATGATGTATATTGTTTTAGATCCCTTAGTTGTGGGTAGTTAGGTCTAAAACATATGTGTTAGTGTACTAATTTGGAAGGTGATTCATAGAGAGGGCAGCTTCCCGTAACTGGGTAAGCTTGCCAGTGTAGAGTGTTGTGTGATGTTTAAATGCTAGGGGATGCTCCTATAAAGACGTAAGCGTCGCTTAGGGGATGATCCTCTGGGCGCAGGTTAATGTACCGGCCTCCCAGCTGGTCGGAAGGAATTATATAACAGACCTGCTTGTGTCAGCTATGCCGGCGGCTTGCTGCCAGCGGCGCGTGTGTGAGACACAATGGAACTTGAGCAGGCGATTACCGGCTACTATTGTCACGCTTACTCGTGACGAGAGTCAGGAAGGGTATTAGGATGTAAAGAGGCGTGTAATTACGAATGCAATGTGTAGATTACTGACCAAGTATTTATTGGTCAGTGAGTATGAAATTGTATGTCCCTCTTAGGGGAACGTGAATAATAATGCAAGTTATGTGTACAAGTTTGTGGGTAGGTTTTACAAAGTATAGGATATCTGAACACTTGCTGACTCACCTGATGATAGCAGCAGTAATAGGGCCTCCGGCTACACACACTGTATGACAGATAATAGAGAGCCCGTGTCCTCATTAAGGCCTTCCTTCTTATAGGTTTTGGCGTTGCTTCGTCGACATTCCATCGATGTAGGTGCCCTAGTTAGCTATTGTGTAGATGTTTGTGAGTGTGATGCAATTGGTTGGCAGGCTTCCCAAGCTGGGCAGCCACCCTTGCTGTGTAAAAGGTGCTGTTCTGGACTTATGAGGTTTGCCAGTTAGGGGTGGTTTTAATAGATGATGGAGGGTGGCTTCAGGGGGTGCAGCCCCCTGGGGGCCTGTACAAGTCTCCTCCTTTGATTAGTTCGCGTCCCCGCGAACGGGAACGGAACGTGGAGTTGGGGTGTCGATGTAGTAGGTCGTTGTTGAATCCTCCTTGTATCTCATCTTCGTTTCTTCTGTTTCGTGTAGAGGTAGTGATGTCGTGTTGATGTAGCGATGTCGTGTAGATGTGAGATCAGCTCGTGTTCAGAGGGGTGGGTTTTGGGATATATGCATATACATGTGATATTTTTAAACAGTTCATGAAAAAAATTGACATTTACAATATGAAAAAGTTCCAGAAAAAAATACATGGTTTTAGACATTGTGTAATATATTGTTGTGCAGGGAGGAAAAAACCCAGGGCTGGACGGGTGATTGTGCCGTCCTGCTCTATCTTGGGGAAAAAATTGCTCCCTGCAATGTGAAAGATGGAAGAAGTAGAAAAAATAGGTGTTCCAAGGTATAAGTTAAAGGGAATATTTAAAATATGTTTATTGTGTTGGGATAAAACGGAACACCTTCACAAATTTGGATGTTAGGAGAAAGAAAATGAAAGAAACAAAAGCATAATCATTGTGTACATGTGATATTAATGTAGAGAGTATACTGTTTAATATGTAATTTTGATACGCGCATATATTAAGATTTGTGAATACCATTTATCCCCTCCGCAGACAATGTGGGGGTGCGAAGTACCATTTATACATTTATGGAAGAATAACTGCCCGTGGGCGCATTACTTTGTGCTAATTTACAACCATCTTACGGACTAACTAAGCGCGCTAAATTTCTGTTAACCTAGTCTATGTGGTACCTCATCGTTATTATTTCCAACAAAACTTATGCTAAATAGCGTTGCCCCCTGTGGGTGGGCGCGACTATCATGGCGGCACAACCCGTCCTTTACATGAGGAGTCCGCGTTGTGTGGCCGTATGTCACCTCTCATATTAGGTGAGATATCCATTAAACGTTGATCCGACCTGCGGTGGGTCCCACAGGCATATCTCCCCCGTGGTGCGGATTTATTATCTGTAAGAAAAATTTGTTGAGGTGTGTAGAGGGGGGAAATTGTGTATGTAAGTAGGGGTTATTGAGACGTGTATGGGCGTGGGCAAAATATTTACAAAGGGCTATATAAAATGTCGCCACCTGTTGGTAAAGAAAAGAGATCATTGAGCATATATGTATATGTATAGGGTGTTCACCCTTGTCATCCTGTGTATTGGCCTGCAAAACATGATAGTATGAGCATGGTGATCAACATGGTTGCTACATGGTAGCGGTTGCATGTACCCTGTGGTCGGTTGTCGGCGCTGGACCGATACCTGGCGGGGTGCAAGAAAATATAACACAATATGTAAGCATAGGATAATAATGACATTGCCATATAAAATCTGGAGAGTGCCCATATTGGCGCCACTCTCTATGCTGACAAAAATAAATATCCATAGTGATGGAGCACCCTATGTTGGGAGCGGGTGTCCCATGTTGGAGCTCATGGCTGTAAAGCAAGAATATATATAATTAATACCACTGTCCGTGTGTATGTCTACTCCTGTCTACCAACTAACCTTATGTCTATTTATAACCTAATCTTTGCTTGCCACGGTGGGTGAGTGGTTATAGTGTCGGACTACCAACCCCAAGATTGCAGGTTCGCTCCTGGCCATGGTAAGTGATTTTTGAAAGGCGACAAAAATCACGACACTCATGTCATACGATGTTGGCATGTTAAAGAACCCATTTGAATTCAGTAGGCCGGGTTCAATGGCAAAATTTATCTCGGGATTTTCCGCCAACTCAAAGTTCCTCCATTCTCTATTTGAAAACGCCGTAGTGTCAAGGAGTTTAGATATCTAACCTCCTTGACTTGCATAGCGTTCAAAGGAATGACGAAATTCGACATGCAAGCTACCCTCTGGGTGTCAATTAACAAAGCTTGCACCAGGCACCCGAGGCCATACGATATTATTATTATTATTATACCTAATCTTAGGTATATATAAAAAGTGGCTCCAAATGTTGCCTTAACCTAGTGTTGTCGGGCTTACCCTGGTACCGATTTATGGTGACCAAGTGCCGAAATATTCTACGTTAATGTAAGTTATTCTAGTATAATGTAACTTAATGTATTATCGGGCTTACCCTGATGACGGGTTTGTTGGTCATCAGGTGCCGAGCGGCTTTACCTTAATCTAAAAAAAATGCCTTAATTTTTAAAAATTGCCTTAAATGTAAAACTATGCTGTATATACATGCCGAGTGGACCTTACTCTAAAGCCGAAATGTGCTGTGCCCTATTTTAGCAACAGCGCTTGTTGAATTTGCTTACATCTAAGTGACCTTAAAAATGGCACTGTGACTTAAATACTAAAATTTAGATGGAGGCTGTCCGTTCGATTTCTCTCGTGGGGGTGCCCTTGTAGTACATTGTTGGGACCGGAACCCAACAATGCCTCGTAGTCCCCTCCGTCTTAATCCTAATTGTCGACACTTATGTTAATGCTTATTAACTAGTATTAATAAAGTTCCGGGCGTCTGCGGTGCCCCAAAAGAGCAAACGCTTCGCCCGTTATACTTGCCTGTTCATTGCCGTTGCATTTGCATATGTCGTCATTGATATATTCATATATATTGTTGGGTCTGCCCACTAAACCCCTTTGAGTGCTCGCAATGCTCCTCATTTAATAACTCTGGCTGCCCGATGCGTCACCATTTAAGCTCTGGCGACCCGTTGTCAGCCATTTATGTGGGCGCAGGACCGAATGAACGCGTTCATTCCATATTATTCATATTTCATTCTTCATTATTTGTTGATTTGTTGTCTTCACCTTCGCCTCGCGGGGCAAGGACTTGTCGGATCTAGGATTGGTCCCGCTGAATCCTGAGATCCTGCTTCACTCCTTCGCGTAGGAGACTTACTTCCCGCCCTGGAAGTTCCACTTACTTACATGCTAAACTAGGAGTCTAGTCGTAATTTGGTCGTCCCTAGGGTCATCTCCTGAGTCCGGTGTGGAGCTGACTATTTCTCCCACCATCCTCAGAAAGTCTTCCCTGCAGGTCTGGCTTCGACGACCGTGGCACATAGTGGGTGTAACATCTCTTTGTCCCGGGAACAGGCTAGGTCCCCTGGGACTCCAAAGTTTGCCCGTGCCAGGCCATGAATGCCTCAACCTTACGTAGTTCGTCTCTTTGGTCTGGGTCAGTGTGTTAACTAGGGTAAGGCTCAACATCGCCTTACCCAGCTCTGCTCCTGTGTGGTGCCTCTTCCCTTCCTCTTACGCTGTCATCATCATTCAGCGTGTCACAGATTCCTTTTTATATATAAAAAAAATAAGTGTCCTGTGTAAATAATTTATTGTGTAGAAAATGTAAATTTTTTTAAGTGTTCTGGGGTTGTAGAATCTTCTAAGTGCATAGACTACTTCAGGTCTACTTTGCTATGTCGGACTTCCAGCTGTAATGCTTTGTTAATTTTCATGGAGGCGTTAGTAGGGTTTATGGCGTTGGGTTCCCTGTTATTAGGATCCGGGGGTATTATCCGTTGAATAGGCTTAAAGCATGGTAGGAGGGGTTTGCGCATCTTTGGGCTCCATATAAATGGTGGCCTAGAGCCGGTGATGCTATCAGGATGCTTCTACAATGAGTGGACGGGGGTAGGTATTTCCCGGGATTGCAAAAATTTAAACAAAGTGTCATGCAGGTTCAATAGTAATAACCCTCGGTATGTGGGCGGGATATTCCATGCATATATCTGGATATGAGGCGTATCCGCACTCATTTTAAGGATAGGTATCGATCAATGTATAATAATACTATTTCCCTTTCATGCGGGATTATTTAATAAAAAGGAATTGTTAATATAAATTTGGCCTCATCTCTTTTTCTAGAGATGTGCATTACGCTTGCCATTCTTTCCGACACACCCCTAATACTCAGGTGTTAGCATTGAGAGCCAGGGCGTAGTGAGCCCTCTCTTTAAACGCATGAAGTCTATCAACCCCGATGTAAATTTTGGCGTGTAGTTTAACTGTTTTTATGTGTTTATGTGTCTGTGTTGGTCAATGTTGTAAGTGGGAAGGTTATGGAAGGATGAGGGTGGTACTATGGTAGCCTGTAGGCGGTATATTGGCTATCTGGCTGGCCCTATCCACCTGTGCTCCTGTCATCCTCATCTGGTCAATATCTGTTTTCTATCCGCTCCTTGGGATAGTAAAGTATGGTGACGCTATAACGTCACGACCTAATCTGGTCTCTCAGTTGCAATGTTAATGTAGCAAGTGATCGTAGTGTGACTGGTCATGTCCTGACTGCCTATGCTGGTTTTAGGATTTAAAAGTAAGAGGCGAAGTATTTATTGGGGAGGTCTGTTCCCTCAGAGTCCCTGTCTGTATTCGCCCCTGATTAGTGAGCGTGTGTGTGTGACTATGTTCCGTTACACCACGCGGGCGGGTGGGCTGTTATAGCCTAAGTCCTACTGTGTGTCGCGTGCATGGGCAGGAGGTGCGTGTGGCTTGTCAATATCTGTGTAAACATGCTCCTATGGGCCTAAGATAATATGACCCACAGTATCTGCATATTGCTAAATACCAGGCATATTGAAACATTGCAGAATTCTGTGCCACTATCCATGTGAACTGTATGTTAGTGTAGCAATGCTTCTAGAATTCGCAAGTTAATATTTTTGCTTGTGTAATGGAAGGCTCTGACGTCACGTATGTCGGCTGTCGGAACGTGCCTTTTTGCGAATGTCGGCATATTGTCATTGTTTGGGATTCCGGGAGTGCCAGTGTGGTAATCTGTCCCGTTTTTGGTAACCGATGTTGTGCGTACACTGCTGTCAGCAAGACTTCTGCCTTGTGTAACTATGTGTAATCTATGTCTGGGAAGTCTATTGTGATCCCCTTGGAGGCCTAGAATTTTCGTTACGCCCTCTTGTTGGGAGTTCCTGGGTCGCCACTGCCGAGGTAGGCTGTTGTAGCGAGTACCCTGGGGCGAATCTATGCTCCATTATGTATGGGAAAAAAGAGGAGAAAAAACCTCCTATGCCTATAGACATGTGTCTGACCCCTTTATGTACTTGTCTAGGGCCAATTTCAGTGTAATTGGGCGTCTGGATTTTTTTGTTTCCCATGGCGTCCGATTTTTGCTGGGTATTCGGACCCGTGCTCATGTAATTCTCCGTGTTCTATGTCTGCGTTGTCTGTTGGGATTTAATTGTCCCCAGTGTGGCTTGATTGTGTTTTTCGTGCCAAAAATACCGTTGATTAGTTAGTTTTTGGGACGAGTGTGTTGTGTGGTCGTGAGTTCGCACCCGCCTGCTTTAAGGCTCTGGTATTACGATATCTGTACCGTATATACCATGGCGCACGTATCGTGTATTTGAAATGCGCAGATGAAAATACGCATTGGCGTGAAAAGTTTGTGTCTTTGGGAATGGTCCTCGTATTGTAATTTTGGGAGTTATAGGATTTTGGACCTGGCGTGAATGATGGCGTGTGTTCCGCCTTCAGAGCTGCATGCATGTTAGCTCTCCGTATGTAGTGAAGGTCGCCCAGTCACGAGTGTCTTATCGCTGACGGCGATAGTCTCTAATTTCATTGACGTGTGCGCTATCTCATTACTTGTTTGACGATGTTCCTGTGTCCGGCACGTGTGTGTGTCTAAGCCTGAGTGCTCTCTCTGTGGCATGGCTTTCCGTAAGAGAAAAGAACCTTCCATTAAATACATTCGTGTCCCCAAGTTTTGTGTTAATGTAAGCGTGGGTCGAATATGTCCCTGTTAGTGGCACTTGGCTGTGTCTACGCACGAGTGTCTCCGGGTCGCTAGTCGCGTGTTTGGTGACTAGGTGTCGGAGGTGATTTGATTGTTTTGTGCTTATGTATATGTGTTAGTGGAACTGTCCTTTATTATTATATCCTCCCATGGGATAATTACCCGACCTTGCACTCTTGGTATTCAGGAGATTGCGGGTTCGAGACCGTCTTTAACCAGGATAATTATTTCTGGTGCCATTCAGGCTTGTGTCTTCTGGACAGTTCTGCCAAGTGTTAGGGTCGTATCCCGGTGCGGTCAGCGAGGTCCGAAGGCTATTTCTTGGCCTTCTTTCCACGTCTGCCAGTGGGATCACTTCCCTTCCTCTTGACAGTGTTCCCGCCTGTACGTGTAGGTGTTGTTTGGCGGGTGTGATATGCCTTCATACGGCGGGCGTGTATGGTGTCTTTGATGAGTTTTCGCCCATGGCGCACGCTGACTATGTAATTTAGGTCAGATACCTTCATGCAGACTTTGAAGGGACTTGACCAGCGTGGCAGGAGGAACTCGGACACATTTTTCTTACGGGCGGAATTGGAGACCATGACCAATTGCCCGGGTGTGTATTCCACGGTCTTTCTCTGCCGATCGTACCGTTCTTTTTGTTTTTTCTGCGCCGCGGCTATGTTCTTTCTAGCGTCCATGCGAGCTATCTGTAAGCTCTCTAGCCGGGCGGCATTGTCCGTGTGAGTGTCCTGTGGGATGCATATATTGTCTATGGGACTTCTGGGCGTGTATCCGTGCAGTAAGAAGTGTGGAGAGTGTTTTGTAGCCGTGGATATGGAAGTGTTGTAACTAAAAGTGATGGGCTGCAGATAGTCATCCCAGTATGTCCCTGCGTCCCCTGTGAATTTAGCTAGCGCTATTCCGATTATTTTATTCATACTCTCCGTGAGCCCGTTGGTTTGTGGGGGAAAAACTCGTGGTAGTGTATGCCTTTATCCTGAGTATCTCCAAAAACTGTTGGAGCACTCTCGAGGTGAAAATAGTACCTCTATCGGATAGTAAGGGTTGGAATAGGCCGTATCGTGTAACTATGTCGAATAAGAATTCGACTATGCTGTTCGTGTCTGCTTTGGGAACAGCCTTCGTAATCATGTATCGGGTGAGATACTCGGTGGCAACCAGTATATATTTATTGCCTTTCTGAGATGTCGTAATAGGGCCTTTAACATCTATTCCGTCTCTGTGAAATAGCTCTCCTACGGGAATTGGGTTGAATAATCCATGAGGCTTGCCAGGCCTTGTTTTGAATCGCTGGCAATTGTGACATGTCTCTACGAAGGTGTCTATGTCGGCCTTCATGTTTACCCAATAATACTTGTCACGGATTCTAAGGTATGTTTTATGCGTACCTAAATGTGCCCCTGCCAGTGGGCTATTGTGGTGACCGGTCATGATATTCTCTTTCAATGACTCCGGAACCGCTATAGGTGCGTTATCGTGCATGGCTGTGGGCTTAAATTTCAGTACCCCGTCTTTGTCTAGGAAAAATCGCCTAGACTGCCGTGCTGTCTTGGAATTCACCTTATCCAAGTTTTTTAATGCCAATAGAATCTGTTTCAAGTATGGATCACTTTCTTGCTCCTGTTTGATGTTAACCACCGTCAGGGCAAAAGTGGGCATGTCGTCCCAGTCGTGGTCCTTACTGTCATCCGGGGGATCGGCTACTGGAAGCCTAGACAACCCATCTGCGTCTAGGTGTGTAGCGCCTTTCTTGTGTTTGACCACGAAGTTATATTCATACAGGCGGAATATAAACCTATTGCGCCGCGAATTTGGGTTTTTAAATTTGTCCCAAAAAAGCAAGCTCGCGTGGTCAGTCACTACCGTGAACTGGATACCATAGAGGTATACCCTAAAATAGTTCACTCCCCACGAAAATGCCAGCATTTCCCGCTCTGTGGCAGAGTATCTAGTCTCAACGGCCGTTAGTTTCCTGCTAGCGAAAGCTATGGGCCGTATGCGCCCTTCTGCATCCTCCTGCAATAGGGCCGCCCCCAGCCCGTACTGGCTGGCATCCACGTGTAAAAAGGTGGGCCTATCACTATGGAAGTGTTGCAGTAATGGTGGTGAGGTCAATAGTTGCTTCAGTGTGTTGAAGGCATCTATGTGTTCCTGTTTAATGCTGAAGGGCGTTTTTTCACGTGTGAGTTCAGTTAGGGGGTGGGCGATGTGCGCAAACCTGTAGATATATTTTCTGTAATACGATGCCAGCCCAATAAAACTGCGCAATTGTTTCAAATTTGTGGGCATTGGGATGCCCGTTATTGCGTCAGTTTTCGCTGGGTCGGGAATAATGCCCTCTCTGTTTACAATGTGGCCCAATATGTTAATTTGCTGTCTGGCAAATTGACATTTCGCAGGTTTAAGCCTTAACTTGGCCTCTCTGATCCTTGCGAAAGCCTCCTCCAAATGTACGATATGTTCGTCAAAGGTATGGGAGAAGACCGTTATGTCGTCCACGTAGACTAATACGGAACGCCATTTTAGACCTGAAAATGTCTTATCCACTAGCTTTTGGAAGGTTTGGCTGGCGTTACGGAGGCCCATTGGTAACCTTGTGTAGGTATATAGACCGTTCTCTGTAACGAACGCCAGCTTGTGCCTATCTGGTTCATAGACGGGGATTGAATAGAATCCACTATAACAATCCATCGAACTGAACCAGCTAGCTCCGCCAAGGGCATCCAAATAGGTGTCTGCCCTTGGTAGTGGATAACTATCATTTTCGACTAACTTATTGAGCCTGCGGTAATCAGTACAAAACCTGTGGGATCCGTCCCGTTTTTGGTCAGCAAAACTGGAGCGCTGTAACTTGAAATAACGGGGACAATGACCCCTGCCTCGAGCATCTCCGTGATCTGAGCGTCGATGGCGTGTCTCTCCTTCTGGCTCACCCTGAAGGGAGGCTGGTGTACTGGCCGGTCACTGGTGAGTGTGACGTGCTGTTCGATGAGGTCTGTCACTGCGAGATCCTTCATCGAATGGGCAAAAATATCCCTGTTGATCTCCAGGAGCTCCGTGAGCCTTTTATTTTGCTCCGGAGTCAGGTCCTGTCTGTGGGGGTGTTTGGCCGCCTTATCTGTGTGTGTGTCTGTGTGTTGGCTGATAGTGTGCAGTGCAGAGGCCTGGTGCTCGTGAATTTCTCGCTCCGCTCGAATCCCATCTGTGTTCCTGGTGTATATCATGGGATGTGTGGTGAGCCTCTGGTCGTGCTTTAAAAGCATCTTACCGCTAGCGAAATTTATGCTAGCCTCATACTTAGCGAGGAAATCCATGCCAATTATGGCTGACGCAGAAAGATGTTCTATAACGAACATGGGGTTTGTTGTGGCAAAATGGTCTAGCCTAAGATGTATGTTTGCCACCCCCGTGTTTTCTAGCGTCTGAGCATTGGTCGCTACCAGCCGGATGTCACCCGTGACATCGTGTATTTGGCCTTCGGTAACATGTCTGCTATTGACACAACTTACCGCTGCCCCAGTGTCAATTAGGGCCTGCACTCTGTGGCCATTTATGTTGGCGTGTATCGTGAGGGCTGATACCTGGAATCCATTGCCCTGCACCGATGTGTTGTGTAAGGTGTATGTTGTTGTTGTTGCTACCGGTGTAACATCTGTACTGGGAAGGCATGGAGCTGGCCGCTTATCGTACCTGGCACGCTTGGCCTCTGGGCTTACTTCCTGTCCCGAGTACTTTGGCTCGGTCAGCAAAGTGCGCTCACCAAGTACATTGCCAGCTCTCTTAATCGCCCGCGCTGTGAAAATAGAAGTCTGCTGGCGAACGTTTAATGCACTGACCGTTCCCAGCTGTTGTGTAGGTGTGCTGTTGTTTTCTTCCTCTTGGGAAGGTGTGTCTGCAAATGTGACCCTGAGCTTGCCCTTGTTACCCCGTTTTTTGTTCCAGGCGGTCGCGAGTTCGACTCCTGTTGCTGGCTTCCCAGTACCGAGTGAGTTCGCGTCCTGCGCCTGTGTGGGGTCACTTCCCACCCTGTGTTGTGGTGAAGGGGGTATGGTTTTCTGTTTGGAGGGTGTGGGTTTGCTCTCAGTCTGTTTGTGCGTAATTGTGAGGGGCGTATAATGTCCCGCCTTAGGGTTCCCTGTAAAGAGTATGTGTAGGTCCCTGTCAAATCCCGCAGTAGTAAATAGCGGGGGCGAGTGCACATTAGTGTATACGTGGATGTTTGCTTTAAGCACCTTGCCGAGAGCGGTCACCTCTACGGCGCTGGCATAGGTGCCGTCCCTACCCATGTATTTTTTGTAATCCGCCCCGGTCTGGAATGGGTTTTCCCGCTCGTCCGATACAAAATCTCGGTACTCTTTCCAGTTGGCCAGGATATGTTGGACCGTTTTCTGTCTGTAGTACCCATGATAATCCTCGGTGTTCCGGACTAGGAAGCTCATGGCCCTAAACAGACAGTTGCCGTCTCCTTGTACGGGGTGTGTCTGGAAACGGCCCGGTGGCGGATCGTCAGCCTTAGCTTTGGCTGGGTGCTTCTTCCCCTTACTCTTACGAGTTTGCTTGGGGGAAGGGCCTCTCTGGTGTTGTGTTGGGGGAGGAACCTCAGCCGCTTCATCAGCTGGCCGAGCCTGCCCGTCTAGGCGTTTTTTTGAAACGTAGGTGTGCGCCTCCCTGTACTGTATGTGCGACCCCCCCCCCCCTCGGGGTGGCTGCGCCAGCTCCCCGCCTGCGGTGTGTGGCTAGGCGTGGGGAGTATTGCCCCCCTGTCTGTCCGGCGGGGTGCCTCATCCCTGAACTCCCTCGGGTGTTCGTCGGGGAGGGGGTAGTGTTCCGGGCCCTTTGTGTATGTATCTGTATTGTCCCGTCCTCTTGTAGGTTTTCTTGCCTGTCGGCTATTGCCCGGTGGTCCGTTTTCCTGTCTCCGCCAGGGTGGGGTGTATGTCTTCTGCTGCGGGGGCGGGTTTTCCCGTCGATTCCCCTTTTCCCTGTACTGGGAGGCTGCATACCCCTGTCTGGTCGGGGGTGGGTTTCCTCGACGGTCCCCATTTCCCCTGTACTGTGGGGGTGCATAGCTTTGCCTGCGTGGGGGCGGGTTCTCCCGATATTCCCCATTTCCCCTGTACTGCGGGGCTGCATAGCCTTGCCTGCTTGGGGGCGAGTTTTCCCGGTACTCCCTGTCTGCCCTGTATTGTGGGGCAGCGTAGGCCTTGTCTACTTGGTGGCGGGCTGTTTCGTCGGGGGATGGTGTGCTCGTACTCTTCAGGGTAGTACTCCTGTGTGTACGGGGATGGTGGTCGCCGTGAGGGGTATGTTGGCTCTGTGTCCGTGTACGATACCGGTGAATACCGAGGAGGGTAGTGTGGCCTATCCTGTGCGTGTGGTGTTGTCGGCCGCTGTGGAGGGTAGTAAATTTCCTCCCTCCCGTAGTGTCTCCTCTCGGTGTACCCCCTATCCCTTTCAGGATAATAGCGCTCTTGTGTGTCTACGTGTTCATCCCTTAGCGGTCTCCCGCCTGCTTGGATGGCAGCTATGGTCAATTTCTCCATCCTGTCCACTAATTCATCCATTTTATGATTAGTGTCGTCCTTTTGTGTCTGAAAGTGCTGATCCACGGCTTTCTCCGTAGCTTTTTCCGTGATCTTTTTCCCTTCCTCTATGGTCTTTATGTTGTTCAACATGTGTTGGACCGTGGGGTTGTTCATAATACACAACTTGTCCACTATGGATGGTCTGAGGCCCTGCATTAACAGCTTGACTTTCTGCTTGTTCGTCATAGCTGCGTTATATTTATCGCACATTATCAACTTTACGTTGATGTATGCCTGGGCGCTTTCTTTAGGCCCCTGTGACCTCTGTCTAATTTGGTCGTACAGGTCGTCATCATCTGGTATGAGCTGGAATTCCCTTTTCAACAATAAGGTGATTTCCTCCCATGTGGCATTTTCTAGGTTGTCCTCATGAAGCTCATACCATGTCATAGCCGCCTTTGTGAGGTATGCAGGAAGGAGCCGTTTTCTAACTTCCTCGCTCCAACCATTGATCCGAGCCGTTCTATTGAAGGCCTTGAGGTATTCCTCGGGATCCTGGCCTTCCCCCGTGAACTTGGTGGGGTGGATCATGGGGTATTCTGCTTGTCTATTCATCTCGTGTTCAGCTGTCTCTTGTTGGCTGTGTAGTGATTGTGATCTGTCTATGCTGTTCGCACCGCTATCTTGTGCCGAGGTGTTTGGGCTATTTAGAGGGGAATTAGCCTCGCTTCCCGTGTACGACACTTGTGTTACGTTACCAGGTGGCTCGTCACCTGATATGTCGGTACTGATTGATGGCGTGTTGTCGTACTGTGTGGATTTGACTACGTGTACAGTCCTGTCTAAATCCTGTTTCACTGTTTCCAGAATAGTGTGGATGTCTAGAACTGCCTCTGTCGTGTGATTATCTGACTTAACCGTGTCTGTCTCTAGTAACTGTGTAATGCGCTCGAGCAGATTACCAGTTTTCTGCTCTGTGATTTGCAGTTGCTGCAACAATAGGGGGTGGAGTGTTGGCTGGCAATCTACTTCACTAGCGCTGGATATTGGTGACTCTTGTCTGTGTTCACTGGCCTGGGATCGTGTAAAATGTATAACTTGTGCTGCCGCTGCAGGGTGTTGAGCGCGGATCTCTGATGTCTTGTATTTGAGGTCCCTAAGGAGTTGTACTGCGGTCTGGTCGGTTATTAAGTCACCGTTCTTAATTTTTAGCTTCGGCAGGAGTGGAGTCGTACTAGCCGACATGTGGTGCGCAAAGTCTCTTAGTGTAGTTCTAAATGTGGACATTTAATTTCCACTGACTTTGCACTATGGGGCGGATGGGGGTGGGTGTAATAATACAAACTCCTATGTAATAGAGAAAAAGTGTGGGACGTGATGTGGGATTTAAAAAAAATCTTCCCAGTCTCGCTTGGCTGTATGCGGTAGGGGTCGTTTCTACAACGAGGGCTCGTTGTATGAGTCCTACCCTTACTGTGCGTAGTAGTGGCGCCTCCACCAAATTGTTTTAGATCCCTTAGTTGGGGGTAGTTAGGTCTAAAACATATGTGTTAGTGTACTAATTTGGAAGGTGATTCCTAGAGAGGGCAGCTTCCCGTAACTGGGTAAGCTTGCCAGTGTAGAGTGTTGTGTGATGTTTAAATGCTAGGGGATGCTCCTATAAAGACGTAAGCGTCGCTTAGGGGATGATCCTCTGGGCGCAGGTTAATGTACCGGCCTCCCAGCTGGTCGGAAGGAATTATATAACAGACCTGCTTGTGTCAGCTATGCCGGCGGCTTGCTGCCAGCGGCGCGTGTGTGAGACACAATGGAACTTGAGCAGGCGATTACCGGCTACTATTGTCACGCTTACTCGTGACGAGAGTCAGGAAGGGTATTAGGATGTAAAGAGGCGTGTAATTACGAATGCAATGTGTAGATTACTGACCAAGTATTTATTGGTCAGTGAGTATGAAATTGTATGTCCCTCTTAGGGGAACGTGAATAATAATGCAAGTTATGTGTACAAGTTTGTGGGTAGGTTTTACAAAGTATAGGATATCTGAACACTTGCTGACTCACCTGATGATAGCAGCAGTAATAGGGCCTCCGGCTACACACACTGTATGACAGATAATAGAGAGCCCGTGCCCTCATTAAGGCCTTCCTTCTTATAGGTTTTGGCGTTGCTTCGTCGACATTCCATCGATGTAGGTGCCCTAGTTAGCTATTGTGTAGATGTTTGTGAGTGTGATGCAATTGGTTGGCAGGCTTCCCAAGCTGGGCAGCCGCCCTTGCTGTGTAAAAGGTGCTGTTCTGGACTTATGAGGTTTGCCAGTTAGGGGTGGTTTTAATAGATGATGGAGGGTGGCTTCAGGGGGTGCAGCCCCCTGGGGGCCTGTACAATATTGTGCAGCTTCTTCCAGTGTTACATCCCAAGGATTGCAATTCTCCAACTACCATTCTGCCTCACATACCTGTCTAAATAATTAAAATTCCTGATTGTTGTTGTTATTGTTTGAGTCTTCAGTCTTTTCACTGGTTTGGTGCAGCACTCCATGCCTCCCTCTCCTGAGGTAATCGTGTCATCTCTACATAGCTACCACACCCTACATCCGAGGCAATCTGTTTAACCTCGGTCTACCCCTACAGTTCTTGTCCTCGACCCTCCCATCCATAACTAAGTTTGTTATTCCTGGGTGTCTTAATATGTGTCCTACCAACCTATCTCTTCTCTTCATTAGCAGTCGCCAGAAACATCTCTCCTCTCCCACTCGTCTTAATACCCCTTCATTTTTACCTTATCTACCCATCTGATCTTCATCATTCTCCTCTAACACCACATTTCAAATGCTTCAATTCTCCTCTTTTCTGCTGCACCAATAGTCCAAGTTTCACTTCCTTACAGTGCCACGCTCCACGCAAATGCTTTCAAAAATGACTTCCTAATACCTAAATCTATATTCGATGTCAACAGATTCCTTCTCTGTAGAATTTCTTTCTTTGCCTGAGCCAACCTACTTTTTATATCCCCTTTGCTTCGTCCATCACTGGTTATTTTGCTTCCTACAGTAAGTAACATAAGTCTCCTACTTCCCGTAGCGTTTCACCTGCCAATTTGATGTCCATAGAGGTTTCTGATTTATTTCGGCTGCATTTCAATATTTTTGTTTCACATTCATTAATATTCATCATGAATTCTTTCATCAAGGCAGAGTCCATACCATTCTAAAACTCATTCAAATCCTCTGGCGTATCGGCCAAGATGACGTTGTCATCAGCAAATCTCAGAGTTGAAATTATTTCTCCTTCAATATTCACTCCCACTTTAAATTTTTCTCAAATTTCCTGATTATGGTGTTTTAGAGATCTTTGAAATGCGTTGCCTTCGCACATGGTGTAGATGCATTGTCGAAGGAAAAGATTCCATGTTACGAACATGGGTCGCATAACCTGTACTGAAAGCTTCAGCAGATTTAACACAAGGCCAATTATGAACAGCAGTTTCTTGAACTCAGTTTTGCCAATATTTTATTGTACCTTTCCATGTGGTATATCTCTGTACTTCAACTTACAGTAGAGTGTTTTCAAAATCACGTCTTGTGTAAATTTTGGAGAAGGTAGTGATTGTGTTTTTTTTTTTTTGGCGGAGTAGATACTCGCTCGAAGAAATTATTTTCAGTAAAATAGACTGGTTCACAATTTTGTAAGTGCACATTGAGTTATGTGACGGCGGGATGCCTTTAGTGTTACGGAAACGGCAAAATCCGCCATAGAGTTTCGTTGCTACTGACATAACGACCAGACTGATATGTTTGTACTTTACTATTCGGGATTTGTGAGCCCAGTGTTTATGATATTAAACGTAGCTTGATCGCTACCTTTATTTAGTACCCGCTACTGTAGTGTTCAAAAATTAAAGGTGGTATTGGAAGGCGCTATCTCACACTAATTTTCGTTATTGTGGTTCTAAACTATTGAAAGTTATTTATTTTTAAATTATGATATAGGGATGACCGTTTAGATTTGTAATGCTCTTATCGTGTTTAGATATAAGATATATAAGAACACTTAACCTCGAGACAGCAATGACATTATTTAAAAATAAAATAATGCCAATATTGACATACGGAATAGAAATCATATGGCCTTTCCTCACTGAAAAGAATCTATCATCACTTGAAAGTGTTAAAGCATTAAAAAAGCTATTGGAGCTTCCAAGACGACCAAATCTCAGCTAGTCTACCTCCTCGCGCGAGAAACATTCCTAATTGAAAACTTTAGAACGCTTCTAGTATTACCTAGCACAATAGGTGCGGAAAACCTATTAACGACTCTCAGAAGGAAGAGAGAAGAAATCCCACTGGAATTTTATGGAACGGGGGCCATGGTTGACCGGGCATGGACATCTGCTAGCTTTGAGATGAGGCACATGTTCACACGCCTGGCAGTTCATGGTTTTCACCATTTGATTTGTACAAACAAAGCATACCATGATCCGGATGACACATGTGTATGTCAACTATGCGGACACACATGTGAACGTTACCATATTGAAAAATGCAGCAAAAGTCCATAAAAGACTATGCTACCCAAGGCGCAAGTGCGCAAACATAGTGTATTTAAATGTATTTAATGGCTGTTTAGCTGCAATAAAAATATTATTATATATCTTGAGAAAGGGAAGACCGTTTAGATTTCTAATGTTCTTATCGTGATTTAATAATAATGTTATTGGATTTACGTTTCTTTTAATTACTCTGGCTTTTAAAAACGCCGGGATGCTAAAATTGTGGCCCGAAGGGGATCCTTAACGTGCCAGTAAATTTACTGACCCGGCTCCCTTGCATTTGCACACCCTCAAATGCCAGCTGACTATGCCATGATACAAACCTGCAACCTTGGACCCAGCAAGCGAGAACGTTACCGCTGAGCCACGCAGCCAGTCTATCGTGTGTTAGATAATAAACGGATTGGCATTGCCTCTTACAGGGATAGATGGAAAATTGGATGCCATGTCTTAAGTTACTGTTGCCATGGATACGGACTTGCGATTCGATCATCAGCTTATCAGAGCGTACTGTTGCCATGGATACGGACTTGCGATTAGTTCATCAATCAGAGCGAAGATAGTTTTCTGGGAATATCTTTGAAACTGTTGGTTTTAGGGCCTTAAAATGTGGTTTTCGTTGTCACGTAAGGACCTACCGAGTATTGTTTCCCGCATCGACAGGTGTAAAATGAGCTATGTTTGGTCCTTATGCGACAACTTCGATAGTTTGTCCCAGTTGAGTATTTTTGGTGACTTTTCAGTTATGTTGCCCGTTCCACGTGAACAATGATTTATTTCTGGACGAAAGGCAGCCTATATGTTAATCCAGGGTATAATCTATCTCCATTTCAAATTTCATCTAAATCCGTCCAACCGTTTTAGAGTCAAGATGTAACAAACTAACACACATACACAAACTTTCACAATTATAATATACTAGCAGAAGTACCCGTTCTTCGAACGGTGTTCGTTGTTAACACGAGACATTATCAATTGAGCTACTGTTGCAATGGTTAGCGGTTTGTCATTCCTTCAAGTTTATCAGAACGAAGTTAGTTTACTGGGAATATCATACACACTGTTAATTTAAGGCCCTTAAAATGTAGTTTTCGGAGACCCTTTATAGATTCCCGAATTTTGTGTCTCACATTGAGAAGCGCAACATATGCTTTAGTCGTCCTTCTAGGATAATTTTTATATTTCGCCTATTTTAGCATATATTGAGAAGTGTTTCTCTATATCCACCCTTCTACTGTATGAAAAGTACGGTGAAGAGTTTTAAAAATGATTGGTGTATTGACTCTCATGGTTACCATACCTAATTTTACGATGCACCAAGCATCCGAACACGAGGTATAGGCTTACATAAAGATACACAGAAAGACAGACAGACAATTCTATTGTCTACAACATATTACCCAGATATCCAAATATGGGTATATCTACCACACAGTATCAAATAAAATCATCCTTACGATGAACCCGTATGTCGACAAAAAAAAAGTTAAAATGTGCTCTCTGACTAAATTCACCTAACGTGTACTTCCTGACGTGAAATACAATTGAAAGCCTTGTAGACGAAACGCAATACACGTCACATAAAAACTGACCCTCTACGTTGTGCTAGGTGCCCATACACAGGAAGACCCCTTTCATAAATTATAAAGGCTTGTGGTGCATGAAAATGCAGGTTCTTTAGCCTCAAATTACCCAAATTCCTAAAAGCCGCAAAAAATGCTGGTTCAATTCAGGAATTTTTGAAAATAATGTTGCTGTTTGGAGATATAATAGACCTTCTGTACTATATGTTGAACGTGAAAATTGCATGAAAAAATTCTAGGTTACCCCTTCACCCCCTTAATTGCATTGATGAATTATACGGTCTACGTTAGTTCCGTGATAACCTTATAGCCATTTGCAAACTTTCACAGAAATGTAATAAATGGAGTGACACTGCTTCTTACAGAAATAGATGGAAAGTTGTATGCCACCCCTTGAGATAATGTTCTCATGGTTACCGATTTGCATTCCTTCATTAGTTTGTTAAATTAAATTAAATTAGTTTTCTGGGAATATTTTAGAAACTGTTGGATTTAGAGCCTTATAATGTAGTTTTCGAGGATCCTTTAGGGCCCTCCGAGTTTTGTTGCTGGCACCGAGGGGATTTGTCTCGTCGTTGTACGCCATAATATAATACTAATAATAATATAATATAGGGAAAAATTATAACACATATTTTTATTTTATTTTTAATTCAGCCAATGGCCATGTACTTTTCTTTTCAGGACGGGTCAGGGAAGGGATATTATCAGAGAAAGAAGCATTGACATCACGCATGAGCAAAATGGAAATGGCCTACCATTTAACTAAGGGCATCTATAAGAAAAGGTCAATATCCTTCAACGCAAAACTAAAACATTACTGCAGTGTCATCCGTCCGGAGGTCTTGCATGCTTCTGAATGCCTCACGATGAACAAAAAAGGCTTGGTCGAGAAAATGGAGGCCAATGAAAGGAAAATTTTGAGAAAGATATTGGGTTCCATCAAAGACAATGGGGAATACAGAAGACGGCATAACCATGACATATATACTAATGTGGAGAAGATAAGCAACGTCATCCGGAAGAGAAGGTTACCATTCTTTTTGGGCATGTGAAACGAATGAGCCCAGCGAGACTGACCAACCGCAACATAACTTACTTTCAGGAGAGGAAAACAAAATGGGCCTGGTGCATTGAACTGGATAAAGATCTGAAAGAAGTGGGGATTACACCAACAGACATTCAGGAGCGCGCCCCACTCAAAGGGAAACTTCAAGCTTGTAAAGGTTTCCAAGAAAAACCGAAGCTGAAAACGGGAAAGATTTGGACCCAGGAACGGAAGGACTTCCACCGAGAACGAATGCGGGCGTACAGGGCAAACATCAAAGCCAGTAGGAGACGGTTGGAATGACGCGGTCCATAGATGGCCTATACGAAATGAATGAATGAATGAATAATATGGGTATAGGAATATAATAGACCTGCCGTACCACACCCGCAGGTGTAAATCGCGTGAAAATATTCTAGAGTACTCCTTGATCCCCTTAAGCGCATTATACGTATTCTAGCCGTTTGCAAACTTTCACACTAATGTAATTAATGGAATTGCATTGCGTCTTACAGCAATAGATGGACCTCTGAGAATCCGTTGGTATTGTTACTGGCTTGCATTCGTTCATTAGTTTATTAAATTAAATTAGTTTTCTGGGAATATCTGAAAAACGGTTCGTCTTCGGTCCTTGAAATGTGGTTTTCGGGGACCCGAGTTTTGTCTCTCACATTGAGGGGCTGAAGATGAGTTTTGTCTCGTCCTTCTACGCCTATTTCAGCATGTATTTTAAGGGGGTAGGCCCCCTTTTATGAGAGGTACGGAGAAGAGTTACATCAATGATTAGTGTCGTTCCTCTGATGGATATCTGTACCAAATTTTACGTTGATACACCCAGCCGTTCTCGAGTTATAAGGGAACAAATTTGTCCACAGACAAACAAACAAACAGACAGACAGACAGATAAAAAAAATATTTTCGCGCGCATCCATCATAAAACAGTCTGAACCGTGTAAACAACTCAAATTTCCGTAGAAATTCAGAGAAAAACACAAAAATTTTCATTTTTATATATAGAGATATATACTGCACCGCTCGGTGTTGACCGTGTTTCATTGCACAGATTCTGGTTTTACTCGCTAACCGTTGGAGATATACGTGAAGTGATAAGGACCTTTCGGATAGAAAATTAAATGTTAAAGCTTATGTATACCATCAGAAGTTTGCTATGCACCGACAGCAGTGGCTCAGCTGGCTAAAGCGCAGCGTTAGGTCATGGGACCAAGCTCTCTGCTGACTCGGTAGACGCGTGGGTTCGAGCCCCACCGTCGGCTGTCCTTGAAATGGTTTTCCGTGGTTTCCCATTTTCAACACCAGGCAAATGCTGGGACGGTACCTTCTGACAGGCCACGGCCGCTTCCTTCCACATCCTTGCCCAGTTTAATTCATCTTCATCCATTCCATCTCTCATCCCGACGCGCAGGTCGCCCACGGGCTTCGAATAGAAAGACCTGCACTCGGCCTCTGAGGAGGCCACACGAAAAAAAAAAGAAGTTTGCTATTTCTTAGCGTTCTCTTTTTATTTGAAAAGGAAATATGAAATTTTGAAACCAATGGGTGTAGTGACGTCACAAATGTCGGTTTTACTCGCTAACTGTTGGAGATACACGAAAGGTGATAAGGACCTTTCGGATAGGAAATTAAATTTCAAAGCTCGCATGTCCCATCAAAAGTTTGCTATTTCCTATCGTTCTCTTTTTATTTGATATGGAAGTATGAAATTTTGAAACCAAAGGGTCTAATGACGTCACTAAAATTGTCGCCATTTTTTAATATTGCAAAATTTCGAAATCAAACGTATCCTGTATGTAAACCTGGTAAATCAGCTACATCCATGCAAAATTTCATTTAAATCGGACCAGTGGTTCTTGAGTTATTGAGTAACAGACAGACAGACAGACAGACAGACAGACAGACACACACCATCTCATTTTTAGCCTATTTCAATTTTGAAAAAATAGGCTTATGAGATCACCTTTTGTCCGTGTGTATGTGTGCGCGTGTGTGTGTGTGTGTGTGAGGTGTGTGTGTCCCCCCTCTAATAAAATCTAAACGGCTGGAGCGATTTCAATGAAACTCGGTAAGTTCAAAGCACTATTCCCGGCGACCTCGACCGTGCCCTTCAAATTTTGTTACGTCTCACCAATCCAACATGGCGGCTGTGCGAAATATTTCACTAGCATTCAATATCTCCGAAACTATTACCGATATCGCCCTGAAATTGTGTACGGTGATAAAGGGCACTACTGGAAGTTCACCTATGAGACTTTCAAAAACCTGGTGACTAAAAAACCAACATGGCGGTCAAGCGACTTTGAGACTTTAAAATTGACTTTTCTCGCGATTTAACTATCCAAACGTAATGAAACTTGGTACAGCAAATGTTTATACACACTGTAATGCACTATAGTCTAATTCAGTTCAATTGTTTACATAACCTCAAAATGGCGGCTGTGCGAAATATTTCACTGACATTCTATATCTCCGAAACTATTACAGATATCACCCTGCAATTTTGTACGGTGATAAAGGGTACTGATACAAGTTTACCTATGTATATTTCAAAGACCTGTAAAGTACAAAACGATCATGGCGACCAAGCGAATTTGAAATATTGTAATAGACTTTTATCGTGATTTAACTCTCTGAGCGCAGTGAAATGTGGTACAGTAAATGTTTTTGCAGATTGTAATGGTTTGCCATCTAATTTAATTCAATAGTTTATATAACCTCAAGATGGCGGCTGAGCGAAATTTTAAAATAAAGTTTTTATTTATTGTGTCGTAATCATGCAATCCAAGTGAAAGTTTGAATAATGAACCTAAGCAATAATTGTCCTTGAATGGTACATAATTCTATGGCCTATACATATAACAATCCTAAATGGCGAGCTTCCGAAATATTTAGACGGTTCTCAATATCTATGAATCTTTTACAGCAATCAAACTGATTTTTTTATGTTCATAGAGACTATGACCATATGTTCACCTATTGGACTTTTAGTAACCTGGTGAGCACAAATCCAACATGGCGGCGACGGGAAGTATAAATATTTTAATAGACGTTTCTCGCGAATTAACAATCCGAGTGCCGTGAAACGTTGCACGTTAAATGCTTATACAAATGTTGATCCACTGGCATCTAATTTATTTCAATTGTTTGCATAATCACAAGATGGCTGCTGTGCGTAATTTTAAAATCCCATTTTACTTCTTGTGTTCTAATCATGCGAATGAAGTTTGAATACCACACGTACACAATAATCTTAATGTAATAGTACAAAAATAAAAATCCAACCTGGCGACCATCTGAAATATTTAGACGGTTCTCAATATCTACGAATCTGTTACAGCAATTAAACTGAAATTTTGTATGTTGATAGAGGCAATTAACATGAGCAGGATATATGAAAATAGGCTGTATAGTTCTTCACGAAACTACTTGTTATATATTAGTATGTTAATATCTATAGGGATATAGGGATTTCTTTATTAATATTGAACCCTTATTAATCTTCGATGAATAAGTATTCATGATTTATTATTATTATTACTGATACCCAGGCAGTACATGTAGAAATTGACAAAGGGGAAGCCAAGGTAGTGTGTTGCAATGATTACCACAGATGCAGGCTTGGTAGTTATTCTTGAAGACGACCGGGTAAGTCGAGTTCAAGGACAAATTGTGTAACAACGCGCACCAAAATTGGTGTCATTAGGGGATGGTCACGAGTGAGTTTCAACCGACCTAGGATTGAATCACCCAATCAGAGGAGACCACGCCAAAACCACGCGATGGGTGGCGTACCCTGTAAAAAAAAGGCGCGGAAACGCTTATCTAAAGAACCGCCGATCCGAAATAATTCCGCATAAGTGCGCTGAGACGTTTGAATAAAATGGCGAAGATTGATACTAGTCCCAAGTTTGTGAGATGAAAACTCTAGAATATTTTTCTTAATTTTCCCCACTCCACCTCATTCTGTCAGTTTCCAATAAATTGATCGAGGTGAAGCTGTTTCTAGTGACAACTGTTTTGAGCTCTGGTGAGCAAGGGTCACGCCAGTCTGCGTCGCGATTTACTGCTCTTAATAATCATACTAGTGACAAATTTATTGAGCTCTGGTGAGCAAGGTTCACGCCAGTCTGCGTCACGATTATCAGCTCTTAATGGGCAAGACTTTACTAACATTCCAATTAATGCTCAAAGCGAGCAAGGTTCACGTAGAGCAGTGGAGATATCTAGCGAGATAAGGACTGCGAGACAGTCATGTTTAAGACTTGTTTTTCAAGCCAGTGATGATGTGTTTAAAGTGTATAATTTATGTAAATTTTGTATTGTATTTTTCAAGTGATAATTGTGCGTGTGTAAGCGAATGCTAAGCTAGGGAAAGTCTTCGATCATTAATCGCATAGGACATATCGTGAGTGAAAGAAGTAACTCACAGCGATTATAGCCAGGCAATTTATATTAACATTGAACATTTCTGTCCAAGAAACTACGCCAAGATGTCCGACGTTTGGTCAGGAGACGGATTGATGTGCATCGCTTCTTCGACGACGTCGACGATGGAGGGCTAATTTCCCGTAGGGAAATGAGCCGGGACGGAAGTTATATGTTCTGCAAGCTGATACGGTGATGTACAAAAATTGATTTACTCAATATGTAGTTAGATAAGGCGTGGGAATGTTGTAAATAGTTCATTTATCCTTTTTCTTGTTTAGATTTTTTTTTGCACCGTCACTAGTGTTTTAAATGTACGTTGGCGCGTGGCCAAAGTTGTTTGTTGTATATTTTTCTTTGGAGTCATATTTAGTGTACACGGCGCGTGTACCTGATTTTATCCATGCGGATGCGAAACTCGTTACATTCGATAAGGGGTGCTTTATTAAAATTCATATTTTTGATAGGAAAGGGAGGTAATTATTGTAAGATGTTTGCTGAACAGGTTATTACTCATACTAGGGTTGCCGAGCGCAACAAATTAAGATGTAATTGTAGAACACCTTAGTTCTAATTTCTTTTAGATTTTTTTGAGTCCTTTTCAGGTTCGTTAGTCACAGCCTAGATCGGAAGCGCGAGCTGGTGGAAAAATATTTGTCATTTATTTCAGGTTTCTGTCAAACCCATACGTGTGATTCTGTGTGTGTTCTTGTGTCAGGTGTGTGTTTTGATTCTTCGTGATGAGGGGTAGATGGTGCTACCGGCCTCATATTTGTTGTTGTTGTATTTTTGATGGAAAGGCAGAGCGCTCCGCGGAGGCTACTGTACCTTGTCCAATGCTGATTCTTGGATTTCATAGGGGAAATGCTGAGATATATTTTGTTCTGACACACACACACGTATATATTGTGCTTTGGGGCACGCTTCTTCGAGACTCGATCCCGTGCCTTGGGAGGTCGAGGTTATTGACACGTGGGTTGACAGATGTGCAGATTTCCACTTAGCGCCCGTCTAACCTTGGTGACTTATTTTGTTAGGCACTCCTGTTGTCCGACTGACCCCTATTAAGCTATCATTAGCAAACCTGTTCTTTTGTGATGGTTATTTGGACCATAATTAATTGGGGAGTTCGCCACGTTTGTTACGAAGTATTGCATGTCGTATGGATGGAATATTGTGTTAACGATGTAAACGTTGGCTTTGAGCCTAGTGATTTTTCTATGACTCAATTCATGTTTGTTTGTGTGTGACACCCGTGTGGTGTAGTTGTATTTCCTTGTAAAAATGACAGGCGGTCATATGTGTGTTTCTTTTGTTGGTCACGTGTTAACTTACTTGTGTTGATTTTGAGAAGTCCTAATTTTAGGCAGTAATGTTTTGCTACGGCAGTTCTTGATTCCAATTTCAAGCGGAAATTATTTGTTGTTTATTTAGTATAGGAAGTGTCGGTTTAGTTTTAAGTTGTGTATAGTTGTTCCCCGCATCTGTCTAGCTCTAAGCAATGCAGATTCGTCTTCTGAAAGTTTATCCGGATGATGACGAATCATGCATTCAATTGTACTCATCGTTAAGCATGTAGAACAGCACACACGTATACATTGTCATTGTAGATTTTGGGACATTTGGTCCGATTAATAATCTCTCCTGAGATTAGGCCTGTTTTGGCAAGTAATTTTATTCAGTGGGAGTCATTTTGGGAGTTTTGTTTATTTATTTCATTTTGTAAATAGCTGATCTGTCATTAAATTCATTTGTTTTAACCCTGGCTTCACTTTTTCCTGCAAGTTATTTTGTTATATGTTACCCTGCATGTTAATGAAGCGCTTTAACAACAACTTACGAAATGGACTGTTACACCCCCCCCCCCCCCCTCGAAACTGAGTCTCATAAGCTTCTTTGCAAGGGTTCAATATATTTAATTATTTACCTATTTATTTATTGATTTGTTAATTCATTCTTATATTTATTAATGTATTTTTTCATTTAATTGCTTCTTCTTCTTCCTCTTCTTCTTCCTTCGTTACAGTCGTTTCTTCTGCATTTTAATATTGACCCAGCACTCTTTCATTCGCAATCGACGTTGCACCTTTTTATCTGTCGGCCACGCCTTCCCGGTTTTTAGTTTCGAATTAAGTTGAAAACTCCGATGTTCTTGAAGTATTTCCCTAAGTGGGCCACATCTTCACATGTTATCCCAATCACCAACAGATCTTTCTCTACTTCACTGAACCAGGCCTCCTTTGTCTTTTTCTCATGGAGAATAGCAAAATTTATTTATTGATGTTAACATCTTTCCGCTCGGTTGCTGGATAGTTTTGTGGGAGTAATTTTGAAAATTGGGGACGGAAGTGGATCGGAACGATCGAGCTGGCAGTGTTGGATCAAACGGATGTATGCACTGCCCGCTCGATCGATCAAACGGAAGTGTACTAACTGGCAGTGGTGGACAACGGAATTATGCACTTCCAACTCGATCGATCGATCCAGCTGGCACTGGTAAGAGAAACAATCAGCGCGCGGTGTCGAAAATTGATACCATGACACACTCTCGGCCATGTGGAATGTATATGACATACTGAACGGAAAACGCTCATGAGAACTCTGGTGTCAAGTGATTTAAACAAATGACATGGTACATGTTCGAAATCTTCGTATCAGTATTTAAATGGTAAAATGCCTTAATATCAAACATTGTAAGTAGTCGGCATTGCATTGGCTTAAGGCATTTTAAACTCAATGTCACTCAGGTACATTATCGAAACAAGCAAATATAAATGAAACTTAATTCCGTAATGCAGTATTATTGGAACGTGGAAATAAGTCACCATCTTGTGCACAATATTTGCGTAGTCAAAATAGCCGTGGGGTTATTTCGTATGACTGTGAATCTAGAGATCTTGGGTTCGAATCCTGGGCGGGGTAGATATTTTTCTACCAGATTATCAATTTAAACAATATTTATCATATCAATATGACTCATTTTAACAGAATCCATATGAAATTACATGTTGGTCTGTGAATGAAGAGGACCTGTTTATAAGGAATTTAAGGTTATAAGCGGTGTCGCGTTTATTAATCTAGTTGATCCATATCGTATTCCTTATTTAGGCTAGTGCTTGTGGAAGCTACAAATCATCTAAAAAAATGAGTTCCGTATTATAAACTACAATATCTGTAAAACACTCCCTTTTACAATAGATTAATATTTGTGCCAATAATACTATAAAATACCGGTGTATCAACAATTTCACGTAAGGTTTCATATGCGACTAATGTAAGGCTCGTATTTTTTATTTTTTATTTATTGAGGTATTTATTTAATTATTTTTCCATTTAATAATTTATCTATTTTATTGATCTATTTATTTATTCTCCCATTTAATTATTCATCTCTCTCTTTTTAATGGTCTGCGATAAAAAGGCAGACTCAAGTATGAAATTAGTGGTGGGCAACAAAACACTAGAAAATGTTCAAGAATTTAAATATCTCGGAAGCAAAATTACCAAAGATGGAAGAAGCAAGAAAGAAATCAAATGTAGAATTTTACAAGCCAAATTAGCATTTCACAAAAAGAAACGTTTATTCACAACAAACTCTATTAATCTTAAAACCAGAAAACGATTATTAAAAGCGTATGTTTGGAGTATTGCCCTTTATGGTTGCGAAACGTGGACAATTGGAAAAGAAGAAAAAAGGAGGATAAATTCTTTTGAACAATGGTGTTATAGAAGAATGCTAAAAAATAGCCGGACATAAAAAATAACGAATGCTGAAGTATTTAAAAAGGTGGAGGAAAATTATACCTTATGGAAAAGCATAAAGAGGAGGAGGACTAGACTTATAGGACATATTTTGAGACACGATAGCCTGCTGAAAACGGTATTGGAGGGAATGGTTGAAGGCAAAAGATGTCGAGGAAGACCACGCCTACAATATGTACAGCAAATCATGTCTGATGTAGGATGCAGAAACTATGAACAGATGAAGAGGAAAGCTATAAATAGAGCCGACTGGAGAACTGCCGCAGACCAATCCATGGATTGAATACTTAAGAAGAAGATTTATTTATTATTCCATTTAATTATTTATCTATTTCTTCATTGATCTATTTATTTATCCATTTAATTTTATATCTATTTATTTAGTTATCTATGTATTTATTCATTTATTTATTTATTGACATTTTTTATTTATCCATGTAATTATTTATTTATTTATTTATTTATTTATTTATTTATTTACGGCACCGTTATCTGTTCTATTTATCTATTTATTTGTTGATATATTTATCTATTTATCCTTGTAATTATTTATCTTTTTAATTAGTTATCTATTTGTTTATTGATCTATTTATTTATGTATCCATGTAATAATTAATATATTTATTTAGTTATCAAATTATATGGTTATATATTTATTATTTATTATTTATTATTGATTACCGGTATTGATTATTTATTATTTATTTTTTATGTTTTATGTTTTATTATTTATTTTTATTTATTTTATTTTTTATTTTATTTTTTATTTTTTTATTTTTATTTATTTTTAATTTTTAATTTTTTAATTTTTAATTTTTAATTTTTATTTTTTATTTATTTTTATTTTATTTTTTATTTTTTTATTTTTTTATTTTTAATTTTAAATTTTAAATTTTTAGTTTTAAATTTTATTTTTTAATTTTTAAATTTTAATTTTAATTTTTTTAATTTTTAATTTTTAATTTTTAATTTTTAATTTTTAATTTTTAATTTTTAATTTTTAATTTTTAATTTTTAATTTTTAATTTTTAATTTTTAATTTTTAATTTTTAATTTTTATGTTTTATGTTTTATATTTTATTTTTATTTTTAATTTTTAATTTTTAATTTTTATTTGTTATTTTTATTTTTTATTTTTTTATTTTTTTATTTTTTATTTATTTAGTGTTTTGTTCTTTTCCTTGTTTGTTAGCATATGCATGTTTCTTTAGTTGTTTCTTTATTTGTATATTTGTTTAATTATGCAGATGTTTAATTATTTGTTTGATGTTTGATGTATTGTCATTAATTTTGCAGCCAACTTTAAATAATTACAAGTCTTCCTCCAGATAAGTTCTTGTTATATCGCTAGGAAAGGTTTATTCGATTAGACTATGAGAAGACTTGCTTCTACCCAAACAATGTCTCGAACTGAACTCGATAATCGATTTCTGAATCTCCCCTTGTAAGGCTATGTATGTCGACTGTAAACTTTACAGCTTCCTCTGATATTACAGAGTAAAATCTTAATTAACATTTTATTGAGATAGTTGAAGCAGCGCTCTGAAGCAGTTAAGTCATCAGTGAAAGTTACATTATGAGATGAGCAACTTCGTAGTTATTACCACTAGCGAACAATTAGTAGCAAGTTGAAGATATGTATGTTTGTTTGTTTGTTTGTTCGCGTGCTTGTGTAATGGAAACGCTATTTTCACGCAAATATCACATAAAAACATGTACTGTGCATTATTCTATATTCTACAGTATAAACCACAATGTTAGAGAATTTATAATTACTAGCATTACCCGTCGCGGCTTCTCCCGCGAATATTCTAGTTGTAAGGTACACTTAGCAAAATCTCAATCATGAATGCTATGACTGATTTATCCTTGGTATGAATAATTAGACTTTATCAAATCAGCTACTGGTGCAGTGGTTAGGGGTTTGTCATTCCTTCATAGGTATATCAGAGCGAAGTTAGTTTTCTGGGAATATCACAGACACTGTTAATTTAAGGGCCTTTAAATATGGGACCCTTTATAGTCGGGTGAAAAAGACCTTTCGTACCACAGTCACACGAGAATATTGCGTGAAAATTTCTAGAGTGCCCCTTGACACCCTTAAGCGCATTATACCGTATGTATTGATGAATTGTACAGCTTAATTTGGTTCAGTGATAACCTTATAACCGTCTAGAAATTTTCACAGTAATGTAATAATTGGAATTGCATTGCGTCTTACAGAAATAGACGGACCTGTGTGATTCTGTTACCATAGTTACCGTGTTGCATTCTTTCATTATACATATACGTGTTTTAAGGTATTTATTTAATTGTGAGGCATTTAAAGAGTAAGTGAGTGCGTTTCGCTTACGCATTGGGTTATGCTGAACCTGTAGGTACCCCATATGTGTAGGTTGGTGTTAATGGGACCTTATTTTCGGTACAAAACTGGAATGGGACCTTAGCAGAATAATATAGGTAGGGATACTAGCTTTCTGTAGCCGTCGTCAGCAGGTTCATAGCGTAAAGGAAGGCAGGTAAGAGGACAATTTCTTTCAATCACGAATAGTGGAATAAAAGACACTAACACGATGTCAGCGTAAAATGGAAATAATAATTCGCAGTTCTAACCCTTCAGACTAGGAACTTATTGTTAAAAACATGACTTGTGAATTACTTAACATAAAGAGTCGTCCAGTTGCAAAACTCGTCTAATCCACTTGAGAATAAGGATCATGTCGTAAAATTATTTATGTTCGACCCTCACTATTATGTGTCAGAAAACTGTATCATAATGATGGTCATTATAACACAGTTTTTCATTATGATACAGTTTCTTCAGCCAATCAGAGCTCGTTCATTGACGAATTAGGTAACGATACCTTCGCGCATGTGCTCAAAATCCAACATGTCGGACATACACACAACATCGAACTATAATAAATTACCGACATGGAATACGCACCGTTCTTATGTTCGCGTAAATAAACTGGCGAATATGAGACAAGAAATAGCTCTGCACCTTAATATATCGCCATCACTAATTTCTACACAGCCTTGAAACGACTCCGGTGGCAATATTACTGAGGGACGGCAGATGCAAACATATGGCCTTGCAAGCACACAGAGCGCATGCGTCGGTCGTTCAAAGATCTTGAAAGACAGAGATGTCAAACCCAGCGCTCACTCTCCAATCAAAAAATTCAAGTGGATGACTCTCAACAGGTAGCCTATTTATGAATATTTATGTTAAAACATATAATAAAGCTATAATTATCGTCGAACATAATCAGTCGTATGCAACTCGCCTATAATGGTAATTCAGACACTCGTATGGAAATTATAAAACTCGCATACGCTCGTTTTATAAAAAAATACTCGTGTCTTAATTATAGTCATTATAGGCTCGTTGCATAATGTACTATTATGTTCGACCCTGACTATTATTTGTCAGAAAACTATACTATAATGAGGCTCATTATAACATTATTTTTCATTATGAAACAGTTTCTCCCACCAATCAGAGCTCAAGAAACAGTTGTTTGACCAATTAGATAATTAGATGCGCTGAGTTCCACGGCTTTCTAATTTAAATTTCACTACCTGGCCTAGTGTCATAGTAGGGTAATCGAGGAGGCCATGGTCAAATACAAGGCATTCTCTGCGTCTCATGCGCTCTGTTCAGTACATAAAACTGGCAAAATCTCGACAGATATTTATGAATATTTATGTTCGAACATAAAATAGTTATAATAATTATCGTCGAACATAAACAGTCGTATGCAACTCGCCTATAATGGTAATTAAGACACTCGTATGGAAGTTATTAAACTCGCATACGCTCGTTTTATAAACATACTCATGTCGTAATTATTGCCATTATAGGCTCGTTGCATAATGTACTATTATTTAATTAGTTTATTTTATTTTACTTTATTTTACTTTATATTTTTTTGTTTAATTTTATTGTATTATGTCTTCTTTTGATTTTGTTTTGTTTTATTTTGTTTTCATTTTGTTTCGTTTATTTTGTTTTAATTTATTTTGTTTTGTTTTATTTTGATTTTCCAGAAAACAAAAAAACAAAAACAAAAACACGAAGCAAAAAAGCAAACTTCCAAAACAAAAGCAAAGTGAGAAAACGAAAAAAACAATAAACATAAAGCTAAAAGCAAAATTCAAAAAAGCAAAAGCCGAAAACAAGCACAAAACCAAAATTAAGAAAGAAAAGTAAAAAGTAAAATTCTAAAGCAAGAGCACAAAGCAAACACAAGACCAAAAACACAAAGGAAAAATAAATAGCAGAAAACAACAAACACAAAAGATATATGCCTGGCTAAGTCCAGAGAAACGTTTCTCGTGAAAATGATTCTTATTCGCAAGTGGATTAAACGAGTTTTGCAACTGGACGACTCAATTATTAGGATAATAAAAAGAAGATAAGGTAGCTGAGAGAGCCGGTATGCAAATCTCTTTTGAGAAAACAGAATATATGAATTTGGACAAATGACATCTTTTTCAAGAAATGAATACTGTACCCGTTTAGGAAAGACCGTTTTGAGGAGTTATACATTCAATTATTTGGGAGAAATTTTGACTCCAAATGGTAACGAGAAAGCAACCATTGAAACAAGGACTAGGAAAGTGGATATGGCATTTATACTTTGCATCTACACATCAAGTCCAAATCCCTCTCATATCAGGTCAAGTACAGACATTATTGCACAGTAGTGAAGCCAGAGTGCCTCTATGCGGCAGAAACCTTATTAAACATGAAAACAGTTGAAATTGAGAAAAAGGGAAGGAAGACCTTCCGGAAAATTCTAGATCCCAAGAAGCTACCTGGAGATGGATACAAATTTCAACTGAGGTCAAACCAAGAACTGAATGACAAGTTTGAAGGGATTTCTGTCAGCATGAGAAAGAGGAGGTTGGTGTTCTATGGACATATTAAGCGATTGGGGACTGAGAGATTGGCTATTAAAATTCTCAACCTTCAGGAGAAATGGAAAGTGCAACCTCCATGGCTTCAGGAAGTCCACGAGAACTTAAAAAGGGCAAATATTGGACTGGCCGAAGTCTGGGACAGGACAGGACTCGGATCCAAAATTGCAGGTGTGAAGAATCCCCCAAAGAAAGACCCACATTTTCAGCCGAAGAACGATTGAGAAGGAGCCAGAGGCTGAATGATCTTTGGCAGGAAGCAAAACGAGAAGGAAGAAACACCTTAAACACCTGAACGGTTGTTGTGTATTTGTAGTCCACAGATGGATGTATCAAATAATAATAATAAACTTTACATCATTTTAGTGAACTACATACGACTGAGGATGTGGTCTAACGGTTGGTGTGCATGACTTGTCAGTCAAAACGGAAGTAGATATTTCGATTTTGATTTGGCCATTTATTATAGGAATCATGGCTAGACCCAAGCGTGGAGCAGGTTTTCCTGGGAAAACCCAGGACATAAAAACCTGCTGGCAGCAGGTATAGTTACCATGACTCCCCAGCGGGGAATCTAACTCCGGTCTCCCGCGTGACAGGCGGGGATACTTACCACTATACTACCGAGAAATTACAAACCGATCTCCGAAGTCAGGACAAGAATATCGTAGAACAGGTCCAAGAAATGGAAGGAATTAAATCTAACGTAGAAGATATGCAGGAGAAGTTAGGAAACTTAAGAATCCAAATGGGACGGACACACAAGGAACTTGACAAGGCTCAAAGCGACTTAGTGGTCGTAAATAAGAGACAGAAAGAAACCAGAAACGAACTGGCAGGAATAAGAGAAGAAATCTCAACAGTCCAGGCACTTTGAAGGACGACTTAGAAATAAGAGAGGGTATCAAAAATGAGTTAACAGTAAACATTATCTCGAAGTCAGAGAAGAGGTAAGAGGCGAAATAACCCATATAAAAGAATGCCTCGGGGAAGATAAGAAGGAAAATAAATAAATAAATAAATAAATAAAGACAGACTCCAAACAATAGAGCAGGAAGTTCTAGAGCGACTAGAAAGAGCTGAAGAGAAGCAACATCACATAGAAACGAGGGTAATGGTACAAGAAGATATGATATCTAGGAACCCTAGATCGAGTGGGGTGTTCCGAAGATATCAGGCGAAACCTATGGGGTGACATGGAACCTCAACCCACTTTTCGAACACAGGCACAGGAGAGAGAGAGCCCATATATCACTCTAGGGGTACCATTAGCTGCATCCACAGCCCCAAGAAAACACAGCTCAGGGGCAAGTCATCACGATAATTAAAGCTGACCAAGACAAGCAAGACGTTTCCCGGGTAGTAATGCCGTGACTCCTAAGTATTTTCTCCGCGAAATTCAGGAATATTTCCAGGATGGCAAGATCTCAGCCGAAAGGCGGCTAAGGACGATAGAGAATCTGTTTGAATCCGAAGCACTCATCTGGTGCAGGAGTTTCAGATATACCTTTGAGACATATGAAGAGTTCAAAGACGCTTTTCTAAAACGGTATTGGGGGGATGACGTACTACAACACTTCAGGCTAGATCTGTACTCTAGGAAGTGCCATACTAACACACCAACCTAATATGCAGAGTACTTCACTGCCCAGTTATGTTGTCTCAGGGAGTTAGACATTCCACCATAAAAAGGAGAGCTCTGGCGATCTCGAAAAAACTACCTTTCGAGATCCACATATATCTTATTGTCTCAAACGCCAAGACCGCCGTAGAATTTGAGAGCGCACTCCGACAATTGGACTTAACGACAGCACACTTGAAGAGTCGCCAAATCAGAACTGAACGCGTAAATGTAGCTACTCCTGTACACGAAGAGGCTCAGGTACTTCGAAAAAATCAAGGGACATGTACCCAGGCTTTAAGACCATCTGCTGAAGTGGAAAGAAGCGAAACCAAGAGATGAGGAGTACAACCTAAAAGTGGACAGTACCGAGGAAAAGCTCGAGGAAGACAATTTGGCCAAGGGAGGTCGTACGATGCACGCAATGAAGGGTGAAATGAGTACTATCGGAGGAATGCAGACGACAGAGGCCGATATGGAAATCGAAACTGAAAGCCCAAATATAGATCGCAGGACTATCGCGATGACATCAAGAAGAGACGCAGGGAATCACTGAGGTACCTCGATGAGCGTGAAAATGAAACTCGCAAGACACAAGTTCGCTGGGACGAAGCCATTAGACAGAGGAAGTCACCAAGCATACACAATAGTGGAGCCGAAAGTTGAGAATTGGAGGAACACAAGAGACAGGCCTCGCGGTCGACCGAGGTTGACAGGGCGGACAAAAGAACGACAATTCTAGGAAGTGAAGACAGCCTGAAGGGCACAAAATGGCATGTGACAGAAATGAGTAATTGGGTCGCACAGCCAGAGGAACTAATAGAGGAAGTTGATGAGGGTTTAAAATTAAATTAAGAAAGACTTGCCAATCATTATTGTAAGGATCGCAGGAACTCAGATTCGGAGTCTGCTGTGTTTCATAACACAGGCATTACTGAGCGAGATCGAATCAGATGATGAAGTTCCCAAAATATCCATTTCAAATGTAACAAGTAGTTCTGGGTAGATTATAGGCTAGGGAATAACCCACCCACCAAGGGAAGATGATTAAGAAAAGGAAATGGGTTTCGGACTGGAGAAAAAGGATAGAAAAATAGGAGGAGAGCCCCACAAAATTAATAAGCTTCACTTTAAACACACTTAAAGGCGATTGCCACAGAAACTTAACCTCCTGATATCTAAAATAGGTACGAGCTTGGTCGAGGCTAACGGGAACCGCAACTAGGACTTGGGCGGTTTGTAAGAGAGAGGCTTTAGTATATTTCCTCCCAAGCATGTATAAAAGTACTATGGGGAAGGGTGATGGTCTGGCTAGACTGAGAGGAACAAATTTACTGTATGTCTTCTCAAAGAAATTAGGTTTTACAAAGTAATTCGAAGAATGCCAATGATTTAACTCAAGCTTGGTATTTTCAATTTCCAAAATTATGGAGTTCCTGTAAGGGCGACCAAGTGTCTCTAAAAAGGAAAATAATAAAAGATTATGCCTTATTGAGTAATCTTGGTAAATGAACCAATGGTTGCATTGGACAATGGCTAAGCTTTTACTCAGCGAGGAGCCGGCTAAAAGTTTAGACAAAAGGAAACACTTATATTTTAGAAAACTGACCATAAGTTTTCGGAGAGGGTCTCCACAAGCAGGTAGTTGGCTTAGCGAACTTTACTTGCCTTACTGGCCAATTAGAATTAGCTATTAACGCTAAGAAGAACTTTAGTGAGGTGAAAATTAAGAATTCTTGCTCAAATGCAACAAATGGTGAAAGCTCTATTAATGATTTTAATATCATTGAGTGAGGAGAGTCAAGGAAGACAGGATTTTGCCTAAACTTTATATTCGAAAATGAAAAAGCGAAGGGAAAAGATTTGTTTATTTTACAATTAGAAAAAGTTTGAGGAAATTAACAATTATGCAATATAATTTTAATAAACATAGTTCATTTGAACTTTTTAACAAATAGGGTCGCAGACCTCTCAACATTAAACAGTTGCTCCAGGCAATTGACAATTTTTAAGGTTTTTTAAACCTTGTATTAAAATCTTGGTAAGATTTAATAAAATAGGCAAAATGGAATAATTAAAGTTTTAACATTTACAGGAAGTGTACTATAAGAAACCTCCGAAAGAACATTCTAACGAGAATAACAACTTCGAAGATAACAAAATGGAAAACATAAAGAATAAAAAGGAAGTTCCTACAACTTCTTATATTTAAACAGAATTACTTTGTGAGATTTATACAAAGAGAGCAGGTCACTTACTGTGAACCTGAAAAGTTAATCAAAAGGAAGGTTCTAGACCTCTTATACTTTGAATAAGACTCGCAAGTTAAATGAGGCAGTTTTCATTTAGCGAGACCAAAAAATAACTCACTCAAGAGTTGAGAGAATTGTTTTCCCTGCTTTTGAAGGGAGGAACAATGTAAGTTTGAAACGTGTGCTGGACACGCAATTATACAGACATACTTAATGATAAACCAACAAAATGGAAGGGCACTTCTTGGAATGACACCTTATTGGAACAGACCTAGATTAAAAGTTTATTGCAGATTGTTAGTGAGAGGTTTAGGAAAGAGAAATGGGAATTAAGGAAAATGTTCGTGGCCTTATTTGAATATAAGCGGACGATCGCGACGCGGTAGAAGAGTTGAGCAAGCACTGGTTTTCACTATAGTTCATTGAAACATATGAAAAGTTCACTGTGGAGACACAAAGTTCATGGAAAAGAAAGTTATTGCAATGATGAAAATAACTGGTTTCACTAGATAAGTGAGAGTCTATTTCTTGAGAAAGTTGTAAGTTACAATTAAATGCGCTATAGAAAATTCCCGCGGTGGACGAAACTTCACTATGTAGTAACTTAGAAGTAAGATAATTCAATTTTAAACAGAATTCTCACAAATACGTGAGAAATACATGACGGCAGGACTTGTAGATTGAGTACAGAATCTGGAAGGTTCCAGAACAATCTTAGCAGTAAAATGGGGCTAATGTAAATCCAGCGGAGGAACTAGCTTGTTGAATTATAGACAGCGGGTAATTAGATAATATCCCACGTAGAGAGAGGATTTCTCATTAGAATAGCTTAATAAAAGCTCTTTATGGTAAAGTCGGCTTATACAAGCGAAAGCTCAACATGGCAAATCCCACGAAGAATGATTATTGCCCCAAAATAAATACTTTCACACTGTCTATAAAAGTATCATTAAAAACACGTAGAAGTTAAAACCATGAAGATGAGGTTAAAATTTGAAGAAGGTACTTATCTTTGTTGCATGTCGAAGTGAAGTTCCTCACTGATGCTTAGAGTTCCAACATGGCGTGGAATTTAGAAAATGCCTCGTTAGGTCAGGAGGCTAGCTCAGGTTGAGCCCTAACTGATTGCTTCAACTGCCGACTGAGAAGTGAGACTTGCTCAACGAAGCACGGAAGGTCCTAGGAAGGGACGAGATTGGGTGTAGGAAACAAAAGGTATACATATCAGCATAACCAACTTATCAAAAAATAAATTTTCTTCTTAATGGATGGTCTTCTAAGAATTGATAGTAGGCGATATTAGCGCAGCATGGTGAGTGAAACAGTAGACGTAGTCCTCTTGCTCAAGGAGAAAATAGCTGACGATAGTAACAAGATCTGGTGGCCAGATGGTTATGTAAGTCCTCTTGCACGATGAGGAATTGAGTAGCTTCAGAGGTACGCTACTAGATGACGCTAGGTGGGTCACAGAAGTTATATATCTGAAACATACTTATGAAGACGTAAGAGGTTTGCCCATCAAGGAGAAAACAGAAGATCACTGTTGGTGTTTGGCAAAGAGAAAGAAAGAAATGAACGTGCAAGGAGCAGTAGACATTATATCTCAGGTACCGTGTATTCAAAGAATACACCAAGTTCCGTGAAGAACTATACAGCCTATTTTCATATATCCTTCTCCAGTTAATTGCCTCTATCAATATACAAAATTTCAGTTTGATGCTTGTGATAGATCCTTAGATATTGAGAACCATTTAAATATTTCAGATGGTCGCCAGGTTGGATTTTTACATATGTACTATTACATGAAGATTTGTCCTGTTTGCCATCTATTGATGAATGCAGTACATTTGCATTTGCCTGTTGGCACAGGCTAGAGTAAAATGTGGCTTTTCACCGAGGTCTCAGTCTCACCCATGGCTGTGATTATATGGAAGCTACTGAAGTAAGGATGGTGCTTAGTAATTACATCTGGGACACTGTCCGTGTCTGTGGATGCTGTGAAAGGTTCTGCTCATAGAGTTAGTACTGCTGTATTGACTCAGTGACGAAAGGAATGGCAAACTACCTCACTCCTCATTTTGCCCAGTACGCCTCAACATAGCGCTGCCTTGGGTTTTTGTGGGTATCTACCCACATAACCTAATGCCGGTGATTTTTGAGGATCCAACCAGCCCTCGGGCTGACTGCCAAACTTCAATCGCATGAGTAGGACACAAGAAGTAAAAACGAGATTTTAAAATTTCTCACAGCTGCCATCTTGTGCTTATGAAAACAATTGAAATAAATTAGATGCCAGTGGATTAACATTTGCATAAGCATTTAACGTGAAAATTTCACTGTACTCGGATGCTTAAATCACGAGAAACGTCCATTTAAATATTTATACTTCGCGTCGCCGCCATGTTGGATTTGTGCTCACCATGTTACTTTTTTTTTCGTGTGGCTTCCTTAGAGGCAGAGTGCAGGTCTTTCTATTCGACGCCCGTGGGCGACCTGCGCGTCGTGATGAGAGATGGAATGGATGAAGGTGAATGAAACTGGGCAAGGATGTGGAAGGAAGCGACCGTGGCCTATCAGAAGGTACCGTCCCAGCATTTGCCTGGTGTTGAAAATGGGAAACTACGGAAAACCATTTCAAGGACAGCTGACGGTGGGGCTCGAACTCACTCGTCTACCGAGTCAGCAGAGAGCTTGGCCCCATGACCTAACGCTGCGCTCTAGCCCGCGTAGCCACTGCTGTCGATACCAGGTTACTGAAAGACTTATAGGTGAACTTATGTGCATAGCCTCTATGAATAGAGAAAATTTCAGTTTGATTGCTGTAAAAGATTCGTAGATGTTGAAAACCGCCTAAATAATTCGGATGCTCACCATTTTGGATTGTTATATATACAGGCCATAGAGTTATGTACTGTCCCCGTTTACCCGGATAGTAGGCTGTCAGATATCCGCCCCCTCAATCGGATTGCCAACAATCAATCGCACCGGCTCAGCTACATCAATGAAAATGGCACTGACAGATACTATCGAGATATGAGCACAGAAGTTAACAGGAAATTATTGTGGAACACACCAAAATAGACGGGGGTTCATACTCACCTTTACTTACCTCTTAAAAATTATCTCGGGGATTGAGTTGACAACAGGATCACTAAAGTCTGTTCACACAATAACCTCCACCATGACATTTAAAAATGAACCAGAACGAAGACGAGAACTTTGAACTGTACAAAAGCTTTATTTCAAATAAAGGGTATGATTTTAACAACACAACAAAATAAACGTGGCTATCAGTAGCCCATGTCAATCTGACTACGTCCTCCTGTAGGACTTGCAAAGTTATCATACAACATGATATAAAACATATTAGCTCCCACGAGCTCCAAATAACGTAATATTCATAACACAATTGGATTGGAAAAGGACGTGAGGACGAGACATATATAGAGCATTTGGTTTCCTTTAATAAACATGACACTTGTATTTATAGGCGCAAGGCCAGAGTGGACGACCTCACCCGCTGATAACCAGATGTTGGGACAGCTGCGAGCTACCCTTCAACCTGTCGCACACTTGTCAAATGGGCTCCCCTTCTCATGCCACATTACGTAAGAATACAGCTCTCTCTCTCAAGCTTTAAATGTCCGCAAGACAACTCATATATATTTACGCAAGTCTTTCAAATACTTTGCTCATATACTACTGGATTATTATGACAATCCTTAAACTTGTTAAGTTCTCATCCAAACGTTTAATAAGCTCTTAAATGTTTATAACAAAATCACATAAATTATTTATAACAATTAGGAATTGTTTATAATATTGACGAAGATAATTACAAAAATTTTAAACACGCCTTTAACATCACTTTCGTTCCACATTATTGTCAAAGATATTTACATAATTTATTTACAATATTAACATTTAAATTATTTAAATTATTAAATTTAAGAAATACATTAACCACATGTTCATCCGGTTGGTATTTTCATAATCGAGTCAATATAATCGACCAATGAAGGTTAGTTATACATATTAATGTCACAATCTGTTTTAATAAAGGTTGTAATAATTATTTGTGACGGTAATCTTCATTCAAAATCTTATCTCAAATTCTTTCAAAACTCTTGTTAATTATAACAGCAAATTCACTTGATTAATTTTCAACGAACTATGACAATTCACTCCAGCGGAAAATACTTCGCTAACAAACTAATGCACAAACTGCATTAAAATTTAGGCCAAAAATTCATCATATATTAATCTATATGGCATCAAAACTTCCACAGAACTTACAAAAAACCTTCACTAATAAATTCTCTAACATCATTAATTACTGTGGGAACCTCCTTCATATTCAAGGGCATTATACATCAGCGACTTTCAACACGTGCGCTGCACTAGCGATTATACATTCATAGTTCCACTTAAAAATTCTTATAATCATTACTTGTTTCAAAACTGTTGTCATTTAACCTTCGTGGATTTCATTCATGAATCGAAATGAAGTCAAAATTTGCCAATCACAAACAAATTTAATAGTGAATACGCTTATATACGCCTGTCTGGTCTATCAAAATTTAAGATTAACATCTTCAAAGAATTGTAGTATAAAAATACTATCATCAAATAAAGTACGACTAACTGCAAAATAGTCGAATAGAATCCAATTAGACTGGGGAATGCAAACATCGTTATATAAATCTCTAATTGAGAAAAACTCCTAACAAAAGTTCTTGAATTTAATGCATTCAATAATTCATAATTAAAGTTCATCTTTCACAAAAGTGTCTATGATGCAATGATCGTTCATAACTGACGATAAATGTCTGTGTTGCAATCAATTCAAATAACGACTAGTATTTCCAAGATCGTCGACAACGTAATGGATTTTAACGCTCTAAAATCATTTAAATGTTCTTCCTTCTTGATGATGACAGAAAATTGGTCAAAGTAATTAAACTGGGGTAGAATTACTTTAATAAAGTGACACGCTGTCTGAATTTAAATCTGCCATAAAAATCATTAACTTACAGTCAAATCGAGACTACAAAAATAAATAAGCAAATTACTGAAAAATCTAAATATCAGTCTCAACTTATTCAAAATCGTTTAACTATGCCCATGACATAACAATGTCTTAATAAATCGTCGAAAAAGGCATAACTCATCAAGGTGTACTGAGAATAGGAATCTCAACAAGAAAATAGGGCAAAATACATGAGGACAAAAATATGGGAAAAATAGTTGCTCAAACATTGCTAAGAAACTCAAATACAATATACGTTCACGACTACCTTATCTGCCGATTGACGTTCCAGAGGAAAATTCCTCAAAGAAGACTGCTGATGGATCCATTTCACCAACTGAAGATGAGCTCCATCCTCGAAATAGGAAATAGCACCCTCGGAGAATCGAACTGCTTCCTTCTCCGGAAATTGCTCTGCTCCTCGAAGACGAATAGACATCCTTCCGGCAATAATCTTCTTTGTGAGTCGGGATAACCCTGACCTCTCTTGAAAAAATCCCTGAAGTTCCGGCAGACAATCGCCATGAAGTTTTCGTAGAAATTTCCGAAGAAATATTCATATTCAGTGAGTATGAAATCATTTCCATTGCTGTTCGATAGTATTCAGCCTTTAATCACGAAACATGGGTGTAGATGGTTATTCGCCACATGTTCGCTTGTGTGGAATTACAATTAGCGAAGTTCCATGCTGCTATCTTACTCCGTTGAAATATGTCCCAATCGCATTAAGTCCTTTAGCCTTCCATTTTCTCTTCGGTTGTAGTAATAGAAGAACAAACTGCCATATTAAATTGCTCCATTATACTGTAGCGTTGTGTAACAAAAGCAATCTGAAGTCTCCCTATTTCACTAGCCGTGTCAGCCGTGGCGTAGATTCTGGCGATACAAAGCGCTTCTCAGGTGGCGAGATAATCACTTTTGTCAGTCGTGTAAAACTGCCAATATCTTTCAAAATAATTGCTCGAAATTGTTCAGCTTTTCTATATTACTTCATGTAGTACTGCACAATAGAATTAGCTTATAGACGACCGCTAACTGTTCACAGCTAATCTTGTAGATGCGTTCGAAGGTGCGTTTTAACTTCACCTAGTTTGACTTGAATCTCGTTTAATGCAGTGGCTTCACCATGCGTTATAAAGACGACTCTTTTCACACTTTTCACTATATATGACTATATAAGAAAGAACTTTCACAATTAGACTTCGATGATCTGAGAATGAGATCTGAGAATGATCGGAGAATGAGACTCCTCTCTTCTGCGCAAGGCCTTTTATTAACTTCATGAGGGGCGTATCCATCCCTTCCATAGCGTGATACTGCGTCATCGCTAAAAGTTCCAACTTCGTTAATACTTGACGGATTTTCAAAATTCAAAAACTGAAAATAAATTTCACCAAAATTCCAAATCAATGCCTCTACTGCAAATGGATTTCCACAATTCTGCATTCCAAAAGTAATAAAAATACCATAGTTTCAGCAATTTCCGTCTTCCTTTAAACTATCGTTCATTGGTTCAAGCCTCCCCTCCAATAGCATAATTTCTTCCTCAGCAGAATTCCTCGTTTCCTGCGACTGCGTCGTACATCTCGGAACATTCTCGACTAAATGCTGACGTCACTGAGAATCTCAGCTCAAGTAGCCTGCTGGCATAACGTTTGCGTCATCCGTGCTTACGTCATGACTACCCACGTCATAACTATGACAGCCATAACTCTCCTTATAATTTCAATATAGCCACCGTGGTCTCTATATAATTCAATTACGGGGGCAGTACCATTAAAGGAAAATTATTGCGTAGCTTCATTATTCAAACTTTCACTTCGATCCATTGATTACGACACAAGAAATTAAAAATAAATTTAAAATTTCGCACGGCCGCCATCTTGAGGTTACCAGCTGCAATAAGCGTTGGTGTTTTCAGATTTACCTTCATTTATTCCGAACCTTATCGTTGAGCGCTATGTGGAGATAAATGCTGCTCGGGACAGCCGAAGTTTTCCATAGTCTTCAGATTATTTTCCTACGGCGCTATGCTACTAAATACGACACTATTGGTCTCTACATTTCTAACAGCCAATGAGATATAGGCCCTAGGCGGTGTCTTTTATTTCACTTACTCCTCTTTCTATATATTGTTTTTTTTTTTGTTGTTGTTGTAAATTACATGTGTCAGTGCTGTAGTTAGAAAATAGCAGTTTCCCAATTCATAATTATCATTATTATCATTACGGGAAAATGACCTGAATGTTACGTCCAATAAACTGTACTAATTATCACCCCCACTACAACCACCACCACGAAAAGTTATATTTTTAAAATATTTTTAGCCTACTTTTCACATTTTGCAAAAATGAGGAAAAAGTAGACTTATGAGATCGATCCGGGAAAATATGTGTCTGTCTGTCCTTCTGCTTGTCTGGCTGTGTGTGTGTCCCCCCCCTATCAACTCCTAAACGGCTGCAGCAATCAAAACCAAATTTAGTATGAGTAAAGATGTGCACCGGAATATCTCACGTCCATATTTGAAAATGATGTCAGTGCTACCAACTGCTGAAAAAACGCCAAGAAATTTGGGCTCCATGTTGGATATCTTGCAAGGTATGCATGGGAGCCATTCCAAAATTGGCATACATGTAGATAATACTATTTCAGTTTAATTTCCAGGAGGCCAACCATGACAGTGTTGCCAAAATAATTTTAAGCCTTCTGATCCAATGTTTAAATGCATATAACTTCTACACTATCAATTGTATTTCAACCAAATTTTGTATGTAATATCTGTACATAAACAGATATGATTGAGCCTATTCTTAAGAGCCACCAGGGCTGCCAACTGTTAATAATTGCTCTCTCTCTATTTTTTTTATCCAAATACCAATATATCAGAAAGTATGCAAGCCAACAGCTTTAAACTATGCACACGTATATTCTGACATTTTAGATTAATTTTGAGTAACTTATATACGTCAGTTCTACCAACATGATTATAAGCCAGCTGATAGTACCAATTTTTAAATACATGTAACTTCTATACTATCAGTTGGATTAAACCAAATTTCGTATGTGCTATGTGTACCATAACAGAATATCTGTAAGTATTGTTAAGAGCAATCAGGGCTGCCAACTGTTAATAAATGCTGTCTATATTTTTTTAACCCTAATATCAATATATCAGAAAGTATGCAAGCCAACAGCTCTATACTTTGCACACGTATAGCACCTGGCATTCTAGATTAATTTGGAGTAATTAATACAAGGCAGTGCTGCCAACATGATTCTATGCCTGCTGATATGTCCAATTTTAAAATACATGTAACTCCTATACTAACAAATGGATTTCATCCAAAATTGGCACAACAAGATATCATAATATTTCAGATTATTTCTGACCAGCACACGCATGGTATTGTTGGCAACATGCTTTTACGCGTGCTGATAGATCCAGTGTCTAACTGCATGTAACGTCCATTGGACTTCAACCTAATTTTGTATTCTGTACCTTAAGAGATGGAACTAGGAATATATTCAGTCACCAGGGCTGCCAACTGTAGTGCTCTATTAGGCTAAATTATACCAGGTATATTGTGAACTAATTTGATATTTCGATATTACCAACTTAATTTTGTCATTACTCTAGATAGGTTCATATACTGTAGAATAATCATTGGCATGAAAAGTAGGCTGTATAGTTCTTCACGGAACTTCTTGTTTTTTATGTTTAAGTATCATGTGCCAGTTCTGTACTAGTATTCATTATCATCCATAAAACAAATAAATCCACCGGGCGAAGCCGGGCACTACTGCTAGTATGTCCTAATTGCAAAGAGGCATTCTAAAATGTATCCAAGCACCCAAAAGGGAAAAGCGATCACTGATATGGAGGTGACAAGTCTCCGACAGAGAACCACGCTGTGTAAGAGCTACATGTACGCCAACGCTAGAACAACGGGAACAACACAAATATACTTGAACTAAATTATGCTCCTTAGGACTTGCTCACCTGATGAGTAAAACCTGAGCACTGTCACTGGCAATGCAGGAGCATGTAGCCCTTATGGGAATTGTAAGGGTGTCCTTATAGGCTAATTATAATTTAAATGATAAAATTTTGAAATTTTGAAAGATTTTGGAAATGTTTCTAAGTTTAAAGTTTTTAAGGTTCTTTAGGATTTTATACGTTTTTTATTTTTTTATTTATACGTTTTATATTTTTAGAAGATTTTAAGTCTCTAGGTTTTTATAAGTTTTGAAGATTTTACAATTTTTGAAGATTTGTAGGTTTTATAAGTTTTGAAGATTTTAGGATCTTAGGTCTTTATAAGTTTTGAAGATTTTAAGTCTTTTATATTTTAAGATTTTAAGTTTTTGTGATCTTATGTTTTTGAGATTTTAAGTTTTTTAGATTTTAAGATTTTAAGATTTCAATTAAGATTGCAGTTTAAAGTTCTTGAGATTTTGAGATTTTAAGATTGTAAGATTTTTAGCCTATTTTCAATTTTGAAAAAATAGGCTTATGAGATCACCTTTGGTGTGTGCGTGTGTGTGTGTGTGTGTGTGTGTGTGTGTGAGGTGTGTGTGTGTGTGTGTCCCCCTAATAAAATCTAAACGGCTGGAGCGATTTCAGTGAAACTCGGTAAGATCATAGCACTATTCCCGGCGACCTCGACCGTGCCCTTCAAATTTTGTTACGTCTCACCAATCCAACATGGCGGCTTTGCGAAATATTACACTAGCATTCAATATCTCCGAAACTATTACCGATATCGCCTTGAAATTGTGTACGGTATTAAAGGGCACTACTAGAAGTTCACCTATGAGACTTTCAAAAACCTGGTGACTACAAAACCAACATGGCGGCCAAGCGAAGTTGAGAATTTTAGATAGACTTTTCTCGCGATTTAACTAGCCAAACGTAATGAAACTTGGTACAGAAAATGTTTATACACATTGCAATGCACTGGAGTCTAATTTAGTTCAATTGTTTACATAACCATAAGATGGCGGTTGTGCGAAATATTTCACTGACATTCTATATCTCCGAAACTATTACAGATATCACCCTGTAACTTTGTACGGTCATAAAGGGTACTAATACAAGTTTACCTATGTATAATTCATAAACCTGTAAAGTACAAAACGAACATGGCGACCAAGCGAATTTGAAATATTTTAATAGACTTTTCTCGTGATTTAACTCTCTGAGCGCAGTGAAATGTGGTACAGTAAATGATTTTGCAGATTGTAATGCACTGCCATCTAATTTAATTAAATTGTTTACATAACATCAAGATGGCGGCTGTGCGAAATTTTAAAATTAAGTTTTTATTTCTTGTGTCGTAATCATGCGATCGAAGTGAAAGTTTGAATAATGAACCTAGGCAATAAGTGTCCTTGAAAGGTACATAACTCTATGGCCTATACATATAACAATCCTAAATGGCGAGCTTCCGAAATATTTAGACGGTTCTCAATATCTATGAATCTTTTACAGCAACCAAACTGAAATTTTTATGTTCATAGAGACTATGAACATATGTTCACCTATAGGACTTTCCGTAACCTGGTGAGCACGAATCCAACATGGCGACGACGAGAAGTATAAATATTTAAATGGACTTTTCCCGCAAATTAACTATCCGAGTGCCGTGAAACGTTGCACGTTAAATGCTTACACAAATGTTGATCCACTGGCATCTAATTTATTTCAATTGTTTGCATAATCAAAAGATGGCTGCTGTGCGTAATTTTAAAATCCTGTTTTTACTTCTTGTGTTCTAATCATGCGATTGAAGTTTGAATACCACACGTACACAATAATCTTAATGTAATAGTACAAAAATGAAAATCCAACCTGGCGACCATCTGAAATATTTAGACGGTTCTCAATATCTACGAATCTGTTACAGCAATTAAACTGAAATTTTGTATGTTGATAGAGGCAATTAACATGAGTAGGATATATGAAAATAGGCTGTATAGTTCTTCACGGAACTACTTGTTAGATTTCAAGTTTTTAAGTTTTTGAGATTTTAAGATTTTAATATTTTAATATTTTAACATTTTAACATTTTAACATTTTAAGTTTTAAAATTCTTTATGGATTTTAAGTTGAACACTGTCAGAATTATGAGATACAAATTGTTATTGAATTTTTAAAGTAAATTTTGGAAAACGACTGTGTTTTAATATAACACATATAAGGAGGAATTGCTTCTAGAAATCTCAGCTTTGAATTTGGAAAATTGCGGAGGGGGGGGGGGGGAATCTTTACATTTAGATGTATTTTAGAAACAAACTGGAATTAAAGACTTTTCCGCTAACTAAGGAAACGGCGAAAGTTTTGGTTTTAGAATATTCTATCTTGGAAAATATAGGTAGGAGATAATTTTTATCAAACACTTGTAATTTCACTAAACTTGACTTGGCAATTTTAGCATAATCACTCATAAAATGTTTGGCATCAAATGGGTTAAGAAAGGAAAATACGCCCATGTCATTGTGCGGTACCACCAGTAGAACACTCCAGGCTCTGACGCTGCGCCTGGAAAAACACGACACACGTCAGCTGGGGTGACAATGTTTTCCTTCCCTGATATCATCACGGATCTGTTTGTTTGTGTTCCAACCTGTGGGATGTGCGCCCTTCGAAATTAAATACAGAGCTCGTCAGAACAAGCGGCAAGTCCACGCTAAAGTTGATAAAAATTAACGACAACAATACTACGAAAGTTTGATGCTCTTCAGTTGGTCAACACGATTGTATTCCCTAATCCTGAAAAACATTACATGAGATTAATAAATACACAACAAGATGTTCCGTAAAGAACATATAGTCTACTTTCTCCTAAATCTATGGGTATTGTTATAACTCTTTGTCCTTTACAAGGAGTATAATTGAATGTTGGTTGTAGTAACTTGTTGAAATACAACGTGCTATAGGGATATTAAACATGAATATGAGATGCCCTTTGCTAGTGTTATCTCTGTAAAAACAAATCATTCAATTCGGTTTCACCGTGTTTGATTTGATATGGGGAATCGATTTGTACACATGCATGGCCGCTATCTGCAAACTATTAGGCTGATGATCTTGTAGATCAGTCAAAAGATTCTATATACATCAAGGTATAATGTTGCAAAATTTGGTACAAATCAGATGATTAGTTAGGTCGTAATTTGATTCAAGGTTTTAACATTTGGGTGACCAACATTACGTTTTCGTCAAGATGGCGGCGATATAACACATGACACTGGAGTTCCCATTGCTAGTGCTACCACTGTACCAAATTTCGTTAAATTCGGTTTCACCGTGTTTGAATTGATAGGGGGAATTTGTTTGCACACATACATGGCCACCATCTTCAAACTATTGGGCTGATGACCTTGCAGTTTAGTCAAAAGACTCTCGGTATATTAATGTATGTTGTTGCAAAATTTGGTAGAGATCGGATGATTAGGTTAGTCGTAATGTGATTTAAGATTTGAACATTTGGATGGCCGCCATTACGTTTCCGTCAAGATGGCGGCGATATAAATCATTCCACTGAGGTGCCCCTTGCTAGTTCTACCTCTGTACCAAATTTCGTTCAATTCAGTTTCACCTTGTTCGAATTGATATGGGGGAGACAGACATTCAGAGTACACACAAACACACACACTCACAGATACACAGACACACAGACAGACACACAATTTTTGGCCCTGTGTAGATCGCATAAGTCATTTTTTGCAAAAATCGAAAGTAGGCTAAAAATAATGAAATTGAAAAAATCTACGAAGCGATCAGGAAAAGGAGGGTTAATTTCTTTCAATGGGTACAAAGTATAAAAAGGGATATGGAAGACATGGAAGAAACAATAAGTTAGATATTATTCAGGACAGACCACTTTTCAGAAATATGATCAAAAATTTCAAGGGTTTCCAGGAGAAGGAAACGAAGAAGCAGGTTAACATCTGTACAAAAGAGAAAAGAAGGAGACAATGTGAAGTAATGAAGAACTACTGGAAGGCAAGAAAGGATAAAGGCAATAAGTGGCAGTGAATGCAATGGACTATTTTACGCGGTCCAAAGATGGACAAAATCGTGGAAAGAAGAAGAAATACACTTGGATGACCAGTTTCGATCGTCAAGCAATCATCATCAGATTCATTACACTTAGACTACAAAATAATTTGTATGTCTGGAAGTGGGGGTGAAAATATTTACAATATGTACACTTCTTAAGTTGCGGTATTAGTTGAGATAGTTCAACTCGTCAATATTTGTTAGTTATTGTCTTCTTCTTCTTCTTCTTCTTCTTCTGTCGCTTAGACCGACTGTGGACCACGTTAATTTGATTTCAGCTTCTGTATATTTAATTTTGCCTAATACTCCTTCATTCTTCGCTCTACATTCTCCTCCTTTCTTCAGTCCATGGTGCCTGGATCCGGGATGTAGGATTACTCTTAAAACCCGTGAACTTAATTTTGGCTTTGTCAGTAAGACACGTTTTATGGTAGTATCACGAACACACCATCAAGATAGCTTGATAATCAATGGGGAGACAGTACAGCAAGTGACAAAGTATAAGTATTAGGAACAAATGTGAACTGCTACAATGACTGTACTGAGGAGATAAAGTCCAGGATCGGTCAAGCCAGAAATGCATTCAATAAAATGAGGAGAGTGTTCTGTAGCAGAGACCTTAATTTACATCTAAAAATTAGACTTCTGAGATGTTATATCTTCTCCACCTTGTTCTATGGAGTTGAGACCTGGACCATAAAGAAAAGAGAAATGGACGTACAGAAGGATACTGAGGCTGAGTTGGAAAGAAAAGGTCACCAACGATGAGGTGATGAGGCGGATGGGAAAGAGAAAGGAAATATTAAATACTGTCAAAATTAGAAAACTGCAGTATCTGGGTCATGTGATGAGAGGAGAGAAATATCATCTGCTGCAGCTGGTCATTCAAGGGAAGCTACATGGCGAAAGACTAGGAAGAAGACGCATTTCTTGGATCGATAATCTGAAAACTTGGTTCAATTGTTCCACTATTGAGCTGTTTCGTGCAGCATCATCTAAAGTAAGAGTCTCTATGATGGTTGCCAACCTCCTGAGAGGAGATGGCACATAAAGAAGAAGAATGCTTCCCTGTTGCTGATTTCAGCTTCAGATGTTGCCATTCCTTCTAGGTCCTTCTTCACCTCCTGATACCAGCGAGCTGAGGTTTTTCTGGTCGCAAAGAATTTCATTATCTGGTTGGTTAATCTACCTGGTTCCATTCTGTATATATGTCCAAAGAACATGGCCCTTCTTTTCCGGATGTTGTCTGAGATTTTATCCAATCTGAGGTATAATTCTCGGTTCCCTTTTTTTCTATACGACCCTTCTTCTGTTATTTTAGGTCCGAGTATCTTTCTATGTATCTTTCTCTCTATTAGCTCAAACTTTTTTTTATCAAGTTATAGTTAGAGCCCTGCGTGGATAGACAAAACGTTATCCGCATCCGCCCCGCATCCGCACGACTGTTATCCGCATCCGCCCCGCATCCGCACGACTGTTATCCGCATCCGCCCCGCATCCGCACGACTGTTATCCGCATCCGCCCCGCATCCGCACGACTGTTATCCGCATCCGCCCCGCATCCGCACGACTGTTATCCGCATCCGCCCCGCATCCGCACGATTTTTATCCGCATCCGCATCCACGCAACTAGTACACACACGTTTGTTATCCGAATCTACTGGCATTACAATAATATTTTCAATGTGTTGCTATATACTTCATCTCTTAGACATTTGAGCAGCAAGTCGAACCCTTAGGCTATGTACTGTACAGTATGTCATGTGCTATGTCTAAAATGAATGTTACACAGCCAGAATTGCAACTCTTTTCAGTTCGAGTGTTGATTATTCTTAATGACATAATGTGAATGGGATTAGCGTAAATCATCATCTTACATTTGTCATGAAAAACCATAACGGAAAAATATGATATGCCATAAACATCCGGGCCCTAATAAGGGGAGTGGGGGAAATGTGCGCATTTAAGCAAGAATCGGTCTTGTGATGATGAAATAATAGATAACACAACTGCAGTTATGAATAAGGGAGCCTTAGTAACTCTATATTCGATGTGCAGAAAAAAAATTAATTCAAAAATAAATTTGGTGGACTATAATTCGAAATCTCGCAAATATGCATTTGCGCACGATTAGCCACCCTGCATGGTATTCATGCGCATGAGTTGGGAAATTGTGCTCATGGGATGAATGTTGGAAAGCCATACTAATACAATCTGAATTGGCAGAAACTTGCACTGTGCATTAACATTGGAATATTCCTATGCTTTTTACAAAAGCATAACAATGCAATGAACTAAAATTCTGCAGTTTTGGATATTAGAATAAAATATCTTCGTTTCGTCAGCATTAAAGGAGGCAATCCATTTGAGGCTTGTTCTTTTAGGTTGTCTCAACGTTAATGCAGGATATCTCTTCAAGAACTCATACAACCAATATTTACCTGCTAGACTTTTAACTTTATGGAAATTATGTTGAATATTATTCTCCTCTGCAAACTTGAACTCGAACCGTCTGACAAGCTTTGTGGGCGTTAAGCCATAAAATAATTTTGGCAATGTCAAAAGGTACCGGTATTCGGATAATAATGACTCCATTTCGTTGGTAAAACAGCTTTACGGACTAGACGAGGTGGAGCAAGAGAATTTTGCAGCAACTGCTTTGGTAGGATTGACTGGGGAATGTTGAAACTTCTCCTCACTTCCCTTATTTTCCTCCCATCATCCCTAATTGCACGTCGAGATTTCTGCACTTTTTCTGCTGGATAGGAGTTTTTCTCCGTTTTCCGCGTATAATTTCTTGGCATCTGGAGAACAAACACGAAATATTTTGCCATTAATGTCGCGTTGTATTTACTTGTATCATATATGCTCTGCGCACCATTACCCCACTCTGCTTTTAAAACGTAACTCACTGAATCCCCGGTAAACTAATCTATTATATTGAACAATAAATACATCCAAAACCACTGTACACACTGGCATTTAAAACTACATTTAATTTTAAATAATTGAATCACAACTGTAGGCTTGCCTTATTATTTGCAGGCTACAGAAAATAACATGCAACGTGTTAAGTTTCTTCATCCAAGCCTCCCGTTATCAAATAGCGACTGGCATCATGCTGACTGTCCCTATCTGATAGGTACGATGATAGCTTTAGGGTAGCAGTGAACTGAGTTGCTAGTTGTACTACCAACTCGAAAAACATAGGTGCGCACAATTACCCAACTTTCCCCATGATATTCAACAAGTTCGGATTGTATTCTAAAAACTATCCGCCAATTTACTCCAAACATTATCCGCAGCTTATCCGCTATCCGCAAATACATGCAAACTATACCCGCATGGCGAAAAATGTTGCGGATATCCGCGGATTTATCCGCGGATATCCGCATCCGCGCAGGGCTTTAGTTATAGTCTATGTGATGACTCGCTGAGCCTCCGTGGCTTAGGCGGCAGCACGCTGGCCTCTCACCGCTGGGTCCATGGTTCAAATCCCGGTCACTCCATGTGAGATTTGTGCTGGACAAAGCAGAGGCAGACAGGTTTTTCTCCGGGTACTCCGGTTTTCCCTGTCACAACTTAATTCCAGCAACATTCTCCCCTATCATTTCATTTCATCTGTCATTCATTTAATCATTGCCCCAGGAGAGTGCGATGGACTTCGGCAGCTGGCACAGTTCATATCCTCGCCGCTAGATGGGGTCTTCATTCATTCCATTCCCTGACCCGGTTGGTCGACTGGAAGCAGGCTGTGGATTTTCATAGTCTACGTGATGTTTTGTTAAAATACTGAAGGTGGTGATTGACCTCCAAACTTGCTTGTTTAGAGTGAATACGAGATTGTAGTTAAATGGACAGTTCAGGCTGTATTGTGCAGGCTACTTATCTGATTGAGTCTTGCGTGTCCTGGTGAGAGCAGTGTCTTCGTCACATCTACACTTGAAATTTAATAGCTTCGAGGGACGTGGGTTGGTGACCACGGGAACCTGACTTACAAAGGGACCGCCGCTACTCGTCATCACTGGTTTTGTCCAAATGTATGATGTTTAGTCGAAACCCAAGTCCATTGCACGTGATGATCAGTTGTGAGCCTGTACAACAAGTAGCACAGTTCAAATATCTTGGGCAGATCATGGCAGAAAATCTTCTGTGTCACACTGAAATTTAAAAAAAAACACGAATAGCAATAGCAAAGCAAGACTTCAGAGATAAACAGTCCCTCTTATGTCGGAAAACAATGTCCCTCAGCTTACGTAAAATAATAATGAAATCTTTTCTTTGGTCTGTTGCGTTGTATTGTGCTGAGACCTGGACGTTAACCAAGAGTAATATTAAGAGGCCAGAAGCCTAAACGGATAAGCTGGGTTGACAAGAACATTATTGAGGAAAAGATGATGATGATTATAATAATTGTTGTTTTAAGGGGCCTAACATCTAGGTTATCGGCCCCTAATGGTTTGGGTGATCGTGAAGATGAAAATGAAATGGAAACTATTACTAAAATTAACTACTTACTTATAGACTAGGAGAGGTTGATGCAAACAAAGGGAAAATAAGGCAAATAAGGGACAGGAGGAAAAGAAATGCCTCAGCCCTCGAAGAATGCGGATTGAGGGACTTGGAAGGAAGGGGAGCCATGAAAGGCAGATAGGAAAGGGAAAGAGGAAAGGGTCCACCCCACAGGTAAGGGACAAAAGGGGGAAAACCGGACCCAGCTCAGGAATCCCTCGAAGTCGCCAACTCCCGAACTCACCAGCCGTGAGCCCCTGAGGGTGTAGCAATATCTAGGGTGCAACAGAAGTGTTTGGGCTACATACACCCTGCCTCCTTGAGGGCCTTGAGCAGAAGGCAGGTGATAATAGGAAAAGAAGGTTGACCCCTCTATGAACGAGGGTATCAGAAAAGATGAGACAAGGGCCAATTAAGGCGGGAAAGGAATAGACTCCTTAGGCCTCCGATACCCTAATACCGTCGGGGTCGGAAAAGAACAAGAGTTGACCAACTGAGGTCGACAGAAAAGAAGACAGAGAGGAGCCCGGCACAAGTAAGTGGAAGCAATGCCAGACTCAGCTGGGGCCCCGTGGTCGCCAACCCACGTCCCACTAGATGTGAGCCCCTGGGGGGTTGAGGAAAAGAGACAGCTGATGAGTCAGATTAGGAAGAGACAACTTTTGTGGATGGGACATAGGCTTCGACACAGAAATGTGTTGTCGGAAATATTGGAAGGTAAAATACCAGGAAAACGGTCTCTTGGAAGACCAAGAAAGACATTCATGATGTCATTTCCTGTGAACTCAGGATGCAGGAGCTATGCAGACGCCAGATGTACAGCACAGGATCGACCCAGTTGGAGAAGGCTCGTCGCAGGGGCAAACCAATCACAAGACTGAATTGCTCTAAGAAGAAGAAGAAGAAGAAGAAGAAGAAGAAGAAGTATGGTTTATTCAGGGTTTGGCCAAAAATGAAAGTGACAGAAGTGGGGGCTCTAGATTGTCAAGCGTTTTGAAAAAACAGCTTTTTGGGGCGAGTCGGGGAAGACCTGAGCCATATAATTATGTTACGGTAGTTTCCAGGCAGTGGATGGGGCAGCGGAAGGAGTGCAGAACGGTATTCCTAGGGTCGTGGGGTCGAGCCCCTATGATTAACATTTCTTGTCTTGTTTTTATGTCCCCCCAGGGGCACACATCTAGTGGAACTAGGGTTGGCGACCACGGTCCCCCAGCTGAGTCCGGCATTGCTTCCACTTACATGTGCCGGGCTCCTCTCCGTCTTCTTTCCTGTCGACCTCACTTGGTCAACTCTTGTTCTCTTCCGACCCCGCAGGTAATAGGGTATCCGAGGCCTAGGGAGTCTCTTCCTTTCCAGCCTTAATTGGCCCTTGTCTCATCTTTTCTGATACCCTCCTTCTGCGAGGGGTCAGTCTTCTTTTTCTTTTCATGCTCTCTCCTGCCTTCTGCTCAAGGCCTTCAATGAGGCAGGGTGTATGTAGCCCCACCACTTCTGGTGCACCCTGGATATTGCTACACCCTCAGGGGCTCACGGCTGATGAGTTTGGGAGTTGGCGACCCCGAGGGATTCCTGAGCTGGGTCCGGTTTCCCCCTTTTGTCCCTTTCCTGTGGGGAGGACCCTCTCCTCTTTCACTTTCTCCTTCCTTCCAAGTCCCTCAATCCACATTCTTCGAGTGTTGAGGGCATTTCTTTTTCTCCTGTCCTTTATTTGCCTTATTCTCCTTTTGTTTTCCATTTCTTCTTCTAGTATATAAGTTAGTAGTTAGTTTTAGTTATAGTTTACATTTCATTATCATCTTCACGATCACCCAACCATTAGGGGCCGATAACCTAGATGTCAGGCCCCTTAAAACAACAATGATCATCATCATCATCTTGTTTTTATTTTTAATGTGTACGTTACTTACACTGCACATAAACCGAAATAATGCTCAATATGTTGTATATATTAATATTAGCATAAAAGTCATGAAACTGAAAAGCAAAGGAAAATTTGGGATAGTAAATACATTTCTAGGAAGGGATTGCAATTAAGACGTCGTATATAACATTAGATACATTTATGATTTCACAGTTGATGATTTACGCGTGCTGGGGTGATATTCATCGTAAAAACAGGGCAAGCAGTAATTTTCTCGGCATTTTCACACGCTATAAACGCCGCTGTTTTAGAACTACAGTACATGGTTGTTTTAAAGTTGCTATAGAAGAACATACGTCGTTCATGCCTCTGCCCTCCAAATTCAAAGTACAAGAAGACCCATCTGAAAACTCAGTATGTAAGGTAATTATTACTGATAAATATTAAGGCATTAAGCACCGAAAAAAGAACTATTTATTTTAATAATGTAAAACTTAAAAATGACGATCCCATCAACAAACAAAGTGTTCCTCCCCTAAACTAATCTATGAACGTGTAGCTGTGATACACTCAAGACTGCCTGTGGGTGTAACTGTAGAGTTATTTTTATTGCATATTTGGATCTGATGATGCACGCTTGACGAGCGAAACATGTCATTCCTTAGTCTTCTTCTTCTTCTTCTTCTTCTTCTTCTTCTTCTTCTTCTTCTATATCTTGGTGAATGGATTCAACCTAATGGCCTTAATAAGGTCAGAGCTCGTAAGATGGAAACTGCATATCGATTAACGCTGAATAGGTATAACAAGAAAGCCATATCCTCCAGAGCTAACTTACCATTTTATGCCGCTGTGATTGAACCCGAAGGTCTTTATAGTTCTGAACGCCTTATTTAAACAAAAATAGAGAAACAGAGGAGTTAGAAAAGAAAGAACGTAGAATCCTAAGGAAAATATCGGAGCCAGTAAAGAGAGCTGATGGCGTATGGAGGAGACGCTCTGGTCAGAACCACACCTCGTTACACACGCCACGATTAGCCGATGTCGTCACCGGTTTGCGCATTCCAGCCTCCGGCTCGTTACTTTTTGAACGCACCTTATAATTTATTAATCTCGTGTATTCTTTTAATAAATTCATTAAAAGTATTAATCACATTACCTTATTTTCAGGTTTAGGGAATAACACCTATGGTTGACGGACTGAAGAGGTGTAATATAAAATAGCAAATAAAGATCGTTCATAATGATTCTTCATTTTAAGTAATCATCTATAAGAACCTACCACCTCCTTAATCGATCCATTTTGGGTTCCAGAACATGAAATGAATTGTGTCTAGTCTCCATAAATTTCTATACACCCCTTAAGATAACCTGGCTGGTTGGTGTATGTGGAGCATATTTCCAGGGCAGAACTTTGATCATGATAGGACGATCTTGTTAGTAAGAATCGATCTCTGTGGCTAGCGAGTTAGCTGTGAGGGTGGTTAACTACTGTTGCCCCAAGGCTTTACGTAGTAATTTCCGCCCTAACGAGAATGTGGAGGATGGAACGACTCCGGGAGCTAACAGCATCCGTGAACTGCACAGTCAGCAAGGAAAGTGACGTCATACATTGACTATTTTTGAATGTTTACAGGTCGTGACTTAAGGGTACCGGGAAGTGTTTGCTGATGAAAATGGCATTAAATATGTTGATATCCAAAAACAAACAAGTGGTTCCTTGAAGAACTATACAGCCTATTTTCATATATCCTACTCATGTTAATTGCCTCTATCAACACACAAACTTTCAGTTTAATTGCTGTAATAGATTCGTAGATTTAGTCTAAATATTTCGATTGGTCGCCATGTTGGTTTTTATATATGTAGGCCATAGAGTTATGTACTAATAGATGACGATTTTTGCATTGGTTCATCATTCAAACGCATGATAAATACACAAGAAAAAAAACTTAATTTCAAAATTGCCCACAGCCGCCATTTTGAGGTTATGTGAACAATTGAACAAAATTATATTCCAGTGCATTACTTTATATATAAGCATTTACTGTGCCAAATTTCACTGCCCTCACATGGTTAAATCGAGAGAAATATCTAATAAAAATGTTTCACCTTCGCATGGCCGCCATGTTTGTTTTGTATTTTACAGGTTTTTGAAAGTCCCATAGCTCAACGTCTAGTAGTACTATTTAGTAAATTAGATGCCAGTGCATTATAATGTGCATAAACATTTGCTGTACATAGTTTTATTGCATTTGGATGGTTAAATCGCGAGAAAAAAAAATTTAAATGTTTCAAATTCGCTTGGCCGCTATGTTCGTTTTGTAGTTAACAGGCTTTTGAAAGTCACATAGGTGAACTTCTAGTAGTGCCCTTTATCACCGTACAAGATTTCAGGGTGATATCGGTAATAGTTTCGGAGATATAGAATGCCAGTGAAATATTTCGCACAGCCGCCATGTTTGATTTGTGAGACGTAATAAAATTTGAAGGGAATGGTCGGGGTACGCCGTAATAGTACTATGACCTTACCGAGTTTCATTGAAATCGCTTTAGCCGTTTAGAAGTTATTAGGGACGCACACACACACGGACAATTGGTGATCTCATAAGCCTATTTTTCATAAAATGAAAACAGGCTAAAAATCCCTCTCGGCACCGCAGAAGTACACACTAAACGTTTCATACTAGGTGTCATTATGATGACACGCGGTAGACTGTTTTTTTTTTGGTCGTGTAGCCTCCTGAGAGGCCGAGTGCAGGTCTTTCTAGTCGACGCCCGTGGGCGACCTGCGCGTCGGGATGAGAGATGGAATGGATGAAGATGAATGAAACAGGGCAAGGATGTGGAAGGAAGCGGCCGTGGCCTGTCAGAAGGTACTGTCCCAGTATTTGCCTGGTGTTGAAAATGGGAAACCACGGAAAACCATTTCAAGGACAGCCGACGGTGGGGCTCGAACCCACGCGTCTACCGAGTCAGCAGAGAGCTTGGCCCCTTGGCCTAACGCAGCGTTTTAGCCCGCGTAGCTACTACTGTCGGTGGTAGACTGATGATTGTTCATCAGAAATCTAACCATATCTGGTCGATTAGATTGCTTTTTCCACCGCAACGAGCGCTAGTGTGAGTCAAAGAAACTCAAGCACATCCGGTCAATAAGATTAGCAGTTTTCATTTTCTACCACTACGAGTGCTAGTGTGAGTCAATGCAGAGTTTCACTTAAACCTTTATAACTACTTCCGGTGTGAAGATTTTTCAAAAAATCGAAAAATGCCTCACGGTATTGAACCCAGGAAAACATTAAATAAAGGTTTATGTTCGACCCTCACTATTATGTGTCAGAAAACTGTATCATAATGATGGTCATTATAACACTGTTTTTCATTATGATACAGTTTCTCCAGCCAATCAGAGCTCGTTCATTGACCAATTAGGTAACGATACCTTCACGCATGCGCTCAAAATCCAACATGTCGGACATAAAAACAACATCGAACTATAATAAATTACCGACATGGAATACGCACCGTCCATATGTTCACGTAAATAAACTGGCGAATATGAGACAAGAAATAGCACTGTACCTTAATATCAAATCAACAAAAATCAACCCCTGGCACTATCCAGCCCATGACGGGCTAAGGCCGACCAAGCGACCGCTGCCCAGCCATTCGGCCTGCAGATATTGGGGTGACGCGTGATCAGCGCGTCGGGTCCCCTCGGCCGTTAATCTTGGTTTTCGTGATCGGGGCGCTGTCTCACTGTCAGACAGCTACTCAATTGTCCTCACGAGGCTGAGTGCACCCCGTTCCAACCCTCACGTCAGTTTTAAAATCCCTGACGGAGCCGGGGATCGAACCCGGGGCCTCCGGGTGAGAGGCAGGCGCGCTACCCCTACACCACGGGGCCGGCACCTTAATATCACCAACACTAATTTCTACAAAGCGCATTGCCTTCAAACGACTCCGGTGACAATATTACTGAGGGACGGCAGATGTAAACATATGGCCTGCATATGGCATTGCAAGCACACAGAGCACATGCGTCGGTCGTTCAGAGATCTTGAAAGACAGAGATATACCCAGCGCTCGCTCTTCGATCACAAAATTCAAGTGGCTGACTCTCAACAGATTTTTATGAATATTTATGTTAAAACATATAATAAAGTTATAATTATCGTCGAACATAAACAGTCGTATGCAACTCGCCTATAATGGTAATTAAGACACTCGTATGGAAATTATAAAACTCGCATACGCTCGTTTTATAAAAATACTCGTGTCTTAAATATAGCCATTATAGGCTCGTTGCATAATGTACTATTATGTTCGACCCTGACTATTATATGTGAGAAAACTACTATAATGAGGCTCATTATAACACTATATTTCATTATGAAAGAGTTTATCCCACCAATCAGAGCTCAAGAAACAGTTGTTTGACCAATTAGATAATTAGATGCGCTGAGTTCTACGGCCTTCTAATTTAAATTTCACTGCCTGGCCTAGTGCCATAGTAGGATAATCGAGGAGGCCATGGTCAAATACAAGGCATTCTCTGCGTCTCATGCGCTCTGTTCAGTACGTAAAACTGGCGAAATCTCGACAGATATTTATTTATATTATTGTTCGAACATAAAATAGTTATAATAATTATCATCGAACATAAACAGTCGTATGCAACTCGCCTATAATGGTAATTAAGACACTCGTATGGAAATTATAAAACTCACATACGCTCGTTTTATAAACCTACTCGTGTCTTAATTATTGCCATTATAGGCTCGTTGCATAATGTACTATTATGTAATTTCCATACGAGTGTCTTAATTATCATTATAGGCGAGTTGCATACGACTGTTTATGTTCGACGATAATTATAACTTTATTATATGTTCTAACATAAATATTCATAAATATCTGTCAATATTCTGCCGGTTGACTTCTTCTTCTTCTTGGGAATTGTGTGGGCTCAGCATTTGATCTCTACCCAATAACGGATCCCAAAGCTTTGAAACATTGTTTATCCTGAAGTAGCACCAACAGATAGCGCACAGGTACTATGTTGGATCATTTTGTTATTTTGATCAAATAACAAAAATAGGCTGTTACAAACGCTTTAAAATTAAAATGTACCGTATTATCAACTTGTTATTCTTCAAATTCGATGCGTATAGAATGTCAACGGAAGGCAAATCAATTGAGTCCCAAATAGAACATTAACGGTATCTGGCGGAATAGTATCGCATATGAAATCCATTTACTGAACGGGGAGATGGATTATAATGTCCGTGGAACTAATGTCATACGCCTGGTGTGTTTATGTCAACAACAGCATTCACTAACATTGTCAGCGAAATCTTACGAATGTGTAGAAATTGGAGTTGTGGATATTAAGGTACAGTGCCATTTCTTTTGCAATGTTGCTCAGTTTGTTTATGCATTGTAACTACAATGGTTGATCCAATATGGGCTACATTGTCAACTTTCAAATCATGTAATTCATGTCCGACATGTTGGATTTTCAGCGCATGTCAGATGCTACCCTTACCTAATTGGTCAATGAATAAAAATATTGAGCTCTGATTGGTTGGAAAAACAGTGTTATAATGAAAATTAGTACTTTAGTAACACCCATTATGATACAGTTTTCTGTCATATAATATTTGCATATCGACATCGTCGAACATAAATACAGGGTCTTACATATAAAGTGAACCGTTTTTATCAGGTTCATTATTTTTTGTCATATTATTATTATCATCATTTCCTTCATGTCGCATTATTGTGACATACGTTTCTCTGTCTCACCTACTGCGTTCAAACTTTGTAATTCTGCGTAAATGTTTCGGCAGATGGTGAAACTTTTCACCCCTACTGACACTGTGTTACCATTGGTTGAAGCATAACTTGTTACTAAGCTTTGCTTCTCCCATTGGCCCCCTTTATGTTCTGGAGAGGGGGAGTTCTACGACTTATTTTTCCCGAGCGGCGTTACTGCGTTCCTTTTAGAGAAGGTGGCTTCCTTCCATTTCTGACCATCATGTGAAACGGTCACAGCCTAGGTGTGTCGGGCTTTTCGCCCGTGCCCAACGCAACTAAACGTAAGTACGATTCGATCACTTGGTTTTATCTGGCATGCTATCATTTTTGAATTTCAGTTTATCAATTTCCCTTTCTTATGATGATGTGAATTCGATCCATGAACCCAAGTCCCTTCGCCTTTGTTTACGTTAGTTTAGCGAAGCCTCTGTGTTTATTTGTCATCCCTACCTTTCATGTAATCGGTTTTATTTTTACTCAAATCTCTCAGGTCTGAAATATATGCTACTTTTCTGCGAGGCTTACCAACGCTCTGTATTACGTCACAAATTGATGTGCACTCTTTCGAGGTATCTTTCATTTGATTGTCGTATCAGAGTTTGTTTTTTGGGTCAAGGTATCATTGGAGTAACGGAGCCATGTCTCATTTCGCCTCCTATTTGATCCTTCCCTCTGTTTTAGGAAAAGTGTGTGAGCGATGGTCTTTGTGTTAGTCACTGTCCATTCGTCATGCCTTAATTCCTTTGTTTCTTCGTATGTCGTTATATTTTAGACATAACTACCTCTACGTAAGCCTATATTTTCCTACAAAGCATATTTCTTAGCTGATCGATTTTTCCTTTCATTTACTGTCCCGGTAATGTCAATTAATTTAATGTAATACTCATTTTCCTTTATTTTTATGTGTTAATTTTGTGTTGTTTCCTCTGGCTTCGTTATATTCCGTAACTCCGTGTCATCCCCCCCCCTCTCCCACCCCCACCCCCGTTTCCTACATACGCACCCTTCTCATCCCCACCCCCCCCCCCCCTTACCCCATGATTTCACAACATCATGAGCTTTTTGGAAGTCTGTTCTTGGCAAGGACATTCTAGTCCAGGTCATCCTCGTAAGTAGAGGTGTTCTCTTATTCGACTCATCCATACTCTCTATCTTTTTCGTTTTTTGTTTTTGTTTTTGTATTTTAAATTTTAGTTATCGAGTCACGCTTACGGTTTAGTTGCACATTGATTGTAAGTACATTTTAATTAATCTTGTTTCATCTTTGTTAGTGCTTAAGTTCATTTATACACTTTTCTCTTGAGATTGTTTTTGTGTCCCCCTTTCTTAGGTACCATCTTTAATCATTAATTTTATTTTATTTGTTATTAAGCGATTTTATACCTCTTCACGTTTACCTTTCATTTTGTGTTTAGATATATCCTTACTCTTATGCGCACCTGTTTTAGTTTACTTTAAATACAATAGTAAATAGTTCACTTGGTTTCGTCCTCTTTCATTTGTAATTTTAAGTTCCCTCATCTCTCGTCCGATTTCGTCGGTCTTGGCTTCGTACTGTAACGCAGTCACGACCTTCACGCTTCTGGGTTCCTCGATCAATTAGATAATTTCAATTCCGCTTTTGATTTGTTTTAAACAATTCATTCGATTCCTTTTTTGGAAAGCATCTTTCTTTCGATCCGGAATCTTGGGCCCAGCACGCATCGAAAGAGACATCCTTTCCCCGCTCCTTAGCGATCCTGTTTAAGGTGTTGTTTTCACTTCTACTGTATTTCCTCACGCCTCTGCTATTTTGTTTAACGTAAAAGCACAAGCGGTGCAAAAGTAAGAACGGCAAGCGGCAGTTTTGTTATTCGCTGGTGCGGTGGCCTTGGCCGAGCTTGTGGCGCGCCATGGCCCCCTGCTGTACTACTGAAAGCATGCGCATACTACATACGAGGGCTGTTTTTTTTAAGGCCGGATGGACTGTATAAAATTAACTGATTGACATACCAAACTGACTTTACTACTAAATGTTTGCTTGTTTTATTCTTATGTCTCAACATAATCGCCAAAACGATTGAAATATTTGTCGTATCATTACACCAGCGTTCCAATGCACAGTGGGTCAAAATCAAAATCTAGGGGGACAAAATTATTTTTACATTTTAATCACGAATTTAGAGTGAAAGCAACGTATATAATTTGTTTAGTTCATAATAAACATCAGTTAAGACCTTTTTTAAGCTACGTCTACACATGCAAGAAATTGTCTATGACTAAGAGTTGGATAGAACATTCAGTTATCTCTTCAGAACAATTTTCTATCCCTAATTTACTTTTAACAAAGACACAAAGTTCCACTTTTGGCATAATCGTCGAATCCAGCGCTTCAAACAGTTGTAAACGTGTGAGAACTGGTTGCGTGGCATCTTCTAAAACGTCAAATAACTAAGTTGCAAAAAGTTGCAAAAAATCTTATGACAGGCGTAAACTACAAGAATTTATCTACATTTTAACATTAAGTAGAAAGTGACGCAGAGTGACGCGACAAACTAAAAATCTAAGTGAAAATATAACTTTAAAAATAATAGTTAAATATTATATAATGCAAATATAGCTAAAATTACGTAACAATTACGCCCATTAATAAATTAAACACGTTACAAAGTTCATACCTTCAGCTGCATGTTCCATCTTAAAGCATCACACTAACCACAAAGACAACCAAACCACAGCAACTTACATTCACCCTCCAATTCAGACTGCTCGAACAGTGGTGACAGATTTACACTATGATGCGTTTATATCCGAAAATAGTGAGCGGCAATTATATGAGAATGCTGTAGAAGTAATAAATTTTGATTTTTTAATTATGAAAATAAATAATTTTGTCCTCCTAGATTCCGACTTTGACCCACTGTGCAATGCCCTCGGCAAAATATTCTGCCACCACTGAGGTGGGTACCTCTGGACAGTCTCCTGAAGTTTTCCCTTTTTGACGAGGCGTTGTCGCCCAACCATAACTTCCATTCTCGAAAAAGGTGAAAATCATTCAGGGCTGCTTTGGACTAAACGGCAGATGGTCCAAAACCTCACACTTGAATTCTTTGTAAAAGTCTATCGTAATGTTAGCACAGTGTGGTCGTGAATGATTTTCACCATTTTCTAGAATTGAAGTTATGGTTGGGCGGCAACGTCTCGCCAAAAAGGAAAAACTTCAGGAGACTGTCTAGACGTACCCACCTCAGTGGTGGCAAAATATTTTTCCGAGGGCATTGGAAGGCTGGTGTAACGATACGACAAATGTTTCAATCGTTTTGGCTATTATGTTGAGACATAAGAATAAAACAAGCAAACATTTAGTAGTAAAATCAGTTTGGTATGTCAATCAGTTATTTTTATACAGTCCATCGGAACTTGGAAAAAAAAATGAACACATTCCTCGTATGTATTATGCGCGCGCTTTCAGTAGTACAGCAGGGGGCCATGGCGCTCCACAAGCTCGGCCAAGGTCACCGCACCAGCGAATAACAAAACTGCCGCTTGAAGTTCTTACTTTATATGAAAGATCCTGTATTTGTTAGGTATATGTGATTCTTGTTAGAATACTCTTATTGGTGATTGACTAGAAATCTAGTAAAGAAACAAGCGATTTTAGGCTGTTTTTCCGGAACTGCACTTACGCCGAAAGTGATTTTTGAAATTTTTATTTTTATTTTGATAGAGTTCTCCTAGACTCACAATTTGAAATCCTTCAGGTCCCTTTAGTCCTTGAACGTTTGGCGCAATATTGAGGACATGGCTTAATCTTACGTTTTTGTTAAGACGTCTGCTATTAAATGTTTTTAACACCCAGTAATTGGGTGAAGATGAATTTCCCTGCATGCTCCATGAAGTATTGACAAGTGTCCGAGATTCCCACGCTTCAACAAAGGCACACACAGCGCAGAGGAGACGAGTAAATATTGAACTATTGTCCCCTTCCTCGTTGTTTGCCGATGTAGACACGTGTAGACCAAAAATATCGCAGAGATGTCATATTAAAGAAATAAAAGTCCCTCTCGTCACATTCGAAGGCGGGTAAAGAAAAATATTTCGAATACATTAAATTTGCCAGTTGTGGTATAACTACAAACGTTCCACATGTTTAGCCTATAATTCTTATAATCTCTACTTAGTGTAAAACTAAGTCCCGATTCTTGGATGTAACGAGTAATCTCGAGAACCACTGGATGGATTTTTATGCGGTTTTCACCATTCTGTACAGGATATCTCGAGGAAGGTTTCTGTAGAAAATTATTTATTTATGATCATAGGAAGCCAAGCAGTAAGGATTTCAATGAAAAAGTCTAAAAAGAACCTGGCGTCCGTGCGCTTTTTAGGCTTACGCTGGGCAAACCGTCAAAAATAGCAATATACTAAGAGTGCAAGAATTGTTCAGCATGAAAAGTTCTACAAAAAAGTCCGGGAGAGCATATCTCTATCTTCAACACATCGCCAACTAAAAGTGTTTTTACGTTTTCATTTCTTACAACAATCTCCATTCGATTACTGAGGCGAGTCTATCATCCCAGTTACAGCCTAGCTAGAGGGCGAGCCTATTACCCCATATAGGCTACAGCCAGCAGCAAACTGTCGAGTGCTGTTGAGTTAAGACTTCAGAGAAGAGTGGTTGTGTTTGCAGTTTCCCTGGAAGTGCAACACGCCTTTTCTTCATTTCGGCTGTGAACTTTTCGTTCCGCAAAATACACAGTCAAGTTAAAATTGGGTGGAAGGGGGGATTTGTGTTTCATGCACCTCACCATTCTTAAATTACGTCTGACAAGAATTTATTGAACATGCATCTCCATACCCATCATGCCGAGACGTAAAATGGGTATAGGTCGTAGTTCATTGACATCGAAAGAAAAGAGCTTATCACGTAATGCATTCATAACTGTTCCCGGGCGAAGTCGGGGCGGGTTGCTAGTCTTATTGTATACTAAAGTGTATATTTTACAAAACTCAAGCTCCTAAACCAGAGGGAGTTAGAAGGTGCGGTTTGCACCAAAATCTTCCAAATCGTCTCAATAGTACAGGAGAAATCTTGCATTTCTTGAAAAGGCAACGGAAATATATTTATTTGTTTATAAAGTGCTTTTGATAACCCTACCAACCTGGGCCCAATGTCTGGGAAGCCAGGCTCTGCCTGTCACAAGTCAGGACCAAAGGGGAGTGATAGAGGAGTAACACCTCTTTAAAAAACCTTGGTCCAGCTGGCCCGGCTGGTAGTCCCTTGTAAGGGCCCCTTACCAGGGTTACGGTAAAGTCCTCAACGACAACTCTGGTAGAGAAGGTAGCCTTTGGTACAGCATAGATGGCGGAAGAGGCATCCCAGTGCTCGGGATAAATAGAGCAAAAGGTATATGTTTTAACTAAACAGATATCAGCATTCACCAGATAACGTCTGTTCCCCATGTTAGGGGCGGTTATCAAAGGCGTCTGTTCCCATATTGGGCGGCCTATTATGATCCATCTGGCGATTCGATCACAGATGTAACATCGAAGGGGAGTAAACCTCCTTCCAAAATAATCTCAACTTAAGACATGATAGTAAACCACAACGGAAAATATACTCCAGGAGGTAAACAATCCTCCATCACAAGAAACTGAGATGCAACTGGGCCTGCGGAGTCTGGAGAGCCCAAAACATCATGTGAGGAAGAGTCGGAGCTTCCTAGAACTTCACGCATAAGACCTAAGCAAAAACATCTGCTAGGCACACTGAACATCAATACGCTCATGAAAACTGGTAAACTGAAACAACTGACAGATGTGCTGAATAGACGTAATATCCTCATTCTTGCTTTACAAGAAACTCGATACACCGACGAAGATGCTTTTGAGTCTGAGGGATATAGAATTTACAAATGGAAAGCTGGCATCAAAACCAAACAAAACGGTACTATACTTGGAACAGCTTTTATGATTAAACAAAACTTAACAGAATCAATAACAAATTTTACATCTTCATCAGAACGAATTTCACTTCTCTCATTTCGATCAGGAAACAAAGGCTATACTATAATCAATGCTCATGCTCCCACCAATGAGGACAATAAGAAAAATCCAGAAAATGTTGAAGAGTTTTGGGAAATGTTGGAACATGAATCATCAAAGATACCTTATCATCACATTAAAATCTTAGTGGGTGACTTTAATGCACAGATTGGAAGAGAGAGAAAATTTAGATACATAGTGGGTGGCTTCCCAGCTCACAACCGCACTAACAGAAATGGAGAGAGACTCATAAGTTTCTGCAGACTATTTGATCTTAAATTAATGTCAACCTTTTTTAGGAAATTACCGAGGAGAAAGAAAACATGGTGCTCTCCAAATCCACATTTAGGTTCATATCAATTGGATCATGTAGCAATTACAAAACAGAACTTTAGATAAATCATGAATGTTAGAGTAAGGAGAGGATTAAATATTGATTCTGACCATTTTTTGTCTGAGATCAAAACTAAATTCCAACCAAATAAATCCAAGCCAAAAATTCCAAAAATTCCTAAAATAGACACAAAAGTTTTATCAGAAAATAAGACTGAATTTTTTCAATAAACTGCATACTAAAGATAAGAGTAACTGGGAAGAGATCAGAGATGTAATGATAGAATCAGCCAAAGAATTGGGACAGCCTCCAAGGAAAAGGAAACACCGATGGTGGAATACAACATGTGATGCAGCGATCGAACGTAGATTAGCGGCTTGGCAGTTATGGAATTCCAGGAAACGAGAAGATGACTGGATTAATTTTGTAGAGATCAGAAAGCTAACATCCAAAATCATCAGGATAGAGAAACGTAATTATGATAAGAAGCGATTGGAAGAGATAGATATAGATTTTAAAAAGAACAACACCAGACAATTCTACAAAGTATTTCGAGAGGAGATCCAAGGATACAAACCAATGAACCTCCATTTCAAGGATTCCACTGGTAGACTGGTCACTAATAATAAAGACAACTGCGAGTTACTAGCTAAATACTTTGAGGAACTTCTTAATTGCGAGGAACCTTTAGAAAGACTACAGTTTACATCACCACAAAAAGAGAACCCTCCGTCAGAACCACCAACTGTCCAACAAATAGAACAATATATTGACAATCTTAAAAATAATAAGGCACCTGGTGAGGATGGGATACTAACTAAAATGTTGAAACTCGGTGGTAAATTTGTAGCTGAAGCTTTACACAAAGTTATCAAGGAATGTTGGGAAAAAGGAACAATTCCAAATGATTGGAAACAGGCAATAATCCATCTCTTGCACAAGAAAGGAGATAAGACAAACCCCAACAATTATAGAGGTATTTCCTTACAGCCAATCGCATACAAAGTTCTTTCTAAAGCATTGCTACACAATCTGGAAGAACAAGCAGAACATACTATCGGCGAATACCAAGCCGGATTTAGAAAAGGGAGATCTTGTCCAGAGCAAATTTTCAATCTCAAAACAATCCTTAGAATCAGAACAATACGTAACCTCAACACAGTTGTATCTTTCATTGATTTCAGAAAGGCTTATGATTCAATAGACAGACAGTCTGTATTCCTAACGCTAGCAGAATTAGGGATAGATAAAAATACCAGACAACTGGTTGAACAAACACTAACAAATACAACCTCAAGAGTTAAATTTCTAAACGACATTTCAGAACCCTTCCAAATCAAAACCGGAGTTAGACAAGGTGATGGACTTTCACCACTTCTATTTAATTTGATATTAAACAAAATCATGAAGGAATGGAAACTTAAATTATGCGAAAGAAACATTGAAGGGGTCCATTTGGGGCAAGGAAAAGGAAGATTTGAGGTGAAATGTCTTGCCTTTGCTGATGACATAGCAATCATTTCAGAAAACAGATTTCAAGCACAAATAATGGTTGAAACCCTACATGAAATAGCAATAAAAACTGGTCTTCAGATTTCGTATGAAAAAACCAAATATATTGAACACAGACACAATGGAGAAAAATATCTAACAACTCAACATGGACAGATTCAAAGAGTTGATAAATTTAAATATTTGGGAGAATGGATCCAGTCAAATGGACTTGATAACACATCCTGCAAGGAGAGATTCAGAAAGATGGAAAATGCCTATAAACTCACCCAACATAGATACAACAAACGATCAATTTCATTCCAGGCAAAAATCAGGCACTACACAACTGTAATTAAACCAGAGGTATTATACGGATCAGAATGTTTAACGTTGAACAAAAGAGGTGAACAAGAGGAACTGGAAAAGAAAGAAAGGAAAATACTTAGGAAAATTTTGGGTCCCCAAAAGAATAAAGATATTTGGATGAAGAGAAAAAATGAAGACCTTTACCGAAATGTGGAAAAAATTACAGACTCAATTAAAAGACGGAGACTACAATTTTATGGTCACCTCCATAGAATGGATAGCAGCAGGCTAACTAAGAAAATTTTTGACTACATCTCCAAATTAAAAAACACCACTAGATGGCTGGAAGAGATACGGTGTGATCTGCAAAAACTGAAGATCACAAATAACATCATTTCTAATAGGGTGGAATTCCGGCGACTGATCACTACTGCAGATTTTTCGATTCTGCAAGTTCCACATCAACCACGGAGAGTGTTATCAACGGAACAGAGGCAGGCCATCAGCCAACGTATGAAGAAGTTTTGGGAAGAAAAGAAAAAACGAAACAATGTACCGTAGTCTTAGGTTCAAAGCGGTCTATAATTGGCCAAATTCTAAATATATATATATATATATATATATATAAAGTGCTTTTGATATTCTATTAATAGTATTTTTAAGGTATTTTTCCATTGTTATGTCAATTAGTATATTTGAATGTTTTCATTATTTTAAACTTAAAACTGTTTTGTAAAGATATCCATTTTCTTGATACTGTTAATTAATGTTTAAGGTCTAGTAGTTTTTCACGCTGATGATGGAATCCTTGATATTCCGAAACATGTACGTTTAATACTGTAATTAAACCACATTCTTTAGTGTTTGACGAGGCGGTTTGAATCACATAGTATTTACTATCAGTCAACACGGATATTAATTATTACCATTGTCATAATGATTAATGTTTTCGCATTTTAAGTAGGAATAAATCTCTTATTGTTTCCAAGAATTCTTTATCTTGGAAAAGATACAGAATGTTTGTCTGTTCGTCTTTTATGCGTTCATAAACCATTCATCCGATTGCAGTCAAATTTTGGTGAGTCGTTGTGCACACTTCCGGGATGGTTATAGGTTTCTGGCTTAGTAAATCCATTTTACAATAGGTAGCGCACGAGTAGTTTCAACAAATTAGTGACGGCGCGCGAATCGTTTCAACAAAGTCCCGTACGCGTTCATATACCATTCATCCGATTGCGATGAAACTTTGGTGAATTGTTGTGTACACTCCAGGGAAGGTTTCTGTCTTAGTGCATGCATTTTACAATAAGTAGCGCACGAGTAGATTCAACAAATGAGCGAAGGCACGCGAATCGTTTCAACGAAGTCCCATATGCGTTTATATACCATTCATCCGATTGCGATGAAACTTTGGTGAATCGTTGAGTACACTCCTGAGATGGTTTCAGGCTAAGTAAATCCATTATACAATAAGCGTACGAGTAGATTCAATAAATGTGTGACGGCGTGCGAATCGTTTAAACAAAATCCGGTATGCGTTCATATGCCATTCATCCCATTGCGATGAAACTTTGGTGAGTTGTTGAGCACGCTCCCAAGGATGTTTAAAAATTAGTTAATCCATTTTACGATAGTTTAGTGGCAGTTAACGGAAATTGAAAAAAAAATTGTGTATCCAAAAGCACTTCAAGAAACGAAGTTACAACGCCAACACTTTCTTTGATTGGCATTGCAATGCATGCCGGGTTCAGCTTGTTCTAAATAAGCAAAGTTAATTTAACGGGCTAAAGTGTAAAAATCACCTCTGACATCCTTGGTGTTATTGAAATTGGATAATTAACATATTCAAGGAGAGCAAATATTGCCTAAAAGTGTGAAGTTCTCGGTCATAATTTCATAAAACACGTATCATTATGTAAAATATTTACACTTTTGTAGCAATCAGATTTTCTACTAACAATCAGGCATTAATTTTGAGTTTTGTGCAGTTTATGTCAAATTTTGCTACACTTTAAACATAAAAACTAATTTAAAATCCTATTCTTCCTACTAAAAATTAAAAAATAAACTGTTTTATATTTATGAAAACCTAAAATAACAATTTTAAAAACCGAGTGATCTTATAATAACTACTACTGCGTCTAAATAAGTGTCTGTCTGTTAGGTAGTCAGCCCGAAGGCTGGTTGGATCCTCAAACAGTACCGCCGTTAGGTTATGTGAGTAGATACCCACAAAAACCCAAGGCAGCGCTATATTGAGGCGTACTAGGCAAAAAGAGGAGTGAGGTAGTTTGCCATTGCTTTCTTCACTGAGTCAGAACAGTAGCCCTAACCCTATGAGTACAACCTTTCACAACATCCACAGGCACTGACTGTGCCCTGAATGTCATTACTAAGCACCACCCATACCTCAGTAGCTTCCATATAATCACAGCCATGAGTGAGACTGTGACATAGGTGAAAAGCCACCTTTTACTCTAGCCTGTGCCAACAGACAAATGCAAATGTACTGCATTCATCAAGGGATGGCAAACGGGCCTCGAGTAACTAACGGGATTTCATATTAAGAGCCTCATTTTCTATACCGGTAGTGGAGAGTGCTACTCGCATCCAGTCGGCCGTGTTTCGCCAAGAGCTACTGTTTCCTGGAAACGACTTGCCTTGCCATTCCCTCATGAGTTTATTTTAGCTGTCATTTGCGTTATCATAAGTGTATATATTGTAAATACCATCACCCATACTTGTAGACATAAATTGAATAGCCTAAGTGTAAAGGCGACTAATATACAGTAAACTCTCGATTATCCGTGGGCGGTCTATCCGCTTTGCGTATTATTCGCGGTGCCTGTAGGAGAACATTTTTGTAAAAAAAAAGAAGGTTTTGAAACTGAAAATTATTTCTCAAAAATTGAAATAAAGTTACTAAATACTTAAACGTAATAAAAATCGTAAATCGCAAATACAGTACAGTACACTTAATAATGTACAGTACAAAACGTGTACAGTAGTTCAGTATTATATATCGGTATACACACTGTACGTGTGAACCGTTACTTATGATGCAGCAATAGGACACATTGACAGGATTCTTCAATACCTTGAAGACCAAGACGACGCATCACTTTGTGACAAGATGGTGTTGAGAAACCTCAAATCACAAATAAAGAAAAAGTGTTTCACTACGAAAAAGCAAAACCAAATCACCGATTTTTTTGTTAAAAAATAAACAAGACTTTTTAATAACACACATAACATCGACTGAGTTAGGTAGATTTCATTAGAAAGCTAACTATTGCAATGGGTCCCATGTTTCGACTTCCGGAAAATTTGGACATATCTTCGCGGTTCACATCCCCCAGACCCCAAAACCACCGTCAGTTCAAAAGTTTATATATAATTTATGTATGTATATATATATATATATATATATATATATATATATCAGTTTCTTGTGGACACGATAACGGCCGTAAATTTGCCCCAATCACTTTGAATTTTTTACATAATAAGTATCCCATTAAATTCTCGGTCGAGTTCGTTAATGGGCAAAATCGGTCAAAGGGGGTGAAAATGGAGGGCTTTTTTTTTTCGAAAAAGTGAAATATCACTATAACTCTCTTAATACATGAAATATCGAATCCATTCAAAGTTCATAATATGTGTCGGATAAGTGCCAAAAATTTATGTCAAATAAGTTTTTTGATAGCACCAACCATTGACCAAAGGGGTGGAAATAAGTGGGTTTTTCGGGAAACATTAATCATATCTCTCTTAATAGTCACAATATCAAAACCATACAAAATGGAAAATATTCCCCTAATAATTACCTAAAACTTTTGTCTGAAAGAAATTTTGATTTGACCCACCATTACGCCAAGGGATGAGAAAAACGATTTCGGTATTAAAGAAAATGCCAAGTTCCATCAGAGGTTACCATGACAACGCTTCTAAATTGATCAGGGATGAGCTATCAGAGGTTGCCAAGACAACGCCATTGACGATATCACATTCATTTTTAGCCTATTTTCAATTTTGAAAAAATAGGCTTATGAGATCACCTTTTGTCCGTGTGTGTGTGCGCGTGTGTGTGTGTGTGTGTGTGTGTGTGTGATTCGTGTGTGTGTCCCCCCCTAATAAAATCTAAACGGCTGGAGCGATTTCAATGAAACTCAGTAAGTTCATAGCACTATTCCGGGCGACCTCGACCGTGCCCTTCAATTTTGTTACGCCTCACCAATCCAACATGGCGGCTGTGCGAAGTATTTCACCAGCATTCAATATCTCCGAAACGATTACCGATATTACCCTGACATCATGTATGGTGATAAAGGGAACTACTATAAGTTCACTTATGTGATCTTTGAAAACCTGGTAACTACAAAACCAACATGGCGGCCAAGCGAAGTTGCGACTTTTAAATAGACGTTTCTCGCGATTTATCCAACCAAACGCAATGAAACTTGGTACAGTATATGTTTATATACATTGTAATGCACCGACAAATAACTTCGTTCATTTGTTTATATAACCACAAGATGGCGGATGTGCGAAATATTTCACCGGCATTCTGTATCTCTGAAACTATTAGCGGTATCTCCCTGAAGTTTTGTACGGAGATAAAGGGCACTACTGGAAGTCCATTTATACGACTTTAAAAAACCGGTTATATACAAAACAAACATGGCGGCCAAGCGAATTAGAAAATTTGAAATAGACCTTTCTCGCGATTTAATGCTCCAAACGCACTGAAATCTGGTACAGGAAATATTTATACACATTGTAATGCACTGGTATCTAATTTAGTTCAATTGTTTTCATAACCTCAAGATGGCGGCTGTGCGAATTTTAAAATTAAGTTTTTATTTCTTGTGATGTAGTCATGCGATCGAAGTGAAAGTTTGAATAATGAACCTTCCCAATAATTTTCCTATAATGGTACATGACTCTATGGTCTATACATTTAACAATCCAACATGGCGACCATCCGAAATATTTAGACGGCTCTCAATATCTACGAATTTATTGTAGCAATCAAACTGAATTTTTTATTGTTCATAGGGGCTATGAACTCAAGTTCACTTATAGGACTTTAAATAACCTGGTGATCACAAATCCAACATGGCGGCGACGCGAATTATAAATATTCTCATGGACGTTTATCGCAATTTAACCATCCGAGAGCAGTGAAACTTGGTACAGTAAATCCTTATACGAATGGTAATCCACTAGCATCTAATTTATTTCAATTGTTTCCATAACCTAAAGATGGCAGCTGTGCGAAATTTTAAAATCTCCTTGTAACTTCTAGTGTCCTAATTATGCGATTGAAGTTTGAATAATACACGTACACAATAATCTGCATGTAACAGTACATAACTCTAGGACCTACATATATAAAATCCAACATGGCGACCATCCGAATTATTTAGTCGGTTCTCAATATCTACGAATCTATTACGGCAATCAAACTGAAATTGTGTATGTTGATAGTTGCAATAAGTGGGCTATATGAAAATAGGCTGTATAGTTCTTCACGGAACTACTTGTTAGCCTACTTTTCACACTTTGCAAAAATGAGGAAAAAGTAGACTTATGAGATCGATCCGGGAAAATGTGTCTGTCTGTCTGTCCTTCTGTCTGGCTGTGTGTGTGTGTCCCCCCCTTATCAACTCCTAAACGGCTGCAGCAATCGAAACCAAATTTAGTATGAGTAAAGATGAATACCGGAATATCTCAAGCCCATATTTGAAAAAGATGTCAGTGCTACCAACTGCTAAAAAAACGCATTAGAAATTTGTGCTCCATGTTGGATATCATGGAAGGCATACATGGGAGCAATTCCAAAAATGGCACACATGTAGATAATACTATTTCAGTTTAATTTCCAGGAGGCCATACATGACGTGTTGCCAAAATAATTTTAAGCCTTCTGATAGGTCCAATTTTTAAATGCACATAACTTCTACACTATCAATTGGATTTCAACCAAATTATGTATGCAATATAAGCACATAAGCAGGTATGACTGAGCGTATTATTAAGAGCCTCCAGGGCTGCCAACTGTTAATAATTGTTCTCTCTACTTTTTATCCAAATACAAATATATCAGAAAGTATGCAATCGGACAGCTTTAAACTATGCACGCGTTTACATTAATTCGGAGTATCTTATATACGTCAGTTCTACCAACATGATTCTATGCCTGCTGATAGGACCAATTTTTAAATACATGTAACTTCTATACTGTCAGTTGGATTTCAACCAAATTTCGTATGTGCTATGTGTAATATAACAGATATGACTATAAGTATTCTTATGAGCAATTAGGGCTGCCAACTGTTAATAAATGGTGTCTATATTTTTTACCCTAATATCAATATATCAGAAAGTATGCAAGCCAACAGGTCTATACTTTGCATACGTATAGCACCTGATATTCTAGATTAATTTGGAGTAATTAATATAAGTCAGTGATGCCAACATGATTCTATGCCTGATGATAGCTCCAATTTTAAAATACATATAACTTCTATACTAAAAATGGATTTCATCCAAAATTGGCACAAAAATACATCATAATATTTCCGATTATTTCTGACCAGCATACGCATGACATTGTTGCCAACGTGCTTTTACGTGTGCTGATAGATCCAATGTATAACTCCATGTAACATCCTTTGGACTTCAACCACATTTTGTATTCTGTACCTTAAGAGATGGAATTAAGAATATATTCAGTCACCAGGGCTGCCAACTGAATTGCTGTATTAGGCTACATTATGCCTAGTATACAGTATTTCGAACTAATTAAGACATTCCGATGTTACCAACTTAATTTCGTCATTATTCTAGATAGGTTCATATACTGTAGATTAATCATTGGGATGAATCTTAATTTTAAGAAAAGTAGGCTCTTTAGTTCCGCACGGAACTTCTTGTTCCATCTGACTATGTGGGAAGCGGCTAACTGGTAGCATGCTGAACTTCTATGCCCAAGGTCGCTGGTTCAAAACCGGCCAAAGTCGTCGGATTTTCTAAGAGCGCTAAAAATCCCTCAGCATGCTTCCTTTCGGAGGGGAAGTTCCAACGTTCATTGCAAGTTGCTGGTTGCGGTGGAATCTAGCAGCCAAGTTCACAGTAGGTGTCGATGACGGTAGTATTTGGTACAATATTAGGTACTACTACTTAAAATTGACCTTCTGCAGACCTTAACTGAATTAGAGACTAATACAGTCCTCACAATTAACACCGTTTATCAGACAGACTCTACACACACAGACTCTACACACACCCAATGTACACGGGGTTACATGACCACGTTGTCGCAGCCCATAAACTGAGGAACCAACCAACATCTCTGCGGGAGATAAAATTTTGCGCGAAGAAGTAACAGACTGTTAGATAGTTACACATCAGTTCCAAACCTTGCGTAAGGACATTGTGATCAAAAGTATTAAAATGAACCCCAAATATGACAAGAAAGTTACCATCGCCATAAGACAATAAAATGGTAAAAATATGCATAGAAAGACGAAAAAAAAGTTTAATTAACCTCCAATTGTAAAATACATTCTCGCAATAAATGAGGTCTGATCCACCTACGAAAACCTGCATATTTCGCCTATTTTAGCCTATCCTCTAGTCTGCCCGGTGAAATCTACCTCCGCCTTCCGGCGTGCCGAGAGGATTTTTTTTGTTATCATGTACGTCCTTTTATTGTATAATAAACTTATTTAAAGCACTTGTGTGTTGTTTTTTTAGTGCCTTCGACTTTCTTTAACCATTACCAGCAATTTTGCAGCTCATCCGCGAAATTCGATTATCCGCGGTATCTGCGCCAGTCAATTCCGCGGATAATCGTGAGTTTACTGTATTGTCAAATATCACTGATATTGCTTAAATGAAGGTTTCTACTTGTAGCTTGTTCAACGACGGCAGATGTTTGTGGCCGTCATATTGCGTTGCCAACATGTCCGATACAAAATACTCCACACAACACACGTAACTTTATAATTATTTGAAAAAAGAAATAATTGGTAAAACCATTGGCCTGGATAAAGATTATTAATGCGTGACTGCCCCCACTGTGCGTGACAAAGCCATGGGTGTTTATATTAACCAACGCCGGCCACGTTACCTAACAATTATTGGTCTAGGCGAAAACCTTTGATCTGCTGGATGCGATATTGTACCGAATGCGTGGGGTCGGCAATACTGTGCATTCACATACAAGAGAGATCAGCAGCAGCTTTAAGAGCAATGTGCAGCATCGAAAACATCACATCCCTGAAACTAGTAACGTCGATGAGACTCTTAGAAACGACAATCGCCCCCATTGCTACATAAGGGATTGAACTCATATGGGATAAATTCAAAACCATTGACTTACAAAAGCTAGAAAACGTGAAAGCACGCTTCATCAAACGGGCCATAGGAGCAAGCATATATGTGCCAAAAAGAATGGCATACATTCTAGCAAAAGAAACGTTTTTCCTCGAGGATATAAGGCTCAAGGAATTCCTACCAAGTACACGCGCTTATACAGAAGTAATAGAAAGCAGGAAACTGAAGGAGAAAGAGATACATAATGCCATGTTAAATAGACAATGTACCAACACCAATAAAACGCAAAGGTACTCAATCATAGGGCTCGCGATTCATGGTTTCCACCATAAAATGTGTGTAATTACTAAATATCGCCAAGCAGATGACCAATGCGTGTGTAAAATATGTGGCGGAAGGTGTGAACTTGATCACATCAAGCAACGCAAAAGCTGGACTGGGTCTCTTATTGACCTTATAAATGCAAGCAAATGAACAGTGCAACTGTGATCTAATGTAAATATGTAACCTAATATTGTAAACCTTTGCTGACCATTATTATTATTATTATTATTATTATTATTATTATTATTATTATTATTATTATTATTATTATTATTATACTGTAGGCCTACATAATACTAAAAATGGTGGAGTCAGCTGGAGGAATTTCATTTATATAAGTCGTGATCCTACCTGGGATGGCTGGGTGGGTTACAGACAGCGCCGGAGGAGTAAACATCTATTACTATATCTCCAGATTTGTTCTCTAAGATTACTACAGGTATTTTGGCTAATTTCAGTAGTTTAAGAATGTTTTACTTCGGTTCAGGTAAACTCCACTCTTACCCATTTTTCTGTAGTTTGTTTTTCCGTATCTGTTGTGGGTCTTCGCCTAGGTGGACCAAGTCAGGTTCATCAGCAGGCACTGTTTATCGACGTCTAGTCAACTCTGTGTAGGGAGGGGGCAGTATCCCTTTTCTGTAAATTTGAAGAACAAACTGGGTTAATTCAGACTAATGACGTACTTCGTTATTATTTACAAACTTTTTCCATTTATTCACGTTGTGACGATGTATGGATGTGAGTCTTGGACGATCAGAGGTCAGGATTGGAGGCGACTTGAAGCGTTTGAAATGTGGGTCTGGCGGAGAATTTTATGGGTTGAATGGATTGGAAAGAGGACTAATATCAGCATCCTACAAGAAATTCAAGGGAAAAGAGAACTGAGACCAACGATCCACAAAAGAAAAGCTAATTCACGCAAAGTAACGCTTACCTAACTAATCTCCTAGAAGGAAAAATCAAAGGGAAGAAAGGCCGAGAAAATATTTCCTTCAAGACATCACACTAACTCTTCACTATGGTTCCTACTGTGAGATGAAACGAGGAGCTGCAGACAGAGAGCAATGGTTGCGAAGACAAGGCATAGCCTTTAGAAGTTGATGATGAAGTGTAAAGTATCTGATGATGATCGCTTGACGATCGAAACTGGTCATCCAAGTGTATTAATGAACTCAGCCTAAACGAAAACAAGACTGTATCAATGACTTTCCGCAAATGGGGAAAACCAGCAGTTTTTCACACACAGAGAAAACCCCTGGAGAGCGTTTCTAACTTTAAATATCTAGGCGTGACACTTCAGACAACGGGCAACGTCTTTACGCTTCGCGTTAACGATAGGATCAGTGCGGCTACGAGGGCCATAAATGATATCAGAGAGTAGAGAAAACTCTCCGTCAAAACAGCCTTGAAACTCTTCCAGCTCAAGGTTACACCCGTTGTAACATATGGATTAGAGAACATCTGGACACACCTCAAATTGAAACACCTGGAAAAGTTGGAAAAACTAAAAGCGACTTTCTTAAAGAAGGTTCTGTGTGTTTCAAAATACACGCCTCAAAGACTAGTCTATGAATTAACACGTGAATTATATTATGTGGAAGAGCTCCGCCTCCAACTGTCACTACCGTCTACACCAGCATTCGTGTAACTCATGGAGAACCTGAAATCGAAGAGAGACATATGGTGGAATTTCTACATCACTGACGCAATGACCTGCAATGATTGGAAACGGAGAGGCTACGAACTAAGACATACTGTTACACGCTTTGCCATGTACATGGCTTCCACCATAAGCAGTGCAAGTTAAAGAAGTTTCACCAGCCAGACGCAGACTGTGTATGTGAACGTTGCGGCAAATGCTGCGAAAGATATCATGCGATGTACTGTACATATAGACTTGAATCTCTGACATCCTTCTGTTGTAATGAATAGTTTATTCCTATGTATGCTTCATTTTGTCTGTATCATTCCTTTGGCTATTAGCTGCAATAAATATTTTATTATTTAGTCGTTTGGACCACGATGCTTGTGCTTTAGCTGTTGTCTTCCACTTCTGGTATTTTTGGTGGATTGTTTGGTGGCTGCTTTTTTTCTGCTGAAATCTTGAACCCTTCTATTGGACCAGTAATTTTTCATTTTCTTGCTGAACTCTATCTTACGTTCCTCGGACCATTTCCTGGACGCGTTGTGGTGCATGTGAGGAAAAGCCTGGTTTCAACTGTCAGACTCCTGTCATTTATTGTGTCTTGCTGAATATTAAGTTCAGCAAGATCCTTCTCAACTTGTTTGATCCACCACAAGGCTTTAACCTTGAAGATCTTATAAGACAGTCTGTGGTGGTCCATTCTGTACAGGTGGCCATAGAAAGCAGGGCGTCTCCTTCTGATGGCAATGGTCAGGTTTCCCTGGTGTATGTGGAGTTCGCAATTCGGTTTGTACCCTCGTCTTCCATCTGGAAAGATCCTTGGTCCCACCATTTTCCACAAGAATTTCCCTTTCCTGTACCTCGAGGGCGAAACAGGCACTTAGCTACTCAGGATTAGGGAACTACCCATCACAATTAGGTACAATGGTATAGGCCGACTGAAAAACATCACATTTCGATTACTAGGGCAACACCTAGAAATGGCTTTCAGTACAATTATGCATGTGTATGAATATTATTGAGCTGGAAGTAGATGTAGCCGATGTTGTTGTTTGAGTCTTCAGTCTTTTGACTGGTTTGATGCAGCTTTCCATGCCTCCCTGTCCTGAGCTAATCGTTTCATCTCTACATAGCTACCACACACTACATCCGAGGCAATCTGTTTAACATATTCTATCCTTGGTCTACCCGTACAGTTCTTATCCTCGACCCTTCCTTCCATAACTAAGCTTGCTATTCCTGGGTGTCTTAGTATGTGTCCTACCAACCTATCTCTTCTCTTCATTAGCAGTCGCCAGAAACATCTCTCCTCTCCCAATAGTCTTAACACCTCTTCGTTTGTAACCCTATCTACCCATCTGAGCTTCATCATTCTCCTGTAACACCACATTTCAAACGCTTCAATTCTCCTCTTTTCTGCTGCACCAATAGTCAAAGTTTCACTTACATAGAGTGCCACGCTCCAGACAAAGACCTTCAAAAATGACTTCCTAACACCTAAATCTATATTCGATGTCAACAGATTCATTTTCTGTAGAAATGCTTTCCTTGCCTGAGCTAACCTACTTTTTATATCCTCTTTGCTTCGTCCATCACTGGTTATTTTGCTTCCTAAGTAACAGAAGTCTCCTACTTCCTTCAGTTTTTCACCTGCAAATTTGATGTCCATAGAGAATTTCGATTTATTTCGGCTGCATTCCAATATTTTTGTTTTACATTTATTAATTTTCATGTAGCCGATAATAACTCGAATGTTAGTGGCACACACAATTAATTGATTCAATTTCCTACACGAGTTTTAATTATCTAGCGTATCCACGCGGATGATCTAAATTGCTTCCATCAGTTTATTTCTCTCATTTCTAACTGATCTGAATGACTTGTGAATATGTTCACGGTAAATGTCAGGGGTCAGCAACTGCCATATCCTCTATGAAAAGCCAACATGGCGCTTACTAAATACTTGAACAAAACAATGCCATTTAATATGACTAGCGCTTAGAGACAGCCCAGCGGGGCTAACGAAGTGACCCGAATGCTCACGAATATAACCGATCAGCCAACCATAAGACAGACCAAGCGGGGCATGATCTTTGGGCAGCCATTTTCCTTTCGTTTATCGAAGGGCTATTTGTTTTGTGAATAATCGCTTGATTTGTTGTTATGTGCGTTAATTCTTAGAGTCTCAGACACTCACTGGACAACTGAAATAAACTAAAGTCCAGTCGCTGAGCCTCCAGCTGGGTGTCCATCCCCTTATCTCCACTGATATCTTCCCTGGCCCTTTCTCACCAGCTTATGAAATGCTTGGAAAATCCGTTTCATCTACCTGAGATTCTAGTGAACAAATATATTTCACTTGCGAAAAATAGTTTCCTTGTACAGTAAGAGACAGAATATGTAATTTTAAATAAATCAAGTAAAGCTATGGTATATTGGCTTTCACGGCCGGTGAATTAAAACTCAGCAATTCTTCTAGGATTGTGCCGTGTCTTGTGTGGGGTTTCGCCTACGGGACACCAAGAGCCCGCCGATGAGCCAGCTTGGTGTCTTAGGCGAAACCCCACACAAGACACGGCACAAACCTAGAAGAATTGCTGAGTTTCAAGTAAAGCTAAGTTTTAAAAAATGTCATTTTGATAAAATATGTAAAATAAAAACACAGAATATTAATTTTAAAGTGAAAATATCTAAAACAAATGTCATTATGATCAAATATGTAAAATATGTAAAAATAAAATGTAATTAAATGATAGCTAAGCTTCTAATTCATGGACATTTATAATTTTTAGTTATGTATAAGCAAAGGGAAGGAATATGTTTTTATAAAAAAAGCCTAGCCCTAATGATCGGTCTAGGTTGTGAAGTTTCGGGTACGTTCGGTTTGACCCACTGCGCTGGTCTGTTTCAGTGCGTGTCAAAACCGTCAAAACACCGTGAAGGGAGATGTATGATCGGTTTGCGGTCGTGAGTATTCGGGTCGCTTCGTTAGCCCCACTGGCCTGTCTCTAAGCGCTAGTTTAATATGCTCCCCAGTGTTGCCAATTTGGTGTTTTTAGCACCAGACCTGCTGTTTCTGAAGTTCGTCTGGTGCCATAAATATTCTAATAGCGCCATAGCAAAATACTGGTTTTATTTCAATAAAACCAGTGCCAAATCTGGTAACGGATTGTTCCATCAAATTGTCTCCTATGACAAATCAGTAAATCCTGGAAGCCATGTAATAGTTTTAATAAAGTTAATCAATTAAGATAGGCAATGTTCAGCCTTATACGTGTCAAGATCAACACTCCAACAGGAGAAGTCCCTGAAATTCTCATTCGCGTGCATAAGTGCTAAGTAAGCGCAACATGCAGTGCTCAGTGCAAGTGCACTTGTACAAAGAATCGACATATCATCTATTTTCTTCCCAGCTCCCAGTGGATTTCCCAGTTTCATGCGAAGGCAGTTTATGTACTTTCGCTCCCTCACTCTAATGCAGATGTAGGGAGAGTGTTTAGCCAATTTTAATTGGTGAAAACAAAGCAAAGAAATCGAATGTAATTTCAAAAATTGCATTCCATTCTGTGTGTGCGATTTGGACTAAAAACAGAGGGAAAATGCTATCACGACTACGAACTTCCGAAGGATATAATAGTTGCCAAATTGGAAGTATGCAGAGCTACAGCAGTACTACACCTTCCTGCTCTAAAGATGTAATAGCGGTAGCAGGCTCCGCAAGTGAAGAAGACGATTTTTAATGAAAGAAATGTAAGTAAAAAGCCGTTTATATATTTATAATTTTTGGTGTTTTTCTAGTGTTTTGAATCATAGAGTCCAGCTGGTGCTTTTCTGGTGTTTTAAAGCATAGGGTTTAGTTCTTTTCCATTTCACGATTTGGCAACACTGCCCCTACCACACAAACTGCTGAATCAATCGTTATGCAACTTTATCAACATTTGCCTTTATACGATAAAATTGTTATGCCACTGAAAAGCCAATATCGTTCACTTTTACCAACATTACAATTAATCAATCTTTAAAAACAAAATGCAGTATGTATAGCGGGTGAGCTTTCCGACCCTTATTTTTCTAGTTTTCGGTCACACTTCCAAAGTCTGATGCCATCATGGTTGCCATCATGGTTGACAGATCCCCGTCTACAGCCAAGCCACAATGACCCTAAAATACTTTACAAGATTTATGACGACATGGCAGCAAGACCTTTACAAAAGCATGTGTGCGATAAGTGATTGTTCAATGCCACAAACTGTCATACGGGAGTAGTGGGATGATGAGAGAGCTGTCTACTAACTTATTGAACCCTCCTCGTATTTGCCCCGAACCTGATATCTCGCTAACCAAACATGGGATTAGAACATACAGGGTGTCCTAGCACTGCTAGTAATGCCCCCTACTTTCCTATAGGCTCTTTATTTGATTAAAAGACCAAAACTAAAAGGTCATTCGCGAGTAGTGGGGTAGTGTTGGTTTCCTGAAGTCGCGCTCGTGCTTGAATATGTATGCCTATGTTGGGAAAGGGTTAGGTGGTGGGGGAGGAGTAGGGTCGAGTGAGGGGTCGTTTAGATGGTATTTTTTCCGCTCTAGATGATGGTGAGGTTATTTTTTAAAAATGGATGGAATTGGGAAACGCCATTTGGGGTAAACATGTTGTTTTTTGACATTTTGGCGATGAATGTTTTTTTATACGCATGCGCACTTGAGGAGTTTTGTAAGAGGGCGGGCTTTTTAAATGATGATTTATTAATGAGTGTTTTTAATATGTATTGAAATAAACCATAAAAACTAATAGGTCATCGGCTTTTGACTATCTCGCTAACCAATAATCGGATTTAAACCTATGAGGTGTCATAAGACTCGTGGTGAACTCTCCTTTTCCATGGACGGGGTATATCCACACTAAAATAAAAACGTGGTAAGGGGGTGGGGAGCTGCACTACTTAGGAAGTTGTGAGCCCCCGCGACCTTGGAATGGAAGATTCATGCTAGGAGGGCGTGCTTGGATTCGTTTTTTTCATTTCGTTATGCTCTTTACGGGAATGTCGGTGTCGAAAAGGTGAAGTTAGGGTTTTGGGTCAAAACGTGCGTTTTTCACATTTTTGCCGATTTTTGGAAAACGGGCCATGCTAGGAGGGCGTGCTTGGATTCGTTTTTTTTCGTCTCGTTGTGCTCTTTACGGGAATGTAGGTGTCGAAAAGGTGAAGTTAGGGTTTTGGGTCTAAAAATGCGTTTATCACATTTTTGCCGATTTTTGGAAAACGGGCCATGCTAGGAGGGCGTGCTTGGATTCGTTTATTTCGTCTCGTTGTGCTCTTTACGGGAATGTAGGTGTCGAAAAGGTGAAGTTAGGGTTTTGGGTCAAAAAATGCGTTTTTCACATTTTTGCTGATTTTTGGAAAACGGGCCATGCTAGGTGGGCGTGCTTGGATTCGTTTTTTTTCGTCTCGTTGTGCTCTTTACGGGAATGTCGGTGTCGAAAAGGTGAACTTAGGGTTTTGGGTCAAAACATGCGTTTTTCACATTTTTGTCGATTTTTGGAAAACCGAAAACGTGAGAATGACGTGTGTGATAGTATTTATTTCGTCTCATTATTCTCTTTACGTGGATATAGACATGAAAAAGGTAAAAAGCTGGAAACATGGTTTTCTTATGGAAAATGTGTTTTTTTTGTTCATTTTCGCGTTATTTGGAAAACGAATGAGGCGATTTTTATGATGGGCATGTCGATGTATTTGTGTCGTTGTTCAGTTTACGGGAATGTAGGTATGGAAAACCTGAAATCATGGTTTCCGTCATATTTTTTTTCGAGATCGTTGAGGAAAACGGGGAAAAAGTAAGAAACCAGATTTGAAGTCACGTTAGGTTATGCGCTTTGATGTTAATAAAACACTTATGCATTATTATTATTATTATTATTTGTCTTGACTGGTCAGGGCTCACACGCAGAGAGAGAACTTGCTTAATGCAATGAGAATTGAAAGCATTGAGGCTGACCCACGGCGATCCAGACAGACACAGGTCTTATCATCGTACGTGCCTCGCAGCAGAGAGAGATAACAGCCTGTTGTTCACATGCAGGTGGCTGTTATCTGACCCAGACGTGTTACCCGATATCTCGATGAAGGACAAACAGCTCTGTCGAAAAGCTGATCATTGCATTCCCACGCATACTCATGCAGAGATTGCAAAAGCTTGTGAGAATCGGTCTGACTTGTGCGCTCCATGACATCCTACTCATAGGAACAAAAAAAAAGTAAAGTGTTAACTTTGCATCTTGTTGAGGAGACATATATGTTCTGAGGGTAAGAGAGACTCATCATTCTCGTGTTCATCTTTGAAGGTGACGGATGCAAGTGCCTTATGCTCTTTGTGAAATATTACGTGAACTGCGGCCATACTTGTACTAAGGTAGGTTCATTATTGTTAATTATGACTGGTTTTATTGTTATTTTGTGTATGCATGAAAAGTAAGTTAGTGACTGATGGTATTTTTGGGGGATTTCGTTTGTTGCAGATTTTTAAAAACAACATCATTAAGTCTGGGAAAGCAGACAGAGAGAGACAGTGACAGTGACAGTGACAGTGGCGGCAAAGACCACATATGCTGAAAGCATTATAGTTCATTATATGGTGAGTACATGTTGTTCCATTACTTTTATTGTTGTTGTTGTTAAATGCATGCCATTTATTTCACGGAAATTTATAAACTTATGGCGTGTATTTATTATTGTTTCAGAATGAAGATATATATGGAGTGAATAGGTTTTAACTAACTTGACGCTTTCGATATTAAAAAAAAGAGGTGAGCAATGAATATAGATTAATTCTTTTCTTTGTAAATGACTTTGTTATTTTCGAGAGAGTGTCTTATTTATGTGTGCACACTTGAAACCTTTTGTTTTAGCAAGTCTTATGAATGAATGAATGAATGAATGAATGAATGGATGAATGAATGAATGAATGAATGCACATGTTTAATGTATATAACCATGACTAATAACGGATTGTATTGGTTTGTTTTTCAGATAAATCATTGGAAACAAAAAACAAGATAAACCTTGTCGTTGATATTAAAACTATATCAACTTTGTTGGTGATCATTTCCTGCTGGGGGCCCAAATTACTACAACCATTGTGTACCTGTGAACGAGATTGTGTGCCAGTCAGTAAAAATCAATAAGTGTGGCCGTTTGGAATTGCAGATTTTGGATTAACCTATTTTAAGGTAAGGGTTGCACGTTTATTAGTCCATTTTATAATCATGTCTATATCAGAGAGTGAAGTGTTAGTGTGGCAGCCTTTGGCCAAATGTTTCAAAACGCGAGTATGCTCAGGCCGAATTTACAATGCGAATCACTGTCTGTCGCCTAAAGATTTTGTGGAATTATGTTTTCCCATTTTTTTGAGTGAATGTGAACAAGGCTTAAGATTGCATCAGGCTTTAAAAATAAACTTCGAACTACTATGTGAATTTACATTGATAAAAAATAATGTTGAAGAGAAACACACCTTCAACCTTTGTACAAAAATGGAGAAAGTACTGATAGCCGATAATTTGGAAACGTGGTATCAGGAGAAAGCTATTCAAGCGCTTATCACTAAATTTGATAAGTTGCAACAGGGTCCCAGTGGCTTGGCCCTCAATAGCATTGCCTATTTGCAAATCAATATTTGTAAATACAATCCATTGAATGCAGGAAGTAGCTATATTGCCACACCGAGCTTTATCGCATCCAGAAAGGCAGTGATCAACATACGCAACAAAGATGATTACTGCTTTTTATGGAGTATAGTGAGCTGCCTGCAACCCTGTCAGGGCAGTAATTGTGATTTGCCAGGGAAGTACAAAGATGTGTTTAACCACATGAAACAAACTCTCAATCTCGAGCGTGTTTCATTTCCCATGCCTCTAGATAAAATTCATTTATTTGAGAAAGATAATCCAAATTTCTCCTTCATGGTGTATGGCATCGAAGGATCCAATATTGTGGGCCCCTTGTATGCCACCAAACAGGTAAAGCAACATCACATTCACCTGCTTTTCCTGTCTGATGGGGATAAAAGCCATTATTGTTGGATAAAGAATTTAGGAAAACTAGTAAGCAGCCAAGTGTCTAACCATAATGGTAAGACACATATTTGTGAGCGCTGCCTTCAGTATTTTACAACTGATGAACTTTTGAAACGACATACAGAAGACTGTGAAGGGCAGACGGCAGTAAAGCTAGTCTTGCCCGAAGGAAATGACGCAGTCTTAAAATTTAAGACCACTAATAAACAAGAGATGGTACCATTTACTGTTTACGCTGATTTTGAGGCCCTTACTGTTCCCATTCAGGGATGTGAACCAAGCCCCCATACAAGCTCAACCTATCCAGTGCAGAAACATGAGCCTTTTGCTGTAGCCTATTATGTTGTCTGTCACTATGATAATTCACAATGTGAGTATGTAAGTCATAAAGGTCAGGATTGTGCGCGGTGGTTTGTTGATCAAATGGCGGCTTTAGCAGGCAAAGTAGAAACTATTTTGAACAACCCTGTACCAATTCAGATGAATGACGTACAGCAAAGAGAATATGATCAAGCCACCACCTGCCACATATGTGAAAAGCCAATCTTAGGCGGAGAAAAAAAAGTAAGAGACCACTGCCACAGGACAGGGCATTTTAGAGGTGCTGCCCATAACGAATGCAATTTGAAGTACTCTACACCTCGCTTCCTCCCTGTCTTCTTACACAATTTCTCCCGGTATGACCTTCACTTCATTGTAAAACAATTTGCTCATGTAGATAAGAGCAAATTCAGCATTTTGGCTAAGAACCATGAGAGCTTTACCTCACTTTCATGGAGAAAAGGAAGCATGAGCATTCGCTTTCTCGACTCATTCAAGTTTATGTCTAGTTCGCTGGATAGTCTTGTGAAAGGCTTAAGCGAAGATGAGTTGAAACATACCCATTCCCACTTTACGGATACAAATCAATTTAAATTGTGTGTTCGTAAAGGCCATTTTCCATACGATTATGTGGAAAGTTACGAGGTGCTTGAAGAAACGACTTTGCCGCCAAGAGAAAAATTCTTTTCTCAATTGACTCAATGCACCATCAGTGAAGAAGACTATGCCCACGCACAGCATGTTTGGCGAGTGTTTGGCATAGAAACCATGGGCCAGTATGCTATGCACTACTTAAAATTAGACGTGTTTTTGTTGACCGACGTTTTTGAAACGTTTCGTCAGCTATGTCACGCGATTTATGGCCTTGACCCCGCTCACTACTATACCAGTCCAGGGTTAAGTTGGGACGCCGCCCTCAAATTTACCCACATTGAGCTTGATTTACTGACGGATCCCGATATGGTACTCATGATGGAAAAAGGGATTCGTGGGGGATTCGTATCGCTCAATCAGCGACATGCCAAGGCAAATAATCATTACATGCCTGATTATTGTCCCGAAGAACCAGAATCCTATCTAATGTATTTCGACGTAAACAATTTATACGGTCACGCTATGAGTCGACCACTGCCGTACAGAAACTTTGTCTGGCTGTCTGAGGATGAAATTAAAGATTTTAATGTGCATAGCGCTAGCAAGCAACAGGACGTAGGGTATGTTCTTGATGTCGACTTAGCTTATCCCCCCCATCTCAGACAGCGTCATGGTGATTTCCCCTTTTGCATAGAGAAAATGGTGCCGCCCGAGAGTAAGGGCAATCATAAGAAATTGATGGGTACCTTGTATGATAAAAATCACTATGTGTTGCATATTGACATGCTGGTAGAATGTTTAGCTCAGGGCTTAACCCTGAAAAAAATCCATAGAGGTATTTCTTTTTGTCAGAAACCGTGGTTGAAACCATACATGGATTTAAATACCAGTCACAGACAAAGTGCCACTCAACCATTTCAAATCAATTTTTTTAAACTGATGAATAATTGCATCTATGGCAAGAGTTTGGAAAATGTACGGCAGTATAGGGACATTAAATTGGTCAACACATGGCATGGACAATGGGGAGCTCGAAAATATATTGCAAAACCAAATTTCAAATCTTTAAACATTATTGATCATGATCTACTGACTATTGAACTTGCCAAAACTAAAGTGGTCATGAATAAGCCTATCTATTTAGGCCAAGTCATTTTAGATTTTTCAAAATTGCACATGTATAAATTCCATTATGGTTTTGCAATACAGCGATTTGGTACCATTTCCTTGTTATATACAGACACGGATAGTTTTATTTACCATATCCGTGACTGTGATCCGTATGTCGTTATGAAACAAAACCCAAAATGGTTTGACACGTCCTCGTTTAGTGACAAGAACGTGTTCGATATCCCCCGTCTGAACAAAAAAGAAATTGGTTTAATGAAAGATGAGTGTTCAGACACCATGATGACTGAGTTTGTAGGTCTCGCTCCGAAAATGTATAGTTTTCGACAGGTGGATCAATGCGAATCTATGCGAGCCAAAGGGATTAGCCAGCATGTGGTTAAACGTCTCTGTGTGGATGATTATTTGCATGTCCTTCAGACCCACACAGCCATGGCACATAGTCAGTTTAGGATTCTCTCAAAAAATCATGATTTATTTTTAATGAAGCAGCGAAAACAAACACTCGCTTTGTTGGACGACAAGAGACAGTGGTGTCAGGATATGATGACAAGCGTCCCATTTGGTTACAACCAGTAGTGGTTGTAGCTATTGTTGTTGTACAACACGGCAAGTGTTTGGTTTGGTTGCTATCAAATGCGAGATGCCATCTTGAGCCTCGGAATAAAAATAAAAAATTGTAGTGTATCATATAATTTTTGTTTTTTAACCTGCGTGCATGGGTGTATGCATGGATGTGTGAATGCCTGTAAATAGTTGTACATAAACTGTATGTCTTGTGCTATTTGCCTGTCAACGCATAAAGAGAGCCATGCATCAACGTTTCCATGGTTCACTGTGCACAGGCTAGATTAAAAACATGTTGACTTCTTTAGGTTAGGTTAGGAAAAAAAAACAAGTAGCCACCCTCACTATTGTTGTCGCTTAGTAGGCCTCATGTTTCAGCAAAGTGACCATTCACCCTCAGTAGGCATGCGGTTTAATAGGCCACACTAGGGTGTGGCTTAGTAGGTCTCATGCAAGAACAAAAGAATAATAATAATCTGCTGCTTTTACTGTGGACAAAACTCTCACTCTATGGCTAGAGTTATGAGTGGTGATATATTTGAAATATCTGAACAGAAATTGTTTCTTTAACCTGTTACATGTTTTTTTCCTAACCTAACCTAAAGAAGTCAACAGACAGATGGTTATTTATTTGTGTTTTGCTTATTTTTTATTTTATTTTTGCCATTGACTTAGGGGACAGACAGTGTATATAGTACATAGTATTTTTATTTATTCACTTAGTAAACGGCAACGACTACTTTTCAGATTCAATCATGAGCCATGATGAAGATCGTTTTATCGTCACAAAACACACCACGTTCAATGAATATGCCACGATGATGTCTCATAATCCTCAACGTGTGGCCTATCCTTCAGAATATAGAAACACGAAAGTACGCATTGATACCATGTTTTATGACATCATTATGGATGATGACATAGTTTATGATCCAGGGCATCACTTTTGTAAATCCTGTATGCTAAATTTTGGCTTTGAAAATAATGTATCCACGCAAGTGATTCATAAAGCATGGTACGGTTTAACCATGAATCAAGTGATTGTTAAATTAGCTGACGAGGATCATTTTCCAGATTTCTGGTGTACAATATGTACAAAACCCCTGTTTAATGTTTATTTTCCAATAACCTCTCAAATGTTTTGTTTTCATTTTTATAAATTTCCTGCTGAGGAAGCAATCACTTCATATCGACAACAAGCATTTCGCCAACTTTGTCTTGGCTTACCTATGAATCAATATTCGCCTCATAGAATGAGATTTGTTAGAAACTAGCCACATGATGTAATGATTATCGCTTTTTTTTGTTTACATTCGGCTTTCAGGTGCATACTTGACGTTTAGAATACATTTGGCTATTTTGTTTGTTTGTTTGTTTTAGTTTATCGTGTATACACGTTGATAAACACATACACACTGGTTTAAATTTGTAGTTTTGAACTTTGTTTTGTTGGATGTAGACATGGTTATTAAATGCATAGCGTGTTAACTTTGCCTTTTATAGGTTACCAAAAAAGCATTCCATGTTTGCTCTTAGTATTTGTTGATACTATTTATTTAACAGAATGTTGTGTGAATTTGCACAACAACAGAGCAAACGAATACAAGTCATTCGAATAGGGAATGATAGGCTAATTCCCATTCACAACAGAGACATGCATTTACCTCCAAGAGAGAGAGAGATCTTGAAAATGATTCACACACTTAATTTTGATAAAACATTTCCTATTAAATAATTTCCAAATGTATGTTTTGACTGAAAAAATGATACAAACATTATTATTATATTTTTATCCAATACTATCTATCTACAAATTCAGGTCATAAACACTCAGGATTTAAAAAAAAAACACACTTTGATGTACAAAGTTATTGTTGTTGTAATATAAGAACGAGAGTGTTAGAAAGTAACACTCTTTTCTTTGGTTATAGACAACCATGGACGCCTTGAACGCCATTGGTCAAGATTGTGGCTTTGCACGCAAGAAAATGAGTGAATTGCCTACGCAAACACCCTTTCGCATACATGAAATTCAAAAACTGATAACCAAATTTGGTGAACGAGCTCTTTGCATTTGTCAAGACTTTGAGACATTTCTTCCCACACGATTTAATAACCTACCTGATAATGTTATGGAAGATGTCAATTCCAGTATTCACCCTGTCTATTTAATTTATGAGGGTGAAAAAAATAATCGATGCATGGTTCGTTTTGTAAAAATTGAAAACGAATAATCATTGTACGCTAGCCGTAACTTTTATAATAATAATGAAACTATTAGTTAAAATGATGGACTTTTGTCCTTTTTTTATTGTTTGTGATTTAAAATAGCATTTATAGCAATTTTTTAAGCAATTTCTATTATAATGATTATAATTTATAATGATCAAATTCTAGTAACATGTTATTTTATTCAATAATAATAAGCGTTTAACAAAAAAAACTGGTTCTAGAGTAGATAAAAGATTTCATGCTGTCATTCGTTCTGCTAGACTGCCATTTGAAGCTGATGAATAATGATGGACTTTTGTCCTTTTTTTGATTGTTTGTGATTAAAAAAAATAGGTTTAGTACAATTACCATGTATATATAATTTTTTATAATAATAATAATGAAACTATTAGTTAAAATAATGGACTTTTGTCCTTTTTTATTGTTTGTGATTGAAAAAATAGATTTACTACAATTAGTAATATTTTTTAACGATGCACTGCTGTCCCTTTTTTTATTGTTTGTCATTTATAATTATAATAATGAAACTATGAGTGAATAATAATAATGGAAAAAAACACAACATGGACTCTTGTCTTTTTATTTATTTTTTTTGTCATGATAACAGTGATACTATACATTTTTTAAAATAAATTCATTACGTTAAAGTCCATATCTAGATAAAAGTAATTTGCTCTTCATAGCACCAATCACTATAAATGCTGCCATTCGTTCTGCTAGACTGGCATCTGAAGCTGTTAATCGTTGCTTGGCAATGCTTAACAAGACTTTGTCGGCAATGCGTCTTAGTGTGGGATCACTGTTTTCATAGGCTTTATCGTGATTAAGGCATGCATGATCCAAAGCATTGATTCCCATATCCCCTCTCCTCAAACGATCTTGAAGACGAGTACCAGGGCCGCAAAAGCTGTAAGCAGGTAAGTGAGCTTCGAATGGTAAGTTTTTAATAATGTTATCAATAATTCCACGGCCAGTACACCTGGGACATAGAGGTTTCAATCGGTGAAAAACACTTTTTTTTGTTGTTGTTCTTCTTCTTGTTCTTGTTCTTGCTGTTGTTGTTGTTGTTTGTCGGCAGCTCCTGACGAGCATGGTAGGTGGTGGTTGTTTTCCGCATGACAGCCATGGAATGATGAAACAATGTCTTTACACTGAGTTTTATGACCATGATATAATTTCATTAATTGGCATGTGGCACACTGTCGAATGGAAGGTATTTTTGCCATGGTTAATTGCTTGTGATGGGAAAAATGACTGCATGGTTGTAGTTCACTCAATACAGAGTCGTTAGTCCACTCGGCAGGCGCCTTTTCCCAAATTTCTTTGACAGCGTTGGCAGCAACATAAAAAAGAAATGATTTAGGTAGTGCTAATAATTCATGTTGTGTAAAGCTAATCAGTTTTTTCTTGCACACAAAGAACTTTCCAATAGCCTTGTCGATTGTAGTGGCGTCCATGTCTATAACGTTGATGTTATCACCTCACGTGTACACGTCTCACTGCTATCATTGGACGATACACTTTCAGTTTTCATTTTATTGAACAACTCCCAACATGCACTCGTGGTGAGCCAATGAAACAATTGCCATGCATGCGCTAAGGCTTTATTCTGAATATTGTCGCAAGGACAAGTGTCCATGAGCGTTTGCAGGGATGGACAACCCAGATCTAAAAGGTCAATACATTGACAGTGAGAGGGTAGAAATGGTTGAAGCCACTGGCGTTTTTCACTCCCTTTAACAAATAAGACATTGGCCGAGGACAAATGGGCTTTCATGACAATGTCAAGATACTTGTAAGAAATATCACCCTTGTTCCATGCTAACTGCAAATGATTTTCAATCCATTGGCTCTGTTTTTTATCTTTTTCACTAAGCAACTCGAAAGCATAGGGAGGTTTAAACACCAAATGAATAGGGTTAGACACCCAAAACGTACTACAATCGATAAAAGCGACTTCCTTAAATATAAATTTGTTGTCTGCAATTTTAAACCCCTGACAATCCACGATGAGTGTACGCATCATGCTTTTTTTTATTTTTACTTGTTACCTCATTGACGTCTAATCAACAACTAACCCATGCCATGGTTTAACATGGCAAAGTCAAAGGACTTTAGAGGGAAAAAAAGGAACAAATGAATTGAACAACAGCTAAATATTTTTTTGAGGTTTTATTCATATAAAAAAACACTTACACTTTTATTACAAAAAGTTTGTTGGCTTAATTTGGAACAGCATTCAAATGAATAGTTTGCACATACGGTCCACAGGTATCTCCTAGTTTTGCAGGGTCTGGTACAATAACAGGATAATTCAAACTCCATGGAATATTGCCCACATCATAGCGATTGAGGTAAGGGCAGGATGGACTCCATCGCTGATGATCGCTAAAGGGTCGATCCCCTATTTCCCAGTTTCCAATTTCAATGTTGCAAAAAATACACTTGACCACATCCCCACGTTTTAAGTAATAAAATCCGCTCGCAGCCAATTCTCCACAATCCATAAAGGGAACTGTCCATGTTTCAAAAGTTTTCAAACGATTAAATTCACATTTTAAATTCCATGGTTTGTCTGTCACGTTGTTGTTGTTGCTGTTGCTTATTGAGGGACACATGATGTTTTTTGTTGTCGTATGTGCGCACAGTGCCAGAGCGCAACAGATACTGTGCATGCAGACGCTTATCATTAATCCCATGAATGATGATCTTTTTTTTTCACTCGACCACACATGGCTTACATGCTGGTGACATAATTGGACAAAGGATGATATTTCACTTGTCTAGCATGAATAATCAAACAGTAGGCGCTGGTATGGTCTGGGACATTTTCTTGTGTTTCAAAATCTACCCTTAAATCAATGGTGGTGATTTTCATAGATTCTTCTAGATACGAACAGTCGAAAACAATCAGTGGTGCTTTTGCTTTAAACCCTTGTGGCGACAACATAGGACAATCCGGTTTTTCATAATAAGACGATTGAAATTTAGCGAACATGTCATAAAGGGGACCAAACTTATTTTTTGAAAAATTGAGTTCCAACCCCTCATAGGGAAAGCAAACATTATTTAAAAATAGTCGTGTATTTCTCAAGTGAATGTGATCAAACAAGGTGACATCTTTGCTTTGTTGGTATTTTCTATTGGTTTGAAAACCAATAATAACATAGAGGGGTCTCTCGGTAGAGCGAGCCGATTTGACACTCCAACTATGAGTGTCAGTGGTAGGTAGCAAGGGGTATTCATGCAGACACCAACTTCGAAAGGCGATAGGCAAGGCTTTATCTTTTTGCACTAAATTTAACATGCTTAGCTTTTTACGATCCGATAGCGTCACATGGGGCACTTTCCATAGTAATCGAAGCAGTTGAATTTTTGAGTCTATCACTTGGTCAGAGGCTCCTTTCAGCGCATTATAATCACTGCGGTCTCTCACTAGATACAAACTTTGTCTTGCGTTTAAAATAATACGCTTGTGATCTTCGGCAAAGCCAAGGAGTAATTTTAAGGGTAGGAAGCCTGTAAAAGTGCCATCGGTATGAACTAGCCAGTTATTGCTACTGTTGGGACACCATCCTGCCATAGAAAGCGTTTTACTTTCCTCCTCGCTATAGGATGGATATAATTTCATAAGACTAGTCATGCCCACATTTCGAGTCATATCTATGACAATATCATTTATCACATAACGTACTTCAGAAAACAGAAAAGCCAAACCATGATTCGCCAACGCAGACGTTGTGGGCGTACTGCCATCTGCTTTCATTAATTTACCCTCAATTTGAAGGACACTTTCATGAGGTAGAGTAAAAATATCTTGATTGTTAATGATGAATTGAATCTCGTCATTGTTATTCAGACCTGTTGCTTGAGGTTGATAGGAATGCATATCAATGCGCACGACGCCATCTTCCACTTGTATGGGATTTAACACTTGCAACAGCTCTTTGTTCATGATTGGGGTGTAGCGTATAACCAAGGCGTTGTAAGCGTTGTCGGTTTACCCGTGTCAACCGTTTCATACACGGCGGGCAACTAACCGAGCTCGTAGACGTTGTTGTTGCTTTATAGATAAATTTCATAGCGTCTTTAAAACCAACTTGTAGGTCACAGGGGTGTTGGCGTCCAAAGCAATCAGTTGTTGGTTTCTATTCACTAAGCGTAAGGTAATATTACTAATATCACTGACACACACAGGATGATAGAGAACCACTGAAGGGTTTTCACGAATAATATAGCCGCAAGGAGAGGTGACAATAAAATCATACAGGGAATGGCTTTGTTCTTGATTCGTAAATACGTCTCTAATAATATTGCAAGTTACAGAAATGTGATGGTCCTCGATGAATTTCACTGGATAATCTGATTCATGGGGTTGCTGAGCTGCCAACACTCTTGGTTTAAATCCTAATAAAGGACCAATAGAATGAACTCGTGTTTCAAAGTCAATGTTAAACGTAGAGAAAATGCGACAGCGATGAGTTATTGTATTAGCTGTAAGTTCAAATTTGTGTGTCCCATCCGCAAATGGTTTGACACCAAATTGTTTTATCATCGACACGCTAATGGCCTCATGCACATCGTCTATGGTATAACCTCCAGGGGGTAGTGTCAACATATAATCATCATAATAAAATTTGTCATTAATATCCACTTGAATATTGTAAATTCTGTTGTAACTTTCCAAAGAAATTAATCCTAGCACATAGGATTGTTCGGAATGCAATTCAATGGGAGGGAAAAAATCCAGGGACACTTCAGGCCCGCGACTGTGCACGGTAAAGGTCTTGGCGCTGACATTCATAATGATGAAACTGTTGGCTTAACGCGACCTCTTATATAAAAAATGTAAACTCAAACGGCCACACTCTTGACTGTCAAAGGTTTGTTGACGATTCACATTATAGAATATCTTTACCCGGTTTCCCAAATAACGTAGCAACTCGATCGGGGGTGGTAAATTTCCATAACTGTCAAAGTACCATACTGTGGAACCTTGTTTCACGTAGGCTACAAAATGGGTTCCTGGGCCTGCATTATCATCTAAATTCATCATGACTCGTTCTTCTTTCCACGGTGCTTTAGGTAATTCATTTCGCATAAATACACCTCGAAAATGAGAAATCTTTAGTTGTTTGGCATAGCTTTCCACTTCTTCATGGGTCATGGCATGACGAGGCAGTTGCCTTAAGCGCTTATCGATGATGATGGACATTTTTTTTTCCTTAGACGGTAGGCCATTACCTTGTGGATAAAAGACTGGCTTTAAAGGGTTGCCATTTCTAGCTCCCATCGCAATGGCTTCTAACGTTTTATTGTGTCGCTCGCTTTCTTTGAGTTGTTGCTTGCCTTGCTCGACGGCTTTTATGGTTTTCGCTACAGCGCTGGCACCACCCAAAAGGGACCCCAAAGCTGCCAACCCTGCAAATAAAGCCGGCAAAAAACCCCCACGCTTAGCAACAGGAATGACTCGCCCACGTTTTTGCTTTCTTTCTTTTCTTTTTATCGATACATAATGCTGCGATTTCGGAGCTGTAGACAATCGCACCGCTTGTAAAGCTTTTTCGATAGCCACTCTTTTTAGATTTTTTTTAGTTTTTTTACGTTTTAACACTGGGTGTGAGGCAGATCGACTTGGTTCCCGACCTGGCTTTTTTCTCTTTTTGAGATTTGATTTTTTCATGTTCATAGCATATCTTTTTTTCACCATGCTGCTACTTGGTGAACCTTTCACAGCAAACATTCGATAACAACTAACGTAGAGAACCTTATTTCATAGCACTATATTCCAATTCTATATAAAGCGGGAAATCATTCACCGTTTTCCCAGCTTCCTTTTCCTCAAACGTAAGCATAAGATGAAAGGATAATTCATCTCCCACATTTACTCTTTGATGGTTGTGGGCCAACACTCTATCACCGTTTAGTTGTATTTTTAAATGTTTCTCATCAGGCATGGCATATTTAATATGAATGACACCATCATAATGCAGTCGATAACGACTTAAACCGGAAGCAAGCATATAGGTAAGATCATCATTCACCAGTGGTAGTGGTGGTGGGGAATGGTTTCTGTCATTGTCCAGTTTTTGATTTGACAGGTACACTAAAAATACAGATGGGACAAATTTATAAAGCCTTTTCATTTGATAGGTCACATAACGTTTCGTGCAGACATCATTTTCGTCTCGAGGCTCTTGCACATCAATAATACGATGATGATTGGCTGAATAGCCCTCAGCGGTTAGTCTCGGGGCCATGTGATAGACACTTTGCACTTTGCGATCGACATAGCTTTTTGTTGCCACCTCTCGTGTCTGTTTTGACAAAGAGGCGGCCGTGGCCATGGTTACACGAGCTCGCCCAAACACGTCCATGGTGATAGACGTTAACTAACCTATCCTACTCACCACTTGCCTATATATATAAACCTTATACACACATGAAAAAAACTCAGTCATCGACACAATGGAATTAATGAAACAACCCCATGCTTTGCCCGTCTCTGATTTGGTTTCAGAGCTATCACTGTCCGTGTGCGAACCTAAACGTCATGGTATCCTATTCCCATCTACCGTTCGATGTATTATGGTAGGGCCTTCGGGTTGTGGAAAGACCAATGTTTTGCTGAACATTATTACCGCACCTCATGGCCTACGATTTCAAAATATTTATATTTTTGCCAAATCCTTGTACCAGCCTCTGTACGTGTATCTGGAACAAATTATGTCTTCGTTAAATAAAGAAGCCATGGGCTATTTTACATTCACCTCACCTCAAGATGTCATTCAACCAGACCGCATTCAACCAGATTCCATTATAATTTTTGATGATATTGCCACTCAACGACAGGCCATTATTCAAGAGTATTTTAGTATGGGACGCCATAAACAAGTGGATTGTTTTTATCTGGCTCAGACCTATTCCTAAATCCCCAAACAGTTGATTCGTGACAATGCCAATCTCATCGTTCTCTTTCGCCAAGACTCTAGAAATCTCTATCATATTTTTCAAGATCATGTGAATCCAGATATGTCCTTTACAGCTTTCACGCAATTGTGTGCTTCGTGTTGGAACCATCATCCCCATGCCTGTTTGGTCATAAATAAACAGAGTGAACGATGTGAGGGACGTTATCGCTTGGGTTTTGATCATTTTATTTCTGTTTAAAAAGACCCAGGGTTGGACATTTCCTGTTAGTGTGTCTTTACCTTTACCATGGCGAACGCCATAGGGTACAAGAAACATGTTCAAATCATGCAGCGTATTATTGAGGCACGAAATACGATTCGACATAAATTTCGTGAATTGCAACGTTTAAAAAACGTCAATCCTTTACCCATGATAAAACATAATCCATCATCGGTTGATCCCATGAGATTTAAACCTAATGCTTCTGCTGCTACTGCTGCTGCTGCTGCTACCTCTCAAACCAAACCCATAACAAGTTCAAAATTTACTCAAACAGAATCCACACGACAGGTAAAATCCTCCTCTTCCTCCTCCTCTAATGTTAGTGAACAAGAACATCAAGAAAATGAAAAGAAAGAAGAAGAAGAGCATGAACAAAGTGAAAGTGACAGCGAAAGCGTATTTAGTCCTGAAAGAAAAAAGAAATCGTCACCCCTTCAACAGTTTCTAAAAACAAAACAAAAATCTTCCGTCATAGCGGCAACACCGTCTTCCTCCACATCGTCTCCGTTTTCACAAGTCTTGGCAACCCCTCAAAATAAAGCTCAACTCAAAAACATTTTAATCAAACATTATGGGGCAACCCTGGAACCGTATTTGACCCTTCTATTTATTGGAAAGACAGATACCACGTATGGTGTTCGCTATGAGAATGATAGTTTTAAAATTGGGGATTCATCCATTAAATTTGCTCGTACGAAAGCTGTCATTAAAAAGATCAACTATAAATTAACACCAGGTCTGTTAAAGCTGCTATTTTCTCGCACCCCCTCGACACAAGATTTTACGTCCGAGGACCTTGCTAAATATAAATCCATTTTATTAGACACCAACGCTCACAAAAGAAACTATAAATCCTCTCAGCAGGTCAATGCCAATATATCCCAAAAATATAAAACCATCATTGCAAACATCTTTGGTAAGCAAAAACATCACTCTGCCTCTGGTGTAAGGTTTAAGAAATTAAAACCCTACCTAGATATAACCTTTTGGAATAATCCCAATCAGTTAGTAGAGCGCTTATACTTGCTTCATGCATCAAAACAAGCTGGTCACACTGGACATGAGGCGGAAATCGCCCTCATTGAACAACAACTCCGAGATGCTAAAATTATCTTATAAGCCATCCCCCATCAAAGTGGGCATTGCTCATGAATTGCATAAACCAGCCCGACGCATTTATGAACGTCGTCGTGTCATTTCCAAAGGAATCGATGAACTTTGGCAGGCAGACCTGGTTGAAATGATACCTTATTCTAACGTTAACGACGGTGTACGCTATATGTTGACTGTCATTGATGTCTATTCCAAAATGGCTTTTGTTCAACCAGTAAAAAATAAAACTGGTATCTTAGTCACAAAGGCCTTTCAACATATTATTGAACAATCAAAACGTCAACCTCATTTGTTACAAACCGACCAGGGGAAAGAATTTTTCAACAAGGATTTCTCCAGTTTTCTCAAATCTAAGGATATTCACCATTATGCCACCTATAGCAATCTCAAAGCTAGTGTAGTTGAACGCTTCAATCGAACATTAAAAAGTTATATGTGGAAAGAGTTTACAATACATGGTTCCTATCGATGGATAGACTGGTTACCTCAACTTGTGTCTCGCTACAACAACACCATTCATTCCACCATCGGCATGAAACCTCGCCTCGTCACCAAGAACCTACCCAGACTCAATAGACTGTTTAACCCTATAAAAAGGGTATATCCAAGGCGACATCGCCTTAAAATTGGAGATTTTGTTCGCATTAGTAAACATAGAAGTGTGTTTTCAAAATCGTATACTCCACAATGGTCGACAGAAATTTTTAAAATTCGCCAAGTCAAGCTAGGTCAACCAGTGACGTATCTCTTAGAAGATCAGAGCGGTCAACCCATTCAGGGACGATTCTATTATGAAGAAGTGCAAAAAACATTATATCCCAACGATTATCTCATTGAACGAGTATTTAAAGTCAAAGGTGCAAAATATTTTGTAAAGTGGTTAGGTTTTCCTTCCACGTATAATTCATGGGTCAATAAACATAATTTTTTGTAATAAAACCCTATTTAATTATTTTGAAAAAAAAATGTATCATATGACCTTTCATTATTCCCACCCTTTTGTTTATTACATGTCCAATAACCGCTTTGTTCGAGCCCATGCCAATCTGTTGCGTTGCATGATGAGTCCATAATGAACCTAGGCTATGACATACACAGTATAAATCCGCACACTGTATAATGACACCTGCCTCTTATCTCTCTCTGCTGCGAGGCACGTACAATGATAAGACCTGTGTCTGTCTGCTCGACATGGGCCAGCCTCAATGCTTTCAATTCTCATTGCATTAAGCAAGTTCTCTCTCTGCGTGTGAGCCCTGACCAGTCAAGACAAATAATAATAATAATAATAATAATGCATAAGTGTTTTATTAACATCAAAGCGCATAACCTAACGTGACTTCAAATCTGGTTTCTTACTTTTTCCCCGTTTTCCTCAACGATCTCGAAAAAAAATATGACGGAAACCATGATTTCAGGTTTTCCATACCTACATTCCCGTAAACTGAACAACGACACAAATACATCGACATGCCCATCATAAAAATCGCCTCATTCGTTTTCCAAATAACGCGAAAATGAACAAAAAAAAACACATTTTCCATAAGAAAACCATGTTTCCAGCTTTTTACCTTTTTCATGTCTATATCCACGTAAAGAGAATAAAGAGACGAAATAAATACTATCACACACGTCATTCTCACGTTTTCGGTTTTCCAAAAATCGACAAAAATGTGAAAAACGCATGTTTTGACCCAAAACCCTAAGTTCACCTTTTCGACACCGACATTCCCGTAAAGAGCACAACGAGACGAAAAAAACGAATCCAAGCACGCCCTCCTAGCATGGCCCGTTTTCCAAAAATCAGCAAAAATGTGAAAAACGCATTTTTTGACCCAAAACCCTAACTTCACCTTTTCGACACCTACATTCCCGTAAAGAGCACAACGAGACGAAATAAACGAATCCAAGCACGCCCTCCTAGCATGGCCCGTTTTCCAAAAATCGGCAAAAATGTGATAAACGCATTTTTAGACCCAAAACCCTAACTTCACCTTTTCGACACCTACATTCCCGTAAAGAGCACAACGAGACGAAAAAAACGAATCCAAGCACGCCCTCCTAGCATGGCCCGTTTTCCAAAAATCGGCAAAAATGTGAAAAACGCACGTTTTGACCCAAAACCCTAACTTCACCTTTTCGACACCGACATTCCCGTAAAGAGCATAACGAAATGAAAAAAACGAATCCAAGCACGCCCTCCTAGCATGAATCTTCCATTCCAAGGTCGCGGGGGCTCACAACTTCCTAAGTAGTGCAGCTCCCCACCCCCTTACCACGTTTTTATTTTAGTGTGGATATACCCCGTCCATGGAAAAGGAGAGTTCACCACGAGTCCTATGACACCTCATAGGTTTAAATCCGATTATTGGTTAGCGAGATAGTCAAAAGCCGATGACCTATTAGTTTTTATGGTTTATTTCAATACATATTAAAAACACTCATTAATAAATCATCATTTAAAAAGCCCGCCCTCTTACAAAACTCCTCAAGTGCGCATGCGTATAAAAAAACATTCATCGCCAAAATGTCAAAAAACAACATGTTTACCCCAAATGGCGTTTCCCAATTCCATCCATTTTTAAAAAATAACCTCACCATCATCTAGAGCGGAAAAAATACCATCTAAACGACCCCTCACTCGACCCTACTCCTCCCCCACCACCTAACCCTTTCCCAACATAGGCATACATATTCAAGCACGAGCGCGACTTCAGGAAACCAACACTACCCCACTACTCGCGAATGACCTTTTAGTTTTGGTCTTTTAATCAAATAAAGAGCCTATAGGAAAGTAGGGGGCATTACTAGCAGTGCTAGGACACCCTGTATGTTCTAATCCCATGTTTGGTTAGCGAGATATCAGGTTCGGGGCAAATACGAGGAGGGTTCAATAAGTTAGTAGACAGCTCTCTCATCATCCCACTACTTACGGGCATGTACAAAGAACATGCCGATTATACGGTTTCAGAGGATACGAAATTAACGCTGGGTACGGTGGCTTACTGATGTAAAAAAAAAAAAACGTGAATGAACCTTCGAAGCGGAAAGCAGTATCACATCTCATACGCTTTCAGGCAAGGTAAAGAGACGAGTAGCCGTAGAGTAATGTTGGTTTTGTAGTTAATATGTTTTTGAAAGTCTCAAAGTCGAACGTCTAGTAGTTCCCTTTATTACCGTACGAAATTTCAAGGTGATATCATTAATAGTTTAGGAGATATAGAATGTCGGTGAAATATTTCGCACAGCCGCCATGTTGGATTGGTGAGACGTAATAATATTTAAAGTACACGTTCGGGGCCGGCCAATGTGCTGATATAATCTCACCGAGTTTCATTGAAATCGCTCCAGCCGTTTAGATTTTATTAGGGAGGGGACACACACACATACGCGCACACACACACACACCGACAATAGGACAATATGATTTTCGTCTTCCTGGATAATTACAGTATGTCACGGTTTCTTCAGACTGGATAGAGCTGTACAAAAGCCCCATTTGCTTTTTATATTCTGCTACCGACGTCCTCTTCAGACCCTCCACTTCTCGTCACCACATAGTATAAAAACTTGACAGTCAGTCTGAAAGACTAGACTTTGTATCATTTTAAATGCTACAAATGCTGAGAAATGCTACAAAGGCTGGAGGCTCCTCGCTTCGCTCGAAGCCAAAGACTCTTGACATGTTAGAAAATTATCTGCATAATACTTATCTTGCTTTATAATACTTTACCTTGTTTCAAATTACTCGCGAACGGCAAGTGAAAACCAAGGGCAAAGCAAGGCCAAGCGCGCGGGATGCCGTCACGCTCACCAGAGCGCGCGGGGACGTGCCCCTTCCATCCAGTCTAAAAACACTTATAGTGGGCGATGTATTGAAGATAGAGATATGCTCTCGCGGACTCTTTTGTAGAACTTTTCATGCTGACCAATTCTTACGCTCATAGTATATTGATATTTTTAACGGTTTGCCCAGCGTAAGCTTAAGAAACGCACGGACGCCAAGTTTGTTTTCGACTTTTTCACTGTAATTGTTAGTGCTTGGCTTCCTTTGATCATACATAAATTATTTTCTACAGAATCTTTCCTCGAAATATCCTTTACAGAATGGTGAAAACCGCATCAAAATCCAACCAGTGGTTCTCGAGATTACCCGTGACATCCAAGAATCGGGGATTTTTGTCTTATACTAACGAAGTAGAGATTGTCGGGGAACACATGCACCAAGCGGTACTATGACGTCACACACCTCAGTGCATCTGTGTAAATTTCGTCCCGTCACCGTAACGTAACGCCAGACCCCAGACGAAGTCGACAAGATCATTTAAAATGATAATAAATGATTTATTGAAAATGGTCATACGATGGTGACGTAACTACTGTGCATTCGCTTCCCCCTGCTGCCGTGCAAACATTAGAGATTTCGTGAATCACATGGGGGTTTTGCTGTCCTCCAGTTTCTATTGTTCTGTGAAGCAACGTGACCACCTCATCAGAGAAAATTATTAACTGCGGATTAACAATGCCGTCAACAATGTTGTGTAAAATCTAATTACAGAAAGTGATGCGTTTTTCATTGTCAAGGGGCCTTAATTCTTGGACTACAGTTACTCTGTATGATTTAAGTTTTAACATGTTAGTGGCCGTATGGACTAAGGTCTTCAAATCACTTACTTGCTGTGCAACGTTTTTGAGCGGCTTAGTTGGTAGCATGCTGAGCTTCTATGCCCAAGATCTCGGATTCAAACCCGGCCGAAGTCGTCGGACTTTTTAAGAGCGTTAAAAATCCCTCAGTATGCCTTCCTTCGGAGGGGAAGTAAAGCCGGCACACAGTGGGCCAGAATCTTGAAAACGTGGCCAAAATATAAATAGTTGTTCAATTTTTTTTATTTATTTAATAATTATTAGATACAACCATGAATAGGTCATTTTACACTAATATTTTAACAATTTTAAATAATATTAACAAAACAACAACAACAATAACAGGTAACAAATGGCAGTGATGGCAGCAAGGGACAAATCTCGGGAAGGACGCAGGGAGTGATTGGGGTAGTGCGTGATTAGGAGGGTGAGGGGTTAGGAATTGAGTGTGAAAGGGATCTTCTAATGTTATGTTTGAATGTTCGATAGGGAGAGAATATGTCAATATTTGGAAGGGAGTTGCTAAGGGTAGGTAGACGGTGGAAAATAGAGCGCTTCTGTACTTCAAGACGTGGGCGAGGTATGTGGTGTAAATGGTTCTGACGTGTTGAACGGGAGGGAACGTGGAGTGGGAGGTAGCTTAGTAGCATGTTACATTTTGTGTAACCATTCATAATTTTATGTAGGAAACACAGGTCAGTAAATTGTAGACGGCTTCTCAGGTCGAGTACATTGAGCTGATTTAAAATGTCGGATTTGGCAAAGTGCCTTAGTGAAGGATTGCGAGCTTTGACTATTGATATGAAGAAATTAAAGACACTGTTCAATTTAGAAATATTGGTTATTGCCGAGGCAGACCAAATTGGAGAAGAGAAATCTAGGATAGGGAGAACATATGTGGTGAAGTATAATTTAAGTGCAGTGAGGTCTTTAATTTCTGTGAACCTGTATAGGATGCCGAGACTGCGCATTGCGCGAGATTTGATGTGGTCAATGTGGGGAGAGAATGTCAGTTTATCATCGTGAATAATTCCTAAATCTCTTACCTGAGAAGCCGTATCCAATTTATTTCCACAAATTTTATAGTCGGCCTGATTTCCAGATTTCAGTAGTGAAAAAGACACACTGAAGCACTTTTTGGGATTTGGAGATAACCTCCATTTGTTGAACCAGTCATTACATGCATTCACTGCTTCCTGTAGCTCAGTGCGGTCGTCAGAACTGGAAATTTTTCTGAATATCTTGAGGTCATCAGCGTACAGAAGAATGGAACACGGAGAATTTTGCACACATGTGTTTATATCGTCCATATACAGCACGAAGAGAAGGGGTCCCAGGATACTGCCCTGAGTTACTCCTGATAAGACTGGGAGCCAGGACGATACAGACCCTGGAAGCACTACCCGTTGTTGCCTATTGGACAGGAAACTTTGTATTAGGGACAGGAAGGATCCATGTACGTTGTATCGTGAAGCAAGCTTGTGGAGGAGAAGGCAATGGTTCACGGAATCAAATGATTTGGCCAGGTCAACGTAGATTACATCTAGCTGAGATTTTTGTTCAATTGCAGAAATTATGTGATGGTTCAGAACAGTCAGATTTGTTAAATATGATTTTCCAGGGACGAAGCCATGTTGTTCTTCTGAGAGGTGAGGTTTGGTGAAAGTGAGGAGACGGCAATGTATTATTCTTTCGAAGACTGAAGAGAATATAGGGACGATAGATATAGGTCTGTATGAGGAAATTTCGTGCTTGCTGCCTGATTTAAAGACAGGTGTGATGTCAGCTCTTTTCCATGAGTCGGGAAAAGAGCCGGATGTCATGCACCAGTTGAGTATTATGGACAAGGGGATGCTGAGAGATGCACAGGTGTTTTTCAGGAATATAGGGCTTATATCTGAAGGCCCAGTAGATCGGTTTGCGGGCAGACTTTTTAAGATATTTTGGATTTCATCGGGGGTCGTTGAAATTTGAGACAGTGAATCAGAACAGACGCTAGTAAGTTGAGGGGGACTGGCGATTGGTACGGGAACTGAAAAGGTTGAGTGAAAATATTCATTGAAATGTGTGGGCCTCAATTCAAATGGGATTTCTTCATTATTGAGGTTTAGGTTAAGTGGAATTCTAGGAGTCTTTCTACGGGATGATATAAGTGTCCAGAACTTCTTCGGGTTATTCTTGAGATTTCCTGTTATGGAGGAAATGTAGCGGTTGTAATCTTCTGTCATATGAACTCTTGAAATTTTCCGTAGGTGAGTAAAAACATTGCGAGTATGAGGATTAGGAACTGATTTCCACAGTGACCATGCACGAGTTTTGTTTTGGAGAAGGAGTTTGGTGTTTTCGCTTAGCCAGTGCGGATATTTGTTGGATTTGGGAACGGAGAAAGGCACGTGTTGTTTAATGGCTGAGTAGAGTAAATCCTCAAACTAGGCCACTGCGCTATTTACATCTCTCTCAGCTCTTAGCAGGCTCCAAGGAAGAGATGATAAATCTTGATTGACAGCTTGCCAGTCGACCTTCCTCCAGAGAGGGAATGTTTTGTTCTTGGCAGGTGGGCTGTTTTTATGTCTGCAGGCTGGGACGGGTAGGGAGGCTTCTATTGAACTGTGGTCAGTGTTCAGGATATTTCTTCAAACTGCCACGGTGACATCACGCAATTTGTACCGAAGTTAGTATGTAAAGGTTATCGAAGTTGCCGATTAAGAATATGATCTCAAACAAGATGTTCAGTAAAGAACATATAGCCTACTTTCTCCTAAATGCATGGGTATTGTTATAACTCTTTGTCCTTTTCAAGGAGTATGATTGAATGTTGGTTGTAGTAGCTTGTTGAAATACAACGTGCTATAGGGATATTAAACATGAATATGAGGTGCCCTTTGCTAGTGCTACCTCTGTACCAAATTTCGTTCAATTCGATTTCACCGTGTTTGATTTGATAGGGGGAATCGATTTGCACACATACTTGGCCACCATCTGCAAACTATTGGGCTGATGTTCTTGCAGTTTGCTCTGAATATGTTTCCCACATAAAGATATGGTGTTGCAAAATTTGGTAGAGACTAGATTATTAGGTTGGTCGTAATTACATTTCAGCTCTTAACATTTAGGTGGCCGCGATTACGTTTCCGTCAAGATAGCGGTGATATAAAACATGACACTTAGGTGCCCTTTGCTAGTGCTACCTCTGTACCAAATTTCGTTCCATTCGGTTTCACCGTGTTCGAATTGATAAGGGGAATCGATTTTCACACAAAGATGGCCGCCATCCGCAAAATATTAGGCTGATGACCTATTAGTTTGGTCAAAGGATGCTCCCTCCATAAAGGTATGTTGTTGCTAAATTAGCTAGAGATCGGATGATTAGGCTAATCGTAATTTGATTTAAGCTTTGAACATTTGTGTGGCCGCCATTACGTTTCCGTCAAAATGGCGGCGATACAAAACATGACACTGAGGTGCCCTTTGCTAGTGATACCTCTGTACCAAATTTCGTTCATTCGGTTCCACCGTGTTCGAATTAATAGGGGGAATCAATTTTGACATAAAGATGGCCGCCATCCGCAAACTATTAGGCTAATGGCCTATTAGATTGGTCAAAGGATGCTCCCTCCACAAAGGTATGTTGTTGCAAAGTTTGGTAGAGATCGGATGGTTATGTTACTCGTAATTTGATTTAAGCTTTAAACATTTGTGTGGCCGCCATTACGTTTCTGTCAACATGGCGGCGATATAAATCATGACACTGAGATGCCCTTTGCTAGTGCTATCTCTGTACCAAAATTCGTTCCATTCGGTTTCACCGTGTTTGAATTAATAGGGGGAATCCATTTTGACACAAAGATGGCCGCCATCCGCAAACTATTAGGCGAATGACCTATTAGATTGGTCAAAGGATGCTCCCTCCATAAAGGTATGTAGTTGAAAAATTTGGTAGAGATCGGATGATTAGGTTAATCGTAATTTGATTTAAGCTTTGAACATTCGTGTGGCCGCCATTACGTTTCAGTCAAGATGGCGGCAATATAAAACATGGCATTGAGGTGCCCTTTGCCAGTGCTACCTCTGTACCAAATTTCGTTCCATTCGGTTCCACCGTGTTCGAATTAATAGGGGGAATCAATTTTGACATAAAGATGGCCGCCAGCCGCAAACTATTAGGCTAATAACCTATTAGATTGGTCAAAGGATGCTCCCTCCATAAAGGAATGTTGTTGCAAAGTTTGGTAGAGATCGGATGGTTATGTTAGTCGTAATTTAACTTAAGCTTTGAACATTTGTGTGGCCGCCATTACGTTTCTGTCAATATGGCGGCGATATAAAATATGACTCTGAGAAGCCCTTTGCTAGTGCTACTTCTGTACCAAATTTCGTTCCATTCGGTTCCACCGTGTTTGAATTAATAGGGGGAATTGATTTTCACACAAAGATGGCCGCCATCCGCAAACTATTACGCTGATGACCTATTAGTTTGGTCAAAGGATGCTCCCCCCATAAAGGTATGTTGTTGCAAAATTTGGTAGAGATCGGATGATTAGGTTAGTCGTAATTTGATTTAAGCTTTGAACATTTGTGTGGCCGCCATTACGTTGCCGTCACGATGGCGGCGATATAAAATATGACACTGAGGAGCCCTCTGATAGTACTACCTCTGTACCGAATTTCGTTCCATTCGGTTGCACCGTGTTCGAATTAATAGGGGGAATCGATTTTCACACAAAGATGGCCGCCATCCGCCAACTATTACGCTGATGGCCTATTGGTTTGGTCAAAGGATGCTCCCCCCATAAAGGTATGTTGTTGCAAAATTTGGTAGAGATCGGATGATTAGGTTAGTCGTAATTTGATTTAAGCTTTGGACATTTGTGTGGCCGCCATTACGTTTCCGTCAAGATGGCGGCGATATAAAACATGACACTGAGGTGTCCTTTGCTAGTGCTACCTTTGTACCAAATTTCGTTCAATTCGCATTCACCGTGTTCGAATTGATAGGGGGGGGACAGACATTCAGAGTACACTCACTCACACACACACAGACACACACACACACACACACACAGACTCACACACACACATACACACACACACATACACACACACACATACACACACACAGACAGACACACTTTTTTCGCCCTGTGTTGATATCATAAGTCTACTTTCATTTTTTGCAAAAATCGAAAGTAGGCTAAAAAGTTAAAAAAACAAAATGGCGGGTCCAAGATGGTGGGCAAATATTGATAGTTTCATATAAACGTATTTTTTTGGGGAAATAATGGATGTTGCTGTTGAAGATTATACGTTCAAAAATTTTTAAAAACAAAATGTTGGATCCAAGATGTCGGACAAAAGTTGATCAAATTATTTTTATTTACATAAAAATCAATATGTAGACTAGGGGTTGTTGTAGTCAATGGTTAAAAATATAAGCACAAAAAATGAAAAGCTCGATAAAGGATCAAATAGAGGATAGCAGATGCTGTAAGATGTTTCAAAAATAATTTTATATCAATTACAATAATTATTCATTCAGTAAATTAAAGTTATACTTTTCAGTCGGTCAACACGATCGTACCCAAATATGATGGGTTATTCCCTAATCCTTAAAAAATTAACATGAGAATAATACATCTCATTTGGGTACAATCGTGTTGACCGACTGAAGAACATCAAACTTTCGTTTACTAAAGCAACACTGAAAATGGCTTCACACTCCATAACATTTAGTACATTGTTTGTAACTAATAACTAGAAGTTGTCGTTTTCTTCTCCCTTTTCATCTTTCAATGTCTTTTTTTTCTCTTCCTCTGCCTCTTCAACTGAATTATCATCAGCATCATCATCATCATCAGCAGCAGCAGCATCATCTTCAAAGACCGTCTCCTCATCATCTGCATTGGAATCTTCATAATCTTCCACCACAGGAACTAAGAGGGCAACGGCTTCTGGCGACAAACTCTTCAGTTTCTTTGCTGATGATTTGCGTGGAGAAGAAATATAGGGTTCTGGGGTTACCAAACAATCTCCTGAACACGTCTTCCATAGTCTTAACTCTGGAAATTTTCCAAAAAACTCAGGCGATATTGCTTTATCAACTTATTGGTTGATACTGGAGCATCCATCGACAGTTGACCGATGGGTAAAATGGCCAAAGAAATAATGTCTGGTGTGTGGATCAACAATCTATGGACTGCTGTTGGCATGTTGTACGAGGGGTATTCTTTGACGTAGTGACTGGCAGTTGCTATGGCGTAAGCTCGAAACTTTTCAACGTCGATTTGATATCCACTCGAAATCGTCTGCAAAATAATGTGAAATCGACATTTTGCAAGTATCACTTAAAACGTGAATCAAAGCCGGAGTTGGTACTAGTAGGTGGATTTTAAGGTTAATTCACAAAGGTAATAATATATACTTGCGGACACAGTTCAAAATAAAGCGGAATGTCGTGGAATTCGTAACTTATCTCTATTTTTTAAGCACGTCCTGCAATTTTCTCATGATTTTCCCAGTATTAAGTCAATTAAAAAAAACATGTATAACTATATATTTAATAATGATATGAGTGTGTTTTAATTAGTACATATCTACTGGAACACCTTCCGTATTGAAAATAGTTGCTTCAGTAACACAGAACACAAATATTTATCTTTAACGACAAGAGTATTGTGTAGCCTGGCCGGCTGCACGCAACGCTAAGAATGAATTGCCGCGATTGACCTGTGATATAACGAACGAAATGAACAACTGCTCGTCCGCACAACCGGTGTTCAGTAGCCCCAACATTACTGTAGCCAACCTGATAGTCCAAAATTCCCATCTAGAAACTTTTCTTTTTCCCTTTTTGTCCCACTGTAGCGGCGGTCCCATGTCAAAGATTTATGGCATGTTAAAGAACCTTCCACTATAATTACACCTGTGTGAAGCTAAATTATATATAGGTAAAACATTCGACAAACGCTCTTATGTTCCGACGTTCGTCGCCAGGAGCCGACTGCGATGGCATCTGGTAATCAAGTTCTGTACTAGTAGTCGTTGACGGTGGCGATTGGCGGCAAAAGTAGGAACTACTTGAAAAAATTCAATGTCTGCAGTCCTCACTTGAATTGAAAACAGATAACTCACACTAATACAGTCATCACAATTAACACCGGTTATCAGACAGATTCTACACACACCCAAAGTACACGGGGCTACATGACCGCGTTGTCGCAGCCCCTAAACCTCACTCGCATTACTTCAGGGTGACGTCGTTCGTGAAGCCTCTTATGCTTCTTCTTCCTCCATTTCTTCTTTACAATATTATAGCTCATGAGCATCTTAATCGCTTTTCATTTAGCGCAAAGTACTTTACAAATACACTGCTACCTGATCCCAGGATTTTTGATTTTTAGCCTACTTTTCACATTTTGCAAAAATGAGGAAAAAGTAGTCTTATGAGATCGGGCAAATGTGTGTGTGTGTCTGTCTGTCTGTCCTTCTGTCTGTCTGTCTGTCTGTCTGTCTGGCTGTGTGTGTGTTCCCCTCCCCCCTATCAACTCCTAAACGGCTGGAGCAATCAAAACAAAATTTGGTAGGAGTAAAGGTCTATACCCGAATATCTCACGGCCATATTTGAAAATGATGTCAGTGCTACCAACTGCTAAAAAAACGCAATTGAAATTTGAGCTCCATGTTGGATATCTTGAAAGGTATGAATGGGAGCTATTTCAAAATTGGCATACGTATAGATAATAATATTGCAGTTTAATTTCCAGGAGGCCATACATGGCAGTGTTGCCAAAATGATTATAAGCCTGCTGATTGGTCCAATTTTTAAATGCACATAACTTCTACACTATCAATTGGAATTCAACCAAATTTCGTATGGTGTATGCATACATAACCAGATATGACTGAGCGTATTCTTAAGACCCACCAGGGCTGCCAACTGTTAATAAATGCTCCTAATTTATTTTATCCAAATACCAATATATCAGAAAGTATGCAAGCCAATAGCTCTAAACTTTGCACACGTATAGTACCTGGCATTCTAGATGCATTTGGACTAACTAATATACGTCAGTGCTGCCAACATGATTCTAAGCCTGCTGATAGGTCCAATTTTAAAATGCATGTAACTTCTATACTAACTAATGGATTTCATTCAAAATTGGCACAACAATAGATCATATTATTTCAGATTATTTCTGACCAATACATGCATGACATTGTTGCCAACATGATTTTACGCACGCTGTTAGATCCAATGTTTAACTGCATGTAACGTCCATGCTATTCATTGGACTTCAACCAAATTTTGTATTCTGTACCTTAAGAGATGGAACTAAGAATATATTCAGTCATCAGGGCTGCCAACTGTAGTGCTCTATTAGGCTACATTATGCAAGGTATACAGTATTTCGAAATAATTAGAAATTTCGATATTAGCAACTTAATTTCTTCATTATTCTAGATAGGTTCATATACTGTAGAATAATCATTGGCATGAAAAGTAGGCTCTTTAGTTCGTAACGGAACTTCTTGTTCAGCATTACATGAGCTTGCCACGGTGGGTAAGGGGATAGCGTGTCGGTCTACTAACCCCAAGATTGCAGGTTCGATCCTGGCCGTGGTAAGTGATTTTTTTGAAAGGCGGCAAAAATACGATACGCATGTCATACGATGTTGGCATGTCAAAGCACCCATTTGAATTCAGTAGGCCGTGTTCATAATGATAAAATTAATCTCGGGAGTTTCCGCCAACACAAAGTTCCTCATTTCTCTACTAGAAAGCGCTATAGTGTTCTAGGAGCTTAGATATCTAACCTCCTTGACTTTCATAGTGATTCAAGGAACAAGGAAATTCAGCATGCAATCTACCCTCTGGGTGTCAAATTACAAAGCTTGCACCGGCACCCGAGGCCATACGATATTATTTTTATTAGCATTACATGGACGATGTTGTCTGGAGTCAGTTCTCCCTTCTCAGCTTCCAAGCATCTGCATTGTGGCAGCTAATGAAGACAAAGAAAGGAAGTGTGGAATGCATCATCGATGGCATTGCAGTAAATGCACACCGGACTCGCTCGCTCGCTCTATTCTGTGGAAGAATTACCGGAAGTATCCGTGACCTGTCAGAAACTGTGTTAGGTAATAGTTCACTTCACCATGATTCCGGTCGATCCAGTCAGCTATCCTTAAATTTACTCTAAACATAATCCACATCATATCCGCTATCCACATAGCCATGCAAACTATATCCGCATGGTGAAAAGTTTAGCGGATAACCACGGGTTTATCCGCAGATATCCGCGCACGGCTTTAGTGATAGCCTATTATCTTCATCATCATCATCATGGCCGCATTGTGACAGGCTGTCTACGCCCAACTTCTGTCGATAAGATCTTTCCACTCAGGGGAGTAGCACCTCCAGAATTTAGAAGACAAGCAGCGGCAGGAGTTGAGAAGAAAAAGCAAGAAACAGATCCAAGACACCCAATGTATGGACTTGATGTCCACCCACCTAGGCTAAAGTCAAGAAAGAGCTTCCTCCAATCAACGATATCCATTTCTTCCTCAGCTGAAGCTCACCGAATTGAACTTTGGAAAAGAAAATCACTGGGAGGATCATGGGAAATGAAGGACAAGCCAGCAGCAGGCTACCATTTACAAAACGGATCTTGGAAGGCTCTAATAGCCTCCGTGGCTTAGGCGACAGCACGCTGGCCTCTCACCGCTGGGTCCGTGGTTCAAATCCATGTGAAATCTGTGCTGGACAAAACGGAGGCAGACAGGTTTTCTCCGAGTACTCCGGTTTTCTCTGTCACAATTTCATTCCAGTAACACTCTCCACTATCATTTCATTTCATCTGTCATTCATTTAATCATTGTCCCAGAGGAGTGCGCCAGGCTTCGGCAGTCGGCACAATTTATATCCTCGCCGCTAGATGGGGGCTTCATTCATTCCATTCCTGACCCAGTCGGAGACTGGAAGCAGGCTGTGGATTTTCATTCGTCTTGGAAAACGCTAAACAGATTGAGAACTGGTGTGAGTCGGTGCAAAAGCATCTTCGTAAATGTGGTGATAAATAAGACCCTGAGCACCTTCTGAATTGCAGTATATTACTAAGGCCATGTGATAAGCAGGAATGATAGAAGCCAATGACTGGAGAAATGAAATTTAGTGCAATTTATATGTATATTTGTGTGTGTTTTGGACTCGGATAAATAAATAAATCATCATCATCATAATCATCATCATCATCTTATCGCATGGTACAGCCTAATAACGAAGCTAAGATTGCGGAAGCAAGCCTAGAAGAGGCGAGTTCTCAAAGAACTGAGTTATTGACAGTCAGCTCAGTAGCAGCCGGTATTAACATATGAATGTAAAGGCGCTACATTATTCTGCATGCACAACACCCCACTACTTCATAAATAAACCAGCTCGTCTGCCCCGCCAAAGGAGTTTGCCCCCTTGGAGCTTATTCATAAAACTCGCACGCTCAGACAAGACTAGCATTATCAGCAGCCTGGTTTGTGAAACAAGGCCAATGTAGTTCTCCGGTCTTACATTGAAATCGATAAGTCTTGTTGATTGGTTGGTTCCTAAGTTTAGGGGCTGCGACAACGTGGTCATGTAGCCCCGTGTACTTTGGGTGTGTGTAGAATTTGTCTGATAACCTGTGTTAATTGTGATGACTGTATTACTGTGTGTTATCTGTTTTTATCATTTCAAATGATCTTGTCCACTTCCTCGTTATGCTTTGTGTCTAACTTTACGCGGGACGGAGACGGTTGCGTTACGGAGACGGAGACTGTGACGTCATGCAGCCGCGCGGGAAGCCTAAGTTAATGCGTGAATGACGGCGAGTGCGTGACGTCATGCAGCCACGCGGGAAGCCTAAGTTAATGGTTAATGGAGTCTGTTGAAAGAGTCCTGGGGCGTCGAGCAACCTGGGGCTTCGAGCGAAGCGAAAAGAATACAGGGTGACTCCAAAAGAGGTTTACAAGATGCCAGATTAGAACACAGGGTGACTCCTAAAGAGATATAAAAGACGTCAGAGAAGAATACAAGGTGACTCTTAAATAGATGTACAAGATGGCAGAGAAGAATACAGGGTGTCTCCTAAAGAGGTGCACAAGATGTCAGACAAGAATAAAGAGAGACTCCTAAAGAGGTGTACAAGATGTCACACAAGAATATAGGATGACTTCTAAAGAGATATACAAAATGCCAGATAAGAATACAGGGTGACTCCTAAAGAGATATACAAGATGCCAGATATGAATACAGAGTACCTCCTAAAGAGGTGTGCAGGTTGTCAGAGCAAAATACAGTATGTTAGATTCAATCAAATACAGGGTGACCCTTAAAGAGGTTTGCAAGATATCAGATTCAAATAATGGGTGACCCTTAAAGAATTGTAAAAGATGTCAGACTCAAATACAGGGTGACCCTTAAAGAGGTGCCCGCGCGAGAAGCCTAAGTTGATGGGTAATGGAGTCTGTTGAAAGAGTCCTGTGGCTTCGAGCGAAGCGAGAAGCCCTCCTGAGCCTTTCTAACATGTGTAGCATTTGTAGCATGCGTCATTTGAAATGATATAACGTCTAGTCTTTCAGACTGACTGTAATGTTTTTTTAAAATTCAAGTAAGGACTGCAGACTTTTGAATTTTTCAAATAGTTCCTACTTTTGCCGCCAAACGCCACCGTCAACGACTACCAGTTCAGAACTTAGCAACCAGACGCCACCGCAGTCGGCTCTTGGCAACGAACGTAGGAACCTAGGAGCGTTGTTTACATTTTTAACCTATATATAATTTAGCTTCACACAGGTGTAATTAGTGGAAGGTACTTTACCATGCCATAAATCTATGACATGGGACCGCCGGCTTTACTTCCCCTCCGAAGGAAGGCATGAAAACGTACTGTTTATGTGTAAATAGCTTTTGTACCCGCAGTTTCTTGGGTGGAGTATTAATGTACTTCTATGCAACTCCTTACCACAAAGAGTGTCGGGTATAGATGGGCCGACCATTCGTGGCCGGTCAAAGCGCGTGAGGATCCCTAGAACGGTGGCGCTTCGCATCGGCGACGATTCTATGAACTGATAAATAAATACCAATTAGGTCAACTTTTTATTTCACTCTCTAGGCCAGCAGAATGGAGACTGCTTTTGAATAATTTTGTTTGATTTTTGTCATTTTTATTTTATTTTGACTAATCTTTTATTTTTTTATTTTATTGGAATTTTTGAGCTGGTTTTCAATAACTGTGACTAGTTGTGATTGTTTGCTTTTTGTATTTTCACTTTTTTCTGTATTTCTTTCGAATTTTTTAGCTTTTTTGACTAATGTTGATACCAGTAGTGTTTTTTATTTTGCATTTTGACTTAATTTTAATTTTTTATTATGGTGTTTGAAGGCAATTTCAGTGTTGCCTTAGTAAACAAAAGTTTAATGCCTTTCAGTCGGTCAACACGATTGTACCCAAATGAGATTAATAAAGACACTTGGATGACCAGTTTCGATCGTCAAGCGATCATCATCAGATCCATTACACTTAGGCCATAAAATCTATGTATGAAAGTATGAGTGAAAATATTTACAATATATGAAATTATTTAGTTACAGTATTAGTTAAGATAATAGAGCCTCCGTGGCTTAGGCGGCAGCACGCCGGCCTCTCACCGCTGGGTCCGGGGTTCAAATCCCGGTCACTCCATGTGAGATCTGTGCTGGACAAAACGGAGGCAGACAGGTTTTTTTCCGGGTACTCCGGTTTTCCCTGTCAACATTTCATTCCAGCAACACTCTCCACTATCATTTCATTTCATCTGTCATTCATTTAATCATTGCCCCAGAGGAGTGCGTCAGGCCTCGGCAGCCGGCACAGTTCATATCCTCGCCGCTAGATAGGGGCTTCATTCATTCCATTCCTGACCCGGTCGGAGACTGGAAGCAGGCTGTGGATTTTCATTAGTTAAGATAATGTAACTCTTCAGTATGTGTTAGTTGTGGTCTATGTGATGCGTTGTTGAGATGCTGAAAGTGGTGATTGATCTCCAAACTTGCTTGTTTGGAGTGAATATGTGATTGTAGTTAAATGGTCAATTCAGATTGTATCGTACAGGCTACTTCTCTGATTGAGTCTTGCGTGTCCTGGTGAGAGCAGTTAACTTGGTCACTGTCTGCAGACGAAAAGTGTTGTAAATATTTTCACTCATACTTTCAGACATAGATTTTATCATCATCATCTTCATTTCCCGTTTCCAGCTTCCTGGGTCGGGTTGTGAATTAAGGACCTCCTACGTTTCCTGTCTCTCCACCACTCCTCTCCTGTTTTTAGTACTTATTCAGGTTTTCCTCCTCTCTTCTCTACACACTCCCACACTGTATCTGCCCATCTCTTTCGGGGCCTTCCTCGTGGTCTCTTCCCTGTCATCTTTTCACAGAAAGTTTTCTTTGGTACTCTCTCCTCTCCCATTCTCATCATATGTCCATACCACTTTAACTTTGTTGTGTCTATCCTGTCCTGCAGCTTCAAGATTCCTGTCCTTTTTCTCATCTCTTCGTTTCTAACTCTATCTCTTCTGGTCTTGCCCTCTATACCTCTTAGGAATTTCATCTCCGCGGTTTGTATTCTACTCTCCTCTCTTTTTGTAGTAGTCCACGCTCCAGCTGCATATGTTAGTATGGGTCTGTAGTAGGTTGAATATAATACATTTTTACATTTCTTTGGGACATCTCGGTTCCACAGAATACCCCTTATGCTCTGGTAAAAACTGTTCGCTTGTTGTATTCTCTTTCCAATTTCCTCAGTTATCCTTCCATCTTCTGTGATCACACTTCCCAAGTACTTGAAACTTTTAACCACTTCTAGAATTTTCCCATTCAATTCTATCTTTCCTCTTCCTTCCTTCCTTCCTCTTGACATTACCATTGTCTTGCTCTTCTCTGTGCTTACTTTCATCCCATATTTCTCTATTTCTTGATTCCATACATCTAGTTGTTTTTGTACTTCCTTTTCATCCTCGCCCCATATCACTATATCATCTGCAAACAGCATGGCCTTTGTTGCCTCTTGTCCCAATCTCTGTTTAACATTCTTGTGATAGCCTAAGTAAATGGATCTGATGATGATCTCTTGACGATCGAAACTGGTCATTCAAGTGTATTTATTAATCTCATGTAATTTGTTTCAGGATTAGGGAATAACCCATCTCATTTGGGTACAATCGTGTTGACCGACTGAAAAGCACCAAACTTTAGCAATTTTTATTTTATTATTTTTATTTTTTTTTAGATTTTTAGTATTTTTTCGCTTTGTTTTTCTTTTACTTTTTGCGCTTTTTTTTTTACAAATTTTGAGTAATTATTTTTGAGGTTTTATCGAATTTGACTAATTTCGATTTTCTTTGTGTTTTCATTTTTGTTGTTTTTTCTACGAGGGCTGCTTTATAAGTAAGGGCCGTGGTTAGTGCGCACGCCGCAACAAGCGTGCGCGCTACCTCCCGGCATCCTTTGCGAACAAGCAGGCGTCAGTTGCAGCTGTGTAGCTAACCTGTACGCTGAACTGTGCATCTTTACAATTTTCATGATTATTGATTCGCCCGCCGCGTGTGAGGTACGATCTGTGATACGTTTTTTGAGTGCAAGAAACATGTCGGCTGCAGACATTCATCGTCAGCTTTGTGAGGTGTTTGGCGATAATGCAATAACGGAAGGTAAAGTGCAAAAATGGGTACGCGAGTTCAAAAGTGGCCGTGAAAATGTTCATGACTTTGAACGCTCAGGTCTGTGATCACAGATGACTTGGTGACTGCAATTGACACGAAAATTCACGAGGACCGAAGATTCATGATAACCACCCTATCAATGGATGTTCCTCAAGTGTGCATTCTTGGTTGTCAAAGCAGGCGGCAAACTTTTCTGCAGAGGAATTTCAGAACTTAGTTTTAAGGTATGACAAGTGCCTTAATAAACAAGGCAACTGTGTAGAAAAATAGAGGAAGGTATGTAAAACCTAAAAATAAATGTGGTTTCAAAATAAAATGTTCGGTTATTAGCCTATTTTCAATTTTGAAAAAAAAAATAGGCTTATGAGATCACCTTTTGTCCGTGTGTGTGCGTATGTGTGTGTGTGAGTTGTGTGTGTCCCCCTCTAATAACTTCTAAACGGCTGGAGCGATTTCAATGAAACTCGGTAAGTTCATAGCACTATTTCGGGCGACCCCGACAGTGTCCTTCAAATTTTGTTACGTCTCACCAATCCAACATGGCGGCTGTGCGAAATATTTCACCAGCATTCAATATCTCTGAAACTATTCCCGAAATCACCCTGGAATTTATTACGGTGATAAAGGGAACTACTAGAAGTTCACCTATGTGACTTTTAAAAAACTGGTAACTACAAAACCAACATGGCGGCCACGCGAATTTGCGACTTTTAAATAGACATTTCTTGCGATTTAACCAACCAAACGCAATAAAACTTGGTACAGTATATGTCTATACATATTGTAATGCACCGGGATCTAACTTCGTTCAATTGTTTACACAACCACAAGATGGCGGATGTGCGAAATATTTCACCGGCATTCTATATCTCTGATACTATTAGCGGTATCACCCTGAAATTTTGTACGGAGATAAAGGTCACTACTGGAAGTTCATCTATAAGACTTTCAAAAACCGGTTAACTACAAAACGAACATGGCGGCCAAGCGAATTTGAAAATTTTAAATAGCCCTTTCTCGCGATTTAATGTTCCAAACGCAACAAAATCTGGTACAGGAAATGTTTATACACATTGTAATGCACTGGTATCTAATTTAGTTCAATTGTTTACATAACCTCAAGATGGTGGCTGTGCTAATTTTAAAATTAAGTTTTTATTTCTTGTGTCGTAATCATGCGATCGAAGTGAAAGTTTGAATAATGAACCTAAGCAATAATTTTCCTTTAATGGTACATGACTCTATGGCCTATACATTTAACAATCCAACATGGCGACCATCCGAAATATTTAGACGGCTCTGAATATCTACGAATCTATTATAGCAATCAAACTGAATTTTCTTATGTTCATAGGGGTTATGAAAATAAGTTCACCTATAGGACTTTCAATAACCTGGTGATCACAAATCCAACATGGCGGCGACGCGAAGTATAAATATTCACATGGACGTTTCTCGCAATTTAACCATCCGAGTGCAGTGAAACTTGGTACAGCAAATCCTGATGCAAATGTTAATCCACTGGCATCTAATTTATTTCAATTGTTTCCATAAACACAAGATGGCAGCTGTGCGAAATTTTAAAATCTCCTTGTTACTTCTTGTGTCCTAATCATGCAATTGAAGTTTGAATGCTACACGTACACAATAATATTCATGTAACAGTACATAATTCTAGGTCCTACATATATAAAATCAAACATGGCGACCACCCGAAATATTTAGTCAATTCTCAATATCTACGAATCTATTACAGCAATCAAACTGAAATTTTGTGTGTTGATAGTGGCAGTTAACATAAGTAGGATATATGAAAATAGGCTGTATAGTTCTTCACGGAACTACTTGTTTTTTTAAGAACGGCCCTTACTTAAATAACAGCCCTCGTATTTTGACCAATTAGCGTTGTATTTTAGGATTGCCAAACACTGGTGGGGAATGGACTACAGGGAGATGTGGGGGAACCAGGAATGTATCCCATTTTTGTCGCGGAGGAAGAAGCTACCATTCTAGGGTTAATGTACTTGTATACAACTCCTTATCACGAAGAGTGTCAGGTATAGATGGGCCAGTCATTCGTGGCCGATCGTAAGCGCGTGAGGATTCTTCTTAAAGCCCGAGTAGAACACTGAAACCACTGAATATGCACATTGCACACTTTATTTGCATTGATCACAAAGGTATGAAGGCTCGCTGTACGTGAAGACACCACTGCGCATGTAATATGTACCGGTCAAGAACGAACGGCACACTTATAACAAAAACTGATTATGACATTTTCATGTGTGATTTTTGTCCCAAGGATTATTCAGATGATGATGATGATGACGACACCTCCTTAGTGTGATATTGTGTAACATACGAGAAGCCCTATCATCATATATATCACTTCAGTAGTATAGATCCCTCCTGCGGCGCTCACAAGGCCACGATCGTGAAAAATAAGCATTCAAATGAAACAGAATACACATTACCAGTGACGCATTGCACTCTAATTTCATAAATATCTATATTTTTTTTTAAATATGTCTTTTAAAAAGCTGTACGAAGTGTGCGATTTGCAGTTACTGTTGCTGCAGGAAGATACGCTCCATAATTGGTGTCTTCTTCACATTTTGGCGTCTGTGACGCCTGTTTCATGTCATTTTAACATTCTGAGGTCTTTCCTTTATCATTTTGCATGGATTTCAGAAACAGTGAATCAAAGGAATGAGTACGGTACTCAAATCGTATAATTTCATAAATATCGAATAACCGGTGATTGTTATGATGATCCAATTTTCAGTGATTGCCTTCTTAAGTTAGAGAACGTAGAGCTTGGAATTCTAACTGAAATGTAAATAGTGTCTATAATCACTTGGTTGAAATAGAAACATAACAACCTTCCTCCGTAAGTCTCTCATTATAAACCTATTGGGGAAAGCATAGCTTATGAACATGCGAGATTTCTGGCACAGGTCCGCTATTACTTCTTATCATTCCTAAAACATTTTGCTCATCCCTTGGTGAAGGGTGGGTCATAGAAAAAATATTTCAGACAAACGTTTTAGGTAATTTTCAGAAGACTATTGACCATTTTAATGGTTTTGATATTGTGCCCATTAAGGGGGGTATGATTTCTTTTCTCTCAAAACTCCATTTTCCTACCCCTTTGGTCAATGGGTGGTACTGTCCAAATACTTTATAGAGATACGTTTCTGGCCGTTATCCGAAGAATAGTACGAACTTTGGATGTTTTTGATTTTTCACTTATTACGAAAGTTATAGCAATTTTTCACTTTTTCGAAAAACGCCTCCGGAGTTCCAACCCTTTAATCCGATTTTGCCCATTAACGAACTGAACTGAGATTGTAAATGGTTACATTTTATGTAAAGTTGAAAGTGATTAGTGCAAAATGACGGTAGTCTAGTTATCGTGCCCACAAGGAAGTGATATATGTGTTTCTAAATTCCCATTTCCAGCCCAGTGAGGCATATTATCATCACGGTTTTACCACATTTGTTTCTCCTCTCATTGCGGCCCGACGATTACTTTCACTATCATAGTTCATAGTAACAACCCATGGCACCAGAATGCAGCACTCTCCAGAGAACCTGTGTTGTTTACATGCAGTGGAGACCTTGTCATTCTTTGGATTGCATGGTTGAAGAATGCCGCGAAAGCGGTCTCCTGTTTACTAGACATTGTGGTAAGTAATAAAAGTTATAATTTCTCTAAAAATATATATTGCAGTAGATTAATTTTAATTAATAGCTACTAAGTGTATTTAATCACTAGATATTTTATATTCTTGTGCAAAACCATGGAAACGTACCATGATTTAAATAATACTCATTGGGATTTTGTATGTGCAACCTAACCCAAGAAAATAATTGTATTCAAACTTAATCCGGTTGGTTTTAGTGACATGGTGCATACATAATTCTCAAGTAATACGTTAGTCTATATGCTGTATTTATCTAATATAGTGTATACCGTGTATATAGAAAATAAATAACACATATTTCAATATCTTATTGCTAAAATTTTATACTTCTTTCCAGGTGCCTTTCACAAGAAGCTGTCGGTATCTGGACATAGAGACAAAATTGTGAATAGAAAGTGTGCCATGCAATGAAACTTATGTCCTAACAGTTTATACAGTAAAGTGATATATTTCTTAGTTGCTTTTGTTGTTTCATTGTAACCACAGTGCCCCAATTCGATCTTTTTTGAGTTGTAAATATGAAAATAGTTCATTGTGTTATTCTATTCCACTGATTCAATATTGTAAAATTAGCAACTAGGGTGTTAATCATTTGTTGTAGGCTACATGAGAAGAAATAGCAACACAGATCTTTAAAATGTATGTTGTAAATAATAGTCTTATTAACAAGACTAGTCTTATTATCCAATGATGCTTGTAGTGATCATGGTTATTTTGAGTACGTCTAAGTCCAAAAAAAAATATTTTCTTTACATTTCCAGTTTCTAAGAGTGCAAAGAAAGTCTTGCAACATAAAGAGTTTTTTTTAACTGCCAGAAAGTATGGTGGGCTGGAAAGGGTTAAAAAAATCAGGGCTTGTAGTGGGACCAAGACGATAAAGTTTAGCATAGGAACTTGTGTCCGCAAACGTACCGTCAGGGCTTCCATCCACTCACTCGTCCAAAAATAGTGAAATAGTGAGTGGTATTATTTCAAAAAAGAAAGAAAAGGTGAGTTTTTGTATGAAAAACTTCCTCTCGGCACGCCGGAAGGCGGAGGTAGATTTCACCGGGCAAACTAGGGGATAGGCTATAATAGGCAAAATATGCAGGTTTTCGTAGGAGGATCAGACCTCATTCATTGCGAGAAAGTATTTTACAATTGGAGGTTAACATTTTTTCTTCTTTCTATGCATATTTTTAACATTTTACTGTCTTATGGGGATGGTAACCTTCTTGTCATTTGGGGTTCATTTTTATACTTGTGATCACACTGTCCTCATGCAAGGTTTGGAACTAATGTGTAACTATCTAACAGTCTGTTACTTCTTCAAGCAAAATTTTATCTCCCGCAGAGATGTTGGTTGGTTCCTCAGTTTAGGGGCTGCGACAAGGTGGTCATGTAACCACGTGTACATTGGGTGTGTGGAGAATCTGTGTGATAAACGGTGTTATTTGTGATGACTGTATTAGTCTGTAATTCAGGTAAGGTCTGCAGACGGTCAATTTTAAGTAGTAGTACCTAATTTTGTACCAAATATTAACGTCAACGACACCTAGCTGTGAACTTGGCTGCTAGATGCCACCGCAACCAGCAACTTGCAACGAACATTGTAACATCCCCTCCGAAGGAAAGCATGCTGACGGATTTTTAGCGCTCTTAGAAAATCCGGCGACTTTGGCTGGCTTTGAACCAGCGACCTTGGGCATAGAAGTTCAGCATGCTACCAGTTAGCCTCTTCACTCATAGTCAGATGGAACAAGAAGTTCCGTGACAAACTAAAGAGCCTACTTTTCTTAAAATTAAGATTCATGCCATAGATTAATCTACAGTATATGAACCTATCTAGAATAATGACGAAATTAAGTGGGTAATATCGAAATGTCTTCATTAGTTCGAAATAAGGTATACTAGGCATAATGTAGCCTAATAGAGCAATACAGTTGGCAGCTCTGGTGACTGAATATATTCTTACTTCCATCTTCTAAGGTACAGAATACAAAATGTGGTTGAAGTCCAAAGGACGTTACATGGATTTAGACATTGGATCTATTAGTACACGTGAAAGCATGTTGGCAACAATGTCATGCGAGTGCTGAACAGAAATAATCTGAAATATTATATCTTTTTTGTGCCAATTTTGGATGAAATCCATTTGTTGGTATAGGAGTTACATGTATTTAAAATTGGTCCTATCAGCTGGCTTAGAATCATGTTGGTAGAACTGACGTATATAAGTTACTCCAAATTAATGTAAAATGTCAGGTAATATACGTGTGCATAGTTTAAAGCTGTCGGCTTGCATACTTTCTGATATATTGGTATTTGAATACAAAATAGAGAGCAATTATTAACAGTTGGCAGCCCTGGCCGGCTCTTAAGAATACACTCAGTCATATCTGTTTATGTACACATATTACATACAAAATTTGGTTGAAATCCAATTGATAGTGTAGATGTTATATGCATTTAAAAATTGGACTTATCAGAAGGCTTAAAATTATTTTGGCAACGCTGTCATGTATGGCCACCTGGAAATTAAACTGAAATAGTATTATCTACATGTGTGCCAATTTTAGAATAGCTCCCATGTATACCTTCCAAGATATCCGACATGGAGCTCAAATTTCTAGTGCGTGTTTTTTAGCAGTTGGTGGCATTGACATCGTTTTCAAATATGGGCCTGAGATATTCCGGTATACAACTTTACTCATACTAAATTTGGTTTCGATTTCTGCAGCCGTTTAGGAGTTGAAAGGGGGGGGGGGGGCTCACACACACAGCCAGACAGACAGACAGAAGGACACACAGACAGACAGACAGACAGACAGACAGACAGACAGAAGGACAGACACACTTTCCCGGATATATCTCATAAGTCTACTTTTTCTTCATTTTTGAAAAGTGTGAAAAGTAGGCTAAAAATGAGTGTGATCTCGTCAATGGCGTTGTCTTGGCAACCTCTGATAGATCATCCCTCATCAATTTAAAAGCGTTGTTATGGTAACCTCTGATGGCACTTGGCATTTTTTAAAATACCGAAATCATTTTTCTCATCCCTTGGCGCAATGGTGGGTCATATCAAAAATTCTTTCAGACAAAAGTTTTAGGTAATTATGGGAATATTTTCCATTTTGTACGGTTTTGATATTGTGCCTATTAAGAGAGATATGATTAATGTTTCCCGAAAAACCCACTTTTTTCCACCCCTTTGGTCAATGGTTGGTGCTATCAAAAAACTTATTTGACATACATTTTTGGCACATATCCGACACATATTATGAAAGTTGAATGGATTCGATATTTCACGTATTAAGAGAGTTATAGCGAAATTTCGAAAAAAAAGCCCCCCCATTTTCACCCCCTTCGACCGATTTTGCCCATTAACGAACTCGACCGAGATTTTATAGGGATACATATTATGTAAAAAATTCAAAGTGATTGGTGCAAAATTAAAGCAGTTATCGTGTCCACAAGAAACTGATATATATACTAGCTGACCCGGCAGACGTTGTCCTGCCAATCAAAGAAAGTGTTGTAACTTCGTTTCTTGAAGTGCTTTTGGATACACAATATTTTTTCAATTTCTGTTAACTGCCTCTAAACTATCGTGAAATGAATTAACTAACCTAGAAACATTCGTGGGAGCGTGCACAACAACTCTCCTACGTTTCATCGCAATTGGATAAATGGCATAACACGCATACGGGATTTTGTTTAAATGATTCGTGCGCTGTCACTCATTTGTTGAATCTACTCGTGCTCTACCAACTGTGAAATTGATTTACTAAGTTAGAAAGCTTCACGTAAGTATACACAACAACTCATCAAAGTTTCATCGGAATCGGATGAATGACATATGAACGTATACGGGATTTTTTTTAAACGATTCGCGTGCCATCACTCATTTGTTGAATCTACTCATGCGCTACCTATTGTAAAGTAGATTTACTAAGCCTGAAACATTCTCTGGAGTGTACTCAATCATTCACCAAGGTTTCATCGCAATCGGATGAATGATATATGACCGCATACGCGACATTGTGGAAACGATTCACGCTCCGTCGCTCATTTGTTGAATCTACTCGTGCGCTACTTATTAAAAACTGGGTTTACTAATCCAGAAACCTTTCCTGGAGTGTACACAACAATTCACCAAAGTTTCATCGTAATCGGATAATTGGTATATGAACGCATACAGGACTATGTTGAAACGATTCGCGCGCCATCGCACATTTGTTGAATCTACTCGTGCGCTACCTATTGTAAAATGAATTTACTGAGCCAAAAACCTTTACTGAAGTGTACACAACAATTCACCAAAGTTTCATCGCAATCGGATAAATGGTATATGGACGCATATGGTACTTTGTTGAAATGATTCGCGTGCCGTCACACATTTGTTGAAACTACTCGTGCGCTACCAATTGTAAAATGGATTTATTAAGCCAGAAACCTTCCGTAGGGTGTACACAACATCTCACCCGAGTTTCATCGTAATCGGACGAATGGTATTTGAACGCATACGGGACCTTATTGAAACGCTTCGCGCGTCGTCGCTCATTTGTTGAATTTACTCCTGCGCAACCTCCTGTGAAATGGATTTACTAAGTTAGAAACCCTCACGTAAGTGTACACAACATCTCGCCCAAGTTTCATTGCAATCGGATGAATGGTATATGAACGCATACGGGAATTAATTTAAACGTTCGCACATCGTCGCCCATTTGTAGAATCTACTCGTGCGCTACCTATTGTAAAATGGATTTACTAATCCGTAATCCTCCCCTGGAGGGTACACAACATCTCACCGAAGTTTCATCGCTATCGGACGAATGGTATTTGAACGCATACGGGACCTTGTTGAAACGCTTCGCACGTCGCCGCTCATTTGTTGAATCTACTCGTGCGCAACCTCCTGTGAAATGGATTTACTAAGTTAGAAACCTTCACGTAAGTGTACACAACAACTCATCAAAGTTTCATCTCAATCGATGAATGGTACATAAACTTATACGGGATTTTGTTGAAACGCTTCGCGCGTCGTCACTCATTTGTTGAATCTAGTCGTGCGCTACCTATTGTAAAATTAATTTACTAAGCCAGAAGCCTTCCCTGGAGTGCACACAACATACCACTCAAGTTTCATCGCTATCGGACGAATGGTATTTGAACGCATACGGGACCTTGTTGAAACTCTTCGTGCGTCGGCGCTCATTTGTTTAATCTACTCGTGCTTAACCTCCTGTGAAATGGATTTACTAAGTTAGAAACCTTCACATAAGTGTACACAACAACTCATCAAAGTTTCATCGCAATAGATGAATGGTATATAAACGTATACGGGATTTTGTTGAAACATTTCGCGCGTCATCGCTCATTTGTTGATCTACTCGTGCGCTACCTATAGTAAAGTGAATTTACTAAGCCAGAAGCCTTCCCTGGAGAGTACACAACATCTCATCCAAGTTTCATCGCTATCGGACGAATGGTATTTGAACGCATACGGGACCTTTTTGAAATGCTTCGCGCGTCCTCGCTCATTTGTTGAATCTAGTCGTGCGCTATCTATTGTAAAATGGATTTACTAAAACAAACACCTTCCCTGGAGTGCACTCAACATCTCACCCAAGTTTCATCGCAATCGGATGAATGGTATATGAACGCATACGGAAATTTGAAACGCTCTAACGTGCAGAGACAAACAGAATTCGACATCACAGCCACCTTTGGTATAAAACACAACTTTCCGCCATGGGCGGAGTGTATGTTATGGCGGTAGTTGCACAGGTTGCGACCAGGTGGCTCTACGTGCAGAGACACACAGTCCAAAAGGATCACTTTTCACTAAGGCTAGCGGTTTCCATGACGACTGTTTATGACTGTATATTGTGGTTCTAAATTTGTGTGAAAATTTTGGTTCTAAAATTCTAAAATTCCACCTATCTGGTCAAATTGTAAATCTAAACCATACATGGGCCCACCCTAACATTCATACAAAATGTCATCAAAATCGGCCCAGGCGTTTAGGAGGAGTTCAGTCACATACACACGTGTCGAAGAATTATATATAATAGATAGATAGATAGATAGATAGATACATATATACATAAATTATATATAAACTTTTGAACTGACGGTGGTTTTGGGGTCTGGGGGATGTGAAACGCGAAGATATGTCGAAATTTTCCGGAAGTCGAAACATGGTTTAGCTTTCTAATGAAATCTACCTAAAAGTCAGTAAATAGTAAGTAAATTCATAGCATTATTCGTATATATGGCCGTAGGCCTGTATCTGGTTCATAATTTTAACTTTTGTTGATATCTGTAGGCACAATTAGAGGTGGGGGGGGGAGTTCCTGGGTGGCTAAGCTCCCCAAAACAAACCATAGGCCCCCAAAAATGTGACAAAACGCTATTGAAATAGACAAAAATTTAAAAAATATGTATCTGAAAAACAAATTAGCCCCCCAAAAATGTCAACCAAATTGGCCTATGTTAATAATATCTCTGAGTAGCCTACTGCTTGTGATTTTTTCGTCGATCGGCGCACGGCACCGGCGGTGGTATTGTACCATACTTTCTGGCCACCTGGCTCGCTGCCGGTAGAGGTGGCAGAAAATCGAACTACTCATTCATGGGTATATTTTGGGTCATTTCTAACAATCTGATTTTGCATGAGACTATTTTTAACGTGGAATGTAACAAGTTTTGAAAATAACAAGTGAGAATAGTGAGTAATTTTATCAAATAGTGAGCAAAGTGAGTCGCTGGAAGCCCTGCGTACCGTCTCCCGCTACCCGCAAAGAAACACCATAGAACACGTTCAAATCTCCCCTATTTTCAGCGTCACTGACTAGAGTACGTGCGTCATTGAACGATCACATGATGTCCCATATCCCCTACCGGTTGTATCCCCTACCTTACCTTCGTCCAGGAAATCTCACGGGTGCTGCGTACTTGGTATTCCTTGAAGACATACTGCATGAGTTAATATACGATGTGTCTGCCACTGCATGTGGTTTCAGCACGATGGCGCACCACCTCTGTTTTCACTTGCTGTACGAGATCATCTGCACCACAGATTTGGGCAACAGTGGATAGGTCGTGGTGGCCGATTGCTTTACCTGCACGTTCACCCGATTTGACACCTGTGGGGTCACATGCAAATTTTGATTTACGAGACCCGTGTGGAATTCGAGGAAGACCTTCTGGTGAGGGTTATTGCTGCGGCGGATGTTGTAGGAACAGGGATTGGTCATTGTGTGTACCAGAACATGGTAGGGTGGTACCGTGTCTGTGTTGACGTTGGTGGTCGTCACATCGAGCCCCACCTGTAATTGGACCCAGACGACAAGCAGCAGGAGGCGGACAGACCACCGAAAATGAGGGAGCTTGTGTTGTAGTGGTTTTCTGCGGGTAGCGGGAAGACGTTTCCAGACACAAGTTTCTATGCTAAACTTAACCGCCATGCTCCCCACTACAAGTCATAAAAGACTGTAATGGGAATTTAGAAACATCCGCTATATAAATGCATGCCCAAGATATCGGGTTCAATCCCGGCCGAAGTCGTCGGAATTTTAAGAGCGTTAAAAATCCCTCAGTATGCCTTACTTCGGAGGGGAAGTAAAGCCGGCGGTCCCATGTCATAGGTTTATGGCATGTAAAAGACCCTTCCACTAACTACACTTGTGGAAGCTAAGCTTTGTAGATTACTGCAGTTGGATAACGCTTTATTAGTTCCAACGTTCGCCGGCATGTGCTGACTGCGATGGCATTTAGTAGCCACGTCCTCAGCTAGACGTCGTGGACGGTAGCATTTGGTAGCAAATGTAAGAACTACAGTACTTGAAAAAATTAATTGTCTGCAGTCCTTCTACCCGAATCACAGATAACACACACTAATACACAGTGCTGGATTAAGGTAAAATGAGGCCCAAGTCCCTGAGATTTTTGGGGCCCCTTTATTGTTTTCAAATATTTTTTTTTATTTTTTAGCACCTGTACATTTAATAAAGTGTATACAAGAGTTCTTTTTCTCAAGATAAATAATACATTTTTTATAGAATCTTACAAAGGCCTACATACAGTGTACATTTCAATTGAAACGATCATCGTTATTTGAAAACATTTCAGATGATTTGATGAACAATTTAACAAATCATACTATGTTTTACTTCTGTAAAATGTAATCAAATTTTTTCTTTCTGTTTTTTCGGTCAATGAAATCTTCTACAATGTCATCAAAATCAATTTCCCGCAGAACATCTGACTCGATATACATTAAACTTAGCATGTCTAATCGTTCTTGTGACATGATACTTCTTTGCGCACTTTTGATCCGTTTGAATTTTGAAAATGAGTGCTCCATAGAACAATTCGTTATCATGAGGGTCAGGAAAATGCGAAAAGCAATTTCAACGTTCGGAAAAACAGACTCAAGAATTTCGTAAAGTTCAGAATGAGTGAACTCAGTTTTTAAAGGACATTGTAATGTAATGTAATGTAATGCTGAAACTGTCTCAGTTCTGGATAAAAATTTTCTAAATCTTCGGAATAAAATTGAACTAAATTAGAAATTGCTTGGAGGCCCCAGATAATTGGGGGGCGTAGGCCTGGGTCTAGTCGGGCCTAATGGGTAATCCAGCACTGCTAATACAGCCATCACAATTAACACCGGTTATCAGACAAATTCTACACACACACAAAGTACACGGGGCTACATGGCCGTGTTGTCGCAGCCCCTAAACTAAGAAACTCTTGAACTGGCGATGGTTTTGAGGACTGGGGGATGTGAGAGGCGAAGATATATCGAAAGTTTCCTGAAGTCTTAACATGGTGCCATTGCAATAGGTAGATTTCTAAAGGTCTGTCCACACTCGTGTGTTTTCATCTTCCCTTTCCCTTTCAACGTGCCTTTCCTCTTTCCCTTCAACGTTCCTCTTTGGGCATGCCTCTCAAGCATGCCTGAAACGCAAGCAATACCTGTCCACATTCATGCGTCAGTTTCTTTGCAGCATTCGCAATGGATGCTGCTGACGCGAGTTCACTTGTTGTGATAACTGCCGCTTATTCAGTAATAAATGCTGAAAAAAAAAACAGAAGGTAGAGATTAAGGTGGATGAAGGATTTTTTGGAGAAAAAAACGGGATTACGGGATCTTAAAAGAAGTGCGTGCGGATAATATGCTGTTCAGGAACTTCACTAGGATGTCCAAAGCCAACTTCGAATTTTTGTTGAGCATGATTGAGAAAAGAATTGAGAAAAAGAACACACATTTCCGTGAAGCAATACCTCCAATATGAAAACAAGAGGCATGTATCCGAACCATGGTGATGGTCTTCATCAGCCCCAGAACCCGTCTTTTTCTTCGTTACTTTTTGATGCTCTTTTGAAAAGTAAGATCTCAAACTTTTTATTTTGTTCTTTACCTCCTGAATATCCAACTTGTACTTTTCAGCCAAAACTCTCGATGCGTCATTTCGTACTATTTTATTCGTGTACAACTTCGAGGATACGTCCCAAAGAGCAGGATGTTTTCTGTAATCCTCGATAAATTGTATAGTTTCCTCCGTGGTGGCTGACATGACGTGCACAATATTGGCTTAAATTATACAAAATGCAAGGCGAGAGAGACGAAATCCCCGAACCGTGCGGTTTGGCTTTCAACACTGCGTGCGCTACGATCCTGTCCCTCGTTGAACTCCGAAGACGCATGCAGCAAAGTGTTCATCACTTGCCTCACACCTTGCGCTATGACGCATGCCTTTGACGAACATAAGAACGCACGAGTGTGGACAGACCTTTTAAGGAAAGGCCGTATCTATGAGAACGCTCATGATTCAATAAAGCAGATATTGTTACTTGGTCGGTCTCCTTTGTGGTCATGCCAGATATCATTATAGACTCTCGTAATTTCACACACGGTTTCTATAAGTTACCACATACGTCATGGTACGGACAACAAGGAAGCAAGTTTCCAAACAAGGGATGGAAGCTCTTGTTATAGCTGCGATCAAGAGTCTAAGAAATAATAATGATTTCACTCCAAGATTCGTCGTCAAATATCTAAATGATAAGTATGGTATGTCGCAATATGACGCGCAGGCCCGAATAAGCGAAGCTCTATGTGACGGGTTGCGGCATTGCCTGTTAAAGGAGAGCAATGGAGTTGTCTTCCCGTGTCCAAATTGTGATAATGGGAAGAAAAGACGATTGCGACGTCGTACAAGAGAAAGCAGTTGAAATAGAAGGTGCAGAGGTTTACGACAACGACGACGAAATAGAGGCGCCAGTGAAGGCGCTCACAGGCATCCCATCCCAGCCTTCGCACTCAATTTTCCCTCCAACATATGGAATATCCTGAACTTATTTATATGCGGTACATAATAAATTTTATAGTTCGTGTAGGTTTCTTTTCCTAGTGACACCCGGATTCTTATTCCATTGTCAGGGGCCGATAACCTCAATGTTTTTGCCCTTAAAGAAACATTATTATCATTAGGGCTCAGATTTTTAGGTGCTAACAATCGGGAAAATATTTTGTATGTATTAAACATACCTGAAATATGTGACAAAAAGGTGAAATTATTTAATTATAATTTAAGCATCCGTGGCTTAGGTGGCAGCACGCCGGCCTCTCACCGCTGGGTCCGTGGTTCAAATCCCGGTCACTCCATGTGAGATCTGTGCTGGATAAAACGGAGGCAGGCAGGTTTTTCTCCGGGTACTCCGGTTTTCCCTGTCACAATTTCATTCCAGCAACACTCTCCACTATCATTTCATTTCATCTAGCATTCATTTAATCATTGCCTGAGAGGAGTGCGACAGGCTTCGGCAGCCGGCACACTTCATATCCTCGCCGCTAGATGGGGGCTTCATTCATTCCATTCCTGACCCGGTCGGAGACTGGAAGCAGGCAGTGGATTTTCATTTCATTTAATTATAATTTAGTTTATTAATGTGAATATAAACAATATGCGTTATTCACGAATGCAATTTATTCTATGTCTCACTGACTGCTGTAGCATTACAATATACAACGAAAAAGGAAGGAAGCTTGTAGTTTAACGTGACCGTTAATCTCTAGATCATGAGCCACGGGACCTCCTTTTAACGTGGAATCCGAACCACAGGACATGGCATTTCACTTCGAAAATCTCACATGCATTGACCGGGAATAAACAACGACATACAACTTCAGGTTGTCCATCACCAATGACCGACGATTATCGCGAAACACTTATTCTGAAGGCGCGAAATTGTGGCAATGTGTTTCTTGCCCTTGAGGTGTTGTGTAACTTGAGATTGCTGTTTGTTTTGGTCAGGTATGTCCATGTTAGTTAAATCTCATATGTCGCTAGGAGCATTACCTTAGTATTGAAAATCTTCATGGCAGTGTCTACAGAGAATCTACGTAAGAGCTGAATATCATTGATAGCCAATATAGCTGCTGCTGTTCTATTACTGATGTGTTTAGATTAAAGAACTTGGAAAATCAAACAGAAACTGTAAATCTGTACCTCATGAATTGACCCCCTGAACAGGCTGAACGTAGAGTGGATATCTGTCGTCAGCTTATCGGCACCCCATCGATGATAGATTTATCAGGAGAATTGTCACATGAGATTAAAACAAGAAGTTCCGTGACGAACTCAAGAGCCTACTTTTCATAAAATTAAGTATATGAACCTATCTAGAATAATGTCGAAATTAAGTTGGTAATATCGAAATGTCTAATTAGTTCGAAATATTCCTGGTATAATGTAGCCTAATAGAGCACTACAGTTGGCAGCCCTGGTGACTGAATATATTCTTAGTTCCTTCTCTTAAGGTACAGAATACAAAATTTGGTTGAAGTCCAATGGACGTTACATGCAGTTAGACACAGGATCTATCAGCACACGTAAAAGCATGTTGGCAACAATGTCATGCGTGTGCTGGTCAGAAATAATCTGAAATATTATGATATCTTGTTGTGCCAATTTTGGATGAAATCCATTTGTTAGTATAGAATGTACATGTATTTTAAAATTGGACCTATCAGCAGGCATAGAATCATGTTGGCAGCACTGACTTATATTAATTACTCCAAATTAATCTAGAATGCCAGGTGTTATACGTGTGCAAAGTATAGAGCTGTTGGCTTGCATGCTTTCTGATATATTGATATAAGGGTAAAAAATATACACAGCATTTATCAACAGTTGGCAGCCCTGATAGCTCTTAACAATACTTACAGTCATACCTGTTATGTTACACATAGCACATACGAAATTTGGTTGAAATCCAACAGATAGTATAGAAGTTACATGTATTTGAAAATTGGTACTATCAGCAGGCTTATAATCATGTTGGTAGAACTGACGTATATAAGTTACTCCAAATTAATCTGAAATGTTAGGTACTATACGTGTGCATAGTTCAAAGCTGTCGGCTTGCATACTTTCTGATTTATTGGTATTTGGATAAAAAATAGAGAGGGTAATTATTAACAGTTGGCAGCCCTGGTGGCTCTTAAGAATACGCCCAGTCATATCTGTTTATGTCAACATATTACATACAAAATTTGGTTGAAATCCAATTGATAGTGTAGAAGTTATATGCATTTAAAAATTGGACTTATCAGCAGGCTTACAATCATTTTGGCGACACTGCCATGTATGGCCACCTGGAAATTAAACTGAAATATTATTATCTATGCGTGTGCCAATTTTGAAATAGCTCCCATTCATACCTTCCAGGATATCCAACTTGGAGCTCAAATTTCAATTGCGATGTTTCAGCAGTTGGTAGCACTGACATCAATTTCAAATACGGCATTGAGATATTCGGGTATAGATCTTTACTCCTACCAAATTTTGTTTCGATTGCTGCAGCCGTTTAGGAGTTGATAGGGGGGAGGCACACACAGCCAGCCAGACAGACAGAAGGACAATCAGACAGACAGACACACACACACATTTGCCCGGATCGATCTCATAGGTCTACTTTTTCCTCATTTTTGCAAAATGTGAAAAGTGGGCTAAAAAGGATCGGTTCGGCCCCAAAGTGATGTTGTGTGTCTGGTGGAATTTTGAAGGCGTTTGTTCCAAACGGGCGTGCAGTCAATGCGGATCTTTATTCTCAATAACTGGAACGAATTCATGAAATTTTGATACGGAGATACCCAGCATTAGTTAACCGAAAGAGAGTTATCTTACAGCTGGTATGATTTTTAGGCTATTTTCATTTATGAAAAAAAAATAGGCTTATGAGATCACCTTTTGTCCGTGTGTGGGTCCCCCTCTAATAACTTTGAAATGGCTGGAGCGATTTCAATGAAATTCGGTAAGGTCATAGTACTATTTCAGCCGACCACCCCGACCGTGCCCTTCAAATTTTATTACGTCTCACCAATCCAACATGGCGGCTGTGCGAAATATTTCACAGGCTTTCTATATCTCCGAAACTATTTCTCACATTACCCTGAAATTTTGTACGGTGATAACAGGCACTACTAGACGTTCAGCTATGCGACTTTCAAAAATCTGTTAACTTCAAAACGAACATGGCGGCCAAGCGAAGTTGAAACATTTAAACAGACTTTTCTCACGATTTAACCATCCGAACGCAGTGAAACGTGGTACAGCAAATGACTACAAATTTCAATAAACTGACATCTAATTTAGTTCAATTGTTTACAGAACCTGAAGAAGGCGGCTGTGTGAAATTTTAAAATTAAGTTTTTATTTATTGTGTTTTAATCATGCGATCGAAATCAACGTTTGAATAATGAATGTACACAATAATACTCATCTAATAGTACATACGTATATTAAAATCCAACATGGCGACCATCCGAAATATTTAGACTGTTCTCAATATCCACGAATCTACACACATCAAAAAAAGTTTTGCATCACCTCGGTTCCAAGAGTTCCGGAACCGTTAAATACAAAGGGAATAGAGATCAACACAAACAACATTTCAGCTCGTTTTATTGCTCATGAGACCCACACATTGCATGTTGTACCATCATACAGCTAGACTTTCAGCATTTGTGGTCCAGATTGCAGTACACACCACTACCTCTAATACCCAGTAGCACGTCCTCTTGCATTGATGCATGCCTGTATTCGCCGTGGCATACTATCCACAAGTTCATCAAGACACTGTTGGTCCAAATTGTCCCACTCCTCAACGACAATTCGGCGTAAATCTCTCAGAGTGGTTGGTGGGTCAAGACGTCCATAAACAGCCCTTTTCAACATATCCCAGGCATGTTCGATAGGGTTCATGTCTGGCGAACATGCTGGCCACTGTAGTCGAGCGATGTCGTTATCTTGAAGGAACGCATTCACAAGATGTGCACGATGAGGTCGAGAATTGTCGTCCATGAAGACAAATGCCTCTCCAATATTCTGCCGATATGGTTGCACTATGGGTCGGAGGATGTCATTCAGGTATCGTAAAGCCGTTTCGGAGCCTTCCATGACCACCAGTGGCGTACGTCGGCCCCACATAATGCCACCCCAAAACATCAGGGAACCACCACCTTGCTGCACTCGCTGGACAGTGTGTCTAAGACGTTCAGCCTGACCAGGGTGTCTCCAAACACGTCTCCGACGATTGTCTGGTTGAAGGCATATGCGACACTCATCGGTGAAGAGAACGTGATGCCAATTCCGTGGGGTCCATTCAGCATGTTGTTGGGCCCATCTGTACCGCGCTGCATGGTGTCGGGGTTGCAAAGCTGGACCTCGCCATGGACGTCGGGAGTGAAGTTGCGCATCATGCAGCCTATTGCGCACAGTTTGAGTTGAAACACGACGTCCTGTGGCTGAACGAAACGCATTATTCAACATGGTGGCATTGCTGTCAGGGTTCCTCCGAGCGGCAATCCGTAAGTAGCGGTCATCCACTACAGTAGTAGCCCTTGGGCGGCCTGAGCGAGGCCTGTCATCGACAGTTCCTGTATCTCTGTACCTCCTCCATGTCCGAACAACATCGCTTTGGTTCACTCTGAGACGCCTGGAAACTTCCCTTGTTGAGAGCCCTTCTTGACACAAAGTAACAATGCGGACGCGATCGAACTGCGGTATTGACTTTCTAGGCATGGTAGAACTACAGACAACATGAGCAGCATACCTTCGTCCTGGTGGAATGACTGGAACTGATCGGCTGTCGTACCCCCTCCGTCTAATAGGGCCTGCTCATGCATGGTTGTTTACATCTTTGAGCAGTTTTAGTGACATCTATGAACAGTCAAAGGGACTGTATCTTGGGTACAATATACACAGTCAACGTCTATATGCCGGAGATCTGGGAACCGAGGTGATGCAAAACTTTTTTTGATGAGTGTATTACAGCAATCAAACTGAAAATTTGTGTGTTGATAGAGGCAATTATCATAAGTAGGATATATGAAAATGGGCTGTATAATTCTTCAAGGAACTTGTTTTCTCTCAAAACTCCATTCCCTCCCTTTGATCAATGGTTGATGCTATCAAAAATATTAACTGAGATAAGTTTTTAGCCCTTATCCTAAGAATAGTCTGAATTTTGAATGGATTCGATTTTTCACATACTAAGAAAGATATAGCGATATTTCACTTTTCCGAAACGTTAAGGGGACTGATTTTTCAATTTTGAAAAAATAGGCTTATGAGATCACCTTTTGTCCGTGTGTGTGTGTGTGTGCGTGTGTGTGTGTGTGTATGATTCGTGTGTGTGCCCCCCCCCCCCCTAATAAAATCTAAACGGCTGGAGCGATTTCAATGAAACTCGGAAAGTTCATAGCACTATTCCCGGCGACCTCGACCGTGCCCTTCAAATTTTGTTACGACTCACCAATCCAAAATGGCGGCTGTGCGAAATATTTCACCAGCATTCAATATCTCCGAAACTATTACCGATATTACTCTGACATTTTCAATGGTGATAGAGGGAACTACTATAAGTTCACTTATGTGACCTTTGAAAATCTGGTAACTACAAAACCAACATGGCGGCCAAGCGAATTTGCGACTTTTAAATAGACGTTTCTCGCGATTTGACCAACCAAACGCAATGAAACTTGGTACAGTATATGTTTATATACATTGTAATGCACCGACATCTAACTTCGTTCAATTGTTTACATAATCACAAGATGGCGGATGTGCGAAATATTTCACCGGCATTCTATATCTCTGAAACTATTAGCGGTAAAACCCTGAAATTTTGTACGGAGATAAAGGGTACTACTGGAAGTCCATCTATAAGACTTTCAAAAACCAGTTAACTACAAAACGAACATGGCGGCCAAGCGAATTTGAAAATTTTAAATAGACCTTTCTCGCGATTTAATGTTCCAAGCGCACTGAAACCTGGCACAGGAAATATTTATACACATTGTAATCCACTGGTATCTAATTTAGTTCAATTGTTTACATAACCTCAAGATGGCGGCAGTGCGAATTTTAAAATTAAGATTTTATTTATTGTGATGTAGTCATGCGATCGAAGTGAAAGTTTGAATAATGAACCTACGCAATAATTTTCCTTTAATGGTACATGACTCTATGGCCTATACATTTAACAATCCAACATGGCGACGATCCGAAATATTTAGACGATACTGAATATCTACGAATCTATTTTAGCAATCAAACTGCATTTTTTAATGTTCATAGGGGCTATGAACTTAAGTTCACCTATAGGACTTTAAATAACCTGGTGATCACAAACCCAACATGGCGGTGACGCGAATTATAAATATTCACATGGACGTTTCTCGCAATTTAACCATCCACGTGCAGTGAAACTTGGTACAGTAAATCCTTATACGAATGTTAATCCACTGGCATCTAATTTATTTCAATTGTTTCCATAACCTCAAGATGGCAGCTGTGAAATTTTTAAAATCTCCTTGTTACTTCTTGTGTCCTAATTATGCGATTGAAGTTTGAATACTACACGTTCACAATAATCTGCATGTAACAGTAAGTAACTCTAGGACCTACATATATAAAATCCAACATGGCGACCATCCGAAATATTTAGTCGGTTCTCAATATCTACGAATCTATTAAAGCAATCAAACTGAAATTGTGTATGTTGATAGTGGCAATTAACATAAGTAGGATGTAGGAAAATAGGCTGTATAGTTCTTCACGGAACTACTTGTTTTTTACTGACATAAAATTCCAGAGCAAATTATAATTTGCACACATATTTAAATATGCAAACCAACTTTGAACCAAATATCTTGAAAACTGCAATACAAGGAGCATGTAAGAAAAATCACTTCATGAGAAAACAGCAAATAAAGTTGGGTGGTTAGTTACTTACATCAGAACTGCCCTGCACCATATGTACAACCCTCAGACCTCTTCTTTTCCCTCATTTCTATTATTACAGAGTTTGATTTACATTCTCCACACAATAAACATTGAATCAGCTCTTTCCTAACACTGTTATGTACAATAATGTACTGAGGCTGATGGAGCTAATGCCAACAAAGATCATAGTGCAGCAGTAGGAAGTAACTATGGTGAACAAATGAGCAAGTCATTTATTTACTTATTTCTTCGATTTACTTCATTACTGATAACAAAGATGAATTTCATGGCATGAAGAACAATAAAACTCCAAATTAGAGGGGAAATTATTTCAATATATTTTGACAGAACTTATTTCATTTCCGTGTATAAAGTTATAACTTGACTACCATAGTAAACTATGCGAATTTTCTGTTCCTATATGTCATAAGATTTCCGCAAGTGGATTTTGTGGTAACTTATTAGCAATGACATGAAAAAAGATCCGAAGTGTTTCAGTCCATTTGGCAGGTGGATGTGTCGCGCAACAATCTTTGAATCACCGCCAAGGCTTTAAAAATATGGGGAAAATTTCATTATTCCTTATTTCACAAACAGTTTGGGCCCCAAATTTGGGCAAATTCAAAATTCGGTATTTTGGCCAAATTTCATGAAATCTCACTCATCAGTCCCCTTAATAATAGAGTTCTGAAACGGGTCAGTATTGTAGCATTTATCTTACAAAGCAACCTCCAACAAACATAGCAACAATAGTTAAATAAATGTTTGACTTATCAGGGAAACTGTGTAACCCGACAACTTAACAGTTGTCATTTTATTTTATTTCTTGTATGTTTATCTGTGACGGTGACAGTTTTAAAATTTGCACATGTGCCAAGGTGTGAAAATTGTTAGACTTGACGGCAGTTTTTCAAAATTCATAAATTTTTGTAATGGGAATTTAGAAACACCCTGTACATATGTATCACTTTCTTGTGAACACGATAACTTTCAAACTTATACATAAAACATAACCATTTAAAATCTAGGTCTAGTTTCTTAATGGGCAAAATCGGACCAAGGGGTTGGAAATTTGGAGGCCTTTTTCTGAAAAGAAAATATTTAGTTCAACATTTGAAGTAAATTCAACACATTGCAAACATATTTTAGTGCAATAAGTCGTGAAAGTATAAAAGAAACTCAAAGTAAAATTATTTGTTTGAATTCCTACATGTTGCTACTGCAACGTGCCATACGTTTTGTTTTGATTACTTCGCTCTACTTTTCGTGTGAATTTAGAGCAATAGAGATCTGGGGTCTTTTTTACAGATCATCCGTTCTTGAACTATTCAAATATTCATGAACCATGGATTTTATTTACTCGTGTCAGAAACAAAAATATTACATAAGAAATTATGTACAAAATGGGCAACAAAAATGACAAAACTTGAACATTTAAGGCTCTAAATAATGCATGACCAATATTTTGCCATGTCACGTCCATTTGGTGTAGCCTTCACGAGATTCTCCATGGTGCACAGTATAGGACACAGACTGCACTGAAGCAGATGACAACAATTTTGACATTTTCACTTTTTTACACATTAATAATATATCATACATTCTAATTAATTTGGTATGTGTTTTATTATCTTAGTCCAATATTTACTATTTATTATTTCTTTTTATTATATTCGCAGCAAAAAACCATTTATGAATGTTGGACTTGGATCTGCCAACCCCAGATCGCAATCTGTTGAGAGACTTCCAAGTTGTCCAAGCCTCCGTATATCCTGCTGGGAGCCTTTCAGATGAAGCCATCCACTGAGTAATGTGGGGGCTTCTGGTCAACCAAGATGTAATCCTCAAGACCTGAGGAATCATGGATTGAAATCACCTGACTTACAGGATACATTCCAAATTCAATGAAAAATAGAAAACGGACCCAGCTCAGGTATCCCTCGGAATCCCCTATTCTAAAAGTTTTTAGTCGCAATTCCTTATGGGAAGAGGTATAAGTCCACGGGGGAGAAAACATTACTAAGTACGGCAAGAAAAGATCCCAGCAGATGGTCAATAATTTGTTTTTGAATGAAAAATTGTGCTTGATGCTAATAATTTGCTCACCTCTGTACTCTACACATGAGGGAGATTACGAGGGTGGACCCAAAATAAACAGTGCTGAAAACGCGCTGCCATTCGTGGACGTATTAAAGAGTTATCCCGTTATATGCCGTATGTAACCAAATAGATCTCACCTTTCTCCAAAAATCTCTAGCTGGCACCATTATACTGTCCCCATTTCACCGACTTCAGCTATCATACCGCTCAGTCCGTAGAGCACAGGTTGTCCCCCTCGTTCCCCCATTCGCTAGGACAACAGATTATCAATCTGGGTTCTAAAATCGCTCTGCTCGAATTTGGAATGACCTGCCTCATGCTATAAAAGACCATCCTCCACGACAATTTTTCCGCAAAGTGAAGGCTCTAAAGGTACTACTAAAACCCCATGTAAATTGAAAGCATATATAATGTAAATTTGTGTGTGAGTGGAAGTGTGTGCATGCGTGTATGTAAGTATATACGTGTGTGTGTGTGTGTGTGTGTGTGTGTGTGCATGCATATGTGGTGCGTGGGCGTGTATATGTGTGTGTGCGTGCGTGTATCTTCACTTTTATTTAAGAATTGTATGATATAGACGTCATGCACAGCAGATTAAGTGTTTATAGTAATGTAAATATGTAAATTGTATACAGTAAATTGTAATATATCAGATTTGTATAGATTTAATGAACGGAGATATAGTCACTGCTGTGTATGTGGTGCTTGCCCTTTCTTTGTCTGCCGTCCATTGTAGGCTATAACTTCATAACTTGCCTTGAAGATGATGTGTGATCTGTTTGTTTTACGGGCTACTAGAAGAAAAGCCTCGTGGGTGTTCGAAGCAAGATATGTGTGCTAACGCAGTCATATTGAGGCAGTTCATATCTTTTAAAATTATTTTAAATGTGTTAATTATTTTATTTTCATTGTGTCTCCACTTAGGAAGGATGTAAGGTACGTTGCATTATATATTTATATTTATTATTGTTATGGAGCTCCGATATCGTCTTATAGTAATGTTTTAATTCTGTACCTTATTTGTTTTATAGGCCTAATTTTATTTCTGTTTTTATAATGTTACCAGATATATATTAATTTTGTTATTTTTCTTCGTACCTTCTGGAGACACATTTATAGTTTATTTTACGTTTTAAATTGTTATTTATTTTCTTTTGACAATCTTGGGATTGGCATATTATTATTCTGATGTAAGATCCGTCGCAACATAATCCGCCCTAATGTTAATAGTATTTAGACGTAATTGTTTTCTTCCCTTCTTTCTGCTGGTTTTAAATTTAATTATGCTAAATTGTTTGCCGTAATTCGATCGGACATGTGGTCTCCTGTTTTTTGTGGCCATGTTGTGTTTTGTTTTGCCGAAATGCATCCTGGTCTCGAGGTCAGTCTCTTGGCGCCGACCACGAAACTCAGTCGTGTTGTGGTGTTAGCTTAATATATTTTTTTTAAATGTATTATTGTAGTTTTAACCTTGTGTTTTTGGTGAATGTTCTTGTGTTTTTCTCAGTCACGTATATCGGAGATTTCTTAGTTGATCATATTTTATTTTATTAATTTAATTTTAAATTTTTCGTTTTTGCACCAGTGGCCTGGATCTCTGCATGTCGGATCGGTATTGCATTCCCTTGTAAACTATCTTGCCCTTTCTCATTTAATTATGCCTGTAATTTTTATTTTATCCTTGGGCTTTAACATTTTATTTTAATTTAATTCTTTTCCTTTTTTGGGGGCTTTGCAAGCAAGCATGTTAAGCCATCTCTTGCCAATTTGTAATTTAACGCAAAATGATGCATGTTCTGTTTTCTGGTGAAGGTGCTCCTTTAAATTTTTAACATTAAATTTTTATTTTAAATTTTTAATCAACTGTTGTGCCATTATTTCGCCGGCAGCAATTCTGTCGGTTATTGGGGGGTGTCAGTAGAATAGCCTGTGCGTTCCCCTTCTCCACTTTCCTTCCACCCCTTTGGAGCTCTTCTGTTGGGGCATATCATCTGGAGGTGATTTTGTTGCTCTGGAAGCGACGCGGACCTCTGAATAATCGGTAAGTTGGCCCATCCACACTGGCCATTGGGCGGTGTCATTCTGGTGAAGCAGAGCGTTGGTTACCGAGTTACCGACGTGCTGCTGGCCATGCCGTCCACGTGTCAATAATAATAATAATAATAATAAAAGAACTCCACCTGCAGCAACTACTGCGTGGATTGAGTAGCTCAGTCGTTGCTGTTGCCGGTCCCAAGTCAGGGTAAAGGAGGAGGGTTGGCCCGAAGCCGTAAAATAATATTCAGCCCAGAACACCAAGGGGCACCAGTAAACCACAGCATAACATCAGCTGCCGTATGAACTAACAATCCTTACGATGAGAGTGAATTTTATGGATTATCAGCGATTCACTCGCCCTGGGCTCACGCCCACCAGCTAAAATCAACCACGAACTTAGCATGATGGAAGCACAAGCAAAAAAGCAACTACCTCAGGCCAGAGCTAAGAAGAGCGAAGGCGAACCTGGTCATTCGGCTTCTGGGGGACCAGGACGTCATGCCGGGAAGGATCGGAGCTTCCCAAAACTCCTCAAACCTAAGCGAACGCAATTCATTGGTACACTAAACGTACAGACGCTGACCAAAACTGGGAAACTCAAGACACTGACGGACACCAGCGACAGATTCGGAATTCTCATACTTGCAGTACAAGAAACACGATTCCGTGATTGTGATCACTTCGACTCCGGTGGATACCGTATTTATAAGGGAAAACCAGCAACTAAGCTAAGAAATAGTAATTTACATGTGTTCGGAGCAGCATTCCTTGTGCACAACAGTATCCAGAACTCAGTGATAGACTTCACATCACCTTCGAATCGTCTCTCTCTACTCACAGTTAAATGCGCCAATAAGGCCTATACATTGATAAACTCACATGCTCCAGTTAACAATTATACTGACAAAAACAAAGTTGAGAAGTTCTGGTCTCAACTTGAACGGACACTTACTAAGATTCCTCATACCACATTAATATCCTCCTCGGAGATTTCAATGCGCAAATTGGCAGAGAACGGGAACACAGACATATCATTGGGAATTTCTCGGCACACAAAAGGACGAATGCGAATGGGCTTCGCTTAATCAACATATGTGGAATGGCCAACCTACAACTAATGTCCACACATTTCAAGAAACCACCACGAAAAATGACTACATGGAAATCTCCCATAAACCACATCGGGGAGTATCAAATAGATCATGTAGCAATAACCAGACAATTCTCTCCAGAAATCATGAACGTGAGGGTACGCAAAGGTTACGTAGAGTCCGACCATCATCTCTCGCAGATCAAAGTCAGCTTCATACCCAATCGTAAAAAGCGTCCAAATTCCAAACTCCCACGCATAGATCCGGAATACCTAAAAGAACACGCACAGGAGTTTACTCAATCGTTACAGACAAACACGGAAACATGGGATGAACTTCTCAAGGCCATCCAAGAATCAACAAGAAAACTCGGCAAACCACCAAGGAAACGAAAACACAGATGGTGGAGCATAGACTGTGATAAAGCCCTAGAGTCCCGAATCCGAGCCTGGAAGACATGGAATAGCAACCGAACGCCAGAACATTGCAAAACTTTTTAGAAACGCAGAAGCAAACATCCAAAACAATCAGACGAGTTAAACGCATGTACCACCTCAAACGATTGGAAGAAATCGATAATGACTTTAAGAGGAACAACACACGAAATTTCCACAGGACATTTAGGGAAGAACTGACGAACTACAAGCCGCCCAGTCTTTGTTTTCGCCGCCCTGATGGCACACTTGAGACAAACACAAAGGCCAATTGTGATATCCTGAAACAGTTCTTCGAGGAGCTTCACAATTGTGAACCACCTGCAGAGAATCTCCAACTCCACTTTACTGCCCCAAACCAGGATTCAGTACCACCAACATATGATGAGATACAAAACATCATATTACATCTCAAAAACAACAAGGCACCAGGAGAAGACGGTGTAACCGCCGAAGTGCTCAAGATTGGAGGTGAACTCTTAACTGAAAGACTACAAAACGTCATTGCTAATATATGGGAGAGTGACACCATACCGGTTGATTGGAAAACTGCTTTGATTCACCCACTACACAAAAAGGGCGACAAGACAGATCCGAATAATTGCCGAGGCATTTCACTCCTGCCAATCGCCTACAAGGTACTCTCACGTTCCCTCCTCACCAGATTGGAGCAACAGACAGAGCACATGATCGGTGAATATCAGGCGGGATTTCGACCGCGTCGATCGTGTGCAGAACAGATCTGGAACCTCATGATGGTACTCCAACATCGCCAGTCGAATCGCACAGTTGTCACCTTCGTAGATTTTAAGAAAGCATATGATTCAATCGACCGCGCAACTCTGTTTAATATACTTCGTGAATATGGTGTGGACAACAAAACAACTACATTAATCCAACAGACCTTGACAGATACAACTTCTAAAGTTAAATTTATGGGTGAAGTGTCCGAACCTTTTCACATTAGAACAGACGTAAGACAGGGTGATGGGTTGTCCCCACTCCTATTCAACCTGGTACTAGATAAGATCATCAGAACATGGGAGAAAGAAATACCTGGAATAAGTATGGGAACAAAAGAACAACGAATCAACATAAAATGCTTCGCCTTTGCTGACGACCTAGCAATAATTACCCGGACTCCAGAAGAAGCCAGACATGCCATCGAGAAGCTTCATGAGATAGCAATCAGAACCGGCCTCCATATCTCTTACGAGAAAACACAGTACATGGATTCCAAGAGCACAAACCTGGCATCAATTACAACCAAATATGGCGACATCACACAAGTTAAGCACTTCAAGTACCTAGGTGAAATTATCGGGAACACTGGTAACGAAAGAATGGCTAACAAAACACGTGCAGAAAAATTACGCAAAGCTTACACAATCACTTGGAATATTTACAACAAGAAATCACTTTCCACTAAAGCCAAACTCCATCACTACCACACAGTCATCCTCCCAGAGGCAGTCTATGCGATTGAGACGTCATCGTTAACCATCAACATCAAATACATTGAGAAGATAGAACGACAAATACTGAGAAAAATCTTTAGACCAAAGCTTCAGGACGGTATCTGGATGAGGAAAAGCTCAGACGAACTGTATTCACGGACTGAACGATTCGCCTCACTCGCACGTAAAAGACGCATGAAATTCTACGGACATATAGCTCGAATGGACAACTCCCGACTGACCAAGAAAATCTTCCTCATAGTCAATGGAAACCGACAAACCAAAGTACGCTGGCTAGCAGACACCCAAAGGACCTCAGTGAAATCAATATTGACCCACTGACAACGACGCGGACTGCATATAGACAAAAAGTAAATTCGTATAAGTTTCCACCCAAGATCCCTACGGGACAGAGTTTGAAACTTGAAGCTGCATGGACACAAGAAAGAAGACAGGCACATAGCGAAAGGATGAGGACGTTTTGGGAAGATAAGAAGAACAAGAAAACCAATGTTAACTAATGGTTCTACGTGCTCCTTAGAGGGCCAAACGCATTATATATATATATAATAAAAGAGTCCTTCACGAAACAACTCCCCTGACGGCATCAGTTTGTATGTGATCGTAGTGGTACTTAACTCCTACTGTTTTCGTGTTACGCCTGCGAAGTCGTTATGGCAACAACGAGTATGTTTGAAATTAGGTATCCAGCTTGAAAAATCAGCAACAGAAGCTTACCTAATGCTTCAGCAGGCTTTGAAGGAGAATGCTATGTGCGCCGCATCCACGTTTTTCAGCGGTTTGGCCGCTAAATATGGTCAAATTACTCGGTCTAACGTCAAAGGCCGTGGTGATAGGCAACCTTTTCAACACTTGAGCAAAGCGGCGATAAACACGCCTGTTATATTGCAGTCATTATGTCAGGCATGTTGAACAGGTTGCGTATCACCACGGCGTTCGACGTTGGACCGAGTCATCTGTGAAATGTGTTCAGGCTGCTCAGACTACCACTTTTCTATACGTAGAAACACTTCCAAATCATTAGTCTGCAGATAAATTCTTTGAATTTAAGGTGATTTAAAAAATGCAGTCACTGGTTAGCTATTCTATCTAGACATCACAGTGTCACAGATTATCAAATTCTACACACACCCAAGGACATGGGGCTACTTGACCACGATGTTAATAATAATAATAATTGAAATGTAATGTTTTTCAATTGGTCAACTCGTATAGTAATAATAATAATAATAATAATAATAATATAATATCGTATGGCCTCGGATGCCGGGTGCGAGCTTTGTTATTTGAAGCCCAGAGAGCAGCTTGCATGTCGAATTTTGTCGTTCCTTGCAAAGCTATGAAACTCAAGGGATTTAGATATCTAAGCTCCTTGACACTATAGCGCTTTCTAGTAGAGGATGGGGGAACTTTGTGTTGGTGGAAAATCGCGAGATTAATTTTGCCATTATGAACACGGCCTACTGAATTCAAATGGGTTCTTTAACATGCTAACTACGTATGACAAGCGTACCGAGATTTTTGTTGCCTTTCAAAAATTATTTACCACGGCCAGGAGTAAACCTGCAAGCTTGGGGTTAGTAGTCGGACACGATAACCACTCACCCACCGTGGCAAGCAACACCTACTGCACCCAATATAAATGGGTGATGCGCTAATCCTTGGATCTGATGATGATCGCTTGACAATCGTAACTGGTCATCCAATTGTATTTATTAATCTCGTGCAACCACCCATTACAATTGGGTATAATCGTGTAGACCGATTGAAAAACATTAAATTTCGATTAGTAAGACAACAGTGAAATATGGCTTCCAACTCAATCATAATAATTTTTTTCGTCCTTTTTTAACTACTTCCGCTTTTAGAGATGTTGGGTGCCATAATATTTCCCCTAAGGGGAACTTTGACGTGCCAGTAAATCTACCAACACGGCTCCCTCGCATTTACGCACCTTCAAGTAACAACTTACTGTGCCAGGATCGATCCAGCAACCTTGGAATCAGCAGGCGAGAACGTTACCCCTGAGTCACTCAGCCAATCAAAACACGATGATGCAAAGCTCCAAAATAATCATCAACAACAACAACAACAACAACAACAATAACAGAAATTCTCTGCCCCCGCCAACCCCACCCCTCCAACGGGACCCCAGCTGAGTTCGGCATTGCTTCCACTTACTTGTGCCGGGCTCCTCTCTATTGTCTTTCCTCCGTTGGTCAACTCTTGTTCTTTTCCGACCCCGACGGTATTAGGGTATCCGAGTCCTAGGGAGTCTCTCACTTTCCCGCCTTAATTGGCCCTTGTCTCATCTTTCCTGATCCCTCCCTCTTCGATCGGTCATACCTCTTATTTTCTTTTCATTGTACCTCCTGCCTTCTGCCTTCAAGGAGGCAGGGTGTGTGTAGCTCCAGAACTTACAGTATGGTGCATGCTGGATAGTGCTACACCCTCAAGGGCTCACGTATGTTGAGTTCGGGCGTTGGCGACCCCAAGGGCTTCCTGACCTGGGTCTGCTTTATCTCCTTCTTCCATCGCCTCTGGGGCGGACCCTCTCCTCTTTCGCTTTCCTCTCTGCCTTTCATGGCTCTCCTTCCTTCCAAGTCCCTCAATCCTCATTCTTCGAGGGTTGAGGGCATTTCCTTTCCTCCTGTCTTTTATTTTATTCTTCTCCTTTTTCTTTCCCATTTCCTCTTCTAGTTCGTAAGAGTGAAGTTAGTTTTAGTTGTACGTTTGATTTGATCATCCTTCATTTCCACCATCACCCAAACCATTAGGGACCGATAACCTAGATGTTAGGCCCCTTAAAACAACAATTATCATCATCATCATCTTCTTAAAACTTAAAGCAACAGCCACCGTCTTCCCAATCCTCGCCTGAATCACAAATACACACCACAATAATACAGGTTATCAGACAAATTCTACATTCACCCAAGTCACTGGATAAATGACCACCAAGACCAAGCCCCTCAAATGAAGCAACAACAACAAAGATTTGCACCTTTGGAACTCCGGATCCTGTATCATCATTAACATTCTGGCAATGTCCTTCCACGAAGAGTGGTTGCCCTGCATATTTTAGAATAGAGCTCCCTTTCTTAATCCTTTTAGTGCCCGGGGACCGATACATCGGTCAAGGGAGCTTTTGCTATTACGAGGACAGATCAAACCAAAAGTTGCACTTCCCAGTTATGGCCATTTATTACACCACCTATACAACAGCAACACGCCAATTACGACATATAATGTAACGTCACTTTTCCACATAGTTTCCAAGAGACTCCAAACATTTCTGCGAACGCACAACCCACTTGTCAATGCCGGATGCATAGAAAGTTCCTCCAGCGTTCTGCAACCACATGGAGACAGCGGCCTTCACCTCCCCATCGGTCTGGGAATGTCGACCACTGTTCTGTCTAATGGTCGCATTCACACTGTTGACATTTGCACGGTTCCTGGACATTGCGGGCCTGCCCTCGCGATATCCGTGCGTCCGGCTTCGAATTGCTGACACCACTTTACGATCCCTTGCCGGGAAATGGCCCGCTCCCTATAAACAGCACTAATTTCACGATGAATGTCCATGCAATTCTTCCTTTTGGCCCATAGGAATCAGATTGTCACACGCAGCTCATATTTAGAGTGAACGTCCAGTCGACGCGCCATTGCTTTTGGCCGCTATTTACACCATACAAGACGAGACACCACAGCGACCTGCCTAACAGATGTGTGGGCAGTGTCTGTCCCTTTCTCCGCTGTGCCCACGTTTGCGACACACAGCGCGCTGCTGCAGCGCGTTACTGCAACTAACTTTTTGATCCACCTTCGTATTATCATCACTATCAATTATCTGCCTATTTGGTATACAAATCGGTCATTGCATTATTCTGGTGTTCCACTATTTCTCTCCGATATTACGATCTGACGGTTTGATGCCGATCTTCAGTAGCGATGTAACAAGAAACCACAATCAATCGATAGAGAATCACGAGAGAGATGGCATCGAATAAATCAGGAGGAATTCAACTCCCTAAATGAACATTCTATTCTTCTCTGGCACGTGTCCAACATAATATCGCGGTAGCACGTGTCCTCGGCTCGAATCTCGGTCGCCTATTGTATAATATATCGATCAGTGGAGCCACCTACACCATATTTCTTTGCTTAAAGGAGATGACACACCCATTGCTCAAACACTGACCGACATTGGCGACAGTCTCCAATCTAACAGGGGCTCGGGTGCAACGAACTAGGGACAACGAACTAAATGAATTGATGAAATTTATATCGAACCGCGACCAGTGGAAGACTACCACAAGTAAAAAGGAGAGGCATTTAAAGATTTTAAGTCATTATACCGTAAACAATCTATCTATGTAAAATTTTGTGTAGGCTAAGGATAGGTCATACAAGATCCACCCACTCGTTCACCCAGGGGCTCACATCTTGTGGGCGTGGGTTGGCGACCACGGGGCCCCAGCTGAGTCCGGCATTGCTTCCACTTACTTGTGCCGGGCTCCTCTCTGTCTTCTTTCCTGTCGACCTCACTTGGTGAACTCTTGTTCTCTTCTGACCCCGACGGTATTAGGGTATCCGAGGCCTAGGGAGTCTCTTCCTTTCCCGCCTTAATTGGCCCTTGTCTCATCTTTTCTGATACCCTCCTTCTGCGAGGGGTCAGCCTTCTTTTTCTCTTCCTTTTACCTCCTGCCTTGTGCTCTAGGCCCTTAAGGAGGCAGGGTGTATGTAGCCCCACCACTTCTGGTGCACCCTAGATATTGCTACACCCCCAGGGGCTCACGGTTGGTGAGTTCGGGAGTTGGCGACCCCAAGGGATTCCTGAGCTGGGTCCGTTTTCCCCTTTTGTCCCTTACCTTTGGGGCGGACCCTCTCCTCTTTCACTTTCCTATATGCCTTTCATGGCTCTCCTTCCTTCCAAGTCCCTCGATCCGCCTTCTTCGAGGGTTGAGGGCATTTCTTTTCCTTCTGTCCTTTTATTTGCCTTATTCTCCTTTTGTTTTGCATTTCTTCTTCTAGTATGTAGGTTAGTAGTTAGTTTTAGTTTTATGTTCGCTTTTCATTTTCATCTTCACGATTACCCAAACCATCAGGGGCCGATAACCTAGATGTTAGGCCCCTTAAAACAACAATTATCATCATCACCATCACCACCCACTCGTACCTAATGAGAAGGGAAGACCCCCAATTTGTACCTGTGAAGACATTTTCACCGTGGCCCACATTTTAACCGAGTGTGTGGATCTTGCTGACTTACGAAGAAACCTTGGTTTGCAGATAACACTCAAACTTATATTAGCCGATGACGCGGTGGCTGCTTATCTCGTCATCCGTTTTATAAGTGAGAGTGGGTTAGGGCCAGCAATCTAAATTTTCCAGTGTACATTGACTCGACAACTTGTTCGTTTTTGAATGATGATTTTTGTATTTCCGTAATTTTTGTTTATTATTATAATTATTAGTTTTTTTTTTGTTTTTTGTTATTAATTTTCGGTCTTTTCAAATGTAGACGTCCACCTCTAAATTTTAAATTCCATTCCAAATTTGTATACTTTAATCTGTGTTAAGAGGGGCAGATGACCTTGTAGTTCCTCCCCTTAAACCAACAATAACTATCTATGTAAAGCTGAATGTTGGTTTGTTTTTCTGTCTGTTATTTATACAAATCTACACCGTTTCACTGATCTGAACCAAATTTTATGTACTTGAGGCCTGTTTGCCATCTCTTGATGAATGCAGTACATTTGCATTTGTCTGTTGGCACAGCCTAGAGTAAAAGGTGGCTTTTCACCGATGTCTCAGTCTCACTCATGGCTGTGATTATATAGAAGCTACTGAGGTATGGGTGGTGCTTAGTAATGATATTCAGGGCACAGTCAGAGCCTGTGAGTGCTGTGAAAGGTTCTACTCATAGGGTTAGTACTGCTGTTCTGACTCAGTGAGGAAAGCAATGGCAAACTACCTCACTCCTCTTCTTGCCTAGAACGCCTCAAGATAGCGCTGCCTTGAGTTTTTGTGGGTATCTACTCACATAACGTAACGGCGGTGCTTTTTGAGGATCCAACCAGCCTTCGGGCTGACTACCTAACAGACAGACAGTTAGTTAGTTAGTTAGTTAGTTAGTTATTGTTTTTTTAAGGGGCGGAACTACGAGGTCATCTGCCCCTCTTAACACAGATTAGGGAATACAAATTTGGAATTGAATTTAAAATTTTGAGGTGGATATCTAAATTTAAAAATACCAAAAATTAATGACACAAAAACAAAACAAAAACAAAAAAATATAAAATTATAAAAATAAACAATAAACAATTATCATTCAAAAACGAACAAGTCGTCGAGTCAATGTACACTGGAAAATTTAGATTGCTGGCCCTAACCCACTCTCACTTATAAAGCGGATAACGCGATCAGCAGCCACCGCGTCATTAGCTAATAAAAGTTTGAGTGTCATCTGCAAACCAAGGTTTCTTCGTAAGTCAGCAATATACACACACTCGGTTAAAATGTGGGCCACGGTGAAAACGGCTCCACAGGTACAAAGTGGGGGGTCTTCCCTTCTCATTATGTACGAGTGGGAGGATCTTGTATGACCTATCCTTAGGCTACACAAAATGACGGACTGTCTTCGTGACCGGAAAGAGCTCCGCCACACGCGAGTAGTTCCCTTGATCACTCTCAGTTTACTGAGCAGTGGGTCAGCTAGCCACTGACTCTCCCAAAATGCCAGAACTTGTAGGCATAACTGAGAGCGAATATCTCTAGTGGGTACCTCCATTGGTCGAGGTGGTAGTGATACCGCCTCTTTTGCAGCTTGATCCGCTAACTCATTTCCCGCAATTCCCATGTGGCTTGGAAGCCACAGAAAAATGATTCGAGTGGCAGCGTGGCCCAGCCTGGCTAGTAGGTCATGGATTCTTTTGGAATAATGTCTACTAAAAAATTGGACAGCCCTTTCTATTTCCTAGATTTAGGCCGTTTGGCACAGGAACGAAATATAAAACAGTACTATGTGGCGAAAAATGTCTATTGCTCCCTCAGGAGTTCAGGACAGCTGAAGTTTTCCGAAGTGTTCCGATTATTTTCCTACAGCGCTATGCGGCAAACGACAACACTATTGCTCTCGACTTTTCTAACAGCTAATGAGATATAGGCAGAGTATTTTGTTTCACACTCCTCTTTCTTACCATTTTTTCTTCAATTCGTTAGCAAATTACTGTACATGTGTCAGACGTTAGTAAATAGTCATTTTTATGTTCATTATTACCATTATCGTTAGGGGAAAATAACCTGGATCCTATTAATATTAATATTTAATAATTGATATTAATAATTAATATCTTTTCAGCTCATACTGTAAAATAATGATGCCTCACCGATGCTGCAAGTCCCCATCCCCGTGATGACGCCCTTAAATAAAATATTAAAGCTTGTGGGGCATGCAAATTCAGTGTTTTAGTCTCGTATTTACAACTTTTGTAATTAATTGAAACAAATACCTTTTCGTTACAGGAAGTAATGAGTATACTACTTATACCTAGCACAAAATGTTACATTTTTTCTACTGCTTTTTAAGTTTGATGAGTCCATTCAGTAATAGTATTCATTATCATCCGTTAAACAAATAAATAAATCCACCGGGCGAAACCGGGTACCACTGCTAGTAGTAAATATTACTTTCAGAAATTAGAGTTAATGTATTATGATCTTGCATACAAATTAACGCAAAATAGGTATAACAAAAGAGCGATATCCTTCAGAGCAAGGCTAAGACATTATACCACGGTGATTAAACCTGAAGCACTCTCCAGTTCAGAATACCTGATTCTCAACAACTCCCCCAGGGGCTCACATCTAGTGGGACGTGGGTTGGTGACCATGGGACCCCAGCTGAGTCCGGCATTGTTTCCACTTACTTGTGCCGGGCTCCTCTCCGTCTTCTTTCCTATCGATCTATCTTGGTCAACTCTTGTTCTCTTCTGACCCCGACGGTATTAGGGTATCTGAGTCCTAGGGAGTCTTTAACTTTCCCGCCTTAATTGGCCCTTGTCTCATCTTTCCTGATACCCTCATTCTTCGAGGTGTGAGCCTTCTATTTATTTTCAAGTTATCTCCTGCCTTCTGCACAAGGCCCTCAAGGAGGCAGGGTGTATGTAGCTCCACACCTTCTGGTGCACCCTGGATATTGCTACACTCTCAAGTGCTCATGGCTGGTGAATTCGGGAGTTGGCGATCCCGGGGGATTCCTGAGCTGGGTCTGTTTTGCCCCTTTTTCCTCTGACCTTGGGGGGGGGGGGCTCTCCTCTTTCCCTTTCCTATCTGCCTTTCATGGCTCTCCTTCCTTCCAAGTCCCTCCATCCTCATTCTTCGAGCGTTGAGGGTGTTTCCTTCCTTCCTGTCATTTATTTGCCTTATCCTTTATTTGTTTACCATTTCTTCTTCTAGTATGTAAGTTTGTAGTTATTATTAGATATAGTTTTCATTCTCATCTCATCTTTCACTATCACCCAAACCATTGTGGGCCGATAACCAAGATGTTGGGCCCCTTAAAACAACAATTATCATCATCATCATCTCTTATCATCTCAACAACAACAAGGAGAAATAGAGGATTTGGAAAAGAAAGAACGAAGAATTATATGGAAAATCCTTGAGCCAGAAAAGGGAGCAGAAGGCTTATGGAGGAAAAGGAGAAATCCTCGATGTCCCATGGTATGATATTGGCACTTCTGAGATCAATTTGGACCTTGTAATCCAGACTGTTATCACTTTAAGTTTCCTTAAGAATATCTCTGTTAATCGGTCGTCATTTAGTCTCATGATGTGGCCGTAAAATCTTAATCGTCGTTTGCAGAAATCTGTCTCGATTTTCGAGTATCTCTCTGTGATTGTGTGTGATTATAGGCGATATCCTTCCTCTGTGAGTTTAGGACCCAAGCTTTTCCGTATGATATTTCTCTCCGCCTTCCTGATGTTCACGTGATCCCCTTTGTAGTTGAGGTTTAAGGTCTCACTGGCGTACAGTGTCTCGGGTTTCATGACAGTTGTGTAATGTCATTTTTTCTGTGTTGATGCTCATGCATCCCTTGTTGTAGATATACGCGATCTTTCCGTATGCTTTCCACATTTTGAGTTCATGAGATGTTGTGCTACTCTTTCAATATTGTTCTGTACCCTGAACGAGGGTTGGTCGAACAAAGGAATATGGAGGTGAGTGTAGGGGATGGTGTTTAATTATTGTGAGCTTCAACAAACCTGCTGAAACTCCGAAGGTGTGTACGAGGGGGCGTCGGAGCGATCGGGAGGAACTCTATGTGATCAGGGTCGTAGATTTAGGGGATGCACTATTAGCGATGATCTCTTAGCTTGCGGTGCAAGTTCTACTAGTGAGTAATTCAACTATCTGCTGAGCGCGTAACATTACGCTCGGCAGGCACGCGACCAAGTACTTCAAGGCTATGACAATGAAAAAAGTATCTACTGCTTGCACAGCGGTTTTATAAATAATGACACTGGCAGGTCAAGGTGTAAGGTAGGGAGTTAGGCGGTAAAGACAGTGTTTGTGAATAAATGTTACAATGGATGTGTGGTAATTGTGTTCACTTGTTTATTTGACCAGTAAGTGTTTTGAACGCGTCCCTCTACTTTAGGGATCGTGTAGCACAATGTAAATGTTACAAATAAGTAATCAAGGTGTTCACAAGGGAAGGAGTACACTTGTAAATGTTAGGACTCGGAGATACACATTTACCTCGAGGTATGATGGCGCGACACAGTTGGATAGAGCCTTTGGCAGCAACAGACAACTGGTCCTTTGAAGTCGGCCCTCTTAAGCCTTTCGGAACTGCTGACTCGGTGTCACCTCACTCTGTTTCTGTTCTAGTGAACTCCCGTGTATTTGTCCATGCGTTGTGTAAGCCGTGATGCAAGACCTGAAGCCTCCGCACTGCTGGCTAGGTGTAATTGAAGTGTGTACGGCTGTTGCTGTTGGTTCCAGCCTGAGGGTAGTTTTGGGGTGAAATTGGTGTAGTGGGCTGGCCAGATGCGTGGCCGTGGCCGTGTTTTAGGGTTAATTATATAAGTGTAGCCGTCCGCCGTGTAGTGGATTTGAGGGTGTATATGACCATCCATCTCGGGGGGGGGGGGGGGCGTAGGGTCCCTAAGGGGGGTAGGGTCCCCATGGGCCCTAACAATATCTGTGGGTTCGATGATTTCACCCAAGTACTTGAAGTGATTAACCTTGTTATTATTATTAGTATTATTGTAGTCACATTCATTTCACCACGTAAGTGGGACAAATCAACATATCGTCGGCTTGTTTGCAACTTCCTTTAGGGTGGCACATTGAGGAACGAGCGAATGGAACAGGTCTCAAAGATGACGACCTTCTGCATAGTGATATGTAGACCAGGATGTATTCCCATTATTTCAAGATTATTATTATTATTATTATCATTATATCTACATAGTATAAAGCAAAGTTGGATGTAACGGGTAATCTTGAGAACCACTGGAAGGATTTTGATGTGGTTTTCACCATTCTGTAAAGGATATCTCGAGGAAGATTTCTGTAGAAAAACATTCATTTGTGACCAAATGAAGCCGAGCAGTAACTATTTCAGTGAATCAAGTCTACTGACGTCCTTGCACCGTTTAAGCTTACGCTGGGTAATCCGTTAAAATATCTATATACTATGAGAGTAAGAATTGTTCAGCATGAAAAGTTCTACAAAAAAAGTCTATCTTTAATACATCGCCCACTGTAAGAGTTTTTACGTTTTCATATCTTCCAACAATCTCCATTCAGTAGAGATTACGAGTTTACGAGCTAGCAGCCTATCACCCTAGCTTCGGCCAGCATCAAACTGTCGAGTTATGACTTCAGAGAAGAGTATATATGTTTGCGAGTTTCGCTCTTCAGCTCAGTTTTTCTAAATTGTGTCTGGGATCTGCCGTCCGTGCGCCTTATAAGCTTACGCTGGGTAAACAGTTAGAGATACCGGGCGAAGCCGGGGCGGGTTGCTAGTAATTATTACAGTATATTCGACTTAATGTTACTCAGGTGCTTGCTATAGCGCGAGGGTAGTGCTCACAGTGTCTAAAACAGACATGGGCAAACATTTTAGGAGCAGGGCCAGATGCAATATGAAATAATCTATGCGGGCTGAAAAGAAAACATCATACGGTAATTATGTTTATAGATAGATTATTAACGTTTTATTTCTGAATTTTAAAACAAACAAACAAACAAACAAACAAACCTTATAGTTACTGTATGGAATCAAGAGATAGAGAAATATGGAATGAAAATAAGTGTGGAGAAGAGTAAGACTGTAGTGATGACAAGAAACAAGAGAGAAGGAAGACAGAATATTGAAGTCAATGGAAATCCATGGGAAATGGTAAAAACTTTAAGTATTTGGGGAGCATACTTATAGAAGATGGTACAATAAATGAAGAAATTGGAAAGAGAATCCAACAAGCTAATAGGTTTTACCAGTGTGTGAGAGATTTAGTATGGAACCAGTAAGTCCCAGAGAAAAGCAAGAAAGTTCTATTTTCTATGTATTACACACCAATTTTGACATACACAGCAGGTATTTGGACCACAATAAAACTCGATGAAATCCGAATCCAAGCAGCCGAGATGAAGTTTCTTAGAGGAATAATGGGGAAGTCAAGGAGGGATGAAATCAGAAATGTGGACATTAGGGAGAGAACTGGGTTCCCAAGATAGAGACCATTAAGCTGAAGTGGTACGGCCATGGGGAAAATACCAGGAAGAAGACCACGAGGATGGCCCAGAAAGAGGTGGATAGATACGATGAAGGAAAGCATAGAGAAAAGAGGACAAAAAGAAAAGGAAGCATTGAAAGAAGGAAATGCATGGTGGAGGGATAGACAACTGTGGAGGTCCTTGATTCGTAACCCAACCGAGGGAACTGAAAACTGGAAATGAAGATGATGGAGAAGAGGAAGAAGAAGAGACCTTATAGGCTACAATGGTAGAAAACCTTGGAAAAACGAACACACCTTCATTATTTGTTAGAAGAGGAAGGAGTATGTGACAAGTGAAACTGTGAATGTGCTTCTAAAAGTTTTTCATAATCTGGTTGAAACTGGGATGAACTGATTCTTAGTAGCGCAGCTAAATGGTGGTCTGTCAATCTATTACCGATGCTATTTTTGCAAAGCTTCATCGAAGAAAACACCTGTTCACAAATAATATAGGAAGATGCAAACATGGCAGTTATCTTCTGTGTCTGGTATTTCAAGTTTCGGAAGCTTGATTTTGGTAGGGCCTTGTAGAACTCAATTTTCGAAACATTGAGTAATAGTTGCTTCAGTTCATTAATACATTGTAACTCAATCAGTTGTACATGGTCATTATCTATGTGCGCCCCGATAAACACGGCAAGCTAAGCCAGCTGTGACTAGCGCAGATCGCGGCTGTGCGTAAGCTGTTCAGCCAGTGTTTGGCGCGCTCCGCTGACTCATATCGTTAGTTCACACGTGTTTTGTCATTCATATGGACGTGTATCTGCAAAGCGTAGACGTTAGTGTTGCACGTTTAGTGAGTATTGTGATTACTGTGATTGTTGGTCATGCTTAGACACCAATTCACATGGCGCAAACGTGTGTATATCCATAATTCGTATATGAAAAACAGAAAATCTTGTTCTGAAACGAGACGAAATTTTTGAATCAAGTTTCCAGGAATACCTGTGCCTAATGCCAGTATAATTAGGAGGCTCGCTGAACGATTCAAGGAAACAGGCTCCGTAAATAATAAAAGAGTCAACAGACATTCTTTCACCAGAACATGTCAGGTGTGTGTTACAAGAGAGGGAGTACATTTTGAGCATTGCCTATGAGCACTGAAAGTACACATTATTGAACATGTTTGGTAAAAGTGTGGAAGTGCGCGCCACCCCCGACTGAACCGGGTACGCGCGCCTCGATCCGCACCAGTCACAGCCGGTTTAGATTGCCGTGTTTATCGGGGCGCACATAGACAATGATCCTGGAGCTGCAACTCTATTACACAAAAAAGTGACAGTCAGTCTGAAAGACTAGACTTTGTATCACTTTAAATGCTACAAATGCTGAAAATGCTAAAAAGGCCGGAGGCTTCTCGCTTCGCTCGAAGCCAAAGAATCTTGACATGTTAGAAAATTATCTGCATATTATTTATCTTGCTTTATAATACTTTACCTTGTCTCAAATTACTCGCGAACGGCGAGTGCAAGCCAAGGGCAAACCAAGGTCAAGCGCGGGGGATGCCGTTACGCTCACCAGAGCGCGCGGGGACGTGCCCCTTCCATCAAGTCTAAAAACACTTATAGTGGGCGATGTATTGAAGATAGAAATACGCTCTCGCGGACTTTTTTGTAGAACTTTTCATGCTGACCAATTCTTACGCTCATAGTATATTGATATTTTTAACGGTTTGCCCAGCGTAAGCTTAAGAAGCGCACGGACGCCAAGTTTGTTTTCGACTTTTTACTGAAATCTTTACTGCTTGGCTTCCTTTCATCATACATAAATTATTTTCTTCAGAATCTATCCTCAGATATCCTTTACAGAATGGTGAAAACTGCATCAAAATCTATCCATTGGTTCTCGAGATCACCCGTGACATCCAAGAATCGGGGATTTTTGTCTTATACTAACGAAGTAGAGATTGTCGAGGAACACATGCACCAAGCGGTACTATGACGTCACACACCTCAGTGCATCTGGGTACATTTCGTCCCGTCACCGTAACGTAACGCCAGACCCCAGCGTAACGACGAAGTCGACAAGATCATTTAAAATAATAAAAGTATTAACAGAATGACATTGAAACAGTTTTTCACTTCTAGATACACAAGAGAGAAAAGATGACCTACTTGTAATTGTAGGTAGCATAATTCGAAACCATGTCGCGGGCCGGATCTGACTAGCTCAAGGGCCACACTTGGCCCACGGGCCGTACTTTGCCCATCACTGGTCTAAAAGGTTGAGAACATTTTAGTCACCAGTCGTTAAAAGGAAATTGAGACAACTTAATGGGGGGAGAGAAGAGATGTGGCTTTTATAATGGTGAGAGCATAAAGCTTACCGTTGTGCGGTGTATCGACTTGTGTCGTCTCTGTTGGTCGTTCACTCTGAAAGCAAAACAACAAACCACCTAAAACAGGGATACTTTTTACAGAAAAAAGCATTTAAAAAAAGTTGCGTCAGCTCGATATCAGACATAGGGAGTCAGCGACCTATTAAAAAGTTTGCCAACAAACAACAAGTGAAAAGTTAAGCAGTAAGAGGAACTTCAGAACTATTCAAAGTTCTCTGGTCAACAATATGCTGATGATGATAATTGTTGTTTTAAGGGGCCTAACATCTAGGTTATCGGCCCCTAACAGTTTGTGTGATAGTGAAAGACGACATGAGATTGAAAACTATAACTAATACTAACTACAGACTTACATACCAGAAGAAGAAATGGTAAACAAATAAGGGATAAGCCAAATAAAGGACAGGAAGAAAGGAAATGCCCTCAACGCTCGAAGAATGAGGATTGAGGGACTTGGAAGGGAGGAGAGCCATGAAAGGCAGATAGGAAAGGGAAAGAGCAGAGGGCCCGCCCCAAAGTCAGTAAGAAAGGGGAGGGGGAACGGACCCAGCTCACGAATGCCTCGGGATCGCCAACTCCCGAACTCACCAGCCGTGAGCCCCTGAGGGTGTAGCAATATCCAGGGTGCACCAGAAGTGGGCCTTGAGCAGAAATATTAAATTTCACAGCCAACACAATCTCAAGAGTGTGTGATGGTGTGTGTGTGTGTCCCCTAATAACTTCTAAACGGCTAAAGCGATGTCAATGAAACTCGGTAAGTTCATAGCACTATTACGGAAGACTCCGACCGTGCCCTTCAAATTTTGTTACGTCTTACCAATCCAACATGGCGGCTGTGCGAAATATTTAACCAGCATTCAATATCTCCGAATATATTACCAATATCACCCTGGAATTTTGTACGGTGATAAAGGGAACTACTAGAAGTTCACCTATGTGACTTTTGAAAACTAGTAATTACAAAACCAACATGGCGGCCGAGTGAATTTGCGACATTTAAATAGACGTTTCTCGCGATTTAACCAACCAAACGCAATAAAACTTGGTACAGTATACACACTGTAATGCACCGACATCTAACTTCGTTCAATTGTTTTCATAACCTCAAGATGGCGGCTGTGCGAAATATTTCACCGGCATTCTCTATCTCTGAAACTATTAGCGGTATCACCCGGAAATTTTGTATGGATATAAAGGGCACTACTGGAAGTTCATCTATAAGTCTTTCAAAAAAAGGTTAACTACAAAACGAACATGGCGGCCAAGCGAATTTGAAAATTTTTAATAGACCTTTCTCGCGATTTAATGACCCAAACGCAATGAAACTTGGTACAGCAAATGTTTATACACATTGTAATGCACTGGTATTTAATTTAGTTCAATAGTATACATAACCTCAAGATGGCGGCTGTGCGAATTTTAAAATTAAGTTTTTATTTCTTGTGTTGTAATCATGCGATCGAAGTTTGAATGTTATACGTACACAATAATCTTCATTTAACAGTACATAACTCTAGGACCTACATATATAAAAATCCAACATGGCAACCATCCAAAATATTTAGTCGGTTCTCCATATCTACGAATCTATTACAGCAATCAAATTGAAATTTTGTAGGTTGATAGTGGCAATAAACATAAGTAGGTTATATGAAAATAGGATGTATAGTTCTTCACGGAACTGATTGTTTAAAACTTGATTTATTTCCTCTTCGTTCATAAATCTCACCGCGTATGTTAATTAGCACCCAGCAAGAATGTAGAAAAACACGACTCGAAAAGTTAACACACGCGGTAACCCAGCTGACTGCAGCATGTTCAAAGAGTACGTATTTTGAATCCAGTTATTCATCGAGCTTAAACACGGCTTCGGTGACGTAGTTCGTAGCATGCTGAGCTTCTATGCCTAAGATCGTGGGTTCAAACTCAGCCGAAGTCATCGGATTTTAAGAGCGTTAAAAATTCCTCAGTATACCTTCCTTTGGAGGGGAAGTATAGCCGGCGGACCCATGTCATAGATTTATGGCATGTAAAGGAACCCTCCACTAACTACAATTAATTGTGTGAAGCTAAATTTGTAGGTTAGATTTCATCAACGCTCTATAAGTTCCAACGCTCGCCATCAGGTGCGGGTTGCGGTAGCATCTAGTAGCCAAGTCCGCAGCTTGGTATCGTTGACGGTAGCATTTGGTAGCAAAAGTAGAAACTACTTGAAATTGATCGTCTGCAATCCTTACCTGAATTACAGATAACACACACTAATACAGCCATCACAATAAAACCGGGTGAGTTAGCCGTGGTCGTTGCGGCATGACTGCTGGCAGTCGCTCACATCCGGGAGGCGAGGAGGTTCGAATCCCCCCGCCGGTAACCTTGAAGATGGTCTTCTGTGGTTTCCCATCTTCCTTCCAGGCAAATGCCGGGGTTGGTCCCTAACTATAGGCCACAGCCGCTACCTTCCAACTCCTTGTCCTTACAATCACAGTTTCCTCCACACGCGACGGTACGTGTAGCTCACCCATTGGGTGTCCGCCTCGAAACAGGTACAAACACTGGCGAACCGAACATGTCCTCGGACACTCCCGGCACTAAAAGCCATACGCTAAAAAAAAACACTAATACAGTCATAACAATTAACACCGGTTATCAGACAGATTCTACACACACCCAAAGTACACGGGACTACATGACCGCGTTGTCGCAGCCCCTAAACTGAGGAACCAAGTAAGAGAATGACTCCCGCCTTGTGTTGGTATAGTGGTTCTAATTGGAAACCAATGCTATGCTGCCATTCGTCAAGTAGGCCACACTTGCAATAGATTTGGCTGCTTCTGTAAGGTGCGTTCAATAAGTAACGAGCCGGAGGCTGGAATGCGCAAACCGGTGACGACATCGGCTAATCGCGGCGTGTGTAACGAGTTGTGGTTCCAACCAGAGCGTGGAAGGTCACAGCGCATCGCTAGAGGGCACGCGTGCACGTCACGTGACGATACAAAGCGAGCAGAAGCATGCATCAATCATCCAACGCTGCCAGTCGCATTGCAAACAGTGACATGGAGGCGTCAACCGAAGAGCAAAGAGTTGTTGTTCGGTTTCTGACAACGGAAGGAGTAGGGGGAACGGATATTCATCGTCGAATGTCACAAGTGTACGGCGAACACTGCATGCCCCTTGCAAGGATCAAGGCGAGGCACAAGCGCTTCAGGGAAGGACAGGTGTCGTCTGGGGCATTCCCCTGCATTACCGACGACAACGTCCAGCTGGTTGATGCACTCATTACTCAGGACCGCCGAGTGACAGTGAACGCCATAGCCGCCGTGGTCACTCCACGACAATGCACGACCTCATTCGGCCAATAGAGTCGCGGCACTCCTGCAGAAATTCAAATGGGAGGTTCTCGGCCACCCTCCATACAGTCCAGACCTATGTCCCTGTGATTACGACATGCTTGGTCCCCTGAAAAGGGCTCTGCGGGGCCAACGATTCACCTCGGACGCCTATGTTCAGCCGTACGCGCGGAAATGGTTCACATCGCAGCCCAGGGAATTTTATGAGACAGCCATTCACGCCCTGCGTCACAGTGGGACAGGTGCCTCAACAGCCAGGGCCAATACTTCTAACATACAGGTACTAGTTTCTGTAATTATTCCTCCAGCTCGTTACCTTTGAATGTACCTTATAGATAAAACTAAATTTTGAACATTTCCATTCATTCCTGGTTTATCCCCAAATTCAAAGTATTAGACAAATAGCTTACGCTATTTATAAGGATTTCCACTAAGGACAACTGTGAAAGAGAAATTTAACGAAGAATAGGAATGGCTAAGAAAGCACTGTCTAGTCCAACAATAATATGGAAAGATCATTATACAGAGAGTTTGTTTTATATGCGACGGGGACCCTCGCTTGCCGGCTCGCCTGCTTTGCGCGTCTGTCTCCCGCCAAGCACTTTGCCGTTCTGCGGCGCCATCGCGGCACTGAGTCATTGAGTATAGGAATTGTACTTACCTAGTTCACAGCTGGTGCTGAGAATGTTCTCAATTCACTGCTAAACATCGCTGGCACTTCTTTATGAAATTGTCATTTACTTTCTGAACTTCCTCAACACCGATTGATTGTATTTCAGCTGTAATATAGCCTGTAAGCTCATTTATAGTGTGAGGGTTTCTCGCATACACTCTATTTTTAAGCGTCCCCCACCAATAAAAGTCACATGGTGATAAGTCTGGGCTTCGCAGGGGCCACACGGTCCGACTTATAATCCTCGTACCGAAAATGCGACGCAATTCTGTCATGGATGCTTCGGCAGTGTGAGCAGTGGCAGAATCTTGTTGAAAATAATTTGGCAATCGCTCTCCATAAGTCAGTTCGTCAAAAAATTGGTCAAGGATCACATTGAAGTACAAATTTAAGTACAAATTCCTATACTCAATGACTCAGTGCCGCGAAATGCCGCATTACGCAAAGTGCCTGGCGGGAGGCAGGCTCGCAACGCGGGCGAGCGGGCGAGGTAGGGTCCCCGTGGCATATAAAACAAACTCTCTGTATTATCAAGGAAAGAAAGAAGTGACTGGTTCAAGCTTTGGTATATCCTATCGTCACGTATGGCTCTGAGTCCTGGACCATAAATGCTGCATGCAGTAGGAGAATCGAAGCCATCGAGATGACGTGTTATCGAAGAATGCTACGAATATCGAGGGTAGCAAGAAGTACAAATGAATCTATTCGGAAGGAGCTAAGGTTTGCTCCTAAATCACGCTTACTCCTGAACATCCAAAGGCAAATGTTGAAAATTTTCGGCCATTTCATCCGGCAAGACGGCATTGAGGAGTGTATCATCCAGGGTAAAGTTGACGGAAAACGGCAGACGGGACATGCTCCGAACCGGTACCTTGACCAGATAATAATAATAATAATAATATCATATGGCCTCGGGTGCCGGGTGCAAGCTTTGTTATTTGACACCCAAAGCAGGGCGATGACAGATCATAGGGAGAGCGTGGGTCGGTGTAAGGCCCTGTACTGGATGTTCTGCCAACCAATGAAGAATTAATTTTAGTACTACGGTTCCGTAGTTTGCACTTACCCAACGCTCACACCAAACCGATTGGTGGGAGCGGGATAGTCTGTTTTGATTGATTTTCCTCGTGGTGTTTTTGGTTGTTTTGATTTGTTCGGTATTTTGATTATTTATTTGAATTGAATTGAGAGTCAATCATGCCACTGCAAGGGAGGAAAAATTGCAAAGCACCGGGATGTAAGAATTATAATGATAGTAAGAACAATGCGGCAATTTTCATCTTCCTGGTGTTGATCATGTGTAAAACTAGTGGGCAATATGGACTACTCTCGAATAAGAATATAGAGAGAATAAATGTGTGCATTTCATCTCTTGTTTGTTTTCTTACCCATTCTCCTTTGCATTGCAATAAAGTTTGTGGTTTAGGGCTACGGCGAGGGGTGGGTGGTTGCGGGCATGCTAGGCAAAAAGTGAGGTTATGGCAATGTAGTGTGTGCATTTGGACGATTTTCTTTATATTCATCGAATATCCCAACAATTCTGTAGAGTAGGAGAGCAATTTTTAATTAGCCTAAAAGTGAATTAAGCTCTATAATGGCATAACTGTGTCCTTCGTGACAAATCTATTGCCAACATTGGTATATATCAAAATGTATTATTTTCCTATCTGGACGTATATTGCAGCACCTAGCGAAAAGCGCAGTTATGTTTGTGTTATTTTCATCAATAATCAATAACTCATCGCAGAACATACTGTTCAATTAGCCTACGTGTAATAAAGGCTTCATTCTTATGGATTTTTACTTCTTATGTTGCCAGACTTGCAAGTACAACAATCCATAGCCTCAGGCGGTGTTCTCTCTCGGAAATCATATAACCAAAAGTGACGAATCTCTTATACTTACTTGATCCTTGAAGCACTATGAAAGTCAAGGAGGTTAGATATTTAAGTTCCTTGAACACTATAGCGCTTTCTAGTAGAGAAATGAGGAACTTTGTGTTGCTGGAAACTCCCGAGATTAATTTTGCCACAATGAACTTGGCCTATTGAATTCAAATGGGTTCTTTGACATGCATCGTATGACATGCGTGTCGTAAATTTTTGCCGGCCTTCAAAAATCACTTACCACGGCCAGGAGCGAACCTGCAAGCTTGGGGTTAGTAGACCGATACGATAACCACTCACCCACCGTGGCAAGCAACAGATAAAGAGTCTGTCAAATCTGCTACTTCAGAAATTAATACATACAGCAGAAGACCGTGGTGTATGGTGGGGAATTTGTAACAGAATTGTGTGAAGGGTCACGACGTTTGAAATCGAACTATGACCAAGAAGAAGAAGGAAGAAGGAAGATTGTAGTTTTACGTGACCGTGAATCTTGTGATTATGAGCCACGGGACCTCCTTTTTACGTGGAATCCGAACCACAGGACATGGAATTTCACTTCGAAAATCTCACATACATTGACCGGGAATTGAACCCGGACCGCCTTGGTGAGAGGCATACAGCTAGATCGCTGAGCCACCACGCCCACGAAGAAGAAGAAGAAGACGACGACGACGAAGAAGAAGAAGAAGAAGAAGAACTGGCTACGTTGCTTGGGAGACAGCACTGGCATCCCTGTGAGTAATATAAAAGTCCTTGCTTCAACGGATGCAATCTCTCTTGTGTTCACCAAGCACGTCACTGCTGGTAAGTAGATTTCCTGCGCTAGTTTGTGCAGTAACAAGCAAGGTACACGTCTTTGTGTCGATAAAGGCGGCCTCCATTAAGTAACTTATTAAAGTCTCTCTATTGGTATTCAAGGCGCGTCCTCTATAAGCCAGCGTCAGACTCTCATTGTCCATTATTTCCAGAGCTCGCTTCGCAAGGCGCTGAAAACTACACAAAGTAGAGAAATATCACCCTCTGCATCTCATATGCTCAATAAAGAGTAGGATAAATATTAACAAAGATATTCAATTGCAATGTGAAATAAAACCAAGTAGTTCTAAAGCCTATTTTCATATATCCTACTTATGTTAATTGCCTCTATCAACATACAAAATTTCAATTTGATTGCAGTAAGAGATTCGTAGATATTGAGAACCGTTTAAATATTTCAGTTGGTCACAATATTGGATTTTTATATATTATGTAGGTCTTAGAGTTGTGTACTGTTACATGAAGATTATTGTGTACGTGTAGTATTCAAACTTCAATCGCATGATTAGGACACAAGAAGTAAAAACGAGATTTTAAAATTTCGCACAGCTGCCATCTTGTGGTTATGGAAACAATTGAAATAAATTAGATGTCAGTGGATTAACATTCGTATAAGCATTTACTGTACCAAGTTTCACTGCACTCGGATGGTTAAATTGCGAGAAACGTCCATTTAAATAGTTTTACTTCGCGTCGCCGCGATGATAGATTTGTAATCACCAGGTTATTGAAAGTCTATAGGTGAACTTATGTTTATAGCCCCTATGAGCATTAAAAAATTCAATTTGATTGCTGTAATAGATTCGTTGATATTGAGAACCGTCTAAATATTTCGGATGGTCGCCATGTTGGATTGTTAAAAGTATAGGCCATAGAGTTATGTACCATTACAGGAAAATTATTGCGTAGGTTCATTATTCAAACTTTCACTTCGATCGCATGGTTACGACACAAGAAATAAAAACTTGATTTTCAAATTCGCACAGCCGCAATCTTGAGGTTATGTAAACAATTCAACTAAATTAGATGCGAATGCCTTACAATGTGTATAAACATTTGGTGTATCAAGTTTCATTGCGTTTGGATCATTAAATCACGAGAAAAGTCTATTTAAAACTTTCAACTTCGCTTGGCCGCCATGTTCATTTTGTAGTTATCAGGTTTTTGAAAGTCTCATAGGGAACTTCCATTAGTGCCCTTTATATCCGTACAAAATTTCAGGGTGATTTCAGTGATAGTTTCGGAGATATAGAATACCGGTGAAATATTTCGCACAGCCGCCATCTTGAGGTTATGTAAACAATTGAGTTAGACGTCGGTGCATTACAATGTGTATAAACATATATACCATGTTTTATTGCGTTTGGTTGGTTAAATCGCGAGAAACGTCTATTTAAAAGTCGCACCTTCACTTGGCCGCCATGTTGGTCTTGTAGTTTACCAGGTTTTCGAAAGTCACATAGGTGACCGTCTAGTTGTTCCCTTTATCACCGTACAAAATATCAAGGTGATATCGGTAATAGTGTCAGATATTGAATGCTGGTGATATATTTCGCACCACCGCCATGTTGGATTGGTGAAACGTAAAAAAAAATTGAAGGGCACGGACGGGGTCGGCCGAAATGGTGCTATGGCCTTACCGAGTTTCACTGAAATCGCTCCAACCGTTTAGAAGTTATTAGAAGAGGGACACACACACACACACACGGTCAAAAGGTGATCTCACAAGCCTATTTTTTTTTTTTTCATAAAATGAAAATAGGCTAATCATAATTATAATTATAGAAATTGAAAAGCAAGCTCTTAAGTCGGTCAACACGAATTTGGACAAGGACTGGGCGGGGTACAATGCAGGGGCGTATATCAGGGGGGAGCTGTAAAAAGCCAATTAAGAAAGCCTTGCTTTGGTAAAAGCATAAAATAATTGAAAATTTGTTGTACCCTAATCTTAACTTATTGGCTAAGCCATAAACAATATTAAGATTGAAATTAGATTAGTGTAGTGGCTATCATTCTTGACTGCCGCCCCGGAGGTCCGAATTCAATTCCCGGCTCTGCCAAGAAATTTGTCCTTTTTATGGAGTACAATTGAATGTTGGCTGTAGTAGCTTGTTGAAATACAGCTTGCTATACGGATATTAAACATTGATTGATTGATTGAATTCTCACTTGAATTATATACATACACTAATACAGCCATCACAATAACAGGTTATCAGACAAAATTCAACACTCACCCAAGTACACCGGGATAAATAGCTTGCCACGGTGGGTCAGTGGATAGCGTGTCGTTCTACTAACCCCAAGATTGCAGGTTCGGTCCTGGCCGTGGTAAGTGATTTTTGAAAGGCAGCAAAAATACGACACGCATGTCATGCGATGTTGGCATGTCAAAGAACCCATTTGAATTCAGTAGGCCGTGTCCATAATGGCAAAAATAATCTCGGGAGTTTCCGCCAACACAAAGTTCCTCATTTGTCTACTAGAAAGCGCTATAGTGTTCAAGGAGCTTAGGTATCTAACCTCCTTGACTTTCATAGTGATGCAACGAACAACGAAATTCGACATGCAAGCTACCCTCTGGGTGTCAAATTACTAAGCTTGCACCCGGCACCCGAGGCCATACGATATTATTATTATTATTATTATTATTATTATTATTACCGGGATAAATGACCATGATGTCCATGCATCTCAAATGAAACAACAACAACAGCTTCCTACCCAAATCCTTCCTCGTATAAAAGTACACACACTAGTATGCCTACATAGGCCCTACAACACAGTGACGCAGGTTATCAGACAACTTCTAAACACACCCAAGTAAACGGGGCTACAAGACCATGATGCCACAAAACCTCCGAATGAATCAACAACAACAGCAACAATAGACTCTACCGCGTATCAAGGTCAACGAATATTAATCGCCGTATTTGAGTGTTGAAATATGTGGTGTTATAAGTACATAAAATATTTTCGATTGCAAATACACACAATATATATGCTTAACATTATAACGTGTGAGTAGTTATAAATCAATAAATGCCAAAAATACGAAGTAAAAAATTAAACCTGCAGGAATATGATCCACGAACCCTCAGACTATCAGTCCAGGTCGATACCATCACGCCACGGATGCGCTACGATGATACTGTACTTGGTTAACAAGTGGTTTAGTATAACTACTGTATATCATATTCTATGTTGAAATCAACGATTTCATTTGCGTTTTCTGCCGTTTCTATAAACCATTTGATACTAAATATGTATTATTTTGTTCAGTACATTCCTTATCATTTTACGGAAAATATGCAAAAAACTAGCGGCCATTTTGACAACGGGACGGCACGGTCCCACAACGATATGGCATGGTAATCCTACGGCTATATATGCAATTATAATATGCTAATATTCTACCGGTCACCTCCTTGAGGACAGTTTAAACCTCCCTATGTACGATAAACTGACTTGTTGAGGCCAGGCCTTGTTGAATCGTAAGTAACGGTTAGGCAATAATACTTGAATGATTCATACATCCGCCATCTTTAAAATATTTGGCTGGTGACCTTGTAGTTTGGCCAAAAGACGCTTCTCACATTAAGGTATATTTTTGCAAAATTTGGTAGAGATCGGATGATTAGGTTAGTCATGATTTGATTTAAGCTATGAAAATTTGCGTGGCCACCGTTACGTTTCTGTCAATATGGCGGCGATATAAAACATGACACTGAGATACCCATTGCTAGTGCTACCTCTGTACCAAATTTCGTTCAATTCGGTTTCACAGTGTTTGAATTGATAGGGAGGACAGACATGCAGAGTATACACACTCACACACAGACACACAATTTTTAGCCTATTTTCAATTTTGAAAAAATAGGCTTATGAGATCACCTTTTGTCCGTGTGTGTGTGCGTGTGTGTGTGTGTATGTGTGTGTGTGTGTGTGCGTGTGTGTGTGATTCGTGTGTGTGTCCCCCCCCTAATAAAATCGAAACGGCTGGAGCGATTTCAATGAAACTCGGGAAGTTCATAGCACTATTCCCGGCGACCTCGACCGTGCCCTTCAAATTTTGTTACGTCTCTCCAATCCAACATGGCGGCTGTGCGAAATATTTCACTAGCATTCATTATCTCCGAAACTATTACCGATATCGCCCTGAAATTGTGTACGGTGATAAAGGGCAATACTAGAAGTTCACCTATGAGACTTTCAAAAACCTGGTGACTACAAAACCAACATGGCGGCCAAGCGAAGTTGAGATATTTAAATAGACTTTTCTCGCGATTTAACTATCTAAATGTAATGAAACTTGGTACAGCAAATGTTTATACACATTGTAATGCACTGGAGTCTAATTTAGTTCAATTGTTTACATAACCTCAAAATGGCGGCTGTGCGAAATATTTCACAGACATTCTATATCTCCGAAACTATTACAGATATCACCCTGCAATTTTGTACGGTGATAAAGGGTACTGATACAAGTTAACCTATGTATATTTCATAAACCTGTAAAGTACGAAACGAACATGGCGACCAAGCGAATTTAAAATATTTTAATAGACTTTTCTCGTGATTTAACTCTCTGAGCGCAGTGAAATTTGGTACAGTAATTGATTTTGCAGATTGTAATGCACTGCCATCTAATTTAATTCAATTGCTTACATAACCTCAAGATGGCGGCTGTGCGAAATTTTAAAATTAAGTTTTAATTTCTTGTGTCGTAATCATGCGATCGAAGTGAAAGTTTGAATAATGAACCTAGGCAATAATTGTCCTTGAATGGTACATAACTCTATGGCCTATACACATAACACTCCTAAATGGTGAGCTCCCGAAATATTTAGACGGTTCTCAATATCTATGAATCTTTTACAGCAACCAAACTGAATTTTTTAATGTTCATAGAGACTATGAACATATGTTCACCTATAGGACTTTCAGGAACCTGGTGAGCACAAATCCAACATGGCGGCGACGCGAAGTATAAATATTTAAATGGACGTTTCTCGCGAATTAACTATCCGAGTGCCGTGAAACGTTGCACGTTAAATGCTTATACAAATGTTGATCCACTGGCATCTAATTTATTTCAATTGTTTGCATAATCACAAGATGGCTGCTGTGCGTAATTTTAAAATCTCGTTTTTACTTCTTGTTGTCTAATCATGCGATTGAAGTTTGAATACCACACGTACACAATAATCTTAATGTAATAGTACGAAAATAAAAATCCAACCTGGCGACCATCTGAAATATTTAGACGGTTCTCAATATCTACGAATCTGTTACAGCAATTAAACTGAAATTTTGTATGTTGATTGTGGCAGTTAACATAAGTAGGATATATGAAAATAGGCTGTATAGTTCTTCACGGAACTACTTGTTGGCCCTGTGTTGATCTCATAAGTCTACTTTCATTTTTAACAAAAATCGAAAGTAGGCTAATAATAAACAACACTCCTGAAAAATATACAATGGGGTAGTTTTAGGTTTACACGTTTCGACCTTCAAGCGGTCATCATCAGATCTGGATCACTGAGTTGAGGTTTAAATTTATATATAATGTTATCTAGGCTAACTACTTAAAAGTTGTAGTACGTATAATTGGTGTTTATCTTTCGATTCGCAGTTTCAATCTCGTTATGTCAGGTTAGTTATATTTATACGGGTTCGTGAATTACGCAAGAATATTATACACGTGTACACAAATTAGAACAGCACAATATAATAATAAAATTAGATAAAGCACTTGAATTCTACAGTGCGTTCACTTCCCCCTACGGCTGGGCGATTCCAATGCAAACATTAGAGATTTCGTGAATCAGATGGGGGATTTCTGTGCTCCAGGAGCTATTGTTCTGTAAAGCGACGTGACCATTTAAATGAAACAACGCCTCATCAGAGAAAATGATTAACTGCGGATCAACAATGCCATCAACAATGTTGCGTAATTACAGAAAGTGATGTACTTCTTGGGTTCAAACCTGGCCGAAGTCATCTGATTTTTTAAGAGCGTTAGAATTCCTCAGTATGCCTTCCTTCGGAGGGGAATTAAAGCCGGCGTTACCATGTCAGAGATTTATGGCATGATAAATAACCTTCCACTAATTGCACTTGTGTGAAGCTAAATTATAGGTTATATTTGACTGACGCTCCTAGGTTCCAACGTTCGTCGCCAGGTGCTGACTGTTGTGGCATCTAGTAACGAAGTTCAGAACTAGTTGGTCGTAAAAGTTGGAACTACTTGAAAAATCGAATGTCTGCAGTCCTTACTTGAATTGAAAACAGATGACATACACTAACACAGCCATCACAATTAACATCGGTTATCAGACAGATTCTACACACATCCAAAGTACACGGGGCTACATGACCACGTCCTGCGTCCTCGTGTTTCCTTTCCTCGTGGCTTCCTTTTCATCACGGTGATTTCCGTTACGGGCTCCTCATGGCTTGCAGGTTCCTTGTCGTTTGTAGGTTCCAATCCATAGTGCAGCTTCACCTCAAGACACCACCGACAGTTGTGGCTTCGCGGGCTAAAGCGCTGCGTTAGGTCAAGGGGCCAAGCTCTCTGCTGACTCGGTAGACGCGTGGGTTCGAGCCCCACCGTCGGCTGTCCTTGAAATGGTTTTCCGTGGTTTCCCATTTTCAACACCAGGCAAATGCTGGGACAGTACCTTCTGACAGGCCACGGCCGCTTCCTTCCACATCCTTGCCCAGTATCATTCATCTTCATCCATTCCATCTCTCATCCCGACGCGCAGGTCGCCCACGGGCGTCGACTAGAAAGACCTGCACTCGGCCTCTCAGGAGGCTACACGAAAAAAAAACTCAAGACACCTCCTTCACATAGGTAGCTTGAGCCATCTCACACATTACGAATGAAGATCGAACAGTTCTACACTGCACAGGCAAGCGTAAACTGACTGTTTTACGGAAACCACCATTGTTGTATTACTGTTGCTCGCTTCGCCGGGGGAAGTGAACGAATCACCCGGCCGCAGGGGGAAGCGAACGCACTGTAGACTATTATGTATAAGGTGCGTTCAAAAAATAACGAGCTGGAGGCTGTAATGCGCAAACCGGTGACGACATCGGCTAACCGTGGCGTGTGTAACGAGGTGTGGTTCCGACCAGAGCGTGGAAGGTCACAGCCCGTCGCTAGAGGGCACGCGTGCACGTCACGTGACGATACAAAGCGAGCAGCAGCATGCATCAATCGTCCAACGCTGCCAGTCGCATTGCAAACAGTGACATGGAGGCGTCAAACGAAGAGCAAAGAGGTGCTGTTCGGTTTCTGACAGAGGAAGGAGTAGGGGGAACGGACATTCATCGCCGAATGTCACAAGTGTACGGCGAACACTGCATGTCCCTTGGAAGGGTCAAGGCGTGGCACAAGCGCTTCAGGGAAGGACGGGTGTCGTTAGCCGATGATGCCCGGTCTGGGGCACCCCCCTGCATTACCAATGACAACGTCCAGCTGGTTGATGCACTCATTACCCAGGACCGCCGAGTGACAATGAACGCCATAGCCGCCGTGGTCGGATTGAGCGTCGGAAGTGTGCACACCATCATGAAGGAACGATTGCACTTGCGCAAAGTGTGTGCCCAATGGGTGCCCCACAGTCTTCAACCACACCAGGAAGCATGTCGAATGATCCACTGTCTTGGTCTTGGTTGGACGATTGATGCATGCTGCTGCTCGCTTTGTATCGTCACGTGACGTGCACGCGTGCCCTCTAGCGACGGACTGTGACCTTCCACGCTCAGGTTGGAACCACACCTCGTTACACACGCCACGATTAGCCGATATCGCCACCGGTTTGCGCATTCCAGCCTCCGGCTCGTTACTTTTTGAACGCACCTTATAATATAGGCCTAGATAAAACTAACTAACCTGTGGGTTATATCATTTAGACGTGACTGGTAAATAATTGAGAGCTTTCATTATTCAGATCATTGCTTCCTGATGACAGTGTAGGGTCTACATGAGACAGGGGCGTTTATAAGGAGGCAGCTGTGGGATCTCCATCCCCCCTCTCGAAAAGAGAATTAAGAAAGTGTTGCATTGGTAAAGGCATAACATATCGTAAATTTGGTTGTACACTAATCTTAATTTATTGGCTAAGTTATAAACAATATTAAGATTGAACTTAGACTACCTCGTGGTGTAGTGGTTAGCATTCTTGGCTGCCTCCCCGGAGGTCTGAATTCGATTCCTGGTTCTGGTTGGAAATTTTATTTCTAGTCTGAGGGTTGGAACGGGGTACACTCAGCCGTGAGAGGCAAAACTGAGAATTCCACAGTACGGTACTTGGAGAAATAAATTACGGTATCAATTTTTAAATTTAAAAAAAAAAACACCTGTTTACCTCTCTGCTTATCATACTCCATAGGCCATAGTAGAAGATGCATTAAAAATAAAATGTATTTGTTTGTTTTGTTGTATTTTACAACATTTTTTTGTATTGCCACCAATTGTAGGCTATATAAACTTAGAATTTAACAATTAACTCTTATCTAAAATAATTACACAAAGTTATATGCTCTAAGATATTGGTTAATATTTCTGAGTATTTTGCGGTGACAATCCCCTGAGAATATTCACAATTTTCCAGGATAGTAGGCCCCTTCCAAAGTAATAGAATATGCGCCCCTGATATGAGTTGGTTGTACTGTTCAATTTAGAAATAAGCTTATTGGTTATAGCCGCTGTAGACCAATGAGAATGAGAAAACTATGGTAGGGAGAGCATGCGTGGTGAAGTATCATTCAATTGCAGTGAAGTCTTTAACTTCTGAGAATCTGTCTATAGAATGCCGAAACTGGGCATTGCTCGAGATTTGATGTGGTTAATCTGAGGACACGAAACCTCCTTAAGCGTGACAATGCCTTATTTTACACAAGTAAATAAGCAACTTTAAAAAACAAAATTCTGCTGTTTCCGTTTGGTCAATGGTTGTTAATTTTATAGTGAACAAAGATTTAACCTTTCTAACAATAAATATATTGCAGCCGAAATACCAGGAAAGGTTTTACAATATTAGGTTACATATTTACATTAGATCACAATTGCTCTGTTCATTTGCTTGCATTTAGAAACCCTGTGCAGCTTTTGCATTGCCTGATGTGATCAAGTTCACACCTTTCGCCACATATTTTACACACGCATTGGTCATCTGCTTGGTGATATTTAGTAATTACACACATTTTATGACGGAAACCATGAATCGCGAGCCCTATGATTGAGTACCTTTGCTTTTTATTGGTGTTGGTCCATCGTCTATTTAACATGGCATTATATATCTCTTTCTGTTACTTCTGTGTATGCGCGTGTACTTGGTAGGGATTCCTTGAGCCTTATATCGTCGAGGAAAAGCGTTTCCTTTGCTAGAATATATGCCATTCGAATTGGCGCATATTTGCTTGCTGCTATGGCCCGTTTGATGAAGCGTGCATTCACGTTTTCTAGCTTTTCTAAACCACTGGTTTTCAATCTATCCGATATGAGTTCAATCCCATATGTAGCGATGGGCGCGATTGTCGTTTCGAAGAGTCTCATTGACGTTGCTAGTTTCAGGGATGTGATGTTTTCGATGCTGCACATTGCTCTTATAGCTCTGATGTTCAAAAGCAAGGTCACCGAGGACAATCCCGCAAGTTAAGATTTTAGAGATTCTGGTACACCTTTCTCTGGAACTACTGAAGTTACATGCCTGATCTTTTGTAATGTGTTGGTAACCACGTAGTTTCAAAGAATGAGTGGAAGGATATTTCAAATAATCTTTATCCTTTGAATTAATAAATATAAAAAACATACATTTTAAGACGCTAAATATATTTTCAGTTTGTTAAATTTTAAACGGCTCCAAATAATTATTCTAGAAAATCCAATCCATTCATTTTTTCAGACCACATGTTCTTTCCATTCTAGGAAAAATTAAGTATCCTTGACAAGTAAGTTTCAAGAAAAGTGTACTTAACTTGAGAAATGTATATACTAGATTTGTTTTCTGTGACCTTGTTTTTAACACCCTGTACAAAATCAGACAATAATATTTCATATTTATCGTTAGCAGGTGGCTTAGCAAAGTTAGATCTTTGCTTACTGTAAAATTAGCAACCATTGTCCAAACGAAAATAGCAGAAATTTGTTTTAAAAACTTGCTAATTTAATTGTGTAAAATAAGCCATTGTCCTTAAAGAATCAACAACAGCAACTCTCCTCGTCAGCTATTATCTTGCCTCTTGAATGCTGGGTAACGCACACAAACGGAGACCAAATACGTGTATCTCATTTCACCTGCAACAGAGACCAGTTGACTTAACCAAGTGACTATTTCCTTGCTTCCCCACACAGCCATTATCTTCCCGGGCGATGTTCCATTAGTGAGAGAGAGAGAGCTCTTCGATCCACATCTCAGCACTATCTTCATTTAGCCGGCCGGATGTAGGAGTAGGAACATTATAGCCTATATTAAAAAACCTTTCAGGTTCACAGCTCTGAAGTAACAAAACAGAGAAACGAAAACCACGGTTGCTTCCAGATCGTATTACTGCTTTATCGAGAGTAAGCGGCTTCGGTGGCGTAGTTGGTAGTATGCTGAACTGCTGTTCCCAAGACAGCAGGATCAATTCCGGCCGAAGTCGTCGGATTTTTTTAAGAGCGTTAAAATCCTTCAGTATGCCTTCCTTCGGAGGGGAAGTAAAGCCGGCGCGGCGGCGTGGCATTTAAAAGATCCTTTCACAGACTAAACTTGTGTGAAGCTAAATTTCTAGGTTAGATTTCGTTGGAACGCTCTATCAAAGTTCCAACGTTCACCACTAGGTAGCATTGACATCTGGTAGCGAAAGTTGGAACTACTTGAAATTGAACGGAACTTGTAGGTCACCGTATGAGTGTCCGCTGGAAGCAGGTACAGCCTCAGGCGAGCCGAACATGTCCTCGGACACTCCCGGCACTAAAAGCCATACGATAAATAAATTAATAAATAAATCGAGAGTAAATACAAATGTAATGAGGATGTATGTATGTCTACCCCTTATTATTCCCGTTTTTCCTACGGGGTCGGGGATGAGATGCGATGGAAGTCTTTGTGGCGGATGATTTTTACGGCCGGATGCCCTCCTGACACCAAACTCATGAGAGGAGTTAATGAGAGATGAAATGAATGATGGCGAATGAAACTGGGCAAGGATGTGGAAGGAAGCGGCCGTGGCCTGTCAGAAGGTACCGTCCCAGCATTTGCCTGGAGTTGAAAATGGGAAACCACGGAAAACCATTTCAAGGACGGCCGACGGTGGGGCTCGAACCCACGCGTCTACCGAGTCAGCAGAGAGCTTGGCCCCATGACCTAACGCAGCGCTTTAGCGAGCGCAACCACTACTGTCGGTACAAATGTAATGAGGATATTGGATGAATTTATCCGCGTGCTTGTTTAATATATTTTTTTAATGTATTTATTTATTTGTTTATTTTCTTCTTCTACTTCTTCTTATTCGTTTCGGCCAGCTATGGACTACGTTACTTCAACTGTTTCCGTCTTTGAGCTCTAATCTTCTCCCAGTAGTCCTTCATCCGTTTCCTGTGCGCCTCGTTTCTTCGACCCGTCCACTTCTTGCCTGTTCTTAGTATTGGCTTTTCTTAGAATCGCTGGTTTGCTCCAAGTTTTTTCTTTTGAATGTCTTCAAGCGTAATCCCTACTTCTACAAGAACTTTTTCAAATCTCAGAGAACCATGGTCCCTTGGTTTCCTTGTCTACAAAGTAGGAAAATATGCGGTTGGTTATTTATTTCTTCTTTCATCGAATTCGGCCTGCTGTGGACCACGGGAAACAATTGATTTTTCTGGTTAGTTCCTTTTTCTCACCCAGAATTTCTTCATCCTTTCGCTGTGGTTTCTCCTCCTTTCCTCTGACCAGGAGTTCTTGGTCGTTCTACTGGGTCTTTCCTTGAACCCCTTGCAGTTATCAATTTTAGCACGAAACACGGCCTTTTTAAATGTGCGCCAACTAAACTTCCTCCATGTCTTTTCTCGTTTCTTCTACCCACATTAGAGTCGCCTTTAGCTTGGTGATGTAATTACAGATTCTTTCGTTATTCGATTCTCATCCATTCCCATAAGGTGCCCATAAAATTCAGTCACCTCTTTCGCACGGTGTTCGTGATCTTCTCTGCCTGTCTATATAGATCCTCAATTCTCCTCTTTCTCCATATACCATCGTTTCGATTTTCAGGCCCTAGTATCTTTCGCAAGATTTGTCTATTTTTCTTCCCTAATTCCTCAATTTCCCCTTTTTTACTCAATATCAGACATTATTTATTTATTTATTTATATTATTTATTGTTTGTCTTTTGTTTTCCTTATTCTGCGTTTTGTTCTTTGTTTGAGGTTTTGGTTTAGTGTATTTTATTGATTTTGTTTTTCTATTGCAATTTTTGTTTTTATTTTGTTTTTGGTTTTGTAATGTTACGTTTTTATTTTGGCTTTGTTTTTCTTTTTAGATTTTTGTATTTTGGTTTTTGTTTTGTGTCGTGTTTTTAATTTACATTTACATTTTCATTTTCATTTAGGTTTAGATTTAGGTTTTTGTTCTTGGTCTTTGTTATTTTGAATTGTTATGTTTTTCTTATTTTGTATTCCTTCTTTTTGTTCTTTTTTAATTTTATATTCTTGTTTTGGTGTTTTGTTGTTATTTTGTATTTTGTTCTTTATTTTGTTATTTTGCATCTTGCTTTTTTCTTTTTGTTATATTGTATTGTGTATTTGATTTTCTTTTTTTTTTGTTTTATTGTATTTTGTATTCGTATTTTTTGTTATTTTGTATTAATTTTTTGTCTTTTGTTATTTTGTATTTTGTTTTTTGTATTTGTTATTTTGTATTTAGTATTCTTTTTTTTTGTTATTTTGAATTTTGTATTGTTCTTTTTGTGTTTTGTTATTTTGTATTTTTTTTTCAATTTTGTTATTTTACATTTGCAATTTTGTATGTTGTTTTTAGCCTACTTTCGATTTTTGCAAAAAATGAAAGTAGACTTATGAGATCAACACAGGGCGAAAAAAGTGTGTCTGTCTGTGTGTGTGTGTGTGTGTGTATGTGTGTGAGTCTGTGTGTGTGTGTGTATGTGTGTGTGTGAGTCTGTGTGTGTGTGTGTGTGTCTGTGTGTGTGTGAGTGTGTGTACTCTGAATGTCTGTCCCCCCCTATCAATTCGAACACGGTGAATGCGAATTGAACGAAATTTGGTACAAAGGTAGCACTAGCAGAGGACACCTCAGTGTCATGTTTTATATCGCCGCCATCTTCACGGACACGTAATGGCGGCCACACAAATGTTCAAAGCTTAAATCAAATTACGACTAACCTAATCATCCGATCTCTACCAAATTTTGCAACAACATACCATTATGGAGGGAGAATCCTTTGACCAAACCAATAGGTCATCAACGTAACAGTTTGCGGATGGCGGCCATCTTTGTGTGAAAATCAATTCCCCCTATTAATTCGAACACGGTGCAACCAAATGGAACGAAATTTGGTACAGAGGTAGTACTAACAAAAGGCACCTCAGTGTCATGTTTTATATTGCCGCCATCTTGACGAAAACGTAATGGCGGCCACACAAATGTTCAAAGCTTAAATCAAATTACGACTAACCTAATCATCCGATCTCTACCAAATTATGCAACAACATACCTATATGGGGGGAGCATCCTTTGACCAATCTAATAGGTCATTTGCCTAATAGTTTGCGGATGGCGGCCATCTTTGATTGAAAATCGATTCCCCCTATTAATTCGAACACGGTGGAACCGAATGGAACGAAATTTGGTACAGATGTAGCACTACCAAAGGGCACCTCAGTGTCATGTTTTATATCGCCGCCATCTTGACTGAAACGTAATGGCGGCCACACGAATGTTCAAAGCTTAAATCAAATTACGATGAACCTAATCTTCCGATCTCTACCAAATTTTGCAACTACATACCTTTATGGAGGGAGCATCCTTTGACCATTCTAATAGGTCATTCGCCTAATAGTTTGCGGATGGCGGCCATCTTTGTGTCAGAATCGATTCCCCCTATTAATTCAAACATGGTGAAACCGAATGGAACGAAATTTGGTACAGAGATAGCACTAGCAAAGGGCATCTCAGTGTCATGATTAATATCGCCGCCATATTGACAGAAACGTAATGGCGGCCACACAAATGTTTAAAGCTTAAATCAAATTACGACTAACATAACCATCCGATCTCTACCAAACTTTGCAACACTATACCTTTATGGAGGGAGCATCCTGTGACCAATCTAATAGGTCATTAGCCTAATAGTTTGCGGATGGCGGCCATCTTGATGTCAAAATTGATTCCGCCTATTAATTCGAACACGGTGGAACCGAATGAACGAAATTTGGTACAGAGGTAGCACTAGCAAAGGGCACCTCAGTGTCATGTTTTATATCACCGCTATCTTGACGGAAACGTAATCGCGGACACCCAAATGTTAAAAGCTAAAATGTAATTACGACCAACCTAATAATCTAGTCTCTAACAAATTTTGCAACACCATATCTTTATGTGGGAAACATATTCTGACCAAACTGCAAGAACATCAGCCCAATAGTTTGCAGATGGTGGCCAAGTATGTGTGCAAATCGATTCCCCCTATCAATTCAAACACGGTGAAACCGAATTAAAATAAATTTGGTACAGAGCTAGCACTAGCAAAGGGCACCTCATATTCAGGTTTAATATCCCTATAGCACGTTGTATTTCAACAAGCTACTACAACCAACATTCAATCATACTCCTTGAAAAGGACAAAGAGTTATAACAATACCCATGCATTTAGGAGAAAGTAGGCTATATGTTCTTTACTGAACATCTTGTTTGATTTTGAATTTTGTAGTTTGTAGTTTGTTTTACGTTTCATGTACAGTATGTTGATAATAATGTTATTTGTTTTCTGTCATTTTTAGCCTATTTTCATTTTTGAAAAAATAGGCTTATGAGATCACCTTTTGTCCGTGTGTGTGTGTGCGTGTGTGTGTGAGGAGTGTGTGTGTGTCCCCCTAATTACTTCTAAACGGCTGGAGCGATTTCAATGAAACTCGGTAAGTTCAAAGCACTATACGGGACGACCCCGACCGTGCCCTTCAAATTTTGTTACGTCTCACGAATCCAACATGGCGGCTGTGAGAAATATTTCACCAGCATTCAATATCCCCGAAACTATTCCCGGTATCATCCTTGAAATGTTTACGGAGATAAAGGGAACTACTAGAAGTTCACCTATGTGACTATTGAAAAACTGGTAACTACAAAACCAACATGGCGGCCACGTGAATTTGCGACTTTTAAATAGACGTTTCTCGCGATTTAACCAACCAAACGCAATGAAACTTGGTACAGTATATATTTATACACATTGTAATGCACCGACATCTAAATTGGTTCAATTGTTTACATAACCATAAGATGGCGGATGTGCGAATTATTTCACCGGCATTCTATATCTCTGAAACTATTAGCGGTATCACCCTGAAATTTTGTACGGAGATAAAGGGCACTACTAGAAGTTCATCTATAAGACTTTCAAAAACCGGTTAACTACAAAACGAACATGGCGGCCAAGCGAATTTGAAAATTTGAATAGACCTTTCTCGCGATTTAATGTTCCAACAGCAATGAAATCTGGTACAGGAAATGTTTATTCACATTGTAATACACTGGTATCTACTTTAGTTTATTTGTATACATAACCTCAGGATTTCCGAATTTTAAAATTAAGTTTTTATTTCTTGTGTCGTAATCATGCGATCGATGTGAAAGTTTGAATAATGAACCTACGCAATAATTTTCCTTCAATGGTACATGACTCTATGGCCTATACATTTAACAATCCAACATGGCGACCATCCGAAATATTTAGTCGGTTCTCAATATCTACGAATCTATTACAGCAATCAAACTGAAATTTTGTATGTTGATAGAAGCAATTAACATAAGTAGGATATATGAAAATAGGCTGTATAGTTCTTCACGGAACTACTTGTTATTACTACTGCTTTTATAGACGCCGCGCCAGGGTGCCAGAATTTTGCCCCGAAGGGGATCTTTAACGTGCCAGTAAATCAACTGACATGGCTCCCTCACATTTGTACACCCTTAGATGTAAAATGACTGCGCCAAGATTCAATCCAGCAACTTTGGGAACAGCAGGCGAGAACGTTACTGCTGAGCCACACAGCCATTTTTTTAATTTTGTTTTTTGTTTTGTAAAAATCAAAGATTGTTGGTTTGATTTCCGGTTCCTTTGGGGATTTTAGAAACTGATGCGAGGGCCGGAACGGGGTGAGAAACGTTAATTTAAATATTTGAATTTCGCTTGGCCGCCATGTTGGCTTTGTGCTTGTCTGGTGTTTGATAGTCTTATTAGTAAACTTACCTTAGTGCCCTTTATCACCATACAGAATTTCACGTTGTTATCAATAATAGTATTGGAGATACTGAATGGCGTTGAAGCATTTTGCACAGCCGCCATATTGAATTGGTGAAATTTATTAAAATTTGAAAGGAACGGTTGAGGTCAGATGTAGTAAGCTCGTATTGAGTTCATTCTGCCGTTTAGTTTTTATTGGAGGACATACACACAACTCCAAGTAAACGGGGTAAATGACCATGATGCCGGAAAGCCCCTAAATGGAGCCGTCGGATTTTTTAAGAGCGTTAAAAATCCCTCAGTATGCCTTCCTTCGGAGGGGAAGTACAGCCGGCGGTCCCATGTCATAGATCTATGGCATGTTAAAGAACCTTGCACTAATTACACCTGTGTGAAGCTAAATTGGATAATTTAAAAATGTAAACAACGCTCTTAGGTTTCTACGTTCGTTGCCAAGAGCCGACTGCGGTGGCCTCTAGTAGCTAAGTTCTGAACTAGGCCTAGTAGTCGTTAACAGTGGCGTTTGGCGGCAAAAGTAGGAACTATTTGAAAAATTCTAAGTTGCAGTCTGTACTTAAATTAAAAAAGAGATACACACACTAATACAGCCATCACAATTAACACCGGTTATCAGACAGATTCTACACACACCCAAAGTACATGGGGCTACATGACCGCGTTGTCGCAGCCCCTAGACTGAGGAACCAACCAACCAACCAACCAACCAACCAAGGAATTCTACACACACCCATGTACACGGAGCTGATTACCATGATGTCCTAACCTCTAAATAAAGTAATTATAGGTTGGCGTCAGGAAAGGCTTTCGTACGTAAAAACCACACCATTCATATTGCCTCATCCACAAAAATGTGTAAATGGAAGAATAAGGGTTAGAACTTCATCGGTATCATCACTCTAGGAACAGTGATTTACAAAATCTATTATTTTCCCACTACCTCACTGTGAACCTTGACAGGTAATGTTATATCTTTCCGCTCCAGTTGACAAGCGTGTTTCATCTTCGTTTATGAGCTCTTTGAAGCGTCACGCTCCGTCTGTTGCCATGGTGATGTGCGAGCTCAGATTACCCTCAATTTATTAGAGGTAAATAGTCACCAGACCTTGCTCTAATTACAACATGGCTTCCTCTCGTTACACATGAATTGTTCACAATTACCTGTATGTTATTTAGTGTTGTTTTAAGGGGTGGAACAGCGGAGTCATCTGCCCCTGCAATTACATGTTGCAATGTAAAGTATATTGTGAAAATATGTATCAAACTTACAACATGTTCGTTTTAATAATCATAATAAAGCTGCAGAGTGCCTTGAAATGCATCGTTAGGGACTAACAGATAATCTGGAAGTGAAGGAAAGAAAAATTCTAAGAAAATTCTGGGGTCCGGTAAAAGAAAATGGGGATTATAGGAGACGGCACAACCACGAACTTTACACCCTTGTGGAAAAAATAACTGTATAACAAGAATGAACCCAGCACGATTGACAAATAGAATTTTCACCTACTTCCTCAAAAAGAAAACCAAGGGAGCTTGGTTCACTGAGGTGGGCGAAGATTTACAAGAAGTGGGAATAACAGGCAACGATATTTGGGAACGTGCCACCCTTAAACAAAAACTGACAGCACACCGATGTTTCCAAGAAAAGCCAAAGCTTCCAACTGGCAAGAAGTGGACTGCAGAAAGGAAACAACAGCATTGAGAACTAATGCGAAAGTACTGGGAGGATGTTAAAGCTCGATGCAGCAAGAAACAGTTGAAATTACGTGGTCCTTAGATGGCCGAATCGAAAGAAGAAGAATAAGAAGAAGCATTCATTCTCTTTTTGGCCGTTTTTCATTTATCAAAAAATAGGCTTATGATCACCTTTTTTCCGTGGTGGGTGTGTGTGTGTCCCTAATAAAAACTAAACGGGCGGAAAGATTTCAATGAAACTCGGTAAGGTTATAGTACTATATCGTGCGACCCCGAATGTGCCCTTCAGATTTTATTACGTCTCACCAATCCAACATAGTGGCTGTGCGAAATATTTCACCGGCATCATATATCTCCGAAACTATTACTGATATCACCCTGAAATTTTTACGGGGACTACTAGAAGTTCACCTATGAAACTTTCAAAATCCTATTAAGTACAAAACGAGCATGCTGGCCAAGTGAATTTCAATCATTTAAATACATTTTATCGTGATTTAACCATCCGAGCGCAATGAAACATGGTACAGCAAATGTTTATACACATTGTAATGCACTGACATCTAATATAGTTCAATTCAGGGGTGTATATACAATTTTTTCGGGGGGGGGGGGGGTTGACTATCCGGGAAAATTGTGAGTATTCTCAGGGGATTGTCACCGCAAAATTCCCAGAAATATCAACCAATATCTTAGAACATATACGAGTAACTTTGTGTGATTCTTATTATTATTCATTTCGGCCAGCTATGGACCACGTTACTTCAACTGTTTCCTTCTTTGAGCTTTAATCTTCTCCCAGTAGTCCTTCATCCGTTTCCTGTGCGCCTCCTTTCTCTCAGCCGTCCACTTCTCGCCTGTTCTCAGTTTTGACTTTCCTTAGAATCGCTGGTGTGCTCTAAGTTTCTTCTTTTGAATGTCCTCAAGCGAAATCTCGACTTCTATAAGAACTTTTTCAATCTCAGAGAACCATGGACCTTTGGTTTTCTTGTCTACAAAGTAGGAGAATATGCAGTTGGTTATTTATTTCTTCTTTCTTCGAATTTGGCCTACTGTGGACCACGGGAAACAATTGATTTGCTGGTTAGTTCCTGTTTCTTCACCCAGAATGTCTTCATCCTTTGGCTGTGGTTTCCTTTCCTCTGACCCGGTGTTCTTGGTTGTTCTACTGGGTCTTTCCTTGAACCCCTGAAGTTATCAATTTTAGCTCGAAACACAGCCCTATTCCAGATGTCTTTTAAATGTGCGCCAACTTCCTCAATGTCTTTTCTCGTTTCTTCTACGCACATTGTGGTCGCCTTTAGCTTGGTGATGTAATTAAAGATTCTTCTCGTTATTCGATTCTCATTCATTCTCATGAGGTGCCCATAAAACTTCAGTCTCCTCTTACGCACGGTGTTCGTGATCTTCTCTGCCTGTCTTAATTCTCCTCTTTCTCCATGTACCATCGTTTCGATTTTCAGGCCCTAGTATCTTCCGCAAGATTTTTCTATTTTTCTTCCCTAATTCCTCAATCTCCCCTTTTTTTTATTCAACATCAGACATTATTTATTTATTTATATTATTTATTGTTTGTCTTTTGTTTTTCTTGTTCTGTGTTTTGTTTTTTGTTTGAGGTTTTGGTTTTAGTTATTGTATTGGTTTTTTATATTGATTTTGTTTTCTATTGCGATTTTTGTTTTTGGTTTTGTATTGTGACTTTTTTATTTTGGCTTTGTTTTCCTTTTTTTTATTTTTTTATTTTTGTTTTTGTTTTGTGTCGTGTTTTTATGTACATTTACATTTCAAAGTTTCAAAGTTTATATAGTCTACAATTACTGGCAATATAAAAAAGTTGTAATGAATGTTCTATTATGACCTATGGAGTATGAATGGCAAATATCTAAATATTGGTCAATTTACTAAGCAGAAAGGTAAACAGTTTTTTTACTACAGTAGTTGATAATTTATTTCTCAAAAGTACCGTACTGTGGAATGCACAGTTTTGCCTCACAAGGCTGAGTGCACCCCGTTCCAGCCCTCAGACTAAAATTACAATTTCTTGGCAGAGCCGGGAATCGAAATCGGACCTCCGGGACAGCAGCCAAGAATGTTAGCCACTACACCACGAGTTAGACTAATTTCAATCTTAATAATATTTATAACTTAGCCAATAAGTTGAGATTAGGGTACACCCAAATTTACAATTGTTTATGCTCTTACCAAAGCAACACTTTCTAAATTTTATTGGCTTTTTTCGGGGGGGGGGGGCTGGAGCTCCCTCAGCATCCCCCTTATCCTACGCCCCTGGTTCAATTGTTTATATAACCTCAAGATGGCGGCTGTGCGAAATTTTACAATTAAGTTTTCATTTCTTGTGTCCTAATCATGCGATCGAAGTAAACGTATGAATAATGAACCAACGCAATAATCCTCATCTAATAGTACATAACTCCATGGCCTACTTATATAAAAATCCAACATGGCGACCATCCGAAATATTTAGATGGTTCTCAATATCTAATAATCTATGACAGCAATCAATCTGAAATTTTGTATGTTGATAAAGACAATGAACATAAGTTCACCTATGGGACTTTCAATAACCATGTGAGCAAAAATTCAACCGGGCGGCGACGCGAAATTTATATATTGAAATGGATGTTTCGCGCGATTTAACCATCCGAGCGCAGTGAAACTTGGTACGGTAAATGCTTATACAAACGTCAATTCATTGACATCTAATTCAATTCAATTGTTTTATAACCACAAGATGGTGGCTGTGCGAAATTTTAGAATCTCGTTTCTTATTTCTTGTGTCTTAATGATGCGATTGAAGTTTGAATAATAAACCTAGGCAATAATATTCATATAATAGTACATAACTCTATGGCCTACATTTGCTGTATAAAAATCCAACATGGCGACCATCCGAAATATTTAGACGGTTCTCAACATCTACGAATCTATTACAGTAATCAAAATGATATTTTTTATGTTGGTAGAAGAAATTAACGTAAGTAGGATGTATGAAAATAGGCTATTTAGTTTTTCACGGAACTACTTGTTTTTATTTGAGATTGATTTTCCTTTTTGCGCCCTGTCTAGTCTGCAAGCCTCTGTTTTTGAACAAGTCACCTCCATGATCCCCTGTTATCAGTTAGCACTGGGGCCTTCTCTGCTTCAGCACGTCTCACTTTGAAATCGTTCAGCACTGAATCTACCCATCGCCCCCATAAGTCTACCTCTTCTTCGCTTACCATCTACAGCCGAGCTCATTAACCTCTAAGGTACCAACAGTGGTGGCTACGCTCGCCTCAGCGCAACGTTAGGTCATGGGGCCAAGCTCTCTGCTGAGTCGGTAGAAGCATGGGTTTGATCCCCACCGTTAGCCTCCTTGAAATGGATTTCCGTGGTTTCCCCATTTACAACTCCAAGCAAATGCTGGGACGGTACCTTCTGACAAGCCACGGCTGCTTCTTTCCACATCCTTGCCCTGTTCCATTCATCTTCATCCATTCCATCTCTCATCACAGCGTGCAGGTCCCATACGGGCGTCGACTAGAAATACCTGCACTCGGCCTCTTAGAAGGCCACGACGAAAAAAAGATACAGTCAGTCTGAGAGACTAGACTTTATATCATTTCAAATGACGCATGCTACAAATGCTATGTTAGAAAGGCTCAGGAGAGCAGGAGGTGCACTTTTTATTTACGTGCCTTATATTGTTTATCTTGTTGAGCACGAGATTTAGATTTAGTAGATATAAGAGCGCTATTACTGTCAACAGACTCCATTATTAACACACTTACCGGGTGAGTTAGCCGAGGTCGTTACGGCATGACTAATGGCAGTCGCTCACATCCGAAAGGCGAGGTAGTTCGAATCCCCCCGCCGGCAACCTTGAAGATGGTCTTCTGTGGTTTCCCATCTTCCTTCCAGGCAAATGCCGGGGTTGGTCCCTAACTATAGGCCACAGCCGCTACCTTCCAACTCCTCGCCCTTCCCTTCCAACTTTCCTCCCCAACGGTACTTGTAGCTCACCCATTGGGTGTCCGTCTCGAAGCAGCTACAAAACTGGCGAGCCGAACATGTCCTCGGACACTCCCGGCACTAAAAGCCATACGCTAAAAAAAATTAACACACTTTACGTAAACTGTAAGTAAGCAAGTTTAACGAACGATCCACAGACTCCATTATTAACACACTTTACTACCCTGCTCAAATTGTAAACTGTAAGTAAGCTTAACGAACGAATCCGCAAGTACAGAGATAGCAAGAATAACGTGAACGCTTCATGATCAACAAGTTGCAAGTCATTCAGTATCACACAGCTAGCGCGTAGGCTTCCCGCGCGGGGAATGGAGAGCGGGAGGTGCACTCTGCTGCATGACGTCACGCACTCGCCGTCTCAGACTCGGTGCATATGCACTGAACAACATGATGACGTCATACACACCGTAACCGTAACGCATAACGATGAAGTCGACAAGATCATTTGAAATGATAAAATCTCTTAGGTATTCTCTCCTCCCACATTCTCTTCACATAACCCCACCATCTGGGTCGGCTCATACGAACAGCTTCATCTAGCGTGTTCATTTCTAACTTAGCCTTTATTTCTTCATTACGAACACCTTCCTGACATTGCTCTCATCTATTCGTGCTACTCTCATATCAGTTACCTCTAGCTTATGTATCAGATATACTGAATCTACACAGCTCTCACTTCCACACAGCAAGGTCGGTCTAAATACTGAGTGATGCAGAGTGTACGAGTTCGCAAATGAATTTTCAAATTCTAGGCACTGAAATAAATGAACTTTTGAAACCAAATACAGTTCTTCAGTTTTTATGTCATGTTATGTAAGTGATGTGCAAACCATCAAGATACTAAATAAGAGAGTTAAAACTTCTGGCGTGACCAGGACTCAATCCTTCGGTTTATCAACGCGATTCTCTTACCGGGAGGACACACTTGCTCTTTGCCTGGCGAAGGTACTGTACATCTACTGGGGTGACAACTTCTGCCACCTGAACAGCACTGTGTTGGTAAGGCTCACTGTCAAGCTTTTTGGCACCAAAATTTGTTTTCCATCTGTTAGATCATGTTTTGTATATGAAGTACAAACAATCAAGATGTTAAACAGAAAGCTAAATACCGATCGTCTGTCATTTTTTACTTACTTATTTATTTTATTTATTTGTTTATTTTTGTGTTTTTGAATTTATTCTAGTTTTAGTTTTTGATTATAGGTTTAGATTTTAATTTTGAGTTTGTTTAGTATTGTACTGTAGTTTCATTAGGACTTTTTAATTATTGTACCGTATATAATTTTTTAGTATTTTTGTTCTTTAGTATTATAGTAACTAAATTTTTAGATTTTTGTTTTTTTAGTATTTCATTTTTTCAGTTCCTTTAGATTTTTAGTGTTTTAGTGTTTTAGGTTTTTAGTTTTGTAAGTATTTTAGTTTCATAGGGTCTTTAGTTTTTTAGCTTTTTAATATTTCAGTTTTTTCGGTTTTTAGTATTTTAGTATTTCAATATTTCAGTATTTTTGTATTTTTATTTTTATTTTTTAAATTCTCTTGTATTTTAGTTTTTTAGTATCTTTTAGTTATTATTTTTTATTTTTAGTGCAGTATTTTAGTTTTTATGCTTATAGTATTTCAGTATTTCCGTATTTTAGTTTTTTAATTTATAGTTTTTTAGTTCATTTTTGCTTTTGTTTTGTTTTTGTTATTTTTTGTAAGTTTTTAAGTTTTTATTGTTTTGGTTTTGTGTTATTGTAAATCTTTCTTTCTTTTTATATTTTTATTTTGACCCGCACTCAACCTTGTAGGATTTTTCCGTATCTGTTGGGGGTTTCACCCAGTTGCACCTAGTTGGGTTCATCAGCAGGCTTTTGGTACTCCCTATCTGGACCCTACTGGGATATTGGACCATATGTGAAGTAGTCCGACTAAGATCTCCTCCCTATGGAGCTATCAAAAATCATATTTTACCAACGATTCACTAAGAAAATTCTGAACCATCCGTTAAATTGTGTGCTAGTGATTACCCCCAAAGAATTTTATGATGGCTGGTCTCAACATATTTCTGGGCAATAATTCGTTGAACTGAACTGGCCTCTGGTACTTTTATTACAGTCATAAAAATATCTGCTATTACAGTTTTGAATTTACGGTCTGGAATCTTTTATCAAGACATCGATGAAGGAACGGTGTGTAAGTCCCATGAGAACTGCTGTGAATTACTCCCTGACGTAGCGCGCTTCTCCCTTATCACATGCCGCCCACCCCCGCACACACACACACACACACACACACACTCACACAGCTTCTTCCTTATTCCGAACGCGAGCGAGGTGAACGCCCACATAATGGCAACACACAAGAATGCACTCCAGATACAAGTAAGCTTATCTCAAACTGTTTTGTCTGCACGATATTTTACAATTCCTCCAACTAATGGCTCCCTGTTTGCAAGAATTGCGAGAACCACAAAGTTGTACAGTGTATTCGTTAGTTATTTAGTTAGGTATTGTTGTTTTAAGGGGCGGAACAGCGAAGTAATCTGTCCCAGTGCGAGGCGGATGCGGATAACAGTCGTGCGGTTAACAGACGTGCGGATGCGGATAACAGTCGTGCGGATGAGGAATGGGTGCGGATAACAGTCGTGCGGGTGAGGGGTGGGTGCGGATAACAGTTGTGTGGATGAGGGGTGGGTGCGGATAACAGTCGTGCGGGTGAGGGGTGGGTGCGGATAACAGTTGTGTGGATGAGGGGTGGGTGCGGATAACAGTCGTGCGGGTGAGGGGTGGGTGCGGATAACAGTTGTGTGGATGCGGGGCGGAGGCGGATAACAGTCGTGCGGATGAGGGGCGGATGCGGATAACAGTCGTGCGGATGAGGGGCGGATGCGGATAACAGTTGTGTGGATGCGGGGCGGATGCGGATAACAGTCGTTCGGATGCGGGGCGGATGCGGATAACAGTCGTGCGGATGAGGGGCGGATGCGGATAACAGTTGTGTGGATGCGGGGCGGAGGCGGATAACAGTCGTGCGGATGAGGGGCGGATGGGGATAACAGTCGTGCGGATGAGGGGCGGATGGGGATAACAGTTGTGTGGATGCGGGGCGGATGCGGATAACAGTCGTGCGGATGCGGGGCGGATGCGGATAACAGTCGTGCGGATGAGGGGCGGATGCGGATAACAGTCGTGCGGATGCGGGGCGGATGCGGATAACAGACGTACGTATGAGGGGCGGATGCGGATAACAGTTGTGTGGATGCGGGGCGGATGCGGATAACAGTCGTGCGGATGAGGGGTGTGTGTGGATAACAGTCGTGCGGAAGAGAGGTGGATGCGGATAACAGTCGTGCGGATGCGGGGCGGATGCGGATAACAGTCGTGCGGATGCGGGGTGGATGCGGATAACAGTCGTGTGGAAGAAAGGTGGATGCGGATAACAGTCGTGCGGATGCGGGGCGGATGCGGATAACAGTCGTGCGGATGCGGGGTGGATGCGGATAACAGTCGTGCGGATGAAGGGTGGGTGTGGATAACAGTCGTGCGGATGCGAGGTGGGTGTGGATAACAGTCGTGCGGATGCGGGGCGGATGCGGATAACAGTCGTGCGGAAGAGAGGTGGATGCGGATAACAGTCGTGCGGATGCGGGGTGGGTGTGGATAACAGTCGTGCGGAAGAGAGGTGGATGCGGATAACAGTCGTGCGGATGCGGGGTGGATGCGGATAACAGTCGTGTGGAAGAGAGGTGGATGCGGATAACAGTCGTGCGGATGCGGGGTGGGTGTGGATAACAGTCGTGCGGATGCGAGGTGGGTGTGGATAACAGTCGTGCGGATGCGGGGCGGATGCGGATAACAGTCGTGCGGAAGAGAGGTGGGTGTGGATAACAGTCGTGCGGATGCGGGGTGGATGCGGATAACAGTCGTGCGGATGAGGGGTGTGTGTGGATAACAGTCGTGCGGAAGAGAGGTGGATGCGGATAACAGTCGTGCGGATGCGGGGTGGATGCGGATAACAGTCGTGTGGAAGAGAGGTGGATGCGGATAACAGTCGTGCGGATGCGGGGCGGATGCGGATAACAGTCGTGCGGAAGAGAGGTGGATGCGGATAACAGTCGTGCGGATGCGGGGTGGGTGTGGATAACAGTCGTGCGGATGCGAGGTGGGTGTGGATAACAGTCGTGCGGATGCGGGGCGGATGCGGATAACAGTCGTGCGGAAGAGAGGTGGATGCGGATAACAGTCGTGCGGATGCGGGGCGGATGCGGATAACAGTCGTGCGGATGTGGGGCGGATGCGGATAACAGTCGTTCGGATGAGGGGTGGATGCGGATAACAGTCGTGCGGATGCGGGGTGGATGCGGATAACAGTCGTGTGGATGAGGGGTGGGTGTGGATAACAGTCGTGCGGATTAGGGGCGGATGCGGATAACAGTCGTGCGGATGCGGGGTGGGTGTGGATAACAGTCGTGCGGATGAGGGGTGGATGCGGATAACAGTCGTGCGGATGAGGGGTGGATGCAGATAACAGTCGTGCGGATGCGGGGTGGGTGTGGATAACAGTCGTGCGGATGCGGGGTGGGTGTGGATAACAGTCGTGCGGATGAGGGGTGGATGCGGATAACAGTCGTGCGGATGAGGGGTGGGTGTGGATAACAGTCGTGCGGATGAGGGGTGGGTGTGGATAACAGTCGTGCGGATGCGGGGTGGGTGTGGATAACAGTCGTGCGGATGAGGGGTGGATGCGGATAACAGTCGTGCGGATGAGGGGCGGATGCGGATAACAGTCGTGCGGATGCGGGGTGGGTGAGGATAACAGTCGTGCGGATGAGGGGGGGATGCGGATAACAGTCGTGCGGATGCGGGGTGGATGCGGATAACAGTCGTGCGGATGCGGGGTGGATGCGGATAACAGTCGTGCGGATGCGGGGTGGATGCGGATAACAGTCGTGCGGATGCGGGGTGGATGCGGATAACAGTCGTGCGGATGCGGGGCGGATGCGGATGACAGTCGTGCGGATGAGGGGTGGGTGTGGATAACAGTCGTGCGGATGCGGGGTGGGTGTGGATAACAGTCGTTTGGATGCGGGTAACATCTTGTTAATCCACGCAGGGCTCTATCTATAGGTTGTTCACCCGGGCGAAGCCCAGTATACTGATAAATCCTTGAACTTCAATCACTCTGACTGATAACCTGTTGAAAAAGATAATAGAAAGGTCGTAGGTAATCGACATCGGAAGCGCAATAACTCACAACTTGTAATACATTGAGCAAGAAATGCATCATGAATACCAAACTACAGGAATTAAATTACGTGAACAACATCCCAGCTTTCGTCTCTGTCGATGGAATATTCATGGAAAGTTCGAGGTCGACCTAGATTCAATTAAACTTCCGAATCAACTAGTCTCCTTGTCGCAGAACGATAAAATACTACAACAGACATGTCACGTCTCTTGCGTTTTGAATTAAATGGATGATGTGAGCTCCTCTCCAGCTAGTTTATAAGCTCGCAAGCAGAAAGTTATTCGAGAATGGCGTAAAGAATGGTGTAGAGATTGGGGTAAGACTAGGTTGAAAGAACAAGAATCTGACAATCGACTGTTTAGCTTTCGCAGATGATGTTGTAATTTTCTCTAATTCTCTTGACACGGCCACAAATCAATCAATTACAGGTGCAAGCAGTAAAGGCAGGTCTTAAGAATTCGTTTGAGAAAACGCAGTTTATAACGAACATCAAGTCAGACCTCAGACAACTTATGGTGAAAGGAGGACAAATAACACAGGTAGATAAATTAAAATACCTGGGTGAATGGATGGAGACCAAAATTCGTGAAAAAGAAGCTTTAGTGTCACGGATTAATAAAATGGAAATGGCTTACCATTTAACCAAGGACATTTACAAAACACGATCAATGTCCTTCGAGGCCAAACTGAGGCACTACGTTAGCGTTATTCGCCCGGAGGCGTTATATGCATCATAATGCCTGGCGATGAATACGAACGGCCTGGCAGAACAACTAGAAGCCAAAGAGAGGAAGGTTTTGAGAAAGATCTTGGGCCCGGTCAAGGAACGAGGAGAGTTTAGAAGACGACACAACGAGGAACTTTATCTACATGTGGAGGAAATAACGGACACCATACGCAAAGGAAGACTCTCCTTTTATGACCATTTAAAACGAATGAGCTCCGGAAGATAGTCCAATCGAATCTGTGCCTACCTTGTGGGAAAGAAAACTAAAGGGATCTGGTTTACAGAGATGGGAAAAGACCTACAAGAACTGGGGATATCACATGTGGACATCTTGGAACGTGACCCTTTGAAGAAGAAACTTGGGGAAGTAAAGAATTTTCAGCCAAAACTCAAAATGAAAACGGGCAAGATGTGGACCGAAGAATGGAAGGAAGCTCACCGAAGAAGAATGCGGGAATGTGAGGGATTGAGGGCGAAAGCAGTTGAAATAGCGTGGTCCATAGATGACCGAAATGAATAATAATAATAATAATAATATCGTTAAGAGGAAATACGGGAGGGTAAAGGTCACGAAACTGTTTAAATACATCGGAGAGATCATTAGCAAAAATGGACTGGACAAAGAGTCAATGGAAAACCGAAGATTTAAACAAGAAAAACTCAACTTCTCCACTAAAAATACATATAAAAAAAAGAACCTCTCCCTTAATGTCAAACTACAACACTACAATGGTGTGGAGATGGCAAATTTAATGAACCTGGAAAAGCTTCTGAAGATTGAAAGGAGGATATTGAGGAGGATTTACGTCCCAAAAGTGGTACAGGGAACCTACAGACTAAGATCCAACAAAGAGATATATGAAAGGGTGGAAGACCTGGAAACAACAATTAGAAAAAGTCGTTTACGTTTCTATGGACATATGGTTAGAATGGATCCAACAAGATTAAATAATCACATTTTTGATAATATATATAATCTGAAGAGCCAAGGGGGTTACACCAAGCAGATGAAGGAAGAACTCCGGAGGCTAGGAATTACAGATGACGACTGTCGAGACAGAACTCAATTCAGGGAAATGCTTTCGAACATAAAGGTTCTTGTGGGAGAAAAGAGAGAACGCAGGGGAGGAAGATGGACAGCAGAGAGAAAGGCGCAACACTCTGAAAGAATGAAGGAAGTGCGGAGGAAGAGAAAGGAAGAAAGATCTATGCAAAGGAAACGACATGATATTTGCGCGGTCCTTAGTTTTGGCCGGTTCGCATAATGTAATGTAATGTAATAATATCGTATGGCCTTGGGTGCCGGGTGAAAACTTTGTTAATTGACGCCAGAGAGCAGCTTGCATGTCGAATTTTATCGCCCCTTGGAACGCTACACAAGTCAAGGAGGTTAGATATCAACGCTCCTTCACACTATAGGGCTTCCTAGTAAAGAAAGGAGGAACTTTTGTGTTGACGGAAAATCCGGAGATTAATTTTGCCATTATGAACACGGCCAGCTGAATTCAAATGGGTTCTCTACAGAAGGCGCTCAAAATGGCCACCACGAGCTGTAGTGCAGGCGTCTATTGACTGTCTCACACGCTCCCATATTCCCGGCGTCTGTCGCATCTGCTGACATCCTTGCTCTATTCACTGACGCAGCATATCCACGTTATGATTAGGTGTGGCATACACAATGGTCTTTAAATGTCCCCATGTAGGGCCCTGCGCGGATCAACAAGACGTTATCCGCATCCGCCCCGCAACCACACGACTGTTATCCGCATCCGCCCCGCAACCACGCGACTGTTATCCGCATCCGCCCCGCAACCGCACAACTGTTATCCAAATCCGCCCCGCAACCGCACGACTGTTATCCGCATCCGCCCCGCAACCACGCGACTGTTATCCGCATCCGCCCCGCAACCGCACAACTGTTATCCAAATCCGCCCCGCAACCGCACAACTGTTATCCGCATCCGCCCCGCAACCACGCGACTGTTATCCGCATCCGCCCCGCAACCGCACAACTGTTATCCAAATCCGCCCCGCAACCGCACAACTGTTATCCGCATCCGCCCCGCAACCGCACGCCTGTTATCCGCATCCGCCCCGCAACCACACAACTGTTATCCGCATCCGCCCCGCACCCGCACGCCTGTTTCCGCCCCGCAACCGCACGACTGTTTCCGCCCCGCAACCGCACAACTGTTATCCGCATCCGCCCCGCAACCGCACGACTGTTTCCGCCCCGCAACCGCACAACTGTTATCCGCATCCTCCCCGCAACCACACGACTGTTATCCGCATCCGCCCCGCAACCACGCGACTGTTATCCGCATCCGCCCCGCAACCACACAACTGTTATCCAAATCCGCCCCGCAACCGCACAACTGTTATCCGCATCCGCCCCGCAACCACACGACTGTTATCCGCATCCGCCCCGCAACCACGCGACTGTTATCCGCATCCGCCCCGCAACCACACAACTGTTATCCAAATCCGCCCCGCAACCGCACAACTGTTATCCGCATCCGCCCCGCAACCGCACGACAGTTTCCGCCCCGCAACCGCACAACTGTTATCCGCATCCTCCCCGCAACCGCACAGCTGTTATCCGCATCCGCCCCACAACCGCACGACTGTTATCCGCATCCTCCCCGCAACCGCACAACTGTTATCCGCATCCTCCCCGCAACCGCACAACTGTTATCCGCATCCTCCCCGCAACCGCACAACTGTTATCCGCATCCTCCCCGCAACCGCACAACTGTTATCCGCATCCTCCCCGCAACCACACAACTGTTATCCGCATCCTCCCCGCAACCGCACAACTGTTATCCGCATCCTCCCCGCAACCGCACGACTGTTATCCGCATCCTCCCCGCAACCGCACGACTGTTATCCGCATCCTCCCCGCAACCGCACAACTGTTATCCGCATCCTCCCCGCAACCGCACAACTGTTATCCGCATCCTCCCCGCAACCACACAACTGTTATCCGCATCCGCCCCGCAACCGCACGACTGTTTCCGCCCCGCAACCGCACAACTGTTATCCGCATCCTCCCCGCAACCGCACAGCTGTTATCCGCATCCGCCCCACAACCGCACGACTGTTATCCGCATCCTCCCCGCAACCGCACGACTGTTATCCGCATCCTCCCCGCAACCACACGCCTGTTATCCGCATCCTCCACGCAACCGCACGACTGTTATCCGCATCCTCCCCGCAACCGCACGACTGTTATCCGCATCCTCCCCGCAACCGCACGACTGTTATCCGCATCCGCCCCGCAACCACACAACTGTTATCCAAATCCTCCCCGCAACCGCACGCCTGTTATCCGCATCCTCCCCGCAACCACACGCCTGTTATCCGCATCCTCCACGCAACCGCACGACTGTTATCCGCATCCTCCCCGCTACCACACAACTGTTATCCGCACCCGCCCCGCAACCGCACGACTGTTATCCGCATCCTCCCCGCAACCGCACGACTGTTATCCGCATCCTCCCCGCAACCGCACGCCTGTTATCCGCATCCTCCCCGCAACCACACAACTGTTATCCGCATCCTCCCCGCAACCACACAACTGTTATCCGCATCCTCCCCGCAACCACACGACTGTTATCCGCATCCTCCCCGCAACCACACGACTGTTATCCGCATCGTCCCCGCTACCACACAACTGTTATCCGCATCCTCCACGCAACCGCACGACTGTTATCCGCATCCGCCCCGCAACCACACAACTGTTATCCAAATCCTCCCCGCAACCGCACGCCTGTTATCCGCATCCTCCCCGCAACCACACGCCTGTTATCCGCATCCTCCACGCAACCGCACGACTGTTATCCGCATCCTCCCCGCTACCACACAACTGTTATCCGCACCCGCCCCGCAACCGCACGACTGTTATCCGCATCCTCCCCGCAACCGCACGACTGTTATCCGCATCCTCCCCGCAACCGCACGACTGTTATCCGCATCCTCCCCGCAACCGCACAACTGTTATCCGCATCCTCCCCGCAACCGCACAACTGTTATCCGCATCCTCCCCGCAACCACACAACTGTTATCCGCATCCTCCCCGCAACCGCACAACTGTTATCCGCATCCGCCCCGCAACCGCACGACTGTTTCCGCCCCGCAACCGCACGACTGTTATCCGCATCCTCCCCACAACCGCACAACTGTTATCCGCATCCTCCACGCAACCGCACGACTGTTATCCGCATCATCCCCGCAACCGCACGCCTGTTATCCACATCCACCCCGCAACCGCTTGACTGTTATCCGCATCCTCCACGCAACCGCACGACTGTTATCCGCATCCTCCCCGCAACCGCACGCCTGTTATCCGCATCCTCCCCGCAACCACACGACTGTTATCCGCATCCTCCCCGCAACCACACGACTGTTATCCGCATCCTCCCCGCAACCGCACGCCTGTTATCCGCATCCTCCCCGCAACCGCACGCCTGTTATCCGCATCCTCCCCGCAACCACACGACTGTTATCCGCATCCTCCCCGCAACCGCACGACTGTTATCCGCATCTTCCCCGCAACCGCACGCCTGTTATCCGCATCCTCCCCGCTACCACACGACTGTTATCCGCATCCTCCCCGCAACCGCACAACTGTTATCCGCATCATCCCCGCTACCACACGCCTGATATCCGCATCCTCCACGCAACCGCACGACTGTTATCCGCATCCTCCACGCTACCACACGACTGTTATCCGCATCCTCCACACAACCGCACGACTGTTATCCGCATCCTCCACGCTACCACACGACTGTTATCCGCATCCTCCACGCAACCGCACGCCTGTTATCCGCATCCTCCCCGCAACCGCACGCCTGTTATCCGCATCCTCCACGCAACCGCACGCCTGTTATCCGCATCCTCCCCGCAACCGCACGACTGTTATCCGCATCATCCCCGCTACCACACGCCTGTTATCCGCATCCTCCCCGCTACCACACAACTGTTATCCGCATCCTCCCCGCAACCGCACGCCTGTTATCCGCATCCTCCACGCAACCACACAACTGTTATCCGCATCCTCCCCGCAACCACACGACTGTTATCCGCATCCTCCCCGTAACCGCACGACTGTTATCCGCATCCTCCCCGCAACCGCACGACTGTTATCCGCATCCTCCCCGAAACCGCACGCCTGTTATCCGCATCCTCCACGCAACCACACAACTGTTATCCGCATCCTCCACGCAACCGCACGACTGTTATCCGCATCATCCCCGCTACCACACGCCTGTTATCAGCATCCTCCACGCAACCGCACAACTGTTATCCGCATCATCCCCGCAACCGCACGACTGTTATCCGCATCATCCCCGCTACCACACGCCTGTTATCCGCATCCTCCCCGCAACCGCACGACTGTTATCCGCATCATCCCCGCTACCACACGCCTGTTATCCGCATCCTCCACGCAACCGCACGACTGTTATCCGCATCCTCCACGCTACTACACGACACGCTATCCGCATCCTCCCCGCTACCACACGACACGCTATCCGCATCCTCCACGCAACCACACAACTGTTATCCGCATCCTCCCCGCAACCGCACGACTGTTATCCGCATCATCCCCGCTACCACACGCCTGTTATCCGCATCCTCCACGCTACCACACGACTGTTATCCGCATCATCCCCGCTACCACACGACTGTTATCCGCATCATCCCCGTACCACACGACTGTTATCCGCATCCTCCCCGCTACCACACGACTGTTATCCCCATCATCCCCGCTACCGCACGACTGTTATCCGCATCCTCCACGCAACCACACGCCTGTTATCCGCATCCTCCACGCAACCGCACGCCTGTTATCCGCATCCTCCCCGCTACCACACGACTGTTATCCGCATCATCCCCGCTACCACACGCCTGTTATCCGCATCCTCCACGCTACCACACGACTGTTATCCGCATCCTCCACGCAACCACACAACTGTTATCCGCATCCTCCACGCTACCACACGCCTGTTATCCGCATCCTCCACGCTACCGCACGACTGTTATCCGCATCCTCCACGCTACCACACGACTGTTATCCGCATCATCCCCGCTACCACACGCCTGTTATCCGCATCCTCCACGCTACCACACGACTGTTATCCGCATCCTCCACGCAACCACACAACTGTTATCCGCATCCTCCACGCTACCACACGCCTGTTATCCGCATCCTCCACGCTACCGCACGACTGTTATCCGCATCCTCCACGCAACCACACGCCTGTTATCCGCATCCTCCACGCTACCACACGACTGTTATCCGCATCCTCCACGCAACCACACGCCTGTTATCCGCATCCTCCACGCTACCACACGACTGTTATCCGCATCCTCCACGCAACCACACGCCTGTTATCCGCATCCTCCCCGCTACCACACGACTGTTATCCGCATCCTCCACGCAACCGCACGCCTGTTATCCGCATCCTCCCCGCTACCACACGACTGTTATCCGCATCATCCCCGCTACCACACGCCTGTTATCCGCATCCTCCACGCTACCACACGACTGTTATCCGCATCCTCCACGCTACCGCACGACTGTTATCCGCATCATCCCCGCTACCACACGCCTGTTATCCGCATCCTCCACGCTACCACACGACTGTTATCAGCATCCTCCACGCAACCGCACGACTGTTATCCGCATCATCCCCGCTACCACACGCCTGTTATCCGCATCCTCCACGCAACCGCACGACTGTTATCCGCATCCTCCACGCTACTACACGACACGCTATCCGCATCCTCCCCGCTACCACACGACACGCTATCCGCATCCTCCACGCAACCACACGCCTGTTATCCGCATCCTCCCCGCTACCACACGACACGCTATCCGCATCCTCCCCGCTACCACACGCCTGTTATCCGCATCCTCCACGCTACTACACGACACGCTATCCGCATCCTCCCCGCTACCACACGACACGCTATCCGCATCATCCCCGCTACCACACGCCTGTTATCCGCATCCTCCACGCTACTACACGACACGCTATCCGCATCCTCCCCGCTACCACACGACACGCTATCCGCATCATCCCCGCTACCACACGCCTGTTATCCGCATCCTCCCCGCTACCGCACGACTGTTATCCGCATCCTCCACGCTACCGCACGACTGTTATCCGCATCATCCCCGCTACCACACGCCTGTTATCCGCATCCTCCACGCAACCGCACGACTGTTATCCGCATCCTCCACGCTACTACACGACACGCTATCCGCATCCTCCCCGCTACCACACGACACGCTATCCGCATCCTCCACGCAACCACACAACTGTTATCCGCATCCTCCACGCAACCACACAACTGTTATCCGCATCCTCCCCGCAACCGCACGCCTGTTATCCGCATCCTCCACGCTACCACACGCCTGTTATCCGCATCATCCCCGCTACCACACGCCTGTTATCCGCATCCTCCACGCAACCGCACGACTGTTATCCGCATCCTCCACGCTACTACACGACACGCTATCCGCATCCTCCCCGCTACCACACGACACGCTATCCGCATCCTCCACGCAACCACACAACTGTTATCCGCATCCTCCCCGCAACCGCACGACTGTTATCCGCATCATCCCCGCTACCACACGCCTGTTATCCGCATCATCCACGCTACCGCACGACTGTTATCCGCATCCTCCACGCAACCACACGCCTGTTATCCGCATCCTCCCCGCTACCACACGACTGTTATCCCCATCATCCCCGCTACCGCACGACTGTTATCCGCATCATCCCCGTACCACACAACTGTTATCCGCATCCTCCACGCAACCGCACGACTGTTATCCGCATCCTCCACGCTACCACACAACTGTTATCCGCATCATCCCCGCAACCGCACGACTGTTATCCGCATCATCCCCGCTACCACACGACTGTTATCCGCATCATCCCCGCTACCACACAACTGTTATCCGCATCATCCCCGCTACCACACAACTGTTATCCGCATCATCCCCGCTACCACACAACTGTTATCCGCATCATCCCCGCAACCACACGCCTGTTATCCGCATCCTCCCCGCAACCACACGACTGTTATCCGCATCCTCCCCGCAACCGCACGCCTCTTATCCGCATCCTCCTCGCAACCGCACGCCTCTTATCCGCATCCTCCTCGCAACCGCACGCCTGTTATCCGCATCCTCCCCGCAACCGCACGCCTGTTATCCGCATCCTCCTCGCAACCGCACGCCTGTTATCCGCATCCTCCCCGCAACCGCACGACTGTTATCCGCATCCTCCCCGCAACCGCACGACTGTTATCCGCATCCTCTCCGCTACCACACGACTGTTATCCGCATCCTCCCCGCTACCACACAACTGTTATCCGCATCGTCCCCGCTACCACACAACTGTTATCCGCATCCTCCCCGCTACCACAGGACTGTTATCCGCATCCTCTCCGCAACCACACGACTGTTATCCGAATCCCCTCCGCTACCACACGACTGTTATCCGCATCCTCCCCGCTACCACACGACTGTTATCCGCATCCCCTCCGCTACCTCACGACTGTTATCCGCATCCTCCCCGCTACCACACAACTGTTATCCGCATCCTCCCCGCAACCACACGACTGTTATCCGCATCCCCTCCGCTACCACACGACTGTTATCCGCATCCTCCTCGCAACCGCACGCCTGTTATCCGCATCCTCCCCGCAACCGCACGACTGTTATCCGCATCCTCCACGCTACCACACGACTGTTATCCGCATCCTCCCCGCAACCGCACGCCTGTTATCCGCATCCTCCCCGCAACCGCACGCCTGTTATCCGCATCCTCCCCGCAACCGCACGACTGTTATCCGCATCCTCCCCGCAACCGCACGCCTGTTATCCGCATCCATCCCGCAACCACACGACTGTTATCCGCATCCTCCACGCAACCGCACGCCTGTTATCCGCATCCTCCCCGCAACCACACAACTGTTATCCGCATCCTCCCCGCTACCACACAACTGTTATCCGCATCCTCCCCGCTACCACACAACTGTTATCCGCATCCTCCCCGCAACCACACAACTGTTATCCGCATCCTCCCCGCAACCACACAACTGTTATCCGCATCCTCCCCGCTACCACACAACTGTTATCCGCATCCTCCCCGCAACCACACAACTGTTATCCGCATCCTCCCCGCTACCACACGACTGTTATCCGCATCCTCCCCGCTAACACACAACTGTTATCCGCATCGTCCCCGCAACCACACGACTGATATCCGCATCCTCCCCGCAACCACACGACTGTTATCCGCATCCTCCCCGCAACCGCACGACTGTTATCCGCATCCTCCCCGCAACCACACAACTGTTATCCGCATCCTCCCCGCAACCACACAACTGTTATCCGCATCCTCCCCGCAACCACACAACTGTTATCCGCATCCTCCCCGCTACCACACAACTGTTATCCGCATCCTCCCCGCAACCACACGACTGATATCCGCATCCTCCCCGCTACCACACAACTGTTATCCGCATCCTCCCCGCAACCACACAACTGTTATCCGCATCCTCCCCGCTACCACACAACTGTTATCCGCATCCTCCCCGCAACCGCACGCCTGTTATCCGCATCCTCCCCGCAACCACACGACTGTTATCCGCATCCTCCCCGCAACCACACGACTGTTATCCGCATCCTCCCCGCAACCACACGACTGTTATCCGCATCCTCCCCGCAACCACACGACTGTTATCCGCATCCTCCCCGCAACCGCACGACTGTTATCCGCATCCTCCCCACAACCACACGACTGTTATCCGCATCCTCTCCGCTACCACACGACTGTTATCCGCATCCTCCCCGCTACCACACAACTGTTATCCGTATCCTCCCCGCTACCACACGACTGTTATCCGCATCATCCCCGCTACCACACGACTGTTATCCGCATCCTCCCCGCTACCACACGACACGCTATCCGCATTCTCACATGTGTTATCCAACTCTACTGGCATTACAATAATATTTTCGTTTAGATAAAATATTAAAGCAACATATTTAGTTTTGAGGAGAAAGTCGTTTCCATAGGCTACGTATGTCAAGTTCTCGGATTAAAAGACACGGATAGTCTGTCTGAAAGACTAAACTTTATATCATTTTAAATGCTAGCAGCCGAGTACCAAGAAGGCAGTGTGAGAACAGAGTTTCAAGATTCTATTTTGTTTCTTCACTGCCTACTTGAATGTTCTCGCACTGCCTTCTTGAAACTCTGTTCTCGCACTGCCTTCTTGGTACTCGGCTGCTACATCGTACTATGACGTCACACACCTTAGTGCATTCTCGGTACATTTCGCCCCGTCACCGTAACGTAACGCCACACCCCAGATAAAGTCGACATAATCATTTTGAATGATAAAATGAATGTTATACAGCCAGAATTGGAACCCTTTCCAGTTCGGAGTGCTAATTGTGCTTATTGACATAATTTGAATGAGATTAGCTTAAATCATCATACACGGTATGTCATAAACATCCGGGTCCTAGCAATGATATTCAACAGTTCGGATTGTAATCCAAAGAGTATCTGCAAATTTACTCCAAACATTATCCGCAGCTTATCTGTTATCCGCACAGCCATGCAAACAATATCCGCATGGTGAAAAATTTTGCGGATATCCGCGGGTTTATCCACGCAGGGATTTACCCAAAAGTAGAAGTCTTAATGGGTTGAGATCGGGAGAACTATCAGGCCACGGTTTCATTCCGTGACGCCCTATCCATTTGTTTGGGAATCTCTGATGTAAAATTACTCTAGCAGCAAAGAGCAAAATGAGTCGATGCTCCATCATGCATGAACCACATGCACCAGTTATGTACACCACAAAACAATGCTTGTAACACGGCAACGAAAGCACATACGTTAACAGAACATGTTTTTCTTGTTGTCAGGTCCTCTATCGAATCCTCGGAGCCTTCCCACATATTTAATTACACCCTGTATATTCCGCTTCGGAGCTGAAAGCTACAGGGTTATTATGTGTGTGCGCGCGCCAGTAAACACGGCAAGCTAAGCCGGCAGTGACTAGCGCAGATCGCGGCCGCGCATGCCCAGTTCAGCCGGTGTTTGGCGTGCACTTTCACACTTTTAGCAAACATGTTCAATAATGTATACTTACAGTGCTCAGAGGCGATGCTGAAAATGTCCTCTCTCTCTTGTAACACACACCTGACATCTTTTGATGAAAGAATGTATGTCAACTCTTTTATTATTTACGGAGCCTGTTTGCTTGAATCGTTTAGCGAGCCTCCTTATTGTACTGGCATTAGGCACAGGTCTTCCTGGAAAGTTGATTCGAAATTTTCGTCATGTTTCAGAACAAGATTTTCTGCTTTTCATATACGAATTATGGATAAGTTATACACACGTTCGCGCAATGTGAATTGGTGTCTAGGCATGACCAACAATCACAGTAATCACAATACTCACTAAACGTGCAACACTAACGTCTAAGCTTTGCAGATACACGTCCATATGAATGACAAAACACGTGTGAACTAACGATATGAGTCAGCGGAGCGGGTTATTGTACCGACTGAACCAGGTGCGCGCGTGTCACAGCCGTGTTTACTGGCTCGCACACACATAATAATCATGTATATTCCAGAGGAAGCCTGAAGTGGGCATGGAAACTGCGCATCGAGATGCAAGCGAGCAGACGTTTCTAAGATGGCACAACAGCTGGGAACTAGCAGAATGGGGCCGTTCGTCTAGAAGGCTGATCCCCCAGTTACAACGCCAGAGAGAAACATGGAGAGATACATGATTATCTGACCCAAATTCTGGCTGGACATGCAGTAGGTATTTCCGGTCTTACCTCAAGATGATGAAGTTGATGATGATGATGATAATTATTGTTTTACGGGGCCTAACATCTTGGTTATCGGCCCCTAATAGTTTAGGTGATAGTGAAAGATGAGATGAGAATGAAAACTATAACTAATACTAACTACAAACTTACATACTAGAAGAAGAAATGGTAATCAAATAGGCCTAAAGGATAAGGCAAATAAAGGACAGGAAGGAAGGAAATGCCCTCAACCCTCGAAGAATGAGGATCGAGGGACTTTGAAGGAAGGAGAGCAGATAGGAAAAGTAAAGAGGAGAGGGCCCACCCATATGTCAGTGGAAAAAGGGGACAATAATCGGACCCAGCTCAGGAATCCCCCGGGATCGCCAACTCCCGAACTCACCAACCGTGAGCCCCTGAGGGTGTAGCAATATCCAGGGTACACCAGATGTGGTGGGGCTACATACACCCTGCCTCCGTGAGGGCCTTGAGCAGAAGGCAGGAGATAACATGAAAAGAAAAAGAAGGCTGACCCCTCGCAGAAGAGGGTATCAGGAAAGAGGAGAGAAGGGCCAATTAAGGCGGGAAAGTGAAAGACTCCCGAGGTCTCGGATACCCTAATACCGTTGGGGTCAGAAGAGAACAAGAGTTGACCAAGAGAGGTCGACAGGAAAGAAGACGGAGAGTAGCCCGGCACAAGTAAGTGGAGTGGAAGCAATGCCGGACTCAGCTGGGGTCCCGTGATCGCCAATCAAGAAGATGAGGAAGGTACATTCCCAACAATGCTCTGAAGCTATTGATGATGCCCAACTCACCTTTCTCTCCTGCAAGAAGATTGGACAACAGATTTTCTCCAGACAACATCGAGGAAATTAAATTAAACGGGAAAGAATGTCAAAGAGTAGAAGAATTAAAATATTTTGGAACAATAATAACGGAGGATAACAGAACATCAGTGGAAATACAAGAAAGAATATAAAGTGGAAATAGGTGCTATTACGCTCTGCAAAGCATGTTTACATGCAGAAATGCTAGTAGGAATACTAAAGTAAAAATTTACATTACAATACTAAGACCTGTGGTTATGTATGTATCGGAAGGTTGGGTTCTCAATAGAAGAGAAGAAGACTGCTGCGAAGATGGGAAAGGAGGATCTTGAGGAAAATATACGGGCCATTGAGAGAGGAGGAACGTTGGAGAATAAGGACAAATGTGGAACTACAGGAACTCATCGGACAGGCAGATATTGTGGTGAAAATTAAGCAGGGGAGGATAAGATGGGCAGGACACGTACAGAGAATGCCAGAATCACGTAGTGTCAAAAAGGTGTTTACACAAAGACCGGATGGAAGGAGGAGAAGAGGAAGACCCAGGAGACGGTGGATAGATGACGATCTTAGGAGTCTGGAAATCAGGAATGGAGAAGGAAGGCGGAAGATAGAGATGAATGGAGGCCAAGGTTCTTCAGGGACTGTTGCGCCGAACAGTAAGTAAGTAACATCGTGGAAATGATGCTTCGCACTGGAACACTGAAGAAATTCTTCGAATGAAGAAAAAAGATGTGGACAGTCACGGATGAAAAATAGTTGAGGACAAGTTTCCTAGTATATGGTTCTAGCCTGAAGTAATGTGTTAAACGGTTCCAGTCATGGGAGGAGTTTTAGTTGGCAGTCTGCCACTCATGGATCAGACACTAAATGCATTTCTCCTCCTCCGGAATAATATTATTATTATCATTATTATTATTGTTATGACATTCATTTCATCACATAAGTGGGATAATAGTTAATTATGCAACAAGCCTATAATGGCAATAATTAAGACACGAGGATGTTTATAAAACGAGCGAAGCGAGTTTTATAATTTTCATACGAGTGTCTTAATTACCATTATAGGCGAGTTGCATATGACTGTTTATGTTCGACGAAAATTAATTATAACTTTATTATATGTTCTAACATAAATACTCATAAATATCTGTCGAGATTCTGTCGGTTGACTTTTTCTTGTTGGGAATTGTGTTGGCTCAGCATTTGATCTATAGCCAATCATGAATTTCAAAGCTTTGAAACATTGTTTATCCTGAAGTAGCACCAACAGATAGCGCACAGGTACTATGCTGGATCATTTTGTTATTTTGGTCAAATAACACAAAATAGGCTGTTACAAACGCTTTAAATTTAAAATGTATCGTGTTATCAACTAGTTATTCCTCAAATTCGATGCGTATAGAATGCCAACGGTAGGCAAATTAATTTAGTCCCAAATAGAACAGTTATGGCATCTTGCGTAGAAGTTTCACATAAGAAATCCATTTACTGAACAGAGAGCTGGATTATAATTTCCGTGGAACTAATGTCATATGCCTTCTTCCTCCATGACGTTCTGGTGTGTTTATGTCAACAACAGCATTCACCAAAATTGTCGGCGAAATCTTACGAATTTAATACCCTGTGTAGAAATTGAAGTTGTGGATATTAAGGTACATTGCTATTTCTTTTGCAATATTGCCCAGTTTGTTTATGCAAACATTAGGGATGGTGCACACTTTCCACGTCGGTAATGGCTAGAAGGATGGTGTTGCGAACTTCTGGACATAGATTCCTAAATTTCTTGCATATTTCATAGTAATTTCCTGTTGCCGTAAAGGCTCGTGCTGATTTTGTCTTTGTGTTTCGCATTGTAACTACAATGGTTTATCTAATATAGGCTACATTGTCAACTTCCAAATCAAGTAATTCATGGCCGACATGTTGGATTTTGAGTGCCTGTGCGAAGCTGTCCTTACCTAATTGGTCAATGAATGAAAATATTGAGCTCTGATTGGTTGGAGACACTGTATCCTAATGAAAAGTAGTACTTTAATGACTATCATTATGATACAGTTTTCTGGCATATAATACTGTCTTTACATTTCGACATCGTCGAATATAAATCAACATATCGTCAGGTTGTTTGCAAGACGGTATGACAACTTCTCTTATGGTGGCACATTGAGGAACGAGCGAACTATGGGACAGGTCTCCAAGATTTCTAGATTGCGAGCCAATGATTTAGATGATGATGCCGAGAGAAGAGATGCCTATAAGCAGAACCACTACACTCTCTTTGTCTCGAAATTTGCCGTATTTCCTCAGCCAAGGGCAGATACCTGGAGATCTTCTCACAGCAGGTTTATTGCAGATTATGGGAATTTGGCACTGCGATATCAATGAGAAAGTTTCTTTTCCGCACTTTGTCCACATGAACGATATCTGGGCGTTTTGCTGGTATGGTTTTGTCCGTAATAACTGATCGGTCCCATAGCAACTAGTGAGTAGGATTTTCCAAAACGGCGTCAGGAATATACTGATACTAAGGCAAAGTATTTTCAGATAATAAGGCCTTTAAGGAAGGAGTATGTGGATTATTTTGGCCACTTGGATGTGCCTTTTCATGTAATCAGTACAGGAGATTGCTTGGCAGCCTCCATTGATATGTTGGATTGTCTCCGGTTCTAGTTGGCATCTTCGGCATTTTTTTAAAATACTCTCGGTCTTATATGGACCACGTTATTTCAACTGCCTTCTCCCTCGTTCTTTCACATTCTTCTTCGGTGAGCTTCTCTTCGTTCTTCGGTCCACTTCTTGCCGGTTTTCAATATGGTTTTGGGCTGAAAACTCTGTATTTCCCCAAGTTTCTTCTTCAAGGAGTCACGTTCCAAGATGTCCTCATGTGATATCCCCGGTTTTTGTAAGTCTTTTTCCACCTCAGTAAACCAGATCACTTTGGTTTTCTTTCCCACAAAGTAGGCCCAGATTCGATTGGACAATCTTCCGGAGCTCATTTGTTTTAAAAGGCCATAAAAGGAGAGTCTTCTTTTGTTTATGGTGTCCGTTATTTTCTCCACATGTAGGTTAAGTTCATCGTTGTGTCGCCTTCTATACCAGGACTGCCCAACCTACGGTCTGCGAGACTATTTTGTCCGCCCGCCGCTCGGCATCCGCACAGTGCCGCCAAAACTTTGAAACAACTCAAGTCAACTGGACAAAGCAGCGCGCGCGCACCCCTACCCAAGGTCATTGACTCACTGATGAACACTTATAATCCTTATTAATGATTGGTACAACTATGTTCGATCCTAAGTGGAGAGAAATGTTAAGTACCGGTACAAAGCTTTTCCATTCGTCGCACTAAACTAAATTATCAGGAACTTTATTTCATAATTTGATTAATAATTGTGTCAAATGAACATAAATACTCACTCTTTGTCATTCATTGAATATCATCGTACTTCTATTTAAAAGGGATTTATTAAAAAAACTAATTTTTAGTGTGTTATTTTTTCACCACTACAAATAAAATAGAAAACTACAACAATACTAAGAAAACTAACCTCAAACAGCCACAAAATTCACCATCATCATCATCTTCTTTGCATTTTCCCATTTCTGTTGGGTCTGCCTTCCTGCAATGATTCCTCCACTTCAATCGATCCATAGCGTCCCGGGGGTGGAGTTTAGCGAGCCGCATGTCATCTCTCACCCTATCCAGCCAGCGTGTTTGAGGTCGCCATCGAGGTCGACGACCCTCCACATTCAGTTGAAGGGCAGTCTTGGCAACTGAGGTTTCACTGCTACGGAGCACATGTCCATACCACCGCAGACGTGATTCACGCATTTGCTCTGTGATTGGGGCAACCTTGAAATCCTTCCGCACAGCATCATTCCTAATATGGTCCAGTCGAGTCAAGCCATTGGACCACCGCAACATTTTCATTTCCATTGCATGAAGCGCCTGTCCGTGCTTTGATGTTGTACGCCAGCATTCAGATACATAAAGGGCCACCGATCTAATCACTGTGCTATATACTTCAGATTCAATGGAATTTTCTTATCGCATAGGACTCCAGTAACTTGGCGCCATTTTATCCATGAGGCAGTGGCTTTTGTTTTGACATCAGGAGTCGTGATGCAGTCTGAGGTGATGCATGACCCAAGGTTTTTGAATTGGGTCACTTTATTAAGTTGAACCTCACCAACAGTGATCGTGCCATCCGTTTGGTCACCGCATTCCAGGTATTCCGTCTTCTTCAGGTTCAAAATTCACCATATTGCACCTATATTTAAAAAAAAAAAAAAGCAATACCCCCCACCTCCACCCCCTCCCCAAACCCCTCGGAGTGTTAATGGCCCGCAAGGTCCCTCAACTATTTACAATGTGGCCTTTAGTTAAATAAGGTTGGGCACCCCTGTTCTATACTATCCTTGTTCCTTGACCGGGCCCAAGATCTTTCTCAATAGCTTCCTCTCTTTGGCTTTCAGTTGTTCTGCCTGGATATTCTTATTCATCGCCAGGCATTCTGAGGCATTATTATTATTAACTTTGGCCCTGGTGACTTGCAGTTCCTACACGTTAATCCAGACAGCAGAAGGTCGAGGCCACCTCATCAGAATTGGGGTGAAACTACCATCATAGATGATGTAATTCAGCAAGAAGGTCAGGTTTCAATCAAGCCACCAAGTTGTGGGTAGCACCAAATTGAGTTATTATAACTAACCTAACATAGTCTTCACACTCTCTCGGGAACAACGCCGGGTGATTTCAAATCACATTAACTGAGAGGCCGTAGGGCGAGCCTCGAGGGAACAGGGTTCAAAATATGGGAGGAAACTCCTCCACATTTGAGCTCTATCGGGTCCTCCAATGTGAAACACGATAATGACGATGATAATATTTGCTGTTGTAAGGGGCCTAACATCTAAGTTATCGGCCTTTAATGGTTGTGATGATGATCATCTTCATCTCATGTGTTAGTCCTAGAAGAACTGTTACGGTCTACACAAATGATTTGAATTTTCACGCCATCTTTTCCTGGGGCGACGTAGGGATCTATTCCCACAGGGACAGTAGTTGACGACTGTTTTAGGGATCCTGCTTCTGTCCATCCTGTTGAGGTGTCCTAGCCAATTTCTTTGGTATTCATGGATGTATTACAGTACAGGTCTGCTGTTAATACCATTCAGCACTTCTATGTTTCGTTTGTGATCCCACTTAGTGACTCCTGCTCTTCGTCGCATATATTTCATTTCGGCGGTAGTTATTCGTCTCGCATCGCATTTCCTCAGGGTCCACGCTTTGCTACCATAAAAAAGTACTGGTCTTGCTAAGGTTTTGTAAATTCTTGTCACGATAATGATAGTTGTTGTTGTGAGGGGCCTAACATCTACGTTATCGGCCTGTAATGGTTTTGATGATGAAATCAATAGCTAGAACTAAACCAACTGACTTACAACTAACTCATGTACTAGGAGAAGAAACGGGAAAAGGAGGGGAAAAAAGGAAATACAGGGTGTCTCAAAAAATGTACTAACACTTTGAATGACTATAAAATGATAAGTATAAGGGCATCATTTATAGAGGAGACATGTAATTAAAGACTCGTGTTCGCAAATGTTCAAATTGATGACCGTCAGTGTCCAGATAAAGCTGAAAACGCGAAGTAATGGATTCGCAAACGTTACGACAAAGTTCATTTGGAATTTCGTGACATTGTCTGTCAATTTCCAATTTCGTGTTGAAATGTAGGATTTCCAGAGCAGACGCTTCATGATGCGATGGACGCTGTCTTTTGAAATCAGTGTCTCTCGAGCCGTTTCTCGTAGTGATTTCGGTGGGGATCGAGTGGGGGCATCCTGCACCTGTACTTCTTTTCTAGGACTGGTGGATGTCCGTGGTTGCCCAGAACGTTGCTTGTTGACGTTGTGAACGGTTCCATCTGCTTCAAATTTATCTCCGATGCGAACAATGGTCCAGTGCGTTGGTGGCGGTTTGTCGAACTCCTGGACACTGACAGAGATAAATTTGAACATTTGCGAACATGAGTCTTTAATTACATGTCTCTTCTATAATTGAAGCCCGGAAACTTGTCTCTATGTTCATAAAAATATCATTGTATAGTCATTCAAAGTGTTACTACATTTTTGAGACACCCTGTATTAATACATATCGTAGAATTTCATTTGAGACTTATGCCTTTCAGCGCCCAGTCTCGGGTGAAAGCCTCTGTTAGGTGAGCTTCTACGCCCAAGTTCGCGGGTTCAAACCCGGCCGAAGTCATTGGATTTTTTTTAAGAATGTTAAAAATCCCTCAGTATGCCTTCCTTCGGATGGGAAGTAAAGCCGGTGGTCCCAAGTCATAGATTTATGGCATGTAAGAGAACCTTCCACCAACTATTATACAATATTGTGTGAAGCCAAATTTGTAGGTTGGATTTGATAACGCTTCATAATTTCCAACGTTCGTCGCCAGGTGCCAGTTGTGGTCGCATCTAGTAACCAAGTCCAAAGCTATATGTCGTTGACGGTAGCATTTGGTAGCAAAATAGGAACTACTTGAACATTGATTTTAAGCAGTCGTTACCTGAATTACAGATAACACACACTAATACAGCCATCACAATTAACACCGGTTATCAGACAGATTCTACACACACCCAAAGTACACGGGGCTACATGACCACGTTGTCACAGCCCCTAAACTGAGGAACCAACCAACCACTCTCTCCTCCCCAATTCTCTTCATAATAATAATAATATCGTATGGCCTTGAGTGCCAGGTGCAAGGTTTGTTATTTGCGCCCAAAGGGCAGCCTGCATGTCGAATTTTGTTGTTCCTCGGAACGCTATGAAAGTCAAGGAGCTCCTTGACACTATAGTACTTTCTAATAGAGAAAGGAGGAACTTTGTGTTGGCGGAAAATCACAAGATTAATTTTGCCATTATGATCACGTCCTACGGAATTCACATGGGTTATTTTTCATGCCAACATCGTATGACAAGTTGCCGTGTTTTTGTCACCTTTCAAAAATCACTTACCATGGCCAGGAGCGAACCTGCAAGTTTGGGGTTGGTAGTCCGACACATTCTCTTCATATGATCCCACGATCTGGGTCGGCTCATACGAACAGCTTCATCTAGTGTGTTCATTTATAACTCAGCCTTTATCTCTTCATTAAGAGTACCTTCCTGCCATTGCTCCCATCCATTCGTGCTACCCTCATATTAGTTTATGCTTCAGATATTCTGAATCTACCCAACTTTCACTTCCATGTTGGGCGTGGTGGAGCAGCGGTCAAGCTGTTTGCCTCTCACCAAGGTGGACCTGGTTCGATTTCCGGTCAAAGAATGTGAGATTTCCGAAATGAAATGCCATGTCCTGTGGTTCGGATTCCACGTAAAATGGAGTTCCCGTGGCTCATAACCGCGAAATTAATGGTAACGTTAAACTTCAAGCTTCCTTCTCACTCCTATATAGTGTTATACCTTTAAGGACATACACACATCAAAAAAAGTTTTGCATCACCTCGGTTCCCAGATCTCCGGCATATAGACGTTGACTGTGTATATTGTATCCAAGATACAGTCCCTTTGACTGTTCATAGATGTCACTAAAACTGCTCAAAGATGTAAACAACCATGCATGAGCAGGGCCTATTAGACGGAGGGGGTACGACAGCCGATCAGTTCCAGTCATTCCACCAGGACGAAGGTACGCTGCTCATGTTGTCTGTAGTTCTACCATGCCTAGAAGGTCAATACCGCAGTTCGATCGCGTCCGCATTGTTACTTTGTGTCAAGAAGGGCTCTCAACAAGGGAAGTTTCCAGGCGTCTCAGAGTGAACCAAAGCGATGTTGTTCGGACATGGAGGAGGTACAGAGATACAGGAACTGTCGATGACAGGCCTCGCTCAGGCCGCCCAAGGGCTACTACTGTAGTGGATGACCGCTACTTACGGATTGCCGCTCGGAGGAACCCTGACAGCAATGCCACCATGTTGAATAATGCGTTTCGTTCAGCCACAGGACGTCGTGTTTCAACTCAAACTGTGCGCAATAGGCTGCATGATGCGCAACTTCACTCCCGACGTCCATGGCGAGGTCCAGCTTTGCAACCCCGACACCATGCAGCGCGGTACAGATGGGCCCAACAACATGCTGAATGGACCCCACGGAATTGGCATCACGTTCTCTTCACCGATGAGTGTCGCATATGCCTTCAACCAGACAATCGTCGGAGACGTGTTTGGAGGCACCCTGGTCAGGCTGAACGTCTTAGACACACTGTCCAGCGAGTGCAGCAAGGTGGTGGTTCCCTGATGTTTTGGGGTGGCATTATGTGGGGCCGACGTACGCCACTGGTGGTCATGGAAGGCTCCGAAACGGCTTTACGATACCTGAATGACATCCTCCGACCCATAGTGCAACCATATCGGCAGAATATTGGAGAGGCATTTGTCTTCATGGACGACAATTCTCGACCTCATCGTGCACATCTTGTGAATGCGTTCCTTCAAGATAACGACATCGCTCGACTACAGTGGCCAGCATGTTCGCCAGACATGAACCCTATCGAACATGCCTGGGATATGTTGAAAAGGGCTGTTTATGGACGTCTTGACCCACCAACCACTCTGAGAGATTTACGCCGAATTGTCGTTGAGGAGTGGGACAATTTGGACCAACAGTGTCTTGATGAACTTGTGGATAGTATGCCACGACGAATACAGGCATGCATCAATGCAAGAGGACGTGCTACTGGGTATTAGAGGTAGTGGTGTGTACTGCAATCTGGACCACAAATGCTGAAAGTCTAGCTGTATGATGGTACAACATGCAATGTGTGGGTCTCATGAGCAATAAAACGAGCTGAAATGTTGTTTGTGTTGATCTCTATTCCCTTTGTATTTAAAGGTTCCGGAACTCTTGGAACCGAGGTGATGCAAAACTTTTTTTGATGTGTGTATAATGTCCTTAAAAGGTACGATTACATACATCTAAAAAAAACTACTATAATCTACAGAACAAGTATGTGGCAACTAGCAACAGTCAGCACACCAGCGCATATACGAGGCACGTCCAGAAAGTAAGTTCCGTTTGGTAATAAAATTAAATTGTGTACAGATACAGAAAAATTATTTATTGCTCAACTTTCTACACCTCTTAAACTACTTTTCCACATAACTGCCGAACTTTTGCAGGCATTTTCATAGCGTGGCACAAGTTTTTTGTATACCTTCTTCATAGAAGTTTGCCGCCGACCCGTAAACGAGAGTGAAGACTCTCCTGTAAGATATCCTACCGTTTGGCCACCACTGTTAGGCAAATTGGGTATGTGGTCAGGAGAACTCCTAAGAAACTGTCATGAGCAAGTCTCGGACCTATGAAAGTGATGGAGTCTCACTCTCATCTGACAGATGACTGTCTGCGAGCTCATGGGTAACGTTCTCACCTGCTGTGTCCAAGGTTGCAGGATCGAATCCTGGCGCAGTCAGCTGGCATTTGAGGGTGCGCAAATGCGAGGGAGCCGGGTCAGTAGATATACTGGCACGTTAAAGATCCTCCTCGGGGCAAAATTCTGGCATCCAAAAATACCGAATTGCAGTTTTGTTTAATTAATTTTAGTATATTTGTATTTTTTTTAGCCAATAATTTATAAAAGCAAACCTGAATACAGTGTTTATTCCTAACTCTAGTTGATTGAGAGAAATCCTTCCTGCCAGAAAATTCAAATATTTTCAGCACTTTTCAGCTTATATCTTATGCCCGTTGCTCACGGTAAAATGTTTCTTAAAATTTATTTTACAACTAATTTTATAAAAATTTGACGAAAGCAAGCTGTGTTGTTCACGGTAAAATTATTTTATAAAATCCGTGGATGTATCAGGATCGCCATCTACCGATAAACTTCTGAACCAAGAATCAGCTGTTCAACACACATTGGTTTGAGAGTGTGGCTCCAACAAACAAAGCAAACATTGCAAAAATTGCTGCTTTAGCTACAATTAAATGTCGTACAGTGGTAAAAAGGAAGAAAAGAAATGCTAGGAAGTCCTGGACTCGGGAATGGATAACAAGAAGAGAAGAGTAGAGGAATACTCTCCTTGGTCGAAAATGAGTTGAGGTTAGAAATCAGAATTCATATAGGAATTTTCTAAGAATGGAGGAAAGCAGTTTTAAAAAACTCCTAGATCTCGTTAGTCCCAAAATTATTCGACAGGACACTTAACATGAGGCAAGGTATTTCTCCTGAAATGAGACTGCAAGTGAGTTCGAAACCCGTTTATCTTCGCCTTCACATCAGCCTGGCTTGTGTTCGGTCGAATTTGTGAAACATATTCGGCGATTGAGATTTCTGCCTCCCTTCTTGCATTTCTATTGTGGTATATGGGCGTTTTAACCTCATACAAACACTGATATTTCTGGTACTCGTCCAGTAAAACACTAGCAGCTTGGGAGCCCGTATCACACGACACTAGTTAGTATGAAAGCTTCTACCAGTACTGGTGTAGGCTACACGCTGGTATAGACGCGTCTAGCACCGTGTGATATGTACCTTCCATGCTAGGTTCTGCCTTCCATAATAGCTTCCATACAACTCGCGAAATTGAACAGGTGCCATTTATCCTGGCAGTTTTCATGGAAGTTTGAGTACAACAACCAATCGGATTGTTTTTCTCGTTCAGGTAGTTATCCTAGGGGCAACATAAACATGTAGATTTGTTATGTGGGTAGGCCTACGAATAAATACATCAGAATTAAACTATATTTTCTTTAAACGGCGTCTGTGTGATAAGCGCTAGCTATATCCAGTAAATACAGAACGTGTCATATTATTATTATTATTATTATTATGGTATAAATATTAAACTATTTAAATTCTAATAGTTATCACGAATGGTATCCGTCCATGGTTACAGTATTTAGGGAAAATAAAAATTTTAAATGGGAGAAAACGCAAAACAAAGTTGCAATATTGCTGTACGACGTAAGGAGGAAATTATAAAATAATTAAAAGGAAGTAAAAATCTCCGCCCCTGGATAGCATTGAACCCGGGATCTTCTGACCAGCAAGCGAGCGCGATACCACTAGCACACTCTTCCAACTGACAATACAGTAATTTGTTGCGCTTCTTATCAGCACGTATGGTTAAATATCCAATTGTTACAATTATATCTTAAATATTGATTGGAATTAATTCATTCAGTACCACGCATATTTTCAAATGTACTTAAAGCAAGTTTCATGACCACTTTGCGTTAATAATGCGAGTCGACTGTAAATTTTACCCCCAAACGACAACCGTCCTCCATGTTTTATTTTCGAAGAGTTTGTTTACAAGCGAGCTTCACAATCTTCTCACCACGTGGCGCCAGCATCATCTTCATGTCAGCTTCCCTGATTGGTTCGTTTCGTAAAATTAATTTTACGGAATAGAACATGTCCTATTTTATAAAACGTTTTATCAAAGGTTTTATAAAACTTGAATTTGACCGTGAGCAACATAAATTTTATAAAATTAAATTATTGTACAATAAATTTGAAGGAAAATTTTACCGTGAGCAACGGGCATTAATGTTTGGTCATTTACTGTCAGAAAAGTGGGGATAAATTTCTTATCGTTTCCAAGTTCCTTATATTCTAAATAAAAAAGTGATAATTAAACGGGCTGGAGTGTGAAAATCTCCTCTGACATCCTTGGTTTTATCGATTTTGAATAATTAACATATTTAAGGAGAGGCCAAATATTGTATAAAAGTGTGAAGTTCTCGGTGATAATTTAATGACGTATTACCATATTTACACTCTCGTTGCAATCAGATTGTCTACTGATAATTAGGCATTAATTTTAAGCTTTGCGCGGTTTATGTCAACTTTTGCTACACTTTAAACATAAAAACCTATTTAAAATCCTATTCTACCTATTAAAAACCTTAAAAGAAAAATTATGTTATGGTTTTGAAAACCTAAAATTCCGGTCCCTAGTGATAACCTATGTTGTTATGTTGTCTGTAGTAGCCTAGTAGTAGTGTATTTGTAATTCAGGGGAGGATTAAGGATGAAGCGGCAGTGGCCTTATATAAGAACCATCCCGCCATTTGCTTGGAGTAGAAGTGGGGAAACCACGGAAAACAACTTCCAGGATGTCTGAGGTGGGAATCGAACCCACCTCTTCTCAGTTCTGCCTCACGAGGTTGATTGTACCGCGTTCCTGCCTCAAACCAGAATTAAATTCCTTGCCAGAGCCGGGAATCAAACCCGGACTTCTGGGGTGACAGCCAAGAATGCTAGCCGCTACACCGAGATATGGTCACTATGAAAAGAAAAGAAGAGGTCTGATCCTCGAAGAATGGGAAATCGCTGGGAGCAAGATCGGGACTGTATGGTGGGTGATCAAACAGCTCCTTGAAGAACAGTTACTGTGCGCCGAGCCGTGTGTGGTGTAAATAATTTCCACCTTTTCTTGCACTTCAACAAAATTCCTGTCCTCCGGTCAACATAAAAATTAAAGATTTAAAGAATTAAAAAAATAAAAAATAAAAATTTATATGATTAAAAAATTAAAGAATAAATAATTAAAGTATTATAAAATTATAAAATTTATAAAAATTATAAAAATTGTAAAAATTGTAAAAATTATGTAAATCATAAAAATTTCAAAAATTATAAAAATTGAAAAAATTGATTTAAAAAATTGTTTAAATTATAAAAATTATAAAAATTAAAAAATTATTAAATTTAAAAATTTAAGAAATTAGGTGGCACACTTCTACGACACAGGAATAGAAAAGTTGATCCCACGAAATGACAAGTGCCTTAATTCGTTTTGTGTTTCTGTCGAGAAATAGCGCAAACATTGCTGTATCTCGTGCAAGTAAAGTTTATCATGTAACTATGGTTTCTTTTTATTTAAACAATAGGAAAACTTAATAAAGTTTACCTCCCGGTCACTCCATGTGAGATCTGTGCTGGACAAAACGGAGGCAGACAGGCTTTTCTCCGGGTACTCCGGTTTTCCCTGTCAAAATTTCATTCCAGCAACACTCTCCACTCTCATTTCATTTCATCTGTCATTCATTTAATCATTGCCCCAGAGGAGTGCGTCAGGCCTCGGCAGCCGGCACAGTTCATATCCTCGCCGCTAGATGGGGGCTTCATTCATTCCATTCCTGACCCGGTCGGAGACTGGAAGCAGGCTGTGGATTTTCAATAAAGTTTACCATGTAAGTATGGTTTATTTTTATTTAAACAATAGGAAAACTTAATTTCTGGGCATTTGGGTGGGTACTATCCCGGCATTCGCCTGGAGTACTGTACAAGTGGGCAACAAATAAAATCACTTCTGGGGTGACTTAGGTAGAAATCGAACCCACCCATTTTATGTTCTGCCTCTCGAGGCTGAGTGTACCCCGTTCCAGTTTTCAGACGAGAATTAAGTTTCTTGGCATAGCCGAAAATTGCACACGGACCTCCACGGTGACAGCCAACATTACTGGTCACTAAACTGAATGATTATTACATGGAAGTACTGTATTTTCTTTTAAACGAATGGAACATTGTAGATTATGACAGCTGGGTTTTACGCCCATGTTGCAAACAACCAAATAAATAAATAGGGGCAGATGACCTTGCTGTTCTTTCCGTTAAAGCAACAATAACTAACAAAATAAATAAATAAATAAATAAATAAATGACTAAGATCAAACAAGGAGATATATGAAAGGGTGGAAGACCTGGAAACAACAATTAGGAAAAGACTTTTACGTTTCTATGGACATTGGTTACAATGGATCCAACAAGAATAAATAAATACATTTTTGATCAAATATATAATCTGAAGAGCCAAGGGGGTTACACCAAGCAGATGAAGGAAGAACTCCGGAGGCTAGAAATTACAGATGACGACTGTCAAGACAGAACATAATTCAGGGAAATACTTTCGAACATAAAGGTTCTTGTGGGAGAAAAGAGAGAAGGCTGGGGAGGAAGATGGACAGCAGAGAGAAAGGTGCAACACTGAAAGAATGAAGGAAGTGTGGAGGAAGAGAAAGGAAGAAAGATCTATGAAAAGGAAATGAAATTATATTTACGTGGTCCTTAGTTTTGGCCGGTTCGCATAATGTAATGTAAATCAATAAATGACGTAAAGAAGTAAGTTAAATAAATAAAGAATTAAAGAAATAAACAAATAAATACAGAACGAAAGAAAGGAAGGAAATGAAGGAGAGGAAGGAAAGGAAAGAAAAGAAAGGAAAAAAGGAAAGAAAAGAAAAAAGGAAAGAAAGAAAGAAAAAAAAGGAAGGAAAGAAAGGAAAGAAAGGAAATAAATAAAGAAAGAAAGAAAGAAAGAAAGAAAGAAAGAAGGGAGGAAGGAAAGAAAGGAAAGAAAGAAAGAAAGAAAGAAAGAAGGGAGGAGGGAAAGAAAAGAAAGAAAGAAAGAAAGAAAGAAAGAAAGAAAGGAAAGAAAGAAAGAAAGAAAGAAAGAAAGAAAGAAAGAAAGAAGGGAGGAAGGTAATAAAAGAGAGAAATGCAAGAAAGGCAAGAAAAGAAAGGAATGAAAATGTACCAGGCTGTATGCCTGAAGAAGTTTAGGTCTTCCCGTAAATAAGATAGCTTTAATCGTGTATTAAGTGTATATTAGTGATTACATTGGTAATTTTAAAGGTGTATAATAGTTTTCCAGAGTGAATGTGTCATCTATCAGACCGTGATCTGTTTGACGGTAAAATGTAATGAGTTCCAGCACTTTACAGCTCTCATAGCTTTGAGCACAAAGATCTCTCAGTCACAGCCGCTGCTTTGACAAGCGAGAGGACAGAGAACGGTTCAATCAGTCACTGGTTCAAAGGTTATTGGACCCCGGAACAAGTTCATTGCGACGCCGGTAATTTGGATCAGGTTCGATATAATATCGTAGTCCATTAAAATAGAATCTCGGGATCAGTGTTGAAAACCCATTTAGAACAAGTTTGATATAACCTTTATTCAAATCAAGAGTATGTTTGGACAAGTGTAGAAAACCCGTTTGGACGAAGTTCGATATATTTTCCTACGAATTCTTCGTTCTTGTTTTTGAATTTCATCAATTTTTGAGTGGCTTCCTAGAGGTGTAGTTCCGAGGCATACAGTGCTCCGGAATAACAACTGTGAATTGTGATTTAATTATTTACATTAATATTTTTCTCATTATCAGCTCTATTGTTTAAGTAAATGATATATCTTTAAAAAATATATTTAAAAAAAGATATGAGCCTTACAGTAGTCGCATATGATGTGTAACATCTGACATGTTATCCTACTCGTATAATACACAGCTTGGACATTCTTAAAATGTTAATTTACACTCCATTTTCATACTGGTGCTATGATGAATGTATAGATTGAATTTGAGATATGCTACTGTCACATTTGTGGCGCAGCGGTCAAGCTGTTAGTCTCTCACCAAGGTAGACCGGGTTTGATTCCCGGTCAATACATGTGAGATTTTCGAATTGAAATGCCATGTCCTGTGGTTCACATTCCACGTAAAAGGGAGGTACCGTGGATCATGATCGTCAGATGAACGGACACGCAAAACTACAAGCTTCCTTCCTTCCTTTTACATTAATAATTCATAATAACAAAGTGACACACAACGTCGACAGTACTCTCAAATACTGTGAGCACATTCCTCAGTAACTATAACATTCATTATTCTCAAGGCTCTCATACAGTTCATCGTAAACAATCAAAACATGGCATCCTACAATCATGAAATGACCTAGTCTCACATATGATGAAAATACAGCTTTTATTCCACTCATATAACAACATTCTGTTATGCATTTAATATTTGAATACTCACCCACAGCTTGACAATAATGCCGCTTACTTAAATGTCATTTGTCGTCTTTGTCCTACCCCATGTGATATTCAACCTTGAACGTGAAGCTTCATAAACTGCTCAATGACAAATGAAAGTCGGTGAAACATTTGCCACTGTGCTCGTCAAACCAGTGCCTGCTAAATGCACTGCCTACTGTATTGCCATAACATTCTCGCGCTACAGAGCACACACTGCCTTGTTTCCAATACACACATTTTCAATTGTACATCCAGCTGGCAGTGCGTCTTCACTTCCGTCCGATCCACTTCCGTTCGATCCCTTCCGCCCGATTCACTTCCATCCCATTTTTCTGGCAGTGCGTCTTCACTTCCGTCCGATCCACTTCCGTTCGATCCACTTCCGCCCGATTCACTTCCGTCCCCAATTTTCAAAATCACTCCCACAAAACTATCCAGCAACCAAGCGGAAAGATGTTACACAACAATAAATCAATTAAAATAAATAATTACTAGCATTACCCGTCGCAGCTTCGCCCGCAAATATTCTAGTTGTAATGAGTACACTTAGCAAAATCTCAATCATGAATGCTATGACTGATTTATCCTTGGTATGCAAAATCAGACTTCATCAATTTAGCTACTGGTGCAGTGGTTAGGGGTTTGTCATTCCTTCATAGGTATATCAGAGCAAAGTTAGTTTTCTGGGAATATCACAGACACTATTTATTTAAGGGCCTTTAAATGTGGTTTTCGGAGACCCTTTATAGTCGGGTGAAAAAGACTTTTTGTACCACACTCACGCGTGAAAATTGCGTGAAAAATTTCTAGAGTGCCCCTTGACCCCCTTCAGCGCATTATACTCTATGTATTGATGAATTGTACAGCTTAATTTGGTTCCGTGATAACCTTATAACCACCTGGAAACTTTCACAGTAATATAATAATTGGAATTGCATTGCGTCTTACAGAAATAGATGGACCTGTGAGATTCTGTTACCATGGCTAGCGTGTTGAATTCTTTCAATATTTCATTGTAAATATAGCCTACATGTTTTAAGGTATTTATTTAATTGTGAGGTATTTAAAGAGTAAGTGAGTGCTTTTCGCTTATGCATTGGGTTATGCTGAACCTGTAGGTACCCCGTATGTGTAGGTTCGTGTTAATGGGACCTTATTTTCGGTACGAAACTGGAATGGGACCTTAGCAGAATAATATAGGGAGGGATAAATATTGTATTAACAATAAAAAAGTAACATCTCTTTGGCATGCACTCTTGTATTGAAATACAATATACAGGGTGTAATTGATATAATTGAAGTCCGTTACACTGGTGATAGAAGAGACTATTGTAAGCTTCCTAGGTAAAAAAAAAAATGTCACTTATCTTTAAATTGAATATTTATCATTAAAAAGTCAATGTTTTTAGGTTTTTCTGAAATTCTTCAAACAGAAGGTGAGGCAGCAGGCTGGGGGAAACGAGGTGGAGCGAAGTGGGGCGATGTGTGGAGGGGAAGTTGTTACGTAATCGGAGCGTTGACCTTACTAGTTGAGGGGAGGTATCAGCTGTTACGAGAAAAGTGAGCGACACCCGTCTCGTAAGAAAATTTGTATTTCTGTTGTTGTTGTTGCTGTTGCTGTTGTTGAAATTGCACGCAATGTCTTGGGACGTTATGACCGGTAGTAGTAGCCTACTTTGTAAGTGTCATTGCCGTTCGGCACTTTATTGAAATTCAGTGTGACAAAATTCCGACATCCCGTATTCTGTTCAGAACTAGCAATTAAGACGGAAGGAATATACTTGATGTTTTGTTTGAGAGGCTTAGCAATTTTGGTCATTTAGCCCCATGTGGTTGGGTGTGGGAAGAATTTGTCTGATAACCTGTGTTTTTGTGGTTTCTTTAGTAATGTGGGTATTTGTAATTCAGGTGAGTATTGGGAAGGAGGCGGCCGTGGAGTTAAGTTAGGAACCATCCCAGCATTTGCCTGGGGTAGAAGTGGTAAACCATGGAAAACTACTTCGAATAATAATAATAATAATAATAGCCGGCCTTGTGGTTTTGGGGTAGCGCGCCTCCCTCTCACCCGGAGGTCCCGGGTTCGATTCCCGGCTCCGTCAGGGATTTTAGAAACTGACGTGAGGGCTGGAACGGGGTGCACTCAGCCTCGTGAGGACAATTGAGTAGCTGTATGACAGTGAGGCTGTGCCCCGATCACGAAAACCAAGATTAACGGCCATAGGGACCCGATGCGCTGATCACGCGTCACCCCAATATCTGCAGGCCAAATGGCTGGGCAGCGGTCGCTTGGTAGGCCTAGGCCTTCACGGGCTGTAGTGCCAGGGGTTATTTATTATTTTTAATAATACTAATAATAACATTAAAGCAAATATAGCGAGTTGGTTGGCCCTATCAAAAGGCTATGGCATTTAGATCGGGTAAAGACCATACCTATCATTGTCTCAAATCCGGGCGTGATCCCAAGTACCTTGCTCCAAGACCTTAAAGAACTGGTTCTGGATACTCAAATGGACAAACTAATACAGAAGGCAGTAGTTCTCTCAACAACCCGAATCATCTGGAAATTCATGGGTAGCGATTTCGACTTTCCAGATTAGAAGTGGCTGTTTCATTAGCAATACTTTGGTTCCCTGAGGCCCGTATAGTTATGTTGTGATGTACTAGCAATATGTTATATGTAGCCTACTGTATAAAACAATAATAATAATTAAATGATAGTGAGGCTGTGAACTCAGGTATTAGATTGATATCCTTCTCGAGGGTTCGATCTAGTCTGAGTCATGAAATACATGAAGGTGAACAAATATGACAGCCTCAGGCCGATGGATATAATGGCACGTACATGAAATTCTGTGAACATAATTATTACTGTATACACATTATAAGAGATTATATCTTAACTGAATGTTATTTATTTTTAAGTAGGGTTCCAATTGTTTAAGACGTTCAGTAAATAAATATTTTTGGTAGCAATGATGATGGAAGAGACTTGAAAGTTTGTTTGATGGTTGTTGTTAATTCATTTTAGGGGCTTGGGACATTTGTTTATCAGCCCCGTGTAGTTGGGTGAGTGTTGTATTTGTCTGATAAACTGTGTTTCTGTGGTGTAGTAGTATGTGTAGCTGCAGTTATTAGAGTCGTGAATGAGGTTGGTGCTCCGGGACTCCAAGTACCATACTATCCCGGCATGTACTTGGAAAGCACGTGGAAGAATCCAGGGAAATCCAAACTCAGGATAGCCACTGTCGGTGCTGAGTTTGGACCTCCAATCATCGGACTTGCTGCGATCGTGGTGTACGATTAAATGCGCATACCTACACCGCGGGGGTAGGAAAGAAAGCAGTCGTGGTTTTATGAATGGCCATTCCAACTTTGGGCTCGTGGGATGCCACGGAAAATCATCTTGTGGCTGCAGATGGTGGGAAGTAAGGAAGCTTGTGGTTTTACATGACCGTAAATTTCGTGATCATGAGCTACTGGACCTCCTCTTTATGTGGAATCCGAACCACAGAACATGGCATTTCACTTCGAAAATCTCTCATGCATTGACCGGGATTCAAACCCTGTCCGCCGTGGTGAGAGGCCAACAACTGGACCGCTGCGCCATCACGCCCCGACTTGCATATCGACCGGTGATGGTAAGCTGCCTCAATACTAGCACCCCGTGTAGATGATGATGATGATGATGATAATAATATTAATAATAGTCTAATAATATTAATAAGAAGAAGAGTCAGCATGTGTAGCTCTGGAGGTAGAGTGCTAAAAATAAAAGTCTGGCAACTCGACATACCCAAAAAAAAACATAAAGGAACTTAGGTTGGTTCCATAGTTTAGGGGCTGCGACAACGTGGTCAGGTAGCCCCATATTAAAGAAGTTAGTGTGTGTGTAAATTTCTATTATTACTATTATTAGTACAGTAGTAGTAGCCTAGTATAATAATAATAGTATTATTAATATTTTTGTTGCACTGTCTTCACACAAAGATAGACCAACAGTTTCTTAAATTAATTTACCAAATCTTTAGGATTTCCATTTTCTACGCATAGGCCATGAGGATGGCAAAATCCTAAACAGATCCACCATCACTAGTAATGTAGCCACTCCCCATGAAGGTGTGAAACATCTGTTCATAGGCTCGGTTTGTGTATTTCAATGTTATTGGCAGACAAGACGAGGAGGTCACTCAACTTCAGACTCTTGTCAACATTCCTTAGCGTTGGAGGGGAGGGTAAGGGGGAAAAGTCAGCTGTGCTGCTGAGGGGAACGAAGTGTAAGCCTGTTCCAAGATATTGACCGACGACTTTTGTGATTTAATTCCACCTACACTAATTAAGATCCGACTGAATTTCATGAAGATATTTGCTTAGAATAGCATCTTCTATCACCAGTGTAACGGACTTCCATCATATCAAATACACCCTGTATATGTCTCACAGATAATCTGTACTGGATTTGCCGCAAGATTCGTGAGAGATATCAATAGTATTTAATAAATAAATTGACATTCAAATTGAAATAATTATTAGATTATGTATTGATTTAAGAGAAAATTCCCCTACAGGAGAGCGGTTAAACTAGATAACATGATGTCATTTGAAGGTGTGTCTCCTCCGCTCCTCCCAAGATCTCTTCATTCTCTCAACCGTCCAATTTTTCGCAGGTTGTTGTAATGATCTTGGTTCAAACTTAACAATCGCGATTTCCGTCTGGCACTCAGTTCGGTCTTCGGAATTTTCTATGCTGATAACAAGTAAGTCTCTCTGTGCCTCTTTAAGCCATTCTGTGCCGCATTTACTCTGTTATGATACCAAGTAGTTTCTTTGGCAATCTGGAGGTGGCCATCCTGTGGATGTGAGTGTAAAACAAGTAGTTCCGTGAAGAACTATACAGCCTATTTTCATATATCCTACTTATGTTAATTGCCACTATCACCATACACAATTTCTGTTTGATTGCTGTAATCGATTCGTAGATATTAAGAACCGACTAAATATTTCGGATGGTCGCCATGTTGGATTTTATATACACACATCAAAAAAAGTTTTGCATCACCTCGGTTCCCAGATCTCCGGCATATAGACGTTGACTGTGTATATTGTATCCAAGATACAGTCCCTTTGACTGTTCATAGATGTCACTAAAACTGCTCAAAGATGTAAACAACCATGCATGAGCAGGGCCTATTAGACGGAGGGGGTACGACAGCCGATCAGTTCCAGTCATTCCACCAGGACGAAGGTACGCTGCTCATGTTGTCTGTAGTTCTACCATGCCTAGAAGGTCAATACCGCAGTTTGATCGCGTCCGCATTGTTACTTTGTGTCAAGAAGGGCTCTCAACAAGGGAAGTTTCCAGGCGTCTCAGAGTGAACCAAAGCGATGTTGTTCGGACATGGAGGAGGTACAGAGATACAGGAACTGTCGATGACAGGCCTCGCTCAGGCCGCCCAAGGGCTACTACTGTAGTGGATGACCGCTACTTACGGATTGCCGCTCGGAGGAACCCTGACAGCAATGCCACCATGTTGAATAATGCGTTTCGTTCAGCCACAGGACGTCGTGTTTCAACTCAAACTGTGCGCAATAGGCTGCATGATGCGCAACTTCACTCCCGACGTCCATGGCGAGGTCCAGCTTTGCAACCCCGACACCATGCAGCGCGGTACAGATGGGCCCAACAACATGCTGAATGGACCCCACGGAATTGGCATCACGTTCTCTTCACCGATGAGTGTCGCATATGCCTTCAACCAGACAATCGTCGGAGACGTGTTTGGAGGCACCCTGGTCAGGCTGAACGTCTTAGACACACTGTCCAGCGAGTGCAGCAAGGTGGTGGTTCCCTGATGTTTTGGGGTGGCATTATGTGGGGCCGACGTACGCCACTGGTGGTCATGGAAGGCTCCGAAACGGCTTTACGATACCTGAATGACATCCTCCGACCCATAGTGCAACCATATCGGCAGAATATTGGAGAGGCATTTGTCTTCATGGACGACAATTCTCGACCTCATCGTGCACATCTTGTGAATGCGTTCCTTCAAGATAACGACATCGCTCGACTACAGTGGCCAGCATGTTCGCCTATCGAACATGCCTGGGATATGTTGAAAAGGGCTGTTTATGGACGTCTTGACCCACCAACCACTCTGAGAGATTTACGCCGAATTGTCGTTGAGGAGTGGGACAATTTGGACCAACAGTGTCTTGATGAACTTGTGGATAGTATGCCACGACGAATACAGGCATGCATCAATGCAAGAGGACGTGCTACTGGGTATTAGAGGTAGTGGTGTGTACTGCAATCTGGACCACAAATGCTGAAAGTCTAGCTGTATGATGGTACAACATGCAATGTGTGGGTCTCATGAGCAATAAAACGAGCTGAAATGTTGTTTGTGTTGATCTCTATTCCCTTTGTATTTAAAGGTTCCGGAACTCTTGGAACCGAGGTGATGCAAAACTTTTTTTGATGTGTGTATGTAGGTCCTAGAGTTATGTACTGTTACATGCAGATTATTGTGAACGTGTAGTATTCAAACTTCAATCGCATAATTAGGACACAAGAAAAAACAAGGCGATTTTAAAATTTTTCACAGCTGCCATCTTGAGGTTATGGAAACAACTGAAATAAATTAGATGCCAGTGGATTAACATTCGTATAAGGATTTACTATACCAAGTTTCACTGCACTCGGATGGTTAAATTGCGAGAAACGTCCATGTGAATATTTATAATTCGCGTCACCGCCATGTTGGATTTGTGATCACCAGGTTATTTAAAGTCCTATAGGTGAACTTAAAGTTCATAGCCCCTATGAACATTAAAAAATGCAGTTTGATTGCTAAAATAGATTCGTAGATATTCAGTATCGTCTAAATATTTCGGATGGTCGCCATGTTGGATTGTTAAATGTATAGGCCATAGAGTCATGTAGCATTAAAGGAAAATTATTGCGTAGGTTCATTATTCAAACTTTCACTTCGATCGCATGACTACATCACAAGAAATAAAAACTTAATTTTAAAATTCGCACTGCCGCCATCTTGAGGTTATGTAAACAATTGAACTAAATTAGATACCAGTGGATTACAATGTGTATAAATATTTCCTGTACCAGGTTTCAGTGCGCTTGGAACATTAAATCGCGAGAAAGGTCTATTTAAAATTTTCAAATTCGCTTGGCCGCCATGTTCGTTTTGTAGTTAACCGATTTTTGAAAGTCTTATAGATGGACTTCCAGTAGTGCCCTTTATCTCCGTACAAAATTTTAGGGAGATACCGCTAATGGTTTCAGAGATATAGAATACCGGTGAAATATTTCGCACATCCGCCATCTTGTGATTATGTAAACAATTGAACGAAGTTAGATGTCGGTGCATTACAATGTATATAAACATATACTGTACCAAGTTTCATTGCGTTTGGTTGGTCAAATCACGAGAAACGTCTATTTAAAAGTCGCAAATTCGCTTGGCCTCCATGTTGGTTTTTTAGTTACCAGGTTTGTAAAAGTCACATAAGTGAACTTATAGTGGTTCCCTCTATCACCACAGAAAATGTCAGGGTAATATCGGTAATAGTTTCGGAGATATTGAATGCTGGTGAAATATTTCGCACAGCCGCCATGTTGGATTGGTGAGACGTAACAAAATTTGAAGGGCACGGTCGAGGTTGCCGGGAATAGTGCTATGAACTTTCCAAGTTTCATTGAAATCGCACCTGTCGTTTAGATTTTATTAGGGGGGGACACACACACGAATCACACACATGGTGTATTCTTTGAATACACGGTACGAGAGATGTAATTTCTATTGCTCTTTGCATGTTCATTTCTTCCTTCCTCTTTGCCAAACACCAACAGTGATCATCTGTTTTCTCCTTGTTGGGCATGTCTCTTATGTCTTCATAAGTATGTTTCAGATATATTACTTCTGTGATCCACCTAGCGTCATCTAGTAGCGAACCTCTGAAGCTACTCAATTCCTCATCGTGCAGAGGACTTACTTATCCATTTGGCTACCAGATCTCGTTACCATCGTCAGCTATTTTCTCCTTGAGCAAGAGGACTACGTCTACTTCTTTACTCACCATGCTGCGCTAGTATCATCTATCAACTCCTTGAAGACCAGCTCACCAAGAAATCAATTTGTTGTATATAAGTTGGTTATGCTGATATGTATACCTTTTGTTTCCTACCCCCACTCTCTCTCCTTCCTAGGACCTTCCGTGCTTCGCTGAGCTGCTCTCACTTCTTAGTCGGCAATCGTAGTGATCAGTTAAGGCTCAACCTCATCTTCATGATTTTACTTACTACATGCTTTTAACTATCTTTTATGGGTAGTGTGAGGTTACTTGTTTTTGGGCAAAATCATCCTCCGCGGGATTTTCCATGTTGAGCTTTTGTTTAATCAAGCTAATCTTAGTGAAAAGCAGCATTTCTTATGCTTGCCAAATGAGAAATCTTCTCACTACGTGGGATATTATCTAATACCCAGTGTCCATAATTTATAAAGCAAGTTCCTCCGCTGGATTTACTTTAACCCCATTTCACTACTAAGATTGTTCTGGAACTTTCCAGATTCGGTACTCAATCTACGAGTCCTGCCGTCATGTATTTCTCACGTACTTGGGAGAATTCTGTTTAAAACTAAATTACTACAATAGTGAATTTTCGTCCATCGCTGGAACATTCTATGGCGCATTTAATTGTAAATCACAACTGTTTCAAGAAATAGACTCTCACCTATATAGTGCAATCAGTTCTTCCTATAATTGCAATAACTTTCTTTTCCATAAACTTTGTGTCTCCACATTGAACATTTCATATGTTTCAAGGGACTATAGTGAAAACTAGTGCTTGCTCAACTTTTCTACCGCGTCGCGATCGTCCGCTTATATTCAAATAAGGCCATGAACATTTTCCTCAATTCCCATTTCTCTTTCCTAAACCTCTCACTAACAATCTGCAATGAATTTTTAATCTAAGTCTTTTCCAATAAGGTGTCATTCTAAGAAGTGCCCTTCCATTTTTGTTGGTTTATCATTAAGTATTTCTGTATAATCTTTATGATACGTGTCCAGCACACGTTTCAAACTTAAATTGTTCCTCCCTTCAAAAGCAGGGAAAACAATTCTCTCAACTCTTGAGTGAGTTATTTTTTGGTCTCGCTAAATGAAAACTGCCTCATTTAACTTGCGAGTCTTATTCAAGGTATAAGAAGTCTAGAAACTTCCTTTTCACTTTCTCCAGGTTTCACAGTAAGTGACCTGCCCTCTTTGTATAATTCCCATATATTAACTCTGTATAAATATAAGAAGTTGTAGGAACTTCTATTTTATTTTCACGTTGTTATTATTGTCCTTTTCAAATTTGTCATTTTCTCTAGAACATTCTCTCAAGAATTTCTTAAGGTACACTTTTGTACTCCAATTCACGTTCAAGCTTTAATTATTTCATTGTTTTAATTTTTATAAAGATTTATAAACATGTAAGGTTTGAAACCTTGTAAATTGTTAATTGCCTGGAGCAACCGTTCAATGTTAAGAGGTCTGCGACCCTATTTGTTAAAAAGTTCAAAGGAACCATGTTTATTAAAATTATATTGCATAATTGTTAATTTCCTCAAACTTTTTCTAATTGTAAAATAAATTAATCTTTTCCCTTTGCTTTTTCATTTTCGAATATAAAGTTTAGGCAAAATCCTGTCTTCCTTGACTCTCCTCACTCAATGATATTAAAATCATTAATAGAGCTTTTACCATTTGTTGCATTTGAGCAAGAACTCTTAATTTTCACCTTACTAAAGTTCTTCTTAGCGATAATAGCTAATTCTAATTGGCCAGTAAGGCAAGTAAAGTTCGCTCAGCCAACTACCTGCTTGTGGAGACCCTCTCCGAAAACTTATGGTCAGTTTTCTAAAAAATAAGTGTTTCTTTTTGTCTAAACTTTTAGCCGGCTCCTCGCTGAGTAAAAGCTTAGCCATTGTCCAATGCAACCATTGGTTCATTTACCAAGATTACCCAGTAAGGCATAATCTTTTATCGTATTCCTTCTTAGAGACACTTGGTCTCCTTTACAAGAACTCCATAATTTTGGAAATTGAAAATACCAAGCTTGAGTTAAATCATTGGCATTCTTCGAATCACTTTGAAAAACCTAATTTCTTTGAGAAGACATACCGTAAATTTGTTCCTCTCAGTCTTGCCAGACCATCACCCTTCCCCATAGTACTTTTATACATGCTCGGGAGGAAATGTACTAAAGCCTCTCTCTTGCAAACCGCCCAAGCCTTAGCTACGGTTCCCGTTAGCCTCGACCAAGCTCGTACCTACTTTAGGTATCCTAGAGTTAATTTCCATTGGCAACCACCTTTAAGTGTGTTTTACACTAAACTTATTAATTTTGTGGGACTCTCCTCCTATTTTTCTATCCTTCTTTTCCAAATCCCAAATCTACTTTCTTCTCTTAATCATCTTCCCTTGGTGGGTGGGTTATTCCCTAGCCTATAATCTACCCAAAATTTGGTCCCAGAAACCCGGGAGAGCCCATTTTTTCTTTTCTCTTTTTAAAATAGTGTCATTTGACAATACTTTGCATATTTCTAATACCTGTATTGAATATTTCAGCTATAACCACATCGTGCAAAGCCTGTGAACGGGAAAGAGGCCGCTCCTGTCTCCTTTGGTGTGTCCCATTCTTTCTACTCATTCGCTGCTGCCAGCTTGACAGCATTTCCAAGGTTCCACAGTTTCGTGAGTTACATTTTCATTTATCTTCTTTAATATGGCTCCCACTGATAAGGATAAGGATGAAAAACTTACTTCTAAACGAGCATCCTATAAAGGGCAAATTACCCGATTCAGAAGGTACATAAAAGAATTAGATCCCTCAGACGCGCAATTAGATTTGTTGAAACATCGTGTAAAGGATTTTGAACGTTCTTATGAAAACTACTGTAACATTCAAACTGAAATTGAAACTTGCATGCTCAATCAAACAGAAGATCGTGTAGAAGTAGAGAACTTATATTACGAAGGCATAGGTTCTGCTTTCAAAATAATACGCCAACTCGAAGAGGAGCAGAAAAAGGACGCTTCTGTTCTTGGTTCCCTTCACGAACCCCAAACTTCTTTCCGTGAGGGCACTCACAAGCCCAAACCTACTTTACCGAAAATTGATTTACCCCATTTTTCTGGAGATGAATCCACTTGGGATTCTTTCTATGAATTATTTTGCTCTCTTGTTCATGACAATGAAGACATTCAAGTCATTTACAAGTTTCATTACTTGAGATCTATCCTTCGAGGTCAAGCTTTGCAGTTAGTTGAAGCACTTCCTCTGCGTGCCGAAAATTACCCCATTGCCTTTAACTTATTAAAAGAAAGATATGGAAATTCACGTTTACGTATTCAACGCCATATTAAGGCTCTATTTAACCTACCTGCGTCACAGCACAATGACGTCACTAGTTTGCGTACTTTAGTTGACACTACCCAACTCCACGTTAAAGCTTTGTCCCAATTAGAGCAGCCTACTGAACATTGGGATACTTTCCTAATACATTTAGTAGTTTCTAAAGTTGATGCTGCTACCCTCAAAGCTTGGGAAATTGAACTTTCTAAGGAAGACGACTACTCTTACGAGCATTTAGTCACTTTCATAAACGCTAGATGCCAACTTTTAACCGCGCTAGCCAATCAGAGCGAACCTTCACCTCCTAGTTCCAAATTCGAATTAATGTCCATCAAACCCAAAAGCGAACGCTCAGCGTCTAATACCCAAAAACCAGGGTCCAGCTCATCCAAATTCAAATCAAACACTACTGGTTACCCAACTAGGTCTAGTGAACGTCGTGTTGCTAGCTCTATTGTTTTAAACACGCAAGGTGAACCTCGCAAAAGTTTAAACGAACCGGTAAAGTGCATACTTTGTAAAGATCCCCATGCCCTATACCTCTGCAAATCCTTTAAAGAAATGTCAGTCGATGACAGACGAAAATTAGTCGCTCAAAACAAACATTGTTTCAACTGCCTAGCGCCTACGCATTCTGCTTCTAACTGTAAGTCCACAAGACTTTGCTACCATTGTGAAAAGGCTCATCATACTCTGCTACATCGTCATGATCAGGCAAGGTCATCGACAGCATCTACTTCACCGAAAAATGATAGTGTTAACAGTTCTAATGCTTCATCATATATTCAAAATGCTAAGTCCATTCGCAGTGCTCAAGTATTGTTGTCTACTGTCCAAATTGACGTTCAGGATAACTTTGGCAACTGGGTCCGTGCACGCGGTCTTCTAGACTCAGCGGCAACTCATGATTTTGTGTCCAATTCCTTGATTAGAAAACTAGGCTTACCCGTAAACCCCACTTCTATCAATGTGTCGGGCATCAACAGCTCAAAATCGCAAGCTTTACAATTTTCAAAACTAACCATAAGAGATACTTGTCATAGAAACAACTTTCTTAAACTTAATTGTCTAATTCTCAATAGCATTGGAGAAGACACTCCGAGTCACTCGGTTGATATTTCGGGGTTAAACATTCCCTCGCATTTAAGGTTAGCCGATCCTTCGTTTAACATACAAAATCCCATTGACATACTCTTTAGTGCCAATGTCTTTTGGAACTGCCTTCGGAAACAGGTTCGCAAGCTATCCTCAAACGTGGTCGCTAGAGACACTAATTTTGGATGGATTGTCACAGGGCAACTTCCCCATTATTCACCCCAACCTGCATCGCAATGTTACTTCTCCAATACTGATCTGGAACAGTTTTGGAGGCTTGAAAATGTTGATTCTCCTAATGTAACTTCTTCAGAAAATGAATTCTGTTAGCAACTTTTTTTGAACACGACCACTCGTTCTTCTGATGGCCGGTTCGTTGTTCAAATGCCAAGATTAAATAATCCTCCTAAACTTATCAACTCTCAGCCCAAAGCTCGAAAAGCTCTCTTTGCTATCGAGAGCAAATTCAAAAAGGAACCCCTCGTCAAAAAGCAGTACACTGAGTTCATGGATGAGTATGAAAGCTTAGATCATATGGAGGTTGTTAACAAATCCGATGATGAATTGCACCCCCCAATCGAAACGGTTTATTTAAATCATCATCCCGTGTGGAAAAACCCTTTTGTAAAAGATAAAATCCGAGTTGTTTTCAATGGTTCATCACCCGACGTTAACGGCAACAGCCTTAATGACACTCTTTATTCTGGTCCTGCTATTCAATCAGATTTATCTGCTATACTTTTAAACTTTCGATTATTTCCCATAGCTGTCATAGCCGATATAAAACAGATGTACCGTCAAGTGTTAATTCAACCAGAACAACGAGATCTTCAAAGAATCTTGTGGCGTGATGAAATCAATAAGCCCATTAAGGTATTTCGCTTGAAAACGGTTACTTATGGCTTAAAACCCTCTGCTTTCCTTGCTATCCGATCCCTACACTTGCTTGCCTCACAAGATGGTCATTTATTTAACCCCAAAGCCTCTGAAGCACTAACTACGTCATTCTATGTTGACGATTACTTGCAGTCCTTCTCTACTTTGGAAGAAGCTTCTTTTGTGTCTTTAGAACTTCAAGCATTACTAAGGAATGGAGGTTTCCCACTTCATAAGTGGAACTCCAACTCCCCTGAGTTTCTCGCCCAATTTCCCATCGAAGACGTAGATCCCTCTTCTGTCGAAATTTGTGGAAACTCCGAATCTATAAAAACTCTAGGGGTTCATTGGTGCACTAGCACTGACACTCTTATCTATAAAGTTTCGCTCGCAGAAGAGCTTCCTAATACAAAAAGACAAATTCTCTCTGAAATCGCAAAAATTTTTGATCCGCTTCAATTTCTTGCCCCAGTTATTGTCATAGCCAAACTCTTCATGCAAGAGCTGTGGTCACTTAAATGTGAATGGGATGACGCTGTCCCTCTTTCTTTTCTGAATCGTTGGCTCTCGTTTCGCAGCAATTTGCTGGATCTTTCCCTCATTGAAATTCCCAGGAATTTAATCAGCTCTCATTCTAATGCATCTTTTTTCCTTCATGTATTCGCGGACAGTTCCGAAAAAGCTTATGGTTGCTGTGCATATTTAGTTTATCACGATTCACTTTATGGATCTCCAGTTTCTAACCTTGTTTGTGCCAAATCGAAGGTCGCTCCTCTTAAAACTATCACTTTGCCTAGGCTCGAATTGTGCGCTGCACTAATGGCTGCAGAACTTGTCAAGAAATTACGGGAAGTATTAAAGGTCGAATTTTCGCAAATCTATCTCTGGAGCGATTCCATGATCGCCCTTTCTTGGATCGCCAAAAACCCCTCTCACTGGCAAACTTTTGTCGCAAACAGGGTTTCCAAAATTCAAACTCTTTCTTCTGGATGTCAATGGAGGCATGTTCCCAGTGCGGATAATCCAGCTGATATCATCTCTCGTGGTTGTTTACCCTCTCAATTGGCAGCTTCCCAATTGTACTGGCATGGGCCCTCGTGGCTAGTCGACGAATCTTCCTCATGGCCTTCTAAACCCCCAGCTACAAACTCCAACTTGCCTGACGCTAAACTACCTCTGTCTATTGCCTCGTGTCTGGTTTCCAATGCTTCTTATCCTTTGTTGTCACGCTATTCTTCCTTCCATAAATTACTACGGGTTGTTGCCTATCTCCTTAGATGGAAATATCTTGTGGTTGACCAACCTCTTCTCCCTAAACCACACCTTACCAATCATGAATTGAATCTCGCTACCATTAAGATTTTACAACTGACACAGCAAGAAGCCTTTTCTTCTGAGTTGTCTTTGCTTTCTTCTAAAAGAGATCTTCCCAAATCCAGTCGTCTTCGTGCTTTAGCCCCGTTTCTTGATGACCATGGATTACTTAGGGTAGGTGGAAGGCTCTCGCAATCCTTACTCTCTGAGGACAAAAAGCATCCCGTTATTTTGCCTTCCAAACATCACGTTACTTCTTTAATTATACGTGACTTTCATTACCGTAATCTTCATGTTGGTACACGTACTCTGCTCTGCCTCTTAAGAGAAAAGTACTGGATTATAAATGGAATTCATGAAGTTTCTTCTGTAATTCATAAGTGCATTCCTTGTTTCAAAACGAAACCTAAAATCAACACTCAATTAATGAGCGATCTGCCCTCTTTTCGTTCTTCTCCTATACGCCCATTTGCTTTAACTGGCGTGGACTATATGGGTCCGTTCCAATATCAACGAAACTCTCCTGAAGCTAAACGCAAATTGTTTGGTAAGCTTTATGTTTCTCTCTTTGTCTGCATGGTTACCCGCGCAATCCACTTGGAACTAGTAACGAATGCTTCTACTTCTTATTTTTTATCAGCTGTCTCTCGTTTCACCGCTAGGCGTGGTGTTCCTTCTGAGATGTTCTCTGATAACGCTTCCACCTTTCAGGGCGCAGCCTCCCTGTGGAAGAAAGCTCTCACTTCCTCTCCTGCCATGGAACAAATCTCTAATTTTTCTTATTCAAAAGGTTTCAAATGGCGCTTCATACCTCCTTACGCTCCGCATCATGGTGGTAGGTGGGAATCTTGCGTAAAGCTCACCAAACGTCATTTAAGAAAAGACTTAGGTAATCGAATTCTGACTTACGAAGAATTCAATTCACTGTCTGTTTTGATTGAAGGTGTTGTTAACTCTCGCCCTTTAACTCCACTTTCCAATGACCCTGATGACCTACTTCCACTCACCCCTGGTCACTTCCTTATCGGCACTTCTCTTTCTGCCCCTCCTCCTCTTCCTAATTCTTACAGGGATTCTAATCTACCTATCGCTTGGCGGAAACTTGAAGCCCTCCGTAACTCTTTTTGGAAAAGGTGGAACTTGGAATATTTAACTTCCTTGCAACGGAGGCAGAAGTGGTTTCTTTCCAGTCCCGACATTAAAGTAGGGGACTTGGTCTTGGTTAGGGATATTTCACCCCCCTAGTATGGATTTCTGGTAGGGTGACCGACTGTTACCCTGGAAGAGACGGGAGAGTCAGGGTGGCCAGAATCTTGACTACAAATGGACCGATCACAAGACCACTGTCTTTGATCGCTCCGCTTCCAATAAATGTGTAATTGCTTATTTGCTCTCTGTTGGTGTTTGTCCCCCCAGTATGGTGTATTCTTTGAATACACGGTACGAGAGATGTAATTTCTATTGCTCTTTGCATGTTCATTTCTTCCTTCCTCTTTGCCAAACACCAACAGTGATCATCTGTTTTCTCCTTGTTGGGCATGTCTCTTATGTCTTCATAAGTATGTTTCAGATATATTACTTCTGTGATCCACCTAGCGTCATCTAGTAGCGAACCTCTGAAGCTACTCAATTCCTCATCGTGCAGAGGACTTACTTATCCATTTGGCTACCAGATCTCGTTACCATCGTCAGCTATTTTCTCCTTGAGCAAGAGGACTACGTCTACTTCTTTACTCACCATGCTGCGCTAGTATCATCTATCAACTCCTTGAAGACCAGCTCACCAAGAAATCAATTTGTTGTATATAAGTTGGTTATGCTGATATGTATACCTTTTGTTTCCTACCCCCACTCTCTCCCCTTCCTAGGACCTTCCGTGCTTCGCTGAGCTGCTCTCACTTCTTAGTCGGCAATCGTAGTGATCAGTTAAGGCTCAACTAGAGCCAGCCTCCTGACCTAACGAGGCATTTTTTAAATTCCACGCCATGTTGGAACTTTAAGTATTAGTGAGGAACTTCACCTTCGCCATGCAACAAAGATAAGTACCTGATTCAAGTTTTAACCTCATCTTCATGATTTTACTTACTACATGCTTTTAACTATCTTTTATGGGTAGTGTGAGGTTACTTGTTTTTGGGCAAAATCATCCTCCGCGGGATTTTCCATGTTGAGCTTTTGTTTAATCAAGCTAATCTTAGTGAAAAGCAGCATTTCTTATGCTTGCCAAATGAGAAATCTTCTCACTACGTGGGATATTATCTAATACCCAGTGTCCATAATTTATAAAGCAAGTTCCTCCGCTGGATTTACTTTAACCCCATTTCACTACTAAGATTGTTCTGGAACTTTCCAGATTCGGTACTCAATCTACGAGTCCTGCCGTCATGTATTTCTCACGTACTTGGGAGAATTCTGTTTAAAACTAAATTACTACAATAGTGAATTTTCGTCCATCGCTGGAACATTCTATGGCGCATTTAATTGTAAATCACAACTGTTTCAAGAAATAGACTCTCACCTATATAGTGCAATCAGTTCTTCCTATAATTGCAATAACTTTCTTTTCCATAAACTTTGTGTCTCCACATTGAACATTTCATATGTTTCAAGGGACTATAGTGAAAACTAGTGCTTGCTCAACTTTTCTACCGCGTCGCGATCGTCCGCTTATATTCAAATAAGGCCATGAACATTTTCCTCAATTCCCATTTCTCTTTCCTAAACCTCTCACTAACAATCTGCAATGAATTTTTAATCTAAGTCTTTTCCAATAAGGTGTCATTCTAAGAAGTGCCCTTCCATTTTTGTTGGTTTATCATTAAGTATTTCTGTATAATCTTTATGATACGTGTCCAGCACACGTTTCAAACTTAAATTGTTCCTCCCTTCAAAAGCAGGGAAAACAATTCTCTCAACTCTTGAGTGAGTTATTTTTTGGTCTCGCTAAATGAAAACTGCCTCATTTAACTTGCGAGTCTTATTCAAGGTATAAGAAGTCTAGAAACTTCCTTTTCACTTTCTCCAGGTTTCACAGTAAGTGACCTGCCCTCTTTGTATAATTCCCATATATTAACTCTGTATAAATATAAGAAGTTGTAGGAACTTCTATTTTATTTTCACGTTGTTATTATTGTCCTTTTCAAATTTGTCATTTTCTCTAGAACATTCTCTCAAGAATTTCTTAAGGTACACTTTTGTACTCCAATTCACGTTCAAGCTTTAATTATTTCATTGTTTTAATTTTTATAAAGATTTATAAACATGTAAGGTTTGAAACCTTGTAAATTGTTAATTGCCTGGAGCAACCGTTCAATGTTAAGAGGTCTGCGACCCTATTTGTTAAAAAGTTCAAAGGAACCATGTTTATTAAAATTATATTGCATAATTGTTAATTTCCTCAAACTTTTTCTAATTGTAAAATAAACTAATCTTTTCCCTTTGCTTTTTCATTTTCGAATATAAAGTTTAGGCAAAATCCTGTCTTCCTTGACTCTCCTCACTCAATGATATTAAAATCATTAATAGAGCTTTTACCATTTGTTGCATTTGAGCAAGAACTCTTAATTTTCACCTTACTAAAGTTCTTCTTAGCGATAATAGCTAATTCTAATTGGCCAGTAAGGCAAGTAAAGTTCGCTCAGCCAACTACCTGCTTGTGGAGACCCTCTCCGAAAACTTATGGTCAGTTTTCTAAAAAATAAGTGTTTCTTTTTGTCTAAACTTTTAGCCGGCTCCTCGCTGAGTAAAAGCTTAGCCATTGTCCAATGCAACCATTGGTTCATTTACCAAGATTACCCAGTAAGGCATAATCTTTTATCGTATTCCTTCTTAGAGACACTTGGTCTCCTTTACAAGAACTCCATAATTTTGGAAATTGAAAATACCAAGCTTGAGTTAAATCATTGGCATTCTTCGAATCACTTTGAAAAACCTAATTTCTTTGAGAAGACATACCGTAAATTTGTTCCTCTCAGTCTTGCCAGACCATCACCCTTCCCCATAGTACTTTTATACATGCTCGGGAGGAAATGTACTAAAGCCTCTCTCTTGCAAACCGCCCAAGCCTTAGCTACGGTTCCCGTTAGCCTCGACCAAGCTCGTACCTACTTTAGGTATCCTAGAGTTAATTTCCATTGGCAACCACCTTTAAGTGTGTTTTACACTAAACTTATTAATTTTGTGGGACTCTCCTCCTATTTTTCTATCCTTCTTTTCCAAATCCCAAATCTACTTTCTTCTCTTAATCATCTTCCCTTGGTGGGTGGGTTATTCCCTAGCCTATAATCTACCCAAAATTTGGTCCCAGAAACCCGGGAGAGCCCATTTTTTCTTTTCTCTTTTTAAAATAGTGTCATTTGACAATACTTTGCATATTTCTAATACCTGTATTGAATATTTCAGCTATAACCACATCGTGCAAAGCCTGTGAACGGGAAAGAGGCCGCTCCTGTCTCCTTTGGTGTGTCCCATTCTTTCTACTCATTCGCTGCTGCCAGCTTGACAGCATTTCCAAGGTTCCACAGTTTCGTGAGTTACATTTTCATTTATCTTCTTTAATATGGCTCCCACTGATAAGGATAAGGATGAAAAACTTACTTCTAAACGAGCATCCTATAAAGGGCAAATTACCCGATTCAGAAGGTACATAAAAGAATTAGATCCCTCAGACGCGCAATTAGATTTGTTGAAACATCGTGTAAAGGATTTTGAACGTTCTTATGAAAACTACTGTAACATTCAAACTGAAATTGAAACTTGCATGCTCAATCAAACAGAAGATCGTGTAGAAGTAGAGAACTTATATTACGAAGGCATAGGTTCTGCTTTCAAAATAATACGCCAACTCGAAGAGGAGCAGAAAAAGGACGCTTCTGTTCTTGGTTCCCTTCACGAACCCCAAACTTCTTTCCGTGAGGGCACTCACAAGCCCAAACCTACTTTACCGAAAATTGATTTACCCCATTTTTCTGGAGATGAATCCACTTGGGATTCTTTCTATGAATTATTTTGCTCTCTTGTTCATGACAATGAAGACATTCAAGTCATTTACAAGTTTCATTACTTGAGATCTATCCTTCGAGGTCAAGCTTTGCAGTTAGTTGAAGCACTTCCTCTGCGTGCCGAAAATTACCCCATTGCCTTTAACTTATTAAAAGAAAGATATGGAAATTCACGTTTACGTATTCAACGCCATATTAAGGCTCTATTTAACCTACCTGCGTCACAGCACAATGACGTCACTAGTTTGCGTACTTTAGTTGACACTACCCAACTCCACGTTAAAGCTTTGTCCCAATTAGAGCAGCCTACTGAACATTGGGATACTTTCCTAATACATTTAGTAGTTTCTAAAGTTGATGCTGCTACCCTCAAAGCTTGGGAAATTGAACTTTCTAAGGAAGACGACTACTCTTACGAGCATTTAGTCACTTTCATAAACGCTAGATGCCAACTTTTAACCGCGCTAGCCAATCAGAGCGAACCTTCACCTCCTAGTTCCAAATTCGAATTAATGTCCATCAAACCCAAAAGCGAACGCTCAGCGTCTAATACCCAAAAACCAGGGTCCAGCTCATCCAAATTCAAATCAAACACTACTGGTTACCCAACTAGGTCTAGTGAACGTCGTGTTGCTAGCTCTATTGTTTTAAACACGCAAGGTGAACCTCGCAAAAGTTTAAACGAACCGGTAAAGTGCATACTTTGTAAAGATCCCCATGCCCTATACCTCTGCAAATCCTTTAAAGAAATGTCAGTCGATGACAGACGAAAATTAGTCGCTCAAAACAAACATTGTTTCAACTGCCTAGCGCCTACGCATTCTGCTTCTAACTGTAAGTCCACAAGACTTTGCTACCATTGTGAAAAGGCTCATCATACTCTGCTACATCGTCATGATCAGGCAAGGTCATCGACAGCATCTACTTCACCGAAAAATGATAGTGTTAACAGTTCTAATGCTTCATCATATATTCAAAATGCTAAGTCCATTCGCAGTGCTCAAGTATTGTTGTCTACTGTCCAAATTGACGTTCAGGATAACTTTGGCAACTGGGTCCGTGCACGCGGTCTTCTAGACTCAGCGGCAACTCATGATTTTGTGTCCAATTCCTTGATTAGAAAACTAGGCTTACCCGTAAACCCCACTTCTATCAATGTGTCGGGCATCAACAGCTCAAAATCGCAAGCTTTACAATTTTCAAAACTAACCATAAGAGATACTTGTCATAGAAACAACTTTCTTAAACTTAATTGTCTAATTCTCAATAGCATTGGAGAAGACACTCCGAGTCACTCGGTTGATATTTCGGGGTTAAACATTCCCTCGCATTTAAGGTTAGCCGATCCTTCGTTTAACATACAAAATCCCATTGACATACTCTTTAGTGCCAATGTCTTTTGGAACTGCCTTCGGAAACAGGTTCGCAAGCTATCCTCAAACGTGGTCGCTAGAGACACTAATTTTGGATGGATTGTCACAGGGCAACTTCCCCATTATTCACCCCAACCTGCATCGCAATGTTACTTCTCCAATACTGATCTGGAACAGTTTTGGAGGCTTGAAAATGTTGATTCTCCTAATGTAACTTCTTCAGAAAATGAATTCTGTTAGCAACTTTTTTTGAACACGACCACTCGTTCTTCTGATGGCCGGTTCGTTGTTCAAATGCCAAGATTAAATAATCCTCCTAAACTTATCAACTCTCAGCCCAAAGCTCGAAAAGCTCTCTTTGCTATCGAGAGCAAATTCAAAAAGGAACCCCTCGTCAAAAAGCAGTACACTGAGTTCATGGATGAGTATGAAAGCTTAGATCATATGGAGGTTGTTAACAAATCCGATGATGAATTGCACCCCCCAATCGAAACGGTTTATTTAAATCATCATCCCGTGTGGAAAAACCCTTTTGTAAAAGATAAAATCCGAGTTGTTTTCAATGGTTCATCACCCGACGTTAACGGCAACAGCCTTAATGACACTCTTTATTCTGGTCCTGCTATTCAATCAGATTTATCTGCTATACTTTTAAACTTTCGATTATTTCCCATAGCTGTCATAGCCGATATAAAACAGATGTACCGTCAAGTGTTAATTCAACCAGAACAACGAGATCTTCAAAGAATCTTGTGGCGTGATGAAATCAATAAGCCCATTAAGGTATTTCGCTTGAAAACGGTTACTTATGGCTTAAAACCCTCTGCTTTCCTTGCTATCCGATCCCTACACTTGCTTGCCTCACAAGATGGTCATTTATTTAACCCCAAAGCCTCTGAAGCACTAACTACGTCATGCTATGTTGACGATTACTTGCAGTCCTTCTCTACTTTGGAAGAAGCTTCTTTTGTGTCTTTAGAACTTCAAGCATTACTAAGGAATGGAGGTTTCCCACTTCATAAGTGGAACTCCAACTCCCCTGAGTTTCTCGCCCAATTTCCCATCGAAGACGTAGATCCCTCTTCTGTCGAAATTTGTGGAAACTCCGAATCTATTAAAACTCTAGGGGTTCATTGGTGCACTAGCACTGACACTCTTATCTATAAAGTTTCGCTCGCAGAAGAGCTTCCTAATACAAAAAGACAAATTCTCTCTGAAATCGCAAAAATTTTTGATCCGCTTCAATTTCTTGCCCCAGTTATTGTCATAGCCAAACTCTTCATGCAAGAGCTGTGGTCACTTAAATGTGAATGGGATGACGCTGTCCCTCTTTCTTTTCTGAATCGTTGGCTCTCGTTTCGCAGCAATTTGCTGGATCTTTCCCTCATTGAAATTCCCAGGAATTTAATCAGCTCTCATTCTAATGCATCTTTTTTCCTTCATGTATTCGCGGACAGTTCCGAAAAAGCTTATGGTTGCTGTGCATATTTAGTTTATCACGATTCACTTTATGGATCTCCAGTTTCTAACCTTGTTTGTGCCAAATCGAAGGTCGCTCCTCTTAAAACTATCACTTTGCCTAGGCTCGAATTGTGCGCTGCACTAATGGCTGCAGAACTTGTCAAGAAATTACGGGAAGTATTAAAGGTCGAATTTTCGCAAATCTATCTCTGGAGCGATTCCATGATCGCCCTTTCTTGGATCGCCAAAAACCCCTCTCACTGGCAAACTTTTGTCGCAAACAGGGTTTCCAAAATTCAAACTCTTTCTTCTGGATGTCAATGGAGGCATGTTCCCAGTGCGGATAATCCAGCTGATATCATCTCTCGTGGTTGTTTACCCTCTCAATTGGCAGCTTCCCAATTGTACTGGCATGGGCCCTCGTGGCTAGTCGACGAATCTTCCTCATGGCCTTCTAAACCCCCAGCTACAAACTCCAACTTGCCTGACGCTAAACTACCTCTGTCTATTGCCTCGTGTCTGGTTTCCAATGCTTCTTATCCTTTGTTGTCACGCTATTCTTCCTTCCATAAATTACTACGGGTTGTTGCCTATCTCCTTAGATGGAAATATCTTGTGGTTGACCAACCTCTTCTCCCTAAACCACACCTTACCAATCATGAATTGAATCTCGCTACCATTAAGATTTTACAACTGACACAGCAAGAAGCCTTTTCTTCTGAGTTGTCTTTGCTTTCTTCTAAAAGAGATCTTCCCAAATCCAGTCGTCTTCGTGCTTTAGCCCCGTTTCTTGATGACCATGGATTACTTAGGGTAGGTGGAAGGCTCTCGCAATCCTTACTCTCTGAGGACAAAAAGCATCCCGTTATTTTGCCTTCCAAACATCACGTTACTTCTTTAATTATACGTGACTTTCATTACCGTAATCTTCATGTTGGTACACGTACTCTGCTCTGCCTCTTAAGAGAAAAGTACTGGATTATAAATGGAATTCATGAAGTTTCTTCTGTAATTCATAAGTGCATTCCTTGTTTCAAAACGAAACCTAAAATCAACACTCAATTAATGAGCGATCTGCCCTCTTTTCGTTCTTCTCCTATACGCCCATTTGCTTTAACTGGCGTGGACTATATGGGTCCGTTCCAATATCAACGAAACTCTCCTGAAGCTAAACGCAAATTGTTTGGTAAGCTTTATGTTTCTCTCTTTGTCTGCATGGTTACCCGCGCAATCCACTTGGAACTAGTAACGAATGCTTCTACTTCTTATTTTTTATCAGCTGTCTCTCGTTTCACCGCTAGGCGTGGTGTTCCTTCTGAGATGTTCTCTGATAACGCTTCCACCTTTCAGGGCGCAGCCTCCCTGTGGAAGAAAGCTCTCACTTCCTCTCCTGCCATGGAACAAATCTCTAATTTTTCTTATTCAAAAGGTTTCAAATGGCGCTTCATACCTCCTTACGCTCCGCATCATGGTGGTAGGTGGGAATCTTGCGTAAAGCTCACCAAACGTCATTTAAGAAAAGACTTAGGTAATCGAATTCTGACTTACGAAGAATTCAATTCACTGTCTGTTTTGATTGAAGGTGTTGTTAACTCTCGCCCTTTAACTCCACTTTCCAATGACCCTGATGACCTACTTCCACTCACCCCTGGTCACTTCCTTATCGGCACTTCTCTTTCTGCCCCTCCTCCTCTTCCTAATTCTTACAGGGATTCTAATCTACCTATCGCTTGGCGGAAACTTGAAGCCCTCCGTAACTCTTTTTGGAAAAGGTGGAACTTGGAATATTTAACTTCCTTGCAACGGAGGCAGAAGTGGTTTCTTTCCAGTCCCGACATTAAAGTAGGGGACTTGGTCTTGGTTAGGGATATTTCACCCCCCTAGTATGGATTTCTGGTAGGGTGACCGACTGTTACCCTGGAAGAGACGGGAGAGTCAGGGTGGCCAGAATCTTGACTACAAATGGACCGATCACAAGACCACTGTCTTTGATCGCTCCGCTTCCAATAAATGTGTAATTGCTTATTTGCTCTCTGTTGGTGTTTGTCCCCCCAGTATGGTGTATTCTTTGAATACACGGTACGAGAGATGTAATTTCTATTGCTCTTTGCATGTTCATTTCTTCCTTCCTCTTTGCCAAACACCAACAGTGATCATCTGTTTTCTCCTTGTTGGGCATGTCTCTTATGTCTTCATAAGTATGTTTCAGATATATTACTTCTGTGATCCACCTAGCGTCATCTAGTAGCGAACCTCTGAAGCTACTCAATTCCTCATCGTGCAGAGGACTTACTTATCCATTTGGCTACCAGATCTCGTTACCATCGTCAGCTATTTTCTCCTTGAGCAAGAGGACTACGTCTACTTCTTTACTCACCATGCTGCGCTAGTATCATCTATCAACTCCTTGAAGACCAGCTCACCAAGAAATCAATTTGTTGTATATAAGTTGGTTATGCTGATATGTATACCTTTTGTTTCCTACCCCCACTCTCTCCCCTTCCTAGGACCTTCCGTGCTTCGCTGAGCTGCTCTCACTTCTTAGTCGGCAATCGTAGTGATCAGTTAAGGCTCAACTAGAGCCAGCCTCCTGACCTAACGAGGCATTTTTTAAATTCCACGCCATGTTGGAACTTTAAGTATTAGTGAGGAACTTCACCTTCGCCATGCAACAAAGATAAGTACCTGATTCAAGTTTTAACCTCATCTTCATGATTTTACTTACTACATGCTTTTAACTATCTTTTATGGGTAGTGTGAGGTTACTTGTTTTTGGGCAAAATCATCCTCCGCGGGATTTTCCATGTTGAGCTTTTGTTTAATCAAGCTAATCTTAGTGAAAAGCAGCATTTCTTATGCTTGCCAAATGAGAAATCTTCTCACTACGTGGGATATTATCTAATACCCAGTGTCCATAATTTATAAAGCAAGTTCCTCCGCTGGATTTACTTTAACCCCATTTCACTACTAAGATTGTTCTGGAACTTTCCAGATTCGGTACTCAATCTACGAGTCCTGCCGTCATGTATTTCTCACGTACTTGGGAGAATTCTGTTTAAAACTAAATTACTACAATAGTGAATTTTCGTCCATCGCTGGAACATTCTATGGCGCATTTAATTGTAAATCACAACTGTTTCAAGAAATAGACTCTCACCTATATAGTGCAATCAGTTCTTCCTATAATTGCAATAACTTTCTTTTCCATAAACTTTGTGTCTCCACATTGAACATTTCATATGTTTCAAGGGACTATAGTGAAAACTAGTGCTTGCTCAACTTTTCTACCGCGTCGCGATCGTCCGCTTATATTCAAATAAGGCCATGAACATTTTCCTCAATTCCCATTTCTCTTTCCTAAACCTCTCACTAACAATCTGCAATGAATTTTTAATCTAAGTCTTTTCCAATAAGGTGTCATTCTAAGAAGTGCCCTTCCATTTTTGTTGGTTTATCATTAAGTATTTCTGTATAATCTTTATGATACGTGTCCAGCACACGTTTCAAACTTAAATTGTTCCTCCCTTCAAAAGCAGGGAAAACAATTCTCTCAACTCTTGAGTGAGTTATTTTTTGGTCTCGCTAAATGAAAACTGCCTCATTTAACTTGCGAGTCTTATTCAAGGTATAAGAAGTCTAGAAACTTCCTTTTCACTTTCTCCAGGTTTCACAGTAAGTGACCTGCCCTCTTTGTATAATTCCCATATATTAACTCTGTATAAATATAAGAAGTTGTAGGAACTTCTATTTTATTTTCACGTTGTTATTATTGTCCTTTTCAAATTTGTCATTTTCTCTAGAACATTCTCTCAAGAATTTCTTAAGGTACACTTTTGTACTCCAATTCACGTTCAAGCTTTAATTATTTCATTGTTTTAATTTTTATAAAGATTTATAAACATGTAAGGTTTGAAACCTTGTAAATTGTTAATTGCCTGGAGCAACCGTTCAATGTTAAGAGGTCTGCGACCCTATTTGTTAAAAAGTTCAAAGGAACCATGTTTATTAAAATTATATTGCATAATTGTTAATTTCCTCAAACTTTTTCTAATTGTAAAATAAACTAATCTTTTCCCTTTGCTTTTTCATTTTCGAATATAAAGTTTAGGCAAAATCCTGTCTTCCTTGACTCTCCTCACTCAATGATATTAAAATCATTAATAGAGCTTTTACCATTTGTTGCATTTGAGCAAGAACTCTTAATTTTCACCTTACTAAAGTTCTTCTTAGCGATAATAGCTAATTCTAATTGGCCAGTAAGGCAAGTAAAGTTCGCTCAGCCAACTACCTGCTTGTGGAGACCCTCTCCGAAAACTTATGGTCAGTTTTCTAAAAAATAAGTGTTTCTTTTTGTCTAAACTTTTAGCCGGCTCCTCGCTGAGTAAAAGCTTAGCCATTGTCCAATGCAACCATTGGTTCATTTACCAAGATTACCCAGTAAGGCATAATCTTTTATCGTATTCCTTCTTAGAGACACTTGGTCTCCTTTACAAGAACTCCATAATTTTGGAAATTGAAAATACCAAGCTTGAGTTAAATCATTGGCATTCTTCGAATCACTTTGAAAAACCTAATTTCTTTGAGAAGACATACCGTAAATTTGTTCCTCTCAGTCTTGCCAGACCATCACCCTTCCCCATAGTACTTTTATACATGCTCGGGAGGAAATGTACTAAAGCCTCTCTCTTGCAAACCGCCCAAGCCTTAGCTGCGGTTCCCGTTAGCCTCGACCAAGCTCGTACCTACTTTAGGTATCCTAGAGTTAATTTCCATTGGCAACCACCTTTAAGTGTGTTTTACACTAAACTTATTAATTTTGTGGGACTCTCCTCCTATTTTTCTATCCTTCTTTTCCAAATCCCAAATCTACTTTCTTCTCTTAATCATCTTCCCTTGGTGGGTGGGTTATTCCCTAGCCTATAATCTACCCAACACACACACACACGCACACACACACGGACAAAAGGTGATCTCATAAGCCTATTTTTTTCAAAATTGAAAATAGGCTAAAAATGGCTCTGCGTTTTTTAATTTCGTCTGTTATCGTATTGGTCTTTTGATAGAGTTCTGTACTAGGTCTCTTCATCAAATGCCGTTTCTGTTGATTGCTCCGTAGATCTTCCGGAGAATTTTTCGTTCCTGTTTTTCCAGTTCCCTAATATTGGAATGGCTTTCGATTACTATTGTTTCAGCGGCATATGTTGCTTCTGAAAGAATAACTCTTGTATAATGTCGTAATTTGGCGTTCGTCGAAATGCATTTCTTGTTGTATTGGGCCCACGTTAGCCTGTATGCCTTCTGGAGCTTAGTGATTCTGCCTTCATTGGCGATTCGATTAAGTCCTGAGGGCTGTATAATTTCGCCAAGTATTTTAAAAGTGCAGAAATGGGCGATTTTACCGTATTTGGTGTTTAAAGGGGGTTTATTTTCTGGCCTTCACTCCATATATTTGGTCTTGTCGTAAGAGATATGTAATCTGGTCTTTTGTGCAATCTCACGGAGCTTTTCCACTGCGTAAGGGTCTTCCGATCTGTTGTCTGCGACAATTGCATTGAAAATCCACAGCCTGCTTCCAGTCGACCGACCGGGTCAGGGAATGGAATGAATGAAGCCCCATCTAGCGGCGAGGATAATGAACTGTGCCGGCTGCCGAAGCCTGTCGCACTCCCATGGGGCAATGATTAAATGAATGGCGGATGAAATGAAATGATAGTGGAGAGTGTTGCTGGAATGAAATTGCAATACCATTTTTTATATTATTTATCGTATGGCGTTTAGTGCCGGGAGTGTCCGGGGACATGTTCGGCTCGCCTGAGTCTGTAGCTGCTTCCAGCGGACACCCTTAGGATGAGCGACAAGTTACGTTCAATTTCAGGTAGTTCCAACTTTCGCCACCAGATATCAATGATATATAGTGGTGAACGTAGGAACTTTGATAGAGCATTCGGACGAAATCTAACCTAACAATTTAGTTTCACACAAGTTTAGTCTGTGGAGGGATCGTTTACATGCCATAAATCTATGACATGGAACCGCCAGCTTTACTTCCTCTCCGAAGGAAGGCACACTGAAGGATTTTTAACACTCTTAAAAAATCCGACGACTTCGGTCAGGTTTGAAACCGCTATCTTGGGCACAAGATGCTACCAAGTACGCCACCGAAACCACTGCTGCAATAATAATAATAATAATAATTTTATTTATAATTATTATATAGCTTGCCACGGTGGGTGAGTGATCAACGTGTCGGTCTACTAGCCCCAAGATTGCAGGTTCGCTCCTGGCCGTGGTAAGTGATTTTTGAAAGGTGGAAAAAAATACGACACCATGTCATACGATGTTGGCATGCCAAAGAACCCATTTGAATTCAGTAGGCCGTGTTCATAATGGCAAAATTAATCTCGGGAGTTTCCGCCAACGCAAAGTTCCTCATTTCTCTACTAGAAATCGCTATAGTGTTCAAGGAGCTTAGATATCTAACTTCCTTGACTTTCATAGTGATTCAAGGAACAACGAAATATGACTTACAAGCTACCCTCTGGGCGCAAATTACAAAGCTTGCACCCGGTACCCGAGGCCATACGAAAAATAAATAAATAAATAAATAAATAAATAAATAAATAAATAAATAAATAAATAAATAAATAAATAAATAAATTAATTAATTAATTAATTAATTAATTAATTAATATTGATATCATTGGTATAGTATAATTGTTATTATTAGCCTACTTTCGATTTTTTGGAAAAAAATGAAAGTAGACTTGTGAGATCTACACAGGGCCAAAAATTGTGTGTCTGTGTCTGTGTCTGTGTCTGTGTCTGCGTCTGTGTCTGTGTGTGTGTCTGTGTCTGTGTCTGTGTCTGTGTCTGTGTCTGTGTCTGTCTCAATTCGAACACGGTGAAACCGAATTGAACGAAATTTGGTACAGGGGTAGAAGTAGCAAAGGGCACCTCAGTGTCATGCGTTATATCGCCGCCATCTTGACGGAAACGTAATGGCGGCCACCCAAAAGTTCAAAGCTTAAATCAAATTACGACAAACCTAATCATTCGATCTCTACCAAATTTTGCAACAAGATATATTTATATGGCGAGCGTCTTTTGACTAAACTACAAGGTCATCAGCCCAATAGTTTACAGATGGCGGCCATGTATGTGTGCAAATCGATTCCCCCTATCAATTCAAACATGGTGAAACGGAATTGAACGAAATTTGGTACAGAGGTAGCACTAACAAACGACACCTCAGTGTCATGTTTATATCACCGCCATCTTGACGAAAACGTAATGGCGACCACCCAAATGATAAAAGCTTAAATCAAATTACGACCAACCTAATCATATGATTTCTACCAAATTTTGCAACCTTATACCTTTATGTATGAATAATCTTTTAACCAAGCTACAAGGTCATCAGTACAATAGTTTGCATATGGTGGCCATGTATGTGTGCAAATAGATTCCCCCTATCAATTCAAACACGGTCAAACCGAATTGAACGAAATTTTGTACAGAGGTAGCACTAGCAAAGAGCACTCAAGTGTCATGTTTTATATCGCCGCCATCATGACGGAACGGAATGGCGACCACCCAACTGTTGAAACGTTAAATCAAATTACGCCCAAACTAATCATTTGATCTCTACCAAATTTAGCATCAAAATACAGAGGAAGCATCTTTTGACTGAACTACAAGGTCATCAGCTCAATAGTTTGCAGATAGCGGCCATGTATGTGTGAAAATCGATTCCCCATATCAATGCAAACACGGTGAAACCGAATTGAATGAATTTTATTTACAGAGGTAGCACTAGCAAAGGGCACGTCAGATTCATGTTTAATATCCGTATAGCACAAGCTACTACAACCAACATTCAATTATACTCCTTGAAAAGGACAAAGCGTTATAACAATACCCATGCATTTAGGAGAAAGTAGGCTGTATGTTCTTTACGGAACATCTTGTTTTACGATGTTATGCCCAACTAAAAACCACGATTGATCGTATTTCACAAATTAATTTGAATTTTACTTCTTCTCTTCCCAAAATGTCTTCATTCCCCACTATGATTGTTCTTCCGTTATGCTGTCCATGCAGTGGCGGCTTTCATCTGGGGGTTTGTAGCAAAGTGACGCTTGTTCGCCAAAAATCTAAACCTAATCGCGGGTTCAAGCCAGGCCGAAGTCGTCGGATTTTTTAAGAGCGTAAAATATCCCTCCATGTGCCTTCCTTGGGAGGGGAAGTAAAGCTGGGAGTCCCATGTCATAGATTTATGGCATGTTAAAGAACCATCCACTAATTACACCCGTGTGAATCTAAATCAGAGGTTAAACAACGCTCTTAGGTTCCTACGTTCGTCGCCAGGAGCCGACTGTGGTGGCGTCTAGTAACCAAGTTCTGAACTAGTAGTCGTTGACGGTGGCGTTTGGCGGTAAAAGTAGGAACTACTTGAAATTCTATGTCTGGAGTCCTTGCTTGAATTAAAAACAGATACACACATTAATACAGCCAACACAATTAACACCGGTTATGAGACAGATTCTACACACACCCAAAGTACACGGGGCTACATGACCGCGTTGTCGCAGCCCCTAAATCTTGGGAACCAACCAACCAATCTGAAGCTAGACCTGTCCCATAAAAGTTCGTCTGTTACCCTGACTTCTTGAAGGTCATTTTCAATTTCTATAATCCAGTTATTCTTGGCTTTTAATGAGGAGGCATGATTAAATAATATCCCTTTTTAGTACATCTTTCATTGTCCATTCTTTGAATATGTCCATAAAATGTTAATAGTCTCATTCTAATAGTGTCTGATATTTTCTCGAAATGTTGGTATAACTCATGAGAGCTATTCTTCGTCTTCTTATTCGTCTTCTTCTTCTTCTGCCTTCGTTACGGCCAACTAAGGACCAAGTCATGTCAACTGTTACTTCTGCATTTTAATGTTGGCCCAGTACTCTTTCATTCGCAATCGATGTTGCACCTTTCTCTCTGTCGTCCACGCCTTCCCGGTTTTTAGTTTCGGCTTAAGTTGAAAACTCCCATGTTTTTGAAGTTTTTCCCTAAGTGGGCCACGTTCCCGGATATCTTCACATGTTATCCCAATCTCCAACAGATCATTATCTACTTCACTGAACCCCCTTTGTCTTTTTCTCATGGAAAAGCAAAATTTTGTTGGATAGCCGTGTTCATTTAATTAGGGTAATATGTCCATAAAACGAAATCCCCCTTTTCCTCATCACGTTAGTTATTTTCTCTACGTGTGTGTACAACTCTTGGTTGTGGCGTCTTCGGAACTCGCCGTGATCTTTGACTGGACTTAGGATTTTCCTCAATATCATCCTTCTTTGGACTCCAGTTTTTCCTTCATGCCTTATCTATTCATGGCGAGACATTCCGATGCATACAAAGCTTCTGGCCGGATGACTATCAGTAGAGCCTGAGTTTTGCATTCAGGGACAGAGATCAGTTGTTGTACACATTCTTAGTTAGATGTTAAGCCATTTCAATTTCATTCAAGCGTGACGCAAAAGCCTCGTTTTCGGATTGTAGGGTCTATCCATTCACTTAGATACTTAAATCTCACAACCCGCTTGATTTTCCCATGATTCACTTCGTGAGAGCTATTATTATTATTATTATTATTATTATTATTATTATTATTATTCTTTCTTCGTTTTGCCCACTTAAGGAGCGCGTTTGAACTTATTGACTTGCGTTGATGGTGTTTTCCTTTTCTGCTCCTCCCAAAATCTCCTCATGAACTCACTATGACCCTTCTTACGTTCTTCCGTCCATTTTTATCCAGTGGTCCTTTTAGGTTTTTCGGTGAAAGAGTAATTTGTAACTAAAGTTCCAAAAAGCCTTGCGATTCATGATGATATATTCTGTGATGTTCATTTCTTGTAAGTCCTGTTTGATTTCTTCTAACCAACTGATTTTGGCCTTCTTTGAATTAATTATATCAAGCAGTTTCTTTGCAAATCTGGTGTTGTCCATTCTGCAGATTTCACCATAAAATTTCAATCGTCTCTTATGTACGGTATCAGTGAACTTATTGATTATTATTATTATTATTATTATTATTATTATTATTATTATTATTACAGTATTATTATTATTATTATTATTATTATTATTATTATTGTTGTTGTTGTTGTTTCTTGTGGCAAATGAAGGGCACTTGGCCTTCTCTTTCACTTAACCACACACAATACAACTTTTTACATACGGTACTAGCTGCTGTACCCAGTTGTATATTTAGCAGAGAATGTTTTTAGCCTACTTTTCACATTTTGCAAAAATGAGGAAAAAGTAGACTTATGAGATCGGGCAAATGTATGTCTGTCTGTCTGTCTGTCTGTCTGTCTGTCTGTCTGTCTGTCTGGCTGTGTGTGTGTCCCCCCCCCCTATCAACTCCTAAACGGCTGCAGCAATCGAAACAAAATTTGGTAGGAGTAAAGATCTATACCTGAATATCTCACGGCCATATTTGAAAATGACGTCAGTGCTACCAACTGCTAAAAAATCGCAATTGAAATTTGAGCTCCATGTTGGATATCTTGGAAAGTATGAATGGGAGCTATTTCAAAATTGGCACACGTACAATTCATAATATTTCAGTTTAATTTCCAGGAGGCCAAACATGGCAGTGTTGCCAAAATGATTATAAGCCTCCTGATAGGTCCAATTTTTAAATGCATATAACTTCTACACTATCAAGCGGAATTCAACCAAATTTCGTATGTTGTATGTGTACATAACCAGATATGACTGAGCGTATTCTTCAGACCTACCAGGGCTGCCAACTGCTAATAAATGCTCCTAATTTATTTTATCCAAATACCAATATATCAGAAAGTATGCAAGCCGACTGCTTTAAACTATGCACACGTATAGTACCTGACATTCTATATTAATTTGGAGTAACTTATATACGTCAGTGCTACCAACATGATTCTAAGCCTGCTGACAGGTCCAACTTTAAATACATGTAACTTCCATACTATCATTTGGATTTCAACCAAATTTCGTATGTGCTATGTGTACCATAACAGATATGACTATGCGTATTCTAAGGAGCAACCAGGCCTGCCAACTGTTAATATGTGCTGTCCCTATTTTTGTTACCCTAATATCAATATATCAGAAAGTATGCAAGCCAATAGCTCTAAACTTTGCACACGTATAGTACCTGGCATTCTAGACGAATTTGGAGTAACTAATATACGTCAGTGCTGCCAACATGATTCTAAGCCTGCTGATAGGTCCAATTTCAAAATGCATGTAACTTCTATACTAACTAATGGATTTCATTCAAAATTGGCACAACAATAGATCATATTATTTCAGATTATTTCTGACCAATACATGCATGACATTGTTGCCAACATGATTTTACGCGCGCTGTTAGATCCAATGTTTAACTGCATGTAACGTCCATGCTATCCAGTGGACTTCAACCAAATTTTGTATTTAGTACCGTAAGAGACGGAACTAAGAATATATTCAGTCATCAGGGCTGCCAACTGTAGTGCTCTATTAGGATACATTATGCCAGGTATACAGTATTTCGAACTAATTGGAAATTTCGATATTAGCAACTTAATTTCGTCATTATTCTAGATAGGTTCATATTCTGTAGAATAATCATTGGCATGAAAAGTAGGCTGTATAGTTCTTCACGGAACTTCTTGTTTATCAACCTTTCAACCTCACCAAAACATCATATAGACTATAACTAACAAATACCGACGAGTTGCGTTACCAATACTGCAACTATATAATTGTACATATTGTACATATTTTCACCCGTATTTTCAGACATAGATTTTATATCCTAAATGTAACGGATCTGATGATGATCACTTGACGATCAAAACTAGTCATCCAAGTGCATTTATTAATCTTATTTGGGTACAATCGTGTTGACCGACTGAGAAGCACCAAATTTTGTCCGTATGAAGAAATAGAACTTAAAGGGAAAAAAAAAAAGACTAAAAATGTAAACCCTAAATATCTCCCTTATGGTATGGTAGGGACTCCGTCTTGAGGAAGGAATTCATGATGGAATCAATAAAATAATGCAGAACAAATATAATGGAATGCACCCGAAATAAATTAGAAACCCCTATTGGCAGGTGAAAAGCTAAAGGAAGTAGAAGACGTGAAGAGGAACTAAAATAACCAGTGATGGACGGAGCAAATAAGATATAAAAAGTAGGTTGCCTCAGGCAAAGAAAGTAATAATTACCACACTTACTATGTTTTCTGACAGGTTTTCTTGTATTTTGTTTTTGGAGGGCAGAGACTGTCTGTGGGTGTCACTGTAGGTTTGGTAGAGTTATTTGTCTTGCATATTTGGATCTGATGAGCGAAACATGTCATTCCTTAGGTTTCTTCTTCTTCTTCTTCAATCGTCCGTAACAATATATATATAAATATTAATCACATCGAATTTATTTCAGGTTATATTTCACATATTCCAGTAATTGGAATGATTTTTATATTAACCGACTGAAAGCTACATAGTATAAAAAGTCTCCGATTCTTGGTGAGGATTTTGATGTGCGCAATGAAGATTTTGATGTGCGCAATGAGGATTTTGATGTGGACAGTGAGGATTTTGATATGCGCAGTGAAGATTTCTATGTGCCCAGTGAGGATTTTTATGTGGGCAGTGAGGATTTTGATGTGCGCAATGAAGATTTTGATGTGCGCAATGAAGATTTTGATGTGTGCAATGAGGATTTTGATGTGGACAGTGAGGATTTTGATATGCGCAGTGAAGATTTCTATGTGCCCAGTGAGGATTTTTATGTGGGCAGTGAGGATTTTGATGTGCGCAATGAAGATTTTGATGTGCGCAATGAAGATTTTGATGTGTGCAATGAGGATTTTGATGTGGACAGTGAGGATTTTGATATGCGCAGTGAAGATTTCTATGTGCCCAGTGAGGATTTTTATGTGGGCAGTGAGGATTTTGATGTGCGCAGTGAGGATTTTGATGTGCGCGGTAATGATTTTTATATGCGCGGTGAGGATTTTGATGTGCGCAGTGAGGATTTTGATATGCGCAGTGAAGATTTCTATGTGCCCAGTGAGGATTTTTATGTGGGCAGTGAGGATTTTGATGTGCGCAGTGAGGATTTTGATGTGTGCGGTAATGATTTTTATATGCGCGGTGAGGATTTTGATGTGGACAGTGAGGATTTTGATATGCGCAGTGAAGATTTCTATGTGCCCAGTGAGGATTTTTATGTGGGCAGTGAGGATTTTGATGTGCGCAGTGAGGATTTTGATGTGCACGGTAATGATTTTTATATGCGCGGTGAGGATTTTGATGTGCGCAGTGAGGATTTTGATGTGCAAAGAGAGGATTCTGATTTGCGCAGTGAGGACTTTGATATGCGCAGTGAAGATTTTGATGTGGCAGTGGTATTCTGATATGCGCAGTGAAGGTTTTGATATGCGAAGTGGATGCACCGGATAATCCCGAAAACCACTGGATGGATTTTAATGCAGTTTTCACCATTCTGTAAAGAATTTCTCGAGGATGGTTTATGTAGAAAAACATTCATTTATGACCAAAGGAAGCCGAGCAGTAACGATTTCAGTGAATCGAGTCGAAGAAAAACCTGCCGTCCGTGCGCCTTTTAAGACCACGGTTGGTAAACCATTAAAAATATCTGTAAACTATGAGTGTAATAATTATTGTTAAGCATGAAAAGTTCTACAAAAAAGTTCCCGACAGCATATCTCTAACTTTAATACATCGCCCACTATAAGTGTTTTTACGTTTTCATTTCTTCCAAAAATCTCCATTCAGTGGAAATTTAAATTACCAGCTTCAGAGCGAGTTTAGGAGCTAGCGAGTGAACATATCACCCCAGCTTCGGCCAGCATCAAACTATCGAGTTAAGACTTCAAAGAAGAGTATATGTGTTTGTAGTTTCGCTGTTCACCTCGGCTGTTATGAATTGCGTCCGGAACCTGCCGTTAACGATACCGGGCGAAGCCGGGGCGGGTTGCTAGTTGTTCATAAGGCAACACTGAAAAATGGCTTTATAGCTATCTTTACTCCAGCGTTCATTCATTCTTACAATCGCAAATGTTCAAGAGACATTAAAATAGTTATTTACAGAAAATTAAAAACTATAGTACACGGGAAAAGGCAAAAACATAAACAAGAAGTTCCGTGACGAACTAAAGAGCCTACATTTCTTAAAATTAAGATTCATGCCAATGATTAATCTACTGTATATGAACCTGTCTAGAATAATGACGAAATTATGTTAGTAATATCGAAATGTCTAATTAGTTCGAAAATTCCTGGTATAATGTAGCCTAATAGAGCACTACAGTTGGCAGCCCTGGAGACAGAATATATTCTTAGTTCCATACCTTAAGGTACAGAATACAAAATTTGGTTGAAGCCCAATGGACGTCACATGCAGTTAGACATTGGATCTATCAGCACGCGTAAATGCATGTTGGCAACAATGTCATGCGTGTGATGGTCAGAAATAATCTGAAATAATATAATATGATCTAATGTTGCGCCAATTTTGAATGAAATCCATTAGTTAGTATAGAAGTTACATGCATTTTAAAATTGGACCTATCAGCAGGCTTAGAATCATGTTGGCAGCACTGAGGTATATTAGTTACTCCAAATTAATCTAGAATGCCAGGTACTATTAATACGTGTGCAAAGTTTAGAGCTATTGGCTTGCATACTTTCTGATATATTGATATTAGGGTGACAGAAATAGAGACAGCATTTATTAACAGTTGGCAGTCCTGGTTGCTTTTAAGAATACGCATAGTCATATATGTTATGGTACACATAGCACATACGAAATTTGGTTGAAATCCAAATGATAGTATAGAAGTTACATGTATTTAAAGTTGGACCTCTCAGCAGGCTTAGAATCATGTTGGTAGCACTGACGTATATAAGTTACTCCAATGTAATATAGAATGTCAGGTACTATACGTGTGCATAGTTTAAAGCTGTCGGCTTGCATACTTTCTGATATATTGGTATTTGGATTTAAAAAAATAGAGAGAGCAATAATTAACAGTTGGCAGCCCTCGTGGCTCTTAAGAATACGCTCAGTCATATCTGTTTATGTGCGCATACTACACACAAAATGTGGTTGAAATCCAATTGATAGTGTAGAAGTTACATGCATTTAAAAATTGGACCTATCAGAAGGTTTAAAATTATTTTGGCAACACTGTCATATAAGACCTCCAGGAAATTAAACTGAAATAGTATTATCTACATGTGTGCCAATTTTGGAATAGTTCCCATGCATACCTTCCAAGATATCCAGCATGGATCTTAAATTTCTAGTGTGTTTTTTCAGCAGTTGGTAGCACAGACATCATTTTCAAATATGGGCGTGAGATATTCCGGTATACATCTTTACTCATACTAAACTTGGTTTCGATTGCTGCAGCCGTTTAGGAGTTGGTAGGGGGGACACACACACAGCTAGACAGACAGACAGAAGGACAGACAGACAGACAGACACACATTCTCCCTGATTGATCGCATAAGTCAACTTTTTCCTCTTTTTTGCAGAATCAACAAAATATTACATTTATTTACTTCAGTCACTTGTACATTCAATAAAAAAAACAATTAACCATTCATTCATCCTCATATCCAATCAATGAGCCAATCAAACACAACACATAATACATTACAAAATACACCACCCCTATTGAAATGCAATGCCTTTATACGCTCCGGTTGCTATTCATTACGACCTAGACGAGACCCGGTCTGTTTATCTAGATGAACTAATCGATGTGATGTACAGCGGGATGTTTACACAATGTGTGGGAAACCAATGAATTGTAATGAGTTGGTCACCTCCTGACACTATATCACATAGCAGAGTTCAGTGACCTATTGACAGCAACCACGACACACCACCTCTCACTGGTATCGCTTAGTTCCTGACTGTTTTAATAGCAGATAATATATTTAAGTGTAGGTTACTGAGACTTATTATTCTTAATTTATGAAATATTGGCTCTCACATTCAAGCAATTCAACTTCAGAAAATGGTATTGCCGTGATTGATTTGCGGTTTCCAGGGTGTATCAGGAGCCCACTGAAGAGCCTGACTTGGTGCATCAAGGAGAAACCCTGCAAAATAAATGGCAAAGACGAAAGATTTTTGCTGGAGTTTTTAATTTATGTTATGATTTTATAATTACAGTACTATTTATTTGTTTGCTTGCTTTTTTAACTATGGTAACTTTATTTATTTACATTTTATTTTTTTATTTTTATGATTTAAATTTTACGATTTTTTTATGTATTTTATTTTTATTTTATTTTTATGTTATTTTATATTCATTTTGTTTTAATTTTTATTAATTTTTAATTTGTTAATTCTTAATTTTTATTAGTTTTTAATCTTTATGAAATTTTAATTTTTAATTTTTATTAAATTTTAATTTTTATTAGATTTTAATTTTAAATTTTAAATTTTAAATTTTTAATTTTTAATTTTTAATTTTTAATGTTTTAAATTTTATTTTTTTATTTTTTTATTTTTTTTATTTTTTTATTTTTATGTTATTTTATTTTCATTTTGTTTTAATTTTTATTAATTTTTAATTTTTATTAATTCTTAATTTTAATTAGTTTTTAATCTTTCTGAATTTTTAAATTTTTATTTTTATTAATTTTTAATTTTTATTGGATTTTAATTTTTAATGTTTAGTGTTTAATTTTAATTTTTTAATTTTTAATTTTTAATTCTTATTTTTAATTTTTAATTTTTTAATTTTAGTGTTTACTTTTTATTTTTGTATTTTTATGTTTAATTTTTTTTTTTTTATGTTATTTTATTTTCATTTTGTTTTCATTTTTATTAATTTTAATTTTTATTAATTCTTAAGTGGTCAGAGGGTGCGAAGAATCTCCCGGTCAGCCCTGAAGATAGGAACGTGGAATGTACGGAGTATGTTTGAAGCAGGAAAGATTCACAATACAATTCATGAGATGAAGAGGATGAATGTGTCCATAATGGGTATAAGTGAGATGAGATGGCCGGGGACAGGAGATTGTAATGTGGAGGATTGCATGATATACTACAGTGGTAATAATGATGCCAGGCATTTGCATGGAGTGGGTTTTATAGTGGACAAAAGTTTGCAGTCTGCTGTTATCAGTTGTATACCATTCTCCAGTAGAATAATGATGTTAAAGTTACGTGGTAAACCTTTCCACATTAATCTCATTCAAGTGTATGCCCCTACTAGTGACAAAAGCGATGAAGAGGTTGAGGAATTCTATGCCCAAATTCAGACCGTCCTCAAAGACACCAAAGAACATGATGTAACCCTTGTTATGGGAGATTTTAATGCAAAAGTTGGGAAAGGTTCTGAAGAACACATTGTGGGCCAGTGGGGTCTCGGACAAAGAAACAACAGAGGGGATCGTTTAGTGCAGTTTTGTAGAGAGGAGAACTTTGTCATTGCTAATACTTGGTTTAAGCTTCCTGCCAGGAGACTTTATACGTGGAAAGCACCTGCTGATAGTCCAGACAACATCATAAGAAATCAAATTGATTTCATTCTAATTAAAAACAGATTTAGAAACAGCGTGATTTTTGCAAAAACCTATCCAGGAGCAGATGTTCCTTCTGACCACAATCCTCTCATTAGCAAGATTTGTGTCCGGCTTAACAAGATTCCGATAAAAACAACACAAAATAAATATGATACTGATGCCCTTCGGGAAATAAATACAAGGTCACAGGTGGCTGCTGCTCTTACCACTGATCTTAAGACGTTGAATTCAAATGACATGCAGCCCTTGGAACTTTGGGACACTTTTAAAACCTCATTGAAGAGGGTTGGAGATCATTTTCTTAAGAACAAGAGACAACATAAAAAAGGAAGGCATGGATGACGGATGAAATATTGAATCTAATGGATAAAAGAAGAGAAGTCAAAGGAAGAGATAATGAAGAATATTGGTTTATTCATAGATTGATAAAGAATAAGATCAGGCAAGCCAAGGAAGTTTGGATGTCAGATAGGTGCAAAGAAATTGAAGAACTTAATAGTAAATATGATACTTTCCAGGTCCATAAGAAAATCAAAGAAGTTTCAGGTAGACACAGGAAAAGAAACACAGTCAACTTAGTTGATAGTCAAGGTAACACGGTATTTGAAGTTGAAGAAAAATTACAGGTTTGGGAAAAATATATACAAGAGCTTTTTAATGATGATCATCGTCCTTCCCGACCCGAAATTCCTTCAGTTGTTGGACCCATGATCACCATGGATGAAGTGAAATATGCGATTAGGATAGCGAAAAATGGTAAGGCTCCTGGTCAAGATGACATTCCAGTGGAATTATTGAAGATCTTGGATGATGATAGCATTGTGACGCTCACTAATTTATATAACAAGATATACGACACGGGCATATTACCAGAAGACTGGCTCTTGTCTACATTTATTGCTCTTCCGAAGAAACCGATGGCTAAGTCATGTAGTGACTTCAGGACAATCAGTCTTATGAGTCATGTGCTCAAGATATTTCTCAAAGTTATCCATAATCGCATATACAGGAAATGCGAGATGAATATCAGTGACACGCAGTTTGGGTTCCGCAACGGTCTAGGAACTCGTGAGGCATTATTTGCGCTTCAAGTTCTTTTCCAGAGATGCCGTGAGGTGAATCAGGATGTATATGCATGTTTTCTGGACTATGCAAAAGCCTTTGACCGTTGTCAGCATGATAAGTTGTATAATGCACTCAAGAACTCAGGAATAGATGAGAAAGACATTCGGATCATCATTAATTTATACTGGGGTCAAAAGGCTAGTATCAGAATTGATGGACATATATCGAGATCAGTGGAAATAATGCGTGGTGTGAGACAAGGATGCATTCTTTCACCACTTCTTTATAATATCTATGCAGAACAGATTTTCTCCGAGGCACTTGATGGCATTCAACAAGGTATTAAGGTCAATGGTAATTATATTAATAATATACGGTACGCAGATGATACTGTATTGATTGCAAATAGTTTCGAAGGACTTAAAGAGATTGTTACTATGGTATATCAAAAGAGTAAACAATATGGCCTTGACCTCAACATTAAGAAAACAAAATATATGATAATATCGCGAAAACCAGCATTGTCACAAATCCTTTTAGTCGATGGACATCAGATTGAGCGAGTCAAGAGTTTGGTTTATTTAGGACAGAATATTAATGAGAATTGGGATCCTTCGGTTGAAATAAGATGCCGTATAGAGAAGGCTAGATCCATCTTTATGACAATGAAACAACTACTATGCTGTCGAGATCTCAGTATGACGCTTAAGAAAAGAATTGTGAAGTGTTATGTTGTCTCCACCCTTCTTTATGGTGTTGAAGCTTGGACCTTGTCCGTAGCTACAGAAAAGAAGATTCGAGCTTTTGAAATGTGGATATACCGGCGGATTCTTAAAATTTCGTGGACAGAACATGTGAGTAATGCCGAGGTTCTTCAGCGTGTGAGCAGCCAACCTGAGCTGTTAAACACAATTAAGAAGAGGAAATTGGAATACTTGGGACACATGATGAGGAATCCAAAATACCGTCTGCTCCAAGTTATACTTCAGGGTAAAATTGAAGGACGGCGTGGACCAGGAAGGAGACGAATAACTTGGATGGATAATTTAAAAACGTGGTTTGGGCTGTCTTCCACGGAACTCTTCAGGATTGCACAGGATAAGAAGGTGTTAGCCATGGTGGTAGCCAACGTCCGTATCGGATAAGGTAGAAGGAGAAGAAGAAGAATTAATTCTTAATTTTAATTAGTTTTTAATCTTTCTGAATTTTTAAATTTTTATTTTTATTAGATTTTAATTTTTAATGTTTAGTGTTTAATTTTTAATTTTTAATTTTTAACTTTAATTTTAGTGTTTAGTTTTTATTTTTTAGTTTTTAGGTTTTAGTTTTTTAGTTTTTTATTTTTATTTTTGATTTTTGATTAATTTTTATTTTGCTTTTAGTATTCTTGTTTTTTGCTTTTGTGTTCTTTTTGTTCGTTTTTATTTATTTATTTAATTAGTTATTCAATTATTTTTTATTTATTCATTTATCCATTTATTCGTTTATTCATTTATTCATTTATTCATTCATTCATTCATTCATTTATTTAACGACTTGATGGTCTATTTGCATAACATTCAAATCCAAAATGGAGCGTGCATTATACTTTACTCTGACCGATGACAATGTTTTTGACGACATGCTAGATTTTTGTTGACCACTAACTTATAAATAACAAAGGAATTATTTTAATGACACAGAATTTATTTGAGATTTTGATTGTCAAAACCATCTGTGTTGAATGTTCTACAGATGATAGAACCTAACCTGGAATTCCCATCTGACAAGTAAGATATGTACCATTTATTTTGGATTACGGTATAGGGCAACTACCTGGACGTCACAGCATCAGTCCACTTATTTTCAACGATTTCATGATACTTATCCACCAAGTGCATAAGTACGTTTATTTCATTTAAAGAAAATTTCACAGTCCCCGGCTCTTGCAATTTTCCTCATCAACCATTCTTAGCCTATTTTCGATTTTGAAAAAATAGGCTTATGAGATCACCTTTTGTCCGTGTGTGTGTGTGTGTGTGTGTGTGTGTGTAATAAAATCTAAACGACTGGAGAGATTTCAATGAAACTCGATAAGTTCATAGCACTATTCCGGGCGACCCCGACCGTGCCCTTCAAATTTTGTTACCTCTCACCAATTCAACATGGCGGCTGTGCGAAATATTTCACCAGCATTCAACATCTCCGAAACTATTACAGATATCACCCTGGAATTTTGTACGGTGACAGAGGGATCTACAAGAAGTTCACTTATGCGACCTTTGAAAACCTGGTAACTATGAAACCAACATGGCGGCCAAGCGAATTTGCGACTTTTAAATAGACTTTTCTCGCGAGTTAACCAACCAAACGCAATGAAACTTGGTACAGTATATTGAACCCTTTATCCACTGATGGATAAATGATTCGATGTTTTATTTCTACAATCAATTAATATTTCCACCAGCGTCATGAAATAGCCAGACGAAGATGAGGAAACTTCAAGCATTTGTTGGAGACAGTGGGAACATACCTGCAGCAGTTTGACAAAAGGCTAAATACTTTAGGATTGTGAAAAGAAAGAGCCTAGCTATGTTTCAGAAGGACAGGTGGTGGCTACCTCAAAATAGAAGGGACGCGTGGTGAGACACGCTTATGGCATGTTCATTGTACTATTCGCGCCTAGAAAAAATATAATTCAGTAACGTGAGTGGCTGATGGTACTACTGGACACTCCTACGAGGCCGAGGTCTGATAAAAACCGCGAACATATTGAAAAAGTGGAACCAATGGGAGATGAATGCTTACGAACGCGCCAAGTCTAGCTTGGGCACGCGATAGCTAGCATTAACGCGGGAGATCGACTAGACAACATCTCTACGATCGATTCTAGAATGAATGGGCATATTCTTGACCTGCGCAATTTTACGAGTTCAGTGATATTAGTTTCATTCCTGTACCACTATTATTTTGAGAAATGTTTATATAATTCCCCCCCCCTCCCCCCCCCCCATCGATACCTAGGGCCAGTTCATTTATAAGTGGCGTGAAGAGCCAAGAACTGACTTATTACATTGTGTGTGTCGGGAGACACAGGTTATTATTATATTTTGCGCGTCTGAGGACGTAGGCACTTGTACTTTGCGTGTCATGAGGACACAGATTTTTATTAATACTAATGTGTGTTAAATTCAGTGTGATAGATAGTCACAGTACTATTTTGTAGGGACAGTATCATCGACAATTCGCCAACAGACTGTTCTGGGGAAATAAGTACCTAAAACGGTGAATTTAGCAGACAGATATCGAGTGTGTAATAATTTATAACTTTTTGCATCAGCACGAGAGATGACATCGCTTATCCTGGAAGAAGTTTGGAACTGTCAACACTCCGTCGAGATGTTTGAGATGAGCTAAGCAGCATTAAGTAGGGAGATGGCTGCAGATGTTCGCTGACGTGGTGACTGGCCGAGGATGAGTACTGAATAATATTCTTATTATCTGACAAGTTAACTTATGGTATATGGGACATATTTTGTTTGTAAATATCTTGCTTGTGTTGATTAACGTAGTGTATTTAGTTTTGGTCTGACACATCTTTTGCATGGAAACAGCTCGCACAAGTTTTCTTAGTCGTAAGTTCTTGATTGTTTGTTTTAACTAACGTGGCTATGTGGACAACCGTGTTTGCATTTGTTTACGTAATGCGGTTAAGAAGCGTCTCTCGGAGATATATTGTGTTTCAGAAGTAGGACTGAATTAATATAATCATACAGTAGATTGGAGGGTAAATTAATCTTTGTAATGTTTATTATTGATCAGATTCAGTGAGTTTATTGCCGTAGGAGCAATGTGAGTTGTGGCGAAGAGCAGTCAGCTCTCTCGTAGGTTTTATTATTTTCTTAAATAGATTGTGAGCATCCGATTCAACCGACCTGTGTGAAATGTGTTATGTCATTCCCAGCAGTGTGTGTGTGTGTGTATTTTATTGGTCATTACAAGCGGGAATTTCAGTTTAGACTGATTTCTGTCAGCTTGGTGCTGAGTCCATATGGTTACCTTGCGAGGACATATGTGGCTATATCGATTAATGTCTTACCATATGTTTATGTGGTAGAGATTTGTTGCTGTTGATTGTACGAGATAACGGGACAGTTGGTCAAGTTATTTTTACACACTGGAGTGGGACGATGACAAAAGAGTTGTGGTAGGGGGAATCTGTTTTCACAAGGCGGGCTGAAAAGATTGCATCAAGGTCATTAGTGGAGTGCTTGTTGGCTCCGTAAAATTACTTGAAATACAGAATAAGAACTGATCAATGGTAAAAATTGTTGAAATAAATGGGAGTTGCCTACGAATCACTATAATCTCCGAAGCGTTAGCTTAACGTGCATTTTTGTTCATATAAGGTAATCTCAGCCGGTGAGGCTTTTGTTGTTGTTGGTTCCATTCCATGTTTATGTTCCGTATTAGTGACCCGTACAGTCACGTGCGATGCTGTCTTTTCCTTGTTTGTGTATTGAGCAATTGGCCGTGTTGGCAGCTCATTTGTCAGATGCATCATCGCACTGAAGGAGGATCTCGAGGGAGATTCCTGTAAATATTAGATTTTAGATTGTGTGTCAGCATTAATTTTTAAAGGTTTTTATTAGTGTTGTGTCCCATATCCGTAAACGTTGATTTACGAGATGATTGTTCGTAAGCATCGTGGCTGTTACCCGATGTAAACGAACAGTCATCCAAGTACTCATCCCTCGTAGTTAGTCATTACGCGTACATAAAATCCCAATGCAAGTTAGTGGAACTTGGATCCACATTTTTATGAGGGGAGATCCGTCTGACTCCTCAACGTTGATAGATATTTCTGTCATGGGAAGATTCAGGGAGGAATATTATTGTTGTTGTCTATATTCATTTTTTTGCACAAATAGTCATTAAATTATGTTATTATTTTACGTCTTGTCACTTCCTTTCTTAATTATAGTTTTAATCCTATGACCCTTCCCTCAGTAGAGCATGTTGTTTGGCGAACGTAAACATCACACTATGAACTGAGCGCGACCCCTTGATCAAGTTTCTTGCATATAAACACTGCAATACTAAAGGGTTCAATATGTTTATACACATTGTAATGCACCGACATCTAACTTCGTTCAATTGTTTACATAACCTCAATATGGCGGCTGTGCGAAATATTTCACCGGCATTCTATATCTCTGAAATTATTAACGGTATCACCCTGAAATTTTGCACGGAGATAAAGGGCACTACTAGAAATTCGTCTATGAGACTTTCAAAAACCGGTTAACTACAAAACGAACATGGCGACTAAACGAAGTTGAAAGTTTTAAATAGACTTTTCTCGCGATTTAATGATCCAAACGCAATGAATCTTGGTACAGCAAATGTTTATATACATAGTAATGCAATGGTATGTAATTTAGTTCAATTATTTACATAACCTCAAGATGGCGGCTTGCGAATTTTTAAATTAAGTTTTTGTTTCTTGTGTCGTAATTATGCGATCGAAATGAAAGTTTGAATAATGAACCTACGCAATAATTTTCCTTTAAAGGTACATGACTCTTAAGGCCTGTACATATATCAATCCAATATGGCGACCATCCGAAATATTTAGACGGTTCTCAATATCTACGAATATATTACAGCAATCAAACTGAATTTTTTTATGTTCATAGGGGCTATGGACATAAGTTCATCTATAGGACTTTCTATAACCTGGTGATCACAAATCCAACATGGCGGCGGAGCGAAGTATAAATAATCACATGGTCGTTTCTCGCAATTTAACCATCCGAGTGCAGTGACACTTGGCACAGTAAATCCTTATACAAATGTTAATCCACTGGCATCTAATGTTTTTCAATTTTTCCATAACGACAAGATGGCAGCTGTGCGAAATTTTAAAATCTCGTTTTTTTACTTTTTGTGTACTAATCATGCGATTGAAGTTTGAATACTACACGTACACAATAATCTTCATGTAACAGTACATAACTCTAAGCCCTACATATACAAAAGTCCAACATGGCGACCACCCGAAATATTTAGACAGTTCTCAATATCTACGAATCTATTACAGTAATCAAACTGAAATTTAGTATGTTGATAGGGGCAATTAACATTAGTAGGATATATGTAATAGGCTTTATAGTTCTTCACGGAACTACTTGGTTTTTTTTAACCAAGGAGTATATACTGTAACTTTTAAGCTTGTTGCAGTTAACGGCCTGGTTGATTTATGCAAATACCGCCACATCATCATCTTTCAGTGAGTTTTGTACTGCCCTTAAATATAACGATTTGTTTGCTAATGCCAATCGGCGAATGCGCTTTGTAACTTATTACCAGCCCTCCTTGGGCGACTGATTTAAAACTTCCCAAAATCATCCTCCTATTTTTGATCGGAAGTACTTCATCATATACCACACAATTGAAATGGCAGGGTCGTGGAGTGTTGGACACACATTTGGTCAACCTAACTGGTATCATTTGGGCGTTCAACTATTAGGTGTAATTCCCTATAAAGAAAACTAATTATAACCTTCAAAATATATGTATTAATATCAACTTGAAACATATGGCGGGGACTCTCGTCGAACAGACTATGGTTTCCTATCTTCAATTCTCCTCGGCAATGACGAAAACATGTGACCCAAAATGAATGTTGGAATATAAAGATGTTTGTTACTCACTCATCGACGGTCTTGCAGATAATCTACGAGACATGCTCGATAGATCAGTACTCCCCAGCATTTCTAAGATTTTCCACACGTGGTTTGAGGTTAGAGATGTTTACTGGTTTACATAGCCACATCTCTGCGAGAGAAATGAATGTGCTTCCGTACCCAACTTGAATTGTGCTAACAGAGATAACATCGTTGTGATATGTAGCCGTTTCGAGTACTTTCGAAAGCCATGCTTTCAACAAAACTGTTTCTCCAAATAGGCCTACGCCAAATTACGAGAACGCGACCTTTCCAATCAGACGCTACAATAGAAGTCAAGCCTCGCTTGACACGAAAAAAAACCCCTCTCATCTTGTCAACACATGTTTTCGTCTTTCTCCGCCAGGGTCATGATACCCTCCAACCCATACAAAATACACCAATAATCTCGAACCCATGTATATTTCTTACGACTCATGGCGCGAAACTCTTCTCTGACGTCAGAATCTTACACAATTTCTACAAAGCTTTCTTCAAGACAAGGGAAGTTATTCTCGGCCCAATCTAAATTTGGCCTATAGTTTCCTGCTGTTGCAACATCTTGTAGCTTGCCTACACAATCCGCTGTCTTGTATACTGACATCTCCCATACAAATTAAATGAAATATTCCTGACTGAGTCCCCGAGATACACAAGATATATATACACTAAATAAAATGAAATCCTACAACCTAAATGATGATGATGAACAAGAAAAGAAATGGTATGAACAAATTACCCTAACCTGACTTCTCTTGCAGTCAACCAAATAAGGGTTTGGGAACATTGTGACCGGAACAGTCACAGTTTGTGAAACGGCAACGAGTTTAAATCAGACGTTAAAATTAAGGAGGCATTTACTGACGGCTTGTTAACACTACGTTGGTAAACCCAGCCCTAAATGAGGTCTCGCGATAGTAACGGTCACGTTAAACAAAGAGCCTTCCTTTTTGTAAGCTTCTCAACTACTTTCACTGTCGCGTAACTGTCCAGGTTTTAAAATTTTATTTTGCCTTGTTTCGTTTGTGTTTTTTATTTCCTTTATTTTTGAGCAGTTATAATTATTTTGTTATTCGTTTATTGTAATGTTGTCTTCCCCATTCTTAGGCTCTTGGATGAATTTCTTTTTCCTAAAGTATATTTCTATTGTTTTTATTAAAAAATTTATTTCAGCTCTAATTCATATTTTATTTATTATAATTTTAATTTTAGTTATTATTATTCATCTTCTCCTTTCGTCGTTATGCCCATTCAAAGAGTGCGTTAGTTGGGCTGATGGTTTTCGCCTTCTTATCCTCCCAAAATCTCTTCATGAATGCACTGTGTTGCATCTTGTGTTCTGTCCCCCACTTCCTACCAGTTTTCTTTATGAGTTTCTCCCTAAATTTACGGTTGGCTACCTTTGTGCTAATAGTACATTATGCAACGAGCCTATAATGGCAATAATTAAGACAAGAGTATGTTTATAAAACGAGCGTATGCGAGTTTTATAATTTCCATACGAGTGTCTTAATTACCATTATAGACGAGTAGCATAGGACTGTTAATGTTCGACGATTGGTTCGTTGGTTCTTAAGTTTAGGGGCTGCGACAACGCGGTCATGTAGCCTCGTGTACTTTTGGTGTGTGTAGAATCTGTCTGATAACCGGTGTTAATTGTGATGACTGTATTAGTGTGTGTTATCTGTTTTTTTAATTTAAGTACTGCAACTTAGATTTTTTCAAATAGTTCCTACTTTTGCCGCCAAGCGCCACCGTCAACAACTACTAGGTCAAGTTCCGAACTTAGCTACCAGACGTTACCGCAGTCGGCTCTTGGCAACGAACGTAGAGACCTAAGAGCGTTGTTTACATTCTTAACCTATCCAATTTAGCTTCACACAGGTGCAATTAGTGGAAGGTTCTTTAACATTCCATAAATCTATGACATGGGACCGCCGGCTTTACTTCCCCTCCAAAGGAAGGCATACTGAGGGATTTTTAACGCTCTTAAAAAATCCGACGGCTTCGGCCGGGTTTGAACCCACTATCTTGGGCATAGAAGCTCAGCATGCTACCGACTACGCCACCGAAGCCGCCATGATAATTATTATAACTATTTTATGTTCGAACATAGATATTCATAAATATCTGTCGAGATTTCGCCAGTTTTATGTACTGAACAGAGCACATGAGACGCAGAGAATGCCTTGTATTTGACCATGGCCTCCTCGATTACCCTACTATGACACTAGGCCAGGCAGTGAAATTTAAATTAGAGGCCCGTGGAACTCAGCGCATCTAATTATCTAATTGGTCAAAAAACTGTTTCTTGAGCTCTGATTGGTGGGAGAAACTGTTTCATAATGAAAAATAGTGTTAAAATGAGCCTAATTATAGTACAGTTTTCTGACATATAATAGTCAGGGTCGAACATAAACGTTATTATTCAATATTATTAATTTTATGAAGATATATTTAAAATAATTTCTTTGTTTATTATTTTTAATTTTATAATTTCATATTTTTTTATAATATAATTATAATTTTATTTTAATTTTTAATGTGTTTATATTAATTTGTATATTTATGTTTTATTTTATTGTTTAATTTAATATTTTTGGTTATATTTACTAGTCTTTTATTCAGCATCATAGTGCAAGGAGACAGATACGTAGTATAATATTTGCCTTTCAAAAATATTTCATCTACAAGAAATTTTGTTGTAATTAGGCTGAATGTTTCAACTATTAGCACCTTTGATAATAGCCTACAAACTTTCTTTGTAGTAGGTGGTTAATTAATACACCAATATCTTATAAAGGGTTAGATTCAAAATAATGCTTTATCCTTTTTTGAATAAAGGAGTGTTAAGGGTGCTAACTTGCTAAATCCTCCTCTTCCAGTAGAACCTAATCAGTAGGGCTCGGATTTTTAGGTAATTAAATATTTTTTATGTAAATACATATTTTAAGCATTTTTTATATGGATACATAAATCCCTGCTTTTAACTTATTAGCACATAAAAAGAAATAATATTTACATTTATTAAAATCAGTATGCTAGATCTTTCAGTTTATTGCATATTTGTTCTGTGTTAATTCAACGGGGAAGAACCTATGAGCTATCTAATCTTCATGCAGAGCGTATGTCAGCTTGCAATTGTGTTATTCTTAACTTGTTGCCCCGTGCCACTCACTGTGGAAGCCGGGGATTTCCTTGACCATAGCCATATTGCACCACGTGCTAGACCTCCCTCCCCCAGCTACCTGGAACCAGTGTCACTCACATGCAGTTCATTTCTGGCACTGTGAAGTGTAAGGCAGTTCTACGATGCCTAAAGTAAAAACAACTACAAGTTATCGTCTGTTGCAGAATTTAAAGATCATTTTACTTCTGATGGGGGCGTTCTGTTCTGTCAACCATGTAGGAAAGCAATCAAGGCTGAACAGCGATCTCAAGTTACACAACACGTCAAGGGAAACAGGCATATTGCCGCATTTTCGCGCCTTCAGAAGAAGTGTTTCGCGATAAACGTCGGTCATTTGCGATGGACAACCTGAAGATGTATCTCGTTGTGTATTGTAATGCTTCATCAGTCGGTGAGTACTGCATATTGTTTATATTCACATTAATGAACTAAATTATAATTAAATATTTTTACTTCTTTGTCACATATTTCAGGTATTTTTAATACATGAAAAATAAATATTTTCCCGATTTTTATCACCTTAAAATCTGAGCCCTACTAATCAGTCACTACCTCCAAAACTCGCTGTTAGCGATGTTGCCAACGCCCTGGAAAGACGACCGGGCCGGCGCAGGGGTACTTGTGTATTCCACTGCTCGGCCAGGAAGAGGAAGAAATATCGTGGGTGTTGCTATTGATTGGCTCAGAATGAAACAGTTCCGTGTTGGAGCGCTATCAATGGGGCGTTAATGTCTGTTCACATCGCCTTGATAGTTGTGTGCAAAGAAAGGGATGATCACTGAATAGGCTCTTACAAATAAACAGTCGTCACCACGAAATGCCGGCTGATGGAGAGAAGCGAAGTTGATTTGATTCGTCCGTTCATTTTCTACTCACTGGCACAGCCGTCACAGGTTCCTCTCACACGTACCAAAATACATGAAGCTAAATAAGCACTGTAACACAAGCCTCTAAATGAATCAACAACAATAACAAACTCAAGGTCGACAAATTAATGTGAACCTTGACTGATCTTTTGAGATATATTAGGAAATATTTCATTTTCTGTTTTGTTCCTTTGCTGTATCAAATAAGTCATTTGTTTCTTGGCGTATTTTGTTATTTTATTTATTTATTTATTAATTTATTATTTTGAAATTTAATTTTCAGTTTCAATTTTGAATTTTTATAATTTTCTTTTTGATTTTCTTGTATTTCATTCCATTTTTCTTTTCTATTTCTTTCATTTTGTTTTATTTAATTTTAAGTTTTCCCACGAACCTACTACGTTGTCGTAGGAAGGCGGAGAGGTGATACTCCGACGTGGCGCGTCCCAGGTGGCGGATAGGGGGGTCCTCACCAGTTTTGCTGGCGGACTTGAGCGAAATAAAATAGTTCTCGCGGACCAAACACACTCCCATTTCTCATCAATCATCCTATCATATTCCATTCATGACTACGGTCAGATCATGGGTCCTAGACCAGACAATCAACTCAAGTATGAACAGTCTTCTAATGAACTCTTCCATCACAAGGCACCATTCGGATACGGTGAGGTGCCGCGTAGAAGAGTCAGGTGAGTCGGAGCGCCTGGAAACCCGAAAGTCCAAATACAAACTCAACATTAACAAACATGGGGAATTTTCATTCTTTGCAACATTAAACATAAATTCGTTAATTAAAATTGGAAAACTTAAGCATTTAACCGATATATTGGACCAACACAAGATCTTAATAACAGCACTTCAAGAACTTAGAAACACAGATCAAGATCCCATTGAATCTGGAGGATACCGTCTCTACAAGGGACCTCCAGGACCACGAGTTATGAAAAATGTCCCCCAATTTGGTATGGGATTTTTAGTACATACCAGTATTATTGATTCAGTGGAAGACTTTTCGTCGAACCCATCAATGTTAGCAACTTTAACAATTAGGACAGGAAACAAAATATACTCTTTGATAAACGTTCATGCCCCAACTAATGACAAGAATGTCAAAAAATTTAGAGATGAAACGGACAATTTTTGGGAAGAACTTGCCTTGCTAATATCAAACATTTCAGACACTCATGTTAAAATCTTGCTTGGGGATTTGAATGCAAAAATTGGTCAAGAAAGAAAATTTCGTCCAATAGTAGGTAAGTGGCCAGCTCACAAATTCACTAACAAGAATGGTCAAAGATTAATCACCCTTTGTGAAGAACATGGCCTACGTCTCGAAACTACTAGATTTAAGCGAAGACCACACAAACTTATGACCTGGAAATGCCCTAACAGTGCACTAGGGGAATTCCAGATAGACCATGTTGCAATGGATAAAAAGTTCTACCAAGAAATATATAACGTGAAGGTACTACGCGGGGTCGATGTTGACTCTGATCATTATATATCCAAGATAAAGATCAAGTTAACTCCACGACGTAAACAAAAATCGTCAAACTCGACCATGCAAAGGCAATATGACCCTAGTTATTTAATAAATAATGTGTCCTATAAGGAAAAGTCTAAAACTCTCTTAAGTGACAAGCTAGAAACGATGGTTGACACACTGAAAACCGTTGCTGTCGAAATTGCCCCTATTAGGAAAAGGAAAAAGCATGCATGGTGGAATGCGGAATGTGATTCTGCAATTCGGAAAAGACACACAGCATGGCTCAATGATCAGCAAATGAGGACCACACAATCGCGAGAAGAATTAACCATTGTTCGAAAGGAAACTGCCAAAGAAATTAGGAGAATTAAAAGAGAAAATCAAAAAAAGTCCATGCAAATTATTGATGATTCCTTTAAGCAACACAAAACAAGGGACTATTGCACGACATTTCGTCAATATCATTCTAAATACAGCCCTCCTACACTATTAATGAAAGATAAATCAGGTAAACTAGCCCACAATGATACTGATAATGCTAAAATTCTAGCAGATTATTTTAGAGAACTACTAAATGCTGATGAACCTAAGGAATATCTTGATTTTGAGCCTAATCCAAAAAATAAAACAAATTTACTGAACATGATTCCTCCTGACTTGACTCAAGTATGTGCAGCGATTAATTGGCTCAAAAATTATAGAGCAGCAGGAGAGAATTCATTGGTAGCAGAACTATGGAAATATGCAAATGAACAAACCATCTCCAACCTCCATAAACGCCTCATCGATGTATGGAACTCGGAACAAATACCAGAGGAATGGAGAATGGCTGTAATCCACCCAATTCTTAAAAAGGGTGATAGATCAGACCCGAACAACTACCGTGGGATTTCTTTGCTTGATGTAACATACAAGATTCTATCTAGAATTATCTTGACAAGAATTCAACAACAACTCGATCAAGAACTAGGAGAATATCAAAGAGGGTTCCGACCAGGTCGCAGCTGTCCGGATCAGATCATCAGTCTGAAATGGATAATGAAATATCATAGAATGAGACAAAAGGATTTGGTCATTACTTTTGTGGATTTTAAGAAAGCTTATGACAGTATCCATCGAGGGTCATTACTTAATATCCTTAGGGAATTTGGGTTACATCAAAAGCTTATCAACCTCATCGGCGTTACTTTGAAAGATACTAAATCAAAGGTTAAATTTCGAGGCACCTTGTCTGAACCATTTGATATCCGGACTGGACTTCGACAGGGAGATGGTCTATCACCGTTATTATTTAATTGTGTTCTTGAAAAGATCATGCGTGAGTGGAACAAAACTTGTCCTCCAAATGTAAAGATTGGTACTAATATAAAACTGAATTGCTTGGCCTTTGCGGATGACCTTGCACTGCTTGCAACCAGTATAGATGAGGCTAAACACCAAATTGATGAACTTGGGTCTATTGCAGCAAAAGTAGGACTTCAAATTTCATTTGAAAGGACTGAAATAATGGCATCCTTTGATGTGGAAACACAAGCTATTACATTGATTAACAATAAAGAAATTAAAGTTGTACATAAATTTAAATATTTAGGGGAGATTATAACATGGAATTTGAATGAGAAAGCGTCAATCGAAAATAGAACAACAAAGTTAAGACAAGCGCAATATATTACTTGGTCTAGTTACAAAAAAAATCACTCTCCATAAATGCCAAATTACGACATTACGAATCAGTTATTAAACCGGAAGCAATATATGCTTGTGAAACACTTTTCAAGTTAAACACTCGATCAGTTACTGACACATTACAGAAGATTGATAGAAGAATTCTCAGAACTATAATTAATAAAAAACATCAGGTGGATGGTCAATGGCGTCTATTACCAAATGAAGTGGTTTATAAAGAAACAGAGTCTATAGTCGATACTATGCGAAAAAGGCGAATTGCTTTTTTTAGTCATATCTCACGCCTGCCGGATACCAGACAATTAAAAGTATTATTTAATTATTTTTTCAAAAGTAAAACAAAGAACTCTTGGTTTATGGAAATTCAAAATGATCTGGACGAACTCGGCTTGACAATGTCCCAAATTGCTAACAAAGATGAGAAGAATATCTTGAAAAACAAGAACATCCGACTTCCCTTAAAAACCTTTACCCACAAAACTTACACCATAAGCGATGCAGAGAGAGTGGCAAGGTCAACTAGAATGAAAATGTTTTGGGAAAAGAAGAAAAATAAGAAGCTGAATCTTTAATATTGTTTTTGAGATATGTATATACTTGTTTTGGTTAAGTGCTCCAATGCGGGCGTAACATATGTAAATAAATAAATAAATAAATAAATAAATAAATAAATAAATAAATAAATAAATAAATAAATAAATTTTAAGTTTTCATTTGATTTATTTATGAAAAATGTTTTTATTGTTAAATTCGGATTTAAATGTTAATTCTAATTACTATTATTATAAATATTTTTTATTTTTCAATTTATTTACATTTTAATGTAATGTAATGTAGCCTATTTAAATTTTTAATTTTTATAACTTTGAAATGTTTAAGTCTTTGATATTTTTAAATTTGTTTGTTTTTTCTTTTAATTACTTTTAATTTTTAATATAGTTATTTTAATTTAAGTTATGATACTTTGGTTAATTTTATAATTATTTTAGGAGTGTATATGTTTTATTTTTTATTGTTAAATTGTTTTAAGTGTAATTTGTTTTACTAAAAAATTAAATTTTATATTTTATTGAATTTTTTAATTTATTATTTTTATTTTTATTTTCTTTTTTTCTTTAATTCTAATTTTGAATTTTAATATAATATATATTATATTTTTATGTTTTATTATTTTTTCAATTTTCAAATTCATTTCTTATTCTACTATTTTGATTTTTTCCTTCATATAGCTTTAATTGGTTTATACTTTAATATAATTTATTAGTTCAGTTTGTTTTTTGTTGCTTGTAACACCCTTTAATCCACGTGTTCATGGCTTCGTAAACTTTTACTTCTAGCAGTTAACTGCTGAATAAATGAAGCAACAGAATAAGAGGACGGTGGAGAAAACAACTGCACAGGAGTTGAGTGTTTAATGTATAAGTGGGCCGTTCCATCTTGACCGGTACATACTGTATTACGTTCGCATTGCTGTCACCACGCACAGTGAACCTTCATACCTTTGTGATCAATGTAAATAAAGTGTGCAATGTGTCCTTGGCAGCGCATGCGCATATTCAGTGGTCCCAATGTTCTGTGATGATGACGATAATTGTTGTTTTAAGGGGCCTAACAACTAAGTTATCGGCCCCTAATGGTTTGGGTGATAATGAAAGATGAGACGACAATGTAAACTTATAACTAAAACTAACTACTAACTTATATACTAGAAGAAAAACTGGAAAACAAAAGAAGAATATGGCAAATAAAGGACAGGAGGAAAATAAATGCCCTCAAACCTCGAAGAAAGCAGATTGAGGGACTTCGAAGGAAGGAGAGTCATGAAAGGCAGATAGGAAAGTGAAAGAGGAGAGGGTCCGCCCCAGAGGTAATTGAAAAAAAGGGAGAAAACTGGACCCAGCTCAGGAATCACTCGGGGTCGCCAACTCCCGACTCATCAGCCGTGAGCCCCTGAGGGAGTAGCAATATCCAGGGTGCACCAGAAGTGGTGGGGCTACATACACCCTGCCACCTTGAGGGCCTTGAGCAGAAGGCAGGAGATAACAGGAAAAGAAAAAAAGGCTGACCCCTCGCAGAAGGAGGGTATCAGAAAAGATGAGACAGGGGCCAATTAAGGCGGGAAAGGAAGGGACTCCCCAGGCCTCGGATACCCTAATACCGTCGGGGTCAGAAGAGAACAAGAGTTGAACAAGGGAGGTCGACAGGAAAGAAGACGGAGAGGAGCCCGGCACAAGTAAGTGGAAGCAATGCCGGACTCAGCTGGGGCGTCGTGGTCGCCAACCCACGTCCCACTAGATGTGAACCACTGGGGGCCCTCTGTGTCCTACTCGGGCTTTAAGAAGAACTAGCGGACCGGTGCGAGAAATCTCGCATGTTCATAAACTACACTTTTCCCAATAGGTTTATAATAAGAGACTTAAGGAGAAAGGTTGTTATGTTTTTATTTCAACCAAATGATTATAGAACACTATTTACATTTCAGTTAGAATTCCAAGTTCTACGTTCCCTAACTTAAGAAGGCAATCACTAAAAATTGGATCATCATAACACTCACCGGTTATTCGATATTTATGAAATTATACGATTTGAGTACTCATTTCTTTGATTTACTGTTTCTGAAAGCAATGCAAAATGATAAAGGAAAGACCTCAGAATGTTATAATGGCATGAAACAGGCGTCACAGCGGCCAAAATGTGAAGTGGACAGCAATTATTGAGCGTAACAGTATCTGCAAATCGCACACTTCGTACATTTTTTTAAAGTCATTTTTAAAGAATTATAGATATTCATGAAATTTGAGTGCAATAAGTCACTGCTAATGTCTATTCTCTTTCATTTGAATGCTCATTTGTCACGATCGGTTGTTTGTGAGTGCCACAGGAGGGATCTATACCACTGAAATCATACTAATATACACACATCAAAAAACGTTTTGCATCACCTCGGTTCCAAGAGTTCCGGAACCGTTAAATACAAAGGGAATAGAGATCAACACAAGCAACATTTCAGCTCGTTTTATTGCTCATGAGACCCACACATTGCATGTTGTACCATCATACAGCTCGACTTTCAGCATTTGTGGTCCAGATTGCAGTACACACCACTACCTCTAATACCCAGTAGCACGTCCTCTTGCATTGATGCATGCCTGTATTCGCCGTGGCATACTATCCACAAGTTCATCAAGACACTGTTGGTCCAAATTGTCCCACTCCTCAACGACAATTCGGCGTAAATCTCTCAGAGTGGTTGGTGGGTCAAGACGTCCATAAACAGCCCTTTTCAACATATCCCAGGCATGTTCGATAGGGTTCATGTCTGGCGAACATGCTGGCCACTGTAGTCGAGCGATGTCGTTATCTTGAAGGAACGCATTCACAAGATGTGCACGATGAGGTCGAGAATTGTCGTCCATGAAGACAAATGCCTCTCCAATATTCTGCCGATATGGGTGCACTATGGGTCGGAGGATGTCATTCAGGTATCGTAAAGCCGTTTCGGAGCCTTCCATGACCACCAGTGGCGTACGTCGGCCCCACATAATGCCACCCCAAAACATCAGGGAACCACCACCTTGCTGCACTCGCTGGACAGTGTGTCTAAGACGTTCAGCCTGACCAGGGTGCCTCCAAACACGTCTCCGACGATTGTCTGGTTGAAGGCATATGCGACACTCATCGGTGAAGAGAACGTGATGCCAATTCCGTGGGGTCCATTCAGCATGTTGTTGGGCCCATCTGTACCGCGCTGCATGGTGTCGGGGTTGCAAAGCTGGACCTCGCCATGGACGTCGGGAGTGAAGTTGCGCATCATGCAGCCTATTGCGCACAGTTTGAGTTGAAACACGACGTCCTGTGGCTGAACGAAACGCATTATTCAACATGGTGGCATTGCTGTCAGGGTTCCTCCGAGCGGCAATCCGTAAGTAGCGGTCATCCACTACAGTAGTAGCCCTTGGGCGGCCTGAGCGAGGCCTGTCATCGACAGTTCCTGTATCTCTGTACCTCCTCCATGTCCGAACAACATCGCTTTGGTTCACTCTGAGACGCCTGGAAACTTCCCTTGTTGAGAGCCCTTCTTGACACAAAGTAACAATGCGGACGTGATCGAACTGCGGTATTGACCTTCTAGGCATGGTAGAACTACAGACAACATGAGCAGCGTACCTTCGTCCTGGTGGAATGACTGGAACTGATCGGCTGTCGTACCCCCTCCGTCTAATAGGCCCTGCTCATGCATGGTTGTTTACATCTTTGAGCAGTTTTAGTGACATCTATGAACAGTCAAAGGGACTGTATCTTGGATACAATATACACAGTCAACGTCTATATGCCGGAGATCTGGGAACCGAGGTGATGCAAAACTTTTTTTGATGTGTGTACAAACAAGATGTTCAGTAAAGAACATATAGCCTTCTTTCTCCTAAATGCATGGGTATTGTTATAACTCTTTGTCCTTTTCAAGGAGTATAATTGAATGTTGGTTGTAGTAGCTTGTTGAAATACAACGTGCTATAGGGATATTAAACATGAATATGAGGTGCCCTTTGCTAGTGCTACCTCTGTAAAAAAAAATCATTCAATTCGGTTTCACGGTGTTTGATTTGATCTGGGGAATGGATTTGCACACATACATGGCCGCTATTTGCAAACTATTGGGCTGATGACCTTGTAGTCAGTCATAAGATGCTTTCCACAAAAAGGCATGTTGTTGCAAAATCCGGTAGAGATCAAATTATTAGGATGGTCGAAATATGATTTAAGCTTTTAACATTTTGGTGGCCGTCATTCCGTTTCCGTCAAGATGGCGGCGATATAAAACATGACACTGAGGTGCCTTTTGCTAGTGCTATCTCTGTACCAAATTTCGTTCAATTCGGTTTCACCGTGTTTGAATTGATGGGGGAATCGATTAGCACACATACTAGGCCACCATCTGCAAACTCTTGGGCTGATGATCTAGCAGTTTGGTCAGAATATGCTTCCCACATAAAGATTTGTTGTTGCTAAATTTGGTAGGGACTAGATTATTAGGTTGGTCGTAATTACATTTTAGCCTTTAACATTTGGGTGGCCGCGATTACGTTTCCGTCAAGATGGCGGTGATATAAAACATGACACTGAGGTGGCCTTTTCTAGTGCTACCTCTGTACCAAATTTCGTTCCATTCGGTTTCACCGTGTTCGAATTAATAGGGGGAATCGATTTTCACACAAAGATGACCGCCATCCGCAAAATATTAGGCTAATGACCTATTAGTTTGGTCAAAGGATGCTCCCTCCATAATGGTATGTCGATGCAAAATTTGGTAGAGATCGGATGATTAGATTAATCGTAATTTGATTTAGGCTTTGAATATTTGTGTGGTCACCATTACGTTTCCGTCAAGATGGCGGCGATATAAAACATGACACTGAGGTGCCCTTTGCTAGTGCTACCTCTGTACCAAATTTCATTCCATTCGGTTTCACCGTGTTCGAATTAATAGGGGTAATCTATTTTGACACAAAGATGGCCGCCATCCGCAAACTATTAGGCTAATGACCTATTAGATTTGTCAAAGGATGCTTCCTCCATAAAGGTATGTTGTTGCAAAATTTGGTGGAGATCGGATGATTAGGTTAGTCGTAATTTGATTTAAGTTTTGAACATTTGGGTGGCCGCCATTACGTTTCCGTCAAGATGGCGGCGATATAAAACATGACACTGGGGTGCCCTTTGCTAGTACTACCTCTGTACCAAATTTCGTTCCATTCGGTTTCACCGTGTTCGAATTAATAGGGGCAATCAATTTTCACACAAAGATGGCAGCCATCCGCAAACTATTAGGCTGATGACCTATTAGTTTGGTCAAAGGATGCTGCCCCCATAAAGGTATGTTGTTGCAAAATTTGGTAGAGATCGGATGATTAGGTTAGTCGTAATTTGATTTAAGCTTTGAACATTTGTGTGGCCGCCATTACGTTTCCGTCAAGATGGCGGCGATATAAAACATGACACTGAGGTGTCCTTTGCTAGTGCTACCTTTGTACCAAATTCCGTTCAATTTGCGCTCACCGTGTTCGAATTGATAGGGGGGGGGGGACAGACATTCAGAGTACACACACTCACACACACACACACTCACACACACAGACTCACACACATACACACACACACAGACAGACACACTTTTTTTTCGCCCTGTAGTGATCTCATAAGTCTACTTTCATTTTTTCCAAAAATCGAAAGTAGGCTAAAAATGAGATGGTGTGTGTCTGTCTGTCGTCCTGTCTGTTACTCAATCACGCAAGAACCACTGGTCTGATTGAAATGAAATTTTGCATGGATGTAGCTGATTTACCAGGTTTACACATAGGCTACTTTTGATTTCGATTTTTTTGCACTATTTCAAAATGGCGACCATTTTAGTGACGTCACTACACCCTTTGGTTTCAAAATTTCATATTTTCATTTCAAATAAAAAGACAACGCTAAGAAATAGCAAACTTTTGATGGCACATGCGAGCTTTAAATTTTAATTTTCTATCCGAAAGGTCTTTATCACTTTTCGTGTATCTCCAAAGGTTAGCGAGTAAAACCTATAAAACACGGTCAACGCCTAGTGGTGCAGTATATCCCTCTCTCTATATATAAATGAAATTTTGTCTGTTTCTTCTGAATTTCTACGAAAATTTGAGTTATTTGCGCGTTTCAGACTGTTTTATGATGGATGCGCATGATTTTTTTTTTTTTTGTCTGTCTGTTTCTTTGTATGTCTGTGGACAACTTTGTTCCCTTATAACTCGAGAACGGCTGGGTGTATCAACGTAAAATTTGGTTCGCATATCCATCAGAGGCACGACACTAATCATTGATGTAACTCTTCTCCGTACCTCTCATAAAAGGGGGTTGGTTGGTTGGTTCTTACGTTTAGGGGCTGCGGCAACGGGGTCATGTAGCCCCGTGTACTTCATAAAATGGGGCCTACCCCCTTAAAATACATGCTGAAATAGGCGTAGAAGGACGAGACAGAGCTCATTTTCAGCCCCTCAATGTGAGAGACAAAACTCGGGAGCCCTAAACGGTCCCGGAAAACAACATTTTAAGGACCTAAAAACAACCGTTCTTGAAATATTCCCAGAAAACTAATTTCATTTAATAAACTAATGAAAGATTGCAAGCCGGTAACCATGGCAACAGATTCTCAGAGGTCCATCTATTTCTGTAAGACGCAATGCAATTCCATTAATTACATTAGTGTGAAAGTTTGCAAACGGCTAGAAGGTTATCACGGAACCAAATTAAGCTGTAAAATTCATCAATACGTATAATACGCTTAAGGGGGTCAAGGGGTACTCTAGAATTTTTCACGCGATTTTACCTGCGGGTGTGATACGGCAGGTCTATTATATTCCTATCCCTATATTATATTATGGGTTCCAGGAATTAACCTGGGAGGAGTCCATGTGGCTTTTGTTACCACATGGCTCTGGGCAAATGGGAGTGAAATGCGTCCTTGCTTGTCGTCTGCAACCATAACTTATTGGGTTCAGCAAGAGATCCCAACATAGCCTCTTCCACTCCAACTCCAGCATGTTACCTACAAGAGGTGCCCCTGTTAAACCGAGTAACCCAGTAGAAGGTTGGGTAACCAATCCCTGCGGGAAATTGGGTCGGTGAGCCGATCAGTGCTGGTGGCTTCAAGGCTTACAACCTTGATAGTTAAAAACTCGTTGCGTTTTAGGTAACCACCATTACGACTCTCGTAATACTCGAAACATGAAGAAAACGAATATTCAGAAATGTACTCCAGGTGGTAACCAATCCACCCCCACGCAGTTTGGGGCATGCAGGTCTTCGGACTCTGGGGAACCTGCACCTTCATGCTTCCAACTTATATATAACTGTATTAAACGACAACCAAAGAAACACATCGATTACTTGTTACAATAAACATTAATTCTCTACTGAAAGTAGGTAAACGCAAACAAACACTCGACGTGTTGGAAGAGCACAAAGTTATGATAGCAGCACTACAAGAGACACGTTTTACCGATGAGGATGCAATTGAGTCCGGAGTGTATAGAATATTCAAAGGGAAACCTGGTGAAAGAGTTATCAAAACACTCGCACAATTTGGTACTGGGTTTGCGGAACACCAGAAGATGGTAGACCATATTTTAGAATTCACTTCACCTAACGGAAGGACCTCCTCGTTATCCTTCAGGTCTCGTAATAGAGCACACACAATTGTAAATTTTCACGCTCCCACAAATGATACAAACCGGAAAAAACTGGAATACGTGGAGCAATGCTGGGCCACCTTAGAAGAAACTCTGGATATGGTCCCACCCCACCATTCCATCATACTCATGGGAGACTTTAACGCACAAGTCGGGAAGGAGTGGAAGTACCGAAAGATAGTAGGCCATTATCCAGTCCATAAGAGAACAAATAGAAATGGAGAACGTCTTATTGAACTATGTGACAAGTACAACCTGGTCCTAAAATTAACAGCTTTCAAACGTCTACCTAGAAAGGCCAAACCCTGGAAGAGTCCAAATCCTATGCTTGGTGAGCTCCAGTTAGATCATGTCGCTATAGCACGACAACATGATATTGATATACAGAACGTAAAGGTATTACGAAGAGCCAACATAGACTCTGATCACTACCTTTCACTTGTCAAGATGAATTTACAACCCTTTAGGAAACAACCAAATATTCAAAGTAGTCATAAGATACCCAGGTTCAACACTCTGCGACTGCGCGATGAGGATTGTGACTTTCAGAACACCCTTAGGAAGAATACAGAGAAAGACGGATGGCCTGCCTTAAAAAAGGCCTTGTTGGAGGCCGCTCAGGAAACTATCCCTGCATCATCAACCAAAGGCAAACACCCATGGTGGGATGCAAATTGTGATGAGGTTATAGAAGAAAGGCGTAAAACCTGGATTAGGTGGAACCAACAAAAAAATGAAGCTAATTATGAAGCCTTCCTACTGCAAAGGAAAGCTACAGTTAACACCATCCGCAGAGCCAAGAGGAATTACCTCAGAAGTCTAATGCAACAGGCTGAAAATGATTTTCAGAGAAACAACTCAAGAGATTTGTACAAGGGACTTAAGAAGCAAACGGCCCAGTATACAGCTCCTACCCTCATCCTCCACGGGCCGGATGGAAAACTTCAACTAAACAATACTGCACTAAAACTCTTGCAGATTACTTCCCGAAGCTACTAAACGCAGATGAACCTAATGAAAAGCTTATTTTCCATGAGCCTCCGCACAGGAACCCTGATTCTCAACCGTCTACAAGAGAAGAAATAATGAACAGCATTTCGAATGGTCTCAAGAACAACAAGGCTCCAGGTGAAGACGGCATAGTAGCCGAAATGTGGAAATATGCAGATGACCAGTCCTTACAGAACATCTATCAAATCATAAAGGACATATGGGCAACAGAGTCCCTACCCGAAGGTTGGACGTCTGCTGTGATTTATCCCCTCCACAAGAAGGGAAGTAAGACAGACCTCAACAATTATAGGGGTATTTCCTTGTTACCAATTACCTACAAGATCCTCTCTGTAGCCTTGCTCAATAGAGTCACTGCACAGCTAGACTCAGAATTAGGTGAATACCAGACTGGTTTCCGTATGACCAGATCTTGCCGAGAACAGATACACAATCTTAAGACAGTTCTCACCCACACGAACCGAGGTGGCCATCCATGGGTGGTGGTTCCAGTAGATTTTCAGAAAGCTTATGACTCTGTGGATAGAGATACCCTTTTCTTCATACTACGGGAATTTGGTCTGGATGGGAAGACCCTACGATTAGTCCAAGCCACTCTGAGAAAAACGACGTCCAAGGTCAGATTCAGAGGTGAACTATCCGAAAGCTTTCCAATCAGATCAGGAGTTAGACAGGGGGATGGTCTCTCCTGTATTCTCTTCAACTGTGTACTGGAAAAGATCATTAGGGAATGGAGAACGATGCTACCACCGGGAGCTTGACTGAAGCTTGGTTACAAGAGAGACAACCTCTTCGTCCCTTGCCTAGCCTTTCCTGATGACCTCATTCTACTGGCAAATAACATAGAGGAGGCTACCTACAACCTACAGAGTCTTTATAGTGTAGCAGTTAAGACTGGTTTGAAGATCAACATCCAGATGACTGAATTTATGACCAATATCAAAGAGGCCCCTTCTAATATTCCTCTCACAAACACTATCATACGAAAGGTACCTGCAGTTAAGTACTTGGGAGAATGGATTTCTGCGAATCAGAGCGAGAACCTAGCCATAGATGACAGATGTACCAAGTTTGAAAGGGCTTATCATTCCTGAAGTAGTATATATTCATCTAAGTGCCTCTCCAAGAACCTCAAACTCAGACACTATAACTCCGTCGTCAAGCCATCTGTTCTGTGTGCTTCCGAGTGCCTTGTAATGACCAGAAAGGTTCCACTCAGAAAACTGGAGTTAAAAGAGAGGAAGATCCTGAGGTGGATATTAGGTCCAATTAGAGAGGGAGGAGGCATTTACAGAATCCGTCATAATGTTGAATTGTATGAACACCAGGAGGACATCATCACGTATATAAGGAAAAGACGCCTGACCTTTTATGGACACTTGGCACGTCTGGATTCTGAAAGACTCACCAACAGGATATTCACAGTAACAGGAAGAGGCAAGGCTTCTAAGAACAAATGGATTGCGTCAGTTAAGTCAGATATGGAACAACTAGAGATCCCACTGGAACAAACTCGTGACCGTCTGCTGTTCCGTCAGGGCGTTTTCCCCAACGTCCCTTACAAGTTGAAGACTACAGGAGCTAGTCAGAAAATGAGGGACAATTGTATGAAGAAGAAAGCAACAACTTTACCGAAGAGTAGATACGAGCCCCGTGGTCCTAAGTAGGCCTTAACGATAAAGCAGAAGAAGAAGAAGAAGAAGAAGTGTTATATTATGGCGTACAACGACGAGACAAATCCCCTCGGTGCCAGACACAAAACTTGGGAGCCCTAAAAGGTCCTCCAAAACTACATTATAAGGCTCTAAAATCAACAGTTTCTGAGATATTCCCAGAAAATTAATTTAATTTAACAAACTAATGAAGGAATGCAAGTCGGTAACCATGACAACATTATCTCAAGGGGAGATATCCAACTTTCCATCTATTTCTGTAAGAAGCAATGCCACTCCATTTATTACATTTCTGTGAAAGTTTGGAAATGGCTATAAGGTTATCATGGAAACAACTTAGACTGTATAATTCATCAATGCAATTAAGGGGGTCAAGGGGAAACCTAGAATTTTTTCACGCAATTTTCACGTGCGACATATAGTACAGAAGGTATATTATATCTCCAAACAGCAACATTATTTTCAAAATTTCCTGAATTGAATCAGCATTTTTGCGGCTTTTAGGAATTTGAGCCATTTGAGGCTAAAGAACCTGAATTTTCATGCACCACAAGCCTTTATAATTTATGAAAGGGCTCTTCCTGTGTATGGGGACCTAACACAACGTAGAGGGTCAGTTTTTATGTGACGTGTATTGCGTTTCGTCTACAAGGCTTTCAATTCTATATTTCACGTCAGGAAGTACACGTTAGGTGAATTTAGTTTGAGAACACATTTTTACTTTTTTATTTATTTATTTATTTTATTATTATTATTATTATTATTATTATTATTATTATTATTATTATTATTATATATTATTTTGATTTTATTTTATTTTTTACATACGGGTTCATCGTAAGGATGATTTTGTTTGATACTGTGTGGTAGATATACCCATATTTGAATATCTGGGTGATATGTTGTAGACAATAGAATTGTCTGTCTGTCTTTCTGTGCATTTTTATGTACGCCTGTAACTCGTGTTCGGATGCTTGGTGCATCGTAAAATTAGATATGGTATCCATAAGAGTCAATACACCAATCATTTATAAAACTCTTCACCGTACTTTTCATACAGTTGAAAGGTGGATATAGGGAAAAACTTCTCAAAATACATGCTAAAATAGGCTAAATATAAAAATTATCCTAGGAGGACGACCAAAGCATATGTTGCGCTTCTCAATGTGAGACACAAAATTCGGGAGTCTATATAGGGTCTCCGAAAACCACTTTTTTAGGCCCTTAAATTAACAGTGTGTGTGATATTCCCAGAAAACTAACTTTGTTCTGATAAACTTATGAAGGAATGACAAACCGCTAACCATTGCAACAGTAGCTCAATTGATAATGTCTGGTGTTAACACCGAACACCGTCCGAAGAACGGGTTCCTCTGCTAGTAATATATATGATTCTCACGTGGTTACGACCGGCCACGAATTACCGGCACATCTATACGAATCCGGAGGATTGAATGTAAAAGCTTAACGATCTCGGTGTTGATTGTGAAACACCCGGTACTAAAGTACTGTGCAGTGAGTCCTCGAGCCCAACTTAATCGCGCTGTTAGTCTCAAGTAGTTGGCAGAGGACTTGGATATTCTGCAACATCAGCTTGAAGCCATCCGCTGCTGACGAGGCTTCCTTCCTGATGACGACAAGATTAAAACCATCCTGCTTCTTATTTTATCTGCCCTTCACACCTCCCCTTCCGGTTGTTACCGTGTCTACTTATCTTTTTAGCCTATTTTAATTTTATGAAAAATTAGGCTTATGAGATCACCTTTTGTCCGCGTGTGTGTGTGCGTAAATATGTGTGTGTGTCCTTAATAACTTCTAAACGGCTGGAGCGATTTCAATGCAACTCGGTAAGGTCATAGTATATACTATTTTGGCCGACCCCGACCGTGCCCTTCAAATTTTATTAAGTCTCACCAATCCATCATGGTGGCTGTGCGAAATATTTCACCGGCATTCTATATCTCCTATACTATTACTGATATCACCCTGAAATTTTGTACGGTGATAAAGGGCACTACTAGAAGTTCACCTATGAGACTTTCAAAACCTATTAACTACAAAACCAACATGGCGGCCAAGCGAAATTGAAACCTTTAAATAGAATGTTATCGCTATTTAGCCATCCAAACGCAATGAAACGTGGTACAGCAAATGTTCATACATATTGCAATGCACTAGCATCTAATTTAGTTCATTTGTTTACATAACCACAAGATAGCGGCTGTGCGAAATTTTTAAAATTAAGTTTTCATTTCCTGTGTATTAATCATGCCATCGAAGTGAACGTTTGAATATTGAACCTACGTAATAATAGTCATGTAACAGTGCATAACTCTATGACCTACATATATTAAAATCCAACATGGCGACCATCTGAAATATTTAGACGGTTCTCAATATCGACGAATCTATTACAGCAATCAAACTGAAGTTTTGTATGTTGATAGTGGCAATTAACATAAGTTGTTGTTTGAGTCTTCAGTCTTTCGACTGGTTTGATGCACCTCTCCATGCCTCCCTATCCTGAGCTAATCGTTTCACCTCTACATAGCTACCACACCCAACATCGTAGACAATCTGTTTAACATATTCTAACCTTCGTCTACCCCTACAATTCTTGTCCTCGACCCTTCCTTCCTTAACTAAGCATACTATTCCTGGGTGTCTTAATATGTGTCCTACAAACCTATATCTTCTCTTCATTAGCAGTTGCCAGAAACATCACTCCTCTCCCACTCGTCTTAATACCTCTTCGTTTGTCACCCTATCTACCCATCTGATCTTCATCATTCTCCTGTAACACCACATTTCAAATGCTTCAATTCTCCTCTTTTCTGCTGCACCAATTGTCCAAGTTTCACTTCCATAGAGCGCCACGCTCCAGACAAAGGCTTTCAAAAATGACTTCCTAATGCCTAAATCTATATTCGATGTCAACAGATTCCTTTTTTGTAGAAATACTTTCATTGCCTGAGCCAACCTACTTTTTATATCCTCTTTGCTTCGTCCATCACTGGTTATTTTACTTCGTAAGTAACAGAAGTCTCCTACTTCCTACAGCTTTTCACCTGCCAATTTGATGTGCAGAGAGGTTTCAGATTTATTTTGGGCTGCATTCCAGTATTTTGTTTTACATTTATTAATTTTCATCATGAATTCTTTCCTCAAGACGGAGTCCATACCATTCAAAAACTCATTCAAATCCTCAGGCGTGTCGGCCAAATCTCAGAGTTGAAATTATTTCTCCTTGAATATATGAAAATAGGCTTTAGTCCTTCACGGAACTACTTGTTTTCTCTCAGTTCCCCCAGGGGCTCACAACATGTGGGACATGGATTGGCTACCACGGGACATCAGCTGAGTTCGGAATTGCTTTCACTTACTGCTTGAGTCCAAGCTTAGTGAATGTGGATCGCAGACACTGAGGAGAGATGCGGGTTTCCCAGTCCGTACTGAAAATGAAAATCCACAGCCTGCTTCCAGTCTCCAACCGGGTCAGGATTGGAATGAATGAAGCCCCCATCTACCGGCGAGGATATGAACTGTGCAGGCTGCCGAGGTCTGACGCACTCCCCTGAGGCAATGATTAAATGAATGACAGATGAAATGAAATTATAGTGGAGAGTGTTGCTGGAAAAACCGGAGTACCCGGAGAAAAACCTGTCTGCCTCCATTTTGTCCAGCACAGATCTCACATGGAGTGACCGGGATTTGAACCACGGACCCAGCGGTGAGAGGTCGGCGTGCTGCCGCCTAAGCCACGGAGGCTCCCCAGTCCGTACTAACAGAACCAAATATTAATGGCGGCTCCGGTGGCGTAGTTGGTAGCATGCTGAGCCTTTACGCCCAAGATCGCGGGTTCAAACCCGGCCAAAGTCATCGGATTTTTAAGAGGTATAAAAATCCCGCAGCATGCCTTCCTTCGGAGGGGAAGTAAAGCCCGCGGGACCATTTAATGGATTTAAGGCCATGTAAAATAACCTTTAACCCCCCCCCCCCCCCCGTGGCACTACAGCACATGAAGGGCCTTGGCCTACCAAGCGACCGCTGCCCAGCCATTTGGCCTGCAGATATTGGGGTGACACGTGGTCAGCGCATCGGATCCCCTCGGCCGTTAATCTTGGTTTTCGTGATCGGGGCGCTGCCTCACTGTCAGACAGCTACTCAATTGTCCTCACGAGGCTGAGTGCACCCCGTTACAGCCCTCAAGTCACCCGGGATCTCCGGGTGAGAGGCAGGCGCGCTATCCCAACACCACGGGGCCGGCTGCAAAAGAACCTTTCACAAACTACAATTGTGTGAAGCTAAATTTGTAGGTTAGATTTGATTAACGTTCTATTAAGTTCCAACGTTCGTCACCTGGTACTGTTTGCGGTGGCATCTAGTAGCCAACTTTGCAGCTAGGTGTCGTTGACGGTAGCATTTAGTAGCAAGAGTGGGAACTACTTAAAATTGATAGTCTGCAGTCCTTACCTGAATTACAGATAACACATACTAATACAGCCATCACAATTAACACCGGTTATCAGACAGATTCTACACACATTCAAAGTATACGGGGTTACATGACTACGTTGTCGCGGCCTCTAAGCTAAGGAACCAATAAATGTCGGGCAGTTAATACGCACGCCACGCTGTTAAAATATATAATGTCAACACCATGCTCCATCAAGAAACTGTCAAGCGAGAATTAAATTTTATTAGTGTCCTGAGAACTGCACCACACGAGAATGTCAGAGAATCAGCTGTTCGATTACTCACTCATTAACAACACCACACTGGTTTAAGCAACGACTCTATGTTAGCAGTATTGAACTACACCGGAATTCCAGATAAAACGGCGGGCTGTTGACAGGCCCTTCTCTTCCTGCCTGCCACTTCCTCACCCCGCAACTCTTATGCTCTTCCAACCCCGACGGTATTAGGGTATCCGAGGCCTAGGGAGTCTTTCAATTTCCCGCTTTAATTCACCCTTGTCTCATCTTTCTTGATTCTTCATTCTTCCAGTGCACAGTGGATCAAAATCGACATCTAGGACGACAAAATTATTTATTTTCATAATTAAAAAATCAAAATTTATTACTTCCACAACATTCTTATATAATTGCCGCTCACTATTCTGGGATAAAAACGCATATTAGTGTAAATCTGTCACCACTGTTCGAGCAGTCTGAATTGGAGGGTGAATGTAAGTAAGTGGCTGTGGTTTGGTTGTCTTTGTGGTTAGTGTGATGGTTTAGGATGGAACATGCAGCTGAAGGTATTATCTTCGTAGCGTGTTTCAGTTATTAATGGGCGTAATTGTTACGTAAATTTAGCTATATTTGCATTATATAATATTGTTTTAGATCCCTTATTGGGGGGTGGTTGGATCTAAAACGGAAGAGTTATTGTGTTAATTTATAAAGAAGTGCCAAAAAGGGGGTAGCTTCCCGTAGTCGGGCAAGCTGACCAGTGTAGAGTGTTGTTTAGTGTTAGGGTGCTAGGGGTTGCTCTTATAAAAGATCTAGGTGTATTTTAGGGGATGGACTTAGCGTAAGGTCAACGCGCCGGTCGTCCAGCTGGCTGGTTAGATAATCGGCTTGCACGCGTCAGCTATATGGCGCGTGCCGCTCCTGGCAGTCAGGCCGGTACGGGAATACAATGATGCTTGCCCTAGCAAGTATCTGGCTACTGTAAGTCACGTCTAACCGTGACGGAGAGTTCAGGAAGGGAGTTAGGGCGTAAAGAAGCGTGTAAACAGTAATGCAGGTGTAATGTACTGACCAAGTGTTTATTGACCAGTAATATTGAATTATGAGTCCCTTTTAAGGGATGTAGTGATGTTACAATGTGTACAAACTTGTCTATACAAATTGGTGGGTAAGGTTACAAAGTTATAGGATTCTGAACAACTGCTGACTCACTCACCTGATGATACCAGCATAGCCTCGGGCCGCCACACTGTAAGACTGATAATTGAGAGCTTGACCTCCTTAAGACGCCCTCTTATACTCTTCGGCGCTGTGCTGTCAGCATTGTGCTGAATAGATGTCCTAGTTAATAGTGTGTCGCTGTTTGTAGTAGTGATGCAAGGATTGGGCCAGCTTTCCAGAATGGCTAGCTGTCCTTGCGGTGTTAGTAGATGTTGGTCTGGACTTATAAGGATTGCCAGTTAGGAGATTTAAATAGATGATGGGGGGATGGTCTCCAAGGGGTGCATACCCCTGGGGTACTGTACAAGCCTCTTCCCCTATTTAGTTCGCGTCCCCGCGAACGGGAACGGAACTTGGGGTTGGGATGTTGATGTTATGGATGTAGTCGATGTGGTTGTTTTTGAAGTCCCCTCGTATCTTCTGTAGATGTCTTCCTCGTCGTCGTCGTCGTCGTCGTCGTGTGGTGATGTCGTGTTGATGTGTTTGCGTGAGATCAGCTCGTGTTCAGAGTTGAGGGTTATGGGATATACATATATGCATAACATTGACATTGGCATAAAAATATTGCAACAGAAATCGACAATGGCATTTTGGAAGTTTGATGGAAAGAAAAAAAAATACATGGTGCTGATGGTACATTGTTGTGCAGGGAGGAAAAAACCCAGGGCCGAACGGATGATTGCGTCGTCCGCCCTATCTTAGGGAAAAAGTGCTCCCTGCAATAAGAAAGGTAGAAGAAAATAGAAAAAATGGGTGTTCCAGGGTATAATTTAAGGGAAATATTCAAAAGGCATTTATTGGTTTGGGATAAAACGGAACACCCTGACAAATGGGGAAGTTAGAAGAAAGAAAAATGAAAGAAAACAGATCATAGACATTGTGTACATGTGAACTTGATAAACAAACAAAAAAAATATAGTGTTTAATGTACTATGTTGCGATTTTGACATTTAGGAATATTATTGGTTTCCAGTGGAATAATTGCCCGTGGGCGCATGAATTTGTATGAAGTTTACCCTTTAAAATTATTAATTACAGTGGTCTTATGTCTAACTTAAGCGCGCTAATCCCTTATAATTCTAGTTTTTGTTTGGTACCTGGCGTGCACGCTATCCGTTTGTACGTACGCTTGCCGTCTCACGGCTGATCCTGTACGGCCACTTCTTGGTACGGTTTAGTGGTCGTACCGCTTGCAATGTATTCTTAATACCTAATCTGTGAAGCATCCTCTGTGGGTGAATGCTTTCACACTTGACAATGAGAGTCGCCGCCACAAATCGGTTGCGCCCTCATTGTCGTAATCTGCGTCGCATTTTGACGCTTTATGTGTTTCTGTTTAGTTGATCTGCCAGCAAGCCTGGTACCCCACAGGCACCAGTCCTGCTGTGCAGATTTTTTGGAGTGTGTAGCTGAAAAAAATGTGGTGAGTGTGTGAGAGTGTGTTAGGATTAGTGCAAGTTGACGTATATAAAAAAAATAGTACACAATCATGGCATGCCGTAAATAATATGACACTGCTATATGGTAGTGAAATTCCTGTCACCAGTTTCCTATATCTGGTGACGATGCCTGGAAAAAAAAATGGCGAGGTTTAGAAAAAACATATTAGTATGACATATTCTCTATGTCGCTTCCTGTGTCATTGTTTTTACTGGCTGAAGCTCTTCTTTCTCTGAAAAAAAATTGCATGATTAATGTTAATTTGATGTATGGCCGGGCTTACCCTATACGGTGCCGTAATGCCGTTTCTTAATGTGTTGTCGGTGTCACCCCGGTAGCGGAATTGTGGTTACCGGGTGCCGAGATATTCTATCTTAATCTATTGTATTATAATGTGTTATCTTAATGTGTTGTCGGTCTTACCCCGGTAGCGGAATTGTGGTTACCGGGTGCCGATCGGCTTAATCATAACATTATCTACCTTAATTATGATTAAAAATTTAAAAAAATGGCTACTGCTATTAAGCCGAATGGATGGCCTTACTCTAATGCCGAAATGTGCTGTGCCATTACCTGGCAATAGCGGTTAATAAATTTGCTTAATTCTAAGTTGCGTATCAAATGCAACTGTCTTACAGCTAAAATTTCGACCAGGGCGATCGCCTGAGGCAATTTACTTCCTCAGGGCACCACCCGCACGAGTCCTAGAAACACCGGTTGTCTCTAGAATCGCCGGATTCCGCCCCCTTAATTCTAGTTGTCGACGTCTATTCTAGGTGATTATGAACTAGTATTAACCTAGTCACAGGCGGCTTACGTTGCCACAAAGCAAGACGTTTCGCCTGCTGTACCATCCTGCTCGTTGCCATTGTTCTCCATATGTTGTCATAGTTGGGTCTGCCCACTGTAACCCCTGTAGACAGCTCGTTGCATGTCTATTTAATGCCCTCTGACTGCCCGATGCGTCGCCATTTATGTGGGCATTGGACATTGTCCAATGGCATAATGTTATCTTCGCCTTCATTGGCAATCGTAGTATCCTCCGGGAATGTTGGCGTCCGGGGTCCTCTTCGCCCGTATTGGCAGTAATGATATCCTCCGGGAATGGTGGCGTCCGGGGTCCTCTTCGCCTGTATTGGCAATCGTAGTCTGCTTTTCGCAGTATAAGAATCTCTTCGCCTTTATCGGCCGCAGTAGTATGCTTTTCGCAATAATATTTCTCTTCGCCTTTATCGGCCGCAGTAGTATGCTTTTCGCAGTAATATTTCACTCCAGCGCACGGGAGTCTTGCTTCCCGCTGTAGAAGCCCTACTTACTTAATTTTAGCTAGAAGTCTAGTCATAATGGGGTCGTCTCTAGGGTCATCCCCTGAGTCCAGCGCGGAGTGAGCTATTTCTCCCACCATCCTCAGAAAGACTTCCCTGCAGGTCTTGGCTTCGACGACCGTGGCACATAGTGGGTGTAACTGTCTCCGACAAGGGGGATAGGCTAGATGCACCCCTAGATCTTGACGTTTGCCCGTGTCAGGTACCGAATGCTTCAACCTTACGTGGAGAAAAAAATGTGCCGTTTACGTTAGTGAGTCTTTATGTGTTTATTGGCTTATTTCTCCCGTGTAAACGAACTTATGTGTGTCCCTAATATAGGTTCAAGTGATATTAGCTTATTTCTGTGTCCCTGGTGGAAGTCGTTACTCCCGTCCGAGCGTCCTTGCTCGGAAAGGTGAAGGGTGCTGCCCTGTTATGAGATTATAGGCCCCTGAAATCCACTGAGGCGCTTCTTTGCCATTTTTCGGGGGAGTTTGTAGCAAAGTAAGCCTGGGCCTACTTCCACCGTAGCGCGTGTCTGCAGGTTTGAGTGTGCCTGTTTTCGAGGGCCTAATTGCGCTCTGCGCTACCCTAGTAGAGTTTACGGGGGTGTGTGTATTTTTTCCTGAGTGGTTTTGTGGGGTAGGTAATAACACCTTTCCTGTACCCCGTGTACGGTGTGTGAGTGCGTGGTCACAATGTGCGTGCGTGTATCGTGCATCCTGAGGGCCTGAATGCAACACCCTCTTATGCATTCGCACCTGGGGTACTAATGCCGGTGTTCGCCTCCGTTCTGGCAAACTTGCCCTTTGAACTGGCGGTAAAGGTCGCTCAATTGCCTGTCTTTGCACTGGAAATGTGGTGGCGTGTAGCCTGACCGCTTTCTGGCCTGTGGCCACGGCAGACTCCTGCCATTGTGTTTGCCTATCAGTGTGGGTGTGTGTAGGCTCAATGTGCTGTAGGGCGGGCTCTATGTCCTCACACCATGACGTGGTTATCTCCCGTTGTCTCCCTGTCATACTATGTGTGTCTGAGGGTCCTGGCTTCAACTCCCTCTCGTTCGTCCGTTGCGAGGGGGTTGGCCTAGGGTCTGCTGCTCGGTTTGGCAAAATTGCCTTCCGAACCGGAGCTAAGGGATGTGTATTGGTGTGAACTTGTCCCCGCAGTGTATTGGAGTCTAACCTGGCCGTCTCCTGGACTGTGGCCATGGTATCCTCCTTCCCATGTGTGGCAGTACATGGCGAGAGAGACATCCTCGCAAATTGCCGAGTTAGAGTATCTATGCTTATGTCCTCTCCCGGCTGGGCTTGTGGCCCTGCCATGTACTCAAAGATGGCTTAGTGAGCCCGGAGCTCCTTATGTTCGCCCCAAATTTGGGCGCATTGCCTATTGAGGCACATGGCCTGCTGGCAAGTTGCTGTATCAGTGTAGTTGTGCTTTGTATAGTTCTGTGGCCGCCAGTTGGAGAAACGCCTGTTCGCGAATTAACTCCTTGTACTGGGTGTGTAAAATCGTGTAGTGCACCCTCAACCTGTCGAGGGTTGCATTATTTATTACGGGACCATGTGTGGTGATCAATTGGTCGTGTATTCCGTGCCTTTGGATATGGATCCTATTGAGGTGTTCATGTATGTTCCTCAAGAGCGTATGTGCGCATCTTAATCGCGCTGTCGTACCCTCTGACGGAGTGTATGGCTGTTAGCCCTGTATTGCCCCGATTTTTGTTTGGAGTGCCCGTATCTGTGTTTGCCGGCTTTGTATGTGCCTCTGGCATCTGAATAATAATGCTAATAATATTGGCGTACCCCTACTGCCTCTATGGCTTACAATCTCTGTTGTTTCTGTATGAGGTGCCATTCTAAATGAAATGTATGCGTCTTTAAATTTAAAAAAAAAACTGTGCGTGTTTGTGAGTGTATTCTGTTTTACTCTGATTCCTTCTGGGGCTGGGGGGTTGGTTTGGGAGAAAAAATTCCCTGTGTAAGTAGTACGGAGCAAAAATGCTGCTCTCTGTCTGGGAAAAAAATCACAATTTTTTTGCTTGGCTTTTTGCGGTACGGAAGGGGTCGTTTCTACTACGAGGGCTCGTTGGTTGAGTCCTATTTTACTGTGCGTAGTAGAGGCGCCTCCACCATCTGTTTTAGATCCCTTATTGGGGGGTGATTGTATCTAAAACGGAAGAGTTATTGTGTTAATTTATAAAGAAGTGCCAAAAAGGGGGTAGCTTCCCGTAGTCGGGCAAGCTGACCAGCGTAGAGTGTTGTTTAGTGTTAGGGTGCTAGGGGTTGCTCTTATAAAAGATCTAGGTGTATTTTAGGGGATGGACTTAGCGTAAGGTCAACGCGCCGGTCGTCCAGCTGGCTGGTTAGATAATCGGCTTGCACGCGTCAGCTATATGGCGCGTGCCGCTCCTGGCAGTCAGGCCGGTACGGGAATACAATGATGCTTGCCCTAGCAAGTATCTGGCTACTGTAAGTCACGTCTAACCGTGACGGAGAGTTCAGGAAGGGAGTTAGGGCGTAAAGAAGCGTGAAAACAGTAATGCAGGTGTAATGTACTGACCAAGTGTTTATTGGCCAGTAATATTGAATTATGAGTCCCTTTTAAGGGATGTAGTGATGTTACAATGTGTACAAACTTGTCTATACAAATTGGTGGGTAAGGTTACAAAGTTATAGGATTCTGAACAACTGCTGACTCACTCACCTGATGATACCAGCATAGCCTCGGGCCGCCACACTGTAAGACTGATAATTGAGAGCTTGACCTCCTTAAGACGCCCTCTTATACTCTTCGGCGCTGTGCTGTCAGCATTGTGCTGAATAGATGTCCTAGTTAATAGTGTGTCGCTGTTTGTAGTAGTGATGCAAGGATTGGGCCAGCTTTCCAGAATGGCTAGCTGTCCTTGCGGTGTTAGTAGATGTTGGTCTGGACTTATAAGGATTGCCAGTTAGGAGATTTAAATAGATGATGGGGGGATGGTCTCCAAGGGGTGCATACCCCTGGGGTACTGTACAATATTTAACTATTGTTTTTAAAATGATATTTTCACTTAGATTTTTAGTATGTCGCGTCACTCTGCGTCACTTTCTACTTAATGTTAAAATGTAGATAAAGTCTTGTAATTTACGCCTGTTATAAGATCTTTTGCATCTTTTTGCAACTTACTTAGTTATTTTACGTTTTAGAAGATGCCGCGCAACCAGTTCTCATACGTTTACAACTGTTTGAAGCACTGGGTTCGACGATTATGTCAAAAGTGGAATTTTGTGACTTTGTTAAAAGTAAATTAGGGGTAGAAATTGTTCTGAAGATATAACTGAAAGCTCTATCCAACTCCTAATCATAGACAATTTCTTACATGGGTAGACGTAGCTTAAAAATGGTCTTAACTGATGTTTATTACGAAATAAACAAATTATATACGTTGCTTTCACTCTAAATTCATGATTAAAATGTAAAAATAATTTTGTCCCCCTGGATTTCGATTTTGACCCACTGTGCAGGGTCAGATGTCTTCTTTTCCTCTTCGAGGCTTCTCCTGCCTTCTGCTCGAGGCCCTCAAAGAAGGAGGGTGCGGTTTGCCTCAGCACTCGATAGTGCTATACCCACAAGGACTCACAGCTTGTGAGTACGGGAGATGACAACCCCTAGGCATTCCTGAGCTGGGTCCGGTTCCCCCCTTTTTCCATTGCTCTTGGGCCATACCCTCTCCTCTTTTCCTTTCCTATCTGTCTTTCGTGGCTCTCTTTTCTTCCAAGTCCCTTAATTCTCATTCATCGAGTACAACCTAGCTGACTTCTCCTGGTGCGCAGACAATAGGTAGCAAGAATGTCCAACAAATAGTCCATAAGATTATTATTATCATTATTATCGACCCCATGGTATTAATAGTAGCGTGCCTGCCTCTCACCCGGAGGCCCCTGGTTTAATTCCCGGCTGCATCAGGGATTTAAGAAACTGACGTGAGAGCTGGAATTGGGTGCACTCAGCCTCGCGAGGAAAATTAAGTAGCTGTCTGACAGTGAGACAGCGCTCCGGTTACGAAAATGAAGATTAAATAACGGCCGATGGAGTCGATGCGCTAACCACGAGTCATCCCTCACTCTGCAGGCCAAATGACTGGGCAACGGTAGCTTGTTAGGTCAAGGCCCTCCATGGGCTGTGGTGCCACAGAGCTTGTTTTATTATTATTACTATTAAAACGCTGCTTGGTTGGTTCTTTAGTTTAGGGGCTGCGACAACGTAGCCCCGTGTACTTGGGGTGTGTGTAGAATCCGTCTGATGACCCTTGTTAATTGCAATGACTGTGTTAGTGTGTGTTATCTGTTTTTTAATTCAAGTAAGGACTGCAGACAATAATTTAAAGTAGTTCCTACTTTTACTACCAAATGCTACCGTCCAGGACACCTAGCTATGAACTTGGCTACTACTAGATGCCATCGCAACCTGTGCCTGGTGACGAACGTTGGAACTTAAGAGCATCAATTAAACCTAAACTACAAATTTTGCTTCACACAAGTTTAGTTAGTGGAAGGTTCTTCATGCCATATATCTATGGCATGGGCCCGCCAGCTTCACTTCTCCTCCGAAGGAAGGCATACTGAGGGATTTTTAACACTCTTAAAAATCCGACGTCTTCGGCCGGGGTTGAACCCGCGACCTCGGGCATGGAAGCTCGGCCACTGAAGTCGCCTAGTGAAACGCTCAGGTGTATATTTCACAAAAGTCAACCAGAAGGAGTTAGAAGGTGTGGTTTGTACCAAAATCTACCAAGCTCTTTCAATAATAAAGGATTTTTTTTTCATTTCTTGAGAAGTCAACGGAAATATATTTATTTGTTTATAAAGTGCGTTTCAACAAATAAACGAGACGATAGCCCCTGTTTCGCGTTAGGCCCGCATAACAGGTTTAAAACATGAGATTTCTCGCACAGGTCCGCTAGTTACTACGATGTATTATTTATCATTTATCGTTTATTATTTGTAGTTTATCGTTTATTACTTATGACTTATTATTGTTTATTGTTCATTGTCCATTGTTCATTGTTTATATTTATTATTTACTCATTGTTTATCATTTGTTTATTATTTATTATTTATTATTTATTATTTATTATTTATTATTTATTATTTATTATTTATTATTTATTATTTATTATTTATTATTTATTATTTATTATTTATTATTTATTATTTATTATTTATTATTTATTATTTATTATTTATTATTTATTATTTATTATTTATTATTTATTATTTATTATTTATTATTTATTTTCATTATTCATTATTTATTATTTATTATTTAGTACGGTATTCATTATTTATTATGTATTATTTATTTTCATTATTCATCATTTATTATTTATTATTTATATTATTAATAATTTTTACTTTTTTTTTTTTCTTTTTTTCTTTTTTTTTTTTTCTTTTGAGTTTTGAGTTTTGATTATTGTTTACTGTTTACTGTTTGTTACGTGTTACGTGTTACTTATTAATTATTATTATTTTTATTGTATATTGTTTATTGTTTAATATTTATAATTTTTGTTTGTTGTTCATTGTTTAATATTTATTATTTATTATTAATTGTTTGATGTTTATGGCTTATTGTTTAGTGTTTATTGTTTACTATTTTCACGTAGACTACAGCATATGCTTAAAGTATTGGTGCTATTATTCATTAAACGGTAGCGATAATGAATAGCGTTTTCAATAATACCTCCAGTGGCATGTTTATTGAGTTATAGTGTGTAAACAATATACACTCCTACACTTTTTTTAGCACCTTGCATTAAAGTCGCCCCCATGCTGCCGCCCACGCATTGCTGTTCGTCATGGTTATCGCTGTCAATGAGGAGATGTCCTAAGTCTGATAAATGTGGTAGCCTATAATACAACACACACTAACCGAACTATTGTATTGCAGGCGTGACAGACAGAGTCCAGAGGTTATACTCCGTCCAGTGCACTCTACTCTCTCCAGTTACGATCAGTACAGTAGTCTGATCCCCATTGCTAGAACAATCGCGATTGTATCGGGTAATGTGTACACTGCGGTTAGTTCATCACGATTATAGTGGGTAATTTGTATACTGCGGTTAGTTAATCACGATTGTAGCGTGTAATTTGTATACTGCGGTTAGTTAATCACGATTGTAGCGGGTAATTTGTATACTGCGGTTAGTTATTCGCGATTGAAGCGGGTAATGTGTTCACTGCGGTTAGTTAATCGCGATTGTAGAGGGTAAATTTGTACACTGCAATTAGTTAATTGCGTTTGTAGCGATCAGTTTAATCGCGATTGGAGTGGGTAATGTGTATACTGCGTTAGTTAATCGTGACCGACAGTAGTGGCTACGCTGGCTAAAGCGCAGTGTTAGGTTATGGGGCCAAGCTCTCCGCTGACTCGGTAGACGCGTGGGTTCGAGCCCCACCGTCGGCCGTCCTTGAAATGGTTTTCCGTGGTTTCCCATTTTCAACACGAGGCAAATGCTGGGACGGTACCTTCTGACAGGCCACGGCCGCTTCCTTCCACATCCTTCTCCAATTTCATTCACCTTAATCGATTCCATCTCTCATCCCAACGCGCAGGTCGCCCACGGGCGTCGAATAGAAAGACCTGCACGAGGTCTCTGAGGAGACCACATGAAAAAAAAAAAGTTAATCGTGATTGGAGCGAGTAATGTGTATACTCCAGTTAGTTAATCGTGATTGGAGTAGGTAATGTGTATACTGAGGTTAGTTAATCACGGTTGGAGTGGGAAATGTTTATACTGCGGTTAGTTAATCGCAATTAGAGCGGGTAATGTTTATACTGTGGCTAGATAATTACGATTGAAGCGGATAATGTGTATACTGCCGTCTGGAATCGCGATTGGAATGGGTAATGCGTATACTGTGATTAGTTAATCGCGATTGAAGTGGGTAATATATATAGACTGTGGTTAGTTAATCGCGATTGGAGCCAGTAATGTGTATACTGCGGTTAGATAATCACGTTTGGAGCGGGTAATGTATAATATATACTGCGGTTAGTTAATCGCGATTGTAGCGGGTAATTTGTATACTGGGCTTAGTTAATCACGATTGTAGTGGGTAAATTGTATACTGCGGTTAGTTAATCGTGATTGTAGCGGGAAATTTGTACACGGGAATGCTTACTGCCGGTGTGGTCTTGCTCCATGACAATGCTCGTCCACATACGGCTAAGCACACAACGATTATTCTGCAGAAGTTCAGATGGGAGCTGTGTGATCATCCACCATACAGTCCTGATCTTGCTCCCAGTTCTTGCACCTCAAGAAATTTCTGTCCTCCGGGGAGCGTTTTCACAATGATGAAGAACGAAGATGAATATCACACGCTGGTTACAGTCGCAGGCACAGACTTCTATGACACACTACTACAAAAGTTGATATCACGCTATGACAAGTGTCTCAATTGTTTGGTGCTTAAAATAGCCGACACATTGTTGCCAATAAAATTTTGCATATAACTATGTTCTCATTTTTTAACAATAGGGAAACTTAATTTCTGGATGCCCCTCGTATATTTTCCAGGAGGGTATTTACATATTTATACTTTTTACCCAGCCCATTAATTGGGATAATTCGTGTCGACCGACAGAAGAGCTACAAATAACACTTCGTATAGACAACACTGAAAGAATGGCTTCAAGTCTTCACATTAAATTATTTCCACTTAATTGTGCCGGGCTCCGTACAGTTATTAGCCTATTTTCAATTTTGAAAAAAAATAGGCTTATGAGATCACCTTTTGTCCGTGTGTGTGTGTGTGTGCGCGTGTGTGTGATTCGTGTGTGTGTGTCCCCCTAATAAAATCTAAACGGCTGGAGCGATTTCAATGAAACTCGGTAAGTTCATAGCACTATTCCCTGCGACCCCGACCGTGCCCTTTAAATTTTGTTACGACTCACCAATCCAACATGGCAGCTGTGCGAATTATTTCACCAGCATTCAATATCTCCGAAACTATTACCGATATTACCCTGACATTTTGTATGGTGATAAAGGGAACAACTATAAGTTCACTTATGTGACTTTTGAAAAACTGGTAACTACAAAACCAACATGGCGGCCACGCGAATTCGCGACTTTTAATTAGAAGTTTCTCTCGATTTAACCGACCAAACGCAATAAAACTTGGTACATTATATGTTTATACACATTGTAATGCACCGACATCAAACTTCGTTCAATTGGTTACATAACCACAAGATGGCGGATGTGCGAAATATTTCACCGGCATTCCATATCTGTGAAACTATTAGCGGTATCTCCCTGAAATCTTTTACGGAGATAAAGGGCACTACTGGAAGTCCATCTATAAGACTTTAAAAAACCGGTTAACTACAAAACGAACATGGCAGCCAAGCGAAGTTGAAAATTGTAAATAGACCTTTCTCGCGATTTAATGTTCCAAACGCACTGAAATCTGGTACAGGAAATATTTATACACATTGTAATGCACTGGTATCTAATTTAGTTCAATTGTTTACATAACCTCAAGATGGCGGATGTGCGAATTTTAAAATTAAGTTTTTATTTCTTGTGATGTAGTCATGCGATCGAAGTGAAAGTTTGAATATTGAACCTACGCAATAATTTTCCTTTAATGGTACATGACTCTATGGCCTATACATTTAACAATTCAACATGGCGACCATCCAAAATATTTAGTCGGCTCTGAATATCTACGAATCTATTATAGCAATCAAACTGAATTTCGTAATGTTCATAGCGGCTATGAACTTAAGTTCTCCTATAGGACTTTAAATAACTTGGTGTTCACAAATCCAACATGGAGACGACGCGAAATATAAAAATTCACATGGACGTTTCTCGCAATTTAACCATCCGAGTGTAGTGAAACTTGGAACAGTAAATCCTTATACGAATGGTAATCCACTGGCATCTAATTTATTTCAATTGTTTCCATAACTTCAAGATGGCAGTTGTGCGAAATTTTAAAATCTCCTTGTTACTTCTTGTGTCCTAATTATGCGATTGTAGTTTGAATACTACACGTACACAATAATCTGCATGTAACAGTGCATAACTCTAGGACCTACATATATAAAATCCAACATGGCGACCATCCGAAATTTTTAGTCGGTTCTCAATATCTACGAATCTATTACAGCAATCAAACTGAAATTGTGTATGTTGCTAGAGGCAATTAACATAAGTAGGATATATGAAAATAGGCTGCATAGTTCTTCACGGAACTACTTGTTTTTCCTGTCAGCCTCCCTTGGTCAACTCATGTTCTCTTCCGACCCCGACGGTATTAGGGTATCCGAGGCCTAGGGAGTATTTCACTTTCCCACCTGAATTGCCTCTTGTCTCATCTTTCCTAATACCCTCCTTCTTCGAGGGGTCGGCCTTCATTTTCCCTCCATGATATCTCCTGCCATCTGCACAAGGCCCTCAAGGAGGCAGGGTGCGTGTAGCCGCACCACGTCTGGTGCACCGTGAATAGTGCTACACCCTGTTCTGCATTAGTTAGGCTGGGAGGTGTTTGATCATCCACCATACAGTCCTGATCTTGCTCCCAGCGATGTCTATCTTTCTTTGCACCTCAAGAAAATCCTGTTCTCACGGCTAGTGAGTGCGGGAGTTGGCGACCCCGAGTATTTCCTGAGCTTGGTCCAGTTTTTCCCCTTTTCCCAATAACTTTGGGACAGGCCCTCTCCTCTTTCCCTTTCCTATCTGCCTTTGATGGCTCCCCTTCCTTCCAAGTCCCTCAATCCTCGAGGGTTGAGGGCATTTCTTGTTCTCCTGTCGTTGATTTACCTTATTCTTCTTCTAGTATATAAGTTAGCAGTTATAGTTTTTGTTTTCATTTCATTATCATCTTCACGATCACCCAAACCATTAAGGGCCGATGTTAGGCCCCTTAAAACAGCAATTATCATCATCATCATCATCATATCTCTACGTTCAATTTCTGATTTTAATAATATTAACGGTGTGCTGCTTGACAATAATTGATCCTCTTTTCTTTTTTTTTTTTTCAGGATATAAAAAAGGCGGTGTGGCAATATCACTCCGGATCTGTTTACTCAGAGGGCAATATGAGCCGATAGGTAAACAGTGAGGAGGATAAAAATAGCTGGAAGTTTTCGTCTCGGTCTCCCGGATGTGGTCGGCCAGAGGAGACTGAAGGCTGTCCAATATCCCTGTCCACGTCCACCCACCGCCGCTAATCTCATTCCACGTCAGTCACATTTAAGGGAGAATGATTAACTCTACTCTCAATGAAACCACTCGGCGCTTACACCGAAAGAGCGTGTGGTGCTGGTGGGGACATCGAGGCTTCTAATATTAAGAATGTATTGCAGCCATAAAGGTACCGTGTATGTAAAGCCATGCGTGGATGTGGATATCCGCAAGTTTATCACAATGTCTAGCCTATTTTCATTTATGAAAAAACTAGCAGGTACCCGCGGCTTCGCTCGCGTCATAGTCATGTCATATTGTTATTCAATGAAATGCAGGTTTAAACCCGTTAACACTCCTGTAGAACCTGAATATCCAAAAATCCCTCCTTAGTGGACGTTTTCGACACACAACAAACAAATCCCCAAAATATAATTCTTCTAACTTTAATAGTTTTGGTTGGTCGATGAGAGTGAACATTCAAAAATCCTTCCTTAGTGGACGTTTTTCTTCCAGAATTTCACCCCTCCCCATGTGCCCCTTAAATTTAATTTATGAAAAAACGGTCGAACACCTATTTATTTTATTTATTTATTTATTTATTTAAATATTTATTTATGTATTTATTTATTTTTAAGCTGATTCATTTCTCCGAGTTTCAAACTCTCATGTCGTTTAAGAGATACACGCTCCGTTAGGAATCCTTCAACCCCCACTTTTCACCCCTTTCACCTCATAATATACACCACGTCGAAAAACCCACAGACAAGTGTCTTCTTATTTTTAATGATGAGTTTATATGCCGAGTATCACATCCCCCAATGAAACCAATCGGGAGATATTGCTATTCAATGAAATGCAGGTCTACCCCCTTAACAACCCTTTAGAACCTGAATATCCAATAAGCCTTTCTTAGTGAGCGTTTGCGGCCTTTGAGGAAGCTGCATACCAAATTTCATTCCAATCCGTTCGGTGGTTTCTGAGATTTCGTGATGAATGAATGAGTGGTATTTGAGCTTTATATAATAGATAAGAGATAGATAAACATGGGTCCTAGTGGAAAATAATTCTATTACCTGAAAACAAAAATGCATGGGACGAAAAAAAACATCAAAATATCTTGTTGGTTTCGGACCCTAAAAGACGTGAAAAATATAATAAAAGTATTAAAAAAGCTATTTTTTGAAATTTCATTCGAATAAATTTTTATGTCATTCCTGTGACTTAGAAAATTCCGGCCAAAAAGTACAAAATCATTAATAACTCCCTAAGTATTCGTCGTATAGTGAAATAGCAAGAGACAAAAAAGATGTAATGTGTTATTGTCTACAACATAGGCTATGTATAATTATACACTCAGACATATTACCTGGATTTCTTTATTTTTATTTCACTCCTCCCCCATGGGCCCCTTAAATTGGATTGATGAAAAAACGGTCAAACACCTATTTACTTATTTTTACGCTGATTTTTTCCGCTGAGTTTCAAACTCCTCGCCTATGTCGTTTAAGAGATACACGCTCCGTTAGGAATCCTTCAACCCCCACTTTTCAACCCTTTCACCTCATAATATACACCACATCGAAAAACCCTCAGACATATGTCTTCTTATTTTTATTGATGAGTTTATATGCCGAGTATCACATCCCCCAATGAAACCAATCGGGAGATATTGCTATTCAATGAAATGCTGGTCTACCCCCTTAACACCCCTTTAGAACCGGAATATCCAAAAATCGTTTCTTAGTAAGCGTTTGCGGCCCTTGAGGAAGCTGCATACCAAATTTCATTATAATCCGTTCGGTGGTTTCTGAGATTTCGTGATGAATGAATGAGTGGTATTTGAGCTTTATATAATAGATAAGAGATAGATAAACATGGGTCCTAGTGGAAAATAATTCTATTACCTGAAAACAAAAATGCATGGGACGAAAAAAAACATCAAAATATCATGTTGGTTTCGGACCCTAAAAGACGTGAAAAATATAATAAAAGTATTAAAAAAACTATTTTTTGAAATTTCATTCGAATAAATTTTTATGTCATTCCTGGGACTTAGAAAATTCCGGCCAAAAAGTACAAAATCATTAATAACTCCCTAAGTATTCGTCGTATAGTGAAATAGCAAGAGACAAAAAAGATGTAATGTGTTATTGTCTACAACATAGGCTATGTATAATTTTACACTCAGACATATTACCTGGATTTCTTTATTTTTATTTCACTCCTCCCCCATGGGCCCCTTAAATTGGATTGATGAAAAAACGGTCAAACACCTATTTACTTATTTTTACGCTGATTTTTTCCGCTGAGTTTCAAACTCCTCGCCTATGTCGTTTAAGAGATACACGCTCCGTTAGGAATCCTTCAACCCCCACTTTTCAACCCTTTCACCTCATAATATACACCACATCGAAAAACCCTCAGACATATGTCTTATTTTTAATGATGAGTTTATATGCCGAGTATCACATCCCCCAATGAAACCAATCGGGAGATATTGCTATTCAATGAAATGCTGGTCTACCCCCTTAACACCCCTTTAGAACCGGAATATCCAAAAATCGTTTCTTAGTAAGCGTTTGCGGCCCTTGAGGAAGCTGCATACCAAATTTCATTATAATCCGTTCGGTGGTTTCTGAGATTTCGTGATGAATGAATGAATGGTATTTGAGCTTTATATAATAGATAGATAGACTTATGAGTAAAGCCCTGCGCGGATGCGGATATCCGCGGATAAACCCGCGGATATCCGCATATATTTTCGCCACGCGGATATAGTTTGCATGGCTGTGCGGATAGCGGATACGCTGCGGATAATGTTTCGAGTAAATTTGCGGATAGTTTTTAGAATACAAACTTACGATAATATTGCATATTTGATATGCCAATGTACAGCTTCATGCTTAAAAGAGGAATACTCCTCTAGCCTATTGCGTACGAAATATTCAGTCACGTATTGCTCTTATACACGAGAAGATTATTTTACTCATTATGCTTTCAACTACATTTTATTAAGTACCGTATATTTGTAGTAGATGGTCTTGACATCCCTTCATCATCATCATTATCAAAATTCTCACTGCCATTATTACTATACGTACGAGATATAACGCTGTCAATAAGCTTGTTAGTTCATCGTGGTGACATCATTAACATTCCTCAAGTCAGCTCCTTCGCCGTCTATGTTATCCTGGAAGATCTGGTTCCAGGTTTTTTCTGGGACCTCAAGTCAACGATATGGCAGACATTTGGTTAAGTTTTCAATGAAAACGAATACGTGAACGATATAGTAGGATATTTAACCAGTAAAAAAAGTGTATTCATACTCAGGACACAAATCAGGCACATCGAACTCACTGAGGCACAAGTGCAAAAGTAGCCAAAAAAGTATAGCCATTTTTTTTTTATTTTTTTTTTCTAAAGCGGAGGTCAAGGAACCAGAAGTGTCATCCAACTTGAAGTCCCTTGCAATGAAGCAAATTGTCAGGAACGACTTTCTCCTCAAATGTTTTAATGTGTTGGTTTAACACTGTATGCTTTATCTAATAAATTAAACATAATATTGAAATATCAACGGATTTGGATAAAAGTCATGCGGATGTGGGGCGGATGCGGATAAAAGTCTTGCGGATGCGGGGCGGATGCGGATATAAGTCATGCGGATGCGGGGCGGATGCGGATAACAGTCGTGCGGATGCGGGGTGGATGCGGGACGGATGCGGATAACGTTTTGTTTATCCGCGCAGGGCTCTACTTATGAGATCGATCACATTTTGTCCGTGTGTCTGTGTGTGCGTGTGTGATTCGTGTGTGTGTGTCGTCGTCGTCCCCCGCCCCCTCTAATGAAATCTAAACGGCTGGAGCGATTTCAATGAAACTAGGTAAGTTCATATCACTATTCCGGACGACCACGACCATGCACTTCAAATTTTGTTACGTCTCACCAAAATAACATGGCGGCTGTGCAAAGTATTTCACCAGCATTCAATATCTCCGAAACTATTACTGATATCACCCTGGAATTTTGTACGGTGATAAAGGAAACTACTAGAAGTTCACCTATGTGACTGTTGAAAACCTGATAACTACAAAACCAACATGGCGGCCAAGCGAAGCAGCGACTTTTAAATAGACGATTCTCGCGATTTAACTAACCAAACATAATGAAACTTGGTAGAGTATTTGTTTATACACATTGTAATACACCCACATCTAACTTCGTTCAATTGTTTACATAACCTCAAGATGGCAGCTGGGCGAAATATTTCACTGGCATTCTATATCTCTGAATCAATTACTGGTATCACCCTGAAATTTTGTACGGAGATAAAGGGAACTGCTGGAAGTTCATCTATGAGACTTTCAAAACCCGGTTAACTACAAAATGAACATGGTGGTCAAGCGAAGTTGAAAGATTTAAATAGCCTTTTCTCGTGATTTAATGATCCAAACGCAATGAAACTTGGTGCAGCAAATGTTTATACACATGTTAATGCAATGGTATCTAATGCCTATCAGATGCTATTGGTACTGATCCTAGTACATTATCTTGCAGAATCCCTGATCGGATCAGGTGCGGATACAGCAATATCATTTTCTGTAAAATGATTTGTACTCGAATTTCTAAGTGGATGCGATCGCAATATTTTTCGCTGAAGAAATACTACATTTTTATTGTTCCTTTTAGCCTACGTTTTCACATTTAGCAAAAATGAGGAAAAGTAGTCAGATGTCTGTCCGTCCTGTCTGTCCTTCTGTCAGTGTGTGTGTATAGGCCATAGAGTCATGTACCATTAAAGGAAAATTATTGAGTAGGTTCATTATTCAAACTTTCACTTCGATCGCATGGTTAAGACACAATAAATAAAAACTTAATTTTGAAATTCCCACAACCGCCATCTTGAGTTTATGTAAACAATTGAACTAAATTAGATACCAGTGCATTATAATGTGTATAAATATTTCCTGTACCAAGTTTCATTGCGTTTGGATCATTAAATCGCGACAAAATTGTATTTTAAATTTTTCAAGTTTGCTTGGCTGCCATATTTGTTTTGTAGTTAACCGGTTTTTGAAAGTCTTATAGATGAACTTCCAGTAGAGCCCTTTATCTCCGTACAAAATTGCAGGGTGATACCGCTAATAGTTTCAAAGATATAGAATGCTGGTGAAATATTTCGCACAGCCGCCACGTTGGATTGGTGAGACGTAACAAAATTTGAAGGGCACAGTCGTGGTCATCCGGAATAGTGCTATAAACTTACCGAGTTTCATTGAAATCGCTCCAGCCGTTTATAAGTTATTAGGGGGGGGGGGACACACACCATCGCACACACCATCACACACACCATCGCATACAGACAGACACAGGGTCAAAAGGTGTTCTCATAAGCTTTTTTTTTTTTTTCAAAAATGGATATAGGCTAAAAACGGCCATCTATATTTATTAAAGATAAAGCGCACAAATTGTGCATAGTGATGATAACAAATTGTCATTCACAAAACATCACAATGGATGATCCCCGATTTGCACAAGAAATTACATGGTATCTACGACATTGTACACCGCTTAATTTACATACGCAGGATTCATCAGGGTCATGAAAGTATTCGGCATTGCACAGTTTATGGTGATACCCATGTACCGCCATCGAATTAACAAAGTGTCGCAAGTCTTGGTTAGTGTTCACCCATGTCCTAGTCATCATGGCGTCCGTTGTGTAAAACTCGAGCCAGATTTCGTCCCTCTTCTGTATTCTTTCCTGCATTAGTTTCTTCCAAGCGTCTTCATCCGAAGGTTCTCAATGAAGAAGGTCTCCCTGGCGAGCTCATATGCCAATCTAGATTTTGTATATTTCGATATCCCCAGGGTAGCCTTCAGGAAGCGTGATTTGACTGCTTCAAGCGTCCTCAAAACGGCCTTATTTAAATCTATCATTTTTAGGTCATATTTTAGTCATTTCCTAGTCATATTTCGTCATTTTTAAGCTCATATTTGCTTGCATATTCGGGATATTTTTAGGTTTTAATCATCCGAGCCCTAGTGATTAGGTTTCCAACGCTCCAGGTATGCCACTTTCTTCCCCCCGGCCAAATGTCGGATACTTTTCTAACAGACCTCGTACAAGGAAATGGGAGTGGGAGGTGATTTTAGGATTCAGGGAGTACTCCCCATTGAAAAGTTTAACGCCCGGTTTAATCAGTGTGTCAGTAAATGGCCCACCGCCATGGATACAAGGATTACGATGGATTATAATGTAATTCTGGAGTAAAAATAGAAATGCTAGCTCTCACCTGTTTTTTCTTTTTTTTTTCTTTTTTCGGCTTTGCTAGCGATGGTGCTTTCAAGAGTACTGCCTCAGTTCCGTGCCCCTTGGTCAACGAGCGCCCAACGACCCAATTTGCCCGATCTCCTGATGGGCAGGCAATCAACCTCTGTGATTACAAGCTTTCACTGACACATTGCCAGACTGACCTCTTATGACCTAAGCCCGCAACGTTTTACAGTGATGAAGCGAGGTTCTTGCTAAACTGAGGTTGAATATCTGCCTTAAACCGACATCGGAACATAATATCTTCCTTCATCTTGGAACGCCTTCTCCCTTCGAAGCTTGGCGATCCAATGGAAAATGATTGGACGGGAAACAGTGGCTCCAGTTATTTCAATAAACGTTTTGTACGTCAATTCCAGTGGCGCAAGTCTTTAAGCCGAGAGTTCCTCCATCTCCCCGCAGATCTTCGTCCAGCAAATTTTTCCTCTGAGTCGTAGAAGTTTAATCGTCCAACTCTCATGATCATGTGCCTGATGTTTCCGAACTTTCGCCCCTTGATGATTGTTAGAAGCTTTGTTTACTTATTCAACAAGCTGAGGGCTTCCACATCAGTCCTCTCTACCCAGGATATATGGAGCATTCTTCTGTATAAGTACATTTCAAAGGTTTAAATTCGCCTCTCCAACAAAATGCTGAGAGTCCAACCTTCAAGTCCATACAGAACAACAGGCAGAACATAGCATCGCAACAACCGAACTCGAAGCTGAAGGTGGAGATCTCTACTGGTGAATTAAAGTCCTCATGATGTTGAACATACTGTATGCTTGTCCGATCTTGTTTTATTTTTGATGTGCAACATCTTTCCGCTCGGTTGCTGGAGAGTTTTGTGGGAGTGATTTTGAAAATTGGGGACGGAAGTGGATCGGAACCATCGAGCTGGCAGTGGTGGATCGAACGGAAGTATGCTCTGCCTGCTCGATCGATCGAACGGAAGTGTACTAGCTGGCAGTGGTGGAAAACGGAAGTATGCACTGCCCACTCCATCGATCGAACGGAAGTGTACTAGCTGGCAGTGGTGGAAAACGGAAGTATGCACTTCCCGCTCGATCGATCGATCCAGCGGGCAGTGGTAAGACCCAGCTGGCAGTGGTACGAGAAACTCTCGGCCATGTGGAATGTATATTACATACTGAACGGAAAACGCTCATGCGAACTCTGGTGTCAAGTGATTGAAACAAATGACATGGTACATGTTCGAAGTCTTCGTATCAGGGGGCGTGGTGGCTCAGCGGTCTAGCTGTATGCCTCTCACCAAGGCGGTCCGGGTTCGATTCCCGGTCAATGCATGTGAGATTTTCGAAGTGAAATGCCATGTCCTGTGGTTCGGATTCCACGTAAAAAGGAGGTCCCGTGGCTCATGATCTCACGATTAACGGTCACGTTAAACTACAAGCTTCCTTTTTTCTTCGTATCAGTATTTAAATGGAAAAATGCCTTAATATCAAACATTGTAAGTAGTCGGCATTGCCGGCATTATGTTTCTGCACATAACGGTAATGCAGTCATCAATATAATATAATCGTTGTGGTTATACGAGAATTGAGCAAGCCTTCATGAACTATTACTGAATACATTCTCATTACTCACAAGAGGGCCTATTCATAAGGCAATTAAACTCAATTTCACGCAGGAACATTATCGAAACAAGCAAAATATAAATGAAACTTAATTCCGTAATGCAGTATTATTTGAACGTGGAAATAAGTCACCATCTTGTGCACAAAACTTGCGTAGTTGAAATAGCCGTGGGGTTAGTGCTTATGACTGTGAATCTAGAGATCTTGGGTTCGAATCCCGGACGAGGTAGATATTTTTGCTACCAGATTATCATTTTAAACGATATTTATCATATCAATATGACTCATTTTAACAGAATCCATATGAAATTACGTGTTGGTCTGTGAATGAAGAGGACCTGTTTATAAGGAATTTATGGTTATGAGCGGTGTCGCGTCTATTAATCTAGTTGATACATATCGTATTCTTTATTTAGGCTAGTGCTGGTGGTTGGTTGGTTGGTTGGTTGGTTGGTTCCTTAGTTTAGGGGCTGCGACAACACTAGTGCTGGTGGAAGCTACAAATCATCTAATAAAATGAGTTCCGTATTATAAACTACAATATCTGTAAAACACTCCCTTTTACAATAGATTAATACATGTATTTGAGCCAATAATAGTATAAAATACCGGTGTATTAACAATTTCACGTGAGGTTTCTTCTATGTTAGATGTTACACAACATATGCGACTACTGTAAGGCTCGTAAATTTTTAGTTTTTGGATTTCAATTTTTGTTTTTTGTATTGTGATGTCTGCATTAGTGGGTGTTTTTGAATTGCAGGTGAGGATTGGGAAGGAAGCGGCCGTGGCCTTAACTTAGGATCCCTCCCGCTATTTACCTGGAGTAGAAGTGGGAAACCACGGAAAACACCTCTAGGATGGCTGAATGGCAAATCCCGGTAAGAGATTTTCAATTTCACCCCGTAACTTAAGTGTACAACACAGGAGGACCTCCGTTTCTCCAGGAATCGAACCCAGATCTCCGGGGCAAGAACCAAGAGGTCCAGGTACGATTCTCTGTTCTATACATGTGAATGAGATGTGAGGTCTCTATAGACCGGACGTGCCCAGTCGAGGGTTCGCCAGTATTTAGTGAAGAGATAGACCGTCAAAATAATGGTGGTGGTTCTTGTTTCATTTTAGGGGCTTCATTCCTCCTCATTTATCGCCATGTACTGTACTTAGGTGTGTGTGGAATTTATATAATATGTTATTGTAGTGTTCTGTTGTTTTTAGCTTTTTGTTTATTTTTTTGTTTTTTGGGTTTTGTGTTTTGTTTTCTGTCTTTTTTGTTTATTGTGGTTTTCTTTGTTTTGTGTTTATTTTTTGGATTTTTTGTTTTGTTTTTTGTTTTTGTTTTCTGTTTTTGTTTAAATTTTGTTTATTGTATTTTGTTTTTGTTTTTAGTTTCTTTGTTATTTTTTGTTTTTTGGGGTTTGTGTTTTGTTTCTTGTTATTTTGTTTGTGCTTTTTCTGTTTTTTTCTATTGTGTTTTAATTACGTTTTTTGTTCATTTTTTGGATATTGTGTTTTTTTGTTTTGTTTTTTGTGTTTTGTTTTTTGTTTTTTGTTTTTGTGTTTTGTTTTTGTTTAGTTTTTGTTTTTTTGTTGTTAATTTGTTTTATATTAATATTTTGTGTTTTGTGTTTCGTTTCTTGTTTTTTGTTCATTTTTGTTTTTTTGTTTTTTGTTTGTTTTGTTTTATATTTTTTGTTTTTGTTTAATTGAGGTGGGGAATCGGAGGGAGGTGACCGTGGCCTTACGTTAGTAACAATCCCGGATTTGCCTGGAATAGAAGTGTGCAAACCATGGAAAACCAGTCCCAGGATGGTTGAGGTGGGAATCGGCTCAGTTTTGCTTCACGAAGCTGAGTGTTGTTCCCTGTTCCAACTCTCAGACCAGAATTAAATGTATTTGCAGAGCTGGGAATCGAATCCAGACCTCCTGGGCGACAGCCAATAATGCTAGCCGCTACACCACGAGGTGTAGAGATGGAGTAATGTTTACACATCTAAGTAATAAAATGAACCGCAATAAGTCTCCCAGGTTTTGGCTTTTTGGGAAGACTTGAATATTCATCTTAAGAATCATGAAGACGAGTAAAAGCATGTTGCCTGCTCTCAGAATGATGACCCGGAGATGGAATGCTGGCTGTTTTACGCGCTGTGGCAAAGCAAGCCAGCGGTGTGGCAAATCCCGGTAAGCGCACAACACGGGAACACCTTTTATCAAATTGCACTCCTCAATCCCTCATGTACACCACGAGGTATGTTGGCGCGCACAAGTACTTACAGTGAGGAATATTCCTTACTTACTTGAATAGGAATGTTAAGATTAAAGTGGATAACAGAGAGAGAATCTCTTAATCCTTCATAGAACAGAACTTTTCCCTCAAATTTAATCTTTGTATTTCGTGTAGTGTTTTGTTTTGTTTATTTTGGATTCTTGTTTTGTTTTCTGTTTTCTATAGTGGCAGATGACCTCGTAGTTCCACCCCTTAAAACAACAATAACTAACTGTTTTCTATCTTCTGCTTTCTGTTTTCTATATTTCAGTTTTCTTGCTTTCTGTTTTTTTGTTTTTTTTTGTTTTCTACTTTCAGCATTTTGTTTTCTGATTTTTGTTTCTTGTTTTCTGTTTCTGTTTTCTGTTTTTTTCAGCTTTCTGTTTTTGTTTTCTGTTTCTAGTTCTGTTTTGTTTTCTGTGTTCTGTTTTCTGTTTCTTTTTCTGTTTTTCTCTGGTTTCTGTCTTTTGTTTTATCTTTCCTGATTTTTATTTTTTGTCATTTGTTTCCGGTTTCCTGATTTTTATTTTTGTATTTTTATTTTCTTGTGTTTTGGGTTCTGTTTTCTATACTTTGTTTTCGTTGTATGTTTTCTGTTTTTGTTTTCTGTTTATTTTTATTTTTTGTTTTCGTGTTTTTTTTTCAATTTTTTGTTTTTCGATTTACGTTTTTTTCTTTCTTCCTTCATTGCATTTTGTTTTATTGTTTTTTGTTTTTTCTTTTGTTTTCCTTATTTGTTTGGTTTGGTTTGTTTTTTGTGTGTTTTAGTTTTCCTTTTGCTTTGTTTTTAATTTTAGCTTATCGTTATTGTTTTATTATAGTGTTAGAATCCATTTTCAGTGTAGCCTTAGTAATCGAAATTTTATGATTTTCAATCGGTAAACACGAATGTAGGGCACCCAATTGTGATAGGTTACTCCCTAATCCTGAAAAATATTTAGGCTACATGAGATTAATCCAAGTGTATTTATTAACCTCATGTACCGTAATTGCATTCAGAATTAGGGGAATAACCCATCACAATTGGGTACATTCGTGTTGACAGACTGAAAATCATAAAATTTCGTTGCTGTTTTATTCATTATTTTGTTTTTGTTTCTTTTATTTTCATTTTGTGTGCGCCTTTTTAGTTTGTTTCCGAAGGACTCCTTATTGCCAAACTGACATACATTCTTGCATCATTAACTATAGCCTACACCTTGCACTATTTTTGGACATACTCGCCACCAACGTTGAGACACTTGTCGTAGCGTGCAATCAGTTTGAAGAAACCACTGTGGTAAAACTCGGTGCCCTGCGACGCCCGGCCTACTCCGCCTCAGCATTGGTGTGAAGGTGACGTCCCGAGAGTGCATGGGAAATGTGATGGGCCCGGGCATGACCAATACGCAGTGTGGACGCCACCATTATGCGACTGTCCGCTAACACCATGTCCTGTTAGTACTCGAACAATATTGTTTCCATCCGTGGAATTTTTAGCCTACTTTTCACATTTTTTAAAAATTAGGAAAAAGTAGACTTATGAGATCGATCCGGACAAATGTGTGTCTGTCTGTCTTTCTGTCTGTCCTTCCTTCTGTCCGTCTGTCTATGTGTGTGTGTGTGTGTGTGTTTCCCCCTATCAACTCCAAAACAGATGCAGCAATCAAAACAAAATTTGGTATGAGTAATGATCTATACCTGAATATCTCAAGCCCATGTTTGAAAATGATGTCAGTGCTACCAACTGCTGAAACTTCGCAATTGAAATTTGAGCTCCATGTTGCATATCTTCGAATGTATGCATGGGATCTATTCCAAAATTGGCACACATATAGATAATAATACTTCAGTTTAATTTCCAAGAGACCATACATGGCAGTGTTGTCAAAATGATTCTAAGCCTGCTGATTGGTCAAAATTTTAAATGCCTGTAACTTCTACACTGTCAATTGGAATTCAACCAAATTTCGTATGTGCTATGTGTACATAAACCGATATGACTATGCGTATTCTTAAGAGCAACCAGGGCTGCCAACTGTTGATAAATGCTGTCTCTATTTGCTTACCCTAATATCATATCCAAAAGTATGCAACCCAACAGATTAGATTGATTTGGAGTAACTAATATACGTCAGTGGTGCCAATATGATTCTAAGCCTGCTGATAGGTCCAATTATAAAATACATGTAACTTCTATACTAACAGATAGATTTTATCCAAAATAGGCACACCAAGAGATCATAATATTTCAGATTATTTCTGCCCAACACATGCATGACATTGTTGCCAACATGATTTTACGCGCGCTGATAGATCCAATGTCTAACTGCATGTAACGTCTATGCTATCCAATGGGCTTCAACCAAATTTTGTTTTCTGTGCCTTATGAGATGGAAATAAGAATATATTCAGTCACCAGGGCTGCGAACTCTAGTGCTCTATGAGGCTACATCATACCAGGTATATTTCGAACTAATTAGAAATTTCGATATCACTATAGTTGCATACGACTGTTTATGTTCGACTATAATTATTATAACTATTTTATGTTCGAAGATAAATATTCATAAATATCTGTCGAGATTTCGCCAGTTTTATGTACTGAACAGACGCATGAGACGCAGAGAATGCCTTGTATTTGACCATGGCCTTCTCGAATACCCTACTATGACACTAGGCCAGGCAGTTTAGAAGTCCTTGGAACTCCACGCAGGTGCGATGCTAACCTTATCTAATTGGTCAAACAACTGTTTCTTGAGCTGTGATTGGTGGGAGAAACTGTTTCATAGTGAAAAATAATGTTATAATGACCATCATTATGATACAGTTTTCTAACACATAATAGTCAGGGTCGAACATAAACTTAATTTCGTCATTAATCTTGATAGGTCCATAGGTCCATAGCATTGGCATGAATCTTACATTTAGAGAAAAATAGGCTCTTTAGTTCGTCACGGAACTTCTTGTTATTCTTGACGCACCATTCTACTCTACAACTACCGATGCAGGATTCAAAGAAGCTCAGTAGTCAGAAGGTCGTAAACATATCCAATGTTCTACGCTCTTCCTTGTAGCGGAGAAAATGCATGAATTTTCTTTTTAATTTGGTATCCTCCTTTTGTAAAAGAAATATCTGGTCAGTTTACTTAAAGAAGCTTTATTAGAACTAGCGAACCCATGCGAGAACTCTCGCTTGTAAATCTCCCGCCCGGTTTTACTGTTATGCTGGCTGGATGCGACACGCTATCGTCTTGTTTATTTGCTTTCTTCAAACACTGTTTATAAACAAAAATGCAAGATTTTTTCCTGTACTATTGAGACCATTTGAGTCGTCCAGTTACAAAACTGTTTAATCCACTTGTGAATAAGAATCATTTTCATGAGAAACGTTTCTCTGGACTTTGCCTCACGTATCTTTAGAATTTGTTGTTTTCTACTTTTTCCTTTATGCTTTTTGTTTTTGGTTTTTGGTTTTTGGTTTTGTGTTTGCTTTGTGCTTTAGAATTTTACTTTTTGCTTTTCTTTCTTGGTTTTGGTTTTGTGTTTTGTTTTCTGCTTTTGTTTTTGTTTTTTAATGTTCCTTTTTGTTTCGTGCTTTTGGTTTTTGGTTTTATGTTTGTTTTCTGTAAAGTCAAAATAAAACAAAACAAAATCAAAATAAAACAAAACAAAAGAAAACAAAATAAAAACAAAATAAAATAAAACAGAACAAAATGAAAAATGATACAAAATAAAACGAAATAAAATAAAACAAAACAAAATCAAAATAAAAGAAAACAAAAATAAATTTAATTTAAAAAAGTAAAATAAAATATAAAAAATAATTATATAAATAAATAAACAAGTTTTGCAACTGGACGACTCATTTGGCACAAACCGCGCCTTCTAACTCCTTCTTGTTTAACAGCTTGATTATTGTGAAACATACACCTTAGCGTTTTATATAGGCTACACGTAGTGGCCAAAAGTCATGGGAAGGCACAGAATATGATGTTTAATGAGTTGCTCCTCCGCGAGCCCTCAAAGCGGCAGCAATACGGCGAGAAATGGGTTGGCGGTTGGTTGGTACCTTAGTTTAGGGGCTGCGACAACGCAGTCATGTAGCCCCGTGTACTTGGGTGTGTGTAGAATCTGCCTGATGACCGGTGTTAATTGTGATGTCTGTATTAGTGTGTGTTATCCCTCCCTATATTATTCTGCTAAGGTCCCATTCCAGTTTTGTACCGAAAATAAGGTCCCATTAACACCAACCTACACATATTGGGTACCTACAGTTTCAGCATAACCCAATGCGTAAGCGAAACGCACTCACTTACTCTTTAAATGCCTCACAATTAAATAAATACCTTAAACATGTATATTTACAATGAAACAATGAAAGAATGCAACACGGCAACCATGGTAACAGAATCTCACAGGTCCATCTATTTCTGGAAGACGCAATGCCATTCCAAATTATTATTACATTACTGTGAAAGTTTCCAGACGGTTACAAGGTTATCACTGAGCCAAATTAAGCTGTAAAATTCATCAATACATACGGTATAATGCGCTTAAGGGAGTCAAGGAGCACTCGATAATTTTTTCACGAAATTTTCACGTGTGAGTGTGGTACGAAAGGCCTTTATCACCCGGCTATAAAGGGTCTCCGAAAACCACATTTAAAGGCCCTGAAATTAACAGTGTCTGTGATATTCCCAGAAAACTAACTTCGCTCTGATATACCTAAGAAGGAATGACGAACCCCTAACCACTGCACCAGTAGCTGAATTGATAAAGTCTGATTATTCATACCAAGGATAAATCAGTCATAGCATTCATGATTGAGATTTTGCTAAGTGTACTCGTTACAACTAGAATATTCGCGGGCGAAGCCGCGACGGGTAATGCTAGTCTGTTTTTAATTCAATAAGGACTGCAGACATTGAATTTCAAGTAGTTTCTACTTTTGCCGCCAAACGCCACCGTCAACAACTACTAGTTCAGAACTTGGCTACTAGACGCCAACGCAGTCGGCTCCTGGCGAGCAACATAGGAAACTTTAGAGCATTGTTTAACCTATAAGTTAATTTAGCTGCACACAGGTGTAATTAGTGGAAGGTTCTTTAACATGCCATAAATCTATGACATGGGACCGCCGGCTTTACTTCCCCTCCGAAGGAAGGCATACTGAGGGAATTTTTAACGCTGTTAAAAATTTCGACGACTTTGGCCGGGTTTGAACCCGCGATCTTGGGCATAGATGCTCAGCATGTTGCCAACTACGCCACCGAAGCCGCCAAGAAATGGGTTCCTGACTCCCAACATTCAACAGGCCGTGATCTGACTCACAGTAACCCTATGATCGCCCCGTATGGTTCTGCTGAGGCAACGTAATGTCCTTTCGTAAAATAGCTGTGGTCGTCCCCTGTGTCGATTTGCGCGGATGGTAGCATTATCTCTGTGATATTGAAGATCCACCCTCGAAACTATTGACCTCGGAATCCCAAATTCGCGTGCGCCAATGATCGCCCCACGTTCAAAGTCAGTTAACTCGCGACGTGTTGCCATATTCACTGTGACAGACTGCTCTGATCCGCCGCAACGCTCAGGAATCATACACGGTACATTTTCTCATTTGACTACCCTTCCCGTGACTTTTGGTAACTATGTGTATAAGACGATCTTCATGAATCTTTTGAAGAAGAAAAAAAACCAGTTTTTGTTTTTTGTGTCTTCTACTTTATTATGTATTATCATTTAGACTTTCACGGCCCATGACACTATCCATAATGTAGTTTTCGGGCGTATGCCGTGTTTTATTTATTCAAACTCGACGCGTTTCGAAAAAAAAACGATATGCACTTGCATTAAGGAACATAATAGATGTATCAGGCCCATTCAACCTGATAAATCAGCTGTTGCTGATCATGCTTTATCACCTGGCCATGATGTCATGTTCCAAGGAGTGGATGTTCTTGCCCGTATAAAGCAATATCGTCCCGGAATCATCAGGGAGGCGGTTGAAATACGTAAACACCCAAATAATTTCAACCGCGACACCGGCTACAATCTCAGTGAGTCCTGGCTACCTATCATCAGAACCCTCAGAAAGTAATACACTGCTGACTTTCGTTGTCCCTAACATGGGGCTAAAATGGCGTCCATCTTAGGGCACCTCTTTTAGTTTCTTTGTTGCTTTCTCTTAGCAACAATTTAGTCGTATTTCCGTTTATTCCTGATGAAGAAAGACATGGTTTCTTTCGAAACACATCGAGTTTGATTAAATAAAACGCGGCATAAGATCAAAATTCTACATTATTGATTGTTTTATTATTTGTTTGTTGACTCCTTCCAACAATAAACTTTCTAGATAAGAATCTTAGAAACAATTTCTGTGATATCAGAGTGGTAATTACGAGGCAGAACGTCTCATACTGTTTGTCTCATTTAGTGTAATGGGAGCTAAACTTGTTATTCACACGTGCGCAACCTTGTTTACAAGAACGTGTCATAACAAATCTTCTTGTTTGCGGATAAGTTAAACTCAGATTTGTCTGACACTAGTTCCTGCCTTTTTCAAGATGATCTTCCTTATTATGGTAATCTACGAGTTCTGTCATCTAAGAACGAATCTGCTGCACTGGGTACACAAGAGATAACCCATGCTTCAAGTAGAGAAAAGTTTATTTAAGAAAAAAATGCGATGGGCAGTTGCTCCAAATCTGGAGATCGAATGGTTATGAAAATTCATCTTTCATAATTGAAATTGCAATGACGTACATTTCATAATAATGTACATATAAATTGTCATTCTTCTCATCAAAAACTCTGTGAAGTGTAAGTGTAAGTTAATCAAAGCAACCAAAGCTGACGAAGGTCCGAAAATATGTTACATTGAAAAGATAACATTCCAAGGGGATACGGAATCGCCTATCTTACCGATGTTAAATTTGTTTAAGTCATGTCCCTTTTCCTCACAATCTAGTAAAGGTACTGTGAAATTTATGTCACATTTCAATCAAACTTTACCTGGCATATCAGTGGAGCGTTTTTTACGTTGTACGAGGGCAGATCAAAAAATAAGTTGCACTTCCCAGTTATGGCCATTTATTACACCACCTATACAACAGCAACACGCCTATAACGACATACAATGTAACGTCACTTTTCCACATAGTTTCCAAGAGACTCCAAATATTTCTGCGAACGCACAACCAACTTGTCGATGCCGGATGCATAGAAAGTTCCTCCAGCGTTCTGCAACCACACGGAGACAACGGCCTTCACCTCCTCATCGGTCTGGAAACGTCGACCACCGAGCTCCGTTTAGAACTTACCGAACAGATGAAAGTCACATGGCGCTAGGTCGGGACTGTAGGGTGGATGTTGCCAGACCTCCCTCATGAAACGCTGCAGCAGTTCGCTCGTTTTGGCGGGCCTTGTGAAGTGTTGCGTTATCGTGAAACAAAATCACACCGGCGCTCAATTTCCCCCGGCGCTCCTCTTTAATCGCTTTATCCAACCGGTGCAACGTTTGACAATACGACACTGTGTTGATCGTCGTTCCTTTCGGCATGAATTCCACGTGCAGCAAACCTTCCTTGTCAAAGAACACTGTCGCCATAACCTTGCGCAGCACTAATTTCACGATGAATGTCCGTGCAATTCTTCCTTTTGGCCCATAGGAATCGGATTGTCGCACGCACCTCATATTTGGAGAGAACGTCCAGTCCACACGCCATTGCTTTTGACCGCTATTCACACCATACAAGACGAGACACCACAGCGACCTGCCTAACAGACGTGTGGGCAGTTTCTGTCCCTTTCTCCGCTGTGCCCACGTTTGCGACACACAGCGCGCTGCTGCAGCGCGTTAGTGCAACTAACTTTCTGATCCACCTTCGTATATTGAACTTCAGGAGAGTCAGATTCTTTTTGTAACTTTCAAAAAATTTAATTACTTTTTTCTTAATAAATCAGCCAAAACCCAAACAATTTACTTTAGAAAAGGAAACTTCTCCATTATAATATTAACCACTCTGAGATAAATGTATGGTGAAAAATTCACAGCTCTGTCTCCTAGAAAAAGGTTGGTTGGTTCGTTGGTTCCTCAGTTAAGGGGCTGCGACAACGCGGTCATGTAGCCACGTGTACTTTGGGTGTGTGTAGAATCTGCCTGATAACCGGTGTTAATTGTGATGTCTGTATTAGTGTGTGTTATCTATTTTTAATTCAATAAGGACTGCAGACATTGAATTTCAAGTAGTTCCTACTTTTGCCGCCAAACGCCACCGTCAACAACTACTAGTTCAGAACTTGGCTACTAGTCGCCACCGCAGTCGGCTCCTGGCGACGAACGTAGGAACCTTAAGAGCGTTGTTTAACCTATAAGTTAATTTAACTTCAGACAGGTTTAATTAGTGGAAGGTCCTTTAACATGCCATAAATCTATGACTTGGGACCGCCGGCTTTACTTCCCTCCCCGAAGGAAGGCATACTGAGGGATTTTCAACGTTCTAAAAAAATCCGTCGACTTCGGCCGGGTCTGAACCCGCGATCTTGGGCATAGAATCTCAGCATGCTACCAACTACGCCACCGAAGCCGCTCCCTAGACAAAGGAACATTCATTTTAATTTTTTTAAATGGAACCGAGAAAGCTGCAGTTAAACGTTTCCACACATGATGATTATCTCATTGTTAGCGCAAGTGAGAATTACAATTATGGCGATTTCTAATGTTTAAACTACAGGGTCATCGAAAAAGGTGGCCTTAATTTAATTGTAATCGCTCAGGCTATAATTAAGATAATTTTATTATTTCTACACCAAAAGATAGAATAAATCATAAAGTTGTGTTTACCTATTTAGTAGGTTTCGATGTGAACTCCGTCTGTGGAACGAATCACCGATGCAATAGCAACAGTGACTCCTGACCAGTGTTGCCAAATCTTGAAATGGGAAAGAACTAAACCCTGTGCTTTAAAACACCAAAAAAAGCATCAGCTGAACTCTATGATTCAAAACACTAGAAAAACACCAATAATTATAAATATATAAACGGCTTTTTACTTACATTTCTTTCATTAAAAATCACCTTCTTCACTTGCGGAGCCTGCTACCTCTATTACATCTTTAGAGCAGGAAGGTGTAGTACTTCTATAGCTCTGCGTACTTCCAATTTTGGCCACTATTATATCCTTCGGAAGTTCGTAGTCATGATATCATTTTCCCTCTGTTTTTAGTCCAAATCACACACTCAGAATGGGATGCAATATTTGAACTTTCATTCGATTTCTTTGCTTTGTTTTCACCAATTAAACTTGGCTAAACACTCTCCCTACATCTGCATTAGAGTGAGGGAGCGAAAGTACATAAACTGCCTTCGCATGAAACTGGGAAATCCCCTGGGAGCTGGGAAGAAAATAGATGATAGGTCGATTCTTTGCACAAGTGCAGTTGCACTGAGCCCTGTATGTTGCGCATACTTAGCACTTATGCACGCGAATGAGAATTTCAGGGACTTCCCCTGTTGAAGTGTTGATCTTGACACGTGTAGGGCTGAACATTGCCTATCTTAACTGATTAACTTTATTAAAACTATTACATGGCTTCCAGGATTTACATATTTGTCATAGGAGACAATTTCATGGAAAAATCCGTTACCAGATTTGGCACTGGTTTTATTGAAATAACACCAGTATTTTGCTATGGCGCTATTAGAACATTTCTAGCACCAGACGAACTTCAGAAACACCAGATCTGGTGCTAAAAACACCAAATTGTTAACACTGCTCCTGACACGAATCGGCGGACCTGGACGGAGGTGGACTATCGCTTGGATGTGTATCGTTCCACAGACGGAGTTCACATCGAAACCTACTAAATAGGTAAACACAACTTTATGATTTATTCTATCTTTTTGTGTAGAAATAATAAAATTATCTTTATTACAGCCTGAGCTGTTACACATCAAAATTAAGATCACCTTTTCCGAAGACCCAGTATAATGTATTACACATCATTTTAGGAGTCAGACTTCAGAGATTCATAAAATATAAAAAATATAAAAACTGTTGATTTTGACAATTTTAGCCGTTCCGTATCCCCTGTTGAGGTGTCAAAAAAAGAAACATATTTATGAATTCAGTAGTATAGATCCCTCCTGCGGCGCTCACATGAGACCGATCGTGACAAATGAGCATTCAAATGAAAGAGAATATACATTGCCAGTGACGCATTGCTCTCAAATTTCATAAATGTCTATAATTTTTTTTAAATTACTTTTGAAAAACTATACGAAGTGTGCGATTTGCAGATACTCTTGATGCAGGAAGATACGCCTCATAATTGCTTTCCACTTCACATTTTGGCCGCTGTGACGCCTGTTTCATGTCATTTTAACATTCTGATGTATTTCCTTTATCATTTTGCATGGATTTCAGAAACATTAATTTAAAGGAATGAGTACTCAAATCGTATAATGTCATATATCGAATAACCGGTGAGTGTTACGGCTAAGCTGTCAATCAATGGACTCGGCACACAAATGACATTAGCAGTGACGAATTGCATTCTAATTTCATAAATATCAATTTTTTTAAGAAGTGGGCGATTTGCAAATACTGTTGCTGTAGGAAAATACGCGGCATCATTGCTGTTCAGTTCGCATTTTGGCCGTAGGGACGCCTGAAACGTAAATAGTGTTCTATAATCATTTGATTCAAATAAAAGCATAACAACCTTTCTCCTTAAGTCACTCACTATAAACCTATTGGGGAAAGTGTGGTTTATGAACATGGCGAGATTTCTCGCACGGGTCCGCTAGTTTTATTTAAGTAAGACATTATCCATTATGGTGAATGTTTTTGCCTCATACATGTATCACTCTTTGAATTGATTCTATGTCACTGCTGCAAATCGGTCTGGAGTCCTAGCCAAGTGGTGAGAGATAGATGGTCTGGACATGGGGTCGAAGTCCTGTCCCAGCGCCAACAACGTATTCTTATCGCAAGGACAAGAACGATATTGAAATCTTGGTATTACGAAGGAGGAACGTCTTCACGGATGAGATCAATAGGAAGCATAGGCAGCCATACATCACAAGGGTGTGTCGCGGGCAAGTATTGGACAGGCGAAGTTTAACCCAGCGGTGGCACGATTTATTATCAGTCACTTCTCTTTCTCCTGACATCTATCTTTTAGAGATTTGTTCAAAATGTGGACCAACTCTCTCACAAACAAAAACAAACAAACTATCGGTAATGTGATAACTTCCACGCACACTGGAGAGAGAATCAAGAGTCAAGTGGTTGTTTCGTTCAGGAACATCTAGGAAATCAGCCACTTGAACTGTTATACAGTACCTGACCATAATGACCCTTTAAAGGACAGTTGTCTGAGTAGTAACAACCTAGCATAGTCTATGTTATCAAAGATGCAGATGGTTGAATTTTTCAGCATAATTTCAACGATTTGACTTGTGAAGTGTTAAAATTCCTGAAAACCAAATAATAACATTTCTCTGTCTCCTTGAAATTTATTGTTTTCAACGAAAGAATTAAAATTACAACGTCAAAAATACAGGGTCATTTCTATGTGCGCCCCGATAAACACGGCAAGCTAAGCCGGTTGTGACTGGCGCAGATTGGTTGTGTGCGTACGTGGTTCTGCCGGTGGTAGGCGCTTTCCGCTGACTCATATCGTTAGTTCACACGTGTTTTGTCATCCATATGGACGTGTATCTGCAAATATTAGACGGTAGTGTTGCACGTTTTGTGAGTATTGTGATTACTGTGATTGCTTGTCATGCCTAGGCACCAATTCACATTGCGCGAACGTGTGTATACCCATAATTCATATATGAAAAGCAGAAAATCTTATTCTGAAACAAGACGAAAATTTCGAATCAAGTTTCCAGGAAGACCTGTGCCTAATGCCAGTACAATCAGGAGGCTCGCTAAACGATTCAAGCAAACAGGCTCCGTAAATAATAAAAGAGTTGACATTCTTTCATCAAAAGATCTCAGGTGTGTGTTACAAGAGAGGGAGGGCATTTTCAGCATCGCATATGAGCACTGTCAGTACACATTATTGAATATGTTTGGTAAAAGTGTGAAAGTGGGCGCCACCACCGGCTGAACTGGGTACGCGCACCCGCGATCTGCGCCAATCACTGCCGACTTAGCTTGCCGTGTTTATCGGGGCGCACATAGATAATGACCCCGTATAATGTGCAAAAATCAGTGCTTCAAAACACAAAATAATCACCTCTGGGAAACAATCGTGGCTGTGTTGGAACTGTTCTTTACCTCAGTTCTCTAACTCATTTTTAATACATCGACACAGAGTGCAAATAGTGTAGATAGTGACGTAACACCCTCGGATGGCAAAGCATTGTCCATTTTTTCCTTCAATGCTCGAAGTGTAACATGTCCCTCCAAACAACCGGACCTGCGTTCTTGTCTCACAGCACTTAATCCGTCAATTGTGTGTTCAGGGGAGACATGGCTGAAAAAATCCACTAACGACCCAGAAATATTTCCGGTAACATACACCATGTTCCGCAAAGATCGAACCTGGACATCAGGGGGAGGGGTACTAATAGCCATGAAACCTGAGTTAAGGCCTGTTCGCCAACGGGAGCTTGAAACTGATGCTGAGGCTGTGTGGGTGGAATTCACGTGTGCGAACAATACATTTCTAATAGGCTCTGTATACCGTGCTCCAAATTCAACTCGGCACATCAATGATGAACTATTGGAGTCCCTCCGTCGTGTACAATACATCCAGCACAAATACAAGGCCATTTACATAACAGGCGATTTTAATTTAGAAATAGACTGGCAAAACTCTCCTCCCACTCCCAAGGATCCCATTGCTAATGAATTCCTTACCGCATTCTACGATTTATTCCTTGACCAATTAATAACCGAAGCAACTCGAATCACACAAACTACACGCTCCACAATAGACCTATTCCACACAAGCCCTCCTTCCTCCGTACAGAAAGCTGAAGTCATATCCGGTTTCAGTGATCACGCAGCCATCTTTACCACATTGCATTACAACAAACCACGCAGCAAGAGCACAGTGAGGACAGTATACAATTACAAAAAGGCAGACTGGAAACTGCTATCATCTTTATTCCTCAAACACCTTCCCACCCCATGTATTCTGGACACCAGCGACATCAACTCAGTGTGGCACGCCTGGCGAAATTGTTTCTTTGAATGTGTGGATATAGCTATACCGAAAATAACCATTAGTGGGAAGAAAAATTCTCCTTGGGTGACGAAGGAAGTCATTAAAATGATTAGGAAAAGGAACGTTCTATACAAGAAATGGAAAAGTTGCTCAACTGACATAATGTGGGAAAAATACAAGAACATCAGGAACCAAACAAAGAAATTAATTCGCGAAACATACGACAATTATATTCACAAAATAAGCAGCACGAGTGAAATGTGGAAATTTTTGTCCAGAAGACGCGGCACCGCTGCGCAAGTCTCATTTCACTGTAACAGTAAATTCCTAAGTGCACCCCAAGATATTGCAACAGCGTTCAGTGACAGTTTCAAGCAGAACTTTTCTAAGCCGGATATGACCATGAACCTGCTTCTGCCAAGGTCATCACTTCCACCCCTCCCACTCTCCAACCTGTACTTCACAACAACTGAGGTGATTCAGAGCCTACGGAAGATTAGACCACATGCGGCGACCGGCCCAGATGATGTTCCCGGACGGATCCTGCTGCAGTGTGCGGAAGCATTAGCGCCCTCTCTGTGTGCGTTATTCAACCTGTCTATCAACCAAGGTTCTGTGCCGTGTGGGTGGAAATGTGCTAACGTGGTGCCAATCTATAAGCAAGGTGACAGAGAAGATGTTGCAAATTACAGACCGGTGTGTCTAACATCTATAATTTGTAAATGTATGGAGCGGCTAGTAGCAAACAGTGTGCTGGAATTCCTACGGGAGAACAATCTGCTCGATCCAAATCAGCACGGTTTTCTTCCGGGTCGTTCTTGCACTACTCTATTGACAAAAGTCATTGATGAGTTTCAGTTCTACTTGAATCAGCCAGAAGTGAAACAAGTGGACTGTATTGCACTGGATTGGGCTAAGGTCTTCGATCAAGTGTCTCATGAAAGACTTTTGTTAAAGCTACAGCAGCTTAACATACGGGGTAGCTTACTTGCATGGGTGAGGTCATTCCTAGAGGGTCGAACACAGTGTGTGGTGTACGGAGGAGCTCGATCGCAGGCTGCTCAAGTTACTTCTGGAGTGATTCAGGGCTCTGTGGTCGGACCTCTTCTCTTCACTATATATGTGCTCGATCTTCCTGGCTGTGTCACCTCATCAATGTCACTATATGCAGATGACACCGTGCTATACAGGGGCATTAAATGTGAAGAAGATTCCCTCTGTCTTAAATCAGATCTGGACAACTTATCGCTGTGGTGTTCTGTGAATAATTTAAATATAAATGTACAAAAATGTAAATACATAAGAATAACCAGGTCACAAAAACCCATTGAGAATGAATACAAAATTATGAACAGTGTCATCCCACAGTGCACAAACTTAAAGCTATTAGGGGTAACAATCTCCGACACCCTGAATTGGAACATTCAAAGTGAAGAGGCAAGATGTAAGGCCACCAAAGTTCTGGGTTTCTTGTACAGAAACATGAGAGGTTGTAAACCTAGAGCCTTCAGGATGGCTTACACATGCATGGTCCGTCCAATATTAACGTACGGCTTACCTGCCTGGCATCCCACTACAGCGGAAAACATGAACAAGCTCCAGCGTGTACAGCGCCGCGCAGAAAAGCTAATAGCTCGTTATTCCCCTTCCCCTTTGTCAAAATTTCCATCTATAGAGGCAACAGCCAAACAAATTGATCTAATTTTTCTTAAAAAATCCCTTACAGGTTCCATTAATATTGACCATTTTTGCCGACTGTCATTGGCATATCGCTCAGTTCGGAGAGGACGAGGTGTAACCCTCGTTCCGCCCTTCGCACGTAGCAATGCTTACCTGACAGGTTTCTACGGCCGCTCTGCGCGGTTATGGAACGCGCTGCCAGGGGATGCCAAGATCTTGCCTCTTAGGAAATTCAAACCGTACGTAAAAAGGTACATCGTATAAATAAACGTATGTATGAGTGATTGTCTCGCTGAATGAATGAGTATCTGAATGGAATGAATGAATGTATGGAGTGATTGAGGTTATGAAAGTGCGTGCGTGAGAGAGTGAGTGAACAGGAAAATGTACTATGTCAATATTCTAAATATGTAAATACTGCAAATATCTTTGTAAAATCGTGGAGAATTCCTTACTGTACGGGAATAATAAAAGTAAAATATGTTAAGACAATGAATTACCAATGGCCAGAAAGAATAATTAGGAAATAAAAATACATGTCTGAGGTGAGACTCCTTCGGCTATGCAAAATTCATTCCTGGGTCCGCAATGTAACCCCTGAGCCACCCAGTCAGCAGAATTCTAAACAAATATTAAGTTACTTAAACAACAAACGAACTCAAACGCCTGTTGAAGTTCTTCAATCCCCTCTTTTTAATTCTCAAAAACAAAGATCACACTACGATACGGTGAATCCTTTATCCGCCATTTCTCTAGAACTGTAATTCTGGTCTGAGGGCTGGAACGGGGCGCACTCTTGAGGCAAAACTAAGAAGGGAAAGGTTCGATTCCCTTCTCAACTATCTGGGATTTGGTTTTCCGTGGTTTGCCACATCCACTGCAGGTGTAATTCTGGTCTGAGGGCTGGAACGGGGCGCACTCTTGAGGTAAAACTAAGAAGGGAAAGGTTCGATTCCCTTCTCAACTATCTGGGATTTGGTTTTCCGTGGTTTTCCACTTCCACTGCAGGTGTAATTCTGGTCTGAGGGCTGGAACGGGGCGCACTCTTGAGGCAAAACTAAGTAGGGCAAGGTTCGATTCCCATCTCAACAATCTGGGATGTGGTTTTCCGCGGTTTGCCACTTCCACTGCAGGTAAATACCGGGATAGTTCCTAACTTAAAGCCTCGGTCGCCAATTTCCCATTCCCCACTTTAATTACAAATGCACACATCAGTACTGCCATCACAATAACACAGGTTATCAGAGAAAATTTGACACACACACCAAAGTAGACGGGGCTGAGTGACCACGATGTCTGAGTCCAACAAATGAATTATGTTCGTCAATTGTCTCTCATGGCGAAAGCGATTGTGGCCATCTTTTATTTAATAATTTAAAAGTATATGGGAACGTAAATCGCGGAGAATTCCTTACTTTATGGGAATAATAAAAGTAAAATATGTGAAGACAATGTATTACCAATAGGCAGAAAGAATAATTGAGAAATAAAATTATATGTCGGAGGTGGGATTCGAACTGCTTCCATTGCGCGATGCATAAATCAACAGTTCTGAACGCTACCGTCTGAGCTACCGAATCACTGGTAGGAGAGTGCAATATTCAGTTACTTAAACAACATTCATTCCCAACAGTCCGTATAAGTTCTTCTACATTTCCCGTTTTTTATAATATTATATTCCTGTTTATATCGTGGAAACTTCATAATCAATATTCCCCTCCTTTATTATAATTCTTATAAATAACTATTGCATTAAAACGCGGTGGACATCCGCCATGTCTGTCATTAACCAAGATGATTTTGCGCATGCGCTTGAGCCAATAATTTTGTAGTTTTGTTTATAAATTTTAAAATATGTGGTAACATATTTGTTTATTTTAAAGACACTCTGCAAATCTACAGGCCTACAGCTTTCGACAGATTGCTCTACGAAGTGAATCGGTTCTACCGTTCCCTCAATCTCGCGGTAACAAAAATCAGCTTAGTGTTTTAAATATATAGATGTACAAAAATGTAAATACATAAGAATAACCAGGTCACAAAAACCCATTGAGAATGAATACAAAATTATGAACAGTGTCATCCCACAGTGCACAAACTTAAAGCTATTAGGGGTAACAATCTCCGACACCCTGAATTGGAACATTCAAAGTGAAGAGGCAAGATGTAAGGCCACCAAAGTTCTGGGTTTCTTGTACAGAAACATGAGAGGTTGTAAACCTAGAGCCTTCAGGATGGCTTACACATGCATGGTCCGTCCAATATTAACGTACGGCTTACCTGCCTGGCATCCCACTACAGCGGAAAACATGAACAAGCTCCAGCGTGTACAGCGCCGCGCAGAAAAGCTAATAGCTCGTTATTCCCCTTCCCCTTTGTCAAAATTTCCATCTATAGAGGCAACAGCCAAACAAATTGATCTAATTTTTCTTAAAAAATCCCTTACAGGTTCCATTAATATTGACCATTTTTGCCGACTGTCATTGGCATATCGCTCAGTTCGGAGAGGACGAGGTGTAACCCTCGTTCCGCCCTTCGCACGTAGCAATGCTTACCTGACAGGTTTCTACGGCCGCTCTGCGCGGTTATGGAACGCGCTGCCAGGGGATGCCAAGATCTTGCCTCTTAGGAAATTCAAACCGTACGTAAAAAGGTACATCGTATAAATAAACGTATGTATGAGTGATTGTCTCGCTGAATGAATGAGTATCTGAATGGAATGAATGAATGTATGGAGTGATTGAGGTTATGAAAGTGCGTGCGTGAGAGAGTGAGTGAACAGGAAAATGTACTATGTCAATATTCTAAATATGTAAATACTGCAAATATCTTTGTAAAACTTGTAAATATTGTTAAAACAAATGTAAGTTAGATGTAAGCTGTGCCTGTGGAGCATGAAATATGTATGTGGGGCTTGCCCTTTTTCACTAGGCCTTCCATACTTCGTGTACGATTTATGGTAAATAAATAATAATAATAATAATAATAATGTGATGATAAAAATTATAATCTCTACATAGTATTATACGAAGTCCCCGATTCTTGGATGTAACGGGTAATCTCGAGAACCACAGGATGGATTTTGAAGAGGTTTTCACCATTCTGTAAAGGATTTCTCGAGGAAGGTTTCTGTAGAAAAACATTCATTTATGACCGAAGGAAGCCGAGCAGTAACGATTACAGTGAATCAACTTGAAGAAAACTCAGCCGTCCGTTCGCCTTTTAAGCTTATGCTGGGTAAACCGTTGGGAGGACACATACTTACAAGGGAACGGATTGTGGTGTAAAATTCTAATCTGGTTGAAATTTAGTACATAATAATCCTAAAATGCTGTACAATGACGTATTGAAAACCGCACGGGCCACTTTCAATTTTGAACGCCGAAAATCTGCCAGGCGACGGCATGAGCGAGGAGGTGGGAAGAGGTAAAGATGACCTTGAATCCTAGCAGCACGCGATGGCTCGCGGCCATCAGCTTTCATAGCGATCACCTTCAGCAAAGTACCTTTGTGGACAAACTATCACATTCCAAGAATTAACATTTGGAAGGTGTTCCAATTGAACATCGTTGCTGTCACTTTCTGACATTTGTTAATATTCTGACTGTAAAGTAAAGTTTTTAACATTAATTGTTATCTGTGCCAATAAAATTAAAAACAGACTAAATAACAGAGGAGAAATGAAGATCTCTACAGACAGGCAGAGAAAATCACAGACACCATCCGTAAGAGGAGATTGAAGTTTTATGGACACCTCATGAGAATGAGCGAGAGTCGACTAACGAAGAGAATCTTTAACTACATCACCAAGATCAAGGCAACTACATTATGGATAGAGGAAACGAGAAAAGACATGGAGGAAGTGGGGATAAATCCAGAAGACATTTGGAATAGAGATGTGTTTCGAGCTAAGATTGATAAATTCAAGGGGTTCCAGGAAAAGCAATGTAAAAGGGCCAAAAACACCTGGTCAGATGAGAGGAGGAACCACAGCGAAAGGATGAAGAAATTTTGGGAGAAGAAAAAAAGACTAACCAACAAATCAGTTGTTTTCCGTGGTCCACAGTAGGCCAAAATCGAAGGAAGAAGAAGAAGAAGTATCACACATGGCTTGATGACGGAACGATTCGGGAGCTGTTTATCACAAACATCAATTTTGTTTTGCATAGCCCTACCGATCTAATAAGGGAGGGGACGGGATGCAACGCAGCACGGCAGGTCGCTACCTGGTGGCCGGGTGCCATCGCATGCTGCTAGGATTCAAGGTCAGCTTTACCTCTTCCCACCTCCTCGCTCATGCCGTCGCCCGATAGGTTTTCGGCGTTAAATATTGGCGCTGAAAATTGAAAGTGGCCCGTGTGGTTTTCACTACGTCATTGTACAACTTCGTAGGAATATTGTGTACTAAATTTCAATCAGATAACAATTTTACACCACAATCCGTTCCCTTGTAAGACACCCAGGAATAGAAAGCTTAGTTATGGAAGGAAGGGTCGACGACAAGAACTGTAGGGGTAGACCAAGGTTAGAATACGTTAAACAGATTGTCTCGGATGTAGGGTGTGGTAGCTAAGTAGAGATGAAACCAGTGTTGTTGTTTTGGTTTTTTTTTTGTTTTTCAGGGGGAACGCGGGGGTACACGTACCCCTTAAACCTTTGAAAACTGTTTAAGAAAAAATATTGGTACATTTTTGTATCTAGTCCGGAAAATATAACTTCCGACATGAAAGTTCATTGATCAGCTACCGACAGCGGTGGCTACGTTGGCTAAAGCGCATTTTTAGGAAATGGGGCCAAGCTCTCTGCTGACTCGGTAGACGCGTGGGTTCCAGCCCCACCGTCGGCCGTCCTTGAGATGGTTTTCCGTGGTTTCCCCATTTTCAACACCAGGCCAATGCTGGGACGGTACCTTCTGACAGGCCACGGCCGCTTCCCTCCACATTCTTGCCCAGTTGCATTCGCCTTCATCCATTCCATCTCTCATCCCGACGCGCAGGTCGCCCACGGGCGTCGACTAGAAAGACCTGCACTCGGCCACTCAGAAGGTCACACGAAAGAAAAAAAAACGATCAGCTGGCGTCAACGCGCTGTTCACAATAGCTGGAGGAGATTTCGGGTAATCCTCGATTTAAATCGATTGTCAAATCAGTTTCTTTTCGTCGGCAACTTGGCACTCCGTTCTTATAAGCACGCAGGATAGTGTTTAGAGGTGGGGTAGGTTGTTATTTTGTGCGTGTGGTTAGACATCTGGCGACCTACAGGAAAAGCAAGCAGAGAAAGCGTGAAGATGGTAGTGATCAGCCTCTTTTACCAGTGAGGAATTAACTGTAAGCAGGACAGCAAAATGAGATGAGTCACTACCTCAGATCTTATATTTATTTCACTTAATTTTAAAATGTAAAATGATTAGAAATAATGAATGCAGTTACCACTTGACATGTTGACCACAAATAAATTAACCCAATGCAACATTTCATTTAACTCGTCAGCCCGAAAAGTTGTAACGTTTATATGATTCTTCGGGGGTGGTGGTAATGAGTAGGCTACCTAGAGGGATTCTGTTATATAAAAATATATATTTTCATCTCTTCTCTGATGATTTTCAATCACAATAAAAAGCCACTTTCATTATCTTAAACACATTACTGATTCCATTCTTCCTTCTCATAATCTAACCAACAACCATCTCAATAGCCCATCTTTCTCTTTTATCACACCACATTCCAATCTATTGAAAACCTATCCAACCAAGAAGCCCAATAATCTCTCCAACACATATTCCCTTTCATAGAAGAAGCAATACAAGAATAGTGCAAAAACAAAACAACATCATAAATAGATACTCTTAAACAGATATGCAACTCAATTAAATAAAACATGGCCTCTTCTCCTATACTGATGAACTATTGCAAGGAATCTCTATGATCAGCGCTGAAGCCTGCTATAAAATATCCTACCAGCAAAGAGTATACATGATCCTAACCTAAAAAATAATCAAAGAGAAACTGTACTGTGACAAAGTAATAACCAGACTCTGCAAATTGCCGAAAATTACAAGATCGTGATGTTCTGTCGACTACAACTGAGAGTATCCCTTAAATTGTTTTTAGAAAAAATGCACTGGATGAAACGATTAGCTTAGGACAGGGAGGCATGGAGAGCTGCATCAAACCAGTCAAAAGACTCAAACAAGAACAACAACCGTTAAGGATACCAAGCGAAACCGAGGTGGGTTGCTAGTACTGTATGTAAAAACAATATTCAATAAGGTATGTACACCATTCCGTTTCTTGTCAGCATATCCATAAATAATAACCCCTGGCATTACAGCCCTAGGTCCTAGGCCTACCAAGCGACCGCTGCCCAGCCATTTGGCCTGCAGATATTGGTGTGACGCGTGGTCAGCGCATCAGATCCTCTCAGCGGTGAATCTTGGTTTTCGTGATCGGGGGCGCTGACTCACTGTCAGACATCTACTCAGTTGTCCTCACGAGGCTGAGTGCACCCCGTTCCAGCCCTCACATCAGTTTCTAAAATCCCTGACGGAGCCGGGAAATTAACCCGAGGCCTCCTGGTGAGAGGCAGGCGCGCTAACCCAACACCACGGGGCCGGCGTCAGTATATTCAAAGTTTAATTAATTTAGCATAGACCTACAGTACTTCCGATAACCGAAAAAGTCCGCCTCTTTCCGTAGTAGTTAGCATTCTTGGCTGTCACCACGGAGACCCGGGTTCAATTCCTACCATCCGCCATTCAGGAAGTGTTTTCCCCCAGCTTCCCACTTCTACTCCAGGAAAATTCCAGTCAAATGCCGGGATGGTACCAAACTTAAAGCCACGGACGCTTCGTACCCAAATCCTACCTCAAGAACAAATACACACTCTACAGACATTACAGTGACACAGGTTATTATACTGTTACGGCTGCGCGGTTGCTTCATCGCCTCGTTTCGTAATTCACAGGCCGCCTCGGGCTACCCCCTGCCCCTGTGTTAACCAGCCGTTTGCGCAACAAGATGACAGGCAGTAACAAAGAGACCGTCACGAATGTTCGTGGCCCAACTAGTGCTGGAATTCTCGAGAAGGTGTGAACCCTGGTCTACTCTAGAAACATCTGTGAGTCATCAGCCCCGCTATATAAGCGACCTGGCCAGCGAGGGACGGTCGGTGTTAAAGAGCGAGTGTGTTTCACTGTGCGACAGAAGTATTGAGGTTGAGTTTTGAGGAGTGTGTTCTCACCAGTGCAATAGAGGTGTTTCGGTGACGTGAGAATTGCGAAACAGTGTGTATTCAAGAACAGTGAGTGACAGACTGTGGCTTGTTTACCAGAGGAAGAGTTGTGGCTATTTATAGCGGGGACACGGGACTAATTACGGAAGGATTAACTGCATGAGCAAGGGATGAGTGTGCTGTATAGTGAAGAAACTTGAGTAGACAGCTAATTGTTTCTATTTGCTTATTGTGTGGTGTAACTTAATGACCTGCAATAAAGCTAGTATTTCTTTAAAGGACCATTTGTGTTGTGTTGTGCTTTCTACCTACTGCAATCCAATTAACGGATGTGCCACTAGGGGTAGCACGTATCTATACAAATTCTACACACATTCAAGTACACGGGGCTACGTGACCACGATAACGCAAGGCCCCTAAAAGAATCATCATCAACAACAACAACAACAACAACGTTAAATGAAAGCCTGCAAGAATTGCAAGTCCCACTTGATTCCGTTGTAAGCAGGTTATATTGTATATTTCCATTAATTTATTTCAACAAAAAGAAAACTATGAATGATATTCCGTGATTTGCAACCTTAATCCAAGAATGTAAACTGCTGATGAAAAGGAGCTTCTTGGTTCCTCAGTTTTGGGGCTACGACAACGCGGCCATGTAGCCCCGTGTACTTTGGGTGTGTGTAGAATCTGTCTGATAACTGGTGTTAATTGTGATGGCTGAATTAGTGTGTGTTATCTGTAATTCAGGTAAGGACAGCAGACGATTAATTTCAAGTAGTTCCTACTTTTGCTACCAAATGCTACGGTCAACGACACATAGTTGTGAACTTGGCCACTAGATCCCACCACAACCGGAACCTAGCGGTGAACGTTGGAACTTAAGAGAGTGTTAATCAAATCTAACCTACAAATTAAGCTTTACAAAATTGTAGTTAGTGGACGGTTCTTTTACATGCCACAAATCTGTGACATGGGCCCACCGGCTTTACTTCCCCTCCAAAGGAAGGCAGGCTGAGGGATTTTTAACGCTCTTAAAGATCCGACGACTTCGGCCGGGTTTTAATCCACGATCTTGGGCATAGAAGCACAGCATGCTACCAACTACGCCACCGATAAAAATAATAATATCGTATGGCCTCGGGTGCCGGGTGAAAGCTTTGTTATTTGACACCCAGAGGGTAGCTTGCATTTCGAATTTTGTTGTTCCTTGAAGCACTATGAATGTCAAGGAGGTTAGATATCTAGGCTCCTTGGACACTATAGCGCTTTCTAGTATAGAAATGGGGAACTTTGTGTTGGTTAAAAATCCCGAGATTAATTCTGCCATTATGAACACGGCCTACTGAATTCAAATGGGTTCTTTGGCATGCCTACATCGTATGACATGCGTTTTGTCGCCTTTCAAAAATCACTTACCACGGACAGGAGTGAACCTTCAAGCTTGGAGTTGGTAATCTGACACGATAACCACTCACCCACCGTGGCAAGCTACGCCACCGATGTAAAGGAGCGTCTGCGTTTCATAAGAGCTCGAAAAATGGACCAATGACTGAGCCAATCAATCATTCCTTAATTCACTCAATCATTTCCTTCCTCTATCTATCTCTCTTCTTTATCTCATCCCATTAAAGGCTTTTATATATCAGATTCCCTGCTGCCTCCTCTCAGCTATCTGGTGAATGCATAAATCGTTTCAACTGTCTACTGTTTGGTCTTCGGGCAATGAACTTTACCATCGTAGAGGAGCAAGCTTTCTGTCTGAATGTTCATCTGAAACTTTGCATTTACCCCGGATGAGATAATTAATGACAATTAATTGAAAATACAACTTTTCAGTCGGTCAACACAACATAATCCCAATTACTGTGACATGTGAGAAACAAGTAATTCCGTGATGAACTAAACAGCCTATTATTAGTCTATTTTCAATTTTGAAAAAATAGGCTTATGAGATCACCTTTTGTCCGAGTGTGTGTGCGTGTGCGTGTGTGTGTGTGTGTGTGTGTGTGTGTATGTGAGGTGTGTGTGTGTGTGTGTGAGGTGAGTGTGTGTCCCCCCCTCCCCAATAAAATCTAAACGGCTAGAGCGATTTCAATGAAACTCGGTAAGATCATAGCACTATTCCCTGCGACCTCGACCGTGCCCTTCAAATTTTGTTACGTCTTACCAATCCAACATGGCGGCTGTGCGACATATTTCACTAGCATTCAATATCTCCGAAACTATTACCGATATCGCCCTGAATTTGTGTACGGTGATAAAGGGCACTACTAGAAGTTCAGCTATGAGACTTTCAAACACCTGGTGACTACAAAACCAACATGCCGGTCAAGTGAAATTGAGACTTTTAAATGGACATTTCTCGCGATTTAACTATCCAAATGTAATGAAACTTGGTACAGCAAATGTTTATACACATTGTAATGCACTGGAGTCTAATTTAGTTCAATTGTTTACATAACCTCAAAATGGCGGCTGTGCGAAATATTCCACTGACATTCTATATCTCCGAAACTGTTACAGATATCATCATGCAATTTTGTACGGTGATAAAGGGTACTGATACAAGTTTACCTATGTATATTTCATAAACCTGTAAAGTACAAAACGAACATGGCGACCAAGCGAATTTGAAATATTTTAATAGACTTTTCTCGTGATTTAACTCTCTGAGCGCAGTGAAATGTGGTGCAGTAAATGATTTTGGAGATTGTATTGCACTGCCAACTAATTTGATTCAATTGTTTACATAACCTCAAGATGGCGGCTGTGAGAAATTTTAAAATTAAGTTTTTATTCTTGTGTCGTAATCATGCTATCGAAGTGAAAGTTTGAATAATGAAGCTAGGCAATAATTGTCCTGGAATGGTACATTACTCTATGGCCTATACATATAACAATCCTAAATGGCAAGCTTCCGAAATATTAGACGGTTCTCAATATCTATGAATCTTTTACAGCAACCAAACTGAATTTTTTTATGTTCATAGAGACTATGAACATATGTTCACCTATAGGACTTTCAGTAACCTGGTGAGAACAAATCCAACATGGCGGCGACGCGAAGTATAAATATTTAAATGGACGTTACTCGCGAATTAACTATCCGAGTGCCGTGAAACGTTGCACGTTAAATGCTTATACAAATGTTGATCCACCGGCATGTAATTTATTTCAATTGTTTGCATAATCACAAGATGGCTGGTGTGCGTACTTTTAAAATCTCGTTTTTACTTCTTGTGTTCTAATCATGCGATTGAAGTTTGAATACCACACGTACACAATAATCTCAATGTAATAGTACAAAAATAAAAATCCATCCTGGCGACCATATGAAATATTTAGACGGTTCTCAATATCTACGAATCTGTTACAGCAATTAAACTGAAATTTTGTATGTTGATAGAGACAATTAACGTGAGCCGGATATATGAAAATAGGCTGTATAGTTCTTCACGGAACTACTTGTTTTTTTTTTACATTCGAATTGAGCCACTATGGACTACGGAGTAACAATCAAAATCAGTGTTTCGTTCTAGATCGTCTGCCAGCTTTGATGTCCTGCCATTATCTCTTGAGCCCATCACTCAGCGCCTTCTTCCGATCTTCTGAAAGAGGTCCCCTCCGTCTTTTGGGTTCTGCATCTACCTTAAATCCCTGGTAATTTTTGTTTAGGTGTCTCAATTCACACCTGTTCATAATTTTCCAATCCGGAATACCAATTTCTAGAAGGTCTTTGTTACATTCTTCAAACCATGCCAATTTTTTTCCTCTTTGGTTTCACGAAATTCCAAATTTTCTTTGTTAGGCGATCGTTGGACATTCTGAAAATGTACCCATAGAACAACAACCCTTTTTCTTTTTATTGTTGACGTGACTGGTTCTATCTATATATATATATAAAGCTCAATGTTTGTCTGTCTGTCTGTCTGTTTGTCTGTTATTTATACAAATCTACACCGTTTCACCGATCTGAACCAAAATTTGTACACTTACCCTTTAGAACCCTGCGGGTAACCCTGTCAATGTTAAATTTCTGACAGACCACTCCATTCCCTGCTTTTAGGCCCTTTGTCAAAAATCTACACCGTATCACCGATCTGAACCAAAATGTGTAGAGTTACCCTTTGGAACCCCACGAGTAACACTGTCCACTTAAAATTTCGGACAGACCACTCCATTTCCTGAATTAAGGCCCTTTGTCAGAAATCTAGACCGTTTCACCGATCTGAACCAAAATTTGTATACCTACCCTTTGGAACCCTGCGGGTAACCCTGTCAATGTTAAATTTCTGACAGACCACTCCATTCCCTGCTTTTAGGCCCTTTGGCAAAAATCTACACCGTTTCGCCGATCTAAACCAAAATTTGTATACATACACTTTAGAACCCGACGAGTAACACTGCTTTAAATTTCGAACAGACCACACCATTCCCTGCATTTAGGCCCTTTGGCAAAAATCTACACCGTTTCACCGATCTGAACCAAAATTTGTATACTTACCATATGGAACCCTGCGGGTAACACGGTCCACTTCAAATTTCGGACAAACCAACCCCATTCCCTGGGTTTAGGCCCTTTGGCACAAATCTACACCGTTTCACCCATCTGAACCATATTTTACATACTTACCCTTTGGAACCCGACGAGTAACACTGTCTGCTTGAAATTTCGAACAGACCACCCCCTTCCCTGTATTTAGGCCCTTTGGCACAAATCTGCACCGTTTCACCGATCTGAACCAAATTTTACATACTTACCCTTTGGAACCCGAAGAGTAACACTGTCTGCTTGAAATTTCGGACAGACCACTCCATTCCCTGCATTTCGGCCTTTTGACAAAAATCAACACCGTTTCAGCGATCTGAACCAAATTGTATACTTACCTCTTGGAACCCAACGAGTACTTCGGTGAAACTGTGCGGGACCAGAAAATCACGTTTTAAGGCCCTTGAACCAATCGTGTCAGACGTTAAGCAACACCACACACCCTTCCCCGCCTGTGATTTTTAAAATACGGAATGTTTTTCTATTAGTTTCTAAGTTTGATGAATCAGTTCAGTAGTAGTAGTCATCTCACCACAAAAAGTCTTGCTCAATGGTGGTAGTGTATGTATATCCCCTATGCGTTCATATACCATCAATCCGATTGCGAAGAAACTTGGGTGAGTTGTTGTGTGGATTGCAGGGAAGGTTTCTAGCTACAAATTATTTATGTAACACAAAAGGGTGAGAGACTCAACAGCAAGTTTTAAATACCACAATAACCCTATTGCACAATGTCAGTTGTGATGATGATGGTAATTGTTGTATTAAGGGGCCTAACATAGAGGTTAGCGACCCCTAATGGTTTGGCGGATCGTGAAATTGAAACTACAACTAAAACTAACTACAAAACTTACGGGCTAGAAGAAGATAAGGACAAAAGAATGTTATAAGGGAAATAAAAGACAGGAGGAAAGGAAATGCCCTCAACCCTGTATAAATGAGAATTGAGGGACTTGGAAGGAAGGAGAGCCACGAAAGGCAGATAGGATGGGGAAAGAGGAGAGGTTCCGCCACCAAGGCAATGGAAAAAAGGGGTAAAACCGGACCCAGATCAGGAATCCCTCGGGGTTGCCAGCTCCCGAACTCACCAGCCATGAGCCCTTGATGGTGTAGCACTATCTAGGGTTTACCAGAAGTGGTGGGGCTACACACACCATGCCTCCTTGAGAGCCTTGAACAGAAGACAGGAGATATTATGAAAAGAAAAAGAAAGCTGACCCCTCGAAGAAGGTATCAGGAAAGATGAGACAAGGGCCAATTAAGGCAGAGAAGTGAAAGACTCCCTAGGCCTCGGATACCCTAATACCGTAGGGGTCGGAAGAGAACAAGAGTTGACCAAGGAAGGCCGAGAGGAAAGAGAACTGAAAGGAGCCCGGCACCTGTAAGTAGAAGCACTGTCGGACTCAGCTGGGGTTCCATGGTCACCAACCCACGTCCCACAAGTTGTGAGACCCTGGGGGGGCAGTTGTGAGAATAGCTTGCTGATTCATCGCGAGGTGACATGAGAAGACTGTCCAGAGCCCGCCATCTTATCTGGTATTGCTGACTATGCTTTTCATACAGGGCCGTTGCTCAAACCACTGTGGTGTTACGAAAGAGTGAGTGATTCACCGGTACGATCCTCTCAGGTCCGTGCAGTTGGGACCCGAGCACTACGTCATAAGCTCTTTCACTATAGTGCGTCTCTGTCTTAAAAGACAGTATGGAATTAAATGTAGTATTTGCCCTCTCACTAGCAATCCTATGTCCAGCAATTAGCTTCGTCCTTTTCTACCCCGGCGATGTTTCCGTTTCACTCCGGAGCAGGAGTGGAATTAAAATCAGCCAGCCAATTCAATACTATTCTGGCGTAGAGTTACACCTGGAGTGAAACATATAATTTCACTCCAACAAGCAATTAAATTAGGAATTAACTATTGAATTCTATTCCTCTCAGAATAAATCTCGGAATGAAATTCAATTCAATTCCGCTGGGAGTGAAATTAAATCCATTGCATTGCATGTTATTCCTCTCGGAATAAAATGTTGAATGAAACACTCGATTTTGTTCCGAAGGGAATATCATTAAATCCAAATAATTTAATTTAATTCTCCTCGGAGTGAAACTCTGAAGGAAACATTGAATTCCACTCCAGTGGGAATGAAATTAAATCCATACGCTTTAATTCTATTCCTCTCGGAATTAAATTATTAATAAAGCATTTAATTCTATTCCTCTCGAAATGATTCTCTGAACAAAATATTAAAGTCATAATCTCCCTGTTTAGTGCGTGGCACTACTGACCTATCCACATAGCGTTTATTAGCAGGATCTGTTTCTTGTTTAGGATCATGTATGGGGACAGACCTAGCTTTGGCCATGAACGCACGTCCAAAGACATCCATCGTCAACCGGTAGTATGAGTCTACTGTTTCTATGACAAGGCTCGGTGTCCTGTATATAGACAGCCTGCTAGCCTGGCAAAGCCTTAGTTGATATGAAGATTATTAAACAGCAAGAGTCATTCCCCGTGGGGGACATGGTATCCCATCTCTGTCCCACATCACGTGAACAACGCCATGGTTCACTGTTTCCATCTTCCATTCGCTGCATCATTGTGGGGCCTTCGGGGTGTGGAAAGACTAATCTTTTGCTGACGCTTATTACAGCACCCAATGGTCTGCGTCCTCAAAATATTTATATTTTTGCAAAACCTCTCTACCAACCCCTCTACGTGTTTCTGGATCAAGTCATGTCTGGATTACAAAAAGAGAATATGGGTTATTTCACATTTTCCATGCAAGAAAATGTTGTTTCACCGGATGAGGTAAAGCCTGATTCACTCATGATTTTCGATGATGTATCCACTGAACGACAAGGCATTATTCAAAGCTATTTCATCATTGGTCGTCACAAACATATCGATTGCTTCTATCTTGGACAAACGTATTCTAAAATGTCTAAACAGTTGATTCATGACAATGCCAATGTCATTGTTTTATTTCGCCAGGACGAGAGGAACAGTCGTCACATTTATAATGAACATGTGAATCCGGATATGACCTTTCAAATGTTTACTGAATTGTGTGCCAAGTGCTGGAACACTCAACGTCATGCCTGTTTAGTGATTGACAAACAAAGTGAACTCAACCAAGGACGGTATCGCTTAGGGTTTGATCATTTTATTGCTATTTAAGGCCCTGTCTAATTCCCCGTCAAGTCATTTATCAAGACACCATGGCGTTAGCAGAGAGTCAATTAAAAAAGCATATTATTAGAGCAAAAAATACTATTCGCCAAAAGTTTCGTCAATTGAAACAATCACGTGCAAATCATGCTTTGTTTATTCAACAACATTTAGCACCTCCACTAAAAGCCATGTTGAAACCCTCTTTCAAGCCATCTAAAACGCTACCCATCGTTTCACAAGCCACGCAGACGCTGCACGAGGACCCTGAGGAAGAGGAACAGGAACAGGAAGATTTGACTAGTGTTAGCGAGGTTGAGGATGAGGAGGAACAAGTGTTAACGCCTCAAAAAAAGGCCGCACCCCTTGCAGAGTTTTTGAGAAAAAAGAAATCCTTGGCCATGGTCAAAACACCTTGCCCTTCCAGGGCGTCTCCGTTTTCACAACTCTTGGCCACCCCTCAACATAAAGCTCAACTGAAAACCATTTTAATAAAATATTATGGATCAACATTGTAACCCTATTTCACCGATCTATTTATTGGAAACACAGATACCACGTATGGTGTTCGCTATGAGAATGATAGTTTTAAAATTGGCGATTGCTCGTACTAAAGCTGTCATTAAAAACATCAACTATAAATTAACCCCAGGACTGTTAAAGCTGCTCTTTTCTCGGACCCCCTCTTCCCATGATTATACGTCAGAGGATCTCGACAAATATAAATCCGTTTTTTTGGATACCCATGCCCACAAAAGACAGTATGATCTCGCTCAACAAGTGAATGCCAATATATCTCAAAAATATAAAACCATCATTGCAAAAATATTTCCCACCAGTCAAAGTACTCGTCGTAAAGCATCCGCTTCGGGAGTGACATTTAAACCCCTTGTGGATGTTACCTACTGGCACAATCCCAATAAGCTCGTCCAGCGGCTACAGATGTTGCATGCTTCACGTCAAGCTGGCCATACCGGTCACGATTGGGAAATTCAAGAAATTGAACAAGAACTTCGAAATGCCAAAATTATTGTTTAAGCCCTCACCCATTAAAATGGGTATTGCTCACGAGTTGCATCGCCAACTAGGCGTCACTATCCACGTCTCAATGTGATTTCACGAGGTGTGGATGAACTTCGGCAGGCTGACTTGGTTGAAATGATACCCTATGCTAGCGTTAACGACGGTGTACGCTATATGTTGACCGTCATTGATGTCTATTCCAAAATGGCCTTTGTTGAACCTGTGCGTCGCAAGTCAGGTCCACTAGTTACCAAGGCCATTCAACATATTATTCAACACTCCAAACGTCAACCTCAGTTGCTACAAACTGACCAGGGGAAAGAATTTTTCAACAAGGATTTCTCCAGTTTTCTCAAATCTAAGGATATTCACCATTACACCACGTACAGCAATCTCAAAGCCAGCGTGGTCGAGCGGTTCAACCGAACATTGAAAACCCATATGTGGAAAGCATTTACCGCTCAGGGCACGTATCGCTGGTTGGACATGTTACCTGAGCTAGTGTCACGTTACAATGACACCAAACATAGAACGATTGGGACCAAGCCACGCCTCGTGACCAAAAATATTCAGCGATTGGATAAACTGTTTAACCCCATAAAAACAGCAGATCCTAAACGTCACCGACTGAAAATTGGGGATTTTGTTCGTGTGAGCAAATTTAAGTCTGCCTTCAATAAGGGCTACACGCCTCAGTGGGGGACTGAACTATTTCGAATTCGTCAAGTCAACTTGGACAGTCCAGTCACCTATTTACTCCAAGACCTCAACCATCAACCCATAAAAGGTAGATTTTATCTCAATGAACTTCAAAAAACAGCATTTCCTAAGCATTATCTTGTGGAAAAAGTGTTGAAACAAAAAGGAAATAAACTATATGTCAAATGGTTAGGATTTAACTCTACGTTTAATTCTTGGATCAATAAATTACATGTTGTGTGAACCTGTGCACTTTTTATTTATTCACACATGTTGTACACCACCTATAGCTCTGTGTGTACAGTCCTCAGCTCCACATATTTCTTTCCCTTTCCACCTGTGTTCTCTCTTACATTACCCCCTCCCCCCCTCTCCCCCCTCTCCCCCCTCTCCCCCCTCTCCCCCTTCACCACCCACCACTGCTGTTCGCAGCTCTTGCCTATCTATTGGTTATGACATTATTCCCACAAGTTGCATCATACTTTTCACTGATTCAGCGATTCCCACCCTTTGAACATTCTGTTATCAGGCACGTGGACAGCTAACGTCCAAGGTGAACACGTGTGTGGGATCATATTACACGTCAAATTACATTTTGTCACGTACGAAGCAAAAACAGGATGTAACTTGTTAACAATTATCGCGCACGTGGACAGCTAACGTCCCAGGTGAACACCTGTGTTGTATCATTTTCACATGAACTTGCATTTTGTCACGTACGAAGCAAAACAGGATGTAACTGGTTTAGCGTACATGTCATCTCACACGTGTTCACATGCCTTTCGCACTCCCCTGCCACCACGATGGTCAGATTATTTAACCTTCAAGTGTCCTCTGCGTCTTTGTCATTTTTCCATTGCACCTGTTGTCAAGTCAGATCAGCGCATTCCAATAAGCTCAAATGACATTCACCTCCTGCTCGTCTGCTCCTTGGCAAGTTTGTTTCTGTATCCGCTTCGACCAACATAGAACCAAGTTCTCATCATCGTTTACACGTTAAAGATCCCCTTCGGGGGTAAAATGTCAGAAAAAAACGCACCCTCGCTTTGTCATAAGCCGATCCGCCGAAATAGCGATTGTTCTGTTAAGCATGGTCATTGTGGTCAGGGACAGGTTCGTTGAAACACACACACTCAGCAGTATCGTCTATCTCAACCACCACGCTTCATAAACATTATAAACAGGTAAAGAAAAATTATTTTTTCAACATTTATGGCGTTAGGCCCTTTGTGAATTATTTTTTTGAAAACATATCTACCACATTTGAAAGGGGGCGTTATCCCGAGTCCTATGACACCTCGTTCACGTCTCTAGCTTTATGGGTTTGCGAGATAGAGCAAAAAGTCTAAAATCACGGTTTTACCTCAACATGGTTTTTCATTCCTGCTCAACACGAACATTCTCGGCAAGAGGACAACGCGACGAAAAAAATGACACCTCGTACACGTCTCTAGCGTTATTGGTTCGTGAGATATCGGCAAAAATCACAAAAAACACGTGTTTACCCCAAAATCGAGTTTCCAAATTTAAAAAAAAAATTATAACGAGTAGTCCATAGCTAAGCCCCCGTTAGCTCGAGTCCTTGGACCCGTCGTACACGCCTCTAGCATGATTGGTTCTCGAGATAGAGCAAAAAGTTTAAAATCACGGTTTTACCCCCCCCCCCCCCCCCCCCCCCAAAAAAACATGTTTCCAGATTTTCACCTTTTCAACACCTATCATTCCCGTAAAGAGTACAACGAGACGAAAAAAACGAATCCAAGCACGCCCTCCTACCATCACTCCTTCCATTCCAACGTCGCAGGGGCTCACAACTTCCTAAGTGGCCCAGCTCCCCCAATTGACACTACTGTCAGGTTTTCATCCTAGAGACTTGAAATTTATTTTGGGTATAGAGGGCGTAGGGACCATTGATTTACGTCAAACAATTTTTTTGTTGAACTCCTAGTTTCCAAAATATAGGATTTTCAAAATTGGAGTGTTTTCAAAAAAACATAAAAAGTAAATAAGTTTCATTATAGAAAATAAAGGATATAAAGACCATTCGTTTGAGCCATGGCACAACGTTCTATCATGTTTGGTTTTCAAACTATCACCTACTTTCGAAAACAAAACTTTTTTTTTTTTTTTTTTTTTTTTTTTTTTTTTTTTCAAAATATAACGAGTGGTCCTTAATGCGGCGTACTATTGTTCGTTTCTGCAAGACCATCTCCGAGGAGCTCTGAGAAGGAAACGGCGCCACCACATGGTTACACCGCCCATCGTTCTGCATGACAATGATAGGGCACACACAGCAGGTGTTGTGTTGCATTGTTGGATCGCTGGGGCTGGGACGTCCTCTATCACCCCCCATATTCTCCCGACATCAGTCCCTGCGACTATGATCTCATCCCGAAGATGTAGATGAGAATGCGCGGGGAGCAGCCTGCCGAGCGCACTCTTCATACCATCAGTAGTTTGGGCAGTGCCAACGGGATCCAACGACTTCCGCATCGCTGGGAACACGTTGTACGCAACGGTGGGGAGTACATCGAGGGCCTGTGAAACTTGGAACCATCTAGCCTAAGTGAGTTATTAATCCAGTTATAACTAAGGTGCCAAAACTAAAAAACCAACCTATGTATAATGCCGGTGAAATATTTCGCACAGCCGCGATCTTGTTTTTATGTAAACAATTGAACTAAATTAGATCCCAGTGCAGTACAATGGGTATAGACATTCGCTGTACCGAGTTTCATTGCGTTTGGATGGTTAAATCGCAAGAGAAGTCTATTTGAAAATTTCAAATTCGCTTGGCCGCCATAATTGTTTTGTAGTTCCGAGGTATTAAGAGTCTCGTATGTGAACTTCTAGTAGTGCCCTTTATCACCGTAAAAAACGTCAGGGTGATATCAGTAATAGTTTAGGAGATATAGAATGCCAGTGTAATATTTCGCACAGCCGCCATGTTGAAAGGTGAGAAGTTATAAGATTTTAAGGGCACGATTGGGGTCGGAAAAAATACTACTACCACCTTACTAAGTTTCATTGAAATCGCTCCAGCCGTTTAGATTTGATTAGGGGGGGACACACACGGACAAAAGGTGATCTCATACTGTAAGCCTATTTTTAGCCTATTTTCATTTTATGAAAAAATAGGCTTATGAGATCACCTTTTGTCCGTGTGTGTGTGTCTGTGTGTCTGTGTGTGTGTGTGTCCCTCTAATAACTTCTAAACAGCTAGAGCGATTTCAATGAATCTCGGTAAGGTCATAGCACAATTTTGGCCGACCCCGACCGTGCCCTTCAATTTTTTTTACGTCGGCTGTGCGAAATATTTCACCAGCATTCAATATCTCCGAAACTATTACCGATATCTCCCTGAAATTTTGTACGGAGATAAAGGGCTCTACTGGAAGTTCATCTATAAGACTTTCAAAAACCGGTTAACTACAAAACAAATATGGCAGCCAAGCAAAGTTGAAAAATTTAAAATACAATTTTCTCGCGATTTAATCATCAAATCGCATTGAAACTTGGTACAGCGAATGTGTATACACATTGTAATGCACTGGCATCTAATTTAGTTCAAATGTTTACATAACCTCAAGATGGCGGCTGTGCGAATTTTAAAATTAACTTTTTATTTCTTGTGTCGTAATCATGCGAACGAAGTGAAAGTTTTAATAATGAACCTACGCAATAATATTCCTTTAATTGTACATAACTCTATGGCCTATACATATAACAATCCAACATGGCGAACATCCGATATATTTAGACGGTTCTCTATATCAACGAATCTATTACAGCAATCAAACTGAATTTCTTTATGTTCATAGGGGCTATGATCTTAAGTTCACCTATAGGACTTTCAATAACCTGGTGATCACAAATCCAACATGGCGGCGACGCGAAGTATAAATATTAAAATGCACGTTTCTCGCTATTGGACCATCCGAGTGCAGTGGGCCTTGGTACAGTAAATGCTTATACAAATGTTAATCCACTGGCATCTAATTTATTTCATTTGTTTCCATAACCACACGATGGCAGCGGTGCGAACTAAATCTCCCCAGTTGTATCCCCCGACTCGATGTTTCAAGCTCCAGGACACTTCCCTGGAGGCGGTAATGGTGGGATCCCTCGCTGAGTACAAGAGATAAGCCGTCTCTGGAGGGTAAACCGACTAAAAAATAGCATATATATTAGTTCAGTAGTATAGATCCCTCCTGCGGCACTCATAAGCGACGGATCGTGACAAATGAGCTTTCGAATGAAAGAGAATAGACATTAGCAGTGACGAATTGCACTCTAATTTCATAAATATCTATAATTTCTTTAACAAATGACTTAAAAATTGTACGCAGTGTGCGATTTGCAAATACTGTTGCTGAAGGAAAATACGCTCCATAGTTGCTGTCCACTTCTCATTTTGGCCACTGTGACGCCTGTTTCATGTCCTTTTAACATTCTTAACATCATTTTGCATGGATTTCAGAAACAGGAAATCAAAGGAATGAGTACTCAAATCGTATAATTTCATAATATCGAATAACCGGTGAATGTTATGATGATCCAATTTTCAGTGATTGCCTTCTTAAGTTAGGGAACGTAGAACTTGGGAATCTAACTGAAATGAAAATAGTGTTCTATAATCATTAGGGCTAGGATTTTTATGTAAATACATATTTTTAAGCATTTTTTCTATAAACACATAAATTTCTGCTTTTCACTTAATTGCACATAAATACATAATATTTATATTTTTAAAATCAGTATGCTAGATCTTTCAGTTTATTGCATTTTTGTTCTGTTACTTCAACCTGTGAGCTATCTAATCTTCATGCTGAGCGTATGTCGGCTTGCAACTGTGTTATTCTTAACTTGTCACCCCGTGCCACTCACTGTGGAAGCCGGGTATTTCCTTGTCCATGGCCATATTGCACCACGTGCTAGACCCTCCTCCCCTCCAGCTACCTGGAACAAGTGTCACTCACATGCGGTTCATTTCTGGCACTGTGAAGTGTAAGGCAGTTCTACGATGCCTAAAGTAAAAACAACTACAAGTTATCGTCTGTTGCAGAATTTAAAGATAGTTTTATTTCTGATGGGGGCGTTCTGTTCTGCCAACCATGTGGGAAAGCAATCAAGGCTGAGCAGTGATCTCAAGTTACACAACACCTCAAGGGCAAGAAACATATTGCCACAGTTTCGCGCCTACAGAATAATTGTTTCGCGATAATCGTCGGTCATGTGTGATGGACAACCTGAAGATGTACAGGTATTTCGTTGTGTGTTGTAATGCTTCAGTAATCAGTGAGACATAGCATAAATTGCATTCGTGAGTATTGCATATTGTTTATATTAACAATAATAAACTAAATTATAATTAAATATTTTTACTTTTTTGTCACATATTTCAGGTATTTTTAATACATAAAAAATAAATATTTTCCCGATTTTTAGCACCTAAAAATCCGAGCCCTAATGGTCATTAGGTTGAAATAAAAACATAATAACTTTCTCCTTAAGTCTCTCATTATAAGCCTATTGGGGAAAGTGTGTTTTATGAACATTTCTCGACCTGGTCCGCTATAAATTTGAATGTGCGATTAATTCGAATAGCGCTGCACTTCACATTCTTGCTTCTTTCATGTTATGTGTCTAAAGCGATGCTCGTAGTCTTATCAGTGCCCCGAGCGTGCTCTGGTAGCAACTGAGCTTGACACCAGTGGCGTAGCCAAGGGGGGTTAGAACCCCCCCCCCCCCCCCCCCCCCTCATTGGAAAATCGGCAGGTTGTGATTTGTGTCTGTGGTGATGTACTGTTGTCGCCTTTAAGCCCGGGCCCCCATTTGTTGCTACACACGTCTTCATGACAACGTATAACCACAGTCTACCTACAGATCGCGAAGCTTGGCTCATATTTTTCTACCGCCAGACATTAATGCTCTCATGCAGCCTGCAAGAATGTGCCGACTGCGCTATGTTGGTGTATGCTATTGTTGCTGGATTTACTGTATGTGAACATTGTGTAAAGGTTATGTCTTTAATTTAACATGTGATTTACAAGAGGAGATATGTAGTTCAATAAACAGCAATATTTCAGTGTTGCTAAGTAACCTATATGATCGCTTTTCAATCGGTCAACACGAGTGTACGCTACCCAATTAGATCAGGTGGGCAGTGACAATTTACCTCCTAATGCCTGAAATAAAAATACATGAATCGTGTAGCCTATACACTTAATAAAACACTTCTCGCATGTATGAGAAGCGTTTTATTAAATGTATAAATAATTATTGTGTTTTGAATTACACAGGGAAATTCAATGTTACTCCTCGCCCAATCTAATTGAGTGTATTCGTGTTGACCGACTGGGAAGTCAGACTGTAATAAATAGCAAGACGACATCCGAGTTTCCAAAGGACCCTAAAAGGTAAGATTTGATCTATGGATTTTAGGCTAGTATTATAAAGCTTTTCAAGGGGAGCGTGATGGTGCAGTGGCTTAGCTGCTCGTCAATCACCCGGACGGCCGGGGTTCCAATCCCGCTGACAGTGGGGTGGAATTTTCACCTGAAATATTACGTGGCGTCAGGAAGGCATCCGGCCTTAAATCCACGGCCAAAACCAAAATGAGCCTGATTGGCTCCGGCGACCCCAATTAATTGGGATACGTAGTAGAAAGTATTATAAAGCTTTACAATCAAACAACGGAACTAGGTCTACTGGTTATAAATCAATAATGATGTTATTGGTTTTAGGTTCCTTTTAACTACTGTGACTTTTAGAGACACCGGGGTGCCGAATTTTGCCCTGAAGGGGATCTTTAACGTGCCAGTAAATCGGCAAACACGGTTCCCTCGCATTTATGCACCTTTAAATGCCAGCTGACTGCGCCAGGATTAGATCCTGCAATCTTGGGGACAGCAGTCGAGAACGTTACCGCTGAGTCACGGAGCCAGTCGGTTAAAATCAGAAGCATGTCTCGTTAGGATATCTATGCATGGCTTTGGTTGAGTAGTCGGTAGCATGCTGAACTGCTATGCCCAAGTTCGCGGGTTCAAACCAGTCGAAGTCATTGGACCCATGCCATAGATTTATGGCACGTAAAAGAACTTACAACTACAATTGGAAGTGTGTAGCCAAAATTTGTAGGCTATTGGGTGGGACACGCTCTATCATGTTCAAACGTACGCCGTTGGGTTTCAGTGACAGTGGCGTCTGGTAGATTAAGTTGGAACTACTTGACATTGAAATTGGGGAACCTACGGGCGTTCATGTGAAATGCCCTGCTATGACCATTGGCTGCAAATCAAATATAAATATCTATGCATTTTGAGAATTAAAACAAACGCTAGGCTAAGTAAACGTAAAAGATGTTATCTCAAACGCGTGCCGACATTTTAATTTTCAGATGTAGAAAATGGCTTTTTAATAGTCAGAGAGCTGATTTAATGAATACAGATTTTGTACAATAATATAAACTTATTCTCGAATCCTGTAGAAGCAAGCCAATTTATGTCGTCAGGATAATGCTCACAAACTTAGATGTGGTACACTGTTTGTTAATTCTCTTATGAAATACCTAGTCTCCCACATGGCTGCTGTGAAGGTACGGTACACAATGTTATTGCCGATATTTTGTAAAATTGGCATTGTATTATTTTGTCAAATTCAGGAATGAAAGGATTCAAACCCACAGAAAAAACACGAAGTACCTACAATTGAGCCATTTAAGACCTTAGGATATTTGTATACTTTTCGTTTCACAAACCACACTGGTATTTTTACGAATTTACTATAATGTAACTCAATTTTAGGAATAACTAGCTTTTGATACGGTTAAGAATTTGATATTAGGCCTACTTATATCCATACTATCAACCCGCCCCGGCTTCGCCTGGTATCTTAAAATGGTCATTCAGTGCAAGCTTAAAAGGCGCACGGACGGTAGGTCTCAGACGCAATTCAGAAAAGCCGAGGTGAACAGCGAAACTCCAAACACTTATAGTCTACTCTTCTCTGAAGTCTTAACTCGACAGTTAATGCTGGCTGAAGCTGAGGTGATGGGCTCGCTCGTAAACTCGTTCCAAAGCTAGTAAATTAAATTTCCACTGAATGGAGATTGTTGGAAAAAATTAGAACTTAAAATCACTTATAGTTGGCGATGTATTAAAGATAAAGATGCTGTAGGGGACTTCTTTGTAGAACTTTTCATGCTGACCAATTCTTACGGTCATAGTATATGGATATTTTTAATGGTTTACCCAGCGTAAGATTAAAAGGCGCAAGGACGGCAGGTTTTCCTTCGACACGATTCACTGAAATCGTTACTGCTCGGCTTCCTTTGGCCACAAATGAATGTTTTCCTACAGAAACCTTCCTCGAGAAATTCTTTACCGAATGGTGAAAACCGCATCAAAATCCATTCAGTGGATTTAGAGATTATCCGTTACATCCAGGAATCGTGGACTTGGTTTAATGTGGAGATGCCAGCAACTATCATTAAAATAAATACATGAATTTATAACTAGTATGGACTATGAATTCTACGTAAGACTCATTAAATACGTCATACAACTGTACCTACGGATACTTATAGAGGGCTGAACTAATAAAAACAGAGCATTATTTTTATGTTTCTATGAATTAAACGTGTAGAGTATATCAACATTGTGGCTTTTTTCTGCAGTAGTTGGTGATTTAACGTGACTTATGTTCACAATGGGAATAATCTCTCAGGTGAGTTAAAATTCAAAAAAAACTTGCAAAAGTGAAATCATTTGTTCCGCGAATAACGTGCTCAAGGCAGTTGCCAGCTTGCTGGCCGCCGCGAGCGCTAGTGTGGCTTCACCTACAAAGAGGACGCAATTTCGTAGCGCAGCGAGCTTCGCGACTGTGTATTTTAGACTGTGGTAATACAACTCCTTCCCCCCAGGGTTGCCAATCTAACTTTTCCCCCAAGAAATAACTTATAACTTATTTCAAACTGAGGCTAGCGCCAAATAATTTTGAATCCCACACAGCGGGACAATATTAGCTTCTTTTTTTCTTTTCTTGGCGGGAGAAAAGTTATATGTAAATTAATCTAGTGTTTATTAAAATTAACGCGCTTTAATAAAGACTTAGAAAATTCTATGGGTACATTAACACTAATTTTGGGATCATTATTAACATCTTGAGCATGAGATAACCGTCAGCCGAGTTGCTTCATATTACGTAAATATATGTCCAGCAATTCCCCAAATTACGGTTATCTCCCAGTTACGAATGAGTGAAATTTGTCGCATGAGTAGTGCAAGCAATTAAAATTTTTCCGGCTGTATGTAGCGTTTGTAAGGTAAGAAGGACCTTGGTAGGTGACACAAATCTTCTAAAATGATACTTTAGGCATTCAGGTCTAATTGCAATATAAAGCACAGGATCTTGTTTGAAAAACTGAGTAAACATAAAAATGAGTACCGTACTGGTATTGAATTACTCATGAATCGATATCATACATCGTGAGAGGACATGCCCACTTCAGCTGAGACCTCTGTAAATAATTTCCCTTGTTGAGAGATACGCAGTCTTCATGTTGGTGGCACAGATATATTTGAGTTAATTTTGTTCCTGTCAGGGGAACAGGGATGTTCTATTTTTACCATTTACATTTTAGTCAAAAATCAACTTAATTTTTTAAAGAACTGATTCGCTTTTGTCTTTTGAGCATATTGTATTACTCGAAAAATTCGGGATCAAAATACATGAAACTTTTCTTGTGTGATAATATCTCATAGAGAAATGGAAATACTTGTAGAGTTGTTAATTCATTTGAGGTGCTTGAGACACCTTGGTCATCAGCCCCGTGTAGTTGGGAGTTTTAGTTGTGTGTGTAAATGTATCTGGGACAGGGATGGAGTAGACGCTCCATGACTTCAGCAAGGCACTATCCCGGCAATTTCCTGTGGGGAGTGTGGCGAAATCCGGGGGAAAAACACATTCAGGATAACCACTGTCAGCACCGGGATTCGAACCTACGATATCCGTACTTACCACAGCTGCCCTCGCGACCATGGTGCACGTTTGACGAGCGCGGCTATGCCGCGGGACGAAATGCTTGTAGAATTTGACTTGAGTACCCTTAACCCCCCCATTGGTCGATCCTGGCTACGCTACTGCTTGACACCACCTCACAACGGAAGGGGAGAAGGTACGTCATGGAATGGTGACGATGCCACCAGTGTTGCCAAATCTTGAAATGGGAAATACAGTAACTAAACTCTGCGCTTTAAAACACAAGAAAAGCACCAGCTGGACTCTATGATTCAAAACACTAAAAAAAACACCAAAAATATATTAATATATACACGGATTTTCTTTTAACTTACATTTCTTTCATGAAAAATCTTCCGTTTCACTTTCGGAGCCTGCTACCGCTATTACATCTTTAGAGCAGGAAGGTGTAGTACTGCTGAAGCTCTGCATACTTCCAATTTTGGCCATTAGATCCTACAGACTACTGGGCAACGAACAAACAGCGACCGTGAATTTGAGATAGATTTACAATACTGACTGTGGTTGCGTAAGAGCCTTCGCATGAAACTGGGAAATCCCCTGGCAGTTGGGAAGAAAATAGAGGATAGGCGGATTATTTGTACAAGTGCACTAGCACTGAGCCCTGCATGTTGCGCTTCCTTAGCATTCATGCACGAGATTGAGAATTTCAGGGACTTCCCCTGCTTGAGTGTTGACCTTGACCCCTGATAGGCTGAACTTTGCCTATCTTTATTAATTAACTTTATTAAAATTACTAGCAGAAGTACCCGTTCTTCGAACGGTGTTCTTTGTTAACACCAGACATTATCAATTGAGCTACTGTTGCAATGGTTAGCGGTTTGTCATTCCTTCAAGTTTATCAGAACGAAGTTATTTTACTGGGAATATCACACACACTGATAATTTAAGGCCCTTAAAATGTAGTTTTCGGAGACCCTTTATAGATTCCCGAATTTTTTGTCTCACATTGAGAAGCGCAACATATGTTTTGGTCGTCCTTCTAGGATAATTTTTATATTTCGCCTATTTTAGCATGTATTGAGAAGTTTTTCTCTATATCCACCCTTCTACTGTATGAAAAGTACGGTGAAGAGTTTTATAAATGATTGGTGTATTGATTCTGATACCTAATTTTACGATGCACCAAGCATCCGAACACGAGGTATAGGCGTACATAAAGATACACAGAAAGACAGACAGACAATTCTATTGTCTACAACATATTACCCAGATATCCAAATATGGGTATATCTACCACACAGTATCAAATAAAATCATCCTTACGATGAACCCCTATGTCGACAAAAAGAAATTAGTTAAAAGGTGCTCTCAGACTAAATTCACCTAACGTGTACTTCCTGACGTGAAATACAATTGAAAGCCTTGTAGACGAAACGCAATACACGTCACACAAAAACTGACCCTCTACGTTTTGCTAGGTGCCCATACACAGGAAGACCCCTTTCATAAATTATAAAGGCTTGTGGTGGATGAAAATTCAGGTTCTTTAGCCTCAAATTGCCCAAATTCCTAAAAGCCGCAAAAAATGCTGGTTCAATTCAGGAATTTTTGAAAATAATGTTGCTGTTTGGAGATATAATAGACCTACTGTACTATATGTCGAACGTGAAAATTGCATGAAAAAATTCTAGGTTACCCCTTCACCCCCTTAATTGCATTGATGAATTATACGGTCTACGTTAGTTCCGTGATAACCTTATAGCCATTTGCAAACTTTCACAGAAATGTCATAAATGGAGTGACATTGCTTCTTACAGAAATAGATGGAAAGTTGTATGCCACCCCTTGAGATAATGTTCTCATGGTTACCGATTTGCATTCCTTCATTAGTTTGTTAAATTAAATTAAATTAGTTTTCTGGGAATATTTCAGAAACTGTTGGATTTAGAGCCTTATAATGTAGTTTTCGAGGACTCTTTAGGGCCCCCGAGTTTTGTTGCTGGCACCGAAGGGATTTTTCTCGTCGTTGTACCCCATGATATAATACTAATAATAATATAATATAGGGAGAAAATATAACACCTATTTTTTTTTAATTCAGCCAAGGGCCATGTACTTTTCTTTCCAGGACGGGTCAGGGAAGGGATATTATCAGAGAAAGAAGCATTCACATCACGCATGAGCAAAATGGAAATGGCCTACCATTTAACTAAGGGCATCTATAAGAAAAGGTCAATATCCTTCAACGCAAAACTAAAACATTACTGCAGTGTCATCCGTCCGGAGGTCTTGCATGCTTCTGAATGCCTCACGATGAACAAAAAAGGCTTGGTCGAGAAACTGGAGGCCAAAGAAAGGAAAATTTTGAGAAAGATATTGGGTTCCATCAAAGACAATGGGGAATACAGAAGACGGCATAACCATGACCTATATACTCATGTGGAGAAGATAAGCAACGTCATCCGGAAGAGAAGGTTACCATTTTTTTGGGCATGTGAAACGAATGAGCCCAGCGAGACTGACCAACCGCAACATAACTTACTTTCAGGAGAGGAAAACAAAATGGGCCTGGTTCATTGAACTGGATAAAGATCTGAAAGAAGTGGAGATTACACCAACAGACATTCAGGAGCGCGCCCCACTCAAAGGGAAACTTCAAGCTTGTAAAGGTTTCCAAGAAAAACCGAAGCTGAAAACGGGAAAGATTTGGACCCAGGAACGGAAGGAAGTCCACCGAGAACGAATGCGGGCGTACAGGGCAAACATCAAAGCCAGTAGGAGACGGTTGGAATGACGTGGTCCATAGATGGCCTATACGAAATGAATGAATGAATGAATAATATGGGGATAGGAATATGATAGACCTGCCGTACCACACCCGCAGGTGTAAATCGCGTGAAAAAGTTCTAGAGTACCCCTTGATCCCCTTAAGCGCATTATACGCATTGATGAATTTTACGGCTTAATTTGGTTCCGTGATAACCTTCAAGCCGTTTGCAAACTTTCACACTAATGTAATTAATGGAATTGCATTGCGTCTTACAGCAATGAGAATCCGTTGGCATGGTTACTGGCTTGCATTCGTTCATTAGTTTATTAAATTTAATTAGTTTTCTGGAAATATCTCAAAAACGGTTGGTCTTCGGTCCTTAAAATGTTATTTTCGGGGACCCGAGTTTTGTCTCTCACATTGAGGGGCTGAAAATGAGTTTTGTCTCGTCCTTCTACGCCTATTTCAGCATGTATTTTAAGGGGGTAGGCCCACTTTTATGAGAGGTACGGAGAAGAGTTACATCAATGATTAGTGTCGTGCCTCTGATGGATATCTGTACCAAATTTTACGTTGATACACCCAGCCGTTCTCGAGTTATAAGGGAACAAATTTGTCCACAGACAAACAAACAGACAGACAAAAAAAATATTTTCGCCCGCATCCATCATAAAACAGTCTGAAACGCGTAAACACTCAAATTTCCGTAGAAATTCAAGAAAAACACACACATTTTCATTTTTCTATATAGAGAGATCTACTGCACCGCTCGGTGTTGACCGTGTTTTATTGCACAGATTTTGGTTTTACTCGCTAACCGTTGGAGATATACGAAAAGTAATAAGGACCTTTCGGATAGAAAATTAAATGTTGAAGCTCATGTATACCATCAAAAGTTGCTATTTCTTAGCGTTCTCTTTTTATTTGAAAAGGAAATATGAAATTTTGAAACCAAAGGGAGTAGTGACGTCACTAAAATGGTCGCCATGTTTTAATAGTGCAAAATTTCGAAATCAAAAGTATCCTATATGTAAACCTGGTAAATCAGCTACATCCATGCAAAATTTGATTTAAATCGGACCAGTGGTTCTTGCGTTATTGAGTAACAGACAGACAGACACACGCCATCTCATTTTTATATATTAGTATGATTACATGGCTTTCAGGATTTACTTATTAGTCACAGGAGTCAATTTCATGGAAAAATCCGTTAAGCACTAGATTTGGCACTGGTTTTAATGAAATAACACCAGTATTTCTCTATAGCACTAGATGAAAATTTCCTGCACCAGATGAACTTCAGAAACACCAGATCTGGTTCTAAAAACACCAAATTGGCAACACTGGATGTCACATATTGAAGTTTCCTACATTCACGGCGCCACACAAATAGAAACAAATCTGCCCACGTATTTCACTCGCTGTAGGAGGCCGTTTGGAATCTGTCGTGAGTGATGGATGCTTCTCCCACACTCATACCTCAAAGCCTTCCTCCCAGCTATCCTTCTCTATAGATGGCGGCGACACTGTGGGGGTTGAGTGGGATTTAACTACGCCGAAATAAACGCCAATGAAGAACCATTATGGGTACAATTCTACAAACTTGACGTCTTTAAAACAACTTGCAACAGCAATCATAGTAATTAATAGGGCCCGTATGTTGATGCGGTAAAAAAAAGTTTAAAAAATACACTTAAAATTTTCAAAAATGACTGTAATAAATGACTTAAAAATTCGAAAAATGCACTATAAAATGGAGAAAATGATCTTATAATAATAAACTCACCAACATTCAAAAATTACATCATAAGCTCAAACTGAAAATCCAATCAAAATAGATTTCTAGCACTTAACAAAAGGTTTATGTTCACTTTAGTCTGAGTTGCGCTGCACTACGAGCATCTGTATACCTACGGCACCGTTCTTCTGCATCCAAGATATATATTTTTCTACTAATAGCGATACTGAAATATTCTATTTCAATATTTTAAACTATCTTGTATCAGCTGCTAGCTTCTTCTTAACTCTGAGAGACCCAACTCCCTCATATAAAGCTGTGACGTGACTAAATTGAAAAATAAAAAGGCCTTAAAAGGCTGATTTCTCTAAAATATGACCAAAAAATATATCAAACTTACAAAATGCTCCTTAAATGGATAAATAGCAAAAAAATGCAAAAAGATGCAAAATAAAAGTGACATATTTGCATACGGGGTGGCCCGTCCGGAGCTTCTATGTACTTCAGCATTGTTTTAGGTGAAACCCCACACAAGACACGGCACAAACCTAGAAGAATTGCTGAGTTTAAATTCACCGGCCGTGAAAGCCAATATACCATCTTTTTGGAAGCCTTCATAGGGAGGTTAAGGCTGCTTGAGCTTTTAGTTCTCGCTGTCAAGAGGTGCAGTTGCACCTCTAATATAAAGGGAGGTGGCGCGCAGTTCGTCACCCCTGTGGGGGTCCAGGCAGGGACACCAAGAGCCCACCGATGAGCCAGCTTTGTGTCCGAGGCGAAACCCCACACAAGACACGGCACAAACCTAGAAGAATTGCTGAGTTTTAATTCACCGGCCGTGAAAGCCAATATACCATCTTTTTGGAAGCCTTCATAGGGAGGTGAAGGCTGCTTGAGCTTTTAGTTCTCGCAATCAAGTGGTGCAGTTGCACCTAATATAAAGGGAGGTGGCGCGCAGTTCGTCACTCCTGTGGGGGTCCGGGTGGAGACACCAAGAGCCCGCCGATGAGCCAGCTTGGTGTCCTAGGAGAAACCCCACACAAGACACGGCACAAACCTAGAAGAATTGCTGAGTTTTAATTCACCGGCCGTGAAAGCCAATATACCATCTTTTTGGAAGCCTTCATAGGGAGGTTAATTTTTAAGGCTGCTTGAGCTTTTAGTTCTCGTAGTCAAATGGTGCAGTTGCACCTAATATAAAGGGAGGTGGCGCGCAGTTCGTCACTCCTGTGGGGGTCCGGGTGGAGACACCAAGAGCCCGCCGATGAGCCAGCTTGGTGTCCTAGGAGAAACCCCACACAAGACACGGCACAAACCTAGAAGAATTGCTGAGTTTAAATTCACCAGCCGTGGATGCCAATATACCATCTTATTGTTTTAGACAGCTCAGTAAAAAGATGACATGTCATCAACATCCGGGCCCTGGTATTAAGCTTTTTTTACGACGTTATTCTCAACCAAGGAGCGCAATTGAACGGATGAATTTGATTTAGCTTTCTTCCCTCACCAAATGTAGGCGACTTTCGTGGAGTAGTTGATAGAATGCTGAGCTTCTATGCCTAAGATCGCGGGTTCAAAGTCGGCCGAATCGATAAAAATCCCTCAGCATGCCTTCCTTCGGAGGGTAAGTAAAGCTGGCGGCCCCATGTCATAGATTTATGGCATGTAAAAGAACCTCCCTCTAACTACAATTGTGTGAAGCACAGTAGCATTTGGTAGAAAACTAGGAACTAATTGAAATTGATCATCTGCAGACCATACCTGAATTACAGATAACACACACTAATAGAGCCATCACAATTAACACCGGTTATCAGATAGATTCTGCAAGCCTCCATGGCTTTGGCGGCAGCACACCGGCCTCTCACCGCTGGGTCCGTGGTTCAAATCCCGGTCACTCCATGGGAGATTTGTGCTGGGCAAAGTGGAGGCAGACTGGTTTTTCTCCGGGTACTCCTGTTTTCCCTGTCAAAAATTTCATTCCAGCACCACTCTCCACTATCATTTCATTTCATCTGTCATTCATTTAATCATTGCCCCAGGGGAGTGCGACAGGCCTCGGCAGCCGGCACAGTTCATATCCTCGCCGCTAGATGGGGGCTTCAATCATTCCATTCCCTGACCCGGTCGGTCGACTGGAAGCAGGCTGTGGATTTTCATTATCAGACAGATTCTACACACACACACCCAAGATATCGTCATTCCATTTTCAAATTCTTAAATCATTTTACGGGGCTCATACAACACGATCCATTTCGGCCCCAGCACATACATAATTACTGAGAAACCGGTAGCAACTTCGGTTATTTTAATGGGACTATACTAATTTCATCCACTGGAACAACTAAGAATCAAGTGAAAAGTTCAGTGATGTGCTTATTTTGCAAATCCGACGAGTACTTTTTGAGATATTAAAGGTTTCCATTCGGAAAACATAATGACGATATCTTAAACGGTTCCGTAGATATTTGAGGTGGCCGTCTTAGCTGAATCGCCTATATATAAGATGCTTATACTTCTATTCATATTTTCTTTTACTTCAGTCTCTAAGTTGATTGGACTAAATTGTTTGACATTTTGAAAACGATTGGAATAAAGTACAGGGATAGGAGGGTGATCTACAATCTATACAGAAACCATACTGCAGTCATTCGAGCTGAAGGACATGAGAGAGAAGCTGGTATTCAGAAAGGTGTAAGGCAAGGTTGCAACTTATCACCCATACTTTTCAATCATTACATTGAACAAGCAATGAAAGAAATTGGAGAAAAATTTAAAGTGAGAGTGAAGATTCAAGGAGAAATAATTTCAACTCTGAGATTTGCCGATGACATCGTCATCTTGGCCGACAAGCCTGAGGATTTGAATGAGTATTTGAATGGTATGGACTCCATCTTGAGAAAAGAATTCATGATGAAAATGAATAAATGTAAAACAAAAATATTGGAATGCAGCCGAAAGAAATCAGAAACCTCTATGGACATCAAATTGGCAGGAGAAAATATGAAGGAAGTAGCAGAACTTCTGTTACTTAGGAAGCAAAATAACCAGTGATGGACGAAGCAAGGAGGATATAAAAAGTAGTTTGGCTCAGGCAAGGAAAGCATTTCTACAGAAAAGGAATCTGTTGACATCGAATATAGATTTAGGTATAAGGAAGTCATTTTTGAAAGCCTTAGTCTGGAGCGTGGCGCTCTATGGAAGTGAAACTTGGGCTATTGGTGCAGCAGAAAAGAGGAGAATTGAAGCGTTTGAAATGTGGTGTTACAGGAGAATGATGAAGATCAAATGGGTAGATAGGGTGACAAACGAAGATGTATTAAGACGATTGGGAGAGCAGAGATGTTTCTGGCGACTGTTAATGAAGAGAAGAGATAGGTTGGTAGGACACAAACTAAGACACCCATGATTAGCAAGCTTAGTTATGGAAGGAAGCGTCGAGGACAAGAACTGTAGGGATAGACCAAGGTTAGAATATGTTAAACAGATTGCCTCGGATGTAGGGTGAGGTAACTATGTGGAGATGAAACGATTAGCTCAGGACAGGGAGACATGGAGAGCTGTATCAAACCAGTCAAAAGACTGAAGACTCGAACAACACAACAGTCTCTAAGTCACGATCACCGCCTTCTAAATACAGTACACCGCTACGACTTAACCCACTTTATCTCATGAGACCATGGATACTGAAGGCGCACTGATCTCCGTTGGTTTGAGTAAGTTTTGTGGAGGAGAAAGTTAAGAGAGCGTGACATTATCTTCTTACTTTCCTTTAGAACACGCAATAAATTATTCCCCTGCTACAAGTAGCTAATTATCCCTAATGTATTTCTTTTCCTTCCTAACTATGATATAGTGCCGGCCGCTTGGGGTTGGGAGAAGGCAGACTGGGGGAAATTAACTCCAAGACTTCTCTGTAGTTTTTATTTATTTATTTATCGTATGGCTTCTAGTGCAGGGAGTGTCCGAGGACATGTTCGGCTCGCCAGATGCTGTAGCTGCATTTAGCGGACACGCATAAGGTGAGCTACAAGATCCGTTCAATTTCAAGTAGTTCCAACACGATACCAGATGTCAATGATACCTAGCGGAGAACGTTGGAACTTTGATAGAGCGTTTCAACGAAATCTAACCTAGAAATTTAGCCCCACACAAGTTTAGTCTGTGGAAGGATCTTTTACATGCCATAAATCTATGACATGGGACCGCTGGCTTTACTTCCCCTCCGAAGGAAGGCGTACTGAAGGATTATAACGCTCTTAAAAAATCCGACGACTTCGGCCGGGTTTGAACCCGCTATCTTGGGCACAGCAGTTCAGCATGCTACCAACTCCGGCACCGAAGCCGGTCTCAACAAATCACTGTTTCGAAGGAAGGGGAATTAAAGCCGGTGATCCCATGTCATAGATTTATGGCATGTAAAAGATCCTTCCACAGACTAAACTTGTGTGAAGCTAAATTGTTAGGTTAGATTCCGTCGGAACGCTCTATCAAAGTTCCAACGTTCACCACTAGGTATCATTGATATCTGGTAACGAATGTTGGAACTACTTGAAATTGAACGGAACTTGTAGCTCACCCTAAGGGTGTCCGCTGGAAGCTGATACGGACTCAGGCGAGTCGAACATGTCCTCGGACACTCCCGGCACTAGAAGCCATACGATAAATAAATACGTGATTTGTTGAGAATATCTTCTTGAGTGAAGCCAACTTCTTTGATATCTACTCGTGTTTCCTCAACCCATTTTGTGGAGGACTTTAATTTGCTAATGAAAGTGAATATCCTTTTGGTTAACCTACTGTTGCTCATTCGTGTGAGGTGACCATAAAATGTAATCCTTCTCCTACGCATCGTGTCAGTAATTTCTCCGCCTGGCTGTACAAGTCACTATTCCTGCGTCTCCTCCATAAGCCATCTGCTCTCTGTATTTATAAGGTCCATTCAAAAAGTAACGAGCCGGAGGCTGTAATGCGCAAACCGGTGACGACATCGGCTAATCGTGGTGTGTGTAACGAGGTGTGGTTCCGACCAAAGCGTGGAAGGTCACAGCCCGTCGCTAGAGGGCATGCGTGCACATCACTTGACGATACAAAGTGAGCAGCAGCATGCATCAATCGTTCAACCAAGACCAAGACAGTAGACCATTCGACATGCTTCCTGGAGTGGTTGAAAACTCTGGGGCATCCATTGGGCACACACTTTCCGCAAGTGAAGTCGTTCCTTCATGATGGTGTGCACACTTCCGACGCTCAATCCGACCACGGCGGCTATGGCGTTCACTGTCACTCGGCGGTCCTGGGTAATGAGTGCATCAACCAGCTGGACATTGTCATCGGTAATGCAGGGGGGTGTCCCAGACCGGGCATCATCAGCTAACGACACCCGTCCTTCCCTGAAGCGCTTGTGCCACGCCTTGACCCTTGCAAGGGGCATGCAGTGTTCGCCGTACACGTGTGACATTCGGCGATGAATGTCCGTTCCCCCTACTACTTTCGCTGTCAGAAACCGAACAACACCTCTTATCTCTTCGTTTGACGCCTCCATGTCACTGTCAGCGTTGGACGATTGATGCATGCTGCTGGTCGCTTTGTATCGTCACGAGACGTGCACGCGTGTCCTCTAGCGACGGGCTGTGACCTTCCACGCTCTGGTCGCAGCCACACCTCGTTACACACGCCACGATTAGCTGATGTCGTCACCGGTTTGCGAATTGCAGCCTCCGGCTCGTTTTTTTTGGAACGCACCTTAAATTAATCTCATGGAGTGTTTTTTTTTGTTTGTTTTTTTTTTTGTTGTTTTTTTTAGGATTAGGAAACCACCCATTACAATTGGGTACAATTGTGTCAACCGACTGAAAAACATTAAATTTTGATTCCTTCTAGTATTTTAACTTGCTTGCAGAGCATCATAACTTGTGGAGTAAAGTTGAGGAGATGACTTGATAAAGTTGGTGAACTGATAAGTCTATACTGAACGAACAAGAGATGGTTGCTGTTTTGTGGTCTCAAGTTACATCGCAATGACCTAAAAATTCAACAGAATTGGGGGTGGGAAGAGAAATGGTCAATGACCCGGCCCAGACTATTAGTTATAATGTTTTCCTCTCTTGTTATGATATTTCTCTTCTCAAAGAAAAGAACATTAATTATACGTACTCAACCAATGATCTGGAACAGCAAACTTTCAACATTCATAACCTGAGAGTGAAATAAGGTTATGCACCTGTCCACAGAAGAGAGCGCAGTGAACGAACCATAATTAAGAGCCTAAAATTGGTGACTAATAATAGTGCCAGGCTTCGCCCGGTGGATTTATTTGTTTTATGATCGACCCTGACTAATATAGCCTATGTCAGAAAACTGTACTATAATGAGCCTCATTATAACACTATTTATCATTATGAAACAGTTTCTCCCACCAATCAGAGCTCAAAAAACAGTTGTTTGACCAATTAGATAACGATAGAATCGCACCTGCGCTGAGTTCCACGGCCTTCTAATTTAAATTTCACTGCGTCATAGTAGAGTAATCGAGGTGGCCATGGTCAAATACAAGGCATTCTCTGCGTCTCATGCTCTCTGTTCAGTGCAAAAACTGGCGAAGTATCGACAGATATTTATGAATATTTATGTTCGAACATAAAATAGTTATAATAATTATCGTCGAACATAAACAGTCGCATATGCTCGTTTTATAAACATACTCGTGTCTTAATTATTGTCATTATAGGCTCGTTGCATAAAGTACTATTATGGATGATAATGAATACTACTACAGAACTGGAGCGCTCAACTATAAGGATCGGAAAGCACCAATGTTTATTTCAGCTGATAACCTCAGTATACTGCACCAACACCATCGCCCTTATACACAGGCATACTATTGTCATGATGATAACTGATCTAAGGGGCCTAAGAAATCTTTTTGTACTAATTACTCCCCGTGACTGCAATTTATAAGCAGCACGCAATTCTGCACCAGAACATTGGTAGGGGCGACGTGATGCAGCCTGCATTGTCAGGCAACAATAGACTTAGGTATTATTGAAGCTGTTCGGGAGCGCTTGTTCTTCCGAATTACTGAACAAAAATCAATCTTTAAGGTTACCTGAGAGGTGTAGCCTAATGCTACATAGCCTAAACTATTCCTATTGAATCTGGCTATCATATACAAAAAGAAATTTTCCAATCCTACTGGTAGTTCCAGTGATTGGCGCGTTTAAACACACAAACAAACAAACTCTTCAGCTTTATTATACTAGTATAGATTTGTATAAGAAGTTTTTATTGCAGTGATTTCACCGTTTTTGGACCACTGAAGAAGTTCCTGGCAGGACAGTGATTCATGTGCTACGATGACTCCAAGACAGCAGTCCAACAATGGTTCCACAGTCAGCCGGCTGGATTCTACCACAGGGACATCTAAAATTTAGTGCTGCGATGGGACAAATGTCTGGACAAATGTGGAGACTATGTGGAAAAATAGTTTTAGGTGCATAGAAGAGTACGTGTACATGTAATTACCTGTATGTATTTCTTTTTGGCTAAAAAAATAGGGGCAAAGACTTTTCGATCCACCCTCGTATATTAGGCGATGATGTGGTGGGTGATGATCGCGTCACCCGCTTTATAAGTGATATTGAATTGGGGCCAACTAAGTGTGTATTTACACAAAGAATTTCTTCTTTTTTAAATTTCTGATTTCTTTTGTTTTCCGTATATTTTTTTTATTATTCGTATAATTATTATTATTATTATTATTATTATTATTATTATTATTATTATTATTATTACTGAATTATATTATACCATCACTACTTGAAGAAATACCAACGTCACATTAAAACTATTAGGCTGTAAACGTTAACTTATAACATAAGCTTTTTATTATAACTACAGTACTATAGTGTAACTATTTGTGTCTTAATGTAATGAAAATGAAAACCCACAGCCTGCTTCCAGTCTCCGACCGGGTCAGGAATGGAATGAAAGAAGCCCCCATCTAGCGGCTAGGATATGAACTGTGCTGGCTGCCGAGGCCTGACGCACTCCTCTGGGGCAATGATTAAATGAATGACAGATGAAATGAAATGATAGTGGAGAGTGTAGCTGGAATGAAATGTTGACAGGGAAAACCGGAGTACCCGGAGAAAAACCTGTCTGCCTCCGTTTTGTCCAGCACAGATCTCACATGGAGTGACCGGGATTTGAACCACGGACCCAGCGGTGAGAGGGCGGCGTGCTGCCGCCTAAGCCACGGAGGCTTCACATTAATGTAAATCAATAGTATTTAATAAATAAATTAAATTTAATTGTATTTACTTATTATTCTTATGTTTTATTAATATCTAGGCGTCCACCTCCACCGTTAGTTAATATTGTTACGTGCCACCCCCTAGTGGCACTTTTGTTAACTGGATTACGGTGGGGGTACAAAGCACAACACCAATTACTGCTTAAAGAAATAATTAACTTTATTGTGGTCAGAAAATTACACTAATCAGCAAATACACAGGAGCCTTCTCCAGTTTCCTCAAGTCTCTTCCTTATGCGCTCTTGGCCCCTTTCACTTGCAACAGACCACAGAAGTTAATCCGTCCTAATGAGTCCGGTGGCCTTGGCAGAAGCTACCTGCCCCTCTTCCTCAGGTACAACAAATACAGTTACTTACGAGCACTTGATGTACGCTGTTCACAAGCTGGGAGAAACAATGTCACAGGATTTCGTAACTCGCACAGCACTTCGTCACCACACTTCTGTCGCACAAGATAATCGCTCGCACTAGCTCGTAAAACACAACAACAACAACTGCTTCACGGGTCACTCTTATATAGCCGGCCGGTGACTCAATAAATGCTTCTAGATCCATCCAGAGTCCACGGCTTCTCGAGGTTTCCAGCGCTGGTCCAGTCACGAATGTTCTGGACTATCCCTTTCACTTCGCAGTCCGTTGCGTAACGCGCATGCAATACACCCAGGGAGAGCAGTCCAGCCCTGGGGCAGTTTTGACTCATGCGGCGAGCGATGACACAAACTCACAGCCGTAACACCACCCCCTTCCTAAAAAGGCTGATCGTCCCGATCAATCATTGGTCCGTCTGTGTCCCTCCGTAGGCTGCCAGGCGATCTCGATGCACGATCTTCATCTTCGCCCTCGGGCTCCGCTGGATCCTGTAGACGACATCGTTGATTCGTTTCACGACTCGGTACGGGCCCTCCCAGGACTTCTGCAGTTTGGGTGACAGGCCTTTCTTCCGTAATGGGTTGAAGAGCCAGACCAGGTCGTTCTCGTGGAATCCTCCGGCATCCGTCTGCTGGTCGTATCGGGTCTTCATTCGGTCGGTCTCGATACGCAGTTTCCTCCTCGCGAACGCGTGCACGTCCTCCAGTTGGTCGACCAGTTCTTGACAATACTGGCTTACCGGGATCGGATCATTCCCAGGTCGGCCGAAGGCAAGATCGACAGGTAGACGGAGCTCCCTCCCAAACATGGCCTGGGCTGGTGTGCACCCGGTGGCTTCATGCACGGCGGCGCGGTAGGCCAGGAGAAATAGTGGAAGATGCTTGTCCCAATCCCTCTGGTGCTCGCTGACGACTATTCGGAGATGGTTCTCGACGGTGCGATTGAATCGCTCTACCATCCCGTCGGACTGAGGGTGTAGCGGCGTTGTCCTTGTCTTCCGGATCCCCAGCAGCTGGCATAGGTTCTGGAACACCTGCGACTCGAAGTTCCTCCCTTGGTCGGAGTGCAGCTCCAGGGGTATTCCGTACCGGCTGACGAATTCCTTCACCAGGGTCTCTGCAATCGTCGCGGCTTCTTGGTTAGGGAGCGCATACGCCTCCGGCCATTTGGTAAAGTAGTCGCTGACTACTAATATGTAGCGGTTCCCTGCCTCGCTTAATGGGAATGGCCCAGCAACATCGATGGCCACTCTCTCCATGGGGCCGCCGACGTTGTAGGTCTTCAGTGGACCCCGCCGTCTTCGTCCTGGGCCCTTGCTGGCTGCGCAATCGTGGCACCTCGCGCAGTGGTTCTCCACGTCGGTTCGGCATCCGATCCAGTAGAACCGCTCTCTCAGCTTCTCCAGGGTCTTCTTTATCCCTAGGTGTCCACCAGATGATCCTCCATGGACTTCCTTCAGGACTTCCTCCGTCATAGCCTTTGGAACGACGACTTGTTCCCGAGATGTCTTCCCGTCGGTGCTCTCCCAGGCGCGGCAGATGAGGCCATCCCTTACAATCAGCGAGTCCCACTGCGCCCAGTAGGACTTAAACTTTGGGCTGCAGTCACTCACAATGTTCCACCCGGGTCTGGGGACACAGGCCCTCTTCCATTCGGCTATCAGTCCCAGGTCATCATCTTCTGCTTGTGCCCGCGTGAAAGATTCGCGGCTCCAGTTCCCTTGAAGTTCCACAGTAGTCCTCCGGCACTGTATCCCGGTGTTCTCCTCCCTCCTAGTACAGAAGGTGCAGTCTTCGGGGCACGGTCTTCGTGACAGGGCGTCGGCGTTAGAATGCAGTTGGCCTTTCCTGTGCTGAATCTCAAAGTTGTACTGCTGAAGCCTCTCTAACCACCGCGCGAGTTGACCCTCGGGCTGCTTAAAGTTCAGGAGCCACCGCAGGGATGCATGGTCGGTCCTGATGAGAAATTCTTGCCCGTACAGGTACTTGTTGAAGTGTTCAATGGTCTTCACGATGGCGAGCAGCTCCTTCCTGGTGACGCAGTAGTTCCTTTCTGGCTTTGACAAGGCCTTGCTGAAGTAGGCCACTACTCTCTCCTCGCCGTCCACTACTTGCGACAGGATCCCCCCTATGCCAAAGTCGCTGGCATCGGTATCGACGATGAACCTTGTTCCAGGTCTGGGGTAGGCCAGAATAGGCGCGGTACACAGAGCCTGCTTGAGTTGCTCGAAGGCACTGTGGCATTCTGCTGTCCACGTGAAGAGTTGGTCCTTCTCAGTCAGTCGATGTAAAGGTTTGGCGATGTCGGCGAATCCTCTCACGAAGCGACGGTAATAAGTGCAGAGTCCCAGGAAGCTTCGTAGTTGGGACTTGTCCTTCGGAACTGGCCACTCCCTCACAGCTGCGGTCTTCTCTGGGTCGGTGCGCACCCCTTCCTCGGAGACGATATGCCCAAGGTACTGGACCCGCTTCTGGAAGAGCTGACACTTCTTGGGGCTCAACTTCAGCTGGGCAGCCCGTAGCTTCAACAAGATCTCCTTCAGGTTGCTGTAGTGCTCCTCGAAGCTTCTCCCCAGAACGATGACGTCGTCTAGGTAGACCAGGCAGGTCTTCCAGTGTAGCCCCCTCAGAATGGACTCCATTAGCCTTTCGAAGGTCGCGGGGGCGTTGCACAGACCGAATGGCATGACGGTGAACTGCCAGAGCCCGCTGCCCACAGAGAACGCCGTTTTCTCGCGGTCCTTAGGGTGGACCTCCACCTGCCAGTAGCCACTCTTCAAATCCAAGGTGGAGAACCATCTTGACCCTGATATGGTGTCCAGCGTGTCGTCGATCCGGGGTAGAGGGTAGCTGTCCTTCTTCGTGACGTCGTTCACCCGCCTGTAGTCCACGCAGAACCTGGTGGAACCGTCCTTCTTCTTCACAAGCACGACCGGAGAACTCCAAGGACTATGTGATGGCTCGATCACCCCTTGATCCTTCATCTCTTCAACCATCCGGTCGACTTCGGCTTGCTTGGCGAGCGGGACACGTCGGAATGGGGCCCTAATCGGTGCGCTGTCCCCAACGTCGATTCTGTGCTGGACCAAGCTTGTCCTGCCGAAGTCTTTGCTTCCCACGGAGAAGACATCCTGGAATTCGTGTAGCAGGTCCCGAAGTTGGCGTGATTGTTCCTCGTCTAAATGGTCCTGGGATCCTTGGTACAGCTTCTGTAGTTCTTCTGGCAGTGTGCGTCTTCTTCGGTTGTCCGTCTGCAGGTGTCCGTCTGTCGTATCTGTGATGCGGGCAATCCAGGTAACGGGCTCGCTGACTCCTAGGTTGGTGTCCCGATGAACCGTAATGTCGTAGTCGTTCAGGTTGGACAGGCGGACGTACGGCCGAGACGTCGTGTTGATGAGAGTCTTGGCAACTAGCAATCCTTTTGTCTGGATGTCCTCATATTTTGGCTCGATGACAGCCGCCACTCCCTCAGCAGCTCCGTCGGCAATTACGGCAGCGCTGACCTCCGTCCTGGCGGGAACGATGACGTCTTCTCTCAGCCTTACTCGCCGTGCGGTGATGGACTCGTGCGCAGGTTGCAAAGCAAGTTCCTCACCTCCGAAGTGCAGAGTGTTGGTACTCAGATCCAAGATGATGTTGTTCTGTTCCAGAAAGTCCAGTCCGATGATCACTTCATTTGACACGTCAGCCACAAGCACTGGATGCTTTATCGCCCGTCGACCAATGACGAACTCCAGTGATGCTTCGCCATGTACCGGTGCGGTCTCTCCGGTCGCGGTTATTAGCTGGAGGTTCCTTTGTGTGGGTTGCACTCTCCACTTCGGGATCACGGTGGGACTGACGATGGTCCTCGATGCTCCCGTGTCGATTAGCATGGGCCAGCTCTCTCCGTTGACGACTCCGTCGACCATCAGGCTGCTATTATCCCTCCGTAACTGCGTCACACGAACTTGGTCTGCCGGGGCTTGACGACTGTCACAAGCCAACCTTTGCCCCCCAAGGCTGGCTAATACTCGTTTCCCTGGGTCGCGCGGTTTTCAGACGACTGATTTCCCGTCGGATACCCTCGGCGGCGGCGATCACCGCAGTCCTTGCTCAGGTGGCCTTTCTTACCGCAGGTCCAGCAGGTCGGTAGTCCTCTTCCGGGCCGCCTCTCCGGTTGCCTTCCGGCTGTGTCGTTGCTGGTGGTGCCGCGACTATCGAAGAAACGGCTTAGCGCCTCCATTAATTCGTCGGCCAGGGGCTTGGTCTCGTTGGTTTTTACTGGTTCGTCGACGTCCACTTGACGCACCCGCGCGTGCATTCTGGATGCCTGTTTTGCCGTCTCGAACTCAAGTGCGTGGCTCAGCGCATCTGCCAGGGTCTTATTGCGCGCGAGACGCAGCGCCTGTTGAGTGTCCGAGTCCCGTAGCCCGTCGGTGAAAGTCTGCGTCGCTATCTGCTCCAGAAAGTCGGCCGGCGCTGTTGGGTAGGCGAGCCTTACGAGGCGTGCGATGTCCATCTCGAACTCCTGCAGGGTTTCCGCGTTCTTCTGTACCCGGGTCCGGAGCTGCATCTGATAGGCCTGCTGAAGATGGCTATCTCCATATCGGGACTCCATATGGGCGATCAGGGAAGCGTAGTCCTGGGATCCAGTCGGGATGGCCTGAAGGACGTTAAGGGCGTCACCTCTCAGCGCTACAATGAGAGCTGTAGCCTTTTCTGTGTTGTTCCAGTTATTTATGGAACAGGCCGCCTCGAACTGACGTAAGTAGGTGCTCCACGGGACCTTTCCGTCGAAGGTTGGGGGCGTCACTCTGCTCTGTCCCGTTCCTGATGTCCCCGGTGTACCTGTGGGCGGGCGTCGGCGCAGCTCGGCAACTTCCTCTTGAAGAGCTTTGAATTTATCTTCCACCCCCGTGAGTGGGCGTTGGCACAGTTCGGCAACTTCCTCTTGTAGGGCTTTGACTCTCTCATCCACCCCGGTCGGCGGGCGTCGGCGCAGCTCGGCGACTTCCTCTTGTAGGGCTTTGAATCTATCTTCCATCCCTGTCGGCGGGAGTCGGCGCAGCTCAGCAAATTCCTTTTGTAGAGCGTTGAATCTCTCTTCCACCCCCATCAGCGGTCGTTGGCACAGCTCGGCAACTTCCACTTGCAAGGCGTTGAATTTCTCCTCCACCCCCATCAGCGGGCGTTGGCGCAGCTCGGCAACTTCCACTTGCAAGGTGTTGAACTTCTCCTCCACTGCTGCGACTTCCTCACGTAGGCCCTGTTCTAATTTCCTTTGGCTCTCCTCTAATTTCGTCAGCAGACACTCTTCCAGATTTTTCTGGCCATCCAGAAATTTGGCGGTTAGGTCCTCTGCTAACTTATTCTGGCCGTCCTTCAGGTCCTCTGCTAACTTCTTCTGGCCGTCCTCCATCTTCTTCTGGCCGTCTTCCATCTTCTTCAGGTCATCCTTCAGGTCCTTGGCTAATTTCTTCTGGCCGTCTTCCATCTTCTTCTGGCCGTCTTCCATCTTCTTCAGGTCATCCTTCAGGTCCTTGGCTAATTTCTTCTGGCCGTCTTCCATGCCAGTTAACTTTTCTAGCAATGCTGCCAATTTCTCCTCCATTTTAGTTGTTTGTCTTGTAAAGGGCATGCACTCACAGGAAAATTAGAGAAAATGACCTGCTCGGGTTTTGAAACCAGGACCGTCAGGTGTTGTGCTTGAGTTCGTAATCCGGCTTCTGACACCAGTTGTTACGTGCCACCCCCTAGTGGCACTTTTGTTAACTGGATTACGGTGGGGGTACAAAGCACAACACCAATTACTGCTTAAAAAAATAATTAACTTTATTGTGGCCAGAAAATTACACTAATCAGCAAATACACAGGAGCCTTCTCCAGTTTCCTCAAGTCTCTTCCTTATGCGCTCTTGGCCCCTTTCACTTGCAACAGACCACAGAAGTTAATCCGTCCTAATGAGTCCGGTGGCCTTGGCAGAAGCTACCTGCCCCTCTTCCTCAGGTACAACAAATACAGTTACTTACGAGCACTTGATGTACGCTGTTCACAAGCTGGGAGAAACAATGTCACAGGATTTCGTAACTCGCACAGCACTTCGTCACCACACTTCTGTCGCACAAGATAATCGCTCGCACTAGCTCTTAAAACACAACAACAACAACTGCTTCACGGGTCACTCTTATATAGCCGGCCGGTGACTCAATAAATGCTTCTAGATCCATCCAGAGTCCACGGCTTCTCGAGGTTTCCAGCGCTGGTCCAGTCACGAATGTTCTGGACTATCCCTTTCACTTCGCAGTCCGTTGCGTAACGCGCATGCAATACACCCAGGGAGAGCAGTCCAGCCCTGGGGCAGTTTTGACTCATGCGGCGAGCGATGACACAAACTCACAGCCGTAACAATATATACACCCCTAGTCATTGTCAGGCATCAATAGACTAACCTTTATCCAGACCAATCGTTTTGTCAAAATGAATTTTCACATAATAACAGGGGGTATTTTGTATCCCATATGTTGGTAACAGTAATGTGACGACAATGTGTGCGCATCGGTAACAGTTGAAGACGCCTCATGCACCAAACAAAGATGGCAATTGTTGTTGAATGAGCACAAAATAAAATCACATATTTACGTAATTTATCGCATGTTTCTAGTGCAGTAATTTATTTATTTATTTATTTATTTATTTAGCGTATGGCTTTCAGTGCCGGGAGTGTCCGAGAACATGTTCGCCAGAGGATGTAGCTGCTTCAAGCGGACACCCATAGGGTGAGCTTCAAGTTCCGTTCAATTTCAAATAGTTCCAACTTTCGCCACCAGATATCACTGACAACTAGTGGTGAACGTTGGAACATTGATAGAGCTTTACAACGAAATCTAACTTAGAAATTTAGCTTCACACAAGTTTAATTAGTGAAAGGATCTTTTATATGCCATAAATCTATGACATGGGTCGGCCGGGTTTACTTTCCCTCCGAAGGAAGGCATGCTGAAGGATTTTAACGCTCTTAAAAATCCGATGAATTCGGCCAGGTTTGAACCCGCGATCTTGGGCCCAGCAGTTCAGCATGCTACCAACTACGCCACCGAAGCCGTTACCGCAGTAGTGATAATGTAGAATACCTTTCGTATATTGGCTTTCACGGCCGGTGAATTAAAACTCAGCAATTCTTCTAGGTTTGTGCCGTGTCTTGTGTGGGGTTTCGCCTAGGACACCAAGCTGGCTCATCGGCGGGCTCTTGGTGTCCCCGCCCGGACCCCCACAGGAGTGACGAACTGCGCGCCACCTCCCTTTATATAAGGTGCAACTGCACCACTTGACTGCGAGAACTAAAAGCTCAAGCAGCCTTAATCTCCTTATGAAGGCTTCCAAAAAGATGGTATATTGGCTTTCACGGCCGGTGAATTAAAACTCAGCAGTTCTTCTAGGTTTGTGCCGTGTCTAGTGTGGGGTTTCGCCTCGGACACAAAGCTGGCTCATCGGCGGGCTCTTGGTGTCCCTGCCCGGACCCCCACAGGAGTGACGAACTGCGCGCCACCTCCCTTTATATTAGGTGCAACTGCACCACTTGACTGCGAGAACTAAAAGCTCAAGCTGCCTTAACCTCCCTATGAAGGCTTCCTAAAAGATGGTATATTGGTTTTCACGGCCAGTGAATTAAAACTCAGCAGTTCTTCTAGTTTTGTGCCGTGTCTTGTGTGGGGTTTCGCCTCGGACACAAAGCTGGCTCATCGGTGGGCTCTTGGTGTCCCTGCCCGGACCCCCGCAGGAGTGACGAACTGCGCGCCACCTCCCTTTATATTAGGTGCAACTGCACCACTTGACTGCGAGAACTAAAAGCTCAAGCAGCCTTAACCTCCCTATGAAGGCTTCCAAAAAGATGGTATATTGGCTTTCACGGCCGGTGAATTAAAACTCAGCAGTTATTCTAGGTTTGTGCCGTGTCTAGTGTGGGGTTTCGCCTCGGACACAAAGCTGGCTCATCGGTGGGCTCTTGGTGTCCCTGCCCAGACCCCCACAGGAGTGACGAACTGCGCGCTACCTCCCTTTATATTAGGTGCAACTGCACCACTTGACTGCGAGAACTAAAAGCTCAAGCAGCCTTAACCTCCCTATGAAGGCTTCCTAAAAGATGGTATATTGGCTTTCACGGCCGGTGAATTAAAACTCAGCAGTTCTTCTAGTTTTGTGCCGTGTCTTGTGTGGGGTTTCGCCTCGGACACAAAGCTGGCTCATCGGTGGGCTCTTGGTGTCCCTGCCCGGACCCCCACAGGAGTGACGAACTGCGCGCCACCTCCCTTTATATTAGGTGCAACTGCACCACTTGACTGCGAGAACTAAAAGCTCAAGCAGCCTTAACCTCCCTATGAAGGCTTCCAAAAACATGGTATATTGGCTTTCACGGCCGGTGAATTAAAACTCAGCAGTTCTTCTAGGTATGTGCCGTGTCTAGTGTGGGGTTTCGCCTCGGACACAAAGCTGGCTCATCGGCGGGCTCTTGGTGTCCCTGCCCGGACCCCCACAGGAGTGACGAACTGCGCGCCACCTCCCTTTATATTAGGTGCAACTGCACCTCTTGACAGCGAGAACTAAAAGCTCAAGCAGCCTTAACCTCCCTATGAAGGCTTCCTAAAAGATGGTATATTGGCTTTCACGGCCGGTGAATTAAAACTCAGCAGTTCTTCTAGGTTTGTGCCGTGTCTTGTGTGGGGTTTCGCCTCGGACACAAAGCTGGCTCATCGGTGGCCTCGTGGTGTCCCTGCCCAGACCCCCACAGGAGATGGTATATTGGCTTTCACGGCCGGTGAATTAAAACTCAGCAGTTCTTCTAGGTTTGTGCCGTGTCTTGTGTGGGGTTTCGCCTAGGACACCAAGCTGGCTCATCGTTGGGCTCTTGGTGTCCGGACCCCCACAGGAGAGACGAACTGCGCGCCACCTCCCTTTATATTAGGTGAAACTGCACCACTTGACTGCGAGAACTAAAAGCTCAAGCAGCCTTCACCGGCCGTGAAAGCCAATATACCATCTTTTTGGAAGCCTTGGCCGTAGAGGTCGTGTATTGTCGTGGAGCAGAATGTCCCCACGGGTGAGATTGCCTGGTCGTTTTGTTTTGATCGCTTGGCGAAGGGCGGACAAGGTTTGCGCTAACGCTGGGCATTCACTGTTGTCCCGTGTGGCGTGAAGTGTATCAGAAGGGAGCCTTATTGCTCAAAGAAGAACGTCAGCATTACCTTTCCTGCACTCGTGTGGATGGCCTTGCCCTTTTTTTTGGGGGGGGGGGGGGGGGGGGCTGGATGCTTCCACTGGAGGCTTTGTCGTTTGGATTCTGGTTCGAAGTGATGACACCATGACTCATCCCCAGCCACCACTCGTGCCAGGAACCCATTCCCTTCCCTCGCATAGCGCTTTATATGACCAAGCCAGTAGTCCATTCGACATGCTTTCTGGTGTGGTTGAAGACTGTGGGGCACCCATTGGGCACACACTTTGCGCAAGTGCAGTCGTTCCTTCATGATGGTGTGCACACTTCTGACGCTCAATCCGACCACGGCGGCTATGGCGTTCACTGTCACTCGGCTGTCCTGGGTAATGAGTGCATCAACCAGCTGGACGTTGTCATCGGTAATGCAGGGGGGTTCTCCAGACCGGGCATCATCGGCTAACGACACCCATCCTTCCCTGAAGCGCTTGTGCCACGCCTTGACCCTTGCAAGGGACATGCAGTGTTCGCCGTACACATGTGACATTCGCCGATGAGTGTCCGTTCCCCCTACTCCTTCCGCTGTCAGAAACCGAACAACACCTCTTTGCTCTTCGTTTGTCGCTTCTATGTCACTGTTTGCAATGCGACTGGCAGCGTTGGACGATTGATGCATGATGCTGTTCGCTTTGTATCGTCATGTGACGTGCACGCGTGCCCTCTAGCGACGGGCTGTGACCTTCCACGCTCTGGTCGGAACCACACCTCGTTACCCATGCCATGATTAGCCGATGCCGTCACCAGTTGCGCATTCCAGCCTCCGGCTCGATACTTTTTGAACGCACCTTATAGTACCGAATGCGCAGGGTTGGCAATACTATATATCAGGACTGTCCAACCTACGTCCCGCCGTTCCTCGTCCGCGCCGTGTCGCCAAAACTTTGAATCAACTAAAGCCAAATGGACAAAGCAGTGCGTGCGCACCCCTACCCAAGGTCATTGACTCACTGATGAGCACTTAAAATACTTATTAATGATTGGTACAACTAAGTTCGATCCTTAGTGGAGATACATTTTTATTACCGGTACAAACCTTTCCAGTCGTCACACTAAACTAAATTATCATGAACTTTATTTCAAAATTTGATTAATAATCGTGTCAAATGAACATAAATATTCACTCTTTGTCATTCATGCTGTATGTGTATTGAATATCATCGTACTTCTATTTACACGGGTTTTTAGCCTACTTTCGATTTTTGCAAAAAATGAAAGTAGACTTATGAGATCAACACAGGGCGAAAAAAGTGTGTCTGTCTGTGTGTGTGTATGTGTGTGTGTGAGTCTATGTGTGTGTGCGAGTCTGTGTGTGTGTGTGTGTGTGTGTGTGTGTGTGTGTGTGTCTGTGTGTGTGTGAGTGTGTGTACTCTGAATGACTGTCCCCCCTATCAATTCGAACACGGTGAATGCGAATTGAACGAAATTTGGTACAAAGGTAGCACTAGCAAAGGACACCTCAGTGTCATGTTTTATATTGCCGCCATCTTTACTAAAACTGAATGGCGGCCACTCAAACGTTCAAAACGTAAAATCAAATAACGACTAACCAAATCATCCGATCTCTATCAAATTTGGTAACAACATACCTTCGTATAGGATGCGTCTTGTGACTAAACTACAAGGTCGTCCGCCATACCATTTCAGGATGGCGGCCGTGCGAATTATGCAAACTTTATAATCCATAACATGGGACCCACCAGTTCCTATTATCGAGCCGAGAATCGTTTTAACTGTTCTAAAGGAAGAGGCACGTTCGAAATTAAAAGTTTATTTTGTAATACTATAGTGCAGACGTGATTTTAAAAAGCTGAGCCGATTCAGTAATAAGACAAGATGGCAGCGGATATCTTGTGCCTGACTTATATTTCACTAATTTGAGTATTGCATGCAATATAGCGTACTGATACAAAATAAATAAACGTTGTATGAAATGCTTTATATATAAATAATATACTCCAGTGATGAAATCGTTTAGTATAAATCATTATTTGCTAACAAGTTCTATGTAAGTCATTTTATATAGAACGATATTCGTTGACACAATTAGCTCAGTGGTAGAGCGTTAGCCTATCGCTCAAATGCCTATGGTTCAAACCCGATCAGAGCTAGGTTTTTTGCTTGAAATGTTATATGTTTATTGTTTTGTAATGACTCAGATGTTTTAAAATTAAGCGTTATATTGTGCATATTATGGTGTAAAATATATATTTAATTAAAACATAATTCGCCAGCAGATTTACTCGAGACATCTAGCTGCCAAAAAGGTAACTGCACGCCGACCAGATTTTATTGAAAAGTTTCTTCTTCTGGCCGCTAGAATGCACTCGCTCTGTTAGGATTATATTGTTAGATATTTCACCACTAGATATCACGACTAGTCTACGTCGGGCTCCATTGATTACTATACCATTTGCATTCTATGCGCATCGAATTTGAAGAATGACAAGATGATACTACGATACATTTTTACTTTTTATTTTAAAGGGTTTGTAACAGCCTATTGTGCGTTATTTGAAAATGTTAATTGAAGTAAAGAACAAAACGATTTCACATAGTATCTGAACTCTACCGTTGGTGCTAGTTCAGGATATTAATTAATACTTTTATTTCAGCCAAATAGCAATCGAAAATATCCACATAGTTGGTATACACACGTCTCTGTAGGGTCATGGAAAGATTTGTTAATTGAATTAGGGTTGTCAAAGTCATACGCAGCCAGACGTGTAAAGACATGCCTCAACTCAAAGTTGGATGTTGCCCGCGTCAGGCCGATTATGTAATAATAATAATAATAATAATAATAATAATAATAATAATAATAATATTAATAATAATGTTATTGGTTGTACGTCCCTTTTAACTACTGTTGCTTTTAGAGACGCCGGGGTGCCAGAATTTTGTCCCGAAGGGGATCTTTAACGTGCCAGTAAATCTACTAACACGGCTCCCTCGCATTTGTGCACCCTCAAATGCCAGCTGACTGCGCCAGGATACGAACCTGAAACATACGGTCCAGCAAGCGAGAACGTTACCGCTGAGCCACGCCGCCAGTCCGGTCGATTATGTCTCCAGATCCATAACATTCTTTAGATACTTCTTATCTTTCTTTCTTCAATGATGGTAGCAGTTTTTATCTAGGTTGTGGCGTTTGGTAGAGGTAAATCGTTTCTAAGGTCTTCAACAAAGAATAGTTCTATTATACTCTTTGATAATAACAACGAGTTATAACTATACTCATACATTTAGGAGAAAGTAGGCTATATGTTCTTTACTGAACATCTTGTATTAAATACATTTTATTTTATTTTGTGTTTTTCTATCCACTACGAATAAATATTGAAAACGGCAACAATACTAAGGAAACTAAGGTCACTATATTGCACCTATACAGGGTCATCGAAAAATAATGCCAACATTTCAAAAAATTATAGCACCGAAACCTTTTATTTTAAACGTGTAATTCGTTCACTGAACGCCAGCTGGTTAAAGTAAGTTTTGTTTTTGACCTTGCTATGTACACACTAGATGCGCAGTAGCCAAGGTCGGCCAGGGGCGCGTGCACCAATGACTGCACCGCCCGACAAACTGCACCTGATTACAAAGCTGTAATTCGATGGTTTAATCAGTTTAAGGAAACAGCGACTGTAGAGAAAAAATCTAGGCCAGGCCGACCACCAACATCAGCATTGAACGCACGCTTTCCCAATGGCTGGATTGGTACGTGGAATCATTTCAGGAGTAACTGTCAAGATGGCGGCAGAAATTCGCTCCCGCAGGTGCTCCAAATCCCGATTTTTTTCTTCATACACAATGTTTTAATGTACCCCCAGAAAAAAATCCTAAAGGGTGAGGTCGGGACTTCATTGGCGCGCGCGCGCCCCCAGCCGACCTTGGCTACTGCGCATCTAGTGTGCGCATAGCAAGGTCACGTCCCCTCCAAAACAAAACTTACTTTAACCAGCTGGCGTTCAGTGAAAGAATTACACGTTTACATGGTGCTATAATTTTTTGAAAAGTTGTCATTATTATTCGATGACCCTGTATTTAAAAAAAAACATACCCCCCCCCCCCCCCAACCCCCTCCCCCCGGAGTGTTATTGGCCCGCAAGGTGTCCCCCCCACCCACTATTTACAATATGGCCCTTAGTTTAAAAAGGTTGGGCATCCCTGATATACATGATCCTATAAATTGCGGAGTCAGCTGGAATTTCATCTATTTAAGTCGTAATCCTATTTGGGACAGACACCGGAGGAGTCAACATCCATTCCTATATCATCTCCAGATTTTATCCCTACCAATACTAGAGGTAAAATGACCACGATAGCCCGATTCCTTTTATTATAATTACTAGAGGTATTTTGGCTAATGTCAGTAGTTTATAGTACATTCCGATTCGTCGGAAAAGACAATTATGCTTGGAAAGATGGAAGGGTCTCGGAGACGAGGGTGGCCAGCATTGAGATGGATCGACTCCATCAAACCCAACATGAATATGTCAGTGAAGGATCTGAAGTATATGGCTGAAGACCGAATCATATGGAGACAGTCCACCCTTGCAGTCGCTAGGAGTCGACGCCGACTTGTTGGCACCTGATCATCATCATAGTACATTATGCAACAAGCCTATAGATAGAGCCCTGCGCGGATAAACAAAACGTTATCCGCATCCGCCCCGCATCCGCACGACTGTTATCCGCATCCGCACACCTGTTATCCGCATCCGCCCCGCATCCGCACGACTGTTATCCGCATCCGCACGTCTGTTATCCGCATCCGCACACCTGTTATCCGCATCCGCCCCGCATCCGCACGACTGTTATCCGCATCCGCACGACTGTTATCCGCATCCGCCCCGCATCCGCACGACTGTTATCCGCATCCGCACGTCTGTTATCCGCATCCGCACACCTGTTATCCGCATCCGCCCCGCATCCGCACGACTGTTATCCGCATCCTCTCGTCTGTTATCCGCATCCGCCCCGCATCCGCACGACTGTTATCCGCATCCTCTCGTCTGTTATCCGCATCCTCTCGTCTGTTATCCGCATCCGCCCCGCATCCGCACGACTGTTATCCGCATCCTCTCGTCTGTTATCCGCATCCGCCCCGCATCCGCACGACTGTTATCCGCATCCGCACACCTGTTATCCGCATCCGCCCCGCATCCGCACGACTGTTATCCGCATCCTCTCGTCTGTTATCCGCATCCGAACACCTGTTATCCGCATCCGCCCCGCATCCGCACGACTGTTATCCGCATCCTCTCGTCTGTTATCCGCATCCGCCCCGCATCCGCACGACTGTTATCCGCATCCGCCCCGCATCCGCACGACTGTTATCCGCATCCGCCCCGCATCCGCACGACTGTTATCCGCATCCGCCCACCTGTTATCCGCATCAGCCCCGCATCCGCACGACTGTTATCCGCATCCTCTCGTCTGTTATCCGCATCCGCCCCGCATCCGCACGACTGTTATCCGCATCCGCACACCTGTTATCCGCATCCGCCCCGCATCCGCACGACTGTTATCCGCATCCGCCCCGCATTCACACGACTGTTATCCGCATCCTCTCGTCTGTTATCCGCATCCGCACGCCTGTTATCCGCATCCGCCCTGCATCCTCATGACTTTTATTCGCATCCGCCCCTCATCCGCATGACTTTTATCCAAATCCGCTGATATTTCATTATTATGTTTAATTTATTAGATCAAGCATAACGTGTTAAACCAACACATTTAGACATTTGAGGAGAAAGTCGTTCCTGACAGTTTGCTTCATTGCAAGGGACTTCAAGTTGGCATTCCAAGGGACTTCAAGTTGGATGACACTTCTGGTTCCTTGACCTCCGCTTTAGACAAAAAAAAATGGCTATACTTTTTTGGCTACTTTCGCACTTGTGCCTCAGTAAGTTTGATGTGCCCGATTTGTGTCCTAAGTATGAATACACTTTTTACAGATAAAACTATATCGTTCACCTTTTCGTTTCCATTGAAAACGTAACCAAATGTCTGCCATATCGTTGACTTGAGCTTTGTTTCACGCGCTATTGAATATTCACCTTGTTTTATTTTAATAGATAGTTCATCCATGTTGGTGAAATTATGTTCATACTCACGGTCGCGGTATCATTCACTGCGTGAACTTCTCTTTACGCTTGGAGAAAGGGATTGAAATTTGGCCGGAAATTCCAAGTCAGTCATCATCCGCTTCTGGACCTATCCGTTCGCATAGTTGATGACATAGTTGATGTTGCAATATCACAGCCAACATGCTTCAGTGACAATTTGGAAATAAATCTACAGATAAACCTGGATCCGGGTCTTCCAGGATAGCTTAGATGGCGAAGTAGCTGACATTGAGGAATGTTAATGATGTCACCACGATGAACTAACAAGCTTATTGACAGCGTTATATCTCGTACGTATAGTAATAATGGCAGTGATAATTGATGATGATGAGATGTCAAGACCATCTACTGCAAACATACGGTACTTAATAAAATGTAGTTGAAAGCATATGAGTAAAATGATCTCCTCGTGTTTAAGTGCAATACGTGCCTGAATATTTCGTACGCAATAGGCTAGAGGAGTATTCCTCTTTTAAGCATGAAGCTGTAGATTGGCATATCAAATAGTTATGCAATATTAACGTAAGTTTGTATTCTAAAAACTATCCGCAAATTTACTCGAAACGTTATCCGCAGCTTATCCGCTATCCGCACAGGAATGCAAACTATACCCGCGTGGCGAAAATATTTGCGGATACCCGCGGGTTTATCCGCGGATATCCGCATCCGCACAGGGCTTTAATTATAGGCGAGTTGCATACGACTGTTTATGTTCGACGATAATTATAACTTTGTTGTATGTTCTAACATAAATATTCGTAAATATCTGTCGAGATTCTGTCGGTTGCCTCCTTTTTCTGGGGAATTGTGTGGGCTCAGCATTTACCCAGTAACCCATAAATAATTCCATAGCTTTGAAACATTGTTTATCGTGCAATAGCACCAACAGATAGCGCACAGGTATATGTAAGATCATTTTGTTATTTTGGTCAAATAACATAAAATTGGCTGTTATAAACGCTTTAAAATAAAAATGTATCGTATTATCAACTAGTTATTCTTCAAATTCGAGGCATATAGAATGTCAACTGAAGCAAATCAGTGTATCCCAAATAGAACAATCATGACATTTTGCGGAAAAGTTTCGCATAATAAATCGATTTACTGAACAGAGAGCTAGATTATAATATCCGTGGATGTAATGTCATATGCTTGCTTACTCCATGACGTTCTGGTGTGTGTATGTCAACAACAGTATTCACTAGAATTGTCGGTGAAATCGCCCTGTGTAGAAATTGGAGTTGCGGATATTAAGGTACAGTGCTATTTATTTTTCAATATTCCGCAGTTTGTTTATGCAAAAATTACGGATGGTGCACACTCTCCATGTCGGTATAGGCTAGGGTACAATAGTGCGTTGCATACTTCTGGACGTACATTCCTACATTCCATGCATATTTCATAGTATTTTCTTGTTACCGTAAAAGTTCGTGCTGATTTTTAGCCTATTTTCAATTTTGAAAAAATAGGCTTATTAGATCACTTTTTGTCCGTGTGTGTGTGCGACTGTGTGTGTGTCCCCTAATAACTTCTAAACGGCTGGAGCGATTTCAATGAAACTCGGTAAGTTCATATCACTATTCCGGATGACCCCGACCATGCCCTTCAAATTTTGTTACGTCTCACCAATCCAACATGGCGGCTGTGCGAAGTATTTCACCAGCATTCAATATCTCCGAAACTATTCCCGATATCACCCTGGATTTTTTTACAGTGATAAAGGGAACTACTAGAAGTTCACCTATGTGACTTTTGAAAAACTGGTAACTACAGAACCAACATGGCGGCCACGCGAATTCGCAACATTTAAATAGACGTTTCTCGTGATTTAACCAACCAAACGCAATAAAACATGGTACAGTATATGTTTTTACACATTGTAATGCACCGACATCTAACTTGGTTCAATTGTTTACATAACCACAAGATGGCGGATGTGCGAAATATTTCACCTGCATTCTATATCTCTGAAACTATTAGCGGTATCACCCTGAACTTTTGTACGTAGATAAAGGGCACTACTGGAAGTTCATTTATAAGACTTTCAAAAACCGGTTAACTACAAAACGAACATGGCGGCCAAGCGAATTTGAAAATTTTAAATAGGCCTTTCTCGCGGTTTAATGTTCCAACCGCAATGAAATCTGGTACAGGAAATGTTTATACACATTGTAATACACTGGTATATAATTTAGTTCAATTGTTTACATAACCTCAAGATGGCGGCTTTGCGAATTTTAAAATTAAGTTTTTATTTCTTGTGTTGTAAACATGCGATCGATGTGAAAGTTTGAATAATGAACCTACGCAATAATTTTCCTTTAATGGTACATGACTCTCTGGCCTATACATTTAACAATCCAACATGGCGACCATCCGAAATATTTAGTCGGTTCTCAATATCTACGAATCTATTACAGCAATCAAACTGTTTTTTTTAATGTAGATAGAGGCAATTAACATAAGTAGGCTGTATAGTTCTTCACGGGGGCGCAGTCCAATTCGGCCAGTTAATTACACTGATAAAATCGGACAGACTTTTCTGGCCACCATGATCTGCCCCTTTGATAATTGATAGTCCAATTCGGCCAGCGATAGCTCATTAGCAACCTCCCCTACCTTCCCCCACTCCGCAGCCAACACATACCATACTGTACACACGTACCAACATTTCGTCATTGAACTGTTGGAGGGGAGGTGACTCTCAGTTTGACGGTCCCAGGGGTGTCAATTACTATAAATTCACATATGTATGACCTAGCTTTCTGGATATGGTGACAACTACTGTCTGTGGAGGAGCTTTATACAAAGAATACGATATGTCCTCAATAGTTTCACAAATATGGACATCCATGGGATTGTGTTCGATAAACTGACAGCGTTAAGATAACCTACCGTACTGTAAGTGCAAGCTCTAACATTTTACCCGATCTTCTTTGCATACACTAATAAATGAACAAAATTAAATTTTAATAAACCAAGTGAACAATTTTCATTGAATACCCTAACCTATTAGATGAAATTAAAACATACTTAGTACCAGTACCTTAATTAGTAGTTGGAGATTCATTTTAAGGGCTGGGGTAACTTAGCAATCAGCCCGGTGAACTGAATTTTTAATTGGTGTAAATTATATTTATATACTAACCAAGGGTCACAATATTATTTAGCCATTATATTTCGACCATGCAGCCAGCCTGAAATGGTTTTCCGTTTTTTTTCTATTTTCAGCTCTATACAAATCCAGGAACTGTCCCTTCCAATAGGCCACGGCTGCTTCCTTCTTTAGTTCATTAATTCGAATGACATTTTAACTGCCATTTCCTTGTTAAGTTCAAGTATATTTTAATGAAAGTTAGTAGTTTTTTTTATTGTCTATCCGGGAAGTTTGTTTTATTGAGATTTTAATTAATATGGTTAAAAAAACACTAAGATTAAGAATAAAATTTTAACTGCCATTTCCTTGTTAAATTCAAGTATATTTTAATGAGAGTAGGTAATTGTGTAGTGAACAAGTAGCTCCGTGAAGAACTATACAGCCTATTTTCATATATCCTGCTTATGTTAATTGCCTCTATCTACATACAAAAATTCAGTTTGTTCTAATAGATTCGTAGATATTGAGAACCAACTAAATATTTCGGATGGTCGCCAAGTTGGATTTTATATATGTAGGTCCTAGAGTTATTTACTGTTACATGAAGATTATTGTGTACGTGTAGTATTCAAACTTCAATCGCATGATTAGGACACAAGAAGTAACAAGGAGATTTTATAATTTCACACAGCTGCCATCTTGTGGTTATGGAAACAATTGAAATAAATTAGATGCCAGTGGATTAACATTCGTATAAGGATTTACTGTACCAAGTTTCACTGCACTCGGGAGGTTAAATTGCGAGAAACGTCCATGTGAATATTTATAATTCGCGTCTCCGCCATGTTGGATTTGTAATCACCAGGTTATTTGAAGTCCTATAGGTGAACCTAAGTTCATAGCCCCTATGAACATTAGGAAAATCAGTTTGATTGCTATAATAGATTCGTAGATATTCAGAGCCGTCTAAATATTTCGGATGGTCGCCATGTTGGATTGTTAAATGTATAGGCCATAGAGTCATGTACCATTAAAGGAAAATTATTGCGTAGGTTCATTATTCAAACTTTCACTTCGATCGCATGATTACGACACAAAAAATAAAAACTTAATTTTCGAAATTCGCACAGCCGCCATCTTGAGGTTATGTAAACGATTGAACTAAATTAGATACCAGTGCATTACAATGTGTATAAACATTTCCTGTACCAGATTTCATTGCGTTTGGAACATTAAATCGTGCGAAAAGTCTATTTAAAATTTTCAAATTCGCTTGGCCGCCATGCTCGTTTTGTAGTTAACCGGTTTTTGAAAGTCTTATTGATGAACTTCCAGTAGTGCCCTTTATCTCCGTACAAAATTTCAGGGTGATACCGCTAATAGTTTCAGAGATATAGAATACCGGTGAAATATTTCGCACATCCGCCATCTTGTGGTTATGTAAACAATTGAACGAAGTTGGATGTCGGTGCATTACAATGTGTATAAACATATACTGCTCCAAGTTTTATTGCGTTTGGTTGAATCGCGAGAAACGTCTATTTAAAAGTCGCAAATTCGCGTTTCCGCCATGTTGGTTTTGTAGTTACCAGTTTTTCAAAAGTCACATAGGTAAACTTCTAGTAGTTCCCTTTATCACCGTAATAAATTCCAGGGTGATATCGGGAATAGTTTCGGGGATATTGAATGTTGGTGAAATAATTTGCACAGCCGTCATGTTGGATTGGTGAGAAGTAACAAAATTTGAAGGACACGGTCGGGGTCGCCCGAAATAGTGCTATGAACTTACCGAGTTTCATTGAAATCGCTCCAGCCGTTTAGACTTTATTAGGGACACACACACACACACCTCACACGCACACACACACACACACACGCGCGCACACACACACACACACACACACACACACACACACACGCGGACAAAAGGTGATCTCATAAGCCTATTTTTTCAAAATTGAAAATAGGCTAATAAAACAGGATTCCTTCTATGAATCCTCTGTAAAACTGTCGCCACATTTCAGTTTGATGGAATAGTTTTTTAAAAGTAATTTTCATTCATTTTAGTAGTTTTTAGATGACATTTCATTGAGCATTATATGTCCGCCTCGTTACGTAGTGGCTATCACCGTGGAGGCCCGGGTTCGATTACCGGCTCTGCCAAGAAATTTAATTCTGATTTGAGGGCTGGAACGGGTTACACTCAGCCTCGTGAGGTAAAACTGGGAGGAGGAGGGAGGGTTCGTCCCACCTCCGCCATCCTGGAAGTAGTTTTCCGTGGTTTCCCACTTCTACTTCAGGCAAATGCCGAATTGAGTCCTGACTGAAGGCCATGGCTGCCTCCTTCCCAATCCTCATCTGAATTACAACTACACGCAATAATACAGCCATCACAATAAGACAAGTTATCAGACAAATTCCACACACACAACCAAGTACACGGGGTTACATGACGAGATGTAGCAAAGCCCCTCAATGAATCAACAATAATGGTCTAACAAACCCGTGGTTGGGAGCACCCAAACATCAAGCCGACTGAAACCCAGTTCATAGCCTACAAATTGTGGGGGACGAATAACCTGCGCGACGACTCCCTTAGCCACATCACTTTGATTTTAGATCATGGACCACTACTTCTCATATCAAGCAGGTACTTAATTGTCCTCACAAGGGTTTCCTTCTCCTGATGCAGAATTGAGAATAGGCGGGTTTGATTCCTACCTCAGCCATGCTGGAAGAGGTTTTTCATGGTTTCTCATTTGTATTCCAGGCAGATGCCTAGATTGTACCTAAATTAAGGTCATGGCGCCCTTCTAACCATATCCTAGCCAAATTACAAGTACACAATAGTACGCTACAGCAGTTACAATAACACAGATTATCAGACAGATTCCACACACACCAAAGTACACAGCACTACATGATCGCCAAGCCTTCAAAATGAATAAACGACAATTGTTTCCAGCCTTCAAATCAGATGTTAAGTATGACTGGCTGCGTTGCTCAGCGGTAACGTTCTTGCCTACTGAGCCCAAGGCTGCAGGATTGAATCCTGGCACAGTCACTTGGCATTTGTGGGTGCGTAATCGCGATGGAGCCGTGTCAGTAGGTTTACTGGCACGTTAAAGATCCTCGGGACAAAATTCCGGCACCCCGGCCATAGTAGTTAAAAGGGACGTAAAACCAATAACATTAGGCTACAAAGATCTTAAGTTTCTGGCTGGAATCAATCCAGAGCCTCCTCGGTAAGAAAAAAGCGTGCTATCCATACACCACGGGGGACAATAATAATTAAAAGAGTAATAATAGTAATAATAATGTAGCGGGTTTAAGGTAACTTTTAACTGATGTGGCCTTTTAAAAGAATTAAGGCATAGGCTAATGTTTGTTTCTGTGAATTGTGCAATTTGTACAGCCCTGCATGGCAGAGTGTTTACAGAAAATCCCAGAGCCAGCGGGTCATTCTGCAAGAACAAATAAGTTACCTTAGAATTTGGGGTTTCACAGTGGTAGTGGTGGGGGACGGAAGGGAGTATAATTTCAGCGGAAGAACCAGAACTTGGCCTGGGGCAACTGGCGGAAAAGGACTGTGGGATGGAATGACAAGATAAGAAAGATCCACTCGGAAGATTAGCTGGCTCAATTCGCCAACACCCCTTCACGGAACTACTTGTTTTCTTTGTGTGTGGGATTGAAACTACAATGCTTGATCCAATACACATTGTCAACTTTCAGATCATCTATTTCATGTTCGTCATGTTGGAGTTTGAGCGCATGTGCGAATCTATCCTTACCTAATTGGTCAATGAATGAGCTTTGATTGGCTGGAGAAACTATATCATAATGAAAAGAAGTACTATAATGACCCCCATTACGATACAGTTTCCTGGCATATACTATTTACATTTCGACATCGTCGAACATAAAGATTTTTTTACTTCGGTTCTGGTCAACCTTACTCTTGCTGTTAATAGGGACGTAAAACCAATAACATTATTATTATTATTATTATTATTATTATTATTATTATTATTATTATTATTATTATTATTATTATTACTCACTGAAGAATATCCTGGGACAAGATGCGACAGTCCGCAGTCTTGAGCCGAAGGTGACAATTGAGATTAGAGATCTTGATGCTCTCACGACCAAAGATGGAGTTTTCGAGTCCATTAAGGACATTATTAAAGAACTCCCGGATGGTCTGAGGATTATGGTAACGCAGTCTAACAGTCGGAAACAGAGAATGGTTGTTATAACTCTACCAGAAAAAGCTGCAAATGATATTCTGAGGGAAGGCTTGGTCCAAGTAGGATGGGTCAGTTGTAGAGTGATGCTACCGATGCCTTAGTTATGGTCATATTGCTAAAATTTGTCAGGGCCCTCACTGAAGCAATTCTTGCTTCAACTGTGGACAGAATGATCACAAGGCCAGGGATTGCATCAACCCAAAGAAGTGTGTCTTATGCGAGAAGAGTGGCGTTACGCAGCAGGATTTGTGTCATGTGGCTGGATCGAGCCAATGTAACGTGTTCCGAGAGGCCCCGGAGAAAGCGACGAACCTGAAACGAAAATGATCCAAGTTCTACAAGCTAATATAAAAAGGAGTAGAACAGCCCATCATCTGTTGTACCAGCTAGCTGCCGAGAAACAAACTGATCTGCTGTTAATTAGTGAACAGTACCAAGATGAGGAGTCACCTCTCTGGCTTAGAGACCAATTAGGTGCCTCTGCTATTTGGATCTTAGACCCTGGAAAAATTCCAATAAAAGAACACGGGAGTGGGAACGGAAGATAATTCTCTAAGGAGGAGTGCCCTATGGGCAAATATAAAATGACTCTAGCCTGAAGTAATGTGATGAACGGTCCCAGGCTAGTGTTCAGTGTGTATAAATGCATTTCTTCCCCTAAAAATATATATATATTATTTTATTATTAATAATATTATTATTTATTATTATAAACTCACGTACCAGTCACAATGCAAAAAGAAGAAGTTTTGATACCATACATTAACGCAGAAACTCGTGTAAAATACACAATGGAGCGCTACGGAAGACAAGCAATCTTAGACAAAACACAGCATTCATTGGCTTTCCTGAAATAAGAAACGAGTAGTTCCGTGAAGAACTAAATAGCCTATTTCCATATATCCTACTTATGTTAATTGCCTTTATCAACATACAAAATTTCAGTTTGATTTCTGTCATAGATTAATATATATTGAGAACAGTCTAAATATTTCGAATGGTCGCTATGTTGGATTTTATGTATAAAGGCCATAGAGTTATGTACTGTTAAATGACGATTATTTCGTAGGTTCGTTATACAAACGTTGACTTCGATCGCATGACTAGGACACAAGAAATAAGAACTTACTTTTTTTTAATTTTGCACAGCCGCCATCTTGAGGTTATGTAAACAATTGAACTGAATTAGAATTCAGTGCATTACATTGTGTATAGACTTTTTCTGTAACAAGTTTCACTGCGCTCGGATGGTTAAATCGCGAGAGAAACGTCTATTTAAATGTTTTAACTTCGCTTGGCCACCATGTTCGTTTTGTATTTAACAAGTTTCAGAAAGTCACATAAGTGACCTTCTAGTAGTGCCCTTTTTACCGTACAAAATTTCAGGGTGACATCGGTAGTAGTTTCGGAGATATCGAATGCCAGTGAAATATTTTGCACAGCCGCCATGTTGAATTTGGGATATGTATTAAAATTTGAAGGGCACGGTTGGTGTTGGATAAAATAGTAATATGTTCTTACCGAGTTTCATTGAAATCGCTTCAGCTGTTTAAATTTAATTGACACACACACACACACATACGCAAACACACACACGGACAAAAGGTCATAAATGGAAATAGGCTAAAACCGAAAGCTAAAACAGAAATAAGGACGTAAACTTCATATAGCACGAAAACGAGAGCTAAAAAGAAACGAAAATTATTGTCATTTTCGAATTCAGCGTACCAAAATCTATGATTGGTTGGTTCTTAATTTTAGGGGCTGCGACAACGCGGTCATGTAGCCCCGTGTACTTTGGGTGTGCGTAGAATCTGCCTGATAACCGGTGTTAATTGTGATGAATATTAGTGTGTGTTATCTGTTTTTTAATTCAAGTAAGGACTGCAGACTTTGGAATTTTTCAAATAGTTCCTACTTATGCCACCAAACTCCACCGTCAACGACTACTAGTTCAGAACGTAGCTACCAGAAGCCACCGCAGTCGGCTCTTGGCAACGAACGTAGGAATCTAAGAGCGTTGTTTACATTCTTAACCTATAGGGTAAACCTTGGATATTTCATGGAATTGATTATTTCGTGGTATTCTTTTATCTTTTCTTCATGAAGTAACCAACGGTACTAGCAGCGCCAAATTTTTCTCATAGATGGCATGACATGTTGTGTTTCTAAATTCACAACGCTAGGCTTTGTCTTTGAGTATTGGTTGACTGAGTGAATCTTTGTGCTTGTTGAGGGGATATCTGTAGTACATTTATCGCAGCTGAATCGGTGTGCATATTTCACAACAGATAATTGGAGATATATGAAAGGTAAGAGTCTATGATTTCGTATAACAAACAATTGTACATTACTGGTTTTTTTTTACATATTTAGATATTTTTTACATTTGTTTACACAGTACAACCTTAGCTTTGCCGGCAGAATTCTTACGATTTTATAAATATGTTTTACCGCGCTCGGCACCGTTCCTATATGTTAGCCGTTAAGTGTCCTTAAAATTAGAAAATTGGTCTACAATAGCTTCACACAGGTGTAGTTAGTGGAAGGTTCTTTAACATGCCATAAATCTATGACATGGGACCGCCGGCTTTACTTCCCCTCCGAAGGAAGACAAACTGAGGGATTTTTAACGCACTTAAAAATCCGACGACTTAGGCCAGGTTTGAACCCGCGATCTTGGGCATAGAAGCTCAGCATGCTACCGACTACGCTACCGAAGCCACCACCAAAATCTATAAAGATTGGTTATTATTGATTACGGTATGTAAAAATGTCATTGTTGAACAGTGTTTCCATACTAGTTGCAGATCTTCATATTCAGATACTCGGCTAAGCCACTGCGTTCATTATTTCTATGAATAGAGTGGTCTTTATTGTACGTGACGCTTCTACTCACAAATTCGTTTAGCGCTGTCATGAATAGAAATGGTGTTTCACTGTCCACGACTCAGAGGTAATGAACGCCACGCTATTATCTTCACGGGCAGTGTAATTAAACCGCTTTATGAACCACGGCTCGGTCTACGCGTTCTGCTTTTCAATTCGCTCTTGTCTGCTCTGATATTTGTGGAGACAGTCAAAATTCTTGAATTATTAACAGAAATGCGCACGAATGTGCATAACATAGATTTACACTACTTTAGTCCTTGCCATAATCGCACAGTGATTTCTGGTTATTTTTATTACATTGTGTGATGTGATATACTTGTCACAGAACTGGTCACATAACGAGCACACGCAGAGTTCATTTGGGGCGTGGTAGGGCATGTTTTCACGTATTTTATGGTGGTACCCATGCACTGCTAACTTAATCACCACATGTCTTAGTTTCTGATTGGCGTTGGTTCAGTTCCGGTTGATCATGGCATCCGTGCTGTAAAATTCTAGCGGGATGTCTTCTCTCTTCTCCCTTCTCTGTGCTGGGTGCGCTACAGCATATTTTGAGGATGGAAGATGTAATTTTGTCCTTATTTCTTCGACGAGTAAGGGTTCCCGTGCTAATTCATATGTTAGGCGGGAGCGTGTAGATTTTCAGGAATTAGGCTTTAAGTCTTTCGATGGTGGCTCTTCGTTAGTCGGTCCCATATCAAGTGGATCCCGTAAGTGAGATTTGGTAGGATATGTGAGTCAAAGAGATGCATAGCTGTTTTTAAAGACAGCTGCTGTAGTTTGATTATGCCGTACATGGCTTTCATGCAAGCCACTGCTCTGTCTTGGATGTGTAATCTGAATGTCCCGGTAGTCTGTAAAGTGATCCCAAAGTATTTAACCGCATTTAGTATTCCCTGAATTCTTGAATGAAAGGGGCTAAAATTCTTGGTTAACAAGGGTAAAAATTAGTGAGTGAATTTGAAAAGTTTTGAGTGAAACTAAACTTTTCACGCTGCTTTATTAAGTATGTCAGTAATAATTAGTTATATACGAACCATTTAAACTCATACCACCTAGCGACAACATTCCAAACCTTGTGGATTTTTCAGATATGACAAGGCAGAAAACAGTTCTGTTTTGGAACTTGTTTAATAAATATTATGAAAAAACAATCTTAAATTTTCAAATTTAGATAAATTATTTTTTAATTGCCGAAAATTTTCGTTTTTCTTCGCGAATAACGACGAAAGAAAGATGCTAAATTCGCATGAGTCATGGATTTTTTGTGATTTTTCGCGAGTGTTCCGCGAAGTGAAAAGTTATTTATTATTTATTTATTTATATAATTATTTATTTATTTATCGTATGGCTTTTAGTGCCGGGAGTGTCCGAGGACATGTTCGGCTCGCTAGAGGCTGTATCTGCTTCAAGTGGACACCCATAGGGTGAGCTACAAGTTCCGTTCAATTTCAAGTAGTTCCAACTTTCGTTACCCAAGATGTCAATAATACCTAGTGGTGAACGTTGGGACTTTGATAGAGCGTTCCAACGAAATCTAACCTAGAAATTTAGCTTCACACAAGTTTAGTTAGTGGAAGGATCTTGTACATGCCATAAATCTATGACATGGGACCGCCGGCTTTACTTCTTCTCCGAAGGAAGGCATATTGAAGGATTTTAACGCTCTTAAAAATCCGACGACTTCGTACGGGTTTGAAACCACTATCTTGGGCACAGCAGTTCAGCATGCTTAATTGAAAGGTGTAATTATATGCCACTTTTTATGTAAAACATGTTCTAAATCAATGTTTATTTGTTTTAATTTTTTCGTGATTCCGCAAGTCGCGAACGTTGACCGTCTCTAAATTTATTTGTGACATACCAGCTGGAAAGAGCCTCCGTGGCTTAGGCGGCAGCACGCCGGCCTCTCACCACTGGGTCCGTGGTTCAAATCCCGGTCACTCCATGTGAGATCTGTGCTGGACAAAACGGAGGCAGACAGGTTTTTCTCCGGGTACTCCGGTTTTCCCTGTCAATATTTCATTCCAGCAACACACTCCACTATCATTTCATTTCATCTGTCATTCATTTAATCATTGCCCCAGAGGAGTGCGACAGGCTTTGGCAGCCGGCACAGTTCATATCCTCGCCGCTAGATGGGGGTGTCATTCATTCCATTCCTGACCCGGTCGGAGACTGGAAGCAGGCTGTGGATTTTCATTTCATACCAGCTGGAGTAAAGAGGGAATAAATAACTCCTTGCTGCTGTTGTTGCTTATTTTAGGAAAGGAAGGATGGAAGATTGTCATTTTACGTGACCGTGAATCTTGGGATTACGAGCCACGGGACCTCCTTTTTACGTAAAATCCGAACCACAGGAAAAGACATTTCACTTCGAAAATCCCACATGCATTGACTGGGAAACGAACCCAGTCAACCTTGGTGAGAGGCCAACAGCTTGACCGCTGCGCCACTTAAGGGGCTGCGACATCATGGTCATAAAGCTCCGAGTAGGTTGGGGGTGTGTGGAATATGTGTGTATATGTAAATTTGGGATAGGATTGGGAAGGAGGCGGCCGTCGCCTAAAGTTAGTTGTTTAAGGCGTCAGCGACAATACATTACATTCCCCGTGTACAATTCAGAGGTCAACAGCTGAAATATTGCACCCAACCCAGATATTTGGGTGTTGTGCTGGATCACTCTTTGACATACAAAGAACATCTCAGCAGAACAGCAGCTAAAATCAGAAGACGTAACAACATCCTTCACAAACTCTGTGTTGCAAGTTGGGGCGCAAATGCGACTGTTCTTCGCACAACAGCACTCGCCTTAGTATACTCGGTTGCTGAATATTGTAGCCCCGTATGGATCAATAGTGCACATGTAGGAAAAGTTGATGTCCAGTTAAATGATACAATGAGAACAATATCGGGCACTCGCAAATCCACACCACTCAAGTGGCTACCAGTATTATCCAACATTCATCCTCCTCCCCTGAGAAAGCTATCAGCTCTAAAAAGGGAATGGTCAAAATGCGCTGCAAATGATCTCTTATCCATTCATCAGGTCTGTAATCCACAGATGCAAGGGAGATTAAAATCTCGACATCCGTCATGGCAACTAGGCAAGATGCTTGTTGAATCTAAGTTCAATATGGACGAAACTTGGCGAGAAGAATGGACTACATCAAGCCCTGATGAGCTGGGATTGATCACCGACCCCTGCAGGCAACCTCCTGGTTTCCATCTTTCAAGAAGGATATGGAAGTCACTGAACAGAGTGCGAACCGGTCACGGAAGATGTAACTTTTGGCTCCACAAACGGGGGAACATTTCTAGTCCTCAGTGCGATTGTGGCGATTCAGTGCAGACAGTCCATCATATTGTGTCGGAATGCCCTTCACGGTCCTTCAAGGGAGGATATGATGACCTGCAGAACGCAACTGATGATGCAATGGAGTGGATTGCTGCTCTGGACATCCAACTGTGACTTTTAGTTTCGTTGGTGGATGTTGCTAGATATTTGTTACTTGTTCATATTGTATATAGTCTACTGTAGTATTACTGTATCCTCTGTATGTCATACGAAATATATATACTGTAGTTGAGAATCTCTCCCGTGACGACACCTCTACAATAGAAGATGCCGAAATCGAAACATAAATAAATAGGCTGTCCACAACTCCCTAGACGTAGATATTTTAACGAAGAAACAGACAACAAAAGACTAAAAAACGTAGACAATGGTAATTATTGATGATAAATATTAAGGCCAAACTTTGACACTACAAAACAGTCGTACTACAAGAAGCATTATTTGCGTCAGAAACGACAACAATTGGAGCATCAGGCATCATAGAAACTGAAAGAATAGAACGCACAATTCTTTAAAAAATATTTGGAGCAATGCATAAAGATGGCATATGGATGATGAGACCTACAAAAAGCTATACGAGTAACACAATATGATCAGAAAACGCAGACTAACTTTTTTACGAGCACATACAGAGAATGTACAATAGACTTACAAAGAAGATCATAGATATAGTAAACAGCTCAAACAAGAAAACTAATTGGTATCATGAAATAGAAGATGACTTTAAGGCAGGTGGGTATCGACAGGCAAATGATGGAAGACAGAGGAGAATTCAGAAACAACATTAAGAATACAACATTTAAAGCAAATGAAAAGAAGAAGAAGAAGAAGAAGAAGAAGAGAACATTGTGGACAGAACAAAAGAAACAGGAGCACAAAGGATGAAGAGATTTTCGTAAGAGAAGAGGAAGAACGGAGAGAAGTGAAAATTGTGTCATTATGAGATATTTTAGTTCAAACACCGTCCATAAGGGCAAAAATTATGTAATAATAATAATAATAATAATAATAATAATAATAAGGCATTAAGCACCCGTAGAAGGAACTATTTATTAGCCTATTTTCATTTATGTAAAAATAGGCTTACGAGATCACCTTTTATGTGTTGATCTAATAAAATCTAAACGGCTGGAGCGATTTAAATGAAACTCGGCAAAGTCATAGTTCTATTTTGTCCGACCCCGACCATGCCCTTGAAATTAGCTTACGTCTCACCAATCCAACATGGCGGCTGTGCGAATATTTCACCGGTATTCTATATCTCAGAAACTATTACAGATATCACCTTGAAATTTTGTGCGGTGAAAGAGGGCACTACTAAACGTTCACCTATGTGACTTTCAAAAACCTGTTAACTACAAAACGAACATGGTGGCCAAGCGAAGTTGAAATATATAAATAGATTTTTCTCGCGATGTAATAATCCGAGTGCAGTGAACCTTGGGACAGCAAATGCTTATACACATTGTAATGTACTGACATCTAATTTAGTTCAATTATTTTCATAACCTCAAGATGGTGGCTGTGCGAAATTTTCAAATTAAGTTTTCATTTCTTGTGTTCTAATCATGCGATCGAAGTGAACGTTTGAATAATGAACCTATGCAATAGTCCTCATGTAATAGTACTGTACCCGTAAATCCGGAAAGTAGCCTGTTGGAATATCCATTGCGCCAGCTGAATCGACTATTTCTAACAGTACCGGCCAATTACTACATTAGAAATCGCTCCCAGCATGGCCTTTAGGGATTTACATACAGCAGTTACAAGAATATTGTGGATCAACAACAAATTACTCGTGGCACACCTACCTTTACTTATGTTCTCGGGGACTAGGAATTCAGCTTCGCCTACAATCCATCCACAATACTCTACTCCTTATATTTAAAATGAATCACACGCCAACAACACCAAATAACGAACTGAATAAATTCATTAACAATGGTAAACTAACCTAGTATAAACAAAATAAGAATAAACTAATCTAACAACAAAAGAAAAAGAAAACCATGCAATCATACACACTTCCTTTCTACTACACATCTTACTACAATGCCGTGTAAAAATATCAGCGTGAAAGCCTTGGTAGGTATAGGCCTACACTGCGTAACAAAAACGTTTAAGGATGGCTCTTACATTCATGGCATTCCTGAGAACTGGTTACAGTCACTAGCCCGCGTCTGGAAAACGCACGTGCACTGGCCTGGCATCAAACGATGCATTCAGAACTTTTTACATTTTATAGAAGGCTGTGAATCTTCACCTGTTCATATTATGTCACACCGCTCTCCAATCCTAACGGTGAATCATTCTGGCTAGCCTACATTAAGACTGCTTTGTGCGCGTTTAAAATACACGTAAAATTAACATTCAAATCTTACAAAAATGCGCATAACTTCTATGTTCCTTTAACAATCATTCTGAAAATTTTTATACAATCTTTCATTCGCACACCGAATTGTTCTAGACCAATCCGGTTCAACAATTACTCTTAACAGTGGACAATCATTCATACAAAACATCTGCTCACAAAACACACGCTATTCCAAAACAATCGATTAATAAATCCTACCAAAATTATTTAACTAATTAAATCATTTCCGAAAAATATTTACATGTAATTTGTTCATAATAATATACACTATTTAGTGTTGCTAACACGTTACTTTCGAGATTCTGGATTTTCGGTTACAATACAACTCTCAATTAATTATATACACTGTTTTTCTACATAATCATGTTCTATCACTCCGTAGTTTACATATACTGCTTACACATCGTCTTATATAGGTTTCATTGCATTGTCGGTCTAATACAGTCGACTTATTAAGGTTAACTGTACGTAATTACATAACTTCGGGTTTAATAAAATATAATAATTGTATCATTGACATGAGTAGACAATCGTTCTCTAGTTGTATTTCCGCTAAAACCCTTCTGTCAACACAGCTAAAACGTTGCTTCACATGAACTGGACTACTTGTATACAACGACTCTTATCATGATCCATGCCTTCTTATCAAAGAACAATAATACTTTGACTTCCCTTAAAATGCGGAACTTCCTTCGCACGAGCACTTCATAGATCTACAAATCCTCATATAATAATATATATGGCATAAACAATTATCATCCACTATGTTAAACAATAACCAAAACGGATTAATTGTTATTAACATTTCTTCTGTAGGAACTTTTCTCAAATAAAGGCGTGACCCTCAGTATCATTTCACATGACTACTGATCTACTATTATACATACTTAAGTTCTTCAAACGAAACTTCCAACTGTAATGAACGATATTAGACTGTCGTGATTGACCTCCTAAAGTTTACTCCACAAAAAGATAATTAACTGTTAACTCGTCTGTCGCAAATACATGTAATAAAAATAATACTCCTGTCTCACTTCACTGATCAAGCTTTAAATTGTTTATCGTTGTAATATCAGGTCGACATAATGAAGTAATGTTACACAAATAGTGTAAAATAACACACATGTTATTTATAGTGTCAAATAGATTTCAATCTTGACCGGGATAAACTAGCTTTGAATTCCTAGCCAAAGATTTGAATAATCTTCTATCAAAAGGTATTTCCTCTAACATATTAAATGAACAAAGCTCTCAGCTTTACAAATAATAAAAAGGTTTGTCAACGTCGTAATGTTTTTCCACTCTACACAAAGAATGTTTATAGGGATTAAGCCTTCGGTCTTATCAAACGACTAGTATTTCCTAGATCGTCGACAGTTTATGTACAATAATGATATAACAATATCTTTCGACGTTTCTTCTGTTCTTGGAGTTAGATGTTGTTACATTAAAGTGCTCAAATTAAATTTAAAAATAATTTAATTTGAAGCTATGACACAATGTCAGAATACTTGGTTTAAATTAACTTATTAAAATTCGAGAGTCGAAACGACTAGTCTTCTATGAGGCACTATGATTCCTCAAACAAAAATTATTAATGTCAGTTCCACAACTGATCCGTAGAATAAAATTGAAAAATAGATGAAAGGCAATCATCTCCTAAATAATCTTGAAACATAAAAATCTTAGCACACATCTGAAGTGTAAAATACATGAAAACACTGAAATACATGAAATGTGAAAATATGGAGTAAGATCGTTGGCTCAGGATGTCACTAATCAAGCTCTATACTAAAAATAAGAGACACAGCTACCTTATTTGGACGAAAACTTGAAGATCTAAGTAAGTATTCACACAATACTTTAGATGTTTCCTCAGTTCAAGATACTGAGATGGATCTGCATTCGAACCTCGGATTTGCGACCTCAGAGATAGGAAAAACTTTCCCTCTCCATAATTCACCAACATTCGCCTGGGCTCGAACGACATCCTTCAGGCAAATTCTTCTGTGGTTGCTGGGCTACCCCTAGCATCTTGACAAATCTCTTCTGTAGAATATTCATTCTCCGTCGCAAATATGTATCAGCCTCATCATTGGAATATAATTTATAGAAATATTCATATAAATGTTGAATGAAATATTTCGATTGCTAATTGATGTTACATTAGTGTTCGTAGACTGACGAAAATGTACAAGATGGACCGTACACTACATCTGTATTCAAGAATACGTTGTCTAACGAAGTTCCATCGTTGTATCTTAACTTCTGTTATCGAATATATCTCTGGCGCATGACTATTTAGTTCGTCATATCAACAGTGTTAATTATGTTGAATGAAACCATTTGAAGAATAATGATAGTCATTATGATAATGTTTATTTGCTGCGCCAATGTTTAAAGTTCTTCGCCACTGTTCACTTGAACTGCGTTCGCCAACTTCACGTTGCAATCTAAAATTATATTCAGCTTTATTTCCAACACATTTGAAAATGTGTCTTAACAGGCTTATATTGTCGAAACGGTAAATTTTAAGAACGCTCGACTTTCAACAGAATGTAGTATGCGACCTGTTCTTTATATATATTCACTTCGTTGAATTCAAATCTGAATTATATACGAGATATACTAATTGCAATGTTCCTCACACTTTGTAACGTGTTTTTCGAGGGTTTTTTATGCCACTGGCATAAGTCAGTAGGAAGCCAGTCTATATTTATTTACGCGGCAAATTGTTCAGCCAAGAGAATTTTTCATGTTAATTTATTATTATTATTATTAATTTATTATTATTATTATTATTAAGATATTTTTCGGAGCATTTTATAAAAATTATAAGCATACAGATAGGTTTTCTATGTCTTAGAAAACGCTATCAAGCAAATTATTACGAACGACAATATCATAGAAAATTATGTGATTACGGAATTTTACGGAGTTTCGTCAGTTAGGATATTATGAGAAACATGACTCACTGGAAATTCAGGTACAGGCTGATTCTTGTCAAGAAGTATTACGCAAGCGGGGTTGCAGCGTCAAGAAAAGGCGGATAGTTGGAACGGAAATCGACTTCATCATCCGCGCGCCGTGTGTAATGATCCAGAGAAGGGGTAGTAGCACGTGGGGAGCAGCCAATCAGTGGAGACCACGTAAGCTGGAAGTCGGTACCGAGGTGGGGAGCCGACGTGTGCATATATCGTTCGGCGCGCCGTGGAACGAGGGCAATCTGTGTAGAACTTGCCGAGTATGGTTGCACACGGGAGTCGCTCCGATGTTCCGTGGAGTGGGGGACAAACTGTGAAAGACTTGACTAGTTCGGTAGCAAGTGTGTGTCGCTCCAATGTTCCATGGAGTGGAGAACTATCGGTTTAAAACTTAACCAGTTTGGTTGTACGAGGGTATGGCTCCGTTGTTAGGACCATAAAGTCACAAAATCTACAAGTATATCATCAAATATCGACGGAGATGACGACGTCCAGGAGACTGTGGGAAGCTCACAGCATCATCCAGTACGAAGGAAATGCTTTGGCAATTTCCAGAGGAAAGCGCGAATGACACAGAAGTACGCAATCTCTCGTTTCTCTTTGATTTAAATTCAGTATTTCAGTAACTCCATAGCTTGGGAATAAGAGTAAAATCAATAATTTATCAGACTCCGTTTTCACGTAATTTTCTATCGGTAATATTAAAATCGCAACGCTCCAATTTAAATTTTATACTTATTATTATTAATTTTTAAATACTTGTTTTATATAATAAATTCAATTCTTTTACAATGCAATCTTTGCTTTCAGTAGGTAGCATTAGATATAAACCAATTCCTTCTCCTGATACAATTGTTTGTTGGGTTAATGATCAAATCATACCACGATCTGAGTGAATAGATTCTTGAAGGTGTTCTACCAGAGCTAGACGTTGTTAAATACAAATTTAGATTTCAGCATTGCGTTGAGGTCTTGGCGCCCATTAAAACAACATAGCTTAGGCAAAGGTAAACAGTTACATTTATCACCCAACAGTTAGGGGCAGCCAAACCGTTACACTTGTCGCTACCAACATGGGGCACTAACAAATTAACGCTACACTTGGCGCCCAACGTGGGGCATTAATTAACGCTACACTTGTCGCCGGCAACTTGGGGCTGAAAACCTAATAACATTTGTGGAAGGAGAAGGGTATATATTTCTGTGCCTGTATTTTGGGGGTTATTTGTCTGTATCAGTGTATATCATTATGGGGGATGAGAAAGAAAGACAGATGAGGTTACGTAGTGGTCATCAACTGGAGAGTGAAGATACGAGCAGTATGTCGAGTGATGGTAGTACCGGGGTAGCGGAGGTAAATCCCGATACTGAAACAGGGAGTGTAGGCGGCCAACCAGAATTAAAAACTTTACTTCTCGAGTTTATGTATCAGAACAACGTTAGTAGTGATGCCTTAAATGCAAAGTTAGAACAGAATAATGCAAGATTAGAACAAAACAGTAGGGAAAATAAAGAAAGTACAGACGCTTTAAATGCTAAACTGGAACAAAACAACGCTAAATTAGAACAAAACAGTAGGGAAAATAAAGAAAGTACAGATGCCTTAAACGCCAGATTAGAACTGAAACTTTAAATGCTAAATTAGAACAAAACAGTAGGGAAATTAGTGATAAATTCGAACTGATTAGAGGTGAGATCAGGGGGGTGATGGAAGAGAAGGCTAAAGAGATTATTGCAGATGTAGACAGAAAATTAGGAAAAGTACAGGAGGAGTTAGAAATTAAAATCAGTACACAGGCTGAACATTTAAAAGAACTAGTGCAACTGGAATCACAACAGGTCAAAAAACAATTGGGGGGAGAAATTGACAAAATTCAGGTAGCAAATAAAGAGGTTAAGGAACAGCTGGGGGGTAGAATTGAGAAAGTCCACTCACAAATAGTTGCAGAAGTAAATGATTTAAGAGAGAGTAATAGAGAGAGCATTAGCAAGATTGAGGAGAAACAAGCAAAGCTATATGATAAAGTAGAAGAATCAGAAGGAAACATTAAATTAACAGTAAACAGTATTGAGAGGAAGGCTGAGGAGAAAATCGCAGAATTAGAGTTAAAATTAAAAGCTAGGATCAGGCAAGAAAATAGTCAGAATAGGCCAGTTTTTGTGAATAGCACACACAGGGAGGTAGAACTGGGTAAGTTCAGCAATCGACAGGGGTGCCCAATGGAGTTCATGAACACTATAGAAAATAAATTCGGGGAGAGGTTGGAAAATGGTAGTATTGAGAGGTGCCAGGTAGTTGAAATTTTAGAACAAGTGTTTGTGGGGGAAACGAGGAATTGGTTTGCTGTCTACAGAGACAAGTTTACTGATATCAATGATTTAAAAATGAAATTCTGTGAAAAGTTCTGGAATGAGGTTATTCAGTCGCAGCATCGTGAGGGAGTAGTGTGTGGTAAATATAACCCTAAAGGAAGCTCCACCATGACCGAATACTTTTTAGGGCAGGTATTAGTGTGTAAATATCTGGATGGGTTGAAGGAGGAAAGTGATGTGGTGAGGTTGCTACTTAGGCACTTTCCCTATGGGATCAAGGAGGCTGCTTGTATCCAGAATGTAAAGACAATATCACAAGTAGAAAATTTGTTAAGCACATTTGACGCACTAGGGAGAGGGGGTTATGAGGACAATTTCAATAGGAACCAGGGTAATAATAATAATAGACCTAATGAAGCCAGGCATCAAGAAGTTTAAGAGAACGGTGGCGAAGGGGCCAACGCTCAAAATAGAAATAATAATAATAATCAGCTAAATCAGAACAGAGGAAATGGCTATGGTAATCAGTATCAAGGGAGGAACAATGATTTCAGGGGAAAACAAGGGAGGAACAATGATTACAGGGGAAATCAAGGGAGAAACAATGATTTCAGGGGAAATCAAGGGAGAAATTATAATGACAATAATTACAACCAGAATAGGGGTCAAGGAAGAGGACAGCCTAGTGGTAGTAATATACAGCCAAACAATGACAACACAGCCCAGAACAACCAGACCAGTTCAGTAGTTAGTAGTACTACGGCCAGCTGTAGCGGTTCTTTAAACGCGAACCAGGCTGCGAAGTAAGGTCAGAATCTCAGTCTGTAGCATGCCCTGTCCATACAATTATACAGGAACCCTATGACCTAAATGTAAGAAATGAATTATTACATGAACTAAATGATGAAGGTATTATTCAGGAAGTGGTTAGTAAGAGCCCCACACATAAATTTAACGTGTCCGAGGCGTACACAGATGTTTTAATTGATAGTGGTTGTATGAAGAGTTGCATAAGTAGTGGGATTTAATGATAAAATGAAAGGAACTGGAGTAAATTTTGAGGAGATGCCAATTAAAAGCACTTTTGTTATCACAGCTGTTGGGAAGAGGTCTAAAGTAATTTCTAAGCAAGTTTTAGTAGACATTAAAATTAATAATCATGTAGAGAAGCAGATTTGCCTTGTAATTCCAAATTTAGTATTCAGTGTTATCTTGGGTTCAGAGTGGCTAAGTAGAGTGTCGGGTAACTTATGTTATGATGTAGGGAGTTTGAAATTTAAATGGGGAGATTCTGAAGTAGAAGTAGCGTTCAATGACCATATTCAGAGGAGTAGTATTGTAGGTGTGATTTGTACTTTAAATGAGATATCGCCAGCCGTAGAGCGGGGTCCTCCATGTTTTGTGGGCAGTGTGATTACGAACGGAAGTCTAGAGGACTCGTTACGTGATGCTGCATTTCAGGGAAATATGGAGGATGAACAGTGTGTTCGGCTCTATGATATGTTATTGTGTAATAGGAGAGTTTTTGAGGATCGCATTGGTATGGCCAATTGCTATACACATTCATTGAACGTTATTGATAGGTCAGTATTCACAGGACATAGATATCCTGTACCTTTCGCTTATCAGAGTGCAGTTGAGGCACAAATTAATCAGATGCTTGAAGATGGGATTATTGAGCACTCTAACAGTCCATATGTTAATTCTTTGATCACGGTACCCAAGACCGACGGCACGGTTCGTATTTGTTTAGACGCTCGTTTGGTTAACAGTAGTATTAGTTCAGATCAGCTGAAATCTATGTCAATAGAGGAATTAATGCAAACATTTGAGGGGAAGAAGTATTTCACTTGTGTAGATTTGAGTTCCAGTTTTTGGCAAGTGCCACTTATGTACGAAGATAGACCATTTACAGCTTTTAGTCATAAATATAACCTTTATCAATTTTGTAGAACACCTTATGGGTTAAAGAGTAGTTCAGCAGCTTTAATTAGGGCTTTAAACATCGCATTAGGGGATGACACAGGAGAGTTTGTAACCATTTACATAGATGATATGGTAATTAGTTCACGCAGTTTTGAGGAGCATCTACGTCATTTAGATATAGTTTTTCAGAAGTTAGATCAGGCAGGGTTCATTTTGAAGCTGTCTAAGTCGTCATTCTGTCAGTCAGAAGTGACATTTTTAGGTCATAGAGTGTCGAGTAGAGGTGTAACACCAGAGGAAAGTAGGGTTAGCATGTGTGGACAGTAGCAACAGGGCATCGTTACAGACACTGAGAAATAGGTAGGTAGAGCAACGTGATGACGTTCATTTAAGGGAGCCACTTGCAAGGTTGGAAGCAGGTGACGCAGAAACATTTATAGTTTCCAAACGTATTGGCAAAACAGCATATGTGCTGGAGAATAGTGAGGGAAACAGATTATACGGGACGTATAATATAAATAGTCTCCGAAAGTATGTGTCATAAAGTGAGGATGTTTAGCTGGCGAGCCAGCCTATCAAATGATTAAGTGTGGTATTTGGTGCGTGGGACGAGATGGTCTTCCAGGCAGGCGTATCAGAAGTCACACAGGGGGGTAGTATGTAAGTAAATGAGAGTTTTTAAGGTACAGGGAAATATGACGGGATTGTCGGATGCTCTTGAGCACTAAAATGTCTCGATACACCAAGGCCAGAATTTGGTAGCGCTGGTGAATACCCATTTGTCCCCAAGAGATGGGTGAGCGCTTGGACAGGGTATTTTTGCTTAAGGCGTCCACGGGACAAAAGATGGGCCATCAGAATGCGAGACAGTCCTTCATGAAACTCATACATAACGGCACACGTGATTTCTGTTTACGGCCTCGCCATGTAAGATTTGTAAGTGTGTAATCTAAGGCAATTTGTACAAAGGTATTATTTGTGTGAGGAGAACTGGTCTGTGTTGAGAACTAGTATTAAGTAGAATATGGTCTACGGGAACTTAACAAGACAGGGCGATTACGGCACAGAAATATTTGGTGTTATATGTAATGCGCATTTACTGTTTTTTTTTTTTTCAGAAGTCAATATTAATTTCATCTTTTATAAAGAGAGATCAAGTATTATGGTCACGAGACGCTGCCACAATAGTGTGATCGTGTGCTCAGTGATAAGTGAGATTAAATTTCACCATAAGGAAGGGACCTCCTGTGAAATTAGGAAGTTCTATGGTGATATAAATATATCAGAACACCTTCAATGCGTGTGATATGACATCATAAATACATAGTGCTCACACATTAATTATGTCTATTTTTCCAACATAGAGAAATTTGAGAGGCGGAAATATCCGTGGAACACTATTCTATATGTAAAACATTGGACTGGTTGCAAAGTGCAATCCATAGTGACAAAAAACTTTGACGCAAAGTGCGTGAAGAAAAATTATGAGTGTAAATATCTGTAATTTAGGGTGATTTCATTTATGTAATATGTATTTTGGATGGGGTTTATTAACGTGTCTGGGATAATCGGATAATGGACCGTCGTTACGGTAAATTATCCGATGATCCGAGGCGAATATGTAACGTGTTTTTCGAGGGGTTTTTATGCCACTGGCATAAGTCAGTAGGAAGCCAGTCTATATTTATTTACGCGGCAAATTGTTCAGCCAAGAGAATTTTTCATGTTAATTTATTATTATTATTAATTTATTATTATTATTATTATTATTAAGATTTTTTCGGAGCATTTTATAAAAATTATAAGCATACAGATAGGTTTTCTATGTCTTAGAAAAGGCTATCAAGCAAATTATTACGAACGATAATATCATAGAAAATTATGTGATTACGGAATTTTACGGAGTTTCGTCAGTTAGGATATTATGAGAAACATGACTCACTGGAAATTCAGGTACAGGCTGATTCTTGTCAAGAAGTATTACGCAAGCGGGGTTGCAGCGTCAAGAAAAGGCGGATAGTTGGAACGGAAATCGACTTCATCATCCGCGCGCCGTGTGTAATGAGCCAGAGAAGGGGTAGTAGCACGTGGGGAGCAACCAATCAGTGGAGACCACGTAAGCTGGAAGTCGGTACCGAGGTGGGGAGCCGACGTGTGCATATATCGTTCGGCGCGCCGTGGAACGAGGGCAATCTGTGTAGAACTTGCCGAGTATGGTTGCACTCGGGAGTCGCTCCGATGTTCCGTGGAGTGGGGGACAATCTGCGAAAGACTTGACTAGTTCGGTAGCAAGTGTGTGTCGCTCCAATGTTCCGTGGAGTGGAGAACTATCGGTTTAAAACTTAACCAGTTTGGTTGTACGAGGGTATGGCTCCGTTGTTAGGACCATAAAGTCACAAAATCTACAAGTATATCATCAAATATCGACGGAGATGACGACGTCCAGGAGACTGTGGGAAGCTCACAGCATCATCCAGTACGAGGGAAATGCTTTGACAATTTCCTGTGGTAAGCGCGAATGACACAGAAGTATGCAATCTCTCGTTTCTCTTTGATTTACATTCAGTATTTCAGTAACTCCATAGCTTGGGAATAAGAGTAAAATCAATAATTTATCAGACTCCGTTTTCACGTAATTTTCTATCGGTAATATTAAAATCGCAACGCTCCAATTTAAATTTTATACTTATTATTATTATTATTAATTTTTAAATACTTGTTTTATATAATAAATTCAATTCTTTTACAATGCAATCTTTGCTTTCAGTAGGTAGCATTAGATATAGACCAATTCCTTCTCCTGATACAATTGTTTGTTGGGTTAATGATCAAATCATACCACGATCTGAGTGAATAGATTCTTGAAGGTGTTCTACCAGAGCTAGACGTTGTTAAATACAAATTTAGATTTCAGCATTGCGTTGAGGTCTTGGCGCCCATTAAAACAACATAGCTTAGGCAAAGGTAAACAGTTACATTTATCACCCAACAGTTAGGGGCAGCCAAACCGTTACACTTGTCGCTACCAACATGGGGCACTAACAAATTAACGCTACAACTTCACATAAAATGGAAGTGCGGTAATCTCCTACGTTCTACCTATTAACCTAGCGTCTCCACAAGTCGACAGTCGTCGCACTCGGACAAAGCTTTGGGATCTCCGTTAACCCAGTAAAAACACTTCCTCACTCTTCAAAGACTGCTGGAATAAGAACATCGATCCTTGGATCTCCCCCTCCAAGTCGAAATTTTGGCGGCCATATCAATCTCCCACCATAATTTTAGCGCGTAGATTACTAATGCTTATTACTGCGTAGATTAACCGATCTGCGGTTTTTAAAGTATCAGTCATAATTTCTTTTAGTATTCTCATCATTACCAAATAAGAAAATCTTCTTTTTAGGGCCGAAATGCATAATTTCACCAAATTATGTAGTTGAAGTTGATCCTGTCTTCAATAAGACCTCTTCTCATTGGCTCTGGTCTGGGATCCAAAAGCATAATTTATAACAATATTTATAATATTAATTTCCTAACTCACTGTTGCTATGCCAATTTTAGCCTTCTAGAAGCGTATATTGTGCAATATATCACGTGATCGGGCTCTCCCACGGCCTCGAGCTTGTAATACTACTCTCCTGTGTCACACTTCCAGAATTTATATTTGCTGGTTAAATTTTATCATGGGGACGGAAAATACTCAAATTTTGTCCCAGAATAATTCAATTTTCGGGGGCAGTACATAACCCCATGGCCTACATAATTATGTAAAAATCGAACATGGTGACCGTCCAAAATATTTAGACGATTCTGAATATCTACTAATCTATGACAGCTATCAAACTGAAATTTTGTATGTTGATAAAGGCTATGAACATAAGTTCACCTATGGGACTTTTAATAACCTGGTGAACACAAATCCAACATGGTGGCGACGCGAAATTTAAATAATTAGACGTTTCTGGCGATTTAACCATCCGAGTCTAGTGAAACTTGGTACGGTAAATACTTATACAAATTTTAATCCACTGACATCTAATTTATTTCAATTGTTTTCATAACCACAGGATGACAGCTGTGCGAAATTTTAAAATCTCGTTTTTATTTCTTCTGTGCTAATCATGCGATTGAAGTTTGAATAATACACCTACACAATAATCGTTATTTAATAGTACATAACGCTATGGCCTACACATAGAAAATCCAACATGGCGACCATCCGAAATATTTAGACGGTTCTCTATATCTACGAATCTATTACAGCAATCAAACTGAAATTTTAGTTATTTATTGTTTTAAGGGGTGGAACTACGGGGTCATCGGCCGCTAATTTTGTATGTTGATAGAGGCTATTAACTTAAGTAGGATATATGAAAATAGGCTGTATAGTTCTTCACGGAAATACTTGTTTTTATATTGCAAAACTTAGAAATGACGATCCCATCAACAAGAACAATCTTCCTCCCCCAAACTAATCTATGAAGGTGTAGCTATGATACTCTAAAGCAGAAAGTCCTAAAACTACAGTAAAATTGTAAACTAATATGCGTGAATAACTCCAAGTACAGGTTCATTATCTATGTGCGCCCCGATATACACCGCAAGCTAAGCCGGCTGTGACTGGCGCAGATCTCGGGTGCGCGTACCAGGTTCAGCCGGTGTTGGCGCACACTTTCACACTTTCCCCAAACATTTTCAATAATGTGTACTTACAGTGCTCATAGACGATGCTGAAAATGTCCTCCCTCTCTTGTAACACACACCTGACATCTTCTGATGAAAGAATGTCTGTCAACACTTTTATTATTTACGGAGCCTGTTTCCTTGAATCGTTTATCGAGCCTCGTACTGGCATTAGGCACAGGTCTTCCTGGAAACTTGACTCGAAATGTTCGTCTCGTTTCAGATTTTCAGCTTTTTTATATACGAATTATAGATATACACACGTTCGCGCAATGTGAATTGGTGTCTAGACATGACCAACAATCACAATACTCACTAAACGTGCTACACTAACGTCTAAGCATTGCAGATACACGCCCATATGAATGACAAAACACGTGTGAACTAACGATATGAGTCAGCGGAGCGCGCTAACCACCGGCTGAACCACGTACGTGCGTCCGCGATCTGCACCAGTCACAGCTGGCTTAGCTTGCCGTGTTTATCGGGGCGCACATAGATAATGGCCCTGTACTTTGTTGTGATGAAGATAAAAACCTAGAACTACAACATTCCGCGCCTGTAATTAAACAATATACCAAGTAAATCAGACATTAACCGTAGAGCACTGATGCCAACATTTTGTGCCCACCTTGTATACAAATCCCATCACATTAGATCCATTAATAGATATTTCGTCATCAACGCAACACGATCAGAATAAAGTCATTATATGATACATTCCAGTTTCATCGCGACTCTTCTAAAATACCATCAGAGATTTAAAATGTTGATTCATCAATTTTTTGTCAGGTATAATGGGCGTAATACTGTAACTTCTCGCTTCCTGCTAATTACTATTGATAATCGATATATCGAAACCGTATCAAAATAGACGGGCATGATAAACGTATGAAGCCTCTATCTATGGATGGCAAGAGCTGCCGGATACAGGTCAATGCCCTTAAACTGGTTATTATTATTATTATTATTATTATTATTATTATTATTATTATTATCACTCCCTATATTATTCTGCTAAAGTCCCATTCCAGTTTTGTACCGAAAATAAGGTCCCATTAACACCAACCTACACATATGGGGTACCTACAGGTTCAGCATAACCCAATGCGTAAGCGAAACGCACTCACTTACTCTATAAATGCCTCACAATTAAATAAATACCTTAAAACATGTATATTTACAATGAAATAATGAAAGAATGCAACACGGTAACCATGGTAACAGAATATCACAGGTCCATCTATTTCTGTAAGACGCAATGCAATTCCAATTATTACATTACTGTGAAAGTTTCCAGACGGTTATAAGGTTATTACTGAACCAAATTAAGCTGTAAAATTCATCAATACATACAGTATAATGCGCTTAAGGGGGTCAAGGGGCACTCTAGTTTTTTTTCACTCAATTTTCACGTGTGAATGTGGTACGAAAGGTCCTTTTCACCCGACTATAAAGGATCTCCGAAAACCACATTTAAAGGCCCTTAAATTAATAGTGTCTGTGATATTCCCAGAAAACTAACTTCGCTCTGATATACCTACGATGGAATGACAAACCCCTAACCACTGCACCAGTAGCTGAATTGATAAAGTCTGATTATTCATACCAAGGATAAATCAGTCATAGCATTCATGATTGAGATTTTGCTAAGTGTACTCTTTACAACTGGAATATTCGCAGGCGAAGCCGCGACGGGTAATGCTAGTTATTATTATTATTATTATTATGATTATCTTACATCATTATGCCCATCTGTGGAATGCAATAGAACTTATTTTGCTAATGGTGTAGTTTTCGTTTCCCAAAATCTCTTCATCTGGGCACTAAAAATCTTCTCCATGATTTCTTGGTCATGGTAGTAATTTTTACAGAGAAATTATTAGCATTATTTTTATTTATTTTCTTCTTCTTCTTGTTGTTCTTCTTCATCTTCTTCTTCTTCTTCTTCTTCTTCTTCTTCTTCTTCTTCTTCGACTTATTCTTAGATTTTGGCCTACTTTGTACCACGGGAAACAATTGACTTGCTGGTTAGTCCTATTTTTTTCTTTTCCCAGAACCTCTTCATCTTTTCGTTATGGTTCCTCTTCCTCTCTTCCGATCAGATGTTCTTGGTTTTTTTTTTCTACTTTACTTTTCCTGGAAACCCAAGATTTTATCAATCGTAGCTCGAAACACATCTATATTCCAGATCTCCTTTAGACTGACCCCAACTACCTCCACGTCCTTCCTCGTTTCATCCACCCATTTTGTAGTCGCTTTTATCTTGTATTTCTTTCTTTGTTTCTTTCTTTTGTTTGTTTATTTATGTATTTATTTATTTATTACTTATTTATTTACTTATTTATTTATTTACTCATTTTCTTCTTTCTTTCTCTCCTTCTATCTTTCTTTCGGTCTTTGTTTCTTTTTTCTTTTTTATTTCCTTCTTTGTTTCTTTCCTTTGTTTGTTTTATTTATTTATTTTTTATTTATATTTATTATTTATTTTTTTCCTTCTCTCCTTCTTTCTTTCTTTCTTTCTTTCTATGTTACTTTGTTTGTTTGTTTGTTTCTTTCCTTCTTTCTTTCTTTGTTCCTTTCTTTCTTTTTCTTTTTTCCTTTTTTCTTGCTTGCTTTCTTTCTTTCTTTCTTTCTTTCTTTCTTTGTTTCTTTCTTTTGTTTGTTTATTTATTTATTTATGTATATATTTCTTTCTTTCTTTCTTTCTTTCTTTCTTTCTTTTTTCTTTCTTTTGTCCTTTTTTCTTACTTTCTTTCTTTGTTTAATTCTTTTGTTCATTTATTTATTTATTTATTTATTTATTTATTTATTTATTTATTTATATATTTCTTTCTTTCTTTCTTTCTTTCTTTCTTTCTTTCTTCCTTTCTTTCTTTTTCTTTCTTTTTTTTCCTTTTAACTTGCTTTCTTTCTTTGTTTCTTTCTTTTGTTTGTTTGTTTGTTTGTTTATTTGTTTATTTATGTACCGGTATATATTTCTTTCTTTCTCTTTCTTTCTTTCACGTTCAGTCATTTTCATCATCATCATTTAACATGGATTACCTAGAAGTTTCACCTGTACAATCACCTCTATTTCTTCTTTGTATGACATGGCCGATGAATGTCTGCTAGAAAGAGGAATATTAATCTGGGAATATGTGTCTCCATCTTCACACATAAAGTATTCCCTTGGATCAGACTTGCGCCCTCTCATATCTGTGGAATTTTATAGTCAGCAATAATTCTAGAAATATCGTCCGGTTGATGTGCAGTGCTCAGGACCTTTACGGCGTCAATTTATGGTGAGTTATAAATATCAGAATGATATCACCTCTGGAGGGGCTGTATCCCACTTTTACGAGCACTGTCTGTACAATACAGATAGACAGGTTACGTGTAATTAAATACTAGTCTTCAGCGCCTAAGATCAGAAAATAAATCGCCCCAAGGACTCACATCTAGTGGGACGTGGGTTGACGACCATGGGACCCCAGCTGAGTCTGGCATTGCTTCCAGTTACTTGTGCCAGGCTCCTCTCCGTCTTCTTTCCTGTCGACCTCCCTTGGTCAACTCTTGTTCTTTTCCTACCCCGACGGTATTAGGGTGTCCGAGGCCTAGGGAGTCTTTCACTTTCCCGCCTTAATTGGCCCCTGTCTCATATTTCCTAATCCCTCCTTCTTCGTGGGGTCAGACCTCTTGTTTTCTTTTCATTATATTTCCTTTTCTCTGTAAGATTCCCGCACTGTTTCTGTTAATTGGCTCCTCGTGTATCTAAATTCCGTTTTGCGATTTGTTTGCATCTCCACTCCCTTTTGTAGTATTTTCAATCTCCGTTGGATTTTGTAAGTCTTTTCGATCTAAATTGCTTTTGCAAATATTTCCAACCTCAATTGCATTGTGTAGGGATTGACAATCTAAATTGCTTTTTAGTAAGTCTTTCAATGTAGGATCAGGACATTTTGAATTTCAATTGCATTGTGTAAGTATTTTCAACCTGAACCGCATTTTGCAAGCATTTTCAATCTAAATTGCATTTTGTATGTTGGGCATTTTGTAAGTATTTTGATTGTCAATTGCATTTTGTGAGTATATTGAATCTAAATTACATTTTGTAAGTATTTTCAATCTAAATTGCATTTTGTAAGTATTGTCAATCCAAATGAGTACCGGTAGTTAGAATATACCATACATTTTGTAAGCATTTTCAATTTCAATTGCATTTTGTAAATATTTTGAATTTCAATTGCACTTTGTAAGTATTTTGAACTGAACCGGCCTTTTTCAATCTAAATTGCATTGTGTATTTTCAATTTCAATTGCATTTTGTAAGTATTTTGGATCTCAATTGCATTTTGTACGTCTTTTCGATTTCATTTGCAATTTGTAAATGTTTTGAATTTCTTTTGCATTTTGCAAGTATTTCGACTCTGCATTGCATTTTGTACGTATTTTGAACCTAACCTACATTTTTTGCGTGTTTTCAATCCATTCCTTTTGTGAGCTTTTTCTTCTGAATTCCCTTTTGTGAGTATTTTCAATCTCACTCAATTTTCGTTCTGATTTCCATTTCATAGTCATTTTCGCTATAATTTTCACAGATAATATCAATTGATGAATTTGCTAAAACTACCTAGATGTTAGGCCCTTAAAACAACAATTATCATCATCATCATTGTGCCAATTGCATTGTCACAAGGAACAAATTGACATTCGAACCCGGGAAGATTTATTCTTCCAACCTTGGACCTGAACTTTGCAAAACCCTGGACTGGTGTTTGTGCATCCCTGCAGATTGTGGAACCCTAAGGGAATTAGAAAACCTTTGTTCCCCCTTACATTTATTTCCAAATCTGGAATTGGACCATCAACTGAACTTTGTGCACCCCTACTAACTGTGGGAAATGTGAAAAGCTTCAATTCTCACGCTAAAACTTGCAGAGTCGTCAACCAACCGGCAACATCGCATTGGGCCAATGCGAAGTAAACCACTACGCTTGGCAACGCTCAGTTGGTCAGTAACCAATGATGCCAACTTGGAACAAATTGCACTCCATTGTGTGCTCGGCAGCCCGAGTCGTTTCGTCCCCCTGTTAGGTTGGCTGAACTGTGCGCGAGTAACGTATTTGGCGCGTAAGTGCCGGACTGAAGCAGAAAGGAGCTCGATCAGCGAGATGACAGAAAGGACTGATACACAGTCAAGTCATGTTGTGCTGGTCTCCGGGAAGACGCCTCGTGTTCTTCCCGGAGTCCCAAGAAAATAAGGTAAAGCTTTGAAGATAACATTTTGGAAAGGGCAACAAACAATGAAAGAACAGCGTGTGTGATTGTCGCGTTTTTTATCAAGAAAACTTTCGAGGTAAACTAATTTTATTATTGAACACTACATCACTTGCTGCGTGTGATAGGTTTTAGTGCTGTTTGTCTTTGTGTATTATGTAATTTGATTTTAGATGCCTTTTGTTCTAGGGGGCGTGGTGGCTCAGCGGTCTAGCTGTATGCCTCTCACCAAGGCGGTCCGGGTTCGATTCCCGGTCAATGCATGTGAGATTTTCGAAGTGAAATGCCATGTCCTGTGGTTCGGATTGCACGTAAAAAGGAGGTCCCGTGGCTTATAATCACAAGATTCACGGTCACGTAAAACTACAATCTTCCTTCCTTTTTCCTTTTGTTCTAGTGCACGTGAATGTAATGTGTTTCTTTGGGTATTTAATTATATTTTGTCACGTTTCCCCTTGTTCTTTCATTTCATGCAGTCAGTGTAATTGTGGACCTCTAGGGTACGCTCCAGACTCCACTCAACAGGTTGAACCTGAAGACCCGCTGTATTCCTCGATGTTCTCTTGTAGTGTCTGAAATCCTGGAATAAGGGCACTACTCAGCCCTATACCTCGTGGCGAATGTCGAAGGGTAGGGTTGCGTTAGTACAATCATCTTCATCAACCCCGACGGTGTTAGGGTATTTGAGACCTTGGGAGTCTCTTCCGTTCCCGCCTTAATTGGCCCTTCTCTCATCTTTCCTTATCCCTCATTCTTCTAGGGATCAGCCATCTTTTTCTTTTCATTATATCTCCTTCCCTCTTTTAAGATTCCCGCACTGTTTTTGTGAATTGGCTCCCTGTGTATCTAAATTACATTTTGTGAGTGTTTTGTATCGCAACTACATTTTGTAAGTATCTTCAATCTACATTGCATTTTGGAGGTATTTTCGATCTAAACACCATTTTGTAAGTATTTTCAATCTAAATTGCATTTTGTTAGTATTTTGAATCGCGGGCTTCCACACATTGTGAGTATTTTGAATTTAAATTATATTTTGTAAGTGTTTTGAATTTCAATTGCATTTTTTAAGTATTTTGAATTTTCAATTGCATTTTGTGAGTATTTTGAATCTGTTTGGTGGGCATTTTCAATCTAAATTGCATTGTGTAAGTATTTTGAATTTCAATTGCATTTTGCAAGTAATTTGAATCTCAATTGCTTTTTCTAAGTATTCTCAATCTAAATTGCATTTTGTAAGTATTCTCAATTTCCATAGCATTTTGTCAGTATTTTGAATTTCAATTGCATTTTGTGCGTATTGTTCCACGTAAATTACTTTTGTGCGTATTTTCCATCTAAATTCCCTTTTGTACGTATTTCCACTTTACGTTTTGTGAGTCATTTCAATCTGAGTTCCGTTATGTAAGTATTTTCAGTCTAACTTGGTTTTCGTTCTGGTTTCCATTTCATTGCCTTTTTCGCTATTACCTAGACCATTAGGCCCCTAAAAGCAACAATTATCATCATCATCATCATCAGAAACTAAATCCTTGTTCCTACTACAGCGCACAGGAGCTCTATCCATTTCAAGGTTATGTTGTTATCAAGCAAATCAATTCAGTTATTAATGTTCATCAAATCCTTTTTATTTATAACTACTGTATCATAGAGGTTGATAGGTTTTCTTAGACTTAAACCTCATTCGGGCAAAACTATGTTTTCAAATGTTTTGTTTTGTTAGGTTTTTGTGCTTTGTGTGGTATTTATTTTGAATTTGATATTCATTTTTCATTTTTCTTCGTTTTTATTGTGGTGTCGTTTTTTTTTTTGTTTTTTTTTTGTTTTTTTTTCGAATGGCGTTTGGTGCCGGGAGTGTCCGAGGACATGTTCGGCTCGCCAGAGTTTATAGCTAATTCTAAGCGGACACCCATGGGGTGAGCTACAAGTTCCGTCGCGTGTGGAGTGTTGTCTGGGGAGGAAAGTTTGAATGTAAGACGAGGAGTTGGAAGGTAGCGGCTGTGGCCTATAGTTAAGGGACCAACCCCGGCATTTGCCTGGAAGGAAGATGGGAAACCACAGAAGACCATCTTCAAGGTTGCCGGCGGGGGGATTCGAACCTCCTCGCCTCCCGGATGTGAGCGGCTGCTTGCAGCCATGTCGTAACGACCACGGCTAACTCACCCGGTTGTGGTGTCTGTAATAATGTGTGTGTATTTATAATCCAGGTGAGGATTGGGTAGGAGACGGATGTAGCTTAAGTTAGGAACCATCCCAGCATTGGCCTGAATTAGAAGTGGATAAACTACGAAAAATCACTTCCAGGATGGCTAAGTTGGGATCGAACCCAGACCTCAAAGGCGACTGCCAAGAATGCAGTCCGCTACACCACGAGGTGGTCTAGAATTAGCTTGTTGCTATTTTTGTTAATTAATTTGAGGGATTTGGGATATCTTGGTCATCATCCCCGTGTAGTTGGATGTATTTTGAACGTGTCTGATATAACTGTGATGTATGTAATAGTATGTGTAAGTGTATTAGGGACAAGGATGTGGTAGATGTCCCGGGACTTAAAGTACGGTACTATCCCAGCATTTGCCTCGAGGGAGTGTGGGGGGAAAACTACACTCAGAATAGTTGCTATCATCGCCGGGATTCAAACCTACGATCGCCGGACTTGCTACAGCTGCCCGCGCGGTCGAGGTGCACGATTTAACGAGCACGGCTACGCTAATAATTATATCGTATGGCCTCGGATGCCGGGTGCAAGCTTTGTAATTTGACACCGAGAGGGTAGCTTGCATGTCGAATTTCGTTGTTCCTTGAATCACTTTGAAAGTCAAGGAGGTTAGATATCTAAGCTCCTTGAACACTATAGCGCTTTCTAGTAGAGAAATGAGGAACTTTGTGTCGGCGAAAAATCACGAGATTATATTTGCCATTATGAACACGGGCTACTGAATTCAAATGGTTTCTTTAACAACGTATTACATGCGTGCCGTGATTTTTGTCGCCTTTTAAAAATCATTTACCGCGGCCAGGAGCGATCCTGCAAGCTTGTGGTTGGTAGTCCGGCACGATAACCACTCGCCCACCGTGGCAAGCATACGGCTACGATGCTAGGAGGTTTAGAATTAGATTTGACAGCAGAGCCACTAATAGAACCCAGATCCTCTGGAACAGAAGACCCGGAAGGTGACATTCTAAAAGTAGAGTATTGATCTGTACAATGTCTATTAAATTTCTCCCGTCGTACAGCGCTGTATTAGATTACACCGCGCAGTAACCTAATCTACTGGTCTCCCACGCTGCTCTTGGACCCCTCCACCGCCATCTTCACAACAGAGGCTCCTTAAGTTTGACAATAAAATTTCTAAGCCCTCCAGCCTCAAAGCTGAGTAAACATCTTTACCAGACTTTTCTTCGCAGTAAAGCGAAAACAACCTACGAGGGTATTTTCATTTCAAAATAACTACAGTCAAAACTTCGTGCAACGATTACCGATACAACGATAAAGCTGGGTACACCGATAATTTTATATCGGTTGGTTGCTTCATAAGTTTAGGGGCTGCGACAACGCGGTCATGCCCCGTGTACTGATAACCGGTGTTAATTGTGATAACTGTATTAGTGTGTGTTATCTGTTTATTTAATTTAAGGACTGCAATTTAGAATTTTTCAAATAGTTCCTACTTTTGCCGCCAAGCGCCACCGTCAACGACTACTAGGCCAAGTTCAGAACTTAGCTACTAGACGCCACCGCAGTTGGCAACGAACGTAGAATCCTAAGAGCGTTGTTTACATTCTTAACCTATCCAATTTAGCTTCACACAGGTGTAATTAGTGGAAGGTTCTTTAACATGCCATAAATCAATGACATGGGACCGCCGGCTTTACTTCCCCTCCGAAGGAAGGCATACTGAGGGATTTTTAACGCACTTCGGTTTGAACCCGCTATCTTGGGCATAGGAGCTCAGCATGCTACCGACTACGCCGCCGAAGCCGCCTTAATTTTATATCGTCCCGGCTGATTTACTATATTTACTGTGCTAATTACCCCTCATTACAACTACAGTAGCATATGTCTTGCCACGGTGGGTTAGTGGTTATCATGTCGGATTACTAATTCCAAGCTTGCAGGTTCGCTCCTGGCTGTAGTAATTGATTTTTGAAAGGCGGCAATAATCACGACACTCATGTCATACGATGTTGGCATGGTAAGTAACCCATTTGATTTCAGTAGGCAGTGCTCATAATGGAAAAAGTAATCTCGGGATTTCCCGCCAAAACAAAGTTCCTCATTTCTCTAATAGAAAGCGCTATAGTGTCAAGGAGCTTAGATATCTAACCACCTTGACTTTCATAGTGCTTCAAGGAACAACAAAATTCGACATGCAAGCTGCCCTTTGGGTGTCAAATAACAAAGCTTGCACCTGGCAGCCGAGGCCATACGATATTATTATTATTATTATTATTATTATTATTATTATTATTATTATTATTATTATTTACAACGATTAAGTAATTTTAGGAACACTCTGTTATAACGCAGACAATGTTTCGAGGATTTTACTATTTTTTGCTTCTAAGAATGTGACCATAATGGTACGTATTGTTTGTTAAACCTCTCCACCTTCAGCGCTGTATTTTCAGATGCTTCCCTACATACTGAGCTGACGGTAACCAGGTAGCGAATAAGGTACAGCCGCGGGCGGCAAAGTAAAAACAGTCATAGATGATGATGATGATGATGATGATAATTGGTGTTTTAAGGGGCCTAACATCTAGGTCATCGGCCCCTAATGGTTTCGGTGATCGTGAAGATGATAAAGAAATGTAAACTATAACTAAAAATAACTACTAACTTATATACTAGAAGAAGAAATGGAAAAACAAAAGGAGAATAAGGCAAATAAAGGATAGGAGGAAAAGAACTGCCCTCAACCCTCGAAGAATGCGGATTGAGGGACTTGGAAGGAAGGAGAGCCATGAAAGGCAGATAGGAAGGGGAAAGAGGAGAGGGTCCGCCCCACAGGTAAGGGAAAAAAGGGGGAAACCGGACCCAGCTCAGGAATCCCTCGGGGTCGCCAACTCCCGAACCCACCAGCCGTGAGCCCCTGAGGGTGTAGCAATATCTAGGGTGCACCAGAAGAGTTGGGGCTACATACACCCGGCCTCCTTGAGGGCCTTTGAGCAGAAGGCAGGAGATAACAGGAAAAGAAAAGGAAGGCTGACCCCTCGCAGAAGGAGGGTATCAGAAAACATGAGAAGGGCCAATTAAGGCGGGAAAGGAAGAGACTCCCTAGGCCTCGGATAACCTAATACCGTCGTGGTCGGAAGAGAACAAGAGTTGACCAAGTGAAGTCGACAGGAAAGAAGACGGAAAGGAGCCCGGCACAAGTAAGTGGAAGCAATGACAGACTCAGCTGGGGTCCCGTGGTCGCCAACCCACGTCCCACTAAATGTGAGCCCCTGGGGGAAAGAGTCATAGAACTCCTGTGTTTGAGCCAGTGTTAAATGTTTTAGGCTGTACATTGTTGAGCTTGAGTTGCAGTCAGAAGTGTTGTGTTGGGGTCATACGCCGAACGGTTCTTCTCTGCAGCAACGCGTCAGGGACACGAAAGTTGACACCATTGGTGATCGGACGATCAACAAATCCCCGATGCTTAAATAATGTAAGAAGCTTGAAAACATACATTTTATTTTACTTTTCTTTAATTTATACAACGAGAATGCTAAGATCTGTCACTACAGAACTGCTGTCAGACCACAGTTTCTGTACGCCGCAGAGACCCTCTTGATGAACAGAAAAGGCACAATGGGATGACCTGGAGAAAGCCGAAAGATGTATCCTCAGGAAAATTCATGGCCCGAGATTGCTCCCGGACGGAACCTACTGTTTGAAATCTAATTCTGACCTGTATCAACAGTTAGAATCAGCCAATACCAGTATGCGACGTAGGAGACAAAAGTTCTACGGGCACCTACAACGAATGAACAGCAACAGGCTTACCAAGAAGATCTTTTCCTAGGTTAAAAGCTACAAGACTGGAAGCCTGTGGCTTAATGAAGTACTAAAGTACTTGGATTCGGCTGGAATTGCTGACTTTGATGTAGAAGATCGTTATAAATTTTGTGCTACGGTAGAATCTTGGACCCCACCACCTAGAGTCCCTAAATGTCGGAAGCCCCTTTCGCAGGAGAGAAAGGAGAAATTATCAGCAGGGCTCAAGAGACATTGGGAACGGAAAGGAGCATCGAAGAACTAGTTAGTCATAAGCGCTCCGTAGTGGGCTTAATTCAATAATAATTATTATTATAATTATAATAATAATAATAATAATTCTATTGATCGAACCACACTCTTCCAAATCTTAAAAGAAATGGGTTTGGACGACAAAACACGAGCAATTATCCAGTAGACCTTGGCAAACACAAACTCCAGAGTGAAATTTAGAGGATAAATTTTAGACGCTTTCAAAATCAGGACGGGTGTGAGGCAGGGAGATGAACTGTCACGTTTACTCTTCAGCTGTGTACTGGAGAAAGTAATTCGTGAATAGCGCAAGGAGATGGGTAAAGAAGTGTTAGAAAATGGCGTCAGAATGGGCTGCAGGAGCTTGGACCTGACAATTGACTGCCTAGCTATCGCAGATGATCTAGCAATCTTTTCTGATTCCCTAGACACATCCGCAAAACAAGTCAACCAAATCAGAATACAAGCGGCAAAGGCAGGCTTACAGATTTATTTTGAGAAGACCGAGTTTTTAACTAATATTAACCCTGCAGTCAAAGAATTAAATGTTGAACATGGATAGATCCATCAGGCAAAAAAGTTTAAGCACCTAGGGGAGTGGATCGAGCCCAACATATCAGAGAAGGAAGCCTTCACATCAAGAATGAACAAGATGGAAGTGGCCTACCAGCTAACGAAAGGAGTGTACAACAAGCGAACAGTGTCCCGCAATGCCAAACTAAGACACTATCGTAGAGTTATCCGACCTGAAGCGCTGTATGCAGCAGAATGCCTGGCAATGAATAGGAAGGGTCTGGTGGAGAAATTGGAAGCCAAGGAAAGGAAGATCCTGATGAAGATATAAGGGCCGCTGAGAGACGATGGTGAATACAGGAGACGGCATAACAATGAGCTGTACCATAATGTAGAAAGGATATCTCAAGTAATTCGGAAGAGAAGAATATATTTCTATGGCCACTAAACTCGTATGAAACCCGAGAGGATCACCAATCGGATATTTAACTATTTTCTTAACAAGAACACCAAGGCCCCCTGGTTTTGTGAGGTAGACAAGGATTTGCACGAAGTAGGGATCACCCACGCAGACATTATGGAACGTGATCTTTTGAAAGAAAAGCTTGGAGCACACCAGCAATTCCAAGAAAAAGCGAAATTAAAAACCGGCAAGAAGGGGTCTGATGAAAGAAGGGAGTTTCACAGGGAGCGAATGCGTGAACACTGGACTAAGATCAAGGCCCAAAGACGGAAGTAGTTGAAATGACCTGGTCCATAGCTGGCCTAAACGAGGAAAGAAGAAGAAGCTGATTCAGTACCTTCAGCTGTAATGTTATATGCATGACGTGTACATAATAGTACATTATGCAACGAGCCTATAATGGCTATAAATAAGACACGAGTATTTTTATAAAACGAGCGTCTTAATTACAATTATAGGCGAGTTGCATACGACTGTTTATGTTCGACGATAACTATAACTTTGTTATATGTTTTAACATAAATATTCATAAATATCTGTTGAGAGTCAGCTACTTGAATTTCGTGATCGCAGAGCGAGCGTTGGGTGTTATATCTCTGCCTTTCAAGATCTCTGGACGACCGACGCATGCGCTCTGTGTGCTTGCAATGCCATACGCAGGCCATATGTTTACATCTGCCGCCCCTCAGTAATATTGTCACTGGAGTTGTTTGAAGACAATGAATGCGCTGTGTAGAAATTTTATTAAGGCACAGTGCTATTTGTTGTCTCATATTCGCCAGTTAATTTACGCGAACATATGACGGTGTGTATTCCATGTCGGTAATTTATTATAGTTCGATGTTGTGTTTATGTCCGACATGTTGGATTTTGAGCGCACGCGTGAAGGTATCGTTACCTAATTGGTCAATGAATGAGCTCTGATTGGCTGGAGAAACTGTATCATAATGAAAAAGAGTGTTATAATGACCATCATTATGATACAGATTTCAGACACATAATAGTGAGGGTCGAACATAATAGTACAGTACTCTACCAGATTTTTTTTTATTCTGTTATTTCTCATCAGAAAAGTACTTTTAAGAGACAGTATTGTAGTAGTCACTGTGAACAAAACCTCATTATAACAATAACAATAACCTTGCTATAATAATATCATTTTCATGGTCCCATGTTGTTCTATCGAGGTTTCACTGTATTCGCTCTTGATGCCATGTTGTAATAATAAGGAGATAATTAGCCATTCCTACACCTTCCATCACTGAGGCCACCTGGCTGTTGAAAGTGGAACTTCAATAATTTCCATTACTCCGTTTGCCCAGAAGAATGAACTCGGTAAAATGAATATTTGCAATTATTTCAACACACGATGACAGAAATAAATAAAGAAACAAACTAACGAAAGAAACAAACAAGATAAGAAACAAGTAGTTCCGTGAAGAACTATACAGCCTATTTTCATATATCCTGCTCATGTTAATTGCCTCTATCAACATACAAAATTTCAGTTTAATTGCTGTAACAGATTCGTAGATATTGAGAACCGTCTAAATATTTCAGATGGTCGCCAGGTTGGATTTTTATTTTTGTACTATTACATTAAGATTATTGTGTACGTGTGGTATTCAAACTTCAATCGCATGATTAGAACACAAGAAGTAAAAACGAGATTTTAAAATTACGCACAGCAACCATCTTGTGATTATGCAAACAATTGAAATAAATTAGATGCCAGTGGATCAACATTTGTATAAGCATTTAACGTGCAACGTTTCACTGCACTCGGATAGTTAATTCGCGAGAAACGTCCATTTAAATATTTATACTTCGTGTCGCCGCCATGTTGGATTTGTGCTCACAAGAATACTCAAAGTCCTATAGGAGAACATATGTTCATAGAAAAATCTGTTTGGTTGCTGTAAAGGATCCATAGATATTGAGAACCGTCTAAATATTTCGGAAGCTCGCCATTTAGGATTGTTATATGTATAGGCCATAGAGTTATGTACCATTCACGGACAATTATTGCCTAGGTTCATTATTCAAACCTTCACTTCGATCGCATGATTACGACACAAGAAAAAAAACATAATTTTAAAATTTCGCACAGCCGCCATCTTGAGGTTAAGTAAACAATTGAATTAAATTAGATGGCAGTGCATTACAATCTGCAAAATCATTTACTGTACCATATTTCACTGCGCACAGAGAGTTAAATAACGAGAAAAGTCTATTAAAATATTTCAAATTCGCTTGGTCGCCATGTTCGTTTTGTACTTTACAGGTTTATGAAATATGCATCGGTAAACTTGAAACAGTACCCTTTATTACCGTACAAAATTGCAGGGTGATATCGGTAATAGTTTCGGAGATATAGAATGTCAGTGAAATATTTCGCACAGCCGCCATTTTGAAGTTATGCAAACAATTGAACTAAATTAGACTCCAGTGCTTTACAATGTGTATAAACATTTGCTGTACCCAGTTTCATTACGTTTGGGTAGTTAAATCGCGAGAAAAGTCTTTTTAAAAGTCTCAACTTCGCTTGGCCGCCATGTTGGTTTTGTAGACACCAGGTTTTTGAAAGTCTCATAGGTGAACGTCTAGTAATGCCCTTTATCACCGTACACAATTTCAGGGCGATATCGGTAATAGTTTCGGAGATATTGAATGCTAGTGAAATATTTCGCACAGCCGCCATGTTGGATTGGTGAGACGTAACAAAATTTGAAGGGCACGGTCGAGGTCGCCGGGAATAGCGCCATAAACTTAACAAGTTTCATTGAAATCGCTCCAGCCGTTTAGATTTTATTAGGGGGAGACACACACACCTCTCACACACACACACACGCACACACACACGGACAAAAGGTGATCTCATCAGCCTATTTTTTCAAAATTGAAAATAGGCTAAAAATGAAGGAAATTAGAGAAAAATTTAAATTGGGAGTGAAGATTCAAGGAGAAATAATTTCAACTCTGAGATTTGCTGATGACATCGTCATCTTGGCCGACAAGCCTGAGGATTTGAATGAGTTTTTGAATGGTATGGACTCCGTCTTACGGAAAGAATTCATGATGAAAATTAATAAATGTAAAACAAAAATACTGGAATGCAGCCGAAATAAATCAGAAACCTCTATGGAGATCAAATTGGCAGGTGAAAAGCTGAAGGAAGTAGGAGACTTCTGTTACCTTCTGTTACTTAGGAAGCAGAATAACCAGTGATGGACGAAGCAAAGAGGATATAAAAAGTAGGTTGGCTCAGGCAAAGAAAGCATTTATACAAAAAAGGAATCTGCTGACATCGAATATAAATTTAGGTATTAGGGAGTCATTTTTGAAAGCCTTTGTCTGGAGCGTGGCGCTCTATAGAAGTGAAACTTGGACTATTGGTGCAGCAGAAAAGAGAAGAATTGAAGCATTTGAAATGTGGTGTTACAGGAGAATGATGAAGATCAGATGGGTAGATAGGGTTACAAACAAAGAGGTATTAAGACGAGTGGGAGAGGAGAGATGTTTCTGGCGACTGCTAATGAAGAGAAGAGATAGGTTGGTAGGACACATACTAAGACACCCAGGAATAGCAAGCTTAGTTGTGGAGGGAAGGGTCGAGGACAAGAACTGTAGGGGTAGACCAAGGTTAGAATATGTTAAACAGATTCCCTCGGATGTAGGGTGTGGTAGCTATGTAGAGATGAAACGATTAGCTCAAGACATGGAGGCATGGAGAGCTGCATCAAACCAGTCAAAAGACTGAAGACTCAAACAACAACAACAAGAAAAAATAACAAAGAAAAAAGAAACAAAGAAAAAACGGAAATAAATAAAGAAAGAAAGAAAGAAAGAAAGAAAGAAAGAAACAAACAAACAAAAAAGCTAGCAAAAGAAATAAATACACGATAAAAGCGACTACAAAATGGGTGAATGATACTAGAATGGACATGGAGGAAGTTGGGTTCAGTCTAAAAGAGATATGGAATAGAGAGGAGTTTCGAGTTACAATTGATAAATGTAAGGGGTTACAGGAAAATCAAAGTAGAAAAGCCAAGAACATCTGGTCGGATGAGAGGAAGAGGAACCATAACGAAAAGATGAACAAGTTCTGGGAAAAGAAAAAAAAAGGACTAACCAGCAAGTCAATTGTTTCCCGTGGTCCAAAGTAGGCCAAAATCGAAGAAGGATAAGAAGAAGTTAATTAATTAATTATTTAATTAATTAACAATAATTCTAATAATTTCTCTGAGAAAATTATTACCAGGACCAGGAAATCATGGACATAAGAACGGAGGAAGATTTTTAGTGCCCATGTGAAGAGATTTTGGGAAAAGAAAAATACAACATTAGCAAATTAAGTTGCGGCTTAATGGATATTGCGGAATGTGCACCGTGTTTCAAGCCAACAAACGTCATCGTAGTAAAATAAGTTGTCAAGATATTTCAGTTTTAGTATAGATTTCTTCTCAACAATTTTAATAGACAAGGTAATAATCAGGGCCCGCATTTTGATGACCTAAAAATGTTTAAAAAATGACTGCAAAAATCTCATAAAATTACCTGAAAACTTTGAAAAATGACCTAAGAATTATAATGGAACTGACATAATTTGATCACACAAAAATGCAAACAGACTCCGTCATTGTATTTTGAAATGATTTTATTAGCAACCTATTATAATGAAATGAAAATCCACAGCCTGCTTCCAGTCTCCGACCGGGTCAAGAATGGAATGATTGAAGCCCCCATCTAGCGGCGAGGATATGGACTGTGCCGGCTGCCGAGGCCTGACGCACTCCTCTGGGGCAATGATTAAATGAATGACAGATGAAATGAAATGATAGTGGAGAGTGTTGCTGGAATGAAATTTTGACAGGGAAAACCGGAGTACCCGGAGAAAAACCTGTCTGCCTCCGTTTTGTCCAGCACAGATCTCACATGGAGTGACCGGGATTTGAACCACATACCCAGCGGTGAGAGGCCGGCGTGCTGCCGCCTAAGCCACGGAGGCTTCAACCTATTATAATAAATTATTTAATTATTATTTGACAAATATGAATTATTTGCACACAAATACAGGTTATTATTTCAGTCTGTGTCTCCTGGAATATGGATAAGGGTTCAACAAAGTTGTGAAGATTCTCATGTCTTCGTATTCATCCTCACCTTCAGCTCCGTTAATATCCAGTACCATACCGAAAAATACATCATAAGCCATTCATAAGTCATAAGAATGTGAGAAAATGACTCAAAACGTATAAAATATTCGAATAAATTCCATAAAATGACATAATAATGACACGAAGAGCGAGAAAATATTTTTAAAAATGACGTAATGAATATGCACTTCTGTAATGTGGGAGCCATGAACAGGATTTGTATATAAGTTAGCATTGTCTGTGATGTACAATTTAAAAGATGAACTGTCATCAGAATCCGGGCCCTGGTAATAATAATAAGTGGCATTGGCCACATAACACGCAGAGGCTGACAACCCGGTTGGTTTCCTATTCTGTAAACAAAAAAACACTATAAAAACAAGAAGTTCCGTGACGAATTAAAGAGCCTACTTTTCGTGCGAATGATTATTCTACAGTATATGAATCTATCTAGAATAATGACGAAATTAAGTTGGTAATATCGAAAAGTCTAATTAGTTCGAAATATTCCTGGTATAATGTAGCCTAATAGAGCACTACAGTTGGCAGCTCTGGTGACTGAATATATTCTTAGTTCCATCTCTTAAGGTACAGAATACAAAATTAGGTTGACGTCCAATGGACGTTGCATGCAGTTAGCCATTGGATCTATCAGCACGCATAAAAGCATGTTGGCAACAATGTCATGCGTGTGCTGGTTAGAAATAATCGGAAATATTATGATATATTGTTGTGCCAATTTTGGATGAAATCCATTTGTTAGTATAGAAGTTACATGTATTTTAACATTGGACCTATCAGCAAGCATAGAATCATGTTGGCTGCACTGACTTATATTAATTACTCCAACTTATCTAGAGTGTCAGGTGCTATACATGTGCAAAGTATAGAGCTGTTGGCTTGCATACTTACTGATATATTGATATTAGGGTAAAAAAAATATAGACAGCATTTATTAACAGTTGGCAGCCCTGATTGCTGTTAAGAATACTTATAGTCATATCTGTTATGTTACACATAGCACATACGAAATCTGGTTGAAATCCAACTGATAGTATAGAAGTTACATGTATTTAAATATTGGTCCTATCAGCAGGCTGAGAATCATGTTAGTAGAACTGAAGTATATAAGTTACTCCAAATTAATCTAAAATGTCAGGTACTATACGTGTGTATAGTTTAAAGCTGTCGGCTTGCATACTTTCAGATATATTGGTATTTGGATGAAGAAAATAGAGAGAGCAATTATTAACAGTTGGCAGCCCCGGTGGCTCTTAAGAATACACTCAGTCATATCTGTTTATGTACACATATTACATACAAAATTTGGTTGAAATCCAATTAATATTGTAGAAGTTATATGCATTTAAAACTTGGACATATCAAAACACTTAAAATTATTTTGGCAACACTGTCATGTATGGCCTCCTGGAAATTAAACTGAAATAGTATTATCTTCATGTGTACCAATTTTGGAATAGCTCCCATGCATACCTTCCATGATATCCAACATGGAGATCAAATTTCTAGTGCGTTTTTCAGCAGTTGGTAGCACTGACATCATTTCAAATGTGGGCTTGAGATATTCCGGTATACATCTTTACTCATACTAAATTTGGTTTCGATTGCCGCAGCCGTTTAGGAGTTGATAGGGGACACACACACACACAGCCAGACAGACAGAAGGACAGACAGACACACATTTTTCCGAATTGATATCATAAGTCTACTTTTTCCTCATTTTTGGGATATTGCCGTTTGAAAAATAAAATTTAAAATTCTAAACGTTTCAAAGGAACCTTGCCTCCTTTTTCAATAGAATTCAAACAATGTGGCCAAAGATTGTGTGTCAATGAGCTTACAAAACTAGAGAAATTCCTCCGTTCGTCACCAGAGAGCAGTCAGAAACTACTGTATGGACCATGGTAGAAAAACGCACCATATTAATTAGAACGGCGGACAGAGTAGTAAGTAAGGAGAAGGAAAAGGGGGCGGGGAGAAAATTGAGGCCACTAAAAAAGCATGAAATTCATCATTTTTGCCTTCTTGTAGCGCCCACTACGATATATTCCAATTAACAAACTGCGGTCGAGTTTTGACTTCTTTGTGATGAGCCTTTTTAGCTTATTTTCATTTATGAAGAAATAGGCTTATGCGATCACCTTTTGTCCGTGTGTGTGTGGGGGGGGGGTGTATCTTAAATAAACTCTAAATGGCTGGAGCGATTTCAATGAAACACGTTAGGTTGTAGTAATATTTTGTCCGACCCAGACCGTGCCTTTCAAATGTTATTATGTCTCACCAATTCAACATGGTGGCTGTGCGAAATATTTCACTGGCATTCTATATCGCCGAAACTATTACTCATACCATCCTGAAATTTTGTACGGTCATAAAGGGCAATACTACAAGTTTACTAATGTGACTTTCAAAAACCTATTAAGTACAAAACGAACATGGCGGCTAAGCGAAGTTGCAACATTTAGATAGGCTTTTCTCGTGATTTAACAATCCTTGCGCAGTGAAACTTGGTACAGCAAATATTTATACACATTGTAATGCACTGCCATCTAAGTTCAATTGATTACATAACCTCAAGATGGTGGCTGTGCGAAATTAGGTTTTTATTCTTGTGTCCTAATCATGTGATTGAAGTTAACGTTTGAATAATAATAATTATAATATCGTATGACCTCGGGTGTCAGGTGCAAGCTTTGCCATTTGACACCCAAAGGGTAATTTGCATGTCGAATGTCGTTGTTCCATGAAGCACTATGAAAGTCGAGGAGGTTAGAACACTATAGCGCTTTCTAGTAGGGAAATTAGGAACTTTGTGTTGGCGGGAACTCCCGAGATAAATTTTGCCTCTATGAACACGGCCTACTGAATTCAAATGGGTTCTTTGACATGCCAACATCGTATGACATGATGTCGTAATATCTGCTGCCTTTCAAAAATCACTTACCACGGCCAGGAGCGAACCTGTAAGCTTGGGGGTTTGTAGACCGACACGTTGACCATTCACCCACCATGGCAAGCAAATAATGAATCTACGCAATAATCTTCAACTAATAGTACTCAACTGTATGGTCCACATACATATATAAAAATACAACATGGTGACCATCCGAAATATTTAGATGGTTCTCAATATCTACGAATCTATTACAGCAATCAAACTGAAATTTTGTATGTTGATAGAGGCAATTAACGTAAGTAAGATATATGAAAAAATGCTATTTATTTCTTCACGGATTTACTTTTGAGTTTGTGTTGCAGTGGTGTCCAGAGTCAGATATCTGATTCTAGAATGCCTCCCCTCTGACATTGTTCTTTGAGATCGTCGTATTCGCTGACGATAGTAAGGTCGATGCAGATGAACACACAATATATTGATGAAACCAGGCAGGGAGCGTGCTTCATATTCATGACGAGAAGATAAATGGGGTTTAATAGAGCGAGCGACACGCCGTGAGGAATGGAACTGGGATACCGCAGTAATGGGGAATAATAATTCACAGGTCGACATGGGTTCTTTGCCAATTTGGCACCCCTGAACACGAAAATAATATCAGTTTCTTTCCATCACCCTTAATTTTCTCTGCACAGCCACCCCTCCTCCCAACATACTGCGGGATATTTACTGTTTACTATTGGCTGCGAAATCTATGTTATGTAGTGCAATTTACAGAAATGTGGGAACATTGCTTGTTTTTATGATAGTGAAGTTGCTGTTGTTGTTGTTGTTGTTGGATTCTTCAGTATTTTGATTGGTTTGATGCAGCTCTCCATGCCTCCCTGTCCTGAGCTAATCGTTTCATTTCTACATAGCTACCACACCCTACATCCGTGGCAATCTGCTTAACATATTCTAACCTTGGTCTACCCCTACAGTTCTTGTCCTCGACCCTTCCTTCCATAACTAAGCTTGCTATTCCTGGGTGTCTTAGTATGTGTCTTACTAACCTATCTCTTCACTTCATTAGCAGTCGCCAGAAACATCTCTCCTCTCCCACTCACCGATTAAGGCTAAAGAAGTTATGTACAAAGCATATTATGTTTCTATAATGTACCCTTATTGATTTGCCGATCAATAAGTCTTCATGATTTTTATTATTATTATTACTGATGCCCAGGCAGTACATGTTGAAATTGACAAAGGGGAGTCAGGCAGTGTGTCGCAACGATTACAACAGAAGCAGCTTGGTAGTTATTCCTGTAGATGACCGGCAAAGCCGAGTTCAAGGACAAATTCTGTACCAACGGGCACCTCAATCGGCGTCATTATGGGAGTGTCAGAAGTGAAGTTTCAACCGATCCACGATTGAATCAGCAAATCAGGAGAGAGGAAGCCAAAGCCACGCGGTGGATCGCGTACCTTTGAAAAAGGCGCGAAAACGCGTATCTAAAGAACCGCCGATACGATATAATTCCGCATAAGTCCATTGAGACGTTTGGATAAAAAGAAGAAGATTGATACTAGTCCCAAGTTTGTGAGGTGAAAACTACAGATTATTTTCACAAATTTCCCCCACCCAACCCCATTCTGTCAGTTTCTAATAAATTGATCGGTGATGAGCTGTTTGGGACACAACTTTATTGAGCTCTGGTGAGCAACGGTCACGCCAGTTAGCGTCACGATTTATCAAGCTCCAGTGAGCATACTTCACGTCTGTTTGACTAACATTTCATTTTGTGCTCAAGGGAGCAGAGTTCACGTTTAGCGGAGGGAGATCTCTAGTCGAGAAAAGCGCTGTGTGATAGACATATTTGAGACTTGTTTGAAGCCAGTTGCGTTGAGATTGAAGAGTGTAATTTATGTAAATTTTTGTGTTATATTTTTGTGTGACGTATATGTGCGTGTGTTAAGCAAATGCTGAGATAGGGCCAGTTCTACGTTAAGTAATCGCCTAGGACATTTATTGTGAGTGAAAGTCAGTAGCTCATAGCGATTCTAGCTAGGCAAACTAATAAATTTGAACATTTCTTTCCAAGAAGCTACGCCAAGATGTCTGCTGAAAGGTCGTGTGATGGAATGAAGTGCATCGCCTCTACCAATACGTCGACTATGGACGAGTAGATTTCCCGTAGGGAAATGCTCTGGGATGGAGGTTAAGTTCTACAAGCTGCAGCGGTGATGTACAAACAATTGATTTACTCAATATGTAGTTAGATTAGACCCGGGAACGTTGTAAATATTTTATTCATTGTTTTTCTTTTATTTAGATTTTTTGTGCCGACACTATTATATTTAAATGTACGTTGGCACGTGGCCAAAGTTGTTTGATTATATTTTCCTTATGAGTCATATTTAGTGTACACGGCGTGTGTATTTGATTTTATCCATGCGAATGCGAAACTCGTCACGGTCGACAAGTGGTGCTTTATTCAAGTTCATTTTTTGTAGGAAAAGGGGGTAATATTGTAAGATGTTGTTACGAACAGGTTTTTATTCATACTAGGGTTGCCGAGAGCAACAAATTAAGATGTCACTGTAGAACACCTTAGTTCTATTTTTTGAGTTTTTTTTGAGTCCTTTTCAGGTTCTTTAGTCACGGACTAGATTGGGAGCGCAAGTTGGTGGAAAATATTTTATGTCTTTTATTTCAGGTTTCTGTCAAAACCATACGAGTGATTCTGTGTGTGTTCTTGTGTCAGGTGTGTGTATTGATTCTTCGTGATGAGGGGTAGAAGGTGCTACCGCCCTCAAATATTTGTGGTTGTATTTGATGGAAAGGCAGAGCACTCTCTGAGGCTACTGTACCTTGCCCAGTGCTGATTCTTGGATTTCCTTGCGAAATGCTGAGATATTTTATTTTGACACACACACACGTATATTATGTGCTTTGGGAGCACGCTTCTTCGAGACTCGAACCAGTGCCACGGCAGGTCGAGGTTATTGACACGTGGGTTGACAGATGTGCAGATTCCACTTAGCGCCCGTCTATGTCTGGTGATTCATCTTTTAGGAAGTCCAGCTGACCGACTGACCCTGTAAGCTATCAGTAGCAAACCTGTTCTTTTGTGATGGTCATTGGACCATAATTAATTGGGAGTTCGCCATGTCCGTTACGGATTACCGCATATCGTATGAATGGAATATTGTTTTATGATGTAAATGTTGGCATTGAGCCTAGTGATTTCTATGACTCATTTCATGTCAGATTCGTCTGTTGTGACACCATTGGGTGTACCTTGTATATTTACTTGTAAAAATGGCAAGCGGCCATATATGTATTTTTCTTGTTTGGTCACGTGTTAATTTACTTGTGTTGATTTGAAAAGTCCTAATTTTAGGCGTTAATGTTGTTTGCTACGGCAGTTCCTTGATTCCAATTTCATGCGGAAATTATTGGTTGTTTTATTTAGTGTAGGAAGTGTTGGATTAATTTAATTTGTGTTTAGTTGGTTCCCCGTGTCTGTCTAGCTCTAGACAATGCAGATTCGTCCTCTGAAGGTTTACTGGATGGTGACGAATCTCGCATTAATTTGTACACATCGTAACGCATGTAGAACAGCCGCACACGCACATGGTCATTGTAGTAATTTGGGACATTTGGTCCAGCTGTTTACAATCTCTCCTGAGATTAGGCCTAAGTTTGGCAGTTTATTAATTCAAGTGGGAGTCATTTGGGAGACCTTGTTTGTTTTGTTTTATTGTAAATATTTGATCTATTATTAAATTCATATGTTTTAACCCTGGTATTCACTTCTTCCTGCATGTTATTTTGTTATATGTTACCCTGCATGTTATAATGAGCGCTTAACAACAACTTAACGAAATGGACTGTTACACCCCCGAAACTGAGTCTCATATGCTTCTTTGCAAGGGTTCATATATCAAAAATGGCTGGCCAAGCGGGGATTGTTGTTGTTGTTGCTTTGTTGACCTCATACTTATTTCGCTGAGAAATGATGCCAGGTCAGCAGGACAAGAGTAAATTCAGTAAATTGAGGCGAAGTTGTACCGCCATGTGTATTAGTAAAATCACTGAGTTCTTAAAGTTAGAAATGTTGATCAAGGTTAGAAGTTGATATTGTATTTGTTGTTAACTTGTTCTGGAGCCCGGCTTAAAATTAGAAAATTTGCATATTTATTGAACTCAGTCAAAAGGAGGAAGGTGTTGCCTTACTTTACATTTAATTAACTTCGGTTAATTAAAGTGTTGTTCGTAAATTCTGTTAGTTAGGAATTTAAAAGCAGATCACAAGGGAGTTATTTTGTTGTTTGGAAATAAGAGTCATTATTCAGTAAGATTGTGATTACTGAAAATTTATATAAATTAGAATCAATGTAATTTAAATATCAAGACATGTGCGTGTGTACGACTGAAATCCCATTGCATGACCCTGTTTTTCTCTGAATATATTTGTGAGTTTTGCGATGGCTAGCATCGAGGAGATTAAAGCGTTGATGGAGCATATGTCTGTGCAATTGTCTGCAAAGACGGAAGAACAGTTACAAAGCATGAAGGAGGAAATGAGTGAACAGAGTGATAAACAATTACACGGGTTGCGTGAACACAGTGATAAGCAATTACAGGATGTGAACAGTAACATTACGGTACAATTGCAGATCCAGAAATTGGATAGTGACAAACAATTAAATGACATAACTACTCAATTACGTGAACAGAGTGAACAGAGCGATAAACAATTACGCGAGTTGCGAGAGCATAATGATGAACAGTTAATCGAAATAAACCATAAATTATCAGAGCAGGCAACATTACAAACAGTACAATTAGAAAGGATCACCATTGAAATAAATCAGAGTACTAAAGTAGAATTGGAGAAACTGGCAGGAGAGGTGGCAGAAAATAATTCGAGGCAATTAGGAGAAATTAAGAAGCTAGAATCTAAATTCGACGATAAACTAGTACAGTTAGATGAAATGGTAGCTGCCAAACTGAAACAAATCGAGACAGCATGCGTGAACAACACGGCAGGAATCAATAGGACGCAGGATGAATTACAGGGGCAATTCAACAGGATAGAGGCGAAGAACGTAAACATACAGGAGCAGATTAATTCAGTAGACACCAATGTGTTAGGATTGATAAAGGAACTTGACCAGCTGGAGATAAAAACGGAGAAAGAACGGATGCACTTGCGCGAAAACCTGGAAGACCAGTTAACTAAAAACCAAGAGCAGATACAAGAGATAGGAGAACAATTAATTAAAACTCAGCAGCTGATACAAGAGCAAATAGGGGAACAGCTTGAGAAGAATCAGGAGAGCAATGAAGAAAAAATTCATAATTTGAAGAATAGGATCCGGAAAGATTGGGAACAGAAGGTGAATGAGACTAAAGGAGATAGGCTGAATATATTAAAGCGGCTAGGCGAGAATAACTCTAGAATGCAGGCTCTGGAGGAAAGTATCAAGTCCAAGTTCCAGGAACACGCAGACCTCATCGTTAAGAACGAGATAAGATCTTTAGAGAATGCTACTTTATTCCTTCAGAAAACGCAGTAGGGAAACAGGGAAGTATTGGAAGTCCGGAGGGCTCGAAGCTAGCTGAGGATACGAGCTGAGGTCAGAGTCCAAAGATAACGTGCGACACATTCCAAAATTACAGAGGGGAGACATCAACTCCACAACCTGGTTTGGCACCTGCCCAAGTCATACAAGTAATTTGGGGAAACGACCTTAAACCCGACAAATTCAGGGAGAATTCTGGATCTACTCCAAAAGCATTTTTGCGCCAGGTGGGTGATTACTTTAATGACCAACACGTCAGTCCCGCAAAACAGCTGCGACTGGTGGAAAAAATTTTAGAGGGCCCAAGTTTAATCTGGTTCCAAAGCTTCAAGTATACCTTTAATGACATGGCCCAGTGTAATGAGGCGTTTTTGAGGAAGTTCTGGAGTCCTTCACTGCAGCAGGGGTTGAGGATGGATTTATATACCAGGAAATATCATTACACACACCCTACAAGGTTTTCTGAGTTCTTTAGCCAACAGCTAGTTAAATTCCGGGATTTTGATGAGCCCCCTTCAGAGGAAAACATGGTTTTAACCATCGGCAAGCAGCTTCCGATGAACATTCAGCAATTTTTAGTGGCTGGAAATATCAAAACCGCAGTTCAGGCAGAGGAGATACTCCGCCACTTGGATGAGACGAGTATGGTCAGTCCGCAGACAGGGAGACGGAATATGGAGTGCGAGAACACTGCTGAAGTAGTTCAAGGGCTTCAAAATAGTCACAATCAGAATAATCAGACGAAGACACAATCCACCAGTACACAATTTACGCCCAGACGGCAGGAGTTCGACGGTCGGAACCAATATAATAATAACAATAGGAACTTCCAGAATCGCCGTGATAATTATAATTATAATCGGAACAACAATCACAACCAGAGGACGTACCAGCGGGAATATACTAACTGGAGGGGAAACCAAAGGCAGGGTAGACCTTACCAAAGGAACGGGGACGGCAGATGGAATAATCAGAGGAATTATCGGCAAGATAACCAGGGAGATTATCGAAATGACTGGAACGAGCGGTACGCTGAGTCACAAAAATATTTGAACGAATTAAATGCAGAAGAAGAAACAGAGAAAGAGAAGTGGGGACGAGCCATGAAAAACAGAAAAAGTCCAGATAATCACCAGGATGCAGAAAAGGTGACAAGACAGGAGGAGACACGGAAAAATAGCAGAAGAAATTCGCGGGACGAAGTTTCAGGCAAGAGTCTGGAAATATGTTAAAGAAGACGGTAGCAGAAGAAGAAGATGGTAGCAGAAGAAGAAGAAGACGGTAGCAGAAGAAGAAGACGGTAGCAGAAGAAGATGGGAGAAGAAGAAGAAGGGAACCATTTGATGAGTGATAGGACTATGGAGGCAGAATCATATCGCAAAATTTAATCTTGAGAACCTACACTCAAATGTACGTGGCTACGTGGTACTTGGGAGAGCGAGATTTGTTTGTAAACAAGACAGCCGGTCCGGCAGAAGTTGTAATTGTGTGAGTAAGAGGGGGAAGGTCTAGTGAGACGTGTGAATGACATTGCAGCGAGGAGCGCACACTAATTGGGGCACTGGAATATACACTCAGGCAGACGAGTGAGGTACTTAAGAGATGTTATCTATGCTACTGTGGATATTGTATTTAAAATTCAAATCAATCACTTGCTTCGAATTTCAAAACCTTGCTGAGGATAAATGAACCCTTATTGATTTGCCGATCATTACGTCTTCATGATTTTTATTATTATTATTACTGATGCCCAGGCAGTACATGTTGAAATTGACAAAGGGGAGTCAGGCAGTGTGTCGCAACGATTACAACAGAAGCAGCTTGGTAGTTATTCCTGTAGATGACCGGCAAAGCCGAGTTCAAGGACAAATTCTGTATCAACGGGCACCTCAATAGGCGTCATTATGGGAGTGTCAGAAGTGAAGTTTCAACCGATCCACGATTGAATCAGCAAATCAGGAGAGAGGAAGCCAAAGCCACGCGGTGGATCGCGTACCTTAGAAAAAGGCGCGAAAACGCGTATCTAAAGAACCGCCGATACGATATAATTCCGCATAAGTCCATTGAGACGTTTGGATAAAAAGAAGAAGATTGATACTAGTCCCAAGTTTGTGAGGTGAAAACTACAAATTATTTTCACAAATTTCCCCCACTCTACCCCATTCTGTCAGTTTCTAATAAATTGATCGGTGTTGAGCTGTTTGGGACACAACTTTATTGAGCTCTGGTGAGCAACGGTCACGCCAGTTTGCGTCACGATTTATCAAGCTCCAGTGAGCATTCTTCACGTCTGTTTGACAAACATTTCATTTTGTGCTCAAGGGAGCAGAGTTCACGTTTAGCGGAGGGAGATCTCCAGTCGAGAAAAGCGCTGCGTGATAGACATATTTGAGACTTGTTTGAAGCCAGTTGCGTTGAGATTGAAGAGTGTAATTTATGTAAATATTTGTGTTATATTTTTGTGTGACGTATATGTGCGTGTGTTAAGCAAATGCTGAGATAGGGCCAGTTCTACGTTAAGTAATCGCCTAGGACATTTATTGTGAGTGAAAGTCAGTAGCTCATAGCGATTCTAGCTAGGCAAACTAATAACTTTGAACATTTCTTTCCAAGAAGCTACGCCAAGATGTCTGCTGAAAGGTCGTGTGATGGAATGAAGTGCATCGCCTCTACCAATACGTCGACTATGGACGAGTAGATTTCCCATAGGGAAATGCTCTGGGATGGAGGTTAAGTTCTACAAGCTGCAGCGGTGATGTACAAACCATTGATTTAATCAATATGTAGTTAGATTAGACCCGGGAACGTTGTAAATATTTTATTCATTGTTTTTCTTGTATTTAGATTTTTTTGTGTGCCGACACTATTATATTTAAATGTACGTTGGCACGTGGCCAAAGTTGTTTGATTATATTTTCTTTATGAGTCATATTTAGTGTACACGGCGTGTGTATTTGATTTTATCCATGCGAATGCGAAACTCGTCACGGTCGACAAGTGGTGCTTTATTCAAGTTCATTTTTTGTAGGAAAAGGGGGTAATATTGTAAGATGTTGTTACGAACAGGTTTTTATTCATACTAGGGTTGCCGAGCGCAACAAATTAAGATGTCACTGTAGAACACCTTAGTTCTATTTTTTGAGGTTTTTTTGAGTCCTTTTCAGGTTCTTTAGTCACGGACTAGATTGGGAGCGTAAGTTGGTGCAAAATATTTTATGTCTTTTATTTCAGGTTTCTGTCAAACCCATACGTGTGATTCTGTGTGTGTTCTTGTGTCAGGTGTGTGTATTGATTCTTCGTGATGAGGGATAGAAGGTGCTACCGCCCTCAAATATTTGTGGTTGTATTTTATGGAAAGGCAGAGCACTCTCTGAGGCTACTGTACCTTGTCCAGTGCTGATTCTTGGATTTCCTTGGGAAATGCTGAGATATTTTATTTTGACACACACACACGTATATTATGTGCTTTGGGAGCACGCTTCTTCGAGACTCGAACCAGTGCCACGGCAGGTCGAGGTTATTGACACGTGGGTTGACAGATGTGCAGATTCCACTTAGCGCCCGTCTATGTCTGGTGATTCATCTTTTAGGCAGTCCAGCTGACCGACTGACCCTGTAAGCTATCAGTAGCAAACCTGTTCTTTTGTGATGGTCATTGGACCATAATTAATTGGGAGTTCGCCATGTCCGTTACGGATTACCGCATATCGTATGAATGGAATATTGTTTTATGATGTAAATGTTGGCATTGAGCCTAGTGATTTCTATGACTCATTTCATGTCAGATTCGTCTGTTGTGACACCATTGGGTGTACCTTGTATATTTACTTGTAAAAATGGCAAGCGGCCATATATGTATTTTTCTTGTTTGGTCACGTGTTAATTTACTTGTGTTGATTTGAAAAGTCCTAATTTTAGGCGTTAATGTTGTTTGCTACGGCAGTTCCTTGATTCCAATTTCATGCGGAAATTATTGGTTGTTTTATTTAGTGTAGGAAGTGTCAGATTAATTTAATTTGTGTTTAGTTGGTTCCCCGTGTCTGTCTAGCTCTAGACAATGCAGATTCGTCCTCTGAAGGTTTACTGGATGGTGACGAATCTCTCATTAATTTGTACACATCGTAACGCATGTAGAACAGCCGCACACGCGCATGGTCATTGTAGTAATTTGGGACATTTGGTCCAGCTGTTTACAATCTCTCCTGAGATTAGGCCTAAGTTTGGTAGTTTATTAATTCAAGTGGGAGTCATTTGGGAGACCTTGTTTGTTTTTTATTGTAAATAGTTGATCTGTTATTACATTCATATGTTTTAACCCTGGTATTCACTTCTTCCTGCATGTTATTTTGTTATATGTTACCCTGTATGTTATAATGAGCGCTTAACAACAACTTAACGAAATGGACTATTACACCCCCCGAAACTGAGTCTCATATGCTTCTTTGCAAGGGTTCAATAATGACATATGCAGCAGAATCTTTGACAAGACTAAGAGGGATGAGCGCAGAGTGCAGGCAGCTGAGATGAGATTCCTGAGAAGTATGGTCCAGAAAACGAGGAGGGACAGAGTGAGAAATGAGGATATACGGAAAAAACTGGAAGTACAGTAACTAAAGACAAACTGCAGCAAAACAGATTGAGATGGTTTGGGCATGTCAAACGGATGAATGAAGTAAGGCTACCAAGACGAGCACTGGAACGACGGATGCCAGGGGAGAGAGGAAGATCAAGAATGCGTTGGATGGACTCGGTGAAGTATAGCATTAGAAAACGGAACCTGGATTGGAACACCGTTTCGGGAGAGGAATAGTGGAACGACAGAACAAAGTGGAGAGGAACCATATTTCCCCCCACCCAGTGTCAGCTGGAAAAGGGGAAATGAAGATGATGAAACGGATGTCGCTGCTGAGTGCTATGGGATGTTGTATCCAGCCAGCAGAAACTTGGACAATGCATAAAAATTTTGAAGTCATCTAACCTTGTAAAGAGTCCTGTTGAAATATATAAGGTGCGTTTAAAAAGTAACGAGCCGGAGGCATAATTACAGACACCAGTACCTGTATGTTAGAAGTATTGGCCCTGGCTGTTGAGGCACTTGTCCCACTGTGACACGAGGCGGTGAATGGCTGTCTCATAAAATTCCATGGGCTGCGATGTGAACCAGTTCCGCACGTGTAGCTGGACGTCAGCATCCGAGGTGAATCGTTGACCCCGCAGAGCTCCTTTCAGGGGACCAAGCATGGCAAAATCACAGGGAGAGAGGTCTGGACTGTATGGAGGATGGCCGAGAACCTCCCATTTGAATTTATGCAGTAGTGCCGCGACTGCGTTGGCCGTATGAGGTCGTGCATTGTCGTGGAGCAGAATGACCCCATTCGGCGGTCCTGGGTAATGAGTGCATCTACCAGCTGGACGTTGTCATCGGTAATGTAGGGGAATGCATCATCGTCTAACTACACCCGTCCTTCCCTGAAGCGCTTGTGCCACGCCTTGACCCTTGCAAGGGACATGCAGTGTTCGCCGTACACTTGTGACATTCGGCGATGAATGTCCGTTCCCCCTACTCCTTCCGCTGTCAGAAGCCGAAAAACACCTCTTTGCTCTTCGTTTGATGCCTCCATGTCACTGTTTGCAATGCGACTGGCAGCGTTGGACGATTGATGCATGCTGCTGCTCGCTTTGTATCGTCACGTGACGTGCACGCGTGCCCTCTAGCGACGGGCTGTGACCTTCCACGCACTGGTCGGAACCACACCTCGTTACACACACCACGATTAGCCGATGTCGTCACCGGTTTGCGCATTCCAGCCTCCGGCTCGTTACTTTTTGAACGCACCTTATATTTGTGGTTATAATATGTTGTTTCCAGATGGTCGAACATCGTAAAAATGTTTTATAAATGGTAAAACAAACTAATCTAGAATAAAACCAGAGTATCCTACTTCTAGGTTAGCTCTGTAGGAATATCTGTCCAAACGGGTGATTTATTTCGTATCATAATTCAATTTGCCACATATATTTATAGGGTGTGTGAGCCTCCGTGGCTTAGGCGGCAGCACGCCGGCCTCTCACCGCTGGGTCCGTGGTTCAAATCCCGGTCACTCCATGTGAGATCTGTGCTGGACAAAACGGAGGCAGACAGGTTTTTCTCCGGGTACTCCGGTTTTCCCTGTCAAAAATTTCATTCCAGCAACACTCTCCACTATCATTTCATTTCATCTGTCATTCATTGAATCATTGCCCCGGAGGAGTGCGACAGGCTTCGACAGCCGGCACAGTTCATGTGCTCGCCGCTAGTTGGGGGCTTCATTCATTCCATTCCTGACCCGGTCGGAGACTGGAAGCAGGCTGTGGATTTTCATTCATTTTCATTTATAGGGTGTATGAAACACTTGGACATTGATGGGCCAAAATATATGGATAAGTCGAGAATAAACTCAATTAAGTACTGTATATTCAAGAAACAGTTTCCACCAACAAGGAATACGCAAATTTGCTTTATATAAGACGTGTACTTAGTCAATTAAATATGATACTCGAAGTAATTTTGTTGTTATTTACTTAGTCCGGAGCGACTACTAACGGTACAAATCATGACGCATGATTAAGGGCATGGCCGCCGCCTTCCTTATCCTAGCCTCAATTAAAAATACACCCACATTAATACAAACACCACAAAAATACAGTTTATCAGACAAATTCTGCATACATCCATGGCTGAAATGTCGACGCTGTCAAAACCCCTAAGTTATAACTACTTATACTGTCCTCAATAAGCTGCCGTCTTGCATATTGCCTATAGCGCAGGCGTTATATCACTCCTTTGCTTCCCAGTCGTTTGTACACAACAATAACGCTGTTGCTGTTTCATTTTAGAGGTTTGGATATGGTGGTCTTTTCATCCCCGTGTACTTGAATGTGTGTACATTTTGTCCGATAACTGGTTACACAGATTTGCTGATTTTATGAACCAATTTATCAAGCCTCGATTCCCGGATCCCGGGTTTACGCAAGATAGAAGGCTTGCAAGCGGTGTTGCCAATTGCATCGTACTTTTCATTCTGTTAACATTTTAAGAACGTTAAAAATCCCTCAGTATGACTTCCTTAGGAGGGGAAGTAAAGCCTGCGGTCCCATGCCATGGATATATGACATGTTAAAGAACCTTCCACTAACTACACCTGTGTGAAGCTAAATTATAGTTAAAAATTTGACAAACGCTGTTAGGTTCCTACGTTCGTAGCCATGAGCCGACTGCGGTGGCGTCTGGTAACTAAGTTCTGAAGTAGTAGTCGTTGACGGTTGCGTTTGGCGGCAAAAGCAGGAACTACTTGAAAAAAATCCAAATGTCTACAGTCCTTACTTGAATTGAAAACAGAAACACACACTAATACAGCCACCACAATTAACACTGGTTATCAGACAGATTCTACACACACCCCAAGTACACGGGGCTACATGACTACGTTGTCGCAGCCCCTAAACTAAGAAACCAAACAACCTACCAATCTTCTGGTAACATGGATATGTCTAGGGTTGGTATATCTGTGATTAGCATGAACAAATAAACCGACACGGTTATCCGGCGGTTACCATGCAAGCAACTGTTCATCTAGGCCTATGCATCTTGGTTCAGTTGTTGTTATAAATGAAATACTAAGTGGCTTAGGAAGCGTAATCGGTAGCATGCTGAACGGCTATGCCCAAGATCGCGGGTTTAAAACTGGACGAAGTCGTCGGATTTTCAAGAGTGTTAAAATCCTTCAGTATGCCTTCCTTCGGAGGGGAAGTAAAGCCGGCCACCAAAGCCGACAGATTAGAATATGGTATATTGGCCAGTGAATTAAAACTCAGCAATTTCTCTAGGTTTGTGCTGTGTCTTGTGTGGGGTTTCGCCTAGGACACCAAGCTGGCTGATTAGCAGGCTCCTAGTATCAGCGCCCAGACCCCCACAGGAGTAGCGAACTGCGTGCTACCTCCCTTTTTATAAAGCGCACCTGTGCCTCTTTACTGCGAGAACTAAAAGCTCAAGTAGCCATAACCTCCCTATGAAGGTCTCCAAAAAGGTGGCATATTGGCTTTCACGGCCAGTGAATTAAAACTCAGCAAATTTTCTAGGTATGTGCCCGCTGATGAGCCAGCTTGGTGTCCTAGGTGAAACCCCACACAAGACATGGCACAAGCCTAGAAAAAAATGCTGAGTTCAGAATATGTTCAACAGATCGCCTCGTATGTAAGGTTTGCTAACAATGTAGAGATGAAAAGATTAGCTCAGGACAGGGAGGTATAGAGGGCTACATCAAACCAGTCAAAAGACTTAAGACTCAAACAACAACAACAACAACAACAAGTTTGTTTGTTTTGGATATGTACGTACTACTTACGAGGACGGATCGAAAACTCTTTGCCCCTATTTCTTCGCCAGAAAATATACAAACAGGTAATTACTAATAAACGTAGCGTCCGTGGCTTAGGCAGAAGCACGCCAGCCTCTCACCGCTGGGTCCGTGGTTAAAATCCCGGTCACTCCATGTGAGATTTGTGCTGGACAAAGCGGAGGCAGACAGGTTTTTCTCCGGGTACTCTGGTTTTCCCTGTCACAATTTATTTCCAGCAACACTCTTCATTATCATTTAATTTAATCTGTCATTCATTTAATCATTGCCCCCAGGGGAGTGAGACAGGCTTCGGCAGCCGGCACAGTTCCTATCCTCACCGTTAGATGGGGGCTTTATGCATTCCATTCGCTGACCCGGTCGGTCGACTGGAAGCAGGCTGTGGATTTTCATTTTTCAATTACTAATAACTGTATTGTTGTAAGTACCTTACACTTTTTCCACATAGTCTCCACATTGGTTCAGACATTTGTCCCATCGCAGTACTAAATTTCCGATACCCCTGTGGTAGAATACAGCCGGCTGTCTGTGGAACCATCGTCGGACTGCTGTCTTGGCGTCATCGTTGCACGTGAATCGCTGTCCTTCCAGGAACTTCTTCAGCGGTCCATGGCAATGCGAGACCACATGTGGCAACCAGAACCGCCAACTAGCTCCGGTCATTTCACTGGGAGAGTCTGGACCACCCACCATACAGTCCGGACCTCACCTCTAGTGATTTCCACGTTTTTGGTCCGTTGAAGAAGTTACTGGCAAGACAGCGATTCACGTGCAACGATGACGCCAAGACAGCAGTCCGACGATGATTCCACAGACAGCCGGCTGAATTCTATCACAGAGGCATCTCAAATTTAGTGTTGTGATGGGATAAATGTCTGAACCAATGTGGAGACTATGTGGGGGGGGAAATGAAGGTGCGTAGAACACTACGTATATTTGTAATTACTCAGGCTCGGGTTTTTAGGTAAAAACATATTTTAAGCATTTTTTCTATAAATACATGAATTCCTGATTTTCGCTTATTAGCACATAAAAAGACAAAATATTTACATCTTTTTAAAAGCAGTATGCAAGATCTTTCAGTTTATTGCACTTTTGTTCAGTGTTACTTCAACGGGGAAGAACCTGTGAGCTATCAAATGTTCATACAGAGCGTATGTCAGCTTGCAACTGTGTTATTCTTAACTTTTCGCCCCTGCCACTCACTGTGGAAGCCGGGGATTTCCTTGTCCGTAGCCATATTGCACCACGTGCTAGACCTCCCCTTCCCCCAGCTACCTGGAACCAGTGTAACTCACATGCAGTTCATTTCTGGCAATGTGAAGTGAAAGCAGTTAACGATGCCTAAAGTAAAAACAACTACAAGTTATCGTCTGTTGCAGAATTAAAAGATTCTGACAACCATGTGGGAAAGCAAACAAGGCTGAACAGCGATCTCAAGTTACACAACCCCTCAAGGGCATGAAACATATTCCCGCAGTTTCGCGCCTTCAGAATAAAAGTTTCGCGATAATCATCGGTCATTTGTGATGGACAAGCTGAAGATGTATCTCGTTGTGTATTGTAATGCTACAACACTCAGTGAGACATAGAATAACTTGCATTCGTGAGTACTGCATATTGTTTATGTTCACATTATTAAACAAAATTATAATTGCATATTTTTACTTTTTGTCACGTATTTCAGGTATTTTAATACATAAAAAATAAATATTTTCCCGATTTGTAGCACCTAAAAATCCGATCCCTGGTAATTACCTGTATGTTGTTTCTTTTTGTTAAAGAAAAATAGGGTCAAAGACTTTTCGATCCACCGTCGTACAATTTGTAGATGGGAACAAATATCGAAACATTACTTAAATGTGTAGAGCGATAGGACGTCACTCATGAAAAGCGCAACATACGATTGATATTGATTCGTCTTTAAAAAATATATTTTATGTATTTTTTTTAATTTGTTTGAGTCTGATTAAAACCTTGCTTAGTTCGTTATTATTGTTAAAGGGGGGAACAACGAGGTTATCTGTTTTGTTATATAGTGCATATACGAGAAAGTATAACACAATACATCACTGTTTATACTGGTTTATTCTACAGTACACCCGACACATTTACACATACTGCGCTCTCTCACGGATATCGTGCTAGGCTTTTTATAGTGCTAGTACTACGTGAGTCAACAAATTGTTTTGTTACAACTACCATAACCAAAAAACACTTTTAACACTCCTCCTTAACTTAACAATTGTATAAACATTTTTCTTAACAAAATATATTTACATTTCTTTTTACTTTAAACCAACCCCATTTTACCCACTAAGGTGGTTGTCTTAACACCTCCCAATGGTTTGGTAAATACATCTGCAATGTTATCTGCCGACTTTACGTACATGAACACAACTTCTTTTCTCTTAACGAGCTGTTCAACAAAGCAATATCTTATGTCTATATGTTTAGAATTTTCTGAATCAAGGCCATTTTCTGCAAACATTATGGCACTTTGGTTATCGCTATAAATTACAGTAGGTCCTTCTACAAGTTCAAACAAGTTTAGTTTCTTTAGAAACATTCTCAACCATAGTACTTCTTTCGCTACCTCACACTTAGCATAATATTCTGCTTCGGCAGTAGACAAAGCTGTCACAGTTTTTTTTTTTTTTTTGTAAACCAAGATACTGGTCCACCTGCCAGTTTAACAACATAGCCAGATCTAGACAATCTCTCTCCTTCCACCTTATTGTAGTTAGCATCGCAATATACCTCAATCTTAGGTTCAATATTTTGGTAGATGATTTTTAGATCTTTGGTACCCTTCAGATATCTCACTATATGAGTAACATCATTCCAGTTTCTAATTTTTGGGTCTTTATTGAATTGACTTACTACACTCAGTGCATAACTTATGTCAGGTCTGGTACATGTAGACAAGTACATGAGTTTACCCACTGCTGCTTGATATTTCTCATTATCAAATGGTTGATTGGCTGACTCAGTCCTATCATTACTATTTATTGGTAATGGAGGGGATCTGGGATTAGCTTTCATGAAATTAAACTTAGTAATTACCGCATCAATATACTTTCTTTGATCAACAAGTACATTCCCTTTCTCTTGAGTCACTTGCATACCCAAAAATATGTCATACTCCCAAGATCTCTAATTTCTAGCTTTGAACTCAATTTGAGCTGTAATAGTTCAACTTTCTCTTTTTCGCCCCATATTCCGAGATCATCAACATACAGAGATACAAGTCCACCATTCTTATCCACATAAACACATCTATCTTTATACAGTCTCCTCAAATCTAGTTCTTTCAATGTATTATCAATCATTTTGTACCATTTCCTGGCACTCTGTTTTAATCCATAGAGACTCTTTTTAAGTTTCCACACTTTGTCTCTATTCCCTTCCAAAAAACATTCAGGTTGTTCAACATAAATTGTTTCCTCCAGTTTACTGTTTAGATATGCTGTTAGAACATCTACATGGTGAATTACCCAACCCTTGATTACTGTCAATGCACAAAGTAATCTTACAGTTTTCTTTTTTACCACTGGAGAAAATGTCTTGTCAAAGTTGAGCCCTTTGATTTGAGCAAATCCCCTAGCTACTAATCTAGCTCTGAAACGCTCGATAGAACCGTCTAATCTTTGTTTGATTTTGAAAATCCATTTCGTCCCAATCACCAACTCATTTTTTGGTCTATCAACTAATACGAAAGCATCTTTCTTTGATAACTGATCAATCTCATTTTGCATGGCTGCGAACCATTTACAAGAATGTTCACTCTGTAAAGCTTCCGTTGCAGTTTTTGGTTCCATTAAATATAGACAGTCACACTCATTGATAAACATTGATAACTGACAATATGTACATACTGGGCTCTTACGCAATCTTTCACTCCTCCTCACTTCTACCTGTAATTCCGATTCATTAACATTTTCATCAGCACTACGTTCAATATCCTCATCATTTAAATCGTGAATCAATGGCACATAATGATCTGCTAGCTCCTCCTCATCCCAGCCTCTAAACCAACTCTCATCACCCTCTTCTGAAAAAATAGAATTTGACATCTCATTTGCAACGAGCATGCCAGTTTCATTCTCTAGTATGCTTTCTTTGTCTCCTTCATCTACAAATTTAACATTCGTCTCAGCATTTACTGTAATGTTAGGGATGATGGGTTCAATGACATTCTTTATTTGTACCCGCTCAGCATATGGAAATTATTGTTCATTAAATTTAACATTATGGACAGTAGCAAACACTCCTTTTGTCGGAATCCAGACCTTATAACCTTTTACTCCATTTTCAAAACCTACAAAAATGCAATCGATTCCTCTGGCCTCAAATTTGTCTCCACTTTTCTCATACATAATACCTTTACATCCAAAGGTTTTTAACATTTCATAGTCACTGATAGATACATCTCTTCCCTCCCACATAGCCCAGGGAATTAAATTGTCGATTGACCTGGAAGGACATACATTTTTTACCACACACATATAATTCATAGCTTCTGCCCAAAAATCTACTGGTAGCCCCGACTGTATCAACATACATCTCACACCATTGGCTAAAGTCAAGTTAACCCTCTCTGCTATTCCATTTTGTTCCGGTGATTCTTTGACTGTTTTCCTACGATGGATTCCATTCTCCCTCAAAAAATCATTGAATTCGTTATTTATATATTCTTCGCCTCCGTCTGTCTGATTTGCCATTATCTTTCTTCCTCTCTTGTTGTTTTCTACCAATGCTTTGAAGTCTTTGAAACACTGGAACACTTCCGATTTCTTTTTTAGAAAATACAGACTCAAGTGTCTCGAGTAGTCATCTACAAAGGTTAAAACATATTGAGATCCTCCCATAGACTTTACACATTTCCCCATGACATCACTGTGTATTAGTTCTAACGGTTGAGTTGATTGCCTTTCACTTTTTTTAGGGAAACCCTGCTTAGTAGTCTTGCCTAAGGCACACAAATCACAATCTACTTTACCTTTCACCTCAAATACAGGAATCTTTTTTATTCCCTCATAATGCCAATGGCCAAGCCTGTTGTGCCATTCCACTGCACTCTTCAAAGCAACTGCATTATGGATATTACTATTATCATCACTTTCTGCCTCAACGTTTGCAACTGATATTGTAGCTTTAGATTTGGTTGACATTGATTCTAATACATAAAGTCCATTTTTCTCTAGACCTTTGAACACATCTTTTTCCTTTAGTCGTCCTACTGCAAAGCCATCAAAAGTCTCAACAGATATTCCTTTCTTAGCCAATCTAGAACAAGATATTAGATTGTAATTGAAGTCAAGGACATACAAAGTATCATGAAGTTCAAGAATAACATCACCACATTTTTGTGTCAGCTCTACTCTCACAGTACCTATATCTTTCACTGGAACGCTGCCTTTACCCATATGAAAGTAACCAGTTGTTGCTTGAAACATAATGAATTCTGATTTTTCTTTACATATGTGATCTGTACATGCATTGTCCAAGATCCACTCGTTATCACTCACTTTCATAGCTGCTAAACTCACTGCACTTATACAAGCTATCTCTCTATTCTCGGTGCAGTTTCTGGCAATATGCCCACTACCACCACATCTGAAACATTTCTTATTTTTTATCACAGGACAATGTCGAGAGATATGCCCCCACTTATCACACTTAAAACACTTCCTATCATTGCTGAAGTTGTTAATCTGCTGCTCCGTTTGCTGTCTTGTTTGAAAAGTTTGGTTATATCCGCCATGACGTATTCTCGGCGCAGGTTTGCAGTTGGACGCCAATGCTCCCTGGACTGGTTTCAGCTTCTCTTGGATCTCCTCGTCTTCTTGAAGTAATACTGCTTTCACTCTCTTGGTCGTCAGGTCCTTGTCACCACCAAGGATCGCTATGGTGACACGATGTGAATCAGGTAGGCCAGCCAGGAATAGTCCAGCTAGCTGTTTGTCATTCAGTTCCAATCCGTAGCCCGCACTCGCTACCACTCGATTAAGTCCTTGAATTTCAGACATATAATGGTGCATGGATTTATCCGGTGTTTTGGTTATGTTCATCATCTGCTTCATCACTTTTAAGCACTAAGTCAATGTGAAGGAAGTGTGAATTTCCTCCAAGGTTGTCAAAGCGTCCTTCGCGAACTCGCATTCTCCAATGTCCTCTACATACTCTCTCGACACATTTTTTTAGTAGGAAAGCGAGAGCCTTGCGGTTAATTCGCGCTTGATCAACATTCAAATAGTTGATTTCCTCTTCATTAAATCCAGGATAAATTGCGTTCCAACAGTTTTTGTCGATAAGTTCTGCTTTGGCAACTTTAGACCAAGAATAATAGTTCGAAAAACAAAGTTTGTCCATTCGTTCCTTGTTTTCTTCCGACATTTTGAATCAACTGCTCACAACTCGACAACACTTTTTTTCACTTCTCGAAATTTAACACTGCTCAAACTTTTTCACTTTTCTCTCTTCTCAGCGTTCCTGGGCTCATAACCTTTTGTTATATAGTGCATATACGAGAAAGTATAACACAATACATCACTGTTTATACTGGTTTATTCTACAGTACACCCGACACATTTACACATACTGCGCACTCTCACGGACATCGCGCTAGGCTTTTTATAGTACTAGTACTACGTGAGTCAACAAATTGTTTAGTTACAACTACCATAACCAAAAAACACTTTTAACAATCTGTCCCTTCCAGCTTAGTTGATTTTTTCAATTTGATTTTGAGCTTCTTGTATTAATTGATCTCTTAATGGTGATTGAGTAATCTTAGTACAAATACCTGCAATTCTTGTTTCCAGTATGAATGAGTAAGTGAATAAAGCAAATAAATTTGTTGTTTTATGCCTTGCGATCATGAGCCACGGGACCTCCTTCGTAAGTCGAATCCGAACCACAGTACATAGCATGTCATGACCCGGTCCATCTTGGTGAGATGCAAACAGCTTGACTGCTGTGCTACCACGCCCCCTGAATTAATGTGAAGTGGTACAATGTACAGTCGATCCTCTTTTAACCTGGTTACTTCAGGGTGTTATGGCACTACTCAGTATGAATCATCTCTAATACGGTAATAATAAAAATAATAATAATAATTATTATTATTATTATTATTATTAAAAAAGGAAGCTTGTAGTTTAACGTGACCGTTCATCTCGCGATTATGAGCCACGGGACCTCCTTTTTACGTGGAATTTGAACCACAGGACGTGGCATTTCACTTCGAAAATCTCACATGCATTGACCGGGAATCGAACCCGGTCCGCCTTGGTGAGAGGCATACAGCTTGACCGCTGCGCCCCCACGCCCCCAATAATAATAATAATAATAATTATTATTATTATTATTATTATTATTATTATTATTATTATTATTATTATATGTACTCATAATAATATATAACAATATAATACTAATAATAATAATTATTATTATTATTGAGCCTCCGTGGCTTAGGCGGCAGCACGCCGGCCTCTCACCGCTGAGTCCGTGGTTCAAATCCCGGTCACTCCATGTGAGATCTGTGCTGGACAGAACGGAGGCAGACAGGTTTTTCTCCGGGTACTCCGGTTTTCCCTGTCAAAATTTCATTCCAGCAACACTCTCCACTATCACTTCATTTCATCTGTCATTCATTTAATCATTGCCCCAGAGGAGTGCGTCAGGCCTCGGCAGCCGGCACAGTCCATATCCTCGCCGCTAGATAGGGGCTTCATTCATTCCATTCCTGACCCGGTCGGAGACTGGATGCAGGCTGTGGATTTTCATTTTCATTATTATTATTATTATTATATCATATGGCCTCGGGTGCCGGGTGCAAGCTTTGTTAATTGACACCCAGAGGGCAGCTTGCGTGTCGAATTTATTGCTCCTTGGAGCGCTATGAATGTCAAGGAGGTTAGATATCTAAGCTCCTTGATGCTATACCGCTTTCTAGTAGAGAAATGAGGAACTTTGTGTTGGCGGAAAACCCCGAGATTAATTTTTCCATTATGAACACGGCCTACTGAATTCAAATGGGTTCTTTAACATGCTAACAACGTATGACATGAGTATCGTGATTTTTATCGCCTTTCAAAAATCACTTACCATGGCCAGGAGCGAACCTGCATACTTGGGGTTGGTAATCTGACACTATAACCACACACCCACCGTGATAATAATAATAAGAATAATAATAATAATAAAATTTTAAAATTATATTAAAAACATATCCATGATCCAACGTGTCTCAATGTAGGGAAGGATCGTAAACCACGCTCCTCTACCATACGTTATTCAGGTGTTTCGGCGCTTGCTAACATGGAAAATGGCTGCCTAGTAATACTCCACCTCTCCTATACATATTGTGTTTGATTTTAGACATCAGTCTATGTTGCACTTGAACAAGGCTTTTAATTTGGTGTCATTGTCGCGTGCTGATGAGTATGTACAATTATGAGGACTCCATCAATCAAGAAGGAACATGGTCTGCTGAGCTAACGGAGCATCTAATGGCTCTCCATCTAACCAGTGTGTGTACATACCGTGACAGCAATTAACTGAGTGCTCTAGCCCCTCTGCCTTGACTGAGGTCGGCTTTCAGTCGGCTTCCTTCCAATTCACCGACCAAAAACTTCATTTCTTTCATTAAATTACTCAATCGTCAATTATTCATTCGATCATTCATTCAATCATTAAATCAATAATCCATTCATTCAATCATTCATCCTTTCAATCAATAAATCATACAATCATTCCATCAATTAAGCATTCAATTATTCATTCATTGATTAATTTAATCAGTCATTCATTCAATCAATCATTCATTTAATCATTCATGTAATCAATCAATCATTCATTTAATCAATCATTCATTCAATCATTAATTAAAGAAATCATTCATTCAATCATTAATTTAATCATTCATTCAATCATTCAATCAATCAATCATTTAATCAATCATGCATTCAATCATTCATTCAAACATTCATTCAATCCTGCATTCATTCAAGCAATCATTCAATAATGCTTTTAATCGATCATTCATTCATTCATTCATTCAATCAATCATTAAATCAATAATCCATTCATTTAATCATTCATCCTTTCAATCAATAAATCATCCAATCATTCCATCAATTATTCATTCAATCATTCATTCAATGATTCATTTAATCAGATATTCATTCAATCATTCATTCATTCATTCAATCAATCATTCATTCAATCATTCATTTAAGCAATCATGCATTCAATCATTCATTCAATCATTCATTTAATCAATCATGCATTCAATCATTCATTCAAATATTCATTCAATCATGCATTCATTCATTCAAGCAATCATTCAATCATTCATTCAATCATTCATTTAATCAATCATTCATTTAACCATTCACTCAATCAATTATTCATTCATGCAATCATGTATTCATTCAATATTCCATTCATTCAATCATTCATCCTTTCAATCAATTAATAATTCATTTATTTCATCAATTATTCATTTAATCAATCATGCATTCAATCATTCATCCTTTAAATCAGTTAATTATTCATTATATTAAATATTCTTTTATTTATTCAATCAATCATTATTTCATTTGAACATGCAATGACGTAGTCTGTCATTCAATCATCCATTATTCATTCAATGAATCGATCAATCAATCATTCGAAAATTCATTTGCATTCGAGACTGTTTTACCTTCAAAATGTCAGTCTAGTCTGCAAGCCTCAGGTTGCGAACGAGTCGCCTCAATGATCCCCTATTAGCAATTAGCACTGCAGCCTCATTTACGTCTACATCTGTCACCATAAAATCGTTAAACACTGAATCTTACCATTACCTCCTATGTCTACCTCTGCTTCTCTTACCCTCTATAGCAGAATTCATTAACCTCTTAGGTAATCTCTTCTCATCACATGGAACACCTCTTGGTGTAGCGGCTAGCATTATTGGCTCTGGAAAAAATGTAATTGTGGTCTGAGGGCTGGAATGGGGTACACTCAGCCTCGTGAAGCAAAACTGAGAAGAGATGGGTTCGATTCCCACCTCAGCCATCCTGGAAGTGGTTTTCCGTGGTCTCTACACTTCTCCTCCAAGCAAAGGCGTCGTCGCTTCCTTCTCAATCCTCAACTGAATTACAAATACACACATACTTCACATTAACACTGGTTATCACACAAAATCCACATACACACCCAAGTACATGGGGATGAATGACCACGATGACCAGTCCCAACGGATGAAACAACAACAAATGTCTAATTAATCCATGTAATTGTTTACGGACTATCAGATTTTATCGTCCCGGGCGAATCATTGAATCGTGCACCACGACCGCGTGGGCAGCTGCAGCAAGTCCCGGAGATCGTAAGTTTGAATCCCGGCGCTGAAAATCGCAATCCAGAGTGTGTTCTGTCCACATTCCCTCCAGGCAAATGCTGGGATAGTCTCTTACTTGAAGTCCCGGGGCACGTCCTCATCCCTGTCCCTAATACTGTACAGTTACACACACTACTACAGTCAACACACAAATACAGGTTATCAGACAAGTTGAGTTATCTTCGTCTTTTGTTTTATTGTTTTGCTTTTTTTAGTTTTTGGTTTTTGTTTTTTGTTTCTTATTTTACTGTTCTTAGTTTCTTGTTTCCTGTCTTTTTGGTTTCAGTTTTTAGTTTCTTGAGGCTTGTTTCGTGATTCTTGTTTTTCGTTTTTCGTCATTGGTCTTTCGTTTTATTTTGTTTTTTCCTTCATTCGCCTTTCATTGTTTTCGTTTTTTCGTTTGTTCGTTTTTTTTCAAATTGTTGTTGTTTGTTGTTGTTTGATTTAGGGGCTTTGCGACATCGTCCTCTTATTGCCCCGTGTACTTGTGTGTTTGTGTGGAATTCGACTGATAACCGATCTTATTGTGATGGCTGTATTAGTGTGTGTACTTGTAATTCAGATGAGGATTGGGAAGGATTCGGGCCTGGCCTTAAAGGAGAACATAAAGCTTAAGGAGTCATAACCTCCCTATGAAGGCTTCCAAAAAGATGGTATATTGGCTTTCACGGCTAGTGAATAAAAACTCAGCAATTTTTCTAGGATTTTGCCGTGTCTTGTGTGGGGTTTCGCCTAGGACACCAAGCTGGCTCATCAGCAGTCTCTTGGTGTCCTCACCCCGTGAAAGCCAATATACCATCTTGTGGCAAAAGCATCTTCTAAATTCTCTCTACCCTACAGTGTCCATCCCTGCTGGCCTAATCCTCTACTTTATATGGACTTCTGTTGTAGAAATCACTTGGTCAATTCTGAAGTCCTAAAATAATATTGAAACAATCCCACTGACATTTGACAGAGGCACGTTTTTTCCTCCCTCGCATTATAAAGGAGGTCATGTTTATTTCATTCCCGTTCATCCCCTCCCTGGCTCTCGAGGTGTCTCCAGAATAGAATTATGTAAGGTGACCACTCTCTGGTAGGAGTAAAAACAGGTATAACCTAGGAAAGGTTTATCAGAGACTAGCAACCCGCCCCGGCTTCGCCCGCTATTGTTAACGGTATACCCAGCGTAATCTTAAAAGGCGCACGGTCGGCAGGTTCCAGACGCAATTCAGAAAAGCCGAGGTGAACAGCGAAACTACAAACACATATACTCTTCTCTGAAGTCTTAACTCTACACGACTCAGCAGTTCGATGCTGGGGTGATGGGCTCACTCCGAACCTAGTAATTTAAATTTTCACTGAATGGAGATTGTTGGATGAAATGAAAACGTAAAAACCCTTATAGTGGGGCGATGTATTAAAGATAGAATATGCTGTCGCGGACTTTTTAGTAGAACTTTTCATGCTGAACAATTCTTACACTCATAGTATATAGATATTTTTAACGGTTTACCCAGCGTAAGCTTAAAAGGTGCACGGGTGGTAGGTTTCTCTTCAAATCGATTCACTGAAATCGATACTGCTCGGCTTCCTTTGGTCATAAATGAATGTTTTTCTACAGAAACCTTTCTCGAGAAATCCTTTACAGAATGGTGAAAGCCGCATCAAAATCCATCCAGTGGTTCTCGAGATTGCCTGTTACACCCAAGAATCGGGGACCTTGTTTTATACTATGTCGAGATGCCCGCGACTGTTTCAGTCACCTTGCTGTGATTTAGGGGTTACCCCAGTACCTCCCCAAAAGCCCCATGGTGTTGTGATAGCGCGCTTGACTCTCACCCTGGGGCGCGGGTTTGATTCCCGACTCCGTCAAGGATTTTAGAAACTGGCGTGAGGGCAGGAATGGGTTTCAGTTGTCTGACAGTAAGACAGTGCCTTGGTCAAGAAAACAGAGATTAACGGCCAAGGGGACACAACGCGCTGACCACGCGTCACCCGATAATCTGCAGGCCAAATGGCTGGGCAGTGTGTGTGCCCCCCTCCCCCCCCCCCTAATGAAATCTAAACGGCTGAAGCAGTTTCAATGAAACTCGGTAAGATCATAATACTATTTTGTCCGACTCGACCGTGGCCTTTAAATTTTATCACGTCTCACCAATCGAACATGGTGGCTGTGTGAAATATTTCACCGGCATTTTATATCTACGAAACTATCACTGATATCACTCTGAAATTTTGTGCTGTGATAAAGGGCACTACTTAAAGTTCACGTAATTATGTCTATCTCAAAAACCTGTTAAATATAAAACGAGCATGGCGGCCAAGCAAAGTTGAAACATGTAAATAGACTTTTCTCGCGATGTAAACATCCGAGTGCAGTGAAACATGGTACAGCAAATGTTTATACACATTTTAATGCACAGACAGTTCAATTGATCACATAACCTCAAGATGGCGGCTGTGCGAAATTTTAAAAATAAGTATGTATTTCTTGTTTCCTAATCATGTCATCGAAGTGAATGCAATCATCATCATCATCATCATCTAATAGTACATAACTCTTTGGCCTACATATATAAAAATCCAACATGGCGACCATCCGAAATATTTAGACGGTTCTCAATATCTACTATTCTATGACAGCAATCAAACTGAAATATTGTATGTTGATAAATGCTATGAACCTATGGGACTTTGAATAAACTGGTGAGCACAAATCCAACTTGGCGGCGACGCAAAATTTATATATTTAAATGGACGTTTCTCACGATGTAACCATCCGAGCGCAGTGAGACTTGGTACGGTAAATGCTTATACAAATCTTAATCCATTGACATCAAAGTCATTTCAATTGTTTTCCTATCCACAAGATGGCAGCTGTGCGAAATTTAAAAATCTCCTTCTTGAAGTTTGAATAATACACCTTCGCAATAATATTCATGTAATAGTACATAACCCTATGGCCTACATAATATATAAAAATCCAACATGGCGACCATCCGAAATATTTAGATGGCTCTCAGTATCTACGAATCTATTACAGCAATCAAACTGAAATTTTGTATGATGATAAAGGCAATTAACAAAGTAGGATATATGCAAATAGGCTGTTTAGTTCTTCACGGAACTACTTGATTTTACCTAGTACATACCCGTCCAGACCACTTATATTCGATTCCCATTCCTGCCATGGAAGAATTCTGCCCTTCTGATAACCTCCTTCTTCTTCCCCTTCTTTTAAGGGGCGGTGAGAGATCACCTCCCCCAATATATAACTGTTAATTCAACGTTTGGAAATTTTTGCTGATATTAGGAGCGTCGTTCAAAATAGAAAAAAGACATGCTGTTGTTGCTTTTTTCAGTTGAGGTAAGTGGACATTTAGCCCCCATATACCGACAGCGGTGGCTACTCGTTTGGTCATGGGCACAAGCTCTCTGCTGACTGGGTAGACGTTCCCTGGTCATAACAAATTATTGTTCTTTGTAATCAGAAATTTACGGATTTGATACAATGATATCTTAATTGAGGAGCTCCGGAATAAAAACTGACAAGTCCACTTTTTCATGGGTTCTGTGAAAACAACTGAGTGAAATATGATTTCAAATATTATGCACCAAACATATTTAATCACAACAGCTCAATCTACCTAAAACATTCGTTTTAAGTGCCACAAACTTATGAGCAAGGAACGGATTTATATGTAATAATAATTAATTAATGAAATATTTACATATATACTTAGTTATTTTAGCGGCTTCGGTGGCGTAGATGGTAGCATGCTGAGCTTCCATGCCCAAGATCGGGGGTTCAAACCCGGCCGAAGTCGTCGGATTTTTAAGAGCGTTAAATATCCTTCAGTATGCCTTTCTTCGGAGGGGAAGTAAGGCCGGCGGTCCCATATCATAGATTTATGGCATGTTAAAGAACCTTCCACTAATTAGGCCTACACCTTTCTGAAGATAAATTATAGGTTAAAAATTTGAATAACACTCTTAGGTTCCATAGTTCGTCGCCGACTTGGTGGCGTCTAGTTACCAAGGTCTGAACTAGTAGTCGTTGACGGTAGCGTTTGGCGGCAAAATTAGGAACTACTTGAAAATTCAATGTCGCCAGTCCTTACTTGAAATCAGCTTGCCACGGTGGGTGAGTGGATAGCGTGTCGGTCTACTAACCCCAAGTTTGCAGGTTCGCTCCTGGCCGTGGTAAGTGATTGAAAGGCGGCAAAAATACGACACGCATGTCATACGATGTTGGCATGTCAAAGAACCCATTTGAATTCAGTAGGCTGTGTTCAAAATGGCAAAATTAATCTCGGGAGTTTCCGTCAACACAAAGTTCCTCATTTCTCTACTAGAAAGCGCTATAGTGTTCAAGGAGATTAGATATCTAACCTCCTTGACTTTCATAGTGATTCAAGGAACAACGAAATTCGACATGCAAGCTACCCTCTGGGTGTCAAATTACAAAGCTTGCACCCAGCACCCGAGGTCATGCGATATTATTATATACTTGAATTAAAAACAGATAACACACACTAATACAGCCATCACAATTAACACCGTTTATCAGATAAATTCTACACACCCCCAAAGTACATGGGGCTACATGACCGCGTTGTCGCAGCTCCTAAACTGAGGAACCAACCAACCAACTTAGTTATTTTTATTGAAATAAAATTATATATGGACTTAAATTTGCAAAAAGCTATAATTTCTATTTTAATATCCAAATTCAAAGAAGCTAAACATAGTAGGTCTTCTCATTATAATATCAATATGTTCTTTGAAGATTATTCAATCTTTTATTCTCTGTGACTAAAGCAATGGATTACAAAATGTTCTTTTAAGTGCTGGAAAGTGAATGTTCTCCTATTGTCTGTAAGGACTGATTTATATTGACTGAAACTGCGTTCGGTTGGTTGGTTGGTTCTTAATTTTAGGGGCTGCGACAACGCGGTCATGTAGCCCCGTGTACTTTGGGTAGGTGTAGAATCTGTCTGACAACCGGTGTTAATTGTGTTGACTGTATTAGTGTGTATTATCTGTTTTTTAATTCAAGTGAGGACTGCAGACTTTTGAATTTTTCAATTAGTTCCTACTTTTGCCGCCAAACGCCACCGTCAACGACTACTGGTTTAGAACTTAGCTACCAGACGCCACCACAGTCGGCTCTTGGCAACGAACGTAGGAACCTAAGAGCGTTGTTTACATTCTTAACCTATACAATTTAGCTTCACACAGGTGTAATTAGTGGAAGGTTCCTTAACATGTCATAAATCTATGACATGGGACCGCCGGCTTTACTTCCCCTACGAAGGAAGGCATACTGAGGGATTTTAACGGTCTTAAAAAATCCGACGACTTCGGCCGGATTTGAACCCGCGAGCTTGGACATAGAAGCTCAGCATGCTACCAACTACGCCACCGAAGTCGCAAAAAAAACTGCGTTCAACGTCAGAAGAGGTAACGGGGACATATTTGAACTCCACAATGTCTGCTGGGGTTAAATCCAACGTTATCTTTACACTTAAATCTCGATAAAAAATAATTGCAGCAACCTTTCCAGTTCCTTCATATCCAGGGTTCTTTGAATGTACAGTGTTCATCTTCATTTTTGCCACATCGGCAACTTTACCTGTACCACGATTCTTTCTTTTTTATATACAGGGTGTCTTTTATGTACCTTTGGAGAATGATTGGTCGTGTAGGGGACGGGTATAGAAGTAATTTGAGATAGGGGACTTGGGGTCGGAGTGGCCTCCTTAACCCCTAAAATAAGGGTTCATTCAGGCCCTCCACCCTGTAAGTTAGACAACCGACCCAAGCCTCTATTACCTTCTCAATCCTTTAACTCTTGGCAAGATTCATTTCACCATGTGACGCTGGCGTAATGGATAGCGTTGCGGTGCGAAAGGGAGGTAGTCCCAGCCAGCGCCACATGGTGAAATGCATCTTGCCAAGAGTTAAAGGATGGAGATGGTAATAAAGGCTTGGGTCGGTTGCCTAACTTACAGGGTGGAGGGCTTGAATCAACCCTTATTTTAGGGGTTAAGAAGGCCGCTCCGACCCCAAGTTCCCTATCTCAAATTACTTCTATACCCGTCCCCTACACGACCTATCATTCTCCAAAGGTACATAAAAGGCACCCTGTATATATTGATCTTTAACTTGTTTCTCCATTATTGTCATGACTGATAATTTACTAGAATTTAATACATTCTATCCGAAATATATATGTAATTTCTGGATTGGAAAGATCAGCCGGTGTATCACCGTTGCCCTGAGAACGCCCGAATATAAATCCCACACTCTTCGGGGAGGCTCTAGGAGGAGTTTCCTGAATACATCAGAAGATCTGCACGAATCTGCTAAGTCCACAAGGTTACGATTATCGAGATCTAGAAATAACTTGCTCAACTTGACGGCTGGGTGCTACTAATGGAACATCTCCCTCCAGGAAATGAGGAGCACTGGTCCACGTGGAAGTCGTTGAACAGGCTTCGCACTGGTGCTGGTAGATCAAGAATCAATATGATAAAGTGGGGTTTTTCTGGCACATCCAGGCTATGTGATTATGGTGAAGTCCAAACCACAGTCCATTTCATGAATTACAGTAAGTGTCCTTTAAGTTGCATAATGGAGGACTTTATTCCTGCGACACCTAATGCCCGTGACTTGGCAAAATTTGGAACAGACACTATTTGATATGTGTGTTATTAAGTATCATTTATTTAAATTTTAATGTATAATGTATATACTTTTGATACGAATAAATAAATAGCCGAAATATGGACTATATTGATTTTAATGATCAATAATATGAAACATGTGCGCTAAACTTCCAAATATTGAAAAATATGGAAAATAACTACTCCACTTTTCAACTCCACACGCCATGATTTGTAAAGATAACAAATAAATATAATTATGTTTAGCTTCCTAAATATTTATGTATTTACATAAAAATCCGTTCCATGGGCATTAGTATTTATTACATTCGGTAACAAATTATTTTCTTGACTTACCGGTTTTTGTTCCGGCACTGCACAATTAATGTTCTCGATTGATCTTTAAGCAAGGGGTTCTGCCCCTTAAAACAACTACAATAATTAACTAACTAACTTTAAGCTGAAGAAGGCTTTATTGTCAAGCCGAAAAATGTTCAACAATTGAATAACTGTTTCTAAATTTGTATCGATTGACTTAGTATTATTAAGAATGATTTTCATCATGAATTCAATCATAACAAGAATTTCCGTAACGAACTAAAGAGCCTACTTTTCTTAAAATTAAGATTCATGTCAATGATTAATCTACAGTATATGAAACTATCTAGAATAATGAGGAAATTAAGTTGGTAATATCGAAATGTTTAATTAGTTAGATATATACCTGGTATAATGTAGCCTAATAGAGCACTACAGTTGGCAGCCCTGGTGACTGAATATATTCTTAGTTCCATCTCTTAGGGTACAGAACACAGAATTTGGTTGAAGTCCAATGGACGTAACATGCAGTTAGACATTGAATCTATCAGCACGCGTGGTTTCCCCACTTCTACTCCATGCAAATGTCGCTATGTTTCTTAACTTAAGGCCACGGCCACCATCTTCTTAGTTGTATTCCCAATTTACAAATAGACACACTAGTCAGTGCCTGTGAAATGTTCTACTCATAGGTTTATTAATGCTGTTCTGATTCAGTGAGGAAAGCAATGGCAAACTACCTCACTCCTCATCTTGCCTAGTACACGGGGCTACATGAACACGTTTGTTTGTTTATTAAAAAACGTTCTACGGAACGCGATTATTAAGAAAACGAAACCCTTAAAATTGAAAGTTATGTACTGTAAGTACTCACCAAGTGGACCCAGCTGTTGAGACGTCAGCGATGACGCCGGCCGATCCGCCACTGCTCGCTAAGAGACGCAATCAGAGGAGACGTCTGTCGCACTCGACGACGCAACTACACTGTGCGCTCTCTCGCCCTCTGGCGTCCGCGTGACGGCGCTCCGAGCGTCGGTCCCTCCCCCTCGCTACACACAGAATTATGGGTAATGACTGGACCACCTGTGGACAATTTCGATACCAAACCAATACCCTGTGCATGAAATATATAATATTTCCTTTCTGGCTTTGAGGGGCTTGGACATCGTGTTCTTGTAACCTCGTGTACTTCGGTGTGTATGTGTAGAATTTGTCTCAAACGAGAAATTATAAATATCCATGTTGGCAGTTTCAACTAGAACGAGAAATTTTAGATATCTATGTTGGCTGCTTCATAACGAACGAGAAATATTAAATATATATATTAGCAGCTTTGTTTGGAACAAGAAATTTTAAATATCTACAGGGTGATTTACAATTCATATTACAAACTTTTGGGGGTTGTAGAGGGGACTAAGTAGATCACAGTTTGAATAGGAACTCCTGTCCGGACATTTATCGTTTCGATACCAAATCGGTTTTAAGATCACTTACATTTTACATCGCCCGCTTCACAGAACGCAAATAACATTGGCTGAGGGCAACCTCTACTGTCCCCTGATGCCATTCAGTAGGTATACCTTCTGTTCACAAACCGTAGTGACAGGCCTTGACAGCAGTTATGATCCAATCAGGGTGCAGTACAGGACGAGACCGCAGTCCAATGATATTGTGTCGTCTGTTCGTTTACAAACGGTAGTACAGTGAGTCCACTTTGACAGCAATTGTGATCCATTCAGCAGTACAGGATAGTGGCATACACTTTGCACGTGCAGTCCGCGAACATCTCGAACAAACATTCGGGTAAAGATGGATAGGTCGAGGTAGTCCGATTTCGTGGCCACCACCATCGCCAGATATAACTCCCCTCAACTTTTTCCTGTGGGGCCACATGAAGGACCTTGTTTATGAGACTCCTGTCGAGTCGGAAGAAGATAATGTTGCGCGCGTTCTGGTGGCATCATACATTATTGAACACACACCAGATCTCGTGGGACGTGTGTATGACAACATGCTGCGCAGGTACACGTTGTATAATGAACAGCAATGTCGCCACGTGAAGCAACTCTTGCATCCGCGTCTGTAGTGAAGTGAGAGATCTGCAATCGGGTCAAACTGATTTGGTATCGAAACGATACATGTCGGAACATGGGTTCCTAATCAAAATGTGATCTACTTAGTCCCCTCTAAAACACCCAGAAGTTTGTAATAGGAATCATGAATCACCCTGTATATTGGCAGTTTCGTATGGAACGAGATATTTTAAATATCTATGTCAACAGCTTCATCTCGAACAAGACATTTTAAATACGTCTGTTGACAGCTTCACCTCGTACGAGAATTTTTAAATAATTATGCTGACAGCTTCATCACGTACGAGAAATTTTAAATATCTTTGTTGACAGCTTCATCACGTACGATAAATTTTAAATATCTATGTTGGCAGTTTCATCTTGATCGAGAAATTTTAAATATCTATGTTGGCAGTTTCATCTTGATCGAGAAATTTTAAATATCTATGTTGGCAGTTTCATCTTGATCGAGAAATTTTAAATATCTATGTTGGCAGTTTCATCTTGATCGAGAAATTTTAAATATCTATGTTGGCAGTTTCATCTTGATCGAGAAATTTAAATATCTATGTTGGCAGTTTCATCTTGATCGAGAAATTTTAAATATCTATGTTGGCAGTTTCATCTTGATCGAGAAATTTTAAATATCTATGTTGGCAGTTTCATCTTGATCGAGAAATTTTAAATATCTATGTTAACAGCTTCATCTCAAACGAGAAATTTTAAATATTTTTGTTGACAGCATCATCTCAAACGGAAAATTGTATTCAAATAAGGTTCTTTTTAATGTTTAAAGCAAGATTATATTGTAGATTCTGAGCGCCAAAATAAAGTGTTTCATTTTATTAAATTACTGACTACACGTGTTGCAGACTCTTACCAATCATTCGTGCCGATTCGATCGCTGGATTTATTGGTGCCGGTTGGTTGAAACTAGGAGAGCTCTCGATTGATGTACTGGATCACTGAAGGCAAGGTTCAATCAGCGCGCTCAAAGCACTTGATGCAATTAGCACGGGACTGAGTGTTATTACTGTCTTCATCCTCTGTTCCACTCCCTGGCCACTTGACTTTGGTCCAATGGGCCATGAGTTCGATTACCGGCCAGATCGTGAAAATTTGACATCAATGCTACAAAGGTTTGCGTAAGATTCATTTTGTAGCTGAAGGTTTAACTCCCAGGTTAACCCTTTATCTTGCAGAATAGTACAGTAGTAAATATATTTTATTTGCTTTTACATTTAATTATTTTAGCCTAATTATATGTAACACTAATTTTAATTTTTGTTTTCTTTTAACATTGTAATGCTCATGTAGTTGTTTGAGTCTTCAGTCTTTTGACTGGTTTGATGCAGCTTTCCATGCCTCCCTGTCCTGAGCTAATTGTTTCATCTCTACATAGCTACCATAATGCTCATAATTACTTTTATAATTTTACAATTATTAAGATGGTAAAATTATTAGAAATTTCATTTTTATAAGCTTATTTATTTTCAAAATGTAGGGGCATATAAAGTGTTATTAAACAATTAAAAATAGTAAACAATTAAAATTAGTAAACAATTAAAATTAAAAGTAAAGAAAACTACTATAATTAAAATTGAAATTAATAATCCTTTATTTTCTTCCATTCTTCTATATTTTACTTTTTTATTTTAATTGTTTTTATTAAAACATTTCATTTGACAAAACAAGTTTATAACAAAAAATGCCTCTCTTGGAAATGTAAAATTCAACATTATAAAACAGTAGTCTTGCCTGCCGTCCTTTATGCAGCCGAGACCCTTAATCTACAACATAAAACACTGAGAAATCAATTGGAGATTAAGGAACGCAAAATCATGCGAAAAATTTTGGGACCAAGAATCAAAGATGGAATTCACCTTCCGAAACCTAATGCTGACGTCTATTTAAAAATTACTAAAATCACAGACACAATCCGTATGAGAAGGATCCAATTCATGGGACATTTGGACAGAATGGACCCAACTAGGTTAACAAATAAAATAAAATCTATACTTTTTGCAGAAAAAAGGCTACAAGGTCCAATTGGTACAAACTGGCGGAAAAGGAATTGGCTGAATTAGTTTTTCCCAGTCTCAAGGGTCTAGAGGAAATTAGGAAAATTACTCATACATGGGGTTTTGAGGGAGAAGAGAGAAGACCTACCAGACACGTCTGGTCGCAGCAACGAAGACTCGCTCAATCGTTGCGCATTAAGAATTATTGGGCAAACATCAAGACCAATAAGTGTTGATTCAGCGTGGTCCTAGGAGACCCATTCGCGCAAAAGACGAAGAAGAAAACATTTATTTAGCACCCCAGGTCAGGGAGATAACTAATAATATTTGATTTACAGAAACATTAACACTTCCACAAGAATTAGTTGAAATATGAGAGAAAGATTCAACCATCTGCATCTTTGACAATATAAATTGTCTTTTGGTAGGTGCTTAATATACTAAGCACTTACCTAAAGAGTTAAAAAGAGAAAAGTCTAAAATTATCCTATAAACGTGGAAGATGTGAGGGAAACGTTGGAGATCAGCACAAAACAAGAACCAAATTTTAAATAATGGAAAAAGAGTTACAATTTGATTTTTAAATGTAAAGCTTCACTTCTAATAGCAAGATGTGTGTGTTTCCTTCATCATTATCATCATCATTTATTGTACATAACAGGCCATTAAGGCCCATGACAGAAAACAAAGAAACATAACAAAGTACACTTCAAATACGGTATACAATATTATAAACCAAAAATTCCCTTAATCAATCCATTGTCGTCAACCATATTTGATCCGTCCGATATTTCTTTTGCCTTTTTCTTTGATCTTGTAATTTAAGACTGGTAGGTTATCAGCCTTCCGAGCCCGAGCTCAGTCATGGAGCTGCCATCTAAGGTGCTGAGCCACCCGGTTTGTTATCAAAGTGACCTTCTTCTAGGCGAGTTGCCTTCTCCACGGCTCATAGAGTCTCACCTACCCTTACCCATACCTATTGGTCCGGGTATATATATATTAAAAAGAAAAAAAGGATCATATAAAATTGATATTAATTCAAAAGGTAGGGGTCACCAGCTATTACAAGGGTAATAATGTGTACATAACCTAAAATTGTAAATGTTGATTGACAACTATAAAGATCTGTCACCTCACACAAACGTGCGGGTTGTCTTGGGCATGATATAGAAGGCGGTGGAGGCCCATGTGCTCTTCCTCAATGAATACAAAGAACTACGAAACATCAAATCAACGCAAGATAAACAAACATGTCTGCAATTTAGGACACACAAACATACTGAATGGTGCGTTTGAGTGAACTAGCGTAATGAGAGCACAGATTCATGAGATAACTGGAACTGACACTGGTAACACAATTAAAAAGCTGTGTAAACACACGATGATCCCTTAAAACAACATAACACAACATCAAATGACAAATCCGTGACAGCACCACATTCCAAGATCCTTGGAAATGTATATAATTGTTGTGCAAGATTTATGACAGGCACAGTTATAATAAAATCGATATTGTTTTGGTTCCTTAACCCTTTATGGGATAGTGATCTCTATATTAACCACCTTTCGTAAGGATAGTTTATGCTTTCAAAGATGCTGATAGTTGAATCTTTAAGCCAAATTTCGCAGCATTTTCATGCCGAAGTTCTAGTATTTCTAGAAATCGTAACGTAATGTGTTGGATAAAATTTAAAAAACTAAAACTAAAAATATTAACAATGAAAGTGTATAAATAAAATATAAATATAGAAATAAAAATCATAAGAATGAAATTACAATAATGAAAGAAAAAGAAAATTAAAATAATGAACATAACTATAAAAAATATGAAAATAATTGTAAAAATCAATTCAAAATTAGTTAATTAATTAATTCAATAACATATCAAAATTAAATCCATAAGAACATAAAGTGAAAATTAAAATTAAATATACTAACATTAAAATTAGAGAACAAAAATTACTTTATTAATAATTATAATAATTTTTAAAACACGAGCCTTATAGTAGTCGCATATGATGTGTAACATCTGACATGTTATCCTACTATGTGTATGCGCGAGCGCAAATCCCTTGTTAACTGTGAACTCTGCTGGTCATTGAAATGTAAAACTCCAGTGCCAAATCCTGACCGGTACGCATGCGCGAGGTATGTCGTGGTACCAATGATTTATTGTAGGAATATCTTTAATGGGGCCTCCAAAACTTGAAGTAAACCGTATGCTATATACATTCCACAGCGAAAGTATGAAGATTTAATACATCATAATTGTTTTCAGCAAATATGATATAATGAATATTTTCACACCAAAGAACGACATCTTGAAGACGATTTATTGCAGGAATATCTTTAATGGGGCCTCCAAACCTTGAAGTAAACCGTATGCAATATACATTCCACATGGGGCTGTGTGTTGGCCGACAGTGCCTCGAATGCTTACATTAAATACGAATACAGCAAAAGTATGAAGATTTAATAAATCGCAATTGTTTTCAGCAAATATGATATAATGAATATGTTCACACCAAAGAACGACAACTTGAAGATGATTTATTGTAGGAATATCTTTGGTTGGTTGGTTCTTAAGTTTAGGGGCTGCGACAACGCGGTCATGTAGCACCGTGTACTTTGGGTGTGTGTAGAAGCTGTCTGACGATCAATTTTCAAGCAGTTCCTACTTTTGCCGCCAAACGCCACCGTCAACTACTCCTAGTTCAGAATTTAGCTACCAGACGTCACCGCAGTCGGCTCTTGGCAACGAACGTAGAAACTTAAGAGCGTTGTTTACATTCTTAACCTAAGTACAATTTAGCTTCACACAGGTGTAATTAGTGGAAGGTTCTTTAACATGCCATAAATCTATGACATGGGACCTCCGGCTTTACTTCCCCTCCAAAGGAAGGCATACTGAGGGATTTTTAACGCTCTTAAAAAATCCGATGACTTCGGCCGGATTTGAACCCGCGATCTTGGGAATAGAAGCTCAGCATGCTACCGACTACGCCACCGAAGCCACCAGGAATACCTTTGATGGGTCCTCCAAACCTTGAAGTAAACCTTATACGATATACATTCCACATAGCCACATGGCCGACAGTACGTCGTGGTACCAATCTTCGCCACCGTGCACTCATTGTTTCCGTCCCATTTCCGTCCCTTTTCCAAAATCACTCCCACAAAAATATCCAGCAGCCGAGTGCAAAGATGTTACACATCAATAAATAAAAAGGTAAAAACACAAAAATAAAATCGTTTTGCCCTATAAAGGGTTAAGCTGTATTTTCCCCCTTAATGGCGCCCAGCGTGTTGCTACTCTCCCTAATAGAGCTCTTGGAGAGATTCGTATTCAAGTTGTTCAGAGCGTGTCGAACTATTTGATCAAAGGAATGCGTGCAATCTAATAAGGTAGCTGTTGAGAGTTTGAGAAACATATTTGCCTAAGGAGAATCCTAGCAATAACACTCACATCTGGAAAGTAAATAAGAGTGAATTCAATAATCTGCTTGCTCAAACGAAAATTAAATAACGTTTGCAAATGCCGCTCGCTTGACTTCAGATGCGCTCCGAGCTGTGAACTGTGATATAAAATGGGGAAATTAGATATTGGTTAAATAAGAGTGTTTACAGATGCCAGGAGGAAGATACAGTTTTCTTCTCTTTCCTCTCACGTCAATACCAAATGGTATTCCATCTTTAGTCAATAATTCAATTAAATGTAAATTAATTACTTAAGCGAACCAGTTTCAACCCTATTCTGGTCTTTAATCGGCGTTATAAACATGTGATATTACAATAATCGCGAGCAAAGCGTTACGATACCGCATTTTAAAAAACACCATAAGAAAGGTATTAATTCTAAGTAGTAATACAGGGAAATTCTTTTGCTAGAGCGGGGCCGGCGACCGGCTGCCTTCCGCCAGCCAACCGAGCTTGCACCGCGGATTGCGCGCCGGTGGAAACCGTAACAAAGTGCATTAATAATTAATGGTAATTCACCAGCAAATCATGATTAAAGAACTTATCTATCCGCAGGGAGAAGCTGAGAGTGTTCTCCTTCAACGGACAGACAGGCGGGTTGTACCGTGTAAATAAATTAGTGTTTACACGTTGTAATTCCCTTCTGTTGTGAAGGATATCTGCTGCCGTATATTGTTCTCCAGCTCCACTAGGGTACTGGTACACTTTGTATTTTAAATTAACCCACAATTGAACATCAAACGGGCTTAGGTCCGTGCTTCGATTTATTACAGTAGACACGCAGGGGGTGCAGGAGTAGCTAGATAATGTAACGATGTAACTTCCGAAGTTACTGTCTGTCAGCTGAAGGAGAACCTTTTTAGTATCTTCCGTGAAAAGATACTGGTGACGTGAGGTCATCCAGATTCCCTAGAAATAAAAAACAACAGTGCTTCTATAATTAAATCGTGCAGCTGTTGTTTATGTTACCTTCTTATCCGTGCGCTGACACTACACACCCTAGTTGATGAAAGTTTAGTAACATATTGTACCCGATTGTCACCATGTGGACCATGTGTTCGTATCCCAACTAGCTCACGGTCTTTCGAGGTATGGGACGTTCCTGCCCACAATACGACCACATGCTCAGGATTTGAGTCTACCAGGTAACTACTTCTACAGGAAATACACAACATTCCTAAAAATAAAACATTTACTGGTCTAAAATCATGGCTATACAACGAATACAAATCAAAGGACAAATTACATTTAATTCCCACAAATAAAATAGGGTTATTCTGTGAGCTTTCTTCTTAAAAATAGTGCTACACTGCACTCAAACCTAATTCTAACATCCTGTCAATAATAGTTCAGATTACAAGGTTTCCATAGTGTTCATCATGTGACACAATCTTAGTTAATGGGAGTATCTTAACACAAAAATCACATGTCACATAAAAATTATATTACTAAGACATTATTCCGTCTCTTACGGCATTTACTTTAACTAGCAAAACTTCATTATATTCTGCATTTATTAACAAATATTTGTTGTGTCGTGCGAATCATCTTCCTTCTTTCCATCCCTATGAACGATCTAGGACAGTGGTACATGCTCCTTAAAAAAATAAACATGGATAGAATATTTTATAGCTTCACCATATAACGATTTTTCTGGGTCTTGTCGGGCTTACCATAGTTACAACTGTGTCATGTTCTGGGAAAAACACATACCCGTTTGCATAAATTAGCATGAACTGGCAAAATGCATATTAAAGAAGATGCCTACATTATTTTGGTTCAGCTTTCCTCCTCAGAGGATAACTTCGCCAAATATTATCTGATTTCTATGATCCAACAACGTATGTGACTTGCCACACACCATTCAATTCAATTGGCATCATTATAACACTCATATCTTAATTGCATATTTAAATACCGAGATTCCTCAGTGTCCTACTGTGACTGTAAATGACAAGGGATCGGTCGACGGACCTTTCTCCCCCTCAGCAGGCCATAAAATTCGTTCCAGCTGGCTAACCAAGATGGCCGCCACGGAAATGATCCACACTACCTTTCTCTCTCTATCGTCAAGGTCAAACTTGTTTACAATTATATAACAGTACAGATACGCTAGGCGTGATTCCTAAGTAATTGAGTCATTTAATTAATTAACACCTATCTTTATAGTGTATTTGGGCTCAAACTGGCTCCTTAATAAACATTCATGGCTGGGGTGGAATTCTAGTGATAGCCTTACCGTTCTATGGTGATTATGTGGCTTTAAGACGCGCATCATAGTGAAACCCCACGGTTTTCACCAGCAGCTGTCAGTAATAATATCAGGAAATCTGCGTTCCTAGACGACGAATATGGTCCTACCTATCAGGGTAGACCATTGGTACAAATGCTCACTGCGTCTCGACGGACGTCAATAGTGGCCATAATTCATGCAAGCGTTGGAAATAGACAGGATCTATCCAAATCGCTGCGTATAATACAGTATGCACAAAGGCGATACTCCTCGAAGATTCAGCCAACTTTTCACCTAATGCGCAAGCTATTCTAGTCAATCCCCGCGATTATCTTACGTAAATCACTGGATTCTACGTTAATCTGCACGCTATACATGCGGCTCAAACAATCTTTCACATAGATGACTCCATTATTAAGGCACCTGCGTTCTCTCTGTTATACTACTTAAGCCAAAGCTTTACATAGCTCCTAACACAAATGTATAAATTTACTGGCTTACTTTAATTTAATGGTCCTCAAACATAATCCTAAGGATTGACCATATCAAATATTCATTCCAATTTTCTCTGACACTGAAAAAGCTCTCGTATTTCACTATATTCCACGTTACATTTTTACTGTTTACCAAATTACAGTACCTTTAAATTAGACATGACACTATTTGAACATTACTTAGGCCACATTTGCCCATTACTCTATTGTTGCCGACCCCAGTTTATTATTATTATTCATTTACCGTTACCGTTAGATTCATCACTATTTTTGACCTAAAGGGTCCTAAACAAATCACCTTCCAAGCCATATTTTATTCAAGACGAGTGGTGAAAACTCGTTCAGTAAGTGACTATTACATCTTTTAATCTCAAAGTGATAAATCGTTACATGGTGAACTATTCAGTTATAAGGATATAATTGCATGTGTACTCACTTTTTCCTTCTTGCTGGAAAATGCCAGCTCTTCGGCCTAAGCGCTACCATGATGTTTGGTTTAAGCCATCATGATATCCTTAACACAACACTGAGATTCACACACTTGCCACATGATACACATATTTTTATAAGTGGCCTTTACCACTGCTATACACTGAATATTAACCATTAGACACATGAACACTTTAAATCATTATTTCACAATTTATGTACACTTGATCCATTACTTCACATTTTGATCCTTAATCCGGACTTCTCCTACGCTTGATCTCAGAGATGCGATGCAATTATGACAACCGCTGGTCTACGTGAAATCTAGTAGCGTTTTACTGATGTTCGATCCTCGTTCCCTGCAATCACGTTCAGCTCACTATCCTGGTTAGGTGGCAATGACTTCCACGCTCCCATCACTGTAGTGATCCTGATGATAATGTCATACAATTCTGACAATACCTCCCGGTATAAGAACTGTTCGAAAACATTATAAGTTCCTTTTCGCTGTAGCGAATTATATCTGCGTCAGCTAATAGATAAATATCTGCATTAATTTACTCTCGACGCACTTCATGATTGTTTATGAAGCTTATAACTTGCTTCCATTGTCTTCAACGGCGGAGCGTTGATACTTTAATACTTGGCGTGCTTGCTGTAGATCAACTGCTTCTGACTACTTTCAACTGACTCTTTCAACTGCTTTCAACTCACGCTTGGCGTGAGCTGCTCTCCCTTATAAAGGTTTCTTGCACAAAATAGTTCACGGGACATGTGAGAGCGACTCCCTTCTTGAAATAATCCCTCTTCAGCCGAAATGACATCTGCATCTTGTTTATTTAGGTGTGGAGGTTTCAAAAACATTCGCGTGCCGGCGATCGCTTCGGCCAATTAATTACAATTAATTGCCTTAGTTCAGCGCGTTATGACGCCACGGTGGGGGTTCCCCGCTGGCTGGTTACAGTATCCCTGCTCTTGAGCGTGAGTTAGGTTGTAATGCGGTCATTTGGAGATATAGGCATTAATTTAGGTGAAAAACCACTCCTAAATTACTTCTCCGTGAATATATTCATCTGTGTGTATATTTCAATGCATTACAATGTTCCATTTAGCTGGAATTAATTAATTTCCTTGTGCATGCGGTCCCGCTATAGCTTGCCCCGTTGTCGAGTGGTGGATACCCGGGTCATTAATTTTGAGCTGTCTCTCCGCTCCAGACGTAAGTAGTGCGGTCGGCGCCTAGGCTACTCCGCCCACTCGCTAAGGGTCATTTGTAAACTGCCAAACTCGCCTTCTCTCGTTTTCGTATGCTCTGAAAACGTATATTTCCGTGCATTTGGCTACAATTCTTCCTTTAAATTGCTATGATTTTCACATATAAATCGTGAAATCACGCTAGACTAATATATGTCAGTATACCTCTCATTGCTCTGTGGGTTCCCTATAATTGCTCCCCCTTAGAGACCAATGGTTCGACCCTAGGCATAACCATGTGCCTGGTCTTCTCTGATGAGACCTGAGTTCGATGCCAGACTGCCGTGACTAATTGGGCACATCTTTCTCCTGCTAAGTTCGAAAAATTCATTTCATATGTGAATTTTTCGGGCCTATCAGCTGGCATCAACTCCATGCCGTATTTACTTTAAGCGGTCATTGCTCTCGGCAATGGGCTTTCTCGTTCCCCACTCCACTCTGTCTGGTGTCTCGTAGACTCTCGTTCTCCCTTCTCCATTGTTCATTCATCCCCCTCAGCTTCACAGCGGCTTCCCTCAACTGGTCATAAAGTTCCTGCAGTAGACAGCTGCATTCTTCCTTCGTGTCCGCTGGGTTGGCGAGCTGGTTGTTTCGCTGCGACCCTTCTTGAGCCTGCAAGCTTTTCTCAAGAATCTTTCCGTGCATACGTAATGATTCCCCATTCACTTGGATGTGCATAGCTTGCTCCTCTCTCGCATCATAGTCTTCTGGTGGACTATATAATTTCAAGTTAGCTGCGTTTACCACAACTTCTCTACCTGTTGCTTCATCTTTGATCCGATATGCATTATTTTGCAGATCCCTTATAATCAGGTAGGGTCCGTGGTAAGCATGCTGAAATTTCTTATATTTCCTGCTCTCTGGATCTGAACTGGCGGGTTTCTTCAGTAAGACGTATTCTCCCACGAGTAACGGTCTGTGATACCGTTTCCTCCTGTTTCTTCGCTGCCGTCTATCGGCTTGTTTCTTGAGATACTCGAACGTTCTCTGGATCCTCAACTCACGTCCAAGTTGTGCATCGATGGGTGTCTGGATGACATTATTCCACGGCCTCTCTGGTCTTATATCGAGATGTAGGCTCACTGGCACCTCTCCTGTCGCTTCGTGCACGGTATTGTTGATACAATATTCAATCATCTCAAGTACGTCAATCCATCTCCAATTCTCAGTAGAGCAATATATCTTCATGTATTTTTGCAGTTCCCTCATAACTCTCTCAGCGGAATTCGATTCCGGGTGTCGAACCGTGGACAAAATCTGTCTTACGCCCAGATTCTCCAACTCCCTGCGAAATTCTATGCTGGTAAAACAACTTCCATGATCAGATAAGATGTTTTCTGGCTGTCCTAATATAGGAATGATTCTTTCCTTCAGCCTCTTAAGTACCTGTTTTGTACTGGTTTTCTGAATTGGACACAGGACTACCATTTTGAAAAACACGTCTAGTGCAACTAGGATGTGTTTATTTCCTCTTCTAGCTCTAGGAAGGGGTCCAAAGTTGTCCAGCGCCAGGAGCTGACATGGCTTCTCTGGTAAGAGTGGTATAGGTTTCTGCCTCATTAAGTACGAGTTAGGCTTTACTCGTTGGCACATATCACATGTCCTGATAGTATTTCTGACTGTTTCTCTAAGTTTTGGCCAAATAAATGCCTCTTTAAGCAGGGCAACAGTCTTATCTACACCGGAGTGTCCAAAAGCTCGGTGTGCTAGCCATACTAGCCTTCTCTGCAATGCTGGTGGTACAACAATCCTGGGTTTGGTGTGGTCAGAGTCGCTCCACTTATGTAGCATCTGGTTAAACCATAGATATTCCGTTGACAGTGCTTCAGCTTCCACATACATCGGGGTTCCTCTATCCAGCTTTCCCTCGAAGTAATTAATCATCAACCGTATCCAGGGATCTTCACGTTGAAAAACGGTGATGTTCCTCAGATCATCTAAGGTCTTCTGATCTCTATCTTCTATCTCGACAGCTAGAGCTTCTTCTTCCTCTGCTGTAGGGTATCTGCTTAGCAAATCAGGTATGATATTGTCCTTCCCCGGGCAATATTCTATTTCCACTTGAAATTGTTGTATGTACAGGGACCACCTTGTCAGTCTTTGACTCGACAAGTCAGTTTTCAGCAGGAACGTTAGGGCTTTATGGTCTGTTCTCAATATAATTCTAAAACCATAAATCAGCTTGTGCCAATACTGTAAGGCATACAGTATCGCAAGTACTTCGATCTCCGTGACCGTATAATTCTTTTCATTAGGCTTCAACCTTCTACTGATAAATGCAATATAAGTTTTCTCCTCTGGCCTGTCCATATTTTCCTGATATAACATAGCTCCAATGCCTATGAAGGATGCGTCAGTCTGGATAATAAATTTCTGAGTGTAGTCAGGATATCCCAATTTTACATAATCTAACAGCATCTGTTTAGATTTCACGAAGGCTTCCTCGCATTGCTCCGTCCATCGCCATCTTCCTCCTTTCTTAAGTAAGTCTTGGAGTGGTGCTACCGTCTCGGTATACTTCGGACAATGGTTTGAAAAGAATCCAATAACGCCTAGATATTGCCTGACGTTCTTTACCTTCGTTGGTCTCGGGAAACGCATAATGACTTCCAATTTTCCCGGATTAGGTCTGACTCCTTGTGCATCTATTACGTGACCTAGAAATTTAACTTCTCTCTGAGCAAAGTTAGACTTCTTTATATTGACCTTAAAGTTAACCTGACTTAGGTCATATAACAACTTGCGTAGATCTCTGACATGTTCTTCAACTGTTTCAGAGGTCAGTAGTATATCATCTACGTAGCATATGGTTGTAGCTTTTACTTCTTCGGATAGGTTCCTATCTAGCGCTCGTATCAACGCTGAACCTGCTGTTTTTAATCCAAATGGAAGACGTACGTAAGAATACGTGTGCTGGTCAAATAAAAATCCGGTTAATAGACTTGTTTTCTCTTCCAGAGCAAGATGGTGAAAACTTGCTGTCAGGTCAAGATTTGAGAACACAGTCTTTCCTTTGAACCTCCTGAGTACCTCCTTAATGGGCGGTACTTTATCAAATTCCGGTATGACCTTGGAATTCAAATTTCGTAGGTCCAGGCATATCCTCACACTTCCATCCTGTTTCGGTACAACTACCAGTGGGCTGACATAAGGTGTGGCTGTCTTTACAATGACGCCTGCTTCTAGCATTTCCTGTATCGCTTCTTTGACCTTTAAGTAATGTTTCTCAGCTACAGGATACGGCTTCTGTTTGAATGGCGTCCAATCGCTGACTTAGAACGCATACTGGAAATTCTTGATCCGGCCAGGTCTCGAATCGAAGACTCCTTTATACTCGAATAGCAGTTCCCTTAGCATTTGTTTATATTCTGGACCAAATTTAGCTTCTTCAATCTTCTCTTCCAGGCATTCTTCAAATTTTGGTTCGAGATCCTTTTCAATGTCTGCGGCCAGTGTTGCCAACTCTTCCTCAATGTCTTCTATTGTCGACACTGCATCCCCAGTCATATCTCCGTATGTATGCCATACGTATTCTTCTGGTCTCGTTTCATTATGCCTTAATGAGAGTTCTAACTCTTCCTTTCCCTCACTTGCGCGAAACATCACAATGTCTTGCGAGAGATCTATAATAACTTTATACTCTCTTATGAAATCCATCCCAACAATGAGGTTATACGGCAGCTTATTCACAAGTAGGAAGCTCTGTGAGAATGTAGAGTTCCCTATCTGCAAATCTAAAAATACTTGGTATTTGCATATCATAACTTTATCTGGTATGACACCTTTTATTTTCACGCTTGAAATAGGTATTTTCAATACGTGGATTTTACTCTGGATTTCACTGTATAATGCCTGGGTTATCAAACACACTGTGGACCCTGTGTCAATGAGACTTCTTACTTTCATTCCCGCAATGTTCACAATAATAATAGGTAGTTCCCTTCTTACATTGACCGTTCTTTCATCGAGGTCTTCGATAAGCTCCTCAGGTTTGGCAATCCAGTTAACAACATTCACTGCATTCCATCCTGAACTTATCTCTCTTTGGTCATTTAAAATTGGTGTTGTTTTTTTTTTTCAATTGCTCCATTCTTTGTGGAGTTTTTCTGCCTGTCTTCATGCTGTTGAAGTTCCAGACTTTTGGCACCGTCATCATTTTGATATATGTCGGGTGACCTTCTATTCCGAATCGCTTCATCCCAATGAACTCGCGATTGTCTCGGATCATCTCCGCGCTCTTCCATGTATCTTAAAGATGCGTGATAACGTTCTTCCGCCTCTTCATCGAACCCGCGACTCTGCTCTTGGGATCTCCATCCTTGGTTGTTCCCATTTCGGCCGTAATTTCTTCTGTTATCCAGCTGCTGGTCTCTGGTACCACGCTGATTCCAGTTTTTCCTTCCTCGGTTACCACGGTTCGAACCTCCTCGATACGCTGGCCTCCAATTTTGGTTTTCGCGTCCTTCGCGCTGCCAGTCGGATTTTTCTGTTTCGGTGCTTGTAGATTTGCTCTTTGTCTGCACCTTCGTTGGCTCAATCGGCGTATTCGTCATATTAACTTGTTCCACATTTCGACTTTGTCTTGCGTGCTGCACTGTGGTTAGATCGAGTTGTCTCAGCACTTCCTCCATATCGATTGCAGTTTTGGCGTTTGCTGAGATTAGCAGACGCTGCACTTCATACGGCAGCTGCTTGGCTATTGCTATGCATAAATCTGACTCTTTAAGCCCTTCATCAAGCTCGCGAAAACGGCATAATTGATTCACAAAGAACTCTCCGTACTTAGTCGGATTACTAGTACTGTAACGCCTGGAATACAAGTCCAGTCTGAGGTTTTGTTGTACGCTCGCGTTCCAATATCTGCTTAAAAATGCTTGGCGAAATTCATCAACGGTGTCGAACGTGTACCGAAAACTCCTAAACCATAGGGCGCACTCCCCTTCGGTTAGTTTTTCAATCGCTCTCAACCTGCGCTCTGGCGGTACTTTCGCATCATTCAAGTACTCGGAAACTTCTTTAAGCCAGTACTTGGGTGTCATATTAGAATTACTCCCAGAGTATTTCTTTGGTTTCTCATCACTAGCCCTTATAACTGTGACTATTTGGTTTTGTACAGCATTTTCATGCGGTGTTGACATGGCCATTGGCATACCAGGTGTGGCATACGGGCTGTCACTTGGCATGGCTGCATTCTTTGGAGTGGGCTGTATTTCTATCTCCGCCCATTTATTTCTCCTATTCTCGTCTATACTTCCTTCGCTAGACCTAGGATTCCGCAACATAGATTCCTCCTGCGCTATCATTCTAGTCTCAATTTGGCTGTGCCTGTTTTCCGCCCTTTCCAAACGAGCTAATACCTCTCGTTCTATTTTCTCTAGGCGATCTCGGTTTCTTTCTGCCATAGAAAATACCTTTTCCTTATCATCCTTAAGGTTTTCCTTCAGGTGGATAATTTCCCCTGCTAGACTTTCTCTTACTTTGGCAAGAGTCTTATCGCTGGCTTCAGTCTTTAAGCCTTCTCGAAGCTCTAATTCTTCGCGTAAGCCTGTAACTTCCCTTTGAATGTGACCTTGTATATGAGAGATTTCAGTCCTTATTTTCGTGATTTCCCCTTGGTCTTCGTCCTGTCTTTTATGGATAACTGCTAAGTCACTCTGAGTTTGTTCCAACTCTTTCTGCACTTTTCCGACTTGTCTCTTCATATTAGACATTATCTCCTTATTCTCTTGATCAGAAGTTTTTATTTCCTGAATTTCCTTACATTGGTCAAGGATATTCTGATCCTGTTTTCTTAAGGCTTCGTCTACTGCCTTGGCGTAACCTGCCATTCGCGTATTCCATTTTACGTCATTATCCTCGAACCTATGATCCACGGTCTGAGTGAACGTGTTAAATTGCTCTAACTGACGTTTAGTATTAGCTTCATTCTGACTTTGAATGTCTTTAAGCTCCCTGGACATACTGTTTAAATTATCGTTAATTTCACGCTGTGACTCTCTGCACATTTGCAGATTGCTCTCTAATTTTAATTCAATAGACTCAAAGCGTTTATCGTTATCATCTTGCATTTCTGAGATCACGCTAACAATATTTTTAGTTACCTCACGCTGGACAGACTCTTTAACGTCGTCCATTTTCTTATTAACCTCTATTAGGTTTCATTCTAACTGCGTATTTACTTCGGCTTGATTAGTCTCTAATCTAGTATTGACTGTAGCCAACATCTGGCTTACCTCAGTTTGATTAGCATCCATTCTATCCGCTATTTCATCTTTAAATGCCTTGGATTCTTCCTTACTCTTAGCATTAATAACATCGAAATGTTCCCTTAACTCAGCAATACACCTGAGTACTTCTTCCGTTCCGGCCATCCTGTACTACTTAATTTGAGATTCAGGTAGGCCGCAGCTGAATATGCTGGCACGTTCTATTGGAAAGAAAGATTCCGATCCCGCGACTACAACAACAACATATTATAAAATGTCAAAACTAACTATGGAATGGGTATTGACCCTCGTACCCGTCTGACAACAATGTCTGACGTCTGAACATCATCTAGAAAGACTCACAATCGCTCAAACAAAGTTTTGAGGAAAAATATTATTTCTATGGTTTTTCCCCATGAAAATCATGCTATTATTATGGGGTTTTTCTGAATCCCATATGCCATCCACGTACGGGCGCCATGTTAATAACGTGAATATTGGGTAGTTATGGCTATGGTTGATGTAAGACATCGGCCATCTTCTAATTTATTATTAAAACTGTTCAGGGAGTGGTTTTTTTACTGCCGAATGCCCCACTTGGGCCATGCCATATTAATAATGTTGCTCATGCCCCACAGGTGGGCGACATGTTAATTAATCTATGTTGGGGTTACATGCTTAAGTGGAGGTTACCTGTATTTTAACCGGGTGAGTTAGCCGTGGTGGTTACGGCATGACTGATGGCAGTCGCTCACATCCGGGAGGCGAGGAGGTTCGAATCCCCCCGTCGGCAACCTTGAAGATGGTCTTCTGTGGTTTCCCATCTTCCTTCCAGGCAAATGCCGGGGTTGGTCCCTAACTATAGGCCACAGCCGCTACCTTCCAACTCCTCGTCCTTACATTCCAACTTCCCTCCTTCCCTCCCCAACGGTACTTGTAGCTCACCCATTGGGTGTCCGTCTCGAAGCAGCTACAAAACTGGCGAGCCGAACATGTCCTCGGACACTCCCGGCACTAAAAGCCATACGCTAAAAAAAAAAACTGTATTTTAAACTGGCCCCACGTATCAGCATCATGTTAATAATTTATAGTGACCTGATAATTAAAGGGGTTTGGTGAAAGTTACATATATATAAGCATGTCTTATGGAGGATTATCAACAATTATTTTTAAACGTGATGGCTTATTAACAAATGGGACGCGGCCTTTCCTATTTTGTCCTAATATCTATGCTGTACTTGCTTCTACCATTAATATCTCGGCCGACTTTAAGCAATACCGTTGACTCAATCCAAGTACAGAGACAACTCCCCCATGTACCCGATTGTCACCATGTGGACCATGTGTTCGTATCCCAACTAGCTCACGGTCTTTCGAGGTATGGGACGTTCCTGCCCACAATACGACCACATGCTCAAGATTTGAGTCTACAAGGTAACTACTTCTACAGGAAATACACAACATTCCTAAAAATAAAACATTTACTGGTCTAAAATCATGGCTATACAACGAATACAAATCAAAGGACAAATTACATTTAATTCCCACAAATAAAATAGGGTTATTCTGTGAGCTTTCTTCTTAAAAATAGTGCTACATTGCACTCAAACCTAATTCTAACATCCTGTCAATAATAGTTCAGATTACAAGGTTTCCATAGTGTTCATCATGTGACACAATCTTAGTTAATGGGAGTATCTTAACACAAAAATCACATGTCACATAAAAATTATATTACTAAGACATTATTCCGTCTCTTACGGCATTTACTTTAACTAGCAAAACTTCATTATATTCTGCATTTATTAACAAATATTTGTTGTGTCGTGCGAATCATCTTCCTTCTTTCCATCCCTATGAACGATCTAGGACAGTGGTACATGCTCCTTAAAAAATAAACATGGATAGAATATTTTATAGCTTCACCATATAACGATTTTTCTGGGTCTTGTCGGGCTTACCATAGTTACAACTGTGTCATGTTCTGGGAAAAACACATACCCGTTTGCATAAATTAGCATGAACTGGCAAAATGCATATTAAAGAAGATGCCTACATTATTTTGGTTCAGCTTTCCTCCTCAGAGGATAACTTCGCCAAATATTATCTGATTTCTATGATCCAACAACGTATGTGACTTGCCACACACCATTCAATTCAATTGGCATCATTATAACACTCATATCTTAATTGCATATTTAAATACCGAGATTCCTCAGTGTCCTACTGTGACTGTAAATGACAAGGGATCGGTCGACGGACCTTTCTCCCCCTCAGCAGGCCATAAAATTCGTTCCAGCTGGCTAACCAAGATGGCCGCCACGGAAATGATCCACACTACCTTTCTCTCTCTATCGTCAAGGTCAAACTTGTTTACAATTATATAACAGTACAGATACGCTAGGCGTGATTCCTAAGTAATTGAGTCATTTAATTAATTAACACCTATCTTTATAGTGTATTTGGGCTCAAACTGGCTCCTTAATAAACATTCATGGCTGGGGTGGAATTCTAGTGATAGCCTTGCCGTTCTATGGTGATTATGTGGCTTTAAGACGCGCATCATAGTGAAACCCCACGGTTTTCACCAGCAGCTGTCAGTAATAATATCAGGAAATCTGCGTTCCTAGACGACGAATATGGTCCTACCTATCAGGGTAGACCATTGGTACAAATGCTCACTGCGTCTCGACGGACGTCAATAGTGGCCATAATTCATGCAAGCGTTGGAAATAGACAGGATCTATCCAAATCGCTGCGTATAATACAGTATGCACAAAGGCGATACTCCTCGAAGATTCAGCCAACTTTTCACCTAACGCGCAAGCTATTCTAGTCAATCCCCGCGATTATCTTACGTAAATCACTGGATTCTACGTTAATCTGCACGCTATACATGCGGCTCAAACAATCTTTCACATAGATGACTCCATTATTAAGGCACCTGCGTTCTCTCTGTTATACTACTTAAGCCAAAGCTTTACATAGCTCCTAACACAAATGTATAAATTTACTGGCTTACTTTAATTTAATGGTCCTCAAACATAATCCTAAGGATTGACCATATCAAATATTCATTCCAATTTTCTCTGACACTGAAAAAGCTCTCGTATTTCACTATATTCCACGTTACATTTTTACTGTTTACCAAATTACAGTACCTTTAAATTAGACATGACACTATTTGAACATTACTTAGGCCACATTTGCCCATTACTCTATTGTTGCCGACCCCAGTTTATTATTATTATTCATTTACCGTTACCGTTAGATTCATCACTATTTTTGACCTAAAGGGTCCTAAACAAATCACCTTCCAAGCCATATTTTATTCAAGACGAGTGCTGAAAACTCGTTCAGTAAGTGACTATTACATCTTTTAATCTCAACGTGATAAATCGTTACATGGTGAACTATTCAGTTATAAGGGTATAATTGCATGTGTACTCACTTTTTCCTTCTTGCTGGAAAATGCCAGCTCTTCGGCCTAAGCGCTACCATGATGTTTGGTTTAAGCCATCATGATATCCTTAACACAACACTGAGATTCACACACTTGCCACATGATACACATATTTTTATAAGTGGCCTTTACCACTGCTATACACTGAATATTAACCATTAGACACATGAACACTTTAAATCATTATTTCACAATTTATGTACACTTGATCCATTACTTCACATTTTGATCCTTAATCCGGACTTCTCCTACGCTTGATCTCAGAGATGCGATGCAATTATGACAACCGCTGGTCTACGTGAAATCTAGTAGCGTTTTACGGATGTTCGATCCTCGTTCCCTGCAATCACGTTCAGCTCACTATCCTGGTTAGGTGGCAATGACTTCCACGCTCCCATCACTGTAGTGATCCTGATGATAATGTCATACAATTCTGACAATACCTCCCGGTATAAGAACTGTTCGAAAACATTATAAGTTCCTTTTCGCTGTAGCGAATTATATCTGCGTCAGCTAATAGATAAATATCTGCATTAATTTACTCTCAACGCACTTCATGATTGTTTATGAAGCTTATAACTTGCTTCCATTGTCTTCAACGGCGGAGCGTTGATACTTTAATACTTGGCGTGCTTACTGTAGATCAACTGCTTCTGACTACTTTCAACTGACTCTTTCAACTGCTTTCAACTCACGCTTGGCGTGAGCTGCTCTCCCTTATAAAGGTTTCTTGCACAAAATAGTTCACGGGACATGTGAGAGCGACTCCCTTCTTGAAATAATCCCTCTTCAGCCGAAATGACATCTGCATCTTGTTTATTTAGGTGTGGAGGTTTCAAAAACATTCGCGTGCCGGCGATCGCTTCGGCCAATTAATTACAATTAATTGCCTTAGTTCAGCGCGTTATGACGCCACGGTGGGGGTTCCCCGCTGGCTGGTTACAGTATCCCTGCTCTTGAGCGTGAGTTAGGTTGTAATGCGGTCATTTGGAGATATAGGCATTAATTTAGGTGAAAAACCACTCCTAAATTACTTCTCCGTGAATATATTCATCTGTGTGTATATTTCAATGCATTACAATGTTCCATTTAGCTGGAATTAATTAATTTCCTTGTGCATGCGGTCCCGCTATAGCTTGCCCCGTTGTCGAGTGGTGGATACCCGGGTCATTAATTTTGAGCTGTCTCTCCGCTCCAGACGTAAGTAGTGCGGTCGGCGCCTAGGCTACTCCGCCCACTCGCTAAGGGTCATTTGTAAACTGCCAAACTCGCCTTCTCTCGTTTTCGTATGCTCTGAAAACGTATATTTCCGTGCATTTGGCTACAATTCTTCCTTTAAATTGCTATGATTTTCACATATAAATCGTGAAATCACGCTAGACTAATATATGTCAGTATACCTCTCATTGCTCTGTGGGTTCCCTATAATTGCTCCCCCTTAGAGACCAATGGTTCGACCCTAGGCATAACCATGTGCCTGGTCTTCTCTGATGAGACCTGAGTTCGATGCCAGACTGCCGTGACTAATTGGGCACAATATGACTTTAATGACCCTGGTTAGCTCGCCTCCGCTTCGCGCAACCGTGCGGGCCCTGCTCGGCGGAAGTCGGCAGCCGGTGCCGCTCCAGCAAAAGAATCTCACTGTACAATGAAATAATAAATTTTCATTTTGAAAGAAGAAAACGAAAGGATTCTGAAGAACAACCATATTGTGGCGACTGTGGCGACTCTACCGTCTGGGCATGAAACAACCTGCTTTTTTGTTTATTCTTGTAAGTTCTGGGAATTGTAATCTGATAATATTCTAGTTACCTTGGAGAATTATTGTCTCTCAGCTCTTTGTTGTGTTCCCTCATGGAGATTGATCCTCATAAGATAAAATAAAAAGCTTAGTGGTTTATTATTATTAAAAACCACACTGTAAAACTCATACTAAAACCGTGCAACGAAAACAATATGTAATATCTGATGAAGATTGGCCAATAGTAAATTTGTATCCAGTGTACCTAACCTTCATAAACCAATACAGTAAATTTAGTATCCAGTGAACCTATCCTTGACAGACCAATACAGTAGTTTTAGTATCCAGTGGACATAACCGTGATAGAGCAATAGCTTTAGTATTCAGTGTAACTCTCTTCGGTAGAACAATGCCGAACATGATCTGTGTGGTGTATTTTGTATCCAAGATGTTGGTAACTCTAATGTGACTTCAAAGCGTACCGTTCAGCTGCGTTAGGGGGTTTACTAATACTGCACTTTTAAGAAGAGTTTAGTGCTTTTCAGTCGGTCAACACGAATGTACCCAAAAGAGCTGGATTATGCCCTAATCCTGAAATAAATTACATGAGATTAATAAATACACTAGGATGACCAGTTTCGATCGTCAAGCGATCATCATCAGATCTATTACACTTAGGCTATAAAATCTATGTTTGAAAATACAGGTGAAAATATTAAAAATATGTACAATTATTTAGTTGCAGTATTGGTACTGCAACTGTCGGTGTATGCTAAATGCAGTATATATGTTAGGCGAAATGCTAAATGATGATATATATCCGGAGTTTGTAATTTGGAGTGATTATATGGTTGCAAAAATCAACTATGTAATATTACAGGCTACTAATTATCTGGTTGTCTTCCTTGCTGAAGCTACGCGCTGTTTTCGTGTTCACTGTTACTCTAGGTGTGGTCGACTGAGATGGGCTGTTATCTCAACGACACTGGTTTTTCCCTTTTCTCCCCCCTGTCCATATGTGATGTGCGGAGTCAATGCGATGTGTTTATAGGGGATGTTGCCAACCTAGATAATATGTATGTTATTGATTGAGGTGGGTCTACAACTATCAAAGACCGTGGAAAAATCCCCGCCACGCGTGGACCATAAGCCATTCAAACTAAGCGCTGTCCGGTCTTATGAGGACGTCCCGGTACCTTTAATACTGCCGCAAATACGGGCCTTGGTTTATTGCAGAAGAAAAGTACATCGTACACCTGAACCAGATAACATTTACCTATTTAAAAAAACCTAACTCCCCCACTCCCCTTTTTTTTATCTAGCTTGGCTGTATAGCTAAGTGGTGTCTTGTTTCCGACAGGGCGTGTTTTTTAGTAGCGTGAAGAAGGATGAGCCCTCCATGAACGTGTGTTCATTTAGGTTGTTGGGATTGTTTCGTTTGCCTAGGTGTATCTCGATTGCTTCCTTTATGTCAAGAGCTCTGCCTTTCGATTCGTGATGAATTATTTTTAGGTCCGTATCGATGTTAGTAAATCTGTGCCCCGCATCACACATATGTTCGCATACGCCTGAATGAGTTCCATATCTTATCGCATTCCTATGTTCATTATAACGTGTGTCTACTCGTCTTCCACTCTGTCCGATGTAATTAGCTTAACAACCGGTGTCTTGCCACGTTATAGAATATACCCCTGACTTTGAGGACGGGAAGACAACCAGACAAGTAGTAGCCTGTAATATTACATAGTTGATTTTTGCAACCATATAATCACTCCAAATTACAAACTCCGGATATTTATCACAATTTAGCATTTCACCTAACATATACAGGCTGTAAAAAAAGTTCTGCACCAAACTTAAATCCCGCATGCGGGTGGGGGCAGGGAGTAATTTGAGACAGGGAACCTATGTGCGGAACTCAACCGTTACGCCCCTATGAGCTATTTTAATTATGAATATATTTGGCAACGTCGCGTGCTACCCACGGCAGAGGACCGATTACCGCTCACAAGTCAATCTAGCTATAGGCCCACCTCGTGGCTCAGTGGCAAGGCATTATTAAACTATCACACTGAGGTGACCGGGTTCGAATTCCCCTTCCGACAGGGCTGATTTTTTTCTTCGAGTCGTTTGGATTTGCATCAATTAATTACTACATAGGGCTGGATTAGATCCTTTTTGTTTCTAATTTCGTTTTAAAAGGAGCTAAATTATACGCCGAAATTTTGCGTTTTAAAACAAATTGGTTTTGTTCGTTGCGGATGTATTTCTTCGCGGTAGGATATTGTTTGGACACAAATGATCTCTTTGTTTTTGTCTCCATTGCTGTATAAGCGTAAACATTTAATTAAGATTCTTAAAACGTTCTTGAAAAACTGCCTGAAAACATCATGCTTACGGTAATTGAGTTGATCAATCATCAAATTACTCGGATGAAAAAAAAATTAAGTTGGAAGAAGAATTCGAACCCCAGCGTGCAGTCACCTACGCCTGAGGGTCGAGTGCTTTAACACTGAGCCACCAAGTGGGACTGGAGCTAGGTAGACTTGTGAGCGATAATCGGTCCTCTGCCGTGGATAGCACGTGACGTCGCCAGATGTACTCATAATTAAAATCGCTCATAGGGGCGTTACGGTTGCGTTCCGGACATGGGTTCCCTATCTCAAAATACTCCCCGCCCCCACCCCCATGCGGAGTTTAAGTTTGGTGCAGGACTTTTTTTACAGCCTGTATACTGCATTTAGCATACACCGACAGTTGCAGTACCAATACTGCAACTAAATAATTGTACATATTGTAAATATTTTCACCTGTATTTTCAAACATAGATTTTATAGCCTAAGTGTAATGGATTTGATGATGATCACTTGACGATCGAAATTGGTCATCCTAGTGTATTTATTAATCGCATGTAATTTATTTCAGGATTAGGGCATAACCCAGCCCTTTGGGTATATTCGTGTTGACCGACTGAAAAGCACTAAACGCTTGTTTACTAAGGCAACACTGAAAAATGGCTTCAAAACACACAATGCACTTTTAAGTGTATTTGCTCTGATGCAATCACAAAATTATGGTAAAAACCAGAAGTTCCGTGACGAACTAAAGAGCCTACTTTTCTTAGTATGTAAGATCCATGCCAATGATTAATCTATATGGACCTACCGGTATCTAGAATAATGACGAAATTAAGTTGGTAATGTCGAAAATCATAATTAGTTCGAAATATACCTGGCATAATGTAGCATAATAGAGCACTACAGTTGGCAGCGCTGGTGACTGAATATATTCTTAGTTCCATCTCATAAGGTACAGAATACAAAATTTGGTTTGAAATCCAATGGATAGCATGGACGTTACATGCAGTTAAACATTGGATCCATCAGAGCGTAAAATCATGTTGGCTACAATGTCATGCATGGGTTTGTCAGAAATAATCTGAAATAATATGATCTATTGTTGTACCAATTTTGGATGAAATCCATTTTCTAGCATAGAAGTTACATGTATTTTAAAATTGGACCTATCAGCAGGCTTAGAATCATGTTGGCAGCACTGACGTATATTAGTTACTCCAAATTAATCTTGAATACCAGGTACTATACGTGTGCAAAGTTTAGAGCTGTTGGCTTGCATACTTTCTGATATATTGACATTAGGGTTAAAAAAAAAATAGAAACAGCATGTATTAACTGTAATAATATCGTATGGCCTCGGTTGCCGGGTGCAAGCTTTGTAATTTGAAACCCAGAGGGTAGCTTGCAGGTCGAATTTCGTTGTTCCTTGAATCACTATGAAAGTCAAGGAGGTTAGATATCTAAGCTTCTTGAAGACTATAGCGCTTTCTAGTAGAGAAATGAGGAACTTTGTGTAGGCGGAAACTCCCGAGATTAATTTTGCCATTATGAACACGGCCTACTGAATTCAAAGGGGTTCTCTGACATGCCAACATCGTATAACATGAGTGTCGTATTTTTGCCGCCTCTCAAAAATCACTTACCACGGCCAGGAGCGAACCTGCAATCTTGGGGTTAGTAGACCGACATGCTATCCACTCACCCACCGTGGCAAGCTGGCAGCCCTGGTTGCTATTAAGAATACGCATAGTCATATCTGTTATGGTACACATAGCGCATACAAAATTTGGTTGAAATCCAATCGATAGTATAGAAGTTACATGTTTTTAAGAATTGGTCCTATCAGCAGGCTTAGAATCATGTTGGTAGCACTGACGTATATTAGTTACTCCAAGTTAATCTAGAATGTCAGGTACTATACGTGTACTTAGTTGATTGATGTCGGCTTGCATACTTTCTGATATATTGGTATTTGGATAAGAAAATAGAGAGAGCATTTATCAACAGTTGGCAGCCCTGGAGGCTCTTAAGGATACGCTCAGTCATGTCTGTTTATGCACACACAGTGCATACGACATTTGGTTGAAATCCAATTGATAGTGTAGAAGTTATATGCATTTAAAAATTGGACCTATCAGCAGGCTTAGAATCATGTAGGCAACCCTGTCATGTATAGTCGCCTGGAAATTAAACTGAAATATTATTATCTATATGTGTGCCAATTTTGGAATAGCTCCCATGCATACCTTCCAAGATATCCAACATGGAGCTCAAATTTCAATTGTGATTTTTCAGCAGTTGGTAGCACTGACATCATTTTCAAATATGGCCTTGGGATACTCAGGTATAGATCTTTACTCATACCAAATTTGGTTTCGATTACTGCATTCGTTTAGGAGTTGATAGGGGGGGGAAACACACACTGACATAAGGACAGATAGACAGACGGACAGACACATACACATTTTCCCGGAGCGATCTCGTAAGTCTACTTTTTCCTCATTTTTGCAAAATGTGAAAAGTAGGCTAATAACACCTAATACACCGCTGTGTATTAAGTTTAAATTTACTAGGAATTTGGGAAACTTCTCAGGGAAAGGGGGAGGGGGTTGTTGCCCTATCTATAACCAGCCCCCTTCTGGATACGTCCCTGATTGAAAAGGAATGTGTTTTGTATCCTAAGGCTAGAATCACTGTGAAAGTATAGTTGTACTTTGGTTTACAAAGTGATGCAGATCAAGCCAATTACGCTGGTTCATCGTTTGCTCTCAAATTGGCAATCATAATGGACAGCGATTGCACGCGTTTTATGTTTCATCAGCAGGAATTGATGACCAATTAATTGTGTAGTCATAGAACTGCTAACAACCCACTCGCAAAACATTAAAAGGTATAGGCCTGTATAAAGTGCCTAGGGCGCGTTGGTCTTATATGAGACGAGGTCATCTGCCCCTATAAGAAGCGGATAGTTAGTTAGTTATTGTTGTTTTAAGGGGAGGAAATACGAGGTCATCGGCCCGTAAGAAGAGGATAGGGATTAGATGAGTCTTGTCGATTGATATGCTCGTAGAAAGATGGGCCGTGGCTCGTTTTACGCTTGGGAATGCGAGGAAAGATGTTTGTGAGAACCACGAACCCCACGTTTTAAGGCCCTAAAACGAACGGTTATCGAGATATTGCCAGAAAACTATTCCCGGTCTGCGAAATTGATAAACGTTACCATGGCAACGCCATACCTCGAGGTCCCATTCTGCTTTCATTCTGTCTCTGTAAGAGATAATATTTGCATGAAGGAATAACAGACTGTTAAATAGATAGACGCCAGTATCGAGAACTTCCGTACGAACAGTGTCACCACCTGTATAAAAAGACCCTAAAAGATGGTATGGATTCTGTCGGCAAAAGTGAAAAAATCAAATAAAGTATTGAACCCATGTACCATTGGTTCAAGGGGTCGAATCCATGCAATTATGGTAAAAAGAAGGAAGGAAATATACAGTCTTCAGTGGAACATAGAAAGATTTTATGCAGGAGGACTGGTATAACGTTGTGTAAGAATTAGGGTCCAGGTGGCCAGGAAATGATATCATGCATGACGCACAGATAAGGAGCCGGTCACGAATATTAATAGAACGAGTGGAACTTTCCACGCGAGTGACTGAGAGCATGTTTCGGAAATTGATCTTACGTTGCAGGAAAATGGCATCGTCGCAGTTGTGCAAGAAGAAGAATAATTAGATTTAAGCCATTTGCAAGAATAAAATTAATAAAAGAAATACAGCATTGTGAATCATTTCGGAATAGAGATTTTTGTGTGGAGAAAAAGCTTTTAATAATTGCCTAGGAAAGAAGTGCAAACGTGGCCATACGTCATTAAAAGTTCCCCGAGACCCGAGGAGGTGGGGATTAAAAATCAACTGTAACACCCACATATCTGAAGACCGAATTTTATTTAATATCTCAGAACTGCACGATCGATTTTCATGTGCAGAGAAGTCAGTTTACGATTAGAAAACGAGCTTTCAAGAGATATAATTTTTAAAAGTGTGCGACCATTATTTCAAAAGTTGGTTATGAAAAAGACGAGGATTTTATCTTTTTTAGCCAAAGAGTATAAAAGTCCTGGCAGAGCCAGACCAAACATGCAGTTTTCAGACAGCCCGAGGGGCGTCACTGTGTCACATATGCAGTTAAGAACAGACCTCATGCAGAGGTGCTGCATCACATCGTATATGCAGTTTCGGACAGCCCGAGGGGGCGTCAGGCTACATCACATCGAATGCAGTTACTAGTCAGCCCAGGGGGGCGTGACGTTGGAGCATCATCACCGCAAAGTTCCGTCCAGGGGAAGTGAAGCTATATTACCGTAAATGCAGTACTTACTAGACCTCGAGAGGTCGTGATACTCTGTATCACCAGCGTGCACCCGAAGGGAGTGGCCGAGAAGTATCATCAAAGTATCGCCGTGTGAAAACTTAGGAAAATCCTAATACAGGATTTAGTTCCGCCAGTATCAGTCTTATAGTGAAAAGTTCAGTATTACAGTCAAAGTAGGCTGCGAACTTAAAGAACAGGCGATAGGTCTTCAAATAACAGTTCATTTAAACGACCGAAAGTATCGTAACGTTTTGAAGCACCATAATAGCGAAACAAACATTCTATCAATGTTAAAGAACCCGATCAGGGTCGGACAAAATAAGGGCCGCATAGTATTCTGAAAAGATAGGAATTAGAGAACAGAATAATCAGAAGTGAGAATTTAATTCGAGACGTTGTTTCAAGGACAACAAACGAACTATAAAAATCACTAAGTTACGTATTGAAGGAGGAGCATTAGATGCTAGAAAATAATAGGTCACCGATAGAGTATTTGGGAGACCGTGAACAAGACAGACTTTCGCTAGACAAACTCAATAGTGTCTAGAAAGAAACAATTTCGAGCTAATAATAATAATAGCCGATCGTCAGGAAACCGGATTTGAAGAAGTACCATTCCAGGGAGGGGTAGAGTGTTCGAGACTTTCATATTCTGATCAGATAGGGAGCCGACATCTACTAGTTTCACCCTTGGAGACGGGGAAGAGAGAAATCACGTGTGTAAGGCTAAAAATCAAAGCCTCAGTGATAAAAGCAGTGTATTGTAAATATAGGAAATTTGTGTTAGTGCAATAATTTTTCAGTGAATTCATTCGTGTATTATAAAAGAATACAAAATCGTATTCAAAATGTTACCAGTGTATAAGGTATATAAGTTATATGTGTGTCAAGAAATGTCAGTGTATGAAATGGAATTAGGGAAGATGGCTTAAACACATTCAAGTGGGCGAAATGAAACATCGTTGGAAAGTACGGTCGGGGACCGTCCTATCATGTGAGTAACTATTTCATTATGTCATGTGTTGGGAAATGTTTGCGTGCAATCCACCTGAGAATGAGATAATAGGGATATTTTTGTATAATAAATAACAGAATAATAGCGCGATCTGAACAAATAAAAATTGAGAAAGTATAAAATGATTCTGTGAAATGAATAAATCCCTTATGGGAAATGTATGAAATAAAATATCAGTGTATTTGATAAATGATTTTAATTAAATGAAAGCAAGCGTAATAATAATAATAATCACAATTAGATAAATGAAGATTATGATGAATTATATGAAAGTAGTAGCTTTTGAGCTCCTTTAAAGGAATAAATACATGTTGTGAACACATGTTCTTAAGGTAAAGCGATTATTGTACGGGAGAGGAATAATATAATATTGAGATAGAGGTCAAATGTGATTTTGAATTTATCAGTTCTTTAAAGGCAATTTGGAAATAAAGGATAAGCGTAATGTATCGCATTGAAGTAAATTTGTCACGCTAGGAAGGCGTTGAACCTAAATATACTTGGTAAATGTAATTATGAGGGGCAGTTGGTCGTGGTAATTGAGCTATAGTAAGTCCTCTATATAGTGATGTGGATCACGAGGCCATGTGTGTTGTTGTGTTATAATAGGGTGCAAATTTATTGTATTATGAGCGCAGGTTCAAGGCCGAGGCCGCCCTAAGTCGCATTTATATAAGTCCTCCAGTATGGGATTGGTTCCCGAGGCAGTTGAGAGAGTCGAACCCAGACTCGTCTAGTTGTTGAAGCCCCTAAATATTCGTTGTTGTATGTGAATTACTTTTACCCACCAATGAGGATACTTCATAATTAATAAATGCCAAGGCTACGAGAATGGTTTAATGAAAATAATAATGTTGTAAAGTAAGTGAATGAGAGGCCAGGCCTGTTCAAAGAACTGCATTTAAGAAACAGCTGTGTTGAAACTAGGAGTAGCTCGTCCCGTGGGGGCGATGGCCGTGAAGTCTCCCTCCCTACAATAACTCACGCTTAAGTGTCCAGGCTAGACCCCTTGTCATTGATGTTGCGGTCGGTCGGGGATCCGTCTGTTTTGAAGTTATAGTACGCTAGCTTGTTTAGAGTTTGTTTAACGACCCGGTCTTCGAACCGAGGTTCTGGTATATGAAGATTATCGCTTGAAAGTTCAGATCGTTGCTTTCTTATGAGATAATAAGAGATAATAATAAATCCCTAATGTAATGTTATAAGTATGATGTAATGATTCACGAGTTCAGAGAAGACAATTCAATTTCGGGAGTGATCTTAATTTTTGACAATGTTCAAGTAGTCTTCAGAAACTCGGGAGTGCGTAAATGTTTTCCCAATCACTGTAGTGAATTGTTAATTTGAGAGAGATGGTAACTGAGAACATTGTGAAAGCCCAAAGTTTAAGCAAAGTAGTAAAAGTACTTTAATAAGAATTATATATTGTTTTAATTATAAAATACTCATATAAAAGGAAGTGATATGCAATAAAAGTGATAACACAGTTTATATTGGAAAGTATAGAGCCTATTGGAGCTCTGAATTATATGGAAATTTAAAAAGGACACTATATGGAAGTGAAAATAGAGATATATTTCTTGGTTTATGAGAAACCATTTATTTATGATTTAACATTTGTTTTATATTGTATTCCTTGTTTACTTTGAACAAGTTAGAATGGGTCAGTATTGTATTTGTTTAATTTGTTGTAGCGCCATATAATTGTGGAATTAAATGTTTTATAGTAGGAGTTGATTTTGTTTTTATTTTGGAAGTGTATCCTCTATTTAATCCAAAATGTGTAAGTCACAGAGTGGGAGAACATACCATAACCCCGAAAATCCCGATTTGAGCATTGCTGGCATACTGTGATTTGCATATTTCATGCTAAATGGGCACAGTATGCATAGAAGCAAGGAAAATAATATTTTCTCCGCTCATTCTGTAAAATGATGATTCCTCACCAATGCTGTAAGTACACATCTCCGTGATGACGCCCTTAATAGTACATTATGCAACGAGCCTATAATGCCAATAATTAAGACACGAGTATGTTTATAAAATGAGCGTATGCGAGTTTTATAATTTCCATACGAGTGCCTTAATTACCATTATAGGCGAGTTGCATACGACTGTTTATGTTACGACGATAATGATTATAACTATTTTATGTTCGAACATAAATATTCATAAATATCTGTCGAGATTTCGCCAGTTTTATGTACTGAACAGAGCGCATGAGACGCAGAGAATGCCTTGTATTTGACCATGGCCTCCTCGATTACCCTACTATGACACTAGCCCAGGCAGTGAAATTTAAATTAGAAGGCCGTGGAACTCAGCGCTTCTAATTATCTAATTGGTCAAACAACTATTTCGTGAGCTCTGATTGCTGAGAAACTATTTCATAATAAAAAATAATGTTATAATGAGCCTCGTTATAGTACAGTTTTCTGACATATAATAGTCAGGGACGAACATAATAGTACATTATGCAACGAGCCTATAATGGCAATAATTAAGACACGAGTATGTTTATAAAACGAGCGTACGCGAGTTTTATAATTTCCATAGGAGTGTCTTAATTGCCATTATAGGCGAGTTGCATACGACTGTTTATGTTCGACGATAATGATTATAACTATTTTATGTTCGAACATAAATATTCATAAATATCTGTCGAGATTTCGCTAGTTTTATGTACTGAACAGAGCGCATGGGACGCACAGAATGCCTTGTATTTGATCATGGCCTCCTCGATTACCATACTATGACACTAGGCCAGGCAGTGAAATTTAAATTAGAAGGCCGTGGAACTCAGCGCATCTAATTATCTAATTGGTCAAACAACTGTTTCTTGAGCGCTGATTGGTGGGAGAAACTGTTTCATAATGAAAAATAATGTTATAATGAGCCTCATTATAGTACAGTTTTCTGACATATAATAGTCAGGGTCAAACATATATAAAATTATAAGAATTGTGGGGCATGCAAATTCAGTATTTGTGCCAAAGGGCCTAAATGAAGGGAATGGAGAGGACTGTCCGAAATTGCAAGTAGATATTGTTACTCGTCTTGTTCCAAATAGTAAGTACGTAAAATTCGGTGAAACGATGTAGAGTTTAGCCCGGTAAAACGATGTAGATTTGTGCCAAAGGGCCTAAATGAAGGAAATGGAGAGGGCTATCTGAAATTATTGTTGCCAAAAACCTTCCTTGGGTGTGCACTACAACCCTACAAAATTGCAATGCAATCGGTTAAACGATGTCGGAGTCCAAAAATCTCGGACAGATGTACATTTCCATTATTAGCCTACTTTTCACATTTTGTAAATATGAGGAAAAAGTTGACTTATGAGATCGATCCGGGCAAATGTCTGTCTGTCTGTTTGTCTGTGTGTGTGTCCTCCCCCTATCAACTCCTAGACGGATGCAGCTATCGAAACCAAATTTGGTATGAGTAAAGACCTATGCCTGAAAATCTCTCAGCCATATTTGAAAATGACGTCAATGCTATACCAACTGCTAAAAATCACAATTGAAAATTGAGGTCTATCTTCGATACCTCAGAAGATATTCATGGGAATTGTTCCAAAATAGACACAAATATAGATAACTAGCAGGTACCCGCGGCTTCGCTCGCGTCATAGTCGTGTCATATTGTTATTCAATGAAATGCAGGTGTACCCCCTTAACACCCCTTTAGAAACTGAATATCCAAAAACCCTTCCTTAGTGGACGTTTTCGACTTACAACGAACATATTCCCAAAATTTCATGTTTCTAGCTTTAATAGTTTTGGCTGGGCGATGATGAGTCAGTCAGTCAGTCAGTCAGTCAGGACACTTAGTTTTATATAATAGACTAGCAGGTACCCGCGGCTTCGCTCGCGTCATAGTCGTGTCATATTGTTCTTCAATGAAATGCAGGTTTAACCCCGTTCACACCCCTTTAGAACTTGAATATCCAAAAATCCCTCCTTAGTAGACGTTTTCGACGCACAACAAACATAATCCCAAAATATCATTCTTCTAACTTTAATAGTTTTGGTTGGTCGATGAGAGTGAATATCCAAAATTCCTTCCTTAGTGGACGTTTTTCTTCCAGAATTTCACCCCTCCCCATGAGCCCCTTAAATTGGATTTATGAAAATACGGTCGAACACCTATTTATTAAATTATTTATTTATGTATTTATTTATTTATTTATTATTATTAAGCTGATTGTTTTCCTCTGAGTTTCAAACTCCTCGCCTATGTCGTTTAGGAGATGCATGCTCCGTTAGGAATCCTTCAACCCCCACTTTTCACCCCTTTACTCTTAATATACATTACATCGAAAAATCATTAGACATGTGTCAGCTTATTTTTAATGATTGGTTTATATGCCAAGTATCACATCCCCAAATGAAACCACTCGTGAGATATTGTTATTCAATTAAATGCAGGTTTACCCCCTTAACACCCATTTAGAAGCTGAATATCCAAAAATCTTTCCTTAGTGGACGTTTCGACATACAATGAACATATCCCCAAAATTTCATGTTTCTAACTTCTATAATTTTGGCTGGGCGATGATGAGTGAGTGAGTCAATCAGGTCATTTTCTTTCAATTATTTTTACCAGAATTTTACCTCTCCCCATGGGCCCCTTAAATTGAATTTATGAAGAAACGCTCGAACACCTATTAACTTATTTTTTAAGCTGTCTTTTTCCCCTGAGTTTGATGAGTGAGTGAGTTAGTCAGTCAGTTAGGACACTTTCTCTCCTTTTTTCGCAGAATTTCACCCCACACCATCGGCCCCTTAAGTTGAATTTATGAAAAAACGTTCGAACACCGATTTACTTAATTTTTATGCTGATTTTTTTCCGCTGAGTTTCAAACTTCTCACCTATGTCTTTTAAGAGATACACGCTCCGTTAGGAAACCTTCAACCCCCACTTTTCACCCCTTTCACCTTATAATATACACCACATCGAAAAACCCTTAGACACATGTCTGCTTATTTTTAATGATTAGTTTATGTGCCGAGTATCACATTCACAAATGAAACCACTCGTGATATATTGTTATTCAATAAAATGCAGGTTCAACCCCCTTAAGACCCCTCTAGAACCTGAATATCCGAAAATCCTCCCTTAGTGTATGGTTTTGACATACAAAGAACATATCCCCAAAATGTCATGTTTCTAACTTCATTAATTTTGGCTGGGCGATGATGAGTGAGTGAGTGAGTCGGGACATTTTCTTTCATTTCATTTTCTCCAGAATTTCACCCCTCCCCATGAACCCCATAAATTTGATTTATGAAAAAGAAACTGTCGAACACTTATTTACTTATTTTTAAGCAGCTTTCACTCCCTGAGATTGAAGAGTGAGTGAGTCAGTCAATCAGTTAGGACACTTTCTTTCCTGTCCCCCCCCCCCCCAGAATTTCACCCCTTCCCATGCAGGTTCAAACCCCTTAAGACGCCTCTAGAACCTGAATATCCGAAAATCCTCCCTTAGTGTACGGTTTTGACATACAACGCACATATCCCCAAAATGTCATGTTTCTAACTTCATTAATTATGGCTGGGCGATGATGAGTGAGTGAGTGAGTGAGTGAGTGAGTCAGGACATTTTCTTTCATTTTTTTCTCCAGAATTTCACCCCTCCCCATGAACCCCTTAAATTTGATTTATGAAAAAGAAACTGTCGAACACTTATTTACTTATTTTTAAGCAGCTTTCACTCCCTGAGATTGAAGAGTGAGTGAGTCAGTCAATCAGTTAGGACACTTTCTTTCCTGTCCCCCCCCCCCCCCCCCCCCAGAATTTCACCCCTTCCCATGCAGGTTCAAACCCCTTAAGACGCCTCTAGAACCTGAATATCCGAAAATCCTCCCTTAGTGTACGGTTTTGACATACAACGAACATATCCCCAAAATGTCATGTTTCTAACTTCATTAATTTTGGCTGGGCGATGATGAGTGAGTGAGTGAGTGAGTGAGTCAGGACATTTTCTTTCATTTTTTTCTCCAGAATTTCACCCCTCCCCATGAACCCCTTAAATTTGATTTATGAAAAAGAAACTGTCGAACACTTATTTACTTATTTTTAAGCAGTTTTCACTTCCTGAGATTGAAGAGTGAGTGAGTCAGTCAATCAGTTAGGACACTTTCTTTCCTGTCCCCCCCCCCCCCCGAATTTCACCCCTTCCCATGGGCCCCTTAAATTTGATTTATGAAAAAAATAACGGTCAACACCTATTTACTTATCTTTTAGGCTGATGTTTTTCCGCTGAGTTCAAACTCCTCGCCTATGTCGTTTAGGAGATACACGCTCCGTTAGGAATTCTTCAACCCCCACTTTTCACCCCTTTCACCTCATAATATACACCACATCAAAAAACCCTCAGACAAGTGTCTTCTTATTTTTAATGATCAGTTTATATGCCGAGTATCACATCCACAAATGAAACCAATCCGGAGTTATTGTTATTCAATGAAATGCAGGTCTTACCCCCTTAACACCCCTTTAGAACCTGAATATCCGAAAAACCTCCCTTAGTGGACGGTTTGGACATATAATGATCATATCCCCAAAATGTCTTGTTTCTAACTTCAATAATTTAGGCTGGGCGATGATGAGTGTGTCAGGACTTTGTATCTTTCAATTTTCTTTTTTCAGAATTTCATCCCTCCCCATGGGCCCCTTAAATTCGATTTATGAAAAAACGGTCAAACATCTATTTACTTATTTTTAAGCTGATTTTTTTCCGCTGAGTTTCAAACTCCTCGCCTATGTCGTTTAAGAGATACACGCTCCGTTAGGAACCCTTCAACCCCCACTTTTCACCCCTTTCACCTCATAATATACACCACATCGAAAAACCCTCAGACACGTGTCTTCTTATTTTTAATGATACGTTTATATGCCGAGTATCACGTCCCTCAATGAAACCAAGCCGGAGATATTGCTATTCAATGAAATGCATGTGTACCCCCTTAAGACACCTTTAGAACCTGAATATCCAAATATCCTTTCTTAGTGCGCATTTTCGACTTACCACGAACATATCCCCAAAATTTCATGTTTCTAACTTTAATAGTTTTGGCTGGGCGATGATGAGTCAGTCAGTCAGTCAGTCAGGACACTTGTTTTTATATAAGAGATATTACATTAGACTAATTTACAGGTGCCCATACATGAGAGTGTTGCCAACATGATTCTATGCGTGCTGATAGGCCCAATCTTTAAATGCATGTAACTTCTATACTATCTATTGGTTTTCAACCAAATTTGGCATGTGATTTGAGCACCAGAGCAGATATGAATATGGATTTCTTAGTGTCAACAGGGCTGCCAACTGTTGAAAAATGCACTCTATACATTTTTATCTTAATCTCATTATATCAGAAAGTATGCAGGCCAACAGTTCTAAACATTGCAAATGTAGTTCAATTTTCAGTAACCGATATACGACAGTGCTGCCAACATGATTTTACGCGTGCTGATAGGTTAGGGTTGAATCTCATGTAACTTCCATACGAAAAAATGAAGTTCTCTCAAAATTGGCACATATATAGATCATAATATTTCAATTTAAGTTTGAGCATCCCATTTCTGGCAGTGTCGCCAACCTGATTTTACGCATGCTGATAGATAACATATTTAAATACATGTAAAGTGCATGGACCTCAACCACATTTTACATGTCCATTGTGTACCTTAAGAGATGGAAGTAAGAATAGATTTAGAGTCTGCCAACTGTTGTTATATATTATGGTCTCTATAAGTTTATGAAAAGTAGGCTCTTTAGTTCCTCACGGAACTACTTGTTAGATATAAGATATGACTAACTTACAGTGACAGAATGTGGAGGCTTCCCACTAAACTTTCTCTGAGAAGTTTGAAGTACACTCGAACTTGATTAATGTCAGTAGCGAAGCTTTGGTTGAGATAGAAATAGAATGAAACTCGAAAGTTATTAAAGTGCCAAACGCCTTAGGTCAACAGGTTCGTGTTCTTGTGTTTGTGTTGTATATTGTTCTGATAGCCTGTCTTTTTGTGATGACTAAAATGGTAAATGTTCCTGTAATATGGCCGAATATTCGGCGTAGCCGTTACTACGAATATTATTGCAATAAAACTGGTACTGTTATTATATTCATATCTTATAAATGTTACTATAGTTGTTTTTGATTCTTTAGGGGCTATGCGACATAGTGGTCGTTGTTTGAGTCTTCAGTCTTTGGACTGGTTTGATGCAGCCCTCCATGTCTCCCTGTCCTGAGCTAATCGTTTCATCACTACATAGCTACCTCACCCAACATCCGAGGCAATCTGTTTAACATATTCTAACCTTGGTCTACCCCTACAGTTCTTGTCCTCGGCCCTTCCTTCCATAACTAAGCTTGCTATTCCTGGGTGTCTTAGTATGTGTCCTACCAACCTATCTCTTCTCTTCATTAGCAGTCGCCAGAAACAACTCTCCTCTCCCACTCGTCTTAATACCTCTTCACTTGTTACCCTATCTACCCATCTGATATTCATCATTCTCCTGTAACACCACATTTCAAACGCTTCAATTCTCCTCTTTTCTGCTGCACCAATAGTCCAAGTTTCACTTCCATAGAGTGCCACGCTCCAGACAAAGGCTTACAAAAATTACTTCCTAATACCTAAATCCATGTTCGATGTCAACAGATTCATTTTCTGTATAAATGCTTTCTTTGCCTGAGCCAACCTACTTTTCATATCCTCTTTGCATCGTCCATCACTGGTTATTTTGCTTCCTAAGTAACAGAAGTCTCCTACTTCCTTTAGCTTTTCACCTGCCAATTTGATGTCCATAGAGGGCTCTGATTTATTTCGGCTGCATTCCAATATTTTGGTCATGTACCTCGTTTACTGGGGCGTATGTAGAATATATCTGATAACCTGTGTCATTGTGATGGCTGTACCACAGCAGTGTTTGTATATTGTAAATACGGTAGGATTTGGGTAGGATCCGGCCGTGGCCTTAAGTTAGGTACCATCCCGGTATTTGCATGGAGTAGTGTACCCATGTGAATAATTTCTATGGAAAACATGCCTCTGCCTCCAGCTAGCATCAGTCCTCAGGCGTGTACCGTCCACCCACTGAGCAGTTGCATATTTTTGATCTGAGACTAAAAGGTATCAACTCTGCAATAATAAAGCACAACTCTATTCTTAAGACTTTAATTGAGCTCTAAATCATGGCTTCGCATAAAAAAAACACAATCCCAACAATAATACATAAAACAATGCAAAACGTATTCCTTCAATCCACTATTATTCGCATTTTATCCTCGCAAATCCAAATGATTATTCATTCATTTACCATGAGATTAACATAAAATTCATTCTCAAGTGCGCTGATGCACTGGTAAATTACACATATAACTGTACTTACAATCTTATGTCACCTAATGTGACCACTTTAATTTCACAATATAGTTGTTTATTCTCAACACATCCTAATTTACATTATGCGTACAATTGTGTTCTGTATTTCTCTTCCCACCAAAATGCTCTACCATGCATTAACCAATTTATGGGTTGCACATCATATTTACTTGCAACTCCACTGTTACTTGTAATTATACCCCTTTCTGCAGTTCCACTTTATGCAGTTCCACTGTATGCCGTCATGAGTTCAATTTCAATGATTCCTTTACCGCTGTGTCGGATGGTATTCTATGCTACCCTTGCGTGGGCATAGCATATGGCATCTAGTGTCCACCTTCGGAAATTGGTGACAATGTCAGTATAAAAATGCAACTTTCAACATCCCATAAGTTTGCCAAGTATTAAGTTATCAGAATAATCCTTAATTATCAATGTGTTTCAAACCACACAAATTCATTATACAATACAACAATGATTCTTTTATTACAAACAGGTTTTCAAAGTCTTTCCACTCTAAACGTCATCCTCCAAGGGTCGTTTAAAATATCTCCCCTGGCTCTTCCTGTATACAATGGGTCTGGGCCGGACGGTAACAAAACACTTGCTACGTCCCTCGCTCTGTTCCCTTTCTGCATCTCCAAGCAGTAGCATGTGGCTTTAAATACAATAGTGCAGTCTCACTGACCTACACAACACATAAGATCTAACTAAACTGTATGGAAGATAGGGTATGGAATTGTTTAAGCGTTTATTCCTATCCTTAGGATATTAATAGCTAGCCTCAACAGGTCCATTTACATTATATGAAGGAACGAGATTCATCATACACATGTCGAATTGGGATAACCGGCATCTTGTTAAATAACACGATCAGGTGCACATCCTGCCGTCAAAAATTCACTCCCAGGAGCTGAATTTATTCAATAGCTAGTTCTTGGTCGATATCAGGTGTCATGCTGAGGTGCCCATTGTTATCCTCCCATGCACCACTGGATTCGAACCCGGAACATTTCATAGCAATCCTCAGAGCTAGGGTCTCCTTTCACTAAATACGCTCTGGCAAATAATAATATCTCTGTATGCCCTTGGCTATACGAGATTTCACACGTCGATTAGATTACCTGGCTCCCATGACCATGGTGATATGATCCCGTCCTTTAATTAGTAAGATAAAATCTATCAATTACTCTTACAAGCTTATTCAGCAAGCTGCGATTCAAGTCACTATTAAACCCTTCCAGTTCCTATATTCTTGCATATTTATTTCCATTATCATAATATACTCTGATATTAAATTCCTTTGCTTAACCCAACACGTATAAAACTACTGCTTGGATACACAAGTATTCCAATTAGCATATATATGTTGCTTACAAACATTTTTCCCTGATGTGTATTCATCTACTCTCATTATTAATATTATTATTATTATTACTGACATAAATTTTCCCTATACCGACACAACATAAACGTGTTTATATAAACAATAACCGAACATCCGTGTTCGCTACGTTAAATTTCTATATCACTCAATTGCCATTTTTACATTAGTGGTAACGATTTATCCACTCAATGATGTACAAAGACACCTCAACTTGACTAAAATCAACCCAACATTAATATCTCGAGGTTCTACCTCCCAAAATTGACTCTTATTGGCATATTCTACAAATTTTGAAATCACTCAACATACAGTGGACTATAGTTACTACAAAATCATGGTTTTTGGGTACTCACATTGGTTAATCTGTTGGCTCCGACCAGACATTTCTTCCAGTAATGCCCGCCATAATTTGCAAATTAGCAAGGCATTATCATATTTTTCACACACATTTTACATAATTTTTGCCTTACAAAACACACTGCACTTTGCTTCTCCATGTCGAAGCTGTTGCTTCCTTATTCACACAACACGTTATATCACTTATTACACTATTAATTTGACATATATTTAAATGATCATCACTAAAATCACACGATTGCTATGTACATTTCTTAATGGTTGACCCTTCCTTGCAGAATATAAAAAATGCAGGCGTTGAAGATCTATCCTTCACTGCTATCCCGCATCTCATTCGAAAGTCTCGATTCTCTGCCTAATGATTCCTAGCGGTCCCCCAATCTGTCTATCAATTTCTATCCTAAGATAAATTTCCTGATATCGCATAAATATGCTTGCACATCGTCCTGAGCATTAATTACAGTGGTATCCCTGCGAAATTTCATCACTCACATAACAAAGTTTATACCTGCGCAGTTCGACATCCTATTATATGTCTAACCAATAGCTTACATATTGCGCTCGTCCATTGTACATTGTACTTGTACAATTACCACTTTCAATTGTCCTTCAGCCGGACTTACAGTCCCCCTTGATGATCTGCTTATAACAAAACATTGGACAGTTCCACGTACATCACTATGACGCCACATAATATCTCATCGTCCTGAGGTACGATTTCCTCGTCTGACATTGTCCTACCTTGTACATCACATGGTACATTTCCTGCGTACTCAATAGTAATCACTCGTGATGCCGACTGTAAAAGTATGGCACGACTGTCCTTATTAATTGTTCTTAATAATGCCCCACTGCATGGCTATTATGTTGCTGCAGTTAAACTGTTTAAGTCCGCGCGCCCCACTCTGAACTCGGGCGGCGTGCGCTCTGCACTCAAGTACGGTTCGACTGGCTCCGACTGTTCGTTCCACCGACCTTATATTCGTTTGGAGAGAAAAAGTAGATCGAAAATTTCCTTGCAGCTTCATCTCCTCTCCCCGTATATTTCTGGTCTTGAAATAACATTTTTCTGGTCCAATTTTCCTCGCTGATCACATATCCGTCTGTGTGCTCGAGGATCGATCGGCCAATTAATTAATATTAATTGCCTTTGCCAGCGCGTCCCCACGCTGCGTCATCGGTTTATCCCCGAAGACATGGTCAGATTCTGACGCTGGCCTCATATCTACGGTGTCAATGCGCGTTACATTAAATCTGCCTCGATTTCAATGTTTAACGGCTTGATAATTAGCCTCCTGGCCATTCATTCACATAGGTGCAATCCTCATGTCTCTGAGTTACTCCATTCACGAGTAATCATTAAATTATTCTGGCATTAACTCACCCCCCCCCCCACTGGACTCTCCCTTATGTAACGGGGAATCACTTGCCCATATATTACCGTCCTGCCTTGTCCCAGACAGCATAAATAGGTCAAAGTGACTGACATGGCTCCACGAAACCACGCCTCAATTCCAGAGCCATTTACAAACTGTCAAGAGTTCAAACTCTCTGCGCTAAGTCCAGAATTGTATGCATCCTACAGCCCAATACTGCAGTATTCTGCTAATATCTCCTACATTATATTAACAAATAATGTCAGAATTTGTTCATATCACAACAGTGATTTAATGTGTATTTTCTCTAGGGGTTTTTATGGCATAAACTCCCTCAAAATATCATGTGTTCGTTTCTTGCTAGTATCTCTAGTCTGTACTCATCTGTCTCAGAGATCCAGGTTCGACACCAGTCAGCCTAACACCGTTGGGTTCAGTAGAAGTGGGAAATCAAGGAAACCCACTTCCAGGATGACTGAGATAGGAATCGAATCCTCCTCTTCTCAGTTTTGCCTCACGAGGCTGAGTGTACCCCGTTCCAGCTCTCAGACCAGAATTAAATTTCTTGGCAGAGCCGGGATTCGAACGTGGGCCTCCGTGGTGACAACGAAGAATGCTAGCCACTACGTAACGAGGTGGACTATTACTATACCTAGGTAGTATTACTCCTTACATTATTATTATTAATAATATTATTATTATTATTATTATTATTATTATCTGACCTCATGGTGTTGGGGTGGCGCGCCTGCCTCTCACCCGGAATCACCGGGTTCGATTCCCGGCTCTGTCAGGGATTTTAGAAACTGACGTGAGGTCTGGAACGGGGTGCACTCAACCTCGTGAGGACAATTGAGTTGCTGCCTGACAATAAGGCAGCGCCCCAGATTAACGGCCGTGGGGACCCGATGCGCTGACCACGCATTACCCCAGATATTCAATCTTTCCAATTCACACTTTCTTATTTACTCTCTATTTAGACATCTAAATTACCTTCTTCGTCCATTCAAAATACACTGCATAATTAATCTTGCTCAAAAGTCAGTAATTGTAACATTTTTAATGAGTTAACTAAACGTGGTTGACGACTATTGTGGTTCAATAAAACAAACATGATATGAATAAATAATATACACTGTGGTGTGACCTTACCTGTGATAGTGTAATATAATAAGTTGTTGAGCGCCAGATCCCTATTTAAGACAGTGAATCGAAATTTATTGATTTGACCTCGGCTATCAGCAGTAGAGTCGAAACCACTTACCCGGGCCGTAGTGAGACAAAGTCATCTAACCAATCCAGTATTTAATCAAGGAATATGATTTGCCTATAGTATTTACTAACCATTATGAAAGAAATAGGCATTACGTTGAAGAGAATGAATTTATTAAATGCAAAAACAAAATATTAATAAAACAGAATAGTGATAGTCACACAATTGAATTTAAAATTACTCAATGCGGCAATTAATTATTTAAAAGAAAATGAATATTAAAATGAATTGAAAGTTAAATGAAGTTAAATTATAATAGAGACGATAGTTTTATTGAATTGTTGGCTCACCCAGTCGAAGATTCGTCATATTTAAGAAATGATCGGTGATCTCGATGTTACGTCGCTTATGTTTAAAAAAATGATGTGATACCTCAATTACTATGAAATATCCTCATTAAGTACGTTGCCATCTGTAGAAAGACTCTTGATCAGGGATATAACCCATTATGTATTGATATAGATGTCGGCAAGACATCGTTCAGTGTCGACTCTCGGTGCTCAGTCCATTAGGACCCAGAAAGCAAGGTTACAACTTCCTTCCTTCATTGATAGCTATAGATCAATGCGTCTTTTGTCGGAGTCGCAGGTACTAATACTAATGACTTCCTTGTCACGTGGTGTCACAGCTTCCCTCTCTTATTTAGCCTTCTCCATTCTTGACTCATAACTTGCAATATATATTGACGCGTATATACCGTAGAAAATGGCGTGTTGGTTACACCATAGTGGGTTTCTTAACATCTCAGGAAAATGACGCAGTTTGCCGTGGTGTAATTCTTACTACGTCGTTCAGTTTGTGACGCACAGGGTTAGTCCATATCGCCAGTCTTGTTGCAATATATAATACTTCGTCTCTTTACAAGTAATTGTTAATAAAAATCTAATTGAATATAATAATCAAAACCGCTTACAATTATCTGATATAAAAATCATCTCATGGATGTACTAGTTAATAATAATAATAAATATGATAATTATAAATGAATAACCCTATAAATATAACCGCTATGGGATCGAATCGTTACAATCGCCCCTGATATAAATAATTTAAAATAAAATGTAACATTATTTATATCACTACACATCCTACACAAATGAATACAAATTTAAATATTAATACCCCCATAACGACAACATACAAATAATACCCTTCAACAATACATAAAGATATACAAGAACATACTCTTTTCACTTTACATATTTGTACTATCATTTCTCATTCTTCCAAATGTTCATAATGTTCATTCTTCTTTATATATGTTGTAAAAAAAATATACATAAATGTATTCTTCACAAAAAAATCATATTTTAACTTTCATTCATCTCATTCTTCCAAATGTTCATAATGTTCATTTTTTTATATGCTGTAAAAAAAATACATATAAAATGCCCTTCACTTTTATTTTTGACATATATGTCAACGCTGCACTCGTTTATATTTCGGTGATCGTATGCATGACATACAATTTTGGCTTCATCTCTTTTGAACGTAGATTTTGTATATCAGTCTGGCGTAGAAGTACATTGTTGTAATACCAGCTGATTAACCCATAATAACTATTACAGCACACGATAATAGGATGCAAACAATACAATATTCCTTTCGTCTTTATAAAGGGATTACTCAAATGCAGTAAAATTTCAATAATTGAAGAAAAAAATAACTTAGCACGATACCTAAGGCAATTCCTATTTCAGTGCATATGTCATACATGTAAATATTTCCCCAAATACATAATGACATCGAAATACCTCAAAGCAGTTATTAAACAGTTCATTTAAATATCCAAGTTACTACTCACCTGCCTTCGTGGCTTAATTCTTTCTTAGGCCACGGCCGCCTCCTTCCAAATTAATACTTCCTAAGTCTCCACGACTTCTTAACTTCTCATAAAACCATAATTCCTCTTTACTACTTCTCGAAAACAATAACTTGGATTTTCAAAATCACCAATAAACATAAAATCTGACTTCTCGTTCACTTTATGAAATTTAACTTAGCGTCAAGATATAACTTTACCGTAACGTCATTCCTTACTTACCATAACAAAATGATTAAGACTTGGACAAAATACTACTCAATACCTGAATTACGTATATCACTAAACTATTTCACAAAAACACATGACAAACTCCTCGGAATAAATATTTCGTTCCACAAAATATTAATGCTCTTATACTTTGAACTTAGTCTAATTATGATTTGACTTTTTGCTGAATACCTAAAAACCCCCCTTAGTTTTCTCTCAAAACTCTTAATTAAGTACCGTGTTCTCCAAACACCACTTCCTACTTGTTCTGACCGCCTGGAGTATAGCTTATTCCTACTACACCAGAATCTCTCAGAACTCTCAACAATTCATCGTGACATCACACGTCACATACAAAAAACCTCCCCTATTCGTGGTATAATCCCACATCTTCTTACTGTTACAGGTCACCTCTTACTGACCAATAACACATTAAATTTCAGCTAAAAAGAATCTTACATGCTTCGACTAATTCCTTGGAATAATAACATCACACTTAGCTTTCCTAATTATTGTCTTCCTAAAATAATGACAGTGTTCCTGTTGATAGTCAATAACACCGACACTCTTAATTAGCAAATATTCTCCCATAATCACTTCATAAAGCAAGTCCTGAGTTATAACACAGTTCAGATACTTTCTTCTCTATCAAATTAAACGCGTAAATTACACCTGCCTTTAATTGAAACTTCATTATTACCCCTTAGGTATACTCACCTTACATTACTAACTTATTCTTGTCTTCTAAATATTAAACTTTTCTTTACTAACTCCGTATGACATAAATAAAACTTTAATTTCCTGTCTACTAAAAAAAATGATTTACTTTTAAAATCCTCAAAACGTCGAATTATAACAAATTCCTTTCAATATTAGTAAATATTATGTCAACCTTTTAATTATAATTATTATCTTTACTTTTACCTGTGTAGGACAACAATCTACCACATAATTAATTCGTTATTAATCATCAGTAACTTTTTACTACAAAGTGGTTTAGCTCGATAACAAGCCTTGTAATATCTTTAAAACGTGCGTAACTGTAACAAAAACTTGGACAATCTTACCTTTGTAATCTCTTATTACCTTGTGTGCATACATCCATATATACTTAAAAAAAAACTCCCTTATTAACTTCACGTAGTCCCGTAGATACCATAAAAAATCTCATTGCTCAACGGAATATACCTCGCTGACCTACTTCATCTTACCAAAAACCTCCTCCAACCTACTTCATTTGGCATCTTACCAAAACTTCCTCCTTAAAAAACTTCATTTGGCATCTTACCAAAACTTCCTCCTTAAAAAACTTCATTTGGCATCTTACCAAAACTTTAAAACCACCTTGCTCAACGGCATTACCTTCGTTGGCCTACTTCTTCAAACTCACGTCCATTTACGTGAAAATACACACATACACACACACATATCTGTCACCAAGTAAGTTACCAGATGTCCTAATTAGTTACTACTTCCTCATTTCAACCCGATGTTGGTTAATTCATACAACGCATTACCATTAACAATTCTAAACCACTTATAAATTTCTCAACATATATCCGCTGATAACCTCGCTGTCCTCAACTGAAACTTCTTTATTAAATCAATACTTAATTCTTCAACTCACTAGTTTTATTACCACTGTATCATCTGATCTTCATTCACTTTTGAATTAAATCTTTATTACCATTATATTCTTAATTATGGTTGCCATAATAATTATTACTTTCTTTCGATTACTTACCTATGTAATAACCTTCCTACTTTTAAAATTTAATTCTTACTTCATCCAACTTACCTGCAGTTTAAGGACCTACATTCAACTTACCTGCATTGCTCAATAGCACGACAACCTCTGTCTTCAAAATTAAATAATTTTAGTCAATCTAAATCAATAAGCGTAGGCACTACGCGCCCCTTACCATCCTAACTTCACGACTGAATTAAAATTACACACAGCAGGTTCCTTATCTACCTCTGTTAAATCGTATTAAACTTCATTACTTAATATTTAAGTCATACGGAACAGTAACTATCGGTAATATAAATTTACATAAATACGTTCACTGGCATTTCACCGTTCTTACCACATTCATCTTCAATTCTATCTTTAACTAGAATTCCACATAATTCCTTCCGTGTTACATTAGTTTCTACTTCCTCTGTACTACATTCATCCATAGTAACACAGTACTTCGGCTTTCCCCCTCTCACATCCCCAAGTCTGGCTAATTCAGTACGCCACTGCACGTCATATGCTTTCTTTCTCTCTCTCATCCTGATTTCTTTCTCCTCTAGCAACTTAATTCTATTTTCTTTCATTTTACTTCTAAAATATCTACCTTTAGGTTTCATTTTCATTTCTCCGTTACTATCACTTAATGCTCTCTTTAGCCGTGGACTACTGCTTCTGCTCTTATCTATCTCTCTCCTCCTCTTAACCTGTTTACTAATTATGTTCTTCTGACTATGACTTAACGCACGCTTCTCTGCCACTAATAATTTCATATTAACTTCCTCTATCACAGGACTAAATTCTTCCCTAGTTTGCCTATCTAATTTATCTATGATTGTCTGCATCTTAATCTCTTGGGTGCTTAGTACTTTCTTTATCTTACCTACTTCTATCCCTATCTTTTCTCTCATCTTCTTCACTTCTTTTTCGCTACATTCTATAGTCTCTTCTACAGCTATCCTGCGTTCATCTAAAATCTCCTTCAACTCTACTATGCTTTCTCCTACTATCTCCTCTGACGCTAATCTATTTTCACCTAAAATCTCGTCTGACTCTAATCTGATTTCACCTAAAATCTCCGCTATTTGCCGTTCCTCACCTAAGATCTCCTCCGATTCCAATCTGCTTTCACCTACAATCTCCAATGACTCTAATCTACTTTCAATTACAGTCTCCACTAATTCCAATTTGCTTTCACCTAAAATCTCGTCTGACTCTAATCTGATTTCACCTAAAATCTCCGCTAATTCCAATTTGCTTTCACCTAAAATCTCGTCTGACTCCATTCTACTTTCAATTATAGTCTCCTTACAGGCTGTCTTTACTGATTCTACTGCAGTTTCCCCTAAAGTCTCTACCACCTGCCTAGTTTCCACTTCTACCAATTTGCTAAAACTTTCACCTTGAGTTGCTATTTTCTCTTCAATCACAGTTACTATTCTTTCCTGAATCCTACTTTCTGCTGCTTCTAATTTCTTATCTACTGTCTTAATAATATCTTTAGCCTTCATCTCTACCTCCTCCTTAATTTCACCTCTGATTTCCTGTTTCACCCCCTGAATACTCTCCTGTAGCATATCATACTTCATACTTAATTCTCTATTGACTTTAACCACACTGTCTAGTTTTACATTATTCTCTTCCAGCTTCTGATTTATTTTACTCATATCTTGATTTAGCCTACCCATCTCTTCTCTCATCTCCTTACTATTTTTATTCATATCTTTATCTAATTTCTCAAATTTTTCATTGAATTCCTTCCTACTTTCTAAATTATCTTTCTTATTCTCTTCCATATTTTGATTTAGCCTACCAATATTTTCTTTCATCTCCCTACTATTTTTATTCATCTCCTGACTATTTTTATTCATCTCCCTCAAGATATCAGCTAATGAAATTTCATGGACCTCTAAGGACTTCTGTTTCTCCTGACTACCACTAGTCTCAGGATGTACCTCTGTATTCGTCTCGAGATTTTCCTCTGAATTCATGTCAGGGTTAACCTCAGGATTATTTTCAGGATTACTCTCAGGATTATTCTCAAGATTTACCTCCGACATCTTGGTATTATTCTCTACGCTCTCAACATCGCTACCGCTATCAACCTCCTTATAATTAACTTTCTTGACTGCATCCCTACTTCTCAACTGCCTCTGTTCCTCCTCCGACATCTTGAAGTACACCGTATAACAATTGCCCGTCCAAAATTTCACTTCACTTCACTGTCCCCCAAAAGCACTGACAATTTGCACTGAAATTATACACTCCTCTGACTAAATACCGAATGGTTTTCGTGTCCTACTTTGTGGCGCCAAATGTAACATTTTTAATGAGTTAACTAAACGTGGTTGACGACTATTGTGGTTCAATAAAACAAACATGATATGAATAAATAATATACACTGTGGTGTGACCTTACCTGTGATAGTGTAATATAATAAGTTGTTGAGCGCCAGATCCCTATTTAAGACAGTGAATCGAAATTTATTGATTTGACCTCGGCTATCAGCAGTAGAGTCGAAACCACTTACCCGGGCCGTAGTGAGACAAAGTCATCTAACCAATCCAGTATTTAATCAAGGAATATGATTTGCCTATAGTATTTACTAACCATTATGAAAGAAATAGGCATTACGTTGAAGAGAATGAATTTATTAAATGCAAAAACAAAATATTAATAAAACAGAATAGTGATAGTCACACAATTGAATTTAAAATTACTCAATGCGGCAATTAATTATTTAAAAGAAAATGAATATTAAAATGAATTGAAAGTTAAATGAAGTTAAATTATAATAGAGACGATAGTTTTATTGAATTGTTGGCTCACCCAGTCGAAGATTCGTCATATTTAAGAAATGATCGGTGATCTCGATGTTACGTCGCTTATGTTTAAAAAAATGATGTGATACCTCAATTACTATGAAATATCCTCATTAAGTACGTTGCCATCTGTAGAAAGACTCTTGATCAGGGATATAACCCATTATGTATTGATATAGATGTCGGCAAGACATCGTTCAGTGTCGACTCTCGGTGCTCAGTCCATTAGGACCCAGAAAGCAAGGTTACAACTTCCTTCCTTCATTGATAGCTATAGATCAATGCGTCTTTTGTCGGAGTCGCAGGTACTAATACTAATGACTTCCTTGTCACGTGGTGTCACAGCTTCCCTCTCTTATTTAGCCTTCTCCATTCTTGACTCATAACTTGCAATATATATTGACGCGTATATACCGTAGAAAATGGCGTGTTGGTTACACCATAGTGGGTTTCTTAACATCTCAGGAAAATGACGCAGTTTGCCGTGGTGTAATTCTTACTACGTCGTTCAGTTTGTGACGCACAGGGTTAGTCCATATCGCCAGTCTTGTTGCAATATATAATACTTCGTCTCTTTACAAGTAATTGTTAATAAAAATCTAATTGAATATAATAATCAAAACCGCTTACAATTATCTGATATAAAAATCATCTCATGGATGTACTAGTTAATAATAATAATAAATATGATAATTATAAATGAATAACCCTATAAATATAACCGCTATGGGATCGAATCGTTACATAATGACCAATCATCATCATCATCAGTCTACATTTTATCAGTATTTCCTTTGCTTACTCTAATTTTAAACTTACTTCTAAGTATCCCTTCCTATATTATTCTGCTAAGGTCCCATTCCAGTTTTTTTTTTTTTTACGAAAATAAGGTCCCATTAACACCAACCTACACATATTGTAACATTTTTAATAAGTCGTTGAACGTGGTGATGACTATTGTGGTTCAATAAAACAAACATGATATGAATAAATAATATACACTGTGGTGTGACCTTACCTGTGATAGTGTAATATAATAAGTTGTTGAGCGCCAGATTCCTATTTAAGATAGTGAATCGAAATTTATTGATTTAACCTCGGCTATCAGCAGTAGAGTCGAGAACCACTTACCCGGGCCGTAGTGAGACAAAGTCATCTAACCAATCCAGTATTTAATCAAGGAGTATGATTGCCTTAAAGTACCAACTACAATGAAAGAAATAGGCATTACGTTGAAGAGAATGAATTTATTAAATGCAAAAACAAAATATTAATAAAACAGAATAGTGATAGTCACACAATTGAATTTAAAATTACTCAATGCGGCAATTAATTATTTAAAAGAAAATGAATATTAAAATGAATTGAAAGTTAAATGAAGTTAAATTATAATAGAGACGATAGTTTTATTGAATTGTTGGCTCACCCAGTCGAAGATTCGTCATATTTAAGAAATGATCGATGATCTCGATGTTACGTCGCTTATGTTTAAAAAAAATGATGTGATATCTCATTTACTATGAAATATCCTCATTAAGTACGTTGCCATCTGTAGAAAGACTCTTGATCAGGGATATAACCCATTATGTATTGATATAGATGTCGGCAAGACATCGTTCAGTGTCGACTCTCGGTGCTCAGTCCATTAGGACCCAGAAAGCAAGGTTACAACTTCCTTACTTCATTGATAGCTATAGATCAATGCCATTCTTGACCGATGTTGCAGGTACAAATACTAATGACTTCCTTGTCACGTGGTGTCACAGCTTCCCTCTCTATTAGCCTTCTCCATTCTTGACTCATAACTTGCAATATATATTGACGCGTATATACCGTAGAAAATGGCGTGTTGGTTACACCATAGTGGGTTTCTTAACATCTCAGGAAAATGACGCAGTTTGCCGTGGTGAAATTCTTACTACGTCGTTCAGTTTGTGACGCACAGGGTTAGTCCATATCGCCAGTCTTGTTGCAATATATAATACTTCGTCTCTTTACAAGTAATTGTTAATAAAAATCTAATTGAATATAATAATCAAAACCGCTTACAATTATCTGATATAAAAATCATCTCATGGATGTACTAGTTAATAATAATAATAATAACATGATAATAAATGAATAACCCTTTAAATATAACAGCTATGGGATCGAATCGTTACAATCGCCCCTGATATAAATAATTTAAAATAAAATGTAACATTATTTATATCACTACACATCCTACACAAATGAATACAAATTTAAATATTAATACCCCCATAACGACAACATACAAATAATACCCTTCAACAATACATAAAAATATACAAGAACATACTCTTTTCACTTTACATATTTGTACTATCATTTCTCATTCTTCCAAATGTTCATAATGTTCATTCTTCTTTATGTATTAAACGAGCTGTAAAAAATATACATATAAAATGCCCTTCACTTTTATTTTTGACATATATGTCAACGCTGCACTCGTTTATATTTCGGTGATCGTATGCATGACATACAATTTTGGCTTCATCTTTTTTGAACGTAGTTTTTGTATATCAGTCTGGCGTAGAAGTACATTGTTGTAATACCAGCTGATTAACCCATAATAACTATTACAGCACACGATAATAGGATGCAAACAATACAATATTCCTTTCGTCTTTATAAAGGGATTACTCAAATGCAGTAAAATTTCAATAATTGAAGAAAAAAATAACTTAGCAAGACACCTAAGGCAATTCCTATTTCAGTGCATATGTCATACATGTAAATATTTCCCCAAATACATAATGACATCGAAATACCTCAAAGCAGTTATTAAACAGTTCATTTAAATATCCAAGTTACTACTCACCTGCCTTCGTGGCTTAATTCTTTCTTAGGCCACGGCCGCCTCCTTCCAAATTAATACTTCCTAAGTCTCCACGACTTCTTAACTTCTCATAAAACCATAATTCCTCTTTACTACTTCTCGAAAACAATAACTTGAATTTTCAAAATCACCAATAAACATAAAATCTGACTTCTTGTTCACTTTATAAAATTTAACTTAGCGTCAAGATATAACTTTACCGTAACGTCATTCCTTACTTACCATAACAAAATGATTAAGACTTGGACAAAATACTACTCAATACCTGAATTACGTATATCACTAAACTATTTCACAAAAACACATGACAAACTCCTCGGAATAAATATTTCGTTCCACAAAATATTAATGCTCTTATACTTTGAACTTAGTCTATTCATGATTTGACTTTTTGCTGAATGCCTAAAAACCCCCCTTAGTTTTCTCTCAAAACTCTTAATTAAGTACCGTGTCCTCCAAACACCACTTCCTACTTGTTCTGACCGCCTGGACTATAGCTCACTCTTGCTATACCAGAATCTCTCAAAACTCATCGTGACATCACACGTCACATACAAAAAAAACCTCCCCTATTCGTGGTATAATCCCACATCTTCTTACTGTTACAGGTCACCTCTTACTGACCAATAACACACTAAATTTCAGCTAAAAAATCTTACATGCTTCGACTAATTCCTTGGAATAATAACATCACACTTAGCTTTCCTAACTATTGTCTTCCTAAAATAATGACAGTGTTCCAGTTGATAGTTAATAACACCGACACTCCTAATTCGCAAATATTCTCCCATAATCACTTCATAAAGCAAGTTCTGAGTTCTAACACAGTTCAGATACTTTCTTCTCTATCAAATTAAATGCGTAACTTACACCTGCCTTTAATTGTAACTTCATTATTACCCCTTAGGTATACACTTATCTTACCAACTTATTCTTCCTTCAAAATATTAACTTATCTTTACTAACTCCGTATGACATAAATAAAACTTTAATTTCTCGTCTACTAAAAAAATGATTTATCTTTAAAATCCTCAAAACGTCGAATTATAACAAATTCCTTTCACTTCTAGTAAATATTATGTCAACCTTTTAATTATAATTATTATCTTTACTTTTACCTGTGTAGGACAACAATCTACCACATAATTAATTCGTTATTATTCATCAGTCACTTTTTACTAAAAGTGGTTTAGCTCGATAACAAGCCTTGTAATATCTTTAAAACGTGCGTAACTGTAACAAAAACTTGGACAATCTTACCTTTGTAATCTCTTATTACCTTGTGTGCATACATCCATATATACTTAAAAAAAACTCCCTTATTAACTTCACGTAGTCCCGTAGATACCATAAAAAATCTCATTGCTCAACGGAATATACCTTGCTGACCTACTTCATCCTCCAAAACCTTCTTAAAACTTCATTTGGCATCTTACCAAAACTTCCTCCATTATAACTCCATTTGGCATCTTACCAAAAACTTCCTCAAAAAACAACTTCATTTGGTATCTTACCAAAACTTCCTCCTTAAAAAACTTCATTTGGCATCTTACCAAAACTTTAAAACCACATTGCTCAACGGCATTACCTTCGTTGGCCTACTTCTTCAAACTCACGTCCATTTACGTGAAAATACACACATACACACACACATATCTGTCAACAAGTACCAGATGTCCTAATTAGTTACTACTTCCTCATTTCAACCCGATGTTGGTTAATTCATACAACGCATTACCATTAACAATTCTAAACCACTTATAAATTTCTCAACATATATCCGCTGATAACCTCGCTGTCCTCAACTGAAACTTCTTTATTAAATCAATACTTAATTCTTCAACTCACTAGTTTTATTACCACTGTATCATCTTATCTTCACTCACTTTTGAATTAAATCTTTATTACCATTATATTCTTAATTATGGTTGCCATAATAATTATTACTTTCTTTCGATTACTTACCTATGTAATAACCTTCCTATTTTTAAAATTTAATTCTCACTTCATCCAACTTACCTGCAGTTTAAGGACCTACATTCAACTTACCTGCATTGCTCAATAGCACGACAACCTTTGTCTTCCAAATTAAATGATTTTAGTCAATCTAAATCAATAAGCGTAGGCACTACGCGCCCCTTACCATCCTAACTTCACGACTGAATTAAAATTACACACAGCAGGTTCCTTATCTACCTCTGTTAAATCCTATTAAACTTCATTACTTAATATTTAAGTCATACGGAACAGTAACTATCGGTAATATAAATTTACATAAATACGTTCACTGGCATTTCACCGTTCTTACCACATTCATCTTCAATTCTATCTTTAACTAGAATTCCACATAATTCCTTCCGTGTTACATTAGTTTCTACTTCCTCTGTACTACATTCATCCATAGTAACACAGTACTTCGGCTTTCCCCCTCTCACATCCCCAAGTCTGGCTAATTCAGTACGCCACTGCACGTCATATGCTTTCTTTCTCTCTCTCATCCTGATTTCTTTCTCCTCTAGCAACTTAATTCTATTTTCTTTCATTTTACTTCTAAAATATCTACCTTTAGGTTTCATTTTCATTTCTCCGTTACTATCACTTAATGCTCTCTTTAGCCGTGGACTACTGCTTCTGCTCTTATCTATCTCTCTCCTCCTCTTAACCTGTTTACTAATTATGTTCTTCTGACTATGACTTAACGCACGCTTCTCTGCCACTAATAATTTCATATTAACTTCCTCTATCACAGGACTAAATTCTTCCCTAGTTTGCCTATCTAATTTATCTATGATTGTCTGCATCTTAATCTCTTGGGTGCTTAGTACTTTCTTTATCTTACCTACTTCTATCCCTATCTTTTCTCTCATCTTCTTCACTTCTTTTTCGCTACATTCTATAGTCTCTTCTACAGCTATCCTGCGTTCATCTAAAATCTCCTTCAACTCTACTATGCTTTCTCCTACTATCTCCTCTGACGCTAATCTATTTTCACCTAAAATCTCGTCTGACTCTAATCTGATTTCACCTAAAATCTCCGCTATTTGCCGTTCCTCACCTAAGATCTCCTCCGATTCCAATCTGCTTTCACCTACAATCTCCAATGACTCTAATCTACTTTCAATTACAGTCTCCACTAATTCCAATTTGCTTTCACCTAAAATCTTGTCTGACTCTAATCTGATTTCACCTAAAATCTCCGCTATTTGCCGTTCCTCACCTAAGATCTCCTCCGATTCCAATCTGCTTTCAATTATAGTCTCCTTACAGGCTGTCTTTACTGATTCTACTGCAGTTTCCCCTAAAGTCTCTACCACCTGCCTAGTTTCCACTTCTACCAATTTGCTAAAACTTTCACCTTGAGTTGCTATTTTCTCTTCAATCACAGTTACTATTCTTTCCTGAATCCTACTTTCTGCTGCTTCTAATTTCTTATCTACTGTCTTAATAATATCTTTAGCCTTCATCTCTACCTCCTCCTTAATTTCACCTCTGATTTCCTGTTTCACCCCCTGAATACTCTCCTGTAGCATATCATACTTCATACTTAATTCTCTATTGACTTTAACCACACTGTCTAGTTTTACATTATTCTCTTCCAGCTTCTGATTTATTTTACTCATATCTTGATTTAGCCTACCCATCTCTTCTCTCATCTCCTTACTATTTTTATTCATATCTTTATCTAATTTCTCAAATTTTTCATTGAATTCCTTCCTACTTTCTAAATTATCTTTCTTATTCTCTTCCATATTTTGATTTAGCCTACCAATATTTTCTTTCATCTCCCTACTATTTTTATTCATCTCCTGACTATTTTTATTCATCTCCCTCAAGATATCAGCTAATGAAATTTCATGGACCTCTAAGGACTTCTGTTTCTCCTGACTACCACTAGTCTCAGGATGTACCTCTGTATTCGTCTCGAGATTTTCCTCTGAATTCATGTCAGGGTTAACCTCAGGATTATTTTCAGGATTACTCTCAGGATTATTCTCAAGATTTACCTCCGACATCTTGGTATTATTCTCTACGCTCTCAACATCGCTACCGCTATCAACCTCCTTATAATTAACTTTCTTGACTGCATCCCTACTTCTCAACTGCCTCTGTTCCTCCTCCGACATCTTGAAGTACACCGTATAACAATTGCCCGTCCAAAATTTCACTTCACTTCACTGTCCCCCAAAAGCACTGACAATTTGCACTGAAATTATACACTCCTCTGACTAAATACCGAATGGTTTTCGTGCCCCACGTTGGGCGCCAAATGTAACATTTTTAATAAGTCGTTGAACGTGGTGATGACTATTGTGGTTCAATAAAACAAACATGATATGAATAAATAATATACACTGTGGTGTGACCTTACCTGTGATAGTGTAATATAATAAGTTGTTGAGCGCCAGATTCCTATTTAAGATAGTGAATCGAAATTTATTGATTTAACCTCGGCTATCAGCAGTAGAGTCGAGAACCACTTACCCGGGCCGTAGTGAGACAAAGTCATCTAACCAATCCAGTATTTAATCAAGGAGTATGATTGCCTTAAAGTACCAACTACAATGAAAGAAATAGGCATTACGTTGAAGAGAATGAATTTATTAAATGCAAAAACAAAATATTAATAAAACAGAATAGTGATAGTCACACAATTGAATTTAAAATTACTCAATGCGGCAATTAATTATTTAAAAGAAAATGAATATTAAAATGAATTGAAAGTTAAATGAAGTTAAATTATAATAGAGACGATAGTTTTATTGAATTGTTGGCTCACCCAGTCGAAGATTCGTCATATTTAAGAAATGATCGATGATCTCGATGTTACGTCGCTTATGTTTAAAAAAAATGATGTGATATCTCATTTACTATGAAATATCCTCATTAAGTACGTTGCCATCTGTAGAAAGACTCTTGATCAGGGATATAACCCATTATGTATTGATATAGATGTCGGCAAGACATCGTTCAGTGTCGACTCTCGGTGCTCAGTCCATTAGGACCCAGAAAGCAAGGTTACAACTTCCTTACTTCATTGATAGCTATAGATCAATGCCATTCTTGACCGATGTTGCAGGTACAAATACTAATGACTTCCTTGTCACGTGGTGTCACAGCTTCCCTCTCTATTAGCCTTCTCCATTCTTGACTCATAACTTGCAATATATATTGACGCGTATATACCGTAGAAAATGGCGTGTTGGTTACACCATAGTGGGTTTCTTAACATCTCAGGAAAATGACGCAGTTTGCCGTGGTGAAATTCTTACTACGTCGTTCAGTTTGTGACGCACAGGGTTAGTCCATATCGCCAGTCTTGTTGCAATATATAATACTTCGTCTCTTTACAAGTAATTGTTAATAAAAAATCTAATTGAATATAATAATCAAAACCGCTTACAATTATCTGATATAAAAATCATCTCATGGATGTACTAGTTAATAATAATAATAATAACATGATAATAAATGAATAACCCTTTAAATATAACAGCTATGGGATCGAATCGTTACAATATGGTGTACCTACAGGTTCAGCATAACCCAATGCGTAAGCGAAACGCACTCTTACTCTTTAAATCCCTCACAATTAAATAAATACCTTAAAACTTGTACGAATTTACAATGAAATAATGAAAGAATGCAACACGGTAACCATGGTAACAGAATCTCACAGGTCCATCTATTTCTGTAAGACACAATGCAATTCCAATTATTACATTTTACTGTGAAAGTTTCCCGACGGTTATAAGGTTATCACTGAACCAAATTAAGCTGTAAAATTCATCAATATATACAGTATAATGCGCTTAAGGGGGTCAAGGGGCACTCCAGAATTTTTCACGCAATTTTCACGTGTGAGTGTGGTACGAAAGGTCTTTATCACCCGACTATAAAGGGTCTCCGAAAACCACATTTAAAGACCCTTAAATTAACAGTGTCTGTGATATTCCCAGAAAACTAACTTCGCTCTGATATACCTATGAAGGAATGACAAACCCCTAACCACTGCACCAGTAGCTGAATTGATGAAGTCTGATTATTCATACCAAGGATAAATCAGTCATAGCATTCATGATTGAGATTTTGCTAAGTGTACTCTTTACAACTAGAATATTCGCGGGCGAAGCCGCGACGGGTAATGCTAGGCTTACTTATTCACCCTAGCAATAAATTAGCAATACTACAATTTCCTGACTATACCAAGCTAATCTGTTTTTATATGTATTTTATATTGTATCAACATTGTATTATTGTTAGATTTAAAATCTATATAATCTATTTAATACAATATATGCAGTGCAAATGGCTGGGCAGCGATCGCTTGGGAGTTCAAGGCCCTTCGTGGGCTGTAGTGCCAGGGGTTATTTTATTATTATTATTATTATTATTATTATTATTATTATTATTATTATTATTATTATTATTATTAGCATCATTATTATTACAACTCAGATGGGAAAATGACCGTCGGTAAATGGACCAAGCGACTGATACCACGCCTGGATACCTGGGTCGAAAGAGTCCATGGTGAAGTCAATTATTACCTCACACAACTTCTAACAGGACACGGATATTTCCGGAAATTCCTGCATAGAGTAGGCGGAGCGAGTGGTGCAACATGCATATATTGTGACGACACCGATGATGCACTTCACACCTTCTTCGAGTGCGGCCATTGGACGATAAAGAGAGAATATGTGGAAACTGAATTGGGAGAACTGACACCAGATAATATTATTTCTGTGATGTTACGGAACCAGCAATCATGGGATCAGGTAGCAGTGTATGTGGAGGATGTCCTTCGCCAGAAGTAGCGGGATTTGGAAGAAATGAAGAAAGCAGTCTGAAAGGCTCAGTAAGCACGACGTCACCCTGAAGTAATGCGAGAGCGGTTCCGGGGTGATGAACGCATCGTGGGGAAAGGGATGTGGTTTTTAGTGGATAAGAATCCCTCACTACTGTGGAGTGCGGACCCTTCACAAGTGTCTTTTGAAGATTTTCCACAGTCCCTCGTAAAAAATATTTAAAAATATTATCATTATTATTTACATCGTTACGCCCTACTCAGGAGCACGATTGAACCTGCTCAGCTGATGTGTTGGCTTTCCCTTCCTCCAAAATCTCTTCATCCTCTCGCTAAGCTTCTTCCTTCGTTCTTCTGTCCAAGTTATAACGCCTGTGGTGTTGGGTTTGTCTCCAAATTGGTGATTGTCTAATTTGGTTCTGTCCCGTATAATATCTTCTAAGATGTTGATTTACTGGAGATCTGTTTCAATTTCATGAAGCCAGCTGGTCTTGGTTTTTAGTGAAAGGGCCCGGCTGAGAATTCTTTTAGTTCGTTATTGTTCATTCTAATAATGCACCCCTAAAATTTCAATCATCTTTTCCCTAAAGTGTGGGAGATTTTTTTCAGATTGTCAATATATTTTCTGGGGTGTCCTCCATATTCCCTCTATACAAACTGGGCCAAGCATTTTTCGTAAAATTTTCGTTTTTCGTTTCTCTGTATCTTTGGTTAAAGATCCGCCACCAGTGATTAAGGTTTCCGATGCATATAACGCTTTAGGTTTGATTACAGTATTATGGTGTCTAAGCTTTGCTTTCCGAGATATTGATTCTTTATTGTATCTGTTCCAACTGGTCCTGTAATCTTTCTGTAATTATTATCAATAAGATACGTATAGACCACCTCGTGAATAGGAATCAGAACTCTGTGAGTGTGGGGAGAGACAGACCATGATACACCTGTGTTCCTGTGAACTGTGCCCGTGCTCTTGCACAACGCAGGAGTTAATGGAAGGTCATGAAAAGGGTGTGACAGTGGCCCGTTTCTGGGCAAAGACAATCTATTCGAGACATTGTTGTATGTATTATTTCTTTTTAATATTGTGTAACACCCCTCTGTGTATGTTGTAATGCTTTTGACTCGAATAAATAAATACCTCGTGATGCAGTGGCTTAATCTGCATGATTGTCACCTCTGAAGTCCGAGTACGTTTCTCTTGTTTCTGCCAGGAAATTTAAGTAGTTAGACTGGAGAAGAAAGAAAGAAAGAAAGAAAGAAAGAAAGAAAGAAAGAAAGAAAGAAAGAAAGAAAGAAAGAAAGAAAAATACTTCGAAAAATGTATGGCCCCCAAAAGAATAAAGATAATATTTGGAGAAGAGAAAAAATTAAGACCTTTACCGAAATATAGAGGAAATTACAGTTACAGTTAATTAAAAGGAGAAGAGCGGCTTCGGTGGCGTAGTCGGTAGCATGCTGAGTTTCTATGCCCAAGATCACGGGTTCAAACCCGGCCGAAGTCGTCGGACTTTTAATAGCGTTAAAATCCCTCTGTATGCCTTCCTTCGGAGAGAAAGTAAAGCCGGCGGTCCCATGTCATAGTTTTATGGCATGAAAAAGAACCTTCCACTAATTACACTTGTGGGAGCAAAATTTGCAGGTTAGAATTGATAACGCTCTATTAGTTCCAACGTTCGCCGCCAGGTGCTGACTGCGATGCCATCTGGTAGGCAAGTCCGCAAGCTAGGTGTCGTGGACGGTAGCATTTGGTAGCAAAAGTAGGAACTACTTGAAATTACTGTCTGCAGTCCTAACTTGAATTAAAAACAGATAACACACACTAATACAGTCATCACAATTAACACCGGTTATCAGACAGATTCTACACACACCCAAAGTGCACGGGGCTACATGACTTCGTTGTTGCAGCCCCTAAACTAAGGAACCAACCACCATAAGGAGAAGACTAGAATGTTATGGGCACCTTTACAATAACAGGCTCACTAAGAGGGTTCTTCATTACATCTCTAAATTAGAGGACACCACAGGGTGGCTGAAAGAGATAAGATGAAATCATACTTAACCCTGGAACACCACACTGGGTCTATGCAACCCTGCAAAAAACAAACTATTGAATATCCTTTTTATTTGAATTAGTACGCTACTAAGATATGTTTGCAAATTAGGATAATAGCTCACTACCCTCGGCTAGGGACATTCAGATCTGTCAACGTACAAGAACATTCTTGAGACAGAAATACATATAGATCAGGGTCATAGTGACCCCAGTGTGGTATTCACGCTGGTATGTCATAACATACTGCTACTGCTGCAGTTCTTGATAGGTAATTGACGAGGTGAGATGAACTTCTTTAGTGTTAGAAACAGTGTCTGAAATGGGTAATTACAAAAAGGGACTGTCTGATTGCAATATCAGGGAATTATTGACAGAAAATAGTGACAGTGAGCAGAATATCGGTAGTGATTCGGATTTCGAATCTGAAAATGTTTCTGAGGATAGTGAACGTGAAAGTGAATTCATAGCAGAATATGAAAGCGACATCGAAGTTTAAATCGAAGTCCCGGGTTCAAGTCACAATTCTGTCAGAGTCACTGAGCCATGGCGTGCGGTTGCGTCTCAACCCTCACTAAGGGAAACTGTCAGAGTTATTTCTTCCGAGTGGCTGTATGTTTACTGCAAATTTACCCTAAAACTTGAGAAATATTGTCCACAGTGGTAACAAAAAAACATTCATTAATGTAGCTCTGAAATATTTAGGCTGTAATTGCTCTCATTGTATCCATAATTATATTACTTAAAATACGTAAGCAACAGGGATCAAACTAACACTTTCCGGTATCCTCTAACTATAAAGTAGACAGCTATTTTTTTTTTTATTTTTTTTTTGCGTATGGCTTTTAGTGCCGGGAGTGTCCGAGGACATGTTCGGCTCGCTAGTTTTGTAGCTGCTTCGATACGGACACCCAATGGGTAAGCTACAAGTACCGTTGGGGAGGGAAGTTGGAATGTAAGGACGAGGAGTTGGAAGGTAGCGGCTGTGGCCTATAGTTGAGGACCAACCCCGGCATTTGCCTGGAAGGAAGATGGGAAACCACAGAAGACCATCTTCAATGTTGCCGACGGGGGGATTCGAACCTCCTCGCCTACCGGATGTGAGCGACTAGCTAGAATAATAACAAGTGATGACATTCGTCAGATACGGAAGAAATGACTACAATAGACTGGGGTCGGTCAGACCCCACTGTGGTATTTACGTATGTACAGTACTTTATGAGTGTGGTGTTCCAGGGTTAACAGGGAGGAATTCCGGCGACAGATCAATTCTACGGATGTTTCAATTTACAAGTACAACGTCGACCTAAAAGGGTGTTGTAGGAACAAAAACAGACAATTAGCCAACGTATGAAGAAGTTCTGGGAGGAAAACTATTGTACCACAGTCTTAGAACCTAAGCGGTAGCATATATGAATGACCAAATTATTAAATATAGAAACATATTATTAGAAATATTATTATATTATGGTAATATTGGTATGAATGTCTCTCCAATTATGACTTATTTGATACTCACTGGTGACGAGATCCCCACGTTGGGCACCAATGATGATGAGTTGGGGTTGAATGAATGAATATTAATTGTCATCTTTAATAAATATGACTTTTATTTCCTGTGTATTGCTTTGTATCTTATCAATGCCATGGTTGTTTTTTTACAATTAACTGCCGACAGCGCAGCGTTATGAACTATCTAAAACCACGGCCCACTGGATGCTGCTCTCCAAGGAGCTTACAAAAGTAGTCCAAACATAGAGAGCGCTCATAGCAGCATATTAGCAGTTAACATTATTATTAGACTACTAGTATAATATTGCCATTTGTAGCTCTTCAGTAGATCAACACGATTATGCCCAATGAATGGAAGCAATATAAATATAACAAGTAGTTCCGTGAAGAACTAAAGCCTATTTTCATATATCCTACTTTATTAATATTGCCACTATCAACATACAAAACTTCAGTTTGATTGCTGTAATAGATTGTAGATATTGAGAACCGACTAAATATTGCAGATGGTCACCATGTTGGATTTTATATACTGTATGTAGGTCTTAAGAGTTATGTACTGTTACATGAAGATTATTGTGTAAGTGTAGTATTCAAACTTCAATCGCATGATTAGGACACTAGAAGTAAAAACGAGATTTTAAAATTTCGTACAGCTGCCATCTTGTGTTTATGGAAACAATTGAAATAAATTAGATGCCAGTGGATTGGCATTTGTATAAGGATTTACTGTACCAAGTTTCACTGCACTCGGATGGTTAAATTGCGAGAAACGTCCATGTGAATATTTATATTTCGCGTCGCCGCCATGTTGGATTTGTGATCACCAGGTAATTGAAAATCCTATAGGTGAACTTATGTTCATAGCATCTATCAACATTTAAAAATTCAGTTTAATTGCTGTAATAGATTCGTAGATATTGAGAACCGTCTAAATATTTCGGATGGTCGCCATGTTGGATTGTTATATGTATAGACCAAAGAGTCATGTACCATTAAAGGAAAATTATTGCGTAGGTTCATTATTCAAACTTTCACTTCGATCGCAGGATTACGACACAAGAAAAAAAACTTAATTTTAAAATTCGCACTGCCGCCATCTTGAGGTTATGTAAACAATTGAACTAAATTAGATACCAGTGCATTATAATGTGTATAAACATTTGCTGTACCAAGTTTCATTGCGTTTGGATCATTAAATCGCGAGAAAAGTCTATTTAAAACTTTCAACGTCGCTTGGCCGCCATGTTCGTTTTGTAGTTAACCGGTTTTTGGAAGTCTCATAGATGAACTTCCAGTAGTGCCCTTTATCTCCGTACAACATTTCAGGGTGATACCGGTAATAGTTTCAGAGATACGGAATGCCGGTGAAATATTTCGCACAGTCGCCATCTTGAGGTTATGTAAACAATTGAACGAAGCTAGATGTCGGTGCAATACAATGTGTATAAGCATATACTGTACCAAGTTGCATTGCGTTTGGTTGGTTAAATCGCGAGAAACGTCTATTTAAATATCGCAACTTCGCTTGGCCACCATGTTGGTTTTTTAGTGACCAGGTTTTCAAAGGTCACAATAGATGAACTTCTAGTAGTTCCCTTTATACCGTACAAAATTCCAGGGTGATATCGGTAATAGTTTCGTAGCTATTGAATGCTGGTGAAATATTTCGCACAGCCGCCATGTTGGATTAGAGACGTAACAAAATTTGAAGGACACGGTCGGGGTCGTCCGGAATAGTGCTATGAACTTACCGAGTTTCATTGAAATCGCTCCAGCCGTTTAGAGACATGAATCTCACACACACGCACACACAGACACACGGACAAAAGGTGATCTCATAAGCCTATTTTTTTCATAAATGAAAATAGGCTAAAAATATTAGAGCTGTCGATTAAATCGATTAATTGGACCGATTAACCGATTAATCTAAAAATACGATTAAACGATCAATGTGCTTTAGTCAATTAATCGAACCGATTAAAATTTTAGTGCGGTGTATCCAAAATAATTGTTTTGCGTAGCACAAACCCCGTGTAGTGTATTATTATTTGCCATTTGGCAACAGCTATTGTAAGATTGGCAGTTCATTTAAGTTAGCTGATGCTCATGCCTTTGCGTAGCATGCTGAGCTTCTATGCCCAAGATAGCGGGTTCAAACCCGGCCGAAGCCGTCGGATTTTTTAAGAGCGTTAAAATCCCTCAGTATGCCTTCCTTCGGAGGGGAAGTAAAGCCGGCGGTGTCATGTCATAGTTTTTTGGCATGTTAAACAACCTTCCACTAATTGCACCTTTGTGAAGCTAAATTGGATAGGTTAAGAATGTAAACAACGCTCATAGGTTTCTACGTTCGTTGCCAAGAGCCGACTGTGGTGTCGTCTAGTAGCTAAGTTCTGAACTTGGCCTAGTAGTCGTTGACGGTGGCGTTTGGCGGCAAAAGTAGGAACTATTTGAAAAATTCTAAGTTGCAGTACTTAAATTAAAAAACAGATAACACACACTAATTCAGTCATCACAATTAACACCGGTTATCAGACAGATTCTACGCATATCCAAAGTACACGGGGCTACATGACCGCGTTGTCGCAGCCCCTAAACTTAAGAATCAACCAACTCATGCCTTTGCTTCAGAAAGATAAAAGCGATAATATCTCCTTAAATGCTTTCTTCTAATTAAATGCTTTTGAATTAATTTGTTTTTTACGTTTACGCCACCAATACAATTAACATTCAAAATTATTTTCTTCCTATTACTTACTTACTTACTTACTTACTTACTTACTTACTTACTTACTTACTTACTTACTTACTTACTTACTTACTTACTCGGCGCTACAGCCCAGGATGAGCTTTGGCCTCCCTCACGATGGTTTTCCATTCGGCTCTTCTTTCTACTTTCTCCCACCATCTCTTGACTTGCATAGTATTCAGATCGTCCTCTACATCTTGGATCCAGGTCCTTTTGCCCTTCCACGTTTCCTTTTTCCTACCATTTTACCATGTAACAATTTCTTCTGAATCATTTCACTACCCATCCGCTCTACATGACCCAACCATGACTTTACAAATCTCACAATATCTTCACCTTGAAGGATGGTGACTAACTCTCGATTAGATCTTATTCTCCACACTTCTCCTTCTTTCACTGGGCCATAAATCCTCCATAAAACCTTTCTTTCAAAGATACGGAGTGCATTTTCATCTACTGACGACATGGTCCAGGTTTCTGCGCCATACGTAACAACAGGTCTGATCAAAGTATTGTATAGTGTCATCATTGTTTTTCTTGACAGTAGAGAATATTTTAGCAGTTTGCTGTTGGCGTAATGTGCTCTGTTACCCATCATGATTCGTTGATTTATTTCCTCTGTTACCGAACCATGTACTCGCTATTTAACACTGTTCCAAGATAGGTTAATCATTTGACATTTTCAAAAACATATTTCCCACAAGTTACGTTCTTTGTGCATATATTTTCTTTTGGTGATGACATTTTCGAATATTTTGTTCCCTGTTCATTAATCTTAGGGGGGAGCAGGCAGCTTAAGGAGCCACAACAATAACGATTTTAATATTATTACTGTGCCTGCCACAAATCTTGTACAACAATGACATACATTTCCAAGGAAACACACACACCTTGCTATTAGAAGCAAAGTTTAAAATTTTCAAAATTCAAATGGTATTTTTCCTCAAAATTTGGTTCTTGTTTTGTGCTGACTTTCACCGTTTCCCTGATATCTCCCGTGTTTATAGGAATTTTTGGAGTTTTCTTTTTTAATGTGGGTGTTGAACCTTCTGCTACAAAATGAATCTCACCCAAAACCGTTGTGGCTTTAATTAGTCTTTCTATGAAACGTTAACATTATTTTTTTGTTTGCTCAGAATAAAAATGGAAATAATGACACTTAATTAATCAATTCATTAATTAATAATGTCAAAATATGCCAGATTAAGTTTGTAGCAGAAGGTTTAACACCCACATTAAAAAAAGAAAACTCCAAAAATTCCTAAAAACACGGGAGATATCAGGGATACAGTGAAGGTCAGCACAAAACAAGAACCAAATTTTGAAAAAATTTATAAAAATGATTACCATTTGAATTCAGAAAATTTTTAACTTTGCTTTTAATAGCAAGGTATGTGTGTTTCCTTGGAAATGTATATCATTGCTGTACAAGGTTATGACAGGCACAGTTATATTTCACTCTTTTCTTCCAAACCATTTTCTTCCTATTAGCAAATGGAATTGTAAACATTTTAAAATATATAATTCAACGGTCTTTTTTTCTCGGACTGATATTGTGTGAAATCGACTAAAATTTGATTAATCGACCAATTAACCGATTAAAGGCATTCGGATAACCGATCGAAATTTTTAATCGAATGACAGCTCAAAAAATATATTTCTGGAAAGAATTACATGTATTAGTTAATTACCGGTATCACAATTAAATGGGGCAATTTAGGATAACGCGTTTCGACCCTAAAGTGGCCATCATCAGATTCTGATCACTGTGTTGAGGCTTAAATTTTCACGAATGTAAATGTTCTATTATTGTTCAGTAGCTTGTCTTAGGTGATTATAATACGATTCGCAATTTGAATCTCGTTATATGTTAGGTTTGTTTTGTCTTAAAGGTTTTGTGAGTTACGTGAGTAAAGGTGTTTATGCACGTGTTTACAATTTTGAATAAAACACCGATCATAATAAATGAAAATGAAAATCCACATCCTGCTTCCAGTCGACCGACCGGGTCAAAGAATGGAATGAATGAAGCCCCCATCTAGCGGCGAGGATATGAACTGTGCCGGCTGCCGAAGCCTGTCGCACTCAACTGAGACAATGATTAAATGAATGTCAAATGAAATGATAGTGGAGAGTCTTTCTGGAATGAAATTTGTGACAGGGAAAACCGGAGTACCCGGAGAAAAACCTGTCTGCCTCCGCTTTGTCCAGCACAAATCTCACATGGCGTGACCGGGATTTGAACCACGGCTCCACGGTGAGAGTTCGGCATGCTGCCTCCTAAGCTATGGAGGCTCTGTCCTCATATCTCAATAAGGAGCTCGAAAATACAGAGTGTGCTTCATCTAATATGTTCCTTGCTGTGGACTGGGACGAACAGAAATATTGGATAGTCAGTGCGAGTTCAAAACCCGAACGAAACGGACGTGGTAGTGGAGCTCTTCTCGGTAGTGTTGTACAGCTCGCGAACAGTCAAGTGCGCCGATAACTGCTAAGTACAACTTAGTAGTTTGAGTAAGTGTTTAACAAGTATACAATCAGGCAATTCGGAAATAGCTAATTTCACGTACTATAAGTCGGCCATCAGTAGCAGAAATTCACGCCTTTGTGGCAGAAACTCTGAACATTACTGTCCCTGCGTCTTGGCGCTCATTAAGGTAATTTTGCAAAGTATTTTGGACAGGCTTTTATACAAAATTTTCATTAATAGTGAAGGAGACAGGAACCTGAATTTTACAGTTCCACTTGGATGGTAAATGATAATATGATTTTCATAACTTATCAGGGGTTCCAGGGAACAATACCTATTGAAATTGCCGCTCATTATGACTAGTGTACTGGAAATATTGTCAAAAACCATTGGTTTGGACATAACGAAGGTTAGAATGGTCGTGTTGAGGTGCGGCCTTGGCATGGAGGCGAAAAGCTAACGGGGCATTGTTGACAAAAATAATCATTGATTTGGACGCGTTAGGCTGTAACCATTGTCAAAACCATTGTTCTGGAAGCGTTAGACTGTAACCATTGCCAAAACCATTGATCTGGACGCGTTAGGCTGTAACCATTGGCAACACCATTGATCTGGACGCGTTAGGCTGTAACCATTGTCAAAACCATTGATTTGGACGCGTTAGGCTGTAACCATTGTCAAAAACCATTGGATTGGACAAAACGAAGTTTAGAATAATTAGTAATTACCGTATGCATGGGGTTAGGATTTTGGAATAAGAAGTCAAGAGGTTTGAGTTATTGAACGGGATCAATGTTGAAGTTGCCATTTTTCAGTGTGCCCAAATGAGATTGGACGGGGAATTACAATTTATTACATAGCCCCTGAAATAAACTACATACATTAATTGTACACTTAATACAACAATTCTCACAAACTCACTTATCCTTAATTTAGGTTCAGTGGATATGTAAATAACACCTTATGAGCAGCAGTATGTATTAAGCTAAAGAGGTTTTTAGTTAAACTATGTAACGAGTCGGATTGTTATTTCGTTAATCTATTAACTCTCCTGAAATGTTCTTACTAATTTTTATGTGTGATACAACAAGCCTGCTTTCGGACAGGGAGAAGTTGTACTTCCCAAGTACTACACCTCACACAGTACACAGAAGAGAGTTTTGAAAAAAAAAAAAATCACTGGAGTAGTTTTCGTCAAAATGATTCAGTGTCTTCTTCAAAACATACAGGTTTTTGTGGAACATCAAGGCCAGAAGAGCAGATGTAGGAACTTGAAGATCGGCCTACCACAAGGAAGTGTGCTAGCACCTATACTTTTCAACATCTACACCAACGACCAGCCTCGCCCGCAGGGGACACAGAGCTTTATTTATGCAGATGATATCGCTCTAGCAGTTCAAGAGGAAACGTTTCAGCTTGTTGAAGAGAAGTTATCCCATGCTTTACAAATCCTAGGTTGTTATTATCAACAGAATCAACTTAAACCAAATCCATCAAAAACACATGTCTGTGTTTTCCACCTCATAAACAGACAGGTGGCAAGGAAATTGAAAGTGTCATGGGAAGGTAAGCAATTAGGATACTGCTTCACTCCCAAATATCTAGGTGTAACTCTTGACCGAGCACTTACCTATATATCACACTGTTTGAATACCAAATGGAAGGCATCTGCAAGGAATAACATTCTACGAAAATATCGGGTACAGCCTGGGGGATGCATTCTCATATCTTAAGAACGTCAGCTATAACCCTTTGTTATTCAGCTGCAGAATACGCCTGCCCTGTTTGGTGTCGATCTAGCCATGCTAATCAAGTGGATGTCGCCTTAAATTAGACCTGTAGACTAATTACGGACTGCTTGAGATCTACACCACTTTACAAACTCTACTGTCTAGCAGGTATACCTCCTCCAGATATTCGTCGTGAGTGTGCATCCAGACTGGAGAAATCTAAAGCACATAATCTGACAACCCATACTTTATATGGGTATCAACCAGCAACACAAAGGCTCAAGTCAAGGAAAAGCTTTCTCCATTCAACAGAAAGCCTTAGTGAATCACCGATGAACTTCAGAGTGGACTCATGGCGTTCCAGATCCAGTCACCTCACAGGATGGATGATAGATATCCTCTGAGAGCCTCCCTCCAGGCCATCAAGAAAGTTGGCCTACATGCAAGACACTGAACAGGTTGCGCTCAGGGGTCGGAAGAACAAAGAGCAACATGCAAAAGTGGGGATTTTCCTGTGACTCCACACTCTGTAATTGCGGTAAAGAACAGACAATGAGCCATCTTCTTGTCTGTAGGTTGTGTCCAACTACATGTTCTCCCCAGAATGTAATTGATGCTACCACAGAAGCATGTGAACTTCCTGCATACTGGTCAGACCACATCTAATTTAATTAAATTCATATTTGTGTCTGGCGCAACTTAATGTTTATCAGAAATGACAATGTTTATAGTACCAGTTCTTGATTTATCTTTTTTTTTATTTATTTAAGTTGTCTTCTTTCTCCTTTATCTGTGGCGGCTTCGGTGGCGTAGTCGGTAGCATGCTGAACTGCTATGCCCAAGATAGCGGGTTCAAACCCGGCCGAAGTCGTCGGATTTTTTAAGAGCGTTAAAAATCCTTCAGTATGCCTTCCTTCGGAGGGGAAGTAAAGCCGGCGGTCCCATGTCATAGATTTATGGCATGTAAAAGATCCTTTCACAGACTAAACTTGTGTAAAGCAAAATTTGTTAGGTTAGATTTCGTCAGAACGCTCTATCAAAGTTCCAACGTTCACCACTAGGTATCATTGATATCTGGTGGCGAAAGTTGGAACTACTTGAAATTGAACGGAACTTGTAGCTCACCCTTTAGGGTGTCCGCTGGAAGCAGCTACAGACCTACAGACTTAGGCGAGCCGAACATGTCTTCGGACACTCCCGGCACTAAAAGCCATACGATAGATAGATAAATAAATAAATAAATAAATAAATAAATAAATCCTTTATCTGTTATCTTTTGTTGTTTGTAATGTTTCTGGCACGATTAAATAAATAAATGAGTGAGACCTTTTTTAAATGGTTAAATCCTTTCGTTGCGAGCTATTGAAGAGATTGCGTTCCATATCGTTTTGTGATTAACCGTTATTTTTAAAATGTCGTTATTGGTGGGTCTTTGTAGTTGGTTAATTATGTTAATAACTTAAACAAACACTTAAATGTAACTGAGTTGACACTGTCATTTTGTAGACAGCTGATTTGCGGCTGTTCCTGTACTGATGTCTACCATCACCATCATCTTGTTAAGCTTTCGGTTTTGGCCGATGTCACCGAAGCGACAGTTTTGTTTCAGAACAAGTCTCAGATAGACCCCAAAGTAGCGGACTCCCCCAACAACTGCAATTGATCTGTAATATTGTCGCTTTCGTGGATTCTTGGCATGTATGAAATGGAGCTCCGTGATTGTTCCTTTAAATAAAAGTTTGGCAAATTTGCCTCTCTCTGTAGCTACTGGTACTGCCGAACGGAGTTAGAGTTGGTTCAAAACATACTTAAGAAATTCTACTTCTGAAAACAGACTCAACGGTCTAGTATTGTCATCTATTCACAGAGACATAGGCCTACATCTCACTGACGATGAAGTTATGAACCGATTTGGCAATGCTTCAAGAAACCTTGACTTTATATTATAGTGTGAGTTGTAAATCAAAACAGTAACATTAATTCTTTCCATGTAAACACAAGCAAGATGATTGTATTAATAAAAAGTATCATAAAATGGTCTTGTTGTGTTCGACATTAACCAAACATAAAACACCACAACGAATTGGTTGATAAAGTGATACCAGATAGCCTTAAAACTCATCATTTTGCACCAAATTATACAAAAGTATCCCGGGGAGAACCCCGGACCCCCTATTATTTGGGCCTATGCCATGCCCCCTAACCCCCGGTTGGGCACCCCCCGAAATAAATTTCTATATACGACCCTGAGCCAGATATAACCCACAAATGTTGCTACGCACCACCAATTGCAGTGGGAGGTTCTTTTACATACCAAAAATCTATTACATGGGCCGGCTTTACTTCCCCTCTGAAGGAAGGCATATTGAAGGCTTTTAACGATCTTAAAAAATCCGACGCTTTTTGCCGAGTTTGAACCTGCCATCTTGGGCATAGCAGATCAGCATACCTCCGATGCCGAAGTTTATGATGATGAAGATGATGACGATGCTGATAATTGTTGTTTTAAGTGGCCTAACATCTAGGTTATCGGCCCCTAGAAGCCGAAGTTTATCCCAGTCAATATTGAACCAGTGATCTGGGGGTTATGGGGTGGCCACTTTACCAATGATCCGCCAAGGCTGGTGATATAAAACATAAATAGGAAATGTATATTTTGTTATTGATGAAAGAAGAAAAAAAAAGCATTCTGAAGAACAAACATTTTGTTATTAGTAGTCTATATGCCACGCAATATTGCTTTGCAGCGCATCATTTCTCACGTGCAGTACCATCGCCGTCTATAATTCTCAAGCCGTGCTGTTGGTAGAATTGGGTAGATTCTTTAAGTTCTATAAACAAGTAAGATCACATGCTAAGTTTTGATCATAAATATCGTATTTTAATTTTTTATGATATGACAGCATTAAGATCAGTTCGTACTAACTATTTGAACGCCCGTGAAATTTCTTGTGGTAAATCAGACCTGCTGAAAGTTGTAGAAGAGAGTATTTCCTTTATTAAGTTGTATGTGTAATCAATGCCCGATAATGAATTTAACCAACAAATTCTTCACTAATATTTCATTAAACTATTTCAGAAGCCTAGGAAGCCTGGCTGTAAGTCAAATTATGGCAGCACTATTCAAATAACTTGTTATATTGCTACTTTTTAATCAATTACAGAGAGGTGGACTTTCAGGGCCGAGTAATTTAGTTTTGATATATATCTTGATCTGGGCCCTATATTCCAGTACATTATGAACTGTACTCAGTTGGCAAGTGCCTTTATGTACATTTCATTAGAAAGCTACCTATTTTTAAATTAAGCGACCAGTGGAGCATTATTGTTGGACTGTCAGCATTAAGCTTCGATGCCTATTGTGACTATGATGAGTGCATCAGTGGACAAAAAGTGAAGAATGTATTATCAAAGGCAACCTTTAAGTTCGTAAGAATAGTCTTAAATATTTTTCTGTGCGCGTCAATGACGGCAGTCAGCATAGCAGCAAGAAAAGGAAATTTCAGACATTGAGACATTGAGGTACAGTACAGCTTTTTATTATTACCTTATCGGGAATCGACAGTGCATAGCATGATAATATGTATACTTTATTTGTGATATTTGTGTGTATATTTAGCGGACGTTAAGTTCGGTTGTATTTTCGGAAACATTTTGCGCCAAAACCTATGTGTTTACGCAATGTTAGCAATTACAAGCGCTGCGCTAGGCCTCCCAGATGACAGATGGGTGGTGTTGCCAAACCTTATGACATGGCTTGAGAAGGCGATGGCAATACCCATTGCCGTCTATATTTCTCAAGCCGTGTTGTTGGTAGAATTGGCAACACTGAGTAGAGTCAGACCATATGCTATGTTTTATTCATAAATGACGTTTATTTTGATATGACAGCATCTAAAATCAGTTCGTACTAATATTTTATTAAACTATTTCAGATGCCTAAGAAGTGTTGTGTGCCTGGCTGTATGTCAAATTATGGCAGCGCTATTAAAATAACGAGTTATATCACTACGTTTTGATCACTACAGCGAGGTGGACTTTCAGTGCCTAATAATTTAGTTTTCGTATATATCTTCATGTGGCCTCTATATTCCAGTACATTATGAACTGTACTCAGTTGGCAAGTGCCTTTAGAGATTTCATCAGAAAGCTACGGTACCTATTATTAAATTAAGTGACCAGTGGAGAATTATTGTTAGACTGTCAACATTAACTTTGGAGGCCTATTGTGACTATGATGAGTGCATCTGTGGACAAAAAGTGAAGAATGTATTATCAAAGGCAACCTTTAAGTTCGTAAGAATAGTCTTAAATATTTTTCTGTGCGCGTCAATGACGGCAGTCAGCATAGCAGCAAGAAAAGGAAATTTCAGACATTGAGACATTGAGGTACAGTACAGCTTTTTATTATTACCTTATCGGGAATCGACAGTGCATAGCATGATAATATGTATACTTTATTTGTGATATTTGTGTGTATATTTAGCGGACGTTAAGTTCGGTTGTATTTTCGGAAACATTTTGCGCCAAAACCTATGTGTTTACGCAATGTTAGCAATTACAAGCGCTGCGCTAGGCCTCCCAGATGACAGATGGGTGGTGTTGCCAAACCTTATGACACGGCTTGAGAAGGCGATGGCAATACCCATTGCCGTCTATATTTCTCAAGCCGTGTTGTTGGTAGAATTGGCAACAGTGAGTAGAGTCAGACCATATGCTATGTTTTATTCATAAATGACGTTTATTTTGATATGACAGCATCTAAAATCAGTTCGTACTAATATTTTATTAAACTATTTCAGATGCCTAAGAAGTGTTGTGTGCCTGGCTGTATGTCAAATTATGGCAGCGCTATTAAAATAACGAGTTATATCACTACGTTTTGATCACTAGAGCGAGGTGGACTTTCAGTGCCTAATAATTTAGTTTTCGTATATATCTTCATGTGGCCTCTATATTCCAGTACATTATGAACTGTACTCAGTTGGCAAGTGCCTTTAGAGATTTCATCAGAAAGCTACGGTACCTATTATTAAATTAAGTGACCAGTGGAGAATTATTGTTAGACTGTCAACATTAACTTTGGAGGCCTATTGTGACTATGATGAGTGCATCTGTGGACAAAAAGTGAAGAATGTATTATCAAAGGCAGTCTCTATGTTCGTAAGAATATTCTTAATTTTTTTCTGAGCGCGTCAATAACGGATGTGACTATAACAGCAAGGAAAGGAAACTTCAGACATTGGAACATTGAGGTACAGTAGGCCTACATCATTTTTGTTATATCGTGGGAGATACAAGATAAATAACACACACTTGTTAATATAAAACAACGGTTTATTTAACACTAGTTGATACACAACGATACACAAGGTGGCTTAACTTGAGCGGAACTATCGTCTACAGTCCGCGGGTGCATACAGTATATACATAGTAGCTGGAAGGTTCCAGATTCGAATGTTCCAGATTGGAATGTTCTGGGCATAGTGACTAGAATGTTCGTGTTATCTCAAGTAAATAGGCTACACAACATTTTCTAGAATGTTCATATTAACTCAAGTAAATACACAACATGTCCTCCCTCTTTTAAATGGATGATTTAGGAAACTTAATCAGGAGAGAATCTCAACGGTGGTCGGCGCTGGCGAGTACTCCTGCGGGGAATAAAATGGGTTTGCGAAATAGGCGGTGCCCTGTCTACAGGTGTAGCTGGTGTGGCTGGTGGTGTTTGGGCTGTTGCTGGTGTCTCGGTGAAGCGAACTCGTCTCAGGCTCGGTTGCTCGGTGGCTTGCTCGGTTGTGCGGTGACTTGGTCGGTTGCGCGGTGACCTCGTCGGTTGTGCGGTGGCCTCGTCGGTTGCGCGGTGGCCTGGTTAGTTGCGTGGTGGCTTGGTCGGTTGAGCGGTGACCTGGTCGGTTGCGCGGTGACCTGGTCGGTTGCGCGGTGACCTCGGCGTGGCCTGGTCAAGTTGAGTCTCGTGCGGAGATGAGGCATGTACGGCGCCCAGGCCGGTCTTCCTGGCGTCCGTGGCCAACAGGAGTGGTAACGCTGGGTCATACTGCATGAGTACCTGGGGCGAGGTTAGGGCGTTCTTGATGTCTTTGTATGCCCTGTCACCTTCTGGTGTTCAGATGAGAGGGTCCTTGTGCAGCATGTCTCTGAGTGATCTGTCTCTGGTGGACAAATCGGGGATGAACGAACTCTAGTAGGTTGCTTTACCAAGGAACAGTTGGAGTTCTTCTGGTGTAGTCGGCTTCGGTGCAACACGTACAGCTCGGATATGGGCATCAGACTTCTGGATGCCTGACGCATCGATTTTATGGCCAAGGGATTCCAGGGATGTTTGAGCGAAAACGCATTTGGCTCGGTTGAGCTTGAGGTTGTGTTGCCGAAACCGTTCCAGAGTGGTGCTGAGGGCCTGCATTAGATTTTCAAAGCTATCAGCAAAAATTATACTGTCATTGAAAAAACTTACGACGTTTGGGAGAACTTGCAGGACTGTGTCCATTCGCCGCTGCCAGATAGCGGGGATGTTAGCTGCTCCATATACTGCTCGCGTTGGACGGATCAGACCAGCATGGCTGAACTCATCGTCAACCTCGAGATGAGTGTACGCGTCGGTGATATCCAGGTGGCAGAAGACTGTGGCGCCGCGCATTCATTTGAACAGATGTTCCACCTCGGGAATCGGATGTTCATCGATGATGATCCGCGGGTTGAGAGTAGGCTTGTAGTCGCCTGTGATCCTCAGTTTGCCGTTCTTCTTGGAGACGACGTGCGTTGTCGATGCCCACTCAGAGTAGTCCACTCTTTTGTAGAAGCCAGATGCAATTTTCTTGTCGATTTCCTTGGCGTAGGCATCGCGGAGGGTAACTGGTACGTCTCGAGCTCGGGCGAAAACAGGTGTGGCTCCAGCCTTCAGGTGCATCGTCGCTGGGGGACCTGAGACCTTCCCGGGGGTGTCGCTGAACACATCCTGGTATTGAGATAGAATGTTATCGAGCTGCTTCAGTTCTTCCAAGGTCAGAGCCTGCTTGGCTGAGAGCTTGTGGATTGGGTCGGGTTTTGCGAAGAGGTGACCAAAGTTGATATCCCGTACAAACTGTGAAACCCACTCTCGGCCAAAGAGCGATTCGACTTCATCTTCAACCACGTAGAGATTCAGGTTCCTAGTTGTGGTTCCGATGGTCGTGCACACTGACGTTTTGCCAATGCATTTAATCGGATGGCCAGTGTAACTGACGAAGTTACGATCGTTTCTCTGCAACACAAAACCTGGTTTGATCATACTTAGCTTTGATTTGCTCATGGTTGAGCAGGGGGCGCCGGTGTCGAGTTCCATTTTGACGGTGGTTCCCTCTATGCTGACATCAACCAGTGGCTTAGGTGCTGCGTTGAGCGATCCGATGACCTCGATTTTGCTGAGGTACTCCACGACATCGAGGTTCTCTGCTGGAAGCTCTTCTTCAGTCACGTGGTTTGTTGTTCGATGTTTCCTAGATATCGATCGGCAAACTTTACCGATGTGACCTTTCTTGCCACACTTCAGGCACTCGGCGTTGAGGAACCTGCACTGACTGCGAGGGTGAACTTCACCGCACCCTGCACATGTTGATTGGTTGTCCTGGGATGCACTTCGATTTGCCTGGTGTGTCCCTAGGTGCTGCCTGGTTAAGTAGTAAGACCCTTGACTTCGATGAGCTGACTTGCTACGTGGCGGCAGCTGGTTGCTGTTCTTCCTGGACAGAGGCTTCTCGTATTCAATCCGATTGGTTGATTCAGACTTAGCAGAAGCTGTTTTGACCTCGTCGGTGGTGATGCGAGTAGCTTCGAGTGCGTGCGCGATTTCATATGCCGCGGTGAAGTTCTCTGGTTGTTTTGCAATAATTTCGTCGCACATTTCTCGTGATTCCAAACCTGCGAGCATTTGTTCAATTAACATGCGATCAAGGAATGTGCCATACTCACAAAACGTTGCAGCCTGCCGCAGTCTTAAGGTGAAGCTAGCGATGGTTTCTCCTTGCTTCTGCATTACACTCCGAAATTTGATGATCTCGGCAAACTTGTTGCGTGTGGCGTCGAAGTGGCCTTTCAGCTTAGAGTGAATCTCACTGTATGACAGAGTTTCCAGATCATCAGGACTCACCAGGATCTTCAGGGCATCATTGAGTTCAGATCCCATGTAAACACGTGCAAAGTGTGCATGCTGATCCGCGGGTACCTTTCTCAGATTGAGCGCCCAGGTAAAGCGAGTGAAATAGTCGGCTAGAGTCGTCCCGTCAGTAGCACGATATGGTTGCATTGTGAACTTTGGCGGTCGAGACTCTGATGCCGTTGTTGACCCTATTGTCTCTCGGATAGCGTCGGTGATCATTGCCGAGAATTGTTGTAGTTGCTCAGAGATTAAGTCCGGCATGGTGAAGATGAGTGGAGAACAGTATATCTAACACGCACTTGCGATGAACTTAGTTCGGTGCACACACTTGCGTTGAGGTTAGAAAGTTCACTCGGTTTACTATTTCCAACACCCACTGTGATGAACGTCATTCGGTACAACATTTGCGTTGAGGTTAGAAAGTTCACTTGGTTTAGTATTTGTTGTAATTCTTATGCTCCGAGCAGGGATGAATGATCAAGTCATTGTCAATATGTATGACGTCCTTTTATTTATCAAAAATTAAACAGCAAGTATCATCAAAAGGCGCCTTTTGACTCTACAGCATAACACATGTTTATGAGTTATCAAAAACTTCCCTACATTCAATATAGATACAATTTTGATGGCTGATGGCTTCAGATTTCACAGACAATATCTTACACATACATTCCGCCGTTAGCTGTACATCTTCTTCTGGTTTAAAACAATTGCCAACTTATAAAAGTAAAATACATTTTGATCACATTGTTGCCAACTTAGATTTACAGTAGAGGTTATAGTCAGTTGTAAACATAATTAAATTCAAACACTCCTCCTTAATTATTTTACAACGAAGCGATTCAAACAATTTTCTATTGAGGGGTTTGGTCAGGATATCAGCAAGTTGCTTGGAGCTCTCGACATGTTTGAGAGCAACAGTTTTGCCCACGTGTTCCTGGATGAATTTGCGTGGAATCTCTATATGTTTCTTTCCTTTTGTAGTCTTCCCCTCGTGTGCATTGTGCAGCATGTGGATTGCTGACTGGTTGTCAACAAACAGCGTGGCTGGTTTGTCTGACTTCAAAATTTCGAGTTCCAGTCCAATTCTCTTGATCCAGCTGATGTCATCTATCGATGAGACAGCTTCTCGGTATTCTGCTTCTGCTGTTGACGTAGCAACGAGTCGCTGCTTCTGTGTGTAACAAATGATTGGTCCTCCTGTCAACAGTAGAACACCACTTGTTGAGCGCCCTGTTACGGTGTCCCCACCGTAGTCTGAATCTGTATATGCCACAAGTTTGTCGTCTCCATTGAAGAAAATTTCATAGTCTGGAGTTCCCTTCAAATACTGAAATACCTTCTTCACCATTTTCCAGTTGCTCTGCATGGCTTTGCCGTTGAAGCGGCTCAAGTAGTTCACTGCGTAGCAAATATCCGGTCGGGATATTGTAGCCAGGTAGAGTAGACTTCCCACTGCTTCTCGATATGGAGTTGTAGGTGGCGCTGGTCTGTCGTTGATTCGATCTTCTTCGTTTGCCACCATTCCTTTCTCCATGGGTGTTGAACTTGGGTTGCAAGTGTCGAACCGAAAACGATTGATGATCTTTCTGGTGTATCCAGGCTGGTTCACAAAAAATCCTTCATTCTCTATTCTGACTTCCATGCCTAGGTACGTGAATTGCTTCTGAACTGATCGTCGGTAAGTTATTTCAAATTCCCGATTTATGACATCCAAGACTTCAAAGATTTCTTTTTCATTATATCCAGTGATGAGCCCGTCGTCGACGAAAAGAGCCATCATCAAAGTTCTCTTCTCGTTATAGTAAATGCAGGATTCATCGTCGGTGTTCACTAGTCCAAGTTTCTTCTCAAGAAAATCTGACATTTTCTCATTCCACTTTCTTGGTGCTTGCTTTAGTCCATATATGCTTTTCATTAGTTTGCAGACTCTGCCAGTGCCATCTTCAAATCCTTCAGGTTGATACATGTACAAGTTCTCCTCCAAGTCTCCGTGCAAGAAGGCTGTCTTCACATCAAAGGGAACAAGTTTCATCTTCTCAGTAGCGGCATGACTGAGAATCAGTCTAATTGAAGCATGGTTTGCTACTGGACTAAATGTTTCTGAATAGTCAACTCCTTCTTCCTGCTCAAAGCCACGTGCTACCAGTCGTACTTTCATTCTCCCATCAGGCTTCTCTCGTAACACCCAGCGGCAGGTCAGGGGTCGAACTGCTTCCGGACATTTCACTAATTTCCAAGTTTCCATCTTCTGTAAGGATTCAAATTCTTCTGTCATGACTTTCAGCCACTTGGCATCTTTCAACGCTTTGGAAATAGAGATATCCTGGATTTCTCCTATCATGGCTAAGTTGACATTCTTTCCTCCCCGGAGGTAGCCCATGACATAGTCTGATAGTTTGGCAGGTAGCTGAATATTTTGACGATTGCGTAGTCCTGGTCTTCTTGGTTGTTCTTCTTCTTCTCTGGCTTCATCTCTTTCTTCGTTTCTGTCTTGTCTCAGGTCTATGCTGTCTTCATACTCATCTTCTTCAATCAACTCGTTCTCGTTCATGGCCATTTCAACATCTGTCAGGTTTCGCTCATCTTTTTCTCCTTCATTAAACACGACGTTGTCTGAACTTACAAAATCACGTTCTTCAGGCAGATAGACTCTGTAGGATGGAGAGTCAATGTCGTATCCAACAAATATACCTTTCCTAGACTTCTTGTCAAGCTTGCTTCTCTTTTGGTTGGGAGTCAAAACGTAGCAGTCGCATCCGAAGGTTTTCAGTTTGTTCATGTTGATCTGTCGTCCAAACCAAAGGTTGGCTGGACTCTTTCCTTTCACTGAACTTGTGCCAGTCTGGTTGATCGTGAACACAGAATAGTTCACTGCTTCTGCCCACAAATTGTCCTTCAGGTTTCGTGCATGAATTGCTGTCCTTGCTGACTCTACAATTGTTCTCATTTCACGTTCCACTCTTCCGTTCTGTTCTGGGGTGTAAGCTGTTGAAAAAGTGTGAAAGACACCTAGCTCCTCCAGCATCTTACGTGTGTTGGCATTCTTGATCTCGGTTCCATTATCTGATCTTAGAATTTTCACCTTTCTTCCGAATTGGTTTTCCATCAGCTTCATGAAAACATCCAGTTTGGCTGCGGCTTCGTCCTTCGTCTTCAAGAAGTATACTGTTCGGAAATGTGAAAAATCATCCTTGAAAAGCAAGAAATATTTTGCTCCTCCTAGCGATGGTGTCGCCATCTCTCCAATATCTACATGGACCAGATCCAATGGTTGGGTAGCAACCTTCTCGTTCAGTGGGTGAGATACCCGATGTTGTTTACCGTAGGTGCATCCTTCGCAGACTCTCTCGTTCCAATCACCAACATATGGAATGCCATTCCTGTCCAAAGCATCCTTCACTTACTTCAGGTTTTGGTGTGCGAGCCTCTCGTGCCAGGTTACGATCGAGGTGGCTACCATACAGGCTTCCGACTTCTCCTGGCGTAGCATCATTCTGTACAGGTCACCTTCTCTGACTGCCATGGCCACAATTTCCCGATGATCAGACGTTTCAAATATTGACTTATCTTTGTTTGCAGTTTGGACATAACCTCTGTCGAGTATCTGACTGACAGATATCAAATTGTAGTTGAGCTTAGGCACATAAAGCACATCCTCCAGGATGACCTTGTACCATTCTGTTCCGTTGAACGCCTCAAGTTGAACGTTGCCGATGCCAACACCCTCTAGTACTGTCGCATCTCCGATGACAATAGGAGATGGAGTTTCCAATTCAATCAATTTGACGAACCAGTTCCTGTGTGATATCATATGTTGTGTAGCTCCACAGTCCTGATACCAGTGATTTCGTGTGTTACATTTCGAATTTAGACTGTTCAGCTCTGCAGTTGACAGTCCCACTGACGCTAGTGCGCGGTAGGGCGATTCGTGCTCTTCTGTTCACTCCGTTCTGACCTTTCATTTCCATTGTTGTTGTCATCCTTCTTAGTACAGTCTATTGCGAAGTGACCTTTCTGTCCACACACATGGCAAGGGTAGTTTTCTTTACAATAGGCAAGATATTTGGCACAGGGTTTGTTTCTGCAGTGTTTCTTCACATGTCCTTTCTGTCCACACTTAAAGCAGCTGACTAGTGCGCTTCCACCTTGTCTGTTGCTATTGTTGTGAGGAGACTGATTTCCAGTTTTCATCTCCTTTGCGATGAGTGCGTTGACTGCAGTTGCTCCACTTTCCTTTTTTACCTTCATTGAGTCGATCCTCTTCCAGCCTCAATCTTGCGACGAGTGTTTCAATAGTTTTGTCGGCTCCTGTCACATTGTCCTTGGCTGTTCTGAAATGGTGCAGCTTAGGTGGTAGCATACTCGGCATTCGTGACATGATCCAACTGTCTTTCACCCTGTCGTCATCTGATGACAGGTCTTCGGCTATCTGTTGAATCTCCAAGCAATTCTCAACAGCTGATTTTTGGCTGTCAAAAACATAACTATTATGTTTGAATAAAGCACATTATAGCTATTATGTTTTCGATAACGGATATTATAACTCTTTAATATGCACACACATCTGAATCTACATCTTAACACAATGAACAACTTACAACTAACATTGTCACAGAGTAAAAGCATATATACACTCCGACCAAGTTCCATAGAGGACATAAACTAGATACATAATAGTCTCCCCCACTTATATAAAAACAAATAAAAGGAACTATTCATATTCATTTGGGCACATAGTCTTGCAGATACTGAGGAGGTCGCCTGTCTCTGGCTGATCTTCTTAAATAATTATCAGCAGGTGGTGGAAGGCTGTTTCGATCAGGGCGTTCATCTGGTTGCACGATGGTCTGCCTTGTATCATCTGAAGTGTGGGTTGCAGGAGGAATATCCTCATTTTCTAGTCTTGACTGGGTTGGTGTTGGTATGTTTGGAACACCACGCACAGGAGGATTTGTTGGAGCAAAAGTGACATGCTTATCTTTCTTTGGCACGAGAGTCGATAATAACTGGTCAACATGCCGCTTTAAAATTCGTCCCGAATCCAATTTCACATCATAGTGACGCTGGCCGAGTTTAGTTTGTATAACACCAAACTGCCAAATATCACGGTTTTTCTGGTGAATCCGGACTTGCACTCTCTCTCCCACTTTGAAAGAGCGAACAGGGGGTGAGAAACTGGATGTAGTCAAGCTCTTTTGGTTTGGACGTAGAGCATCCAACCGGATACGTAGCCGACGTTTCAAATATAGTTCAGCTGGAGACTGTCCACATGCCAATGGCGTTGCTCTGTATTGAAACAAGATGTTCTGTAACTTAGTCGATAATGGTGCCGGGTCATTTACAGCAGCACGAAGTCGCCTCTTCAAAGTTTGGATGTTTCTCTCAGCTAGCCCATTGGTTGCTGGGTGCCCTGGTGCAATATATTTCTGAAAAATCCCTCTCTCCTTGCAATAGGATCTGAATACATCACTCGTGAAGATAGTGGCATTATCTGACACAAGGACATTCGGGTACCCATGTACGGTGAAGATATTGTCAAGCAGACTGATAGTAGTTGCAGTGGATGGAGCGTCTTTCACCATTCGTACTTCGACCCACTTGGATTTCGCGTCAACACACATCAAGAAATGGTGGTTATCAAATGGCCCCGCATAGTCAATGTGTATGCGTTCCCAATTTTCTTCTGGTTCATCCCAGGGGTGTATTGGAGCTTTTGGTGGATTTGAACGAGTCTGTGCGCACTCTTCACAAGATTTGATAAGCTTCTCAATGTCTTTGTCTAATTGCGGCCAGTAGACATATCGTCTTGCTAACTGTTTTGTTTTCACAATGCCGAGGTGTGTTAAATGTAACTCTTCCAATATTTTTCTTTGTAGTTTCTTTGGGATAACAATTCGGTCTTGACGGAATAGAATACCATTTTCAACTGTATATGGTTCATCCAAGGATTGAGTTTGAAGACGTTGCAGGGTGGCACTAAGTTCTGGGTCTAACATAGTCTCATCATGGATAGTTTCGTACGTAATGGCTTCACTTGACACTTGAAGAATCGTTTCAGCACAGAGTTGTGAAACTTCTGCATTTATTGATGTTTCAATGTTTGGCGAGGTAGATGCAACAGGGGCTCGGGATAGGCAGTCAACATTTTCGTTATCTTTCCCTTTTTTCACTCTTACCGTGTAGTCAAACCCGGAGAGAAACGATGCATATCTTAGGAGCCTTGCGGATGTCATTTGTGGCAGGCCCTTGTTCTGATGAAAAATACGAGACAGAGGTTCATTGTCTGTCACAAGAATGAAATTTCTTGCAAAAATATAGTTGTAGAAGTGTGTTGTGGCGAAAATTATTGCCAGCGCTTCCCGGTCAAGCTGACTGTAATTACATTCTGCTGGTGTTAGGGCACGAGATGCATAGGCGATGGGTCTTTCTTGGCCATCCATCTCATGACTTAATACTGCTCCAACACCAGTAGGACTGGCATCGGTTGACAAGATGATAGGCAGTGATGGGTTGAATGGGGTAAGGACACGTTCACTACATAACTCGGACTTGAGATTCAAGAAAGCTGCTTCACAGGCTGCAGACCAGAAAAACCGTTCACCTTTCCGCAATAACTGCCGTAATGGGTGGGACTTCGTTGAAAAATTAGGAATGAACTTTGCATAATAAGTCACCATACCAAGGAAGCGTCTCACTTCTTCATTGTTTTTAGGGCGTGGCATTTGTGACACAGCTTGAACTTTCTCTGGTGACTTGCGGATCTCATTATATGATACAATATGCCCTAGGTAGTCTATGTTTTCCTTGAAAAATGAGCATTTGCTTTTGTTCAAATGCAGATTATTTTTCGAAAGCCGTTCTAGACAGGCTATTAAGTTCTTGGTGCACTCCTCCTTCGTTGTACCATGTATTATGATGTCGTCAAAATAAGCTTCAGCTTTTGGAAGACCATGAAGGATCTGTGATAATATCCTATTAAATTCTGAGGGGGCAGTTTTGATGCCAAAACTCAGTCGGTGCATCCTGAAGGTTCCTTTGTGAGTGGATATAGTTTGAATCTTACTACCTTCTTCATCAACCTTCAGATGTAGATATGCCTTGTATAAGTCTAACTTGCAGAAAAATTTTGAGTTTCTAAGACTATGTAGAACATCATTAACTGGTCTTATGGGATGGTTTGCAGAAATCAACCTTGAATTTACTCCACATTTGTAGTCAACACATAACCTAACTCCCCCATCTGGTTTTGGGATAACAACAAGAGGCGATCCCCAATCACTTAAAGCTGTGGGAGAAATAACTCCTTCTGATTCCAATGAAGCGAGTTCCTTTTCAACGCGTTCCCGAAGAGCAAAAGGGACATCACGTTCACGATTGAAGACAGGTTTCACCCCCTCTCTGAGTTGCAGTTTTACTTCAATATTGGGAACGCATCCAATTTTTTCTTCAAAGATTGTACTATACTGATGTAAAATATCCTGAATTGACTGCACTGAGTTGACAGATTCAGTGTGAAGTGATTGATTTGTGTCCTTGTCAATTTCCTTCAGATCAAGGCCGAGGCCCCTGATCCAAACACGACCAAGCAATGCGGCATGACCTTGCGGAACTACAAAAAGATCTGCAACAATTTCTTTCCCTTTGTATGATACTGTGACAACAATTTTTCCTCTGGGTTTGATAACATGATCAGAATATGATCGAAAACAGACATTTGTTGGCTGCAATGGCAAACCAAGACCCAAGGTTGAACATTCGTTCTCTGAGATGAGTGAATATTTTGCTCCCGTGTCGACTTCAAATCTTTGTGATTTATTGTTGAGTTTAACACTGATAAAATATTTATCTGATTCTTGTCCTACTTCAAAGAGATCTTCGATGCATTCCAGTTGTCCTATCCCGAAATTGGTTTCAGGGTGGTCATGCAAGTTGTCATCTATGTTCTCAGTTGCAATGTTGTGTGTATTTGACTGTTGAAGAAGTGTAGTGATACAAACTTTTGCAACATGTCCCACTTTCCTACATGACCTACATTTAAGAGAGTTTCTGTTTGTGCGACAATCTCTTGACCTATGGTTTGAATTTCCACAATTCAGGCATAATCCATCAATACCTAGTGCTCTATAATTGACAGAACTACGGCGGCCCCTGGACTGTGAACGTGAGTGAGAGCCTGGGCTAGGCTGTTGAACAAAACGTGACTGAGTATCACTGCTATATTGATTCCTACTTCGGTCATTATATGAACTTGTGGCTTTTGTTACTTTGTGTGTGTCCTCTATAGTGTCTGACGGTGCAGTGAGCTGTTTTGACAGCTGATTACTCTCATACCGCGATGCTTCCAAGGCTATAGCCTTCTTCAGGAGATCATCAAATTTCGTGTCATTAGACTGGAGAAGTTTCTCTCTGATCCAATTATCTCGCAAACCACGTATAAATTGTGCACGAAGAAAAACATCCGCGATTGAAATTCTGGCATCACATGTACACTGAATATAAAAGTCACAGTCTAGTAAGTGGCTTCTAAGAGTGGCAACAAATCCTGCAATATTTTGACTTTCTTTTTGATTGACGTTCAAAAAATAGTGTTGGGAAACTACGGTTGAGACTTGGGGTGACAGTATTTGCTTGAAATGCTTTACTAGGTCATTATAACCGAGAGACTTGATTGGTTTGTCAGGGCCTAAAAATGCAGAGAGATTGTTATAATGAATTGCCCCTATTGATGTACACAAGAGCTGGGCTTTCTTTGTTGGATCGGTGGCATTGTTGAAGTTTGCGTAATTTTCAAATCGTTCTAAATACGACACGAATTTTTCCTTTTCAGAATCAAATTTTTCAAAAGGTGTGATGTTAGTGGCTTGTGGGGTTGTGACGGGCTGGTGAGCTTGATACCTTTCAAGTAACTTCTCTTGAGAATCAGTAAAAATGTTCAGTAATTGTTGAAACTGATTTGCGTCCATCTTGACGGAACTTAGAAATAATTTTAAAAGTCACAGTTCAAATATAATAAAATGTTTCAAGATAACAGATTTAAAACACCCTGGGTAGTGATCAATGACCGAATATTGTCCTGGGCTTGAGAGAAAGAAAAAAAAACAACATTGCATAACCTCAAAGTTCGAACTGCGATAAATATTATTTTGAATATGTGGCATGCAGGCACACGTAGCTGAATATACGATGAGTTGCTTAGGATTGTTTACAAGTACTCTGTGTACATTTCATGTCGATTTGCCTGATTCTTGATTTTACTCACGTGGCCGTTGAAACAGACGACGTAAATACCGTACTTCATTGATGTAGGCTATATCTGTACCGGAGAATCAAGTCCCATTCCTCGTCGCCAACTATTATGTTTGAATAAAGCACATTATAGCTATTATGTTTTCGATAACGGATATTATAACTCTTTAATATGCACACACATCTGAATCTACATCTTAACACAATGAACAACTTACAACTAACATTGTCACAGAGTAAAAGCATATATACACTCCGACCAAGTTCCATAGAGGACATAAACTAGATACATAATAATAACCAAAAAAATTCCTTTGCAAACCCTCAACAGTAATATCAGACTTTTTACCATAACCATTTTCTAGCTTATCTAACATTTGTTTTGCAGTTTGGCATTTGACTAGCTTTTTCGCTATATTACTACTGACATTTAAACCTATAAGCGCTTGAGCTTCTACATCTTTCTTTATCCAATTACGTAACGGATCGGAGTTTGTACCTGATGGTTTGACAGTCAAACCAGTTGCAATATCATAACATTCTTTTGTTCTCATAGCTAAATTAATTTTGAAAAGCCAAGAATCATAATTGACATTTCCATGCAAATCTTCTGTCAAAGTTTCTAAATGAACCGTTACTGTATCCATGACTTGACTTAAAAAGCAAAATTAAGTTTCAAAAATATGACAAATTTACAAACGTTTGATTTCACAAGATTTTACTATCTATTTTCAAATAGTTTTATCAATTTACTCTGACTCATGTATAGGCTACTTGACTGACATTTTGAGGTTGGATTGACTTAGCTGACGTTTCTTGGGCTGACGATGTGGTTGGCGTCCTCTTCGACGGGGCTGACTTTGTCTGCGATGACTGACGTGGACTTTCTCGGCTGACTGGACTGGCCTGACGACTTCTGACTTGGACGACGACGACTGACTCGGCTGACTTTTTCTCGACGTCCAAATTGTACCCCGTAATGCTCGGCGTGTCTGACGTATGAGCGGTATCTGAGCCGATAACCTGTTGTAATTCTTATGCTCCGAGCAGGGATGAATGATCAAGTCATTGTCAATATGTATGACGTCCTTTTATTTATCAAAAATTAAACAGCAAGTATCATCAAAAGGCGCCTTTTGACTCTACAGCATAACACATGTTTATGAGTTATCAAAAACTTCCCTACATTCAATATAGATACAATTTTGATGGCTGATGGCTTCAGATTTCACAGACAATATCTTACACATACAATCCGCCATTAGCTGTAAATCATCTTCTGGTTTAAAACAATTGCCAACTTATAAAAGTAAAATACATTTTTGATCATATTGTTGCCAACTTAGATTTACAGTAGAGGTTATAGTCAGTTGTAAACATAATTAAATTTCAACAGTATTTCCAACACGCACTGCGATGAACGTCGTTCGGTGCAACACTTGCGTTGAGGTTAGAAAGTCACTCTGTTTCACAACGTTACTTATCTTATCCCACTTCTGACACCACTGTTATATCGTGGGAGATACAAGATAAATAACACACACTTGTTAATATAAAACAACTGTTTATTTAACACAAGTTGATACACAACGATACACAAGGTGGCGTAACTTGAGCGGTGGTGTATTCTTGGAATACACGGTACGAGAGAATATAATTTTTAATGCTCTTTGCATGTTCACTCCTTCCTCTTTGTCAAACACCAACAGTGATCTTCTATTTTCTCTTTGGTGATCATGTCGCTTATATCTTTTGTGAGTCTGTTCTAGATATATATCTTCCATGACCCTCCTAGCGTCATCTAGCAGTGAATCTCTGAAGTTCCTCAATTCTTCCTGGTGCAAGAGGACTTCTTATCCATCTGGCCACCAGATTTGTTACCATCGCCAGCTAGTATCTCCATGAGCAAGAGAACTTCGTTTACTTTTTCACTCACCATGCTGCGCTAGTATCGCCTACTATCAACTCTTTGAAGACCATTCATCAAGAAGAACATTTATTTTTGATAAGTTGCCTATTCTGATATGTATTCCTTTTGTTTCCTACCCCCACTCCTTTCCCTTCCTTGGACCCTCCGCGTTTAGCTGAGCGGGTCTCACTTGTAAGTCGGCAGTTGACTCGGTCAGTTAAGGCTCAACTAGAGCCAGTCTCCTCAAACCAAGAGACACTCTCTAAAATCTACGCCATTTTGGCACATTAAGTATCTGTGAAAGGGAACTTCACCTTCGCCATGCAACAAAGATAAGTACCTACTTCAAGTTTTAACTTCATCTTCATCGGTTTTAACTTCTACATTCTTTTAACGATATTTTATAGACAGCGTGAGATTACTTATTTGGGGCAAAAATCATTCTTCGCGGGATTTGCCATGTTGAGCTTTTCTCTGTCTAAGCCAACCTTAACAGAAAGTAGCTTTTCTTAAGTTATTTAAATGAGAAATCTTCTCACCACGTGGGATATTATCTAATACTTGCTGTCTATAAATCACCAAGCTAGTTCTTCCGCTGGATTAACTTTGGCCCCATTCATCTATTAGGACTGTTCTGGAACCTTCCAAATTCTGTACTCTATCTACAAGTCTTGCCGTCATGTATTTTTCACTCACTTGTGGGAATACTATTTAAAATGAGGAATCTTCATTATAAATTACTGCAATAGCGAATTTTCTTCCACCGCTGGAATGTTCTATGGCGCATTTAATTGTAATTCACAAACTTCTCAAGAAATAGACTCTCGCCTACCTAGTGCAACCAGTTATTTTCATCATTGCAATAACTTTCTTTCCCATAAACTTTCGTGTTTCTACAGTGAACTTTTCATCTATTTAACAGACTATAGTGAAAACTAGTGCTTATCCAACTTTTCTACCGCGTCGCGATCGTCCGTTTACATTAAATAAGGCCATGAACATTTATCCTCAATCCCAATTGATCTTTCCCAAACCTTCTACTAACAAACCATATTAATAAAATTGTCAAACTGGATCATTTCCAATAAGGTGTCACTCTAACGAAGTGCCCTTCCATCTTGCTTGTTTAGCATTAATTAATTTCTGCATAACTACGTGTTTTATACACGGTTCAAACTTACATTGTTTCTACCTTATAATCAGGGAAAACAATTCTTTCAACTCTTGAGTGAGTTATTTCTAGGTCTCACGAAATGGAAACTGCCCCATTTGGCTCGTGATTCCTACTTAAACATAGGAGGTCGAGAACCTTCCTTTTGATTTTCTCTTCAGGTTTCACAGTAAGTGACCTGCCCTGTTTGTATAATAACCAAAAGTAATTCTGCACAAACATAACAAGTTATAGGATCTTCTCTTTCATTATACTTGTTTTATTTTTTTTATTTTTGAAGTTGTAACTTTTTTCTAAGATAGATACTTGTAAATTCCTTAAAGTACATACCTTGTACTCAATTTAATGTTTATCTTTGATCACTTCATTTGTCTTTTTAAAATCTTACTAAGATTTTAGTACATATAAAGGTTTGAAACCTAATGGATTGTTAATTGCCTGGCGCAAACGTTTAATGCTTTCTGAGGTCTGTGACCCCAAAATTGTTAACCAAATTGAAAATATATTTGTTAAAGTTATCAACTTCTTTTGCCTTGTTAAATAAATTAAATATTTGTTTTTGGATTTATCATTTCGCAAATACTACAGTTAGGCAAGATCCTGGCTTTCCTAACTCTTCCTCAGTTCATGCCATCGTTAATACAGAATAAATCTGTTACTATTTGTCTTGCCAGACTATCACCCTTCCCCATAGTAGTCTTATGCATGCTTGAGAGGGAATACACTAAAGCCTTTCTCTGGCAAACCGCCCAACCGCTGCGGTTCCCGTCAGCTCCGACCAGGTCCTTACCCATTTTAGGTATCAGAGAACGGATTTGAAGTGGCAACCGCCTCTGAGTGCATTTAAAGTTAAATTTATAACTTTTGTGGGACTCTCATCCTATTTTTCTATCCTTTTTCTCCAGTCCGAAACCCACCTCCTTTTCTTAATCATCTTCCCTTGGTGGTTAGGTTATTCCTCAGCCAATAATCTACCCAAAATTTGGTCCCAGAAACCCGGGAGAGTCCATTTTCTATTCTTATTCTTTTTAAAAGTGTCATTTGACAATACCTTGCAAATTATTAATATCTGCTTTGAATCTTTCAGCTATAACCACATCGTGCAAAGCCTGTGAAGTGGAAAGAGGCCGCTCCTGTCTCCTTTGGTGTGTCCCGCTCTTTCTACTTATTGGCTGCTGCCAACTTGACAGCATCTACAAGGTTCAACAGTTTCGTGAGTTACATTTCAATTTATTTTCTTTGGCATGGCTCCTACTGAAAAAGATGAAACTCTCATTGCCAGACGTTCTTCCTATAAAGGGCAACTCACCAGATTCAGAAATTTCATCAACAAATTAAATCCCGCCGAGTGTGATTTAGACATCTTAACACAACGCCTTAAGTTGTACGAACGGTCCTATGATTATTACGATCAAATTCAAACCGAGATTGAATCCGCTTGCCCAGAACTTCAATCGGATCGGGACGAGGTCGAACCCTTGTACTTTGAAGGGATTGCCAAGGCCCACCAACTGATCCGCAGTATCTCAGAACCGGACACTAGGGTCATCAATCCGGCCCAGTTCGCACCCGCTTCAGTTCACAAGAACAAACCGAAACCGTTACTTCCTAAGATAAGCCTACCTCACTTCTCTGGCCAGGAAGGTGAATGGTATTCTTTTTATGAACTTTACTGCTCACTCGTTCATGACAATAAGGAAATTCCCGACATTCAAAAATTCTACTTCTTACGTACGTCTTTGGAAGGCGAGGCCTTGGCCTTGGTTCAGTCACTGCCTTTAAGCGCAGATAACTACCACATCGCCTTTAATCTCCTTAAAGAGAGATATGGTAATTTACGTTTGTGTGTAGCTCGTCATATCCGCTGTCTGTTCAACTTGCCAGCCGTCAAACCTAATGACGTCACCTCTTTCAGAGACCTGTTAGACTCTATGCAACTAAATGTTAGAGCATTATATCAACTTAAGCAGCCCGTCCAAACATGGGACACCATACTCATTCATCTAGCTACATCCAGATTCGATTTTTCGACTTTAAAGGCGTGGGAGATCGAACTCGCTCGCAAGGAGGAATACTCGTTGGAACACCTCATCTTGTTTCTCAACAGCCGATGCCAAGTCCTTACAGCACTCTCATTTCAGTGCGAAAATGTCGAAAAGTGTCATAAGAGTCACATTTTTTAGAAAAAACTTGTCTCTTCAAATGGTTATCAGCCCCCATCTGTCGAGAACAAGCAAACTCGTTCTGCTTCTTTCAACCATCCAAGAGAACATATCAGGCCGCTCAACAAATCTTTAAAATGCATGCTCTGCAAAAAGTTGCACATTTTGTATTTGTGCAAATCTTTTAAAGAATTGTCTGTCGAAGATCGAAGGAAGTTTGTCTTCAATAGCAAACATTGCTTCAACTGCTTGTCACCTAAGCATTCTTCTTCTAAGTGTACGTCTTCCAACCTCTGTTTCCATTGCAAAAAGCCGCACCATTCTTTATTGCACGTTCATGATAAATCGAGGTCATCAGTACCCGCTTCTTCAAACTCCATGCAGTGCAGCCCCGAACAAACTAATGCTTCTTCCTGCATTTCTAACGCCGAAACTTCTCACAGTGCGCAAGCCCTTTTGTCCACTGTACAATTCGAAATCCAAGATAAATTTGGAAATTGGTTTCGAACCCGCGGTCTTCTCGATTCCGCTTCAACACACAACTTTGTTTCGCAATCATTAATTAAAAAACTAGGTCTTTCGTCAGCGCCTATTTCCATCAATGTATCCGGCATTGACAATTTGAAAACTCAAGTCTTGCAGTCTTCAAAATTGAAAATCAGAGACGTTTGCCAAAGAAACACCAATCTTAACTTAAACTGTCTCATTCTTACCAGTATTGGCAAGGACACTCCTAGCAGCTCTATTAATACTTCCGGTTTAAAGATTCCTTCGCACTTAAGGTTAGCTGATCCTCAGTTTAATGCTCAAGGTCCCATTGATGTACTTTTCAGTGCCAATGTTTTTTGGAATTGCCTCCGTAAACAGGTACGCAAGTTATCTTCATAGGGGGCGTGGTGGCTCAGCGGTCTAGCTGTATGCCTCTCACCAAGGCGGTCCGGGTTCGATTCCCGGTCAATGCATGTGAGATTTTCGAAGTGAAATGCCATGTCCTGTGGTTCGGATTCCACGTAAAAAGGAGGTCCCGTGGCTCATAATCACAAGATTCACGGTCACGTAAAACTACAATCTTCCTTTCCTTCCTTATCTTCAACCGTGGTTGCCAGAGACACCGATTTTGGTTGGGTTATTACTGGTGATTTGCCATGTTAAGCTTTTGTCTGTCTAAGCCAACCTTAATAGAAAGTAGCTTTTCTTAAGCTATTTAAATGAGAAATCTTCTCACCACGTGGGATATTATCTAATACCCGCTGTCTATAAATCACCAAGCTAGTTCCTCCGCTGGATTAACTTTGGCCCCATTCTTCTATTAGGACTGTTCTGGAACCTTACAGATTCTGTACTCTATCTACAAGTCTTGCCGTCATGTATTTTTCACTCACTTGTGGGAATACTATTTAAAATGAGGAATCTTCATTATAAATTACTGCAATAGCGAATTTTCTTCCACCGCTGGAATGTTCTATGGCGCATTTAATTGTAATTCACAAACTTCTCAAGAAATAGACTCTCGCCTACCTAGTGCAACCAGTTATTTTCATCATTGCAATAACTTTCTTTCCCATAAACTTTCGTGTTTCTACAGTGAACTTTTCATCTATTTAACAGACTATAGTGAAAACTAGTGCTTGTCCAACTTTTCTACCGCGTCGCGATCGTCCGTTTACATTAAATAAGGCCATGAACATTTATCCTCAATCCGAATTGATCTTTCCCAAACCTTCTACTAACAAACCATATTAATAAAATTGTCAAACTGGATCATTTCCAATAAGGTGTCACTCTAACGAAGTGCCCTTCCATCTTGCTTGTTTAGCATTAATTAATTTCTGCATAACTACGTGTTTTATACACGGTTCAAACTTACATTGTTTCTACCTTATAATCAGGGAAAACAATTCTTTCAACTCTTGAGTGAGTTATTTCTAGGTCTCACGAAATGGAAACTGCCCCATTTGGCTCGTGATTCCTACTTAAACATAGGAGGTCGAGAACCTTCCTTTTGATTTTCTCTTCAGGTTTCACAGTAAGTGACCTGCCCTGTTTGTATAATAACCAAAAGTAATTCTGCACAAACATAACAAGTTATAGGATCTTCTCTTTCATTATACTTGTTTTATTTTTTTTATTTTTGAAGTTGTAACTTTTTTCTAAGATAGATACTTGTAAATTCCTTAAAGTACATACCTTGTACTCAATTTAATGTTTATCTTTGATCACTTCATTTGTCTTTTTAAAATCTTACTAAGATTTTAGTACATATAAAGGTTTAAAACCTAATGGATTGTTAATTGCCTGGCGCAAACGTTTAATGCTTTCTGAGGTCTGTGACCCCAAAATTGTTAACCAAATTGAAAATATATTTGTTAAAGTTATCAACTTCTTTTGCCTTGTTAAATAAATTAAATATTTGTTTTTGGATTTATCATTTCGCAAATACTACAGTTAGGCAAGATCCTGGCTTTCCTAACTCTTCCTCAGTTCATGCCATCGTTAATACAGAATAAATCTGTTACTATTTGTCTTGCCAGACTATCACCCTTCCCCATAGTAGTCTTATGCATGCTTGAGAGGGAATACACTAAAGCCTTTCTCTGGCAAACCGCCCAAGTCTTAGCTGCGGTTCCCGTCAGCTCCGACCAGGTCCTTACCCATTTTAGGTATCAGAGAGCGGATTTGCAGTGGCAACCGCCTCTGAGTGCATTTAAAGTTAAATTTATAACTTTTGTGGGACTCTCATCCTATTTTTCTATCCTTTTTCTCCAGTCCGAAACCCACCTCCTTTTCTTAATCATCTTCCCTTGGTGGTTAGGTTATTCCTCAGCCAATAATCTACCCAAGCGGAACTGTCGTCTACAGTCCGCGGGTGCATATATGCATAGTAGCTGGAAGGTTCCAGATTCGAATGTTCCAGAGTGGAATGTTCTGGGCATAGTGACTAGAATGTTCGTGTTATCTCAAGTAAATAGGCTACACAACATTTTCTAGAATGTTCATGTTAACTCAAGTAAATACACAACAATTTTATTATTACCTTATCGGAAATCGACAGTACGGTATATAGCATGATAATATGTATCCATTATCTGTGATGTGTGTGTGTATATTTAGCTGACCTTATGTTCTATTGTAATTTAGGAAACACTTGGCGTCAAAATCTATGTGTTTACGCAGTGTTAGCAATTACCATGTGCTTGCGCTAGGCCTCCCGGATGTCAGAAGGAAGGGGTTGCCAAACGTTACGACACGGCTTGAGAATTGTTGACGGCGATGCAGTACCAGTACCTTATTATTTAATAAAAGATCGTACAATGTACATAGATTATTCAATTTCCTTGCTCCACCGAGCAAATTACTCTCTGGTACAGTACTCTGTGAGGGATACTTACCTTTTCCCGCACACCTTTATGTGGTAACGATCACAATGCATGTTGCATAGTTCACAAACACACTGTTCTCTTGGGTCATGGTGCTTCTTGTTGCTGCAGCATTTGAAGTGAAATCCGTGTACAGCAAACCTTGTCATCATGTGTCGAAGGTCGTAGTCGGTCTGTTTCCATTCCGTCGTGACCATTGCGTCGGTGGAATAGAATTCGTCCCATATTTCTTCTTTCTTCATACGAAGTTCCTTGATTGCCTCATTGTATGCATCTATGGTGGTTAATAACAGCTGAATATTATTACCGTACCTCTTGTAAGTTCGTAGACAAGACGTGAGCGAGTGTACTTCGAGAGTAATAGGGCCTTTTTTAAATATGTTGCCTTTAATTTTTCGATCTCTAGAAGGTCTCTCTTTGTCAGGTGTGTCCAAATTGCTGGTAGCCCATATGTGACGACCGGAGTGATTTTTACTTTTAAGAGTTTCAAGGTAGTATCTAATGAAAATCTAGGTAATTGTCTAATGTCGTTCATTGCAATGATCGCCGCGGTGGTTTTTTGTTTCATGTGTCTTCTAAATGCTGTGCCATGTGTTTGAAAGGCCACTCCAAGGTACGTGAAATTATTCACCTGTTGCAAATTGTAATCGTTAATTATGTCATCCTCTTTATTTGTGGGTCGTCCACCCTTCCTGAAGACCATTAATACTGTCATGTCCTCATTTATGTGAAAATCATTTTCATTTGCTCATGATGTTAGTTGGTTACAAGCTTCTTGTAATATTTGTCTCTTGATCTTGACATTAGTGCCATGTCATCCGCGTAGGTGCATATCTTTACGTCTTCCGTAGCAACTCCGTTTACCACATCCATAACGACGATATTAAATAGAAGAGGACTCATTGGGTCGCCCTGTAGGATCCCGTTAGTCTGGGCTAATGGTTCGGATCTTTCTAATTGGTTGTCTATTTGGACGTAGTTGTATGCTTGTATGTTTTTGACCATTCTTGTGAGGTAATGCTCGTTTCCTAGAAGTGCCTTCAGTTTGTTGATAATATTTTCTCTATTTACAAGGTCGAATGCTTTACTATAGTCTATGAATACAGTATAAAGCTTTCCTGGCTGATGTCTGAGGGCTTCATGTATTTCATCTTGGAGATATGTCACTGCGTGCATTGTTGATCGTCCTTTTCGGAAACCAAGTTCTTCCTCCGGAAGTCTTTCGTCTATCAGATCTGTTAGTCTGTTGGTAATGATCTTTGTGAATATTTTAAACGGTGCACATTCCAATGCAATTCATATGTAACAATTTGGGTCTCCCATATCCCCTTTTCCATTATATAAGACTTTTATTATCGAGTTTCCCCATCTGTCTGGTATACTTGAGTGTATGAGGCATTGGTTCATGAGGCTGACCCATGCTTCTTTTAATAATGTCGACGTCATTTGTAAATGTTCATTAAATATTTGGTCTTGCCCGCAGGCTTTTCCTTTCTTTGACTCTTTGATGGCATCCTCCATCTCGCTTGTAGAGTTCGGTTTGATCTCCTGTATGTTTCTGTTCAGTTCTTTAACGAGGGCGGGTACCTTATCTGTGTTGCCATCGTACGTGAAGTTGTAACACAAATTGGAGTGGCAGTAATGTGAATATGAAATGACTAGCGGACCCATGCGAGAAATCTCGCATGTTTATAAGTCATACTTTCCCCAATAAGTTTATAATGAGTGACTTAAGGAGAAAGGTTGTTATGTTTTTGTTTCAATCAAAAGCTTATAGAACACTATTTCCATTTCAGTTCGAATTCCAAGCTCTACGTTCTCTAACTTAAGAAGGCAATCACTGAAAATTGGATCATCATAACACTCACCAGTTATTCGATATTTATGAAAGCATCTTGGTCAAGATTTCCTGCGTTATCTTGTTGGCTGAGGAGCCTCTTTCCCCCTTATCAGGACAGCCCTCGTGGGAAAACTTCTTCACGCCCCGCTTACAGTCAGTGTTAAACTCCTTCATACACTGCCTGCAGGGCTGCTTTCCCGTTCCTGTGTGAGGCGCTCTGCGCTAAACTCCTTTGTTCTTAAGTGCAATGATCAGCGTGGCTGGTTTCTTTCTTTGGTATTTATGAAATTAGAATGCAATCCGTCACAGTTAATGCCATTTGTGTGTTGAGTCCGTTGATTGACAGTTTAGCCGCATCACTCTCCGGTAATTCGATACATTAACTATCAGTCAGATTTCCAAGTTGAACGTTCCCTGACTTAAGAAGGCAATCACAGAAAATTGGATCATCATAACACCGGTTATTGGATAGTTATGAAATTATACGATTTGAGTACCCGTGCGAGAAATCTCGCATGTTCATAAGTCATACCATCCCCAATAGGTGTATAATAAGTGACTTAAGGAGAAAGGTTGTAATGATTTTATTTCAACCAAATGATTATAGAACACTATTTACGTTTCAGTTAGATTCCAAGCTCTACGTTCTCTAACTTAAGAAGGCAATCACTGAAAATTGGTTCATCATAACACTCACCAGTTATTCGATATTTATGAAAGCATCTTGGTCAAGATTTCCTGCTTTATCTTGTTGACTGAGGAACCTCTTTCTCCCTTATCAGGACAACCCTCGTTGGAAAACTTATTCACACCCCACTTACAGTGAGGCTCCCTTGTTCCCAAGTGCAACGATCAGCGTTAAACGCTTTCACACACTGCCTGCAGGGCAGCTTTCGCGTTCCTGTGTGAGGCGCTCAGCGCTAAACTCCTTTGCACGTTACCTACAGGGGTGTTTCGCTTTCTTGAGAGGAGCGTCAGCATGAGAGCGTGCTGTGGCTAGTATCTTTCTGTGAGCATTGTATACTGCTTCCTTGATCTGATTTTCCGTGTTTTCCTGAAGTCGGTTTTTTATGTATTGTGTTAGGTCCTCGACCTTTTCGGCAAGGGCGGCTATTACCACCCTACAGGATTTATTCATGTCCAGTGCCTCAGGTTTACATATTTCACACAGCCATATCAGTTTCCTGTCCTTTCTTTCAAGGTCCATGATTTCCTGACCAATGAGGCCAGTACAGTTCTCGTGGGTCTTTTCTCTGCACCTATCGCATTCGATTGTGCTGTCCTCATTAGTGTATTACCTCAGACATATCGGGCAGAATTCCTTTTTGTTGCTTCTGGGTGCACTCCGGGCAGAAAGCATCTTGGTCAAGATTTCCTGATTTATCTTGTCGGCTGAGGAGCCTCTTTCTCCCTTATTAGGACAGCCTTCATTTTAAAACTTCTTCACACCCAGCTTACAGTGAGGCTTCCTTGCTCCTAACTCCAACGATCAGCGTGGCTGCTTTCTTTCTTTGATATTTATGAAATTAGAATGCAATTCGTAACTGTTAATGCCATTTGTATGCTGAGTCCATTGATTGACAGTTTAGCCGTAACACTCTCCGGTTATTCGATACATTAACTTTCAGTCAGAATTCCAAGTACCGGTAGTTCGTTCCCTAATTTAAGAAGGCAATCACTGAAAATTGGATCATCATATCACCGGTTATTCGATATTTATGAAATTATACGATTTGAGTACCAAATCCATTGATTTTCTAATTTTGAAAACCATGGGAAATGATAGATGGTAGAAGAGAAACCTGTAAAAGAATTAATGTTTAATAGTTCTAAGGTTTTAGACGCCGTAACACTCACCGGTTTTATGATTTAGAGTAGGGCCTACTCAATACATTGATTTACTGTTTCTGAAATCCATGCGAAATGATAGAAGGAAAACTGTAAGGGAATTAACGTTCAATAGCATATTTCTTACAAAAATTCATAGGACTATGTATGAAATTAGAATGCAATTCGTCACTGCTAATTTATGAGAGCTATATGATTCTACTCATAGGGTTAGTACTACTGTTCTGACTCAGTGAGGAAAGCAATGGCAAACTACCTCACTCCTCTTTTTGCCTAGTACGCCTCAATAAAGCGCGCCTTGGGTTTTTGTGGGTATCTACTCACATAACCTAATGGCGGTACTGTTTGAGGATCCAACCAGCCTTCGGGCTGACTACCTAACAGACAGATATGATGATGTTGATAGTTTTAAGGTTTTAGACGACAACTCATATCATAGCATGATACAGCAACAGTATTTGCAAAAAGCACACTTCTTACAAAAATCGATATTTATGGAATTAGAATGCAGAAGAAAAACCTGTACCCCATCGGCCCATCCATTGATTTACTGATTCTGAAAACCACATAGTAAAAAGCACAATTCTTACAAAAATCTATATTTATGGAATTAGATTGCAGAAGAAAACCTGTATCGCGGCATATTAACAAACTCGGAATTTAATAAATCCATTGTTTGGATGGATGAGCTTAATTCACGTGTGTGCTGAGGCCATTGATTGAAAGCTTAGCAGTAACACTCGCCGGTTATACGATTTGAGTACTCAATCGATTGATTTACTGATTCTGAAAACCATGGGATATGATAGAAGAAAAACCTGTAAAAGAATTAACTTAATGTTTTATAGTTCTAATGTTTTGGACGACGTAACACTCACCGGTTATACGATTAGGGTACTCAATCCATTGATTTACTGTTCCTGAAAACCATTCCAAATGATCGATATTTATCAAATTAGAATGCAGAAGAAAAACCTGTAAAATAATTAACGTTTAATAGTTTTAGGGGTTTAGACGACAACTCATAATTGCAGCTTGTTAGAGCATTAGTACCGTATTTGCAAATCGCACACTTCTTACAAAAAGTTATATTTATGAAATTACAGTAGAATGCAATTCGTCACTGATAATTTATGAAATTATACGATTTGAGAACGCATTCCTTTGACACACTGTTCCTGAAATCCATGCAAAATGATAAAGGAAAGACCTCAGAATGTTAAAATGACATGAAACGGGCGTCACAGTGGCCAAAATGTAAAGTGGACACCAATTATGGAGTGTATCTTCCTGAAGCAACAGTAACTGCAAATCACACACTTCATACAGTTTTTTAAAAGTCATTTTTTAAAGAAATTATAGGTATTTATGAAATTAGAGTGCAATGCGTCACTGGTAATGTATATTCTCTTTACTACTGAAATAATATATATGATGATGGTGGTTATGCGACGACACGGGATCAATTTGGTTCCAATGTTGTAATTCCCATTTGGGAACTCCTCTTGTTACCAAAACAGTGGTTAATGTTTTGGTATTTCCTTCGAGCGTTAATTTATGATCGAAGGTTATTTCTCTAGCACAAAGTTACTGGGTGTAGTACTTACACAAAGCCCAAAAATTGACTGCAAGGAGCAGAGAACTTTTTTGCACCATGAGGTTTTTGACAACAGTAAAAACAGAGTATTTAAAACTGTTTTGATTGGTTTCGAAGTGTGTTGATTTTTTTCAGTTCGTTCCTCTGTGTTTAAAACTATGAATCCTGAAAGTGATATCTTGTTATCACTAAAGTCAAACGTTTGCTGTTATTTTTCTGAGAAGTGTTCTTCAAATAAGTGCAAACTGATAACTTGTCATGCAGATCATCTCAACACCGAAGGTGATTTGTCTTTCCCCGTGAATATAAAAGCGTGGAGAAATCATTCACTAATTGCTAGTGAACAAATTACGCAGCCAGATTTGCTGTCAGACGGTGATGGACAGGGCCGCAATGTAATTGTCAATAGGCATGAGATATCCTCGGTACTCCATCTCGTATCTCGGAAATTGAAGGAAAGTGGTTCATCTACTAAAATTATCGGCGACTCTGAACGAGACGAAAATTTAGTAAGTGCCCATGCTATATGCTACCGTACTGTTAAAATAGTGTTCATTCCTAGCTTACGCCTTTTATCCCTTTATTTTCCAGTAATCTTCCATTCAACCCCTTATAGGTTAATGGCTAAATAATTAGCCACCACTTTTTCTCTCTGTATGTTTAAATTAATTTTTCTCTCTGTTCCACAAGATGGGTGTGTCCCTTAGATACTAAACTTGGCTTCAAATTTGGCCACTAAGCTTGTATGGACATCATTCATGCCACTTAGGATAGAGTACAATTATATCATGTATAGGCCTTTTATTCTTTAATGGAAGTGGTCGTATATGTAGTCCCCAAGCATTCATGCAAAATAAACTCGAAACAAGTTGAGCATTAACCCTTAGCTACACGCATCTCTTTCACTAACATTCGTACACGCTAATGCCGCAATATATTTTTTCATTCTTTTTCGTAATGTTGTGACTTGCTAAACTGCTAAAATTGATTTGTATGGAGAATTATGCAGAACCTATGAGAATACATTGAAAAAATCTTATCATTATGTATGAAATTCTTATTAATAAAATATATTATTGGGAGGGATGGGATAAGGACATATTTACTATTCATACTTGAAAATGAAAATCCACAGCCTGCTTCCAGTCTCCGACCGGGTCAGGAATGGAATGAATGAAGCCCCCAACTAGCGGCGAGGATATGAACTGTGCCGGCTGCCGAAGCCTGTCGCACTCCTCTGGGGCAATGATGAAATGAATGACAGATGAAATGAAATGATAGTGGAGAGTGTTGCTGGAATGAAATTTTGACAGGGAAAACCAGAGTACCCGGAGAAAAACCTGTCTGCCTCCGTTTTGTCCAGCACAGATCTCGCATGGAGTGATCGGGATTTGAACCACGGACCCAGCGGTGAGAGGCCGGCGTGCTGCCGCCTAAGCCACGGAGGCTCCTATTCATACTTAATGTAATTAAAAATTCTTATAAACATTTATTGGACAACGAAGAAAAAATAATAATTTCAGCACACAAAAGAGATATTGAGAATTATTGGATGGAGATTGCCCTTTTTTCAGGCTCATATTACAAGACATTGTACCTGATGCTCAACAAGCTCAAGAAATACACTTGTCAGAATCATGTAGGCCTTTACACTAAGATTCTTGGCTTGGAAAAAGGACACTTTCTGCTAAATTTACAGTACGAAATAATATACAGTGCCCAAATACACAAAATAACTCTGCACGTGGACTTAAAAATCGATTAGATCGTCTTCATCCAGTGACCCTTCTTGCTCATCAAGTACTTGGAGCAACCTTTCAGCTTCTGTTGTTGACAGCCATGTCGAGACCTATAAACAGAAGTCAAGCGTGCAGACTAGACTATGTGCTGACATCGATAATAATTATAGAAGCATAGAAAGAAACAACAAAGGTAAAATAAGTTAAACACTTACATTATTTCACAACGCCGACTCCAGCCAGTTGTTACACGCTAGCGGTACGGAATGCCGCATTCGCGCACCTCGCAAATTTGACAACCTGTCTCAGACTAACTGGGAACCAGACAGGCTCCGAACCTACTCCCTCCCCTGCAGCACATGTCGAACAAAGGATATAGCGGGCGATCTCACAGAACTCGTGTTTACCACGTCAAACAATTTTTTTCAAAAAAGCGGCACTGAGTGCCGCTTAGCGTGTATCTAAGGGTTAAACATGAAGTAAATGTGTATATTAAGGCTTTCACGGCCCAGATTATATAAATAATTCTTGTCTTTTGGGCTAATGCCGTGTGTATTTTCATCCTCATTCTTCGAGGAGTCTCTATATTTTCACCCCGCCCCCTTTACCTTCTCCTTACTTACTACTTTGTCTGCCGTTCTACCATGCCATACAGTAATTTCTGGCAGCTGCTCTCTGGTGATGAACAGAGGAATTTATCTATATTTTTTGTAATTTATGTAATCTCATTGATATACTTTTTTTTGGCCACATTGTTTTATTCCATTAAAAAAGGAGGCAAGGTTTCTCCGAAACGTATGGTTCTAATCTAAATACACACGGCATTAGCCCAAAAGACATGAATTATATATATGAAGTAAATGCTTTAACATTTATTAAACCTGCACATTGTTCCAGGTTATCAATGATTTAATTAGCCGGAGCAGATCATGGCCGCTCGTGCTAAAGCAGTGCACTCTCCAGAAGGAGAGGATAGTTATGCACTTAGACCGAGCATTTGCCTTCAAAACAGCTTTGCAAACAATTTTGTCTCGAGGGCCTGCTTATGGACATGGCATGCAAAAGTCTCAGGTAAGTCTTATTACATTTTTCAGTTGTGAGCTCATTTATCTTATAAGCCCGCCTACACAGTAGTCTAACCTGGTTGCAACCACTGAATTTTATCCAAACGGTGAATGGGAGTGTTCCTTGGACTCTCTTTTATGCAGATGATGTTGCACTTGCTGATACCACTAAAGGAGGACTGCAGCATCAAGTTGAAATTTGGAACAGCCATCTTTCTCAATAAGGTCTTAGACTGTATAAGAAGAAGACCGATTACCTTGAAACCATCACAAGCAACGGCTCCATTCAAGTTGACGGAGAAACATTAGCTAAGACCGTAAGCTTCAGGTATCTAGGACCTCGCTTACAATCTGATGGTGAGATAGGCGATGAAGTGCAAAGCAGGATAAACGCAGCTTGGATGAGATGGAGGGAAGTTACAGGTGTACTCTATGATAGAAGGATGCCACTACATCTGAAATCCAAAATATATCGCATGATAGTACGTCCTGTTTCTTTGTATGGCTCTAAATGTCGACCAACTGACAGAGCTACAGAGCGCCGACTACACAGCATAGAAATGCATATGCTCCGTTGGTCAATGGGCATTACACTCCTGGACCATGTAAGAAATTACATCATTCGCCAGCAAATGGGCATTTCACCCATCTCTGAGAAGGCTCGGCAAAAAGTCTCCAATGGTACGGTCACGTCCTACGTCCTCTACCATCTCACAATTGTTTCCATCAATTTTGATGCTATTAAGATTGTTCGGCCGACGAGGCACTCTCAGATATTATGTTTTTGAGTCGTTGACTACCAGACCCACCTTCCCTGCTTCTGTGAGAAATCTAGTTGTGTCCTCTATCACCTGCTCCAGGGTTTCTCCCATATCATCCGCAAATGTAGGAATCGTGTCAAAGCCAATCAACTCAATTTCCCTGCAACGTCCGAATGCACGGCTCACACTCTCCAGGGCGATGTTGAAGAGAACTGGTGCCAGGGGGTCACCTTGTCGTAGTCCATTCCGTATATTGAAGGGTGCTGATAACTGATTGGCAAATCGAACTTGACAGTTCGAGTCCATTTAACAGGCCTGAACTAACCTGATATACTTCTGTTGCATCATTTTCCACAGTGCAGCTTGGTTAATGATATCGTATGATAAAAGCCATATGATATATAAATAAATTGCTGGGTTAATAACAACTGTGTTGTTCCAGGATGTTTACCTCACATCAGACGTGACAGACGAGAAGGTTGACGGTTTGAGCGTGACCCAGTATCGTGTTCAGATCATGTGGGAAGTGATCTGCAATCTCCTTACGACCATGGGGTATGGAATGGTGTCGGAGAAGATAGAGGAGTGCCTTCACTTCCATGTGACGAGCAGCCAAGTGGGTGATCTGCCTTCGGACTGTGTGAGATTATTGTGTGGAGCTGTGCTTCGCAGAAAACAAGGGACCAAACCCAAAGACATGCTCGTCAGAGATTATGTTCGGTAAGATGGAGTTAGGATCATGGTCCAGTTCAAGTATCACAATAGGGGAAATTTTTAGTGTTGTCGATGACGTCACGGTTGACGTAAGGACTTTGATGTCAGTTTGTTTGATGGTGTGGTTTGAATTGCCGCCATATTAGTCGGATGTATGAAGTTTCAAACAGTTGTTTGAGTCTTCAGTCTTTTGACTGGTTTGATGCAGCTCTCCGAGCCTCCCTGTCCTGAGCTAATCGTTTCATCTCTGCATAGCTACCACACCCTACATCCGAGGCAATCTGTTTAACATATTCTAACCTTGGTCCACCCCTACAGTTCTTGTCCTCGACCCTCCCATCCATAACTAAGCTTGCTATTCCTGGATGTCTTAGTATGTGTCCTACCAACCTATCTCTTCTCTTCATTAGCAGTCACCAAAAACATCTCTCCTCTCCCACTCGCCTTAATACCTCTTCGTTTGTAACCCTATCTACCCACCTGATCATCATTCTCCTGTAACACCACATTTCAAATGCTTCAATTCTCCTCTTTTCTGCTGCACCAATAGTCCAAGTTTCACATCCATACAGCACCACGCTCCAGACAAAGGCTTTCAAAAATGACTTCCTAATACCTAAATCTATATTCGATGTCAACAGATTCCTTTTTTGTAGAAAGGCTTTCCTTGCCTGAGCCAACCTACTTTTTATATCCTCTTTGCTTCGTCTATCACTGGTTATTCTGCTTCCTAAGTAACAGAAGTCTCCTACTTCCTTCAGCTTTTCACCTGCCAATTCGATCTCCATAGAAGTTTCTGATTTATTTCGGCTGCATTCCAGTATTTTTGTTTTACATTTATTAATTTTCATCATGAATTCCTTCCGTAAGACGGAATCCATACCATTCAAAAACTCATTCAAATCCTCAGGCTTGTCGGCGAAGATGACGATGTCATCAGCAAATCTCAGAGTTGAAATTATTTCTCCTTGAATCTTCACTCCCACTTTAAATTTTTCTCCAATTTCCTTCATTGCTTGTTCAATGTAAAGATTGAAAAGTATGGGTGATAAGTTGCAGCCTTGCCTTACACCTTTCTGAATACCAGCTTCTCTCTCATGTCCTTCAGCTCGAATGACTGCTGTCTGGTTTCTGTATAGATTGTATATCACCCTCCTATCCCTATACTTTATTCCAATAGATTTCAAAATGTCAAACAATTTAGTCCAATCAACGTTATCTAAAGCCTTTTCTAAGTCTACAAATGCCATGAACGTTCTCTTATCTTTCCTTATTCTACCTTCCAAAATCAGCCTAAGACTTAGTACAGCTTCCCTTGTTCCTACATTTCTCCTGAAAACAAACTGGTCTTCACCCAACTCCGTTTCTATCTGGCTTTCAATCCTCTTGTAAATTATTCTAGACAGGATCTTTGAAGCATGAGTAATCAAGCTGATTGTACGGTAATCTTCACATCTGTCAGCTCCCACTTTCTTTGGTATAGGGATGATAACATTCTTCTTGAAATCAGGGGTTACCTCACCTGTCTCATAAATCCTACACACCAAGTGAAATAACCTGATCAGACCTTCATCTCCTATGCAGCGTAGCAACTCAATCGGTATATCATCTATGCCTGGTGCTTTGTTCCTGCATAAGTCTTCCAAAGCTCGATCAAATTCTGATCTCAATATTAAATCTCCTTTTGTATCCTCATCAATTTCCTCCTCCCTTTCCATTACATGATTCTCAATCTCCTTTCCCTTATACAAGCACTCTATGTAAGCTTTCCATCTCTCAACCTTTTCTTCCCTATCTGTTAGAGGCTTTCCATTTGTGTCCTTAATATTACAGCACTTAGTCTTCTTTTCCCCAAAAGTATTCTTAATCCTTCAATAAGCTGTGTCTACTTTTCCTAATTTCAGACAATTTTCTATACCTGCACATTTCTCTTTCAACCATTCTTCTTTCGCTTCCTTGCACTTCTTGTTAACCTCATTTCTCAGACGTCTGTATTCTGCTTTCCCCTTTTCATCTCTTAGATTCTTGTGTTTCCGCCTTTCATCCATCAATTCTAGTATATCCTGAGTGATCCACGTTTTCTACCTGTTCTTTCTTTCCTTCCAATGTTTTCTTCTGCGGATTTTGTTATTTCATTCTTCAAACGTGCCCATTCGTCTGCAATTGAAGTTTGTTTAGGGGTTTTGATTAGTCCTTCCTTTATACTCTTCTTGAATCTTTCGTTTACATCCTTTACTTTCAGTCTGTCTATTGCCCACCTTTTTGGCTTTTGACTTTTCTTCAGTTTCTTCAACTTAAATCTGCATTTCATTACAACCAGATTGTGGTCAGAGTTTATGTCAGCACCAGGATATGTTTTACAATCCAAAATCTGGTTTCGAAACCTCTGCTTGACCATAATGAAGTCGATTTGGTAACGCCCTGTATCTCCTGGTCTCATCCATGTGTATATTCTTCTATTGTGGTTATTGAATAAGGTGTTAGCTATGACCAACTCATGTTCGGTGCAGAATTCCATCAGCCTGCTTCCTCGATCATTCCTTTCACCTAATCCGAAATCTCCTACTATCTTCCCTTCTCTCCCTTTTCCTACCACAGCATTCCAATCTCCCATTACTATAACATTTTCATCACCTTTCATATACCTCAGAATGTCATCTATTTCTTCGTAGACCTTTTCAACATCCTCATCATCAGCTTGACTGGTAGGCATATAGACTTGCACCACTGTGCTGCAGGTAGGTTTAGTATTGATTTTTGCTACAATAATCCATTCACTGTATTGCTCATAATATTCCACCCGCTGTCCAAGTTTCCTACTCAATATGAGACCAACCCCTGCTTGGCCATTGTTTGATTTAGTGCTAATGACCCTATAGTCTCCTGACCAAAAGTCCTGTTCTTCCTGCCTTCGCATTTCACTAATCCCAACCAAATCCAACCTCAACCTATCCATTTCCCTTTCTAAGTTTTCTAACTTTCCATTTCCTAGCAGACTTCTAACATTCCACGCTCCGATCCGTAGAATTTCACATTTCCTCTTTGTCACTTCTGTGATGTTAACCCCCTCTCGAGTAGTCCCCACCCGGAGATCCGAACGGGGGACTAGTTTACCTCCGGATTGAAATTTTACAAGGGAGGAGGCCATTATCACATGTAATTATGCATAGAGAGGTGCATATCCTTGGGAATAGCATTACGGCTGCAGTTTCCCGTTGCTTTCAAACAGTGCTTCATTACATGCCAATGCAGGACTCGCATTATGCTATTTTAAGTTTTGCTGATCTCCGTGAAGTAACGCAGGACTTGCGTTATGCTATTTTTAAATTTTTGCTAATCTCCTTTTCAATGCAGGACTTGCCTAAGGCTTCTTCTTCTTATTATTATTATTATTAACATTTTGATATGAATTTAAGAACATTGAGTTTGATAAGGAACAGAGAATAATTTAACTATAAATTATTGCCTAACATCGACTAGAACTTAGCAAAAAAAAATTATTGTCAGGAGCGTATTTATTTGTCATGTTTTCAAGGAAAACAACTTACCTGTCCGGAACTCCAAAGTCAGACACAAATTTGTTAAGACAGGCTAACAGAGAACGGCATGCGTCTTAACTTTCAAAAGACGATATATCTGGAAAGTGGTCCTCAAACCAGTGGTACCATCAGCATTGATGACCAGAATTTGGAGAAAACCACCTTGGATCTGTGATTACATCTTCAAATTCCTTTTTTTTTTTTTTTTCTCCTTATTGAAATGAAAGAACATACCCTATACGAATATTATAGAATGAAGATTTACTTGCTCTTTATTAGTCATACTTTATTAGAATAACTTATTGTAAACATAATTACACATCATAAACCATCAATCACTGGTCGTTTATATTTACAAAGCCTGTTAGTTTCTTTAACCACAATGATTGGAACATACTTAGAGATGCAGTGTTTAACCAGCGTCTCATAAACATCACATCGGTGGGCGCAGCAGTACAGTGTTGCTCGATGTAACGTACAGCAAGTTCTAAGGCAGCCGCGGCATCTGAATATGACACTATACTCTGTGAGCTACCAGAAAGGGATTGACAGTTCTCGCCTCGCCATGTGGTCTGAGAACGAGGTTGCCAAACTGTACAAGACAGAGATACAGCTGACCAGGCACTGAAGCACGCGGGCTGTAATATTGCAACGCAGAGTATTATGACATCAACTATGCGGACATGGATTGGTCAAGAGGCAGAGGAGTGATGACTGACGTGGAATTTCCGGCTAAATGTCAATCCTATTCAGGCAGCTCACAGAGTATAGTTGCTCATTGTTGTTTTCTTCGTCATCATTTCTGTTCCTTATCAAGTCCAGATTCTATCTCCACCATAGCTACAATTTCTTCGTCTGTTTGGAATTTATGACCGTCAGCTTCCATCCACTCGCTAACTTCATTTTCATTGGATTCCTCACACTCAGGAATTTGTTGAACTAGTTCAAGGAGCTTGACAGATGCAGATGCTTCCGCTGGATGAATGCGAGAGATTGCCACAATTTCTTCCAGGTTTTTCTCATTAACTGCTCACTGATACCCTCCCATGCCTCTGCTGCCCAGTAAACCTTACCTTACTCATTGGCACTACGGCCCATGTAGAGCCTTGGCCGCCTCAGTGATCCTCTTCCACTCGTTCCGGTCCCGGGCCGGCGGCGCCAGCCTCTCACACCCATCTGCCGGAGATCTTCCTCCACGTCGTCAAGCCATCTTTTCCTTGGACATCCAGGCAGGCGACGTCCCTCTGGTTTCTGGCAATATACCTTCTTTACAGTTCTTTCAGCTGGCATACGTTCGATGTGTCCCAGCCATCTAAGTCTTGATCTCCGTCACAACACTAGGCACTTCATACATCTCGTATACCTCGGTATTCGTCCTAATACGCCATCCATCTTCTTCCTGCACAGGACCATATACACGACGTAATATTTTCCTCTCCCAGGTGTCTAGAAGGATCTCATCACGTCTTCTCATTGCCCATGTCTCAGATGCGTACATTACAATGGGTCCTAACACCGTCCTATACATGAGTTTCTTGCTCCTTCTGCTGATAAGCCGAGATTTCAGAAGATGCTGCAAGCCTTGTTGCCTGCCTTAATTCTTTCTTTTATTTCCAAATGCGTCTCGTTTTTCTCTGTCAAGACTGACCCTAAATACTTAAAGGATGCAACCCTTTCAAAACTATACCTTCCTATTTTTACCTGATCTCCTGTATTTCTTTGTGTTCTATTCATTACCATATACTTTTAAGAGCATTAAAAATCCCTCAGTATGCCTTCCTTCGGAGGGGAAGTAAAGCCGGCGGTCCCATGTCATAGATTTATGGCATGTTAAAGAAACTTCCACTAATTGCACCTGTGTGAAGCTAAATTGGATAGGTTATTGTAAACAACGCTCTTAGGTTTCTAAGTTCGTTGCCAAGAGCCGACTGCGGTGGCGTCTAGCAGCTGAGTTGTGAACTTAGCCTAGTAGTCGTTGATGGTGGCGCTTGGCGGAAAAAGTAGGAACTATTTGAAAAATTCTAAGTTGCAGTACTTAAATTAAAAAAAAAACAGATAACACACACTAATACAGTCATCACAATTAACACGGGTTATCAGACAGATTCTACACACACCCAAAGTACACGGGGCTACATGACCGCGTTGTCGCAGCCCCTAAACTTAAGAACCAACCAACCATTACCATATACTTTGTTTTGTCCTTATTAATGCACAACCCTGCTTTCAGTGATTCATCTTCTAATTCTCTCAACACTTCCGTAAGCCGCCTCCTCATTTCTGCTCAAAATATCCACATCGTCAGCACATGCAAGATATTGCATTGTTCTGTTAAACAGTGTTCCATCTGGATGGATTTCTATCGTCCGTATTACTCGTTCCAGCGTAATGTTAAACAGCATGCATGATAGAGCATGGCCTTGTCTTAATCCACGAGTCGCCTTAAACTCCCGAGATTTTTCTCCTGCCAACGATACTTTCCCTCGCGTCTTGTTTCAGTGTCATTTCAACCAGCCGCACAAGCTTCACAGGTATTCCTAGTAGGTGCATGGATTCTATGGGGTATGGTCTTTCAATGCTGTCATATGCTTCTTTATAATCCACAAATAACTGATGAACTGGGATATTATATTCATAACATTTTTCCATTATACTTCTGATGGAACGTCACCTCCGTAGCGTAGCGGTCAGCATGGTTAGCTGCCGCCCCGGAGGTCCTGGGTTCGATTCCCGGCTCTGCCACGAAATTTGGAAAGTGGTATGAGGACTGGAACGGGGTCTACTCAGCCTCGGGTGGTCCAAATGAGTAGAGGGGGTTCGATTCCCCCTCAGCCATCCTCGAAGTGGTTTTCCGTGGTTTCCCACTTCGTCTTCGGGCAAATGCTGGGATGGTCCATACAGTAAGGCCACGGCCGCCTCCTTCCCTCTTCCTTGCCTATCCATCCCAATCTTCCCCTCCCTTCCCTCATGAGGCCCCTGTTCGCTTTGCAGGCGAGGCCGCCTGGGCGAGGTGCTAATCCCACCTCACCAGTTGTATCCCTTCCGATTAGATGTTCCCAGCTCTAGGACACTGCCTGGATAGGCGGTAGGGGTGAGTTCCCTCGCTGAGTCCCTGGGAGCCACCACCCTGGAGGGTAAACACGATAAAAAAAAAAAAAAAAAAACTTCTGATGGTAAAGATTTGGTCAGTTGTCGATCTCCCACTCCTAAATCCACACTGATAGTCCCCCAACACACATTCACCAAAGGGTTCGAGTCTTTTAGCTATCACTTTCGTTAATATCTTATATACCACATTTAACAGGCAGATGCCTCTATATTGCGCACAGTCAGTTTTCGACCCCTTTTTGTGAATTGGGCATATTAATGCCATCTCCCACTCCACAGGTATTTTCTCCTGTTGCCATATCTTGCATACAATATTGTAAACTTCGAGCTTCAAACTATTCCCACCATATTTAAATAGTTCTGCATTTATTAAATCTTCACCTGGTGCCTTATTGTTTTTTAAGGTTTTAATGGCGTCTTCCACTTCCCATTCGCTTGGCTCTGATACTTCAATGTTGTTTACTGGCATGCTATCACTATCTATCGGTGTGCTACTCTCACTATCCTGATTCAGCATCTGCTCAAAGTGATTCGCCCATCTGTCCAATACCGCATTTGCATCAGCTAATAAACTGCCATTTATATCTCGTATCATTGTGGTTCTTGCCTGAATTCCTCGTTTTTCTTCTTTTATTAGTCCATACATTTCCCTTATCTCTTTTCGTTTAGCCATGTCCTCTATTTCCATTACTTTCCTCCGTTCCCACTTTCTCTTTTTCCGCCTGCACATGTGAGATGCTATTGTCCTAGCTCTTCTAAATTCTGCTGTATTCATCCTCGTTTGCCTCCCCAGCATTCTTTGTCTTGCCTTGTTCCTGGCATCAACTGCTTCCTTACATTCTTCGTCGAACCATGCTTCTCTTCGTTCTTGTCTTCTGTATCCCAGGGTTTCTTCTGCTGCTTGTTTAATAGCCGATTTCACATGTGCCAACGATTCCTCTATCCCTATCTCGTCATCACTTGTTGCTGCTTCCTTTCTCAAACATTGTTGTACCTTTCTACTATATTCATCTCTCATTTCCACGTTGTTCAGCTTCCTGCAATGAAACTTTTGTACTCGCGGATTTTTCCGGGACTGAATTCGTGATATTCGCTGTCAATACTTCATTCTGACTAGAAAATGGTCTGAGTCAGCGTCAGCTCCTCTATAGCTTCGTACGTCCATAACACCTGATGCATGTCGGACGTCCACAATTATGTGATCAATCTGATTATGCGTCTTTCCATCTTGTGATCTCCATGTGGCCTTATGTATTTTCTTGTGAGGAAAGGCTCTACTGACCACTGACATACCTTTACTTACAGCAAAGTCAATTACCCGTATACCATTGTCATTTGCTTCCAAATGTAAGCTTTCTTTCCCAATTGTTGGTATGTATACATATTCCTTTCCAATTTTTGCGTTCATGTCTCCCATAATGATCTTCACATCACGCTGTGGAGCTGCATCATATACTGCTTCCAGTTGGTCATAAAATGCGTCCTTTGTTGCATCTTCTGTTTCCTCAGTGGGGGCATGCGTACAGATGAGTGTGATGTTAAAAAATCTTGCTTTAATCCGTAAAGTACACATTCTTTCGCTAACATCCTTAAAGTCCATAACCGCACCTAATAAGTCATTACGCACTGCAAAAGCCGTTCCTAGCGTAAAGGTTGTATTACCACTATAGAACAAAGTGTATTCTCTGCTTCTGAGGGTATCAGATCCCTTTCATCGTGTTTCCTGTAATGCGATAATGTCTCTTCTGTACTTCTTTAATTCTGACATTAAGTTTGATAGGGCGCCTGCTCTGTAAAGAGTTCTTACATTCCATGTAGCCATATTTAAATCGTGTCCTTTTTCTCGCTGATGTCGTCGTAGATCCGTTTGAGTTCCGAGGCTCGTATTAGGTTTCGTAACAAGTGTTTTTTTACGAGGTGAGGTTGTTAGCCCTACACTCAACCCCCAACCTGGAGGGCCAGTCCAGTTTTTTTTTTTTTTTTCACGGCGGGGCTTTTACTTCCCCCCTACCCTCCAGCTATGCTGGCTGCACAGCTGGCGAGCTTCCCCCAATTCCAATGGGGACGTGTCCGATGGAGGTAACTGGCAATTCCCCACACGGGGCCCAGTAAACCATGTCCTTGATATCCATATTCTTCAGTTTTTGAAGAAACTGAACTGTCATTCTCAATCACATACCTGAGAAGTTTGTGCTTATAGGCCTACACAAGTTTTACATTTTGCAGATTGCCGTGGTCCATTTTAGTCGTTTTGTCCTCTACGGGTTCTTAACTACTGAAATTTTATATTTTATATTGTATATTGTATTGTAGAAGCTATTTTCTGTTAATCTGAAAATTTTGTAATCTGAATAGACTCCGGTCCCAATTACCGTATTTACTCGGCTATAAGACCCCATCGCCTATAGTACAAAGAGTTTCCCTGTGGTAGCCCTTGCTGATCTTCTTGATCGCAATCGTTGTTGTGGCAGATGGCAGAATTCCCAATGCAGTGGCAAGGAAGGTGATGCAGAGGTCTTCCTAGCCTCCCTCAGGATATTAAATAAATGGGGCTCATTTTGTCTCCGTCTTTCTGAATGATTTCACCTGATATTGCACTCCGTACTTAATTTCCATAGTGTTTGTGTTTTTTATTGCTGTAAATGACAAACTCTAACCATAATATGTTCTAGTATGAGAAGTGAGGACAAAGAGACAGAACCCAACCTTGATGTTGATCAGGAGGAAACCGAGAGAATAAAGCTAATTAGAGCAGGTATTCGGATGGAACTTCTGTCTATCAGACCTGGCAATGTGGTGGATTTGGACGTCCAGCCCAGCCATAATAGTGAGTACACACATTTGTTCAAAATTTGTAGCTTTGATTGTATGTATAGGTATAACTATATTGTTACCTTATAAATTGTGAAGGTTATTTAGTTCTGGGTATCACTAGATTTCATTACCCGTCATTGATGGGATCATGCCAGGGTTGTGAAGTACCGTATTTCCTTGCATAATCGTCACATAATTTTAGCCTACAATTCCACGAAGAAAAGCAGGGTGCGACGATTATTCGTAGAATACCGTATTTAAGTTCAAGGAAGAAAAAAACATTTTTTTTAAATATACTGTATCATTATTTCTTGCACGCTTTTGGACTTGCTTAATAATATTATTATTATTATTTGCTTATTATGTGATCCCGTGTATTTCACTTTCATCAAGAACACCGTATAATTCTTGTCATTGTGAACACCCCGTACGTAACATCACGCGTGGGTTTTTGTTGCGGTGTTTCCATGGAAGTGGCTGATGCTAGACTGGCGCGAGGTGTCCCTTGCATAAGATTCCACCCATAGCAATCAGACTTGTTTTAACGCCGGCGAACTGGGGCTAGCAGCACTTTGTACGACTTATTGAATCTTGTCATTCCGAGGCCAACTTGCCGAAGTGATAAGTTCATACAAGCTTCATTCCTCTGGACTGGCGCTAAACGCGATCGCTGTTCAGCGTGCCGTGGGCCAGCCACTAATGTAGTGTAAGTCAATAGCATGCAGGCAGAAAAACAGATTCCTTTCTTCTGACAAGCTCATGCCAGATTATAAGCTCGCGGCAGCATGTGCAACCAACCTGCGAACAAATACGAATATGTTATGTGATGAAATTTATAAACCTATTTTTAAGTTAGTATTTGAAATTTCAGAGAAGCAGATTAGGAATAACAACAATGGATAGAGTAAGAAATGAGAGAGAGAGAGATTGTGGAAGAGAATCCCATACAAGAGACCATAGAGAAGTCAAGAATGAGTTGGTACGGACATGTTAGGAGATTGTAGGAGGACAGGATACCAAGGAGGATGCATGAGATGAAAATGGATGGTGAGAGACCAAGAGGAAGGCCAAGAAATAGGTGGATTGTGGGAAAAGAGGAGAGGAGTGGGACAGAGTGAGGAGTGGAAGGTGGTTGGAGGATAGAAAACGATGGGAGAGGTTTATGTTCCAAACACACCCATCCAGGGGCTGGAAACTGTAGAAGATGATGATGATGTTTGAAAAGTAGGATGTGGCGATTATGCGAGGAAATACGGTATCACTGTTCCTTTTTGCAGTAACGACATCGCTAATTTAATTCAATAACCGTAACGCCACTATTTTTAACAGAAATGAAAATGATTGTTACTCTTTCAAGATGGAACAATCGATGTCATTGATGTTCCACATTTTACTTTGAATATTATTGATATGTATTTTAGGGGCAGATGACCTCTTAGTTCCGCCCCTTAAAACAACAATAAATAATCAATCATTTATCACATGTATTTTGTACTAAAATTTTATTTTTATAGAAATATTATTAGCATTTTTTCCGAAGGAAACATTAACAAATATTTGATTGAGGTTTGAAATTAAAGATAGCTTTGAAGCCATTTTTCAGTGTTGCCTTATTAACAATTAATATTGTAGCTTTCAGTTGGTGAACACAAAAATAATTCCAATTACTGGAATATGTGAAAATAACCTGAAAAGAATTACATGTGATTAAGATTTATATATATTTGTTACGGACTACTGAAGAGGGAGAAAACTAAGGGATGACAGGCATCGCTTGTCAATAAAGCACCTTCATATCCAAATATATAAGACAATTTTTAACAGAAAACTATTTATTTTAAACTAGCAACCCGCCCCGGCTTCGACCCGTTAATGGTTTACCTAACGTATAAAGCTTAAAAGACACACGGACGGCAGGACCAGACGCAATTCAGAAAAGCCGAGGTGAAAAGCGAAACTCCAAACACATATACTCTTCTCTGAAGTCTTGACACGACTCGATGGTTTGATGCTAGCCGAAGCTGGGGTGATAGGCTTGCTTGCTAACTCGTTTCGAAGCTAGTAATTAAAATTTCCACTGAATGGAGAGTGTGGAAGAAATGAAAACGAAAAAACACTTGTAGTGGGCGATGTATTAAAGATAGAGATATGCTGTCGCTGACTTTTTTGTAGAATTTTTCATGCTGAACAATTCTTACACTCATAGTGTATAGATATTTTTAACGGTTTACCCAGCGTAACCTTAAAAGGTTAACGGACAGCAGGTTTTCTCTTCGACTTGATTCACTGAAATCGTTACTGCTCGGCTTCCTTTGGTCATAAATGAATGTTTTTCTACATAAACCTTTCATAATGTCGATTATTAAGCTCCGTATTGACGTAACTATATCTTATTATTCTTTCAAAGACAAAAAACTTTCTCGAGAAATCCTTTACAGAATGGTGAAAACCGCATCAAAATCCATCCAGTGGTTCTCGAGATTGCCCGTTACAACCAAGAATCGGAGACTTTGTTTTATACTATGTAGAGATGTTGCAAGACTGAGAAATGATTATCCCATCAACAAACAGTTGTCTTGTATATTTGAATCTGAAAATGCTCGCTTGACTAGTTAAACATAATGCCCTATAATTTTCTCTCCTTTCTGTAGTCCATAACAAACAAATATACTGTATATATATTTTCTCACATGTCCCAGTAATTGGGATATTATTGGGTTGACCGACTGAAAAGTAATTGACATGTAAAATATATTTGTTCTACTCCAACTTGAGTATTTAAGAATGTTACAGTAACCTGTCCCTCCCTGCTGTGTTCCAGAGGCAGTGCCTATGTTATATACGTGTGCTCGGATCGCTGTGTTGAGGAAACGTTTTGAAGAGCTGGTGGCAGAGGGAAAATATCCTCCCCTCATTCCTCTCGAAGAAGTGGACTTCTCCCTGCTGGTGAAGGAGGTGAGCAATCAGTGTGAAGTACAAGTCATTAAAACATTGATTTTCATATTGCTAGTGGCTATCTACAAAATGTTAGGTCTACCAGTCCTATCATGCGTAAGAACACCTGAATTGTTGCGTTGTTCTTTTTTCCCACAAAACTAGTTGTGAGGTGTTTCAGGGTGTTTTCAGGCTCTTTGTTCTTGCAACTTTTCTCAAATTCAAACTATTTCACTATTTACATTTATTTTATTTTATTTTTATTTTTTTTCCTATTCTGGCACAAATCAGTTGGTTCCTCAGTTTAGGGGCTGCGACAACGGGGTCATGTAGCCCGGTGTACTTTGGGTGTGTGTAGAATCTGTCTGATAACCGGTGTTAATTGTGATGGGTGTATTAGTGTGTGTTATCTGTGTTTTTTAATAAATTCAAGTAAGGACTATAGACATTTAATTTTCAAGTAGTTCCAACTTTTGCTACCAAACACCACCGTCAACGACCAACTAGTTCTGAACTTGGTTACTAGATGCCACCGCAGTCTGCTCCTGGTGACGAACTTTGGAACCTAAGAGCGTTAGTCAAATCTAACCTATAATTTATCTTCAATCAAGTGTAATTAGTGGAAGGTTCTTTATCATGCCATAAATCTATGACATGGGACCGCCAGCTTTACTTCCCCTCCGAAGGAAGGCGTACTGAGGGATTTATAACGCTCTTAAAAAATCCGATTACTTCGGCCAGGTTTGAACCCGCGACCTTGGGCTTAGAAGCTCGGCATGCTACCAACTACACCACCAAAGCCGCCAAGGCACAAATTTAGATAGTTTTAACAAGAAATGCTTTCCACTATATATTTTATTAGGTGGGCCAATGATATAATCAAAATTATGTTGGGAGGAGTTCTTTACCATCATTACTTCAAATTATGCTTATGCCCCAATAATTCACTCTCAATTTTTTGGAAAAAGAAAAAAAATATGGGTAATATTCACATATATGTTGTGCACTGTTGATTGGCAGAGGAAGGTTAGAGAACTTAGAATGGGAAACAGATAGGTTGAGGTTGTATTTGGTTGGGATTCATGAAGTACGCTGGGAGGAAGAACAGAATTTTGGTCAGGAGACTAAAGGATCATTAGCATAAAACAATGGCTATGCGGGGGTTGGATTAATGTGAATGGTTTGGATTCAGATGGTGGTAATGATATGGAGAGGATCACATCTCTTCAATCCAGCGACTAGTACGATACGCGAGTAGTGTATGCTTGTTTCAAATTTAACCTACTGGATATTGTGTAAATAAGCTGATGGATTGGAATCCGGGCTAGCCATAGGAAACAACATATTGTGTAAATTGTGTAATTTGTAATGTAAATTTTACGGTAAACAGAGTGGAGGGGTGTTGCATATAAGTTCGCCTATTGCTATTATTTTCATTAGGCCTATCATGAAAACTATTATATGAAAACTGAAATAATGGTATGTGCCAGAGAACAACTTAATGCAGCTATTCACACAGCTAGTGCTCCACTTAAGCAAGTTCACACTTTCACTTATCTAGGGAGTAAAATTACTTCCACTGGAAAAATTTCGACTGATATTCAAGCTAGAATTACCCAAGCCAAAATTGCCTTTAACAGCAAAATATCCCTTCTGACTTCAAAGAATATATCTATTGACACCAGGATTAGATTTATAAAGTGTTATGTGTAGAGTGTAGCCTTGTATGGCTCAGACGCCTGGACAATGGGATGTGCTGACAAAAGAAGACTTCAAGCTTTCTAACTGTGGTGTTGGCGGCGGATGGGAAAAATTCCATGGACCACAAGAGTGACGAATAACGAAGTGCTCAAAACCATCAATGAAAAGAGAGCATTTCTCAAAACAATATGGAAACGACGAGACCAACTGATAGGGCATGTCAATCGCCACAATAACTTTATGGTAATTGTGTTAGATGGCATAATTCGGGGCAAGAGAGGAAGAGGGCGACCAAGACTGCAATACATCAAACAGATCATAACGGATGTTAATGTCCATCCATACAGAGACATGAAGAGACTGACTGGCGACAGGGAAGAATGGAAGAGGAGAATTGCTGTCGACCAATCTACGGATTGAGAACATGAATGAATATCATTGATATTTAGTGCACTAGCAACCCGCCCCGGCTTCGCCTGGTATCTTTAACCTTTCCAGTGTCGCTGAATATATTTTGTATTTTGCCTGAGTGATCATTTATTTTAAGGAAAAGTCCCCAAAAATGTCAAATTTTTTTACATTTTATTTTTGTTTGAAAATACATTTGCAAAGAGAAAAAAGTTACAAAATACGAAGCAGTTCAGAAAAACCATGGTTTTTACACTTGCTAAATTCAGTCTGAAAAACAGTTGTCTTTTTCTTGTTGAACAAAATTACACTGCTTGTATCACTTATAAATTCACAAAAAAAAAAAAAAAAAAACACACATACACAACATTATACTATGAAGAGTGAAGCTCACTGTTTTCAATATCAGAGTTGTTTATTTTTGTGTTAATCTTCAAAACACCCCGCTGGATGAAGATATGGCAGGCCTACCTTGGAGAACTGCACTTGTATCTGCATCATTATCACTCTCATCTTCATCAACTGTACTTTCACTTGATTCTGAACCATCGGTCTCTTCAACACTCTCTTCAAAGTCACTGTAATCACTATCTCATTCCTCCAAATAACTTGATATCGTAGCCACATTTTTGTCGTACGAGCCTGCCATTTCACTGTTTACATCGGCTTAAAGATGCATCAGCTGATACCGTCAAACTCAAGTTTCTATCAAACGAATACTAGAAAAAGTAAAAGAAATGATTCAAGAAGTTAATTTCCGGTTCCGGGCGAATTCATATACGTTATTTAATACCATTCTGCCACCTGCCGTAATTATATGTAAACTTATGACAGCTCGCGGAATATTCCGTAAACGACCCGCTGGAGCGGGAAACATGTTGCGGAATATATCGTAAATGACACGCAACGAAAAAGTGTTGGTGCGGAATATTCCGGAAATGACACGGGAAGAGTTAATGGTTTACCCAGTGTAAGCTTAAAAGGCGCACGGACGGCAGGTTTTTCTTTGACTCGATTTACTGAAATCGTTACTGCTCAACTTTGTATGGTTATAAATAAAAGTTTTTCTAGAGGAATCTTCCTCGAGAAATCCTTTAAAGAATGGTGAAAACCGCCTCAATCCATCCAGTGGTTCTCGAGATTACCCGTTACCTTCAAGAATCGGGGACTTGGTTTTATACTTAGGGATAAATTGGTAATTTTTTGTGTATTTTATTAGTAGCTTTTTTGTGGTTGACAATTGATTTAGTTTTATTACTTTCTTCTAAAGGGGAGTAGCAGCCTTTCAGAATTGTCTTATAGACAGTGAAGACATTGATATCATTAGCCAGATAATGCCTTAACTGCATACTGCTGCACAGCTGAAAGCAACAGGAAACTACAGCCGTTATGTTCTTCCCGAGGATATGCATAATTACTTGTGATGATGGGCTCAACTCCTGTAAAATTCCAATCCGGAGTTAAACTAGTCCCCTGTTGAGATCTCTGGGTTGGGACTACTCGAGAGGGGGTTAACATCACAGAAGTGACAAGGAGGAAATTGATATTCTACAGGTTAGATTGTGGAATGTTAACCCTTTCGCTTTCAAGCTCTCAGCTGATGGATGTGTCAAAACTGACAGCCATATTTACCACACTATGCACACACTTCTTTTAAAAATACATGGAAGGCACACGAATGAAGATATCAACATGAACGTTGGTAAACATATAGAGTATACATCACTTATTATTACTGTAAGTAAGTCATGTCTCTAAACCAAAAAGGGTATAATGTTAAAAAATAAGAAATGTGAAATCAAAGTTACAAGTTTCAGATTTTGAAAGTTCGGAAGTAATTCACAGCCCAAGTTTGTTATTCATGTCAGTAGGATGGCTATAATATTGTTTACTTGCATAGTAAATATCAAGATTCTATGTGCATCAGATACAAGGATAGATTAAAATGTTAAAAAGATGTAACACTGAAAAATGTCAGCCATTTTTGCATAAAACACAGATTTCTTAAAACGAATATGTAGCACTCACCAATGAAGATATTACCATTAAATTCAGTTGACCTATAGAGACAGAGAAACATCATCATCAACCAAATTCAGTGATATCATCATGAACCAAATGAAGTCTCTCCACCATGTCACACACGGCAAATAACTAGACCTAATCTAAATGAACTATATCTAACACTATGCACCTAATTACATAAGAGAACTATTTAAATAATGAACTAACACGTTAACTAAATATATTGCCTACGATATAACTTAATTTGACTATATAATCACGTACGAAAACCCAGAGAAGTGAACGCAAGTTTTCCGCTGTTACGATGTAAACAAGACACGCAACTCCAGTGAGCACATGTTTCAGACTCTACGAGTATCGATAAATACGGATAGCCGGAAGCTCCCACGGAGTATAACGTGAGATACAACTGTATTCTTCTTATTCCGTGCTGGTATCTAGCGTGTAAATAATGAACTAATAATAAAAAAGACGGTTAACGACAGATCATTACCGTGTCAGTTTTCGTAGGACCCGTGGGTACCGATAGATCGTTACCTTGAAAGTCAAAGGGTTAAAAGTCTGATTGGCCGTGGAAGGTTAGAGAACTTAGGAAGGGAAATGGATAGGTTGAGGTTGGATTTGGTTGGGATTCATGAAGTACGCTGGCAGGATGGACAGGACTTTCGGTCAGGAGAATATTCCTCTCGTTTGTTGACAATGGGTGTGAATAGTATTCTATGTTCTCAAGTCAGCTGTGATTTCAGGCAGATTGTAAAATAAAATAATTTTAATTTCTAGGGGTTCACACATATTGAACTCAAACTGCCACTATCGTTATCTCGATTCCATCCTGATGGATTTTATTTTAATTATTTTGTTCTAGGAGGAATGGCAGATGCTTTACGGATGTTTGCTGTCATTCCCCGGCAAGTTAGAGGAGTGTGTAGAGCACATTAAGACAGCTCAACCACAGCCACACCTGTTGTATGCCTTCCTGGTCGACCTGTGCAGACATTACAGTATATACTATAACTTTGTGCGCATCCTGGTGGTGAGTACTGTTCGATAAAATAGACATACCTCAAGTTACCCTCTTTGCTAAAATCTAGATAGCAGCACTTTTGGAGATCGAAGGTTTGAATCCGATTGCTGACTCTTATAATCCCGAATGCATCTTCTCCACAGGTATATCCTATGCTCAATTCATATAGGTACAAAGGATGGACTTCATGGTTTATAACTTGAGGTGCTTGAAAAATTATTTGCTTTTTTGTTAAATTTGTTGATTTAGAATACAAAAAAACAGTGTTTTGTGTAATTATTCTAGGGCAAAAGTCCAATGATGTTGGTAATCAGTTTTCAATCACCATACAGTGCATTCCCGATAATTCGCGGTAATTAATGCACGAACTTCCGCGAATTATCTGCAGTTATGTTTTAAACATACGGTAGTCAAAACAAAACAATTGGTTAGAATATTGAAATTTATTTTTTGAACACAAAAAAATAATTATAACACTTTATAACATTGTATTGTAAGACACACTAGACTAGAGGTATGTGGATTATGTCAACATTAATATCTAACAAAAAAGACTGTCATCACTTTTTGTTTCTTAGATCGTTAATTTTTTCTAATTTTAGATTGTACGTGTCTGTAGACAACAATATATGAGAATGAAATTCCATCTCGATTTTCTACATAAGAGATAAGTGTCAGTATAGACACACTAGCTTGACTGTGGGAACTTGCATCACTCCCGCACTCAATATCTACTGGATCTCCATTTTCCTCACCGACAGTCAAATTTCGTACAATATCCTCCTCGTTTTCATGTCTGAAACCATAATCGTCTTTATCAACGTCTAACTACCGAATGTCACTTTCTTCTGCATCTTGGCATTCATCCAGGTTTTGCCTTAATGTCTTCGTAGTAAGACCACCTTGCCTGATCGAAATATCGTCATCACAGAAGCTGGCAAACGCTTGCTTTTGTGTATGTGTAGTAGCAGTAATTTACTCCCATGACTTGTTGACTGCATGAAAAAAATCCAACTAACACGCTCTCGATGTCGCACTGGTTTCTGCCATCAGGCAATAATTGCTCTTTACAATACGCTGTCCACGTATCTACCCTTCACAACTCACAGGTCAGCGACCTTGGGGTGTGGCTGTTGGGAAAGGGAGGGTAGGTTGTGAGTGAAAGTGCATTCCTCTTTGCACTGTCTCGGCATTGAAGATAAAAGAAATTCGTGCTATACCCCGTTCAGCAACATGCTGGTATGTTTCCAAGATTACAGCATTCCGGTAGAAGTGCACAAGTAGGTCTAATTTTACATCGCTGAGAAACGCAGTTAGTCATCTCAATGAGTTTCTCCACGCATCGTATCGCGTTAAAATTCGTTTAAACGGCGGAGAGATTATTTTATTTAGCAGGATGATCAGTTTCTGTAAGAATTACATTTAGAAAATACTGTCGGAGACTCGCGAATTAGCCGCATGCGAATTAACGGGAGAACACATTATATAAAACACTAAGGTGTATGATTCACAAAACTCAAGCTCTTAAACCAGAGGGAGTTCAAAGGTGTGGTTTGTACCAAATTCTTCCAAATTGTCTCAATAATACAGAAAATATATCATCTACGAGTACTCGGCTGTGATAATGGTATAAAGCTGTAACTACAACATACAAAACAGTGTTTGTTTACTATTAATGTGTTGGAAGATCTGATGTGGATACTTATCTGATACTGTAGAATGTCTGCAGGCTGTGTAACAGTCCGAATACTTCCCCTTAATTTATATGTTTTATAAGCAGCAAAATTAATTATTATTATTATTATTATTATTATGTATATTTTAATTATCATATCGATTCTAGATTTAGTCCATAATTTCTTTATATATATGGAAGGGGTTTAATTATTGTTTGGCGGAAGTTATAAAATGGAGATTTTAGTTAGATTCGTTATAGGTTATATTTTATACAAGACTTGATTGGGAAATATGTCGTTCGACGTGTCGTCAGTTTCGCCACGGCTAGTCCGCCAAAAATAGACTTGACTTTCGAGATATATGTACAAACATTCCGGGGACGCGAGGCTTCTAGACAAAGCAAGTTGGTCAGTTAGCGCTGACGTCACGAATTCTCGGAAGAACATCGCATCAGGACGCTGATTTAAAATTACTTCAGAAGCAACCCCACGTGGTTAACCCAACTAATGAAGAGGCATGATCAGAACTTAGGGATCTGGAGTGGGGAGCTACGTCATCAGGATACCTAATTGATTGGTCGAGAAATACTGCAGAGTGGGGAAGTTCTTCTTCCATAAAAACCAATGGTCATCTACTCTCAAGCCCCAATCTTCTCAGATTTTCTGAATCTTCACGTCTATCAGACATCTTCGCTGCGAGATCGCAACTTATCAGTTCAAGAAGTTTTAAAATTAATACTACTGACGTGAATATGATCGTGTCCTTGATCATATTCACAAAAGTGAATTTTGGAGCAAAGCCATTCACATATGTCAGTCGGGAGACGGGACAAATTGGTTCCCTGCCCGTATCAAGATAAGGATCTATACAATATTGAGGCAGAACCAAACAACATCCGCCAGCAAGATCAGAGGGAAAACCAGACTACCACTATGAAGAAGACGGCCGTGAGTTCCTTTACTAAATCCAATCAAGTCTCTGTAATTCTGTTTATGGCAAATTAGAATCCAGCTTTTGTTTAAATTTAATTCATATTCCATTTTGTAACTCTCGCCAATTTAATATAACTTCCAGATTTTTTTTTTAAATTCATTTGTTTCTCTTTTTACGTCTTTTGCTGCTTTAAATTTTGATCAATTAAATTTTGTTCTTAAGTAATGGTAGGACTTTCATTTCCAGTAGCTAGCTTTAGACATAATGCATACCTTCTCCCAGTAGCGATAAGACAATTGGTTAATGGCTCAGCTATACCACGGCTTGAGAGAAAGACGTTTCGAGTGCTCTATCACTATTTTAATTAAATACTTTGGCACATCTAAAGTAAATGTTAGGTGTCCTGGCGCCCACACGAGCTGATTATAATCATTGCTAATGAACAGGTAAGAGGTAAGTATGCTATTGGTGGTGTGAGTAAAGCGGTGCTTGTTCTTGTTGCGATTCTTCTACTGTACTCCAGGAGAACGCAATATTGGAGCCCCGCCAGGAACGTAACCTTTGGTCACTTAGAAGGACCGGGAACGTTACATTTGACGCCCAACTGTGGAGATTTTGATATATGTATGTTTACCTGCAAGGTTGGTAACGAAACGTTACATTTGTGCGCTCAACGTGGAGCGAAAACGTTACATTTGGCGCCACAAGCGTAGGCCCGAAAACCAATTGTTTGTCGTGAAGGGAAAAGGATATATTTCAGTGCAAGTATTTTTGGGGGTGATAATAAGTTTTTTTGTGTGAGTCGGTATGGCGGATAAAGATAAGATGAAGCTGCGAAGTGGTATAGAGGTGACGGGAGATGGTGAAGAGAATGGTAGTAGCGTGAATCTGGAGATGGAGATAGACGAAGCTAGGAATTTAGCGGAGGTAAATTCTAATGCGACTAGTGTAGAGGGTAGTTCATCGGAGATGTCAGCACAGGATAGCATTTTGAGTATATTAGTTCAAATGAGACAGGAAAATAATAATAAATTTGAGCAACTAAATAAAGAATTAAAACATGAAATGGAAAGTAATAATCAAAAATTAAATAAAGAATTAAAACAGATGGAAAATAATAGTCAGAAGTTAAATAAAGAATTAAAACAGGAGATGACGAAATTAAATCAGGGACTAAAGCATAATAGTCAGAAAGTAGATAAGGTCGTCAAAGAGACAGAGAGGTTAGGTAAGATGTATGAGCAGCTTGAAGTAGATATTACAACATTTAAAGAAACAGTGAAGGAAGACATTCAGAGGTACATGAAGGTGGAAGCAGGTCAAATAAGGGTAGAAATTGAACAAAAGTTACAGGTGGTAGGAAATGAAATTAGGGAGCTTAACCAGCAGATAGGGGAGAAAGTTAAGGAAGTAACGGTTGAGATAAAAGAGCATAGTAAGAGAGAGGAGAAGAGAATTAATGAAAAGATAAGAGTAGGAATAACGAGGATAAGGAAAGTAGTAAATACTCAGGAGATGAAAATGCAGAAAGCCATTGATGAAGAAAATAGACGGATGAAAGAAGAATTCAATGTTAGCATAAAGGAATCACAGCAGGAGATGAGGAAGAGCTTTCAGAGAAAGGTAGATGAAAGAATGAGCATTAAATTAGCTGGTCTGGAGAAACGTATGTTGGATCGAATGCAACAAGGGGTCTCAGACAAGCACGAAAAACAGAAGGTGGAAGGGGGGAAGGCCAGGAAGGGAAGGAAGGAGAAAAAGCAGAATATTACGGTAGAGAAGACATTAGTTGAAAATAGAATAGATGTTGAGGAGGGGCAGGAAATAGATGAGAGTAGAGAAAAAGAGCAGCAGTTAACGAAGACGTTAGAGAAAAATCGTGTAGAGGATGAAGAAATGCTGGATGTAGGAAAGAGGAGTTTAGAGGTAAGTAACGAGCAGATTATCGAAGTTAGAAGTCCTAGGAGTAGAAAGGAAGTAGAGAAACAGATTACGATGCTAGAAGAAATGGAAGGAAGATTGAAAGAAAGAGATAAAGAATATAGAATGCAATGGCTTACAGTAGTGGCTACGGTAGGTGAAACTAGGGGAGAGGGGAAGTGTAGTTTTTTGGTTGATAAGAGTAGTACTGAGGAGGGAGAAACTATCGTTCTTAGAAGAGAAGAAATAATTACAGTGAAACGAGAGAAAGAAAAAGAGGAGGATGATAAAAAGTTAGGAAGGCACGGTAGGGCATTCATGTAATGCGAGGTCAGATTTCCAGTCGTTGATATTCCCAGCCAATACTCTATTTAGTGGTTATGACCTAAATGTAAGAGATGATCTCTTGTGCGATTATGATGAAAAGGTGACAAAACCTAGTGATATTGAAAATTTAAATTCCGTCATTAGCATAAATGTGTTGAGGGCGCGTATAGATACGCTTATAGATACAGGGTGTGTCAAGAGTTGCATTAGCTTGTCATTTTATAATAGGATGAGAGACGAAGGTGTAATATTTCAAGAAATCCCTATCAAATCAACTTTTGTAATAACAGCTGTAGGTAAAAAGTCTCATGTCATTTCTAAGCAGGTTCTGGTGGAAATTTGTATTAATAATGTAATAGGTATGCAGGTATGTTTGGTGATCCCAAACCTTGTGTTTTCCTTGATATTGGGTAATGATTGGTTGTCTGCTAATCAGGTTCAGGTGTGTTACGATGAGAGGTGTATTAGAATGAAATGGGGGAAGAAAGCTGTGATTATTGCATTTAATGAGCCAGGTAAGAGTGATTATTCTCAAAGAGTGTGCGTTATTAAAGTGATTTTGTCAGGTGACAATAAGGTGGGAAGTAGTGACGATGGTTTTAATTTTATTGGCAGTTTGCTGACTAATGACAATCTAGAGGATGCATTATGTCAGGCTGTGGAAGAAAGTTCTTTAGGCATTGATCAGAGGGATCAATTATTGGATGTTTTAGTAAGAAATAGTAGAGTTTTTGAGAATCGGATTGGCGAGGCCAATTGCTACACACACTCATTAAATGTAATTGATCGCAAAGTCTTTGTAGGTAATAGATACCCTATCCCATTTAAATACCAAGAGGCAGTACAACAGTAGATTGACGACATGTTAAGAGATAAGATCATTGAACCATCCTTAAGCCCATATGCTAACTCCTTAAGTACCGTACCTAAAGATGAGTACACCCTTTAAGAAAATACGTGGAATGAGTCAGGTAAGGACTCGTGTGTAACGGAACAACATGTGTCAATGCCCTGGTATACAATTAGTAGTTTTAAAGAGATAGGTAACTAAGTTTACAAGAGGCATATCCGACTGTTGACACATATACTGGAATGAGTGAGTTATCTGAATCAGATAAGCGAAGGGTGACCTAGTACCTTATATTTTGGAATTAATGGGGTAACTTGCACTCAAATATTATGCCTATGTATAAAACTATGCTTTCTTGTTTTATGTGATGTAGGTAAAATTTTGTAGATTCATTACAGAGTACTTGCGAGGAATCAAGTATGCAGGATTATCACATGCGTGTGATGTGTCGTGTGATGAATTAGTGAAGGCAATATTTATTATAATTATTCTGGAGACAAGAAAAATAACGATTTGATTTAAAACGATACAAGTCTCTCAGAATATCAGCCTAACAAACGAGTGTTAGTATGAATGAAATCATACATATCAGGAAGAAAGAAATGAACATTGACGCTTTAAAGCAACAACAAAGTATTCATTGTTGTAAATATTGAAGGGTATATATGTATATTTTTAATGTTGAAGGGTATAATTTTGTATGATGCTGTTAATTGTTAGGTTAAATGTGTATATAATTTGTTCGCCCAAATCTAAGATTGGACAAAAAAATTCTAAGGGCGATGTAACAGTCCGAATACTTCCCCTTAATTTATATGTTTTATAAGCAGCAAAATTAATTATTATTATTATTATTATTATTATGTATATTTTAATTATCATATCGATTCTAGATTTAGTCCATAATTTCTTTATATATATGGAAGGGGTTTAATTATTGTTTGGCGGAAGTTATAAAATGGAGATTTTAGTTAGATTCGTTATAGGTTATATTTTATACAAGACTTGATTGGGAAATATGTCGTTCGACGTGTCGTCAGTTTCGCCACGGCTAGTCCGCCAAAAATAGACTTGACTTTCGAGATATATGTACAAACATTCCGGGGACGCGAGGCTTCTAGACAAAGCAAGTTGGTCAGTTAGCGCTGACGTCACGAATTCTCGGAAGAACATCGCATCAGGACGCTGATTTAAAATTACTTCAGAAGCAACCCCACGTGGTTAACCCAACTAATGAAGAGGCATGATCAGAACTTAGGGATCTGGAGTGGGGAGCTACGTCATCAGGATACCTAATTGATTGGTCGAGAAATACTGCAGAGTGGGGAAGTTCTTCTTCCATAAAAACCAATGGTCATCTACTCTCAAGCCCCAATCTTCTCAGATTTTCTGAATCTTCACGTCTATCAGACATCTTCGCTGCGAGATCGCAACTTATCAGTTCAAGAAGTTTTAAAATTAATACTACTGACGTGAATATGATCGTGTCCTTGATCATATTCACAAAAGTGAATTTTGGAGCAAAGCCATTCACATATGTCAGTCGGGAGACGGGACAAATTGGTTCCCTGCCCGTATCAAGATAAGGATCTATACAATATTGAGGCAGAACCAAACAACATCCGCCAGCAAGATCAGAGGGAAAACCAGACTACCACTATGAAGAAGACGGCCGTGAGTTCCTTTACTAAATCCAATCAAGTCTCTGTAATTCTGTTTATGGCAAATTAGAATCCAGCTTTTGTTTAAATTTAATTCATATTCCATTTTGTAACTCTCGCCAATTTAATATAACTTCCAGATTTTTTTTTTAAATTCATTTGTTTCTCTTTTTACGTCTTTTGCTGCTTTAAATTTTGATCAATTAAATTTTGTTCTTAAGTAATGGTAGGACTTTCATTTCCAGTAGCTAGCTTTAGACATAATGCATACCTTCTCCCAGTAGCGATAAGACAATTGGTTAATGGCTCAGCTATACCACGGCTTGAGAGAAAGACGTTTCGAGTGCTCTATCACTATTTTAATTAAATACTTTGGCACATCTAAAGTAAATGTTAGGTGTCCTGGCGCCCACACGAGCTGATTATAATCATTGCTAATGAACAGGTAAGAGGTAAGTATGCTATTGGTGGTGTGAGTAAAGCGGTGCTTGTTCTTGTTGCGATTCTTCTACTGTACTCCAGGAGAACGCAATATTGGAGCCCCGCCAGGAACGTAACCTTTGGTCACTTAGAAGGACCGGGAACGTTACATTTGACGCCCAACTGTGGAGATTTTGATATATGTATGTTTACCTGCAAGGTTGGTAACGAAACGTTACAGCTGCTCAGGCAGCTACCTTTTTGATGTTAATAAAATCTGTCCTAACTAGTACTCAGAAGATTAATTCTTTGAATTTGAGTAACTTTTATACAGATACAGTAGAACTCCAATTATCCGAACTCTGACTATCCGAATCGCTTTCAGAAAAAAAAAATTAAGACGGAAACGTACCTGATTTGCAAAATAATGATTCTGTCTACGCGCGCTATTGTCCTTTCCTCCACGAAGCTAGTGTAGGCGCAGCGCGAACATTATTGGGATGAAGAGCTTACTTTGACTGAGATGTTCAGCAAACAATGACTTTTATTTACTACTATTGTACAGCACTTGTAAGTACGTACGCTATATAACATGTAAAAGTGTTGCCTTTTCATTTAATTACAAAATTAAAAATGTATACTGTTCCGGAAATAAGCTCTTTTTCTTTAAAATACAATGTATGTATACCATGTATGTAAATCCGATTATCCGAATGGTGTTTGGTCCCAATTGATTCGGATAATTGGAGCTCTACTGTAAATGCTGTTATCTCTCGAAACGTTTTCAGATTATGTCATAAAAATAACTTTTCAGAAGATGCTACAAATAAGAAAAGTAACTACAGCACTTAAAAATATGACTTTTCATTTTCCACTCATAAAAAAGAAAATTCCTACAAGAATATTTTCTGCCCAAGAAGATCAATATGAATGAAGAAGTACTGGGAAGACTGCAAAGCTCGTACAGTTCCTACAAGTCGACGAATTAATGGTTGGTTAAAGTGATCCTTTGTGGTCTCAAAAGGCGAAGAAGATAAGAAGATGAAATAACTTTTTCAAGAGATAACTGCTTTTATAAAAGCTACTTGAATATTTTTTGATCCAATTTTAGTTCAATAACAAGTTACAAATGAAAAGGTCAGTTAAGTAGATACCGTATTTACTCGAATACGACCCGCCCCCGAATAAGACCCGCACCCTGATTTTGAAGAGCAAAATTAAAATTTTAAAAAAATACTCAAAATTATGTACAATCTTAACTAAATAAACAGAATAGCATTTATCCAAAATAGTTTCCAACAGTATTGAAGTCGTCCTAAAATAACACACATCAAACGATTAAAAATACAAATAAAAGTACACAAACACTTCATTCATCGTCATCAGAAGTACCAACTTCAGAACTTTTATCACCATCCCACTAAATGTCGTCATCACTGACATCCATAGCATTCGAAATACTAAATTTCTTGAAGCTCTTCCGTATGAGATCTCCCGAGATACGATTCCATGCCGTCAAAATGCACGAACATAGCAGCTGAACTTCCAGGCGCTGAATACGACCAGTTGGAGTCAGTGTGTGCTTATCGGCCGCCATCTGCTCCGTATACAGCTGTTTCAAGGCTGCTTTGAACGGGCGGTTCACGCAGACATCCAGTGGTTATAGCTTAGACGTCATCCCGCTCAATCACGAATACATGACTCGTCAATATCATATTTCCTACCGGGCACGATTTCCAATAACTTCAGCTTCCAGCTTCTCACTCACATTGAACGACCGCAAACGCTTCGTACAACTCATGTTTACACTCGGAAAACGTGCGCGAGACTGTAAGACGCCGCCTGCTTACGGTAAAACAAAGTGATAGCCGGAAGAAGGCTAGCACCATCTAGCGGATACTCGCAACACCCGATATCGCGCGTGGCGGGCTTAAATATTTAAAATCAGGATGACTCAAATAAGACCCGCACCTCAATTTTTCACGTCCGATTTTGTTTAAAAATGTGCGGGTGGTATTCGAGTATATACGGTAACTACAGTATGTTATGTACTATCCTTAATTAGGGGTAGATTGTGATAATTCTTTTGAAGAAGTAGCATGAGTGGCTTCAGTGACGGAAGCAATGAAGGAGAGCTGTGAGCGTTAATTTATGATTTGACCGCATGACATCGTACTCCATTTTCATTGGACCAACTTTATTTTTGTTCTCACCTTTGTGCTATGCCATTGGCTAGAAACATCCATGTCTGTTCCGTCTAATATTTTGGTACTTCAATTTAATTGATAGGAGAAGTACTAAAGAAGGTGGATAGTATTTAAGGAGTGTAATAGAAGTAAGTGGTAGAAATGACAAGGAGATCAGTGATAGAGGAAGGCAAGCCCATGGATTCCTGCAGAGCAGGAGAGGTCTGGTATGGAGCAGGGACGTACCCCAGAAGAGCAAATGGGTATTGTATTGAACATACAGTATTATGTCCCAATACTCACTACGCATCAGAAACGTGGGTTATGAAGAAGAGACAGGTGAGCAGGATCCAGGCTTGCGAAATGAAATTTCAGAGAAGCAGATTAGGAATAACAAGAAGAGATAGAGTGAGAAATGAGAGAGAGAGAGATTGTGGAAGAGAAACCCTTACAAGAGATCATAAAGAAGTCAAGAATGAGTTGGTACGGACATGTTAGGAGAATGCAGGAGGACAGGATACCAAGGAGGATGCACGAGATGGAAATGGGCGGCGAGAGACCAAGAGGAAGGCCAAGAGATAGGTGGATTGTGGATGTGAAGGAAGGAGTGCAGAAAAGAGGTGAGGAGTTGGACAGAGTGAAGAGTGAAAGGTGGTGGGAGTATAGAAAACGATGGAGAGGCTTATGTTCCAAGCAGACCCAGCCAAGAGCTGGAAACTGTAGAAAATGATGATGATTATGAATTTAATTGTATGATTGCTCTCTCTTTTTATTTTAGAAACCTGAGAAGCAAGTGTTAAACACAATGTTTGCCAGACTGTACCTGCTGCAAGCCATCGAACATGTGTTGCATAAAGGACTGAATATTTTGGGGGTCAAGCCAGTCGACAAGATGTGAAGGTATTGTATGCGATCAATTTATTATCTGTATCTTAAAGCCGGCGCTACACCCACGCAGGTTATCAGACAGATTCTACACACACCCAAAGTACACGGGGCTACATGACTGCATTGTCGCAGCCCCTAAACTTAAGAACCAACACCCACGCAAGACCGTCTCGGCGAATGTGCCCGAGAACGAGAGGTTGCGTCCACACTCTCATGAGACCTTGGTGAATCAATTGTGGTTTTGCGTTTGTCAAATATGGACCCTGAATGTCTCTTACGAACTTATTCCGTGTAGATATAGCAATTTATATAGAGCAAGCTCTTCTATCGAGCTGAAACATGTCCCAGAAGAGGTAAATTGTCTCAAAAAAAGGAAATTGTGTTGAAGAGTAGATAAATCTTGCCCTGTATAAATATGGACCCTGTCAAAGTGTCACCTAAACATTATTACTAGGGGCAGATGACCTTGCTGTTCCTCCCCCTTAAAACAACACTAATTAGCTCATAACTATTATTTGGTGCGAAAGGATACACAACACAAATTAACACATGGGTGACGGGCTCCGAGAAATCACAGTTTTATTCATGACATAATTTTCGGTAATCTTGCGGCATCACTTGACCATGTACTGTATTGAACTACCTATTTACTTGCCTATAACACTCCCCTCACTTTTCGACTATTATTGGGGGAAAATAAATAATTGTAAAAGAATAATAATAATAATAAAGAAAAAAAGGAATTGGGAGGGAGAAATAATCGGAAAAATCTAGCAAGCAGGCCTAAAACATTCCATTTAACGGTAAAACCCACGCTTCTGCTTGCAGGTACTCGGCGTCTCTGTGCAGCTACTCGGCGCACTTCACTCCGATTATGCCATTCTTCCACAACATTTTAAATTTCAAAGTTAGAATGTCTCCTTCAAATATTCGCCAAAATTGTTACAAAAAATTCAAGGAGTTGAATTCCTCTATCATGAAAATATCTCATACTCAAGTATAACAAGGTCAAATAAAATCTCAATCAGCCAGTAACAAAAAGGATTTCCATCGTAAGTTTCTACATGGATTCAGTTCAGCCCCAATTTGACTACTGAATGCAACTATTCAAATGCTGTATTCCAACTTTAAACTAAGAAGAAAACTTCATTTTATACAACAAAGACAATTGTTTCACAAAAGACTGCTCTTATACAAACAGAGGAGCTAATCGAAAGATTATGATGGAACTATACAACCATTATTTTAAATTAGTCTCTGTGTTTTAATGTTCAACTTGATTCACATGATAAAGTGTCATAAGAAAATTTAATGGCACATATAGGAGTATCGCATGCAAATTCTTTTAACTGTTTATCATATGTGTATTTTATTAAGTGTTTTTAATGTATCAATGTTTTATGTGATGTTACAATACAATATTTTGGGCTGATGAAGGGGCAGAGTTAGACCCCGAAACATGTACCATATGTAATTTGACTATCTATATATATAAAGGAAGAATTTCATATATTTTTTTCACATCTTACGGCTTCCAGAAAACAGAATTGTACACCAACTGGTGATGAGAAATCTAGGAAAGAAAACTGGAGGAAAATGGATCCAAGAAATCCAACAAGATCTCAAAGCAGTTGGACCTAAGATAACAGATGCTGAGGAGAAAAATAAAATTAACACCATTCTTAAAACTCTCAAATTTTCTGCAGAAATGACACATACAAAGCCTATGGAGATTTCAGATGAGTTGAGAAAATCCCGATCTGAAAGAATGAAAAAGTACTGGAAAGAGCGCAAGAACCAAGCAGTACTACCTTCAAAGAAGAAGTGATTGTGGAACGACTCAAGTGGTCTAATGTGACCAATCTAAATTAATAATAATAAAGGAAGATGTCTTGACTGACTGATAATCTACGCACAGCAAAAACTACTGGAGATAATTGCATGATACTTTGAAGATATGTTCTTACCGTAGTGTAAATTCGCACTAAGAAAGAATTTTAAAAAATTCCGATTTTAAAGGGATGAACAGGGGTGAAATGTGATTTTACAATTTTGTTTTACTTAACTGGGACGAAATATCGAAGTTGTCGCATAAAGACCGGACATAGCTCATTTTAAGCCCCTCCATGCGAGAAACAATACTCGGTAGGTCCCTATGGGACACTGAAAATCACATTTTAAGGCCCCAAAATCAACAGTTTCAAAGATATTCCCAGAAAACTATCTTCGCTCTGATAAACTGATGAACTAATGGCAAATCCGTATCCATGGCAACAGTACGCTCTGATAAACTGATGAATTAATCGCAAGTCCATATCCATGGCAACAGTAGCTCAAGACATGACATCCAATTGTCCATCTATCCCTGTAGGAGGCAATGCCAATCCACTTATTATCTAAAACACGATAGACTAGCTGCGAGACTCAGCGGTAACGTTCTCTTGCTGGACCTAAGGTTGCAGGTTCGTATCCTAGCGCAATCAGCTGGCTTTTGAGGGTGCGCAAATGCAAGGGAACCATGTCAGAAGATAAACTGTCACATTAAAGATCCCCTTTGGGGCAAAATTCTAGCACCCCGGCGTTTCTAAAAGCCAGAGTAGTTAAAAGGAACGTAAATCCAATAACATTATTATTAAAACACGATAAGAACATTAGAAATCTAAACGGCATCCCTTTTTGAAGATATATCTAAACTGGATAAGAACATTAGAAATCAAAACGGTCATCCCTCTTTCAAGATATATATATCATAATTTAAAAATAACTTTCTATGATTTAGAACTACAATGACGGACATTAGTGTGAGATAGCGCCTTCCAATACCACCTTTAATTTTGTAACACTACAGTAGCGACTACTAAATAAAGGTAGCGATCAAGCTACATTCAATTTCATAAACACAGGGCTCTCAAATCCCGTATAGTTAAGTAAAAAATTACAGTCAGTCTGAAAGACTAGAAGTTATATCATTTCAAATGATGCAAGCTACAAATGCTACACATGTTAGAAAGGCTCAGGATTCTTTCAACAGACTCCATTACCCATTAACTTAGGCTTCCCGTGCGGGCACCTCTTTAAGGGTCACCCTGTATTTGAGTCTGACATCTTTTACAACTCTTTAAGAGTCACCCATTATTTGAATCTAAATATCGCAAACCTCTTTAAGGGTCACCCTGTTTTTGAATTGAATCTAACATACTGTACACCTCGTTAAGTGTCACCCTGTAATTTGCTCTGACATCCTGCACACCTCTTTAGGAGGCACCTTGTATTCTTATCTGCCATCTTGTATATCTCTTTAGAAGTCACCCTGTATTCTTGTGTGACATCTTGTACACCTCTTTAGGAGTCACCCTGTATTCTTGTGTGACATCTTGTACACCTCTTTAGGAGTCACCCTGTAATCTTGTCTGACATCTTGTGCACCTCTTTAGGGGCCACCCTGTATTCTTCTCTGCCATCTTGTACACCTCTTTAAGAGTCACCTTGTATTCTTATCTGGCATCTTGTATATCTCTTTATGAGTCACCCTGTATTCTTATCTGTTGTTGTTTGAGTCTTCAGTCTTTTGACTGGTTTGATGCAGCTATCCATGCCTCCCTGTCCTGAGCCAATCGTTTCATCTCTACATAGCTACCACACCCAACATCCGAGGCTATCTGTTTAACATATTCTAACCGTGGTCTGCCCCTACAGTTCTTGTCCTCGACCCTTCCTTCCATAACTAAGCTTGCTATTCCTGGGTGTCTTAGTATGTGTCCTACCAACCTATCTCTTCTCTTCATTAGCAGTCGCCAGAAACATCTCTCCTCTCCCACTCGCCTTAATACCTCTTCGTTTGTAACCCTATCTACCCATCTGATCTTCATCATTCTCCTGTAACACCACATTTCAAATGCTTCAATTCTCCTCTTTTCTGCTGCACCAATAGTCCAAGTTTCACTTCCATAGAGCGCCATGCTCCAGACAAAGGCTTTCAAAAATGACTTCCTAATACCTAAATCTATATTCGATGTCAACAGATTCCTTTTTTGTAGAAAGGCTTTCCTTGCCTGAGCCAACCTACTTTTTATATCCTCTTTGCTTCGTCCATCACTGGTTATTCTGCTTCCTAAGTAACAGAAGTCTCCTACTTCCTTCAGCTTTTCACCTGCCAATTTGATCTCCATAGAGATTTCTGATTTATTTCGGCTGCATTCCAGTATTTTTGTTTTACATTTATTAATTTTCATCATGAATTCCTTCCGTAAGACGGAATCCATACCATTCAAAAACTCATTCAAATCCTCAGGCTTGTCGGCCAAGATGACGATGTCATCAGCAAATCTCAGACTTGAAATTATTTCTCCTTGAATCTTCACTCCCACTTTAAATTTTTCTCCAATTTCCTTCATTGCTTGTTCAATGTAAAGATTGAAAAGTATGGGTGATAAGTTGCAGCCTTGCCTTACACCTTTCTGAATACCAGCTTCTCTCTCATGTCCTTCAGCTCGAATGACTGCTGTCTGGTTTCTGTATAGATTGTATATCACCCTCTTATCCCTGTACATTATTCCTATAGATTTCAAAATGTCAAACAATTTAGTCCAATCAACGTTATCAAAAGCCTTTTCTAAGTCTACAAATGCCATGAACGTTCTCTTATCTTTCCTTATTCTACCTTCCAAAATCAGCCTAAGACTTAGTACAGCTTCCCTTGTTCCTACATTTCTCCTGAAAGCAAACGGGTCTTCACCCAACTCCGTTTCTATCTGGCTTTCAATCCTCTTGTAAATTATTCTAGACAGGATCTTTGAAGCATGAGTAATCAAGCTGATTGTACGGTAATCTTCACATCTGTCAGCTCCCACTTTCTTTGGTATAGGGATGATAACATTCTTCTTGAAATCAGGGGGTACCTCACCTGTCTCATAAATCCTACACACCAAGTGAAATAACCTGATCAGACCTTCATCTCCTATGCAGCGTAGCAACTCAATCGGTATATCATCTATGCCTGGTGCTTTGTTCCTGCCTAAGTCCTCTAATGCTCTGTCAAATTCTGATCTCAATATTAAATCTCCTTTTGCATCCTCATCAATTTCCTCCTCCCTTTCCATTACATGATTCTCAATCTCCTTTCCCTTATACAAGCACTCTTTGTAAGCTTTCCATCTCTCGACCTTTTCTTCCCTATCTGTTAGAGGCTTTCCATTTGTGTCCTTAATATTACAGCACTTAGTCTTCTTTTCCCCAAAAGTATTCTTAATCCTTCAATAAGCTGTGTCTACTTTTCCTAATTTCAGACAATTTTCTATACCTGCACATTTCTCTTTCAACCATTCTTCTTTCGCTTCCTTGCACTTCTTGTTAACCTCATTTCTCAAACGTCTGTATTCTGCTTTCCCCTTTTCATCTCTTAGATTCTTGTGTTTCCGCCTTTCATCCATCAATTCTAGTATATCCGGAGTGATCCACGGTTTTCTACCTATTCTTTCTTTCCTACCAATGTTTTCTTCTGCGGATTTTGTTATTTCATTCTTCAAAAGTGCCCATTCGTCTGCAATTGAAGTTTGTTAAGGGGTTTTGATTAGTCCTTCCTTTATACTCTTCTTGAATCTTTCGTTTACATCCTTCACTTTCAGTCTGTCTATTGCCCACCTTTTTGGCTTTTGACTTTTCTTCAGTTTCTTCAACTTTAATCTGCATTTCATTACAACCAGATTGTGGTCAGAGTTTATGTCAGCACCAGGATATGTTTTACAATCCAAAATCTGGTTTCGAAACCTCTGCTTGACCATAATGAAGTCGATTTGGTAATGCCCTGTATCTCCTGGTCTCATCCATGTGTATATTCTTCTATTGTGGTTATCGAATAAGGTGTTAGCTATGACCAACTCATGTTCGGTGCAGAATTCCATCAGCCTGCTTCCTCGATCATTCCTTTCACCTAATCCGAAATCTCCTACTATCTTCCCTTCTCTCCCTTTTCCTACCACAGCATTCCAATCTCCCATTACTATAACATTTTCATCACCTTTGATATACCTCAGAATGTCATCTATTTCTTCGTAGACCTTTTCAACATCCTCATCATCAGCTTGACTGGTAGGCATATAGACTTGTACCACTGTGGTGCACGTAGGTTTAGTATTAATTTTTGCTACAATAATCCGTTCACTGTATTGCTCATAATATTCCACCCGCTGTCCAAGTTTCCTACTCAATATGAGACCAACCCCTGCTTGGCCATTGTTTGATTTAGTGCTAATGACCCTATAGTCTCCTGACCAAAAGTCCTGCTCTTCCTGCCAGCGCATTTCACTAATCCCAACCAAATCCAACCTCAACCTATCCATTTCCCTTTCTAAGTTTTCTAACTTTCCACTTCCTAGCAGACTTCTAACATTCTACGCTCCGATCCGTAGAATGTCAGATTTCCTCTTTGTCACTTCTGTGATGTTAACCCCCTCTCGAGTAGTCCCCACCCAGAGATCCGAACGGGGGACTAGTTTACCTCCGGATTGAAATTTTACAAGGGAGGAGGCCATCATAACATGTAATTATGCATAGAGAGGTGCATATCCTCGGGAATAGCATTACGGCTGTAGTTTCCCGTTGCTTTCAGCCGTGCAGCAGAACGCAGTGTAGCCATTAGTTGGCTTATATTATCAATATCTTAACCGTCTATTAGACTAGTAAAGAATTGATTTATTCTGAAAGGTTGCTACTCCCTTTGAGAATAAGTAAAGAGCAATTCTACTACACAATACTAACCTTCTACTAAAAATTAAATACCAAAATTCTAGTAACGAAAAAAAAATACTAAAGTTTCATCAACAAACAAATACTACCACTAAAACAGTCTGTCACCAGGCCCACTCACATGCACCCTCACCAGACACACTCACACACTACAGTCTAATAGAACAATGACATATATCTAATAAACAAATTAACTTCATACTTACAATTAAAACTAACTACATACTTACTGTACTGTAATTTGAATTGACAACTTTTACAAAATTTAAAATGATAATCTGGTAGCAAAAATATCTACCCCGTCCGGGATTCGAACCCGAGATCTCTAGGTAGGTCGGTAGATACCCACAAAACCTCAAAGCAGACATTATATAATTCAATTTAGATGATAATAATAGGTGTATATTCAAGCAATGTTAATGTGGAAAAAAAGGGACTTTGACAATATCTTATACTGTATTATAAAACGAAGGGACAAAATTTAAAAAACCTCATAAATAAAAATGTAAATAATGAAACATCAATGAGTTATTTATACTTCAGTAATATGATTGCACATATTAGCTTAACCTGGATATGAAGATATTTGCATGACAAACAAAATATGTCATCCTCCAAATTATCATAAGTAGTGAAGAGTACAATGCATACAATTTGTAAGCAGGTATTTCATGTCAGGTATTGTGTGGACCGAAAATCAGTAAAAAATAAATTATGAAAACCTCACGAACACCCAGTCCCCAAGCCGGGCGAGACACCCCAGCTGAGAATCAAACTTGGGGCCATTCGAATCAAAGATTTACTACTGAAGAGCATCTCCTTATCACAACCAAACCACATGTGCTTTGCACGTAGATAGTGTGAATTCAAATGGCATAATATTTTGAGGAATGTTCCTAAAATGAAACTTGGAAATGTGAAATACACACTGCATCTCACTTTAGTTAAATCTTAGGACACGCACCTTGCTCTAATACTACCGGTATATACACACTTAAAAGTGTAGGGGCACTAAATTAGTTTATAATTAAAAATGTATTAGACAGGAGTGTATTTCGTATAAGAAAAAGTTTTTTTTTTTGCCACCCCATCTTCCGGGACGTGGAGGTAATTTCAAGGGGGGTTGAAATTATTTTTCTATTTCAAAAAAGGGTCTTCTCCTGTGAACATGATTCACTTTTTATAAAATTTCTTAAAAGTGTAGGGGCATATAAATTAGTTTATAATTAAAAATGTATTAGACAGGAGTGTATTTCGTATAAGAAATCTTGTATATCTCTTTATGAGTCACACTGTATTCTTATCTGGCATCTTGTACTGTATTTTGCTCTGACATTCTGCACACCTCTTTAGAAGTCACCCTGTATTCTTGTGTTCGCCTCGCTCAAAGCCCCAGGTCGCTCGACGCCAGGCCTCTTTCAACAGACTCCAATAATCATTATCGTCTGCTTCTCGCTCCCCGCGTGAGCATGACGTCATGTTCCCGCTCGCTCCCCGCGTGAGCATGATGTCACGTTCCCACTCGCTCCCCGCGTGAGCATGATGTCATGTTCCCACTCGCTCCCCGCGTGAGCATGATGTCACGTTCCCGCGCGGCTGCATGACGTCACGTCCGTAACGCATAACGATGGACCCCAACCATAACGACGAAGTCGACAAGATCATTTGAAATGATAAAACATATCAGCTGGTAGTTATGTCAATAGCAACGAAGCTATGTGGCGGCTATTGCCGTTTCCGTAACCCTAAAGGCATCCCGCTGTCACATACCTCGATATGCACTTACAGAATTGTGAAGCAGTCCATTTTACAGAAAGTAATTTCTACGAGCGAGTATCCATTCCGCCAAAAAAACACTTTCATTACCTTTTCCAACATTTACAGAAGATGTGATTTTGAAAACACTTTTCTGTATGTTGAGGTACAGAGATATTACAAATGGAAAGTTACTATAAAATGTTGGCAAATCTGAATTCAAGGAACTGCTGTTCAGAACAGGCCTGGTGTTAAATCTGCAGAAGCTTTCGTTACAGGTTATACGGCCCATGTTCGTAACATGGAATGTTTTCCTTTGACAATGCATCTATTGATATCGCGCCAGGAGATAGCAGTTGTGTTTGAACTGCGGATGTCTTCCCACTCACTGCGTATCGTGCATTCCAAAACACAAGGCCAAAGTTTATCATTTGCAGGAAGACTGTTTCTCCCACGGAAAATTTTATGTTGCCTGTTCCAGAGTAAGTTCTCCAAGTAGCTTAGCCATTTTGGCACCAGAAGGAAGAACTACCAATATTGTATAAGAAGTTCTAAACTAAGTTATTATATTTAAAATTCTTCTTTTATTTGTTGTTATGTGACGTTTACGTTACTTATTCATTGATTAAGTATATTCAAGTTCATGTTTTCAAAATATATTTAAGTTATTTATGGTTAGGTTAAAGATATAGTTAGTTATAATACGTTTCTTTAAATCTTTAAAATTAAAATTTAGTTCGATAGCATATATTTGTATTTTAACTCTGTATTTTGATTTCATATTTTAAAAGTTAATTTTCAACATTAAGACAATTTAATTATGCACTTTCATATCTTTAATATTTCATTATTTTATTCCATTCATAAAGAAGGCAAAGAAATTGTTACAAAAGAAGTAATGTAAATTATTATTATATTTGCATTTTGATATCACGAGGAATTTTAAATTTCATTTAACAGCGAACTCTGAATGATAATCGGTTTAAATAGAATATCTCTCTATGATCATCATCATCATCGGCTTTAACTCGAATCCGAGTATAAATCTTCTTCCTTCAGTCCAGTTTGTGGATGTGTTTACGGTGACTAAAGAGTCCAATCCTGGCATGGAACAAGCGTCCACACAAGTCGCAGAGTATTGCTGGAGGAGGACGTGGTTGGGCTGCTCGAAGTTTCCTAGCTTGACGCTTGGCCTCTTCATGTGTGTGTCGATCCCTTTCAAACGTCTTTACAGTCTCCGAGATGGTACGGCGCCAAGTTGAGCGGTCTTCAGCCAGCATGTCCCAGGTTTGTGAATCAAGACCTGTCAATTTCAGAGTCTGCTTAAATTGGTCCTTGTAGCGCCTCTTAGGACCACCATGAGGTCTGGTGCCATAGCATAACTCACCCTATAGCATTTGACGAGGTAATCTCACATCATCCATCCGATGGACATGACCAATCTATCTAAATTGGTGACCTATTATGGATGATTCTATGCTGTTGATTTGAGCCTTTTCCAGAACAGCAATATTGGTAATGCGGTCTTCCCATTTAATCCTCAGGATTGATCGAAGTTTTTGTAGGTGGAAACGCTCAAGCTTCCTAAGATCACGTCGGTAAAGGGTCCAAGTTTCACAGCCATACAACAATGTAGAAATGACTACTGCTTTGTACACCATAAGCTTTGTACTCATGGACAGATCTTTATTCATGAAGACCCGGTGCGCTAATCGTCCATATGCTGCATTGGCTGCGCCAATTCTCTTATCCACATCCTGCTCACAGGTACAGCTCACAGAAATGGTACTGCCCAGGTACGAGAAGTGGTCTACCTGTTCTAATGGCAAATTTGAGATGGAGATACAGTAAAACCCCGTTTTAACGTGCCCGCTTTTAACGAATTCCCCTTTTTAACGAAGATTTTCGTAAGTCCCAGCCAAATCGCCATAAGCACAGTGTTATTTAAACCCCCTTCTAACGAACCCCGATATAAGGAAAAGTCCTCTTCTAAGGAATATATTTCACATAAATTACGATCGCGCATCCCGTTGTAACGAATATGTCGATAAGATACTTTTTTCTAAACTTGTTTTGAATGTAAATTAACTTCCGTTTTGACGTAATCTCAGTCCGAAGTTGACGCGCTAAACGAAATCGCTCCTTTAGCGATGTATAGAACCGTGATAAATTGGCGCGGCCGCTGGAAATCACTGTTACCGGCAAGCAGCAGTCACTATCACGCTAGACGCTGTTGGTTAGTTATGTCCATTGAACTGTAGGTAGTACTGGAATGACGGCTGTATGGGAACGAAGTGCGGTTTACCTTGAGACTAGCTATACAGCCTAGAGGCATGACTGACGTAGAGCCTACGCGTAAATGCCGCGAGACTCGGGTAACTTCACGAAATATAAATATTTAGGCCAAAGGTCTCTTGCAAACTTCACGTTATTTAGGTGAAAGATTAAAAGCAATAAGAAACTGAAAATGTTTATGGATATTCTACAAAATGAAAATGTATTCTAGAAAAAATTACGGAATAAGTAGAAAGTCGTGCCTTCCATGGCTTACGCTGCCTGAACCGTCATTGATAGACCCCAAATATATGCATACGAAATGTGGAGCTGTTCAAGCTCTACAAAAAAGTCCGCGAATGCATATACTTATCTCCAACCGTTAGGGAGTTGGGACAGTTTTAGTCGGGTAATGTCTACAGTGACGTCAGCTGCCTTAACCTATAGCCGCAGCGCTCTTACACCGGCTAGGCACTTCTGTCCCGCTGCTCCAATCGCTGCTTGGTAATCACGCGGACGCGAGGGGTGCGGACTGAAGGCTCATTCTCTGTTTTTGTCCCTGTGTTGTTGGAAGTTGTGCTACGAGTTTTTTGTGTCTGTGATAAGAGTTGTACTGCGAGTTACGGCGGACCACATTGATTATGGCTGCAAAACGTAAGAAGCTGACTCTTCAGAAAAAGAGACATCATCAGGGATGTTGAAAGGGATAGCCAAGTACCTTTATCACAGATGGCAAAAAAATATGACTTGGAACCCTCTACGCTGTTTGGCATCATGAAACAGAAGGAAGCTATTCTGACCGCGGAACTTGAGTGAGGTTCTGGGGCAAAAATACGGAAGAATATTCGTTCTTCGCCGTACGAGGAACTTGAAAACATTTTAATGAAATGGTTCGAGGGAAAAAGGAGTGAGAACGCTCCAATTGACGGGAACATACTTAAACAAAAAGCTCAAGAAATCGCACTTAAGCTGGGTTTGGTCGATTTCCATGCTTCTAATGGCTGGTTTGATCGCTTCAAAAAACGGCACAATCTTTCGTTCCAAAACATGTGCGTCGAGAGTGCGGAAGTTAATGACGATACAGTTGTATACTGGAAAGAGAAAACGTTGCCTCGACTTCTTGAAGGATATGATGCTAAGGATATTTTTAACGCCGATGAAACGGGAGTGTTTTACAACTTGCTCCCGTCCAAAACATACGCTGTTCGCGGAGAAAAATGCCACGGAGGCAAAAAAAAGTAAAGAAAGACTGACAGCGTTGTTATGTGTTAACAGCAACGGGAGTGAAAAATTACCCCCACTAATAATTGGAAAATTTAAGAATCCAAGATGTTTCAAGAACACCCGTACACTCCCATGTAAATATGATTTTAACAAAAAAGCACGGATGACATCGGAGATATTTCGAAAATTTTTACAAACCTTGGATGCCAAGATGGGATCGGCAGGAAGGAAAATAGTGCTGGTGATAGACAGATGTCCAGCTCATCCTTCAGATACGTCTTTCCTGCGGAATATCAAAGTGGTTTTCTTTCCTCCTAACTGCACCAGTCACCTGCAGCCTTTGAACCTTGGCATTATTCATTCTGTGAAAGTGAAGTACAGGAAGGCCCTGGTTCAAAGAGCTGTTTCTTTCCTCGAAAGTAATGGGGTAATGAAATTGAACATACTCCAAGCCATGCATATGTTTGTAGCAGCATGGCAACTAGTCACAACGACCACTATTCAAAACTGCTTTGGCCATGCAGGTTTTGGTGCTATTTCAGAAGTTTTTAATGAAGAAGATTCTACTGATGACATTGGGGAAGATTGGGGGGTTGTATCAAAGGATTCTACTGTCACAACATTTGAAGAATTTGTTACTTGTGAAGATGATATCTTAACCTCACCACCACAGATGGATGTTGGAGACCTTTGTGATGATGCAAAAAGGCAAAGTACTGAAGAGGAAGACGAAGAAGATGAAGAAGAAGAAGATCCAGCAGAACCAACTTTTGGGGCAGCAGTGGGAGGACTGGATATTGTCCGCCGGTACTTCTCCTCCTTCAGTGTGGATGAAGAGCTCATCAACACTCTCAACCAAATTGAGAGAAAACTTCTTTCCGTGAGACATCTGGGCAAGAGGAAGCAAACTACTTGACTGGACTACTTCAGAAAGTGAAGGGTAATACCTTATGCTTATTCTCATAGTTCTCATGGTCTGCCTTCAAAAACATCCTTAATATATGTTAGGCCTCTGTTCCTTCAAGTTACAATTACAAGTCAGTAATACCTATTTCTCCTTTCCTTGCTGCAGCTTGTGCTCCCAATGGACCACTAAGGAATCCGTTACCTGTGCTGTTTCGTAAATATTTCCTGTTATTCTTGTGTTAATTTGACTTTTTAGTATTTCTTAACATGTTCATTTATTATTTCTTGACATTACATTAGTTGAAGACATAAATGTACCGGTATCATTATTTCTTGTGATATATAGCCTATTTTCTTCGAACCCCCTTTTAAGGAAAACCCCCTTCTAAGGAAGAAATATCAAATCCCCCTGAGATTCGTTAAAAAGGGGTTCTACTGTATTGAACTGAGGAAGAGGTGTGCCTGGTGAAGGTTGTGCCAAGACTTTAGTAACCTGAGTTTTCCTCGAGGAGCGGAGACGAGTTAGGTTAAAAAGCCCTCCATCAAAACGATACTTGACCTCCACACCTGGGATGTTTGTGGGTGAATCATAAAGCATTGCAGCCAAGTACAGCGCAAAAAGCGTTGGAGCCAGTACACATCCTTGTTTCAGTCCATGGGTAATGGGAAATTCATCTGACATCTTATTCTGATGGCAAACCTGACCTGTCATGCCATCATGGAGAGCCTTGATTAGATCTACAAAACGCTGAGGGCAACCAAACTGCTTCAGCACCACCCACATGGCTGGTCTTGGAACCGAATCAAATGCCTTTTCCAAGTCATAAACGACTAAGAAGAGTGGATTCTGTTGTTCTCTACATTTTTCTTGTAGCTGTCTTACATTTCTGACGAAAGTCGATGAACATCTAACGCTTGGTTCGGTGGCATTCAAAAGAAAATGGGAAATAACAAAATATATTATGGGACATAACTCAACTATGACGCGAGCGAAGCCGCGGGTACCTGCTAGTATTATATAAATTAAGTATTGACTAGGCGGAGAATTTTTCTGTTTAGATATTTCATAAACTTGTCAATACGGAACCTAAAAATAAATGATTTTTCCAATAAGCATGTAATCTACTTAAATCTTTCTTTGTCCATGGCGAACGTTCTGATCCATAGGTCAACAATGGCAAATAATATGACTTGTATCATTATCTTCGCTTTTGAAGGTATTTTCCCAATTTTTTTAATTATATGTGACACACAATACCGTATTTACTCACCTATAACACACCCTGGAGAGGGGGGTATAATAGGTGAAAATTTCCCTGGATATAGGTTAGGATAGCATGGTATAAAGGAACACAAAGGAGCACCTATCACTTTAAATCAACACACAAAATAGTTATTTTAAACTAGACTTTATTTACGATAAAAGTGATAATAGCCCATTTAAATAGCCACTCTTGCACCATTACAGCTGACTGGCCACAGGACTAAGACAGTGCTGCAGCCCCACAGCCACGCACAGCATTGCGTGCATCGAGTTTAAGGTTACGCAGTGTTGCAATATGTTACGCGTCAACTAGGCCTACCTGAAATACGGAACATTTGTTTCTAATACCGACCGCCCACATTTTCTTACTTTCCTTTTTTCACACCGCGGAAGGACTTAGAAGTTTTCTTGGTTCCCAATAATTTGTCCTTCTAGTTGTGCCAATAACGAATCATACACGGCTGCGCTTCGTATTTACGACTCGCCGCTTTCACTCCATTTTCTGCAGCAAATTCTAGCACTTTCAACTTGAAGTATGCCGTAAAACTTTTTCACTTGCTCATTTGCCGTCCTGCTTGTGTACTGAAAGCTTGTTAATTATACACTACACACGGCCGTTCGGGACGCGAGACATGGAACTCGTAAGCTGGGGGGTAGGGGGAGTGAGTAACCATTGTAGAGGTCAACGATGCACAGGTGGTGCAGGCAAAAGCGCAGGTTTTACCGTTAACTGGAATCTTGTAGGCCTATGTGCTACATTTTTCTGATTATTTCTCCTTCCCAATTCTTTTTTTTTTTTTTTTTTTTACAATTATTTTTCCCCCAATAATAGTAGAAAATTGAGGAGGGGTGTTATAGGTGAGGGGGTCTTATAGGCGAGTAAGAACAATATTTTTTTTATCTCTTTTATAGATTTCAAGAAAGCCTATGATAGTATTCATAGACTGATACTGCTAAAAATCCTCAGATCATACGGTCTCCATCCTTAATTGATAAAAATCATTCAATTAACATTAACAAACACAAATTCGAAAGTTAAATTTAGGGGAGAAATATCAACAGCTTTCGCAGTAAAAACCGGTCTCAGACAAAGTGATGGATTATCCCCTCTGCTTTTCAATGTGGCTCTTGATTATATCATGAAGGTTTGGCAAAAGGAAAACCCTCCTAAGATCAAAATTGGAACAAAACCATCAATAAAAATAAACTGCTTAGGATTTGCAGATGACTTGGCTCTTTTAGCACTTGACAAGGAAGAGGTTTGTACTCAGATCATTAGTCTCCAAGAAATTGCTCAAGGGATAGGATTTCAGATATCCTTTGAAAAAACTGAGATCATGCCTATGAAACCCTTAGATATAAAAGATCATAAAATTAACCTAGTTCCTCAATTTAAGTATCTTGGAGTAATTATAACACATAACTTAAACGAAAAAGTAACTTGGATAAATAGAACAAATAAAATGAGAAAGGCACAATCTCTAACCTGGTCAACATATAATAAACAAGAAGTTCCGTGACGAACTAAAGAGCCTACTTTTCTTGAAATTTAAGATGCATGCCAATGATTAATCTATATGGATCTATATAGAATAATGACAAAATTAAGTTGGTAATATCGAAATTTCTAATAAGTTCGAATTACTCTAAACCTGGCATAATGTAGCCTAATAGAGAACTACAGTTGGCAGCCCTGGTGACAGAATATATTCTTAGTTCCATCTCTTAAGGTACAGAATTCAAAATTTGGTTGAAGTCCAATGGATAGCATGGACGTTACATGCAGTTAAACATTGGATCTAACAGCGCGCGTAAAATCATGTTGGCAACAATGACATACATGTATTGGTCAGAAATAATCTGAAATAATATGATCTATTGTTGTGTCAATTTTGAATGAAATCCATTAGTTAGTAAAGAAGTTACATGTATTTTAAAATTGGACCTATCAGCAGCTTAGAATCATGTTGGTAGCACTGACGTATATATGTTACTCCAAATTAATATAGAATGTCAGGTACTATACGTGTGCATAGTTTAAAGCTGTCGGCTTGTATACTTTCTGATATATGGGTATTTGGATTAATAAAAATTTAGAGCATGTATTAACAGTTGGCAGCCCTGGTGGCTCTTAAGAATACGCTCAGTCATATCTGTTTATGTACACATACCACATACGAAATTTGGTTGAAATCCAATTGATAGTGTAGAAGTTATACGCATTTAAAATTTGGACATATCAGCAGGCTTATAATCATTTTGGCAACACTGCCATGTATGGCCTCCTGGAAATTAAACTGCAATATTATTATCTATACGTGTGCCAATTTTGAAATAGCTCCCATTCGTACCTTCCAAGATATCCAACATGGAGCTCAAATTTCAATTGCGATTTTTCAGCAGTTGGTAGCACTGACATCATTTTCAAATATGGCCGTGAGATATTCAGGTGTAGATCTTTACTCCTACCAAATTTTGTTTCGATTGCTGCAGCCGTTTAGGAGTTGATAGGAGGGGACACACACACAGCCGGACAGACAGACACACATTTGCCCGATCTCATAAGTCTACTTTCTCCTCATTTTTGCAAAATGTGATAAGTAGGCTAAAAATGCCTATCAATAGCTACTAAGATCCAACATTATAAAACTGTAATTCTCCCAGAAGCCACTTATGCTTGTGAAACACTGTTCCAAATTAAAAATGAACCAAGAACTGATCAGCTCCTCAAAACGGAAAGAAGAATCATTAGAACGTGCATAAATAAAAAGTATCGGGTTGAGGGACTCTGGAGGATTCTCTCAAATGAAACTGTCTATCGTGAGATTGATCCAATCACCAGCACAATGAAGAAGAAAAGAATTTCATATTTTTTTCACATCTTACGGCTTCCAGAAAACAGAATTTTACGCCAACTGGTGATGAGAAATCTAGGAAAGAAAGCTGGAGGAAAATGGATCCAAGAAATCCAACAAGATCTCAAAGCAGTTGGACTCAAGATAACAGATGCCGAGGAGAAAAATAAAATTAACACCATTCTTAAAACTCACAAATTTTCTGCAGAAATGACACATACAAAGCCTATGGAGATTTCAGATGAGTTGAGAAAATCCCGATCTGAAAGAATGAAAAAGTACTGGAAAGAGCGCAAGAACCAAGCAGTACTACCTCCAAAGAAGAAGTGATTGTGGAATTACTCAAGTGGTCCAATGTGACCAATCAAGATTAATAATAATATAATGCAGCCAATGGCCATGTATTTTTCTTTTGAGGACGGGCCAGGGAAGGGATTATGAAAGGAAATCGGCCGTGGACCTATTGAAAGGAACCGTCCCGGCACTTGCCTGGTAGAGAAAATGGTAAACCACGAAAACCATTTTCAGGACGGCCGAGGTGGGATTCGAACCCACGCTCTCCCGATGCCAGCGAGACACGAGGTAGCACGTTAGCGCTCTCGGCCACCGTGGCCGAGCACTGCCATATCCTCTCAGAAATTTGTTCTTTTATGTCTCCTTTACTCGTAAGCTTGCTTCCGAGTTATTTAAAAGCTCACTACAGTTATAAAATATGCTAGCTTCTCGCTTTTCTAGAATTCCATCACCTACTTCTTGTAGTGCTATGATACTCTGCTTCAGTTTTGTTGTTTGGTCCAACAGCACCTACGGGACTTCTGGGCGAGACACAGATATCACATTCCAGGTTCCAATATATACATCTGACTTAAGCTTTATATTTCTTTTTCCATTATTTGCTTGTCCATTATCTGGTCCTTTTCCGTGCCAAGTTTGTCTCCATTAATAAGTCTGACTTTCTTTTGTCAAAGTTTTGCAACTGAAGTTTTTTACAGAGAGGGTTGTCATTCCTACATCCAACCTCTTCCGGAGGATGGGTAATTTTAATCAGGGTTTTCTTCCTTTAGCCTTTGGCGAGCCGACCCCATCTACTACAATGCAGCAGCATCTCCACCAGAGCCTTTTTAGCCGCCAATTTTTGGAGTTCCTGCTGGTCCGCCACAGTTACCAAAGTGGTTGCAGGGCACACGAAGCCCCCACTGTACATCACCCCAGCAGGCAATCTCTTGCCTGATGATGTTACCCATCTCCCATGACATGGACGAGCGGTAGGACTTGGGGAAAAGGCATATCGGTTAGTGTATATTTATCTCTCCATTTCTCCGCCCTTTCCACCTTTATCCCCATCCTAGTCCTGCCCGTCCTGAGTTCGACAGCCCATTTGGTTCTTGTCTTACCTGTTGCATACCTGCCAACTTTTACGGTTTATCCGTAAAATTTACGGAAATTGCAGCATTTTACGGTTTTACGGATGAACGGTGTCATTTTACGATTTTGCGGACAAAAATTTGAAACGATAATTTACATTCGATAATACCGCCCACTTCCGTACAATCGATTGTTTGCGTGGGTCGGAGGCAAGTCCACGATAGTCGATAGCTCGTTCTTTGATATGATTCGTACTTTTAACCGTGTGGTGGTTGTGTCGTCATTTGTAATTGAATTTGAAGCCGGGATAACCCTTCTTCCATGTGTCGATAGGCTCTGCTTCGCATATTCTTTGTTCCGCTCCGTTCGCTCGTTGCGATTTAAACCATATTCTTTGACCACGTTAGTTGTTCATTGTTCGCGAAGTTGGCGTTCCTTGAATGTTTTCGTCTTTTAAGGTTATGGCATATTTTAATGAAGCGTTCGAGTTTTTGTGCTATAACTTCGTGCTTCGCAGTTTCCTGTATTCCTTCGACTAATTACATTCGTTCCACGTGTGTGTGTGTTTTTTTTCTACCATGTGCATATTCTTTCTTCACGAGGTTGGCGTCGTTTTCATTTAATGGCTTTGTGTGTCTTGACATGTTTTAATGAAGTGTTGGCTGTCTTAAGTGTTTTATGTTATAATTTTATGTGACGTTCAGTGATCCAGGTTCCTTTCGATGTTTTAGTAGATATCGAGAATGAACAAATCCAACAAGAAACAGTACTTCCAGACATTTAAAGAATCATACTCGGTTGATTTTCCGTGCATACTAAAATCAAGAAAGAGAGAAAAATTTGCCTTTTGCACGGTATGTGGGTGTGATATTAATATTGCACATGGTGGAAAAAACGATTTAAGTAATCATGTGAAGTGCGGTAAACACATTAGTTATGTTAAATCGAAGGAAGATAAGCAAGAAAATCAACACCTTTTTTGCTAAGTCTGGAAACGTTGACAGTGACGTAATTAGGGCCGAGTGTCTGTTTACTTCCTTTTTGGTGGAACACAATGTGCCCTTAAGTGCGGCTGATCATGCTGGTGCTTTATTTAAGACGATGTTTCCCACATCAGAAGTTGCAAAGAAATATAGTTGTGGTCGCACGAAAACGACATGTATTGTAAATAAAATGGCAAAAATGCATCTTCTGAAGTCGTTAAGTGCCTTCAGAACGGACCGGATACAGATAAATCCCTTTTCTTTTCATCAGTGAGAAACTACTTTTATACTGCCTGTGACTACATCATCAACAAGTTTCCACTCAAGGATGACGTGTTAAAGAATGCTCAAGTTGCTAGGTTAGACAACATTGAAGATGCACAGTTATCTTCCATTCGTTTTTTCTTGGAAAAGTTTCCTATCATGTTATGCAAGGAAGAGAATGAAACTACAGATGAGGTGGTGAATGAGCTTCAGAGGCAGTTCACAGCTCTTCAGGTAGATGACACTTTGGCTGCACATCAAGATGCTGCAAGTGATTCCAGTTGGGCACAAATATCAAGAATTCGTGGAGCCGATGGACTTCTTAAGTATAACCGAATTTCTAGAGTATTGCTCTCTATTCTCACCATACCCCATAGCAATGCAGAATGTGAACGTTATTTTTAGCCTTGTGAAGAAAAATAGAACACTGTTCAGGTCATCCATGTCCAATGAATCTCTGGAGTCTATTTCTATTTTGAAGACCAGGCGTTCTGGTCCCTGTTATGACAAAACATTTTCTCAAGAATGTTTGCAGGAAGCTAAAAAGGCCACAACCATGACTTAAAAGTCGAACTAGCATGTGATTTGCAGTGTGTATTATATTATTTCTTGCCTGTGTTACGTTAAACAAGTTTTATTGTTTAAAGCCTTTTTCAATTATCGTATATCAGCTTAATCCATCAAGGAAGTCCTGTTATGTCTGCTCCAAACCAATATTCACCACGCCTGCTGCTGATTAACATGGATTTCTTCTTGATTGTTATTTTCATCTACAAATCATAGTAAGTAGATATGATTTCATTGAAGTATCCTGTTTAAAGCATGAATTATTGTATTTTGTAGCCCAGAAGTATTATTATTTTCGTCAAGCCGGGGTATGTCGAAAATCGTTAATTTTTTGTCGCGCGTGAGTTTTACTGATAGCCCTTTTCAAAAGTTGGCAGGTATGCTGTTGTCTCTCACCCCCTTCTGGTCATTCTCTCCATGTCCATTCTGATCCCATGTTCAATAAATCATGCTATTTTCTGTCTTATCTTCTTAGATCACCTTCATATTTTGGTACAATTCATTCCTTGATCTTTGTATTGCTCAGGATTTTTCTTTCTTCATTCTCCAATTGTTGTGCCCCAAACCTTCCTAGCGTCATTGTCTTACCAGCGAACATTAGCACTTTTCTTACTGTTGCCTTGCACTGTCTGATATTTGTGTCCATTGATATACATGGGTTTGTTTTTTAGTTTTGGCACCTTAGTTATAACTGGATTAATAACTCACTTAGATGGTTCCAAGTTTCACAGGCCCTCGATGTAGTCCCCACCGTTGCGTACAACGCATTCCAAGCGATGCGGAAGTCGTTGGATCCCGTTGGCACTGCCCAATCTATTGATGGTACGAAGAGAGCGCTCGGCTGCCTGCTTAACGTCTTCAATGGTACGGAAGCGCTTCCCGCGCATTGTCATCTTCATCTTCGAGATGAGATCATAGTCGCAGGGACTGATGTCGGGAGAATATGGGGGGTGATAGAGGACCTCCCAGCCCCAGCAATCCAACAATGCCGACACAACGCCTGCTGTGTGTGCCCTAGCATTGTCATGCAGAACGATGGGCGGTGTAACCATGTGGTGGCGCAGTTTCCTTCTCAGAGCTCCTCGGAGATGGTCTTGCAGAAACGAACAATAGTACGCCGCATTAACGGTTTGCCCTCGGGGAACAGTATGGTGAATGATCACACCATCCCAATCATAGGCAAGAATCAACATTACACTCACATTGGTGGGGGTTGGTCAAACTATTTGTTTCCGTGGTGCCGCCACTCGTTTCATTGGTGTTTTAACTGTGTCTCATAAGATCTGGCCCACGTCTCGTCAATGGTTGTGATACGCCCTAAGAAGGCCTCTCCTTCGCGCTCATAATGCTGCAAGTGCATACGACAAGCGTCATATCGCAGCCATTTGTGCATGTCGGTTAAGTCGTGCGGAACGCATTTGGACGCAATCTTCCTCATTTTCAGTAAGTCCTTCAGGATGTGGAGGACAGTTGAATGCGCCAGTCCGGTATCTTGCTCTAATTGACGAATCGTTACGTTCCGATTCACCTCTACTAACGTGGACACCATCTGTACATTGTCATCACTTACTGGTGGGTGACCAGAACGAGGCATGTGCTCCACACGTTCACGCCCATCTCGAAAGGCTGCAACCCATCTTGCTACCATTCTGAACGGTAACGCAGCTGCACCGCACGCTTCCTGCTATCCTCAGTGACACTGTTTAGCACTGCGACCCCTGGCACACTGAATTTTTATCCACGTTCTCTGCTCCTGCTTGGAAAACATTGTGACTGTCTTTCGCGAGCGCTGGTCTCACACTACTAATCTAACAGGCGCGACTGCGCACGAGCGGTGGTAAGGACGGGCGAGGTCATGTGCTCTGAGGGAGGCGATGCAGGGCAGCAACCGTCGGTAAAAGTGGCAGCGCCCAACATTGTTGCAACTTGGCACCGAAGCGTTGGTGCCAAAACTAAAAAACCAACCCAAGTATTTCTTTTATTGTACAAGTTAGGATGTTCTCATCTTTTTCACCCTCCCTTCATACCCTCGTTGCTCCTGTTCCATCCTGTTTCGTATACTCGCAAGATATTTAAACAATACAATGTGGGTGTATTTTCCATCACCAGGTTCGGAATTTAATTTGGGATAAAGACATACCACTGAAGGCTAAAGAAATGATGTATGTGAGGTCTGTTAGAAAAGTGTCTGTCCTTTTATTTTTATTTTTTAAACCTGATGGAGATTTGAATCAAGCACGCTTGGATTGGCCGTCCTTGATCCTTCGTGTGTATGCGTGAATTTTTTCCCACCTGTCGAAAGCGTCTGTTGCTGGCAAGCAGCATTTGAATAAGTGGCTTTGGTGGCGTAGTGGGTAGCATGCTGAGCTTCTATGCCCGAGATCACGGGTTCAAAATCGGCCGAAGTTGTCGGATTTTTAAGGAGCGTTAAAATCTCTCAGTATGCCTTCCTTTGGAGGGGAAGTAAAGCCGATTGTCCCATGTCATAGATTTATGGCATGTAAAAGAACCTTCCACTAATTTAACTTGTGTGAAGCTAAATTTGCAGGTTAGATTTCGTTGAAAAGCTCTATCAAAGTTCCAACGTACACCACTAGGTGTCGGTGACATCTGCTAGCGACGTACACCACTAGGTGTCAGTGACATCTGCTAGTGAAAGTTGGAACTATTTGAAATTGAACAGAACTTGTAGCTCACCCCATTAGTGTCCGCATTGAAGCAGCTACAGTACAGCCTCTGGCGAGCCGAACATGTCCTCGGACACTCCCGGCACTAAAAGCCATACACTAAATAAATAAATAAATAAATAAATAAATAAGCATTTGAATGAGGTAGCCGGCCCCGTGGTGTTGGGGTAGAGCGCCTGCCTCTCACCCGGAGGCCCCGGGTTCGATCCCCGGCTCCGTCAGGGATTTTAAAACTGACGTGAGGGTTGGAACGGGGTGCACTCAGCCTCGTGAGGACAATTGAGTAGCTGTCTGACAGTGAGACAGTGCCCCGGTCACGAAAACCAAGATTAACGGCCGAGGGGACCCGACGTACTGACCACGCCTCACCCCAAAATCTGCAGGCCAATTGGCTGGGCAGCGGTCGCTTGGTAGGCCTAGGCCCTTCAAGGGCTGTAGTGCCACGGGGTTAGTTAGTTATTTGAATGAGGTAGTGTGTAGTGTTCTTGTCGGTTTTTCATTGCAAGGACTGGGATTTGGTTTCCTGGTCGTACCCTTACACCCAGGACTCGTCACCAATAATTATGGTGTTCATGAAGTGTTTGTGGAGTCCAGCATGTCCTGTGAGACACAAAGTTTGTGCCGAAGCTGCTAACAGCGGAGCAAAACCAGCTCATTGTATAGATTACAACACAACAGTTATTAGTCAAGGACCATCAACATTTTCCATATCGTATCAAAACTTTTTATTGGAACAGAGGATACAATAAACATTACAAACCATGCTCCAATCAGCAAATTTTTTTCATCTCATAGAAAGACCTTATCAAGATTCTTTAAAGAACAATATTTAGTCTATTTATGGGAATACAAACACAAAAAAAAAATTAGATGTATGTCTTTTGTCACAAAATTATTTTATATTATCAAATTAAAGCCCACATTTGTGACAGAACTGTTTTATATGTATTGTTTATTAAAAAATTAATTGGAAAGACCAAGTTTAAATATTGTTTTCAAAAGCTTTGCACGTAGTTTTTTCCAAAGTTTATTTCCCTTTCCTCTTTGAAAAACTGAAGAAAACCATAATGTGGCCAAAACTGGTATTTAATTAATAAATATTAATTTAAAAATTATATTAACTAGTCGAGAAAGGATATCGGAAAGAGCTAATGGATGTCACAGCCATGCCAGAGGAAGCCTTTGGAGGAGACCATAGGGCAGTGGTAGCAAAATTAAAAGTAGGAAAGGTCATGAGATTACCAGAAAAAAGGGAAAGAAAGATTAAGGTCTGGAGACTAAAGGAAAAAGAGGTTGCAGAAGAGTTTAAGAGAGAATTGCAAGAACAGATACCAAGGACGGATATTACCCATGTGGAACGAGAGTGGGAAAAGTTTAAGAGTGCATTTGTAAACAGTGCAGAGAAAACATGTGGTAGAACATCAGGAAAGGTACGGGAAAAGGCGACAAAATGGTGGAATGATAGAGTGAAAGAAAAGGTAAGAGAGAAGAAGAAAGCTTGGAAGGAATGGAAAACAAAAAAGACTGAAGAAAATAGAGTAAAATAATGTTGCGTGTTGCCGCGGGGCGGCAGGAGGCTCCCGGGGGGAGGGGCAGTGTGACAGTCTAGTGGCCTTGGACAAACCCCGCAGGGGAAGGGAGAGAGTGCCCACACCCTCTCGGTTCCTCCCACGGCCATACATTAACAAAGCACATGTGAGTCAGTGTGAGCCGGCCAGAGAATACGCGAAAATTCTGGATGTGGAACCAACCAGAACAGACTCAATGCGGCAATGGGTTGCGACATTCGAACTTTCCAGGCAAGGGACTGATCCCATATAAACCAGTGAGCCGCGGCAAGGAGGCAGTGTATTGGGGAGTGTATTGGACAGTGTATTGGTCAGCGTTAGTGTGTATTGAAGTGTGGCCGAGTGAGTGAGTGCGCAGCAGTACAGCGATTACTACTGGACGTCTACGGTAACAGAGTGGAAGCCTTTCTGCCAGGGTGCAACTTTGAGTCAGGACTGTTAGTGCTTGGAGGTGTCGCGGTGCTTCGTGGAAGTCGTGGTCGTGGGATCGAGACGAGCAACAGCGCACAAGGAGCAGCAAGAGGACTCGGGAAGTAAGTGAAGTGGCAGGACAAGGCTGTAGAGAACCTGTGTAGACTGCACGTGTGAGTGTAAGCTGGACACTGTAACGCCTCACAGACAGAGAGAACATAAATGTGGAAACTAATAGTGACCAGTAGTGTTTTCTGAAGTTAGACTCAGTGTGTGTGTATGTGTGTGCACTGTGTATGTTTGTAGGCCTGTAATAAATTATATTTCGTTAAAGGAACAATTGTGTTTGTGCTTTTCACCCACTGTAATCCAGTTAACGTAAGTGCCACTAGGGGGTGGCACGTAACAATATATAGAAGCAAACAGAGATTGCAAGAAAGTAATTGCAGAGGAAAAGAAGAAAAGCTGGGAAGAATTCACTCAGGAAATAAGGGAGGATTTACATTGTGGAAAGAAATTGCTGTTTGGAATTATAAAAAGCAGAAAAAATGAAAAGGTGAACACTGGGTTCGTGAAAAACAAAGAAGGTGAAATATTGACAAAACCAGAAGAGATAACGGATAGATGGAAAGAATATTTCAGCGAGCTGTTGAAGGTGAGACGCCAGGCATGCGGAGAAGTTACGCAAACAGCCAAAACGATGGAGGAAGAAATAGAAGAAGAACCAGACATTACTATGGCAGAAGTGGAATGGGCAGTTAGGAAGATGAAGATGGGGAAAGCTGTGGGAATCGACGAAGTGGCAGTAGAAATGATTAAGGCGGCAGGACCAGTGGGACTGCAGTGGACATACAGACTTCTCAGGAGTGTGTGGAGGGAGAAGAAAGTAACTGAAGCCTGGAAAAAGGGAATAATATTGCCAATGTTCAAGAAAGGAGACAGGAAGGTGTGCTGTAACTACCGAGGAATCACCATCATCTCGCATGTTGCCAAAGTAATGGAAAGAATCTTAGAAAAAAGAATTAGAGTTAAGATAGAAAGCCAAATAGAGGAGGAGCAGTTTGGATTTAGAGGGGGCAGGTCAACAGTGGAACCCATTTTCATTCTGAAACAGACCATTGAAAATAGTTGGGAATATGGGAAGGATATGGTAATGACTTTTATTGATCTAGAAAAGGCCTATGATAGCATCCCTAGAACAAAAGTTTGGGAAAGCTTAACAAATAGGGGGATAGGCAAGGAACTGAGTGACATGATAAAAGGAATGTGCATGGAGTGCTACAGTAGTGTGAAGACTAGAGTCGGGACATCGGAATGGTTTAAAATTGACACTGGACTAAAGCAAGGAAGTGTGTTGTCACCATTATTGTTCGTAATGGTGAGGGATGACATGAAGGCAGCAATGAAAGAATATAGTAGGGCAAAGATGAAGGTAAAGTTGTTTGCAGACGACGTTGTGATCTGGGGCGAGGATGAGATGGAGGTACAAGAACAGTTAGACGTAATAAATGAAAAGATTGAGCAATGGGGATTGAAGATAAATGTGGAGAAGAGTTAAACAGTGGTGATGAGTAGAGATAAGAAAGAAGGAAAAGGAGTAATCAAAGTAGGAGATAAGGAATTGGAAGTGGTGAAACACTTCAAATACTTGGGAAGTGAACTGACTGAAGATGGAAGACTAGATTTGGAAATTAGCAGAAGAATACAACTCGGGAGTGCTTTCTACCAACAGGTACGGGGACTAGTATGGAACAAGGATACACCAATTAAGGCTAAAGAAGTTATGTACAAAGCATATTATGTTCCTATAATGAAATACGCTGCAGAAACTTGGACAATGACTAAGAGGGATGAGAGCAGAGTACAAGCAGCTGAGATGAGATTCCTGAGAAGTATGGTCCAGAAAACGAGGAGGGACAGAGTGAGAAATGAAGATATACGGATAGAACTGGGAGTACAGAAACTAAATGACAAACTGGAGCAAAACAGATTGAGATGGTTTGGACATGTCAAACGGATAAATGAAGTAAGGCAACCAAGACGAGCACTGGAACGACGGATGACAGGGAAGAGAGGACTCGGTGGAGAATAGTATTAGAAAACGGAACCTGGATTGGAACATTGTGTCGGAAGAGGAATGGTGGAATGACAGAACAAAGTGGAGAGGAACCATATTTGCCCCCACCCAGTGTCAACTGGAAAAGGGGAAATGAAGATGATGATGATGATGATTAACTAGAGTGTATTAGATTTACTAAATACCTATGGGTATTTCTTTTTAATATTGATCATCATTATCATGTCTTCGCTCCAGCAAGCCGGGTGTGGTAGTAAAAAAGCCTCTAGCAATTTGTTTTATCCATCCATAGCTGTTCTTCGGATGTAGTATGCCTGTTTGCACCTCTCTTCTCTACATCCTTGGAAACTTGTTTCACCCATAAGTCTCTAGATCGTCCTCGGGGTCTTTTGCCAGGAACTACCCTTTCAAAATAAGCTCTAGGAGTTCTTTCTGGAACCATTCTTTTCATACGGCCATTCCAGCATAGTCAGTACAGTTCCATTAATTCCAAAAGGCTTCTTTCCCATCCAAGCTCTTCTCGGATGTTAACATTCCTTATTTTATCCTTCCTTGTCTTTTGTAAGCAGGAACGGAGGAACTTCATTGAAATAAAAAATATGATTAAGTTCATATCATTACGTAAAAAATATACTGTATGCTATAAACAGTATGGTAGTTAGTGTATGTTCATATTCACAATATCCATTATACCAAATCCTCGTATATTCCACATTTTCTAGATACTGTATTTCCTCGCATAATCGGCACATTCTTTTAGCCTAAAATTTGTGGAAGGAAAGCGAGGTGCAATGATTATGAGAAGCATATTTAAGTTCAATGAAGGAAACCACATTTTTTTTAAATATACTTGATCGTTATTTGCTGCACACTTGTGCTCTTTCTTAATATTGTTATTATTTGCTTATTATGTAATCCCATCTATTTCACTTTCATCAAGATCACTGTATATTTCTTGTTATCTTCTCATTGTGATCACCACACGGAGATGTGCACAACATCACGCATGGATCTCTGTTGTGATGTTTCCACGGAAATGGCTGATAATAGACTGGTGCGAGGTATCGCTTGCGTACGCTTCCGCCAATAGCAGTTGGGCCTGTTTTCACGTCGACAAACTGGGGCTAGCAGCGCTTCGTACGGCGACTTTCTGAATCTCGTCATTCCAAGGTCAACTCGCAGATGCGCTGGCTCCGTACAAGTTTCACTCCCGTAGACTGGCGCTGAGCGCAATCGCTGTTTAGTTTGCTGTGGGCTAGCTTCTATCTTACCGTGAGTCATAGCCTGTAGGCAGAGAGCCAGACACCTTTCTTCTGACAAGGTCACGCCAGGTTATAAGCTCGCAGCAGCGAGTGCAACCAACACACAAATACGATGCGCTATGTGACGATGCCGACCGCTCGCATAATGTGGTCATAGCCCTCAGGCATAGAGGCAGCGACACCTTTATCTGACAAAATCACACCAGGTTACAAGCTCGTGGCAACCTGTGCAACCGACCAGTACACAAATACAAATATGCTATGTGACAATTATGCAAAGAAATTTTATAAACCTATTTTTTTTGGGGGGGGGGGGGAAGTTGAAAAGTGGGGAAATATGGTAAGAGGTTTTGAAATGCACGATGTTCCTTAGAAAATTGTTCATTTGCGAGCTTTTGCACATTGATAGATGCAAATATAACATAAATTATCAAATGCTATTAAAATCAAACAATAAAAAGTATACTTTCAATGTTTCTCACTTTTGGCATCATATATTTGATTTTATTGACTAGGCCTATATCTATTTTTCCCGAGCCCACAATGTAATTTTGACTCCGCACATCCACCCCGCCCCCCTTCCAGAAGCAAATCCTAGTTATGCCACTGCTACTGGCTTAGGGCTGGGTTCTCTATAGTTCATCAAAATGTTAACAAACCATTAAGGGCCATTAACGAGCGATTACCGAAATGTTGTGGTGTACCAAACTATAACAATCCATCAGCATCCTTAACGAGCCATTAAAACTAATTGCTCTGTCGACATAAGATTAATGACTTGACGGTTGATTTACGTAGCATTCAAATCCAAAATGGAGCATGCATTAAACTTTATTATGAACGATGACGATGTTCTTGAAAATCTGCGAGATATTCATCAACCTCGAATATATAAATAACGGAGGAATTACTTTGATGAATGGGACGACACTGAATTTATCATTGAGATTTCGGGTGTTAAATGTTCTACAGATGGTAGAACCTAACCAGGAATTCCAATCTGACAAGTAAGATATGTACCATTTCTTATTTACAGTACGTGTAATATCGTGTGATGCATACAGTAAAAAACATGTAGTTAATTTACAGGGTGTCTCGTCGGCTGTAACTCGATTCCGAGTAAACATACTTCTTCCTGCATAGAGCTTTTCAGACCAGCCTGTGGATTTGCTTCTGATGACTAAACAGGCCAATCCTGGCATAAAACATGCGCCCACATAAATTGCACTCAATGGTCGGGGGAGGGCGGGGTTGCAATTGACGAAGCTTTCTTGCTTGTCGCTTGGCCTCTTCATGTCTGCAACGTTCTTCTTCAAAGAAGTTGACAGCCGTCGATGTAGTGTTCCGCCACAGTAAACGGTCCGCAGCAGATGTTTCCCATGAGTGGATGTCTATACCATACTACTACAATACTATTCTGTCTACTATTCTGGAAAACGGGGAATTCTCTGGGAATTTTTAAAACCGGCATTTATCAGGGTATTTTATTGGCACTCATGGAATTTTAGTTTTACCCTGAATAATTGGAAATTACTCATTCAAGTTACTATTTATTTAGCGTATGATGCTTACAAAGCAGGAAAGAATTATATACACTATTTACAATAAACACTATTCACAGTATTAGGACCATCTCTTCAAATTTGGACAGGAAGGTCTGTAATCCACGCAATTGCATCAGGAGTTGCTGAGTGGAGATCATCCAAGGCGCCAGGATATGAATACAGAGGGCACTCCTGCACAATATGCTCGATAGTCTGCATTTCCAAACCACAGTCACATCGGGGGGAATCTATCCAACCCCACTGGTGTAGGGCTGCACCTGTTCGACCAGTACCACATCGGATTCTGTTGAGCCTTGACCAAACTGCCCGAGGAAGATTAAAACCAGCAAGTCTTGTGGTGGGGTCACTGATTTGAAGTAGGCCGCGAGGTGAGGAGTTTCGCCATTCATCTCTCCAGGCATTTCGGAGGTTGAACTCAGTGGACGAAAGATCAATAGCTGTTTTGCATGCTGGCTTTTGGGATTTCAACCTCTTTGTAGAGAGCCGTATGACATCCTGATGAATAGGAAGCTCATAATTTTATTTGATCCTGTACCACAAGCGAACAAGAGCTTGCTGTCTCCTTATATGGGGTGGAGCGATATTACTAAGTACAGGTAGCCACTGGGTAGGGGTGCATCGTTGAGTACCAGAGATGATGCGCATTGCCTGGCGAAGTTGTATATCTACGAGTTGGCAGTGAGAGCTGTTCAACCACACGCCTGCACAATATTCAGCTGGAGAATATACGACAGCCAGAGTGGTAGTCCTGAGTGTGCTGGCGTCAGCGCCCCATGATGTTCCAGCTAACCTACTAAGTAGGTTATTGTGACTTTTTAGTTTTGCAGCAGTTTTTTCTGTATGTTGTTGATAAGTCAGTGTCCTGTCCAATGTTATGCCTAACTACTTAGGAAATCTGTTGTACTTTAGGTATTGATTCCTAAACTTAAATCTAGGTTGGTAGTTTGCCTCTAGGTTGCTAAGGTGGAATGTGGCAACTTCATTCAAGTATAGTCTGGTGATGATTGTTCTTATTGACATTACATCAGTAAGCTCTTATTTCTTGCAAGATTGAGCACACTGCGTATTTGTATATAAATGTGCAACTGTATTATTTTGGAGAGCGTCAATATTGACGAGCAACTTTTAATACAAGTACAATAGATTTTTGGATGAAATATTTAGAAATTGGTAAAATATAGAAAAATATATTTTTCTGTTTTTTCTTTTCCAACTTTGTCATGATACCCTTTATAGTTCGAGCACTTTTTGAAATGCTCTTTAAGTACAAACTCTGTTTTATATATTTTATATCATGGTCGCTACTGTTACTCCGGGAATTTTCTGATTCATCCTGGAAATATCAGAGAATTGTCGGGGAAATCTGTTAGTTTGTTTTGGTGGACCCCTGGATTAGACTGCCTAAACGTCACAGCATCTCTTATTTTCAACGATTTCATGATACTCGTCCATAAGTAGGCTATGTTTCTATCATCAAAAGAAAAAATTCAGTCCCTGGCTCTTTTTCTTCTTTTCCTCATCAGCCATGTTTGCTTTTAACCAAGGAGTATATAGCTTTTAAGCTTTCTGCAGTTCACGACATGCTTGATTATACCAAAGAATATACAAATACTGTCACAATCATCTTTCAATGCATTTTGTACAGCCCAGATGACAATTCGTTTGCTAATGCCAATCGGTGAATATGCAGGTGAAACGCCAACAAGTTTAATTCCGAACGACGTATTTAGTGACGGCCTGTTTGTGAACCTAGCCCTTTCTCATGCTCATGAAAATATAAATGATATGGTCAAGATATTCAAAGATTCGTCAGTTTCCATTTTCACCTGAAGTATAACCTAAACTACTGTAGAAACTGGGAACTAGTGCCTCTACAAGGACACAAGGGTTTGTCTGTTTTCTTGCGTGTTTCTTCTCTGGGGAATATACCAAAGTAAGGTATGATTGTTTTCAGATGTCTGGTGTTTGTGCTGCGGCGTACGACTTCCCTTCTACCTTGGTCATCAGAACACAAGAAATACTGTACTGTGTTTACAAATACAAACCTGCCATCATATAAGTACTATGCCTTTCTTTCCTTGTATTTGAGGAGTCGAGTTTCAAAAATCATTGGTTTCCACTTATAAAAGAGATTGAAATGTGGACGCTTTGTTTTTAAGTTTAAATCATGCTTGTTTTTACCGGAGAGTGACGCTTTTGAAACAAAAAGTCATCTTTGGTCACTGTCCGTATTATTAACCCTTTGACTTTCAAGGCAACGATCTGTCGTTATGCCCTATTAGTGACACAACTGTCAGGGTAACGATCCACCATTACCGGTATTGATTATTTTGTTATTTTTACGCTGCTTATTGTTAAGGAGACCAAGATATCTTGGCTACTATTCACATGTTGACATAAGATTGGATGAAAATTAAAGTGCATAATTCATTTAAGATATTTTCCATAGAACACTAAGATTGTATATTTACATTGTTTTCAGTTCTTACCTAAAATCCATGCATGCTGAACTACTGTGCCCAAGATTGCGGGTTCAAACCCGACCGAAGTCATCGGATTTTTTAAGAGCGTTAAAAATCCTTCAGTATGCCTTCCTTCAGAGGGGAAGTAAAGCCGGTGGTCCCATCTCATTGATTTATGGCATGTAAAAGATCCTTCCACAGACTTAACTTGTGTGAAGCTAAATTGTTAGGTTAGATTTCGTCGGAACGCTCTATCAAAGTTCCAACGTTCACCACTAGGTATCATTGATATCTGGTAGCGAAAGTTGGAACTACTCTACATGAAATTGAACGGAACTTGTACCTCACCCTAAGGGTGTTCGCTGGAAGCAGCTATAGACTCAGGCGAGCCGAACATGTCCTCAGACACTCCCGGCACTAAAGCCATACGATAAATAAATAATAAATTGTATTGAAAAGGCGGATATTTTATATTCATTAAATATATTAACGTCAATACGGACCACATTAAGCGACATTATGGACATACTTGTATGTTTCCAAGATTGCAGCATTCCGGTAGCAGTGCGCAAGTAGGCCTGATTTTACATCGCTGAGAAACGCAGTTAGTCATCTCAAATCTCAATGACTTCGTCTCCACGCATCATATCGCGTTAAAATACGTTTAACACTTACCATGCTGATGCCTTAAATGTTGTTCCTCTCCCGTGCGCTGGCTGATTTCCAGAATTTATGGCTATGTTCAGAATGGCACAAACTGAATGTGGTTTGAGTTACAAATAAATTGAAAAGTCTGTTCGATTGAAAATAAAACTATAATGTAAAAAAAAAATGGCGTAAACAGCTCTCGTCCTGGAACGAGCGGGCGCGCTGGCAGAAGTAGAAGGTAGAACTGTCTCTTCGGTTGCGTCAGATTCAGAATCTGTAATGCGAATTATAACCCCAAATATATATACTAGGCATAGAATAAACTCAACGTTTTTCGATATAAAAATTTGTCCACAAAGAATAAAAACAAAGGAAAGGAAAACAGATTTGACCTACTTGAACGTGCATCGCTTGCATTCGAACAGATCGATATTCTTCCGCTGAACAGTGACGTGGTGCTATCTAGCGATTGTATGTGCTACTTCATGCTTACTGGCACCCACACGCGAGTGCTAGAGCTGTAATATTACGTTCGTCTCCAACACAAAGTGCGAGAAATCGATCAACGTAATATTACGTTTGCCGCAGTTTTAAAAGGTTACCTTCGAACGTAATATATTACGGCGCCCACGCTCTAAGTGTTAAACGACGGAGAGATTATTTTATTTAGCAGGATGATTAGTTTCTGTAAGAATTACTACATTGAAAAAAATACTCCTGGAGACCTGCGAATTAACCGCAAAGTGAATTATAGGGAGTACACTGTATATTAATTCTTAGAGTCTGAAACCTGTGCTCACAGAATTTTGTGTCTTGTTTACGTCGTGGTTGGTGGCAAACTTGCGTGTATTTTTTCTCAGTTTTCGTTGGTAATTGTGGAATCTTGACATTGAACACGCTATCAAATAATATAGAGTTTCTTTTAACATGAATAGTAGACTTCACAAATGAATTCCATTACCCAAAATTATAAGGTGCGTTCAAAAAGTAACGAGCCGGAGGCATAATTAAGTATTGGCCCTGGGGCCTGTTTCATAAAACTCACTGATAATATTAGCTAATAATATTGGTACTCATAATAATTTTTATTAGTTAGCCAAATTCTCTTTCATAAAGAATCATGAGGACTGATAAAATTGTTTACTCATATTATTAGTGAGATCAGTCTTCTTATCAGCACTTAAGTGATATTATACTTAAATATGAAACAATGTAACTATTCGGCAATACCAGTATTATGTTTCTGCACAATGGCTATTGAGATATTAACCCACATTATGGTGTGCAGTTATTAATATAATATAAATCCATATGTTTATACATGAACTGAGCAAGCCTTCACAAACTGCTGCTGTACATATTCCCTTTACTGGGAAGTATGCCTGTTCATAAGGCATTTAAAACTCAATTCCACGCGGGAACATTATCGAAACAGGCAAAATATTAATAGAGCTTCCTTCCGTAATACAGTATTATTGGTACGTGAAAATAAGTAACCATCTTGTGCCAAACAAATGCATGGTTGAAATAGCCATGCGGATAGCGCGTTTATCTGTGAATCTAGGGGTCCCGGGTTCGAATCCCGGTCAAGGTAAATATTTTTCTACCAGATTACCGATTTAAACTATGTTTACCATATCAATATGACTCATTTTAACAGAATCCAAATAAAATTACGTGTTGGTCTGTGAATCAAGAGGTCCGGGAACTGGGCACAATGCACTTTGCCGTGACTCGCAAGTAGGCCTATTTATAAGGAATTTAAGGTTATTAATCTAGTTGATCCATATCGTATTCTTTATTTAGGCTCCTGCTGGTGGAAGCTACAAAACCTCTAATAAAATGAGTTCTGTATTATAAACTACAATATCTGTAAAAAACTCCCTTTTACAATAGATTAATATTTGTGCAAGCCTACATGAACTACTGCTATACACATCATTGCCTTGAATTGCAAGTAGGCCTATTTAAAACTCAATTGCACGCAGGAACATTATCGAAAAAGGCAAAATATTAATGGAGCTTAATTCTGTAATGCAGTATTGTTGGTACCGTACGTGAAAATAAGTTACCATCTGGTGCTCATTATTTGCGTGGTTGAAATACCCATGGTGAAAGCGTGTTTGCCTGTGCATCTAGAGGTCTCGGGTTTGAATCCAGGTCAGAGTAGATATTTTTGCTACCGGATTATCTATCGATTTAAACAATATTTATCATATCAATATGACTCACTTTTACAGAATCCACATGAAATTACGTGTTAGTCTGTGAATCAAGAGGTCTGGGAACTGGGCAAGCCTTTCATGATCTACTGCTGTGCACATTGCCTTTACTCGCAAGTTTATAAGGAATAAGCAGTGTCGCGTCTATTAATCTAGTTGATCCATATTGTATTTTTATTTTAAGGCTACTGCTGGTGGAAGCTACAAAATATCAAACAAAATGAGTTCCGTATTATAAACTACAATATCTGTAAAACAAGAAGCCTCCATGGCTTAGGCGGCAGCACGCCGGCCTCTCACCACTGGGTCCGTGGTTCAAATCCCGGTCACTCCATGTGAGATCTGTGCTGGACAAAACGGAGGCAGACAGGTTTTTCTCCGGGTACTCCGGTTTTCCCTGTCAAAATTTCATTCCAGCAACACTCTCCACTATCATTTCATTTCATCTGTCATTCATTTAATCATTGCCCCAGAGGAGTGCGTCAGGCCTCGGCAGCCGGCACAGTTCATATCCTCGCCGCTAGATGGGGGCTTCATTCATTCCATTCCTGACCCAGTCGGAGACTGGAAGCAGGCTGTGGATTTTCATTTTCATTAGACTAAGCACACTTGTGGAAATACGGCTAATAATATTAGACTATGTTAATAGTCTTCCTTGTTTATGAAACAGTTAGCTAATATTATTATTAGAAACCTTCACTAATATTTTGGAGTCATGAACTAATAACTAATATTATTATTATGAAACAGAAAACTAATAATATTAGTTAATATTATTACTTTCTTGCTAATAATATTAGTGTAAGAGCTTTATGAAACAGGCCCCTGGCTGTTGAGGCACTTGTCCCACTGTGACACGAGGCGGTGAATGGCTGTCTCATAAAATTCCCTGGGCTGCTATGTGAACCAGTTCCGCATGTACAGCTAGACGTCAGCGTCCGAGGTGAATCGTTGGCCCCCAGAGCCCTTTTCAGGGGACCAAACATGGCGTAATCACAGGGAGAGAGGTCTGGACTGTATGGAGGGTTGCCGAGAACCTCCCATTTGAATTTCTGCAGGAGTGCCGCGAGTGTGTTGGCCGTATGAGGTCGTGGAGCGACCACGGCGGCTATGGCGTTCACTGTCACTCGGCGGTCCTGGGTAATGAGTGCATCAACCAGCTGGAAATTGTAATCGGTAATGCAGGGGGGTGCCCCAAACCAGGCATCATCGGCTAACGACATCCGTCCTTCCCTGAAGCGCTTGTGCCACACCTTGACCTTTCCAAGGGACATGCAGTCAGTGTTCGCCGTACACTTGTGACATTCGGCGATGAATGTCCGTTCCCCCTACTCCTTCCGCTGTCAGAAACCGAACACCTCTTTGCTCTTCGGTTGACGCCTCCATGTCACTGTTTGCAATGCGATTGGCAGCGTTGGACGATTGATGCATGCTGCTGTTTGCTTTGTATCGTCACGTGACGTGCACGCGTGCCCTCTAGCGATGGGCTGTGACCTTCCACGCTCTGGTCGGAACCACACCTCGTTACACACGCCATGATTAGCCGATGTCATCACCGGTTTGCGCATTCCAGCCTCCGGCTCGTTACTTTTTGAACGCACCTTATACTTTAAAAATTTCAAATCTGAAATTAGTAATTTTGTTTAACATTGAAATCATATGGCTCAGAGACATCAATTAATTTCAGTAATAAGTGATTTATACACTCTATGTTTATAATATTTTATTTTAATATTTTTATTGGTCTCTCTTCCGTTTCATTGTAAAAGAAGTGTGTGCACAGCTTGGTAAATATGGATAACAGTTTTCACACATCCATCAGATGAGAGCTTGAAAGTGAAAGGGTTAACCCTAACCCCTCGTCAGTCGGGCGAGCCCTGACTTAACAAATATCCTGTTCCAGTCGTGTGTCGGGCGAGCCCCGACATCATAATTGTGCATGAATTATTTTTCATTTGCATTTGGCGTACAAAATTTCAAGCTATTCAATTGACGTTTAGTGTCTTAGATTTACTAACAAATTTTAATTGGCGCTAATACCTTAACACTCGTATGTGATGTGGAATGCCATAATGGAATATATATATATATATATATATGATCTTTTGTGATTCCTACGCTAAGCTTTTAACTCTCGAAGACCGAACATTACTGCCTACTGGCCATGGGTACGTATTGCAATGCGCAAGTATACTTGCACGACCGTAGGTCGGTAATGTCTTTGAGGTTTAGCCAAAGGTACTCCAGAAGCCTGTGGTAACTGGATGGGGAGGGCCCACGGAAAATAAACGGTGGTTGGTACGCATGGATGTTTACGGGGTGGAAGGAGTACGTTTGGTTGTTGGGCTGTTCTGTCGTATGTTATGTTATGTAAAAAAAACTAAGGCATCACTGGTATGTGTGTTTGAATGAGTCCACAATTGAATGGACGTTGATGGTTTGCCGTAAAACTTACTACACTATGCAGTAAAGGGTTAAATACGAGCTGTAGGGAGAGCCAAGAGAATTTTATATCGAGGGGTAAGGGTTAAATACTGAATTTGAAGGGGGTTTTTTTCTTCTTTAGGAAGAAACCTTTTAGATCTCTACAGAGTGACCTTTTTTTTTTGTTTGTGACAATTCTTAGACACACAGGTAGTATACAGTAGTATCCAAAGATAACCTAGCCACATGTGAAGTGAACAATCGAATCAGCAAAGCAGTGCACTTTTACCACCAAGTCAGGGCTTCCAGTGACTCACTTTTGCCACTATTATTCACTATTTTCAAAGCAACCTCACTTTTCTCACTATTTGATAAAATTACTCACTATTCTCACTTTTTTTTTTTACAAAACTGGTCACATTCTGCGTTAAAAACGTACTCATGCACAATCAGACAGCTAGAAATGACCCAAAGTATACCCATGAATCATTTTTCTGCCACCGGTGCCTGAGCGCACTGCCGGCAGCGAGACAGGCGGCCAGAAAGCATAAAAAGCTTCCATAGTGCAGCGATCCCCGAAAATATTAACAAAAGTTCAAATTTATATTTTTGTTTTACGATTTAAATTTCTTGAGTGTTGCATTGATTTTCCTATCCATTATTTCCAAGTGTCCTCTAACTATATGAAAAATCACAAACAGTACACAGAGATATTAACATAGGCGCAATTTGGTTGACATTTTGGGGGGGCTAATTTGTTTTTCAGATACACATTTTTAAAATATTTGTCTATTTCAATACAGTTTTGTCACATTTTGAGGGGGGGCTATGGTTGGTTTTGGGGAGCTTCGCCACCCCCCACCCCCTAATTGCACCTACAGATATCAACAAACGTTAAAATTATGAACCGGGTATACGGCCATAAATCCGAATAATATTATGAATTTACTCACTATTTACTCACTTTTTCATACAAAAACTCCTTCTTTTTCACTTTTTTCAAGAAGAAACACACACTATTTCACTGTATTTGGACGAGTGAGTGGATGGAAGCCCTGCACCAAGTAAGACAACTACCATATATACCCGAATATTACCCGCCCCCAAATAATCCCCGCACCCTCATTTTTGTATGGAAATTCTAAAAAAACTTTTATTTTTATTTTTCACTTTATTATAAAAAAAAACTATAATAGCCCATTTAAATAGCCACTCTCTTGCATCAACACAGCTGACTGGTCACAGGCCTAAGGCAGCGCTTCAGCCACACAGCAGTGCATGCGCCGAGTTCAAGGTTACGCAGTGTTGCAATGTTACGCGGCAACTACTGGAAATACGAAAGATTTGTTTCTAATACCATCCGACTTTTATCAAGTACTTTGCAGTGTACGACCTATGACGAGATTTCATGTTAGCTATTTCAAACCCTTGTTTTACGTTACTGATAATATGCTATCACGGAACTCATGATACTGACGCTTGTACTAGGCTTGCGCAACTGGTCAAGCCACTAGACGGAAATAAACAAGTACACCTGAACAAACACTAGCACCATATAGCAGATACTCACGCGTGGCAGGCAATTTAAATCTTTAAAATTCGGATGGCTCAATTAATACCCGCACCCCAATTTTTCACGTTTGATTTTGTATAAAAATGTGCGGGTGGTATTCGAGTATATACGACTCTGGGATGAACAAGTGCCACTCAAAAGCAAGGTGGCATTGTACAAATTGTACTACACACCAATCCTCACATACAGCCTGGAAACCACCGTACTAACCAGGAAGGACAACTCGAAACTCCAAGCAGAAATGGAGTTCCTGCGTACAATGATTCAGAAGACCAGGGATGAAAAATCAGAGAAGAGATGAGAATAGACAATAGATCCAGAAGGCTAGAATGAAGTGGTTTGGCATCATGAAGACAATGAGTGTCAATAAAACTGCAAGAAAGGAGTATGAAAGAGACCTAGGAGGGAGGAGACCAGTTGGCAGACCTAAGTAAACAATGGACAGATGTGGTGAAGAAGGATGTACAGAAGAGAGGCTAGGAAAGGGGGAGGATTTTGAACAAAGAATGGTTCATGGATCGACAGAGATGGAGGGGGCTTGTATACCACACCCGGGAAACAAGAGTTGGTCAACGACGATGATGATGTCATTTATTGCAGGGTGGCCAGCCTGGAGATTTTGGCCAAAACTTGAAATAAACATTGACCTTAGAATATTAACCTGGGAGCTACAGTTTTCACATTAGACAAATATCATAATCGTCGAAATCCCACTCCAGTCACCCGGGTGTGGTTTACAAGCCTCCTCCACTCCTTTCTGTTTTCCATTTTTCCTGTTCCATCACTTCTGCCACATCCAGTCCAGCTTCTCCAATGTCCTTCAAAATTTGGTCCAACCACCTTCTTCTCGGTCTTCCAACTGGTCTCTTTCCCTTGACTTCTCTTTCTAATTCCCTTCTTGCTACTCTTTCCATACTCATTCTTTTTACATATTCGAACCAATGTAACCTTGCTTTCTGTATCTTCTGATTTAACGATTCCATATTTAACTCTTCTCTGATTTTAATATTTTGAATTCCATCCCTTCTTGTCTTTTTAACTGAAGTTCTTAAAAATTTCATTTCTACTGCTTGTATCTTACTATTTTGCCTTTTGTTCGTTACCGCACCCCAATTTTTCACATCCACTTTTGTATAAAAATGTGCAGGTGGTATTCGGGTATATACTGCTCAGGGATGAAGAAGTGCCACTCAAAACCAAGGTGACATTGTACAAATCATACTACACACCAATCCTCACATACAGCCTGGGAACCACCGCGCTTACCAGTTTCATAATTTATTTTTATTTTTTTTATCTGCACAATGGTGTTCTTCTTTGCTGTTGGGTGTAGGGAAATTTGTTAAGAGTGTTGGGACGGCTGGCTGAACAGTGGAGGTGAATATCTCTGGACTCCCTCAAACTGTCATCTTTGCTGCAGTGTATATTGTTCAATACATATTGTGTTCATTTCAAGACCTCGGTCTGTGATTCATGTCAACAAACTTATACAGTCGAACTTCAATATCTCTTAAGTGCTTTCGGAAATAAAAATTATCGAAAATTTGAGATATAGAAATACTTCAGAGAATGGAGTTTATTATCATAAAGAAATAGTCAACTGTTGAACTACGTCATGCTCTTATTGTCACTAATATCGGATTTTTTATTATGGATACCCGAGTTTAGGCCTTAATTACACACAAACCATCAGACCTATTAAAAAATGATGGTTGGTTCCTTAGTTTAGGGGCTGCGACACCGTGGTCATGTATCCCCATGTACTTTGGGTGTTTGTAGAATCTGTCTGATAACTGGTGTTAATTGTGATTACTTTATTAGTGTGTGTATCTGTTTTAATTCGAGTAAGGACTGCAGACATTCAATTTTTCCAAGTAGTTCCCATTTTTGCCACCAAACGCCACCGTCAACGACCAACTAGTTCAGAACTTAGTTACCAGATGCCACTGCAGTCGGCTCTTGACGACGAACGTAGGAACCTAAGAACGTTAGTCAAATGTTTAACCTATATATAATTTAGCTTCACATAGGTGTAATTAGTGGAAGGTTCTTTAACATGCCATTATTCTATGACATGGGACCGCCGGCTTTACTTCCCCTCCGAAGGAAGGCATAATGAGGAATTTTCAACGTTCTTAAAAAATCCGATGTCTTCAGCCAATTATTCTCAAGTTTAATAATAATTTTTTTATTTGTGGTTGAATAAAAAATTGTCCAGGATTTTGGCGTTTTTTCTACGAACCGCTCACTTAAAACTATATACATGGAAAACTACTTGTCTGAGAGTAATGACATTTTCATATGTTATAGGCACAAGTATTGGTAGTGTAACTCTCAAGTTTCAATTTTTTCAATTACCCAATAAGAAGTTCTTATGAAAATCCTGCTTCCAGTCGACCAACCGGATCAGGCATGGAATGAATGAAGCCCCCATCTAGCGGCGATGATATGAATTGTGCCGGCTGCCGAAGCCTGTCGCACTCCCCTGGGGCAATGGTTAAATGAAATGACAGTGGAGAGTGTTGCTGGAATGAAATTTGTGACAGCGAAAACTGGAGTACCAGGAGAATAATCTGTCTGCCTCCGCTTTGTCCAGCACGAATCTCACATGGAGTGCCCGGGATTTGAACCAGGGACCCATCGGTGAGAGGCCGGCGTGCTGCCACCTAAGCCACGGAGGCTCCAGTAAGAAGTTCTTATACTTTTTCTAAAGTAACTTTATCTCAGACCAGGATAAATGTACAGCAGGAAACTAGGCCTCATTTTGAAGCTCTCATTCGTGATTATCAGAAACTGGAATGACTGCAAACGTATAGTGTGAAACCGAATTTATGACTAGTGTTATTGATGGGAGATCCTGTGCATGCTGGCTCGTGGGGTTAAAAGCAGACGGGCTGGTGAAATCGGTTGCCACATTCAGTAGCCATAGTCGCGTCTCGCAACGAACGAACATAGCTTTATGTCTACTATCAACCTTTGATTTTATTTCCTCGTAAAAATTCCATACCGAGGGTATTTTGTTTTCATGTACAGCTCTAGGGAGAGAAGCCTGAACTACGAAACAAACATGGCGCGCATGTTACTGTAGTCGCTGGGTGTCTAAGAACCTGACAGATAACCATAAGGGCCAGCGAATGATGACAAGCTTGGATCACTTCCTTTCTGAAAGGAATCGTCACTGGTGATGAGTCTTGGGCGTACCACTACACACCCGATACTAAGCAGGCTTCTATGAAGTGGAAACGTGCTGGTTCCTCAGTACGAAATAAATTCAATGTGACCCAATCAGCTAGGAAAGTGCTTGTGACAGTGTTCTGGGATATGTGTGGTGTGTTATTGGAGGACTTTACTGAACACGGGACCATTGTGACTGCTGCAGCCTTCATTAAAACTTTGGTTAAGTTACGTCGTACTCTTCGTGACAAACGCCACAACATAATGGTGACGTTGTCAAACTCCTTCATGACAATGCCCGTCCCCATATTGCTGCTCCTGTTGGTAAGAAAATGGCCCATCTTGGTGGGAGGTGCTCCAGCATCCACCATACAGTCCGGACCTGCCACCGTTGAACTTTCATTTGTTTGAAGAGATTCCTTGCCAACCAACACTTTGCGACAGATGCGGAAGTGAAATCAGCAGTCCACAGATGGCTATACTCCAATCAAACTGACTTCTACGAATAGGGCATGTTGAAACTTATTCATACATTCATGTCTTTTATTTGAATGACATATTGAAAGGTTCTTTTCCATTCTGTGAGTGTTGATAATATCAGTAATATAACGTTAAGACTGGTAAATAGAAACCAACAACTGATTCAACTAGATTCTCGCACACCTGTGACCTATAAATTGGTTCTAAGGCCACTATGAAGTTAGTGTATGAAGCAACAACACCATCTAGAAATTGTGTTAGTTGTTTACCTGGCAAAAAAAAGAAATTCACCTGTTTAACGAAAACATGCCTTTTAGTGAATAATATTATTACATGTAATTTTTTTCAGGACTTGTGTATCCCAGCCCACTCATATTGGGCTAAAAGCATGTTGACCAACTGAAAAGTATAAATTAACAGTTTGCAAAGGCAACAATGGCTTCAAACCTTCACATGTCTGGTGAGACTGGAGAAGAGCTCGAGAGACTGGTCTGCCAATGAAAAACATGGCTTAATGACTTCGGACTGTGGCTCAAACTGAACAAGATGGAATACCTGGAGTGTGGCGTACAGACAGAAGGCACCCCTCTCGTCAAGACATCAGACTTCATTACCTCTGCTCCCACATGGCGACACTCTCCTAGATGCTTGAGCTCGTGTCAGTGCCGCATGGAATAAGTTATTTATTTAGGATATGGCTTTTAGTGCCGGGAGTGTCCGAGGACATGTTCGGCTCGCCAGAGGCTGTAGCTGCTTCAAGCGGACACCTATGGGGTGAGCTACAAGTTCCGTTCAATTTCAAGTAGTTCCAACTTTCACTACCAGATGTCAATGACACCTAGTGGTGAACGTTGGAACTATGATAGAGCGTTTCAATTAAATCTAACCTAGAAATTTAGCTTCACACAAGTTTAGTTAGTGGAAGGATCTTTTACATGCCATAAATCTATGACATGGACCGCCGGCTTTACTTCCCCTCTGAAGGAAGGCATACTGAAGGATTTTAACCCTCTTAAAATATCCGACGACTTCGGCCAGGTTTGAACCCACTATCCTGGGCACAGCAGTTCAGCATGCTACCAACTACACCACCGAAGCCGCTATGGAATAAGTGACAGCAAGTCACAGGTGTCCTCTCTGATAGGAAGATCCCCTTGTACTTCAAGTCGATGCAATAATCTGTCCAGCGGTGCTCTATGGAACTGAATGTTGGCCAGTTACGCAGAGACATGAACAGATGCTTCGCAATGGAGATGCGTATGCTAAGATGGTCCATGGGAGGTTTTTTTTTTTTGTCGTGTGGCCTCCGGAGAGGCCGAGTGCAGGTCTTTTTAGTTGACGCCCGTGGGCGACTTGCTCGCCATAATGAGTGATGAAATGAATGAAACGGGCAAGCGTGACGAAGGAAAAGGCCGTGGTCTGTCAGAAGGTACCGTCCCAGCATTTGCCTGGAGGAGTTGAAAATGGGAAACCATGGAAAACCGTTTCAAGGACAGACGACGGTCATCTCGAACCCACGTCTACCCAGTCAGCAGAGAGCTTGGCCCCATGACCTAACGCTGCACTTAAGCGAGCGTAGATACCGCTGTCAGTGTCCATGGGAGTGACATGACTTGATCCTATCCAATATGAGACCCTGCTGAAACCTTCAGAATCACTCCTATTCCTGATAAGATGATGGAAACAAGGTTGCCCTGGTACAGTCATGTGGTCAGAGCAAACTCTTGATAGAGTCACAAGGCAGGCACTCGCAATCAGTCTACTTGGACTGGTCAACCCAGGAAGAGATGGCTGGACTGCTTGCAAGAGGACATGCGAACTGTTCGCATCTACTCCACTGATGCTGCTGACCGGACAAAGTAGAAAGCAAGATGCAGAACTAACAGCAGGAACACTCCTCTTTGGTGGACACCCCTTCATAATGGACGATTTTCTAGGTGAGTGACCAAACCCCTATTAAGTTTAATCTCTCTTATGCAGACACTCCCTATTACGGACACGGACACCCCGGATGCATTGAAAAAAATCACCCAACCTCTCTTAGCAGACACTTGTTTTGAAAAGAAATCGCATCTCTGTAGAGCTATTAGTCTTATATGAACACTCTGTTGTGTTAATGTACTTTCGACACATCCTGTGCTTCCTGGAAGCCAGTTAGCGCCTTCTGCACTGCTCCAAAAATAAACCTAGGCCTAACGGTATAGCTTTCATTGTTCTCTTGAACTTGAAATGGTCGGGATAAGGGAATTCATACTTTCACTATCTCGTCAGTTTTACCGTGAAGCTTCTTAAATCTATTGTAGGGCCTGTGCGTTACAGTAGCAAGTGAGTGCATTTAAAATGTCTCGTCGTAAAAGATTAACTTTAAAAGAGAAAGTAAGACGTCGTAGATTATCACAAGCATATTAAATATGTTGTACGGAAACCATGTGAACTGTTTAAGATTGGCAAGACACAGGCAGCAGAAATTGTGAAGAAACAAGAAGATATAATTAAGGTATGGTGTCTTAATGGTAATGAGCTGCACATTAGACAGTTTCAAAGTGGTAATGGTGCTGTTATTGATAAGGCAGTGATAGAGTGGTTTAGCAAAATAAGAAGTCAGAACGTCCCTGTGTCCGGACCATTGATACAAGCCAAAGCATTGGATTTTGCAGCAGAATTAGGTATCGGAGGTTTCAAGGCCTCGAACGGCCGACTCGAGAATTGCAGAAAGCGCCACGATATAAAATTTAGAGCAATTTTGGAGAATCCTCCACTGTTGATATGGATAATGTTTCAAGCTGGGGGAAAAAAATTGTATTCCATCATTGACTGCTATTCGCCGGAAAACATTTTAAATTCGGACAAAACTGGGCTGTTTTACCGCGCTTAATCCTATGTTTTCATGTAAGTACACATACTGCACAAGTACATGTGCCAAATTGCAATCATTTTCTCTAACCCTCTCTATAGTGGACACCCCTCTTTAGGGGACAGTATTTATGGTACCAAAGGTGTCCGTTATAGAGAGGTTTCACTGTACTGCTAGAGTCCAAGCCCTGTGTTCTTGAGAGGAATGTGGATCGCGGATGGTGAGGAGAGATGTGGGGGTTCCCAGTCCATACCTAGTAACAGAACCAAATATATTGGTCGGTCAGTTAATACACACGTCATGCTGTTAAAATATATAATGTAAACGCCATGCTCCATAGTCAAGAAACTGTCAAACATAAATTAAATTTTATTTGTGTCCACTACACACGAGAATGTTAGAGAAACAACTGTTTGATTACCCACCCATTCGCAACACCACACTGGTTTAAGCAACGGTTCTATGTTAGCAATATTGAACTAGACAGGAATTCCAGATAACACGGCACGCTGTTGACAGGCCCTTCTCTTTTCACGCACCAATTCACCTCACCCCACAAGTTTATGGAGCTTAGACCCAAGCATTACATAATCTTCCAGAACCTCTGACCGGCCTATTGCTAAAGGAACGTGCCATCAGGTGGGGACATGACAAGTAGTGGTGACACCGAGGTTTGATTCTCCCCCATAATGAACCTTCTTCCCTCTTCCGCTTCGGTGGCGTAGTTGGTAGCATGCCGAACTGCTGTGCCCAAGATAGCGGGTTCAAACCCGGCCGAAGTCGTCGGATTTTTTAAGAGCGTTAAAATCCTTCAGTATGCCTTCCTTCGGAGGGGAAGTAAAGCCGGTGGTTCCAGGTCATCGATTTATGGCATGTAAAAGATCCTTCCATAGACTTAACTTGTGTGAAGCTAAATTTCTAAGTTAGATTTCGTTGGAATGCTCTATCAAAGTTCCAACGTTCACCAGTAGGTATCATTGACATCTGGTAGCGAAAGTTGGAACTACTTGAAATTGAACGGAACTTGTAGCTAGCCCTGTGGGTGTCCGCTAGAAGCAGCTTCTGGCGAACCGAACATGTCCTCGGACACTCCCGGCACTAAAAGCCATACGATAAATAAATAAATAAATAAATTCCCCCTTCCACACCAAAACCCACCTCCTTAAGGCAAACTTTTAGGAGTGCATTATATTTGAACATCAGAGTCGTCCAGTTGCAAAACCCGTTTAATCCACTTACGAAAAAGGATCATTCTCATGAGAAACATGAAGTAAAATCAAGTTGCATAACTCGTTTAATCCATTTGTGAAAAAGGATCATTTTCATGATGTTACTCATGAAAATTTTTCCTTATTCACAAGTGGATTAAACAAGTTTTGCAATTGGACGACTCATTCAGATGAATCGTCTGCATTGGTCCAGAAGTAATGACATTGTGACATATGAACAATCATTGAGAAAGTAATCCTACTGTAGCAAAAGAGCCAGCCAGTGAAGTATAATGATAGAGTGTTGTGTGTTGCTCTGGAGTTGACTCCGAGAATTTACTGAACTGGGTTCATTTATCCATCGACTTTGGGGCGAACCCTTTCCCGTCTTTCATGGCTCTACTTCTTTCCGAGTCCATCAGACCTCATTCTTCGAAGAGTTAGGGTATTTATTTTCCCTGTTTTCATTTCTCTTATTTCTTTTTCTTTTTTTGTGTAGTTCAGATTATTTTTAGTTGTACTTTTCATTTTATTATTTTATGAAGTCACCCAAAGCATAGGATCTGATAACCTAGATGTTAGGCTCCTTAAAAGAATAATTAGTATTATAGAAAGCTTTTTAATCTTTTCAAAAAAACAAGGAATCAAAATACAATTCAGAAGAATCAACACCCACTTGGCAAGCATCTTCATAATAACAATTTAAATAAACAAAACCTATACTCAAAATCAGAGGTGTATTACCCTTTCACGAATTGATTGCAGACGGTCGAGATGGGAACTATTCTTTGTTTACTTGTATCACACGTCACTCTGCTTCGTTGATAGGTACAGTTGAGCGAGTAGGATATGACTCGGCTCCAGTAGCCTCAGTCATCGTTTAACTGTCCTTGGTAACATGAGTTCCTGTGACGATCTGACACAATGCTGCTTGGCTTATGTGCAGACTGCACTCTATCATCGCGTGTCCTATCCCCCCTCCCGGGGCTCATGCTACAATAAACAACAAACACTGGTGCAGCCATGCAGCAGTAATCAAATGTTGAATGGGTAATACTTATTATCATGCCAAGAAACAGGGAGCAAATTGCATAGGACTAACAGAAATGGACACAGAAATGCAATTAAACACAGGAAATACTCGGCAGTATGTGAACACATGTATGACACCCAGGGCCGCCGAGAATGGGGAGAAGGGGGACAAATGCATAGGAGCCTGTTAGTGGTACAAGTTAGTTTCAGTTTCTTATTCTTCTGCGTGAATGGGTCTCCTAGGACCACGCAGAATCAACACTTCTTGGCCTTAATGTTTGCCCAATAACTCTTTATGCTCAACGATTGAGCGAGTCTTCGTTGCTGCGACCAGACGTGTCTGGTAGATCTTCTCTCTTCTGCCTCGAAACCCCATGTATGAGTAATTTTCCTAATTTCCTCCCGATCCTTGAGATTGGGAAAACCTAATTCAGCCAAGTCCTTTTCCGCCTGTTTGTACCAATTGGACCTTGTTGCCTTTTTCTGCAAACACTTATAGATTTTATTTGTTAACCTAGTTGGGTCCATTCTGTCCATATTTCCCATGAATTGGATCCTTCTCATACGGATTATGTCTGTGATTTTAGTAATTTTTAAATAGATGTCAGCATTAGGTTTTGAAAGGTGAATTCCATCTTTAATTCTTGGTCCCAAAATTTTTCGCATGACTTTGCGTTCCTTAATCTCCAATTGATTTCTCAGTGTTTTATGTTGTAGATTAAGTGTCTCGGCTGCATAAAGGGCTGCAGGCAAGACTACTGTTTTATAATGTTGAATTTTACAATTCCAAGACAGGCATTTTTTTGTTATAAACTTGTTTTGTCAAATGGAAAGCGGTTTCCATTTTCTGTAGTCTTGCTTCTATAGCTTTTCTTTCGTTGCCAGTTTCATTGATCCATTCACCTAAATACTTGAAGTCTTTCACTCGGGAGACCTGACAATTACCGATGCGGAGTGTATTCGGAGCAGTTTTAATATCCGTCATAAATTTTGTTTTGTCAAAAGAAATCCGTAAGCCTATTTTTGCTGCTTGTTCTTGGAGTAATTTAAGTTGTTTCTGGGCATCAGAAATGCTTGGAGCAATTAACACCATGTCATCCGCAAATGCCAAACAGTCTAGTGTTATTCCTTTGAGTTTTGGTCCTAGTCTATGGGATGGTGCACCAGCTCGTCTCCATTCTCGGACAACTTTTTCGAGCGCACAGTTAAACAACAATGGAGATAATCCATCTCCTTGACGCACTCCTGTATCAATTGAAAATTCTGCGCTCAGTCCTCCCATAAATTTAACCTTTGAACTTGTATTCAAGAGGGTATCTTTGATGATTGATGATGTCTTGCGATCTAATCCAAATTCTGAGAGTACAGCAACAAGGGATTCACGGTCAATGCTGTCATAAGCCTTTGCAAAGTCAACAAAAGTAATGATATAATTCTTGTTTGACATTTTACGGAAGTAAGACATTGAGTTTTTCAAATTGATAATTTGCTCTGTACACGAACGGCCTTTCCAGAACCCACCTTGGTATTCACCAATCTGTGGATCCAGTTGAAGATAGGCACGGTTCAAAAGGGCTTTGGACAACATTTTGTAAGTTACCGAGAGTAATGAGATCCGTCAGTAATTGCTTGGGATCGTTTTGCTACCTTTCTTGTATACTGGATGGATGATCGCCATCTTCCAATCTGGAGGAATTTTTTCAGTTTATTGTAGCTACTTTTTTATTATTGAAAATGTTATCTCTAACTTACAACCTGTCCGAGGCTTTGCAGATTAAGGATGTCGATTTATCTGCAGCTCTGCAGAAGATATCTCACGTTACGGAACTTTCAACTGTCAAGAGAAATGAGGCAGAAAATCATTTCAGAGGCACATATGACAGTGGGAACGTAGTATCAGAAACCATTCATTTGATAGAAAAAGTTCCTCGATTTTGCAAATTTCAAAAGCACATAATGTTTCAATTGCCACATTTGCTAAAGACTGGTAAAAAAAAAAAAAAAGAACTAAAAAAAAACAGCGAAATGTAAACCCCTATATATTTACACTTTGTGTTTAATAAGTTATTGACATTACTAAGAACTCCTAATGTACGTCACCTTATTCTACCCCGAGAAGTATTATCACCGAGCAATCGATGTTTCCTATATTTCTATGTTTTATTTTTAAATTATGACTGTGCATCAGATGCTTTTCTCAAAATGACATTGTCTTTCCAGAATAGCTAGTAGTTGAAAGTAATAATTGAAAGTATTTCAAGGGGGGGGTCCTAGAAAAACATTGCATAGGGGCCCTTAAATCCTCTCGGCGGCCCTAATGACACCAGACGTTGCTTCACAAATATAGAAATAGATCTAATGCTCGTTGCTCACGGTAAAGTGTTTCTTAAAATTTATTTTACAACTAATTTTATAAAAATTTGACGAAAGCAAGCTGTGTTGTTCATGGTAAAATTGTTTTAAAAAATCCGTGGATGTATCAGGATCGCCATCTACCGATAAACTTCTGAACCAAGAATCAGCTGTTCAACACACATTGGTTTGAGAGGATGGCTCCAACAAACAAAGCAAACATTGCTGCTTTAGCTACAATTATATGTCGTACAGTGGTAAAATGGAAGAAAAGAAATGCTAGGAAGTGCTGGACTTGGGAATGGATAAAAAGAAGAGAAGAGTTAGAGGAATGCTGTCCTTGGTCGAAAATGAGTTGAGGTTAGATCAGAATTCATATAGGAATTTTCTAAGAATTGAGGAAAGCAGTTTTAAAAAACACCTAGATCTCATTGATCCCAAAATTATTCGACAGGACACTAACATGGGGCTAGTCATTTCTCCTGAAATGAGATTGCAAGTGAGTTCGAAGCCTGTTTATCTTCGCCTTCACATCAGCCTGGCTTGTGTTCGGTCGAATTTGTGAAACATATTCGGTGATTGAGATTTCTGCCTCCCTTCTTGCATTTCTATTGTGGTATATGGGCATTTTAACCTCATACAAACACTGATATTTCTGGTACTCGTCCAGTAAAACACTAACAGCTTCCTTAGTCCAGCCGGAGCCTGCCATTTTCGAAGTGTTTGTTTACAAGCGAGCTTCACAATCTTCTCACCACGTGGCGCCAGCATCATCTTCATGTCAGCTTCCCTGATTGGTTCGTTTCATAAAATTAATTTTACGGAATAGAACATGTCCTATTTTATGGAAAGTTTTATCAAAGGTTTTATAAAACTTGAATTTGACCGTGAGCAACAGAAATTTTATAAAATTAAATTCTTGTGCAATAAATTTCAAGGAAAATTTTACCGTGAGCAACGGGCATAAGAATCGTACACTACAAAACAAAAATTGAAAAGCTTTCTATAATAGAACTAGGCAACATTGAAAACTGGATTTCTAATACTTCACAGTTAATATCATAATTATGAGGGGTTCGGGTATAAACCATGGGAGACCATTTTGATCAAAACCGAGGTATTGTGTTGCATATACAGGGTCTTTCATATAAAGTAAGAACGGCAAGCGGTGGTTTTGTTATCCGCTGCTGCGTTGGCCTTGGCCGAGCTTGTGGCGCGCCAAGGCCCCCTGCTGTAAGCGTGTGTACAAACCTGTATGAAATCTTACCTTAAAAAAGATGCTGGAAGTGTCGTCCTTCCTGGGTTATACAGGCAATCTGGTAACCACATTCTGGCTGACGCGAGTGAGTTATGCCACTGTAATGTTTCTGATTTCAGGCATAATGTTTCCTTTCAGATTCTCCAATGTGTGAGGATTTGTTAAAATTTGTAGAAATAAGGTTTATGTACAAAAGAATACGATGTTGCAGTGATGATTGTCTCACCATGTTAGTAGCTAAGGGTCAGACTGGGGACTGAACAACTGCACGCTTATTCCAAGGTCAAGTATGTCAACTAAGCGCGCACTTTAATACTACAGCAGGGGGCCGTGGCGCACCACAAGCTCGGCCAAGGCCACCGCAGCAGCGGATAACAAAACTGCCGCTTGCCGTTCTTATTTTATATGAAAGACCCTGTATAGAAACAAATTTCATAAATATCCGTATTGACAGTAGAATTTAAGGTTTATAATTATACACCGTATAATTATAAACTTTTAAGACCCTGTAGAATATGGTGGTGATATTCTGAACAATCTAGTGTAAGCAGTACCCAAAATTGATAAAAGACAGCAGCATGGAGAATGTTTGTATCTATGGTAGATTGTTGCATGCTCACTGTGGTGTGTAAGAAAAAAGGCGAATAAACCAAAATGAGTGATTTGTTACTTTATTGTGGTTTACACCCAAACCCCTAATAACATCGAAAATGCAGATTTGAAATTAATTACTAGTATAACAGCTTAGGCTTTTACAGCCGGCGTTGATATCTAGGTACAGGTTGTCCGGGCTTGTAGGCCGTGGTCCACGCAGGGTATCTCCCGATGTTTCACCGCAAACTGCATCAGCAGTTCGACTATCGAAAGGAGTGGACCCTTGATAATGCCGGACACAGTTTCCGGTGAAACATCGGGAGATGTCCTGCCTGGCCCACGGCCTACAAGCTCCGACAACCTGTACCTAGTTATTAATCACCAAACTTGCTTGCTTACATTTTGACAATGAAATGTATTTTAAGGTACTAGCCTGAATAAGTTCCAAAAGAGAAAATAAATTAATAAATAAGCAAACAGAATTTAGGTTAAGACCAAGTCAAGAGTGATATTTAAAACTTGAAAAATTAACTGATGCAATGAAGAGGTGGTTACAATTTGTTGGGCACATGACTAACTAAACAGATCTTCAATCTGGCGGCTTCGGTGGCGTAGTCGGTAGCATGCTGAGCTTTTATGCCCAAGATAGCGGGTTCAAACCCGACCGAAGCCGTCAGATTTTTTAAGAGCTTTAAAAATCCCTCAGTATGCCTTCCTTTGGAGGGGAAGTAAAGCCGGCGGTCCCATGTCATAGATTTATGGCATGTTAAAAATCCTTCCACTAATTACATCTGTGTGCAGCTAAATTGGATAGGTTAAGAATGTAAACAACGCTCTTAGGTTTCTACGTTCATTGCCAAGAGCCGACTGTGGTGGCGTCTAGTAGCCAAGTTCAGAACTTGGCCTAGTAGTCGTTGACAGTGGTGCTTGGCGGCAAAAGTAGGAACTATTTGAAAAATTCTAAGTTGCAGTCTGTACTTAAATTAAAAGACAGATAACACATACTAATACAGTCATCACAATTAACACCGGTTATCAGACAGATTCTACACACACCTAAAGTACACGGGGCTACATGACCGCGTTGTCGCAGCCCCTAAACTTAAGAACCAACCAACCAGATCTTCAATCTACTGAACGGTTACAACTCTAAACCCGCATGGTTTGTTGAAATTGGAAAATATATGAAACACGCTGGAATTTCTCCAGACGCCATAGAAAACAGAACACTCTTCTGAGAAGTTAATTAATAGGCAGGAGAGAAGGAAACTAACAACCAGAAAGAAGTGGACTCAAGAGGAGAAGGACCACCGCTCCAGCAGGATGAAGGAAATTTGGAATCGAAGGAAATTGAATACAGTGAAATATAGCCATAGTTGATTCATCGTACCCTCCAAATGGGTTATTTGAAAGAAGAAGAATTTGTATTTGTACAGCATGAAAAGTGTACATATGTTTGATAGGCAGGCTGAAGAAGGGGGAGTAGACTACCCCCGAAACATGTACCTGTAATTGACTTTTTTAACAGAATTGTATTGAAAAGGCGGAATAAATAATTTTTTTTATAAGAAGAAGATTACCAAGGTAAGGTTTGCATTTGTTTTTGAAGGAAGACTATACTTCCTGAGTGCTTTGGCATTGCTCGTGACGTCGAAACAACATATTATGAGTATCAAGATGTCTCACATTGGCCTGCTTACTGAGCACTATTCAGCGTCCTGTTGAGGTGTTCCATACCAACTGACGAGCCCAATGGTACACTGGGGCGGAACGCTAAAAATATTTGAGATTAGCTGGACCATTCTACAGAATTTGTTGAATATTCTAGCTCAAAGGACCATAAAAATATGTTTCTCATTCGAGAAAATTCTTTCGACAGAAGAAGAAGAAGAAACAAAAGTTCAACAATATGCCCAGTGTGTCATGGTTATTATACAGAATTGGCTACATTTTAATTTATGTGCTGATTCTCTATTTCACTGTCTGGTATTGTTAGCCTACATTAAATAAACTTAATATTCGTTTTCATTTCTCTTCCAACTGACAGCAGTAGCTACGCTCGCTAAAGCGCAGCACTAGTCCATAGGGCCAAGCTACCTGTGGACTGGGTAGACGTGGGTTGAGCCCAACCGACAGCCGTCCTTGAAATGGCTTTCCGTGGTTTCCCATTTTCAACTCCAGGCAAATTCTGGGACAGTACCTACTGACAGACCACGACCACTTCCTTCTGCATCCTTGTCTAGTTTGTCATTTCATCTCTCGTTAACTCCTCTCAAGAGGTTGGCGTCAGGAAGGACATCTGGCTGTAAAAAACATTCACCCTATAGAATTTTATTGCACCTCATCCCCGACCCCATTGGAAATGGGAATAATAAGGGGTTGACATGCATTTCTTTTCCAAGATTAATTTTATATTAATGTATCGCTTTTATTATTTTTGCCAGCCACGTGCTGTTGGGGTAGCATGCCCACCTCTCGTCGAGTCACCAGATTCGATTGACAGCTCCGTCTTAGAACTGACGTGAGGGTTAGAATGTGGAGCACTCGGCCTCGTGAGGGCAATTGACCAACTGTCTTGACAGTGAGGGAGCACCCCAGACAAGAACACCAAGAAAAACGACCGAAGGGACCCGACGGGCTGATCATGCGTCACTCCAAAATCTGTAGGCCATATGGCTGGGCAGTGGTCACTTGGTTAGCCAAGGCACTTTGTGGGATGTGGAGCCATGGTGTGTGTGTGTGTGTGGGGGGGGGGGGGGGGGGGGGGGTAGTATTCTTTGTATTTGTATGAGAAAATATATCTCTACATTGTATTTTTTTATTTTTATCAAAATACTATTTTTATATTAAAATGGTAGAATCAAAGATAAAAGCATCTGTCAACCATCACAGCAGTCCAATAAAATGCACAAGAACAAGTCTCTCTGTTGATAATGCTTCCCAGCTGTTCTCTCAAAGCAGAGCCACAGATGACAGGGCAATACTGCTCCTGAGCATGTTGTAGAGCACGGAACCTACTGTCCTCTAGTCTTAGGTTATCAACTGTTGAGGATATCCTTCCAGCGGTGAGTACAGATTGAAACACACAAATCAAAAGACTGCTATTCTTTAATTAGCTAAAGACACTTGACGAGTAGGCCCTTCGTTTCTTTACCAAAAAATTGAGCACTTTCTGAATTACCTGCAGCTTTTATAACAATTGGAGGACGACTGAGACAGCATTGGCTTGACACCCTACATGATGATCTAAAAATTGCCCAACTTCATCCTGACATGGCATACAATCGTGTAATATGGCGACAGAGAACCAAAAAAGCAAACCCTGCTAATTTGTGGGACAAATGCTAAAAATGAAAATAAAAGGAGGAGGAGGAGATTGTGCCCAGGACTGGGAATTTTGTTCAAAACCAGGATGGTTGTTCATCCTAGCTGGGTGTTTTGAATGTAGGTAATATTACCAAATCCCCCTGACTTGAGTATAGGTTACTTTTGGATAATAGTCTAGCCTTGTGATGTATTGCCAAAGCCCCCTGACTTGAGAATAGATTACATTTGGATCTGTTGTCTAGCCTTGTGATGTAAGTAATATTGCCAAAGCCCCCTGACTTGAGAATAGATTACATTTGAATCTATGGTCTACCCCTGTGATGTAAGTAGTATTGTCAAAGCCCCCTGAGTGTAGATTACTGGTGCCAGAGTGAACACGAAACTACTCAAAGTTCCAGTCAGGAAGACAACCGGATAAGTATCAGCCTGTGTTATTACAGTATAACCATAGTTGATTTTGTGTAACCATACAATCACCCCAAACAGACAAACAACGGATTTTTATCACCATTTTAGCATTTCGCCTAACATTAGATATACTACATTTAGCATACACCGACAGTTGCATTACCAATGCTGCAACTAAATAATTGTACATATTGTAAATATTTTTCACCTGTAGTCTCAAACATAGATGTTATAGCCTAAGTGTAGTGGATCTGATGATGATCGCTTAACGATCGAAACTGGTCATTCTAGTGTATTTATTAATCTCGTGTAATTTATTTCAGGATTAGGACATAACCCAGCTCTTTTTGGGTACGTTCGTGTTGACCAACTGAAAAGCACCAAACTTTTGTTTTGATATATTATGGTCTAGTGTTCTAAAAGTAAGATCTTGCTTATCTATATTCGAGTCAGGGAGCTTAAGCAATATTACCTACATCACAAGGCTAAACCATAGATCCGAAAATAAGATATTACTTTACTAAAATCAGGGGGCTTTGAGAAAGAGAAAGGAAACAGGGAGTGACATTGCTAAAGCATCCAGAGTTGAGTAAGGCCTTACAATCATTTCAAACTAATTGTCTTGAGGCATTCCGATAGTCCTGAGGAAAGGTACAATATCTTACTGAATGAAACACAATATGGTCATAGAAAAGTAAAAATTGCCTAGGTGTTTTATTTTGTTTACATATAAACAATAACCTCGTTTATCCGGACGAGGGCGAACCGAAGATAATCCGGATGATCGAAAATTCGGCTGATCCGTAAACAAACGTATAAATGCATATAAAGCTACTAATCTATACAAACCTTTATTTTGACACTAACAAGAATTAAAAAAAAAAACTTTTTTGGCACACAAACTCGATACAGCATGAGCTGTGTTCACTGAAATTGGGTGTAAGTTTCTTTTGTTTCAAATTTGTGTGACGTTTGAGAGCGGCACGATCGCGTAGACGTTTTACCAATTACAGTTTCACTTCAACCGCTAAGAGAAGTGATTTACTTGTTCTAGAAGCACATTGGAGAGATAAATATTGAAATCTGGAAAAAGCAGTTCCAAAAGTGCTTTTTGTGGGTGCCTTTATTTTAGAAATGTTGATAAGTGTGCAGAGTTATTCGAAGGGCATGCATATTTAAAAGACTAATAGTACAGTAAATTCAAAATCAATGCGGGTTAATGAGGCGCGGGTAAACGAGACTTTTTTGTGTAATATAATGTAAAATATTTAATGAAGTGTTTGGAACCTATTTGGGTTGACATTGGCTAATAAAAAGGATTTTTCAGTGCAGAAACTGTATAATCTTTCAATTGTTTTTATAACTTTGATTTAGGTAGCAATGTCAAAAACCCCTGACTAGGAAGGTCTTACAAGACTGACTGCGTGGCGCAGCGGTAGTGTTCTCGCCTGTTGTAACCAAAGTTGTAGGATCGAATTTTGGTGCAGTCAGTTGGCATTTGAGGGTGCGCAAATGCGAAGGAACCATGACATGAACCTAGCACGTTAAAGATCCTCTTCGGGGCAAAATTCCGGTACCCCGGCGTCTCTCAAAGCTGCAGTAGTTAACAGAGACGTAAAACCAACAATAATATTAAAAAATTTTAAAAAGGTCTTGTAATTATTTTGTTTTACTAACCAAATGGATGTCTTTCAATTATTTGATGTAGACTAAATGTTCCCTGATAAACAGCCCTGGTGCTCTGATAATCCTGTTGTTAATTCATTTCAGGGGCTTGGGGACATCCTGATCATCATCCCTGTGTACTTGGGTGTGTGTTCTATTTGTCTAATAACCTGTATTTGTGTGATGATTGTAGTAGTGTGTGAAACTGTATCAGGGATGAGATAGGTGCCCTGGGACTTGAAATAAGGTAATATACAGGCATTTGCCTGGAGGCAGTGTGTTAAAACCACACTCAGAATAGCCGCTGTCAGTGTCTGGATCTCCGGACTTGTTAAAGCTGCCCTCACGGCCGTATAGCACGATTTAATGAACGGCTATGCCGCGGGACTCTGGTAATCCTCAATGAAACATAATAAATAAATATGTAACAGCTAAAGTAATTGATTTTGTTTATAAAATTTATGTGAAAAATTTGCTGAAGTATTAACGCCCGTTTTGGAAGAGACGACAGCTTATATTAAGTTTCTTTTTCTGTGTAGAACTACAGTACATTCTTTCAATGCAGTACTTAGAATCCAAATTGATCTCAATACTCTAATAATAACTGAATCAAGTTTTGACAATATTCTTGATAAGTGTATTTTCTCCTTGTCTTGTCATTTGTTGCAGTTATTTGAAAATAGAAATAATATTTCCCAGTATGGTAAAATAATAACATATCAGTATAAAATGGTCTTGCATATTCTAATTTGGAAAGGGTAGCCTACAAACAAAATTATGGAAAAATAAAATAGGCAAGTATTTTTATTTCGAAGATAAAATTATTTGTATTTGCTTAAAATGTTATGTAGTTTTTTTTTTATTTTTTTTTTTTGAATTGAGAGTGTACGTAGTGGCAACAACTTTCCTGTGCAGAAATTTTATTTCTTCCAATGGTTTGAACCCAAATAAATCTGTTTTTAATACATTTAAATTAGGTAGTGTTATCAAAGCCCCCCTGACTCAAACACAGACTAGGAGTGTCTTGCAATATTATTACATAATGTTATTTTCCCTAAAAAAAAAAAACAGCCCACGTACTGCATTTAATCCTGAAAAAAGCACAGTAATTTAAAGAATGAAACATAACAAAGTAATATTAAACTACCGTACTATAATAGGCTTTTTTTTTTCGAAGATCCATTTTTTATTGGTTTACAATAATTACCGATACGTAAAATATGTGGAGTTTATTTAAGTACTGCCAGTTTTTATTAAGAACTATTTTAATCAAAAACCGTACACTTTCTGAATCAGTTGTTTGAATACAAATTAATCACCTCTATTTTAATAATAGAGTTTCAAATTTGTAATTACAATAGCCATGTATTTGTTAATTCTATTTTATGATTATTTTGTCATCCGTTACAACCATTGAAAATACGGATAATTTCCAGTAAATGATTTACCAGTTTTGCCTGTGTAAAATTGTCTCGCATTTTGTATTTGATGTTGCGGAAATTTCTCTGGTAAAATTGCTTAGCATGTTGCTGGGACATGTTGACAAAGATAATGACCGAAATCAATAAACAAGACAGTCCTTTGTTCGGATAAACATCGAAGTGACTCTTGTGCTACTGGTAACACAATTCATGCTTGTGATTGAGCAATGATGGTCGCAACTCGACACTTAATTTGGAGACAGTTTTACAAACGTACCGGTAATGAGTAGAAGTTGCAAGGACACGATGACGATCACGTCTGACCTCATAAATATTGGTTACTTACAGTAATATGAAATGTGTTTGTAGTTCATTGAACAGCCATCAACTGCAAAGAAATTACTTACGTGTACCTGCTGTGTGTCTCTTTGCGTGTAATCAGTTTTTTGGATGTTGTTATATCGGTTGTGTATGTAAACCAAATGCCTTTGTTTATACTGTAGTTCTGTGTCTAATCGATTGGAACGGCCTTGATATGTAAATATTTACATTACAAATTAAAGGAACTTGAATTTTAACGAGGATTGTACATGTGTGTTGCGTTCTATTCATTATTTCCTTTGTTATTTCAATCCTTATAGAATGATATACCATTTTCTGTAGAGCGTTGTAGCATGGATCCATGCTCACTTCAGCCTGCCCAGCTGTTTGTTTTGTTTCCGAGGCATGAGATTCACGTGATTGCCCAGGTAGTTGGTGACGTTGAGAGCGCCAAGCTTATTGGCTGGAAACATCAGTTCCCGCGCGTCAGACCAATGGTTGCGCAGCTCTCATCTGCGCTGTGTAGCAGGCCCTGTACGCGTTTGACATCAATAAATGCAGGAGTGTGTTCTGAGGGTGCGGATCTGAGCAGTTTGTTAGTCCTTCACATTTGTATTATATTTCTCTTCTTTTAGTATTTTACTTTTAAACTAATAAATATGAGCATCGCTGCGCTTTTTACAAGCCGCGGAATACTTGGAGAGGCGAGAAAGAGGTAAGATTGTAACTTGTTTTGAATGTGATCATGAGCTCTGAATCCACGTCAACATGGCTCCCTCCCATGTCAGTTGTTGGCCTGGAAATCAGCTGATTTTGACGCTGTTCGGTTCTTTTTGTTACAGAAGCAGAACACGGATATGCTTCAACACTGCCCATGCCTGACGATCTCAGAAGTATAACCAAGAGGCCAAAGACAAAAAAATCTCAGGGAAGCAGGTTAGTTTTCCTCCAGTTCCATTGTTCTCGAGGTATTTCATGTGTATCATGTTTTGCTCTTAAAGAGATTCTGTGTGGATATCCAATATTCTAAATTCTAACTGTTGAATAATATTTGATTTTAATTGCCATAAAATATTACGTTAAATTTATGTACAGGTAAATTTAAATTTCTGTTTTCTTCTTGCAGGACGACCCACAATGAACTGGAGAAAAATAGGTGAGTACTGACTCAGTGCTCTTCTTTATTTCGGTGAATTTTTGAGTGATTTCTTGTTGTGTTCTCAAAGAAAATTTGGTGCTTGACGCTGTTTTAGTGTGATCGTGATTGGACAATGTACTTTCTTCTAAGTGGATTGTGTGATTTGGTGGAGGTTCAATGGTTTTAAATAATTTTCGAATTTCTTACTGTTTGAAACCCTGAAAATTCGCCTTCTAATGGTTTCGTGGATTTCATTCGCTTTTCTGGTCATTTCATAAAAAAAATCTACTTTATGATTCCAGTATCTTAATGGTTGCATTCCGTAGTGGTTTATATTTTTATACCGCCATCAAACATTAGATTAGGGCCTTTTTTAAAAAAAAACGTAGTAGCTTGATAGTATGGTAAGGTTGTAGTCGCTACTCTAGTGAGTCACCTACTCTGTTGGCACCGACCTTTTTCCATGTGCTGTGTTTGCGAACAGAGGTTTCTCTTTTGTGTTGTAATAACCAGCTGTGCAAACTTTCAAGATTGCTGCTACTGCAGATTCTGTTTTCCTTTCTTGCACGCGTTTCATGATATCCAATCGGGCTTATTCGGCGAGATTTTAAGAAAGTATTATAGGCTACGTCTAGTTCAAACCTACGTGTGATCACAATTGAACTATTCTAAACGCTGTGATGTGCAACAAGTTTATCACCTTCCTCGTTTGATTAAAATAATCATAATTTTGCGACGAATTCTCTGTGTGTAGGGTATGTTTGCATTCGAGTTCAGCGTGTTTACAAACATCCCCCCCCCCCCCAATGAAACTGCCCTGTGTGGTGGATTGTTACTGCTCTGAAATGCAGCAAATGTCAAGTTGTTTTTCCTTCAAGTTTAATCTTGTGGCCTTAGCAAGACCAGGGAGGCAATTAGCCGCAAGTCAAGGACACTTGGCTTCCGAGTGTGTTCGTCGTTAACAATCAATGATGAAAGAAACCAGGCGTGTGTAAATGTGTTTTTATATATCTTAAAACTAAGAGAGTGCGCGCATGACCTGTAACGCATGTGAAAACTATAACGAAAAGAAGTGTCCTGCCTTACTGCACTATAAACAAGGAATTTGTATTACAACATTGAGGAAATCTTTCATCTTGATCCGCACCCTGCTGCCAGCCGTTGGAATAATCGCTTCGCTGTATGCGTGTGTATATTAGCCTATTATTTTTTTAGTGATGGGTGTCATCAGTGACTACAATAATTATGACGATTCAAGGTCCCGAAACGTGTTTTATAGACTATAATAAGTTCGTATTTGCAGTAAATCGTGACCTTGTTGGAGGGCATAAAGTAGGTGTGTGTCTATTATTAGACATTTCTTCTAAGCAACGTGTGATCGATGAAACGTATATCGTCGTTGTGCAATGTTTGATGATGATGAAGTAGTAGGAAGAGGAACTGTTTACTACAAAAGAGTGTGGGGTGGGGGAATCCGTAATCTGTGACCTTTGTAGAGGTCATTTTCAAAGATACCGTACTATTCTGTAGTGGTAACTTTACTATATGTGGTGTAGGACTACAGCGCTTCCTGTGCACAAGACTTTTAGTTAGGTGTACTATTTTATTATAGGCTATTTCACGAAACTATCTTTTTTATATTCATTCTGAAAGAATTTATTTTTGATTGTCTTCTTTGCCGTACAGTAAATAATCCTGCTTAGACAATATTGTTTTAAATACCTATGTATGGTAGGCCTAACGATGCATTAATTAATGTTATGGGTGCCGGAATTTTGCCCCAAAGGCGATCTTTAACATGCCAGTAAATCTACTGACACGGCTCCCTCACATTTAAGCACCCTCAAATGCCAACTGACTGCGCCGGGATTCTTGGGAGCAGCAGGCGAGAACTTACCGCTAAGTAATGTTGCAGCGGTAGTCCTTGTTTTCGTCCTGTTCATGCTTCCACCTAAGGATTTAATTTTAAATTTCTCTGTTTATTTTAAGTTCGTCAGTAGCTAAATATTAATCATAATTGACTGAAATTCTGTACGAACTAGCAGTTGGGTAGGCGTAGTTTTTATTTTTAATGCGTGGGTTGCTAGTTCGATTGTACTGCATCATAGGCTAATCCCATGTTGCCTTTGGACATGGTTTGTTTCGGGATCTCCCTGAAGTATACAATGTAAGAGGATATTGTATTATTGTGTAAAATGGACAATAGTAATTTTTATAAATTGTGTAGTATATCGCGGGCTTGGTTTCTTTAATTTTTATTTTACGCCAGTCTCGTAACTGCTGCCTGAACATGGGCCAAGAGATTTTGCTGTAGCGCATTGGGCACTGCCTCCAAGTGGGGAACTGTGCCAAGTTAGCGTCGAATATTGTGGTGTGTTGTGCGGTTTTTTTAAGAGCTTACATCACTAGTTTGTAGTGAAGGCTGGGCAGATCTGTTTTGTAAGGTTTTAATCGTGCACGTGGTGGCAGAAGAGATTTATAGTGGTGGCAATAAAATTGCATTTTGTTTCCCCTCCACCTCAGTTGTGTGTGAGCTGTACAGCATCGCGTAACAAGAAAATATAATTGCAGTGCTTTATTTATTCCTGTTCTATTGGGACACTTTTTCAAGATTCCATGTGCTCTGTGCATTTTTCGTAACTTCCTTTGATAACACAAGTACCGTATTAATGCAAACTCCAGCAAATCTTCTAGGTTAGTTCCACCAGAAATCAAGTAGTGTTTAATCCATCTTATCAGATTGTCAGGGAAGTGAATATTTCTTTTACAATAATACAAGACAACGTTCGTTCTGTTTATGGTAAATGAATGTTCAAATCAATTTTAGAATGATTTTTAATGTACGAAAATTCTGATTTTTGAAAGTCTTTTTCCATTTGTCTGGTTATTTATGTTTTGCCCTTATTTCCAATTATTAGTTTTTAAAGGTTTTTTAAACACAGCCAATTATAATGAATAATAATATAATGAATGAATTATAATGAAAATAATAAGAGCATACAATGTATTCAGTCTTAACGACGGACGAACAATTTTTAATAGGGGGTAAGATTCGGTAGTTGGCGGCTTCGGTGGCGTAGTTGGTAGCATGCTGAGCTTCTATGCCCAAGATAGCCGGTTCAAACCCGGCCGAAGCCGTCGGATTTTTTAAGAGCATTAAAAATCCCTCAGTATGCCTTCCTTCGGAGGGGAAGTAAAGCCGGCGGTCCCATGTCATAGATTTATGGCATGTTAAAGATCTTTCTACTAATTACACCTGTGTGAAACTAAATTGGATAGGTTAAGAATGTAAACAACGCTCTTAGGTTGCTACGTTCGTTGCCAATAGCCGACTGCGGTGGCGTCTAGTAGCTAGTTCTGAACTAGGCCTAGTAGTCGTTGACGGTGGCGTTTGGCGGCAAAAGTAGGAAATATTTGAAAATTCAAAGTTGCAGTCCCTACTTGAATTTAAAAAAAAAACAGATACACACACTAATACAGTCATCACAATTAACACCGGTTATCAGACAGATTCTACACACACCCAAAGTACACGGGGCTACATGACCGCGTTGTCGCAGCCCCTAAACTAAGGAACCACCAACCAGATTAGGTAGTTCGTTGAGGGTGGATACTTAGTTTCGCGAGTACGAATAAATACGTTATTAGGAACCAGAATGGTTTCCCTTTCAAGAATTTTAGAGTGAGAGAGAGAGAGAGGGCATCTTCCAGTTCCTTCTTGGCTTCTTTGCTGAGTAACACGGGATAGATAATTGGACCAGTATGCAAATTGCCTTCGTAATATTATGCTGTTAATGATGTATGCGTCAAAGATGTAGTTCAAATTATATCTTACATTTTGTAACTTCACGTACCATGACTAGCACGTGATCATCATGCACTAATGTAATTTTGTAGGTGATTTTTAATGCCCCCCTGAGTGTATGCAATTAATTCGTTGGCATCGAGCTTTACTGTGCATAATTATTTTCTGGCCCGATGTTAAAGTTATTACTTTTCATTGGAGTTTCCTGTTTCAATCTGCGTTGTTGGTTAGCCTACGTGGCGAGGTGTAGTTTATGTTTATGCATGTGGCCATTTTAACTTCTGAAAGGCACCTCACGGTGTTGTACTAAAAGCAATCCAGTTCTGAAATGGTTTCAGTTATTGTCGAATTATAGGATGGCCAATTAGGAGTAGGCTAATTTTTAATGTTAGTATTGATAAATCCGTGAGACTATACTGAGCACATATAGGCATATTGGTTTGTGCGTTCAAGTTCACCACGTACTGATGTACCCACTGTTTCTAAAGGTACTGAACATTTAAAAAAATGTGCGCCTATTCTGTCCTGCACGCGGTGGGACGCGTCATAACGGTCAGTCATCTCTCCCCCACTCGCGTGTATGGTGTGATCTATTGATGTTCAGCATAACTCGCCGGAAAGTAGGGCGGGAATATCTGCGGCGTTACAATGTAGTCGACCGTTAGTTTCTAAATATGTCCTTTATTTTAAATCTGACCTGAATACTGGAGGAAATGCAGCTAGATATTTTTTTAAATCTTGTATCGGTTTATCTCCAGTTTTTTAAAGTTATATTTACAGTTTAATTTCCAGTTTCAGCGTTGGAATGGCCTATTTTAGGAATGTTAATAATATCCCTTCTTCATGTATATTCGACTTTATTATGCTCTGTTAAATAGTTTTCTTTGGTAGGTGAATCCCCATAAGTTGAGTTGAATATGGATTATTTATCATATGGTTAAGTTATACTGGCGTGAAGGGCTTTTCTTTTTGTTTCTTCTTACAGATTTACTTTTACTTGTATATCATGTCAGTAGATTTGCTGACACGTTAAAGATTCCCTTCGGGGCAAAATTCCGGTATCATGGCGTCTCTAAAAGCCGCAATAGTTACGTTAAATGGGACGTAAAACCAATAACATTATTATTGTATATAAATTTACTGTTTTTAGAATGACAAGTTACAGTCTGTAGTTGATTAATTTGTGACATCGTGGTCCTGTAGATCCATGTATTAGAGTGTGTAGAATCTGTATGATGTCTTGTGTCATCGTGTGGGCTGTACTAGTAGGCTATGTGTGTATATGAGTAATTGGGGCTAGGATTGGGTATGAGGTATCGGTGGTCTTAATTTATGAACGATCCCAGCATTCTCCTGGAGTAGAAGTGGGGAAACCCTGGTAGACCACTCCTGTAGTAGGAATGGGACCCATCTTTTCTCAGATCACTGTCGCACAAGGCTGAGTGGATCCCCTTTTAGCCCTCAGACCAAAACTAAATTTCTTGTCTTTGCCGACCACCTCATGGTGTAGCGGCTACCGTTCTTGGCTGTTGCCCTGGAGGTCTGGATTCGATACCTGGCTCTGTCAAGACATTTTAATTCTGGTGTTAAGGCTGGAACGGGGTACACTCGGCCTCGTGAGGCAAAACTGAGAAGGGGAGTGTTTGATCCTCCGCTCAGCCATCATGTAAGTGGTTTTCCACTTCTACTCCAGGCAAATGCTGCGATGGTTCCAACCTTTAGGCCACAGCTGCCTCCTTCCCAATCCTATCCCCAATTTACAAAGACTCACACTAGTAGAGCCATCAAAATAGCACAGGTTATCGCACAAAATCCCCACACGCACACACACCCAAATACACGGGGCTATATGACCACAATGTCACTGCCCCTAAAATCAACAACAGAACTTGTCAAAACTGGGTATCGAACCCATTCCTCTGCAGTGACAGCCCACTATCCTCTGTTCCACAAGGAGGACTATGGTCTATAGATCCAATAATTACAGCAGGGACGTTACTTCATTTTAGAGGCTTGGGACATCATGGCCATCAGCCCCTATTGCAAGGATGACATCTTGCCTTATCCAGTGGCACATGCAGGATTTATTTCTGTGGGGGGATTCATTCATAGTTGTGTACAATATAAACAATGATAATTTGATTACCTTATTATATAGTACGCTAAGGTATATGTTTCACAAAACTCGAGCTCCTAAACCAGAGGGATTTAGAAGGTGTGGTTTGTAACAAAATCTTCCAAATCGTCTCAATAGTACCGGAAAAATATTACATTTCTTGAAAAGTCAACGAAAATATATTTATTTATTTATTAAGTGCTTTTAAACAAATAGGGGGGCGTGGTGGCTCAGCGGTGTGTAGCTGTATGCCTCTCACCAAGGCGGTCTGGGTTCGATTCCCCGGTCAATGCATGTGAGATTTTCGATGTGAAATGCCATGTCCTGTGGTTCGGATTCCACGTAAAAAGGAGGTCCCGTGGCTCATGATCTCAAGATTGACGGTCACGTTAAACTACAAGCTTTCTTCCTTTTAAACAAATAAACAAGACGATAGCCCCTGGCAGAACTGTTTCGCCTACAGCCCGCATAGCACTAGATCCGGACGGGTAGTCTGTACACATGGGACGCACACAACCAGGCCGTGGCCAGACCGAATTGCAACACCGTCTCACTGGCTTCATACGTCCGACCGAGCCCCTAGGCTGTCTCTAAATATTCTAATTTGATATCGGATTATTGAAAAGAAGTTCACTAATATGTACTGTATGGACGGGGATAGTTACGTATAGGTGACAAATGGAGATTTTGATGTACAGAACGGACGTTTGTTTTAGACGATTGCCCTTGATCTTGAAGCCTGCGGGTGAGCCTGTTCACAGTCACTCTCTCACCCTATCGCTTCACATTTGTCACCACTGTTCTGATGTAATGGAATTCCAGACTTGAGCACGTGGCGACACCGACATGCAGACAGTACAGTCAACGTCGAAGTATTGTGTGACGCGAAAGTACACGTTACGTATTTACGGACAGAACGTCATTATATTTGCCAATGACTGTACTTCAGAAGGAGTGTGAGACAGCTTTGTCAATCATCGGACGGCATGGGGCAGCTGATAACAACACAGGTACTGCAGTAACTCGCCTCCAGGCTTCCATTAAGATTTTTCACTCGTCTAAAACAAACGTCCGGCCTGTAAGTTATTTAACAATTAATCAAATACAAGAACATGGCAAGAAACAAATATATACATCGTACAAGTGTTAACAGATTACATTTCTTAATTTGAAGTATTCAATGACCCCTTACTCATTTTAGAGTAATTGCTGAGAAGAATGTTTGATCCAATTTATTGCTATTGATACTGCTCGAGTCCAAGCTCTATGAACTTGCGGTGTGAGGAGAAAGAGCAGGGAAGGGTCGGGCGTGAAGAGAAGGATCTGTCAACAGCCCACCGTGATACATGGTATTCCTTTCTATTCCAATACTGCTAACATTCGGCCGTTGCTCAAACCACTGTGGTGTTAGGAATGTCTGAGTGAGTCACCGACCAAAGTATTTGGTTCTGTACTATGCACGGACCGAGAAACCTCATCACTCGTCAACACCACTACTCATAGTCCGCGATGCACATTCCTCTCAGGTTCACGCAGCTTAGACTCGAGCAGTATAATTTCCACGTATCTTCAACAAAGTGACGAAATAACTGGGTCAAGAAAACACTTCCTCATGCAATAAATCACTACCCGTATCTATTTTTAGTGACTAATTATTACGCCCATATCAATGATTTATGTGTTCCGTATCTGTTTTACCTATACTGCTAAAATGCCAACGTAGACATGAGAAAAGTAGCTATCGTAGGTTATAATCGACCGAAATTATTAAATACTGACGAGGATTGTCAGCAGTGGCGTAACTAGTGTTGGCTTCTGGAGGGAGATGAGGACATAATGAAATCAAGTATATGATCTTGAAGTTTCAAAACCTCCTACCCTCACTTTTTAAATGTTTTATTTCATTAGCATTTGATACATTGTATTTTTAGCCTATTTTCATATATGAAAAAATAGGCTTATGAGATCACCTTTTGTCCGTGTGTGTCCCCCCGTAATAAAATCTAAACGGCTGGAGCGATTTCAATGAAACTCGGTGAGGTCATAGCACCATTTCGGCCAACCCCGACCGTGCCTTTCAAATTTTATTACGTCTCACCAATCCAACATGGTGGCTGTGTGAAATATTTCACCTGCTTTCTATATCTCCGAAACTATTACTAATATCACCCTGAAATATTTTACGGTGATAAAGGGTACTACTAGAAGTTTATCTATGTAACTTTAAAAAACCTGTAAAGTACAAACCGAACATGACGGCCGAGCGAAGTTGAAACATTTTAATAGACGTTTCTCGCGGGTTAACCACCCGAACGCTGTGAAACTTGGTACGGTAAATGCTTATACAAATTTTAATCCACTGGCATCTAATTTATTTCAATTGATTTCATAACCACAAGATGGCAGCTGTGCGCAATTTTAAAATCTCGTTTTTATTTCTTGTGTCCTAATCATGATTGAGGTATGAATACTACACCTACACAATAATATTCATGTAATAGTACATAACGCTAAGACCTACATATATAAAAATCCAACATGGCGCCCATCCGAAATATTTAGACGGTTCTCAATATCTACGAATCTATTACAGCAACCAAACTGAAATTGTGTATGTTGATAGAGGCAATTGACATAAGTAGGATATATGAAAATAGACTGTATAGTTCTTCACGGATCTACTTGTTACTTATCAATGTACAAATGATCTAAAATTAACCGTTTTGTTGGTATTAAATTATAATGACCCGTTTTCTTCCCATAATAATCTGGCCCTATTACCGCACATTGTATGAATATTGATAAACTAATGTTTCCTACTAAAGTTTAACACAATAATACCGGTACGGTATTCACTTTCCAAAATGACAACTGACAAGTTTTGTATTTTTGGCAAAGGATGAGGAAAAATACTGCTTCCTCTCTGCTAACTGAATAGCTGACTATTTTGCTCATTCAGTAAGTGGCAAGTTAGGGTAGCGCTAAATATTTCAAACGAATAAAAATGCTTTCAAATTTGTATGCATTAACTTACATCTTCCAATCCTTACTCATCAATCCGAAGATTGGTTTTATTCAAAATTAAAAACTTCAACAAATTTAATAGTTCTATTATTTGGCTCTGGGGGAGGGATTGATCCCTCTGATCACCCCCTCCCCCCTTCCCTCCCTCCCCCCCCCCCCCCCCCCCCCCCAGTTACGCCACTGATTGTCAGACCCCACTAGTATCAACGTACGATTGTTGTTACAGGGTTACAATAAACAACAAAGAAGAGCGACCAAGTGTAATAAGATTCGAGAGCTTACTACTACTATTTAATATTATAGAACAACGACGATGAGTTAGGAGCTGTACGTACGTTTACCAGATGATTAGCCTTCCTTCTTGGGTCTACTTTAAGGGGGCTGATACACCTGGAATGCATGCATTTTGTAAATGACTCTATATCTATGGAACCATAACAGGGATTTGAATTAAACTTTGTACACTTATAGCACAAATGCTGGGCTTTCATTTGATGTATCAAGTTTTAAAATTCAGTATGTACAAGTGTAATAAAAATTTGCATATTAAAATATTTAAAAAATATTTTTTGAATGTTACAAAAACATCTTTTTTTGAAAACTATCAATGTGATCGGCATAAACAATTTTTTCCTTAAAGACAACACTAAATTACCCAGGATAGACCTCTATGAACTTAGTGGAAGAATAAGTTACACTTTTATAGGTATTTCATTTGAATGTTGAGAAAAATTAAGAATTTCACAGTGTGTTTTAGATGCACTGAGCATTTTTCTCAAAGGAATTCAATAATTGATGTTCATCCTCTATAACTTAGTTCCAACAAGGGGAATTCCAAATTTCATGCATTTTGGACCATTAGTTCTTGAATTAGTCTATTGTGTTTTTTGTGTGAAAAAATTAAACTTTTGGGGAAATGACTCTAAACATTGTATATACATTTCCACTTACACATAACACTCAGCTGACAGTTCAGTACATGCATGGATTTAAATCGTAATATCTCGGTCAAAATTGGAAATTTCGCTATAAAACTTCAGATTTAGAAAAAGAAATGGCTATTCTTTCATTTGAGATCAAAAACAAAAAATGAAAAAAATCATATTTCCAGGTGTATCAGCCCCCTTAAACACTATTGTAAAACGTGCAAATGTTAAAAGAATATATGCAATTTAGTACGGAGTCGCAGGATTCATCACCATGCTTACCGCTCGCTTCACATAGACGAGTGTGCGGTGTTGCCGCTCTGCTATGGGCAAGGCCTTCCTTACAGGTGGCTATGACACAACCCATTATGCAAGAGTTCTCGCACGGGTCCGCTAGTTATTGATAAAGCAATAATTAAATAAATATTCTCTTTGCATAAAAACTAGTTTAATTGTATATAGTCGAAACTAAATTGCATATAGCCCTACTATTGAAAATATGCAAAATTAATTTTAAAAACATATATGGAAAACAGCAACTAAATATACTGAAAAGATGCATTGGTATCAACATGCCCATTCGTGACTGCTTATATTATTGATATTCTGTGTGAGGAAAAATAAAGTTTTCCTCTCCATATTCTTACTACCATTACTATTGACTCTCAGAATCTGCCTATATTGATGGATTTATCTGCATACAATCCTTACAATTATGAATGTACCCGGCAAATAAAGTGTAAAGAACGAAGTGAGTAAAGAACCCTCACTGGCGGTACTATAAAACATTTTACGGGTTATATATGGGACAGATAAGTGGATAGATCTGGAGGTAGTAAAGCACTTCAACTTTTAGGAAGTGAATTGATGGAAAATGCAAGATTTGGATATGGAGATCAACAAGAGAATACTCTGCTAATTAGGTTAAACCCAAACCGTCCTGTCAGCTCATGCTAATGGGTTTGGGAAGAGAGTGAGGGTAGGCAACCTCTCCTGAAATGTTGGTTAAGCCATGAGTTGACTGACAGCTACCTACACCTGGACCCCCTGGAGTTTCCCTAGATACCATAATCAGTGCAGCTAACTTGTTATCTATGTACAGTCATAAAAGTGCAGGATTGAGAGTTATAGGAAACTATAAATGTTATAAGTTTGAGTTGTCACAACGGAGCCCAAAGTGGAGGTGTTCCGACAAGGAATTCATTTACGATTGCACCTTATTTTGTAGCAGAATACATATAAATAAGGTTAGGAAGTTAAGGAAAAGTCATATTTTTTTCTTGAGCTCATTTTACCCGAAATCTGAAAAATACGTTTGAATGATGGGTCCCTGACGACGTTTAAAGCAATTATATGTTGCCTATAAATGCAGATTTCATCCATTTTTATTGTTTTGGTCATATTTGGTTATAATTTCAGCATTTTCATTTAAATTGAGGCATCGTTAATAAGGTACGCGTCGAGTTTCAAACACAGGATTTCCAAATACTGTAGTGCAGTAGATATATTTTTCTTTATTTCCCCGGAACAGGCAGATAGCAGGTTTAGAAGACCTGATTCCAAGAAGGCGCTCCTCTACGGACGTCTTTTAGCACATCTTTCTGGACAAGTTAGATTGCGACACTGTACGTATGAGATCACGGAATATGACGATAGTGTGCTTCCGCCTTTCAACAGGATGTCACGCTTTGGCACTTAAGACGTTTACTGTATGTTAGTGATACTTTACCTATCCCAAAAAATCATGTGATATTTCATAGTTTAGGTCATATTTTATAGTTTTTAAGTCATATTTAGCTAATTTTTAGGGTATATTTGCTTGCATATTTTGTACTTCTTTAGGTCTTAAACTTCCGAACCCTACATATTAGCATTTTAGTTCCCGAGATATCGTTTTAAAGCTCATAATGCAGGCTATAACTTGCATGTTGATGAAGCCACAACATAAAAATTAAAATGTGCAGATCTGAATAGTAACTGTGAAATACAAAGCAAATGACCGAAACTTATCTTTATCAAGTGCAAGGCTAAAGAAAACCATGAATCTGGAATAATACCAAACGTTGCTAATGAGTGGTATCGAATACAGGAGTAGATAGTGGCCAACACCCTAAAGATCAGGGCAAGGTTGATACATTCCAAAATATATTTACCTTGACCTCCAGTTTGTAGGGGGGACAGTGAAACATGCCTCAGGCAACTTACCCTGTTAGGATTTTCCTAATTGACCCCCATGGAGAGAACTTATTAGCGGAGCTCGGTATCACCTAATACTGTACAATGTGAATGGTGGCCACTACTCCTGGAAAACTCCTGGAAAATGACGAAAAATTTGAAAACTCCTGGAAAATAGCCACTGTTAATTAATTATAAAAATCTTTCCATCCATTGCTAAAATTCCCAGTCCGCTCTTAGTCCTCGACGTCATGATATCGCGGATGGGGTAGCAAGGGCCATCTAGCGGTCGCTCTGCAAACCCTGTTTATTTTTAACCGGAAATGTACGCGCCGCCGCTGCGGTTTTGGGTGAGCACTCTATCGTTAACGAAAGAAATTTCCTCAGGCTACCTGTTTCTGTGTGGGAGAACATGCGATAGTATTTTTGTAAAACATATTTAGTATAGACAACTTGACCGCAATAAAATTGCAGGCGGCATTCTGTTCTCTTTTTTTAAGCGGATATTTGAGTCACAGAGACTTTTTTTAAAACAACAATTAAATCATTTGTGTGTAGGCTTGCGTATCAATAACGCAATCACCACTAATTTTTGTCAACATCTGTATAAGTAGAACAAACACAATTGCTTTATTTTGGTCTTGAAGTAGGCAACCGATAACCCCCCCCCCCCCCCGCGATTCGCGCTTATTTTTAGGTCTGGAAAAGTGAGAATTACCCCTGGAATATTCCTGGAAAACTCCTGGAAAATCGTTGACCGATTTGAGTGGCCACCATGAATGTGGGAGTGTTTTCTACCATCAGGTTCGGAGTTTAATTTGGGATGAAGACATACCATTGAAGGCTAATGAAGTGATGTGCAAGACCTACGAGTATTACTTACCAATAATAACGAATGGAGCAGAAACTTGGCCGATGACGAGGAGAGAAGAAAGTAGAATACAGGCAGCCGAAATTAAATTCCTGAGGAGTTTGGCATAGAAGACTAGGAGAGATTGAGTGAGAAATGAAGACATTCAAAAGAAAGTGAATGAACAGAAGCAGAGTGATAAGCTGGAGCAGGAGAGATTGAGATGGTATGGACATGTGAAAATGATGAATGAATGCCGAAACAAGTGATGCGGAGACGGATGACTGGAAAGAGAGGACGAGGAAGACCTTAGAGTACGGTGGAACGATTTGGTGAAGGACAGTGTGAGTGAACGGAACCTGGAGTGGAGTTCAGTGGTTTGGACAGAGTAAAGTGGAGGGGTGTCATATTTCCCCCAAGCTGTGAAACGGAATTTGATGATGATGATGATGAGATATCGGACAATATAAGGATTCAGGTAAACAAATGTCTTTGGGGGTGAGGGTTAACCCCTAAAAGGCCCCCTGTCGTTAATGCCACTGACCTTATGACCTTATTTATGTACACAAATGATTTGCTTGTATCGTCTCTACTTAAAAGTGTCAGATTAAATGGTGGGCTCAGGCACTGTAGAAAACTTACTATTTCACCATTTAACTGTCATTGGGAGCTTCTTGTGATTATTAGAGTGAGGTGATACAAGCCGGACGTTTGTGTTAGACGATTGCCCTTGACCTTGAAGCTTTCGGGTGAGCCCTATCGCTTCACATTTGTCACCACCAGTCTGATGTAATGGAATTCCAGACTTGAGCAAGTGACGACACCACCGTCCAGACAGTGGACTACAGTCGACGTCTAAGTATTGTGTGACGCGGAAGTACACGTTACTTAGTTACGAACAGAACGCCATTATATTTGCCAATGACTACGTCAGCAGTAGTGTGAGATAGCTTTGTCAATCATCGGACCGCATGGGGCACATGACAACAACACAGGTACTGTAGTATCTCGCCTCCAGGCTCCCATTAAGATTTTTCACTCGTCTAAAACAAACGTCTGGCCTGTAACTAGTGTTCGGCTTTGCTTATGCCATTGGTTGGGCTCGCATGGGTGAAGAACAAGGTAACTTAAATATTTGTAATATCCAAATAAGTGCTTATACAACTTTTTGCAACACTGGTGAAATTATTTCCCGAGCTGATTGTACAGTTAATAAGAGCAAGGTAAGACCATCTCGTGAGGTAGCGGCTAGCAATCTTGGCGATCGACCCTGAGTTCAATTTCCACCTCAACCATCCTGGAAGCGTTTTACGATTGGTTTTCCCAACTCTACTCCAGGAAAATGCTGGGATGATTCCTAACTTAAGGCCATGGCCACCTCCTTCCCAATCCTCACTTGAATGATGAATACATATTTTTACAGACATCATGACACAGGTTGTCAGACAAATTCTATACACATCCAAGTTCATGAGGCTAGTACCACGATGTTCAAGCCTTCAAATGCAACAACGACAAAGAGCATGGGACGTAGTGATGTTTGGTTTTTTAAGTGTGAAGAAATTCGGCAATGCCCCTGGCTGTAGCTACAGGATACACCATCGTTAGAGACGGTCAAAATCCGCAACTCGCGAAATCACGAATAGAATTAAAACAGATAAACGTTGGTTTAGAACATGTTTTTCATTAAAAAAAATTGTTTCAACTCGCAAAAAATCTATGACTCGCGAATTGAGCATATTTTTTGTCGTTATTCGCTAAATACGGAATTTTTTGGCAATTAATAAATAAATTAACTAAATTTGTTTGTTGTTGATGTTGTTGTTTTTTTTTTTCGTAGTCTAATATTTATTGACCATGTAGGCCCACCAAACCAGAACTGTTTCCTGCCTTGTGATATCTGAAAAAATCCACAAGGTTTGGAATGTTGTCGCTAGGTGGTATGAGTTGAATGGTTCGTATATAACTAATTATTACTGACATACCGTAATAACTTAATAAAGCAGTGTGAAAAATTCAGTTTCTTGCAAGAATTTTTACCCCTATTAACCAAGAATTTTAGCCCCTTTAATTCAAGAATTTTGACTGTCTGTAACCATCATGCTTATGGTATCAAAATTATTAGACAATAATTCCTAGGCCCATATTAGTTTTTTTTTATGAGCTCTTGCCGCAATTTCAACATGCGCACCGGTTCAGTTGGGCGCTAGCTGGACTATCAGAACACAACAATAACAGTCAAAGAGGAAATTCTTATAAAGCCACATGGGAATTGCGGGAAATTAGTGGATAAAGCTGCAAAAGAGGCGGTATCACTACCACTTCGGCCATGGAGATACCCGCTAGAAATATTCGCTCTCAGTTACGTCGACAAGTACTGGCATTCTGGGAGAGTCAGTGGCTAGCTGACCCTATGCTTAATAAACTGAGAGCGATCAAGGGAACTACTCGCGTGTGGTGGAGCTCTTTCCGGCCACGGAGGGAGTCCGTCATTTTGTGTAGGCTAAGGATAGGTCATGCAAGATTCACTCACTCCTACATAATGAGAAGGAAAGACCTCCCCTACTTTGTACATGTGGAGCCGTTTGCACCGTGGCCCACATTGTAACTGTGTGTGTGGATCTTGCTGACTTACGAAGAAACCTTGGTTTGCAAATAACACTCAAACTTATATTAGCCAATGACGTGGTGGCTGCTGATCTCGCCATCCGCTTTATGAGTGAGAGTGGGTTAGGACCAGCAATCTAAATTTACAAGTGACCATTGACTCAAAGATTTTGTTAGTTTTTTAATTCTGTTTTTTTTTTTTTTGTTTTTTCTGTTTTCCGTATTTTTTGTTTATAATTATACTTATTTTTAAAAAATCGGTCTTTTCACATGTAGGTGTCCACCTCTAAATTTAACTATACATTCCAAATATGTATAATTTAATTTGTGTTAAAAGGGACAGATGACCTCGTAGTTCCGCCCCTTAAAACAACAATAACTAACTTATAAAAGTATTTAATTATGATAATTACGGTAGATAATGATGCAAAATCTCGAAATTAAATTAATCTCAGACTTCCTAAGACAGGGCGGGACTTTTCACCAAAACATATTTATTCTCCGGCTCCGTTCCAGAAATTCCCCCAACAACAGCAAGAAGGTCCTGATCGTTTCCTAGTTGCTAGTATTCTTGGCTGTTACCGGGGAGGCCCGGGCTTGATTTCCGGCTCTGCAGATAGCGCTTGCTCCCATGGCTTTGCATTGTGCCTTAGCGAACGTAGCTAATTTTTCTCGAAGATAATTATGTTATAATATTATTTATGTTCGACGATGTCGAAATATAAAAATTATATGCCAGAAAAACTGTATCATAATGATGGTCATTATAACACTATTTTTCATTATGAAACAGTTTCTCCCACCAATCAGAGCTCAATAAACAGTTGTGTGACCAATTAGGTAAGGATAGCATTGCACCTGCGCTGAATTCCACGGCCTTCTATTTTAAATTTCACTGCGTGGCTTCTAGTGTCATAGTGGGGTATTCCAGGAGGACATAGTATTCTCTGCGTCCCATGCGCCCTGTTTCAAGTACATAAAACTGGTGAAATCTCGACAGACATTTTTGAATATTTATGTTCGAACATAAAATAGTTATAATTATCGCCAAACATAAACAGTCGTATGCGACTCGCCTATAATGGTATGGAAATTATAAAACTCGTGTTTTAATTATTGCCATTATAGGCTCGTTGCATAGACTAATGTACTAGTTTTCAAGAATTTACTAATACGGTATTACGAAAGTATGAGTTAAAATACTTGCTGTTGTTTCATTTGAGGGGCTTGGATATCGTGGTCATTTAGCCCCGTATACTTGGGTGCATGTGTAATTTTGTCTGTATTGTTGTGATGGCTGTATTAGTGTAATTCGAGTAAGGATAATGAAGGAGGCGGCTGTGGCCTTAAGCTACGAATCATCCCGGCTTTCTCTAGGCGTAGAAGTGGGAAGCCACAGAAAACCACTTCCAGGCTAGCTGGCGTGGGAATAGGACCCACTTATTCTTAGCTTTCCCTCATGAGGTTGAGAGCACCCTGTTTCGGTCCTCGAACCAGAATTAAGAGCGGGGAATCGAACCTGGACCTCTGGGGACGACAGCCTAGAATGCTAGCAGCTGCACCACGAAATGGTCTGTCGATAGATTTACCAGCACATCCCGGCGCGTCTCTGAAGCCATTAATGTTCAAGGGAAAGATATAAAACTGGTGGTACAGTATTTTTTTCATTGCTTTTTTTTTTTCACATTGCATAACACGTACACGTAACGGCATCAACTGACGTTCACTATGTAGTATTTTATTTTTACATCTTTTCTGTTTTGATGCGTCTATTTTAAATCTGGATGCGTGGTCTGTGTGGTTTTCATGTCAGTTCCAAAAAGCGTGTTGGTGACTACTGACGATAATGTTTCTAAGGGAAAAAAACTAAGGAAGGGGGCGATGAGGGGGAAGTGATTGATGCCACTTGCATATCCTTGGTTATTTCTTGCTCTGAATCTACTGTATTATATCAATAACACGGTTGGTTGCTACTTCTTAAAAGTAACTAAGTTACAGTTTCAATTACGTAACGCATCGTTTCTTTTGTATAAAATGGTTGCTCAATAATACTTACCCTTTAAATCTATTTGTTCACTTTTCAATACAATTTATTTATTTTTATTTATCGTATGGCTTTTAGTGCCGGGAGTGTCCGAGGACATGTTCGGCTCGCCTGGGTCTGTAGCTGCTTCCAGCGGACACCCTAAAGGGTGAGCTACAAGTTCCGTTCAATTTCAAGTAGTTCCAACTTCGCCACCAGATATCAATGATACCTAGTGGCGAACGTTGGAACTTGGATAGAGCGTTCTGACGAAATCCAACCTAATAAATTTTGCTTTACACAAGTTTAGTCTGTGTAAGGATCTTTTGCATGCCATAAATCTATGACATGGGACCGCCGGCTTTACTTCCCCTCCGAAGGAAGGCATACTGAAGGATTTTTTAACGCTCTTAAAAAACCGACGACTTCGGCCGGGTTTGAACCCGCTATCTTGGGCATAGCAGTTCAGCATGCTACCGACTACGCCACCGAAGCCGCCTTCAATACAATAACTTACCCTTACTACCATACATCAACGATACATGTTTTGGCTTATTTGCCTTCTTCAGTCTTGCAATGTCTTAGCACATAAAATACATCTTTTTAAATCATTATTTCATTTAAAACAACCTTTAAAAACATAATTTACTGGATAAGAAACTGTATAAAACCAGTGTGTCGATTGGGCAGCTTCGATGGCTTAGTTGGTAGCATGCTGAGCTGCTATGCTCAATATCGGGGGTTCAAACCTGCCCAAAGCCGTCGGATTTTTTAAGAGCGTTTAAAATCCCTCAGTATGCCTTCCTTCGGCCCTATGTCATAGATTTGTCATGTAAGAGAACCTTCCACTAACTACAATTGTGTGAAGCTGAAATTTTTAGGTTAGATTTGATTAACACTCTATTAAGTTCCAACGTTTTCTCGCCAAGTGCCGGCTGTGGTGGCTTCTGGTAGTCAAGTTGACTGCTAGGTGTCGTTGACGGTAGCAGTCCTGAGCTAGGTCCTTATGTTACACAGTAAACTCTAGATTATCCGCGGGCGGTTGATGCGCATTGCGGATTACCCGCGGTGCCTGTGGGAGAACATTTTTATAAAAAATGAAGGTTTTGTTGCCGGAAGTGTTGATGTAAATGAGGAAAATATCGTTGAGTGGATCGAATGTGATGCCAATGAAACGGGCTTTGAGCACCTCACAGATGAAAATATCATAAATCAAGTACGAGGGATTGAATCGGTTGAATCGGAAGACAATGAGGAAACGCTGATGCAGAGGACCGTTACTCATCTCATGATGCAACATTGGGACACATTGACAGAGTTCTTCAATGCCTTGAAGAGCAAGACGACGCATCACTTTGTGACAAGATGGTGTTGAGAAAACTCAAATCACAAATAAAGAAAAAGTATTTCACTACGAAAAAGCAAAAGCAAATGACCGATTTTTTTGTTAAACAGTAAACAAGACTTTTTAATAACACACATAACATCAACTGAGTTTTGTTATCATGTGCGTCCTTTTATTGTGTAATGAACTTATTTAGAGCACTCGTGTTGTTTTTTAGTGCCTTAGACCTTTGATTAACCATTACCAGCAATTTTTCGGCTTATCCGCGAAATTCGATTATCCGCGGTATCCGCGCCAGTCAATTCCGCGGATTATCGGGAGTTTACTGTACTTTCTTCCAAGCCCCTCAAGGGCTTTACATGTCTAGGCGTCAGGACCTAGGTGACCTCGGATGGTTCCCCATTAGTACAGTAGACAGGGATATGACCAAAAGTGGACCATCAGGAAAGTCAGGGTATAACAATTTTGAATTTTATCCCGAACGAATTCATTTATGAGTCGTAAATCTACAGAGATGATGCTGTCAAAATATAAGTAGTTTCATTTTAGGGGCTTGTACATCGTGGTCATTTCATCCCCGTGTACTTGGGTGTTTGTAGATTTTGTCTTAGAGTATGTATTTGTAATTGAGGCGAGAATTGGAGTGGAGGTGGACATGGTCTCAAGTTAGGAACCATCCCAGCATTTGCCTGGGGTAGAAATGGGGAACCACGGTAAATTACTTATAGGCCTAGGATGCATGAGATGGGAATCTAACCCAAATCTCATAGATTTGGATCTGATGATGCTCGTTCGACGAGTGAAACATTACATCCCTTAATTATCTCCTTTTTCAATAGTCCATAACAATATAAATATATATACGTTATATACATCTTAAAAACATGTTTTGTTTATTCATTCCAGTAATTGGAATCATTTTGTGTCGATCGACTGAAAGTTACAATATCAATCTCTACATAGTATAAAACCAAGTCCCCGATTCTTGGTTGTAGCGGGAAATCTCGAGAACCACTGGATGGATTTTGATGCGGGTTTCACCATTCTGTAAAGGATTTCGCGAGGAAGGTTTCTGTAGAAAAACATTCATTTATGACCAAAGAAAGCCGAGCAGTAACGATTTCAGTTAATCGAGTCGAAGAAAAACCTGCCGTCCGTTCTCATTTTAAGCTTACGCTGGGTAAATCATTAAAAATATCTCTATACTATGAGTGTAAGAATTGTTCAGCATGAAAATTTCTACAAAAATCCCTCGGATCACTTGCCTTAACCCCTTGAAGATGTCCTAAACATGACCTGTTATTTTATCAAAGAACATGTTCTCTTTCGAAAATTGCATTTTTGTTTTCCGTATATATTTTTTAAAATTTCGTTTCCGGCCATTAGAGACCACGTCAAACAATTGTTACGTCCATAGAAACCTTGTTTGTAGCCCGACTGGCTGCGTGGCTCAGCGGTAACTTTCTCGCCTCCTGTGCCCAAAGGTGCAGGATCGAATCCTGGCGCAACCAGTTGGCATTTTAGGGTGCACGAATGTGAGGGAGCCGTGCCAGTAAAATTCCGCCACCCCCGCGTTTCTAAAAGCCGCGGTAGTTAAAATAAGTGACAGTCAGTCTGAAAGACTAGACTTTGTATCATTTTAAATGCTACAAATGCTGAAAAATGCTAGGCTGGAGGCTTCGAGCGAAAAAATTATCTGCATAATACTTATCTTGCTTATCTTGTTTCAAATTACTCGCGAACGGCAAGTGCAAACCAAGGGCAAAGCAAGGTCAAGCGCGCGGGATGCCGCACGCTCACCTAAGCGCGCGGGGACGTGCCCCTTCCATCTAGTCTAAAAACACTTATAGTGGGCGATGTATTGAAGATAGAGATATGCTCTCGCGGACTTTTTTGTAGAACTTTTCATGCTGACCAATTCTTACGCTCATAGTATATTGATGTGTTTAACGGTTTGCCCAGCGTAAGCTTAAGAAGCGCACGGACGCCAAGTTGGTTTTCGACTTTTTTCACTGAAATCGTTACTGCTTGGCTTCCTTTGGTCATACATCAATTATTTTCTAAAGAATCTTTCCTCGAGATATCCTTTACAGAATGGTGAAAACCGCATCAAAATTCATCCAGTGGTTCTCGAGATTACCCGTGACATCCAAGAATCGGGAATTTTTGTCTTATACTAACGAAGTAGAGATTGTCTGGGAGCACATGCACCAAACGGTACTATGACGTCACACACCTCAGTGCATCTGGGTACATTTCGTCCCGTCACCGTGACGTAAAGCCAGACTCCAGCTTAACGACGAAGTCGACAAGATCATTTAAAATGATAAAAGGGACGTAAACCAATAACATTATTATTATTATTATTATCATCTATGCAGCCCAGTATCGTTCCCTGGCAACCTGTCTCCTTTCCACCGTCCATCCGCAGTTCAGCTTCCCTTCTTCGTGAACGCCCTGTGAGTTATAGACCTCCTGACGGTACTTGATTCTATTAGGGATGTCTTCGCGCTTCGTACCCATTTCTCCAGATCCTGTCGTGACCTCTCTGAACCACTTATCAGAGGTTTTAGGTCTTCCATCAAGTATGGTGAACATTTTAGCAGTCAAGCTCTTTTCGTCCATTGTAAATAGGTGACGATAGAATTTGAGTATTATTATTAGTTTTTTTTTGTTTTTTTTGTTTTATTAATGTTCGGTCTTTTCTAGGTGTCACCTTTGAATTGTTCTAGTTCTATATTTGTATACTTTAATCTGTGTTAAGAGGGGCAGATGACTGCACTGTTCCGCCCCTTAAAACCTCAATAACAGCTAACTAACCGTCGGGGTCGAAAGAAGAACGTTGGTGTACGAGCCAATTGGCGTAACTCACAAAAATACAAACTTGTCAGGAAAGGTAATAACTGTGTAGAATTGATTACAAACAACTTCAATTTGGAAAAACAATTACGTTACGCCAATTAACCAGTACACCATCGGTTTGTAACACTATGAAATTAGCTTAGATTATTGGTCTGCATGTTGCCTTAAATGGTTAAGTCTGTTCCGTAACGTGAATGCATTGGCGCGAGGCGAGGAAACTAGGCCTGGCTAACAGTAATATCCTTGATCAGCCAGGGCTTGGCGGAGTGTCAAGTTGTGACAGCCACTTAAAGCGACATGTGACTCGTCTCGCCTCGCATAGCGTTCTTTTAATGATTTCCAGTTCCATCCACTAACTCTGCATAGATAGCACGTAGTTCACACGGTCTTCCCTCCCATTTCGTACCTCTTCTCAAACCCCCCTGGATACTAATCCCAATTCCAGAAACCAGTGAATTTTTAACACTTTATAAAAACAACGAACAAGTAGGTTACTTATCTGTATAGGTTACGTAGAGATACGAACTTAATCATATTTCTAAGTGTCCTTATTAAAATGAAATTAAAGAACCAAATTGTATTAAATACTGTATATTTATTCCACCTTAATCCATAATATTATAATTAATACGAAAATGAATTAATTAGTATCAGTTTCGGCCGCATTGTTGCCTTCTTCAGCTGTGTGTAGATCTCAACACATTCAACCAAATGCGAGCAATGTAATACAATTTGATCGAAAAGTTCTAGAAAAAAAAATTGAAACTAATCTTAACAGTCAAATTTTTAATGTGAATAGTGAGTAACTTAAATTGTCTAATGAACAGGCAATTATTGACGAAAAGAATATCAAAGCTTAAACATTAAATTCTGTTGTTAATGATGTTAAAATTCTAGGATCATAAAAGTAAAAAAGTCAAATCTGTTTCAAATAGTGAAGTTAATTTTAACATTGTATTAGAAATTATGGCAAAGCAATGCTTCCAATGACTATGCGTAAATTTTGAAAATGCTAAAGTAATGTAAAATGTCTTGAATGCGTGGATGAATGAAAGTATGTCTAGATGCGCAATCTGGCTGTAGGTTGAAATACTTTGGTCTTTATCAAGGCATGAGGTAAAAAAAAGAAGCATATTATCCTACGTAGTCGAATGAAATCTCCCGTTGAATTAATATCTTGAATTAAATAGCTTGTTGTTTTTGTATAATAAATCAAGATGAGACGATTATACTGTATCAACTGTGGGGGCTTCGTACCAAAATTATGTGAGGCGAGCCCGCCGTGAGTCGGTTTTTTTAATTTACGCATTAGGTAGCTGCCTTTATGCTCTATAATGCAAGGGTGCCCCATGCTGGCGAGCTCGCCCTTATCGTCCGGAAAGTGAACATTATATTGAAGCCTCGCCCTCATCCAATTCACGAGCACGAACCTTGCACACGGATTATCTCCAAATGCACATGTGGTGGGCCCACCCTTCTCTTACGGAACACCTCATATATGGGAATGGTATTGCATGAATGTTTAGGTATAGTTGTATTGTCCATAGATGTTACTTGTGTGAAGCTAAATTTCTAGGTTAGATTTCGTTGGAACGATCTATCAAAGTTCCAACGTTCACGACTATGTATCATTGACATCTGGTAGCGAAAGTTTGAACTACTTGAAATTGAATGGAACTTGTAGCTCAGGTCCGCTTGATGCAGCTACAGCCTCTGGCGGAAACTCCCGGCACTAAAAGCCATACGATAAATAAATAAATAAACTTATCCGACTACTGTCGTTGGACGTAATTTTGAAACGTTTTCTGGTTTGGGATTTTATTTAACGAGAGAGAGAGAGAGAGAGATATTAATATTGTTAACATCAATTGGATAATAACATTTTGGAAAGAGTAAACTATTTTAAATACCTTGGTTACACACTGTCTTTCCTTGAAGAAATGGACATACCCTAGAAAATCTTCAAATTCAACATATGTTTAGGAATCAATAAAGTTTTTAGACCATCATAAGTTCAGAAACACACCCGAACAAGAATTTACAAAACCTTAGCAAGACCAGTACTTTGTTATGGTAGAGAAGCGTGGACCCTGAGGAAATGCGATTAGAGACGAGTAACTACCGCCGAAATGAAATATAGGCTATGCGACGAACAGCAGGAGTGGGATCACAAACGAAACACAGAATTGCTGAATGGTCTTAACAGCAGACTCATATTGGAATACATCCATGAATACCAAAGAAATTGGCTAGGACACCTCAACAGAATGGACAGAAGCAGGATCCCTAAAACAGTCGTCAACTATTGTCCCGGTGGGAAGAGATCTCTAGGTCGCCCCAGGAAAAGATGGGCTGAAAATTCAAATCTTTTGTGTAGACCGTAACAGTTCTTCTAGGACTAACACATGTAAGGAGGATGATGGTGATGAACTTCAATCTATGTGCTTTATGTGAGGATATCCGCTTTTACTAATATAATTATAATATAATGATAATGATTAGATTAACATTTTGATGTGTTAAGTTAAACTAGGAAATGTTTAAGTGCTAAGTTAGCTATTTGCTATCTCAGTGCTGAGTTTTTTCATTTGATTTTTAATTTTTTTTAGAAACCATCCTTTTTAGCCTATTTTCAATTTTGAAAAAAAATAGGCTTATGAGATCACCTTTTGTCCGTGTGTGTGTGTGTGTGTGTGTGAGGTGTGTGTGTGTGTGTCCCTAATAAAATCTAAACGGCTGAAGCGATTTCAGTGAAACTCGGTAAGTTCATAGCACTATTCCCGGCGACCTCGACCGTGCCCTTCAAATTTTGTTACGTCTCACCAATCCAACATGGCGGCTGTGCGAATTATTTCACTAGCATTCAATATCTCCGAAACTATTACCGATATCACCCTGAAATTGTGTACGGTGACAAAGGGCACTACTAGAAGTTCACCTATGAGACTTTAAAAAACCTGGTGACTACAAAACCAACATGGCGGCCAAGCGAAGTTGAGACTTTTAAATAGACTTTTCTCGCGATTTAACTATCCAAACGTAATGAAACTTGGTACAGCAAATGTTTATACACATTGCAATGCACTGGAGTCTAATTTAGTTCAATTATTTACATAACCTCAAAATGGCGGCTGTGCGAAATATTTCACTGACATTCTATATCTCCGAAACTATTACAGATATCACCCTGCAATTTTGTACGGTGATAAAGGGTACTGATACAAGTTTACCTATGTATAATTCATAAACCTGTAAAGTACAAAACGAACATGGTGACCAAGCGAATTTGAAATATTTTAATAGACTTTTCTCATGAGTTAACTCTCTGAGCGCAGTGAAATGTGGTACAGTAAATGATTTTGCAGATTGTAATGTACTGCCATCTAACTTAATTCAATTGTTTACTTAACCTCAAGATGGCGGCTGTGCGAAATTTTAAAATTTAGTTTTATTTCTTGTGTCGTAATCATGCGATCGAAGTGAAAAGTTTGAATAATGAATCTAGGCAATAAGTGTCGTTGAATGGTACATAACTCTATGGCCTATACATATAACAATCCTAAATGGCGAGCTTCCGATATATTTAGACGGTTCTCAATATCTATGAATCTTTTACAGCAACAAAACTGAAACTTTTATGTTCATAGAGACTATGAACATATGTTCACCTATAGGACTTTCAGTAACCTGGTGAGCACGAATCCAACATGGCGGCGACGCGAAGTATAAATATTTAAATGGACGTTTCTCGCGAATTAACTATCCGAGTGCCGTGAAACGTTGCACGTTAAATGCTTAAACAAATGTTGATCCACTGGCATCTAATTTATTTCAATTGTTTGCATAATCACAAGATGGCTGCTGTGCGTAATTTTAAAATCTCTTTTTTACTTCTTGTGTTCTAATCATGCGATTGAAGTTTGAATACCACACGTACACAATAATCTTAATATAATAGTACAAAAATAAAAATCCAACCTGGCGACCATCTGAAATATTTAGACGGTTCTCAATATCTACGAATCTGTTACAGCAATTAAACTGAAATTTTGTATGTTGATAGAGGCAATTAACTTGAGCAGAATATACGAAAATAGGCTGTATAGTTCAACGGAACTACTTGTTTACTTATCATATGGGTGGTGATACGCTTTAAAATGTCTATGGGTTTTGTGTCTTTATTAATCTAAATGCAAATTCCAAATCCTACGTTTACATACATTTTTATTTTGACACGAATGAAAATTAACATTTTTGTGCGGGCATAATCTCCATACCAGGTAATGTAAAATTATTTCCTCCTTACCAGTATGAAAATTGATATTCTTTGACCCGAAATCACAACGTGGCGTGAAGAATTTTACTTTTATTCCGCCATGCTTGTTTAGATCACAGATGAACCTCAGCTGTAGAGGGCAGTCGTCTACAAAATGGGCTGTTAGTTACTTCCTGAAGAAAAATTCCAAACTCAAGTATTACTACATAATGTCAAATAGATCGCAAATCATACCAGGGATCGATTTGGCACTCGAAAGCGAATGGGAACTATGATTTAAAAATAGTTCTTGTGCAACGTGCGAAGCACTCAACGGGTTAATATAAGGTAACGATGGCTCCAGTGTACTTTTGAATGGATAGATAAGTTACAGGCCGGACGTTTGTTTTAGGCGATTGCCCTTTACCTTGAAGCCTGCGGGTGAGCCTGTACACAGTCACTCTCTCACCCTATCGCTTCACATTTGTCACCACCGATCTGATGTAATGGAATTCCAGACTTGCGCACTTGGCGACACCTACTTGCAGACAGTACAGTCAACGTCGAAGTATTGTGTGACGCGGAAGTAATACGTTACGTATTTACGAACAGAACGTCATTATATTTGCCAATGACTGTACTTCAGTAGGAGTGTGAGACAGCTTTGTCAATCATCGGACCGCTTGGGGCAGCTGATAACAACACAGGCACTGCAGTAACTCGCCTCCAGGCTTCCATTAAGATTTTTCACTCGTCTAAAACAAACGTCCGGCCTGTATGTTTCATAAAGTGTATCGAAAACCGTTCGAAATACTGGATTAATGATACGATGGGTGATCAGAAACTAAGGTTACAAAGCCTGTAGTGAAATGTATGCATTTTATTTGTGGAGCATATTTCCAAAAGTCGACATCTGACTCTTTTTTTTTTACAAAAAATGGATTTTGTTGATTTCGTATTCCTCTTGGAGAAACGCATCAAATGGATGGTGCAAGATGTTCCAATACACAATATTTGTGGTCATAAATCAATATTAAAATTTGACTTTATTTCCAAATCTCGACATCTGCTTTGTTATTCTTGGTACAAACTCTAACATAAACATAAAAGGTAGAATAACATAAAATTTCCTAAATTCTACCGTTAAAGTGTGTTTTTTTTAATAGGCTACTTATTTCATACAACCTTTACAGCCAATTGATGGTACATACATTAGGTTATTTTCGGACATAGTCTCCATATCGGTTTAGGCACTTGTCGCTTCGTGGGATGTTTGAATAGTACCTCATGGTAAAAATCATGTCCTTGCGTGTCCAGTTACGTTGTCGCGAAGTGTTTCACCTCTTCGTCTGAAGCAAATTGTTGACCTCCTAGGTGCTCCTTCGTGTGAGTAAACAGGTGAAAGTCGCTTGGAGTGAGGCGAGGACTGTAGGGAGGGTGGCGTGGCCGACGAGAAAGACAGGCCATGGCGCGGATCTGTGACGTCAGAGGAGTGGTGTCGCTCGCTCGCCTCGCCGCATTGATTGCACCAGGGTATTCTCATCTATAGAAGCCTACCAATAGCCGAGTAATTTGTTATTGTGAATTTAAGGATACTCAAAAATAAAGTTAAAAGCTGTGGAAGAAATCCACCCCTATCACTAGCTCAAAACCTTAGAGCAGTAGAATATTAAGCAGTGTAATACAAACGTTGAATGGATGTTCCAGTTTATGCAGATATACAAAACTGTACATATTATCCTCTTATCTTCGTTCATCAATAAGTTGTTTCCATATATACCAGTTTACATGTGAGTTTAACTTTAAAAGCAGCTGGAATTTTAAAAAAAGAAGAAACAACCAAGCATTGCATTAGGAGAAAGTATTCAGTGCTTCATTTATTGCAAGGGAAGGGTCATTCATGCCCCAAAATAATAAAAACGAATATAAGAAATTTGAGCCTACACTCGTGGTTTTTAGCATTTTGCTTTTTTGAGAAGGCCTACCATAAGACAATCTTTTTCAACAACAAAAATTTAATGCATAGGACTACTTCAGATACATATATGAATTGCTGAGATTATACTTACCTCCTTTAGCAGAGAGCCTTTTATCTGACACCAATCCCCTACAGTGGCAGGTTTACTTCTTGTGGCAACTACCTTCATGTTGGACATGTTTAACGGTTCTCTCCCGTTCCCAGTTAGGCTTAGGTCAAATTTATGGTTTTATGGGCTCAAGATTTTTATAACGAAGTATATTACTACAAATGAAGGACCTTGGAAACTTATTCATTGTGAGTTAATCCAGTGGATTGAAATGTCGTGGATATCAGCCCCATGCACTTATGTGTGTACTGTACTTGTAATAGAAAAGGATATGGTAGTGGTTTTCAGTTAGCTTTTATTTACAGTTGAGTTGGGAAGACACTTCCAGGATGCAAGGAGTGGGATTCAAATCATTCTATCAAGAGCCTTTGTGCGAAGCTTTGAAGACTAAATCCTATATCAGGTTTCAAATACTCCTTCGCAAAACAGGTCATCTGGACAAGAAGCCACTTTACTTACCCCTACTCCATGTAGGTGGAACTGTTCCATTTATTAAAATTAAAGAAAGACCATACTTGCCATTGTAATTTGGATCTATGCTGGCTACACGGACATGGTATCTCCCTCCCAATAAGATGTCCAAGATCTCCACCAAATGTCAAACGAGACCCTTCAAATTATTCAAATGAAAGCATTCCTCAACTTTTAATTATTTTTTCTATTTTTTGTTTCACCCTGGTGGTCTAGGGATGAAGAATTTTATAACATACCCAGTCCCCCCCTTCCCCTTCCTCCCAGAAAATATCGCATAATCCTCACCACATCCATTCCCCCTGAAAAAGAACATGTGCATCCTGTTAACATAAGCAGTTAACAGTACTACACACTGGGTAAATCGGTTTGAAATGGGTAAATCTAGAGCTTTAACAGAGAATTATGGATGTGGTGATTGGTAGGGCCCTGGAGTACAAAACTATGCCCGTATCTTCAAGAACACTAGCAAATTGCAAGTAATCTTCCTCCAATGACACAGTAATGTTTACACTAAATTATAATAAGCACACACAAAATGTATTACAGACATTATTTTATTTAGGATATTGGTTATAAATATATGCATCTCAAGCACATTAACACATTGTCTGGAAGAATCTTAGAATGTAGAAAATGAAGTTTGCAGGTTTCACCAAGTAGGCTATAAAGGTGATATCTTGCTGATCTTGGATATATTACTGACGATTATTAGGATCTAATATCCTCCAGCTATTAATATTCTCAAAAAATCCTGCACTGCACATAGGGCCTACAGCCATTATACCCTGCTGATGATTCATGATCTCTTCAGGATTTTAAATTTTTCTGACACCATTTCTCAATCTCACTGGAGCTTAGTGGGTTACAAATTCATCGTTACAAAGATGCATGAACACAATTTGAGGACTGGACATGTCTAACTTGATTCCAGCTGCCTTGCTACTGTTTCCTTATGCAGTACAAAATCACTATCAATTATATTGGTATCTTGCATCCTTGGCAACGATAGAGTCTTGTATTAACTCTTGTACTATTTTCATCTCTAATTTATCTCAACAAAACAAGCCTGCCAACTTGTGTCAATAGCTTTAATGTGGACATGGAATGGAATTCACACTTACAAAATTCCCCTAGACACAAAATTGCATCTTCCATGACAACGTGGACAACACTTAGGGTTTAAACGCTGCATACATGTTAAATTCTATGTGTTATACTCTGATTTACAAAATATGAACGGTGCAAGCTGCCATCCGCTTGAATAGTGAGGTGAGGAGTGGAGACAAGAGGGGTAACTGTGTCCATAGCAACAGCGAGCAGTGTTGCAATGAATGCTGACACAACAGTGAGCACATGGTTTGACGCAGTGTTCTACTGTGAACTAACTCGTCACTGCCATTAGTAATATCCCGTGTATATATTGAAGTGCATTTGCTTATTCTTTCATAGGCTACAGTAAACGTTATCCTTCTGTTTTTGTTGGAAGCGTGTGTATATACAGATTTTGAGTTTATTTCTTTTATTTGCATCATCGTGTCTATTTTCGTTGTGTAAAAATGGCATCGGTACATGCTCGCGGAAGGCCCAGGATCCATTCTCTGCGACAGAACAACTTCAGGCCGTGGTGTGACTCTCCATAGCCAAGTAAAGGAGATGGTATGTGCGGTGAGGAATTTTATGGAGGAAGAAGAGGAAAGTATGCACTTACGGGAGAAACCTCTGATTCCATTTGTTCAGGTGAGGAAAAGAATTTCCAAGACTCTTGGTGTGAGTGAAATCACTGCATACTGAGTGACGGAAGGGAAGTTCCTGTCTGATGATGCTGGCCCGTCTAAACTATCAACTCCAGGGAAGAAGAGGCATAGAGAAGGGGTGGTCACTAATTTAGATGGCTTTCAACAAGATGCTGTTAGACGGCATATTTATAGATATTATTTTAGGGAAGAAATTCCAACATGTCGCAAACTTCTTGTTTTTGCTAAGAGAGGCACAATTATTTCAAGGAAGCCTTTCTTCACTGAAAGTGTTGCACGATCTGGGATTTAAATATAAGAAAATTAATGGGGGGAAGGTGATCATGGAGAGGCCAGATATTGTGGCTTTGAGGTGTCAGTTCCTACATGAAATGGGGAGACCCTACTGAGTTGTAGGCCAAAAATTACAAACAAAAAACCAAAATCTGGTTTCATGCCCTAGAAGTTACCTTATCACTTGGGGCACTTAAATATACATTTGTTTTTTATGTACGGCCATTTTTAAATCCTTACGGGGGCTTTTAAAGAACACGTGCTTAGGTCTTGATATGGGCAACGCCTACTTCCTAGAACCAAAAACCCCCTCAATTTTGTTGTAATTTCATACTCTTGGCCAAGATTATCATGCCAATCATCTGAATACAAGCTTATGGTGCCATCTGTTGGTCAATTTATCAGTTATGAGTAACCTAGGCAATGTTTGTCAAGTGTGAAACTTTTCTTACCGTACATGTTATTTTCTTATCCCATATAATTTTTAGCTGTATGGCATTCACTAAAAGAATATCATTACTATACACATGCACATATTTAACATCGAACAGAAGTATTTTGGTTTGTAGTAAAGTATAGGCCATTTTGGATACATAGTGGAACCATGCGTCTTTGTTTATTTTGATGGTCAGTGGCTTTAGTGAAGTTTATTCGCAAGAATTATATTTTTATTGGTTTACTGTGAGTGGTGGAACTTGTGTAAGTTAATGGTATTTTAGAGATTTGTGTGCAGTTTATTAGATGTATTCTGTATCTAGTCGATGGCATAAACCGAAAGTCTGTGAAACAAAGAAATGGAATAGTGCTATTTTGAATGTTGACAAACAGTGGGGTGATATTACATGTGAAGTTAAGTAATGCAAGTTCAACAGCTGCAACTACTTCTTCTGCCAGTGTCAGAAAACTGGAATAGGCCTATTTTAGTGAGGAGAATACTGTTAGACCTAGTGTTAATGACAAGCACATTCTCATTCATATATGGGTGCCCTCCAAAATTTGTTTACAGAACTGTGTGGTGAATGTGGCAGTAAATCTTCGTGTCAACGTCAGGGAGAAAGATGGGTTTAGTAATAAGTTACCTCTGAAGTGTGGGAAAAGTGATTTGTCAACTCAGGGAAGTCTTGATGCAGGAAATTCCACTAAAATACTGTTTTTCTTAATAAAGTTAGGTTTTTCTCAATACTATATTTTTCAGCATTTTAAATGTTCCAGTTGCCTGCCTTTTGATCCCATTACCTTCAAACTTGTTTTGCACATACAACTTTGTGGTCTTAATAATGTGTGGAATCCATTTTGAAAAATATTAATAACTTTCAGAAATATTTAGGTTCAAATTTGAAAAAAATGACATATTTTAACAGAACAACAGGTCATTCTAAGATAAAAACATTTTAATAATAAACCATTTGCACTGATTTTAAAAGTAATACCAATTTTTATTTGTAGACCATTGATGATCATTCCATAGAAGTTTTAGATTGATAACTTTAAATTTGATGTACCTGGGACATTTTCAAAATTTGCATATTTATTACATAAAATGTTATAATTTCTAAATGACTGAACCAAATAGCTCCAAAGTTTAGAATTCCCTTAATTATGCTCACTTTAAAGAACCTTCAAAATTTGGTGAAAATTGGGTGAAAATAGGCTACTGGAAAATTCAAAACTTAAGTTAATAGGGCAAAAATGTTATCGATATTGTGTGGTTAGGTGAAATGAGGGTCAATGCTGGTCACACAGTATCTAAGGGTTGGAGTGACAACTCAGTTCAGGGGACAAGGAAGGGCCGTCAGGCAGAGGGGGTCGATTTATTATTCTATATGCCGGGCTATCACACGGATTTGTTAATAATACACTTTTGCTCTTTAGGTCGAAAAGAACTCGTGATTACCATGAAGACATGGACTAAAATGGTTCCAGGAACAATTGTTACCCAACATCCCTGAACACAGTGTTATTGTAATGGACAATGCTTCGTACCACATAGGTCAGATAGAATAAGCTCCAACAACTTTAAGTACGAAGTCACGAATGTTGGAATGGCTGGACCACCATCGTGTAACCTACCATGCGACAGCTCTCGGACAAATGGAATCCTTCTCGGTAGTGCTGAATGAACATAGAACGAGCGATAACATTCTATATAATACATGAATTCGCCAAAATACCTTATAAAAGGATGAGAAATAAATCAGGAAGCAATGTTTTAATAGATGTTTCCTCCGCCGTCTGTGACACACCCAGCCATTCCAAATATAGCGAAAATTACAGCAGTGAGCGCCATTGTTCAAATCAATCTTCAAAAAAGTACCATAACAGTACTGCCAACCTCGCCCTTACGGTACTATGTGAAACAAAAAAGTGCCCAATTTACTCTCTAGTGGGCATCATTCGTTCGCTGCACTCAGTTCACGACTCTAATTATGCTAGTGTGTGCAATATTTCGCATCTCTGTACGGCTGAAATGAGTGTTTTTTGTTATCTGCTCTGTAATAACTATGCAGTATATCGCTCTCCTGTAATAAGTATGTGTATTTTTTCCCGCACAACTGTGGTTTTGACAAAGGTTACAGCCTAACGCGCCCAGATCAATGGTTTTGTGTCAACCATGCCCCGCTAGTAGCGCGCGGCCAAGGCTGCACCTACACCCGACCATTCTTACCTACACTTTGTCCAATCCAATGGTTTTTGACAATGGTTACAGCCTAACGCGCCCAGATCAATGAATTTTGGCAATGGTTACTGCCTAACGTGTCCCGATGATTCTTTTTTTTATCAACAGTGATTTTGCATCCCACTTCTTTCTATCAACAGTGATTTTGTATCTCACATGTGTGCCTCGGTGCGTGCTGCTAGAGTGAGCCTTGATGACGGTTAAACGAGATCAAGTGCTATCGAAGCATGGCAGCTGTTTTTAAAATAGCAAAAAACAAAAACACATATTTACGTACTTTAGCACATATATGAGGTTCAGTAGTAAGTTTTAATTAGGGTTCCTAATTTCAATACGTAATATCGCCCAAAAAATGAAACAAGGACACAAGGTATGTAAAAGTACATTCATGTCTGCTACAAGTGTATAAGCCGCGTTCCACTTTCATTCAGAATTAATATCCTTCTCAACCTTATACAGCAGCGCAAGCCTAAACCCATGTAGGCTACCACGTGGATGAACTGGCGAGAAAGCATGGCCATGAGATCATCACGCTGCCCCATATCATTGCCACTTCAATCCTATAGAAATGATATGGGGTCAAGTGAAGGGTTATCTAGCACGGCATAATAAGAATTTCACACTCCGTGAGGTTGAGAAGCTTACCGTTTAGGCTATTAGGGAAGTGACTTCATAAAACTGGAAGCGTTTTGTGTTAATAGTGCAACGAGAACTGGATGAGGCTACGAAACGTGAATGTATACTCGATGATAGGGTAGATTGGTTCATAGTTTCCCTGGAAAGCAATTCCAGATCCAATTCAGACACAAGTGACGAAGAGGGGGCGATGAAAGGAATAGACCCATAATTAAGTTAGTAGCAGCTAGAGCGATTAGGCAACTAAAAATTCCCCTAAACTCGCGTGCATCGCAATGTTTAATTGACCCTTCACACGAATACGGCTGACACACCACAGATCCCAGTATTTGTGTCTTCCTGGAAACTTCTTGGAATGTTATGAGTCATGATCTGCCTCAGTGGCAACGCAGCATTTCCTCACGTGTTAGCTTTGACAACTGCCAGTGCTCATTATTGGTACCGGCAATACAGAGTATTCTTTGCGTACAAACACAAACCTAACCCCAGACCTCCTTGCTTGTACTAGGCCTACTAACAATAATTTTGGTCCAGATAGTCGCCTAACCAAGTAGCGACCAATGGCTTTGTCTCGCCATGACTTTAGAAGAGTACAGTTCAACTTTTCCATTAAAATGAACTACGGTAAAAGTAATTTATGAACATTCATGATCTTTCAAGAAATTATTCTTCTTTAGACTGAGATAGGCTACTCAATACTCCCAATAATGTCAAAAGTACTCAAATCAAACTTACCAAGCAACTTTTGAAGATTTGATGGATGAGGCAGATAAATATGACCACTCCGATGTAACTTTTTGTACACTGATGACAATTGAACATATTATATGGAAGCTGCCAAGAGTAACGTGTCTCCACTGTACCTACGATTGTTTACCTAACATCTAAAAAATTAATTTGCTCTATTAAAAATTATAAGGGTGTGCAATCATCACTCGAAAAACTTCTCTGTAGGGTGTTCACAGGAGCATTCACTACTGACAACTTTCTTCCATTTTCATCGCACTCAGAATTTTCAATGAACTGAAGTAGGCTAGTTCATCAAATGAATTTTTATCAGTAATGCAAAGAAAGTTTTGTGGAACTTAATGTTTGGGAATCTGCAACCCATTGACTCAATGCTGAGGTTATTTAGAATACACACAGAACCTGTAATTATGGGCACTGCATCACTCAAATTCTTCAAGTACTTCACCAACTTGTCTTCTGTCTTGATATGTGTCCATTCCTGCTTAAATTTATTCCTGTTGGAGGAGAAGTGTTCAGATATATCCGATAGACTGTGCACAGAATTCTCTTCTTCGTAGTGTCTGAAGTCTTCCAAGCTCGCTTCTATGGCTTTATCCGAGATTTTCTACCTCTGCATCACACAGTCTTCTAGAAGAAGGCCCAGGAATGGATAGCTATTCTGGCAAATTCGAAAATATTGAAGATACTGCATCAGGATTCAACTTCGGGTAACTCCTAGCAAATGTCTTTATTTCCCCATCAACTTGCTCTGTCCTGAAAACAGAGCTATCAGGAAAATGTTTTATACAAATTATAGGCTTGCTCACTTTAGAGAAGTCAGTGGGAATTTTTCTAGGCCATATATTTCTTAATTTTTCGTCCTTTGGGAGAGAAAATGTAGAAACATTTTCATGCTGGGATCTGTAATTGTTCTTACAGCCAGCCACATTACAGCATCTCGGCATTTTGATTTCCTGTAAAGAGACACATTCATTAAATATCTAACTTTAACTCAGATAATTAACTTAGCATGCATTCTAATAGTCCTTAACATCCACAATATTAGGCTAACGTAAGTTCGTACATAACCTGCACCACACTTGCGTTTGATTAACCTGTGTCATTAATGAGAAATAAAGTGTTAACACTTACCCTGTAGGCTACGTGATTATTGCAGCTACATGATGCACCACAACACAAGTTGGATGTAAAGTTGGACATGACACTTTATAAAACACTAACTATTCTCACACTGCTATTCACAAACAAGTCTTCTCAACCGGAGTCACTACTTCGCCTACGTCACAGACAAGATGGCTGCTCGCACTGGGGCCAGTATCTTTCGTGGGCCACGGGAGGGTGGTCAGTGATGTCACAGCGAAACCGCTTGAACAGCGTGGTGGTCTCTTGAGCCGTATGAGTTCGCGCGTTGTCATGAAGGAAGATGAGGCTCTCAGTGAGAAGTCCTGGCGGCGGCGGCGGTTACATGTTTTTTGTCCCACAGAAATCGAATAACTGAGCGGATCTCTTCGCGAGTCTAATTTCGAAACGAGTCGCCATTAGTAGTTGACTTTAAAACTAGCGCTGTAGGTGGTGCATGGCTGAAACTCTGCGCAGTTATGAAACGTATGCATTCGGATTATCCCACACTCGGCGTTGTAACCTTCGTATACGGTAATGTAAGTCAGTACGGAAAATATCATACAGTGCCTATCATGGTTGATGTTTTGGTATGTTATAATGGCTCAGTCGTTATATTAATAATAATTGTAATAATGCAATGGCCGTGAAAGTACGAGTAACGCCCAATCCTACCTCTAGGGTATTTACACAACACGAACGTCTTGCTAAAATGTGGAGTAGAGTCTTTATCATTAGCTCGATGTCAAGGCAATGGTTTCATTTCTATTTACTGAAATTCATGCACTCCGCGGAAATACACAGCAGTGGAGTAAAATTGTTTTCTGCTGAGCGTGTCAAGGTTATCAGTGGGACACGTATTTTTCCTTCCTGTCTAGTCTAGTTAATAAGGTCTTCACATGCGCTTAGACACCGCCTCATTATCACCTGACACTGCGAAGTAATTAGCTTCTTCGTGCTTCTCTTAGTAAGGTTTTGCGAACTAGTTTTGTGCTCAATAACCTACTAAGCCTTTGCATATACCATACTGTATATATGCCCTCCTTGATATTTTAAAAGTAATCTCAGTTTAAGAAAGTAAAATGTAGTATTATTTCCAAAATTTCTCTACGGAATATGTTTCTATATGCCTACATATTCCAATGAAATGGTATAATGGTTCTCAAAACGTTCCCAGCCTGTGGAACGCTTGTGGAAGACTTATTAAACTCATCAGCTACATAGCGGAAGCTACGGCCATCATTCACCAATGCTACTGCTTTCGCCTAGTTCACGAGACTTAAAGGTATGTTGAGGAGTTGTTTATGGTTCAGAACCTCTCGGGCAATCCCCAGATAATCTTCAATCAGCGTCAAAGGTGCAAAAGGCGACTTTTAAATCCGAAATAATGGTTTTCATTATTGGCGCCAAATGAATAAGAAATACGCGGGAGGGTTGTTTCGGCGAATTATTACTATTGCTTTAAAAATAACCTCCTGCTGTTATTCATTACTGATCCTCCTTCAATAACTTTTTTGGAGGGCAGTGTATTTACATTGTCAATTAACTTCTTACAGCTCTCCCCCTCCCTCCGGCTTACAATGTGAGATGACAATTGATATTGTATCTTTCAGTCGGCCAACACAAAAAAATCCAATTACTGAAATATGTGAAAAAATAACCTGAAATAAATTACATTAAGTAATATATGTTTACGGGGCGACCACAAAGTCCTGTTTAAATTATCCTACGTGTAAAACTCAGTATCCTTTTCTCTTTAAGATTCCCGCACTGTTTTTTGTTACTTGGCTCCCCGTGTATCTAAATTCCCTTTAGCGATTTTTTTTCATCTACACTACGTTTGTAGGTATTTTTCATCTACGTTGCATTTTGTAAGTTTTTTCGATCTAAATTGCATTTCGCGATTGTTTTCAGCCTCAATTGCATTTTGTAAAGATTGACAATCTAAATTGCTTTTTAGTAAGTCTTTCAATGTAAGAGCAGGGCATTTTAGTGAGTATTTTGAATTTCAATTACCCTTGGTGAATATCTTGGATTGGAAATGGGATCTTTCAATCTGAATTGCATTGTGTAATTTCAATTACATTTTGTAAGTATTTTAAACCTCAATTGCGTTTTGTACGTATTTTCGGTCTCATTTGCATTTTGTAAGTATTTCGACTCTACATTGCATTCTGTGCGTATTTTTCAATCTATTCCTTTTATGAATCTTTTCGTTCTAAATTCCCTTTTGTAAGAACATTTTGTGAGTTGTTTCAATCTGAGGTTTTTTTTGTAAGAATTTACCATCTCACTTAATTTTCGTTCTGGTTTCCATTTCATTGTGTTTTTCGCTATCACCCAGGTTATTAGGGGCCGATAACCTCGATGTTAGGCCCCTTAAAACAACAACAATCATCATCAGATCCGTGTTGACTTTCGCCAGCGTTTTCGACGTGATCCTTCTCCGAAACATTTCCCACAGGTGATGGAAAATATCAGAAACAAACTGACGAACCTTCCAGAAAGACAAAATATGCAGGCTTTTCGAGAAGTGCGTGAAGAGATCGCCAAAGAATTCGCCATGGTAGGTAATCTGCCGAATTGTTCATACTCCTGTCGATCATGCGGAAACACCTGGATCATGTTTGTTTCGTACGAGGATTCAGTCAATAGTGTAAGTGGACGTATGGTATCAGTCATACTGTCTGAAACAGATACACAAAGATATCTTTGTTATGAAATGACATAAAATGATCATCATAGGCCGATTCCTTATTGACGATGCAGTTATAATATAATGTATCTGGGCCCGGATGTTGATGACATCTCATCTTTTTACTGAGCTGTCTAAAACAATGCTGAAGATCATAGAAACTCCGGACGCGCCATCCCGTCTTCAAATATGTCATTTTTATTTTGTATCGTTTGGCATTTTTTTATTTTGCTTTTTTCCATTTAAGCTTAAAGGGCATTTTTTTAAGTTTGGTACATTGGCCTGTTTGCCATCTCTTGATGAATACAGTACATTTGCATTTGTCAGTTGGCACAGGCTAGAGTAAAAGGTGGCTTTTCACCGATGTCTCAGTCTCACTCATGGCTGTGATTATATGGAAGCTACTGAGGTATGGGTGGTGCTTAGTAATGGCATTCAGGGCACAGTCAGTGCCTGTGAATGCTGTGAAAGGTTCTACTCATAGGGTTAGGACTACTGTTCTGACTCGGTGAGGAAAGCAATCACAAACTACCTCACTCCTCTTCTTGCCTAGAACGCCTCAATATAGCGCTGCCTTGGGTTTTTGTGGGTATCTACTCACATAACGTAACGGCGGTGCTTTTGAGGATCCAACCAGCCTTCGGGCTGACTACCTAACACACACATTTTTTGGTCTTATTTTAGAGAAATTGGCCTTTTTAGGTCACTTCTTCCAATTTATTCATGTGACAGCTTTTTATGAGGGAGTTACGTCTCTCAGAGTTAAGAAGAAGCTAGTAGCTGATACGAGATAATTTAAAATATTGAAATATTGATTCCATTTCCTTAATCAACCGGGTGGAAACTAGTCTTAGCAACAATCGTGGCGTAATTGCTGCGAGTATTGCATCAAAACTGAAAAAAAAAGTGCAGGACAAAAGCACCGGGTATAAAACATATGCAATATCTCAGCCATTCTTTCTAGTGAAAACTACTGCATGTATGGGATTGAAGAGGATTTAGAAGCAAACGACCTTCCTCACTTAAAGTACGCTCCGATCACATCAGTTAATGTTGAATGCAGCTTTCCGATATATCAAAACCGCAGATCATTTACATTTGACAACATCAGAATGACATTCGTAGTGCAGTGCAACTAAGACTAAAGTGAACATAAAGTTTTTGTTAAGTGCTAGAAATCTATTTTGACTGACTTTTCAGTTTGAGCTTAAGATGTAATTTTTGAAATATTGCTGAGTTTATCATTACAAGATCATTTTCTCCTTTTTATAGTGCATTTTTCGAAATTTTAGGTCATTTTTGAAAATTTTAAGTGCATTTTTTAAACTTTTTTACGGCATGAACATCCGGGCCCTATATAAAACCATAGGTCAATATATATTGTACTTGGATATCGTACCAGTTTGTCACATTGTGACCTTCCTCAGCGTAATTTTGGACATAAAAAGGTGGAAGAACAAAATTTGCCATAACAGAGGATGTTATCAAAAATTCTAAAAATATTCTTCGTCCAATAGTGCACACATTAAAATAAAATAAAAAACATCTGTTACAAAATGTGTTAAGAAACATACCTTTAATCTATGTGACTGAAACTGGTACGATATTAAAGTACATTATAAATTGACTTATGGTTATATACATTTTATTATAATCTTTAGTATGATTTACACAGGGGTAACAGGACTTTGTGGCCACCCTGTATATTGTTATGGACTATTGGAGAAGGAGAAAACTAAGGAATGACAAGTTTCTCTCTCGTCAAGCGAACATCCAAAATCTGCAAGACAAATAGCTCTACAAAACACTACTCTAGCATGCTTGACTGTCACCACGGAGGTCCGGATACGATTCCCGGCTCTGCTAAGAAATTTAATTCTGGTCTGAGGCCTGGAATGGGGTACATTCAGCCTCGTGATGCAAAACTGAGAAGAGGCGGGTTCGATTCCTACCTCACGACATCAGGATAATGACTGACAACCTACCTACGTTAAAATATTTTCTTATAGGCCTTATATGGTGTTTTTTTAGGCTAATATTGTGTCTGTATGCACTCTTTTGTATATATTTTTCATTATTATTATTATTATTATTATTATTATTACTGTCTTATTGTTTCTATCATTGATAAGACTATTATTATTATTATTACTGTCTTATTGTTTCTATCATTGATAAGACTATTATTATTATTTTTGTATTGTGAAATATTAGCGAAATATTTTACTTTTATAAGCCCTAATCTTTTTGTATGTAGGGCGCTACTGTAAAGGAGCTTTTAAGCTCTAAGTGTAGCCGTGGAAATAAATAAATTTAGTAAAATCAATCAAGCAGCTATCCTGGAAGTGTTTTTCCGTGGTTTCCCGCTTCTACTCCAGGCAAATGTCGGGATGGTGCCTAACTTAAGGCCGCCTCCGTCCCAATTTTCATCTGAATTACAAATACACACTCTAATACAGCAATCATCATAATAAAGGTTATCACAACCACCCAAATACGCAGGGCTGTATGACCACGATGTCTCATATCCAAAAATAAACGACAAGAACTTGAATACACGTATTCCGTCTCGAATGCGGTGATCTGATCTCACGCGAAATACAATAATCCTGGATGTCCCTTCCGTTGCAAGCAAGGCCTTCTTATCTCGGAAAGCACAGCATGCTCCTGCTAAAACCTACGCGGCCTTGATTATCTGGCGAATACACAGCTGCACCATGACCTTGGTTAACCACAAAGCGCTGAGAAATTGACTGCAGTTAGGTTGTTGAAGCCGTCAGTAACTACAGTGGGTGATCATATTATTACGGCCACTGGTTGTATTTTTCTAACTTGATAAGACAAACAAAACATAACTTCACTGATATTCTCTTTCTTTATCTAAATTTGACTTTGACAGACATAGCCTTTAAGTGTTGCCTTATCGAGGCCCCCCAGGGGCCCACGGCTAGTGGGACGTGGGTTGGCGACCATGGGACCCCAGCTGAGTTCGGCATTGCTTCCACTTACTTGTGCCGGGCTCCTCTCTGTCATCTTTCTTATCGACCACCCTTGGTCAACTCTTGTCCTTTTCCGACCCCGACGGTATTAGGATATCCGAGGCCTAGGGATTCTTTTACTTTCCCGTCTTAATTGCCCTTTCTCATCTTCCCTGATCTCTCATTCCAGTGCCTCTGGGGCGGAATCTCTCTTCTTCCCTTTTCCCTTTTCTATCTGCCTCTTCTGGTTCTCCATCCTTCCAAGTCCCTCAATCCTCATTCTTCGAGGGTTGAGGGCATTTCTTTCCTCCTGTCCATTGTTTGCCTTCTTCTTTATTTGTTTACCGTTTCTTCTTCTAGTTTGTACGATAGTAGTTAGTATTAGTTCCTATAGTTTCCATTACATTTTCATCTCATCTTTCACTATCACCCAAACCATTAGTGGCCGATAACCTAGATGTTAGGCCCCTTAAAACAACAATTAACTTATATCATCCTTATCGAGGTTGTGTGACCCATGTTCCAACTCTCAGGCTAGAAATAAAATTCTCACCAGAAGCGGGAAACGAACCAGGACGTGGTCAAAAATCGTTCACTACGCAGTGAATTATATTTTTTCGTCTTCTGTGTGTTACTTCAGGGATACAAAGATATTATTCATCATGTGTCATTTGTCGCCGGCCCCGTGGTTTTGAGGTATAGCGCCTGCCTCGCGCCCGGAGGCCCCGGGTGTGATTCCCGACTCCGTCAGGGATTCTAGAAACTAGCGTGGGGGCTGGAACGGGGTGCACTCAGCCTCGTGAGGACAATTGAGTAGCTGTCTGACAGTGAGACAGCGCTCCGGCCACGGAGACCAGATTAATGGCCGAGGGGACCTGTCGCGTTGATCACACGTCACCCCATAAACTGCAGGCCAAATGGCTGGACAGCGGTCGCTTGGTAGGCCTAGGCACTTCATTGGGCTGTGGTGCCAAGGGTGGAGTCATTGATACGCCCCGCGTCTTAGCCGTGCCATGGGATCTGCTGCAAGTTCGAAGATCACAGGTTCGAATCTTGGCTCGGTCAGCGACTATTCTGAGTGTTGTTTCCTGTTTTGTTTTTCACACTCCGTCCAGGGAAAATAACGCGATAGTGCCTTGTTTCAAATTTGGGGCACCTCTCTCATTGTCGACCATAGAATAATTACAGGTTGCACACACTGCTATAGTCACCACAGAAGCACAGGTTAGTCATTTTTCAGTGTTATGTAAGCAATCAATTAGTAGAAGCGCTTCAAACGGTCGACGCGAGTGTGCCCAATTAAGTTGGGTGAGAAATCATAGTGCCTGAAACAAAAACCAAGAATAATTTAATGACTTTTTTGTGTGTCGTGTGACCTGAGAGGCCGAGTGCAGGTCTTGCTAGTCGACGCCCGTGGGCGACCTGTGCGTCGGGATGAGAGATGGAATGGATGAAGATGAATGAAACTGGGCAAGGATGTGGAAGGAAGCGGCCGTGGCCTGTCAGAAGGTACCGTCCCAGCATTTGCCTGGTGTTGAAAATGGGGAAACCACGGAAATCCATTTTAAGGACGGCCGACGGTGGGGCTCGAACTCACGCGTCTACAGAGTCAGCAGAGAACTTGGCCCCATGACCTAACGCTGCGCTTTAGCCAGCGTAGTCACTGCTGTCGGTATTTAATCTCTTAAAACACTTATCTCACACAAATGGGGGGCTTAATTATGAAGATTACTTGTAATTCCTCGCCCAGTCTAAATTGGATACGCCGCCTCGTTGACTACTGTCGACCTAAGTATTATGTGCACTCGAGTTTGAAGGTTGTTTGTGAAGTAACCAATAGACCTACATAAAATCCAATAACTTCATCATTTTCGTCGTTCTATTTTACGTTAGTTCATGTAGGTTTTGAATTCTTAATTTATATTTTAATATTTTTTTATCGCAGTTGGAACAAAAAATGTGCCCGTTTTTAAGCGTGTTTCAACCATGCGTCACATTTAAGAATTATTATCTCAAAACTCTGTCATCAGATCGAATGCAAATTTCAACACAATATACATTGGAATGTTGTATAACTGGTTTATTAATTTCAAAATTTTGTGTGCCCAAGAAACAAAGTTATCATTGTTGTAAGGTAACTTTTTCTCGGCTCGGGGTGGTTGGAAAATAAAGCTCTTGGTCGCGTGGTAATCCTTATACATCAAGAAGTTATGCTGTATGACTGTGAAATACGTAAATTAATTCACTTATTTTATATCGGTTTGTATTTGTTCGTGGAAATTAGGCATGATTCACCAGCCAGCCGCTCCGGGGTAAGCTGTACAGCGTTGCTGAGATGGAGCCCATCACTGCCGAGCGAGGCGAGGTCGTATTTCCCCGTTCAAATATAAACCGATATAAAATAAGTGAATTAATTTACGTATTTTAAAGTCATACAGCATAACTTCTTGATGTATAAGGATTACAACGCGACCAAGAGCTATATTTTCCAACCACCCCGAGCCGAGAAAAAGTTACCTTACAAAAATGATAACAACTTTGTTTCTTGGGCACACAAAATTTTGAAATTAATAAACCAGTTATACAACATTCCAATGTATATTGTGTTAAAATTTGGATTCGATTTGATGGCGGGTTTGAGTGATAATAATTCTTAAATGTGACGCATGGTTGAAACACGCTTTAAAACGGGCACTTTTTGTGTTCCAACTGCGATAAAAAAAAATATATAAACTAAAAATTTCAAACCTACATGAACTCACGTAAAATAGAACGACAAAAATGATGATGTTATTGGATTTTAAATATGTCTATTGGTTACGTCACAAACAACCTTCAAACTCGAGTACACATAATACTTTGGTCGACAGTAGTGGCTAGTATGCTTCGCTGTCACCGCGGATGCCTGGGTGCGATTCCTGGCTCTGCCAAGAAATGTAATTTTGGTTTGGGGGCTGGAATGGGGTACACTCATTGTCAGTGTCGTGAGGCAAAACTGAGAAGAGGTGGGTTCGATTCGTCCCTCAGCCATCTTGGAAGTGATTTTCCCTGGTTTCCAACTTTCACTTAAGGCGAATGCCGGGATGGTACCTAGCTTAAGGCCACGGCCGCTTCCTACCCAAATCCTACCTCAATTACAAATACATGCACAGTATAGACATCTCAGTGACACAGGTTATCAGACAAATTTTACACACACCCAAGTACATGGAGCAACATGACCACGGTGTCTCAAAGCCCCTAAAATAATCAACAGTCTAATAGGGATGTATAGAACTAGCACCGATAGAGCGCACTGCTGTTGTACTGGGTAAGTGCACGGCGCTCTTCAGTTGTCTCCTGTGTTCTCATGCCGCGAATATCCGCGAATTTAAGTTGTTTAAATTGTTATTTTCGTGACTATGCTGAGCTATTAAGTGTTCCTCTTTGCAAAAATCAGGGAAGCCCGTTTTCGTTTGACCAATTTCCACAAAATAAAAAAATGAGGAAGAAATAGTTACATGCTGTTAGAAGGAAAAATTTCGGTTCGAAAAATCTGACCGAAAATATTAAAGTGTGTTCCAATAATTTTCAACCCGATGACTTCACGAAATCTGTGTTGGGTAAGTGTGATTTACAAAGGGAAATAATTCCTATTTTGTACCTATAAACTGATTAGACATTTAATAACAACCACTGAATTTATACGTTTGTATTTGAAGGTGACGGTGAGAGAGCAAGATTAAAACCGGGTGCTGTTCCATTGCTTTTCCGCGATCCTCGAACACTAACAAAAAAATAAAAAAAATGAAGAGGCCATACCGTACACAAGAAAATTGCCGGATTTCTAAGATAAGCCTACAATATTGGAATCTGCAGAAAACATCTCCATTGAAGTACGGGAAGCAATCGTCAATATAGGCCTACAAGACGAAGTGAATGTAACATTTGTGGCTCCCATTTTCAAAGACATCAATACTCGGACTCGGACAAATACTTCAAGAATAATTGTCGCAACATTAAGTCACAAACGTACTGTGGTTGGTTCCTTCAGATCAGAATTAATCGTTAACTTTCATCTGCCCGACGTAGAATGTGGTAGCGACTGACTTCTACATTCTTGAGACATAGTCAGATGAATGGAAACGGTTCGTAGCCCTGAAGCAGGGATCTCAAACTTTCTAAAAATTGTACCCCTAAGTCGTTTCCAAGGGGTACGGGAAGATTCTTATTGAGAAATTGACAAAATGACATAAGAACCAAACGTTGCAATGCATTTTCGAGGTATACATTACCGGTATCAACTTTCTTTGATTATGTTTACCTTAAAACAAGACAGTTTCATGTAAGCTATCAACCTAAAAAAAAGTCATGAATCGAAGTCTATAAGCAAGGGGAACACGTGAATATTTAAATCTCTATTTATGATTTAAGTCTTATGGAGACATATTTATCAATATAGGCCTACAATACTCAAGTAATTGTAATCTCTAGGAGAAAGCATGCTGAACATAAAGTGTGTTAGAATTTTGTTATTACCGCCAGGAACTTCTATACTACTCCTTCCTCCCGCTAGTTTTAGCGCCTTAGTCCGTACCTCATTTTGCAGATGTTTAACGCTGAAACGCTGAAAATCGTCCATGATACGAGTATATTGGGGTATATACCTATAGAATTAATTAATATAGTCTTGGAGTAAAATTAGAGAATATATAATTCACTTAGGCTTAGAAATCTCGGTCGCAATCTATACATTCCTCGCAGCTGACTGGGAGAAACATAAGACGAACGCCTTGCGCTTACCCAGTACTACACGAGCACTATCTGGCGCGAACTTTCTCCGGTTACATCCCTATTGAGCGCACTCGTGTTGACAGAGTTGAAAAGCTTCTACCAATACTAAGGTTATCATATGGGGAGGGGGCGTGAGGGTGCAGTGGTCAAGCTGCTTGCCTCTCACCAAGGTGGATTGAATTCGATTGCCGGCCAATGTAAGTGCGATTTTCGAAGTGAAATACCACGTCCTGTGGTTGGGATTCTACGTAATATTGATGACCCGTGTAGGGATTAATGGTCACGTAAAATTGTAAAACTTGCTTCCTTTTTAGGCTAATTGATGACAATCCCAAGTACCCGAGGCTGATAATCCGTTAATTAATTATTCTAGGCACCAAGTCTCCACTGCCACTTGCTGATTTTAATCTGAAGAATTAATAATAATGTTATTTGTTTTACGTCCCTTTTAACTACTATGGCGTTTGTAGACGCTGAGATGCTGGAATTTAGCCTCGAAGGGGATCTTTAACGTGCCAGTAAATCTACTGACATGGCTCCCTCGCTTTTGCTCGCCCTCAAATTCCAACTGCGCCAGGATTCGATCCTGCAACCTTCGCCACAGCAGGCGAAAACGTTACCGCTCAGCCATGTTGATGATAAATACCAAGTGAATTACTTCTGCTCAGTTGTATTTTGTTCTGTTTTTTTTTAATCTTCTAAAGATCATAAAATCCGTCTTGAATAATCATATTTTTACACCCCTGAGTGACAGTCCTGCAAGCTGAATTCAATTGTCATTATTCCAGGGATACTGTTAGGAGAATTCCTTTGAAATTACACTTCATCTGTTGAACAAGAAGCAAGAAATTTGATTACCTCCCAATTAAAGCGAACCTTTACTTGTTATCATTGTCATGCTATCTCGTCGGTCATCAACTCTCGAACTATTATAGCATTTTGTTGTTGCTGTAATGAATCCTCCTGTGTATGTCAATGTTGTTCTCTGGCATTCTTTTGCTTACGATTGGACGATTGCTGCCCGTGCCATTCAGGGGAATACAGGCTTGCAATCTCATTATACTCCCACTATTCCCACGAGGGCAGGGGAACCCAGTCTTGCAATATTGGTATACTACAACTGGTAGGGGAATCCGGGCATACGATCTTGGTATACTACGACTGGCAGGGGAATGCAGGCTTCCAATCTTGATATACTACTAAGTTGTCCCCTGTGGACAGGGGACCCCAGACGTCCCAATTTTCTCAGTGGAATCCAGGCTTGCAATATTCGTATACCTCAGGAAACTCCCAGACGTCCAGAATTTCTCATGGGGAATCCAGGCTTGCAATTTTGGTATAATACCAAATTGTCCCCTGAGGACAAGGAATCCCCCAGACGTCCAGAATTTCTCAAGGGAATCCAGGCTTTAAATTTTGGTCTGCCTAGGTACAACCACTGGTCCCCCGAGGTCAGGGGACCCCTGACGGACAATTTTACCGCGACAAGCCTGGTTTTCTTTTCAGTTCCCTGTCCCTACAAGACGGCTAATGTCCTAGCTTTCTACCCTCCCTACAGCTTGCCACGGTGGATGAGTGGTTAACGTATCGGTCTACTAACCCCCAAGCTTGCAGGTTCACTCCTGGCCGTGGTAAGTGATTTTTGAAAGGCGAAAAAATTACGACACGCATGTCATACGATGTTAGCATGTCAAATAACCCATTTGAATTCAGTAGGCCGTGTTCATAATGGCCAAGTTAATCTCGGGAGTTTCCGCCAACACAAAGTTCCTCATTTCTCTACTACAAAGCGCTATAGTGTTCAAGGAGCTTAGATATCTAACCTCCTTGACTTTCATAGTGCTTCAAGGAACAACGAAAATCGACACGCAAGCTACCCTCTGGGTGTCAAATAACAAAGCTTGCATCCGGCACCCGAGGCCATATATTATTATTATAACCCTCCCTACAAGATGTATTTCATATTTAGTATCATACTTCGTCAGAGCTTAAATAACTGTATAGATTTGCATGTGAGATTCTGCCTTATCCTACCTGGGTCTAATATATTACTCCAGTGGAACGTAGTGAGTCCCCCCCCCCCCCCTCCCCTCAGATGAATTGCCGGCTCTGCCAAGAAATTTAAAATGAAAAACATTATCTTGTAATTTCTGGAGCAATTCTCTATTGTTGAAGAGACTTCTGTATATCAGTAAAATGGAAGGTAGGCCTACCACACATGTTCGTATAAATATTCCGATGTTACTTAATATTTATTGTATAATTTAATATAAATACGTATTAGAGTTAAACATTTGTGGATTTAGATTCCATTAAAAGTTTGCCTGGAAATATGTGTTAATGTTAAATTGACGGCATTGCTGCATGTAGCTTGCGCTTAGAAAAAATTTGAACTGCCCGAGATATTAGAATAAATAATTTTGACTTTGTATCTCTTCATTTCTCCTGATGTTTGGTTTTGTAAGGTTGGTAGTGATGCATCTTTTAGTATTATCTCCATTGAATGTTTGAATGTAACAATACAGTATCATTTTATCTCTGTCTCAATTTTGGTACAGGTAGGAACGACGTAATATGGAGTTTTTTATTTATGCTTTTGTCTGTTATGATAATTTCAATGCTAAATAATTGAGTGGTTTTAAAAACTGGAAACACCTGGAAATGAAATATTGTTAGCAAATGTTCACTAATTTGGTTAAGGAATATCGATGATCGTTCCGATTTAATGCAAATGATTTCCTCCCATCGCTGGGCCTGCATAACCTCTGATGGAAATTCTCACAATCATTGTTTTGAAGTTATCAAGTAGACGGGGCTGATGACTTACCTGTCTCTAGCTCCGTGAATAAAGCAATTTCAGCAACGCTAAAGGTTGCCAAATTCCCTATGTGATCTGTACTAGAAAGAGTCTTGAAGCTCCATTGGTGAGTTGTGTAGTAAGGCTGGCCGGTTCGGTTCGGCTTGGCGCGTGTCTTATGAATAATTAACAAAACCTGTTTCTCTCGCCCCTCTACTCCCACTGCTATTGCAAGGGGCACCCACGTGAAGCTGAGCTGTAGTACTACTACACTGCTTTCAACAACCGCACGTCCAATCATCAGCTGGCCTGGCCTCTATCCAGTAGCCAGCCATCTTCAGACCAGTTACAAACCTACACTGCCGGCCAAAGAAATAAAAAAATATCTCTTAGAAGCCTTTTTTCAGTGTTGCCTTATTAACAACTAGCAGTAGTGCCCCGCTTCGCCCGGTGGATATATTTGTTTTACTACTACAGAACTGGAGCGCTCAAGGATAAGGATCGGAGTAAATGAAAGTAAATTTGAAAGCACAAACTCTTATTGCAGCTGATAACCTCAGTATACTGCACCAACACCAATCGCCCTTTACAGAGGCATACTATTGTCATGATAACTGTTTTAAGGGACCTAAAAATCTTTTTGCACTAATTACTCCCCGTGACTGCAATTTATAAGCAGCTTGCAATTCTGCACCAGAACACTGGTAGGAGCGACGTGATGCAGCCCGCATTGCCAGTCAATAGATTTACTGTCGACCAAAATATTATGTGCACTCGAGTTTGAAGGTTGTTTGTGAAGTAACTAATAGACCTACATAAAATCCAATAACTTCATCATTTTCGTCGTTCTATTGTACGTTAGTTCATGTAGGTTTGGAATTTATAATTTATATTTTAATATTTTTTATCGCAGTTGGAATACAAAAAGTGCCCGTTTTTAAGCGTGTTTCAACCATGCATCACATTTAAGAATTATGTCACAAACCCGTCATCAGATCGAATCCAAATTTTAACACAATATACATTGGAATGTTGCATAACTGGTGTATTAATTTCAAAAATTTGTGTGTCCAAAAAAACAAAAATGTTATCATTTTTTAAGGTAACTTTTTCTCGGCTCGGGGTCGTTGGAGAATGTAGTTCTTGGTCGCGTTGTAATCCTTATACATCAAAAAGTTATGCTGTATGACTGTGAAATACGTAAATGAATTCAATTATTTTATATCGCTTTGTATTTGTACGGGGAAATAAGACATGGTTCACCAGCTAGTCGCTCTGGGGAATGCTGTACAGCGTTGCTGAGATGGAGCTCATCACTTCCGAGCGAGGCGCGCCATGACACGTGATTGATTTTTCAGTAACGTCGCTACAATAGGGTTTTGGGGGTCGCTGAATTCAAATTTGACTTTATTTTTACAAAAATAAACGGCGGATCCAATATGGAGGACTTTAAAAAATGTAGAGAATATTATTATATCAAAGGAAATAGGTATGTATAGTACTTTTGACGTCACAGATACTTTATTTAATGTTATTTGTTGGAAAATTATGAGGCAGATGTAACAAACGACAGATTTAACAGCAATTATATGTTGTAACAGAAAAAAGATGTACTAGGGTTATTAAGGTACCTGATGTGGAATGAATTATGTACATAAGAAATTGTATTTAAATTACGTTTTATTTTGTATACACATATACATCAAAACATCTGCTTCAATATTCATCAATATTAATTTATTTATTCACATATAAGTTATGTGTATTAATAAAGAAATATTGTTATTATAAATGGTCAACAATAATTTTTATTACTAACAGTCAGACCAATACAAACAATTATTTTAAGAACTAAAACCAGGGAAATGTTTCATGGTTCCAAAAAGAAATGTTATTGAAGACGAACAATACAAAACGGGCCCGATAGGGCTTCAGGATTTGTAGTACTATGTTTAACAAAGATTTTGGTCATAAGAACAAGTCATTTGATGGTGGATATCGTGGGACTTTCGACGTTTGCATCACGGCATTTGAAAATCGACAATTTACAAGCTTATCTTCATTGTTTAAATTATATAATAACAATGAATATACTTACTTTCAATAGTTTTCTCCATTGGAATGTATGCCAAACTAGTAAAATATAAGAAATACTCTGCGCGGTCGAATGGAACATAACTGAAGCGTTTCAATGTGCGGTATGCGACTCGCCATTCGCGAGAGGTTATAGCAGTCAGCTGCTTATACTGAACGTTGTAAACGCTAATTCTTAAGGCGACTGCTACCAACCTAACTATTGAGGGACTTTGGCATTTGGTAGCAAAAGTAGGAACTACTTGAAAAATTCATCGTCTGCAGTCCTTACCTGAATCACAGATAACACACACTAATACAGCCATCACAATTAACACCGGCTATCAGACAAATTCTACACACACCCAAAGTACACGGGGCTACATGACCGCATTGTCGCAGCCCTTAAACTAAGGAACTAACCAACCAGCTTCTATTTCTCTCCAACGAACGACAGTGAAAATCCACAGCCTGCTTCCAGTCTCCGACCGGGTCAGGAATGGAATGAATGAAGCCCCCATCTAGCGGCGAGGATATGAACTGTGCCGGCTGCCGAGGCCTGACGCACTCCTCTGGGGCAATGATTAAATGAATGACAGTTGAAATGAAATGATAGTGGAGAGTGTTGCTGCAATGAAATTTTGACAGGGAAAACTGGAGTACCCGGAGAAAAACCTGTCTGCCTCCGTTTTGTCCAGCACAGATCTCACATGGAGTGACCGGGATTTGAACCACGGACCCAGTGGTGAGAGGCCGGCGTGCTACCGCCTAAGCCACGGAGGCTGCACTCCAACGAACGACAGTAATTTTGCAATAGTAGTATTCGTTTGCGGGATCAATTACAAAATGTAATGATTTTTTAATTAATTGTATCATGGCTTTGTGCTAAGATTGAGTATACATCAAGCTACAATAGGGCCGTTAAAACCTGGATTACTGCGTGGTGGTCTTGCTTGGGAAGGTTCTGTATCACACCAATCATCTTACGGTAATGCATGTGTTTACAAACGAAGCAAAGCGCTAGCATCCGACCACAGCGCAGGAGCCATATACTGTACTTTCAACTCCACGTACGCATTTGTATTTTCAACCTCCAGCACTACACATCACGTTGCATGTTTGGAGTTGGTTTGAACTGAACACGCTTCGTTTTTCTGGAACCTCTTCGAAAGTACGCATTGCTGGAATTGTATGGATGGGCATTTGCCCATCTCTTCCATCTCATGGGTTTTTGCATCAATTTCGTGAGGTTTGATGATCTACGGCTTCCTCTTATCTCCAATTCTAGGAAGTGAAACTAGGATATAGGATAATCGTAACAAAACCATAATGATATTCTAATTAAAGTAGATACGCTTTCTAATTAGAGATTCGTCGCGTCATAACTGCCTCTGAATTCGTGAGAGAGTCACTGGCTTAGAATAGTACGTTGGAAATCTTAGTAAATTGCATTGCGTTGAGGAGGGGTCATGAGGCCTGTCAACACTACTAACATACTAAATAACAGAGCGTACTTAATATGAATATGTGACAGTTCATGGCTTCTCTTTTCAGATATATTTCAGTTTCTACTGGAAAATGACAAATTATAGAATCATACAGTAGGCCTACATAGCCTACTTATAATTAGAGCTGGGATATCTATGTAATTCCATATTTTACATATTTTTTCATATTTGTGGGTATTCTACATATTCTTAGTGATATTACATTAAAATTACATATTTCAGAGTTTTCCTGTTTTTATATGAAATAAATTGCTGAATTGAAGTTTCACACTTAATGTGGGGCTGTTGTCTGTCCTCTCAACAGGGGGATTAAGGTAATTATGAGTGACAGGTATTTGAGAGGATGATAGGAAGTGCTGTGCTTGGGGAAACTGGTGCAAGTGTATTGAGTAAATTGCAAAACGTGTTGAAGAGAAATCCTAGTTATTCAACATTTCACAGTGTGTGCCGAATTCTAAATGACGATGACGTTGATCCTCCCGAGGACATTTCTCCAGCGAAAATTCCTCTCCTAAAATTTGCCCCAGTTACATCAAAGCCAACTCCGTACAGGCCATGGAGGCCCTGGGAGTAGTGGAAGGTAGAGGCTTCCACTTTTTGTGACATCGGCACTAGATGGGATGGAGTTGTCAGCTCCACGCCCGGCCGTCTTTGCTCCCAGGGGTTTCCCTGGTACTCATTTCTGGTGTAGGCTGAGTGAACCCCAGGGCCATTTGCGTTTCCGAAAGTGGTAGTTTTGTTTCTAAAATCCACTACCTGGGTGGGGATCGAACCCACTACCTTTCAGTTAGAAGCTCAGCGCCTCTATCGACTGAGCCACGCAGCCCCCCCCCCCCCCCCTTCCCCCCCCCCCCCCAGTTACATCATGTGATGTTGAAAGATCTTTCTCTGCATATAAGAACATCCTACGTGACAAACGCCTTTCTCTGACCCCAGAGGACATCGAAAAATAACTTAATAGTTCACTGTGCTACAAAATTTAATGAATAAACGTGCTTTGAGTTATGAAAATGATAAGTTTCTATTGAATATGTGTGGGATATATTCATACAATATGACTCCAAGGAACATTGAAAAATATTATACCTAATTGTTCTCTGTACTACAAAATGTAATATAAAGCGTGTTTAGTGTGTTGTAACTGACAATATGGTAAGTTTATATTAAGTATATGATATTACATATTTTGTCCAATCTACATATTTTGGTGCTTTTTGTTGCATATTTATATACATATTATGCCACTTGATATTGCATAAAAATCCCGCCTCTACTTATAATACAGAGAAACAAATGCAAAGATTACTATAAAAAACTTTTAAATATATTAATGCAGATATATAGTCTATAATAACGCACCACCGATTTCTTTGGGTACCGGTACTAATATATTTCATATCCTCGAAGACGGCGTACTGGAACCTACGATTACATGGACACTACTGTCGACCAAAGTATTATGTGCACTCGAGTTTGAAGGTTGTTTGTGAAGTAACCAATAGACCTATATAAAATCCAATAACATCATCATTTTTGTCGTTCTATTGCACGTTAACTCATGTAGGTTTGGAATTTTTAATTTATATTTTAATATTTTTTGTCGCAGTTGGAACACAAAAAGTGCACGTTTTTAAGCGTGTTTCAACCATGCGTCACATTTAAAAATTATTATCTCAAAAACCCGTCATCAGATCGAATCCAAATTTTAACACAATATACATTGGAATGTTGTATAACTGGTTTATTAATTTCAAAATTTTGCGTGTCCAAGAAAAAAAAGTTATCATTTTTGCAAGGTAACTTTTTCTCGGCTCGGAGTGGTTGGAAAATGTAGTTCTTGGTTGCGATGTAATCCTTATACATCAAAAAGTTATGCTGTATGACTGTGAAATACGTAAATTAACTCACTTATTTTATATCGGTTTGTATTTGTAGGCGGAAATAACACATCGTTCACCAGCTACCCGCTTCCGGAAAAGCTGTACAGCGTTGCCGAAATGGAGTCCATCACGCATCATGGCGTGCCTCGCTCGGAAGTGATGGGCTCCATCACAGCAACGCTGTACAGCTTTTCCAAGGGCCGCTAGCTGGAGAACCATGTATTATTTCCTCGTACAAATACAAACCGATATAAAATAAGTGAATTAATTTACGTATTTCACAGTCATACAGCATAACCTTTTGATGTATAATGATTACAACGCAACCAAGAACTACATTTTCCAACCACCCTGAGCCGAGAAAAAGTTACCATACAACAATGATAACAACTTTGTTTCTTGGACACACAAAATTGTGAAATTAATAAACCAGTTATACAACATTCCAATGTATATTGTGTTAAAATTTAGATTCGATCTGATGACGGGTTTTTGAGATAATAATTCTTAAATGTGACGCATGGTTGAAACACGCTTAAAAACGTGCACTTTTTGTGTTCCAACTGCGACAAAAAATATTAAAATATAAATTAAAAATTCCAAACCTACATGAGCTAACGTAAAATAGAACGACGAAAATGATGATGTTATTGGATTTTATGTAGGTCTATTGGTTACTTCACAAACAACCTTCAAACTCGAGTACACATAATACTTTGGTCGACAGTAGTTGTGGGACTCATCGGTACGAGATGGCCGTCTTTTGCGAGGGTCAGACACGATCTAGTGGCAGTATGCTGCCATGTTGTTCTTTTCGGTGGGTATATTGGAATATGATTGTAGTGATTGGGGGGAAATGATTACGTTTTCAGTAACGTGTTTAAGGTGACATGGATTATAAACGGGAATACGTCTTCTGTGGTCTCGAGGTACGTATTGAGACTCCGAAGGTCTGGATTTAAACGCGAATACGTCTTCTGTGGTCTCGAGGTATGTATTGAGACTTCGAAGGTCTGGATTCGATTTCAGGCTCTCCTAAGCAATTTAATTCTGGTCTGAGTGTTGGTTGGTATGGGATGCACGCAACTTCTTGAGGGGAAACGTGAGAAGAATAGGTTAAATTTTCACCTCAGCACACCTCCAGATACAGTAAATGTTGTGATGGTTCCGAACTAAAGACCACGGCTGTTTCCTTTGAAATCGTACCCTCAATTACAAACACGCCATCACAATAATGGCATAAGTTATCAGCTTCCAAACTCACCCAAGTACTCGGGGCTACATGACCAAGATGTCGCAGATCCCCTAAATGAATCAACAGCTACTACTGTACTACGAAAGCAGCACTGAAAGTATCCTGTCTGGGATATAATATAAGAGAGTGGCTAAAGGATTTCTTTCTTTTTCTTCCCGCTGTGTCTGTCAGAGAATAAAACAGGTTCCTCTCTAAGTTAGCTACTGTTCTCGGCGGAGTTGAAACATGAGGGAGTATTTTCTGAAGGTCATTAATTTTGTTTCCCTCCAAGGGGGCTAGAAATTATCTTGATGATTAGCCTCTTGTATGTTGATTTATTTACGGGTTTTGTGACATCATTGTCTTGTAGGCTAGTGTAATTGGGTGTGTTAATATTATGTAATGCTACCGTCAACGACACCTAGCCGCGAACTTGGCTACTAGATGCCATCGCAACCACCTGACGGCTAACGTTGGAACTTACAGAGCGTTAATCAAATCTAACCTACAAATTTAGCTTCACACAATTGTAGTTAGTGGAAGATTCTTCTACATGCCATAAATCTATGACATGGACCCGCCGGCTTAACTTCCCCTCCGAAGGAAGGCATACTGAGGGATTCTTCACGCTCTTAAAAAATCCGACGACTTCGGGTGGGTTTGGACCCGCGATCTTGGGCTTAGAATCTTTGTAAGTCTATTGTTGTTCATTCTCTGTATGTGCATTTTCTAATCATATCTGTGAGTCTGTGTGCTTGTATAACTCTTTAGTAGGTCTCTTCATCCATATGCCATCTCTGTATTGCTCCAAATATTTTTCTGAGAATTTTTTGTTCTACATTTTCTGCTGCTGTATGATGCCTGATTGTGGTCGTTTCTGACGCATACATTGCTTCTGGTAGTACGACTGTTTTGTAGCGTCTAAGTTTAGCCTGTCGTGATAATTTAGAGTTGGACATCTAAATAAGGAAAAATCGAAAGTTAATAAAACAAAAAAATAAATAGATGATGATGATAATTGTTGTTTTAAGGGGCCTAACATCTAGGTTATCGGCCCCAAAAAAAAAAAAACGAATAATTATAATATAAAACAAAAATTACGGAGTACACCAAAAATTCAGAATTTAAAAAAGAACAAATCTTATAAGGCATCCAACGTTTAGAATGAAGCATTGGTCTTATGGCGCGTTACGACAGGGTTGCCACTCCATGAGAGGAGGCAGTACAAAGCGCTTCGCGTACACTTTCCGCATATTCAGCGATTGTGCAGTGACGAAGACTTGAATTAAGTACTGTATACTAATACTAATAGTAGGCTAACATAACACATACAACGAAATTAAATTAACTATATCGTATGCTGAATGTAACATAAAGAAAACAATCAAAATAAAATAAATAAAGTACAAACACAAGGAAATGTGTGAAGTTTCGACTGCAGTTAAAGTTGAAGTACGTTATTAAAGAAAATACTCCTCATTGGCTTACCTTTCATGATTTATACTTTCGTTGGGTTTAAGGTTCTTAAAATAACTGAACACATTAATTAAGACCTGTTTTTCCCTCCATCTGAGCACTTGACCACGCTTTCTTTTCACAAAACTATCCATTGTTGTACGTGAAATACGTAAAATACAACACGTTAAATCTAACAGAACTGCTGCACGCACACTCAAGATAGAGACAGCCAAACTACTGAAATACAAGCTCGAAGGGCACAGTAATAAAGCTGTGAGTAGCAAGCTTCACCCCGCTGTCCTTCGATTTTTATAATCCGAGGTCAATGAACAGCCCGGCCTGTCTAAACAATTAAACCTACACTCTGGGTAGGCAGGTAGAAAACTTCTTCCAACATTCCTCTACAACTCTCAAACTGACATGACATGGTTATCTTTAAAAATAGAAAAGTTGGCAGCATACGAACTTTTTCAATGCTGCTATGCGGTTATGAGAGAATATTCAGAAGTTTTGCCTACATGAAAATTGTAATATTGCCAGTATAAAATATTTCAATAATCCATCATCAAGACGGCACATTTAGCTACAAGTGTGTAGAAAATAGGCATCACAAAGTCAATGCAACATGATATAAGATCGATTTTACTAAAAAGGGGACTCAGTTTATAGCTTTTTTAAAAAAAATATGGATATCTAATTTTTCTAGCATTTCTATCAAGTTTACGTAGTTCTAATATAAGACAAAAAAGATCGGCAAAACACAGTTCTACCCGAATATGCTGTTTTTTCGACAATGAAAAGTTTTCGACTGATATGGCTACAGTGGAGTGCTAGAAAATGACAGCGTCATACATGTCTCGCGTGCAACAGAAAGAGAGAAGAATATCCCTATCTAACCAGTGCTTCATTCTAAACGTTGGATGCGCTTTTTTATAGAGTCAATGTACCCTGGAAAATTTAGATGGCTGGCCCTAACCCACTCTCACTTATAATGCGGATGACGAGATCAGCAGCCACCGCATCATCGGCTAATACAAGTTTGAGTGTAATGTGCAAACTAAGGTTTCTTCGTAAGTCAGCAAGATCCACACACTCGGTTAAAATGTGAGCCACGGTGAAAACTGCTCCGCAGGTACAAACAACACACTCACTGAAATGTCAGACTACTGTTTCGTGAAATTGATTGCTGGTTATTTTTATTTTATTTTGGGGTGATCTAATCTTTAACTAGCGTATAATAACAATGTAGTGAAGTTCTTATGACCAGTTTTGCCAAGTATTGAAATGGGAAAGAACTAAACCTGCACTTTAAAACATCAGAAAGGCACCAGGTGGACTCGGATTCAAAACACTACTAAAACTGGTTATGGTTTCTGGTATTTATTTATTTACTTATTTATTTACGACCATATTGGAGCAATTATATCAAACCAAATACATTTAAGTCATCTGGCTGGCTGCCCTTTCTTCAGATATGCCATACTGTTTTCCATTGTATTATTCAACTAAATCATTTTTAAATTATTATTATTATTATTTATTTATTTATTTATTTATCGTATGATGATACAGAGTTAAAATAAAAGTTCATACACTACATATAAAGTTATATATACATAGTCAAGTTCTTGCTTTAAACTTCTAAATCCAGGCCATCAATCCACTCAAGTGCCTCAGAAGATGCATGATGAATGTCACCTACTGATACTCGGAACGCTCGTTGCGGACATTCACCAACAATTTGTTCGATGGTTTGCAGGGTAGCTCCACAATCGCAGTTAGCAGAAGTAACCCAACCCCATTTGTGAAGCAGGAATCCACAATTGCCTTGTCCTGTACGGATCCGATTAATGATTCGCCATTGGCGTCTGGGGAGTTTGAAACCTTCTATCCGTTTGGAAGGGTTTTCAATCAGATGTGCATTATTATCAAAGTGAATTATCAAAAATATAATATAGAAGTGGGTAAAATATATCTTTCCTTTTTCTTCTCGTTGTGTGAGAGTGTCGAACAGGTTCTTGCGTTGTTGGCAACTGCTGTGTGTGCGGAGCTGAAAGATGAAGGTTATTAATTTCTTTGTGTAATAATAATTGTGAGCTTGGTAAACCCACTGTAGCAGGTAGGATGTATTGATCTTTTTTATGTGCTTGCTACACCGCCATGCCAGGCTTAGCTTCAGTGATAATGAAACGCTCATGTCAGAGTCGCTGCCTGCCCGCCTGCTTTGGTTGTGTTAGTGAGTGACGCCCTTACCCTTTATAACCTATAATACTAGAAAACAACACACTCACTGAAATGTCAGACTACTGTTTCGTGAAATTGATTGCTTTTTTTTTATTTTTTTTTTTTATTTTGGGGTGATCTAACCTTTAACTAGCGTATAATAACAATGTAGTGAAGTTCTTATGACCAGTTTTGCCAAGTATTGAAATGGGAAAGAACTAAACCTGCGCTTTAAAACATCAGAAAGGCACCAGGTGGTCTCTGATTCAAAACACTACTAAAACTCCAAAGAAATATACGGATTTTCTTTTAACTTACATTTCTTTCATTTAAAATCTTCTTCTTCACTTTCGGAGCCTGCTACCGCTATTATATCTTTAGAGCACAAAGGTGTAGTACTGCTGTATCTCTGCATACTTCCAATTTTGGCCACTAGATCCTACAGCCTACTAGACTACTAGGCAACGAACAAACAGTGATCGTGGGGTTTGAGATAGATTTACAAGACTAACTGTGGATGCGTAAGAACCTTCGCATGAAACTGGGAAATCCCCTAGCAGCTGGGAAGAAAATAGACGATAGGCAGATTCTTTGTACCAGTGCACTTGCATTGAGCCCTGCATGTTGCGCTTTCTTAGCATGTATGCACGAGAATGAGAGTTTCAGGGACTTCCCCTGCTGGAGTGTTGACTTTGATACGTGTAAGACTGAATTTTGCCTAACTTTATTGATTAACTTTATTAAAATTATTACATGGCTTTCAGGATTTACTTATTAGTCATAGGAGACAATTTCATGGGAAAAACCGTTAAGCATCAGATTTGGCACTGATTTTAATGAAATAATATCAGTATTTCACTATGGCGCTGTCACCAGATGAACTTCAGAAACACCAGATCTGGTGCTACAAACACCAAATTGGCAACACTGCTTATGACCCCCTTACAATGTGGAGGTTGTAATATTAATAATATCGGTTCAAAGAACATAACTTTAGATATTAATGAGGAACATTTATTATCGGACAAGAAAGTATAGAAAAAAAAAGACATTGCTGGATATTTATAATCATTTTATTAATGCAGCCAATGGCTATTACAGGGTGTCTACTACTCTGGAAAACATGGGAAACAGGTAATACTCAGAGAATTCTTAAATCCTGGAAAACTCAGGAAATTATCAGGGTATTTTAATGACACTCAGGGAATTTTAGTTTTACAAAGTCCAATCTTGAATAATTGCAAATTAAGAATTTAAATTTTGATGGAGGAAGAGTGTCAGGGACCAGAACCTACGCGGTTCGGGTGTAACCAATATTATTTTTCTTTAGAATAAAAAAAGATTTACTTTCTACGTATTTGGTATTTTATCACACACACAGAGTATACAAAAACACAAGAATACATATCAAGACCAAAGCCAAAGAGATGACTGTTTTTGGATGCAACAAAGAGTATATTCTGGTAATGATTGTTGTAGATGTATGTTCGTACTGACGTTAAATCGTAGGCTCTCATTTCTTGCAAGATACAGCACACAAATTACATGTATAGACTGTGTATTTGTATCTGAATGTGTTACTATATGTTTTTTGAGAGCATTACTGTATTATTGACGAGCTACTTTCAATACTCGCAGGTAGGCCTACAATAGATTTTCTGGATGAAAAATGTAGAAATAGGCAAAACATAAAAATAAAAAATAAAAACTGTTTTTTCTTTGTCTTTTTTTTTTCTTTTCTTTTCAACTTTGTCATGTTACCCTTTATTGTTCAAGCACTCATTGAAATGCTCTTTAAGTACAAACTCTGTTTTATATATTTATTATGGCCGCTACTGTTACGCAGTGAATTTTCTGATGTATCCTGGAGAAATAGGGAAATCTGTTAATTGGTTTTCGTAGACATCCTGTATTCATTTTCATTTTAGGACGGGTCAGGGAAGGGAACTTGGAAGCAAATCGGCCGTAGACTTGTTGAAATGAACCGTCCTGGCAATTGCCTGGTGGTGACAATTGGAAACCATGAAAAGCATTTTCAGGACGACCAAGGTGGAATTTGAACCAACGCTCTCCCAATGCTCGTGAGGTACGAGGTAGCGCTCTCGACTACCGCGGTCGGTTACTGTATATGTATGTGCTTTTAAAAATATTTCAAGATTTGTTAGCAAACTCGTAGACCTCTCCCTTCTTTAATTATATTTAGCAGTTTTCTGAAGTTCCCTCTGGCCAAACAGAAGAGTTACCAAATTATTTTTTGGTTGGGGGCTTTTGCCTGCGGGTGAAAATGGGAAACCACGGATATTTATTCACAAGGACGGCTGAGGTGTGAAGGACAGGGGATGGAAGGATAGCCAGTTCAGACCCCCTTTATTTGGCGCCTCAGGTGAATCAGCTGCCCCTAATACTATTGTTTAATGCAACCCAACTAACGCTTGTTGTCAGAAAGGTCGTTATTTCTCTGCTTGCATCCCGTAGGGGCTCATATCTGGTGGGACGTGGGTTGGCGACCACGGGACCCCAGCTGAGTCCGGCATTGCTTCCATTTACTTGTGTCAGGCTCCTCTCCGTCTTCTTTCATGTCGGTCTCTCTTGGTCAACTCTTGTTCTTTACCGACCCCAACGGTAATAGGGTATCCGAGGCCTAGGGAGTCTTTCACTTCCCGCCCTAATTGGCCCTTGTCTCATTCTTCGAGGGGTCAGACCTATTGTTTTCTTTTCATTCTATTTCCTTTTCTCTTTAAGATTCCCGCACTGTTTTTGTTAATTGGCTCCCCGTGTATCTAAATTACCTTAAGCGAATTTTTAAATCCTCACTACATGTTCTAGGCATTTTGTAAGTCTTTTCGATCTAAATTGCTTTTTAGTAAGTCTTTTAATATAGGGGAAGGCACTTTTGTGAGTATTTTGAATTTCAATTGCATTTTGTAAGTATTTTCAAAGTAAACCGCATTTTGCAAGTATTTTCAATCTAAATTGCATTTTGTATTGTGGGCATTTTGTAAGTATTTTTATTCTCAATTGCTTTTTGTGAGTATTTTGAATCTAAATTACATTTTGTAAGAATTTTCAATCTAAATTGCATTTTGTAAGTATTGTCAATCCAAATGAGTAGTTTGAATCTACCATACATTTTTTTAAGCAATTTCAATTGCATTTTGTAAGTATTTTAATTTCAATTGCTTTTGTGAGTATTCTCCTTCTGAATTCCCTTTTGTACGTATTACCACACTCCATTTTGTGAGTAGTTTCAATCTGAGTTCCATTTTGTAAGTATTTTCAGTCTCGCTTAACTCGTTATGGTTTCCATTTCATTGTCATTTTTGCTCTCATCCCTAGACGTTAGGCCCCTTAAAAGAACAATTATCATAATCTTCCTTTTGTCCATCAGCTTTGAATTTCAAATTATTATTATTATTATTATTATTATATTCGATTTAATGTGGTATGGCACGGGGTGGTGCTCACAGTTTCATAAAGGCCGAGAACGCCTGCTCTAGAACTTAGCCCCCAAACGAAATGCCCGTTGCTCACGGTAAAATTTTCCTTCAAATTTATTGTACAATTATTTTATTATATAAAATTTATGTTGCTCACCGTCAAATTCAAGTTTTATAAAACCTTTGATAAAACATTCCATTAAATAGGACATGTTCTATTTTGCGAAACGAACCAATCAGAGAAACTGACATGACGATGATGCTGGCGCCACGTGGTGAGAAGATTGTGAAGCTCGCTTGTAAACAAACACTTCGAAAATGGCTGGCTCCGGCTCGACTAAGGCAGCTGTTAATGTCTTACTGGACGAGTACCAGAAATATCAGTGTTTGTATGAGGTTAAAACGCCCATATACCACAGTAGAAATGCAAGAAAGGAGGCAGAAATCTCAATCGTCGAATATGATTCACAAATTCGACCGAACACAAGCCAGGCTGATGTGAAGGCGAAGATAAACTGGCTTCGAACTCTCTTGCAGTCTCATTTCAGGAGAAATGGCTTTCCTCGTGTTAGTGTCCTGTCGAATAATTTTGGGACCAACAAGATCTATGAGTTTTCTAAAACTGCTTTCCTCCATTCTTAGAAAATTCCTATATGAATTCTGATCTTCTAACCTCAACTCATTTTCCACCAAGGACAGCATTCCTCCACTCTTCTCTTTATGCATTCCCGAGTCCAGCACTTCCTAGCATTTCTTTTCTTCCTTTTTACCACTGTACGACAAATAATTGTAGCTAAAGCAGCAATTTTTGCTTTGTTTGTTGGAGCCATACTCTCAAACCAATGTGTGTTGAACAGCTGATTCTTGGTTCAGAAGTTTATCGGTAGATGGCGACCTTGATTCATCCACGGATTTTATAAAATAATTTAAAACGTCAACATCACAGCTTGCTTTCGTCAAATTTTTATAAAATTAGTTGTAACATAATTTTTTATGCCCGTTGCTCACGGTAAAATGTTTCTTAACATTTATTTTTGTTCATTCTTAAAAAGTTCTTGTATGCTTCAGAATCTTCTGAACATAACTCCTGCAATAATTTAGCTTGCATTCCCTCGTATTCTCTTTCTGATATCCAATTCCTCACCCACAACCACCACAGATGCTGAAAGCTCTCTTGAAGACATTTTAACTTCACAACACAGCGCAAAAAACCTAGACTCACACTGCTCTCCGAATGTTTTAGCGCTGCTCTACCTAGTGCATTTACGTTTGACGGTGATACACGGGTTCAGAGAGTGCTCTAGGTAGATTTCTCTATCTCCGCTCTACGAATGCTCTACCTAGGGAAAATTACTCTACAGTGTACACGCACTCAGTTTAGCTAGATCGGTCTAGCTAGACTTGCTCTATGAAAATCACTCTCCTGTGTACAGGCACCTTAAGAGTGCAATATCCGTTTTCTCTATTGTTAATAAAGTATCTTTGACAGATGGTGTAGCTTAACCGTATTGCGAACCTCCTCCCGGTGTAAAAGGCCATGCTCTGGGTCCGCATATCCTGACTGTGTTTATGTTCGACGATGTCGAAATGTAAATATTATATGTCAGAAAACTGTATCATAATGGTCATTATAACACTATTTTTCATTATGAAACAGTTTCTTCCACCAATCAGAGCTCAAGAAACAGTTGTGTGACCGATCAGGTAAGGATAGCATCGCATCTGCCCTGACTTCCACGGCCTCCTATTTTAAATTTTACTGCGTGGCTAGTGTCATAGTGGAGTATTTGAGAAGGCCATGGTCAAATACAAAGTATTCTCTGCGTCCTATGCGCTCTGTTCAGTACATAACACTGGCGAAATCTCCACAGATATATATATATATATATATATATATATATATATATATATATGAATATTTATGTTCGAACATAAAATAGTTATAATTATCGTGGAACATAAACAGTCGTATGCAACTCGCCTACAGTATAATGGTAATTAATACATTCGTATGGGAATTAAAAATTGTTTTATAAACATACTCGTGTCTTAATTATTGTCATTATAGGCTCGTTGCATAATGTACTATTATGTGACTATGCAGGAGGTCATGCTCAGGGTCCGCATATCCCGACGCTGTATTTTCGTGATTGTGTTGAGGCTATGATCTGGGTCCGTTTGTCCTCTGTCTTTTAACGAATGCATGATAAATCCAGCGACTGTTCCGTATTGTTACTCCTTAGTATATGAGTATACTGGAGTAGATGGTGCTGGCCGAATGAACGAAACAAGAGGTGAATGACCCTTGCACATTAGAGAGTGAGTTGTATTGTGCGCGAGAACTCACTATTGAATAAAGCCTCTCTCTCTCTTCTCCGTCCCGTCTCTGGATTTATTGCAGCAGCAATCCATTTACTACGGCTTTAATTTATTCAGAGTTTTGTGTGTCTCTCTACGTCTGACAATAGGGCCAATTATTTTAACTGGTTTCTATATAGAGGAGAGCGTTTTGTCTCTTTTGACATATTAAATATTTTCATTCTACACATATCTCTTTATTCGCTGAGGACGTTTCAAAGACAAACCCACCGAAAAACGACTTTTCAGGGAGAAAAAAGGGATGGACTATAGCAATCATGATAACGGGAGGTGCTTGATGACTGCCTCTGGTTATAGTTGCCGGGGTGCGCGTAAAACATATTGCAGCGGGGGAATCAAACAGCTGTTGTTTCTTCAAATAAATAGTTATCATATTACAAAGCCCTATAATAATCTAGTAGACATACAGAGTGCAATTATGTGTATGGATTTGTATTAAAGCTGTGCCCTTTCTTTAAAGTACAATATTTTGATAATTTTGTCATCTGTATGGAGAAACATTTCACTATCGAGACGTGATAGAAATAGATTAATACCCTGAAGTTTATATTAGATATTGTAGTTATCCTTTGAGCAAATCATACCTCCCTCTATGGTTAAGTTACCATATTTTTTGACTCGGGTGTAGCTAATTAAGCTTTGAGATGGCTTCTGTCTTGTCATTTTTTAATCTATGGAGGCGGCATGCCATTGTTATTTCACATTCTTTCTAACCTCGCCTTCATTGATATTACATTTCGAGTTAATACCATCAAAACTATGCCATGGATATAATTGGTCAAGGAAGTTTACGTACCATTGTAAAAATTAGTGATCAGTGTTTCAGAGGCCTCGGGTTTGATTACTGTATTGAAATGTCGTAATTTTGCTTTACGGCAGATGGATTTCTTGTTAGAGGCTACCTATCCCATGTGATTGTGTAGGTTCTTTGCAATTTAGAGATTCTCTCTTTGTTTCCATCACGATTCAGGCCTGGAGGTTGGTTAATTTCTCCTAGGTATTGGAATTTAGACACTTGACTTACTTTGCCGAACCGGGCTACCAAAGGTTGTTTATCCTTGTACCGAGGGATTCTTCCATGAACTGGGTTTATTGGTTTGATATAATTCAAGAACTTTTGAAGAACGTATATGTGCATTTGAAAGAAAAATGCTGCGGAAAATCTATGGCCCAAAATACTGCCCAGAAACTGACAGTTGGGAAAGACGGAGTAAAGAGGAGTTATATCGACGTTATAAAAAGGCAGACATCAGTAGAGAGATAGAGAGAAGACGATTACAATGGTTAGGACACATTATCAGAGCAGAAGGTACTCTCCCGAACCGTGTGTTCAATTTTCAGCCAACGGGAAAACGTCCAAGAGGTCGACCAAGAACGAGATGGAAAGATCGAGTTATGTTGGCACTGAACCAGGTAGATCCAGATGCAAGTATGGAAGATGCCAGGGATAGAAATCGTTGGTCTAATATATGCCACCATTATTTGAGAAGCTGAAATCATTCTTCCTGTTATGAAGTACAATGTTATAGCCTATATTATGTTATGCTTGCTATTTATATTGTAATCAAGAATTGTATACCCTTGTTTTTCTGCTATGGGTCTTAATGGCCTGTCACATGCAATAAATGATGATGATGATGATGATGATGATGATAATTATTGACGTTTCGGTCAGCTATGGATCACGTTAATTCAACTGCTCTCTTTCTCGAAGTTTAACATTCGCCCAATCTACGCTTCATTTGTTCTCGAAGCTGCTGTTTCCTGGCTTCAGTCCTCGTCTTGCCTCCTGTTAGTTTGGGCTTTTCCTGGTGACTCTAGTGTTCTTTTAGTTTCATCTTAAGGGGTGTACGCAACTGAATATCGTTGTATGTAATTCCTACTTCTTTTGAATCCTTTTTCTACCTCTGTGAACCACGCTCCCTTGGTTTTCGTACCCAGAAAGTAAGTAAAGATTTTGTTTGATAATCCCATTGGGCTCAGTCTTGTTAAATGGCCATAGGACAGAATCCCCCTCTTTCTCATCACGACACAGTGATTTTGGTAACGTGTGAGTAGAGTGCATGGTTGTCTCCGTCTGTAATCACCGTTTTCCTTGACTGGGCCCAAGATTTTCCGAAATCTTCCTTCCTTTGGTTTCTAGTTTCTCCATAATTCGCTAGGGCATTTTGGACCACGTTAAATCGTGTCACATTGGGGTTTCATTTGCGCCTCAACCTTTGGGAATGTACCTGCTTGCGTTCCTCTGTCCAAGTGGTGCCATGTCTTCCTTTTGGAGGCAAGAGTCTGTTGAGCCCGTTCGTCACTATCTGTTTGCGGAAGAGATCCCTGTCCAATGCGTCGTTGGGATTGATTTGGAGCATTTGGATGCCTTCTTTGGTGTTTCTAAACAAATGCATCGTTGTTTTGTGGTTGAAATAAAAAAGAAAGTGTAAGATCTTCTTTGCCAACCTTTTGTCGTCCATTCGTCTGAGGTGTCCTTAAAATCGTGCCCGGCTTTTACGGATTGTGTCTGTAAACTTCGCTATTTTACCATAGACTTCTTTGTTGGATCTGTTTTGGGGGATGTCATTTTTGTAATATTGGATCTCATGATTCCTCTAATGATTTTCCGCTCTTTTTTCTTCAGTTCTTTGAGGACCCCTTTATTGGCATTATTATTATTATTATTCAGAAAACAAAGTATATGCCCTTAACCAAGAAAGAATACCCTCTGGCTCCACACGCATAGAAATTGATTCGTATAAGTTTGATGTGCGTAGCTTTACGTATCTTGGATCAGAAGTTAATTCCAAGAACAATGTTAGCTCTGAAACCCAGAAGCGTATACTGTCTGCTAACAAGTGTTATCATGGCCTCAGAAAGCATCTAAAGTCCAAGCTGTTGTTCAGGAAAACTAAAGTCCCATTGTATAAAGTAATAGTAAAGCCTGTATTAACATATGGTGCAGAGACCTGGACACTCTCAACAAGACAACTTGGTATTTGAAAGAAAGATTTTGAGGCAAATTTTTGGGCCAGTGGACGAAAACGGTGAATGGAGAAGAAAATATAACCATGAACTCGTGTGATTTATATTGTAAAAATGTATAAAGATCAGAAGGTTGGAGTGGGCTGGACATGTACTGCGTGCAATGCAATGCCAGAAGGAACCAGGAAAGTCGGAAGACCAAAGCTAAGGTGGGAACATGGAGTGAGAGAGGATGTAAAGACAACTGGAATTAATGGAGGAGCTCAGCACTTAACAGGAAAGAATGGGGAAAACTTCTTCAGAAGGTCGTGCCAGTGATGATGGTGATGGTGATGATTAGTAGTAATAATATACGTCAACTAGGGAGTAAATTCAGATGGTAAATATTTTTAGAGAACTGTGAGTGAGTAAGTAAGAAAGCTTTAGAAGTAACCCTTGGAATTGGAGAGCAATGATAAGGTAGGGAACTATGGAACTAAGGCGGAACTATGAGGTCATCTGCCCCTAAGGTAGGATACCTATGCTGGTGTTTTAATTAAGATCACGTGGTGTACAACTCATTTCCTGGGAATGACTATTACCTTCATGTCACACCTTTTTATTAATGAATGTATTTTTCCTAAATGGAGGCTAAGAAGATCAGTGGTAATTGGTTGTCTGCATTGTTTGCTGTTAAAATCATTAATTATTCGTTTAACAATCGGCGTGTGTGTTACGGATATTGATTTATCTCTCTCTCCTTTCCCCCTTTCCCTCCCCTCTTATGTCCCTTTCACGGCGACAGTGCGTGTCGGACTGTTTACAATGAGCCCTTCACTTCCCGTGTCCTGGTAGCTTTTAAAACTAAACAATAATAATAAAAAAGAAAGCTGTACGCTTGGCCTCCTGTTTCCGCGCGGGTACATTAGTTATCCCACTTCACGTGGTTTTGTTTGTTCCAGAGGGCCATGGGCCGCGTGGCGCGTTAGTCAACTAACATTTTTTTAGCACAATCTGATTACCTCTACCTGTTAAGCTACAGCCTGTATCACACGACACTTGGTTGCATGGAAGCTTCTACCAGTACGGGTAGGATACCACTGTGGCATAGACCGGGTGATTTGCACCTTCCATCCTAGGTTCTGCCTACCATGATAGCGTCCATACAACTCACGAAATTGAACAGGTACCATTTTTCCCGGCAGTTGGCATGGATAATTGATTACAAGAACCAATCCGATTACTTTTCTCGTTCTAGTAGAGATCCTAGCGGCAACATAACCAAAGAGATTTGTGGGTAGGCCCACGAATAAATATATCAGAACGAAGCTATATTTTCTTTAAACGGCGTCTGTGCGAAAAGCCAGTAAATACAAACATTTAACATTATTATTTTATTATTATTATTATTCGAAGAATTGGATTTTCACGACCGCTATGATACAAATGAAGGCCTTCAGCTATTGGGTCGTGTAATGCACAAATTAGAGAATTATTAATAATAATAATTTTATTAATGCAGCCAATGACTATTTATTTTATTTTTAGGGACGTGTCAGGGAAGGGATTTTGAAAGGAAATCGGCCGTGGACCTATTGAAAGAAACCGTAACGACATTTGCCTGGTGGTGAAAATTGGAAACCACGAAAACCATTTTCAGGACTGGTGAGGTGGGATTAGAACCCACGCTCTCCCGATGCCAGCGAATCACGAGGTAGCGCTCTTGGCCACCCTTGGGGAAGAAGCCACACTCAAAGGTAGCCCCTATCGATGTCTGGATTTGAACTCTGGACCATTTGGTGTTATAGTGCTCGTGAATTCCTAACTTCACTCTTTTGGCTGGCCGGCCTCTTGGTGTTGGGGTAGCGCGCCTGCCTGTCACCCGGAGGCCCCGGGTTTGATTCCCGGCCCCGTCAGGGATTTTTGAAACTGATGTGAGGGCTGGATCGGGGTGCACTCAGTCTCGTGAGAACAATTGAGTAGCTGTCTGACAGCGAGGCAGCGCCCTGGTCACGAAAGCCAAGATTAACGGCCGAGGGATCCCGATGCGCTGACCACGCGTCACCCCAATATTTGCAGGCCAAATGGCTGGGCAGCGGTCGCTTGGTTGGCCTAGACCCTTCATGGGCTGTAGTGCCAGGGGTTATGTTATGTTATACTCTTTTGTGTATTAGTTTTCTTACGTTCTAAGTTTATATTCTTCCTTAATTAAAACTGTGTCTCGAAGGCGAACCTTTACAATAGCACCAGTTTATGGTCGCCTGACTTGGAATTTGAAGTTGCGAATGGCGACCGGAAATTTCGTGCTCTGCGCCCTCTTTCTTGTGGGGGTATAAAGTCTCTGCATTCTCAACAGTGAAGTTCATACATATTGTGTACCATGTTCATTACATTTCTACTCAAGTTGTCTCCGCTACGGTCGTGAAAAATATACTTCTCTTGATATCTTGACTTGATATCTCACTTTACTGCTAATTGTTTTCTTTTTATGGTCCTTGTAGAATCTGGTTAAACAAGCGAAGGAACTCGGTGAAAATTCGAGGCCTGAATCCTCGTATCATATGCGTCTTTCCATGATGTTCGTTTCGAGTTTTAGACAATGATGTACGGCCTATATTATCTAGTATAGATTGCTGACTCTGCACTTTTGAGTGAAACCGATTTGGAAATTATATCACTTGGGGCGCTGCGGTCGGTTCCACATGGCCGGGATAAGTAGGATAGAAAGGTTCACTAATACAATATGATTGCTATGGAATACTTTTTTTTTATTATCCTGTTATCAGTGAATGTGATGCTTGCCACGGTGGGTGAGTGGTTATAGTGTCGGAATACCAACCCCAAGATTGCAGGTTCGCTCCTGACCATGGTAAGTGATTTTTGAAAGGCGACAAAAATCACGACACTCATGTCATACGTTGTTGGCATGTTAAAGAATCCATTTGAATTCAGTAGGCCGTGTTCAATGGCAAAATTAATCTCGGGATTTTCCGCCAACACAAAGTTCCTCCATTCTCTACTTGAAAGCGTTGTAGTGTCAAGGAGTTTAGATATCTAACCTCCTTGACTTTCATAGCGTTCAAAGGAACGACGAAATTCGACATGCAAGCTACCCTCTGGGTGTCAATTAACAAAGCTTGCACCAGGCACCCGAGGCCATACGATAGTATTATTATTAGTGAATGTGATCCCTAAAATACTGGCAGAGTTAAATTTTATTTTATGTAAGTTACGTGTAACTGTGCGATGCACGTGATCTGATTTGTGTGTTCCGCTGGATTACGTATTATCAAGCATTGCTTGGCTGCTCGGATTTGTTTTTGTGCATTTTCGGTCATGACGCTGTTACGTTTGAAAGCTATATTTGAGGTGCTAACTGTACCATAGACAGCAGAAATTTTACAGAAGGGGAAGATTTGTAAATTGTCAAACATGTCTTCCACATAAAGAGTACACCATGATGAACATCTACTTGCAGCCGTAAACTGAGCAATATGCTTTGTTTTTACTCACTTTGTATTCTAACAGTGAGTTATCCCTCCCTATATTATTCTGTTAAGGTCCCATTCCAATTTTGTACCGAAAATAAGGTCCCATTAACACCAACCTACACATATGGGGTACCTACAGGTTCAGCATAACCCAATACATAAGCAAAACGCACTCACTTACTCTTTAAATGCCGCACAATTAAATAAATACCTTAAAATATGCATATTTACAATGAAATAATAAAAGAATGCAACACGGTAACCATGGTAACAGAATCTCACAGGTCCATCTATTTCTGTAAGATGCAATGCAATTCCAATTATTACATTACTGTGAACGTTTCCAGACGGTTATAAGGTTATCACTGAACCAAATTAAGCTATAAAATTAATCAATACATATAGTATAATGCGCTGAATGGGGTCAAGGGGCACTCTAGAATTTTTTCACGCAATTTTCACGTGTGAGTGTGGTACGAAAGGTCTTTTTCACCCGACTATAAAGGGTCTCCGAAAACCACATTTAAAGGCCCTTAAATTAACAGTGTCTGTGATATTCCCAGAAAACTACCTTCGCTCTGATATACCTATGAAGGAATAACAAACCCCTAACCACTGTACCAGTAGCTGAATTGATAAAGTCTGTATTCATACCAAGGATAAATCAGTCATACCATTCATGATTGAGATTTTGCTAAGTGTACTCTTTATAACTTGAATATTCGCGGGCGAAGTCGCGACGGGTAAAGCCAGTACTCGTTAATTCTGTATAAAAACACGAACAAATTAACACGCTCTGTACATCCACGAAGCTATTTGGATGGAATTTTACACCACGGATGCCATGATAACGACGGACTGGAAATAAGCAAATTATCAGCTCAGACATCTTGTTACCAGTGCATGGTTACCATCACAAGTGCTGTAGGACCATACGTTTTCGTGAGCCATGCGTGGACTGTGTTTGTCGTATGTGTGGGAAACTCTGCGAGAGATATCACGTGATGGGTTGTTCAGATAGAATGTTATCATTGTCTCAATGTTGTGAATCAACTTGAATGTACTGTATATAATTAGCCATTTGGCTGCATTATTAAATCCACGAAAGAAACAATACGAACTATCACCACGTCGCAAATATATCCTACTTAATAAGATTCTCATTTTCACCGCTAGATGTCATATCAGATAGCTGGTGTTGTCAATAATTATTGCATTGACAAACATATGAAAGTCGGAGTAGAGTGCTATCCGTTAGCAATGGCAATATAAGATAAGAATTAGTTGCAGAGTGAAAATGGAGAAGGGTGTTAGTGCCACTATGATGAACTTATCTTTTTTACTCGGAATCGGCTGAAAGGACCATATGGCGTAATATGGTGAAGGCTGGAATTTCATATTGTATCTGGGAAATCAGGCACAATGTTTGTTCCCGTCTTCTTGACGGTGCAGTGGCGTTAGCGACTGTGCCAGTAGTGACGAATTCTCATTAGCGACGAACGGTCTCCTAGGGAAGGAAAAACTAGTCTTGACAGTTGTGTCACAGTGCCATTGGCTTACAAAGTTATGTTTTCCCTGGTTTCCTCACTTCTACTCAAGGCAATAGCCGGGAGGTTTCTAACTTAAGGCCACAGCCGCCTCGTTCCCAAAACTTAGCGCTTAGTTACAAGCACAAGAGTTAGTACTACAATAAATCGTTCGGGCCGGCGTTGTTTAAAGGTTATTCGCCAGGGTTCTAATAATTGTATTAATGTAGCCAGTAACCATTTATTTTATTTGCAGGACGGGTCAGGAAAGGGATTTTGGAAGGAAATTCAGCCGTTGACCTGTTGAAAGGAACCGTCCCGGCATTTGCCTGGTGGTGAAAATAGGAAACCATGAAAACTATTTTAAGTACGACTGATAGGTGGGATTCGAACCCACGCTCTCCCGATGCAAGCGAGGCACAAGATAGCGCGTTAGCGCCCACGGTCACCGTGGTTTGGTTTCACCACTGTTCTGTCAAATAATTATGTGCTCACTTTCTGCCTGTTTCATGCATCTAGGAAGTTTCCCAAATTGCTCCATCCTAAAATAACTTATAAACGAGCATTTTTGTTCATAAAATAAAATAAAAATAAAATTTAAAAAATGTAACCGTAGTGACAAGAAAGTAACCATGTCTTGAAAATGACTCTCATTGGCAAAGTTTGAGAAATAATAATATACTTTTTCAAGCAAAATAAGATTGATGTTGCTTGGACATATTTGGAGAATGGACGACAATAGACTAAAACAGTGCTTTTTTTTTTTTTTTTTCAAAAAAAATAAGGGGTAGGCCTACGGTACCGGTACTCTCAGTTGTAGTCTACAAAACATCACGATCTTGCAATTTTCGGTAATTTGCCAAGTCCGGTCATTGTTTGTTTTCGAATCATTAACTTTCAGCTTTTTTCGATGCCTGGGTGGATGTTAAATAGTTCGTTATTTTCTTCATCCTTCAAAACCACACGCACAAAATAACAACCTACCCCGCCTCCAAAGAATAGCCTGCGTGCTTATAAGAATGGAGTGCCGAGTTGCCGAGCAAAAGAAACTGATTCGATAGATTTAAATCGAGGATTACTCGAAATCTCCTCCAGTTGTTGTGAACAGCGCGTTGACGCCAGCTGATCGATGAACTTTCAAGTTGGAAGTTATATTTGCCGGACTAGATACAAATGTACCAATATTTTTTCTTAAACAGTTTTCAGATGTTACACGTAGCCCCCGCGTTACCCCTGAGGAAAAAATAAAGCTCTGGACTTAACTAAACGAATTTTCTAATATCTTTGGGAAATCAACCCCTACCTGGATTCAAGAAGTCAAGAAAGATCTGGAAATCGAATGTTGTCACCAGGTTTGTATGTCATGGTTTCCATCATGCAGTCTGCACCAATAAGAAATTTCATGAACTTAGTGATGTTCGGTGTGGCAGATACCACTTGCAATTTTGCAAAACGAGATCAAAATCATTGTGTGATTATGCTAAACAAATCTAATGCACATTGTGCCCAATTCTTTTAATAAATAATATGGCCGAAACCGGTTCTTTAGAATAACAATAATAATATTTACTGACTGAAAGTATATTATCATTATTTCTCAAATGTTGTGGCGTACAAGTTACTTGATTTGATTAGTTACTCTGTTATCCATAAAGTAACGGTGTTAGAAGTAACTCTGGGTAATTTACTGGTCAAGAAACAAATCCCAACCCTAATCATACTATTAGGTTCTGGCAACGCTGGTATTAAGCCATCACCTTTCCAACGATGGTAGATTGTCTCGTAACGACATCATTAAGACGAACGGGATCGTGTTCAGGAAACACGTTCTCTTATAACAGATGGTGACGGGGAAAAAGTGTGTTTGCAGCCAGCAATAGCCTACTTTCGCAACTATGGTGGATAATCGCAGAACATGAGAGCAAACTATTGAACACCTCTCACTCACAAAACAAATAGAACAAGAAGTTCCGTGACGAACTTAAGTGCCTACTTTTCTTAAAATTAAGATTCATGCAATGATTAATTTATATGGACCCTTCTAGAATAATGTCGAAATTAAGTTGGTAATATCGAAATATACCTGGTATAATGTAGCCAAATAGAGCGCTACAGTTGGCAGTCCCGGTGACTGAATTTATATTCATAGTTCCATCTCTTAAGGTAAAGGATACAAAATTTGGTTGAAGTCCAATGGATAGCATGGATGTTACATGCAGTTACACATTGGATCTATCAGCGCGAATAAAATCATGTTGGCAGCAATTTCATAATATTATGATCTATTGTCGAGCTAATTTTGGATGAAATCCATTTGTTAGTATAGAAGTTACATGTTTTTTAAAATTGGACCTATCAGCAGGCTTAAAATCATTTTGGCAACCGTGCCATAGATGGCTTCTTGGAATTAAACTGAAATATTATTGTCTATATGTGTGCTAATTTTGGAGTAGCTCCCATGCATACCTTCAAACATATGCAACATGGAGCTCAAATTTCAAGTGTGTTTTTTCAACAGTTCGTAGCACTGACATCATTTTCGAATATGGGTTTGAGATATTCAGGTATATATCTTTAATCATTTAATCATACCAAATTTGGTTTCGATTGCTGCAGCCGTTTAGGAGTTAATGGGAGGGGGGCACACACACACAGACAGGACAGACACACATTTTCCCGGATCGATCTCTAAGTCCACTTTTTCCTCATTTTTGCAAAATGTGAAAAGTAGGCTAAAAATCCCTCTCGACACGCCGGAAGGCAGAACTAGGTTTCACAGGGCAAAGAAAAATATTTCGAACTCATTAAATTTGCCAATTGTTGTAAGTTTACCTACTAAGGTTCCACATGTTTAGCATACGAGAAGCCCCATCTTCCGGAAATATTTTGCTCATACCTTGGCGTAAGGGTGGGTCATATCAAAAATTATTTCAGACAAAAGTTTTTCATTACTCACACAGATATATATATTTTATATATCGTACATGTTTCGACCTGCTATTGAGGTCTTCTTCAGCTCAAATTAAATGAAACCAATTAAGAATTAAAATAAAATAATATAGATGTACTTAAATGTAACCTTTGAAGTGAAATGTTTATGATAAAAATTGTAAAAAAAAAGTGAAATAAAGTAATAAAATAGATATCCTTACAATGTAGTATTAATTTTAAATAAATAAAATAAAATTTACTATTGGTCTTTACAATAATTTTTCAAAATGCAGTTAGAAAAAATAATAAATTTTAATGGTGAGTGTAAATAAATATTAGGCTTTATATTAAAAATTCAGAATATAGACAAATAATTCATCCATCAATACGGATATTTATAACATTGGTGCTATCAATGACAAAAGTTTTAGATAATTTTTAAAGTACCATCCAGATAAGTTTTTGGCCCTTATCTGAAGTACGAACTTTGAATGGATTTGATTTTTTCACAAATTAAGACAGTTATAGGGATATTTCATTTTTGAAAAAAAAAAAGCCCCCCCCCCATTTCCACTCCCTACGTCCGATTTTGGCCATAACGAACTCCACCGTGATTTTGAATGGTTAGTCTATATTTTATGTATACATTTGAAAGTGATTGGTGCAAAATGGCGATATTTTAGCCTTTCTAGATTTGATTGCCGCTGAACATGGGCGGCTTCGGTGGCGTAGTTGGTTCGCATGCTGAGCTTCTATGCCCAAGATCGCAGGTTCTAACCCGGCCGAAGTCGTCGGATTTTTAAGAGCGTTAAAAATCTCTCAGTATGCCTGCCTTCGGAGGGGAAGTAAAGCCAGCGGGCCCATGTCATAGATTTATGGCATCTAAAAGAACATTCCACTAACTACAATAACATTGTGTGAAACTGAATTTTTAGGTTAGATTTAGTTATCGCAATATCAAGTTCCAACGTTCGCTGCCAGGTGCCGGTTGCGCTGGCATCGAGTAGCCAAGTTCACAGCTAGGTGTCGTTGACGGTTGCATTTGGTAGCAAAAGTAGGAACTACCGTACTTGAAATTCATCGTCTGCAGTCCTTGCCTCAATCACAGATAACACACACTAATAGGCCTACAGCTATCACAATTAACACCGGTTATCAAACAGATTCTACACATCCCCAAAATACACGAGGCTACATGACCGCGGTGTCGCAGCCCCTAAACTGAGGAACCAACCGCTGGGTTAAAGGGTAGTTAAAAGGGACGTAAAACCAATAACATTATTATTATTATCCAACCGCTGCGCCAGCGTTTGTTTATTGCAGCAAGAACCTTGTAGGACGAGCAGGGGGCTGCAACATTGCCCGCGTTACTTGTGTAATCAGGTGTTCCCAACCTGGGGAGGAGGCCTCCCCCTACTGAGGCCTGGGGCGTTATCAGTGGGTGGGGCGTGAAGTGATTTCCAATTATTATTTTTTAAACTCTAATATTACAATTTTGTACAATAAACATTTTTCGAATCTCTCCAAGTGATTGTCGCGCCAAGTCAATCGTTCAAATGCACTGGTAATTGCCAACTGTCGGCACAAACCTATACGGAGCCGCGAGGTTGGAGGTGTAATAAGGAATTTGCTGTGTTGTAAGGAGCAAAATCAAGCCTGAGAGCAGATGCGTGAACAAGACCACTCAACGCATGTTTAATTGCACACTTTGTGGACCTACTTGCGTGAAAGTAAACTATGACCATACGCGACATGATTCGACTCATCAACGATGTAGTAGTTGCTTTCATTTTCCAGTATTACTGTTTCATACAAGGTGTTATAATGTTTATAATTATTTCATTATGTAGTGTTATTAGGTTAGGTCTATATCCTCTCGTCAGTTTATCGAAGAGGTTATATAAGTGACAGGGTGACCGCGATGTCCACCTGTATCTTAAACCGGGGGGCGTCAGCTGGCAAAGGTTGGGAACTACTGTGTTAGATAGAAGTCATATTGTGTTATTGTGAACGGAAGAAATAATAATGATGGGTGAAATAAGAATGGTGTGTTTTCTAACATTGCTTCATTTAGGAATTACAGAAATCGCATCACAGGAGCACATGTCACCACGGACAGTTGAACGATGACGGAGGCTACTGGAGCTGAGTTATATCCTACTCGGGCAACTGTACCTACCAACTAAGCAGGCACTTGTAAACTTGTAAACAAAGAATAGTTCCCATCTCGACCGCCGGCAATCAAATCCCGAAGGGCTAAATAGTTATCGTGTCCGCAAGAAAATGATATATATACAGTATATGAATTGTATAATAAACTTCAGAATTGACGATGGTTTTGGGGTCTGGAGGATGTGAAACACAAAGATAAGTCGAAATTCTCCGGAAGTCCCAACATGGTACCCATTCCAACAGGTAGCGGTCCCATGTCATAGACGTATGGCATGTAAAAGAACCTTCCACTAATTTAACTTGTGTGAAGCTAAATTTGCAGGTTAGATTTCGTTGAAACGCTCTATCAAAGATCCAGCGTTCTCCACTAGGTGTCAGTGACATCTGGTAGCGAACGTGGGAACTACTTGAAATTGAACGGAACTTGTAGCTCACCCCATGGGTGTCCGCATTGAAGCAGCTACAGCCTCTGGCGAGCCGAACATGTCCTCGGACACCCCCGGCACTTTAAGCCATACGCTAAATAAATAAATAAATAAATAAATAAATAAATTAAGTGCCACTTAATAACGACCCTTCTGTCTGATGCTAGCTATACCTATCAGCACACGTAGACAAACAGTGGCTACCGTAGTGTCTGGAGCGAACAGGTGACTCCAGTGTTTGGATGGGTGTTTTAGGGGGGAGGGGTTGCACCGCGCTGCACACACAATAGCCTAACACGGACGACCTTGTCTCGCGTGGCTCAAGGTCGTCCACCTCTCATTTTATCACTGCCGTTCAAGTTCCTTTTATTGTCCTCCATGAACACAATGCCTACTCACACGAAGGTATCCTATTTTATGGGGTATAAAAACATAAAAACACAATACACGTATTAATACAATAATTATGGAGACTTAGCCAAATTTCCTGCCAGCTGGACACTGAGGTGACCGATAATAGAGTTGCAGCGATACAAAACGACCAGACATTCTCAGGGAAAAATTAAATTTAAAATAAAATTCAATTTTAGAGACACGAAAATGTTGTGGGTATACTTACTATTATAATAATAATATCGTATGGCCTCGGTGCCGGGTGCAAGCTTTATTATTTGACACCCAGAAGGTAGCTAGCATGACGAATTTCGTTGTTCCTTGACTATGAAAGTCAAGGAGGTTAGATGTTAGATAGTCTATCTAAGCTCCTTGAACACTATAGCGCTTTCTAGTAGAGAAATGAGGAACTTTGTGTTGGCGGAAACTCCCGAGATTAATTTTGCCATTATGAACTCGGCCTACTGAATTCAAATGGGTTATTTGACATGCCAACATCGTATAACATGCTTATCGTATTTTTGCCGCCTTTCAAAAATCACTTACCACGGTCAGGAGCGAACCTGCAATCTTGGGGTTAGTAAACCGACACGATATCCACTCACTCGCCGTGGCAAGCTGGTATACTTACTTAAGAGGCTTCATACACTAGAAAATCTTCATAAGTAACTTTTTCTTGTTTGTTCATTTGATAGAAGAAGTCTTCTTCAAATCTCAAACCAGAATTCATGGCAAAGCCTGGGTGACGGATAAGGGGGAAAAAAATATAGAAAATATGAGTGACAAACTCACCCAGGTATTGAAAAGCTTCTAAAATTCCCCACATATTTTAGTACATAACTTGAAAAGTATTATAGATATCGAAGACACGACTGACTTTAAAAAGGAAATTTCGTAATAGTTACATGACAAAAATAATGAAAAAAGGATGTTCTGACACTCAAACTTGAAGCATTTGTTGAGAGATAAAATAATGTATGCAGGGGCTAGTCTAACTTTCAGCTACGGAATAGAATAAATTTGTTCTTTTTCTTCTGTACGGAGTAGTACATTAGAATTAAATCACGACCAAAAAATATAACAGAGAAAGAGAATGACCGCGTCATTTCATTGGCATTGAGTTAACCTTGTCCAGGACTATTACGGGATCATTTGCGATTACACGGTGTTCGTATATGTGTGTCACAGCCAGGAAGTAAAAGAAACAATCCTCCGAGTCACTAAATGAAAAACGTTATTGTGTTACTGCAATAATACATACATAGTCATTATGGTCACTCCCATATGAGGGGAATGACGTCATTATATCGTAATGACTTGTGCTAGCGTTGAGGGGGGGATTGACGTCAAGTTGACTTCATATACGAAGTGTAGTCAGTCGAGGCTGCCCCTTTCTAGACAGCTTTGAAAATCGTTCATCAGATACGTTTTAATACTCTAATTGAAGAAATTACAGAAGTTTTCACGAAAACTTTGTTGTGGGACTACTTGAGCTGTATGCAAAGACTTTGCAATACTTGACTAGTGTCCAAAAGTTAAGCATAATCACTAAACGATAGGAATGCCAGACGAATTACTGAACAAATGGAGGCTGCATCACACACACCATATGTGACACAACTTGTCGAAGAAAACCGTGTAGGAAAGTTTCCGATAGCTAAGGACAACCTCTGACAACAACTAACAAAACTTGGCATTGTCTTCCACAACGAAATAAGCTGATAATAGGGTGTATGGTTACCCCTAACGGCCACACATGCTTCGCAGCGACGTGGCATGCTCTCTATCAGATGGTCCAAGAACTCTTGTGGCATTCGATCCCATGCCTCCGAGACGGCAATGCGAAGGTCTTGGAGGATCCTTGGTGGAGGCTGGCAGGATGCAATTCGCCTCCCCAATGCATCCCAGGCATATTCTATAGGATTCAGATCCGCAGACCTTGCTGGCCAGTCCATGCGATGAATGTCTTCCCCAGCCAGAAATGCATCCACCAGAGCAGCGTGGTCGGACATTATCGTCCATTAAGAGGAAGTCTGGACCAACCGCACCTCTGAAGAGTCGAACATGTGGTCTCAGTACCTCATCCCTGTATCTCCGAGCGTTCAGTGTTCCTCGAACCACCCATGAAGATATGCAGGTCCGTACGGCCATTCAACATGACGCCACCACCACCATACTGGTCCCGTTCCACGATGTTCCTGTGGTTGTATTGGCAACCCGGTTCTCTCCAGATTAATGTGCGACGGGAGTCGTTCTGCAAACTGAAGCGGGATTCATCTGTGAAGAGCACATGCCTCCAATCATTCATGGTCCAGTTTCGACGTTGACGGCTCCACAGTAAACGGGCCCGTCTCTGTGCTGGAGTGAACGGGACGCACACCGCTGGACGTGTGGCAACCAGACCTCCGGTAAACAATTTGCCGGGAAACGGAAACCCCTAAGACGGCTGCAAGCTCCGCCGACCCAGGTGCACTCCTATTTCGTCGGGCGGTTAAGGCCAGATATCGGTCCTGCTGTGGGGTGGTTACTCTTGGTCGACCTGGTACTGGCCTACGACTAACCATCTCCTGTGTCTCGAAATCGTCTCTAAAGCCTGGAAATGACACTTTGTGGCACATTCAAGGATACGGCGACTTCGGTCTGTGTCTGGGCTGCTTCCAGGCGGCCGAGTATTCTACCCTGCAAAACGGGGTCCAAATGGCGTCGTTGTGCCATTATGATGTCACGTTCACCACGAGGCTACACTCCGCACACTCTAGGGCAAACACGACTGAGGTAATATGGGGCGCAGGCACTGGCTGTGTTTACCTTGCGGTTACGCCGCTAGTCAAAGCAGGGAATACTCCTTTCCTATACATAGTGAACACGTAGGGTTGGTAGGTTGCATATGTCGTGTGATTTGCGGTCTCTTTCCTGTTGCCCCGCTTATTCGTAACTTTTGGACACTAGTGTATTACTACACTTGGCGCTAGTATCGCGTACAGAATTGAAATTCGCCCCCAATGTTCCTGTATAGCAGACTCTATTTTATCATTGTGTCTGAAATCAACGCGACAATTAACTACATAGTAAGAGTATTCGAAACTCTTGGACAGCGAATGACGGCAAAGACTCGAAAGCCAACATGAAAATCTGCCGTTGGTGGAGCAAAGAAGTTTGATTTTTATTTATTTTTTGCTATTGGAGGTATTCTCGACGCTAGTATAGCTGCCCAAAGACCTTGAATACCAAAGACTCCCATAACGTCAATGTTCTAAAACCAACGTGACAATTAATTGCGTGCCTTGATTCTGTTCATACAATCCTAGTGGCTTAGTTATTTTTTGTGTATTTCTTTTTTGTGGTTTTTTGTTGTATAGCCTCATAAATGGACTAATTCAACGTCAAAAACTGTTTTTGTTGAATTTGTAGCTATAATATCGAACAATGAAATGTATACATTGAGAGCTAGGTGGCGTTTTGCGACAAAATTGAAAGAGAAAAAAAACCTGATTTCACTCCTAAAGAAAGGAGCAGAGGAACGAATCGAATCGGCTCTGATTGAGGTTTAACTTTCAACTGTAGCCAGAAACTAGGTAAATTATCACGCGTTTTTGTCGTTATCTTCAGAGTGGGTTTTTATTGTATAGCCTCGTAGATGAACTTAATTCAACGTCAAAATTTTTTGTTGTTGTTTTTAGCCTATTTTCAATTTTGAAAAAAAAAAAAAGGCTTATGAGATCACCTTTTGTCCGTGTGTGTGTGTTTGTGTGTGTGTGTGAGGTGTGTGTGTGTGTGTGAGGTGTGTGTGTGTGTGTGAGGTGTGTGTGTGTGTCCCTAATAAATTCTAAACGGCTGGAGCGATTTCAATGAAACTCGGTAAGTTCATAGCACTATTCCGGGCAACCCCGACCGTGCCCTTCAAATTTTGTTACGTCTCACCAATCCAACATGGCGGCTGTGCGAAGTACTTCACCAGCATTCAATATCTCCGAAACTATCCCCGATATCACCCTGGAATTTATAACGGTGATAAAGGGAACTACTCGAAGTTCACCTATGTGACTTTTGAAAAACTGGTAACTACAAAACCAACATGGCGGCCACGCGAATTTGCGACTTTTAAATAGACGTTTCTCGCGATTTAACCATCCAAACGCAATACAACTTGGTACAGTATATGTTTATGCACATTGTAATGCACCGACATCTAACTTCGATGAATTGTTTACATAACCAAAAGATGGCGGATATATTTCACCGGCATTCTATATCTCTGAAACTATTAGCGGTATCACCCTGAAATTTTGTACGGAGATAAAGGGCACTACTGGTAGTTCATCTATAAGACTTTCAAAAACCGGTTAACTACAAAACGAACATGGCGACCAAGCGAATTTGAAAATTTTAAATAGACTTTACCCACGATTTAATGTTCCAAACGCAATGAAATCTGGTACACGAAATGTTTATACACATTGTAATGCACTGGTATCTAACTTAGTTCAATTGTTTACATAACCTCAAGATGGCGGCTGTGCGAATTTTAAAATTAAGTTTTTATTTCTTGTGTCGTAATCATGCGCTCGAAGTGAATGTTCGATTAATGAACCTACGAAATAATTTTCTTTTGATGGTACATGACTCTATGGCCTATACATTCAACAATTCAACATAGCGACCATCCGAAATATTTAGACGGTTCTAAATATCTACGAATCTATTATAGCAATGAAACTGAATTGTTTTATGTTCATAGGGGCAATGAACTTAAGTTCACCTATAGCACTTTAAATAACCTGGTGATCACAAATCCAACATGGCGGCGACGCGAAGTATAATATTCACATGGACGTTTCTCGCAATTTAACCATCCGAGTGCAGTGAAACTTGGTACAATAAATCCTTATACGAATGTTAATCCACTGGCATCTAATTTATTCCAATTGTTTCCATAACCACAAGATGGCAGCTGTGCGAAATTTTAAAATCTCCTTGTTTCTTCTTGTATCCTAAGCATGCGATTGAAATTTCATTGCTACACGTACACGATAATCTTCATGTAACAGTACATAACTCTAGGACCTACATATATAAAATCCAACATGGCGACCATCCGAAATATTTAGTCGGTTCTCAATATCTACGAATCTATTACAGCAATCGAACTGAAATTTTGTATGTTGATAGTGGCAGTTAACATAAGTAGGATATAATGAAAATAGGCTGTATAGTTCTTCACGGAACTACTTGTTGTAGCTATAATTTCAAATAAATTGGTACATGGTGAGGTAGGTAGGGTTTGCGGCAAAATTGAAAAAAGGAAATAAAATATCACTCCTCAGATGGGATTGTCAAGGCCCTAAACAAAAGGAGCAGAGGAACGAATCGAATCGGCTCTGATCGAGGTTTGACTTTAAACTGTTGCCAGAAACTATGCAAATTATTACGCGTTTCTATCGTTATCAGCTGATTTGCATTCAGAGTGTTTGTTTTCTGGCTTGTTTTCTCAATCAAATGTATGTAATTTTGTTGTTAATTCACCAGATGTGAAACATTATTCAGGAAGTGGTGATACTAGTTTCCCGACGCTAGTATTATATGAGAGGTCAACACGACATGTTGGCTGGATAGATAACCAATACTTGAGCAGCTGCTCATGACGGAACAGTCGATATCTGAACGTAATATATATATGGGGGAGTGCTGAAATACGATTTAGGGCAATCATCACGCAAGCGCCTGTATGCAATGCAGTGCCTCAGAATATTTTCTGTGTGGGGTAATATTGTTTTCTTACTAAAATTGACAGTTACAATTTATTTTGTGGAGCTTAAATTTCCCACCTGTTGGCAATATTAAAAACCTTTGTTCTTAAGAGGTAGGTTCAATACAACATGAAAATAAGTCAGTCAAAGACGAAAGTTATGGTCTGCGATAAAAAAAAAAAGCAGACCCAAGTATAAAAATAGTGGTGGGTAACAAAGCACTACAAAATGTTCAAGAATTTAAATATCTCGGAAGCAAAATTACCAAAGATGGAAGAAGCAGGAAAGAAATCAAATGTAGAATTTTACAAGCCAAATTAGCATTGCACAAAAGGAAACGTTTATTCACTACAAATTCCATTAATCTTAAAACCAGAAAAAGATTATTAAAAGCGTATGTTTGGAGCATTGCCCTTTATGGTTGCGAAACGTGGACAATTGAAAAAGAAGAAAAAGGAGGTTAAATTCTTTTGAACAATGGTGTTATAGAAGAATTCTAAAACTTAGCTGGACAGAAAAAATAACGAATGCTGAAGTATTAAGAAAGGTGGAGGAAAATTATACCTTATGGAAAAGCATAAAGAGGAGGACTAGACTGATAGGACATATTTTGAGACACGATAACCTGCTGAAAACGGTATTGGAGGGAATGGTTGAAGGCAAAAGATGTCGAGGAAGACCATGCCTACAATATGTACAGCAAATCATGTCCGATGTAGGATGCAGAAACTGACGAGATGAAGAGGAAAGCTATAAATAGAGCCGACTGGAGAACTGCCTCAGACCATGGATTAAATACTTACTGATTTCGTTCGACTACAGGCTACACGGGAATCAAAGTATAAAGCTGTACAATGACTACATTTCACAATAGGAACCCCTATTGACGTCAAATTAGCAGGTGAAATGCTTAGGAGACTAGTGCTACTTAAGAAGGAAAATGACCAGTGATGGACGAAGCAAAGAGGATATGAAAAGTTGGCTGGTTCAGGCAAGGAAAACATTTCTACAGAAGGGAAATCTGTTGACATAAAATATAGATTTAGATATTAGAAATAAATTTCTGAAAGCCTTTGCATGGAGCGTTGCACTCTATGGAAGTTAGACGTGGCCTATTGGCACAGCTAAAAAGAGAAGAATTAAAGCGTTTGAAATGTGGTGTTGCAGGAGAATGAGGAAGATCAGATAGGGTAGATAGAATAACAAATAAAGAGGAATGAAGACGAGTGGGAGAGGAGAGATGTTTCTGGCGACTGCTAATGAAGAGAAAAGAAAGGTTGGTAGAACACATACCAAGACGCCCAGAAATAGCAAACTCAGTTATGGAACGAAGGGTCGAGGACAAGAACTGTAGTGGTAGACCAAGGTTAGAATATGTTAAACGGATGTCAGGTGTGGTAGCTATGCAGAGATGAAACGATTAGCTCAAGACAGGGAGCTATAGGGAGTGTGGGGGGGGGGGGGGGGTGCATCAAACTAGTCAAAAGACAGCAACAGTAACAACAACAACAAAACTCTTTGATTTTATTCATATAATAGTTGAAATGACCGATTGAACGAAAACTTTTTTATTTTTCGCAATAATATTAGTCTTAATGAATTTGGGAGGAAAATTTGTAATTTAAATTTAATTGAAAATATGTGTGGCACAGAAGAAATGGAAGTGGTTTGGACTAGTGGTTAAGATGTTGACGTTCCGCCCGGAAGCCCGTATTTCGATTCCCACAAGCTACTTATCATTGGAAGCCGGAAGGAAATAATCCAGGCTCTGCGCAACACACTGAACAAATCTACTTCATAACTCATTACTAATTTAAGAGCTGACCACAGCGCACAAATTATGAGAAATATTGTTTCATAAATCGAGTTACTGCTAGTTGGAATTTGAGGGGCAGATGACCTCGCTGTTCCGCCCCTTTAAGCAACAATAACTAACTACACCCATTACAATTGGGTACGATTGTTTGTTACACAGGGTGTTTTTTTTAATTAGCTGGAGCGGGGCCAGTGGCCAGCTAACAGGCTTACGCACGTCTCCCGCCAGCCAACCTACCTCGGACCGCAGATTGCGCGGAGGTAGAAACCGTAACAGAGTAAGTAAATTAATTAATGGTAAATTCACCAGGAAATCATGATTAAATAACTTACCTTTTCACAGAGGATGCTGAAAATGTTCTCCTTTAGCTGACAGACAGTAATTTTGGAAGTTTCATCGTTAAATTATGTTGCCACTCCTATACCACCCTGCGTGTTTACTGTAATTAATCGAAGCACGCACCTAAGCCCGTTTGATGTTTTATTGTCGGGTAATATAAAATACAACGTGTACAGATCAATTAGCCATACTCTAATGGAGCCGCAGGACTATATACGGCAGCAGATATCCCTCTCAACAGAAGGGAATTACAACGTGTAAACGCTAATTTATTTACATGGTACAACGCCTGTCTGTCAGCTGAAGGAGAAAATTTTCAGCTTCTTCTGTGAAAAGGCAAGTTCTGGATTCAAGATGTGTTAATTTTAATTTAGTCCTGTTGTGAAATTCCTTGTGGTATTGGACGTCTTCTGTAAAAGTTATTATTGGATTGATTGATGGAATAATTTGAAATTGTATTATGGTGTTTAATTATGTTGTTAATGTCGCTTGTTATCAAAGTAAATCGACATTTCATTCAATAACGTTTACAGATGACGTCCAATACCACAAGGAATTGCACAACAGGATTAAATTAAAATGAACCAGGATTATAAAGAGATAATGAAATAAATAAGAAACTTCAAATCGAATAAGACTTCTATAGTAACAGTTTTCAAAGACTTTAAACGTGACCTCTACAAGTCCCAATCCGTTGGAGAGTTCTTGGAAATCAAGACACTAAATGTATTTATATATTGAGTAACAACTATATACTTTTTGCTTTCTAATTTGATTACCAGAAATATTTTTTATAATTAAAATATAAGGACGTCCATTTCATAGTAGCGTTTATTAATATTGTTACTAGCAACCCGCCCCGGCTTCGCCCAGTATCTTAACGGTTTACCCAGCATAATATTAAAAGTCGCACGGACGACAGGTCCCAGACGCAATTCAGAAACGCCGAGGTAAACAGCGAAACTCCAAACACATACTCTTCTCTGAAGTCTTAACTCCACAACGACTCGTCAGTTTGATGCTGGCCGAAACTGGGGTGATAGGCTCGCTCGCTAGCTCGTAAACTCGTTCCGAAGCTAGTAATTGACATTTCTACTGAATGGAGATTGTTGGAAGAAATGAAAACGAAAAAACTCTCATAGTGGGCGATGTATTGAAGATGGAGATATGCCGTCGCGGACTTTTTTTGTAGATTTTTGTCATGCTGAACAATTCTTACACTCATAGTGTAGGCCTATATATTTATTTATTTATTTATTTATTTATTTATTTATTTATTTATTTAACGGTTTACCAAGCGTAAGCTGAAAAGGCGCAAGGATGGCAGGTTTTTTTTTTCTGACTCGATTCACTGAAATCGTTACTGCTCGGCTTCGTTTGGTCATAAATGAATGTTTTTTTACAGAAACCTTACTCCAGAAATCCTTTACAGAATAGTGAAGACTGCATCAAAAACCATCCAGTGGTTCTCGAGATTACCCGTTACATCTAAGAATTGGGGACTCAGTTTTATACTAAGTAGAGATTCTTGTCATTTTGTTTATAAAATACCATATGAAGTGTTTAACTATGCAGCTAAGCTGAAGGAGGCCCGACTGAAGGGCCGAAAACATGTTTCAAAAAAAGAAGAAAACATATTGAGTATTAACCGTTTATAAATATTTTATTTGTATTTGCATTTAATTATTTTAGCTTAATTGTAATTATTTTAAATTTGAATCATTGTTTTCTTTAACCTTTTAATGCTCATAATTACTTTTATAATTTTACAATTAAGTTGGATGGTAGTCAAAAATAATTAGAAATTTCATTACAAGCTTATTTATTTTCAAAATTTAGAGGCGTATTAAGCAATTAAAATAGTAAACAATTAAAATTAAAAAGTAAAATAAATTTACGATAGTAAAAATTAAATTTAAAAATGCATTATTTACTACCACTTTTTTACTTTTTTATTTTAATTGCTTTTATTAAATCATTTATCTAGTCCCTTAGGTCAAGGAGATAAACTAATAATATTTGGTTTACAGAAAAAAATTAACACTTCAACAAGAATTAGTTGAAATATGAGTGAAAAATTCAACCATCTGCATCTTTGACAATATAAATTGTCCTTTTGGTAGGTGCTTAATATACTGACCACTAACCTAATATAAAGGGTTAACAGATGTCAAAGCCATTTAATAATTTACAATCGTGTTGACAGACTGAAAAGCATTACATTTCGATTACTAAGGCAACACTGGAAAATGGCTTCCAACGCGATAATACGACTTAATATAAAAAATAATTAATAGGCATTGTGTATGTTAAGGGTCTTGTTTAAAAAATAATAGGCATTGTGTATGTTAAAGATTCTTGTAGACTGTGCCTTTATCCATGCGTTCACTGGCAATGTTGATTTAGCATGACTGTAGGAAAAGGAGACGTGCGATTGCGTGTATGTGTCGTACAAGCGCGGATGTGCCTTCAGACAAAGCAGACGTGCCTTTCCTGTCAATAATGGGATTTTGACGGTTAGTAGCGCTAAATACACCTTGCGTTGTGTCACTCACGACCGGTCGGAGTCTAAAGTGTATGTGTAGCGTCCCTGTCATTTGGTGGGACGTGACTAGAAATAATGGGGACTGCCTTGGTCGTTCGTTGCTCCGTAATGCAGAAGCAGCGCGGGCATTCGCTTGGTTGGTTGGTGTCTCAGTTTAGTGGCTGAGACAACGCTATCATGTTAACCCCTGTACTTTGGGTGTGCGCGTAGAATCTGTCTGATACCCGGTGTTAATTGTGATGGCTGTATTAGTGTGTTATCTGTTTTTAATTAAAGTAAGGACTGTAGACGATAATTTCAAGTAGTTCCTACTTTCGCTACCAAATGCTACCGTCCACGACTTGGCTACTACTAGAGATGCCATCGCAACCAGTGCCTGGTTTGCTTCACAAGTTTAGTTAGTGGAAGGTTATTTTACATGGCTTTACTTCCCCTCCGAAGGAAGGCATACTGAGGAACTTTTAACGCTCTTAAAAAATCCGACTACTTCAGCCGAGTTTGAACCCGCGACCTTGGGCATAGAAGCTCAGCATGCTATCAACTACGCCACCAAAGCCGACGCGGGCAATCGGTAACAACATTAATTACTTAATTCCTCTCTGAGCTTGGGGCTTCTGTGAAACGCTTCCATCGGGTCCTGTTGTTGGCCAACTTCTTCACCTCACTCCATGTCTTTCCCATTGGCTTGATTTATTTATTTATTTTTCTTCTAAAAGAATAACATAAAAGGCCAAATACATTCACCTGCCAACTCTCACGATTTAGGTGGGAGACTCCCGATTTTACACCACTTCTCCCGCCCTCCCGCTTAACATATTAAATCTCCCGATTTTTTTTTCAAAAATCCCACGGGTAATTTCAGACTAAAGGTGCGAGATGACAAACTCCAGTCGTCCATCGAACAGATCGATTTTACGTGTATTGTGTTTCTATACCGCAGTTTCGCTTCGTATCGATAATTTATAGATAATTCTCCATAAATACTCGTACCGCTTAGTTGGATTTGAATAAGTTTCTCTTTGTTTGAAATAGTCTACGGTTAATTCAGCGCATGTTCCTAGAAGTTTTCAGTATAGCCTGAGAATGAGAGGTAGTTGTTGCCTGTCGAATATTGTATCTGTTTAACACGTGAAATTATTTGTGTGTAACTTAAGATGTTGTTGGCATTAATATGCCGGTAGGCTATTGTGACTTTTCGATTTGAGTGATTTTGTCAGTTCTCGGTAATATGGCGCAGAATATGCATTGATCGTCTTCAAAATCTCCCAATTTTTCAGTTTGAGAGGTTGGCAGGTATGCAAAAGACAAGGGCTGTTAATTGAAGCGTATGCGGGAACAAACATTTATGGTACATTTCTTACTTATTGAGAAAAACAGTTTTTTTTGTCGTGTAGCCTCCTGAGAGGCCGAGTGCAGGTCTTTCTAGTCGACGCCCGTGGGCGACCTGCGCGTCGGGATGAGAGATGGAATGGATGAAGATGAATGAAACTGGACAAGGAGGTGGAAGGAAGCGGCCGTGGCCTGTCAGAAGGTACTGTCCCAGCATTTGCCTGGTGTTGAAAATGGGAAACCACGGAAAACTATTTCATGGACAGCCGACGGTGAGGCTCGAACCCACGCGTCTACCGAGTCAGCAGAGAGCTTGGCCCCTTGACCTAACGCAGCGCTTTAGCCCGCGTAGCCACTACTGTCGGTGAGAAAAACAGTAATAAAGGTATACGGGCAAGAACATCCACTCCTTGGAACATTACATCATGGCCAGGTGTTCAAGCATGATCAGCAACAGCTGATTTATCAGGTTGAATGAGCCTGATACATCTATTATGTTCCGTAATGCGAGTATAAAGAAATATCGTCCCAGAATCATCAGGGAGGCGGTTAAAATACGTAAACACCGAGATAATTTCAACCACGACACCGGCTACAATCTCAGTGAATCCTGGCTACCTATTATCAGAACCCTGAGAAAGTAATACACTGCTTTTCGTAGTCCCTTACATGGGGCTATAATGGCGTCCACCTTTGGGCACCTTTTATAGGTTCTTTGTTGCTTTCTCTTAGCAATCATTTGTCGTATTTCAGATTATTCCTGACGAAAAAAGACATGGTTCCTTTCGCGTCGAATTTGATATAATAAAACACGGCATAAGCCCAAAATTCAACATTATGGATAGTATCACGGGCCGTGAAAGTCTAAATGATAATATTTTTTATTTATTTGTTGTTCCCCGGGCTTAAGTAATTCAGAACGGTTACCCATAGCAACGGGTAATCTGACAACGGTGTTCTCGTTACCTCTGAGATTACAGGGGCCATGATCTGTCCGACCCATCAGTGAAACAAGAAGAGAGAGATCGTGATTTGGAAAAAGCGAACTCGGGGGAGAGAAGGAGAAGGTCGTGCGAACAGCGTGAGTGAGTCGTGGAAACAAAAGACAAGCTTTGTTCTTTAGCAGGTGGCATATAACTACTCCCCAATTCTCAGTGAGAGAGGAGACCGTATACAACAAGCTATCTCACTTACTGGCAGTGTAATTTCTGCCAGGAAACAAGCTTTCATGCCATTGCCACGCATAGCATTGCATTCGAGCTAAACCACGTTCCGTTCACAAACGTGGGAACACACTGTGTTCCTTTTTCTACAGATTGTAATTCTATTGTGACGGTAACAGGTAATGTTTGTACATTCAGAAAAGTTGGATACTTGCTTCAGAAAAATAAGCAAGACGTTACTCCCATACAGGGTTGCCAACTTATTCACTGAAAATCACTGGCTATTATTACAAAGTCGCTACATGCGTATGTTATCGATAGAGAATAAAAAACCCTCGCGAAAGGAACTTTTGAAAAAAGTCCCTAAAACCCATATTCAAACTATATTAGGCGGCTTCGGTGGCGTAGTTGGTAGCATGCTGAGCTTCTACCCAATATCGCGGGTTCAAACCTGGCCGATGTCGTCGAATTTTAAGACCGTTAAAAATCCCTCAGTATGCCTTTCTTTGGAGGGAAAGTAAAGCCGGCGGGCCCATGTCATATATATATTTATTTATTTATTTACTTTATTTATTTATTTATGTATGTATGGCATGTAAAAGAACTTTCCATTAACTACAATTGTGTGAAGCAAAATTTGTAGGTTAGATTTGATTAACGCTCTATTAAGTTCATAGTTTCTTCGCCAGGTGCCGGTTGCGGTGGCATCTAGTAGCCAAGTTCGCAGCTAGATATCGTTGACGGTAGCATTTGGTAGCTAAAGTAGGAACTACTTGAAATTGATCGTCTGCAGTCCTTACCTGAATTACAAATAACACATACTAATACAGCCATCACAATTAACACCGGTTATCAGATAGATTCTACACGCCCAAAGTACACGGGGCTACATAACCGCAGTCGCAGCCCCTAAAGTGATGAACCAACCAAACTATATTAAATATCTCACAACATATTTTTCGCCAACACTAGATTTAATAACATATCGCTTGTCAACACTGACCTCTTCAGTACGGAGTCCACCTACTGGTGCAGCGGCTTGCATTCTTGGCTGTCCGGTTCGATTCCTGGCATTTGCCTGGAAGGGGGAAGAACCGGGATGAAAATGTTTTGGAGTTGCCTAACCAAAACATATCCATATATTAAAACTGTCCACACTAATCCCTGATAGACCATCCAGTCTAAAATCATAGCCATGTTAAGACTGTCCACGTTATTCCCAGACAGACCACTCATCACAACCGTGGATGCTTAACCCTTGAGAACTGGCGTGACAAAATATAGTTAGTTTATTGCTGTTTTAAGGGGCGAAACTGCGAGGCCACCTGCCCCTTGTAAAATATAACACGTGGACTGGCACCGGGTCTTTTTGACCCATAGTGTAATACTCAGTTTTTGTCGTAGTAGTACGGAAATTAATGAAGTAATGTTGCACCTGGTGTCTTTGTATGAACAATTACCAATATAAAATGGGGTTAATTTACATTTTTCAAATTTAACATTCAGTAAAAGGACAATAATTTTCGTAACAGTATTGGCCTTAATAGTTGCGGTAAATCAGTCATCTTTAATTCCTTTGACAAGGGAGCTGATGACCAAGGTGTCCCTAGACCCTAAACATGGATCAACAAGAACGTGAGCTATGTGATTGTGCTGCACAAAAATAGTTGGATTTTCCCCCTTTTTAGCCTACTTTTCACATTTTGCAAAAATGAAGAAAAAGTAGACATGAGTTCGATCCGGGCAAATGTGTGTCTGTCTGTCTGTCCTTCTGTCTGTGTGTATGTGTGTGTGTCCCTATCAACTCTAGACGGCTGCAGCAATCGAAACCAAATTTGGTATGAGTAAAGATCTATACCTGAATATCTTAAGCCCTTATTTGAAAATGATGTCAGTGCTACCAACTGCTCAAAAACCGCAATTGAAATTTGAGCTCCTTGTTGGATATATTGGAAGGTATACATGGGAGCTATTCCAAAATTGGCACACATATAGATAATAATATTTCAGTTTAATTTCCAGGAGGCCATGCATGGCAGTGATGCCAAAATGATTCTAAGCCTGCTGATAGGTCCAATTTTAAATGCATATAACGTCTACACTATCAATTGGATTTCAACCAAATTTCGTTTGTGCTATGTGTACATAAACAGATATGACTCGGCGTATTCTTAAGAACACCAGGGCTGCCAACTGTTGATAAATGCTGTCTCTTTTTACCCTAATATTAATATATCAGAAAGTATGCAAGTCAACAGCTCATCATTGGCATCAATGCTAAATTTTAAGGAAAATAGGCTCTTTAGTTCGTCACGGAACTTCTTGTTTTTTTGTTTTTTTTTTTTACAGATTGTCCCGACTAACGTAAGCCGAAAATTGTCACGCGAGGACTGGCGCCATGGGTAAATTTGACCCGACCGTAAATAATTTAGAAATTACTTGAGTGGTCCAAAAGCTATGGACATGTTACTTTTGCAGGGTGAAGTTCAAGAAAGGTACTGTAGGCGACTGGAAATGAGGGCTGACCAAAACGAAAATATAGAGCATTATTTAAGCCTCGGGTCAAAAATACCCATGCGCCAGTCCTCGCGGGTTAAGGAATAGGAAAACCATGGAGATATGAACACAGCAAAGCCAGCTGAACTTGGCCACCACAAATGGCAGTTTGACGTGACGGCCTGATTGCACCTGGGACGTTCCGCTCCACCCCACAGGGGGCCTTGGAATATTTATTGGATTTGGGTGGGTCGCATAGCTTGCTTGCTTGCTTGCTTTCCATCAACTAACTAGAATGAGATAAAAAAGGAAAAAGACCTACTTCACTTACCGTCGTAACATGCCATTGTTATTGCAGGGCGGAGGGGAAACCACATGTCCTACTGTTTCTAAGAGCACAAGACACACTGCTTGTCGTTTATACAGGAAGAATGACGTTCATACAGTAGTCTTAATTGATATCGCAACTCTTCAATCGGCCAACTTAATATAATCCCAACTGAGATATACGCAGTGGTCAAGCCGGCTCGGATTCGATTCTCGCTGCCACTGGTTATTTTCATTATATGAAATATAGGCTTATGAAATTACCTTTTATTCGTGGTGTGTGTGTGTGTCGTCGTCGTCTCCCCCCCCATCAATAAAATCTAAATGGCTGGAGCGATTTCAATGAAACACGGTGGAGATATAGTACTACACCGTCCGACCTCGACAGTGCTTTTCAAATTTTAATACGTTTCACCAATCCAAGATACGGCCGCGCGAAATATTTCCCCGGCATCCTACGTGTGTAACCTATATCCAAAACTGTTAGTCTACTGATACCACCCTGAAATTTCGTATGGTGATAGAGAATACTAAAATAAGTTCTTGTAAGTGACTTTCAAAACTTGTTAAGTACAAAACTAACATGGCGGCCAAGCAAGGTAAAAATATTTAATTGGAGTTTTCTCGCGATTTCATCATCCGAGCGCAGTGACGCTTGGTACGGTGAATGTTTACACATCATTTAATCTACCGGCATCTAATTTAATTCGATATATAGCCTATATTTCGTATGGCATAAAGGATATATAAGTTACGAATAAGGTGAAAAACGTAATTGCTGGTATATACAGAATGAACATAAGTTCTGACAGGGGAAAAAGATACAAGCATTACAAATGGATGTCCAACGAGTTTAATCAATTCACTGCTTTAATTCGATTGTTTTCATAAACTCAAGATGGTGGCTGTTCAAAATTTTAAAATTGTTTTTATTTTTATTTTTTGCATCGTAATCATGCGGTGGAATTGAACATAGACTATGTATTATGAATCAACGCAATAATTTTCATCTACTGGTACATAACTCTAGTGCAATCCAACATGACGTATCAGGAGAATTTTTAATAGAGATGACCAATAGGATAATATGTGAAAATAGGCTTCACGAAACTATTTGTTCATCTTATTTTATTCCTCGCGTTAAACTATTAATTAAAAATGTAAATATATTTAAACAGTAAAATGTAGACTATATACTTAAAATGAATATATTCAATTCGGCATGAAAGATCATCTCATCTCTACTTAGTATAAACTAACGTCCCTCCCGTTTCTTGGATGTCACGGGTAATCTCGAAAACTACTGGATGGATTTGGATGCGGTTTTCACCATTCTGTAAAGAATATCTCGAGGAAGGTTTCTGTAGAAAGAAAAAATAATATGATCAAAGGAAGCCAAGCAGTAACGATTTCAGTGAAAAAGTCGAAAAGAAACCTGGCGTCCGTGCGCTTTTTAAGCTTACGCTGGGCAAACCGTTAAACATATCAATATACTATGAGTGTAAGAATTGTTCAGCATGAAAAGTTCTACAAACTAGTCCGCGAGAGCATATCTCCATCTTCAATATATCGCCCACTATAAGTGTTTTTACGCTTTCATTTCCTTCAACAATCTCCATTCAATTACTGAGGCGACAGTTTACGAGTTAGCACGTAATGCATTCATAACTGTTTCCCAGGCGTAGTTGGGGCAGGTTGCTAGTATAAAATAATAACCATTGGCCAGAAATGGTACTAGATCATTCTTCTGTGCAGCATATTATTAGTGATTCCGTACGAAGCTGACAGGTTATCACATGATGCCTCTACCACAACATACCACATTTTGTTCATGTACAATGCGACCACGGCTTTTGTCATGGCACTGCGACTCCTGTCATTACATGATGCAGGTCGTACGTAATTCCATCTCCAATCACATCCTTAGCGTGAAACTCTTTCCATATACTGTACGCATTTTCTTCAAATGGAGCATCTCCAGGCATGCGTTATGTGCGACCTTGGATTGCAGAAGTGTTTCATATGTTAACCTTGACGGAGTTAATTTAGAATTGCATAACACTCTTTTAAGGAAGATTGCTTTCACTTTTCTTGGCGTTCAAGGTGTTTCAGCTTTAAATGTTTCCAGATATTTTCCAGGCCATAAGCTGCTACGGGAGAGACTTTCAACTGGAAAAGCTTCATGGCCGTCCGCATGGACAAGTTATTAGGTGGTTTAATGTCATTCGTAGCTCTGACTGTGGCGTTCATACTCTCACTTACATAGTCAGGAATTTTATGTCATTACATATATTCTCCGCATCTGGCTGAAAACTTAAAATGTTGACGAATTAGCTTTTAGAACCATTATATTTAATTTTTAATTTTAATGCTACATAACTATAGCTTCATTTATTTACAAAAAATTATGACAAATACCGTTTAACTGAACGTATTGAATTACCGTATATGAATTTTTTTTAAATATATATTTCAGAACGTAAACTGGGTGCTTTTCCGTGGTTTACCCACTTCTACTCCAGGCGGATGGTTCCTAACTTAGAGCCAAGGCCGCCTCCTTTCCAATCCTCACCTGATTCACAAATACACACACTAATGAAACCCTCACAATAACACAGAGTTATCAGACAACATTTCTGCACTCACTGCAAGTATGATGCACGGGGCTAATAACCACGATGTCCAAGGCCCTTGAATGAAACAACTGACTTCAGAATTGCACGAAGTACTGTGTTATGTAATTGTGCCATTTTGTCAAATTAATTCCTTTTTATAGTTTGTACTTTAAATAAAACCAGTTCCGCGGCGTTACACCACGGCCACGAGGGCAGCTGTAGTAAGTCCGGACATCGCAGGTTTGAATCCCGGCGCTGATAGCGGCTATCCTGAGTTTGTTTTTTCTCCGGAGCTTTCCACACTCGCTCCAAGCAAATGCCGGGATTGTACCTTACTACAAGTCCCGGGCCACCTACCTCATCCCTGTTCCTCGTCTGCTTTAACTCGTTTCCGAGTAAAAATCTTCTTCCAAAACATTTACTCCTTATTCAAGCCTGTACAAGCTACATACACGACTACTGTCATCCCATAAATACAGGCTATTAAACAAGTTCAACACACACCCACATGGAGCTGATGACCATGATGTCCCAAGCCCATAAAATGACTTAACAACAATAAACTTATATAAAGCATTTTTATTTAAAAAAAAAAAACTGGCACTATAGCGTTTGAAGGGCCAGGTGACCGTTGCCCAGCCATTTGGCCTGCAGATATTGTGGTGACGTGTGGTCAGCGCATCGGGTCTCCTCGGTCGTTAATCTTGGTTTTCGTGACCGGGGCGCTGCCTCACTGTCAGCTTCTCAATTGTCCTCACGAGGCTGTGTGCACCCCGATCCAGCCCTCACGTCAGTTTCTAAAATCCCTGACGGAGCCGGGAATCGAACCCGGGGCCTCCGGGTAAGAGGCAGGTGCGCTACCCCAACACCACGGCGCCGACATTTTTATAAAATAGTCCTTTAAAAATTACCTAAAACTTTTGTCTGAAAGAAGTGTTGATATAACCCACTCTTACGTCAAGGGATGAGGAAATTGTTTTCGGAAGCTTCTCGTATGTTAACTCTTTATAGGGCAGAATAGTACTAAATATAATTTATTTTTATTAATTTACATTTAATTGTAATTATTTTAGCATTATCATAATTGTTTTTAATTTTAATTTTTGTTTTCGTTAACATTTTGATGTTATTAATTTTATAGTATTGAAATGGTAAAGTTATTAGAAATTTCATTTGTAAAAGTTTATTTATTTTTAATTTTTAGAAGCATATTAAACATTATTAAACAATTAAAAATAGTAAACGATTAAAATTAAAAAGTAAAATATGAAATAAGATAATAAAAATTAGAATTAAATACCTACAGTAATTTTATTACTATAAAATAGTTAATTTTTCATTTTATATAGTTTTTGTTTTAAAAAATATCAAGCACCTTAAGTCAAGGAAATAAGCAAATAATATTTGGTTTACAGAAATATTAACACTTCCACAAAAAAATCGTTGAAATACGAGTGAAAGATTCAACCATGTGAATCTCTGACGATATAAATTGTCCTTGTAGTAGATGGTTAATATTCAGACCACTAACCTATAAAGGTTCAAACATGTAGAACCTTTGTGGGTGTACAACAATTGACAAATTTAGTGAATTAGAAACATTTTTCATTGCCCGATGAAATGTATTTCCGGCGTGCCGAGAGAGATTCTTTTTTTCTTTTAGCATTTACGTTGGTGGGAAACCTCGGATTTGTAAGGGACCCTGATTTATGGTAATATAAAAGGCTTCAAAGCGGTGACATAAAATGTCCATAATGGTGAAATAAAAAAGTGAGGTGTGAGTGTGCTGAATAGCTCTGCACGGTGGACGGATTTGGGGTTAACTAATGAACACTATAGAAACACTTGGTGTTTTTTTTTAAACTAAAACTCAAGCGATTTATATTTTCTGGGTTTAATACCTAACCTAACATTTACTTCTACAAATATTCTCCCTGACTGCCATAGTCCTTTTCTCAGTAGCTCGTGGAAGTTATGTTGTCCCCAAATATCAGCAGAGCATTGTTTCCATGATTTCATATCTTATGATACATTTATATTTAAGATTCTTCCTTGCTATCAAACGACAGCTAGTGGATCAATTTCAATTAATTTTGAAGTAAATATTTAAAATATATCTAATTATCAGCATTTCGTTGATATTTAGCATTTTAAGGTAAAAATAACACATTTCGCAAAATAACTTTATTTCGTGATATTTCGCGGCTTCAGTGTCGAAAAAAAGCTTATTTCGGGGGTAAATACTGTATAGGCCTATTGTTGTGATAAGATATATATGTTTGCTGAAATATTTCGCGGATATCGTTTAAACCAAAAATCCGGGTCTCTCGTAATAGTGCTCAGGATAGCTCCCGTAAAATTGTCATGGCTGGTAATTGAATGCTATGTTCGTCTCCACATGCTACGTGCCTTAGACCGCACGTGTGTGGTGTATGGTCACACAGTTGATGGCATTCAAACCAGGATATTAGAATGTTTTTCTGCTGTATGTGCTTTTGCCTTATCACACACACACACACAGTAGTCGATGTTTTTTTATACTTTTAGGTTGGTCGATCTCGACTGTTTTTTCCGCTCTACGATTCACCACGACCGGAACAATATAGACTAGTACATCATGGTGAAGGTCGTACACGTGCTTTGCAGTAACGTTGGTTGGTGGTTGGTTCCTTAGTTTAGGAGTTGCGACAATGCGATCATGTAGCCCCCGTGTACTTTTAAAGAACCAGATCTGTTACAAAATGTGTTAAGAAAAACATGATAAAGTCTTGATAAAAACAGCGTGGAATTAATTAAATTAAATTTTAATTTGTGAGCTTTCGGAACAAGAATATTTTTGAATCCTTTGTTATGGCAAAATTTGTATTAAGTGTATGTTCTTGCACATTTACATAATTACGCTGAGGAAGGTTACAATGTGACAGTACGCTTTTAATGTGCAACATATATTGACTTATGGTTAAATAAATTTTAATATAATTATATCATCAATAAGGAATCGGGCTATCATGGTCATTTTTATGTCCGTTCATACTAAGGTTAAATTAATTCTACTGTCCATATTTTGACATTTTTTTGTTGTTTTATTGTCCGTTTTAAAAATATATACTGTATGTAGACTACATATGTTGACACCTTTTAGTACAGTACATATACTAAATCTACAAGTGATCATTGACTCGAAGACTTTGCTTTATTTTAAATTCGGATTTTTTTGTTTGTTTTCCGCAATATTTGTTTCTTCTTTATTTGTTTCACCCAACTTAGGTGTACATGATATCAATCACTTTTTTATTGTTTTGAGCTTTCCTCTTGGCCCAATATTGCCTCATCCTTTGAGATCTTGCTTCCCTTTCTTCGGCAGAGATGTGGATCGTACGCTTTTGTTTGATTTTAACATGGAATCGTTGTTTCTTATCCTTGGTGACGGTTTTGACTGTTTTGTCCATGAGCATGGTATCTGTAATTTGGAGTTCCACGAGGTCTTTCTCAGTTTCCTTAAACCAAAGAGGTTTCGTTTTTTTTATTACGAAAGTAGTCTAAGATCTTTTTGGTTAGTCTATTTGAATTCATTCGGAGGATGTGCCCATAAAAATCAATTCTCTGTTTTCTTATTGTGTCCGAGAGTTTTTCAGTCTTTTGGTAAAGAGTTTCGTTCCTGACATGGATTAATTTGTTATTATGAAATTTGGGGCCTAAGATTTTGCGTATTATCTTTCTTTCCTTGACCTCCAGCCTTTCAAGCGGTCCCTGGGTGGTGAGAGACAATGTTTCGGCTGCATATAAGGCTTCTGGTTTAATTACCGTGTTATAATGTCTTATGCTGGTATTCCAGGAGAGAGACTTCTTGTTATAAGTGTTCTTTGTAAATTGGAAGGCCAATTCAACTTCATTTCTCCTAGATTCCTTCGTTTTTTTCTCTAGCGCATTCCAGCCGATCCGTTCCCCAAGATATTTAAATTCTTTGACGATGTCTATGTATTGTTTGCCCACTTGAAGCTTTTTTGGTGTTTTTTTATGTTTGTCATTAGTTTTGACTTTTCAACTGTGATTTTGAGACCCATTTTTAACGCTTGCCTCTGGAGTTCGAGGATCTGTTCCTTGGCTACTTCCCATGTCATCAGCAATTTTTGTTTATTATACTTATTATTTTTATTTAATTTGTTGTTTTATTAATTTCCGATCTTTTCATAGTTAAGTTAAGTGTCCACCTCTAATTTCTTAATTTCATTCTAAATTTGTATATTTAATATTTTGTTAAGAGGGGTAGATGCCCTGTTATTTCCGTCCCTTAAACCCTCAATAACTGAGTAAATATGGCCTTGCTGATGACCAATGTGCCCTAGCTACTTAAATGGCTTAAATTGGCTCTTACCCTTTATAGGTCCTTGGGATACCATCTTCCCACCATGTAATTATAGAACGGTGTTAGGGAAAGAATCTTCCCACCCCTTTAATTTCTAGCAGTTCCACGTTCATCCACAAGCTAGATGCAGAGATATGTTGAAAACTCATCAATTTGATGTATACAGTCACCTTGAACCAAAGGTGGGGAGCATATATCCCAGTGGTCTCCACAGTGCACGTGCTCGCCAGTTCGGTTGTGTTGAGTGAAATAAATGCATTGTTTATCAGAAGATGGTGTTTTTATTGAAGATAAGAGATTTGTAAACGTTGTTATATAACTGAAATACAATGTTAATGGTTTTGGTCACTTGAGTGAATATATTTCAGCTAGAATGGAAATAATTATCCTGCTCAGGGTGTTTGCCATAGAATAGAACATTTTTAAAATTAATTTTCTGTGTATTTAGTAAATACTATTTTGAAATTATTGAATTATATTCGAATATACTAACTTATAACATTTCAATCACTTTTATATTTTTGTGCTGTTTTCGGCAAAGATGATAGTCTATAGGTCACTGACCTTGTGTTGCGTGGGAGTTACGTTTTTTTTATTATAGAGCGTGATGGGTGTCTTTATATATTATATCATCTTAAATAAACCTCATTATTGAGTGATTAACACAGAATCATCATAATTTGGAAGTGGGAGATTATTACCCCATTGCTCATTTAAGGAAACATACTGTCGGGTGTGGGCAGTGAGATAATAATTTCCCACCCCATATTTCATAAAATAGAACCCACACCCATAAAATTGTTGCATATTCCTACTCATCTATCACCTCCAATTACAAATGTGGATAAAAATATATTTTATACCCCCAGTCTTTTGCCCTATAAAGGTTTAAAAAAAATAGATGGGGTCCGTGTCTTTTTCGTCCAATAATTTTAACTTGCAGTGCTTGGAAAAAGGGCGGGAGTCGGTTGGAAGCAGCACGGAGTAGACAGAATGAGAGAGAGCAGTGTTGCCATGTTGCTGCAGTGCACTGGTCGAGAAGACTGGACCCGCTTGATCGCTCAGCGAGTGAAATCCCCGCCAACCTTCTTATGTAATCTCACCGTCCGTCCTTCGCGAACATGGCACGGCTCCACACTCTCTGCTCTGCTCTTCGCTTACTGATCTCCGAAATTTTTACATCGCACAGTCATTTTTACGAAACCCTAGATGTTGCCAACCTAACTAGAAATTTGTCCTCGTCACTTTCAATCGGTTACTACTAGAATGTTACTTTATCGTTTGTACCTCATCGCTACAAACATAGTTATTGTTGGCTTCAACTTTCATTTGTGGGGCTTAGACATCGTGGTTATTTATCCCCCTGTACTTGAATGTGTGTAGAATTTGTCAACATGTTTATTGAGGGGCCTGTTGTAGTATGTATATTTGTAATACGTCAAAGCCCAAAGCTAAGTCGAAAACCCACGAAAAAAAAAAAAAAAAATATCAAACCCGCATAACTATATTATTATTATTATTATTATTATTATTATTATTATTATTATTATCATCATCACTATTTCAATACCGTTCATTTAAAAAAATACTTTTTGCTGGCCCGGCGGGTGAATTTAATATAAATAAATATCAAGCTTGCATAATACATTTAAAAATTATTAATTAATCCCCCCGTCTCTCCCCCCACCTGAATCGACAGCGGTAGCTACGCTCGCTAAAGCGCAGCGCTAGGCCATGGGGCCAAGCTTTCCGTGGATTCGGTAGAAGTGGGTTCGAGCCCCACCGTCGGCCGTCCTTGAAATAGTTTTCCATGGTTCGCCCATTTTCAACTCCAGGCAAATGCTGGGACGGCACCACGGCTGCTTCCTTCCACATCCTTGCCCAGTTTCATTCACCTTCATCCATTTCATCTCTCATTAACTCTTCTCATGTGGGCTGCGAATGAGGCGGCCGTGGCCTTAAAGTAAGAACTATCCCGGCATTTGCCTGGAGTAGAAGTGTGAAACCCACGGATATCCACATCCTTGATGACTGAGGTGGGAATCGAAACCAACTATCCTCGGTTTCGCCTCACCAGGCTGAGTGTACCCCGTTCCAGCCCCCAGAGCAGAATTTAATTTCTTGGCAGGGCCGGCAATCGAACCCAGAGCACAGAGGTGAGAGTCAGGAGCTGATCTGTCTGTGTTTCGGTTCACGCAGGTCATCTGCAATTAAAACTACTGTGCATCAATGGCGAAGCTGGGTATTCTTAAGTTCATACCTTATAGTTTATCGTAGATAAACCTCTATGAACATGAAACTGGCAGGTGAAAAACTAAAGGAAGTAGGAGACTTCTGTTACTTAGGAAGCAAAATAACCTGTGATGGACGAAGGAAAGAGGATATAAAAAGTAGGTCACCACAGGCAAAGAAAGCATTTCTACAGAAAAGGAATCTGTTGACATCGAATATAGATTTAGGTATTAGGAAGTCATTTTTGAAGGCCTTTGTCTGGAGCGTGGCGCTCTATGGAGGTGAAACTTGGACTGTTGGAGCAGCAGAAAAGAGGAGAATTGAAGCGTTTGAAATGTGGTGTTACAGGAGAATGATGATCAGATGGGTAGATAGGGTTACAAACGAAGAGGTATTAAGACGAGTGGGAGAGGAGAGCTGTTTCTGGCGACTGCTAATGAAGAGAAGAGATAGGTTGGTACGACTCATAATAAGACACCCAGGAATAGCAAGCTTAGTTATGGAAGGAAGGATCGAGGACAAGAACTGTAGGGGTAGACCAAGGTTAGAATATGTTAAACAGATTGCCTCGGATGTAGGGTGTGGTAGCTATGTAGAGATGAAACGATTAGCTGAGGACAGGGAGGAATGGAGCGCTGCATCAAACCAGTCAAAAGACTGAAGACTCAAACAACAACAACAACAGATAAACTCCAGTTGTGTGCAGCGAATCCACGACCTACGGGTTGTACCATGCTGACACTCGATGGTTTGGACCCACATGGGAATTGCGGGAAACGAGTTAGCGGATCAAGCTGCAAAAGAGGCGGTATCACTACCACCTACCGGGTGAGTTAGCCGTGGTCGTTACGGCATGACTGCTGGCAGTCGCTCACATCCGGGAGGCGAGGAGGTTCGAATCCCCCGCCGCAACCTTGAAGATGGTCTTCTGTGGTTTCCCATCTTCCTTCCTGGCAAATGCCGGGGTTGGTCCCTAACTATAGGCCACAGCCGCTACCTTCCAACTCCTTGTCCGTCCTTACATTCAAACTTTCCTCTCCAGACAACACTCCACGCGCGACGGTACGTGTAGCTCACCCATTGGGTGTCAGCCTTGAAGCAGCTACAAAACTGGCGAGCCGAACATGTCCTCGAACACTCCCGGCACTAATAGCCAACAAAAAAACTACCACCTAACCGACAGCAGTGGCTGAGCTCGCTAAAGCGCAGCGTTAGGTCATGGGGCCATGCTCTCTGCTGACTCAGTAGACGCATGGGTTCGAGCCCCACCGTCGATCGTCCTTGAAATGGTTTTCCGTGGTTTCCCCATTTTCAACACCAGGCAAATGCTGGGACGGTACCTTCTGACAGGCCACGGCCGATTCCTTTCACATCCTTGCCCAGTTTCATTTCTTCATCTATTCCACCTCTCATCCCGACACGCAGGTCGCCCACGGGCGTCGACTAGAAAGACCTGTACTCGGCCTCTCAGGAGGTCACACGAAAAAGAAAAAAAAACGACCACCTCGACCAATGGAGGTGCCCGCTAGAGATATTCGCTCTTAGTTACGCCGACAAGTACTGGCATTTTGGGAGCGTCAGTGGCTAGCTGACCCAATGCCCAGTAAACTTAGAGCGACCAAGGGAACTACTCGTATGTGGCGGAGCTCTTTCCGGTCACGGAGGGAGTCATTTTGTGTAGGCTAAGGATAGGTCATATATGATCCACCCACTCGTACCTAATGAGAAGGGAAGAACCCCCCCACACACTTTGTACCTGCGGAGCCGATTTCACCGTGGCCCACATTTTAACCGAGTGTGTGTATCTTGCTGACTTACGAAGAAACCTTGGTTTGCAGATGACATTCAAACTTATATTAGCCGATGACGCGGCGGCTGCTGATCTCATCATCCGCTTTATAAGTGAGAGTGGCTTAGGGCCAACAATCTAAATTTTCCAGTGTACATTGACTCAACGACTTTTTGTTTTTCAGACTACTGAAACAATTATTCAATTTCTTTTGGAAACGTAAAACCAAGAACAACTGGTTCGTTGAGGTCCAGAATGATTTAGACGAGCTAAATATTACAATGAAACGAATTGCAGAGAGAAAAGAGAAGATGATTCTGAGAAGTAGGGATACAAGATTGAAATTAAAAACAGTCAAACGAAGACAGTACACTATTACAAATGAAGAGAGGGCGGCCAGGTCGGAGAGATTAAAGAAGCTCTGGAAGGAGAAGAGGAAGTTGAGAAGCCATTACAAATGATATTGTAAAGACTGTAGTGTATATGGATTGATTTAAGTGCTCCAATGTGGGCGTAAACTATGTAAATAAATAAATAATTATTAGTTTTATTTAATTTTTTTGTTTTATTAATTTTCGGTCTTATCAAATTTAGGTATCCACCTCTAAATTTTAAATTCCATTCCAAGTTCGCATACTCTAATATGTGTTAAGAGGGGCAGATGACCTCGTAGTTCCGCCCCTTAGAACAATAACTAACTAACTAACTAATATTGTGGGGTTTGAAGCCATTTTTTCAGTGTTGCCTTAGTAAACAAGAGTTTAGTGCTTTTCAGTCGGTCAACACGAGTGTACCCAAAAGAGCTGGGTTATGCCCTAATCCTGGAATAAACTAACTAACTAAACTCCAGTTGTCGTAATTTTCGCTCAGCAAAGATATCAATGTGTCGCCTCCGTAGCGTAGCGGTCAGCATGGTTAGCTGCCGCCACGGAGGTCCTGGGTTCGATTCCCGGCTCTGCCACGAAATTTGAAAAGTGGTATGAGGATTGGAACGGGGTCTACTCAGCCTCGGGTGGTCCAAATGAGTAGAGGGGGGGTTCGATTCCCACCTCAGCCATCCTCGAAGTGGTTTTCCGTGGTTTCCCACTTCGTCTTCGGGCAAATGCCGTGATGGTACCTACTGTAAGGCCACGGCCGCCTCCTTCCCTCTTCCTCGCCTATCCATCCCAATCTTCCATCCCTTCCCATCCCTCATGAGGCCTCTGTTCGCTTTGCAGGTGAGGCCGCCTGGGCGAAGTGCTGATCACACCTCCCCAGTTGTATCCATCCCTACCAGATGTTCCAGGCTCCAGGACACTGCCCATAGAGGCGGTAGTGGTGTGTTCCCTCGTTGAGTCCGTGGGAACCACCAACCTAGAGGGTAAATTGACTAAATAACAAAAATTAAAAAATATATATCAATGATGCGTTCTTTGAAGATCTCATTTCTGGAAAGATAGTTCACCAAATTCTTCTCAATAGCCAGAGTACTCCAATTGCTCAGTCTAGAATCTGACCTGTAGTTCCTTAAAAATGTCTTAACTCTCTTCAATGCACGCATACTTCGTTCACTCGAAGCAGAAGAAACAGGAAAAGTAAGAATCCGTTTTATAAAGGCTTTCCAGGCCGTTGTTCAAAAAGGACAACGAAGGAAATGGTCTTGATTTGAAATACACTATTGAATCACTACACTGATCCATGTTTTAAAAGTCACAAACGAACATGCACGCGCTGAGATACCGCCCGCGTAGCGAATGCACTGCTTGGAGCCTAAGCCCTCTGCTGACTCATTCAGCTATCGACCTTCCGCTTGGCGCATGCGCAATTGCCTTCTCTACGCACGGAGACGTGAGCCTGTTTCAAAGGAGACTCACTGGCTGCTCAGTCCCGCGCTGAGAAGCTGGTGTCAATCCCACCGTGGCTACGGAGAATAATACCGAAAACTGGAGATTTAATTTTCCTATGCCAATGAAAAATAGGAAAATTTAAATGTCCATATTCCTTAAGGTCACCACGTACTCTTACACGATGAAAAAGTCTATTTTTGGGGCATCACTTTCCTAAGTATTTTCTGGGTTTATGCTAAAGGTACAACTATGATTCTTGTAACATATAAGACACGGTATATTCTGAGCTGTTTTTGACCATGTAGTGCTACTTTGCTTTTATAGGATGTGTGAAATGAACACAAATTTGGACAGATACATTTTCAAAAAAATGTTGTATAAGTTGCTTCAGGTACACATTTCTCAGTTGTTTTTCAATCGAATACTCTCAATTTTTTTTCGCATACTTGGAATGGATCATGGCAGACGAGTAACCACTGTGTTTCATTATTATTGGGTCATAATGCAAAAAAAGAAACGAACTCTTTCTTTTTAAATGTATTCAAAATATGTATCAATTTTTCTCTTCCCAATCCATGCCTACTATGTTTCGGAAGTGAAAATAGGTTAACATTCAAGTACTTCATAAGGCAAGTTAATGTAAAAAAATTAGCCCTCTATCTTAAATGGTTTCCTAGTTATTGGTACCTAAACATGAAAAATGAGTATTAACGGAAAACAGCTGGCAAAGTTAAAAGTGTATTATTCAGAACATGGGACGCTAATTTTAAAAAACGAATTTAAGGTACTGGTAGACATCAAAACCCCAACAAGCTATATATATTTGGATTCAGAAAAGAATGAAGAATTTTATGGCGCCAAAATCAAACAATCGATATTTTCATCATGCAAGAGTACGTGGTGTCCTTAATGAAATGGGTATTCTAAGGCTCAAAGATTCCCTTCCAGCTTTGCCACTGCTGTGCATTGATATTTTTATGAAGGGTGTTACGTATCCGAAGATTTACAACAAGGGACTATTTTGCAGTTAGTCATGTTAATTATGTACACAAAGAGATACATTCCTCAGAATCTTCTATGGTGAATGAGATATTGTCTTGCTAGGGCGAAATCCAGACTATTTTTTAGGACAGCAATAAAGAAGTAATTGAACCAATCTGGCGCGATGAACGTTCAGCAAGGAATTTGACACTGGGGCCAAGTGGCAAAAGTCTTGGTATTGCACAATAACAATCATCGGGTCTTCTTTATTGTTAGAATGTTTTAGTTTTCATGACCAGGATAATTTACATCCCTCTTAAAAATAATGCGACTATCAATACACTGTGTGTATGTGATGTGGCGTTTTGTTTTACGGCCGGATGCCCTCCTGACGCCAACCTCATGAGAGGAGTTAAGGGGATACGGAATCGCCTATCTTACCAATTTAAAATTTGTCTAATTCATGTTCCTTTTTCTCAGAATCTAGTAAAGATATAATAATTAAATGTATGTCACATTTCAATCAAACCTTACTTGACATTTAATGGAGCGTTTGTTTAATATTGGACTTCAGGGGAGTCTTTTGCCACGAAATGCTACCATCCACGACACCTAGCCGCGAACTTGGCCAGTAGATGCCATCGCAACCAGCAACTGGCGACGAACGTTGGAACTTACAGCGATAATCAAAACTAACTTACAAATTTTAGCTTCACACAGTTGTAGTCAGTGGAAGGTTCTTTTGCATGTCATCAATATTGATTACCATATTTATGTAATCGTGTTGATAAGCTTTAACACATTTGTTTTCTCTTGTTTACAGGTGAGTCCATATCTATTGGTTTCCAGTATGTTGTAAGTAGAATACTTTATTCTTAAACCACTTTCCGTTGTATAACAAATAACTTCAATAAATAAGGTAACACATAGTCTCAAAGGTGACCGACATAATCTCCCCCTCCCCAATCTGTTTAAAATGTCAAGCAGAGCCGAAGTAGGAGATCTCGGAATTGTCATGCAGCTGTTAGATTGTGCTTTTGCTGTGTCAGAATATTTCAATACAGTATCAGTTGAAATGTTTGCGTGCATGACTTGCGCATCTTAACATGAGATGAAAAAACTAGAATATATCATGAGATACCGGAGACGATTGTCATGAAAACGCTCCTCTCAAGGAAGTCCGAAGAGCTCCATCCGCGAAGAAAGTAATGGTGACGGTCTTCGTGGTCTACAAGGGCGTGATCCTGGTTAATTTCCTTGCAAAGGAAGCGAAATAAATGCTGCCAGATACTGTGACACATTTAGCACCCAGTTGCTACTTCAACGTGGCTTCTGAAAATGCCCACAGATTATTTCCATGTCAGCATCGATGCCTTGCCTTGAGGTAACTTGAGAGCAAATGATTGGACAAGAATGATGAAAATGAAATGCGTATCAGTGCCCTACTACCGTGCATTCTTATGTCTGGCTTGATGCACCGTTGGACCAAGTGCTTGGACAAAAATGGTGACTATCAGTACCGTTGGAACAATTTTTTGGACTGGAATGATGACTGTCAGGGCTCTACTACCGTGCATCCTTATATCTGGCATGATGTACCGTACCACTGGAACAAGTGCTTAGACTGGAATGGTGACTATGTTGTGTCATTGCCTTGCTACTGTGTAGCTAGATGTACTGTTGGAACAAGTGCTTGGACAAGAATGGTGACTATGTTGTACTGCTCGGGTCTAAGCTGCGTGAACCTGAGAGGAATTTGCATCGCGGACTATGAATAGTGGTGTTGACGAGTGATGAGGTTTCTCGGTCCGTGCATAGTACAGAACCAAATACATTGGTCGGTGACTCACTCACTCACTCACTCATTCCTAACACCACAGTGGTTTGAGCAACGGCCCAATGTTAGCAGTATTGGAATAGAAAGGAATACCGTAAATCACAGTGGGCTGTTGACAGATCCTTCTCGCCCGACCCTTCCCTGCTTTCCCCTCACCCCGCAAGTTCATAGAGCTTGGACCCGAGCAGTATGTGTACCCTACTAATGTGAAATAACAAATATATATACAGTATGTCTGGGTATATATCTACATAGTGTAAAACAGAGTCCACGATTCTTGAATGTAACGGGTAACCTCGAGAATCACTGGATGGTTTTTGATGAGGTTTTCACCATTCTGTCAAGGATTTCTCGGGGAAGGTTTCTGTAGGAAAATACTCCTTTACGGCCAAGTGCAGCCGAGCCAAAAATGCTATTTTTCTAAACGTTTGACCATCCGAAGTTCCCACTTCAGTCACTTCCATTCCTGGTCAAACCCTGCATATCCAGTGATGACGAGAAGGCGCGGACCCCTTACAAGACATATACAGGACAAGTCAAAATGATGGACCCGATTTCGTAAATTTATTCTGTGAAATCTAATGAACGTATCGTGATGTGAGATACGCGCTAAGGAAGGCAAACTCTCAAAGTTTAGTTTTCCTCCTGCGTGTTTCTACTGTATTTTCTACCATTACGAGTGCGCAGTAAATTAATTTCTAAGAATAGTAAAGCAGTTAAAGAAAAAGGCAGTGACTGGAAAATATTTATGGGTCATTTTCCTTCCTTTACCATACTGTGACAGGACATGTTTTTCTTGATATGCTGCAACAAGCTCTAAGAGGATAGTGCTGATTTCTTTCATCAACTTGATGGTGCCCCTCCGCATTACCATGGCAGAGTTTGGGACTATCTCAATGAGGAATTGGAACAACGCTGGATTGGCCGTGCTTCTCGGGAGTATCGAACTCTCATTCGTTGGCCACCTCTTTCCCCTGACTTGACCCCGTGTGGTTTCTTCTTGTGGGGTTTCGTAAAGGATCATGTTTACGTACCACCACTTCCGACGACATTGGGGTACCTTCGTGCCCGCCTCAGAGCAGCCATTGCAGAGATTGACCGCAACACACTACACAAGGTTTGGCAGGAGATAGACTATCGGCTTGATGTGTGTCGTGTGCTCACATAGGACACCTGCGATATGACTGAATAAAACTTTGAGAGTTTACCTTTCTTAGCACATGTCTCACATTATGTTCATTATATTTCACAGAGTAAAGTTATAAAATTCGGGTCCATCATTTTGACTTGTCATGTACAGTAGCTAGTGGACAAATGCATTGGGTGGCCTACCTTCCGGGCTGATGGAACTTTAAATTCCTGGCAGGAAATAGCGGCTCCATTGTGAACCGGTATCGGCCATTTAGGACTAGGAGATGGTCAGAGCTCAGCAGGGAGTCCACTGGTAGGTGGCAGGACCGGTGTTTAGTGTCATGTAGTAGTACTCGGTCCAGCTTTCTTTATCTGTTACGTGGAGTGAATATACGGTACTTATCAACAACAAAACAGCATGTTGTCATGAGTGTATTCACTTGCCTTACACCAAGGTGGGACCTGTTTCACTTCCCGGTATATGCATTCGGGATTTTTGAGGTTAAATCTCACGCCTGGTGGTTCTAATTGCAGTTTAAAAAACCCCTCTCAGCACGCCTGAATGTGGAGGTAGATTTCACCGGGCAAAGAAAATATTTTGAATTCATTAAATTTGCCAATTGGTGTAGGCCTACTGTATACCTACAAAAGTTCACATGTTTAACATACGAGAAGTCCTATCTTCTTATAATGCTAAAAACATTTTGTTCATCCCTTGGCACAAGGGTGGGTCATATGAGTCGTCCAGTTGCTAAACTCGTTTAATCCACTTTTGAATAAGAATCATTTTCTTGAGAAACGTTTCTCTGGACTTCGCCTCGCGTATCTTTTGTGTTTGTTGTTTTCTACTTTTTTCTTTTTGCTTTTTGGTTTTGTGTTTGCTTTGAGCTTTTGCTTTTGAATTTTCTTTTGTTTTTCTTTTTTGGTTTTGGTTTTGTGTTTGCTTTCTGCTTTTGCTTTTTTGAATTTTGCTTTTTGCTTTGTGTTTCTTGTTTTTTGTTTTCTGCTTTTGTTTTTGAGTTTTTCTATTTGCTTCTAGTTTTTTGTTTTTTGGTTTTTGTTTGTTTTCTGGAAAATCAAAATAAAATAAAACAAAAATAAACAAAATAAAACAAAATAAACAAAACTAAATAAAACAACACAAAAACAAAATTAAATGAAACAATTTAAAACAAAATAAAACGAAATGAAATAAAATAAAACAAAATCAAAATCAAACAAAACTAAATAAAATTAAACAAAATAAATAAATAAATAAATAAATAAATAAATAATTTTACGACATGATCCTTATTCACAAGTGGATTAAACGAGTTTTGTAACTAGACGACTCATCAAAACTTCTTTCAGATAAAAGTTTTAGGCTGGCTGCGTGGCTCAGTGGTAACGTTCTCGCTTGCTGTGCCCAATGTTGCAGGATCGAATCCTGGTGCAGTCAAGGTCTAATTAGAGGGGCAGATGACCTCTCTGTTCCTCCCCTTAAAACCTCACTAACTGAGGTCTAATTAAGGCAAGAAGAAGAAATACACCCTAGAATTCGGATCCCTTCGTAGACCATCGGAGTCTTAGGACTGGCTACGTGGTGCAGCGGTAACGTCGCGCCTGCTGTTCCCAAGGGTGCAGGATCGAATCCTGGCGCAGTCAGCTGACATTTGAGGATGCCCAGATGTGAGGTAGCCGTGTCGGGACATTTACTGGCACGTTAAAGATCCTCATCCGGACAATATTCTGGCCCCATGATGGGCGAGTAGTTAAAAGGAATGTAAACCATTACTATTATTATTATTATTATTATTATTATCTTAGACGAAGCAAGAGTTGACCAGGAGAGGTTCACGGTAAAGTTGAACGGGAGGAGCCTGTCACAGGTAAGTGGAAGCAATGCTGGACTCAGCTGGGGTCCCGTGGTCACCAACCCACGTCCCAGAGATTTCTGAGAGAAGAAGGTACCGCACCTGCTTTTGTTGGGGGTTGAAAATATGGAAACCTCTTCAAAGGACGGTCGACGGTAGGAAGACCGAACCCATTCGTTTTCAACTTCTTCTTTTTGTTCTTCAAGTACCGTGTTCGGTTCCCCGAACGTTGGCGATCATCGTGGAAAAGGCGTCTCTGTCCACCGCAAGCCGGAACAATTCTTCAACAGATCGAATCCGTGACCACTCCTTAATATTCTGAAGCAAGGATGTCTGTCTTCTGCCACGTCCTCGTCTGCCATCTGTTTTGCCTTGTAGTATTAGTCGAAGCAACGGATATTTTTGGCTTCTTGAGTACATGACCAAAATAGGCAGTTTTTCGATACTTAATGTTAGACAAAAGCTGAAGATCACATTTTGCTCTTCTGAGGACATCTCTGTTAGTAACTCTATCAGTCCAAGGTATTTTAAGCATTCGTCTATGAATCCACATTTTGAAGGCCTCTAATCGTTTCATGGTGTTGACCTTCAAAGTCCAAACCTCCATACTATACAAGAGTGTCGACCAGACATAAGTTCGTGCCAAATTTTATCGGAGCTTCTGATTTAAATTGTTATTGTTGAAGGCACGAGGACATTTTCCTATGTAAGTTACAGTGCGTGCGTGCCCTTTCAATGCGACTTATGATTTCAACGTCGGGATTTAAATCGTCAGTCATGATACTTCCTAGATATTCAAAATGGTGGAACACGCTCGACTGGAAGACCTCTGATGTTCCAAGCAGCCTGGTCGTGAGTTTGACGACTAAAAACCATAAATGTTGTCTTAGTTACATTGTTTTGAAGTCCAAATTCTTTAACTTCGCAGCGTCTTAATACGCATAGCTACCGTAGTCGGTTGTTACAAATATGCTTGTAACTTCGAAATAAACTGGATAGGACTTCTCGTTTAAGTTTAGTCTTTGTGAAGTCTGTCCTTTTCTTCGGCCAGTGTTGTTATTGAATTAAGAAGTTGATGACAGACTTTTTTCTCTCTCTCTTAAGACGATGAAGCCCCTTAATCTCATCAACTTAGCGATGTGAAGACCGACATTAGCAAGATTAGTGGCCACATCATTTCAATGCAGTAGTGGAACAGGAAGCACTATGCATGTGCAGAAAAAGAGGAAAAATAAGGATTGGGAAGGAACTCGTTCCTTGCAACGCAATCCTTAGTTACAGTTTATTTTCGGTGGCGTAGTTGGTAGCATGCTGAACTGCTGTGCCCAAGAAAACGTTTTCAAACCCGGTCGAAGTCGTCGGATTTTTTTAAGAGCGTTAAAATCCTTCAGTATGCCTTCCTTCGGAGAGGAAGTAAAGCCGGTGGTCCGATGTCATAGATGTATGGCATTGTAAAAGATCCTTCCACGGACTAAACTTGTGTGAGCTATATTTCTAGGTTAGATTTTGTTGGGAACGCTCTATCAAAGTTCACCACTAGGTATCATTGACATGTGGTAGTAAAATTTGGAACTACTTGAAATTGAACGGAACTTCACCCTCTGGGTGTCCGCTGGAAGCAGCTACAGCCTGAGGCGAGCTGAACATGTCCTTGTACACTCCCGGCATTAAAAGCCATACGATACAGGGCCGTATTTCTAAATAGGCTAAGTAGGCTGCAGCCTAGAGCGGCAAAGTTTCGGGGGCGGCAGTTTGGTAATTCATTCAAAAGCTAAAATGAAGTACCGGTATTTCAGACGTTAATAATATTTCCCTTACGAATTTAAGAATATAAGTTACTTAAAAATATGTTTTAGTCATTATACAGTTCTTCCTGCCTTAGAAGAGTTAAGAACTATCTGCGAACTAGTATTTCTGAAATACGGTTAAACTCACTTTCATTACTTTGTATTGAGGCAAATACAACAAAAACACCTTCATGTGAGGACATTATTAACGAGTTTGCCATTAAGAAATCTCGTAAGAAAGCTATGTAAATTTAAACACGAAGATTACGTGGCATGAGTTGTTTTAGAGAAGTTTGCATATTTCTCAACAAATAAACCAGTAATTGACTACATTTTGTGTAATTTCATTTCACCGTGTAGGACAACTTAATTCAAATTGAACACAGTTCTTCAATTACGCAAAAGATAGTCATTAGCATTAAAATCTAAAAATATGTGTAAAATAGTGATCACTGATCTCCAAGAACAAATTAATTAATCAAGTTCGAAACCCATTTCTTTTTTTAATGAATCTTAAAAGAAGTAAAAAAACAAGTAGATAACTAATTTCATTATAACATGTATTATGTAATCCATTAAATTTGTAGTTTTATCTAAATTAAATGAACTTTATGTTTAAAAAATATGTAAACGCCAATGAACTCGATCCTTTTGTTGTATAAAACAAATGTATTCAGCAAATATGAACTATTGAGGGGGCGGCAATTGGACTTAAGCCTATAGGCGACATACTCTTAAATCCTGCCCTGGATAGATAGATACGGTAACGACGTTATTATTAACAGGAGTGTTACATTTTTAAGATAGAACTATCAATGTGACTACCGTTTCTGATTTTAATTTATGGTATGTTCTGGATGCACCAACCGGACAGAGAATAAAGCTCTCCTTCTGCGCCCCGCGACATAGCCGTACTCGTAAAGGAAACCTCGTAGTTTACTGTTCAGGCCGGCAACATCGCATCAGCTGTTGCGTGTACTTGTCTTATCTCTCAGGCGGCTTCGGTGGCGTAGTTGGTAGCATGCTGAGCTTCCATGCCGAAGGTCGCGGGTTCAAAGTCTTCGGACTTTTAAGAGTGTTAAAAATCCCTCAGTATGCCTTCCTTCGGAGGGGAAGTAAAGCCGGCGGTCCCATGTCATACATAGATTTATGGCACGAAAAAAAGAACCTTCCACTAACTACAATTGTGGAAGCTAAAATGTGTAGATTAGTTTGATAACGTTATATTAGTTCCAACGTTTGTCGCCAGGTGCTGACTGCGATGGCATCTAGTAGCCATGACCGCAGCTAGGTGTCGTGGATGGTAGCTAAAGTAGGAACTACTTGAGGAATTAATCGTCTGCAGTCCTGAGTCACAGATAACACACTAATACAGTCATCACAATTCACACCGGTTATCAGACAAATTCTGCACACACCCAAAGTACACGGCGCTACATGACCGCGGTGTCGCAGCCCCTAAACTGAGGAACCAACCAACACAGAAAATATAATTAATTTGAGTTTTAGTTCTTAAAAGAACTAGAATAAATTGTTTGTTATTCCTCCAAATATCTCTAGTGTTCATTATTTAACCAAATCAATGCACCGTACACATAGAATAGTTATTATTTAGGGCCCGGATGTTGAAGCCGTAAAAAGGTTTAAAAAATGCACTTAAAATTTTCAAAAATGACTGTATTAAATGTCCTAAAAATTTGAAAAATGCACTATAAAATGGAGAAAATGAACTTATAACAATAAACTCGCCAATATTTCAAAAATGACATCTTGCTCAAACTGAACAGTCAATCAATATAGATTTCTAGCACTTAACAAAAGGTTTATGTTCACTTTAGTCTGAGTTGAACTACTCGACGCATGCCATTCTGATGTTGTCAAATGTAAATGATCTGCGATTATCAGCCAACAAGTTTTTATATCTCGAAAAGCTGCGTTCAAAGTCAACTGATGTGATCGGAGTGTACTTGAAGGTCGTTTGCTGCTAAATCCTCCTCAATCCCATCCGTTCAGTAATTTTCAGTAAAAAGATGACATATCATCAACATCCGGGCCCTATATTAAGCACACTCACACTTCATTTTTATTTTATTTTACCACTCAAATCAATCAAATTCAATGTCTCAAGGCAATGCCTTGTCGATTCAACCATTGTCTTCAGCTTGTCTTCTCATCTCACAGTAGGAACCACATCCTACGTTTTGCATCAATACTTGAAGGAATTGCTTCCTAGGTCGACCTCGTCCCTTTTTTCCTAAGACCACCACTATGAATATTTTATTTCACCACTTTGTAGCCTCGTATATTACCATAAATCAGGGTCCCTAGTTATCAGTAGAGCTGTGATTTTTATGCAATATCAAGTGGCATAATATGTATATAAATATGTAACAAAAAGCACCAAAATATGTATATTGGGCAAAATATGTAATATCATATAATTAATATAAACTTACCATTTTTTCAGTTACAACACACACTATACACGCTTTATATTACATTTTGTAGCACAGTGAACAATTAAGTATTTTTCAATGTTCTTTGGAGTCATATTATATGAATATATCACACACATATTCAATTCAATAGAAACTTATTATTTTCATAACTCAAAGCACGTTTATTAATTAACTTTTGTAGCATTATTACGTATTTTTCGATGTTCTCTGGGGTCATGAAAAGGCGTTTGTCACATAGGATGTTCTAGTATGCAAAGAAAGATCTTTCAACATCACATGATGTAGCTGGGGCAAATTTTAGGAGATGAATTATCGCTGGAGAAATGTCCTCGGGAGGATCAACGTCATCTCCATTTAGAATTCGGCACACACTGTGAAATGTTGAATAACCAGGATTTCTCTTCAACACTTTTTGCAATTTACTCAATACACTAACACCAGTTTCCCCATGCAAATACCTGTCACTCATAATTACCCTAATCCCCCTGTTGAGAGGACAGACAACAGCCCCACATTAAGTGTGAAACTTCAGTTCAGCAATTTATTTCATATAAAAACAGGAAAACTCTGAAATATGTAATTTTATGTAATATCAGAAAGAATATGTAGAATACCCACAAATATGAAAAAATATGTAATTACATAGAAATCCCAGCTCTAGTTATCAGTCAAGTACAACCCACAGGGCTGATGACCAAGATGTCCCAAGCCCCTCAAATGAATTAACAACAAAAGACTCAACATTTGGTAAAGAGAAACATATTTTTTAGTCCTTGTGACTTGGCACCGGCCTCATATATTTTATCGACCTCCCACCTTACGTGTGTGTGATAGCGTGCACGCGCGACATGAATTTCACCTGCTATTTCCCTTAGGATTGCCTGCCAAAGATATTTGCAAACTAATTACATATGTACAGAGTACATTTTTATTTCATATCAATAGGAATATCAACTCACTTGGACTAGTTTTTAAACTTTGCATGCGTCACACGTTCTCTGATAAAGGGAGATATATTGCTAAAATAAAATTGTAAATAATCTACCGTCAATCCCTAACAAAAGTTTAAGACCAGTGGTTTATTTCACATAAAATAATCCTGTTCGGACAGTTTTGTCACAAATGTTACCATGATTATTTTAAAAACAACGTGGCCTCGCGTGCGTCTGTCGAAGTAGAAACGGTTTGGCTCAGATATTTACTTTTTGAATTAAAATTCTTTTTGAAAATTTGTCACTAAGAAAATCAAGCTCTTCTTCCGACGAATTACATGATGGCCACTACTCCTGGAAAACCTGGAAATCCTGGAAAACTCCTAGATTTTTATTAGGTCTAGAAAACTCCTGGAAAATAGCCACTGTTAATTAATTATAAATATCTTTCCATCTTAAATCATACTCCCGCTGCGGTTTTTGTGAGCACTCTATCGTTAACGAAAGAAATTTCCTCAGGGCTACCTGTTTTTGTGTGGGAGAACATGCGATAGTATTTTTGTAAAACATATTGAGTATAGACAACTTCACCGCAATAAAATTGCAGGTGGCATACTTTTCTCTTTTTTTAAAGCGGATATTTGAATCACAAAGGCTTTTTTTAAACTACAATTTAATCATTTGTGTGTAGGCTTGCGTATCAATAACGCAATCACCACTAATTTTTGTCAACATCTGTATAAGTAAACCAAACACAACTGCTTTATTTTGGTCTTGAAGTAGGCAGCCGATAAAGCCCACCTCTTCCCCGGGACTCGCACTTATTTTTAAGTTTGGAAAAATGAGAATTACTCCTGGAAAATTGCTGGAAAACTCCTGAGAAATCGTTGACCGATTTGAGTGGCCACCATGGAATTAATTTGTTGACACCAATCCAATTTGTGCTCTGAAAAAGAAAATGTATTGACTAGGCGGAACAGTTTCTCCTTTGTTATATACTAATCCAATTTGTTTATCTTGGTGTTTATTTATTTGTTTGTTTGTTTGTTTATTTATTTATTTGTTTATTTTATCGTCGCACACATTAAAATACATGAAACATTTGGTGGTGAAAATGACACTGAGATGACAGATGATAATTAAAAGATTTAACATTTTTTTAACAGTTTAACAGCTGATGAAAATGAAAATCCATAGCCTGCTTCCAGTCTCCGGCCGGGTCAGGAATGGAATGAATGAAGCCCCCAACTTGCGGCGAGGATATGAACTGTGCCGGCTGCCGAGGCCTGACGCACTCCTCTGGGGCAATGATTAAATGAATGACAGATGAAATGAAATGATAGTGGAGAGTGTTGCTGGAATGAAATTTGACAGGGAAAACCGGAGTACCCGGAGAAAAACCTGTCTGCCTCCGTTTTGTCCAGCACAGATCTCACATGGAGTGACCGGGATTTGAACCACGGACCCAGCGGTGAGAGGCCGGCGTGCTGCCGCCTAAGCCACGGAGGCTGATCTTAGAACTAATAAATAAATAATGTTATCGGTTTTACGTCCCTTTTAACTACTTTGGCTTTTAGATACGCCGGGGTGCCTGAATTTTGCCTCGAAGGGGATCTTTAACGTGCCAGTGAATCTACTGACACGGCTCCCTCGCATGCCATCTGACTGCGCCAGGATACGAACCTGCAACCTTGGGCCCAGCAAGCAGCCAGTCTGATCTTGGAACTGAGTTGCCCCGTGTTTACCCTTCCCTGTTTGACATTTGTGCTCTTGGATGTTTATCATTTACAGAATCTCAGAAGGCAATGTACGGGACAGATGCAAATTCAGAACCATAATCGACAATCACCAATTTGGAGACAAACCCAACACCAGAGCCGCTATAACTTGGACAGGGAAGAAGCTCAGCGAGAGGATGAAGAGATTTTGGGAGGAAAATAAGGCCAACACATCATCTAAGCAGGTTCAATAGAGTAGGGCATAACGATGTAAACAAGACAGTGACAATGGCTGTTACCGGGATAAATATATCGGCTACAATTAAACTAGGAGACAATCAACTGGAATGTGTGGACAAATTCACGTACCTTGGTAGTCTAGTCTCCAAAGAAGTCACTAATGGAATACAGAAGAGTTCCCTTTTCTATCAGCGAATGAGAACGCTACTCTGGTATACGAAAGTTCCAAGAAAGGTAAAGTTGACACTCTTCAAGAGTTAAGGCCTACCCACAATGCGCAGTCTGCAGACGGTAGTGGGTAGTTGACAGTCCGTAGCTTCAGTCAGAAGTCGGTAGTTCACAATATAGCCACCCACAATGCGCAGTCGTTAAAATGCTAAGAGTAGATAATAACTTGACTTTCATTTATTCCTTGAGAAAGTTGTCAATTTTCTTGTCGATAAATTAAATAATGAAAGTTATTATTATATAAATGATCATACCTTTCCAACCCATTGCATCGGCAATGAGCCTCCACGTCTGATCTTTGGAGAGGTTGTCTTTATACTTGGGCTCACACGTCATACAGCCAACGGCGTTCCCTTACAAGCTCAAGGAATATATCTTCTATCCCCAGGTCAGCACATTCAGTCGTCATCTTTTTATACAATTAATATATAATATAACAACGAACTTATGCGAAGAATATACCTCGAATACAACTAGTCAACTACACAGGTGATGACGAGTGGGAAAACGACAAAGTGACGTTAGCTTGTGATCTTTTCTGATGGCCTCTTAAATATGCAGTCAAAGATAAAATTGGCGACAGCCGACTACACGCTGCCGATTGTCAACTATCAACTACCGACATACAACTACACATTGTGCATGACGCCATAAGAGAGCACGGGTCTGACTTGAACTGCCGACTGTCAACTACCCACTACCATATGCCGACTGGGCATTGTGAATAGGCCTTTACTTCACACCAGTATTGACCTATGGCATAGAAATATGTTCCCTCACCGCAAGAGACATGTCAAGAATTCAGGCATCGGAGATGAAATTCCTTAGGTCCACTATCCAAAGGACCAGATTGGACAAGATAAGAAACGAGATGGTAAGGAGAGAGAACATCAGTTCTACACAGGATCAGAACATCTCGGTGGTTTGGACATGTGGAGAGGATGGAACCGTCAAGAATTGCCCGAGTAAACTTGGAAAGGGTGGTGGAAGGAAGGCGACCTGTGGGACGACCTAGAACCCGTTGGATGGACATCACACTTATGGGAAGAACACTTGAAGACATCACGGAGAGCAAAGTGTTAATGAACAGAATGGAATGGAGGCGGCTTATCAACAGTACCCGGGAAACTGGAACTGTAACCTGATGATGATTAATTTGAAGTGGAAGAAGGGTCCTTGAGACTCGAACCCCGTTACTCCTGTATTCCGTTGAACTTCGCAAACATCTTACTTTACAGGGTGTCTACTACTCTGGAAAACATGGAATTCTCAGGGAATTTTAATGACACTCGAGGAATTTTAGTTTTACCTTTTCATTCAAGTTTATTCTGGTATATAATAATATCGTATGGCCTCGGATGCCGGGTGTAAGCTTTGTTATTTGACACCCAAAGGGTAGCTTGCGTGTCGAATTTCGTTGTTCCTTGAAGCACTATGAATGTCAAGGAGGTTACATATCTAAACTCCTTGAACACTATAGCGCTTTCTAGTAGAGAAATGAGGAACTTTGTGTTGGCGGAAACTCCCGAGATTAATTTTGCCATTATGAACACGGCCTACTGAATTCAAATGGGTTCTTTGACATGCCAACATCGTATGACATGGTGTCGTAATTTTTGCTGCCTTTCAAAAAAAAAACACTTACCACGGCCAGGAGCGAACCTGTAAGCTTGGGGTTTGTAGACCGACACGTTGACCACTCACCCACCGTGGCGATGATTGTTCTTACTGACATTAAATCAGTAAGCTCTCATTTCTTGCAAGATTGAGCACACAAATTACATGTGTGGACTGTGCATTTGTATATACTGAGAGCATCACAAATACAATAAATTTTTGGATGAACAATTTAGAAATTAGCAAAATATATTTTCTTTTCCAACTTTGTCATGCTACCCGTTATTGTTCGAGCACTTTTAGAGACGCTCTTTGAGCATATATCTTGGCCGCTACTGCTCCTCGGGCAACAGTATAAACTGTTGGACCTACCCGAAATTCGCGATAATGCTAACAAGGATAAGCCGATACGTTGTGTGATTCACTGACCGCAAGTTCGAGTGACAAAAGAAAATCTAAAAGAAATTTAAATACACTCTATATTTATTGTGAGAGTGTGGAGTTTCGTCAAAAAATTGAGATTCGCTATGAGAGTGGAGTTAAGTGCGGTTCTCCAGTTGAAAGCCAGATCTTGCACGATTAGGCACGTCCTGCATTTCCAATCCGAGAGTTGACTCAAGTCATGTGCCAAAGGGCAACGTGTGTTATCAGCTCGCTCCTTTGTGAACGCATTTTTTTTTCTGCGTCATGCAGTGACGTGTCCCTAGACCATGCAATACTGTAATCAACAACAATGACATGATTGTTTTCGCACTTGTAGTGCACTTCGAACCTCATACTAGTGCTACTAACTACAGCCACCGTATTGCTGTGTTATCTGTTTTATTCTGTAACTCGGGGGGGGGGGGGGGGTTGTGTCCTCCTCATTAGCAGTCCAGATTGCGATCACTTTCATTTTAGGGAAGAACTATAAACATTCCAGCGTCCAGATTGCGATCACTTCTCTTGGGAGACCGGTCCTTGGTCTTCCCGACTGACTCATATACCTTCCGCAAGTTTTGTGGATAACAAGGGGAAACTGATATTTCACTACCTAACCAAAGAATACAGTTCAGTGCTCAGCTTAGCACACCCCATAAAACTTCGCTTAAAAATCACATCGGCCTGTAATCTTGGTTTTCGTGATCACTGTCAGACAGCACCCCGTTCCAACCCTCACGTCAGTTTTAAAATCCCTGACGGAGCCGGGAATCAAACCCGGGGCCTCCGGGTGAGAGTCAGGCGCGCTACCCAAACACCACGTGGCCGGCGCGTGTTACAGTGCTATTGTAAATTAAATTTGTTCATGGTTTAGGTGGTTTTTATGTTACAAATCCATTTTTAAATTAAGTTTCATGTGGAATGTTAATTCTGAATTACTTTATGCCACTCTAAAATCACCACGGAGCTGAAAGGCATTAAATCACGTTTCCAAAATTGATTTGAAAAATATGTTTATTAAATTAAAATTGATATTCCGCTAGCACGAAATATAACCTGAATAGTTGCTTCACAACATAGATGACTAATATAGTGTGTTTGTTAAGTTCTGTTCTGTCTATGACGTTTTATCTGTCTCCTGAAAAGTAGTCAAAACTGACTTAATACTTTTTAGCTCCGATATTTATGAATGAGCTGGAGATGGCACAAAGGAAGGCTGCTAGCTTTATGCTCAACAAGTTGAATCCTAGAAGTAGAAGTAGTGTAACTCGAATGATAGAAAAACTAGGGTGGGAATCGCGGGAAGATACAAGAACGAAATCCAGACTATACGCTATGTTTAACCCGTACACTAATCGGCCAGCATGGGGAGAACTAAGCAAACGTCTGGGAAATACCACCTACCTGAGCAGGGCAGATCATCCACATAAAGTTAAGGGGCGACAGCAGCGTACAAATTATGGGAAATATTCTTTCATTAATCGTTGTACCAACAGTGGTGGCTACGCTCGCTAAAGCGCAGCGTTAGGTTATGGGGCCAAGCTGTCTAGCTGATTCGGTAGACGCGTGGGTTCGAACCCCACCGTCGGCCGTCCTTGAAATGGTTTTCCGTGATTTCCCAGTTTTAACTCCAGGCAAATGCTGGGACGATACCTTCTGACAGGCCACGGCGCTTCCTTCCACATCCTTGCCCAGTTTCATTCACCATCATTCATTTCATCTTTCATTAACTCCTCTCATGAGGTTGGCGTCAGGAAGGGCATCCGGTCGTAAAAACCATCCGCCACAACGACTTCCATCGCATCTCATCCCCGACCCCGTAGGAAAACGGGAATAATAAGGGGTAGACATTCATTAATCACCGACAGTAGTGGCTACGCTGGCTAAAGCGCAGCGTCAAGGCCATGGGTCCAAGCTCTCTGCTGACTCGGTAGACGCGTGGGTTCGAGCCACACCGTCGGCCGTCCTTGAAATGGTTTTCCGTGGTTTCCCCATTTTCAACACCAGGCAAATGCTGGGACGGTACCTCATGACAGGCCACGGCCGCCTCCTTCCACATCCTTGCCCAGTTTCATTCATCTTCATCCATTCCATCTCTCATCCCGACGCGCAGGTCGCCCACGGGCGTCGACTAGAAAAACCTGCACTCGGCCTCTCAGGAGGCCACACGACAAAAGAAAAACATTAATCGTTGTATTGATAATTGGAACTCATTAGGCTACCTCCCGCAGTCTTACAGCCTTTCCCCAAACATATTGATGTGTTCAAGAGAAGATTGTTTTTTTTTTAAATAAATACTACGATGTAATTACCCGACTATAGTTCGCAAATCATTAAGTGTGTTTGATATTATTGTTGGTAATTTTCTGTAAGTGTGCCGGGGAACTACCCCCATTTGCAAATAAAGTAAATGAATGAATGAACATTCAATACTGTAGTTGCTGACATTCGGTCAATAACTCAGCATGATATCCACGCATTTCTTTCCTGGGTTCTTGGACACACGAGGACAATATTGTGAATGAATGAACAGATGAACTACAGTGAAAACTCTCTAAAAGACCACCCCTCTTAAAGACCGATTTTGTCTTGGAACCGATTTAAAACCTCATAAGGTCAATGTATTTGTTACCTCTATTTTAGGACCACCCCTCTCCCCGACCAAAGACCAGGCATTTTCTCATTCTGACCTCTTTCAAAAGACCACTTCCCTTCTGCCTTCCCATTGGAGATGGTGATGAGGGTGATGATGTAAACAATGGTTCTGTTGGCACAGAACAGCATCAGCATACAATGTCATTAGAAAAGGTGTTATGTAACGTATAAAAAATACAAAGGAGTGCTCTCCTAGAAGATTGTTCGAACCAGGAACAAATTAATGGACTTTCGAACTGACTCGGAGATATTCTAGAAAGTGAAATTGTTGAAAAGATGATGTGCTAATCTGAAACAGAGATCAATTCGTGACTTTTTTAAATGACAGATCTCATAAAATAACTAATTGTAATTAATTTGTACTAAATGTGAACCAATGCAGATAAAATTGTAATTAATTATGTGTTCCAACTGTACTTATTAATAATGCCGTATAACTTTATTTTAATGCCTACCCCTATTAAGAGACCACCCCTCTAAAAGACCAGTTTTCCATGGAACCGTGACTGGTCTCTTAATAGAGGTTTTACTGTAGCTAAAGGGGCTGCACAATTAACAGTCTCAGCCATCAAGAATCACAGGTGTCACCAAGGTATAATAATAATAATAATAATTTCATGGACATATTCAAAAAATTGACAATGAAAAACTTACTAAGAAGATATTTAATCATGCCTCCTCATTAAGAGTCAAGAACAACTAGATCATCGAAATTGGAAATGACCTTCAAGAAATTAACCTAACAGGCGAAATTTTATGGGACAGGTCTAGCTTAGGAACGTTTGTGAACTTAGCTGCAAAACCCCGGACAAGAGCCACCACTCCTTGGACAGAAGGAGGAAGAAAAATCATAGTGAGAGAATTAAGAGATTTTGGTACGAGATGGAAGCAAATTCATTATTGTTAGGTTCAATCGCGCTCTTAATTGGGCATAGTTTTGTTAAAAGTAATAATGATGATAATAAATTGAAGTAAACGCCCATACTGTTATTAGTATTATTATTGGGCCTATTTTTTCTTAAATCGTTATATTCACTACGGAGCGCGCTTGAACTTATTTTGCACAATATTCCTTCTTCTTTTCTTCCCAATATCTCTTCATCCGTTCACTGTGTTCCTTTCTGCGTGCTTCTGTCCAGCCTGTATTTTTTCTTTTACGTTTCTCTGCAAATTTATGTTTGTTTACTAGGCTTCTAAATTTTATTTTCTCAGCAATACCCATTTCTTGTAGATCTTCATGCATTTCTGTTAACCAATTGTTGCGGATTTTCAGGGTTAGCGCTAGATTTAGAATTCTCTTCGTTAGCCTGTCGTTATTCATTCTGTGAATGTGGCCGTAGAATTTTAATCGTCGTTTTCTGATAGTATCTGTGTTTTTTTTTTCTGTGGATTGAAAAATTTCATGTGGTTTCTTTTTCATCCAAATTCCATTTTCGAACTTTGGTCCTAGGATTTTTCTGAGAATTTTCCTCTGTTGTTTCTTGAATTAGGCTTATTATTATTATTATTATTATTATCTCCCAAAATCTCTTCATCTGCGCACTGAACATTTTCCTCCGTTCTTTCGTCCATGATTTCTTGGTCCTGGTAGTAATTTTCTCAGAGAATTGATGGTTATTGATTGGACTGGAGTCGATCTTGAATATTTTCCTCTGCAAAGCCAATTTCTTGAAAGTCTTTTTCTATTTCACTAAGCCAGTTATTCTTGACGGTAATTAAGAGAGCAAGGTTGAGAATCCTTTTGATGAGCCTGTCATTGTTCATTCTGGCTGTAGAACTTCAATCGCCTTTTCCTGAAGGTGGCAGTGGTCTTGTCAGCTTGCTGAGTGATAAAAGCTCCTGAAACTTCTGTTTTATCTGGATTCCTTCTGAGCAGACTGGATCAACGATTTTCCTCTATTTCCCTTTCTTGTTACTCTATCTCTAGTAAGAGATATGCCTTCTATGATCGAGGTTTCCAAGCCATATCGTGCTTCACGTTTGATTACTGTGGTGTAATGTCTCACTTTGCGTTCTTCGATATTGATTTTTAGCCTATTTTCATTTATGAAAAAAAAATAGGCTTATGAGATCACCTTTTGTCCGTGTGTGTGTGTGTGTGTGAGTGTGTGTCCTAATAAAATCTAAACGGCTGGAGCGATTTCAATGAAACTCGGTAAGGTCATAGTACTATTTCGTCGGACCCCGACCGTGACCTTCAAATTTTATTACGTCTCACCAATCCAAAAATATCGCTCAAGTAGACTAGACAAATTAAAATATTTAGGTGAAATTATTGAACCATCAGGGTTAAATCAGCTAGCTAACAGAGAAAGAACTACAAAACTACACAGAGCATACAGTACGAAATTACTTGGAACAAATACAATAAAATAACTATATCAACAAAGGCAAAATTAAGGCATTATAACACAGTCGTTAAAAGAGAAGCTGTATGTACATCTGAAACTATTATAATTGGTGGCAAATCTCGAATAAAAATGATCGAAAGACCAGAAAGGAAAATCCTCAGGAAAATCTTAGGACCAAAGTGGGGAAAATGGAATTTGGATGAAAGAGAAATCACATGAAATATATCGAGTTACTGAAAAAAATCACATTTACCATAAAGAGATGGCGGTTACAGTTTACGGACACCTATATACGAGGCACGTCCAGAAAGTAAGTTCCGTTTGGTAATAAAATTAAATTGTGTACAGATACAGAAAAATTATTTATTGCACAACATTCTACACCTCTTAAACTACTTTCCCACATAACTGCCTAACTTTTTCAGGCATTTGTCATAGCGTGGCACAAGTTTTTGGATACCTTCTGCGATGTTGTCCATTTCCATGTTCAAAATAAAGATCATGTTTAAGTGCCAGTTTAAGATACGTGATAATGAAAAATTCTAGTTACAGCAATTCGAATGAAAGATTAACAAGTAATTCCGTGATGAACTAAAGAGCCTACTTTTCTTAAAATTTACGATTCATGCCAATGAAATGAAATGTTACATTGGATCTATCAGCGCTCGTAAAATAATGTTGGCAATAGTGTCATATATGTATGTGTTGCTTAGAATTAATCTGAAACATTATGATCTATTATTGTCCCAATTTTGGATAAAATCCATTTTTTTAATATAGAAGTTACAAATATTTAAAAATTGGACCTATCAGCAGGCTTAGAATCATGTTGGCAGCACTGACATGTATCAGTTATTCCAAATTAATCTAGAATGTCAGGTACTATAGGCCTACGTGTCCAAATTTAGAGCTGTTGGCTTGCGTACTTTATTATATATTGGAATTAGGATAAAAAGTCTCGAGAGAGCACTAACATTTGGCAGCACTGATGGCTCTTAAGGATACGTGTATCATATATGTTATGGTACACAAAGCACATATGAAATTTGGTTGAAATCGATTTGTTAGTATAGAAGTTTCATGCATTTAAAATTGATCCCAACAGCAAGCTTAGAATCATGTTGGCAGCATCGACGTTTATCAGTTACTCCAAATTAATCTAGAATGTTAGGTTCTATACGTGTGCAGAGTTTAGAGCTGTTGGCATGCATGCTTTCTGATATATTGGTATTGGAATAAAAAATAGACAGAGCATTTATTAACAGTTGGCAGCATTGCTGTCTCAAGAATACGCATAGTAATATGTGTTACGGTACACAAAGCACATACGAGAAATGATTGAAATCCCATTGATAGTACAGAAGTTGCATGCATTTAAATGTTGGACCTATTAACAGGCTTAGAATCATATTGGTAACACTGTCATATATGGGCTCCTGAAAATTAATCTAGTATGTCATTATCTCTGTGTGAGCCAATTTCGGAACAGCTCACATGCATAAATTCTGAGATATACAGTACAACATAGAGCTCAAATTTCAATTGTGATTTTTCAGCAGTTGGTAGGATTGATGTCATTTTTTCTCATAACAAATTGGGTTTTGATAGCTGCAGCCGTTTAGGAGTTGATAGGGACACACACACACACACACACACACACACACACACACAGAGAAAAACAGACAGAAGGGTAGACAGACAGGCATTTTCCCGGATCGATCTCGTAAGTCTACTTTTCCCTCATTTTTTGCCTACTTACAGTTTATAAAAATGGGGGAAAAGTAGGCTTATGGGATCGATCCAGGGAAATGTGTGTGTGTCTGTCTGTGTCTGTGTCCCCCCTATCAACTCCTAAACGGCTGCAGCTATCGAAACCAAATTTGGTATGAGTAAAGAGCTATGCCTGAATATCGCAAGGCCATATTTGAAAATGACGTCAGTGCTACCAACTGCTGAAAAATCACAATTGAAAATTGAGGTCTATGTTGGATATCTCGGACGATATGATGGGAATTGTTCCAAAATTGACACACATATATAGATAATATTACATCAGACTTGATTTACAGGAGCCAATAGATGAGTGTTACCAACATGATTCTATGTCTGCTGATAGGTCCAATCTTTAAATGCATGCAACTTCCATACTATCTGTTGGATTTCAACCAAATTTGGTATGTGATTTGCGCACCGGGGCAGATGTTTTTTTTTTTTTTTTTAGTGTCAACAGGGCTGCCAATTGTTGATAAATGCACTCTATACATTTCTATCCTAATCTTAATATATCAGAGAGTATGCAGGCTAAAAGTTCTAAACTTTGCATACATATAGTACCTGCAAATGTAGGTTAATTTTCAGTAACCAACTTACGATAGTGCTGCCTACATGATTCTACGCGTGCTGATAGGTTTACTGTTAAATCTCATGTAACTTCCATACTAATAAATGAAGTTCTTTCAAAATTGGCCCATATATAGATCATAATATTTGAATTTAAGTTTGAGCATCTCATTTATGGCAGTGCCGCCAACCTGATTTTACTCCTGCTGATAAATTCAATATTTAAATACATGTAACGTGCATACTATCTATTGGATCCCAACCAAATTTTGCATCTGCATTGAAGAGATGGAAATAAGCATATATTTAGAGTCGTCAAGTCTGCCAACTGTTGATATATGGTCTCTATAATTTTAAGAAAAGTAGGCTCTTTAGTTCGTCACGGAACTACTTATTACAGAATGTGAAAAGTAGGCTAAAAATGCTTGTAAATTATAGGAAGTTTGTACGAGAAATAATAATTACTAGTTATCGAGGTTAGACTTCTTCATTTAATTAATAACGTCGTTACACCCTAGTTATCACAAAAAAGTAACTGCTATTTGTAACACGGTACTCTCCTTCCCTTGTAGAAGGTATTTTCTGGAATCGGTTTGAATTTAGAACTACGCGTGTTGTTTTTCTTTGTGTTGGATCTGTGGTTAACCTCTTGTCTATGGCTTCCGTACTCGCCGCACTATCCAGTTACGCATGGCATGGAGACCTGTTGTCCTGTGTTGGAGACGCGCCAGACAGCTGCGGGCTTGACCAACGCATTTCCACATTTCTTTCATGTCGCTATTTCTGTCCTACTCCATTTCATTAAGATCTCTCTTCCAAAAGAACATTTTTCTCTGCTCTGCCATCCTCCGATATACAGTATAGTGCGCGCTGCCTTAAATAAGTTACTAACAATGTAACCTTACCATCCCCCGCCCTATCACTACAAATACGGTGATTTTATGCACTGTAGTTCGCGTTATCTTAAATAAGTTACTAACAATGTAACCTTACCATTCGTCCCCCCCCCCCTTCACTACAAATATGGCTTTTTATATAGTTCATGTCAACTTTAATAAGTTACTAACAATTTAACCTTACCAATGCCCCCCTCAATGGGGGCTGCGTAGCGCAGTCGGTAGAGGCGCTGAGCTTCTAACTGAAAGGGACTGGGTTAGATCTCCACCCGGGTAGTGGATTTTAGAAACAAAACTACCACTTTCGGAAACGCAAATAGGCCTGCGGTTCACTCAGCCTACACCAGAAATGAGTACCGGGGTAATTAATTCCTGGGAGCAAAGACGGCCGGGCGTAGAGCTGACAACTTTAACCCATCTAGTGCTGTTGTCACAAAGAGTGGAAGCCTCTACCTTCCCCTACTTCCAGGGCCGCCGTGACCTATACGGAGTTGGAAAATGAAAAATGATATTGGTCCATGCCCCTCTATGAGCTGTGAATAGAGAATGCAGGGCTTGAAGAAGAGCGTGGACTATGGCCGTCAAGATGCTGTGAACATGACGTAAACCATGGCGACTACGAGCTGTGAACAAAGAGAATACAAGGCTTGACGAATGGCTTAACCATGGCCCACTACGAGCTGTGAATGTGGCGTGAACCATGGCCCACTACGAGCTGTGAATGTGGCGTGAACCATGGCCCACTACGAGCTGTGAATGTGGCGTGATCCATGGCCCACTACGACGAACTGTGAATGTGGCGTGAACCATGGCCCACTACGGGCTGTGAATGTGGCGTGAACCATGGCCCACTACGGGCTGTGAATGTGGCGTGAACCATGGCCCACAACGAGCTGTGAATGTGGCGTGAACCATGGCCCACAACGAGCTGTGAATATGGCGTGAGCCATGGCCCACTACGAGCTGTGAATATTGTGTGAACCATGGCCCACTACGAGCTGTGAATGTGGCGTGAGCCATGGCCCACTACGAGCTGTGAATGTGGCGTGAGCCATGGCCCACTACGAGCTGTGAATGTGGCGTGAGCCATGGCCCACTACGAGCTGTGAATATTGTGTGAACCATGGCCCACTACGAGCTGTGAATATTGTGTGAACCATGGCCCACTACGAGCTGTGAATATTGTGTGAACCATGGCCCACTACGAGCTGTGAATGAGGCGTGAACCATGGCCCACTACGAGCTGTGAATATTGTGTGAACCATGGCTCACTACGAGCTGTGAATATTGTGTGAACCATGGCTCACTACGAGCTGTGAATATTGTGTGAACCATTGCTCACTACGAGCTGTGAATATTGTGTGAACCATGGCTCACTACGAGCTGTGAATGTGGCGTGAACCATGGCCCACTACGAGCTGTGAATGTGGCGTGAACCATGGCCCACTACGAGCTGTGAATATTGTGTGAACCATGGCCCACTACGAGCTGTGAATATTGTGTGAACCATGGCCCACTACGAGCTGTGAATATTGTGTGAACCATGGCCCACGACGAGCTGTGAATATTGTGTGAACCATGGCACCTACGAGCAGTGAACACAGAGAATACAGGCCTTTGAGCTAGTTACGATGAGTTGTTTCATAAGTTGTCTCTCGAGTGTTGTAGGCAAGTTGGCCCCGACCCGTGTCACTGTCGCGCCTAGTTTCCCAATTTACTCTCCTCCTCCTCCCCCCCCTCTCTCTCTCTCTCTCTCTCTCTCTCTCTCTCTCTCTCTCTCTCTCTCTCGCTCTCGCTCGCCTCTGCTGCTGTAACAGGATAAGGGGGTTGAAACTCAGTGAAGTGTCCTGGGAGTCACTCCACCGTGTCCGACGCGTCTTTTCTCAACAGTACCGTGGGATCAATTTTTATTTTTATTTTTTAGAAGGATTCAAAAATATCTGTGTGTTGAGTTTCATGTTGTATAAGGCATGATCAAAAAGTTTCCGTTTGACGGCAAAATTACCGTTAGCATTGAGGCACTCATCTCACCCACGCACCAGGTTGAAGATCCCCGTGTGGTAAAACACCGAGTCCTGCTGCTTGGAGAAGTCTGTAACCGCCTGCTGCACATCCTCGTCCGACGGGAATTGTAGACTTTTAAGGCCTTTTTAAGGGACTGAAGACGTGATAATTGCATGGGGAGAGATCAGGATTATAGGGTGGATGCTCGAGTGTCTCCCATTTAAGTTGGCATTCTTACTGTGTTATGCCATTTGCGGTAAGGGGACGTGCGTTATCATGAAGCAGCACCCCTGGCTTGCCACGGTGGGTGAATTGTTAACGTGTCGGTCTACTAACCCCAAGCTTGCAGGTTCGCTCCTGGCCGTAGTAAGTGATTTTTGAAAGGCGGCAAAAATTACGACACGCATGTCATACGATGTTGGCATGTCAAAGAACCCACTTGAATTCAGTAGGCCGTGTTAATGGCAAAATTAATCTCAGGAGTTTCCACCAACACAAAGTTCCTCATTTCTCTACTAGAAAGCGCTATAGTGTTCAAGGAGCTTAGATATCTAACCTCCTTGACTTTCATAGTGCTTCAAGGAACAACGAAATTCGACATACAAGCTACCCTCTGGGTGTCAAATAACAAAGCTTGCACCCGTTACCTGAGGCCATACGATATAATTATTATGATTATATAGCAGCTCCCCTTGTCGCAGTTTTCCCGGACGTTTCGCCCTAATTGTACACCGTATTTCCCCAGTATTGCGCAGTACCGTTCCCCAGTGATGGAGACACCATGTTCCTTGAAATCAAAAAGCAATGGGCCCCGCTAATCAAAGGACAGGGTGAGCATCACCTTTCCAGCGGATTGTTAGCTCTTGAACTTATTGGGACGAAGGGACGATGGATGACACACTGCATCGTCGACGCTTTCGATTCAGGTTCGCAATGCACAGTGGGTCAAAATCAAAATCTAGGGGTACAAAATTATTTTTACGTTTTAATCATGAATTTAGAGTGAAAGCAACGTATATAATTTGTTTACTTCATTATAAACATCAGTTAAGACCTTTTTTAAGCTACGTCTACACATGCATGAAATTGTCTATGACTAAGAGTTGGATAGAGCATTCAGTTATCTCTTCAGAACAATTTTCTACCCCTAATTTACTTTTAACAAAGTCACAAAGTTCCACTTTTGGCAAAATCGTTGAATCCAGAGCTTCAAACAGTTGTAAACGTGTGAGAACTGGTTGCGCGGCATCTTCTAATACGTCAGATAACTAAATAAGTTGCAAAAAGATGCAAAAAATCTTATGACAGGTGTAAACTACAAGACTTTATCTGCATTTAACATTAAGTAGAAAGTGACGCAGAGTGACGCGACATACTAAAAATCTAAGTGAAAATATAATTTTAAAAATAATAGTTAAATATTATATAATGCAAATATAGCTAAAATTACGTAACAATTACGCCCGTTAATAAATGAAACACGTTACTAAGTTCACACCTTCAGCTGCATGTTCCATCCTAAACCATCAGACTAACCACAAAGACAACCAAACCACAGCCACTTACATTCACCCTCCAATTCAGACTGCTCGAACAGTGGTGACAGATTTACACTAAAATGCGTTTATATCCCAGAATAGTGAGCGGCAATTATATGAGAATGCTGTAGAAGTAATACATTTTGATTTTTTAATTATGAAAATAAATGATTTGTCCTCCTAGATTTCGATTTTGACCCACTGTGCAATGGTGGCACCAGCTTTCGTCACCTGCAAAAACGCGCTCCTGGAACGTGTTGCCTTCAACATTGAAACGCATCAGGAGCTGTAGGCAAACATTCTTCCGTTCTGCTCTTTGTTCGGCATTCAACGCCAGAGGTGTCGCTGCAGCAACGCCCTCAAATGGAAATTTTCTTAACACGGCTTATACTTTGGCATTGTTTATTTAATTATTTATACAGTTTAGAACCCTGAGCTCAACAGACTACAAATCTGATGATGGCATATGCGCTCAATTAGTCTACTAAATGGACGAAGAAAACTTTCTACAAAATATAAATTTACTGCATATTGTGATGATGATTGTGAGCGTTGCCTTGACTTCCTGTGGAGATTGGCCGACAGCGGCAGCAATCTGCTAGCGGATATTAAGTTTCTGTTCTTCAAGAGTGCGTGGGTTTGAGCTGTACTCGGTGAATATTAACTCAACTTGGTAATAAGCGTTGCAAGAGGGTAGGGGTCTACGTAACGCCATCCTGCTGTGGAGTTTTACTTACAGGTTCTTTTTTATTCGGAAGTGACACCTTTCTTGCGATAACCACACTCCTCCAATTTGTCAAGATACGAGGTGTGCCAATTTTAAATCCGTTCGATAAAAATATTTCCTTTTAAAGACTAATAATTATTATTATTATTATTTCCCCCAGGGGCTCACATCTTGTGGGACGTGGGTTGGCGACCACGGGACTCCAGCTGAGTCCGGCATTGCTTCCACTTACTTGTGCCGGGCTCCTCTCGGTCTTCTTTCCTGTCGACCTCCCTTGGTCAACTCTTGTTCTTTTCCGACCCCGACGGTATTAGGGTATCCGAGGCCTAAGGAGTCTTTCACTTTCCCGCCTTAATTGGCCCTTGTCTCATATTTCCTGATCCCTCCTTCTTCGTGGGGTCGACCTCTTGTTTTCTTTTCATTATATTTCCTTTTCTCTTTAAGATTCCCGCACTGTTTTTGTTAATTGGCTCCCCGTGTATCTAAATTCCCTTTATCGATTTTTTGTAGGTATTTTTAATCTACGTTGCATTTTGTAAGTTTCGATCTAAATTACCTCTCGCGATTGTTTTCAACCTCAGTTGCATTTTGTAAAGGTTGACAATCTAAATTGCTTTTTAGTAGTCTTTCAATGTAGGTTCAGGGCATTTTAGTGAGTATTTTGAATTTCAATTGCATTTTGTAAGTATTTTCAACCAAAACCGCATAAGAATTTTAAATCTAAATTACATTTTGTAAGTAAATTGTCAATCCACATGAGTTGTTTGAATCTACCGTACATTTTGTAAGCATTTTCAATTTCAATTGCATTTTGTAAGTATTTTGAATTTCAATTGCACTTTGTGAATAATTTGGATTGGAACTGGGATATTTCAATCTGAATTGCATTGTGTATTTTCAATTTCAATTGCATTTTGTAAGTATTTTGAACTTCCAATTGCATTTTGTACGTATTTTCGATCTCATTTGCATTTTGTAATTATTTTGAATTTCAATTGCATTTTGTAAGTCTTTCGACTCTACATTGCATTTTGTACGTATTTTGAACTTAGCCTACATTTTGTGGGTATTTTTCAATCTATTCGTTTTGTGAATCTTTTCGTTCTAAATTCCTTTTTGTAAGAACATTTTGTGAGTTGTTTCAAACTGAGTTCCTTTTTGTAAGTATTTTCCGTCTCACTTAATTTTCGTTCTGGTTTCCATTTCATTAACATTTTCGCCATCACCCAAATCATTAGGGATCGATAACCTAGATGTTAGGCCCCTTAAAACAACAATTATCATCATCATCATAATTATTATTATTACTTGCGGACCCGTGCGAGAACTCTCGCATAATGGTTGTGTGCGCCCCATGTGTACAGACTTCCCGCCTGGCACTAGTGCTATGCGGGCTGTACGCGAAACTGTTCTGCCAGGGGCTATCGTCTTGTTTATTTGTATAAAAGCACTTTATAAACAAATAAATAATATTTTCGTTGACTTTTCAAGAAAAGCAAGTTTTTTTCCTGCACTATTGAGACGATTTGGAAGATTTTGGTACAAACCACACCTTCTAACTCCCTCTGGTTTAGGAGCTCGAGTTTTGTGAAACATACACCTTAGCGTATTATATAATAAGATTATTCAATCTTTTCATTGAAAAAGTTATCGGGCATGGGAAAATGAAACAAAAGAACAGCTCAAGAAAAGATCGTCTGCCTCTACTGATGATCTACCTATTCTTTCTAACAATTGGCCTTTGAAAGACTTAACGATATTACAACAAAGACTGGGCTCCAAATATCATATGAAAAACCTCTAAAGACTAAATTCGGCAAAATTCGTCAAGTAAATTAATTCAATGACTTAGGAGAAGTAATTCAGCCATCAGGATGGAATCATGAGGCAAACAAAGAGAGAATCTCAAAATTACAGATGGTCTATCGAATCACCTGGAACAAATATATCAAAAATCAATATCTAAGAACGCAAAATTAAGACATTACACCGAAGTAATCAAACCTGAAGCACTATACTCCCCAAAACTTTGGTCATTAGAGGCAGATCTCTTACTAAAGACGTAGAGAAACCAGAAAGATATACAGAGAGTCCAGTTTGTATGTATCGGAGACCCTCGCTAGCCCGCTCGCCCGCGGCGCGAGCCTGTCTCCCGCCACGCACTTTGCCGTTATGCGGCGCAGCGCGGCACTGAGTCATTGAGTATAGGAATTTGTACTTACCTAGTTCACAGCTGGTGCTGAAAATGTTCGCCATTCACTGCTACACATCGCTGGCACCTTTTTATGAAACTGGCATTTACTCTCTGAAGTTCCTCAGCACCGATTGACTGTACTTCAGCTGTAATATAGTCTTTAAGCTCATTTATAGTGTGAGGGTTTCTCGCATACACTCTATTTTTAAGCGTCCCCCACAAATAAAAGTCACATGGTGATAAGTCTGGACTTCGCGGGGGCCACACGTTCCTACTTATAATCCTAGTACCAAAAATGCGACGCAATTCTGTCATGGATGCTTCGTCATTGTGAGCAGTGGCAAAATCTTGTTGAAAATAAGTTGACAATCGCTCTCCGTAAGTCAGTTCGTCAAAAAAATTGGTCAAGGATCACATTGAAGTACAAATTTAAGTACAAATTCCTATACTCAAGGACTCAATGCCGCGGAGCGCAGCGAAACGGCCAAGTGCCTGGCGGGAGGGTCTCCGATACATACAAACTGGACTCTCTGTATATTGAGAAAAATCCTTGGTCCAGTTTGCTCAGAAGGAATCTGGATGAAACTGAAGTCTCGGGAACTTTATCAGCATGACAGACAAATTCCGAAAAAAACGATTCAAGTTCTACGGCCACATTCTCAGAATGAACAATGACAGGTTCACCAAAAGGATTCTCAACCTTGCTCTCCCAATGAAAGTCAGGAACAACTGGCTTAGTGAGTTAGAAAAAGACCTTCAAAAAATTGGCATTACAGTGGAAATTTTACAAGTTCGACAGCCATCATTTCTCTGTTAGCGGCTTCGGTGGCGTAGTTGGTAGCAAGCTGAGCTTCTATGCCCAAGATCGCGGGTTCAAACCCGAAGTCGGATTTTTTAAGAGCGTTAAAAATCCCTCAGTATGCTTTCGGAGGGCAAGTAAAGCCGGCGGTCCCATGTCATAGATTTATGGCATGTTAAAGAACCTTATTAATTACATCTGTGTGACGCCAAATTATTGTAGGTTAAACATTTGACTAACGCTCTTAGGTTCCAACGTTCGTCGTCAGGAGCCTACTGCGGTGGCATCTGGTAACAAAGTTCTGAACTAGTAGTCGTTGACGGTGGCGTTTAGCGGCAAAAGTAGGAACTATTTGAAAAAATTCAATGTCTGCAGTCCTTAATTGAATTAAAACAGATACACACACTAATACAGCCATCACAATTGAGGGGCTTAGAAGCCAAAAAAGACAAGTGATATCTGATAAACGTAGGAAAATGTTCCTTATAAGTTATGTCAATAAGGGTGATTTTCCCATGCTTATCATATATCACTTGTCTCCCTTGGCTCTAAGCCCCTCAATTAACACCGGTTATCAAACAGATTCTACACACACACCCAAAGTACACGGGGCTACATGACCGCGTTGTCGCAGCCCCTGAACTGAGGAACCAACCAACCATATCTCTACCAGGACCAAGAAATCATGGATGGAAGAACTGATGAAGATTTTCAGTGCCCAGATGAAGAGATTTTGGGAGACGAAAAATACACCATTAGCAAAATAAGTTCTATTGCGCTCCACAGATGGGCACAACGATATAATAATAATAATAAGAACTCACCAATTTTTCTAGGTTTGTGCCGTGTCTTGTGAGTGGGCTCTTGGTGTCCCAGCCCGGACGCCCACAGGGGTAGCGAACTGCGCGCTACCTCCCTTTTTATGAAGCGCCCCTGCGCCTACTTGCTGGGATAACTAAAAGCTCAAGCAGCCATAATCTCCCTGTGAAGGCTACTAAAAAGATGGTATATTGGCTTTCACGGCCAGTGAATGTTTCTAGGTTTGTGCCGTGTCTTGTGTGGGGTTTCGCCTAGGACACCAAGCTGGCTCATCGGCGGGCTCTTGGTGTCCCCGCCCGGACCCCCACAGGAGTAGCGAACTGCGCGCTATCTCCCTTTATATGAACCGCACCTGCGCCTCTTTACTGCGAGAATTAAAAGCTCAAGCAGCCATACCTCCCTATGAAGGCACAAACCTAGAACGATTGCTGAGTTTTAATTCACTGGCCGTGAAAACCAATATACTATATAATAATAATAATAATAATACCATGATTTGGTATTTGTCAGTGTGCTGGAGGAATTTACACTAAAAAAAAAAACGAATTGGGCATTCACAAACAGATAAATGTCAATTATTTACCGGTCGTGGGGAAACTAATAGGATCGTTACCGAGGACGATAAGAGTGCCACGTAGCGATGGCCCGGGAAATATACTGTACAGCCAGTACACTGTATAATGTTTGATATTTGGAGCGGACGTATCTTGTCCTGCGGTAGGAAAAGCAAGCACGCCAGACGTTCGTTCGTGTTTACCTTCTGATTATATAACATCCTGAATGCATACGGTAACCATAATTCTGTCACAGTGTTTAGAGAAATAACTCAACTATTATATAGGGTGGTTGAAAAGTCGCTTTCCCCAACTTCCGTTTGTGCTTGTATAGTTGCGACAATCAATGCATCCACTGTTGCCAATAAAGAATTATCCATGCGATTGATCCTCAGTCCTTTATAAGTGTTTCTCGCCCTGCTGCTTGGGATTGATTTGATAAGGGTAATGGCCTTTAAACGTGAGTTGGCCCTTTAGTTTCTACGCTTTAACACAAATAGTCACATCAATGTTACATATACACCTCACCATCGCCCTCCCCTACAGTCCAGATAATTCACACTGCTTGGGATTGATTTGATAAGGGTAATGGCCTTTAAACGTGAGTTGGCCCTTTAGTTTCTACGCTTTAACACAAATAGTCACATCAATGTTACCTATACACCTCACCATCAGCCTCCCCTACAGTCCAGATAATTCACACTCTGCTTGGGATTGATTTGATAAGGGTAATGGCCTTTGAACGTGAGTTGTCCCTTGAGTTTCTACGTTTTAACACAAATAGTCACATCAATGTTACCTATACACCTCACCATCAGCCTCTCCTACAATTCAGATAATTCACACGGGTTTTGTTCGCTGTTTAAAAATCGGAGAATATAGGCTACTTCATTGATATTTGTGAAAAGTATTGCTTCATTTAATAATGTGGAGGCCTTGGGAAAACTGAAAATTAACGCGTCAACAAATCCTGAGTTGAGTTCTTTCATTGTTTTTTTTATTTCATAAAAGTGGGTGTTTTTTCATACATTGGTATATGCAGGAAGTATGGTATGAAGATCAGCATTCCAAAGGCGAAGGTTATGTCGGTAGGGAAGAAACACAAGAAATGATTATAATGGTATATTGGCTTTCATGGCCAATGAATTAGAACTCGGCAATTTTTCTAGATTTATGCCGTGTTTTGTGCGGGGTTTCGCCTAGGAACACCAAGCTGGCTCATCAGCGGGCTCTTGGTGTCCATGGCCAGACAAAAAAAATCTTAGTTTTAATACCTTGGCCGTAAAAGCCAATATACCATCTTTTTGGAAGCCTTCATAGGGAGATTATGGCTGCTTGAGCTTTTAGTTCTCGTAGCAAATAGGCGCAGGGGCGCTTTATAAAAAGGGAGGTAGTGTGCAGTTCGCTACTCCTGTGGGGATCCCCACACAACACACGGCATAAAGCTAGAAAAAATGCTGGGTTTTAATAATAATAATAATGTTATTGGTTTTACGTCCCTTTTAACTGCTGTGGCTTTTAGAGACGCCGGGGTGCCGGAATTATTCCCCGGAGGGGATCTTTAACGTGCCAGTAAATCTACTGACACGGCTCCCTTGCATTTGCGCACCCTCAAATACCAGCTGACTGCACCAGGATTCAATCCTGCAACCTTGGGTACAGCAAGCGAGAACTTTATCGCTGACCCACGCAGCCAGCCAAAAGCACAAGAAGATACAATGCCAGGTAGGACGAACTAAATTGGTGTAGGTGGAACATTTGAAGTACTTGGGCTGTGTACTGTATTCTCTCAAGACGTTAGTAGCCTATGGAGGAAGGAAATAGAGTCCAGGTGTAGAAAAGCCAATGCAGTGAGTTCTCAGTACCGATCTACAGTATTCTGCCAGAAACACGTTACTGTAGCGACGAAACTCTCCCTACATCGCTCAGTATTTAGACCGACCTTGCTGTATGGAAGTGAGAGCTGGGTAGACACAGGATATCTGATACGTAAGCTAGAGGTATCTGATATGAGGGTAGCACGAATGATTGCTGGGACAAATGGATGGGAGCAATGGCAGGAAGGTACTCGTAATGAAGAGATAAAGGTTAAGTTAGAAAGTAATACGCTAGATGAAGCTGTTCGTATGAGCTGACTCGGATGCGAAGAAAATGGAGGAGAGTTTCTTTGGTGCAGAATACTGTAGAATCAGAGGTAGACCATAGAGGCGATGGTAAGATTCAGTGTTGAACGATTTCAAAGTAAGAGGTGTTGAAGCAGAGGATTAATAATAATGCTATTGGTTTTACGTCCCTTTTAACTACTCTGGCTTTTACGGACGCCGGGGTGCCGGAATTTTACCCCAAAGGGGATCTTTAACGTGCCAGTAAATCTAAGAGGCGAAGGAGGTACCAGTGGTAACTGCTAATAGGGGATCTTAGAGGCGACCTTTTGCTAACAGAGGATTGTAAACTAGATCGGAAGATGAAAGGCAAAACAGTCTCGAATGAAAATATATGTAGCCTATGTGTACTACCCTACCAGCGAATTGTTACCGGCGGCGGAAATTGGAACTAATGCGCTCCGCCTGCGATAGACGTGCAGTTGTCGCCAGTGAAACCTCATCGCATGTCATTTGTGTGCATGATTCATGCTGGGTCGTGCGCTGTGCGATGTGTTCTTATTGTATGACTGTACATGCATTCTCCTCTTGCTCCGCAACCACTCGCTACAGCCATAAAAGGCGAGATGACGTAATGTATACACAACAGTCCCGCTCCACGTCTAGCGGTAACAATTCCCTAGTAGGTAATATGTATGAATGTATGGTGCATGCTTCATAGAAATTACTTCTGCTACAAGCATAGTGTTGAAATTTTCAGAACTAGTGCATATAATTACTATAAGGTGCGTTCAAAAAGTAACGAGCGGGAGGCTGTAATGCGCAAACCGGTGACGACATCGGCTAATCGTGGCGTGTGTAACGAGGTGTGGTTCCGACCAGAGCGTGGAAGGTCACAGCCCGTCGCTAGAGGGCACGAGTGCACGTCACGTGACTATACAAAGTGAGCAGCAGCATGCATCAATCGTCCAAACAAGTCCAAGACAGTAGGCCATTCGACATGCTTCCTGGTATGGTTGAAGACTGTGGGGCACCCATTGGGCACACACTTTCCACAAGTGCAGTCGTTCCTTCATGATGGTGTGCACACTTCCGATGCTCAATCCGACTACGGCGGCTATGGCGTTCACTGTCACTCGGCGGTCCTGGGTAATGAGTGAATCAACCAGCTGGACGTTGTCATCGGTAATGCAGGGGCGTGCCCCAGACCGGGCATCATCGGCTAACGACACCCGTCCTTCCCTGAAGCGCTTGTGCCACGCCTTGACCCTTGCAAGGGACATGCAGTGTTCGCCGTACACTTGTGACATTCGGCGATGAATGTACGTTCCCCCTACGCCTTCCGCTGTCAGAAACCGAACAACACCTCTTTGCTCTTCGTTTGACGCCTCCATGCCACTGTTTGCAATGCCACTTGCAGGGTTGGACGATTGATGCATGCTGCTGCTCGCTTTGTATCGTCACGTGACGTGCACGCGTACCCTCTAGCGACGGGCTATGACCTTCCACGCTCTGGTCGGAACCACACCTCGTTACACACGCCACGATTAGCCGATATCGTCACCGGTTTGCGCATTACAACCTCCGGCTCGTTACTTTTTGAACGCACCTTATACAAAGCCACTGTAATACATTAATTCAAAGTTATACACGATACACGATAATTTCGAAAATTTTCAATAAAATATGGATATAAATTTTGGAAAAAAATTGCCTATATATCTTCAATAAGCAGGTGAATTGCTTTTATTCTGCTTCAGTATTCCCATAATGTATGTCAAAATTAGGTGTTAAAATTTCAGTTCTCAACAGCCAGCGGATTTAGAGAAAAATACTGAATTTGACATTGTTGAGATGCGGCATTCCCGCTGTAGTAGATAATACTCCGCCGGGAATTCGATGTCGCCGAGCGGTCGGTCAGTCACATCAGCCGAGGCTGTAGATGGAGAGTGAGGGAGCACATCAAATTCACGACTCCAATTATTCGCTTTATTAAACAGCGTTACGCGTAATTTAAAAATAGGTCGTGATATCACTTTTTTTAAGGGTCATTACCCCATTAGCAATATTCTGTACCGATCGCGGAATAATGGAGGTACTAACTTTTCGCAGTTATCGGGGCTGTTAGCGTGGAATCGAGCCCAAAAATTATTAGGTATTACAGTACAAGTTCGCGCATCTGTAAGAATGTAATTACAGTTTTTGTCCGAGATACAAAAGGGAGCTCAATCTCTAGAAATAAAGCGAATTTACTGTCGGAACATTTTGAAATGTTGAGGTGTATAATGACTAGGCCTACTAGTAGGCATCCGGCCGTAGAAACCATCCGCTACTTCATCGCATCTCATCCCCGACCCCGTTGGAAACGGGAATAATAATTGGTAGACATAGCCCTAGGATTTTTTATGTAAATACATATTCTTTCCCTTTCCTTATACGTAACTCAAAATGATAAATGTCCATGAATTAGAACCTTAGCTATCATATCATTACATTTTATTGTTACACCCAGGCGCGGATTCAGGGGGGGGGGGTCACGTGGGTCATGACCCCCCCCCCCCCAAAATAAAACCGGGAGACCAATTTTTTTTTTGCAAACTCAAAAAAAGAAAACACAAGAACCAGACAAATGAAACTTAACGAATTTTAACTGAAAAACAGGTTTTTTTAAATTATTTTTTTTATTCAATACTGAAAATATATTTATAGCAATTATTATGTTCTGTTACAACTACATTCAATACTGAAAATATCTTATAGTAATTATTATGTTCTGTTACAACTGTACATATTTACAACTTCATACCTGCTTTTTATAAAAACGATTATTTATAGAACAAAATCAACTCGTCTATTTTGTTTAGCAAACCTTGTGAGTACCGAATCGATGTTTATAGTGATGTCACGATGAATGTGCAGCGATGCACGGATAGGAATTTGGGGCTTTTTTGCACCAAAAAATTTTGCTGACGTCCAAACTGCAAGTCTGGTTGGCAATTTAAGCTGTGACTTTCCCCCTTTGTCGGTACCAACTCGACTTGCCGAAACTGTAACGTACCTTGATACTTTTCTCGAAGTTTGATGTGAAAGTCGCAAAACACGCCGTTGCAATTTGTACGAATATTTTTGTGCGCTAAACGCATCAAATTTCTATCCATGTAGCTTGCAAAAAAAAAATGGTCTGGTTTTGTACGTTTGGTTATTTTGTGATTGCGTTTTTAGTGATACCATTTTTCTTAACAATATCAATTCTCTGTCCCCCCCAAGCCAAAGTCTAGATCCGCGCCTGGTTACACCTAGCAACACGCACCGGATTCGCCCGGTATCATTAACGGTTTACCCAGTGTAAGCTTAAAAGGCGAACGGACTGGAGGTCCCATACGCAATTCAGAAAAGCCGAGGTGAACAGCGAAACTCTTCTCTGAAGTCATAACTCGACACGACTCCACAGAGTTTGATGCTGGTCGAAGCTGGGATGATAGGCTCGCTTGCTCCGAAGCTAGTAATTGAAATTTCCACTGAATGTAGATTGTTGGAAGAAATGAAAGCGTAAAATTACTTATAGTGGGCGATGTATTCAAGTAGAGATGCGCTCTTTCGGACTTTTTTGTAGGACTTTTCATGCTGGAGTGGTTACTTCTTTAAGTTTTAATATACTGTAAGTTAAGACTTTTAATTCAGGTTAAGCCTTTTTTTTATGTTTTTATTGCGTTCATCTATTTTATTGTTCACTATGCCTTATTTGTTTTATTGTGTTTTACCATCCACCTTTTATTATTTTTATTCAAATAAGGCATAATTGTCGGGGCTCACTGTATATTTTATATAAACCATTTTCGTTTCATCCATAGCAGTGAGCTGTTTTTATCTTCATCCTTTCATTTCACGCCATTTCATCAGGGGCCGATAACCTCGATGTTAGGCCCCTTAAAACAACAATTATCATCATCGTCATCATCATTTTCATGCTGGACAATTCAAAAACTCATATTATATACAGTAGATGTTTTAACGGTTTACCTAGCGTAGGCTTAAAAGTCAGGGTTTTCTTCGACTCAATTCACTGAAATCGTTACTGCTCGGCTTCCTTTGGTCATAAATGAATGCTTTTCTACAGAAACCTTCCTCAAGAAATCCTTTACAGAGTGGTGTAAACTGCATCAAAATCCATCCCGTGGTTCTCGTGATTACCCGGTGCATCTAAGAATCGGGGATTTAGTTTTATACTGTGTAGAGATAATTTACATATTTGATCATGATGACATTTGATTTACAGTTTGTTACTTTTTTAAATGTATAAATACATATTCTGTCTCTTTATTTTAAATGTTTGATCTTAATGATTTTTTTAAACATACTTTTAACTTCTTATGTAAAATTACATACCGGTATTCTGTCTATCTCTTACTGTAAAGAAAAAAGATAAGTTTTCGCAAGTGAAATATATAGTAATTCAAAATGACAATATTTGTTCACTAGAAACTCAAATAAATGAAACGGATTTTCCACGCAATTCATAAGCTGCTGAGAAAGGGCAAACAAGAAGTGCCCCTCACAATTCTTCTTCTTGGTTTTGTAGGCATTTTCTCATACAAAATAATGGAATTTGTTTAAATTTACTATAATATGGACATGCTTAATTAATTATTGTACCACACATTATTTTGCAAAAATATCAGGAATAAAATTATTCAAGTAATATCATGTGTAATTTATCATTTATATATAAAAAAAAAATTTAAAAAATGCAATAATAGCTTATTTCACCTAATATTACTATATAGGCCTACATATCCTAGCGCTAATAATGGGTAGAGTGTGGGATTTTTGGTTTTAACGATACCCGCGAAATATTTCAGCATACATGTTTATCATAACGATATATTTACTCCAAATATGCAATTTTTTCGACATTGAAGCTGCGAATTATAGTTATTTTGGGAAATGTGTTGTTTTTACCCTGTAATGCTAAATACTATCGATATGTTGGTATTTTTTTTTTACTATTTACTTTAAAATTAACTAGCGGACCCGTGCGAGAAATCTCGCATGTTCATAAACCACACTTTCCCCAATAGGTTTATAGTGAGAGACTTGAGGAGAAAGATTGTTATGTTTTTATTTCAACCAAATGATTATAGAACACTATTTACATTTCAGTTAGAATTCCAAGTTCTACGTTCCCTAACTTAAAGAAGGCAATTATTGAGCGTATTTTCCTACAGCAACAGTATCTGCAAACCGCACACTTCGTACATTTTTCTTAAGTCATTTTTTTTAATGAAATTATAGATATTTATGAAATTAGAGTGCAATTCGTGACTGCTAATGTCTATTCTCATTCATTTGAATGCTCATTTTTCACGATCGGTCGCTTGTGAGCGCCGCAGGAGGGATATATACTACTGAAATAATATATAATATGATGATTTAAATAGTTCCATTGTCTGTCGTTTGATAGAAAATGTGAAATCTTAAATATTAATGTTTCATTGTATCCGGGACAAGCCCCTTCTCGAGCTTGATTGGTTGAAGTCCTGTAATCATGAAAACATTGCTCTGCTTCTGCTTAAGGGGGCGTTTCTCTCCCTATGCGATTATCGCACCTTCGGTCTCTTAAAATGGCTTTGAAGGGTCGACGATTCCTATCGGATGAGGATGTGCAGCAAGCGGCTACGGAATTCTTCACGCAGTAGGAAACGGTGTTTTATCACACGGGGATCTTCAATATGATTACGTGCCGAGTACGACCGTGTTGGATGCGACCCTGTAAAAATCGTGGCTGTAGCGACCCCGCTAGTAGCTTACAGTACCCCATGCGACCCATTGCTCGAGAGAAATATTGATGGTCTTATTTCCAAAGTGACGTAAATCCATGAAATGCAAAACTTCAGAAATCGCGTTTTCGTTTCTTCGTATAATTAAATTCAGATATGATTATGAATATAATGTAATTTCATTCAATACATTTATGCACATCCTGACACTGTGTCATAAAAATGCCCTATCATTGGAAATTGTGGTAATCGTCTCCTGTAAGTTGGAGTTAGGACGTTTTGGAAATAAATCATATACAGTGGAACGTGGCTAATTCGAACTTCTATAATTCGAAATCTTCTTTAATTCGAATTTTTCTCTTGGTCCCTAGCATTGTATATACAATCAATGCTAAAAAATCGTGGTTAATTCGAATTATATTTTGGATAATTCTAAGTTTTTACGTGTTAAAAGCCGACCGGAAGCCAAACAGTTGGGACAGTTGGGACAATTCCCGAAAAAAAGTAGTTCTGTTTTCCGTTCCTTAAATTTGTTAGATTCTTTTGTGATGACTGAGAGACTTAATTGTAGGAAACAGGTAAAAATCTCAAACTATTTTGAAAAACAGTAGTTTTCTCTAAGACTTAACTAGATTTCTGGATTACTACTGTCGTTAATAGGTGATAAGTACATTTTGGTTCTATTTTACATTTGAAATATTTGAGGTTATTCACGATACAGTCTTTATAAAGTACCGTTGCCTGTTAATCTGCTTTGTTGAACGTAAATCATTTTGTAAACGTAATACAATATATTTTCTCTATCCTTTTCAAAAAACTTTCTTAATTCGAATATTTGGATAATTCGAATTTTTTCCTGGTCTCTTGAGGTTCGAATTATCCAAGTTCCACTGTATTGCCATACGATTTAAGTGTCATTTATGAACATTTAAATGGTTAAAACACAACAAACACAAACTGATGCTCTTCATATTCTTCAAAGATTGCCATGGCCTTGATTTATCATGTGATATCACGTGATGTCCAGAGAGTCATCGGATTGGTCAAGACACATTGGAAATAAATACACTTTGGAGTTACGTCATTCGCAAATAAACTTAGCCTAGTTATTAGATCTCCGTTAATATGGGATATACGACGTATTGCGAAGTAAAACCTTAGCTATACGTTGAGAGAACATAAACACTTGCTTATGAAAGAAAAAAACTGAAAAACCGTCAATTTTGGATTTACGTCACATTGGAAATAAGCTCTTCAATTTTTACGGCGCCTAACCTAACCAAAGCAGAATTTTAGCAGAGACATATGTGTTAGAAATTCCCAGATTCCACCGATACATGAGTGCTTGGGTCGCTACTGGCTCGATGGCAAATTAGTGGGTCGCATCGGGCACGACACCTTCAATATGGTGCGTCGGTAGGATGAATGAGTTTGCCTGATTGGAATACCGATTCTGGACTGTACGACCGTCAAACGGAAACTTTTTATCACGCCTTGTATAATGCGGCATAAATACGTGTTAATTGAGTGAAAAGTTATCAATTAATTGAGTTTCAGCTGTCAAGCGCGGTACTAATTAGCAATAACTAATGCCAAGCGTCCTTGATCTAGCCCCTGCCAAGCTACAGAGAGAAACTCAGTCGTAATAAGTTTCGGTTTGAAATTTTATGACTTGCTATAGCGCAATAGTAGTTACTGTACAGGTTATTAAGACCTGATGGGCTTGTTTGCGTCTTTGATATTGAGCTGTTGCGTCACATCCTGTCACGTGACAGTGCTGTAATAACACCCGCTGATATTAAATATTAAAACGATCATCCCCAATATACACCGTCTTCAAAGAGGACTAAGCTTACGTCCAGTTATCAGACTGGAGTATAAATAAAAAGAAAACGGCTTTTAGTGGGATGCGTTTAGAATTGAAGGACTCACAAGGGGATCCTACGGCAATCGGATTTTTGTAATTTTTCCCACTTCGGGTACGTAAAGTTCAGACCTCGAACAATAATTCCCTAAAGCCGTTCGATGCCATATTCATAAATTCTCGAGAAAATCGACTTCGAAGTTTTCCGAGTGCTTCATATACAGTAAAGATGTTACCGAGTTCGTGCAGGACGCGTGGCTCACCCGGCAACGTTCGGGCCCAGTAATCGCAGGGACGCTAGTTCGAGTCTCACTTCGGGTGCTAATTTTTTTTCTTTCAATTCATATACTACTAATGTGATTAGAATATAAACATCATCATCAGGCGGATTGTCGTCCTCCACGCCCGACATTATGATCTTCTTTATCGTATGTTAGAAGAAATCACCCATCACGCCAAGAAACACTATATGCTTCTCTGGAAACCATCGGTCAAATGCTACTGGAATACCCACAAATCCTTTGTGCTTGAGCAGCTGTGTGGGAGATAATTAGAAATGAGACGTGCGTTTTCTCATTGGAAATTATAATTACATATCTGCGAATTACTACACCCTTAATGATGTTTATATTTCAATCACATTAGTAGTATATGAATTGAAAGAAAAAAAATATAACACCCGAAGTGAGACTCGAACTAGCGTCCGGGTGATTAATGAGCCCGAACGTTACCGGTTGAGTCACGCGCCCTGCACGAACTCGGTAACATCTTTACTGGATATGATGTGCTCGGAAAACTTCGAAGTCGATTTTCTCGAGAATTTATGAATATGGCTTCGAACGGCTTTGGGAAATTATTGTTCGAGTTCTGAACTTTACGTACCCGAAGATGGAAAAATTACAAAAATCCGATTGCCGTAGGGTCCCCTTGTCAGTGGAATAAGGGTCAATCCCACTCAGATCAATATTATTATTTATTTACAGATATTACTTCCACATTGGTGGCCGTGACCAGTGGGTAAAGGCGCTGAGCATGTAACTGAAAGAGAGTGGTTCGATTCCCACCCAGGTAACTTAGTGGTTTTTAGAAGAAAGAAAAAATACAATTTTTCGGGATTTACTCTATAATCAAGTGCTTTTATCTGAAATATATGTTACATAAATTATTTAAACATTAACACACTTCTCATTTGTTTTGTATCAAAATGCTTGGAATGCAAGATATGCTCCTCGTACAATGTTTTCTCATTTGTTATGTGTCAAAATGCTTGGAGTAAAAGATATGCTTGTCGTACAATGTTTCCTCATGTGTTTCGTGCCAAAATGCTTGGCGAGCAAGATATGCTCCTCGTAAATGTATTCTCATTTGTTTGGTGCCAAAATGCTCGGGAGTGCAAGTTATGCTCCTCGTACAAGATAGGAGCATAATGCAGAAGATACTAAGTTTACGACCAATGATTATGGGATTTATTTTCTCCAATTATTGCATATTAACCCTTCTGTAAATATTGGTGCTTATTTCCTGGACTCCCTGTATAATTTAAAAATAAATATTTTCCTAATCTGCTTTTTTCTTGTTGCTCATTTTAACCCTTTATGGGATAGTGGTATCTATATTAACCACCTATAAGGACAGTTTATGCTTTCAAAGATGCTGATAGTTGAATCTTTAAGCCAAATTTCGGAGAATTTTCATGCCGAAATGCTAGTATTTCTAAAACTCGTAATGTGTTGGATAAAATTTAAAAAAAAAACTAAAAACATTAATAATTGAAGTGTAAAAACAAAATATAAATATAGAAATAATGAAATAAAGATGATAAAAATAAAATTGCAATAATAAAAGATATATAAAAATTACAATAATAAACATAACTATAATAAAATTAAGATAATAATTGTAAAATCAATTGGAAATTGGTTAATTACGTAATTAATTCAATAGAAAAAATATCAAAATTAAATCTATAAGAACATAAATCGAAAATTAAAATAAATGTATAAACATTAATATTTGAGAAACAAAAATAACATTATTAATAATTATAATAATTAAATTAAATTAAACTGTAGAAACACATAAAAATAAGAAACAATTTTGCCCTATAAGGGTTAAGGGCTGTGATATCAACGTCATATAGGCCCGAGTATTCTGTGCGTTTGTATGTACAATTTCTGTGATAACCTGTATTATTTTGATGTCTGCACTAGTGTGTGTATTTGTAAATTGGGGATATGATTGGGAAGGAAGTGGTCGTGGTCTTAAGTTAGGAACTATCCCAGCATTTGCTTCGAGGAGAAGCAGGGGGGAAACCACGGTAAACCACTTCCATGATGGCTGAGGTCTCAATAGAGCCCTCCTCTTCTAAGTTATGCATCAGGAGGTCGAGCCGGGGATCGAACCTGGACACACTGAGGTGACAGCCAATAATGCTACCAGCTACACCACGATGTGGTTCCGTTTCTTGGCAGAGCCGGGAATCGAACCTGGACCTAGTCAGCGTTTAGATGTAGGTAAATTATGTTACGGGTAAAAAAAAAAGACACAAAGCACAAAGATACGTCTTATTTTAAGCCCCGAGTAGTACGTCCCAATTCTAGACCCAAATAACGAACAGTGAATGGCAACAAGAATGGGAAGAGACTTCGAAAGGAATCATTACTAAGGAATTCTTTCCAACAATAGAAAGTAAATGAGCAATTAAATTCAACCTCAAGTCTAACATGACAAAGTACGCAGTCCTAATAATTGTTCCTGCAACGAAGGACCACAAACAGTGGATCACCGAATCTTTGATTGTAATGTACACGGTAGTGAAAAATGACAGAGAAATCCTTAGAAACAGTTTAATTTAAAGATGAGAACTGGCCAACACACAAGTCTTTTCTCATTAAAAAATACTCAAAACCTTTTGCAAAATATGTGAACTATTTAGACCTTCAAGATTTAAAAACAGTTAAGATTAGTCACCAGTAGAGTAAACATTTATAAACTACAAAAGATATCGGTATAGTGTTGTGAAATATTGTGTTAGGCCTAAAAAGAAACTGTTAATTTCCGAGTTTTTGAGAAGTGCAAATAAAGCGTATCGAGATCAAACATGAAGGTTTGCTTTCATTGGTTTTGTCTTATTTTACCCCCGCAAAAAGCAAAAACATGACCAAAACAGAAAGCCAAAAGAAAAATACAAAAGGAAAAGCAGAAAACACAAAAAGCGAAATCAATAAAGCATAGGCAGAAAACAAACACACAGCAAAATTCAAAAACAAAAGCAGATATTAAATACAAATCCAAAACAAAAACAAAAATTTAAAAAAATTAAAACAATGGTTGGTTCCTCAGTTTAGGAGCTGCGGCCACGTGGTCATGTAGCCCCGTGTACTTTGGGTGTATCTAGAATAGTCTGATAACCGGTGTTAATATTGTGACGGCTGGATTAGTGAGTGTTATCTGTGATTCCGGTAGGAATTCTTACTTCTCCTACCAATAATGCTATCGCCAACGGCACCTAGCTGTGAACTTGGCTACTAGATGCCACCGCAACCGGCACCTGGCGATGAACGTTGGAACTTAATAGAGCGTTAATCATTTCTCACCTACAAATTTTGCTACACACAATTGTAATTAGTGGAAGGTTCTTTTACATGCAATAAATCTATGACATGGGCCCGACAGCTTCACTTACCCTCCGAAGGAAGGCATACTGAGGGATTTTAACGCTCTTAAAACATCTGACGACTTCGGCCGGGTTTGACCCGTGATTTTGGGCATAGAAGTTCAGCATGCTACAAACTACGCCACCGAAGCCGCAAAAAAAAAAATATATATATACAAAGCAAAATTCAAGAAAAACAAAAAATTCGAAAACGAACACAACCCGAAGAAGCAAAATTCAAGAACAAAAGAAAAATATTGAAAACAAGTACAAAAGTACAAAAGCAAAAAGAAAGAAAGAAAGAAAGAAAGAAAGAAAGAAAGAAAGAAACTAAAAAAAAAAAAAAAAAAAACGCAAACCCATAAACGCAATGACTACAGATTTCACTCCGCTCACCCCCCAGGGGCTCACATCTTGTGGGCGTGGGTTGGCGACCACGGGGCCCCAGCTGAGTCCGGCATTGCTTCCACTTACTTGTGCCGGGCTCCTCTCCGTCTTCTTTCCTGTCGACCTCACTTGGTCAACTCTTGTTCTCTTCTGACCCCGACGGTATTAGGGTATCCGAGGCTTAGGGATTCTCTTCCTTTCCCGCCTTAATTGGCCCTTGTCTCATCTTTTCTGATACCCTCCTTCTGCGAGGGGTCAGCCTTCTTTTTCTCTTCCTTTTACCTCCTGCCTTGTGCTCTAGGCCCTTAAGGAGGCAGGGTGTATGTAGCCCCACCACTTCTGGTGCACCCTAGATAATGCTACACCCTCAGGGGCTCACGGCTGGTGAGTTCGGGAGTTGGCGACCCCGAGGGATTCCTGAGCTGGGTCCGTTTTCCCCTTTTGTCCCTTTCCTTTGGGGCGGACCCTCTCCTCTTTCACTTTCCTATCTGCCTTTCATGGTTCTCCTTCCTTCCAAGTCCCTCAATCCGCCTTCTTCGAGGGTTGAGGGCATTTCTTTTCCTTCTGTCCTTTTATTTGCCTTATTCTCCTTTAGTTTTCCATTTCTTCTTCTAGTATGTAGGTTAGTATTTAGTTTTAGTTTTAAGTTCGCTTTTCATTTTCATCTTCACGATCACCCAAACCATCAGGGGCCGATAACCTAGATGTTAGGCCCCTTAAAACAACAATTATCATCATCATCATCACTCCGCTCATCCTCCTTCAGAAGCTTATCCTAGTTTCGCCCGTGTACATCTTCATAAGTTATTAGGAAACTTACAGACTAGCACTCGAAAACAATTGGCTGTGGATATGAGACCCAAGTGAGAGTGGTATCGCTGTTCTAGTAAATATGTTTACGAAATGGTTGGCTGATGTTATCAAGATTCACTTCCTGGTATAACAAAGTGGAAAGATTCCCATGACTATGTCCAGGACTTGTTGCCTTTTATAGTGACATAGTGCTCGTTTAAGTGCAGCAGTTCTGAATAATCAATTCTATTTTATGCTGGTTGGTTGGTTCCTCAGTTTAGGGGCTGTTTTTTTTAATTCGAGTAAGGACTGCAGACAAGAATTTCAAGTAGTTCCTACTTTTGCTACCAAATGCTACAGTCCACGACACCTAGCTTTCGTACTGGGCTACATCGCAGTCAGCACCAGGCGGCGAACGTTGGAAATAATAGAGCGTTATCAATTCTAACCTACAAATTTTGGCTTCACACAAGTGTAGTTAGTGGGAGGTACTTTTTCATGCCATAAATCTATGACATGGGACCGCCGGCTTTACTTCCCCTCCGAAGGAAGGCATACTGAGGGATTTTTAACGCTCTTAAAAATCCAATGGCTTCGGCCGGGTTCTATATTTCTATTCGTCATGCCTTCACGTTCAGTTAGAAGAGAGAGAGTGAGGAGGAGGAGGAGGGGGGGGGGCAGGGAAACCCGCCTCAGGCAACTTCCCCTGTTAGGATTTTCCTAATTGACCCCCGTGGAGAGAACCTATTAGCGCAGCTCAGTATCACCCCCTACCAACTACGCCACCGAAGCCGCCGCTTTAATACTTTTAATACTGTATCTATAGTTGCCTCACTTTCCTGGTTAACGAGCTTTGACCAATAGAATGCTTCTTCTATGACTCCACGTCCCGCCCTGGTGGCTAGCTTGTGTCTCCGACAGGTATAATCAGTATCCAATGTTGCACATCTGCACATAGTTCTGTCCAGTCTCAGTGTCTACGGTGGAAATTTGACAACCCTGTCCCTCAGGCTGGGAAAGCCTTGGCCCCAGGTGCCATGGTATGTAAACATATCCGCCCAGCTAGATTTCAAAGGCGAGCCGCACGTTAACCAGGAAAGTGAGGCAACTATAATTAAAAGTAGTAGTGTAATGTCAGTAGATTCGGATAACAACCGTGCGGATGCGGATAGCGTGTCGTGCCATTTCGTCCGAATTCCACGAACAGAGGCAGGTGGTTAACTCTCTACCGGCCCACTAGTGCTATTTCGTCCAAACACCTATAATTGACAGTTTGACAGGTCTACAATAACTGTTTTATTTCATTGCGTTTCTTGTTAGAAATAAGTATTTTTTTATATTTGTAATAATGAACGTTATTACACCAGTTATGCCACCAGTCAACTATATTTTACAATGAAATGCTTATAATGTAATCAACATGGTGAAAATAAAAACAAATATTTTCACAAATCAGGTGATAATTAAAATATATCCACAGTTGCATTACTAAAACTTCTTTTTAAATATCTTATCATATATCAAGTAGGAATATTGTTTATTCATTAAAATTACAAGGGTAGGGGAGCGTGATGGCGCAGTGGCTTAGCTGCTCGTCTTTCACCCGGACGGCCGGGGTTCTAATCCCGGTGACAGCGGGGTGGAATTTTCACCTGAAAAATCACGTGGCGTCAGGAAGGGCATCCGGCCTTAAATCCCCGGCCAAAACCAAAATGAGCCTGGTTGGCTCCGGCGACCCCAATTAATTGGGGGGAAAAAAGCCGAAGGAAGTTTATTAAAATTACATGGGGACTTTGAAGGGCTTTGGGGAGGGAGCTCTAAGGGAATTTAGGAAAATCATGTCCTTTTGATTCTGACAATGGTATTAATTAATAACCGTGTTGATTGATAGTATTCTCTCATTAAAACCGCCTAGTCAAACACTAAAGAAACTTTTAATTACATTATTAATCGTACATGTTTCGGTATTTCATTGATACCTTCCTCAGCGTGATTGATATTAAATCCTAAAACTAGTTAACAAAGCCAAAAAGAATGGGTATCCTTGCAAAAATTGTTTTAAATCAAAACTGGAAAAGCTTGCAAATATATTAAATGCCATATATTAAAAAGTGATAGTAAAATGATGTAATTAAAATATGAGATCTACTTTATAAACTGCCTACGTCAATACTCCATTAATTTTGTTTGATACAATTCCCTACAACTTGATTTTTATTATATTACATTATTTAATTTCCACTTTGAACATTTTTCCCCCAAATAATCTATTTTTTCATAGTAGCGCTCCACTCATACATACGTCCTATTACAGAACTAGCTATGGCAATATTTATCATCTACTGCTACCATATATATGAGTGTTGGAATTGGCTACACCCATAAATTATTTACAATAATTTTCAAACATAAGACTATCTCTTCATAATTGATACCTTGACTTAACCTGAAGTAAGTTCTTCGAATATTATTAAGTTTGCATTCGTTCTATATCATTATAAATTAATTTTTACAGTTTTTCATAATTATTTCAGTCTATAAATTTCCCCTTGGTCCCTTTTATCATGGTGTTTGTTTTTCCTTTGCTTCTTTCAGGTTATGCATTGAGCTAACCTCATTGCTATTTGAAGTTGTTCCTTCCACGCTCGTCTAATTCGTATGCAGGCATTTGATTTTGGACCTGTTGAGCATAAGGCATCTTCATTGGTTGTGTCCATATGGTGAAGTATTGTGATTTTTGCCAATTCAAGCTTCGACCAGTGTTTTGGAGCGGATTTACGAGTTAACTGTCCACTGATTCTCTGTGTTTTGATGGCTGAATATCATCGCTGTTACATATATGTTTTTAGTATTGCTCAACAATTTCTGTGACCTACTTATATGGTGCACCATATTAAGTTAAATATTTATTTTTTAAGTGCTACGCTATATTATATCTTTCTTCGGATATTTGTCTTGGCTGATGAAGGGGATAAAAGCAATTAATCCCCGAAACATGTACCAGGAGCAAGTGTAATTATAATTTATTTTCGTTTATGTATTGACTAAGGCGGATATATAATTTGTTGTTAAAACTATTTAGTACGTCAATACGGAACCATCATGGAAACTAGTTTAAATAATAGAATGATACTGTAGTGACAGAAGATGTCGCTGTCAGAAGAATGAAGAAGCGTAAAAGGTGTAGGCTAAATTGTCGCTTCAATTGGAACAAAATTTGTGAGAAATAAACTAACAAATATTATATAATACAGTCTTCTAACCTTAAAAATTCACTCGATTCTCAACTTGATGGCCCACTCTGTTGTTTTAGTTGTTTAGTGGGTAACGCAATGTGCAGGTTATTTACTAAACACAGCAATCAAGCATATTATACAATCATTTAACCTCTAAAAATTCAGTCGATTTACTTGTTGGTCTACTCCGCTGTTCTATCTTTCCAATGGGTAGGCTAACACAAAGTGCAGATCATATACTAAGCCCAATAACCAAGCATACTATACAATCTTTTAACCTCTAAAAATTCAGTCGATTCCACTTGTTGGCCTTCTCCGCTGTATTAGTTTTCGATGGGTTATAAAAATTGAAGATCATATATGCCCATTAGGCCCAGTAACCAATCATACTATAAAATAAATGCATAAGCCGCATGCATTATTCTAGTGACTTGCCAAAGTATGTCTTCATATAGTGTCGTCTTCAGGTGGAATACTGTTACGAGAAACGTAATAGTTTTTGGTATAACTTCTCCTAAACTTCGATGATTTGGTTGATTCTTATTTGCTGGCTCTCTCTGTTATATCTATATCATTTTTGGCTTTGTTAACTAGTTTTAAGATTTAATATCAATCACGCTGAGGAAGGTATCAATGAAATACCGAAACATGTACGATTAATAATATAATTAAACGTTTCTTTAGTGTTTGACTAGGCGTTTTTAAGGAGATACGGTAACAGTGTAATATTTTAAAACCGAGCTGGACGAAATGGCACGTTTTCAAAGCACATTTGTTGCTGGACGAAATGGCATGGATTCGCGGATAGCGTTTTGTTTATCCGTGCAGGTCTTTAGTCATAATGTGGCCAAAAGCAGTTCTATAAGAATAGTTAATCAATAATTGACAAAGTATAAAACGAAGTCCTCGATTCTTGGATGTCACGGGTAATCTCGAAAACCACTGGATGAATTTTGATGCGGGTTTCACCATTCTGTAAAGGATATATCGAGGAAGGTTTCTGTAGAAAACAATTTATCTATGATCAAAGGAAGCCAAGCAGAAACGATTTCAGTGAAAAAATCGAAACAAAATTGGCATCCGTTTGCTTTTTAAGCTTACGCTGGGCAAACCGTTAAACATATCTATATACTATGAGTGTAAGAATTGTTCAGCATGAAAATCTCGACATAAACGTCCGGGAGAGCATATCTCTATCTTCAATACATCGCCCACTATAAGTGCTTTTACGTTTTCATTTCTCCCAGCAATCTCCATTCTATTACTGTCGAGTCGTGTTTAGTTAAGACTTCAGAGAAGAGTAGTTGTGTTTGGAGTTCTCCTGGAAGTGCAATTCGGCTTTTCTTCATTTCGCCTGTGAACTTTTCGTTCCGCAGCAGGTAAGATTGGACGGAAGTGGGATTTGTGTTTCATGCACGTCGCCATTCTTAAATTACGTCTGACAAGAATTCGTTGCGCATGCTATCTCCATGATAATATAATTAATAGTCCAGTCAGTGATTTTAACCCATCATGCCGAGACTTAAAACGGGTATAGGTCGTAGTTCATTGCCATCGAAATAAAGCGCTTATCACGTAATGCATTCTTAACTGTTCCGGGCGAAGCCGGGGCGGGTTGCTAGTCCTGGTATAAACAAACAGTGAGCCACCTGTTTGGTTTTGGCCACACTCTACTCTCACTCTTGTGTTCCCCTGGGGGCGAGAAGCATCCCTATGGAGATTAACGACTGCATGTCGACCTTGACCCCCCTCCTCTTGAATAGTCCCAGTCGTGCACGGTCGGCCACGTTCGGCCACGTTCGCAGCTCAGGTACCGTACTTGGTGTGTTTGTAACCACTGCTGGCGGACTCGACATGACTTCTTGCGATCAATACGGTACGGTCAGTCAACGGAGTGTGCATGTCTCGGCATGTTATCTATCCTTCGTGGATACTTCTTCCGAGGAGCTGTGGTCATTCACGAAGAGCGTGTGTGAGACAGAGAGTATAAACTTCCCCTTACTAGTGCCGTGATCCGTAGACACTGGCAAAGAGCTCCCTAGTTTCGACCGGTCTCGATGGTGAGAACACGGAACGGAAATTACGGTTTCGGAACTGTTGTTCCTGCTAACTTGGTATCGAGATCGATCAATATCGACATTCTCGTTTTTCCCAACATAAGGTACTGTAATAATAATATCGTATGGAGAAGGGTGCCGGGTGCAAGCTTTGTTATTTGACACCCAGAAGGTAGCTTGAATGTCGAATTTCGTTGTTCCTTGAAGCACTATGAAAGTCAAGGAGGTTAGATATCTAAGCTCCTTCAACACTATAGCGCTTTCTAGTAGAGAAATGAGGAACTTTGTGTTGCCGGAAACTCCCGAGATTAATTTTGCCATTATGAACACGGCCTACTGAATTCAAATGGGTTATTTGACATGCCAACATCGTATGGCATGCGTGTCGTAATTTTTGCACCCGAGGCCATACGATATTATTATTATTATTATACACCGTGGACAGGCCAACAAGGATCACGCAAATATCACTTCTTTATAGGTCTAGTTTCCTTCTTTCTCTTCCAGAAGTCTTTCATCCTGGTCGACTGCGCAGCTCTTCTTTCAGCAGTTCATTCTCCTCTGTTGAGATCCTTCTTCTCCCCTACACGAATTTTTAAGGCATTTTTTTCTGTACTCTATTCGATTTAGACAATCTTCTTCAGTAATTTTGAATTTTTTAAGTTCTTCTTTCATTTGTTTTACATAGCCTCCTTGCCCTTTATAGTTCCAGATTTAATCAAAAATTTGTTTGTTTAACCTTGAGCAATCCATGCGGATCAAATGTCCGTAGAACTGAAGTCGCCGTTTTCTGATCATCACTTCAAGGTTGTCGATTTTACTATAAATGTCTGCATTGATCTCAGTCTATAACCTTCCTGTGTTTTCCTACTGACCATAAATCCTTCTTAAAATTCTTCTTTCTATCTTCAGCAAAATCTCCATTCCGGTTATATTTGTAGTTTACATGCCGTACAAGATGACTGGTCTAACAACTGTATTAAAATGTCGTAATTTTGCATTGATAGACAGATTCTTTTTATTGTATATATTTTTTGTGCAAAAATTTAATCTTTCCAATTTCCCTTTTTTGTTCTCAATTGCCAATTTATCCGTCCCATTGCTACTAATTATTTCTCCACGATATTTAAATATATACAGTATATATAAACATTTCGTATGTAATACATATTTCACCTAATGTATTAATTAAATAAATACGTACATATTTTGCCGGTTGAAATTACATAAAAATCCTAGCCCTACCTGATCAGGATCTGATGATGACCCCCTCCCCCTTTTCTCTTTGTGATTACGTGATATTTGGATGGCCCCTAAGCACAGTTTTATCCGTAATAACAAATAATTTAGTATGTAATATGAGATTTCTCCGACTAAGAAAACTGCATCTCACCGTCGCATTTTATACCCCAATCATGGCGTGCAATTTAATAGTCTGCAAGAACAACATCGACAAAATGAAGAAATGACTTATTCCTCCCCTCCGTATGTTTCATGAGCAAGCCTCATTTCTCTGTCTTGTATTTTAAAGATTGTGGGTTTCATTTTAAATTGTTCTGTCGTGATGGTTCACAGAATTTCATTTTAGTAAGATGTCTTGCTTGGTTGTTTAGTAAGTAACATTGTGGCGACGAGGTAGATAACCGTAAGAGAAAGGAGTCCTTTTCTTCTTCTTCGTACTTTTTTTTATGAAGAAATGCTTCCTCCTCTTCAGTCCTTGTAAAAGGAAAGAAAAGAATATTGCGTGGGAGTGAAAGAGAGATTGAAGCAACGAAGAAAGAAACACGAGTACACAACAAAAGCAAAAATCTTAATATCTCTCTGTCTTTCTTTCTCTTTGTCGTGCGGTCCACATGGTAATGCAAGCAAGGCAAAAGGGACAAGAGTACACACAAAAACCTGAAAAGAACTCTTTTTTTTATTCTTATTTTTCGTCTCGTCCCTACCACCCACTGCTGCTCGGCCTTGCCTGCCCTTTCACTTGTGCTGGAGAGTGACGCAAGGCTCTCTCTTTCTATACATCTTTTAAAAATCTCGGTCGTCGTCCGCGCCACCATAATCCAAGTGACAGGGATTATAAACATTTAAAAAATGGTGGCATACAGTAGCCTAACTGGACTTTTAATTCTGGTGTGAGGGCTGGAACGGGGTAAACTCAGCCTCGTGAGGCAAACCTGAGAAGAGGAGGTACGATTCCCACCTCAGCCATCCTGGAAGTGGTTTTCCGAGGTTTCCCCTCTTTTACTCCAGGCAAATGCTGGGTTGGTACTTAACTTAAGACCACGGCCGCTTCCTACCCAAATCCTGAACTCCATTAAAAATATACACATTAGAACAGCCATCACAGTGACACAGGGCGGCTTCGGTGGCGTAGTTGGTAGCATGCTGAGCTTCTATGCCCAAGACCGCGGGTGCAAAACCGGCCGAAGTCGGCGGATTTTTAAGAGCGTTAAAAATCCCTCAGTATGCCTTCCTGCGGAGGGGAAGTAGCCTAAAGCCGGCGGTCCCATGACATAGATTTATGGCATGAAAAATAACCTTCTACTAACTACACTTGTGTGAAGCCAAACTTAGTAAGTTAGAATTGATAACGCTCTATTAGTTCCAACGTTTGCCGCCAGTTGTTGACTGCGATGCCATCTAGTAGCCAAGTCCGCAAGCTAGGTGTCGTGGATGGTAGCAAAAGTAGGAACTACTTGAAATTACTGTCTGCAGTACTTACTTGAATTACAAACAGATAACACACACTAATACAGTCATCAAAATTAACTCCGGTTATCAGACAAATTCTACACACACCCAAAGTACATGGGGCTACATGACCGCGTTGTCGCAGCCCCTAAATTAAGGAACCAACCAACCAACCAACCTGTGCTTTTAATTCTGGGGTGAGGCCTGGAACGCGGTAAACTCAGCCTCGTGAGGCAAACCTGAGAAGAGAAGGTACGATTCCCACCTCAGCCTTCCTGGAAGTGGTTTTCCGAGGTTTCACCTCTTTTACTCTAGGCGAATGCTGGGATGGTACCTAACTTAGGACCACGGCTGCTTCCTACCCAAATCCTAACTCAATTACCAATACGCAGCTTGTCACGGTGGCTTAGTGGTTATCGTGTTGGATTACAACCCCCCCCCCCAGCTTGCAGGTTCGCTCCTGGCCGTGGTAAGTGAATTTTGAAAGGCGGAAAAAATTACGACACGCATGTCATACGATGTTGGCATGTTAGAACCCATTTGAATTCAGTAGGCCGTGTTCATAATGGCAAAATTAATCTTGAGATTTTCCGCCAACAAAAAGTTCCTCATTTCTCTACTAGAAAGCGCTACAGTGTTAAGGAGCTTAGATATCTAACCTCCTTGTCTTTCATAGAGCTCCAAGGAACCACAAAATTCGACATACAAGCTACTCTCTGGGCGCAAATAACAAAGCTTGCACTCGGCACTCGAGGCCATACGATGTTATTATTATTATTATTATTATTATTATTATTACTAGTTATCGAAAAATCGAATGATGGTGGTTCAATATATCGAGGATCGACCAGATATCTAGGTACCTTTTCGTTTTGGCTCCGCCCTAGTGATTTTTCATCAAATGTAAGTTGCCAGCACTGTGCATCCCTGAAGCAAGCAGTGTTCTGTGTAGTGTAATCATGGCCCTGTGAGATATGTCAGTCTGCTCGTCTCTGCCCACACTGCTGGCTTGTTCGTTCGATATTCGCTCTCACTCTCGCGTGCTGGTCAGCGCGCAGAGCAGCCCAGCATTTTCCGCGCCGATGGACAGAAAAATATCTATCGCCGGGCACACAACAACCTGCTCGCTCGGGGTTTCGTATTCAGAGAAACATGCTACACGCACACGATGGTTGGTTGGTTCATTAGTTTAGGGGCTGCGACAACACGGTCATGTAGCCCCGTGTACTTTGGATGTGTGTAGAATCTGTCTGATAACCGGTGTTAATTGTGATGGCTGTATTAGTGTGTATCTGCTTCTTTTAAATATAATTCAAGTAAGGACTGCAGATAGAGCCTCCATGGCTTAGGCGGCAGCATGCCGGCTTCTCACCGCTGGGTCCATGGTTGAAATCCCGGTCGCTCCATGTGAGATTTGTGCTGGACAAAGCGGAGGCAAACAGGTTTTTCTCCGGGTACTCCGGTTTTCCCTGTCACAATTTCATTCCAGCAACACTCTCCACATCATTTCATTTCATCTTGTCATTCATTTAATCATTGCCCCAGGGGAGTGCGACAGGCTTCGGCAACCGGCACAGTTCATATCGTCGCTGGTCGGTCGACTGGAAGCAGGCTGAGGATTTTCATTTCAAGTACGGACAGCAGACAGTAATTTCAAGTAGTTCCTACTTTTTCTACGAAATGCTACCGTCCACGACACCTAGCTTGCGGAGTTGTCTACTAGATGGCATCACAGTCAGCACCTGGCGGCAAACGTTGGAACTAAGAGAGCGTTATCAATTCTAACCTACACATTTTGGCTTCACACAAGTGTATTTAGTGGAAGGTTGTTTTTCATGCCTTATATGTATGACCTGGGACCGCCGGCTTTACTTCCCCTCCGAAGGAAGGCATACTGAGGGATTTTGAACGCTCTTAAAAAATCCGTCGACTTCGACCGGGTTTGAACCTGCGACCTTGGGCATAGAAGCTCAGCATGCTACCAACTACGCCACCGAAGCCACTTAAAAGAGGAAAGATGATATGATTAGTAATCTAAACTAGAGCTGGTAATAAGCGATGTTAGGTTCAATTGATTAATCGACTAAACGAAGAATCGATTAATTGATTAGAAGACAAGAGATAAGAAAATAAGTTTAAATGAGAGGTCATCGCCTATGTTGAGTTGCGCTTGTTTTCGGTTGCCTAAATATACAAAGTGTCCTTCCGAGATGATGGGTTTGGAGTTTAGTGAAAATTTGTCTTGGAACCTTATATTTTTGTCTTAATTAGTTATTTTACCTTTTCGATTGAGTTGTGAATTTTCTGTAATGTTTAATTCTACTGGATCTTTTTCAGTTTATTTAAACCATGTGGGTTTTGTTTTCCGGTTACAGAAGAAATCAAGATTTGTTTGTTTAATCTATTAGCTTTCATTTTGAGAAAATGACCGTAAAATTTATCTTTCGCAGAGTATCTGAGAGGTTTTTCTATTTTCTTGTAGAGTGTCTCATTCTTGATATATATTATTTTATCCTGAAATTTTGGTCCTATGATTGTTCTTAAATTATGACTTTCTTTCTTTCTTTCTTTCTTTCTTTCTTTCTTTCTTTCTTTCTTTCTTTCTTCGTGTTGCACACTTGGAGAGCGTGTTTGAACTTGTTGACTCGGGTTGATCGTGTTTTCCTCTTCTTCTCCCAAAATCTTCTCATAAACTCACTATGCCCCTTCTTACGTTCCTTCGTCCATTTTTTTTCCAGTGGTCTTTTTAGCTTTTTAGGTGAAAGAGTGATTTGTAACTAGAGTTCCAAAAGTCTTACGATTCATGATGATATCTTCTGTAATGTTTATCTCTTTAAAGTCCTGTTTGATTTCTTCTAACCAACTGATTTTGACCTTCTTTGAATTAATTATATCAGCAGTTTTTTTTGGCATATCTGGTGTTGTCCATTCGGCAGATGTGACCATAAAATTTCTATCGTCTCTTACGCACGGTATCAGTGAACTTATTGATTACTGTGTACAAGTCTGTGGTTTCCCTTTTAATTCATATACCATTAACATAAACGGGGCCATACATTTTCCTGAGAATTTTACTTTCCTGGATTTCGATTTCACCAATTTGAGAGTGGTTTCCTAGAGATACAGTTTCGGAGGCGTATAATGCTTCCGGAAGAACAACTGTCTGGTAGTACCGTAGTTTTGCATTTCGAAATTATGTCTATTATTATTATTATTATTATTATTATTATTATTAAAGTTCAGATGTTAAGGAAAAGTCATTTTTTCCCGAGCTCATTTTACCCGAAATCTGAAAATACGTTTGAATGACGGGTCCCTGACCACGTTTAAAGCAATTTGATGTTGCCTATAAATGCATATTTCGGCCATTTTTATTGTTTTGGTCATATTTTAGTGATATAGGGTCATATTTGGTTATAATTTCAGCATTTTTATTTAAATTGAGGCGTCGTTAACAAGGTACGTGTTATCTGCGTCGAGTTTCAAACACAGGATTTCCGAATAGTGTAGTGGATATATTTTTTCTTTCTTTTCCCGGAACAGGCAGATAGCAGGTTTAAAAGACCTTATTCCAAGAAGGCGCTCCTCTACGGACGTCATTTAGCATTTAGCCTACTGTATGTTAGTGATAACATATCCTAAAAATTCATGTCATATTTCATAGTTTTTAGGTCATATTTTATAGTTTTTAGGTCATATTTGCTTGCATAGTTAGTACTTCTTTAGGTCTTAAACTTCCGAACCCTAATTATTATTATTATTATTATTATTATTATTATTATTATTATTCTGTGTTCAGCTACTTCTTTGGTAACACAATGTCGGCCGGCAGGGCAGCTTCTGGACTCGCTTTACCGCGTAGGTAGGTCGTGTGTGTTAATGGGCATGGCCTGTTGGTTAGTGCGCACGCGTGCCCGTTGTGTGTCTGTACTCTGATAATTGTGCACGACGCGTGCAACATGTGTGGCGGACATCAACGGGCTTCCAGGTGACGTAATGATGGATCTTCTCCGATATACATATCATCAGAAGTGGAAAGTAGGCCTATCGTACGGAATTAGAAGTACAGTCGAAGTCATCTTGCTTCAACTATTGAAAGGACAGAGCGTTGGTACACACATACCTGCCAACTTTACCGATTTAGGCCGGAGACTCTCGAATTTCCATACCTTTCCCGTCTCACGATTACTCATGTCATCCTCTCGATTTTTGTAAATTATTTGCGAACTTCAAATATTTTCTAGTATTTTTGGAAGTGTTTATACTGGGCAGGTAACACAGGTCTACGAACTAGAATTTTTGGAGACATTTTTTGGATTCAATAACTGATTTTGTATATTAAAAGTGTATGAATTACGGAAATGTCTTCTATGTTCCTGTATCACATCACGTTTTTAAATAACTACATATTAAAGATGCGTGAACTTGAAAATCTTGTTTCTTTACAGCAGGCAGAGTTTAGCACATGAAAATAATAAACACATTAACTTAAGACATATTGTAACAAATACATATCAAAGAAAAAAGTGACAGTCAGTCTGAAAAACTAGACTTTGTATCATTTTAAAAGCTACAAATGCTGAAAATGCTAGAAAGGCTGGAGGCTTCTCGCTTCGCTCGAAGCCAAAGAAAATTATCTGCATAATACTTACCTTGCTTATTTTGTTTCAAATTACTCGCGAACGGCAAGTGCAAACCAAGGGCAAAGCAAGGTCAAGCGTGCGGGGACGTCCCCTTCCATCCAGTCTAAAAACACTTATAGTGGGCGATGTATTGAAGATAGAGGTATGCTCTCGCGGACTTTTTATCATTTTAAATGATCTTGTCGACTTCGTCGTTACGCTGGGGTCTGGCGTTACGTTACGGTGACGGGACGAAATGTACCCAGATGCACTGAGGTGTGTGACGTCATAGTACTGCTTGGTGCATGTGTACCCCGACAATCTCTACTTCGTTAGTATAAGACAAAAATCCCCGATTCTTGGATGTCACGGGTAATCTCGAGAACCACTGGGTGGATTTCGATGTGGTTTTCACCATTCTGTCAAGGATATCTCGAGGAAAGATTCTGTAGAAAATAATTTATGTATGATCAAAGGAAGCCAAGCAGTAACGATTTCAGTGAAATAGTCGAACACAAACTTGGCGTCCGTGCGCTTCTTAAGCTTGCGCTGGGCAAACCGTTAAAAATATCAATATACTATGAGCGTAAGAATTGGTCAGCATGAAAAGTTCTACAAAAAAGTCCGCGAGAGCATATCTCTATCTTCAATACATCGCCCACTATAAGTGTTTTTAGACTGGATGGAAGGGGCACGTATCCGCGCGCTCTGGTGAGCATGACGGCATCCCGCGTGCTTGACCTTGCTTTGCCCGTGGTTTGCACTTGCCGTTCGCAAGTAATTTGAAACAAGATAAGCAAGATAAGTATTATGCAGATAATTGTCTAACATGTCAAGAGTCTTTGGCTTCGAGCAAAGCGAGAAGCCTCCAGCCTTTCTAGCATTTTTCAGCATTTGCAGCATTTAAAATGATACAAAGTCTAGTCTTTCAGACTGGCTGTCACTTTTTGTAGAACGTTTCATGCTTGCCACGGTGGGTGAGTGGATAGCGTGTCGGTCTACTATCCCCAAAATTGCAGGTTCGCTCCTGGCCGTGGTAAGTGATTTTTGAAAGGCGGAAAAACTGCGAAACGCATCTCACACGATGTTGGCATGTCAAAGAACCCATTCGAATTCAGTAGGCCGTGTTCATAATGGCAAAATTAATCTCGGGAGTTTCCGCCTACACAAAGTTCCTCATTTCTCTACTAGAAAGCGGTATAGTGTTCAAGGAGCTTAGATTCATAGTGATTCAAGGAACAACGAAATTCGGCATGCAAGCTACCCTCTGGGGGTCAAATTACAAAGCTTGCACCCGGCCACCGAGGCCAAACGATATTATTATTATTAATGTTATTTGGGTACCTGAATTCGTAAATGTGTTTTGTTGCAACATTTTCGTCATATTCTTGTGATTTTGCTCGGTGTTGTGACTCTTCACTTTGGCAAATATAAAAACTGTTTTTCTTGAAACAGTTTTCGCAAAAATTTGCGTGCATGATTGAATCCAGCCAAGGTCAATTATTTTGCATTCCATACTGTTTGTCGATATGTTTTTATATCACATGGTGGGAAGAGAGATATTTTCGAAAACACGTGGGAACAACGAAGCACGAAGAAAATGTCAAGTGTACGGTAGCAATAAAATAAAATTAATATAAATAAATATAAATATTTTGTCGTTAAAAGCGAAAGTAATGGGCTAATAAAAGCCGAATGCCTCTTTACATCATTCATTTAGAAGCATAGTTTGCCAATTAATTGAGCTAAAATGCACTACTTGCATATCCTGATCTTTATATCAAAATCTCTTGATTATTGGTCCTGTAAGGTTGGCAGGTATGTACATATTTAAATACTCTGTCCCGAAAAGAAAGAGAAAAAAAAGAATCAAACTTAAGCAACTGGATTTTCAAAATTTAAATTTAAGAAGTACACGTCCATTGCGGATTACCTTATCGAGAACCGGAACATAGGCAAAACTACGGCTGCTCTTAATATAAATAATTAACGTGTACAATTATTATAATTGGTAGTTTTCAGTTCATTACTTTTCACAATCACCCAGGCAATTAAGGGCCGATAACCTAGATGTTAGGCCCCACGAAAAGCTTCCAAAGCTTGGCACAAAGTAAATAAATAAGATGGTGGTTCGACATCACAATATTGACCATTGTATTGTAGGACACATGGCAGAGATAATAGGAAAACTCGTATCTAATCTTAAGGGGACTTCAACCAGTATTTAGTAGAATCACAGAGTTGCCATTGGCCACACCTCATCCTATTGTCGTATGTCCACCTCCTGGTGTAGTGGCGAGAATTCTTGGCTGTTCTGGTCTGAGGGCTAGAACGAGGTACACTTAGCCTTGCGAGGCAAAACTAAGAAGAGATGGGTTCGATTCCCACCTCAGTCATCCTGAAAGTGCATTATCGTGGTTTCGACACTTCTACTCCAGGAGGCAAATACTGGGATTGTACCCACCCCACCACATTGTCACAGGTTATAAGGCAAATTCTACACACATTCGAGTACATGGGGCTACATGACCACGATATCGCAAAGCTCCTAAAGAATCAACAACAACTACAACAAACGTAATTGATAAAAACTCAGTAGCGTAGCTGTGTATCTAGCCGTGATGGGTAGCCTACCTGTAACTAGTTCGGAGATCGGAGGTTTGATTCTGTAGGGGCTGATCATGTAGCCCCGTTTACTCGGGTGTGTGTAGAATTTGTCTTATAACATGTCACTGTGATGAGTGACTAGTGTGTCAATTTGTAATTGAGGTACGATTTGGGTAGGAAGTGGCCGTGCCCTTAAGCTCGGAACCATCCCGGTGTATTCCTGGAGCAGTCGTGGGGAAACCACGGAAAACCACTTCCAGGATGGCGTGTGTACCCCGTTCCAGCCCTCACACCAGAATTAATTGTCTTGGCAGAGCCGAGAATCGAACCCGGGGCCTCCGAGGTGACAGCCAAGAATGCTAACCACTACGCAGATGGCGGACAAAATTTAATTTTGGATCGTGGACTGGAAAAGGGCTCACTTCTATGCCCAAGATCGCGGGTTCAAGTCCGGCCGAAGTTGCCGGATTATTTAAGAGCGTTAAAATTCCCTCAGTGTGCCTACTTCGGAGGGGAAGTAAAGCTGGCCGGAGCTTGAGTTCTGTGAAACATACACCTTAGCGACATATACAGTATAAGATAATCTCTACTCATTATAAAACAAAAAGTCCCCGATTCTTGGATGTAACGGGTAATCTCGAGAACCACTGGATGGATTTTGATGCGGTTTTCACCATTCTGTAAAGGATTTCTCGAGGAAGGTTTCTGCAGAAAATAATTTATTTATGATCAAAGGAAGCCAAGCAATAAAGATTTCAGTGAAAGAGTAAAAAAAACTGGCGTCCGTGCACTTTTTAAGCTTACGCACAAGCCGTTAAAAATACCAATATACTGTGTGTGTAAGAATTGTTCAGCATGAAGAGTTCTACAAAAAAAAAGTCCGCGACAGCATATCTCTATCATCAATACATCGCCCACTATAAGTGTTTTTACGTTTTTCACGCAATGCATTCATAACTGTTCCCGGGCGAAGCCGGGGTGGGTTGCTAATAATAATAATAATAATAATGTAATGCCTCTTAAAAAAAAGGCTGAATCCAGCTATGCGACGGGGTATTACACAATATTAATACAGTATAGACTATAAATAAAGGACGTATGAAACGACAACGTACAATCGGGGTACAATAATAATGAATAGTGTATTATGACGATAGTGGAGCAACACGTTGGCTGGCCCGGAAGCGAGTCCCGTCCTCTTGGCAGTGGGCCAGGGCTAGCAGAGACAAGATAGACCTTGGAAGTGCGCGCTACACACACCGCATTCCAAACAGCTACCAGCTGGTCCGACACCCTCCACACACGCACACACACACACACTGAACAAAAACACCCATGTGCTTTTTACCCGCAGAGGTAACCGGCTTCATCCTTTCAGCCAAACTTAACCTTTCCTAAGATTAGGAGCTAGTTAGTTATTGTTGTTTTAAGGGGCGGAACTACGAGGTCATCTGACCCTAAAGTTTAGGGGCTGCGACAACGCGATCATGTAGCCCCGTGTACTTTGGGTGTGTGTCCAAGCTGTCTGATAACCAGTGTTAATTGTGATGGCTGTATTAGTGTGTGTTATCTGTAATTCAGACAAGGACTGCAGACGATCAATTTCAAGTAGTTCCTACTTTTGCTACCAAATGCTACCGTCAACGACACCTAGCTGTGAACTTGGCTACTAGATGCCACCGCAACCGGCACCTGGCGAAGAAACTGTGGAACTTAATAGAGCGTTAATCAAAAAATAGGTTATGTTGTGAGTTATTTAATATAGTTTGGTTGGTTCCTCAGTTTAGGGGCAGGGATAATGGGGTCATGTAGCCCCATATACTTTCGGTGTGCGTAGAATTTGTCTTATAACTTGGGATGTATGTAGCCTACTAGTGTGCGTATTTGTAATTCGGGTAGGATTTGGGTTCGAAGCTGCCGTGGCCTTAAGTAAGGAACCATCCCGGCATTTGCCTGGAGTAGAAGTTGGGAATCCACGGAAATCCACTTCCAGGATGGCTGAGTTGGGAATCGAACCCGGTCATCTGCTACACCGAAGTGGCCACGGGGCTATGTGGTCTATGTATCTATCGTCTGGCTTTTAGTGCCGGGAGTGTCCGAGGACATGTTCGGCTCGCCTGAGTCTGTAGCTGCTTCCAGCGGACACCCTTAGGGTGAGCTACAAGTTCCGTTCTATTTCAAGTAGTTCCGACTTTCGCTACCAGATATCAACGATACCTAATGGTGAACGTTGGAACTTTGATAGAGCGTTCCGACGAAATCTAACCTAACAATTTAGCTTCACACAAGTTTAGTCTGTGGAAGGATCTTTTACATGCCATAAATCTATGACGAGGGACCGCCGGCTTTACTTCCCCTCCGAAGGAAGGCATACTGAAGGATTTTAACGCTCTTAAAAAATCCGACGACTTCGGCCGGGTTTGAACCCGCTATCTTGGGCACAGCAGTTCAGCATGCTATCAACTACGCCACTGAAGCCGCATTATTCACGAAAGAGTGCCTGAAGTGGATCAAGTACGGGCGTTGAGGCTGTATGCCAAAGCATGGCAAGCACGAGGACATTAAAGTGGCGCTGCAAGTGTGCCAATGCTATCTTTTTATACTAGTGTAGGACGAGCTGGAGTGGGTTTCTCATAATCACACGCGGAATTGATTCCACTGCATGATGCCGGCTGCATATACAGTGTGTCTCATAATTCCTATTACACACGTCTAAGAGTTGTAGAGAGGACTTACAAAAGTAACCAAATTATTACATAAATCAAAAAAAGCTTTGTATATTGCTGGCCAAGAGTCGTAGTGGTCTCAAACCCATTATTCGTTCTTGCGAACATGTATATCGGCTGCGTCAGTGAGGATAGATATGTGCGAGTGTGGAGACGACCTGGTGAACGTATGCACGACCAATACATCCGAGACAGATACCAACAGGGTGCCTATTTTGTGATAAATATCTCATGTAATATATTTAGCCTTTTTTCATTTTATGAAAAAAAAAAAACGTGCCTTACAGTTGTCGCATATGATGTGTAACATGTGACATGTTATCCAACTATGTACGTCCCGGGAGCGCAAATCTCTTGTTGACTGTGAACTCTGTTGGTCATTGAAATAACTACTTGTATAACTGTAGTGCCAAATCCCGACCGAAATGAATCATAATTTGTTATTTGCCATGGCGGAAGCAATCCACTGCCTACTTAATGCGAGCTGCGCTCTATACAGGCCAGTTAGTGTACCCATGCCAGCGATGTTATTGAAAATGGCCTCGTTTAGCCGATAGAGCGCACTGCCAAGTATAGGTGCGATTAAAAATTAGGTGTGCGGAAAGTATATTAAATGTGTTTCTCCAAGTGATATGTTTAGACCAACTAAGGTTCAATTATTGTTAGTAGTCGGCGTTAATATACTGAATTCCTACGTTGTTTGGAGTGTTTGTTGATGCGATATAGATTCCACAAAGCTACATGGCCGACAGTACATAGAGTGCTTACATTAAATAAGAATACAGCAAAAGTATGAAGATTTAATAAATCGTAATTGTTTTCAGCAAATATGATAAAATGAATATTTTCTCACCAAAGAACGACAACTTAAAGATGATTTATTGTGGGAATATCTTAAATGGGGTCTCCAAACCTTGAACTAAACTGTATGCGATATACAGATTCCCCATAACCACACGACCTACAGTACGTCGTTGTACCGATCTCCGCCACCACGCGCTCTTATTGTTTCCGTTCCATGCACTTCCGTCCCATCCATTTCCGTCCCTTTCCCAAAATCACTCCCGCAAACATGTCCAGCAACCCAGCGCCACAAAAATATCCAGATACCGAGTGGAAAGATGTTACACATCAATAGGCTTATGAGATTACCTTTTGTCCGTGTGTGTGTGTGCGCGCGTGCGTGTGTGAGGTGTGTGTGAGTGTGTCCCTAATAACTTCTAAACGGCTGAAGCGAATACAATGAAACTCGGTAAGATCATAGCACTATTCTGGCCGACCCTGACCGTGCCCTTCAAATTTTATTTTGTCTCACCAATCCAACATGGTGGCTGTGCGAAATATTTCACCAGCATTCAGTATCTCCGAAATTATAACCGATATCGCCCTGAAATTGTGTACGGGGATAAAGGGCACTACTAGAAGTTCACCTATGAGACTTTCAAAAATCTGGTGACTACAAAACCAACATGGCGGCCAAGCGAAGTTGAGACTTTTAAATAGACTTTTCTCGCGATTTAACTATCCAAACGTAATGAAACTTGGTACAGCAAATGTTTATACACATTGTAATGCACTGGAGTCTAATTTAGTTCAATTGTTTACATAACCTCAAAATGGCGGCTGTGCGAAATATTTCACTGACGTTCTATGTCTCCGAAACTATTACAGATATCACCCTGAAATTTTGTACGGTGATAAAGGGTACTGATAAAAGTTTATCTACACACATCAAAAAAAGTTTTGCATCACCTCGGTTCCAAGAGTTCCGGAACTTTTAAATACAAAGGGAATAGAGATCAACACAAACAACATTTCAGCTCGTTTTATTGCTCATGAGACCCACACATTGCATGTTGTACCATCATACAGCTAGACTTTCAGCATTTGTGGTCCAGATTGCAGTACACACCACTACCTCTAATACCCAGTAGCACGTCCTCTTGCATTGATGCATGCCTGTATTCGTCGTGGCATACTATCCACAAGTTCATCAAGACACTGTTGGTCCAAATTGTCTCACTCCTCAACGACAATTCGGCGTAAATCTCTCAGAGTGGTTGGTGGGTCAAGACGTCCATAAACAGCCCTTTTCAACATATCCCAGGCATGTTCGATAGGGTTCATGTCTGGCGAACATGCTGGCCACTGTAGTCGAGCGATGTCGTTATCTTGAAGGAACGCATTCACAAGATGTGCACGATGAGGTCGAGAATTGTCGTCCATGAAGACAAATGCCTCTCCAATATTCTGCCGATATGGTTGCACTATGGGTCGGAGGATGTCATTCAGGTATTGTAAAGCCGTTTCGGAGCCTTCCATGACCACCAGTGGCGTACGTCGGCCCCACATAATGCCACCCCAAAACATCAGGGAACCACCACCTTGCTGCACTCGCTGGACAGTGTGTCTAAGACGTTCAGCCTGACCAGGGTGCCTCCAAACACGTCTCCGACGATTGTCTGGTTGAAGGCATATGCGACACTCATCGGTGAAGAGAACGTGATGCCAATTCCGTGGGGTCCATTCAGCATGTTGTTGGGCCCATCTGTACCGCGCTGCATGGTGTCGGGGTTGCAAAGCTGGACCTCGCCATGGACGTCGGGAGTGAAGTTGCGCATCATGCAGCCTATTGCGCACAGTTTGAGTTGAAACACGACGTCCTGTGGCTGAACGAAACGCATTATTCAACATGGTGGCATTGCTGTCAGGGTTCCTCCGAGCGGCAATCCGTAAGTAGCGGTCATCCACTACAGTAGTAGCCCTTGGGCGGCCTGAGCGAGGCCTGTCATCGACAGTTCCTGTATCTCTGTACCTCTTCCATGTCCGAACAACATCGCTTTGGTTCACTCTGAGACGCCTGGAAACTTCCCTTGTTGAGAGCCCTTCTTGACACAAAGTAACAATGCGGACGCGATCGAACTGCGGTATTGACCTCCTAGGCATGGTAGAACTACAGACAACATGAGCAGCGTACCTTCGTCCTGGTGGAATGACTGGAACTGATCGGCTGTCGTACCCCCTCCGTCTAATAGGCCCTGCTCATGCATGGTTGTTTACATCTTTGAGCAGTTTTAGTGACATCTATGAACAGTCAAAGGGACTGTATCTGGGATACAATATACACAGTCAACGTCTATATGCCGGAGATCTGGGAACCGAGGTGATGCAAAACTTTTTTTGATGTGTGTATATATCTTTCATAAACCTGTAAAGTAAAAAACGGATATAGCGGCCAAGCGAAGTTGAAATAGTTTAATAGACTTTTCCCGTGATTTAACTCTCTGAGCGCAGTGAAATGTGGTAGAGTAAATGATTTTACATATTGTAATGCACTGGCATCTAATTTAGTTCAATTGTTTACATAATCTCAAGATGGCGGCTGTGCGAAATTTTAAAATTAAGTTTTTATTTCTTGTGTCGTTATCATGCGATCGAAGTGAAAGTTTGAATAATGAACCTAGGCAATAATTGTCCTTGAATGGTTCATAATTCTATGGCCTATACTTATAACAATCCAAAATGGCGAGCATCCGAAATATTTAGACGGTTCTCAATATCTACGAATCTATCACAACCTTCAAACTGAAATTTTGTACGTTGATAGAGGCAATTATCATGAGTAGGATATATGAAAATAGGCTGTATAGTTCTTCACGGAACTACTTGTTTAAATTTCAGGTTAGGGTGTTTAAATACTTTAAATACTTGTTTCCCCGCCTAAAATAATTGAGCACAATTTGTTTTGACTGACTTTCTATAATATATAGAATCAATAATGCAGAGTAGTTGCCAGTTTGGAATTCTTAATTTATTAATGCAGTTGTTTTGCATTCTTGCCAACTTTTGTGGTTTAAATGCACCCCAAATGTTCTTATTGCACTAAACACATTAAGAACTGTATTGATTTATATACTATATACAGGCATGTATGAATTCTTCTCAGATTAATTCAGGAGTATTGACACACTTGGAGCCAACATCACAATTATTCTATCTGTAGTAGATAACATTAACAACAGGAATCCATGTCCGTAAACTTACTAGCTCTATTGTACATTGACAAACAAGGTGACGAACATTAAGGGGAAAGTGGATAAAATTCATGGCCACCATGATTGTCGGATTTGCACTTCTTGATTTATTTCTGCTGGGCCATATGAACTTGTTTATGAGACTCCTGTGGCGTCGGAACAAATTCTGGCTGCAGCGGAAGTGATTCAGCGCACACCAGATGTTTTTGTGCGTGTGTATCTGGACATCCTTCGTTGATATGAAGTTCAGGGTCACCTAATCGAACTAGTGCATTGAGGTCATCAGGGTAACTAACCTTCTCATGGTATTATTAGCATCAGAATGTTCTCTGATTTTTGTGCTCGTTTATTTGTTTATTTATTTAGTTTACGCCCACATTGGGGCACTTAAACCAAACCAAACCAAATGCATTTAACAGGGAATCTAGCTATCGTCTTCCTCTTCCTCACCAGATATGGCATATTGTTTTTGCTGCATAGTTTTTCTTGTCCTTTCGATTTTGGCCTACTTTGGACCACGGGAAACAATTGACTGCTGATTAGTCCTTTTTTTTCTGCTCCCAGAAATTCTTCATCCTTTCACTGTGGATTCTCTTCCTTTCTTCCGACCAGATGTTCTTGGCTCTTCTCCTTTGCTTTCCCTGGAACCCCTTGAATGCATCAATCTTAACTCGAATCACCTTTCGATTCCAGATCTCATTTGGACTGACCCCAACTTCCTCCATATCCTTCCTTATTTCATCTACCCATTTTGTAGTCGCGTTTATCTTGGTGATGTAATTAAAGATTTTCTTCGTTGGTCGACTATCGCTCATTCTGGTAAGGTGTCCATAGAACTTCAATCTTCTCTTCCGTATGGTATCTGTGATTTTTTTCTGCTTGCCCGTAAAGATCTTTGTTTCGCCTCTTCCGCCGTGTAACTTAACCATCGTTTCTATTTTCGGGTCCTAAGATTTTCCTCAAGAATTT